>CM052969.1:11514591-16514591 GCA_028554685.1 Agrotis ipsilon | reverse complement strand
ATCAGTAGTTCCATTATTTTAAGTTTCTTCTAAAATTGCAAGTATCTCTTCGGGAAATATATTTTTACCGGCCCCAGTGGTGGCCGTTGAGACAAATATTATTTGGAATGGCCCAACGTCCGCCACTGGTGGCCGTTGGGACAAAAAATTAGTAATTGTTCTAACGGCCACCACTGGGGCCGGTTTTAGTGGTGGCCGTTGGGAGTATACCGAACAAATAATTGCAGAACGTATTATTTGTTCCATGCGGAAATTGAACCCGCTAACCGATAAATGTTTAACAATATTATAGTTTTGTGGTTTCCAAAAAATTATTTGATGATTAGATACTAAGACATGTTTCTGTACTTACTTTTTTAAAGCTCGCAGTATATTTACCTGGATGTTTATGTAGCTACCCTGAAGGTTTTTACATATATAGATCATCAAAAACGCAACAAAATACTAGAGACCATTAGAGAGACGCATCTCGTTCAGGAACTGATTTTCTTGTGTCGTATGTGAAAAAGCAGTTTCCATTTTGTTGCTAGTTATGTTAATATTAATTCCTACAGTCATGAAAATATGACTAGCCATATACACTTCTGGACACATCTATTGGCCCACCTTAGAGTTTAGGTTTCGATGGCCCCTACCGAAATATGATTGCTAGATTGAACAAAAACTGTTGATGCAGTTTTAAACCTGATACATTTTACCATCTTTTTCGATCGTATTGTTTTAAATTTGAATTCAGAATACCATACGACATGGAGCTACGCCTAACAAGTCGAATATGCGCCTTGTTAAAGGCAATTGATTTTTGAATAAAAAACATGTTTTATCAAATAAAGGTTTAATTTAATAACGCGTGTTGCCTCCATGGGCATCTACCACAGCTCTCATACGATTAGGCATAGAGTTTATCAACCGCTCTATGAAATTTTGAGGGATCATCTCCCATTCCTCTTCTATGGCAGTTTTCAACGCCTGCATCGTCTGGGCAACTGGCTGACGAGCCCTAACACGTCTTTTTAGCTCGTCCCACATGTGCTCAATGGGGTTCATGTCTGGGCTTCTGGCTGGCCAGTCCATAACTGTGATGTTCACATCCCGAAGATATTCCCTGACGATGCCGGCCGCATGGGCTCTTGCATTATCATGCATAAAAAGGAAATTTGGGCCCACATAGTCCGCGTATGGTATCACGTGAGGTTCTAAGCACTCACGAATGTACCTTTCAGCATTTAATGTTGGCAGCCGTGGTCCTGTAACAACCTCAAGTTGAGTTTTGCCGCTCGCGGATATACCGCCCCAGACAGTCTATGAGCCACCGCCATAAGCAGTCCTCTCTTCAAAGCAGCATTGTGCGAAACGCTCTCCCTTACGTCGGTAGACCTTCTTCCTTCCATCATTGCCATGTAACACAATTTTAGACTCATCAGAAAAGAGTACACGGCTCCAATCTTGCTGTGTCCAATTTAAATGACTGCGTGCGAAATGAAGGCGCGCTGTTCGGTGGGCTCGCGTTAGTTTGGGCCCATTAGCAGGCTTGTGTGGTACCATATCGCGTTCTTTTAACCTTCTCCGAACAGTTCGAGCGCTCACAGATACTCCGTGGAAGTCGCGAAGTTGGTTTTGTATCTCAATGGAGGTAAGGTGACGATTTCTCAAGCTGGTCGTCACGATGAATCGATCCTGCCTTTCAGTTGTGACCCGAGATCGTGGCCTTCCTTGGCGACGAACAAAGCAGCCAGTCTCTAGGTACCTCCGATAAACATTTCGGACCGCTGATCGACTTAAATTAAGTTGAGCACTCACGTTTCTTTGGCTGTGTCCGGCCTGAATAAGTGCCACAGCTTGGGCGGCGACTTCAGGTGAAGTATCCATAGATTATTCATAGAATCTCACCTTAATGTTAAGAATAAGTAATGTTTGTTGCAAAACCAAAGATATCAATCACTTTTTCAAGAATGAAATCCAAGTAAACCAATGAAACCAAGTTTTCTTAGTATTCGATTGTTTGATATCAACAAACAGGCTCCAAATTGTCTTTTGTTTCTTTAAATTCTGTGTTCGAAATTCAAAAAAAGACTATTGAATGAAATTGTGAATGTGCCAGGTTCAAAACTGTATAAAAACTTTTTGCTCGACCTAATATAAAATTTTAGCTAGGACCAAACGAAACTGAAAATACAAGGTGGGCCAATAGATGTGTCCAGAAGTGTAGGTACAATCGTAAAGGTAAGATTATTTAGGAAGCATAATTATTTCTTCGTTGATTTCATAATCACTATACCAGCAGAACGTAGCAGATGTTAGCATTGACAAAGATTATCAACTTATAATAGCGTATCCCAAAAAAATCTCCTGTTACTGCGCGCACGCGCATGTACTTGATGAATTAGAACGAGCGTTTTCTATTGACAATAAAATTAATAACTCCGATGCATCCATTCCAGAATCTAGACTTTTTTTTATCGTATTAAAATCAACAAATGAGTCCTCCCACCCCGGGCAGGGCGGGAGGAACTGTCAGACTTGTACTGACTAAAATCCACGGTGCCCTTCAATAGCCCTTTATGTTCCGGGGTCACGGTGATGGAAAGAAGTCCCGCGACCCCGGCAGGCAGGCAGAATCTAGTCTTAACATATTTTCGCTGGTCTCACCTTATTGTTAGTTGCGTTGCTTTGCACATATACACTTTTGGAAAAAAAAAAACATAATTAGGTATACGATGAAGATGGATCTTTCATAGTCGCCGCTGTGTATAAAATTAAGGTACGTCAAAAATCTGTAAAATTGAGAATGTTTCATGTACAACAATGTAGTGCGCGCAGTTCCTTATTCTGCCACGTTTGTTATCAACAGTTTCTCTTACCTTGTCCATTAGCTAGCTAAGTCTGGGCTTAGTAGATGCAAATGACACAAAATGCTCAGGAGTCTAAGGCAATTTAATAGACTCTACAGAAACTTACGATGCGCAGACAAGATGCAAGAAAATGGCGGTGAAAATGAAAAGATATAAAAAATATTTAAGGGAAAAGGTTCTAAACTAATCAATAAAAGATCTCATAATCAATGGAATCACTGCGAGTTTATTTTTATACTTTTATTACATTCAACTGTTATACGTCGCTGAGAATTCGAAACGCAGATTTTGTTAGAAACCTAAACTTAAAAATAACCGATATATTTTTTTCTCCAGTATAGTTTAGACGAAAGAGTCAGATTCAAAGATACTTATAGTACTAAGTTTTCCGACTATTTGATATGTTCCTAACTTCCTACCAAAGAGGCTACCACCACGAGAACACGAGACGGAGGGTCAATGCTCATTTTTCGTTCCTTTGCTGGTATCGTTAAATATTGTCGAGATAAACACGCTTGGGACCCCGCAATGGAACGAATAACAAGTTGTGTGAACCACTGAGCCCTATGTTCGTGGTAGCAGCCCTATACTCAACCCGAATTGATTCCTTATTCACATATATCAACAACATCAAAACAAGTAAAGACACCACTTTTTAAATATCACTGAAACATGAGTTTACAACTTTTAGTACCAATGCAGATTTACCGATTCGTTGTACATTGCGTTTTTCGTTCCAGAGTATTTTGCTTCACGTTTTCCTTTGCCCTGTTTAACAAGTAATGTATTACGAATCAGGCGTCCTACTGTTTTAATGTTAAAGTTACTTTTTGGATTCCGTTTCCATATTAAACTATTGCGATTGTAATACTGATTGATTTTACTGCATTAATACGAAAAATAATTCAACTCGAATTAATCCTTACATTAATTTACAATATAGAAACCTAATCGAAAAATTGAAGACGTAAGTAGCCAGGAGAAAAACCTTTTATAATTACAAACTATGCAATATATTCTATAAAACCTATAATATTGGCACTAAAGAGTTGCGTCTTCAGTTTCTCGATTAGATTCCGTCCTCATGAGTCCAGTGATGATTTAAAATCATTTCGTAAACTCGAACCTCGTTTCTACAACAATAGTACTTTAAGTGTCTTCACCGACTTGGGTGTAACTTACAACAATTCTCGAGAGAAGCCTACCAGGTCCTAACGGCCCCACATCTAACCTTATTCGATCAATACACAATACTATAAATCATTTTTGTACACACCGCATCCCCGGACCCTTTAAAAGTATAACAAAACTCCATTTAACTAAATTTAACACATATTTTTTCATCTTTGATCAACGATGGCAAACTATAACTTTTACATAGTAACACAATATTAGTTTAGGCATATTAAAATGTCGCAAGTGATACGCACCCTTGATTGTTTTGTTATTTTTTTTGCCAAATTACTAAATACAATAAATTATTAATTTAATTTTCCAATTTTTTGGGAATCAAGCGTAAGTATCACTTACGATTTCAGCTTATAAAGAAAAAAAAAAGAAAAATCAATGCTAATAAAAACGCAGATCGTGCATACATTAAATTACGAAAAAAAAGAAAAATCTAATCCTAAGTGTGTCAGCAAAAATATAATGCAGTAAATTAGAATTGCCACTTAATTAACTTTCACAATATAAATTGTATTTTTTTCTCGTAAAAAAATATTTCTGTGTATAAAATGTGTTACCGAGCATAACATCTAACAGCGGCACAGTTTTACTAAAAAATAAAAACGTAAACAGTAGGAAAAACAACTCTTTACTTAAAAGATTAAGTACTGAGTATACTACAACACGACTTACTCAATATCGGAAACTGAGCGTGCGCCCAACTCGACATCCGATTGCTCAACAGATCAACACTCAACACTCGGACTGTATAATAAACTTGATTATAAATTAACAGTTTTTGGTAAAACTGCACCACTGTCGTACTTTATCTGTAGATAAAAGTTACTTCTAGCATATAACTGTCAGTATATTGTATGTCATAGTGTGTATATTGTAAATACTTTTCTTTTATGTACTGTTATAGACGGGATATCAACGATGATTGCTCGACCGGGGGGACACATGTACTACTTAGTATATAATACTTATTATTTTTATATAAAAAGTTGTAAGTGCACTTTGAGTTTCGGAACTATATTAATGTAACTATTTACTGTAGGTTTAGCAGATTTAACACTGATATACTATAGTACTTTAAATTATAATAAGATGTTCTTTGACATGTGGCTTTAAATGTATTGTCAATATTTGGCACTAAGATTTTTTCGACGCGAAATGTTTATAAAAGAAAATAATAGACTACAAAAATATATTTGAGGGAGAGAATTGATAATTTTGAAGTCAAAAGCTCGCCTGTTTTAGCGAATTTAAATGAAAATGGGAAATAAGACTTACGTTATTAATAAATAGAGCTCCTTAAAATCTTAATTGACATTAAAAACAGGAAAATCTGCTGATTGTAGCTTATTATAAGTCATACATAAATGTAACTATTATATTGAGGTACTGTGGCAAATTGGGAACTATTGCTATAACTGTTATTATTTATAATTATATTACGTTTAAAGTGGAAGATACTGATATAAATATTAAAGCTATTGACTTAAGAATACATCGACTCGTGACTCTCATACGAAAACGCTACAAGTTCGCAAGTATTTAATATTAATTTGTGAGCAACGATTAAAAAAGACTTTCAATAAAAATGCAGTCGATTTATTCTTAAAAAAGATGGTTGTCCCTCCACCGATCGAGCAATTTAAATTATTTATAAATAACTATTGTATGTTCTGGTTGCGTTACGATTTTAATTAAAATCTTAAAAGTTCTTAATTAAAACAATAACGGATAATATCTATTGCATTTTAAACATGGAAAATGGATCAACAAAAAATGATTGTATGGGAAAAAATACTATGTAACAACTGTTATATCTCGTTGGCGATTTACAATATAATTCGATAAATATAAAAACACTGTCCTGTTGTATGTTGTAACTGTAATACATACATAAATACATCGGCCTGTAGTGTACAGGAAACCCACGATCTAAACTAATACATTACAAATTAAATTATATAATTGGAGGTAATACTTAAAATTATAGGAGGTAATACTTACGATAAAAGCATTTCATTTTCTTAAAAAACTGTTTTGTGAAGCGGTTTGTGAACATGTATTTCTTCAGGTGAGAATTCTCGTAAAAGACGCTTTAACTTCGATAATATTGAAGTTTAAGTTACCTGCCTATCATAAGATTAGGTAATTATTATTATATCCACGAATAATCCTAAGGAAAATCACGGAAAATCCCTAACAAATCATTTAAAACGTTTAAGAAATGTATAAAACGGCAGTATTAACTTTGTTTATTCGAATACGAAAGTTATTGATGTTTGCAAAGTAAAACTGACAATAAAAGTACTTTAAAATGACATTTGGATGCAGAATGGCTCAGATACTGAAGCCTAATTACCTACTACGTAAAGCTACCAGAGAGCTAGCACAACTCAATCTCGAGAATTGAGCATCGACCCAATAAAAATATTGCTCGATTGTCGAGCAAGAGTCGATGCTCAACTTTGAGATCGTAATCTAGCTGTTGTTACTCAAAGTAGAGTTGATAAACTATTCTAGATATTTTTGTGCAATTAATTTGAGACAGTCCCTGCATCAAAATATCCATTTTGAAGTACGCGAATCTTATTTATTTATCTACTGTAGGCTATTGTTAAAGTTGTACTGTTTAGAAGGCATCCCGTTGTTGATTACTTTGTGCATTACGCATTAATTAGTAACACAGTCGGTTTATAAAATTATTTCTTTTAAACTTAACGTTAGAAACTGGCGAAGAAGCGAAAAATTATATTGCGAATTCAAAGGGCTGCTATCATAATTTAAATGTATTTTATATTATTAAAAAAAGATTTTCTCACTTTTCATCTTACTATTTAAAAATGCAGTATTTTGGTATACATTGCAAAATATACTTTCACTTACTATCGTTTCGCTGCATATCTTATTTAGCGATTGCTTGGTTGTATTTTTTTTAAGAATTTTGAAATTTTGCGCTGCGTTTTTTCAACCTCCTTTTTTGCCGACACATTATCCAAACTTAACACAAATTTTACACAATAGTATAAGACCTAATAACAATCACCAACGGCTGTCTCCGCATTGATGTAGTACGCAGCTGTCAACTGAGATCAATTTAGAAAATAATATTTCCAAAAAACCACTAACATAAGTGGGGGATGTAAAATCCAATATTCCAACGAAGCAGTCAACAATAAGCTCAATAAACAGCCAAACCAATAAGAAATAATTGCACAGCGAAAACAATAAACACAAACATTAAAAAAAAAACATTATGAAGACTAAGTCTAAGTTTCACTATTAATAAATCCATTAGTAGAATATATAAAAATCCTTTCCATTAATGATTTTATCTATTTACTATTTAGTTAATAATATCACGAGGCTTCTATTCCCGAACGATGCCACGATACTTCAGTTATGTAAGTAATCTAACTTATATTTACAATTCAAACTACCCGCTTGCTTTTCCTTCTAAGCTCCAGCTAAATGATTCTATGATCTTTAATAATTCCGAAATTATTTTCATCGACGTGTTTCCTTGTAAATTAAATTAAAACAGCCTGTAACATTGAAATTAAAATAAAAAAACAAAATAATATACTTGAGGTACTACATATATGGAGGTATACGGGCTCACCGGCTAATGTCCACGTAAAAATTAAATTTTACTTCGAAATCAACCCGCTTTTAACATCTATTTAAGCTGAGGATAAAATGATAAAACTTAAATGTTAAAATATCTGGATATACCAAACAACTTGTCATTAAATGTATTTCATATCACAAAGTACACATATATGTAACATTCCGAAAAAGAAAGTAAAAATACAAAAAAACCTACATTACGATCCTATACCCAAGTTACCTAACATTGGAAAAATAAATGCAAAAAAATAATGTCCATTGCTCTAAAACAACGTAGTTGCATTGGTTTTTGTTATTGTATTTAAAACTTGCATTGATATTTTATTATTTATTTCAAAATTGTATTTTTTCTCCACTTACAGTGATCAGAGATTGATATGTCCCGAAAAATTTGGAAAGTTCTATTCTTTAAACATGTAAATTGGATATGGCACAATACATTTTAGTATTTTAACATTCTTCAGAAAGTTTTCATATTTCTACGGGAATAAATGCAAATCAGTAAGTATTATTCACATTAATTTTTTTCTTTGGCTTTGTGAAATATCACGGTGTTAAAAATACTTTCTTTTATTTAAAGATATTCATGGTTTTGTGATATGTGGTTTTTAAGAGTTTGGATCGCGATTTTAAAGATATTACTGATTTTTCAAACACCCTGAATAGATATGTCGTGTTACCTGAAAAACGCGGTTCGCAAGCAATTTTCTACCATATAAGTAAATAAAATAAATTTTTATACAATTTCCAGCCATCTTATGGTTAGGTATCCTAAGATTTTTGAGAATAATATAATAATAATCTAATAAATTTTCAATAACGAGACATCAGCTACGTTGGTCGACATTTAAATAAGAACCACTATACACTCATAGAGAGAAATCCGAAAATGGATACAGGTTAAATATAATTCTATTAATTAATACCTAAAGTCTACGTATTTCTATACAGAAGAAATGTTTGATTTGTTTCATGATTTGTAATCATGCACACGTATACGATCGTCGAACTGCTTTTCGAAGACCCACTTTCTGGCAACCCTGCGCCTCTATTTCCTACATCTGTTTACTCACTCTAACCCTGTATTCAAGGATCCCACCGGAGTCTGGCAGCCCTACAGCATTTTCCCTTTTCGAAACGTCACCGCCATCTTTGATTCGTCCGTGAACCGTCATCACTTGCGCATACCTCGTCAGTTCAGAAATTCATCCATAATATTTCGAAGACGAACGAAGGCACGGCTACTTTATACACATTGATCATAATCATTATCATTATTGAAGCCAAACGCACATAGATTAGATATTGTTAGACGTTAAATTTTGTACTTTCGAAATCAGATTCTAAGAAGTCTTTAATTTTTTTTTTACTCAACATCAACATTTTTTTTTTAACTTTTACTCTAAACATTTTTGTAATTAACCGCTAAATAATCTGTATCATTTTAATTAATTTAGATTTGGCGTTCCGAAAAAAGTTTCAGTAAAAAATATTTTCTTTGCATTTCTTTTAAAATTTACGGTTTTAAAATTTGTACGTTCTCATTTTGTACAGTTATCGAATCTAATTTGACACTAGACAATTATCGAAAAGTGATTTTAAAAAATGTATTTCATTTTTTAGAATACAGTTGGCATAATTTTGGCAGTACTAGAAATATTAATACTTTAGTATTGCTCTGGATTACATTGTCATATTGAACACTGTTGGAACATTTTCACTAGAAAATGGCGTAACTCGCAACTGTTACGAACTAGTCACAAAGCGAAGTCCGATCCTCGAAGCGTACACTAAACGACTTCTACAAGTCGCGTGCGACAATACTGTTTATGTAATTTTAATCCTAACGTCAATATTTTACTAATTATAATACGATATTAACCATAAATGCGGCGTGAGTCCGTCATTGTTTTGGCATTGTCCGTTATATTGCACATGATGCTGTCCGTACCGTTAGCGCGTCTGTGGAGGCGCGTCGCGAGTGTGGCCGGTCCGTAGCCGGGGGCACTCGCGGCGCGGGGTGCTGCGAGCGATCTAAGCCATGGTCTGTGGTCATTGAAGGCCGGGCGGCAGCTGCGGGCCGTGCTCGGCGCCCAGGTCGAACAGGTGGTGCGGGCTGGGCGCCAGCGCCGAGTGCAGCGCCGACGTCTTCAGCAGCCGCTTCAGCATCCCGCTGGAGCCGCGGTGCTGCAGGCTCTTGTGCGTGGTCAGCGAGTTCTTTGTCCGGTACCTCCGGTGACAGAACTCGCACACGTACAGCGTGTCCGACTGCTCGTGCTTGTCTTGGAAGTGTCGTTTCAAGGAATAGTAACAAGAGAATGTCCTGCGGCAGTAAGGACACTCTTGTGGCTCGTTGATACCGCCGGCGGTGGGCGGGGGCATACGGAGGGGCGGAACTGCTGGAAAACAACAAACAACCCATTTACATTAAGCATTTTTACCCAAAAAAGAAGGTAAATTCGTTAGCTGGCAACACGTGGAGACATGGAGAAAATCCGCTCAAGTGATTTTCTGCTTGTTAATTTTTTCATTCAATAATACATGTATGAGGTTAATAATAATAATTAATATGTAATACTAATAATATGCACTGTACACATTGACTAACTACACAATAATCACGAGATTTTCATAATATTCAAAATCTTAAGGAAATTCTCTCAACCACAATAACACATAGACACGTGATAACAAAAATGATAGAAGCATGCTCCAAGCAACACAACAACGTCAAAACTGCGAAACCCGACGGGAGTGGGGGGGCGCGGGGGGGAGGTTGTACGGAGGTAGTAAGTACAGTCGAACTAAAAGAACATAAAAGTTAAACTAAAAACTATGAAATCATATTTGAACAGAAAAAAATGAAATGAAAAATTAAGAAGGACCCTTATACCTAGCTTAGTCTAATAAAGGAAATCCATTGTTAATGAGTTAGATCGTCTGTTCTCTAATTTGTTTCTGGTTCTATAAACAATATCTAACCTTTGTGAGTGTTGCTATGTACGGCGGGTTCAGGTAGATTGGGCTCGTGTAGATTCTCTTTGCTAGATGAATACTGCCGCACGCCGCGCCAACTCCGTCCGAGTAGTCACTAAAAAAATCGTATGTGATCTGTCTCCCCTGTCCTCGACTTGTGGTAGGTGTATATGTGGGTCATCAACGAGTTCCTCGAACAGTATACCCTCTCACATATCGTGCATCTGTACTCCTCTTGGCGTTCCGCGTGCTTGTCGGCGATATGTCGCTTCAGCGAGGCCTTTGAACACAGAACCTTCCCGCATAACGAGCACGAGAATAACTTTTTACCTGTAAACAGATCGAAAAAACAAAAAAATATGGGGTTGCTCCCCGAACGCGGTATAAATTAAAAAAAATTAACACCTACTCCAGGGATCTTTCATTATGAATAAGTTTCTTTTTTAACAAGAAAAAACAAAAAAAGTGTGACTAAAATAAAATGATAAATAAAAATAGAAAAATAAATGTAAATGATGGCGAAGCTACAGTGGCTCGTGAAGGGTGTTAACAGTCAGCATGCGTTGAGGCGGGAAAATAAATATTTAGGCGGGAAAACTAGATATGCTAAGCGTGTTTCGAAATTA
Organism: Agrotis ipsilon; assembly: GCA_028554685.1. Lineage (NCBI taxonomy): Eukaryota > Metazoa > Arthropoda > Insecta > Lepidoptera > Noctuidae > Agrotis > Agrotis ipsilon. The sequence goes on along the minus strand of CM052969.1, from coordinate 16,503,325 downwards.
ATAAAAAAAAGAAAACAGTGCACTATGAAAATTATCTAACTGTCGCTACAAAAAAGCTCATAATTCTTCAATAAAAACAGAAATAAATACTTGGGTTTGTCAAAGGATTCACTAATAAAACGGGCAATATTGTTTTTTGTATATTTGTTTTTATTAAAAACGCCATTATCATCAATATTAGGATTTATGAAGTTTCGGTTTAACGATTACATTTTATGAGTAGTTACTTCAATTATTTTTAATTTAAAAAGTAAGGAAGGAAAAGAACTATTTATGAATATATAATATAGTGTTGCGAAATCATTTTTAATATTAGAGTATAACTAAGTGCAGCCCATTAAAGTAATTTATTTATTTTTGGCGTTCCACGCTACGTTCAGGACTAATTCGCCTCTAAATGGAAGACACAACATAAAACACCGAAGTTTTTGGCACAATGTCGAATAATATTAAACAATCTAATGGACTGCATTACACAGATGCCAATTGTTAACAAAAAAAAAATCTAGATTCGTGGAAAGTAGAACAATAATTTAAGAAAAAAAATATATAAAATTTTCAATACAACAACCAATAAATTAATTTAGATTCCTTATAAAATAAGTAAAAATGCCAACAAGAAGTATAAGAACACATTGGATAAAGTCGACGCACGCGCACGTGCGAGTTTGAAAAAAAATTCTTAACTCGTTAGAAAGATAAAAACTTAAACAGGTCACAGAAACAGTCTTAAACTTGCTAAGATCCTAACTAATATAGTTTTTGACAGGGATGTGTTCTGCTCCTTAGAACACGGTGTAATTCTAACCCTTTCAAACCCGAAGCTTTCAGCCTCTCGAGATCCCAAAATAACTTAACACCTAAAATTTCCAACCAAAGATCATTTGAAATCACAAATTAATTTCGAGTTTCTTTAATACCAAAATTAATCACGCTTTGACCGCCTTCTGTGCGACAACATTTCTTGACTTTTTTCTTTATAAAATTATCAATTAATTTAGTAAATAATGTACATTTTTTATCTATAAAATACGCCTAATAGTGTACAAGTCAAACGCGTACTTACTCTAATCAGTCTATAGCGCTTATTATTTTGGCAAAATTTTTCCCAACCAGAGACAAGATTTTTTTACTAAATAAATTCTTAATTTTTTCATAGCTATACTGAAAATAGCTGAAATACCGTACTGCCATTGCAGCACATCCCTGTAATCGTAAAGTAAACATGTATTTCTATTATCTATATGAATTCAGATAAACCTTAATCCTATTTAATGAACTAACTTAATTTCCCAAACCCAAATTAACAAGAAAAACTATGACTAAATTACTAATCAAAAAACAACAATCCTACGTTTCAAACTTTGCAATGTTACGCAAATAAAAACTTAACATTTTTTTATCATTTTCGTTTTCGTTCACGGAATGTTGCGAAATATTAGAAAAAATTTAGATTCCTTTCGTCTCCCTTATTTTGTCTAGCACGAACATCGTTCCTTTTAGCACCAAATCTCTAGTCTTCCAATTGGCCAAACTATTATAATAAAGCTTACTAAATAACTAAACGAGTAATGGCTAAGCATTTATGTATCTAGCAATAACAACAGAATTTGATAACATATAGCATTTTAGGAAGCCTCTTAGTTGTTTAAAGGTAAAGCATCTTCATCTAGGTAAAAAGTGTGTCAAACACTACCTTATAATGCTTATTTAATTACGAAAAAATACGCAAAATATGTCTTTTTTTTGTCAATAAGAACACAATAATATGAAGCAGGCACTAATATTACTTAAGGTGTATATCATATAAATTATGTTAACATTTACAATCAAAGTTCCCTTATTGCTATTAAATGAAAATTGTAACAATAGTGATATTTTATCGACTTTATAAAGTCAGTATAGTGATGTTTTCATGAACTAGAATAGTTTTCACAAAGGAAAGTCGCACATTAATTTATTTATTGGATGATTGAACTTTAACGCGAAACGGAAAATTTTGAAATGAAACTTCTTGGAAAGTATTTGTTAGCTGGTTTTCCTTCTCCTTTATATTTCGAAAAGCTGTGGTTTGCAAGCTTTTAGTTTAGTTTCACTTGTTCTCCATTACATGGACTAGTATATTACGTTTATTTTTACACTAAACTTCAGACGGAGTTTTTCAGATTTTTATCTTTAGGATGTTTTCATTTTTCTCACTCCTAATATTTTTAACGCGTTAAAGTTTCGTCACCCAATGTTTAGACATATTACTAAAATTATTTTATGGCAAGCAAAATTCCGATACTAATTAACATCGAGCACGGAACATTTAATAGTTGAAAAGTTCACACTGTTGAAATTTAGGAACATTTAACACTGAGAATTATTAAAAATTTGTTTTTTTTTTATACTATTACCTATTATTTATGTATAATATAATAATAATAATGTGTAATTACAATTGTACAAAACAAAAACAAAACTGTGAGTGTTTAATGTACAAAAAATACGAGTACAAGTATGTCGGTAAAAAGCGAAAAATAATATTAATATATGAAAAAAAACCTATCCTAAAAAGGGCTCAACGAAATAATAATAATAGAAACGAACACAAGATTGCGATAAAACTAATGTTTGAAAACTAAAAAAAACGTGACTAAACTAAAAAATAAAAATAGCCATATTTATTTAAAATGGCACCTTGCGATTCACTTTGTAAAATGCATTTTTTAGACTGATGGTTGTTTGTCAATAATAAAAATAATAAAAAAGTCAGCAAAGGAATAATAAAAGTCGACAAATTAGGTAAATAAATATAAATAAGTTGATAAATTATATATAAAGTGTCGACTGCAAAAAGAAAGCTAGAAGTTTATTTTGTTTGTGTCTATTTCGGTTTGTTGCTGTATGTATGTATTCCTGGTTTGTGTATGTCCGGTATATGTATTTCTGTGGTAGTGCTATCTGCGGGTTAATAAATATATATTTTTGCAAAAAACAATCCTTCATTCTCATTCTATTGGTGCTATTATATCCTGAATTCAGTCTTAAAAATGAAAAATAAAACACCTAAAATAAAAATAATAATTTGAAAGCCTCATAAGCCAATTAAATATCTGTGTATATAGCTTTTATACTTTTTACATATTTTCGTTTAGTAATCTCGTATAAAATATCTAAGAGTGAGATCATACAGATAAATTACAGAATAAATAATTGCCGAAAATAATGAACACAATTTGAAAACAATATGCCTCTTCTGTTACTTACACGAACACCGTTTCTTTTATATAAATTTAAGCCTAATATATAAATTTACAGCACCAAGATTTTTCATCTTTTCTCAAAATATTATTTTTTTTCTCTTCGCCTTATTGTCGCACATTTAACATAGTGTAAAAATTCAGGAATCATTTTATACCGCAGTATTGCACTCCGGGCGCAATTGATCGATAACATTTCAACAAAAAAACATATTTCAAATTCGATCTAACTCGCCCTCCCTTGTAACAAGTGGAATGTCAGAAAGCCATTTATAATATTGTGATGTTAGTCAATGTCAACCCTTACTTACTTACAAGTTCAAAGTTCACAAATAAATATTTCATAGAGGAAAACAATCTGAAAAACAAAAAATATACAAGTCCGTTACGATACGGAAACAAAAAAGATATATGAAAAATAAAATAGTTACTTTCCTTTAAATAGAGATTAAAATTGATTCAGAAATAAGAAAACGTTAATTTCGCAATTGTTTAGACGTTAAACTGGTCTTTGAACTTGTAAAAGTCGATGTTGTGATGCGGCGGGTTGATCTTAGTGTCGGGGCTGGTGGTGAGGTTCTGCGGCTGCGTCTGCTGCGGCGCGCCGCGCTGCCGGCGGTGGTAGATGCTCTTATGGTTGTTGAGCGAGTTGAGCGTTCGGAACACCTTGTGGCACAGGGAGCAGCGCGCCGAGTGCAGCGGCTGCAGGTGCTGCTGCTCGGTGTGCCGCTTGAGCGTCAGCCGCGTGGACAGCAGCTTGCCGCACACCTCGCAGCGGTGGCCCGCGCCCAGAGGGCCCACGGCGCCCACTGCGCCACACATAACAACCAACATCAGCGCATTAGTCAACATGCGAGCGAGCCCGCCGCGCCGTACCCACACCATGCGACCGCTCGCTCCCGAACTCCCGACGGGTCCCAAGTGACGGAACCAATTGGCACAATTAGTGTACCACTATTGTTTCGGTGGCAATTTTGAACCTAGTAGAGGCAATTGAACGTGTTTCACGAATTTGACTAATGCGCTTTTTACAAAACGGTTGGTGGTTATGCGTGTACCGATCAGATGTCCCAATTGGTTCCATAGAGGACGTGGCAGCGCAGCGGCGTGGGGTACGCGCTGCGCTCCCACCAAGCGTAAGATACGTTTAGTGAGAAATAATAAATTATACATACATATAGATAAAGTTTGCGATGCGCATGCATTACTATGCTATATACAAATGTTAGGAACATATCGCGTTACAATTTTGTTTAACTTAACGAAGTCTAGGGGCAAGAGTATGGCGTTTTAGGTGGTTAGGATGGCAGCTCGGTTTCTTCGAATGGCAACGTGAGGGACGCGCGCCGGGGGCGGCGGCTCGAGCGTCAGTTGACGGAGTAGAAGGGGCCGGGCGCGGCCGCCGGCGCCTGCTGCTTGCGGTGGTAGATGGACTTGTGGTTCCGCAGGCTGTTCAGACTCGAGTAAACCCGCCGGCAAATGTTACACACGGGCTCCCGGGACGGTCGCATGTGCACGTTTTGGATGTGTCGTTTGAGCCGCGTCAGGGAGGAAAGGCTCTTGTTACATGGCTCACAGCGGTAATCTTCTTGGGGGGTGCGGGCGCCACCTGGTCACAACACAAGCAGTTAGCCCCGTCGATGCTCGCGTTTAATGCACTCTCGTATCGTAGCCTCTGTTTAAGCACCGCCACCCCCCGTTACGATGACAGCGATCCCGCCGCGGGAATGCGAAGCGGTATTAGTAACGCATAGTGTCGCCTACTCGTCGCTAGTAAAGCTGGGCAATGATTGTGTGATCGACTATTGTCCGTTGACATAACAGACGCGCGGACGTTTGTTTCAAATTTCCCGAACAAAAGCGTTTTTAATTCTTCAATGAAATAATTTGAGCGTATTTTATATAAACCGACACCAAGTTACCATTACTAAAAATCCATTGTTCGATCTCCCAGTTATTATATTTTCCGTTTCCCAAGACAATGTGATCGAGTGTAACCCGATAGTGTATTTAGAAATGATTCATGAGATCCGCTATGCTCGGAACAATAAGTAAACTCAACTTTTACTGAACTCGCTCAACTTTTATATCGAAGTTATGATTGGATTTCTCGGAAGCTAATTTTGTGGTTTTCTTCTTATTTTCGAGTAGGTCTTTTTTTTTCTTTACAATTTTTTGAATGTAATGTTTACAGCCAATTCGTGTAGGTACAATTACGTTCGTTAACAGTTCGTTTATTTCCGTGGAATGGTTGGTAAATAATGAGAGAATTTGAAAAATAAAACGAAACAAAAAGTAACAACAAAAACCTAATTCGGAGACATGGGAGTGAGGGGTTTACCTAGCACACAATTTGTTTAACATCTATAAAACAAGCTAGCATATCTTCGTAAAGTTACATTACACTATGTTACAGTAACAGTTACATGCACGCCACATTGCGTTTTGGTTCAATGATAAACATTCGTCCCAGTCGTACAGATACTTCAAACGATTGAAAATTAAATAAATCGACTTATATTATACCTACGCGCGTCTCCATCGAACCATAACACAAAAAGCTAACATTAATTAATTTAAATACAGAAACACAGAGCACAAATGAAGACATATACAAGGTTAATAGTATATAATTATAATAATATACATATATTAATAGAAATAAATTATATGTCACGTGATAATTGCCTCATACAGTTTTAAAAAAAAATATAATAAAAAAAAACCTAATAATGATATATAAACCTAATATGACAGAGCAGAGAGGAAGCGGTGATGGTGGCATACGACAGACAGTGCATTAAAAATATCGTTTGTCTCAATATATGTAGTAATGCAATAAAATAAATTCGTTGCTAGTCAAGCTGGGACTCACCTTGGGAAGTGCTTGCGATGCCGTCCGGAGCCAATGGACTTTGGAGACCTGAAAACAGCACACAGTTCATATGCATATCTTTATCTTTCATCATTATTGACTAAGATCTAAGGTATTTTCGTAAAACATGATAGGCTGACATCATAAATAGACCAATGAATGTAACCGGAAGTTGATGACGGTTCCAAATGAAAAGATTATTAAAGAAGATATTCATAAAAATATTTGGGCGGTGTTCTATGTGCCTCCGATCATGTTTGTTTGCTATATGAAAAGTGGTTTCTCCGGTTATAATTTAGAAAAAAAATGATGTTTTTACAGCTATTGACAAACAAATGTACACATATTTCAATAATTTAATTAGGATAGGCAAATTAATACCAAATGCGATCACAAATACTTTTACTTAGGTTTTATCTGAAAAAAAAAGAAAAATTAAATAAGTAATTCCTCTTACCAGTCAGTGAAGGATGCGACAGAGCTTCCATAGTAAAGTTGTATGTGTTTGCCGGGTTGAAGAGCTTAGAATCCGGGGGCTGTATGAACGGCGGGGGGTGCGGTGGTGGCGTGCACTCCTCAGCATCAGCCGAGCTTCCGCGAGACGGCGGGCCTCCTCCCTGAGGAACGATACAAGTAGGCATTATAATAGCTGCCAAATTTTTTTCTTACTCTTTGGCCGTATCTTGTAATGTGATATAGAAATAGTAACTAGGCTTTTTATTTGTTTATTTCTAAGTAGGACTTGAATCTGAAACCATACGCACAGGAAACTAATTCCTAAGTAAAGTTGCTTAGAAATGATGATATTGAGTTCCCGGAATGAGCTCGTAATAACATCTAAAATCTACTTCACAGTAACAAAATGAAAAATGAAATCGTTTTCTCAAAACGGAATTACAAGGAGGCGTTATTAACAGAAGTCTTGGAGTCGTCAACTATTAAGAGCTACACCAATTTAACTTCCAAATAACTAAAGTTTCTTCCTAATAAAAATATAGGCACTTCAGTCCAAATGGGATCTTATTTTTGTGAACATTTTTATTTAAAAAAGGTTTGTTTTCTCTGAGATTGCGTGTTTTTTCTGGAAGTTGTGTATTTGGAAGTTTCGCGGAGTGGGCTGGCTTAGAAATGATTGGTGATAGATATTTTTAGTATTTTTAATTAACATTTTGACTGTTTGGTTTCCTTCTTAAAATAAATGGGATCTTTTAACCTATTGTGTTTTTTGAGAAAAGCCTCAAATCCCCTTACGTTCAAAATTATAGCCAAAACATCAGTCGCCTCCCGAAAATGCCAAATTTTATCAGAACCTTCTAGAAATCGAAGTGTCAAGCTTCAATCAATGTCAAGGTCACTAATCTACGGTGTCATTAGAGCATCCAACAATGTTATCGCTGTCAAGACTACCTGACACTCACTACTTGACACCTATCGAGTTCCGGGTACAAATTCTAGTGTCTAGAACTCTATAGTCTCTTCTCAATCTTATTACCTCTGACTTACACCTTATACCAACAAGATAAAGGTCACTTTACTACATAATCAGATGTAAAAATGTCGTTGAAATGACTGTAATACGTGGTAGTGACAATTAGACGTATTGCTTGTTTATGGTATTGGTGATTTCGAGACTGCAGTAGTCTCGTTTTTTTGTCTCTGGCTGCGAGATAGCCATTTATAAAGAACACGGAAATAGAACTGGGGCCTTAGTCAAACAGCATACGACAGTAAACGACAATCGTTATCGTTCATCAGTCACCAATACATTTTCAACTTTATACTCCAGCGCGTAAAGTTGAGAATCTATTAAAAACTGCTAATCGATAACGAACGAAACAAACGAAAACGATCTGTGAACTTCATTAGATTTTCAACTTTACGCGCTGGGATATAAAGTTGAAAATATATTGGGGACTAATGAACGATAACGATTGTCGTTTACTGTCGTATGCTGTTTGACTAAGGCCCCTGGCTGTAAGCGGTTTAACAGATGATAACAATTCGAAGTTTGATTTGAAATGATACTTATCAAAGAAAGGTTCGATTATGTTTTGTTTTTTTTTTATTTTGAATATTGGCATTCAATTTTTAAATAGCTGTCAAATATGTTCTGAATTCAAATGTGGTTAATGTGCTGTAGATTTGAAGTATGTAGAGTTTATTTTCGTGGTTTAACCTGTATCAAACTTCTTGGTATAGCTCGAAGTAGATAATGATATAGACAAAAACTAAAAGATCAGTTTCTATAATATAACAATTTATTGATCAGTCGGAACTTGTAGGTTTAGACAGAAAGTAAATCTGTTCCCAGAAATCATAAGTTTTTGATCTAAAATTCCTCTTCAATATTAATTGGAATGGTTTTACTTACTTCAAGAGTTATATCGGTTGTTCCTCTAAAAGAAATATTGCGTTTAAAGCTGTTATCTTTGATAACAGAATGTCCAGATTTTAGCCAAAAAAAAGAAGGGAAACTTATCCCCTTCGTTCGATTCATACTTATTATTCATACTTATTTATTCGATTTATACGTAGGTATAACTAGTGAAAATCTCCAAGTAAAATATATAAATGTGTGCGTGTCGCTCACTCACACATTTATTAAAAAGTGGCTTCATGAAAAACGTTGTTTTGTTTTTGAAGATTTTACAATCTAAAGCCGACTGTACACATTGGGCCAGTGTATTGGGCTAACGTGTTTAGACCTACTTGGAGGTATTTTGGTATTTGGCGGGAATACTGGCTGGCCAACCGAAAGTTGTCGGTTTTTCGTGCACCAATCAAAGGATCTTGGCGTGCTTCGCATACAGTATTCACACGTTGGCCCAATGTGTAAATAGCGACATTTGGAATTCATTATTTTGCCCAATGCCTTGGTCCAATGTGTACAGCGGGCTTAAGGTTCTAATATTTGGTTTCATCATAACATTTCTTTAGCTAACCAAATATTTTAGTAGAACATTGATCGTACTCAATTATTATTGATTTAGTAATCGATCAATTCTGTGAATAAACATTCATAGAATGTGAAGCAAGTCCTATAAACGTAATACGATAATATTGCTTATTAGTAAATTTAACAATGTTTGTATTAATATTGTAAGTATTACTAAGTAGCGAGGAATTTGTTGACATACACATATTTTGTTGAATTAATGGAAAAATACCCAAATTTTATTCATATGTTTAGTCTTTTTTGCCGGCTGGCACTGGATGGACCGGGATGGTTGGCGCTCTTTGGGGCTTTGACGTTCAGCAGTGGACGGCAATAGGCTGATAGTATAATGTTTTTTTCCAAATATGTTGGGGATCGGCTTCCAGTACAAACGGATGCAGCTGAATACTAGAATTTTCTTTGTTTCTGATAGCTACAAATTTGGAGTCTTGACTTAATCAAGAGTGAATAGGTTATTTCTAGGCAAGCGTGCGTCACTGTCGATCACATCTTTGTTTAGGTGAGATGCGTGCGCATTAAAAAAAATACTGGGTGCGACTGCCTATCTGACCAGTTACTGGGTAATACGATACTCCTTTTGTGGTAGAATTTTCTCTCAAAATTAATTTGAATCATACATTTCTATGACATTTTCACATTTACATTTCATTATGTAATACCTATGTTTTACAAATAAATATTCTGATTCTGATTCTATTGTCTTTTCAGGTTTTTCATGAGAAACTAAGATTTCCTTGTGTTTCGGCTTTCAGATTCGTTTGTTTTCATATTGTTGTGGGAATTTATTAAAATTTTGTGTAAGTGAATCTAGAATTACGACTTATTAAATAACAAATGCACATAATTAGTCAGTGGAGGGAATAATCCCATACTTACGCCACCTTTGAGAAACTGTTTTCAAACCCAACAAGATTCTATAAAGTTAGGAGTCGAACCTAAATTTCTCATCCTTATATTACTGTAATCTGACGTAAATACGTGTCTTCTACGCTCCTAAATTCCACCCACATAGTTTCTACCATAATTTGGGAATAGAAACCAACATTTTGCAACAAAAAAAAAAACAAATTGTATACGTTTTACCAACTCACAAGTGGTCTATGATGGTGTGGCGGCGTATCATCCGTGCTCCTGTCAATATCCGGGTTCGAAGGACAGATCAGTTCCATAGGCTCATTCTTCACGTCCTCCATCAGCCTAGGCGAAGGAGACGAGCTGCTGTTAGAGATGCCATTCCCATTGTTGCCCGACTCATTGTGCCCGCGGGCATGAGTATTGTTCTTAGTAGAGAAGTCAGTTGCATGGATCTGTGGTTGTTCATTATTGTTGTCGTGACGGGGACGCTTGATGACGTCGGGGCTGTTGTCCGCTGAACGGCTCAGCCGGCGCGGCAGTGGGGTCCGGCGCATGAGCTGCTGGACGCTGGAGGAGGTGGGCTGCAGGAGCGCCTCCTCCAGGCGGTCGTAAGACGCCGTGTGGCTGATGTGCGTGCTGTGGGCGGAGTGGGGCGGCGTATGTGGCGTGTGCGGCGATGTGGTAGAGGGCGCGCGCATCGGCTGAAGGAGCGGCTGTAGAAAGGACTTGAATTAGAAAGTTATTTTGGGACGTACTGCCGGGGCCTTAAGGTCGTTTAAGAACAAGAAGCATATCATGTTCGTAAACGCATCCACGACACAGGAGAAATTCCTAGTGTGCGGCAACGTATTAGTTTTTTGAAAAAACACCTTCACACGAAAAATCAATTTGTAATTTAACTAATAGTCCAATAATTATAACAAACGTGTTTCAGTAGTTTAGATAGTTTTAAAATATACTACTCGTACTTATTATCTTCTAATTAGCATACCTATTTTAAAAGTTGAAACAAGTGCTGAAAAAACCTTGAATATAGATTTATGAAATTCAATAAATTTACCATCGTAAAATCATCATCTATCTGCTATATTATCTAAAAAAAATTGTTTAGATAATATAGCAGATAGATGCAGTTTTTTTAAACATATAGTAATGATAAAAAACTTGTAGTAGGTAGATTTCAAATAAAACCCATTATAATCAATATTTAGAGTTATCAATCATAGCTAATGCGTCAAATGTGTATCTTATTTTTTTAAATACTGACCTTCGATTCTTTCAAAACTCAAATGTACCCATTTTAATCTGACTAACTTATCATTACTTACCTCGTACCTCTTCTAAGTACTTGATAATCTAAATAAATGCAATTAAAAGCTAACTCCACACTTAGGACTTAGGGTTCAATTTATGCTAAACTATGCCGGGCACGGTTTAAAAAATTCATGAACATTTTATGTGCAAGTCTTATGAGAAGTTCATGAGACTCCGGGCGGCCGGAATTGCAACATGGACGCCGCACGGTGTAGCATGGTCTATGAACTATAAAATGTTTGTGAAGTTTTGATTCCTTACCTCGTCCGTGCCAGCTTTGGCATCGGTTCTGGCCCGGCATGGCCTACCATAAGTTATCCTTAAAACGTTAACTATTTTAGTATAAAATGAAATTATTGTGAATTTTTAAATCCGTGGCTGGTCCATGCCAAATTAAACATCGGTTCCGGCCCGGCATGGTCTAGCATAATTCATCTATAAACTTAACTATATAACTCTAAAATGACTTACCCCTTGAGCGTTATCATTATGCGTGAGTCCAGACACGCGGAGCACCTCAGCAGTCTTGAGGAAAGAGGACAGACTCCTCTGATGTACGTTCACCTCCCCGTGGTATATGAACTCGACGAGCGCGTGTAAGTCCGTGAAGGCCACGTCTTGTAGCACGATCACTGGGTGCTTGCATGGTGTTGACTGGGGACGGTAGAAGAGGGTTAATATTATGGTTTATGAAGGGTTTAGATTGAGACAATTATTATGCTGGTAGAGTTGGTTTTGCAGAGTTATTAATAGACCTATTTTTTTGTTATTTTTTTACTATATTTAAATCATGAATTTAATGTGTCCTCGCACGGAGGGCGGGATGGTAGGGACTGTCAGACTAGTACTGACTAAAATCCACAGTGATCCTTCAATAGAACTTTACGTTCACGAGTCACGGTTACTTGATGAGACAGTTTGATCACCCAGATATTTTTTGATTTAGGTAGAGCTTAATAGTGTCTGTGGACATATTTTTAGAGTAAAGATTACGATGAAAGTAAGATATCGGTGACCGGCGTCGCCTATAGTGTACGAATGGGCATAAATTCCAATAGTCAAGCATCGTCAAGCTAACAGGACTTCGCATCAAGCGAGCTGCAAACTTGACGGTAAACTTGATCGTGTATGACTGGATTGACTAGCGATGTCCTCTTTTCTCATAATTCCAATTTAAGGGAGGGTTCATATCTGACAGAACATCTGAGCCTATCATCGAATGCTCTTTGACGCACTAACGTATCATCGGTTGAGTGTGAACGGTCAATTGCTTTTCTATACATCGTTCCGCGACCGATAATATGCGACGGATATTCCGTCAGATAGGAACCCTCCCTTAGTCTAGTTCAGGGTTTTTCAACCTTTTTCATGGCACGACCCCTTTAGTATGTAGAAAAGTTTCGCGACCCCCCTACCCGTTGGACTTTTTTACATGCAGGTATTTTATTTTGTGACAAAAAAATATTCAATCCATCACAGTAACTAATTTTCATCGCGCATTCGCGTACTTTTTTTTACGTGGTGAAATCATGATATGAGTCCTCCTACCCCGGGCAGGCCGGGCGGCGACTGTCAGACTCGTACTGACTAAAATCCACGGTGTCCTTCAATAGCCTTGATGTTCCGGCGTCACGGTAATGAAATGAGTCTCGCGACCCCGGCAGGCTTTGGCCCTATAGAGGGTCCCGTCAGGGCCCCGTCATCATGCTGACGCTCTTTGAGGCGCCCGTGGAACACAACGGGCCATCGACCCGGGCATGGTCCATGGTCAGCAGCGAATTGCCCTTTACTTGCCGCCCGCAGGCCCGCGCCTACGGTGGCCGGAGATCGTCTGACATGTAAGCCGTGGGCGTTTACCACTGCGACTGGGGTGGAGGGAAGACGCTATTCTCTCCATCACGCAGCCCGCCTCCTCCTTCGCAAGCATGACTGTTTCGCAGAAGGAGGCGACCGCATCCCACTCCGCCTCGCCCCGCAGCATGGCCTCGATCAATGCCGGGCGCGAGAGGTCTCCGCCTATCGTCGTCTTGAGGACACGGCAGTGCTCTGCCCAAACGGGGCAGTCCTGCACCGAATGCTCCACCGCCGTGTCCTACGGGTGATCCTCGCAGTGGTGACACCCAGGCGTTACCTCCTTCCTCATCCGACACAGGTACCTCCCAAAACTTCTGTGTCCGGTGAAGAACTGCGTCATGCGGTAGGTCAGGACGCAGTGACGCCTATCCAGCCACTCCAAGAGGGGTCTTTCCACCGCGATTGCGGCGTGCCCGATTCACGTACATTTAGTATAGATTTCATACAATTTGCGCATTGTGATGCTCGATTGTTCTCCCTCACAGATGAAATGCTTGTATTTGTAACGTTACATTACAGGTGCACAATGCTCGACGTGAGGGAGCAACTTAATATATATTTTTAAACTTAACTATGTTTAGTAATGCAGTGGCTTTTCCAACCTTTTATAACTCTCCTATAGAAGCTTCGCGACCCCCCTGCAGAGGTTGAAAAACCCTGGTCTAGTTCATTGAATAAATACGCAGTAAACAAAAATTTACTCAGTACAGTACCCTCAGCACGAGTTTTCAGTATTTGAGACGTAAAGAAAACTGGAACTTTGACAATTTCAAATTGACAATTTTCAAGAAAAAAATTAGTTGCGTCTTCGCACACCAGAGGCGCTGTTCTATTTTTTCATAGAAGAAACGCTGTAAATACTAGAAAGTAAAATAGTGAAAACTAGTGCTAGGGGTACTGTTTTAGAGCCTCAAATCAAAATGAACACAGCAGCCTCTTAAATATAATAATTGCATGTTTTATATTGAAGATTCAGAACGGTTTATTTTTAAACAATTGTGAAAGAAAACCTACAAAGACTGAAAATGTAGCCTTCAGGAACAATAGCCTAAGAGAACTCTTGTGGCACAGTCAATATTTTTATACGAATTTATTGAAAACGAGCGTTATTTCAATTTTCAAGCCGAAATATTATGAACGTTTGTTCAAACATTTTGTCAATGTAGAATGCGTGTTTCAGTGTTTTCAATTGTGTTTTTTTTAGGTTTTTATTGTAACTGGGATTTGAGTAAGTTGTATTAAGATATAATTGATTGACTTTACCAACGGCAATTATTTAAATCGGTCCAGTACTTACCTACTTTTAAGTTTATTCTTTACAAATATACAAACAAATAATATTTCTTCTTTATAATAATTTATTAATGTAAGTTGATCAACAATTATATTTTTTTAAATAAAATTTTATACTATTTGCATTATTATTTAAATATTTCAATAAATGATAATAAAAGAGCCTATCTAATTAAAATCGCCGGAATTATCAAAAATGCTTAATAATAAGTAGAAATAAGTTTTAATGTCGGAAATATTAGGTTAATCTACCGTTAATCGCATTTATGATCAAACTTTCAGGACAAAACGGGACGCAGTTCTCTCAGTACATCAACAAAACATAATCAAAATACAAAATCATTGTACCAAAAACTCCTAAAATAACTTCGAAGCTTAAAATATCATAGAGCTATCAGATAAATAAACAAAAAACTCAATTACTACGGAATGAATATAAAATATTCAGCCGTGAGGCTCTAGTCCGACTGTTTTAACCCACTCGACTATTTATTGGGTGTGGTAACACTGGCCGTTTGGATTATGGACGAAAAACTGATTAAAAAGTATAAAATATACCTAGAATGTTTGTTTGAAATGTAATTGCGAACGAGTGGATTTTATTCTTGATTAATTTTTTGCCAATGTTGTCTGTAAAAGCAATTATAAATGTAAACGATTACTTACGAATGACGTCACATTCATAATTGTAACTATTTACAACGGAAAATCAATTATTTCATCACGTTTCTTTGCACATAACGTAACTTAGTCACCTTAAGGAAGGAATCGGTAATTTCGCCGTGCTCTTTCAAGTCAGGTTGGCCGAGTGGTCTAAGGCGCCAGATTTAAGCTCTGGTTCCCGAGAGGGAGCGTGGGTTCGAACCCCACACCTGACAAACCGATTTTTTGTATTTCATTCTATTTTGTTTGATATTTTTATTTAGTTTTTATAAATTTTTTAGAGAATTAATTTGCATATTTTATTGTTAATTCGATAAAACTGTTTAAAAATAAAGACTGTAGACATATGTTGTCAAACATAGTTTCAGTAATGTTTAAGTACAAAATATTAAAATAAAAAAAATTGAGCCGCGCCATCTGTCGGCTACGGTATAACCTAAACTCGCGTAAATTATTCATCTTTGTAAAATTAATGTAGCATGAACTTATTGATTTCGTTAGTTATCGCTCGTTACTCCAGAGAGATAGCAGATTCCAAATCTGCCAGAGTCGCGTGAATATTTTAAGGGGTAGCCGTGGTCTTGGAACGCAAAGGGCTAATGAAGTACATAATAGTAATGTTTGAAACTGCTAATTCAATTACAAGAAAATTTTCACCCATGAGAAGCTAAAATCATCCCAACCCGAGTATAGACGATACGAGAGAACCCACTAACACAAACTAGATAATAAATAAAGTAGCGAGACTCAACAGCAACCATGACCCCGGAACGTAAAGGGCTATTGAAGGACATCGTGTATTTTAGTCATTGTAATGGCTGCTACACACCTTACGAACGGTACAGTTCAAACTGCAACGATAATTCTACAAGTGTGTACGATAAAAACTGTACAGTTTGTTCGGTTATTCACATACAGACGTAGATTTATCGTTGCAGTTTGAACTGTACCGTCTTATCGTAACGATTTTTCGTAAGGTGTGTAGCTGCCATTAGATTGGGAGCAACGACGATATATTACTAGACTCCTAATAACAGGCGACCGATGTCTGTTAACACATTAGGCAAAAAAGTCTTATATCCGTCTTATTTCGACCACTCCTGTAAGCCGTAAACAACTAAACATACTTTGAGACAGAACAGACCTTGAGTTAGCCAATCACATCGCAGTACCCCGTCCCCCTCGCTTACGTAGTACCTCAGCGAGTTGACAGAATAGTTTTTGTTCCTTAGATCGTGCATGCGGAGTCTAGTAATATAATCGTCGTTGATTGGGAGGGACAAGCTAAAAAAAGTTAATAAAGTAAAATACTGTAAAAATTACCTTCAACAGCTCTCTAAAGTAAGGACTGCAAGCCGATAATACAACTCTATGTGCTTTCAAACTCTTTCCGTCGCATGCGAGTGTGACGTCCACGAAGTCTTCATCATCCCGAAGGTTTTCAAAGGCGCTGGTGATGCTGCTCTGGTAGTTGTTCCAACGCAGGCAGAAATGCTGTGTGTCCACCATTTTGACGGCTATGGAGTCATGTGTGATGTGATCTGGAAATTGAGGAGTGTTTAGAAAGAATGAAGGCTTAAGCACATTCTTGTAAAATACATAGTTCTTTAATATAGGGAAACCATGGGAATGATATAAGTTTTTAGACTGACATGGTCACTATAACTATTATTTAGTTTTAAAGTTTGAGTTCATCCGTGATCATGGCGCTTGCAACAGTGCCGAAATATCGGAAACTCAAAACAAATAATAAACATGGTAAATATCCCGTTTTAAAACTAAATAATAGTCATGGGAATGATATAAACTAGATTATCGTTTATTGAAAGTTCTGCTATTGTATAGTCACAAACACGATAAAAAAAGGTATAGGTCACGTATTGCTAACATTGACTTCTCGAAGCAGTCTGTATTGACTGCTTTAAGCTGCAACTGCATAGAAATTTACACCCAGTACAGTCTTCTGTTTACACATCTACACAGAACAATCGAGCTAGGGGTTTACCCTTTTAGTACGTCAACGAAAATACGTTACGAAAGTCGAAACTTTTGACTGAACACTATTAAAGGATAAAGTGAAAAAAACGCCTGAAACTTCGGCTCAAGCTACGGGTTTTGAGCTTCGATAGTAGTACCCTAATTCGGGTTGTCGATATGATTGACGCAGTTGCTAGGCATATAGACACGGCTCCAAAAGTCCTTTGAGCGACCATTGACTAAATTAAAGTCTACAGATTAGGATAGAATAGTATAACCCAGGAAAAAAAAACATCAGATGTCTATTCTAGAGACACAAACATAAGAAAAACTTATAAATAACAAAGTAAAGATTACAAAAAATAGGTCGTATGTGATAAAAACTATCGTCTTGTATACTTAGTGTCACTCATAATGTTATTGTTTAATATCTGCCCCATATTTTTGAAATAATTGCAATTACCCTATTGTGGAGATAAATAGTGAGTTATGTGTTCCAGTTTAAAAGTAGTTAATGTGTTTGAAAAATGGTTCTTATGTACCTAGAGATAGCCTAGCCCTAATAAAAGGAAAAAAAAATATTCGATTTTTTTTTGTAACAGTGCAAATGTCTCTTAAGCTGTGCTTAGACGATGCAGGCTTGCATTATGTTACAACATGCAATGAAGCGTTGCAACTTGCATCTACTGGTGTAAGACAGCATAACTGTTATTATTGCTTCAATACATTTACATACAACTTTTAGTCATTTATAACATAAGAAGTTATTTTCTTGCTTTTAATTAATTGGTCATGATGTCTAAACTAAATGTAGAATTTGAGATGATGTATTGTTTCTTCTGAAATGCCATAAGACAATCGAATCCTGTTAATCCGTCTTTACAGGGAGATATACTGTTTTGAAGAAATCTAGATGTACTGGTCTCAATACACAATTATCAGCATTTGACCTTTCTTTCTCCATCAAAAAGACGCCTTTGAGAGTATTCACTAAAACTTGACCGGTTGACATTTTTATATAACATAATCTTAATTCCTCAAACTGCTGCAGGTACTTACCATCTTTGAATTCAAAATTCAAAGAGTTATTCGAAAAAAAGAAAGGACATCGTCTGTAAGGTTGAATAACAGAAAAGGTTTCGATTCCTGTATTGTCTGACCCCTCCTTTACCTTTCAAACAAAAGTTTATTTTTTCTGTTTTGTTGTTGTTTTTTCTTAATTATTTAGGCTTCTTGACTTGGCCAAAAGTTTCAAACTTCCACAGTGTTCTGTTCAGACAAAAAAATAATTGTGAACTAACATTTTTTTGGCTTCTTACCTATTATTTTGTTTTTCGTGAATACTGAAAGAGCAAGGTTTACGGTACTTACAGGTATTGTTTACTTGGTTACGGAAAAATACAATGTTTTTCAAGTAAAATGACTTTTGTTATTGTTAAACTTTCATTTTTTTATTGAATTCGTACCTAATCGCAAAAATGTAAGTCAGGAGAGTTTTTGTCGAAAGTTTTTCAAAAGAATATTTTTTCTTTTTGGTCAAAATTGTTTTACCTAATCGTTTTTCTTTAACTTTATTTAAATATTACCAATTCTTGAGCGATCAAATTACAGTTAGATATTGGAAATATTCCATAACATGAAACCTATCATAATGTTAGATAGAAAACGTTCTAATCTATGCATGTTATAGAATTTTCCTCCCCAGTCTATCGAGGCAGAAAGAAGCAAAACTAGAACCTTTTTTGTTTCGTATCCCATAGACAAGGCGTCCTTTGATCATAATTTTTCCGAACAGTTACATACACCACCTCATTTTTTTGTATTTGACCTAATAACCTTTCCTAAGATCTTATATAAATGGGCTAGAACTACTATATGTTTTCTCTTTTGTTTTTTCTGTGGTTTCAATGTATATTCGACCAGTGACAAAATTAAAAAAGAAATCTAATCTTATTTCTTGAACATTACTTATTAGTGATTGCAGCCTCCGTTTCAACAAGTGATGCTTGTAGTCCTATAGTGTACCTGTACAATAGTGCCGGTCGGTCAGGCTGCTAAAATTTATTCACAAAAAAATCTCTATCCGAAAAAAGGGGGGTCCCCTTTATCGTCAACGTAAAACAGTTACATAAAAAGATTGCATATATAGATAACATTTGCAACACAACACGACACAATCTATCGCTCCGATATTGAATTATATATCTCTTATCAGTTGATAAAGGCTTAGAAAAACTATGATTAGTAGGTATTAGGTGCATTATCTCCTCGGACGGATGCACGGGGTGTGTGCATGCTGATAACAAGTATATTTGGGTATATCAACGCTTTTTGTAACGTGTATCATAGCAGGGTAAATTAAACTATGATGACTATGGCATAGGGTTGAAAGTTGATGGGTTAATATAGGTATTGGAAATATGTGTTACTGAGGAGTTTGTTCCGCCACTTCTTCTTGTCGGTCAAAACACTGGAAACGACGATGTTTGTCTAAGTTAAAAGTGGACCTTGAAAAAGTGCTGATTAATCAGCTTATTTTGAATAAATGACTTTTGATTTTAGTTTTGGCATAAAATGTCTATAATTATCCAAAATGTTCTGAAATTCTGTAACTCAGATGTCAATCATATTATTTTAATACTGACCAATAACATTGCTGTGTTTTGATGAGTTTAACTTGACTTACAGCTTGGATATGAGATATTTCTTCCAACTTTAGGAAAAAAAAATTATAGTAAAATAATATTTTCGAACTGTTTTCTAAATCATGTAAGCAGTCAATTTGTGTCCAAATTACACCCTACCACAATTATAAAATGCAACGATTTGTAAAAACATCTCCGACATATTTTTTTATAACTTCACCTCAACTGACCAATCCTCACCTTCCATCGCCCCTAGTTCTCGCTAGTACATTTCTTACATTCATGCCAACAACATTATTTAACACCCACATCACACCACAACCACCCTTCTTCCAATACACATAAGCGCTATTTCAGCTGCAAAATTACCTTGGTATGACACGTAAGTTTGAAAACAAAAGTTAGACAATAAGACAGGCAGACGTTTTCATATTAGCTCACAATGATAGGTAATCGTGTTACCTGTTGGCATGTATTTCAACTGAAAACAAGTTGATTGCCTGCTAAACACTAGATTGTGTAGACTAAGATTCTGAAAATTGACCCTAATTGGACATACTTAGGGTACATTTTCGAAAAATGTGTGTTTAACTTGTATATTCCCAGCTGATGAAAAGATTTGGAGTAAAAAGTATATTTAGCACAAGCCAAAAGAACACAGGGCAACTCGCTGTCCGAGGGCAACTCGCTGTCCGATCATGGACCATGCCCGGGTTGACGACGGCGCGTTGTGTTCCACGCGCGCCTCAAAGAGCCCCCTCTAGAGGACCAAAGCTTGTCGAGGTCGCGGTACTTATTTCATTCCAGTGACCCCGGAACATAAAGGGCTATTGAAGGACAACGTGGATTTTAGTCAGTATGAGTCTGAAACTCCCTCCCGCCCTGCCCGGGGTGGGAGGACTCATTTGATGATTTTACCATTCTAAAAAAAAGCCATAAGAACACACAATTTAAACTCTACGCGTTAATGTCAGAAACTAGTGGTCCGAATTGAAAAATTCTGTATGTGTTGTATATTTAATTTATCGAGGAAGGCTAAATTGGGTCTTATGAACTACTACTACTAACTTATCGGTAAGAAAAAAATATAAAAAATAACTAATCAGATAAATAAATGATTACGACGATACTTAAGTATACTCGGTGCATTTAGAGTACAGACGACCTTACTCTTTTGCTTATCGACTAACTAAGATTTACACCATTAGATTCGCTTTATTGAGCCAAAAATTGGCACGTATCTGTTGAGCAGTAACATATGAATATTATTGTCACCCTATTCCTACTGTAAATCGTATCTTCTGTTTCTCGCGTACCTACTAAGATATAGTTCTTTCAAATATTTTAATTAAAATAGCGAAAATATTTGTCCAACTTCGGAGGAAAGTTGCATATGAAATGCACTTTTCTTCTAGGTATAATAATTAATACGCCATATTTATTTATAGTCACTATTTCCGGAGACTAAAAGCATTTTCCTTACACTAACTATTAGGATTTATATGGGACTGATAAAATGTATGCACGTTAACTTAAAATAAAATATATACCTGTACTGTAGGATTGATTAGTTAAGAACATTGTTTATAGTAGTTGTTAAATTCCTGAATGTTATAAAATAAAATAAATGTAATTGCTGTATCGGTGCACCTTAAGACAAAAAAGAAATACACACTAATATAGTAACTAAGGCTTACTTTTCATTATTTTGTATCTCAGTTGCGACCTTTTTCCTTAAAATGTTAAAAGAAACTCCTATTTATAAAACACACGGATTGATCTAGGTTCTTTACATCTTAATACATAATGTACAAAGTGTGAAGTAAAACAGTTAAACAAAAAACTATTTTGAATATGTCACGAAGATAAATGGAGATTTTTTGAATGAAACAAAACGGTCCTATTGAAAAATGGCCGTTTTGGTTAGAGGGTCCAAGTTTTAAGATGCAGCGGGTGACTTGATGAAGTGCCAAAGTAAACATCGTCATTTGCTGAGTAAAAAGTTTCTTGACATTGGATAGGATTTGTTAATTTTTTTCTTAGAATTTAACCCAATTGGCGAAATTTCCAATTCTAAGATATGATTTCATAGAAAAAAAGTTGTGCGTTCATTTACCAAATTTTCAATTATAAATAAAAACCTACTAGTAATATGTATAAAAAAAAAGTATTGTTCAGTTGCCTAGATGACTTGTTAATTAAATTTACCGTGTCATGTTTTAACACCCATAAATTGATAAAATACACAGTGAGAAATGGATGTTATCGTGTTTGAACACTAAAAACTAGTAATGTTCTTTAAATGTCTCTTGTGTACAATGTTTCATTTCCTACTTGATTTAATAGAACAGCAAAGTGGTTTGGTTCAACGATTATCTCAGATCAGATAAGATTTCGATTTTTATGTTGTAATAGCCTACTAATCATTTTATTAGATGACTTTGAGAGGTCGTCACTATATATACACGTACATTTTTTAAAGAAACAAGTATTTTTTTTTATAAAAGGATGAGCACAATATTTTAAGGAGCAAAACTCCGCAACGATCTTTATTGCTTTCGCCTCTTCTACGTTTACACATTCATTAGAACGCACACGCCCCAGTGGCGAATCTCATTAGTTACGTACGTTAAATTAAATAAAAAGAGCCGAGAGTAGAAAATTAGTTGAGAGAAAAAAGAACATTTTATGATGTAAATTAGAAAAAGAATTTTTTTAATGATTGCCTAGTTCTAATTATTCTTCACGCGTCGTGTAGGCTGTTTGTCGTTGAATCTCTAAAATGTTATAACTTGGACCGTACCCTAAGGTCCGTGTCACATGTAGGTCTTTAATAGAATCTGTTATATGGTGGTAATGTAACACTATTGGGTACTTTGTGCCTATTTTGTTGCTTTAGTGTCAATGCTTCACTTAGGGGCCTTTAGTTTAGGTGTTTATGTAAAAGATTTAGGGTCTTATGATGTATTAGAAACGGTTGCTTGGTTTAGAAATATCGGTTAAAAAATTTGGTGTATTTTTTTTTTTAAATCTACCGTTTTACCTACCTGAAGTAATTTTTGAAGAGTGCATTTTTTATATAAGACAGACAATCGTAGTTGCATTTTATTTTTTGGCAGCATGAAATTATTAATTTTCTTTAATGAATTTACAGCTCATCCGGGTTAATTGTAGTTAAAATATAGAAAGATTTTTTTATAACCTAGAGTTGAATCCAGATATTTTTAGTAACAGGCCAAAAGTTATCAAATACATTATATATAAACGAATTAGACAAAAAACTGTTCGTCGAGTCGCAATGCCACGATAGTCCAGTTGTTATCAATGTATTTTTTTAGCAAATTTAGCGTTTTATCAGAGACCTAGGCTACGTGATATCTTATCATTTAGTTTAGGCTTCAACCGTTAGGTACTAGTGTTGTAAAATAATAACGTCATGTGCAATTTATAGCAGCTTTTTTTGTATATTTCAAACTAGAATAAGGTTTTTGATATCTGGTTTTCCATTAGGAGTTTCTTTCATTTCGACCTGAATGTCCTCGAACCTTTATTTATTTCTTTAAATATCTTAGTTATTAGAGAAGGTTCATATCTGACGGAACTTGCATCGCGTAACGCCAGATCAGATAAATGTATAGAAAATAATTGACCGTTCACACTCAACCGATGATACGTTAGTGCGTCAAAGAACATTCGATGATACGGTCGACGTATTTTACGTCAGCTATGAGTATGAACCTTTCCTTAAGCGACCTCAAAAATGGAGGTTCTCAATTCGTCTGTATGTATTTTATAATGTTTTTTACTCGATTTCTAAGACACGGGTGGATCGATTCGAAAAATTCTTGGCGGCACTAAAAAAATTCACTGACTTCCGAAAAAAAAGTTATTTTTTTTATGTTGTTTTAAAAGTTACTTACATTTTTTTAAAGTGTTCTACCTTTGCCTGGTCTGTAGCCAAAATAGGTACGCATCATATTACACTAGTATATAATTAAAATAACTTATCGAGCGGATGTACCGAAATACGTCATTAAAACTGCTATGTTTTTTAACAAGCAATAAATAATATTTTGTAGACCACAATGCAATCATTTAGCATTATTTTTAGAAGTTGCAGTGTGATTAGAACACAGTGAATTTTTACTGTGAAAGAAAACTCATCACCATTTAATACTTAAAAACTAGATGATGTTGATCTGACTTTCAGGAGTTTCAGTAGCGGGGTTTCAGGCGTTTTCTAACGAGCATACTTTTTTTTTTGCGCGGAAAATCATCAAATGAGTCCTCCCGCTCAGGGCAGACAGACTTGTACTAACTAAAATCCATGGCGTACTTTAATAGCCTTTTACCACGGTAATATAATAATACAGTACTCCAACTTCATACAAACGGACGAAAAGCGAGCTATACCTACGCGCCTCGATGTCGGGGCGCGCTCGGGGCGCAGACAGTCACGGCTGTACCGCAGTGTCGAGCGGACGGTGTATTGGTTTTTTAACAGTAACCGCGTGTTTTTATCTCTAAAAATCAGTTCGAGTACATATCTAATAAGACGAGTAATTTAATTAAGCTTTATATTAGAATGCGGATTTATTATACTTTAAAATTTAACAATAAAGCATTTCGTACGACTCAGTCGTGGCGCAAATATTTTTCGGTCTCAAATACTTCTATAATATATCAGACTTTATAAGCCCGATTTGTTTTTCAAACAAAAACATGATTTTTTAAATGAAATCTACCAATCAAAAAACAACACGCATTTTTATTGAACACTTCCTATTCATTATACAAAGTATTTCATTTATTTATATAAAAAAGTATATTTACAATCACAAAACTAAAATAGAAACAGAAAGTACGCAAAGGCAAATTTTATTAAAATGTTGTAGATGGGTAGCCCTAACGCATGTTTACGTACCGCGCGGCTGTAGGTATTTAAATCTGTCTGGCGGCCGAGTTACGCTACTGTATGATTATTATACTGTGCTTTTACGTTCTGGAGTCACGATATCTCGTTAGCCCCGTGATTTTGGCAGGCGACTAACGAGGACGTTACTGAAATATGATTTTAGTAAGGGTGCAAATGTTGTTGTCGTGATGTAGCCGTGGCCGCATTCTTTAGTCACCCTTTAGCCCATTGTTTAGCCTCGTTTTCTTTTTTTTAGCCTATGCTTTAGCCCCCTGTCGCTCTTTAGCCCACGCTTTAGCCCCCTGTTACTTTTTAGCCCATGGTTTAGCCCTATGTCACTCTTTAGCCTATGCTTTAGCCTTCTGTCACTCTTTAGCACATGCTTTAGCCTTCTGTCACTCTTTAGCACATGCTTTAGCCCCCTGTCACTCTTTAGCCCATTCTTTAGCCTCTGTCACTCTCTAGCCCATGCTTTAGCACCCTGTCACTCTTTAGCCCACGCTTTGACAACCGGTCACTCTTTAGCCCGTGCTTTAGCACCCTGTCACTTTTTAACCCATGCTTTAGCCCCCTGTCACTCTTTCGCACATGCTTTAGCCCTCCGTCACTTTTTAGCCCATGCTTTAGCCTCCTACCCCAAACCACAGATTACAAGCCCAAACTGACAGTACTACGAATTATAGGTGACATTAGCAGTATCAGTTCCTTCCTCAATGTCATTCAAATATTATCATATTGTTTTGGTTTTTGTCAATTATTAAGTTTATTTTATAACAGATAAATGTTGAATCTGGTGATTATTGGGAGTGAATTCAATTTTTTTTCTAGGTTTTCACGACTGCACAAAAAATAATTGTTATTAATCTTTTTTTTTCTGTATATTATATCGGTGTTTTTCGTCGTTTTCAGCACAGAATGTGGAAAGGTTTCTAGGGTCCTAAGCATAGCGGTGTTTTACAGAATTAAAAGTGCGGGTAGGGTAGCTACTTGGCTGAAAAAATCTATTAAGTTTGTCAGTTATGTTATCAAAACATATTCGACACGTAGTTTTTTAAATTAAACCAAAATAGACGAAGAAACAACACTTTTCAAATTGCCAATAAGTCAAAAGCAAGTACATATTATTTGCTACTGACCACTCTCGAATTATGATGCGTTATATCTTTGGTAATATGCATTAATTTACGATTTTGCCTTTTGCAGCCCACTTTTGAAAACCCACTCCAACTCAACCCCACTGCTGGGACACACCAGCAGTGGGAAACACGGATCTTACGTAAAACACGGCCTGAAATGTCAAGCAATCATATTTAAATTCATATAATTAATATAAAACATACATTTTCAATGCTACACCTATTAATTGTTCTAAAGCAAACATTTTGAAAATTTACTTTTGTCAAGGTCTGTCGTTACGGTTGCGAATCTAATAGCAAGTTGTACAAATAGAGAAACATCTGTGCAATTGAAGAATAGCCTTCGAATTGTTGAAGAATTTTAGAAATTAATAATGTCTTGTTTGATTATGAGGAAGTAGAATAATATACATTTTATTGAGAAAGACAACAAAATTAATTACGATTTTAAAAGACATACGGAAAAGTGGTAATCGAACTGCCATGGTGTCTTTTATAAATTGGTTTAAGTTATTTTGTCATAATTTTGGATGTGTTTAAAAGAACTTAAACTTATTTACGTTTAGATATAACTGTTTTAGTCAGTACAAGTCAGACAGTACCCTCCAGTCCTTCCGTGGTTAGGAGGACTCATTGGATGATTTAAAAAAACGTGTTTTCCATTTGATACTTTATATTTTGCCCTCAGCATTCAAAACATAACAATTTAAAGATATTAAATGCTCGTAATCGGCGTGCTTGTATAACCATAAATATATACCATAGTTGGTTAAGGCGTCTGGAGTACCTATCCAGAAGACGCGGGTTCAATCCCACTTGCAATCTGAAATTTTTCTTTTCTCAAAAATCATCTTTAATCATAAATATGTATGAATGTGGACGAGGCGAAAGGAGTATGTAAGGATCATAGCAGGTACCATTCTGTAGTTTCTGATTAACCCCATGGGAAAAAGGCGTCATCGTCAGTTTATGTTTGTCTAATAAAATCCTCTCTCTATCAGCAATTAATATTATTGAGACCTCAAATTTTTGTGGAGGTATTACAAACATAGAATAACATTCATTCGCCAGTAAAAACGAATAATAGTCCGAACATAAGATAAGAAATAAATGCGTTAAAGGTGAACGCATAACAAAATATAAAGAAAAGATACCATTTAACGGTTATCGTGAGTGCAAAAAGTCTAAATTTTTAGCCTATCTAGCTTAGTAGCGGGCTATCTACATGACCTGTATTTATCTGAAATCGCATTCATTAACAATATCTGTATAAATAGGTACTTTGTTAATGTTTCAAATTTTGTTTTTAATATTTATTTAATTTTAATCTCGTTTTGGGGGTATTCAGAGGTCCTTTTGTACCTAATGTACTTGTATTGTGGGTGCTTACGTGACTAAAGAAACGATGGACGGATTGTGTGATTCATTTTTAGATTTTGTTAGATACGGTATTCTCGATTGATAGATATAATGTTGAAGAACGCAGTGACCGCTTGTGGTTTGGAATAAGAGTAGCAGTGACCGCTTATGGTTGGGAACAACAGTAGCAGTGACCGCTTATGGTTGGGAACAAGAGTAGCAGTGAAATACGCTTAGTTCCAACTTTAATTGGGAACCATTTTTATTCTGTGGTGATGACATGAATCCTCGTATTTTGCTCAGCGTTTGATCGTTTTCAATTCTGTCTAATGTATCGTTTATAAATAGGTCTTAATTTTTCAAATACCTATCTTTTTAGTTTCTCTGTTGAGTTATTCCATGGTTTTCCTCATGTTATCGAATGACAATATTTTTCAGTACTTACCTTAAATATAATAGAGGTCCTCTTAGTTTGTTTGCGTAAACCTGAAACAAGATTAAAAATGAAATTAAGTCATAGTTATATCATAATATGACTTCTTATCACAAATGCATAACATGTGGTCAATTTCGTCACGTTTTCGCAGATATACTTTTGCCTGATTTGGTGGTAAAAGTGTTCAAAGTTCTTCTGTCAAGAATTTACTAGAAGTCTTATATTAGAGATGTGGGACTGTCTAAGCTGGAAACCGCGACCTTTGAACGCAAAAGGCACTTAATAATTAGGGTAGTTTTTGGTCAGTAGTCTGACAGTTTTTTTTAACTTATTTGCTAATAATTGATTACAATTATAACTTTTTGGTTATGCTTTGAGTACTTAATTAGTTTAGAATAAAAAAATGGTACCATAAAGGTTTAACAGAAATTTAAATGTCAGTAATGTATCTTTTTCAGGTTTAATTTATTTATTTTTGTATTGTTTTAATAGTGTTTATTTGTTAGCTTAGTTAATTAGTATTTAGTTTATTTTATTTAGTTTACCAATATAGTGTCTATTAGTTAAATTTAAATTGTTACTAAATTCTTTCGAATCCCGCCATTATTTCAGAAGCTATCCCTGATCAATTACAAGTTAATGATTACATACTTTTATTCGCTAGTGTAGTTTGCCCCGGTCGCGGGACT
Source organism: Agrotis ipsilon (assembly GCA_028554685.1). Classification (NCBI taxonomy): domain Eukaryota; kingdom Metazoa; phylum Arthropoda; class Insecta; order Lepidoptera; family Noctuidae; genus Agrotis; species Agrotis ipsilon. The sequence continues at coordinate 16,475,113 of CM052969.1, read as the reverse complement.
TATACCATCACCGTGACCCCGGAACATAAAGGGCTATTGAAGGACACCGTGGATCTAATCAGTACAAGTCTGACAGTCCCTCCCGCCCTGGGGTGGGAGAGGACTCATCTGATGATTTTACCACGTAAAAAAAAAGTGTAGTTTGCCTCAATTAAATGAAAGGAGAATTTTATCAAGGGAAAAAAATAAGCATGAAGAATTAGTGAAATGCGAAACTCCATTATTAGAATACGTTACCTTACCCTTGTTTGGCACGTAATTTTTCCTGTTGCGATCATAATGAGTAAGTACTGTTAATTTAATCGTTCCTTTACTAAAATTAGTATCTAGGGAAGTTATTATTGATGTCATTGCCAAACAAGGAATTCAACATCAATTTAAAATCAGTTTTGAGAACGGTACCTAAAGTTTTAATATAATTGTATTATGTACCACGAATGTCAAGTAAATTAATTATTCTTTAGTTACCTACTGAGAATGACGTAGGTCATTAGAAATCGTAGAAATCTGTAAAAGTTAGGTATTAAACCTTGACTAAGCTGTCTTTTAAATCCTACCCACATTAAAACTCAAAAGTTTGAATTCGACTTTGAAGACTGACATTAGACTTTAGAGTAGGTTACCTAAGCTTTTAAACACGAATTAGGTACTGAAACGTTCAAGTATGTGTTTATAAACCATATAGAAAGGTCCCAGCATTAATACAAAGATAAAACAGAACTATATATAACCTAATCTAAAAGACAGCATCATGAATCCACCTCTCACGTTAACCTACATTTCCTTGTACCCATGTTTTGCGCATAAAACGCGAAACTCAAATATAACATACAAACTAAAACAGCCTTCATTCATGACGCACACATACAAACAACGAACACACACCCACACACAGAACATACGCACGTGATTGGACTACTTTCACTTTCGCTACAAACCTACATAGTTTGAATACCGAGTGACGCCGCCCGATTGGACGTTTCAACTTTGACCTTCCACGCGATTGGTTGAAAATTCTCATATGTAAGGATTATATACGGAAGTGATGTGGAGTTATGTACGGCTGTGCCCGTAAAACCTTATTGTTTAGGTATTTTAAGGCTCTGTGTTTGTTTTAATGGCATGACTTATCCGTTGCGGGGTTTGGGTACGGATTAGAAAGGGTTAATTGCTCCGTCTCCTTGTGTATATAGTGACATTATATACATCGGTAAACAGCAATATATATTTCGAGTGGTAACAACAATTTTATTGTATTTCAGTCGATTTTAATCCTAAACAATGTTGCTGTCTTATAGAAGTGAGATTCTAAGAATAGTCGATGAATCATCAAACTTGTACCTAATACAAATTTCATATACATTGTTGTAGGAGTTTCTTAATACATAACCGTTTAAGGAACACGGTATTAATACTGAAAAAAATCCAAGACAGAACTATGCCACATCTTCTCTTTAACATGTAATTATTACTACTTTTAATTTGCTACACCCACCAAACCTACCATAAGAACTGACAACCGATTTGGAAAAGTTCTCGAGTGACCTACCTACATGATATTGACAAATGCTTGCACCGACTGGACGGGTCCCCTCAAATCTGTATGATTCTTTCTTCAAAAGACCTTCTCAGACTTATTGAGCAGTGTATTTTTGGCTGATGATGATGATAGTTAACCTTCTACATTAAATATTTCTTTGTTCTTTTAGTAGTTTCAAACTGCACGCCTATCATGGCGATTCTATCTCTATTCTACCAAGAAAAGACAAAGTTATTTCATCGATTTTTCTATATAAATCGACTTTTTTTTTGTACACCATTAATAAATACAATCATATTTTTTCTATATTATAAACATTAGCTATGTTTAAAAATCTTTAAGGTTCTGTCATTTTGTCTATTCTACCGTCGACAAAACCCGTTTCTACGGCGCCATGCTACGCGTGCTGATCATATTGTACTTCATCTAAAAGTATAACAAATATTCAGAAAATGTCTCGCAAAAAGAAGGTTTATTTCGGAACAAAAACACTTGCTCTCTGAGCGTTTTCATGATATTTTCTTCCTCCATGTTTTACTATATTCCTTTCAAATCTAAAATAACATGGTCGTGGGACTCATTCCATCACCGTGACCACGGAACATAAAGGGCTATTGAAGGACACTGTGGATTTTAGTCAGTACAAGTCTGACAGTCCCTCCTGCCCTGCCCGAAGCGGGAGGTCTCATTTGATAAATTTACTACTACTAACTACGCTCTTATAAAAACCATATATAACAGCACAGACTCAGTCATTATCTATTAAAACAAAGACTTATTCATTGGCTAATGTTTTTTTCTTATTCCTTAGTTCGGGGTCAGCTGATAAACATTAGGAGTTGAATTAACTAGTTGCTGATGACTGGGTTTGCTTGTTTTATTTTATATTGCGTCATTATGCATGACCCTAGATAATAGTAAGGTGCGCAGGAGCATTAACTTCACATTCACGAAGTAAGACGCATTCCTCACGCAAACTTTGGAGACTGGCCTGTTGGTCTAGTAAGTTTGCTCTGACTGCTATACGGGTTCGTGGATTCGTTTCCCACCCAGGACAAATGTTTTTGTGATGAGCATGAACATTTGTTGTGTCTGGGTGTTATTTATCTATAATATTTATGTATTTAGAAATATATAAGTATGTTTATCAGTTGTCTAGTACCCATAAAACAAGCTCTGCTTAGCTTGGGACTAGATGGCGTTGTGTGATAGTTGTGGAATATTATTATATTATTTATATTACTTTTTATTACTAGCTATTCTCAGTGGCCAGCTACGTCTATAACAAAAATATATCCCACGGGAAGATAAAATCCCGGATAAAAACTATCTTATGTCTTAATCCAGGTTATAAACTATCTGTGTACCAAATTTCATAAAAATCCACTCAGCAGTTTTTGCGTGAACGTGTAACAAACATCCATCTATCCATCCTCATAGAATTACGCATTTACCTATAATATTAGGTAGTAAGACGATTCTGTAAATAATTTCAGACTCATTAGTGTTGATATTAGTTATTTGTAACCTCTTTGCTCAATGTTTTCTGAAAATCTGAAAGGGTTGTACAATAATACGTTGAATCACGTTCGCAGTCTTCACTCCATGACAGAGGTTTTTTTTTCAGTACTCTTAGCCCGAGTTCTCACTTTTTTACTTTACAGCGACTTTCCAGTATTTACAGCGATTCTTGTATGAAAAAAATGGAACAGCGCCTCTGGTGTGCGAAGAAGGAACTAATTTTTTCCTTGAAAATTGTCAATTTGAAATTGTCAAAGTTCCAGTTTACTTTACGTCTCAAATACTGAAAACTCGTGCTAAGGGTACTGTAATATGTGTGCATTTCGGATAAACCCAATGCAATTTTTTTTTCTGGATATCTGTAAATATAGACTGTAGTTCAAATAAAGCATAAAATTCTACTAACGTCTCAAGGCGTTGACTGATATCGATAACGGAAATGAGTTTTATCATGATTACGTGAATCTTTATTAAAAACTTGACAACATTTTGGAGCTTTCATGGAGGTATAATGGTTGTAGGTAAACTTTGAATTTGATAAAAATTTCATAAAACGTAAAAAAATTAAAACATCTTGCGAACTATTGACTAATTTGTCTTATGTGAGTTTGATAATAGTTAGTGGGTATCTAGGGTAGCAGTGGTGGCCCAGTGGTATCGGTCGCGACTTACGAGTTGTAGGTCGTACGTTCGAACCCCGTCAGGCGCATTACTTTGTGTAATTTATTTCGTCATCACTGCTCTCAAAACGGTGAAGGAAAACATCGTGAGGAAACCAAAAATTCGAAGATATGTGACATCTACCAATCCGCAATGGGCCCTCGTGGTGGATTATGGCCCACTCCCTCTCTCAGAGAGGAGGCCTGTGTCCCAGCAGTGGGAACGTTATAGGCTGTTGATGATGATCTAGGGTACAAAATAATTACAAACAGCTCTAGCTTAAATTAATCTAACTACTCATTTAAAAGTTCCATTTATCCTGTAGCGGATATATTCAAATTATTAGTAAAAGACAATCAGCGACATCTATTGAGCAATAGCAAAATTATAAAGCAAGTTCTCTACAAGTTTTGAACGTATAGAAAATTCCGTATTTCTGTCTACATTGAGGAAAATAAACGTTGTTCCTCACTACCCTAAACATCGATATCATGATAATAATGAAAAAGGCACATCCCTATTTTTTATGCGAACATAGTCCCGCATGTCGACCTTAAGGTCAAAAAACTCTTAGAAAACAGCATAAGGAAGAGTGAACTCTTTATCTCTGGTTTATATAATAATAGTACTATTATATTAATATTATAACATTTATTATTTCTACGATAAAGTACAAAGAAAGTAAGACTTTGTGTCATTGACCAGGTGAAGAATTTTAATCAATATTAACGTAACATTTTTTTCATTTTATTTTAATGGCGTAATTAAATCATCAAAAATGAGTCCTCTCATCCGGAGCAGGGCGTGAGAGACTGTCAGACTCGTACTGACTAAAATCCACGGTGTCCTTCAAGAGACCTTTACGTTCCATGACTCCGGCATGGGTACAATAGAGGTTAGAAAAAATAGATACGGTAAAGTTGCTCTACATAAAAACTAAACATAGACACGTAGAGTCCTAGCATTGTACGAAATGTTAATAAAAATATCAAACAAGATTACAACTGCATATTTGTCTGTGCTATCTTATCTTGCGACTCATTCTACTAGAATAGTGGACATGACTTGAAACACTTCGATTTTTAGATGCACTAACGATATCTAGATTTTCCTTTTTTTTTCACTCCGTAGGACTGGATATATTTCTTTTTAATATTGTCCCACCCTAGGAATTTCTTCCTTTGTCGTGGGTGTGTTTACAATCATAGAAACTCACATACACAAACATCTTAATCCGGAATAACTAACTACTTGCAGATCATATAAGTCCTTGTTCCTTGCGAGGATCGAACGACATACACTCTAGTTTATAATTATGGTATCGTAGCGTGTTCCTTGTTGACAAAAATCTGTATCATTTTATGCTTTAGACTACCCCGTTGGCTTATTAGTAGCAAGCGTTAGAGCATAAAGTCTCAAGACTCTGGTGAATGTGGTCGATAAAAGTATATGTTTTAAGCTTATCGCGAAGTACGGTATACCCTGGGTTTGGTGCAGGCAATACCTCTGTAGGCATCCATAGATATTGATAACGTTTCTTTATGAGAAAACATTTCCCCTCACTAGGAATTTCCTGTATCGTGAGTGCGTTTACAAACATAGAAACTCACATACCCCCAAACACCCAGACCCAGTACAATTACTATTTGTAGATACAAGTTTTTGATCCAAGCGGGGAATAAACCCGCAACCCGCTGCGCAGCAGTCGAATCCTCAGGCACTGTGCCAACTCTATCATCAATATGTTTGTTTGTCACATTTATAGCATAAAACGGTTACATGTCAAATGCTCAATTATTTTGTTAATCTATGAGACGCCCAACAGTGGCAATCGATTCATCAAGATATTTTAAAATTACATCACCTGCTAAAAATATCGTACCAAACCTAGTCTATGGTAATATACAAATATTAATGCCGAGTATTAAAACGTTAGGTTTCAGATAAGGACTGCATTGAGTGTTCAGGATGGGATTGATATCGATAAGTTCTAGTATCGATGTTTTAATTTGATTGATCTGTGACTGATAATATTAATTATATCTGTTTGTAAAAGTATCTTTTGAAAAACCTTCGAATAAAGAATTTCTTGAATTCAGCTTGCCGGGGTCACGGGACTAACGAGCTACCGTAACAACGGAACGTTAAGGGCTATTGAAGGACACCGTGGATTTTAGTCATTACAAGCCTGACTGAGTCCGTTCTGCCCTGCCCTGGTTGGGAGGACTCATTGACGATTTTACAACGCCAAAAAAGGTAGCCATATTTATATTGAGAAAATAGTGTTCTAATTTAATTTCTATCGATAGTTTTTGCGTCACATTCCTAACCTAGGGCTGGGCTAGTTATCGTTGCAAGAGATTGTAAATTTGATATATCGAATGATAACATGTGCCGAATAATTCTAGATTACGTGTCAGAACAGCATATAACACTAGGTTCTTTTTTTATTTTTCAAATGTTATCAGTGAAATTACTAGATTTTGGGCCTTGGATTTCGTGTTAGTTGCGATTTTTATCATTTGCTGGTTTAATCAAAATTTGGGGATATTTTTTATATCTCTGTTAGCATAGGCCACCCAACGAACCATCATAGTTAGTTGTTAGATAAGATAAAAGCTGGTTTTGGATTTTGTTGCATTTTTAGCTATAACTTGTATTTATATTTTCATCGTATTTTTTTTAATTTAATGCAACGACGATATATTACTAGACTCCGCATGCACGATCTAAGGAACAAAAACTATTCTGTCAACTCGCTGAGGTACTACGTAAGCGAGGGGGACGGGGTACTGCGTTATGATTGGCTAACTCAAGGTCTGTTCTGTCTCAAGGTATGTTTACGGCTCGAAGGAGTGGTCGAAATAAGACGGATATAAGACTTTTTTGCCTAATGTGTTGACAGACATCGGTCGCCTGTTATTAGGAGTCTAGTAATATATCGTCGTTGATTTAATGACATTCGCGTTTGACGAATATCTCGAGCAAAGATATGGTCAGCGGTATGGTATTACCCAGTTACTGGGTTCTGAAGTTCTGATAGGTAGTCGCTCGATGTAAAATACTGATATTCAGCTGCATCCAATTCGACTGGAAGCCCACCCCAATATAGATTAGAAAAGGGGATGATGGGCAGATGGTGATGATAACTTGTATTCTCTAATACCTAATTAAGTTATCCATTTTATGGTAGCGTATGTTTTATTATTTTATTACAATCAGATATAAAAAAAACGAGTACATACTCGTAAGTGATAACGTGAAAATTGCTAAGAAAAACAGAATATGAAAACGTGCTGATTAAAACTCATACTGTTTAGTAATTGCCCTCGGTGTTCTGGAGCCGCGGCAATCATTCCGACAATCCCATTTTGCTCGGTGTCACGTAACGTTACTAGAACTCTATGACGATGACTGAACGGTAAAAAAAAACTTTACATTTTAGGAATAAAGTCTAATTACTTCTACAAATCATGTAGCACTATAACGTTAATGCTTTAGTGAAACTTTATTACCATACAAGAGACTATACTATACTAACTCAGGATTATATTTCCCAAAAAAAAAAAACTGACCGAATTGAGATAACCTCCTCCTTTTTTTGAAGTCGGTTAGAAAACCTGACAACTTCAAACCGACTAGTCTGCTCACCCTATATAAGACAGCAATAACAATTAAACACAAATAAAATTAATAATTACACGCCATGTTTACTTGTAACTGACGCCTAGATATGTGTTGTTTATTTTTTATTCAGGATGCGCACACGCATTTGTTTTAACAATTTATTTTTCAACAATTTGATAGGTGAGATCTTAGCACTTCCTTTGAACCAGTTGAAAGGTTAGTTTATAATTTTTTTATTAATTTTTATTATAAATTTTATTATTATTTATTATTATATTCTTAACTTTTAACCAACTATAGTGGGGTCGGCTGCCAGTCTTAGGTTATTCGTACGCAATGCGAGGCAAGTTTCTGATTACGACTTTGGTATCCATTGACGCGTGCCTGTGTACGAACATCTATGGATTTGTATTGCGGTAGTCGCCTGAATATCAAAGTCGTAAGGTAACGGAGACTTGTAGTTGTCAGTCTATCTAAACTTTTCTTGTTTTCAAAGTAAAGTCCAGAAGAGAATGTTAAGTCTCCTTTAGTGTTGTACTTATTAGTCTATTACGCTATAGTCACACAAAATCAAAAGCTTCTATCATAAAATCTTTAGGGACTCCTAAACTTAAAATTAAGGAGATCCCCTCCTGAATAGATAAGGGTTATCAGCAAATTGACCGTCTCATACCATGATGGTGCCTCTTTTGATTGGCTGACCAAAATAACAACAACCAATAGCATAAGTTTACTGATATTAGTGACAGCTGATAAAAATGAATAGGTTTAGAAGTCGTTAAACTAACGTTGATAGGAATAGTCATAGTTTACTATGAGTAAGTGACATTTGGGCTGGGAATATACACTTTATTACAATGAAATAAAGTTGCAGTTATAGTTAAAACTACTCTAATACCCCTTAAAAAGTAATGCTTAAATATAATATAATGATAACCAAAGTTATGGCCAAAACAAAAGCAAAATTTGATACTTAGGACACAGGTTTAAATCGAAAATTGCTAGAGAACATCTCATCTCAATTAGAATATAAAGACCGAAGGTTCCTATCGCTTGCTGTTCTTTACATATACTCTCAAAAATCCCTCGAAAAAAGTAGCAGTACTGGGTTCCGCGACCCTAGCAGGTATTTGTGACCCTCTATGGGGGCCCCGTCAGACTGCAAACAACTCTTTGTGGCGCGTCTGAAACACGGCACATCATCTACCCGGGTATGATCATTATGATCATGATCAGACGACGTGTAACCAGTTCCCGCGAGTTTAAAAGGGGTTACCTACCACCAATACAGTCCAAGGGTGAGAATAATTTACTGCTGATGCCAAATATTTAAATGTTCCATAGCGTAAACAATGAGAAGATTCGCCTTGAATCGACCAACTTGCTGACATTATAGTACAGTTCCTAAAACAATATACAGTTGAATTGCTTAACCGTGGTTTGCGCAATGTTCTTGTTAAAATTAACTAATACAGTTACTGAGAACTTCGCTTAGATTGACACGTTTCTTTTTGATTGTTTTGATATTAACGCTTCTTGCTTAGATGGGGTTAACAGAGAAGGTGAAAATTCATAAAAAAAATAATGAATTTTAGTCACCACGCTTCGTTTCGCTTGCCGCTGTAACATCAAGCTACCCCAATCCGTCAAATATCTTTATTAGATTTTCAACTCTATCACAAAAGGTGAAGGTTCCTACTCGATTAAAAATGACAAATTGATGTAGGTTTATGTGATGGTGTCTGTTCTTAAAAGGACATTTGGGAATTTCATGTTAGATCTTTACCTTATTTATTTAATTGATTTCTGTAAATCTCACTTTTTACACATAAATACGTTGTTATGTGTTACCTAATTAATTTCTTAAACAACTGAACAGATTTTTACCACTGAATTGTATGTTTATAATAGTGATATCACCGGATATTCAAAATAATAATTTTATAAAACATACGCTATATGAAAAGTACAACCAAGCACATATTTGTAATATATATTTTTGAAAATCTTTTTCTTTGCAGTTCACCATTCAACCTTTATCTTTCTAAAAATGATTGAGCCATATAAATACGCGGTGTATAAAGACAAACAGTTAACACTTATATATATATATATATAATATAAATGCGTAGTTTAATAGTAACAGAAATTTAAACGATCCAACAATCAGTCACAGTTGCCTTTATTTAGCTAAAATGTAATAACTATGCTTAATATAAGCTCCAGTATAGTTCCAAAATAGGTAATAAGTAACTAATAAATAACATTTTCCTTGATTAGTGTTATTGTGAAGTATAGATGTGGTCACAAGTTTTACCGTAGTCCCATTTTTATAACCAATCGTAAGTCAAAGAAAATAATAATATATGATTTAGAAAAGTCAGTCGTGGGTGAAATGTGTTTACAGTCGAATTTCGAATACAAACATAAAATTTACACCTTTTCTCATTGGACTAGGCAGACACTGCATCTATTGATTATTATACTTGCATAATCTACACCATTTATTTCAACTACATTCATACTTTTTTAACCGAAAAACGGAGAATGCTCTCAATTCGACATGATTGTATTATTTTTTTAAGTGTGACCACGCGTAACTCTTAAAAATGTAATTATTTATATGTTGTTATAAATTATATCTTTATATAAGATATTACATCTTTTATATTATGTTGTTATAAATGTGTTTTAAAATTTTAAACAGAGTCGGAGCTTATTTCTAGTAAAAATCAAATCACTTTATTATGATGTTGTCATACGAGAATAGTTGCGCATAAATACAAATACATTTTAGATAAGAGAGCAGTAGACACTTGAGCACTCGTCAGTACTGACTAATCGGCCGGCTAGACGCAGCCCGTCACAGTACCTACAGGATACGTCGCAAAAAACTAATTATATACCTAATACATACGTTAATGAAGCTCAGAATCACTATGCAATAATAATTCCTATTTTTAAAAGGAAAAATAGCATCTTAGGCTATCGGTTGCATTGTCCAAATAAAGGCAAATACTTGTAAAACCAAACTACAAGTGTATTGTGAATTTTGTTGTTCTAATTTCTCTTTTCCCGTTTCGAGAAAATTCGACCGTTATCACCATGCGAATGCATTAATGAACTTTGGTAAAGGGAAGCCAAAAACAACTGTTAAATGAGGAAAGGAATTATGGCTCCTCTAATAGATAGACCTCTGTAGAAAAACATGATGAACCATTTTTTTCTTACGTGGTGAAATCCACGGTGTCCGTTCAAAAACCCTTTACGTTGCACGGTCGCGGTTATGTGTAAAGACAGTCTCGCTGCCACATAGATCTATGTCTAGCACTATTAACTGTCGCAAGTCTGCGCTATTGCGCGTGAAATATCTCTAGGCACTAGGATCTTTACTTTAACGTTCAAGTTTCCTATTCCGTTTGTGTATTTTTCTTTAATAGTAATTTACAAAATTACAAATATCTTTTCAAACAATCGTACGACAATTTCAGGTTTTCAAAAAAAAAAAAAACAAAACGACATCTCTCGCTTTGTGTGGACTGGAATGGACTGTAAGACTCGTGCTGTCCTTAACTTTTGATCCTTATTTTACTCATTTTCATTTTTCATCGAATTAACGTCAAAGTTCACGTTTGCTTTGTTTCACAAAAACGTGAAAAGTTCTCATGTACCCATTTAACAGAGGAATGAGGTAATAATAATAATAGGTATTCGTGAAAGCTGAAAAAGGTAAGCAAGGAGGTTCCTTACTCTGGAGCCCTGACTGCCGGTAGCTTGGACCCTGTTCCCAATACCGGCGGGCCACTATTATTTATATTTTTAAATGTTTTTATTATATATATTTTTTTTGTTTGTAAAAATATTTAAAAATGTAGATTAATATGGTAAAAAAATGAATAAACGAAATAATAGGTATAAGCTTTTATAATCAAACTTTCACTGTATAATTTCATAGTATTATTAAGTAAATATTCTGATAAGATTTACTACCTTAACATGATTTTAACTATCTACTACAGTGCAAAAACATCCTAGCGAACATAGGCATTTGAATGATAAGAGTCTACAATATGATTCCATATTCTACCACAGATGCAAAAACGCATTTTTATCACAGACAAAGGTGTTTTGTTAACAATTAGTTCTAAATAAATTGTTAACATACACGATTCCGGTCTGCCCGTTTTATAGATAATAATGTGGTGTCTAAGAATTGCCGTAACAGGAGACAGCGCGGGGTGGTCTAATATGTATTATTTCACAAAACTCGATACTGGATTTTTACCTACAGCATTGTTTTATTTTGTTAGAATATTATATACGAGTTGAATTGAGAACTTCCGTCTTTTTCTTCGTCGGTTAAAATGTGTTCGCATATTTTTTTTAGAATTTGACCATTACCTTAAGGCTGGTCGGTCTTCCGACTATAAGGGAATAGTCTTATACAGGACTAACCAGACCAGCGTCAGGCTCCTTGTGCCTGGCTTTATGCTGAACTGAGCCTATTTGGCACAGCCGTGAGGCACAAGGACTTCATTCATTGTATTCCCGTAACTTATAATTGTAATTGTGTGCTTAAGACTTGCTAAATAAGCTTATTTTCTTTCTTACTTGTCTCAATTTTATTTAGGAATGTTTTACATTGGTCTTTCTCGTGTAGGTCTTTTAAAAACATTAAAATTCAAATGTACATGACAACTTTGCTCGTAAATTAAAATTCTTTTTGTTCAGACATGAATCCATAGTACATAACATTTTGTTCCGTACGAGTATCGGAATCTGCGGGATTGCGGGATTGCCCAAACAGGCTACCGTGACCCTGGAACGTCCACGGCAATTGAAGGAACACGATGTATTTCATTCAGTACGGGTCTAACACTCCCTTTCGCTCACAATAAAAACAGGAGAAACTCTAAAAATCTGATCAAATTCCCTGTTATAAAGAACACGTGTTAAAATAAAGTAGATAGATAATATATAAAATTAATTAAGGTGTGTAGATTATGAAAGTTTAGAGGGATTTTTTCATGGTCGAAATCGCATTTCCATCCGGTTATAGCCAGTTTTAAATTATACCTAAAATATGATAAATATTGTTATTGTTATAACATTAGATAAAAATCTGGTTTTTACTGCAACTATCTAAGAGTAGCTGATATTTAGTTGTAGTACAGTGATATGGTGTTCAAAGTAAAATTCGATGTTTTTCCCTCACTTATCTTCACGTGAAAAGAAAATGCGAACTGATCTTGTCTTCAAAGTCGGTTAAATGAAGATGTGCATTTTAAAGCTAGCTTTTTTTGTGTGGTTATGTCATCAAATGAGTCCTCCACTCAGAACGGAGAGAAATGACAGACTCAGGTCAGACTCTAACTAAAATCTAACATGGTGCATCGATTACCCTTTGCGTTCCAGCACCGTGGCTGAAAGTTTTTGAAGACGAATGGATGTTTATTACTTAATTCCTTCACCGTTTTTGAGAGCAGTGATGATGAAATAAACTACAAAAACTAATGCGCCTGGCGATGTTTGAACCTACGACCTATAAAATCGGAGCCGATACAACTGAGCCACTACTGCTCTAACGCACTACAGTCAGTTCAAAACATTACAAATCTATTTAGGCGACATTATAAAAAAAAATATTAATGTTAGCATAGCCTATCTAGCCAGAGCTGTATACTGTTCTTATCTAGGTTCAATGCTCACCGAAAGATAAAAAAATGTACCAGTGAGTGTTTCCTTTATGTAATATACATGTTAGACTGTGTTGGACGCTAGGTTAAGCGGCGGTTGACAGGACTTGAATTATGATGGGTGCATTTTGGTGTCAGTAACTGTAATTTTAAGGTGTTTTCTGAAGTATGTTTTCAATCAAAAGCATTTATTTCACATAGACACGTTACAGGCACTTTCGAAGTGTAAAAGACAAATAAATAATTCAATAATTCAAAATTATGGCTGTATTACAGTCACAAGATATAAAAATTGTGAAAGTTGATGAGTTGAGATGCCCATTCCAAGGAGTAGATCGCTGGTCGCGGGACATACGTATACCGCGACTCCGGTACACAAAAAGGCTACTGAAGGACACCGTGGATTTTAGTCAGTACAAGTCTGACAGTCCATCCCGCCCTGCCCGGGGTGGGAGCACACATTTGATAATTTTACCACGATATTAAAAAGACGTATGGATGAAGCCGAAGAGGATCGCTAGCTATTTATAATGTAATCGCAAACCAGGAAGTAGTTTTAGTTTTAAAAGCAAACATAGATTTAGTTGTTTACAGGAAACATACTAAATAATGGATGCAATATTTCATTAGTTTAAATTTTTTGACTGTTTTCCCCTTTCTATTTTACTGTACCTATATCTTTTCATTTTTGAGTATTTGTTATATTGCTATTTTTGTAGGTTACCTAATAAATCCTTACTAATATCATGAATACGAAAGTTTAGATGACTGCATTGATGATTGTTAATCGATTCTGAAATGACGGTAGGACTGTCGGACCGGGCACGCCGCAATCGCGGCGGTAAGACCCCTCTTTGAGGAGTGGCTGGAGAGACGTCACGGCGTCCTGACCTATCGCATGACGCAGGTCCTCACCGGACACGGAAGTTTCGGGAGGTACCTGTGGCTGATGGGAAAGGAGGAAACGCCGGGGTGTCACCACTGCGAAGATCGCCCGGAGGACACAGTAGAGCATACGGTGCAAGACTGCCCAGCTTGGGCAGAGCACCGACGTGTCCTCACGGCGGCGATAGGCGGAGACCTCTCGCGCCCGGCATTGGTTTCGGCCATGCTGCGGAGCGAGACGGAGTGGGAAGCGGTCGCCGCCTTCTGCGAGGCAGTAATGCTCGTGAAGGAGGCGGCGGGCCGCGAGAGAGAGGACAGCGTCCTCCCTCCGCCCCAACCGCAGTGGTGAACGCCCACGGCGCCGTACGTCGCAAGACGATCTCCGGCCACCGTAGGCGCGGGCATGCGGACAGCGAGTAAAGGGCGACTCGCTGTCCGACCATGGACCATGCCCGGGTCGACGGCGCGTCGTGTTCCACGCGCGCCTCAAAGAGCTGTCAGCAAAATGACGGGGCCCCCTCTCAGAGGGCCAAAGCCTGCCGGGGTCGCGGGACTTATTTCTATTACCGCGACCCCGGAACATAAAGGGCTACTGAAGGACACCGTGGATTTTAGTCAGTACAAGTCTGACAGTACCTCCCGCCCTGCCCGGGGTTGGAGGTCTCATTTGATGATTTTACCACGATAAAAAAAAAAAAAAAAAAAAGGACTGTCGGACTCGTACTGACTAAAATCCACGGTGTTCCTTCAGTAGCCGTTTAAGTTCCAGAGTCAAAGTTACCTGTCTGGACAGTCCCGCGACCTCGGCAAGTATTGGGCCTCTATGGGGGTAGTATATGCTTCGGATCGGCTTCAATCTACGACAAACTGCCGAACTGATAATATCGGCCAGCTTAAGTATCCCGACTAGTATTATAAAAAGCAAAAACGCCAATTTTAGCCCAAAAAGGTAACAAACAATTCATAGCCAGTGAAGCGGGTAGGTGACAAGGCTAACCCTCGAGCGCCGCTGACGGGTGACGCAAATATTAACCCTTGAACGGCGGGTAACCTGTCACTACGTAGTTAGGCACGATTTATATCGCTGCTACCTGTGGCTTCAATCTAGACGTACTAACTGGCGTAGTGGGACGTCTGCGGCAGTCGGGTTGGAAAACAAGGATTTTTTTTCTTGTTATAGTTTTTAGTGTTTGTGAAAAGTTGGCGTTGGTTACTTTATTCGTGTTAAACGGAATAGTATTGTAGCAGTAATTATCAATGAAAATCATTATATTATTGAGATAATTATTCCATTTTTTATACGAAAAATCTATTTTTTATTGATGTACGTATTTTAATTTCTCTCTAAAATCTTGTAAGCCAGGTAGTATATGAAAACGTAAGAGATTTCATAATTTTCCACAGGCTATACGCATATACTAACTTAAACAGAAATTACTAAAACTATATATTTTCATGTGTTCTATTGAACATTAATTTAATTTAAAAGTAACAGGAATAAATTCTTGTTTGATTGAAATAATTTCACAAACAACACCTCCCTAATAACGTCATTAAAACGACAAAAAATACCTTGATCTGAGTCAGAAGAACTTCTTGTTTCTTCCCTATTAGCACACTTTTTCATGAAAACCTGTAGAAAATAAGTAGAAATTATAATAATATCGTAGTGTAGTAGATGACTGCTATAATAAACTAAGCTCGGGTTACTGACAAACGTTGGTTAAACTAACGACGGTTCAATGTAAATATTATCGCGCTGAGACGAAAATCATAGGATACCGCCATTTTTATTAGCTATCACTTTTCAAATGATAACTTAATTTTTCTGAAGAAACGATCTTTATTGTTTGTTAATCTCAAGTTGGCAAAAAAATGTTATTATTTAAGAATATGAATAAAACACGTGCAGCTATTTATTTTTGTTGTACATAGTAAAAAGTATTCTATCCATATAATTATCGGGCATGCGGGCGGCGAGTAAAGGGCAACTCGCTGTCCGACCATGGACCATGCCCGGGTCGACGGCGCGTCGTGTTCCACGCGCGCCTCAATGAGCGTCAGCATAATGACGAGGCCCCCTCACAGAGGGCTAAAGCCTGCTGGGGTTGCGGGACTTACTTCATCCCCAAGGAGAGAAAAGAGTAGATAAGTTTTCTTTTGCAGGCTAAAATCTGTCACACTTCTGCTCACTACCTTCCCCATTTTCTAATTAAAATTTCGCAATTTTATTTCAAATTTTTACAGGTTAATTTACCGTCAACTTTTTATCATAAAAGTTAACATTATTTTAGTATTATACTTTATACAATTACATCACAGCAAAGTGCGCTCAAATAACTTCAAATGACTAATATCATATTGCTAAAATGCTATTTAGAACACAGAAGTGACTTGATTATTTCTATTTTTAGTATTTTCCTAGACCTATCCTGTTTGCCAAACTAGTATGCATGGCTTGTAATTTTATATTTCAAGCAAAACTTCATTATTTTATGAAACCAATATCCTTAATAATGGCATACCTAAGTGTTATTCTGGAAACATCCCTATTACCTGTAATATATTACGTTGCAATTGCAATGATAAGGTAAGTTTAATTTTATAATAGCAATTAGTTGGACTACACGTACAGTATTTAGAAATGATATACTTCTACAATTTTGGAGATTGAAAAAGAATGTCCATGGAGTTTCTTGTCTCCATAGAGATAACGCATCGAAATGGGCACCAACAGTACAGCGACTGGGACTGTAGCACCGTATCAAAAGACATAAAGCAAAGTAAATAACATAAAAGTTAGCCTAATTGAAATAATATTTGATTATGAAAGAAAAAGAAAGTCTAAACTGTTTCATTTTACTGTCTTTTGACAATTAACTTCCAAAACTTACATAAAAACAATCTTACGATTTTTTAAACCCTTTGACAACCGCTTCAATTCTTTTACGAATCTTAATTTGTATTAACTATTATTATTTGAACTCAACGTTCTAAATGAGCAACACTGCTAGTGTAAATGTTTGTAAACGCAACCCCAACACCGGAGAATTTTCTAGAAAGAAGGAAAATAAAAATCTAGTTGCCAATTTTACCCCCTAAAGGCTGCAAACACAACTTCGGGCGATGCGAGCATCACGCTAGACGCGTCACTTATTAATTTCGCGTGAGTACCGTCGCTTACCGCGTTGCAGTGAATCGTGGCATGCTCTGCTATTTGTTTTACCCTTAGTCGCAGTTGTCAAACGCATGTTACTTAGTTGTGGCCAAGAGTTAAAGTCAAATTGAAAAATGCAATCTGCAAGTGATGTGTTCCATGTTTAAATAAAGGACAACACCCACTTATGTTTGCATTCAATCTTCGATTGGATATTTCTCGTCGCTTCCCAGAATTTATGACAAGTGATTGTCTACAAGTAAGCAGCTTTTATAAACCCGACGGCTTCTGTAGCACATAATATAGTAAATAAGAAGTACATTAGGTCTTCTTAACCCACTCCTGAATACTCCTGATACATTGCGAAGAGCTTTTTAGAGTAAATAATACTGTAAAATATTTTTTGGGATTGCGGCAGAATTGGAAGGAGATGGCGGGACGAACTGGTTGTCTTCCTTGAGAATTTGAAGGAAACAACAACTAAATGCACACTGATTATAGAAATATTCAATTCCAACATTGTGGTTGGCGTATTGACAAGTAAACTAAATTAAAACTAGGGCAAATGTACGTAAACCGTACATAGCGCAAAGTCTTGAAAGTTGGAAGGAGTGGGAGGCTTTTGCCCAGCAGTGGGATAGTAAAGGCTAATTATTAATAATATTATGTTGTTAACTTGGATATGAAAAATTTGGAAGATTTGGCCAGGTCAATATAAATCGCCAATCTGCCTTGAGCAAACATGGTTATCAATGGTAATACATTTTCTGTGTCAGAAGAGCAGACACCTGCCCAGGAGTGGAACAGTAACACAATAGTCTGGTGTCATAATATTTTTACTATAATTTATTATAGTTTACTAAATGACAAAGTAAAAATTAGGAGATATTAGAATAGACGCCAAAAAAAGGTTACATTG
The DNA here is from genome assembly GCA_028554685.1 of Agrotis ipsilon. Lineage (NCBI taxonomy): Eukaryota > Metazoa > Arthropoda > Insecta > Lepidoptera > Noctuidae > Agrotis > Agrotis ipsilon. Next base: position 16,457,108 of record CM052969.1, on the reverse strand, counting down.
CAAAAATATAGTTACAAAGCAACTTCTAAACAGCAAATATATTGAACAAAACTGCGCAATATGTGCTAAAACTATCCTTGTTTACATTGTGACTAACCCTTACTAGTGTCACTCCGCTAGGCATTATCTAGTCGGCGTTATTGACCTCGCGAAGGACAAGGCTACTATTGTTTTCGAATCAGACATTTGTTCTCAAATCTGTGTCCTGAGAAGTGAAATTAGAAGAAAAAAAAACATTTTAGGTTTAAACTTTTTTCTTCGCCATTTTTTGTCAGTTTTGTTGTTTATTTTGTCTTCTTACAATATTATTTAATAAATAGTGCAGTATATATTTTTTTTTGTGGAGTTAATTTTTTAAAGTTTTTAATATCTTTATATCAGTCACTTACTTAAATTAATTGAATCCGTCTTTTAAATTTTGAACACTGATATTTAAACCTCCAAAAACTTTAAATTAAAAATTTTGTTTACTAAAAAATCTCTTTTTTTTATTTCTATCTGTATTTGCGTGGTAGTCACCACAATATCTTGTTCCTCACTTCAAGATTTCAAAATATCTTCTTAAGGTACTTTTGGAGCTTTCAGTGTTTTAATACAACGACTTAAATGTAATTTGAGCTATTTTACTAACATTATTATCAGATATTATCATTTACTTTCTTATTTTTAAAGAAAGATCTAAATGTTAAATGGGTTCCACGTTTTACAAGAAACGGAACGTTTTATGTCCGTCAATGGTCGGTTAACCCTTTAATTCTATTTAAAGTGTGTTAACTTCTAACTCATTTTAACAAACTTTTTCTTCTTTAGGTATTCAAAAAAGGCTTTTCGTCCGATTATAAGAATTATGAAGATTTACTTTACTTTTGTACGGCTTTTTTTTATCGTGGTAAAATCATCAAATGAGTCCTTCCACCCCGGGCAGGGCGGGAGGGACTGTCAGACTTGTACTGACTAAAATCCACGGTGTCCTTCAATAGCGCTTTATGTTCCGGGGTCACGGTGATGGAAATAAATCCCGCAACCCCGGCAGGCACTCTTGCTTAGAAATAACTTTTTTTTTGCAGTTTAGTAACAAATATTAACTTCAGTGTCTATGTTCGTATTGTTATCAATAGGGAAATAATAGTTCATTAAATTGTTTTTCCTAATTTTAATTTCAACGGATATCTAATTTTAGACTAAATAAACATTGTTTTTAGTTCAATTATCTGGGGGCACGGCAGTGCCCCCCGCCAAGACGAGCCTTTCATATTATCGAGATCTAGTTATATATCATAAATTAATACTAAGAACTAAATTTTGCTTTTTTAACCATTTAGAAAAAAATTTTATTTCATCAATGTTAAACTGGTGACCACTGAAAACCAACGCTGTACTGTGGGGTTTCTCACAGCACAGCATTATACTGGTAACCTTTCTTTTTACAGTCATGGCATGCAGTTGTCGAATTTTGTTTTTTTTTTAATGTTTAGATTTAGTTTAGTAAGTTTGTTATTTGTCTGTTTTTTTTTTCAAGTTGTTGCATGCATTTCTGTAAAAAATTAAATAATTTTTCTATATTTCAAACTATTCCTTAGATATATATATGACTATATCATCGTAACCCGACTGCTTAAGAATTGTAATATTTGATATATTTTTAATTTTTTCTGCTCAATTTTATCTATATTACGTCTTGAAGTTCATAGCTAATCTCATATTTGCGAATCATTCTGATTTTTTATCTATCTAGTCCATAGACACGTGTAAAATATTATGTATTCGATCGATTTTATAAATAGGTCACTAAAAATGACAATATTTTGTAGCAAAATGTGGAGATTTGGACATGGGACGAGTATTGTGAGCGCGGTCATTGGAAAGTCCCTATTTTTAGTCGCATAATTTTACGGGTTAATAACATCAAAATTGAAGGTATTTAAGTTACAAAAAATTTCTACCATCAAAAATTTCTTAATTATTTTAGTTTATTATATAATTGGAGTTTTCATTCTAAAACTTTACATATTTGTTTCATTATTGTCAATCGAAGTCAATTACAAAGTTACAATTAAAATAAATCATTGTAACATCTTGTCACTGTTGTTGAGATTTATGTAAAGTTTTGCATTTTTTTTAACAACTCTTTTCAATCAATTTTTATAAATATGAATTAGTTATGTTTAGTTTATTGTTTAAACTTAAATAGGTTTTTGAGTCGGTAGTTATATGCATTTAACGTTGAACGATGTTAACTAAATTGGTTTCAATTTTTTTATGCGATCAAATAAATTTGTATGTATTATTATGATGAATTTGCTTAGTGATGATTTTTTTATAAAATACTATGAAAGCGTCCTGTGGAAATTAAGCCAACTTTAAATAAAAACATACATACTACTGATACTGCTAGCCTACATCATCCCACTTCTGGGCAGAGGCTTAGGCAAAAAATACATTAAAAAAGAAATGCTTTTAATTGGGAAAATCCTTACAAACACCAATTCTTTCCTCCTATTCATAATTATAGTTTATGAAATGTAACTTATAGATACTGAATACTACAGTTGTAAACTAGATTTTCGATTCATAGTCGAGACTTGAGCGGGAAATAGTTGACAGCTGTCGTCACGTGGCTTAAACCGTCCGTCGCGTTTGACGGTGGCTAGCAGACATTATTCGGTATAAACTTACACAAACAACTCAAATTTTAAGAAGGAAATGTAAAATTTAATACAAAATAAAGTTATATTCTATTCTATTCTATTCTATTCTATTCTATTCTAAAAGAATGTCTTTGGTTTCTAAAGGCATTATATTAAAATTAACGGTTAATCAAAAGATGAAACTTTGCTTCTTATTATAACAAATCGTTTTAAGTTGCGTCTTGATGAGATAATTTTGTCTAAGTAATAGAATACTAGATGCTAACTTCAGTGGTATAGAAATTAATGTAACAATGACCTTTATAATTAAGTTATAACTTGAAATCATTCAGGGAGGTAGTAAGTTAGAAGATTATTCAATCTAAATGATATTTGCCTTTTATATATTTAATTGTTGAAAGCTTTATTTGGTGAAATTATTATATAGCTATTTAGTTGGTGAAATACCTAAATAAATGATATATTTAACAAATTGTTATATGGTTGTAGTCTCTAAAAGTTTTGCTATGGCAATTTAGAACATCCATATTCCTCAACGAAAATCTAAATCCTGCATTATTATTTTCAATTTATAAAATAATAATTATTGCATTTAATAATTATTATTGTCAAATGACTAACGCATTATCGTAGCAGTTTGTATTAGAACTATTTTTAAATGCACTTTAAGTTGAATGCACTGTGTATAGGTAAGTACATATTGCACGGTTTGTAAGTGATAAAGGAAAAAATGCTCTTTATTCTGTTTTGTGATTTATGAAAGTATAACTTTAGTTAAGGGTTAGAAGGTTTAGAATTAATTGGAAATAGGATAGAATGTTGGGAGCTTTTTCTTTGAAGCTTTGTTTTAGTTAAATCTGTGAAACTTTTGGTTGTATTTTTTTTAATCAAAAAGGTTGTTTTTCAGATGTAAGTTATAGAGACTTCTAAGTTCCTAAATAAAACTTGTTTAGTTAGCTAATAGACTTTTTACTGTGGTTTAAAAGGAATCATGACGTGTTGGTTATAAAAGTAAATTATGGTCGCTTAAAACTTTATTTCTTTCTAAGTTATTCAATGTATGTTTGCTTTAATTTACAAGAGGAATGTATTAATATTCCTATTCGTTTTAATAATAAAAATGGGTGCGACTATAATTCGTCTATCATCAACATTATAAAACAGTATCGAGTCTAATCTAATTAAGCGATTACTTAGCTGTAGGTACGTCACTTTAGAATTATCATACTTTAATCAATCATCTTTATTTTAAAAATAGACAAATTTGGCTTCGTCTTCATTAAAATAATAACTTGAAAACTCTTCATTTTTCACAAAATTCAGAACCTACTACACGAAAGTATTTCGTTTCTTTAAATAGTTTTGAAAAGTTGCCGAAAGAATCTAACTTCTTAGTAATTGACGGCGCAATTCATAAGATAAAAGAGTTTATTACTAAGTAAACGATAAATTAAAAATATGCGAAATGAAACATATTTTAACACAAGAGCGCGCGTTGTTCCGAAATGAGGTTATCCGTATAAGTCTAACACATTTTTTTTGTGCAAATAAATTTATCTCTATGCCACGACCTTGCTCCCAGCTATCGCCAAATTTTGCTAGTCCTAACGTCACATTGATAACTAGGCAATCTAGAAAAACTTACCCGTTTTAATATTAAATTATTGTAATAAATCCTCACAGCACTACACTTTGGTCACAGTTTATAACGAGTAAATAAAAAAATGGTGTGTTTAGTTTCTTTGGTTGTTGCCGCGAGAGTGCAGTATGTTGTTACGAGCCGCGGACGGGTTTATGCACATCGCTTGGTCGCCGGCAGCCAGCCGACTGGCGCGGCGCGCACGCAACTTCCATGCTCCCCGCGCCCCCCCAAAAAAATACAACCGCGAAAAATATGGCGGGATCCGACACGCAAAAACTGAAGGGGTGCGCTCCGCGTTCTCTCGCTGAGGTTGTATGCTAATCCATCGTATACTTCGCCCTTTTTTCCGGGGTGGGGGTGGGGGGTGGGGGCATGCAATTAAAAAGCCGCGCGTGCGTGTGGGGGCGCGATTAGAAACGAGACGGCGGACGGAATGAGTCTGTCACCGGTTTTTTTTTACTCTTTTCCTAGTCTGGCATTTTGTGTACGAATGCCTAGGTAGACTAAATCGATCGAGTGTCTGACTAGATTATTGGTAGCGTAGGTAACTTAGATAAATGTACCGCTGTCTTATCTAAGAAATAAGATGATGCGCCATTTTTATTCGGTCAATGTTTATTAATTGCATTTGTGTGTTTAGAAATATTGGATTTTAATTTTTGGCTAATTAAGTAGATTAATTAGGGGGTGTTTTTGCTATTCTAGCGTTTAATATGATCGATGTTTTAGACATTAGTCTAATAGAGATTTATTTTTAATACCTAGACTTTACGTTTTTAAGAGAAAAGTAAACAAATCTTAATCGAAATGGTTCCTTTTTCATAAAACTGCTCCTTTCGCGACCTGAAAATGGACACATCTTAAACTTTACAAAAGTCTTACTTCGATATTTACGGAAGAAATTGAGCGGGCAATGTCCTTTGGGTAAAATACTGAAATTAAAAATAACCGGTGACATTTTGTCGTAAATCCAAATTGTAACGTCTGATTTTGCATCTCAAATATTATTCATTCACCATCTATTTGCTTTCTTCTCGCCATAAAAAGTACCGTAGCAACAAAACTGCAAATTAATTACTATTTCTCCGTTCAACAATAGAGGAGACGTTTTAAAAACCTGCTCTACCTAATCTATGGTCCGTTCTCCATGGACAATAGTGTCGGGATCAAAAAGGGGTGTTTTGCAAGATTGCAGCTAGCTAGTGATGGGCGTTCAGACCTCAACTTGCAACAGTTTGTGGGATTTAGAAGGGGGTCTTAAACGGACGGTCAAGCAAACGGCTTGTAGTTTATAGTTTGCAGTTCTTTTTACTGTTAGACTTGCCGTTTTTGGCAGTTACAAAGAAAGGGTTGAAATAAATTTTGTGATAAAGAATTTTTAGATAGTTTGGAGATAGTAAAATAGATTCTAAGTATTGGATATTTTGAGGATAAGAATGATTTTTTGCCAAACCAATTTATCCATTATTTTTATTTAATATTTTTTTTGTTTTTTCAAAGCTTTTTAGTTTACAGCTTTCAGAATTGTTGTTTTTAGAGTCTCTATATTTAGTTTAGCTGACTCATTTAATTTAATATATTAAAATGTTCTAATTAACAGTTATGTTAACATATTTAGGTATCTACTGCGTTGTTATATTTGAATGAGTAATATTTTACAAATTAATTTAATAAGCAAAGGTATTAAATAAGTACTGGAGCAACTTTTTTGTGTGGAATCAGCAATCGAAGCTGCCACCAACATGCCCTAATTTTTTTAATGTATACCCTTGCTTATTTATAGATACTCAATACATTCTTCTTCCGCTAATGTCATAAGTACAGCTCCCAACTATCCTAGTTTTTTTTTTAATTTGGTAAAATCATCATATCATCCTCCCACCCAGGACAGGGCAAGAGGAACTGTCAGACTTGTACTGACTAAAATCCACGGTTTCCTTCAATAGCCCTTTACGTTCCGGGGTCACGGTAATCGTTAGTCCCGCGTCCATCTTAAATATATTATTAATAAAAAATAACATAACTAATAGGTAATTTAATTAACTAGCAGATAAAAAAATGTCGTCCATATGCAAAAATTGTGCTAGACCAATAATAGTTTTTTGCGACACACTTAGATAATTTGCTCTAGTGATAAGATAATATTTTGTGATAGTTCTAGTTATGAACGGGAAGTTCTAGGTCAAATTATAGGCAGTCGTTATCGGGCTAGACGTAATTTAAATCGTTTATTTTTATTCACCGGTTTGGATTTTTTATCCACCAATAAAAATTACCAAAACTACCGAATTTTTTTTTGTATAAAACTTATACAAATTACGTAACATTAAATTTTATTGGTTTATCGTTACGTAAATGAAAAAATACGATTTAATTAAAATTATGCACTTTATACGAAAACTATTACTAACTAAAACAATAATAATTAAATTAACAAAACCAATACCAAAATCAACAAAAAACAAAAACTAAAAAATAATAATAGACAAAAACATAAATTAAAAATAATTCACACGTTAAAAAGTACAAAAATCCGTTTCGCTATATTAAAATCGAGCAGTTGAAGACTTGTTACTAAATAACAATGGTAAGGTCAGCGGAGGATGCAATTCTTTGCCGATCCTAATTATTTATGCAAGATTTGTCTAACGCGAGGTCCGGCGCCGCTTGCAAGGAGCTAGCCCCTGCATCCACGGACCAAACATTAACATAATAATAGTCCAGCATTCAGAGGGTTAAGCTAATTGTGAACATATTAAAATCAGAGTATCTATTGACCATTCTTCTTTTTTAATATGCTAATCTTTCAACTTTATAAATATTTGAACATTTCTCTCAAAAGAAAAAATATTGTGAAGTTTCGTGAATTTTTAATTCCACTTCCGCATTTTTTAATGCATAAACTGAGAAGATAATGTGAGAAAATACACGGAGTTTTGTACTTTTAACAATAAACATTGCAACGGTTGCACGGTTAAGTCGCTTACCTTTTCTATCGGCCGCCGTCTAACGCACAAAAATGTAACTCAACAAAAACAATCAACAAAGTTCAACAAAGTCACTATATGAGAAGCAAAGTCCGGTAACGTAACACGACAGACAAATAAACAAACTTAACCCGAGTGTTGACAAATATGCACCAATAAAAACTATTCGACTAGTAAAATTGGGATAGAATTCGGCGAGTTTGTGCGAAACCCCGCGACGAGCGGCGCCGGCCACTCCGTGCGACGACCGCTCCGTGTCCACACACGCACGTGAGGAAACTTCGCTCCAACTTCAACTGAAAACTTTCCCGAACACGCGCCCAATAGTTCCGCGCCGCGCGCCCAAAACTTAAACCAAAATATTTTATTTTTGTCTTATGACCGAACCCGTAATCCAAAAAATTTAATTGCGGCTGTTAATTTTCTATCTTTTTTTTAGTGAGTAAAAGTTTTTTTTCCCGAGGCGTCCACCCGTCCGGTCGGGTCCGGTCGGTCTGCAATATTAACACGAGCCGCGTCCACCTTTTGTAATGAAACGTTCACACATGCTTCCGCATTACCGTCCCGATGCCATCAATAATGAAGCCGGGCGGGAAAAAACAAAACGGGGCACCTCTCCCGCCGAGGCGCCCGCCGACACTACAGCCTCCTCGTCAAAGATCAGAATTGCATATCTGGGTTGCGTTAATGAGCGGGGGTAGGGGGTTCGTGGGGGGGTCGAAAAAGTGGCACCGCTCGCGCGCGAATATAAATTCATCGCCAAAAAATCATTACGCGGGGGGTGGTATTACGGGGCTTCGCTGCGCGGGTTCGTCCGTATAGTTTTTAAATCGGGCCTCACTCGGCGCGGCGCCGCGGCGGGCGGAGGGCGACTGCACCTCGCCGCTCCCTGCGCACCACTATGCCCCACAACTATCTCGCATGCACTTCCTTCGCGCACGACAAGACGTGCCAAGTTCAAGCGTACAACATACTACACCTACTCACTAATAAAAAAACACAAAGCAGTACTGATCCTTTACCGAAAGAGAGAAATAAATAAATACGCGGCAAATTAATGCGACGTAGCGCGAGATGGATTGATTTTTTTCAAACGGAAAGAGAAAAAAGAGGTTTCACGTATATGCAAATTCCTCTTTTCGACGACGTTCGTAATCAATTTGTGCGTAGGAAGCAAGCACTTCCGTGCACACACATACACGCACGCACGCACACATGCGCCCCTCAAATTAAATCTAATACAAAATTGCGTTTTATGTTGATGCTAGTGTAGATGTGTGTAGGGGAGCACAATGCGAACTCGCGGGTGTACAGTCAGCCTCACAGAGCTGATTAGAAAAAATTTAATTACATCATCAATTTTATTTTGTTTCACTTTTTTCCTATTTATAATTCTAAAAAACTTCAGGTAGATACAATTTACACATTACCTATCCTAATTAATTAATTAACTTAACTATATTACAAACATAATGTTTAAAAAACATAGCAATATTTGCATAGTTATGTGTGAAATATGAATGTATGACACACGCGGTGTTGGCGTGCCTAATCTAACAGGTGGCAAACCGACCGCCCATATGAGTTCTCTATGTTAGAAATAGTTTACTTCATTTTCTATTCAGCTTTGTAAATAACACAGTGGCAATACACTTCGTGAGGCATTTATTGTAAAATGTTGACTAACTGTTTTCAGAGAGGCACTTAAATAAAAAATAGTCATATTTTGGTTTTTTGTCGTGGTACAATCATTAAATGAGTCCACCTAAGGAGGGACTGAATTTTAAAAACTTAAAAAAAAACGATTAATATACTTCATTTTTTGGTTTATTGTAGTTTAATCAGTAAATGAGTATTCTCGGTGTAAAGGAAGAGACTGTCAGACTCTTACTGATTAAAAGTTTACCCTGTTCCTTCAATTGCTCTTTACGTTCCAGGGTCACGATAACTTGATTAGCCAGTCCCGCGACCAAACCTTCCTTCCAAAAAACCAAGGCTTCCTTAAGCTGAAGTTTAACACCCGGCAAAGAATTTCCACAAAAAAAAAAACAAGTTCTTGAGAGTAATTCCTTTATCTATCTACCCTCATTTTCTATCAAAGTAGTTCCTACTCATCAACTAAGGCCTTTGGGATCTAACAGAAACTATTTTTTACTTCCTGATAGATTTCGATAGGCTAGCTTGAACTTAAATATTTTATTTCCAATTCTTGGAGGGTAGTCGCGATTTGTCTGTTTAGTTTTATGTTTTTGGGTATCTACATGTATTTTGGTTTTAAATCAAAGCGGTGATCTAAGCAACGTTTAGGACTTTGAACATAGACCTTGCGCAAGAGTATGTCAAAGGTTAAAAGTTTTTTTGTTCAGGTTTTTAAAGAATTTAGAAAAAAAATTGTAATACGGAATAATCGGAATATGAAGAAAAATAAATTATGAAGAAGTTTAAATTAAACTTATTTTGAAGAAGAAGAAACAGTTTTAATTTACTAACGAACAATCAATAAATACCCAAATGTTATGCCAAATCTTTCCCCTTTGAAATGCAGCATATTTTTTATACACAAAACGAGACGAAATTATACAAAACATAAGTCTCAACATAATCAGAAACTAATAAATAAACAGTCGATAGATATGCAGCGAACTACTAATTAGCACTATCCCAAATCCATACCCAAAAACAAAGCCTAATCAAGAAAAATCTTCATTTTTTCATCTCGACACAGCATCAGCTCATTACTGAAACAGCCAACAGTTCTTCATTCCGACTGTACTTTAAAACACACACAAGTGTAATGTTAAAAATGAATTACCAACACATAGGCGCGCCTCCCTCCCCGTTATACTCATTTTCATTTCGATGTTTTTGGGTTTTTGCGCAGCCGGGGGTGGGAACCCCCCCACAGCCCCACACCCTCGCCCTATGAAAATAGGATATATTTTTATGTTTTATTTGCCCGGAAGCCAGTGCTTAGTTGCATGTTTATTAGAAGTTTTTATTAGTAGACTGTACTGTTTTTGTCTTTTTTTCCGGGTTACCCGGTATCAGATGATTTGCGATGACAATTCTATGGGACACAGTCACGGCATGTTTGTTTTACCATTACTTGGTTTTATTTGTGGGTTTTTGATGCAATGAACTAATATTTTTTTGGGTCATCTTCGAATCAATAAGGAGGCCGACGCATTTTTTATTTGAACTATTTTTATTCTTCGAGTTTTTTTTTCTGTTTAATTTGCTCTATTTTGTAAGAAAAGTCAAAGAAAATATACAAATTAGAAAACGTACTTATTCCCATATCAATTCGATAAAAAACATTACTTCACAAGTTATGTTTTTTACGCTCTAAGTTGCTTACTTAGTTGATAAAAATAAAACACATTGGAAAGTAATGATTCATTTAGCAAATGAGCATAATCTTCTTATATGGAGGCTAGTATATTAATTGAATACTTTGTTTTTCTTCTTTGAAGATTTTTTACTAATAAATTGTAGTAACATCCATACTTAATACAATAGAATTAACAAACCACAAAAAAAGACAAATGCCTTTTTTAAGATGGTAAAATCATCATGATTATAGTCCACCCGATCTGGATGGAGTGGAAGAGACTGTAAGACTCGCACTGACGAAAATCCACCGTATTCTTTTAATTGTCCTTTACGTTACAGCCTATTTAGTCAGTTCCGCGACCTAGGAAGAATGAAATGTCTGCGTTTTAATTTCTAGTTTTTTTTTCAAATCAGAAACTGTTAACTTAGGTACTGGTTTTCCATTTTTTGTAAGCTAATACCATATCCAATTTAAATGAAAAATCCCGACAAAATTGCCTATAACTGTAAATTGTTTACCGCAACATAATCCCAAAAAACGTTTATCATATTTACAAACACAATACCAACAATAGGCAAGTAGAATGAAAAATTCTAATTAAATCGACAGTTAGTTTATCTCAAAATATTAGATCCTTATTTTTTCTTTTGTCAAGTAAGCCAAAATTGATGTAGATACGACGCTTTTATAATTCACAATACATTCTAAGAGTAATTGACGAGATTTTTATCCATATTGCCAATATTCAATAGGTTAAACAAAAAAAAATGTGTCCTTTATTTTTCAGTATCCTAACTAAAAAACTAAATAGACTTAAAAAATGTTGATGCTGTAATTATGTTTATTCGTTTCAAGACATCATAACAAAAAAACACGAACTTTCTAGAACTATACACAATACACCAAAACTATCATCATCATCAGCCTATAAATGTTCCCACTGTTGGGACGCAGGCCTCCTCTCTGTGAGAGGGAGTCGGCCATAATCCACCACGCGGGCCCAGTGCGTGTTGGCAGATGTCACATGTCTTTGAATATTTGGTTCTAGGACATACCGGTTTCCTCACGAGCGCAGAGAGTAGTGGTGATGAAGTAAATTACACAAAGTACTCCTGGCTGGGTAAGTCGAGGCCAACACTCCTCCCACCAAAACCATAATAAACCCCAATTACCATGGTATCATCGCCCATATCCATCCATCCATCCGGCCGGACATAAGCCGCTCCTAACTTACAAAACGCCACTCAAATCCCACAAATGCTATTTAATTACTACCTAATTAAAGATAAATGGTTTGATTTCACGGCGGATTTAAATCACAATATCGGATAATTGAATGAACCAGTAACACTGTGTTTAGTGAGGGACAAAGTAGCCTTAACATAATAGAATATAGTAAAACTGTATATCATCATCATCTGCCTAGCTTTTTCCCAACTATATTGGGGTCGGCTTCCAGTCGAACCAGATGCAGCTGGATATCAGTATTTTACATGGAGCGACTGCCTGTCGGACCTCCACAACCCAGTAACTGGGTAATACCATACCCCATGGCAAGACTGGTTTCTTTCGGTCAGACTTTAGAGCTTCTGACTAATAGTAACGACTGTCAAAGATCTACAAATCAGCCGGGACTCACGGCTTTATTTGCTTTCCGAGGCACGGAGGAAACTCGCTATGAAAGATGGTCACCCATCCACAGACTAAACTCGGCAAGCGCGGCTTAACTCGGAAGATCGGCCTGTGCGGCTGTAATAATTTAGCCACGAGCTCCTCAATAGTAAAACTATATAGCATAAAATACTAACCATTAATTTTAAAAAATATGAAATAAAAAAAAATATAGCATTAATGAGTAGCTAGCTAAATAATCACTAAACGAAAAAAAAACCTTAAAACCTTTCAAACACACAGACACACACAAAAAATCCTCTAAAACGCTCTAAGCAACATAAAAACCTCAGATTCGAACCCCCTACACAATCCAAGTATAACCTAACATAGACGCAGAGGGCCGAAACAAAAATAAACTATGCTACGCGGTAAGGGATTATGTCGTAGCACCGACGTAGGCGCCTACGAGGCGTAGACGGTCTACGAATGTATTCGATGTGGATGACAAGGGGTAGCATAATCGATGTGTTGGTCAGTGAAGGGGGTATTTTTAAAAGGGGGAAATGTATAGTATTTTTTAGAATGAGTCATATTGAATTTTCATTAGTTAAAATTAAGATTTAATTGAAGTTATATGAGTATTTAAGTAGATTGAAATAATGTTAAATGAATTGATAGTAGTCAATTGTACTTTCATGAAAATACCTCTCGGATCACAATGTATGTATGTATTGATTTGTTATTGTGTTTTTATTGATTTCTTCTTACATAATTTGTAAGAAGAAAAAATCAAAGGCCTAATTTCCAATTGATATCCGTTAGAGGGTGTTAAACACATATTTTGACAGGTCTTTTTTTCAATCATTTTCCTAATCAAGAAATCCTGTATCGTGGGTGCGTTCAACAAAATTTTAAGTAACTCACATATCTTATCAATATTAGTGCGGGAATCGGGAATCGAATTCGCGACATGCATCGCAGCAGTGATTTAATCAGTCATCACGTCAATCGCGCCGCCAAAAAGAAATAGTTTTTCAAAAGTCGTTGTATATCGTAGTCTCGGGTCTAACGAATACCGTGACCCTGAAACGTAAAGGGCTATTGAAGGACACCGTGGATTTTTGTCAGTACAAGTCTGACAGTCCCTCTGCCCTGACCTGAATGGGAGGACTTATTTGATGATTTTACCACGTTAAAAAAAATAGTTTTTACTTATATTTCAATACGAATAATAAGTTTGAAATACCCTACAATCGGTATTAAATTGTCAGTAACATCCAAAACAGAGCAACAGTACCACTCCATATGATATAACCGGCTAATCTCACCCTCAGTTAGAGGCACTCGCGCCCTGAGCTAGACAGTTTCGTGCAAAAAAGAAACCTGAATTTACCCCTCCCGCGAGTCGGAACTATAGCCCTCCCTTTAGGAAGGGCAGGCAAAGCATGGAGTTATGGTAACTCTTGATAAAAGATTTACTATGGTTTTTGAAAGGGTTGTTTTACTAATGTAATGTTTTATTAATATCTCAAGAAAACTTATCGTCGATAAGGAGGTTAAACGCGAGCCTACCATAAATAAATAGAAAAATAAAATACAGAGGAAAAAACATTTCATCATCATCATCATCGGCCTATAATGTTCCCATTGCTGGGACTAAGGCCTCCTCTCTGTGAGAGGGAGTGTGCTATAATTTACCACGCGGGCCCAGTGCGGGTTGGTAGATGTCACATGTCTTTTAATTTTTAGTTCTAGGGCATATAAAGGGCTATTGAAACACCGTGGATTTTAGTCAGTACAAGTCTGACAGTCCCTCCCGCACTGCCCGGGGTGGGAGGACTCATTTGATGATTTTACAATGATAAAAAAAAGCGTGCCGATTTCCTCACGATATTTTATTTATACTTCGTCTGTAAGTCGATAATTTATTTTGTTCGTTTTGGATCGTTTAAGGTGGTTCTCCCAAAGAAAAAATGATATGGAAAGACCTTTGGATACAATGAGATATTAATGACATGAAAATATAAAGCTCTAGAAAGCAAAAGAGGAAGTTTGAAAGAAGTTTCCCTTACCCAATTACCGAGACCCTGGAACGTAAAGGACTGTTGAAGGACACCGTGGATCGTATTAGTACGAGTCTGACAGTAACTCCCGCCCTATCCTGGGTGGGAAGACTCATTATTCGTAAAAAATAAGTTAAGTCCCAAATAAATAGGAATAAAGGCAGATAAAAGATATTATACTCGTAGTACCAATGATATTATAAATGAATAGATACGTTACACGACATTATACATCCAAAAACGGCACGCTAACGCACACATGAATAACTAAATATTGCAATAGCACACTAGATCACGCTTAGTCGCTAAAGTAGGATGATGAGGATCGCAAATGAAAAAGAGACAAATATAGTCAAGGTTTGTCAATTGACCACATTTGAGCGCGTCACTTTCTGAGCGCGTATAACGTATCTACACCTTTTTCCTTATAATATCATTGCGTAGTACTAATAAGTACTATAGCCAGACGGTCATCCCAATCAAAAGCGCAGCATCAGTCCCGCTCCCTATGACGTGACCGCCTAATCTCACCCCAGTTAGAGCCGCTCTGCTAGACAGTTTCAAACAGAAAAAGAATAGTTCGACAGCTAGGGGGTGAAACGAACCCTCGGGGCAGATCATGTTAACTCTTTATCGTAGGTTTATGAAGCTACTCGTGTTTTGAAATATGTTTCTACCAAAATGCTCTTTCATGTTTTAAGAGATCTTATTGCAAAATATTGTTTCACGTTTTATTTGTAAGCTGTAAGAACAAAATGTTATATTGAATTAAAGCTAGCCAACCATAATGACGGGGCCCCTCTCAGAGGGCCAAAGCCTGCCGGGGTCGCGGGACTTATTCCATCACCCTGGCTCCGGAACATAAAGGGCTATTGAAGGACACCGTATTGGATTTTAGTCAGTACAAGTCTGACAGTAAGGGGTGGGAGGACTCATTTGATTTTTTTACCATGAAAAAAAAAAATAAGTTAGCCAGTCAAAGCCAGAAAGCATCCATGCACTGTATTAGTTTCATAGCAAACTGTGAAACTTTTTAGGCAAGTACGAGTATATAGGATTCTGATGCAGCTAAAATCTAGATGGATAGACTAACTTAAGAAAGCTGGGCAGACTGGATGCGGAAAGCGGTGGTCAAAAATGTGGTATAGCCAGGAAGATGCCTGTGTCCAACAGTGGACTGCATAGGCTGAGTTGATTGATTGATACACGATTCACTCGTGTTAGTTCCGGTATTGTTGTGGTCAATTATTTGGAAAGTATACAAAGTCAGCACTATTTTAGGGTTTTCATCCCGGTTCATTAAAACCCTGAACATAAAAATAGAAGACCCGATCAGCGGGGCTTCGTTATCACTACTTTAGTCGATATAACTAGTGCAGTATTTGTTTTGCAAACAATAATCTATGTAACTATGTCTTCAGTTAACTAAGTTATACCTGGCTCAGAATTTCTTGGTACAATTAAGGTTACAAAAAAAACTATTCAAGCGAGTACCTAGAATTGACTTTGTAAGAGCGCTGTCAACTATTAATGATCCTTTTTGGTATTTTTGTTTTATTGCAGCTGGCTTTTGTTCTTAACTCTATTCTAGATAAAAATGACAGAGACGAAGCCTACGATGGATGTTAAATGCATTCGTTACTATACCGCAGTCTGTAAGGCAAGCATTTTATATCTAAAACAGCCTGTTCACGACTTGAGCAATGGGTGGCGCAAATATGGCATTTATTACTTAGAAGTATGCGAATTGACCACTGGCGGCGCCTCGTGGCGTTTTGCAAACATTTCTATACAATTTTATCTTATTGCTCGCCGCCCAGCGCTAAGTTAGTGCTCACAGCGGTAGAGTACCTACTTTTGAGACCTTTTCAGTCCTTAGACTGAAAAGGTCTCAAAAATAGGTACCTTACAGTAATGATTAGCCCCTTGTACTAAGGCTACTAGCACTAAGGTCTATTGTGGCACAAGGGGCTCAACAGTGACATTGTTATGTTTTATTGAGAATAAAGTTTCTTTAAACCTAACATTACTGTTGAAGCGAAATCAGTGTCATTCTCGAGACACATCTATTTCTTGGACTTCACAATTTGATGGCACTGTTGGCGTAGTGGTTGAACGATTGCTGCGCTACGTGTCGCAGGTTCAATTCCCGAACTGAATAAATATTAATTTGTTAGTTTTCTTTGTCTAGGTGTTTGTTTACGTGAGTTTAAATATTTGTTAACCCAGCCACAACATTTATGAGAAATAACTAGTACGGGATAAAGAATTTTTAAGAAAAGCAACGTTATGATAAGGTGGTGAAATGGCGATCATATTCTGGGTTTTTCTTTTAAACGTATTTTAAAAGAGTTGAAAGTAACTTTCTCAAAGTGAAGAATCGGCAAGAAATTTTTTCATAGACGTACAATAAAAAATACGATAGTAGTATCGTTTTTTTTTGCTTATTAACTTTATAATATTTGTGATAACGGAATATTTTATTACAAGCCATTTCGGGCCCCAACATAAGTACGTACAGTACTTTGACTACTCATATGCATAATTGTATACATCCACAGCATCCGTCCGACACCCACACAGAAGCACATGTTTAACATTAATCAACTACCGTCCAAGTACACACGTCCACCATTTTTGTACAAAAAAAGTTTCGCCCGAAAAACAGGCGTATTGGCGATAAAAAGAGATAAAACAACACGCACACACGCATGCAAAATGAAAAGTAGTCATTTTTGCACCAATAGGGTTATTACTGTAAAAACTACAGCAAATGAATTTATTATAGATCGTGTGGGGTCGGGCACGCCCCTGCCTCCCCGATAACAATATAATTTTATTTTTAATACGCCGATAACGTATAGCTCTGATGCTGTGGCGGGATGGGAGTGGGTTCCAAGCTGCGATGCTGCACGAGCCATCGGTTTTTTAAATTCACTAATAGGGAATTATGTTGCCTGATTATTTGGCTGATTGGAATTGTCACTGTGGGGTTAAAAAGCAAGGTTCCATAGACGAATACGAAGGCTGATTAAATTTCAGGGCCTGAAAATGTTTAAAATGATACCGTTGTGGAACATCTCTACAAAGAGGTCGGCGCTCGATGCTCGTCTCAAACTCAAGTCCAAGATATAAGTCTCAAGTTCGAGTGCCATCGCAAATCTTTCAGCATTTCAGGTAGCACGTTTTAGTCTGAATCCAATCGTTAAAGTTCTTACTGAAAATAGTACTCATATGGTTTTAATGTGTAAAAAATCATCAAATGTCCCGAGTCCTCCCCGCCCTGGGAAGACGAGAAAGTTACACTCTTACTGATTATAACTAGCCTGTTCCTTCACATGCCCTTTGCGTTCCAGGACTGTGGCACCCTGCTTAGGTCACATGACCTCATTCATGGGGATGAGTGACAATATTTAAGAACCCAGCTACCTCCGGCACTCGTACGCATTGACTGGCTAACTTGTAATTAAACCTTGGGATTAGGTAGCCTTGTATAGCTTCTACATAACGAAATAAAACATAAAGTTAGCGGCTGAAATTGCATGCAAGATATAAGAAATTTGTCTCTTAAGTTAGAAAATGTGTTAATTACCTGGCTTGATGACTGCCCAAGGACATCTGTAAAAATGAAACAAAACATTAGTTTTATGTTAAATAAATAATAATTATACGTATATTAACATTAAAATTGGAGTGGGGTGCCAAAGGAGATAACTCGACGTAGAAGATGTGGAGACGAGTTGGACCGCTTCATGAAGGACTGGACCACGGTTGCGACAGCCGCCAGATGTGGAGGGAGTAGAGCCCTTGCCCAGCAGTGGGATAAAAAGGGTGGACAAAAAAAAATACGTTGATAGGATATTGAAAACATTCTGAAATAAGTTAAACACTTATAAAGAAATGAACTGCAAAAGTATTCATTATAGTTTTTAATTAACAAAAAAGAAAGTTTTGTTTTTATTTATTTGAAACTAGAAGTGAAAATTCTTGTTTGATAATTTTTATTTTATAGGGGAAGCCGGGGCATTACGGGCACCCGGGGTAAGATGGGCACCCTCTCTTCCCCCAAGGATAATAAACCGAGACGCTCCGAACTAGTCGGGTCGCGTTCCAGTCGACCTAGCGCTAGCGAGAAAAGTGATTTTGTGCGTGAAGATGCGCATCGTACGACGACAGCACGAAATTACGTAAGTTGATGCATTTGATATAATTTTTTGGTTTTAAGTCTGTGGTATAGCTAATTCATGTGTTTGTGTTCAATACCCAGTTATTAAGTAAATTGCTATGTTCAATTATGTGTCTAAATAACTACAAAGAGTTGTGAACGAACCACCACATATTCGTTTGATTTCGATATAATTTGTTTTGTTTGGCCTTTGGGGCATTATGGGCGGGGCAAAATGAGCAGGGGCCCGTTTGCCCGTTTTGTATTGTCATTAAGTTGATATTTTTTCTGCAGATATAATTATGGTTCGCCACTACCAAACGAAGACCACGAGGTGCCAAATGGAGCTTGGAGGATATGGAAGCAACCGTAAAGGTTGTGGCTAGTGGCAGATTTAGCTATAAACGGGCCTATCAATTGGCAACAAAAAATAACATCCCCCATAATTTTGATCCGACTAAGAAGGATAAAGAAGAAGACCGCACAAGAAAACCTGTGGCTGTGAGAAAAACGGAAGGAAGAAAAAGACGAAGAAAAATGAATAATTGTACTTTTTGTGCTCGGTTTTAGATGTACATGCCTGTTATGCCCATTTTACCCCAGACACGGGGCAAAACAGGCAGTTTCCCTATTTTTTTAAAGTTCTAATTGCACTAAAGACTGGTAGCCTAAGATGATTATTAAAGATTAATGATAGTAAGGAATAATGAGACTAATAAATGGCTGTTGATTTTTTTCATTATCTCGTTTATCTCAGATTTTATTCAAGTTTTCCCTTAAGGGGCCCGCATTGCCCCGGTTTCCCCTACTGTTGGCCGAAATTCGACCACCTTCTACTTAATTTTAAGAAAAAAATTGCTTGTCGCACTTCATTTGTTTGTTTTTATAGTAAAAAAAAATATTGGTCTTGTAAATCAAAGTTTAGTTATTTACTTTAAAAACTTCAAAGAAAAAGAATTTCTTTATCAATAATCTCCAAAATGATTATTTTAATTAAACTATTCTTTGATTTGATATATTAAACATAAGTTTCTTCTTCATATAAACTTAAATTTCAAACTACTTTTTACGTGATTATAGAAAAAAGTGTCACAAAATTTTTGCTCTAAATTATAAATATACCAAAATAGATATAACTTATCACGTGTTTTATTAAATGGCAAATCATCATGATTATCGAAAAATGAGCCATCTAAAACTACGAAAACGTAGAACGCAGTCCGGCCTTCTGAATAATATTTGAATAAAAAAATATCCAGCTGTTTAAACGATATTATTTCGTATTATATCCTTATTAGAATATTTGTGATGGAACATCTGTTTCTATGAAGACCGACGTATGTGTTAATGTACATAGTGTAATAATATAAGTATGTAGGAATATGTTTACTTACATATATATGAGGCTCATATTTAGGCCAATCAAGGTTGAATAGGTAATGTTAAATGAAGGTTTTTTACATAATTAACAGTTGGATATTAATGAATACCTAACTACCTATACTTCTATAATATTTTAATATTATTTTAATAAAACCACTTGGTTCGGAATTTGAACTGATTTGAACAGAACTTTTTTTTTAATTCTGAAAAAGAGGAAAGACAATACCATAGCTTTTTTTTTCTAGACCCTTTTGAATAACATTCATTAGATAAAGTGTAGGTGTTAAATTGTATTTTATTGTTTCATATAACCATGTTATCAAAACCTGGAAAAGGCTACAATGATTTGTAAAAGAGTTCGTTGCAGATCTTGACAGCTTTAAAGCATATATGTATTAGATCAGTAGTGGACTTTAAATTAGTTTGAAAAGGTTGGGGAAAACTGTGCCAAATAAAATATTAATCTTAACTCCTACTACTTCAGACTAGTAATATATCTAAAACATACGCACATAATTTTAGGACCCTTCAGCAAAAAATCTCAATTTAATTTTCAAGACCACATCAGCAAATTCTAATACAATAATCTCCGAACCTCTTACATTTTCAATTTTACGTAATTATTTTATAAAGATAAAATAAAAACCCTTAAAAACAAATCCGATTGCCACATTAGGGGTGGAAAAGTCATAAACCAATTTTGGGGCTAAAAACCTAGTAAATGGAATATACGAATGTCGTATGGAGACAATATGAAGACTCGGCGCCCAAAGTGGAATTTAAATATGTAAGGAATTAGGAGAGGGGTCGCCCCCCCTGAAGGGGGTGAAACCAGGGGGGAGGCGTGTGGGAGGTTTTTCAAAACTAGAAAGAGATGAACATCGTGCGTTAGTATCGCGATCCGGTGTTTGGACGCACAAGGGATTGAGTTAGACGGATAGGTCTTGAGATATAGAAGTGGAGGATTGAGGTAGGTATATGGCGATAGGTAAATAAATATTACTGATAGCTGAGAATTATTTGACTAATACCTATAGATGGGATTCTTACGGTGAAGGTTGGCAAGAGTCAAACCGCAAAATAAGATATATTTCAGGTGACACAATACACTTTGATCAGTATATTTTAACGCTGAACAAATTGTCAAAAAATATCGTAATATCATTATAGTCTTTGACCTTCTTCGACACTCTTGATTCTTTCCTTTTTTATCACAATTTTTACAACTTTTGGGACAATATCACCACTCTAGTCCAGATCATAATGATTCCCGAAACATGAGAATCAAAAATAGCGACCACACAAAATCGCCAAAAGAAATGAAGCAAGATGAAATTGATTCATAGAAAACAATAAAACTGTCTTAAAACCCGCTTCGAAGTTACCAAAGAACAGCAAATTCCTTCTTGCAAAATTTCCATCTCAAGATCTTCTCTAACAAAAAATCCGTCGTATCTCAAGACGTATCCTCACATACAGCTTCCCGTACAACTCGCACGCACGCGCCCTGTAATGAGCGCGCGCGGGGGGAGGGTAGTTAGACAATTTTACAACTGCGCCGCTCCGTTTTTTGGCGTACTCCCGACGCTAGGTGTGTGCGCATAGATTATGTTAGGAGATATGACGGTTGTAAGATTTAGAGTTTAATGCCTAAACAATCATATGCGAATGCTTGATGTACTGATGTAATTTCTCTGTATTAATTTTGTGTCCACGCAACATGTTGTCTAATCGCATACTTTTGTATTATTCTGAGGAGTCATTTCGTAACCATAGTAGACATTTTTCTGGTTCACGGTCGGTGATTTTCATGGTAGTATATTTATGATACTTAAAAATGCTTAGATAACTTTGTTTAAAATCATCAATACTTTCTATTCGTATCATAGGCAATATCTAAATCAGACAACTCGTTCCTGCTTCTTAGACCACACCATCCTTTTGAAAAAAATCCTACACAACACTAAAACTTAAAGCAAAACATTGCCTCTGAGAGAACTTTCCTTCCTCACACTAACTGCCTCCTCTCCCTCCCTAATCTTTGCCACCATCTGTAGGTGCGCACAAATTTGCATATGTCGAAATAATTTAGGGGGTAACTCCACACTCTCACAGGACGCTAATGCGAGCCCGTATCGGCACTGGAGGAATAAGAAATTGGCATAGATGCGACATTCTGCTAACATTTTTACGTTTATGTCCCTATTTTTATGGGCCTAAGTTGTAAAGGCATGTTAGAAGTGTAGTAATCTTGTCGAGGAAGAAAGGTAATGTGGGTGTTATTTTTGAGTGGAGGATGCGAAGGAATTTGTGGGTTTTATTGTGAAACTAGATGGATTTTTTCTTTTTCTTTCACACCATGAGCTTTCGAACCTAACCTGTTTGATCTTGGGTGCTTCTAAGTTTGTAGCCCGACCTACTCGCGCCACTGACTCAAGATTTAGGCATTAAATATTATGCAACTCGAAATTATGCCAAAAGAAATTAGACCAAACGATAGCTGTGCTAACTTTTGCGTTAAATCACGGTATAATTAATTACACGGTATAAATACCATAGAGAAGTTCGATGTACAATACTAGTTTTTTAATTTACATATTAGTGATTTTCTGATCTCCCCTACTCAGATACTGGGTTCATCATTATAGACTAGTCTAGTATACTGATTACATACATATAGTTTAATTTAAATAGGAAATACTAAAGTTAAATCAGTAGAAAATTTTAAACAACGTCGTTTTAACAAATTACAATTTATTATTATAGTTTTTATCACAAGGCGCAAAACAAATTTTGCTAACAAGAAAATTGTTCTAAAATTACAGTTGTCCTTTGCATTTGTTATTTTTTAAGAAGATGTGAAAAGGTAATCTATATTAATTTATTAATAACACATTTCTATTTTATAGTAAAAGAAATGAAATACGAATTTGTTACTGAACTAATTATTTATTTGAAAGGAAAGCCTTCTCCTTCCCCATATAACCAAATGATATGTGATACAAATTCAGGCAATGAATCCTTGTTACGACTGTAATTATATTACACTCAAAGAATCTCTATGAATGATAAAGCTATATATTTTAACTACAAATAGATTTTTTGACAAAATATTAGCTATCTAGTATCTATATTATTTTGCAAGGTTGTACCTAATTTCACGCGCGCCTCTAAGAGCGTCAGCATAATGACGGGCCCCCCTCTAGAGGGCCAGAGCCTGCCGGGGTCGTGGGACTTATTATATTTGCCGTGACCCCGGAACATAAAGGGCTATTGAAGGACACCGTGGATTTTAGTCAGTACTAGTCTGACAGTCCCTCATACTCATTTGATGATTTTATCAAGTGAAAAAAAAAATGAGTAGGTAAAAAGTTTTTAGAATGTAATTCTGACATGTACAGTTTACAATATAATCATTAAAATGTCTAAGACTACTTTTAATCATAGAATTAATGTTTCAAATTTAGCGTAAAACTTGTAGTAAAAGCGTTCTTATTAAAGTCCGTCTAATGGTTTTTTTTGCATGTGCACGAAGTTTAAATAATTAAATTCAACTATATGAGTGCATACGTTGTATAAAGAAAAGACTACTACTACTCTGTATATTATAAACTTTTTAAATACGCAACTAACTTTTATTTTTAACCGACTTCAAAAAGAAGGAGGTTATCAATTCGACTGTATGTTTTTTTTTTTTTTTTTTTTTTTTTTTTTTTTTTTTTTTTTTTTGTGTGTTTGTTACGCGATTGCTCCGGCGATTGTGGACCGATTTTCAAAATTCTTTTTTTGTTCGAAAGGAGACGCTTCCGGAGTGGTCCCATATTCACCAAGTCAAGATCTGATGATTGGATCCTGGAGAAATCGAGGGCAACCCTCAAATTTTATAGGCCCACATATAGTTTTTCGTAAATATTATGAAGTAATTTAAGTATTTGCGTATGGTAATCATAATTTCATGTGGCTGAGCTGATGATGGAAGGTACAACTCCTCAACAGTAAGGAGTAGGCATCAACTGATTTAGTTTGTGTTCGCTTATCTCTGGAACTACAAATCCGATTTAAGTCATTCTTTTTTTGTTATACTAGGTATTGTTCAACTGAGGGAACACTGCAAGTTTCATCAAAATCGGTTCAGTAATTTTTGAGATAGGGAATTTTATTAGCTAATTTTGTACATGAGCGATGTTATTACCGGTGCTACGGATTACAAAATTCTAGTGCACATGTAAGAAAATGATGTACCTATTTGACAAGAATTTGGGTTGAATATTTAAACTAAAAAGAGTAAAATAAAAGCTTTTTAAAAAAAAAATGTAACCGCCTTCAAAACCAACCACTAAAATAGGGTAAAATAACCTACAAAATAACTTTTCTTTCGGAAGTCGGTGGCAAAAAAGACAATGAAAAATAAAACCACCGACTTCCGAAAGAAAAGTTATTTTGTAGGTTATTTTACCCTATTTTAGTGGTTGGTTTTGAAGGCGGTTACATTTTTTTTTTAAAAAGCTTTTATCATCAATAGATAAAGTGATTCAAGAGAAAGGTTTATAGTTATGTCTATCAGGTACATAACTATAAACCAACGGTATATACGGGCTAAGCATGGGTAAATAAAATTTTCTATAACCAAACAAACCCAAAACAGTAAATATGAATAAAAAACCCAACAAACATCGACTCTACATCCGGTATATTACCTTTATGGCATCTCTACCTCTCTTATAACTGTTCTAAGTCGACTAAAGGAAAATTTTCGCTCATAACGTTCAGAAAATAACGCGAGGGAGAACTCTAGTAATTTGTCGATACTCTACATACGACTGTACATAGGTAGAGCTATAGAGGTTATATACCAAAGCTCTGATTGAAAAATTAAGGAGTAATGTATGCATGAATTAGTGTAATAGAAATTGAAGATGTAAAGATTTTCCCAGAGGTTCTTAGAAATCAGGAAATGGTTAGGATTGTTCCAAAATAACTTTTATTATTGAACCGTAACTTGAGAGAACTGTAGGTTCTGTATTTTCTTAAAGATTTTATTAGAAAAACTGCCGCTGGAACTTTTGATATGGATTTTAATAACGATTGAAGCTCATGATTGGTCGAATGAAAGATCGTGAAGAAGATTTTGAGATTTATTATTATTTATTTAAATCATTGATGGCTGAAGAAACGATTAATGAACAGTGTTATGTGTGAGTGTGGGTGAGTGTGTGTGAGCTATAGAAAAGTACGGAAGAAAAAAAAAGATGCTGTGTTGACCCCAAATTAATCTGAATAAGCTAAGAGAATATATGTCGGATCTGAGATATACCAGGACAATAATTTTGGGCCGGATTAAATGCAGTAACATGGAAAACAGGTCCATAATGGCCACAGTCTCAGTTAAGACTATTCTCCATGTACAGTACAAGGTTGAAAGACATCAACGTTGTAAAAAGAATAAGTTAGGGTACCTGCCCCTTGAATCAAATCCTACTTAGGTATTATTCAAATAACAGCTGTGCTAATAAACACAAATAATGTGTAAACAATAATTTATTATTCTACAGAATTCGGTTGTAATGAGTGTTTATGTGTAGCAATTCTTTATGTTAGCATTAGCATTACATCCTTTGCTGTCTGCTTGTAAACTTACACATCTTTCCACGCGAGCTATTTGACCCCATGTTGACACGAAAACTGTATTAGCAACCCACAAACACACATCACCCTTCAAAAAACTAAAAAAACGAACTCAAACCGAAAAAAAGAGCGAACCAACTGCCCATTCACTTCAAATAAAAATAAAAACACGGAAAAAATGCAAAAAAGACAAAAAAATCACGCGTTACATGGTAATTGAAGTACGCCATAGTGAAAGTGAAATGATTTTTTAGACCTTTTTTTCAGTTCGCGCATCCACACTGAAATATTTCGGCTGAAAACCTTTATTTTATCACGCCACCGTTAGAATCGAGTCCGTCCGATGAATTTTTATTCATCCGCTTTGTATAGAAAGTGAAAATACCGATTTGTTTTACTCTCTCTTGTTTTTTATAGTGGTGTGTTTGTAAATACATGGTTTTTTACTTTTTATAGTTCGCGTGTACGATTTATGAGGAAATATGAATGAATTTAGGCAGGATGTGGGCGTGTTTGTGAGCTGACAGGGACGTTTTAAAATATTTTTTTCTTAGTATTTAGCTTGATTAGTTTTACATCTTTCATTTAAGGTTGTTATTAAAACTATGCCTGTGATGTGTTCTCATACGGTTAAGCAGAGGTGTACCGAATTATTACACCACGATTTAGCAAATTAAGTTTTTAAGTACTATGCAATAGGGGCAATACTCATACCTCATCCTTTCTACTCTACTCCACCATCCCTAACACACACACAGTCACAACCCTAGACGTCGTAGCTCCGACTGAGATTTAATCCCAAAACAATCAAACTGTAACAAGTTGCCCGACAAAGAATGGAACCCAGGACATCATGCTCAGCTGTCATTCTTGCGGTCACTAGATCAACGAGGCTTTAGCTTAAATATTAATATTTGCAAACGTTACTATCACTATTAAGGATGAGATAAGAAATAATACTCGTATGTGGCCAGTAATATTACTGAAAATTTTCAGGTCATTATAAAAAGTAATTAAAGAGTTTTATGTATTTATCACATAAAGCCTGAAATCCATGAAGAGTTAGGCAGAGGTTTTCTTCAGTAGTCATAGATATAGATAGGTTTTCGTTCCTTGAAAAATATCTTTATAGAACATTTCGTCAGTCATATTTTTATTAGTCATTCTATTCTGATGTATTAAAAATAATTACTTTTATTAGTCATTTTATTCTGATCTATTTAAAATGAACACTGGAATAACTAATCCTGAAGATAAAAATAAAACCAAAAGGTTCTGAAACTATCCTACTTTCAGGATTTCAGGTAATTTTAGTACTTAGATAACAGCCACTATTCGCTACCAACCATTGAATAACTGATTGGTATAATGACATAAGACTGTCCTTTTCTAGTTGAGCTCCTTGAGTTATGAGTCGACCGCCTCGGTTACTGACAAATGTTTGCACTGACTGGACAGGTCCACTTAAATTTGTGTGGTTCTTTCTTCAAAAGACCATTTCAGACATTGTCCTTCATGGTCTTCGTATAACCTTTTGTGCATTTTTATTGTCTGGACTTTAAAAGAGACTGTGACCTCTGAGTTTGTTTCCGCTTTCTTTTCAGAGTAGTCAGGTACGAAACACCAGCCCCTTCTAGTTTTATGAAAAGACGTGTAAAAGTGTTGATATAACCTACTTGCATAAATAAACATCATTTCATGGCATAGGAACCTTTTTCTTCTCCGGAAATAACATTTAGTCAGCAATACCAACAGACTTGGTTAAAAGTCTAACCATAGAGTTTTATGTCTCAAAACCTCCCCCAGTGAAGAGCGGAGCCGGAAACCAAGTCTAGACGATTCATAAGACTCTATTGATGACTTAACGAAATAAAAGGTTGAAGGTAAAACATTTTTGTCGAAGAACGACAAATTAGTTTACGTGGTGTTTCATATGATTTGTTTTTGTAAATTATATTTGGATGTAAATGATTTATGTCAAGGAAAATCATCTAAATAATGTATTTACTTTCATTTATTTTTTTTGTGAGGAAATTTTTCGAGATGTAATGAGTAAACAAAGTGAAGTAATTTTTTTCCTAAAAAAATATTCGGTGTGAGAAATTTTCAAGCTTATATTTTTATTAATTTGCTTTTATCAACTTTATTTTTATTGTTATTAGGACTGAATTGTCTTCTTGTTTTACCAAGAGATATTGTGTTATCAAATAACTCGATTGTGGAGGTCAGATGTGCAGTAGTTATTTGTAAACTGCTAAGTATTTGCTTCCAGTCGTTATGAAATCGATATAAAGAATTAAGAAAATGCAAAACACGCAATGAAAAGTAAAAGTACACGATGCGGTAGTTAGGAGGATGATGATAATGTGAAGGTCTTCAAAAACTCACATTTCTTTGTAATAAAAACAATATTTAAAAAAAATAAGAAATAATCTTCAATAAATGTTTCTAAAAATAAGAATTATCCAAAATATGACAAATTCTTCGAGGAAAACAGTAATTTTCCTGTTTAACCATAACAAACTTCTACAATTTTAATTTTGGTAAGAAAAAAACGAAGATAAATAAACGTCGATTTTATTCATGTATTTTGTATAGAATGTGCTTATTTCTGTAACTATGAAAAAAACTGAAGTATCGATATAAAATACCATTTAAGAACTCGAACAAAATACATTCTAATTCTTGATTATTATAAGGAAAACTTTGGTTTTAGTCGGGGCTAAATAAATGTATTTTTTTTCATCAATTTTCCTGTTAAAAAAACTTCGCAAACACTTTTTCTATTTTTGGTCTATAATTTTTTATATTTTCTTTCTTTTCCTGTAAAAACTTCCCACATCATTTTCATTTTTGGTCTTACTTTTCTTACAGAAAAAAAAAACAAAAATGTTTATTAGTTAAAAAAACAAAATCATAACATTTCTTCCGTTGTTCTTTATCGCTCAAGTGCAAGTCACTCTTCACGCCGGAATCGTCCGTGAATTGCGAGTAACCCTTAGATATGGGTCAGTATATCTTGGGCAACGCACCCCCACTTTGGGCCGACAACCCTAATGCACGGAGTACATGCGTTCTTGAGGAATGTCTCGGTCAGTGTGTACGGTGGTTCGTTGAGCATGAGATGGGATGTGGGGTAATTGCCCAGTCTTCTTTGGTAAAGGGTTATTCAGATAATTGTAGGGTTAAAGGTAAGTTTTGTTAGTGAGTATTGGATTGAAGATTTCTTTAATTAATTGTTATTTAATGACAGACAGGTTTAGTTTACTTTTGATTTGATAGTGATGATGTATGTTATAGTGCATTTTTTTTTCATAAGTGAAAAAAAAAATGTTTTATTTTTAGAGGCCCCTTCAGCTTTTACTTTCGAAACTTACTTATCTTTTCAATCCGTAATAGGAAGAAAATACTATAATAGGAAAGAAATCAGTATCAAAAAAATATTGATTATAAAGTATCAAAAGAAAAATTCAACATTTTCTTTAAGTTTCTTATTTATTTTCTTTATAGTCTTAAGTTAGGTATCAATAAAGGTCGGCTACCTACAAAGCTAAGTAAGACATTTATTAATGGGAACGAAGAGATTCCACAAAGCATTAATGCGACGGGAATATCTTTCTATCTTGTTACTTTGTTTCTCTTTTAAATCGAAGAGGTTTCCTTTGATATTTATTTGCTAAAAGATATCGCGTATTTAGCTGTTTATTAGTTGGGTATAAAGACTTATGTTCTTGATTTGATTTTAGAAGAAAGTTTAGTTCATTTGAGAGATTAATATGTTGAACATTATCTTATATTGTGTTCTAGAATCTAAATTAGACTCTTGCAATAAAATAATGGACATTTTAAAATGCAGTTTATATGTTATAGAAATCAAATCTCCGCGTCTTTAATATTTTATTTCAAGTTAATAAATTGGTACGTTAATTTATGTTCGAAACAAATTGCGTTGTTGCATGTTCAATAAAATATATCTGCATACTAATGACTATACTTGCTGAAAGTATGTCGAAAAAAAGGCGGACAATACAAAATAAGCCTAGGACACGCCCATACGAAAAAAGTAGTCGACACCCCCGGAAATAAATATACATATGAGAATACAACCAATTTTTGCATACATTAATTACCCAATAAACTTTTCTACCTTGCCAATATTTAATAACAGCCACATTTCTCTCAAACTACCTTCTAAAAAGCGTGTATATACGATCTAACACGTAGGAACACACGACACCAATGTAATAAAAATTATATGCTCCAATTTACGATGCCGGGGGATGGGGTTTGGGAGGCCAAAAAATTCCCCCCTTTCCCCCCTGATTGCGGGATCGAATCTCGCTAAACGGGTGTACGAAAAATTTCGCAGTAGGGGTGTCCCCCCTCGGGGCGCAATACATTTTTATCATTATCCCTTTCTCACTACTATGAGGGTATTTGGTAATTATTGTTTATACGTATATATTTTTTGTCGGCTTTTTTGCATGTTTGCAGTTTTTCGGGGAGTAGGGGGAGGTAATTATGATTGGACAGTGCGTCCAATGATTACTTATTGTGTTTTATATTTTCATTTATTTTGTCGCTTGATTTATTTAATTGGATGCGTTGTCTCTGGGTGATACTGGATTGAATAATAGAGATTGTTCTTGTTTGTTTGCTTAATTGTCTATGGGTTGCTGCATTCAGTCGTACCTTAACAACAAACTTGTTTTTTTTATTCAATTATTTTATTTATTACTAATTATCATTTTACTATTTGTCTGACATATTATTTTAAGGAGAGCTAACATATATATCAGTCAGAAAGATATTGTGAATCGGTGATTTTCTTCATGCCTTGATAAATCTAATATTTTCATATTATTCTTGTATAACTGCTCCACAGCGTTATCTCTTTGATTAACACGTTAAATAATTATGAACTTAGAATGATGTGATCTTAATCTTTAGATAAGTGGGTAGTATTTTATTCTTCAATATTGGTTTTTCGTAATTATTTGAATGTTATTTAAATATTTTTTTATCAAACTTAGGAAAAAATTGTAAGGAATGGGGCGACATTTTTGCTCAGGAGTGGTTCTAGGGTACAAAAAAAAAAAAGTTTTTTTTCTTCATTAGAATTGGGTACTCAGGAATAACACAAGAACATGTTAAATTCAAGGCACATGATAGGGTAGTTTACTGCATAAATAACTTGAAAAACTGTTTAGCCAGTTAGAGTTTAAAAAAATAATGGAAACGTGTTTTTTTTTTGTTTAATAAAAAAGAATATTGACAAAGATATAACGGTACCAAATATTAGAGTGGGGAGCTTGACACTTAACGCCTGTAAAATTATATGTATCGACCTAGTGACGTTTTGTGATTTTTAGAAGCGTTGTATCTTCGTCAATTTATGATTACGTTACTAAAGAAAAAATACGCGTCTAATTTTTATCACGATCTATATTTTAGAATAATACATTTTTTTAGTTAAATAGCCTATTATTAAAATCATGTTTGTTTGTATTGTTTCTGCCTAAGATACCAAAAATTTTCATTTTTAACCAACTTCAAAGAAAAGAGGAGGTTCTCAATTCGGTCGGTATTTTTTTTTATGTTTCTAGGAAAGATACTTCATTGTAATAATATTTGTAATGAGAACGTGTGTATGTTTATATGTTTGTTTGTACCCGAACCTATCCCTTAATAAATTAAATAGTTCCGATTTTACGTCGAAACGGCTGAACTAATTTTGATCAATCAACAGACGATGAGGGCGAGCTAAGCCGCGGGTGACAGCTAGTATTCCATTAAATATTTTAAACAACAGAACTGTTATTACAAAGGCTCTATTTTGTAATAAGAAGCAACCTATGGCTCTCTTTTCATAGTTACCGTCCGGTATATTATCAACATGAGGCCCCTAATTTAATGATAATAGAGAAAACACCTGTTTTAATAATACCAAGGTGAGGTATTCATGTTTAGTAGTTGTAATTCTCTGCTTTGGACATTAATTTATTTTATGTTATGAGTTACATTTTCAAATGCCCTTATAAAAACACATACAATAATTAACAACTTTTAATTCGATACTTAAAGAAGCCTTTACAGATAACAAGATATAATATACAGAAAAATAAGACTTAAAACATGTGCGAGGTTTTCCCGCAAGATTCAAGCAGCCGGTTTTAAAAACTTAAATAAGAACCCCCAGAAGTACGTGTGTTGTTATTCGTAAATTATCCACTTAATTTTTGTTCCTGTTTAATGACGCAAAGACGTCCTCCAATTCCTTCTATGAACTCCTCTTCATCCTCTTAATTACAATCGTGCCTTTGTTTGCTATTTTTGAAGTTTAACGTACTCAAGCCATTCAGCCACTCCGCGCGGTCGAGCGGACGCGGTGAAGATGTGGTGGTGTGGCGCGCGGAGATGCGTTGAGCACCGCTTGTCCGCGCGGCTTATAGCTAACCACTATTATTAACGTGTAGGAATTGTCTTATCCTTACAATCATCATCATCAGCCGGAAAACGTCCAATGCTGAACATAGGCCTTCGCCTTAGACCGTAACGCCGTACAACAATTCGCCACTTGCATACATCGATTGTCCGTGACTCTCACGACGTCGTTAGTCCACCTATTAGACTAAGATTTGGTCATAAGTAAATATTGAAGTACTTAGTAGCTCAGGAACTTCCTCGTATTTGTTCCACCTTTTATTAAGCTTTTTTAACAAAATTCTTAGAAGCTATCGATAGAAAATTCCATCAGAAATTACAGCTTTGTACTTCAAATATGTACTTTGATGTTTTGGGCTCATTTGAAAAGTAAATACACTACAACAACTTAACCTTGAGGACAAATCGATCTGTTTGTAATTTTCCGAACTTCGTAAGTACAGATGTATCATTGATACTGTTGACATAATTTTATAGTTATTTCAACCTTCGAAATGAAATGATATTTATTTTTGCAAGTTCCTATCGCGGGCATGCCGACAGCGAGTAAAGGGCAACTCGCTGTCCGACTATGGACCATGCCCGGTTCGATGGCGCGTCGTGTTCCACGAGTGCCTCTAAGAGCGTCAGCAAAAATGAAGGGGCCTCACAGAGGGCCAAAGCCTGCCGGGGTCGCGGGACTTATTTCCTTCACCGTGACCCCGGAACATAAAGGGCTATTGAAGGATACCGTGGATTTTAGTCAGTATAAGTCTGAGAGTCCCTCCCGCCCTGGGGCGGGAGGACTCATTTGATGATTTTACCACGATAAAAAAAGTAAGTTCCTATCAACATTTTTACACGTCGTCTTTTTACAAACTAAATAAGGCCGCTTTTTCGGACCTCACTACTCTGGGAAGAAACAGCCGAAACAAACTCAGAGGTCACTGTCTTTTTTAAAGTCTAGATATTATCTGGTCAATTCATATGAGGACCGTGTAGGTTAATGTCTGAGATGGTCTTTTGCAGAAAGAGCCACACAGATTTGCGTGGACCTGTTCAGTCAGTGCAAGCATTTGTCAGTTATCGTGTAGCTCGACTCATAACTAAAGGAGCAAGAAGCTTCAGAGGCCTTATCATAAGATTTTTGTGGTTTCTCTATTTCATTTACAGCGCAGCGCAGCATTCTGTATAATATTTTATTTTTATTATTTTTATATATGCTGGGGTCGCGGGTTTTTTTTCTTAACCCAGGATACCGCGGCCTCGGAACGTACAGGGCATCCGAAGGAACACGGGTGGCTTTTATAAACTTAAAAAAAAAAGTTCTTGAAATATTTACAGCGTTTCATCATCATCATCAGCCAGCTACTCTCATTCCTGCCGTTACAAACATAAAAACTCACATACATAAATACCCAGTTGAAATAATAGTATAATTATTTCAATCTTAAGGTTAACCCCGAACATCAGCTATTTATCTATTTTTAGTCTCACCTATAATTCCGCCCGCGAATTCCAATTTAGCATTCAAAAGGAAAATTACTTAAACTTGACATTCTTTTATAATTAATGTCGGTTTTATTAAAGAGTATCTGCTTAGGATCGTTGGCAAATGATAATGTGGACTTTTAATTCATAATGTTATGTTGGAGTCAGATGAGATAGAGTAAGAGAAGTATGACTTCAAATAAGATGAGATAAAGGGAGAATGTTTGTTTGCGGGACTTATTTCATTACTGTGACCCCGGAACATAAAAGGCTATTGAAGGACACCGTGGATTTTAGTCAGTACAAGTCTGACAGTTCCTCCCGCCCTGCCCAGGGTGGGTGGACGCATTTGATGATTTTACGACGTAAAAAAAAAAATGTTTGCCCAGCTATGAGACATAGCATTGCATTAAGAATTATGAGCCTGGTCTACTATGACGTCGTAAAGAGTAGTTCTAGTGGCGGAACGAGATGGCGCTATACGACTTGTATAGCTCTGTCTCTTTCTTTAAGACGTCATGGTAGGATATATGTTTTAGCTGCTCAGACTAAGACATAGTTTTTTTTTTCAAAAGTTGCTAGTAATGTTACTTATTTCTATCACACTGCCCGTTGATTCCCGTGTTCCATCAAAAATTTCAACATCCTATTAGTTATTAGCCTAATTAACTCACCTTATTATGACAAAATATATTCCCAAACAAAAAATATAACAAATTGACGTCACAATCGTCGAAGAAAAATCAATAGCAAGCCTTCGTCCAAGAAATTCTCGTAGCGGCCTACGAGCTACGCGACCGTAGCCGTAGTACTACGCCGTAGCCAGGGCCTACGCAAAAACAATATTTTCTAACGGTAGGGCGTTCCTAATTATATTGTTGGATCTCTCAATGAAAGTCTCCAGTAGAAAATTTTATACGTTTTTAGATTAATTTTGTATATAAATCAAGTAGATTTCTGTTTTATAAATGTATATAATTTTCCGTTGACATTTCTGAAAGTTGTATTTTATTATGAAACATGTTATTTAGATTTGAATAGCTTTTGTTTTAGGCTGTATGGTAATAAAAAAAGTATTCTATCTGTCTTTCATAAAATAATAATAAATTACTAATATCTTATTCAACCGTATTGCTTATTTGGCACTTCCATAAAGTATATTCATAGATTCTTTCTACATCATCGAACAATACAGATAATATTTCCAGTAGTTATTAATATATCGCGATACATTTAAAGTATATATTCATCAAACCCTTTTCATCATCGGCCTATAACGTTCCCACTGCTAGGACACAGGCCTCCTCTCTTGTGAGAGGGAGTGGGCCATAATCCACCACGCGGGCCCAGTGCGGGTTGGTAGATGTCACATGTCTTCGAATTTTTGGTTCTAGGACATGCCGGTTTCCTCACGATGTTTTCCTTCACCGTTTTGAGAGCAGTGATGAGGAAATAAATTACACAAAGTAATGCGCCAGGCTGGGTTCGAAGCCACGACCTACAACTCGTAAGTCGGGGCCGATACCACTGGGCCATCACTGCTCCCAACTCTAACCCTTTTACATAACAATAATACCACAGTACCACTATTTATTACATGTATAGAAATAAAAATAAGCCGAAATGCAAACATAGCACCCAAAAAAAAGCAAAATGAAAATATCTTTTGAATGACGTCATACACATTTCTATACAACTACCCGCCTCCTCAAGTCTATTGTCTGAACTTAAGTTCGGTACAAGTCCCTTACAAGTTGAACTAAGAATAAAGGAAGTACCCTCCGAGAACATTTTTGATCTCCCCTCTGACTATTAAAACTATCGATCTTGGGAGCTCATTGCAAGAGGCAACATTTTTAGGGAAATGGGAACTTACTCTCTTGATGAAAGTTAAAAATGTGCTGAATTGAATTGTTAAAATAGTAAACTCAAATTCTTTATTGCATTCATGTGTAGTAGTAGTATAGGTGTTACAGAAATGTATAAGTTTCAACATGAAACCCGGTTAGGGCACGGCAACATATAAATATTAATTACATTGACAATACAAGGAACCAGTCAGTTGGTATTAACAATTTTGAAATCGGTAATTATTAGTAGTTGATAACTATAATATTTGCATGTCTGTTGTTAAAGTTATAAATTTGCTACACTTCTAATTAGTTGGTCAGTTTTATTTTCAAATAAATGTAAAACCATTATTTTTGTTACGTTAACTAAAATTGACTGATATAGGCTGCTTTTAAAATTTAAAAAAAAATGGTTAAATCATCAAACGAGTCCTCCCACCCCGGGCAGGGCAGGACGGACTGTCAGACTAGTACTGACTAAAATCCACGGTGTCCTTCAATAGTTTGTTACGGTCCAGGTTGACGGTAATTCGATAAGTCTCACGAACTATTCGTCACAACGAGCCCCCCCTCTCGAATTTCGATGCGTTAAATCTTTCTAAATATTCGTTAAAAGAAAAAAACCTTGTCATTACTTTTTTTAAACTCTGTATAGCGGACTCATTAGATTTGCAATTTATTGATGCAATTGCCTGTTAAAAGTTCCGGACGAAAATTGTGGACTCGGATAGTATCTATTTGATAGAGATACACAGAGGAGGACTTTGCCACTAACCACACAATACGAATACAACCAGAGATCGACCTTAGAGAACCTTTGAATAGGCAACTACAGTACTTTAACAGTTATTATGCACCATAATTTTGTAGTATTTCATTATATTTTTTACGTCTTTACCAATTCAAAAGTGCGTGTAACTGGCCTACTTGAAATAAAGTTTACTGACGCTACTCACAAAACCTTATAATTATTAAAAGTGATTGTATTGTATTGGAATAATTAATTTAAGTTTTACCAAAAAAATCGTTTTCGAATTTGCTTTTCTAAGAGCGTAAACAAAACATCGAAATCTTTAAACAAAGAAAACATCAATTTCCTTCACACTCTCACAACTTGACGAAAAGTAAGTGACTACGGAAATGCTTACCGGGAAGCGACACGAATATTTATCTTTTTAAGAAAAAAAAGGGAGAGAAACTTAATTTTTTATCCTATAATAAAAGAATGAGGTCAAATATCTCGGTCAAGGGAAGTTTTCAATTTTTTCTCATTGTTTTCATCATATTTCCTGGTATGAAGGGAATGTTTTTAACTATGTTATGTTTTATTATCTGTTAATTTCTATGAAGGTTGATATTATGCTCATATAGGAGATCATTTAGCTGGTTTCTTTGGACAGAGGTTACGACAGGCTCAACTTATGACTTTATTTCACTACAGAAGCACATGCATCATATTTCATATGATTTCAGTATTTTATTTACAGCGTACTTGAAGTATTTATGGGAAAAATGGAACACCGCCTCTAGTGTGCGAAGAAGAAACAATTTTTTCCTTGAAATTAATGTCAAAGTTCCAGTTTACGTCACAAATACTGTAAATTCATAATAAGGCCTAGGGCGTCTGCACTTAAACATTAAAGAAAAAACATTTTATATGTTGCAGCCAAAATTGTAATTTTGACTGTACAGGTTGCTCAAAACTGGTTTTTGAATGAAAATCATAGCGCTGCGCTTTTATAGTTTTAAGGATTTCTTAAAATCGGTGTGGTTTTGAATGGAAACGAGACGGCCGATATTAGGGGCAGCCTGAGGTTTGGTATGGTTCGGTTCCTTTAAACCCTGCAGACAGAAATAGGAGCCCCGGCAACAACATTAAAATTAGGAAAAATGACGAAGAAATAACACCCCTCTTTTTCCGTCGGGGGTTAAAATTTTAAACACGAGGTAGTCCAGAATCATGTCGTGGACCCATGGTATCCGTTTGTGTGTCGATGTCCCTTAAACCCTGTATATACAGGGTGTAATTGAATAGATGCGACAAATTTACGATTTTATTTTATAGTTTAATTTTTCTTATTTGTTTTGCATATTTAATGCTGGAATACCGACAATTCGTACTTAAATAAAGATAATAACATCAATGGAAACTTTTTGAAAACGATAATCGAGTAATTTTTTATGATTTAGATGGTTGAAAATCAATTTATTTTAGTTTATTATATTACTATGTTACTGTAACTGAAGCTCCCATTTCATAAGAACATTCCGTGTGAACCCGGGGCAGGAGGCTATGTATAAGCTGTTAATTAACTTAAAATTAACAATCCATTTTCCTCTTGTCAATTTTTTTTTGATGTCGTCATAACCACATAATCATTGAGTAAGGCCGAAGCAATAAAATTATCAAGATATCTTTGAAATTTTCCTCCATTTTCCGTGTTTAAAAATACCATGGTCTGACGTTTGTAATTCTATTTTTGGGGGTAGATGTCAATTACGTCATTCCTCTTTGGTCTTACTTAAGCAACTCAGAAGGGCAGTATTGTGAATTTCTTTGATCTTATGTAATGACTTTATAAATGGAAAAAAATATGTGGATGGATGTTTGGTATACTTCCACAAAAAAATTGCTGAACGGATTTGGATGAAATTGGTATACATTATAGTTAATACCTGTAATAACACATAGGATATCTTTTATCTCGGTATGATGTTCTCTTAGGAAAATTTATCAAAGTCATTTGATTATGTTTTTTTTTTTGGGACCTGTGTATTTACTCACTATGAGGTTGTGTCAATGAATATTCATTTAAGCGGTTTTTTATTAGTAAATATTTATTGTACATAAAAGAATATGTCTAGCTAGAACCAGCATGTCCTAGAGTCAAATATTTCTCCACTAAAAGGTACAGTTGAATCCGTTTATTATGACATTGAAGGGACGGTCATTCTAAGCGGACGTCATACAAAGCATTTTGTACAAAATAAACAACCTCCTGTTTTTGTCAGTATGTATTTATTTTAACAGAGAGACAATATAGAACTAAGTCAATAATATTAATTGTTATTACCCACTGAGACTTAAAACAACCATGCATGAGCCGAACATCATCGGGTATCACGTGACGCTTCCGAAC
This sequence comes from Agrotis ipsilon, assembly GCA_028554685.1. Classification (NCBI taxonomy): domain Eukaryota; kingdom Metazoa; phylum Arthropoda; class Insecta; order Lepidoptera; family Noctuidae; genus Agrotis; species Agrotis ipsilon. The sequence continues at coordinate 16,418,743 of CM052969.1, read as the reverse complement.
ACTTGTCGAAGTTGTTGAAAGAATTTTCTATGAAAACCAAACTTCGCTGTAAAATACGTCATAATAAGCGGTTGGTCATTATAAGCGGAGTCATAATAAACGGATTCTACTGTATTTCACTTTTGAAAAACAATCAGTACCTACTCATAATTCGAGTTTTCACTCTTTTACTTTAGAGCGTTTTTCCAGTATTTACAGCATTTCTTGTATGAAACAATGGAACAGCGTCTCTAGTGTGCGAAGAAGGAACAATTTTTTCTTGAAAATTGACAATTTGGGGTTTTCAAAGTTCCAGTTTACTTTACGTCTCAAATACTGAAAACTCGTGCTAAAGGTACAGTTTTACTAGATCTAAATACATCGCGTAGATTATATTTTTTTAATGATGATTTAAATAAAATATTTCTTTAAAAATTAAGCCACAACGACAAGTAACATCATTATGTTAACATTATTTACTTGTTTCTAAAAACGAATGGGTAATTTCCATGTTTTTATGTTAATGAGTACCCACGTACATGGAATATTCCATCTTAAGAAAAAGGAGCATAATTATATGTATCCTATGTTTTTTGTAACTAGAATTTTTCCTTGTTCAAATATAGGTTATGCCAGCTGCTTGGCCTACTTGGAGTTTGGTAAATGTACCATTTTTTTACGAGGTTAAATCATCAAATGAGTCCTCCCACTCCTGGCAGGGATGGACTGCCAGACTTGTACTGACTAAAATCCACGGTGTCCTTTAATAGCCCTTTATGTTCCGGGGTCTCGGTGATGGAATAAGTCCCGCGACCTGGTAAATGTACCATGGGAGCGCACTACCCAGTATGAAAATGCGGTAAGAAAATAATCCTGCGTGATAATCCAAGTTTTAAACTATCTATTTGCCTAATTAAATCCAAATATGTTTGGTATTTAATGTGTGATAGACTAATCCATCCAGCCCCGCAAACATCGCGGGCATGGGGACGGCGATAAATGGTTTACTCGCCGTCCGATCCGGGATTATGCCCGGGCCGACGGAATCATCAAATGAGTCCACTCTCCCAGGGCAGTGTGGGAGGGACTGTCAGACTCGTATCGACTAAAATCCACGGTGTCCTTCAATAGCCCTTTATTTTCCGTAGCCACCATGCTGGTGGTTACCATATTTTTATAGTTTTGTTGTTAAAAATGTAATATTAGAAAAAAACTTAAAAAATTACATAGGTAGACATTAGATCGGTACTTCTGAAGTTATGAGCACGTAAAGAGACACTTTCATATATTTTCATGATAATGTAAGTTCCCAACTGTCTTATTAACTTTTACATTACAATTTATGTAATGGAACATAAGTTATTTTTCATTTTAATAAGTTCCTTAAAGATTAATTTAAGAAAAATATAAGTTTCGTTTTATAAGAATAAGTTGGTAAATAGTTTCGGATTGAGTAATTTTGTAATTATAACATTCTTATTTCACAAATACAAGAAGTCTTGAAACTTCTCATCTCTTCGAAGCTAATTAAAATATTATTTATCAAGGAAAGTCTAATTAGTATTTATTACGTATTATCTTTCTTTATTAGGACGTCCACCAACAAGGTGGACAGACGACGTTATGAAGGTCGCCGGAAGACGGTGGATGCAGGTCGCTTCCAACCGGTACTTGTGGCGATCAAAAGAGGAGGCCTATGTTCAGCAGTGGACGTCCTATGGCTGAGATGATGATGATGATGATGATGATGATGATCTTTCTTTGTATTATTTTTAAGATCAATGAAGTACCATCGTGGCACTTTTGCTTCTATAATTATCTTTGGTTTTGTATTAAACTGGTCCTGTTATTAAGAAAAGTTTGGAGGGTAAAGATTCAGTCCCAAATAAATTGGCATAGGAGCAAGAAAACAATGAAGCACATTTAGCTCACATAAGTATAATTATGCAAATTAATCATTACAATAATAATCTTTTAAGTAGGTAAATTAACAGGTTTTTTTTACCATCCATTTATCATCCATCAATCTTTATTTTTTCCGCTTTTTGAGGAAGTGTTTCAAAGATATAATTCTTGTCTTACAGCGAATATATCAAGGCAGTATGACCTGAAAAACATCTACAAAAAAAACAGCATAGTTTCCCTAAATACGCGACCACTCTCGATCTTAGCGCACCGCCTCGATCTAACAACTTCGCACCAAAAATCAAAACCTAGTCACACTTTCCACAGTACCAATAGATTGTCGCGTTTACGGAATGAAATTGACACACATATACACACATACATTATTATATGTGTACACGTAGGGGTAGGCACAAAGGGGTCTGATTAAAAGGCATGACATGCGCAGAATAAATTTAAAAACTACCGGGAGGTTGGGTTAATTTTTAAGTATTGATCAAAAATTGCGTATATACGAGTATATACGTTTCATGTCGGGCGGCAGGGGGGTGGGAGGGAGGCACCGTGCGTGAATTAGATTTTCTCTCTTTTTTTCAGTATGTGTGTGTGAATTTTTGTCATTAGAATACGGTTTTTTTGGATGTTTAGAGGGGTGGTGTGTTTGGATGCTGTGTGCGGAGATATACGTTTCATTTGAATGATGGGTAGATGCTTAAAAATGTTTTGTAATGAGTTGGATGGGAGGTATGGCGTGTTAAAAGTTTTGATGTTTTTTAGAGGAGAAAATTTGCGTGTTTTGTTGACTAAGTTTATAAGTCAAAATGTGTTCAAAATTACATAATTATAACTGTCTAAAACGGCCTACTTAGCAATATTTCTAATGATTCCATTCGTGAGTAAATATCAGAAGAATAGCTAATGTAAGTTTGTATTCATTTTGATGTACAATAAAGAATATTCTATTCTATTCTAATGACGTTTACTGGATATCACGAAGTCAATCAGGAAAAATTCTAAGTAGCCGTTTCAAATTCGCTGACATTTAAATTTGAAATAATACAACAGTATTCCTATTTTAATGACTCCTAATACAGTTTAAACACACTTAAACACATGTTTAGTTAAATAATGAGCAAATAACATAATAATACGTTTAATTTCAGTAGTAGTTGAGTAGAACTACAATTAAAGCTCTACTAATTGAAACCACATTTTGGCACAGAAATGGTACCTAGAGATAAAGTTGACGACATTGTAGTTTACTTGGAATTTAGCGTATGTAATCCAATTGAATGAATAAGGTAAACAATTCTAAGTCAATACACAGCAATAGTTATAAATAGTTATTTTAATATCAAATTAAAATAATTGCCGTTAAAAAAAAATCATCTAATTTCTAACTAATAGTATAAAAACATAACTTTGGATTGATGGATGTTTGTTGCTCATCAACGTCAGAACGGCTGAGCAAATCTTGATGAAATTGGCTCAGAGATAACTTATAGTCTAGAATAATACATAATTATATGTTTGCCGTTCTCTGTATTCTAAACATTACGTTCTTTCGGCAGTCGCGAGAAAAATGCGGGTGAAGCTGCTGAAATAAGCTCGGTTTTCGTAGTTATAAGTAGTGTTATTTATCAATTACATAATTAACAAGTCTTATATTTGTAAAAAAAAAAAAAACAAAAAATGTTTACCAGTTTTGGTATAACAGAATACTCTTTGAAACATAATTATTTTTTGGTATAAATACCAATTTTTTATACGACGTTACCTAATCACGATAAATATTCGACAAAAAGTGTCCATAACTCACTTTTTAGTTTAACGTATCAATTTGCCGTGATAACAGATATTTTAATAACTGATATAATTTGTAGGATCAATTAATGATTTATGGCCCCAATATGATACTATTATTAGTTAATACTAACAATGTAAGTAATTATAATTGGGACAAAAAAATGGTGCAAAATACTTTTTTTTCTCAATCCGCTTATAATTTCTGCTTTTTTTTTACATGGTAAAATCATCAGATGAGTCCTCCCACCCCGGGCAGGGCGGGAGGGACTGTCAAACTTGTACTGACTAAAATCCACGGTGTCCTTCAATAGCCCTTTATGTTCCGGGGTCACGATGATGGTATAAGTCCCGCGACCCCGGCAGGCTTTAGCCGTCTGAGAGGGGGCCTCGTCATTATGCTGACGCTCTTTGAGGCGCGACCCGGGAATGATCCATGGTCGGACGGCAAGTTGCCCTTTACTCGCCGCTTATAATTTCTGCTTAGAGTTCATTTTTGTAATTACTAAGTCGAGTTACTTGGCCGTAAACATTGTACTAATTGCTTAAGTATGTAAAAGGCGTAACATGTTAAGTTAATTTTGTGTTTAGTATATTATATAATATAATCTACACTAATATTACAAAGAGAAAAGATTTGATTGTTTGTTTGTATTGTAGCTCCGAAACTGCTGGACCAATTTCAATAATTTTTTCGTCAGTTGGAATCTTATTGTAGGTTTTTTTTTACCTGGATAACAATTGTAGCTATAAAATTAATAACTTAAATTAGTAATAAAATATCTACGAATTAAAAAAGGAAAAATAAATAGATATAAATACAGTAATATAAAAAAATACATTCACAGAGCGTCAAAAATACATCCAAATTATATTATTTGTTTAAATAAAGAATACCCCTAATTATAATAACACAAAGCAAACAAACACATTTTCAATTCCATTGTCCACAATCACCGGTAAATGTAGATAATACAAGCACAGAGGCAGTCCCTCTTTTCCCCGGACAAAGCTGATAGTCATTCCGCAATAGAGATTGTCGCCCTCTCGCATTGTGAATGTGCGCAAAAGGGTTTGATTCCGCTTAGAAAAAAGATGGTGTAAAGTAGCATTAATTGTGAACCTTTTTTATACTGGCCTGTTGGTCTAGTGGTTAGTTACTCTGACTGCTATGCCGGGTCGTGGGTTAGATTCCCACCCAGGAAAAGTGTTTGTGTGATGCGCATGATCATTTGTTCCGTGTCTGGGTGTAATTTATCTATAATATGTATGTATTTAGCCTACCTATATGTATGTATTTACCTATTTGTCTAGTACCCATAACACAAGTTCCGCTTAGCTTGGGACTAGATGGCGTTGTGTGATAGTTGTGAATGTAGTGTCCGTGATCTGTTTCACATATTAGAAAATTATGTGTAACATATTTTATAGATAATTTTTATTTAAAAAACAAACGTTGTCCCACACTAGGAATTTCTTACTGCAACACGCAGCGGAGCAGTCCAATCGCTTAGTCACTGCGCTAACCGTGTCTAATTCACTAATTTACTTTAATTGTTATTTTCTTAAATCAGTGTTATTTTTGAATGTTTTCACATTCAGTTGTTTGTGTTTTTTAATTATTTTGACTTATTAATTCGTTATTAATTAATTGATATTTAAGGCTTTGATTATTTATTATTATAAGTTGTTTCGTTCTAGTCTTGAAGAGTTACGCTTTGGAAATAAAAATGTCATGGAAAGATATTTTTAAATCGATTGAGTAGTTTTTGTTTTACCCCACATTCTTATTTCTAACATACGTCTAATAAATCAAAGCTTTTCTCTTTGTAATATATTCTTTTATTTCTAAGAATGAGTAAGAATAACTTTTATTATTCGTAGGTAAGAAGCGAACAAAAGATTAATTAAGTTTATACATTACTTTAATATTTACGGATACACTTCGCAGCCCCAAAGCGGTAACCGTTGCCCCGGAACGTAAAGGGCTATTGAAGGACCCCGTGCGATTTCAGTCAGTACAAGTCTGACAGTCTCTCCCGTCCTGCTCTGGGTGAGAGGACTCATTGGATGATATTACGACGTAAAAAAAGCCCCAAAAGGAAAATATTCAGAATAACTTGCTAGTACATTGAACTTAGGGTCCTAGCATTAATAACCTTTTCATTTAATATATTATGTTACATATACTTAGTCTTTTACGACCTCTACCTTTGAACCTACTTCCTTTCAGTGACGTAAGTACTTGTCCTAATTGACTATTATGTGATTCACTGCTTAATGTAGTAAATTACTTAATTATAATATGACTTTACTTCTATATTTCATTGCTTTAGGAGAAATCCTTCTAGGATGTGTAGTAATTTAGGATTGAATTTAATAATTCGTCATTAAATTATGTCAGGTTATACTGTGTTTTGTTTTATGTTGATGAAATAATGAATGCACTATAAATTTTATTTAATTTGTCCCGAAATTGTAGTGACGAAAATCAAACTTCTATGCTATCATTCAAATCGATAACCACAATACCCAATTACTACCCATACTTTCACAAATCTACTGAAAAAACTATCCTTAAACAGATAAACAATCACTCGCTTTGACATGAAGTTACCATCGCATTTGAAATGAAAAAATAGGGCGTGGCACATCATAGAACAATCACACACTACCTCCTATTACATAACACCTACTAATCATCTCATAATTACACTAAAACACCTACTTAGACATCAAACAACTAAAATCCATCACTCGAAATAAAGCCCACATCACACGCACGCTCCACAGAAAAAAAAAACTAAACAGCGTTCCACATGTGGGAATAATTTAAAAATACGCAAAATACAGCCACTTCACTTCTAACCAGGGGCCTGCCACCCTCCCCTTTTGCGTATTTTTCGGTATGCGTGGCAGGTGGAGTGCCCCCCCTGGGGGTGTTCGTTAAAAAGCGCCCGAGTACGTAGTATTATAAAAGTTGTGCCTACTGTGTAAGTAGTGGGTTTGGGCAGGGTGGCTGGGGTACCTACCTAGTTAGACAGTTAAAAGTATGCGGTATTAACAAAACGGAAATGAATATACGAGTAGCAACGTTTTTGGGAGGCTGCGTCATTCGGCTTACGGTAATGAAAAATACTTGGGTTTTTTTTTTTCTCTGTTGCTTTGTTGTGTGTTAGATATTAGATTAGGTGGCTAGGGCTTGTTGGTGGCTAGGGGAGGCGTGTGAAGGTACTTTTATGTTTTTTTTGCGATGTTACTGTTTATGATATTTACTGTAATTCTGTTTTATTTTGTGAAGTAGTTAAGTAGTGATGGGAGATTAAATAGAGCAATTTCTTTAAGTTTCCAATGAATATTTATGATTAAGACAAAATTAAGTTACTGTACCTATTGTATGATTGTAAGCTTGATTATTATATTAGTTACACTGTGACATGTGTGTTTCAAGATACTGTTGACAATCTAGATTTTTTGAACTTTCTTGGGTTAGACTTCTAGTCAAACCGTATTTAGTTAAATAGAATTATATTAAAGCTTACACATCACACTTATCTGACTTACACAATTTGATAGCACAAAAAAACGAAACTGGGTTAACATGAATTGGGAAGCCAATAAATATTCCTATTTCTTCATTTTATTTATCCAACGGACTAGTAAAAAAACTATATACTTAACCACACGAGAAACCACAAAAAATAACTAAAAACATACGCGTAAAAAAATCAAGAATTCATGCCACAAACGCACTACAGGCAATTCAAATAAAATGCCGCAAAAATACATGAAAACACATTATTATTACGACGTTGAGTAAGCAAATAAGGCAGAAATAGTTCTTTTTATATCTGTTCACATCTAAAACCAACCTTAACTTGAGGCGAGAGGGTTTAAGATTGAATGAGAGAAGTTTAGTGACTGTAATATTTTTACGGAAGATTTTTATAGTACCTTTCCGTTCGGGTGTAGTGACACGATATTTTTGACATGTGTACTGTGACTGACACTTGTAGGCAACAAGTATTGCTTGTCATGTTGGGGTAAGCAGCAATGTAAGTGATAGTCGTGTATAAAGGGTGTTTGAAACGTGGGAATGTAACTTAAGGATTGATGGAAGTGATGTGTGTTTTAGTTGTTTTGACACCTTTTATAGTTAATGTAGCTGTAGGAATATTGATGTTAATAAGAGAAAATGGCATTACAAATTAATAGTAGAGAGATATGTTTACTAAAATGTAGATAATTATGATTGTGTTTGTATAAAAAAATAAATATAAATATTCCACAACTATCACACAACGCCATCTAGTCCCAAGCTAAGCAGAGCTTGTGTTATGGGTACTAGACAACTGATACATACTTATATATTTCTAAATACATACATATTATAGATAAATTACACCCAGACACAGAACAAATGATCATGCTCATCACACAATCATTTGTCCTGGGTGGGAATCGAACCCACAACCCCAAGTGACCAAGGGTCACTAACCACTAGACCAACAGGCCAGTCAATGGCCGGCCAGTATGATGAGATGCATTTTTATTGATGAATGTATGATCGAGGATGAGGCGAAGATAGTACTTAGAAATCGTAACAGCTAGCTTTCTTTGGTTTCTACCGGCCCCTTTTCGAAAAAAGGTTGAGTTCGCGTATGTTGTATGATAAAAAAGATTCTTTTTTCACACATTTCAGGAAAACAAAAAAAAAAGTTAGTTTTAGTGATTTATTTTATCTATCTGAAATGTTTTCACAATATGAGCAGTTTTTAAGTAATTTACAGGGATGTAGGCTATGAAAAATTAAGATTATGAACCAGAAAAGATCAGTATTCCCGCTTACCATTATGCGGGATAATGGTCAAAGAAAAGCCTTAAAAAAAACTGTTAAATAAACTACAGACAAAACGTGAACATGCACATAGAAACACATTACCCCAAAAAACTCCCTAATTAACAACCCATTCCTGATTACACTTTTAAAAAACAAACAATCTAAATATAAACAAACTCAGCCTGGTATATAATATATTAACGAAGCAGGTCAGTACCCTCAGCTTGCCAACGTTCGTAGGTTCTATTCAAGGTCATTTCAGTGTTACCAACGACTGCGTGGGTTCAAACTCGAGGTTTCTTTTGAGTTCCCTGAAAAAGCGAAAACTTGTACCTTACTGAATATTTTATAAGGTTCCTTGTATGTTACCAATGGTAGAGATAGACTCTGGTTCTTGAAATTCAGTAATGGTTAATGTTTATTAGTAAACTAGGTTATGCTCGTGGCGTTGCCTGCGGTAATTATTTGTTGGGAACATTGTACTGCGGTAAAAAGTATCCTGTGTGTAAATACTGGTTATAAACTATAGCTGTATCGAATTTTATTTAAATCCGTTTAAGAGTTTTTACGTGAAAGAGTAAAAAACATCCAGTTCTCCTTATCTTTCGAATTTATAATAGAAAAATTAAGATTTTATGCTCATTTTAAAATTTAAATATTGCAAAATTCTTTAATTTTGTAATGGTTGATACATTGTGAAAACATACGTCCTATGCCACTTCAAATAAATTACAATAATAATGACAGGATGTTTCTATAATATGTAGCCTTCTCTGTCGTGTCTGTCTACCCCTTATGTATAAAGGGCGTGAATATATACCACCGTATATGTAGTAATTATAGCATTGCATATGAGTCCTTTACAGATGTGAACATGAGAAAGTTGTATAACATTAACTCAGTTCAACCAAGTCGCGAGTCATTTAAAAATAAAATATAAAAAAGAAACAAAATAGCAACACCTATTTGTGAACACGCACCAAAAATATAGAAATACAAAAAAAAAAAAACAAAAACGAACAGCCTTTTATTGGCATTATCAAAACCTCCAATTAAAAAATATTAGCAACTAAAACCACCAACAATGTTTTTGCAAAAACTAAAATAGCTAAAATCTCGCTCAACCGAAATCCGTTTTTATTTTATCGTCGAATAGATCTCGTCAAACATTCCCCTGTTAGCTAGCGAATAACAAACGCTAAAAATAATTTTCGCTTTAAATTTTTTACAAAGTTAACTGCTAACCAATAACTGACCTATCAAATTCAGATAAATATTCACCATTTGTTTGGCTGATAAATGCTTTAATATATAAAAACTAGCTGTTGTATTATACAGTATACATTGACGATTAATTATTCTATCTAATTAATAAGATACCAAAGTAAAACAGCAATGAAATCAATACTATAACTCGCCAACTTATGACGTTAATATTTCCCGAGGTAGCGCTAAGTCGTAAGTACGATGCGCCTAAAAATTGCGGCATAGCAAGCAAGTTCATCCGAGCGCATTGCTATAACATTTTTTATAGGCGTTGCCGTTCGAAGAAGCTTTTACTTATTATTCTAAGAACGGTATTCTATGGGAAGGATGTTTTGAGTACACAATTATATTCTGAGAATTAAAAGAATATTTGCTTATTGTGGGTTCTTAGAAAATAAATTAATATTTTTAAAGGTAGATTTTTCAAGTAATCGGAATTATGTTTATGTATAGTAATGTTGGTAATTAATGAGTGTGTGTTACTTAAAATGAGTATTGAAAGGTTTTTGGAAAGTAAATTAATTTGTAGAATTCATTGAGGCTGTGTTTTGAGGTAAAGTTTTCGTTAAAACATAACAACATGGTATTAAAATGCTGTTAGCAAAGTTACATCTAAAACTTCAGTCAATGATACAGCGCACAGCTCAGTAATCCCGGAGGCCTAAATAATAAATACGACGCTGGCACGTCACACAAACACAGTGAGTAAAACAATTTATTACAAAATGTAAACAGGAAGAACCGTATTTTCATTTAGAATACGATTTCTCGATTCCTTGTACCCCCCTTCTACAGCCCCCTACCCGGGACATAGACGAAAATACCCCGGTTATGATTAATACCGAATGCGAGGCGCATTGATCAAGAAAGCAGCTTTTTACTCCAAACTACCCATCTCTTGCCTCCCTGCCTACCCCCTGTGCGAGCAGGACTAATGCACCTCTCCCCTCTCACTCTAAAACAAAGATGCTAAAACTTCTTTCGCTAGTATAAGATTTTAATTTCATATTTTTGACGAAACCGTTCTAATTTTACAACGACATGCAATGAACATAGAACTCTCGTTTCCACTATTTAAAACACATATTCGCTTGCATTCACAGAGCACTTGCTTCCGTCTTCTAATTCGGAATTAGTTTTCGAAGTGAAAAGATACAGTCCAAAGACTATACAGGGGGTGTACTCAAATTTAGACCTTAATTTCTTAATCTGTGAGTTGAATTTCTGTTGAACATGCATCGGCAAGAAATAATTCTTCAGTTGTACCCCCAAATTAGTCGAAATAGGGGAAGGGGTGCACACGAAGGGTGGTTTTAAAAGAAGCAAAAAGGTGGGGATAGAAAGATGCGCGAAGACTTAGTTCTCGCGGGCCGGGGTGGCGGGCGGTGGGGTGGCGTTATAAAATATATAATTCTATACTTACAATACTTGTAAATACGGTACGCGGAAGTACTGCGACTGAGAGATCTTGGTACTGCATAATTGGCAATAGTTGCATGTAAACAAGGCATTATGTAACTGGTAAAGCCTTCCCTATACAGTGTTTATAGAGTATCTTGCCCAATTTTTCTGCGTCGAGATTAATCTTTATACAGGAGTTGAACTGAATTTACTTTTCTACCAGACTGAACACTCTTTGGCAAATTAAAAAGTATATTTTGAATAATTGCATTATTTTTCACAGGCATCTTAAATAAGTATTCATACATATCTCATGAAAGACTCGATATTTACCTCATTTTATACAGGAGCAAATCTGAATAAAAAAATACTTTTAAAATAACACTTACTACCTTTTTTTAGTTTTGCATAGCTTCCCATAAAACTAAACTAAACTTTTACAGAGCAGTTTGAATGGACTTTTCTTTATTTTCCAAAATGTCGTTTCATATCTAGTCCATATACTTTTTGAAACATGTTATGTTTATGTTAAGATTTTATTTTACTTAGACTCATTAAAACCCATTGAAAAAGCAACATTGATTTTCCTTGTTAAATATTGCAAGGCAACTTTTCCAAAAATAACTTTTATTGTATAACATTCCTACCATCTAATAATAACCCAAAATAATTCCAGGTATCCTGTTTATTTTTCCTCTTGCAAAACAAAATAATAATTCAGATTAGTTCCTTAGAAGCGTCAAGACTGTTCGGTCGGCGTACACCGCTACACTCGCTGATATTTAGTCGCGAAACTGGATGTATTATAAAGGCGTAGTTGTTTAAAATAAGAGCAGGCCAAGGCGTCTGTGGTGTAGAGGTTGGGAGGATCAGAGGTGTAGGTTTGATTACTGGTTGATGCAAGATTTTTTGTGGGGGAAAATTTTGAGTTTTGTTGAATGTTTTCTGGGGTTTAGATTGAGGTAGGATTTATTTGGTGTGAAGTAATAAGGAATGACAATTGTTTTCCATTTATTTTAAGATTTAACTTTGAAGACAAAAAAATATTGCATTTTATTGACGTGTTATTTTGTTTTTTTTTAATTCGTTTTTCGTCGTTTTAATTCACTGATTATTTACTTTATTTCAGAGAAATATAAAGCATGATGTCATGATTTAACCATTCTCACACACCATTAAAAATGAATTAAAACAACTCACTAAGTAAATTACTTTGTTATATCATTTTATATAATGACATGTCCGAAGTGCATGTCTAAAATGATATTCAGTTAATATGTCAGATGCATGACAGTTGTTATTTTAGTAAAACTGTTTAAAATGCTGAAATCAGATCATTTACATACGCATAGGAGTTTAAATATAACTTTGTATTTAATAATTAATAGTTTTTTGGGTATATGCAAGTGACTGGAAAATTAAGTGGTTGTGTCATTCACGTATAAATAGCATGCCACTTAGTTTTTTTTGTTAGCATAATATATCGATAAATTATGAGAAGAAATGCAATAATATGTTTTGTAAATATGTAGGAACATAAAACATGTTTTTTTTCTGAAATTAACCTTAGATCTTGGAATATTATTTTTCAAATACTTACAATGAAAATAATGTTTTCCTAACTACTAGAATTATTTTACAAAATAAACTTAAGCACTTAAAATAAACGATAAAAACACAGTACTCAAACAAAAAATAAATAAAACCCAATAAAAATAATAATTACTAGAAGTAAAGTGAAGCTACCTATGTTTTATCCACTCATTTCCCGTGGTTCTTAGTAAAAAGTTGTGTAAGAGAGGGGGGCGCGCCACTAGCGCCTACGCCGTAGCCGTGGCCGCTACGACTCGTAGGCCTCGCTACAAATGTAGCAGGGCTGCGCGCGAAAATTATTCTAATTGATTAGATTTATTCATAATTTCTTTGTTTTAATTTTTTTTTGTTTTTTTTTTCAGATTGGAGATGGTGGTTCGTGGATGTAAAGGTATGTATAGTTTTGTTTTTTAGCGTATAGATACGAGTACTTTATGTAGGAGTGGTTTTATGAGTTTCTGTGAATATTTATTAAAAGTAAGTATACTTGTTTTTTGGACAGAAAAAATGGGAGTTTTCGTTTTTTTCCTTAACTGATTATAAATTACCATAATTAATTAATAAATATTACTTTATCACTTCCTATTTCATTTAGTTAACATCTTCCTAGAACTTACTATACAACCTATTTACCCATCTAATAAATTGATTTAAATAGTCAACAACAAACGTCATAACTATAAAAAACATAAAAACTCCGCTATTGATTTTCCGACCACAGATCTACGAAAAACATCTTAAAACGCAAAGTTCATTAGCATCGACAACCCTAGCGTTTACTATCTTGCACGTTCCTAAGATGTCCCCCCTTGGGGTGGTTTAAAACAACCCCCAGGGGTGGGGGATGCGGAAATATGAAGGGTGCTCTCATTTATCAATACGGAGACTGTTTCTTTCTCTCAGAATTGATTATATTCAACTAAGAATATTGATGTCCCCCCCAAAGACCCCCAAGAAAGTTTCCTAGGGGGTGTTTTGATTAGAGTTTTTGATGTGCGTCGTTTCCTGTTTTACATATAGTATATAATGTGTGTGTATATCGTTAATGTGTTGAATTTTTAGGGTGTTGTCGAGAGTGTGAAGGGACGTTTAAAATGTACGTGATGTTGTTTCTCTACGTGAATATTTTACGTCGTAATTTCAAATTTTGTGTTTCATTTGGCTTTGTAGGAAGGTGTTACTACCTATTTGTACTGACTTTTCGAAAACTAGTATAAATTACATTACTATTTTAAGAAAATTGTTTCATAAAAACATATATTGTGCAGTTTTAAATAACAGCAGTACCCTTGTACTATAGTTTTAAATTTAGTTTTTTTATGCTCTGTTTTGTTTGGACATAAATTATTGTATAAATAAATAAATAAAAAGTAGTACTAATCCTGCTTGTAAAGACTAAGAAAGCTATTTTTAAATTCAAGTAGCATATTAAAAAAAAACACTGAAAAAATTTTCAGCTACCAGCTTAAAGAAACCCCTGATTCAATCCGAGATTTGCTACAGTTACGTGCACATTGTAAGAATTTTTCCGCGAAGGATGTATTTTGTTGGACTGAACAACATTTTAACTCAAACAAACACAGCTTTTATCCTGTAACACTGTTTTTAAGTAAAAAACCTAAGAAATTAATTTATTTTTTTATTCATTCAATAAATGAATCATTTTACAAACGTAATTATAGCTTTAGCTTATCATGCAGGCTCCTATGATAGGTTTTGATACAAGTCACAAATAAACATTATTAAATTACTTATCTTAAATAGTATTTAATTTTACTTAAAATGTATAGATTTTTTTTTTTAATTTCTAGCTTTAGTTTGTATATATTCTATTTAACTACTAAATAAAACTTTATCTTAACTTATTTTACTTTAATAATCTTACACGTTTAATTTTACACTAAGAGTTGAATTCCTGTTACGTTGACGTCGGTGGCAAACTGACGTCAGTCGTACGTCGGCGCGTACTACGCTGCTTTTCACCATCAAAATATAAATTATGAGCGATATCAGGCTAACAGTTTTTTTTTAGCTTTGCCTAAACTTAGAATTTGTCCTGTATCGTGGTTGCGTTTACAAACATAGAAACTCACATACACAAACACCCAGACCCGGAATAACTACTTGTAGGTTATATAAATATATGTTCCGTGTCGGAATCAAACCCGCGACACGTTGCGTGCCAGTCGATCGCTCAACCACTGCGCCAACCTTACTCCGTCTTCTAATCTTCACTCAAGAACTCTTTCTTGTTAAAAAATCAACTCATTTCCTTATCAGTATAAAGCACATATTACACAATCTTCATGATAGAAAACGCGAAAAGAGTAACCGGAGGGTGAATTTACAAATTGGAACTACTTGTAAGTTATTGCTTGGTTTAAGTATCGCATGTTACTATGGCACGCATATCGGTTTATCGGTCTTCGTTACCTTTGCAGAATACGACCACGAAAACAGTGAAACTTTAATGGCGACATATTGTTAACCGACTTCAAAAAGAAGGAGGTTATCAATGGTACGACGGTATGTTTTTTTTTGTGTGTTTGTTACGCGATTGCTCCGGCGATTGTGGAACGATTTTCAAAATTCTTTTTTTGTTCGAAAGGAGATGCTTCCGGAGTGGTCCCTTATTCACCAAATCAAGATCTGATGATTGGATCCTGGAGAAATCGAGGGCAACCCTCAAATTTTATAGGCCCACATATAGTTTTTTGCAAATATTATGAAGTAATTTAAGTATTTGCGTATAGTAATCATAATTTCATGTAGCTGAGCTGATGATGGAAGGTACAACTCCTTAACAGTAAGGAGTAGGCATCAACTGATTTAGTTTGTGTTCGCTTATCTCTGGAACTACAAGTCCGATTTAAGTCATTCTTTTTTTGTTATACTAGGTATTGTTCAACTGAGGGAACACTGCAAGTTTCATCAAAATCGGTTCAGTAGTTTTTGAGATAGGGAATTTTATTAGCTAATTTTGTACATGAGCGATGTTATTACCGGTGCTACGGATTACAAAATTCTAGTGCACATGTAAGAAAATGATGTACCTATTTGACAAGAATTTGGGTTGAATATTTAAACTAAAAAGAGTAAAATAAAAGCTTTTTCAAAAAAAAATGTAACCGACTTCAAAACCAACCACTAAAAAAGGGTAAAATAACCTACAAAATAACTTTTCTTTCGAAAGTCGGTGGCAAAAAAGACAATGAAAAATAAAACCACCGACTTCCGAAAGAAAAGTTATTTTGTAGGTTATTTTACCCTTTTTTAGTGGTTGGTTTTGAAGTCGGTTACATTTTTTTTGAAAAAGCTTTTATGACGTCATGCTGTTCTAACACTTGCACGGTCTAGAATAAATAATAATCTTTTGAGAATAACGTTATTGCGTAAAGATAATAAATTTTATTGAAAATTAATTTCTACATTTTTTTTTTCCTATCTTCATTTTTAAGTGACAGGTAGTGACAGTATGTGAAACAGCTGATAAATATTTAGTGCTCAAAAATCATCGAAAGTAATTCTAATTTTTACATCCTATTCATATCTACCTAGGCTTTCTCTCAGCTGAATGTCATTGTTTTACCATGGAGCGACTGCCTTCGATCAGTCCACCTAAGACTAGTTGTCAGACTCAGATTTCTGTTTATTAGTAACGACTGATAAAGATCTACAAATTACAGCTTCAGAGCTAACAGCTTCAGGAGTAAGCACATGAAGCAGCACGGAGGAAACTCGCTATGGTTACAAGTTAAATTCCAGAAAAAAATAATATTAAGAGCTCTTTTACAAAATCTTCAGTCCGTCCATGACCTAAGTTAACGTACCTATATTATACTAAGTGAGATCGCTTGGTTGCTGTTTTAAGGACACGATTTCTAGTTTCATTACAGGCTTCTAAGTACCGCTCATCTTTTCTCATTGTAACATATGCGGCGCATATACATCCTGGAAATCATTTCCAGATTTCATCTTAAGAAAGATCAACGACCTCAGTAGAACTGTGCCTAGGCATAGCATACCAAGTACTTCCAACAAGCCAATTCCCAAGAAACAGCCCCAAAACACCGAAAACTCAACAATCATAACTACTAATAAAAAAATTACAAGTTACATAAAACCCGCATCTGCATAGAAGAGCCAACTAAGCGAGGCACGTCGCCCTCGGGCCCCAGTACCCCCGTACCCCCTCACTCACACGCGAAACGAATAAAACACTAACACAAATAAGTAATAAAGTACAGCAGTAATATAAAACTAAGGAGCATCAACATCTTGCCACCCCGAGGGGCCCACTCCCCCCCGGGCGGTAATTCCCCCGAACTTACTAAAATACTAAAAACGGAGATACAGGGGGGGCTACCCCCACGTTTTCTTATGCAAGATCCTTATATTTTAACCTAAATGTTGTAGATACGTTTCTGTTTTTAGTTATAACTTTGTTATTTGTGGAGTTTAGCAGTTTTATCAGCTCTTCCGATGGTATTTTGATGATGAGTGTTTGTTCGAGTTGTTTGTTTTGTGGTTAGGTTTTTAGGTTTCATAATATCTAGATGTGGAACTAGAGAAAAAGAACTCGTAAAATTGAGATTAAAACATTTCATTATTGATGAGTTCAATCATAAATCAAACATTACCTATTACTGGTTAGTATACCACATGTAGTGCAATCCAGATATCTAGTATCTTTGTACATTTTATTGCATACAGCAGAAATGGTACCTGATTTTTGTCAGAGCCACTGTGCTCATGTGAGGTACAACACATGTAGTATGTCAAAATGTCAAAAATGAAAATATATTGAAATTTCCATAACAGAGGATCTTATAACGAAACCGATATAATGAAACGAAATCTATGTCCTCAAATTAATTATGAAATTATGTGTAGGAATAGAACTGGGAAATTATTGTTGTATTACAGAAACTTCCTATTACATTACCTTCCGATGAGTGTAGGCTATCTGGCTAAGTACATTCTAATCAAATTCAAGTAGTATACATAAAAAAAGCTTCAAAACACTTGAAGCAGACTCGCGATGTAAACTAGTCTAATAAAACCACCACCAGGCGCCTGGAAAGATCAAAATGTTTAAAGGGTAGTGTTTTAGTGCAGGGCGCGGTCCAGAGTTTGATGCCCGTGCGTTAAAATATGTCGTTATTTTGATTGTAAAATTGATGACGAGATTGTAAAGATTTTCATGGGAAATTTTATGGGAAGGCTAGTTCTGAAGGGGAAAAGGGAAATGGGAAATTTTGGATCGATAGCATAGCTGGCGGTTTTAGGAAGCTCGGTCAAGTTTTACTAAAAAAATTCAGAACTACAAAATCTTGATTTTAAATTCGGAAAGTTGATTGAAAGAAATTGAAAGTTTTGCTCTATTAGCAAATGATAAATGATGTTTATTTTGCAAGTTGGTTGTTATAAAACACTTTTACACGTCATATATTTTTAAAGCTAGATGAGGCCGGTATTTCGTACCTGACTACTCTGAGAAGAAACATCCGAAACAAACTCAGAGGTCACTGTCTCTTTTAAAGCAACTGCCTATCTGACCTCGACAACACAGTTACTGGATAATACAATACCCTTTGGTAAGATAAGTCATTATGACAGACTATGTCTCACTAACAATATCGTATCGTCGTATACCGCGACTCCGGTACTCAAAGGGCTACCGAAGGACACCGTGGATTTTAGTCAGTACAAGTCTGACAGTCCCTTCCGCCCTGCCCGGGTGGGAGGACTCATTTGATGATTTTACCACGAAAAAAAATGATAAGTGGTCCCACCCATCCTCAGATCAAACTTAGCAAGAGTAGCTTAACGCTCCTCGAAGATACTCCTACAATACACTCCTTGAAAATCAATATATGCAGCTGTAATTAACGAACCATGATAGTATAAAAATATTGTACAGGTAATATCTAGATTGCAGATTCTAAATACGGAAATAATATACAGTTTAAGTATTGTATGGATGACCCGGGACTCTCTAAATAGATGAACGTAACCTGGAACGTAAAGGGCTATTGAAGGAACACCGTGGCTTTTAGTCAGTACAATTAGGATAATCCTTACCGGTGGGAGGAATCATTTTATGATTACCACGAAAAAAAGGCCTCAGATACGGAGGCAAAATACAACATATATATTCCAGAGTATTTAAATCAATTTATTACATTTTAATCATACCCCGTAAACTTAATAATAAGCCACACTTAAGTTTCTTTCCACTAAATACGTTATAAGTAATAAAAAAACACAAACTCGGGCTCACACAACTTTATTAAGTTACCAACTTAAAGTAGACCAAGTTTACTTGACGTTGTGCATGTACTAAAGCCGATAACATACTTGTAACTTTGCCCACACATTCTTTATCTAGAGGGCAAAGTTGTATCGCATTTATGTTTAGAATTATGAAATATATAACCTTTCTGAAGCAGTCGGGTAAAAAAAAAGATGTAAAAGATTTTTTGAGGAAAGAAAAAAAGTTACCGTATATATTTTTGAGGGCTGTTTCAAGAGCTCTTTGAACGGTTAGCGGGAGGCCTATGTCTATCCGTAGGACAGTATTTGCTGAAAAGAAATCTAATTTGTATATTTATTGTTTTTTTAATAAGTCAGATTACTATAATAATAAATATTGTAGCATATTTATTATTTAAAAAAATGGAACGATGTTTGATCTCCACCTTTAGACTTTGATCTGCAAGCTAAGTTGCAAGTGTAATAAGCTTATTTCAACTAATATACATACATAAACTCACGCCTTCCTCTCATGGGGGTAGGCAGAAACTACAGAGGAACCTGCTACGATCCTTAAAGTATACTCCTTCACCCTATCCACATTCATACATCTGGTCATACACACACACTGATTATGAGTACTACGCTCCCGGTCTTTTTGAAGCACTGCACCAACACAACGACGATATATTACTAGACTCCTAATAAACCTCTCGCGCCCGGCACACCTCTCGCGCCCGGCATTGGTTTCAGCCATGCTGCGGAGCGAGACGGAGTGGGAAGCGGTCGCCACCTTCTGCGAGGCAGTAATGCTCGTGAAGGAGGTGGCGGGCCGCGAGAGAGAGAGGACAGCGTCCTCCCTCCGCCCCAACCGCAGTGGTGTACGCCCACGGCGCCGTACGTCGCAAGTCGATCTCCGGCCACCGTAGGCGCGGGCATGCGGACAGCGAGTAAAGGGCAACTCGCTGTCCGACCATGGACCATGCCCGGGTCGACGGCGCGTCGTGTTCCACGCGCGCCTCAAAGAGCTGTCAGCAAAATGACGGGGCCCTCTCTCAGAGGGCCAAAGCCTGCCGGGGTCGCGGGACTTATTTCTATTACCGTGACCCCGGAACATAAAGGGCTACTGAAGGACACCGTGAATTTTAGTCAGTACAAGTCTGACAGTACCTCCCGCCCTACCCGGGGTTGGAGGTCTCATTTGATGATTTTACGACGCTAAAAAAAAAAAAAAAAAGTCTCCTAATAACAGGCGACCGATGTCTGTCAACACATTAGGCAAAAAAGGTCTTATATCCGTCTTATTTCGACCACTCCTGTGAGCCGTAAACATACCTTGAGACAGAACTGACCTTGAGTTAGCCAATCACAACGCAGTACCCCGTCCCCCCTCGCTTACGTAGTACCTCAGCGAGTTGACAGAATAATTTTTGTTCCTTAGATCGTGCATGCGGAGTCTAGTAATAAATCGTTGTTGCACCGATAGCATAATTATAATTTTACCGATACTAGACCGGAGAGTATTTCATGGAACTGTAAGTGAGAAATATAATCAATTTGTATCACAAACAGAAACATCAATGAAAGTGTTAGTCAGTACATATCAATGCCACAATAAATACTGAATGGAGCCAATAACAAAACAAAAAAAAAGAATGTATATTGAAATCTAAACCGCTACAAACACCACACGTTGCCAATCAAATAACGTGTTGAAAAAAAAAACAAAACCCGCTTACCGAACCTCCCGTAAAAATACCACTATGAAATGAAAAATAGACTAAAAAAAAACCGCGAGAAAATAATGAATAACCCTGAAAAAGTAGTTCACGCAAAAAAATAGCCGCAAACGAGTTTTTACCGATCTTTATTTGCCTTTTACGAGCAACTACTGAAAGCGAGAGTGGTCCACGAAAAAAAAACGTCACTATTTCTATCGGGAACGCGTGAAAAAACGGAAAAAATGCCATCTACCCGACGAGAGAGAAAGTTCTATATTCGGCATGCCCGCGCGCCGTTCGCTTTTTGTATTTTGGGTTCCGTTTTCGGAGGGTTTCGTATTTTTTGGGTAGCCCAGCATAAGAGGAATTTTTGTAATCGTGCTTAAATCATCAAGTTGGTCCTCCCGACCTAAGCGGGATGCAAAAGACTGTTAGACTCGTACTTACTAAAATTCACCGTGTTCCTTCAATAGTCCTTTGCGTTCAACGGTCACGGTAACCTTATAAGATAGACCCGCGACCTCGACAGAAGGCATAAAAAGGCTACGCAAAGTTTGTATTTCATTGATGGAAGACCGCATGAGAAATTGCTTTGATATCATCATCTGTCTTCCTTCATCTAGTAAAAAAGTGAACGTCATAGTCATAAACCACAAGCTTATCGTTTTGCAATAGATCTGTTCTTCTTTTTCGAAATATTGCGTTTCGTTTTGTACCACAGCTATTGCAATGCCTTTTATTAAATTCTTTTTACAAAGCCACGAAAGTCGAAATCGTACAGAATCACAGATGCATTGTTAATGGTTTCATAAAAGACTGTCATAATCACTACAAATATAATATCAGTAGCATAATCAGATAAATCTTAAAGTATTTCATGGGACTCAAACCTCAATTATGAAGTACTAATTGTTTGCCGTAGCTTCGCCCTTGTTGCTTGGCTCCTTTCGGTTGTAGCGTGATGTTGATAAATGTCGTCGATAAATGGACTATCCAACACAAAAATATTTTTTCAATTCGAACTAGGAGTTGCTGAGATTAGCGCGTTGAACCAAACAAACCTTGCAGCTTTATTATAGATTACTATGCAGAAAAAAGTCTACCATAATATAGATTACCTCTTAGCCCTCATATACCAAGTCCTATACCCTCAAACAGATTCCAAAAAACGTAGCAAAGAAACCAAATCTACAGACCCCTTTCACAATCTAAAATTCGTTCCTGACGGCCATTTTTTTTTTGTTTTTTCAAAAGGATTTTTTGAACGCATCGTCCGGTGCTAGCAAATTTTATGCATGTGTTTTATACTGGCCACTCTGTTAGTTTGTTCATTGTTTTGACGCTGAATTCTATTTGGTTATTTTTTGGCGTGTGTCAAAAGGCCGTGTAGTGTCGCTTTGATTGGAGTTCAAAAAGTTTTTGAGGTCTGTCAGTGAATAGTTTCTGAACGAGCCGCGTTGGAGCAGATTAGTGAGGTAGGAATTATTTATGTGCGAGTGTTTATTTATGTTGTTAAAGGGGTCAAATTGTTGAGATGAAGTTGGTTTGGTATGCTAGTTTTGTAACTGGATTTGTGTGTAGTCTTTTTAGAAAGTAGGCTATTTATAGTAAAATTGCCAACCACAGGAGAGTTTTCACGTTTCTGTGACATAAGCTAAGTATACGGAGACTTTGACGTTAATTTTATGGATAAAATTAACTCCTCACTCGTACACTATTTCATTTGCCATACAATTTACTTCGCTATACTTGAAGTACACCTCTGACCCGTTATTTAAACTCACAGTAGAATTTTGAAGTCTTGTAGTTACATAATAACTACCTTTTGTTCGCTACCTCGAGTGGAGATCATTAATACTATCCCACGAACTTACTTCTAGGAAAAAAGGTTAATATTTTCCCTAAGGTACCAAGGTAATGGTTTACCATTCGACTGTGCGTTTTCGTACATAAAATATTAAAGTTTTAAACAATCACAAAGTATCAATTAACAAATTACTTAAAATAAGAGTCCTATAAAAAACTATGGGGATAATCGTTTGCAATCATAAACTTGGGGGTATATAACGAGAAGGTATTATTGTATTACTCCTTAATAAAACATTCATAATAATGTATTTAGTCCAATACGAGCCAAGACAAAAAAAGGATCACACAAATTGAACTACAAACCTCGGAGTAATCGACGTGCATTCATTTCTTTTAGCCGATCTCTGCCCACTGCTGAGAAAACGCATCCCATATATCTTTTCAAGTGCTCTTTTCTAATGTGACTTCGTATCAGCCAAAAAACCGACCGAATTGAGAACCTCCTCTTTTTTAAGTCGGTTAAAAAGGGCAATAAAAACGAAATTCATTATTGATCTAAACAGTAAATTCCATGTAGTTTACCTACTTAACTCTGGTGCACTGGAAATAATTTCTCAAACGAGAATACCTCCATTTGCGATATTCTATCAAATTTGGCAGTATTTTTTTATTTAAAGATAGGTCCGTGTTTGACCACTATCTCGAAAATGTGGTCGACGGTGAAGCACGTTTGTCTAGAAGTAACCTGTTCTGACAGCCCGTTGTGCAGGGGCTGCCTGGACGCGGATGAAACAGCATCCCACGTAATCCTGGAATGCGAGGGCGTTGCTAACCAACGGGTACAAAACCTTGGTACTCCAAGGTCGCTCCAAGAAGCCTGTGAACGTCCCAGGAGACTTCTGAGCTTCTGGAAGGAGCTGGGTTGGCTCACATAGCCAATCGTCCCACCTCACGCATAACGGACCACCTACGAGTCCAAATGCGGACAAGGGAGCCCTTAACAATACAATACAATACAACCTGTTCACTCTTGACTTGAACACCCCAAAAAGCTGATGCGAAGAAGTCACTAAACATTATTCCATTTTTAATAAAAAATCTACATCATTTTGGAATAGTTTCAGCATAATATTAGGGATGGTCACCGATCCACAGTCAGGCTGGTAACATTTGTTTTACCTTGAAAACCGAATAGAGCAGCTGTAATAATTAAGCCACGAGCCCCTCAAATTAAAGGTTATCATCATAAACTTTATTGCTGAGTTTATATGACTGACAGATGTGTTGCTAAGGGGTTTGCTATTCTCCTTAACCAAAATATCTACTGGAATGAGTATTCCTACCCTGGGTGGAGCTTTAAGGACTGTCTGACTACCAGACTTAGTGATAAAAAATCACAATTCTGTTCCTAGGCCACGGCCTTTGCGTTCTTAGGCCACGGTATCCTGTTCAGACTGTCCGTCGCCCTTTAATGGAAGAATTAACTTTTGCTTTACTTATTTTTAACCTCTGATATATCGTTAGTTTTTCCTTGCCTGAACTAAAGTGCCGACGGATAAACGAAACGAATTTCGTTCAAAGTAAACCGATGTGATTGTTTCAATTAGAAATGCCGACTTTAATCAGAGAAGGGTTCTAAAAGGGGAGCTAACACATTAATAATTAAGTTCCAAATGCCGTGAAGCTCGTGGTCAGGTGAACCGCATGTCTTACACTCCCAGGTGTGGATGGATTGGTTTTGTAAGGGCAACCACGTGGATTTTAAAAGGAGTTATAAAGTTTGGTTTATTTGTTCCGTTAGACACTTAATGGTATTATAGATTATCATAAATAAATAATTAATATATAATTTTTCATCTATCAAAGAATTAAACTGTGTTTTTGTGTATAGGTATGCTGCTAGATATTTGATCTGTAGTTAAAAAATATAATTAATTAATATGTAATAGTTAATGAAAATTTTCAAAATCACAGTAATTAAAAGAAAAAAATGAGAAATCTATGTTTCGACGGGAAATGAATATTGGATCCTATATAATAACTATGATCTCTGGTAGCGTTTTAGACCAATCCTGCTTATGCGCATGACGTTTTATCAAAAACTGGTTTAGGCATTTCAAAAAATAGGGATTTGAAAGTTTGTTTCAAGTGCCTTACGACATAAAGAGACTGAAAACAGTTTTCAAGCTGAAAAATAACAATTAAAACAATTTCTTTGACGTCCCTTTAATCTCAAGTGTTCCCGGGACAAAACTATCCAATACTTTCACCATCCTTTGACTGGCTTGTTGGTCTAGTGGTTTAGTGACCCTGAATGCTATGCTGGAGGTCGTGGGTTCTATTTCCACCCAGGAAAAATGTTTGTGAGGTGAGCACGATCATTTCTTCTGTGTCTGGGTGTAATTTATCTATATTATTTATGTATTTAGAAATATATAAGTAAGTATGTTTATCAGTTGTCTAGTACCCATATTAAAAGCTCTGCTTAGCATGGGACTAGATGACGTTGTGTGATAGTTGTGGAATATATTGTTATATATCCTCTCCAAGTTTCCAACACATCCGGGGTCGCGGGACTTTTACTATCACCGTGACCCCGGAAAATAAAGGGCTATTGAAGGACACCGTGGATTTTAGTCAGTACAAGTCTGACAGTCCCTCCCGCCCTGCCCGGGGTGGGAGGCCTCATCTGATGATTTTACCACGTAAAAAAATACACATACGGCAATAGTAGCTAAACAGTTTAAAAAACCGCTACAGTTCAATCAGAACCAAATTATCGGCACATCGGTCACTGAGCAAACACAGGTTCCCGACAAAGAGTAGCCGCAAATGAACATAAATATATAATGAACGCCTGCATTTAGTTAAAATGGATGAACAAAAAACTTATTTACTTGATAGTGCTGAGCTCGGGGATATGTCTGTGAAATTTTCTTTTTTTTTTGGTCAGGAGGTTTTAAGATTTTATGTTTTATGAAATATATAGATACTTAACAGTAGTTTTGATCATTTATAATGGTGTGTATACTAATATACTTGTTTTAAAAAACAAATAAAAACTGAAAAAAAAGTCTCTGAAAAGCCCTGAAGCGAAGCCATGTAAATTTTCTTTTTTGTGTATTTTCTTAGTCGTAAGTTGATAGTAATCTTATTGTCTATCTTTTCTATATTTTAGTAATGTTTCAATAGGTACTTGATGTAAAAATAACTATTAATATTTGACATTTCACCTTTCTTACAAGAATTACACCGTCTGTCCTGAAAATTTCAAAGGAAACAACTATTCCTTGGACTCTCTGTAACTTCTATTTTTCATAGACTAATAGTGACTCTACTTTAAAAAAATTAAAATACCCACAATATCATTAAACCCAATAAATCAACGAACAGACAACAATAACGTTCGAAATGATAATAGTACATGAGGCTTATGTACAATGTACATACAGATTAAGGTAGTACATAGAAAAAAGTAAATACATGGTAAAAAAGCCACATTTTATTATGAGCAGATCAGTCGAGAGAGAGCTGTGCATGTGTGTGTGTGCATACAGGCTGTTGCTGATTTTGGGACTAATTAATTATTATTATTATTGGAGATTAAAATTTTCACAAAATTAGCTCTGGTTTTATAAAATGTTTAGCAGAGGTGTATTTTATTATACATTTCCTTTTCATTAAGTACTTTATGATTTTTAGAAAACTTAATTTTATTATTTGTAATACGAATAATGTAATAAATTAAATTGAAAATACAAATTATTTGGAATTTTTTACCTAGTTAAGATTTTGATTAGTTATCCGTATCCACTTTTAGAAATTTAATGCAAAATGCTAGATGGGGAGATGATGATCAAAATTCGAGTAAACAACGAAAGCGATGACAATAAAAACGAAATGAAGATAAAAACTGAGGTTTTTTACGTTTCGTATTTTGAGAAAATCTCATGAATGTAAATAAAGTTATAAAAATAAAATGACGTCATAATAACAATACGTAGAATATATTTAATGTTATGAATAATAAAAACTTACTGTTAAACATTTTATTGTCATAAAAATGGCAATTTAAACCTTACGTAAATTATATAAAGGACCATTGTTACATGTTTTATAGATCATCTCCATCACCCCTTCTTTATGAAATAACATTCGAGATCAAGCGGACATTATAATCGATGCAAGAATTTATGGGTAAGGGTTTGTATGAACAAACGACTGTACATATCTTACAAGAAAAAAAAAATGTATAATTAAACATTTTATCTCTTCCTGATTATCAAAAACCTGTTCGACAATATCTGCACACAATAAACAAACGAATTACGAGTTTATTTTATAACATTTTAAAGTACTAATAAAAAATAACATGCCTTTTAAAAAATGACTGTTAAAAAATGGACATCAGCCTGTGTTTGACTGATGCATATGTGTAGGTGCATCTGTATGCACTCACACAGACATGAGTGTGTGATTGTGTGCGTGTATTGGCGTGTATGTGTGCGTATCGAGGTCACATTGCAGTGTACAGGGACAGGCAGTTGTGATGCAACTTAAAAAAATGCCTCCCGTTTTTGGAAAGTTAGTCTCTCTCTGAGATAGCGGCGGCGTTTTAGTGTGCTGTATACATTATTAGTTGTAAAACTGTATCAGACGGGCCGTGTACCTTAATAAATGTTTTAGTTTATGTTTCTTGTAAAAATGTTTAGTGTTTTTTTTTCCAAGTTGTTTTTCCCGTTGAATCTTTATGTCGCGTAAAATTTCACAGACATTTGTCTACAAAAATGTTTTCTGTGTTTCTGTCAAACGTGGTTA
Source organism: Agrotis ipsilon (assembly GCA_028554685.1). Taxonomy (NCBI): domain Eukaryota; kingdom Metazoa; phylum Arthropoda; class Insecta; order Lepidoptera; family Noctuidae; genus Agrotis; species Agrotis ipsilon. Next base: position 16,391,353 of record CM052969.1, on the reverse strand, counting down.
ACTTAAGACTGACCTAGATGATTTCAATTCGATTAAAATACGCTTTTATTGAAGAACTAAGAAGGTACAATCTTGATCACTAGCCAATTCATTAGAACAAAGCTACCAAAGATGATGATGAACTCAATAAAAAAAAAATACAAAACAGACATCAGAAGGTTCTGAACACAGCTCATTATAACCGACAGTTAGACTTTAAAAAATGAGCAATGGACCTAAAAGTAGGTCACAGAAACCGTTACGTGTAACCCTAAAATAACTACACAGTACACAAATTGGTTTGTCATTAACAAACGACATCACTCCGCTTGTTCCACATTCGCTCGCTCCGCCCCCCGGCGCCGCTCGGTTCCTCTTGTTATGTTTAACTCATGTTTGTGTGCCAGTTTTTTTTAACACGTCATTTGATGCACATTTCCAATGTGTTGTGTATGTCGTGACTGATCGGGAAATAAAAATATATTGTATAAGCTGTATTTTAGATATTGACGTAAAATAAAATTTACAAAATGATAATAGTTATTTATGATACTAGTGCGGTAAGTTGGTTTTTACAAACGAGTAGACGAACGTACGCCCGAGGCACGGCCGAGGGCGTACCGTAGTCACAAGTTTGTAAATACCAATTTCTGCACGTGTGTCATACAATGTTTTTCAATACATTTATCCATATTAATGTCAGATTCCTCGCTTGAACTCAGATTAGTCGCAACAATTTTTGAAGTTCCTAATATGAAAATGGCGCGACTTTGAAAATGGCGCCACATGCGCGTGGTGAAAATTAGAACTACATCTTTCATCTCATTTACTCTTTAGTATTAAAGTGAGACAACGTATTGAGCAAAAGCTCTTCCAAGGAGGTTCGATCAGTCAGGTTGTTTATTCTCATAATGTGAAACTCTTTGGTGGAATTCTTTTTTTTTTTGGAAATTAAAAAAAAACCGTAAAGAAAACGCACGCTGCTATACAAGGGGGCGTGCGGTAAATTATGTACTTAGGTGAGAGTACCTATTTTACCGCACGCTAGGTTGTATGGTCCGTAATTTTTAACTTTCGAACACTGTATATATACAGGCTTTGTAAATTGATTTTACGAGCAAATGTGTTGAAAAAGAAATAATAGTGACTTAACCGTTTTACTTTCCAAATCTCTTCGAAAATAGTGGCTGATCGCTTATTATAGAGAAGTAACAACAAGCTTTATTCAGCCTATCAGGAGGACAGAGAAGTCTTTTTATTTGAAACTACAGTTTGTCTTCAATAAGTTTTCAACGTTATACTCTAGGCATTAAAGTTGAAAATCTATTAAAGACTACAGAGCGTTTTCTTTTATCGCTTACCACATGTCTAGGTCCTCTGCTGGACATTTTTTTTTATTTACAAAAAAGAGCGGAAATATAAAAATAGACGTAGATGTTGGTCTATCTTCTCTGTTTTCCAATATTTTTAAAACTATCCCATTGATATACATTCTTATAAAAAATAATATTAAAATAGCTCGCAAGGATCGTATCCCTGGCCATGCCGACCGCGATATGCAGTTGTGTTAACAGATGCAAGCATAATGTAGGTCAGACACAGTAAAGTTCTGTTCAAAACGTTAGCCATACATACATACAGTGTATTTTGGTCCTCCGTGGTTTTTCTTATGTAAATTCCGAGAATCAGTTTTAAATCAATACAGTGAGGTCGAAAACGCATTGATGACATTTCAGATTCGTTTAAAGAAGTTATTTTCGTGTAATGTTTGTTTTCTGTTGAAATGTTCAGTATGTGCGGCCATATGGTTTTTCTTGTGTTATTTTTTAGGTTAATTTCCTTGGAACGTTTTAATTTTGTATACAAAAAAAATGTATTTGTGCTCTTGTAAAGAAAACACGATCAAACGGTACCTACCTATACGTTTAAGGCATGCGGACAGCGAGTAAAGGGCAACTCGCTGTCCGACCATGGACCATGCCCGGGTCGACGGCGCGTCGTGTTCCACGCGCGCCTCAAAGAGCTGTCAGCAAAATGACGGGGCCCCCTCTCAGAGAGCCAAAGCCTGCCGGGGTCTGCGGGACTTATTTCTATTACCGTGACCCCGGAACATAAAGGGCTATTGAAGGACACCGTGGATTTTAGTCATTACAAGTCTGACAGTCCCTCCTGCCCTGCCTGGGATTGGAGGACTCATTTGATGACTTTAACACGATAAAAAAAAACCTATACGTTTAGAAAATTTTCATTATTATAATTTTATTCTTACTCCTTTTTTCTTTGCCGAATAAACATATTTATCACTTAATAATTAATACTAGTAGGATTTAATAAATTAATTTATTACTAATGTTAAATATTACCGATAGCCAATGTTGCGTCTAGGTGTACTCTATTACCGAAAATGCAAGCCTTGTCGCGGCACGCATTAAAAATCGACAATCGTGGTGAGCTTGAACGTAGCTGAACCACCTCCTAGTTTCATTTAATTAATTATTTTATGACTTTTTTTAGCGTAGTAAAATTATCAAACGAGTCGTCCCACCCAGAGAAGGGCAAGAATGACTGTCAGACTTGTACTGACGAAAATTCAGGGTGTCCTTCAATAGCCCTTTACGTTCCACGTTTCACTGTATTCGTTAGTCCCGCGACCAACTATTAGTTGACTTACAATTTTTATATAATTGTTAGTGCTTTAAAAAATACACTGATAAATGTTTGTTGATACTTAATGTATTTTATTTTTTTCAAGTTTTTTTTTGCACACTTAACATCAATACGTAAAAAACGTGCCAACCTTTATTTGTTTACAATTGAATGTGTTTACGAAGTTTATGAAGGTCAGCAAATGCTTATTTATTTAACTTATACAGGTTATATATTTAACTTATACAGGTAAAGTAGTACTTAAATCAATCGTATTTTTTCTTAATTCGTATTCCGCCTATTCACCACAATAATTGAAATTCCACTCTATCACTGTGACATCACGGTTCTTTTTTGTTAAGCGTGTGTAGATTCCTAAGCAGCAGCCCTAAGGACGAACACAGAACAAACAATCCCTTCAAGGTTAGTAATAAAGATTTCCACAAAGGATAATCAGTTACAGACTCTCACGTACGACACCTGTGTAAAATAAATAAAATGTCCATACACATGTTAAAAACCATACATAAAAAACATTAAAACAATGGCCTATAGTCCCATTTTACGTCAACCGGATCTACCAAACATCATTTTCGCGAAACAACCGTTCGCCAAAACTGTACTATATGACATTTACACGAACACACCTAATTTAAAGAGTAATAAGAAGATATTGATTGCATAAAAATTGATTTCAATTGCGGGAACCTGCTCGGCGACCTTTGTCTTTTCGTGTCGGCTTCAGCCTTGTGAGAATATTACACTGCATGTCAAAATAAGAAAATTTATCTTGACATGACCGTTGGATTATTTGAAATGACTTCTTTTGAAGAATTTATTGTATTTATTTGAATTTTTCTTATCTATCTATCTATCTTCTCTATCTCTATAATATATATAAAAATGGATCGCTAAATGTGTTGCTAAGCCCATAACTTGAAAACGGCTGGACCGATTCGGCTAATTCTTTTTTTGTTGTGTTTGTAACCATCGGCACCGGGTTTTAGACCGAGTCTTCCACCCGTGCGAAGCCGGGACGGGCCGCTGGTAACTAAATATAATACAGTGTAAAAGCGTTTTTACAGTTTTTTATTTAGGTAATTACGTGACGAAATTAACAGAGGCATAAACAAGTAATACAAAGGCAAATAAACATATTACGTTCATTTGGCATTGGCATGTTTTCTTGTTTTTATTAGACAATTCACTGCAAAGTCTTTAAACTGCAAGCAAAAAATGCAATTGCAAGTCTCATAATTACCCTCTCAGTAGTTAAACATTAATATTTTATAAAATAACAACATTAACATATAATTTAAGCCCGTTTTCCCTCGAGGCATATAATGTTTAATTAAAAGCCAGTTATGTATGACCTTTGCGAAACAAAAATCCTTACATAAGCCCCGATAGATGTCGCTGATGCAATGTAAATTCAAATTAGGTCCAATTAAGTTTCGTAACGAAAACGAAAACAAATATTTTAGATTTTAAAAATAAATTACCAATAAAACTTGTTGTTGCGTTTATTTTATTCTCGTGAACGGTGTTCGCTCGTAAACGATTCAAAACTTGAAACATGGCAAGTCGGTAGTTATTTTATCAAAAAATAACCGTAATTTGCATGCAGCTTGACATTTTAATACCTAATATTAGTTCTAGTAAAATTACTTTAATTTTCAATTTTTGTTAATGCTATGCTATTTATTTATAAAAGCAGTGCTATTTATTGGTCTACTCAAGTTTTAGTTAAAGATATTGGTGAAAGTTTTAATTGTTATTTAAGAAAGTGAAATAAACGTGCGTAAATTTTCCTGTTATGAACAAAATAAGAAAGAATAAAACTTAGGAATTTACATGAGATCCGTCTTATTAAACTCTGCTTACTGTGCCAAGTGTTACTCATTAATTAAATACAAACAGAATAAAAAACTACACAAACAGTTGCACAAGTTACTGCACACACTTATCAAACAAAGCTCACACTAGAGCGCCACCTAACGGATCTTTAAAACAAATAATCTAAAACTCCAACCGGCGCCTAAAGTGCATACAAAAAGAAATGTGCAACACTCTCTCTTAGGTTCAATAAAAAACGACTCAGGCGCACAGCGCTGCGACGATGCGTTTATTTCAGCAATTGACCTAAATACGACACATGGTCGCGCCGACTTAACGCACATATCTGTGTCCGTACGCGGCGCTTGCGCATGTGTGTGTGAGCATGCATGCGTGTGCACGATACAGGTTGTATTGTTGCTGTACGGTTCGGAAAAAAGATAATTTTCGTTAATTTTTTTAAGTATCTTTTTTGCGGATATTTTCATTAATCATGGTATTGTATGTTTTGTTTTAATAGATGTTAATTATTGTTTTTGTTGTGGTAATGATTATGTTAATTATTTCGATAGTATCACGATTCATTTAGCAAATTAAAACTTAAGGAATATCAATCAGATTTCATCGTTGTGTCTGATATGATGTTACTTACGTATTTTTCTTAGATTTTTATTCAAAGAAATATTAATACTAATTATCGACCTATAGTAAAATCTTGTCAATTTATAATAATACTTCATAACACTTAATACGATAATTATGTTCCTTCTAGAAGAAAGTAGACTGAAGAGCGATGCAAATTAATCTAATTTTCATAATTATTTCACACTAACTCAATACAATTAAAACAAAACAAAACTAAAAGCTAGATTCCCCTTTATAATATTCACCAACCCGCCATAAATTCACCGTAACAAAGATCTTCAACAAAAATTAAATAAAACCGGCGAGAAAAAATTAAAGTTAATTATGATAAAAAATGCAATTTTATGCGAACGCTACCGGGAATGACAAGCGATATTGAATTGTGGGCAAGTCTTCCCTGTGTGTGTACCGTGTGTACTGCCATTCTTTCACACATTTTTGATCAGTACACTTTTTATTTGGGCGTTTTTTGTGGACGTGTGCGTTTTAGTTGCGTTTGTGTGTATGTGTGCGCTAATTGCGATAGCTACTTCATTTAAATTTCGACTGTCAGACGCGTGGTGGGGAAATGGGAGTAAGTTTGGAAATTTATGTTTTTTTCGAACGTTTTTCTTTTGTCGATTAGTATAGGATGGGGACAGAAGACAGAAGGAACTTTTAGACTCTTCCTGACTAAACTATTCCATCAATAGCTGATTAATTCAAAGGCGTCGATAACTCTTTCAAATAATCCCTTAATCTTTATTTTTTTTCTTTAATTGTCATAAAAATACGTGAAACAGACCCAGTGTGTAATCATCTGCGAATAGTTGAGCAGCGGGGAATCTTAAATGTTCCACTAAACTGATCTTACATTTTTGAACCAAAATACAGCCACTGGCCATAATCACTACGTATTACCCCTATGCTTGTGCATTTCTATGCTCTGTATTCAACTCATGCGCATACTGTAATTGTACTTTACAAATTAAAAACACGGCAACTGAAGCTAATAGTTTCATTACAAAAAAACCTACCACATTATTTCTTCCAACTTTATTCCTCATCTTAATGCATTTTAAATCTCAGTTTCTCGAGAGGAAGCTGTATTTCAGTTAGTCATCAGCATAGACACCTGCCCACCCCACCTCGCAACCGATCGGCCTTGTGCCGAGCCGGAACAGGCACCGCCTAGTTAGCATTGAACAGACGAACTTGCCGACTTGAGCTTTGAAAATGCTAGCCTGTCTGATGCGGTTTTGGTATGGTAATTATAGGCAGTGTAATTTTGATGGGCTGACATTTTTTTATGTGTCAAACCACTTTATGACTTACAAACCACTTTATGACTTATTTTTAGGGTATGACTGTTTAATTTCGAAATCGATATAAGTATAATTCAGTAAAAGCCTTGCGTTATAAGCAAACAAAGTCTAATTAGATGGTCGCCTTGCCTTGATTCCAAGTAATGCTAAACTTTTTCAAACGTAAAGAATAATCTTCACATCCTGTTCACCGTGTACCGTAAAATATAGCCTTTTTAGCAACTTTAAATTTGCTCTCATGTAGTCTCCGTGATCAACTGAATTCTCCTGCCCTGGATAGATTGAAAAAGACTGTCATACTTTTCTTGACTAAAAATAACCTGTTCCTTCACATGCACATGCGTTCCAGGGCCTCGGTGTCCTTTTAAGAAAGTCCCGCGACTACGGCAGGCCCCTTCAAAATTATGTTACATCCCATAATTATTGTTGTATTAGTCCAATTCGTAATACTTTCAACTTATTTTCGAGCTAGACTCACACTCCGCTCTAAAAAGGATCCAGAATTATCAATAAAAAACTCATTTTAGTGCAAAATGTACTTAAAGTTCTTCTATTAATACTCATAATAAAATGTCACAATTAAATAGTACAGTCAGAAACAATACTCATGTATCACCTGCAAGAACCAAGATAGCGAGATTAATAATTTAATAATAACTTGTTGTAAGACTAGCCTTACCTTTTAATTTATGCTAATAATATTACTCCGGTGATATATTGAACTTTGGCGTATTATAATTACGTATTATTGTTGAAAGAAACGAATTGAAACATTATTAATTTTAGAAGTTTGATGTGGAGTATGTTTGTCACTCTTTTACTCATAAACGGCTTAACAGATTTGGGTATAATTGTATACAAACTACGCTTGTATGAATAAATACGATGCTTACTCTTTAAATGCCTTAATGAGTACCTACAATATTTTCATACAGACTTCGTTAAACCCGAGAACGAAAACAAGCTATTAATTGAATCACTTAATAATTCAGGCGATAGCTACATCTATGTCAAACATATTAAAACAATTTACGCACGTTATTAAATAAAATGGAAAATAAACACCCTCTTTATATGAGAGATAGTGGACAATAATCTACCACGAGGGCCTGTACCCTTAGCACGACTTTTCACTATTTTACTTTACAGCGTCTTTCCAGTATTTACAGCGTTTCTTGTGTGAAAAAATGGAACAGCGCCTCTGGTGCGAAGAGGAAAATTGTCAATTTGAAATTGTCAAAGTTCCAGTTTACTTTACGTCTCAAATACTGAAAACTCGTGCTAAGGGTACTGGTACAACTCACTGATGACACAAGGTGACAAATGGACATGATAGTTTCCTCGTGAAGTTTTCCTTAAATATTTTGAGAGCAATTTCGAATGAATATAAGTAAAAATATATGCTACATCTCACATAAAAATCCAAGTAAATAGTCTTTTTCCAAAAGCCGTACTAAGTATCTCTTTTTGCATAAATATCAAGAACCTGTCTCTTCAAACGTCTACTTTATGCGCTTGCGCCTAACCTTTCAGCTTAACCTCAAAAATCAGATTACAAGATACGATTATTTCAACAATTTTGTCCATTTCCATTCAGCTAATTATATAAACACATTTTTCTTACATTTAAGTAGATTTTTTTCTGTTTATTTGGATTGTTGATTTTATTAGTGTTTTTTGGATGTTTTTACATTCTGTCATAAGCAGATATCGCTATTTTTATCGCCTTTCACGATCCGTCAAGATTTCCTATCATTATTTGTAAAGAAAATAAATGTCCGACCCTCTTTATATTTCGGTGACGGCCTCTAAATACCCTCTGTCTACCCCTCAGAGGATACAGTGTAAAGATACAAGTACTACGCAGTGATCACTTATAATTATGATCCATATCTGGCCTTACACCGTGAAAACCGGGTTGTGTTGAATAACGTTATTTTTTTAACTTTCGGCTTGGTATAATGTTGTTTTAATTGGTTTTGAAAAAACGCGTTAAGTGTGAAAGTTCCTTAAAACTGAAGTTACCCCTTTCGTAATTTGACAAAGCCTCTAAAAACTGATAGATTCCCAATATAAATAGAGTCGCGGAACTGTCTCAAAAGGGCATCATAGCCCTGGAACTCAAAGGACAACTGAAAGAAGGCGGTGCTTTTAGTCAGTCAATTCGGGCTCCCGCCCTTTGATGAACTAGAAGTGAATTCACTTCATGAATTGGATTCATTTTATGCACTACAAAAAAATGCATGGTATATGTCATCGAGAGCAATGAAAAATCTCTAAAATCGACCTTGACGTAACTCTAATAGCCTACTTACTAAGACGTCTAGTTTTCTAAATCAAATGGTAGCAGGTTCAAGTCCAGCTCATAAAAAAAATCTTTCCACGAAAAACTTTTACATATAGTAGATATCGACTATTAAACTGTAAGGTAGTATATTACATGACAAGCCATCCACCTTATCGGGAGATATCCTTCCTTATGAAAAGGGAATAAGGTAGAAAATACCCTGTTCCCAGTATGCAGGTCCCCAGTATGTTATATCAGGTAAAAATCAAAGGAAACGTAATAACTAAGTAAAGAAGTATTGTAAGTGCTTACGACTTCTCTTTTCATGTCTGGTTTACTATGAACTGTAAACAAACCATCAGTATGGAAAAAAACATAATTATAATTATTATTTACGTTTCGGGAAAACTGGCTTTTATATTTATTAGGAAAATTCCAGTTATTTATTTCATCAATTTGATAGTTTCAATTATAATCATACTAATGTTTGGACAGACCAGATCAAGGCTGCATTGAATGGTCCCCTACATGAATGTACCAGGAAGGCAGCGGTGCGAGAGGAATGGCGGCGAATTGTGAACAGAGCCACCACCCCTGATGTGACGACCACGACCACTCTGCCAAGAGCGTAGCGACTGAGAAGAAGAATGTTTGGATAGATGGATGGATGTTACTGTATTAGGTACGTTAGACCGGCTGAACCGAAATTAATGTAATTTGGTTCAGGTATAGGTTTAAAGTCTAACATAGAATACAGTTGATTCCGGAATTAAATTCCCGAAAAACAATTTCGTGAAACTGATAGTCCCATAAAAGTTATTGGTTTTGATAATTTCAGCTTTCACAAAAACCAACTTGAGCTGTATTCCAAATGCCTACTAAAAATACTCACAACATAATTAAAAGCGAAAACTACAAAAAACAATCTTATCATGTTTTCGCTCGCGGCCGCCACACGATAAACGTTCGATGCAGGCCGGACATTACGCCCTCATTTTTATTTGGCACATAGACAAAAACACCCTTTTTTTACATAATACACACGCACACACTTATGTACAATGAGTACATAACTGGACAATACATAGTCGCGCCACGTTCAATAATTAGTGAATGTTTTTTAAACAGAAAATTTCAAATGAAGTTTTGTATTGTGATTCGTTTTTTTTAATTGGATATTTGTGTAGTTTTTTGTGTATTTATACACTTATTGTGTAGTTTTTGACAGGTTTGATAATGAGAAATGCTAATTCGAGGAATAATATAGCAGTTAAATTCGAATGAGGATATCATTCGTACCTAATTAAAAATTAATTTATTTGCATCATTTATGCCGTGGTATGATGCTGACACTCGTTCGTCTAGTCTTTGCATAAAAATACCTTCATGTATGGTAAACGTGAGGTCGGCGTTTTGTTTCCGAGATATTAAAAATGTATCAAGCTTTTTCTAAAGTTGCTGTCTTGTAACAGAATCTCAAGTATTCATCCTTTTAAATTCAAAATAAACAAAGAACAGCATCAAACATCGCTATGAACTTTTTCACGATCCTTCTAGCAAATGATCTAGTCGGTTGTCGTCAACATTTTTCTTTATGAAGATGTCAGACTTGACAGACGGCTTGGCAAAAAGATTGCCAGAACGTTCGTTAGAATGCTCGCTAAAACACTCTCGTTTGTATTTCTGTAATGTAACATTCACTTGAATGATCATTACAAGTGAATACTAATAATAAGCACTTTTAGAAAAATATCATAACCAATGGATTTGCTAGGTTTGAATTATGTCAAGAATATGTTATTGCTCAACTTAAGACCCTAATTATTCCATTGAAAAGTATATGCCTCCCAGTGAGCGACATCAACTCAATGAAAAGCAAAAGAAATAGTTATTAAATGCTAAACATAGGAAGCCTAACAAACGGAAGAATCCTGAGCATAGCAAGCCTAACAAATAGTTCAAATAAAGCTGTTTACTTTTCCCAATTATGTTGGAGTCAGTGTCCAGTCGAAGCAGATGCAGCAGAGTATTAGTATTTACTTTGCATGATACGACTGCTTATCTGACCTCCACAACCTAGTAACTGAATGATACGATACCACTTGGTAAGACTGGTTGTCAGACTTTCAAGCTTTTGACGAACAGTAACAAGTAGCTCAACATAAGGTAGAAAATTCATTTCACCTAAGCACTTTCTTTCACCTATATACTAACTTCTCCAAAATCTTAACAGAATAAAATCCTCAACAGTATCTTTCTCTCCTGCCTACCCCATTTCGTAACATAGCAACAGAATTAGACGACCCACTCAACGCAAGGGCAAACCGCACCATACAAAGTATACTCTTACTTTAACTGAACCACCATTACATGGAACCCTTCACCCCCCTCGCCAGAACCAAGACAGGACACTTCCAAGGTGAAGTTTTATGAAGTCAGGGGTCTTGGTGGATTGGACGGTAGTTTTATAAAAAGCAAAGGGCTCTTGAAGACTGTCGGCTAGACTCGAAGGGCAGAGGGTCGAAAAAACTGGATTGAACCAGTCGAAACTAGTTATAGATATGTCCTTGTTGGTTTTGGGAGATGCTTTCATTATTTTGTTGGATTTTGTGATAAATTACTGTTTATTTATATGTTTAAAGACTTAAATAAATTGTGATATTTTATTTTTGGTGAGTCTTGTATAAAGTTGTCAAAAATAAATCATCATTGTATTGATGTTGTTGTAGTCATGTTCTGTTAAATATAATCGTTCAGGTTTTTCTATTTATCAAGAGTTGAAAACAAAAGAAAACTTTACTAAAACAATGAACAGAACAAAGGTATTGGGCATTTTCCGACTAGCTATTTTTTCTACGACTATTATAAATACGAAACCGTGTGATAATGGATTGATGTATCATGTATCTATTATGTGTGGATTAGACACATAGTTCATGTCCTAGATTAACAGAGCGGATACTAATTATCCCGGTATTTAGAGTCCATAGGATTGTTCTTGACTCAGGTTCCTGTGAAGTCAATGTTTTGTAAACATAATATCTCAAAGAGATGAAATTATATTAGGAGTAATAAAATTGACGAATTAATTTCTTTACCGTAATGAATTGACAAAATAATTACAGCCGCACAGGCCGATCTGTCCGGCCTAAACCGCGCTTGCCGAGTTTGGTCTGTGGATGGGTGACCATCTGTCTTAGCGAGGTTCCTCCGTGCCTCGGAAAGCACGTAAAGCCGTTGGTCCCGGCTGGCATTTGTAGATTTTTGACAGTTGTTACTGTTAGCCAGAAGCTCTAAAGTCTGACAACCAGTCTGACCACGGGGTATGGTATTACCCAGTTACTGGGTTGTGGATGTCCGATAGGCAGTCGCTCCATGTAAAATATTGATATCCAGCTGCATCTGGTTTTACTGGAAGACGACCCCAATATAATTTGGGAAAAGGCTAGGCAGATGATGACTGAATTGACAAAAGATAGTTTTTAAATTAAATGACAGTTTTATTTACATCAATTTCTAATAAAGTGTACCCATATTCTTGATTAATATAAGTTTTTAACTTCTTAAAGTTATTTTTTCTTTGTCATTAACAGGTTAAGTTATATGCGTGTTAAAATGCAATTTCTCATCGTTTATATTTACGTGAAGTAGCGTTAAATGAATTATTATAGGCTGATAGTATAGGAGGAATACGTTATTTATACAAATGCGAGTATAATGAATTAAAATAAGGATATTTTTAATGTTATATTAAATTAATTATAATGCCATTTGTTACTTTTCGGCGAAGATTTTCATTTGGTTGTCCTATTTCATTAGTGTAGTTAAACATTTAATAATTAGCTAGGTACTTATTTGGGGGTAGGAGGAACAGGGTGGAAAGTTCCTCACTACCCGGTGAAAAGGAAGGTACCTTCCAACCAGACGGGTGTTGTGTCTGGTGGGCTTTCTGCCCGACATTCTTAGTCGGAATATTTTATGTGTTCTAATGTCGCTGTTAACTTTGGTTGCGCGATGTAGACATTTTTGCATCTTAGTTGCTCCGTCAATTCATAGGTGGCGCTACACTTATACTTTAGGGAGGACTCATTTGAAGATTTTACCACGTCAAAACTTACTTTATTTTAAATGTATTTCAAATCTTTCTTGATTACATTTGCATTATGAATCTGAGTAGTTTTCATTTTGTAAAACTAGTGGAGATAACACTGCCTGTAAAAATGCTCCATTTTCCTGATTCATAATACGCTTTCCTTGAAAGTGCTAAGTCTACAGTTTTATACCATCAAAACATGATCAAACTATGCAAAAATCATTACCCTTATCCGACATAAACGACGAAAAAACCGTACCTAACAACGAAACGCACACAGATTCGAAATCCAAACTACAATTCGAACCGATTACATCAAATAAACCGATTCAAACTAAATCGCGTTCCAATTCCGCAAAATATACTCGTACAACTATTCTATGCACACAAACACACACCCACACATCACACACACACACACACAACACTTGCATGTGTGCGTCTATCCTTCTTTGACCTAGAGACGGCTACTATCGCTAGTTACAGTAGGTCAGGACCACTACACACTATACGGGACGTCCACTTTACCTTGGCCTTCCACTCCCCCCTAACTACACCACATGTGAGTAGTCTGCGCTGCATTTGAATAGGTCTCCCCGTGTCTTAGTAAACTGGATGTATGGCTAGACGAGCTGTAGACGGAATGCGGTTGGTGGACGCGATTAAATGGCGTCGTGTGGTTCTTGATTTGAATTTCGGGTTTAGTTTTAATTAGGGATGGGGTTTATTAGTTATTTAACGTAATTTTGAGGTAAACGTGAGGGTTTATCGTTGCGTGAGTTAAGTTTCAAGTGGGTAGTTAAATAATTAGTAGCACGGGTTAACTGTTTTGTTAATTTGTTGTTTAGATTAACGGTTGTCGTTGCGTTTCTGTTTTCAATTAACTAGCAAGTACTCCGATCGTTAATTTAGGAATAATAACAACAAAATCTTAGCTTATGTTGATATTATCCTTCATAGTGCATTGTAGTGATAAATGCACTAAATAACTGGTGCTATCAATTGAATTTGAGAACAAAATATCTTTTATAGTATTTTCTTAGAATCTCTCCATTATCTACTCGTTATCCTTTTTAATGATAGGAAAATAACTTACATCATCTACATACTTTCATTTAGCCATACATTTCACATATATTATACAGGTATTCTTTTTTTATGTGCAATAGGTTTGCTCTTGACCTCAGTCTAGATCATACTTACTCAAATCTTTAAAATAAAACATTAAAACCTATCACCCATCCACCATCATCATCATCATACCAGCCGTAGGATGTCCACTGCTGAACATAGGCCTCCCCATAGATTTCCAGTAAAGAACCTAACAATTCCAGTTTTATCGATAATTTTAAAGTAGAGTCACATCACTATCACTAACATAATGACAACTGAAACCCGTAAGTAATCCTAAATCAAACTAACTATAAAACAATCATCTACCTATCTATCACTCCCAAACAAAACGAGATAAAACATTTTTCCTCTTCAAACTTCAAAAGCAACAAATCGTATATATTCATTCATATTGACATAATATCGTTACTAGCAGTTTCCCGTTTACCTCAAGCTACTATACAAGATTGAGGTAAGCAGCTTACGATCTTTTACGTATATTTTTTGTTCACAAAAGCGGGTATTTTTCCCCTCGTTTCTTTTGTAAGCATATGTTATTTATTTGTTGGGACAAACTTGTTGCTTTTCTTTGCTATTTCTCGTGAGTAGTGTGTTTTTTGATTTTCAGAATAATGTTTGACAAATTGTTCGTTTTGTTACATGTAAATGTGTACTTTCATGCAACCTGTCTGTGTGAGAAGTGAAGAGATTTTCCTTATTAAATTATTACTAATTTAGTAGTTCTCTTCCTTTAAAATTTTCAGGTCAAAATTCTAAGTAAAAACAGCCTAGTTGTTTCTTATCACACTTTTTAAATGACTTCCACGATCATTTCAGGATGTATAAATATCAAGTGTCTTTCCGTCTTGGGTGTCTAAAGATCCACTCAAATCCATCAGTTGCCATCTGCTTTTCAATAGCACGGTGCCCTTTAAAGACAGTCCGCCTTATTTAACCCAGTTAAAATGCTGTAATGCTATTATTTATCATCGTTTTTGGAATATTTAGAAGTAATAATAATATATTCCACCACTATCACAAAACGCTCTAGTCCCAAGCTAAGCAGAGCTTGTGTTATGGGTACCAGACAACTGATAAACGTACTTATATATTTCTAAATACATAAATATTTTAGATAAATTACACCGCGACACAGAACAAATGATCGTGCTCATTATAATGTAGCGTAACATACGTTAATAACGTATCAAAGGATGTCTGATATCGAAAATAGATAAACAATCAGTTAAAATTCCAATTGCCCTCATAAAAAAAAAACCTATGGCAAAGTTCTCCATAATTTAATTAACCGTTTTCATCTTAAACAATGACAGACAAACAATTCTCACTACAGCCACGTGCGATGTAAATAAAAAACAACTCATACGCATAGTTGCGCCTGCGCCGGCGCGGTGCCCCGATGAACAATCGACGATCGATATTTTATTATCGACTCGTTGTCAACACTACTGAGGATGGCTTAATATCATAATGTAGACCGAGTCTTTGGAGTTCAGAAATTATTTTGGTTCTTTTTTGATTTACATCACCTACGCCTTTTCATGACTATATTCTTCAAAAGTGCCTGCAACTGGTCTACTTGAAATAAATGCTTTTGATTTTTGAATTTGGCCTAGCTGTGAAAAACAACAGAATTTTTTTGTCTTCCAGATCTAATCAGAAGCAGCTGAACGTACTATATTTTACATGGAGGTAGCGGCTTTTCATCAAAACGAAAAAGACATGATTCCTTTATCTTGGATGCATTTAAAACTTTTAAACTCACATACATACCCAGAGCGGAAAAAACGACTTGTAGATCATAAATATTTGTTCCGTGCGGTGTCGAACCCGTGTCACGCAGCGCAGCAGACAATCATTTAGCCGCTGCGCCAACCGTGCCATCAAATATGTCTAATAAATTATAAAGCAAGAAAATCACACGTCTTTTTATAACTGCTTCGAATTTCAGTAACTAGTTGCATCTAATAAAAGAATTTTGGCAAATAGTAGGTAGGATTAGGTTTCAGCTGGTGTGATAATATTATTAGAAATTATGCTGATGCGTTTTATATTTAGACCTAAGGCTATTAAGAAACAGAGAGCTAATGCCAGCATTAATAAAAAAAGACGATCTGGATTGTTATTAAACATTTCCATGTTAACTTTTTCCTTTATCATCAATCAATCAAAAAAAGGCTTCAACATTTTATCCCTTTTTTGTGGTTGTTAAAATCATCCAATGCGGGCGGCATGGTGGAGCGAAAGAGACTTTCAGACTCGTACTAACTAAACTCTAGCATGTTCCAACTGTCCTTCACGTTCCAGGGTCACGGTATCTTGCTTATACAGGCCCGCGACGTGACTTTCTATCCCTAAATTACCTTTGCAACTTTATTGTCACTCCCCCCTTCCCTCTTGTCCCCAAATATGCTACCACTATCCGGTCTAACCGGCTCCACGGCGCTTTTCTACGTACACATTTATATCTATATCTGCACACACATATACCTATATGTGTGCAAAGTCAAGGGTTGTATGCACCGGGGTGAGTGACCGCCGAAACGCAGCACGCAGCAAGGTCACACACACAGGCGCATGCACACATAGACGCGACGACCGTGAAATTAGAAATAGTAGTGATGGGCCGATGTTGGGTTGGGTTGTCGATGTTTTGGGGATATTTTATCGATAGATTTTTAATGAGGATTTAGGTAGTTTCGGGGATGTTTTGTTTGAAGGGAGATGTCGATTTTTAAGATATTTTTAAGTGTTTAAATAAATAAATAGTATTTCAGATAATTAGGTAAAATTTTTAGTTAATTGAATTATCGATATGAATAAATGCAGTAAATGATAATTCGTAGCAATGAAGTGTAAAATAAAAACACGTAAACGCTTATTATGATGCAAATATTCAGGTAATTAATCGGCCAAGTACCCAAAAGTATGTAATCAATTGAAAGAATACTGAATAACACATTTTGAAGGGTCGGTGTACTTGTAATGAATGCAAAAAAGCTAGCTTTGTTACTTAAGCAATAAAAATAATTATTTAAAGCCATTGTAAATTATGTGTCTACCTACTGCTTTGTTATGTATGTAGGTAATTTATTTACTTCTTTGTAGGTTTTAATAACCCTTATTTAAATACTATTTTTAAGTTACCATACCTTTTTTGTTCTATATGTTTATTATTATCAGACACTCAGTCTTGTTATTATGCATCAAATAAATACTCTGTAACTGGGAGGATGACTCAATCTTAAAAGACTGGAAGCCAACCCCAATAATATTCGAAAACCTTACACACATGTTCCTGATTGATACATGTTTTGTCTGATTTATAAAAAAATTACAGCTTATTCACACTTAAAAAAAAAACATGAGCATTTCACTAAATAATCCGTTTCCCCATTGAAATCACCCTTCACCCAAGAAAACGCAACAGCTTTTCCCATCACTACGAACCCCACACTTCAACAACCATATCCTTAGCTAGTATAAACCCATAACCTTGCAACATGGCCGATTCGACGACCAAATGGTATTCAAATCCGCCGGCCGCTGTATTAGCAATCGACGTCGGTTGAATACAAATGAGACTAAGAATGCAACCAGGGTTAGCATGAAAAAACAATTGTTTCCTGAACCTTAACTATGTAGCATATATTTCTGTGTGTGTGTGGCATGTTAATAGAATGGTAATCAAAATTATTTGTGAAGGTAGGGATAAAATTGTCGGCAAACTGATGGGATGTATAGGGTCAAACGAAAGCCGGGGTCCCGGCACTGTCTTGTGGCTCTGTAACGCAAAGAGCAACCAAAGGAACCGGGTGGATTTTAGTCAGTACGACTCTGACTGTCCCTTCCGCTCCAATTAGGGCGGGTGGACTAGTTTAATGATTTTTACAACTTAAATCAGAGCATTTTATATCGCATATTCTATTTTAGCCATACCTAAAGTGCTTGAGATAATTAGGTAATAGCGAATCAGTAGCCTGAAAATATGAAAAACTTCGTACAAAGTAAATTACTCAGAAACCGTTGTGGGGGTTATTTATCTGCCTTCAATTAAACTGGGACCCGACCACATTGCAATTGAGAAAAGGCTAAATAGTTAATAATATCTTATTTCAAATAATTAAAGTAAAACCTTTGATTAGTAAGATTATCACAATTATTTTTGCCTTCATTAAAATCTAGGTATTTCCCGATACACTAACGTACTGAAATCATGATGTTACTTATATAGTGTCGTTGTACTATAAAAATATGTGTGATTTCGCATTCAGTACTCAACTACTCGCGTGTTTTTTTCAATAAACTAGCTTTGGTTATTGTTTACATCAATAATAATCTTCAAGAATGGTTTTCATGGTGTTTTTCATCTGTGTCCAGTGTTATCTTTTTCTATTAGTTCACATCAATTTTTTGTCCACATCAATTTTTTTCTTATTTTTTTTTTCCAATTTGTAACGTCATTCATTGTAATTTTAGTTGTATTTTTTTGTAGTAATCCACTATTGTATATTTTTTTCTTATGAAGTTATTGTATATAGTCATGTCTAGGACGAATAAAGTTTTACTATTTTAAGCCTTGAAAATCCAAACTTAACGATAGAACAAAAAAATTGCAGTCTGTCGTAACTATCGATAACCCAACACCGATACTCGGCACATCCCTCGACAAATCCATTTCCCCGCACTACTGTGTCGTTGCACTACAGTGAGTAATTTCAGTAGCACTACTCCGGTTTATTTTCGTAATGTTTCTTCAACGATCGTCTGTAACTCCTACGCGGTAACGTTTCTACTATGTAGGTATATGACGTTTCTGATCTACGTCATGTACGGACATATTTTTTATAGGAATGACGTCTTTTATTATTGGGTAAAAGTCTAATTTAATGCTGCTGGTTTTGTAGTGTTATAGCCGTTACATTAGGCTTGTTTTTAACTAGTTGTTGTCAGCGGCTGCACCTAAATTAAACAAAAAAAAAGATGTGCAATATTGATTATTATTTGGATGCAGTTTTTTAAGTGTCTAAGATAGGAAATAGCTAATAGTTGTGTTAGATTTGCCATTTAAGTTTAAGTTTTTTTTAAACTATTAAAAGAAATCGCTATTGCACCATCTGACACGTCATAGTGGACTACTACTTATGAAGCAATTTTGTAGCTGTATAAACCTTTGTAAAAATTATTGATACTACAAGGAATGGTTTAATTCTGGTTCAAATAGAGGAAAGTTATTTCATTTTGCTCAAAAAATTAAGAGCTAATTACTTATTTATTTACAAAAAGCACTTCAAGGAATTTATACATTTTTTCTTCGTTTTATGCCTAATTTAACTTAGAAACATTATTGTGAGATCCACTTAATAATTTTCCTTATATAACTGGTAGCACACGTTTTTTCCTAGACGCCCCAAGATGGCCGAAAGATCACTGACCGCCAAATAAACACGACCATCTCATCGTACGCCACGTCACGACATTCCTCAGACATTTCAATAGAATAGTCACGTTTATGTTGGCTAGGTCGCGGACACTCAATATACCGCCCAGAACAATCTAATATTAGAAGGAAACTTGTACAGAAAACCGTTTCTACAGAGATTTTCAACGAAATTTTCTTTGACGGTATTGAGGAAGTTTTCGCAATTTTGTGTTTCTATTTTTAGCCTTTTCTGTTTTTGGAACAATGAGAGCAGATTAATTGTTATGAGAATTATTTGAAAATTTGTTGTTTGAAAACGGTAATCACGAATGATTCTGACGTCATTTCACATGACGACTGACTGACTGACATTTTTAATTTTACAACATTTAAAAGGCGTTCAAGTCGTTTCAGCTTCAATATTCTATTTCGATATGAAAATGCTCCCTTAAACGCGGTTTAGATTTAGATTTAACTGCGTTTTTAACCGTCTTTTTTTAAAAGAAAATGTTTCTGTTTGTTTCTGTAGAATACTATGGTAAACAGAATATAGTTATAGATTGAAAAAACAATGTGTCATTTACCTGTAATTAACATTCTCTTCTGTCAAAAAACTTTGGCAGTTATTTTAATTATCATTTTACAAAATTTAAATACAACCGTTCAAGCCTAGCGTCACCTTAAAAGCACTCCATCCGTCAATTAGCATTAACAACCCATTCTCAATCTTATCACGTCAAAAATAAGGTATAAAATAAATTGAATAATAAACAAGAGATAATTCATTAAGGCACATTAGAATTCCATCCTTAATTCAATGCTGAAGAGTATAAATTCATTTGAATTAACAAAAAAGACTGGCTCCTACATTGTATTAACAATAAGCAGGCTAAATAATGCTTCAGCTGTTGAAGAATAGAGTTCAAATTCGATTGATAGTTGTATTTAAAGTTAGAACGTTTTGTGTGTGAAGAGAAACCGCCAAAATGCATCGGAAGGTCAACGAACCTCGCCAGCCAAGGACAGTGCATTCCATTTTTAAATAGCGCGCCAATAGAAGGCTCGATCTAAATAGGCCCGCCATCTTGGCATCATTGCGCGGGAATCGTATAATGGCGTCCATTTTTGACAAAAACATTTTTTTTCGACAACAATGGCTGCTTCCACGTATTATTTCGGCATAATTAGGGAGCCGGTAACGAGATTTTCGTTGAAAGTTCGTTATAAATTGTATTTAAGTAAAATGGAGTTCCTGTGTTCGATAGATGGGGTTTTAATAAACCGGGGATTCTAGGAAAGGACTGGTTATTCACGAACTAAATAGGTATTATGTAATGTAGGTACATATTTCCATAAAATATTATTTTATAAAACTAAGTATTGGAGTTAGAGAAAACCGACAAATGCCGATCGGTTTACAGTTACAGAAAACCGATAAACGGAGATCGGTTTACCGGTTTTTTTTTGTTTGAATACGAAGTTATCTAGGTTATCTATGTAATACAATCATTGTTATGTCGAGTTATCTAGGTAATTTCATTATGAAAATTGAGTGGTTTATTATGTTTGAAAATGTTGATAATATAGGCTTCAGACAGTGTTGTTCTAACCAGTTTTGAAACAGGATGTCATAAGTATGCTTGAAGTGTCCTACAAAACTACAATACGACGTAAAATGGTGAATATAAATTCTGTAAGCATGCAGTATTAGAGTTACAGAGTTACTTCATATGAAATTGTGGTTTCGATCTGAAGACCTTCTCCAATAGAAGTTTCCATTCCCAACCTTTTCCAACTTTTGTTCTATCGGTAATATCTGTCCGACTGTCATCAGGTTTTATCTCATGGCCGTGATATTCCGACAGCTGAAATTTTCAAAGATGTATTTCTGTTACTGCACATACTAAAAAAACTAATAAAGTAAATATTTAAGGGGCCATACAAAAAATGAGATTTTTTGGTAGTTTTGGCAACATGTAGATGAATGAAATATTTACAGGATGTTAAGTAAAATATTCACTTTAAAAACAAAACACATATTTAAGAGCGCTTCCATACAACAATCGTAATTAATTTGCAATTTTTATAGACAATGGTGCAGAACCTTTCATGCGCAAATCCGACTCCCAATTAGTTTCTTAAACTATACTATCTATCCCTAATCCGTTAGTAATTTAATCTACATTATCCACTACGGTAATTCTGTAAGAAGTACGTACACAAAGGTATCTTCACGACCTATGAAGGGCAGACAGTCGTCACGGTCGCTGAGCCAGCAATTTGTGTCTTCCATGAAATTATTAGCATACCAAATATACAGCAGTTACTAATGTTTTAGATTCAAGATATGAGGAGCTTTGGCGTTTTACAGTGGTCAAAAGGTTTGAAAAAATAATTGTGACTATACCTTTTCTTTTAAATCTTTACGCCATCTTCTATTAAGTTTAAATTAAATTATAGTATTTGGTGTGTAACTGCAGAGCAAAGCTAATTTTTCCTTTCGTGTTGTCCTGCCTTCTTCTCCTAGGTAGACCTGTTACGTGCTATTTTCTATGTTTATTTATTTATTTATTTATTAACACATCATCACTATCACAGGATTTTCCTAATTCAATATAGTGGCCGCAAAATTACAGTTTTAATTACTACCTATAACATAAAATGTGCATTGTAGTTTTTGTGAACTCACTCAGAGAACAAGTAAAAATATCAATGTCTTCTGCTACGTCATTAAGTATTAATAATAATAATATTCCACAACTAACACACAACGCCATCTAGTCCCAAGCTAAGCAGAGCTTGTGTTATGGGTACTAAACAACTGATAAACATACTTATATATTTCTAAATACATACATATTATAGATAAATTACACCCAGACACAGAACAAATGATCATGCTCATCACACAAACATTTTTCCTGGGTGGGAATCGAACCCACGTCCCCGGCATAGCAGTCAGTGTCACTAACCACTAGATCAACAGGCCAGTCATGTAAGGTACGCGTCATTGGGGCTTTACGCAGTAGATTGGTCCTACTACTGGGGACCGCCAAAAGCCGTGGTCTCCGCCTTCTCAGTACATAGTTGTCGGGCACAGAGAGATTTATTTCTTTCAATATACTAATCGGCCTGCCAGGCGCATTACTTTGTGTAATTTATTTCATCACCACTGCTCTAAAGCGGTGAAGGAAAACATCGTGAGAAAACCGGCATGTCCTAGAACCAAAATTCGAAGACCTGTGACATCTACCAACCCGCACTGGGCCCGCGTGGTGGATTATGGCCCACTACCTCTCTCAGAGAGGAGGCCTGTGTCCCAGCAGTGGGAACATTATAGGCTGATGATGATACCAATCAGCCTTATGATGATGCTTAAAAACTCATTCTTACTTATTCTACATTGTTAAACTTAGTTTTCGTTACGTAATTCAACTTATTATGATTCATCAAGCAACATCATCAATTGTTTAGCAATGTCGGTACTTTCTAAATTATTCGATGTTACGTTATTTTAAACGTGTTTTGTATTGGTGTGTTGACAGTTAATTGATTGTTAAAAATTGCTTAGATGATGAAAAGTCATCATTTTGGAGTCGGTATTTTAATCCTACCGAATGCATGTAAACACTGGTATTTTTCCGGGGTCGCGGTAACCGTGATCCTGGAACGTATAGGACTATATTGAAGGACCACCGTGGTGTTTAGTCAGTACTTAAAGTCGAATAGTCTTTTCGGCTCCACCCAAGGCGAGAGGACACATTTTATGATTATACAACAAAAAAAAAATACTTTCGACCTTCAAAACTCATATACGATACAATCCAAAAAAAAGTACATCCATTTCAAATATTGCTTTAACAAAACCAAACAAAATTTGATATCTAGAATTTACACGCCCACTCAAAAAACATCGGAATTACAATTCAAAAAACCAAATCAATCTCTCCTACACATTGGACGTTCAAAAATAAATACCGGCACAATATGAAAAGGCCAATCGTTCAACAATTTAATCCGTGTTGCGTAAACCGACTATTTTTAAACACTGACGTACAAATTCTATTACAATATTGAAAAAAATACACTCACACTTACAAACATACATACACACAAGCATACACCATTCATATTTTTGAAATACGGAAGCGATGTGAATGGGCTGCGTAGCTCGTAGGCGCGTCTATGCTACGAAAACTGTAGACCTATGCTACGGCGTAGCGTGTCTACGATCTATGCTACGAGAAATGGCGCGTAGCTTAGAATTCGTTGTTTTTAGTTTGTGGTTTTGTACAAGTTTAGTATGTTGTTATACTAGTTTAATGGTTTTAAATGAACAAATAGAAAATAGATATACTAAAAAAAATATTAGAAAAAAAACAAACTGTGTTTTATGCAATTTTAATGAGGAAATCAACGTGAAGAAGTTTTTTTTTTGTTATTTTTGTTTCGGTTTTGACGCACTTTGTATACCAACCTAATATATCAAGTGTGGATAAATCAAATCGAAGAAGTATAGTAACTAAACAAGGCACTTTTTCTACCATTCATATGTTGACCCCTACTAGTTAAACACATAGAAAATGTCCCAACTTCCAATTCACAGTACCCGTACTATCGTCCGTGCGTAACTATGACGTAAGCACGTGCACGCATGGACGACACGTGAGACATGTCTCACGACACATGACACATGTCGCACTACGCACGACACATCTCACCACACGTGTCTTGGGGTCGCGGGACTACCGAATTACCGTGACCCTGGAACGTAGCTATTGAAAAACACCGTGGATTTTAGTCAGTACAAGTCTGACTAAAATCGGCTATATTGTAGTTAGTAGCTAGGTATTTAGACTTTAGCATTTCTTTTTTATAGTGCTAAAATGATCAAACTCTATGACTTTCTACAATGGGAGGGACTGTCAGAGTGGTACTGGCTAAAATCTACGGTGTCTTTTAATAGCCTTTTACTTTCCAGGGTAATGGTTACCTGATAAGACAGTCTCACAACCCTTTTGTTTTAAGTAGTAGAATCATCAAATGAGTCCTCCCGCCCCTTACTCTCAGACTTGACTGACTAAAATCCACGGTGTCCTTCGGTAGGCCTTTGTGTACCGGAGTCGCGGTATACATATGTCCCGCAACCCCGGCAAGGCTACAGCCCACTATAGGGAGGGCCCGTCAAGTCTCACCCTAGGCTATAGTATAGGCTAGTCTTTTAAAAATATATATTAAAGCGAAAATTTCAATTCAAAAATTGACCTATTTGAAAATGAAACATTGCTTGCTCAATATTATAAATACGGCAATCTGATCTAGTTTATTCCTGTAATAAATTAAGTACATAACAAACTACGTAGGTACAGCACGTGTTTAAAATGTAACGGCACATAGTGACGTGGTACCACACGTGTAATCACCATGTGTTTAGAAGCAGGATTTAGAAGAACTTATGTAAATTGAGGAAGGTAAATGATAGATGACGTAGTTAATTAGTTTTATAAACGTCACGATCACGTCATGTACAGTTCTGTCAGCAATTTAAAGATCCTGAAATGTTTCGGAAAAACCTGTACCCTTAGCACGAGTTTTCAGTAAATGAGACGTAAAGTAAACTGCAACTTTGACAATTTCAATTGACAATTTTCAAGGAAAAAATTAGTTCCTTCTTCGCACACCAGAGGCGCTGTTCCATTTTTTCATACAAGAAACGCTGTAAATACTGGAAAGTAAAAGAGCGAAAACTCGTGCTAAGGGTACTGAAATGTTTCGGAAAAAACAGGGGCTGGAAAAATTACCTTTAGATGTTCATATTATTACAAGCTCAACTTGGGTGTTTTGGATTTTAGCCTTTTTGGGTTATATTATACTGAGCAGGAGCTCATGGTTAAATAATAACAGCCGCACAGGCCGATCTTTCGGGTTAAGCCGCGCTTGCCGAGGTTGGTCTGTAGATGGGTGACCATCTGTCAAAGCGAGTTCCCTCCTTGCCTCGGAAAGCAAGTAAAGTCGTTGGTCCCGGCTGTCATTAGTAGATCTTTGACAGTCGTTACTGTTAGTCAAAAGCTCTAAAGTCTGACAACCAGTCTTACCATGGGTATTACCCAGTCACTGGATGATGGGTCGTATTATACTGATTGTTTTGGCTAGTTAGAGCATTGGCTAGTTTTTTTAAACTTGGATAAATATGTGAAAAAAAAAACAGCTCGAAACATAACGGTATCGCCAAAACGTCATCCTTACGACGTTGTCTGCGTGAAGTTCACTAAAATATAAATATATCACTCTAGAAAGTATAACGAAATAAAACAGGTACTATTTCTTAATTCCGGTTATTAACTATCTGTGCACTAAATATCTTAATCCGTATATTATATTATTTTATTTGTGAAAGATACTAAAATTCATCCATCCATTCTCACACACAATTTATAATAATAAGTGAAATTGTCATGATCTATGGATGTCAGTTTAAACGTTTGAAACCCACACGTCACAGGAATTATTCCTAGACTAAGGTAGGTACGGATATTTTTTACACACGTATAAACAACACGTGGCGTAGCTGTGGCGACACATTGTGACGTCAGTCGCCAGACGTGTGAGGTCACATGTTCTTAGGAGTTACAATTAAAAGAACTTATGTAAATTGAGGTAGATGACGAATGACGTGGTTAAATAAGTTTGATGACGTGGTTGATTAGGCTGATTTTGAAATGTTGAATGTTAAATACAGATTTTTTGTCGATTAAGGAAAGCATTGTAGCCGTTTTTATCGGTGGAATAATTTTGAAAATAGCAAGGTGAACTGTTTATTTTTATTTAGTGTCTTTTCCTGTGTCGCGAGTCTCATACCATCACCGTGACCCCGGAACATAAAGGGCTATTGAAGGACACCGTGGATTTTAGTCAGTACAAGTCTGACAGTCCCTCCCGCCCTGCCCGGGGTGGGAGGCCTCATCTGATGATTTTACCAAGTAAAAAAAAAAGTGTTTTCCTGTGTCGTGGATGCATTTACAAACATTAAATTCACATACAAAAACACTCAGAGCCGGACCAACTTGTAGGTTATACAAAAATTTGTACCGTGCAGGAATCAAATCAGCGACACGTTTCGCAGCAGTCCAATCGTTCAGCTATAGCACTAAATGTGCCGTCAAAAAGAAAAAAATTGTAAATACAAAACATTTGCTGCTATTTTTGTTCTTTCATTTATTCCCATCTATTTCTGCTCTTTTTCAACCCTTTTTGTCTCTATCAAAATTTCCGGGAAAAGAAGGTTACAGAAATGTATTTGGAAATTCAGAAATAAAATTACCAACTAAACAACTTACAAACCACGGAACTAAACTGAATCCCGTTTCCATTTCCTTCATAAACTAGTTTCCCCTAACTCAGGGTTGTAGTACAGTCACGAACAGTAACATGCATAGCATCTTTTATATAAAGTATGATTATTAATTCGAGTCAGTAAAATTACAGTAAAATGTCATTTGTTCATTAAAGAAATGTACTAAATTAAACACTGTTTTAGACTATTACGCTTTATTTCACAATTTAAAATGTCACTTACGGGATATCTTCCGTGATTATTAATTGATTTTAGTTAATAATCACGTAAGATATCCCGTAAGTGACATTTTAAATTGTGAAATAATGTACTAAATTTCATTGTATCAGTGACAGTTGCACTCGTCATTTTACTGACTCGAATTAATAATCGTACTTTAGGAGAGTAGTTTCCCTACCGGGGTCGCGGGAGTAACGAATACCGTGACCTCGGAACTCCGTGGATTTTAGTCAATACAAGTCTGAAAGCCTTTCCTGCCCTGCCCCCATTCGGACGACTCATTTGATGATTTTACCAAAAAAAAGAAAAGTAGCTGTCTCCTTTTTGAGGAGCTCGTGGCTAAATAATTACAACCCTACAGCAGAAGATCAGCTTCTGCCGTGGGTCTGGATGGGTGGCCATCTGTCATAGCGAGTACCCACCGTGCCTCGGAAAGCATGTAAAACCCTTGGGCCCCGACTGTCATTTGTAGATCATTGACAGTTGTTACTGTTAGTCAGAAGCTCAAAAGTCTTACCATGGGGTATGACTGGTTTTCAGACTTTTTGTTTTTGTTCTCAGAGGGATTGAAAGCCGACCACAATATAATTGGAAAAAGGTAGTTGGTGGTTGTAAAGTTTCACCCCACTCATCGTGGGTGCATTTTAGCTAAGTTTAACCCGGTAGGTGGCGCTGTTGTTGACGTTCAGAAATTTTTCAAACTCGCTTGATACTAGACAACATCTGTAGTATTATTTAAAAAAAAGATTTCGAGAAAGATATATTTTCTTTTGGATTCCCTCTCTAGTTCTCCTGACTGTACCCTAGCGATGACGTCATCGAGTGTTAGAGGGGTAGTTGTGACGTCACTCAGTGATCGTCAAGGGCGATGTGCGGTTTGTTAATTGATATTAATTACTGGTATTATATGCGAGTGTGTGGTTTTAGTTCGAGTTTATTTGTAAAGGTTTTCGGGGAATTATATTGTCATATTTGTATTATCTTTTAGGAATATGGTGTGAGCTTGATTTTGTCATTATATGTACTAAAATAATAAGAAGCTGCGTCTTTATTTTTGACTTTTTTACCGACTTCAAAAAAAGGAGGTTTTTGGGGTTGTAAAATCAACAGATGAGTCCTCCCGTCCTGTATAACGAGAAAAGAACTCTGCCCTGTTGCGTTCCAGAGCCACCGTACCATATTTAGATTTGGGTTCACGGAACTGCCTCATCAGGTGTCCGTAACCCGGGAACGTAAAGGGCTATTGAAGGATCACCGTGGATTCTAGTCAGTACAAGTCTGACAGAGTCTCTTATCCGTCCCGTCATTTGATGATTTAACCACGATAAAAAAAAACTTGCTTAGATAAACTCGATAGTCTTTGTCTGCATGTGTATCACTATGAATAAAATAGGTTTTAAAGAAACAGATTCCTTTCAATAATTTAAAAGCAAAATGTCAATGCAATAAATCATTATTACACAACCAATCTACAGTATTGACATACTCATTCTTCAAAAAAATGGACGTTACAACATCTTCAAGTGAAAAACACAGACAACGTCAGGAGGCAAGCCCTAGCGCGCATATGAGGGTCAAGGTAATGTGTTTGTGCAACTTTCGAATCCTCCCCCCCTCATGGCCCTCCCCCCTGCGTCTGATGCGCTTACCCCTCGAAGGGGGAAGGGGGGGTATCCTTGCGCGATATTTATAGACGCACATTAAGTGTGTTTCAAGTGCGGAAGGCCGGAGGTCAGATGATAGCTTAATAATTGAGGAGAAGCGTTGGGAAATGTTTTTTTATTTCTTTCTTCTTGAAAAGTCATCTTTAAGGATTTTAATTTTATTTTATATTTTGATAAGGATACTGTCCTACTGCTGAGCAGATGCCTATTCTTTTCTGTCCCAATTGTGGTTATGTCTTGCTTTGTCTGGCCAATGGTTACATTTATTCAGGTGGCGAGATCGAAAACACAGATTCAGTTAGAAATGGCACCGGAAAACTTAGTAATGTCATCATCATCATAAGCTTGAGCCAAATATAATCGCTGAAAATATGTAATTCATCTCCCATTTGCATTTTTCTAACAAATACATTATACAAAAATCGCAACTTAGCTGACAATGTTATGAAAGTTTTAGTAAAAAAACTGCACTACATAGAAATGTTCAAAATTAATTTCTATTAAAACAGCTCTTTTTCTGAACAAAACATTCTTCATTTATATAATCTTATTATAACCAACAAATAACCAACAGATAAAACACATCACACATAAAAATCTTCAGATAAAAACTCTTTAGTCTAACTTTGAACGCGAGTTTAAAACGATAAGGAAAAGCTGCGCCGACGCAGCCGGCTTACGCACGGACAGCCTTGGTCGCACGTCGCTTTTGTTGCCAGTATTTGTGATGGGTGGGCAGGGAGCTAGGTCTTATGACAGGGAAATAGGTGCACTAAAATGTTTTACTGCTTTTTTTTCGCGTTGTTAAATCATTCAATGAGCCCTCCCACCCAGGGCGGGACAGGAGGGACTATCAGACTAGTACTGACAAAAATCCACGGTGATCCTTCAATAGCCCTCAACGATCCAGGATCCTCTACATGCCAGGGTTGATCGAAATTCTCTAAACTCTCTTTTTTATTGTGAAATATCTATTTCACAATAAAAAAGAAAAAGGGAGAAGGTACTTTTCAGTACCCCCTCTCTTTTTCTTTCTAATTACCATTTATTTGTCTAATTACAGGGATTGAGGAGATATGGCAAAGCTCTATTTGTCAAATCAGTCCACTATTACCGAAGCTGCGCAAACACAGCCGTTGGTTACTCACCGTCTGACCGAGACAGCCTTGGTGCACACATCTTTCTTTTATTTTATCTCTGTTAATGTATGCATGTTTATCCTTATTATTGAGTACTGGATCAGCTGGGGAGGTTTAGTGCCTGTCGTGTTTTAAGAGAGCTGTTAAGAATGGTTTTATTATTATAATTATGTATTGATTAATGATAATTATGTTTTTTGAAACCGTCATGTCCTAGAACCAAAGATTCGAAGATAAGTGACATCTACCAACCCGCACTGGGCCCGCGTGGTGGATTATGGCCCAGTCCCTCTCAGAGAGGAGGCCTGCGTCCCAGCACATGGGAACATTATAGGCTGATGATGAATTATGTTTGTAGTATTTAAGCTTAGATCTTAGTTTACCTACAGACTCGTGAATGTCTTAAGCAGTTTTAGGAACACAAAGGGTAACTTCAGAAAATGAATGGTTTTTAATTAGTCAAGTCTGCCAGCTCCTTCCGGTACACCCAATATTTTAGGTTATCGCGGCCTTGGAAAGCTATGAACAATTAAAAAAAACATTCAAGTCAACAAATTCAAGTCTGACAGTGCCTTCCACTCAACCTTTATTCATCCATTTCACTATCCATCCCAACGACGATATATTACTAGACTCCTAACAACAGGCGACCGTTGTCTGTCAACACATTAGGCATAAAAGTCTTATATCCGTCTCATTTCGACCACTCCTGTGAGCCGTAAATATACCTTGAGACAGAACAGACCTTGAGTTAGCCAATCACAACGCAGTACCCCGTCCCCCTCGCTTACGTAGTACCTCAGCGAGTTGACAGAATAGTTTTTGTTCCTTAGATCGTGCATGCGGAGTCTAGTAATATATCGTCGTTGATCCATCCAAACAAAGACTAATAAAACCCTGTAATTTTTATACCTACTAGTAATTATAAAATGTAAGTCATTTCTCAAACTGTTCTCAGTGAAAGTAACTTCAATATTAAATTAATGATCCTACATTGTAAAGGTCACTTTGGAAGTGGCTTTGCCATCGCGCTACCTATAGAAAGTATGTACGTATGTGAACAAGTACTAATCGTAAGAAGTTGGTATCAAAAACTTATATGAAGGCCATTTTACTCCCTCCCTAGGCATTTTAGGACTCTGGGCTCTTTTAAAAGCGAGCCGACTGAATTGAATTTTACTACATTACTTTGAACATCATCATCATCAGCCGGAAGACGTCTACTGCTGGACATGTACCTCCCCCTTAGACCGCCACGCCGAACGACAATTCGCTGCTTGCATCCATCAGTTGCCCGCGACTTCCACGATGTCATCGGTCCACCAAGAGGGAGGTCTGCCTTTTTTTTTTTGTCGGGGGAAACCTTCAAAAGGCTACCGGTCTTTGGGGAAAAGACCGGGGGGAGTGTGGGGTTTTTACCTCACTAAAACCACCACGGTGGTCACCATCAGCACAAGGGAGGAGGCCCCGTTTCCTCTTAAAAGACCTGACCATGGCCCCTCTGTGCAACGCCTATTAGGGCACATCCCTAGTGGAACTGTATAGTGGTTTCCAACTATCTTCGCTGTACAATTGTGTACGGCGGCACGTGACCACTGTGCCGCCGTTGTCTATGAACGGTGAGAGGGAGGTCTGCCTACACTGCGTCTTTCATCCTAGGTCGCCACTCGAGAACTGTTCTTTCCCATCGGTTATCATTTCTTTGTAACAAACAGTTCCTCGTACATGAACCCCAATTCAATAAATCGGTTGCCATCAAGCAAGACAGTGGTCAAACACGAACATAATAATCGCTAAATAAATAAAAAAATATCAAGAAATTAAATGACTGCACTTAGTGCCACTACTAAAGTGCAACTATTTCCTCAATCTATCTCGCCACGGAGCCACGAATGCAACAAACAAAAAAATAAAGCAACTATGCAATTCAAGGTGCGCGCACGCACCTCACACACCGGACGGCCATGAAACTCGTGTTTGATTACGGAAACCTCTACGTACAAGTCTTTTCTTAGATCCATGTTCGTTTTTTAATGCGTTTTTTAATAGTCGTGGAACGTTTAAAGTTTTTGAGTAAAAACCTTTTTGGTTAATTGGGTATCGAATTTTGTTTCTTTTTTTTTGTTGAAATTACTGTTTTTCTTTATCGCTTGTTTTATCTTTAATTATATCATTGAGCTACGTATAGAGACGATACCACGCATCACCACTGTGTCCCATCCAGGATGAGTGCGCGCGCCTACAGCACGCCACAGCGCTGTCAAACAACTGAATGAACTTGTGCGCGTGCACTCATCCTGGATGGGACACAGTGGTGATACGTGGTGTCGTCTCTATACGTATTAATAGTAGCTCAATGAATTATATCTTACTTTTTTTAATTTATGAATTATTGAGTTTATCATTACCTTTCTATATCTTTACGACCCAGTTATTTCTTGAGATGAGTGATTTCTTTATATGAGATTCCTTTATTTAAAAATAGGTAGCCAGTTTCCGGATCAGGATCCAAGCTCTTGGTGTGATCAGGGCTCTTGAGAGAGGAACCTCCTAACAATAAGCGACGTGTCCAGAAGTACGGCTTTCTGAACCCAGTGCTTGATCCAACTACCAAGCGAGTCCCTACTCCCGGGGTTACGAGACGAATTAGCTACTGCGACCGCGGAACGTAAAAGGCTATTGAAGGACACCGTGGATTTTAGTCAATACAAGTCTGACAGTCCCCGCTGCTCTGCCCTGTGGGAGGACTGATTTGATGATTTTACCACGCTAAAAAAAAGCGAGTCCCTACTCAGATTTTGCGCGAGTTTCTTGGCAATTATAATGTACTATTATTAACTACTATTATAGGAAAACTCATAATATAACTCGTACATTCACATTAAACTTATTTATCGAGTAACCTTCACATAAAGCATAAATTCATTTTCACGACAATGTTTTGTCCAATGAATTAACAATATAAAGTGACCAATTATAATTGATTACGTCATCAAATAGTCACGTTATATGCTATTGTGTGATAATGAATTGTATTTCATGGTGATACTAGCTTTATGCGGGGGTTTTTCTGTCATTTGTCGTCAAAATTGCCCTTTTTTGCATATGAAAATCATCAATTATTGTAGACATTATATATCACAATTTAGGGACCCATTAATATTCATAGTATTTTTTACCAGGGCTAGGTATATAGGCTTCTCCCGATTGTTATGTCCTTTTGTGCCTGTTGGCTTTGTTTTTTTCTGTCTCCTGCTTGCAAGGAGGAAAGTGGAAACATATTTTTCCTACTCCTCCACTATTCTTTTTTGACTAATCGTTGAATGATCCAAGACAGGTAAATTTATTCTGGTGGTGGCCACTGTTGATTCTGGCTTTCAGGAATTGCAGTGGCTTGGGAATATTGTGGTGGACTTGTCCCAAAAATTCCACTCATTTGAGTCTGCAATTTTCCAAAGCATATTTATTTTCATTGCCCCTGTTGCCTTTCGATAAACTTTTATTTCAATTTATTTGCTTATCTTTTGCAAAAGGTCAACCTCTTTCTCCACACGCGAATATTTTAAGTTACCTAGATAAGAATCTAGTAAAATTCTTCCTGTCGACTTCCATCTTTAATTTTAAAAGGTTATTTTCATTAAAACTTTTGAAATAACTGTTCTAACGGTGTTAAGAATGTGTTAAATTGTGCGGGTGAAAGTCTAACCACATTTGGCTCAGTAATTTTCGGGTGAATCGTGCTCAAACTGCCAACTTGACGGAATTTTCTCCGCTTGGAATTTTATTAGCTTAGAACGGTGTAAACTAGTTAAAAAGTTATCACTACTTTCTTGTGTCGATAATTTTACATGTAATTATTTTACAAGCGCTTGTTCGTACGTATAATTAAATAGTATAAATGTTGAGCTTTCTTTAGACTTTTCCTGGCTAACCGTTAAGGGTTTTTACTAAAAAAGTTTGTCAGTGTCTTGAGACTCGAAGCAAATCTTATAACACGCTTAGAGTTTATTATGAATAAAAAATAAATTTTTACTCTATGACTTTTAAATTTTTCCCATTTCTGGCTTACTTCGGAAGTCGAATGCGTTTAAAATTAAATTATCAGGAAACTCGTTATATTTCGTTAAAACAAATGTGCAGAATATAATACCTCTAGAACCAACATTTTACATCTATAGTTTATGGTTATACAATATATGCCATAAACTCCACAATATACATTATGCTAAGTTTTGGGAAAACTACTACTCGTAGCTATATACTTCAAAGGCCTTAAAACGGCGCTACATTGTTACGTTTCTCTTATTAATGAAACTGATGTAAAAGTTAAAAGTAACCAACAGTTAAACTGACATATAAAAATAATAAACCCATACAATAAAAGTCTTGTAACCTCTAAAACGAATCAATTGTCTTCGGCAATGTTCGGCGTCACGGAGATAGCCGAGCTCGTTCGGGTATCTTCGGAAACCGTCGTACGCGCAGACATGGAGCGGAGTTATCACAATAGATTGAATAGTTTTCTCGTAATTTGCAACCAGACATCAGATAATGGAAGGTCATGGGTTAGACTTTTTCTAGGAATTTAAACAAGCCGTGTTTTTAGTTTTGTTATTTAAAAAATAATATAACTACCATGAATTTATCTTTGGCAGCTTATATTCGATATAATAAAGGACTTTTTTATAATTTTGAATTCATGTTATTATAAACTATAAACAGTAATGCCTGTAAATCAAGTGTTTATTAAAACATTACCTTAAAAAAAAACTTAAGTTGTCAATGTAATCTCATCTGGTAACATGCTTCTTTATTAATTTCGCCATCTCTTTCACGCACTACCAAAACGAAGAAGATACAGTGTATGTCTGTGTATCACTCAATATCTCATCAACGTTTACTACACTGTGTCGTAAATGAAAAACGCAACTAGCACTCCTTGTTAAAATCCAGTTTACCTTGAGCTCTATTGCATCTTTTTCTGTTCAATCGCTGAGGTCTCAGTAAATTGGCTGTTCTAAAACTAAACTAAAATAAAACTACTATCGTATTGGTCCTTAAAGCTACTTAAACTCAGTTTAACACTGTGTTCCTTAGTTGGAAAATCGTTAACACAAAATCAACATACCATTTAACCTTGACCTCTCTTCACGCACATTTGCCTCAACACAGAAGCTCAGAATAAGCTGGCTATCACACACTGTCATTGACAAAACACTGTTACTGCAAAGTTACACGACCAATACATCTTGAGACATGTTACCTTGCAATTTGTTCTTCAATAAAGGTCAAGTTAAGTCTGTACATGGTCTCTGTGTCATAGATGGAAAACAGTACTTAAGTTTTTATTCCAGTATACTTTGACACATGTTGTCTTGCCTTTTATATGGTAGCTAAGGTCGTTTTAAATTGGTGGTATTCAACAAGTAAACTCTCGGGCCTCCTTTTACGAGGCTGGCTTTTGTTTCCTATATTATTTGTTAGTTTATTTTCTCTTTAGTTTAAGGCTAAGGTGTAGCATGGATTGTGCGACTTAATAGTTCTTGCGATTATTTAGTCGCGTTAAAAATTCGCTTGTGCCCTATAGAATCAGGTGTTAAAGACGAGAAGTAATAGATTTTGATATTTGGTGTCAACATTTGAGAGTTTTGGTGTAAAACCCTCTTTATGCTAAAATAAGGGAATCTGAGTCTGTGTAAATAGGATACATTGGCCCTGAAACGAAAAGAGCATGTTAAAAAATAGGGTGGATGTTTAGCCAGTTAGAATGTTACTGTCGCTTCCACTGCAACCAACATGGGAGGGACTCATTTGATGATTTCACCACACAAAAAAAAAGGCTTAATATAAATGTATAAAAAAAAGTAAAATAAAATTATAAAACATCCCCATAAAGGTCACATTAATCAACTTTTTAAAAGCATCTTTAACCTAAAATAAAAACAACAATACTTGACGTCTAGACTTTCATTTACAAAAGTCGTCGTGCGACTAATCGCACATGAATAGCAAGCTTTACGCCTTAAAGGTTTTGTATGAAGGGCATTGAATATGTTAGGATGCTGGTCTTTTATTCTTATCTTTATCTTTTATAACTTATTTGAATTTAAAGATGGTTAAAAAAAAACTGGTCAATGTAGCAGATAAACTTAGGGTTCATTCAATAACTTGTTCCCATAGCTTATGAATGATTTCATAGCTGTTTTTAAAGTAGGGAAACTTCTCCAAATAAAGGGAAGATCCGTCGACCTGCACCCACAGGCCGATCGTTCGGGTTAAGCTGCGCTTGCCGATCTTACTCTGTGGATGGGTGACCATCTGTCATAACGAGCTTCCTCCGTACCTCGGAAAGCACGCAAAGCCGTTGGTCCCGGATGTCATTTGTAGATCTTTGATAGTCGTTACTGTTAGTCAGAAACTCTAAAGTCTGACAACCAGTCTTACTATGGGGTATCGTATTACCTAGTTACGTATTAAGCCGACCTCAATATAGTTCGGAAATGGATAGGCAGATGATCATCAGTCGACCTGCACGCCTAGCATAGCACCGTAAAAACGGATTATGTCGGTAAAAGAATCGCCGAATTGACACAATGTAGACAGATTTCTACCGTCGTTGTAAGAATGATGATGAAATGTTAAAAATAACACGAAAGTCTACGGGTACTGTCATAATTGCTATATCTCAATAACTTTGTCTAATTATGTTATGGTTTAAAAAGTTTCTTATTATGAAAAGTTTGAGATAGCTATGCAAGTATTCGAAAATTATTGCTAAAACTGCAGAAAAACATAAATATTTTGACATAAGTAAGCAGATATAAATTGTTGTTTTCAAATCAATTTGTTTTGTCCATTTACCGTGCTACCAACAACAGGCTGTATATATAAATAGACTGTAATTTATACTTCAAAATGTCTGTTTGTATGCGCTTGCGCTCAAAACGGCTCAACTGATTTTGGTGCAATTCACCTTATTTGGTTGTATCAAGTTTTTTAAAGGTTTGAAATGATAATTATAACTATTAATAATGCCAATAGTCTAAGCTGGTTTTGTCGTGGAATTTGTATTCCATTCTTCCTACTTTATTCTACTAATATTTGAAATATGAAAACGTACTTATGTATGTTTGTTCAAGTAAGTTCCGAATTCACGTCGAAACGGATGAACAAGTTTTGATTATTTTTGGTACAGAGTTAGATAGGACCCTACTAGATGATAGGCAATAAAAACGATCGCCAAGCCAAGGGCAACGCCTCATATTGATAGAGCTCTCTTATCTAGCAGTCATGCGTCTGTTTTTGAAGAATGATTATATTTCTACTAAAACTAGATACAACAATTTATAAAAACCAACATACCTACTTAATAAAACGTTATTCAAGCTGCAGATTTAACCAGTCCCCATAACAATTTACCTACAACACGACAACAAAAACAAAACAAATTAATTTTGACTTTGGTAAGTCTTAGGACGTTCCTATCATAGACCGACGTACCTAATAGACGAACTCACACACACAAACACACACGCACACATACATACAGGGATACATGTGTTACTGAATAGTTTTTAGGCAAGCAAAACAAGCGAATGTCATTTGAAAATCACGAGTTAAACGACACGACGTACAGTCTTGAGCATTAATAACTTATAGACAGATGCTATTGGGCGTTTTTCCGGCACAGGACCGGCGCCGGCGTCGGCGAAGTGCCGATGCGGGGAAGTAAAAATGTATGAACGCCGGGCCCGGCACCGGTGCCGGTAAGTGCAAAAAAGCGAGCCATACGATTTCATACATATTTGCTTCCCCGGCATGGCACGGCGCCGGCGCAGGAGCCCTTGCCGGTGCCGTGCCGGCTAATGGAAAAACGCCCATTTTCTCATAAAATGCCAATTTCAATTTTGAACCCATTTCACAATCAGACGGGGCGGCGGCTGATCGATTGGACTGCTGCAGTTTGTGAGATCGATTCCTATATGGAACAAATCTTTTTTTGTAGGTTTTGTAAAATATATTTTCGATGTGGACGCGTCTAGTATTTGAGGCCATTTGAACGTTTTTCCCTTTATTTTATTATGTATGCAACACTCGATCGTATATTACATTTTTGAATATTTCTTGAAAATAAAAAATATGAGTTTCCATTTTATTTAATCATGTAAATTAAAATATTTCTAATATTGCTACGTATTTTTAGTCGTATAATTTGGTATTAAAAAATTAAATATAAAATAAACATACTGATAAAAGAGGAATTTCCTTTAAAAGTTCCATCATACATTTTAGTGCTTCCGACTGTACAGCGGCCATTTTACTACAGATTTAGACTAGGTAGTTGGTAGCTATCTCGAGTGGCCTTCGGATATGTGCATGCGCAGGTCTTCAAGCGTCAGCAGGATTTCAAGGCTAGGGTCGTAGATTATATGGGTGTTTATTGTATGACGTAAATGTTTGTTGAGATAGATTTCTTCGTTTGTTTTGGTGGGTTTTAGCCTTTTTCTAAATATTATGTATGTTGGGGTTTTAGGATTAAGCCTTATATAAAAATCAACTGCTGTTCGTTAGTCTCGCTAAAACTCGAGAACGGCGGGACAGATTTGGCTGATTTTGGTTTTGAATTATTTTGGGAAGACCAGGGAAGGTTTAAAAGGTTTTTTTTAATTGTTTCTGACGCCGTACGAAGTTTGCCCAGTCAGATAGTTTGTAATAAAAATGTATTTGATTCATGCTAATTAGTATAACTTTATTTATATCTTCAACTACTTCATGGGTTAGTGAAATGGGTAAATGTCTCCTTGATAAATAAGAAAAAGGGACATTACTTCTTCGTGCTTTAATAGCTAAACGGATTTAATTATATTTAAAAAAAAGTAAACTATATGACAGTAGATAACATAGAGAGAATACTTTTATTCTGCTAGTACGTTCCCGTGTGATAATTTTAGACCTCTGCCCAAACATACTATTATGTGAGTCCTTCCAACTAGGGTGGAACAAAATGGACTGTCAGACTGATTAAAATATGTACAGTGATCCTTCCATAGCTCTTTACGTTCCAGGGTTACCTGATGAGATAGTCCTGCAATTCGTATTTGATTGGTAAACCTAGTTACATATCGTTCCAATGATGCGCTAGTAATTTTTATTATAGACTAGCGGCCCGCCCCGGCTTCGCACGGGTGGAACCCGGTCCTCTAAAACCCGGTCCCGATGGTTACAAACACTACAAAAAAAAAAGGATTATCCGAATCGGTCCAGCCGTTTTCGAGTTATGAGCTTAGCAACGCATTTTGCGATCCATTTTTATATTATAGAAAGAAGATATAGTAACTTATTCAGTGAGGAAGACGTCTATAAGGTCTGTTTATAACCTGTTTGTAGACTGGACGGCATCCGGAAGACAGAACCGGGTGCTAGCACGATACTTGGGATAGGTCTGTGTGTAGTTGTTGAATTGATGAGCTTATTTTGATGGCTTATGTCCTTTTTTTTAAAGAAATATTTAGCGAATATTAGAGTGTGTAGCTAATTTAATATATTTAAGTAGGTATTAATTTATAGAATCGCTTATATATATCGTGTCTGTTATAGACACAGAAAGGCGAAGAAGGGTTGATTTTTTAGAAAGGGTTTTGCAATTTTATTACATGCATACAACAATCTTTTTGATATAATCCATTATTACTATGTCTATATTAAAATATGGAATGTTTCCTATATAGGCAAATAAATGTACTCATTTGCAAAATTTCGTTTGGAAAGGACTAGATTTTACTGAAATATATTAGACTGTAACTTAGATAAATATTTTCAAAAACATTAAAGACGTATATAATAATAGTAGTCCTAAATAATGACATTTTGAATATTAACCTTTTTTTCGAATAAATATGTTTCAATTATAACCATAAATAATTAAGTAGTATACCTATTATATAATTAGCAGGATACCTATTATAGAATTATCCCCGCGTGGTGGATTACGGACGACTTCCTCTCATATAAAGGAGTCCTGCGTCCCAGCAGTGGGAACAGTAAGCGCTGATTTTGTTAAGTTATCATATTTTATTGTAAATCTTTGTAGTGATAAATTGTTTAATGATGATGTACGAAATGACTTTATATTGACTTGTTTGGTCATTCAACTATTAGTGAAAAATAATCCTTATTTAGGTACTTGCGCTACCAACTTACTAAAATATTATGTACAATTTTTCATAGTTAGCGCTGCCATGTTTTCTTTATTTATACCTTTATTATATTATTTTAACCATAAAAGTATCTTTAAATAACTTAGTAAGTTAAGTACTTGAAACTTTAATTTTACTTATCTATTAATTCTAATTTTTAGATTTACTCTTTGTTTTTTTTTTTCTTTTGATCCCTAAAAAGGGCTCAGTGCTAATTTTATATTTAATATTTTAGTAGTTCATATAAAGTTGACTTATCAAAAATGAAAGGAATGTCGACAAATCTATTTTATTATACATTTTGAAGTAAATGATCTGTCATTAAAGAATAGAATACTTTTAAATTTTCAAGCCGTTTCAAATAGGCCTAACTTGCAGTTAGTGACAAGAAGTGCATACATTAAAAGTATCAATTTAGCAATATTATAACACCTAAAACGTTATTTATCAGCTAAATATAACCCAGCTACTAAAAAGGGGAAAGAAATTGCTAGTCTAAAATTCGAAATTTGAACAAAAACCAATATGGCGGGCCCGCGCCCGCGCACTTCGTAGGCTTCAAAAAAAGAACACAGAATCAAGATGGCCGACTTTCTCGGCAGTGCCTAGTACTGCTGACGTCACATCACGACGTGTCCTTGTCACTTAGTCTAGGGAGCATTCCCGATTTATTAGAAAAATATACGTTTTACAAAGTTATCTAGTGTTTTTATAAGCTCAACAGTTCCAGTTTTGTGATCCGTGGCGGCGAATACGATTCTGAATATTCCTTTGTGTTTTTTTTAGTTGATTAATGGTTGTTAAAAATAAGAATTATTGCAATAAATCTTGCAAGAATGTACCTGCATACAATACGTAAGAAAAATCAAAACGTTGGGTAAAAATAAATTAAAAGGTCTTAAAATAAAAACAGGGAAAAATAAAAGTACTTACCAAAAAACATAAAACGGGAAACACAAAAGTCCAATAAAATAAAAGTAATAAATTCTAAATTGCAATAAAATAAAACACAACACGACACTTTAGGCACTAGAGTCTTCCAAACGATGAAAAATCTTGGTTTTTATTTTTAAAATATTAAGTCATAATCGGTGATGTCTGTAAAATATAAAAAATCCGAATGAGAACTGCGCCCAAAGCCGCGGGAGTTTAGTTCAAAACGCTCGTTGTAATTCATTAAAAATAATCTATTTATCTATTAAAAACGAACTATCAAATTCAAATAAGACTCCAAGTGGAGCGCAGTACCGCGTTTCGGGTACTTTATTCTAAAAATCGCGACGTACTGGCGCGCTATAAAGTCCCAGGAAGAACGCCTTTCCTAGTGATGTAGACACAAAAATTCTTTTCAAAAAATTGCCAACGAGCGTTTTGAGCCAAAAAATCTAACCTAACCTAACCCAGGCGGGCGGGCGACTGGCGGGCGCGTAGGGGCCGCATTGCCAAATATTTTTTTTTGCATCTCGGCCGAATTAT
The DNA here is from genome assembly GCA_028554685.1 of Agrotis ipsilon. Lineage (NCBI taxonomy): Eukaryota > Metazoa > Arthropoda > Insecta > Lepidoptera > Noctuidae > Agrotis > Agrotis ipsilon. The sequence goes on along the minus strand of CM052969.1, from coordinate 16,349,959 downwards.
GCACTTGTATGCGACTTACGTCGTCCCTTCATTGTAGTGGTGCGACACGTACCGATTGGGCATTTTTATGTGGTGTCAGTGTGTGGGGCTCACACACGAACGCAACCGACGAAATTTTTGTCTGTGCGCGTTGGGAGCCCTTCGACGCGAAGTTTATTTAAAAAATTCGGCGTGTTATGTAAACACGTGAATTTTTTTTAGACACTAAAATACTTAGGTGTTGCCCGAAGGGGTCGTTGGCCGCGTTTTTCGGGAACTCTGACTAATTTAGCTAAAAGGATCTCTTTCGTACACACTCCGGTAGCAGAGGCTGTCGCCGATCGTCCAAGTTCGGTTTACGAACGTCGTTCGTGTTTCATCGTTTCGGCGCGAACGAATTTTGAACTGGGAACGTTTGTTTTCGAGATTCTTTATTATCGATGAATATTTTACTCAATACTCGTGATTGGTCGCGGACATTCCGAGCGTTAAAACTGAGTTCGGAATTTGAAACCACCAATCGCAGGATGGCGAAGCCGTGTCTAACGAACGTTCTATGACACAAACACAAGTCACTTTCTTTCACTTTATCCATACTTGTCTTGAAAAACTACATCACTTAACTAACACTTATTTCCCCTAATTTCTGGGTCCCGAACTCCCGTGTATATCTAGTCAAACACTAAATTAGACTAAATGCAAGACGATTAGCGTCGACTAGACAAGGCGGTCGTCTAAAAATAACCAATAAAACAACTATACCTAACAATATTTTGTGTTTGATATTTTTCTAAGAAACTGATTCATAAATGTTATGAGGGAAAAACGTTTTGATTGCATTCTTTGTATGCAATATGTTTACGACATGCATTTTTTGGTAGGTGGACAGATTTCAAAGAATTGTTAGATGCATCGTTGATATATTACCAGATAGGACAACTTAGACCATACCATAATCTAAAAGTCTTTAATAAGCATGTAAGACTTATATGCTATGCCAAACATGATATACCAATTCACTGGAAAAGTTAAATAATGTTCTCATAATCCTCATATTGTTCACACCAACAGTATTGGATCGCAGGACTGTCTTAAAGGACATCGTGGCGCTAGTACGCAAAGAGCAATCGAAGAAACAGGATCGATTTCTAATCTGACGGACAGAATCAGACTATGACAGTCCCTTTCGCTCCACCCTTGATAGGAGCACTCATTTCCTAATTAAAAAATAATAATTATTCATCAAATCCCCAGAAATAAAACTGAAGGCTACATTTTACCAAAAATTATAGTCATTTGGCATTTTGACGACCTATGTATTTAATAGACAAGATTTAGAGTTAATACTTAGGTATGTATTGGGGGATTTACCAGTCACTAGTCGCATCTTTTGCAAAAATCAAACTAATCGCATTGCCATTTAGGTTTTCGATTTTCACTACACCGCTAATCGAAAACGCACCAGGACAGTTCACTAAATACAAGGCTACGATTACTAAACCTGATTGTTCGACAAAAGCTTCAATTCTCTTAGATTAATACTTTATATGTGAAAGTGCGTTTGTTTGATTGTTAGTTTCGTTTTCACATCAAAACTGCTAAACCAATTTTGATGAAATTCTTACAAACATTTCTGTAACTGGTAATCTGAGCATGCCGAGTATATTGTGCTGAGCCAGGAGTAGAGTAAAGATAGAAAGAGAGAGAGTAGAGGTAATTTTTCACAAAAAAACCTTTTATTATTTAATTTACAGCACACAGCGTTCTACATCCAAACACGCACACCCTTCACAGATTCCCATCAAAAACTTAACCTATAATAACAAAAAACCTTTTAAAATCAAGTCCGAACTAACTCCTATATTTAAGGTACCCTAAACCATAGTGTATAAAGGGCATCGGAGCAAAAAAAGGCCAATAAAGGTCGACAGGCGACACAGGTGCTTCAAAAATAGTAAAAAACCCTTTGAAACTACTCAGTGGGCTTGAGAACCAACAACTATATATAGAGCGTGGTCGGAAAATTATAATTAGTTATTTAGGTTCTGGATATGAGGTTTTTATCCGGAATAGATTTTCGTGTCTATGGAGATTTTGGTGAGCTTGTGAACGTAAAATTGGGTGACAGACAAATTTTCTTCAAACACTGTTTTAGACTATCACGGTTAACTTCACAATTTAAAATGTCACTTACGGGATATCTTCCAACAGCTTGCAACAGCGTCGAAATATCGGGAACTCAAAACAAATAATAATCACGGAAGATATCCCGTAAGTGACATTTTAAATTTTCTTCAAATCCATCGATCGATGTACGATGTAATCGACTCATCGATTTTCCTTGAAAATTGTCAATTTGAAATTGTCAAAGTTCCAGTTTACTTTACGTCGAAAATACTGAAAACTCGTGCTAAGGGTACTGTATTTATCGATTTCCTGATTTTACCTAGGTACTAGTCCATTTAAACAGGTTCAATTCAGAAATAGAAATATCTAGCTGTCGTTTCAAATTCTAAATCATTCATTTGCGTAAATAAGGTATGGAAGGTTATTAAATAAAATAATTGCCATCTGGTTTCAAGTAATTGCTTTCAGTCATAGATTCAATATCACATCAAGCCTATTTTAGTAATGACGGGGCCCCCTCTCAGAGAGCCAAAGCCTGCCGAGGTCGCGGGACTTATTCCATCACCGTGACCCCGGAACATAAAGGGCTATTGAAGGACACCGTGGATTTCAGTCAGTACAAGTCTGACGGGTGGGAGGACTCATTTGATGATTTAAAAAAAAAGCCTATTTTAGTTCAGAGTCTAACAGTTTAGGCACACTTTTGCCCCTAATTAACTCCATGCTTTTACATAACGGCAAAAAACGTGGGTAAGCTAAAGGAGTAAGCCACATCACTGCTTAATCTTTCAGGAAAATCCAAGCCTTTTTCATCGTGGTAAAATCATCAAAGAGGGAGAGAGGGACTGTCAGCCTCGTACTGACTAAAATCCACGATGTTCCATCAATTACCCTAACGTTTCAGGATCACGGTTACCTGTTTAGACAGTCTCGCGACCCAGGAAAACTACGCTTAATGTTATATTCTTGTCGAGCATATGTCTAAACTAGCCGAAAAATAATTGGACATATTATATATTTTAAATCGTTGCAAAGATAAAAATCCCAACCTCACACACTCCATAAAATAGCATAAACATTAAAACTGCACAATAATATAATAAAAAATAAAAAGTGCATTTCCTGCAGTGTTCAGTGATAAACGTTAAAAACAGTGCGCCGGCGCATTAGATCGATAGGCCCGGGTTGGCGGCCCGACGCCCTTGTTAGACGAAGGACGAATCGACTAATACTGATAGGCCGCAGAGTAGGGTACAGAGGCGACAATGTTACAAAAAGGACTTTTGAAAGGGACAGGTGGCCTACCATGACGTCTTAATGCTAAAGTAATTCCACTGTTAGATGGTGCTAGACGACTTTTATAGCTCTAACAGGAAGCCTACTCCTGTTGAAATCGGTGAAAACTGACTGAACTTTTTAGCACACGAAAGAAATAAAAAAATGCCGTTTCCTCGATGGCCGCAAGCGCAACTGCTGAGTTAATGGGATTTTCCATTAGAAATTTCTCAGTAGCCATGTAGTTAACGGTTTGTGCCCGGTAGAAAGCAATGTGTTCAAACCCTATTGCCCAAGCCCTAAAGCTTAAGTATTACATAAGTTTTGCTCATACTTAACTGCGTGAAATGTGAGTGCAATATTTTATACGTATTGACGACTGCTATGCTTATCATAAAGCTATTTTGCGGAAACAATAAGAAAATACTGAAAACACTGAAAGAAGTTTAAAAAATGGAATGATGAAATTGCCGGACAACGATAGACTAGTTGGTAAGGCGTTTTTTTTTACGTGGTAAAATCATCACATAAGTCCTCCCACCCCAGGCAAGGCGGGAGGGACTGTCAGACTTGTACAGACTAAAATCCACGGTGTCCTTCAATAGCGCTTTATGTTCTGGGATCACGTTAATGAAATGAGACCCCGCAGGCTTTGGCCCTCTAGAGGGGGCCCCGTGATCGTGCTGACGCTCTTTGAGTCGCGCGTGGAACACGACGCGCCGTCGACCCGGGCTGGTAAAGCGTCTTGGAGAATTCAGCAGAAGTATGAAAGTTTGACTGCTGCTTACCGTCGAATTTTTCTTTTCACAAAAATCCAAAAAAAAATAATGACCGACAGTCACATTTTCCTTCCTCAAAGAAAAAAAACTTGACTTGCCTTTGAGATTTTTTTATTTTATTTTATCGTGGTAAAATCATCAAATGCGGCTCTCACCCAGTTTTGGCCGTGAATGACTGCCAGACTCGTACTAACTAAAATCCACAGTGATCCTTCAATAGCCTTTGTCGTTCCAATTACAGCCCCGCGATCCCACCAGCCTTTGAGCTGGCAAATAAGAAATTGTCGCTTCTGCAAAACATTTTACTAACTTACCACTGTCCATGTATGTGTGAACACACATACACTAAGCTGCGCGTGCGTCGCTCGTAGTCGCCCTTTGTTTTGGAGCCCACGGACGAGGATTAATGTTCTTGTGCACATTAAATGTTAATTTTTCGTTCCAGACTTATTTCTCAAATAGGTAGGTGAGGTGAAGATTCGAGTTGTATAATTGTATGTGTTTTTTAAAAGGTTTTGGTAAAAATCTAAGAATGGCATTAGTATCTTATTTTAATTAAGTAAACTTATAAATGAACCTTTTCTTTGTTAATTTAGTTTTAAGGCTAATTAATTTACATTCCAGGGTTTTATAGATCATGCAGGCGGCTAGTTATGGACGACTTGCTGTCCGATCATGGACCATGTCCGGATCGACAACGCATCGTGTTCCACGCGCGCCTCAAAGAGCTGTCAGTAATATTACGGAGCCCTCCTTAGAGTGTCAAAGCACGCTGGGGTCGCGGGACTATCAGATAGCCCCGGAACATAAAGGGGTATTGAAGGATCACCTTGGATTTTAGTAAGTACAAGCCTGACGGTCCCTCCCGTCCCAATCTTACTAGCTACCAAGATAACAACCCAAGGCCCAATGTGTTAACAGCGACATTTGGAATTCATTATTTTGGCCCAACATGCTGGGCCAATGCCTTGGCCCAATGTTTACAGCCGGCTTTAAGAAGCCAACGTACAATAGATTATACGTTGGCTTCTTATTTGCGGGAAAACTTAGTGGGAAAACAGGCATATCCGAGAAAATAAACCTTCCATTATGGTCCATTGGCCTATTTCCACTAAAGTATGGCCATATATGTATTCTATCATAACAAACACCTCTTGCTTACATCCAATACAATGAACTCTACATTCGCGTGACTCTACACGTGACTCTACCATAGTTGTTTACTAAAACCTCGCGTTATTCTTCTCATAAACATTCATTACATTTCATACAAAAAAAATCTGGCAAACGTAAATGCATGTAGAGCATTTGTAAAATAAATAGAGTTTTTTTAGTTGTTAGATGTAAACAATAATGAGTAATTTTGTTTACTAATTCGATGTAGAGCATGTTTTTAAAGAAATGTAGAGCAAATTGTAAATATTCTTTGAGATATTATTTTTAGTTTCATCGCTCTATTTATAAAACTCTACAAAAATTTAAAAAGCCATAACCTACACCAATATTTCTAACGGCAATCTTAAATCTAGATCGCAACCTTGACTCTTCCAATCATCGACTCTACATTAAAAAAAAAAAGTAGAGTCACGTAATTTGAAGTATTCCTCTATTAGACGACCTACATCAATGTCTCTATTATTCTAGATTACTAGAATGACCTTGAGAGGTCGCCGACTCTATGTAGAGTTACGTCTATGATAGAGCGTGACCTACGCCAACGTTTGTCGTTAGAATTTTAAATTTAGTTAGTACTCTACCGGTCATTGACTTGTTGGGTGTTGTGCAAATTAGTATGTACTGGTTTTCGTTGAGATTTGAATTCTCTATATTTATTTTAAAAAGCAAAATTTTGTGTTAGTTACAAAATTATTTGTAAGAAATACATCTTTAAACTCAATTTTTCTGAAATCATGGCATTTTTTGAATTAAATATTAGTTATTAAATTGCCCAAAATAAGGACCACAAAATAAGCCACAAAAAATCATAAAATAACTCAATCTACCAATAAATATATGACGCCCCTTAGAGGGCAAAAGCCTGCCAGTGTCGCGGGACTAATGAGCTAACATGACCCCGGAACGTAAAGGGCTATTTGAAGGACACCGTGTAATTTAGTCAGTACAAGTCTGACAGTCCCTCCTGCCCTGCCCTGCGTGAGAGAACTCGATAGATGATTTTACTACGATTAAAAAAATTCTACCAAAAAATATAGAGTCAGAATAACTAAAACAGATATCAAACATTTGACCTACACTAACATCTTGTCTATTCGGCGCTCGCAACCTTGAGTCGGTCGCCGACTCTACCAACTTTACCGATGACGTCACCAAACTAGTCACGTAGAGTTATGTGTTCTTAGAAGCTGCGCCGGAGTGGATATAGAGTTAGTGTTGTGGTAGGACTCTACATGTGGATTGAGAGCTAGATTATTTTTTCTTTTGGTTTTTTTAAGTTGGTAAATTTGTAAAGCACATGGAGAGAGATGTTTTTGTATTTATTATCATCAAATTAGTCCTCCCCGCCTTCATCATCATTATCATCATCATCAGCCGGAAGACGTCTACTGCTGAACATAGGCCTCCCCCTTAGACCGCCACGCTGAACGACAATTCGCCACTTGCTGCCTTGGGTGGAGTGGAAAAGAACTATCATACACGAACTCCTTTGCCTTAAAAAAAAAAACGGTGCCTTACACTAGGTCGTGTTGTGTCGTGGGTTCGTTTAAAAACATAGAAACTGTAAGACCCGGAAAAACTACTTCTTGGTAAACAAACATTTCCTCCGTGAATCGAATCCGCGACACGCTGCGTAACAATCCAATCGCTGAGCCACTACGCTAACCATGCCATCAAACTGACTAAAATCCACCGTGTTCCTTCAACAGCTCTTTACGTTCCGGGGTCACGGTTACACGTTTATCCAATTACAAATTACTGTCAGCTTTTTGAGGCACGCGTAGAACACGACGGGTCGTCGACCTGGGCGTAGTCCATGATCAGGCAGCGAGTCACCCATTGCTCGCCGGCCGCGTAAGGACCCATTTCATGATTTTACCATTCCAAAATAATACCCTATGAAAAAATTAAAAAATTGGTTCATTAATTTATTCAGTACCTAATTATTACAGTCTTACAAACTAATTGTAGCATTTATAACATAATTATTTATTAGGATGTAGCAACCCTGCTTGCTATTAAATGATGTTGATCATACAAATTAAATCTAGCAATGACAATATAATGATCAAAACGTAAACAACTGCCACAAACACTGTGTCATTGTTCTACATTTGACCTTGGGGACGATGACTCTATTTGACCTTGGGCTGGGTATGGGACTAAAGGGCCATGACTTTGGGAGTGGTCTTATATTTTGTGTTACTTTAAAATATTGTTAGTTACAGGGCATTTGAATGGTTATTCGAAATAGTCCTTCATTTTTTTTTATAAATTCTAAATCATTTTTCTATAATTTATTATTGGCGTGTAACACAAAGATGATCTCCCAGGAACATCATACCGATATAATTGGTATCCTTTAAGTTATTTCAAACTATTATCTACTTCTGCGTGTCAAATTTTCTTCAATTTTAACTTGATTGAGTAATAACTACTCTACATTTTTTTTAGGTCGCTTGTAACCCTAATTTATATGTGAAACTGTATTAGTTTGTTACGTTGTCACACCTAAATCTTTGAAGAAATTACGGCTTTTACAAGTAACGTCACAAAAGTAGATGATAGCATAGAGATGGTTCTAGGGATCTCCTTTTTGCATAATTATGACTTGAAGAGACGCTGAGGGCGAAAGCTAGTTACTTACTTTTTTTTTCGAGGTAAAATCTTTAAATGTGCCTTACCCAGAGCAGAGCGGGAGGGACTATCAGACTTATACGTAATATTATTTATTCTATACTTATACTGACTAAAATCCTCGCTGTCCTTCAATAGCCCTGTACGTCCCGGGGTCACGGTAATTCGTTAGACCAGCGACTAGTTACTAATACTTCCCAAAACAAGTAGATACCTTCAACCACTTTAAAAAAAACATACCTAATACTTACATTACCACATTCACCTTTGACCTTGACCCTGAGTGCACACAGTGACCTTGGGCTGGTCGTTCACGCGGCTCCTACGCCTATCCGGCCTCTATTGTGAGCTCTACATAGAGCCAATTTATGTCAATGTGCTGTTGTGTTAGTAGACTCTACTGCACAATTGAGTGGCCCTGACATTCGTGATGCGTGGATTTATGTAGCTGTAAAGGGGTGAGCAGAGATTGGGCTGCGGCGTATTATTCGTAGAAAAATATGACTTAAAAACTTAAAATGTCACTTACGGGATATCTTCCGTGATTAACTATTTGTTTGAGTTTAGGGAACTCGTGGAAACCGTGATAGTTTAAAAAAGTGTTTAAATATGACTTATTGCATGTTTTTTTTAAAGAATTGAGTAGTTGATTGTCATATTATTTCCACATACTCCATTTGGCACATAATAGTCAACTGGTTTTTGATGACGGGAAGGGATTTGAGTGGGTCCAAAATATAATCCAGTACCAGTGCAGTTTTATTTTTTCATATTTTTGATACGTAATACCTACGCATACGGTTAAAATAAAAATAAAATAAAACTCTGTGTGCTATGTATATTTTTAAATTTAAAGGAACTCACTACAAAATTATCTAGAAACATTTGAGTAATGTTTCTAGATAATTTTGTAGTAAGTTCCCTAACAAAGTTTTTTTTTTAATTTATGGAGCTAACAATGGAGTGAGAGCCAGACGTGTCGCCTAGTTACACTCAAGACTCCACAGTTGGATACCATCGAATCTACTAGAAGAAAATACCTAGAAATGGCTATTTTAACTCTCAAGGCTGCTTACCCAAATGAACGAGCCCCGCAGCCAAACGAATAACATTACAAACACAAAAACTATTGCAGTACAAAATAAGACGAGCATTCACTAAACAGGCGCCATTGCCCGCCTCAAGGATAGCCGTTATTTATGTAAAATTACTCAGCTCAAACAACCGGCTACTTTATTACACTTCACCAAGTACATACTTTGTTTATAAAATAAAAACTGAAAACAATACGTTTTGGGAAATAGCTGGACGTCATAGTAACTGATTATTTTAAAATCTAGCCTTTGTTTGTTCCAGTTAGACTGTCTTTCTGCCGGGCAAGGGCCTTTAGCAAAGGTTCCCCATAACTTCCAGGTATTCCAATCGCCGGCTAATGTTGACCATAGGTCAATGATTCAATTTTCGCATTTTCTCTGAGGCTTTTCCTCTAACCTAAAAAAAATAAACTAACCAAATCATCGTTCTCACAACCCTGTTGAAAAATCATCGAGCCCTGGATGAAGGGCCATTTAGTCATCGAAATTATTTACTTCATCTTCAGTTATGAGAATTGCCCTTAGTAGCAAAACATCCAAAAATCCCTGAACATGGACAATATTCAATAACATTTTTATACTGACTTAAAACAAGATAAACTATAGTAATTTCTAGAATAAAATAAAACTAAACACGGCGCATCATAAAATTCATTCTAAACGATCGATGTGAGCTGGTGGCATCCAGAGGCTTCTGGACAAAGTAAAAGCCAGCTCTTGGGGCACGGAAAGCGTCAACAAGTTTATTTTTTTAATTTCTCTTTACGAGTATAGTGGCTCACCGCAAACGATGGCCCACCTTCTCAACTGTACTCTGTGTACCACCTGCTCTGCACCTGCACTCTAAGGGATCTATCCGAGGCCACCACCAACGCCGTCAATGTGGCAGTTTTGGACGAAACATGCAATTTAAAGGAATCATCGACACGACGAAGATGAAGAAGTGGCTGTGAGCTACTAAAACGAAATAAACAAGGCCTAAGGCATTGCTTGCAGTATCATAACAACGTCAACAACCGTCGTGACCATGGTCAGTCCGCGAGGTCGCTAGATCACTCACATTAGATCATTTATCTCACGTGCTTACAGCATCATGTTTCAGTATTAATACGTGTTTTGGTACGATTTCTTCAAGCGCACAGATGGGTTTCGGAAGCGCTTTATAAGCAGAATCAATTGAAATAGAATAATTAATGATCTAATTAACGTCTGCTCACCGTGTTTTGAAATAATAGTAGGTAATCCTGGTTGGGGTGCTAAGACAGGAAACCTCCACGTGCGCCCGTGGACTGGAGTTCCCTCTCGAATACGTCCGTGGGGAAGACCAGTTTTTCAGGCCGGTGCACCCTGGGATGCGGGCAAAAACTCTTCCTGAGGCACTGTGTGCCTAAGGGGTCTCTTTGCCCGTATGCGAATAGCCTGTCTTGTGGACGCTCCAACGCGTGTCCCTCTGATCAGCAGACGGCACAGCGGCGGAGCGGGCTTGAGGACGGTGAGTAATGGGTAGCTCGCGTCCGACCGAGGACCAAGCCCGGGTCGGTGGCGCGTCGTGTTTCGCGCCAAATGTCTGCTGGGGTCGCGGGTTCTTTCTTAACCCAGGATACCGCGGCCCCGGAACGTAAAGGGCATCCGACGGAACACGGGTGGAATTCAGTCAGTAAGAGTCTGACAGTCCCTTCCGCCCCACCCAGAGCGGCAGGACTCATTTGATGATTTTGCCACGTAAAAAAAAAAGGTAATCCTGTCTGATTTCGGCCACGGTATCTCAGCAGAGATAAGCCATCTGCGCGGGACATATTTGTAGTTCACAAGCGTGTGCGCAGGCACAGGTGCACTCTCTGTTTCTTTATTCTCATAGTCCGATGGGACGGCAATCCGACACAACCGGAGAGAAATCAGGCGCAGGACTAACGGCTTAACGTGCTTTTTGAGTCATGGGGTATTATACCGCCAACTTCTAAACTCCAGATTGAAAAAATGTCGGAAACAGGGTCCCAGCTACCGATGATTAGAGTTCCGGAAACGGAAGGCATTATATCATAATTTCTATATAATTTTTACACTGACATGTCCTAATATTAAATCTCACGTTACTCCCAAACAGCGGTTTGGTTTACAAGTCAGGACAAAATAATCAGCACCACACCAACGCGCCACGTTGCCACTTAGTCACAACACAGCAATTATTAGTTGAATGTCAACAACCTAGGCCCAAGGTTAGACGATTAGGTCGCATAGGCCGGACGTTGTGGTAGGTCGCGCTAGACACTGACTCATTAATTCTGCTCGCATATGTAATGTTCTAATAGTACCTATTGTATGTAATCAACTGGAATGTTGTTATGAACATTTGTTTCGGCTTTGCTTCGTAAAAAAGCGGGGATTGTTCCATAGGAACGTTCTTCCGCGATTGAAATAGTATGACTGAGTAGCTTAAGCTTAATAGAGCCTGTAATGTTCCCAGTGCTTTTTTTTTATTTTTTTTTTTATCGTGGTAAAATCATCAAATGAGACCTCCAACCCCGGGCAGGGCGGGAGGTACTGTCAGACTTGTACTGACTAAAATCCACGGTGTCCTTCAGTAGCCCTTTATGTTCCGGGGTCACGGTAATAGAAATAAATCCCGCGACCCCGGCAGGCTTTGGCCCTCTGAGAGGGGGCCCCGTCATTTTTGCTGACAGCTCTTTGAGGCGCGCGTGGAACACGACGCGCCGTCGACCCGGGCATGGTCCATGGTCGGACAGCGAGTTGCCCTTTACTCGCTGTCCGCATGCCCGCGCCTACGGTGGCCGGAGATCGTCTTGCGACGTACGGCGCCGTGGGCGTACACCACTGCGGTTGGGGCGGAGGGAGGACGCTGTCCTCTCTCTCTCGCGGCCCGCCGCCTCCTTCACGAGCATTACTGCCTCGCAGAAGGCGGCGACCGCTTCCCACTCCGTCTCGCTCCGCAGCATGGCCGAAACCAATGCCGGGCGCGAGAGGTCTCCGCCTATCGCCGCCGTGAGGACACGTCGGTGCTCTGCCCAAGCTGGGCAGTCTTGCACCGTATGCTCTACTGTGTCCTCCGGGCGATCTTCGCAGTGGTGACACCCCGGCGTTTCCTCCTTTCCCATCAGCCACAGGTACCTCCCGAAACTTCCGTGTCCGGTGAGGACCTGCGTCATGCGATAGGTCAGGACGCCGTGACGTCTCTCCAGCCACTCCTCAAAGAGGGGTCTTACCGCCGCGATTGCGGCGTGCCCGGCCGTCGGTTGCGACAGTCGTCCAATCCATACTACCCTGAGCTCGCGCCGGAGCTCTTCCCGCCACGCCTCGACTTCTCGAGGCAGCGGGGTCTCGCCCCGGCGCTGCGCCTCCACACGCCACTCATAGACGTGCTGGAGGGCAGTCGCCTCCAGATCCCAGGGTAGTAATCCGGCAAGCAGGTTCGCCGCTTCGCCGGCGATCGTGCGGTATCCCCGGATCATCCGGATAGCCATGACCCTCTGGCATGCGACCAACTTCAGTGGTCGCGTCCGGATGCTCAGGGCCCACACGGGGGCCCCATAGAGGGCCATGGACCGCACGATACCGGCGTACAGCCTACGGCAGGAGGCGTTTGGCCCGCTGAGATTAGGCAGCAGTCGCTTGAGGGCGGCTGCTGTCCGGTTCAGCCTTGGGGCCAAACTCAGGAAATGCTCCCTGAAGTTCCACCGGCTGTCGAGGACGAGTCCTAGGTACTTCATCGTCCTCCCGACGCCGATGCGAACCCCCTCCACCGTTATGTGGGACTCGGTCCGCGGCGCGTTCAGGCGGCCATGAAAGCACATGGCCACCGTTTTGTGAAGCGCCACCTCGAGTCCCAGCTGCCGGATCCTTTGGACTACTGTCGCAACCGCTTGTGTCGCCTTGTCGGCCGCCGCCTGGTGCGACACTCCCTGTGCCAGGACGAGCGTGTCGTCAGCGTAACAAATTACGCTGACGCCGTCCGGGAGGTCGCCTCGCAGCACGTAGTCGTAGCCGATGTTCCACAGGGACGGCCCCAAGACCGAGCCCTGTGGGACACCGCACGACATCTCTCGCCGGTTCCACTCTCCCCGGTGACCGGGGTAGATGACGGCTCTGTCCGTCAGGTAATCCTCGACCACACGACGGAGGTAGGTCGGCACCCGGTGATACCGGAGTGCCTCCCTGATGCAACTCCAGGGCAGGGTGTTGAAGGCATTGGAGATGTCCAAAGACACCGCCAAGACGACCCTGCCCCGGGCAACAGCATCCCCCGTCGTGAGGGCCCTAACGCGCATGATGGCGTCCACCGTCGAGCGCCCCCTGCGGAAGCCGAACTGGCTCTCCGACAGGTCCGGGCCCATCCGATTCAGGTGCCCGACGAGGCGGTCTGCAATGACTCTCTCAAAGAGCTTGCCCACCTCGTCGAGCAGCACGATGGGCCGGAATGCGGACGGAGAGTCCGCAGGGCGCCCGGGCTTCTGGATCAGGACCAGTTTCCCCGTCTTCCAAGGAAGCGGGAACCGGCCCCTCTCCAGGCATGCGCTAAAGAGCCCCCCCAGTCGAGGCCCGAGAGTCCCGAAGGCCAGGACCCAGGCTTTCCCTGGCAGGCCGTCGGGTCCTGGGGCGGCATTTTTGGCTTTGAGCCGCTGTACCGCCACTCTCAGGTCTACCTCGGTCACCTCTGGAGCGTCGTAGACGTCGTCGTCGCTGCTGTGGTCCGCGTTTGCGCCAGCTTCACCGTCAGATTCCGTCGGAGACGGAGCCATGGGCGGGGGAGTATGCTCCCCTCGCGATGGGAACAGGGCGCTCACCACTTCCTCCACGAACTGAGGCCGGAGCCTCCGCGTCAACGGGGGAGCCCAGGGGCGGAGCTTCGCTCTCACCGCCTTGTAAGGCCGGCCCCATGGGTCCCCGTTCAGAGACTCCAGCATCTCCTCGCGGGCCAATTCCTTGGCCCGAAAGATCGCGTCGCGGAGGACGGTCTTCGCTGCCCTGTAGCCCTCGTATAGCTCCGCCTCTACAGTCGCCGCATCCGGAGGTCGGGTGCGGCGCCTGCGGAACCTGGTGTACCGGCGTCGCGCGGCAACGCACGCCTCGCGCAGCGCTGCCAGCTCACTCGACCACCAGTACAACTGACGCCGGGCGCGTCCTTGCCGGACCCGGGGCATGGCCACGTCGCAGATTTCCGACATGGCCTCCCGGAACCACTCCGCCTCGTCGTTGACGTCGGCAGGCCTGTCCGGTGGTGACACCCAGGCCTGCACGATCGAGGCTTCCAGGAATAGCTCCCGGTCCAGCTGCTTCAGCGCCCATCGCGGACCACACGGGTTCCGTCCACTTGGGACCGGAGCGTCTGAGGTCTGGGTGGAGACGTCGAACCGGATATACCGGTGATCGGAGTAGGTCTCCACCTCCTCTACAACGCGCCAGTTAGTGACGCGCGGCGACAGGTCGGGGGTGGCGAACGTAATGTCCACCACCGACTCGCCCATAAACCGCACGCACGTGGGGACAGAACCCCGGTTCTCGATCACTAGGCCATGACCACGGGGTGCTAAGGCAGGAAACCTCCACGTGCGCCCGTGGACTGGAGTTCCCTCTCGGATACGTCCGGGGGGAAGACCAGTTTTTCGGGCCGGTGCACCCTGGGATGCGGGCAAAAACTCTTCTTTAGGCTCTGTGTGCCTAAGGAGTCTTTGCCCGTATGCGAATAGCCTGTCGTGTGGACGCTCCAACGCGTGTCCCTCTGATCAGCAGAGGGCACAGCGGCGGAGCGGGCTTGCGGACGGTGAGTAATGGGTGGCTCGCCGTCCGACCGAGGACCAAGCCCGGGTTGGTGGCGCGTCGTGTTTCGCGCCAAATGCCTGCTGGGGTCGCGGGTTTTTTCTTAACCCAGGTTACCGCGGCCCCGGAACGTACAGGGCATCCGAAGGAACACGGGTGGATTTTAGTCAGTAAGAGTCTGACAGTCCCTTCCGCCCCACCCAGGGCGGGAGGACTCATTTGATGATTTTACCACCTAAAAAAAAAAAAAAAAAAAAAAAAAAAAAAAAAAAAGGCCATGACCACGGGCCCAGCGCTCGAGCGTCCTACCCCGCGAACGGTCCATGGACCGGGAACCCCAAGCCGGATTTTTGGCATTGAAGTCCCCGAGGACAAGCGCGGGGAGGGAACCGAGGGCGACGACGACGTCTCCCAGCTCCGCTAGGGAGTCTTGGAACTCGGCGAGAGTTCGGTTCGGGGAGAAATACACGCCGACAACGGCGATCTCCCCGAACCGCGCTGCGACGATCCCGCGCCCTCTCTGAACACGATCGAGGGGCGGGGGTACCGGCGGCGGTCGACAAAATTAGGGTCACCGAGCCGTTCAGGTCCGCTACCCAGTCATCTCTGGGCACGACAAAGTACGGCTCGGCGACCACGGCGACATTGATCAACCACTGCGCCATGCTCTGGAGCAAGAGATCCTGAGCAGCGGCGCAGTGGTTGATGTTCGCCTGGAGGAAGCGCAATGGAGACATTAATCGGAATCCATTGCAGCCTCCTCCAGGACCCCTCGCGGGGGTACGGCCACGGCGGCGGCCGCAGCGGTGGCGGCGGCGGCGGCGGTGGCGGCGACGGCGGCGGCGGCGGCAGCGGGAGCTGCGGCGGCGGCGGCAGTAGCGGGGACGGCGGTGGCAGAGGGCCTACCTCTGCTCTTGGTCTTGGCGGGCGGGGCGCAGGCTTTGCCCCCTGCCCGGTGATCGGCCGGCTTACCAGCCGCCGCACATAGGAAACAGTGCGGCGGGGCATTGCAAGAGCCGGCCTTGTGACCGGGCCGGCCGCAGCGGAAGCAATCGCCGCTGCGGTCAACCTCCGAGGTGCACTTGCACGCCGTATGGTTACCCACTTGGCAGCGGAAGCACCTCAAAGGTCTGGGCTCCAGCAGTTTCACCTGCGCGGACACCCAGCCGACCAAGAGCCTTCGGCCCTCCCCAATCTTTTTGGCCGCCGTCACGGGGCAGCTGACCGTAGTCGACAGCAGCCCCGCGAAGTCAGGGCGTAGGATGCCCGCCCTGACCTGATCGGCGGGGCATTCCCCAGCCCTGGCCACGGCGGCCACCACGTCCCCCTCCGAGATGGAGTCGTCCAGGCCCATAATGCGCAGGTCAGCGCGCTTTACGGGCCTGGAGACTCGGGCCTCCTCCGCGTCTAAGGACGCTCTGAGCCTTTCGGCCAGAGCGTCAGCGGTAGGGCCGCTGGCCGCGCCGGGGATCGACAGAAGTCTGGCCCCCGTTGCGGTGACTTGCACCCGGAGGCCCCCGTCGATCCCCAGCTCTCGGAGGTTTACTGCCTCCTTCGCCTTCGCGAACACGTCGCGGTACGTCACGCCCCTCTTGACCGCGTCCGGCTGCAAAGTAATGACTACAGCCGCGGTCTTGGGGGCGCGGAGTTTCGCCGCGACGGTTCGCTTACGCTGCCGCTGTCTTTGTCGCCGCCTTTGCCTCTTTTTGGCCCTGCTCTCTCCCGCCACCTGCCATTCGGCATCGGCTGGGGGAGGACGCGAGGGCTGCGTAGGCTGCGTAGGCGGGACAGGTCGGGGTGGCTGACTCGCCGCCGCCGCCGTGACACCCTTCCTCTTTTTTGTTTTTGGGGCCGGTGTCCCAGGAGCCGCCGCTGCTGGGACCGCCCTCGCCGGGGCCGCCCTCGCCTTCGCCGGTGCCACCGCCGCTTGAGCAGCTCTTGCCGGGGGCTGTTTCGGCGGTGCTTGCGGCTTCGTCGCGGCCCGCTTCTCCTGGGCCGGCCTGGGTGGCGTGGCTGCGGCTACAGCCGCGTACGACGCCGCCGCGAGCGGTGGGCGCAGGATGCGGTTCTCCAGCACTGTGAACCGCTGGTTGAAAGCCGCCAGCTCCTGCCGCACCAGACTTAGGACAGCATTGCTGTCATCTGTTGGTGCGGGCTTCGCCGGCGGCTCCTTCGTCCGCACCTGCGCCTGCGTCTGTGCCTGCGGCCGCGGCTGCGGGACCTCCTCCCGGCGCACCTTCCGCAGACCGGCCAACTCCGTTTTGAGATGGATGTTCTCCTTACGGAGAACATCCATCGCCGCCGTCAGTTTGGCCACCTCCTCCCGCATTTGGGATATTTCACCCGATGCTGTCGATGCAGGAGGAGGCAACCCGAGGCTCTCCGTTGCCGCTCCCAAGATTTTGGCCATGGCCACACCTAAGGACTTTTCCTTGGTGGCCTTCTTGCCTGGCTTGGTGCGGGTCAGGTTGCGGAGAGCCTCCGCCACCGTTTCTTCGAAAGAGGGCTTCGAGGGGGGCTCAGTCGTGAGCCCTCTGCCCCCAGTCCTGCCTCGGCCTTTACCCCGCACGCTAGTGGGGATCTTCCGGCCGGCAGGACCCTCCTCGGACGAGGAGACATCTTCCCGGGAGCGCTTGAGGAACTTACTCCTCTTACTGGCGCTCCCCTCACTCCTCTTCGCTACGCTTCCAGAGGTAACACTCTGGAAGCTAACGGCGTCTGATGCCGAGTCGGACTCCGACTCAGGCACCAGCGCCCCCTCCTTCTTCGGAGCGGCACTCTGTGCCCGCTCGATATTTGGTGTCGGTGAGGAGGACGTACTGGACAAGTCCAGTGACTCCCCCCCACAGGCACGTGAGCCCCCCTGGCTCGATGCGGCGACTGCCGGTGCAAAGTTTGGCCAAAACAGATTATTGTTGCCCCCCCCAGAGTACGATGGGGCAGACCGGACGAGTCCGGTGCGGGATTCCCCAGCTGCTGAGCAACTGGGACCCGCCTGGGTAGTCTCTACAAGAATCCTTTTTTCCATTTTTACACTTTTTTAAAGAGGTGAGTTCCTCTGGTTTCCCTATACCCCCTCCCCCTCCCCTGGTTCACCTCACGGTTACGTCTGAAGATCAGACGCAGACCGGAAGTGAACCTTTCCCCCCCTGAGCCCGGTCTCTGAGACCGGGCCCCGCGCCGCCTACAAGCTCGAGCTAACTGCTCGATCCTGCAGGCGGCGCGCCTTTCCCCGGTGTCCCTCTTGGTCTGGTCTCTCCCTCTGAGCCTGTCCGGCATGAGTGCACAAGTGCCTCTACCGGCAGGGGCCCAGAGATCATTGAGACACGCAAGCCCCACCACGACGGCAACGTGGAGACACGTTGGTGGGGATGTTCCCAGTGCTGGGACTCAGGTCTACCCTCTGCGAGTTTAACGGGGCTGTAATCAGCCATGCGTGCCCAGTGTGGGTTATAGATGTCTCATTTTCTCAGATTTTTTTGGTTCTTAGATATGACCGGTTTCTTCACGAGTTTTCTTTTATTGTTTTAAAAGCAGTGGTTTCTTGACATAAATTACGCAAAGTAATGACTGAGGACAAGTCAGTAGGTATATCCGTGTGCTGAATTTCTTCAAATTGAGTGATGACCAACCACAACACGTGAAACGTCAGTGTAAACAATTGATATTCGATCTACAGTCCGCCATATTGGAATAATATTTAGTGTGAATGAATTCTAGCTGCCAAGGTCTAGTCGACGGACATTGCGCAGGTCATAGTACCTACTGAGTCATTGGGACATTGGGAGAACATCCATCGCCGCCGTCAGTTTGGCCACCTCCTCCCGCATTTGGGATATTTCACCCGATGCTGTCGATGCAGGAGGAGGCAACCCGAGGCTCTCCGTTGCCGCTCCCAAGATTTTGGCCATGGCCACACCTAAGGACTTTTCCTTGGTGGCCTTCTTGCCTGGCTTGGTGCGGGTCAGGTTGCGGAGAGCCTCCGCCACCGTTTCTTCGAAAGAGGGCTTCGAGGGGGGCTCAGTCGTGAGCCCTCTGCCCCCAGTCCTGCCTCGGCCTTTACCCCGCACGCTAGTGGGGATCTTCCGGCCGGCAGGACCCTCCTCGGACGAGGAGACATCTTCCCGGGAGCGCTTGAGGAACTTACTCCTCTTACTGGCGCTCCCCTCACTCCTCTTCGCTACGCTTCCAGAGGTAACACTCTGGAAGCTAACGGCGTCTGATGCCGAGTCGGACTCCGACTCAGGCACCAGCGCCCCCTCCTTCTTCGGAGCGGCACTCTGTGCCCGCTCGATATTTGGTGTCGGTGAGGAGGACGTACTGGACAAGTCCAGTGACTCCCCCCCACAGGCACGTGAGCCCCCCTGGCTCGATGCGGCGACTGCCGGTGCAAAGTTTGGCCAAAACAGATTATTGTTGCCCCCCCCAGAGTACGATGGGGCAGACCGGACGAGTCCGGTGCGGGATTCCCCAGCTGCTGAGCAACTGGGACCCGCCTGGGTAGTCTCTACAAGAATCCTTTTTTCCATTTTTACACTTTTTTAAAGAGGTGAGTTCCTCTGGTTTCCCTATACCCCCTCCCCCTCCCCTGGTTCACCTCACGGTTACGTCTGAAGATCAGACGCAGACCGGAAGTGAACCTTTCCCCCCCTGAGCCCGGTCTCTGAGACCGGGCCCCGCGCCGCCTACAAGCTCGAGCTAACTGCTCGATCCTGCAGGCGGCGCGCCTTTCCCCGGTGTCCCTCTTGGTCTGGTCTCTCCCTCTGAGCCTGTCCGGCATGAGTGCACAAGTGCCTCTACCGGCAGGGGCCCAGAGATCATTGAGACACGCAAGCCCCACCACGACGGCAACGTGGAGACACGTTGGTGGGGATGTTCCCAGTGCTGGGACTCAGGTCTACCCTCTGCGAGTTTAACGGGGCTGTAATCAGCCATGCGTGCCCAGTGTGGGTTATAGATGTCTCATTTTCTCAGATTTTTTTGGTTCTTAGATATGACCGGTTTCTTCACGAGTTTTCTTTTATTGTTTTAAAAGCAGTGGTTTCTTGACATAAATTACGCAAAGTAATGACTGAGGACAAGTCAGTAGGTATATCCGTGTGCTGAATTTCTTCAAATTGAGTGATGACCAACCACAACACGTGAAACGTCAGAGTAAACAATTGATATTCGATCTACAGTCCGCCATATTGGAATAATATTTAGTGTGAATGAATTCTAGCTGCCAAGGTCTAGTCGACGGACATTGCGCAGGTCATAGTACCTACTGAGTCATTGGGATAGATTTGTGGTCGACTGATGACAAACACACACATGCATACACTGTTTTTCATCATCATCACACTAGCACGGTTCTTTGTTAGTGTGAGTGCATGCGAATTTTTGGCGCTGGGAATTTTTATTTTTTTACAATTTCTCTGAATTATTTATGGGGATGGTATCACTGTTGATTATGAGTCTCCCTATAGCCTTCACCCTGTTAGTACCCTGTACTAAAATTTACAAATGCCTCGTAGTCACAAAAATGTTAACAAGGCATTACAAAAAAAGTAAATAAAAATGTTGTACGTACCTACCTAGAAATTAAATAGATAAAGCAGTTGTTCTTTTTTTGTTATCAAAAACATGTAACAGTAAATTCTGAAACTAAATTGTGTCTTAATTTCTTGTAATATTGTAAACGTCAGGGCCGAAACAAAAAAAAGAACAAATAAAGTGTTTTTTATCGAAGATTATAAAGTAAAGTTATAGCTGAAATATCGCCGAAGGCCTTACACGTAACCTTGAAGCTTCTACACCTGAATATTCCTGGAAAACTTGAAAACTGAAAAAACGGTCCAAGTACCTCTTGAAATTCTACCAAAACTTTACGTACTAACGCGTCATCAAAAAGTACACAAAGATTTTCCGCTGCGACAAAAAAATCGCAGGCACTAGACCAAAACAGCGCATTAAGTAGACATCACGAGTAGGTACGAGTGTAGGTATTCAGACTCAACCTTGGCAGTGCTGACGAACTCTCGCCTTGGGCTGGGAGGCGAGTGGTAATGAGATGAACAGAAGTACCAGTCCTTACAAGAATCGATATGTGCATTATGTACACAGTGACAGTTGGCATGAGGAAAATACCTGTTGCACTTAGCAAAAGTTCCATAATACAAAAGATAAGAGGCATACGATGATATCGTTGCTTTTTAAATTATGAAATAATGGGTCATAATCATCAAATGGTTATCCTTTCTAGGGGGAGTGGAAGTCGAAATGTTAAACTGTTTACTGACTTAAACACCTGACGAAGCAAATACTCTTTTAGTAGCAATACAATGCAGAAATAGGCCTGCGAGTACTCACTCGAGACTACTGAGTCTGGAGAGCCACCCCCATCCCATTGAACCCCGTGCCGCGAATTCTTCTCTATGAAAAGTATTATGGCTGAAAGGATAAATTGTTCATAAAACATCATAGACACTGAAGAAACCAAATAACATATTATATTTCCTTGCTATTCCCGAAGGATTAGACAGAGGTTCAACCTAGTAGTACGCCCACATTTCGCCAGTTACATTGAACAGCACATTCATGATTATGGTCTTAGTGGTGAGCGGAGCGACCGACGGGTGGCTTGAATTAAGACATTGGTTACTTTGTAGTTACGCGAATTCGCCACTGGTAACTCCTCGTGTCGTGTCTCAAACATTTCTACCCATTTGATCTTACCGATCGCCGCACCGCGCTAAGTCACCGCTTACAGCGGCAACGTCGTTAAGGGACCGCTAGACCTACAAGGGGCGAGCCTATTGCATTCAACCGGGCATGCACTAATCCAGTCTCTGTACCTGGTGATCGGAATCGAACCCTGGACTTTTCATCCAGGAAGTGCAACATCACAATTGCCACCAGAAAAAAATAACAGCCGTCTTGACCTTAGAACGTAAAGGGCTATTAAAGGACACCGTGGATTTTAGTCAGTACGAGTCTGACAGTACCTCCCGCTTTGCTCTGGGTTCCAGGACTCCCAGGATTTTACCACGACAAAAAAAAAACCCACCTAAAACATGTTGATATTCGCCATAAATTACACAGTTTGAATTCCTTTGCATCTGCATACAAACCGCCACTGCATCTTACCACTGCAACGCAGTTTTTTAAATCCCCAGATCCTTATAGACACAACCAAACCTTCTGCGACTCCCCTGCACAATCCCGACGCACTAAATTTGCTCATATTAGTTGCAAACTCTGGGGTATTGCTTGTATTTATTTTAGCTTTAATGGTGGGTTGTTTATTTATGTCCGATTTGTAAATCAGGTAGTTTCGGAGTGACGATCTGCATGTGTTGCTGCGCAGTTGTTCGGTGTCAAGGCTATGCTTAGTTGTAACGTATTGTGTTGTTCAATGATAGATATTAAAATGTAAGACGTATGTGTGAAGAATTAAAAAATGCATTTGTTTCTTTACTTACATAAGTAGTGGTTTAATGGTATCGGGCCCCTACTTACGATGAGTTATTCCACTCTGATCCCCAAAAACTGATCCCCTAGAAGTAAAAATATTTGAAAGGGGATCGGTTTGGGGATCAAAGTGGAATAACTCCTTACGATTATGTCGCGAGTTCGACCTCAACTAGGCTCATTAGTTTGTGTAATTGATTTCATCATCACTGTCTAGTTTGGCGCAGAATTCTGACATGATGTTAGTCGTAACCCACCGCCCGACTGTGATTGCTTAGTCGTCACTTGTCACCGCTTTCGTTAGAGGTGGCCTGTGATGAGAGGTAGATCCCACTCCAAAAATGGCGGGGCGGGCGGGGAATTCCTTTCTAACATTAATGTTCTTTTCGCAAGTAGACCATGACACGGATCACTTTTTATCACATGAGAAATTTTCCGACCTTCACCCAAGCGATGCCGCGGTCAAAACTTAATCTTAAATAAACTTCGAAGTAGGTACCTAAATCAATACGTAAAACTAACAAATTAACATAAGACATTCTCCTTGAACCTAAGTCACAGTGCGTTGCCCCGCGACGTCGCTCGTATTGTTAACACAATATTACTGCTTTGCAATTCTATTCCAGGTTAGACTGTTTTTGTTATGGCTCGTATTTGTTGTTTAAGATGTTATCTTTGGGAAATTTACAGCTTATTAAGAGCTTAAAGCTAAGCTATCTTTATGTTCTTTAGTAACCAGAGTTTCTTGCCAATTCATCTCCTTAAACCTAGAATGTGCATAATTTTTTCAACCCTAAATCAAGGGCCAACCTTTTCTAAGGTGGGCCCTTGATCTCCCTTTGTCGATGAGGTCGCAGAACTGTCTGATAAGATAACCGTGACCCTGGAACGTAAGAGCTATTGAAGGATCACTGTGGATTTTATAAACTACGAGTCTGACAGTTCCTACCGTCCAGCTCTAAGCGAGATAACTCATGACGTATTAACGACGATAAAAAAAAAGAATTTCTCGATGTAATTATAGTTGGATAGCCTCATGGCCGTCCACCTAGTAGAAGGTTCTACATCCCTACGTCTCAACTGTGATCTTCATTCTAGTCCACAAATGTGTACCTACCGAGTCTAACAATTACTACCTACCAGCATACTATAATATAATCTGGCTAGGAAGCATAATTTGTTTAATGTCCCATTTTGTCGCAATGTAGCTTGATCCCACACTGTTGTCCGATCCACCTTCTCTTTACCGCGTATGCTGACGATGCTCGACGCGCTCCTGGAGATCAACCCTGGATTGGACTTGTTAACTGATGAATGGAAGACGATAATGTTGGAATGTTTACGATTCTATGAGACGAAAAATTGACAGAATTAATTAGTTTGGTTTTAATGGCTTACTTTGTATTAAATGTACAATAATAAAGAAATTCAATACTTTTTTAATAGTATCGTGCCTTATTAAAAAACCGTCCTACTTACTAAACAATAAAAACAACAGCGCTTGCAACAGCGTCGTAATATCGGGAACTCAAACAAATAAATAATCACGGAAGATATCCCGTAAGTGACATTTTAAGTTATGAAGCAAACCGTGATAGTTTAAAAAAGTGTTAAATGAAAACAACTTTATAAGAAAAACAAATCGTAATGACTCATCGATCAACACAAAACTGCTACCTACAAAATGCATCCATCTTGCAATCTCCTTTTTGAGCCTCTCGCTTCTATATCCTGCTCTATACATAACAGAGTATATAAAGCGGACATTAACCCACGACCAATGATTCATCTATCATTATAGGAGTGTTGGCCCTGTGTTGACCGCCCCAACTTACTTTGGGTTCGAATCCAGTCAGACAATAATAACAATAATATTCCACAACTATCACACAACGCCATCTAGTCCCAAGCTAAGCAGAGCTTGTGTTATGGGTACTGGACAACTGATCACATCACACAAACATTTGTCCTGGTGGGAATCGAACCCACGACCTCCGCCATAGCAGTCAGGGTCACTAACCACTAGACCAACAGGCCAGTCAACACTTTATTGAGGACAATTTATGAAGTCATGTCAGAGGCTGTTAGTGTTCCCAGAGAGTTGGCGTCTTAACCTATCCTGTGTCCCACTGCTGGGAAAGTGCCTTTCCTTTCTCCTTCCAAACCTTTCTATTTCGGGCAAAGAATTTAATAATCTGATTATGCTAGCCTCACAAAAAAAACTGGCCTTAATTTTCCAATTCCCTTAATCCTGCAACGCAGTATATAATACAGTATATAACGGGTGCATTAACCCACGAGCAATGATTCATCTATTCTTAGTCCACATGTGAAGAGAAAAACACCCACGAAACATCAGGAGTAATGAAATCGTAGAAGCTGAAGTTCAGTGAACTTTGAAACTTCCTGAAAATGCTGTTTTCATGTCGAGGTTATATTTTTATAGTTTTCGTACGTCATTGCCCCTCACTAGGAATAAATACTGCGTCGTGAGTCTATTTACAAACATTTTAACTCACATACGCAAACAAAGAGATCTGAAATAAGTGTTTGTAGATCATACAAAATACTTGCACCGACAGAATCGAAACCCCAACACACCACACAGCAGTCAACGGCTCAACGACTGTACCAACCATGACGTCAAATATTAGGAGTACTTGAAATTAGTTGAAAAGAATACAAGCTTATTAGCTACTGAAATATCTTATCCATCACGCCTGAAATCCTGAAAAATTTATAAGAAAGGATCATTACCTTGGAGTAAATTTTTCCAGTTACATTTAGGCCTCATAGGAGCCAAGCCTGTTGCCATTAACTGGACACAAATTCTGAATCTGGACTGCTTTCATAATCTACTGCTAAATTCCCGAAGAAAAATAAAATAATAATTAACAGTATAGAAATTGAACCCAGGACTTCACATAGCAGGCAAATCACTAAAAATAATACAAAACTTTCGATTTGTCAATTAACCACTAGGTCACGAATTTTTTTTAAATCTTGGTAAAAAGCAGGGAAGAGCGGGAGAGACTATCAGACTCGTACTGACTAAAATCCACGGTGTCCTTCAATAGCCCTTTCTGTTCCGGGGTCACGGTAATTCGTTAGTCCCGCGACCCCGGCACGCTTTGGCCCTCTGTTGAGGGGCCCCGTCATAATGCTGACACTCTGCTAGGTAACGTACTGTATAATTAATTGAAGGGAGCACAAAACCTGCATAGCCTATTCCCAACTATCTCAGGGTCGGTAGTTGAGAGCTTGATTGATTAAATTGAAAACGAGTTATTAGTTAGATGCCTAAAAAGATTGATAACTTATTATTACTTATTTCTTTTGAACCATTCATTTCTATTAAAAATGGCTATGACGGATAGCCACCCATCCATAGACCAACCTCGACAAGCGCAGCTTAACCTTCAAGATCACCGTTCGTCTGTTATTATTTAGTCATAAGCCCCTCTGAAAGGTACAGCAAATATTAACCCAAAATGGCACCCAACCATTTTGTTCTCGATGCGAACACAAAAAGAAACCACTCACAAGAATCTATCTTTAAATGGGTTTCAACACTCCCGTCGCGGCCTCCCAATGCTACTCATATATCCTGCCATATACGTGGTACATAACAAGTACATAAGCGCATAAATATAAAATTGCGTTAGTTCATTACACTCCAGTAGATAAACACATAGGTATGTTGTGTGAACCCATCTCTACTGACAGACCAGTTCATACAATGCAGGCCGAGATTAATGGCACAGTAATATTATCAAAAAATAATCATAACTTGGATTGGACTAAGAGTGCGTTTTTTTTTTCATGATAAATGCTTCTTGTGGGAAGATTGACCACTCCTGTATGTCCCAGCAGTGGGATGATTACGTCGCAAGTGGCGTGCTTGTGTAACAGATTATATTATGTACGTTGCGAGGCAGAAGACCGTAGGAAGTGCCGTTTTATAGTCTCCATGGAGAAAATTTAGATTTTCTCCTAAAATGTTAATTTCAACATTGACCCTCTTTCATAATCAAACGGCACGGTTGACGCAGTGGCTGAGCTATTGACTGCTGCGCAGTGTATCGCGGGTTCGATCCCTGCGCTAAACATTTTTTTATGATCTACACGTAGTTCCGGGTCTGGGTGTTTGTATAAGTGAGTTTACTTGTTTACTCACAATTTTTTTATAAAAACAAAATATATACATCAAAAATATTATTATCATATACCATAGGTGGTCAAATGTGAATACAACCGTTGTCCTAAAATAGGTGCCCTAAAATAAATTACTCAAACGGTTACACCATGCAAACAAGACGGAATAATAGACCATAATTGGCCATATAAACTTTTGTATTAAAAAATTGAATGACAGCTAGAAAAAGTCCCTTTTCATGCGGGCAACACCATAAACAACAAAAATCTAGATTGTGTCTATAGACTACTTTGTATAATAGACCATAAGTGGTGGCTTGTTCCTAGCCCGCATGCAGGCACTCTAGACCTCATTGTCCCAATTAACAATAACACAGGGTGACAGCAGTAAATTAATTGTTTTAACTGCACTATCACACAGATCAAAAGGAAAAAAAAACTGTTTTGAAAGGACTAAACATTAGTACATAACATTAGTAAGTATTTAAAAAAAAAAGATTCTTAACCCAGTCTGACACAGTACGTGGATCCACCACGTACTGTGTCAGACTGGGTTAAGAATCTTATATGGACGACTCCCTCTCACAGTGAGGAGGCTTGTGTCCCAACAGTGGGAACGTTATAGGCTGATGATGATTATGAGTCTATTTCATGATCTCTATCTCTTCGCTCCCAACTACGAGAAATATATTGTGAGGAAACCGCAAAATAGCCATAATTTGAAGAATTGTGTCATCCACTATCCCCCACTGTGCCTGCATGGTTAATTAAGGCTCATTCGCTCTGACCAATAGGTAAATTGCGTCCCACTATTGGGTATTATAAGTTGATTAGTTGTAAACAACATAGTACCGAACAAAATGGCACTCGTGGGCTGCAGCTGAAAATCAGCGTCAGTTAGCAAACTTTGTGCTGCCTGGCATTATGCTGAGCTGAAGCGCTTTCGGTATTAAAAGATTTTTGTTATTATTCAATAAAAGTTTTAATGCCAATAAACACAATTTTCTTTGTTTCTTTCTTTACCGTGTACAAAATTATCCATTCTCCGGTAGGTAGCTATTTTTTTGCTGTACTCACCCTACAGTCGCAACTGGGTTATAGTATAACAAATACTTTCATATTTTCTACTAGTTCAACTATCACTAAACCTAAAAAACCTCTACCTTTCCTTAAACCCACAACATTTACCTAAAATAAACTCCGCCGTCCAATTTCCGTGGCCTACAATGTAATGCCCGCTGCACATGAACATTTGCCAAATATTTTTTTCTAAATATGTAACCGTCAGTTCATTAACCCCGACCGCCATTATCGGGCTGGCCGGACGAGTGTTTTAGATCGGCGCAGACGCATCTTTGTGTGCATTTACGATACGGCGCACATTATAATCTGCATGTGTGCGAGTTTTTATGGCCCGACTTGTATTTTTTTAGATTCGGATATGTGACGTCATTTTATTTATAAATATTAGTGGGGACTACATTTTTGTGATGTTGAAGGTTGTGTTAAGGGTTCTATTTGTGGTGGTGATGGTGATTGTAAAGGGTCTGGCGAAAAATAGAGATGACGAATGGTTTCGAATGGTTTTTCGTTGATACCATCCCAATGAAAAGTATTATAGACAAATTTTCGATGATTTCACATAAACATCATCATAGGTGTCATACCTCTATCGTTTTCCTAATTTACTTTTGATCGACAAAGTATTTCTTCTGTTTCCATTTTTTTTACAGTGGAAATAGTTACAATCATGTCGTAACTTAATTTTTTTTTTCCCACTCCCATTTTGGAATTCAAATTCATTATTATTAAGTTTTTTTTTGTTATTAATACTTAATATAAAAAAATGAGATAGATTAACTTAGATATTTTAAAATCTTGCCGGCCGGTCCTCAAAGTAGCACTTCACGATGTGACCAGAGTCAGTCCTATTACAATAGAGTCAGAACGGTCTATAATTGATTTCATAATTGATATTTGTTTGGGTTTATCTATTAATTTAAATGGATATATTTTGAAAGAAAATATTAGTTCCTCGTCCGTACACTAGAGGCGTTTAATAATTTTTCCAAACAAAAAAGTCTAAAAATACATCTAGTACGCTGTAAATACATTACAAAAATCTCGTGATAAGGCCTCAGCTCACCCTTACAAACTACACAAAACATGTTAAATAATTAACACTCCAATTAACATCGTTAAAATCAACACAATCCACAAACACCCTTAAATTCCTCAACTACCCTTAATAATAATAAACAAAGTAAATAAACTATAAACCGGACTATTTCCGGTCGCCGTCTAGACTCGAACCCGCGACCCTTCAGGGGTCAAGTACGGTCAAATAGACAAGGTATTCTATGAATATGTTATTGTTAAGGGCCCGAGGGGAAATAGTTGAGACGGGTGCTGTTGAAAGTTTGTTTTGATGGCATCTTTTGTAGTAAAATTGTTTAGATTTTATTGTGGATATTGCTTTGATAAAGATAGACATTTTTGCTGCTTAAATATGATCTGTTGTTATTGCAAATTGTGGTTAATATTTCTGTCATCATTAGTAGATATTTATATCAATACTCAAAAGGCTACCGAAGGACACCGTGGATTTTAGTCTGTATATCTATTTCGAACGATCGTACTATTGTCCATCTTCTGCCTTCGCTTTTCCCAACTATTTCTGTTCATAATTTGTAAATAATCAGATCTATAAAGCCCGGTTACTGGTTATAACTTTTTTTTTTAATTGACCCACAGGGGAAATCTGCATCCATAAGAGATTCGGGAAAAGTGTCTTAGGAACCTTAAGCTCTGTTTTGATGTTACCTAACAATTTTGGCATTTGATTTTTTTGGCCAAGTGTGACTTGTTCACAATAATGCGAGAAATTAGCCAATTTGTTTTTACTGCGGTTTAGAAAATCGGGACGGCGGAAGTTGGTCTTCAGCTAAATATTTTTTCATACAAAAAGGAAACATTACCAATTTATTACAATCATATTTAATTTTAGTAAGCTGTTAAGTAAGTATGTTTACGGATAAAGCGGTTTCTTTGCTCAGATTCCTTTTTCCGATCGGATTTATTGGTATAATTAGCAGAACAACCTGCAATGAAAGATTTTTCTGTTATAATCATTCAGCATAAGAACTAGATAAAAGCAATGTAAAATAAATATCCTAAAATCCTCGACTACTATAAAATACCTAAACCAAATAAAATTCCCGTCAAATCAAAACTACAAATCTACACACGCGGCCAGAATAACCGACCCCTCTCTCAAGGCCGAAGAAAATTACACTGTCGTGACATGTAACTATTCTACCGTCGTACCTCAGTGACCCACTTCCCTATTCGTCCCACATGTCTAGACGAAGAACCCCGGGGGCCGGAGGCCGGGGGTCGGGGGTCGGGGGTCGGTCAAGTGCGCCCCGATAGATGCTAGTAGTGTAATGGGATTATGTTCCCATAAGATTGGGAAAAGCCGGTTTGATAAGATTCGTTTTTTTTGTGTCTTTACTTCTTTAAAGATTGGTAGAAATGTAATGGTGTTTGAATTGGTTTTTCATCGATGGATATATTTTTTTAAACCGAGTTTTCAAGATACTTGCAGTTTTAGTCTGCAATAATGATGTTAAATGATTTGCGTCAGATATTTTATTTTTATTCAAGACTCAACTACTACCGGTGTCTTATAAAAGGGCCTTGTTGCATTATCTAAAGTTAAAAGATCGATTTCCTAACAGGTTTGAAACATAAACTTTGACTTTATTGGCAAAAATTTTGTCTCTACAAATATTTAGATGATGACCCTATCACCAATATCCTACAGTCTATAACTTGTCTATTGGATGTAAATCATTTCTTTGTATCAGTGTATTCAATAGTTGGTAACCCAAATAAATAAAAAATAAAATCGCATCACTTTCCCAGTTTTCAAACCTAGAACACGAGTAATTCTAAGCTAGTTTTTTTTTAATAATAAATTCAAACGAAATGTAACCCCACTAGCAAACAAACTAAAACACATATTATCTCACTACACACATGAAACTATTCTACTATTCTCAAAATCAATCACATAACCCCCCCACGCCCCCTCCCCTCCAGACTACCCTCGAAACGCATTCCCGGTCGTACACAATAACCCGATCCTCGACATAACCTTGAAAATGGCATCTTAACTATCCATAGACTCCACGCACGAGGGGGACACAGATAGTCTGAAGGAAGGAGGGAGCGAGACGCAGTGATAACATAAGAAACGCAAGGTCGACGGGCAGTGGGTCACTTCGTCTAGGCGGCGTCTAGCACGCACACTAGTTTAGTTGTACCGATAGCCGATAAGTTGGATGTGGGGAGTTATTTATTTATTTATGTGATTATTTTATTTTTTTGTGGATTAGAAAGTTAATATGTTGTGTGGATAGTTTTGAATGTGTGTAGCCACTGTTAGTTTTGACGAGGCAAACAGTTCAATCGGGCTAAAAAAATCAAAAAAGGAAGAATGAGAAAGGAAATAAAAATAGTCCAAAAAGTGACAATTTAGTTTTAGTTTGATTAAAGTTCTGTCATGTCTAAATTATAATAGTAGCATAAATTCAAAATCGTCGATTTTAATTTCAACGAAGAGCTAAGTCCAAAAATTCGTAAAGGGTAGGAACACGAAAAAAAAGGTTTTTTACATAGAAAACCATGTTTTTAACAGTCTTATCTAAAATCTATAACAAACCTTACATAATAAAAAAATGTGCACCTTTATCCAATGCAAATTAGAAGTCGCGTTCTAAAGATGCTTTGTTTCAAACACTGCGCAGGGGCAAGTCACTTACACTCGATCAAAACACTACTACCGTTGTTCTGTCTCAATTAAAACACATCACGATTAACCAAGGGTTGAAGATTCATGAACATCTAACAACCAATGTTTCATAATCACCAAAAACCCAAGAATTAGTCAGTAGCGTGTCCTAATTAGCGTTATACACGTAATTAATGGATGCGCACACGCAGACTGAATGTTTAGAGATTCGTGCCAATGAACTGAGGAGGGTATTTGAAAGACGAAGGCAGGATTAGTTGATGTCAGCAGGATTTTTTCATTGTAAAATAAAACTGACTGGCCTGTTGGTCTAGTGGTTAGTGAAGGGTCACTAACCACTAGAACAACAGGCCAGTCAGTTTTATTATATATATCGAACCCACGATCCCCGGCATAGCAGTCAGGGGACTGTTATGCCGGTGGTTGTGGATTCGATTCCCACCCAAGACAAATGTTTGTGTGATGAGCATGATCGTTTGTTCTGTGTCTGTGTGTAATTTATCTATAATATGTATGTATTTAGAAATGTATAAGTATGTTTATCAGTTGTCTAGTACCCATAACACAAGCTCTGCTTAGCTTGGGACTAGATGGCGTTGTGTGATAGTTGTGGAATATTATTAGGTATTATTATTATTATTATTGAACTGAAGGTAAAATACTTAGAGCTGAAAGTTCTTGGGTGATACTAATTCATGAAAACAGCATTTTCCTTTACAAAATAGCTCTACCACACTCGCCCTCTGCTCGGCTCGTTAGGTTCTTAACTTGATGTTAACTTGCCTAAAACTTCCCCAAAACGGGGTTATCAAAAAAAACAAAAAAAAACTGACTGGTCAATTCCTAAGACCCTATTCACCTTGTAATAAATATTAATATGATATGACCATAGTACTCGTATGATATAAATTTTCAAAGGCTTGTATAAATAACAAAGGAATATTAAGGGCTATTGAAGGACACCGTGGATTTTAGTCAATACAAGTCTGACAGTCCCTCCCGTGTGTGGCAGTGGCAGGACTCATTTCATGATTTTACCACGATAAAAAAAAAGAAACAAAAAAATGCTTGTATAAATGCATATCTATAACGACAAAACGCGTTAAATGCAAGAAACTTAACTTACTTAACTTCTAAACTTAGCCCAGATATTACACAAACCTCAAAACTCTTTCAGAGCACTTAACCTAAGAATTAAATAAAAATAAACAAAAGTCCCGAACAGTACCCTTAGCACAAATTTTCAGTATTTGAGACGTAAAGGAAACTGGAACTTTGACAATTTTCAAGGAAAAAATTGGTTCCTTCTTCGCACACCAGAGGCGCTGTTCCATTTTTTCATACAAGAAACGCTGTAAATACTGGAAAGACTATAAAGTAAAATAGGGAAAACTCGTACTAGGGGTACAGTTCTGAAAAAACAACTATTGACGTAAACTATGTGTACCTGGCGATTGTAAAAGCTTCAATGATGAATTAATCAAACAATTCTGTAGATTCCATATTTAAACTTTAAAAAATGCAGATGAAAATGTTTTTCCTTTTACCACCTACGTTTTCAATCCCGAAATTACTTAAAACACTCACTTCCTACTCATCCCTGGTGGGTAGTTCAGCATAATAGATCATTTCAATATTAATGTAACATTTAATCATTTTTATGACCTTTTCTCAAATTGATTGGAGTGCAGACATTGAGCTATTATTACTACGTATAGAGACACCACGCATCACCACTATGTCCCATCCAGGATGAGTGAGCGCGCACAAGTTCATTCAATTGTTTGACAGGTCTGTGGCGTGCTCTAGGCGCGCGCACTCATCCTGGATGGGACACAGTGGTGATGCGTGGTGTCGTCTCTGTACTTAGTAGTAATAGCTCAATAAGTGTAGAATATAATTTATTTTCCCTTACGAAGGAGAGGTCGACAAACAGATATGTTTATCAAATTATACTCTTATTAAAGTCTACGTTAATTTAGTGTCCCATTATTCTTATAAGACATAAAAAATATCCAAACTCAAAACTTGTTTAGATCTAAAAAGTTTTCAAAAGAAAACACTTTCATGAAAACATAACCCTCCTTCTGGCGCAGTCGGGTAAAAAATAGTGTAGAATTTCCATACATATAAAATACATATACATATAAAAAATAGTGTAGAATTTACAATTTGTATAGAATTTCCACAGAAACAAAGGTTTTTCAATCACATTTTTATAAAAAAAAAAAATCTCTGATAACTTTTTAGACCCATATATTTTCACTATTTCGTAAAATTACTCCTGATTTTTACGAATGCCGTTTCGCATACACGCAAATAAGGTATCCATAATAATTTACAAGCTAAAAACTGCTAGACAAATCACAGCATTAACGCCAAAACATAAATCAAACACTATTTTTAATTATCACGGTATGCTTCAAAACTTAAAATGTCACTTACGATGAGTCAACCCGCGATCATGGCGGCTGCAACAGCGTCGAAATATCGGGAACTCAAACAAATAGTGAATCACGGAAGATATCCCGTAAGTGACATTTTAAACATAAATCAATGAGGGATTTTCTTTTGATTGTTTCCCTAGTCAATGAATAGATGGCGCTTAACTTGGTATGTTACTGCAATGAACGGAACGTCGTTATTTATTGTTTTTTTTTCACTTGATTGTAATTTTGAGATTTTAAAACGTAACGTACATGTCATGTCATTTTCAGTCACATCACATCACACCATTGGTTTTTGGAAATAAATAACAACAAGGAAAAAGAAAAAACTATTCATTGACCAGTCTTTTTAATTTATGAGTTTTCCACGCCATAAAGAAAATGTCCCAAGAGAAAAAAAAGAGAAGTCTGTGCCTCGTGGATTTGTGCAAAAATGAAGGCATAAATCTAGTAACGTAGTCAATTCAACACCATCTACAGAGTTCTTGGAAACTACTTTTTTTTTAATACTCGAAAAAGAAAACTTCTCATTCAAAAAACTACACGGAAATCTTCAACATGTAACTTTGCTATCGCTACTCTCACACTAGTCCACACGGCCCGTGTGTGCGATAGTTGTCGTCGCACCGTATTGTTCGCTACGTATAGCTAGCAAACATGCGATTACATGTGTGGAAGACGAGAGTTAAACTATAGCTATGTCGGGCGGGTTTTCCTGAGTTCCTGTGGTTATTCAAGCGTAAGAGGGTGAGTTTCCTGTATTTAGTTTGTGCGGAATTCTGTTTTGTGGCCGTGTAACTAAGGTTGGATCTTGTGATTACTATTTTCTGAGAAAATATACGATTATAGGATAACATTTGTGTTGTGTGGTTGGTATTCTGAAGGGGATTCCTTGATGTTTGAGGTATGAATTTAGGTTCTATTTCTGTTTTAGGTATTTCAATTCAGTGCCTGTGTATGGTCGAACCCTTTATTAGATTGTATAAGCTAATTCGTTTAAAAATGCACTAGTAATTTCTCCTATGTCGTGTACACCCAGCAGCAGTAGTCGATCGCTTAGCCACTGCGCCAATCAAATACTAGTTGTTTCTGTTATAATAATATCACAACCTTAATCTTCAACTAGAGCAGTGGTGTCCCAGTGGTATCGGCCCCGACTTACGAGTTGTCGGTCGTGGGTTCAAACCCAGCCAGGCGAATTACTTTGTGTAATTTATGTCATTACTACTACTCTCAAAACGGTGAAGGTGAACATGGTGAGGAAACCGGCATGTCCTAGAACCATCAAATTCGAAGTCATGTGATATCTGCCAACCCTCACTGGGCCCGCGTGGTGGATTATGGCCCACTACCTGTCACGAGAGGAGGCCTGTGTCCCAGCAGTGGGAACGTTATAGGCTGATGATGATGATGATGATAATCTTCAACTCAAATCAACTTTTATATGCTAACTAACCATTGCACGCGGCTTCGCAGGCTCGCTCCACCATCCTCTATAACAGTCAATGACCTTCCCATCTATCTCTAGTCATCAAAACTAATTTAGCCGTTATCATGTGAAAATTAAACATACACACAAACATCGGGACATTGAAATGTGTATGGATTATTGGATGAAAATTATTCGCATAATATCAGATTCTTAAAATATTAGATTATCAAAATAGCGAAAGTACAATCAAGAGAAAAAATGCATATAATTTATTTTATGTTTTTTGTCATGTCATTTATTTCATTTTAACGCTTATGATGTGATATGTTTGACGTCCCAAAAAAAAAGAAAATTCCTGCTACACACACGTCATCTTGTCGTGCTTATACCTCACTATTTCGTCCCGGAAAATAATAATATATCTCTTGAACATAGAAACAGTCCCTACGGGGAGACTTGGGGATTATAGTGGCTTACATATATCGCAGTCAATTGAGTGGTGTAAACGATGCGGTTGTGTGTGGTGTGCGGGTTACAATGTGGTTACAAATAATGTAATAGTTGGTAATAGTGATATTACACGATTACTGTTTAGAAGTGATCACTTAATTAGAGATGATGGTAGTTTTACGTTTCGGGGCGTGGGACTGTCTCACCAGGTAACTGTGATCCTGGAACTTAAAGGGCTATTGAAGGATCACCGTGGATTCTAGTCAGTACAAGTCTGACAGTCCTTACCGCCCCGTCCCGGATGACTCATTTGATTATTTTACCACAAAAAAATGATAGTTTTTTGCCTGAAAATGGATTTATGAAATAGAAGATATTGCAACTGGCTATCTGACTTCCATTACCAGTTACTGACTGACTTTCGTCTTACTAAGAATAATGACCATTAAAGCTCCAGGAACCTTAGCTGACGTACTTTCCAAGTCACGGAGGAATATCTCGCTATCATCATCTTCCTGCCCTTATCCCATTTTTACTTGAGTTCGGCGCAACACGTTTTTTTCTTCCATTCTCCTCTATCAGACGTCACGGTATCATTTACTCCTTTCTCGTGTGATACTTCCTGACCGCGCCACAGTCGCATTTTGAATCGAAGTTAGTATGAATAAATTGTTCATTATTGTTTTAAATAAAATAAAAATTGGAATAGAAAGATTCGCGAGATATTTAACTAAATTGGTGGCGCGGCCAGGAAGCATACTTCCTAGCCGCGCTACCGCGTACACTACAACAAATAGGATATTTATGTACAAAATTAATGGTAAGCAATTGAACGAAAATTGTTCATTCTATTAGAAATACTGCATAAAGACATTACCAATAGAATAAATATCGAAACTTCAAAATTTTTTATACCAATTCCAGTAACAGTAGGCAATGTAGGTATTCATGTCTTGTATTGCTGTCTTGTCTTTCATATCATTCCTTAGACAATCCATCCATCTCTTCTTTGGTAGTTATCAAATGGTAAAAATTGCCTTATTTATCTTGCCTAGACACCAAGCTATTTTTACCTGTAGCTGTAAATAAGTTCCTAATGAATAAAACTAGGTCGCGGGACTTATACCATCACCGTGACCCCGGACCATAAAGGGCTATTGAAGGACACCGTGGATTTTAGTCAGTACAAGTCTGACAGTGCCTCCTGCCGTGCCCGGGGCGGGAAGGACTCATTTGATGATTTTACCACGATAAAAAAAAGAATAAAACTAAAGTAATCACAATGAAATTGTCAAATGTCTATGATATGTCGTTTCGTTGCTAACTGCACCCAGTTTTGAAAGCCCAAGGCTATCCTGTCTGCCGTCTGGCTTGGCGCAGTACTAATCAATTAGTGCACCCTAAATGCTGGAGATAGGGCGCTTTCTACCCCTGTGCAGGGTGCAGGGTGCATGTTGCGTACCAATTCACTTTTTAGGGTTAAGTATCCTAAGGGTAAAACGGAACTCCATTATTAAGTTTCTGCTTATTAATTAGAGAGAGAGAAGAGATGATTTTCGAGGAAAGAAAAATTTATTTCCTTAAGTTTGCCGTTTAACTTATCCCAGAATTGGATCCTTATTAGCAACACTATTGTTAGCAGAACTAAAATTGTGAAAGAGTGTGATTTTTTTCCCAAAATCAGCTGGTTCGATTCCTAGCCAGGATGATTGATTTTTCTAAAATTCAATGATGCAATTTCAGTTTTCCCACGCCCAGTTGAAAAATTTACCCTGTATAGGGAACGGAACCCTTCGCGTGTTAGTACGACTCGTCCTTGACCGGTTTTTTTATTTCGATTTTGTGAGCTGGTTATAATTTTGTACCTAAGTCTGTCTATCGTCTTGTTTACTTATTATTTTGTTGAGTTTTAATTACCTTGTTATTATTTGTATTATTATTAGTATTATGTAAGTTACAGTTAACATCATCTTCCTAGCCTTTTCCCAACTATATTGCAGTCGGCTTCCAGTCGAACCAGATGCAGCTGTATTTTCAGCGATTGCCTATCGGACCTCCACAACCCAGTAACTGGGTAATATGATACCCCATGGTAAGACTGGTTGTTAGACTTTTAAAGCTTCTGTCTTAACGTAAGGACTGTCAAAGATCTACAGATGACAGCCGGGACCAACGGCTTTACGTGCTTTCCGCGGCACGGAGGAAACTCGCTATGACAGATGGTCACCTATCCACAGACCAACCTCGGCCAGATCGGCTCAATCCGAAAGATCGGCCTGTGCAGCTGTAATTATTTAGTTACAAGCTCGGCTCATGTTAGTAACGGTTAGTAACGACTTTATTTGATAAGCTTCATTATTGTAAAGATGATAAGTAATAGAGAACCCGAAATAGGATTGATTTACCTATACATCATCAAATGAACTATAAAATCATTTGCCTAGCCATCTGTTGGCTTAGATTGTTATGTTTCAAAGAGGTAAACAGCCAAACAGCGAAGGTAACAGTTGATAACAGATTCCGTGAGCTGTGATTTTCCGTCGGCAAAAATTACGAACTTCTGTGCAAACTTTCCAGCCTAACTTAAACTGTCTTCTGATGATTTCAGTCTCTTCTGATGATAACTGTCCTGCAACATACAAGTAAATATTGATATATTTTTGAGTTGTTAAAATAATTATTAATTTTAATAACAAATACAATAACTACGCTCGTAAGGAATATTAAAATTACTTTAACTTTCCTGACTTCTGATTCCTGATTAACTGGCCTGTTGGTCTAGTGGTTAGTGACCCTGACTGCTATGCCGGAGGTCGTGGTTTTGATTCCCACCCAGGACAAATGTTTGTGTG
The DNA here is from genome assembly GCA_028554685.1 of Agrotis ipsilon. Lineage (NCBI taxonomy): Eukaryota > Metazoa > Arthropoda > Insecta > Lepidoptera > Noctuidae > Agrotis > Agrotis ipsilon. The sequence continues at coordinate 16,311,516 of CM052969.1, read as the reverse complement.
ATGAGCACGATCACTTGTTCTGCGTCTGGGTGTAATTTATCTATAGGTAATTACGTATGTATTTAGAAATATATAAGTATGTTTATCAGTTATCTAGTACCCATAACACAAGCTCTGCTTATTATTATTCATATTTTTCAGTTAAATGGCACCAAAAATTCGCATCTGAGAGCTCGAAGTCTTTTAAGAAATTAGAATTCTCTTAAACTGACAGTATTGGCACAAGAACTATACATTCATGTTTTTGACCCATACATACTCACGCCATGTTTCCTTAGGGATAGGTGGGTGGAAGGAAACTACAGAACGCTGCTTCGTACGATCCTAAAATACCCATTTGAAACAGTAAATATTAACGATTAAGACAAGTTCAATAAAAGCTTCTACGTAAAAAGCAAAGAACCACGAGATCTCATACGTCACATAATTTCCGACAATACTGCGCAATAGGTGTGGTGTAGAGTCTAAAGACCTATGCACACACGTGTATACCTCGTGCCTAGTGCAACGACCCGCCAGAGCAAGGCCAGGCCTTGTTGCGTCTTAGAATATTAGTAGCGGCAGCAAAAACAAGTCTAACTTATGAGAAAATTGTTTGGAAAACCAGTGTGTGTTTGAATTCTTGAAATATTTCCGCTTTCCGTAATAGGGGAACAGTTTATAAGGCGAGGACGCGGAATATGATGGGAAATTACACAATTAAGGCAAACTTAGCACAGTGCTAACGTAGCGCAAGCGCCAACAAGATGCCATTTGTTAATGGCCGCTTGCAATTGATGTTCCGATAACGCTTGCGCTACAAAAAGAGAAAGAAAAGAGTGTATGTCCCATTATACCTCGCGTCCCAGTCTTATACACTGTTCCCTTACTGCTGGCCTAAAGTCAAGAATTTTTAGTTGCTACACTCTTGACAGAGTGGTCGTGGTCGTCACATCAGGGTTGGTGGCTCGCTTCACAATTCGCCGCCATTCCTCTCGCACCGCTGCCTTCCTGGTACATTCTTATAGGAGACCATTCAATGTAGCCTTGATCTGGTCTGTCTCTGGTCTACCTCGATCTCTCGTACCATTAACTGTGGCCCATCTGTGGCAATCGAAATAATGAATACATTCTGAAGCGTCCGTCAGTTCTTCAAATGAATAATCAGTGAACCACAATACGTCCGGAATACCCTGGGCAAACTGCTCAATGATTGGCTAATTCTTTCACCACGATATCAAACAAAAAACTATTTGAGTCAATAATTATATAAATAATCCAGTCTTCAAGCTGAAGTATGATCAGGGTTACCTCCAAAAATTCTTATAAGTTATAATCACGAAAAACACCTTGTTGAGAATATTATGCCTAATGGTTTTTACAAAATATTTTCATATAAAAGTCTCAATTGGAATGTAGGTATATGTGACCTCCTTTGGAAAATATTTATGTTGTTATCATATGAAAAGATAGGTACAAAGCGTCTTCTACAACCAATATCACGAATGAAAAATATTTTTCTTTCCTTTTAACGTAAAAATACTCCATGGTTACGACCCAAAAATAACATCAAAATACCACTAAATAACATCAAAAAGAAACTAAGAAATTAATCTTATTTCCGACACATAAGCTAAGCAATACTTACCACAAACACTCATTCACAACTAAAAATAAAATCAACAAAATATTACGTTCACCTAATTTCAGCAAGATTACGTCGACGAAAAAAAATACGTTTGCTCTAACGTAAGAAAATATGTTAGCACTAAGAATTTAGCTCACGACTCAGTACAAGGTTACGTTAGAACTAGATTATTGAGTTCAGTCTAGCTAGACCTGACCTACGTCAACTAGAAGTCTAGCCGTCGGCGTAGCCTTCAACTCATTCTAGGACATTGACTCAGTATGACAGTGATTGGCAGTATTTATTTTGTTAGAAACAAGAGGACGACGTGTAAAGAATATTTTATTTGCGAAGGATAGTAGAAATATTTTTCTAAATTTTTGGTGTAGTTTTTTTCATAAAGTTTTCAGCTGTCTGCTGAAAGGTTACAGAGCTGAAAAAAAACTTGCATTATCTATTTTACTAAATTTTAGGTGGCAAAAATAATTCTGGAACATCAATGCCGGTTCTAATTGATCCTTACAAAATCTATTCGTTCCTCTTTACCATGTCCATTTATTTGGAAAATCGGAAGACAGGTTGAAGTCTGTCGAAGAGATAAATATTTTTAATTGAAAAAAAAATATCGCGACAATCGCATGTTTGCGCGATGATCGTTTAAGTTAGGGCGTAGCCTAAAGGTATTAAAACAAAGCTTAGAATACTTTTATGTCCTCACAGCTCTTTGGTCTCTTCTCTATAAGACAATATGAAGAGTAATCCACGACGATAAACCCAGTACTGAATATTATTTTCAGTTCTATTACAATCTTGTAATGTCTTACTTACCATTTAAAACAATGTTTTTCTTTAATTTCCCACGTATCCACAATACAAAATAACAATGCCGACGGCCTAGTAATTTTCCTGGAAATTACTCCAATTATTTATCTTATTACTTAATGAGATTAATTATAATTTCTCAAAATTTTCCGTTCATATCTGATGAAAACATTACCACTTTTTGAAGCGAAAGAGCCCACGTATACAAGCTGTTAAAATTTTCCAGAGCTTTTATGCTTTCTTAGTTTACAGGCTGAATTTTCCAAATGAGCGCGAACCTATGAGGTATTTTGAAAAATACTGAAAGGTGTCTCTGAAACTGAAACCATCCCCGTGGTTTCACCACCACTGGTCGACTATAAAGGTGACGGTTCCCGCCGGAGACCGCAACAAAAGATCGCGACAGTACTTAACATTAGGCAATGTATGAGCGGCCGTTCGTGAGCGACACAGCGACAGGAGACTGATAAGGTAGCAAACTTCGGTCGCGGCCTCTTGTCGCGGTCTCCTGTCGTGATCTCGCGCGTGACCTTTAGACGTAGCGTGATATCATATGCCTATAACCCTCCTCGATAAATAATTTATCCAACACAAAAATACTTTCTCAAATCAGATCAGTAGTTCCTGAGATAAGCGCATCCATCCATACAATCTCTTCAAAATAGTATAGAAGTATAGATTGTAAGTTCCCAGAACAGGCAGCGCCAATACCATCCTGTCTATGATAGGTTTGATTCTTTGTTTGTGCACCACTGCTATAAGGTTTCAGCTAGGCTTGTCGCCTTGCAGAAATGACAATCTGAGGCCTTATCACAAGATTTCCGAATTTTCTGTGTGTACTTGAAGTACCTACCTTGTACTACATAACTACCTTGTATTTATGGCGTTTATTGAATCAAAAATGGAAAATACGAGGAACTAATTTTGTGCATCAACGTCAAAGTTCCTGTTTACGTCAAAAAATTTCAAAAGTCGTTCTGAAGCTTCAGATTCGATTTTCTGTTTCCGTTTTGAGAGTGTATATTTTTAGGAAAACTTCATTGAAATTGATGACTATAAGTAATAAATAATTAAAAAATCTTAGTTTTTGCCAACGCTACCAATAATGCACAAGACAAGATAATCGGCGTTGATTGAGAATCGCGATATGCAAAACCATTTGTTACTACAACTGCGCAGAAAGGTTTCCCAAACCAGTTTATTTTAATAGCAAAACAACTTAAATATATACTATCTAAGTAGAGCCAAGTACCTAAAGAAAATACATTGACCTTTGATTTTCCTAAAATTCTCTAAATAATTTTTTCTTGCTAAAGTCTTTAGAATGAGCCCTCCCGTCCTAGGTGGAGCGGAAAGGTCATACTCGTACTGACTACAATCCATGATGTTCCTTTAATAGCCCTTTACGTTCTAGGGTTATGTTTACCTTTTAAGACAATCCCGCAATCCCAGCTTTTACATTTTCACAAATCGGAATTAAATTATTTGATGTTTTTGGGCAAAAAGCAGTTGATGATGATGATGATAAATTTTTCGATCCCCTCACGGAACAAATATGTGTCTTACAAGTAGTTGTTCCGGATCTGGGTGTTAATTTATGTGAGTTTCTATGTTTGTTAAACGCTCCCACCACGGTATAGGAGGAATTCCTAATGCGGGCATCAAATTTTAAAAAAAATAGCTGATGGTTGTCGATAGTTGGTTAAGTGACATTCCTACCTAAGTTAATCATTCCTTGCAATATGTTTGACTACATGAACTTTCAGTCAATTACAGTAAGCCAATATTAAGTTCTCCATACATTTATGGCTCTCAACAAAAACGAAACAAAACGCATGACCAACTTTTCCAACTTAAGTAGGCCGAAATTGGAAATGAGGAAATGTACTTCATTATTCAGACTGTTTTTCTTTTAACTCATGTTTCCTGAAAAACATACAAGTATACGAAGCATATTAATCCTGTGGCCATCATCAATAAATCAGCATTTCCTTTGCCATACAAAAAAAACTCTCGATCCAGAAATTAAACAAACAATGTAAATTAAAAAGCGTATATATAAAAAAGCCGCACATCGTAATTTAAAACGTAATGGCGTTCCATTTGGGAGGACGACTGAACGAAAATTAAACATGCTTTGCAGTGTGCCAGTTGAAATTATTTTTTCACTACTTACACAGCCCACTGTGTGTCCGATCGCGTATATACGGAAAAAAACGAAAAAGGCACTAATACAAACACGCAATACATCATGTGAACAACAAAATTGCGCACACTTTGACGTCATTTTACGCACTACATTGACAACGTCAGCCAAATACTGACACAGAAAGAATGCACTTATACGCGCACACTGAAAAAAAACGCACACGCGAAGAAAATTCGGTGTTCCTACAGTCAAAAATTGTATGTCTGTGTGTGTGCCGTCATTCCCACGCACGGGTAATGTGTTAACATGCTAGTTCTACAAACAACACCACCGCACTGCAATTTGAACCTTACCTCTCTTTATTCACCGTTAAAATTCGAAAAACCTCGTTTAATGATTGGGTTGCATTGCTTCGCATGTGTGAGTGAGCGATTCGTTCGTTTTGTTCCTTTTTTAAATTTCACCGTTTAGTTCAATCTATTTATTGGTCGACGGGGGAGTGTGCGTTGCGGTCGCGTTCATACACGCGGTCGGTGCGTGAGTGTGCGTGCGCGAAAGTGCGTAGAAAAATGGTGGGATATAATTATGTATGATTTTTAACTAGCGAATTATACGCTGCCCCCGATAGTTGAAAAGACGCATCTAACACTTTTTCCAAAATTGAGTTATATACATTGCCGGAATCAGGAAAAAAAGACGAATCTGCCTGTATTTTTAATATTTTTCTAACTTCCTCCAGTGTGGTTTTAGCATAACAAAATAAGGCGCTTCTGTGCATTTTTTTACACCCGATTGAAGATGAAAAGACGAATTTATGTGAAACTTAATTAAAAAGACGCATTTATGTAGATAATGTCCTTTTACTTTATAGTGTTTTTTTTAGTTCAGTAATTTAAAAGGCACATATTTCTTCCCTATTTCTAAGAGGAAGTTTAAAAGGCGCAAATGAGTATTTGCGTTTAACACGCTAATAAAAAAATGCTTTTACATTAAGAAAAAAGACCGCATCTGACCAATTGCGCTCTTTTTACTTCGTAAAATTGTTTAAGCATAGGCGCATATGCCATAAGCGTCTTAATTATTTACGTTGAATAAAAAAAAGAAAAATGATACTTAATAAAAAGGCGCAAGTGTGCAGAAACGTCTTTTTTTCGTAGAATGGTGAATCAAGGGAGGATTGTGCGGGGGTCGGGCGGGGTATGTTTAGTACGGCGCTTGACCATTTTCTATGTCAGTTGCGCCCGAGTAGGTTGTAGGAGCACGATGTGTCACAGTCGCGCAATATTTCAGAGCTTAATTTGTCGTAAAAAAGTATTTTTTATTAGCAAGACGGGAGATAATGCCGACAAGAGCAACTACCGCTCAATATCTTTAGCTACAACCACAGCTAAAGTACCTGACGGTCTGCTCGAGAGACAGATTTAAAATACCCAAATTTAAATGACTCACAGTTCTGTTTTAGATCAAGATTGGTTACTGAATGTGCAATTATGTCTCTCAAGCAAACTGTCAGGTATTACACAAATAGAAGTACGTCTGTTTACGCAGACTTTCTTGATCTCTGCAGGGTATTTGACCTGGTTAGGTATGATATTCTCTGGCGTAAATTGAACAATACAGGTGTGCCAGGTGAGTTAATCAATAAACTGTTGAGCTAAGCAACATCGGAGTGTATCAACAGTATTAGCTATGCAGATGATATGATGTTGCCCGGGCCATCAATGGCCGCGCTCAGGAAACTGATAGGCGTGTGTGAAGAGTATGCTAGGGTACACGGTCCCTTGTATAATCCTCACAAAAGCGAACTACTGGTATTTAAAGCCAATGGTCGTAAACTGGGAGATGTGGCACCTGTGCTGCTTAAAAGGGTCTCTGGGTTTAAATACCTTGGTCATGTGGTCACCGAGGATTTAAAAGATGATAGGGACATTGAAAGGGAAAGGAGGGCGGTCCGTTGTAACATGCTGGCACGCACATTTGCAAGGTATAGTTTGGAGGTAAAGATCACTTTGTTTAAAGAATTCTGCAAAAATCTCTACACCTGCAATCTGTGGGTCAGCTACACTCAGCGGGCCATCAACGCTCTCCGAATACAATATAATAACGCGTTCAGGGTGCTGGTGGGGCTTCCACGCTATTGTAGTGTGTCTGCCATGTTGGCGCCCGCGCACACAGATGGCTTCCACACGGTGCTGCGGCACGGATCAAAGAAGCAATCGAGCGGAACCATGGCTCAAAAGTCTTCGCAAAGAATCTGTCTATTGGGCAAAGCCAAAGGAAAAAGCTGAAGATTAACGACGGCAGCATCATTTCGACAAAACCGGTGATCCCGAGAGAGCTTGGGAGGTTTTACGGACAGTTATACACATCAACACGACAACCCAGTGTCGGTACAACTCGAGACGCTTGAGCCAAACTGACTCGACACTACACTGAGACATCAGCCTGTACGAGATTAAAATGGCTCTTTAACAGCTCAAGAATAACAAGGCGCCGGGTGAGGACGGAATCACAACAGAACTTCTGAGAGCGGGTGGAAAACCGGTACTTCTAGTGTCTCAAGACAAGGGTGTTTAACCAGTGTGTATTACCAGTGATTATGTGGCTCTGAAACGTGGTCTTTGACTGCTGGCCTTTTAGAGAGACTAAGAATCAGTCAACGAGCAATGAAAAGAGCTATGCTCGGAGTTTCTTTACGGGATAAAATCCAGAACACGGATATTCGGCGAATAACCAGAGTCACCGACATAGCTCTTAAAAATTGTAAGTTGAAGTGGCAATGGGCAGGCCACATCGCTCGTAGTAGTTTTATTTACAAATAATAAAAATAATAAATTAGGTTATGGCTTATATGATAACGATGAACCTACTTCACTGTACTATATCAGATATTATTATTATATTATATTATTATATTATATTATATTATTATACCTTACGTAAACAATATAGGATTAATAAATAATTTTATAAACATTTTATCTAAGCCAAGGGTTATCTACATAGTTTCTAATTCTTAAGATAAAAGGCGGATATACCTAGATGTGCCCTTTTCTGTTAAAAACATATACTAGATAGAAAGCGTTTGAAGTTTAAAGGACGCATCTAGCCATTTACGTCTATTCAATTAAGTTTGTCATATTTTTCTCCATTTTTTATGCTAAGATGAAAAAGTTTTTTCATTATTTTTATTATAATAATTTAATAAATTCATTTTATTATTAAACCAAGTTGAAACCTATTATAGTGGGCATTATTTCCAACTTTTAGTAAGTACATATTTTATTTTATTCGAAGACAGCAAATGATTTCCCATTTCATTCACTAAAACATTTTTTTCTCCGTTTTTACTTTTTGTTAGATCCGTCTTTTCAACTATCGGGGGCAGTTAACGATACTGTCTGTTCTTTGTTTTTCGCTGTACATTGGATTATTATCCATGGATAAAGTAGGGTTGTAAGTGGTAATGTGCGGTAATGAAGTCATTATCGTCTTTCGTCTCAAGATGTTGGATGCATGTGGCTGTAGATGCCATGCATGTTCGTTTAAATACATTTCTTGCATCTCTTGCTTCCATCGGCATCCCGAAGCGTTCAACAAGTAGTTCGCTCGTAAATGTTTGATTCGTGCTTTCTTCCGTGTTGCTAACATCTTTATAAAGAACTATTCTTCTTTATAAAGAATTTATTCTCCATTTTAGAATTAGGTATCTGTAAAATAACAAATTTTGGTGTACTTTCTGCTGTTTTTCAGCGTATTCTATATCGATCTTATTTTATTGCAAAGAAAATGTTTCAGATAATACCTACATATATGTTGACATCTCACAAAATTTGATACCTATGTACATTTTATTGTGTTTTTAAATATAGGTACTAGTCTGACAGTCCTATCCATAAAATTAATCTGACATTTAGTAAGGCCTACGTCAAGTATTGCCCTATTTTAAAACAGTGAAAAGTTTTAAATTCATAAGAAGAGCATGGACAATATCTCATTCAAGAACCAATGTGTTTTTTTTTTCAAATGATGTACGGTGAAGAAATTAAGGGGTACCTATGATTGCAGACAACTATTTTTAAAGCTTTTCTTGAAAATTACTGACAATCGGTGAAGGAAAAACAATCGTGAACATTTTTGACAATCGATGAAGAAAAATTAACAGCATGAAAAACCTGTACTACTTCGAATATTTAATCCATGTAGTCGAAGTACAAAGTCAGAAATCTGTATGGTTCCTAGAGGCGACTTATTTAACTATGACACCAAAATATTTTCGTACGAGAAAGAAAATTCTGGCTAAAATTTTCTTTTCCTTTTTCGTTTCCGACATCTTATTTGATAGAGACAGAGTTTCATAGTTGATTTTTTCTTTAAATTACACTTCATAGACCTAAGTGCATATATTAAAGTATGTTTAATTTTAATAATTTTACAGAAAATATAAAAAAAAAAATTAAAAAAAATGTAAACCAAGCATAAATTGTAATCTTTTCGTTTCTGAAGTGACAATATTTTGTTTCAAACACTCATCATCATCATCAGCCGGAAGACGTCCACTGCTGAACATAGGCCTCCCCCTTAGACCACCCCACCTAACTTCGATTCGCCACTTGCATTGAAACCCTAGGTAACAGTTATTAATTTTCTTACTGAATTTTTTTCATTCGTGAATTATCCTTTCGTATTATGAATTATAAATTGAAGACTATGGAATTATTAAAAAGAAAATCTGAAAAATGAATTTCTGCATGCATTACTTATTTACCAACAAAGTATTGTACAATTATGAATGAACGCTTCTACGCGCTAAGTTTTTCTTTTTTCCGAAACATTAACATGAACTAACAAGTTCATTGATCCCGGAGGGGTGTCAAAACATTGTACCAAAAGGGAGAGAGCCAATCGGTATTTAATCCCACACCAAATTCTGGTTTAAGCGGACTCTAATCCAATAAAACGTTAAAACCCTAGTTTAGCAGAATTTTGACGAATCTAGCGCGGAAAAATTGTATGAAAGATTCAAATCAAATCAAATCAAAACGTTTATTTCAACTAGGCCATAACCGGCACTTTTGAATTGTCAAAAGACAAAATAAAACCAGTACAAAAATATTTGTGGTGCTACAGTCCCAGTCACAGACATAAAAACTGTGAAAGTACCGTAGGTGCTCATTCCAAATCGTAGATCTCTATGGAGAAGAATGAGCAAGAAACTCCATGGACACTCTTTGATTTGGTTTTTGAGTATTAAAGTGTGATGAAATAATGAGTATGAGATGTAATAGTCGATCTAAACCAAAATCAATAAGTGGCTGGTTTAAAATAGTCTTATAAAATCATCCCTTTTTGAAGGTTAAATTTACATAAGCCAGTCTACTGTCTACTTACTGATCTTGATTAAATTAACAAGTAGTTGAAATCTCTATAATGTTTTTCAACATTTATAAAAAAATGGCGCTAAAGTCTTACCCTCGCTACTTATAGGGTGACACAAGGACACTAATTAGTCATTATACTATTAATTGCATGCACCCAATACATTTCCACCCAATAGACAGTGGTTTAGAAACGATATGAATCAGAAAATTGTGTTTTCTTGTTTTGAAAATAAAGAATAATGTTTATGTTCTACTTCAAATGAAATGCTTTAACTAAGCTTTCCACTTTTCTAATTTCCACAGACGAACACTACAGAACCGCCGCTAAAAAAAAAACAAGTGCAAAACTTATTTCATTACGACACAACATTCGCGAAATCACGAACCTAAGTACCTCTAACCCAACATCCCAGCGCCCCTGTTTCATCCCCTACATTTGAATCTCAAAGCAAAAACGGACGTAATTAAAAATTCTCCCAAAATTTAGGGTGTCGCCCTAACTAACGAAACTAGTGCGATCCGCCGCGATCCGGCGTGAGCTGGTACAAAGCGGTAACAACCGGTCTATTCCCGAATTCGTTCCTTGCCCTACAGGTGTGCATTAGTGCGTTGTGAGCATGTGTGCGTGGGCTGGGCGTGTGTGCGTGCCGGGTGAAATGCAACTTGTTCTTAGGAGTAGAGACGGCAGCGGGGCTCAAGCTGTGGTTATTTTTAGATGTGTTTTTGGTAGTTGTATGTTTCAAAAATTTTGCGAGACTTCACAATGTTCAGTCAATATATTTTCGTGTGAAACAAAAGAGTATGATAGCATGATCGATGGTGTGTGTGAAAGATGATATAGGCTGATAGGAAACTAACTACTGAGCTGACGGCCTATAGACAAGTATATGACATTTTCCATCTCCTAGAGGTCCACTCCAGGGTAACGGCACAACAGACATTTGTAACTTTTAATTATTTTTTTACGTGGTAATATCCTCAAATGAGTCCTCCCACCCCGGGCAGGGCGGGAGGGACTGTCAGACTTGTATTGACTAAAGTCCACGGTGTCCTTCAATAGCCCTTTATGTTCCGGGGTCACGGTGATGGAATAAATCCCGCGATCCCGGCAGGCTTTGGCCCTCTGGGAGGGGGCCTCGTCATTATTATTGACAGCCTTAGGCCCGGAATCCACCGAAGCAGAGATGTGTCGTCATTGTCCTGATGCTCTTTGAGGCGCGCGTGGAACACGACGCGCCGTCGACCCGGGCATGGTCCATGGTCGGACAGTGAGTTGCAGTGAGAATAAATTATTATAAGGGCAAGGGTTTTTTTTGTTGACTTGCTAACTAAATCTTTTGTTCCCGTACCTATAAAATACTTGTTTGCTTAAAAAGAACACACTTCCTGTATTTTTGGCTGTAAAAGAAACCGGCGTTAATGTTGTTTTCATTTGTGCTTACGTTTTCAGGAAAAAAACAGATGTTGTGTGTTTATATTTGTGCATTACCATACCACTTTGAAAGTCTGTGATCCACATTCACCGCGAAAACAAAAGATTTAAAATATAGTAGGTACTAGTAGAGTATTGTCTCAGGATAAGAGCGGTTACACATTTTGCGCTTCCAAATACGTTTTTCAGAACCTTTTGTGTATCGAAAGAAACTAAATTCAGAAATCTGTGAATATTAACCGAGATCGAATGTTTATCATGCTATATGCCGACTAGCACCGGCAGCTTAACTCTATATACCAGGGTTTCTGAAAGTGGCCCCGGGGTACGCAGTAGTTCAGCTAATTCTTAACCTATTTTCTAGGAAAGAGTATAATAATCTCGTCTAGGTAAAGACAAGAACTCACCACGACAACATATCGTCAGTCATAAAACATGAATAAATTGATCAAAGACTGAACTTCTAAGGCAGGGTTTGTTTCATGTTAATTTCCAGTTCCATAACTATTTTTGTACTAGTTTTATTATATGTCTTTTGACAATTCAAAAGTGCCAGTTATGGCCTAGTCGAAACAAACGTTTTGATTTGATTTGTTTGACTCTGATACTCTGTCATCAAAATATTCTTTGACAGGGGTCCGTCTAATTATTTACATTGTGAAGGTGGTCCGTGACTGCAATAAGTTAAAGAAAGCCTTCTCTATACCTTCTTTGGGACATTACGTGTGCGCTTCTCCCAGTGTTGTTATGACCCTTTGTGTCTATTAGCCTTGTTTCGTTCTGTCTCCTGCTTGGCATGGAGCGAAGTGGATACATATTTTCCTTACTTCTCTACTATTCTTTTCTGATTAATTTCGTTGCAAGATCCAAGACAGGTAAATTTCTCATTCATTCATTCTCCGGGACACGTCGAGCTTCATTGTCTCGGCGCTTTACTGGTGGTTGGCACTGGTGTGGTGGGTAATACCTTCTTAAAATCCTTTATAACTAGTAATTAATGTAATTTTCATGAGACAATGTATTTATACAACTCATCTAAACATCCCTTCTTCTTTGTCAAACTAGTATAGACACGTAATTGTTACGTTCACGTTTTTGTCAAGTTTTCTATAAATATTGCATACATACAGTCTTAAAAACTTGTATTAAACGTTAGTGACAAACAAAGACATAAAACGTAACATGTTTTTTTATATCTAAGTGGCGGCTACCTAGATTAAATAACAAAAAATCACAAACCCTGTTTTAGAGAAAGTCAAAAACATCATGGTCCCAGAAAAAAGAGACAATTTTTCATCTCAAATCACTTCAAATTAGCCTTAGCACTCAAAACTAAGCTCATAAACACGACAGTACCATTAAGAACAGTAACTATCTAACAAAAAAATATTAGTTCCCCCAAAAAACTCCCAGAACAAACATTATTTGTGGAGTATAATTGCAAAAAGTTTGCAACACCTGCCATAGAGTAATGTTACGCGGTAACAGGTCTGGGCCGCCATTTTGAAACTTTTTTTTAATGCTTTCGAATTTCGGGTGCCTAGGACAATGACCTCGGCCGCCCTGTAGGACTGGGCATAGGGTATTTTATGTACGTTTTCAAGGCAATTGGACCTCCTTGGTTAGCTATAGTTATTTGGTAAGAAAAAAGGAAGGTACGTAGGTTTTTGTTGCCATTTTCGGAAAGTTAATGTGTTAAACGAAATCGTTAAAAAGAAACTGTGGCTGGTTCTGTTTATTTATTTAACGAATAGCTGATTAACAATAAGGGCGGCCTACTTACATGTTTTTTTTGTTGAAACTTTTCTATCGACTGTAAACTGAATACGATAGTTCTACCGGGATCCCTTTAAAACCACTGCCATCGAAATGGTGAAGAAAAACATCTTGAAAATCGGCATATTTTAGAACCAAAAACTTCGAATACATGTGACATCTACCAACCCACACTGGGGTAGCATGGTGGATTAGCCCAGTCCCTCTCACAGAGAGGAGTCCTGTGTCTCGGCAGTGGGAATATTATAGTTATGGATTGTGAGAAATACTGCTTATCTATGCCACGTCAATATATTCCAATCTGTCAAATTGTTAGAATCGAACATGAACCTTCTTATTTTGGTGTTAAACTTGAAAATAAATAAATTAGACATGTTAGAGTACCTTGATGTGGCTGTACATGATATGTTATATTATATCCGCACCGTCACTCATGACCTTTTGACGGCTAGATACATCAAATTGCATTTTTTTTTAATCGTAGTATCTACATCGAATTTTCCGCAGGTCATGAGTGGTGGTGCAGACTCTTACAAGATTCAATGTTCAAACACTTTAAACAGTCATCTTCAAAAACAGACTTCTTGACTTGAGGAGCTCGTGGCTAAATAATTACAGCCGCACAGGCCGATCTTCTGGGTTAAGCCGCGCTTGCCTAGGTTGGTCTGTGGATGGGTGACCATCTTTCATAGCGAGTTTCCTCCGTGCCTCGGAAAGCGTGTAAAGCCGTTGGTCTCGGCTGTCATTTGTAGATCTTTAACAGTCGTTACTGTTAGTCAGAAGCTCTAAAGTCTGACAACCAGTCTTACCATAGGGTTTGGTATTACCCAGTTACTGGGTTGTGGAGGTCCGACAGGCAGTCGCTCCATTTAAAATACTGATATCCAGCTGAATCTGGTTCGACTGGAAGCCGACCCCAATATACCTATAGTTGGGAAAAGGCTAGGCAGATGATGATCTTCAAAAGCAGACTTAAAATCCACAATTTACCTTCCGCCATTACAGAGCCGCGGTACCAAAATTAAATCTTAAAAATCTTCTAAAATCTTGACTTTTCCCAACTTGATGTACGACGCACAGTAAATCTATTTAAATAGCTTAGTACTTAAGTTGAAGCTTGAACTCCGACTAGAAGTATCTGAAAATTACTTGAATTAATGTTTAGTAACTTTTTCTGTAGATATTTTTTATTTGTAAAGTAGGTAGGTTAGTACTGGTAGAGGTTAAATTCTAGTTTTGATTGCAAATTGACAATGAATGAATTGTTTTGGATTAATACTGAAAACCGTTTAGTTTTTGAGTACTTCGTTACTAATTAACAATACATAATGTTTCTTTTTTTTATTTTTTTTTATGAGGAAACTTTAGTAGAAAAGTTACGTATTAAAGATTGACAATAAGGCAGCTAAAACCAGGTTGATTTTTGAGCCACTGAAGTCGCTTCCGCCAAACCTCGTCCTGGAAAAACAAAAATAAAATCTTTATGGAAACTTATTAACTTATGGCTTCTGCTACTGACATAGAACCACAGAAAAGAAATCAGCCTATATAAAAAAAAACTTTGTTTAATAGTAGGCGCAAGTACTGTCTACTCTCTATCATGAAATCCAGGGATTGGTCTATTCAACACGCAGAAAAAAAAAAGTTTCAGAATGCTGGCTGTACTTGAAGGTACCTTCATACTACAGCCTCTTTTTACCACATTTTTTTTTCCTACAAGCCACAGTCTAGACACCCGATAAAGAGATAAGCTAGTCGCAACGTTTTTAACGTTGTTAGTCGCTAATCTTTTTACCGCGTCTTCACCATGCGATTTTCTCACGTAGCTCGCGCATCGGAGTTACTCGTACATGAAGGAAAATATCGGTAGGTGTTGGATTTTTACATAATTATAATTATGTTAACTAGTTTTTGCCCACGGCTTTGCTTGGATTAGTTTAGAATTTCATCATCGATTCGGATCGTACATGTGGTGTTTTCTATTATAATACCAACATTATTGTTGTTTTGCTCGGGAAAGGTCCTTTTTTACGGGATGAAAATAATATTTCTGTCTTTGTATACCTGACAACGTATAGGTATGCAAAATTTCAGGGTTTTGATTAATTCAGTGGTTTCAGAGAAGGTAACAAACACAAACGACTTTCGTATTCTTAGTATTAGTTAGGATAAGCATGCAGGTAAGGGACGATAAAAAATCAGATTGTAAAATAACCTGATTTTAAACGCATGAATGGAATTCCCTGCCTTCTACATGAAATAGATGTTTTGGAACAGGCAAATATATTCATCTTTGATCTGAACTGATTGACTCGTTAGCAAGACGCCTAAGTCTTACACCATTATATAATGTCAATAAGGATCAAATTCTCTAAAGTAACTACAATTTAACCAGACTAGGAATCTCTTCTGTGCCGTGGGTGCGTTTACAAACATAGAAACTCACATATTACGTATATGTGACCCAGACCCTATAAAACTACTTGTAAGTCATATAAATATTTGTTCCGTGCGGGAATCAAACCTGCGAGAAACTACGCAGCCGTCGATTGCTCAGCCACTGCGCTAAACGTGTAGTCAACATTGATCAACATTCTAAGCGCTTTATGTAATAATCACAATTAGCTACTTCAACATAATTATATTCATAGTGCAGCTTGAAGCAGTCACTACTGACCTCCTGAAGGTATCTATGTATTGCAAGCTATTTTAACTAGACACAGTTAGTTACTCTAAGTATTCTATATTATACCAAATGACTATCGGTTATGTAACTACACGTATCGCATACATGTAAAAGTGTTGACATTAACATACTTGCAAAAATAAATATAATTTCAGTTCATTTCATCATTATCAAGTCATTATTTCCAATTCAAAAACTTTCAACTTTAAAACCCGAAAATAAAACAATCCTAAAACAAAAAACTACCTCCATTCTATTCTACAATTTTAATTTACCATCAGGGGTCGAAACCATTTCCAACTTAACAAATTTTGAAGGGTTTTTTCGATGCCCCCCCAAGGGGTGCGGGGGTGGGTCGCGGCCGCTTGAACAAATACGGGAAAGTAGCCAGAGGTCACTAATTCGATTCCCCGCTAACGTACATACGTAGTACAAATATATGTTGTGTGGTGAAAAGGGGTCGTCTAGAAGGACTGTTTATTAATTTTTTAGGACGAAAGTTCTTTTTGTTTTTTAATTTTGTGAATGTTTTATTGTGTTTTCTAGGATGAAAGGTTATGTATTGATTTTGGAGTTATATAGTGATATAGGATTCTCTGTATCTATTCTTTGTACTGTTTATATACAAGGCTATAGAAGGGGAAGACCAAACAAATGCTGAATGGATTTTGTGGGAGATGAAAAGACTAGAGAGGGGTAGACTACGGAAATGACTAGTAGAAATACAAAAAAAGCTGTGTCGACTTCATCAACCAGGCACAAAGCTCGATTAGGACAAGAGTATAAGTCTAGACGAGCGTGCTCAATATTGGGCCATATTTGTAGTCAGTAACTAAAAAGAAGCACGCCGATAGCGAGGACACACGGCTACTCATCAAGCTAAACAAAACCAGTTTGTCTTGGTCTCGCTTTGGACGATTTTTAAAACACAATAAACGGTCAGCTAATTCTGGTTTTGTATAGCTTGATGTGCAGCCATGTGTAGCCATGTGTGTTTCTGAAGAATCTCACCAGGGACACCATTTTATTGTAGGTCTTCCAAAGACATCCTTTCCCGGTGTTGTCACTCACATCTGCCTCATAAATTCTATTTGATAATCGCCTTTTACTCGTCCTATCGATCATCGAATATGTGCATAAATTAAGTCTAGCCCTAACACTAGGCAGATGTCTAATGTTAGGGCTACAGTGTGTGGCCCACGAGACCCATTTCCAGAAATTGTAACACTTTATTCTAATAATAAAAAACACTCACACATCATCCATGTAAACTTATAATTCACTTTTACCGCTCGTATATAAGAGAATCCGAACAAAAAAACTTTATTGGCGTTTCAAACGACGCCTTAGGGCGACATCGATCGTGCACAACATGTACCGCTTTCTAATGTGCGGTGTGAGGCATAGGAGGTGGCGGAAGCGAGTAGCGGAGCGGAAGATTGTACACGGAAAACAAGGAAAGAACACCTACCATTGAAAAGCGCGGCGGGTTTTTATTGAACCCATTAATCAACTGGCTGTATTCACCCTCCAAGATTCAAATGAGACGAATGATAGAACTAACCAGGTCGCTATATACTGGTTAAAATGAGCTGCCGTTTCTAAAATCAAGACAATCAATCAGACAATCTTAATTTGTGTCGTCTTAGATTCCGGCTAGGATAACATACCATGCACACCAGCATATATGTAGAATACAAGACACGTTTACGTAGTAAATGTTAGCTGTGTTATCGTAGAGGCTTACTTTCATGCTATTTTTAGTTTATCGTAGACTTTTCTAGTCTTCCTTCCATTTAGACCACCAAAATCAAAGTGGGTATCCATTCAGTAATGGATACCCACTTTGATCGTGGTGGGTATTGCAAAATTAACATGTAGACTCCGTCGTGTTGGTCGTTTTCACAATAAAACTTGTTGAGTATTATTTCTAAATTCTAAATGATTTTTAAGCTATTGAATAGCTTTTGTCGCATGCTCTGAGCGCGGTGCGGCGACCGAATCAAGAAATATTCAAAACCTAACGAAAATATCTGACACCACGCATCGTCTTACGTCGTTTCAGTTCGGGAGACTTCAGCAATCATAAAGATACGGACAGACGTGCTCATAAAGGTACGTACAGACGTGCCCATTACTACCACGAGAGCATGATTTTATTGAGCTAGGGGCAATTTTATTGAGGGAGAGGGAGCAGAGCGTTTCTTGACGTTTCACTTGATTGGCGTGGCTGACCATAGCCTAATTAGTGCAGTAATATTTATAACAAATAAATAATTATAGGTAATTGCATAAGTTGATAAAAATTGCTATGCGATAACTTTACCGCGGCAGTCCCCGAGTGCCACACGTATTTTTTATTAAACTCTGTTAGATATTTGGAATTAAAATCATCCAGACATCCAGAAAAGTATCACGTAGGTTATTTTTACTTGATCTAACAAACTTAAAATTTAACTTTCCCGCTTCCGTGTCTACCTTACACCACTCGCTAGATATGTGAACCAACCCCTATCTAAAATCGCTTGGAAATAAAACGCGCATAGAGATCTCCTGTAGGAATTAACTGGGGTAGGCAGCGCCGCAACTAATATATGGCGATATAATAAAGGTAACTCGCCTTTTTACCGACCACAGAGTGCTAGAATAGAGCCTGTCGGGCCAAAATAATGAGTTAGGTTTATATATGGGTGGACCCTTTTCTAAAGAGATTATCATCTCAAATGTGTAATGTGAGAATTAGTAATTTCATGTTGATTTTAAAATCGTATCTTGATCTAGGTATGTTCGAAGAACAATGTAGAAAATGAGGGCATTAATTTTTAGGGGAAAAAAACTGCGAAGTGCGATCAATTGCAATGGACATTTGTTCATAGGGTAAACAAACTAAGATTCTTTTGGCTGTTCGATGACATATTGTTTCATAGACACCGTAAGCTTTCACTAATTATAACAAATTAATTATAAATGAAGACTGTAGAAGATCGCACCCACTTCAAAACTGAAACATAAAAATATAACAGTACCGGTCTAATCGTGACATCAAAATCACTAGCATTATCTGTTATATTTTTGTGGAGAAATAATTCAAACTGTTTTATTGTTTTATATTCAAAATCTAATTTTTTAAACAGAGAATCTGGAAAGAAAAAGAAATCATCACAAAAAAAGGTTTCGAATTTTGAAAGTGGTCGCAAACTTTTTTTTATGTGTGTACCAACACCCTGTCTATGCCTCCAGGGTATGAAGGCGTAACATAATTCTTTATTAATAAATAATTTAATGTATCCCAAAAATATTTGTGAACACAAACCCTTAACGACATAGGCATAACTTTTAGAAAATGTCAAATATTTCGAAAGGCTTATTATTAGCGAATGCCAGCCCTAAGCGGATGGCATGTAATGCTTATAATGTTTAGCGTTATTTTTCTAAATTGCCTGTTGTGCGCGTTTAATCGAGCATTTATTTTGCTCGGGATTTTTAATGGTTACATGAATATGTTGTTAATGTTGTGGTTATAGGTTAGTTCATTTATGTATATGCTTTAGGACAGATATATGTGACACAGCTATCAAACAAACCATTGACAATGTGGGACAGAATACCCGTGCGACATAACCCGCCGGCTATGCAACCGGCATAGTATGTTAAGTGACAGTAATTTTCAATGCGACTCCTTATCTACAGCTACTATAATACTTATCATTAATTGACAATGCTTTTCGATACTCCACACTTACCTTTATTGTTATTTTTATTAGGAGCATGCGTTGTCCTACTGCAGGGCAAAGGTTCCCTCCTTCCATCTCACGCGATTTAATGCGATTGTAGGCCAACCCTTTAAAAATGAGTCTTAAAAAGTAAGAAAGTAAGTAAGTTTTATAAGTCTGACACTTACCTTTAGAATACTTTTATCGCCATTGGTATGATTCTAAGGCTTTTGGATTTTTGGAAGCCTGAAATTACATTAAAAATCAGGAAAGAATTTGCATTTTGATTTGAAATAATGGATAATAAAGAACATCTAGCATACATTAAATGTCCCGTTCAAATTTAACGGAAAAACGTTTTCAATATTTCTTTCCTTACTACAAAAGCTTTCTAAGAAAAAACTGAAAGTTATAATTACCCTAACTACAAAAATAAATCGAAGCTAAAAAGGGCAAAAAACACCCCATTTTAAAAACCTTAAAATATGAACCATATTCCGATATCTTTTAAATAATTCTAACTTTGTTCTGCAGTAAGAAATGTGGCAAGAATACTAATATCTATGGGAAGGGTCGGATGTAGGTTAGGGGGACTTTTATAGTCCCTGCTATCAATTTGAAGTATTGATAGTTTTTGAATACGTGGTCGGAAAAGAAATGTGTTTTAGATATGCATGTTAAATTGACTGGTATAAAGATGGTACTGTAAAAAAGAAGGGAAAGGAAGGCTCAAATATATTTTAGCTGTTCGGGCATGCGGGCGGCGAGTAATGGGCAACTCGCCGTCCGACCATGGACCATGCCCGGGTCCACGGGTGTTCCACGCGCGCCTCAAAGAGCGTCAGCATAATGACGAGGCCCCCTCTCAGAGGGCTAAAGCCTGCCGGGGTCGCGGGGTTTATACCATCACCGTGACCCCGGAATATAAAGGGCTATTGAAGGACACAGTGGATTTTAGTCAGTACAAGTCTGACAGTCCCTCCTGCCCTGCCCGGGGGGAGGATGATTTGATGATTTTAACACGATAAAAAAAAGCTGTTCCCCGCGACTAACCTTCCTCCCTTTTCACCTATTCTGCTAGGCTCCTATCGCTAGGAGCGTGATTTTATATAGCCTTCCTCGACAAATGGACTATTGTTCCTGAGATTAGCGAGTTTAACCAAACAAATAAACTCTTCAGCTTTATGATTACAGAGACAGTATAGATATTACAAGCCTTTTTTATACTTTGCATTTCTTTAACATGTTATTGATATAAGCAACGACGTTATATTACTAGACCTCGCATGCACGATCTAAGGAACAAAAATTATTCTGTCAACTCGCTGAGGTACTACGTAAGCGAGGCGGACGGGGTACTGCGTTGTGATTGGCTAACTCAAGGGCTGTTCTGTCCCAAGGTATGTTTAAGGCTCACAGGAGTGGTCGAAATAAGACGGATATACGACTTTCTTGCCTAATGTGTTGACAGACATCGGTCGCCTGTTATTAGGAGTCTAGTAATATATCGTCGTTGGATATAAGAAACCTAAGTGAACAATCTCTTTAGAACTACTTGTCATGAAGATAACACTATGGTGTAGGTAAATCAAGTAGCCTTAAAATAAAATAAAAAGGAAAGTTGAATAATATTCGCTAGCGACACCAGGGGAACACCATTTTTTATGTTTCGTCGCCAGAAAAACACAGAACCTCTCTCTATCATTACAATCGGTTAAAGCACTCAAGTTATCCCCTAAAACCAATTATACCACGGTTTTCCTTTCCAAAAATGTGCGAAAGAGAGGGACTATAAAATTCTCCTAGTTTTAGCTAATCTGTGATGTATTCCGGGTGACATTTTAAATTCGGGAGGGTTGCGGTGCCCGCTTTTTAAAACTGGGGAGGCACTCACAATTGAAAATAATTTATCACTGCTTTGCCATTGCAGTTTGTAATTAGAACTTATATTTTATTTAGGGACCTAGCTTTAGCGTTGTACTTTTTATATTTAAAACTAAATCGTCAGTATGTTCGTATGCGTAATAAGATATGAATAACAAGGTATTTACGAGTGTAAGTTTTATCATTTTTGTAGAAGCTATTCTCACTTAAATTGAACAAGAACAAAGACAAATAATTTCTTTAAATTAGGGCATCAAAGAGACACTTTTAAACGTCGATAACACAACCGCCTGGAATTAAAATTAAATGACATCTATAAATATTAAAGCAAAGAAATAAAATATAGTTATTTTAATCGATATATTAGACCATAGAATTTCTGATCAAAATTGTTAGACATCATCATTGACCATTAATGAAAAGCACCTTTGATGTAAAAAAAAACATGATATTTACTTTAAATTATCATAACAAAATGTTAAGTGTCTTCCTGTGAAATTGTTTAACATTCCTATCAAAACCCAGAAACCACATCTTAGAAACCATTGTTTCACCCCTATCAATTTCAAGGGGGTATTTGAAGACACCCCTCGTAATCGTGGTACACCATAAGTCGTATTTACACAACTATGGAAGCAAACTAAAGACTTAACAGTATGGTGACTTGAAAAGCCACAAAGATTATTATGTGTAGCGGTAAAGGCAATAAGTTTTCAGTTCTGTTTAAACGAACTACGATAGCGAGCTAAATTATGGAATTAGTTACTTGGAATTGATCCCGGGATGGCTCCTTAAATAATGGCGGGATTTGAATTAATTTGGTAACAATTTGAAGTTAACAGTTAAACCTTTTAAATTGTGCTATTTTTGTTAATCTTAACTGGTTATTAAGTGAAATGATGTGGCTAGAGATGAACGACTGAGCTTACAAATTAAAGACTTACCGGATGAAATATTTATTTATGTACTAACCCATAGACTAAGAGCAACCTGAATTTAACAATTAAATACTTATTAAATTCAGGTTGCTCGTAGTCTATGGGTTAGTACCTACATATAAATATTCTAAGGATATATTAATTTTATTTTAGTTGTATTATGTTCTTTAGCTTTCTAAGAATAAGAAACACGTTATACTTTTCAAAGATGAAGAAGACTTCTACAAAATCGTTTTTTTTTATGAGAAGGAAACCATAGTGGTCGGAAAATAAGGAACTCTCTCTTCCCTCAGGTCTCTAAAACTATCACTTACTCAGTACTAATTCTTATTTATATTCCTCTAATATATACAGAGACTAGGCACCATCCCAAAATAAAACGTAACACGAAACAAAAATATAAAACGACGAAAGGGTAAAACAACACACTAATGATTCGTATTTCGCAAACGGTTTTAATGCGTGCCTTCGGACATATTTAAAACACAAAGTTTTCCGTACCCTCGACCCCTAGCCCCCCTTCCCCCCACATTTCGGTAGTTAGCAAGCGGGCAAAAGAGAAAACAGATCCCTCTCAGTGGGGTAAAAAATACGTAGTTTTAGCTAATCTGCGTCGAGGCCCGCGCGGCATTTTTAAACTCGGGCGGGGTGGTTTTAGGCATTTTAACACTGTACAAAAATGTAGGGGGTGAGTGGGGGCGCGTGTGTGGAATCGGACTTATGTGGGAATCTATTTATGTGATGTACCCCCCTCGCGTTAATATCGGTTGCTATGGCAACGGGTAGATTACTGCATCGCATCTACTCGATTTTTCGCCGCTTTTTCTGTTGTAATCAAATGAGGTGCGACGCGTGTGTGTGGGGGTGTGATGAGGGGGTGTCGTGGGGTGTCGTGAGGGGGGTGACACGCGTGTACTCAATTATCCGCAGTGAATCAATAGCGGCGAGATGAGGGTAGTTGTGATGTTTGTGACGGGGCTAATGTCTTTTTATCAGTTTAAATTTTTTCCGTGTTTGAGCGGCACGGCGTTTGTTTGACCTATTTTCCCGGTTACTGCGGTCCAGGGGAATAAAAATGTACGTAGTCAAACGAGGGGTATTCCAAACATACGCGCGGGTATAAATAACCTCCGTGTATTTTTTTATAATTTATTTTTGGAGGTACTTCCTGCTATTTTGCGGGGAACAACATTTGTCTCCTTTATTTTGCAAATGCGCAAGTTTAACGCATTATTATGTT
Source organism: Agrotis ipsilon (assembly GCA_028554685.1). Lineage (NCBI taxonomy): Eukaryota > Metazoa > Arthropoda > Insecta > Lepidoptera > Noctuidae > Agrotis > Agrotis ipsilon. The sequence continues at coordinate 16,287,889 of CM052969.1, read as the reverse complement.
AAAATTGTGTTTAATTATGACGTTTGTATTTTTTTGAGACAAATTTTAATGTATATACTAGAGCTTTCAAGTTTTCAGTGATAAGCACTATAAATTAATTAGTACCTAAGGTTAAGCAGGCGTTTGGTTGCGACTGTCATTTGTAGATTTTGATAGTTGGGTCTTACTTAGAGGTATGATAGTACCCAGGAAATGGGTGAGAATTATACCAGGAAATCGAGTTTGGAGGTCAGTTAAGCAGTGACTCCATAAAGCTACTAAGGAAACCAGCATGTCCTAGAACCAAAAATTCAAAGATGTGTGACATCTGGCAACCCTCACTCGTCTCATCTCACAGAGACACCTGTGTTCCAGAGTGGGAACATATAGGCTGATTATGCTTTGAAAGTATCCATTACTACATTAAAATAATCTTGTAGGTACTTAAAAAACGGGAACACAAGTATTTTTCTTCATCGTTAAGGGCCTTTACATCATTTATGTACAAATCGATTTCACTTTTCATTAGCTACAGGTGTTTCAGTGTTTCAGCATTGTATTGTACTTAATTACTGTAATAATTAAAACCATTTGTGACGCGTATGAGCTTATGTATGACTAATTGTATTGGAAACTGAGACAAATTATTAAGTACAATTTTTGAGATACAGGAATATTCCAGTATTGGGTGGATAATACTTCACATCCCGTGATAAGACTGCTTATCTGGCTTTCAGGTTTCCGATGGACAATTACTAATTATCAACTCGGCAAGAAAAGTGTGTTTACGAGGGAGCATAGATCTTTCCGTATTTTTGAAACTTTCAACCATCTTTGGACCGACCATGTCATGCTCACTCAAATGTCTCGCTAATGGTGGCACGTGTGTCGGATCATTTAGTTCCCTTCAAAATGGTTGAGCTGAATGGTGCTGATATCATGCGTCATGTTCGTGAACGGGCGCTGTCATTTGGGACTGGTCATCTCTTAGCTGCCTCGGTTTATTTTAATTAATCAATAATTTTATTTCTGATTTCTTTTGGACACTTTTTAACTTGCTACATTGTTCTCACATAATGTACCATCTTAAAGGAATGATGTAACAAAGGTTCTGTAATAATTTTGGCGATCTAAAAAGAGTGTCCATGGAGTTTCTTGCCCGTTCTTCTCCATAGAGATCTACTTCTTGGAACGGGCATCTACGGTACTTTCACAGTTTTATGTCGTGTGACTGGGACTGTAGCAACATAACTATTTTTGAATTGTTTTTATTTATTTAACGTAACTATTTTTGAACTGTTTTTGTCTTTTGACATTTCAAAAGTGCTATAACTGGCCTACTTGAAATAAATGCTTTGATTTGATTTTGATTTGACCTCGACCAACGTTGCTTAACCTTAAATATCGAATTTCTCCTTTTTTATAATTGAGCAATGTCCCCGTCAAATAATAACACAGTATTTTGTGGTTTATCATTTTCGAACTTGCCATTTTAGAACCAAATCAGCTGAATCGTAGTCCAACTGCACTCGCGTGCAAAATTATAGGATCACTTACTCCAATTCTGTTCGATCTTGAGTACTTCATAACTAGTTATGAATAATAAAAACGGTACATTTTATAGGTTAACTTTAAATTGATAGCAAATTCATTGACATCACGCCATTATTTAAGAAGATAAAAAAATCGTGCAGATGACGTGGAGTTACCGATACCAGCCCGTTACACAATACAATAATTTAAGAAAGAAAGAAAAAGTTTTATTGGACTTACACAGGATAGAACAACAACATAAAATTTAAAATAGGATGTAAAAATTAAGTAAAAGTAACTTAAATTACAAATAATCCTAAATAAAATAAAATAATCAATTTTGGTCCTGTACGAGACCACAAAGGCCCCTATCTCAGCATGACCTGTGACTTATAGAAAAAAAAAACAAGAGCCAAAAATAAGAAGCTATCCCTAATCAATTCCAAATAAGTGATTCTATACTATAGGTCTAGTATAGTAAACAACGGATGCTACACAAAAATACCAGTATTTTCCATGAAGCGATAACATAACCCATTTGACCTGTGACCCAGTTACAAAATAACCCTTTGTAAGATCAATAAATAAAATATAATGGGTAATTAGTTTAATTCCTCCCTGCAAGCAAGTATCTATAACGTTGCTCTATGATAATTTTACGGCCGTTTCTTAACGATCGACCCATTAAGTCTATTAATGCTTTCTCGTAAACATTATCTTCGCTAAAATCACCACGTTTTATGTAAACAGGTTGAACTAGAAACGTTTCTAAGGTCTATTATAATTGTATTTACAACTACTTATGTAATTACCTTATTTACTACTAAGTTATTACGGCTCGTCGTGTTCCACGCGCGCCTCAAAGAGCGTCAGTAAAATGACGGGGCCCCCTCTCAGAGGGCCAAAGCCTGCCGGGGTCGCGGGACTTATTTCCATCACCGTGACCCCGGAACATAAAGGGCTATTGAAGGATACCATGGATTTTAGTCAGTACAACTCTGACAGTCCCTTCTGCCCTGCCCGGGTGGGAGGACTCATTTGATGATTTTACCACGATAAAAAAAAAAAAAAAGTTGTTAGGTACTACTGTTTTATGTACGAAAGTTTGTGAAGTGTATTTTTTCATAATATAGAACGGATTTGACTGTTACAATATTTTCTCTGTTATAACTTTTTTAATTGTTTTAAATTTAAAATAAACTCAATTTTTAGAATTTTCCGAACTTACTAAAGACGAAGCCGTTTTGCAAAACTAAAACATCATCATCATCATCAGCCGGAAGACGTCCACTGCTGAACATAGGCCTCCCCCTTAGACCGCCACGTTGAACGACAATTCGCCACTTGCATCCATCGGTTGCCCGCGACTCTCACGATGTCGTCGGTCCACGTAATGGGAGGCCTACCTACGTCGCGTCTTCCGGTCCGTGGTCGCCACTCGAGCACCTTTCGTCCCCATCGGTTGTCAGTTCTACGAGCGATATGGCCTGCCCATTGCCACTTCAACTTGCAAATAAGAGCTATGTCGGTGACTCTGGTTCTTCGCCGAATATCCGTGTTCCGTAATTTATCCCGCAAAGAAACTCCGAGCATAGCTCTTTCCATTGCTCGTTGAGTGACTCTTAGTCTCTCTTAAAGGCCAGCAGTCAAAGACCACGTTTCAAAGCCATATGTATAACTAAAACATCCTAGTCATAATAACCGTGGAAATATTACAAAAATAACTCTGAAACTATTTTAATAAACTACATCTGTCTGAATTTTCCGGAACTTCTAACCCTCGAAAAGCCGCAGCAATAAAATATACTAGGTATACTCCTCCAGTACACAACCTTATCTCACTCCAGCTTTTGATAGTTCTTAAACCACCCGGTAGATGGCGTTGTCTTCATTGTGTGTATAAAATCAATAACGCTCTACTAGCGACATCTATGAGAATTTTCCTGAATGAACTGCAGTATGACAAAATATACTTCGAGTGTGATTTTCACGTTTCATGCCTTTTCTACACAGTTGGAGGCCCTAGTATGAATTGTATTTTACCATACTGGGCCTACCACACGCACAAGCTTTATCATAGTTTTGCCTGCGCAAGCCCGAGCTGCGCGTACTTGCCTGTGTGTGTGGTTGGGCGTTCAGTGTTGCCGACCTTGTATTGTTTTTTCATGCGAAAAGCTTGCGCAGGCAAAACTGTGGTGGAGCTTGTGCGTGTGGTAGGCCGTATGGGCCTACCACACGCATACTTGAATTACTCGTATAATGAGCAGAGGTCGGAATTAGGTAGAGTTGTTCATGTACAGTCACGGGCAATAAGATGTATACACTTAACAACATTCAAACGCGATTTTCTCGTGAAATACTGGAATCTACTTTGAAATAAGACCCATTTTGTAATAGCATGGCTTCCAAAATAAAAGGTCCATGATCATGCAAAAGTTTTATCAATATGGTAGGAGAATATCGCTTTTTCATTCTGCTTAGTGTATACATATTATTGCTCGTGACTGTACTAACAAAAATTTCACACAGCGAAAGAATAATGTTGATATATGCCCCAAATCCTGGGATTACTTTATAAGAACAGAAAAATGCTGTAATTGCACGGGGTCGTAAAATGGAAAAAAGAAAGGGAGAGGCCTTTTCCTCTGCAGTGGAACATTAATTATTTATACTTGTTCAATATTCTACGGCGAAGGTGGACGTGATTTAGTAATTTTTATTTAAAATACCTGATGTATTCATAATTTATTTTAAATCGATGTTTCTTTTAAATACAAAAAAAAAAAAAAGTGTTAAAATCAAGTTAAATTAGTGTTATTTAGTTTAGTCTAGGTATAAGATACATGAAACATTAATTATACAGTGTTAATTGTCGCGAAATCGTCGTAAAATCAGTGAATGAAACCAGCTGTCAACGGAACATCTCAACGGTGACGGATTTCAAACAATCATCGAACCCGGGGAGTATTTTTATTTGTTTTTGTAATTGTAGAATATTTTTACATTACACGGAACATAACACAATACCGCTCCGGTCTCTGAGCAACGTCCATCACACACCGGCACTGGTTTATGACTCCTTTTGCTTGACAATTGGTGGAAGCAGAATCGAAGACGTAAACATTCGCCCAGACAATAAACACTACAAAATATACTACACAAAATAAGGCTCATCAGCTACCTAATTTACCTACTATATCCTTAAAAAAAAAACCCTGATAAGTGACAAAATCTTATTTAATTAAACTGTCAAATGTCAATTAACAAAATTCAGAAATAAAGCAGTATAACTTCCTATTCATCTCTTAAAATTTACTTAATACTTTAGTCTCTAATTAATTTAAACTCTTGAAACTGTAACTTTCAATTTAATTTCTTTTCTTTTCCATATTTTTTTTTTTCCCCAGTCTACCTCCCATTTTCTAAAATATCACATCTTTATTTTCAATAAACATTAATCTGCTTAACTTCACACATTTCAGGTGACAGTCCAAATCAAAATGATGACCCGCAGTGCAACCATCAAGGACTTGGAAGCGAAGCTGAGAGCTACACTTAAGGAACTTGACCATTCTAAAGCAGAATGCAAGAAACTTCTCCAGGAGATGGATGACAGCGAAGTGGAGGTGCAGAAGGTTGTTGAAAAGAACACCTTCCTCAAGAACCAACTGGCTGAACTACACATTGAACACATGGACTTAGCCGATCAGCACAACCAACTTAAACAACAAGTATTGACATTCCAACAGTGCAGTGATACTTATGATCTAGCCATGCACAGGATATCAGAACTGGAACAGGAGTTATGTGATGCCCATAAGGCCCTTTCACTCTCAGAATCAGCTAATGTTAGTCAACAGGTTTCAAACACCACTAGCCTATTTCATGAGTTGGTTTGTACCTCATCAAAATTAGTGTGTGCGCCCGCTGTAACTATTGATTTAACTGGTGATGACACCATGCCATTGTGTCCTATTATGACAAGTCACAATAAACTTAAAAAATACATTAAAATTAAGAAATTAATAAAACGGTCACAAAGGTCAATTAAAAAAAGAAACCTTTTAAAGTTAAATATTTCTTTGAGAAAGGAACGTGTGATCCTGACAAAAAATCTTAATACTTTCACTAGTGAGTTAGACAAATGCAGGGAAAAGTATGATATTGATATTCAGCTGCTCCATAATGATTTACTATACAAGGAGCACTTGCTGAAGGATATATTTGAAAAATATGAAAGATCACAAGAACAGTTAAGTGACCGTCTGTTTGAAGCCGGGGAACTGCTGGACTTGGTGAAGTACAATGCTGAGCGGTATGAGTCGCTTACAAATAGCTTCTCCTGCAGCTGTACCAACCAACAACCACCTCGTCAGCCCCAGCATGACTTATTGACTCTTCCATCAGAAGAGTGCAGTAATATTCATAAAAAAAATAAAACAATTTTTTTTTGTGACGAGTTAGGTTCAGGCTTTGGAAAAATTCTACATAATTACCTAAGCCATAGTTTTACAAACCATTCATATCACAATATAAATTTTAAACAATTAATAAATAGAATTACTCATTCTAACTTAGAGGACTATTCTTCAGTGGTTCTTCTATTGGGGAATAGTGTAGGTTTGTCTAAAAAGGACATAGTGGATGGTGTGGACGCCTTATTAAAATTAAATGTGGAAAAGCTGATGTTGTGTGCTTTTCCTTATTCAGACAGTTTTAGTGATACTGAAAACCACCGTATATATAAATTGAACAATACTATTCACATGTTGACATGTCGTCACAGTGACAAATTATTGTATTTTGATTGTAACAAATTTGTTAGTAGTTTTTTTTTGAATCGGGAATCTTTATCTTTGTCCCGGAGATGTAGACATTTGATTGCTATGTTGATAGCATTTAATATTAACCATGTTGTTGCCAATGTATTAGACTCTAGGTTAAGTAGTAGTTTAAGTGACGAGTCTGTGTTGTTAAGTTGCCCTAACAACATAGTGATACAGCGTTCTGTACCTGCATGCTGTACGAAGGAGAGTCTGCCTAATATACCACCTGCCTTGGAGACCACTACTACACAGGTTGGGTATTCCCTTCCTGCTTGTAAACTAAATGGTCCTGTTTTGGAGATCACTCCGGATATTATTTTAAACTAGATTGTAAGACAACAGAAGAAACCTCTGCAGTTAGTAACTCATTTTTAGTGAACGATAAACAAGTTTCTTCTAGCAAATTAGTTAAGTATAAAATATCAAGTGGAGAGCAACACACTCTAAAATTGTTTCATCAAAATATTCAAGGGTGCTCTTCTAAATTACTGGAAATAGAAATGTTTTTGGAATCAACCAAGTTTGATATTGTTTGCTTTACAGAGCATTGGTTAAGTTGGCCGCCAGTTACTGGCGCCAGTTACTCTTTTTGATGTGTGAATATCTTTGTTTTTTTTTTATTAAGTTTCTTATTCATATGGATAGAACACAATAATAAAACTCACATTCCGCAAATCACTTTAAATTTATTTTATAAAAGTAACTCCAAATAAAATTTATTAAAATCATTAATGCGAACTAAATTCATTTACATACAATAATTATCACTTATGTCCTATTTATATTTTTCAAACTCTTAGCTTTTCAACTAGCCTAAAACGAAATCATAATTTCTTTAATTTCATAATCAATTTACGCGAATATTCCATTTTTAATTAGTTTTACAGGATACACAGCTCTTTTTCCTAAAAACTGATTATATTGAATTATAAACACATAAAATCATACATTACATAATTGTATTTTGAAGATTCAATGCAACACTAAGTTATAATTATATGCTTTATTAGAATTCAACTCCGAGTGCTAAGCATTGAAAATCCCGAACAGAAAACTTTAATTCAACATTTAGTAAATTACAAATTGTCATTAGGGTCGTCGCTCAATGTGACCACAAGACAGTAGTTCTGTATTTTAATCAAAATATTTTTGACACTTTAATCAAAAAGATATCCTTTGACTTGTTTTTTTTCACATTATACTCTAATATCTTCTTTTTCATTATGCAACTGTCATAATAAAAGTGTAAAAAATTGTATTTTATTGTATGGTTTTATTGAATTTGTTACATTTTAATAATTTTATTGTGATAGTCCCCAACATACACACAAGTATAAGTTTTTCTGTTTACTAACAAATGTAAGTCGTGGTTACTTGTTTTAATAAATGATAATATAATATAATCAAACTCGGACTCCACCAAAGCTGACAAGAGTGTTTGATTCACCAATCACAAATCCACAAATCTCCACTCCGCTTAGCTTTGGGCTAAATCTGATTGATACACGTCTCCTCTTTTCTCCGCTTTGGTGGATTCTGGGCCTAAGCCTGTCAATATGTTTCAAAAATAAGCCGAATTCTATTAAAATTATAAACGTTTATAGTTTGTATGACATGCGTGGATGGATGTTTGTTACTCTTTCACGCAAAAACTACTGAATGGATATGAATGAAATTTGGTACACAGATAGTTTATAACCTGGATTAACACATAGGATAGTTTTTATCCCGATTTTATGTTCCCGTGGGATAATTTTCGAGTTGTAGCGGGTGAAACCGCTGGCAGTAGCTAGTACCCCATAAAACTAGTTAATTTCAGTTTAACCGCTTCGTAAAGGTTTGTTTGGCACGTAAACATTTCGTTTGTCTCGCGGACGGCACTAACACTCAAACTAAACACAGTATAAAGGTGGCTGTCGACTATAGTGTAACATTTGAATAATATAATGAACATGAATGCTGATTTCATGTTTGTCAGTGTAGCAGATTTGTGACGCTTCTAATGGTTAGCTTTGCTAACACATTAGAGCCCATTTCATTTTGAGAGGATGTGAAGGGAAAAAGAAAACGATGTGTGGAATATTGTTACAATAATTACAATATAAATGAAATCTCATTTAAACTTTTCATCAGGCTCGAAGGACAAACAATATTGACCGAAAAGTATTCGATTCTGTATTAAATTGGTGCAAAGAACTATAATAGATGTGATTTTTGAACAACTAAACAAAAACAGTACACTGTAGTCGACAGCCAACTTCACAGTAAAACATCATTTTCATTAATATCTATAAATTCTATCACAACTTTTAAATAATTTTCAAAAACTGAGCAAAACTAACGTTACCTAATAACTAACAAATTATATTGTATTATTTTAATATTTATAAACTATATGAATAATAACTGAAAAGAGCCTTGAATACCGAATCTCAATTCCTTAATTTTATAAATAATTTTTAACAATAAGTATCTTACACTAGTTAGTAGCGAAATTTGGTGTAAACGCAGAAATTAAATGTTGACAGGATCATCATTTTGATTTGAAAAAACAATATCTCAAAAATAAGCTATCTTTCACTTTTCAGGATTTTTATATTTGCATCTTCCATCTTTTTACTTTTACACAATGTATTGTTATTTCATTTTTAAACCATCTAGAAATAGAAATACGACTCGCTTAAACTAAGTATATAATTTAATGTAGAGAAAAATACAATGAAAATGATTAAAACGATTATTTTAATGTTTCTAGTAAAAATATTGAAACGTCGAACTTGTGCGTACCTACTTGATCACAAGATTAAAAGTAATTCTCGTTTTATTTATATCAAATATCTCGTCACTAAACATAAAATGTAATATAATAAAATACAATAGTCTTGTATATAGCAAACCTGTCAACACTCACTCTGCTATCACTTATCTATACATACAACTATTTGGCCACAACGATGAAGAACATAAATGTACATAGAAACGACTTCCTATAAAAACATCCACGGTTAAATAGTAAAGCAGTATTTATTGTAATATGAAAAAATATACAATAACAGTTTGAAACCGGGTCCAAACGACCAGTTCAAAAAAGCATTTGGTCGTTTGGACCCGCGGGCCCCGTCAGGGCGGGATCAAACGACTAAAGAGCCTTTCATTCGTTCGAAGATGCAAAGAAACGTCAGCATGCAGGGATTTAGGATCCCCCCATGAGACAAGGTAAAGATCATGGTACGTGGGATTGACTTCTAGTATTTTTCTGATTGATTTGAAAGTTAGTTGCTATCATAATAAATGCCCATAGCTACATGTCATCCATAGACATAATTTTCGTTTTTGTTCGGAGTCGGAATAAAATGTTCTTTCCTGCCATTTTGCAATCAAATATAATAACTTAACATGTAATACTGTAACTTGTCTTGTTAATTTTACAAATATTACCTTCTCCGACTTTACCATTTAACCGTCGATAATATTTGCCTGATCACATGTTCCATAGTTCATGATTATCCTCTAAACACTGGCATATGAAGATGACATAATGACAATCACAAAAATGATAAAGTGTAGTCAATTGATACTGCAAAACCGGTATCGAGAACTACTGGTACCGATAGAGAATCCCTAGAAGAAGAAATGAGAAGCGATACTAATACCAATACCGACTTTATAGCATCAACTGATCATAAGCTTAAAAAAAAAGAATATTTTAATATGCCACACCCGTATATTCCGTTCTATAACTTCCTCAAAAACTTTAAATATTTCATCACGAATTTACCAAATTAAACATCTTTAATGTTCGATCTACTCAAAAGCCTTTCTCAGATCGACGACTTTACTTTTTACGAAAAATCCCATATCCAATATTTACCGTACCTGTTTCGGCTAATCTTACATAGAACTTTTTTAACAAAATTGACAACAAAAGTAGAGCCAGTCAAATAATCATAATATCATCTAAATATACCAGCAGTAATCTAATTTATACAAATCACCTACGGAGCGACACACAGAACGGTCAAGAGCTACAAGTGGCTGAACCGGAACTGAACTGAAACAACGAGGTGACTCCAAGCTTACGACTACATCATAGATTTTACAAAATTATTTACTAGGAAATGCGGTGTCAGTCAGAAAGACGCACTTCTTCCCATTTATATTGAGATGAGAGATTTTAGAAGTGGAAGTAGGAGAAGTTGTACTCTTGTAGAAAATTACAAAAAAACTGCCCGATGGCCTTGAATCAAATTGGCAGATAACAGCATGCATATGAATGCTCATTGGCCAACATCACTATCACAGAGTAGACTGTAAAAATATCAACGGGATATGACTTTAAATACCACAAATATGTTTTCTCCCTGACACCGCACTTCAACACATCAAAAAACACCCTCCTCACACTATATACATAAAAACGAGCGCTAAATTAACTGGTGCCATCAGACTTGCTGGATTCACTCTCCTCTGTGATAGTGATCATGGGGGGCGTAATATACCCCGCATCTCCTGGCGATGTCTCATTATTTAGCTTCTCAAACTTCGGGGATCCTGAAGGAAGGATCACATCCCGAACTGAGTCATACATATCTGTCCTTATAATTGGCAATGATCCTCTCTTTCCTTTCATGTTATCTTTTCCTGAGCCGTCGTCTTCTTTGATAGTTTCCATTGGTACTTTTTCTGCTTCTTCTTCTTCTAACCGTACGGGGAGACTGTCAGCTCGATTCAAAGACTTTGATGCTTCGATTTTCTCCGCCACAGGAACTGCTACACCATTCTCCAGTTTCTTCTGATCATGGATGTGCTGTAAACTATATTCTCTTGCTTGAACATCGGATAGTAGCGGTCCGTCAGTTGAGCCTTCGATACAGTATCCAGGTCCTTGTAAAGCCTCGTTGCCTATAATGGAGTCTTGCTTGAATATTGCAGCAGTTACTACAGGCTTGTCAGGATCCGTTGGGGTCTTGGTAATCAGAGGCTCTTGGGAGTTGTCATTGACAATTCCTTCTGGAACATCGTCCTTCGTTGTATCGTATCCGGCATAGACTGGATACCCGAAATGACCTTGCTCATATCCCATTTGACTGCTGTAAGAGTAGCTGACATTATGAGATCCAATTGAGGACATGCTGAGGTCTGAAATTGAGAGACCGGTACTAGACAAAGCCATTGCTTTGTCTTTTTCATACTTCCCACTGCTCTTCTCGCTGTCTTCCTCTATCTTCTTCTCTAACTCTTCAGGGACGCGGTGGATAAGAGCTTGGTTGGTAGAGATCTGAGGGTCGTGATGTGGGGAGTTGTGGATTGCTTTGTTGTTGGGCCTGTAGGCTGCTGACTGCTGAACCTCCACCACAAATATGCCATCGTTATCTGGTGAGTACTTCATTTTCGTTTCTCGTCCATTTTTACAGATGTCCTGGAAAAAGAAAAGTAATTCTTAAGGTTCGTTGGTACCTACGACATATGAAGAAATGAGCTGAACAAAAACTAGTGTCAATTAAATTGACTACCAACAAGCGAACAGTCCGAATTTTTATGTGAAAATACTCTGCCAAAGAATGGGTACGACAAACAAGCAAATGACAACTTCATCTGAGGGCAAATAAATACTCGTGGTCGTAAATCATTATTCGAAAATCATTATTCCTTTGTTACTAACGATAAACTAGATACTGATATTACAAGGTAATGAGCAAATAACATCATTGCACCAGATACCTAGTTTAATTGTTTACGAGAACTCCTCACCAAACTTTTCATCAATATAGATTTAGTTAGACCACCGTAAGACAAAGTTTCCGCCCGACATGTTCCGACAAGGCGCCGGGAAATGCCTGAGGAACCGCCGCGGCTGACAGTTCGTGTCTGGCATTTGCTGAACTTTGTCTGCGGGTTGTTCGGGTGCCAGAGTGCATGTGCTCCACAACTTTGTAACTATACTGAGCTAAACTAATACGGAAGTGTTTGGACTGCTTAAAGTCTCATTAATTTTAGTGTTTCCTTTTTGTAACAACATTTCAGGGAGTCAGTAACATTGATATTTTGAAGTTTCATACTTGAAAGACTAAATGAGATTTGTCTTCTACTGTAATTTCTTAAAGATTCTTCAGGGTTCTACACTAGGACCTTTACTGTTCTACGTCAAGAGGAACGAAATTTAGATGGCAAGGTTGGTGCAGTGGTTTGAATTTCTTGCTTGCTTGTGTTTTGTGGTCTGAGTGTGACTGTGAGTTTATATGTTTTTAAACGCAATCACGATACAGGATTTATTTCTAGTGTATGCAACATAAAAAAATAATTATAGAACTTGTTTTTGAATCGTAGGTTTTTTTATAAAGACAGTTCTTTGTAAACTGGGTGTTAATAAGCTAGTAGTAAGTATCCTTCATTCGTTAAAATCCTTCTTAGTGGAAGCTTATACATGCTTGAGACATTTTCGTGTCTATTCTAGCTTTCAAGTCGATTTCAATTGCGGATTGGTAGGTTTGCTTGCACTTGTTTTTGCTCTGTGGGTTTGCCTTAAAAGTCTCGTATAATGGGATACTTACATTCCTCTCCTCTGTCTCCACAATAAGATGGTTGTTCTTCAGGGTCATGGTGAAGATGGAGCCGTTAGCAGCCGGCGCATCTCCATCGGTGCCGGTACTCTCGTCCGTTGGAGACTTCAACTGGAAGAAGAAATGCTTTGATTAACGCTGATAATTAATAATCCATCTGGTTTACAATCTTGATCTTAGTCTGTAACCAATCAAGCCTATGAGAGATATTTCCAATCAGAAGCAGCTGAGAAGACAGATGAAGATTTAGATTGATATAGAACATTCATTCATTTAAGATTTCAAGAAGTAGGTATGTAGTTAGTAGATAGATCGCACAGGGTTTCGTAAGTAAACAGTAGATGTTATATCTAACCAAGTTGGCAACCCCTGATATAATATTGCTTTTGGAAGGAAATAAACTAAAATGGACGTAACATTAACTGTGATTACTGTTTCTCTACCAAACGAAGACGGGAAGTAAAATTATTGTTAATAACGTAATAACAAGCACACATGTCAGTTGTAGCTCTTTGTCGTCTGTAGGAGGTAGGTGAGAATTCCAAATATATAAGGTCTCACCTTTCCGAGAATTGGCAAGCCAAGGGTTTACCTATAAGCACGGAAGATAATCAATAATTATTTTTCGAACGTTCCTAATTAATTCCTTTCGATCTCTATTTTCCATCTGTACCTAATTTTTCAGAAGTAATTTCTATAAAAAAACATTGAAAAAACACATTTACACAAACACCCAGACCCGAAACAACTACTTATAGGTTACTTCGTGGTCATACAAAATTTTGTTACGTGCGAGCTAGATCAAAGAAATAGGCAGATAGAACGCTCAGAACACGTAAGTGTGTCCACCAAAGCAAATACAAAATCAAGTCGAATAACATTTCATATTGTTTTCTTTGTTTTTGAGAACAACATTTACCTACAATGTTTAAAGACACGAGATGGCATATTTTGGCAAAAAACAACACTGACGCGTAGCTTGGTACGACGCGTAGCTTGGTACGACGCCTAGCTTGGTACGACGCGTAGCTTGGTACGACGCCTAGCTTGGTACGACGCGTAGCTTGGTACGACGCGTAGCTTGGTACGACGCGTAGCTTGGTACGACGCCTAGCTTGGTACGACGCGTAGCTTGGTACGACGCGTAGCTTGGTACGACGCCTAGCTTGGTACGACGCCTTGGTAGCTTGGTACGACGCCTAGCTTGGTACGACGCCTAGCTTGGTACGACGCGTAGCTTGGTACGACGCCTAGCTTGGTACGACGCCTAGCTTGGTACGACGCCTAGCTTGGTACGACGCGTAGCTTGGTACGACGCGTAGCTTGGTACGACGCGTAGCTTGGTACGACGCGTAGCTTGGTACGACGCGTAGCTTGGTACGACCTAGCTGGTAGCTTGGTACGACGCGTAGCTTGGTACGACGCGTAGCTTGGTACGACGCCTAGCTTGGTACGACGCGTAGCTTGGTACGACGCGTAGCTTGGTACGACGCGTAGCTTGGTACGACGCCTAGCTTGGTACGACGCGTAGCTTGGTACGACGCGTAGCTTGGTACGACGCCTAGCTTGGTACGACGCCTAGCTTGGTACGACGCCTAGCTTGGTACGACGCCTAGCTTGGTACGACGCGTAGCTTGGTACTGTCGCGAGTTTGTATTCGATTTTGATTTTGTATTTGCTTTGGTAGTCAAACTCGCATGCTCTGAGCGTTCTACCAGCCTATTTTTTGTATTTGAGCGTGCGAATATCGACTTTAAAATTTAAATTAATTTGTTAGTTTTACTATAGATCAAACATCATGCCCTAAATGAGCAAGCAATGACCAATCTGACTATTCAACGCGGATCCTACTTGTGTGTCCCTCACGTACCTTTATTTTTTGCTTGCCATGTTTAACCTCAAAAAAAACAAACAACATCAGTTATTACCCAAATGGTGATGGCATTCGTAATGACTAACTGAGTCTGACAAAGGAGCTATCCTCTCGTTTGGGCCGCTAATGACCCGCATTGACAAATCGTTCACCTTAGCCCACGTTGTGGACGCAAGGGAGGAGAGCTGGCGAGATTCACGTGCAGACCAACTGTCAATATCTTTTTTAAGGTTAGGAAAATACAGATAGTCCTTTGCTTATAGATTACAGGACAAATCATAAAGAAGTCTATGATCTTAGAGTAGATATCGCGGAGTAATCATTACAGAATTCCTTTATTGTGAGTGGTTCGAAACGCACTCTGATATTTTTTTTCAAAGAATTTTGTTCGACACTAGGTATTTCTACGTTAATAAATTTGTTCCGTGTGGGAATTGAACTCGCACCAGCTAAACGCTCAGCCGCAAAGCGAACCGCGTCCATCAACTTCGTAATGTAATCTAAAACTAAAACTAAAAATCAGAGAACTACGTTCTGGCCAAAACGGGGTCTGTTTTGAGGTTTTATAAAAACCGAAAAATTAAAAACTCTTATTATACCGTTGATTTAAGAAAATATTTCGTATACAGACTGGATTTCGCGCGTTTTTTATTGTTCTACCTAGTTTTCTTGTACTGCAGAATTACCTTCAATTTGTTTTTCAGTTTTTAATTAATTTAAAAACGATAAAATTGAAGCCAAAAACTTTCAGTGTAAATACCGTTCTTCATCATACAAACACTGATGGAGATCTTGTTACAGTATTCGAAGGAATGCATTAATAAATATCGCGAACTCTTTTAACTTACGACACACAAACCAAAATAAAAGGACCTCTAAGGTTACATAAAAAATCCCTAATTCGTTTCAGAATTTCAGGTCCAAAGGGAGCGGGGAAGATCTTCTAAAATTGGTCGTCTCGTCATTTCCAAGTCACATAGAAATTCTTTTGCATTAACTTATTGAGGTAACATTAAAAGCCTTAGCTTTAAGCTTAATCACTTTGAAATACGGTTAAAAATCATTTGGCAGGGATTTTTATGATTTGCGTTTGAATATGAAAATAAAAATAAGTGTTTCGGTATTTCAAGTTTTTGACAGGCAATGAAGCGTGGCCAGGTGTTGGCAACCTTTGAGAATTATAATTAGTTATTTTAAGTAAGGTATGTTGTAAAATGATATCGTAATAACGATGATTCTAATCTAATTATAATAAAAGCTGGGGCCGTTCTAATTTGATGGCCAGGTGAAATATATTTATGAGTATTGAGACTTTTTGCCTAAAGTTAATTGTAATTTTGATCACATGAGTGAATCAGAACCAAAAATTCGTAAACTAATGTTACAATATTTACAAGGATTAGAATTTTATCGTTTATTGCCCGTGGTCCACCCTCTTGGTTCACCTAGGTGTACCACGGGAAATTATTATTGTCCGTGGTTCGCCTGGGTGTACCACGGGAAATTTGTTACACTTCTTTAAAAAATCCTCATAATGTTAAAAAAAAAACATTTTCTTCATTGACGCAGAATTTTGTTCGAATTAATTCCAAAAAGTAATCTCCTCTATCAGATTTGTATCAAGAAATACTAAACAACTGAAAACCAAAGCCCCATGTTTGCCAACGTGTCCAACCAAAGTCACGCTCACGGCTTTTAAAGCCATAGTCATAGAGTAACAACTCAAGAGCGGGAAAAACGTGACGGAACCCTGTAGGATGCAGGGGTCACGGGACCGTCTATAAAGAAAGGTAACGGCGGCCCTGTTACTCAAAAAGCAATTGAAGAAATAGGGTGGGCTTTAGTCAGCAAGAATCTGACAGTTTCTTTAGCTCGGTCAAAATATATTCCAAAATTATAAAAGGATTGGTTGTAACTGGCATGTTACTTGAATTAGCTACTTATATTTATTTTTCGGTTATTAAAAAGAATAGTAGTAAATTGATAAATTAAATAATTGTCCTTTTTTCATACTGATAACGTGATCGTTGACAAGTGGGACTTAACACAATCCTGCTACTAAAAATCTAGAAGTTAAATATAGTAAGAGCATTTTAGCATCCCTACAATATTTTTAACTAAGAAATCACATCATCATTTTTTTTTACGTATTATTACTAGTAAGTTTCTATTTATAGTTTGTATTTAATTTTAATATTGTTGCTAATTGTTAATAAGTTATAATAGTTAAATGCCAATTAAAGTTTTGCAATTAACTATCAAAAGAAATCACGTGGTTCTCAACGTGCCCATCCAACGTCTCGAAGGCCTAGTCTGTTGTCATAGACTATGTTATATAATCTGTGGCCCAACTCAAGAACGGACGGCGAGCGGGATAACTGTGGCCACGTGTACACGTGTTACTGATCGTATTTACACGTGCAATCCTTTCACGTTGATTTATTTATTAATAATTTTAAAATTGGTACACAAGAGCGAAGTTGATACGATTGGGCTATTGCGTGATGACGTCATATATTTAAAACTAAATATTTATTTTATTAGAAATATTTATAGTTTTAAAAATATACACAGCAATGGTCCCAATGGTGAACCTTGTTGTACACCCATATCAATTTAAGCTTATTTATAGAGATATTAACCGCCATTCTATTTTTTTTTTTCATTTACTAGGTGACCAAATTTTTTAATATAATCTTTCATCCATTAGGCCTAACCTGATCCGAAGATTCTTATTCTCTGGAAAGAATTGCCTAAAACGTATTTCACCTAATTTTTTGTATTATTATCATCATTTGCTCAGCTCTTTTTAGCCATTTGCCAAATATGTTGGGGTTGATTGCCAGTTTAATTGGATGCAGCTGAATATCAGCATTTTACATGGAGCGTATGCCTCTATAAACCAGTTAAACAAAATAAATATACAAGCAAACAATATATGTACACTTTCAACACCACTCTATTTCGTTTCCAATATAGGTACATAGCCACATACACACACACGAACGCCCACCAGTCATTAAACCCCGAAATACCTCCTATACATACCTACAACACACAACACAAAAGTACACAATAAAACACAAAAAATGTACACCCACATTCACACTTAAGACCTAGGTCTTTAGGTCTAACTTAGCCAGGTCATTGGCCGGTCGTCGCCCGCGCATTTTGGCGTACTCTTATTTTTTTTGGGTACCCCCCGCCGCCCGCCTCGCCGCAGCCTCCCAATCGAGTTGCAGTTTTTAGATGCACCTACTTGAGTCGTATGACTATCTAACGACCTGAACAAAAGAGGCGTGGAGAGTTGTTATTATATATTTTTTTAGTTTGTTACTAATCTGAAGGTTGCATGCTTAATGCAAGTATTGTTGGAATATTAAACATGTATGTATGGGCATTATGGGCAATCATTATTGCTGTTCTTGGCCTAGTGTTTGACTTCTAAGACAGTTGAGTGGGGTTCTAAGCTAGATCTTGTGTAAAAAAGCAAAATAAATTCGGTTAAAATGTCATAGAGTTTTTACTAAAGATAGCATTGCAATATGAGTCCAATCTCACCGGTTAAGTCAATTTAACATAGTGGCGATTCAGCTATATCCCGTATATTTACTGGTTTACCCATTTATTAACTTGATTGTTTTATTGAAACTGGTTTTTCCTGCAAGCTTATAAAATTCAAATATTGTGCAACATTTGCTGACCACCAGATAAACGGATCGCGGTCGCATAATACGCACTAACTGCAGATGTTTCTCTTGTAATTGACTGACTGACTGATTGTTTTCACTTTCTTTTTCATATTATATTCTTTTATTCTGTATCCGGTAAAACAGCTATTCGTTTCATATCTAGCCTCTAATATCAACCAAACCAAAAACTTCTACATCAACATCGACTCCACCGCACTTCACTGCGCGCACGCATTCATCGAGAAGTGCGTTGCACTATAGCGAGCCAGTTTGACTAGATTTTTGGCAACGCGCGGCGCATGCACTGTTCCTCACCCCCCCCCTCTTTGCCTCCTAACCGTGCCCCCCTCCCCGTGTCGCCTGCAAGACGTGGTTATGACTTTCTGATGGAGTTTGAAAAGATGAAGAATAATATTTTTTTGGTAATTACTTTTGTAAAGTTCAATTTTGAGTTTGAACTTAGTACGAATGTGTGAATTGGAAGTTGAGTAGCAGAGGTTTAAGGAAAGAATCATGCATGGAAACTTTTCGTGGAGAGATGTCGGAGTTATAAAAGTTTAATTTTTTTACTGTTGTGAAACACGAAATGTCAATCATCATCTGCCTAGCCTTTTCCCAATTATATTGGGGTCGGCTTCCAGTCAAACCAGATTCAGCTGGATATCAGTATTTTACATGGAGCGACTGCCTGTCGGACCTCCACAACTCAGTAACTGGGTAATACGATACCCCATGGTAAGACTGGTTGTCAGACTTAAGAGCTTCTGACTAATAGTAACGACTGTCAAAGATCTACAAATGACAGCCGGGACTTTAAGAGCTTTCCGAGGCACGCAGGAAACTCGCTATAACACATCCACAGACCAACCCGGAAGATCGGCCTATGCGGCTGTAATTATTTTGCCACGAGTTCCTCACGAAATGTCAATGCTGCATGTAAATTAAGGTCCAAAATAACTCTCTATTACTTCAATCGAAAATAAGATAGCTAAAAAATCGACCAAGCCTTGCTTGAATTTTGTGTGTCAGTTTTCAGTGTAATTTACTAGCTTATGGGTAATACACATCGGGATAAAATTTTATTAATCCAGATTATGAAATACCTGTGTACCATTTTACATCCAAATCCGTTTAGTGGTATTCACATCCACCCTCACGATCTTTTTTATTTAAAACTAGCTGTGCCCGCAACTTCGTTCGCGTGGATGTCGGAATTGAACAATGTATTTTTTAGTTCTTTTCCGTTCCAGTCCATTCCAGTTATTTGAATAATCTAGTTTTTCTATTCGAAGTTAGATCGCGCGACTGACGTACGAAATCAATGTGTGAGACCAAAGAAACTTCTGAAACACTTTAAATTCAAATATCTTTTGATAGACTGAACCGATTCCAATGAAACAAAAACTAAGTTCCTCTCCAAGTTACGCTTAATCGTTGTGTATAAAAGTTATCTACATTAATTTCGTATATTTTACGTGATACCTGGACAAATACACAGACAAACAGATAAACAGACAAACAGACAAAAATTCTAAAAATGCTAGAAATGGGTTCTATTGGTTGTCCTTTAATACCCTGGCTATATTTTTTGAGTTTTTATTTAATGTACAAAAATAATTTTTCTACAGTTTTATTATATGTATATAGATATAGATAGTAGTAAGACGCATGCACGATCTAAGGAACAAAAACTATTCTGTCAACTCGCTGAGGTACTACGTAAGCGAGGGGGACGGGGTACTGCGTTGTGATTGGCTAACTCAAGGTCTGTTCTGTCTCAAGGTATGTTTACGGCTCACAGGAGTGGTCGAAATAAGACGGATATAAGACTTTTTTGCCTAATGTGTTGACCGATATCGGTCGCCTGTTATTAGGAGTCTAGTAATATATCTTCGTTGTGGTAAGAAAAGAACGTCTATTGGGTAGAAAGACAACAGAGGTTTTATAACGAGATTTCCATATTTAACCGTTCAGCGTATGTATGGAGTTTTTGTATGAAAAAAGAAAAAGCACCACTAGTGTATGGACGTGGAACTATTTCCGTTTACTTTACTTCACAAAAAGTCGTACTAGACTAGGACCTAAGAGTCCTTATCACGAGTTTTTAGTAATTTACTTTACAGCGTCTTTCCAGTATTTACAGCGTTTCTTGTAAAGAAATGGAACAGTGCCTCTGGTGTACGAAGAAGGAACTAATTTTATACTACACCTGCTTGGAAAGTACCTTGATACTTTATCAAATTTACGGTAGAAAGTACGTCATTGCATATCGACCAAATATGCGGGGAGAAAACGCATCAGAGCGGGAGAGAAAAGTGTATGAAAATCCATTTCTAACGTGATTTTTCTTTTTTAATTTTGGATAAGACTATGCGCCGGTAACCTAAATATCAAAAGCCAAAAAGTTTTTACAGTGAGTTTTTATCTCCAAGTTCGCAAAATGACACTGGCCACTAGCTGTGTGTTGGATGATGTCGGGCTGGCAGTGCGACCCTGCGGCGGCAGGATAAACAATTTGAAAAAAGAACATGTGAAAATGGCAGACGCCATTGGCGCCATTTTCAATTTGTGTGTTGTTTGACGATTCAGTTTTCGTAGAAAGTAATTTATTTTACTCGTAGGTGTAGTATAAAGCACTATGTATCACTCGAGAGAAAGTGCGATTCCCGATCTCGGGTATTTTAAAGTCCTCGGCTACGCCTCGGCCTTTAAACGACACCCTCGATGGTAATCGATCACTTTCTCCTCTCGGTGAACAATGTACTATTTTCCTTAAAAATAATGTCAAAGTTCCACTTTACTTTACGCCACAATAACTGAAAATTCATGATAGAAGCTTGTATTTTTGTATAAAAACCAGTGTCTCAAAAATATGTTAGATTTGAAAGATAAAGAAACCATTCAGTACAGTACCTCAGTACGTACACACGGGTTCGCATCAAGCTATAGAAAACCAGTATTAGCTGACCGTTCAGTGTGTGGTAAAATCGTACAAAGCGAGAGACCACGACAAACTGGTTTTGTATAGCTTGATGTGTAGCCGTATGTACATACAATCAAGATATCTGAGTGCCCGCGAGTGGGTGCCAAGTTTTACAGCAGTTTTACAACTGTGAGATGTCGCAGATTCCGTGTTTAGGTAATTGCTGAGACTGCAGACTTCGCATTTTACTCCTCGGAGGTAAAACACAAAGTGACTACTTTGGGTTATAAAATGTGAGAGAAGTAGGAAAGTTTCTCCTTGTGACTTTGGTCACACATTTGTTTTTTGTTCTTGAAATTTTCAATAATAAAAAGGTAAAGTTTAGATGTGGGTTTTTCCTTCAAAACTGCTGTTTTGATTTCGAATACTATTTCACTAATGGAATGTTACATTACATGATATTATTTTAATTATATCACGACTGTCAAAGGATATATTTAAAAGGTTACTGTTGAATAATATTTCGAACATAACTCGAGAAGCAGGAGTTCAATATTTGGAGATAGAATATGGAGCAGCCTGATATTAATATAAAATAGAAAAGTCGTTAATATAAGTAAACTCATATTATACGCATTTTAAACACATCTTATCTATTTATCATGACGATGAAACTTATCCGAAACTAAACATAATTTAGATTTAATCTCGAATTTGATTTTTTTACAGTCCTCATTGAGTGGTCCAACATAATTTTTATTTTTTATTAGGCACCTTATATAAAATAAAAATTATGTTGTCATGGAATTAGAATTTTCCGACTTTGTCCTTGTATTTAGGCATTCATATAGGTGTCATCAAACGTTAGAGAAAACAGTCATCAGTGACAGATATTTCAGCTACTTATACTTTGACTTTTTTTTCCTCACTTTCAACAAAAAGCGGACTGAAAAAGTTCTTAAAAGTTATCAAAATATTGCAAAAATAACTTAATTCGATTACTCCAAGAAAAGTTCCAGAATTAATGATCTTTCCAATATTATTCAACGACGATAACTGCACTAAGTACCTTCCATAAGTCGGAACATATCGATAGGTCGCCGGAGGCTCCCAGTTATGGGCGCTAACGGTCACCCAGCCGTCTTGCGAAATACCTATAGGTAGCGACTGCAGAACAGACTCACGACAACGGGGAAAAAATTAAAAAATACAAAAATGAAGAACTAAAAAAACACACAACAGTGAAAAATACCTTTTGAATGAAAACTTATTATTGGAAGCCGATGAAATGAATGATGAAAAAAAGTCAAGGAAATGAGAAACAAAGTCACAGACACACTAATAAAAATACCTATTAAAAAAATGGGCTTGAAAACTACTACAAAAAGTATGAAATAATAACTTTCTTTCCGAAGTCCGTTGCTTTGTTTTTTATTTAATTCGTGATTTTATTGCCAACGACTGAAATAAAAATACCGACCGAATTGAAAACCTCTTCTTGTTTGAATTCGGTTAAAAACTTTTCGATTAACCGTTCAAATTGTGTCCCGCGCTTTCAACTGGATTCAAGGTTCATCATTGGACGTTTCGTCGACAGGACGATTCATTTATGGCCGTTTCATCGATAGACACTTTCACCAATGGACGTTTCGTCGACGGACGATTCATTTATTACCGTATCATCGATAGACACTTTCACCAATGGACTTTTCACCGAAAGGACGATTCGTTTATGCCCATTTCATCGACGAATACTTTCAACCATGGACTTTTCGCCGACAGTACGATTAATTTATGCCTGTTTCATCTATTGACCCTTTTTTTTTAGCGTGGTAAAATCATCAAATGAGTCCTCACACCCCGGGCAGGGCAGGACTGTCAGACTTGTACTGACTAAAATCCACGGTGTCCTTCAATAGCCCTTTATGTACCGGGGTCACGGTGATGGAATAAGTCCCGCGACCCCGGCAGGCTTTGGCTCTCTGAGAGGGGGCCCCGTCATTATGCTGACGCTCTTTGAGGCGCGCGTGGAACACGTCCAGTCACAGTCGACCCGGGCATGGTCCATGGTCGGGCAGCGAGTTGCCCTTTACTCGCTGCCCATATGCCTGCGCTTATGGTGGCCGGAGATCGTCTTGCGATTTACTGACCCTTTCAATAAATAAACCCCTATTAACCTTGAAACCTAAACATAATATCGATATTCCAGAGGCACTTGCCCGTGCACTAATTTAGGTTCAAAGCCAACCGTGTGAAGTATTACTTATTCAGACTGAAACAAAGATCAAAGGGAGCCTGGACATTGTTATATTTTTGTTAGGTAGACTGAAAAAGGGTGAAAGGTCAATTGTTTTCTCATAAGCAGTTTCTATTACAAAGGAATATTTAGATTCAAAGTGATTTAAGGTACACTAACTGTTGCTAGTGGCTTGGCCAGTGTGTTAAGACTCCAAATTAATTTATCCCACGGTTTCACAATACTGGGATAAGACATGTAGAAAGCCTGTGGGGTTCCCAGAGGTGGCTCAATTAACTCTAAAGTCTAGAGTCGGCAAACCACCATCCTCACCTTTTTACTATACCACCAATTCGCACTAAGCGTTTCCAAACGTAAGGTCGCTCCATCGTCGACCTTTTCTTAGTCATTCCTGACCTAGACTAAGGTCAAGAGCAAACCCAGCTCACATAAAAAATGTGTAAAAATACTAGGTAAAAATAAATGATTTCTATGTGTTTTTCCAGATTGTAACCTTATTTTTGAGTTAAACATCAAAAGACGTTCAGCCGTTCTGACGTGGTTAAAAAATGAACATCGATCCATCCAAACATCCAATGTCATAGGAAAGTTTGATCATATCAGCAATATCGCATAATTGCCAAGTCCTTCATTGAGAATTATTGTTTTTATGTCAGATGATCACGAATATACTAATTGTTCACTTGTTCCTGACTATCATAAGTATATCTAGATAAATATCTTCAAATGTCCATCGAAATGAATGGACTCAGTCAAGTTTAATCGAGTAATAATGTTTTACTGCCATATCATTGCTCAATAGGAAATGCAAAATGAAAATGGTAACTTTTACTGTAGCATCACTATTCTATATTAAAGGGGGTCGACAGCCAACTGTGGTCACTGGACTGTCAACTGGGGTTGCGGGACTGTCAAGTAAGGTCGTCAGTCTGTCAACTGGGGTTACGGGACTGCCAAGTAAGATCATGAGTCTGTCATCTGGGGTAGCGGGACTGTCAACTAGGGTTGCCAAACTGTCAACTGGGGTTTTCAAAATAAAAATTACAGCGTTTATTTCAATTAGACCATTACAGGCAATTTTAAATTGTCATAATACATAAAAATAAAACTAGTACAAAATGGTTCTGCAGAACAGTCAAGTGGGGTCAGGGTATTGTCAACTGGGGTTACGGGTCTGTCAACTGGTGTTGCGGTACTGTCAAGTGGGGTCCTAAAAATACTAGTTCGTCGCACATCACAATTAAAGGATAAACTTGACGAAATGACATTCTTATTCATTGATGAAATACAGGCTA
The DNA here is from genome assembly GCA_028554685.1 of Agrotis ipsilon. NCBI lineage: Eukaryota > Metazoa > Arthropoda > Insecta > Lepidoptera > Noctuidae > Agrotis > Agrotis ipsilon. Next base: position 16,262,951 of record CM052969.1, on the reverse strand, counting down.
AGTTAAATAAAATTTATGAACTTTTATCGACCATAATAAAATACCATGGATTTTAGTCGGTACGGGCCAGGTCCCGTTCCACCTTGATTGGGAGGACTTGATGATTATGCAATGACAAAAAAAAATCGACACCAACGTCAATTCATGTTTACTCTTTTTGCTGTCGCTACATTCCTCCCTCCAGGTACTATCTCAATCGCATGCCGACCCGGAAGGCAGCTTCTCGCCGTATTCACCTTTATTTGCATTCAGTCCCTCTTTACCTCAGACCTCTGGCTACAAAGCTATCCCTCCCTTCCTTTAACGTCTTTCAAAGACCCTCTTCCTGAATACCCTCCTCTGTAAGAATAGGTTTTCTATTATGGAAACACGTTCATAATTTAGTAGGTATCTATTTCATGGTCTTTTTTTATTGGAAAGGTTAAATAAAAATGTTAGAGTGTTAACTTCATGGGCCGTGTCGGATTTTGTGTTACAACTACACACGGGCGTGTACTAAGCCGTATCAACATCGAAAACATAAATCCAGTAACTTTTTAAAAATCTTTTGTTACGGTGTTTGATAAATGATAAATGATGATAAATGATATTTATTTTTGCAAATAGGTTTTCGCAAACACTTTTACAAGTCAAAAACACTTTTTTTTATAACTAGATGAGGCCGGTGTTTCGTACCTGACTACTCTGAGAAGAAACATCCGAAACAAACTCAGAGGTCATCGTCTCTTTTAAAGTCCAGACATTAAATTGGTTAAATCATGCGAGGACCCTGCAGGTTTGTGTCTGAGATGGTCTTTTGAAGAAAGAACCATACAAATTTGAGTGGACCTGTCCAGTCAGTGCAAGCATTTGTCAGTTATCGTGAAGCTCGACTCATAACTCAAGGAGCTCAACCAACGACACGACGAACAATACCAAAGAAAGGACATTTGGGTAGGCCACATAAATAACTCAAACTGTCAGACTGTCAAAATTGAACTGGACGAAAATTAGAAAGCGTGACCCACATAGATCCTCACATTCACAACTAACAGAAGTAAAAGTACACAAGAACATTGCATGTCAAAATGTATATAAGAATAATTGTAAATGTCAGTTTGTATATAAAAAAAAATGATCATACATGTCAGAGGGTAAACAAAACAAAAGAAAAAAAAAACACAATAAGAAATACATGCCAATATGTATAGATAAACAAAACATACATGTCCAAATGTATATGAATAAAAAAACATACATGTCAAATTGTATAAAAACAAAAAGAGGGAAAAAAACAAAATATGTCAAAAGTATAAAATAAAATAATCAATGTCAGGGTGTATATAAAAACGAATAAAGAAATGTAAAAATCAATTAATTAGAGACTTCATTCACTGAGCAAATAAAATTGGAGCAGTTTAATCCCATGCCTTTTTGTCCTCTAGATAGTGATTAACATTATAGTAGGCTTTCTGACACAGATTCCGTTTAATAAACGATTTGAATTTATTTATACTAAGCGTTTGAATATGGGACGGAAGTTTATTATAAAAACGTATACACTGGCATCTAAATGTAACCCCAATTTTTTTGAGCCGGGTGGCTGGAACTTTAAATTTGTCTTTATTCCTTGTGTTTATATCGTGTAAATCACTATACTTTTTAAAAAGACTTAAATTTTTATGTGCATACAAGAGATTTTCATAAATAAATTGAGAGGGCACAGTCATTATATTAATCTCTTTGAACTTTTCTTTAAGGGAATGTCTAGGACTCAACTTGTAGATGGACCGAATCGCCCTTTTTTGCAGAACAAAGATTGCTTGAATATCGGCGGCACTGCCCCATAAAAGTTTAAAAGTTTGTGATTACATTCCCTCGAAACGCTCGACGATTTAAATGTTTTTTTTTTTTGTAAATTTAGCAGGTTGTAAAGTATTTTCATCCTTCTTCCCCACCCCATTTTTTTTAAAATTTATAATGTTTGTTTTGCCACTAAACTTTTGCCAGACCCGGAAAATCTACTTGCAGACCATAGAAATATTACGAACACAAAACGCTGCGTCGATTGCCACCGTGGCATCAAAGTAATAATAGTCCACAACTATCACACAACGCCATCTAGTCCCAAGCTAAGCAGAGCTTGTGTTATGGGTACTAGACGACTGATAAACATTAAGTATGTTTCTAAATACATACATATTATAGACTAGCTGTGCCCGCGACTTCGTTCGCGTGGATGTCGGAATCGAACAATGTATTTTTTTAGTTCGAAGCGCTTAATTCTGGCCACGTTGTTCATATAAACCCTGTAAGTATTTAGAATTTTCTAAGATTTATCATGAATATTTGACACTTCTATTCCAGGTTTATTTTAACTATTCCATTCCAGTCCATTCCAGTCCATTCCAGTCCATTCCAGTCCATTCCAGTCCATTCCAGTCCATTCCAGTCCATTCCAGTCCATTCCAGTCCATTCCATCCATTCCAGTCCATTCCAGTCCATTCCAGTCCATTCCAGTCCATTCCAGTCCATTCCAGTCCATTCCAGTCCATTCCAGTCCATTCCAGTCCATTCCAGTCCATTCCAGTCCATTCCAGTCCATTCCAGTCCATTCCAGTCCATTCCAGTCCATTCCAGTCCATTCCAGTCCATTCCAGTCCATTCCAGTCCATTCCAGTCCATTCCAGTCCATTCCAGTCCATTCCAGTCCATTCCAGTCCATTCCAGTCCATTCCAGTCCATTCCAGTCCATTCCAGTCCATTCCAGTCCATTCCAGTCCATTCCAGTCCATTCCAGTCCATTCCAGTCCATTCCAGTCCATTCCAGTCCATTCCAGTCCATTCCAGTCCATTCCAGTCCATTCCAGTCCATTCCAGTCCATTCCAGTCCATTCCAGTCCATTCCAGTCCATTCCAGTCCATTCCAGTCCATTCCAGTCCATTCCAGTCCATTCCAGTCCATTCCAGTCCATTCCAGTCCATTCCAGTCCATTCCAGTCCATTCCAGTCCATTCCAGTCCATTCCAGTCCATTCCAGTCCATTCCAGTCCATTCCAGTCCATTCCAGTCCATTCCAGTCCATTCCAGTCCATTCCAGTCCATTCCAGTCCATTCCAGTCCATTCCAGTCCATTCCAGTCCATTCCAGTCCATTCCAGTCCATTCCAGTCCATTCCAGTCCATTCCAGTCCATTCCAGTCCATTCCAGTCCATTCCAGTCCATTCCAGTCCATTCCAGTCCATTCCAGTCCATTCCAGTCCATTCCAGTCCATTCCAGTCCATTCCAGTCCATTCCAGTCCATTCCAGTCCATTCCAGTCCATTCCAGTCCATTCCAGTCCATTCCAGTCCATTCCAGTCCATTCCAGTCCATTCCAGTCCATTCCAGTCCATTCCAGTCCATTCCAGTCATTCAGTTACAATGAAACAAAATTCATAATGTTATTTCAACATAAACACGTCTATTCCAGGTTTTCTTTTAACGCCATCTGCCTTGCGTTGAAATATGTATTTATTTGAATACTGTAGTTTTTCTATTCGAAGTTAGATCGCGTGACTGACGTACGAAATCAATGTGTGAGACCAAAGTGCACCCGTAATTTTACTTCTGAAACACTTTTAATTCAAATATCTTTTGATAGACTGAACCGATTCCAATGAAACAAAAACTAAATTCCTCTCCAGGTTACGCTTAATCGTTGCGTATAAAAGTTATCTACATTAATTGCGTAGATTTTATGTGATACCTGGACAAATACACAGACAAACAGATAAACAGACAAACAGACAAAAATTCTAAAAATGCTAGAAATGGGTTCTATTGGTTATCCTTTAATACCCTGGCTATATTTTTTGAGTTTTTTTTTAATGTACAAAAATAACTTTTCTACAGTTTTATTATACGTATAGATATAGATATAGATAGATATAGATAGAAGATAGATATAGAATAGATAAATTACACCCAGACACAGAACAAATGATCGTGCTCATCACAAAAACATTTGTCCTAGGTGGGAATCGAACCCACGACCCACGCCGGCATAGCAGTCAGGATCACTAACCACTAGACCAACAGGCCAGTCAAATTGTAACTAAATGCCCTACTGAATCATACACGTATAACACCCAAAGAAACAGCATCTTCCACTCACTTCAAATCAAAAACAACCCCTCCCAGCTCCCCAGCTGAGCTGAAATCTGTAAGTAACCAAATAAAACATACAAGCGCCGTCAACTTGGAATATTCCCAAGTTTCTTGTCCCATATTTTATTCAGTTTTACGGAACACTATCCCTGAGGGTCGCCTCGCCTTCCGACATTGAAGGGTTAGGAGGTACAAGGTTTGGGAGGATACGGCTTGTTTAATGCTTATTACTTGAAGTTATCAAAAGTACAAGGTGATAAAAACGTTGATAATCGTGGATAGTTTTTCTATGATCCATGTCTGCATTATTGATTTGTTTGTTTGCATATCAAGATTTCCAGATTTATCGAACTACTCGTATCAGCATCATCATCTGCCTAACTTTTACTTAGCTTCAAGTCTCTTAGCACCTAGTGCTAATGGCACCTAGTGCTTATAACTCCTAGTGCTTAAGGCACCTAGTGCTTATGGCACCTACAGCGTATGTTCTCCCAATGCGAATTGCACTCAATGCTTATGGCACGTAGTGCTTATGGCACCTAGTGCTTATGGCACCTAGTGCTAATGGCACCTAGTGCTTATGGCACCTAGTGCTTATGGCACGTAGTGGTTAAGGCACCTAGTACTTATGGCACCTGGTACTTATGACACCTGGTACTTATGGCACCTAGTGTTTATGACACCTAGTGTTTATGGCACCTAGTGCTTATGGCACCTAGTTTTTCAGACTCTACCTGCCTCAAATGAATTAATAGATTTTGTAAAATATCTTCTCAAAAACACATCTTCCCATTATTATCATAAAGACCACGTTTGTTTTACGCGAGTACCATTTTATTGCTTCCTCGTAATATTTCCATAACATTATAAGGTTTATTGTCATGGTTACTGTTGACTGTTTCAATCGTAAATATGTTCATGATGCTCAATTGAATAATTAATTAAGAAGAGAAGAAATCTTTATCTACAGGGTGAATTTTTCAACTGGGTGTGAATGGCTCCGAAACTATGACTAATACCAAAAAACGTTGAAAGAAGTCTCTAGTCAAATGATGCAGTTTTCGATTTTAACGATTTAGATAAATCAATAAATAAATATTTAGATAAATCAATAATCCTGCGTTAGAGATTTTTATAAGCGTTTTTGTTTTTGAAGTATGTTTACTTCCCAGAATTTGATTCTTAGTTGCAGCATGTATAAGGCAAACTGTTGAAAAATTCAGCATGTATATTTTCGTGTTATGACTATTTAAAATGAAAGATTGTTGGGGTGATAGGTACTTAGATATAATTACAGCATAATATTATTAGATTTAGTATGTATCCTATAATGTCTCCCTTAACTTTCAATCCAGTTCCTGTAAAAAGACTATTTTTTACAAAGAAGCTATTTAAATAGTCCTTCATAGTATTTTTTAATACTGAGAACTTTTTGTATTGCAAAAAATGGTACCGATTTAGTCACATCTTGTGATTTTAATTTTGATTTAAACACGAATTCGTCGAAATTACGTTTACTGCTTTTCTCCCACGAGCGCAATATTAGTACACCCACATTTGAGCTGATTGGTCGAACATGAGAAACCCCTCAAACTTCGTATTGATTATTTTTCTTGAATGTTATTAAATTAAATTGAACACTTTGATGTTACGTCATTCGGTAACAAGCATTCGTAAATTCGATCAACAACTTGAGTTCAATGTTCGTTTTAAAAATCGAACGTTTTAAAAGTGGCCATTAAGAACCATTATTTATGCGATACTTATACATATTTCACTTCGTTACCTTAAAAATTTGATTTTATACATACTCATTTTTGCCATCGAGATCCTAGATTTTTTCCAGTCTTACTTAATCTATCATTCACATAAAATGACTGCTTAGTCAGACGATTGTCAGACTCGACTAACTTAAATCCACTATCTTCAATAGCTCTTTACGTTCCAGGGTCACGGTAACCTTCATGACAGTGCCGCGACAGTTGCACGCGTTTGCCTCTAGGGAAACCCCGTCAGTGTACTGAATTGATGGCTTGTTGAATTGCAGCTATATTCTTTGTTTATCGTGGTAAAATCATCAAATGAGTCCTCCCGCCCTGTGTTGACTGGGAGGGACTGTGAGACTCGTACTGACTAAAATCCACGGTGTTCCTTCGATAACCTTTTACGTTATACCTTTTACGTTGATAAGAAAAAATACGCCGTAGGTATACTGTTAGACATGACAAAAGCTTACGATAAAGTGCAATTTGACATCCTACTTAATAAGTTACAAGGAATAGGGATCCGTGGAAAGTGTTACGAATGGTTTAAATCATATTTAGAAAATAGAGAACACCAAGTCGAAGTAGAATATAACAACGAACACGCAAAACAGATTCAATACATTCGTTCGGATAGCAAGCAAATTAACGCCTCAATCCCCCAAGGGAGTGTTATTGGATGCCTACTATTTATCATCTATATAAATGACCTCCCTACAATCATAAATGAGTCATGTGTTCTGTTTGCCGACGATATCTCAGTATTAACTTCTTGCCACAACAATACCAACTTAACCGAAACACTTACAGGTATACTCAACAAAATTATAACTTGGATGACAGAACATAACCTTGAACTAAATTTCAAAAAAACTAAAATCATATCCTTTTATCCACATCAGAAAACTCCTTTAGACATAACATTTATTTACAATGACGAAAAAATAGAAACAGTAAAAGAATTCAACCTACTCGGCTTATCCATAGATACACATTTAAATTGGAAATCGCATATTAAAAAAATCAGGACAAAGTTGTCAAAATTTGCCTATGCCCTCCGTGAAATCAAAAAATCGACTAATCTCTCTACTGCTCTGGTTACGTATTACGCCTATGCATACGCATGGTTAAGCTACGGCGTAATATTATGGGGAAATAGCACAGACGCACCAACGCTTTTCACACTACAAAAACGACTGATAAGAATACTAGCCAATATAGAAAACACAGACAGCTGCAAACCCTATTTTCAAGAATATAAACTTCTAACCCTACCTTGTATATATATCTTGGAAATTTGTAAATTTGTTAAAAATAATGAAAAACTCTTTACTACACGTGAAAACATACAGACTCACTACACACTACGACACAAAAACAGACTAAACCAGCCAGGCTCTAAGCTAAAAATACACTCCACAAGCACTTTAGTCATGTCAGTTAAAATATATAATAAATTACCAGATGACATTAAAAATGAACAAAAATTTAATATCTTTATAAATAAACTAAAACAATTTCTAATCAATAAATGTTATTATAATGTGCATGAATATTTAAATGATAAATTTAATAAATAAATAATAATACCAAAAAACGCAATACTAGCATATAATACCAATAATAATAAATGTATAAATTAAATAAATATTAATGTATAAATTCAATATATAAGTTGTAAAAATTATATGATACAATTAGTAGTATGGCACCTACCTACACAAAACGAAAAGTATATATTAATATTGAAGTTGTAAACAAATATTTATAATAGCCCTCCTCCTAATTTTTAATTTTTATGTTGTTATGCCCGACAGGGCCCACAATGCTCCAAAATTTTGTATGTAATTTTTATGTACCTACCACCTAAGTTCACATTGTGGAATGCAATAAACGTATTGAGTATTGAGTTACAGGACCCGACAGGCGTTAGCAATCCCCATAGAGGTCTCTATAGGGTACATCATAAAATTTAAGTTTTAAAAACCTTAGAAGTCTGATAGTCTGATAAAGAGTCTTTGTGTTACAAAAACCTTATCGTTTTTGAAAGACAAAGATTTCTAAGGTTTGTAAAACTCGAAATTTACATTCAACAAAAAAATTAGAATTACGAGAAGTGCCAAGATGTTTTATTTTACGATATACATAGAGATAATATCGCCCATAAAAAGAATATTAAGTGTGTTTACGAGTTTTTTTCATTACGGTTGAATGTTCACTCAACTATGCGGGAGAATGTAAAACTGCCGTTTTTGTTCCGAGTTTTTGAAACTTTGGCTTTTGCTTTGTTGCTGTAAGTAGACCGAGAGAGGATGTACTGGTTGGTTTTGTGTAAGCTAGGATTAACTTGTAGTTTTTATGTAAGTTTCAGTGTTTTCTCTATGGGAATTTTTTACATTCATAGAAACACTTTTTGGCACTCCGTAGATTTTTGGTTAGGAGCGCTGGTGGTAACATTTTTGCTTAAAATGGGTCCAAAGTACGCTGTGTGTCCATGCATATCAAAACAAATCAAAAGCATTTATTTCAAGTACACCAATAGCACTTTTGAAATTTCAAAGACTTATAAAATATAATTAAATACTACAAAGTTATGTTGCAGTCCCAGTCACAGACATAAAAACTGTGAAAGTACCGGAGATGCCCGTTCCAAGAAGTAGATCTCTATGGAGAAGAACGGGCTAGAAATAACGAAAGAACGGGCATAATATATTTGACCCCAAAAAGGTCTTAGACTACCAATGATCTTCGGTTGCTCAAACAAGTTAACAATTTTTCTCCAAAATTCATTTCAAAGTAAAAGTAACAATAACACACGACCCTTTTCCGCAAAGAAATCACTCCGATTCTACGAAATAATCCGATACCCCTCTAATTACATAAAAAGGGTTCCATGCGTAACGATACGATGACGTGCGGATTCATCGTAACTCATTCAAATCGTGCGCAAGTAGGACGAGACGTTAGCGGGAGAAAGCCTCGCCGGTGTGCGCGGGCGCTGGGCTTTGAAGTTATCGATCATGGGTAGGGCGACCATGAGGTGAGGAAGCGAAGGAATTAATAGATGCTCGATCAGAAAATTTATTGTACCTACAAAATGAGAGATGAATTAAAACCAGCTATCTAGCCAGAGCATAAAGTTGGAAATTTACTAAAAACCGCAATTTTGGCGCTGTAGCAGACTTTACAGAATAGCATTACAGTTGCTGTTCGTTATAATTCTCTTAGGAATGAAAGGTTCGCTTACAAACATAGATTACTGTATGTTTTTATTAAATACTCCTCAATCTAAAGCAAAACATATTTTGGGTAAGCTACAATTTCTCTTCTGAAGCAAAAGCAGGGAAAAACGTGTGAGAAATTCATAGTGTAGTGCTAAGTTAAAAAAAAAGTCAACGCATCACAGTGCTCTGCCGGACTCAGTCCTCCACTCTTCACCTCAAACACTCTGTTCTCACTTCCCGTATCCAGTCAGTCCATAGCCACTTTAATAAGCAATTTTATCCTGTATTTTATTTGTATTAACACGGCCACCTCAGTGAGCTCTCGCCAAAGGGCGCGGTATGTGGCTAACACCGCGGTGAAAGTTTGTAGCTGCTACAGCTGAAACGACCGCTTCAGAGCTAGCACATAAATTACTTTTTATTTACTCCTGTTATGGTGAGATCTCGCAGAAGCTCGCAGAAGATGGCGAGATGGGCTGGATAAAACTAACAACCAGTGGCTCACACTAGCCTTAGATCGAAATAGTTGGAAGTCATGGGGTAGAAGTCTGACAGTAACAGACAGTAATGGTGAGCAGTCTTAAATATACTACTGGTTTATAAGAGGAAGTATTGTAATCAGAATTATTATTGGTATAATACCGTACGACAGGCCAGCAACCGAAGAGGGCGAGATGAGTTCAACCACTCGCGGGCAATCGGACGGCGAGTAATGGGTGACTCGCCGCCGCCTTCTGATTAAGGACTATGCCCGGGTAGATGATGCGTCGTGTTCCTCGTGTGCGTGACGGAGCCCCCAAGAGAGCCAAATACCTGCCGGGTTCGCGGGACCGCCTAAAATAAAAGTTTATTATAGAATAATGGTCTAATTTTCATCTAAGAGAAAGATAGGGACATAAAGATCCATCAATCCATTCTCACAAACTTTCGCATTTATATATATTTAACAATACATATAAGTAAGATATTTGATTGGTTAGAAACTAGAACTACAGAACGCCACCGACTATAATCTTTACATAACCCTTGTGTTCCTCTATGTAATAAATAGAGGGAATATTATTTACAAACGACCTGACCTGGCTTCGGATAGATACGATTCATTAGATAAAAAAAAAATTGTAGGTATTTTTTTATGTTCGGACAATTTAAAACACTACGAAAAAAACGTGGGATAGCGAGTAATGGGTGACTCGCTGTCCGATCATGGAACAGATCACTGTCCCATGCGCGTCTCAAAGAGCTGTCAGCAAAATGACGGGACCCCCGGGGTCGCGGGACTATCGAGTAACCGTGGTCCCGGAACTTAAAGAGCTTTTGAAGGACACGTGGATTTTAGTAAATTGAAGTCTGACAGTCCCCTCCATCCTGCCCTGGGTGGGAGGACTCATTTCATGATATTACCATGTAAACCAGATGATTGTATAGTCAGCATCAAAAGTTGCTGACCACATTCAGATTTTCAAAATCGCTGTACATCGTTATAATACGTAACAATACGGTGTAGAGCGATTTTGAAAATCTGAATGTGGACAGCAACTTTTGATGCTGACTGTACCTTGCTGGTCATACACATACATCTATATAATAAAACATTAGATATAATAGAAACTTATATTGTGAACCCTTCTAAATATAATATCCAATAACTATCATTTCCAGAAACCTTTTGTACCCATAACCCGTTCTGTAATCTCATAAACAATAAATCGTAGTTAGGGGTCGTGGATTCGATTCCCGACTAATGAGAGAAAGGCCCGCTTCTGAGAATAACTTGGTCAGTTAAAGTTAACTTGAAGTTTGCGGTTTGGTTCAAATGTAGTTTATATCCTTATGTGTGTGTTACTGAATTGGTTGGAAGATTGAAAAGTGGGTGAGATTTAACTATGGGTACCAGATTTTTTTAACCAATATTACAAATGCGATAGTGAGTTTTTTTGTTAACTTATCACGCTTAAACCACAAAATCGATCATCCTGAAATGTTATATATACGTTACTGATTCAAGGACATGCCCGACGTTGTTTTCATTCACTATTTTGAGAGAAGCGTAAAAATATTTGAAAAAAAAAATAGTGCTATCCTGCTCTATTGTTAAAATAAAACACAATGTACTGTAGTACAATACATTTTAACCTTACTAAAACAATAATGTTTGTAAATTATTCAGTACACGATTACCGGTCATCACGCGTACTACCTCGCTCTTATGTGTTGAACCATGTAATTATTTAAAAATCTATGAATGCAGTTTAAATTATTTTTTAAATTAAAATAATGTCTTCTTTCAGTAAAATGTTCTATTTACAATATTTAAGGTACTTTCCCTCCATGTGGCATTGCCGTGGGACACTCTGTATTATATTTAATTATTAGCAACAGCATCGTTTAGCCAACTTACAATCAACACACAAGTTTTTTCACTTTATTCTTAAGGATTCAATACCTGATTAAACACGTTTTTATAACTAAACTTGATTTCAAAATCAGTCGTACCCTTATTAAACAATTACATCGTAAAATGGGGTCCGAGTGCCCACAACGTTTTTAAAGATATCGCCAGGCGTTTAGTCGACTCTGCAGCACGCGTAGCATGGCGATTATATCTCTATTCTACCAAGAAAAGACAAAGCTATTTCATCGTTATTTCTTTATAAATCGACTGTTTTTTTACACAAATGTGACACCATTCGTACACCATTGAAGAAAAGAACGTTTATTTTCTATATTTTTTACATTACCATGCTTAAAACGCAAAATATATTTCTACGTTCTGTCATTTTGTCTTTTCTTCCGTCGACAAAACCCCTTTCTACGGCGCCATGCTACGCCTGCTGGTGACCAGAGGACTGGCCAACGAATTAGCATTGCCATACAACGTGGCAATCCTGCCAGCGTTCTGGTCACTGTTCCCGTTGACAGCGATGTGGACGTATTCTTTGACGCTCTATGAATGTTTTCTCTTTTATTTATTAATTTTTCCTGTATATATTACTAGTAGGTTTTTATTTATAGTTTGTAAATTAAATAAAAGCTACTATATCTACTAAAACATATACATCGTTAAAAGCTGATTTGATATGACTTCACAATCGAACTATTTGTATGCTAATCGTCTCATTAGATTTTTTACCACTTTGGCGATGCCAAAACTGGTTTTAAACTTGAAAAAAGGCTACTGAAAGTTCAAAAAAACTTTTAGTAATAAAGTGAACGCACACCTGCTAATTAGAGGGTATTGGCAGATGCGCCAACATTTGAAAGTTGACATGTTTTGTAAAAACTGTAGGGTCGAGGGCGTTGTTAGCGTCCGTAACTTTTATTTTTTGTAATTAAAATTTAAGTGTTTGCTATTGACTGTTTTCTTTTTTTTATTATTTTAAAGAGATTTACTTGAAAATAAAAAGAAGCAGATGGAGAACACTAATTTGTACCTACTTTTTAGGTGTACATCTATATACTCGTATATAAAAATGAAACCCGTTTTCCGTTGTCACGACATAACATGAAAACGGCTTGACCGATTCGGATAAATTATTTTTTTGTTGTGTTTGTAACCATCGGGACCGGGTTTTAGACCGGGTCCTCCACCCGTGAGAGGCCGGGATGGGCCGCTAGTTTTGCATAAATTATATTGTAACGTATGAAACTCACTCATTCGTTCATTAGTTGGGTCTATCATCAGATACGGTTTACTCATATGGGGTAACTCCTCGTTCTCGAAAAAAGTATTTATAACACAAAAAAAATGTGTGAGAGCCATCTGTGGGGTTCGGCCATTCGATTCATGTAGACCTTTATTTAAAAAATTAGGTTTACTCACTCTTACCAATCTGTACATACTTGAAGTCGGAATATTCGTTAGAAAGCACCCAGATCTATATACAAAAGCCACAGAAAATAAAAGATTTCTCTCACGGGATCCTACTCGTCTAGCGGTCACAAGGTGCAGAAGCACTTTGTTCCAAAATAATTGCTATAGTATGTCTGTCAAAGTCTACAACAAGATACCTAAACATATTAGAGAACTTCCATTTAATTTTTTTAAAGGCCGGCTTAAAAAATGGTTATCTGACAATGTGTTTTACAATATAAGTGAATTTTTAACATATAGCGGCAATGGTACCTAATGTTGTACCAACATAAATACCTCACTTTTTTTTTGTAGGTATATTAGATTGTTGATGTTATCTATTTCTTATTTTATTGTTATTGTTTTTGTACTTGTTTATGTGTTTGGATACTAAATGTATAATGTTCACCTTACGTTAATTGTTTGTTAATAATAACTTTAACAAGGATCTCATGATCATGTTAATTGTAAAATTTTATAACTTAGCTTTTAAAACAATTTGCATGCTGAATAATAGTAAGCGGAATATGTAGAACTTTTTAGATTTAACACCTCAATGTACCATATTTCACGCAAATAAAGATATTCTATTCTATTCTATTCTTAAACAAAATGTCTTGGAGGTCAAATAATGGAGTTCTATCCAACAATTGTTTAACCTACCGTAATTAACAAGAATTTACATTATTTATACATTATTTTAGAAGACGTGAAATAACTCAAGAAGAAGGAAGTTATCATATTTTTGTGTTAAACATTTTACTAGTTTCAGTGTTCCTGAAAGTAGTCCGTAGTCTATGAAAGTTTTTAGGTCACATTAGTAATTCATATTTGGCTGTACTGCTCTAGACACCACACATCTCCGGGAATGTTTATCGCTAGGAGTTTTCTTTCTTCATAATTTTGACTGAAACTTTCAGTTTCAGTATTGTCGTAGTTTATTTTTGAGTTTATACGAATAACCTTAATATTTTCATTTCTGTGCACAGATTTTTTTATGAAATATGTATAAAAAGGGCTTAAATTTTATGACAAAACATACATATGAACTTTAAACGAGACAGTCTCACAGTTTGTCGATACAAACTCAGACACCTCTGGGTTTGTTTCTACTCAGAGTAGTCAGGTACAAAACATCGACCTCTTCTAGTTTAAATGTATAAATGACGTTACGTCTTTTCGTTATTTTTTTAAACGAAAGACTGACGAAACCAACGACGATATATTACTAGATTCCGCATGCACGATCTAAGGAACAAAAACTATTTATTCTGTCAACTCGCTGAGTTACTACGTAAGCGAGGGGGACGGGTACTGCGTTGTGATTGGCTAACTCAAGGTCTGTTCCGTCTCAAGGTATGTTTACGGCTCACAGGAGTGGTCGAAATAAGACGGATATTAGACTTTTTTGCCTAATGTGTTGACAGACAGCGGTCGCCTGTTATTAGGAGTCTAGTAATATATCGTCGTTGGACGAAACCAACTTACAAAATAATAATCATTTATCATTTATGAAAATAAATACCCGCATAACTAAGCACACTTTTATAACCAACTCTTTTCCAAAACACATTTAATTTCCAATATCCCATTTCACTCCAATGCCTCAAACCGCAGGTTTTGACAACTACCTACATAACACTGTTTTAAAAATAATGCCTTTGAATAAATAACAAGGAAGATAATTGGTGCTGACACCTTACACTCGTCCTTATATATCAAGTGTGTCTTTATTATTAGCAGAGAAAGTCCGTTTTTGGGTTTAACCTTCCGAAATATTACACATCAGTCTTTTATGTACCTTGAAGTATGTCTTGTAGGTACCTACCGACAGTATTTCAAACAAAAACGCTTTGTTCCAACTGGGCCAAGGAAAGTTTAGCCAGTGTTGTGTAATTTTCTTTGTAAACGAGAAGAAAATTAGCATTACGTTCAAGAAAATACTGCTAAATTATGCCTACTTTTTTTTAGCGTGGTACAATCATCAAATGAGGCCTCCCACCCAGGGCAAGGTGGGAGAGACTGTCAGACTTGTACTGACTAAAATCCACGGTGCTCTTCAGTAGACCTTTACTTTCCAGGGTCTCGGTAATGAGATAAGTCCCGCGACCCCAGCAACTGTATTAGGAGTGGATTGTGAAATAATGCACCTGGTATAAGTGGATTTTGCATGTCTTTGTGTTCGAATGTTTCTAGTACAGATTAGGTTCCTACATATTCGAACGAAGTCGCGGGTAAAAAATTGTTGTAAGTAACTGCTTTTCGTTTGAGTTTATCCCTAAACAGTTCGCCGCGTCGTCACGGTCTATTTCGAAAGGAACTGCGCGGAACTCCCGGTGGTGGTTTAACTACAGGTTAGCATGGCATTACACCGTATCTACTAAATGTTTTGCAAACATTTATTATAAAGGGTAACGACAGGTTGACGGGCTGGTAGGTTTTGCAGCACCGCCTATTTCCTGTGACGTTTTAAAATAAGAGTATGGTTTAAAACGCTTTATTTTTAAATCATCAAATGAGTCGTCCCTCCCCGGGCAAGGCGGGACTGTCATACTTGTACTGACTGAAATCCACGCTGTCCTTCAATAGCCCTTTATGTTCGGGGATCAGGGTGATGGTATAAGTCCCGCGACCCCGGCAGGCTTTAGCCCTCTGAGAGGGGGCCTCGTCATTATGCTGACGCTCTTTTAGGCGTGCGTGGAACACGACGCGCTGTCGACCCGGGCATGGTCCATGGTCGGACGGCGAGTTGCCCTTTACTCGCCGCCCGCATGCCCGCGCCTACGGTGGCCGGAGATCGTCATGCGACGCCGTGGGCGTCCACCACCGCGTTCATTTAAAATTTGGACTTACGAATAGTTGTAGGCATAATTCCATCCCTTTTGTTTTCATTTCAATATTTTACTTTCTAAAATGCCTCTTTGATGGCCTAATTGAAATAAACAATTTCAGTTTGTCTTAGACTTTTACCAACTTATCACAAAAAAAATAAACATCTACAGAACACTTGTCATAAAAAACTGTCAACGTCAAAACGATATTTCACGTTGATATAAGGGTCGTTTTGCAGTTACACTTTTTTTAGACAAGCGTTCAACACATGTTTATCTTATTTGGCAAGACGAATTGTTTTTTTATTATACTGTTTATAAACCATATTTTTCATTGTTTTCAGGAGTTGCTGCTGCAAGATCGGGTAAGTTTTTTTTTTCAAATTTATAATTCTTCTGCACATCGCTGGAAGATTGTATTAAACTGTACAGTATAAGTAAAATAAACAATCATGAACTAATAATTTGTAGTAAAAATATTCACTCGACGCAATTCAAACTTTAAATATAAAAAAAACAGTTGCCACAAGTATGGATTATTATTTTGTTTCTTGAGTTTGTGCCGGGCACCAGCCACGCCACGGAGATTATTTTGTGGCGATCGAAGTAAAACAACTTTTTTAGTTAGTTGACTTTAACAATTTATTGTTAGAGCCATTATAGTTCCGTACACACCACTGCTAGGATACATAATATTGTATTTAGAACGTTAACGTTTTATTGATTACAGTATTTAGAACGTTAGAAATTAATGGAAAGTAAAAACGTGAACAGATTTTTTTTTAGATTGGCAGTATTGTCATATTTTTTTATGTTGTTGCTACAGTTTTTAATAGTTATAATTTCTTGTTTGATAAATTCCCTTTTCATCATCTTTATTACGAAAAAACCCGTGAGAAGCCAGAGCCAATTATTGCTAGGAGTGTATAAAAATGTTTCATTATCAAGCTTAAAAAACTGACTCTATGTAAAATTAATACGCCTAGAGGGATTGATCCGTCATCGAACAGCCTAGAAAGTATTCTTTCTTAAAACAACAAACACCTTTTTCCTGTTACCCTCATTCCTAAAAAATACTACGAAAAAAATTACTCAACCAAAAAATGATTCATTACAACTTCTACGCCAACGACCACAAAGCTATTATAATTTATGAGGTAGGCAGTAAAAACACCACAATTTTTGTAAACCAAGGCCCGAACACAAGCACACGGTACCATACATTCTTTATTATTTAAGCGAAAATACAACTATCTTATAATATTTAAGTTATTTTTTACGACACAATAATACTGCGTAAAAATTTAATAAAATTTAAATAATCTATTATTTGCCCTTCTCCCCACTTTCCTTTCCTGCTCTCCCCTTGAAAATTTTATGTAAAAAGACGTCTAAACGCGTCTCCATCATCTCATCTATGTTTGTAACAAAATTCTTTAACATTGGTTCAGCATTTTGCGTGAAAAAATAATAAATAAACATTAGAGAATTTTGTGTAAAACGAGTGTTTTCAACTTAGGTACAATCAACAAAGTTGAATTATGACCCACCATCATTGAGCTATTACTACACATCCTGGATGTGACACAGTGGTGATACGTGATATCGTCTCTATCATCATCATCATCATCAGCCTATAACGTTCCCACTGCTGGGACACAGGCCTCCTCTCTTGCGAGAGGGAGTGGGCCATAATCCACCACGCGGGCCCAGTGCGGATTGGCACATGTCTCTGTACGTGTAGATGTGTCTGTCTCTATACGTAGTTATAATAGCTCAATTCCCAACATAACCTTATTTTCTTACAGACAGTCAAATACAATTAGGTCCACATTCGCGTAAACATACATATCAATGGTAACGACTTTGATCTTTGTAATTTTGAAGGATTCAACGATTTATTGTCAACATGGGTCATGATTCAACTTTTTCAATTGTACATTAACAACGCACGTTTGTGCTAAACGCTCTACAAGTGTACAAGGAAAAAAGTCACAAAATGGCTGACACGCTTGTTCAAATTTACATCTTAGGAACAATGGCGTCGAGAGAGATATTAACACATTTTCTTTTAGCTGTGTCGGTGGTTGACCGGAAACTTGGCTGGAGCCTTCTCCAACTAATTTTCAAGGAAAACTTTTTCAGTTTTTCTCAGACAGCTGTGAGAATACGTGTTCTGAATTCGATTGAGTTCTTGGCGCGATGGCGTCCATTTCAAATTATTGATTTTATGGAGTTATAACAATGTTATTACGTTTTCAATAGACCCTGTTTATTTTTTGGTTGATTTTTTTTATATTATTTTCAATAGTCATTGTACAGTCAGCATCAAAAGTTCATCAACACATTCAGATTTTCAAAATCGCTGTACATCGTGATAATACCTTACAATAGGGTTTACAGCCATTTTGAACTGACTGTACTTACAAAACATTATTTTTTAAATTTTTAAGCATTCTAATAGGCTTTTATTTTCAAGTCAAGCCGCAACAATATTTAACCAATTCTAAACTACACAACTTAAACTGATATCTTCATTAAAAGACGGTAGCCTACAAATTCACCGTTACCCAGTAAGATAAGAAATGTTTAATTTATTTTTACACTGTTATATACTTTTATATGACTTTAAGATTATGAATTTGATTATCGTCTCATTTTTTACAATCTGTATGTAGATTATTACACTGATAAACTCACCATAACACATTTATTTTCTTTGAAAAGAAAACTATATTTTTTGTAAAAATACTTATAATACAAGATGAAACATATCAACTAACCTATACAACCCTACACACAAAAGCTAACACAATACTAAAAGACAAAACAAATGAATAATCTCAAAACACTATCAATCTAACTTGAAAACCTCTCAATCATTAATATCGACATTAATCTTAAAGGAAAGATATATAACAAAGTTCAAACCGCACATAACGTAGGTACAAACCTGAATTACCGTTAGCTCCAAAAACATCCAGTAACAAAGATGCTGTGGTTTTCTCACCAAGATATCAAAAACCCCATTGATTAAGAAAAATCACCCTTAATACCCAAGCTTTAGGGTCCTGGGTTTTTTTTCCCGGGTGTGGTGAATGTTGGGAGCAATTTATTCGGGTTTGCCAATTGTATAGTTCTTGGTGAACAATGAGGATGGTTTTTGTTACTGCCCGGACGTGTGAGGAATGCACTGGATGATCATAAATCGTTTTTATTATAGCTCCTGCTTGCCCCCACACGGAAAGGCTTGATGGTTTTGTTGAGGAAAACTTTTGGGGGTAATGGTCGTTATGATGTTATGTTTAGGTTGTTTTTAGAATGGTATAGCTTGTCTAAAATATATTGTTATATCTGCTTTAATTTATTAGAGTTAGCAATAAGACGTATTACACATTTGGCCAATCACAGCACCAGAGGTATTTTAGATACGGCAGTTTTCGTTGCCATTAGTGGAATTATTTAATAGTTTAAGATATATTCCACACTATAGCATCTAAGGATCAGTGGATAGCTGGGACGATTGTTTTATTTTAGACGTCAATATAAAAGTATAACATATAAAGATTATAACATTTTTTTTGAGTAATTAATTATTTCTAATCTACACGGCGTAAACAGAATTTAGTAGAAAATTCTTCGCTGTATTACAAACCTTTCAACAGAATTTGTGTCAGAATAAAACCAGTACTATTCTAAACTTCCCTATTTTCTCAAAACTGGAATTTGACTTAGCTCCATCGCTAAATAGCACAAAAGTAAAATTCGAAAACATCATTTTTTTTTATACGTGTTAAAATCATCAAATGAGGCCTCCCAGCCCGGGCAGGGCGGGAGGGACTGTCAGACTTGTACTGACTAAAATCCACGGTGTCTTTCAATAGCCCTTTATGTTCCGGGGTCACGGTGATGGTATAAGACCCGCGATCCCGGCAGGCTTTAGCCCTCTGTCGCAAAACATCATGCTATGAATACCAGAAATTATCATAAAACTAGCATGACGATCTGTCCTTGCTTTTTCTATGTTTTTCCCAATCCGGATTATAAAAAAAAATAAGACAAAACAGACAAATTTATTAGTCACTGTACACATATTAAAATACCAGTAACACCTTGACAAAAACTACTGAAATCAGTCCGAAAATAACTTTTTCACGAGTGTCATCCTAACAACCCCAAATTCAATCATTCACCAAGTCCCCCATAGGTCCCCATAGTTGCCCGTAGTTCCCGAACCGTCTCACGTTGCCTCATACAAGCTCGCACTAATTGGCAACGTCGCCGGGGCAAAGTTATACGACTGCTGATAGTTGCAGGAGCGTGGCGGGCAATTAAAATTAATTTGGGCATAGTACGGGAAACGATTTAGCTTAGTAATCGGAAAAATTGTGATGAATGTAGGCATTATAATAGAGGTGAGTTACCTAATTTTGACCTTATATTAACCGTCCTTTCTTTTCTATGCGAAAACAGTTTAGTGAATTGGCTATTAGAATTAATTCAATTACTTTTATATAGATATCGGGCTCTAGTTTGTGTATACATGTGAGTGATGCATACACGACGCAAGAGTAATTCCAAGAGCGGGGCAAAGTTTAAAAAAAAAAAAAATTTGGCATCAAAAGTGAATTCCTAATTGAAATGAATAATTTGACTATCTTCAGGATATTTAATAAGAATGATTGCTTATTATAGTTTATGTAATTTTAAATTAATTAGTTGAAACATCTATATCGGAATTTGTACGTTCTATACTAATAACTAGATACCTTTATAAGTAAGTCGAGAAGATTTAAAAACGTAAAAAAATACTTCAATACCTACATACAATTTCTGACTTATTAATTAATTGTTTACTATGATATGTAGTTTCATTTAGGTATTTCGTGGAGAAATTGAAAAAAAAAGTCGAGGGCATAAAATGGTTTTCTCAATTTACCGAAAGTTTTGTTACGTTGGTTATCATTTAAATACGTGCCTAACCCCGAAGACTCGTCATATTTTTTTTCTCGTCATAAAACTTGTTTGACAGGCAGCCAAAAACGTATCTTATTCTATGTAAACAACTCCAAATTCGATCAAGTTATAAAGTTTAATCAAACAAGGTCCCCTAATAAAAAACTTCGACTTTATTTTCAGAGTTATATAATAAAGACTTCAAGTTTTTTCTGTGAAGTTTTTCAAATAATTTATTGCTGGATTCTTGCATAGAAACAGTAGTTGACTGTAATAATAATTATAATATTCTACAACTATAACACAACGCCATCTCGTTCCAAGCTAAGCAGAGCTTGTGAAATGGATACTAGACAACTGATAAACATACTTTTATATTTTTAAATACATACATATTATAGATAAATTACACCCAGACACAGTACAAATGATCTAGCTCATCAAACAAACATTTGTCCTGGGTGGGAATCGAACTCACGACGGCCCACAAAGGTCACATTCTGGGCTGGACATTTATTTATATATCAAATGTGCGTAAGCGCATTCACGATACAAGAACAATAATTCTTAGCAAGAGGTACCACGTTAAAAAATAGGGCTACATTAAAAAAAAGTTGTAACAAAAAAAAATTGTTCAGTTCTCTTGTTTCTAATTTAAAAAAAATTAACCTATCCTGTACCACTTCTGGGCATCGTAAACTAACGATAACTTACAAACCACTCACACATCTCATGTCCTCTATCTCACATTGATCTGTCATTGACCTCAATACAACTTCCTTTGACTTTCAACACGACAATATACCAATACATAGACTCAAATTACTACCCAAAAAAGGGCAAAGCCCTACCAGTCAACTTTATAAGGCCATCGCCGAAATACTTAACAAAAAACTGAGCAGATGCTCTGTACTTGAGGATGGTTATATTAGTTTTACTTATTAGTCTTTTAGGCTAGATCGTAATCAATTTTATTAGGAAGTCTGTTCTTAATAACAAAGGAAAAAAAAAAAAGAATGGTTATATATGTTTGTCCATCTATTTTTGAGAAACTATAAATCGAATCACATAAAAAAACCTTTTTTTTTTGTTGCGGTAAATAAAACTCTTTTTAGAAATGCTCCTTACCGTATGGTAAGGAGCATTTCTAAAAAGAGTTTTGTGTTCTAGGGCCGCGGTATCCTGCTTAGACAGCCCCGTGACCCTAACAGTTAAAAATGTAAACCCTGAGAATAGATTTTGAAGATGCATTTTTATTTTAATAACATAATTTGTTAATACAAAAACATTTCTTTTTTTATCTTGGTAAAATCATCAAATGAGTCCTACCACCCCGGGAAGGGCGAGAGGGACTGTCAGACTTGTACTGACTAAAATCCACGGTGTCCCTCAATAGCCCTTTATATTCCGGGGTCACGGTGATGGTATAAGAAAATAAATGGAATGGAAAATAAGATGAAATAAATGGAATAATAATAAAAATATCTAGAATCAAATTATCTAGTCTACTCAAAATATGAAATAAGTTAACCCAACAACTTTCCAAAACTATAGTTATTACAAAAAACGCGACAGATGCATACTTTGTGGCAAAGAAAGAATAATCCCCAAAAATTCTTTCGTCGCTCATTAAACTATTTATAGTTGTATGGGTACCCTAAAAATGTACTTTGGTAAACCGGCTGTCGCACACACAAGTAAGTTAGGTATGGGCGGCGTGTGTGTGTGCCTGCGCTTGCGCATACACTCACACATGCAAGAGAAGGGCGAAGGGAAATTTTGGCAATAATTTCGTGTTGTACAGACTGTGTAGAGAAAGATGGTGAGTGATTTTGTATTTTTTTTTTTGGGTTTAGGTAAAATATAGGTACAAGTGAATGCAGTTAGTCCCACTTTTGGGCAAAAACGTTTCTCAAGTCTTTCTAAAATCTAACAGTCCTCGTAAACGTGTAGATATTTTTTATGTCTTATTGAAGAAAATTAATAACGACACGATAGGCGAAGTGTCTGTGGGATCGACTGTTGCGCAGCGTGTCGCAGATTCGATCCCTGCAGGGAACAAATATTTGTAGGTATGATCTGCAAGTATATGTTCCAGATCTGGGTGTTCGTCTGTGTCAGTTTCTATGTTTGTAAAGGCACCCGCGACAGGAGAAATGACAAGAGTTTTTTTTCTTTAAAAGAAGGTCGCCCCGAAGTTGTTTAGAAAATAAACGAAAAATATTTTGTTCTGAGTGTACATTTTTTTTCATTCCATAATTATTTTAATAATAGACATATAAATAATATTCAACATTAATAAAATTAATATCGTCCTCGTTACGAACATGAATTAAACAATTGTTACAGCTGGTAGTTGCTAATTCATTCTTACAATTTCAAAACTACAACTCGAACTATTGTGTGAGATTCTCGTAGCAACTCATAGACGAGTGCTACGAACTGCTACGGCGTAGCACTAACTATTTCGTAGACTTTGCGTAGCGTCGTAGCATCTACAACAATTAGTGAGTTGTTCTAAGGTTCTTGTTGTTAGATTATGAGTATTATAATAGGAAATTTATCCTGTAAGTGTTGTTTTTTTTCAATAAAAAAAGTAAAACTTGATATAATACAGTCAGAAAAACATTACTTTAGCTATCATAGAAGAAAAAGATTTTTTTTAAACTCGCACCACATTTTTACGAATGCATATTATTGCACCATGCCTGTATTGTAGATATAACGCATTTGTGTGTTTATACAAGAGTATGTGTGTGTGTGTGTGTGTGTGAGTAAGAGTGTAAGTATGTGTGCGTATGCGCAGGCGATCATTATTCGTAAGTACTAGAGGAGTAGATGTGTATGTATGTTTGGGTAGAATTTGGCTGCGCCCGAAGATACTTTGCAATGAAGTTTTAAAGGTTTTATTACTTGTGTATGTTACTGAATTGAGTTTTATATCTTTTGAATTGTTTTTTTGTTATTGAAGAATGAGGTATGATATTTAATTTAAGAAAAAGATGGTAAATTAAATTGGATAGGCGTCTTCACTTACCCAATGAAAAAATATTTTTCTACTCAATAAATAGAACATCTATCAATTAATAATAATACAACACAACACACAAAAAACAATTAACAAAAAAAATAACATGTTTTGGTTTTGTTTTAATAAAATTTTACCCTAGGTTTTGTTTCCCGCAGTGTCCTGGTGCGTTTACCAATATTAACAACTACTTCTAGATTCTACAAAAAATTGTTCCGTATGGCAATCAAAACCGCTGTTAGTTTCAAAATTAAATTTTACCTTAAAAATTCTTTTCAGAAAATTGCTTATAAAATGCAACTGTCGAATTAAACTCCTGCTTGAGTTAAATGCAGTGAAAATAACAAATGAGCGCGGTAACCGATGAATTTCAAGTAAGTCCGACATCTCGCTGAATCGATAACTGTCAAGCACTAATTAATTAAATCACGAACCTTGGCAGGGCCGGATTGGTTCGGTGGAAGGGGTGCGAATTTATCAAGATAATTATTTTATAATTAGGGGCAAGTGCTGTACCTATGGACGCTAGTACCTGTGAACACCGTTAATTTATGGGAAAACGAGCAACCCTTCAATTCTAATTTGGACGCAACCGTAAGCATTTGTCTATGGTTGACAGATTTGACGTATCCCCATTTTTTTTTCGTGTTATTTTCCCCAGAATTACGGCGTCCACAGGTACAAGCGTCCATAGGTACAGCACTTGCCTATATTATTAATCAATGTTATTTCATAACCCGATCTCTTTATTCTATATTAAGGCATGTATTATCTAAACGAAGAAAATTATTACTTATTAGAACTAACATTAATCATAGAAATTATAAAGCATGAAGTGGCTATTTGCGTTTACAATGATAGCGTTAGTTTTCCAAATTAAAAAAAAATATCATTATCAGAATAATTATTATGACTTACAACCCTGTTTTGTAAAACATTTTAACTTATCCGTACCTCCATGATATCTAATTAATTAACAAGAAAACTCTCAAATAAATTTCTCACAGATGATGATTAAGAAGTGCTATCCTTTCTTTCAGAATTCTTTGCCAAAAAAAATACAAACTTACAGAGCTAAGTATTTAGCCTGGCCGTCAAAATGTCATTTTTCACTCGAGGAGACTTGGACAAGTAACAAACACTCAGCGCTCTCTAGTGGCGACACTTCCGGTAAACAACCTCCTTCACGTAATAGATACTCAAATTCGAGTAAATATTTTTATTTGAACCATGTCCTTAAAGATTTGAAAACATATTCTATATTTGATCTAAAAAATGTTGAGCTTTTTAAATAAAATGATATTTATACAACACTTTTACACGTCTTTATATCTAGTTTTTACAAGTAAACACTGAGAGAGGGCTTTTTTAAAATCATCAAATGAGTCCTCCCACCCCGGGCAGGACGGGAGGGACTGTAAGACGTGTCTGACTAAAATCCACGGTGTCCTTCGGTAGCCCTTTGTGTACCGGAGTCGCGGTATACGTATGTCCCGCAACTCCGGTATTTCGTAACTAACTACTGTGACAAAAAAGAGCTGAAGTAAAATGAGAGCTCACAGTTTCTATTAAAGTCTAAAAAATATGTTGTCTGGTCAGTTGCTTGCCCATTCACTTATAACGTTATACCCATAGTTTTACAATGTGATACTGTGCATTGTGTACACATGATGCTCGTGACTTACTCCCACCATTTTACACCTTATAACCTACGTTCCTATCCAAATAAATACATACATGTATTACCTATTAACCGCTTTATCTTGAACATTTCATAATTCACAATTATCATGTCCCGAAATTCTTAGGGTGCTTGTACACGTTGCATGTAACTGGAGCAAGTAAAGGTGCGGGTTACCCGCGCGAAAACATACGCAAGTTACTTGATCAAGTTACTCGCTCGTACTTGTACATATTTCAAATGACTGGAGCAAGTAAAGTAAAGAGGCGCAAGCTGTATGTACAAGTTATTTGTTCGTGGTCAAAAGCTAAAGAAAGAAGAAAAAAGTTAGTTGCACGAGTGGCTCGCTTTGGTACATGCTCAAGTCGCTGGACCCGCTCGTTTTTAATGGGTGCTTGTATACGGTGCATGTAGTTTGAGCATGTTGAGGCACTTGCGCGGGTTACATGCACCGTTTACAAGCACCCTTAATAACTGCCCGCCAACTACCTCCCTAGTTCGTCCCTGTGCCGTACTGTACCTACTCGTTTAGCGATCGCGCGACTGGTTGCCAAACAATCGCTTAATTAATACTATTGTCCACAGTAAGCGACTGGCTTTGTGTTTAGTTGTATGACAAAGCGACACCTAGCGAGCGAATGAAGCCCGAGTTGAGCGATATCGTCGCAAGGAATTAGGTTTAACAAACAATTTAATTAGTTTATGGATTAATTATTATTGAACTCGAATAAGTATAGGAATCTGGGTCGTAGTTATTATTAAGGCAGCAATTAAATAGCTTCAATCAGTGAGTTAGGCTTATAGCTAAGGATCTTGTCAGTTACCATGGAGTTTCTTGCTGGTTCTTCTCCATGGAAACGACCAACTCGAACCGAAACAATTTGTCGATGTTTTCTAATTACCTATTGCGGCCTATCACTAATATTATAAAGTTGAGAGAGCAGAGTTTGTTTTGTTGAACACGCTAATCTCAAGAACTACTTATACTGGTTCGAATTGAAAAAATAATTTTATGTTGGATAGCCCATTTATTCAGTGCATATAATTATGTGCGAAACTCTCAGCTCATTAAATGCGACACAAATTGGTGGATTTAATACAATTAGTTATATTAATTTGAGTGAACGCGATAAATCACTCACACTTTTAACCATGCTAAACTTACCAAAAGTTATTCATATTCATTTCATTCTAACACGAAAAAACTTTGCTTTCCTCTCGCATTAGTTCCACCAAAGAATTGCAATAAAAAGGCATCGCAGCGAAATATCTCATTACTTCGATTGCAAGCTTGTCCAAACTGCATTTTTGGGTTCTAGAGAGCGTTATACCCTTCCTTTTTTAACTGATGAGTTAGAGAGAGAAGGACGTAGTTTGACCTATGCGCCGGCGACCGATTTCGGGGCCGTTGCATGATGGTACAGTCATTCGCATTAACAAGTAGACACTAAATAATGTTTTGACTTACGATTTTGTTTTGTATTTTTACGTGACTAACATCTGAAGACCCATTTATTTTTGGCATAAGAATGAGGAAAACATTACGTTAAGCTTTATAAGATGAATGTGACGGAGTGATTGGACTGCTGTTTTGCAAGTCATGAGTTCGATTCCCGCACGGTCAAAATATATTTGTCTGATCTGGGAGTAATAGTTTACACAAGCTTTTATTTAGTTTCACCTGTTCCGTTGTCTGGGACTAGATCCACTTCCCGGTTTCCGATTGATCTAATATTGTTAATATATAGTTGCTCAAACGGGAATACGTATATGTATATTGCGTCACAGTTCAATATTATGATGACATGTTGCTGATCTGATGTTGGAGTTGGAAGGTGGCCATAGGAACTCTGTAATGAAAAACCGCAAGCACCATCGAGTTTAGACTCGTTTGATTCGTCTTGGCGAGTACTTTTTTTATCGTAGGTATCTTTTATGAATAAAAGCTTATTTCATTTTGCTAAGTGCATATATATTAGTGCCTCCGACTGTACTCGGCGTGCAATGGCTTCTTTTTGTTTGATTCATGAAACTGTAGCAATATTTTGGGAGCAACAGAGTTTGTTCGTCGTGCGTAATTGTTGTAACGGTTCATAATGTTCGGCTTGATTATATTATTTATTGTTTCTACGTAACTTTGTGATCATTATGATACAATGAACCGAGTACTTTATTCATTTGTTTTACCCAGTTACTGGGGTGTGGAGGTCCGACAGGCAGTCGCTCCATGTAAAGTATGTGATATCCAGCTGCATCTGGTTTGATTGGAAGCCGACCCCAATATGGTTGGGAAAAGGCAAGGTAGATGATGATGGTGTACCTACTCCATAGTCTTGTAATCTGGTGCAGTCTTGCAAAAGTGACTTGGTGACTACTTATCTGACCTCCACAACCCTAGTAATACGATACCCCATGGTAGGACTGGTTGTCAGAATTTTAGAATGAATGATGTCAAAGTCTCAAATAACAGCCGGACGGCTTTGCATGCTTTCCGAATCACGGAGAAAACTCGCTATGACAGATGGTCACTGACAACAACATTTTTTTATTTTCAATACCAAATCACCAAACTCATAACCTTACATTTGCACCAACTATCCCCCATTTTTTTTTCAACTATCACACAACGCCATCTAGTCCCAAGCTAAGCAGAGCTTGTGTTATGGGTACTAGACAACTGATAAACATACTTATATATTTCTAAATACATACATATTATAGATATATTACACCCAAACACAGAATAAATGATCATGCTCATCACACAAACATTTGTCCCGGGTGAGAATCGAAACCACGACCCCCGGCATTGCAGTCAGGGTCACCAACCACTAGACCAACAGGCCAGTCATCATTACCTACATAACCATTATACCGCTAAAAGAATGACTAGTAACGACATGAAGGGTAACTTTAGCTCATTGGAACGTGTGATCCCTCCCTACGGGGAGGTAAATCCGACCACTGACCTCTGCTGACGTCACGGAGGTTTGTGTCGTACAATTACTATGTATTCTGGGGTAATTACTCATGAGGGACTTTCCGAGCAGTGGTGAGAAAATAGAGTATTTGTTTAAGGAATTATGTGTGTTTTTTCATTATTTAAAATGGGTTTGCTCATGGCCTCAATCTAACCTATTTTTACGTGATAAAATCATCCAATTAGTCCTCCCACCCAGAACAGGTCAGACATGTGCTGACTAAAATCCCTTAATTTAATAGTAACGACTGCCTAAAATCTACAAATGACAGAAGGGACCAATGGTTAACGTGCTTTCTGAGGCACAGAGGAAACTCGCTATGACCGATGATCACCAATCCACAGACCAACATCGGCAAGTGCGTCTTAACCCGGAAGATCGGCTTGTGCGGGTATTATTATTATAACATTTATATTTCTACTAGCGGCCCGTCCCAGCTTCGCACGGGTGGAGGACCCGGTCTAAAATTTGAGATTTAAACTATCCTATCTCTCAAGTTGGATCGAACATGGTGTGCGAATTTTATTATAATCGGTTAAGTGGTTTAGGAGTCCATTGAGGACAAACATTGTGACACGAGATTTATATATATTAAGATGTATAATTCACCTCCTCCCATTACATAAGTGCCCAGTAACTTACAACCAAGTAACATAAACAAACGTACAGAGCAAGCGCCTGCAGTATTTGCGTGAGCAAACCGCGGTTCATCGATCACATGTGGTTTTAACTTTAACTAACTAGTT
Source organism: Agrotis ipsilon (assembly GCA_028554685.1). Lineage (NCBI taxonomy): Eukaryota > Metazoa > Arthropoda > Insecta > Lepidoptera > Noctuidae > Agrotis > Agrotis ipsilon. Next base: position 16,233,759 of record CM052969.1, on the reverse strand, counting down.
AACTAGAGCTAAATGACTAGTGGTTGTTTATGTTTGTTTATTCTGTAGTAGTCTGTAATTAGAGCGTTTGTTTCTTATACTAACCGAGTTAGATTATTATCTGCTAGTAGCCTTTACAGATTTTTTAAGGGTCGTTTTCTTCCCGGATCAACGGCGCGTCGTGTTCCACGCGCGCCTCAAAGAGCGTCAGTATAATGACGGAGCCCCCTCACAGAGGGCTAAAGCCTGCCGGGGTCGCGGGACTTATTTCCATCACCGTGACCCCGGAACATAAAGGGCTATTGAAGGACACCGTGGATTTTAGTCAGTACAAGTCTGACAGTCCCTCCCGCCCGATGATTTTACCACGTTAAAAAAAAAAGGCTCATCTTCTTGCCTGGGTTGTTTAGTGCCAAAACAAATTTGATAAACACGAAAGTTTACCTAGTAGGTAACGCGCAAAATTTCCTAACGACTGCACTAAATTAGATAATCTTTTTTTATGTTTTGTTCGTTATTTTCAAAACAAACCTTTTTTTCGCATTTTAGTTTCGTTAAAATTAAATTGCATTTGTTCGCCACGGCCAGGTCGCTAATAAAATTTAAAAAATTCTTCCTAAAAAATACTCAAATCAACATCTCAATTCCTGATCATACAACACGTTGCTATCACAATTTCTGCAGGCGCTTACGTAACTCCTCCCTAGACCGTTATAATTAGATCAAAAACTATCACAGGTAATTCAGTTAGCTAGACTTTAGCCAAAATATTACCTCGTCTTTACTGAACTTAGAAATCGTTTTAGTTCGTTAAGATTAGATTAGGTCCAGCGGCTGTCTGGTTGAGATCGTAATTGGTAGATAACTGGCACCTATCTCGACTGTCATTGTTATAACTGGTTTTGTACAAAATTAAATTGTGCTAGATTTTTTTAAGGAAACTTTTCTTAAAAAAAATCTTTCTCTTTTTTAGGAATTCTAGGAATTTCTCCTGTGTCTTCGGTGCGTTTACTAACATTATAAAGTCATACACGAACATTCAGACCTGAAACAACTACATGTATATCATAGAAATATTTGTTCCGTATGGGAGTCGACACCCAGAAGACGAAACGTCTAACACTGCGCCCATAATGCTGTCAAATGGCACTATTTGGTCAAGTTGTTAATTATTTAATCATCATCATTCACCAATATCAAACTATAACGTCCCCACAGGGACACAGGCCTTCTCTCTGTGAGAGGGAGTGGGCCGTAATCCACCACACGGGCCCAGTGCGGGTTGCTAGATGTCACAAGTCTTCGAATTTTTTCCTTCTAGGACACGCCGGTTTCCTCACGATGTTTTCCTTCACCATTTTGAGAGCAGTGGTGATGAAATAACTTTCACAAAAAATAGACCAGGCTGGGGTCGAACCCATGTCCTACAACTCATAAGTCGGGGCCGATAACACTAGGCTACCACTGCTCCCTACATTATAAAAGTAAATTAATTAATGCAATCGACAAAGATTTTAAACTTTTCCATCCATTAGTACTAACTCAACCACTACCAGCATCGCTATTTAAATTCAATTATAGTGCAGCAAGCGGCTCTGTGGTTTAATTGACTCGGTCTAGTCTACATAACTCCAGATTATAACCCACGTCTAGTCCATGTCTAGTTAACCCGTTCAACTGGCAGTTCTACCAGGAATACGGACAGCAAATCTAGGAAAACGGACTGTACTAGGGAAATGTGTTAGGAAACGCCTGCGGTATAATTTAGAGCAGTACATTGCGTTGATAATTTTGAGTTGCAATGTGGAAATGGTTTTGGGAGTAAAACGATTAAATTGTTGAAGGAGAATATAACTGTGAGAGGTTTTTTAAAATGTAAGGGGTTATAAGCGAGGTATTTATCTACGACTAGGTTTGGCCAGCGGCGTTGCTCTCTTTGTAAACGCATCATCACAATACAGTAAGAAATTCCTACTGGGGTTGCCACCCAATTGCTAAAAAAAAAAAGAGTTGACACAAATAGAGTCTACGATGAAGTGAGCTTACCCTGAACAGTGCGTAGTAATATTATTTATTCTTTGCCCTGAAGAAAAAAGATCACTATAACTTTGAAGAGATGCGGATTTTATGCATTCGAGAACACACCTCTTTTGTTTCACTCCTCTGGTTTGTTTGTTTAGTTGAACGCAATAATCTCAAGAACTACTTATCGTTTTTTTTTGTTAGATCGTCTTTTTATCAAGGAAGGCTATAGACTATAAAACATCATTACCTTTTTCAACTAAATAGGTCACTATTTATGGATCTCGTTTCGTTTCCAGCAATCTAATTGAATTTTAAATAAGCTTTCTAAAAGTGCTTTTAAGTTTTCTGTTAGTTTTGTTGATTTGGCTTGTGTATCAAAGGAAAATTAAGTGGAATAAGTACATAACTTTCACTAATTAGAAATAAGGACGATTTTTTCGAAAACAACATTTGTATTAGATTTTTGAGCGTCTACTATTTTATTAAATAGATAGAGTCTCATATTATTTAAAATTATGTTTATTTTAGCTGTTTGTCAGTCATAGAACAAATAAATGAATAAAATATTGTTATTACTAACGTATAAATTGGCCTGTTGGTCTAGTGGTTAGTGACCCTGACTGCTATGCGTAGGTCGTAGGTTCGATTTCCACCCAGGACAAATGTTTGTGTGACGAGCATGATCATTTGCTCTGTGTCTGGGTGTAATTAATTTATAATATGTATGCATTTAGAAATATATAAGTTTGTTTATCAGTTGTCTAGTACCCATAACACAAACTCTGCTTCGCTTGGGACTAGATATGGAAAAAGGAAAAATATACCTATCTTTAACGTTAGATTCCATTGACCACTCTTTCGCGTGATGGTAAGAGATGATGTGGTCGACAGCAGGTGCCTAGAAGTAATCTATTCACTCTTGACCTCAAGTTTATAGCTATCATGAAATAGAGACTCCGGCAGGGTATTCCACTCCTTAGTAATTGTGCGTACAATAAAAGTTTTAGCAAAATTTAAGGGTTGAATGTCCATCATAAATGTGTTTTTGGAACAACAACCCGGGACAACCAGACTTTCGTTATAAAAGCTGAAAAATCTTTATTAATTAATAATAATCCACAACTATCACACAACGCTAGATGGCGTTGTGTGATAGTTGTGGAATATTCGTCCCAAGTTAAGCAGAGCTTGTGTTATGGGTACTAGACAACTGATAAACATACATATATTTATTTCTAAATACATACATATTATAGATAAATTACACCCAGACACAGAATAAATTATCATGCTCATCACACAAACTTTTGTCCTGGGTGGGAACCGAACCCACGCCCCCAGCATAGCAGTCAGGGTCACTAACCACTAGACCAACAGGCCAGGCCTCCATAATATTTTCTAAGATATATTCCACATTCAAAATCACCGCCATTTCTATTACTCCGCATCGATAAAACATTTATTTCTCGGATCAGTTCATATTATCTACTAGAAAACCGGTCCCTGTTATGTATCTCAAATCCCGGAACACGAAAAGATTGGGAGAATCAATATTAAGAACGATATACAGGCAGTTTGCTACTTCCTGGTGATATCGGATCAAAGGGAAAATGTTCTGGAAAAGGTTTAGTTTATATACATATACCTACTTATTTTGTTTCAAGTATGGTATGCGATGTTCATTCTTCAAGCCTTTTTGGTAAAATGGGTTTTAGTACTAAGGGTAGATAACCAGTACCCTTAGAACGAGTTTTCAGTATTTGAGACGTAAAGTAAACTGGAACTTTGACAATTTCAAATTGACAATTTTCAAGGAAAAAAATAGTTCCTTCTTTACACACCGGAGGCGCTGTTCCATTTTTTCATACAAGAAACGCTGTAAATACTGGAAAGTAAAATAGTGAAAACTCGTGCTAGGGGTACAGATATAGTTACAGATGGTTATTTTCATATTATGTTGAAGCCCAAATGCTGGTAAACCAATATGCGATTATTAATTTCTAGAATTTGTTTTCCCAATGTCCATCTGATGCCTAATCTTAGCCTTAAACCTAGGCCTTATCATGACTTTTCCCGTTTTTGTGGCGTAAATTGAACGTGAACTTTGACGTTAGTTTGATAGAAAAATGAGTTCCATATCGTACACTAGAGGCGCTTTTTTATTTTCCCTACAATAAACGCTGCAAACACTTCGAGTACACTCTAATTAAAACACGGAAATCTTGTGATAAAACCTCAGATACGTAAAATTTACAGTATTGTACAGAAATTCAGTGATGTTTAAATAACAACTTTTAACATGAAAATGTAAGTTTTTCAAACTACACATGGGTACATTGTACCTCCCTGAACAACCCTGATTAAATAACATTGTACCTTAATAACCGGTTAACTAAAATATTCTTACAAAACGAATCTACTCTGAACGGTCCATTTATCAATTCCCCGGCAAAAATACAAAAGAGAAAGCTTTGCCAAACAATTTTAAAATTAATATTGTATCTAGAGACAAACCTCAACGAACCTAAATCCAATTACTTTATTGGTACAAAATATAGAATGTAATCTTTGTTTAAAACGTCGGGCGGATGGCGGTCGGGCTCCTCAAATATTGGCCCAGTCCGCGGCCGGCCATCTCGGTCAAACGGGTGCAATTGATTTTTCGATAGCGAATTTTCTGGTTAGAATTTGAAATGGGTGAAAATTGGTGTAAAGGAAAGCTTTTGATATCGGTTTGTTTTAAAATGTTTAGTACTTTTCTAGGACGCCTATTTATCTTGTATAGTTGAGTGAAGGTGTAGTACGTTTATGTTGGCTGCTTTACGTAAAACGTTGGTAGATTTATCAGTTTGGTTCCGAATTTTTAAAACAAAAAATGTTCCTGGACTCTATTGGATCCGGACATAATTCAATTAACAAGCAAAAAGAACACTAGTGCCATCTATGCAACGACGGAGGAACTAAAGTGTTATAGCACCGCGAAATTAAAGTTATCCGCCAGTTTAGAAGACGTAGGTTATTCAAACAAAGAATTTTGGGAAGAAAAGCCACCTGAAACACTCACCTAGTCGAAGTTACCTTCCTTTTCACTAAGGTATCAGGGAACTTAACACTCTGTATTTGAGGAGTACCCTCGAAACATATGAAGAATTTTTCCTCAGTACCTGTCAAAACTGGCAATTTTCTCACTTCGTTTAAATCTTACCTGCTGATGATTTGCGTCCTGCTTCTCGCTGCTATCAGAAGTAGTTGATCCTGTCGGCTTCTTGCAGAAGGTGGGGCAGTAGCGTCGACATAAACACCTGGAAAAGGGGAATTAGACTTAAAATGTTATCATTAAGAATCTACGTAGTACCTATGATAAAATTCGACGACACAGGTTTTGTCGACTAAACCGACTCAATGATCATTGAGTCGATTTAGATCTTTTGTACAGAAGTACTGCGTTATAATTAATATTCATTACGTTTTCAGTATTTACTGAGCATTTTCTAATCATCCAAATATAGGAATGTAGACTACTATTATACACGTTTGCTTAAAAATAACTAGCTATTTAGACATGGCTTAGAAGCCTCACATCGCTTCGCAACAACGTATTCTTGTTGTTAAATATACTGCTATAAGTTACGTAGTTTGTATTCAAGAGACGACAAAACTTTTGGCGCGTCGCCATATTGCACGTTGTTTTCTTAATACTATTTCGTGTTTTCGCACCCTCCTGATAGTGTGAATTACCTAAAGATTCATACTAACGACACCTTGCTACAATCATAATTATTTAAATTCTAGTCCTTCTAGAATCTTCTTCCAGTATACCTATACACCTCTGTCAGACCTAATAACATGTTTATTGCCTGACAAAAACCTAAACGGCTTACAATACCGACACGATGTCACTCTAACATCCTGTTTCCCAGCCTCCATTGTGTGGAACGTTCTAGAGTAAATTAACAAGAACATAATAGCATCAACAACATCCCGTCGATAAAAGCTAAGGCCAGGCAGGTTGGCGCCAAAATTATTATTAAAGGTAAAATAGGGTAGTTTGATGTTCGTTTACTTGTTGTTGCTTTGAGATTTAACGAGGTTAAATATTGTTAAGTGGGGGTGAAAGTGAGGCTTTTTTGTGAAAGTAAATGATTCAATCATCGTGCTGATTTTCTGAAGTTGTTTTTAATGGAAACATCAACAAGGATAGCCTTTGAAATGATCTAGTAAAAAGTAGAATGATAAATGGTAGAATTGACGTCGTTAAACCTAAACTAAGAACTGCTTGTTTTATCATTTCAACGGCTGGTATCAGAAAAAAGGTTCTTTAACGACCACTACAAAGTTATGGCCCTCAGAATAAGTTATGGCATGGCAATCAGGTTTTTGATCGACAATTTAAATTCTTAGGAGAAAGATACTGCTGTCTATACTAACATTACCCAAACCAAAACCAATATAATATTTTAAATTGCGCACATATTTCCCTGACAAAAATGAAGAGCTAACTGTAAGCCAGATCATCATATAACTGCAAAGTTTTTTTTCCAATTAATTCCTGCCGGTCCTGGGCAGTCTGCATTAATGCACTGCCAATCACCTATTCAAATCATCGATCCATCTTGCCGCAGGACGTCTCAAGCTAAGTTTGCCCATACGCGGCCTTTACTAACTTGTTTGCTCCATCAGCCGAGTGTTCATCTGCAGACATAGGTCCACTTCCACTTCAGCATCCTGATTCTACACGCAATGAGACGAGATGACTTTATATGGTGAATAACGACTTCTTAACAGGTCTTCCCTTCCTAGGTCTTCCCTTCTCCAATCGTACACCAAAAACGGCTTAAACCTAGCCTACCTACCTAAACCCGGTCCAGTTTCTCCAGTTACATAAAGGTGCACGTTAAGCAGAGTAGATAGAATTCAATAAACAGTTTGGCGCGGCTCCAGCTGCTCCGCCGCTGAATATATTTTAAAACGACTTAATTTTACTTCGGGGGCACTGGACAGTTTTAGCTGAAACCAATTTAGGGGGGAAAGAAATTGGTCTGGACGTTTAGCTATTAAATTAGGCTTTAATAACCTAGGTAGACTGTGATCGAAGACAGAATTTACGACGCAATTTTAATTGATGTCCCTTTTTGTTCAGAGACAAACTGTTCCGTCGCAGATGGTTGAGTGAATATAGCTCCATTATATTTTTGGTTAGCTTTGAAGTCTCTAAACGGGTAAGGCTGACCAGCAGCAATAGAGTATTGATCCACCCGCAAGAGTTGCTTAAACGCCAAGGAACCATTATCTCACCAAGCAGTATCTTTTTTTTGCACAGTTTTCATCTGCCTAGACATTTCCAGGATATGTTAAAGACGGCGTGAAATCTTACCGAATGCAGCTGAATATCAGATTATTACTAGCGGAGCTTCTCTCCCTATCAGAATTTCACAATCCTGTTATTACAGTACTAACCTGGTACGCTGTTTAATATTCAAATCACAGTACATGTCGTATATTATCAGAAAAAGGTTACCTATCTCACACTACCATTCGTTTTCGAACTGTTGTAAAGACCCTTGTTTATCTCCTAATAAATACGAAACCCTGTAAAGAAAGGTTCTTACCTCAATAATTCTATTAAGGCGAGAAAAGCCCTCGACAGATCGTTAATAAAGAAACATACGTTTTCTGACCCGTGGTAATGGCGCCCAGTGTGGGACACAATCACTTCAACTTTTCGTTCAATTTGGGTATAAAAACACTTACTGTTATGTTCCTTGTAAAAATATATACACATTTCACAGAGTTTTAATTATTATTCACAATCGAAAATCGTGTCCCGTCACGGGCGCCATCTCGTCTTAGTGGCGCCCAGTGTGGGACATTTTTTTTTAAAGTAAACTCACATACATGACTTTTTAAAGTCAACACACATAGATTATTTTTATCCTTTTTCCCACAGAGTCAGGTAGTAATGTCATTCGCTTCAACCCTTCACTGTTCTTTTACGTAATACAGTTGCATAAATATCTGTTTAATATTCAAAAACATGCCATTTACGGATTCTACAACACTACTCTTTTTACACTGTTTTAAAGATCATGAAAGTAAGGATTAAAGCGACAGGCGCAGGCATTGCTCTAAAAAAACGACAACAAACTCGGGTTTAACACACCCTTTTTTTAGAAACACAATCATGTCTACCACACAAAGAGCACACACATAAATTAAAATAAAAAGTTGTACGTAAATGAAAATATATGTTTACCCGTTGTTGTTATAATATTTGCTGTCGGTCTGTCGGTATAATAAAATCATATTACTGTCTGTTGCGTTTGATATTATAAAATCTGGTTAGTAAGGTATAATATGCATAGCTTTATGTCAAACATTGTCAAATGGATTTCAATATAATAAGAAATCACGTTTGCCGATTGTCGTTTATAAATAATAATATGTTACCTACGTGGATCATTGTTTTATCCTGATTAAATAGAACAATCCACAGTGTCTTTCAATAGCCCTTTAATTTCCAAGGAACGGTTACATAGAGAAACAGTCCCGCGACCCCGTGTTACGTAGATAATAAGGGACGGCCTTTTATAAAACCACTATGCACTTAATTAAACCAAAAGTCAACATTAATTAGACTACGTTTAAGAAAAAAATACAGAACTGAAAAAAGCCCAATGTACAAACGCCAGCAGGTCAACGACCCCAAATCTATCGAATTTTACCAATCGAATATTAACCTTCCATTATTGTGACAAGGTTGAAAATCTATTACAGAATTTTAGCCAGATTGTGGTAGCTTTATGTGTTGGCATTTGTACCTCATAAAGAGATATTCCGACAACTAGTTTGGACGTCTTACGAACTTCACGGATAGCACTCCAAGAATGAACGAAATCTATTAATACTTCCTTAAGTTCAGACCTCTGATCCTCTCAGACACCATACTATGACCCCGCGCCATATATTTAACACAATAGAGTCTGAATGGAGTGTAAGGAACACTATTAGGGCGGGTCAACCCGGCCTTATTGAATTACTGTAAGCCGTGCTAGGAGGCAGCTTATAGGTAGGTGTTATAATGCTACTGGTTATGGAGTGTTGATTTTTATTTAGTAGCTATCTGCCTACATCATCTGAACTGCTGGACTCACGGGACTCTTTAAGCAGGATGTCGTGCCACTGGAACGCAAAGGGAATAGTGTGCATTTTTAGGGACTTTAAAGGGACTGTCAATACTTGTCTGACAGTCCCTTTCGCTTCACACAGGGCAGGAAAAATCATTTGATGATATCATAAACCCAAAATAAACAGGTAAATACAAACAGCTAAGTTTTCTTTCTAAAATTGATATAATGATTCTTGGGAATCTTCGAAACATCGAATAAAATTAAGTTTAAAAAGTATATTTGATGTATGTTGTAAAGAATGGGCAGCAACAATTTTATTTCATTTTCACATTACATTTTCTTTGAAAACTGTCTATTTGACACGAAATTCGTATGCCTTAAAAAAACAATTTCTAAAGCTAAATGTCACTTGTGTCAAAATAATGCTATTACACAAGCGAAATTAATGTAACTGTTTTATTTAAAAAACAAAATAAAACACAAAACTACCCTGCAAACATTTTTAATACATCACCCACTTAATAAAACTCGAATGCAACATTTTAAATAAAAAACTGCGACTTACGACCACCCGTTTACTATAAAACAAAAAAATAGGTCGGGTACACATACACTCGACAAATCCAATAACTATTTGTAAGTCCATCGTGCCGTGTGTAAGTACCCTCATGTTATATGCTTATACTTCTGAATAAACCGTTGCATTAAACACTGTATTTTCATCATCAAAGGTTCAATTTTGTTTGTGCAAAGATATAAGGCCAGGTATAGGAATTTACCAATGGGTATTGACAGACTGTTAAGTAATGCTCCGTTATTTGTCATAAGTCGTCTATTGAAAGGGGGATTTATGGTGTAATATTTTCCTTCTTATATTTTCTTTGATATCTATTTCTTATATATTCGTCTTCTTTTTTTGTCCTATTATTATTATTACGGTTCCTCTCAAATAATATTTGAATATTTTTCATATTGTGTGAGCTAACTTCATTTTAATATTCACTATTACTTTCAAATCTATCTATCTATACATATAATAAAACTGTAGAAAAGTTATTTTTGTACATTAAAAAAAAACTCAAAAAATATAGCCAGGGTATTAAAGGACAACCAATAGAACCCATTTCTAGCATTCTTAGAATTTTTGTCTGTTTGTCTGTATGTCTGTTTGTCTGTTTGTATGTTAATTTGTCCAGGTATCACGTAAAATGTACGAAATTAATGTAGATAACTTTTATACACAACGATTAAGCGTATCTTGGAGAGGAATTTAGTTTTTGTTTCATTGGAATCGGTTCAGTCTATCAAAAGATATTTGAATTTAAAGTGTTTTAGAAGTAAAATTACGGGTGCACTTTGGTCTCACAATTTGATTTCGTACGTCAGTCGCGCGATCGCAGTTCGAATTCGAATAGCAAAACTACAACGCACGCCAGATGGCGTTAAAAGAAACCTGGAATGTTTAAATTGAAGTAACATTATGTATTTTGTTTGATCGTAATCGATTCACATACTATAAAAAATATAAATTAATTAAAGCAATATTTAAAGGAATCATAGAGTAGAACAGGATGGAATGGAATGGAATGGTGTTGTGTGGTGTGGTGTGGTGAGTAAAAAAATAGTCCTACATAAACCTGAAATACAAGTGTCAAATATTTTTGATTAATCTAAGAAAATTCTAAATACACGTTTTGTATGAAAAACGTGGCCTGAATTAAGCGCTTGCAACTAAAAAATACATTGTTAACTTCCGACATCCACGCGAACGAAGTTGCGGGCACAGCTAGTTCACAATATGTCTTACTTAATATTTTATTCTCATCATCATCATCATCAGCCGGAAGACGTCCACTGCTGAACAAAGGCACCCTTAGATCGCCACGCCGAACGACAATTCGCCATCGGTTGCCCACGACCGAAACGATGTCGTCGGTCTACCTAGTGGGAGGCCTACTTACGCTACGTCTTCCGGTCCGTGGTCGCCACTCGAGAGCCTTTCTTCCCCATCGGTTGTCAGTTCTACGAGCGATGTGGCCTGCCCATTGCCACTTCAACTTGCAAATTTTAAGAGCTATGTCGATGACTCTGGTTTTAACATAACTTAATAACATACCTAACAAAACTCGGCTGGAAAGAGCGTCGGATGTACTGAATCTGGAAGTCGCGGGTTCCAATTCTGCACACGTTTCGAATTTTTCTTTCCTATGAAATATCTTTATAACTTTTACTATTGAAAATATTTTTTTTAATAAATTAGTCAGTCAGACTTATTTAAAGTCTTTATGTTTAGGCAAACCACAAACAGAAATACAATAGTTTCTAACTGCTGTTTCGCAGACCATGGGTCGACCCGGGTCGACGGCGCGTCGTGTCTCACGCGCGCCTCAAAGAGCGTCAGCATAATGACGGGGCTCCCTCTCAGAGGGCCAAAGCCTGCCGGGGTCGCGGGACTTATCCCATCACCGTGACCCCGGAACATAAAGGGCTATTGAAGGGCACCGTGGATTTAGGGATGGGAGGACTCATTTGATGATTCTACCACGTAAAAAAAACTGCTCTTTCGCAAAGGTAATTTCGTATAAACATAATATGGAGAAGCAACAACTACATTATTTTAATAACCAATTCAAAATCCACGTGTAAACTTTCATAATTCACTATCTCCAAAACAAAGTGATAACAATAATTACTCGTGAAAGCGCTTTGCATAGTCTCAACTCCCGATTACACCTGAGTGAAGCCGGTACTTGAAACAATACAGCTTGCAAGACGCTTCGTTTTAATTAACGCTCACTAAGACATGAATTATGAGCAGAGATTGTGTTGCTCCTAATTACTGAACGTTTTGGATTTCACTGTAAGCAATACATAGGTATTCAGCTGTTGAGTAGTTTCAGCATTGTCTGAAATATTACTAGCGATTTAGTCTTGATGTCGACTGTTTGTTTCCTATATAATTTGTATTTCTTGTCGCTGATTAATTTAAAATAGAGAATCTAGATTTTTCTTTTTGTTAGTCAAAGTAAGCAAAAGTTTTAAAGACCAGGCAGGCATTTAGTTACCGCACTTACATCGCTCATTAGCTGTTTGTGAGACTTCTTACAGACCTAAATTGAAAAAAAAGAAAGAGAAATAATAACATTTTACAGAAAAACTTTTTTTGCTAAACTTTGCCCCAAATTGGGAATTTCTCCTGTATCTTGGATGCATTTACAAACATGCATATAAACTCAGTGAAAACTTGCTCCGTGCAGCAATCGAACCCCCGATAGACTGCGCATTAGTCCAATCACAAATGTGTCGTATTTAATTCTTCTACTGTGGCCTAATTCTTTTTCGCAGCGCGCATATCCGATGCAGAATAATTTAAAAGAGAAATATGTTCTGTCCTCACCTGATGAGAAGCGTAGCAAAGAGCACGGCGAGCAGCGGCAGCAGCGTCCCGAAGCACGCGAGGAACAGTGTCTGGACGTCCGAGTAGCCTGAGAAAACAGACAAAACTGCGACAGTTCACATGACAGGGCAGCTTATAGCACTAACATTTACAGGCACATATGGTGTTAAAAATAGGCCTACGACTATTAGCATCCCACTTACGTAACAAATGTAATTTTTAACTATCTGTTGCCAGTGGTTTCGCTACAATTCTATAATTATCATACAGGAAAATCGGGATGAAAACTATCCTATGTGTTAATCCAGATTATAAACCATCTGTGACCCAAACATCCAAATCCGACCTGGAGGCCTACCATGACGTCTTAAAGCATAACAGTCTTTAAGCTGAGGGATAGAGACAGAGCTATACAAGTCGTCTAGCGCCATCTCGTTTCCTGAGCGGAACCACTCGTCATGGAAGGCCACCTGTAGTTTTGGTTTGAAAGAGGTGTTAACATCCATTCAAACACGTAATTTCACGTTTATAATATTAATAGGAGGTAGAATTATGAAATTCTCTTTTCTCAGTAAAATCATCATTATGGATATAATTTTTCAATCAGAATGCACTATCATTCTTCATATCAGTGATACGTGGAGAAAGATATCGTGGTATTTTCTAAAGTGAAATATTGTGTTAGGTATTTAGATTTTATGTAACACAAACATCACAATTTTTCTTCAAAATAAGTCATGCAAAGATATTTCACTCTGAACTTGATCATACTTATATGTTTTTTCTAATCATTATTAATTTATTTTTATCAAAAGCTGGCAAGTTCCGCCCTTTAAATAATAACGCACTATCGTAGAATTTTGTTCCCCATTCCAGTCATAAAACTAGAAACTAGAAAGCTATTTTACATATCCTAAAACATACGTGTTATGGATCATCATATGTGTTGAACATATGTATTTTGGATGTGTACATAGACCTCTCCATCAAATCTAGTTGACAACGCATAAATACATGGATATCGCACTGCATCTGTTTGCTAAAACCCGTGATTTTTGAATTTGATAACATATTTGGGATTGTGTGGTTTGACTTTTTACTGAATTTGATAAAACTAACTTTGTAGATATTTTTTTAGGATATATAAAAAGTCTAACTTAAATATAAGATTGGATAAAAAACTGAGTTTGTTTTTGAAAACAGGAATATTATAAATATACCACCAATTGTAAAAATATTTAGAAAAAAAACAGCCAAGTGCAAATATATAAAAAAACGGAAAAAGTTATATCTGTTGGTGGTAGCTCTCTTAAATATTTATTGTAGGTAGGTATATGTTGTTATAACGTCAACAGAAATACAATATCATTTGTGAAAATTTCGATTATCGAACTATCGCTGTTCATGAGTTACAGCCTGGTGACAGACGGACAGAAAATAATAATAAGGAACCCTCTTTCCCATTTGAGTACGGACCCTTAAAAACGAAATGGGAAACTCACAAATGAAACTCTCATGAAATCAATTATCTTTTTGCAACAAGATCGCTTCTAAATAAATCCGTCTTGAAATCGAATCATTGTAAATATTGAATGGATACTAAAATAGAATCAAACAAAAGTTACTGTTGCTCCGAAGAATAAACACTAAACAGCCTTAGATATAAAGTCTACCTGTATTTAATGACACCCACTCACATAGACTGCTAACATTAAATTCCTTTTTGAATTTAAACAAGTCAACTGCAAATATCCTCTTAGTCTTAAAGTACACAAACAATCTATATTTTACTACGAAAGGGAAACAGTACCCTCAGCACGAGTTTTCAGTATTTGAGACGTAAAGTAAACTGGAACTTTGACAATTTCAAATTGTCAATTTTCAATGAAAAAATTAGTTCCTTCTTCGCACACCGGAGGCGCAGTTCCATTTTTTCATATAAAAACGCTGTATATACTGGAAAGACGCTGTAAAGTAAAAGAGTAAAAACTCGTGCTAGGGGTACTGGGCCCTTATCTCGAGTTTTCAGTACTTTTCTTTACCAGTCTAACCGGTTGCAGGTGAATACCATTATTTACTTTTGAATATACAGGGTGTAAAGGACAGCCCTCCACAAATATTCAGGGCTTGCTCACTAGACGAAACTGAACAATCTTCCACATTTATTTTCGTTCATTTTTCTTCTCCATACAAACTGCCTAATCAAGTTTATAATTTTGTATGGTGAGGCCGATTTTTTTTTTCATTTCCTGAAAAAAAAATGTTTAGGGTTGTTTAATTTCGTCTAGTGAGTAAGCCTTGAAAGTTTGTGGAGGGCTGTCCCTACACCCTGTATAGTTAAAATGTATGATAGTTTGTGTATTTAAACTAGCAACTAACGTAAACAGTCGACTACAGTCTCTAGCGAATAAAGTTTACTAACAATCTATCACGTAGTACTACTATGTTTGTAGTCACTTACTACCAAGTAAATAATGTGGCCATCAAAAGTTCATAACCCTGTATGTAGCCTTCAGGTGCAAACGTGCTTTCATAAACGTTTTGATAAACATCTACACAGTTTTTACCTTCAGACGTTCTTGGTAAATTATACTGTTCATAATAGTTTTCTAGGAATATAAAGTTAGGGGTTTGGGACTATACAGGGTGGAATTTTGTAATGCCACCTGGAGGGAAAGTACTCTTAATAATGCAGATAGAAAATTTTCTTTTCTTTTTTCTTCTCCCACACCCAGGAATCGAACCGGCTAAAATTTGAATTATATCCTGTACATTTATTGCATCGATCGTAAATTATATAATTATATAAGGATGAAATCTCTCTAACAAACATGATAAATTCAGATTTCCTGGTTTTCCTTTCATTTAATTTTTTTTCCTCCAGGTGGCATTACAAAATTCCACCCTGTATATAAAGTTAGGGGAAATAGACTCGCAGATAATGCAATGAAGTATCGGTCAGAGGCCTTATTAATAAATTTCCATATTTTATTTACATTGTACTTAAAGCATTTCTTCTTTTATTGCATCGACAATTTCAAAAGCGCCTCGAGAGAAGGAAAACGGTCCTATTTTTTTTCCAATAAATTAACGTCAAAGTTCCCGTTTACTTTACGTCATAAAAACGTGAAAAGTCATGCAATGCTTCAGTTTAGTTTTTAGCTGTCCATTTTACTCAATCTAGGCTGATTTTTCAATACTCAGAACTTTTATCTGAGGAATAAAAATAGCGATTTGACATAATATTTTCTATGGATAAGTTGTTAAACCGCCATTTTTATTTGTCTGATAAAACTTATCTGACTATTGAAAACTCAGGCCTTACTGAAATAACTGCTATTTCGTACCCTTATTGCGAAACTCGATTATCTGCATCAAAATTCGAACAATAATGGGTTTTGCCTGTAGCTTCGTCGTGACTTCAGGATTCGAATTTTGTTTTTAACTAAAAATTGGTTTAAAAATATAGATAATCAGTTTTGGCAATAAGGGTACGATTTGTTCGTGACAGTTTGCACCTTGCAGATGTCTTTCAGTGACAAATGTCTACAATCTATCTACACACGTTTTCGAGCGATATTGATTTTTTGCTCTCAAGAATTCTGTGGTAATTGAACAGACGGTACCCAAGTCTGCGGTAACAAAAGATAGCATAGAATTCAATGGAAAATGTGAAAATAATGAGCAGAGCACTTCTATACTATAACACAGTAGTGAGCGCACCCATACAAAGCAATTTGATCTCTATTCCAACATTGTTATCATGGTTTTGGTCTGGCTGCGATAAAACTGAATTTGAATTGTAATAATATGAGAATAGCAAAATGTTTTGCTTTTCTAGCTGTAGCAGCGATGCAGCAGGGCATAAAATATTATACGCGTATTTCTTGTGCAAATTTTAAAAGCAATACAAGAATCTAATTAAAAAAAGTTATACTTGTTGACATAAAACGTTTTATTACCGTCCCTTGACAACTAATCTTAAACATTACATTCTTTACAGTTTTATTCAATCAACAGTTACATTACAAATTAAATAAAGGTCCCACGCTTGGGCGCCAAAAGTGACAGGGGTGACCTAGTTATCCCGCTGCGATAAAACTGAATTAAATAACAAAGAGAGTCGCAAAAACATTTTGTTGCAGATCCACACTGCTCCTGTTCAAATACTTTTTAGGGGTACAAAATAATAATTAAATATCTCAACATTCCATAAAGTCATTATGAAATACCTATAACTGTAGTCTCTCTGACTTATTGAGTACACAAAAATGTCATAGTCTTTATTAATCTTAATTCTTAGCCAAAAAAGAAGAGTATTAATGTCAATGGAGAAATCAGTTAATTGATCTTGATAATTTTAAATAAACCATGGTCCCACAATTGGGTGCGGGCGCCAATAGTGATATTGGCGCCCTAACGTGGGACCACACTATCGACGACATTGTTAAGTACGTGGCGGTACCACCCTTTAAAAGCTTAAACTTAATAACCTGAAAACAAAACTCTTCACTTCTAATCACGGTAGACTTTGTCCAGAAGATTAAAATAGTTACACGCTTCAAATAAGTCAATTTCCGATGTTCTTTGAACCGAATATTCCAAAGCTGGGCAGTCTTCCAATTGGCGCCCAACATGGGACCGGTCTATCTTGCTTCTGCCGAAAATCTCAGCACCATTCCGTTACAAGCATCGATGTTACGTGACTGACCTACCAATTAGCCAGTTGAGGAATTAGCCAATAATAAGCCGCAATGAAATTGTATTACAGTCTCTTTTCGCTTTGTCTGCCTTTATTCGATTCATTCGGTTTCTTATTTATTGAAAGCTTTTATGAGGATTTATTGGATTTATGGAGCAAGTTGATTTCTATTTAGATGATGTTGCTTCGTCTCAAACTCACAGAATTTAGTTCAATTATGTGAATCAGTAGCCTAAGCAAAAGGTACATGTATCCAAATAAAAAGTTATTTTTACGTGGTTTAATCGTCAAAAGTCTCACTCAGGTCATAAAACTCGTACTGTCTAAAATCTAAGTTGTCATTCAATAGCCCTTTACGTTCCAGGGTCATGGTAATTTGAAGTCCCGCGACCGACCTAAGTCTAACACAAATGTTTTGAGAGTTTCTTTATCAGCTCATAAATTACTGCTTTAATATGCTGAGAAAATAAATTTTACAGACACTTTGATATTTCAAGGAGGCAATCTTTAAGTAGTAAACTACATTACTTTATATATTTTATTTAGAAACCTTTACACACTTTATATTTGTAAAGGAGCCATTTTAGCAGAAAATTGAACCATATTACACATTTCAAAGCGTAGATATCTATGCATAAGAAATCAAATCAAGTTTTTATGCCATCGGCAATCGCTCAAGTAACAGTCAAATGATCGCTTTTTCACCCACTTTCTGTAATCCGATTGAGAGACGGGAAGTGATCCGTTAGTGCCAGCGATTCCTGAACGTGTAATCGGTTTTCTTTTGTAAGGCTTATTTTTAATTTGTGACTGCCTCGTTAGTCAATTTGTTGCAATCAGTTCTACTTAGGTTGTATCCTGGGTTCGATTCCTCAGTTGAGTGTTTTGGAAGCAACATCTCAGTTCCAGTTGATAGTTTGAATTTTTTGCCGAGTTGCTGACGGTAAAAGACTATTTTAAGCTATCTTGGTTGGTAACTAACTTTAAAATGCCACTTACGGGATATCTTCCGTGATTGATCCAACCCGCCATCATGGAGCGGTGAAATATCGGGAACTCAAACAAATATTTAATCACAGAATTTGGCAAAAGACTTACATCCATATAGCTAGGTTGCAGTCAAAACTCGTAACCAGTCAAAAGTACTATTGACTAGCAAAATCTGTCAAAAGTACTTTTGACCCTATGCTTTAGTCAATAGTAATTTTGACCAAAATAACAGTTAAAAGTGCTTTTGCCCAATGGAGCTGGTTAAAAGTACTTTTGACTAAGTGATTCCGCCAAAAATGGTTTTGACTGGTTGTATCAGTCAAAACCACTTTTGATTGTAATTCAAAGTACCATACGTTTTAAAGCGGAGGTGGCTGTCTACAAGGCTTAAAGGAACCTAACCAAACCGAACCTCGAGGTGCCCCTGAAGTCGACCGTCTTCTTCTCGTTCAAAATCATAATATACCGTAGTTGAATTAACCGTAGGTGTATTAAACGTAGGTGAACTAACCGTAGGTGAGTTAACCGTAGGTGAATTAAAGGTAGATGAATTAAACGTACATGAATTGTCCATTAGGTATTTTGTACATTAGTTATAACAAACTTATGGGAAACGACCATAAGTTATACCAACCGATAGGTCTTTCGACCGTAGTTATATCGGTAGAAGTTAAAATGAATGTAGTTATTTTAGTACGGAACCCTTTTTTATTCACATCTAACTCGAGTTAATAATGCTTTTGACTGATGCTTTATTACAGTTAAAACTACTTTTGACGAAGAGCGTCAGTCAATAGTACTTTTAACCGCAAATTTGCAGTTAAAAATACTAATAACCAATAATTTTCAGTCAAAACCACTTTTGACCAACCTGTTCATTCAAAAGTGCTTTTGACTGATTTTGTTAGTCAATAGTACTTTTGACTAGCTAAGAGTTTTGACTGCGACAGCTACAATTTAAAAATGTTGGTGTACTATGGTACAGGTACCTAACCTTTTGACAAAATACAGTATGTTTAATTTATAGCGACTGAAAAATGTAGTAATACTTTCAGATAACTCAATAGAAATTAATGAAGTATATAAACTTCAGGCGAGCAAACTTGAACAATAGCCGCCGATACGATGGAATTAACAGCTTTAATTGACACAAACAATGTACACAGCTTCTGAATAACAAACACGACGGACAAATTTACATCATTTGTTCAGTCTATTCATTTTATTATAATTTGTAAACACAAATCAAAACGGGAATGCTTGGTCCAAGTGATTGAAAGTTTTACATTATAATACTAAAGACAAATACGTATTAAAATATTTAAATGTATTTTGAACTCATCAAATTATTGTAACAATAGCAGAAAATATGTAAAAATGTCAAGAAAAGTTTCACACGTAGCTTAACCACCAATTTCTTTATTCTACTACTATGACAAATCATTTCATTTGTACATCGTCTGCTTAAGTGACAATTCTCTTCTTTATTTTTGACGTCTCTGAAAAAATATTTCTATTAACTGACATATTTGTTATTTCATTTTACTTTTGTTTCTTCATTGTTTTAATTACACTTGTAATACATACTACTCTTTCTCCTTTTAACAGTCCGCCTACACTAATCGATAACATGCTAATTATTAATTTGAACTTAAATCCGCATGATTTAAGTTCAAATTAATAAAAAACGAATTAACATACAACGAAAAATACAATTCTATAACAAATGAGACTACAATTAAAAATCATTCATTCAATTTTTATTCCCAGTTTCATGATCGTCTTCCTACCTTTAACCAATTTAATTTATCATACCCTACTTTCTACTTTACTTTTCTAGTTTACCCTAATTTCGCCGCCGCTTTAAGCACAGACCACACGGCTCAGTTCTGCCGCGCTCCCCAAGGGACAGAATACAAATTCTGGCTAAGCAGCTCGCCACATAAATTTTGAAAAAGGCCGCTAATTTGTCAAAAAAAGGAACCCGGGACAAAGCAGTGCGCAGTGAGCTATGGAACACTTTCTACCCTCACTCATGTATTTAGTCACGGTTGGCTGATATTCGGGAAGTGGGTGAAACAGGAAAAAAGATGATTGTGCACAAGAAAGATTTGCAACAAACAAATGTAACTGAAAGGGAACCATTTATCATTTTGCAGCCAATTTATTTTGTGAAGTTGGTGTCAAATTGGGTGGACTGCACTTCAGTCTAGCACGAGTTTTCACTATTTTACTTCACAGAGTTTTTCCAGTATTAACAGCGTTTATTGTATGAAAAATGGAACAGCGCCTCTGGTGTGCGAAGAAGGAACTAATTTTTTCTTGAAAATTGTCAATTTGAAATTGTCAAAGTTCCAGTTTACTTTACGTCTCAAATACTGAAAACTCGTGCTAAGGATACATACTCCAATAGACACAGGAGTTTGACAGATAATGTACTGAAATGTCGAATTAAGTCCAGTAACTTCAGCTAAACCCCAATCCTGTCAATTAGACCAGATTTATATAAGTAGTCTAATTTATTGTTTCCAATAAGAAAAAGGATGCAGGCAAATTCATAGAAAAAGCAACAACACGGGTCATCTCTGCCTAAATAACTATCTAGAATCAATTATCTATTGCTACTTACCTACATCGATATCTATCAACACAGACATAGACACACCTGATCCGTAAGACATACATATAGATATGAACAAGAAACATATACCTACTAACGTAAGACTTAGTTGTGCTATGATGCGGTTCAATGACCCCATTCAGAGCCTTCTTGATCATTAATATCTATAGTGTTTCAAGACCGCTCAGGTGGACTAGCAGATAAGCTAACTATACCTAAGGATAACACGAAGCGTCTTATTACGAAAGCAGTAAAGGTGAATTTAAATTACAAGTGGTTGGTAATATTCCTGTTTAAAGTTTACAACGAAAGTACTCTTAGCATATTTTATTCAGAACTTGAGGGACTTAGTTAAGCATGAATACTTAAACGGGCACTGCTTACGGTTTTAGTGCAAAACTATGAAATTTTTTATCTAGGTTTTTGCAGGATGGCGATTTGTCACTTGCATCCGTTAGTTTTTACCCTTAAAACGAAGTATCTTCCACTAAGAAAATCATGTCATCATCTGCATAGCATTTTTCTAATGTCGGTCTTGGCTTCTACACTTAAATTCAGCTAACTACTAGTATTTTACATGAGGCAACTGCCTATCTGACTTCAACAACACAAATGGTACTGGATAATACGTTATCATTCTTTAGGGAACGATGAATTCAATATTTCATTTCAGTTATTTTCAGTTATTTAGTATGGTAGATAAAATGAGGAGGAGCTCGTGGCTAAATAATTACAGCCGCGCAGATCGATCTTCTGGGTTAAGACGCGCTTGCCGTGGTTGGTCTGTGGATGGGTGACCATCTGTTATAGCGAGTTTCCTCCGTGCCTCGGAAAGCACGTAAAGCCGTTGGTCCCGGCTGTCCTTTCTAGATCTTTGACAGTCGTTACTGTTAGTCAGAAGCTCTAAAGTCTGACAACCAGTCTTACCATGGGGTATGGTATTGCCCAGTTACTGGGTTATGGAGGTCCGACAGGCAGTCGCTCCATGTAAAATACTGATATCCAGCTGAATCTGGTTTGACTGGAAGCCGAACCCAATATAGTTGGAAAAGGCTAAGCAGATGATGAGATAAAATGACTTGATATACAAGTCATTTTATCTGCTGCCGTAAATAAATCGCCACCCTGAATATCTCTTAGTTAGTCTAAAGTAGGTAAAATATTTGTATACTCACTCGTATCGGGCGCCAAATCGTTGTCTACTTCATGTCCAGTAATATTCATCATCAACGCACTCCTGTTCTCCTTCGATGGCTTGGCCACCTCCACCAGCTCCACATAGTCAATCTTCTTCAGCACATCACTGCTGTTCCTATCTCCCGTCTCATTAACACTCCTATTAGAAAACTCACTCTCATTTATTTTAGCAGCTATCAGAAATTCAAATTTTGGCATGTCTTCCGCGAATTCAGATTCTGGCCTAAAGAGAATGTCTGTTATAGTATCTTCTCTGTTCGTTTCCGAGTTGATGATGTCGTCTAACAGACTACTTGATATGTTCAATTGTTTTTCCACCACGCCTGGCTCTCCACTCGGGATTTCCATCATTCTCTGCTCTAATCTGTTTGTGTTCTGATCTTTCATTACTTTCTTTGACAGATCTTCGTCTCTGCCTTGTTCTGCATTCATGAGACCTTCTAGTTCTGATTTAGATGTTCGATCAGTCTCTCTTATTTCTTCATCTGTCTCTTCTGCCACGATTAGAGTATCCGAGTTTGGATCAACAGGTAAATTAAAAGTGTTGTTGTTATTTCCGAACTTGATGACGATGTCTGTACTATTCATGTCGGAGTAAGGCCTAGCGTGGACTATATCTGCTGTTAGTAAAGCGTTTAGAAGGAAGAACATCAGTTTTAATTTTACGTTAGTCATTTTATTTTCGATCAAGGGTTCATTATTATTCTTTTAATGTCAGTTCATGTTTAATGAGAGTGTCTTGGGAGCTTCAGTGGCTGTCGCTGAACATCTGCGAACAAAGAACAGTTCACTATTAAAGTTAGCACTAATTTGATTAATGTCTGACGGTAACAATGGCTGGCTTATTAATTTTTCATGTGGACTCTCTCTCGCTTTGTAAAGGAATTGATTAATGAAACTTTATTATTAAAACTAGAATAGTCTATTGTGCTTTCATTTCATTTGAACCTAGTTTTTAATTTAGAAACTACGAAATTCATGTTCTTAGAAGATTATGTAACTCAATCATTTTCGGTAAGATGTAACCGAATTTAAAGGTCAACTTTGTTATCAAATCGAACCAGCCTAATTCATACTAGGTATACATAATGTTTTACAAAGACAACATCTCGTATTTTTATAGCATCTGGTATGTACAACCCACCACATCCACTACTCCTCACACACAACATATAAATATAATTCCACATACATTTTCAAAGCAGTAACAGTAACCCGCGATCTAAACAATATAATTGGTCTGACCGGCGAACTGTTCCGTGTAACCCTGCCGCTGACCCAGTTTTGAACATCTAACAATGTAGCGACGGTGTTTAACTTACCCGTCTGTATAGCTGAATGGAAGTTCTGCTGTTGGTCTGATAATTGTTGTGGATACAAGTGTGGTCTAGCGTGTAGTCTGATTAACTGCAGTCCTAGAGTTTGTACTGTTACATTTGTCTGATACTGTTACGTCTACTGCCATTTGTAATCTGCAAGTAAAATCTTTTTTTTTTTACGTGGTAAAATCATCAAATGAGTCCTCACCGCACAGCAGGTAGAGTATGGGACCAAGCATCCTTGGTCCCATACTCTACCTGCTGTTTACGGCTGACCTTCCCACGCACGCTAATAACACGACCGCTACTTACGCTGACGACACAGCTCTCCTATCTGTCCACAATGACCCTGAATTGGCATCTAAGAATATACAAACTCAATTGTTACAAATAGAAACTTGGCTTAACAAATGGCGCATAAAGGCAAACCAGAGCAAGTCAGCTCACGTCACATTTACCCTCCGAAGAGAAACTTGCCCCCCGGTGAAACTATACAATGAGGTAATCCCACAAAAAGAGGACGCTAAATACCTTGGTATGCATCTAGACCGCCGTCTCACATGGCGAAAACACATTTGGGCCAAACGGAAACAACTGGATACCAGAGTAAGGGAAATGTACTGGTTGATTGGACGGAGATCACAGCTGTCCTCTGCTAGTAAGATAGTCATCTATAAAGCCATACTGAAACCAATATGGACTTATGGGATTGAACTATGGGGAACCGCGAAAAACAGCAACATAGAGATCTTACAGAGATTCCAGAGCAAAACTCTGCGTAATATGCTTAACATCCCACAATATATTAATAACAAATACATTCACATGGACCTGGACATAAAAACTGTTCAGCAAGAAATCGTCAGCTTCAGTAGAAAGTACCAGACCAGATTGTCAAGACACATTAACCTACTGGCATCAATGCTGGAAGGCACTGGAAGCGCTCAATACTTTCGTCTTAAGAGACATAGCGTACCTGCCCTAATAGACCGATTTGAAGACCGCACTGCATAGGCAAGCTTATTGAAGCTACCTAATTAGAAGCGCCCTTACCTCTCAAACAAGACAAACAAATGGCCCATTGTGAATCTCACAGATTGCCATGTTACAGAAAAACAAAAGAGAAAAAAAAAAAAAAAAAAAAATGAGTCCTCACACCCCGGCCAAGGCTTGAGGGACTGTCAGACATGTACTGACTAAAATCCACAGAGTCCTTCAATAGCCCCGGAATAATCACGAGTTCTCACGTTTTTGTGACTTAAAAGGGAAAATTTGACGTCAATGTGAAGGCAAAAATAGGTCCTCGATCTCACACGTTTCTATAGAGTATTTTTCATTTTCCATACGCCGTAACTACTTCAAGTACGCTGTAGGTAAAATACGGAAATCTTGGGCTAAGGCCTCAGATTGAAGATCCGTCAGTAATTACCAAAATTAAGTGATCAAACAATAAACAGATAGCTATGGGTTCCTCTCTGTAAGAAGGAACTGGCCACAACGAAGATCTTCACGATGTTTTCCTTCACTGTTTTAAAAGTAGTAGTGATGAAATAAATTGCTCAAAGTAATGTCGCTGGTTGGATTTAAACACATCATATATGAAAGCCGTAACTCAGAGACAATAAAAAATCGCTACATTTCTCATAACAAGTGATCAGATTCCATGTTTATTTAGAAATACAGATTTAAAATAAAAAAAAATAAACCAGCTCAATTGTTAATACCCTTCAATTTAAAGTTTTATCAGCTTATGCCAGTGATCACAAAACTTTCTTTTTGCTTTTTTATTTTTATTTAATTAAGGATCTGTGAATAACTAAACATTTACGTTTGTAATTACTTATGGAAAGAAATGTATTGTAAACGAGCGCGTCTCGCCAACAAACTGTAAAGTTTGGCGAGGAATAATTGTAAAAACGTAACTTCTTATATAAGAGAACAAAATAATAATAATAAAAAAAAAGATTATGATATTAGAACCATTTTAAAAATAAATTATATTTTTCTTTTGTGCGCCGGAGTATCGTAGTTACTCGAGCACACTTCACGTTGCAACGTAGTGAAAAGATCAGCTAGTCAGCAAGATTAATGGCAACAATCTTTCACGGTATGCCGGAGCCAGACGTACTAAGCATCTAACGTTACTTTTGAAAACTCCTTCAATGCAATCCATTAAATAAATGATCAGTCTTAATAAAAAGATATCAGGGGCCTTAGTCAAACAGCAGACGATAGTAGACGACAATCGTTATCGTTCATCAGTCACCAATACATTTTGAACTTTATACCCCAGCGCGTAAAGTTAAAAATCTATTGAAGTTCACAGATCGTTTTCGTTTGTTTCGTTCGTTATCGATTAGCAGTTTTTAATAGATTTTCAACTTTACGCGTTGGGGTATAAAATTGAAAATGTATTGGTGACTGATGAACGATAACGATTGTCGTCTGCTGTCGTCTGCTGTCGTCTGCTATTTGACTAAGGCCCCAGCACTTGTGTTGATTGACACAAATGACAAGTAGGTATCTAGATTAAGCAATGAAAGGTGTTTTCTCGTCAACATATAAAGTCATTAATTCAAAATCTATTTTATCAGCACTTTTTGAAGATCTATTTTTACATAACACAGTCCCTCAAAGCACAGTCCATACTCTTCGATAATTCCTTGTGTCTTGGCTGGGAAGAAGTGGCTCCCTAGCATCAGTCTCTAAACTTAGAAGAACCAAGATTTTAAACAATTACATAGAACATTAGACATCAACTTGATTCATCATTCAAGCAAGACATAATCGGCAACTTTAAACGAATAAAACTCTTCTAAAACTGTATTTTTGAACGTTTTACCATGACAGTGAAGTCACAAAACGTCTACAAACGTTACAACAAAGAAAATCCCTCAAAAAACCTCCACAATACCCTAAATTGATTCATCTCGACTCCTCTCAATCCAACATGAATGAACACGCAACTGCAATGAGCATTACATACAAAATTCACCTCAACGCAATCTGAACTCACGATCCAACATTAAACAGCTGAAGTAGGCGCCCTAAAGTCTTGGCCACAAGTTACACGCGACGCGCGTCTTGCCACAGTGAGTTGCAGAAAAAGCAAACGAAAAAAAAAAAGCAATGATACCAAGACAATTAATTAAGCTGTAAGTTCAAAGGTCCAAGTATGTATTCTCTATATTTAGCCGTACCTAAAAAAAAATTAACGTAAATTGAATGGAAAATTAAAATGTCTACGCTCGAGTACCTAATTTTATCTATCAAATTAACGTCAAAGTTCCTGTTTACTTTGCGTCTCAGAAAAACGTAAAAACTCGTGTTGATGGGTGATAGCGGCTGGTTGACAGTTGCCGATAATCGGACTGAATAAAGTGCAAATCTTGAGGCAAGTTCTATATCCAGCTTTAGGTTGATGACTAGTCAACTTACGCGACTTGAGGAGCAATTGTCACCCCGTGACAGAAACAAAAGACGCGCGTGCGTTTAACTCTTAGACTATGGAAAAAAGAATGGACTCGGCGTAAACAATCTATACGAACAGAATCGCAGTGGCCCCCCGTGGCCGGTCGCCATGTTTTGTCACGGCTTTTTAATCTGTGGTCAAAGCCAACAACAAGTACATCAGTTGTCATCGCAACTTGTTTGTTTAGGTGTTTTGAAGAAAATTTAGTGATATTATGCGAAAATTGTGCTTGTTTATAGTGTTTGAACTTACATAATACTGTATTTATTAAGGGTAGGTGCAGTGTGTCAGGCTGCCGCATGAAAAGCGTCAAAAAACATGCCAATATAACGTTGCACAGGTTAGTAACCGAATTCATTCAAAATATCTTGTTTTTTCTACTATTTTAAAAGATTTTGCTATTTGTGAGGAAGTTCATAAGGATATACTTGCTTTTCTGTAATCATTTACTGTTTTACTATTAATACTAAGTGTTTTTTAAGAAAATCAGTTGTCCCTAATAAATTGATTTTCGGTTCGACATTTTCAATTTATCGACAATATATCGATAGGTGGATATTATTTAAACACGATTTGTTTTTTTGTGATTTCAGATTGCCAACATGTAAAAAAAGAAAAGAACATTGGCATACTTGGGACTGAAAATTTAAATACTACGACCAAGCATATTTTTATTTGTTCCCTACATTTTGAAGATAAATGAACATGATAACATCACATTTTGAATATGATTGAGATCGACGGTTAAATGACTCACATTTGATTATTGTGAAAAAATACTTATTCAAAGAACGCATTTTTAGAACTCGACTATAACCGGAACCAACGGCTATTATGTTTTATTAAATCTGTGTAAAATGTTTTTCTGGTTTCATTTTCATAATGCTGTGATTTTTCCCAATCTATCATAAACCTTCTTCTTTTGTGATAAAATTGAAAATATCGGAGTAGGAAAAAGCCGATAGAAAGCTATTAGAAACTCATTGTCGAGAAACACTGTGCAATTCAACTATCGATAATAAAATGCGCGCAGCTCTACGGCAAGCCGCCATCTTCGTGCCAGACACATTAGTAGGCAGGCACGTTTTTTTCGAAGGTATTTCATGTCTCTCTCTTTTCCATAGTCTAAGGTTTATCTTGACACCTAGTCGCATCGCTCGTGGCCATGGCCTAACTCCGAGGCCGTAAGGCGGCCCTAACATCGTCAGCTTGTGGCCCATAACGTATGAATTAGGAATGACTTGCCGGCAATTTGTCAAAGTCAAGTGTGACGGCTCATTCTATTGAATGACATGTCTTTTGAACACGCCGCGGTTTTTATTGGTTTTGCTAACTCGTGAAGTTGAGGTTTTGAGAAAGTAAAAGATTTGCGGATAAGTAGTTTTTGAATAGAAAGAAACTTTCTTTGAGACTATAATATGCATTTTGAAAATTCCAAATGAAACGTTTTCAGTGGTGCCAGTTATTGGAATTTGAACTTATTTCGGAAGGTATTTTGTATTAAAATTGAACTTGCGAATTACACAATGTTGGATTCTGACATTGATAAAGCCAGGTAACGCAGGTACGTGTCGTTAGTATTGCTTTTGTATAAATATTTTGTCTAATAAGCAAACATTCAAAATACGAAATGAAGCATCTTTCTATCTATTAACTAGATACTAACATTACATAAGACTTAAAATCGCTTGCGTTTGAAGATTATATAACTTAAAAGGTCACTTAAAACTACGCATTGGAAAGTGTCGGACCTTTAAATTCATTGCGGTGGAAAAGGGTCACAACCCAAAGACCCAGAATAACCCAAAACTTCACATACGTGTTTATTATTTACGGAAAATCTTTTGAAACGCTACTTAATTTACTTTCGATGTTGTCCTTAACCATATAGGATAAAAGTTTACATAGTCAAAATCAGGTTGAAATATTTAATCATTTGTTACTTCTGCTGACCTATGAGGTACCGTGACCCCGGAACGTAAGGGGCTATTGAAGGAACATCGTCTGTTTTTAGTCAGTACGAGTCTGACACCTCCTAATTTTACCCAGATAAACAAAAATATAAATTATTAGATAAACACTATCGGCCTCATCTCAAAGCTCAAAGTCGCTCAGCGAGCTATGGAGAGGGCTATGCTCAGTGTTTCTCTGCGTGATCGAAACCGAAATGAGGAGATCCGTAGACGGACTAAAGTCACCGATATAGCCCACCGGATTAGCAAGCTGAAGTGGCAACGGGCAGGCCATATTGCTCGCAGAGCAGATGGCTAATGGGGTCGAAAAGTGCTAGAGTGGAGACCACGGACTAGCAAGCGCAGCGTAGGACGTCCACCAACAAGGTGGACAGACGACCTTATGAAGGTCGGTGGAAGACGCTGGATGCAGGTCGCTTCCAACTGCTATATGTGGATATCAAAAAGGGAGGCCTATGTTCAGCAGTGGACGTCCTATGGCTGAGATGATGATGATGAAACAAAAATAGGTAAAAACCTTCGAGAAAGAGCTTATAAAAGTAAAGTTTGTTTGTAAATACAACTTTAGTTCTTAGACAAAAGCACTAAATAGTTTAGTAGGATATAAAGTATCTCGCCTAGATGCATCTAAGAGTTATCAGCGCTCGTAACGGCCAGTATAAAAGTGATAAAATCCGCCGCGTGCCAGAGAGCACTCTGTGAGATATTAGGTTACCGGCAGCGTGCTTATCTTTGTCACGATACCAACCTTCTTTCTAAGGCCCTTCGTACACAAGGCTACTCCAGTATCCGATACCTTGCGACTTCGGTATCCAAGCGACTATCGGAATACAATCCATAGAGCTTCGGACACAGGCACGCGTCAATGTATACCAATATCGTAAAGTATCGGAGACTTGCGTCGCCTAGTGTACGAAGGGGCTAATACTTACATTGTAGGCAAATCTATACTTATAATATTATAAAAAGAGAGTATACTTTTATTATAAAAGAAAGAAATAAAGATTATTTTATTTGAAAAGAGTTTGTTTGTTTGGTTGGTTAAACGCGCAGGAAAAACGTGTGTTGAATAGCCTATTTATTGAGGAAGGCTATAAGTCTATTATAACATCAAGTTACGACCAATACGAGCCGAGCACCGGGGGAACAGCTAGTATATTAATATATATACAGGGTAACCTTGGAAGACTGGATTGACAACAAAAGCCTATCGTTGCAAAATCATCAAATAAGTCTTACCACCCCCTAATATCACCCTTGTAGGTACTGACTAAAATCCGCGGTGCTTCTTCAATAGCCTTTTACGTTCCAGGGTCACGTTTACTTTAAAAGACAGTCCCGCGACCTCCTCTGAGACATAAGGTGCTATTTTATGGGTCTAAAGTTATGACCATTTTTCTTGTTCGGATTGGCAACAAATGCCTAGAGATTGTAATATAATTTTAATTCTCTAACTTTAAACTAAACAGAATATTATCTCTAAAGAATCTCGATACTTTGGAGAACTTTTCAAATACTTGGTCAACTTTACCTGGTGTAAAATTTCGCGTATGAAATACAATATTAAAATCAGTTAACCTATAACAAAAAATATGACAATTATTAATGAAATGTGGCTTTTATCGAACATTGAACAATGATTTCCAATACCAAGTTCCTAGTTGAAAGATAAAACCTACGTTATCAAAACCCTTAGACACGCCAACAAAATCAATGGACCGGTTATACGACCTAGATTTTTTAGATAAGTCTCAAGAGCGTGCTACAAATTAATATAGGTTACCGGGAACGTGCTTATCTTGTTTTATCTCGTGTAACGTGCCAGCCTAAATCTAGCTCACACATAGCCAGACCTAGGTATTAACTGAGCCGTGTCGCATTAAGGCTTTAGTGCTTAAAAGCCTGGGGATTCAGTCCGACTAGTAAATGAAAATCGACGTTCGATAGACATAGTAATTCACCCAGATGAACAAAGGCGACTGTTTTATTTATAACCATTAGAATAACAGGTAGCTAGCTTTTTTTTTTGCGTGGTAAATCATCAAATGAGTCCTCCCACCCCGGGCAGGGCGGATGGACTGTCAGACTTGTACTGACTAAAATCCACAGTGTCCTTCAAAAGCCCTTTATGTTCTGGGTCCACGGTGATGGAATAAGTCCCGCGACCCCGGCAGGCTTTGGCCCTCTGAGAGGGGGCCCCGTCATTGTGCTAACGCTCTTTGAGGCGCGCGTGCAACCCGGGAACAGATACCTAACTTAATATTCAAATATTAGTAGGAGAACACGATCATGAAGGTGCCCTGGTGGTGGTCAAATGAGTCCTTCATTTGATGATTTTACCACGACAAAAAATACCCATGTTATAGGGGGCGACTCTATTCCCATCAACGGGGCAAAATTCCAGATAAAGTGGCGGCAACTGTAAAAGTCATATACACGTTGTCCAACCTGGTATTGAATGTGGCACCACATGCTTGGCAGTCGCGTTGCAACTAATAGTCCAATTAGGCTTCCGATAAAACTTCTTTACTACTAAGGGCTGATTTTTCAACACTCAGATAACTTTTATCTGAAGAATAAAAATAGTGATATGACAAAATATATTTTCTATAGAAAACCTGTCAAACCGCCATTTTTATTCATCAAATAAAGTTATCTGACTGTTGAAAAATCAGCCCTTAGTTGTCATAAATAATAAAAGAACTGGTTCGAACTTGTCCCGTGAGATGTCGCCACAAGCTAGGAATAGTGACTATGTCTAGTCGGCGGTTACGTGCGTCACTCTAGGTGTAATCCCTTGGGTCCTATTCCATTTTTCCCTTTTGTAGACATAGGCTAGTAGGGCAGAGACGAGTAGACTTTAGTTCATTTTTTTTGTACTTAATAATACCTTCTACTTCGTCCGTATGTTTGATGTTTTCGAGGCGTTACATGTGTTAATTGGCGGAAGCCGACTCGAAGAACATTAGTTTGTTCATATGTATTCAATTTGAAAAGCTTTCTGCCTGCTATCAAACTTAGTTTGTCGCCTTATCGCCAAAATTCAAGCCAAATAGATTAAATCTATGGAACAGTTCCTGCTATTGCTAACTTGTCCAAGACGGTACTGACGGGCATCTTTTTTTGGCATGTAAAATGATCTATGAGTCCTCGTGCCTTTTGTGGAGCGGAAGGGAATGTCAGACTCTTACTGACCAAAAACATAAAGAACGGGGTGGCCAGAAAAAATGGGGTAAAGCATTTGGTACCCCTTTGCGTTCCAAGGCCGAAAAACCCTGCTTATACAATCCCTCACAACATTTCTACATAAATACCCGGAGACTACAACAGTCGCAATCTGCCCGACGGAGAATAAAAGGTATTGTGCTTTTAAAACTGTAAATGCACCTTCCTAGTTTCATACAATGCATTGCTACTGAAAATATAAAAGATACAGAAAAGCGCCGGACGTAAGGTAGCCATTTTGTAACAGCAAGCTCGCTGGGCTTTCGACCGTTCTCTTAGGTGTTTGACACAGTTCCAATTACTACTCATGACTAGGATATTTTTGAAACCAGAATCTAGAAATCTTGATTACATTTTCCCTGTTTTTGTGAAAGTCTTAAGAGCAAATGCTGGAAAGACTTTTGAAAATTAGGTAAGTTTTTTTTTAGACACTGCCCCACACTATGAATTCCTCCTAATATTGTGGGTGCGTTTACATACACAAACACCCGAAACAACTAGTTGTAGATCACACAAATATTTGGTCCGTGCGGGGATTGAACTCGCGATACGCTGTACAGCAGTCGATCGTTCAACCACTGCGCCAACAGTGTCGTCTTTGATGATGATGAGACCTAGGTGATATCACCTAAGTGAAATGAGTAGACGTAAGCGATGTTCTTTTTTCACCTCGGAATTGATTCTAAGTGAACAAAGACGACTGTTTTATTCATCTTGTGGACTTTTATCACCATGTAAAGAATGTCATTAATAAAATAGCAGGGAACGTTACATTTAAATTGTACTAGGAGAACAGAATTGTGAAGGTGTTTTCTTTCACCCCTTGCTAAGAACGCTTGGGATAATTCTTCACACAGAGCCTGTTTTCCAGCAATGGGAATATTATATGCTAATCTTCTGTCTATTCTATAATATAAAAATGGATCTTAAAATGTGTTGCTAAGATCACAACTCGAAAACGGCTGTACCGATTTAGATAATTCTTGTTTTGTTGTGTTGGTAACCATTGGAACCGGGTTTTAGAATACTTTTACTTTTGCGGGGACGGGCCGTTAGCCCGTGTCCTTCAAATTGAAGGACACGGGTTTCACTCCAATGAAATCATCAAATTAATAGGTATACTTAATTCTCTGTCTACTCCTTAACCACATAAAGATTGTTATCATAACTAACACCCGCCCCTATAATAAGCCCTCATGAAATACAAGTGTTTATTACTCGGCACGGTCTGTAAGGCAAGTTAATTTAAACTGCAGATTTCCCGCGGGGCATGATTCAGTTTCATACTGAACAATGCTTCAAATTCCATTGTACGCTGTTGGAAGGCATCTTTTGGTATCCATTATTATATTTCCAGCTTTTACATTTCGATATTTCATTCAGGCTTTTGGTACAATTGTTTCATTTTAATGGGTAATAGACACACACGTGCCCAATGTGAAATACCTCAGAAATCTAGATGACTTTTAAAACTAAGGTTTATAAGGTTCCGTAACCTACAAGTAATTATTCCGGGTCTGTGTGATTGTGTATGTGAGTTTCTATGTTTGTAAACGCACCCACGATACAGAAGAAATTCCTAGTGTGTGACGTTTAAAAGCAAGTAGTTCAATCAAACAAATTGTTCAGCTTTAGTGTCTAAACACACTATGCCGAGGATACGCGACGGAAGTTCGGCATGATTACGCCTGCAATGCTATTTGAATTACTGGTGACACATTATGCCGAAATTGCGTTGCGTTATAGCGTACAGCCGAAATTCAGTCGGGCGGAAGTTCAGCGGAAATTCGGTCGCACCTCAAAAGTAATAACGGAACCCTAACAGGATCACTTTATTTTGCATTTGTCTGTCCGGCTGTTTAGATAACACGACACGACGCCACGACAGCGCTCGAAACATTGAATATACACACAAAATTGCGCAACTGAATTTCTGCCACGTAAGTTCGGCACTTATGGTGTGTCATATCAGCCGAATACATTGGAACGTGTAAAATCAGCCGCGGAACTTCGGTCGCGTACGTTCGGCATAGTGTGTTTAGACACTTATAATATTAGGATAAATAAAGAATAATTGTAATTACCAACCCGCACTGGGCCCGCGTGGTGGATTATGGCCCACTCCCTCTCACAGAGAGGAGGCCTGTGTCCCAGCAGTGGGAACGTTATAGGCTGATGATGAAAGAATAATTTACCATTTTACTAAAATACCAAATATACTATACTTTAATACTAGTATATACGAGTAAAAAACCATTGTATTTACGTAACATTTACGTCACTCACTCGTAGCTCCTCAGAATTATATTGACACGCTCCTGGTAGATTCCCAGCGCGACACGTGACTACGTAGAAAGGGTTCCGATGTACGCCCGCGGTTAGATCGAAAACACGTTTTTGAAATGGCATTTTATTAATATCGGGGAAATCGTCGCTTTGTTCCGTTTTCAGGAAAGATAGGGATGTCGTTGAGGCGATAAGAGGTTTACAGGATTACAGGATGAGTCTGGATATTTGTATTTTGGTGGCAATCCTTGGTGTTTGCAATCAATATTGTTATTTTTGTGTTCCAGTATACAGCTGCACATATACGCTTACTACGAGGCCTTATCACGAGTTGTCACGTAAAATACCTCTTTATTGAGCTATGAGTAGTATCCGCTGAAGTGTTTATTCAATTTTAATTTAGCTCGTTTTGAATATCTTAATCAATAGTTATTGTCCTGAGAAAATTAATACTAAAAAGCCATCTTACATGAATTCTGCCCAAGGTAGATTGAGAGCGGGATTGTCTTATCAAGTAACCGTGGCCTTGAAAGTAAAGGGCTATTGAAGGACACCTTGGATTTATACGATTCTGCATCGATTCACCGACGAACGGTTCATCATTGGACGTTTCGTCGACAGGACGATTCACTTATAGCCGTTTCACCGATAGACTCTTTCACCTTTGGACTTTTCGCCAATACGACGATTCATTTATGCCCGGTTCATCGATAGAACTTTTCACCTAATGACTATTCACTACTTCCAGGACGATTCGTTTCAATTCAGTACAAGTCTGACAGTCTCTCTCGTCCTGTTCTTGGTGGGAGGACTCTGACTGATGATTTTACGACATAATAAAAGGTACAATGTGAAAGTTTGTATTTACACAGTTATATAATAACATAACACTGTATATAGAAATAAAATACCCAGTTACCAACTAAACACACAAGATTTAAAATTCCTTTTTTTAAGCTCACGGTCGCTCACTGAATACAGTTTTAATCCTTTGAAATTAAAGGTTTTTAGAACGTTTTATGGAAAATTTTCACTTAAGCCTTGGGTAAAATTGTAATACAATGTATGCTCTTTGTTAATGTTTTCGTCACGTATTATATACTACTACGGCGGGATGAACTGGGGCCATAGTCAAACAGCAGACAATAGCAGACGACAGTCGTTATCGTTCATCAGTCACCAATACATTTTCAACTTTATACCTCAGAGCGTAAAGTTGAAAATCTATTAAAAACTGCTAATCGATAACGAACGAAACAAACGAAAACGATCTGTGAACTTCAATAGATTTTCAACTTTACGCGCTGGGGTATAAAGTTGAAAATGTATTGGTGACTGATGAACGATAACGATTGTCGTCTGCTGTTTGGCTAAGCCCCCTGGTTTTGTTTTCAAAGGATTGACTTACAATCTCACTAGATCGCAAAAGGTGTAAGGGATGGGAGGTGTTTGCCCAGCTTTGGGAAAACGTAGATTAATAATAATCTATGCTATAATTATTACGAAGAGGTAAAGTTTTGTAAGTTTGTTTGTAATAAGTACTCTGTTTAAATGTCGTTCGATAGACGTGGGCAATTGTTATTGCTGTTCTTGGCTCCTTTTTACCCTCGCCTACGGCTCTGCTGAGAGAACAAGCTTTTCCCACTTGTAACGAAATGTTTAGTTAGTATTTAGTGTTAATCAAGAAAGCGATGATGAACATCAGTACTAATATGTATTATAACGAGGTAACATTTGTTTTTGAGTTTGTATGTATGGGGTAATCTCCGGAAGTAAAGAACCAATTTTAAAAATTGTTTCACTGGTAGAAAGCTACGTGCTATAGGCTATAAATTATAAAGATATCATGCATATTTTACCGCCCAACGAAGTGGGCACGGGTCAGCTAGTAATAAGATAAAAGAGGTATTATATAGGATTGATTTTATATAGTGTATGGCTGTTTTAAGCTATCACGGTTTATTTTTTAAAGTTAAAATATCTCTTATGGGATATCTTCCGTGATTGATTTCTTTAATCACGAAAGATATCCTGTAAGTGATCATTTAAATGATAATATTTAAGGCCCTAATACATAATATCCATTCAACATAAGTGTACTTACTTATAGATAAACTTCTGTTTAACCCATCAAGGATCACATGTGAATACTAACCCACGAATAACTGACAGGCCTGTTGGTTTAGTGGTTAGTGACCCTGACTGCTATACCGGGGGTCGTTGGTTCGATTCCCACCCAGGACAAATGTTTGTGTGATGAGCATCATCATTATTTCTGTGTCTGGGTGTAATTTATCTATAATATGTATGTATTTAGAAATATATAAGTATGTTTATCAGTTGTATAGTACCCATAGCACAAGCTCTGCTTAGCTTGGGACTAGATGGCGTTGTGTGATAGTTGCGGATTATTAAAAAAAGAAAATAAATAAATATATAAGATATGTACCCTTTAATACAAAAGATACATTCCTAACATCGTTATTATTTTGATCAAACAGTAACTAAATGAACAAAAGATTAATGAGAAGAATAAACAATATCATGTTTCACAAAACAATGTGAAAATACACTAATGAAGCGGGGTTTGTTTTGGCTACAGATTTTAAGCCGTAGGACAAATAAGAGACACAATGTTAATAACGTTATCTATCATTTATATACTCCCATTTTTATTTACATAATACTTCTAGTTTACCAGTATGTCTTATGTTATATGGGCCGAGTCTCTGTTATTGGTACTAAGAAAGGATATAGGGCATTTTGACTCGGTGCGTAAACACTTTTTTTTTAGGTGGTAAAATCATCATATGAGTCCTCCCGCCCTGAGTCCCCGGAAGGGACTGTCAGACTCTTACTGACTAAAATCCACCCGTGTTCCAGGCCCTGAAGGGTTCGGATGCCCTTTACGTTCCGGGGCCGCGGTATCCTGAGTTAAGAAAAAACCCGCGACCCCAGCAGGCATTTGGCGCGAAACACGACGCGCCACCGACCCGGGCTTGGTCCTCGGTCTGACGGCGAGCTACTCATTACTCACCGTCCGCAAGACCGCTCCGCGCTGTGCCATCTGCTGATCAGAGGGACACGCCTTGGAGCGTCCACACGACAGGCTATTCGCATACGGGCAAGGAGACCCCTTAGGCACACAGTGCCTAAGGAAGAGTTTTTGCCCGCATCCCAGGGTGCCCGGCCCGAAAAACTGGTCTTCCCCCCGGACGTATCCGAGAGGGAACTCCAGTCCACGGGCACACGTGGAGGTTTCCTGTCTTAGCACCCCGTGCGTAAACACTTGACACATTATTGAGATGTTGTTAGTTTTTTTAAGAGAACACGGTAGATTTTACGTAACCGTGAGCCTAGAACTTAACGGGTTATTGAAGGACACCGTGAATTTTAGTCAGTACGAATATTACAATGCCTCTAGTCCCGCCGTGTATGGGAGATGATCATTTCACGATTTTAAAGTTATAAAAAAAGTCATAAAAGACGTAAAACCTCCTTATACGAATGTTTTTGTTCTCAAATCGCAAAATAATCCTAAGTTTTATTATCTACATTCAGAATAAGTTTTCTTAAAAATAGGTCACTGATATAGGGAAGATTGAACACAATAGCCGGTAAGATAAGTAATCTACCTACATACATGTTCACCCCTAAGCGCATACAACACAAATGTATTTCAAAATAACAACAGTGTTACAAAGATAGAAATAGACGAAGCAAGGGTGGTTGTGGCACAAAGTAGATAATGCAGAAGGACATGTGACTATAACTAGCTATAGGTTCGAACCCGATCATTCTTACTACGATTTTGGAGGGCTCTAGTTTTTAATTACCAGCTGTCGCCAGCTGCTTCGCCCGCCATTATTAATTGTGCCACTCAAATTTAAAATCGGTGTGAGAACTGTCCTATGTGTTAATCCCGGATATAGGTAAACTATCTGTAGGCTATCTGTATGCTACCGTTATTTACCCACTGCAAAAAGATAGTAATAAAAGGGGATAGGAATAGATAGAATACAATCTAATCTACAAATGGGAGTCCCACCCATGGAATGAATGAGGAATGATGAAAGAAAGAAACAGTATGCAGAATGAAAGTGCGAGAAGAAAACTTGCGAGAACTGGTATGAATTTGAAATAGCATAGAAAGATCTCCGACTACCGTTGGTGAAGCTAGCAATAAAAAAAAACGATCTGTAGGTATACCATTACCCAATTCATTCAAATCCATTCAGTATTTTTTGCTTTTTTACTAAGTATCTGTATATTTCGTATCGAACTACAAAATGATAACCACCAACAGTGTTAATACGTTTATCATCAGGCCTGCAGACACCCACATTTTACCAATTATGTATAAGTCCCATATTAGTATTCCTAATGCCGGTGCTCAAAACTCCATAGCTGGTACTGAAAAGCTTAATAATACTTTACTCGACCTGAGAATCGACCCAACGACCTCTTTTTTTCAAAAATCATCCGACTGAGTCTTCCCGCCGTGGGTGGAGCGGAAGGAACTGTTAGCCGCGTACTGACTAAAATCCACGGTGTTTATTCAATAGCTCTTTTCATTCCAGGGTCACGGTTATTTGTTTAGAGAGTCCCGAAACATCGGCAATACCCCAAGACATCTTACTCATCGGTCGTGCTTGCAATTTGTAGACACAATATGAATAAATTATAAACTGAACCTTCTTGCAATCAACTGCACAGTTGTAAACAAACAGACGACAGATTTACTGCTGCAGAAGCTTTCATTGAAATTAGATGATCGTCCAATGGAATTTATTTTATTGCTTTTGAGAAGGAAAAGCATTGTTCCAACCGTTTTACCGATGCAACTAGTCAGCTATGGAGGGAGACGAGCATAACAAATTGGTTTGCAAAACGGTTTAGCTATTCTTTTTATTATGTTTTTATCAGGATAGGAACATAAAAACGTTTGATTTATCCGTTTTCGGAGAAGATAGAGGTTTCCATTCCGACGATTTGATGTCTGATCATAGGTGCGTTTGATTTGACCTGAGATTTGAACTCAGCACCACATGCTCGACTGTTGCGTTTATCATAACTAGACTAACGAGCCAAAATATAATTACTTTTCAACCTTTTGCTACCCCAAACGGGGTGTTCGAAATCTCTACACTTTGAACTATTCTATGTTATGACTATCCAGCTTCTTCGGTGCACTTTTATATCGTGCACGGTAAGCTCGCCTACCCACTAAACGAATGTATTATAACTTTTCTCCAATCGATCTGTGGTTTCCACTCCCAATTTAAATCACAACACAATGAGCAACAGTCGATCACGCAACCACTGTACCACCCATCATTGACGATTTTACCATCCAAAATACAACCTTCTAATACCACAAACTAATTAAAAAACCTCTGTACCTACAAGAAGTCGTGGTAAGTAACTTAATGGAGTTTTGTCGTCACCTGAACGTTCGTAGGTGCAAAACAAGCTCCAAAGTTGTCTGAGTACAAATCGTTGCTCTCTGGTAAAGTTTTATAACTTTATCCTGAACTTGGACTGTGTCTGGAGAACTTTACGTCAGTGATGAGATAATCTTATAAGGACTCATCAGACGCTAGCATAAGTTAGCGGCGTAAACGTCAAGTACATATTTCGAGAACATTTTAATCTTACTAATATTATAAATGTGAAAACAGAGGATGTATGGAAGGTTTTTATCTCCATTTTCTATAATTAATCGTAGCGGGTCACGCCGCTAGCAACATCTAGTGGAAAATATTCGTTTCTAATAATGGGGGGCCCCCGCCAAAGTCGAGTGCAAAGCAAACAATACCGTACCATCCTTTACTGGAACTATTTAGCCGTATTTTCAGGCCTCTCGTTGAGAATCACACAACATTAACTACAATAATAAAGAAATCGCAATAAGGAACGTGAGTTTTGGCACGTCTTTGTCTAGATTTCATTAATTTTTAGAAATAAATAAGCAGCTCTATCGAGACTTTGGCTAGATTTTTACAGAATGTTGGTGCGATTATAATTACTCAATGTTATGTATTCATTTTCCAACTTGTTTAATTTCACTGAAGTACGTCTTTCAACCAGCGAGATACATTTTCATGCCAAGAAGGATTAAAGGGTTTAATTAAGCACTAGCATGGGACGACAAAATTCACCAGTCTTAGCCAGTGGTATCACATTCCAAAAATAACCGGGGTACTGATATTCAGCTAAGCTGGAAACCAGAAAATGCTGGATAGTTAATGATAACAGTCGTGATGGCCCGGAGGTTTAGCACCTCGCTTTTAATGCATGACGTTGCGAGTTCAATACCAAACAAAGTACCAATATGTATTTTACAATTCGTATGTACTTTCTGTTTATATTGGAAATCACTGACGTCAGTGACGGAAAACATACGGGAAAATCTGGACTTAAATAAGAGGCCTATGCCATGACAGAGGCGTGTGATGCTCCCAGAGGCAGCTCACTTAAGGCTTTAGACAGATGGACCGCATTTCAACTGCAATCTAACCGCAAATTGCAGTCCGACTGCACGCTGACTGCAATCGAACTGCAATCGGGCTGCACGTTTGATTTGCAGTTCTATTGCAACCGTGTCAACTGCATTCAAGCTGTATCCGAACTGCAATTTGCGGTTAGATTGCAGGTGAAATGCGGTCCGTCTGTCATTAACCTAACTCTGACACTAGAGGGTGGCAACGTCCTCTCACGTAAGAAAGAGAATTGGAGCAGTTCCCATCCTTGTTTCGGATTTACTTGTTATTTGTTTAACCCCATCTCCCTCCCTAGTGCTAAGTCACATAATTTAAACAATTATGGTAATACTCGTGCTGAAGTTTGGATTTTGAATACTTTACATTTATTTGTTCCTGCCTTGGCGTAATTTATGGATGGCTCCTATGTACAGTAATTCATGCCGTTGTCCTTGTCTCTTAAATTCTTTATTCAACATTCGTCGTCGTGTCTTTGAGCTGTGTTAAAAGTAGAAATCAACAAAATTTGAAAACTACTTGCTTTTACTGGACACTGGACAGTTCCACTCAAATCTGTATAGATCTTTCTTCATACAATCTTCTCAGATACTATATCTACATGATCTTCCTATTTGACTAAGATGATGTCTGGAGTTTAAAAGAGACAGAGGGTGGTTCACTTAAGGGTATAGCGTTTGCCTGCAAGCTTCAAATAGTGTCAGCATAATGACGGGGCCCCCCTTTAGAGGGCCAAAACCTGCCGGAATCGCGGGACTTATGAATTACCGGGACCCCTGAACGTAAAGGGCCATTGAAGGACACCGTGGATTTCAGTCAGTACAAGTCTGACAGTTAAGTCAGAATTTACAGTTTAACCAAGATTTAACTTTATGCAACTATTTAAATTACTTTTTTATTTACGATGGGTTTGTCCTTAATCTAATTCAGGGGTGACAAAGACAAGTCGACGATGCAGCGAGCTTACCCAGAAGAAGCTTGGTTAATCTAACTTTGAAGAGATTGAGGTTGTATGCGTTCGGAAACACTTCCAATATAACAAACACATCAAGTCCTCCAAATCAACACCTGCCACTTTCTATCACCCCCATAGCTGTTCACACGTTCAATTTTATCACCCTTCTATTGCATTCGCAGTACTCCCCCTTTTAAGTCCCATAGGGAAACTTGCAGTTA
Source organism: Agrotis ipsilon (assembly GCA_028554685.1). NCBI lineage: Eukaryota > Metazoa > Arthropoda > Insecta > Lepidoptera > Noctuidae > Agrotis > Agrotis ipsilon. Next base: position 16,191,771 of record CM052969.1, on the reverse strand, counting down.
TGCTTATGACAATATCTTACTGCGATAACCCCTTCACCCCTACACCCCTTCACCCCTTCGCCCCGTTGGTGGAAAGCCCCTGTGGTGTAAGGGTGGTTAACTCTTGTTTTGTATTTTCTTTGTGTTAGAGGTTAGAAGATTGAGCCTTCGATTTAACTTTTTACAAACCGGTAAGTTATTTGTTTCGTTTTTAACTGATAACTCAGGTGAAACAAAAAAGAAGTTCATTGTAATGCCGAATTTGAAAATAAGTGCAGATTGAACATTCTTTGAAATTATAAGGATAAAAAATATATATAAAATCCACCGTGTTCCTTCAATTGCCCTTTACGTTTCAGGGTGACGGTTACCTGTTTAGACAGACCCGCAACCCTGCCAGGAGTACATAGTCTTGGCACAAATTTTCTCAAAATATCCTACTTATTTATAATATTATAAACGTGAAAGTTTGTATGTATGGATGTATGGATGTTTGTTACTCTTTCACGCAAAAACGATTGAACGGATTTGGCTGAAATTTGGTACACAGATAGTTTATAACCTGGATTAACACATAGGATAGTTTTTATCCCGATTTTATGTTCTCGTGGGATAATTTTCGAGTTGTAGCGGGTGAAACCGCTGGCAGCAGCTAGTGTACTATAATTTAACCAATTAGCAATTGCTATAATGTCTTTATTGTAGACCACATTATGTATTTATAACCTGTTAAATTTATCCGAGAACAGACGATTATATCCGATACATTATATCATTTACGATTATATCATATACTTCAACTGAGTTATTTGTAATTCCTCAATCAATTAAAACAAAACACGATCACTACCCAAAAACAATTAACTCAGAAATAGCAATTTACTAAAAAAGCAACGACGCGACGGTACCCTAATTCTCGGTAGTAATTGTTGGCGAAGAGTTCCGTAGCTCAACATCTTACTTAATGGAAATAAGGCTGAAATTGGCTTCCTTTGTGACGGTCGACGGTTTATTTTCGCGAGAGGTTTTTGTTGCAAACCCCTTATGTTGCTGTAAAGGGGCCTTTTGGTAATTTTCAAAGGTTTCTGCTCGATATTCGTAACATATTTTGTTTTTGGGATGCTTGAGCTTTCAGAGTTTACGTTTAGGAGTCTAATGTTTGTTTTTGAAATGTGATATTGTTAAGGCATAATTGTATTACAATTTTCTTGGGAAACACACAAACGTTCAGACGCAAAATAATAGTACATTATGGTACAAGTTTGTAATGTTGGTGATTACCGCTAAGGTGCCATTGAGACCCGAGCCGTCAGGTGAGGGTCTTAAGAGAGCCGAGGACGGTAATTATCAATACACACGTGTATCATACGATGTTTTCCAACACACTTGTGAAGAAAATAATACGAATAAGCCATTTTATTTAGTGAGTAAAAAGTTTATTTAGAGAAACAATTGGTTTTATTGAACACGATCTTTTTTGATTCGAAACTTTTTTTAAAACAAAGCAACTCAACCAATAAAAAAAACCCTATAACTCACTTGTGAATAATAGTAAAGAAAAAGTCACAGTTTGATAACAGGTGTCATTATGTGCCTCATTGCGGTGAAATTAGAGCCATTTTATGAGCAAGTGTGTTGAAAAAACATTTTGTAGCAGTTTTTGTTTGAGTTTTACTAGTAGGTTATACACACACACCTCCGTTTATAGCTATGTATGTTTCGCGAGACCTCCTCTAGAAGGTAACCGTGAACCTGGAACGCAAAAGATACTGAAGGAACATGGTGGATTTTTATTCAATAAGAGCCTGACAGTCCCTTCCGCTAGGGATTCACTTAAAAGTTTTAAGTTGCTTTCGTACGGGCCCATATCTTCGTAAACGGACTAAGAGAATAGACCCCTTGTGCCTGTTTTTGCCATAGATTAGCATTTTACCCAACAGGAACGACTGTCGGACAGATTTGTCGGGTAAATCCGTACACTCATGATTAGCTTATGACAAACATAGCTACAACGACGATATATTACTAGACTCCGCATACACGATCTAAGGAACAAAAACTATTCTGTCAACTCGCTGAGGTACTACGTAAGCGAGGGTTGTACTGCGTAGTGATTCGCTAACTCAAGGTCTGTTCTGTCTCAAGGTATGTTTACGGCTCACAGGATTGGTCGAAATAAGACGGATATAAGACTTTTTTGCCTAATGTGTTGACAGACATCGGTCGCCTGTTATTAGGAGTCTAGTAATAATTATCGTCGTTACATAGCTATGACACACTGGCTCTAAATAAACAAACACAGAACAAATGAAGTCCATCAATTTACTAAACTAACTGCAACTATTTACTTAGTACAATAGTGTGTAGCTCGAAACAGAACAATCACAATTAGAGCTGCAGTAATTGTCACCGCTCACAAACAGCGCTGTGTAGCGATGTAGAGCGCTGTTAAGCTGTATTGTGCATTTGCTAGAATTAGCTTGAAATTACTTGTTTATGCTGTTTGGTTTCAGCTGTAATTTGGGTATCTATTATGTGGCCTTAGCAAAGGATTTCAGTAGTTTACATACATTGTATTTATTGTATGGTCGTAGAAGTATTTATGGCGTCTATTGTATGGTCAATGAAAAACCGCCTCTAGTGTAAGACCTAGGAACTAATGTTGCCATCAAATTAGCGCCAAAGTTCGCGTAAAGTTTACGTCACAAAAACGTGAAAACTCGTCTACAGCCTCCGTTTGAGGTACCTTATAGCTGATTGGCAACAACGTTCAAGACTCTAATCATCATCATCAGCATAACCATAAAGACGCATTTTTCTTTCCATAGAAAATCTTTAAGTATTTATATGATTGCGCATGCGGACAGCGAGTAAAGGGCAACTCGCTGTCCGACCATGGACCATGCCCGGGTCGACGGCGCGTCGTGTTGCGCGTCGTGTTCCACGCGCGCCGCATAGAGCGTCAGCAATATGACGGGGCCCCCTCACAGAGGGCCAAAGCCTGCCGGTGTCGCGGGACTTATTTCCATCACCGTGACCTCTGAACATAAAGGGCTATTGAAGGACACCGTGAATTTTAGTCAGTACAAGTCTGACAGTCCCTCCCGCCATGCCCGGGGTGGGAAGACTCATTTGATGATTTTACCACGATAAAAAAAAGTATTTATATGATTAAAATAATCTTCATAAAACGCAATAACGACTGGAAGCCTATTAAATCTGCGCACGTCTCAGAGGTGTGCCTGATAATATACTTACAAGCTGTTCTTACGCACTTACAGGGTGTTCTAATGAGCAATTGACGCGGGCGCCCCCTATCGTCACTAATTATGACTACGGGGGCGACGCACGGTTGCTAGGCAACCAGTCTTGTAGATGTTTTATGCTTGTGTGAAATCACGCGTGTTTTGTTTTGGTGTAATGTAATGTTATTCAAAAGATTTAAATATGTCGGAAGCATTAATTACCGTGTGAATTGGAGATACACGAGCATATGGCATGGAACATGTTGAAATCTCTTGCTTTCTCTCTATTTATTGAAATATATTATGTATTTCACACACCACATAATCATATACTTTAATTTGGTTAGTTTTTTTTAATGGTATGTTTTGGCCCCTCCTAGAAACAAATATAAAGTCAAAGATAGAGCGAGCTCACCCACAAACAAAAGACTTAAACATTATTAACACGTTCGGTGCGGTATCGGGTCTATTATATCCGATGCTCATCTTTCCACTGATGCGGGGTAAAATTACTGTGCCAACCGCTGGTGCGGGACAGATATATTTGGTCTCCCTATGCATATGAATGAGACAGTTAGTGTTTTAGAATTGCCTCTTTAAGGAAACAGTAAAGATATCAAAAAATTGCATCGGGTCCTATCGACCCGATGCCGACTGGAGCAAAATTTTTAACGTCTAGTGCGTTTATCGGAACTAAAGGACCCGATACCCGATGACCCTATAGCCGCACTAGATTACATGTTAGTCGAGCTAGTGAGGTCCTTCTGGTTAGATGACTTTTTATCCAAATGAGAAGAGAAAGTATATGAAAAATGAAACGATCTAGGAAAATGTTATTCAAGTCGAGTGAGGGTGAGAATTGTGAGAAACCAACGAAAAATAAAGTGAGCGAAGGTCCCCCAAGGCAAATAATATTGGGTAAGCGGAACATTTCTGATAATGTATATACTAGCCCATCAACAGGTCACACATTACAAGTCCTAAAAACTGTAGCTATTAATCCCAAGTTACCAGATTCACCCACGCCATCAACTAGTACAGCTCATACTGAACGAATACAAATATTGGAACACAAAATTATTCGACCAGGTTGTCAAAGTTTCGATACCCCAATAATTGATTATCATTCTCCTATATCCAGCGATGATGATTGCGACATTTTTTTGACACCTAAAAATTACCAGAAGCAAGCACCAACATACAACTTAGTAACTGAAACAAAAAATCACCTTGGAACAACAGATAAAATAAACCTTTTTTCAACACCTCAGTACCGTAAAAAACAAATGCGACGTACTAGCGATGTTGACATCCTCTTACATAAAGAAGGAGAAAAAGCCACGTCCTCTGCATTAACAAGTAGATGCGGATCGTTCAGTGATATTTCGACATCTAACATGGTATCACTTAACTCATCATTTAATGAAGATCAGCTGTTTAATTTATTAGCAACTCCACCACAAAAAGGAATAAAAACAATAAATCCTAAAACAAAGCTACTTAAATCTACTGATACGAATTTACTAATACCCTCAAGCTCCAACGTGAAAAATATAATAGCATCAAGTCCACTACCGAAGAACACACCTCAAACAATAGATGCAAGTTTTGATAGTGATTCTAATGAAGTTAGTAGTATTTCTATTAGTGAACCTACACATTCTTCATCTGAAGATACTTCTTTAGAAGAAATTTCCCGCTACAGTACAAACCCATCTTCAGCTACGAATGATGATGAATGGCAAGATATAACAGATAGCCCACTTAGTTTTGAAGAGTTTGAAGATAAAGTTGAAATTTTTGTCCCCCCCAATGTCCATGAGCCAGATGAGTATTACAAATTATTTGTTACAGATGACATTATTAATAAAATAGTACATGAAACAAATAAATATGCTAGTAAGTATGTAGAGTCTAACAATGTCGCTGAAAAATCTCGTGTTAATTTATGGAAGGCAACGGACTCCGATGAAATTCACAAGTTTTTTGCTATTCTGCTGGCGATGGGCTTTGTGAGACTGCCTCATATAAACGACTACTGGTCTAAAAATAAATTATACAGAAATGAATACATAACTTCACTCATGACCAGAGATAGATTTTTGTTACTGTTAAAGTTCTGGCACTTCAGTGATAGCACTAATTTTGTCAATGACAAACTATACAAAATAAGAGAAATATATGACATGTTGTTGATTCAATTTAAAAAGGTACTAAAACCCGGAAAAGTTTTAGTGGTAGACGAATCGATGGTGCCATGGCGAGGCAGACTTATTTTTCGTCAATACATAAAAAATAAGTCTCACAAATATGGTGTAAAACTGTATAAAGCTTGCACACCAGAGGGCTATACATTTAACATTATTATTTACACTGGAAAGAGCGACGGAGGACGAGAAGTAAACCATGCTCAGAACGTAGTCTTAAACCTTATAAAAGATTTAGAAAATGAAGGGCGTATTGTCGTAGCAGACAACTTTTATTCTTCTGTTGGACTAACTGAGGCTCTAATCAACAAGAAAACTTTCTATTGCGGGACTTTGCGATGTAATAGGAAAGGGTTACCTAAATCAGTTGTCAGCACTAAATTGAAGAAAGGTGGCATTATAGGTAAAATGAATAATAAAGGGATTAAAGTAATTAAATGGTTTGATAAACGTCCCGTTTTGATGATGACTACGTGTAAAAGTCATGATACTTCACTAAAGAACACTGGAAAAAAGCGAAGAACAAATGAGGACATTTTGAAGCCTGAATGTGTACTGACTTATAACAGTTATAAGAAAGGTATTGATTATAGCGATCAGATGTCTTCATATTACTCTACATTAAGGCGTGGCCTTAAATGGTACCGCAAAGTAATGTTAGAGTTGCTTTTCGGAACGACCGTCATAAATGCCTTGATAGTGTACAACATTAAAAATGAAAAAAAAATGACAAAAAAAGAGTTCGTTGAACACATCATTCAAAAGTTTTCAAAGGCTTCTCTAAAACAGCCACGAATGATTCCGAAAATAGATTCATCATCAACAGTACATAACTTAATCATGGGTGACAAAAAACGGAATTGTTCAGGATGTTACGAAAAATTACGCCAAACACTAAGTAGCAAAGAAGCCGGCAATAAAGTTAAAAAAGTAAAAACAATGTGTCACGCATGCAGAAAGACATTATGTCGAGAGTGTTTTAATGAAAACCATACTACTAATTTATGATTGTATAATTTTTTTAATTTGTTTTTGTAATTGTTTTAATTTGTTTGTTCTCAAAAATATATTATAAGTACATTTTATCGATATAGATGTTTTATTTAGTCATGCACAACACTAAAAATATGTCGACATTTTAACTAACTAGTGCGTATATGGGGTCGGAAAGATCCGACCGACAATACCTTTATTTACAAGCAAACCATTCAGTGCATCTACCTACGTTTTCAGCCTTTTATTGAGTATTTATTTGTCAACATATTGGTATAAAGGAAAATGCTTTTATCATTATCCCTATTAAGATAAGTCCTTTTAAACCGACCGAAGTCGAACAGGTCTTTTCGACCCAATACCGCACCAGGGACAAGTAAAACTTCGGATATAATCGACCCCATGCCGCACAAACTGAAAGTCATCAAATTTGACTAACGCAGTCAACGTGTTAATAGGTATGTCACCCATGCAATCGACCAACCAGATCAGATCTGCTGTAGATGGTCGGCTGCTTGAGTGCACACGACTCACAGCAGACACCATGGCGCATCGTATGTGGCATGGCGGCTCGGTGTCTCTTTGCGACAAGCTGACCACTCTGTTAAGAGTGTACCAACGAGGAAGAAAATATATATTTTTATTCGTATTAACGCCTCTGTCGCGAATCATAAAGAAAAGTTTCAAGCTAGCAAGACATGATTCTGGTGGCTTAGTAGTTATAGCGTCCTGTAAACTGAATTCGGAGTTCGCAGGTTCAAGTCATATCCGCAATATAATTTTTCTTTCTACAAAAATCTTTATTAAGAATCGTTTTTCGTTTCATCACATTTTCTACCCCATATAAACGCCCATTTTATTATAAAATAAGCTCATTTCACCACTCAATAAAAGCAATCAGCTTATATAAAAAACAATCCCTCTTCACGTTTATAGTTACATGTCGATACTGAATGAAAAATGGCGGCCCAGTCACCTGTCAGTTTGGGTAAACGTCAAACCCACGCCCGGTTACAAAGTACAACACCCTGTAGCTACATAAATTATTATTAACATAAAAGTGTTTATGTAAAAACGTCAATTTTAATACATAGCGTCGGTTGGTAGGCCTTTGTGTTATGCAAATTTCTGGAAAATTGAGGCTTTTTTTATTAAATTTATATTGTAGCGGCTTCAGTCACAGACGTCTATTGACGTGTATAAAATACCATCAGAAGACTAATAAACAGTAGCTTACTTGGCGAATATTACAAAACTATAGTTTTAAGAAGATAATCAAGTAATTTTTTTCACAGCTGGTTTAGTGGATGAGCGATCGATCGATGCACTACGTGTTGCGAGTTCGATACCTGCATGGAACTAATATTAATATTCCATCTGTTTGTTTTTTATTTAATCATGCACCCTGATGGACCATCTCATGCTGAAATGTCTGTAAAATGCTTTTTCTCAGTACATTTATCAGATACTAACCAAAACCACGGCTTGGTATGGCAACAGTCCCTTAGAGAGCCAAAACCTTCTGGGGTTGCTAAACGTAATCCTGGAACGTATAGGACCAATGAAAGATCACTGTAGATTTCAGTTAGTACGAGTCTGATAGTCCATTCCGGACTTAATTGATGGTTTTGCGACGATAAAAAACAAAAAGGGCCCATCGTATTACATACAGACACGATTTCTATAAATAAATCAACGCATCAATGCTTAATCCCACATCACACTACACACACACACACACACACAGACGCGATCCCTCTTAATCGTGTGTCAATCATAGTTGAACGGATGACAGCTAACCCTCAGTGCCAGCTATGTTATAGGTGCAAACGTGACCTATACACATGTAGCGGGTTAGGGTTGACATATCACAAGGTTAGTCAATGACAAGAATAGTCCAGAATAGACTAGGTAGGTCATAGGTGCCATGTTCTCTCTATAGATATTGATTGTAATTTTGAATTAGGAAATAGCATAATTTTTATCCCTTTTTAACATTATCGTATAATTTACTTTGGACCTCCTCCATCGTTTTATATATGTCTTGAAAAGAATTAGGCAAACGGTAAACTGTGACAATGCAATGTTGGCTTTATTAATCCTATTTACCATATTCTAGCAAATAAATATTTTTGATTTGATTTGAGAAAAACCGCGGGCAATAAAAAAAACTTCTGCACAATTTTATTTGAAAACTCTCAACCTCATTGTTTACTAACATCATTAACAAACCATTACGTAGCCATATTATTTATATTCGAATATATAATAAACCCGGTTCTCAGTCTACTTGACCATATTTTGCACTAAGACGATATTCAACGGGAAAAAAAACATTTTTTTTTTAAATTCCCTTTGTCCCCTTTCACTGGGACATGGGCCTACGGGGACAACGGGAATACAGGATGGAATGCACGTTTGTGTGTTCTGATAGCGTTATAATTTATAGCATAATTAGCTTATAATTACTCACAGGCCTCTTCTTTGTAAGAGAAAACAGGGCATAAGTCACCTCCCATTGCGGTTTTGTTGGTGACACAATAATATTTATATGATTAAAAGGGTTCCGTAACAGAAGGGGACCATATTATTGCCTCCGCTGTTCGTCTGTCTGTTGTAGTAAGTAATAATAATTATAATATTCCACAACTACCACACAACGCCATCTAGTCCCAAGTTAAGCAGAGCTTGTGTTATGGGTACTAGATAACTAATAAACATACTTATATATTTCTAAATACATACATATTAAGTATAGATAAATTACACTCAGACACAGAACAAATGATCATCATGCTCATCACACAAACATTTGTCCTGGGTGGGAATCGAACCCACGACCCCCGGCATAGCAGTCAGGGTCACTAACCACTAGACCAACAGGCCAGTCAAGGGCTTTCGCTTACTAAAAACATGTTTTTTTTCTCAAATTCCGTCATGTCTTTCAGCTGGTTGTATCTCATGATAATATAATAGGTAGGTATACATACCATAACTAGTTTTAGTACTAGTTTTATTTTATGTCTTGACAATTCAAAAGTGCCTATAGCTTAGTTGAAATAAACGATTTGATTTGATTTTGATTTGACAGTTGAAAATTTTACAGAGTGTGTAGTCTTCTTAAATTTATTTTTTCTCTTAAAAAATGTGTTATGTTTTTACAGTTTTCCCTTGCTGAACTTTACAGTTTGATGGCGATACGCGCTCGTTTATCATACATTTCTTAAATTATAAACTTCAATTTAAATAAGTCATTAACACATCCATTATTAAACCATCCATTACCAAACACAATTAAAAAAAAACTTTGTGATCTTAGCATAAGTTGAAAAATAATAGAGTTTTATCAACAATTGACCTGTTTTACATTCTTATTCTATATTTCTAAATAAATCTACGGTAACAAAAACTCCGATTTCCAAAGGATCGAATGGTAGATACGGAACCTTTAATGAGTGAATCCGACTCGCACTTGACTGGTTTTTAGTTCTAAATTGCTGGTTGCACAAATAAAAGTTTCTTCATTGCACCAAAGTTCAAATATACAACTATAATTAGACTACGATCCAGTTTCAAACTCGCTAAACAACATTTTATAAAGCTATTAAGCAAAGCTGATACTTCTAAACAAAAGTTAGTGCGATGTTAAAGCAATGTTTCAATAGTTGTTTGTTATTTAATTACGTTAAAACAGCAAGAATTTTGCAGGATGCAGTACCCTTAGCATGAGTTTTCAGTATTTGAGTCTTTACGTCTCACGTAAAGTGGAACCTTGACAATTTCAAATTGTCAATTTTCAAGGAAAAAATTAGTTAGTAGTACAGTACTCATAGCACGAGTTTTCACTCTTTTACTTTACAGCGTCTTTCCAGTATTTACAGCGTTTCTTGTATGAAAAAATGGAACAGCGCCTCTGGTGTGCGAAGAAGGAACTAATTTTTTACTTGAAAATTGTCAAATTGAATTTGTCAAAGTTCAAGTTTACTTTACGTCTCAAATACTGAAAACTCGTGCTAAGGGTACAGTTTAGCTTTATTAACAGAACATAGACAATTGGAAACCACTTTTTTTTCAGTGATTTTTATTAGAGTTCGCAATAGGACTCCTGTGGAAAATTCGTCGTACTTAATTTTGGAATGGAATGGAACTTGATGTGATGACATCTTATCTCGTGGAGGCGCTCGTGACTAAAAGCTCGTACATCTAAAATCCCGATTGAACAATCAAAAAACCGGCCAAGTGCGTGTCGGGCCACGCACAGTGTAGGGTTCCGTGGTTGCCCATCAAAATATTAATGCGAACTAACTAAACTAAATCGCTGAATTTAATTTTAACTAATTAAAGTTGACAAACTTACATTTGCAGTTGAAACACATGTTCTCCGATACATTTTGTTTTGAAAAATATGTTATCCAAGTACGTTTTATAAGTTGGTCGACTATTACTCGTAAACTTGTAAAGCCTACTTACTTAGTCATGATAATTTTCCTTTGAACTACGTTATATAAATATATACTACTATTGTGACTTTTTCACACCCCCAAACATAACCGTTTAGCTGGTAGAGGGTGGGACACTCGAGTCGAGCAATAATTTCGCACTTTAATGCTTTAATATTTCACAAACGAATCTTTTTATCAAAAAATTGTTACTGGAAACTATCAATATTTTTAAAGGCCTATTTAGTGGTACCCCACACTAAGGACTACGCGAGAAAAAAAAAACATCCGCACTTTACGTGTACAGGAGGTAAACTAAAAAAAAAATTAAGGAGATTTTATTTTACCACTTTTTCGGTACAACAAATCCGTATATTTACACCAAATTACAGCTTTCTAGTACTGGGCGTCTCTGAGCTAAGCTGCGGACAGACGGACAGACGGACGGACGGACGGACATGGTGAAACTATAAGGGTTCCTTGTTGACTACGGAACCCTAAAAATGGTCAAAATTACACGTAACGTCTCATTAATTACACAAAATAATAGAAACATTTCAGACTCTCCGAAACAATAAAAACTTTAATTTTGAAACAAAAACCGAGTAACGACGATTTAAGTATATCGAGCACCTTTTTGCTCACTGTATTTCCATTTTCTATTCCCCTCTCCTTTCTTTCCTTATTATATTAAAGAGAAAGGAGACTATTTAATAATCTAATCATTATCCTTTCAAAGGTTTGTTGGAAGACTGACTTATCTTTTTCTTTCTTTATAAGAATTTTATTCTTTTATTTTCATTTGGATACAGTGTGATATTAGGTTTTTGTTATCCGGTTCTAATCTTTTCCTTCTTTCGAATGATATTTTTTTGCAATTTCAGCATTTTTAGTATGTAATGTAACGTATAGGAATTGGAAATTATTTAAATTCTCTAACTTTTTTTAATTGAGAAATTAAAATGATCAATACCCCTTTTTTTACGTGGTAAAATCATCAAATGAGTCCTCTCACCCCGGGCAGGGCGGGAGGGACTGACAGACTTGTACTGACTAAAATCCACGGTGTCCTTCAATAGCCCTTTATGTTCCGGGGTCAATGAAATAAGTCCCGCGACCATGATCAATACCTCTAACCTCTAATGAACCTTTATGTCTTCTGGAAGTTTTACATATTAGTTCGACATAAAGACGAAAAGTGGTCATAACTTTTGAACCGCGAAAAATAGAAATGTATGTCTCTCACTTCCAGGAACTCCAAAAAGAACTTAAGAAAAGGCATCCTAAAATCCACCACGATAGTTGAAACAAATCTTCATTTTTGACACACAATCCTTAAAGACCAAAACCAAATCCTCTTACGTCAAAATCTGAACAACTGCTAATACCGAAGTAAACTGAAAGGCTCGAACAGAACTGACATAGAATTTAATCTCATAGGAGAAGGCTTTGTTCACGTCCGCCCCTAATAATCGACGTTTTGTTAATAATAGTATAACATAACCTGACTTAGATGTTATATACAAGTTGATTTTTTTCAAGTGTACCCCTAGCACGAGTTTTCAGTATTTGAGACGTAAACTGGAACTTTGACAATTTCAAATTGACAATTTTCAAGGAAAAAATTAGATCCTTCTCCGCACACCAGATGCGCTGTTCCATTTTTTCATACAAGAAACGCTGTAAATACTGGAAAGACTGTAAAGTAAAATAGTGAAAACTATTTTACTTATTATTTATTTATTATTTTATATCTTATTATTTGTTTATTTATTATTTTTATTTTTTATGAAATTGCTATTTTTTATGTTACTTTACTTCTACTGACCTATAATTTATTCGAATCTAGCCCGTCCCGGCTTCGCACGGGGTAAGTCCACTAAAACCCGGTCCCGATGGTTACAAACAAAACAAAAAAAGAATTATCCGAATCGGTCCAGCCGTTTTCGAGTTATGAGCTTAGCAACACATTTTGAGATCCATTTTTAACCCATAAAATTTCATTGATCCGACCTGCGCATTGAACCTCCGCAACCTCACGTTCAAAATCACGCCTATAACCACTAAACCAGAGGCAACATTGTATTTAATCTCGCACATGACAGGCCTGCTCACGCTCGTCCTGAACAATCGACATTTTGCCAACAATATCAAAATGTTTCCGCTCGCCAGCTTGTGACACACTATTAAATGCTGTTTTGTTTTTGATCCGTATGTGCGCATGCTAATTTGAACGTGAAAAGGTTTATCCGGGGATATGAAAAACGGTTGTGATGGCAACGTTACTAGAGTTTTTAAATCAAATCGAATCAATGTATTTGTGAAACATAGGTATTAACATTTTAGATGGATCTTAAAAAGTAGATAATATGGGTTGATTAAAAAAACATAGTTTCTAAAAGTGTGATTAATGTCAAAGTTGTTGCAAGTTTCACTACTGCGGGCATGTGGGCGGCGAGTAATGGGTGGATCGCTGTCTGACCATGAGCCATGCCGGGTCGACGGCGCGTTGTGTTCCACGCGCGCCTCAAAGAGTGTCAGCTTATTGACTGGGTCTTAGAGCCCTTAGAGGGCTAAAGTCTGCCGGGGTCGCGGGACTTATTGCATTACCGAGACCCTGGAACGTAAAGGGCTATTGAAGGACACCTTGGATTTCAGTCAGTATGAGTCTGACACTCCCTCCCGCCCTGCCCTATGTGAGAGGTATCAGTTGATAATGTTACAACGCTAATAAAAAAAGTGAAACCTAAAATGTATGACTACTGAGCAAGAGGTCCTGAATTCAATTCCCAGCTCCAAATCTACCAGGATAACATGTACCGTAGCGACATGGAAGATGAGCCCTAGATGATCTTGCCAATATATATTTTATCTGTGTTGTTCTGTCCTACGCCTGGGCAACTCTCCTTTTATTATCTTGGTAAAATCATTCAATCAGTCCTCCCTTCAAAGCGGTGCGGGAGTTACTGTCAGACTTGTACTGACTAAAACCTACGGTGATCCTTCAATAGCCCTTTTCGTTCCAGAGTCACGATGACACACTCGCGCGACTCCGGTAAATGTCTCCCTTCAATTCTTTTCTCTGTGTAGTTCTTTGTAACCAATCATTCATAAAATCGTCTAAGCTATGTCCAATACTTCCCAATAAATTACTTTCGCTCCCAATTTCCCCATTCAATGCAAATACCTTCCTACTCATAATATCGATACCTTTTGACGAGTCATGGATGCGGAATTAACTGCGAGGGTTTAAAAAAAAACGAGCAGGTTTTTGCTTTTTAGCTAATCTGACAGAACATGAAATGTTGTTGTTGCATATTTATGAGGCAATGAGTGGAATTGTTGTGGGTGTGTCTATTACAAAAATAAAAATTTTGGGTAGAGTTGATTTTGGTGCATTACGTCAATGGTAGTTGCTTGATTTTTAGAATATTTACTCGTAAAACATGTGTACAACGAGCGCTCCTTAACATTTAATACACGATCATCGGTTGTTCCTTGTTTGAGTTACGATAATATACTTATACAAAGCTTGGACAAAAAATTCCAACGAATTATAAACCTCTTCCTTTTTTCAAAGTCGGTTAATAAGAACGATCAACACAGGTCATTAATTTTCAAGATCGTGTTTATTTTATAATGTTCATTGCCTTAATTTTTGTGCTTTTCTACAAGCTTTTCACATAAAAATCGGAAAACAAAAAGATAAAATGGCAATCAATTTGTGAAAACACAAATCAAATGTTTTTACAACATTCAGACATGTCTTAATGTTGTTCAAAAATGGAGTACCCATTTCTTGAGTGTTAGAATTTCATGACATATAAATTTTGCACAATTAATTCATCATCATCATCATCATCATCATCATCAGCCTATAATGTTCCCACTGCTGGGACACAGACCTCCTCTCTGAGAGAGAGAGTGGGCCATAATCCACCACGCGGGCCCAGTGCGGGTTGGTAGATGTCACATGTCTTCGAATTTTGGTTCTAGGACATGCCGGTTTCCTCACATTGTTTTCCTTCACCGTTTTGAGAGCAGTGGTGATGAAATAAATTACATAAAGTAATGCGCCTGGCGGTGTTCGAACCCACGACCTACAACTCGTAAGTCGGGACCGTTACCACTGGGCCACCACTGCTCTGCACTGCACAATTAATTAAGTCCCATCAATCAATTCCCTCATCATCATCATATTATACAGGTGCCAACTAACCTGTACCTTCTAAACTAACAAAATATATTGATGAACACATCAACCCACGTCACTTGCCGTGTTTGCTCGGATCAACACAACACTGTGCCCCTTGAGTTACGTATTCTGACCGTCATTGATACATAACACTGTATCTAGGTGAGTACATAGGAGAGATAGAATCCGATAGAGGCGATAATGTCTTCGTTGTAGAGAGAAAATAGAAGGTTAGCTTTAAAAGACTCTTCAAAATTGGCATGAAATGTTAGAAAGAAATGATAATATAAGTAAAAAGGTATAGATACGTTATACGCGCTCAGAAAGTGACGCGCTCAAATGTGGTCAATTGAAAAACCTTGACTATATTTGTCTCTTTTTCACTTGCGATCCCATCCTATTTTAGCGACTAATCGTGATGTAGTGTGCTATTACAATATTTAGTTATTCATGTGCGCGTTAGTGTGCCGATTTTGAATATAGAATGTCGTGTAGGTAACGTATCTATTCACTTATAATATCATTGTTAGAAAGTTCATTATCTGCCTAGCCTTAAACAACGATTTTTGGGATTGCTTCCATTGTGAACGGGTGAACCTACTACATCTAATCAAATGCCAAATAATGGACTATCAATTGAATTATATATTTTTTCCTTTATTCATTTTTTAACCTTATCAAGAACATTTTTAAATATTTTCACAAAAACAAAATAAAAACATCTATACATATAATAAAACTGTAGAAAAGTTATTTTTGTACATTAAAAAAAAACTCAAAAAATTTAGCCAGGGTATTAAAGGACAACCAATAGAACCCATTTCTAGCATTTTTAGAATTTTTGTCTGTTTGTCTGTTTGTCTGTTTGTCTGTTTGTCTGTTTGTATGTTTATTTGTCCAGGTATCACGTAAAATGTACGAAATTTATGTAGATAACTTTTATACACAACGATTAAGCGTAACTTGGAGAGGAATTTAGTTTTTGTTTCATTGGAATCGGTTCAGTCTATCAAAAGTTATTCGAATATAAAGTGTTTCAGAAGTAAAATTACGGTCAGTTCACACCAAGACGCGTAGTTCATAGCGCGATCTAGCTTCGATTCTGCTACATATTCAAATAAAAATTCATCTAATGATTATGATAGGATGGGATAGGATAGGATAGGATGGGATAGAATAGGATAGGATGGGATAGGATGGGATAGGATGGGATAGAATGGGATAGGATGGGATAGGACGCGACAGGACGGGACAGGACGGACAGGACGGGATAGGACGGGATAGGATGGGACAGGACGGGACAGGACGGGACAGAACGGGACAGGACGGGACAGGGCGGGACAGGACGGGACAGGACGGACAGGACGGGACAGCTCGGGACAGGACGGGACTGGACGGGACAGGACGGGACAGTACGGGACAGGACGAGACAGGACGGAACAGGACGGGATAAGATGGGATAATGGAAGATGGGATAAGATGGGATAAGATGGGATAAGATGGGATAAGATGGGATAAGATGGGATAAGATGGGATAAGATGGGATAAGATGGGATAAGATGGGATAAGATGGGATAAGATGGGATAAGATGGGATAAGATGGGATAAGATGGGATAAGATGGGATAAGATGGGATAAGATGGGATAAGATGGGATAAGATGGGATAAGATGGGATAAGATGGGATAAGATGGGATACGATGGGATACGGTGGGATTTTGGAGGGAGACCTTTTTACCCGACGCTTCGCACAAAAAAATACATTGGTAATTTCCGACATCCACGCGAACGAAGTCGCGGGCACAGCTAGTCTAAAAATATAAATAATAGTGGCCCACCGGTATCCGGAACAGAGTCCAAGCTACCGGCAGTCAGGGCTCCAGAGTAAAAAACCTCCTAACAATGTGCGCCGTGTCCAGAATTATATTATTACTATTATTTTACCACTATTCAAAATATACAGGGTGAATTTTCATAGTTTTTTCTACTGGGCTTGGATGGCTATATCCGAAACTATAAGGTTTATCTAAAACGTTTGAAAAGAGTCTCGAAGCCTATTTTGACTAAAACTAAAGCTGCATCATTGAATTTTAGAAAAATCAACAATCCTAGCCAGGAATCAAACACGCTGATTTTTGAAAAAAAATGCGTTGTTATTCGATAGTGTCGCTAATAATAATTAACTCTGGCAAGTACATTCTGACATACGACAAACTAGTATATAAAAGTAAGTGTATTTTAGTAGTCAAATATCGTACCTAACTACAAAAACTCGGTTCTCTCACTTGTCCAAACTAGAACTTTTGTGGTAAAAAACTCGTTAAAACAAGTTAATTTGGAAGTGCAATTAACTAGTTGGTAGTTAGTAAAAAAGCTAGTGGTGGCGGTGCAATTTATAACTTTTTCCGCACCCTATCTAAAATTGGACGTAGTTTTTCGGAATAGCCTTTAGTCAAAGGTGTTTTTCAACATATTATATTACTATGCGACTGCTAAAACCTTAATTCTGATATAGAGAACAGACTCATAGGCCTCAACTTTGCTTCTGGGATAGATTGTGGCCAAGAGAGCAAACACATTTCCGTAGTGGGAGACGCGCACCGCAACTGACATCACAGGACGATCTCCAGCCAGCGTAGGCGAGGGCATGCTGACGGTGAGTAATTGGCGACTTGCTGTCCGATCATAGACCATGCCCGGGTCGACGGCGCATCGTGTTCCACGCGCGCCTCAAAGAGCTGTCAGCACAATAACGGGGCTCCCTCCCTTAAAGGGCCAAGGCCTGTCGGGGTCGCAAGACTGGCGAGCTACCGTGATTTCGGGATGTAAAGAGCCATTGAAGGACACCGTTAATTTTTGTCAGTACAAGTCAGACAGTCTCTCCTGCCGTGCCCTGCCCTGAGTGGGAGTACTCATTTCATGATAAAAATGGTTGGAAACATGCTGGTCCTGCTCCATAATACAATGTAGGGCTTAAATAGAACCAAGCTGGTTGAAATTTCAATGCTCACACACTCCTTATACTATTTGATTATATTTGATTTGACTTTGACATTTGATGATTTTAAAACGCAAATAAATTATAAATTAAACATTTTTTTTTTTATTAATCATTTTATAAAAACACATTTTATATCAAAAAAGAATAACTCGGTAAACCTCAGTTAGCCTACTGCCTCTTACCTCCACACACGGGAGTGCCAACAAATCATGGAACCTAAGGGTTCTGTCCCATAAAGACGTGAAATATCGAAGCGAAGCGACGCGGTGGAGGCGATCCAATCGCTTCTCATAACAGATAATGTGCTCCTCAGTCGTTACGTGTTGACCTTTTGTGGAACTTTTTAGATTTAAGTGCTTTTTCATATTAAAATTGAGGGTGTAGGTGGATGGTGATTTATTTTGGTGAAGGTGATAATTTCGTGTTTCTGTTAACATTTTGTTTAGACAGGTGCTTAAACATGGAGTTTTCCGAAAACTAGAACGTATTTTTCATAATATGTCAGTCATCCAGTTATGTCGTGTTCTGTTGTTATTATTTAATTTTATTGATT
Organism: Agrotis ipsilon; assembly: GCA_028554685.1. Lineage (NCBI taxonomy): Eukaryota > Metazoa > Arthropoda > Insecta > Lepidoptera > Noctuidae > Agrotis > Agrotis ipsilon. The sequence goes on along the minus strand of CM052969.1, from coordinate 16,173,160 downwards.
ACTAGCGGCCCATCCGGGCTTCGCACGGGCGGAAGTCTTCTAAAACCCGGCCCTGATGGTTTCAAACACAACAAAAAAAGAATTAGCCAAATCGGTGCAGCCGTTGTCGAGTTATGAGCTTAGCAACACATTTAGCGATCCATTTTTATATTATATAAATATAAATACTAGCGGCCCGTCCCGGCTTCTCACGGGTGGAGGACCCGGTCTAAAACCCGGTCCCGATGGTTACAATCACAACAAAAAAATAATTATCCGAATCGGTCAAGCCGTTTCCATGTTATGTCGTGACAACGGAAAACGGGTTTCATTTATATATATATATATATAGATAAAAGATAGATTATTCCTTTACTGTGATATTATTTATGTCAAAGACTGTACGTTTGTGTACCTTTAAGGTAGATTTTCGTGGAACTACTTTAAGATCCATACCATTTTAAGATCTCATGTAAAATGTACCAAAAGTCACACTAATAAATTGATTTGATTTGATCCCCAAAAGGGTATACGGAAGTGTCTGTTACACCCACAGCTCGGAACTACGTTTTAGTCAAATGTTACGGGGAGCTTAGATATAAATTTTGACATGATACTTGTATTAACCTTTAACAGAAGTATTCTGTAATATCTTAGGCATTTCTTACTAATATTGTAAATTCAGATGCCGGTGGGATAATTTTCAAGACAAACGCGGACGAAGCCGCTGACAACACATAGTCTCTAATGATACTTTCTAAGAACTACACAGTACACCGTGTAAAAAGATTTAACTAGTCCTATACAAACCTATAGCATAGCAAAGGCCTCTTCTAATTCTTTCCATGAACACTCCCGTGCTGATTCAAACCAGCCCTGAAAACTTAGTCATAAATATGCAAACTAACACTGTTCCTAGCCATCCTTTAAAATTTTCTATTACAGCTTTGAACAAAGATTCATATCACACGGCTCCACAAAAGCTATAAACGTCTATTGTGACATATGTGGCCTCCTTGCAAAACGGCCACAAAGAATAGCCGAGAATATTGCCACGATCACCACAGACAATCTGTTTTCTTTTTAATATCGTTGTGTTTTACACCTTGTGGTAACTCTATTAATATTATAATTGTGAAAGTTACTTTATTTGTCTTGTTTTTTACTCTTTAGCGGCTGGATGGATTCAATGGAATTTGACACATAAACTGGGTCCGACCCAAGATACTTTTAGTCCAATATTGCATTCTTATGAAGTAATTTCGAGTGAAACAAGTAACCCATAAACCTAGTAGGTTTTATGGAATAATAATTCATTAAATTATCCATGGTAGGAACTTCCAAGTGACTGGAATTGATACTTTTAGATTTGGGATACCTACATAATACAAAGCATTATTTTATAAAAAGTTTTTCCACCAGAAAATGACACACCCAACTTATTTGCAGAGCACAAGAGTTTATTTTCACTAGTTTGAGGAAAAACTCCTAAAACTAAAACGTCCTAAGCTTAATGACAACAATTTTCGCGCCATATTTGTTTCGCGCTAAAAGAAAATGGCGGCTGTAGAAACAAATGAGCGCCATTGTGGCAGTCGAGCTGCGCTTCGCTGAGAACAGCTGATTTATTTATTACCTTCTCGGTTTAGAAAATTTAGAACGGAAAATGTTATACTTAGTACAAAGAAAATATTTGTTTTTCTTATGTTATTTTATGTTATTCTACTTAGAGTCCTTCTTCAGGTTAGAAATTAGTTTGTATTCACGAAAACTGGGTCGCCGGCCATCGCCTAGCCAGCTATTTTTTTAATTTAAAATTGGTTTGCTCTCGACTCTATTATAGTGCATTTGACTTGAATTGGAAACTGAATCAACAATATTGCATTTAGCATTTAGTTTATTTAGTTGTAATAAGGTTGAAACAGCGTAGGAAGAAATATTAAACCATTTTGTAATATTTAAGTATCATCATCAGCTGGAAGACGTACACTGCTGTACATAGGCCTCCCGCTTAGACCGCTATATTTAATTGTGTATCATATTAACAAATTTCAATTTAGCAGACTAGTGTAAAGAACATTAACTGTTAAAGTCGGTTTAATATTTTTTTATTTTACTCTTTTTAATGGGTACAGGTGTAATATTATGTAATGTGACTGCATAAACAATGCATATACGACAGCAGCAATCAACGTTGATATGCTGTAATTTATTGAAGAGTTCCCTCGATTTCTTCAAAAATCCATCATCAGATCCTGTCTTAATTACGAAGGGAGCTCCCTTTTTAAAGATTATATTTGTCCTTCAAACAAAAGAATAACATCCAAATAGGTCCAGGCGTCATCTGATTTTCATAAATTTTGGTACAGAGCCCTAAATATACCTCTGAATTTGATAAAATATTTGATACTTCCATGTTGTAATTTCATCGTAGTAATTTCATATTGAAAATCGTCCTTGGAAATTCTACACGTACCGCTAGACACAAATGATAGGTACAAGTAAAGAACTATATTATATGGATCTAATATCTTCAACCAAGGTCGCAGACACCTTGTACGTGATAAAAACGAGAAAGCTTAGGCCATAATAGGCGCAAAAGTAAGATAGATCGCAATATGTTGTGAAAAGCATCGTTACATTATGTAACGATGCCTTTCACAACTTTTTTTTTTTGAATACTATTATAATACAATTATAATAGTATTATAATAGTATCACGCTTAATATAACATGTCTGTAAACTCTTATGCGTCGTATAACACTCAGAGGTCACAGTCTCTTTTAAATTCCAGACAATTTTGTATTGGTAAAGTAGTATGAAAACCATGCAGGATATGTCAACCCGATCGTACCTTAAATTTTCCTTTAGTTTTAAGGGCTACTGCATCCTGCTTCTACATTTTTACCCCTAAAGAGTAATTAAATCTCAAAACCTGTACCCTTAGCCGAGTTTTCAGTAAATGAGACGTAAAGTAAACTGGAACTTTGACACTTTTAAATTGACAATTTTCAAGGAAAAAATGGAACAGCGCCTCTGGTGAGCGAAGAAGGAACAAATTTTTTCCTTGAAAATTGTCAATTCGAAAGTGTCAAAGTTCCAGTTTACTTTACGTCTCATTTACTGAAAACTCGTGCTAAGGGTACTATCCCTCTAAAATTAAAATGATCAATAGAATCTTTCCTCTAATAGTTCGCAGTACCAACGATAGTTCGAGACATTGATCCTGATCGTGTCGGAAATATCAATTGTGGTCGGAGCACATCGGCTTCCTAGACCCAACCCAAGGCCCCTTCATTCGTTCACAAAGGACTTATTGAAGCACTTAGCTTTGTCGACGTAACCTTGAAGAATGGCCAATATTTGAATTGTTGTGTGTTTGAGGGCATTGAGGAAAGAGGTATGGCCAGAGTTCTTTTCAAGAATGATATGAAATTCATCAGTGCGTCTCTTAAACGGCCGCTTAAAAATATTTCTAATGATTTACTTCGTGATTTTCCAGCAATTCTTGTAATGTTCATGAAATGGACCGAATGAGTCCCAAAATGGTGTCCTATTCAATCGGCTAGCGTAGTGAGAAGACTGAGAATGACTGAATTCAGTGATGTGATTTATCAAAGACGTTTCTAAAAGGTTGTTTATTAAAGCTATTCAAAAATCTGTCAAGAAGATAAAATTTTTGAATTTTCTTTATTATTTTCAGAAATCTATATGCAATCATTAGTTTCCCAATAAGGATGGAAATCACAGATAATCAACTATCTGAAAACTGCTCAACTTTTCAAAAAGTAGAATTCAAACCTTATTTATTTAATTATCTTTGAAACATAATATTTGAAATTAAAAATTTGATCTTGGCCAGAATATTAACAGTTAACTAATGAAATCAATTCTTAAACTGATTCTTTAACAAAAAAATCCATGCAGTTACCAAGCGACAACAAACACCATCAACCTTGACAAGGTCAACCACATATCAATATTGATATAAATATACTAACCAGTAAGATGGGAGCCGACCCCGACACAATCAAGTAGGCCTGGCTGATAAACATACTATGTTATAGCTAAGACCTTCGCTACCTGGCCGATATGACAACGAAAACATATATAAAAACTGTTACTGAGGCCTTAACATAAGATTTCTATGTTTTATTTATCATTGTTCATGCTGGGAGAGGAAGGTCAAAGAAATGATAAATCTGATAGAGGAGAATGGAAGAAAAAGACGTGTTTGCCGACCACAATTAAAATGGGATAAGGGCAGGAAGATGATGATTTATTATTGTTCAATCGACACCAGTTATTGACCCCTTGCACCCATTTCATTCCTTGCGTCAGCATCATACTTTTCCCCTATTTAACACTAGGAATCTTTGAGGAGCTCGTGGCTAAAGAATTACAGCCAATCACAGTCCGATCCGGCAAGCGCGGCTAACCTTTCGGGTTTGGGTTAGGTTGCTCTGTGGATGGGTGACCATCAAACATATCGAGTTTCCTCCGTGCCTCGGAAAGCACGTAAAGCTGTTGGACCCGGCTGTCATTTGTAGATCTTTGACAGTCATTACTGTTAGTCAGAAGCTCTTAAGTCTAACAACAAGTCTTACCGTGGGCTATCGTATTACCCAGTGGGTTGAGGAGGTCCGATAGGCAGTCGCTCCATGTAAAATACTGAAATCCAGCTGGTTCGACTGGAAGCGGACCCAATATACAGTTAGGAAAGGCTAGGCAGATGATGACTTGAAACTCCTGTGTAGAGTAACTACTATGAATACCTATTATAGATAGCCGGAGCGGTAATGGCAAGTGGAGTAGAGTTCTGACCGAATAGCATCAAAGGATTTAAGAGTAGTGTTGGTCGTTTGACAGCAGAAAACCTGGGCTTTACGTATTTGCAGCCGAGGTATTCCAAGCCTGAGCTACTTGCACCTTATCTATTCGACATAAGGCTCCTATCAAAATTTTTAGCCGATGCCAGATGCCCTTCGTGGAATACCTCTTGTAGCCATCGCAAATAAAACCTGGATGTGACCAGCACAGGAGCGTGGGTCTCACCCAGCTGTAGGAATACAGTTAATAGTAACAGTATCGATAACTAATTTATATAAAGAAAGCATTCACGCCTTATAAAGACACGATACCAACATGGATCATTGACATAATCGTAATGAAAAAGTGGTATATTTCAAATTCAAAATAAGAATAAAAACAAAAGTGTTCGCTATTTCACAAACTGCCGTAACGTTCCCACGATGGAACATTCGCATTCGAATTTGAATTTAGAATGCGAATACACAAAATCGATATAATAGGGATGCGACTGGTGTGACAATTTTCACCTAGAAAACCGTTATAACGGTTAAAATCGTAAAATAGTTGAATGTCTAATATCATAACGAAATCTTTCTAGACACTTATATTAAATTTTATTTATTAATTAGTCGTGGTATTATTATAAAAATCATTTACATTAAATGTAACCGCTAAATCCATTATTCATAATGATGTGTAACCGCATTTCTGCAGTTAAATTATTACACTGCGACCACATTCAATTGCATAATTAACTGCTTTAATGTTTACAGCTTAAATTAATATAGCGAAAGTACCATTAACTTTAAATATAATCAATTAATCATGACAATATAAAAACCGTAACTTTCTAATACCGAAAATCTTACCTAGAAGAAAGAAACCGAGAAAACTCCGTTTAACATTCAGCTAACTTAATACTGTAAGAAATCTCCAATCAGGCATGACTGTGACAAGATAAGCCATAAGCCCTAATCCACCAGCCTTTGAGGTCAAAGAGGTCTTAATCTGACAAAAGCACAGTTCAACCTTAGTTACATAAATGTAGATCACGCAATTGTTGCTTGCACTGCCGTCTTCAAGAAACCGGTAATTAAGTCACTACTTGTTGCCTTTACGATGAATTTTAATTAACCGTAACTCGTAAAATTTTCTTTGTTATAATTCGGTAGCAACAGCTTAATTTAACAAGATTTTTTTTGACAAAAGAACAATGAATATACAAGAAATTTCATTGTCATATTATAGTTGTTTTAATTATGAACAGAACTTACCGTAAATCGCATGGTCCGAAATGGATATCACAAATTGACACCTCACCACAACTCAAAAATTAACCGTTACAATAGAGAATTTCGCTTTTTTTTCTAAAACAAAGGTCACAATCACACACGGAACCTCCACTCTCACACTGGCCGAATAAAAAAGAAATAAATTCCAAATTCAAATGTGACAGCTCTGAAACGCGGTAGACACATTTTTTGACAGTTCGATTACTTTTTTTTAATTATTACGAGGGCACTGATCGAATTTTGACCGACGTCCGGGTTTTCCGTCCGGACACGACGTTCGCCCGGGAGATCTCAACCGGTTCCAGAGGCTGACTCTGGCTCGGTTGCGATCGAAGCTACGTATACCGCGCCTCCCCTCTTGCGTAACTGATATTATTGTAAATTATAATAGCTTCTGTAAGCTACTTCTTATTGGCTTTCTATTATGTTTTTCTTGGAATTATTTGGTGTAACGAATTTATCTTGTACGCTCAATTATATCACATACAAGTACCAAGAAAATTGATTGGTAACAAAAACATGTTTTTTTCATATAAATACGTTATCTAATACAGAATTCATCTTTTCAACTCTAATTCAAAAACAGTATTATTTAGAAGTCTCTACCATTTCGCAGAATATTTTTCACCATACGAAGCTTCGAGCGGCCCACATCTTTCGGGAAAACCCTCAACGCGCAGGCGTGAACTGGAAAATTTGAGCGAGACAACAATACCGGCTTCGTACAAAAGAGAGAGAGGAGAATACTACCGAAGTGAGTGCAATAATCCTCTCAATTTGTTGTCTAGGCACGTTCGAAATTTAAAAAAGATATTTTTCATAGAGCGCGCTCTTTATTTTTTGTTGAAGTGTTGATTCATGAAGATAAAGTTAATAAGTGAAAATTAAAAATGGCGGACGTTCTAATGAAGATTAACATTTTAGATGAATATTTTCGTAATATTTTTTCTTCAAAATAAAAAGGTTCCTCTTGGATAAATACTAACAGCTTGCCTCGATGTTAAGACTCATTTACCTAGATACGGCGACGTAGAGTATAGAAAAATCGCAGCATATAGCGCGGGACTGTTTAAGCAGGATTCCGCAGCCCTGGAATTCAAAGAGCATGTGAAGGAGCATGCCATGGTAGTTCTTAGTCCGTAAAAGTGTAACGGGCGTTAGGACTAATTTGATAATTATTATACAATTAACAATTTACACTTTTGGCCCTATCAGAAAACCAGCGCTGTGACATTTTAATAAATGTCGCAGCACATGCTGAGATAGGAGCCTTCTGGCCTATTCATGTTATTTTTGTTTTGTTTATCTTTTTTTTTATATCTTTTTTATGTATAATTTAGTTTTTGCTTTGTGTTTTATTTATTATTGTATGTATGTATAATTACTATTTTACTGTCCTGTGTACGTGTCAATAAATCTTTTTTCTTTCTTTCCTTCTTTACCACAAAATAAATAGCCCTCAGACGTTTTTGCCTATCCCATGGAGTGAACTCGCCTCATCCTAATTTTGTTTATAAATAATAATATTGTTAATTAAAATTTAATCAATTTGGACCAAAAATATCAAAACACGAGTTAAAACAACCACAAATGCAAACTTGACATCTGTCGCAATTCCTACTTTATTTTTTAAGGCATAAGATCGAAATTCCAGTAGTTTGTTAATTTACTGACATTTTGGGAATGTAGTTTTAACTGAAAGTTTTCTCTTCCGGTCGGTTTTAACTGAAGGTTTAACGGGCCCTGCGGTTACAAACCTTTTACTTAAGGTTAGCTTGTTTATTTGTAGCTTTATCTTTTGATAGACAAGTAATAAGTTTACTTGACTCAAGAGAAGTAAGTTGCTATAACCTACGAAAAAAAAGGAGGATGTTCTTAATTCGACGGATATTGTGGATTTTTTTTATGGTATAAGTTATTATTCCTTCAAAAAATCCCATTTTACTTGTGGTAAGCGCCACACGTTTTTTTCTTCTATTCTCCCCTAACAAACGTCATAGTATCATTGACTCCTTTTTCAATCATTTCATTCCTTAGACAATCCATCCATCTTTTCTTTGGCCTTCCTCTTCCTCTCCATCCATCAACATTCATATTCATCACTCTCTTAGTCACATGGACACCCATGTGTCATCCCTCCTCACCACATGTCCATACCAAGACAGATGATTCCCTTTCATTTTTTTCTGTAACAGGCGCCACTTTCAGATATGCGATAAAGATACACTATGTAATTTCGGGTCGATGTGCAATGTGAATGTTCTATTTAATTGTGTGAAATCTTGGTTCTTCTAACCGTACAGACAGATGTGTTGCTGGGGAATTTCTTCCGCCACTTCTTCTTCCCAGCCAAAACACTAGGCAGTGTCGAAAGGGGGGCGCTTTGGGGGACTGTCATATAAACATGACTTTGACTTTGTTAAGTAAAAATTGACTTTCAAAAAGTGCTGATAAATCAGCCTATTTTGTATATACGACTTTTGTTTTTGAAGTGAAAACTTTTTTAGCGGCGTTGTACACTTTTCTTGTAATGGGTAAAAAATGTTAAACTCGCGTCAGGACATGTGGCCCTGATCGAATATTCGTAAGACAAACACGTGACCGGCCTGCTGTTTCGCGAAGGTGCTTGCGCGAATGTTCGTGTGTCTTTATGTTACAATGTGGCACGCGCATCCATGGATGGTGACAACTGATGGCTCGACCGTCTGTGTAGTGGCCACACTAATGTGTATCCGTAAAATTCGTGTATATGTTACCGGCCAAACCCGATTTCAGGACAAACTAGTTTGGCCTAGGCTAAACTAGTTTTTTGCAAGCTAGGGACTTGCTGGCACCCCGACTCGGACAATTTAGGTTAGAAGAGGAGGCGGGGTCTTTCAGACCCCGCCATCCTCTTCGTGGTTCTTTTTTTTAAAACCACCCAGTAGTAGGAAATCCGCAAAGCGGGACTCTGTCGAAACTAGTTTAGCCTAGGCCAAACTAGTTTGTCCTGAAATCGGGTTTGGCCGGTAACATATATAAAGTGTTTAAAATATGGAAATAAATGCACAACGTTAATATTCAAGTTTTCACTTCTGCCGGCACTCCCAGAGTGCAAGCCGTCGTTTTTTTTTTAATACCGCTCTAACTCCAAATTCAAGCCATGGAGTAGATAACTACAGAATACCAACTGTCTACGAACGAATGTAAACGAATTTCACAGTCGTTGCGAGCGAAGACCTTCTGAAAACGCTAGTCGCACAAAAGACCTTAGTTTTCTAATTATAAACTACGTGGTTTGCAACTGTTTGGGCCACTTTTCAAGGACTTTTGGTTCGCGTTTCATTTTCTATCTGTTGGTCTTGTGGTTTGGAACCTTTTACATAACGTAGCCTTATTTGTGTCTATATTAGTTTAGTTCTGTTTTAGTTTGTATAGAGTTTTTAGTTGGTAAATGATCACTTTCGTCACCTCTTTAATCGTTGAAGTTTATATTATGTAAAGGATGGTTAAGAGCGTTTACACGGTATGGCATTTGCTATAAAGAAAAAGTTTGTATGAAATGTATGAACACGATTCTAAAAAGATACAGTCAGCTTCAGAGGAACCTCGCCCTCTTTTGGTAGCGATGCTACTAACAAAAGGGGTGAGTTTCTCTGAAGCTACGTAAATCTGTAATTTGATTTAATGAATTACTATCAGTATTCGAAAGTGTGATGTTAATGTACAATATATCTGGTATCGCTTTGCACATACTCAAACGGGAGATAGCTTGGTCAATTCTGTCAATTTTATTAAACCCAACCTGCACTGAATGGTAGCCATTTTTACTCACCTTTTATTTACGTAGAGTAAAGAGAGAGAAGAGAAGAAGAAGATTCTCTCTGTTGACCTTTTTTTTTATCGTGGTAAAATCATCAAATGAGTCCTCCCACCCCGGGCAAGGCGGGAGGGACTGTCAGACTTGTACTGTCTAAAATCCACGGTGTCCTTCAATAGCCCTTTATGTTCCGGGGTCACGGTGATGGAAATAAGTCCCGCGACCCCGGCAGACTTTGGCCCTCTGTGCTCTCTGTTGACCTTAAGAAAACAAATCCAAATCCATTGGAAATCTTTGGGAAAACCGGGCAGATATTTCCCAGGTACATTTTTAATACATTTCACAAAGGTTATATTTTTCCTTATAAGGCCGAAAACGCGCCCTTTATCTCTACGATTGCGTAAAGAGTCGGCGAGCCTGTCATTCGCTCGCTAATTCGTGGAGTGAGCGGTAAAGCGACGCGTCAGCTTATCTGAGCGGAATGAGCGAATCTGAGCGAACGAGTGAAGCGATACCACAAGTGGTAATATGATGCGTTTGCCCTTTTATTGGATTTGTCTTTATTGCTTCTAAGGGTTTTTAAGTGGGACGTCGAGATTGAGTTTTGGGGACTTTATTGTTAAGATATTACGTCTCCTCGTCAAAGTCATTGATTGGATTTTGTATATGTATAGCAACGACGAGAGCAGTGGTGGCCCAGTGGTATCGGTCCCGACTTACGAGTTGTAAGTCGTGGGTTCGAACCCAGCTTGGCGCATTACTTTGTGTAATTTATTTCATCACCACTGCTCTCAAAACGGTGAAGGAAAACATCGTGAGGAAAACTATTCTGACAACTCGCTGAGGTACTACGTAAGCGAGGGGGGCGGGCTACTGCGTTGTGATTGGCTAACTCAAGGTCTGTTCTGTCTCAAGGTATGTTAACGGCTCACAGGAGTGGTCGAAATAAGACGGATATCAGACTTTTTTGCCTAATGTGTTGACAGACATCGGTCGCCTGTTATTAGGAGTCTAGTAATATATCGTCGATGATGTATAGTAATAAAGTCTATTGTGGGATGAAAGCCCTGAACACCCAAGTGCCCCGATTGAAAAAGTCAGTTTTGTCTTTATACTAGCGGCCCGATGCCTGCTTCACTACGTATAAAATCCCCATTAACGAAATGATCTTCCATTTATTGAATTCATATTTCTTACTGAGGCACTAAGTCCAGCCTGCCAGGGTCACGGGACTCATTCCATCACCGTGACCCCGGAGCATAAACGGCTTTTGAAGGACACCGTGGATTTTAGTCAGTACAAGTCTGACAGTCCCTCCCGCCCTACCCGGGGTGGGAGGACTCATTTGATGATTATACCACTTAAAAAAAAGGCACTATGTCTAAATTTTTCTGCATGAATTTCTTTGCTTGCCCCTAAGTGTATACTCCAACTCCTAAAAACCTAAAATATTACCTAATATTAAATCTACCTAAGAACCTAACCTAAGAATACTGACTGACCTTTTTAAAAACGACTAAATAAATCCACAAAAGCGACGCTCAGTGCGTCTCAGGCGTCAATACCTACGTCCAATTCGCAGGCGTTGAAACTTGGGACACGTTTCTGATACAATGTAAGTAATTGTTTCCGCGCCTTATTGTGCCGTGCACGTGTTGAGAGGCCCTACCATCGGTGTGACTCGGTAGGAAGTCACTTTTAGAAGAAAGGGTAACCCTTATACGGCGACCCTTACCCGTCAACGACGATATTTTACTAGACTCCGCATGCACGATCTAAGGAACAAAAACTATTCTGTCAACTCGCTGAGGTACTACGTAAGCGAGGGGGACGGGATACTGCGTTGTGATTGGATAACTCAAGGTCTGTTCTGGCTCAAGGTATGTTTACGGCTCACAGGAGTGGTCGAAATAAGACGGATGTAAGACTTTTTTGCCTAATGTGTTGACAGGCATCGGTCGCCTGTTATAAGGAGTCTAGTAATATATCGTCGTTGTTACCCGTAGACCCTTACCCGTGTATGGCATCTACTGCGCTAATCAATCGATTTGTTGTTGACCCATTTACGGTTCAATCAACAACTACCGATCACTTGTAATATCAAATGTGCAATTAAGTGATCTTGTTCTAGTCGCCTTGATTTTGTTTTACTGTGCTGATTATAATTATGAGCTTTTAAGATGTTCAAGAGCCAGTTCTAGTGCCTTTGGAAAAGGGCTCCGAAAATTACGTATAACAAATTGCTGTGATTTGGTGTTCTACCTCTTCGCACTGTTATTGAACCCAATTTTGAGGAACTGTAATTTTTAAACTGTGTAAAATACAGTGTCAACTGCAGTCTCAATTTTGACAACCACCCCTTCTCAGATCCTTAAACGTATATCTTTCTACTGAATCTATGTTGTTCTTGAAAGATGTCTGGCTGTACTAATTTTGAAAATCAGTTTTAATTTATTTTTGGAGTTCCAGGGAAGGTTTAAAAGGTGAGTAAATATGATAAAAAAAAAATTGATTCTGAGTCGGTACGAAGTTTGCCGGGTCAGCTAGTCCCAAATATTTCTCAAATATTTTCCTTATTACTAAAAAAGTACCTTAGTAGTGGCAACACCGCCGCTCACCAATCTGAATCCAGCTACCGTCGCCCGCGCGCGGCGGCCGACAGCTAAAGCCGTGGGCACACCGGACACGGCGACTTGTCACCAGTTATATCGCAGATAAAGCTGTGATTACACATCACCACTTACTTACAATCACGCGGAGGAATATTCCTTGTAAACATTGTTATATTGCCAATTTGTTATGCGACGAAGAGACAAATAAAACGGTGGCATATATTTTAGCATTCTTAAAACACTGACAGTTATAAGGGAAGAATTATCAACTGGGAAAAGTCCAGTTGCCTTGCACCACAATTAAAAAAATATTAATAGGTCTTTTCTTAAGCGTGGTAAAATCATCAAATGAGTTCTCCCACCCCGGTTAAGGCAAGAAGGATTGTAAGACTTGTACTGTCTAAAATCTACGGTGTCCTTCAATAGCCCTTTACGTTCCGGGGTCACAGTAGCTCTAGTCCCGTGTCCCCGGCAGGCTTTACGTAGGATAAAAATATTAGAGAGAAGATAAGAAAATATTACAGCTACGACAAATCCAAATCCGATGAGTTCTAAATTCTTAGGTATTTGAGAGAAAAACCTATACGTAAATGTTTAGTAAATACTCATATGAATGGCGATCACAAACAGGACACGGGGTCGTGGGAGTGACCCCAGTGCGGCCACAGTGCGCCCGACCTTGTCAAGGTCGACCGCGGCTCAATTGGCAAGGATTTGTACTTACGCCGTGTTGCTGACGTGCGATGATATATTGAGTGTGTATAACGTAGAATTTTGAAGTTGATATTAAAAAATATGCTAGCAATATCTATGTATAATGGAAATAAAGTACACTAGGAATTTCTCCTGTTTCGTGGGTGCGGTGACAAACGATAAAACTCGAATATAAAAAGTTGAAGCGAACAACAACTTACAGGCCATTCGAATATTTATTTCATACGTTAATCGAATATGTTTACACTTCAACAACTCTGCCGACATAGAAAAGTATGCTAGCAATATCTTTAATGTATTAAGATCCATCCCGTTATTATGGATACACACTACTATTTAATAGGCAACGATTTTTGAGAAATAAAAAAATGAAGGATTTTTTGTCTGAACTTAAACTTGAATTTGATTAGTACATCTACAAAATTACAATTTTAGTACTCTTTACAGTTTTATACAATTCACTGAACAATAGAGTTGTTTACTACGCTGAAAATGCAGCTGAAACCACTAAACAGTCTTGAGAAATGAAGACATTCACGTAATAACGCAACAACATTGCGAGTGCTACGCCGTAGCGCCGTAGCAACGTAGCAGCGTAGACCGTGCTACGTAATTTACGTAGAACTGTGTTCATTTACATAGTGCTACGAGTGTTTCAAGTGATTAATATTTATTAAGTTAGTACTCAAGTAATGCTTGAAAGCACTTAAGTTTATTATGGAATGGGTGATGATAAATTTTAACAAGTTTATATTATATTATTTTACGTTAAGGCGCGGAATGGTGACGATTTTAATCGTTATATATAAAAATCGTGGTTTATCACTACTATACAATGTTAATAAGTTTGAAAATTTTACGAATGTTCAAAAAAAATTGGTCATGATTTAAAAAAATGCATATACATTTTTTAAAGTAATGAATATTACATTTTTAATAATAACTCGTTGTTGTCGTTGTGTCGTTCGACGTCAAAGTTTTTTGGTGTCTTTAAATCCTTTTTTTTTTCTCAGGAATATCCTATTTTTATTAAGTATCCTGTTCATTTGTTATTTGACTATAAAAATCATTCTCTGTACACTGTGTTTTATCGCCGCGCCTTAACATTTTGTGTATTTTTAAAAAACGAGGATAGGTTCTCACCAGAAGTACATTATTTGTAAAATCTTCTTTAAGAACACTATAAGTAGATATACTAATATACAGGGTTACTGGTTAAGTCGACCTAGTCCCTTTGAGAGTTTAAAGTAGACATAATTCTTGACTGATTTTACTTTGGAAACCCCTATCCTAATCCTTACCGTTTTTGAGTTTTTAGACTTTCGATTTTTTTCAAAAATATTCCACCAGTGCGTCATAAACTGGTTATTGTAAGAATTTTACGACGTTTAGGAAGCTAAAGTGATACTTTTTCGATAGCTTACGAATGACACATTCTATTGCAACCAGTTTATTTGATCAGTTACTCAAACCTTGGCAAATAAATGGCTGTAAAGTTCAAATATTGTTTTTTTTTGGAGCTACCCTTGTCTTTCAGGCCAAATTTCTCAAAATAAGTGTACGGTACTAGATGTGCAGATTGTAGCAAAAACACTGCTGTCTCATTAGCTTTTTAAAATGGTACCACAATATCCACTTTTAGTAAGAATATGGCCAAAAAATAAGGGTTCGGGAACTACGTCAACTTAACCATTAACCCTGTATATTATGCAATGTCTAGAAAGAAATGATGAGATATATAAGCTTACATTCCCTTTTACAACTGCTGAAATGTACTCCTTGTAGTCTTCCTAGAAAATAAGAGCAATCATATTTAATTCTGTCTGTCTTCAATAACACAAACGCTTCGGCGGGTAGTTCTGTAATTATGTCAAGTACTCTCCTCTCACTAATTACTTTGACCAGACTCCCGTAAAGAGTCTCTGTAATGATGTACAAATCAAATACTATATATTTCATATTCTTGATATTATTTCATTGTCGTGTTCTACGTAGACTCAGGCTGAATTTACTAATTATCCTTGTTCTAACCAATATTATATTAAATGCTAAAATGAGTTTTTCCTTTCCACTCAAATCAGGGTGGGAGGACTTCTTGATGATTTAAAAAAAGGGAAATCAGATTTATTTATTTATTTATTGTTCGGAAAGCTAACAGATTAATACATAAGTTATTAACAATCAATTGCACTGACATTTGCCATTTAAAAGTTTTCTCAAGTAAAACATACATACAACATACTCGTATAAAGTGATGAATCCATATTTATAACTTCAATTCAAACAATTTATCAGTTTTCCAATGTAACCGTTCTTAACCTAACTACATAAACTCTGCTCGCAGGACTATCGGGAAACCGTAGCCTCGGAACGTAAAGGGCTTTTAAAGGACACCGTGCATTTTAATCAATACTAGTCTTATAATAACTAATCTACTAACAATATATATACTTCTACTAATCTTAGTCCCGTCTTTCCCTGGGTGGGAGGACTCAATTGATGATTTCAGCATTTAATAAAAACTACAAAAACTCTAATCCCCAAACTACATAATTACCTACTTTGTTTTTTGTCCAACACTTGTCCTTAAGTCCTTGCCATGTCCCGGCATTACCTCTGATTAGTCTATTAGCCGCCAAATGTCCCGCACTTAGAACCTAAATACATTAGTGTGGACATTATCATTACCGAAATGAGATGATTATACCCCTTGAGGTCAGCGCACACTTATAAGCTGTGTAGGAACATAACTGGCTGTTTCATGGGCCTATTTTCAACCAGACGTACAACCGACGTTATCACATAACTGTCACTGTCAGCTCATCGTGCTGCGACTCTCATACCATAAATCTCAAATGGTCGCGACCATTTCTATACCGTTGTTTCCTCCCTAGAACAATAAGGCAGTGGAATAAACTTTTACCAAGGTATTCCAAATGGGCTAAAAACCTGAAACCTTTCTGACAAAAGGGCGTGAAAAAGTTTCTACAGGGTCGACAACGCGCAGGCGTTACCTCCGGTGTTGCAGTGGTCCACAGGTTACAGTGACCGCTGCAGAGATCGCCCCATCAGCAAGGCTGTATACTTGTAAGGTGCTACGCTTCGGCCGACTACTCGCTATTGACTGGATGAAAATGACGAAGTTCCTGCATGCTAACACCCGTTTTATAGTCACTGAGCATGGTTTATCCTGGGTTCTATTTTTCAGAGAAATTTCTCAGTGACAGTCCGTAGTTTGGAAGTCCGCTAGTAATATATTCCGTTTCTAGAAAAGTTAAGTCGTTGGTGCTGCGCCTTATCTCTGGCCAGTCGCATCATATTGACTACCAGAAGTGAAAAAGAAGAGTGTGCAGCTGTAATCTCTCCCGTGCCGATATCTAGAAAAAAAATCTGAGGGAATCTGTTTCACCTTTAGGCAATGCTAATCCCGTTCGAATATTATAAGTGTGCGATGACCTTTATCTCTCTAGAGACCACAAGTGATTGGGGACGTTAAAATCCGACTAGCTGGCGGTTCTACTAGCTAGTTCTATTGGTGTAATGATAATGAGGGGCAGTTACAGGGAGATGTTAATTATTCATGAGGTTATGTCTCTTGTTTTTAGCCTTCCATAAGAATATTGTCCATAAGACCACTCAGTTATGAAAATGCAGGGTAAAACTTTGTTGTAGAAAGAAAAATTAGTTTAAGTATTATTTTTTCTTGAACCTACGACCTTCCGATTCCGTACACTGGACGATTTATTGGAAGTTGCATAAAAAAGCTGTATAATTCGAGATTTGAAGGCGTTAATGAGTTTAAAAATGCAGTAAATAAAAGTTTGTAATGTGTAAAGAAACCTTTTTATTTCAATAGAAA
Organism: Agrotis ipsilon; assembly: GCA_028554685.1. NCBI lineage: Eukaryota > Metazoa > Arthropoda > Insecta > Lepidoptera > Noctuidae > Agrotis > Agrotis ipsilon. The sequence goes on along the minus strand of CM052969.1, from coordinate 16,156,092 downwards.
TAAAAATAGAATTATTAAATTGCGATTAATAAATCGCATCTTTTATCGTAAAGAAATTATTAATGTTTTAAGATATGCATTTTAAAGGACACTATGTCTATTAAATATTACGATGCAATCAATTAAAAGTAATTCAATTAGTGCAAAGTTTGAGGTCCCAAACTCTAAACTTTATTGGATAGTGATGAGTTCGCTTCACTATTAATAACTTTAGCTCATTAGTATGCAATTGTGTCAAGTAGTCTGCCATCAATATTCGGAATCTGCTCACACATATCAGCTTGTCTTGATATACTTATTATACAAATTTCAAATACTTATACTTCTAACTAATGGTATAAAAGCGTGGATGGATGGATGGAAAGATGGATGGATTTACGTTCGTTTGTTACTGTTTCCCGCAAAAAGTACTAAGCGGATGTACACCAGTGGTGCACGCCCACGGCGCCGTACGTCGCAAGACGATCTCCGGCCACCGTAGGCGCGGGCATGCGGACAGCGAGTAAAGGGCAACTCGCTGTCCGACCATGGACCATGCCCGGGTCGACGGCGCGTCGTGTTCCACGCGCGCCTCAAAGAGCTGTCAGCAAAATGACGGGGCCCCCTCTCAGAGGGCCAAAGCCTGCCGGTGTCGCGGGACTTATTTCTATTACCGTGACCCCGGAACATAAAGGGCTACTGAAGGACACCGTGGATTTTAGTCAGTACAAGTCTGACAGTACCTCCCGCCCTGCCCGGGGTTGGAGGTCTCATTTGATGATTTTACCACGATAAAAAAAAAAAAAAAAAAAAGCGGATGTACACACATAGTTTATTTGTGCCAAATTAGCATAGATCCCACCACCGTAGCGGCTTCAACACTAGAAGTTTTTTAAGGGTGTGAAGTAGCAAGGAGCGTTATGGAGACAGTTAAAGACACAATAGTTTCGGTGAAATATGAGATAATATAATAAGATGTGGTCGAAGTTGAAGCACGCTTGCCTAGAAGTAACCAATTTACTCTTGGCTTAAAGACCCCAAGCTAAGCTATCAGAAAATACTCTGGCAGGAATTCCACTCGTTAGTTGTGCGCACAATAAAAGTATTGGCAAAACGCTTACAATCTAGAAGTACAACGATTGACCTTCACAATGTAGGTGGTCTGATCACACCAACTGAACACAATAACAGATACATGATTGAGCCATTTTCATCAATTGAATAACGAGGTGCGCACATTAAGGAGACTACACATTTTGATCGAGTCGCCACGATTTGAGTGGACGATAAAATCGAATTTAATATGCAAGTAAACGTTCGGGAAAAAGCCATTTGGGGTGGCTTGAATTGTGGCGATTTGAACGTGATTCAGCGATATTAGTTGCTGAACTGAGTTTGGGAATCGGGATCAGTCCATTATGAGAAGTGATTGCTTCGGTTTGACTTTGTTGTTCGACAGATACTGCCACATTTTTTTTTGCGGGGTAAAATCATCGAATGATTCCTCCCGCCCCCTACTGTTAGTTGACAGACTAGTACTGACTAAAATCCACGGTGTCCTTCAATAGCCCTTTAGGTTCCGGAGTCACGGAAATGCAATAAGTTCTGCGACCCCGGCAGGATTTGGCCCTCTGAAAGGGGGCCCCGTCATTTTGCTGACGCTCTTTGAGCGCGTGGAACACGACGCGCCGTCGACCCGGGTATGGTCTATGGTCGGACAGCGAGTTGGCAGCGAGACCTTTACTCGCCGCCCGCATGCCCGCAAAAATTTCTTTAGGCAACCGGTAAGCCGCGGGACTGTCTAAGACTGATGGAACACCTTTAATTTTAGTCAGTACGAGTCTAACACACTTTGGCTCAACCCAGAGCGAAAAAGTTTGATAATTTTACGACCTAAAAAAAGGTAACCGGTATGGAAACAAAACATCCTATTTCCAACTAATATTATAAATGTGAAAGTTTTTTTGTGTAGATGTATGTTTGTTACTCTTTCACGCAAAAACTATTGAACGGATGTGAATGAAAATTGGTACACAGATAGCTTATAACCTGGATTAACACATAGGATAGTTTTTATCCCAATTTATGTTCCCGTGGGATAATTATCGAGTTGAAGCGGGTGAAACCGCTGACAATGGCTAGTCATAAATACTAAAACCAAAAAATCGCAGACATTTTACATTATTCAACCAGCACTGCGTGGTAGTTTACATTATTCAATTATTATATAAAAGTGTGTGTCCATGAAGTGGCAATATTATGAATTGTTTATACTCATGCGTAAATAGGAGCAAGTGTGTAACACCTCTAAGCTATTTAACGTCGCAGTCAACCTGCTAGCCATAAATATGTTTAAATGGAACTGTCCATTTGCTCCTCATTGACGTCGCACTACATAGATAAATATGTGTAGAGGTATACCTTTGTTATCTTTACTAATATTATAAATTGTAGTGTTTGTTGCCTGTGATTTCTACAATCTATAACAGTGTGCACGGTTAGTAGATATCAAAAGGCAAAGCAGTGTTTGATGACATTTCTCAGGCGACTCAACTCCCTCATTTTCAACTATCGTCATATTTCAACCAATTTACATTGAGACACACAGACATACAAGGCTGATTATAACACAAAACTTTAACAAATTAGCCAAAATCTTCCTTATGAATCACTCTGTCTATTAATACTTCCAGTTACAAATCCGTTCAGTTGTTTTCGAGTTAATCGACATACAAAAAGACGTGGCCACTTTGTTATTATACAACGTGTAACGTTGAAAGCGCAAAACGTCTCGTGGGGTAACTCAGCCCATGTTACTGAACAATGTTTGTTCTAATACTTTTGGAAATTCGTAAAAAAAAATATCATACTGATGGGCTCTATCAATTTCTCATTTTGAACGAAAAAATTTTTTTTTTTTTGCGAATTTTCAATAGTAGAACAAACATTGTTCAGTAACATGTGCTGAGTTACCCCACGAGAGGTTTTGCGCTTTTAACGTTACACGTTGTATAACATGTAGTGATAATCAACTACTAATGTAAAGCAAGCAAACCCACGATAAAACACAAGCGTGTCACCTCGTAGTGAGCCTGCATTTGAACTGGGTCAGCTCGCGGCACTCATTATGCGCCGGACTGCAGCTGACTGCGTTCATTATAGCGAGATAAATGTTAATTATTGACGCCGCACAGCGTGGAGGAAATTAGACGTTTGATGTATTGGAGGGACCAAATATATCCTCACTAATATAACTACGAAAGTGTGTTGGATAGTTATACTTTTAAGCCTAAATCGTTGAATCATAATTGAAATTATACGAAATGTTATCAAGTATCAAGTTTGTATAACAAATCTAAAAGCACCTAAATATGCATTAATTATAAGGTAATGGAACAGGTACTGGAACTGGTACTGGAACAGGTACTCGAACAGGTACTGGAACATGCAATGGAACGGATCCCGGAACCGATTCCAGAACGGGTAACGGAACGGATACCAGAAGGGAAACCGGAACGGGTACCGGAACGTATAGTTCGTGGAGTTTAGGGGTTGTTAGTAAGGATTCCCAAATTATGCATTGGGGTTATTTTTAGGATGAAGCTGTAGGTGCTACCCAAGACGGGATATTGAGGTTGGATAGAATTTTTGTTGAATATTGAATTTTTTGTTATAATAATAAGAGTGCTAGTTGTATATACGAGTACGTATCTTATTCGAAATTTATTATTAGCCTACCTACAATTATTTCACTGTTGATAGAATTAAAACAAGCAAACGTATAAGCCAAGTGTAGAATAAGGCGATAGACACTGCATGCAATTAAATACACAGGTCTACTTCGAATTCTATGCCACTAACGCATGCTTCGTGAATTTAGAAGCCATATTCTTCGTTAATTAGTAACAATTTTAACAAGATACTTTATTTTTTTCTCTGAGCTAATGAGTCTCATAACTCCGAACGGACAGCCCTTACAAAAAAATTGACTGAACAATAGTTGTTTTAAATGAAAAGACCTATCCAACGACATACATCTTATTGCTATTGGAAGGTGGTCCCAAAATGCCCATTCTCTTTTACAATGGTTTTCGTAATATACCTACTTTACTCAATAGTTACATAATTCTCATTCATGTTGTCATTAACCTGCAAAATGCAAATGTTTCAACATTTCATTACCTATTTATTACGCGCTGGAAATCACCGGAAACAATTAAAATTAAACGAACATTACAATATTTAACGAGTATCACATATTAATTTGTGAATTATTTTACGTCCGTACGTTTAATTTACGGGCACAAAACGTAAATATTGATTTCACAGAATTCTGTGGTGTTCAGTCTCATTAAACTCGACTTTTGTTTTCGTAGAAATAATAAATTAAATGGAAACTCTGGAACTCTTTTTAATCGAAATTCATAATTTTCTCGTAAAGCTGCCATTTGTAAAATTATTACTGGCACTAATTAATAACAAGAATAACTTTTGCGATTGAAAGAGTGTTTTGATAATTTAGTTATGTTCCAGGTACTTCACAATTACCTGTAACTATTTTAGCTATAACAAAAAAACGGGGTTGTATTGTTTTCACATTTTCTAAGAAAAATACAAAATTCTACTCTCTTTTAAACTCTTTACTAAAAATGTTTATTTAAACAATGTGCTAAATACTAGGAAATCCTATACCAACAGAGGCTCTTATAGGACTTTTCACGTTTTTGTGATGTAATAAAGTAAACAGGAACTTACTCCATCGCTAGTTTGACAGAAAAGATTAAATTGGAGTTCCTCGTTCGTAGACGTGCTTTTTAAATTTTCCATAAACATTAATAAAATACAGGAATCTTGTGACACAAGGCTTCAGGTAAAATAACTTTTCAACTCTAGCTATTTTTATCTCACAAATAAGGCATGGAACCGTCGAGAAAAACAAGATATATGACCGTACAATAATGGAGATAGTTATTGTAAGAGTGGCAACATTGACCCGGCTACCGGATACAATAAGTAACGCCTGTCGTTCGATACGCCTACGATTGAAGTGACCACTTCCGGAGTGGAAAATAGGATTAGTTGTAGATTTTTGCTAACTGTAGTTATTTTTGGATAAACTTGCCAATACCCCTAGCACGAGTTTTCACTATTTTACTTTACAGAGTTTTTCCAGTATTTACAGCGTTTCTTGTATGAAAATATGGAACAGCGCCTCTGGTGTGCGAAGAAGGAACCAATTTTTTCCTTGAAAATTGTCAATTTGAAGTCGTCAAAGTTCCAGTTTACTTTACGTCTCAAATACTGAAAACTCGTGCTGACGGTACAGTTTAGGAACTTTTACATTGCTCAAGAATTGTGATTACATAAATTTTGATTGTTGCCATGCTTTGACTAATGCCAACGGGTTCACCCGCTTAGATTTCGGAAAATTGTCCTATAAGATCTTACTCCTCTTTCTGTGTTCCAAATTACATGCACAACTATTCAGTATGTTTTGCATCAAAGAGTAATACACCTATCATTCCATTAATCCTTACAAACATTTATTTTGCATTAACAAGCACCGAATAAGATGGCATTCGTAGTATTTCCCATAATAGAGGCACAGTGAGTCCATGGCTAATATCGTATACGACAAAATACGTACGTAATTGTTACTTTTTATTTTATTTTGTGAAAGGATTTAAGTATTCAAAAAGATCTACCTAATAACAAAATTTAAAATTACCAATATTTTGAAACCTTATCCCAAATGACCTAATTTACAAACAAGAATATCCGCCTGCCACCAAAAAATTATACATCCCCTACAACCCGGCCTATCGGTTGAACTTCCAACCAAGTTTGTACAGAAAGCCGGCAAGTTGAAACTCTTAATTCTGAGCTTTTAAAGAAACGCAAAAGTTCTCCCTCCTTGCCTACTTACCTACTTGCCTCCTTGCCTACTTGGCGAACAGTTAAGTGCTGCTCAATTGATCGATCAACAACTTGATGGATATGGTAAAGGTATTTTAATTTACGTAAAGTGTTTGCAAAGTAGGTAGGTAGGCCTTTTTAAACCGACTTCATTATACTGGTAAAATCATCAAAACTCCTTTAATGATTTTACCGTTGTAAAAAAAATCACATCGTGGGCAAGACGGGAGGAACTGTCGGACTCTTATTCAATAAATCCACGGTCTCCTTCAGTAGCCCTTTACATTCTGGGGTCACGATTACCTGATGAGACAGTCCTTCGACCCCGGCAGGCAGGTCCCCGACAGCTCTTTAAGGTGCGCGTAGAGCGCGACGCGCCTTCGACCCGGGCATGGTCTATGCTCGGACATAAAGTCACCCATTACTCGCCGTCCGTATCCAGCGCAGTCGTAGGATCCTAAATATGGTTCTAGCAGGCTATAGGTAGTCAGGGACCTGAAGAAGAACATAAATAAATTTCAGTACTGACGATTGAACTTGGCACCCATTTAGATTTCACTTCTTTTGTCGCTGAAGTCATCAACCAAGGCATATATAATAATACTGAACTTGGCTGTCATTTTACATTTATGTTTTTGATGGTGATTATTAAGTAGGTTAATACGCGCGATCATTTAGTGAATCGACTAAGTAATAAAATATATCAGTGATTTTACCACACTCAACACGGGCGGTTTTACTCATAATCCCCGGGTTTCTATAGTATCACAAGTGTATAGAACAATCATCATACGCTTGAACAAGGTGTATAGACTAGCGTCATACAAATTCGTTGCAATATTATTAAATTAAACCAAACCATATTGTTTTCTAACCAATAATATGGAACTTATTGGTAATTCCAAGTGCGCCGTCACCTAGATTCAAAATATAGGTCGACATCGATACCGAGGAGAAATTCTTAGTCAGGTATTACTGAACATTACTTTCATAATATTTTTTAAAGATTCTGTCCTCAATTTCGAGGTCGAAAATTATTTCAATGTAAATTCTTAGCTTTTCAGCTTAAGTTAGGTGTTGGCCTATCTAATATATTTAATGTCGGTACATTTACAAACATTTGATCACACTTATTAAACACCCAGACCCGGAAAACTATTTGTGGGTCATACGTCATCTTTTTACCGGGAATCGGGAATTGAATATCTATATATTAATAAAAGATAATATATAATATTTATATTTATTATTTTTTTTTTTATTTTTTTTTTTTATATTTTTTTTTTATTTTTATTTTTTTTATTATTTTTAGATTTTTTTTTTCTTTTTACCGGCGACTCCCAGCACAGTATTCAGTATATCAGAAACATACAAGACAGACGAATTAAATAAAATAACAACTTTTTCAAATATTTCTTTTATTTATTATTTCGGTTTTAAAAACATAGAATAGATTATACTAAGTACAATAAATATGTTCGTAAAGGCACAATTTAAAATCCTGTAACATGCAATAATTTCTTGTTTCGAAAGAAGTTCCTTTGATGTTTGCAATTTTATACAACGTGTAACGTTAAAAGCGCAAAACCTCTCGTGGGGTAACTCAGCACATGTTACTGAACAATGTTTATTATAAAACTTTAGGAAATTCGCGAAAAAAAAAAATAGTTTTTCATACTGATGGGTTCGATCAATTTCTCATTTTGTATGAAAAATCTTCTTTTTTTTTTGCGAATGTCCAAAAGTTTTACGTTGTGTAGAGGCCAATTTATTATTTGCATGGCAAATTAATTACTCCTTATTACATACTATTTTTCCAGGAACTTTTGTTACAGTATTTCACTTGAAATAATAAAATGAAAGTTCCTAAAATTGTAACAAAAATTTCCACCTTGCCTGTATGACAAAACGAAAGAAAACAAAATCACATTTTTTATTAAAACTTTTATAATAGCAACAAAACATTGGTTAATTTAAGTACTAACTTTATACATAATCAATTCCTTCTTAGTATTGTCTAGTATTTTCTTTAAAATCACATGATAAATACAAGTTATAGATGACATTTATAACATCTGTATAGTTAGACTTGGGAAAAGGGACCCCAGTAGTAAATCTAAAGTTGTCGGTTAAGACCAAGACCAAGCTAACAAAATGAACTTAGCTAAGAAACGGACTTATCCAAAACGAACTTAGCTAATAAACGGACCTAGCCAAAATGGCTAATAGATGTTAACATAATTCTAAAAAATCGCAAGTATTACTGCTGAGATTGAGAACCTGAGTATGATTACCTAATCGAGAAAGTGTTTTTTATGTCTCAATTAGTAATTTCTCAGTAGCAGCTCTGAGACTGAATCTGCGCCCAGTTAAGCCAAAGGCTTTGCCCCCTTTTATATAGGACCTAACCACAACTAGCAAAAAGAAACGGTAAATTCTGTATAACCCTTCGGCCACATTACTGTATGATTTTACTTCTGTGAAAAAGTATTCTGGTCGAGAAGTCCCTTCAACCATATCCTCCTGGTCTATCAACCCTCAATCAATAGTAACCCTGCTAAGTCGATACGAGTCCCCCACAACTTCAGCAGTACTGTACCTCTGAAAGAAATGTCCCTTCGTTTCCACCCCCGTCTCCCCGGACATCCCCGTGATGGCAGTCACCACATCATTAGTCTTCCTCCCACTTTTGTGACCTAAAGTTATATTATACCTATTTATTTCTAAACCTAAGTTCTTAGAACTAAAACTCCGGCCTAAGGACTTAGATCTTTTGACTGCAAACTTGTCTCGCGGCATTTTGATGTCGTATATGGGGTTTATGATGCCGGTGTATGGGGGGGTTGAAAGGGGGGTGATTTGGGTGATTGTGGGTTCCAGTTGGAGACGACTGGGGGGGTGGTAGTCTGAGTAACGGTGGGATACCTGTAAGAGAAATAAGAGGATGTAATTGTTTATTTAAAGTCATCATCAGCCGGAAGACGTCCACTGCTGAACATAGGCCTGCCCCGTAGACCGTCACGTTGAACGACAATTCGCCACTACCTGTTGGGCCGCAGAACGTGAGTCGCGGGACTAACGAATACCGTGACTTCGGAACGTAAAGGGCTATTAAAGGACAGCGTGTATTTTAGTCAGTACAAGTCTGACAGTCCCTCATGTCTTGCCCTGGGTGGGACGATTCATTTGATGATTTTACCACGCAAAAAAAAAGTACATACCTGTCTCCCAATACTTGAAGTTCTGGGTAACGGTGGAGGCGGTGGAGGTCCCTCGTCTCCGGAGACATAGTCCGGGTGACGAGGCTTGTACTTCTGAGGAGATTCCGCAGTAGCACCTTCTGCTTCAGGGAGACGCCAGGAACTAAAAAAGTGAGCAGTGTCTTAAAAAATATTATTTTACCCTTAATATGTATATGGTTCTATGACTGTCAAAGATCTACAAATGACAGCTGGGACCTGCTACTGCTGGATTATGGGTGCGTTTGATGAACTCACATACACAAATACGGAACAATTACTTGTAGATCGTACAAATATTTGTTCCGTGCAGAAATCGACTGACAGCGCAACAGTCACTCGCTCAACTACCGCCGTGTCGTCCAATCCGTCAAAACCGTAAACTATAATATTTTTCGTCACAAAATTGTAGATATAAGTTGAGGGTAAAAAAAATAATTCTGTAGGTATTTGCTCAATCGCCTATAAAGGTGACAGCTTTCACAATATTATGCCGTTACTTTCCTTACATCTCAACACGAATCACCATTGCCATACAACGTGGCAATGCTGCCAGCGGTCTGGGCACTGTTCCCGTTGACAGCGACGTGGACGTATTCTTTGAAGCCCTTTGAATGTTTTTTTTTTTACTTTTTTTACATTTTACAAGTTAGTTTTTATTTAAAGTTTGTACATAATTTTAGTTTATAATTTAGAATAAACATATTAACTATTTCTCAACATTGAAAAGTATAGTATATGTTAATAGTTATTTAATACTTAGACACAATTTTGTATTCATGAGTTTAATAAACTATCATCATTTTATAGTTCGGGTGCCTAACTAATCTATTCCGTGGTACTACAGACTGACTGAGATTGACTGGCCTGTTGGTGTAGTAGTAAGTGACCTTGACTGCTATGCCGGAAGTCGTGGGTTCGATTCCCACCCAGGACAAATGTTTGTGTGATGAGCACGATCATTTGTTCTGTTTCTGGGTGTAATTTATCTTATAATATGTATATATTTAGAAATAACTAAGTATGTTTATCAGTTGTCTAGTACCCATAATCTCACACAAGCTCTGCTTAGCTTGGGACTAGATGGCGTTGTGTGATAGTTGTGGAATATTATTACAGACTAAACGCTCATAAATTCGTGAAAACTACAACTTTTCTGCTTAAAGAGCGGACTTCCTGATTTGAATGCGTCATTCAAGAGATTTAAATGAGTTCGGCCATAGTTCAATTACTTTTTGTTACACTTTGTTCGCGAGTTCCTCGCCCACGCACTTTCGGAAAGTTTCCTGACAGAATAACTTTTATGAATCAATGTTATCTTAAATTATTTTTTGTGCTTGTAGTAGGAATATGGTTTTATGTGAGTTCTGTACCCGTTTTTGGAGTGGAATGGACTAAAAATATATATACACCGACCTATTTCTTCAATTGCCTTTCGAATTCCAGAGCCTCTTAAGGCATTGCTTGTACTTTTAGACACTGTCAGATTACTGATACCTTTTCAGGCGGTCGTAAATGAACAGGCAACTATTTTAGTAACGTTAAATAGGAAGTAATTTTTATGACCATACTCAATACTCAATATTCCTTTATTGCATTCCACAATGTTTAATAAATACTCTGCCAAGCTGTGGCTTATCTTTATAGCTAAAGAATAAAATTGACTGGCCTGTTGGTCTAGTGGTTAGTGACCCTAACTGCTATGCCGGGGGTCGTGGGTTCGATTCCCACCCAGGACAAATGTTTGTGTGATGAGTAATATAATTTGTTCTGTGTCTGTGTGTCTAGTAACCATAACACAAGCTCTGGCTAGATTGGGACTAGATGGCGTTGTGTGATAGTTGTGAAATATTATTATTATGACATGACGACATCTTTGCCTACTTTACCTGGAGGCTCTCTCACTACTCCTGGAGCGCGCCGCCCTCGCCAGTCGATGCAGAGCGAACAGCGCGCCCTCGCTGGCATCACCCAGGAATGAACATAGTTCTTGTAGAATCTGGAATATATCACTTAACTAATACCACAAGTAAACAGGACAGGTTGTAACAGGAAAACAATGTGTAATAATATGATATATCTAATTTAAAAAAAAGGTGTTACAAATGAGAATAAATATAGATATTTTGCAGTTGATAAAATCCTTATTGAATTTTAAGCTGATTATCGGCGGTCGCGGGACTAACGAATTACCGTGACCCCGGAACATAAAAAGCTATTGAAAGACACCGTAGATTTTAGTCAGTACAAGTCTGACAGTCCCCCTTGCCTCGCCCCGGGTGGGAGTACACATTTGACATTTAACCACGTAAAAAAAGCTAACTATCGACAACGCTAAAATAAGTAATCGCCCCCAAAACCCATCATCAATGATGAAGCCACCATTCCTCGTATCTAACTCGAATAAAGAAGATGCGGAACCCAAACACCCCAACAACACATCTACCAGCATTCTCTCACTGATTTATAATCCAGTAACGAGTAAACTTTGGACATATTAACATCCAAACTTATACCAGAACTTCCTTACTTACAAAATCTGGCTTAAAATAATGAGTAAGTAGTTTGATATATGTCGCTTTCCTCTTTAGGTGTAATACTTGTGTAGTATTATTTATATGTATTGGGATGTTCATGTACACACGCCAGTTGGTCAACCTACCCTATTCTGTCAAATTCTATCAATCGAACATTAATGTTCCTCTATAATGATGAGGTTGAAAATCTATCGAAGAAATTTGTCAGTTTTGGGTAGGTTGTCCTACGGGCTTCTGTACTAAACAGAAGAAGGAACATGAAATGAAACTATGTTGTAAGGAAAAACAACAGCACATCAATCTATCCTTATCTCTCAAAGACCCAATTGAACAGGAACCTTCTTCTACTGTGATAAAGTTGAAAATCGATCAAAGATACAAATTAAGTAGGTAATACACATACCACCCGCTGACAATAGCACCTGAGCTACTTGCACCTTATCTATTCCACATAAGGCTCCTGTCTCAAATGCAGGTACCAGGTGCCCTTCGTAGAATACCTCCAGGTGCATTTATGCTAGTAATACTCACAGTAAACCTTCCACGGTGAAGCAAAGCCAGCACCAGTTCTCCAAGGGCTAGGTGCAGAGTGTGATGTCCACATCGACTAGATATCAAGTTGAGAGGAGCACACTGACCCACCAGCCACTCGTCTTCTAACGACCACGCTGAGTCCTCAGCGTCGGAGGCACCGGATTCTTCCACTATAAAGAAAATGAGTAAATAGAAGCTATAGTCCCCGCCCGATAAGTCTGGAATAAAGGTCATTGATCCTAATAATGCATGTTTCTAATTTCATAATACCATCGTTCGAATTTCAAAATAAAATATAAGGTCAAGGGTCAAGGTCGCCTCTTACCACGAAACGTTTGTTTTTATCGTGTTACGACACTTTCTTTTCATTTTTTCTTATCGTTTTGAAATGTTGGAATACATTGGTACACAGGGGTCAATGAATTATATTCCAGACTTTTTTGGCGGAAACTATATATTAAGATATTCTACATTTTTTTGTTATCCTGACAGCATCACAGACTATCCACGCAGTGACACTTGCTCAAGTTTAATTAACACTCTTTAAAGATTTAATGTTACTAAGATTCACAAAAATGTCATTAAGATTCATACAAAAGTCATTAAAAGATTGACTTATTTAATTTAGGGATTCAAAAATGGCCATAAGTCCAAGATAAATACACGCCACTATTCTTCTACTTCAGCTAAGCGTTGTGTTGACGACCTGTCTGAACATATAACCGTGACTTGAACATAAAGGGCTATTGAAGGAACTGGATTTTAGTCGGTAGGAGTCTGGCAGTTCTTTCCGCTCCACCCAGGGCGGTAGGACTTATTGATGATTTTACCTCGGTAAAGAAAAAACAGCTATAAACGTCAAGTGCTTCTTAATATAGAACACGCGAACTAAAATGCAAGACAGACCTCAGCCGGCAACTCCCCAAAGTGTCACTGAAATTCACACAAATGTCAAATGATATTACAGTTAGACTACTTACCACACAAAGCACTCTTCACGCTATTAATAAAATCCAGCGTCTCCAGTATACTTGGTCTACTCAACGCCTCCTTATTCTTGACGGTAGACCCAGCAGACCGTGGTCTTTCCCTCATCTCCCTTATACTTTCTACAGGCTCCGTATACACCAAACTCTTCAACGTATGGTACTTCCTCCTCATAGTCTTTGTATCTGCATGGTCAGAGATGGAAATTTCTGGAAACCCGTATGAAGTAGCTGGTCTGTGTCTTCGTGACCGTCTCCTGACCTTTGGCAGGTTGTCCAAAGTGTCTCTGGAAATGTCCTGGATTGATGACGACGGTATTATGTCTGGTTTTGTGGTCCTCCAGTAATTTCCAGTTTTGACATTTGCGAGAATCTCGTCGCTACTCTCGTGGCGAGAAATGGGTTTTTGTTTTTGGCTGTTGAAGAAAAAAATGGTTACAGAATACGGTAATTATCTCACACTGCGCTCTAAAACAGTCATCATGAACGGAGGTACAAACAGCGTCAAAATGTGGTTACCCCTCTGAAAGCACGCTTAGAGTAACCACATCATGTCCCTGTCTGTACAAAGGCTGTAAGGTACAAATGGGATTGAGCGGGTCATGTAACCCGCATGTATCAGCCGCTGGGCAAAAGTATCCAGCAAACGGGTACCTGATGTGGGTGTGCACTCCGATGGCGAAAATGTATGGAAATCTTTCAATAGATAAAAATAAAGAATTGGGTCTATAAGTAAATTTTACTAGGAACAGTACATTCTAATTTAAAACATCAGTATTACTAAACTGGAAATACAAATAGGTCCTAACATGGCGTGTTGCATAGTTAATGTATACATGCAGTAAAACCCATTTGCCTTTAGAAGTAGTAGAGATGCTGCTTGTTGAACATTGTTCTGGCACAAATCCAACCTCACACATTTATACCGTAAAAGCTTATTTTACAAAATAAACATAACATATAAAGATCACGTCTGTAATCCTTGAAGAGTAAGGAAGTAGTGTACCTAATAGACCACGCAAGACGAGAATCTACATGGTCATCATGTATGATTTGACAATCACTGTACTAAAGAGACTGTGACCTCTTCTCAGAGTAGTCTCGTCTATTTAAAAAAATATATTTTCTTTCTTTGTCAATATTTTTAAAAAACGTTGCCCCCCACTAGGAATATCTTCTGTAACTTTGGTACGTTTTCAAACATAGAAACTCACATGCACAAACACCCAGACCCGACACAGTTAATACTTGTATGTCATACAAATATTTGTTCTGTGCGGAAATAAAAATATCACCTATACACCTGAAATGGTTACAACATCAAATTCAGTGTTTAAATTGCATTCCTGTATCAATTTTCTAGTGCACTACAGAGCCTTATTACTGATTTCCATGCAGTAAAATTGCCAAATTAATAAAAACTTGTAAATATTTTACAGCTATTAGCGACGCCGACGTTGCCAACATTCTGGTTACGCGTCCTTAAACAGTAACATAATCTAATGTGCCTAAGACTAACTATGACCATTGTGCCTACGGGCTACAACATTAACAAAGTATACCCATTATTATGTACATATGTATATCGTTAAATCAGTTCCGGATTTAACTTCGAAACCAAAATGAAACGTTTATAATCGGTCCCCGATCTGACAATCACAGATGAGTTTATCTCAAGTTTCCTCTCGAAGTTTCGATACTACAAATCTACTCACAATATTAGTTAGCTGTCGAATTTGGAAACAATACGTATTCCAACAGTTTACAAAGTTCGATTCCCTTACATTAATAAGTAAAGTTTGGATCGATTGTACGAATCAGTTTATTTGGATGATTGCGCGATTCAAATTCATCAAATCATTCCTTTCGAATAAGTTGTAACAACTCGTAACAATTTATTGGAAATTATCATGGACAATGAATAGTAAAGACTCGTGACGATTTACTTGTTGTTGATTGTATTCAAAATCGACGTCAAACAATTTATTTCAATTAGGCCATCAAAGGCATTAAGAGTCCGCGCCACGACTAAAATCCTTTCGACGCGGCGCTAGTGTTTATTTAATTACATTAAATTGCTTTAAAAAAATAAAGCACCACCAATTTTCTATTTCGTATTATCCGTATGCAAAGATTTTGATGTTAGTTAAGTTCGTACATATATCTGTGTACGGACTCAGAAAGTGTTTTTACTTTAGGCCGACTCAATTTAGATCGTCATCGACGCACTAAGAAAAACCCAGTAACTGCTTAATACACTTGGTCCTACTTGTAGTAGGTACGTTCTTCAATGTGCATACGCAAGCAGGTCTACCTACCACAATATGCCAGAAGCCTTATTATGAATTTACAGTTTTTGTGACGTAAAGATAACTGGAACTTTGACATTAATTCAAAGAAATAACTCGCTGTTCCATTTTTCCATACAATACTACTGCCTGCGTCTGTTTCCGAACGCATACAACCCTAATCTCTTCAAAGTTAGAGTGAACAGGCTTCTTCTGAGTAAGCTCGCTCCATCGTCGACCTTTTCTTAGTCATTCCTGACCTAAACTAAGGTCAAGAGCAAAATCTCACATAAAAAAAACGCAGTAAATACTTCAAGTAAGCTGTAAATAAAATACTGAAATCCTGTGATAAGGCTTCTGGAGTCTGTACTAAGCTCTTTCCATGTGCAGACAAAAAGTCTTCATCAATATTCTATAGATATATTATTCATCATCATCATCATCATCCACAGCCCGTCTTCACCCACTGCTGGGCATAGGCCTCTCCTTGTTTGTGCCAAGCTCCACGGTCTTGCGCCACCCTCATCCAGGACACTCCCCCAATGGCAACAATGTCGTTTGCCCATCTCGCCGCCGGACGACCAACACTTCTTTTTCCAGATATATTATTCACCGTTACATTAAAAAATCATCACATTTCCTCTACCAGTTGAACAGCGATACCAACAATAATTCTGGCCACATCCGCAGCGTATTGCGTATAATTGTCACGGCGCATTGATAACTAATGTTCACTCTTATCAGTTATCAGTACGTGACAAATATGTTACTACCCTACGTTATAGACGTTACTATAACTATTGATATGTGGATTGAGCTTGTATATTTACGAATTTTTGACACTGGTTATTGGTATTTTTATCGTTGACTACTGCAAAATTTTCTTGACAGCTTAACAGCAGTCGAGTGAATCTAAAGAAAATAATTGATACAATATGTCTATCTCGTTGCAGACCTAGTCTATTTGCTTAAAAAAATCTAACTAACCCGAATTAGATTATTTTTTTAAAAAATAATTATTGACACGCCTTTATTCTTTTGTTTTGTAAACCAAAATAAATAACCAATTTTTTTGGGTTTTGAACGTTCGTCATATCTCTTTTAAACACTGTTTTAGGCTATCACGGTTTGTTTTACAATTTAAGATGTCACTTACGGTCTTCAAATAATTAATTATTTATGTCTTTTAATAATTAATTTATGGAAAAAAGGAAAACATAGAGACATGCCAATAGTGGTCATGGATTTTATGTAAAAAAAATATTGCTCTACTGGCATTATTCAGGGAGCAAACAGGGGACTACTACTTGTTTTCCCTCTTAAGAATAGTTCAAAAGCAACAACTCAATACCCCATCTACTCCACCCCTAAACCAAACTACCCTGCGGTTTCAACCCTATAGAATGACAAATGAGTGGCGCCCCCTTACAGCTCACAAATACATTAATGATCGGTTGTTTGTTCATGTTGTAACTTCAGTTAAATTGTCACCGTGTTGGGACAAGTCGATCGATTGTTATGCTGTTTAGTTTGATATTGTGTTTTGATGGGTTTCAGTTTGGGGAGATGTTTCTGGTAATAGTCGTATAATGGCTGGTCTAAAATGCAGTTTAATTGTCTCTGAGTAGCTTATGCCTATTTAAAACTACGTCTTTCTATCGATTTGTTAGTTATCTTCTTACAACTATAAGTCTAAACGTTGTGATTCACAACTAGAACACTTTTTTATTAGTGTGGAATATCATCATAAAATGAGTCCTCCCACCCCGGCAGGGCGGGAGAGACTGTCAGACTTGTACTGACTAAAATCCACGGTGTCTTTCAGTAGACCTTAACGTGCCGGGGTCACGGTAGCTTGTTAATCCGATCCCGGCAGGCTTTAGCCCTCTAAGAATACCTATCATTGTGCTGACATCTCTACGGGGCGCGCGTGCAACACGATGCGCCGTTGACTTGGGCATGGTCCACGATCAGACAGCGAGTCGCCCATTACTCAAAGTCCGAATGCCCGTGCCTACGGTGCCCGGAGATCACCCTGCGACGTCCGTTACCGTGGACACAAGTAGAATACTTGAGTTATGAAATACGACATATAACATTATTATACCACCTGGATACTACGACCTAAGGCGAACGAAGCCACAGTCAAAACCTAGTCTGTAATATTTCGTGATCTACATTAACTAGGTAACTTCGACGCAAGCAAAGTCACGTTGCTCTCCTAACTAGTGTTCAAAGTTGCCGAAGCAAAAGTTTTAATGATGGCCAGTTAAAATCGACCCGTTTAACATAACTGTTGGCAAACGATCTCTAACGTTTTTGAACTAAGGTTTGACTAGCAGTTTATTTTATAATCTGATTTGGTTCAGTTTCAAACTACAATTTTGAAGAATTGTTAATTCCTTGGTTTTGATTTATTGTTATGAAATATCTATATTGATGCGGTATTACGGGAGGTATTCCAGTTAGGGCACCCGCTGTCAATGGCACCTGAGCTACTTGTACCTTATCTATTCGACATAAAGCTTCTGTCAAAATTTTTCGCAGGTGCCAGGTGCCCTAAGTGGAATACCTCGGAAATTTTGCTCAAAAAGAAATGAATTAATCTAAAAGACAGATTAATTATCAAAAAAATATAAATTGACGAAGTTACAACGCTTCTAAAAATCACAAATCGTGACTCCGTCGCTATAATTTTACAGGTGCTATGACGTCACAAGCTCCCACTCCCGAATTTTGAAGCTTTTTGCACTGGTCTGGTCTGGTCCTAGGACGTAAAGGACTAATGAAAGACTTTAGTCAGTACAAGTCTGACAGTCCCTCCCGCCCTGCCCTGGGTGGGTGGGAGAACTCATTTGATGATTTTAACGCGATTAAAAATAAAAGTACAAGAAGCCTGTTGGTATAATAAGTACTAGATATTTTTAAAATAACTT
This sequence comes from Agrotis ipsilon, assembly GCA_028554685.1. Classification (NCBI taxonomy): domain Eukaryota; kingdom Metazoa; phylum Arthropoda; class Insecta; order Lepidoptera; family Noctuidae; genus Agrotis; species Agrotis ipsilon. Next base: position 16,137,677 of record CM052969.1, on the reverse strand, counting down.
TAAAAATATCTCTTTTAAAACTACAAAATCAACAACACAATTCAAAAGCAATCACGGTTTCCTTTCACAAACACTACGATATAACATTTCAGACTTCAAAACAATTTTATCAATGTCAAAATGCGCCCGTGAAAGTTTATTGGCAACAAGGTATGATATCTGGCTCATAGCCAGGGAGCTGATGCGAGAGGTAGATGCCACCGATTCGGGGGGGTCTACTCTTTTAGCCTTTTAACGAAGATTCGGGCCCGTTCGAATCTTTTTATTTTATATCGTGGTAAAATCATCAAATGAGCCCTCCTACCCAGGGGGGACTGTCAGACTTGTACTGACTAAAATCCACAGTGATCTTTCAATAGCACTAAAATCCAAGGTCACAGTTACTAGATGAGACAGTCCCGCGAATGCGGCCAGGCCATATATGGGGGTCTCCGTCAAGCCCCGTTCGAAAGTAACTTGAAACTTCTGAGTGTACACTTTTCCCAATTAGATTTAATCTATGATTTTGACAATATAACGGGCGTAGGTACAACTATTCAATGATTTTGTCACTTTTTTCTACGTCCGTAAGCGATAAAGAAAACAAAAACGCCCAAAGTATTGCCCGCAAATAAGAGTTTCGTGCAGTAGTAGTACCCCTGATACCGGTAAATAACCGGTGATGAGAAATAGGGTCACAGATGATGTTGTTTGTATGCTAAATTGACGTGTGATCGGTTGCAGTATTGTACACTAATATACGCAGTAGGGAACTGATTGAGGCTCATAATTGATAAGTGGCAAGTATGTTTTGGATACAACTGGCTCCATTTTGCCTATAATAGGCATCATGACAATGTCAAACACCGTCCGCCATTTTACGGTGAAACCGCGATTAATGGCGAAATGACGTCACTTCTATTGAAGTATTCTAAAGTACGATTATTAATTGTAGTCAGTAAAATGACAAGTGCAACTGTCACTGATACTATGAAATTTAGTACATTTCTATAGAGAACAAATGTCATTTTACTGACTACAATTAATAATCGCACTTTAGGTATACCTACCTTCTACTAATTACACTTGACACATGTAAAAGTGACGTTACAAGTAGATTCAAACAAGCGTTTCTTTTTATTTTAGGTATACTCATGCTTGACCACCATCTCGCCTAATAACAAGCAATGATGTGGTCGACGGTGAAGCACGCTTGCCTAGAAGTAACCTGTTCACTTGTAGGCAACAACTTAACTTGAAGACCCCATGTTTGTAGCTATCAGGAAACATGGACCTCGGCAGGGAATTTCACTGCCTAGCTGTGCAGACAATGAAAGTGTTTTCAAAGCGCTTTGTACGTACAGGCAAGCAAGCAAGAATATATCCAATAGTGATAAAAATAGAGCTGAACTTGCCACTCACCGTCTATCCCCCACCAGTGCAGTAGCGAACGCTCCCAGCACACATCTCTTAGCGAGCCGCAGCTTGGCCTCGGCCTTGTCTCGCCGGCTGAGTGTGAGCGTGCGCGCGGAACTGTGCTCGCGACGTGACGGCAGCTTGATAGGGTAGGAGATCGCCATGCCTTCGCCAGTTGGGAAGACGAGGCGGAAATCTGGAAGATGAATTATGAAGACTGTAGGTATCTAAATCGACATAGAGACCACCAACACCACTCTCAAAATCTATACATATAATAAAACTGTAGAAAAGTTATTTTTGTACATTAAAAAAAAACTCAAAAAATTTAGCCAGGGTATTAAAGGACAACCAATAGAACCCATTTCTAGCATTTTTAGAATTTTTGTCTGTTTGTCTGTTTGTCTGTTTGTCTGTTTGTATGTTTATTTGTCCAGGTATCACGTAAAATGTACGAAATTTATGTAGATAACTTTTATACACAACGATTAAGCGTAACTTGGAGAGGAATTTAGTTTTTGTTTCATTGGAATCGGTTCAGTCTATCAAAAGTTATTCGAATATAAAGTGTTTCAGAAGTAAAATTACGGTCAGTTCACACCAAGACGCGTAGTTCATAGCGCGATCTAGCTTCGATTCTGCTACATATTCAAATAAAAATTCATCTAATGATTATGATAGGATGGGATAGGATAGGATAGGATGGGATAGAATAGGATAGGATGGGATAGGATGGGATAGAATGGGATAGGATGGGATAGGACGCGACAGGACGGGACAGGACGGACAGGACGGGATAGGACGGGATAGGATGGGACAGGACGGGACAGAACGGGACAGGACAGGATAGGACGGGACAGGACGGGACAGAATGGGAGAGGACGGGACAGGGCGGGACAGGACGGGACAGGACGGACAGGACGGGACAGCTCGGGACAGGACGGGACTGGACGGGACAGGACGGGACAGTACGGGACAGGACGAGACAGGACGGAACAGGACGGGATAAGATGGGATAAGATGGATAAGATGGGATAAGATGGGATAAGATGGGATAAGATGGGATAAGATGGGATAAGATGGGATAAGATGGGATAAGATGGGATAAGATGGGATAAGATGGGATAAGATGGGATAAGATGGGATAAGATGGGATAAGATGGGATAAGATGGGATAAGATGGGATAAGATGGGATAAGATGGGATAAGATGGGATAAGATGGGATAAGATGGGATACGATGGGATACGGTGGGATTTTGGAGGGAGACCTTTTTACCCGACGCTTCGCACAAAAAAATACATTGGTAATTTCCGACATCCACGCGAACGAAGTCGCGGGCACAGCTATCTATACATATAATAAAACTGTAGAAAAGTTATTTTTGTACATTAAAAAAAAACTCAAAAAATTTAGCCAGGGTATTAAAGGACAACCAATAGAACCCATTTCTAGCATTTTTAGAATTTTTGTCTGTTTGTCTGTTTGTCTGTTTGTCTGTTTGTCTGTTTGTCTGTTTGTATGTTTATTTGTCCAGGTATCACGTAAAATGTACGAAATTTATGTAGATAACTTTTATACACAACGATTAAGCGTAACTTGGAGAGGAATTTAGTTTTTGTTTCATTGGAATCGGTTCAGTCTATCAAAAGTTATTCGAATATAAAGTGTTTCAGAAGTAAAATTACGGTCAGTTCACACCAAGACGCGTAGTTCATAGCGCGATCTAGCTTCGATTCTGCTACATATTCAAATAAAAATTCATCTAATGATTATGATAGGATGGGATAGGATAGGATAGGATGGGATAGAATAGGATAGGATGGGATAGGATGGGATAGAATGGGATAGGATGGGATAGGACGCGACAGGACGGGACAGGACGGACAGGACGGGATAGGACGGGATAGGATGGGACAGGACGGGACAGAACGGGACAGGACAGGATAGGACGGGACAGGACGGGACAGAATGGGAGAGGACGGGACAGGGCGGGACAGGACGGGACAGGACGGACAGGACGGGACAGCTCGGGACAGGACGGGACTGGACGGGACAGGACGGGACAGTACGGGACAGGACGAGACAGGACGGAACAGGACGGGATAAGATGGGATAAGATGGGATAAGATGGGATAAGATGGGATAAGATGGGATAAGATGGGATAAGATGGGATAAGATGGGATAAGATGGGATAAGATGGGATAAGATGGGATAAGATGGGATAAGATGGGATAAGATGGGATAAGATGGGATAAGATGGGATAAGATGGGATAAGATGGGATAAGATGGGATAAGATGGGATAAGATGGGATACGATGGGATACGGTGGGATTTTGGAGGGAGACCTTTTTACCCGACGCTTCGCACAAAAAAATACATTGGTAATTTCCGACATCCACGCGAACGAAGTCGCGGGCACAGCTAGTCGTGAATAAAAACATCGTAAGGAAACCGGCATGTCCTAGAACCAACAAGTTGAAAAAAAGACATGTGACATTCAGCAACCCGCACTGGACTCGCTTGTAGATTATGGCCCACTACTTCTCAGAGAGAGGAGGCATGTGTCCCAGCAGTAGGAACATTATAGTCTGATGATGATGATGAGTAGTTTCAAACATTTCTAGGGAAAATTAACGAGAGAGGACGATATTCCAATTTCAAGTCGTTACCGAGCTCGTCTCATAAAAAAAGGTCCATATATGTGAAGCATGCAGAAAGATTTTATAGTAAGGTACCGTTGTTTATATTACTAAGAATTTCTTTTCTTGGTATCGTGGGTGCCTTTACAAACATTTAAACTCACATATACAAACACACACTCAACTATACTTAGTGTTGAGTGTGAGTGTATGTGAGTCTCAACTCATTGACATGTGAGGATTAATAAACGAGAAGAATCAGAATTTATGAGACTGTTAGTAGACGATAGGGTGAAGTCACGTGGTTAAATACAAAAGCCATATGCTAATAGTGACGGCACGGTTGGTTCAGTGGATAAACGATTAGATTGCCGTCCTGCGTTTCCCAGGTTTTATTATACAAGTAGTGGTTTCGGGTCTAGGGGTTTTTAATATATTTGGAAACGCATTCAATACAAGAGAAATTCCTAGTGTTAGCTATTATTTTACTGGTTAGATCGTTATTAAACCACGGTAATAAAATATGTATTATTTGGTCAGTGCTCAGCAAAATACAACTGTGAATAATTTTCTAGAAAGAATAAAGCCAGATGCACAATGACATAAAATATTTAAGCATGAATTCCAAGCGCTTTAACGATTACTGTCGGATTTCACAAGCGCAGCGCTGCAAGCTGCTTGAAATGCAGTAGAATATGTTAAAATGTTAAAACTATTGTAAGTATCTCTCACTGAGACTACGACGAGGCTTTGCTGTTAGTTTTTTGTTTTCCTTTTTGTAGAAACAGTTTTCAACTATAATACTATTCATAAATGCATCTTATTATACTAGCATGTTTTTTTTATCGAGTTAAAATTATCAAATGAGTCCTCCCACCCAGGGCGGGTCAGAGGGACCCGTGTGTCTGATTTGTACTGATTAAAATCTACGATGATCTTTAATTAGCCATTTACGTTCCAGGGTTAACTATTAACTGATGAGACAGTTCCGCGACCCTGTTGTACATGTTGAACCTTTTTTTTATTAAAGTTGTACTTTTTACTAATGGATGGATAGAAGCGTTACTTTTTCACTTGAAAACTATTAAACGGATTTGAATGAAAGGTAGTAGCTTTAATCCCAATTTAATGTTTCCGTTTTCGAGACTAGAAACAGCTAGTTCAAATACTTGATTACTCAATCTATATTTTATTTTATTTTATTTTCCATTAAAATTAAATAATAATCAAATTGTATTTACCGATAATAGTATAGAAGAAAATATTAAGCTGTGTGAAAATGCGCGCATGCGTGTGTATGTGTGGTATGTTGTGCGTGTGTGGAAATGTTGTGTAATGTATGTGTGTGTACGTGTAGTTGTGTTGCGCGTGTACAATACTCTTGTATCATAAATTAATCTTTTCGATCTTCTTTTTAATACGAAAGGGAGCGAGTATCGATCACATTTACTTACGGAACTTTATCTAGCCGTGAAATCTTTTCAATTTCCAATATAAGAGTCGGTCACAAATAATAATGGCGTCGTGATAGCAATGGGCGCGACCAACTCGCGGGCACAGACGAGCGACGTCTCTACAACTTAGGCGGGATTTGCAACTCGCCACAGTTTCAAACTTTAACATGGAGATACAACACTGGAAATCTTTTAGTTACAACCTATTTACGATGTTGTTTTATGTACAGTAAACTAAGACCGTTCACTGTTACTAAATCCTTAATATAGACTTGCTACAAACGAGTTGATTAGCTGTTAAAAAACAACCACAAAAAAGGGTAAAATGAGATGTAAGCTTTGTTATTTCGATGTCTTTTTGCCACCGACTTCCGAAGGAAAAGTTATTTTGTAGGTTATTTTACCCTTTTTTGTGGTTGTTTTTGAAGGCGGTTAAATTTTTTTGAAAATAGTTTTTTATTTTACGCTTTTTAGTTTAAATATTCAACCCAAATTCTTGGCAAATACATCATTTTCTTACATGTGTACTAGAATTTTGTAATCCGCAGCACCGGTATTAACATCGCCCATCACGCCCATGTTGTGTACATAAAAGAAAGTTCCAATAAAAATCCCTATCTCAAAAAATGCTGAACAGAGTTCGATGAAATTTGCAGTATTCCCTAAGGTGAACAATCCCTAGTACAACAAAAAAACAATTTTGAAAATCGGTCCACAATTGGCGAAGTAATCGCGTAACAAACACGCAAAAATTTAAGATCATCATGTCATCCAAGTAGGCGAAATTAATAAAAATGCTCACAAAATAAAAAGTACTGAACCAAATTTGATGAATTTTTTATGGGACCACACTGCAAGTATCCTGCATCGAACACAACAAGAATTACACTAATCGGACTAGAAACCTCGGAGTAATCGATGTACATACATAAAAAAAAAAAAAAAAAAAAAAAAACATACCGACCGAATTGAGAACCTCCTCCTTTTTTTGAAGTCGGTTAACAAATTGATACCAGTCATCAATTTACCGTGCTACATTTTATATGTAAGAATTAAAAAAATAAAGTAATGATTTTTAGTACATTACTGTCGCGGTCTATGATGACTGCTTTGCTCATGATGGCCGACAGGCAATGACAATATATTACTAGATTCCTAATAACAAGCGACCGATGTCTGTCAACACATTAGGCAAAAAAGTCTTTTATATTCGTCTTATTTTGACCACTCCTGTAAGCCGTAAACATACCTTGAGATAGAACAGACTTTGAGTTAGCCAATCACAACGCAGTACCCCGCCCCCCTCGCTTACATAGTACCTCAGCGAGTTGACAGCGCAGCGTAGCGCAGCTCCAGGCCGACACAGCGCGGTCAGCGTTCAGCACTTGAGGCTAAGCGTATGCTGAGACGCAGGCAATGCAGCACAACACAGTACAGCACAGCGCAGGGCAGGGCAATTGAGGCAGACATATGCCCCTCCGCATGCTGCGACGCAACTGACATTCGCATCATAAACAAAGTTACCTAGCAACGAATGTATCCAGCATAATACACGCGTCGCGCAGGATTCTGTGCCGGCACTGCAACAAGACGCAGAGCAGGACAGACACATGTCTGCGTGACATGTCCTGCGCCGCAGCGTACGTAGTTCAATGACGTTCCATGCTTTACAAAATCTACTCTGCTCTGCGCTGTGTGGACCTGCGTAACCTGCGTCTCAGCATACGCCTAGCCTGACGGCGAGCTGAGATAAAGGCTGGGGCCGTAGTTCGAGGCCTTTACAGCGAGGACACCGATAACTAGGGGTTGATAATTCCGCCACGACTGCAGTAACCAACTACAAACTTTCCCCAATTGTATCTAAATGCACTATTTTCGATGACCAATATTTATGCCCTTTTGAAAAATCGGAAATCAAGCAACTTCCTAGAACCTCTATTTAACATTTTCCTGTCACACAACCATATTCCCCCCCAGTCACATCCATCCACCTAGATCCGGAGCAAGCCAGCCACAGCCAGCATTAACCCCCGCCCAGTCCACCCTGACCTCGCCTACCCAAATAGGACCACAACGCCCCATGCCAGTTTAAACTGGTCATATTAAAAATGCTAACGTATTCCGTTGCAAGCGAAACGATCTTGAAATTTTGATCCACTGGATTTTGATATAAAATAGTGCCTTCTGTTATTGTTGTTGGACGTTTTAAAGGAATTATATTTATTTGGAATTTTAATGTTAGTGCTTTCGGTTTGTTGCCAGTTTTGAAATGGGTGAAATTGAGGGACACTTTGGTGCAAATGATTAGTTATGTGATTTTTTTAATGGAGATGGATTCAGTATGAAATCAAATGAATTTGAAGTACTAGAGTGTCAGAATTTCTTAAAGTTGTTTTAAGACCACCTTTTTGAAGATCATGTATAATATCATCATCTTAAAAAACTTTGGAAAATACAGGAAACCCTAGCAAAATATATTTTAAGTGATAATCGGTTTACAATAACAATCGTCTTTCTAAATGTAATAAAAATGTATGGACATGGCAGTTGACTCGCCAAAAGCTTTAGAGCATTTTTATAAACTATTGTAGTAATGTGAGATTCTTAAACAGCGGTTGCTATTTGTCCTAAACTTTCACAGTTGTCTGTAGTATCATATTTATTTTTACTATTTTTCATCGACAATTCAAAAGTGCCTGTAACAGATCTTAAAAAACTGTTTTTTTTTTTTAATTTGTAGGGTTTTTAAATATGTTAAGCATCTCATTTGTCTCCATAATGAAGGAAACATCGTGGATGCGCAACTTTTAGAACAGAATACATCAATAATTGCAGTTTTCCAGCGTGATTACGAAGCTAGATTAAGAGACATTTCATTAAAATTTATATAACACTCCATTAGAATCATAAACCATACGCAAATTCGTGGTTTGATCCCAATTTGAATGCGGTCGATTCTCTATTATCCCTAGAATTTAGGTAAATGTGATGCTGCAGTAACTCACCGCAGTAGTTTAGAGGCTCGAACCCCAGGGCTTTGTAATTAACAATGAAACTGTAATGTTGGCATGTTTTCATGAGGGCGACGACCTCTAGGGTGACTGAATAGGTTTTTTTTCGTCTTTGTGAAGCGTTTATGGGGATGATACGAGTTTTTTGTTTAGAAATTATGTAAGTCATACAATAGTTATAATAGGTTTTCTTACAAGTTAAAATGATGGAAGCGTTACTATAGCACTTTCTTTACAATTTATATATATAAACATTGTTCAGTAACATGGGCTTAGTTACCCCACTAGAGGTTTTGCGCTATTAACGTTGTATATCATTGTACATAAAGAAGATTTCATCAGACATTTTTTTTAAATAATTAATTTATTAGGGACCACGTTTCGTGTGTGTGGAGTGCGATTTCCTTCACTAAAATTCTAACAAAAGTTAAGTTCACTACTAGACTCATTGACATATCGTTTAATTTCCTGATTGAATTCAATACAATATTTTTTTATATAAATTATTGGTACTTACCAATATGCCGAAATCTATCCACAAAGTCCACCATAGCTTTAGCCCAGGAGAACTTCTTGGCTGCATCGAGCAACCCCATGCACGGTTCCAAAGACCCATCATGGACACCCAGACAATACTCCTAAAACAAAAAGAACACTTTATATTACGCAAATACACGAAACAATATAATTCGTTAGCAAATCTTCGCAGTCAAAATGAATATTGACATATCTCTACACAATATAGTATTGTTTTAAGTAAACAACATATGTAGGTCTTCTTCAGTGCTTTGAATTATCAGTGCTTTTTTTTCATCGTGCTAATTATTGAGGCTTGAGGCATCAAAACACATTTTGTTAGGTTTTGCTAGCTTGTTCTATAGTCCTTGTCGCCAAAAAAGATTAACGGCACGAGAAGTTTAATAAATCCGTCAACTAGTTTTGAAAAATAGATGACAAATATTTTTTCTTTAGTCAAATCAATGCAACGACGATATATTACTAGACTCGTAAGCGAGGGGGACGGGGTACTGCGTTGTGATTGGCTAACTCAAGGTCTGTTCTGTCTCAAGATATGTTTACGGCTCACAGGAGTGGTCAAAATATGACGGATATTAGACTTTTTTGCCTAATCTGTTGACAGACATCGGTCGCCTGTTACTAGGAGTCTAGTAATATAATCGACGTTGAATCAATGCATATTTAAAAGTAACAACGCATTAACATTTATGACTAGGGACTCGTGAAATCAGAATCAAGTAAAAACTGTACTATCTTATGACATTTCGTTAATTTTAAAAACGGTGTAGCTTCGTCAATTTTGGTTTACGTGACAAAAGAAAAAATACATGACAAAAATCAAAAGTCATTTATTCAAATTAGGTTGATTTATCAGCACTTTTTGAAGGTCAATTTTTACACAAGACAGCCCCCCAAAGCGCCCCCCTTCGACACTTCTTAGTACTTTGGCTGGGAAGAAAAAATGGCGGAACAAACTCACCAGCAACACATCTGTCTGTACCAACGACGATATATTACTAGACTCCGCATGCACGATCTAAGGAACAAAAACTATTCTGTCAACTCGCTGAGGTACTACGTAAGCGAGGGGGACGGAGTACTGCGTTGTGATTGGCTAACTCAAGGTATGTTCTGTCTCAAGGTATGTTTACGACTCACAGGAGTGGTTGAAATAAGACGGATATATGATAAAGATATACTTTTTTGCCTAATGTGTTGACAGACATCGGTCGCCTGTTATAAGGAGTCTTGTAATATATCGTCGTTGAATCAATGCATATTTAAAAAGTAACAACGCATTAACATTCGTGAGTAGGGACTCGTGTCATCAGAATCAAGTAAAAACTGTACTATCTTATGACGTTTCGTTAATTTTAAAAGCGGCGTAGCTTCGTCAATTTTGGTTTACGTGACAAAAGAAAAAATACATCTCAAAAATCAAAAGTCATTTATTCAAACTAGGCTGATTTATCAGCACTTTTTGAAGGTCAATTTTTACATAAGACAGTCCCCCAAAGCGCCCCCCCCCCCCCCCTTCGACACTTCCTAGTACTTTGGCTGGGAAGAAAAAATGGCGGAACAAACTCCCCAGCAGCACATCTGTCTGTACCAACAACGATATATTACTAGATTCCGCATGCACGATCTAAGGAACAAAAACTATTCTTCACGGAATAGTTTTTGTTTGAGGGGGACGGGGTACTGCGTTGTGATTGGCTAACTCAAGGTCTGTTCTGTCTCAAGGTATGTTTACGACTTACGGGAGTGGCCGAATTAAGACGAATATAAGACTTTTTTGTCTAATGTGTAGACAGACATCGGTCGCCTGTTAAGACCATGTCAAATATTTTTTAGTTTTTTTATAAAATCTAATAACTAACGGACTAATTAATTTTTTTCAGTTAAATACCTTATTGGAAAAAGAAAAGAAAATAGTAATTTCAATCATTCTTCCAATATTTTACACTTACTTTCAATCCATCATATTCCCCCAAACACTTCCTGCCATCGAAATCTTCTAAAAACCAGGCATTTTCCAAGGAACTGGCGAAAAGACCATCCAAATACGGTCTTAGGACTGGTCCAAGGTACTTCTTGTCGTCTTTGGATCCTTTATAAAGCCAGTTCAAGATGTTTTTCATGACGACTAGTTGGTCTTTCAGGTCTTCTCGCCGAAGGTCGGGGTCTCGTCGTACTGCGTCGATGAGGCAGGCTGATGAAGCGTCGTAGTAGTCTTTTAGTTTGTTCCATTTTTTTGATCTGTTGACGATATTGATTGGAGTTAGATTTCCAGTATTAATTGCTGGATCAGCCGGGATAACAACCAAACTACTGCCAGAACAACCAAAATATGTATTACCAATATTTACAGGAAGCCTAAATAAATTTCTTCCACATGAATTTTACAATCCTATTGGAGAAATAGCCATTTTTTATATTGGGACAAACCCACCACTTTATTCCCAAACCACTGCAACTCCTGAGAGCCAGAATCAACAGTGGCAACCACCAGAAAAGAGCCGAGACAATGAAGCTCGACGTGTCCCGGAGAATGAATTTACCTGTCTTGGATCCTGCAACGAAATTAATCAGAAAAGAATAGTGGAGGAGTAGGAAAAATATGTTTCCACTTCCCTCCGTGCAAGCAGGAGACAGAACAAAACAAGGCCAATAGGCACAAAGGGATATTACAACTGGGAGAAGCCCAATTGCCTAGCACCACGTGTAAAACTGACTAATAGCCAGTGGTATTGTTCCCCCCTGATGAGTTATACTTGTAGATTCGAACCAAAGTAAGCACTTAATATTATTTAAATCATCACAAAGAAAAACATCGAGATAAACCGGCATTTATTCTAGAAACAAAATTCAATGTGACATCTACCAACTGGCCCTTTGCCACGCATTTTACACGGTATTAGGTCCTCGAAGAGAAAACAAATCGAACATTGTGCGAATAAAAGTTATGCCAAAACAATTAAGCCTAAAAGACGATTACGCCAATATAAACTCTATGCCAGATAATTATTATGCTAATTATGCCAAAGTATATGATTATTTAGTTGTTCATAAAAAAATACCTGTAAGTAGACATCTCCCTATCAAACTCTCCCACATTCCTGGATTGGAAGTTGTTGAGATACAGGTCACGAGCTTGGTCCAACATGATCGCCAGGATGTGGATCAGATCCTCGATAGGTTCCTGGTTTAATGAAGTCACCTGTATCAGGTTTGCTTTGAATGTGCTGTGGTTGTCCTGAGAAAATACCAAAATACTCATGAGTATGATTTTAAAGAAAAAGTTTTTTTTTTTTGATAATGGTCGGTGTAAGTCTTTAGAGAAAATGAACATTAATAAAAAATAGATTCATGAAAATGAATGAAACTAATATTATGTGAGGGACAACAGTGAGTGACTTTTCAAGGTTTTTATCACCACTTATGGCTAAGGTTTTTTTAAGACCATCATTAGTTTATAACAATTATATAATTTATGAACATTACACTCATTTAGGGGTTTATTCCAGAAATCCCCATTGTCAAATCCCACCAGTGGGCATAGCAACTTTTGTTTAGAAACCTCCACTGTTAAATTTTAGCCTCGTGGGGATTTTTGGAAAAACAGAGGAGCAATGAGGTGGGGATATCTGAAATAAATCATTTCCCGGTCAAAGTTTGAGCTTTCGTGAGAAGCTGAATGAAAGATGATAATTTTGTTCATGTTATTATGATCATTTCCGTTTTTTTTTTATACGTAGACTTCGTGTATTATAATGTAAATTATATTTCTATCTAATAAATAAATAAACTAGTTGTTAATAGAAACAGAGTTCCAACTCGTCTCGCCCACTTACACACATCACCATACTCTTGCACCTCATCAGCTCGCTGGCGACCCTCCACAAGTACCGCAGCTGCCTCCGCGAGTAGTTCCCTCCTCCGGCCGCCAGCGCCTGTCGCTGGAGCTCCTCCCAGCGACTGAGGAGCGCTGACTCCAGGCAGGACGAAGGAGATGGCGGGATGTCTTCACCTGTTATAGTGCTTTTATTAGTTTTCATCCGGTTCGAAGGACCAAAATTTTTACTTGTTACATCGTTTTCACTTCCTAACATAATATTATAAATTTTCGAGTTATAGCGGGCGAAGCCGCTGACAACAGCTAGTTATGTTTAATCTCAACGTGAATAATGTAACAAAATGATTTGTAATAAAGATTGAATTAAAAAGAATGTCCATGAAGTGTCTTGCCCTCTCTTCTCTATAAAAATCTATGCCTTTTAGTGGACATCTACGGTACGGTTACAGTTAATTTGTCTTGTAACTGAGACTGTAACACCTTATCTATATTTGAAATGGTTTTTTTTTTTCAATTGGCATGCTTGAAATTTCTTAATTTTTCAATGCAAGTTCTAATACCAGGTTGCTTCTCATTTCTGCTACTGCAATGGTGTTCACGCACACATGAACACCAGGCGACGGCGGCGGCAGCGGCGCACAGTGGTCCGGATTTTAAAAAAGGTGGACATAGGATCGAAAATGCATATTTAACTTAACAAAAAATTGTTTCGTATAGGAAATTTAACGCTGATTAATACTTATTACTACAACTTTTCAAAAAAACTGCTCCTTCATGTCAAAAAAAAATATTGAAGAAAAAAATGTATGGGAGAAAATCTGTTTTATTTTTTTTCTCCGTTCAGTATCAAAGTATAGCAACCAAACCTTATATTCTGGTAAGTACTTATTGCCCTTAATATGACGACATATAAATTGCTTGCGTATCCCTGCGGCCTTGGCGCCTACGATGCTTCAAAGTTTAAAATTTAAAAAAGGCGGACATAGGATCGAAAATGCATATTTTAACTTAACAAAAAATTGTTTCGTTTAGGAAATTTAACGCTGATTAATACTTATTACTACAACTTTTCAAAAAAACTGCTCCTTCATGTCAAAAAAAAATATTGAAGAAAAAAATGTATGGGAGAAAATCTGTTTTATTTTTTTTCTCCGTTCAGTATCAAAGTATAGCAACCAAACCTTATATTCTGGTAAGTACTTATTGCCCTTAATATGACGACATATAAATTGCTTGCGTATCCCTGCGGCCTTGGCGCCTACGATGATTCAAAGTTTAAAATTTCAATGTTGAATTATCTTAATATTTTAGATTAATTTCAAAACTCGTTAATAACGAGTTTTTCTATTGAAATTAATCTAAAATATAATTTTTCATAAAATAAGCTCCCCGCGCGTCCCTTCCGTGCCGCTCGCCCCCTATTACTTGCGACTTATACATATATAACTGGCGAAATGACAGTGTAGTTTATACCACTGCCGAATCCTTCGGGGAATATAAAACGTGATCTTATGATGAAATAAGCATTTTTGCTTATTATTTTGTAAATAATCTTCTGTTGATTATTCTTTCATCTTCTAAATATATAAAACTCAAAGGTGACTGACTGACATAGTGATCTATCATCGCACAGCCCAAACCACTAGACGGATTGGGCTGAAATTTGGCATGCAGATAGATGTTATGACGTAGGCATCCGCTAAGAAAGGATTTTGATCAATTCTACCCCCAAGGGGTTAAAATAGGGGATGAAAGTTTGTATGAAACTTTGTAAAGTTAAACCGATCGGGCTGATACTTTGCATACAAAAAGATACTATGACGTAAACATCCCCCAAGAAAGGATTTTAAAAAATTCCACCCCTAAAGGGATAAACTAGGCGATGAAAGTTTGAATAAATCTTCCTTGATTTTGGACGGATCAGGATGGGCATGCAGGTAGATGTTAAGACGTAGACATCCTTTAAGAAAGGGTTTTGATAAATTCTACACCCAAGGGGATAAAATAGGTGATGACAGTTTGTATAAATCTTCTTATATTTTCGACTGATTGTTGGTTATACTACAAGCGTAGCGATTGTAACCACGCCGCATGTCTATTCATTAAAGTCTTCTGATTTCTAGAAGCACTTGCCCATCTGTGCTTGATATTACTGATTTAGTTCTTCAAAAAGGTCTTGATTATTTCTAAATCTTCTGGACATGTTTCAACTGGGATATGCAGAATAATAGCTTCATAGAGTCGTGCCCAATTCATGTCTCCTTCAACACGGAGGAACATAAAGATGTCCAGGTTTGTAACAAATGCAGCCATAACGAAACTCACAAAACTTTCACACAGCACAGGTGTTTCCTCAAGGCTTGAGAAAAAAGTTCCTTTAATTGTTGCATGCACAGATATTAATAACATACACACGCGCGCAAGTAGCGACTGACAAAATTAGTACCACATCTTCAACAGCCAATCAGCGTCGTCGGTAAATCATTCTTTTATCACAGGAGTCGTTTCAGTCAGTTACAAATAGGCAACGAATCAGGACGTGTCTATAATTATATGACTAAAGTTAAAAGCTTTTATTACTATTTTTTATTAATATGAAATAAACAAATACTTGCCAAATGCTTGAATGCGTATGTTTTAATTTTTACATATTGAAATAATGATATTTTAAATTCAGCACAATTGAAAAACTCTGTAATAATTAGAAAAAAAAACCCAATTGAAATTTTAAACTTTGAATCATCGTAGGCGCCAAGGCCGCAGGGATACGCAAGCAATTTATATGTCGTCGTATTAAGGGCAATAAGTACTTACCAGAATATAAGGTTTGGTTGCTATACTTTGATACTGAACGGAGAAAAAAAATAAAATAGATTTTCTCCCATACATTTTTTTCTTCAATATTTTTTTTTGACATGAAGGAGCAGTTTTTTTGAAAAGTTGTAGTAATAAGTATTAATCAGCGTTAAATTTCCTATACGAAACAATTTTTTGTTAAGTTAAAATATGCATTTTCGATCCTACGTCCACCTTTTTCAAATTTTAAACTTTGAAGCATCGTAGGCGCCAAGGCCGCAGGGATACGCAAGCAATTTATATGTCGTCATATTAAGGGCAATGAGTACTTACCAGAATATAAGGTTTGCTTGCTATACTTTGATACTGAACGGAGAAAAAAAATAAAATAGATTTTCTCCCATACATTTTTTTCTTCAATATTTTTTTTCGACATGAAGGAGCAGTTTTTTTGAAAAGTTGTAGTAATAAGTATTAATCAGCGTTAAATTTCCTATACGAAACAATTTTTTGTTAAGTTAAATATGCATTTTCGATCCTATGTCCACCTTTTTCAAAATCCGGACCACTGTGCGGCGGGGTAGTGGGAGCGGCGGGCCGCGCGACCGCGGCCCGTGCGCGCAAGCCGGGACGGGCGGCTCTCAACGAGCAGAGCATTCGAAACCATTGTCGCGCAAACACCTCATTTTGTATTTTTTATTCACATTATAACTTATCGTAAAAAGTCCGCTATTTCACTCTCCCTGGCCTCTCCATGGTCCTTCGATCTTCGAACATTAAATCAAGAATCAGCGCAGAAGAAATCCTCATCATCGCCAGGAATTCAGCTGGCCGTTAACTACCAGCAGTCGGCGATCAACGTCAACAGCAGTCGGCGGTCGGCGAACTCAGCATCCAGCAGCGACAACGGACAACATTAAGGGTTTGGTAGCAGCAGTCGTGAGTTCGAACCAATTTCATTCTCGTCTGACCCAGTCCCTTACATTCAAAATTCTTTTCTCAATTTTTCACAAATCCTGCTTACCCACATTTTCTTTTTCTGTTTTTTTCGATCATATTTTGCAATCTCATTCTCATATTTTCAAGTAATTTTATTACCTTCTATCAATTTTGTGCCCAATACTTGCAGCTTTAATTGCTTACCTGCTTAGCCTTGCTCTGAGCGCGGCGGGAGACAGCTGCGTAGTATCAGTGGACTCCCTGCTTAATCAAATAATTTCATAATTATGGACAAAAAACTTTTATCAAACGCACCCGAAGATGATGACGCTCAGCTTAATACCGTCAAAAAGAGGAGATCTGGGCATAAAGGCAAGGTCACAATCTTCAAAAATTACATTGAGTCCTTAAAATCCAAAAAGAAAATAGCTTTGACTGAGCTAGAAATTCTGCAACTTAAAAATCGTTTGGAGTCATTCAAAACCCTTGAACATGATTTTGATGTCAACCAGACTTTAATAGAAGATATTGTCGGTGTTTCAGACGAGCAGCTAAAGGAGCGGGAGCAATTTGACTCCGAATACCAGAATCAACTTGCTCTTGCCATGCAGCTAATGCGGGACAGTGAATCAGCTGGAATCGTCGACGGGTCTGTACAAACTCCAAATGCAGGTGGGACAAAAGCCTTTATTAAATTACCAACTATTGACCTTCCACACTTTTCGGGTGAATATCATAATTGGCTCGAGTTCAGAGACACATTCCAATCGCTTATTCATAAAAACACTCTTTTAGATAATATACAAAAATTCCATTATTTGCGTGCGTCTTTGCAGGGTGAGGCTACCCACATTATAAAATCATTAGAAATGTCATCGGAAAATTACAGGGTAGCCTGGGATTTAATAAACGAACGGTACAATAACACGCGTCAACTAATTAATAACCATGTTCATGCACTATTCACAATTAGTATTATTCAAAAAGAATCTTCTGCAGCGCTGAGGCAGCTAATTGACACGGTTAGCAAAAATTTACGAGCACTTGATAGCTTAGGTGAAAAAACACAGTTCTGGGACACGTTAATCATTTATCTCGTGGCAAGTAAATTAGACTCAGTGACGCTTAGATATTGGGAGGAACACAGAAACACCCTCAACGCTATGCCCGTTCTTAAAAATTTAAAGACTTATCTTAAGGATCGCGCAGATCTATTACAAACTCTTGAAGAAAATAAACAAAATCACGTTGATATCAAGTCGAACAAACCAGCACAAAACCAAACAAGTACATCACGATCACCTAGCTGTCCATTATGCAAAGGCCAACATTATTTGTTTTCATGTCAGGAATTTAAGCAGATGCCAGTGGAAAAAAGAATTGAAAAAGTTTCTAAATTGAATGTGTGCTCCAACTGTTTGTATCCCGGTCATGAGAAGAAAACATGTCGTGGTAGTACATGCAAATATTGTTCTCTAAAACATAATACCATGCTACACATAGAAAAGCCCAAGTCGTCTTCAATCACATGCACTAGCACACAACATACATCAGTGTTGTTATCGACGACACTGGTGCACGTGCGTGGCAGCGACGGTAAATTTCATACAGCGAGATGTTTATTGGATAATGGTAGTACCTCAAGTTATATAACTAATAATCTATGTACTCGGCTTAATCTTCCATTGGAATCAATTAACGGATCAGTTACAGGTATAAATGGTCATAAAACAAACATTATTTATCGAACTAACATTCAAATAAAATCATTACATAATTCATTCACCATCAACTCGTCATGCTTAGTGCTAGATGAAATATCAAATCTAATACCCAACATTCGTATACAGACAGAAGCGATCACACTTCCTAATCATATAAAATTAGCAGACCCTCTGTTTTATGAACCAGCTCCAGTCGATATACTACTTGGAGCTGACGTTTTTTGGAAACTCATGGGTTCCGGAAGGATTCAGTTAGGCAAACAACTGCCAACCTTACAGGAAACTGAATTCGGATGGCTAATTTCCGGGTGCATACCTGACACAGACAAACATACACAAGACACATGTTATTTCACACAAAATAAAAATTATGATCAATTATCACGGTTCTGGGAATTAGACAGCTTATCCGATTCACAGAATACGGAACCCTGTGACGCTGATGCGTGCGAGGTCATTTTTAAACAAACTACTACAAGACAAAATGATGGTAGATTTGTTGTTACAATTCCATTCAAAATGTCACCTGATTGCTTAGGCAATTCTTACTATCAAGCAAAAAGGCGTTTTCTTAGCTTAGAAAATCGTATGAATAGCGATAATCATTACAAACAATTGTATTGTAATTTCATTACAGAGTACATCAATCTCGGTCATATGACTTTAAATGAAATCCTAAATCCACAGGAGAAAATTCAATCAAAAAAACACATGCTTCCAGATAATAATGCAAACACATACATACAACCTTACAATATTAACTCTCATGCTTATTATTTACCACACCATGGCATAGTACGTGAATCCAGTACAACAACAAAATTTAGATCCGTGTTTGATGGTTCCGCAAAGACTTCAACAAAACTATCACTTAACGACATACAACTCATCGGGCCAGTTGTTCAAGACGATCTCATTTCAATAATGTTACGATTCCGTCAGCATAAGTTATCAGCTGACATAGAAAAAATGTTTCGTCAAATTGCTGTTGTTGATCATCAAAGGCCCCTGCAACAAATAATATGGCGAAAAAATTCGACGGAACCATTACAAACTTACACACTCAATACCGTCACATACGGCACGGCATCAGCACCATTCCTTGCAACTCGATGCATAAGGCAAATAGGTTTGGATTGTTTGAATAACTCAGATAACACATACAATCATAAATTAATTTCCGAGGTTATTTTACATGACTTTTACTGTGATGATTTTTTGTCGGGAACAGATGATGAGTCAACGTTATTGGAAATTGCCATAGGTGTCAATACCGAACTTAAAAAATATCAATTTCCATTAAGAAAATGGAAAACTAATTGTCTTTCTGTCTTAAGAAAACTAGGATTTGACACAGACTCTAAAGATGGTACAATTAATTTAGGTTCAAATGACCCATCAAAAACTTTAGGCATATATTGGAATATTCACAAAGATACTATATCTTATTCAGTCCATGGCTTTTCGTGACGGCTGTCAAAGCAACAACAGTGTGTGCCAAAGTGCTCCCGGTTTTCTTTATCGAAACACAGTAAAAAATCAACTATCATTAACCTTGTATTGCAAAACATCAAATAAACAGGAATATCAACGTGGATACTACAAGCAAGGTACACAAAAATACCGATTAAAACGATAAAACTGCAAAAACATTCCATCGAGGCTATTCATTGAGGTTAGAAATATTTCAATTTCAATTGACAAGCAAACAGAAAATCTAACAGTGACAGCTGTCAATTTCATCTGACAGTGACAGCGGACAATTGCATCTGACAGCGACAGCTGGCTTCGTTCCAATATACGCAGAGCAAAACGTTTTGTTTTTTCAACATGTCTTCTACTGGAATGTCAGAAGAAATAGTAAGACTGTTCGAAATGTTGAAGTCCCAACTAGATCAACAAACAACAACAATAACAAAGAGCCTAACTGAAAGTATTATGCAAAAAATTGATGACAAAATACAACCATTTTTGGAAGAAAATAAATTTCTGAAAGATGAAATACAAAGATTGAATGGAAAAGTGAAATACTTAGAAGACAAAAACAGGAAGAATAATTTGATAATACATGGTATAAAAGAAACAGAAAATAACCACCAAGAATTGTTTAACAAAATAAAAGGAACATTAGACAACATAAATGTAAACATCGATACCTTTGAAATAGATAACTACTATCGACTAGGAAAGAAACAAGATGGTAAAAAAGTAAGACCAATACTTATAGCGTTTACGTCATACCAAAAGAAGATTCAAATACTGAAAAATAAGACGAAAATGCCGATGCACACGTATATTACTGAAGATTTTTCGAAAGAAACTTTAGAAATGCGCAAAAACCTACAGGAACAACTTAAAGAAGAAAAACAGAGTGGAAAAGATGCCATAATCCGAAATAACAAAATAGTCATAAGGGAAACATCAGAACCAGAAAAAAGGAAGAGAGAAGCTTCGACGTCACCTAACAGCATACATACATCGGAAGCCTCGAATGAGTCAAATACTATTATGGCACCCACTAAACTACATAAAACAAATGCATTTGAGTATATGAAAGCAAGATCTTTGTCTTTAACTGAAAAACCATCGCAACAAAATAATGCATAGGAATTGTCAGACACCGGTAACGAAATAGCAAAAAACAAAATAAACAACAGAAATAGAAAAAACAAAAAAAGCCCCAATACGGTTGGTCACCGTGGGGTTATTGACCAAACCCCCCAAAATCTCACACTCACTGAAATAAATCAACAAATAACAAATAGAGCGAGACTGTACATAGCAACACTTAATACGAGATCATTAAAGTCTAACGAATCTTTAACAGAACTAGAACAAGCGTTGAATGATATTAGCTGGGATATTCTAGGAATAAGTGACGTACGGAGATCTGCGGAAAAAATCGAAGAACACGAAGATTACATTTTGTATTATAAAAATGAAATACCAGGAATATACGGTGTGGGTTTCCTAGTTAAAAAGTATCTGAAAAATAACATAACTGAATTTAAAGGAATCTCAGATAGAATAGCAGTCTTAAACATCATTCTTCCTGATCACAAACATCCGGCTTCTATAGTTCAAATATATGCCCCTACAGATGTAGCAAAGAAAGAAATTAAAGACAGCTTTTACGAAACCCTTAATAAAACTATGGAAACTTTGCACAACACCATTATTGTCATGGGAGACTTCAACAGTCAAATTGGCCATAGAGAGAAAAACGAAGATAAAATTCTTGGACTTTACACAACTGGTAAACGGAACAATAACGGACAAAGATTGATAAATTATGCATTAGAAAATAATTTGCATGTTATGAACACCTTCTATAAAAGAAAACCTAAAAGGAAATGGACATGGGAATCTCCTAACGGCAAAACAAGAAATGAGATAGATTTCATTACTACGAATAAACCAAATCTTTTCTATAATGTTGAAGTTCTTAACAACTTTAATTATTTTACCGATCACAGACTACTTCGAGGCCACTTAAACATACTAGTGCCAAAGAAATCAAGGAAACATATAAAAAGTAGCAGACAACCAATTGTACTACCAATACCAAGACAGATCTTAGAATCTCTAGAAACCAAGCTAATACCGATACATGATTACAGAACAGTTCAGGAAAAATACGATATTTTAGAAAAAGAAATTAAAGAAATCAATAAAAAACTAGGAAGGGATAACAAACCACCGAAGGATAGATTGGGATCCGAAGCAAGAAAACTAATAAAACAAAGAGCACTCCTATTTAAAAACAGAAAAAATAATAGACAAAATATTACCAAACTGAGTAAGGAAATAAATCTAGAATTAAGAAAGTACAGAAAAACACTAAGAACAGAATCAATTAAATCTCACATAGCTAAATCAGGAGGAATCCAGAATGCGTGGAAGGAACTCGAGGAAAGTAAAAATTGGATTACCAACATGACACACCACAAAACAAAAAAACACAAATCCAAAAGATACGAAATATTAGATATAGCGACCGATTTCTATCGAGATCTTTATCACGATGAGCAAATCGCACCAAATATAATTGACGAGACTGTTACAATTAAAAAAGAAAATCGAATTCCATGTATACTAAAAGAAGAAGTTGTCAAAGCCATAAAATTACAGAAGAGAGGGAAATCACCAGGAGATGATAACATTTCAAATGAACTTTTAATTGGAGTATCCGAAACTATTTTGAACACATTGACTGACATTTTTAATGAGATCATTACAACTGAATACATACCTGCTCAATGGACCGTGTCCTCTATAATTTTACTACACAAGAAAGGAAGAACAGACGATGTTTCAAACTACAGACCTATCTCGTTAATGTCTAATTTATATAAAGTCTTCTCTAAGATAATACTAGGGCGAATAACAAAGACCTTAGACGAAAATCAGCCAAAAGAACAGGCAGGGTTCCGAAGTGGTTTCTCAACCATAGATCATATTCATACCATTAAACAAATTATACAGAAATGTAACGAATACAGAATCAAATATTACTTGGCATTCATCGACTACAACAAAGCATTCGACTCGCTAAAACATGAGAAAATATGGGAAGCCCTAACATCTCAAGGTGTCCAGAGTAAATACGTCCGAATAATTAAAAACATATACAGAAATATGAAAGCCAAAATACGAACAGAAAAGATAGGAGAATATTTTCCCATTAGACGAGGGGTTAGACAGGGAGACCCTTTATCACCCAAACTTTTCTTAGCAACCCTAGAACATGTATTTCGACAGCTGGAATGGGAAGAATATGGTATAAATATTAATGGAGTACTGCTTAACCATCTACGATTTGCCGATGACCTTATACTAATAAGTGGAGATCCAAAGACATTACAGGTTATGATCGAACAGCTGTTATGGGAAAGCGAAAAAGTAGGATTGTTAATGAACAAAAGTAAAACGAAATTGATGACAAACAACGTTGAAACTACTATTAAACTTGGCAATGCTACTAACCTGGAATATGTAAAGGAGTACACATATTTAGGCCAAATAATATCTCCCACAGACCTCACAACAAAAGAAATCAGGAATAGAATAAACATAGGATGGAAGAGATATTGGGCTCTAAAAGACGTAATGAAGAACTCGTATATACCAATTGAAGGAAAAAAGAGAATATTTGACTCATGCGTTCTACCAAGCATGACTTACGGATGTCAGACATGGAGCTGTACAAAGAAAAATATTAAATCCTTAGAAACTTGTCAACACAGAATGGAAAGAAGCATACTCACAATTAAATTAAAAGATAAAATTCAGTTAAAAACAATAAGAAAACAGACAAAGATTACCGATATAAAATACCAAATTAAACAATTAAAATGGAAATGGTCAGGGCATTTAATAAGGAGCAAGACTGACAAGTGGGCGAGAGAGGTAACAGAATGGTGTCCTAGATACAATAAAAGAGGTAAAGGAAGGCAATACAGACGATGGGAAGATGATATCAAGGAGGTAGCAGGAGCATGTTGGACTAGACAAGCAAGGGATAGATCGCTGTGGAGAACACTTGGGGAGGCCTATGCTGGAAAGCAAGACGATCCAGAAACCGGTGTCTAACAAGAACAATTATAGCTATTAATTACTTTCATAGTCAAAAATATTGTCATAGAGTACTAAGTAGTGTTAAGATGAAATGTAACATATTAGATCGTTAATAAAGGCTTTATTATTATTATTATTATTATTATTATATATTCAGTCCATATGGATAATATCACACATGATCGGATTACAAAACGAACTATTTTGTCCACAATAGGTCAAATTTTCGATCCACTAGGTTTAATCAGCCCTTGCATACTTGAAGCAAAAATAATTATGCAACAAATGTGGTTACATAACATAACTTGGGATAGCGTAATACCGGTTTCTTTACAAAGTCGTTGGAAAAAATTCATTCAATCGTTATCTAGTATTAACCAGCTGACCATTCCTCGGCGAGCTATATATGACTCACCGCGTGGAATCGAAGTACACATTTTTTGTGACGCCTCGCAACACGCTTACGGTGCATGCGTATACATTCGTAGCTATGGCTATGACGGCGTTATTAACGTACAGCTGTTAATAGCTAAAGGAAGGATCGCACCTATTAAGAAATTAACGATTCCGCGACTATGTGCAGCATTCACCGGTGTTCAGTTGTGTCAAAAGGTTTTATCTTCACTTCGTAATTTGGGTAAAACCTACAAATGTTTTTATTGGAGTGATTCAATTATTGTTCTATCATGGATAAATACTCCTATTCATAAGTTAAAACCATATATCAATCACAGGGTCACAGACATACTGAAACACAGTAAGCCACAATCATGGTACTATGTACCAACAAAACAAAACCCAGCAGACATCATAACAAAATGTACCAATGCACAGCAAATAAGTAATTCCGATTTATGGTTTTCAGGACCGGGTTTTCTTAGGAATGATGATACTAAATGTTGGCCTGAACAACCCAGGCATATCAGCGTGTCTGACCTTCCAGAAATCCGGTCCCATACACACTTAACTCAAACAGATGAAAATTCATTCATTCATAATTATTCTAATTTCAATAAACTCACGCGTATTGTTGCTTACATACTACGTTTTGTTAATTACTGTCGAGAAAAACAAAATATTTCAAATACTAACAAAAAGTTGTGCATGGGATCAATAAAGCCTTTAAACACTGTTGAGCTTAATAATGCAAGATATCAGTTAGCGAAAATAATTCAACAAAATTCATTTCCTGATGAGTATTCATTACTTTTAAGTGGTAAAAAGCTACCCGTCGGGCATAAATTAAATTTACTTAACCCTTTCATAGATGAATTTCAACTCATTCGTGTGGGGGGAAGGTTAGCCAACTCACCATACAATTATGATAAAAAATTCCCAATTTTATTACATTCAAATCATTATTTAACTAAGATCATGTTTCGTACATATCACATAACACTTTTACACGCCGGTCCTCAATTATTACTAGCACATATTCGTCAAATGTTTTGGCCAATATCAGGTCGTAACTTAGCCAGAAAAACTACTCAATCATGTCTTAGGTGCAAGAGATATCAAGGTAAGATAGTGACACCTATAATGGGGCAGCTGCCTGAAGAAAGACTGCACGCAAATTTTATATTTAGTAATGTGGGCGTAGACTACGCTGGTCCGATTATGATTAGTAACCGGAAGGGTCGTGGAAGTGTTCTAACTAAATCCTACATCTGCATTTTCGTGTGCTTCGCAGTGAAGGCAGTGCATTTGGAGTTGGTCACAGACCTGACAACCGTATCTTACTTAGCAGCACTAAATCGATTTATTTCTCGCAGGGGAAAACCCAATAATATATACTCGGATAATGGTACAAATTTTGTAGGAGCGGCGCGTGTCATTACTAATTTTCTCAAACTACATAGCGAATCTATATATAGTTGTGCTGCAGAGCAAGGCATTTCATTTCATTTTATTCCCCCATACACACCTCACTTCGGAGGCTTATGGGAAAGTACAGTCAAATCAGTTAAATTTCACCTCAAAAGAGTGTTAGGCTTAGCACATCTCACTTACGAAGAGATGTATACTTTACTTGTACAAATAGAAGGACTACTTAATTCAAGGCCTTTAACGTCCTTATCTTCTGATCCATCAGATCTCTCTGCCCTAACTCCTTTGCACTTCTTGATTGGTCGAACTCTCACTGTTTTACCTCACCCACAGATGTCCGACTGCGACCCTGCTCGACTGCCGCGGCATCAGAGAGTCGAACTGCTGCGTCAACACTTTTGGAAGCGATTTAATAGAGAATATATTTCTCAGTTACACCAGCGAACGAGATGGCAACGTTCAAAGGGAGAGATAGCGGAAGGCACCCTGGTCATCGTGAAGGACGAAGCCTTACCTGCAGCGGAGTGGCCCCTTGGACGTGTTTTGAAAATCTATCCTGGAGCAGACGGAGTGGCGCGCGTAGCAGATATAAAAATCAACAAAGGAACGATAAGAAGAGGCTTCAACAAAATATGCCCTTTACTCAAAGAAGACGTATCATAAACAATCATAATCATCAATATCATCATACATCATCTTCCCAATGCGGCCCCGGGAGTATGTTCACGCACACATGAACACCAGGCGACGGCGGCGGCAGCGGCGGGGTAGTGGGAGCGGCGGGCCGCGCGACCGCGGCCCGTGCGCGCAAGCCGGGACGGGCGGCTCTCAACGAGCAGAGCATTCGAAACCATTGTCGCGCAAACACCTCATTTTGTATTTTTTATTCACATTATAACTTATCGTAAAAAGTCCGCTATTTCACTCTCCCTGGCCTCTCCAAATGGTAAGGAAGGTATTTAGGAAACATAATTTTATCTTGTCATGAAAACAATGTTATTTTGATGATACGTCTGTACCAAGCTGATGAACTTGAGTCATTAACTATAACTACAGTAAACGTCCTTCAAAATATTCCAAATTCTCTAGCCCGAAATAAACATGCTTCTTTGAATTAATGGAATTTAATTAATAATTTGTAATTGGTGAATGTCTTACGTCAACATCTACTCTTTGATTGAAAGTAAACAGACCGATTTGAGACGTTCTAGAGTTTATTTCATTAATTGAAGCTCCGTTTCCAAGTCAAGAAACCTTGAACTGTAGTATCGGTATTTCTCACAATGTCTACAATGTTTAAAGAACCTAGTGTTGCCTTTGGTGTTAACTATGCCACCTTCTTTCAACAATGGGCTTAATATCGCCGGTCGTTTATTATAATCTAGTAATCAAGGTGTAAGATACATCCCGCCACAAACTTTCAGGGCTTGCTGACTAGACGAAACAGAACGATCTTCCATTTTTTTTTGTAATATGGAGAGGCCGATATACTTTTCATTTCCTGAAAAAAAAATGTGGAAGAATGTTCAGTGTCGTCTAGTGAGCAAGCCCTGAATGTTTGCGGAGGGCTGTCCCCAACGACGATATATTACTAGACTCCTAATAAGAGGCGACCGATGTCTGTCAACACATTCGGCAAAAAATTCTTATATCCGTCTTATTTCGACCACTCCTGTGAGCCGTAAACATACCTTGAGACAGCACAGACCTTGAGTTAGCCAATCACAACGCAGTTCCCCGTCCCCCTCGCTTATGTAGTAACTCAGCGAGTTGACAGAATAGTTTTTGTTCCATATATCGTGCATGCGGAGTCTAGTAATATATCGTCGTTGGCTGTCCCTTACACCCTGTATTATGTTCATCATCAATTTTATGACTTTGCTTTTTAATGTCGATGACAACATCTACGTAACCTTTTCCCAACTAAGTCGTAGTCAGCTTTCGGTCTTCGGCTAAATACTGATATATTTTACATGAAGCCACTGCCTATCTGATTTTCACAACCCAGTAACTGGGTACCCTTAGTAAAACTGGTTAACAGACTTTCGAATCGCAATTCAAATACACTGTGACACGCTCGATTCGTACAAAAATGACAATATTTCCTAGCAGTAGACCTTGGTTGCAGGACTAACGAATTACCGTGACCCCGGAAAGGGGTATTAAGGACATTGTGGATTTTAGCCAGTACAAGTCTGACAGTCCCTCCCGCCCTGCCTTGGATTGGAGGACTCATTTGATGTAAGAAAAAAGCAGTAGACCATACCAGCAACGTGGTGCATCTGCTGCAGACAACTCTTGACGCAGGCAGCATCGAACATCCAGTCAGCATCCCTGGCTCCCCTCCTCACGACTGACCCTCGTTCTACTGGGTACACGTAGCCAGCTACTCCTCCTCGATCACACAGAGCGTATAGTCTGGAATTTATTCATCTTCTTATGTATATAAAAATCAATTGCTGTTCGTTAGTCTCGCTATAACTCGAGAACGGCTGGACGGATTTGGCTAATTTTAGTTTTAAATTATTTCTGGAAGTCCTGGGAAGGTTTTAAAGGTTTCTGAGGTTGTATGAAGTTTGCCGGTCAGCTAGTCTTATAAAAAGGCTTAAGCTGTTATGGACTAACTGTGGTCACCGGATTTTGACGCTATTTCTTTTTTTTTTTTGTCCAAGATCATTGTTATTTAAAAAATGAAAATCTCTGACAACAAAGATGTATGTTTTTAGAAGAATAATATTAGTGACAATCTCAAAATAGTAACAATCGCTCTGAACGTGTTTCGTATTTTAATACTATTTAATAAAAATGATTTTAAGGGCTATTTTGTAATAAATATGTTAAAACTCACGAATCCAACACCAATAGCAGATGGTGTGAGGCATGCGTAGCTACGCAGCACCTCGCGGCCGCGTGCGCGTACGCACCGCAGCGGTCCAGTCTACGACGTAGCAGGCAGCTCGCCGCGTAGCGACTTAGGACGCGTAGCGTGCCCTACGGAGAAGTAGCGATGAGCTACGAGATTTCGTAGAAAGATGTAGAGATAGAGATAAAGATTGTGAATCTAATTTGTATTATGTGTGTTGTTATTTGTGTGGTGTGCATAACAAAATATTATTTCTATTTTAAACACAGTAATTGATATTCCACCAAAAACATGTTTTCTTGGCTTCTGGACATGTGTTTTTATTCTGTTAGTGAATTTCTTGATTATAAGATTTAATAATTTTCCAGTAATGATGTGAATTGTATAATAATGGTAATATAATGTAAATTGTAATAAATAATATAATAGTATTTTAAATGTGTAGTGATTATTGGCCAATTTAAATTAATTTTAGTATATTATTTTTAGTCTTATTATTGTAAAATTTTAATAATTCTACACCGGCAACGGTAGTATATGCGAACTGATCTTTGTTATACCATCTTTGTGTACCTGCCATATACTCAGAAATAAATGATATTCTATTCTATTCTATTCAAAAATCATTCTTTAAAAAAATACTCAAAGTCTCGATAGAGCGGCTTATTTATCTCTAAAAAGTGATGAAATCTAAACAAAGTCTTGCCGAGTCTCAGGTTCCTTACTGCGATTTCTTTATTATTATAGTTAATGTTGTATGACTTGGCCGTTGATGACACCATTGCACCAAAATCTTGACTTGTACCCACTAACCAACGGCAAAGTCACACAACTGGCGAAATGTATCCAGTAAAGGATAGTACGGCAGTGTTTGCTTTGCACTCGACCCGAACCCTCTTAGAACAGCTCACATTACCTGATACACTCCCTCCCTCATCTTATCAAGGAGCACGTTGAGAGCCCCGGCGACCCTGGCCACCGTGGACAGCTCCGAGCAGTGCGCGTCCAGCTCGGCCTCCAGTGAGGGGTGCCACAGCTGCCACGTGCTCGAGCGCTCGCCGCACGTCAGGGTGGAGGGGGGACCTACTGTGACGGCGTAGTAACCCTACAAGAATGATTAACATTTATTTTCCAGGACTACTCTTAAACAGTTTTAATGTGTCGAAGAACTGGGCTGGCTGCAATTGATGGCTTTTTAGAGTGGTTGAGAGTTATGCTGCCCTTTCATGTGCTCTCCAATGACTGACATAAATATCCAACTTTTGCCGAAAAACTCCGAACACAAAGTGGACATGTAAAATCAACATTGATGGCATTATAAGTTATATTTGCAGGTGGTCTAGATTTTAGTTCGTCACGCTTCTTGTTAAATTTAAAAGTGCTGTTGTACATAGCGACTCCACGCGTGCCTGCATGCGGAATTGTTAAACTGTTGGTACATAACTTTAAACCAAAATACACACTAAATGCACAAATTCCTGCCAAGACTTGACGCGTTGCTCTAAAGATGTCTGATAACTTTCGAAACAAGGAATTCTTCTGTCGTGAAGACTAGTTTTTTTTGTTGTTTTATCGTGATTCGTTCATCAAATGAGTCCTCCTGCCCTGAGTGGAGTGGGAGGGACTGTCAGACTCGTAATGTCTAAAATCCAACGTTCAAGGGCCACAGTTTCGCATTTCTACAGTTCCGCGACCTTGAGACTGAGACTTGGTTCAGTCTGAATTAAAAAGTCTTAGTTACTCACCCCCTGAGCACTAGTATAGTGCAACAACGCCATGGGATGCGTCAACGGCACCCTGTTGGTGTAAGCCGCCGCGCTGCACCCCTCGACCCTGGCTCCCAGCATCAACTTGGCCTCCGCCTCCCCCGCGCCAACGCGCACCATCACCCAGGCTGCTCCCTCCACGATGGCTAGGCGACGATCCGTGCTGGATAAGAGGGATGATCCTGGAGGGAAAGAGGTAGAGTGAACTTAAGTTTTATGAGTCTTATATTACGTTTTTCAGTTATTGGTTTATTCACACCTTTTTTCCTATTTCGCTTATTTATGTTAACATTATTTTACTAGCAACAGAAAGTCGGCGGACGGTTACTGGCAGTATGCAATAAAAACAAAATCCAGCTTTTGGCTGCCAGGAAATAAATCTTAGCACTCAGTACTAACCGAACCACACTCATAATTTCATCACATGAAGTTAAAATGTCTACCGCCCAACGAAGTGGGCACGGGTCAGCTAATGTGTTTATAAACACAGATCTTAGCTTAGGTTGAATTAAACGTTATGTTCTGCCGGGAAATGCAATATGAAATATTTTTAATACAATGAAACATAAAGGCATGCAGTGGTTTTGTATGAAATATATAAAGTCCCAATGCGAAAGTTGGCCGGTTGCTCGTTTGACTGCAATTACTACTCAGGGATTAATAAAAGTAAAACCCATGTAAATATTTACTTGTCAGCCTACTTCAGAACCTAATTAAAACTTAATCAAATTAGTAACAGACGTAACTAAGGCATTATTTTGAAGCTACATAAAACACGAATAATGAACCATATCAAAAACTATAGTCGTTAAAAATAAACACAATAACGAGCAGAATAATTTAAGCATGAATTCAGTAATAAATGAAGCGACTGCAATGCCCTGAACAAGTTATTACTGGTCAGTGAATAAGTTCGCCACCTCATGGGAAATCAGTGGTCCGCAGTCAGGAGTATTATGAGCGAATATGTACTAATTCACCTGACAGTGGGGGGCAGAGCTGGATCGGAAGCTGGTAGCTTTGCCCTTAAAATTATGACGTACTAGCTGTTGCTAGTGATTTCACGCGCTACAAACCAAAAATTATCTCACAGGAACATAAAATCGGGATAAAAACTATCCTGTGTGTTAATCCAGGTGTTAATGTATCTGTGTACCTAATTTTATTTAAATCCATTCAGAAGTTTTTGCGTGAAAGTGTTGTTAAAATTTGAGTAGAATAGTAGTAAGTAGGATATCTTTGAAGAACATTACTTCATTTAGATAAACTAACATAAATTCATTTAGATTGTGGTAGAATAAAGCTTTGACATCTCTGCTGCTAACAGGAATCTTAATTTGTATGTTCACGTAAAGAATACCTATTGGAGATAGGTCCCTCTGATATTATGAAAGACTTGTCTATCTCTAAATGCCATCCCTTACCCAACTTTAGCATGACTTTCAAAAATAGCCTTTTTACTACACAAACGTTCACTAGCTCAATATCAAACTTGCTCAATACAAGCTGTTTTGATAACCCATTTTATCTAAAAAGCTGCAGTACATCTTTAAGAGCGCGTATTCTGAAAGCTGGCAACGTCGCAAATGGCTGTCAAATATTTACAAGTTTTAATTAATTTTGCAAATTTACTGTATGAAAATAAGAAATATGGTCTCGTAGTGCACTAAAATATTGATTAGGTAATGCAATAACTAATATCGTAACCCCCTAGTACATAGTTTTAGTCGTAGAAAACGCATTTGGAGATTCACCGAATGCCTTTTATACACCTGAAAAGGTTACAATAACCAATTCAGTGTTGTAATTGCCTATATCAATTTTCTAGTGCACTACAGAGCCTTATTTCTTATTCCCATATAGTAACATTGTCAAATTAATGAAAACTTGTAAATATTTGACAGCTATTAGCGACGTTGCCAACTTTCTGGTAACGTGCCCTTAATCCCCATCTTCATAACTCGAAACATTAAATAAGATAAATAAGACGCTCATTTTTCCACTTTGCAAGTTTCATTTATTCTCGAGCCATTCAGTAGCGAGTTTTCCCTAATTTATTATAAGAAAAAAAACTCTTCATAATTCATGCTTGGCTCCCCTGAGTGCTTCTGCAGAAATATTAGGATGTCTACTCGACTTGATATTAAGAATGTTGCTAATGAAATAAGTAAATGTAGCGAAGTGGAATAATGAACTGGAGAAAGGTTACGGCTTTAATAAATGATATTTTTTGTAGTA
Source organism: Agrotis ipsilon (assembly GCA_028554685.1). NCBI lineage: Eukaryota > Metazoa > Arthropoda > Insecta > Lepidoptera > Noctuidae > Agrotis > Agrotis ipsilon. The sequence continues at coordinate 16,105,069 of CM052969.1, read as the reverse complement.
ATGATGTTTTTAAGTATCAGAATTTTTGTTGGTGTTCATCAAAAGATTGTATTTGATTCACTCTACTGCTTAAAAGACGATCGCGTTTAAAAATTAGAATTATTAACTTTATGTCGAAATTCAAAACATAAAGATGCGTTTCAACCAGTATACGGCGCATATGTTCGTGAACAAAATATGCCCCAGATAATTTCGGTGGAATCCTTACCAACACACATCTTTTCTCAAACGTGTTGTCCCAATTCCATGTTAAATGGGATAGCAGAAACATACTTATAAATAAATAATAATTAAAATACTTATTAATTCAGATATGTAACATCCAGATAGTGGGTTAATAAACAAGAATCTTATAAATATGTTAGTAATGATAAAACAACCAAAAATTAAATTAAATTAAAACAAACTAAATCAAAATTAAGACAAAATTGAAATTAAAATAAAAAATAAAATAAAAATCAAACTTGTGATGAAATACTCTTACTTCTAGGCTTTATATCAAGGGCTTATGTACAGACTCCAGCAAATCTACCTACATCAATCTGTCAAATTTCTTAAACAGATTTTCTAACTTATTTCAATAGTGGAAGGTTAATGTTCGATTGCTAAAATTTGACACATTAGTGTAGGTTGACCTGCAGCTGGAGTCGGTACATAACCTTAGCCGTTATGACGTCAAAATGGTTGAACCTATTGTGATTGATTTTCAGTGCTTAAAGACGGTTATAGGTTAGACATACAGAGGGGTGCCAACGAATGATGCCGTGGGCTACAGCTATTCGTTTTAAATATTATTTTCAAAAGGATATTCTATTATTATTTTATCATGATCATGGCATAGTAAAAAAACAATCTCAAAGAAATCACTTCACTTCACTGAGATAATTAATACAGAAATAACTCGGAAGTTACCCCGTGACCTTTCAGTTAACCTTTAGGTACTTCGAAGAAAAGGTAAAATACCCGAATGAGATTAACAAAGGACACAACCAGGGACACGTAGGTATCATTCCTGGTCACTGCCATTTTTGTTTTTTTAGATCATAACTGGGCACTTTCTAGGTTTTTTATTAAAAGTCAAAAGTGCCAACAATTTCGCACATTTGGAAAAATAGTTGTTTTAAACGTTACACCTTCACTTTCAATACCACTTCTTCCTTGTTTGAACACTTGCTAAATTAACCTTTTTTATCGTGGCAAAATCATCAAATGAGTGAAATTCAAATCAAATCATCAAATCACCCACAGGGCAGGATGGGAGGGAATGTCAGACTTGTACTGACTAAAATCCACGGTTTCCTTCAATAGCCCTTTACGTTCCGGGTTCATGGTTATTCTTTAGTAATAACTAGCAGCCCGTCCCGGCTTCGCACGGGTGGAGGACCCGGTCTAAAACCCGGTCCCGATGGTTACAAACTCAACAAAAAAATAATTATCCGAATCGGTCAAGCCGTTTTCATGTTATGTCGTGACAACGGAAAACGGGTTTCATTTTTATATATATAGATTAATGTAATGTTGTAATTCTTTGGTAATTCTTAGCAACCTGTTAAATGAACCTCGCAGCAGTCTGCTGGCTACGCCGTGAAATACATATCTGATATTTATTTAGTAACTTAAAACTTCGTTAGATATTATAAAACTACAAACGTATTCGTTGCTACCACAAAAACTACAGACTTAAATACAAGGAATCGACGTATATCCTCAAATGGGAACAACCTAACAAACTTATGTCCGCCGGGACGCGAACCTCGGCCAACTGTCAAAGTGAATAAATAGTTGGCTTCCAACCCCTGTGCATATGTTTGAATGAGAGGAAAATAACAGCGAAATATTGTGAAAGTTCGGAGCATCGCGAGAACTCGAAGCGTTTCCGCGAATACAGAACATTATATTTTCACCCTAAACGTATTTTACAATTTAGTGACCGAAAACAGTTTTTTTTTTTACGTGGTATCATCATCAAATGAGTCCTCTAAAATCCACGGTGTCCTTCAATAGCCCTTTATGTTCCGGGGTCACGGTGATGGAATAAGTCCCGCGAACCCAGCAGGCTATGGCCCTCTGAGAGGGGGCCCCGTCATTATGCTGACGCTCTTTGAGCCGCGCGTGGAACACGACGCGCCGTCGACCTGGGCATGGTCCATGGTCTTACCGCCCGCATGCCCGCGCCTACGGTGGCCGGAGGTCGTCTTGCGACGTCTGTCGCTGTGGGACGGAAAATAGTAGAGCGTGCTTAGGAATTAAGTATTTCTGAACATTTTTTATTTATATAACGATAGGTTCTCGTTTGACCACCGTCGCGCCTGATAAATTTAAGCGATGTTGTGGTCGACAGTGAAGCATGCTTGCCTTGAAGTAACCTATTCACTCTTGACATTTTTCGTAATTTCAGCCTCTTATAAGTAGTCTCATTATTAAAACAGTAAAACTAGAATCACGTGTTCCGATTTGCTGGAATTATCAACCAAGTATCATTGTAACCTGGTTTCGACAAGCTAGGGCGCAGAGACAAAATAATAAACTTGTAATGCGCGGCAAACTGAATGTTTGGGTTCCCCTGTTTCACCCCCACTGCTAGGCACACTATTGGTCATTGCATGATTTTAATAACTTATAGCGTTCCTCAATGAATGGTCTATTCAACACAAAAAATATTTTTCATCCCCCCACCTCGGAAAGGGTACTTTTGCTCTTCGATATCTGACCGTAAAAGCCGTTTTTATCCTCAAGTGAGTAAAAGCCGTTTTTATCCTCTAGTGAATAAAGTAAATTTGAATTAAGAACATCGTGTGCATTAAAGAGTTGTAGCAGTAAAAATGGCGGCCGGTGACCGCAACAGCTGATCTTTGCTGTGGTGCCTACTTCACGTTCGAAGGTTATCGTACCACATCAAATTTCAAAAATCGAATTCATTTCCTCGAAGTAGGTGTGAAAAGCAGAGTACACTTTTCGGGAGTAAAGCTGCGTTGCCTTGGGCTATCTTGAATCCCTCGCTACCTACACGAAGGATTCTTAGATTTTAAAAATTATTCTGTATTTTATATACATAATGTAGTACTCCTAGTTAATACCGAAACTGAAATACCTATCTTGTGATAGTACAATGTACACCTGATTATTTGTTTTGCATTTGGTAATTTCCTCGCTGAGGTGGGATGAAAAGTTACGTGTTGCACTCGAGTGCAAAGATTTTTCACCTTGTGCTCTTTTGATTCCCTCGCTATCGCTCATGATTCTAATTTTGAATCACTCGTTGCACTCGTGATTCAATTTTAGAATCATTCGCTTGCTTGGTCATCAAAATTGAGCACGCGGTTAAAAATCAACTTTGCACTCTTGTATAACAAATAACTATTTCCATTCGATCCGGTAGTTCCTGAGATTTTCAACTAAACAAACAAACTCTTCAGCTTTATTTATTGGTATAGATTTTTTCGTGGCTACGAAGCATTTCTAATCTCTGGCGTACTTCACAATACCTTGAAAACAAACTGCGTAGTTGGCAACGAAGCAAAAGTTCCGACTTAACTATAGGTTCTGAAGAACATTCACTTCAACTCTCAGTTTCCAATGGCCGTAACCACCTAACTTTACAAGTTAAACTGCCTCAGGTACAGTTCACGTCACATTCGTGGTTATATTGATAGAAACTTTATACGCGCATTGGAGGCCTGGGTCCAGTGATAACAACATTACAGGCTGATTAGGACTTTATATCGTTGCTCAAGTTGTAATCCCAATAATCTGACAACCAACTGTCTTACAAAGTGGTCACCGAATTCTGGGTTGTGGAGGTCAGATAGACCCTCTTATCTTAGTCATCATGGCCAGGTAAAATAAGCGTGTTCATTTGCATCCGAATGCGAAACAGAGCGGTAGATAGTGATTTATTTAATTTAACAATGAGTGATTTCATTATGAGTGACCAGTTATATTCCAATTGCTTGAAAATAATCAAACCAAATAACCTATTCGACCGATCCCAAATACAGAATATTCCCCACGTCTTTTCGGGCCTTTGCATCTATGTCGACCAGGTTTTAAACGAAGCCTAAGAGGTCGGAAACAACGTGAGTCCATCGACAAACATCGACAAGACCGAAATTTATGTGCCTTGACTGTACGACCAGGCAGCCGTGCAACAACGCAGCGCTTCGAAAATTTTCCTTTTAATTAAAACTTAAACAACTTTCTGGAACCGAGCGGTGGATATGTAAATATGTGGGCATGTGATATGTGGCTGATTTAATTATTTTCTTTGTTTTGGAACTTCCTTCGTTAGGAAATCAATTAAGAGAGAGGGAAATGTGAGAGGTCCTTTTTTATGACTTTTTCAATTATTTTGACATTCACTAGCTCCAATAACTACTAAGTATTTCATTTCGACTTGTTTAAGAAACAAGTTAGGATATGGTATATGCTGAAAACTGGTGCCACGTTATGATCATTTTCTCTTTTTGAGGGTCGCCTCTTAAATCAGAAATTTCAGTAAAGGATTTTTTTTCTTTTTAGAGATCAATTGATTGAAAAAACGAACCTTCCCACCCTAAGATTTTTTTCCCGTATCGTGCGTTTACAAACATACAAACTCATACCTATACACAAACACCCAGACGATAGCTAAGCCACTGCAGTCGTGCCCTCAATGTCCCCGAATTTTAAGAACAAATATCTACTCCAATTTCCAAAACCTCAAACCAAAGGCATTCTTCGTTTCCCACACAAATGCTTCAACGTTGACATCTCCGGGTACCGTTTGATCGGCTTGTCCACAAATTCCCGGAACGGCACGGGCCGATAACTACATTCTTAGCGAGCCGACCCACGACGCGATTGAAAATCGTCCTTGCTACTACGATTTAATGATGCAATTCGATTGACTTGACGTCGTTGGGGCGAGCGTGTTTTGTTTTTCATTTACTCGAAGAAAACGTTTTATCTCATATGTCGTAGTGGTAAGGATGATTTTCACTTGTAGTTGGAATCGGTTGAATTGCGTCGCGTCGCGTCATGGGGAAGCTCCCTTAGCGAGCCGAGCCGGGTCAGCGGCGACGTTTCTATGTTGAGGTGCAAAGATAGTGATCAAAGTGGTGTAAAGTGTGGAGTGTTCTGACCTAGTTTTGTGGGGGTTAAAGTTTAATGGTAGATTTTAAACATTTTTTTTATCGTGGTATAAAATCATCAAATGAGTCCTCCCACCCCGGGCAGGGCGGAAGGGACTGTCAGACTTGTACTGACTAAAATCCACGGTGTCCTTCAATAGCCCTTTATATTCCGGGGTCACGGTGACGGAAATAAGTCCCGCGACCAAATAAGTCCCACGACCTAGATTTTAAACTTAGATGATTTGATGTAGAAATACAAATAGCCACGAGGTTTCTCTTACAAATTAGAATTTAGTGTGGGACAAGGAATTTTTCTTGTATCCAGGGTGCGTTCATTAAAAAGTTAAACATCTGTTAAACACTTGAAGTACTCGACAGATGTTAAACTTTTTTGTAGTTAGACAGTTGAAGTCTAATGCTGAAACGGCGCGGGAATCGTTAACAGCGGCACACAGCGCAACAATCAATTACTTTGTCACTGCGCCAATCGTATTGACGAAACGAAAATTTGATTATAAAAAATCAACTCCTTTTTTGCAAATTCTTTTAAAAATAAAATTGTATTCTGCCTTTTCATAAAATTAATTTTGAGAATACTTTGACCGATAGCAACTTTCTTAGTAGGCCGATTTTACAAAGATCTTATTATTTATACATACCCAAACAAATCACAGATCTATTTGAACAGTGTTTTAAATGTGAAGTATTTTGACCTGGTTTTGTTTTAGAAGTACTTTGAAGTGAAATACGAGTAGGAGGCTCAATACGAAACTTATTTAGTTAATGCTTCCCTTATAAAATCACTCTTTTAAATTGATTTCAGTAATTATTACTTCCTCATCATCCAATTGTTTTACCTAATACCAGCTGCTAAATCGAGCTCTGCTCTGATGCAGAAAAAGGAATTCCATAAATAAAACCTTATAAATTGAAGAAACACAGAAAAAAACCTGTTTAAATCTAGGGTTTCAACCCATGCTAAAACAAATCAACCACTGATGAGCCAGATTGAGTGACGAAAATTATTAGATCTTTATGAAAATATTAGAAAACGAATTTTCCCAGTCATGGGACTTAGCTCGGTAAATAAGGAGTCTCGACAAAGGTACATGACTTGAAACATACTATGTACCTATATAACCTTAGGTACTAACATTAGACTAGCCAATACATCTCCAAATAGCTAAGTTAGCGACGTGTACGGATTCCCGAGTCGACCTGGCGATAACATTACATTCCTGGAGCGTCGGTCATGTTTGTGAGACGGTGTCAGAGGGACTATGTGTCTTTGTTACATGATTTTTTGTAGAAAGTAATGTTAAGATGTCCAACGATCAAGATTCTAGTTTTATAGAAATGTGTTCAATTTTTGAAAAATTGTTGTTATCAATTATATGTGACATTTTTTGGTTTAATTAACGTTGCCCCACACTAGGACTTTCTCCTGTGTTGTTGGATGCGTTTACAATCATATAAACTCACGAACGGGCCATATAAAACATCAACTGACCTCTCTGCAAGTAGCAGTGTCTGTACGGCGCGGCATGCTGCACAGCTCGTGCACACAACACGCGCGACCCTCCTCCACCACGTGCTGATGTGCAGCGAGCGATCAGCTCCACCCAACGCTCTACCACTTTGTCCCTGGAAGGACAAGATTTAAAGTAGCTTGGACGCTAAAACTCAATTGTAATTTAGTGAAAACTTTAGATTATATTGCAAATCTTTACACTTTAAGAAAACCTTTTTTAATATCCTAACGCTGCTAGGTTGAAGTGGGATTAAGAGCCTACGGTACTACGAAAGCGTCGTTTGATGAGAAAAAAAACCGTACTTGGACTGACCCATCACCTTAAGCTCCTTTGGTTTTTGTCGTAACATATATGTGCCTCCGGCACATGTTAAAAAAAACAAAATCCAATAGGTAACATATGTAAGATAATAGATGACATATGTAGGCAGGCAGGCATGATAGGCTCATAAAGAAATGGCGAGATGAGCTTGACCCATTCTGGACTGACATTAGATCAGGAAAATGGAAATAAGGTAGTAATAAAAAGGAAAACCATCCCAAAATTTCTTGTCTTCGTTCTTCAGAGACAACAGTTCGATAGAGATTCTTGAAAAAAGCGTGATCTTTTCTTGAAAAGGTTACATTTTTGCTATCGATCTCTGAAGATGTGTAATGGCGATGCACGGATTCTTTTCTAACCAGTAAACATAAGAAAACCTACGCTTTAACAAAAAGAGGACTCTATTTCAAGAGGTTAACAGAATACCAACCTGCACAGATATCCGGACGGTGTCATGAACTCCTCCCACTTGTCAGCCTCTCTCCCTGTGAGACGAACGCGTCCGTAGCCGACAGGACCATCTTGAAGACGACAGTCATCACCCAAGTTTAGAGGAGGAAGAGAATCTAAAGTCACCAGGTATTCGAGTGAGCGGGAACGCATCTGCCGGAAGAATATAGAGAAAGAGGTAGAAATATTCGACTGTTATACAGAGTGAATTTAAGTGGGTGTGTATGGCTACATCGGAAACTATGAGGAATGTCGAAAAATTTTTGAATATAGTTTCGAGGCCGATTTTGACAAAAACTATAACTTTATTATTAGATTTTAGACAATTCAATCATCCTGGCCAGGAACCGAACCCGTTCATTTTGAAAAAAAACACATCATTTAATATGAAAACTATAAATTCCATTCATTACTTTTTATCTTTACCCCACACTAGGATTTTCTCCTGCGTCGTGAGTGCGTATATAAACCTAAAAACTCACATTGCGCAATCACCCAAACCCGGAATAACTACTAGGAGGTCATACAAAAATTTGTTCCGTGTCCCCACACGGAACAAATTTTTTAGTCAAACGGTCAACCACCGCGCAAACCGTGCCGGCAAAATCATGGTTCTGCTTTGTGGTTCACGGACTTATTAATTATGTTTTACGCATGTTTTTTTTTTTTTAAACTGACCTTTTTTCCCCTGTGCAAAGCTATAAGATGACAGCATCTGAATCTCGGGTCCCTCTGTCCAGCTCCGTCCACTATCCTTTGCACCAGACTTTCAACAGCACTCTCCAACTCAGTTGAAATGCGACCTGCATAGAAAATCAATTAGGTACTGATACTGCTAGCCTACTTCATCCCACTACTGGGCAAAGGCCTCTCTCCATGACCTCCAGTTTTCACGATCTAGGGCCAAAATAGACCATTGATCGTTGGTTTTATCCAGCTAATCTCGTCAAGTCTGCCGCGATGCCTGTGGGCCAAATTAATCACTTTGTGGACCCCTGACAGTTGACACAGCCAGAACCAGTCGTTATAACAAAAAAATGCATTGAAATAAGCTTTATAAGTACCTAGTTTACTTTAGCCAAAATTGATTATAGTCCCAAAAATTAAACGCTCCATTATTAATTAAATTTTTAGATACAACCCATATCTTCGCGACTATTTACAAGCTTGCATCTCCTGTATTTCTCGATGTCCTAAATATCTAGAAAAACAAATAATAAATACAATTGGTAACATACCTGTCTGATCCTCTTCCCAGAGATTGTCAACATAAGAGTTGAGGGCTCTGAGCTGGTTGAGTGAGAACCGCAGACCTGAGGCTGGTAGACGCAGGTCTCCACCAGGGGTCTCGCTCGCTAAACCTGATGCTCCTGAACCCATAGCTGTTGATAAACATGAGGTAAAGATTAATGATGTAATGCCTGATGACTAGACGGAAGAGTGTACTTGTATTGTACACACGGCTACACATCAAGTTATGCAAAACCAGTATTAGCTGACTGCGCATTGTGTGTAAAAGTCGTACGAAGCGAGAGCAAGACAAACTGGTTTTGTATAGCTTGATGTGTAGCCGTGTGTACTAGTCACGCAGCGCAGGAATGGATTGTGACAAAATATAACGGTTGTATGATTCTAATAACGACGTGGTTTGTATGAAGGCGCTGTTGGCGCAGTGGCTAGGGGATTAAACTGCTGCACACCGTGTCGCGGGTTCGATTCCCGCACGTAACAAATATTTGTATGAACTACAACTAGTTGTTCCGGGTCTGGGTGTTTGAGTATATGAGTATGAGGAATTTCTCCTGTGTAAAAATAGGAGAAATTCCTAGATTTGGGCAACGTTATAAAAAAATAAAATAATAATGATCATGTCGTAGGTGATGCAAAATCAACGACTGCACCTTCAAACAGATAAACCAATATGTAGAGCCAACCGAGGTCGCGGGAATATCGGGTAACCGTGGCCTCGGAACGTAACGCTAGGCTATTGAAGGACACCGTGGATTTAGTCAGAACAAGTCTGACAGTCCCTGAGAGGGAGGACTCATTTGATGAATTTAAAAAAAAAGTAAAAAAAGGATCCCTTATTGAACTGTCTTCCACCTTTTGCTGGCGGCAATATCATTGATAAGGGCAAAGTACGAAACTACTAATTTACTTAACCTGCGACATTACAGGTGCTTTACACAAACATGTCTGCGTGCTAAAAGGCAATAAAACAAGCAACACTATCAGTGGAGTTAATTATTGAGATGTTATCACTGATGAGCGGGTGACATTGAACGAGCTAACACCATGTCCTACACGTTCGGCGTGGCGAATCACGTGACCTTTTACCTTCACGCACCATTGTTTATTTACCTACAAAAAAATAACATGTCATCGTCAGTATGATCAAAATGTTGGTAAAATTACTGAATTTCCTGTAGATATCCTTAGGTTGGCAATGAATTGTTGGAATGTTGTTAATGAATTGTATGTTTAATTGAATGGGTGACCATCTGTGATACTGAGTTCCCTCCATGTCTCGGAAAGCACGTAAAACCGTTGGTCCCAGCTGTCATGTTCTTTGACAGTCGTATTAGTAAGAAGGTCCAAAAGTCTGATAACCAGTCTTCCAATGGGGTATCTTATTACACATTTACTGGGTTGTGGAGGTCCGGTAGGCAGTCGCTCCATGTAAAATACTGATATCCAGCTGCATCTGGTTCGACTGGAAGCCGACCCCAATGTGTTTGGGAAAAGGCTAGCGAGATGATAATGGAAATAAATTGTTGGAGTTAAGTACATTTAGACGCATTTATGAGAAATTGGTTGGAGAAAACTACAACTAGGAATGGAAGGTTATGGAGGAAACCGTTGTAAACGTAAGTAGTAATTCATTTGACAGGCCTGTTGGTCTAGTGGTTAGTGACCCTGACTGCTAGGCCGGAGGTCTTGGGTTCGATTCCCACCCAGGACAAATGTTTTTGTGATGACCACGATTATTTTTGTTCTGTGTCTGGGTGTAATTTGTCTATAATATGTTTGTATTTAGAAATATATAAGTATGTTTATCAGTTGTCTAGTACCCATAACACAAGCTCTGCTTAGCTTGGGACTAGATGGCGTTGTGTGATAGTTATGGAATATTATTATTATTATGTCAGTGGATATTATGCTAACACAAATTACATGTTTATCCTACAAAACTTTCCTTCCCATCAGTTTACCCCAAACATCATCAATACAATGCCAATCATCGATTGTGTAACATTGATGACACGGTGTGCGCCGGCGCACAATGTAGCGCAAATCAAAATGGCGGCGATATTGTCGCACTTCCGCCGGAAGCGTATTATGTGGCGCCGGTCATGCGAGCAGGTGGCCGTGGTGTGTTATCTATTTGGAGTTGTTTGCCAGAATTGTGGACGAATGTTTTGAAGGACTTATTGATGTGAGACCGGAAGAAACTAGTAGCGTCTGTTCCAGTCAGGGCCAAAGAAAATCAAAAACTTTGATAAAATATTAACATAGTTTAAAAATTAATATTGTGTCGTCCAACATGGTTTCCCTCAAGAAAAGTCACACGTAAAAATATATAAAATCTAAGGACAGTATAAAATTTCCTACTTCGTGGGGAACGCCTTCCGCCCTGACATGATCTTCCTGTTACCCCTCTAGTTAGTCTCTAACATTAACTGTTAGGCTTTTTCATAAATTCTGTTAACATCCAATGCCACAATACGTATTTGACTTTGCATTCCATTTTATTCTCTAATCCTATCTAAGATCAAGTTGCTATGTCACCCCCAGGGGTATCATCCAAGACCGCCATGGGTACAGAATGAGTGCAACTTTCTCTTAATCTCTTTCTGCTGCTCTCACGGCCATATTTCTTTACAACTCTTATTTTGTTTTCCTCTATTACTTTATTCACTATCCCAACTTAACTTAAACTACCAAAGTATAAATACAATCGCAGATTACTAAACTATCAAAGTATAAATACAATAATGACCACTATTTGAGGCCATTAAACTACGTAATAGCAAATCAATTCATCTGTAGATTCCATTACAAACACAATTGAATGGTCATTCAATAATACTGGGACTTCCATTCATGAATATTGAACTACCAAGTATTTACTCTGTGACGGAAAAAAACTTGAATGAAGTAAATGATCTTTCGTGTGACATGCTACTTAATCATAGCATTAGTAATTGTTTGATGAAGGACACGAAACCACTGAAAACCGGTAAAATAAAACAAGTAATTATAATAAGATGTTATATCTACTAGCTGTTGTCAGTGCCTTTTGCCCGCATATTACTCGAAAATAATCCCAAGGGATCGTGGAATAAACGTTATGTTGAACTTTAAACTGTATCTGAAAATTTCAAATAGATCTGTTAAACCGTTCTGACGTACATACATAAATGATTTACAAATATCTTTTCAAACTTTCGCATTTATAATAGGTTTAGATTCTTTAGATCAAGTCAAAGATCTTTCGCATTTATAATAGGTATTAGATTCTAGAAAAAAAGTCAAAGCTTTAAATTAGCAGTTGCAACACTGTTTCGAAGCCTACACTTGGAGAATCCCGTCATCCCATTCCCAAACAACGGCAAAACCTAAATAACCAGAGTTTGGATTGCCACCATCATCGATATATGTATAGTCTAAAGCGTGTGACGCTACTACAACCGTCTACAACCAATGATATTATAAGTAAAAAGGTGTAGGATACGTTATACGCGCTCAGAAAGTGACGCGCTCAAATGTGGTCAATTGACAAACCTTGACTATATTTGTATCTTTTTCACTTGCGATGCCATCCTACTTTAGCGACTAATCGTGATGTAGTGTGTTGTTGCAATATTTAGTTATTCATGTATGCGTTAGTGTGCCGTTTTTTAATATAGAATGTCGTGTAGGTAACGTATCTATTCATTTATAATATTATTGTCTACAACATAGAGTGAAGCTTCTTTAATTAAAACACACGGACATGACAACCCACAATCTCTGCTATATCCTTCAAATAAACACTCACCAATTACATCTGTTTTTTTCTAATGGTGACTATAGTTATATTTATCGTTTTTGCGAGCTGACGAGTTACGGCCGACTGCCTTCCGTGTGTCGGTGACAATGGCTGACGAATGGCCACTCGTTTCAAACACTAATCTCTGTCATTAAGAGAGCATTGATGTATGTGGAGTATGTGGATGGTCGAGCTATCTATGTTTTTTGAAATTGTTTAGAAAAGTGTAACTTATGATTGGTCAAACTAAGCTATCAGCTGCCAATTTTATTCTGCTGGGATCGCGGGATTATCTTAAGAGTACTATTTAAGAAATACCATAGATTTTAATCAGTACGAGTCTGTCAGTCCCGCTTAAACTGAGAAGGAAGGACTCATTTATTATTATTATTTATTTATTTATTTTCTCGTAGCATAATTTGATGATTTACTGCAGTGACGTGGCGACTGCCGATTGCAATGACATGTCGCTACGGCACATCATAGTGTTCGCAGTAGGCTAACTGTTCTTTTTACCACAGTTTTAATTTGGATTAACCACAGGAATCTCCATGTATTTATTTTTTGACATTGGCCCGCTGTAGGAATTTCTCCTCTGTCGTGGGTGCGTTTACACTCACATACACAAATACTTGTATGACCTACAAGTAGTACAAATACTTATAGGACCTACAAGTAGTTCTTCAGTGCGGGAATCGAACACACAACACGCTGCGTAGCAATCCAATTGCTCAGCCACTGCGCTGACCGTGCCTTCAAACTATTAACATTTCACTAGCGCAACTTTATGTAATGGGAAAATTACATTCATTAACACGACAACTTTATTTGCATATCGCTTTTATCCAACACGTAATTACTACTCAATCAAAATTAACATAAGCTAACAACATTGTACTTTAAAAAAGTAATTAATAAGTAACAAATTGATTAAAATTCTATTAGTCGCCGCCACCTTCAATTCGACCTTAATTCCCATAGACTACGGTGTATGGCATGAGTCATGGTGAACTTATGTTGTGATGTGACGAGGTAATCTAGTGCCACTGATAACAGAGATGCAGTAGATAAGGTGGATTATCTTGGCTGATGGTTTGAGTCATGAGTATGTTGAGAAATGATGGCAGGCATTAATGAAATAGGACTAAAGTTTTTTTTTTCATTGTATGAATTATTCTTTTTTATCGTGGGAAAATCATGAAATGAGTCCTCCCGCCCCCTTACTATCAGACTCGGACTGACTAAAATCCACGGTGATCCTTCAATAGCCCTTTACGTTCCAGCGCCACGGTTACCTGTTGAGGCAGTCCCGCGACCACGGCAATGGAGTTTTGCCTGCGTTGTAGGCGCGTTTACAAGTATAAAAAACACATAAATTAATAAGGAATGAAAGTCATACAAATGTTTGTTCCGGTGAATGTCACATGTCTTCTACCTTAAAACCCCTTCTAACAGCATAACTATAGTCCTATAGTGTAAAGTATCACACGGGATTCGAACCTACCTATAACCTACAATCCGTTTCTCGGTGGATACCGGGCTTATCTGTAAAGTTAGCTTGTCGTTGTAATAATGTTTCTCCATAAAAAGACAACAACATAAATTGATGATATGAACCAGTTGTGTAACAGAAACTTTTGAAATAGACCAAATCCCATTTATGTAGGAAAGTGCGTATTTGTCCAAGAAGAAGATCGATTAGTATCATCACTACATAGTATAAAACAAAGTCGCTTTCTCTGTCCCTATGTCCCTTTGTATGCTTAAATCATTGAAACTACGCAACGGATTTTGATGCGGTTTTTTTTAATAGATAGAGTGATTCAAGAGGAAGGTTTTTATGTATAAAACATGCATAATATAATAGAGGTTGCACCCGTGCGGAGCCGGGGCGGGTCGCTAGTTTAATTATAAGTCTTGCAAAGATTCCATAAAAATAAATTATGAAATGCAGAATACATTAAAACTTTTGGTTACACTTTTCAACTCATAAAGATATTTGCGATACTTTAAAAATAAAAATAAAAAACATTACAGAACAAAATAAAACAAACTCAAATACCTGTTTTCCAAAACTTTCACAATAATAAAAGCACAAAATATAACAAAACTAAAAACAAACTTCCATTGCTGTCAAAATTGCCGCGCAAACTTTACGAGTATTTTCCCGAGGCACAGGCGCCGCGGCGTACAGCCACACAACGAATGTTTGTGTCCGAATACCACTGTTTACTCTGTCATTCTGCCTTTGTTACCATGGAGGTTCGTTGGAGGACGAGTCGGCTATTATTTATCAGATTGCTTTACTCTTTTCGGACAAAAACATTTTAGTTTTTCCGTGCATGCAGTACTATGTTATTAGAGGCTATTTACAAACTTATAATTCTCTGCGATTTTCTGTTTTTGTGAATTGTAAATCTTCATTAAAATGTTACTCAGTTAATGTCTATATGTGGAAATGACGTGAAGAAACAAGTGTTTAGTCTTGTTATTCATCAGAAATTAACCATCCGGTTCCTAAGTTTTATGCACGATTTATTTTATTTTATAGACTCATCTGGATATTAATCATAAAATAATCGAATTGTGCCTGTTTAAAGTACTTAGTTAATTACTTCCCGCCCTATTTACCGGCCATAAGCGAAATGTGGGTCGTAGATTCTCCTAAGCCTAAATCAGTTGAGCCAAGAACACCTACAGTCAACTGGCCTACTAAACTTCAAAATGTTCCACCAGATAGTAAAATATTCATCCCTCTAATCCCCGTGGACACATAGTTACGTAAACTTGAATAGTTTCGTTATCAGCCGTCGCCGGCGAAACGCCTTATCGCGCAAGTTTTGTCCCAAATGTAGGTTCCACGTTCAAAAGTATTAAAAAGCTATTAGGAACGGGAAAAGGAATGAATTTGTTGGAAATTACGAAGTTGCCAGTATTTTATGACTAGTAGGGCGCCTTTTTACAATGGCTGATATAGCTAAAGACGCTACAGTGTTCATTTGTGTCTAAATCATCAAAACCAGCTAGAATTTTACCCAAGATATTGCCGTGCATCCGGACGGCGAGTAATGAGTGACTTGCCGTACGATCTTGTGCCATGCCCGGGTCAAAAGCGCGTTGTGTTCCACACACGCATCAAAAGCTGACAACAATCTGATGGGGCCCGCTTTATTTATTTATTTAATCGTTATGCACAATTTACAAAATCATGTACAAAGGCGGACTTAATGCCTTGGGAATTATCTACCAGTCTACGTTATTTAGGGTGATGCAGAGACAAAGAAAACTGGCTTTAAACGGCCAAATCCTGCCGGGGTCGCGGGAGTATCTTATCAAGTAACCGTGACCTTGAAGGTAAAGGGCTATTGATTACGAGTTCATTTCTGTTATACCCAAATAGTGGTAGAATCTGTCTCTCCTCAATACAGATCACTTAGTGATCTAGTCAGGGGAGCAGGAGCGTCGCACCCAACTATTTAGTATATGTATACAATGTCTTTAAAATCTGCATACTTGATAAGTTCCACATGTACTGTATAGCTCTGTGTCTGTGTACAAATAAATATTATTATTAAAAAAAATCTGACAGTCTGACCGAGAGTCTGACAGTCCCGTCAAAATATCGTGGCCGCAAATACTTTTGCTGAGCATTGAGTGACTGTGATTCCCAGTTCGGGCAGGCCTGGTTCACTCCGCGGCGTAGGTATAAAACTGCACGTAGGGTGGGGGGCCTCTTCGTGGAGGACAATTCAGTCGGGTGCCACGCGCTACCCGTTCCGCTCGCGCTTCATCTTCTAAATATTTTTGTTCGGTTACGTCTATTTACGCACCACGCTACCGCGTGATCTTGATGGGTAAGAAAAAAAGTGCATATTTATCTATGTAGTACATTTAAAATACGATTATTAATTCCAGTCAGTAAAATGACCAGTGATACAATTTAATTTAGTAGGTATGTACCTACATGTCATTGATGCACAAATGTCAATTTACTAACTGGAATTAATAATCGTACTTTAATAATGAACAACAAAATTATCTACCTGCTTGTGGTGTGCTTATTAATGTCATTCAAGTATCCCCGCTTAACTGACCATGATTAGGTAGGTTACAAGTTTGTCCTACTAGAGGACCAAGATAAAATAGACGAATATCAAACCTGACATCACCCTACTCACGTTAAGCTGAGTAGCTACGTAGGTAAGTCGAATTAAAATCGGTAGAAAGTAGAAAGATTGCTTTGTTGTTTACGCACGTTCAAACTCAGAAAATGGCCACACTACGCATTCAAGGTCAGCGATCGTATTTCGCTGCGCGACTTTTTTACCTACCTACCTGCAAAGACACGCCACGCGGGGCCTGTAACAGTATGCGATAGTAATTGGTCGGTTGAATGCAAAATGATAAGGACTAGCTACTTTGCCACAGACGATAACAATCTTTAAAGTTATGACTTAATAAAATTATAGACCAAGAGCCATGGTCAAATAAGAGAAATAATTATACATAACAATAATAGGTAAAACAGATAATATTAATATATATAATTGTTCCTCACGAAAGGTGCCGTAGGTGTATGAAGTAATCGATGATGAATCCAAAAAGATATAGGTTGATGATAAAAACAAAATTCCATGAGGAACATAGGTATTTATGTTATTAATGTAATTTAACAAATGCGTAAAAACGTATACCCACCTAACTGTGTCTAAACTCGCGAGTCGCATCCCTATTGAGCTTGACCGACGGTAACCTTTCAATGTCCTTGGCGTCAGATAAACAAAAATAAACTTTCGCGCGTAACCATTCAGTACATTTTTGCTTGCGCATGGGAAGTTTAGGCTAATATAAAAGTAGGTGGGCGGTACGGCTGCCAGTTAAAGGTGAACGCAGACCTAGCCGCACCGCAGTCTCCGCAGTCCCCGCATTACGAATTCTTTGTATGAAATTCTATGAAACCTCGCACACCTAGCCGCATCGCAGTAGCCGCAGACCCTGAGACGACCGAATTCCCCAACCGCAGCTGATGACGTCACCAACGTCGGCCCGCACGCAGCGGACGCTGCGGCTAGTGCGGTGCGGATGACGTCATTCGCATCCCCGGCGCGGACGGCGGAACCGAGCTGAAGGATGTGCAATGTGCGTGCGCAATAGAAAAAGTTTTTTTTTTATGTTTCTGCGATTGATATAAGAACTTAATAATATAATGGAGGATTCTACTTTAATTACGTTGGTTCAAAAATACAACGAGCTGTATAATGTACAGAATGAAAACTATATGAATCAACAAAGACGAAAGAAAGAAATCAAGTGCGATGCGCAGTGTTGCCAACGAATAAACGATCTCTTCATAACCATAACCACTAAACAAATTATTTTTTCGAAAACATTAAACAGTACCTAAATATATGATATCACTAAAAATATTCATTACATAACAAAATATTTTTACTAAGCATTAGATCCAGATGAGAAACAGAATATTATTTAAGAACTACAATAATAAATATTACGCCACTAAAAGAGTCAAAACCAACAATTTTAGTCGAAAATTCACTAAGTTGGCAACACCGGCGATGCGTGCAGCGACTGCGGGGACTGCGGGTACTGCGGTGCGGATAGGTGTGCGAGGCCATTAACAAAATGCGATGAGTGCGGGTACTGCGGAGACTGCGGTGCGGCCAAGTCTGCGTTCACCTTAAAATGTACTTTATTCTTTCGTGCATAGATTTTACATTTGTTTATTTTTTTTTGGGAGTGACGCTTCTTTGCGTAGTAATATTATTTATTCTATGGTTCGGGGAACCTAGATACCTATTACTATTTTCCCACAGTAATTTCTTACTAGTTGATTACAAGTGGCGTGCTTGCTTATTGACGCAAGAACCTCTACCTAACCCCACAGTGATAACAGGGGTGATGTTATGTTAAAGGCAATTATTGTTAGAGTAACACTTTATTTTAGGTACAATCGTTCTCTACTACAAGCAGCAACCGCTTTTAGTGTTTAGAGTCAGTGACGGATTAACCCTTAATCAAATTAAGCAATTGCCTAGGGCATCACGTCTGGGGGGGCACCAGAAGAAGCACAAATAAATCCTAAGGTCGGACTTAATTGTGCTTCTTCTGGTGCCCCCATGGACATCACGTCTCACTTTCATGTCACCAAAAACTTACTGAAATTGCTTAAATTTTCTAGCTCGCTTCGCTCGCTATTCCATCTTGCAACCTGTGGTTGCCTTATTTATTGAATATGCAAGTAAATGCAAAAAAAAAGTCGAGCTCGCTTCGCTCGCTCTTGCATATCCTTAGACTCTGTTTTATCTACTGGTGAGTTACCATGAACTCCTATAGCGTAAGTCTTTAGGCTGTGAGAAAGAGACAGAGCTATACAAGTCGTCTAGACTAGAACCACTTCGTTCCCTGAGCGTAACTATTCACGCTTTAAGACGTCGTGGTAGACCACCTGAACGAATTAGAGACGATCGTGGATAGGTGGGAGATGCTCACTGCAACAGACGACGCGAGGCGATTTCCGGCCACCGTAGACGCGGTCATACGGATAGCGAGTAATGAGTGACTCGCCGTACGATCATGGACCGTTTCCGGGTCGACGGCGCGTCGTGTTCCACGCGTACCTCAAAGAGCTGTCAGCAAACTGACTGTGCCCCCCCTCTCTAGAGGGCTAAAGACTGCCGGGGTCGCGGGACTATCTCATCAAGTAACCGTAATACTGAAACGTGATGGGCTATTGAAGGATCACTGTGGTTTTTTTTGTCAGTACAAGTCTGACAGTGAAAATACTCATGGATAGGGGGGCACCAAAGGCTTCAATTGCTTAGGGCATCAAGTAGTCTTAATCTGTCACTGTTTAGAGTGCGAAACCATACCTCATTACCAGTTATTGCTTTAGTACCTATCTACTCAAGTTTCATTTCCTCAGAACAACTCGAAAGAGGCTATCCGAAAGAAAACCAAAGAAAGTACACTTTTAAAAGGCAAAGACAATTTTTTAGAAGACGCTCGCGATTCAGCAACGCGAGTGAAATACTTGCAGGCGGCAGTTTGAGCGCGACTCGGATTACTATCCACACAGAACCTTATCTGGGGAACTTATACCCTCAAGCAAAGGGAGCAAGGAGAAATGGAGAGGTAGAAGTACAACTTGGTCCTAAATATAACCCGTTTGAAGACTGTAATGCCCAGAAATCAGAAAATAAGTAGACTTGCATTAAGCAGGAATACGCAGTTGACTGCCTATAGTGGGCCAGGGGCTTTAGTCAAACAGCATACGACAGCAGACGACGATCGTTATCGTTCATCAGTTACCAATACATTTTCAACTTTATACACCAGAGCGTAAAGTTGAAAATCTATTAAAAACTGCTAATCGATAACGAACGAAACAAACGAAAACGATCTGTGAACTTTAATAGATTTTCAACTTTACGCACTGGGTTATAAAGTTGAAAATGTATTGGTGACTGATGAACGATAACGACTGTCGTTTACTGTCGTATGTTGTTTGACTAAGGCCCCGGGTGTTAAAATAAATAGAAGGAACCTATAGAGCCTATTTTCAATCGATTTACCTCCTACAAGCTGACGGAACAATAATTGCTATTACTGCCATGCTTTCGTAAACCATCCTAGCTATTGAACGTTAAAAGGCGAGTCTTAAACACTCATAGACGAGAATCAGCTGACACCACAAATCCTCGATCGTTTTACAAGGTGTCGTAAGATATGAATGCTAGAATTGAGAACGCGAATGGGCAAACGTAGTGTAGGACGCTCTGCGACAATAATAATAATAATATTCCACAACTATCACACAACGCTATCTAGTCCCAAACTAAGCAGAGCTTGTGTTATGGGTACTAGACAACTGATAAACATACTTATATATTTCTAAATACGTACATATTATAGATAAATTACACCCAGACACAGAACAAATGATCGTGCTCATCACACAAACATTTGTCCTGGGTGGGAATCGAACCTACGACCTCCGGCATAGCAGTCAGGGTCACTAACCACTAGACCAACAGGCCAGTCTAGACAGACAAGATGGTGAGATGATTTGAATGCGGCTGGCAGCGGATGGATGCGGACTGCATAGGACCGGGTGCGTTGGCGGGGGAGGTGTACGTTCAGCAGTCCATGGCAAATAGGCTGATAAAATATTACTAGGTAGACAATTTTTTCGGAGGCAAGTCTTCCATTGACTTTCATTTTTTATCAACTAACGTTATGATCATGATATTGTCGATAGTTTTCCGTCGCTCCACCGGTTCTTCTGTCCTTGCCTATATATTGGCAAGATTGTGAACGATTCAAGTAAAACGTTCAAACTTCGTCTTTTGATGGAGTATGAATAAGTTTCAGGAATAATGAGTACTGTAACTGAACTGCTTTTGATACCTAACACTGAAGGAATAGACGCTGTTTACCAGCGGACTACTAAGTTATTTATATGAAACCTCTTACTACAAGTTTAACTGTAGCTTTTTCTTGTGATTGATGGATTGAAGCCAAACGATTATTTTTCTTATTTTTTCCCTATCATGTCGTTGATACTACTTCGTCACGCAAATCCACGTGTTGTCTAGATTCTAGAGTTGTAGTAATGATTTTTGACAACATTTTGCCATCAGTTGTATTTAAATCCTATGCAGTAGGAGGCTAAGTTTTCATTTTGCTATTAGACCTAAATATAATTATTTTTTCAATGTATATGAATGGATGGCTTGGTCATGTTGAGAGAAAGAGTGAAAGGCGTCTAACAAAAATAATTTATAAGAGGAAACGCCCGGAAGGGATGCCCTAAGAAGACCTCACTAACCTTATTGGTAAAGTGCTTCAGAAAGGCCGAGTGCGTAGTACTCGATATACAGGATACATATATAAAATCGACGTGCTTTTATGATCAGCTGTATGAATGTGGATGAGGCGAAAGAAGTATGGTAGTAAGTAAGGATCGTAGCTAGGTGGTGCTCTGTATTTTCTGCATACCCCCATGGCAGAGGGCGGAGTTTATGTATGTATTTTCAATTTATTTATAGGCTTCGTGATAATAACAAAATTCGAAGTAAGAATTAAAGCGCGTTCTCTGACGCTATCATCATTTTCCTCTTATTTACTTTTACATGATAACTCACACATTGCATCCATCTCTTCTTTGGTCTTTCTCTCCCCACCTCTTCAACCATCAAACATAGTTCCAATTTAGAGTTTCCTCACCACATAAATCCGTTGCAAATCACAGCTACACTAGTAGATTACGCACCAAGGGAGTAAAGCATTGCCTTACGTCACGGGCGTATTGTATCCCGAAACGACACTAAGGATTCTGGGGTGAACCTCCGTAGCGCAGCGAGGAGGTTCAAGTGTTAATTCCCGAGTGAAACGAGGGAATTAAGTTAAGAATCATTAGTGTAGCGAGGGATTCAAGTCAGCCCAAGACTAGGCAGCTTTACTCCCGAGGAGCGTAGTCTGCTTTTCACACCTACTGCGAGGAAATAAATTCGATTTTTGAAATTTGATGTGGTACGACAACCTTCGAACGTGAAGTTGGCACCACTGTAAGTGATCAGCTGTTGCTGCCAGCGGCCGCCATTACTGATACGACTCCTTGGTGAAAGTTTTCATACGGTTTTCTTTGAGGTTCCAAATTCAAATCACATTATTCCCACGGGAATAATGAAATTCAGTACATATATTATTCCCGGCTCGAGCGAGGGGGAATAATGTCATGCTTTACGGTAGGTTTGCCTGACGTAGGTATAATAATATGACATTTACGAGCAAGTAGTGTGAAAAGTAATTTTTCATTTCTCATACTCGGAAAGTAGTGTTTGTTTGATCAGAGCAGCGGGTCGAAAACGATGCTTCCCACCCTTGGGCGGGAAAGACTCATAGTAATTGCTTCCCTCCCTAGGGCGGGAATGAATTTTAAAAATAGAACTAAAATTGGTTATTTAGTCGGCTATAATTTTCTATATTATTAATTTCGTGCAGGGCTACGGTAGACTCGATCGAAAGCTAACCAGAATAATAAAACATTAAATAATAAAGATTTCGAGTCGACAACATATATCCGCAAAATTCGGATAGTCGAGTATTTTGTAAATTTCTAATGATTTTCTGACCAGACAGATCGCAGCCGCCATTTTTGACATCGGTTATCATGTTGAGAAGTTTTTATTTTTTTTTCTTTATTTTCGGCCAGTGTCATGTGGTGTATTATGTAGTTACTAAACCTCCTTAGAAAAACCTATAAACTTATGAGTTACCGTGACACCTACATTTAGTACCTAGATGTGTATTATGTATGACACACGTTTCACCCAAGCGAAGCCGGGTATTCATCTCGTTTTTACATAATTAAGAAAAATATCGATAAAAAAAAATGCAGCGGTCTTGTGAGTGTTGGCCGTATGCCAATATGAATTAAAAAAAATAGATACCTATTAAAGTGGGATGGCATGCGGCGGTGACTCGGGCGGTGTGTTCCATATTTGAAATTTAAATTAAAAAAGACTATTTTTTACTTTCCTTATATTTGAAATGAAAAGTAGAGTGTTTAACACGGGTGAAAGTCATCAATTCCCACTCGGACTATAGCCGCCCTCGCTTCGCTCGTGCGTCTAAATACCTCGTATGGGAATTGATTTCTTTCCGCCCTTGTATAACAATCTACTATATTCAACACCTCCCAAATAGCAGGCTATTACAATTGGCACAAGAACTCTGGAATAAAGGGCGCGATTTTACCGCGTAATCACGAGATATTAGCGCGCCAAGTTTTAATTTATTCAGCTAACTGTTCTCTAACACGCACGGCATGTGATAGGTACAGTCAGGGGGAGTCGAAGACTAACTTGTATTACACGCTTGGCCAAATACAGCGATAAACCTGTAGAAATTAGAATAAAGATGGTAATTTTGAGATAAGGCGTTGTTTTTGCCGCAATAAAATATTGGTCGGAGTTTTTAAAAATACGATGTCGATTACAGCGCCACCTAACGATGTGGTCACATAATATTCTATTTTTGGAGGCTGTCCCGACCGTGTAGCTAGATTGCGTTATGTGTGTAAGTAAAAACTGTGGTCGCGGGACTTATTCCATCACCGTGACCCCGGAACAAAAAGGACTATTGAAAGACACCGTGGATTTTTAGTCAGTACAAGTCTGACAGTCCCTCCCGCCCTGCCCGGGGTGTGAGGACTCATTTGATGATATTACCACGTAAAAAAAAAAGGAAAAACTGTACTTGTGACGTATTTTCAGTTTTAAAAGCGTCGTCGTATTTCATCAATTTTGATATAGCTTAGGTATGTACGAAACAAGAGAAAACATACCTACGTGTCAAATACTTTTTGATAAATCTAAGTGCCGGACTAATTACATGTTTTCAGTCAAATATCCTATTTATACGAAGACAACATGCATGCGGCCATTTTTTTATTCGCTAGGTGCCACTTGTTGTTGATGACTGTACCTAGATAGGTATCGTAGTGATAGATTTGTGGCAATCTACGATTAATCCACCGCTGAAGTTGGAAGTTTCAGCGATTATCGCCAAATTGACTTGAATATATTCGTTTTGTAATTATGTGGAGTTGGGTCAAGGTCAAGGTTACAAGTAAGGCTTTAGTTTAATTTGAAGGTTATTGTGTAAAATGTCCTCAGGGCGTGAAAAGGCCACTTTCGAAATATTATAATAATAATAATGTAAAAATATTTAAAAATGTAGATCAATAAGGTAAAAAAGAGTAAAATAACCTACAAAATAACTTTTCTTTCGGAAGTCGGTGTTTTTTTTTTTCATTGTCTTTTTTGCCACCGACTTCCGAAAAAAAAGTTATTTTGTAGGTTATTTTACTCTTTTTTAGTGGTTGGTTTTGAAGGTGGTTACATTTTTTTTTTAAAAAGCTTTTATTTTACTCTTTTTAGTTTAAATATTCAACCCAAATTCTTGTCAAATAGGTACATAATTTTCTTACATGTGCACTACAAATACAATTTTGTAATCCGTAGCACCGGTAATAACATCGCTCATGTACAAAATTAGCTAATAAAATTCCCTATCTCAAAAACTACTGAACCGATTTTGATGAAACTTGCAGTGTTCCCTCAGTTGAACGATACCTAGTATAACAAAAAAAGGATGACTTAAATCGGACTTGTAGTTCCGGAGATAAGCGAACACAAACTAAATCAGTCGATGCCTACTCCTTACTGTTAAGGAGTTGTACCTTCCATCATCAGCTCAGCTACATGAGATTATGATTACCATACGCAAATACTTAAATTACTTCATAATATTTGCGAGAAACTATATGTGGGCCTATAAAATTTGAGGGTTGCCCTCGATTTCTCCAGGATCTAATCATCAGATCTTGACTTGGTGAATATGGGACCACTCCGAAAGCATCTCCTTTCGAATAAAAAAAGAATTTTGAAAATCGGTCCACAATCGCCGGAGTAATCGAGTAACACAAAAAAAAAAAAACATACCGTCGAATTGATAACCTCCTTCTTTTTGAAGTCGGTTAAAAAATGGGTATAGATATAATGTAAAATTCGTAAAATGGAATATTGTATTTTATTGCTCGACTAATAGAACAGATAATGCTACATAAATCATTTTATCGCAATTTATGTTATGATTCGGCTAAAAAAATAATTAGTCCGTCAATGAGATTATCAAAAAGTAATTGTCCTGTATTTTTTCTTCTGTTACGTAAACATAAATTGAGATACCGATACTTAAAATTAACAACACGTCAGAAGCAAGTACAATTTTTACTTGCTTGTGACGTCACGAGCACCCACTCACAAGTTTCGATACGTTTTTTCTTTGGAAATATTCATTGATTTAAGAAAAGGAAAAATACGTGTCCATTATTTCTGACGGTCTAATTAAATTTCCAATTTATTAATGCTTTCAAACATGATAAGGTAAATAAAAATAAAGAAGAAAACTCGTCTTCGTTAAATAGCACTTTATTTTCTATTTACATGTTTAAAATTAAGAATAATTAATTCTTGTATAATGTGCAGACAAAGTGACAAACAAACAACTCGACAGCGTTAACTGAGACATTGTGTTGATTATAATATTTCAGGCTTACTATATTATCAGTATAAGCAGAGAACCTCCCAAGTACTGTGTATTTTCGTGAGACTATAAAAAAATATGGTCTAGAACCACAAAACCAATTATTATATCGTATTCATTCGATCAGTTTATGAAAATGGCAGTATGTGACACGAATTCAGAATTCAACTCAATTTGAAATTAAAATTCCTAGTTTCCTAAAAATATTGTATTATATGGGAATCCAACTTAGACCCCTCATACACGGCTTCCCAAATATTTAGTGTTTCGGATCTCTGCTCATCTCTTATATAAAACCATAAACCATTATAACAGATATATCAACATCTTAATTAACGCAGTCAAAAACAATTGATATTGAAAAAACATAGTGTGTACAAACAAATAACGACTCTCACGCTATACAAATAGAGTACATTTTACATATTGTGCCAAACTTAGCTCTGGAACAAGCGATATTTTAAACGGGAAGCAAAAATTTAATGTATTTATGAATATGTATGATTATGGTAATATAATTTATATACTAGCATTGCCGATACAGGGCTCTGAACAAAATATATGTATGACAATAATAACTAATTCATTAAATTAGACCTCAAAATTTTCCCTTTAAATCTTACATTTACTACTAAAATAACAATAATTATCAGTCGCACGCTTCCGCGTATGAACCCGCTTGTAACATCGCTTGTTTCGGAGACCACCGCCATATGTAACGGCGTCACATCTACCGTAAAACTATCATCGTTGATATTATAAACACAGAGTAATAAGTAAATGGAGTGTTCATAAACGATTGCTATTCTAGCATTCCGCCTCTGAAAGGTATGCTGTTTCTATAGAGTTGTTAAAGGTTTTAGGGGGCAGTTTGAACACCCATCGCACCCAACCTTTGGTTTTGGACTGCTCCTCAAATTCAATTTCTCGTTCGATTTGCCTGTTGGCTAGCCGAGCGACTACTAGTAGTAGAAGTCCAGTCGTATCGCTTGCAAAAATGAAAACCAGAAAACTAGTCGAATTGTCATTTAGGCTCGGTTTCCACCAAAGCGGAGACTACAAATGTGTATTGAAAATTTAACCAATCATATTTCCATCAAAGCTAACCGAGAGATGTGAACCTAGCCACCGAAAACCGGGCTTTAGACAGTCGATTTTGGCCGCACGACAGGCTGCACGTCCCAATCGACCCGTGTAAAAGCCCCTGGTATACACTATTATATACTCTTTATTTTATTTATATCTTTTTTTTTTTTTATTTGTTTAGTTTTGGTAAGAAGGTCCCTCTTCTTATCGTGCTTACGATGTTCTCTCATGTCTAAATACAACTGTAAGAAAAACATTGTAAAAGAAATTATTATTTTAAAAGAGTAACCATGGAGTTTCTTGCCGGTTCTTCTCCATGGAAACGACCAACCCGAACCGTGCCAATTTTTTTTTTTTTCTTGACGTTTTATAAGTGCCCATTGAGGCCCATGTAAAATAAAATATTTTGATTTTGATTGTAGTCACTCCATTGACTTACTACTCCGTGGTATCCCACACTTAACACTAACGATATAATTTCTGATGTTCGACAGATTTCGATCTTGTATCGAAAGCCAATGTACAGTTATTATAATTGTAGTAATATCTTCTTCTATTTTATACAGTAATACCACAAACCATTTTTTCCATGGGCCAGCCATTACTTTCATTAGGCATGTTTTAAAGTAACATTATTTTTTTCTTAAAAACAGCAATTAATGGTAATGTTAGTCGTCATTATGAGTTACTTAACTTTCAAGATAGTAGCAACTTTGAAAACATTGTTAAAACCGCTACCTCATTATGTTTCGGAACGAAATTCGCTGCAGACATTTGTAGTGTGCATGATCGTCGGGTCCTTTCAAGATGTTTTTTTCTTTTTTAGAGGAGTGACGTAAGTTAAAGCTTGAATGTCATGTCAAAGAGGTAAAGGGTCGTGTAAATTATATAATAGATAATTAATTATTATCTACTTGAATAATTGAGCTTACATGGTTTGAAATAAATTCTCTCTTTAAATGTATTTCTAAGTATATTTTGCTAAATATATTGGCTACATACATGCAGTCACGCCGCAGACATATGTTGGTTGATATATCAATATTACATTTTAAAAAACATAAATTAAAATACATTTAACATTTCATGTTTTAGACACAAACGCGAATATGTGAAATAAATATATACAAATATAATTAATATTATATGTTTTCTTTGAGGCAACATGGCATATTTTTCATTAATTTCTTAATTTAATTGGGGCATTACTTTGGTGAAAAATGGTATATAATTTATTTATTATCGTAATTTTGAGGTATTACTGTATACATAAAATATAATAAACATTTTATCATATAACTTTTTATTTAAGTTAACAATATATTTTATTTTACGCTTGTCCCTTATCAATATAATTCCGCGAAATGTGTTTATTAGTCTTATATTGCAGCATTAATCGTCATTATTTAAAATAATTTTGGAGTGCCTTTAACTCTTTCCATATCTTTTTATTTAACTCCTTAAAAAACAACTTTTGTAATATTTAACTTAAGTTTTTAACTGACACAGTGACTAACACGATCATTAGAACATAAAACTTAGAGAAAATGGCGCTTGCAACAGTGCCGAAATATTGATTTTAAACACAAATGTAATGTCAAGTTTTACTAACAAGTGTCTTAAAGTTTTTGGAAAAAAATAACAAATCTCGAAAATCGTATAAATTATAGCCAGTATTCTCGCATCTGTATCGTGGGGAAAGGAAAAACTAGGTTATCCTGAAAATCGCCATAAATTTATAGCCAGTATCTGTGTTGCAGCCTGATTAATCATTGGGATCTGCCTAAAAACTAATTTTCATCAACTTATCCGAATTAGTAACAATCCCATAACTTACTTGAGTGAGGCATTTTTAATCAACCTAAATTGGGAGTCGGCTTAATAAAGACCACGACAAACACAAACTCGCACTTAATTTTTATCTATTAGCATATCATTTCATCTCTAATACATACATTCAAAATTCTTTTCCTAGAAAATACAGTACTCCCCAAAACAGTCCAGGTGGCGTATTTAAAGACCATGACGTCTTTAAATAAAGAGTTGTTTAGTCGAGGGAAAGAGACGGAGCTAGACAAGTCGTCTAGCGCCATCTCGTTCCCTCAGCGGAAATACTCTCGCTTAAACAAGTAGCCCCCCAGTGAGTTAAAGAGAACCACCAAGCCGTCAAAGGTCACATAACCTCATAGTCCTACTCCCATCGACTCTTCTTCCCGCTCTTCCTGATCCGCTCGGCCCGCTCGGCTCGCTCCGCTCTCTGTTGCTCGGAGCGCTCGGAGCGCTCGGAGCGCTCGTCGGGGCGGTCGTCGGAGCGGTCTTCTGATTGCGCGGCGGGAGCGTTGACGCCTGGTTGAATGGTGGGACGGGTTTGTTCCCACGAGTGGTCTGTTGATGCTGTGAACTATGGAGAAAAGGATTTTCTTATAAAGTGAGTGTTAGTACAAATTTAATTTTATCACATTTGAAAGTGTCATAAAAAACATTATGATAAAAAAAAATATCACGATTTGTACAAAATGCTGATAAAATAAAAATCAGACAATGCTATATCATTCCATACATGTTGAACTATCTGTATCTCTCTTTGTTGCATTATTATACTTTATAGTACAAAAATAAACTAAGAATAAATTATGATTTGAATAACAAAAATTACAATTGATTACATCCAATCTCAAGCTTCAATTCCATTCTTCAAACTCGATGGCATTTAAGCTTTAAGTGAATATGCACTGTATGCACATGAACATAAGACATAAATTCTGTTACCTGGTTATACTGCGACCTGAATGCCGCTTTGAGCGAGGCCAGTCTGTCGGTGGCGGGGCCGTGCGCGTGCGACTTGTCCACGTTGACGGCCGGAGACTCCTCCGCGGGCGGCGGGAGACCCGGACGTTCCTTGTAGCTGAGGGACAAAGTATTCGTGATCAAATCGGGGCTTTAGACGGTCGACAGGACGTTAACAAATATCCGCTTTCCAATATTAGCTTCTTTTTGAACGTACGGGTCGATATTTTGGTCGATTCCGCCATACGGCTAGACCGCACGGATAAATCGTTCGTTTAAATAGCAATTCAGATAATTTTTTATACTAATTTTTGCAAGCGATAGGACTGGTCACATGCCGCACCGCCAAAAATCAACCCTATAAATGCCCTTAAACTAAGTCACTTTAATTGTTAAATAGAAAAGAAAATACTAATCAAAATATTTTTTTATTTAAATCTCACGATAAGGTAAGATTGATTATAGCTTTGAACGAGCCAAATGGATACTGTAGTATCTACGTTCCTAAAATGCGTTAATTTATCGATGAAATGTAGATCTAACATTTGTTTATAATTTTATTACGTACCCAAGTCCGCATCCGCCGACGTTAAGGTTCTTTCCCTTGCCCTTCTTGAAGCGCGACTTACGGAACCACGCTGACTGCATCGCCAGCTGCATCAAATCTTCTGGCACTTCCTGAACACCAATGTATTACGGGTTTAAATAACTTCTTGCTGTACACAGTCCAATATTCGAAACAAAGCAGTCGAAAGATATTCAACAATGTGCTGTTACACACTATATGCACATATATTGGACGGTGAACATTTTGGGAAGAGGACATTCTGAGCCTGAGCGCTTTTAAGTAATTGATTTATAATGAAAAGCCGAAAATGTTTATCATATCTAACAAGAAGTGGTAGATTCTATTGCACCCAAAATGTGTTTACTAGGAGGCACACACATCGCTATCGCAATCTACATCACACACACATCGTTATCTGCTACTGTGTAGTTCTGTTTCGTGCTACTGTATAGTTATGTCTCGTGCTACTGTTTAATTGTGTCTCGTGCTACTGTGTAGTTGTGTTTCATGCTACTGTTTCGTTGTCTCGTGCTACTTTGTAGTTGTGTCCTGTTACTGAGTAGTTGTGTCGTGCTAGTGTGTAGTTCTATGCTACTGTGTAGTTGTTTCATGCTACTGTGTAGTTGTTACCTGCTGCACGCCCTCGAGATTCCTGAGCAGATGTCCTGCGAAGTCCTTGTCCTTCCCTCTGTCAAGCAATGTGTAGGCGTCTCCCCTCACTCCGGCTCGTCCAGTACGTCCGACCCGGTGCGTATGTGTGTCTATGTCACGTGCTACTGTGTAGTTTACTACTGTCCTGATATGTGGGATGTCCAGACCACGGGCTGTGAGAGAAAATTATAAGTATTACTATTGAGAACTATCAAATAGTGTTCAATTTTGGGTTGGCTGTCTGCCTGATAATCCTATCGATATTTTAATTGTCTATTGCGCCATAGATGTTGGTAGTTTTCGTTTTACTGGCAACTTAATTACGTCTGATACGCTATGATTGTAATGGTGTTAGTTCAAGAAATATTATAGTCCTTTAAGTTTTTTTATACTTCCAATTAGTGACGCCATTTAAAACAAGCGTTGACTTAAACAACATTTTCATGTTTTTCAAGGTTGCTGATAGTGGGGTCCACTTGAGTGGCTCAGTGTACCTGCGACGTCAGTGGCGACGAGGATGTTGTTCTCGTTCCTCTTGAAGGCGGTGATGACCTTGTTCCTGTCGGCCTGCTCCATGTCTCCGTGCAGCAGCAGCGCGTCGTACTGCTGCACGCCCAGGTTCGCGGCCGTCTGCTCTGCTTCTAACTGCAAGGGAGATGGATATTAAGGGAAAAATGTTGTTTTTTTTTTTTATTTTGTTATGTCTCCACCAGTCTTGTGGAACTTATAGTACCGGTTATACGTATTTCAGATTGGCATTTAGAGATATAAATCGGGTACTTTCCGCTTCGTTTAAGAATAAAGAAATATTTATTATTGTTCCACGTGTTAACTAAAATTGTTACCGGTAAGTCTAAAGCTGGGACAGATGACAAGTCTTTTGAGCGATAAGTATTTGTATTTTCATTACTTGAAACCTCAGAAATACGTACCTTCTTAGTAACAAATATGAGCACACTCCCGGCTGATAGGAACTCCACCAAGTGATGTAGTAGCCATGACCACTTGTCTTCTGGTTTGTGGAATATTCTGGAATTTAATTATTATGTTAAAAACAAAATTTACATAGTATATAAAGGATTATTTTGCGGGGTCCATCTGAGATACATAAAGTATTTTGTGGGGTCCATTCAATGAGGAATTTTGTGAGGTCTATATGGATTTTGCGGGGTCTATCTCAGGTTCTTTAGAAATTTTATGAGGTCTATCTGTGGGGACTATCTATAGTCTATCTCTATGGGGTCGTTATGAGTTTCATATGAACTTTCGTTGGGTCCATCTGAGATCTTTGTGGGACTATGTGGGGTTCATCTGTGGCCCTTGTATTTTGAGGGGTCCATGTGAGATTCTTAGAGGGGATTGTGTGGTCCAACTCTTGTGGGGTCTACAATCCACATGTGAGCAAGGAATCCTACCTGACATGCTGCGTGACCAGATGGCTGGCCTCTCCGGCAGCTCCATGTTGCACTCGCACGGGGTCGTGCAGTGCGTCTCTGGCCAGTCGCTCCACTCGCCGCGGGAACGTCGCAGAGAACAACAACGCTTGACGATCGGGACGGACGTGGTTGCAGATAGAACGGACCTGTGGCTCTGGAATAAAAAGATAAACTGTATTTCTAGTATTTTAAAACAAGAGTCACACAGAAATTTCGAAAATCGTAAGCTA
This sequence comes from Agrotis ipsilon, assembly GCA_028554685.1. Classification (NCBI taxonomy): domain Eukaryota; kingdom Metazoa; phylum Arthropoda; class Insecta; order Lepidoptera; family Noctuidae; genus Agrotis; species Agrotis ipsilon. Next base: position 16,072,734 of record CM052969.1, on the reverse strand, counting down.
CACAGTAATGATATTTATTTTGTAAATTGGTTATAAAAAACACTTACGTCATAATAGGAAAGATGACTTAAAAAAATCCAGTAAGTGAAATAATCTCCGGGTCCGCGGGACTTATTTCTACCACCGTGACCCCGGAACATAAAGGGCTACTGAAGGACACCGTGGATTTTAGTCAGTACAAGTCTGACAGTCCCTCCCGCCCTGCCCGGGGTTGGAGGACTCATTTGATGATTTTAGCACGCAAAAAAAAAACTGAAATAATCTCAAACGATATATGACCCAATTTTTTTTTTACTTTTGTTACATAAACCGAAATTGACGAAGATACGAAGCTTCAATTCTCATAATAAAGCAATTTATTTACGCTTTCATAATGCCTTTTCCCAAATACCGAATTTTGGTAGAGCCAGGAGTAACAACCATTCGGCGATAAAAATGACAAACAAACTAACAAGTACAACTTACCGAAACCCATATCGAACATCCTATCAGCCTCATCTAGCACTAAATAAGTGACTCTTTGTAAATTGGTCGCCTTGCACTTGATGAGGTCAATGACTCGTCCCGGAGTACCCACCACTATTTCCGCTCCACCACCTGGAATCAATATGGGAACATGAAATTTAAAAAAAAAAACAGTCGAATTGACAAACTATTACTTTTTTTTTGAAGTCCATTGAGATATTGCAAGAGGTCTTGTTTGATGGCAAGTCATGTTATGATAAGGATTTTCCCTCACCGCGAGCATTCACCTGTAATGTAACGTTACAGATTCGAAAATTCGAAGACAATAGGGCATCAAATTGCGCACTTTTATTTTACATTGCAGGTGCTCGCGGTGAGAGACTATCTTAAGATTTGTACAATTCGACGAATGACTTTTAACTGTAGTTACTAACAATAATATAATTATAGAGTCAATTTATGACTCGACGCATTGTATATGTGCAGACCATTATAAAATATACCTAAATAATAATTAACTCAGCCTTACTTTCGAGAAACATGTTATGGTATTTAATGCAGTCAGTCACAAAATGTGAAAGTAGAACGGCGAATATGTAGCTCTCGTCGTCTGTCGCAAGGCCCTGCGTCTAAAGCCGCATCCACACGCCGAACAGAAGGAGACGGCGCTATACTAAGAAACGAGATAAAATTATTTGCGTCTTGTTTTCTGGTATAGCGCCGTCTCCTCCTGTTCGGCAAACACGGCGAGCATGTGTATGGGGCTTGATATTAAAGTCCGTACCTTCCAGCGCCTTGCACTGTTCCCACTTGGAGCCTCCTCCGTAGCAGCACACGCATCTGATGTTGTACACCTTGCCGAAACGTTTCGCCTCCATGTAGATCTATAAATTATTTTATTAAGAAAATGAAGCAGTGATCTTTACTATGCGACCAAGATAAGAACCAAACTCTAATGACGCCATATTGTGATACTTTTCTAACACATGCCTAATCTGGCCCACCTCTACCCCTTATGGGTTATCATTTCCACATTTCCTACGAATATTAACGTAATTTAAGAAAAGCGAAAACTTTGTCAGCGTAGATTAATTAAGGAAAAGTCACATGGGCTGGCCGACATACATAAACGGATTCCTGGTTAGGTTTCCTGACTAGGAACTCCAATTCAGAAAACTAATTGCAGACATTCGTATATACATTTTCCAAATTATGAAAATGATTTACGTTCGTTTAGAAACTCAGCCGCACTAATACAAAAAATCCTAACGGTTACGCAAGTTTTACGGTATTTCAATTCAGAATTAGGGGTAACCGTACATGTGTGTGGCGAGCCTAAATAATCAACTATCATATGAAAAGAGTATCAAGGTAGTAGGTTTTTTAAATTGCATATTTGTGCAATTATGAATTTTGATAATGATATCAGTAGATCTATGTGTTTCATGACTTTTATTACATACACATAAGGTTCAAATTATAAATACTAAAGTAAGCTGCATACCTGTTGCGCCAACTCTCTAGTGGGTGCTAGAATTAGGCCAATGGGTCCGTCTCCCGGCGCCAACTCCTTCTGATCCATGATATGCACTAACAGAGGCCATAGGAACGCCGCTGTCTTACCGGAACCAGTGCGAGCGATACCTGGAATAATTGTTGGGGTTTAAAACTTCTGGGTATTTTTTTAGACGTTGCCCCCCACTAGGAATTTCTCCTTTCGTGGGTGCGTTTACAAACATAGAGATAAAAAAACTGGGTGTTGGAACAATCTTTACTAATATTATAACGCTGAAGAGTTGGTTTGTTTAATTGAACGCGCTTATCTCGTTACTGGTTCGAGTTAATTATTTTTGTGTTGGATGGTCCATTTATTGAAGAAGGCTATAGGCTATATAACATCACGCTACGACCATATAGGAGCTGAACAGCGGGGCTCAAGCCATGGGGAACAGCTAGAGTGCGAAATATAATATTTGACATGGCTATGTCAGTTGGGGTACCAGTGGTTATTTTAGGACGTCAGTAATCAGTATTTTGTATGTTTTGGCACTGAACATAGTTTGGTCGAGTTTACTGTATTTCGACAGTCATGCCAGACTAATTTCTCGAAGTCGTCAGATAGAACGTCTGAATTTCCGAAATTTCACAGCATGGATGTACCAAACTAATAGCCATTCGATCGAGCGGCCATTCACCGAAAATCCAATGCATCGATAGTAAATTGATCTAATGTCTGTTTGGTAGTTTCTCAATCGTTTTGAAACACAAATAATTCCATTAATTTTTCCATATTCACCTATAAGATCTCTCCCAGACAGGGCAGCCGGTACACCAGCAGCCTGCACAGGGGTGGGTTGTGTGTACTCCGACCGACGGATGGCCTTCATCAGTTGCTCGTCGAAGCCCAGGTGAGCGAAACTGCTGACTGGCTTCGGCGGGTCTGGTCCTGATATCTAAAAGTATAACAGATAAAACATGTGTACAGCAAGAGAGTAAGTGATTACATACTTTACTTCGCGAGTTTAGGAATCGAATTGGGGTAAAGAATTCCCACAATGTTGAACGAAAGAAAATGTCAGACTAAATCCCACTCTGTTCCTGTTATTGTTCTATGCGTTTCATTATATTACTAGCGGCCCGTCCCGGCTTCGCACGGGTGGAAGACCCGGTCTAAAATCCGGTCCCGGTGGTTACAGACACAACAAAAAAAGAATTATCTGAATCTGTGTAGCCGTTTTTGAGTTATGAGCTTAACAACACATTTAGCGATCCATTTTTATATTATAAATTTCAGTAACCTGATCCTTTGATCATTCCCAGCCCTCAACCCTGGAAGACCATTAACTCTACACGACCTCGTCAGTTATGCTGACAGCTCTTTCGAGGAATACGTGGGACACAACACACCAATGATTCGGGTCTAGTCCTCATCAGACTGTGAGATGAGATATTGCTCGCCGTTCGCAAGACCGCATCTACGCTACGGTTGCCGAAAGTCGCCCTGTGGGTCAGGGTGTTTCTACCGACACCAGACGTCTGTGGGACAGGTGCGTTGCGTATGCCAATACGCGGTTTAAAATTGCGTGTTATAATATAACAAAATCATGTAATTTACCTTCACGCCCAAATTCTTTTTCAAATCCTCAACTTGTTGTGGAGTTAGCTGCTCTATGTCCTCATGTGGAGTATAGAAGTTTTTCTCAAAAGGCTCGTATTCAATCTCCGAGTGGTCTATGGGCGGGAGTGGGTCTATGAACTTCTTCTTTGGCGGGGCGATGGGGTTGCCATCCTCATCGTATTCTATTTCCACGTCTGAGCCATCGTCGCCGTGGTTTAGTGGGTTATCTTCCATGTATCTAGAGTGGTAAGTTAAAAAAACCGAATTAATTATTAGTCTGTCAATTCTTTTTTTTTTTGTTAGATACTTAAGATTACCTAACTTAAAACATTTTTACACATATTTACTTACATAGAAGTAAAAAAATATAATTTATCAATGCGAAATCTAAAAGGCATCAATAAGAGTAAGTCAAAGTAATGCTAAAATTGTAACTAGGATATTGGAAGTTGTAAAAAAAAATGCGGAAAGACAAATTCGACTGCAAGAAACAATCTCTGCATTCTTCTGGTTAAATACTCCAGAAACTTTACCAACAAGGCTATCACATTCACCCAGATTAGTCGCATCTTTCATACCATTCTTGAAAGTCTTTTGGTGACACTCAATAATCCAGAAGTACAGAGGTATGATTCTTGCTTGGAGTCGAATTTTCATTTCGGCAAAAGAGGTTTACGATCCGCGACGTTATCGTTAATGCGTATTTATTTAACATTATTTTAAATAATTTGAATTGCTGTTACAAGTTCAGAAATACTCCTTTGGGCTCTAGACTAACCAACCAATAAAACTTCAACTAAAATTAAATCATCAAAATAAACAAAACTCACTTATAATAGCTCTCCTCATCGTCCATCTCATCAATATCCCCCCTGGTCCCCCTCCCACTGTCACCCTTGCCGCTGGCTGCATTCTCCTTGCTGGCCACCAGGTCTTTAGCTGCCTGCTGTTCCAAACCAGCCATGTAGGCGTCCAGGGGATCCTCTTCATCTTCTTCTTGTGTCTATAATGAATGTTTACTGTGGCTGTACTTGAATTAAAGATTTATTTGGACCACAAATGGGGTTTTTCGATTTCTACTTCTAACATTCCCATTTATATATTTAAAAGTGGGCACTTTCCAATAAGACATTAAATCCTATATGCTGTAGTTTAATAAACCCGGACACATTACTTGAGAGAAGTTGCCGTCACTGTACATGTAAAAGCTGGAATGTGTTTCAAAGGTGGCGTTAGCTAACAGGAGAAACTATGACCTAGTTTTGAATTTTTTTTTTTATTTATTTATTTTCGATGCAATCTGTCCATCTACTGACATTCAGCATCTTTTGTGTTGCCTTGAGATAAAGTCATGCCTGGTATGCTCCCAGTGGAGCACCCGCATCAGTTTCTATATTGTGTGCCATCTGTTATTTTATTAGGTCTTGTGTGGTTCGTCTTTTAAGCCTCTTGAATGGTCTTGTTTGCATCAGGTTTGATGCCAGTCTATTTGGATGAGCAGTAATCCTATCCCTGTAAGCTCCGGCAGCTTGCATGACTTTTGTTCTTTCAGCGTTGGTATTCCTAAGTCCCGATGTAACCTGTCATTGGTCATGTACCATGGTGCATTAGTTTTGAAATTAAAAATACATTTTTAAACAGCACTTTTATTTTACCGATGAAAGGCTTCTCATTACTGCAGTAATTTAATTAAAGATTTTAAGTAACATCAGCTTAGACCTTGGCAGACATGTTAATGAATGAAGAAACCATTTCATGTGCTTGGAACACTTTCATCAATTTGGAAATTCAGCACTGATGGCTGCAAAAGATAATATAAGAAGACAGTACCTTAATAATATGTTATCATTTTCATAATTAAGTAATTCTAATAAACAAAATTCCTATGAGAGTTTGTCGTTGAATTGACATGATGTCAGACATTTTACCAATCAAATATCTCTAATGTGCAGACATCAGCTTGTTACAAATTTATTATTATTATTATGTTTAGATGTACCTATTGTTCCACAAAACTGTAAACTTGTTGACCCATTGCAAAATCAATATCCACATGAGACTTTCATGTTTAAATAATCAAAAGTCTTTTAAACAAAGTAAGCTGATAATCAGTACTTTTTGGATGTAACTTTACAAAAGACAGTCCCCACAAAGTCCCCCCTCCGCCACTTCCTAGAGTTTTGGTTGGGAAGAAGAAGTGGCGAAACGAACTTTCCATCCGTCTGTCTGTTAAACAGTGTTTTTATTTTGAATCTACATAATTGTCCGCAGCAATAGTGTCCATTACCTTAGAACTACAAGCAGCTTCGTAAGTGGGACTTCCGGGAGCAGGTATGTATGCCAGTGCTGGTGTGGGAGGCTCATCATCCTCATCAAAGTACCTGGTAAGTAATATTATAACATTTATTTCAATGTACAGAATATACTTAAAATATTTATAGGCTGAAGAAGTATAATAATATAAGTAAGATTTAGCCTCTTAATAGATAGATTTTTACAGCTTTTCTATGAAATGTAAGCATTTAATAGTAGTACTAAATTATTCTGAATTTTGAAACTCACTCATCCTCAGTCTTGGAACGTTTCTTCCCCAACGAGCCCCAGTTCCCAGTAACAGCGTTCTGTGTAATCGCACTCATAGTCGAGTAACCCTGCTTCGACAGGCCGGTGGAAGGAGGCGGCACGGCGTGCATCGGCGTCGTCGGCGGAGGCACCGCATGAAGCGATACATTCGACGGGTTCCGTTTCGGCATCGTAAAGCCAGCGAACCCGAACCCTTTACCACTCCCACCCGAATTGTAACTCATTTTGATTATTTAAAAACCACTAAATAACAATAAAAACACCCCTCTGGGAATCTATTTTCATTACCGCGATAAGGTTATTTATTAATGTTTACTACGATGTCTTTCATCAAATCTTTCAGTGAAAGATAATTATTAGGCTACTGTGATATTCATATTTCCTATTCTTACAGAAATTAACTAGTTATTTGCTTATAAAAACAATAAATTATCTACTTGAACGGGAAAACGATGATGACAATTACGGCGCTGTTTGACATCTGTTTGACTGTGTTGCCGCTCACATAAATTTAAATTGTTTACATTTTTTGTATCAGTCGAAGATATTCCCGACTGTGACTCGACTAACCATGTGACATGCCAATGATTCAGCAACATGTTCCCAGCCCTATTTGGACTGATTCTGACATGAAGACGTGACAAAAAAAATACAACACAAAACACCAAAAATATTTTACAATAAGTACCAAAAGAATTTCGTTGCTTCCAAAATAACAATGTATTTCAAATTGTGCGTATTCCTATTCACCTTGCTGACCGTAACAAAAGTTGAGGCAGCACAAGGTTACGACTTCGGCGACTTTTTGGCCACGGTTTTGGGACTTGGAATTGCTGTGATAGGAATTCTCGCCTGTTTAGGCAAATATGCGAGACAACAAGCAAGAAATGAGTTCATTTAATACATCCCCCCAAACCTAGTGAGTACATTTTAAACCAGATTTTTGTAGAACATTTTTTTAAGTTGTTTTTTGGTAGAGAAATCGTAAGTTAAAACCGGTTATTGCGTCCTTGGATTCACGCTATCAATGTTATAATTCAGTTATTCAATAGCGTAGTAGGTAGATGTCTACTAATGAAGTTACATCATTAACCACTTAAACTAATAGCTTTAATAAAGTCAATAATATAGTAATATAACTTTTTTTTTCTTTTGCAGAACAGACAAGCAATGATCAATGTAATGGAAGTGACGAATTCGCCCAACTTGTAACGAAAAACAAATAACAATCATGCTGTTCAAATAGGTTTTACATAAATTTAACACAATGACCATGGATTTATGTAAAAAGATGGTATAAATTGAAGCAGGAAACATTTTATGCTATTTAAAATTGTTAGTCTCGAATACTATCATTATAAGCCTTATCAAATATGTAGCAAATGTAGATATTAAGTATATTTTTTGTATAGATATTAAATCTGTTTTCAGACAAACTTTGCTCAACAAGTTTTATATTTCCTGGCTAACTACCCTCTTTGCTAACAAATTATTCTTAGTAAATTGTCTTGACGTAACTTTATTCTTAGGGCTATATTTCACCGGGACACCATGGCGGCGCAACCAGTCGCCGCTACCAACAAAATGTATACAGCTCTATAGAGAGTTACTCACCTGGCGTCCGTTTGGTTGCTATAGAGCTACATTTTGTTGGTAGCGGCGACTGGTTGCGCCGCCATGGTGTCCTGGTGAAATATAGCCCTAAGAATAAAGTTACGTCAAGACAATTTACTAAGAATAATTTAGTCTATTGTGTTGTTCAAAGTTATTTTTGTCTGAAAACAGATAAAAGCCTGACCAACAATACCATGTGATATTTCTTGTATTATTTAGAGATATCTCCGAGATGGAATAGGCTATAGGCATTATTTTTTCTTTATTTTTGTTTTTCAATATCAAAGCTTAAATTATATTATTTTGAATTCAATATAATTTTTATGTTTTCTATTTTATTTTTCATTGCAAAATCTAGATAAATCAAGTTAAGTGTATTGGACTCTAATCTTTCATGTGGAATTATTGTACATTATAACTACTTAACAAAAACACCAAAAAATAGTTTTGTAAATAATTTATGTAATAAAGAAAATTCATTATTTTGCACCCACACAAAGAACACAATCATTCATGCAAACCATAGTCATGATTCCATAGTTTTTCAACAATAAATTTTAATTAAATTTGGTATAACTTATTCACTACTTTTCTCTAAAAGTTCAATATCTCTGAGGATGTCGTTTTTCTTGGACATCTTTTCTTTCTGATCCTTATCAGGGGTTTTGAGGGAGCCAGACTTAATTTTCTCCTCAAGAGTTTCAATCTCTCTGAGTTTTTTTCTTAAGTTCTTGAGGCGTTTGACAGGGTCTGTAGCTGTGCTACTGGGGGTGGAAGGCGCTGGGGCTGGACTTGTAAAGTTAGGTTCTGTTATCTCACATTTGGCAAGTTTGTCTGCTGCTTCATCAGCTCCTGAAATGTGAAAAATGATACATCACTATTTGTCTAACTACCTTTAACTAATACAGAAAATCTAGATTTGTCAGAACCAACTTTTATCAAAAAGTCAAAATAAGTCCTGTGAGATGGCCAGTCAAGATACAGTGTAATAATATAAACATGCACTTCTTACTTAACTAGTAGTACCCAGACTACACCAATATTTACTTCTAATTTATCAATTCTTCCAAGTTTCTTTTTACATAACTAGAGTGAAAGTATTTATACATGAAATGAATTGTAATGAATTCAGCATTATACTTTTCTGTTTGATTATAACTTTGTTTACACAAGGAATAACAAAAATAAGTAATAGTAGTAAATTAAATATATGAACCTATTTATCAGTATTTCAGAGATAACAAAAGCACTTGAATACTATCTGTTATAATTATTGTTTTAAATGTTTATCTTTTTCATTACTGTAAATCCTAGATTGCCCAGTTTCCACTCAGTGTCAAAAAGTTTTGAAGTTATGGCAAAGAAAACTTTTTCAGTTACTTTTTTTCCATCAATGATATAAAGAAAGAAACCCAAACAAACCTGTCTTCTTTTTCTTCTTCTTTTTGTCAACATTGATGAGCATGCCAGGGATAGGCTGGATGACACCATGGTTTTTCTTCTTCTGTGCTTGCGCCACTATCTCAGGGGTAAGTCCCACGGGCAGCCCTGTGTTCTGACGAGCCTTGAACTGTTTACCCTTACTCTCATACAGTGGAATTTCTTCCTGAGGAACGTAGCCATCCTTGATTCTCCTAGGTTTACGCCAAGTACCGTCAGGACGTTGCGTTGCCGGGATAAATTTGCTTCCTGTAATTTACAACAACTGAATCAATACATGGGAAAACTTATGAACCAAACAGCTGATCAATCTAAATTGTAAGTAATACTGTCTTAGTACCTTCCTTGAGGTTTCATGTGTGCGGCGTGATGGTAAGGCGAAGCGTGTTGTTAACTGAATGACACTAATAAGCAAAACGACAAGAATGTTATAATTGACGCAGCGTAAAGTTTAATAATTTATCACTTCAAACTTTTTTACAGCAGGCTTTCACTGGCTTAGCAGCTGTACAACGACCGCTCGAAATATGGAAAGTCAAGGCAAATATTATCACGCACCAAAATGCTGTTCAATTTCTAATTAGATAAACAAACTCCGAATTAAAGTAAAAAAAAGGATTCTTACCATCAGCATCATGCTCATACGCTGTTGTGGCCATTATAAGTCATTGATTTTAAGCGAGAGTTTATGTAAATTTAAAATCTTCACAACCTGAGGTAGGCCTTGCGAAATTCTCGTTTCGCTATTTTCGTACACAACTATTTTGACATTTGACAAAAAGACAATGTCTTTTTTTATTCTTCCAACCGACGCGAATTTCGTATGAATCCATTCAGAGTCTTTCAAGCCATGTTAAAAAAAACAAGTGAAATGTAAAAACAGTAATGTTACCAAAATAAATAATATGATATTCTCGAAAACCGGTATTATTCTGATGTCGTGCAACACTAGTGTTTTTCATTCTATATTTCACAGGCTAAACTATTTTTACGAGTGACCAGTGACAGCACCTTTCAGTCAAGCAAACAAATTCGAATTTGGTCAAATTGTCGTGTCGTTTTTGTTTTGGTTAAAATTGTAATTACTAGTTTGCGCGATGCCTAAACGAAGGAGATTGTTCACGCCTTTAAAAAACAGGTCAAAATCTAATCACAGCAGAGATAGTAATGATGCTAAAGGTAATATTATTGTTAATACTTTTTATCAATAAACCCTTGTTATTTTAATTTAATTTAAGAGCTTTAATATATTTCTTCGAATAGATCATCAGTTAATTTTAATAATACTGTGTTTAAGAAAGTTTTATAGTATCTTTGAGAGTTAGTCCGCGCAAAGGACAAAGAAATCGATGCGATGCCACAAAAACGAAATAACTTTTACGAGCATCGAAATACGCCACGTATTGCAAAGAGTTTTGGGTTTATTATTACTTTTGTGCCAAATTGTAAAAGCTGTTACAGCGATGACCCACTTCCGAAATATCCACTTTCATTGTGAAAGTGAATGGTAACCAATCAATGGAATCTTTGTTTGTTATATCAATACTTAAAACTTTGTAAATTATAAAAAAATATTTATTTTATTAGCAGAAGTCTTTGATACAAATAGATGGCTTGGCTAAACCTACTTTATTGCTGAAAGCCTTCCATATACTTCAAGGAAATATGATTTTTTCTCTTTTGTTTTTACAGAAGTGTCCACAGCCAGGGGCAGACTTAAAGGGGCCTTGATGGAGGTACTGGACCCCACGGCTGAAGACTCTGATGCATCCTCTGATTATGTTCCAGATAAGACAGACAGGTTTGTTATTATGATGATGATAACATTGGATTTCCCATCAGTAACCTCCTAAGAACCTTAGGTGATGAGATTCTTCAGAATGCTGGACTATCTTACTTGTAAAAAGGAATCTAAGTACTAATATTCATGGTTCTTCATAAATGACAATAAAAGCTCGACCACCTGCAAATATAACATACAATGTCATCAATGGTGTTCTTACATGTCCACTTTGTGCTCGGAGTTTTACAGCAAAAGTTGGATATGCGAGTCACTGGAGAGCACATGAAAGGGCATATCAAAGCTCTCAACTACTCTAAAAGCCATCGATTGCAGTCGCTGTGGCCGAAATCGGCTAGATGGCATCATCATCAATTGACAATATACCATTCTCATTGGAAAATGCATTTTAGAAAATGCCAGAAAAATATTTGAAAAATAATTGTCTGTAAATAGTATTAGAAATAAATACTTCTTTTTTTAACAACACTTTCCACATTTCCAGTAGAGATCGCAGATCGGAAGATGATGAAAGACCTTACAGAAGGAAGAGGTCTCCGTTACGGCAGTCCTATGTCCTGAAGCTGTTTGACCGCAGTGTGGACCTGTCCCAGTTCAACGAGGAGTCTCCATTGTACCCTATATGTAGAGCATGGATCGCTAATCAACCACGGGCTAATTATAGCGAGTTTGGGTAAGAAATTTTGCAGTAATGAAGAGCGAGACTTATTACAGTCTCACTCTTATAAATCTGACACACTTTTTTATTATCATACGTCGCGTTGGGGGACTGCTCCAAATTATTTATCTTCTCCTGTTTTTTTGCAGTCCCCCAACGCGACGTATTTTTATTATTTTTTACTTTTTAAAGGAAACTTAGTTTTTGTGTCGGGGGTTTTTTAAATTTTTAATTTAATTTTTATTTTCGAACTATATTTGACTTAAACGTCACCGCCTGCAGTGACGTAGTTCAATTTACCTACTTGTTTCAATTCAGCGCTTTTTTAGCGCCCGTAAAAAATGCGCTGGTGCCGTACACTTCATGTTTAAGCTTGAGACTATACCAGCTATTTTTTATTTCAGCAGGAATGAGGACACGGATCAGTCAGATACATTGGAGCTACCAGGAGCAGAAGGTTCACCCGTCTCCAAGATACCGCCGCTACTGCCTGAACAACTGAAGGCCAACAAAAATAATATCAACTTGAACTATGTGAGTTGTACACGCTGCCCCCTCTAACAACGGCCCTGAACGCATTGTATATCTATAGCTTGAGCAATATAGTAATTAGAATATTCTACGTCTTGGCGGGGGCACTGCAGTGCCCCCAGATTATACGAATTTTATCGCTATTCAAATTATTCTGCATATACGTACCTACCTTTAAGTTCTAATCTCACAGTAACTAACACCAGAAAGCCACTAATAACTGTTACCCCTCACAGCGCGAAGCCCCGCCCCCCACAAAGGAGCAACTCCTCGCTTCCCACTCGTCGCGATGGGTGGCAGTGAGACAGGCCTGGTTGGAACAGGCTGCCAAAGTGGAGGCCCGTTACGAAAATGCTCAACAACTTCTTAACAAGATCAATGTCAAGTAAGTATACATATAAACTAGCTTTTATTTGTTTGTATAGAACTTAATAATAATTCCACAATTTTATAAAATATAAGTACCAAAAAATAAATTAAGTCATGGCCATATTATTTTGTATTCTTAGGCCTTGGCCACACAGAAAAGACGTAAGACGCAGACGCGACTCGGATCTACAGCGTCTCTTTCATACAAAATGTATAAAAGCGTCGCGACGCAAAAAATAGAGTCGCAGGCGCAACGCTACAGTCGAGTTCAATAATATGTTGGCATTGCCAATGATTCAAAATATTGTGAGCGTTGATAAGCTCAATAAATACTACAAATCTATCGATCAAAAATATGTCCTCATGTGAAGATTCAATAATAAGTATATAATTTGCATTAGGCAATAATATGTGATCACCTTTTAAAAATATATCTATACTGTATTAGCTTTTATAATATCTGAGCAAGGTAAGCTTCATAATTATCTCTACATGCATTGGAAAATATATTATTTGCTTGAATAAATAAGATCCAGTTTACATTGTTATAGAAATGAAAGTATTTCAATTGTTTTCTGCGCGGATGCTTTTTAGGTCTTTTGAATCGAGTATTTCAGTGCCATATTATATTTTTTTATGAATGACATTTGCGTCATTTATTTTTAATAACGTCACTTGATGGAAAACCAGCCAGTGATACCTAAATAATGTTGCAAACTCCTTGACCATGCAATTTTAAGATTGCTAGTAAAATCATCTTTACGACGTTGTAATAAGTTTGAATTTTAATTACATTTACGTGTTGTGAGCTTACGTATTTGGGAATTGTAAAGTGAACACTGTTCAGATATTTATGATCTTAAAGTTGTTCATATAAAAATGTCCTTTTGGCTGTATACATGTTATTGAGAAAATGTAGTCACATATTAATGGATCTGAATCTTGATCACAATTTAATGATGCTTTAGTTGTCACAATATTGTGAATTATTTTGATGTTCATATATTTTTGAAGCCCAGACGTGCCAACATCTTAATGAACGCGACTGTACTACATCTGCGCCTGTCCACGACGCATCCCCGTCTTACGTATCTTTTCTGTGGCCTGCGCTTTAATTAGACGAAAAGTATACAAATGTAGTAAAAGACGAAACACTAATCAATAAAAAAATGACTGTATTTGAAAATAGAAACTGTGATATTGATTTTAATATAGAATTTCTTTTTTTCAGTGCTACGTGAAATCTGCTACAATTCCATGCTACCTCAATATAATAAAATTCCGATTATTTTACAATCACTTTTATAGATTATACTTTGATTATAGAAAATATTAAACACCAATCATGTTGATTTGATAGAATTATAAATGAAACAATTAGTGTTTTTATAATGATTTATTGTGTAAATATACGAATAGTGATTACTATCAATTATGCACTTTTTCGTTTCTTTTTATTTCTTCCCTGTAGCTGTGGGCAGTCGCTCTGCTTGTGCCCTTTCTGCTTGCAGTTGAAGCAAGACTGTAAATAATAAAACAGAGACATTATTTAACAGCATGTTTGGTGCAGTGACTACTGCGCTCAGTGTCGCGGGTTCGATTCCCGCATAAAACAAGATTTGTATGATCTACAAATAGGTAGTTTTTTCGGGTCTGGGTGTTTGTGTATGTGAGTTTCTATGTTTGTAAACGCATCAATCCGTTTTTTTTTTTTAAACATCGAAAATTTGTGACGATGGATGGATACATCCATCCATCGTCACAAAAGTTTGTTACTCTTTCAAACAAAAACTGCTGAACGGATTTGGATGAAATTTACTATATCATTACATATATTACTATAGTTCCTAATCTGGATTAAACCATAGGATATTTTTTTTATCCCAGTATTACATTCTCGTGAGATAAATATTAAGTAACACACAGGCGAAGTGGCTAGTTTACAATTGTAAGATTTTAAAATGCTGTCCGTATCTTACCTGGCTCTCAACAACAACTCCACATTCATGATTCCTCTGTTGACAACATCTGCCACACTCCTTACAATGAAAGAAAGTCGGCTTCACACAGCGCTTGCAAACATCACAATGTTTGTATGTCATCCCGTTCTTACTCGTACACTCTCCACATTTGAAACAGTGGTTGTTCGTCGTTGAGACGTAGAATTTACACTTGTTGCACATCTTGTAGTTACTGTCGTTTGATAAGTCTATGGTTCGGAGTGGCAAGTTGGTAAAGAAACGTATTGGTGATGCGAATTTTCTGCCGTCTTTCGTCTTGTTAAGGAATTTCTTGTGGTTTGTGTATTCAATCTGTAAAGAAGGTAATATTGTAGTTTTTTGTTACCTATAGTCTAAAACTAAGTAAATGCCTAAAAGAGGTCGCGCAATTTCCGGGGAGACCGCGCGCATTTTCGACAATTCCCGTTCCCGTTCGCGAAATATTCATTTCACGAACGTCCCTCAAGGCGAACGCGAGAATTCTCAACACGCATGCCTTTTCGTGTTATTAACACTTTCATTTCATTCCATTCCGCGGGAATGTAAATTGAGCTCGTAGTGCTATTAGTTATTCTATGCTTATAGTGCAAACTTCCGCGAAATTACCCGTTTGCAATGACAGGACTGCTTTAGGAGCTTCCATAAATGTCAAAATTGCTGGTTACAGTTTTCTAATTCAGATGAGCATTTTTGCAAGCGTGTTATTAAAGATTGCATGTTTCTGCCTTAGCAGTCTCAGTCTCGCAGTACCAAGGCACCTACAAAAAAAACTTAAGTTTACTACAAACCCTTCGTTTTTTCTTCTTCTGCAAGAAGAAAAACTTGCTACACATACCTGATAGTCATGCATCTTGATCTCTGGCGCATTATTAGTGATATAGGGCTCCGAGAAGTACGGGAAGGCCCACAGGACAGGCAGGAGGCCCTCCACAGGCTTGTCACAGATCTTTTGGTAAGAGTCGGTCAGTTCCTTCAGTGTTTGGATCAGTGGTTCAACGCGACCGCCGAATGGAGGGTCCATGACTATGCAGATACCTCCCTCACTGAAATGGAAGTTAATAATATTTTAGGACGGCTTCGATTTTATTCACGAGCACCATATAAGTTGAGCGTCGGGCCTGTAGGTTTATTTTTTGAGTGGCCAACTCCTTGATAATACGTAATAATCTCTGAATTATTAAATTGGTTGTAATAAAAATAATGATTTCAAGTAAATCATTTTTCAGTGGTGTTTTGATTTATTTAGCTACATCTTACAGGGTAATTTAAGAGATACAAGTGTACCTATATTATATTTTTGTTTGGCATTAAAAATGAGAGCTGTGTTCAGTCACCCTCTTAAATAAATTACAAAAATATTGGGGAAATGATTGTGCAATCAACTGCTGTCTGCTTGTCGTGTCACAGATTTGATCTCCACAATGAACAAATATTTGTATCCCCTACAAGCAGTGGTTCCGGGTCGAGAGTGTTTGTGTACTTTAATTTAAATATTTGTAAAAAAATCATTATTCTAACTTACCGGGATTGCTTAAAGAATTTCTTGAGCACCTTCTCATCTTCATTCCCATTAAACATGTAGTTGTTGAACATGTTGTACCAGATGAACTTATTTGGTGGGTTGAAGTTCTGGTGGCGCTTGTCGTAGTCTAAGAGGATGGAGTTGAAGTCGTCCCGAGTTTGGGCCTCCTCGTGGATGGAGGGAGTGCCAATACAAAGGATGTTACTGTAACAGAAAATATGGAAATCAATGCAGATAAATTTTATGTATTAAAGTCAGTCAACTTAAAAAAATATTTCACTTAAAATTAAATATTAGTCACTGAACAAACTGTAAAGTTACTGAGAGCTTTAAGAGTTT
The DNA here is from genome assembly GCA_028554685.1 of Agrotis ipsilon. Lineage (NCBI taxonomy): Eukaryota > Metazoa > Arthropoda > Insecta > Lepidoptera > Noctuidae > Agrotis > Agrotis ipsilon. The sequence continues at coordinate 16,056,294 of CM052969.1, read as the reverse complement.
TTCAGTAACACATTTGTCATTGCCCTGTTTTTTTTTATTGACACAATCGATAATCAAAATGATACTGATACAATTTTTGGGGTTGTGTTGAGCAGGGGGAAAATAAAGATTATACATTAAACTAAACATAAGTAAGCTTTACCATATATAATGTTATTTGATGCCATTATACCTATGTGGTATTAAAAAGGTTACTGAACTCCTTGCTTTGATTATTGACTGCAATAAAAAATATTAAATTACCTTATATTATTATTCTTGAGAATCCCAAACACAGTGCCAACAGATTTCTTGGTGAACATATACTGTGCTTCAACGGAATCATTCTCTAACATCGGCAGCCATGTAGTTGGTCGAGTTAGCTGCTCATCTGTCAACGGAGTGATGATCCTGTGGTCCTTAGCATGCTTCTTGGAAGGTTTTGAGACTTGGTACAGCTCCTCACAAGTGTTGCAGAAGGCTCGGTCCACATAGTGACATGATTTTACCTGGTAAAATAAAAACATTGTTCTATTCTATTCTATTTTTATTATGGCAACCACATTGTTATTTTGCGTTGAAAAATTAATTTGTAATCACTGCATGTTTTTGATGTTAATTATTAATTTTACAATTAGGTAGGATTACTGAGTTAAAAAGAGTAATATCATGATTTGTTTTGAAATTTTACCTAAGACGACCCTCTGACCTTTATTTGTGTAATACAGTTTATGCAAAACTAACCTCACTAAAGTTACTCCATGCCGCCGCTTTATCAATCTTCGGAATCAAACTGTAGTACTTCTCGTTGCGTTTCCTTACACTTTCTTTCTGCCAATCTTCTTCGTCTATGTGAACGGTACACTCCTTATTTCTACAAGAGGCACAAGCGAAATATCGGCCTTTTTCAGTAGAAAATAATAATGTTGGCCCATGCATACATAGTGGATGTGAAGTTACGTCTTCTATGATCACTTCTACAGGTAAAGATTTTTGGGCAGTAGTTTCTTTTGCCTCGAGCTTGCGTTTTCTAGGCATTTTGGGTAATTTCAGATACTTTGATATTCAAAAACAGGCAATTCAATGCTCGAAAAACACACGTGAATTTGACAAGAACCACCACTGGTTCATGTCACGTTGACAATCTCTTCTCGGTGTTGCAAGCACATCATGATAACTACCCAATAAAATTTCGCAACTTCACTTCGATGACTAAACGAAACTCATCAAAACAAGATGTTTTCTTATACAGAGGTATGTAATATTTGCGTTATTTGTATGGTATGATTATTTCACAGTTTGTTAGACTTTTTATATTCATTAAACTCATGTTTTCCGTGTCCAATCTAAAGAAATGCAACCTCAATGCACAAAGTGCACTGACTATTGGAACCAAGGAGTTTAAGATATAGGGAGCGCGTTCTTCCTACTAGAAAAACGAGCCCAAATCGGTGACCTTGGAATGAATGAAAGGCACACAGCTCTGCATTCTGTTTCTTTCTAATAGAGTGTCCATGATACAATACTTTGAGGATAATCATCATCATCAGCCTATAACGTTCCCACTGCTGGGACACAGGCCTCCTCTCTTGTGAGAGGAAGTGGGCCATAATCCACCACGCGGGCCCAGTGCGGATTGGCAGATGTCACATGTCTTCGAATTTGATGGTTCTAGGACATGCCGGTTTCCTCACGATGTTTTCCTTCACCGTTTTGAGAGCAGTGGTGATGAAATAAATTACACAAAGTAATGCGCCTGGCGGGGTTCGAACCCACGACCTACAACTGGTAAGTCGGGACCGATACCACTGGGCCACCACTGCTCACTGCTTGAGGATAATATTAATAATAATTATAGTGTTACAGAAAGTACTTAAAGTTTTACGAAATGCGTATTTTTTTGTTTAAATATGGGCAGACAATTAAACTTCGCTTATTATTGACCGATTTCAAAAAAAGGAAGTATTTAGCAACAATTCGTAGACCTATCCATAGATACGCACAAGTATGGGTTTGATTCACAGGTTTGATTTAAAAAATGATTTTCCGTTTTGAATACCTACTTACTAGCAAAATCCTCCCCTAAACTCAGTTGTTTTTAAAGTGAATGCTCCAACTAGCCCGCGAAATTTAAATTTTATTCGTTTTTGCAATTTGCAGGCCTGTGCTAGGTTGTATGTTGATTAAAATATTATTCGCGGCTGTAAGACGTATGTAGTTACAGAATTATAATCAACAAAATCATCAATACAAGCCTCCAAGTTCATAAAGCTCGAGGAATGATTTTTTCTGTGTTTCTTTGTTCGCCTAAAGGAAACACCCTGTATTGAAACACCCTGTATATATATATAAAAAAAATAATTAAAATCAACTGTCACAGTATCTAAACCTAAAACGAAACAACCTAGCACACCTAACTTAGATTATAATAATATACCTAAAATTACGTTTTCTTTAATGAGGATTAATCTCGGAAACCAGTTTATATTGGTCACCCTACAAACGTCACCAATGATTTGAATTTGACAACATCATAATGTTGCCATCTTAAACGTCAAAAACACCTCCTAGTTTTTCGGGAAACATCATTGGATTTTTGTGTTCTTTTTTTTAGATTCCTTAAAAATATGAGTAATTAAAATATACTACAGAATATAAAAACTATCACAAGCTGTAAAAAATGTAATAGAATTGTACTAATATGCATTTAAAAAAAAACTTTAACCCAAAAAGTTTCAGAATATTGGTAAAGTTTTTTATTTTGTGTAAACATTTATCAATGCCAGAAAGAGAAAAAACTCCTAGCTGTGTGCCTCTCTTGCTTAAAAACTAAGGCACGGTTTTAATGTTAGAAGTACTCACTCCTTAAACTCCTTGATTGGAACCTTGGTCTCTACTTGCTGGTAACACTGTCTACGGAAATGTCACTAGAGATGTACCTGACATAAACTATTTTTTTTTGCGGAAGTAGACGGTTTATTTTTAGTAATAATACCGACATTCTCGACATTATATTTTCTTGGAAAAGATTTTAGTTTATTTAATTTTAAGCTGCTGGCAACTTTGCCTTCAGATCAAGAGCCGGCGGCGTTCTATTGTATTTTCTGACATTCTTTCGAATAAGTTTCAAGAAATTAGTGACACATTTACAGAAAACTAGTAAAAATGAATGGGCTAGGTAAAACTGCGCAACGCGTGCTACAAAATTGCGTTAAAACCACATCGTTAACGGGTGCGTTAGTATCCCGGGTACAGGCTCCCGTAAAACGTGATTTCACAAGAGGAATATGGCACATGAGCTGTTCGAAGAGACTAGATGGAATTACAGCGTCGTCAACCCTTCTCCACAATCACTCCAACACATGTGGTTGCGGTTGTGGTCTAAAGGCGATGCACACCAAAGGTAATGTGATAAATTTTGTTTCCGACAATTTTGAGGTTATGTGTTGCACCACACGCAAAGATCATGCTGGGATGTGTGTTGTATTGTACACATTGTCATGCTTGTTCTATCGTCTTGCTTTTCACTTGCATGCTCATAATTAAAGTTGCTATAATTTCTCCAGATACTGAAATTGACAGTGCCACTCCTCGTCAACTCAAACCCAAGCCCCTTGGTGAGTCCTTTCCTTTTCCTTCCTCCACATCTTTTAACCATCGAGGTAAGGTAAGTTTCCTTGGCTTTTTTTGTTCACATGCTTCCATTAACTTAACTATAAGTTATCTCTAAACTTCAATAAACATATTTCATCATCAATAACATACTATATTTAATGAACTAGCTTATCTTGTAGTGTCTAAGTAATAAAATATATTAGTTACCTAGTTAAGCAATTTATAACTTAGTTTAGCAACAATTTTACTTGTTAGTACGTACTGTATGATTGGTGTAGTGGTTTTATGCAAGTCTGCTAACCATGTGGTCCCAGATTAGATTTGCGAGTTGAGCAAATAATAAACAGAGATGTTCTCTTAAAAAATCCCAGTAAAAGCCCAGACAATTTACACATTACTATTGAATTTAAAAGTATTGATTATTTAGACATGATAAAATTAAATGTCTACATTTAATTCTAGTAATGTTAAAATTAACAGCATTTCCCTTTAGTGTGGCCCCTGCATTATAAGAATAATATTAGCGAACCCACATTGGTCATATTAATTAGTTATTTTTTTTTTGTTAAGTAATGTAGTCCATAAAATTACTTTATTACTTGCCAGGTTTGAACCTACCACCACATGCTAGATTTACCACTGGACCGGGAGAAATTGGTGACCAGAAAAATAGTTAGACACTTTTTTACTCCCAAATTAGCAACTTGTAAAAATGTTGCATCATACATTCTGAAATGTTGTCATTACAATAAAATATTAAAACTTACACAAAACATACACTATAAATAAGGTAGAAATCATTTTACAGAAATTCATATCACTAAAATTTTCTGAAAAACATTTTTTTATTTTACTCTAATCTTTTGTAAAAATTTGGCAGTATTGATAACTATCTTACAACAAAATAGTATTTTAGAAGTTGTTAGATATTAGTTTTTAGACTGACATGGTCACTGACTATTATTTAGGTTAAAACAGGATATTTACCATGTTTTGAGTAACCAATATTTAAGCACTGTTGCAAGCGCCATGGTTATGAGAAGATCTATGATCATGGCTTGCAACAGTGCTGAAATATCAGAAACTAAAAACAAATAATAAACATCGTAAATGTCCTATTTCAAAACCTTATTGTAAAGCCTGCTGTACACATTGAGCCAAGGCATTGGGACAAAATAATCAATTCGAAATGTTGCTGTTTACACATTGGGCCAACATGTGAACACTGTATGCAAAGCACGCCTAGATCCTTTGCCGGCCAGTATTCCCGCCAACTACCAACATACCACGAAGTAGGTCTGTAAACACTGGCCCAATGTGTACAGCAGGCTTTAGATACAGTATCCAATACAAATCTTCCGAAACCAATCATTTTCGCTTAAAAATCTCTGCTTGATATTTCTAGGAGAGAGAGAACTGGTTGAGTTCCTGACTGAGGAGATTGTGGCCGAGCGCAAGGCACAGAAGGTGAAGGTGCTGCCAACTGAACTTGACGGCTTTGTTGTGTGTGGAGATGGCGCTGAAGTGGTGCTCACTAAGAAACTCAAGGAAGAACTGTAAGTATTTTAGGAAACTGAGATTAGAATTTAAATAATATTTTCATTTAATTTATTGAAGCTCTTTGAACAACTTTTAACTATTCCAAGTTCCAACCATCAACAAATAAAATATAGAAGAACTTATTTAGCTCCAAATTTATGGACAAATCCTAGCATTAATTTTTAAATGAGAAAGACATTATTTTGTTACTTCAACACAGTTTTCTGATACTACTACAATTCACACCGAGACGCTGCACGCAGATTTTATTATTGTGACTCAAAATTTAACTTTATTTTTTATTACACAAAAAGAAACACATTTCCAGTCTCGTCTCGGAACTGACCCTATGTCTTCATAACTTGTCATTTTATCCCCTCACAATTGCCACGCTCGACGTCGCCTCTCGATGGCATGCTCGGGTGCCAAGTGTGGGGTACATCAACGCAGTTAAGTAGAATACCACTGAGCAACATGCCAGTGAGTATGGAACAATACTGCTACACATACATCTGGCTACTTAAGTTTTGGTAATTTAGGATTTCAATTGATTGCGATGAAGCTCCAAAAATATTATTTTGTAGGTGTGATTAGATTGCAGGAATTACTAAAAGTAATGTTTTTGCTCATTTGGATGAAAAAATATAGAAATAAACATCAGACTCTTGAATTTAACTAAAAATCTAAACATGACATAACAGATTTAGAAAATACCATAAAATACCTAGTTTTCTTTATTTGCTTGCTGTTTATTTTTAGCACTATTGAATAGGGCGTAGTTTTCTCTGCTTAAAAAAAAAATGTCATTTTTTTAAGAAGAGAAAATTACGAAGGCATCTGAGTCACACATTTACCTAGCCTTATCCCAACTCTACTGAAACAATCTTCAACTCATACTCACACTATGGCATATTTTCCACAGCATCAAAATAACCTTCAACGTGAACCACACAGTGGACTCCGAGGATTTGGAAGGCGATGTGCAGCCCGAGAAGCAGGAGTTCGCAGAGATGAGGTCCAGGCCGCAGTTCGAGGTTGACATCGTGCGCGGAGACACCACCCTCGGCTTCACCTGCTCGTACTTGCAGGAGCCGCCGGCGGCCAACGCTAGTGCTGATGAATACAGTATGTATATTGTAAAGCATTGTTATTCCAATTTTTTACTTTGACAGCTGTTTCACCCGCTACAACTCAAAAATTATCCCATGAAAGCATAAAATCGAGATAAAAATTATCCTATGTGTTAATCCAGGTTATAAAGCATCTGTGTAAGATTTTTCATCCAAATCCGTTCAGTAGATTTTTCGTGAAAGACTAACAAACATCTTTCACGTTTATAATACTGAGGGAAAAAGGAAATTAAATACTTCTCTCTATCTCTATTCAACTGTTCTTTCTTCGATTCACCTCGACCTCCTTGTCCCCTCACAATTGCCACGCTCGACGTCGCCTCTCGATGGCATGCTCGGGTGCCAAGTGTGGGGTACAGCATCGCAGTCAAGTAGAATACCACTGAGCAACATGCCAGTGAGTATGGAACAATACTGCTACAAACATACCATTTTATCTCCCAACTGAAATCAAATGATTATGTCAATAATATTATGGTCTTTATTTTGTGTTACCTTGAAAAATCAAGACATCAGTTTTCAAATTGGCTTTTTGGTCATCTAAAAAATTAAGTAAAAAAGGTAAAGGCCATGCACGCACTTTGATTTTCATTCTGTGACATAGGAGGAATATTATGAAATAATGCAAGTAAAAAATTTAGCTTATAGTTTTCCCAGTACACAAATTGAAGACCGCGCACGGAAAAATCACGAGAACAAAATCGATTTTATTCACGTGATTTTAGACAACTTATGGCTCGAATTTGCGTATTATGCAGAATAAGAGTTCATAATCGCGGTGGCGGCTTTGTCTATATGAGCCCTAATTCAAATTCAAGTATCGAGAGTACATTTAATTAACTTTAACTTTATATACCTTTACAAACTTCCGTTTATCACACTACTCTTGGATCCATAAAATAATTAAAATGTGTTCCCTACCAACAGATGACGTGTTCGGTATTGATGAGCTGACCATCTACAAGGGCGAGTGGAATGACAAGGTGTACGCAGTCGCCGGAGACGTTCTTGATGGGGTATGTTATAAACAAACTTGAGCGTTGAGCTCCTTGAGGTCTGAGTCAAGCTACACGATCACCGACAAATGCTTGCACTGACTGGACAGGTCCACTCAAATCTGTGTGGTTCTTTCTTCAAAAGACCGTCTCAGACACCACATGGTCCTCGTATGACCTGAACAATGTCTGGACTTTAAAAGAGACTGTGACCTCTGAGTTTGTTTCGGCTTTTTCTTCTCAGAGTAGTCAGGTACGAAACACCGGCCTCATCTAGCTTTAAAAATATTGACTATGACGTGTCAAAGTGGTGTTTAGAACCATCTTACAAAATAAATATCATTTATAACTATCCTTCAACATTAAAAAGCAAAGAAAATAACGTTGCTCTACACTAGGAACAACACACACACACAACACTCTCCTGTGTTGTGAATGCGTTTACATACAGAAACACACATACAGCAACACCCAGACCTGGAATAAGTACTTGTAGGTCATATAAATATTTATTCCACACGGGGTTCGAACCTGCGACACGTAGCGCACCAGCCTTTACGCCAACCGTGTTCGCCATTATGTACTCTAAAGACAGTTGCAAGCAATGAAATGGATTTGATAAAAATGGGGTAACCTATTTTATGGAAAAAACAATACATGAATAAGCTGTTATGTATTTATATTTCACGAAGATTTAAAATTAAATGCAGTAATAAGTGAAATCGCATTATTGCATTTAACCATACATAAAACCGTTTGATTAACTTATATTATCCTTAAATTAGCCTTGCTGCGCTGTTTTCATGGTAATACTAATTAGCACCATTATTATTCTCATAGCAAGGTCCAAATTCGTCAGTCATCTCTATGTTTCCGTAGTCTCGTGGCTTATCACGCCTACTCGTGATGTTATGGTCTCGAGTTCGATTCCGGGTCGCCCCATTTCTATGCCACACTTGATACTATCATACAAGTAGTTGTCAGGTGCCAAAATCGGGGTAAATTGGCGCATTGAAGTGAAGTTGATCTCGCAGTACGTATGTGGGATATTCATTGAAATGCTACATTTTTAATTTTTTTAAATATAAATAAGATTACTAAAGTAAAACACTTTCTTAATTTTTTATTTTGATACTATTTTTACTTTTTGTTGTTTTATTTGAATAAAGTTTCTTTTTGTAACTTATAAATGTCAGTTTAAGGCTTATTTCACAATTTTTGACCATTTTTTCTATCTTTTCATACAATTTAGAAACTTAAAAACACCGCGCGTGTACTCTCGTTATGGATTTGGCAGAGATGTCTCATAATATTACCATAGATCCATAATTACTAAAATATAAAACAAAACACGTTACGAACTAAAAAACGTTACATATTATAATTAATCTGCCAAAAAAATTAGTTTTCACCTTTTTGAATATAATTTTAACCTTATTATTTCCTCTCTTTCAGTACCTCTACGACCTTCTGATGAACCTGCTTGAAGAGAAAGGTATCAGCAATGAGTTCGTGACAAAGCTGTCGGATTTCAGCACGGCCTACGAACACCACGCCTACATCAACCTCCTGGAAACCGTGTCGCGCTTCACCATCGGCAAATAAACACCAATAAGACCTTTTTGAAATCACGAAGAACACAGTGTCAAAGAATAAAAGTCATTGAAAATTCGACTATGTATTTAATAGCAGTTTTTTAAATCATCCATGTTTACAGTATTTTGCCGTAAAATTGCACTGAAAATATAGTAATGATTAGGAAAAGTTGTGCAATTTACGGCTTGTTATTGTAATTGGATGTTTTTTTTACGTATATTTGAGTTAGATAAGATGTTATGTTTATTATTTGTTCTATCAACAAATAGTCGAATTGTTAAATGGCTGTATTAAAGTTCTGTCATGAAAAAAGATATAAGTTGTTGAGGAATTTGAACCGAATTTTAGTCATATTAATTCTTCTTGTAGATAGAGGAATAACTAAGTAGAATATTTAAAAAAAAAAAAAAAGTTACTCAACAACCGGTCAAAAATGTCAGAATCAAATATTGCAATTGATGTTTTAAGTTTATGAACATATTCATATTTTAAATTCTTACAGAATGCAGCTAAATACCCGTATTTTAAATGAAGGACTGCCTTTCTGACTCAGTTACACAATTAGTTCGTTATTAGTAATTTTAAGTTAATGAATATGTTCATATATTTAAAGCATCTTTGCAAAGAGTGAAGCATTTATGCTGTAGCCAGCTTTAAAATAGTTTAGTTGTGTCATGGTGATGTTTTGTTTAATATTAGTTTTATGTTAGTTATCTGATATAAATTGTTCCAATTTATTTATGGTGTTTCTTTTGAATCTACCTACTCAAAATGTTGGAAAAATAATTGTGCCTTTTTAGTCTCCCTTTGCCTGTAACACGGGGTGTTTGTTTATTATGGGGTCACGTGTAGAGAGGTCATAGCAGTGGTAACAAACCAGGTCTTATTTCTTGTATATCAAAACTAGCTGTTCCCGGTGGCTTCTCCTCTGCTCGGCTCCTATTTATTAGAGACGGAGCGTCGTCGTAAAATAGACTATCCAAGATACCTATATAAATTTTCAATTCAAACCAGTAGTTCCTGAGATTAAAAACGGACCAGAAAAGGGAACTTCCCTTTTCTGGTCCGTAAGCTTATTAAAATTGTTGCACGTGGCGGGTATATTACGATTCTTATTACGCGGCAAAATCCTTTGATTCGATTGAAAAAAGGAATCGAATCAAAGGATTTTTATTGAAAAAATGATTTTTAATAACGTATCACCCACCCATCAAAGTTTTACCAGCAGAAGCGCGCGTAGTGCAGGGGACACATGTCCGCGGCCATGTGGACGCGACTAATGGGTTATTCGCCGTCTGATCATGCATGGACCATGCCCTGTTTTTAATGTTTGCACTTGACAGACGACAGTGCTTTGCAGGTGTTTGTGATAATAAAGGGGCCAGAAGTACCAGAAGGATGAGCAGGAGATACCGCCTACTTGATTGATTTTATGTTTTTTTTTTTAGCAAAGCAAAGAGTTTTTGTAACTTAATAATACAAAATTACTGCGTAATACAAATACCCCGCGCATTCATATCAAGGTGGTGTGGCTGATATCAGTCAGCTGACAGCTGTTCTTTTCGTTGTTCAGTGCGTAGCTTTAAATTCGCAATTTTTAATCAGTTTACAGCTGTTCACTGACATGAATGTGCCATGGCAGCGTATCTCTATCTCTTTCTTATCAGTGATTTTCTCCTTATCACTTCAAAACAACGTCTTGACTTAAATTCATCACGGCCAATCAGAAATAGTCTTAATTTGAGCTTAGAAAAAGTGCTTACATTCAACCAATCAAAACGCCGCCAACTACATGAAGTTCGTGCGATTCGGCTACTGCCGCGCTGCTGTGACATCTCGGCGAGCGAAGCAAATTGAATCGAGTTTTCATTTATCTCGGCAAAATGGCTGACGCATCTTCGTCGGCGATGCGCTCAAAGAAAATACCCGATAATTTGTACGAGCTGTGCCTCACGAATTTAGTGAACTATTTGCAGAAAGCTAAGTGCGACAGAAATGTGCTCGAAGGGATTCCGGACACGGTCCGCATGGATGTTTATTACAAGGTGAGTTATGCCACACTTAGCTCGTCTTTCTCTTATCGATAAAAAATACAGTGTACAGTGAGAATGCCGTTATTATTGTTAGATATTGTGACTATTGGCGATAATATTGTTATCAGAGGTGCTGCGGATTGATAGTGCTACCACAATGTTTAGTATTTAGTTAGGATTGTGACCGTGAACGTAGGCAGTGCGTGTGTTCGTTAGCTAGTCACTTTCACTGCTGCACCGTCACACGATCGCTCTTTGTTACGAAACACGTAGCCGTGCATCGGCAGCGTGCATCGATATCAATCTGCCCACTATTGTGTTTCTTACGACCCGTAAATGTCCAATTTGTTGCTTTGTAAGGCAATAAAATGTTCGATTGTAGGCTAGTTGTCAACTGGCGACTTCCTTGCATACGAAGTCGGCTGAATACGTTAATCTGTGGCTGCAGACGCTAATAATGCGAACTTGATCTGTGCATTGTTTGGTTTGACCCCCAGTAGAGTGATAATACCTTGTATATCGTGAGATGAACAATAATATTAAGATCTGCTCTGCTATAGCTATTGGAACAATGAGTTAACTGGCACAAAACTGGAGTTTAACAAATTAATACATGCAATAAATAAATGATGGTCCTGTTGAAGGTAGCATAGTCAACAAATATGAAGATCATCTGTTTCTACATAGGTACCTACAGGTTTTTCAATGGTTTTTATATGAACCATCTACCATATAAGTCATACATATTTGCATAGTATCTATTGAAAAAAAAACTTGTTAGTATCTAATAAGAATTTGTTGTATTGTTTTCAGTCATTATTTTAGATAAAGTCAGAATTGTTAGTGTTATTTATTGCAAGTTATAACCATAAAGGAGCATGTGCATTTTATTTATTACTATGAAAATATTGTTTGAGAGGTATCTAACTAAACATGCCATTTATTATAAACATAACTTAAATGGAACCAAATTTTTTAGATATTTTAAATTTCTTACTATCTATATTTTATGCTGCAGATGTGTTTTAAAACATAGTATGTAGACCAAAATATCAAAGAAAAATTATTTTAAAGTAAAAATTCATCAAAGAGTTAATAGAGTTAAGTCTGATTTTGTAACATTTTGAACCAACTACAATGGTCTACTTGACAAATTAGGCTAACCAATAGAACTGCTATTGTTACCACTGAAATTCAGCCTACTGTACCAGGTACTAGATTCATTTATAACTCACAAATAAAAGAACAAAGAAAATCTTATCAAATTATGAAATGACTTCTATTAAGTAAACGGTTAGTTTACTTTATTATCAGTGTTGATAAGATAGTTATCTGACCACTTTTATTTATAATAATAATAAACAAAATTATTTATACTAGATATTGCCAATCCGCTAGGACTAAAATCAATACCTCTTTACATTCCAGTGTCACGGTTGAAAATAAAAAATCCAATAACAATAGTTAAAAATGAGGTTTGAGATATCTTTATTTCCCATAAAAAATGTACCAAAAAACAACAAGAAACACAAAATATTGATTTAAGCACATATTTGTTTATAGCATTGACCTGTCTCCCTTTACGTATCGGAAGGTTATTGACCTTATGTTTTTTTATTCCTCAATGACATATTTTTGACAATAGCTTGTTATACTAACTTGTTAAAGGACGCTCCTGAATAAACTGTTAATTGTTTACTTCGGACGAACCCAAATAAATATGTAAATCAATTTAGGGGCCAACCATGAAGTCTGGCGAGTGTACGTCCACTGTGGGAAAAGGACAGAGCTATACAAGTCTTCTAGCGCCATCTCGTTCCCGCAGTGGAACTACTCTCGCTTTAGACGTCACGTATTCCCCCGGTAAGTGTCGCCGCATACGAGCCACTCGCGACAGACACAAACGCTGCCACTGCCACGAGCGGCCACGACTTGTGTTCACGACGGCGAGTCCATACAAAATGTATGAAAACTACAAGAAACCGCCCGTAGCGGCGTTTTGTGGTTGTGGCCAATGGCCCGTGTGCGGGAGCCCTAAGACAAATGCTTGTAGGTTCTATATATTTTTAAGAGAACCAACCAAGCGCAGTAGGAGCAGTTTCCATGACATCTACATGCTCTGTGGGGACTTGGGGAGCCCAAAAAGTAGTTCTTATCAGTCAAAACAATCCATCCAGGTGAATAGTTGAAGTAGTAAATCCAATTTTCTGCATAGTCCAAACAGTGTGGCATATTCACAAAGTTATTGTCTGAATATCTGATGTCATAATTTCCACTATATGAGGTCAACATTCTCCATAGTTTGAAAAGACCTCAAATGCACCAGTGCACTATGACGACTTTGTTATTCTGACCCCAGTGGCAGCCGACAGTTTGTCAATCAATAACAAACAAATGCATTACATTTGTTTAACAATACATATTTACATGTGCAACAAACACAACTGTTCATACAAATTCATGCCACATACGTTTCATGTCAGAAGTGACACAATTTGACAGTTTCCTACTTGCTGACGTACTAAAGGTTGGCCTGACTGACTGCATAGCAAATTACGGTCTTCTACGCTTAGTTTTCATCTTCTTCTCGGTGACTACTTCATCAGTGACGATAGTCCAGTTGGGCATCGCGCCCTTCATGATTATTTTGTAAAAAAAAATTGCATAGATAAACTCACAAGGGCCCAGTGGTATCGGCCCCGACTTACGAGTTCTAGGTCGTGGCTTCGAACCCAGCCTGGCGCATTACTTTGTGTAATTTATTTCATCACCACTGCTCTCAAAACGGTGAAGGAAAACATCGTGAGAAAACCATGGCGGTTGCATGTCCTAGAACCAAAAATTCGAAAATATGTGACATCTACCAATCCGCACGAGCCCGCGTGGTTGATTATGGGCCACTCTCTCTTTCAGAGAGGAGGCCTGTGTCCCAGCAGTGGGAACATTGATGTTGATGAAACTCACGCCTTCTTCTCAAGGGCCTTAGACAGAAACTACAGAGCGCGACCTGATACGATACTTACGTATTCCTGAAATTCTCATTTGTGACTAAGGAGATTTAAGATTATCTGTAAAGAATATTTTTCAAGGATCACCGTGGATTTTAGTTAGTACAAGTCTGAATGTCCTTCTCATCCCGCCCTGGGAGGACTCAACTTCTTTAAAATTTATATAAAAATTCCGGGCAGCCCTCCTTACTCGATCTTGCCGCCCTTGCCTGTCAAAAGGTTGTCGACCGCTGGTCTAGAGCAATAGACAAAATGTTTATCGTTTTTAGCGGATTTGGATACAAGCAAGAGCGGAAAATTGCATTTCATAAACACGTAACATTGATTAATTGTTACTTTTGTTAACGAGATTATAATTAAGATAATTATCGCTTCTATTCAAGTTCTTGGCGCCAAACATCTTTTTTTTGCTTTTATTATGCAATATATTACATTACGATATATATTTTTTCTTATATCTGAATAATGAATAAGTTTTTACTACTTTGTAAGACTTGTATCATTTTGTTTCATTGTTCTTACATTGTTTATGGTCGAAATTTATCTTTTATAGTTCGTAAATATTATGCTTGTTATTTCCAAGGTAATCTTAATTTTCCTTGTTTTTGTGTTCTTAATGACAAGCCATTAAATTATTGAGAGGAAAGAATTGGTGGCCTACCATGACGTCTTAAAGGATGAGTCGATCCACTGTGGGAACGAGATGGCGCTAGACGACTTGTATAGCTGTCTCGTACCCACAGTGGAACAACGCTAGCAAATGAAGCAGTAATTTCTGAGATTGTTGTAGGCAGACAAACATAATAGGTATATAAAACTAACGGGTTATATTTTAATCTATCTCATTTACGTATTGATTTGAAATTACGTGATTTGGGCCATTATTAAAGGTCAAAGTTTTATAAAATATGATTATTAATGACAACCTGTTAAATTAACAAGACACAAGAACTGCTTTTTCAACAATTATAACAGTATGGGCATAGAAAATGATTTTTTTACGGGTTATATTTTTAATGTGGCTAATTTTAATACTCGTAGAACAATTATGCAATTGGTATATGCCATTATAAAAAGGTCACGGTTTATATTTATAATTATGTAAAACCTCTTTTTTAGACAGGTATTGTCTTTGTCATCTAAGTAGGTATTTACTTAAGGCCCCTCTTCGCCGCGGGCTCGAGAGAAAAATAGGTATTGAAGCGCTACTCACACAGCGATAGACGCGGTCGACCCACTCACTCACACATCTATGATCGCAAAGTAGCACTAAGCGCGTACCCAACAAATTAATATTTCTTGAAAATAATAGTTTCGTGCAGGGCTAAGATATAATCGATCGAAAGCTTACCTGAATAATAAAACATTAAAAAATAGAGATTTCGAGTCGACAACATATATCCGCAAAATTCGGATTGTCGAGGATTTTGTAAATTTCTAATGCCTCATTTACATTCAGCCCCTATCGCTGCTCCTCGCGCTGCCGGCAATAATTCCCTAAATACTGCTGTGGCAGGATCGAAGGAAATGTGTGTTTACATACTGCCCTGCCTCTCACTTCGCTATCAAGTTCCGGCAATGGCAGACGTTGAAATTTTTGCAGTGTCCGCGCTGTGTCTTTTAGCGATACATAATTATGTGCGTCAGTTAAAAATAAATCTAATGAAAAAAAAAGAAAAGACGTCGTAGAAGATGGTGGATGATATCTATTCATCGTAATAGAACTTTGTAAGTACCTACCAACCTGCTTAAGATAATATTTTATAATGCAGAAGAATTCTACGAGCAGAATGTAAACACGCCCTACCACTCGCGCAGCCGGTCCTTTGAAGTCCGCATAAAAACCGCTCTTTTGGGGAGCGCTGGGCAGCGCGAGTGGCATTAAGCAGTGGCATGAGAAGTATACGTTTACATACTCGTCCTGCCCACTTCCCTGCCCACTTCCCTGCTCACTACAGCTGAATGTAAATGAGGCATAATGATTTTCTGACCAGACAGATCGCAGCCGCCATTTTTGACATCGGTTACCATGTTGAGAAGTTTTTATTTTTTCTCTTTATTTTCGGCCAGTGTCATGTGGTATATTATGTAGTTACTAAACCTCCTTAGAAAAACCTGTAAACCTTTAAACTGTAACCTCCCCTGCCTCGACAAGATTAGTGCGGCGGGAAGAGCTCCGGCGCGATCTCAGGGCGATAATATGGAGGGAGCGACTGTCGTAACAGAGGTCCGGGCACGCCGCGATGACGGCGGTAAGACCCCCGGTAAGGTTTGAGGAGTGGCTAGATAGGCATCGCGTCTTGACCTACCGCCTGACGCAGATCCTCACCGGACACGGAAGTCCGGATCTGCAGGTACCTGAGGAAACGCCTGGGTGTCACCACTGTGTGGATCGCCCAGAGGAAACAGTGGAGCATACGGTGCAGGATTGCACCTCACGACCCAGCCGCAGTGGTAGACGCCTAGGACGTCGCAGGACGATATCCGGCCAAAAGGCGCGGGCATGCGGGCGGCGAGTAATGGGTAACTCGCTCTCTGATCATGGAACATGCGGGGGTCGACGGTGCCACGCGCGCCTCAAAGACTGTCAGCACAATGACGGGGTCCACCTTTGAGGGCCAAAGCCTGCCGCGGTCGTGGGACTTATGAGTTACCGTGACACCTACATTTATTACCTAGATGTGTATTATGTATGACACGTTTCACCCGAGCGAAGCCGGGTTTTCATCTAGTTGAAATATATTTTTATCTAAACTGAAAAGTTTGTTTTGTTTGGTTGTAGGCTAATCTCAGGAGCTAGTTGGAATTGAAACATTATTTTTGCGATGGATGATAGTTTTGCTATCGTCAAAGTTAAAAAAAACAGGTGCAAGCGATTTTCGACCTTATTGACATTTATGCAAACACCGGATTTTAATGAAGGAGCAATGTTAGCTAACGAGAATATGAGAAAAACAAACTAAATTCTAAATGTCAATAAGGTCGAAAATCGCTTGAACCTTTTTTTTTACTTGCTTTCGTTGAGCAAGTTAAAAAAAACAGGTTCAAGTGATTTTCGACCTTATTGACATTTAGGGAAAACACCGGATTTTAATGAGGATCAATGTTAGCTAACGAGAATGTGAGAAAAACAAACTAAATCCTAAATGTCAATAAGGTCGAAAATTGCTTGAACCTGGTTTTTTTTAACTTGGACGATAGCAAAACTATCATCCATCGCAAAAATAATGTTTCAATTCCAACTGGCTCCTGAGATTAGCCTACAACCAAACAAAACAAACTTTTCAGTAAAAACTAGCAAAAACTATCTAAGGTGCTAAGACAGGAAACCTCCACGTGCGCCCGTGGACTGAAGTTCCCTCTTGGATAAGTCCGGGGGGAAGACTAGTTTTTCGGGCCGGTGCACTCTGGGATGCGGGCAAAAACTCTCCCTTAGGCCACTGTGTGCCTAAGAGGTCTCTTTGCCCGTATGCGAATAGCCTGTCGTGTGGACGCTCCAACGGGTGTCCTTCTGATCAGCAGAGGGCACAGCGGCGGAGCGGGCTTGCGGACATAGAGTAATGGGTAGCTCGCCGTCCGAGGACCAAGCCCGGGTCGGTGGCGCGTCGTGTTTCGCGCCGAATGCCTGCTGGGGTCGCGGGTTTTTTCTTAACCCAGGATACTGCGGCCCCGGAACGTAAAGGGCATCCGAAGGAACACGGGTGGATTTTAGTCAGTAAGAGTCTGACAGTCCCTTCCGCCCCACCCAGGGCTCGGTCTCATTTGATGACTTTACCAACTAAAAAAAAAAAGCAAAAACTATTATCTACCACAAAAAAAAAATTCAATTCCAACTACCTGTACAAACATACAACTACAAATTTTTACAATGTACAATTTTGTTTTATTTTCAATTTGTGATTTCCAACCACTGTGCGCACCCCGCAAAGTAGTCTTGTGTATGTACATGCCACTTAGCCGCGTCATTTTTTGGTAAAAAGCGACGTGCTCTCACCTTGAAATCCTGCGGTCGACTGAGCTCTGCGATTCGATCTCGAATCTATGCCGGATAAAATATTCCGCCATAGTAAAATGTATGGAGAATTTCGGCCTCAAAATTCAGTTACTTTCCGATTTTTTTACGCGAAAAATATGCAATGTTTTGAAAAACAGACACATGTAGACAGTACACCGGTCTTTGTTCTCTTTATTTATGTATAATATTAATTAGTTTTCTGCTTATTTACGCCAAAGTTATGGAAATACGGCAGTGCTTTTTGCGCGTTTTTAGTGATTTTCAATATTTTTTTTAACAATTCCAGCCCGGTTTATCCTCAATCCGATATTTGTAGACCCTGGGGGAACTCTTAAGCTACCCAGATCTTTTTTTTCGTGGCTATTGTTTTAAGTTTTATACATAAACTTATGGAAATGCCATAACACTATTTGGTGTTGCAGAGCCTTAATTCAAAGATCTATTTAAATTGATATTACAGAGTTAAAGAAAAATAATTAAGACATCAAATATAGCGCATGTTATTTTGTCATTAAAATATACATATTATTTTATGTTTACTACCACGAAAAATTTTATTATATAAAGAGATAAGGATGTCACGTGTTGTTTGTAAGTTTTAACACACATTTTAGTACCATTTTATTTAAATTAACAACTAAAAAAAAGATCAGGTGAGTCTCACTCATTAAAAACCAATAATTCCGGTATTCTCCTAGTTTGGTGGACAGCAAGACAAAATAATTAATAGGTCGCAATCTTTGATTGGACATGTGTCCAATCACATGCAGCTGTCAAAGAAAATTGTACAGGATTTGGATTGATATACATAAAAAAATCTTTCCGGTTTGTTTTTAACCGACAAAAACAAGAAGGCTCTCAATTCCTGTTATTTGAAATCGCATTCAAACAATAATTAAATGGAAAAAAGTGATTCAATTTCAAGCATTGAGCTATTATTACTACGTATAAAACGACATCACGCATCACCACTGCGTCTCATCCAGGATGAGTGGGCGCGCACAGAGCTGTCAAACAAATGAATGAACTTGTGCGCACGCACTCATCCTGGATGGGACACAGTGGTGATACGTGGTGTCGTCTCTATACGTAGTAATAATAACTCAATGATTTCAAGTCAAAACAGTATACGTAAACGTGTTGTCTATTCTTTGCGTGAGAATTTCAACTAACGCGATTTGTTTACATTTTCAACACATACTTCGGATGGAATAGACTCCTACCTATTCTTCTGTGGTATAGAAACTTGATGCAATACCAGACAAGGCCAGATATCGACACCATAATTTTCCTTATTGGTTGAAGAATTCTAAACATTGCAACTTGGAGTTCATTGACTTTGGTTACTTTTGAACAATAAACATACATAGTGCCACGCTGGCTTAGGCAGAGGTGTACACTCATTAAGTTAAACGGATCAGTTTTTGCTCAGAAAATACTTTGGGATATTAAAATTTAAAAATGTATCCTGCATATGAGAACAGTCAAATCTCATTTTTTTTTCTGTAAATATGCTTTTCTAATTGACTGCCGATGTAACAGGGATATTAAGAAATTAAAGGTAGGTATAGATTAGTTTTCAGAGTCAATAAATTGTAAATTATAGAGATGTATTTTTTCTTTTGTTGTATCATTAAATATTCACAAAGATATTTAAGACTCGAGGGTCCTTATGATTTCAGGACGCAACACTAAAAATGACAAAACAGTATGCTGTATTGTGAATTTTAAAAGCGCCATAACTTCGTCAATTTTTGTTTACGAAACAATAGAAAAATACGATAAAATTTTTGTTTATTTCAGTGATAGGTTGGTTATTAGTAACCAAGCCTATTGTTTCACACAAGACCAACAATAAAGTAAACTTAATAAGTTATTTGAGAAGCTCCCATGCCAGCAAAACCTAATACTAACAAAAAAAAAACTTAAAAAACATAACCTCATTTATTTCATTCGATTACATCACCTTAATTTCTCCGTTATATAAACTTAAACGGAATCTTTCGATACATTTACTACATACAGTATCCTGTTATCGTTTTCCTCAAAGGTTTGCAAGTGAGAAAGTCCTTTACAAACCTACATATAGGCACTGGTTATATGCACTCTCGAATTCGCGAAAGGTCGATTGTCATGCGACAAAGTTGGCGCATCGAAAGTGTGCGCCTTATGGAATACTGATTGAAGACTGTATGAGGAGCATTCGTTTTTATTTACGCTAACATTACAAGGAGGTAGGGTTTTTTTTTACGCGTCATACGATCAAATGAGTCCGCCCATCCCGGGCAGGGCGGGAGGGACTGTCAGACTTGCACTGACTAAAATCCACGGTGACCTTCAATAGCCCTTTATGTTCCGGGGTCACGCTAATGAAATAAGTCCCGCGATCCCGGCAGGCTCTGGCCCTCTAGAGAGGGGGGCCCCGTCATCATGAGGCGGTAGGGGTTACGCTCTCTCTGGAACTACTAGGGGAATTTAAAATCAACTATGTGTCCCCTTTGGCCCTAGATCGTGAAAACTGGAGGTCACGGAGAGAGGCCTTTGTCCAGTAGTAGGATGGATTAAGTAGGCTAACAGTATCAGCGGAATTTACGATGAGGCTGCTCTAGGCTTCAATCTAGAAGCGAAGATGCGGCCAAAGATGGATTGAGGTCAACCAGAAGGAGTTGAAACTCCTTCGCAACGACAGACAGTAAAAACTGTTTAGTACTGGAGTCCGTCAGAATGATGATCAGGTTTGCTGGCAGATGGCACCAGTGATGCCTGTCAGCGCCACTGCGATCACTCAGCTGTCACCGCTAGCCTGTGATGCCGTTGCCCTGAATCTCTAGGGAGTGGATCCCAACCACCTCAAATCCCAAAGTCCAATCATTTGGGGATTTGGTACTTGAAATTTCCGCATTTGGGAACCAATTATCTTTGAGTATTTCACGTAAAAAATACGTATTTTGATGAAGCTTAATAATTATACAGCTTATACATCGGACTAACATAATTGGCTAATTTGCGGAAGTTAGCAATCCAACTTTTTTTTTTTATTCTTTTTTAATTAGGAACTTTTATAATCGCTATGCGTATGCAGTCCCATCATAACCTAAATATAAACTAGGTACCCATCTAAGATTGTATTTGGGCCATGAACTTCAACAGACTTTTCGCTTCATCACCATTTGGTTGAGACATAAGTCTATGGAACGTGCCTACGTCCAGTCGGTTCAACCTCAAGACCCTAAACAAATCGTTTCTTAGAGACTCAAATCGAACACAATCCATCAATAAATTCAACTTTTAAAACATTCCGAATAATTTTCAACTAAAACACAAGTGAAGCCGCGTTCGTAAGCTAGTTAACTAGAAAGTCATCAAGTGGCCAGACAAATTATGATAATCTTTGATGATGTAACGAACATCAGAAATGTAGTTGATGATGTAAAATGTTATGAAATAGAGTTCAGTGAAAGTTATTTTTTGTTCTCGTTGAGATTCTTGATTTGCCCCATGAGGACCCGGTTTTTATGACCCAGTTGTGGTTAATATGTAAAAGACCGAATCGGAACTACGACCTCGAGTGTTTTCTAGCATAAATTAACCTATTATGTTCCCGATAAATGATATTATAAGTAAAAAGGCGCGTATAACATATCTACAGATATGTTATACGCGCTCAGAAAGTGATGCGCTCAAATGTGGTCAATTGACAAACCTTGACTATATTTGACTCTTTTTCACTTGCGATGCCATCCTCCTTTAGCGACTGATCGTGATGTAGTGTGCTATTGCAATATTTAGTTATTCATGTGTGCGTTAGTGTGCCGTTTTTGAAGATAGAATGTCGTGTAGGTAACGTACTCAAATCTATTCATTTATAATATCATTGTTCCCGATTCTCGGGTGGATGTGAGGCTGTAATCAATCACGCGGGCATCCATTTTTTTCCGGATTCAATTTACTTTGTTAAAATGGGGTTATTTGAAACCTGCGTGTAATACCAAAGATGTACCACGTGGCCTCACCCCCACTGTTCAACTCCTATCGGTCATAGTGTGATGTTTTATAGCCTTCCTCGATAAATGAACTATCCAAAAAAAAAAAAATTCGAACCAGTAGTACACACGGCTACACATCAAGCTATACAAAACCAGTTTGTCTTGGTCTCCTTTTGTACGATTTTAACACACAATAAACGATCAGTTTGGTTTTGTATAGCTTGATGTGTAGCAGTGTGTCCTAATATTAGCGCGTTCAACTAAACCAAATCTTCGGCTTTTAATACAAATCATTATGACATCGATTATATTAAGTATCGATATGAAAATAATTTCGTTCAGAAACTACTCGAACAACTTTTGATAACGATCCATCATGCGTAACATTAACACGAACAAGTTTCTTTTAAAATTCGATGCACAGCGCATGGTTGCAAGCATTACGGATTCAAGTGCAATGTGGATTAAAACAGGAAAAATAAATTCGATTTTGGCTTTAGTTCAATGTTATTTGTATTTCCTGATTTCTGAGGTTTTCGTCAAGAATATACGATTTATTAAGGTATTTGACTGAAAAAAAAATACTACTTATTCCGAAAGTTTGATTAACAAAAAATATTAGACACGTATTTTTTGGAATTCATCGGCATACAGTTTGACTGTATCGATTACACTTTGATTTTGGGTGAATTTTGATACCATCGCCTTTATTGATTTTTTGACGCTCTGTATTTTTTTTATTTTAATTTAGTCATTTTTGTAAATAATTTACTTTCAATTTAAATATGTATAATTTTACTTAAATAATTTTTATCAATCAAATTTCTTAATAGTAAAAGTCCCCTTAAACACGTTATTGCCACAAAAGAAAATGCCTCGTGATTTAAAATTTTCTACGATACTTGTACCTTTTACCTGTTATTCTGAAATTGTTGAGGTAGCAATCGACGAACAATATACAACGTGGAAACCCGAGCAGTGCTGAAAACGTGACTTCTTCCAATTTGCGTATCGTTGCGAAGGAGTTTTATACAAGACCCTATGTTTTAAGATTGTGAACTTTATTTACCTGACTTTATATGAAGAATAAAACTATCTTAATTGCTGGAACTTGGTTTGTGTGCAACATTAACATATCTTTTAGATAGTAAAACGAAATCATTTTAACCGACTTCTAAAAAAAGAGGTTCTCAGTTTGACCTGTATGTCTGTTTTGTATGTTTGTCCGTGATTATCTCGCGGTTGCCTACACCGATTTTGATGTGGTTTTTAGAAACGTATTCGTTACATTCTGGAGAAGATTTAAGTGTACAACAATAATAGATATCCCTTGACGTTGGTAACTACTTACTAGACATAAATGCCTCGATATGGCGATTGAAATTTTGGAAACTCTGTTTACATCTGTTGACACAGTTATAACGTATGTCCATCCATAGTAATGTTTGCATGTCTGATCGCAGCATGTATCATGAATTTTAAATCAGCTCATATCCATTATAAAGCTATTTAGAGTACTAGTTTCGAATCACAATTGTGTGGTAGTGGTAAGTGGTATATTTGCGACTTGTTTTTTTTTCGGACATATTTGATTAAGTAATTTGTAGAATCAATGTATCTTCATATTAAATTTCGGTTTGCGTGTCTTCGTAATTCTTTATCTCCTAAACGACTTGATGGATTTCGATTGCTGATATTTTTAGTAATAAGCTTAATTTCGATCTGATCAACTGAATTCTTTGTCCATTAATAGTTCGTAATGTAGGGAAACTTGCATGAAACTCGGATGCGATTTCTTGCATGACGATGCAGTCGGGGATGAAAATCTTTTTTTTATTTAAATCTCATAGATACATAAATACTCAATGTTAATAAATAAGTTGCAGTTGATGTAGTAATTATTTGTAGAGGAACCAACTGTCTAAAATCAAATAACTTTTTATTTTTTCAGTTTAGTATTTATTTAATTTACAAACTATAAATAAAAACCTACTAGTAAAATTTACAGGAAAAATAATAATAAATAAATAAAAAAGAAAAAACATTTATAGGGCGTCGAAGAATACGTCCACATCGCTGTCAACGGGAACAGTGCCCAGAACGCTGGCAGCATTGCCACGTTGTATGGCAATGCTAATTCGTTGGCCAAGGAATAGGCCAGCCCTCTGGTCACCTGAAGAGTCGACTAAACGCCTGGCGATATCTTTGAAAACGTTGTGGGCACTCGGAACCCATGGCCCCAGAGTTTCTAACTTATTATAAGTAATTTATACTTTCACTGCTGGCCGGTTAAGTTTCGACCAATAACTGGCTAAAATTTAGTTAACCTGACGAATTCGCACAGTAGTTGAATAAAAACAGTTGAAACAAACACTACTCAATAATTTCATAGTTTATGCCCCCAGTTTCGCCTATAACCTTTTTTTCGTGGACCTAATTTTAAAATATCATATCTACTAGCATTTGCCCGTAGCTTTGCTCGCGTTAATTTAAAAATTGGCAAAAAATTAGATACATGTGGCGCCATCTACAAAGAATGATTATAGCGTAACTGTTTTTTTTTTATAGAAAAAATACTTGTTTTCGGGTTGTAAGGTCCCTTATGTCCATTTATGTACACCTGATAACAAAAAAAATATAATTTGATAGATACTCGCATCAAATAAAAAATGTGATTACTTTGGATATTCGAAATCTTTTTAGGTTATATTATGTTTTCTTTTTCTTTTAAATTATATGTATTATAAAAACAATAGTTTCAATTGTTTTTCTTTAAAAAATATCAGCTTATTTATGCTATCTATGCTATGCGTGATCACAAACTTTTTTTGATGTGTCTATGTCGTTTGAATCATACATCTTATGAGTCACCTAGTAAGTCGGTAAAAACATTCACTTTCTATCTCAGGCAATTGACTTTTTAAATCACTTGACATCCTCTTGTGCTAAAATAACTAGTTATTTACTTTGAAAGTGAATATACGCCGTTCTTGAAATATTAGGTTTAAGTAAAAAAAAACATGAGTAAAGTAAAAGTTGTTTGTTTCCTGTTAAAAAAATAAGCTAAGCTTTTTACAGTTGGTTTTGGCACTATCCCAAACCACTGCAACTCCTGACAGCCAGAATCAACAGAGCACTAGAAAAGCGCCGATACAATGAAGTTCAACGTGACCCGGAGAATGAATTTAACTGTTTTAGACATTTTTTTTACGTGATAAAATCATCAAAAGAGTCCTCCCACACAGGGGAGGATGGGAAGGATTGTCAGACTTGTACTGACTAAATTCCACGATGTCTGACGCCTTTTACGTTCCGGCGCCAAGGTTACTCGATAGTCCCGCGAGCCCGCCGGCAGGTTGTCTTAGATCCTACAATGTAATTAATCAGGAAAAAATAATGGTGGAGTAGGTCAATACGTATTTTCCCCTTTTTATACGGTTATTGTTGTTTTCAGGAAATTGAGAACTTGATTGTTTTAACACAAAAACGTGAGCAAGAGATGCGCGAGCACGAGGAGGCAAAGTTCCAAAGATTCTTAGCTAAATTGAAATAGATTCGATTATAAGAAAAAATGTATCGACTGTTTGGTGCAGTAGAATGTTAATTTTATTTATAGCTAGAGTGGCTGGTATCCTGATATGTTAAAGATTAAATAAAAATTTTATTATAATTGAATTTCCATTCGCTAGTAGACGATTAAAATAATAATGCAATTGAATCAAGAAATTAGATCGGCGGTCTAGGAAACATTTTGGCATTATGTCTTGTTTATGACAAGTTGAGGAGCAGTGTGGCCGGCGGCCCAGTGGTGTCGGCCCTAAGAGCTTCTAGGTCGTGGGTTCGAACCCAGCCAGGTGCATTACTGTTTAATTTATTTAATCACCACTGATCTCAAAAACGGTGAAGGAAAACAGCGTGAGGAAACCTGCATACATGTCCTAGAACCAAAAAATCGACGAGGTGTTACATCTATCAACCCGCACTGAGCCTGCGTGATGGATTATGGCTTTATGGCCCACTCCTTCTCACAGAAAGAAGGTCTGTATCTCAGCAATGATGCAAAGATGGTTCAGAAAATTTGTGAGGATGCATGGTATGATTAAAAACATGGAATACTTTTTGTCCTGACTTTGTGACCCCGTGGGATATAAACGATCTCCATAACCAATGTAATTAAGGATAATTAAGTGAAAAAACAGCAATTTCTCGTTCTCTTTCGAATTTCCAAATGTCTTAGAACAAACATTGTTCAGTAACATGGGCTGAGTTACCCCACGAGAGGTTTTGCGCCATTAACGTTACACGTTGTATAAAATTCGAAGAAATTAAAACATCACCGCGTCATTGGTAAAACCTAGATTGGATGTTAGAAAATATTCCTACAAAATGTTCTTTCCCCGCGGTTTTTGTTTTCTAATCACATATACCTACTAATTATTTTATATACCTTTTCTTTAAATAAAACAAGCTCGTGGCTAAATGATAACACCACAGGTCGGTCTTCGAGGTTAAGACGCACTTGCCCACGTTGGTCTGTCGATGGGCGACCATTTATCATAGCAAGTTTCTTCCCTGACTCGGAAAGCACGTAAAAACTATAATAACAACCGGCTGCGGCTGTCTTTTTTAGATCTTTTACAGTTGTCACTGTCAGACAAAAGCTCTAAAGTCTGAAAACCTTTCCTACCAAGCGATTGTTAAAGTAAGATAGCTTTAAGATATTGTATTACCCGGTTATTGGGTTGTAGAGGTCGGTCAGAAGCTCTAAAGTCTGACAACCAGTCTTACCTTGAGGTATCGTATTACCCAGTTACTGGGTTGAGATGAGATAGGCAGATGATGATGGGTTGTAGAGGTCAGATAGGCAGTCGCACCATGTAAATACTTCTGCAAAATTCTGCTGCATCGGGTTGTATGAAACGAACCTTAGACACGGAAAAAATTAATAGGGTGGCACGGTTTAAAAAAAAAAAGAGGTTAAGATTATGGCATCCTTCGCCATTTTGAAGAAATCGGAGTGTCTCATTGGTAATGTCACATCTTTATGAATTTAGATTGCTATCTCAAACGGGTCTTGTGATATAATTTGAATATTATTATCTCGCTTGCCTTGTATCTTTGTATTTCCAATCTAATCTTCTTTGCTATTTTTAGAAAAATACCTCCGCAATCTTATGACAACATACATTTTTGTTGAAAACCTTAAGGGGAATGCTCCAACAACCCGCGAAATTCAAAATTTCTAATAAAGGTGTAGGAACAAAAAACAACAGAAAAGTAATTCCTGCAGCTTTATGAACTTAGAGCGTTGTATTAATGACTAGCTTCTGCCCGCGACTTCGTACGCGGTTCTTGTTGCTTATGTCAGCGACAATGGGGTAGGCAAAATCGAAGATCTGAAAAGTCTGATACCCAACTCCAAGAGCCCGGGTAAAAAAAATCATGGGAGTTTGGCCAGTAGAATAAAAATTGTATTAATATATTAATCGTCATCGAAAATCAGTCCGTGAAATTAGTGATAGCTTTGATTTCCACATCAGGTGTTCCAAATCTTATAGTTTAATACATCAATAGATAATGCTCATTAGGCTGAACAGCTCTTTCTAAGACGTCATTCCTATACACGTTGAATTTTTCAACTGGGCGTTGAGTTGAAAAAAAATAAGCATGATTTCAAAGAAGAAAAGGTAACTTAACTTAACGAAACTTAAGTTTCGAATACAGTCATCGCCTTGAAGATTGATCAGTTTTTTTTTCAATTACTTATACGTTTTTCTTAAGTTTGCCGTATATGATTACTTCCCAGAATTGTCGAAAGGAGTCTTCAACATTTTTCGATATTCCTCATAGTTTCGAAGATAGCCATCCACGCCCAGTTGAAAAAAATCATGTTATAGTGTAGCTGGGCTCTTTTTTTTGTGGTAAATCATCAAATGCATGGCATGGCGGGAGGGACTGTCAGACTTGTACTGACTAAAATCCACGGTGTCCTTCAATAGCCCTTTATGTTCCGGGGTAACGGTGATGGTATAAGTCCCGCGACCCCGGCAGGCTTTAGCCCTCTGAGAGAGGGCCCCGTCATTATGCTGACGCTCTTTAATGCACGACGCGCCGTCCATGGTCAGGCGGCGAGTTGCCCTTTACTCGCCGCCCGCATGCCCGCGCCTACGGTGGCCGGAGATTGTCTTGTGACGTCCGACGCCGTGGGCGTCCACCAACGCGGGGTAGCTGGGCTCTTGGAGTTCCACATTAGGTGTTCTAGATCTTCAATTTTTATACGTCAACAGAGAGTGCTGATCACGCTGAACAACTCTTGCTAAGACGTCATTCCTGTATATGTTATAGTGTAGCTGGGCTCTTGGAGTTCCACATCAGGTGTTCCAGATCTTCAATTTTTATATGTCCACAGAGAGTGCTCATCAGGCCGAACAACTTTGCTGAGACGTTATTCCTGTATATGTTATAGTGTAGCTGGGCTCTTGGAGTTCCACATCAGGTGTTCCAGATCTTTAAACTAATTCTCTCAGCAGAAAATGCTCATCACGTGGAACAATTTTTGCTATGGCACCATTTTTGCATCTCTTATAGTTTAGCTGGTCTGTTGCGGTTCTGTGCCAGTTGTTCAAGTTTTCAATAGTTATTTGTGCAACAAGAGAGCAAAGTCGTTTTTTGCTGCGAGTGCTGATTTTGAATCCTGAGCAAGCGAAGGATTCAACGATTGAATCACGAGCGTAGCGAGTGATTCTAAATTTGAATCCTGAGTGTGGCGAGGGATTCAAAGACACGAGATGTAAAAAACTTTGCTCTCGTGTAACACACATAACTTTTTACTTCAGCAGCGAGAAAACTTTAAGAGATAAAAATAATAAACACTCTTTACGCCAGCCACGATATTTTATTCCTGCTCTTTTATTTAAATTAAGGCGTATTCGGAAATAGCATCCATGACATTTTATTATTCAAAATATTTAAGTTCATAACATTATTGAAACTAGAAATAAATATTTACACGTTAAATATCAGTTTTATTTGCAGTAAATACTTATTTTCGTTCAAATATTAATAACAGTAAGTTAAGAATTCAATAAATTAGAATATAAGACATATTTAATTATCTTTTTGCAAAATTTCTTAATTTTCGAACGTGTTTGTTGAGGTCGAATTCAAAATCGGAACTTCGAAAGGGCTGGTCTTTGTGGCTGTATGTATGGGCTTGACTCATTGCCTATCCTAAAGGAAGAAGGAAAAAAGGGCTGGTCTTTGTCTCTCTCACTTTCTAATGGCGGGAAAGAGATGGAGTGTAAATGTTTCGAATTGTATGACTAACCCAAGGCTGAATGAGGTATACATCGCGGCTTTCTAAACACAAAAATTAAAAAGTTACTTTGTCTCACTCAGTGAGCAAAAAATCGCATTTTGCTCACTGTTTTCAGGCAGCAAAACCTACATATTTGAGCTACTGAAGTGAAAAATAAATTATAGCCTATGTTTTGACCAGACTTAATACCTACAACAAAAAAAGAACCATTCAAATCCGTCCAGTACTTTTTGAGTTTATCCCGGACATACATACAGACAAACAGAGAAACAGACAAAAAATCTAAAAACTATATTTTTGGCTTCGGTATCGATTGTAGATCACACCCCAAGTATTCTTTTTGAAAAATATTCAATGTACAGTTTTGACTTTCCTACTATTTTATTATATGTATAGATAGATTTTGTTGATTATAATTATTCTGTAACTACATACGTCTTACACCCGCGAATAATATTTTTATCAACATACAACCTAGCACTGGCCTGAATATTGCAAAAAACGTAAGAAAATTTAAACTTCGGGGGCAACAACTAGCACTAATTATAATAGATTGCGATCACCTAATAAATAAAAAATGTCCGCAACCTTTTTCATCATCAAATGAGTGGGATGACTCATTTGATTATGAAAAAGGTTGCGGGCATTTTCCCCGGGGCAGGGGACTGCCAGACTCACAGAAATATTAAAATTCTTCTTTATTCTATCTATGGCCAGACTTGTACTGACTAGAATCCACGTTGTCCTTCAATAGCCCTTTACGTTTCGGGGACACGGTAGCTCGTAAGTCCCGCGATCCTGATGATTGGTACCTAATAAAACCTTTTCAAACGATTTTTTTTCCATACGTGTCAAATAAAAAAAAAACAGTTAAAAAAAAAGTTATGACGCATCCGCCATCTTGTAGTGTAGACCTATTTTGTTTCGTGTCTCAATTTCTGCATGTTTTTCTTTTTTTTTCTGACAGACAACACTATAACAGTAGTTAATTGTTTACGGAAGGCGTATCCGAATGATCCGGTTGGACTGTTAAGTACCGCGAATCGCGATATTATAAGCGATCCTTTACCGTTAGATATCTGCGGCCGTCTCGGTTACCGCTACAGCGATTAGCATATTAGGTGAAGGCAATCCGGCCTTGTGAACTGATCGACACGATCCAACGTAAACACTACCTTATTTTGTTACAAATAGAGTGAGAATTTGGTCGAGGGTTGTTTTTGCAGAAAGAAAGTTGATGATTTACAAGAAGTTTGATTGTGTTACGTCTGTTTATAAATAAATTGACATGATTTTGTAAAATCAATCAATGATTAATTGGACTATGTTATCAAAGATTAGTATTTGACGTAAATTAGGCGGATTTCGATCAAAGATTTAATTTAAACCGACTTAAAAGAAGTGGAGGTTCTGAATTTGACTGGTTTTTTATGTAAGTATGTGCACCGATAACTCTAAGGTTATTTTTTTGCTCGATGTAATACCTATAAGTACTTGTCGTTTGGTCTCATAAAAATTGCATTCAATTTGGCTGAGAAGTTGAGCTGAGTTGTCTGTGTGAGCTTAAAATCCATGTCAATAGATTGGTTTTACTTCATAAAATAATTGTTCGGATAGTTTTAATTTGTTTTGATTATTCGTCTGCTGAAAAGCGACTATACATTCTCTTCCATATAGATAATTGAAGTGGGTAACTAAAATACTTTTACAATTATTATGCCTTTTTTTTGCGTGGTAATATCATCCTAGGAGGGACTGTCAGACTTGTAGTGACTGCAATCCACGGTGACCCTTCAATAGCCTTCAATATGTACCAGGGTCGCGGTTACCAGGTGTCGCGGAAGGCGAGAATATCAGTCACATGGTAAGCGCACCGTATTTTATTATTGTGGTAACACTGACCGGGCTTGGTCATTTTCCGAAGTTTATGTCAACGGTTCGGGCGCTGACTTTTTGTAGATGGCGGGAAAAGGTGAGAATGCCCGGCTCCTGAGGTGTGCGTGTGAAGTGTGCATGATAAGGTGGATGAGATACCTCGAGTGAAGGACCTCCTAGCCCTGGGATCAAGTGAGTGTTTAAATCCCTTATAGATTATAATGATTAAGCCTTGACATGTAACCATGAGGTAACGAGGTAGATTAAGTCATCTGAGATATCATGTCGGCGATCATACCTCCAGCAGGCGAGCTCCCTAACTAAATGCCAAGCAGGGAGTTACGTATGGTTATCGTTCTCTCGAGCTACCTGTTGGGGAGTCGGGAATTATCAGCGCAGGGCTGATCTCCTAAGTCGTATGCTGGAGAGGAACAACTGACGGTCACTAGTTCGAAGGAGACAGGGGCGTGGCTATGGGGATGGAGGAGGCCACCGTGGGGGCTCCCAAGCCCCTACGTCCGACGGTGTCATTTGGACGGGCTTAGCCCTTGGGTTGCTTAGCAACTGTTGGGACGCCATATGGAGCACTGGTAGACCGTTAGGATAAGGTTCTACGTTGGTAGACCAAGGTTGAGCATAGCTCGTTAAATGTGATGAGGATCTACGTTGGTAGACCAAGGTTGAGCATAGCTCGTTAAATGTGATGAGGATCTACGTTGGTAGACCAAGGTTGAGCATAGCTCGTTAAATGTGGTTGGAGCTGCTTCGATGGAGTATAGCTCAGTACAACTAGCTGATGATGCCTAGAGTCAATGATAATATTATGGCCATCGCTTCCTGGTTGCATGACGAGGGTTATTTCCTTTTAGAGAGAAGTTACATTTGCGTTTATTACAAAGTCAGTAAGAGAACGGTTCCGTATGAAACCCGAGCATACAGTTCGGGTGGAATGCGAAAACATTCACACGATGTTCTGCCACCCTAGCTATTCCGTACTAAACCCGGGCCTACAGCCAAGTTGAGTGCGGACGGCGGGACACCAGGTGAGACAGTCCCGCGACCCCGGCAGGAACAATTATTATGCCTTACGATGAGTGAAGTCTGATCTCTATGTTTTTGTCGATGCAAAAGTGTCTACAATGAAATAAATGCTTTAAGATTGACTGTATTCAAGTGTTTTCAAGAAAAATAAAGAAGGTCATTGCTCTTATCACCGTTGAGTCATTATATTGTCGGCGGGTAGAAATTGTACCAAATGTTCCTGTATCCGCAACGGTACTTTAATGCTAACCGCTAAAATGCATGACCTACAATCGTTATGATTTTGTGAAAGTTTCAGACGTACCCGTTATCGCGGCTACGTATTATTTTATTAAGGTTTAATGCCTTGCGGAGGATTGGAATATCTCGTTGGCAATAAAGAACCTTAGTAACAAAATAACCGCCTTCCCTATCCCCCTTCAAGGGATGATTTTTAAAAATCACTTTAGCTCATCTTTAAAATGCGTTGTCTGGTCTGCAAATGAATTTTATTGTATCTCGTTGGCAATAAAGAACCTTAGTAAGTAACTAAATAACCGCCTTCGCTATACCCCTTCAAGGGATGAATTTAAAAAAAGTCTTCCTGTGTCGCCTTTAAAATGCGTTGTCTGTTCTGCAAGTGAATTTTATTCGTTTATTTTTGGGTTGACCCACGTTCAGCGGTGAACTGCACAATGCTGAAATGGTGAAGTGAAGTTATAAAGGGGGAATGGGAAGGGAAGGTAAGGTAAGGAATGAATGGGAATTCTTAATATCAAAATAAAACCTCATTCCTTATTTGATTTAGCTCTGCTCGCTTATCATCAAGAAAAGTGAGCATTTACGTACTCGTAAAAACGTGGCAAAATGGATGTATCTATCAAATATTACAATCCAACTTTAGAACTAAAAATTGCAAGTAAAATAAATATCAGATAGTAATAAAATATACAATGTATGTAAAGTTGTTAAAAAAATTATAAATATTATCATTACAATAATGATCTGATGTACTCCTCCAAAAATAATACTGTGTTTGCGCAGCTACTGATAGATCTCTCACGTTTTTAAATTTCGAGGTCAGTTTTTAATCAATAAAGATTAATAAAATAATAATACACATGGCGATAATATAAAATTTATTATTTTGTTAACGATATGAATTGTTCCGGATCTGTTTCAGTACCTACTTATAATAATAAGTTTTGTTATTTCGTCTTTAAATCTCTACGCACCAACCATACGATATAGGCTTAGCACAACATCAGAATGAAGTAATAAAAGCCGCGTTATTTGATCATTAGTTAAAAAAATAACAATTTGTTAAACTCTGTACACTTTTTAACGATATAATTATACCTAGGTACTATTGATCAACAAACTGGCCTATAATTATAGGTAACGCTCAAGAGTTTGTGTGGTTGTACAAGCTAATCGCAGAAACTCTTGGTTTGAATTGAAAAATTCTTTTTGTGGTTGATAGTCCATTTATCGAGGAAGGTTATAGGCTTTATAACATCACGCTATAACTAAAAGGAGCCGAGCCACGCCGAGCAGCGGGGGTGAAAACGCGAGAGAAAAAAAAAGTTTTTCTCGCGTTTATAATCGAGAGATATAATTAACTTAATCTGAATTTACAGTCTATCCTATTACCAAACCATTGAAAATAAAATAAAAATTTAAAGCATCTATTTCTAGAATAAAACCTGACCCACGCTTGTCGTAAATATCCTATATCGTATCGTATTGCGATATAAATTAAATTTTCTATTTATGTTTGTAAGAATAGTACAAGATTACATAAAAACAAAATACACGCTATTTCTAGTGTCAACAGTTGAAATTCAAAGACTTCAATTTTATTTACGCACTTATTTAATAGGTTTGGCCTTTATTGTTGAAAACAAGCATTTATACAATTAACTTACAATAATTATAATAACAACATTGTTTACAAATTCTTTAAAACAATACCTACTAGGTACAATAAATTCATATTATGATAAACTTATGTAATGATGGTATTATTTTTTTATTTTCCTCAAACCTTATAGGCATGTATGGTATTTGTTTACTTTTAATTATTATTTTGTTTTGAACTTTAGACATTACTGTGGAAACACATTTTTACTATAATTATCACCTGCGTCGTTGTATTGGGATTGATTTTCAGCAGGGCTCGGAAAACGGTTTATTTTTCGAAACGTTTTCGTCATAAATGCCTAAGAACTTATTTGTTTCGGTTACGTTCGAACAGAACGTAAAATAAAACGGTTTAGAGGAAGAACAATATTTTATCAATATCAAACATTTTGTTGATATTACATGCCCGCACCATTATTTCTGTCGTCGTTTTGACGAGTATTATTAACTTTAATATGAATAATAAAAAAAATGTTTTTAAATGCTTTTTTCTAAACCAGATTTTTTAAAGTTCAAATCGGTTCTTCCCATTTCATTCAAACGTTCCCATTTCGATTTCGTCTAAAGGTTTCAAAAACGTTATATTGAAAAACGTTTCCGAGCCCTGATTTCCAGGCAGATTCAGCGAAATGCCATCATTTTATCTTCAAAACCCAATAACTGACTGAAACAAAACCCTTTGATATCGTGTATTCAGTTGTGAGCCAAATGACAACTAGCGACATCTATGGAACGACAAAAGAACTAAAAACATCAAATCCTACGTCGTTCAGGATCTCTACGAGTTTAAAAATAACGTAGAAAATTTTGTCAATGTTGGACAGGAAGCTAACTTAATCAACCGTCGGTCTATCATTTCATACATTTTTACATATTCTCTCATTACCTAATTTACAAGGATTATTAACACGGGGTATCGAAGAAGAGTGTCAAGCGAACTTTCGCCCGACGGAAATAAAATACCGAGTTGTACCTTCGAACAAGTGACCCAATTAAAAAAAAAAAAAAACTTTCAAAAGAAAAAAAACAACCGCATTCAAAAACCACCACGAAAAAGTGTAAAATAACTTGTCTTGTAAAGTCGATGACTTTGTTTTTTTAATTCATTTTTTTCCACCGACATGACATGACAGAATATACTACATCAAACAAAAAAGAATCATCAAGTCCTAAGTTATGAGATCACAAACTTTAAAAAAAATTACAGTCGAATTGAGAATCATTTAAAATCGGATAAAAAAGTGGGCGTGTATTCAAAAATTATCTAACAGCGATCACCTCGATTCCCCTTTCTACTGGTTTCGGCAGAAAACTGGTTGTCGCTCAGAAGCTCGCTAGGTTGGTAGGTGTACCAACCTACCAACTATCGGACGAGAAACACATGATGTGTAACCACCTTTCGCTTTTCAAGGGGAATTTCTCTAGCAGACAACTGTTAAGGCGATGTGCTATCGAAATATTCACACATGTCTTTTTTCATTTTTTTTTTCTCAATAAAAACTGTTTATATTTGTAATGCCTGAACTATGCTGTGGCTGTGGTCAGCTTCCAGTATAACTGAATACAACTAATAGGTTAAATACCTTTATATTCCGTTAATCATCACTTTGATGAACTACATTTAATTTTCTTCATCTATACATACAGTCTGGTTAGCAACACTAGAATCTGTCCTCTGTCAAGCAAAAATCGTCAACTGTCCACCAACAGCACCAAATGAAGCAATTACTCTAATACTTAGGTAATTGTAACTGGCTATTTTTGCAGAGCGAGTCTATTGGCTCCCAAGGGCAAAGACCTCTCCATTGGAAGTTATCAACGCGAGATAATTACGAACGCTGTTTCCGACCGCAATGTAGGCGAACTGGTGAAAACACAGAAAAAATAAACAACTTGTTTTGTAATCGGTTTGTTAATTGTGTTGGTTTGATGTTTATGTAAGTTTCTAGTTAGTTGAAATAGAGAAGATCGTATCGATATATCCGTAATGATATCGTAGATTCGTAGCTCAAGTCCCTCGCAGAGAGGAGGCTTGTGATTCAGCAATGAAAATACCAAACGTTTGCCTAATGAAGACGGTACGGCCTGTATTCGAAAGGTGTTTCTTTATAGAAAAAATCGGGGTTCTGTTATCTATTCATACATAGTAACATCGACCTATAACAGATACACTGAATTTCCGTCATTTTGGTCCAAATTCTCAACCGTTTTCCCTTTAAATATTTGTAACACATTACCCGCAGCGTGTCCCAACGTTTCAAGGATAAATAACTTACAATCTGTCGCATAGTTTCCAGTCATTGGGCAATGCACAGGCTTTCGTATTTTACACCGTTGCACCCTATATAATTGAAGGCGTTACTAGTCCGTTAACAGTTTATTTTATAATCAACTGGATTTGACAGCATATTCTAGCTCCTGAAATAAACCTTTCTTCATAACGTTTCATTTAAAAAAGTCACGTTTGTGATCTCTATGGTTATAGGTGTACGCGTACCTAATAAATACCCAATACCCCAGGTTTCACACTTCATTACTTAATTAAGCATCATGTGATAGGGGGCGAGCCGGGTTAAACCCACATCGCATCTCTAGAACAACTTTTTAACCGTGCTAAACAAATATTTTGCTGCATTTCATTTGATAAACGTCGAGTGTGTGTCGCCTTAACTCGGTACGGGTCGCGAGTGGCTCCGCGAAAATTTCACTTTCGCTTGCTTACATAAACTACTGCGACCTTTTATCGACTATCACGCGATTTGCAATTTACACCTCGTCTGACTGTGTGCAGTTTTATGATGAAATTGGGAAAATTATGAGGAAACTTCACTTGGAAATGGTCGTAGTTATTCTCCTGCCCTTAAACCAATTATTTATTTGGGTTGATGACATGTCTTTATCATTAAGTTTTCTGTTATTTTGTTCATTAGAGAAGAAGAATGTCCACAACATGTCTAAAAGTCGTCAGATCTAAACCACATTTAAAACCCTTTTTTAGAAATGGTGACTATGACTTATCCTACACCGCTCGATCGCGTTCAGTTTTATTGGTGAAATGCGGTCTTTGTCATCACGTCATTACTCAAATAGTCATGCCTTTTCCAGCCACGTCGTCTATAAATACATTAAATACCTGGAAATTGTATGAGAGATAGAGTATAATGTAAAGAAGTACATTGCAAATTTTAAATTGTGGACGATAAAAATGTATAGTCAACTTGCAACTTTATATTGCGTTGCAAATCGACCTACATTGTCTAGAGCAGCTCATCATTTGTTGCTTGTTTACAAAAATCTAGATTCGTAACATTGTATCAAACGGGGTCAGGAGATACACTATGTGTAAGACTGACAAAGTAGTCGTGAACTTAGCTCTTTATATTCCGAAATTTTACAGATTTGTCTGTTCAATCTGTTCTTAAATCTTGTTGTCTGGCATTCGGGATTTTAGCCACAATTTGGGCATAATTTCACGTTGCTTCTCTTCCTCTATCAGTCCTCGGTACAGATAATGATCCATACTGACCATGGCACCACGAGAGTACAGTGCGGGTTATAGATGTCACTTTTCTTCGATAGTTCAGCTCTAGGTCATATCAGTTTCCTCACGATGGTATCGTTCACCGTTTTGAGAGCAGTGGTGCTGAAATAATTTACGAAGTAGGTATAGTGCTTTTGGGGTGGTAAAATCATGAAATGAGTGTAGCGGAAGAGACTGTCCCCCCACTTTTATCCACTAAGAATCCACCCTTATCCTGCAAATACCCTTTGTATTCTAGGGCTACGGTATCCTACCAATCCTAGTTAGACAGTCTCGGAAACGTTTGCTCGAACTTCCGATCAACAATTCATAAGTTACGGCCATTTCCACACGCCCACTTCTGGCCCAAACATTTTTTTACAATTGTCAATTTCAACTACTTATAATAGATGCCCTGATTAATGGCAACGTTCGACACATCATACGTCAATGTTGTGTAAACAAATTGTCGAAGAATGCACGGATCTCACACACGGCGCGTTATCAGATAATCACATGTACTCAGCATGCCACGTTGAGATGATAACACTAATGATTGTTTGATTACCACTTCGGTATTGTTGGGAATTTAATGACTTTAATACTTTACTCTAATCGCTAGTATACTCTATGTGCAAAGTTGGTGGTGGGGAGTACCAAGTCGTCAGAATATTATTACAAAAGAAAAGGAAGCCTTTCATAATGGTGTAGGGCCAAATGCCAGAGTATACTATACTGCATCGAACCACTCAAACGTCACCCAAATGTCACTGTCAGCTGTCAAATCTGACAGAACACCTAATAAATCAAATTTGACGTTTGGGTTGGGGGCAAAACTTCACAGTTTGACATTTATGATAGCTATTTGACGTTTGGAGGCAAAAGCCCCCTGTGGCGTTTCA
This sequence comes from Agrotis ipsilon, assembly GCA_028554685.1. Lineage (NCBI taxonomy): Eukaryota > Metazoa > Arthropoda > Insecta > Lepidoptera > Noctuidae > Agrotis > Agrotis ipsilon. The sequence continues at coordinate 16,017,840 of CM052969.1, read as the reverse complement.
GTGGTTCGAACAAGAATAACACAAATTGGACCAGAAATCACGGAGTAATCGGTTTACATACATATAATTGAGAACCTCCTCCTTTTTGCCGTAATCGTCTTAAGATTTCTCCGGAACGATTTACTTATTTTGAGTCATAAACCGGTTTTACTGATCCGTTAGTCACACATGGCTGGAGTATATATTGCAAATACTTACATATTAAATGCAGCTATTATCATATATCACATAACAGGGATACTTATGTTATATATGGACTAGATATTTATCTAGGAGTATAATGTGTTTAATCGCTTGTCTGATTATTTTTCGCGATAGGTTTGTTATTAATCCTCTTTGTGTAGCTATTTGTATGCATACCTGTCATACCTTGAGTTTTCTTGAATTTATACAATACATAAGTACTGCTTTGTTATATATATTTTGTAGCTCTGACCACATAAGTGATTTACTTAATGGGATTTTTATACGAGGCGTTATTAAAACATTTTTTTAAATACGAGCCACGGTTTTAACCAATTTCAAGAATACTAATTATCTTGGGTATATTAAATGAATATATCTTAAAATTAGCTAGAGCATGAACCTAAAATTTCCTTGATTTTTAGTAAAAGTAAATAATCTGGTATTTAAACTAGATCATATTTATCACAACTTTAAAAAAGTTATTTCTAATAATGAAGCAGTGGTGGCCCAGTGGTATCGATCCCGACTTACGAGTTGTAGGTCGTGGGTTCGAACCCCGCCAGGCGCATTACTTTGTAATTTATTTCATCACCACTGCTCTCAAAACGGTGAAGGAAAACATCGTTAGGAAACCGGCATGTCCTAGAACCAAAAATTCGAAGATATGTGACATCTACCAATCCGCAATGGGCCCGCGTGGTGGATTATGGTCCATTCCCTCTCTTAGAGAGGAGGCCTGTGTCCCAGCAGTGGGAACATTATAGACTGATGATGATGATTTCTAATAACTTTTACTAGACATAATATTAATCAAGTTATTAATATTATTTTGTAGCTATATCCTCCTGAAAGAGGAAAAAAAATAAAGGTGTTGCATGATTCTTAAAAAAGTACCTGTTTTAAAAATTATGCAACAAAGTATTGTGTTAAAAATGAATACGATATGAATTAATACGGAAAAATAATACTTAAATAAAATTGTATACTATTATTTACTTATAGCCAATTTAATTAATTATGCAAAACAATGTTTACTATGTCTATGAAATATGGCAACCTGTTATGTTAATAAGTTGTTTAGCATTTAACATTGTTGTCTAGTGCCTATTTGTAATGGCATGTATGAAGACTTCTAAATCCCATCAAAAACAATACTTGTCAAAAAAACCAAGTCTCGCAACTCAGTTGTTCTACGGTAAAAAGTTGTGAGATCCATGTAATACCAAGTCTTATCCATGTAATACTTAAGCGACTTCCTGTCTCAATACGTCCACTCCCTAAGAAATCTTTAATGTTTTATATAAATATATTGACTCGGCCATCGCATGAAAACACGTGTTAATTAAATTATTTAGTGCGATGACCAAGTTAATATATTTATATAACACATTAAAGATTTCTTAGGGAGTGGACGTATTAAGACAGGAAGTCGCTTAAGTATTACATGGATAAGACTTGGTACTTATTACATGGATCTCACAACTTTTTACCGTAGAACAACTGAGTTGCGAGACTTGGTTTTTTTGACAAGTATTGTTTTTGATGGGATCTCATTTCTTTTTGTATTTTGTAGACAGTTCTACTTTTTTTCTTTTCGGTACCTTCTACTTATATCTACCAGCAACGAATTTTCTATAAAACTGGACCAAAATTGAAAAAAATTACTCGACTTGGCGGGGGCACTACCGTGCCCCCAAATATTTTAGTTTTTCCTTGATTCATACACCAAAGACTACTTATATTCCAAATTTGAAGCTTCTAGGTCTGCTAGAAGTGCCTTAGAATTTTGATGATCGGTGAGTCAGTCAGTCAGTGAGTGAGTGACATAAAAAACTTTTTTTTAAAAAAATTTAACCTCCTTCAAAAAAAAACACAAAAAAGGGTAAAATAACCTACAAAATAACTTTTCTTTCGGAAGTCGGTGGCTTTGTTTTATTATTTCGATGTCTTTTTGCCACCGACTTCCGAAAGAAAAGTTATTTTGTAGGTTATTTTACCCTTTTTTGTGTTTTTTTTTGAAGGAGGTTAAATTTTTTTTTAAAAAAGTTTTTTATTTTACTCTTTTTAGTTTTAATATTCAACCCAAATTCTTGGCAAATACATCATTTTCTTACATGTGCACTAGAATTTTGTAATCCGTAGCACCGGTATTAACATCGGCCATGTCGTGTACATAAAAGAAAGTTCCAATAAAATTCCCTATCTCAAAAAATGCTGAACAGAGTTCGATGAAACTTGCAGTATTCCCTAAGGTGAACGATCCCTAGTACAACAAAAAAAACAATTTTGAAAATCGGTCCACAATTGGCGAAGTAATCGCGTAACAAACACGCAAAAAGTAAAGATCATCATGTCATCCAAGTAGGCGAAATTAATAAAAATGCTCACAAAATAAAAAGTACTGAACCAAATTTGATGAAATTTTTATGGGACCACACTGCAAGTATCTTGCATCGAACAAAAAAAGAATCACACTAATCGGACTAGAAACCTCGGAGCAATCGATGTACATACATAAAAAAAAAAAATAAAAAAAAAAAAAAACATACCGACCGAATTGAGAACCTCCTCCTTTTTTTGAAGTCGGTTAAAAATTAAGAAACTTTGACCAGTTATAATTCTTAAACTACTGGTTCAAATTGAATGAAATTTGAAATATACCGTGTCTTTACAATGCCTGCATGGTTACTGAAAATTCAGTCTTCTAATTTTATCCACAACGAAGTTACAGGGGGTCGAAAATGGCCTGAATTGCTTCGAGAAAAGGATGGTACGGCCGTGCCGCTTTTTTGCTCGACTTGGTGGGGGCACTGCCGTGCCCCCAGATATAAATTTTAAAAAAATATTAAGGGGGTATTCCACGAAGGATTGCCTGTCAGTTTTGCAAAAATAGCGAAATAATTAGCGAAAATTTTGCAAAAATATTTAGATATTTAAATCTGGTGTTTATTCGGATTTTCGAACAGTATTTTTAATGTTTATAAAGCACGTGTGGTTTCAGAACGCCATTTGTTTTAATTAAAATTTGACAGGTGTCTTAAGTCATTATTGCACGACATGGCGTTTGAGTAGGTTTTTTGATTCGTTTTTTTTTTAAACATTGCCCCCCACACTAGGAATTTCTCCTGTGCCCTGGAAGCGTTTACAAACATAGAAACTCACAAACACAAACACCCAGACCCGAAACAACTACTCGCAGATCATACAGATATTTGTTCCGTGCGGGAATCGAACCCGCGACACACAGCGCAGTAGTCTAATTGCTCAGCCACTGCGCCAAACGTGCCGACAGTTGGATAGCCCCTTTGTCTAGGTAGGCTATAATGCTATAAACATCACGCTACTACTAATAGGAGTTACAGTAACGAGGGTGAAAACGCGGAAAAAATTAATCAGTGGTATCGTCACAGGTATTGTGCCATTATCACAATCATGTTAGTAATGAAGTTTTTTTTTTCAGGTAAATAATACGAAATGCTACATCTGCAATGATCGTCACGTTACCCACTGCGTACTTGTTTGGTTCTGGTAAAGTACCTGATATTTTAATTTATTTTTCTACTAATTTATAGTAGGTGCGTCATTACTTTAGCACTTATTGAATATCGTAATCAGTTAATCACGATTTACTCATCATCTCTTGACATTAATAAATAAACATACTCAAACGATTTACAAAGTAACTACGTCATTAACTATCTTACAATTACAATGCTGGTAGTAAAAGTACATGCATTTTATAGAATAGAAACATATGAATGTGTAGTATGGGAGAAGGGTCCCCTTAAATATTAATTAGATACCAGCTGCCACGGCAAACTTCGTACCGCCTCTTTTTCTCACCTTTTAAACCTTCCCTGGACTTCCAGAAATCGTTCAAAACAAAAATGAGCCAAATCGGTCCAGCCGTTCTCGAGTTGTAGCGAGACTAACGAACAGCAATTGATTTTTATAAATAAGATACCATTTTTTGTTTTTAGTATTACTTTTATAGCGGCAACAGAAATACATCATTTGTGAAAATTTCAACTGTCAATCAAAATTAAATATTTTTATTTCACATAGGCCCGTGAGGGCACTAATAAAACGTCGACAAAAGGTGCTATGTCACGGTTCAGTATACATTTTGGTTACGGAACTCATAAAATAGCAACTCATAGGTGAAACCTACAAACTTTAACGGTAGAAACTATGTGTTTTTCCTACTCCTCCACCATTATTTTCTGATTAAATTCGTTGCTGAATCCAAGACTGGTAAATTCATTCTCCGGGACACGTCGAGCTTCATTGTCTCGGCGCTTTCCTGGTGGTTGCCACTGTTGATTCTGGCTTTCAGGAGATGTAGTGGTTGGCAATAGTATTGAGTTTGCCCCTTAAAAAAAATCGCAAGATCTGTAAACATAACAGCTCGACAATTTAGCATAGACTACAAACAACCATCGACACATTTTGGGTCAAACGTCAAAGTCATATCAAGAAACATTTCTGTTATCAAGCAGTCCTTATCGATATGTGCAGTAAAATAGGTTATTGCTCTTGATAGTGCGTTCACAATTTCCTATTTAAATAGGTTTCGATTGTGCAAGTGTTTTGTTTTGAAACAAATTAATTTAAATGCAACGGCGGAAACGAAGTGGGACAAAGGGTCACAGAATACGAGTTATTCGACTCTGATCCCCTAGAAAGTAAAAATATATGACAGGGGATCGGTTTGGGGATCAGAGTGGAATAACTCCAGAATGAGTTATTCCACTCTGATCCCCAATACAGTTACCTACTTAATTTCTAAATTACTTTACATCAGCAGTCTTTGTTAGGTAGACTGGCAATTGCAGTCTCATATTTCTACAAGGTCTCAACAGGATTGACAGTGTAGATTGCTGACTTCTAATCATGTTCAAAAGTGAAGAGGTTACTTCTAGGCAAGCCTCACTAGCTTCGTTCGCTTTCCATCAGGCCATGTAGTCAAACGCCAGCCTTTCGCTAAATAAAAAAAAATTGCGACTGAATTGAGAACCTCCTCCTTTTTTTGAAGTCGTTTAAAAATGTCTGATAGACTGTCACCTTGTATCGTATCCAGTCATAAGTCCAGAGTCAAATAGCTTGAGAGGTTAGCCAGCACGCGTAGCATGGCGATTCTATGTCTATTCTACCAAGAAAATACAAAGTTATTTCATCGTTATTTCTACACAAGTCGTCAAGTGTTTTTTTGCACAAATATGACACCATTCGTACAATATTGAAGAAAAGAACGTTTATTTTCCATATATTTTACATGACCATGCTTAAAACAATAAAAATATTTCTACGTTCTGTCATTTACTATTCTTTCGTCGTCAAAACCCCTTTCTACGGCGCCATGCTACGCCTGCTGATCTTCTTGAAGACTTCTTTCCCGACTACTGGAGATATAGAATCTTAGTTTTCATAAGATTACTCTGCCGTTTATAGTTTGTTGTTCATAATTTCTTGCCCATCTCAGTGTTATGCTAATCAGAGTTTGTATACAAAAACTTCGTTACATTACAATGTATCAAACGAGCTTCAAACAGGTTATTCATCCAGCCATACAAAGTCGATAGAAAACTGATGGACGTTTATTTTTTGTGTCCTTTAGGCGCTGCGCAAACGTAGCAACATTAGTTGATGCAACTGTCAACTTTTTCTGTTGATGGTTGCCAATGGCAGCAATATTTCCTAAGTTTTTTTTGTCAAAATATGAAAATTCGAAGATATCGAGTAAAATTTGAATATGAGACGGAGACCTGAGAAGAATGACACTAGAGGGAGAAAGACATACTAAACAGTGATTTGGTTTGGAATAAGCTTTCATTGAAAACAGTAATTACATAATTTTGTGAAATACTTTTAAATTAAAGTTAGTTAAGGATTTCAAGTTGCTAAGAAATTCAAGGATTAAAATTGCTCCGTGCAGTCAGAACCTAATGCTAGCTACTCACTGAGTCATCTGCACAATGAAACACATTTTTTGCATCCCTCATTAATGTCAAGCGTAACTTTATGAGTTGGATGACTTATAGTGGAACGTTCTACAATATTTATTATATTGTAATGACTTTCTTATCAGATTGAAAAATTTTTCCATTAACGTAAAAACATAACCATGCAGGTTTGTCTTTTAAATGCCTATGAAACGTCTAAGCCCTATGTCTTACGTCTAGCCTTTTTCTATTCCTTTCATTCTCGTCTCACGCAATTGACTGACGAGACTTAGACCTTTCTGGTTTTCTTTCTCGTAACTAAAAGAGGCTTTCTAAATTTTCTCCTTTGGAAATTGAAATGATTGGTCATTCATGATAAATAGTGGGATTAACAAATCCTTTAATGTTATGTCCTACCCGGGGTTGCTGGTCAGTTCTACCCCTTACCCCTTCCTTCTTGTGAATGTAACTGAATAGTATCAGGTTATTTTTTATCTTCTGTACGCGATTTCTTACAAAATTAAAATGTTCAGTTATCTCAATACGTAATACGTTACGTATTGCTGGTCCTATAACTAGTCTAGCCACACGATCGCTAATGTGCCACTTGAATTAATCAAAGTTGCTTCCGTGTAGCTCGCCTTATTCTAAATCGGTTCTGAGATCGTTAGCACCTATTTTTTGCTCGCCTCTTAACTCTATACCTCGTTTCCTGGTGTTTTTGTGAAACTTGTCTTGCTAATTTACAAATCGCGTTTGTTTTATAGAATTGGGCCTTTTTATTTGCATTTGTGATTAAGTTAGCAATTCACCTGTCACTTCTGACATTGACGCTACTAATCTTGACAATTCTTCAATTTTAATTTTAACAATTCGGATAGTTCTCAATAATTAAGTCAAGCGTAAGACTTTTTTCTCCAGTCTTATTGTTATGTGTCTTGAAATCAAAGGGTACCTTCTCGAGTTTAACAACAGTGGTTCTATAATTTCTTGGTCTTCTGATTGATTCCCAATTAAATTACCATCTCAATCAAAACACTTTATCGAACGATCAGCATGTTGAGTTGACCGTATTACCGACGTGCAGCAGTGGCTGGCTGAGCCAACGGGACCAAGGGATTACCATAAATGTTAATCATCGTTATTAATAAACATTAGTACCGCAACAAGTAGGCTGTAGGACACTAAGTCCTCTCAAGAGCTCATTTTTATCATAACTTTCACACTGTCGCAGCACCTGTTGCTGGCTCTAAATACTGTGTGGTCGTATTGTGCGCCGGCGCACTCACAATGACCATTGGCCAGTGTGAGCTGTCGGTACACTTACACACGACGGCTATTAACTTGCGTTAATGTGTGTCATGCGTTTCACACAAGTCTAGACTGGGCCGTATCTAGGCAATATGCTAGACATTCTAGGCCCAGCCAACCCGGTAACCGGGTGGCCCGCTTGCACACTTGCGCGAGCGCACCTTTTTGTATGCGCCATACGCGTTTACGGAGATCGTTGGGCACAATTATGTTTGTTAATTATCTGGCTTTGGCTTCTCGGAAAATATGCGCTATGTGGATTTATTAGAAGTGAGACTGGTTGGTTTCTTGCTGTGTTTTTAGGTCTCGGTTTTAAAGATCGCGGATGTCGTTGCGCATGCGTGGTTGTGCGTTTATGGGTGGAGCGGTATATGGTAGTGGCTCGATGGGTGTGGAGACGGCCTTAGTGTGTCAATTGATGTCAAAGTGAGAAATTGCAAGAAGGGCCTCGTGTAACCTTTAAGATTTTTCCAATGTTGGTGGAGTTTTCGATTGACAAATATGTTTATTTGGGTCAACAAAATGTGTGTTAGCCAACATTAGTACTTATGTGAGAATTGTACCTTGGATCTTGGTCTTCTTGCACAAAGGTTTCGGTGTTGAAGAAACTATACAAAGCCCGTAGAATCAAACCGAAATAATCGTACTTCATTCTATGAGTATAAGTTTTGGAATTTTTTCCTACCTAAATCGACACCTTACATTTCCAAAGCTGACATGACTAAGGTGACAACACTAACTCCAAATTACAATTCAGCAGGCACTACCCATAATCGGCATAGGGAAGCGAAAAATATTGATTGTAATCCGACGTAAGCACAACACTAGTAAATAAAACATTTGGCGGGATGCTGGTATGAATGATAATGTCCTGACAGATGAGGAAGTTGACGTCGTTGATTTAATGTCAGTTAAGATTTTGCATGATTGAGACTAGTGATAAAGGCCCCGAATTGCAAGTAGGACTCGGGGATTTGACTCTGTATTCATTTCTTTTTTCTTTAATAGCCGTTTATGTCCCACTGCTGGGCAAAGGCCTCCCCCATTTCCTTCCAAGTGCTCTTTTCCAGTGCCACTTCGGACCAGCCCTCAAGGTACGCATCAAGATCGTCTTACCACCTCTTTTTGGGCCGGCCACGGTGGCGTCGTCCATTCTCAGGCACCCATTGCGCGCATATTTTTGCCCAGCGACTGTTTTGCATGCGGATAACGTGAACCGCCCAATTCCATTTGAGCCTGACAGCCTTCTTACCTACGTCCAATATTCCAGTTTTAGAGCGCAGCGTGGTGTTACGTATTCTATCGGATCTTCTTACACCCAGAATGCTGCGCTCCATTGCTCTTTGGCACACTCCAAGGCGCCTTGGAGTGTGCCAAAGAGCAATGGAGCTGTATTCATTTAGGGTATTTAATTTGTTATCTGACTATTGAAAAATCAGCCCATAACCACATAAAACGGTAAAAGAAAACAATCGTAAGGAAAATGCTATGCCTTACGGTACTGATAAACTTAAACATTCACTTGTATTGAGGATTCTTGCGAATGTTACAAAACAGTATAATAATCGAGAGCGTTTTAGCGAGCATTCTATTGAGTGTTCTGGCAAGCATTCTAACGAAAGGTCGGTACAGCTTCTTTTCAGATCTTCATGACGAATGATTTTCGACGAGCATCGACTCTGCGTTCGCTACTAGTTTAGGAAATATTTCGTAACGATGTTTGGCTCTGATCGCTGCTCAATTTGACAAAATGAATGCTCAAGTATATCAACACCTGCGAACCAAACACCATAGTGAGCCTGCGTAGTGCGTAGTAGACTACTACTCACTCTCATTCATAGAGATTCTATAAATGAGAATCATCGTCTTTTAGCACAAACCTATAATGTGCATACAACTCGTAGTTTATCGTTCTTTGTGTCTATAAAATGACCATTATAACGTACGGTATTATAATATTAACATTATGTGAATTATCTAACGTTTTTACATGACATGCATTTTAGATTACGTGTTAACATGGCAAGGTCGTCCATTACCAGTCACCTGTACAAATGATGAGATAATATAATGATTATGTCTATAGCAACAGCTGATTCATACAAGTTATTATGCCAGTTGAGAAAAAAGAAAATACATCATGCATTTTGACAGCATCAATAAATTTCAAATTTAATTAATTCCATCAGTTAGAGTTTTCAAAGATAATGGATACTTTTTTTTTTAAATACGTATCCTTTATAATATTTGATAATCAAGATGTCTGTCGATTCATCTACTTCGTAGGGTTCCTCATGGCTGAGGATCATGATCATACACGAAACGTCTCCAACCTATGATCTTCTGTAGACCTGTAGTGTGGACCGGTATTTGTGGCCTTCTTGTTAACATCTACCATCATCTTGCCCATACTCTGCGTTTTACTTACCAACTCGAAAGTCTTTTTCATCATCATCATCATTACAAGCCGGGATCACCCACTGGTGATAGGCCTCTCCCTTTTTTTACCATACTTCTCAGCTCTGCGCGTACCACATCCATTTGTTCCCTGCGTCTATGACGATATCGTCAACCCATCAGGCTTTTGGATGGCCCTGGTTTCCGTAAAGGGCTATTGAAGGACACCGAGGATTTTAGTCAATACAAGCCTGACAGTCCCTCCCGTCCTGCCCCGGGTGGGAGGACTCATTCGATGATTTTACCACGTAAAAAATAATTTCCGCGTCTCCCAGATGTCATTCATCTTACCCGTTGTCAAAACAAAGATTCCTTTAAATTAAAATAATAAACAGCCTTGAAGCATGGTTGTTGCATATTGTTGTCAGCATAATAAACAAATCTCAACAAATATATCGCGTCAATGACTGTGACGTCAGAAGACGCCGAGATTCCGTCACGAGCTCAGAGCTATGCCATCAATACGATCGCTAAATGATTATATTGAAAGTGGTTCGTGTCCCTAAACACGTAGACACTTTGGAAAATAATATCAGAATTTGGTCATATTGTTGACTAATCTTTTCATGAATCACTCACAAAATCAGTAGTTTTTTAAATAATATGGGGTACCGGACAGTCCCTCTTGGGTTTGATGATTTTGTGGATAAGTTCTTTTGTGAATTTGACTTATAATGTGCTGGTTTTATGATTCTTTTTATCATGGTAAAATCATCAAATGATTTATGATTTTGGGCAGTCAGACACGTACGACGAACGAATGATTTTAACCGCCATGCTAATTCTTATTATTTTTTTTAATTTTATAGCGATCTATAAGTAAACCTAACTAGTCACACATAGTGTATTTTTATTTGATTGTATTTTATTCATAAAGGCTTTGACGCATAGTGTATTTTAATATAATTGTATTTTTCTCTTATGGCTGTGAATAGTCACAAATTAAAAAAAGAGCTTATGCGAGGTACCTATTTGTAGCTGAATCATCTGTATAATTCGTATCAACTCAATTCATTTGGGGTTCATCCATGACTCGTCTTTTCATCAGACTTCCTTTCTAGCCATTTCCAGTCATTATTATTTATTGTCTAGTTATTCTGTTGCAATACCATTTAATTTACTGAATAATTCAAATTCACGTATGACTTTATTTTTGCGCATTAACTATGCTATCATATATACTGTATAAATAAATAATTCATTAAAAATGTCACCTCTCATTACAAATTAATACAAACAATGACACATAGAGTCGTTGATAACGCTACAAATTGTTTCATTTAATTAAACAATATTTTTCCTTATAAAGGACCATGCGCATTTTGGCCCATCGCTCAACAGCGATGAAAACTATGCCAAATGAAAGCTTTGAGGATGTTATGCATTTCTTATTATGGCAGCTAAGTCGAATTCGAGCGCCAACAAGGTGATTTCGAGCATTGAAAACATATGCACTTACCTAACCTAACATGTGGCAACATTCTCCTACTGATTTGAAACAGGTGTCATTCGAAGCGTGTAGTGGATACGATATACTTTTACTATGGCGACATTCTTCAAATGTGTAAGGTTCACCTGGAATATCTGAAAATGTCAACCTAACCTAACCTGTGGCAACAATCTCCTACTGATTTGAAACAGGTGTCATTCGAAGCGTGTGGTAGATACGATATACTATTACTATGGCGACATTCTTCAAATGTGTGAGGTTCACCTGGAATATCTGAAAATGTCAACCTAACCTAACTGTGACAACATTCTCCTACTGATTTGAAACAGGTGTTATTCGAAGCGTGTGGTAGATACGATATACTTTTACTATGGCAAAATTCTTCAAATGTGTATGGTTCACCTGGAATATCTGAAAATGTCAACCTAACCTAACCTGTGGCAACAATCTCCTACTGATTTGAAACAGGTGTCATTCGAAGCGTGTGGTAGATACGATATACTATTACTATGGCGACATTCTTCAAATGTGTGAGGTTCACCTGGAATATCTGAAAATGTCAACCTAACCTAACTGTGACAACATTCTCCTACTGATTTGAAACTGGTGTCATTCGAAGCGTGTGGTAGATACGATATACTTTTAGTATGGCGACATTCTCCAAATGTGTAAGGTTCATCTGGAATATCTGAAAATGTCAACCTAACCTAACTGTGGCAACATTCTCCTACTGATTTGAAACAGGTGTCATTCGAAGCGTGTGGTAGATACGATATACTTTTAGTATGGCGACATTCTTCAAATGTGTAAGGTTCATCTGGAATATCTGAAAATGTCAACCTAACCTAACTGTGGCAACATTCTCCTACTGATTTGAAACAGGTGTCATTCGAAGCGTGTGGTAGATACGATATACTATTACTATGGCGACATTCTTCTAATGTGTGAGGTTCACCTGGAATATCTGAAAATGTCCACCTAACCTAACCTGTGGCAACATTGTCCTACTGATTTGAAACAGGTGTCATTCGAAGCGTGAGGTAGATACGATATACTTTTAGTATAGCGACATTCTTCAAATGTGTAAGGTTCACCTGGAATATCTAAAAATGTCAAGCTAACCTAAGAAGGCTGTAGCAATATTCTCCAACTGATTTGAAACAACCGAGGTTCGGGCACACCGCAATCGCGACGGTAAGACCCCTCTTTGAGGAGTGGCTGGAAAGACGTGGCTTCGTTCAGGAGGTACCTGTGTCGGATAGGGAAGAAAGATACGCCTGGGTGTCACCTGTGAAGATCGCCCGGAGGACACAGTAGGCGTGGGCATGCGGACAGCGAGTAAAGGGCAACTCGCTGTCCGACCGTGGACCATGCCCGGGTCGACGACTCAAAGATAGTCAGCACAATGACGAGGCCCCCTCACGGAGGGCCGAAGCCTGCCAGGGACTTGTTTTAATCACCGTGACCCCGGAACATAAAGGACTATTGAAGGACACCGTGGATTTTAGTCAGTACAAGTTTGACAGACTCTTCTGCCCTGCCCGGGGTTAGGCCTCGTTTGATGATTTTACCACGATAAAAAAAAACTGATTTGAAACACGTGTTATTCGAAGCGTGTAGTGGATAAGACATATTTTTATGATCGCTACATCTTCAGACGTGTGGGTTTTACCTGGGATTCCTAGGCTTTTCTTAAACGAACCTAACTAACCCACCTATTTTTAAGTGTGGAAACCCTCATGGGCTTGTTATGTTGTCAGCGTGGAGAACACGGAAGAGGCATGTCAGACTCGACTGACTAAAACCACTCGGTGTTCCATACTGCAAATCAGTAGGAGAATGTTTCCACAGGTTAGGTTAGGTTAGATTTTCAGATATTCCAGGTGTACCTTACGCATTTGAAGAAAGTCGCCATACTAAAAGTATATCGTATCTACCACACGCATCGAATGACATCTGTTTCAAATCAGTAGGAGAATGTTGCCACAGTTAGGTTAGGTTGACATTTTCAGATATTACAGGTGAACCTTACACATTTGAAGAATGTCGCCATAGTAAAAGTATATCGTATCTACCACACGCATCGAATGACATCTGTTTCAAATCAGTAGGAGAATGTTGCCACAGTTAGGTTAGGTTGACATTTTCAGATATTACAGGTGAACCTTACACATTTGAAGAATGTCGCCATAGTAAAAGTATATCGTATCTACCACACGCATCGAATGACATCTGTTTCAAATCAGTAGGAGAATGTTGCCACAGTTAGGTTAGGTTGACATTTTCAGATATTCCAGGTGAACCTTACACATTTGAAGAATGTCGCCATACTAAAAGTATATCGTATCTACCACACGCTTCGATTGACATCTGTTTCAAATCAGTAGGAGATTGTTGCCACAGGTTAGGTTAGGTTGACATTTTCAGATATTCCAGGTGAACCTTACACATTTGAAGAATGTCGCCATAGTAAAAGTATATCGTATCTACTACACGCTTCGAATGACACCTGTTTCAAATCAGTAGGAGAATGTTGCCACATGTTAGGTTAGGTAAGGGCATATGTTTTCAATGCTCGAAATCACCTTGTTGGCGCTCGAATTCGACTTAGCTGCCATAATAAGAAATGCATCACATCCTCAAAGCTTTCATTTGGCATAGGTTCCATCACTGTTGAACGATGGGCCAGTCTCCATATATTTCTGCCCGTGGTCCTTTAATATTGTGATATCTTATATGCGTATCTGTAAGGTAAGATATATTACTATCGTGAAGGGGTTTTCTGTTTCAAAATATTTGTACAAAAATTGAAAACCGTCAGGTCTAAAAATTTTCCCCGGGTCGACTCGCTGAACGTCGGCGTCGTCTTTCACACGCGCCTTACTCTTGAGTAACCTGGTCTTGTCTTGGGTCTAGTCTTGGGGGATCTCTTGAGCTGTCACCAATCTGACGGGCCTGCAGGGTTGCGGGACTGTCCTATCAGGGAACTATGACTCTGAAACGTAAAGGAATATTGAAGAATCAACTTGGATTCTAGTCAGTACGAGTCTGGCAGTCCCTCTCGCTCCTTCCAGGCAGTCTTCTGTGGAATAGCGGTAAGACCACCAGCTTGTTTTAGCCAGTTTTTTTGTAGTTTAGGATTCCGGTGAAGATCGCCTCGACCTTCGGTCAGATCATAAGTATTTACCATGAGGTGACTGGGATTCATTTGATGATTATAATTTAAAATAGTGGTCTAACTAATGATATTATAAATGAATAGAAACGTTACCTACACGACATTCTATCTTCAAAAACGGCACACTAACGCACACATGAATAACTAAATATTGAAATACCACACTACATCACGATAAGTCCTTAAAGTAGGATGGCATCGCAAGTGAAAAAGAGACAAATATAGTCACGGTTTGTCAATTGACCACATTTGAGCGCGTATAACGTATCTACACCTTCTTACTTATAATATCATTGGGTCTTACTATTCAACACCTTATTTTAGCGCACGGTTATGTCATTGTTTTCAGTTTTGGTGATAAACAGACCGCAAAATTGCGTTATTATTGCAATTTTCGAGTGTTGATACACTTGAAACTCGAGTGTTTTGAAATTTTCATTATGATTGCTTCTGGATGTTTTGGAATCGCTTATTCCGGAATTCTTCGCAATTGTTGCCCAGTTGATGGCAGCCTTGCCCCTGGTAAAATGTTTATTTACTTATACATTCAACAATCCTCTTGCAGTAGCAGGAGAATTCCGAGGAATTACCTCTTGTATAATTTGTGATATTATCTCAAGTTACTTGATTAATAGACAAATTCTTAATCAACGTAAAGATGGATACCCAAATTAATAGGGATCTCTGCCCCAGTAACGACCAGAATGCATATAAATATATTTTCATAGGCCTTAAATAGTACTTTTAACACGAATGAAAGGAAACGAAAGCACGAATTTCATTCTTGGACAGTTCATCATAAGACTGGAAATTACTTTTATACTACACCTGCTTGGAAAGTACCTTGTTACTTTATCAAATTTACGGTAGAAAGTACGTCATTGCATATCGACCAAATATGCGGGGAGAAAACGCATCTGAGCGGGAGAGAAAAGTGTATGAAAATCCATTTCTAACGTGTTTTTTCTTTTTTAATTTTGGGTAAGACTATGCGCCGGTAACCTAAATATCAAAAGCCAAAAAGTTTTTACAGTGAGTTTTTATCTCCATGTTCGCAAAATGACACTGGCCACTAGCTGTGTGTTGGATGATGTCGGGCTGGCAGTGCGACCCTGCGGCGGCAGGATAAACAATTTGAAAAAAGAACATGTGAAAATTGCAGACGCCATTGGCGCCATTTTCAATTTGTGTGTTGTTTGAGGATTCAGTTTTCGTAGAAAGTTATTTATTTTCCTCGTAGGTGTAGTATAAAGCACTATGTATCACTCGAGAGAAAGTGCGATTCCCGATCTCGAGTATTTTAAAGTCCTCGGCTACGCCTCGGCCTTTAAACGATACCCTCGATGGTAATCGGTCACTTTCTCCTCTCGGTGAACAATGTACTATTACACGGAAGATCGCTTTAATTTACTGTGTCATTTTGTTTAATTATTTTCAGAAGTCCCTGACTTCTAATGATACAATAGACATTTTGCACAAAAAAAAATCCAATACTACATAAATACCAAATCTCATAAAACCTCTTGAATATTAAAATTACTTCTTATAAACCGCAAAAAAACATGATTACACACGGTAATACAACATACTACACCGTTATGTATACTATGATATCCATATTAGTAAACACAACTAAACAAATAGCGGTATGCGTACGCGCATACGACCCAGTCATAGCGATTATCGCAATTCGTGTCGTAGTTTTATACGATAGATAGTAGACATACAGTATTTCAACTTAAAACCCAATGCTCAGCGTAGCGTTTACAAGAATTCGAAGCATGCTTACCAGCGTTTCAAGAGAGGCTATCGACACAAGTACTACTACTACTACTAGCCTGTACTGTACTGTCCCACTCTGCCCAGCAGTGGGAATTGTGCTCTGTTTCGTTCCAATTCTCAAGAAACGCATCTAGTTCGTCCCGCCATCTCCTTCGTGGCCTGCCACAATCCCGCTTCGCCGATTTTGGACACCAGTCCTGAGCCAGCCGTCGTGTCTTTTTTATAACAAGTTTTGGAAAATAAATCACGTGTGTCTTAAAAAAATAATGGTGGTTACAAAGTCTTGTGTTCCTGCTATTAACCGTTGAGGAGTTATCTCATGAGGAATCCAAGAGTTGATCCTGTTTGACGGGTTCATATCAAAATTTATTGTCACCACAAGTAAAGGTGTGTGCGAAATTTTAGCTCAATCGCTTAACGGGAACTGGATTAAAATGTTATTGCAAGATTTGACCCACTAATAAAAAGCCTGCAAATATTTCACAAAAAGGCCCTTGCTATCTTACTGGTCACCTTTATTCTGTGTTTGCTTTGTCAACACAACACTATCGGTACTATCTGTTATCTGATAAAATAAACTTACCGTTACCCAATGGGCCGGTTGGTCTGTTATGTAGGTTTTGGCTCCGCGCTGCGTTGACCGGGTTACGTTGGGTAAGATGGCGCTGGGTCAAGGTCGTTCGTGCAAGGTGATTGAATGAGTTTTTTTTTTTCACTTTTCTTAATGTTGTGTGTTAGAAAATTATGAATATTTTTGCTTGTATACCGTCTTGCTCTCAGCGTGGTCTTGATAAAAGTTGTTGAGAATTCGGCGATGTATTTGGCATAGTAATTTCTACTACACCACATGTCCGATATTAATAATAATAATTATCGACCATGGTTCATAGTCCTCAACCTCTTTACAGTTAACACACAAATAATATTTACGCTAGTAACACTCAGACAATGACTAATCTCTTTATCACGCACGAGCTACCCTCATAAAGTTTATGCCGATATGATGGGATAAGTTCTTGTTATCAACAAACTGATAACATTATGGAGACAATAACACAGTACCAATCCGACAGGTTAAATCCGTATTGTGAGGTATTCCACTTAGGGCACCTGGCAGCTGCGAAAAATTTTGACAGAAGCCTTATGTCGAATAGATAAGGTACAAGTAGCTCAGGTGCCATTGACAGCGAGTGTCCTAACTGGAATACCTCCGTATTGTTAGTTTCTCCCACGTTTCTACTACAGAACGTGGTATAGTTAGCTTCAAGGAAATCTCAACCCCTTTGGTACTGATGTCACTAACAAAAGAGGTGACTTTTCTTTGAAGCTTACCATACTGAAGAGGTGACTTGCGAGCATTGTCCAATGACATTAGTTGAAATCTTCTCGTCTCTTGTCTCTCTTGTGATTGGTTGAATCTTGCACGTCTACAGTTTGGTAGAACCCGTACCCTAACCCGTATGTAACGTGTGACGTGTTGGTGGCAATAGTGAAGCCAATGACCGAATTTCGTTCTGCAAACAGACAGGGTCAAGGTCGAGTAGAATTTTACGTCTGGTTAGTGTGAGTGGCTCTATTGATTTATGAGGAGAAATGATGATAGAATATAAACGCGCAATGAATTAACATACTAGAAAGACGTTTCACAAAGGCTGACACAACGGGTGAATTCCTAAAAGTGAACTTTTCAAGATTTTGGATGTATTAGAATTCGAGGATGAGGGAGAAAGAATACTGCTGATAGTTTGTGGTAATGATGTGGAGTAAGTAAAAGTTGATCAAGAATGAATGATAGAGCAGGGATTAAAAAAACGCAGTAGTGAAGCGAATGATGGACTAGCTCGACGTGAACTGATGGCCCTGATGGGCTCAAGGTTAAATGGATAGACCGCTGCGCGTAATGGCTTTTTATTTATGCATGCAGTGGGAAATCATGTGTCCGAATAAGAGTGCCTATTGCATGATAGTAATACTGGCATGTCTGGCATAGCAAACTGAAGTGGGAATGTGTTGGCCATTGTTGAAAGATCGATGGTTGATGATGATCATTTGTTGTGAGTGAGAAACAAAACGCTTTGACGCCTAATAAAATAAAGCATGACTAAAAATGTCTAAGTCTATTGATTGCCGAACATCACTATTGTAGCGGGTCACCCTTTTTTGTATCAGTGACAGTTGCACTTGTCATTTTACTGACTACAATTAAAAATCGTAATATAGTCTGTTGTTGCTCCCGCTGGGGAAAATTGTATTGATTATAGCTGATGCAGCAGGCTAACGGTAGGCTTAGTATGATTGAAAGGTGCAGATAAAGTGATATTTGATGCCCATACCCAACACGTTGCGATAAATACGTAGAAATCAATGAGTAATACTCAGGTATAGAAAGAAAGAAATAAGCTTGAAATAAAAGGTCTTTTGCGAATAAAAGATCCAAGAGCACGAAATTGCGTTGCGAATCTTCCATTTTGCTTTTATGAAGTGTTGTCCCGATATTTTCTTGTCTTTATTCCTTGTCTATACCCCAGACAAAAGCCCCACAGGTGTGATCCGGCCTTGTAAAGTTCAAGTGTCTGTCGGAACGGTTATTGGCAGTTCACATCGCTGACTCAGCCTTTGTCTGCGCCATTGTTGCCTCATTGTCGCGTCCGGTTCGATGTAAGTCGAGTTAGCTGAGCATTTTTCATTAGAGGACCTTGATTGTTGGGACATTAACTTCTTCTTTTATGAGGAAATTATTGTCTATTGGTAGTTACTGATGGATTTAGTCAAGTTATTGTAAAAGCTAAATAATTTGGGTTTTACTAATGATGAATTTTTGTTATGTAGTTTGTGTAGCCAAAGTCCTGCCTATCTACGCTTATTTTTAGTCATCTTTTTCAATATTATCGCTGTGCACTATGATTCCTTTTCAACATACTAACTTCTCTTCGAATCTAATCAATTAGCAAGAAAAATGTGAAACAAGTTTGAACATTAATGTGGATGATTGAATATTAAGGGAAGACAAAGAAACTATGAATGCATATACTTTAAAAGATGATATAATAGCTAAAGTAAAAGATGATACTAGCAGTAACATCAAGGTAGTTGGAATAACAACTGCGATGCCTGCTAACACAGTAGTATAGAAGAAGAATTGGTTTGAATTTATTCTGAATAAATCGGAAGAGGGCAGGAAGATACTGATAATTAATCCGGAATAATTAAAGAAGGATTTAGATTAGCCTATCAGCTCATTGAATTTGATTAACTAATACTTAATACGCCTACAGGATCCATAGCCCAAGTGAAAGTAACCTTTCACCTCCACCCGACTCAATGCACAACATCTAATCTTGCGCCTACACAACAGTTTGTGCATTGTGCAAGGTGCAGTCTCAGTGTTGTAACATAACACCGTGGCGGGTTGTGTCGAGGTCGCCACCCACACCATCGCTTATCGATACTGAATTTGAATTAGTTTAGATTTTGCCTTCAAAATACTGCATATTGGTATCAAGGAGTTACACGAAAAACCTTGTTCTAGTCTTTGGAATATGGTTAAGTTCGTCAGCATTCGACCTCTATCCAAAACTATTTGAAGTTGACCTTGCTTCTTTTTCTTTCCAATTATTTCTCTATCTCTCTCTTTCTCTTCAGAATTCACTGTTTTACCAGCCAGTACGTATGCTCTTTCACACAATCTATTCATATTTTAATTGGCTACCTACTATAGCTATTCATATTCTTATTGTAAATCTACTTGCATCTTTCTCTTTGTTGGAATGGCTTTTAGTTCAGTCCAAACTAATTCACTTGTTTAACACAAGGTTAACACTGTTAGTATTTTGGCAATAATTTTCTTTTCAAGGCGAGATTTTTTATTGCTTCCGCATCTTCGCCGACGTATTCGTTTATTTGTTTTGTCTCTAATTGAGTCATTAGGTTTGTGCTCGAAGTCTTTAGACCAAAGTTAATGCATGTTTGAGCAGTGTCCTGAAATGTTTGCTTTGCTATTATTATAGATATGACAGCTATTCAAATTATTGTTTTATTTTTTTTCTTAACCTACTTCCTTATTAACGTTTAGATCGTCGTTTCGTGTCCTTATCCCAATTAGTTTGGTATCAACACAGTACTTATATCTTCGTCTTTCATTTTTATCTTAGCAGTCAACTCCTTTATACCCATATCATCCCCCTCACAAGGTTCATCAATCGCTTCTTTGATTATCTCCTATTCTACTGCAAACAGAATTCAATATTTTTTCGAGAAAAAAATCCTGTTCGACAGTTTCTTAAATAAAGGCCTATTTTAACTGTTTTCCATTGTTATTTTACGGCGAATCTTCCCACGGTGATGTTACAATTCAGAGAATGAAAGTGAAACCAGTGACCTCTCTCACGGCATCCGTTATTTGATTATATTACGAGCATCAAACATGAAAGGTTTATTGTTTCGGAAAAATCCGGTTAGTGGGTCTTGGTGTCACTCATCTTTATCATGATCTGGCTGGTTAGCAAGAAAATAATAAACCTTATGAAGTATTTGATATTTTGTAGAATTTGATAAAAAAAATACTACACGCACCTATTTTTCAAATACTATGAGCTCTCCGCGAATTTTTGCGAAAGTGCTTGAGGCACGATGAAAACTTGCTCAGTACTTCTCCAATAATACCTAAACACGGAAATGCAGACCTGGCTGAAGGAAACTGGTTATTCAAAAAGTTTTTCTTTTTTGTTCTAAATTGATCCCGATTGAAGCCGTGGTTGCTAGAATTTTAGTACTTTCTAACCCAGGTTTATTTGACTGATGTGTTTGTCAAGAATCCCATCGATTCCAATGTTTACTATCACCTGATGAACAGACAATCGAATCTAGCCATTTGTTTCATTACAAACGAATACTTTGTGCAGAATGGATGGCTCGGCTTGTCGTGAGCTGGTTGACGGTAGAATTGTTTATTTTGTAGGACAAGTGGCGTGGTCTTTTGGCTTTCTGAGTTCTGACTTAAGTGCTTTGAGGGCACTAGCTTTTAACGAGATATGGTAATTTAATTACTTGAAAGTACGCGAGTTCGCTACTGGTGGCGTCTCGTGATATATTTCAAACATTTCTATACATTTAATCTTCGCTCGCTGCTTATAGGGGGAAGGTCGTGAACGGACCGTAAGTGATGTTTGCCACTGGTTCGTTGTTTCGTGCGACTGAAACAACGAATTGCGAAGCCGAAACTAGCCGTCTATCTCTCCAGTGGCGTAGCTTGACCGTATCTAGGAGGCAAGACGCATCTGCTAAGCCTCTTTTCTTAGTAGATGTTAAGTTGTACTGCTTTACTGACTAAACAAAATTGGGATTGCCAACGTTGTCAAGATTTTTTTGTTACCTCTGAATGCGGGGACCTTTCTGGTGTGAGGCTGAGGTCTATGTCATATTAAAGGTCGATGTGCAATATTTGTCGCCGTACACGATTCGGGCGACGACCTTTTCTTACTAGATGTTAAGTTTATACTGTTTTATTTACTGTTAACAAAATTCAGATTGCCGTTGTCAAGATTTTTTTGTTTCCTCTGGGTAGGTGGCCCTTTCTGGTGCGAGGCTAAGGGCCTAGCTACGCCATTGTCTATGACATTAAAGGTCGCTGTGCAATATTTGTTGCCGTACACGATTCGGTCTGAAGACATTACTACTTCAAAATATTCAGCACATTCGCGAGTGGAATTGGCCGATTATACTGAAATAAATCAACAAACGTTACGTGTTTGTTGATTCGTCGAAACTTGGCGAACAGTCGTAGACCGACCTTGTAGCTAAACATCTTTATTTAGTACTAAGGCTATTAATACACCGTATCATGCATAAATGTATGTACTGCGGTCTGATTATGTGTTTTTTTATTCGGACAGAGTTTACTTTTTGTTATGTCATTTTGTAAAGTTAGGTTATTGCACTTTTTGGAAAAATGTTTTAATCGTCATCATATCAGGGGCCTCCCCCTTTTTTTGTGATATCACGCGATTTTGTTCGTCCCCTATCCATCTATTCCCCGCGATCTTGACGATATCGTCAACCCAACGGGCTTTTGAACAGCCCTGGATTTAAGACATAGTACCGTAGCATTTAAATTAGCACAATGTCGAACTTCGAAGACCTGTACGACTATTCCTTAAAGACTCAGCGCTGTGGCTTCTCCGAAACTACTATTCGTTCCTCGTCATTCCCAATCGGAAATGAACCTTCTACTTTTAGAATAAAGTTGAAAATCTATTAAAGAAACAAAGATTGCGGCGTCCATAAGCAGCTAGCCTTCAATTCAGGTATAACCTAATCGTGACAAGCCATTGAAACATTTCATTTCCTTTCATAAAATAATACCCTGGCGAAGCTATGCTATTATAATGCTACCTAGGTGTTTAAGTAGATGAGTAGAGTCAAATTACATACGTCATTAGTTATTGTTATATTATTTATTTGTGTGTAATCTCTTCACATAATCTTTCGCACGTCATGTACTTATCATAGGCATTATCCGTGTTAATTATGTACCTGCATTGCAATATTTCTTCGTAACTTTCGTTCATGGTATTTTCCCCGTGTTAGGGAAAAACCTTCATTTCCATTTCTTTTCTTATTTTCCCTTCTGTCATCATCATCCTACAAATGTTCCCACTGCTGGGATGCAGGCCTCCTCTCTGTGAGAGGGAGTGGACCATAATCCACCACTCGGAACCAGTGCGGATTGGTGGATTCACATTACTTGGAATTTGGTTCTAAGACCAGCCGGTTATACTCACAATATTTTCCTTCACCTTTTTGAGAGCAGTGGTTATGAAATAAGTTACACAAAGTAATGCGTCTGGATGGGTAACCTACAACTCGTTAGTCGGAGCCGATACCACTGAGCCACCACTGCTCCCTTTCTGTGTTTATCTTAATTGATTCAGACTTTTAGAATCAGTCTCGGTCTTCTGGACATGATGTAGAACTTGATTAAGGTCATATTGTAAAATTTGGTTTGTAGAACTTTGAAGTGCTCAAAAACCTTCAAGAAATCGCTGAAAATAATGAGCTTTTCCCATGTTTCATCGATTTGTATAAGTATAAATGTATAAGGCAGCTTATTTTTACGATTACAAGATTGGCTCCGTGATAAAACTTGTTCAATGACCGTTTAAAAGGTTTCAGACGATGATTTTTTTTTTCCTTTTTCAAAACCTAATGTGCGACGGTTGCCTTCGGAGGTCGAGGTCGCAGCCTTTCTTTTGGGAAAGGGTTCAAATGGATCGATAGTCTCCGTCTGACAGCCTTTCAGTACACAAATACGACGCGACGCGACGATTCAAACAACTTCAATTACTACTACCAACAGTATGTCTCTCTTTCTTCCTAATCCATCCAAAGGTTGTCTTGAAAAGATCGCTTTTAGTGATAAGACCGCCTATTGTGTCACTCTATGTTTAAGTTTTAATATGTAATGTTATGTACCATGAAGTTGTATGGTGTGCATAATAAAGAGTATTCTATCTATCTATCTACTACTATTACAATATTATTTTTAAATTTACTTCGTGTCGCATCGCGTCATATTCGTCGCTCACGCAAGACACCACGTCATACATTCAGCTTTATAGCATTACTAGCTTTTGCCTCCGGTTTCTGCCGCTACAACTCGAAAAATATCCCACGGTTAGATAAAATCGGGATAAAAAATCATCCTATGTGTTAGGACAAACGATTTCGTTTGTATATATATGTTACGGTAAATGTGATTAATTGAAAATTATGAATAATTTTACAAAATTATTAATAATAATCACACGTTTTGGTAAATGTGAATAAACGATCGAAATTTATTACTTTTAGTAGTAATTATTAATAATTCACGACACATATTGGTAAAAGTGATAAAATTAATAAACTAAACGGCTAGACCTAGTGCTAACTGAAGATAAGTATGATACACGTAGGTTTAACCGATTGTGGTCGGTTACACCTAGGTTTAGCCGGTTAGAACTAGGCCTAACCTCGGGACTTGCTGGCACCCCGACTCGGACAATTTAGGTTAGAAGAGGATGGCGGGGTCTGAAAGACCCCGCCATCCTCTTCGTGGTTATTTTTTTTTTAACCACGCAGAAGTAGGAGCCCCGCGGAGCGGGGCTCCGTCGACTTGCTCCTGTGAAGGAAGTTTACTTATTACATTTATCACTACTAGGGTCAAATTATTAATAATAACCGACAAATGTGATTAATTAATCACTTTAACCTCGACTTTCGGTAATTATTAATAATAATAGATAATTATTAATAATTTTCAATTAATCACATTTACCGTAACATATATACATTTTTACAGCAATATTAACCACACTCTCAGCTGTTTCGTGACTGGCAGTCATTTTTATAGGAACGTAATATACATTTACTACGTTTTTTATGATTTTGGTCGGTTAATTAAGTTGTAAACTGTTTAAAGATGTACTTTGTGGTTAGAAATTAAACCGCTTTGGTTACGTCAACCAAAGGGAAGATAATTATGTTACTTTTAAAATTGTCTATTGTTTTCAAGTTTTTACTTGCTTCTGACGTCACGAGAGCTCCACTCTTGAATTTTGATGCATTATATCTTTGTAAATATCAACAAAAAAAAAACAATATTTTTCAAAACTGTTGATACTGTCAAAATGCCACAAGCGAAAAATCATTTCAAAATGAAACCATCGAGCTCAAGGTTACAAACAACCGCCAACTTTGAAAGTCCTCAACTGAAAACAAACAAAACAACCCCTTTCTTTATGTATTAAGGCCAGGCTGTGGGTTGTGGGCCAGTGTTCCAGCGCTTTCAGTACCTGAATACAAAGAGAAACATTCTTTGAAAGTAAAAAATACAAGGCTATAACATTTCATGTGGCTGTGAGTCAGGTAAGGACTTAATTAGTTCCTTTATTTAATTAAAAAAGGGTGTAAAAAGACCCTGAATTATACATATGTTTACAGACATTGCGTTTTTTTGTGGTGATTAAGAATCATCAATTGAAAACAACGACGATATCGTACTAGACTCCGCATGCACGATCGAAGGAACAAAAACTATTCTGTCAACTCGCTGAGGTACGACGTAAGCGAGGGGGACGGGGTACTGCGTTGTGATTGGCTAACTCAAGGTTTGTTCTGTCTCAAGGTATGTTTACGGCTCACAGGAGTGGTCGAAATAAGACGGATATAAGACTTTTTTGCCTAATGTGTTGACAGACATCGATCGCCTGTTATTAGGAGTCTATTAATATATCGTCGTTGATTGAAAGAGCTGTCAGTAATCAGACTGGGCGCACTTAGAGGGCCAAAGCCTGGCGGGGTTGCGGGACTGTCCCGGGTAACCGACGAAACTGTGAACCCGGGACGTAAAGCCTTTTGAAGGTACACCGTGGATTTTAGTCAGTACGAGTTTTGCCATCCCTCCCGTACTGCCCGGGACTGGAGGGATCATTTGATGATTTTACCATGTAAAAAAAATACCTCTCTCCTCTATGGTACCCGTTACAGCTATTTTATTATTGAAACAGGCCTCCCATCTATGCTCGGGTTATCCATATCTGTACTCCACTCAAAACACTCGAACATTTTCATTCCACAAAATATCCTTTAAAGTGTAGTACTTAATTGACAAATAATATGTGTCAAGGATTTCATACTACTAATACTATAAGACTATAAGTGGAGGACACAAAATCAACGATAGTTATTAAATGTGAAGTAACAATATTAATTACGATATCTCAAATCAAACATTAATTAATATTTTATACCTACACGCTGAATACACCCGATACGGTCAATTTAAAAGTAAATCACGTTTAATTATAATTCTCGCGAGCGGAGCGGTGAAAATCGATTGCCATGTTGCATAGACCACCGTGCTGGCGCGCTGATTAAGACTAGGTATATTATGTTACCAGGGTCGTTTGTTGTGGCTATGTGCAGGTTTTTTGAATTTAGCAACAATTTGAGTAGGTACTTTTCAACTTAAGTTGTCCGTATTCAATTCAGATTACTAGTCTTTTTTTTTATCCTGGTAAAATTATCAAATGAGTCCTCCCCACCCTATTGTCAGACTTGTACTGACTAAAATCCACGGTGTTCTTCAATAGCCCTTTACGTTCCAGGGTCACCGTAATGAGATAAGTCCCGCGACCCCGGCAGGCTTTGACCGCCTAAAAGGGGCCCCGATCAGACCCTAGTCTTAATAACATCGATGAATAAATACCTTTTCAAATAGCTTGTACCTGTGTTTCTAGGTCGTTCATCGCGTAGACTGGAGACCTGTGTCCCAGCAGTAGGAAGATTATAGGCTGATGGTGGAGAGCAAGCTTTGAATACTGGATTATTTATTTTTCGGAAGTGGAACATGACATGATGGTGTGTTCGGGAGCACCTTTTTTGTACTTATTTTTTTATTGCGTTTAAAAATCTGAATTCTACCAAGATTGTTTTTGCAATGGTTGGTCTTCTTGGGTGTACAATCTATTAATTCCTCCGCTGTTACTTCTCTCCGTTAAGTTTTTAATAAATATGCTGACCAGCTTACGAGCCCATTTTCTTCTGTGTAAATTGTTATGTTGACGGCATATTACGTAATGCAAAGCTTGCCTACGTAAATCTTTAGAATTATGACATAATTAGCAGTAATCGTTGCAACATAGATAAACAATAACAGGTCTCAATATGTTAGAGATTTAAGGGGAGACTGCTGCACTTTTTAAGATTTTAAAACTACTGAAAACCTAGTCAAATATGATATTTATAATAAATAAAAATAATTTTACAAAAATGGAATACATCCTCAAGTAATTTGGAAAAAGGCGATTTGGAATAATTGACTCGATATTAAATATTCAAACAGGCCAATTAATCACAATTTCAAACATAAACAGTATGTTTGAAATTGTGATTAATTGGCCTGTTTGAGATATTGCATTATGAATTTATATGCAAGTCAATAATAAAGCTTTTTATTTAAAATCGTTCGCATTTTGGCGGGTAGTGCGCACATACATTTACTCACTTTACTGCAACGTCGCCTTAAGTGGTTCTATGTTAATTCTTGTGCAAATACTTTTGTCTCGAACAGCTTTTGAAATATTTAATGAGCTATTGTGTTTGTAGTAATTAGTGTAATATCTAAGTTAATGTGTTATTGTAGTGATTATCCTTAGAGGAATAAACATATGATATCATCATGCCTGTAATAGCTGAAGGATAAGGCAGAGGTGTGTTCCATAGTATATCCACATCAATTTGATATTAAGTTCATCGCGTCGTAGTAACCCGCGAAATTTTGTTGTGTTTTTGCAAATTTGCATATCAGTGACAAGTGGTAACTTGATCAAAATATGATTCGCGACACCAAGTATAATTTTAATTATAAGAATTATTAAAACATTAGCTCGATTCGCTCTCACATAGATTTGTAGATTAAAGTTTGATTTTGGATATTTTACCAATTTTGACCAAATGTACTTTACAAAGAAGTTACATCTTCTCACTTATATGTAGAGCCCTAAAGGTATAACTGAAATCGAAAGTTCCCAACCTGCCCAACGACTCATTAGGCAAACACACTGATCAAATGACTCCGATGACTCAATCCACCGTCACATGATTTGATATCCTATTATGTACATCGAAGCCCAACTCCTTCAATTGATTGAAATTACCAAGATACGGAGTCAATTGAAAGGTCTTCTCACAATGTATGTATTGATTTTTCGCCTGAGAGGTCAATGTGCAAAACTGGCGCCCGTAGTTTCTTAATAAGACCTGCAGGTCAATCTTCAAGGTTAAAAATTTCATTTCAAGTAGACGGTAGATGGTGACATGCTGAGACCTGAGATCCGATTCCTCCACTATTCTTTTTTGATTAATTTCTCTGCGGCACAGGTTGAACATCATTGCCTGGCGCTTTTCTGGTGATCGCTTCTGTTGATCCTGGCTTTCAGGAGTCTCAGTGGTTTCCGAAGCCCGAAATTATTACAACCAGCTTTACAAAGCGGTATCGTATTGTAATGACTGGTTACTGGGTTGTGAAGGTCAGATAGGCATTCAGTTTCATCTGCTCAGATTGGAAGCTGACCCTAACACAATTGGAAAGGCCAGACCAAATGACAACAGATCAAGGTGCAAAACCGTACCAAGATGTGTCATATATGTCATTTCAGTGTTACCAACTGCAATTTAGGGCAACGATATGCATTTCAAGATGTCAACACAGTGATGCCAACGTCTAGAAGTAATCTAATATTGTTTATTGTGCGTGTCTGGTAATAATCAGTGGCATAGTAACTAGTAACACAGTTTTGAAGTGGGCCAAACCTATCAGTTTGTTGTAAGTTGATTTGTGTATTATTCAGATGACCACACATTGTGAATCAGACTTTTGTGACTACTATATAACTAGGCTCGCCCCCTTTTATATAGGACATAAACGTAACTGACGAAACGTGGGTACATGATAGGAACGCATCGACCCTTAATAGTTCTACATAACGTTTATTATTTTTTTCTCGTATTTATCTACAAATAATTCAAGAATGCCTGTATGAAAATGTTAGCCAATAACCAAGTTGGTCAATCTTGTGAACTTTCAGCTGATCCAAAATGCGCCACACATGGTGAATGACATAATGCAGATATTTTTCCCGTTCTAATTTATATCTTGCACTTCTAAGATTGTTCTGGAAAAGCCAAAGTTCGTGCACAATAAAGTTCACACATATATCTCAACTACCTAATAAATGATTATTCTTCTAATGATATAATACGAATTTAAGGCAGGATATTGTTAGACTTTGGGAGTGTGGCTAGGAGGAGGAGGTTATATAATTCCAGAAATTCTGATGTCATGTGTTAAACTGAATCGTGGCAAAATATTAACCACGCATAGTAAACACTTTATCATCGTGGTAATATCATCAAATGAGTCCTCGCACTCCGGGCAGGGCGGGAGGGACTGTCAGACTTCTACTGACTAAAATCCACGGTGTCCTTCAATAGCCCTTTATGTTCGGGGGTCACGGTAATGAAGTAAGTCCCGCGACCTCGGTACGCATAGTAAACAAGTTGTAAGCCAACTGCACGCAGCAGCAGCAGCAGACGACATGTCGCTAACTACAGAAGGAATTTCATAGAAATACGTAGAAAACAGTAGTGTCGCTGCGACACGTCGTTTGTTGCAGCTTCATGTCGTCAGCTACCAACTTGTACCTTTAAATTTAAGTGCTAAACACAAATGCATGTTAATCAACTCAAGCACTATCTTTAATAACTAAATCAAGCGAACATAAAACCTCTTATCTAGTTGGAAACAAACCGAATGCCATTACAATCAGCTTATCGAAGTACCGAGGAACTACTTGTGCGAACTGTTCTGCTCATTACAGTGCAATCAGTTCATATGGCAGAGTTTGCTTGGTAACAGGATAAAGTTTTGTTACCTATAAGATTGTGTTGCTGTGGAGCAGTTGCATGCTCGCCATTTTGATATGTTGTCAATGGTAATGATTATTACCTGCGTGTCTATTCTAAACTTTTTTATTTCGGCGTGTGCCAAATAAGCCCAATGTTTTACGCTTAGGGCGGCCGTACACGGACTGCTTCAAGCAGTTGAGACCAACTGCTTAAAGCCGCGACCGCGCGGTGAACTATAGTCATTCATTCGCTGCCGTACACACGACTGCTCGAGCAGTCGCAACCGCTTCAAGTCGTCAACTGCATGATGAAATTCCATCGTGCCGTCGACCGCTCGCGAGCGGTTGCGAGGCATACACCGACTGCTCGAGCCGTTGACTGCGCTAGAGCAGTCGACAGCTCTCCGACTTCCCTCCCCCCGTCCTTTGCGGCCTCGCGTAGACAATCAACTGCTCGAGCAGTTGGGTAGTACGCTACCCAACTGCTCGAGCAGTCAACAACCGACAGCTCAAGCAGTTGACGCCGACCGCTCGAGCGGTCCGTGTATTTCGCTCAGCCGCTAACTGCTCGAGCAGTCCGTGTACGGCCGCCCTTATGAACCCGAAAAAGACGGTCGACATCAGGGGCACCTCGAGGTTCGGTTTGGTTGATTCCTCTTAACCATGCAGACGGAAGTAGGATCCCTCGTAACGGGGTTGTGTCGATAAAAACTTGGCCGTCTTGCAACGAAGCCTTCGCCTCCGCCGCACTACACTCTTACAATTACTTTAATTTCACTATCATACAATTATTTCACTAAAGTCCGTCAGGTCGTCGGAGCCCCACGATTCGGTAAGACGGATTGTTAGACTTTTGCGGGCTTCTGATTAACAGTAACGACTTGCAATGATTTACAAATGGCATCTGGGACTATCGGCTGTTCATTCTTTCCGAGGCAAAGAAGAAACTCGCTATGATAGATGGTCCCATCCACAGACAAGCGCGGCTTAAGCTTGAAGGTCGACCTGTGATTTTACATATTAAAAACAAAAACTCCAAGTGCCTAAAAATTCGTGTTGTGAAATGTATGACTCATCGAATTCAGCCACTGATGTTTATAAACATTCATGTAACCAGTTCTACTTCCCTAGGGTCAAAGTCGACTTTTCATTGATGATTAATGCCCCTAATTACTATCATGTTTACGATCTAGTTTGGGTTTGTGCAATCATTTGGTTTCGTGCGTTCTCATTTGTTTAATTTCAGCCGTATCGTGTTTATTGTAAAAATTCCGTTCGCTGGATGAAGATTGCATTATGACGACAAGGCGAATGCTTCAGTTTCGCTGTAGTTGTTGTTCGTCTGCTCGCATGTCGCCTATGTTTTTTGTGAAGATCCTGGCACATAGCGGGCATGTGAGCACACCATCGATATACCTAGTGGTAGTTGATCGCCGCAGGTGGTCGGACTTGATAGTACTCTATTAGGGCTTGGAAAGCTCGTTAAGATTTAGATTGGTTCCGTCTGTCATTATCATTAGGTAGTAGATCTTTAACAGTCATTTTTTCTAGTCAAAAGCTCGATACTCCGACTACCATTCCTGCTCTTTGGCAGCACCCTTGTACTTTGTGCAATTTCATAAAAGTTTTGTGTTCTAAAATCAAAATCAAAACATTTGAATTGTCAAAGACAAACAAATATACTACAAAATGATGAGTTGGTGCTAATGTCCCAGTAACAAGACATAATAACTACGAAAGTACTGTAGGTTCCTCGTGAAGGTGCAGTATATTATTGCTTTTCAAATGCATCTGTTCGAAAAGATAATAGATATAATAGATTGAAAGCTGACTCTGACGTTATTGGGAAAACTACTGTCGTATGAATCTGTATTATCAATGTCTTACAATACAAGTTACTTTATTAAGCCACCATAATAGATACCTTTAGAACAGTTCTGCTTACCTCTTTTATGGAAGGCGAACGTGACAATCGTCATTGTGTGCGACGAACAAATAGGTAGCTTCCAGTATGTGCATGCGCACAAAGTTGGACTACATATTATACAGATCATTGTTTTCAGTCCGATTGTGATCAAATTGAATGGGTATAGTGACACTGACGACTCATTTTTCATGTTAATTAAGTGTTTCGCAAATAAGAGTATTTAAAAAAAAAAAATGTGATGGCCAAATGCAGCTATGCAGAATCGGCACTGTGCAATACTGTCCCAAAGTCAAATATTGCAGACAATCTTAGAAACGCAGAGCGAAGCTAATTTTGTTGGCCAGAATTTTCCTGTCAATTTGTTATGGACTTTCTACTAATGCCAGATTTCACAAAGCAGATATTGTAAGCATTACATCCTGGCAACAACTTATAATAATAGTTTTAGCCTATTCACGTCTACAAAATATCTATGAAACGTGCCGATATATTGTAGTAACAAACAGCTTAGGCGGCAACAATATCTACCTCGAGACCGCATAAAAAAGCAAAAACCCACATCAAATACAATGACTGACTCAATAACCAAGTAGAAGCTTAACCAGTTAAGCAACATAATCCCCAGCTTTTAACTTACTTTGTTTTTAAAGACTTCCAAGAAACCCCTTCATTTTTGAACACATTGTATTTGAGAAGGAAATCACACAGAATCGCTCGAATAATCTGCAAGCTTTACATTTTAGTTCTGACCTACAACTCACTGATTGTGGCGATAACTTACAAAGTTTATGATGAAGTAACATGAAAGATTGAAGCAATTTTCTTCATACATTACTTTGTCTTGGTTAAAACGTTACAAAATGTCTTTCAATGTACTCTCTTGTATAAACTACTACGGTTAATAAATCGAGATGAGGGTAAAAGATTGTGTGAGCCTGTGTGCTACTCACGATTCGAAGACTCTTCTTTAGTAGTACAGAAGAAATAGATTATATTTGACCTGTATTTACGATCGCACAGCTTGTTTCCTGCGTTAAAATCCTAACACCACACACAACAGCTTTGTTGTCGGTCAGGATGAACAGGAAAAAAGGGGAGGCATATCCTACAGAAGAAGTGCACACCGGCTTGAAATTGGGTATGATGATGATGGGGAGGATCCCAATACCGGTGTGTTGAGAAGTACAGAAGCTGAAGAACTGATTGGCAAAGGAGAAGCAAATGAGATATGGACGGGAAAGTGATGAAGTTAAATATGTTCTAGAAAAACACCCATGGATCAGGAAGACAACCCTAAAATCCTTCACAAGTGAACTAAGGATAATAAACACCTCGTAAAATTACTTCATGCGTATTTTCCTGTTCAAGTTCAAGGTAATTAAAACAACATGGACGCCCGACCATACGATGTACAATAAAAAGGCGACGACTCAATTGGAGTTAGTCATAATGGCATTGACCAGTAATGACCAGCCAACAATGTTTGTAGAAACTATATTGTAGACAAGCTTTTGGTGCGGGTTTTGCTCATGTTGTGGTTGGAAGTTATCCAATGGGAACGTTTGAAAAATTTGTGATGATAGGGGATAATATAACTTCCGAGGTAACTGTAGCTGTCTGTGCTGGACAAAAGTCTCCCCATGACTTTAAATACCCGTGGTCTAGAGCCAATGTGAACTACTGTTGGTTTGGTCCAGCACGTACTGCGCTAGGAGCTTCCTCATTAGTTCAAGAATTTTCGGAATCGAATCAGTTTTCTTTAGACGTGGAATATCTTTAAATGAGCCCTTACAGACTTGATTGTCTAAAAACCACCCTGTTTTATGACTTGCCTTTTGCGGTTCATGACCGTGGTACCCTATAAAGACAGTCTGGCGACCCTGGCAGTCTCCAATTATTTCTTACCACAAAATCTACAAACTACATCATAACAATTTTAATGTAGATGCTCTTATTCACCCCGATAACGGAACTAAACAGCTCATAGTATGAAAACAAGAGAAAAACGAAGGTAACAACAAAGTGGCCACTCCACTCGCAGGTGAGGCGATGTCCGTTAAAACGTATGGACTAATAAAAACACATAAAAACACCACTCAATGTATGGAACCAGTAAGTACTACAATGTATGGAGTTTGTTGTGCAGCCGTTATCGACGACATTGTCCTGTGTTGTGGGTACAAGTCAGGAATGAAAAGCGGAGGGAAGGAAAAACAAGCTCCTGAAGGTAGAAAGTGCATCATCAGTGCTTGCAGGCAAAATAAAAGAACAAATCAAGCTTTTAATCTACACCACTCAATTATGAATTGTGATTAAATTATCAATAGTATTGGTTGAGCAATCAATGTTATAATGCTGCTAAAGTGCCCTTTTAGACCCCTAGATTACCTAAATTATACTACATCATCTTCGAAATGTTTTTGCTGCTAGTTTATCTATCAACTGTAAAAGATTTGACGACCCAGTTTTTAACAAAAGACGTCTTGGGTACAGCTTTTACTATGTAGATCATTATCTTCTTGCCCTCTCTTGCCCAAAGTCGGCACAACACGGCTACCTTCACTCTAGAAACTTACTACCATCCTCACCAACTTTTAGACAGGAATCATCCACTTGACCGACTGATGGCACAGGCCTCTCTTTCTACCATACTTCTCGATTCCCCGCGTTCCTCATGCATGTATTTCTGTCGGTTTTTAAACATGAATTTAGACTTATTAAATCTCAAAAGATTTACGAGTTTATAAGCAATGATATTATAAGCAAAAAGGTGTAGATACGTCATACGTTATACGCATTCAAATGTGGTCAATTGACAAACCTTGACTATATTTGTCTCTTTTTCACTTGCGATGCCATCCTACTTTAGCGACTAATCGTGATGTAGTGTGCTATTGCAATATTAAGTTATTCATGTGTGCGTTAGCGTGCCGTTTTTGAAGATAGAATGTCGTGTAGGTAACGTATCTATTCATTAATATCATTGAGTATAAGTTACTTATCGTTTCTACTTCTCGCTTTTACCAAACACCTAATGAATGAATAAACACTTCACAACACTTTTTACAATGTTTGTCTTGAGAGACGCGTGCGTTGACATGAACATTGCTCTTATTGCCCTTATAGGCCCAGTTTATCGGCAACGGGATTCCAGTATTACATTGTTGACGTTGTATACGTTTTGTTGCTGTGAAGTACGTACAAAGTAAGCGAAGCAACAAAGTAGCTAAAGCCAGTTCTCTTTGAGGATTTGCTCTGATTGATGAGTCTGTATCTGGTTAAGAATTTAAATCAGTGCTAATGGTTTGAATTCACTGGAGGTCAGCCCTCTGTTTTTGATCAACGACGTTCAGTTTTTATTGTGCACGAGGATTTATTTTGGCATGTTTTTTGCCTTGATACCTTTTTCTGTTGCCAAGGCGACCAGTGTTTACCACATTTGGCATTTAAGGTTCTGTGACAGCAAAGGTGACCTTGCAATCAAATGGACCATTGGTTTTTTACCATACAATTTCATTATTTCTGGGAGGTTTTACCTACCTATTTCTTTTGTCAATGAAACCCGTATTATTACAGGCAGATGACTCATTTCAAATTTAAGTTTCTAGGGTGTTAAAAGCCTTGGAATCAAATGGGCCATTGGCTTTATGCCAAGCAATAACGACGGGTCAAGTTCAAGGTTACTACGACATTTCATTTGTTCAGCCTTTCGTTAACCTTGGCTTCCAGTCCAGCTGCAGCCTAAGCCTCTTACTAGCAAAACTCTACTTAGTTACTGGGTAACACGACCCCTGGATTACTAACACCGGGCTTGCGGGTGTCGAGTGACGGGTACCTGACCGTCTTATCAGGGACCATTTCGGGGTCGCCAGCAAGGCCAAAAGCTAGCCGGAGTCGCGGGGCACTGTCTTAAAATACCACTGCGGCTCTGGGACACAAAGGACAACCATAGGAACAGAGTGGACTTTTATAGTCACTAAGACTCTATAGTCCCTTCTACGGGGCGGGAGGACACATTTGATGTTTTTTTTTTTTCACGAGTAATAAAATGTTTGTTATCTTTGTTACAGATGCTACAGGAGAAGAGACTCTGTATCCTGGGAGCTGAGCTCTCCGAGCTGGACATATTCGAACGGCTGATGCGGTTCGCTGGCTCACAACTCAGGCTTTTGCAGTGTTTCCAGGTAAGGAACACTTATCAAGGGATAGGTATTGGTCCCGACTTACGAGTTGTAGGCCGCGGGTTCGAACCCTGCTAGGCGCATTACTTTGTGTAATTTATTTCATCACCACTGCTCTCAAAACGGTGAAGGAAAACATCGTGAGGAAACCAGCATGTCCTAGAATTAAAAAAATCAAAGATATGTGACATCTACCAAAGCGCACTGGGCCCGCGTGGTGGATTATGGCCCACTCCCTCTCTCAGAGAGGAAGCCTGTGCCGCAGCAGTGGGAACATTATAGGCTGATGGTGATGATGATCAAGGGATATGAAGAGCAGGATGTTCCAAGCTCCCTAATCTCGTTATAAAAAATCCCAACCAATTACGTCAGACATATCCTAAAATAAAGCTTTGACGTAAAACCCGTGTCTCCGTCATTGAAAGGACTGTATAGCGATCTGTCCAAACAGATGACTGTGCTGTCACCCTGTCACGTACACAGTCGGTAGTAAACAGGCTGTGTTTACGGACATATTTTCATGCTCATCGCAACTAGTGATGCACGCTCTATTGCGTTCTAGGGCTGGCAGACATGTAGTTTTTTTTTTGTAACGTTGCCCCAGAATAGGTTTTTTTTCCTGTGTCGTAGATGCGTTTACAAATATATAGACTCACATACACAAACACCCAGACCCACAGTGACGGATTAAGACTACTTGATGCCCTAAGCAATGGAAGCCTTTGGTGCCCCCCCAACGATGGGTATTTTCACTGTCAGACTTGTACTGACAAAAAAATCCAGGGTGATGTTTCAATAGCCCTTCGCGTTTCAGGATTACGGTTACTTGATGAGATAGTCCCGTAACCCCGGCAGTATTTGGCCCTCTAAAGGGGGGGGGGGGGGGGGCACAGTCAGTTTGCTGACAGCTTGCGGTACACGTGGAACACGACGCGCCGTCGACCCGGAAACGGTCCATGATCGTACGGCGAGTCACCCATTACTCGCTATCCGTATGACCGCGTCTACGGTGGCCGGAAATCGCCTCGCGACGTCTGTTCCCGTGAGCGTCTCCCACCTATCCACGGTAGTGTCTACTTCGTTCAGGTGGCCTACCATGACGTCTTAAATCGTGAATAGTTACGCTCAGGGAACGAGATGGTTCTAAACGACTTGTATAGCTCTGTCTCTTTCTCGCAGCCTAAAGACTTACGCTTTAGTTCATGGTAACTCACCAGTAAAAAACAGAGTCTAAGGATATGCAAGAGCGAGCGAAGCGAGCACGACTTTTTTTTGTACTTTTCTTGTATTTTCAATAAATAAGGCAACCACAGATCTATGCACAAAGGAATAGCGAGCGAAGCGAGCTAGAAAATTTAAGCAATTTCAGTAAGTTTTTGGTGACATGAAAGTTAGACGTGATGCCCATGGGGGCACCAGAAGAAGCACAATTAAGTCCAACCTTAGGATTTTTTTGTGCTTGTTCTGGTGCGTGATGCCCTAGGCAATTGCTTAATTTGATTAAGGGTTAATCCGTCACTGCAGACCCATAACAACTACTTGTAGGTCATACAAATATTTGTTCCGTGCGGGGATCGATCCAGCGAAACGCTGTAGAGGTCGATCTCTCAGCCATTGCACCAATCGTGTCGTCAATGTGATAATCATTAATCAGAATAACTCTCAAAATTATGGTGGAAAAGTAGCTGAGGAGACCAATAGGGTATTTGACTGGAAAATCTAATTAGTCCCACACATAAATTATCTAAAAATATAAGACACGTTTTTCTTTTATCACGTAAATCAAAATTGACGAAGATACAACGCTTTTAAAACTGTCAATACAGGAGAAACTCGTTAGTGATAGGTAACGTTTTAATAAACAAGAAAAAATACTAGCTTGTATTGTTCTTATATTTTTACTCATTTCTTAAGTAGGATTTTCCCAACTGCTGTCGCACTTCCTGGTTATTAGCCATGACACGTAAAACCTTCGTCACAACAATAACAAACAAATCATTGTTTATCACACTGCAAGTTTGTATGTTATCTCTGATAGTACAAGGATAATAAAATATGCAAATTACGAAATTGATTAAGATAACAAGATTATCATTTTTTTTAATCCGTTTATTACAGATTATATTGTTTACATTTTTATGATAACACTGATGTTACCCAAAATGTGATTGCGTCGAAGCAAAATCAAAAGAAAGACGAAGATTAAAAAAAAAAAGTCAAACATTTGTATAAAAAATCTTTGAATTAAGGGATAATTAGGTCGCGGGACTAACGTACTACCTACCGTGATCTCGGAACGTAAAGGCTATTGAAGGACACCGTGGCCATTTTAATCAGTACAAGTCTGACACTTGTCTGGCCGGGTAAGAAGGACTCTTCTTGCCCGGCCTTGAGTGAGAGGACTCATTTGATGATTTTAACACGTAAAAACAACGACGATAATATATCGTCGTTGCGTAAAAAAAAAGAAGAGATAGAGGTTCTATCTAAATATAATGGGAATTTTCCTCGTAGATAGATAAAATATATAAATGTTTTTGAATTATATTTGTTACATCTTTGGACTTGGGGCAGCCCTGCAAGGTATAGCGATTGTTATCTAAACGGAGTCCACAGGCAAATCAATTCAGTTGTTATGTCATCAATTCCGCTATTGACATACTGTGTATAAGCGATTTTAAAATGAATTTACTGATTATGATTATGGCGCACATGTCTATCTTCTTCTCTATAATATAAAAATGCATCGCTAAATGTGTTGCTAAGCTCATAACTCGGAAACGGCTGGACCGATTTGGATAATTCTTTTTTTTTGTGTTTGTAACCATGGGGCCGGGTTTTAGACCGGGTCTTATACCCATGCCAGCCGGGCGGACGGGCCGCTAGTTGACAAATAAAATTGAAAGAAAAGTAAGAAAGAAAGAAAAGAGATTTATTGTCACGTTTATACACGACTTTAATTCCTAGAGAGTAGCAACATTCTTAAAAACAGAACATTATTTGGTTTGAAAACACTGGTGATGTCACAATTTGTATATGTAAATATGTATTACAAAATCAACAGTAATCAAGTGTAACTCGTAATTTCCTCATCCCCAGGCCGTGATAGAACACGGGTCGAAGTTGTCCTCGGAGTTGGCGGTGAGCTACCTGAACAAGGCGGAGAGTCCTCGCCACAGCAGGACCACGCTCATACACCTTGGACTCAGACTTGGTAAGTAAGTAGTTGATAACGCATTTACAATAGCTTTACGACTCGCGACACTTAAATATCTAAAATCCGTTGGGTAGAAAACCCCGCTGCCTCGTTGCCAACTGAAAAATACGGACTGTGGCCCGCAGAACGCACTTCGAAACTCAAACTAGTGTCCACCAATCGAATGCCTGGAATCTAGTTTTAAGTAATGCTTGATTATTGAGTGATGTTCTTTAATACGGGCCCTAACATCTACTCTGTTCCTTACTCTGGGTAAAGCCCTTCTTACACAAGGCGACGCAAGTCTCCGATGCCTTACGATTTCGGTATCCAGGCCACTATCGCAATACAAACCATAGAGGTTCGTAAACACGTACTCGTCAATGGATGTCAAAGTCGTAAGGTATCGGAGACTTGCGTCGCGTTGTGTACGATGGGGCTAAGGGTCACGGCCATGCCATGCGGTTTTTAGACAGTTCCGCGACCATGACTATATTTTTGCCCTGCCAAGAACTCTTCAAAATTAGCTTTTATTTATGAGAGAAATCTTCCTCTGAAACCCTATAACTAAAGATATTTGGCATCCAGCAACTCTCTCAATTCATAGATAGGTTTGTGCTCCAACTTTAGAATTTGTAAAGACCAATTTTTGGCTGATTGACGCTTACATCAATCAGCCAATAACCACAACTATGTGCTTCGAGGAAGCTGTTTCATAAGACATTTCAATTCTTACAAATGTTCTATGTGTCGTAAACTACTGAAAAGCCGACTTTATAACAGGCATATCAATAATATAGTGCTTTTAACATAATCCTTAAAATTCTGTGAAGCACTAATAAACCTTCTCTAGAATATAAGCTGTGTAAAATGTTCCAATCTAAATATAGGGTTACCGTTTTACAAATTGCTTCCCATATTTCAATTTCACGAGCTCCCGACACCCAGAGCAACCCACAGTCATTGTGACAAGGAAGCGAGGACATTAAAAATTGCACGCACATTAGTCGCCCACGGCAGATTACATCATACACTCCTGAATTAAAGATTAGTGGGAAATACGAGCATAGATAAGCATAATAAGCATTTGTCTATTTCTGGAAATTATCTGTATCTAACCTATAACGGAAAGTACTTTTTTAGGATGTTTTCCCTCACCGTTTTGAGACCAGTGGTGATGAAATAAATTACACAAAGTAACGTGGCTGGCGGGGTTCAAACCCACGACCTACCGGACAGGTACCACTGGGCCACCACAGCTCCACAAATCAAATTGCTCACTGTTTGATAAAGCCCATAATAACCCTGACCTTTTTTAAACGACTTAAAAAAAAATTGGTTTAGTTTAGGTTAATTCGACCTGTATGTATGTATGTTTGTATGTATGTTCGCGATTATCTCGCGTTTGGCTGAACCGATTTTGATGCGGTTTTCAGAAAGTCTCTGTTACATTCTAGAGAACTAAGAGAAGTATAGGAAGTGGAGTTAAAACAGACGAATGATATTGATACCTTGAGATCCGGGTACTCCAGTTAATTTCGATAATTTTAAGGGTTTATACACCCCTTATCACATAATAGCTATCAGCCAATGACGATACATTACTAGACTCCTAATAACAGCCGACCGATGTCTGTCAACATATTAGGCAAAAAAGTCTTATTCCGTCTTATTTTGACAACTCCTGTGAGCCGTAAACATACCTTGAGACAGAACAGACCTTGAGTTAGCCAATCACAACGCAGTACCCCGTCCCCCTCGCTTATGTAGTACTTCAGCGAGTTGACAGAATAGTTTTTGTTCCTTAGATCGTGTATGCGGAGTCTAGTAATATATCGTCGTTGCATTTGTCTATTTCTGGAAATTATCTGTATCTAAGCTTTAACTGAAACTACTTTTTTAGCTATCAAATTGCTCATCATCATCAGCCTATAATGTTCCCACTGCTGGGACACAAGCTTCCTCTCTGAGAGAGGGAGTGGGTCATAATCCAACACGCGGGCCCAGTGCGGATTGGTAGATGTCACATATCTTCGTATTTTTGGTTCTAGGACATGCCGGTTTCCTCACGATGTTTTCCTTCATCGTTTTGGGAGCAGTGGTGATGAAATAAATTACACAAAGTAATGTGCCTGGCGGGGTTCGAACCCACGACCTACGGGACAGGTACCACTGGGCCACCACTGCTTCACAAATCAAATTACTCACTGTTTGATAAAGCCCATAATCACCCTGACCTTTTTAAACGACTTCAAAAAAATTAGGTTTAGTTTAGGTTAATTCGATCTGTATGTTTTTATGTATGTTCGCGATTATCTCGCCTTTGGCTGAACCGATTTTGATGCGGTTTTCAGAAAATGTTCGTTACATTCTCGAGAACCAACTGAAGTAGAAGAAGTGGAGTTAAAACAGACGAGTGATGTTGATACCTTGAGAGATCCCGATACTCCAGTTCGTTCCGATAATTTTAAGGGTTTATACGCCCCTTATCACATAATAGCTATCAGCCAATGACGATATATTACTAGACTCCTAATAACAGCCGACCGATGTCTGTCAACACATTTGGCAAAAAAGTCTTATATCCGTCTTATTTCGACCACTCCTGTGAGCCTGATACCTTGAGATAGAACAGACCTTTAGTTAGCCAGTCCCAACTCAGTAACCCTTCCCCCTCGCTTACGTAGTACCTCAGCGAGTTGACAGAATAGTTTTATTCCTTAGATCGTGCATGCGGAGTCTAGTAAGCTATCAGCATTTAGCTTTAGCAATACTTTGTACCTTTTTCATACTATATAAATATGTATCTTTCCAGGTGGTTTCCTAAATGAGGCTGGTTGGTACGCGGACGCGCAGCGCGTGCTGCTGCGAGTAAGAGATCTCTGCATGAAGATGCCTCCCAGCACGCACTATAAGAGGCTCACACTTGAATGTTGCCATAGGTGAGAGTACTTCCATAATGGTTGCTTAAAATATGATTGTGTCAACAGCGCCTGTATGTCCTAGGTTTCTGACTACCTCGGAAAAAAAAGTTTGTGTATTATATGGCCCACAAGACCGTTGCACTTCAGTGGGAGACGCCCACGGCAACGGACTTCCCTGAACGATTTCCGGCCAACATAAGTGCATGCCCATGCAGACGATGAGTAATGGGTGACTCGCTGTCTGATCATAGACCATGCCCCTGTCGAAGGCGCGTCGTGTTTTACGCGCGCCTTTAAGAGCTGTCAGCACAATGACGAGGCGCCCTTAGAGTTCCAATAACTGCCGCGGGACTAACGGGTAACCGTGAATGTAAAGGGCTATTGAAGGACACCGTGGATTTTAGTCGGTACAAGTCCGACAGACCCTCTTGCCCTGCCCTGGGTGATAGGACACATACGATTTACCTCGTAAAAACAAGGGTTTCTATCTACTGCCGTAGGGGTCTGTTTATGTATGTGCCAAGACGTCTATACTTCTATCCTCCCCTTAGGACCGCACCTGCACCCAACACACGTCGCCTTAGAATATTAATACAAATAAATAAAACTTACATCCTCTTCTCCAGGTTACTAAACACACAGTCAGCATACTGCTGCTTCACTGGCGCGGCGGCGACATACGAGCTGGCGCGGGAGCTGCTGGGAGTGCCGGAGGACTTCATGACGGAGTGGCCGCAGGGACCCATCGCGCTGGGAGACGTCAGCGACGACGACCGACCCTGCAGGACTGACAGATATAAGAGGGATGCTAAGTATGTATCATGGACATGTTGAAAGCTGTAGGTTAACTACTTACAGTAATGTACAGACGCCAGAACATTTACCTACCTCAATCTGTCTTTAATAGATTTTCAATTTTATCACAATAATGGAAGGTTAATTATTGTAAAGAAAACTAGATTTAAAGTAAATAATAGATTTATATTAGGAAAAAACGTTACAAGCAGGTTTTACAACGACAACAACTGACAGATCGATAGTACAACCTTTTGAACACTAGAGGCGCGCGGATCGCTCGTAGAATAACGAAACGCGGCAATGCGTTTTGTTTATTAGGTTTATGTTCTAATTCCAATATCCTCCCTTGGACATAAACCCATTTGTGCAGAGCAGTAGTCCAGCTTCAATTGCGGAGTCCCTTTAGTCAGCGAGTCCGCCACCATCTCACTTGACTGGATGTACTCAATAACAATCTTCTTCAATTGCACTTTGTCACGTACAAAGTGGTGTCGTATGTCTATGTGCTTAGACCTGGAATGATAGTTTTTAGTACCTGCAAGTTTAATAGCACTTTGGTTATCACATAAAATGGTAACAGGTATACTGGCCAAGTGTGGCCAGAACTCTTCTTGCATTTGCCTAAGCCACATCGCCTCTTGAGTACAGCTAGAGAGCGACATGTATTCAGCTTCAGTTGTGGATAGCGCAACTGTTTGTTGTCGGCGTGAGTTCCACGTTATTGCGCCACCCTGAAATAAAAATACATAGCCGGTACATGATCTTCGGTCATCTTCATTGCTAGCCCAATCTGCATCACAATAGCCATGTATTGAATTTTCTTCTTTTTATTTTGTTTATAAGTTAATGCATAATTTTCACTATAATTTAAATATCTTAGAACCCGTTTCAGCGCCAACAAATGCTGCATTTCCGGTTTTGAGTTAAATCTACTTAAAGTATTCACAACATATGCTATATCTGGGCGGGTTCCTTGTGATAAATACAGTAATGATCCAATCATTTCCTGATATGAAGTCACATCAACAGTAGTCTGACTCTGACTTGTATTAAACTTAGTCTTCGGATCAATAGGTGTCTTCACACCTTTACAATTTGACATTCCATATTTGCTCAGTATGTCCCGAATATATTGCTTCTGATTTATACATAGAATGCCATTTTTCCTGTCTCTATGTACATGCAAACCCAAACAGTATTTTAACTCTCCCAAGTCTTTCATTTCAAAGTTAGAAAATAATTTATCCTTTATGTAACTCTTAGTTTCCATGGAACTTGTAAATAATAATAAATCATCTACATATACAGCTAAGAATGTTATG
The DNA here is from genome assembly GCA_028554685.1 of Agrotis ipsilon. Classification (NCBI taxonomy): domain Eukaryota; kingdom Metazoa; phylum Arthropoda; class Insecta; order Lepidoptera; family Noctuidae; genus Agrotis; species Agrotis ipsilon. The sequence continues at coordinate 15,973,741 of CM052969.1, read as the reverse complement.
TTTTCTTTTTCTATTCTGTAATAAATACAAGAATCAAGCAATGACTGCGTCAAACCAATTTCTTTCAATTTGTTATCTAATTTCTTGTTCCATTGTCTACTGGCTTGCTTTAATCCATAAAGAGACTTTTTCAATAAACACACTTGTGTATTATTTTCTTCAAAGCTTGGGGGCTGTTTCATATAAATATTTTCTTCTACATCACCCTGTAGAAAGGCAGACACAGCATCCATTTGATCAATATCCAAATTATATTTGACTGCCAATGCGAACAAATAGCGGAGGGATGAATATCTGATTACCGGTGAATATACTTCATTATATTCCATTCCTTTCTTTTGAGCGCATCCTTTAATTACTAATCTCGCCTTATATTTTGCTATGTTTCCTTTCTCATCTCTTTTTATCTTAAAAACCCATTTGCAAGGTATAGCCTTCTTCCCAGTCGGCAAGTCACATAAAAGCCAAGTGTCATTTTTCATTAATGACTTATACTCTTCCTCCATGGCTTTCTTCCAATGACTAGATTCTGAGCAGGACATTGCTTCCTCAACTGTCACAGGATCCTGACTTAGAGCCAAACATGCAGCATGTTCATTTTCTTCATCTTCCAAATCGGGCTGCTTTCTACGTGGTCTCAGATTTATAAATCGGTTGGGAGATTCAAATGAACATTCAGTGCTAGGTTCATAAGTTTCATCCTGATTACATGGATCCATATAGCTGTCATCAGATGTAGGTGTTGAACAGCTTATCTCTGTGTTCTGGCCATTGTGTGCAGAATCGGAGTTTTCTTCATTAGTTGGAGTTTCTACAGTCTCTGTTAATGGTACAGGTATCTGTAATTTATTATTATTGTTAATATTTTTTGTGTTTAAACTTTCATTACAGTGGCAGTCTTCTAAAAATGTGACATTTCTACTTTTAGTAATCTTCTTTGTATTTGGATTCAATAATCTATATGCTTTGGTATTTTCACAGTATCCAAGAAATATCATTTCAGTAGATTTTGGATCCCACTTTAGTCTTTTTTCTTTCGGCACGTGAACCATGGCTTTACAACCAAATATTCTAAGATGTGATATGTTTGGTTTAATACCTGTTAATTTTTGGAGTGGTGTCACGTAGTTAAGAACTCGACTCGGAGAGCGATTTACTATGTGCGCAGCTGTCTCCACTGCCTCTGCCCAATACTGTTTTGAAAGTCCTGCATTGAACAGCATGCATCTTGCACGCTCCACTAGAGTGCGATTCATCCGCTCGGCAAGTCCATTTTGCTCGGGCGTGTACGGTGCAGTTGTTTGATGCTTGATACCTGTTCCTGCCAAATATTGAGACAATTGATTATTAATATATTCTAAGCCGTTATCGGTGCGTAGAATTTTTATTTTACAATCCAATTGGTTCTCTATCTCCTTCTTGTACATGTCAAATACTTCTCTGATATTCATTTTATTTTTCAGGAAATAAACAGACACCTTTCTAGAGTAATCATCTATAAAAGTGATGAAATACCTGGCTCCTCCCATAGATGGCGCCTCCATAGGACCACACAAGTCTGAGTGTATCAGTTCCAGTGGTGCAGTGGCCCGTGAGCCAATATTCTTAAAGGGAAACCTTGTCTGTTTTCCTTGCAAACATGAAATACAATTATTATTCAATGTTTCTGTATTTGATAATTTGACACCTTCAGTACATAATGGTAGTCTACTAACATCATTGTAATTTAAATGACCCATTCTACGATGCCACACATCTATGTTTTGGCTATCTACAGTGGACATGAATGCATTTCCTTTGGCAATATTTAACTTATACATGTTATTAATTAGCCTTGCTGTTGCAATCAATTGTTTCTTGGTATTGTATATTTCACAGCCAGTTTTATTGAATATTACTTGACAGCCATTTTTTATTAACTGACTTACTGACAATAAGTTGGTGCTCAATTGTGGTACATATAAAATATCTCTCACCTGTATGTGATTGATCTCACCATTTTCTCCAATTAAGTCCAAGTTTACATTACCCATTTTTTCTACGGAGACGGATGTGTTGTTGGCAACCTTAATATGTTGTATCAGTGGTGAGCGGACATCATACATACAGTCAGATAAGTTGGTCATATGTAAAGACGCTCCGGAATCCACATACCATTCCACACTGTCAATGTGTTCATGAGCTGCTGAAAAAACTGCTGCAAAACCTTTATTTTCATTTTTCTTCTTGTTGCAAAACTTACTTACATGTCCATACTTATTGCAGTTGTAGCAACGCGGTCTTGATGGTTTTTTTTTGCTGATTATTATTAATATTTTGTCGGGGGGTAGATTTATGCTTTGTGTAAAGGACGGAGACTTTTGAGTCTTTAACCTCTTGCAAAAGTTTAGTTTTTATTGAGTCTGTACTTATCTTTACACCGGAGCTTTCGAGTCCCATGATCATTGGTTTGTATTGTTCCGGCAAACCAGCCAACATTAGTGTACCCAACCATTCATCGTCAACATGGAAACCAACATTTCTCAGTTTGTGGGCGGTGGTTACTATTTTATTCACATATTCCTCAATGTTTGAACATCCATCTAATGTGGTATTCACCAGGTCTCGGAGTAACCCCACTTTCCTAGTTAAACCTGAATCTTCAAAGGCATTTCGTAAATTTTGCCAAACCTCTTTAGCAGTCTTTGCATCTTGGACATGTATGTAGTTTACTGGGTCCACAAGCAAGATTATTTTAGACTTCGCCTTCAGGTCTTGCTTCGCATTTACTGCTTTGTCATCGGCAGGTTCAACACAGTCCCACAGGTCTTCGTGTTGTAAATATGTTTGTACGGCGAATTTCCATGTGCAATAGTTATCTCTACCGAGTAATTTGTCTATTTGTACATTAGACATAGCCATTTTTACCGGAGCAAATTCGAAAATTGCTTTGTAACGGTGGCTACCTAAAAATCAGAAATCACTCGCGGAACTTTACTGTACTTTAAACTAACGGAGTTCACTTTACTTTTTATGACTAACGGGTCATAGGCACAGAACATATATACCCCTAAAGGGGAAGAATAGCGACTCCGTACTAATTTTGTGGGGAAAATTTTTCTTATCAACCAGCGCCATCTATGTTCAGCCCACGAAAACATGGCAGCAAAATCCAGGGCGGGAATTTCAAATACTACAAGTACTTACAGGTTCTTTGTATTGCATTTTATGCACAAGTACATTGCGCTTCTCGATAGTTTCTTTCAAGATGGCAATTGTTTCTAAGCAGTAATTGACATCTGAACAAAATTACTATCGAGAAACACAATGTACCTACTTGTGCATAAAATGCTGAAAAATAATGATTATGGAGCAGTTTAGTAAAACAAAAGATTTCATTTGACTTCTTATTTATTTATGCTAATATGACTTATTTTACTAAGGTTCGGAAACCGATGTAAAATGATGTTGGGATGTTTAGAAGGTGAAGATCCACACATAGCACAGATTCTAGTGTTTTCTTTCTGCGAACTCATCGCGAATTATGGCACAAAATCAAACAAGAGTCACTGTCTCAAAACCGGGTCTATTTCTCACAAATACGCACTTAATTTCACCAAAACACAAACACAGAGGAACAAGCTCGACTCACATTAACAATGAATGTAGAATTAAATGCAACTATTTTATTTATTACAAATAAACACAAAAACAAGATAAAATAGTGCGCAAGCGATGGCAGACATTTTTTCCTATGACGTCAAAATTTCAATGTCAACTTATCATAGCTAATATGGCGTTCCAGTGTTGACTTATTATTATCTCCGTTTTGTTTTGTGTATTCATCAATTAAATGTTATAAATTTCATAACATACATTTTCTCGCATCAGAATAAAAGCAAAAATAAATTTAATGATAAGATACTCTAAAATCAAATTATAAGCCAATTATTAGATTCAATGTGAAGTAGTATTTTTGTTGGCAACATTATATAATTTATCTCTTTTACTCTAATGTTGATGTCTCTTTCTTGTTTTCTAGCCCACCTACATCTCGTTCGTGGAACAAAGTCGACAGACCCTGGTCATAGGCCCATAACCTATTGTAAAGAAAACTAGATTTAAAGTAAATAATAGATTTATATTAGGAAAAAACGTTACAAGCAGGTTTTACAACGACAACAACTGACAGATCGATAGTACAACCTTTTGAACACTAGAGGCGCGCGGATCGCTCGTAGAATAACGAAACGCGGCAATGCGTTTTGTTTATTAGGTTTATGTTCTAATTCCAATATTAATGTTTAAAATTTGACAGATGGGGTTTAGTTTGACCTGCTGGCGTTGTGCTAGATTTTTTTTTATTAAATAGGCTGGTTCCATACCTCAATACGACTAGAGCTAAGGTAAAACTTGGGATCTTTAAATCACAGTGAAAAAAAAGTCCCGTATTTTCTTGATAATTCAATTGACTGACAAATTGGAATTTTGCATTGGACTAGCTAGCTTATGGGCCCGTGCCATATGTATTATACAATTTTTAAAGCAAAATAAAATGAAACAAGAAAAAGTATAAAAACCAAGCAAAAATCATAACAATGTGTGCCTCACGACTGTACCGTCAAACGGGTTGAATAGGGACGCAGGGGTGAATCGTGGACAAAACTTATCTTCCAAAATTCTAAGCTTTACTTAAAACTAGTTTACAACCAATCAAACGGCTTGAATGTTGAATATTAAGTGACGTTCTGTAATACCGTAGTTCGCCATTAATCAAAACTAGAGGAGAGATCCTCTACGATAAGAAGATACGTATATCTCTAGATCACAAGAGATTGTGATCTAGTGATGTGCATGATTCAACCAATCACATAAGTTTTAATCTCCATCGCGTCTCAATACACTGCTCCGCTTATCCCCAATTTATTAAAAACGAGACCGTACTCTGATTGTTTTAAAGTTGCTAGTCAAATGACGCGATTTTACCGCTACACCATGTCCATATTGTATGTCAATTATGTTGAGACTTTCGATTTTACGCCCAAATTCGTTATTGTTGTTAAAATAATTGACTGGTTACTTTTTTCTTGCCTCAGATGTTATTACAGGTACGTATTGGTTTTTTCTTAGTATTAAATTATAGAGACGCACTTTCGTTTCGACTGTATTATTTTAACTATGAACAAAAAAAAATAACTCGAAAGAATTACTATGGTAGATAAGTAACTGTATCAGGCGTAAGGGTGTTTTTTTCTAAAGAAATGCGTAATGTTTTTAGCTATTTTCAAAATTCTCTTAATGAAACAAGTAATAGCATTAGTTAGACAAGGCAGGATGATGATGTCTTTATTCTGAAAAAACTATATCTACACTACTATTAGAAGGGCCCCGCACGAGTTTTGATGCGTGGCCCCTTCTGGCCTAGCTATGCTACTAGCATTTTACATGCCAGTGTCTCAGCTGTAGATTCTGCATATCGACTGGCCTGTTGGTCTAGTGGTTAGTGACCCTGACTGCTATGCCGGGGGTTGTGAGTTCGATTCCTACCCAGGAAAAATGTTTGTGTAATGAGCATGATCATTTGTTCTGTGTCTGGGTGTAATTTATCTATAATATGTATGTATTTAGAAATATATAAGTATGTTTATCAGTTGTCTTGTACCCATAACACAAGCTCTGCTTAGCTTGGGATTAGATGGCGTTGTGTGATAGTTGTGGAATATTTATTATTTATTTATACAATGTAACACGTGTGTTTCCTCTCCCAGTGTGGACTGCGGTGGTCCCGGTCCCCGCGGCTGCTGCGGCTGGTGCGGGCCGGGCGCGTGGGGCGCGACCTCGCTGGCGGCGCGCGTGTGTAAGGAGTTCAGTGCGCTGTTCTTCGTGCGATGTGACTACTCCGCGGCGTACGACTGGGCCATGCGCGCGCTTAAATTACTCACGCCGCATACGCCGCCTAAGTGAGTATAATCTTGTACTAAAAGGAGATGTTTCATTCTGGGCTCAGTCTATGTACACCATATCAATAAATAGGAAAAAAATAGGGGAATTTCATAAAAATACTGAAAAAAACATTTGAAGACGGGTTTAGCTGTTAGAAAATGATAATTAGGAGCGTTTTTTAGCACGATAAACCCATTATAGGGCGACCATGACAGTACTATTTGACGTTTACTATGACGTTTGACAACTTTGACATTTCTATGCAGTGACGTTTGCAGATTTTCTTAGATATAATTCATGTTTTTCGGAGTTTGTAATGATTGTATTTATTTTAAAATATCCTGTAGATACGATTATTTTTATCGAAACCCAAGATTCTTGAGTTTTTTTCGATCTATAAGCCAGTTTCTAACACGCTATGTAAACGTCAATCAAATGTCATTGTCAAATGTTGTCAAAATAAACTTAATACTGTCAGATCCACCATGTTTGATTTTTTGTCGAGTGTTGTTATCCTTGACAAAATTAATTTAAAAGCACAATTAAACGAAGTGAAATTAAAGAAAATCAACAATTAAAAACGTTTTATGTATTAAAACCTATTTTTACACATGGTGTACATAGACTGAGCCCAGGCTCCATACATTTTTGGACCATCTCTTTTGAATTAGTAAATGATTCACGTTCTTCGAAATTGCTATTAAAATATTCAAAGTGCTCCAATTTTCAGTAGGTATCAGCACCAAGAAAATGACACACATGAAAAAGAAATTGAGCAGTTTCATATGGTCCTCATCTTGGTCTTCAATTGTAATCAAAAAATAAGAATGCATAAATGTCATTTCTCTGTTTTTTTATTTATTTCAAGTTTGTGTTTCAATCAATTTTAAAATTATAAAGTTTAACTATAAGAAACACAACCTTATTACAAGAAGTTAAACATCTGTTGAATACTGATGTAAAAATAGCGTTATTGTAAAAGACCCTTTCAGTTGACACTTTTCTTAGACAATAATTCAGCTTATGACGCCTAAAATCTTATAACAAAAAATATTAAACTCTTGCTCTTGTCTAAAAACCATTGATGTGGAATATGTCAAAAAGTATCACTATAAAAATTATTACGTATTATTCAAAATCAAAATCATCTAATTTATTTCAAGTAGGCCCCTGTCACAAGCACTTTTGAATTGTCAAAAGATATAAAATAAAATAGGTACCTAATATAATAGTACATTATGGTACAAGTGTGTAATGTTGGTGTTTACCGCTGAGGCGCCATTGAGACCCGAGCCGTTAGGTGAGGGTCTTAAGAGAGCCGAGGACGGTAATCATCAATACACACGTGTATCATACGACGTTTTTCAACACACTTGTGAAGAAAATAATATTAGTATTTTTTTTTAAAGCCATTTTATTTAATGATTAAAAAGTTTGTTTAGACAATTAGTTAACGTGCAGTTGGTAAAATTTATTTGTATCTACTATTGAACACGATCTTTTTTGTTTCGAAACTTTTTTAAAAACAAAGCAACACAAAGAAAAAACAATGCAACACAAAAAAAAACAACAACAACAAAGAAAAAGTCACAGTTTGATAACAGTATCAAACTGTGACTTTTTCTTTACCATTATTCACAAGTGAGTTATAGGTTTTTTTTTAATTGGTTGACACTTTAAAAAAAAACCTATAACTCACTTGTGAATAATAGTAAAGAAAAAGTCACAGTTTGATAACAGGTGTCATTATGTGCCTAATTGCGGTGAAATTAGGGCCATTTTATGAGCAAGTGTGTTGAAAAAATAGTTATGGTGCTACAGTCCCAGTCACATGACATAAAAACTGAAAATACCGTGGGTAAAAAAGCGTAGATTTATAAGCTGAAGACTGAGCAAGAAACTCCATGGACACTCTTTTCAATCGCCAAAATTATAACAGAATTTTTGTATTTTAAACATATATTTATCTTTTCGTAGTAAGACTGCTAAAATCTACCGTAAAATAGACCTTCTTTTCCTTCTGCCCTATGATTAAGACTAAAAACCAACCTATTCTCCCTCCAGGATCACAATCGAGGTCCTCCGCGCGTGCGGCAAGGCGTGCGTGGTGAAGCGCCGGTTCGGGTCGGCCGGCGTGCTGGTGCGGCAGGCGGTGGCGCTGGCGCGGCGGTCCTTCGGCCCGCAACACCCGCGGTACGCCGCCGCGCTGCTGGACCTCGGCTTCTACCTGCTCAATATTGACTCTATTGTGCACAGCGTGGCTGTGTATGAGGTAAGGTGACACTTTTTTTACCTGGTAAAATCCTCAAATGAGTCCTCCCACCTTGGGCAGACAATGAGGAAATGCAAGACTTGGACTGACCTAAAATCCACGGTGTCCTTAGCCAAATCCATGGTCACGGTTAAGAAAATCTCGTGACCCCGGTTGGACTCAATAATTTAGTAGAAATAGTATATTTTGCAACGATTGAATAAAGAGCGGATTTAAAGCGAGGACCATTATATGAATCAAGAGCAAGCGAAGGATTTTAATGACTGAATCACGACCGTAGGGAGTGATTCATGATGATTTAAATCCTGAGCGACGCGAGTGATTCAGGCCCTCGATTTAAATCCGTTTTATTCAAGAGTTGCAAACGATACTTTATACCATGACTACGAAAAAAAGAAAGATTTGAGCGATGAAAGATATTCAACGAAACAAAATAAAGTTTTTTTTAATACCTAAGTCTGCTCCACACACACGTGGGTGCGAAGTAGTCCAATCGCTCGGTCACTGCGCCAACAAGCTGACGTTAAAATCGGAGCAATGGTTTGAATTAAGGGTAATATTAGCAAGGGGGTTGTCCAGCATCGCGGTCGATGTCGAATGTACTAAAGTGTTCTAAATTCAAACACCAAAACAGTGCGTAAAAGACTACTTTTACGCACTGTTTTCCGTGAGTAAAAGTAGCTTTTTCGAGGGGGAATGGTATAAAAGTATGTGATATGTGCAAAAGTAATGTAAAATAAATATGCAAAAGACTGCAGAAAGAAAATTAATGAATTTACCGCCAAAAAAAATTGGGTGTTAGATTAGAATGCGCTGATTTCGCGAAAAATAACCTTTGTATATCAAACCACATAAAATTTGCTTCCAAGTTCCAAACAACGTCTTTAATTTGAATTATATCGTTTCTTACCAGTTCTTCTATAAAGGAAATGACTAAGGATCAAGTCACACTAAGACGCGACCCTCGGCGCATGTTTCAATTCAATAGCGACTCAAATTCTCTAACTTTATTTACTACACCAAAGAAACACTTTTTCTGTATCTTTGTCTTACGTCGCGTCTCGGTGTAAACTGACCCTAAACCGTGTCATGCATGATTTTTCCATGTTTTAAAAGTGATCATGATTTTGATTTCAATATTAATTATTTTTGTCATCTCCCCCAGGAGGCCCTGTCCACCCTCCGCCGCGTGTTCGGTCGCAGCAGTCTGCACGTGGCGACCGCGCAGGAGGACCTCGCGTACGCGCTCTACGTGCTGGAGTACTCCTCCGGGAGGTTCTACAAGGCGAGGGACCACGCAGAGAGGGCCATACGGATCATAGAGGTGAGGGCATTGTATTTTGACGTGGTAGAAAGGATGAGGGAGAGAAATTTTCCATCTTTGCACTTTTTATAAACGGCCTTAAAGCCTGCACGCCGAACGGCATTATATTATACTTATACGAAATTACTGAATCGATTTTAATGAAACTCCACAGTCCACACGCATAAGCTGTTTATATGAATCAAAGAAGTTATTTAGGACTTTTTTTAAAGTGGCTATTAAAAAAAAAAAGTATTCGGAAATCGAATGGGTCTAATTTAGCTCCAACACGTTTTTTCGAAAATCTTCCTTCTTAATTTTTAGTGTAGCCGAAATCATATCAATCACATTCTCATAGAACCGCTCCAGAATGTCATGATCGCCCCTTTTAATTAGTGGTTAGTGACCCTGACTGCTATGCCGGGGGTCGTGGGTTCGATTCCCACCCAGAACAAATGTTTGTGTGATGAGCACGATCATTTGTTCTGTGTCTGGGTGTAATTTATCTATAATATGTATGTATTTAGAAATATATAAGTATGTTTATCAGTTGTCTAGTATCCATAACACAAGCTCTGCTTAGCTTGGGATTAGATGGCGTTGTGTGACAGTTGTGGAATATTATTATTATTATATTAATTGATCATCTGGTAAGTTTATCGAGACTTCAGTCATTGATTACATGTTTTAGCTATTTGATCTCATTAAAACTCTTCCCAGTAATTCACCACATCAATGTAACTGGAAGTCAAAAGTATGGTGTATTATTTCAGAACCTGGTGCCCCCGGACCACTTACTGCTGGCGTCTGCGAAACGGGTGAAGGCTCTCATTCTAGAAGAGATCGCACTCGATACTCCCGCCGGACAGGACATGACTGGTTAGTAGACCATTACACATATTGAACATCGACCTTTAGAAATATAATATCGGCTAGTTTCGGCTTCGCTATTAGAGCGTTTTTAACCACAACAAACGACGTAGAAACAAACTTTTGTTGTCGGTTTGTAGTTTGTTGTGGTTGGCTAGTACTTCGTGTAAACAGTATTTCAACACGTGTTTAATAGTAGATTATTAACCAAGGGGATAAAGCAGGGTCTTCTGTCGCGGGTGGCGAATTAAATCGCGAGCGTAACGAAGGACTCGAGGTTTACTCCCGAGCGTAGCGAGGGTGTTAAAAACTTAAATCACGAGCGAAGCGAGGGATTTAAGACGAGTCCTGAATGTAGCGAGGGATTTAAGTTCACCCAAGACTAAGACAGCTTTATCACCGAGGAAAATACTCTACTTTTCGTACCATTTGCGAAAAAAATAACAGTAATAATATGAGATACGCATTTTAAACATTAATATTTAACATTAACTTATTTATAAAAATAAGTAAAAATAAACTCAACGTTTATGTATTTGAAGAATACAAAAACGCGGCAAATTAAAAAAGCAAAGGCATGAAGCTCATACGGCCTCGTCGGTTTTCGTAATTTTATTTAACTAGATGAAAATCCGGCTTCGCTCGGGTGAAACGTGTGTCCCAAATACTACACATCAAGGTACTAAATGTAGGTGTCACGGTAAGTCATAGGCCGAAAATAAAGAAAGAAAAAAAAAACTCAACATGATAACCGATGTCAATAATGGCGGCTGCGATCTGTCTGGTCAGAAAATCATTAGAAATTTACAAAATGCTCGACAATCCGAATTTTGCGGATATATGTTGTCGACTCGAAATCTTTATTTTTTAATGTTTTATTATTCTGGTTAGCTTTCGATCGAGTCTACCGTAATCTAAGTATTCCAAATTTAAATCACATTCTCTCCCTTGAGAGAGAATGAAATTCAGTACAACATTCTTTCCCTGTTTTTCACAGATTAAAAATGACTATTGTTATGTTCGCTTTTTGTGGCATAGAATGTCACTTTTTTGAGCAAGTGGTACGAAATAGTAGATTACGCACCAAGGGAGTAAAGCATTGCCTTACGTCACGGGCGTATTGAATCCCGAAACGACACTAAGGATTCTGAGGTGAACCTCCGTAGCGCAGCGAGGAGGTTCAAGTGATAATTCCCGAGTGAAACGAGGGAATTAAGTTAAGAATCCTTAGTGTAGCGAGGGATTCAAGTCAGCCCAAGACAAGGCAGCTTTACTCCCGAGGAGCGTACTCTGCTTTTCACAACTACTGCGAGGAAATAAATTCGATTTTTGAAATTTGATGTGGTACGACAACCTTCGAACGTGAAGTTGGCACCACTGCAAGCGATCAGCTGTTGCTGCCAACGGCCGCCATTACTGATACGACTCCTTGGTGAAAGTTTTCATACGGTTTTCTTTGAGGTTCCAAATTCAAATCACATTATTCCCACGGGAATAATGAAATTCAGTACATATATTATTCCCGGCTCGAGCGAGGGGGAATAATGTCATGCTTTACAGTAGGTTTGCCTGACGTATAATATGACATTTACGAGCAAGTAGTGTGAAAAGTTATTTACAGGATACTAAAATACAATTTATTGTCTGTCTGTATGTTTTTGGTTGTCTTGTTTAATTATGGAAATTAGTATCGGGAATCATAAACGAATATCGTCTTCAACACGAACAAATTTGTGGGCAAAACTAGTCATAAAAATGTATCAAGTAAAAATCATAATTTAAACCAAAATTATAATATAAGGTGTCCTTCGGCGTTCTCTTAGACCCTAAAACATCAAAATGTTATCATTTTACAACTCTGAAAGTGTATAATTTTCTCAATTGCCACCTATTTTGGGTCGACGGTTCATTGTATTCGGCGCGCTTCTGAAAGAGCGTTAGCTCAATGGCGGGGGCCAAAGCCTGACGGGGTCGCGGGACTAAAGAAATACCAAGACTCCGGAACGTACAGGGCTTTTGAAGGACACCGTGGATTTTAGTTGGTACAAGTCTAACAGTCCCTCCCGCTCTGCCCTGGGTGGGAGGACTCATTTGATGATATTACCACGTTGAATGTAGTGATTTTGTGACCGAGACTATTATAGCTCCTAATTAATTTGTTTGTACTCATTTTTTTCTTTGACTATGCGATAGTGGAACTGGCCTACTTGAAATAAATGCTGTTATATTAATTTCCAGCGCCCACCCTGCTGGAGGAGTCGGAGGCGCTCCACAAGGCGGCGCTGCAGCTGTCCATGATGGCCTTCGGGGAGAAGAACGTGCAGACTGCCAAACACTACGGGAACCTCGGACGACTCTACCAGAGCATGCAGAAGTTCCAGGTCCATAGAATTTTATTCCTATTCATTCAGTATTTTTTCGTAGTTTGCAACGGCACGGTTTTGCCGTGCCTGCATGGTGTTGTTGCGTGTTGCGGGTTCGATTCCCACCTGAAACAAATATTTGTGTAATAATACTTGTGTAGTAATTATTCCGGGTCTGTGTGTGTATGTGAGTTATGTTTGTAAACGCACTCATTATAGAAGAGAATTTATATTGAGGGGCAAGGTGTTCAAAAAATGTGTCACAGATTATCTAAAAAACGCAGCAGTCGAAATAAACTAAAATAATCAAGATTTTAATTTATATTGTAAAATCATCAGATGACCCGGCCGGAGAGGCTGCCGGTCTTGTACTCAGTAAAATGCACGATGTCCTTCAATAGCCCTTTACTTTCCGGGATCACGGTATTTCGTTAGTCCCGCGACCAAACTGAAAAAAAAATTGGATGAGATAGATAATATCGCTAAGAATTTCTAAAATTCTTTCACAAATAATCTTTAAAATTTCCAGGCAGCAGAAGAAATGCACCTGAAGGCGATAGCCATCAAAGAGGAGCTGCTGGGTCCCGAGGACTACGAGGTCGGCCTGAGCATCGGTCACCTGGCCTCGCTCTACAACTACCACATGAACATGCACCTCGCCGCTGAGAAACTCTACCTTAGATCCATCTCTATCAGTAAGTAAACAGAAAAAAAGTTTTTTTACGTGGTAAAATCATCAAATAAGTCCTCCCAGCGATTGCAGAGCAGGAGGGATTGTCAGACTTGTACTGACTAAAATCCACGGTGTCATTCAATAGCCCGTTGTGTTCCGGGGTCATGGTATTCGTTAGTCCCGGGACCCCTGCAGGCTTTGGCACTTTAAAGGGGGTACGTCATTTTGTTGACATTCTTTGAGGAGCGCCTGGAACACAACGTGCCGTCGACCCGGGAAACAAAGTCATTTTACTGTCTCTTCATGTAACCGTGAATTTGGAACATAAAGGGCTATTGAAGGATTTTAGGCAGTACGTTTCTGACAGTCCCTCCCGTTAGCCCTAGGCGGCAGACTCATTTGATGATTTTACCACAATAAAAATAAAAAGTAGTGTACGGACCGTGAATGCTGCATACAAAAAGACCAAACATCAAGAAGTAAGAAAATAACATCTAGTAACCAATACCTTCCTATTGCAGGCCTAAAGCTGTTTGGCGAGCGCTACTCTGGCCTGGAGTACGACTACCGCGGCCTGGTGCACGTGTTCACGCAGCTCAAGAGACACGACCGCGCCAACCACTACAACAGACTGCTGCAACACTGGCAGGGTATGATGTAGTTTGGACTATCAGCTGGAAGAAATAGGGATCGGATATTTGGATAAACGTTTATCTCAATATCGGGAAATACAAAGAGAAAAATAAAATGTGTTTGGTCTATGAATTTGAAAATCGTTTCTGATAGATGGCGTTGACGGATACGGTAAAAATATCTGTGGGTAAAAAAGTAATTTATTAAGTTTACTTTTTCCAAACAAATTCAAAATATTTACTTTTTACAAAAAAAAAAAAAAAATTGTAGAACTTCGTAATAACAGAAAGAAAATAACTAAAATACCACCTTGACGGGAATAAACACGATTAAAGTAAATACGCATCCGATTATCCGATCCCTACTCATAGAGCAATACGAAAGAAGATATTCATCAATCACAAGATAAGGAAAAGAATAGAGGAAAAAAGATGATAAACTCATATCATACTCGATCAACTTTAAATTAACTATTGGAGCATTGACAGGGCGTTTACTCTGCATCTAAATTACTAGTTTTCGAACAGTAAACTCCCATGTCATGCTTGATAAAGATAAAAAAAAAAAACTGATCATGGAATACAAATCGCTATTAGAGCAAAAGAGACCCTGTAGCCGACTGTTGTATAAAACTGGGACCCAATTAATTGAAGGGACCTCGACCGACCCCTTCAGGGCGTGATAACAAGTCTACCAATTGACTGAGTACCAGTTTTATAGAACAATCGTTATAGAAGTCTGTGTTCTCTTCCAGACAAACAATGGCTCAGTAAGTACCATGTTTTAATCAGATATGGACGGAACACTTGATAAATACTTAACTTACACTCTCATCCCGCAGAACTGAGAGAGCAGTCGAAGGCTGAACAGCAGCCGGCACTAGGAGACGAGCAGATCATCCCTCTCTCAGACCTCCACGCCAAGTTCTTCGGACCCAACGACTGAGCTCCTCCCCGGCGCGCGGCCTGAGACTCGCTCCCGTCCCCAACATCGTGTGGGACGTTAAACACTGACCCACGGGACTATTTATTAATATAAGGCTTTATTGACTACAGAAAATTACAAATTATCTGTCTACCGTAGTGTTCCAGAGGTTTCATAGAGATATCTGTGCCTAATACATAGTAATAACGCACTAATATAAACTGTAAATTGACAAGTTTTATAATGAAACCTCCAACGCTTACTAGGACGGGTTTTGTGAAGTTGGTACTGAGTGGGACAGTCAGCTCGATGTAATACTCATGTTATTATCTCTAAATACTAGCTTATACACTGCAGTGGACATTACTTAATATATCATCGTATATTGACAGAAAAAGATAATGTCCACAGTGCTCTATACCCACTCAAAAATTGTAAATACGTAATATAATCATAATCTTAAACATCTTCATAAAACCTGTGCTAGATATAGTTAGGTCCGGGACACATTGTAGTGTCCGTAGAACGCCAAAGGCTAGCTAAGTCATAAATTGTATATTCAGGCCATATTTATGTGATTTCGACGTTTAAAAGTGCCTCTTTGATGGCCTAATTGAAATAAATGATTTGACTTTGACTTTGACTTTGATTGTGCCTAACTATTTGTTTTTAAACGCGTTGGATTGAGAGTGTGTGCCGGCCTTAACTTAGCGAGCGCGTACTGTATACGTTCTTATGAACTCTTGCGCATAAATAATGGCGACTTCGGTAGCTTACTGCGTATGTTCCTCTATATATCAGAGTTACGCTGTCAAAATTATTTGTTCACATTTAAACCCCGCGCGTAAATGAATGTTATATAGTTTAAATCTTGAATGTAAAAAAGAGGCTTCTAAAATTAAGTGTAAACAAATATTTTTGATACTGTAACGCCATTGTGATGTTATTGTGTACGTATTTCGTGTAAATTTACATTAGTTACTGTTGCTTTCGCGTAAATTAGATTTAGTTTTGATGCGTAAAGTATGAATGTGCAATCTTTAGAGTTGAAAAGTTGTATATATTGTTTGTTTTTTTTTTGCCAATGTTGCCAGTTACGGTCACAGGATATTTACTAGAGAGTACTGTAACTCGTTTAATATAACATTTACAAGTCACTCAAGAAATTATATCTAGTATTTAAAATAAAGATCTTCATAAAACTGCTTCCAGTAACATGATTTATCACACTGCCGTATTTTCTAAAGATTTATCTTGTATGTAAATTGTATAGAAATCAAAAGTATATAAAGTAGTTCAGTAGGAAAAAGAAACATATCTATTTTCGCTTTGCAGAGAAAACTCATATAAAGAGGTTCTATTTGTTAACATAACCCAGTGTTTCATGTAGGTATATAATTATTTATACTTTATTTTCCTACATTCATAGCTTGATGTGTTTATAAGTATTTTTATGGATGTTTTTAAATATTATATTGTAATAATAAATTGTAATGTTAGAATCAGTTAACGAATGGCTGTAACGTGCGAATGGCGTGCGATTAAATAAGTTTTATGAACATGTATGTCGGGGTTTAATTTTGTTCCACACTTATTCCTATCTCTGTCTTGATTGGCCATTCACGGAGCGCGTGAGGCAGTCAATGTCGACTGCTGCAAGCTGTGACTGCATAGCAGACTATAGTCTTCTTCAAATAGATAAACTCGGAATTGCTCGAGCAATCGAACGGCTCCTGGCTGTACATTCGATCAAGCAATCCCTGTATGGTAAACAAAGGCGACTGCTCCTGAACTGGGGTTTCCGCCAGAGTCCAAACCATATTCTAGCCCGGTCGGTAAATCAAGTAGATAGCAAACTCATTAGTTGTTCTATAGAGGTCTTTCAGACAGCTTAAAATAGTCAATAGGTCTAGTTTCAAGAGATTACAATCGTACTCCTTGTTTTACAGGCGTTCCGGGTTAAAACCCAGCTTGACGAGTTTATAGGTCAATATTGCAGCAAAAATAATACAAAAAAGTACATTAAAATTGTATTTATTCGTAAATAAAAATTAAAGCTACAAAGATTAAAATGAAGATTCGAGTGGAATGCAAACGTTCCAATAAACAATTTTATAAATTAAATAAATATTACCAATTAATATTTTGTAATACTAGCAACAGGGAAAATCTATTATGAATTGACAACAACTTTGAAATGAAACTAGGCCCGTGAACATTTGTTTTAGGATTCCATAGATATTTATAAAGACTTGCCCCAAAGACCCGTCTTCGGGACCAATTTATATGCTCAAACCTTTCTCTAGAACCACTCTATTCATTGGTGAAGACAGCATGAAAACCAGTGCAGTAGTTTTTGAGTTTGTCATAAAAAGACAGACATACGTGGCGGAGGACTTTGTTTCATAATATGTGATAACATGTTTTCAAGTCACTGGTTAATAGTCTGGTTGCCATAATGTTCAGTAGTTTAATACCTTGTTTCATTTCAATATACATAACTTTCTTTATAAATGTCTTCTGTTAAATAAATTTTGTCATAAACTAAAGGCACCGCTAAGGCAGGATCGTGCGCTAACATCTAATGTACTATTTGTTTCTTATTTCTAGTTATAAGCACAATAAGCAATCATAAATAAAATTTAAATGTCAGGAAATTGATACTTTCGTAAAATTACCATGTATGGTACGTAAAACATAAGTGGTTGAAACCCTTTGGGAATTATAAATTATACAATTAATTGACACACTTATTTTATAAAATGTGCAGAGATCCGTGTGAGAAACAAAACTTAGCATTTTTAGTGAAGCCTCTTTTTTTTTAAATATGTGAGTGATGTTCACTTGTTTTAGATAGGATGAATCGATTGGATCGGTTATATTTTTTCATATATACCTTTAAATCTCAGTGGTCTACGAATCTGAGGCCTTACCATAAGCTTTCAGTTATTGTTACGTAAAGTAAACTGGAACTTAGACATTAATTTCAAGGAAATTAGTTCCTTCTTCGTACAGCAGAGGCGCTGTTCCATTTTTCCATAAATCCTGGAAAGACGCTGTAAAGTATAATACTGGAAACTCGTGATAAGGTCTCTGGACATTCTATAATCTAAGTTGATACTCTTATTTCACTCTGCAGCGATTTGTCGCGTTTTATAACCTCTTAAGAATGACAAGATGAAGAGGTAGGTAGTCGATTTCTTTAACATTCAATTAACCTGTACCCCCAGCACGAGTTTTCAGTTTTTGAGACGTAAAGTAAACTGGAACTTTGACACTTTCAAATTGACAATTTTCAAGAAAAAAAATAGTTCCTTTTTCGCACACCAGGGGCGCTGTTCCATATTTTCATACAAGAAACGCTGTAAATACTGGAAAGACTCTGTAAAGTAAAATAGTGAAAACTCGTGCTAGGGGTACTGATCTCTTCTGAGACAGATGTGATGTTTTTAGTAAAATCAGTCGTATACTTCTGTTATCATCATTAATAAATTAATCTCTAATTATTTAGGCCACAAAGGAAGGCTCGATTAGTTTCTTTTAGTGTACATTCGAGTTTTGAGATTCGTTTATGATTTTAGAACAAAATATTTTATAGTATTGCGCTTTTATATATTAATTCTCATGTTTCTTTAACTTAACAAATCTAAATAATTTCGTGAGTCAGCACATCTATTTGCTTATTTGAGCTTAATAAAAAAAATTCTTAAATCTTAAAACAATGTACTACAAGTTTTAGGTCCACCGACCGAATTTTTTTTTTATACTCCTAATTCTGCAAAAAAACACGTTTAGATGCAAACTATGTTCACGAAGACAACTTGAGTACACACAAAATTACTTATTCTAGCACACGACACAGAAGCTAGGTTTTTTGTAGAGCTATATGTAAGCAAATGGAGCGCTAAAGAGCAAAGTAAGTGTCGATTTGCCCAGTTAGGGATGCGCAAAGGCAAGGCTTATCATTTTGGCAGTTTTTCAAAAAAGGAAGCATGTAATGGATCTGGAATTTCCTTCCAAATCCTTCAGATTGAGAGCGAGATCCCACTCAATACCATTTAAGCCACATTAAGCACACAAATGCTCTATTGCTCAATTTTACAGACGTATCTGTGTCAAATCTAAAGGCAAATATGTTCTTTAGCCCTCCATTTGCTTAATTCCTCAAATCTCCTTAAACAGGTCCCAGAAGAGCCACCAAGGCGCGCTTGTAGTCGCCCGAAGTCTCGCCCTGCTGACGTGTCGCAAAACCAAGATGGCGTTACCAAGTAGTTCCGTGTTACGTCAATAGATGGCGTTGTGTTCAAGGAAGAGATGTGACGTCAGATGCGCATGCGGCGTGCGGAAAGAGAAAACGCGACATGATTAGTATTTTTGTGGCTTTTTATAGACCCGTAACCGACATATTAGGGAGCTACCCCATGACACAATTTGCAATTTGTACTAACTAAAAATGAAAATCGTCCTTGCTACTACGACATAAAGATGCAATTCGATTGACTTGACGTCGTCGTGGCGATTGTGTTTTGTTTTTACTAGTGGATATCCGCACGTTTTATGTCATATGTCATAGTGGTAAGGATGATTTTCACTTGTAGTTGGAATCGGTGGAATTGCGTTGTATCGCGTCAAGGGAAAGCTCCATGTTTGTGTAGTTACAGACCTCGGAAATGTGGGTTATTTACTGATTTAGACAGGGTTTTCAGCATAATATAAATATGGGAAATACATAAGGGAAATATGATTTTAAATAGTTCTTGTTGGATATTCATACTAATAAGATGATTTTAGCTACAATAGCCGTACAACTCTATGCTCTATTTTTAAATACTCAAATTAAATAGTTCTCACCTCCTTTCCAATCACGGTGGCAGAGAGTTACAGAAAAATGTGAAAAATATTAAACCACATTACATAACAACATAAAAGTAATGTTTTAATTCATAAGTAACAATGAAAGCAAACAGATACATATAATAGAATATTCAGGGAGTCGAAAAAATAAATTTATATTTTTAGATACTTTAGCAATTATAATTTAATATTTAATATTTTTTTGGAATGTAACATGCTTATATTAAAATAGAATAAAAAGCATTACTTTCATGCTTATAATGTGCTTCAATAATTGTGTAGGTAAAGTGAGGAAAAGCAAATTGTACGGAAAATTCTTGAATTTGTTTCGCGTATCTCGTAAAACGGTCTAAGAAAAATAGTAGCTATTTGAATATACATAAGGTCTATTTAATTTGATAGGCAATTTAATTAACAATTGATTTTCCCGACTTACCGAATACGTCAATAAATAATAGCAAGAGTTTTCACAAATCGTAACGATGATGTGTACTTTTCCATTCATAGCATCAAGGATAAATGTTAAGTATATGACTATGTTGCTTTTATTTATTTATCTATCTATATATATAAAAATGAAACCCGTTTTCCGTTGTCACGACATAACATGAAAACGACTTGACCGATTCGGATAATTATTTTTTTGTTGTGTTTGTAACCATCGGGACCGGGTTTTAGACCGGGTCCTCAACCCGTGCGAAGCCGGGACGGGCCGCTAGTAATAATATATATAAAAATGAAAGCCGTTTTCCGTTGTCACGACATAACATGAAAACGGTTTGACCGATTCGGATAATTATTTTATTGTTGTGTTTGTAACCATCGGGACCGGGTTTTAGACCGCGTCCTCCACCCGTGCGAAGCCGGGACGGGCCGCTAGTTTATCTATATATATAAAAATGAAACCCGTTTTCCGTTGTCACGACATAACATGAAAACGACTTGACCGATTCGGATAATTATTTTTTTGTTGTGTTTGTAACCATCGGGACCGGGTTTTAGACCGGGTCCTCCTCCCGTGCGAAGCCGGGACGGGCCGCTAGTAATATATATAAAAATGAAAGCCGTTTTCCGTTGTCACGACATAACATGAAAACGGCTTGACCGATTCGGATAATTATTTTATTGTTGTGTTTGTAACCATCGGGACCGGGTTTTAGACCGCGTCCTCCACCCGTGCGAAGCCGGGACGGGCCGCTAGTTTATAATAAAGTTAAGTTAAGTTGGCATAATAATTGCAATATGGTGTCAATATATTTTATAATTATAATTTATATTGTGGACCATTTCGGTCGAAACAAAGAAGTTTTGGGAGATATCTCTCTAGTTTAAAAGTGTTTGGCAAAGTAATGTCAGCTAGTGCTGTTCTATAGGCAATTTGAGTGCAGTGCGTTCAAGCATTCGACTATTACAAAAGGGGGCAGTGATTGACTTCATTAATACAAGAGTTAATAGGCGATTTATTTTACGAAAACTGATTTAAAAGCGAATAATCTAAACGGCAAATTTCCGGGAGATGGGTTTTGTTTTTTTCAATTGTAACACTTTTAAGTACCAGCGATTAAATTTTATGTAATTTTTTTTCGTACTTCGCCAATAAAAGAATGTCTGTGACCATTAAAGTCCAAGTGCCAACGACTTATGAGTTTCATTTTTGCCCAAAATTATATTAAGCAATATCCATATCGCTCCCAAATCAGTCAGATTCAATATCCAATAATTAAAAAAAAAGTTATTCACGTAACAAAAAGTCCACCACCGCCCCCCACCATCCATATAATCCAACATACCGATAGATCGCTCTGGAGGGTCTTATCATACAATCTCTCGTACTCCATTTTGATGTGTCCGAGATCCATCTCAGAGCGGCTCACTATGATCCTCACGAGAGTCTCATCCTCAGTGCCGGCGCCCTGCATGGCGTTGCGAAGTCTCGCCGCGAACCACGCAGGCGCATTTTCCACACATTCAACTGTAATTGAAGGATCCAAGATATTATACGTACCCTAATCTCGCTTTCCAAGGTCTTATCGTATAGTCTTTCGTATTCTGCTTTGATGGCACCCAGGTCGATCTCTGAGCGGCTCACGACGATCCTGATGAGGGTCTTGTCGTCAGTGCCCATGCCTTGCATCGCGTTCCGGAGGCGCGTCGCGAACCAAGCCGCTGCGCTTTCCACGCATTCCACTGAAAATATTTGTGCGGCAAAGAGTTTGGTTATTTTTTTGTGTGAGGTTATTGTGCCGCACATTTTCATTAAGGTTAGGGTTATACATACATAAAATATGAATTTCTAAACTGGCTTCTAATTTTTCTCTGATATTGTGATAAAGAAGTAAGTAACTATTTCTTACAATAATATAGTTAAGTTAGTTTTCACACCACCTTCTTCGGGATTCAATACACCCGTGACTTAAGGCAATTCTTTATTCCCTTGGTGCGTAATCTAATATTAAATATTGCATTTGCTAATACGACCAACCCGAACCGTGCCAATTTTTTTTCTTCCCGACGTTTTATAAGTGCCCATTGAAGCCCATGTAAAATAAAATATTTTGATTTTATTGTGAATTTTATTTCTAAATTATTACAAAGACAGCCTGCATGCTGTAAGCATACAGCTTTGCTTGTAGAAAAGTGCATTGAACTTGCTATAAGTAGTTGACAAGTATACTAATTAATTATATTGTGATGTCCAAGCGTCCATATTAGTAACGACCCGTTATGTCGGTAGGCGACACATGCATTCAGTATCATCTACCTAATATTATAAATATAGATGGATGGATATCTGTGATTCAATCACGAAAGAACGTGTGGCCGACTAAAATTAATGGTGTTCCTTCTATAGTCCTTAACATTCTAGGGCCAGGCTAACCGGTTTAGACAGTCCCGCGACCCCGGCAGGCGTTTGGCCCATTATGGTAGCCCCGTACTCCTGAGATGCATTGAACAGCCCTATTGGTCTCGTAGTCGCAAGTGAGACTGCTGAGCGTGGGGTCTTGAGTTCGATACCCGGGTCGGGCAAAAAGTATTATCGGGTTTTTCTAAAAACAATTTCTCAGTAGCTGCCCGCAGTTAAGCCGTCGGTCCTGCGCCTGATCTCTTTATTATCATACATACAACGTCCTATTTCAAAGGACGATAATATGGTAATTCGTCCACAATATCATTAATAGTCTCCTTCCGCTGTCGACATGCGTCACCAACATGGTTCACTTGTAATGTGCTGCACAATTGACTCAATTACTCGCGTCTTAAGAGAGCGGTATTGGCACGCGACCGCATACTTTTATTATTAAACTGATCGGAATTTAGTTGGAAGCAGTTTTTTGCAGTATGCTTAATGAAAGCAGTTTTTTCTAGGCACGTTTTTCTTTTCGGGAGGAAATATTTTTCTTTTTTTATGTTATAACTTTTTAAGACTACACCGGAAGGTACGAACGGAGAAAAACTATGTGTAGCGTTAATGTCTACAACACATGATATGTGCATACTATATATACATTTGCAAAATAGCGGAGCGCTGAAATCTTTTATTATTAAAGAAACGCAGTTTTTCTTTAGCCAGCTAACTTGAAATTAATTTACAAATATCGCAATTTGAGCTTTACATAATCATTGTTAATTATAAACACGAGTATTTTATACATCACAGCTTTCGGAATTTCATAAACCTTGAGAAAATGATTGAAACAAATTAGTCATGAAGTAAATGAAGTTGTCACCGACCGATAGCCGACAAGGCATCCTTGAGCTCTCCCCCAATCTCAGCCTTGATGGCCTGCTCGATGGTGCGGCCCGAGATGTTCTTGTACTCCTCAAAGATCTGTCGCAGCTGCGCGAAGCTCTCGTGGGCCAGGATCTGAGACATAGTTGGCTTTTAGAACTAATATTTGTTACAGAAGAGTAAAGTAGTGGAACTTCAATGGAAATGTCTTCATTTCTTCGAATTCGATGGTTCTAGGACATGCCGGTTTCCCAACGATGTCTTCCTACACCGTTTTGAGAGCAGTGGTGATGAAATAAATTGCACAAAGTAATGCGCCAGGTCAAAGTCCAAGATATAACCTACAAAATCAGAAGGATGAAGTAGCGTTGGGCAGGTCACATGACACGAGGCAGAGGAAAATGGAGCAAGATTGTCACTCAATGGTACCCCCGAGAAGGACAAAGGAGAAGAGGTAGACCACAAAGAAGATAGGACGATGACATTAGACAAGTGGCAGGAACAACATGAGCCGAGTGGCCATGGAAAGACGAGAGTGGAAAAGGTTGGAGGAGGCCTTTGTCGACGACTTACAAAAAATCTAACCAAAACTCGGATAATTGAATAAGACCTATTGTAATATGCAAACTTATTGTAAGATCTGTAAATAAAAGGCTTTATTATTATTATTAATGCCCACTATGAAACCACAACCTACAACTCGTAAGTCGGGGCCGACTTACGAGTTGTAGGTTGTGTGTTGTACCACTGGGCCACCACCGCTCCCTCCTCATTCTTCAAGTTTCTACTCACCCTGTTAAAGACCTCCTCATCAGTGCCCCACTTGGCCTCTCCTGCGTCGTACAGCGCCTGCGCATCCTCGCGCGCCTTCTCCGGGTCGACGCCGACCTCCTCGTCCCGGGCTCCCTGGTGGGCAGTCTATATCAACACGTAGCCAACCTTCTATGTATACCTTGGGTGTTGTGATCAGTGCTTTGTGTTTATTTTTACTCCTTTTTTTAATCTCTATTATTTCGGAACTTTTAACAAGATGTTATGCCAGTTCCATCGTAACCTAATCCAAGCATAACGCATAATTTACAGGTTAACTAATGGTTAAACTAAAACAGCCTCGACTGACGTTGATTTGGCTAAAATATTTCTCTCTGGTTCATTCCAGACACACTCCACCAGGCGATGATAAATATCTTCTACTTTATTAATGCAGACTGAACAATTCGAAGAGTCCACTTTTTTCAATTGTTTACTCCTAATTGACCGGGTAAATTTCAATAAGATTATCTAAAATTATTTGACCCGTATATTTTCCTTTGTTTCGTAAACCAAAATTGATGAAAATAAGACACTTGTTAATTCACAATTAGTCACTTCTGATTCTGCTAGCCTACTTCATCCCAGTGCTGGGCAAAGACCTCTCCCCATGACCTCCAGTTTTAGCCACTTCTAGGTATAATTTTCAATCCCGAGTTTAGATGCTTTATTTGCTTAGCCTTTTCCCAACGAAGAAAGAAAGAAGTAAAATAAAAATCATGATTTTCCACCTCGCAAAAACTATGTGCAGAATATACAAATGTTGCTATTAATAAAATGATAGTACGCAAAATACGCGCATCTGACGTGGAGTTGCGGATACCAGCCCGTTTTACAATACAATACATAAAATGATAGTGCTTACTATATCCAATAACGAATTCAAAATGCCAGACGGAGTAGCAGACAGTACAGCGATAAATATGAATATCAACGACATGCGTCTGACACAAATACGCCTGGTAACCGCGAAACTTTATACCTATTCATTTGATCATGGCGTGACTGTAGACAGTACTAATTTATCATTAATTATTTAGATCTAGAATATTATACGTATCGGCTATTGTAATGTAATTAGTTAAGGAACTTAGAAGTTCAAAATTTGATAAAATATACCCCGACAAAGCTTCTTGTCCTAGTTTCAATTAATTTTTAAACTGTTTGACTTTATTCTGTTTTTGACTTTGTATGTACTTTGCAAGCATAATATTAAGTAAATTGTTCATGAAAAAATAAAATAAAATAAAACTATTTAGTCTCACCAGGGGACATATGATTAATAACACTGTTAATAAAATAATTATGGCAATGTAACATTACTTCACTCCTATAATTAAAAAAAAACTACAACATGATAATGTTGTAGTTTTTATTCACAGCCTTGAAAAACACATGCAAGTCAACGACACGCAAATCACATTTCCAACTAAAACTACACAGAAACAATCAATACATTAAATAGTATATAAACACAGTGTATCGACACAAATTTTACTGATCACGACACTCCAAGGTTACAATGTAGACAGCAAAAGCGAAGTCAAAAGGAAAATTAATGGTGCGCATTCAGAGGGCTATCACAGGGGGGTGTCCTCGGCCTTACTCTCTTACAGTGAACAATGGGGGGCTTTGTAGAAAAGTTTTCACTTTCAGTAAAGCCATTATTAAATGTAGATAGGGTGTTATAGAACAAGCATGATACCCCTTAGGTAGTATTGAACTGAACTTTTTATCCTTTTAAGCCAGCGTGGGATATATCCGACAAAAAAAACGACTCATTTAATAGGCTTTGAGCTTAGTACTTCCATCTTAATTGTAGGAGTTTGATTTTCGATGTTTGTACAGTGCCTGGCGCTGGAGGCACGACAATTGATATGAAGTCTGGCGTTTAAAAGGTTAAACGAAATCAGCAGATGAATTTTTAAAATTTTGGGGCTCTGAGCACTAAAAATCGCTTCGGTTGATGCAAATAATTTAAAGAGATTCTTATTTTTAGTTTCATATCTTTAGTTTCATGCTGAGAGTCATCAAACCAGAGGTATTGTTACGTGACATCGAGTATAACTATTATGGAATCGCGTAATGGGGAAGCTCCCTTAGTCTGGTAAAGCGTTAAGTGCAAAAGATAACACCGCCAAAAGCTTCATATAAATACATTCTAAACAATCACTGATTGATGATGTTAGTGTTAAAACCGTTCCGTTATGGATTCCCATCATAAATGCCATTTCTTACCTGCTATACAATGTGTAACGTTAATAGCGCAAAACCTCTCGTGGGTTAACTCAGCCCATGTTACTGAACAATGTTTGTTCTAAGACTTTTGAAAATTCGAATGATGAAATTGTGCTGAGTTACCCCACGAGAGGTTGTGCGCTATTAATGTTACACATTGTATACGTATACAATACAAGATCAAATGAAAATAGCTAGCAAAACGCTTCAAATGTAAACATCATAGGGTTACTTGAATCATGCCAATCAGTCACAACCATCGGTTTTGTGGTTTGTCGATAGCAAAATTAAATTAATCTTGTATACTGGATAGCGGGTTTTTTCCGTTAATATTTTAATTAAAACATATAATCAATGTTCCTATTTATTTCATAGCATTTGATGTCGACAGACAAATAACAATAGTCGACGATTGTTGTAGTTTGTAGAACCGGTTTTTTTCTTGGGTCATTATATTTTATATCAGTTGCTGAGTAAGAATCTACTATTGTAGTAATCTATATTTTTTCCTAGATAGTACATACTTTTAATAAAGATTGAATGAAATTATTCTTTAAATACATGTAAATATGTTTTGCTTGCCAGCAAAAACTATATGTATTTATTTTCCAGAATTTTTCACAAAGTTACGTTTGCAATTAGGAACTTAAAACTTCTAACTTGAAAACTGTCTTTTGCAAATTTTAATGGGATAACTAAATAAATATGTTTCCACTATTATTTTCTAATAACTAATATTTTAAATTAATTATAATTATCTAACAGGCTCTACGTTCTCGACCTTAGCATCAAGTAGTAAAAAGTTAAAGACCATGCATTGTGACGTCATAAAACATGATACTCACAGTCACAATGAGGGTGAGCAGACGACGGAAGTCGCCCGAAGTCTCGGAGCACATGTGCTCGGCAAGAGGACGGTCGTACACTGGACATGGAAGATCACATTACTGACAGAAAGAGATGGATCTCTACTCTTGAACGGCAGAAGGTAACACAGGATCGCTGGTAGCATGAAAAGTTGTCCCATATATCAGGAATTTCTCGCGGTGGTGGACGCCCACGGCGTCGGACGTCGTATCTCCGGCCACCGTAGGCGCGGGCATGCGGGCGGCGAGTAAAGGGCAACTCGCCGCCCGACCATGGACCATGCCCGTGTCGACGGCGCGTCGTGTTCCACGCGCGCCTCTAAGAGCTGTCAGCAAAATGACGGGGCCCCCTCTCAGAGGGCTAAAGCCTGCCGGGGTCGCGGGACTCATACCATCACCGTGACCCCGGAAAATAAAGGGCTATTGAAGAACACCGTGGATTTTAGTCAGTACAAGTCTGACAGTACCTCCCGCCCTGCCCGGGGTGGGAGGTCTCATTTGATGATTTTACCACGATAAAAAAAAAACAGGAATTTCTCCTGTATAATGAAAACGTTTACAATCATTTTATCTACATACACACAGGAAAAAGTTTTCTCAGGAAGTGCTGAACAAATTGAACATATACCTATTGAGTGCTGTGCCACTAAGATATATTTAATGTTGGCTCCAATAAGAATAAGGATTATTTATTTGCTTAAAATAAAACCTGTAAACTGTTTAAAGCCTAGTAGAAACAAAGTATTAAACATAAAACAACGACTTTACACAAATTAAAAAAAAAACTACCTTCTAGTTGGTCCACCAACTTTCTTTTGGTATAATTACAGGCATTTTTCTTTTTAATTTTTAGGATGTTATTCCGTTCTCTTAGTAAGTATCCTTTTCCAGTTACACTCGGGCGAAATCTCTGGCTTTAGCTACAATTAACAGAAAGTACTCACTCCTCTCATAAGCCTGGACAATGGCAGCGATCTCCTGCTTGGTGCGCGTGCACAGGATCTCTACCAGCGTGTCCTCATCCGTGCCCATTCCACTCATGCACTTGTTCAGCTCCTTGCACAGGTACTCCTCAGGGGGCATCATGAGCGCTACAATCACGTCTTCGAAGTGACCGCCCAGCTCTGACTTCAGGTCCTCGATGATGTCCTAAAGGTGGGAGATTTGTCAGTGATTGAATGGATTGTTCATCTAGGGATCAACAGTTGCGAATACCTGGCACCAGATATTTTTTACTCAGTTTTGTTTATATTAGTCATTTTTGATTATTTCTTCGTGTTTGTATAAAAATCGGCGAACCCTATATCCATTTTCGCAATGCATTATTGCATAATATCAGGAGATATCATGCCGAAATATGTATAACAGTAACCTTATCTTCCAAATTATAATGCCTAGATGTCAACATAAACTGGGAGACTAAAACGGATTTTTTCCAAAAGTGGTTTATGTCGTGGATTCCCAGCTAAATCATTGGCAATTCATCTAATGTGAGACATAACTTCAGAGTTAAAATAACCTTACGCTACAATTTATTTCCTTCATAAACCATAAGATATGTTAATATAACACTAGCTGACCCAGCTAACTTCGTACCGCCTCGGAATATTTTTTTACATTTTTTTTTACTTCCCTGGACTTCCACAAATAAATCAAAACCAAAATTAGCCAAATCCGTCCAGCGGTTCTCGAGTTTTAGCGAGACTAACGAACAGCAATTGATTTTTATATTATAGATTCGTTGATACATTATCTACCTCTCACACACAGTTACCTCAAGATAATTAGATACTATTTGTAGAACAAACACCTATTAAAGTTTTCCCTAACGACGACCGTCAACACGTAATTTATCTTAGCCTTGAGAAAACGTATTGAATTACCAAAACAAACACCTTGGAGTAGTACCATAGTATGGAAGGTCGCACGTCAGTAGATTTGATGGCACAACCTAAGATCCCAAACAAAAAAATTAAATTGGACTGGTGCGCGGCGTGTCGCGGGTTGATTGCTGCACGAAGAAATACTTGTATGACTTACTGGTAGGTGTTCCAGGTCTAGTTATTTCTGTATGTGATTTAAATTTGATTTATTTTTGACGTGCAGATCTGAGAGACCGGAGATGGAAATGCTAAAATTTCTTACTATTGCTTCTGCGAGAATTATTTCGTGATATGAAATCTACGACCTGTGGTCGTTGTATGAAACAGAAATGTGTAGAAGAAAGTGGAATAGGATTAGTAAATTCAAATAGAGCGCGCGAAAGCACATGCAATTCTATTGCAATTTGTAGCCAGTCTTGACAAGGCCAATAGGTTACATGGATGAGCAAGGCTAACCAACGCTGATCCTTTGGTCTTTGGATGAGTGAGCAACGCTATCGTCTGAAATTCGAATTTAAAGGTAAGGCAAGGTAAGATATCAGATGTGCATTTTATACGTCTACATTCAAATAGAGTGCGCGAAAGCACATGCAATTCTATTGCAATTCGTACATAGGTGAGCAAGGCTAACCAACGGTGACCCTTTGGTCTTTGGATGAGTTAGCAACGCTATCGTCTGAAATTCGAATTTAAAGACAAGGCAAGGTAAGATATCAGCTGTGCATTTTATACGTCTACTGTAAGACTCGCTCTTTTTTCTGCCCCGACTTTGTTGAAATCCGAGTTAATTACTGGTTTTTACCATTGTTACTGTACAGTGTACTCCAAGAGTTTGCTACTGTACAGGTACAAGTAGCATGACTAATATCATGACGAAGCTTATAAAGTGAGGTGCGACCTTGATACTAGATGACGTGTATCTACGAAATACCGCACCATGTAAGCATGGCAATTTTAAACTGTTCCTCGTATTCAAACCAATCAATACCTGAGTATGAGTATCGTAGTGGTGTATGGGAAAGTAAATATGAATTATGAAGGCTTTGAAATATGGAGTAGTTTTTAGGGGTTAAGAACCTTTTTGGTGTAGTCTGGGGTATTAACCCCCATGTTTCTAGCTTTGAGCTATATAAAGGTTTCTAGTTGGGGCTGGGCACTGAACTCATATTAATTCATTGCGTGATGGATTACGGCCTGTTGAGGCGCGGAGGACCATAGTGGTTATTTCAACCTTTTTTGTCCCACTGCTGGGCAATTATGTAACAAAGGACTTGTTCTTGATTGAAAAGGAGTATTCAGAAACTGCAGGTTTCTTCCCCATTATTGCTGTCCTTATTGATCTATGTCTTGGAATGGGTATCTACAGTACCTACTTTCACGGTTATTGTCTTGTGACATGGTGCTCTAGCACCATGATTTTGTAATATTTTATTTTATATTTTGACTTTTAACAATTAAAAAATGTCTGTAACTGGCTTACTTGAAATAAATAATTTGATTAAGATTTTATCTCGCCTGATGGCAAGCAAATGGTCGACGGTGAAGCACGGTTGCCTTGAAGTAACTTATTTTCACTTCAAGATTATAGACCCCAGGAAGATAATACACCCAAGGTTATAGCTATATGGAAACACAGGCTCCTGGAGAGAATCTTTAGTCTTCAAATAAAACCGTAAAATGTTAAAAGTTCGTAGCGGATATGCGGGCGATCTGTTGTTTTATTTTGAAGCTATGACTCATTATCTGGGCCGTTCTCATGATTACCTTATAATTAATCATTGATAATCGAGATCAAAGTCTGTACTGTACATGGTCAATATCATAAAATCTTTTAAAATTATACGCACGGCATAAATAAAAACATGTTTTACAACACTTCTCTCGTCTTTCTGTGGGCTTTGTCTCAGCTATCAGAAGGAATATTATATAGGGGCCAGTAATGCTGCATGGTTTATAAAATTGAATATTTTGTAACTTCCTTTATTCAGATCAAAGTTTCATCATTATGGAAGAACTCGATAATACACTCTAGTTGACAAAACGCCCGGTCATTCTAGCATTCAAACTTACTGCTCGGAATCACACGTGGCCAGGCACGATTAGCGCAGTGGCTGAGAGATTGGACTGCGTGTCACGGGTTCGATTCCCGCACGGAGCAAATATTTGTATGATCTACAAATAATTGTTCCGGGGCTGGGTGTTTGTGTATTTGTAAACGCACCCACGACACAGGACAAATTCCTAATGTGGGACAAAGTTTTTTTTTTTAATAAATGCAGTCACGGCTGGGGCTGGGCTAGATAATTAGAAGACTATCTTTACGTTACGTTTTCATTAGGTAAATAGAAATCATGACGTATTTTTGCTCACACTCTATTAGCATTATGAATCTCTTTATATATTTAGCTATGATAGATAACAGATGAGTCTGTTGTATGTGTAATAATTTTCTCGCAGCAATTTCCCTGAAATTCAGACAGTGAGGTAGTGTGGATATTTTCAGTGTTTACATATTTACTTTACACTCACTCGTGCAAAGAACTATTACAATTTAAATAGCAATTGTTCACGATATCCTACGAAGTCGAAAGTACAAAGCCCCCAGTTTTATTGTATTTACGTGAATATGATTTTTCATATAGACTCCACAATGGAAGGCTTATTTTTCAGTCGTAAACCTTTAGTCATGCTTACAAAAAACAGTCAGAATAACTTTAGTTTTTGAAATAGTTCCAGTACTTTAATTTCAGTCATTCTAGCTGACTGGTTTTATGTACTACTGGGTTTCATTTCAACTCAGATAGGCGAAATTTTGTAGAAACAAAAAAAACTGTGGGTCTAAAACAGCCACTTAGCATTGATATTCCTAATGAGTCAACTAGTAAATGAATTAAAGGAGAATACCTAATGACGTTGCTGGAAATATACGAAGTTTTAAGAATATTGCTTAAAGTGGCCATTTTAGACCTGGCTGAATTCCCGAATTAATAATAATATTTTTTTATTGACTTCACAAAAACAGGTTTCCGTGTTTCAAAATTTTGCTCTGGACCTCACAGTCTTACACTGAGATACCCTGTGTTATGAGGTTTTTTTTTTCAATGAAAGTCTTTTTTTTCTTTAACATATTCTATCCCACTACTGGGCAAAGGCAAGGCCAGGCGTCTTGCCAGCCGGCCTCGTCCTCTAACATTTAACATCGTACAGTTTCATAGAATTGCTAATTTCTTAGTGAAACTTACCCTGCCATACTCATGGGTGAATGCCTTAGCGATGGCCTGTCGCTGAGCATTAGACCGCGTAGTCAGGATGTCAATGATGGCCTGTTCGTCAGTCCCGAAGCCCTTCATGGCAGCCCGGAGCGCCGCCGCATCCTCAGTCGGGTTAAAGTTGGGGACTCCCACGACAGTTGGGTCACGCTGAACGGGGAAAGATACAAATGAAAGAGTATTATGAAAGAGATTTTTTGTTGTCTGGTGGGCGTAGGAGCAGTGGCAAGACCGAATCTAGGAGGGGCAAGATGCATTTGCGAGGCCCCTATATTTCAAGACGAAAAATATAATTTGCCCCCGATGCTCGCGCGAGTCCCCCTTGTAAGAGTCAAAGAGTTTAGTACCCAGTTAGAAATAAAACATAATCAAATAAACACATTTTTTTAATGTTTTAAAACATTTTATTTATGAGTGTGTCAGAATGTCAGTCATTAACCTGAATGGACACACCTTATGAGTAGTAATAGACAATCATGTCCCTTGGGATACTAGGCCATGTATTAAAAAAACTTTTGAAAATTATAATTACAAACTTCATTTTAGATAAGATTCATTATGAATCTTATCTAAAACCTAGTCAACAATTTAAAATTGAATTCATGATCATTAACTGTGACTAATAAATGTATGGTCATAGCAAGTCCAGTCATAAAATGATGCATGAATCATTAATATTCAACTGGGATGTACTACAAGTACACAAACCTGCTATAAAATTCTAATGAATGAATTTATTAGTATCAATGGAATTCCAAGTTCTTTTCGATAGTTTTTAATGCAATAAAGTCCTCAATGCATGGGTTTGATAATATTAGAACTGATTGTTTCACCTTACTACTAAGTTGGTTGTGGTACTATAAAAAAGAAAGAAAAAATCTACTTGTTTGAAAATTTCACTTTTCAGTTTTTTTTTTATTTATTAAGTGTTATCTCTACTTTTTAGAGAACAATATTTTTATAAATTAAGCATTTAATAATAATACTCAACTAATTTTTATTTACTATTTTTACTCACTTGGACTTATTAGGAGAAATGTAAATGAAATATTAGGTATCTTACAGGCATGATGTAATTTTTAACTGAAAATTGTTTGAACTTACTAATTAATCATACTCTAATTAAGGCCAACCACTTTAAAAAATACAATTTATTACAGTACTTTTAGTTACATTCAAGTTTACACAGTTCAGGGCCACGAAAACTAGTTTTTGTAAACTTTTTTTTAAATTCGAGACCACAAACAAGTTTGAAAAGTTTAAAAAAAGAACACAGACTACGCTGGCCTGGCTTGTTATGTTAGAGCACGAAAGATAAAATATTTAAGGAAACATGAGATAAAACTATCCCGATTCCGATCATAATGGGCTCTATATTCCCCCTAGCTTGTTGTTTACTACCCGAAGAAGGCTGGGTCAAGGTTGCGAGTCCTACCCTGTCCTAATTTGTATTCTGATGTCACCGGGACCCGCCCTACGCCCACCATTACCAGGAAATAACGAATCAAAGCAATTCAATACTCACTTGGAACACCATTTTCTATGATTGACGTAGCGTCTTCGTAGCACAAAACGAATAAGTAATCACAGAAGACGATAATAAGATTTGTAACAGATCTTTCACTGACTGACACAATTGAAACTGGATATCTGTAAATTAACTGAAGATGTAATTAACCTGCACGATACGAACACTGAAGTATTCACGTAATAGAAAATTAATATATATTAATTACAGGAGCTCGTAGAAAAACAGCCACCACAGCAGCCGCTTAAAATGAAACTGTCAGTGTCAAAATTGTCGAACATGAAATGACAGCTGATAGTTTTTTTACATCACATTTCTGGCAAGGCTTCTGGACTTTTGAGCTATGAGTGT
Source organism: Agrotis ipsilon (assembly GCA_028554685.1). NCBI lineage: Eukaryota > Metazoa > Arthropoda > Insecta > Lepidoptera > Noctuidae > Agrotis > Agrotis ipsilon. The sequence continues at coordinate 15,939,252 of CM052969.1, read as the reverse complement.
GCGAAGCGGGGAGCTGGAAACACAAACGGTGCAGATGCACGTGTTTGTATGAATTGTAGCGGTGCAACCGGCGGAGGAGGTAAGACGACGACGCCTTTGATGGGGCGGGCGACGCAGGGTTGGACGCAGCTTGTGAAGCGGTGAGGTCACTGTCTATGGTAGTCGACGGCGGGCACACTTCCAGCGTGAACTGCGATTACGTACACCCCGCTCCTTTATAAACGAAACCACTTGTTTTGTCTTTCCGTGTCAAATGCGGCAGGCATAGACGCGCGGGTGCCTCTCCATAACCGGTTAAAACTTTTGGCACCGCACAGCACGCTTTGAATGTCACCAGAGTTGCCTGCAATTCAATTATCCAGAAAATGTAGGTATATAATATAATATACTTACCTATAAATATTTATAATTTGTAAAGAAACACTGGAAATATATACCTTCTACTTGTAAAATAACTCTACGTCTAGCAATGAAGTATTAATTTGTAAACTTATTTTTTTCGCAAATATTTAGAAATACATACAAAAATATGTTTCAACAATATGATTAGAGGCCAAAACTGGGAAGAAATAAAATAAACAATGATATTATTTAAATATCATGTTTTATTTTAAGAATAATGGAACTCTTACTCGATTAATTTGAACAAGGTACCCGCACCCGAAAACAGTAAATCGAACATTTTTAAATGTACCGAAATAACGACTTTAAGTCTAATACATCGAAAAGAGTAAATATCTATAACTATACTTAATAAGTCTAATGACAGAAAAGTTGGCATTTAATACACACAAATACAACATGTCCCAAAATTCAACGATAAGCCGGCACCAGAGGATGGACCTACTAATGACCACTCGAGAAAAAAAAAGAAAAAAAAAAATACCTCTACTTTTTTTAAAATTACTTAAAAAAATGGAAATTCTTCGAAAATGTATACCCCCTATGACACTTTTAACTACCATGACCATAATTTTTCAAATATTTCAGTTTTTTTGTTTGTATCGGCAACCTAAGTAGTACTACTATTCACCATAACATTTGAAAATTACAGAATTTTCGTAGTTTTATACAAAAAAACAACCAAAAAAATTATTTCCCTATTTTGAAAGATTTTAAAGTTCAGTACACTTTAACTCAGCGTAGTGTAAAAAAAAATATGGACACTACTATGGCAAGTTTTTTTAAAAAATTAGCGCAACTAACCTAGATTTTAAAATGGTATAATACTTTAGGAAAACTAGCCACAAAAAAAAATAATGACACTTTTTCTAATCAAGAACCAAATTTCATAAGTTGTTGTTAATATAATCACTTCTACTATGTGCCCAAAATATATAAAAAAAAAAGTAGGTATTTTTTTTTTTTTTTTCTCGCGTAGTCATTAGTAGGTCTATCCTCTGGTGCCGGCTTATCGTTGAATTTTGGGACATGTTGTATAGTAAATTACATTATTTTCGTAAATATTTGGCGAGCTTGTCATTTGCGGTTGAACACATAGTTGTAATCGCCTCTGTGGTTTTCCATAAAATTTTAAATTTTCTTACGCTTATTAGATAAATTATGATCACTAACAATATTTATATTCTAAGCACTAAACTATAACACTACCGCTATTAAGTCGATTTTATCTGTAGTGCAAAGATTTAAATCGTTAGATACGCCTCACCATACCAATATTTTATTATGTTACTGTTTATTATGCCCAGTGCCATGAAGGCCGTTTTCACATTAGGACGTTAGCACCGCGACAGTAGCGTGGCAGAAGCACATTCCTTCACATCTTATATGAACAGCCGCGCATAAGCAGCGTCTATCGCCCAAATGTGAAAGCAGCGTAAATATGGCATAGAATATTATCGTCTCTCACACTTATAATAATTTTGTTCCATGCAGTGTGAAAACTTACCTACGTTGAATTTTTTTTTACCGTCGAATAGGGAAAATCGTGGAGAATATTGTATGGCTTAATTAATATTTTATACAGATGAACTGATTAAAAAAAATTACATCCATTTTCGCACTGGCAAGTACGATGTAGGCATAAAAACGATTTAAATCTTTTTGTGATTGTAACTTACGTAACCTAAGCCCATTAGCTCGAGCGCTTGTTTGTCTGGCGTTAAAAAAGCGCTACGTTTAAACAAAAAGGTGAAATGAACTTGAAAGCGTGTTTTTATAACGCCCAATAAAAAGCGCTCGTGCGAATGGCGTTTAACTCCACAAATGCATGGTATACGTTGTCTAATTCACTTCAGTTAGTAGATATACTTAGATCACTCCCACACTACAATCCGGTAGTCCCTGTCGATACTGTCAACGTAGTAGCCATTCATGAACGGGCTCGGAAAAACGTCGGCCAGCTGGAAATTATACGTTGATGTTGAAAATATCATTCATCGTATAATAATGATGAGTTGTGAAATATCTACTGGACTGGCGGTCGTGTTTGTGATACTGAATGAAAGTGGACGAAGTAAAAGGGACATTATGTAAGGGATGATGCACATATGTTCAGGTCGACATAATTGGATACGAGATAGTTAGGTATAAATCGGATTGTTGAACAAATTGGGCTATTGAATTATGTCGCCCCGAACAAGAGTGACGATAAATTATGAATATCAGATCGTGTTTAATATCTACTGTGGTCTTATGGGGAAAGGCATGATGTTGTGTAAGGGCTATATTTCACCGGGACACCATGACCACGCAATCGTGTTACCGAATAGATACCAGATGAGATACTCTCGAATTGTATTCATGTGTCCTGGTGAAATTTAGTCTTTATTGTAACAAAGCCTTGTAGGTATTTAATTTAACCATATCTAATTCTCTGGCAGTCGGAAGGAAGTCAACAAATAATAATTAGTTAAGGCATTTTATAAACTACGACAAATTCAATAAAACTGGCAAGTTCGTATAAAAATTTAATTACGTCAATATTTACAGTCTTCTCATTAATTTTAAAACTATCTACTTAAGTTACTTTGAGTCACATTTCAAATAGCCACAAATTAAAAATACATATCTCTATACATTTCAAACATACTAAAAAAATAATTTCAGCCGCTATAACTTTTTAATTCTTATTTTTATAGGTTGGCAACAACGCCTCATTTTTCCACTGGCAAGTTTTGCACGGCAAAGATGGCGCATGGCGGGAAAATTTGAAAATCACAAGTCAAAATCAATTCGTAGAGCGATTTTCCATCGGCCGGCCTGTACAAAGTTTGGGGAAAGACTAGTGATTTGAGATTCGTAGGCATAGAATCACAATATACAAGCAAGTTTTTAAATAGTAGTAATAATAAGCAACATACTAGGACACACTTTTTAGGTTTTTTAGTAATCATTTCTCAATTGTTTTATTTGTAATATTTCTATGTAACTAAGTGTAAAATATTTATGAGCACTGACTTTAGTCAAAAAGACAATAAAGTATGACTTTAAATCTTCTTTACATTGACAAACCTTTTACATCTCAAACATTAAAACTTAATATGATAGTTCCACATTATAATACAATATCCAAGACTCCACAGCGTGTGCCCAAACAGTTAATCGAATGATTCTTCCATCAATTGGTACTTAACACGCTCGCTACGGCAGTGATGTTATTATACTTTCCTGCGGTACAAGGTCTATAAACCTGGTATTAAAACTTCCTTTGTGGCGGTACAAGGCTTATAGACTCTTTAACATTTCAGAAACTTAAATCCTTTTTTTGGTTGATATATTCATCCCTTTCCTACACCGAACCAAAGTTAAAGTTATGTCTTCGGCACGACAAGGAAGTCTATACTTTTCTTAGACGCACTGTAAGAAAGTCGTCTACAAGGTGTTTAGGACCCTTAACACGAGTTTTCACTCTTTTACACTACAGTATTTATAGCGTTTCTTGTATGAAAAATGGAACAGCGCCTCTGCTGGTGTACGAAGAAGGAACTACTTTTTCCTTGAAAATTGTCAATTTGAAATTGCCAAAGTTCCAATTTACTTTACATCTCAAATACTGAAAACTCGTGCTAAGGGTACTGGTATCGCACAAAACGTATTAACAGTCCTCCATCTTTGCGATGCCCGTAGGTCTCACGGCCCATAGAAAATCGCCCCAGGATGTACATACAGTCATCACCATGTTCTACCACCTCCTATGCCAGTGCTTTCTCTTCAGGCCGGAGAATGTCAGGGACTGGGGAAGAGGAGCAACAAATCAAAACCGGTGGCCAACCATGACATCACCCGCTGTACACATTGGGCCAGCGTATTGGGACGATATGTACAGACCTACTTGGCGGTGTGTCGGTAGTTGGCGGGCATACTGGCCGCCCAACCGAAAGTTGTCGGCTTTTCATGCACCAATCAAAGGATCTTGGCGTGCTTCGCATACAGTGTTCACACGTTGGCCCAATGTGTATACAGCGACATTTGGAATTAATTATTTTGGCCCAACATGCTGGCCCAATCCTTTGGCCCAATGTGTACAGTGAGCTTTAAAGAGTGAAAAGTTTGCCTGTATCACACACACCTCTTAAAGCAGTGTTTAATGTTCACTTCTGTATGGAAAGAGACGAAGCTATAGCATTTCTTTCGCACACTAGAACGATTCTCACTTTTATCATTGAAGTAAAAGAAAAACAATACTCCATAAGAAGTTATGGCCAGGCCACCAGGTTGCCTACCATGACGTCTACTTAGTTAGACTGCTTGATTAGTTCCACAGTGGGAACGAGAGAGCGCTAGACGACTTGTATAGCTGTGTCTCTTTTCCACAGTTAAACTACTCTCGTATTACGACGTCATAGTAGGCCACCGGATCCTTTTGCATGCAAGATTACCCTCAAAAGCCACCATTTTTGACTTAAACTTCCAGTACTTATATGGGACAAGTTGTTTAAGATGTGCAACACTCAACTTTAGCAAAACGTTTTCATGCGTTTGACTGCTTCCCAAAAACTAATTTGACTTTCTTAGATTTCATGCATTACAGAAATATTTTTATGAATTTGAAATTACGTTAAAACTTGTTACAGTACCCCAGTCCATGCAATCCGCTCCGCCTTAAATTAAAACAATTGAAATTCCCGATGGCATACAAAAACATTCGTCTTACAAATACACAGATATACAACACAATACAAAGCATTATTTCGCTCAAAACTTATAGGCAATGATATTATAAGTAAAAAGGTGTAGATATGTTATACGCGCGCAGAAAGTGACACGCTCAAATGTGGTCAATTGACAAACCTTGACTATATTTGTCTCTTTTTCACTTGCAATGCTATCCTACTTTAGCGACTAATCGTGATGTAGTGTGCTATTGCAATATTTAGTTATTCATGTGTGCGTTAGGGTGCCGTTTTTGAAGATAGAATGTCGTGTAGGTAACTTAACCATTCATTTATAATATCATTGCTTAGAGGGAAATAAAATATTCGACCGATTTGTTTATAACTTTATCACTAATACGATTATGATATGAGCTGTCTTTAAGACTAAACAATTTATAAATACAAGGCTTTGTTAATTCCAGTAAAAAAATATCTTAAATAAATATGATATTTATACCCTGCGTCCTTACTGACGAAACTTCCACCTTTTTTTTTTTGTTGTGGTAAAATCATCAAATGAGTCCTCCCACCCCGGGCAGGGCGGGAGGGACTGTCAGACTTGTACTGACTAAAATCCACGGTGTCCTTCGATAGCCCTTTATGTTCCGGGGTCACGGTGATGAAAATAAGTCCCGCGACCCCGGCAGGCTTTGGCCCTCTATGAGGGGGCCCCGTCATTTTGCTGACGCTCTTTGAGGCGCGCGTGGAACACGTCGCGCCGTCGACCCGGGCATGGTCCATGGTCGGACAGCGAGTTGCCCTTTACTCGCTGTCCGCATGCCCTTGAAACTTCCACGTTAATGAATTTTAAATCTCTATTTCCCATTCCCTCTCTCTTAGTATAAATATTTAATGAGATTTTATGTTTGTATTCAAAACTATGGACTTTTTTAGGCCCTGACCTACGGCTTGACGCAGGTCTTCACCGGACACGGAAGTTTCTTAGGGAGGACTCATTTGATGATTTTTACCACAAAAAAAAATGGACATTTAGGCACGACTGCACCAATTTGGATATTTTTTTTTGTTATTTTGGTCAGGATTTTTTTGAATCCACTGGGTTAGTTCGAAAATTGAACACGTGGGAGTCACCCGTGTCGGCCGCTAGCAATTAGGTAATTTTCTTCTCGTGCTAATTATAAATGTCTCGTCAGTAGGAATGCACAGCAATGACAATTTGTTTTAAAACCATCTCATGCGTTCATTCATCAGTTGAAATATTTAACACAACATGAAATACATATTAATTCAATAATGGCGGTGAGAAAAACGTCATATTTGCAAACAATAAATAAATATTTATATGTATAATCAAACAATACTTTTCACAATATCTGTTTATTCAATTGTGCTACTTCCCTAGCTTACCTATGACGCGATGCGACGCGACTCGACCGATTCCAACTACAAGTGAAAATCAACCTTACCACTACGGCATATGACATAAAATGCGCGGTGGTATACGGATAGATTAAAAAGAAAACACGATCGCCACGTCGACGTCAATTCAATCGAATCATCATGTCGTAGTAGCAAGGTTGATTTTCACTTGTCGTTGGAATCGGTCGAATTGCAATCGCATCGCGTCATGGGTAAAGTCAATAGCAAATCAATTTATCTATGGCACTCTAACAGGAGCTCAAATTGGCAGTCGCATATCAAAGATTCTGGTTTTCATCTGCATCCAGTTAGACTGGAAGCCGACCCCAACATAGTTGAGGAAAGGCTATGCAGATCATACGATAAAAAGAGACAAGATATACGCCTCCTTAGCGTTAGAAAGAGAACAAAAATTTTATGCTAGTCAATGAGTACCATAGATAAATACACTCGCGAGCAAAAGTATAGAATCACTTATTCTGATTCCGCGTCATCTTGAGTTCTTAATAAATAGATAAGAGTAATAAAAATGTACCATTTTAAAGGTATAATTGTTAACTTTAAATTGATACCAAATTCATTCAAATCACGCCATTATTTAAGGAGCTATTCCGGATCAATTCCAAGTAATTGTTCGATACTTTTGCTCGCTAGTGTAGATGGTTAATGCAAGAGTCAATAGAAACTCTTACTCACCATATTTGAGTTAGATTTAGTGGGCGTCTGAGGAGTTTTAGGTTGGATTTCATCTTCTTCTAGGATACATTCTGAAAAATAAAATGGAGCTATCATTAATTCAAAGTTCCTGTATTTTAAATCCAAAAATCTTAGGCAAAAATGCTTTTACGAAGAATTAGGAACGAGCACCGCGAAGTGGTTGCTAGCAATTGGATATGAAGGTGGTATAGTTTTTCGGGGTTGCAGAACTGTCTTAAAAAAGGCAGCGCGACCATAGAATGCACAAGGCAACTCAGCATGTCAAGTCTGTCTCTTCCTTTCCACTGTCATCGGGAGGAATCCTTTTTTAAATTTTCAATTTAAAAAAAGGTGGCCGTGCCCCAATAGATGGCGAAAGACTTCCGAAGGGTTGCGGGACTATCTAAACAAGTGACTGTGTCCCTGGAGAGATATTGGAGGAACACCGTGGTTTGAATTCAGTAGGAGTCTGGCAGTCACTCCCATCCCACCTTGGGCTGTATTGCTATTGGCTGATAATTATTTTGGGTGTTATAAAATTCTTCAATACTCCATTGAAAAAGGTGGATGACGAGATAGATGTAAGATGCCCATGGCTGCGGCCGTATTATGCCGTCTCAAAAACGTCATAAAACGGCCCTAATATGCCCCTGGTATTATTGACTGTTATAGTGACGGGTTTTTTGTATACGTTGTTAACTTGCGGAGAGCTTCAATATTCAATACAACATTTTTATTTCTGTTTTTTTGTTTCCATTTAATCCATAGACGTGGCTTATGTTCTTTTGGTTATACACTTAATTATGCCTGATTCAGAACTTCTCGAACAGTCGATTTATAATAAATGAAATAAGTTAATCATAACAAATTATTGTTTTTATAGGTGTTTATGTATTAATTCTATTTTTATTCAGCCTTGTCTGTCCCGGATATTTTTATTAAATTTATTTTCGTAGATGTTATAATATGAAGCACACGAAAAAACAATAACAAAATTAATGGCAATAGCAACACTTATCTAACGGTTATCTAAAAGGTTATAAGTATTTCGTCTCCATCGACTTTCCGTGTGCAGTGCACTGGAGTTCAAAATATTTGGGCCGGTGAAATTGTTTTGTATAAAAAGTGTTATCTGTTAGAGTGCGTGGATACGCGATATCCACGCACACTAACAGATTTTTTTTTTGCTTATGATGTGTATGTAAGTTATTTCATGCTAATTTTAAGTTAGTATAAGTCTCAAGTTTAGAGACTTCGCTGGATCAATTCGTTCACCCAGTATGGACTATAAACTTTGGCTTAGGGGTTCTCTGGGAGATGATAGCATGAGGGTCGTAAAAAGCCTTTTATGCCAACCTCTTTAACTGCGCCCTGGTCTGACCAATTGTGGTACTGGTCTGCCCATTTTTGCGCCCTGCCATGGTCTGTGCCCAGTGCCTGGGCACCGTTGGCAGTTCCTATTCACGGTGTTCTTCAATGGCTCTTTACGTTCGGGCCTATGCCACAGATCTAAGATTGTAATAGAACTCACTTAAAGATATACGAATGTGAATCCAAAAGATTAACATAATTATGGGTATTTTTTTAATATCTTAAAGTAAATAGTCTGCAATCATCTTAATTGGCTAAGATAACTTTATTGACAATCTTTGTATGTCCTATTTTTGTTTGTCCTACAGTTTGTCATTATCAAATTAATATTACTCGGTTTCATTAAAAAATAAATACTTATCTACATAAGGAGTCATGTTTTTGGCACAATTAAAACCTAAAATGAATTTCTGAGAATGATTTGTTTACAAATAACGGCTGTTTAATCTGTATTCAAACAACCTAGATTGTTCGACAATGAATGTCTGTCAGTCTATGACCCCGTGTTGAAGTCGCAAGAAAATAATACAGTATCTTACTCGTAGTTTGTAGTAATCTAATCTACATTTGTAGGTTAGTAACCCAATTATGCACCAGACATGTATTAATGCCGTCAATTACTATTATTTATGACGAGGTTTTGCCGTTGCAACTCAGGTCTCGGTCTACCTGTATGCTAAATCGATCCGGTAACAGCGCGTTTGTTTTAGTTTCGTTTTTATTTGCATTTAGTCATATGGGATTTCACTATGGGGTCGCGCTGCTCATATGTAATCCATTATAAATTTACACAAGGCTATGAGAGCCATTTATAATTGAGTCGGCGCGAATTTCTTGGGGAATTATTGAAAAGAGTAATTTACTCTAAGGTGGAAAATTCACTTTTGTTGAAACCGGAACCAATGTCGTAGTATTCCAACAAGGTAAGAACCTGATCTAAATAGAAACGTAATATAATAATAAATGTACACTCACTTTGATTAGGAAACGTCAACCAGAACTGATTCTTCAACGTATATCTCAAGCCGGGTGGTAGACCAAGGGTCTTGTCTCCGTTCACTGAAGCTGCGAGGATCTTCGCTGCGTCGACTAGTAGAGAGGCTTGCCAGGACGCTGCATAGATCAGTCGCATCGAAGACTGGGCGGCCGTTGAACAGATCATCGGATACAGGGCCTGATGGCGTCGTAGATTGTAGAATGATATGCCTGCAATTAGAATTTTAAGAATAAGTTAAGGCGGTTTAATTTGGATTGCGGTAAGCCGGTAACCAAAGGGAAATTTATGGAACAGTGTTGTTTTAGCAGTATGAGGTTACGAATCTTGACGTTCCTTTCGCTACACCAAGGGTGGGATTTAGAAGGCGAGCAATAGGCGACTCGCTGTCCGACCATGAACTATGCTCGGGTCAACGGGGCTTCGTGTTCCACGCGCCCCAAATAGTGCTAACAGCGATATGACGGGGCCTTAGAGGGCCAAAGCCGGCTCCGGAATATAAAGGGCTATAGAAGGACACCGTGGATTTTAGTCAGTATAAGTCTGACAGTCCGTCCCGTCCTACCCCGGGTGGGAGACCCATCACAAGCAACCAATATTGAACCAATGTTGGAGGATGGAGATGAATGCCAAAGAAAAGATGGATGGATTGTTTGAGGAATGATATGTATGTAAAAGGAGTAAATGATATTGACGTCTACAGGGGAGAATGGAAGAAGAAAACGTGTTGAGACGAACACAAGTAAAATGGGATAAGGGTAGGAAATCACGACACAAGTAATATGGGAAAATGATGATGAATAGATCCATTTTCATTTTTAATAGATTATATTCTTTAATCACGTCTGCTGATTTTTTTTTTAAATAGTGATTAGCACATTTTAAAGTCAGTGTCCTAGATTCGTCATAAGTTTTATTGTATTTAATTTTCTAAGATAGGTAAATAAATGTTGTTTTCATTTAGTAAACATAATTAAAATTATTTGTAATACTAAATCGGTCAATTGTGAATAGTAGGGCAATCTAGATTATATTATTGTTCTTAATAATATTATTGTAGTAAACAAAATACATTGTTGTTGATATCTTTGAGCTAATATGATTTTTATTGTTATTAATAACTAGCTTTTGCACGCGGTTTCCCTTTCTAATTTAGAATTTGACCGTCAATAATTCGGATCGTACATGTGGCGCCATCTACTATTATAATTATGAAAGAAAAAGTCAAAACCATCCCCGAAAGCGGGTTTAAGCCTGTCCCGCGCGGGACATTTAATTTTGGTTGAAAGATCAGGGGCCTTAGTCAAACAGCATACGACAGTAAACGACAATCGTTATCGTTCATCAGTCATCAATACATTTTCAACTTTATACCCCAGGGCGTAAAGTTGAAAATCCATTAAAAACTGCTAATCGATAACGAACGAAACAAACGAAAACGATCTGTGAACTTCAATAGATTTTCAACTTTACGCGCTGGAGTATAAAGTTGAAAATGTATTGGTGACTGATGAACGATAACGACTGTCGTTTACTGACGAATGCTGTTTGACTAAGGCCCCAGGACGTCCCGCCAAAACCGGAACGTCGTGGGGTTGGTCACAGGTCGAATAAATTACCCGTTTTTTTATCAATATGATTGGTTTCTGAACCAATTTTTTCATCAACTTTTAGCGTTTATCAGCTTTAGGCGTAAAGAAGTAACAAACAAACTTAATTCCGCATTTTAATGTTAGTTAGGAAAGAAAACAAGTATTATTTATCTCCAGACAGTTTAAATTTCAAACGATGTCAGTGTATCAGAGTACATCGCGACTAATTAACTAATGAAGTTGTTATCGCTTATCAAACGTTGTCTGACATGTTTCTTATCCGACAGATAGATAGCATGGTGCGGATAGAGGTCATGTACCATGCACTAGGGTAGATAACCGATATTTGCTATGTTACATTGGACTTATACATCATGTAACGTTATAAGCGCAAAACCTCTTGTGGGGTAACTCAACCCATGTTACTGAACAATGTTTGATCTAAGACTTTTGGAAATTCGCAAAAAAAAAATGATTTTTCATACTGATGGGCGCGATCAATTTCTCATTTTGTATGAAAAACCATTTTTGTTGCGAATTTCCAGAAATCTTAGAACAAACATTGTTCAGTAACATGTGCTGAGTTACCCCACGAGAGGTTTTGCGCTTTTAACGTTACACGTTGTATAATATATCATCATCATCCTATAAATGTTCCCATAACTGGAACACAGGGTTCCTCTGTCTGAGAGGGAGTGGACCATAATCCACCACGCGGGCCCAGTGCGGGTTTATGGATCTCACATGTCTTCAAATTTTTGGTTCTAGGACATGCCGGTTTCCTCACAATGTTTTCCTTCACCTTATTGAGAGCAGTTGTGATGAAATAAATTACACAAAGTAATGGGACTGGCTGGGTTCGAACCCAAGACCTACAACTCGTTAGTCGAGGCCGACCCCACTGGGCCATCACTGTTCTCCGGACTCTAATATTATAAATGCGAAAGTGAGTTTGTTTATTTCTTGTTTTTCTTTCACGTTAAAATAGCTTGATAGGTTTTGATGAATTTTGTTACAATTAATTGGAAGGTTTTTTTAGATCATCATATGAGTCCTCCTGCCCTGGGTGTAGCGAAAGATACTGTCACTCGTACTGATTAAAATCCACTGCGTTCATTCAATTGCCCTTATGTTCCAGGGTCACGGATACCTTGGTAAGCCATGGGTGGACAGTTCTGCAAGCCCGGCAGGCTTTTGGCGGTTTATGGTGTCAGTGTTAGATTGCTACAGCGCTTTGAGGCGCGGGACAAGTGGGCATGGTTCATGACGGACGACGAGCTACCCATAACTCGCCGCTGGTAGAATCCTGGCTATAGGCTCTTTTTGCATAAAATTCAAAGGGAAGAAAGGATGGGGGGCGAGTGAAGTAGAGGGCGAAAGTATACTAGTAAAATATGTGAAGTTTAAAAAACTTCCTGTAGGCACATTAATCTCTTCATTTGTGTTTACAAATATTTTATCCCTACTAATATTATGATTGCGAAAGTAACTCTGTCTGTCTGTTAGATACTTTTTCATGCTTAAACCACTGAACCGATTTGGATGAAATGCCGAGAATAGACATAGGATAGTTTTTATCCCGAAATTCCCACAGGAACGATAAAAAACGTTTTGCGCATACGAAGTCGCGGGCAAAAGCTAATAATATAATATGTGGACTATGCAGTGCTATTACTTAAAACTTTGATTTTTTCTATAAAGTAATACTTCCTGATATGGTATGCAATATGTATTCTAGAATTTACTATTTGGACTGCATTGAGTTCAACGCAAAGATAAGTATCGTTATCTTCAAGTTATCGTTAGATTGACGCTCAGACTTGACCTACAGAGAACATGGAATGATTGGCATCTATCGTTTTATCAGCTGGGATCATTATACTACTGATAAACTGTTATCAAAACAACAAGCAAAGCAATAAATCTTTTTTACTACTATGAGTATATTGTCATCTGTCATTGCTCTGTAGTAGCTTTTTTTTAGCGTGGTAAAATCATCAAATGACTCCTCCAATCCCGGGCAGGGCGGGAGGGACTGTCAGACTTGTACTGACTAAAATCCACGGTGTCCTTCAATAGCCCTTTATGTTCCGGGGTCACGGTGATAGAAATAAGTCCCGCGACCCCGGCAGGCTGTCCTTTTGCTGACAGCTCTTTGAGGCGCGCGTGGAACACGACGCGCCGTCGACCCGGGCATGGTCCATGGTCGGACAGCGAGTTGCCCTTTACTCGCTGTCCGCATGCCCGCGGCTCTTTAGTAGCTGGAGTTTTTTTAAAGCACGGCTGGCGTACTGGCTGATCGATCAACTGCTGCGCTGCGATTCGCGGGGTCGTATCCCGCACGGTATTTGTATGAGCAAGTAGTTGTTCGGGGTCTAGGCGTTCTGTATGGAGTTTATATGTTTGTAAAACGCACCACGACATAGGAGAAATTCCTAATGTGGGGCAAAGTTATTTAAAATATATATATTTATGTATTATGTCACTGAATAAATATTTTCTAATTATTATTCATAATGTCTCCTCCTGTGTTCAAAAACAATATAAAATGTTATTCATCTACTCACCTTGTGATTTCCTATTAAGATAAAACTCGAGTGTGCCCTGCCATAGGTCCACCTTCACGCCTATAATGCTGCCCTTACAGAAGCCTGTGTTGTCTCGGCTGACGGAGGCGTTGTGTCGCAGGGCTCCGGTGTATGACAGGCCATAGGACTCGCCGTCGCGGCCCAGGAAGGAGGTAAACGTGAAGAGGGAATCTGCCATGTTGACTTTGTTAGTACCGAGGCCTACCATCTGGAAATTAAGATTTTGGAATGTTAGCAGTTGGCATTTTTTGCAAGGGGAGGTCACCAGCTCAACTCCTGAGCAAGGGGTCTTCAAGCGCTCCCTCACCGGGAGCATTCGCGTGTAATGTAACATTAAAGATTCGACGTTGACCATTACATTGCAGTACTACCTCCCTAACTGACGAGCATTCGCGTACATTTAGTATAGATTTGATACAAGGTGCGCATTGTGATGATCGATTTCTCGCTTGTCTTCCGTCACTGATGAAATATTCGAATTGCAACGTTATATTACATGTGTAATCTCGCGGTGAGGGAGTGCCTTTAGGTTTGATGCCTATGTCAGTAATAATAATTTTGCTAAAGGAGGAATGAGTTGTAATTGAAAGGACACTAGGGCCAAATACCTGCATGCAAGAGTCGCGGAAATGTCTTAAATAGTTTCCGTAGCCCTGGAACACAATTGAAGAAATATAAACTGCCGGAGTCTGTATTTCCTGATAGCTACAACCTTCGGGTCTTTAATTCAAGAGTTAATGGGTTACTGTTAGGTAAGGATCCTTCACCGTGACCACATCACTGCTTACCGTCAGGCGAGATTGCACTCGTGGAACCTATCTTTAAATGAAAAAAGGACTAACTCCCAACGACGATATATTACTAGACTCCTAATAACAGGCGACAGATGTATGACAACACATTAGGCAAAAAAGTCGTATATCCGTCTTATTTCGACCACTCCTGTGAGCCGTAAACATACCTTGAGACAGAACAGACCTTGAGTCAGCCAATCACAACGCATTACCCCGTCCCCCTCGCTTACGTAGTACCTCAGCGAGTTGACAGAATAGTTTTTGTTCCTTAGATCATGCATGCGGAGTCTAGTAATATATCGTCGTTGCTAACTCGTGTGATACAATAAGCAGATTAATTTTTAAATGCGGAATACATTAAGAGCCATCATTAACGAGGTAATAAAGTCGCAACAAAGTGTACTTATAATGTGCAAATAATGTTTATTATGGCAAAAGATGTGACAGACAATAATTTTATAGCGGCATTACGAATACATAGTCGTGTGGGCGAGGTGGTCGATAGCTCCATTTATTCATTGTATTATCATCTGCCTAGCGTTTTCCCAACTATATTGGGGTCGGCTTCCAGTTGAACTATATGCAGCTGGATATCAGTATTTTACATGGAGCGACTGCCTGTCGGACCTCCACAGCCTAGTAACTGGGTAATACTATATACCCCGTAATAAGACTGGTTGTCAGGCTTTAGAGCTTCTGACTAACAGTAACGACTGTCAAAGATCTACAAAGGGACTGGACGTGCTTTCCGAGGTACGGAGGAAACTCGCTATAATAGTTGGTCACCCATCCACAGACCAACGTTGGCAAGCGCGGCTTAACCTAGAAGATCGGTATTTGCGGCTGTAATTATTTAGCCACGCTCCTCCTTGTATGTAGGTATATAATTATTTCTAGGTATACTTCGTTATTTACATCGGAAAAGAAACAAAAGGTCATGTGTGTTCTGTTTTAAATATTTCTAGAAAATCAGTCCATACAACACATTAGTTTGTACTTGTTTACCAACATTGACATTGTGGCAGTTTGCCAGCGTGAAAACAGCTCAGACAATATCACATATCTCACGTTTTCTGTAGACTACTTCCTATCTATTGTTGACAATGTCTCACTACGTTTGTACACGGCTATCTTCGAAACTACCAAACCGATTTTAGCTAAATTTTATGAATATGCTTGAAAGATATGATAGTTTTGAACTACCAGGCTTTTTCGGTGGTAAAATCATCAAATAATAGTCCCGTCCTCTCGGTGGAGGAACCGTGGAAGGGTACTCTTGCTGACCAAAAAATCACCCTATTTTTTCGGCCCTTTGTATTTCAGGCCCACGGTATCCTGCTTAGACAGTTCCACGACTTTGGCTGGTATTAGGAATTCCTAGTAATTTTATGATTTATGTAGTAAAACAATAGTAAGACAATTAGATATGACCTTTTGAATACCGTATGTAGGTACTCGTTATTGGAAATTGCTTCTGCCTTCTTCTTCTGCAAAGATTATCTATTAACATTTTTTTTGGATATCAAATAGCGTATCTGACCGCTGCGATGCATCAAATTGTTATCACAACTGTTCTATAACACTGCTATTCATATCACATGTTTGATGTATTTACAGATGAACATACGTCAATGTTTGTTTATGTAATTCAATGGCTAATGCTAGATGACAGCTAAGAAAAATATTTAGCGATTTTTGAAAGACTTGTTTTTGACACAACATGTTTTTAGGCTTTTATGCCTGTAATCATCTGGAAGAGAGATCCCTATTGCCTAAATGATCAGACACGATCGAGAAAGCTGTTATAGGAGACATGGACCTAGTGTCCACGCTGCAGAAGAACGTATAACTAGATGCTAGTTGACGCATTGTTTGTGGTTGCTACTATATCCATACAATCCGTTGTGGTTACAAATCTTCAGACTATAATAGATGTTTATCTATCTATAAATAAATATGGATCGCAAATTGTGTTGCTAAGCTCATATTTCGAAAACAGCTGGACCGATTCGGATAATTCTTTTTTTCTTTTTTTTAGGGTTGATTGAAGGATATCAATCAAATCATTCATTTGAAAAGACATTTATGTAGATCTATTGATCTACATAAATGTACAATAGAAAAAATGTCCGAGCCTAATTTTATGAAGATATTCTTATAAATTACATACCTAAACAAAGCGACACACTAAGAAGAAATAAAAAAAAAGACAAATAATTTGAAAATTTACCTTAAAATCTCCAAAATGTACGACACATTTGCATTATAGAATTCATAACAACAAATATAATAAGATAAATTTACTTACAATATCCGTCCCGTAAGGTTCCGTCAGCATCTTGACCTCCCAATAGTAATGATAATCATTTACTAACGGAGTATCTCCTTTCACTGCAGCGGTACCGGAGCTGTAGAACGGATGGAAGGTGACCTGCTTCTGGTCAGGGCACATCATCACCCAGCTGGTGCCTGCGCTGTCTGGCATTTCCCATCGCCATTCACTTACTGGAAGAGAGTTTACTTTTTAGTTTTTTAATAAGGAAGTGAATACTTATTATGTAATACGCTTGACCGATTTTGTGCAAACTTCACATAAATAATGTACTAAGTAGTCCGAACAAAGCCTAAACATTTTGTTTGGATAAGTCAGCCCATTCTTGAGTTATAAAGTTAATACGAAAAGTAGCATTGATTTTTATATAGATTAAAAGCACACATAAAATCAGATTGTGGAACAATGTTATCTTATTTCTAACGTTCTAAGCATGGCGGACTTTTTAAAACATAGAAAACTAATGTTTCCATTCTTCAGTCATTGGTTGTACCAAACTTGGCATAACAAAAGACAATGCCCATCCCTAGTACAATAAAGTTTTATGTATCAAGTCTACCAATTTACAGGAATCTATAATATCTATAATCAGAATGTGTTGCTAAGCTCGTAACTCGAAAACGGCTGGACTGATTTGAATAATTCTATTTTTGTTGTGTTTGTAACCATCGGGACCGGGTTTTAGAGGACTTATAACCCTGCGAAGCCGGGACGGGCCGTTAGTAAAAATATTTTAGAATTGCAGGCCTATAGTATCTCACTGAAAGTGTCAGACTCCTTGTAGGTACACCTTTTACCTTGGAAAATAAACCATAATTTACTGCTCTAGACTAGACTATCTACAAGTTCAGCATATTAATGTGATGCTGCAATCTCAAACAAAAGTTGCATCATTCATTGACAAATCAATTAACTTGTTGATCTTTTAACATTGATAGCCTTTACAACTTTTACTTATAATATATTTGTATTGTACACATGGCAACACAGTAGGTATTTTTTTTGTGTTTTGTGTTTTTTAGAAAAACATTGTAACTTATTTTTACTTTGAGCTCTTATTCTTAAGTCAATATCACTGTCCTATTTTATTGTGCAATGCAGAAAGTGTACACACTTAAATTCAACTTTCTACATTATGAACTAGAAAAAAAATGTATGTCTGTGCTATGTTTAAGAATAATAGATATTTTTTTGTTGTTTTGGTAATGTAATTTCACATTAACATCATGAAAATATACTATGATCAAATCATAAACCACAAAGGCTCTCATGAACTAAAAAGACTCTGGATTTGTGCATGATGTGAAATATTTTTATTCAAAGTAGTTTTTCCGGATCTGGGCCGTTTATTCTAGTGTGTATAAAATAAAATGCTTAAAATTACACCCTCATTATAGGATAAATTGTTAGTGCAGTTCTTTCTACTCTTCTTATGTCGATTTTGTAAAGAATTATTCCAATATATAAACACATGGCTTAGGCCTGTGCCATCAGGACGTCTTTGATAACCGGAGGAAAAAAATATACAACAAAAATAATAATAGTGTTGCATGTGTGTTTCTTATTTATTAGTTTTCATTTTGTGTTATCTCTTTTCTAGTCTGACCATCTTTAGCAATGTCCAACCATCATGAATGAACTAGTGGGGCTACCATTTCTGTTGGTTGTTTTCAACTAAACCCGCGTCGCGATATCGCCTCGTTAATTCCGCGGCGGAAGACCGGAAGTCAATTGAATAACGCTAATTATAGACGTTATTAAAGAGTAAATTGTGTAAGAATATACCTGTTGTTGTCGTGAAATTTCATGGTAAATAATGATACCTTGAAATACCCATAAACAAAACTTGTCACACAAGTTTCTATTTAATTTAATGACATAAATCAATAATATTTGATCATTTGGAATGCAGTTTCCCATCGTCAAGATAACGTTGACGATAACTGGAAAGCTGGGTGGGTAAGTGACGAAGGAAGTAGGTATGAACTAAATGATTTAAAAAAAATTATCTACTTACTGTTAGAGTGTTCTCCACAAGCACAGCCACCTGTATGCTCCCATGGAGTAGGTCTGCTCTCATTCCAACACTGGCAATAGGGCTTCGCAGACCTCTGACGATCATCATTACTCCTAAATCTTGATGTCAGCATTTTTATAAACCTCACAATGCACTTATGAATAAAAACTTTAAATTCACTCTTAGACTATCACAAAGTCCAAGTTATCATGTCAATCTCGCACTACACTCAAGAAACAAAACAAAATACAGTAAATACTGCCGTTGAACAGTTGACTTGGTAATTTTTGACAGACTGATTTGATTTTCTGGGAGGAGGGGGGTTTTATTTATAAACTCTGATCGTTCAGAAATACATGTTAGCTCAGCTGATGATTTAGATTGTTATTTTTTCATTTTATTTGAGTTCTTTTTTCATTTTTCATTTTCCAAAACATTATGAATGATACAAAGAATACCTTTATCTTTAAGAAGCATGGTTTACATAGATAAAAAATATTTACCAAATTCGCCAGTGTACATAAATTTCTTTTGGTAATTATTTCCGAACGATATTTAATGTCTAGAAGTTTCCGGAAATGGCCAGACATTTGAGAGGCAAATTTAAAATAAGCTATAGGATTAGTCAAAAAAAGTTATAAAAAAAGGTGTTTTTAATCATTTGAACTATAAAAACACGTTTCGAAAACATGATGATTATTTTCTGAAATGTAATAAACATCCATTCCATAATTGAACACAAACAGCTTTTCTTTCAATTTTGCATAGATTTAGATTCTTATAATTTTTCCATATTTATAAAACTTCTAAAGATTTTTTAATTCACGCAATTCTTCAAAACTTATTATGAAGTATTATGTATCATTAAATAATAAAGTAATTGGGTAAATTAATATCTATCGATTGGGAAATCATTGTGCAGTTGGTAGATGTGGTTGTTTTGCTTAGCGCGCGCACCCCGCCCACAAATGGCTGTCAAGTGCAAAAGTGAATTGACGATTTATTTTATTATATTTTAAAATATAATACCGTAGATTTATGTCTTAGTGTATTAGATATGAATTTAGATAGTGTATATATTTTTTAATAAGTGAGAAGGTTTTATATTGCCGTGTCCGTGTGAATATACAGTGAAAATAGTCATGAATGAATGGATGTATTGTTAGGTATATATTTGGTAATTAATTCCCTGGTGGTCGCAGCCTGTGTCTTTGATTTAGAGTGCGAACAATATAAATAAAAAGGTAAGGTATTTTTCTATGAAAGCAGTTTTTTTTATTTAACTCTATAATCAGCTGTAAAATAAAAACAAATAGTTTAAGAAAGAACGTCGTCGATACAGGAAGAAAATCTTATTTTATTTACATTGTAGTTGTTATGTTTTGGCTATAAAAATGAGGCAGAAAAATCAAAAGAAATATTTTTTTTATTTTCGCCCACCCTTTTCCCGTAAGGGGTCAGAAGATACATAAACTAGGTGTGACATAGTGACAGATTTAAAATATAGGTCAACACAGGTCAGGCCATCCACCCAGCATTTGCAAGCTCAATTACCGTAACATTAACGCTCTGAATCA
Organism: Agrotis ipsilon; assembly: GCA_028554685.1. Classification (NCBI taxonomy): domain Eukaryota; kingdom Metazoa; phylum Arthropoda; class Insecta; order Lepidoptera; family Noctuidae; genus Agrotis; species Agrotis ipsilon. Next base: position 15,918,794 of record CM052969.1, on the reverse strand, counting down.
CTGTTAATTTATGTTATCATTAGTTGTAATATTTAAAGAAAGTAAATATTTTGAAAGAAAACATTGAAAAAACATTAAAATTGTTTTGCCCTTTCAAAGAAAAAAAGAGAGGAACTTCGTAAGAACTGTTCACTAACAATTCTAGATTTATAATACAGCATAAAACAGTGTCAGGTGCTTGTTTTTTGTAATTTCTAATAGTCCCTGTTGTTTTTATCATCAATAATCTTCTTTATTTTTATAAAGTAATTTTAATGTCAGATTTATTACCTAATTACCTGCCATGAAAATACATAACAGCTAGTATAATCTCCCACATCAAAAATGTTCCATACACAGGAATGTCTGTTTTGCGTTAAGAAAATACACAATCATTGTTTATTATTTGTATGAGTCAGGCATACCGGGAGTGGAACGTAGCCTGCAAAACATCTGCAAATAATAAAGATTATTAACCTGTCTATGTAAACTAGACCACCAGTGCTATTTTCTAAGATGTTGTCGTCATCTTCATTGTCAAATACTACAGTTTGTCTTTGACATAAGCATAATAATCAGCCTATAATGTGTGTCCACTACTGGGACATAGCCATCCTCGGTCCTTGAGGCCTCAGTTTATGGAAGTGGACTGTAATTCAACACAGATTGTCTGTAATGTATTAGGTTTACTAAAAATCAAGCACCAGATAGCTACAAATTAGGGTACTAGTAAAATTCTAGATTTGCTTATATGAAGCACAATTAACAAAATTCTGGATTTCCCATGGCCTCACGCTGCTCTTCAGCCTCGATTGGTTGTAGCTTGATGTTATATAGCCTATTCCTCTATAAAATGACTATCTAACACAAAAGGGATTTTATCAATTCAAATAAACTTGAGATTAAAACATTCAACCATAAACAAACTCTTATTGTCTTACCACAAAAAAATTAAACACCCGTTGAATGCTTGGCCAAAAAAAATTTATAACGTCAAAACAAACACTTCTCGATGATATAAGGGTTGTTTTGCGGTAACACTTTTTTTAGACCAGCGTTCAATGGGCATTTAATTTTGTTGTGATAAGATGGTTAAGCTTTATAATATAAGTATAGATGAAATTCTCTTTACAGCATCTCCATACAATGGTCCAATGTGCGGTACACTGAGGGCGTTGCACGGCCACTGATATTCATTCAGCAGCTAGCACCGAGGCGCTCCAATGCATTTTTGGATAGATAAACGAAGCCAGTGTGCCTACACCGGCCGTCATCGTGTTCCATCTTCACTTTCTGCTGGTATGTGCGCATAGAATCTATGTTTAGTTTAAACTAGTGGATAGGGATTCATTGTTTTTTCCACAGCTGTGAGGCAGACAAAGATCTGTATGTTACCAAGCACTTTTAGAGAAAAAACATGAAATGAATTTGGTCTTGCCTAAATCAAGCTCAAGCTAAGATGGAGCGAGCTTACCCAGAAGGAACTGCGGAATTGTATGTGCATCGACGCGACGGAACACCGTAAGAGCTTTTTGGCGCTAGACTCTAATAGGATGGTGGGTTTAGAATGGAAAGGCCTACTACCTCTACTGCCAGTGAGATCACTCAGTTGTCACCATAGGTCACAGGCCTGTGGTGCCGTTGCCCAGGGTGGAACACGGAGGTAGACCCCCCACCACACAAAAATTGGTGAAATATGCAATCTTAAACTGTAGTGAGTCTTGGGCCATCAGGGCCTTTAGAGAAGTTAGCTCTGAATACTGATAACTTGGTAGTAAGTGTCCAGGACGTGTACGCAGGGCGAGCGCGGGGCCGCGTGTGCGCGAGCGGGGGCGGGGGCCGCAAGGGCATGGCGGCGCCCGTGCACCGCTTCGCCGCCGTCGACTGCCCGCCGCGCCGCCCTCACCGCTCGCATCGACATGCTGGGTATGTCATACAAATAAAACATTATACTAAGAACAACTTCAAAGTGCTATATTCGGTCGTGCAGCAATCTGATATTACTAGGCAAATAGACTTTTTCATAGATTTCCATACCATACCGCCTCTTGGCAGTGCCTAAATTGGAGTATGTAACGGTGCCCGAGGCACAGACCAGACCTTACAGAGGCGCAGAATTGGCCAGACCAGGGGGTAATTAGTGAAGTTCGCACTGCGCGCATAAAAGTCTAGTTGCATTGCCTCTAGGTCTTCTAACTTCTTGTGATCAGACTCACCCAATATGCGAGCCTTCATCGTCGCGTTCCCGCCGAACTCTGCTAAACCCAACTGGAGGATATAATATGCCCTGATATCAAACAGCAAAATACAATCCCTTAGGCCTCCACCGATGCCAGCGGTCCATGCAACGCGGCGGCAAAACGATGAGCCCAGTCTTTACGTGGAAATACCAGCGGAGCCCCCACAGCCGACCATCGCGAGCCTCGCAGCCGCCCGCTCCGTGACCCCCGACACGTTACTGCGGACCGCAGCCCTAGGGCTCCACCACTCGCCGATGATGGCGCCGCACCTCAAGTTCGGCATGCTGGTGTCCTTCGCGCTGGCTACCGTGTTCTTAGCTGGCGCGAAGTACTACTTTGATCGGCAGGTGAGCGTGAGTCAATTTTTGATGTTTATTATTTGTAATAAGTAAGTGCGCTCCCTCATCGCGAGCATTCACCTGTAATGTAACGTTACAGATTCGAACATTCGAAGACAATAGAGCATCAAATTGCGCACTTTTTTGTTACATTACAGGTGAATGCTCGCGGTGAGGGAGCGCCTTTAGATTAGTATTTTGCATGCCTTGGAATAGTTGTGGGAATTGATCATATCTCATTCTTATTGAGAAATGACGACTAACTTTAGTACTCTATCTAATTATACGAGTATTTAAATAAATAAATAAATAAATAAATAAATATTCCACAACTATCACACAACGCCATCTAGTCCCAAGCTAAGCAGAGCTTGTGTTATGGGTACTAGACAACTGATAAACATACTTATATATTTCTAAATACATACATATTATAGATACATTACACCCAGACACAGAACAAATGATCATGCTCATCACACAAACATTTGTCCTGGGTGGGAATCGAACCCACGACCCCCGGCATAGCAGTCAGGGTCACTAACCACTAGGCCAACAGGCCAGTCAAACGAACAGTATTTGAAACGAAACAGCAGAATTAGAAAAGTGATCACAATAAAATAACAAAATAGTTGACTGCGGAATCATTATTATTTTAAGATACTTTCATAAAATATTATTTGCAATTCCCGTCTTTCAAAACCCATAAATTAGCTAAGGGCCTATGCACACCACGTTTTTAAACGCGCCGTCGACGCGCAGTTTGGAAACGCGCGTCGACGGCGCGTTTTTGTCCATCAGAGCAGTTTGTTGTCGTGGTACAAAGTGTCAAACGCGCGTTTGCATCGCTACAAAAGCGCATCGACGGCGCGTTTAAAAAATCGTGGTGTGCATAGGCCCTAAGAGTTAAAAAATGGATCTGCCAATGTAAATCTGTTTCCGCAGAAGTAAATATTTACATTTCGCTTCAAAAATAATAGGTATGAACTAAATTTTATGGACTGCGAATAGACTTTATTTCACCTATTTCTCTAAATAAAGTAGCATTTCGAGAGGGAAAGCTATCGGTATTTTATCGCTAGTTATAAATCCAAATCTGAAAAATCTTATTGCGTGATTTGCAACATAATCACGCATGGCACGTACCTAACTGCCTATTCATAACTAGTTAGCACAATAACTAACTGCCTATTCATAAACAATAATATCGTGGTTCGGTATCGATCGGCGTGGCGAGCGTGTTTTGTTTTTCATCTACCCGTAGACAACCGGACGTTTTATGTCATATGTCGTAGTGGTAAGGATGATTTTCACTTGTAGTTGGAATCGGTCGAATTGCGTCGCATCGCGTCATGAGAGCAGTGGTGGCCCAGTTGTATCGGTCCCGACTTACAAATTGTAGGTCGCGGGTTCGAAACCCGCCAGGCGCATTACTTTGTGTAGTTTATTTCATCTCCACTGCTCTCAAAACGGTGAAGGAAAACATCGTGAGGAAACCGGCATATCCTAGAACCAAAAATTCGAAGACATGTGACATCTACCAACCCGCACTGGGCCCGAGTGGTGGATTATGCCCCCACTCCCTCTCTCAGAGAGAAGGTCTGTGTCCCAGCAGTGGGAACGTTATAGGCTGATGATGGTGATGATGCGTCATGGGGAAGCTTACTAATGACGCTGTTTCACCGTCTGCGACGATTCCCCGCTTGCTTTAATTATACCGATTGTGTTATCGACCAACGAAATTCATTGTTCGATATACAGCATGCAGGTCTGCCACTCTTGTCAATAAATGGCGACGAACATGGAGGTTTTTCCTACACCCCGCATGCGGGCTATCGACTTATCGAAAACTGTTCCCCGAATGCGGGCCCTGTGGCATGCGTTACAGAAATCTCTCGCACCCCGCATGCGGGTCGTAACAACTAATGAAATGTACCATAAGCATAAGGGTGCTCCTACATCTATCGACGCGGAATCGGCTAACGCCGCCGGTCAAAAAAGCTTTTATGTCTACGTAAAAAGAGTGTTACTAATACCGTTCGCATCGGCTCGGCTCGGACGACGCGGTGCGACGCAATTCAATTGCAGATGATCGGCGATAAGTATATATGTAGGTATAGATAGCGGCTTAAGCCGATTCCGCGTCGATAAATTTGGGAGCACTCTAAGGCACTGGCTAGTTGAAACTATGAGAGATATACCTGGTCCCCCCCCAGGTGATCCGCTCGGGCGGCGGCGCGGGCGGCGGCGGCGAGGCCAGCGTGGTGTGCGCGGCCGTGGCGTGCGTGTGCGGCGTGGGCTGCGCGCTGTCGCTGTGCCGCGCGCGCCCGCCGCCCGTGCGCACGCCCGAGAGAGTGTCCAGCACCGCGCAGCGGGACAGACATGTCAGCATATATGTGGTGAGTCAAAGCCTGTTTCATATACTTGCCATAGGTAAGAATAATATGGATATTCCTCGAGTCCCGATTTGGAGTGAGACAACGTTACTGTTGGTAAAGATTTGAATTGTAGTGGTGCAGAAAGAGACAAAAACAGGTGCATCGCTCTAGCGACAAAAACATCCCGCTATTGTTTTATTTCGTTTCCATAATGCCGCGACATTGTGCATCTCGATCCCGTGGAATATCCATATTAGCATGATCTATCTATTCCAATCTATGGTCATCCGCCATAACAACAGATTCCTGGTGGCCTACCATGACGTTTTAAAGCGAGAATAGTTCCAGACGAAAAGAGACAGAGTCAGACAGAGAGAGAGAGACAAGTCGTCTAGCGCCATCTCGTTCCGTCAGCGGAACTATTCTGGCTTTAAGACATCATGATAGGCCCCCTGGACTTAAGCTAACCTTTAGGTCTTCACTTTTCATCCAAAGAGGATACAAACGGCGCGCGAATCTTCGTACAATCACAGTAAGAACGTCTACAGACGTGTCATCCATCAGCTGCAATTGTTTCTGAGCTCCACTCTGCTTCAGGGATACTAGATTGGTTAATCTTTCTCCGTTCCGCAACCCCGCTCCGCTCCTACGGACAGGCAGTCTTAGCTGCGGTTCCACCGAAGCGAAGCGGTGCAAAGCGGAGGGCAATGCACCAAACATATGGCTTGATCCACATCTCTTCTCCACTCAAGCCATGTGATTGGTGAATGGCTCTCCGCTCCGCCTCAGTGGAACCGGAGCCGTAGTATTGGTTTTCCATCCACCATGGAAAATAAATGAATCTAATACAATGAATCAGATAATATAGTATATGCACAGTGTAAATCAAACTTTTGTAATAAAACATTATGGTAGGTACTCACCAAATATTGCGGTCAAACAAATAGAGATGTCATAATTATTTGAACCCTTGTTAAAATGTCTCCAGTATCGAAACTATGAAACATAAGCTGCAATTATTAACAAAAAGTGTATCCTTTCCCTAGCCACCACCATCAGAGCCTTCAGACGACATATCTCTGGCGACCCTCCTGCAGTCGTCAGAGCGGTCGCAGCCCGCCAGCGAGCAGTCCCCGGAGGCCCCGCCGCCGTACAAGATCGCGGTCCTGATGCCGGGCCGGGACGCCAGCCCTCCGCCCCCCGCCTACAGTTCACTCAGCTAGCTAGCGGCGCCCGTGAGCCAGGAGTTTATCATATAGACTGCGACTGAGGGTAAGGTTTTACCAGTCAATAAAACAGGTTTTTGCAGAAAACTACCAAAATGGTAGCTTTTTTTATCGTTAGCAACACTAGTGAGTTTTATTAAAGGTGTTGCCAATTTTATTGGTAGTTTTTATTTGTATGTTGATTTGCAAGCTGGGAGTGAGATGTGTCAACTGCTATGAGCGCTTTTTTATAGCATTTTATGATCTTAAATGTGTTGGTCTTAAGTGGCTTCCATCAATAAATTAATTACCAAATTTAAGCCAAATATTAGAAGTTTAGTTGAAGTTGCTTATGAGATTGTCAAAAAGAATTTTGCATTACTAATTTTTACACGTAATTTTAATGTACTCAAGCATTTTATAGTAAATCGACCCGAACCTTACCCTAGATTAGTCTATATGTAAGCAATCATATCCTGACTCACGATTATCACCCTTATTGTCACCAGAAAATGATCTTAAAATCTTCACTGATCACCTTTTCGAATATTCCCACCCTTTCCTATGATTCCAAAGTGTACTACCCTTCCCGGTAAATATTTAAAGTTTTGGCACTGTTCAATAATAAAATTCAAACATTGGTAGTGTTTTTGAACTTATGACAATATAGAAATAGTCCAAGCTGATTTATTATTTGTATTTTTCCAATTTGATAATGGTTCAGATGTTGATGGACATCTTGCTAAAAGATAATTTCAAATACAATATACATAAATCAATACCTAACTATACACGTCTACATGGGTATTTTGGCTCTCGATTGACGTTGATAGCGGGCACTGTTCATAAACATTTGTATAATTGTTTAGTGATATAATGAACTAGCGGCCCGGTACGTACTTCGCTACGTATAAAGTGAAATACAAAATGATCCGCTAATTGAATTCTTTTGTTACAAAAAAATGTGATAAATGAAGAACCGCTCGACCAATTTTGGGCAAACTTCACATAAACCATCTACTAAATAGTCTGAACAAAGCCTAAATATTTTGGTTTGGATAGGTGAGCCCGTTCTTGAGTTATAAAGTTACATCGAAAAGTGACAGTAATTTTTATTTATATGATGATGATAAAAACATGATTGCTTTAATTCAGATTTTGACCACGCTCTTATAGGTCTTTGCAAAAGTATCTTTCGATTACCAGCTTTAAAATGCGTCCTCCTATTTTTTTAACTGACGATAAATAGTAATGATATTTTTTTAACTCAATTTGAAATTGCGAAAAACAATCTTTTCAAGTTTCATCCTCTACTAAATCTGAACCATTATTTCAAGATTTTTTATCCCATTTTTTAGTATTTATGGGGAATTTTAACAAAATTAATTCTGGTATGATTGTACGTTGTTAATTTAAGATAATTGATGATTGATGTTGTTAACCTGTGCGGTTATGGTGAGAGAAGAGTACAAGGATATATTGTCGCCTTGCTTACTCTGCTGAATAGGACATAAGACTAGGGTAAAGTGGATGAATTAATTTCTTAAAATTCTCCATAAGATAAAATGTGATTTTCGACCTTAAATTGATGAAAACAGGTGAGAATTCTAAACGATAGAATAAATAATGAACAATCCCCGTTTTGGCAACTTATCCAAGACAAGACACTTTAGGGAAATGCTCCAACCAGCCTGCGAAATTCAAAATTACTTGCATTTTTTGCAATTTGCTGGCCAGTGCTAGGTTGTATGTTGATTAAAATATTATTCGCGGCTGTAAGACGTATGTAGTTACAGAATTATAGTCAACAAAATCACCAATACAACCCTCCAAGTTAATACAGGCGTAGGAACTAAAAAAAAAGTCATTCCTGCAGCTTTATGAACTTAGAGCTTTGTATTAATGATTTTTTTGATTATAATTCTGTAACTACATACGTCTTACAGCCGCGAATAATATTTTAATCACCATGCAACCTAGCACTGGTCTGCAAATTGCAAAAAATGTAAGAAAATTTGAATTTCGCGGGTTGGTTGGAGCTTTCACCTTAAATTCTCTTTGTCCGTAATTGCTAGACCGATCTCAATGTAAAGTCGGGGAAAATAATTGATTACCGACATTAAGTCGTCCGTATTCAAACATTTTCTTTGACAGTTGTATAAATGGCTATAACAATTAATAATGATCTCTGACGGCAAATAACGCCATAACAAGGTAACAACAATAAATAATGCACATCGATCTTTGAAAAGAGACAATCGGCTAGTGCCGGCTTTGTAGAACGTTATCTCTGTCGCACGAAGCAGCAAGCGACCACAACGAACCACAAAACTGCAACAGACGTCACATAAGTAGTTACGGAAATAAATAATAATAATATTCCACAACTATCACACAACGCCATCTAGTCCCAAGCTAAGCAGAGCTTGTGTTATGGGTACTAGCTAGACTACTGATAAACATACTTATATATATTTCTTAAAACATACATACTATAAATAAATTCCACACAGAACAAACGATCATGCTCATCACACAAACATTTTTCCTGGGTGGGAATCGAACCCATGAAACCCGGCATAGCAGTCAGGGTCACAAACCACTAGACCAACAGGCCTGTCAAAATAACGCTATACTAAGCCAAACTAACAGACTATCTCTTTCAAAAACCCGATGTGCAATATTTACAACGACGATATATTACTAGACTCCGCATGCACGATCTAAGGAACATACACTATTCTGTCAACTCGCTGAGGTACTACGTAAGCGAGGGGGCGGGGTACTGCGTTGTGATTGGCTAACTCAAGCTCTGTTCTGTCTCAAGGTATGTTTACGGCTCACAGGAGTGGTCGAAATAAGACGGATATAAGACTTTTTTGCTTAGTGTGTTGACAGACATCGGTCGCCTGTTATTAGGAGTCTAGTAATATATCGTCGATGAATATTTATTTCCCGTACTTGTATATAGATTGTATTTAATTAGTTTTACCAATCATCGCCATTGTTTGTAAATCGATTTTAAATGTAAATAACAATAAATACGGTGTTCAATGATCGGCAAAAAAAAAAAACTGAAATATTTTTAGAATTGTCTCGGAAACTAGTTTTGTATTGCATATAACGATAGAGAGATAATCTTTAAAACCCCATTTATTCTGTACATGTTAAGTATAGTATGTATAGTTTAGTATATCTGTGGTAAGCAAACATGTATTTATATGGCCTGCCATATCTTAAACCCAGAGTTGTTCCAGTGAGGGAACGAGATGGCGCTAGACGACTGTAGCTCTGTTTCTTTCCCTCACTTGAACAACTCTTAGTTTAAGACGTCATGGTAAGCCACCTGATATTGCTTATAAACGTCCATTTTAAATCCAATCTGCGGCCATTTCTATCAACCATACTTAGATACTAAAATTTTCAAGTTATCCTGCCAAAAACTGGGCAGATCGGGTATAAAAACATGACATTTTGTAAGTTGCCATAACATTTTAAAATCGCACTTCAGTGCACAGCCAATTTCATGAATCAAGCCTGCTGAAAACAAGGTTGCCAGAGCAAAGAAATCTAATGCTGCCAGACTAAAAAAAAGACATACGCTTGGTAGTTTTTCGAAACTTTTCATGCACCATTAATTGTTTCGACACATTATGTATGATAATATAAGAAGTCTTTATAAAAATTAAATATTGAATAAATAGTTTACTTTCTGGCAACCGGAAATTACTGAATTTAAATCAGCAGGACTCATCATATAGTGCATAAATCGCGAATTGATAATAATACGGCACCAGTGTTTTTACTTCTTGTATATTTTACGTTTATATGTATGTATGTAAAGTGTATGGGATAGCATTGTTGACTTTATGATAATATGGATATGAACGCACAAATAATGTTTATCGATTGGATTTGTGGCCTAACATGACTTTTTTAACAGAGTATTTCCCGTGAGGAAATGAGATGGCGCTAGACGACTTGTATATCTCTGTCTCTTTCACTCACTGGAACTACTCTGGCTTTAAGACGTTGTGTTAGGCCTATAGACTATAGAAGTAAAGTATGGAATGAGCTGTAAGTCTCTAAAAGGAGAAAAACAATTGTATTAAAGGTCTATCTACATTAACATTACCAAAGACATTTTCTATGTCAAATATGTCAAACAGGAACGAGATAGACTTTACAATTGTTTTTCTCTATTTCTAGAAATCTAGAGAGTATGGCAATCTTTTTTGACATTTGATTAGATTAAGTTATTCCATACTGTAAGTCTATGTGCAAAAATACATAACGAGCTTGTGGTGATTTAATTTGCAATGAATATTGGGAGTCCAAATTTAAATCTCAACTGTCTCACCACAAGAAACATAAACATCTGAGGAACAGCTAAAAAAACTGTCAACGTCAAAACGACATTTTTCACATTGATATAAGAGTTATTTTGCAGTTACACTTTTTTAGACAAGCGTTTGCATTCGAAGTCCGGGTTAAAAGAAAAAGGGGATTTCTGACATTTTCAATGGTTTTTTTAAACATAGTCAGTGGTCTAACACTGACTAAAACTAAACTGAAAAAAACCTGTTGACATATCTGGCTTCTGGACTCTAAAATCCGGGGCTTTCAGGCATCTTGTCCAGGTTTCCAAATTTTAGAGATGGCAACCCTAGTCTTGAGTGACATAGGCAATAATGGAGGGAGGGGTAAGTAAACGAAGTTAATTCGAAAATTAAAATAAATATGTTGGACAAATTATACAAGAAGTAAAGCACTGCTAAATAATTATAATAATAATTAAGTCTAGTCATGTTAGCTCTAATGAATGTGATGTAATTAGTTGAAGTTTTACTTCGTTGGCGTTGCAATACTATTGTTTTACAAGGGATCCTTTCTAGAAGGGAGGTCGGTTCGTCTTTTATAACAGACGCTTCGTTATTAAAGATTGTATATCTGTGCTTTTGTTGTTTTATTTACGTGCTTATTTCCCATGGCAAATACTACAGAGCCTCTACCATGAGTTGTCATTACGATACTCGATCATACGCATCGACCGCGTTTGGCGCTCTCATTGGTTGAGAGTTCACACAATTTTGGAACGGGCCAATGAGAGAGCCAAACGCGGTCGATATCGATGATCGAGTATCGTAATGACAACTCATGGTATGGGTACTGAACGACACCTGCCCCTTAGACAAGAGGCAAACGATACATATAATTGTTTAGTAGTCTCTAATTAATAGATATTCAACTTTATTTCCAAGTGCATAATGTTGAAAATCTATTACGACTACTGAGAATACGAATGAAGGAGCTCTGTAATCTTTAATAGATCTTCAACTTTATACTCAAGCTCATAAAGTTCAAAATCTATTGGACTACTAAGCGTTACCGATCGGAGCTAATATTGCCGCACCGACGGACCATATTCAACCTTAATTTAATTACTTAGCATACACATTCCAACAACATGAAGTTATCTTTGTGTTTCACGTGAAACATGTGCCGTGGAAACTTGTAGAACGGCACGTAACTTCATTTCTCGAGACATTTCGACCTATTCGACCTATTTTTGTTTTATAAAATAATTTCAGCGCTTTACTCATTGAAATAAGGTTGAAAATAATTCTTCTTACTATACAAAATGGTAGAAAATTTGAAATTAGGTATCATATAAATAAATAATTTACCAATATAAATGCTCACATTATAATATATTTTCTATTTTACATAACATTAAGTACAGTGATTGTGTCAAATAAATTATTATAATTACAAGTTTACACTAAAAGCGGGCCGCAGTGGAATATTTGATCAAGAATATTTATTTATCAAGAAAATAATGTTACAATCATTTCATTTAGAGTTTGTACTGAAATAATCATTTTTAAAAACGAAAACTTTGTGTAAGTACACATCTCAGTAGAAATTACATTTACACACATATCAGTATTTTCTATCTCATTTTGACCCATACTGTCGTCATTTGGTGGAGTGAGAAGTCCGATCGCAAGCATCCGTATTTCATTCGTCATAATAACTAGCGTGTGTTTAGACCTCTCACTTTAGTAAGGGACCTAACCCATGACGCGATTTACAATTTCTACTAACTAAAACTGAAAATCGTCCTTGCTACTACGATATAATGATGAAATTCGATTGACTTGACGTCGTCGTGGCGATCATGTTTTGTTTTTCATCTATGCGTAAGCAACCGCACGTTTTGTCATATGTCGTAGAGTTAAGAACGATTTTTACTTGTAGTTGGAATCGGTCGCATCGCGCCATCAGCAAGCTTCTTTACTTATTTGCTTTTCAAGTTACACAATATTAGTTTTGTTAATTTTTAGTTACATTTTTTAACGAATACAATTAGTTTTAATTAAACCTATTCTCTCATAAGCAGTGGTCCACTAAAGCCCCTATTAATTTACATAAGAATTACGGTGACAGTGCAATTAACTTGACAAATAAAGCCTTGTACACACGACACGTTGTTAGACTTCATGCACGATCAGGGAAATTATTTGTTTGACATGCATTTGCATCCGATTGGCCCCTTCGTGCGCAACGCGACGCGAGTCTCCGATACATTACGACTTTGGTATACAGGCGACTATCGCAATACAAATCCATTGAGGTTCGTACACAGGCACGCGTCAATGGATAACAAAGTCGTAAGGTATCGGAGACTTGCGTCGCCTTTTTACGAAGAGGCTTAAAGTGCAAAGTTGGCAAACGGTGCCTTTCATATCAATTACCGTCATTTTACACAACTGTCAAAGAATGACAGATTGTGATTTGATTTGGACAATAATTTAAACTACCCGTCAATTTGAAAAACGGATTTCCCTGACTATACGGACTAATTACCAAATTTTCATCAGTCCAAAACTTTTTTTTTAGTAATTTAAAGAGTGAGATGTATATCGTGTGGACCGGCCATAACACAAATGCATAAGTATTTGGTGATAAAATTCGTATAAACTATTTAATATTTAATTCTCATAATATTATAGACGCACACAAATCAATAAAAATAAAACCATCACATGGAATGTATTTACAACAATAATGTATTATTTTTTGTCATAAGCCTCGTTCAGTAGTCATAAAATTAAAATAAACAAAAAAGAATAATTCGATTCTCAAATTAGATTTGCATGTTACATATACAGGGTGAATATCATATGAAGAAAAATGTTGAAAAGAGTCTCGCTTTCGAGACCGATTTTGACGAAAACTAAAACTGCATCACTGGTTTTTTGAAAAATCAATCATTCTGGCCAGGAATCGACCTCGCTGTTTTGGAGAAAAAATCACACCCTGTATTATTACACCATTCGATAGTATTGCTATTATGGATCAAATTCTGGGCAGTAATCATGTACGGCAAACTAAAACATTGTACATACAAATAATGGCATTCAAGCACTGAAGATCCATTCATAAGTTACGAAATTCATAAAAGACTACACAGATTAAAAATTATGACTAGCCGCCATCTTTAATATAATATTAAGGGAGCTTCCCTATGACGCGACTAACTAAAAATGAAAATCGCCCTTGCTACTACGATACAAAGATGCAATTCGATTGACTTGACGTCGTTGTGGCGAGCGTTTTGTTTTTCATCTGTCCGTAGACGACCGCTGGTTTTATGTCATATGTCGTAGTGGTATGGATGATTTTCACTTGTAGTTGGAATCGGTCGAATGAGGACTAATCTGTTTGATAGTTTGAAAGGTCTCCAGAGGCAGTGGCGCTGCCCAAGCGGACATTTTTGGAACTACTCAGATTAGTCCTCAACGCGTCATGGGGAAGGTTCTTTAGATAAATATAAACACGTAAAGCGCTCATAAGACATGGTAAGTTACATCTGAAATGATTCAATTGACTAAAGTAACATCGCTATGTGTCCAGCATTTTACTGTCACATTCAGAGAGGCTAGTTGAAGTCACTATTTCCTTCATAAGAATATTTAAATAAAGTAAAATATATAATAGATTGAACTTAAATATAATAAACATTTTAAATTGATAATAATAATTTAAATACTATTTTTTTTTACACTGGAAGATTAGGAAGATATAAGTATGGAATGTACAGACAGCTGCATTAATATGTTACATATTTTATAGGAAATTTTCATTAAAAGAGCGACATATAAATGCAGCTGACTGTACAGTATAATAAATATAATTTTCGTATAAGTTTATTTCTCTCAAATAAATAAAAATTAATATAAACTTTTACAAATTCAAGTAGGTATACAATGTTTTTAATTAGTCTTGAAGAACATACATAATTATTCGAAAAATCTGTCAGTCAAGGCAGAGAGGCTCAATATGCCGTTTTACATTAAGATATGCAATACGATGAAGAACAGAAGAAATAGCAGCCGAACGCTGAAAATTAATGCAGAAGCCGGATGTTTCAATCAATGAAAACGAATCGGGATCGTATTGAGATATAAGTAACATTAATTTCAGGCTTAAATTGTAGCCAGTACCGGCCGCTCAAGTCATGCCTAAGCCAGAATATAGCTTTCAGGCAGATATTGGTAATTTCAGGAAATGCAAGTTTTTTTACGTATTAGAATAAGGTCCTATTCATTTTGGTCATGATCCTCCAGACTACAGGCCGTCCGAATTCTTCAATTCTCGAGGTAGGAACCCTATTTCCTTATAAGAACACTTTCTGACTTCCACTGTATTTTTTTTTATTAGATAAGAAAAAAAAAATGCGACTTGACAACCTTCTGATTCAAACAGCCGTCTTACAAACTAGGCAGGCTATCACAGTCATGCTTAGCAAGGTCGGATTTTTCATTCCACTCTTCGCCTTGCCGAACATGACTGCGATGGCCTTGGACCAGCTCGCAAGATCAAGTCCTGTTCATTGATTTTTTTTCTTCCTACAAAGATACTTTGTAATACGCGATTTCGCGAAAAAAGCGTTAATGAATATTAAAACTGTTTTTCCATGTATAGGTGCCCATCTTTAATGGCAAAACTTATTCAAAACTGGATAAGTAATGCTGGCCACTGTCTATACATGATTATATTAGTGATATCGTCATGATAGCAATTTGCTAATTTAAAAAAAAACGCTCAGATTGTTGCAATAAAATTGAAAAATCTTTAACTGTCCTTTAAAGTCATATCAAAAAGATTTCTTTAAAATCGGAATGACCCAGAGTTCAAGAACCATAACCAAAATAGCTTCAATAATACTCACTTAATCTATCAAATTAAACTTCAGAACTAAAAACATTAATTAATGATATATAAAAGGGTAATTAATTTACCAGCGCGTCGGTTGAGAGATCATCACGCCGTTTGTTTCAAGGGGTAAGTTGCAGATACGTCGTCGGCCTACACCCGTTGTATCTCGAATAGTTTGACGTCCGTATCGTACCATATCGGCGGGTCTACGTTGCTGTGGATATTAAGAAAATTCTAATTAATTAAAAGCTCGTAAATATTTTTTCACACTACTTGCTCGTAAATGTCAAATTATATATCAGACAACCCTACTGTAAAGCAAGTCATTGTTCCCTCTCGCTCGAACCGGGCAATAATATATGTACTGAATTCCATTATCCCGTGGGAATAATGTGATTTGAATTTGGAACCTCAAATAAAACCGTATGAAAACTTTCAATATGGAGTTGTATCAATCATGGCGGCTGCTGGGCGCAACAGCTGATCGGTTGCAGTGGTGCCAACTTCACGTTCGAAGGTGGTCGTACCACATCAAATTTCAAAAATCGAATTTATTTCCTCGCAGTAGGTGTGAAAAGCAGAGTACGCTTCTCGGGAGTAAAGCTGCCTTGTCTTGGGCTAACTTGAATCCTTCGCTACACTAAGGATTCTTAGTTTAATTCCCTCGTTTCTCTCGGGAATTAACACTTGAACCTCCTCGCTGCGCTACGGAGGTTCACCCCCAGAATCCTTAGTGTCGCTTCAGGATTCAATACGCCCGTGACGTAAGGCAATGCTTTACTCCCTTGTTGCGTAATCTACTATAAGCTTTATTTACTTTTTAAGTCGAAAATAGTCGGGCAATACTGGCTTTTTTATCGTGTTAAAGTCATGAAATGGGTCCTCCCATCCTGGCGGAGCGGGAGGGACTATCAGACTTGTACTGACTAAAATCCACGGTGAACGTCAACAGCCCTTTATTTTCCAAAGTCACGATTTCCTGATGAGACTGTTTGTTAGCGTCTCCCGCGGCTGCTGGGTGGCAATACTGGCTCGCGCAGTGGTCGATGCTGCGTGTGTAACGGGTTTGATTCGCGCACGGAACAAATATTGTATGATAAACAAGTAGTTGTTCCGCTAATAATTAACACGCCACATTGTTTTTTTATAGCTTATTATTTTTCGAGTGACTAATAACTTAAAAGTCGACTAAATGTTTGCAACAAATAAAATAACTTGCCAGCGATTTAATATTTTCGCGACTATTATATTATTTAAGGTTCAAAATTAATGGTGTTATAAAAACTAAAAACTAGCAGCTGCGTTTGGGTAGCAAATAAACTATACCAGTCAATTGAAATATTAGGCGAGGAGCTATTTATAATGACTTGGCGACTAATAATGTTAGTAGGGTGGCAAAGATAATATATTACCAACTATTTCGTGCCGCCTAAAAACTCAGTTTCAGGCTTCGCTTTGCGGACAGCTCTAAATGTTAAAAGGAATACAATAAAAAGGAATAAGAGTTAATTATTAATATTTTTTATTATAATTTCGTGAAAACGGCGGAAGATGCGATGGTTGGATGCAGTTTTTAAGAGCGAGCGAAGCGAGCTCGGGACTTGCTGGCATCCCGACTCGGAGAATTTAGGTTAAGTTAGTTAGTTAGGTTAGTTAAGTTAGGTGGTTTTTTTTTTTAAGGCCCAAAAGTAGGTCGGCGGAGCCCCGCTTCGCGGGGCTCCGTCGACCATTTCATAACCCAGTTAGAATTTGTTTCTTTTGAAAAACAAAGTAACAAACAAATAACAAATTGCAATTTATTCACCTATAATTTTGAAAATAAAAGCCGCAAAATATTTTTTCTTCATGCAATTTTAGAGTTTATTTAAAGCTATTAAAAAGTCGCACAATATATGTATAATATAAGCTAGTTTATTATTATTCTTCATACAAATAATTTTAAATAGAACCTGATTTGTATTATTTATGAATGCCCATTTTCTATTTTATTTTCATCATTAAGTTTTCGCTTAGATATTAATTCAGTATCCATAAGAAAAACTCGATGCTAGTTTAATTTAAAACAGAGCTTATAACTGATATATTAATATGCTACCTTTTACTTATTACGATACCCCTTATTAGCTGCCAACCCATTATAAATGGTACCCATTCTATTATTTTTTATAACCTATTTTCATTTTACTTAGTTGCTGCATTAAATACATGCCTTTTTTTATCTACCATCTTTTCTCCATCGCGGTCAATTTCATCAGTCAAAAAAAATGGTAAGCGGTCCTACACTCATACACTCACCGTATATAAATAACGCCCCAGAGATATGTCCGGAACCACGCGGCGGTCCCTGCGTTGGCCTGGTACTTGCGGATGAGGATCGGGTGCGGCACCGGCAGCAGGCCCACCAGCGTGCCGTGCTGCAGGAACCGGAGGATCTCGGACTCGTCCGTCAGGCCCCTGGGAAAAGAATACAATGTAGTTGTCAAAATAAATTTGTGACTAAATGCAATGTGCGAAGTCGGAAATCACTACACTTTGTAAGTAGGTATCTATTCAAGCTTTATTTAATAAAAAGCAATCAGACAATACACAGTGCTAGAGTGGAGACCACGGACTAGGAAACGCAGCGTAGGACGTCCACCAACAAGGTGGACAGACGACCTTATGAAGGTCGCTTCCAACCGGTAGTTGTGGAGATCAAAATTGGAGGCCTATGTTCAGCAGTGGACGTCCTATGGCTGAGATGATGATGATGAATCAGGCAATGTATATGGAAATTTCTACATGGGAGGAAGAATTGAATTGATAGAGGAAGAATTGAGTATGTCATTGTTTGCATGAAAATGACAACTTTCATACAAGACCGAGCAAAGATAACATTAAGAATCAAACTGCAAGGGAACAGGTAGCTCACCGTTCGATCAAGACGGAATATGACGTTTAAGCGAGCAACAGCAATCAAATCAAGGTTCAGCTATAGAACTCCTGACTCCAGCTCACCTGGATACTGTCGCTACTTACTTGTCGATGCAGATCTTCTCGACCTGCGGCACCAGCACCTGCAGCAGGCGCATGATGGTCTGCAGCGGCAGCTTGCCGCGCCAACTGGACACCCACTGACTCCAGCTCACCTGGATACTGTCGCTACTTACTTGTCGATGCAGATCTTCTCGACCTGCGGCACCAGCACCTGCAGCAGGCGCATGATGGTCTGCAGCGGCAGCTTGCCGCGCCAACTGGACACCCACTGACTCCAGCTCACCTGGATACTGTCGCTACTTACTTGTCGATGCAGATCTTCTCGACCTGCGGCACCAGCACCTGCAGCAGGCGCATGATGGTCTGCAGCGGCAGCTTGCCGCGCCAACTGGACACCCACTGACTCCAGCTCACCTGGATACTGTCGCTACTTACTTGTCGATGCAGATCTTCTCGACCTGCGGCACCAGCACCTGCAGCAGGCGCATGATGGTCTGCAGCGGCAGCTTGCCGCGCCAACTGGACACCCACTGACTCCAGCTCACCTGGATACTGTCGCTACTTACTTGTCGATGCAGATCTTCTCGACCTGCGGCACCAGCACCTGCAGCAGGCGCATGATGGTCTGCAGCGGCAGCTTGCCGCGCCAACTGGACACCCACTGACTCCAGCTCACCTGGATACTGTCGCTACTTACTTGTCGATGCAGATCTTCTCGACCTGCGGCACCAGCACCTGCAGCAGGCGCATGATGGTCTGCAGCGGCAGCTTGCCGCGCCAACTGGACACCCACTGACTCCAGCTCACCTGGATACTGTCGCTACTTACTTGTCGATGCAGATCTTCTCGACCTGCGGCACCAGCACCTGCAGCAGGCGCATGATGGTCTGCAGCGGCAGCTTGCCGCGCCAACTGGACACCCACTGACTCCAGCTCACCTGGATACTGTCGCTACTTACTTGTCGATGCAGATCTTCTCGACCTGCGGCACCAGCACCTGCAGCAGGCGCATGATGGTCTGCAGCGGCAGCTTGCCGCGCCAACTGGACACCCACTGACTCCAGCTCACCTGGATACTGTCGCTACTTACTTGTCGATGCAGATCTTCTCGACCTGCGGCACCAGCACCTGCAGCAGGCGCATGATGGTCTGCAGCGGCAGCTTGCCGCGCCAACTGGACACCCACTCGGCCGTGGGCCTCCACTCGCCGCCTGACTCCAGCGAGCGACGACCTGTGCTGCTCACTTGGATACTGTTCCTCTGGAAACACATCAAGAATCAGTCATCAAAGTCATCACCAAAAAATCTTATGCAAATAAACTGTGGATTTCGTCATTTTTGATGAGACTGAAGCAAACGCACTGGCAAAATGGAGGATTCAAGACACTTCTGCCGTTAAGTATGAATGCGGAACTCCCGATCAGAACTGGACCCACTTCCTGGAATGACCTGTGTCCCTACACCCGCATTTTGGAGACCTTAAGGCTCGCATCAGCCCATACCAAAGAAGTTGACACTGCTAAATGATGCCTGTCGGATTATAACGGAATGCTTTAAACTAACGCCTCTTGCAATGCTATATCATAGGCAGGTATACTACCACAAAAGTTCGGTCCATTGGCACTGCGATACGCAATACCAATGTAACATCATTCTCAGTTGCCATCAAAGCTCAGTTGACAACAGCTGAAGCTTGATGGTTCTCCTTTCCTTATTTTGTACATAATTTTTGACCACGTTTGCCTAACGAACACGAGAAGATCGTCTGTCGACGGCCCGATGTGTATACGAGTGGCTATACCGATCTATATACAAATAAAACTACTCACATGTGCTACACTCCTCTTCTCGGTATCCTCATCCATATCGACATCATCAGGTCGATCTTCTCCATCAGGCCCGGCCCTCTGCGGTAACAACCGATCTCTCGGCTCCCTGCTATCTCCATCCCCGTCGTGCGGCGCGGTGCTGTCGGTCATGTCGGTCGTGTCGGACGTGTTGGTCGCGTCGGTCGGCTCGACGGTGTCGCCCTCTAGGCGTTGTGGCGGCGGGTGGGCGGACTCCCGCTCTGTCATTGTGCTGATTGCTGTGTAAGGGATGGCTGATATGATTTTTTAGGAAGGATAGCAATTCGGGCTTCCCCGAAGACGATTTTTAAGAAAATTGGTTATTTGAAAAATAAAACTTAGTAGATTAGATTTGCACAAAGGGCCATGAAGCGAGCCATGCTCGGCATTACTATTCTAGACCGAGTACGTAACACCGAAATCCGTCGTCGGACGAAAGTCTATGACGTCGGGGATAGGGCGATACGCCTCAAGTGGAGTTGGGCAGGGCATCTGGTTAGACGCAGAGATGGCAGATGGAGTAAGGTTTTGACCGAATGGTGGCCAAGGTTCGGCCAAAGAAACCAGGGCCGCCCAAAAGCTCGTTGGGTTGACGATATCGTTAAGGTCGCGGGGAATGGATGGATAAGAGACGCACAGAACAGAGAGATATAGCATAAAAAGGGGGAGGCCTATACCCAGCAGTGGGTGATCCCGGGCTGATATGATGATTATGATGATGATGAGATTAGATTTGAATGGGTGACTTGCTGTCCGATCATGGACCATGCCCGGGTCGACCGACGGCGCGTTGTGTTCCACGCGGGCTTCAAAGAGTGTCAGTTCAATGACGGGGCCCCCCTTTAGAGGGTCATAGCCTGCCGCGGGACTAACAAATACCGTGACCCCGGAAAATAAAGGGCTATTGAAAGACACTGTGGATTTGAGTCAGTATAAGTCTGACAGTACTCCTGCCTTGCTCTGGATGGTATGACTCACTTGATGATTTAACCACGAAAAAAATGCCTTCGGAAATAACGAATAGCGTGGTAGTAGTTACCAGGTGTCTCAGCCAGGGTCGGGTTGAGTGTGCCGGGCTCAGCGGGCTGCGCGGGTCGCGAGCCTTCCATCGGAGTCTCTGCCACTGATTCAGCGCTGCGGGACCTACACGTAACACATTGTTATTAGAATATAAGTCTGTGTGATATTTTTACCTTGCATTCTTAAGACCTTATTTATAGAAATTTCACGTTATTCAGTTTATAGCACATATGGGTTATTTCCGTTTGGACAGATTTCCATTACAACAGATTTTGCTTTAAAAAAAATAAAAAAGGATGGGAGCTTTTTGATAAGCTATTTTTTTTACTATTTATCAAGGTGGGAACTTATAAAATAATTTTTAATCCACTTTCTGTAGGTAATTCCTGGTCTAATAATAGTTATTATTAGACCTATTTATGAATCAAAAGCAATTTTATTATTAGTCATAACAGGGAATATTAGTAATTTAGTAACGTGCACGAATATTGCTATTAATTTCATATTAACATGCCAATAGATTTGAGAGTTAAGAGAGAACTTGAGTTTCCGAAATTAGGGATAAGTTTCACGATTACAAACTTAGGACAGATTTAAATCATTATTACAAGAAAAGCTTTTGCCAAGAAACCTTGGAAAAACCTATGGCCGTCGATAAAATAGACTTGTGTAAAAAAATAATAGTCCATCAGTTAAATTATCCAAAATAAAACCGGCCAAGTGCGTGTCGGGCCACGCACAGTGTAGGGTTCCGTAGTTGCCCATCAAAATACTTATGCGAAGTAACTAAACTGATTCGCTGAATTTAATTTTAATTAAGTAAAGTTGACAAACTTACATTTGCAGTTGAAGAACATGTTCTCCGATACATTTTGTTTAGGAAAATATGTTATCCAAGTACGTTTTATAAGTTGGTCGACTATTACTGGTAAACTTGTGAAGTCTACTTAGTCATTATAATTTTCCTTTCAACTTCGTTATATACGTGTAACGTTAAAAGCGCAAAACCTCTCGGTGGGGTAACTCAGTACATGTTACTGAACAATGTTTGTTAAAAAAGTTTTGGAAATTCGCAAAAAAAAAAATTTGGTTTTTCATACAAAATGAGAAATTGATCGAGCCCATCAGTATGAATAATCATTTTTTTATTTTCGAATTTTCAAATGTGTTAGAACAAACATTGTTCAGTAACATGGGCTGACTAACCCCACGAGAGGTTTTGCGCTTTTAATGTTACACGTTGTATACTACTGTTCTGAATTTTTTCACACCCCAAACATAACCGTTTAGGTGGGACACGAGTCGGGCAAAAATTAGCACTTTAAAGCTTAATATTTCATAAACGAATCTTTTTATCAAAAAAATATTAATGGAAACTATCAATATTTTTTAAAGGCCTATTTAATGATACCCCACACTAAGGGGTACCAGAGAAATAAAAAAACATCCCCACTTTACGTGTACAGGAAGCACCCTAAAAAAATATATTACAAGATTTTATTTTACCACTTTTTCGGCGCAGTAAATTCGTATATTTACACCAAGTTACAGCTTTCTAGTACTGGGCGTCTTCGAGCTGCGGACAGATGGACGGACATGGCGAAACTATAAGGGTTCGTTGTTGACTACGGAACCCTAAAAAATGACCCGCATGTTTTCTTTTGTTACGTAAACTAAAATTGACAAAGATTGGACGCTTTTTAATTAAATTCACAATTCTTCGTTTTTCGTGCGTCCCGACGTCACAAGCCCCCAATCTCGAATTTTGCTGCGTTTAATCTTTGTAAATATTCACTGATTTAAAAAAAGAAATAAAAGGAGTTTATTTTTATTATGACGGACCAGTTAGATTGAAATTTATTGATGCTGGAAATTGGCCCATTCATGATTAAAAATATCACAAAACATACATAATATTTAGTTGACAAAATGAATGAAAAGCTATTAGTTGAATGAACTATAATGGCGAAGGACAATGGAAACAAACAGTACGCGCCATACAAAGACAAGTATACAAACATTACATTGATGATGTCCTACAAATGTATCAAATTCTCACACAGTATGAGGTTTCAACTACGATACAGATGTACCAGGTAAAGTATGCGCTTCGGTAATCATCATTTAACATTGTAAACACGAATGAAAGCTACAGCAGTCGCGAAAGTATAACTATGGTTAGCTAAATTAACCATGGTTTTATAAATAATTATAATTATAATTAACAATAACAACTCCGTGCATTTCCGATCAATACTGTAGATTAACCGATTAGGTAGTAGGCTGCCTGTTTATCTCATAGGCGAAAGTAGCTCTGGGAGTCGGCTTCCAGTCGAACTGGATGCTGCTGAATATCAGTATTTTACATGAAGCGACTACCTATCTGACCACTACAACCCAGTAGCTGAATAATAGGATACCCTTAGAAGACCGGTTATCAGACATTGGAGCTTCTGACTAACACGAATTAAAAAACATTACCCACCGAGACGCGGTCGCGGGACTTATCTCATTACCGTGACCCCGAAACGTATAAAGGGCTATTTAAGGACACCGTGGAGTCTGGCAGTTCCTCCTGCCCTGCCCTGGGTGGACTCATTTAATGATTTTACCACGCAAACAAAACCCACTGAGGCGAAATTACACAAACGTAAATTCTTATAAACTGGAAGATTATCGAAGTGCAAACTTTTTGTGGTATATCTGTACAAACGTGATAAAGCAAAAAGTATTAGGATTATATATGTTTTTTAGTTCCTAGCTTCAACAAAAGTGAGTATCATGTGTGTGTATTAAAGTGATGAGCTAGCAATGCGCGTTTACTAAATACCGCAGTCTTTGGACGATCAGCTCTGGCTTAGTAGGTCCGTTGGCTATAGGCACTTCAAGGTGGAGTGGCGTTTGGTCGGCAGGGGACTGTTGTAGGCTGGGTAAGGTAGACAATAAATAACTTAAAATATTACAGGCTATATTTTCTACACTGTAATGTCACAGCTGAAAAGTAATAATTCAAATTGAAAAAAATATGTAAAAAGGGGAATTAAAAAAAAATGGGAGGAGATTTTTTTGAACTGAAAAAGAATTTGAGTGTGTCTGTATTTTGATGTCTGTATTTGTGTGTTTCTGAAGTATGGATATTCCGGATTCTGGATTTACAATATACATTCTTCAAGGCAGTATTGTCGTATCTTCACAGCACTACAAATGCTCTAATGTGGCATAGTTTTTGTCATTCATTTTGCACTTACCAGTCTTAGCTACCGAGTGAGCGATGGCGCCGTGCTCGTGCGGTAGCTTGGCTAGTTAAGGAGTGCGTACTCACCTGGGTAGTGTAGTCTTATGGTGCACTAGTCCCTTAGCCCTGCCGGCCGCTAGCGAGCGAGCGATGGCGCCGTGCTCGTGCGGTAGATTCGCTAAGTTGTGGAATACTGCTCGCTTTCGGATTATTGTGTAGACTAGGTTGGAGTTACCTGAGGGGGACAATGGATATTCGTTAATGTAACTAGAGACAAACTTTCTTGATCAGAAAGATAATCCCAATAATATCAGCAAGAATTTCGGAATGGCGAATATCAGTTTACTCTTCCACTGCGCGCGGTCATAGGTCAAATCAAAAGGCACGCGTTTGATCACTCATTTTTTAACATCCTTTTACATACTTTCGTTACATTTCACAAGGTCACTCTTAAATGTTATTGAAAAACAGTTCCATTTAAAAAAATACGACAAAATCTGATGAATACAGTCAGTGCCTATTACAACCAGACCCCTCTTTAAACCACAGAATAACCTTAGAATAGGTCAAGTTACACTGGCCATTGACTGAACAAATTTTTCACCAACTCTAAAGTTCAGACTCACCATCAAACTGGTACTGTATCATGTTGTTGAACATCTCGAGCAGGAAGAACACGAGGTGATGATGATGAGCCTGGCTGAACAGGAACCAGGGTGTGCTGAACGCTTCCAGGAGATGGAGGAGCTTCGTCGACGCCACCATTGATAATGTCTTCAGGTACGGTGATACTGTAGATAAAATATATTGAAAAGCAGCTATAGTACTATATTGTAAACTTTGTTTTTGGGGTATGAGGTTTTAAGGAGTACTGAGTACTTACAATCGGCATGCTTGTATGACCAGCCCCCCTAGCCAAGTCACAACAAGTCGTAAACGACAATCGCAAACGCCCGGTACTCTCCAATAGATTTTCAACTTTACAGCGTAGAGCCTAAAGTTGAAAATCTATTTAAGGTTTCTAAGCGTTAGCGACAGGAAGGATCGAACACGATAAGCAATCTCCACTAGATCTTCAAAGTCATATCCAAGCACATAAAGTATAAAATCGATTGAAGCCTACTCAGCATTTGCGTTTATCGATTGTTACATGGTTACAGGGCCTGATGTATGAATGTGGAATGTGGATGAGGCAAAAGGAGTATACAGGATGAAATTCTCAACTGGACTTGGATGGCTAAATCAGAAACTAGGAGGAATATGACTATGACTGGCCTGTTGGTCTAACGGTTAGTGACCCTGACTACTATGCCGGAGGTTGTGGGTTCGATTCCCACCCAGGACAAATGTTTGTGTGATGAGCATGATCATTTGTTCTGTGTCTGGGTGTAATATATCTATAATATGTATGTATTTAGAAATATATAAGTATGTTTATCAGTTGTCTAGTACCCATAACACAAGCTCTGCTTAGCTTGGGACTAGATGGCGTTGTGTGATAGTTGTGGAATATTATTATTATTATATTATTATTAATATCGAAAAACGTTGAAAGGATTCTCAAGCCCAATTTTGACGAAAACTAAAAAATTGGATTTTACAAAAATCAATAATCCTTGCCAGTTATGGAATCCGCTGATTGTGGAAAAAACACACTCTGTTTTGTGTGCAAAAGTTTGCCGTATATCATTCCTTTCCAGATTTTCATCCTTACACTATCGAATGGTGTAATAATACAGGATGTTTTTTTTTTTGGAAGAGGAAACAGCTAGTCAAAACTATAACAAAATATTTCAAAACCTAATTAACGTACAGGCATAGTTAACCTTTCCACTTGGATCCGCATCTAGCAGTCCTGTAAAATGAACTCACCGTTCACAAGTATAGTGAGCAGACAGTCGAACAGCGGCTGCAACCTCTGGTGTCCCGTGGTGATGATCTTGTGGAACACCACCACCAGCAGGTCAGCGTGCGAGCCGGTGAACACCGGGATGTCCATGTAACTCACCGTTCACAAGTATAGTGAGCAGACAGTCGAACAGCGGCTGCAACCTCTGGTGTCCCGTGGTGATGATCTTGTGGAACACCACCACCAGCAGGTCAGCGTGCGAGCCGGTGAACACCGGGATGTCCATGTAACTCACCGTTCACAAGTATAGTGAGCAGACAGTCGAACAGCGGCTGCAACCTCTGGTGTCCCGTGGTGATGATCTTGTGGAACACCACCACCAGCAGGTCAGCGTGCGAGCCGGTGAACACCGGGATGTCCATGTAACTCACCGTTCACAAGTATAGTGAGCAGACAGTCGAACAGCGGCTGCAACCTCTGGTGTCCCGTGGTGATGATCTTGTGGAACACCACCACCAGCAGGTCAGCGTGCGAGCCGGTGAACACCGGGATGTCCATGTAACTCACCGTTCACAAGTATAGTGAGCAGACAGTCGAACAGCGGCTGCAACCTCTGGTGTCCCGTGGTGATGATCTTGTGGAACACCACCACCAGCAGGTCAGCGTGCGAGCCGGTGAACACCGGGATGTCCATGTAACTCACCGTTCACAAGTATAGTGAGCAGACAGTCGAACAGCGGCTGCAACCTCTGGTGTCCCGTGGTGATGATCTTGTGGAACACCACCACCAGCAGGTCAGCGTGCGAGCCGGTGAACACCGGGATGTCCATGTAACTCACCGTTCACAAGTATAGTGAGCAGACAGTCGAACAGCGGCTGCAACCTCTGGTGTCCCGTGGTGATGATCTTGTGGAACACACCACCAGCAGGTCAGCGTGCGAGCCGGTGAACACCGGGATGTCCATGTAACTCACCGTTCACAAGTATAGTGAGCAGACAGTCGAACAGCGGCTGCAACCTCTGGTGTCCCGTGGTGATGATCTTGTGGAACACCACCACCAGCAGGTCAGCGTGCGAGCCGGTGAACACCGGGATGTCCATGTAACTCACCGTTCACAAGTATAGTGAGCAGACAGTCGAACAGCGGCTGCAACCTCTGGTGTCCCGTGGTGATGATCTTGTGGAACACCACCACCAGCAGGTCAGCGTGCGAGCCGGTGAACACCGGGATGTCCATGTAACTCACCGTTCACAAGTATAGTGAGCAGACAGTCGAACAGCGGCTGCAACCTCTGGTGTCCCGTGGTGATGATCTTGTGGAACACCACCACCAGCAGGTCAGCGTGCGAGCCGGTGAACACCGGGATGTCCATGTAACTCACCGTTCACAAGTATAGTGAGCAGACAGTCGAACAGCGGCTGCAACCTCTGGTGTCCCGTGGTGATGATCTTGTGGAACACCACCACCAGCAGGTCAGCGTGCGAGCCGGTGAACACCGGGATGTCCATGTAACTCACCGTTCACAAGTATAGTGAGCAGACAGTCGAACAGCGGCTGCAACCTCTGGTGTCCCGTGGTGATGATCTTGTGGAACACCACCACCAGCAGGTCAGCGTGCGAGCCGGTGAACACCGGGATGTCCATGTAACTCACCGTTCACAAGTATAGTGAGCAGACAGTCGAACAGCGGCTGCAACCTCTGGTGTCCCGTGGTGATGATCTTGTGGAACACCACCACCAGCAGGTCAGCGTGCGAGCCGGTGAACACCGGGATGTCCATGGGCACGGTGGCCGTGTAGGGCTTGTTGAGACGGACGCCCAGGTTGCGCTCCCCGGATAGCAGCAACAGGATGAACACGCCGATGTGCATCAGGCCTACGCGAGCTGTTACAAATATGAGACTTTAAGTGGAAACTCGCTTTATATAAGGCAAGATTGTAATATAATAGTATCAACCAAAACTCAACGATACAACACTTTGTCAATGGTCAATGCGAACAAAACACGTATCAAGTACAGACGGTGTTAAACTGTCATTAAATCTTAACCTAAACATTGTATGCGTTTGGCGCGGGTACAGCCGGATTAAAACGACCGAGACACAAGTTAGTTGATGACAGGAGCGCATTCGCGCCTTTTAACAAGTCGATGAACATTGTCTACAGATTAATATTAAAAAGTAAGAGTACAATGTAGCATTAAAACTCCATTGTTTTTTTATTAAGAACTAGCGGCCTGTCCCGGCTTCGCACGGGTGGACCGGTAGAAGTCTAAAACCCAGTTCCGATGGTTACAAACACAACAAAAAAAGAATTATCCGAATCTGTCCAGCCGTTTTCGATATATACTACTCAAAAGAAAATAAGGACCAACTGATTTTTGTCGATTTATTTAATAATATTTAAATATTACTGGTTATAATGACTGAATCTGATTAATATTAACGATTTTACTTGGAAATACACAAAAATTAAGTTTGTATTCCAATCAATCGTTAAATTAAACGAAATTGAATGAAAAGTGGGGAATTGCAGGAATGTATCAACTTACACAAAACATTAAAAAAATCGAAAAAATAACGTCTTTAATGTTCCAAAGTGTTCTTTAAAGCTTCTCTTTTAACTCTGTTCTCTCTGTGCTACTCATTTTAATGGATGAGGAATGTTCAGGATTAAATACCAAACATTTTCTTTGGGATTCTCTACCAGAGGGTTTTCAGACAATTAATGAGATCCAGCTGGGTGTTGATGGGAATTTTACTTTCATTTGCACTCGTCTTTAACTCATCTTTTAACTGCTGAATAAAACTTAGGTAAAAATCCTGAGTAGCCTAACTGTAACATTGTAATTTGAACGTCAGCGAATGTGTGCACTGTTAGGTGCGACGTGTTCGCTCGACCATTATCCTGCT
The DNA here is from genome assembly GCA_028554685.1 of Agrotis ipsilon. Classification (NCBI taxonomy): domain Eukaryota; kingdom Metazoa; phylum Arthropoda; class Insecta; order Lepidoptera; family Noctuidae; genus Agrotis; species Agrotis ipsilon. The sequence goes on along the minus strand of CM052969.1, from coordinate 15,889,590 downwards.
TGAAGATGAACTCAGGTACTCGTTGCTGTGCGAATGGGGTAATGTGGAGTTACACCACATTCGCTATGCAATTTTGAGCAGTTACAGCAACTTTATTACGAAGTGCGAGCTCAGTTTTGCGTGATAGAGACAACCGCCCCAGAGCAAAATTCAGATCTCATCGGAACAGTCTGTTTCAAGAGTTCAAAGATCTAAAACCTGTTGTTTAGATCTTCTCTACACTCTAATGAATCAGTCTTTATTAAAAAAAAATAAGCCTGCAGTCATAAATAAAAAGCAATGAAGCCCATTCAAAACAGTTACATAATTTTTCTCTTTGCAAATGTTTCACGATTTGCACCATACGCTCCAGTTAACTGAAGGAGAACCAAGCATCTTCTTGAGTATTGTTAGTCTTCATGGAGTCGATTCGGAATAGTCTAGTCAATTATAGGGGTGCCTGTAGCTCAACGCAATGGAGTTTGTACGGTCCGCGCGGTATATTTTCGCTCTATTTGCGCGGTTAATCAAACTTATTGGTCTTCTTAGGCTTTACTTCCTTACTTTCTTCCTGGATCACGGCGTCTGGTGATATTACCCGTCTTTTGAGACCAGTTTCAAACTTTTTGAACCACTGGTTACGAATATTCCACCATAAGACCTACCTGTTCTGGCTATGCCCCCCCCTGGAATAAGGTAACACCCCAAGTGGCTGTTTTTGCATCCATATGTCTCCGAATAAATGGCATTATGAGATTAAACAATCCTTATAGCCTACTTGCTGTATAAGTCGAAGAAAACTCCGTTACAAGTTTGAAAAATAAAAAACACCAAAACGTAAATTCTAAGAAATCTCAAATATGTAATTAAAAAATAGTTATGAATTTCCAATTATGCAGTAAAACAATATTAATACTTGAAAGAATCTATAACAAGGTATTTACCATCTATTATGTACACAGAATATGAGTAATACTTGATTAAAGTGCAAATTAATAAGTGGCCCCTATTTTGTTTTGACGAGTATATTAGCTTAGCAACACATTTTGCGATCCATTTTTATATTATAGATAGATAGATATTACAAAGATGACTGAAATGATCTTGGCGGTTCTCTGACTGCACTCAGGTATGAAACAGTGATCTAAAAATCCTATGTAATGTTTTTTGTCTCATTCATAGACCCAGATTTTGTTTTTGGGTCTAAACAGTCGTTAGAGAACGATTTTTCCGAGTTTGAATTTTTTATAGAAAGGTCGTCTGTGGGACTCGTTGCACGATTTTTTCCTTGTCTGAGTCTCTTTCCATAAGATCCAATGTGTCTGTAATATTGCACATGACTTTGTATCATGGATATTAAATCACCCAATGTTCGACTAACTGAGCGGTAGTAAGGACCTTCCTTGATCATTGTCACAGGTTTTGTGACTTCTGTTACAGCAAAATCACTAATTTTGTATGCAATATAATGTAAACTCACCATACAGACACCACAACATGAGCTAGGGCAAAATTAACTGCAAAAACGAACTATCAGCACAAAAACACTTAAAAGCGCTGACTGCCTAAAACCACTTAAGAGGGTATAATTTCTGTTGGACTGTTAGAACCTGTCAATAAGTGTCCTAATGCCGTATATTATTGGGGTAGGAACCTAAGAAATGTAAACACTGATCGAATCAACGAAAGCTTTGAGAAAAATGCGACCTTTTTTAGTGTTCACCTAATTTTGCCGGTGTGTGCAGCTATGGTCGACATGTCAGTTTTACCACGAAAGTTACGATACGGTGAGAAAGTATTATTTTTCTAGTGTTGATGGCATACGAACACACAGGTATATATGTAGGTATAATGATAGAAATTATAAATAACTTACATTGATCTGCGCGAGAGTCATTGAGGTGATACAATATAGGCACCAACACTTCTAGCACATCAGAGCTTTTCAACACGTAGTACATGAATTTCTGAAACAAATTACTTTGTCAAGTGCTTGAATTATATTTTAGTATATCTCATATTCTATGTAAACTATAATAATAATATGTAGCTCAAGAGCTTGTTTGTTTATTTAGTCAAATGTACTGATCTCGGAAACTACTGGTTCGAATTGAACTTATTATTGTGTTGGATAGTCTATTTATACGGAAAAGGTTTTAGGCTATATAATATATCGCTACGACCAATTAGGGCTAGGTGACCTAGTGGCCTAGTGACCCTAACTAGCAGTTAGGGTCACTAACCACTAGACTAGACCAACAGACCAGTCAAATCAAACAAATCTTTTCTTCTTTTGATTTAGGACGCCAAATGGCACGACAAACCATATTTGGTTAAAATTTCTTTTTTTGAAAAAATACAACAAAATTCTAAACCAAACACACAAAAGTGTAAGTCAATGTCTTTGTTTGTTTAATCATTGACTTATAATATCTGTTAAAAAAATAAGTGGAAAAGAAAGATGGTCCTGAAATGCTATTTAAAAAAATTGATGGAGCCGTTTCCGGAAATCCCTGATTTCTGGTACTAACCTTATTATAATCACACATCTTCCAGAACAAAACAAGCAACTCCTGATGAAGGTTGACCTTCTTAGCGGAGTTGGGCAGGTAGGTCTGTGCCAGCGGGTTGTTGAGCAGCCTCGTCACTCCTCGCAGGATGAACTGGAAGTCCTCATCGCGGTGGATCCGGGAAAGGTAGTTGATGAATAGGTTGTCTGGGAGAGTCTGGAAAAAAATGTGTTATTTAGTTTTTTTTGGGGGATGTTTCAACCGCTTCTGGCAACCATCCGTTGTATGCATAATCATCATCATCAGCCTTTAAGTGTTGCCACTACTGGGACACAGGCCTCTTTGAGAGGGAGTGAGCCATAATGCTCCATGCGAGCCCAGTGCGGTTTGGTAGAAGTCTTCGAATTTTTGGTTCACGGACATGCCGGTTTCCTCAAGATAGTTTTCTTCACTGTTAAGGGCAATGGTTAAGAAATAAAATACACAAAGTATGCACCTCGAACCCACGACCCACAACTCGTAAGTCGGGGCTGATACAACTGAGCCACTATTGGTCTTATTTACGCATTATTCACGTCACAGAAACTATTGACAATTCAGTTTGACCCGCATTTTAACGAAAACTGATGGAGGTTTGACGCTTTTAAAATTGGCAATACGTACAACTTAGTATAATTTTAACTGAGCTGTATCGGTACGATCTTTTATTACTATTTATTTAGTATTATGTATTCAGCGGTCCTACCGTCATCATCTGTTTCATAGGTCCCAGCTGTGGCTGGTAACACAAATAGGAATTTATCATTAAACATTTCACAAAGTATCACATTTCACACTGCGCCAACTATACCGTCTTTTTCAAATCAAATCAAATCAAATCAAATCATTTTATTTGCTTAACATAGGTAGTAATTACAGGTCTTAAAGTTATTAGGGCGCTATGTTATGCCAAGAGGCGTACAAATATGGTTGCATGCGAAAATTGTGACAAAAGAGAAATGGATCATTATTTATCATGGTAAATGGGTATGTCAAAATTTTATGAAACAATAATTGTATAATGTCAAAATATGTGTAAATGTCAAAATAATTAATAGTCATCATCTCTTTATATAAGTCACAATATTGGATTACAATAGTCATAAAGTTATTAATTATTGTCAAGCTTATCGGATAAAAAATCAGTAACAGAGTAATAACATTTATCATTAAGCAATCTTGTAAGATGACTCTTGAACACTCTAAATGGTTGCTCTTTGATTTTGTTTGGAATTTTATTATAAACAATAGGTGCCATACACATAACACTTTTTTTCACTTCTTTTGCTTTGGAGACATTTCTGATATCATGGGTATTACCGTTATGGAGCTTACAGATAGTCTTACTCTTTATTAAGCACACCATGCAAATTACGGGTATTTACAGATGTGTCTTACACATAGGGTGACACAATGGTGTTGGCGGTCTTATCGCTTATACCTACCGATGAAGATGAGAAGAATTTATACTTATATTTTGTACTTACTTCATCAGACTCCTCGTTAACAGCATTGCTTGTGTCATGGTCCAGCGTTACGATTAATACTTGTAAGGCTACCTGCAAAGAATAAATATGTCAGTTATTATGTTTTTGTTTATAAGTGTGTCCGTGTGTGGCATCAATCAGTACAAGTAAAGTAACATGGGAAAATAGCAATTTCATAAAAATCAGCCGTTTACGATTACTTCCCAGAATTTGTTCCCTATTAGCAACACTATCGATTAGTGTAATAATACAGGATGTGATTTTTTTCCAAAATCAGCGGGTTCGATTCCTGGCCAGGATTATTGATTTTTCTAAAATCCAATGATGCAGTTTTCATTTTCATCAAAATCGGCCTCGAGACTCCTTTCAACGTTTTTCGATATTCCTCATAGTTTCAAAAATAGTCATCCACGACCAGTTGAAAAATTCATGCTGAATATGCGTTATTTTTTTTTAGACTGACATGGTCACTATAACTATTAGTTAGTTTTAAAACGGGATATTTACGGATGTGTTCTTCCGTGATCATGGCTTGCAACAGTGCCGAAATATCGGAAACTCAAAACAAATAATAAACATGGTAAATATCCCGTTTTAAAACTAACTAATAGTTTTTTTTTTTTTTGAACACTGACGGGTTCGAATTCGTTCTAGCTATAATTTATCTGTTCAAAAGTTTGGTGATAAGCAGATCTTACAACAGGCGCTCTTTTAATTTATTATAATACAAGTACTTGCGTGTGTTTAAATTCAAAAGGGAAAATCCCGTGGAAATCCCTTCACAGAATTTTGGAGAAAAAAACTTTCGCAGCAGTACGTACTGAACTAGTATAATTTTATAAGTGAGCATGAAAAATTGAACAGTTAATGTAAAACGTCTCATGAAACTCTTATAGCTACAACTTATAACTAATTAAGATCATTATTCTAAAGAGCATAAAGTGAGGGAGACTGATGCGTAAACAAAAACTCCTAGTTTTATCATTATTACCTTTGTAGGGGAACAGATGGCGATATTCTTTCCCAGATCTGTGTGGAATGTACGAAATATTGTTATAAGCTCTGTTTACTTACTTCAACGAGCGGCTCGAGGGTGTCTGCAAAGAGAAGGTGGTTGTAGGGCAGTCCCAGCCCCACAGGGTCGTAGGAACACACTGTGTTCACCAACGATGTGAACAGAGGTAAGGCGTGGCGGTTCTCGGGGCTTGTCAGGTAACTGTGGGAGGCATTAGTTTTTTAACTGGGATGTTACACATTAATGTCTTTTTAGAAACAAAAATCGCAATACAGACTGCTGCGCTACGTGTCGCATTTTGAATATCGCACGGAGTTATTATTCGTTTGGAATACAAATTATTCATTATTCTGGGTGTGGATGTTTGTACATGCTACACAGTAAAATATCCTAGTCTATCACATTATATGAAAAAAACATTTTATAACCAACTACCGGCCCGCCCCGTGCATGGCTACGTGTTACAAAAAATGTGATAAATAAAGAACCGCTCGACCGATTTTGTGTAAACTTCACATAAATAATCTAGTAAATAGTCAGAACAAAAGCCTAAACATTTGGTTTAGATAGGTGAGCCCGTTCCTGAGTAATAAAGTTACAACGAAAAGTGGCATTGATTTTTATATGAATAGATATTATTACGGAAGGTTAGAGGTTGCCCAGGGCAAAGGTATCTCCCATAACCATTTATGTATTCAGTTACTGGGTTGTGTCTAGGTCAAAATTAGGCAGTCACTCCATGTAAAATATGATAAATGATACGCAGTTTGGCAGTTAAAATATACTGACATTTAATAAGCTAACCATAGCTTAGGTACATAGACAATTATAATTTTGTTATAATATCAACACCTCCGCTTAACAAAATTAAACAATAATCTAAACCAAGCCAATTAAATTACTTAGACACAGGTAAAATACCAAGCTTCTCTGTAAAATATTTATGCTTAACAGATCCTAAGCTTTTTGTCAAAATATCTGCCGGCATTTCAGCTGTTTCCAAAAGAAATAACCGTATTGGACAATTTGAAACAAAACCCAGAAAAAGATTTTCTATCATTTATATCTGAACCCCAGTCTGCATCTACATAACCCTCTATATAGGGCTTATCTTTGCAAAATACAAGTCCATAATTTTTAGTACCCTTTAAATATCTTAAAATCCTTTTCAGATGTTTCCAGTGAGTTTCATCATATGAGTTATTAAATTGACTTAGGTAATTAACGCTAAATGCAATATCTGGTCTAGTTAAGACTGCCAAGTACATCAAACTACCTAATAATTGTCTATATGGATAATTATTATCACAACAACCATTCTGAGACTTTTCTAATCTTAAATTAATCTCCATAGGTGTTTCTGCAGACTTACAATGTGACATGTTAAATGTTTTTAACAAGCTTTCTACATATTGCTCTTGATCAACTGTTATTACATTATTACGCATGTTAACTCTAAGACCTAAACATTTTTTAATCTGGCCTAAGTCTTTAATCTGAAACTTACAACTTAACTCAACAATTAATTTATTTGTTGCGATGCTACTGTTTGAAAATACAAAAAAATCATCAACAAATAATGCTATAATGAGTTTAACATTTCCTTCATATTTTGTAAACAAACAAGGTTCATACTTAGATTTATGATAACCTAAATTGATCAGATGATCATTAACTCTCTGATACCAAGCACGAGACGATTGCTTAAGTCCATAGATGGCACGTTTAAGTTTCAATACTTTGTTATCATCAGTACTAGCTTTATAAGTTACAGGTTTTTGCATATACACAGTTTCATCTAAAAAACCATTTAGAAAAGCTGTCGTAACATCAAGATGACGTATATCAAAACTGTATTGAACTGCTAAAGAAAATAGTAACCTCAATGTTGAATATCTAAGTACAGGAGAAAAAGTTTCATGAAAATCTACACCAGCTTTTTGCGAGAAACCTTTTGCTACTAGCCTCGCCCGGTATCTTACATTATTCTCACTATCGTACTTCTTCTTAAATACCCACTTACACTGCACTATAGTCGAGCCTTGAGGTCGATCCACTAATTCCCAAGCATCATTCTTCCTAAATGATTCCAATTCATCCTCCATGCTTGCTCTCCAAAATTTACTCTCTGGTCCATGTAGAGCATCCTCAAGTGTTACATCCTTATCACTGTAATCTTCGAGCTCTGTAATACATAAATTATTATAGCCATAACGATCAGGTTTCTTTCTTACTCGCTTGGACAAACTTTCTTGATTATCTAAATTCACTGGTGAAATATCTGGTTCCGATGCTGTGTCAAAGGAACTATCATCAGAAGTACTCACCGAAGAAGCTTCTGGAACATATGTAGTGTCTTTATCTTCATATTCAACATCAGTTTCTATATCTGAATATGTAAGTTCTTTATCTTCCAGTTTGTTTTTGTCAGCTTTGCATTCAACAGGAATATTTACTGTGTTTTCAGTTGGAGTTTCCATTATGATGATATCTCTGCTTGTCATCACTGAGTTATTCTCTGGATCATAAACCCTATAACCCTTGACATTATCAGCATATCCAACTAACACAAGTTCCTTAGCCTTCCTATCCCACTTTAAGCGTTTCTCTTTTGGAATGTGCATCATTACCTTACTTCCAAAGATTCGGATATGGCTTAAATCAGGCTTCTTTCCTGTCCAGACTTCGTATGGAGACTTATCATTTAATCCAGTAACCACTGATCTGTTTCTCAAATAAACTGCGGTATTGACGGCCTCTGCCCAGAACTTTTTGTGTAAACCTGCGTCAAAGATCAAACATCTAGCTTTTTCTACTAATGATCTGTTCATCCTTTCACTCAAACCATTTTGTTGAGGAGTGTAAACATTAGTTTTCTGATGTATTATTCCTTGATCCTTTAAAAAACTCTCAAATTCTTGACTGCAGAACTCACCGCCATTGTCTGTCCTTAAAACCTTAATTTTCCTGTCTTTCTGTTTTTCAACCATGGATTGAAATTCTCTGAAAAACTTAAAAACCTCATTCTTTGTTCTCATGAAATAAATGAAAGCCATTCTGCTGTAGTCATCCACAAACAAAACATAATATCTAGATCCTCCAATAGACAAATTTTCCATGGGACCACACACGTCTGAGTGAATCACTTCCAAAACATCATTAGTTTTAGTGACACTCTGCTGGAAAGGTTGCCTAGCCTGCTTACCCTCGCAGCAAATAGTGCACTTAGATTTATCTATGTTTGCTGTATCTTGGTATGACACACCCTCTGCAGCTCCATTCTTCATTTTATTTAAACTAGCACTGTTAATGTGCCCCAAACGTCGATGCCAGGTTAAACTGGAAGTTATAGCCGCTGCTGCAATTTCAATTTTCTTAGTACTTAATCTGTACACACCTTCTACTGATTCTGCCATTCCGACAAGCTCCTTCTGTCGATTATAAATGTAGCAAACGTTTTCTTTGAAAGATACATTGTTGCCATTTTTTATCAACTGGCTCACGGAAAGCAAGTTGGTTGTTAATTGTGGTATGCAAAGTACATCTGAAACTTTGATGTCATATTCTACACCATTCACAACTGTAACGATGTTAACATCACCAGAACACAGCACTGGAACACACGTTTGGTTTGCCACAATTATTTCTTTGGTTTCATGCTCGTATGATGGATTCTCGACGTATTCTTGTTTCGCTGTCATGTGTTTGCTGGCCCCGCTGTCAATATACCAATAATTGCTACTGAAATTTCCAGTCATAAAAATAGCACTAAAAGCATTTGATTGCTTTCTATTGCCTATTTCATTGTTAGGACATTGATTTTTATAATGACCGGTTTGTTTACATCTGTAACATTTAATTATTTTGGCAGCTTTCAAATCTTTTGACGGTTCACTAGGTTGACTTTTTTCTTTTTTCGTGCTGCTGTAATTCGACCTCTGTGGTCCTTTCGATCTCGCAACAAAAGCATTTCCACTCTCGGAACCGGAAACCGTACCAACATCACTACACATATCCATCAACTTCGTTTTTATGACATCTGAACTGATATCGATGCCCGAATGTTCTATGGCCATTAGCATTGGTCCATATTTTTCAGGTAATCCTGCTAACATTAATGCTCCAATCCACTCATCAGTAATGCTGAAACCCGTGCCTTGAAGTCGCTGGCCTGTTTCTACAATCTGAGTTACATACTGGGTCATAGAGTCACAATTCTCCAGCCGAATGTTGATGAGCTTGCGTAAGAGCCCTATCTTACGCGTGTAGCCGGCATCATCGAACATATTCTTCAGCTTGCACCACAAGTCGTATGTTGTTGCAGCGTTCTTTATATGTACATAAAGAGATGGGTCGATCGTCAATACTAATTTCGCCTTCGCTTTAGCGTCTTCACTGGTTTGCGCATTTGTAGGCGAATCTGGTAATTTTTCTGTAATAGCAGACGCCATGCCTTCAAGCACCAACACATTTTGTACCGCAAAACACCAATCCTCGTAGTTTTCTCGCCCTTTTAATTTAGGAATGTTAGCGATATAGTTCGTCGACATTTTTACGGAAACCAAACAGTACTACGTCTTTGAGTATATTTAACAAATTTTTTAACTGGGCCCATAACCTGATAAATGATACGCAGTTTGGCAGTTAAAATATACTGACATTTAATAAGCTAACCATAGCTTAGGTACATAGACAATTATAATTTTGTTATAATATCAACAAAATACCGATATTCAGCTGCATCTGGTTAGACTGGAAGCCGACCCCAATATAATTAATAATAATAATATTCCACAACTGTCTCACAACGCCACCTAGTCATAAGCTAAGCAAAGCTTGTCTTAAGGGTTCTAGTTAACTGATAATAGTACATTATGGTACAAGTGTGTAATGTTGGTGATTACCGCTGAGGCGCCATTGAGACCCGAGCCGTTAGGTGAGGGTCTTAAGAGAGCCGAGGACGGTAATCGTCAATACACACGTGTATCATACGACGGTTTTCAACACACTTGTGAAGAAAATAATATTAGTATTTTTTTTTAAAGCCATTTTATTTAATGATTAAAAAGTTTGTTTAGAGAAACAATTAGTTAACGTGCAGTTGGTAAAATTTATTTGTATCTACTATTGAACACGATCTTTTTTGTTTCGAAACTTTTTTAAAAACAAAGCAACACAAAAAAAAACAAAGCAACACAAAAAAAAAACAACAACAACAAAGAAAAAGTCACAGTTTGATAACAGTATCAAACTGTGACTTTTTCTTTACCATTATTCACAAGTGAGTTATAGGTTTTTTTTTTAATTGGTTGACACTTTAAAAAAAAACCTATAACTCACTTGTGAATAATAGTAAAGAAAAAGTCACAGTTTGATAACAGGTGTCATTATGTGCCTAATTGCGGTGAAATTAGGGCCATTTTATGAGCAAGTGTGTTGAAAACGTACTTATATATTTCTAAATAAATACATATTATACATAAATTACCCCCAGACACAGAACAAATGATCGTGCTCATCACACAAACATTTGTCCTGGGTGGGAATCTAACCCACGACCTCCGGCATAGCAGTCAGGGTCACTAACCACTAGACCGACAGGCCTGTCGAATTTGGTGAAGGCTAGGCAGCTTTATTCATAAAAATTCCACTCACGCAATCCATTTGTTATGATGCGAAGCGGCATGCGAGGCAGGCTTGTATATGGTCTCACTGAAGCAGGTCAGCATCAGTCGCAGCAGCTCCGTGCGCGCCGCCTCGTGTGAGGACACGCGCGGAGGGGACCGAGCGAAGCCCACTCCTCCCGCCCAGATGTACTCGCAACTGTCCAGGGAGGACAGTTCCTCTGCTCGTTCCTGGGGAGAGAGGAATGGGATTTGGTCAAAGAAGTAATCAATAGAGGCATGTACTAATAGTTACCAGCATCTAATTAGTCCACTAATTGAAGAATTTTGAAAAATAATTGACACGTTTTTTTTTTTGTTAAGTCTGTGAATATGCCCGGGTCGACGGCGCGTCGTGTTCCACGCGCGCCTCAAAGAGCGTCAGCATAATGACGGGGCCCCCTCACAGAGGGCCAAAGCCTGCCGGGGTCGCGGGACTTATTCCATCACCGTGACCCAAACCGGTACATAAAGGGCTATTGAAGGACACCGTGGATTTTAGTCAGTACAAGTCTGACAGTCCCTCCCGCCCTGCCCGGGGTGGGAGGATTTGATGATTTTACCATGCTAAAAAAAAAAGTCTGTGAATATTCACTAAGATAAAACGTATCCAAACTCAAGAGTGGGGGCTTATGACGTCAGAACGTACTAAAAATAACACCATGTAATGAAAATATAAAGGATCATGACCATCAACGGTACTGGTTTTTCTCATGCATCAAGATAAAAATTATATTACAATTATTTTCTTAATTTTTGAAGGTATTCTGCAATTGGAATGCCAATTTTGTATAGGGGTTTATTTTGTAAACCTAATAAGTTATGAAATTGTTTTGATAAAATGAATTACCTACTGACGGCTATTCTTACGTCAAAGTGTTCCCATAATAAAAATAAGTAAATATAGTGACGACTCTAATCGATTTTTTTTTGTATACGATCACAAATTAGTATGAATGTAAAGTCATTGGAAAGTTAAATCGCGGGGTTTTTATAAATAATAAAGATGATGAAGATGATAATACATTGGTGTGAAATAATTAGTATTTCATACACACAGTAGTCGTATTATTTTGCTTTTAAAACTTTTCAAAGCAATTTCACTTTGTTGGCTAACGATACATAATAATATGAATTATTGCATCGATTTTTTTTAATTTTCTTGCTTCGGTTTGACATAAATCGAACCTTTTTAATTAATTAATGATTATAGAACTAAATCAGTCATTAGAAATAATTACGTGTTGAGTTTATTTATTCGAGTAATCGATTTTCATTTAAAATCAGTGGCAACATTGGTGTTGGTGTCTCAAATTGAAATGTCATTGTCCAATGTCAATTGTGCGTGGTGCATGTTATGTTTGTTCATTGCGATTTAAATATTACAGTTTTTTATTGTGTCGAGTCCTACTCTCAACAGTAATTGTGATATTCATTGTAACAATTTGTTTATTTCTTGTTTTCAATCACTATCGCTAACTTTAATGTAAAAAAAACTTACCTGTAGTAAACACGACGGATATTTCTATTTTGAGGTTAAGTTACATTTTCTAAAAAAACTTGGAAATGCGGGTTTTGATTCCAAAATGGCAATTATAGATGGTTATTTGGTTAATTTATAAACCATCTAAAACAACTTTGGAATTGACGCAACTCTGTACCGTGGTCCATATTGTCCTGGTCATTCTCCTTTTAAAAGCTTCTACCTGTCTAGTTGAACTTTTTGTTTACGTGAAAGAAAAAAATATGGGCCAAATATTTTTTGATAATCTAACTGACAGACTTATGAATATACTTTTTTTTAGTACATACTTGTTACTTGTGTCAAAATTTACCTTAAAAGTTCGTCAGTTAGAAAATGTCTAGAAAATCCTTAATTTCGAGGTATTCCAGTTAGGGCACCCGCTAAAATGGCACCTGAGCGAATGGCTCCTAAGCTATTCCACGAACGGCACCTATCAAAATTTTTTGCAGGTGCCCTTTGTGGAATAGTTTTTCATCTAGCATTTTATTCCACTTAGGGCACCCATGGATTTATACGTACTAGTGTTGGGACGTGTATTTTTTTAGGACGTCAAAATAAATGATTAAAACTAGTTAGGAGCTTACTTATTTATTAAGGAGTAACATAAGTGACATTTTTGTCGAAGTTAAAAATCTTCATGTTGTTGGCGTTAGAGTTTTTATCCCATATCTCAGTTAGTAAGATTTGTATCTCAGTTAGTGAGAGTACTCAATGTGTGTTCTGATAAGTAAATACATACATACTAGAAGAACAGGATCATGGAGAAGGTGTTCGTCTGTCATCAAATACTAAAACGTATTTTTGGTGAATTTCCGTGAAATTTACTGGACTCGCACAAATTTAAAGTAGGACTTAAGTAGATATTCGGTAACAGAGAGCGTAAGTAAGTAGTCATCAGACTGATATTGTTTTGTATTTATGTGTGATGACGTATCCGTTAACTTTTACGTTTGGAAAAAATCTTCTTAGTTTTTCCTTCTCTAATACAAACTATAAATTAACTTGTCATGTGATTATTAGTTCGTTGATATCTTCCTAAGCTGGATCGGGCTGAGGCCACCTTCAAGCGGCTCTTACCCAACCTTAGTGGGAAAAACAATCACCTCCTACCGGAGGCTGCACGCTAGAGTCATGCGGTCCATCAGGGCACTGTATGAGGCCCTGTGCATGCGGAAGCAATCGTCAAAGCTTGCCAGAAGGTCATTGCTATCCGGATGATCCGGGGATACCGCACGATTTCCTGTGAAACAGCAAACCTTGTCGGATTGCGATCTTGGGCTTGGGCCACTTAGAAAAGATGTAAGACGCAACCGTGGCGGAGACATAATGTCTCGTCTAGTTCGGCGTCTCTTTCATACAAAATGTATAGAAGCGTCGCGAGGTAAAACACACAGAAGAGAAGAGGCGCGGGCGCGACTGTCATACATTTTCGCACGTAAGTGACGTATTCTCGTCTTACGTCTTTTCTATGTGGCCCGCCCTTGGGATTTAGCGGCAAAAGCCCTCCAGCATGTCTGACTGGCGTGTGGAGGTGCAACCTAATGGTGATATGGAGGGGATGACTGTGCAACAGAGGTTTGCCCACGCTGCGATTGTGGCGGTAAGACCTCTCTTTAAGGAGTGGCTTGAGAGGCGCCACAGCGTCCTCACCTACCGTCTGACGCAAGTCCTCACCGAACACAGAAGATGTTTCAATCATGGTCATGATGGTGCGAGTCGCCTATTACTCGTCGCGTACATGTCCCTTCAACGTTGGCCGGAAAACGTCTTGCGTCGTTCGTCGCCGTGGGCATCTACCACTACGGCAAGGCGTGAGGTGGACGCTGTCCTCTCTCTAACGCTTCGCGCCTCCTCTTACGCGAGCATGACTGCTTCGCAGAAGGAGGCGACCGTTTCCCACTCCGTAACCCGCAGCATAACTTCGACCAAGGCTGGGCGCGAGAGGTCACCGCCTATCGCCATCGTTAGGACACGCGGTGCTCTACCCATAAGGGTCAGACCTGCACCGTATGCTTCACCGTTTCCTCCAGGAAATCCTCGCAGTGGTGACTTACCCCTCACAGGTACCTCCCGAAACATCCATGTCCTGTGAGGACCTGCTTCAGGCGGTAGGCGAGGACGCCGTAACGCGTCTTGTTCCACTTGTGCCTCAAGTAGCTGTCAAGCAAACAGAGTGAACCCAACAGGACCAGTTCCAGTTCCTGCCGAGGTCACCAGAATACCTTCAGAGGTTACCGCGGCCCTGAAGTACCACCTTGAATTGATACATGCCTAGTACACTTGTTGGTTACTCTTAACGTAACAACAAGAAAATTTAAAGTCCCAGCACTAGTACGATCCGTGGGTGCCCTAAGTGGAATAAAATGCTAGATGAAAAACTGTTCCTCTAAGGGCACCTGCAAAAAATTTTGATAGGTGCCGTTCGTGGAATAGCTTAGGAGCCATTCGCTCAGGTGCCATTTTAGCGGGTGCCCTAACTGGAATACCTCTTAATTTCCACTCCTTTTGTTGTATTTTTTATGTGTTATAATGACTATAGTATTTATATTGTGCTTGTATCGCACCCAAACAGTTTTTAGAATTCCAAATACAAAGCAACAAATTAGAAAAGAAAGAAAACTAGACAATCAATAATAATTTCTGCAGACAAACTGCATATTTAATAACTACACTGTTTATCAATCAGACTATTAAAATCAAAGCGCTTGATTCGCTGAAAGGAGCGACCTTCGTAAACCATTGTAACAAGTGCTCGGACCTTGACCACAATAAGAGCTCCGTATGCAATCGCTTCCTTGCTGATTTCGACACTGAATGAAATATTAATGCTTCATTGTAATAAATTAGCAATATCCACATGTTTAGCTACAACACGCGTGTACGCCGTAAGGACAAGTTACGTGCAGCAGCCAGTAAAACTCATCTTATGCATGAGACGATTTTTTGTTCAGCTTCTCATCTTTAATATATCATCATCAGCCTATTAATGTTCCCACTGCTGGGACACAGGCCTCCTCTTTGTGAGAGGGAGTGGGCTATAATCCACCACGCGGGCCCAGTGCGGGTTGGTAGATGTCACATATCTTCGAATGTTTGGTTCTAGGACATGCCGGTTTCCTCACGATGTTTTCCTTCACCGTTCTGAGAGCAGTGGTGATGAAATTAATTACACAAAGTAATGCGCCTGACTGGATTCGAACCCATGACCTACAACTCGTAAGTCGGGACCGATACCACTGGGCCACCACTGCTCTCATATATAGTGGCTCCGCTTTAATATACAGGGTGAATTTTTCAACTGGGCGTGGATGGCTACTTTCGAAACTATGAGAAATATCGAAAAACGTTGAAAGGAGTCTCGAGGCCGATTTTGACGAAAACTAAAACTGCATCATTGGATTTTAAAAAAATCAAAAATCCTGGCCAGGAATCGAACCCGCTGATTTTGGAAAAAAAATCACACCCTGTATTATTACACCGTTCGATAGTGTTGCTAATAAGGATCAAATTCTGGGAAGTAATAATATACGGCAAACTTAAGGAAAACGTATAATTACAAAAAAACTGATTAATCTTCAAGGCAAAGACTGTATTTGAAACTTAAGTTACCGTTTCTTCTTGAAAATAATGCTATTTTTAGTTCAACTCAATAATGTCGTATTGCTAAGTACAGAGGGATTGTTGAAACGTCAAATCCAGTGAGACATTGAAAACAATGAAATTTTATATTTCGAATAAATTATGGCTCAGTAGATGTAAAGTAACATGGAAAAATAGCAATTTCATAAAAAATCTGCCATTTCTTAAGTTTGCCGTATATGGTTACTTCCCAGAATTTGATCCTTATTAGCAACACTATCGAACGGTGTAATAATACAGGGTGTGATTTTTTTTCCAAAATCAGCGGGTTCGATTCCTGGCCAGGATTTTTGATTTTTCTAAAATCCAATGATGCAGTTTTAGTTTTCGTCAAAATCGGCCTCGAGACTCCATTCAACGTTTTTCGATATTCCTCATAGTTTCGAAAGTAGCCATCCACGCCCAGTTGAAAAATTCACCCTGTATAGTGGGGCCTATTAGAACAATTATGAGAAAGGCCAATTTTAAAGTTACAATTTTATTTTCTCCATGATCTGTCAGTAAACAAAAGTTGTTACTTTGTTAAAGAATATCTGTCCGACAAGTTTTTACTATATAGGTAACTTTTTCAACTGGGATGGATAGCTAGCCGAAACTATGAAGAAAACTATGAGAAAGGAGTCTCGAAGCGAATTTTGACGAAAACTTAAACTGCATCATTGGAATTCATTAATCTTATCCAGGAATCGAACCCGCGGATTGTGAAAAAAAAAACACCCTGTGCATTATTTTGATCAGGAGAATATAAAGATTTAAGCTTCGGTTGTCATGGCAACCGGGAGCTTAAAACTCAACATGAGACCCCCTGCCCTCGTCCTACTAAGCACGCAATAGATAAACTTTATTGATAAGCAATGTATCGTGGGAACTGAAGCTAAATAAATCATGTCCGCCCACGCCAGCTCGTAGATAATTTATTTCCTTTAGTGCAATATTGAATGACGTCAAAGGGACGAAGGTTTAGAATGAAAAAAAAAATCTGAAAAATCGGCTAAGTGCGAGTCGGACTTGTGCATGAAGGATTCCATACCAGCCCCCTTAAATATTTACTTTATTTCTTTGGTATCAGAAATGATGTCATCAGATGACATAATAGAGTATTTTACTGCATACATAAATTGATACTCTATTTAGTCCGTCAGTAATAATATTGAAAAATAAATGGACACGTATTTTTTATTTTTTCAAATCAATGAATATTGACAAAGATAAAAAGCTTCCAAATTCGGGAGTGAGGGCTTGTGACGTCATTGCGCTTGTAAAATTGTACCGACCGAGTGACGTTTTGTGATTTTTAGAAGCGTTGTATCTTCGCCAATTTTGGTTTACGTGACAGAACAAATACGGGTCTAATATTTTTTAATAATCTGTATTTCAGACTAATAAAAAATTTTGAGTAAAATACCGTATTTCGGGTGGCGGTGCGAGCGGTGCGACCGCACCGGGCGCCTTCTAAGAGGGTGCGCCAAAATGATCCAAAACTGTCGCTACCGCGCCGCCACCGCGCCTCTAGACTGTGTATACGGTCGATACCACGCCGCCACCGCGCCTCTAGGCTGTGTATACGGTCGCTACCGCGCCGCCACCGCGCCTCTAGGCTGTGTATACGGTCGCTATCGCGCCGCCACCGCGCCTCTAGGCTGTGTATACGGTCGCTACCGCGCCGCCACCGCGCCTCTAGGCTGTGTATACGGTCGCTATCGCGCCGCCACCGCGCCTCTAGGCTGTGTAACATACGGTCGCTACCGGGGAACACCCAAATACTCCGAAATATTTTATTCCGAATTTCGATTTTCAAGACTCCGAATATCATAATACCTAAAAATTACAATATCTATTATTAAGAATCTCGAAATTTATTTGACCGAAAGTCGTATGTCCGATTTAACGCCGAACTGCCGCCACCGCGTCTCTCGCGGCCGCAGATGTCCGGCGCTGATTTTATTTTTCGTGGATAGTGAATGACCCTAGCTATCATACACTTACGCCATACACCCAACATATTAGTACAATTGAAGAAAAAAGTGAAACGTGATTCTCTCCATACAAAAAAAACTAATTAATTTTTTTTCAGACAAACTATCAACTTTACAAGAAATTTCACAAGAGTAAAAGTTGTCAGAAATATCATGAAGAATCACATAAAAAAATCGCATCGATATTGGAACTTTGTTGCCTATGTCTACTAATTTTCGATATGGGACCACTGTGCGCCACCGCGCCTCTAGGCTGTGTATACGGTGGGTCAGCGGCGCGTTGTGTTCCACGCGCGTCTCAAAGAGCGTCAGCATGATGATGGGGCCCTCCTCTAGAGGATCGAAGCCTGCCGGGGTCGCGGGACTTATTTCATTACCGTGACCCCGGAACATAAAGGGCTATTGAAGGACACCGTGGATTTTAGTCAGTACAAGTCTGACAGTAAGGATGGGAGGACTCATTTGATGATTTTACCACGATAAAAAAAAGGCTGTGTACCTATAGGGTCGTTACCGCGCCGTCACCGCGCCTCTGAAAAAAATCTAGGAAAGTAGCTATTGAAAGTTATTTTTATATTATTGCTAAATAATCATTAGATTTGATTAGGTAATGTCATGTGAAAAGAATAAAATAATAAAAGCTGACAATTATTAAAATTATTTTTCAGTTGTGGTGGACAACTGAAAAATAATTTACCACCAACCCATTGCTTTTTCTGGTTGAAAATAAATACTGCTTAAAAATTATTTTTTTAGAGGGGCGCCATTTTTAGTCCTCGCACCGGTTGTAAATGTTAGTAGGACCGGCACTGAGTATATTATATTCTTACTCGAAGAGGATCAATGTATATTATATTCATAGTATTCCGAACTGTAATACACAGTAAGTCCTCGTTATGGCAGGTCACATCCTAACTAAAGCGAGCGAAGCGACGACAGAGGGTGCAACTTATTCTTCCGAAAAAATGTGTTACGTATGAACGCGACGATCGCGAATTCGAAGGACGATTGCTTTAGTTATGACGTGGGGTCTTGTCTCGATACATATTGACATGGGGTCTTGTCTCGATACATAATCGAATGATGTTATGAGGCAGTACGCCTGATAAGGCTGCTTATTTCCCATGTGGATGTAGCTTCATAGGTTTTTGATTCCCCCTGAGTAAATGTCAATTACTATTTGTTTAAGCAAAAGCATAATTGACTTTTATACAGCAAAGCAGACGGCACGTCTGGCACAGTGGCTGAGCAATTAGACTGCTGCGCTATGTGTTGCGGGTTGGATCCCCGCACGGACAAATATGTGCACGATCTGCAAATAGTTGTTATGGGTCTGGATGTTTGTGTATGTGAGTTTCTCTGTTTGTAAACGCACCTACGATACAGGAGAAATTCCTAGTGTCTAGTGTGGAGCAACATTAAAAAAAAAGGAAAAGAAAAGTCGACCTTAAGCAATTACTGCAGTTGTTCAAATTCAATCGGTTTGTACCGATTGAATTGACTCATCATTCCATTCGGCAGTGTTTGTGGAAAGAAAAAGCCGACCGATACAAGTTGGCAGTTGCCAAAGTAAAAGATTATGTGCGCCAATCAGGCGATTTGTAATTCCCGAACATTTGTCTGCATAAATATTCGATAATACCGTCTCGGCTATGTCATTTAATGCCCCGATTGTATGCATATCAAGCTTAACATGTACAGATACTAGCATATCAAGCATCTCCATTCTATAACTTTAATAGATTTTCAACTTTATCAAAATAATAAAAGGTTCATGTTCGATTGTAAAAGACAGACTGTAGTATAACGATATGCTTTTGCTGTACATTAAACTAATAAAACAACCAAAAACATATATTTAACAAGTAAAACATGTAAAACTTAAGTGGTTTTCAATGTCATTTAGCGACGATTGTTGGTGAGGTAAAATAAAACATTGATTAGAAAGGAAGGAATGAATATGGTTTATTGATACCTTAACTATATACAAAATTTGCTATTTACAAGTAGTGGAAGTGCATTTACCATGGAAATTAATAACAGCCAATCAAGGCAGCACATCAGCTAAAACACCAAAAACCAACGTTATTTATCCATGCGCAAAATTGCATGAGTTTCCTGCTCGTTTGCACACCAGGATGACTTAGGTTGTGAATCGCATTAAATGCCGTTATGCGAAATTCTTCAGGTAAATACGGACGTATTTTTTGTGTTGACGCCTCACAGTAGATAGCGTGAGTCATCCCAGGTAATGTTATCTTGCGCATCTGGATGTTTGAATGACGTAGTAAATCTTGAATAGCTGTGTCCTTTTCTTGTGCGCTTGCGAGTAATTCATAGTTGATTGGAGTGGGGCAACTGATAGTTTCTATGCGCGATAATGCGTCGGCAACAATATTATCTCGCCCGCTGATGTGCCGTATGTCATTAGTAAATTCGCTAATGAATAATAACTGTCTGCTGCGACGGGGAGTTTCTGAGTCTGATGATATTTTGTGAAGCGCGTAGGTAATTGGCTTGTGATCTGTATACACAATCAGTTCGCGTCCTTCAAATACTTTTCTGAAATGCTTCATAGCTAAGTATATAGCCTGTAGTTCTCGGTCGAATGTTGAATATTTTTGTTGCGCCGGTGTAAATTTCTTCGAAAAGTATCCAAGCGGTTGCCATGTGCCTTCGACTTGTTGTTGTAGTACGGCACCTGCACATTTATCTGATGCGTCACACATTAAACCGAGAGGGACTGAGTGGTGTGGATGGGCCAAGTAGGTTGCTTGTTGAATGCATTTCTTGCAATCTTCAAAAGCTTGAGAAGTTTCTTCGTTCCACATTATTTCCGTTTTATCACGTTTCTTCGAGTGCGTATTATGTAAATACATGTGCAGAGGTGCTTGAGTTGCTGCGGCGTTCGGTATATTTTCTCGGTAATAATTTATCATACCGAGAAAACGTCGTAATTCTTCAACATTTTTTGGTTTAGGGTAGTCGCTAATAATCTTCACCTTTTCTTGCGGTGGTTTTATGCCTTCAGCAGAGACAAAGTATCCCAAGAATGTGAGTTCTTTCTTGGCGAATACGCATTTAGCAGGGTTGATTGTAATGCCATATTCTTCCAGACGCTGTAGCACGGTTCTGAGGTTGGCTCGAGCTGATGATTCATCCTCTGCAGTCACAAGCAAGTCGTCGACAAATGGATAGACGAAATCGAGGCCACGGAGAACTTCATGAATGAACCTCTGGAATGTTTGACCAGCGTTCTTCAGTCCAGGGCACATGCGTGGGAATTCAAACAAACCAAAGGGAGTTATTATGGCTGTTTTTTCAATGTCCTCCTCACGAACTGGCAGTTGTTGGTAAGCTCTGTTCAGGTCCAGTGTTGAGAAAACTTTCTTCCCGGCGAGTTGGTACGTAAAGTCCTTTATCCGTGGAATGGGATAACGGTCGGGCTTGGTGATTGCGTTGAGTCGCCTGTAGTCACCACATACTCGTATATCTCCATTCTTCTTGGGTACGACATGGAGTGGACTGGCCCAAGAGCTCTTGCTGGGTCGGCAGAGACCCTGACTCATCATGTTTTCGAACTCCTTCTTCACCTTCTCGTAGCGATGCGGTGGTATAGGTCGGGCTCGGGCATAGATAGGTGGTCCAGTCGTTTCAATGTAATGCTCGACTTTGTGCTTCGGGTTGAGTTTCATCGATGACAAACGAGTGACGTTTGGAAAATCAGCCAGTATGTCATGGAACGTTTGTTGAAGATCGATGCTGCGTATTGTAGGTAGGTTTGTGTATCTTCCCGGCGCCTTTGAAGAGAGCTTCGTAGTGTTGTCGATGAGACGTTCATTCCTTAGGTCGACCAGTAGATTATGGTAGCCTAGGAAATCTGCTCCCAGTATTGGCTTGCTTACGGCAGCGACGATAAACCTCCATTTGTAAGGACGTCGTAGACCCAAGTTGATGTCCATTGTCTTTTCTCCATATGTGGGTATCTCTGAATTGTTTGCGGCGTATAATTTGTAAGGCAGTGGGGTAGATCGAGTTCCTTTTCGCTTCGGTATCACAGATATATTTGCGCCGGTATCCACTAAGAATGTGGTGTTGGTTTTTTTATCGGTGATGAAAAGGCGATATGATTTGCTGTCGACATTAGGTTCCGCCACTGCTAATGTCTCTCTTAGTTTTCCGTTTTATTATCCTTGTTGAAACTGCATGGTGATGTACAATGTCTTGCTTTTGCGCCGAATTTTCTGTGATAATAACAGTGAGGCGAGGGAGTAGATGAGCGAGATTTGAAATTCCTTGAGTGCGAGCGAGACGGTGTTCTTGAACGGTCGCGACGATAATTGCGTCGATATTGATGATACGGCGGTGTGTGGGTACACTTACAGTTATCTTTCTTGAGCTCGGCGATTTCTAGGTGTAACTTGCGTATCTCTTCCACTATGCACTGCATATTACCCTGAGCTTGAGAGTTATCGACTGATGCTACAGCGGATACTTCGGTCGTTTGCTCCGTCATCTTGTCTGCCAACTTTGCTAACTCGTCCAACGCAGTGTCTTTGCTGATGGTGTCGCTGACAACAAGTACTGCTCTCACGTGCTGAGGCAGTAGGTTCATCCACATCAATCTAAGAGTATTGTCTGGAACTTTGTTATGCGCTAGGTTACGCATCCGACGCAACAACTGGCTAGGTTTCTGATCCCCTAGCTCCATATCAGATAGCAGCTTTTGTAGTTGTTTTCCATCGGATTCTTCATACACGGAGATTAACCGTTCCTTGATTGCGTTGTAGGGACGTTCCGCTGGCATGTTTTCCAGCAAATCTTCGATTTGCTCGATGTCATCCCTTGGTAATTGCGCCACGACCATCTGTGCTTTCTGAACGTCGCTCTTCTTAAGGTCGCTGACTGCTGCCTCGAAAGTGATAAACCACAGACGCGGTTTGTCACGCCAAAACGGTGGAATACGCATGGAAAGTGCAATTCCAGCGATTTCTTGCTGTAGCTTTGGTGATTCTTCCATTGTTGAGCACTTAATTTACCGATAGCTTTTATTCGACGTCGGGGTCACCACTTTAGCGACGATTGTTGGTGAGGTAAAATAAAACATTGATTAGAAAGGAAGGAATGAATATGGTTTATTGATACCTTAACTATATACAAAATTTGCTATTTACAAGTAGTGGAAGTGCATTTACCATGGAAATTAATAACAGCCAATCAAGGCAGCACATCAGCTAAAACACCAAAAACCAACGTTATTTATCCATGCGCATCGCGCGCCCTCTGTCAACATTCCGAGTAACCAAAAACACTCTGGAGTTATAAATTGATTCGACACCGAAATATTCCAGTCAGTGTAGCGGCGCGTGCGCCGCTGTGCGCACGCTGCTACAGTCACAAATACTAGCGTTCGTTAGCACTTGTGGCTTAGGGGGGGAACAGATATGCAGTATACAATGATTAGATAAAAAGTAAAATATATTATCTATGGATCAACACTTACCGGGCCAGCGCGCTTGGTTGTGGCGACTGTGAAGTCTGGGCAGAATAGGAGATCCTGTGGGCAAACATTTAGTTTTTTTAAACTGTATTTAACATTAAAATAATTATATTTTTTTAGAGGACTTGACAGTTCCCTCTTAGTTGGTTGCCCCAACTCTATCTAGGAATTTCTTTTATTTATTTGTGTTTAAAAATATGTCATGATCATCATCATCTGCCTATAAATGTTCCCACTGCTGGGGCACAGCCTTCTTTTCTGGGAGGGAGGGATGGGCAATAATGCACCACAAAGGCCCAGTGCGTGTTGGTTAATATCATATGTCTTTGAATTTTTGGTTCCAAGACGTGCTGGTTCCTGTGCCAACCATCCTGTCAGAGGAGTGCAACGAGAGTAACGCCTAAGGAACAATATTCATATGATCTGAAAGAACTTAAGGCCGCTACATACGCGACGGGAGTTTTCACGGACATATCGTTCATACAAAATGTATATGAAAGCGCATACGTCACGGAGACACGGACGGGACGGGAACGTGGCCCTTTTTTTTTTTTTTATCGTGGTAAAATCATCAAATGAGACCTCCAACCCCGGGCAGGGCGGGAGGTACTGTCAGACTTGTACTGACTAAAATCCACGGTGTCCTTCAGTAGCCCTTTATGTTCCGGGGTCACGGTAATAGAAATAAATCCCGCGACCCCGGCAGGCTTTGGCCCTCTGAGAGGGGGCCCCGTCATTTTGCTGACAGCTCTTTGAGGCGCGCGTGGAACACGACGCGCCGTCGACCCGGGCATGGTCCATGGTCGGACAGCGAGTTGCCCTTTACTCGCTGTCCGCATGCCCGCGCCTACGGTGGCCGGAGATCGTCTTGCGACGTACGGCGCCGTGGGCGTACACCACTGCGGTTGGGGCGGAGGGAGGACGCTGTCCTCTCTCTCTCGCGGCCCGCCGCCTCCTTCACGAGCATTACTGCCTCGCAGAAGGCGGCGACCGCTTCCCACTCCGTCTCGCTCCGCAGCATGGCCGAAACCAATGCCGGGCGCGAGAGGTCTCCGCCTATCGCCGCCGTGAGGACACGTCGGTGCTCTGCCCAAGCTGGGCAGTCTTGCACCGTATGCTCTACTGTGTCCTCCGGGCGATCTTCGCAGTGGTGACACCCCGGCGTTTCCTCCTTTCCCATCAGCCACAGGTACCTCCCGAAACTTCCGTGTCCGGTGAGGACCTGCGTCATGCGATAGGTCAGGACGCCGTGACGTCTCTCCAGCCACTCCTCAAAGAGGGGTCTTACCGCCGCGGAACGTGGCACTGACGGGGGGAAAATCTCGTCGCCAACGATGTTTATCACGTCCCGTCCCGTGCACGCCCCATCTGAGGTTTTATCCCGTCACGTATGCAGCAGCCTTTAGTTTTTCTGAGTCTGGGTGTTGGTGTATATGAGTTTCTATGTTTGTAAGCGCACCTATTATACAAGAGAAATTGTTAGTTTAGAGCAAGCATTTAAAAAAAAAAAACATCTTCAGCCATTTAAAAAGTCATTATTGAGGATATGAATCAATAACACAGTTGTCATGACAACCAACCTCTAAGCCATAAATTAAAATGCTGATAATATCTTTGATAAGCACTCACACAGACAGCGTTGATAAGAGACTGTGCGAGGGGCACTGATTCATTCTCAGCGGCAGCCGGGAGGGAGGACCAGAAGAAACCATGCCACTCCGGTTCTTCAAGCATGTACGGTAGCACTCGCGTGAGAAGGCGGGCACAGTTTAATGCTGAAATTAAATAACAACCATAATAGACTAATAATGGACAAGAACTCTTGGAAAGACTTGGGGGAGGCCTTTGCCCAGCAGTGGGACAGTGTAGGCGAATAAAAAAAAAAATAGACTAGGCCACAAAAAATAAATAAATAGTCCATCAAGTAGAAAATCAAAAAATATTTTGAACTATATTTTTTCTTTTTACCGGTATGTGAACCAAAATTAATAAAGATACAACTCTTTTAAAATTCACTGTTTCATACCATTGTATAATATTTAGACTTGTGCTGATGTCATAAGATAATTATGTATCCATAATTTTTCAATACAATTAGAGGCTGGATTATAATTACAATTTATTGCTGCAAAATGGTATTTTGGTACTCTAGTGTGTACAAAACTCCTTACAATTAATCAGTAATTAATTATTAGTTTTTAAGATAGAAAATAACATAGATTTAAGACCATTTTATTGTGGAGATTTTTATAACTTCGACAAAAAGTAGATAAAACATAATTTTAAGAATTTAATGCAGTTTTAATACAGCTGGATATGATTCATGGCCTTTGTTTATTTACTATTAATATTCAATATTGATTAGACTGATATTTATTAATATTATGTCAAATATAATTAAGTGTGAGTCATCAAGTTTCTTGCTTGTAGCTTTAGATTAATATTAAAATAATTCTTCATGTAGAAAAAAGCGTCATCTGCATTCTAATCATATTCAATTATTCATAACATAATTCACATTTGATTTTGATTTTTTCCGTTGCCATGACGTGTAATATGAAGTCATACCTGTCTGCTGTTCCCTCTGGGTCCTGCAGCTGCTGTCCACCATCTTCACCAGCTTCTCTACAGCCTTATAAACTAGGGTCGCGAGATTGTTAGGAGATTCTTCTCGTAAAGCGCGGATCTCCGCACCAGGCACCAGCGCGAACACATCCTGAACATTGGTCACACTCTCTGACCAGAATTGGTCCCAAAAACTATCATCCCCGGAGTCAATAGGCTAAAATGAAATCATTACATCAATACTCAGAACCAACTTCGTAAATATATTTTTTGTACCAGATTCGAAACACTTACTTGAGTTTTAGAGGTAAGCTGAACGACAGCTTTCCTAAAGTTCAGTTTTGTGTCAGCGTTACCCATTTTTCACGTTTTCTAATTGTGTAAATACATTAAACCCATCTCAACATAAGTTCTCATAAAAACAATGAAAAATGACAAACTGACAGATGATTGACTTGACAGAAGACGACGTGTCAAAGACAAAAGCCTTCCTTTTGAAATGCAAGGAACTCAATATTTTCAGCCAAAAAGCATGTTACAACATTTTTTGGAAATCATTGATTTCCAAAATATTGTAACCACCTCGTAATACTTGGAGATTTTTTTGGATTCTTCGAAATATTGACCTACCACAGCAGTGGTATGAGGTATAGGCGGTATAGGTATACATTGGGCGTATATGAGGTCCACATTAGGCTATTATGCATGCATGCGATAAAATATAAAATAATTAGGAATCATGTGGGCATCATCACAAAATATTTTATATAACTTTTGAAACTACTTGGTTAGTTGTATGGTCAGTTGCATAGATTTGATCTATGGGTCTATGGTGAGTTGACTTGTTATTGATCTGTGATCTGTGCCAATCTTTTTTTTGCTGCTTGTCAGTTGTCTATGAATTCTAATCATTTTCGAAGTGCTGGAAAATGGCTGCTGCAAATATTGCCCGCAGTGCTTTAAGTGGATTGTTTCGAAAATCCACTACCATTAGGACACCGGTAGTATGTCGGCTCTCGACTGTTGCCCTGCAGCAGAAATATAGCTCAGTAAATGCTGTTTTAAAGTCATACAACACCCGGTACCATCAAAATGGGGTAAGGGTCTCATTAGTCAATACAACGTAATATTTTGCAAAAAAAAGTCGTTTATTTAGGTGGGAATAGTGTCATTGAGGACACAAGCACTGTTTGCATGTCTTATTTTTCAAATAATAATCCTTGTTGAAAATATAACCTCAATCCTATTGCATAACAAATGTGTACAAAGTGTTACCCCAATTGTTTAGGTCCAGCAAGTACAACAGTACTCGACAGGCGGGCACCCCAAGCCTACGCCCAAGGAAATAGAGGAGCGAGTGCTGAAAGTTTGCCAGGCTTACGACAAACTCAGTAGTATGAAGGTACATACGCAACATTTATTTCTTTAATATTCTGTTTCAGGCCCAGAATATCAGTGTCCGCAACTACAGTCACGGACCCCCGCTCACGTTAGAACTTATTAAAAGTAGAGTGCTACTTGTTCTTCAACTTTATGACAAAATTAACCCCGAAAAGGTAGCCTTTACAGAAATATTCTAACTTCTAGCAAAAAGTGTTGTCTATGCTTTTCTGACTTTCAGTTAATTTCAGAATTATAAATTAAATATGTAACTAATGAAGTTTTTTTTCTATTTCAGCTGAGTGTAGACGTCCACTTTATTAATGATCTCGGACTGGATTCTCTGGACCATGTAGAGGTCATAATGGCAATGGAGGACGAATTTGGCTTTGAAATTCCTGATGGCGACGCAGAGAGGCTGGTTAGACCCAAAGACATTATCCAATACATTGCTGACAAAGAGGATATTTATGAATAAAATAAAATTTGAAAACAGTAGCATTGTCTTTGGAATTTAAGACCAGTTGTGGCATAATGCCTGCCGAATAATCAGTTTGAAAAATTCTTGTGCTTTTATAATACAACTGGCCTAAGATGACGAGACATTGAGCTTTAGGGTTTAGTTTGATTTATTTTACTTGTAATTTCAAATAAGAATGAACAATGTAAACTACACTCATCCAACCTCCGACTCTGAAGTTGTAAAAAGTGTAAATTCTGTTTTTATTGATTATACGCCTGTTAGAAGTAGATCATTTGTTTTTCATTTGGTCAATATCAAAACCTGTACAATTAGATTAGTTAAAATTCAATGGGATTTCTTTGGCAATTAATCAATTTAAAACTTGATGAAAAGCAACTGATGAAATACTATGCATTTGCCATTTTCCTGTTTGTCTTTAGCACATAACTTAGATCTTTTACTTTATTGTGATATACCATCAGTTGTCAAATAACATGTTATAAAAAAACTTGTTAGCTTTTTATTTATGAGACATTTAAAACACCTATAAAACATTAAGATGTACAGTGCAGAAAAGCCCACAGAGTACTTTTAATGTAATAAGGACATGCTCATTTTCTTTTTTATCCCAAACTACAGCTGTTCAATCAATCAGATTTTTTGATTACCTAGTTAGGAATAGTAGTAGGAATTTTCATCCCACTTGTGAAGATTTATGCCCGAAAATCAATATTAAGGTGCGTACGGATAGCGCGTTCCTGTGTTACGCGTAGTTGGGAAACACTGTCCACGCGTACATTGGATACGCGTACAGCTCCTGTACGGACCGCCGCGAACCTGTACGCGAGGTCAATCGATCCAGAGCGCTCCGCGAGCCCGCATATTTTCATTATTGAAACTCGAAGAACACGCGTGTTTATTCATTTTGCCGTCCAAATATAGCGTAGCCGGCCGCGTGCGTCCTCTTTGACGCGCGACCAAAAACCGACTGACGGTGGCTCGCGCTGCGAGTTGGCTCGCGCGGTACGCGTACCCCAAGAGTGAACGCCTAGCTGCAGGTATGGACTAGGCGTTCCGGATACGCGTAAACTGAGTACGCGTACCAGGGTACGCGCAATCCGTACGCACCTTTACAATATTGAGATGAGATACATCTAAATCCAAATCCAGGTCCATTGACTGAATAATTTTAGGTGGGTGATTGAATAATTTTAAAATTTACTCAGATTGAAAAATTCTTCGAATAACATACTAAGTAGCTCTGGGAATTTTGAGTTAGTTCAATTTAATTTTGTAAGCGTGCGACATTATTGATTTCCGACAT
Source organism: Agrotis ipsilon (assembly GCA_028554685.1). Taxonomy (NCBI): domain Eukaryota; kingdom Metazoa; phylum Arthropoda; class Insecta; order Lepidoptera; family Noctuidae; genus Agrotis; species Agrotis ipsilon. The sequence continues at coordinate 15,860,525 of CM052969.1, read as the reverse complement.
AATCCCCGCCGAAATGCTCTCCGCCTCAGTAGAACCGCAGCCCTAAAAGGCCCTGCCATCTGACCTCCACGACTTGTACCTATGTGATAAGTAGGACGTGGTTATCGAATAAAGTAAACATTTATTCGTGTCGTCATAGTTTATACCGCAGCGCCTAGATGGCGCTTACAATATAAAGGAGAACTCCATAAACCGGTACTCGCCCACACCATTGTTTGTTTACGCAAGTTATCTGCGAACAAAGACGATATCGTCGTTGTCTCCGAAGTTCTCCAACAAGATAGCTTATTATCTTCACGCTTTCAATATTTTTTCGTCACCTGACAATCAGTCACAAGTGAAGTTGTGCAACTTGTTTGGAAATAAAAAAGGGCCAAATGCGAGTCGGACTCGCGCACGAAGGCTTCCATACAATACCAAACATATTTACTTTATTCTTATTTTTAGTATTTTTTGTGGGAGCAGCAACAGAATTATATCATCTGTAAAAACAACTACCTATCACGTTTTATGATTCATGAGATAAAGCCTGGTGACAGACGGACGGACAGCGAAGTCCCACTAAGAGTCCCGATTGACTCTGGGTACGGAATCCTAAAAAGGGTAAAAAGCTTTGCATTTTGTGAAAACTTTGTCTCTGTTTTTTTTTATATAGGTACCTAGGATAGTTAGGTGCTGCTCTACCCACATTGGTAAAATGAAAAGGATTTAGGCTAAGCGTATGCTGAGACGCAGGCAATGCAGCACAGCACAGTACAGCACAGTACAGGGCAGGGCAGTTGAGGCAGACATATGCCCCCTCCGCATGCTGCGACGCAACTGACATTCGCATCATAAACAAAGTTACCTAGCAACGAATGTATCCAGCATACACAATACACGCGTCGCTCAGGATTCTGTGCCGGCACTGCAACGAGACGCAGAGCAGGACAGACACGCGTCTGCGTGGCATGTGCCTGCGCCGCAGCGTACGTAGTTCAATGACGTTCCATGCTTTACAAAATCTACTCTGCTCTGCGCTGTGTGGACCTGCGTAACCTGCGTCTCAGCATACGCCTAGCCTTAAAGTTAGCGAAAGTCATAATGCTTATCGGACATCAGCTCAATGCGCAACAGAAATGATAAAATTTACTGCGCGTTCTTGGCTAGAAATTTTTATACCAAGCACCTTTGTAAGTTCAATGACTTGTTTTTGCTATAGGGCTATTGAGAAAACAAATACCTACCATAGAACAAATGGAAACAAACAGTTTGTTTTTTCCATTTGTTCCATTATCATTCTCAATATGAATGGGCCTTTTTAAAAAGGAAACAAAGTTACTGAGAATCATAGTATTTATACAACTTTATTTTGAAGAAGTTTCACATAGATAAAGGAGATGGGACCAGAAATATGAAATGTAGGTATGTAGTGTCAGCAAAATATCATGTTTGACTAGTCGGTAACGGTACACATGAGACGACATTGAGATTAAAAACACATTTACATTATTCTATGGTTTCTATGAACAGCAATTATTATTTTCGGTTATTATTAACATTATGTAGTACAATAGTTTATTGATTGAATTTACAACATTATTCCTGCATCTCCATTTACCTTTAGAAAAGAAAGATACTTTCTAAGCATACAATAACATTTATATACAGACTAAGCTCGCGACATCTACACACCGCACTGTCCTTACACACACACATGCATGAGTCCACATTTCTCATTTTATATAACACCACTATGTACACTTTCATCTGAAGTTCGCAGCCTCGAGATATATTATTCTTTTATAAACAAAAACAATTTAAATACTGATACTCCCAGTTCCTCAACTGCCAAAAATGGTCAAGTTCATGCTGGCACAGACAACAATAGCGTATTTACAAAATAAATAACAACATAAAAACAATAACCGACGTCATCGGTGAGGAGTCTAAGTAGCTTTTGCTACGGAACGCGATCACAACACTACTGATTGTTCAACGGTAGGTTTAGAACGATGTCCACTGGTTATGAAGTTATCGTTGTTTGGCCCGACAGCGGGCGGCGCGCTACCTGAAGCGGTTGGAGCGCGCGCGGCCGGCGGACCGCAGGCGCCGCGCCGCGCTCGGGTCCACGCGCGCCACCCGCACCACCGGCTGCAGCCAGTCGCCCAGCCCGTGCAACGCGCGCTTCTTCTTCTTATTATCCTTATCATCAGTCTCTGAACGTAATCTTCGTTCCTCTTTCTCCTCCGGTTTCGCCTTCTCCGGCGACACCTTCAACTCTTGTAACGTCTTTTCTTTGCTATCAGATGACGACTTTTCTTTGCTGTCAGATATGTCCATGGGTTCACAACTTTCTTCTCCTGTCTCCTCTGTTAGAGTCTTGTCTTGTGAATCACACTCTGATTTGTTTTCTATGATAGTCTTATCTTCTTTTTCAGTCTCTGATAGATTGGTGTCCTCCTCGCTGATGGTGCCCTGCGTCGTGTCGTCGTCAGGTGGTTCCGCCGACGACCGGTCTAAACTGCTCTCCACTTTGTTTTCTGACTCGACACTGTTTGTTCTGGAACCTTTTTTAGTTTGCTTCTTTTTATTCGGCCAGCCGGTCCTGTTCTTCTTTTTGAATTTCCCGCGTCTTCCTCGGGGCCTCTCTTCCGCCTCTTTAATCTCATTCCTGATGAGATCACAGTTCTCGCACTCTGACACGAGACTGGACACGTCGGGCATGTTGGTGGACGTCGTGACGGCGGCATCACCGTCCATCACCTCGTCGGATACGTCGTACTCCGCCGCGTCTTCAAACACTTCTGATAGAAACTGTTGTAGTCTCTCTGAGGCCTCCTGAGTCTCAGATATAACTGGATCAACTACTTTGACATTACTGTGCGTGTCGCTGATGGTATCTTCTGACGCCGTGGACTTGTTGTCGTCGTGGTGTCTCCGGCGCTGCCCGAGGCCGGCCGAGCCGAGGATCGCGAGTGTGGAGGCGTGCTCACGCGGTGACTTGCGCGGGTGTCCCTCCAGCGCCAGCAGCGCCGCGGCCGTCCGCTTCCTGATTTTCTGTTTCTTCATTCCTCGCGTCCCGTAAGACCGCGATGGTCCTGGCTTTTCTTCTCGTTTCACTAAGTCACTCAATGGACAGCAATTTGGCTTCAAGGGCGGTAACTGGCCAATTTCATATGGTAACTTTGGCGATTTTGAGTACAGAGCTGTAACAAAATAACAACATTGATCAAAACAATTCAAATAAAAAGGAAGTGATTTATTAGCTTCATTGCTTTTGTACTTACCAAAATATTGGGGTATATTCTTAGCTAGTACTTTATCTTCATCTTGTCTTTTGAAGGTTTCGAACCAGGGTTCACTATGTGGCACAGATTCGAAGGCAAACTCCAGCTGTTCTACGGCTGGGGTATACTTTAATTTCCCATCTTCCCACTTCATACATTTCTCTATAGGTTCATCTCTCAATGGACTGATTTCAGGGTCCGGTGGTGGCGGCGGCGGCTCTGCAGGCACCAGTTGTTCCACGACCTCGGGTGGTTCTGGAGGTGGTTCTGTTTCTTGTGCTTTACAAGGCACTCTCCGACCCCGCTTGGCGACGGCGGGTGCTCTTTTCTTCCGCCTGCGTTTGTCTTCCGACCAGCTGTCCTCCTCGGAGGACTCCTCCTTGAGCGCGAGCGGTCGCGCCAGCCGGCGACGCTCGATGGAAGGCGGCGGCGGCGGGGTCACCTTGCGCCGCGCGCTCAACTCTTTTTCTTCGTCCTCGTCTGAAGACGTCGAGCTCGTCGAACTGGCGCGTTTCGGGAACATGAATTGTTCGGCTTCGTCACTCAGAACCGATAGCTCCGAGCGTCGAACCTTCCTGAACTTGACTACTAAAGGCTTTGTGCCGTTACACGCGGGCGGCGAGTCTTTCCTCTTGTTAGCAAAGCCGCCGCTCGACCTTAACTTGGTACTGACGCCCACTACTTTGTAGTACTGTCGGTCCTCAGTGTGCGCTTCGCTAGCTCGCTTGCTGCAGCGCGTGTTATGTTTTCTCTCGTCGTCTACGACTCCGTTGCGTCGCGGGCTCAGGTTGCCATTAACAGTGGAGTCAGGCGACTGCGATCGCTTCGACCTCTTGTTCTTTGGCTGGTCGACGTCGCCGTTACACATTTTCCTGAGGGATCGCCTCTCGCCGTTGATGGGCGTGGCCTTGTCGAGGAAGCTGGTGACGTCGGTGCCTGCGCCGATGAGCGAGTCCAGCGCGATGAAGTTGGTGTGGTTGCGCACGAAGGCGAGGTGGTGCGGAGAGCGTCGATGTAGCGCCGCGTCCACGTACTCAGTGTTGCACATCTCACAGTAACCACCCTTCACCTCCTTGTCTTCCTTCTCTTTGATTCTTGGGCGACTTTTTCTCGTCATTCTGTAAATAGAAATGTTTTTCCACTTTTAGAACACATTTGGGTAATTCAATATTCCACATGAACGCAACTACTACTTACTTTTGTATGGCAATATCTTTTATATTTAGATTAGTGGTAGTGATCTTTTCAGGAGTTTCCTTCTTCTTTTCTTTGGGTGGGTCTGGCTCTAGTGATATCTCGGGCCATTCATCGAATTCCTTGTAAATAGGTCTGCACAACCTGGAATTGTACAACATATTTAAGTTTTCTGTTGGTCAGTGAGTGAAAAGACGTATGTTTTTTATAAATTTTATTTCATACTTGTCCAGAAATTCAATCTTGATAAAATGTTTAGTGAAGAGCGTGACATGCGCTTTGCGCGACGCCGTGAAGAATGTATCATACAGTTTATCCAATAGACTTATAGCCTGAAAGATTAATAAATATTTGTAAAGATATATAACAAGCGCCATTAAAATATAAATACATAGAAATATTAGGAGGAAAAGGAAAATTGTTAATAGTTAAAGAAAGAAGTAGCATGCACAGAACAGATACTTAATTGCAACAAGCTCTATGAAGACCTATTAACATACCCTAACTATTAATTTAATATTAATCTGTATGAACATTATAAAACATCTTATATTATTACAGTTTCACAAGGTATCAATTCCATGGATATGAAGCAGCAAAAGAGAATTCTAAAGCTCCTAATGCTAGTATTTATTTACATAAATACAATGTGTATCTCAATTTGACCTTGGACCTTTTGAGTGCCACATGTTATCCATCAAACTCGCACCTTCGTTAATGCTAGTGTGAGGGGTGTGTGGGGTATACCTTCTGCACAGTGAGCTGTATGTACTTGTTGTTGGGCGTGATGTGTGGCGGGTCCTGCCGCACGCGCTCGAGCATGGCATCGGCGCGCGCGCGCCCCTCACGCCGCGCCCATCGCGCGCCCCCGCACGCCCACGCGGCCCCCGCGCCCGCAGGTCGGTCCCGCACCACGTGCGTCACGCGGGACGTTAGGAATACTTCTTGATGCTGGAACCAAACGTCATTGTTTATCAACAAACTGTTACATACTCACTGAACTACTATTGGTCACAGTTGCCAAACCAAACTGTTCAAACATTGATTAAGAGTTTTGTAAGTTGTAACAACAAATTCAGTTATAAAATACTAAAATTGCAGTACTGTGAACTTCCCATATTCAAGGGAACAAAGGCCTGCCTATTTGGTATCTTAATATAATTATTATTATAAATCAGTCAATTAACTTGACTACTTTTTCCCGCCTAAACCAATTGACTGATCATCCTGAATTTTTTAATATTTTTTGTCAGTACAAAAAGACCTAGTGTATACCTTCCCGAAGAAAACAATTACTATCTTATGATAATAGATGGAGCCAGGTGTCTTTGTAATTATGTTTGTATTATATTAATACAAACATAATACATCCTGACTTGATTGTCAAATTCTAATTTCATGCGAAGTGTTTAAAATTTAATATTGTTAATTACTAATGTATATTGTGTTGAGTAAGAGTAATTTGATCGAAACTGCATAATGTGAGTTGAGATCGCTTACTGGAAGTAAGCCATATAACATGAAACCTATGTTTGTGTTAGTGTCACCTTACTGTTCCGAATTTTATCATGTTCAAAGGATATGAATAAGAGCTGAGTTTTGGATTCATAATATTGAAAATTATATCATGCCTACAATGAAAAAGTAAAATACTTTCACTTTGATTAGACCTAATTTTTATGTTTAACAGAAACCATGACTAAAATTCAATGTTGACATACATATGTAAGTTGAATTCTAAAATCAATCATAATCATTTTTTTGGCTTTATTTGATGCATATCATGGTGTTAATAATTTCAATTAATCAATAGTTTCACCACATTCTGCCACTTATTGAAGGTATTTTACGTAAGAAAGTAACCTAAAGTGCCTCCGCACAAAATATTTTGGCTGTGAAAAAGTGACGGAACAAACTCCCCAGTGACACAACAGTCTTCTCTGAGATTAGAAGAACCAAGATTTTATACAATTAACTTAAAATACTAATGGAAAATCCTTTTTGGAGAGGAATATTTGTTTTGTTAGGTAAATTATGATGACCAGAATTCAAATTGTTTTATATTTAAATCGTATTTATCCCCAAACAACATTTGGAATAATCAGCCAGCGGCAAGTCTTAGTGAACTTTAGCTCAATGTTTATAAGTTTTATGACTCTCTGAAAATATCATACCAAACAATAATTTTATTGGAAAACTTAAAAGTTTTATTGTCTCTTGCTTTCTTGTTTAATTAATTTTTTAAATATCCTAATTGTAATTACATAATTTTTTAAAGTTGATTATTAAAAACTCAAACTCTTTTATTTCAATTTGACATAACACTTTTGAATTGTCAAAAAAAAATCTTAAATGTAGCTCCCTACAGTGCAAGTCACGACTCAAATAACTTTTAAAAGTACTGAAGTTACTCATTCCATATCATAGATATTGATGGGATTGAATGGGCAAGAAATTCCATGGACGCTCTTTTAAATAAAAATAACACACATACCAAAATCTATATATCCAAAATCCACATATGGCCAGTAATTGACTTACATTAATCGCTAATGAATTAAAATAAGGAAGATTACATAAATAAAAAAAGACATTAGAACTGTGTTGTCTGGTTTTGTAATAAAATATATTGTTTTCAAATCAGTTTTATTTACATAATTATTTGAAATCATTTAGTCATCAAAATTAACATGTGTAGACAAAAATTATCAAATGATGCCTATGCAACAAGTTGTCCTCAATTTTAAACTGTAATACCTTTTGTTAAGGATTGCAAAGCATGAAATTTACAAGTCAACATAGTACTTGTTACAAAGGTTGCCTGTCACCGCATAATAGCTCTGTTTAAAGCATCTGTCAGTATCAATATAATTATACCATCATCATTTTTATCATACATTTACATAACAGAACACTCAAATATATTTGAAACTATTGATACTATACATACATTTATCACATTTGCATGTCAATGAAAACTACTGATAAGTGAACTATCATGAACAATGATATTTTTAAATGTTTTAATTAGTATAATGTTGCCAGCATTCAATTAAATTATGGTTATGAAAATAGAGGGAAAATGTGGCAACTCTTATAAGAATGCAAGTGTCAGCAAATGTTATTGTTTCAGTAGTGTGCAGTGACATTATGTGAAAGTCAGCATTGCACCAGGCGGCGGGCTGACCTAATACGCGTAATGTACGTGTCGCAACTGCTACCTACTCGGTGCGAGTGACGGCGATCGGTCGCAGGGCATTCTCGGAATATGTTATTGAGCGATGCATGCGACGGCACAATGTAACGGGGCGGGCATCCGCGCCGCGAGTTATCGACGCGCCGGAACACACATCGGCGAGTTTTCCTTGAAATACGCTCGACACAACGAGACGACGCCGGCGGGCCGCGCCATCGCGCCCTCCACGACTCGCGCCAACCGTCCCGCGCAAAAAAATAACACACTACTCAATCGCACACAAATCTCACCCTTAAGACGTTTCACTTAAGACTCACAACCCCTTGATAACATGAAAGCAATATCAACTGTCAAAAATTAAGCGGACACACGCGTAACCCGAAGGAAACTACATTTCAAACGGCTTTTAAAATGGATGTAGTGCAACGCAGCGCGAGAGAGCGCGCCGCGCGGCCTCGGCCCGCTGCATTTCGCGGTACGGCGGCGGCAGCTCTAACGCGACCGTACAAAAGATGACCTAAAATTGAACGCAAGCTATGCGACCCACTAGCCACTCCAACTGTTTTTAAACTGTTTTCTAAACAATTCTGACACGATCGCTGTGTCGATACGCACGTGTGGATAATAGACACTGTATATACTTACATAAAAGCCGTCCGCGAGGGCCCCGCACTCCGCTTATCACAAAATTAAGTAACTATATATACTAGTCACTCGGACGACCACTATGTTCGTCACTCATAGATTTACCTTCTGACTATAAATGCTTTCAAACTGTCTGTAGCACACATTGAATTATGTGATTGTGGATTAATTACGCAACGTCTGATACACTTTATAAACGTATTTATACACAAATGATAAATAAAATCGAAAAAGTAACAACAAACACAAATCTGTCATACAAGATGGAGATATTTCACGTTAGTTATTATTTTTGACACTGGGAGCGCTGTTGTCGCGTGGAAGGGGAGACGCTTTTCATTGGTCCGTTTAAATTGCGTTCCGATTCAGCTAAAAATTTTTTGTCTAACGCTGTTTATAATGAAAGTTTGAAACAAATATTTATGTAGAAATTTATTTTTTCATGAAAATACAATAAATGATGAATATGGTGCAAAAATATTCCTAGCAAAGCCTAAATATTTAACCATTCATGAAAAATTCAAAGAATTGAATGACAATCAAAGACGAACAAAAATGAAACAGAACGTAAATAACATGACCAAATGGAGATAACCTGAATGAAAGCCATACAAATTTAAAAATACTGTTATCCCTGTTTTGGTCAGATTACATTTATACATAACCAAAAATATTATGTGGCAACGTAGCTGCACATAGCGGTACTACATCGAATATTATCAATTTTGGCGGTAAAGCTTTGTGTACTCACCAAACCCATGTCCTGAATCCTGCGAGATAGAGATCTAGCCAAACCATGGTCTTGAATATCCAAATAAAAACAGAAATTCCTCCTCACTGTAACACACCAACAGTATTACGATAAAGCCGAATAATATAACTATGATATAGGCAAAATAGGTCACATTGAAAATATGACGCACGCACCTCTATTATATTTTTCGTCTAAATTCAAAGTTGATACCATTTTTGTCATCAAAGATCTAGGAACTTCACTAACTTTAACGACACATAATCAACGCACATTTACCTACAGATGCATTTCTTTTGTATTTGTAATGAAATAATTATATAAGTTTACGATTCGACGAACAAAATTAGGCAAAATACATTTCGTAAAATACGTTTCGAACGTCGAAATGTCATTGACAGCTGTGACGAATAGAGAAAAGACTTTCTGTAGATCTATGGTAAAGGATCGATAATGCAATCGATACCTCATTTTTAAATAAATTGCGAACATATTAAGTACACGAATAATGTGTTAAATGTAATTTAATGTATTATTATAAAGATTTTTTTAAATCGTTACACAAATATTCATCCATAATGGAATAATTTAATCTGCATTTTAAGTAGATGTTGTAATTTTGAAGTAAGAAATTATCACCGATAAAACACTCCAAAATTATGCTTAGAAACGTTTGTAAAACCTCACTCAGTAAATACACCAAATAAAAATGTTAAATCAACTCCATTCGTTTCCATAGTCGCCGAACGGGACGCGTATAGGTAGGCATCGGCAGTACATGACCGTCTATATAGTATTTTATTGATTGCTCACGTGTTTGTATGTAGCCGTGGACGTTCATGTTACATAGTTATCTAGGTACGGCCGCCCGGCCCGTTTATTTTGCACTGTAAAAGCTATGTAGGTCGCTCGGATGTTTACCTGGAATCGAGCCTACGACTGTGCCCGGGCTACATTTAGGTACTCATTTAAAAAAAATCATATTATTCTATAGATAATCAAAATTGTTTCTGTTACCTATGCATTCCACAAGCTTTATGAAATACAATCGTAATTGCTTTACTAATTAATAATAAAAATGTTAGGGTGACAAAGTCTATGCGGTAGTGTCCACTGTAGGCAGGCTTTCTTCAAAAAGGGGGTTGAACACTTAAATGTGAGACTAGTTTGAATTTTCCTGAAAAATTATCTACCCTCTAATAGCAATGGTTTGAAGCCTTAAAAATATTTTTGCCTTTGTCATAATTTGGTCATAATCAATCAACTATGCCGTTGACGAAAATTATTTCGTCGATTTACTTATTAGTTGCTAAATTGTTCTATTTGTCTTTCTTTGTTACAGAGCAGTACTATTTGTGTTGTGATCATAGGTTCGGCTGTCCGATATAGGTACTATATTTGTCCACAACACTGCTAGCTTCCACTGAAAACTAGTATTTGAAGTAGGCCTGTAGAAACAAGTAATGCCATCTATTCGGGCAGTGATGTAACAGTAATGTCAGCTTTGTTTTTGAATAAAACCTGCCGAAAGGTGGCGTTGTTACAAAATTAGTCCAAAAATTTAATGGTTGTTGCAGTCACAAAGTATGAAAGTAGAGTCCGCGCGCTTCGACTGATTTATACAACATTATTTTTCAAAAAAAATCCACCTCTCCCTCATTAAGTGCTTGTTGTTAGAAAATAACGATGGTTATCACCACTTGTATTCACTCGATTCAGTCGTTAATATTCTATCAGAAAAGTATGAATCCTATTCACACTTTTCTGATAGAATATTAACGACTGAATCGAGTGAATACAAGTTTGTTAAAAACTTAATTTAATGTTGGGAAATTAAGTGTCATAATGTCTGAGTCAAACGTTCTTCGTAAAAAACGCGCGGAGCTGCAGTACGGTGGCCCAAAGGCTTTATTTCATAACAGTAGTAGTTCATAGCGATAGTACAGTGCTAAGCACAGTCACGCATCATACTTTTTTTTATCGTGGTAAAATCATCAAATGAGGCCTCCCACCCCGGGCAGGGCGGGAGGGACTGTCAGACTTGTACTGACTAAAATCCACGGTGTTCTTCAATAGCCCTTTATGTTCCGGGGTCACGGTGATGGTATAAGACCCCCGACCCCGGCAGGCTTTAGCCCTCTGAGAGGGGGCCTCGTCATTATGCTGACGCTCTTTGAGGCGCGCGTGGAACACGACGCGCCGTCGACCCGGGCATGGTCCATGGTCGGACGGCGAGTTGCCCTTTACTCGCCGCCCGCATGCCCGCGCCTAAGGTGGCCGGAGATTGTCTTGCGACGTCCGACCCCGTGGGCGTCCACCACCGCGGGTACGCATCATACTTGGTCTGCGTTTTCTGTGTGTTGCATTACGCCTATTTTGAATACAAAGATACTTTCAAGCGATACGCAATGTGGTGCAGTGTGCGAATCGCCTTATGGAATAAACCCCTTTTCCTTACTCTTCTATTTTCGTGTGATGGATAAAAAAATAAAACACGAAGACCCACTTATATTAAACTTATATATTTAAATAAAAGTTAACATAATAATTTTACAATATTACATTTAATATACATAGCCACTTTGTAAAAATTCTTACATGTATAGTTAAATATTATTTATAAATATGATAGGATGATAAAAACTAACTAAGACAAAACGAGAGACGGCTTATATAAAAATATATAAGCGTGGGGGCACATTATCGAGAACATACGCGCCATTATTTCATGCTGTACTTGCGTTTGACGCTAGTAAGCTTTTTAAAAGCGCTTTAGCAGATGAGCGGGCCGTGTAATAACGTCAAACGAAGCTGTTTGAATAAGTAATTGCAAAGCGTTGCATTATTTTGGTTTATTTATGAAAAACTAAAGTAGCCCGCGCAATTAATTTTTTCTTAATTTATTTTGTTGGTCAAAATATCGAAATCGCGTATAAATCAAATCAAATAAAATAAGCGTCTTTCAATATGCATCTTGATAAAAAATTTCGCGGACTACTCTAGACGTTAATCAACTTTTTGTCAACTTCAGATATTTTACAACTCGTTTTTGCTCTGGAAACAAAACTAGATACATTTTTTGATTAGACGAGAAGAAGAACCAGATTCAAGAAATGTTTCATCAATATTCTGTCAAACAGAATTATAATTTCCGGACGTTGTGACCCCGCGCTGAATCTGAGTGAACGGTGATAAACGGCCAAGTTTAGGTGAACGTATTTTTGTATTATACAAAGACAGTAACACGACTTAAAAATTTAAAAATCTAAACTCACTTAACATCAGTCTCAAATTCGTCGACTTGACTGATAGAAAACAGTCACAGATACAGTGCTTCATAGTTCTTTTGGCGCGCTTTTCGGAACTGTCGCCGCCATCTTGTTTTTTCTACCCATATTTTTTTAACGCTTTTTTTAGTTCATAAATCTTTAACCTTTTTGTTATCCATATGGATGGATAAGAAGGTTAAAGTTTTTCGAACTAAAAGCCCCATTTAGATAATGCAAGAACTTGCATGCAAGTTTGACTAAATTGCGGTATTTGTTTGATCAACTGAATTCATTGTCTACTGTAGTCAAACAAGCATGTAACTCGCGTGCGATTTCTTACATCGCTTAAATGAGGCTTGATGCCTAATCTCACGTCCATTTTCGTGCGTGTTCATAATAATTTTACAAATATCGAGATGTTTATCAATAGCGACAAAAGCACCATGCAGCACTGTAACCTCCATACCTTTTTTACACGTTCACACAGAAAAAAAAAATACCCAAATGTCATTTAAATCTAAATAGTTTGAACTAGCATGGACAATGTATTTATTTCATTAACTAAGGTGTCCTTTAAATATTGTTAATGCGACTGGCTCTCCTCGCTCTGTTCGCCATTGGTGTCACCGTTGAGAACTGGCGGGATGGGCGTCTTTATAAGCGGCGCTGGTATCACCTGTGAAAAAGAAGACTTGAATACTTGCTGTTTTTTCAAATGTGCATGACTCACATGCTGACGTTACATTAAAAAAAAAAACAAATAACTATGTGTTCGCACGGCGTAAGCTTCATAGGTAGGTACAATGACGTCAAAAGCGTGAGTAGTTTCAGTGAGTGAACGAGATGGCGCTACACGACTTGTATAGCTCTGTCTCTTTCACTCACGGGAACTACTCCGGGTTTAAGAAGTCATGGTAAGACACTTCACATAGTCACTTAAAGAAAGGGACATGTTGAGATGGCTATTTCTCTCAGTCGGAGTCCTCTGTCAGACGAATATGTAAATAATAAAATGATCTGATTCTGATCATTACGTGCGAACACACAGTTAGACATTGATGGAACAAATACAGATTTTTGTACACAATGACTGGTACACATATGGACGGTGGGTTATTGGTTTTACCTTCTGATCAATTCTGCCTAGTTAAATGTTACATGGGATTTTTTAAAGGGAATCTATCTTTTTTATTATAATGTAGGATAGGGTGAATTTTCCAACTGGGCGTGGGTGTCCAAATCCGAAAGTTAGGGGAAAAGAGAAAAATACTGCAGATGTCTCGAGGTCGATGTTGATGAAAACTAAAACTGCATGATTGGATTTTTGAAAAATCAATTATTTATGGGCAGGAACCAGACTTTTTGATTTTCGGATATAAAACACACCCTGTATAGTGCATTATTATACTATTTAAGTGTCGCTATACAGGGTGAAATTTTCAACTGGGCGTGGATGGCTACTTTCGAAACTATGAGGAATATAAAAAAACGTTGAAATGAGTCTCGAGGCCGATTTTGACGAAAACTAAAACTGCATCATTGGATTTTAGAAAAATCAAAAATCCAGGCCAGGAATCGAACCCGCTGATTTTGGAAAAAAAATCACACCCTGTATTATTACACCGTTCGATAGTGTTACTAATCAGGATCAAATTCTGGGAATTAATCATATACGGCAAACTTAAGGAAAACGTATAATTAGAAAAAAAAAACTGATTTATCTTCAAGGCAAAGTCTGTATTTGAAACATAAGTTACCGTTTCTTCTTCAAAATAATGCACTTTTTAGTTCAATTCAATAATGTCGTATTGATAAGTAAAGTGGGATTTTTGAAACTTCAAATCCATTGAGACATTGAAAACAATGAAATTTTATAATTCCGAATAATTTATGGTTCAGTAGATGTAAAGTAGCTTGGAAAAATAGCAATTTCATAAAAATCAGCCATTTCCTTAAGTTTGCCGTATATGATTACTTCCCAGAATTTGATCCTTATTAGTAACACTATCGAACGGTGTAACAATACAGAGTGTGATTTTTTTTTTAAAATCAGCGGGTTCGATTCCTGGCCCGGATTTTTGATTTTTCTAAAATCCAATGATGCAGTTCTAGTTTTCGTCAAAATCGGCCTCGAGACTCCTTTCAACGTTTTTCGATATTCCTCAGTTTCGAAAGTAGCCATCCACGCTCAGTTGAAAAATTCACCCTGTATACTATTACTATATAGGAATAAAGTCTGGGAATTTCGTTACGTAAGGAAATTATTGGAATTATTCCTAAGCAAAAAAAAAATTAGGTATTTTCACTATTCCTCGCAGTTTTTGATTCGACTATCCAAACCCAGTTCAGAAATTCACCCTGTAATATTCTGCGGTTGGTACTATGAGCAAAAAGGAATTCAATTATCTAAAACTAAACCGACACATAAATTTTATTGATATCTACATTTTTTTATTAGCATTTATTTATTTGACTACGACTTTATGCTATTTTAGTTTCATAGGCACTTTGATTGCTTTGTTGTTGAGGTTTATTTATAGTTATTAAAATTATATCATTTGAGTTTCCTTGCTATGTGGTCGATAATTTTTCATGCTTTCGCTCTTTAATTTTTCTAATCCAATACTCTTAATTAATTTTTGTGGCCAATTATCGTTAATAACGAATGTTAATTTACGGATTGGGTGCTGAAAAAACTTACAGACACTTTATAAATTAGTGACCAAGGGCCAGATATTCAATTTAGGTTGGCCGAAAATTCAGGTATTATTATGACAAAAATATGCTTGCTCTAAACAAAAACGCTGGATGTTTCTCGTCCAGTAGGTAATTGCTGTGTTGGTAGCTGTTAACGTTTGGACCATGCACAGCGCAATTTAAATTGTTTTTTTTTTCCGTTTTCATATTTACTAACTTTAAAGTTTCAGTTTTGGCCGAAACTGAGACGATGGCCGAAAGTGGTTTTAGATTGAAAATTTGCTATCAATC
Source organism: Agrotis ipsilon (assembly GCA_028554685.1). Classification (NCBI taxonomy): domain Eukaryota; kingdom Metazoa; phylum Arthropoda; class Insecta; order Lepidoptera; family Noctuidae; genus Agrotis; species Agrotis ipsilon. Next base: position 15,845,213 of record CM052969.1, on the reverse strand, counting down.
CGACAATTAATAATTAAAATATCTGCTAGTCTCATGTCTGTCTGTACTAGTTTGACAGATCTTCCACTATCGCTCCCGCAATTTTGTGTGGCCAGGTTGTTCGAACTTTAGAACCTTTGTTATAATGTGGAGCATCATGTTGTTTAACACGGATGGACTTTTCTATTTTATCCATCAATCTTCCCCATTGGGGATAGAAACTTTTAAACTAACGTATGCACCTAGAAACGGATATCTTCTTGATGGATCATTAAAATGGTATTGGAAATAATCCATGCAATTATTAAACCAAATACTATTATAAGTTTCAAACAGAAACAGATTGTTAGTTTGATTCTCTGATAGAATGTTCACTATGGTTTCTATTTTTGTTTATGGTCGAACATTTTGTTTATGATTACATACGCAGATTGACTAAACACCCATCACCGAGTGCTACAAGTGAATTTAAACAGGTCTGACTTGTGTTGATTTCACAATGATCTTTGCTTGAACCCAAGTATGGAAAGGAACGGGGCAATAACGGTATGGTGTAGTACCAATACGGGAAATATTGGCACAACAAGTATAAACCACCAATACCAATAGATACATAAACGTATAAATATCCAAAAAGAATAAACACACAAAATTTTGAACGCAACAAATAACACGTTTTATTTTAATTTAAAAATAAATGTATCACCGCCTCCGCCAAGCAAACACACACAGATAAACCACCACCTGTCAACTGTCACTTTTCCCGCCAAAAAAAGTGTCAAACCATGTTGCTGTAAAAATCCTTAATTCGTCATGACGTATGACTAGTTATGATGCGAATTGATAATCGAGATAATCTTTTAGGGATAAACTCGTAGAAAGACGAGGCTGTTTTAATAATAGAAGCTAGTCTTTAGATAAATATTAGCAGCCTGTGGAAGTATCACATCTGGATATAAAATGTTTTCTATTCCATATAAAGCTCAATGGCTGTCTATTGCCATTGATTTTTAACCGTGCTTTCTTTGAAAAAGCATAAAGCCGTTGAAAGCCTGCAACTTGACAAAAGCAATCTAGTTTGTCCACAATTTGTGGAAATATCATTTGTCATAGACAATACTTTGGTATTGAATTGACTTTTCCAAACTCGACTGACGAAACATTATTTTCAGTCCAAACAAAATTAACCTTGATTGAACAGAAAATTGGGTGTATTTTGCATTACAATTTAAAACTATACCGTTCAAATATAATTTCTGAACACCTTTTAAAAGCAGTAGATGTTTTGTAGGAGATATTTATGCTGGCGCCATACAAACGGGAAATGCCTTTGATTATTGCGATAAAGAAAGTTTAAACGAACATTTACCGACTTACTCTTTTGTCTTTGTCTAAAAAACTGTCAACGGCAAAACGGCATTTGACGTTTATATAAGGATCGTTTTGCAGTTACACTTTTTTTAGACAAGTGTTCAAAAATAATGTTTTTATTAAGACGGTTAGTCTATTATCGTGTCAATTAACGGCATTTCCTGTTAATAGTCAGTGGCCTTGGCATTACAGCATCTGTAAAAGAAATTCCTTCAAATATAATTAGCATGATAACTAGTAATTTTGCGATAAATTACGGTTTTTCACAACAACATTCTATACTACCCATGCTATCTATGAATGCTAGCTCATGCTTCAAACATTGCGTACTTGGATCTCAGCCGCTTCTTCGTCGTCCTGTCAAATAAATTACTTTTTAATATATTTTTTTTAAACTTATTTTTTTTTAATTTTTATGGTCTGATATTACTATTTAGAAGTAAATCAGATGTTGTTTAATGAAGAAAAAAAGATTTATGTTGAAGTAGTGAATACATGAATTTAGAAATTTTATGAAATAAGGTCCTTAAAATAATAATTTTATAGTATTCTTTAAATAAATAAAGTAACTACATATTGGTACTTTTATTTATTGATTTCAAATACTCGTATTATTGAATTAACTAATTTTAAAGATTGTCTTACATTTACGTTTTTACCACTTATTTATATCCTGAATATATCTAGCATTTGTCCACTAACATCGCGCGTGTTATTTACATGTTATTTGTTTGTTTAAACAGCGCGATAAGAGAAGTGTTTTTAGCTAATAACATAAGCCGTCTATCAAGGAAGATTAAATGCCGGCGACATTATAGACAAACTTAACTAAACGTCTATTGTATTATCTTTACACTATTTTTGTAAGATATCTTGTCCTCTTGAGTTTTTTATTATATTTCTTCATTAAAGTCCGTTTTCATATGAGGTCTAACAACTTCATAGTTCCTCAAATGAGGTTTACATAGTTATATGTCCTCAAAAAAGGTCCAATGAGAACATTACATGTTCTTCAGAGAGACCTATCTTCAACTAATAAAATCTATGTCCTCTTAAGCGACATAATATACATATATGTAGTTCATTCTGTGTCTTCTTTCGAAATCTTGTTAGTATGCATTATTGTAGATTCTACAATACTTATGTGAGGTCTAATCTAAATAAATAAAAATCTATGTCAAATAAAGTCTAACAAATTCATAAAATTTCCTCGTAGGAGGTTTTCTACTCAAATGAGGACAACTAGTTCTAAATCTTCAAATGACTCCTACATAGTCCAATCTATGTCCTCAAACTAAATCTAACTATTCAAGTCACTGTCCTCATACGAGGACTACGAAATACTCAAATGAGGAGAACTAGTACTAAGTCTTCAAATGACTCCTACATAGATCAATTTATATCTTCAAATAAGTCTAACTAATCAACTCAACGTTGAAGACGTACGAGGCTGACGAAATACTCAAATGAGGAGAGCTAATTCTTATCCTCAATTGAGTATATTTGGGGACATTCACACGTGATACTTACAGAAGGTTTGGGGCGGTGCGTGTCCACTGCTGGGACAGACAACTTGATGTGTTCCTCGCGACAGCCGTACGCTACGGGCGTCAGCTTGATCACTGTGTGGAGCGGTACGTGCAGATATGGCAGCTCTTCTGTTGGTAGAGATAATGTAAAGGGTTATTAAGTGACACTAGCTATTACTTGTGGTTTCACTCCCGCTACTCGTCTCCTATTGGTCGAAGCGTGACGACATATCGTATAGTCCTCGATAGATGGAGTAGGTATCCAAACAAAAAAATATTTTATTATTATTCGGACCAGTACTTTCTGAGAGTAGCGCGTTCAAACAAACTCTTCCGTTTTAAATTATCATAAAGATGATTAAAGAGCTAATTGAAAACTAAGTGGGCGATAAGTGAACTTGGTGTAAAGTAATTCTAGCTTTAGCTCATGAAACTATATTCTTTAACATAATTCCTGCTATTTGACTAAGTCCTAGATAGACCAAAGACAGGCACCTCATCAAGGTTTGATGTGAGTAGAGATAGGTTGAGGGAAAAAACTTTTATAATATAAAATAAAATGGGCATAAACTTAGCATATTGGGCATAAGCGAGTTTACGCCCAAAAAATGCCCGTTTACTGGAAATAAAACTAATAACTTCATAGGGCAAAAAGCTCAGATAAAAGGCATGTATTCGGCGTTTACAGGCATTAAGTCAATGCCTGACACCTTATATGCCTAAGGTTTAAACCCATCACTCATTGCAAGTTGAAGTGGCAATGGACAGTCTACATCGCTTGTAGAACTGATAATCGATGGGGAAGAAAAGTGCTCGAGTGTCGACCACGGACCGGAAGACGGAGCGTATGGACTTTTACATTTCTGTCCGTCTGTAACGTCTAAATAGAATGGTGGTGGACAAACGCAACTACCACTAGGTGGACCGACGACACAGAGAGTCGCGGGGAACCGATAGATGCAAGTGGCGAATTGTCGTTCGTCGTGGCGGTCTAAGGGGGAGGCCTATGTTCAGCAGTGGACGTCTTCCGGCTGATAATGATGATAAACCCATATGTAGTGAGATCAACAGACCCCGGTTGGCACTTACCAGCCGACTTATCCAGGAAGTAAGCCAGCAGGCACCTCATGACGGCCTGGTGAGACACCACCAGCACGTTGCCCTGTCGCTCCAGCTCCATGATGACGGGCTCTAGGCGCGCCACCAGGTCCTCGTAGCTCTCCCCGCGAGGGTAGCGGTACGCGAACTTGTTGGCGTCGCGGGCGTTGAAGTCTGATGGGTATTTCTGTTGGATCTCTGCGTAGGTCATCTCTTCGCATATGCCCTGGAATTTATGATGTAGAGTTTTAGAATACACCTTTAACTTCTAAATAATATTATTAAAACGAAAGTTTATGCGGATGGATGGATGTCTGTTACTCTTTCACACAAAATTGCAAAATGGATTTGCATGTTGGATATTTTTTAACACATCACAGGAGGAGTTTTCATAGCGTTTTATCCTCCCTTTTATAATTCTAGTTCTAGCAAGCGAAGCCGCTACTGCTAGTTCTTAGCTTTTAAAAAAATGTCAAGTAATAAAATCAAGAAAGTGTAACAAACAAAAATTGTTTTAATTTTTCAAGAAGTCCGAGTGAGGAGCGAGGATTCTTTAACGTTTTCGTGGATGCTGAATGTTTTTTTCTACAAAATGATTATTTGCTTTAATCAGCCTTACAATTACAAAACATACAAACCAAAACTCTACAGACATGACAACGAAAAACTCCTTTCAAAAAATAAAACCTTACCGCATCAATCTCATTGAGAGCCTTCCACCTCTCCTGTGGGGCTTTTACATCTTTCACGGTCTGTATGGCCCTCTTCATCCAGGATGTCCACACCCTGAGGCCGGGGATCTGCTGCTGGTCGATGTAGTTGGCGAGGGCCTTCGCGTACTGACGGCCTCGAGAGGAGAGGTCACTGTCCCCGCCTATGCGGCCAACCATGTTGTGTGTGCTTTCACCATGCTGAAAAATGATGTAGGTAGTTCTTATGAAGGAAGAAAAATAATTGTGTATAAATGGGTTAAAAATCCTTGACATTAATTAATTAGAACACAAAAAATCATTACTTCATCACAAGGACGATATATTACTAGACTCTGCATGCACGATCTAAGGAACAAAAAGGTTGGGGTACTGCGTTGTAATTGGCTAACGCAAGGTCTGTTCTGTCTCAAGTTATGTTTACGGCTCACAGGAGTGATCGAAATAAGACGGATATAAGACTTTTATGCCTAATGTGTTGACAGACATTGGTCGCCTGTTATTAGGAGTCTAGTAATATATCATCGTTGCTTCATCATCATCAGCCGGAAGACGTCCACTGCTGAACCATAGGCTTTCCCTTAGATCGCCACGCCGGATGACAATTCGCCAATTGCATCCATCGGTAAAATTCATTACTATTTTCTAATTAAAAATAAACTATTGTTTTTGTTTAACAAAAAGATATTGTAAATCTCTGTTTCTCCGCAGTGGTAGACGCCCACGGCGACAGATGTCACAAAACGTAGGCGTGGGCATGCGGACGGCGAGTAATGGGTGACTCGCTGTCTGACCATATAATTATCTTATTAATACCACTTACCCTAGTCAAATAAATGGTCCTAGGCACAATATGTATGTTCATCAGGTAGTACACGATCCTGCTTTGTATGTGTCCCTCATGTTTGTGTACCACCACCTTCTCTCCCGTGTCATATATCTTATTATTAACTTGAAAACAACTTACCCTAGTCAAATAAATGGTCCTAGGCAAAATATGATGTTCATCAGGTAGTACACGATCCTGCTTTGTATGTGTCCCTCATGTTTGTGTACCACCACCTTCTCTCCCGTGTCATATATCTTATTATTAACTTGAAAACAACTTACCCTAGTCAAATAAATGGTCCTAGGCAAAATATGATGTTCATCAGGTAGTACACGATCCTGCTTTGTATGTGTCCCTCATGTTTGTGTACCACCACCTTCTCTAACGTGTCGTATATCTTATTATTAACTTGAAAACAACTTACCCTAGTCAAATAAATGGTCCTAGGCACAATATGTATGTTCATCAGGTAGTACACGATCCTGCTTTGTATGTGTCCCTCATGTTTGTGTACCACCACCTTCTCTCCCGTGTCATATATCTTCATATAGCTGTATTCTGACTCCATGCTCTCGTCTAGAGGCTCGTACTTCTCTTTGTAATGCTCTATCCGGAGGAGGAAATCGTTGAGGACATTGTCTGTGTTTTGAATGTTTGTGTAGTCTGGGCTGCTTACTTTTACTTCCTGTAAAGGTGACATAGGTTATTTTTAAGAATTCAGTTCAGCTTAACATGAGTTTAATTTTAATTATCATTCTGGAACTATTTTACAGTGATTTTACAACAATTTACAAATTACGTCGCAAAGGAAATTTAACCTTGTTCTATTGTATTAAGGTATTAAATGCAAAAGCAGAGTTACCGTTTTAAGAAAACTTTAAAAGTGATATCACAGCCAAAACAGAAAAGCTATACGCTTCGTTAATCTTCAATGGAAAATAAATTAATATCATAAAGCGATTTTTTCATTAACACATAGCTGCAAGCAAAAACCTGCCCTATTGATATACCTCACCATAATATTCTGTTCGATAATCCTAGGGTCGTCACATATGGACTCCACGAAGAACAGCTTGAAGCCCATCTTGTGGACCACTATGTCGCGGATCATACGCCGCCGGTCTAGCGTCGAGTTTGTCGCGTCGAACACCTGGGAAAAATAACTTTAATGTTATTGGGATAGGGTTCAGATACACATGCTACAAAAGCAGCATGCTCGGAGAAAAACTACTACTACTGCGTTAGAAACTAGCATTTTCTTTAACGGTATATACTTGTTTGCAAATAGCAACCATATCATAATTCAAACATGCTAGAAAATCGCATGAATCGCTATCGTAAAAATGTTTCGATGATGGTGGCGTCTATGTCGGATCATTTAGATCCTGAGTTGAATGGTGCTGATGCATACAGTGCTATTTTATTTTTTGTCTTTTGACAATCCAAAAGTGCCTGTTACTGGCCTACTTGAAATAAATGATTCGATTATCCATGTATCTTCATGAATATCACAAAAAAGTAGTTTCAAGGTATGCGTCAAAACATAACCCAGGCTTCACCCCAGACTTTTGGCTATTCGTGAAAAAAATCCTCAAACTACTAGGCTTTTAGTCGCGGGACGAGGTAGGACGACAAGATCTATTGAAGTAAAGATCTATTGAAGGACATGGATTTTAGTCAGTACAAGTCTGACAGTCCTTCCTGCCCTGCGTTGGAGGACTTCTTTGAAATTTTACCACGATAAAAAAAATAAGCTGATGATTAAGGTTTGATACTCACAGCGACCTCTCCACCTTTGACGAGCCACTCGCAGACATCATGTAGAGCGTCCAGCGCGCACTGCTGCCGTATCGCCATGGCCTCCTTGTTGTCTGCACGGAAGAACTCATGGCTCGTGTAGGCGGTCGTCGCGTGCCGCCTGTATTCACCCAGGTTGAATACTGCAATAGAAGAGGAGATTTGTTTAGTGGTGGTGGTGGCTGGAAGGAGCTTTAGCGTACCTACAGGCTTCAGCTTCCATTCCGTCAAACGCTTAAAATTAGCTTAAAAAGGGCATCTGGCCCTGGAAAGCAAAGTTCAAGTGATCAGGGCGTTTTTTAGGCCAGTAAAAGTCAGTCACTCCCTTCCGGTCCACCCAGAGAAGGAGGACTAATTTGATGACTTTTACACGCCAGAAAATCCAGAACAAATGACTAAAATCCACAGTTTTTAATCAATACGAAAATATAAATAAAAAGCTAGTGTCCCTGCATTCATGTGGTAGTTTTTCGAAATGCATACAGCATTTAGTTTGGTCATGGAAATTTTAAACTATAAGATCGCCGTCATGGCGCCAAGCAAAACCTATTTTTAAACCCCGTTATTTAATAGGACCATTTGTAGAATCATATTGTTTATATCTGCATTATATTTTTGGCAGCATACTGCATTCAAACCACGTGCAAGATTCTTTGATAATATAATAATACACAATTATTTTTTTAAGAGGAAATGCGAGTGTTGAGACTTGGAAATTAGGTATTTGAAGAATTTAAATATCATCGGCGTTCATAAAGTGCTGATTATTATCGTACTTGATGGAACAATTATAAAATGACTAGTTTTTGAACGAATTTACGTGCCTACGGGCCGTCTACGTACCGCTACGTTGATAAAATATATCGATTTGTTTGTTTGTACAGTACATTTTGCCTTGAAACTATTTAATTACTTAGCAGGCTATCTCCTACGTCAATGCAGGTAGAGCATACTTGTTGATATAACGTAATTCTGACGGCATGCCTCGTGTACTTATGTAATTTTCAATGCCCTTCAATTTTTAACAAACACCATAATAGCACTTCCATTCTTAATTATTTTATGTTCACATACAGTCGACATCAAAATTGCTTTAGCACTCTAAAATTGAACGTCATTTGTTCGTTGCAAAATGACCAATGACAATAATGGTCAGAGAAAAGATACATATTGCTTAAGTGAGTGAGACACGGTGAGACTGTCAGAAGCATTTGTTTTTGAAAAAAATGATTTATGTTTATATGTTGATTGATATTTATGTTTTGTATAAGAGAGGCTGAAATAGTTGCAAGGCTCTATAAAAATATGATTAAAAAAATTGGTACTCGATCCTTAGAAAGATGTCCAAATAAAACTGACTTTACGGATTGTTCAATTCGAATAGTTCAGCCTATCATTTAGAAACCGGTTAGTGATGGTGAAACTGGGAATCATTGATATTAAAGTTTCAATTTACGATAAGTCGTAAACAAATCATAGAATCGTTGTATTTATTGGCCTAACTAATAGGCAAGCGTGATAGCTCGTGTCCTTGTACTTCTGAAGCAAGACTAAAATATTAAGGGAATTTTTAACAAATGCGGTAAAGCAATTACGATTTTGACTATACAATACCGCATGATCCATAGCGTGACTGCAGCAGTGCAAAAGTCGTTAGTTATTCAAACACAATTTATATTAATTTGTACCTCACAGGAAATACCGCGTGGAAAGTTTGGACTGTAAGAAAAGAGGAAGAACAAAATATCGCTTTATTGTGTCACCCTATACAAATGTAAGTTATTTTTTGTAATTACCTTTTGATTTGTATGGTGTGCATAATAAAGAGTATTCTATCTATCTATAGTGATAGAACCAGTCTTAGCCAGTTCCTTTGTAGTTGGGGACTCCGGAAGACTCCATCTTCGGCCTGTTCATCACTTACCAGGTGAAAGCTTTCCCTTTATATTTTAAAAAATGCTACAAATTACGCCATGCATTTGTTCAATACATTACGTAATTCGCCATGTTGTGTGGTAGGTACGACATACATAGCAGTCATTACTTTCAAACAAAAGACAATCAGGTAGAGTGCTAGGTGCTACACGAGGTTCTACGCTTGTCATCCGATCTGTATGATGACAGGTTTATGTAGTATCGTGTAGACATCAGGTGGCCAGTGTATTGAAGTACAATACAGTAATACAGGACTTAATTTTTTTCAAGAATTGCGTACCAATAGGGTAAAATGGGACCCTATTACTAAGACTCTAGGGTCCGTCTGTCAATAAAATAATATTTCGGGCACGGAACCCTTTGTGCGCTAGATCGCGGTTCTGTGTTTTGGCAGATTGGCAAACTCAGTTCAGCATTTATCTTAGATGAATAGTGCTCAGATTGGTTAGACAAGTAGCTTTTTCAAGTTCTAATTTTGCTGCCCGGCTGGACCCAATTATGCCGACTCGATAATCCTTAAAAGCACCTCGAAGTGCTATAAAAAAATATAACTATAACACTCACCCCTAGTATTAATTCCTATCCAGTTCAGATATCTGGACAATTTCTTGGAGATGTAAGTCTTGCCGCGGGCCGGCAAGCCGACCATCGCGATCACATGTGGTATATTCACATAGTTAGCTCGTTCACCTGGGGACAAAGAAAATTTCACATTAATTTAGTTTCAAGGATATGTGGAATGGTATCGAAAGCAGAAGTAGAAATTGGTATGCCGACTGATAGCAGGGGGGCAATTTTCGGTTTTAGAGATGGTGTCGAACTCGACAAAAATTTCTAATGACGCACGGTGGGCCGAAAATCGGCTTTCATAGACTTAGGCATTTTATTTTGCAAGTGCCATTTTTTATGACGGATATCACTTCTATTAGTTATAACAATATACAAAAATGACACCAGAATTGATTCTGCACAAAAACGAAGGAATTATAATTTTTTTACGAAAATTTTGTATGGAGCTAGTATGAAAAATCGAAATATCTCTAAAACGGCAGGGATAACCGTAATATCCTTATAGGGGGTTATAGTACTAATTATTTGTGATTTTTTGACATGAGTTACATAATGGTTGTGAATGCCGTTTTTTTTTTAAAAATCGTCAAAATATTTTCATTTATTTTTACATATGAAACGTTCCTTTTAGTGTTAAAGTTGAAGATTTCACAGCTTAAACGACTCTTAAAATAAAATAGCATGACCTCTATAGACCTGAAGGACTAGACAGAGGTGAAAGAAAAGTTATTTTGTAGGTTATTGTACCCTTTTTTGTGGTTGTTTTTGAAGGCGGTTATATTTTTTTTGAAAACTCGGTGTAATCGATGTACATACATAAAAAAAAATACCGACCGACCGAATGGAGAACCTCCTCCTTTTTTTGAAGTCGGTTAATAAAAAAAATGGACTGTATATATACTTTTTATTGAAAGGTAATTTAAATAAAACAGAAGTAACAAAAATTATATCAAAGTGCTTTACAACTTTCGTTGTCGGACTCCAATTCCGAGTCAGAATCCAGATTGGATACACCTACAAACGCGAACTCAGTTTCCGGAAACTGTATTAGGTCGAGAGTTTCAGCAAAAAAGGTTGTCTTCCTTTTGGCATCTAACTTCGGCCTTTGTGCACTTAGGAAAGGATCCGAAGAAACAACAAGCATATTTAGGATATCTTGATTAGAATCTTGCCTGCTTCTTTTCCGCGAATGATGTTCCCGAAACCTCCTAAAATCTTTGTTTCGAGACTCTGAGGCTTCTTCCGAGAGAGTCCCAATCGGGACAATATCATTTTCTTCGATTATGTCAGCACCGTGTATTAATAGTTTATGTACGGTTGATGACATGTAGTACCAGTCGTATAATTCCACGTACTTTTCTGCTGTTTTGCGAGCAAAATCTTTAAATTTGATGACATCTATCTGTTGCGTGCTTACTTTAATAAATCAAGAACCAACTGTTGATGAGATACCAAGAGCACGCTCAGTCTCTCCAGAACCTTCGACATCATCGACTGTTGGAACAATGACAAAAAGGTCCCGAAAACCATGTAAAAAGACCTGATAAAAAGATTTTCTGTTATTTTGCAAGCAATAACATCTGGTGAGAAGATAGATGTCATCAAATTTAAAGATTTTGCTCGCAAAACAGCAGAAAAGTACGTGGAATTATACGACTGGTACTACATGTCATCAACCGTACACAAACTATTAATACACGGTGCTGACATAATCGAAGAAAATGATATTGTCCCGATTGGGACTCTCTCGGAAGAAGCCTCAGAGTCTCGAAACAAAGATTTTAGGAGGTTTCGGGAACATCATTCGCGGAAAAGAAGCAGGCAAGATTCTAATCAAGATATCCTAAATATGCTTGTTGTTTCTTCGGATCCTTTCCTAAGTGCACAAAGGCCGAAGTTAGATGCCAAAAGGAAGACAACCTTTTTTGCTGAAACTCTCGACCTAATACAGTTTCCGGAAACTGAGTTCGCGTTTGTAGGTGTATCCAATCTGGATTCTGACTCGGAATTGGAGTCCGACAACGAAAGTTGTAAAGCACTTTGATATAATTTTTGTTACTTCTGTTTTATTTAAATTACCTTTCAATAAAAAGTATATATACAGTCCATTTTTTTTATTAACCGACTTCAAAAAAAGGAGGAGGTTCTCCATTCGGTCGGTCGGTATTTTTTTTTATGTATGTACATCGATTACACCGAGTTTTCAAAAAAAATATAACCGCCTTCAAAAACAACCACAAAAAAGGGTACAATAACCTACAAAATAACTTTTCTTTCACCTCTGTCTAGTCCTTCAGGTCTATAGAGGTCATGCTATTTTATTTTAAGAGTCGTTTAAGCTGTGAAATCTTCAACTTTAACACTAAAAGGAACGTTTCATATGTAAAAATAAATGAAAATATTTTGACGATTTTTAAAAAAAAAACGGCATTCACAACCATTATGTAACTCATGTCAAAAAATCACAAATAATTAGTACTATAACCCCCTATAAGGATATTACGGTTATCCCTGCCGTTTTAGAGATATTTCGATTTTTCATACTAGCTCCATACAAAATTTTCGTAAAAAAATTATAATTCCTTCGTTTTTGTGCAGAATCAATTCTGGTGTCATTTTTGTATATTGTTATAACTAATAGAAGTGATATCCGTCATAAAAAATGGCACTTGCAAAATAAAATGCCTAAGTCTATGAAAGCCGATTTTCGGCCCACCGTGTGACGTCATTTTTTCGACAAGTCATTTTTTTAAGTTGCTATATAGTCAAATTCGCCATTTGTCGAAGGCTAACGTTAGAGTTCAGTAAAATTTATCGAAAAAATTACGTCATTAGAAATTTTTGACACCATCTCTAAAACCGAGAATTGCCCCTCTGGGTCGGACTGGGTCGCTAGTCGGGATTATCGCCGTTCAGTTCTAAAATAATTCCGAAGGCATGAAGGAATGAAAACGTTCTTCTCTGGTATGCCGTAACTGACATCAGAACGACGCAGAAAATCGCGTGAAAAGTCTTTTTCGCGTGGATCCACGTTCCGGATAAGACGGGATTAAGATTATTTTTATACCAAAGGATAGACTTTCAAAGTTATTCCCTACAACAGACAGTTGATACGAGGGTGCGTTTTTAAGTTCGCGGAATGAGAGGGATGGAGGGGGGTGATTATGCTCATTAGGACCGTAACGTGTTCAGTGACTCATAATTAGTATATATACGAGCTTTCATTGTTATAAGATAACTAGTCTTTGAGTTATCGTCAACCAAGCAACATAATCCGGAGTGAAAAGTGAAAAATGGAAAAAATTGAATATCGTGCCGTTATAAAGTTCCTTACCAAGCAAGGAAAATCAGTTCCGACTATACTAAATGAGATGTCATCGGTTTACGGTGACTCTTGCCCTGGAAAAACAATGGTTTACAAGTGGCACAGTTTATTCAAACAAGGAAGAGAATCACTTGAAGACGACCCGAGGCCGGGCAGGAGCGTCGAGGTGACCACGCCAGAGCTTATCCAAAAAGTTGAAAAAATTGTACTCGACGATGCTCGGCTAAAGAAGAAACAGATCGCAGAAATGGTTGGAGTATCGGATACAACCATTTTTAAAATTCTCCACGACCACCTTGGCATGACTAAGGTCAGTGCAAGATGGGTGCCGAGAATGCTCACGCCGCCGCAAAAACAACAGCGCGTAGAGTGTTCACGCGCATTTTTGGACCTCTGCAATGAAGACAAGGATGGTGTTTTGAGTCGAATTGTTACTGGAGACGAAACTTGGGTTCATCATTATGAACCTGAGTCGAAACAAGACTCCATGCAGTGGCACAAAAAGGGCACAGCACCCCCCAAGAAATTTAAAGTGTCGCAGTCAGCTGGAAAACTCATGGCTACGGTCTTTTGGGACTCAGAGGGAATATTGCTGATTGATTATAAAGATAAAGGTGTTTCTATAACCGGAGAATACTACGCTTCGATATTGGAGCGATTAAAAGAAGCTATTAGAGAAAAAAGACGGGGAAAATTGACGAGAGGTGTGCTTCTTTTGCACGACAACGCGTCCGTCCACAAGAGCCGCGTTGCATTGGCTGCCCTGCATAAAGTAGGGTTTGATATTTTAAATCACCCACCCTACAGTCCAGACCTCGCCCCGAGTGATTATTATCTTTTCCCAAAAATGAAAAAAGAGCTGCGGGGTAAGAAATTTTCCACCGATGATGAAGTCAAGGAGGCAGTTTCGGCGTATTTTGAGGACAAAGATGAAACATTTTTTTATGAGGGTATAAATAAATTAATAGAAAGATCTGAAAAATGTATCCGTCTTGCAGGTGAATATATTGAAAAGGAAAAATAATTTGGTTTTTTTATTTGGACCCTTTGCCCCCCATTCCGCGAATATAAAAACGCTCCCTCGTAGTATTGAAGACTACAGAGCGTTTGCTATTTGTCTAGGGAGAAAGAGGATGGGCTGCTCAGGTTCAACCGTTTTTAGATATTTATTGCTGACTGGTTGAATGAAATAACTTGAGATAGATAATAATTAAAAAAAACTTTTTTATTATTATCTAGGATCTAGTTTGTGTGGACCTCGATACTACCTACCGCCTGGTTTACGGCAGGCCCCGCAAGCGTACAGGGCCTCCCAGGTCTGCTCGCGCAGGCTCTGGAATATATGGCCTGTCTGTCCGATGCCCATTATATAAATTATAGTATAACAACAAACTCAGCTGCCTTCTTAACTCTTAAAAGGAACTCTGGGAAAATTGGTGAATGGTATTTTAATTAAACTCAGTACCTAATTGTTAGAATATAGTAGTCATATTTAGTATTAATGTAGCTTTTATACCAAACACATACCGTCTTATTACAAAAACAACGCAAAACCCTGGTTTAGACCAGAACTATCAAGTCTAGGCTTAAGTGCTAAACCATGGTTTAAAATTATTCGTATTACAAAACATAAATAAACCTCAGACTTCTTAGTACCGTCATTTGAACCGAGGTCTAAATCCAACCACAGATTAATACAAATTTCATTCGTTCACCATGATGTCATTCGATTGCAACGTTCCATATTACCAGAAAATACAATGCATTGATAATTCGTTTATGATTAATTGAGGTTTAGAGATATTAAAAATATTGATTTATTTTTTAGAAGTTAGATATAAGTCATTTCCTTTATTTTAGTTTGATTTTTTAAGCATATTATTTAATGTTGGATTCTTTACTTACATAACATTTAAAGCGCGTAATGGAACGTAACATTCTCGCGCGTCATAATAAACTATGACATGTTTACTAATAATTTATTGGAATTATTATGAAGTTTTGTTTTCATTTTTTAGAACAGTTGCCTCTTTTTAATAATTTCACCATCTTTATTAATGTGAATATTACTAGTGTATGTCTAAGTAAAGTATGTTTGGGATAAGTATGTCAGGCAATTATCCCACGGGAACATGATAACGAAATTAAAAGTAGCCCAAGTGTTAATCTAGGATCATTATCCATTAAGTCGACCATGTTTTAGGTAAAAATACCACAAAAACAACAATACAATGAAAATTATTCAATGAAAAACTGACACAACTCTGACAGCTACGACTTAGACCACCGCTAAACTAGGGGGCGGCGTGGATTAAAGTTAGACCAAGGTTTAGTCCATGGTTTAACGCAAAACCACGTTTTGTAATAACGTTTTTAGGTAAACCATAGTTTGACGTGATTTAAACCTGGGTTTATAGTTAAACTTCGTTTTGTAATAAGACGGATAAGGTTTAAATTGTATTGATTGACAACTGCTCATTAAAAGAAAAATACTCTGCCAATTTAGTGTGGTAATAAGTTTATTTTTTTATGGGTCATTGTAAACAGATTTATCAAAGTAGCTACTACTATTAGAAATTTAATTGAATTGGCTACCGACGCTATCAGTATGTTATATTATATGCAAAAATAATAGCAAGCACAATTAAAAGTATTATTACTTAGTTATTATAAGATACTAACTTCATACAAGGCATGAGTATCTTACCTACAAATGTTTGTTACTCTTTCACACAAAAACTGCTGAACCGATGTGGATGAAATTTGGCAAACAGATAGTTTATAATCACTATAATATTTGTATACCGGTGTTATGACCCCGTCTGTAGGATAATTTTCGAGATTAACGCGGGTTAGTCAATTTCATGTTTACAAAATTATTAGAATAATAATTTACATCATTTTTCTTACACATTTTAGATATTCAGGACTGTTTTTATATTTAAAAAGAAAATAAATAATTGGAACTAATGTGCTAGAAGAGTAAGGCAGAGGTGTACCTTCAACACCTCTGCCTTACTCTTCTAGCATTACAGGTGCGATAAATTAAGTGTACTTCTTACAATTATGTTTATAAACTACATGATTTAAGAAAAACGTCACCAGAAAAATAATTATCTCCAATTTATTATTATTAATATTATTTTAACAACAACAATAATTACTATCGTAGCCATAATAAAAAAGATAACGAAAAAATAAACCAAAACAATATTCATGTGAAGTGGTGGGCATTTTTTATCATCCTACTATCATAATAATACAGGGCCGTGTGTCTTAGTGCTCTAGTAAGGATGTATGTATAGATGTTTGTTTGTCTTTCAAAAAACTACTGAACAGATTTGGATGAAATTTGGTAGACAGCACACACCTTGATTAATGCATAGGATAGAGTTTTTCGCGATTTTACATCCCCTTGGGGTATTTCTCGAGTTGTTATGGGTGAAGTCGCTGGCAGAGCTAGTCTGTTATATGTATATAGTACTTGTATATGTACATAATATGTTTACAAGCAAACATGTGATGCTCTAGGTGGAGGTTATCATCAAATAACTACTTGTTTATGTCTAGTTTTATGACATGCTCTATAGTCTATATAAATGTTGTGTTGGCTGTCTATGCCTCATGATGAGGTGGTAATATGAATGTTTGCTTTTTTTAATACTTTGCTGTAAGGTAATGGTCTCTAAATCTGAATAATCTTGTGAATTTTCCTATGGGGAAGGCAGAAAGTATATTACTCAACCTACTATGGTCTATATATGTGTAAAAGTAATTGCTGAATGGCAATCTAATAAATATCAAAACACAGAAAAAAGGTTGCCAGTAGACCACATTTCAGTTTCCGCTCTGGGTAGGCATGGGATTAGATATGAATTTGTTTATCAAAATACAATTTTTTTTTAAGTATTAGGTAGGTATACTTAATTATATCAATAAATAACAACTAGGAAATTAGAGTAGGCTGCCATATTGAAGCTTCAATCTCATTGCTTATTCAGCCACTCAACATGATTATTATGAATATGAAATCAATAATGAACCAACAAGGTCAGTGAGTAGTCTCATAGGTCATAGAGTTGAACACAATAAATTGAATGGACTATTAAAATAAAATTGATTGCAAGTTATCTTGTCTATGCTAATACATTTTTCTGCTTTGTGCTTCTTATCTTGGTAGAAAATGTAGATTCATGTTTTTTTTTTAGTAGAGCCACATTCACCCAATTTTATATTATAATTGGAAATGTGTTAAATGCACCATTTAGATCCAACATATAATCAGTTTTTAAATGAGCCTCTGGCACAGAGTATTTTATTCTATGTTTTCTATATTACTGCGAGGAAGTTGAGATAACATTGGACTTTCAAAATATCTTTGAATATATTTCAAACATAATAACGGGCTGATTAACATAACGTTTGAATATAAAATAATCCAATTAATTATCTGCTAAGGATTAGCTTATCAAAATATATTAATGGAAAGTTTGAAGATGTTCCTATCTGACACATTTACTCTTCAAAACAATGTTCTATACTCTTCTAATACAACTTCAAGCCTGCCGATAGATATGGTGGACACGTTAATTCGATTATGACAGTTATCTGACTGATAAATAATCCATCACTCCGCAATATTAATGGGTTAACCAACACCCCATGAAGTCAATTGTTTTTAGCAAAAAACCTTGTCATGCTACAAGTTCTAATAAACTAGATGTTACGAAGTCGTCGCCATAGGAAGTATGTGTGTCCTTGTGACGACAGCATGTAAACTATCGCTAAATTCTTCAACAAAATTCGCGAAACAAGAGTTTTCACTAACCATCACCAAAATACTGCTTGTTGAGGTACTTCCAACCTTCAGCGCGGTTATCTTCCGAGTCCATAGTACGCTGACGTATGTACTACCGCTGTTGGTAGAATAAATACGTTTTTTTATTTATAAATTTAATTATTTCGCACTCGATCAGCTCCACCGACGGCAGTGCGCGAACTGTCAATGTCAACTTGAAGTGGATTCTGAAATCGATTGACGTGACAAGAATGACAGTAGAATTTACCGGGCATGAACCAAGGCCTTTTGGACAGTTTTATTTTTTTAAATAACTATTGCTTCCAAATTGATGCTCCATTATGGTGCGTTCTAGAATATTTTCAGCGTTTAAAGGCTTTTAGAACAGCTTTTGTGGGATATTCTAATGATTTATACTCGAGTATGAAACAAAAGTGTGTAACTTAAAGTTTGAACGGATATTATGATCATTTTTCTTCATCTTTGGGTAAATGTCCGTGGGTATGTAACGTGGGATGACAATGCTATTGATGTAAATTGAATATAAGGTCTTTCAAAACACTCAATTATGGAACGTACAGAAGATTTATGTGCTTTAATGATTACAACGAATGTAACCTCTGTAATATTGTTAGCGAGAGAAATGCGTCAGAGATCACGCCGTGTGTTGATGAAGCCAGTAGTTGACGACACCCGAACGATAACCTTTATATAAATTGCATGATAACGGATAATAATTTCCACGTCGACATAATAACTAATCGTTCCTAAGTCCACGATGTAAATAATGCATTTGAGAAGCTTCTATTTAATAAAATCGCTTAAAATGTCGTAGATGTCGTATTACTATTTCAAACTCTATTGAAAGCTCCAAGGATATGAGGCCATGGTAACTGCCCACGATGCCCATTTGGATAGGCGGCCCTGCTTATTACTTTTGTCGAATATGATCTCTCTCCCACAATTGGATATACCTAATATTATTTCATTTCATTTGATGATATTCCAACTTTAGAAAAAGGCGTTCAACATTTTCGGCGTTGATCGTTATCTTCATTTATTTAAATTGCAACCTTTTGTGTTTCAGATTTAGCGCTTCGAAATATTTATACCTACCTAGGTATTTGTACTTAGATAATTTCATTGTCTAGCAATCTAAGTCCTAGGGAAAATGGAACCTTATGAACGAAATTGGATTTGAGCTTCATGCTAGCTAGTCTGTATAAATCTATAATCCACTTTTAGTAAGGTAATCTGCGAAAATTGGTTTAGACGTGAATCTGGTTTAGATTCATTGGTTTATATCGGCTTATTTTGTGCTTGAATTAAGTAAGTATTTTGTTTTGATAAAAAAATAACATTAGGTATTAAAATATCTAGATACCCAGTAGAGCTACTAGCTACATAGGTCCAAGCTCCAAATGACTTGGAATGAGTCCTAGAGTGGGGAAAAGATGTTATAAAAAAGTGACTTTGTTCGGAAAACAATGTTTTACACAAATTAGGTCGGCCTATTGCCCTTAGGATAATCGCTGTTCCGCAACACTGCTTACCCACCGACCCGTAAATACCTAATTGGTAATTATCTGTTCAAAGCAATTACTCTAATTGGAGCAAAAAAGTGACCGTCACACCGTCACAGAAAATAAAAAACGAGTATTTTTTATTCAATGCTGATAACACCAATAACACAGACTAGTGAACAGTTCGGTAGAATTTCGCTAGATGGCATTAGTGTCTTTAATTTAAAGCCTTTGATTGAAAAATTTTCTTTTTATTGTTATTTTTTTATTTAGGATTTTTTAACTAGACATCATTATCATATTTACAATAGGTAATTAATACTAATTCATATTATACGTCTGGATTGTCCGTAAATAATGTCTGGTTTTTTGGGCCACCCCTTCCGGTATTTTCCGGCCTTGTAATTTTCCGGGACTTTTTGATCTGAGAAATCGACTGAATAGGGTAAATATCCAGGCTTGTTTCACAAATTGTCTGGCTCTTTATCTGGGCTCTTGAAATAGAAATAGAGTCCCTAATTCCAGTTTCACTTAACAACGCTAGTCGATTCTAGTTCTCATTACCATGCAATTACTTATTTCAATATTGTTTCGTGTTATTGGCGGCAAAGAGCCGCCATTTTCAAAGTCCACACACATTTCCACAGGCGCTAACGTGCAAATTGCCGAGCATTTGTTTACCAATACATTTGCGACGTCACATGGCAGGTCTTTGAATGAAAGTGAGCGATGTTTGGTGGGTGGGACGTGCTAATTTAGCTTGTAGCTACGTCATATTGGCTGCCCTTGACATTGCGTCTTCGTCTCGTAGTTGACTGTACTAAGTACTTGAACTAATTATAAGATCAAAGAAGTTTTGTAGACATTCCGAGCGGTAGGTATGTTGTTTCCACGTTACCAATTTCTTCCGCTCCTATCTGCAAAATGGAAGCTGATTGATAATCAGGGCCGTCTTCTCCATGGGTCACTTTGGGCCAATGCCTTGGCGTCACGATAAACAATTTAAATATTTTATGACTGTCCAAAGGGAATCCAATCTCTCAGGCGGGGTCCAAATATTTAAAGCAGGTTTCACTTATAATAGCGTCCTACTTGGGCCCTATTTCCTGAAGTACTCAAGGCCTCCAATTGTTAAAAATTCCACCCTGTGGATTCCTCTTTGTAAACTTGACGTTTAGATCAAATTCCAACTTACAATATTTCTTACACCCCGTTAATTCCGTCGTTCCCTTTTACACCCATGAGAATTTGTCGAATTGGTATTCCATCATTGTGTTTAAGAATTAAGACCAACAATTGACGCACAGTTGGTGACAAAAATAGCGCTTCAATTGTGGCTATTATAGTGCATACAGATTTGGGCAGAGCCGACACCTACACTCTACAGTCTTACAACTAAGATTGTCCGCTCTCTCTGCCAGGGGAAGATAATTATGTGCGAGTTGTAATCAAGAGATCAGCCATCATATACCTATAGCTAGCAGGGTTTGTTATCTAGCATCGTATAGATAGACAGAGCGCCAGTGGCGGATTAAACGTTGAGAGCGCTGTAGGCAAGCATCTCATCTGCGCCCCTATATTAAAGATAACACGTAGATACTATAGTTTGACCAAAACCGATGTGCCTTAGGAAAATGCGGTGAGATGGGGGCCAAGAAAAAAAAAGCATAAGTTTACATGAGATCGATATCTGTCGAACAGATCTTACGAATTCGGTTTACAATATTTTAAAGTCTTAGGTAAGACCAGTGGCGTATTTTAAAATTGAGCGCTCTGGACCTGTAAATCCCGGAACTAAACACAAAAAAAACAAGTGCCACTGAAACTTCACACTCACACCACCTTGTAGAAGACAAACCTAAAATGTTGAGTTTTATAGACCGCGTCGAGACTAACTAACACAAGAAGACTTTGCATTGAAAATGAGCAATTAAAATCGCAAGCAAAGTAAAAGCGCGAGCGTAGCGAGCTCGAATTTTTTTTTTGGTTTTTTGGGAATAGTAGGAAAACCAAATTTTCATTTCGTAAAACATTTCCGTACTTCAAGAAAATTTTAATCTAAAAGCAAAATAAATTTGAAGCCACTCTTGTAGCGCGAGCGCAGCGAGCGCGAAATTTTTTAGCTTTTTGGAAAAGAAAAAGCCAAAGTTTCATTTTCACTTCGTTAAACGTTTCCGTACTTCAAGACAAATCTTAATCTAAAAACTAGATCAATTTGAAGTCTGTTTTGAAGGGCAAGCTTGGTTAATGTAAGTTGTTTAGGTTTTAGAAGTTTTTTTTTTTATGACCTAGGTAGATTTTTTAAAATTTCTTCGAAGATAAGAACTCGGTGCGGCTTGCGCCACCCCTCGCAGCCTGCCGCCCCGGCCCTCTTGGCCTAAGGGTAAATACGCCACTGGGTAAGACTGGCAGTCGACGCGACGAACATTGCAGTCGTATCTGTCCAACTTCAATCAGAGATCATGTACCATCGACAAAGTTGGTCAGTCCCATCGTATAATTTATATTTTGTTATAAATTGAAGCGAATTGGGATTGTATGCAAAAATAATAGTTTCATTGTCTAAGTGGTGACTTACATATTGACACAATTAATTTTATGCTATATTGTAAATTTTTTCTTTGTTTTACAATTCCGCCCTCGCGCCCCTTTGTACCTTCGCGCCCCTAGGCAGATGCCTAGTTTGCCTTAAGGATAATCCGCCTCAGCAGAGCGCTATAGGTACCTAATTAGGTATGTTTCACGATCCATTCGCATTTTTTGGGACATAGAGAGATTTAGGTTCAATCCGAACTCCTACGGGCTACGACTGCTTCATTCCGATTGACAGTGTGGTCTTTAACGGCCCATTGACGACCCTAGCGCTGTGAGCGGTGACTTAGCGTGGGGCGGTGAACAGTTCGATCAAATGGATAGAAATGTTTGAAAGACGCCACGAGCACCGTCGAAGCCGTGGTTAAATCACGCTCACCGCTAAGACGAGTGGGTTGTTTCAGTTATTTCTGTTACAAAATTAGAAAATATAAAATATTACTTACTCCTGGGGGGTTCTCCCAAAGAAAGCTGTGTTAAATATCTATATCTTTAAAGCATATCGCTATACTATTTTTATGTAGGTATACAGATCTACATGTATAAGTCAAGAGTCATGCGGGTTTGTAATTGAACTTCTCGACGCGATGTCCGGAGTTTGATCGAGTAGTATAATCTAACGTGAAGTGCTGGCTCTACATCTACGGACATATCCAATATCTGTTCTCTCTTGATTTTTACGTTCCCATTCTTGGCTAAGAATGTCAACTACTAAACCAATCGCATCGATGTAGTCATTACGTTATTACATAACATTATGGAACTAAGCAATGGAAAATAGCTGCTTGTGGGTCTCGTCGAGGAGTTATAGAGTTTTTCTATCTATAATTTTTCTATCAAGAAAGAAGACCCGCGGAAACTTGGATTAAAATTCCTTTTTTTTTGATGCTACTAATTAATTTAATGTAATGTAGACACTAGCGCCTAGCGTAGCGTCTAAATGACTTCCGTAGGTGGTGGCGCGGGCTCTCAAAATTCTTACCAACCTTTTGGGGATTACAGGCATAATGGTTTAAGCTGTCTGCAATATTTAAATGCAAAAAAGAAGCTACAAAAAAAGTGATAATTTAGACTTCGAGTAGATAATTATCAACCTTTGTCACTTGTCACTATCGAAGAGATAGAAGGCTTTGCATCGATTGGTGAGTAGTGGCGAGCAATCGTATTGTCTATTGTGATCGATCTGGGGAAGATAAGTTTGGATAAAAGGTTTATTGCCAATTTCTGCGTCAAAAACACATGTATTTTTGTAGACGTTTGGAACAAGCGCTGAGCCAATTCATTATAAGGAATTGAAAGAAAGATTACACCCAATGCAATTTCAACCAAAATATAGTCAGATTGCGGGTGAATATGGCTTCGAAATCTTTATTGACTACATTGCGGTATTTGTTTTATCGTCCCAATTCATTATCCATTAATAGTCGAACGTAGTTAAACTTGCATGCAACTCGTATGCTTGCATTGCCTAAACGAGGCTTAATATTGGTGAGTCAGTTATAGGCACTGTTGTTGATATAGTACTTCCTCTTACAGTTTTATATGCTTATATTTTATTAACATTATCTTGATTGTCATTAAAATGAAATCGATAGATCTATTACATAATCATGTCATATTCACTTTGATTTGAAGCTTGACGAATAAGACATGACGTGAATATAAATCATAACTTTATGTGGTTTACCTAAAGTATAAAAAAAATCTAGAGGATAAAGTATTATTCCAAAATAACATTTGACCATAGGATTTTTTTCTATACGTAAGTCAGAGAATATTGATACCGTTAAACTATGTGTTGTAAGACTTAAAGTTGAATAAAGTTACGTTAGAGTTTCTTAGAAACCTTTTCGTCTTACAAGTATCCTGTATGTATTTCCTGTTTCTAAATACAGTTGTTGGTATCTTATTCATGATAGTTGTAAGCGAAACATCAGAGCCAGCAATGAATGGGATCATCAAGGAAATTGCAGCCTACGTGCTATTACTGCGTCCTGTCTCTGGCATTTGACCGAGTCATCTGACGCTGGGAATTACTGTTCCACAAAAAGATAGCAAAAAAAAAACATAGGATTACATTACATACCGTTTCCTTTTACTTTGTTGAACAAATTTTAAGTATTTGCAGTAGACAGCTTTGCAATTGTTCGTTAGAATAAACTGGTTTAGGTTGCCGCAAGGCACTATTTTGGGACCGTTGCTTTTTTATTTCTTTTGTTTTGTTTTCATAAGTTCACATCCGAAGAACAATTATAATACCCAGTTTTTTAAATGCGTTGAGGTAAGTAATGTCATAGACAGTTGATTAGGCAGTCATCATTAAATTAGATATGTGGGGAAAACCTTAGATTGCGTTAAAGAGAATTCGTGGTTTAACTGGGTTACTTTTATCACCTTATTCATTAAACACGAGCATATCGCTGTGTTTCTGTAATTTGTTTTTGATTTAAAATACATAGAATCGAATGGTGATGTCATCAAGATAATTGGTTAAGGTAAATCCAGTTATTTCCGATTAATTTATGTTGTCCGTGCGATAACGACACATACACAATGTCGTCATCTTGTGTTTATTTATTTTTGACGATGTCTTTTTATCTTCATCGACGTTTTTACATAAACATGTTGGAACAATATTTTGCTTTGTATTCAGATAATTTTATGTGTCACAAAAGTTAACTGTAATTACGTGAGAGTTGTAAACATGGTCATATGATCAGTTAATAGTAGGTAAAGTCCCACTTAGATAAAGAAATTAAAATATAGGTACATTGTCTATGTTTATTACGGTTGCCATTGTATTTTTTAATGTTTTTCTTTCTTCTTTCTATCTGCAGATTGAGCAAGAAGGTGTATATGTGTAAACTTGCATGCATAATATATTAACTTATAAATTATAATTAATTATTTTTAAACGCATTAACGCATGCGATGCGCATCGTAAAGATGATTTTTGAGGAAAGAAAATCTAAAGAAAATCTAAAATTTTTCTTTCCTCAAAAATCATCTTTATAAATTATATTTTCTTAAGGGCCGAAAAATAGTTATTCTGATCACATAAGGTTTCGGATTTTCTCAAATATAGGATTTGCTTACAAACCATAAATTCTTTCTATGAAGAAATAAGGGTAAACATTAGGTACTGAGAATTAGCCAAAGGTATGAATGTTTGAACTAAAGTTTATTGGGAAAATGAGAGATTTTCCTCTGTTGTTTTTAGTTTTGTCCTGTTGTCCAACTTAAAAGAATCAGTTGTATTCCTTCGATTTGAATTTCCAACTTTAGTTTGCTTATAGTATTTTGGTCTTTACAACCTGTTGTTTTTAGAATTTCATAAGCCAGATCATCATGACACAGTCAACCTTGATTGATTTAATACCTGGATATTTCATTAGCCACCCAGGTGCGAAGTCACACAAAGCACTCATCGATAAGGTTTCATAATGCACTGATAACAAACGATAACAGCCTATCGTTTGAAAAGAGTTTATTGACCTAGACGTAAGTAAATTGATTCTGGGAGGTTTCATACTGCTTTTATAGAGGTGGATCTACAAAATATGATATTACTTCTAATAGTTGTAATGCTAAAAGCTAGTAAGATGAAGATGATGTAAAAAATAGCAGAGACTAAATATTTAAAAGAAATGTGATGTCCTTTGTTCTGCCGTAGACGTCTTTCAGCTGATTATAATGGGATTTCGGCTAAGGCGGTTGATTTAACTCCACTGTATTCTTTGAATATAAATATCAAAGAAACGGACGAAGGTCATAACGAAAATTCTTCATACAATTTATGTGTCCTTATCTGCCCCTAACTAAGACCCGTTGGCCTGTGGTTCAACTATGAAGTTAAACCACAGACCCTAAACTGATAGAATATCATCATTCACTACCACTGCTGGGATGCAGGCCGAGAGAGGGCCTAGTGCGGGTTGCCAGTCGAATTTTTGGTTCTAGGACATGCCGGTTTCCTCACGATGTTTTCCTTCACCGTTTTGAGTGTAGTGGTGATGAAATAAATTCGCCTTGGGTACTAGTCTACTGGGCCACCATTGCTTTGCTGTGCATTGAAAACCTATCTACAATTAATTAATAAGATAACTATTTAACGTTGTCAGCTGACCAACCAGACATACTAATTTGTTGTTCAACGTTACTATCGCATCGCAGCGCACTTTGAACTCATAACATGCAGTTTAGACTTTGAAATGACAAATGAGTACAAATCATTACGCAGTGTTATGTACTTTCAACCTATTAGTGTCAATATTTTCTGCTGAATCTATGTATTAACTAAGTAAACATTTAAATATTGTAGAGATACAAATGTATCAATATTTGTTTTGATGCTGTTAATTTTACTTCTTGATAATCGCGATAGTTTGTGAGGTATGTACATTGAGCTACTATTGATCGCGCGCACTCATCCTGGATGGGACACAGTGGTGATGCGTGGTGTCGTCTCTATACGTAGTAATAATAGCTCAATGGGTATGTATGATATTTGTACAAAAACTGTTGAAATTTTGTAAACAAATAGTTTATAATCTGGATAACACTAGGCTAGTTTTTATCCCGATTTAATCTTCACGTGGGATAATTTTCGTGGTAGTATCTGTAGAATACTTTTGATAAGAATTACATAAAAAGAAATGTGGAAAATTCAATGTCTTGGACCGTATCTTGTGATCGTAATCTTGACAATAAAGATAGCAGAAAACCAACGGAAAACCGCTTTTTGCGATTTTATATTAAAATAACCCCTTTTACTGCCTGGAATCAATGTTCTTCGTATTTTATTTTGGTCATGTATTCTGGATTAGGAAAAAATAGGCTAAGTGTGAGTAGATGCTCCTGAGTTGAGGGTTCCGTCTCTCAAAGTGTAATCCGGCTATCCGCAGGTTTTCTCAAAATCAAGTGTGAAGGCCTATTGACTTTGTTCCCGTCCAAGATAGCATAGAATTTACTTACTGATATTAATTTAAACTTTCAAGACTTATCAACCACTAGGTGATTTAGGGACAAAAATGTTCCAATTTTTTCTCTTTAGGCACAGAAGCCCAAAAATACGAAAAAGTACTGTTATCTTTGCCATTTTCGCTTTTAAGTTTTCATTACTGGAAAGGAAAAGAAAATCCTGAAACAATAAAGTTGACCTACACATAGCTAGATGGAACATTATTTTCTGTTACCTACATAAATCTTGCCTCCTGTACCTTTTAAAATGCGAACATTATAAGGATGAATGAGTTATTGTTTCACACGTAAAATGATACAGATAGTTGAAAATTCAGGATAGGATACTTTTACACGAATATTCCACTCGACACTAACCAAACTCCTCACAAAAACGAGTAAAACCGCAAGGATAAGCTAGTATAGACATAAAAGAAAATCTTAATATTTCAGACGTTCACGTTTTTCAGCCATGCTAAGAGTTATCTAACGGCCTTATACACATAAAACAGACGTGCAGGCAATAAAAAATAAAATAAACTGTCTAGGTACACTTGACTGTGTACATAGTGACGGCTCATCAGCTGAATGCATGTTTTGGGTTTTTTAAGTGTTAGAGTGAAGATAAACGAGCGTAATTTTAACCCCCGACGGAAAAAGAGGGCATCCATTCGGGCTATTGATGCCACAGACAGGCAGACAGACACGTCAAACTTATAACACCCCTCTTTTTCCGTCGGAGGTTATTGAGTCGAGAGTCGCAGAATTTCGGTCACTTTTATAGAAAATTTTTCGTCGCGTCTTTTGTTTTGTATGAAAGCGACCGAAATTCTGCGACTCACGGTCACGACTCAAAAATTACGCTCGTTTACCCTCACCCTTAGATGTACCGTAGTAAACTAGCTATTTCTTGTGGTTTTACCTTCGCCGCGCAGCTCCTATTAGCCGTAGCGTGATGTTATAGAGCATATAGCCTACCTCGATAAATGGGCTATCCAACACTATAAGAATTTATGAATTCGAATCAGCAGTTCCTGAGATTAGCACGTTCAACCAAACCAAATGTTCAGCTTTATAATATTAGTATAAATTAAATAAGTACATCCTCAAATCACGTGGAAAATCTAGCTTTTTAAATAAAGAATATTGACAATTTGTTATAGAGAATAATATAGCGGGTCATTTTGTTCATAAGGATCATATAAATCTTTTATGAACATTTAGTAATTATTGTTACAATAACAAAATGTTTGACAACAAGAAATATGTCGTCAGTTAACAGCTGTGAAAATCGTCATTTGGCACGGAAACTGACAATTGTGGCACTCATCTTGATTACGTAGAACAAATCGTCTTTGTAAATAAATAAACACTCAGATACTTACATCTTCTTAATTATATTCACTGAATTCCTGCTACAGTCTAATGGTGTAAGCAGGGTTTTTCAACCTTTTACATGGAACACTAGTATGAAGAAATATTTCGCTCCTCCCTACCCGTTGAATTTTTTTAAATATATTTTATTTTGTGACAAATAAATATTCAATCCAACACAGTTACTCATTTTCTTGTAAGTAAGGTCTCCCTCACCGATGAAATGCACGAATTTGTAACGTTACATTACAGGTGAATGTCGCGATGAGGGAGCGCCATATTGTATCTTTTTAAACCTATTTTTTTAATGCCAGTAGCTTTTCCAACCTTTTCCAAAACCTCTATAGAAGCTCCGCGACCCCCCTGACGAGGCTTCGCGACCGAGGGGATTGCGACCCACAGGTTGAAAAACCCTGTTATAGAGAAAATAGTTCGAACCAATGACGTATTATATCATTGGCTCAAACTGCTAAGCTTGGAACTTCGAATAAGATTATAAATTGATACTAATAGCCTACATCATATCCCACTGCTGGGCAAAGGCCTCTCCCCATGACTTCCAGTTTTCACGATCCAGGACCAAAGTGGACCACTGGTCATTGGTTTTGTCAAGCTCGTCTCGCCATCTTCTACGAGGTCTGCCGCGACGTCTTCTGGCTTCACAAAGTGGTTATTTTGGCTCACAGCTGAATAAGATTAGGTACAACATAAATGTATTTAGGAGTGCATGGCCATTGGCACTTTTTAAATTAATAATTTCCAATATCTCTTTATTCTCTTTACGTTCCATGGACATGGTTAACTGTTTATAGAGTACCCCGACTCTCACTGTGGCCACATTATAGTTGATTTTCTCATGAAAGCTTTTGAAAGATGGGCTCTGCTAAAGACGGATATCAAAATAAATTATTATGCTTTCATTTGGCTTTTACTTTATTGAAAGATGATAGTAAATAAAACATTGTAAATAATTTGAATGTTATATTTTACGGGTTAAATAATATGCATGATATTTTTCGGAATAGTGATGGCCGCCATATTTTAACTATCTAGGAAGAATGCCATAATGCAGCAAAGATTTGTGATTCATTCCACGTAGGCCACAACTAGATAGTCGAGATGCAACCGGTTCAACGGACTAAACAGGCAAGGTCGATTGTGCAAAAGAAAATAGAATTTATGATGACAGTTCGTTTTTAAGTGTGACAACATTTTTCACAGCTCTCGTTAGTTCGAATAATGTTTTGTTGATCCCGTGTTTTCAACATGTGCGATTTTACATTGAGATTGGTATTTAATAGTTTTTTTTTTCTTGTTATTTCGAATCTCACACCTTTTTTATAGACAAGTCATACTTTAGTAGCCTTTTATCAAGTCGTCAGAGGTTACATTATGGGTATTGGAATACTTTTTAGTAGGTGCATAAATCTGAAAAAAAAAGTCATAAAAACAGTTACAGATCATCAGTAAAACATCGTAAAGACATCTTATCTACACGATAAGATGTCTCAAGTGCACTGTCGAACGTCACACTACATGTCTTCGAAGTTTGAAAATTGAAACTGCAGACGCAGACTGAGCCGTTTGACAAGTTTGAATTCGTCTGCTATTTTTTTCAATCGTTTGTACTGGCAGTTGGACCTCTTTGAATTTAAGTGAGCATAGAGTTTGAGGAGCTTAAGTGAAGGGTGTCAAGGCCAGTCTTTTGATACTTTATAAGGCTTTTTATGGGGTTCAGAAAGGAAACCGTCAAAATGCAATCTTGACCCCAATCCAGCTCATAAGGTGACAAAGTCAAGTAAGTCTACTTATGAGTGAGCTTACCCAGAAGAAACCTGTTCACTGTAACTTTGAAGAGGGTTGTATGCGTTCGGGAATACAGACATAGTTTTCAAATAGTTTTTTCATAGTTATTAGTTTTCAAATAGTTTTTTCATAGTCATTTAATAGTTTCATATAGTTGTTTTAGTGGCTCTTGTGGTAAGATAGAATAAATAAGGGCAAGAAACTGGAACGGTAAAGATACTAATTAATAGCTTGACGATGAAAATATAACAGAGAAGAAAAAGATTTATGATGAATGAGAATAGGGGTTTTCGTTTATCCAAAGCAAATTGAACACGGGTAGGAATGGATGAGCAGTCTAGTTAGTGATTAGAAGTCGGACTAAGCCCACCGTAAATAAAAAATGGCCAGTTTAAACAGCTCCTAAGTAAGAATCATACGTTACTTCAAAATCTAGTGTTGTACATAAATCGCAGTATTTATCACTGGTATTTGGAATTGGAACGCGTGGACGGAACGCGTAATATCGGGAACAATGACCGGCCCGAATGAGTTTTTATTACTGTTCACTAGACAGACTTCAATAGACAATATAATTTAACTGGTTTCGCAGATCAATCAGACTATTTACATTGCGAATAGATAATTATTATCAGTGTAAAGGCTTGTTCAAATAGCGACAATACCCGAGCGTGTCATTCTGCTCATTTAACTTTGTATGGCATTTGAAATCTCTACATGGGGTAGCAGATGGACACCGCTCCGGTTTGAATAAGCCTTTATGAGTATTATGGAATTATTCCTTAAGTTTTGAATATGATTTAAATACAACAGGAACAGGTTTTTTATGTGTTACCTGTTCCTTTGAAATATCTTCATCTAAACTCCTATAAAATACTTTCGTTTTTTTTTCTTCTACGGAGACTGTCGTTGTATCAGATAAATATACTCCAAAATTAAATAAATGTAATGTAGAATTCACAACGAAGTGCAAAGGTTAACTTAAATTCTATAGCTCTATTCTCTCTAGCGTCAGGTGATTTGTTGATCAAGCTAAAAAAAAAAGAACAATGCGCGTGTTCAGACAATAAACACGTATAATACGTTCTTACGCGTCGTTTGTTATGGCAACGGTTTACATTACACAATTTGTTGTGCGGTTATCTTGGTCGCACCACGCGGTATGCTCGTGATTTTTCACATTATCAGCCAACGCAGCTGGCTGGGTAAATTAAATACCTACATAGTTTATAAATACAGGTTTTTCGCATTCTAGGCGTATAACATTTTGGTCTTTTCGTACTCAGGAGTATTTGGAACTGATTACTCGGTCAAGGACACGACGGTGACGCGGGTGGGTCGGTACTCGGTAACAGGTATTTTTGTTGATTTTGGAGAACATGTGGTTTCAATGTCAAGATACGGAAAGTTGTGAATGAAAGTAATAATGGGTGATTATTATTAAGGGGCGATAGTCCATGGAATAAAGAAAATATTAACTTTTTTAAAAAAATACAGTTGATTTAAATTACTTAAGTGTGAATACTATTTTTTTGAATTACATGGGCTTCTTTGTCGCTTATAAATTACTTTTTTTGTTGACCAGTTACTAATTTGCAGTTCAATGAGAAAAATAGGTAATAATTCGAACGAATAGGTATAATACGAAACAAGTTGATTAGTCAAACAAAACAATGACTCAGAATACGAATTTATGTTGTTTACTTCCATGTTATGGACATAAATGAATGGAATAATTACTTAGGTACATAAGTCGCAATAATAGCCCAAGGTATATATTAAGTATTTTATGTATCCTTTACAACATCTTTATATATAACCTCGATCCTTCTCTACGTAGTATAAAACAAAGTCGTTTTCCGCCGTCTGTTGGTTTAGATCTTCTAAACTGCGCAACGGATTTTAATGAGATTTGCATCGATAGATAGAGTGATTCCAGAAGAAGGTTTGTATAAAGGTATAATACATCCATAGAGCACCCCTGCAAAGGGCGCTAATACAACATAATCATGTCAAAGTATGCTATGGTTATTAACTTTGTTAAACAATTTATTAGATAATTAATTTACCTGCAAGAATCTTGTGAAGGAACATACCGGCTTAATTTATTACTTTTAGGATAAAATCTTTATTGAACGAAGCGAAAATCTCGAAAGTCATTTTTCAGGGACAAAAAAGTGATTAAAAGATGAAAGAAGATTCCTCATTTATCATTTTTATTGCGAGATTTTCAAGCTGGTCGGATAATAAAGAGCGTTAGGATATTGTAACGGAAAAAAATTTCTATAGAAGATATTATTTTCTATAGAAATTAATTATAATTGTGGCTAGATGTAAGCTACTGAAATATACTACACAAAAGTATGGAGATCGAAGAGCTCTACAAGGATGAGCCCTCTTCATAAAAATATTTAAAAATGCAGGAAGATATAATTATTGTTACGTTA
This sequence comes from Agrotis ipsilon, assembly GCA_028554685.1. NCBI lineage: Eukaryota > Metazoa > Arthropoda > Insecta > Lepidoptera > Noctuidae > Agrotis > Agrotis ipsilon. The sequence goes on along the minus strand of CM052969.1, from coordinate 15,812,571 downwards.
AAAAAATGTGATTTAAAGATTTGGAATTGAAAGGCTTTTCTTATTTATTTATTTATTGGTGAAAGAAGAATCAGGTGCAAGGAATGCAACGGCATACATAATGATTATCATGAATCATAGACTCACAAACTGATGATGCATAATCAAAACACGATTCAGATAAAATTCTCGACCCCAGGACTAGAAATGAGATAACAAGACATCATTTTACAAAATTAAAAAACAAATGTAATCTCCCTACAAATTATTTACTATGCGTTCATTTACGTTGTGCATCTCAGAGGTGATTGCCACATAGCTTCATGTGTTAACCTCATGGCATTGCTCAAACTATAAGAAGATTAAATTATAAATAGAACTGTTAATTTTAGAACCGTGGTCACTGCCACTGCTGACGGAGACGCCAGAGTATTGTTGCTAGTTCACGGATTGAGTGGGATCTTATTAATGTGATAGAAAATTAGTAGATGAATGGACATAATAATAAAATATGAGCAAATAAGAGGAAGTCTGCAAGAGTTATTTTTGAGTGAATTCGGTTGTTATGACTCATGATAGAATAATTTATGCAGATCAATTAGGAAGGAAGGTTTGATGACGCCATATTGTCTGTGACTGTCATAAAGTGACAGTTTGAAAAATGGAGGTAATTGACAACTTCCTTCATAGTTGTAATATTAAGAATTCTGTGGTCGAACTGACATGTGCATCATAGTGTGAAAGATCATAAGAAAATTGTAACTGAAGGTTTGAGCATGAATGTGGATACATTAAATACTAATGGCGGACCTAAGAAAGGATTGACTGTCAAAGACGATAATATACCTACCTAGTTTCAAATGGGCTGACTAACTATAATTAATTTAGAAGTAGGAAAAATGGAAAGCATACTGCGGCGACATTTTTTTTTAAATCGTCCTATGATTCCTCCTACCAAGGGCGGGGCGGGAGTTGCGGTCACTTATTATACTGACTAAAATTCACGTTGATCCTTCAATAGCCCTTTACGTTCCAGGGTCACGATTACGGCTACGCGCTGGCATGATAAATTGGTATAAGGTAGGAGACTGAGGATTTTTTTTTTCAATTAGCTCTGACAATACTGAAAAGATGTCCGCTCAATGGAATCTTATTACTTTTGTGCTGGGATAGAAGAACCATGGACTTAGGTACTGTTCATATAGTTAACTGGCTCTGTGCCAGGCCGAGGGCTTATCTACTATCTATCGAGTAGATATTATTATTTTCTTTGGCACAACGAACGTTATTTCTTCAACAGTGTTTACTACTTTCATGGCTTATTTCCGTTTTAATTACATTAGTTATACAAATAAGAAAATAGGTAGGTATTTTGTTTTAGATAAGTTTTAATTATTGATGCAACTAATCTTCTTGGTACTAGAATTTTAAAATACTCCAAATACGGTATTTACTAGTAACTGTTCCACGATCGAGTCACATCACTAACTGTCAAATGGCTGGTAAATTATGAAGTGAGACAGTTCTAATTATTTTATCATCAGAATTCAATAGATTCTATGCTGCGAAAATTAAATTAAGCCAAATCTATTAGGTAAGTATACGAATTCGTTTAAACCTTAGTTTAAACAATTAAGTTACCTTACCTAGATTTCACTAGTTTTCACTTTTACTACTCAAATCAAATATGGACGTGGTCGCAGGAATGTCTTAACAGATAACCATGAACCTGGAACGTAAAGGGGTAATGAAGGAACTTCGTGGATTTTGGTCAGTACGAGTCTGCCAGCCCCTTTCGCTCCATGCAGGGCGGGGGGACTTTTTAGTTGATTTGTTTAGTAATTAAAATGTAATAGAGGCCAATACATATTCAGAATAAGTAATATGTAAACCGCGATTAGTCTTTCGAACAATACTCAGTAGATGTAGACAACAACAGAAGTTTAAATACCTACGCATTTGTTAATGAACTTGAACATTTAACTCTCCATGACCCCAAAAGTAATATTAGTCACTCAATGAATTGATTAGAATTACACAACAATGTCAATAATAGCTTACCAAATCGGGCACAGTGTGAAAAAGATTGAAGACGAATAGTTTTTAAATTAAACACCATATTTTTTAGTCCTTCGAATCCTTTCTTATCGGTCCTTCGATCCGGATCACAGAAAAAAAAACTCTGTTTTAAGAAAATGGCCGTTTATTAGCAAATATCACAACACATACGTTTATTTAGTAAACACAAAACAAATAGAATGTTTATCTATTGTTGTACTATTTACATAGGTACACGAGGAGTCTTGGCACTGTTCTGCGCCAAATGTAGATTATGCTTATCGCGTATTTCCGTAACTATACTTCGAGCATGGATTGCTGCTTTCTTAGCTGTGATCAAAGGTATTATTAAGACAATAATCAACGACGTAACATCACATTTCCCACCAGTCCTACGTATGCCATGAAAGATAAATTAATAAGACAATAACTGAATAGCTATGTAATAAGGGGCGAGCTAATTGCAAAACATTCGGTTATGATTCATTATTTCTGAGAAGTTCCTAATCGTTACATATCACCAGTTATTTTTTTTTCTTACGTGGTAAAATCATCAAATGAGTCGTCCCACCCATGCATGACGGGAGGGATTGTCAGACTTGTACAAACTAAAATCCACGGAGTCCTTCAATAGCCGTTTACGTTCCGGAGCTCCGATTACCCGATATTCCCGCGACCCAATCGCTAGTGATGTTAGTGTGTCGTTATTTCTAGGGAAGGCTGCGTCATCTTCGACCACATCATCCACTTTTACCACCAGGGAAGATAGTAGTAGAAAAAAAAGAAAAAAAAACCTACAATTTAAATTCCTCTCGGATAAAATCTAACATTTATGTCATTTGGTACAAAATTTTCCACATATTCTCATTCCATACATATTTGTAGACAGATGAATAGATACATTTTAAAAATTGGGTCATTTACTAGACCTTGGTACAGCCTTCATGGCACGGAGGTCGCACTTAGATATATACTGAGGAGTATATAACCTTCATACAGTCTACAATGCCTCGGAGGATCGATATGATACAGACTGAACGTCTTGCTCTACAATCTGCATAGACAAACCGCTAGTGTTAAAGTCATCAAGATAGACAGACTGTGTGATAATATAGTACTTATGGCAAACCTATTTTGTCTGCAGCATTTTTTTTCTGTCTATGCAACCAGCGTTTGTCGTCGTCTCCGCATTTCTTTTTGTTTCTCCGTAGACCAATTCCCATAAAGAAGGTGTCGAAAAGACAAGTTATTTTTTTAATATAAAAGCTAGTTTCCTTAGAAGAGTGTATTTTTTTGAATACTTATTTTGGATCGCTTTTTAACATTTACCATAGTAAACAATTACAGTATTATGTTAAAGATAAATTCATTAATTTTGTCCATAACTATGTAGTTTAGTGTAAGGATTAAAATTACAAACAATTGTATGTTTATGATTTGAAATGTGGAGATTGTTTAAACCAGAACCGGTTGGAAGTCACCGGATACTAATAAGTACCTATTGTCTGTCTCATCATGAGTTTGTCAAAGGTTAAGTCCCACTCCCTCGTCGAAGAGTTGAATGAATCTTGTAATAACTGGTTTGAAAACTGCAATTTCTGGCTGACTTCAGTGACCCTAGTTCATTATAATGTTTCTCTACATCCAATCATCACGAGACATAGGATACTCCCTTGATGAACACCAACAATAATTGCCTTATGTTTTCTTTTGAACGTTCGGTGGAAAATTTGTTCAAATAGATTGGGATAGTTAATTTACTTATACATAATCTGAATCAAGAGAAACCAATGAACCACCTATATTGGTTCAGAAATAGTCTATCTCAGAATAGACAACTCAATCAAACCCGTAACACGATTTGATTGAAAGCAAATGTTCGCAATTGAAACAGCTGCGTTTCTTGTAAATCAATTTTCCCAAGAAAATTGGATTTCTATACTTTATAAGGATATTAACACTTGTATTTTTTTTTTGATTTCGTTGTTTCTGCTGATTATGGATATCATTAATTGTTTATAACAAGCTAGTACAATGATTTGTTTGTTAAACGATCTTTATGCACATGTTTTTTAGAGGATTGCATTTTGATGAGTATTTAGAAATCTATTATTAAGAAAACTTATTCCACTACAGTAGTGGAATAAGTTTTCAAAAACAACAATGATTAATTAATAGATACTATTACTCATTTAATTTTACACGTACCTAGTGTCAGTCGAATTTATAGTGAGATGTAGACAACGTTCGGTACGCCATGATTATCTTTATGATTGCACTTATCTACATTTATATGAATACGTGCTATCATACATCTACTAGTACTAAGTAAAGAATCATTGAATATTATAATAGCCGTGACTTCTTTATCTTCGTATTTATCAAGAAGTTGTAAGAGAGTGGGATTATTTGCCAATTATAAACCAGTATCTTGAATACGATGTAAATTGTTATCGTTAATTTCTACTTTACGTCATCAATTTACTTTGTGATGATTGTACAAAGTGGGGCAATTGTGTGTATAGAAGTTGTGATTGTTATCGGTCATGATATAGAGACAAAATTAGTTTTAATCGAGAAAATCATAATTTACATAATCATGTATGAAGATTTATCGAGAATCAACATGTTTGAAGGTATATACCATCTGCCAAAATGGAATTAATCAATCATACTTCTATCGGGATTGCAGATATTTGTCAACATTCATGTTTATTAGTAATCGTCTGTTAATTGGGTCTAATAAGCAGACGCAACGTGAATAGGCTAGCTAGCCCTTACTGCATGTGCCTTAGACAATTTATCACATTTCCACATCTCTCCGCTTAGGTTCGTTGGAAAACTGATTGGTTATTCAAAACAAAGTCATCTCTCTTTTCCACTTTTGTCCGCTTTGGTGGAAACCGGGCCTTAGTTTGAAATGAATCCCTGTGGGGTTTTACATGGACAGCTCTACCGTGACCCTACGATGGTAACATTTGATGTTGTCAATGTCAATAAAAATTCGCACAATTATATCAATCAAATTCTTAAAAACAAAATTGCTGCATGATTTATAATTTATTTGAATTATGCATGTGAACGGTTACGTCTTTAAAACTGTTGTTTAAACTTCAAAGTTGTATTTATTTATGTGTTAAAACCGGTCTATCTAGAATTTATATATAGCTTACAGGTATGTAGTATGTCATTATAATCCAATGAGCGATCGGTCGCAGTCACATGACAGACTTTGTCTCGATTGTGGGTCAACGGATCGCAAGGTCGCGGTTTTATTTAGGGTCACTTAAAACGGATATGACTAGCGTCTTTGTTTTTGTAGGTATTGATATAATGAAATCTATAATGAAAAATATAACTATTATATACCCTTTATCCTCCATCTGCATCGTGCAATTATCTACAATATTATTTTATGTGTTGTAGTAAACAATAGACTGTTATAATATGGGTGGGTAATGTAACAATTGAATAGACTCCATTTAGTTTTAATTAAAAACTCTTTCCTTTTAACGAAAACAAAAGAAAGCATTAAGAAAATAATTAAGGGTGATTTGACTGGTTTCCTAGATAGATATAAGTAGAAATTAATTTGCTTTGAGCTATGTATAAGTAACTCAAATGAACATAAAATTAAATACCTGCTTAGGTGGGCAGGTGGGCTTGAACCTCTCAAAGGTCACTAAGTATAATTAAGGGTTATTAAAATTATCTGGCAATAATAATAGCTTAACAACTTAAGGCTTAAAAAATGTAATAAATTATGATTATTATCAAGAAGTTGTCAAAGAGAAATTCCATAGGAAAAGCGTTTGATTTATTAATAATAAAAAGTAATAATAATGGTTACTCTTTGGATTGTTGAAACATTAATATCATTTTAGGTTATTGTTCGAGAGTGAAGCTAAATAGAGAGCACAGGGTGTTGTTTGTTTCAAAGAATGAATGATTGAGCTGTCAATTCGATCTTCAAAATTTTCGTTCGGGACCACTTGCGTTAAAAAAAGAATGAAATTGAACGATACAGCGTTGATCAACTATCCAAATTCACGATACCTGTGTCGAAACAAGAAATTCCATTTGAATAATTATAATCATGCGCACAACTGTCCTGACTATCGTAATCACTTGCTCGTGTTGTTATATCTCAGTTATAAATATCAATACCGCTACGTTACGACCGCTAAGCTGTTTATAATCGATACACATTACATCGAGAGGGGAAATAAATGTCTTGATAGTCTAGTTCCGCGGCCAGATTGCAAATTGTCGGCGGTTGAACGAGAGTACACTAGGAGAGCGTGCAGCTGTCACAATTTCGCGCGTCCGGCGTAGTTTTAGTGCGACACAACTATTATACTAGCTGTTATAGTTACCTCGTATAGGGAACGGCTTCGTCATGATAGTCTCCGTGGTCGGAGGAAGCAGCCGCTGGGTCTCCGGTGACATTACACTCGGGCACAGATTCAACTCATTCTTTTTGCTATCACTGTTACTGTTCACGCCGCCGCGAAGTCGCAGCGAGGGCGACCCGTTTGGAACATCCATCTGTGTGCGCTATCGGAGCATGACTGAGAGACTCGAGTGGAGCGCGCCCGTTCGATGTCTACAGCTGATTGTGTGGCGTGTTGTGTGAGACAGCGATATTTGTGCGTGTCCGTCTGCTCTTGCATGCGCCGTGGGACGACATCAAGTGCAAGGGCGATCAGGCGGCAGGCCGGCAGCGTCACGCTGCTCTCACGGGGAGATGGGCAGACTGCCATTCAGCTAACGTAAACACTTCCGAGTAGGGTTAGCATTAGGAAGAAAGATATTGATAAAAACCTGGACATTTCACTTCTTAACGCCTATATAAGGTGAATTTTTCAATTCGACTTGGATTCGCAAATCCAAAACTTTGCGAAAATAACTCAAAGGACTCTCGGGTACCATATTGAATACAACGAAATCAGGATCATTGTTTCTATGAAAAATTAATATTCCTGGCAACAAACTCTTTAATAAAAATAAAAATATTTTGTAATAAGTTCTGGCCCTCAAGGAAGACCACAAATGCGCTGGAAGGATGATGTGAAGAGGGTTGCAGGCTCAAATTGTTTACAAAGAGCTCGATGTCGTGAAGAGTTGAAGGAGGTTTACACCAAGACGGTAGAAAGAGACTGAAGAAGAAGAAGACACTATTTGATCGAGTCGCTAATAAGTGTTGAATTCTGAGTAGTAATGGCATACAGTAACATTATCTTGTGCAATGCCTCTCTGCATAAATCTTCGAGCATAACAGTCGTCCGGTCAAACCCAGATGAATGTTGTAACCCTGCTCCCAAGACTCATACTGTAGGTACTCTGAATGGTATCCCTCATGAAGTAACAAGTGACCACATGTAATTGTCTCGCTAGGATTGACTCATTGTATCTTGATCGAAGACTTACAGAGAAAGATGGGATATGAGAAGCCAAACAAGCGAAATTAACTCAGAGTTAAACATTGGACCATTGATATTATTTATCAAATGTATGGCCACATTTTAATTTCATTTTATTCTTGGAGACGGATGCGTCATCGTAATGCAGCATAAGGTATTTCATTCAGTATTTCAGTGACGTGTTTCGATCGTCACGCATCACGTTTTAAGGCGAGCATTGTTTCTCAATAAAAAACGTAATCATTCTCATTCAATTATGTTCATTCGATGCAATATTATACAGGGTGTTAAAAATATGATTATGTTTTGATGGTGAAAATTTTATTGTATCAGTCTCAAACAAGCTGCGATGTCTCAAGCAAAATTATTCTATGTACAAAACTATTTTTTTTAAGAAAACCCTGTTTTTGTTTAATTTTAGATTTATGGTACATAGTCCCTTTACTTGGTAAGCTAATAAATGGCAAATACCAGTGCAATTGTTGTTAATAATTTATGTATAAGTCTGTAAGCTTTCCGACGATTATATAAAAATGATTTTGTTTCTTTACCTTCCTGTTTCTGCTTATTTTATCGTGGTAAAATCATCCAATGAGTCATCCCGCCCCGGGTGGAACGGGAGGGACTGTCAGACTTGTACTGACTAAAATCCACGGTGACCCTTCAACCTTCCTCTTGAATCACTCTATCTATTAAAAATGCCGTATCAAAAACCGTTGCGTAGTTTTAAAGATATAAACATACATAGGGACAGGAAGCGGGAAGTGACTTTGTTTTATAATATGTATTGATGTAGCTGTAATCTGCAGTATTTAGATATGAGTAGGGAATTCCCAGAAAAAAAAAACCTTGGAGTGATTAACTGTGTGATGGCTGCGCCAATAATGGCGCTATTGTTAAGGTTAGGTACTATCTGTCTCATTGTTTTTTTAGCCATATCGGTTAGCAAACAACAATGGAAGCGAATCCTTTTGTCCTTAAATCGATGTATCTTATGTGTGTATTGCATTTATGACTTTATTTGCTGTGTCGCAAATCTGTTATTGTTTTTCAAGACATTTCATATCGGTCAAGTGGTAATATAGAAAAATTGTGTCCTTTTTAAACCCCGACGGAAAAGATGGGGGGGCGTTCTATGTTTGACGTGTCTGTCTGTCTGTCTGTGGCATCATAACGTATGAAGCGATTTCATTTTTTTTTTGTGTTAGAGGTGATTTGTGCCGTATTGGCAATAAAGAATGAAACCATACGAATGTACAAAAGTGTGGCATACGTCATATGTCAGTGTGTGTCAGAGTATGGGTAGTGGTCGCCATGACTTTACGGTCAGAGGGTCGCTGTAACGCATGTAAATACGAGAATGGCGCCTCGTCGTGACGTCAGAATCAAGTAAAAACTCTACTTGCTTGTGATGTCGGTATTCGTTGTTTTATAAGTGTCGATCTTTGTTAATTTTTGGCTTATGTTACAAATGAAAAATAACGAATCAAATAAATTAATTAATTGACGTACTAATTAGATTTTTGAAGTAAAATATTTAATTTGAAATCAATTTGATTTGCCGCGAGCCCTACTAGACAAACATAATCTGACTCTTCTCAGGTTAAAGTCATAGTTTACCGGATTGTGGTAGATAAAAGCAGTTTTATATGATTATTGTAATTCTATTAACTATGAGGCCTTATCATGAGTTTTCAGTTAATGTGACGTAAACTGGAACTTTGACATTAATATCAAGGGAAAAAAAATATTCCTTCTTCGTAAACCAGGGGCGCTGTTCCATTTTTCAATGAAAGAAACACTGTTAATACTAGAAAATTCTGAAAATTTGTGATAAGGGCTCTGTGTTCGCTAAGTAATAGCATCAATTACAGAATCATTATCTGCCTAGCCTTTTCCCAACTATGTTGGGGTCGCCTTGCAGATTAACTGGATGCAACTGAATACCAGTATCTTATAAAAAAGGATTGCTCATTTGACCTCTACAACTTAGTTACAGGTTATTAAGAGATCCCTTGTTATTAGATCTTTGACAGTCGTTCACCTGTAATGACAGTCAAAGATCTACAAGTAGCCAAGATGCACGATTACAAGACACGGAGGAAACTTGGTCACGTTTAGATTTTATGGTAAAGTACGATTATTAATTGTAGTCAGTAAAATGACATGTGCAACTGTCACTGATACAAGGAAATTTAGTACATTTCTATAGTGAACAAATGTCATTTTTAACCGACTTCAAAAAAAGGAGGAGGTTCTCAATTCGGTCGGTATGTTTTTTTTTTTTAATTTTTTTTTTTATGTATGTACATCGATTACTCCGAGGTTTCTAGTCCGATTAGTGTGATTCTTTTTTTGTTCGATGCAGGATACTTGCAGTTTGGTCCCATAAAAATTTCATCAAATTTGGTTCAGTACTTTGTATTTTGTGAGCATTTTTATTAATTTCGCCTACTTGGACGACATCATGATCTTTACTTTTTGCGTGTTTGTTACGCGATTACTTCGCCAATTGTAGACCGATTTTCAAAATTGTTTTTTTGTTGTATTAGGGATCGTTCACCTTAGGGAATACTGCAAGTTTCATCGAACTCTGTTCAGCATTTTTTGAGATAGGGAATTTTATTGGAATTTACTTTTATGTACACAACATGGGCGATGTTAATACCGGTGCTACGGATTACAAAATTCTAGTGCACATGTAAGAAAATTATGTATTTGCCAAGAATTTGGGTTGAATATTTAAACTAAAAAGAGTAAAATAAAAAACTTTTTTCAAAAAAAATTTAACCGCCTTCAAAAACAACCACAAAAAAGGGTAAAATAACCTACAAAATAACTTTTCTTTCGGAAGTCGGTGGCAAAAAGACATCGAAATAATAAAACAAAGCCACCGACTTCCGAAAGAAAAGTTATTTTGTAGGTTATTTTACCCTTTTTTGTGGTTGTTTTTGAAGGCGGTTAAATTTTTTTTCTGACTACAATTAAAAATCGGACTATAGATGCCTTTTTGCATTCACACTATGCAGTAGAGGGGGAATATTTTATACAAAATCGAACATTTTTGCCCCACACTAAGAACTACACTAACATGGGAAATTTTTGGATTTTATTTTTTTCTTCTGATTCGCAGAATTTTCATTGTGTAGCTGCAAACATGGTATTATTTTCATTAAAACTTCATACATGGTAAGTTTCCTCCATTAACTCGAACAACTATAACACTTAATTATTTTTTAAACGCATTAACGCATGCGATGCGCATCGTAAAGATGATTTTTGAGGAAAGAAAAATTTTAGATTGCAAGTGGGATTCGAACCCGCGTCTTCTGGATGCCTGGTACTCCAGACGTCTTAACCAACTAGGCCATTGCAATCCACACTTGCAAGCCGAAATTCTCTATTCCTCGTTAACGCTTTATGGTAGCGTCCAGAAGACGCGGGTTCGAATCCCACTTGCAATCTAAAATTTTTCTTTCATAAAAAATCATCTTAACTATAACACTGTTAGGTAGTAACCGCTGTCAATCGACTATCATGTTACTAACAGTTGACCGGAGTTCGGAGGACAATGGGCGCTCATATAACAAGACACGATGCAGTCATAAAGAACTAGGTACTGCTTGGTTCAATAGTGACTACAACGCCACCCCGCTGTCAATTTTCACATAATTGTGACAGCTGTCAATATTAATGAAAACAAAATTTAAATAAAATACCGTTAAAATGTTGAATAAACACCGGATCTACCTAAATACTTTTTATTTGCAAAATTCCATTATGTATATCGCTTGGAGTTTTAGGCAATAGGTACCTAGTGTACAGTCAGCAGATAAGTTAAAAATGCAGGCTAGAAGTTACAATGGTGTCTGCATAACAATAACTCTTTGGCTGCATGCAGCATATAGTACAGCCAAAAAGTTCATAATACAGCATTTGTCATTTTTTTAATTGCAGCCTGCATGCCGTTTTTGCTGACTCTACCTACCTACTGTGTATGAAAATGAAGCAAATATTGATAAACTAGTGGCTACGAGATAAATATCATTTATCTTATCTCAGGTTATAAAGTATCTAAACATGACCACAGTGACTTTACCTATCATTTAGGTTAGACGTGTATATTGGTATAAGTTTTACACATGTAGGTTCTTCTAACATAAGAGTGCTTGTACACGGTGCATGTTACTGGAGCAAGTAAAGTTGCGGGTTACGCGCGCGAGTAACATGCGCAAGCTACTTGATCAAGTTAGTCGCTTGTCCTTGTACATGTTTCAAATGACTGGAGCAAGTAGAGACGCGGGTTTTAATGGGTACGCGGTGCATGTAGCTTGAGCATGTTGAGGCACTTGAGCATGTTGTTACATGCACCGTGTACAAGCACCCTAATAGGCAAGTTAGAAGAATCTACATAATACATGACAGGGTGGAAAAAAGGTAACGTCGGCGGAAAAATGAGACAAAACGGCAGAATATTTCTAACATTTAGAAAGATTTCTATCATCTTAAGCACAGCGATAATTCAGATGCGGAAATAAAATAATTAAAATGTATTGCATTGAAAAATAAAGAAATAAATAACATTCACTGAAATTCTGTTTTACCAAGAATTGAAAAGCTTTGTTCATTCTTGGTAAAATAGAGGTACAATTGTTAACTTATGCATGCACGCTGGGCGACAGTCAGATAATCTATCACAGTAGGTGCAGAGTTTTTCCGATGGGAGCCTTTCTTTAGTAATTGATTGGTACAAAAGAACACGAGACACTCTTCCAGACTCCGACAGCATTCCTACCATAACTTAGAAAGTTGCGTATCAAAAATTACAAAATTATGATTTAAGAAAATGAACCAAGGAAATGATGTGTTCTTCTCTTTACAAGTTTACCTATGCCTGCTGAATTATTCTCAACGATGAAAATCGATGCCCAAGTAGATAGCAAAACATGCTTATTTGCTTAAGTTGCAACGCAACTGCTATTTCTGTATATCCGGCTTCATATGCGCGAATTTTTGCGCACGTGAGCCTTACTTTGTACAGTCTTTACTGTCGCATGGCAACCATCACGTCTCATCGACCAAACCTGGGCATTACACAACAGTTGCCGGCAACCGGGTCACATTCACACATATACGTGAGACAACACGCGTTTTTACAACACCAAGTGTAATCTGAATAGTTTTTGAGTGACTAATTTCGTGTGAGTGACAAATTTTGGGATTTTCACTTTGTTGCATCAATTTGTCCCATCATTACGACATAGTAGTGTTAAGTTGCTTCCGGATATACTAGAAGCCGACCTTGAGTGACAAAGTGGTATTTGACCTTCACCTTGTCCACTAGTCGAGCAAATTGGTGGGCCAAAACAGAATAATCCAACCCCTGTGCCATTTTCTAGCTCATGAAGAGAAGATACTGGTCTACTCTCTACCGTAAACCACTATCCTACAGCTGGGCGAAGACCGATCGTGACATAACCAGACGAATGAATATGTACAGGTCTTACCTGGACTCCTTGCCAAAGAATCGTTCAGATTACGTCACAGACTTGGATATTCCCGACATAACCCTGCGTCCGTATTGGAATGACCTGGAGGACTACTGTTACTCTTTGAGGAGGGAGGGATACCTCTCTGATAGTTGGAGGGACTATTATCTCAAATCTTCGCTCAGTACTGACTCTAGTCTTGCGTTGTCCAGGGCGTTGACAGATTCGGAGATTGACTACGAGTATTATAAACTGGTAATGTACTTTTGTATAATATTTGTTTGGTAGTCATCTGCACTGCATACATGTCGATAATCACAACCTGTTAGGCCAGTTCTTTGTTTCAGCAGTGGAATCAGAAAATTGTGTTGGTTTTGTCAACTTTTAAAAAGAATAGGAGAGGACATAATGGCTAGAGCTCACCGATGCTGTATTGCGAGGCTAAAATCAAGTAGAATGATGATGATGATGATCATAATCACTCATTGCATTTAAAACCAGCGAATTGTGGTGTAGGTAATTATGTTGTAAATATAGTCTTCTGGCTTGTTTCGGGTCAGAAAACAATGGTTACAACGTAATAACAGGTCCATAGTATGAAATTAGCGGTTATCGTTACCTGCATGTACTCTAGACATCTAGAACTTCAGGCGCGTTACATACAATAATATTATGTAGATAAAGCCCTTGAGGGTAAGCCCATAATCCCATAAGACTAACCATGTAAACAGCGTCCTAACCGTATTGACTTACGAAGCGGAAACATGGACACTCACTATGGGACTTGTACTTGTTAAATATGCAGTAGGTACTCGGGGTTTAGCTGGTGGATAGAATTTGCAACATAGTCATTCGCCAGAGAACTTACGCACAGAATGAGCATACTGAAGTGGAAGTGGGCCAGCCATGTCTGTGGAAGGACAGAAGGTCGAAGAAACAGATTTGCGCGTTTGGGCAAGAGTAGTGTAGGGGGAAGAACGATGGGGACTGCCCAAGACTAGAGCTCTTTTTAAGGAGACTTACGTTCAGAAGTGGTCGGCAATTGGATTAATTGAAAAGTTGACAACAGGAAATGTCAGTAAATAATCAATTCTGCTGCTGTTTCGTAATCAAGTTGTTTGTTTACAGTACAAGAACAAATACAGCGACCCCTGGGGATACCTGCGAGATACCGTGTACTCCTTCCCGTCTGATTATTTGGCTTCTCTTAACAGGTACGAATTATTTGTTACTAAAACTAGTTGAATCTTTGCTTATCTCAACATATGTAACACACACTTCTAAGCACGTCTTTTCGGAACTCTCAACATACAAATCGTCGGCGGTTAGTTACTTTTTAAATATTGTTGTTTTCTACTAAACTTGTATGACACCGCAGTTTTTAACCGACTTCATTATTTTTCCTAAAGGCGCTACCTCACCGGAAACATTTGCGTGTAATGTTGGTAACTTACAATAAAGTGTGTCACTGTTGAAATGTTCGTATCTGTAACGTTGCATTACAGGTGAATCTCGCGGTGAGGGAGCGCGCGAGAGCCCTAACATGTTTCGACCACCTTTTATACACAATCATAGAAAGAGTGAGGTGTCCTGATCGATGTATAGGAGGATCCTGAAACCCAGAGTACCTACTCGGCTCCATTTTTTTATCAGAAAGCAAGACTTAGCGGCCTGTAGACTGTTCCTTACACATGTCCATTGTTTTTTTAGGGTAGTGGTGCCCTTTGAAGATAGTGACATAAGGTGACCTAATTTATTTTCATGCTTACACAGTTTCCAAGAAACAGTTTAGTCTAAAATAATGACTTCGTATAATTTGTAAGTTAAAATCCTTTCAACTTGAAATAAGATCTTGTTGAAACCAACAAAATCGTTACGAACTAAGTTTTTTTTTCATTTCGATCTTTTGAAAGAACTTACTGAGAAAAGTCGCTACTTGGAAGTCTTATAAAACCTTGGCTTAAAAGTAGACTAGGTTGAACTTATATTTGAAATATAATATTTCTGAAAGGTTTAATATTTTCATTTCGCCGAAAAGAGATGCAGAGATGCACCTAAAAGTACACCCACATTTTGCACCTGAGAATAATTTCAGACTTTGTAGCTGCTAATAAAGTATTCCTGGTGGAAAAACCCAATTACCACTATGCGCAAACTGAGAAACGATTTCATATCCCCTTACTCAGCAATCGGCGCTTGTGAATACTAGACAATCGAGTTAGAATTATACAGTATTAGAAAATGAGGATATATAAGACTATTATACTACACCTGCTTGGAAAGTACCTTGTTACTTTATCAAATTTACGGTAGAAAGTACGTCATTGCATATCGACCAAATATGCGGGGAGAAAACGCATCTGAGCGGGAGAGAAAAGTGTATGAAAATCCATTTCTAACGTGTTTTTTCTTTTTTAATTTTGGGTAAGACTATGCGCCGGTAACCTAAATATCAAAAGCCAAAAAGTTTTTACCTCCAAGTTCGCAAAATGACACTGGCCACTAGCTGTATGTTGAATGGTGTTGGGCTGGCAGTGCGACCCTGAGGCGGCAGGATAAACAATTTGAAAAAAGAACATGTGAAAATTGCAGACGCCATTGGCGCCATTTTCAATTTGTGTGTTGTTTGAGGATTCAGTTTTCGTAGAAAGTAATTTATTTTCCTCGTAGGTGTAGTATAAAGCACTATGTATCACTCGAGAGAAAGTGCGATTCCCGATCTCGGGTATTTTAAAGTCCTCGGCTACGCCTCGTCCTTTAAACGATACCCTCGATGGTAATCGGTCACTTTCTCCTCTCGGTGAACAATGTACTATTTTACCTAAAAAAAAAATATCCTCAAGAAAAAAAATTAACCAGGTTTTTTCATTTGTTACGTAAACCAAAGTTGACGAAGACACAACGCTTCTAAAAATCACAAAACGTCACTTGGTCGGTATAATTTTACAGGCGTTGTGAAGTTTAAACATAAAATAAGCCCCCAATCCCGAATTTCAAAATTAAAATACCTACTTGTTCATTATTTTTTAATACTCTAACTGACTAACTAAACAGTTTTTCAATTTACTTATACATAGATAGACAGTAAACTATTTACCTACTCTATTATCATTTCTTCTTACAGATACATTCCTCTGGACACAGAGGTCGACTCGGAGTTACTGAATGCTGAGATGCGCTACACCGCTGATCTGGTCGCAAATCGGCGCCGGTACAACGAAGAGAGACGTCGTCGTCTTCAGAGGCAGTTCGATGAAGACTGCAGGGTCTACTCCCCTGGAGACCCAAGCCTGGTCGAGCTGCAGGACGCGATTAACAAGCTGGATATGAAGGTCTACCGTTTAAAAGTTTGTGAAATAAAACCTGAATAAGTAGTGCAAGTTCTATAGAATCAGTATCATTGACATCCAGCCGTGCAGCTACGCTATTCTCTATAAGGCAATCGGAATTCTGGGCTCTACAACGAGCTCATTGACGAGACAGCTTTGAGATCGAACGATCGTTTTGACAGATAAAATCGAGGCTGTCTTTTAGGGAATAGCAAAATGTGTAGAGAACTGTCAGCTCGTCCTTCGAGTAGGTAGTTTTTATTTCACGGACGTCACAGCGGGGAGAGGAAAGGACTTTACTCATGGCGCATTGCGATGCAATGCGACGCGATTCGAACGAATTCCAACTACAATTGAAAATCAAACTTGCTACTATAAAAAAATAATGATAGCAATTTGATTGACTTGACGTCGTCATGTTTTATGTCATATTGGTAAGGTTGATTTTCAATTGTAGTTGGAATTCGTTCGAATCGCGTCGCATCGCGCCATGAGTAAAGTCCCTTAGAATCACTGTCATTTGCTTAATGAATACTAAAGCTTAGTTTCAGCGTTGCGTGTATAATGTTGTATTTATAGAGAATAGCACTGCAGGTAGTAGAAAATCTACCACAAAGCATTGTCACCATGATGATCAAAAATCGCTTGGACATACCATGTGCAGATGTCATATTCAGTCATGTTTGGACATTATTCAGAACGACCCATACACAAAATTACAAGTCGATTTCATACCATACTTACATAACTAATCATCCATTCTTATTGTTAGCAGGCATTGGAAGCAGACTTGGCCAAGATCAAACCGTCGCCGTGATCGCACTTCGACTTACATACTTCGCCTGGCACTCCCAGATAGATTAAGATGCACTCACTAATACTTTTACATAACATTGAAAGCATCACATCTTTACCACCTCGATGAATTTCTAGAGATGTGTAGTACAGCATCTTGTTTCTCGTCACCAGTCATGTTACTAAGGGTGGGACTCTGGAATTAAAGTGATTTTTCATTAATAGGGGTCCGTACCCAAAGGGCAATTAGCCATTGCTACGGGCTCGTGCATAAGACCGTACGTACGGCCTAACAGGCTCTGATAACAATTAGAGTATTGTTTTTTTGATGTTAGAAGATTTACGCTCAATAAAAGGACCTCGCCAATAGACTTAGCTATGGGCATCGCGCATACTGCCGAAAGATTAGCAACAGGCAATAATACGCTTATTGCAGCGGACTGTATCTCGTGATCCATAATAGGTAGACACTTGAAATTTTCACAGGATCTATATGACTGTTTTTGCTATATCTACAAATAAATCATAACTCTACCGTAGTCGGGTAATTAAATAAATGGTACGAAACCCTTCATGCGCGAGTTCAACCCGTACTTGAACGGTTTTTTCTTAAAATTTGCAGTTCAGTATCAGGTTATAAGATATTGTCTGATTCTGTTATTGCTTGCAGAACCTGGAGGCTGACTTGGCCAGCTACAGACCTCGCCTGAGAAGCAGATTAGCATTGCATCGCCTCAGACGTTCGCTCTATAACATGTATTGGTATTAACACAGCGAAATTAGGAGGGATGTTTGTTTGTTAAAGTTCTAACATGAAATCCTCACAACCAAATATACCTAAATGTAATAGAAGCAACTTTTTAGATTATAAGCGTATCACATATGTAAACAAAGAATTAGGGAGGTAGACAGTTATGTATAAGTCCAGCAGAACTATCATTTAGTGCCGAAAATAGAGATGTGCCAACAGTGCATAGGCACGCATGCTGGAAGGGCGCAGAAATGGCTAGACAGGGCCACAATTGGCCAAAAAGGAGCAGTTAAAGAAATTCAACCTAGGCGCAAAAACGGTTAGTTACGGCATTGATGTCATTAGAAACCCTCAGCTCTTCAGTAAAATGAGGTATGCAGGGTACAAGAGCGAGCGACACCAGCTCGATAACTTTCTAAGCTTGGTGCCTTGAAGCCCTACGCACTGGAAAAGAAGACCCTGATTTTAAATCATTGCAATGTGTATCCAACAGATGTGTGTCTGATTCTGTGGTTGCTTGCAGAACCTGGAAGCCGACTTGGCCAGCATTCGAAAATACCGATCACGGGTGAGAAGCAGATTGGCATTGAATCGACTCAGACGTACACTGTATTTGTATTAAATGAAGTTTTCAACTTGTATTCACGGAATAAGGAAGAAAGTCACCTTACTACACTAATTTTTAGAAGCAAGATTTAATATGAATTGTATTAGGATTGCTACACACATAAGTAGGCATAAATGGCAACAAAGCCAACCCGAATCATGTGATGAACTTGTTCGATTTCAATTTACCCTCAAATGCAAATACGGTAGCTGAATAAACTGCCCAATAGGCCCACTGGTTAGGTAGAACGACTACCTATGAAAGGTAGCCGGCAGAGACTGGATGACGAAAGATCAAGACCAGGCTCATTGGCGTACATTGGGAGAGGCCTATGTTTAGCTTTGGAGAAACGCCGCACATACGTCAATTTTCCACATTTACGCGGCCAAAAGTGAATTTTAAAAACTTACGGAAAACACATAAAAAAGCACATGTAGAGCTAAAAGACAGTTCCAAGAATCCTAACTGACCCCCACCACCTACCTACGATACACCCCGACCGAATTCAGGGGGTCAGAACTTGACTTTCAATCCGTGCGCTCGTTTTTGCTGCTTAAAGTGACAAACACAACAATAGTGACAACAGCAATATTTTTTTTCTGTGTCAGTTTTTGAAGTGAAAGTGATGGATTCCAATAACACAGGTATGGATCTTTATTTTTATTATTATTTACTTACCCAAAATGCTCAATTCTAATAATGGGGGGTTTTCAAACACACGGGTTGTTTTAAGACAAATTTTGAAGTAATTTTGAACTTCAAAGGTTAATTTGTTATATTTCTCGATGAGATACGATCATCATTCTTTTTTTATTTGAAACTACAATCCTTTGACTACAAGAAAATACAAAAATCGGCTGCGGAATTTTGCGGATGACAAAACGGAGGACCTTTAAAGCCATTAAGATTTTTTTATTAGTTAGGTAATCTTAGCTTTTCGTTGTTTTAGATACTTCAAGCACATCAGGTGTGAAAATTGTCACTTGGAAATACTACTGAGTTTGGACCCACTCATTAGCAGCCTGAGGCCCAAGAAGAGATCAATCCCTAGAACTTATTGCCCGGAAACAATTAAAATGTTAATGCCAGAATATTCCGACGAACCAGACTCGGATAGCGAGCGGCAAGATGAATCCATTACGATATTTTTTTTTTGTGTAAAATTCTTGTTGTATTAATTTGTTTGTAATATTGTACAAGTTTTGTTTTATTTTGTGTGTATTTATTTTGATTTAATAAATTGTTTTCCTTAATTTATGATTTTTTACATTAATTTGCAAAATAACTGAAATAAATAAAAATAAATAGTCATAGGAGATATGTCATATCATTTAGACGTGTTTTCCTTAAAAAAATAATTTTGGCCGCGTAAATGTGTAATAATGACCTATGTGCGCCGGCTGATTAAGAAATGATATAGGCACAAGCCAATTGAAGCAACTTTTGATTCGGCAATATATTGTGGATCGAAAAAGCCGACTGGCTTATCGGCATCCACAGTTTGCAAGCCGAATGGCAATTTGTGACAGCTTTACAGCTGAGAAGAAGCTAATTATGAATTAATTATGAAATTTTACAATCCAGGAGTGCCAATTAATGCCGGCTCGATTATGTGTGTAGCAAATTAGTAACTCTTAGACATAACGTATTGTTAAGAGGAATACAGTAACATTGTATCCGATATGAAGCTCTCCTGAAGATATCAGCAATAACAGGACATACATAGATGGTTAACTGTTTATGAATGTAAGACCTTCGTGGTCAAAAAAACAACATTGTGGGTCTAATTTGATCTGGAAATCAACAAGTGCGAAGGATTGAATAGACTAGCTACATGAAGAGCAACGAGGAATAGAACGTATTTGAATTTAGAATAGGCACTTAGCTTGTCGAATCTGATGGGAAAGGAATGTTAAAGAAAGTATATGTAGGTAGATGATATAGGTAAAGGTTCAATAAAACTTGTGCAATGTGTAAAATGTAGTTTTAATGGGAATGATCTCCAACATCTGCTACAACAATGTACTTAACATTATGTACTACGACGGGCATCACATTCCTATGTACTCAACTCAACTTTGCTGAACAATGTAGGTACCACAAAATAGTTGACTCGGAAAATTTAAACTTATGCATTTTTCTTTAAACACACAAATAATTTAATTTTTAATTGATCGATTTATTAAGTTTTCAATTGACTTTAATTATTTAATCGCACTTTTAAAATGCATTAATATTTTAGACCAAACATGGTTCAAATTCTGATCGTTCGAAACGACTAAATTGATCGAATTTGGCCGATTTAATGTCGGTCAACTGAACCAAATCAGCTATTTTGTCGTTCACAGAAACAAAAATAAAACAATGTAACTATAACAAATCATATTGCACTTACAATTTTTGGGTTTACAATAAGATTCACTGATAACTTTATTACATTTTGATACAACCTCACATCAGTTCATAGTGCAAAAAAAAAACTAGTTTACATTTCCATTCAAAATTCACTTTCTTATCTTTATTTGGGGAACATCATTTTACTGTGACAAAATACTCCATTGTTCACTGTAATTTTTAAAATATGCGTTCATTATATCTTTTTTGTTGAAAATATAATACCGATAAAACCTATCACATCACTAAACCATAGACATTTTTTTTTTTTTTTTTTGTTTCTCTTCGTCCTCTTTAGGACAGGCAAAGGGAGCTTAGCCCATACAGCCAAGTCTGATTTAGTTTTCTTTTTCTTCCAATTCTTCTTTTCTTTCTTGTCTTTCTATGTTAAAATCAAGGCCGAAACCATGTCTTCTTTATTCAATGTCTTCGATATCCAATAGTCAGGCCGAAGCCAAGTCTTATTTTTTTTCTATGTCTTCAATAACCAATAGTTAGGCGTAAGCCAAGTCTTCTTTTGATATATTCAAGTTCAGTGCCATTTGTTAGGCCGGAGCCAAGTCTTCTTTCATGTTTTATTTATAAGTATCTCAACATTATCATTTTATCTCAATTTATCTCAATCTCATATAATTTTATGTCAAAAGTGTGATATGTCAAATTCAAATTTCATCAACAGTTGATACAATATAATCGTAAATTGGTAAAAAACAATCTTTTTTCCTCAAAAGTTGCTGAAGCGAGCGCGGGATATCTTCAGCATTTTTAAACCATAGACACAAAATATAAAGAGGTTGACATAGACAACTCCTAGCGGCCATCATGGTTTACATTACTGGTCTTTTTTAAACTTTAGTTGTCACATTCAATTTCGAATTTATAAAATTACAGTGAACATATAAAAACAAGCAATATTGCGGTATTTAACAATCAAGATAAAAGGTTTACTTTTTTCATAAATACTGTCAAAACACATAACATGGAAAGTGAATATTTAAAAATAATATCATATTGTGCAGATCTATGGAATAATTATTACAATATCCAGAATAATAACTAATCTTACAATAGGAATGCGCATTAAACGAAGAATATTTGGTAACATATTGCCACAGTGAATAAATACAAGCAGTTTTGATATATTAGATAAAGTTATAGGCACAGGTATAGGTTAATAATCTTTAATATTTTCACTGGTTGGTTGAAATAATATTTCTTACTTTTTTTTTCTTGGAGATAACCAGGAGAAAGTGTATGTGTAAAAAAACATTTGTCCAGTCCATATTTTTTGTCTAGTTGAATGTAAGCGATCACGTGCATTCTATTATTATATCAGTTGTCTGTTTGAATCCATAAATGGAGGCCGATTCTCTGTTTTAGAGATGGTGTCGAACTCCACAAAAATTTCTAATGACGTCATTTTTTCGACAAATTTTAAAAGTTGCTATGGCATATTCGCCATTTGTCGAAGGCTAACGTTAGAGTTCAGTAAGATTTGTCGAAAAAACTACGTCATTAGAAATTTTTGCCGAGTTAGACACCATCTCTAAAACCGAGAATCGGCCCCCTGAATTACCAAAAGGGGCACAGCAATGAATGACTGTAGAAGGATTCGAAACTACAATCTCCGATGGTCGAGATTATAATTGTAATTTAACAAGTGTATTTTTTGTTCAGAAAAATTTATACAAAAATACTAAATCATTAAAATTCTCCATCTTTTTTATTATGTACAGAGGCGTCATTGCAGATAATTTGCTATTCCTCCATGATTTTTTAGGATGACTTGCTTATATCAATTCACTGTGTCATAATCATCACAATTACTTAATAAATTAGCGAAGAACTAAATGATTCGCTGCCCTCACCATCTGGACGTGCTTAATTATAAAAGGCAATCTTAACCTAAGGTAATTATTACTTTAATATAAAGTAAATCGAGATAGTAAGGTACTGACCGGTGTTGCGGGCCGTAATGTTTTATTTTTTATTCTAAGCTCGTGTTTGACCACTATCTCACCCCACCAGGTGCGTTAAGCGTAGATGTGGTCGATCGTGAAGCACGCTTGCCTGGAAGTAACTTATTCACTCTTGACTTAAAGTATCCCAAGGTTAATATACCATTCGCAGCGAGCAATAAGCCGCTTGTGTATCGTCGCGAGTCGCCATGTTTTATTGCACTGACTGTACGAATGCTCGCTGTGTTACACGTTACATTACGACCCGTAACGCTGGTCAATACCTTCCTTTAGAGGCGTCGCATAGCTGTGTAAGATAAGCTAAGGATATTAGGTAAACAAGTTTATTCATTTTTTGAGTTTGAGGGCGAATTTTGACTTATAAAACTGAGAGTGATTAGAATTGGGACAACATTATTCTTCAAAGGTCCTTTTTTATAGCAAGGTTGATTAAGCTGCCAGTGTCTTGTAGGGCCCGCGCCACAATTCAAGTCCTACGTCAAATTCGAGGTACTACATTTTTTTATACCATTCCCCCTCGAAAAAGCTACTTTTACTCACGGAAAACAGTGCGTAAAAGTAGTCTTTTACGCACTGTTTGGTGTTTGAATTTAGAACACTTTAGTACATTCGACATCGACCGCGATGCTGGACAACCCCCTTGCTAATATGAAAATTACTCTTAATTCAAATCATTGTTTCGATTTTAATGTCAGCTTGTTGGCGCAGTGGCCGAGCAATTATTTGCGAGCAGTCTTATTAAAAAAATCATTATTTTGTTTCGTTGAATATCTTTTATCGCTCAAATCTTTATTTTTCTCGTAGTCATGGTATAAAGTATCGTTTGCAACTCTTGAATAAAACGGATTTAAATCGAGGGCCTGAATCACTCGCGTCGCTCAGGATTTAAATACTTGAATCATTCCCTACGGTCGTGATTCAGTAATTAAAATCCTTCGCTTGCTTTTGATTCATATAATGGCCCTCGCTTTAAATCCGCTCTTTATTCAATCGTTGCAAAATATACTATTAAATGCAATATGATGTTGTAATAACATAGACACTGGCGCCGTGTCAAAAAGGACTTCAGTCATGGCGCGGACTCTAGAAATGAGAGCAAACTGTCAATGTAGTTTGACACTGACAGTCTGACACTCTTAAACGTGTTTCAAATGGTAGCATCTTGTTTTATTGAAGACATTCGCTCTTATTCACAGAGTTTTAATATTTTATAATGCTGCAAATATTACTGATACCTATACTTGTCACTGGGTGCATTCACAAAATATGCCTAAAACTTTAGATATATCACAACATATCAATGGAATTACTATTGTGAAAACAGTTCTACATTTCCACTGCATATCCTTAGCTTAAATATACAAACATATATAAATAGTCGAAGATTCATATAATTAGAATACGAATCGTTGCAATTAGCACTAGACCATTATAATATATTTTATTACGTCTTTTGTACGAGAATTATGTCTACAAGTGCATAAACTGAAAACAGAATAACATGAAATCCACAAAACATATATTTAATTCCACATTTATTTTTCTACTCATGCATTGTTTTTGTAGATACCCTGTGCTGCTAATAATTCAATTTGAACTATCAGTAGAACAGTGACATTACGTTCAGAAATTATCTGATCAACTGAAACTGTTTTAATCGTTTGAACTTGGAAGAATTCTGATCGGATCGTTCAAATTGAACGGTTTGTCGACCGATTAGAATGTACTTAAATAAATGTATCATGCAAATTACATAAAAATATGCAGGCATTTTAAAGTTAAACATGCAATAAAAATGCAGAATTAAGCAAGGAATAGAATACATGTAGCTGATAATTACGTGCGTTTGGCAGTGGCTTGTGGCATAGCCCATCGACGTCCAAGTCACAAAAAAGTTGCTGAAATTCAAACCAATTAGCTTCCCACATTACCCAATTTTCTCAACAAAACCTTTCATATAAAAATTCCAGTTTTTACCATGACTTGAAAAATTTGAAGCGCTTTCAACATAAGACACCGCACACATTAAACTATTACATCAACATACCAAAATTACAGGGCATTTAAATCCTCACAACCATTTACACACATTTTCTCATTCAAAAACCACTATATCACTTTTAAACAATTTGAAATGGCATAAGCGACATAAGGAACCTTCTACATTTGAAATCATCAAGAGCATGCTCAATGTCGCTTATACCACTTCTTATTTCCTTTTGGCTGTTGATGCAAAAGTTCCCTTCCTCAAGTTACCTTATCCCGTCGCTTGGCAGTCTTGTCACCGTCGTTCGCGCCCACTACGCTAGCGTTCAACAACTAGTCTAGGACAACACTTAGTCTAACAACCATTTATTACTAAGCTACACGCATTCATTAGGCGATGTCATTCGTCGCGGCTGGAGGTGGGTTGGTGCAGAATTTTATTGTAAGTTATCTTCATTGTTTTTTTTTTTTAAATGAATGGGACTTCTTGCTTTCTTGTCAAATAACTTACTCTCAGTATGTGTTCACGTCATATATTAGTAAATTAAATAAAAAAAAATATAACTAGCTAAGCAAACGACGCGTATAGCTATCGCTAATCATTGATGATTAAAAAATAGTTAAAAGTAAATTATTTAAGAATTCCTAAAATACCATTTTAATTTACCAGTTAATTGGATTTACAAGCCAATTTTTTACATGTTTTCAATTATATCAATTTAATTCTGCACCAGCCCACAAAAACGACCAGTCACAAACACAGCCAAATGTCCCAGCCAGTAGTAGTATATCTAAAATGACGTTTCACTAGAAGCTGCTCTATGTAACACCGAACTTGTTACTTCAAGACATTCTCTTGGCGAACATTGAGATTCAAGTAGAAGGGAAAGATTACAACATGTAGGATTTTGAGATAGGAGAGAAATCACACATTACAAGGCAGTTTTTATGAAAAAAAAGTTTCTTTGTAGTTTAGTACTAAGGTAGAGTAATAAATAAAACAAAACTAAAAAAGTCAAATGTTTGTAATGTGTGCTCTCTCTTATGAACGATTTCAATAAAAAAATGATCGAAATCAGAACATTTGCCCAACGGTCAACCGCCGTCAATGTCATAATTGTTTATAAAATTCACGGCTCTTAAATATGATGAATGCGTTCAAATTTTTGCAGTGAAATCGCCCATATTGCACGTTAGGACGGGTATAGGAAAGACATTTCTTATCATTACAATTTCGTCACTATTTTACCATATTTATAATTTCTTGCATTTTGTCTCACAACAATTTTTATGTTGTAAATAATTGAAAACCGTATTCGATACAAAAATATGAATTTGTTAATAAATATACTTTGAAAGGAAGAGCATGGAGTCAAACTGTGCGCACACTTGTGATAGCAGCGGTTTGTGGTTGAAATACAGACCTTTATTGAATGCGTTGGAGATAAGCGACATATTTCAATTTTTTGTTGTTGTTAAGAACGTGCTTGCGGTTTCAAGAGAACAAACGTAAGTAGGAGATTAGCCACCACAACAATAGATATTTTATTATAATGGATGTAGGTTTAAAATGAAACACAATTAACATTAACATTTAGAATGATGTTTTCATTGAAAACAGTCACACCTAGATATGGTTTATGTCCAGGACATATTAAATAAACGCCCGCTCAATTCTTACAAACGCCAAATACCTAAATGCTCGAGCTTTTTGTTCATTTAAGTTGTTATTTTTTTACTAAACAAAGTTACTCGTTTTTATGCCCAAGGATCGGGTATTTAGTTGGGCGTGAATTTATTTATGCCCAAAGTTTATGCCCATAAATGTTTTTGTCCTCGACCCAAATCTGTTCATGCCTAATTTAACATTTAATAACGGCATGTAACAACCACAAACGCGCATAGAATACTAGTTGTAGTTAGGAAGAGAGAGGGAGTGCAAGCAAGAGACACAACGAGACACGAGAACACAACACGTAACAAACAGATGCAGACACGAGACAGTTACAAGTAATTGACACCTTAGCACATTGATACGTGAGACGGACAAAGTCGTTTGTTTGGAGCTCCGGACACACATAGCACAACTAACAGTGTTGAATGCTTATGCATTAATGAATTATTACGTATATATGGATGATTTTATTAATACTGGTAGGATGTTTTGTAATTGGTCATTAATACCACAAAGTTTTTTGTCAAAGCGAGAGTAGTGCCACAGTGCGAAAGAGACGGAAATATACAAGTCATGTTGCAAGTCATCGAGCGTCTACTCGTTCCCAAAGCCACCAGTAGGTATTATAGATGTCAATATGTATGCGGAGCTCCTAACACTTAAAAACTATTCATTTTAAGAAGCGAGCACAACGCGGTAGGAATATCCGTTTAGTAGAGCGAATGACAGGATTTGAGTACAAAATCTTACAACAGATGGATATAGTGCAACATGGTTATTTTGACATGGTGGTCCTTGGTGATACGGCACTTGGAGCAAATACCGCCATACTGATATTCAATATTGTGTTTTTGGGAAATCGGCTTTGCTTGTAAAGCCTATAATGTCAATGTTAGGAGTAAATTGGAAAAAACATGTTTAAAATAATAATTTAAGATTGATCTATCGATTGACATAGTTTCGATTGATATACTCTTAGATCTTGTTGTGTTAGTGCGAGACTTTTTATTAAAAAAAAAAAACCATAGACAATTTCTTGTCTCTCTCCTGTCAGTGTCAAACAAACGCCAAAAAAATCATGTAGCACGTTATATTGATGAATTTTATTGCAATTTAAACTTCATTAACTTATATCAATAAGTTATTTGTTCTCAAATCCCATCAAACATATAATTCTTTCGATATAGATATCTATTTTATTATTTATTAGTAAATATATATATTTGAGTGCAAGAACAGTACGGAAGGTAGTGAGAACACAGAAAGGCAATGAGCTGAGAAGAAAGGAAATTGACTTGCACGCTTAGGAATAAAATCTATGGAAGATAAATTAGGTTCAGATTTACTAATTAAAAGTTTAGGCTTCAGGGGATCTAATGAAATTGAGGTCTTTTTTGCAATTTTTTCATCTCCTTTTGGGGATGTGAAAAAGTAGGAAGGAGATTTGTTCTAACAGTTAAAAGGGCGAGAAGAAATTCGGTGAATTTTGTTTACACCGTGTGTGTCCCAAACTTTTTCGATACAATGGTCTAACTAAATACCAATGGCAAAAATATCATTTAACTATGGTACTCGTAGAAGATTACATATTTGCGAATGATTATTTTGTAAGGATTTTGGTAGGTATATTCCTTTAAACACTTTTTACGATCTTCTTGTAAGTATCTAGATTTTTTAGGAACTCTTTTTTTCTAATTTGTGGAGTTTTAGCAGCGAATTTAAAATGACGGACAAAGAAATCTATTATAAATAAATCAGGACTAAGCGTGCAAGTACACAGACCGGAAGGAAGGTTTAAAATCCGTTTCATATAATAATATGTATATCTCTTTACATCCTAAGGCTCCCTTGATATGTATACAGGCCGTATACAAAAATAAACAGCTCTACACTTACACAACAATGTTATAATTTCAACTTATTTTATTTTTATTATATGTCGTGAAGACGTTTTAAGATGTTTTATTTTATTTTCCTCACGACAGTTTTGTGATCCCGCTGTGTATGAATTATCGGAAACTTTGCAGCTATATCCTTGACGCTAGTTAATTATTATAATTACTATTAGTAATTGAACAGGTTTTTTTTTCTCTCAGCATTACATTTATCTCTTTAAAAAAAACTAAATTCCAAATGAATTAAAAAAAAAAACAAAGTTTAGAAATAGCCGCCATTTTTCTTGTTTTTTACTAAAATGACAGCTGTCAAAACACCAAACGTCAAACAAAAGCTGCAACGTCACCAATAGCGCTTACAAAGCGGGCCAGTCTTTCGCATCATTGCCTTCAAGTGTCGCAGGACATAACACAGATAATATACAACCACTACCATATTGTCATTTATTATAACTTTCAACAAAGCAGTGTACCTTAGCTACGCTACACTGGGCGATCCCACGAGTAAGCTTACGTTACGCCACTACATATACTAACTATACTTATTACTCAATACCATTGCACCAGTCTCCATACGATATATATCAAAATATATACACTTAACCCTTATCTTACTTACAAAAAAACTCAATTACACGGAAAACATAATAATCACAGCGTTTAAAATCACAAAAATTTGAAAGTAAACAAACCTTTTCAATGTTAAAATGTTAAGTGTCTTAAATACATGAGATCCTCGTTATAAAAATATCATCTAAAATATAGCAAAATATATATAATTAAAAATATACTATCACTATAGCTAGCAACATTAACAATATTGAACGTTAAGCAATATGTTTCCTAAAAAAGTTCCAATCAGATTTTGGGGTTGCCAAAAAGGAGAATATTATTTTATAAGAATGGTAACACATAACATCACGAGTGTTGTAATCTCAAAATATTATGGCTTATTCTGCCTGCGAATTACAGTATTATAGCTAGAGTATCGCCAGCCTAAAATCAATCCACAATTAAAACTTTCTACCATTTGTTCTTAAAAAGCTATAATCTGTATCCTACGACAGAACCAAGCAGTAAATGTTACCACTCTAAAAACTACAGTATGAAATAAAGCGTCCGTGTCAGACTTACGGCGAATACGTGTAAATGTATAAAAAGTAAATGCAAGCATCAGTTCTTACAAATAAATGTGTACAATATCATAGCGAACACTACGTAATTCTTATTTTCATATGGCAACCACCACTACGGTTAAACACGAAACGCTTACAAAACTAGAATTAATGATCTCTCTCAGTGATTAGTTTATAAGCTTATTATTTGCTTTACTGGCGTCTCCGTTTCTCTAAAGTTGAACAGTTCGTTTTTCATAAAAACGTTTCATCATAAATACATTTTCAAGGGGCAACTTCACTACATTTCACAGACATTTAAAATAAAAATCTACTGAAAATAATAAAATTCCTACTGTTTTCACTTTGACAGCTGTCAATAATGACGTTGACAGCTGTCACTCGAACACTTCAGTGAGCAGTTTTACATTTATAATTGACATGCAGATTTACAAATATACATTAGAGTCTACAGGCATTATACAGGGGATATTACAAGCAAAGATTGTCACAACTTTTGAGAAACTTGAGCGCACTGAATGAATAACCCGGCTACCCTATCGCTCCGATTGGCTAACGAAACGAAACTCATGCGTTTTTGATATGTCCATCTTTACCCTAGCTTATGGGAGTCGGTTTTCAAATGTCGTTGGAAGAAACCAGTACATATTTTTGAAGTCAGCAATATTTCCCTTTGGTATATAAAGTCATTGATTTTGACATTTGAAGTGCACAAGTGACTACAAATAATTGGACTATTATTTCTTTAATTTTCTTGTATTTGATCGTTAAACTGTCTGTACCAGGATCATTCAGCGATACTTTAAAACTGACTCCTCTCCAACCAAAATGTTCCCTCATTTTGGTTTAACAGACTCTGTGATGGCAATGAAAGCGTCATCAAAGCAGTAAATTGAGCTTTTATATGAATGAGAGCAAGCATCGGTCACAAACATGGTCAAATTCAAAGGCAAGCTCAATAAATGTCCTCAAATGCACTTCGAATTGTTATGTTTGCGACGAAAATGACATTTAGATCAATGTTTTGATAAAAATGACAGCAGTACCGTCACTCAGACAGCCAACACTTGTGGTGGCACATATCTCTCATTTAATGCTTCGTTATAAGTCGTCCAAACTTTAACGCGTTTATCAACCACCACAGTTCTGTCTTGTGTGGCCCACGATCATGACAACAGGCCGGAATCGGTGCGATAGAATATCCTAAGGTTAAGTATTGACGAGAATCAAACACGCCTCGGCTTCCCGGGGCCGGGACACTCCGCCGACCTGATGATGGAGGACGCGAGGGGCTCCCGCGCGCGGATGGGATCCATCTCCATGAAGCCAGGATTCAGGATAATGTTAGGCACTAGTTCCATCACGTCTTGATCTTCGACGTAGTCTTTGGGGGGTTACAAAAGGTCGGGGTCGGGGTAAAGTTAGTATACATACCGTCACCAAGAATGTGTGTGTTTGATTGTTAGTGTGCGGCCCCGCAGTCCAAGCGTGCGTTCCAAGCGAGTGCGATAGAGGGGAAAGAAGAAAAAAATCTCGAATGAATAAAAAATTGGCAAATACTGGCGGTCTTCGTTATTAAAAGATTATGCAAAAGTCATGCGGATAGATCGGAAGAGTGGAAATTTCGCTCGGAATTCGTCTTTATCGGCATAGACTTATGAGCGATTTTCTAATGTCTACTTTATGACAGCAAAATCGAAGAGACGCAGTAATGCTCGACACATTTTGCTGTTGCAGACGAATTTCATACCTTGGAGAGTTGACGAGAATTTTTGGCAAGGAAATGTATGTTTAAGATGGATATGAAATTCGTCTTTGAAATAGAATAATGCACTTGAGCGCTATGCCAAGCCACTCTTGATTTAAGATCGTCTAAAATGTCAAAAATCTAATAACTATTTTTAATAAGCAAATTGTAAGTCGGCATTAGAGCTCTAAGAAATTGCTTTATACATCACCGCTTAAGAGCGAGGATTCTAACAGGGCACATTTGTATCGCAAAAACCACTCAAAATGAAAGAAAAAATGATATAATTGCAATATATAATATTTGTTACTAAAGTATGATGCGATAAAAAACGCCCTGTTTCATAAAAGATTTATATCTAATTATAAATTATGGCTTTAACGGTTAAATTCGAGTGAATTTGGTCTAGACTGGGACAACAAATGAAATCGTTTACAATATCAAAATTCTATTGAAAAATATAAGAAAATAACACTAAAATAAAATGTAAGTATTAAAGAAATGGAATATCTTAATAGTATATAAATTCATGTTTATTTTTCCATCACCACATTATATTTTTTAAACTGATTTGACGTCTTTCATAAAATATAAATAATAAATTTATTTTTATGGAATTCATGTTATTCTGTTACTTAAAATTTAATTTTATAACTTTTATTAATATAGTGCTTAATTTTAGTATTATTGTGCATTTTATGCGATATAATTATTTATTTATTGCATCGTAAAGTTCTCAAAGAAGCCTACCTAAGCAGCTACCATAGTATAATTTATACTTACAAGCAGTAGATATAATATAGTGGTCCTATAAAGTAGTTATAGTGGTCCTATAGAACAGTTATAGTATGGTCCTGAAGTTATCACGAGATTGTGCAACTATATTTATTGAAATTCGGTGAATAATTATTTTAATAGTATTTTTTAGTAATCATTTTGAAGGCAAGATAGCATACGTTTAAAAGTTTTTATTTTACGACATATTTAACTCACATATAATTGTAACTGTTATGTTTAAATTATTATTTTTAGCTGATTTATACAAAAAATATCTAAGGAATGATTAATATTATTTGGAATATATATCACAAAAAGTATTATAAACACAAATATTCTATGAAATAAAGAGTTTTGGCAAGAATAAATGGGAAACTATGAAGCAAAAAAGCTTTCCTTTTCTTAATTTTACAGGCTTTTTAATATACTTACTTTTATAATAGATTCAAAACTTTTATATTTTATCATACCTACGATTTATATTTATTGAACTATCAATTTATGAAAAGCACGAATTTAAAATATCTGTTTTAATAATTAAAAATTTTAAACGAGGTAAATGAGTTCTATATTCGAATATAATTTTATTTTTAAGATTATATCAATTAATATATAATTAAATATACGAATTAAATTGCTATATTCTATTATTTAATATAAACTGAGATTAGATTTATCGTTTTTTTTTTGTCTTTTAATACTTTAAAGCTGAATTATTATTGCAAAAATGTTTTGTTTAAAGCATATTATCATTTTTAATATAACTTGTGAGATGTTTACACAGCCTTTTCTCATTAATGGCAAATATTTATTGAATAGAATATAATGTTTTTATTTTATTGAAAATAGTAGTAGTTGAAAGGCAATGGTTTTATTATAAACTGCATTCAGATTATTATAGCAAAGTTCTATTGTTATAATTGACGTCCTGTAGTATTGGTCCGTATCCTAATGCTCATTGGAAAGTACACCAGTATATTCGATATATCATTTATGTTATGTTACAAAGAAGTAAAAATATAGGCAGAATATATATAAATACTGGATGTACTCTCCAATGTCCTACATAACATACAATAAATCCTATAATAATATAATAAATCCTTGGCAATATACAGCAAATAGGTAACTACTTAAAGCGAGATTCAATTGATTGCTTTTTTTTGGTATTATATTTATCAATATCATATAATTATTATGCATAGCACCAATCGCGTAGCGTAGAAACTAGTGAACGTTTGAAAACGTATATTTTTGTACCATTTGTTTATTTTATAAAAATCTAATCTATTTATTTGGAAGATTTTTTGTTTATTATAAAATTGGCACTATTATAAATGTATAATACTTTTTTTATAATATTTTATATTTATTATTTTAAATTCCAAGCTGTGCATTGAAAATTGTAAAACTGTGCTTTAAATGATCTAAGGAATTATTATTTAGTTTTTTATTTTATTATGCTTTTATTAAAGTCTAAGCGTTTCAATTATTGCAACAATAGGAATAATTTTACTTTCCTTAAAATGATCAAACATACTTCAATCGAACTTTCGACAGTTCGACTGGAAATCTTAGAATTACAAAATATTTAATAAATTAACGAACCTAACCTTATTTTTCTACTCTTTAGATGCCAATAACCTACGGCTTATAATTCATCACCTTACCAAGTGATTAAATTATTATTGTTCATCTGTACCGGATATTTTTTATCAAGCTTACATAATCAAATGTCTAAGTTTTCTTTTATTGCTCAACATTATATCTAAAAATCACCTCAAATAGTGCAATGCTCGCATGACTGATCAGTGAATAAATATCTAACATAATATCGAATTTAACTTTATCAGTGGAATGAAAGTTCACTAAATTGAGCGCTAAAATCGTCGAGTTATCGTCAGTGAAACATATTGAACGGTTGAATTTAAACTTCGATCGACACTAAATCAGCCAATAACCAAACATTCGATCAACTGATAGCCAAGAGTTCGACCAAAGATTGCCAAATATTCGACAAAATGTTTAAATTCCTTCACATTTTACCATTGTTCGCATTAATTGATCGATGACCGAATATTTGACTATCCTATAGAAAAACTCAACCTTTACAATATGTCCCATTCTAACAGGTGGCTTACCATGACGTCTAAAAGCGAGAGCAACTCCAGTGTGGGAACGAGATGGCACTAGACGACTTGAATAGCTCTGTCTCTTTTGCACAACTGAACTACTCATGCTTTATGAAGTCATAGTAGGTCGAATACTCGACGTATCAATCAGTCACGCTCGCTTGGTGTCGCGCTAGCCCCACAAGAAGTAGAGGCGCGGCAGTGGCTTGTGCTAGGGCGCGGGCTCACCGTGGCGCCGCCACTCGCGACACAGCACGCAGCACGTGCCGGCCGCCAGCACCACCAGCGTCCCCATCACCACGCATACTGCCGCCACCCACGTGCGCGTGTCGAACTGCTCCGCGCCCGAAAAGAAGTGCTTGTACAGCTCTGTAATGTTGTAGAATATTTCATCAAAATGTTGTTCATGGGTTACATGTTATCTTTTTCAGTGTTGGTAACATTTGGGTGAGATTATTTATGACAAATAAAATCTTCGTGCATTAGGATCTCTCAATCTCAGTCTAGAAATATACAAAAAATAAGGACTGAAAGTGATTCAACTATTGGCGCCCACAGTGGGCCTTCTTTGTTGGGCGCTATTTGGAACTAAAAAGATCATAATCCAATATTTCAGTTACCCATTTAGTGCAGTCAATTATAAAAAGAAGAGGCCTCCTGTTCGCTGAACTGTGTAGAGTGCTGAATATTTAAAATTGTAATAAAAAAACATGATCTGGTCCTATGTAGAATAATAACCACTTATAGTATCTTGTTGGAATCATTATTTCAGTGACTCTTTTACTGCGTGTTCATTCAAGTTCAAATTACTACTTTAAAAATAATACTTTTTTGGCGCCCACCGTGGGACAAGCTTGTTGGTCGCCAATAGTAGTGCAAGAATTTTACTTGCATATTAGATGTTCATAATACTGTACATAGATCAGGAGATAGTGACATTTTAAATGATATACTTAAAGCTCTTCTTCTGTTCTTTGTCAGTCTCAAAAATACTATTGGCGCCCAAGTGGGACTTGGATTGTCAATTTTCATTTCAAGTATCCTTTTTTTTTGCCTGGTAAAATCATCAAATGAGTCACAATGCCCAGTAATATGTAAAAGTACTGTAGATCTCTTTAATATTATCAAACGATAAAAACTCACCAGCCTCCTGGTCACTATACAACGTTGTAGCAAGCACTTCTACCGGCGGTCCTGGCCCCAGAGCATTGGTTGCCCAAACTCGGAACCAGTAGGACGCGTTCGTGTCTAGGTGGTACACGTCTACTTGGCGCTGGAAAGAAATTATTAGAAACATATTAGCTGAGATATATTCAAACTTTGATAATAACAACATAGATCTTGAAATCGACATACGATTACAACGATTATAAGTAAGCGCTACTGATTCCAAGTCATGAAAAAGTGTTAAAGGACCACCGCTGTTCACCAGGAGATGAAATGCAAGTATCAACCACAACTTGATCCGGCAGGGATTCCAAGTGTGATGTGGATACGTGTATGTTAGTGATTTAAAAATATTTACAAATTATAAATATATTTACAAAGATCTTCAGTTTTCTCCAGTTCGACATTGATATATCCTCTGAGTTAACGAGAAAGTACAGCACTCCATTTGTTACGATTCTTACATACTCCTTTTGCCGGGTCCACATATGACAATATTTCGATGAGGTAGATCTTCTGTCATACGACGCGTCGCGACTGCGCAACTGTACCGTTGTTGGTGCAGTGGCTGAGGATGATCGACTGCTGCGCAGCGTGTCACGGGTTTGATCTCCACACGGAACAAATATTTGTATGAACTTCAAGTAGTTGTTCCGGGAATGGTGGTTTCTATGTTGAAATCCGTAGATTCAGGAAAAAATCCTAGTATGGA
Source organism: Agrotis ipsilon (assembly GCA_028554685.1). NCBI lineage: Eukaryota > Metazoa > Arthropoda > Insecta > Lepidoptera > Noctuidae > Agrotis > Agrotis ipsilon. Next base: position 15,776,540 of record CM052969.1, on the reverse strand, counting down.
TCAAAGATAATTTATTAAAAAAAGTCTTCCTTTTACCGAATTAGGACTGATATGGTTGGGGCTGATAGGCCTCCAAGGCTCCAAGGTGCCGTTGACGGGCGCCGCAGAGCGGTACTGCGCTGTGAAGTCTATGATGGGGTGGCCGCCATCGCCAGCCACGTTCCACAGGATCAGCGCCAGGATGGTGGACGCGTGGACTGTCACGTTCACCAGCGGTGGCGGCTCCGCTGAAGAAGAGGAGAGAAAGATTGGTTTAGGACACAGTATTTCAATAAATGAGGTACTCGAATTTATGTAAATATTGTATTGGTGTTTTTTGCAATTATGATGGTAATATGCGGGAAAGTTGTCTAGTGTAATAGTTTACTGGACCCGTTCAATAAACGCAACAATAATTGTCCACATTTTATTTTCATCGTGCTACAATTATCAAATGAGCCCTCCTACCCAGGGCGGGCGGCAGGGTCTGTCAAACTTGTACTGACATAAAATGGTCCATGATCGAACGGCGAGTCACTCATTACTCGCCATCGCCATGCGCATACCCACGGATTGGTCACATGAAGATATGAATTTAAAATGTTCTAAACTGTATGAGATTTGACCTTCTGCAGGAGTAGCATGGCGCCGTAGAAAGAGGTTTTGTCGACGGAAGAAAATACAAAATGATAGAACGTAGAAATATTTTTTGCGTTTTAAGCATGGTACCTAATTTAAAATATATAGAAAATAAACGTTCTTTTCTACAATAGTGTACGAATGGTGTCACATTTGTGCAAAAAAACAGTCGGTTTTTATAGAAATAACGATGAAATTGATTTGTCTTTTCTTGGTAGAATAGAGATAGAATCGCCATGCTACGCGTGCTGGGTTAACATAGTCAGTAACAGTTATATGAGATAAGCATGAAAAAGACAGCCAGTGCAAACTTGCCATATTTGTTTTTATGAACCCTTTAACGTGAAGATACCTTAAAACTTAGTAAGACCTTTTTGACGCGAAAAGAAACCATTTTCTTTTCTTATAAAAAAGTTTCGGGCTGAACAAACAAAAGAAGCAGTTTTATTAAACACACGCGCCTCAACCAAAGAATAAATATTAAGTTTCTGTGATTTGCAATTCAAAGTGAGTAAAAACACTCTAGCCTTATTATTACAAAATAAATTCAGGATTTTAATTCTTGTAATTATTCCACTTTAATGACTTTGTTTAAGTAACCATCTAAAAATCGTAGAAAAGTATAGATAGATAGAATACACTTGTACACCAAAATTGTTACTAAAAATGGTTTTACAATTTTTCTGATTCTATTGTTACAACGGCGGTCTTATCGCTAATAGCGAAAAACAGCCAAATAAAACAAAAATTAACTAGATATCTATGATGTATGTCTTCAACACTAAGGCCGTTATCCCACTGGCGTTGGCGTTTGCGTCTCTCTAACGTCAGCGCAGCGTTAACGTTGCGCAGACGCGTCTTAGACGTCGCGTGGTAAGCGTTAACGTACGTTGAACGCGACGTTTACGTCCCGCACATAATACTCTGGCCAATAAACGCGACGTTAACGTTGCGAGGCAGGTAAGGCAGAAACTGCCTGCTTGGCCAAGCGTGAAAATAATTATGTTATTATCTCACTGTTTCATAATGACATGATAGTAACAACGCAGAAGCCAACTATGGAAGTCATCGTTATTTCTATCTTCATAGAATAAACGGCTTGGTGATAAGGTGTAACCATGATAATTGACTGCACAGTTTTTGCAGTGGCGCTGCGTGTCGCGGGTTCCATTTCCACACTAAGAAAATATTTGTATGATTTACGAGTAGATGTTCTGTGTCTAGGCGTTTGTGTATGTGAGTTTATATGTTTATAAAAGCACCAACGACACAAGAGAAAACCGGGGCAACGTTAAATAAAACTGAATCTGGCAAAAACTAATTAACATACTAGTCATTTCAAAACTTGTTAGAAACAGTATTTCGTTTTTAAAATATGTATGTGATGTATTTAATGTGTTAGTGTAGTTTACCCTATTGTTTAAAATAATCAAAGTTATTTTAAGATTTATTACATTTAATTATAATGAATATTTTTCCGCAAATTGTTGTTTTAAAGTTGCAACAAAATTTTCTATCAGAACCGGACACATTAAACCTGAACGATACCTAAATATTTCGGCGCCGCAATAAACATAAACTATTGTGACACCGGACGTCAAAAATATGACCTGGAACTGTCCTAAAGGGTACCAATGACCCTAAAACTTAAAGGAACACGTTAGATTTTAGTCAGTACGAGTCGGATAGTTCGTCTCCATCCAGGGCTAGAACTTACTAGTCGATTTTTCCACCAAACAAAAGGAGTTATTTTAAAATTAAGGCAGCCATTTTAATGAAACCTAGAAGGTAATATAACTACTTCTAGAGCGTAAACCTCCAGGTATCCGACATTGCATAATCACTGCCATCAACGTGATGAATGAAGCAAGGCACACGAGTGCCTCCATACTGCCACAACCGGCACTGATGTACGATGTAATGGGCGACAGTTTCCGTCACGCTTCACAGTTCCGTATCAAGGACATGCGACACATTGCGACTAAATTATTTAGGTACGTACTTATTTTGTACATAAATAAATAAAATGAGCATTCAAATGATGATTGCTGGGTCAAAAAATGAATGACTGCTAAATTACTGTATTACTTAATTGCTAAATGGTTGATAAATTCAGGTTTTGAGGTAACCAAGACTGGCTAAATATTGGTAAACATGGTTGGACAGCCAAAAAATAATTCGGCAAATCAAAATGTGCAAATAAAAAGCAGTCAATAGAGAACAAGAATGCACCATCTACTAGATAACTAAGGGAGTCTCCTTTTTTTAGCTATTTTAATTATTTAATAAGTGTTCCCGCCCCGAGAAGAGAGGAAGGGACTGTCAGACTCGTACTCAACTCGTACTGACTAAAATCCACAGTGTTCATTCAATAGCCACGGCCACGGTTATGTGTCTAAAGCCCTGCGACCCTGACAGGCGTTTGTATCTCTCTCTCGGGCGCACGATTGACCTGGGCATGGTCTATGATCAGATGGCGAGTCACCGATTTACTCGTAGTCTTCATGCCCGCGCTTGAGCAGCGATAAATGTAATATTGCCAGTATTCAAATCCAATTAGATATCCATACGAAATACGTCCCCTATTTCAATTGCCAAGAGTTCCGCTCCTTAAAAAGCATTTCAAAAAGATTCTAGAAAAAAAAACTAGAGCAAAAATGGCGGCGCTAAAGTCAGCACGTGTAGACACGTACGCCAGTAAGTAATGACATAAAGCCACGCCTCAGTGAGCAGCGTGTGAATGTGCTGCAGCAGATTAAATCTCCAGCATTTTAATTCAGAGTAGCGGGTCTACAACGGCCATTTAGCAATGTTCCTACTGATTCACTTGATGAATTATCAGCAACGTGTTAGCAGTTCTTGCATAAAATGACACTAGCCGAAGTGTTGGATGTCATATCTGAGATTTCAGTTATTGTGACGTAAACTGGAACTTTGGCATTATTTTCAAGGAAAAAGATAGTTTCTTTCTTCGTACACCGGTTCTGTTCCATCTTTTTTCAATAAAAGAAACGCTGTAAATTCTGAAAAGACGTTGTAAAGTAAAATACTGAAAACTCGTGATAAGGTCTCTGAACATACAGTTAGCGTTACCTAGCCAAATATCAAATATTTTTACCCTTTACATTACCAGAGACGTTATCAATGTCGTACAAGAAAGAGATAGATGGTCCTACAATCGTTTTTCGCTTTCTAGTGGTAATTTTAACCAGCTGATGCTCGGTCCATGCTAAGTTTATGTTCATATACGACATGCAACTCTGTGTGCATGTAAATAACCATTTTTTTACGAATTTAAGATGAATTGCTAATTCCGTTCTTGGTATTCACGAAGTGAATCACTTTCAAGAAGATTGCTTAAACTGACCGTGTTAGGCCCGCAGTACCTACATTCTAGTACACGTGTCACAAAGCGTCCGTGCTTCTCTTATTGGATGCATAGCTCTGCCTGCTTCGCTGACCATTGTCTGCCTTATAATAGGGGCAAATTAGTTTTTTTCAGATCAGAATGGTGGAACTTTTGCACTGACTGCACTTGGTCCTGTCTCTGTTTAGCAAGTCTTATTTAAATGCTGTGAAAAAACAATTAGTGCTTTTCAATAAAATTTAATGTCAAAATCAAATCGTTTATTGATATTAGGCCATCAAAGAGGCACTTTTGAACTTCGAATATAACAATTAAAGAAAATGGTTTTTTTTTCATGTGAGATGGGTTTGTCTTGACCTTAGTCTAGGTCAGGAATGACTAAGAAAAGGTTGACGATGGAGCGAGCTTACCCAGAAGAAGCCTGTTCATTCTAACTTTTAAGAGATTAGGTTTGTATGCGTGGTCTTATGCGATGGGAAGGGATTGATTCTACACACATTCGCAAGGGTAGGTTTGTATGGAGAAGAATCGTCAAAAAACACCATAATTTCGTGAATTTGATAGATTTCCGCAAAGCACAGCCCGAATCCATAACTTATCTTAGTTTTAATGCGAATGATCGTAACCGCTACTGCGGAACGGAACGTGATTTTCATGTTTGGCAAAAAGTTGTTGTTTTCGTTTTATATCAGATTATTTTTTGTGGACTCTTGATGGTTATTGATTCGCAATGGAAATGTTGGTGGGAACCTGGACTCTTCTACTATACCTTAGTGCACAATGGATTCCTAAATAGGTAACAGTTTAACGTCGTCTATCGAAGACTGCTTCGATAGACGACGTTAAACTTTTAAACCCGGCAATGATATTATAAGTAAATAGGTTATATGCGCTCAGAAAGTGACGCGCTCAAATGTGGTTAATTGATAAACCTTGACTATAATTGTCTCTTTTTCACTTGCAATGCCATCCTACTTAGCGACTAATCGTGATGTAGTATGCTATTGCAATATTTAGTTATTCATGTGTGCGTTAGTGTGCCGTTTTTGAAGATAGAATGTCGTGTAGGTAACGTATCTATTCATTTGTAATATCATTGCTTAGAGGGAAATAAAATATTCGACCGATTTGTTTATAACTTTATCACTAGTACGATTATAATATGAGCTGTCTTTAAGACTAAACAATTTATAAATACAAGGCTTTGTTAATTTCAATACAAAAATATCTTTAATAAATATAATATTTAAACGATAACGTATCTTTTCATTTATAATTAGGGCCCGGTAAGTATAAGATGGTCGTCTCCTACTTGTCTCATAATATTTTATCTCCATTCTATATTTTCGCCGAGCTCCAAGCCATCAAGGACGCACGTCTCCGTCTTGCAACCGACTAGTATCAAATTATATTTGGCATTTACACGGAATGCAGTCCACGATTTCCCGCACAAAGGACTAGTTCGTGAGTACGTGATACGAAAACTGTGTGTTCCATTCCTTATATGACAAAAACAAAATGGTTTCTTATACATATATTATTATTAAGAGATTGGTTCGAGTGAAAAGGTGAATCAATTAGTTCGAAAATATAAACAATGTAAAATCTAGTGTATAACACAGTAGATTTTACATTGTTTGTATTTTATACAAATCAACGGGCATCAATGTATTTTATACAAATTTTAGGCATACAATTACAGGATCAATTAATGCCAAAACCAGTTTTGAAAACCAAAGTGCACAATTGTTTTGGCTAGAGAATAAAAAAAAATGGGTCATATAATTTTTGATAATCTAACTTTCAGAGATTTTCAGTCATGTAGTGCTGATTTGGTAATTACGCTTAGATCGTGTGAGAAACATGAAGACTGCTTCGACCAAAAATCAAATTCGATGTTCTTGCGGTTTATCAAGGATCATAGAAAACTACAACCTTTGGTTCTTAGGTTACTTCTAGGCAAGCGTGCTTCATCGTCGACCACATCATTGCTTGCAATCAGGCGTGCGATTGACCACTATCTCACTACCTGATGTTCAGGCGAGATAGTGGTCAAGTGCGAGCGTAGCGCTAAATAATTAAAAAAAATCGATTAAGATCTCTTTAACCAAGTTTTTTTTAAGTTCTCTTAACAGACTTAACGTATAAATAACCTCTTAAGTCACATTTTTATTAAACCCTTAGGTATATTCTTGATAAAACGTTATAACCTTTAGCTGTATCTTAAGTACTACATCTGGACATAAAACAAAAAAATATAAAGAACTCAATAACTTGACAATATTGTCGTAACTGCGAAGTAGTAATAACTTTCGCGACCTTTACACCTACGACTGTTATAGAAGTTAACTTAGTCCTAAGTGGAGCCGTTAATAGAACCAGGATATTAAATATCTGTTTTATCTTTAAAGCTTTTATTTTATCTGGATAATGTAATGGGTCTTTATTAACGGCGACTGTTTGTATTGTACAGTCGCGCAGTTCATAAAAGCTCTTTTGAATCATTGCTATGACGCGTTAAAACAGTGCACCAAATGGAATAAACGCACTTTTTGTCACTGAATTAGGAACTGGAACTGTATCATCTTTATGTATAAAATACGATGATGATAATAAGAGTCTAATGTGCTCCATGATGAGCGACCGAAGCGTAAAGCTTGGTGAAAACTGACCCTTAGTTACAATGCGATGCGTCAAAAATTATAGTGAATAAAACGCGTGTAAGTAATTCAGCATCGCTAGTGTTCTGATGAAAACGCGCGTAAAACACGCTGGTATACAGAAGCAGTATCACGAATGTTCCGCGGCCCTTATGTATCAGCAATGTATGTAAAATAGAAAATATACTGTGGATATTAAAGTAGGAACAAATTACAACCTCATGCATATTCATGATGGCGGAATGACGGGCACAAAGGCATTCAAATGGCTTCGTAAGGACACAAAGAAAGGCATAAATGTAATTTAACAGTATGACATGCCAAAGTATTTATTATGGATGTTGTTGATCAAAAAATGTAAGTAGAGAATGTCACGTTGTATTTTGTTAAACTTTTATTTTCTTTTCAATTTTATAGAACCATGCTTTTTTTTAGCGTGGTAAAATCATCAAATGAGTCCTCCCACCCCGGGCAGGGCGGGAGGGACTGTCAGACTTGTACTGACTAATATCCACGGTGTCCTTCAATAGCCCTTTATGTACCGGGGTCACGGTGATGGAATAAGTACCGCGACCCCGGCAGGCTTTGGCCCTCTGAGACGGGGCCCCGTCATTATGCTGACGCTCTTTGAGGGGCGCATGGAACACGACGCGCCGTCGACCGTTTTTTTTTTGCTGGCAACACCGGCTGACAGGTCACGGAAAAAACGACCTCGTAGTTTTAATATTTTAAATTATTAGAAATTGTGTTTTAATTGTAACAAATCTATTGTTATTAAACGTATAATAGTGTAAAGTGTCACACACAGTGTTTTTTTATGTATACAAACGGTGATAAATCCCAAAATCATTACTTCGCAAAGTCATTGTACCGGCTGTCAACGTTGGACTGGATTTGAATTTCTTGAACCGGGGGAGTATTTTGTTTTGTTTTATTTAACAGTATTATTCTATTACTACACAACACAAACACTGCTCAGAGCTCTGAGCCACGTCCAGTACACACCGGCTTCGTTTATGTCTCTTTTCACTTGACAAGTTGTGGAAGTGGAATTGACGACGAAAACACTTGCCCCAGACAAAATCATACCACTACAAACTTTACTTCACACATTTTACCCCTTTACATGTCATATTAAAACTTTAAAAAGCTTTATCATATACATTTTGACCAGTTCATTTGACATCTTTTGTTCCCATAATCTCATGTTTATAACATTCTTAAAAAATTTGAAAACATAATACTAAGTACTTGTAAATGTTATTAGTTAGTATCCATTTAATATTAATCATTTCTATTAATTGTGTAGCCTGTGATAAAACTCAGAAAGTTAAATAGCTTTTTTTTAAATAATTTTATATGTTTTCTTCTTGTACCTTCATTATTTTTAATATTTTTTTTTCTCTTTTTCCCTTCTTAACTAAATCACAATCTTTTATTTTTTTTGATTAATTAGTTTCCCACTTCATACCAACGTCTCATACTTCTCATCTTAACATTCTCTTCAAACACTCAGCCATCTCTTATCACATTTCAGGTGCTACCAAAGTCAACTTGCCATAATGATGACCCGTGGTGCCACAGTTCGTGACATGAGCGATAAACTGAAAGCTGCACTGAAGGAGCTGGAGTCATCAAGACATGAGTGCAGCCAACTGCTGCGGGAACGAGGTGACAGCGAGGTAGAAATTGAGAGGATAGTGAACAAAAACACACAACTCAAGAGCCAGCTTGCTGAACTTCACACTCAGCACATGGATATACTAGACCAACATCACCATCTCCGTCAACTAGTGGCAGACTTTCAGCAATGCCGAGATACTCATGACCAGGCACTGAAACGTATATCAGAGCTGGAAGAGGAATTGTGCAAGGCACATAACACCATTACCTCTATGAACTCTGCCAAAGTCAGCGAACAGGTGACCAACACCAATACCCTGTTTGACGAGCTGATTGGAAGTGCATCCGGACTGGAGTGTGAAGAAAAAACTATAACCATAGATTTAACTGGTGATGATACCATAACTAACTGTCCCATTTTAACTACCCACAATAAAATTAAGAAGTACATTAAAATCAAGAAAAGTATTAAAAGGTACAAGAAACTTTTAAAAACTCAAAGTGTTTATAAGTATAATGTTAATCTAAGGAGAGAAAGTGTCAGCTTATCTAAACAATTAAGTGATTGTAATAATAAATTGGAAAATAGCAGGCAAATGTATGATGTTGACATACAGACCCTTCAAAGGGAATTATTAAGTAGGGAGAGTACTCTTAAGGATATTTACTTTAAATATGAATGTAGTCAACAAATGTTAAGTGACCGCTTGCAAGAGGCTTGTGAGTTGGTGGACCTGGTGAAGTATAATGCAGAGCGGTACGAGTCACTGACCAACAATCTCACCTGTAGCTGTGCTGCCACCCCGCCACCTCTCATGTCGCAGCGAGCGGTACCAACCCCTAAACCTATTTTTAACCCTGCATTAGAAACTCAAAGTAACATATTAGTATTTTCTGATAGATTAGGAGCAGATTTTGGCTCATTGTTAAATAATCGTTCCAAATATACAATAGTAAATCACTGTTACCATGATCTGCATTTTAATGAGCTCATTTATAAAATTCAACATACAAAGTTAAATGAGCAGACCACTGTGGTACTTCTTATAGGAAACAGCTTAAGCATTTCAAAGAGGGACATAGTTAATGGTATTGATATCCTACTTAAGTTAAATTTAGGCAAATTAATACTATGTGCATTACCATACTCGGACAATTTACATAGTCAAGAAAATGAATTTATTTCTAGCTTGAATAACCTGATGCATTTTTTAACATGTCGTCATAGTGACCGCTTATTGTTTTTTGATACTAACAATTTTGTTAGAGATTTTGTTTTGATTCGGGAACATAATTTTATGTTTCTTCCGAAAAGAAGCCGGCATTTTCTGGCTTCTCTGTTAGTTTATAGTTTACACGCAGTTATTGATAATTTAACTGAGACTAGGTTAAGTGATGAATCAGCGTTATCCTGTCTTTCAACTAATGCTGTATCAGAATCTTTAAACTGTTAGAGCCGACAATAGTGAAGCATAGTAAGAATATTTTACTTTACCATCAGAACATTAATCGCTTCTCTGGCAAAATTTTAGACGTGGAGTTGTTAGTAGATAAATACCAAATGGATATTTTATGTTTTTGTGAAACTTGGTTAAAACCAGATAAGATGCTGTTTAATGTAAATAATTTTTCAGTTGCCAGTGCGTTCAACAGATCCACAACAGGTGGTGGTACCATTATTCTTTGTAATAACAGCTTGAGATATAAAGAAAGGAAGGACATCACTGCTTGCTCTGTTGATCGCTTATGTGAGGTAGCATGTGCTGAGGTCGAAGGCTATACTATCCTTTGTGTCTATAGACCACCTTCATCTAACTTAGCATTATTTTTAATAACTATGGAAGAAATACTAGGCAAACTTTTTAGAGATAATAAATTAGTTTTTGTCTGCGGTGACTTAAATATTGATCTGTTAATCAACTCACTTGATAAATTAAAACTTGTATCTTTTTTCAAATCATTTAATTTAGAATGTTTATTTAATGAAGCAACTAGAATAACAGCAACTTCAGCTTCATGCATAGATAATATTTTTACCAATTGTAAAATTAAAAACTCCTGTTTAATTAGTGGTGTTAGATCAGACCATACTGGCCAACTTGTGTCATTCGAGTTAAAACAAAAAATAAAATTAGTTAGAACTATTCAATTAAGACCCCTTACTAAAAATAGATTAAAATCGTTTAATAACAATGTTCTTAGCAATCTTTCTACTGCTTGCTTTGATACACAAGACCCCAATAAAAACTATGACATATTATTTTCAACAGTTGTCCAGGAATTCAATAACACATGTCCTATAAAAAAAATTAAAGTTAATAATAAATCTAAATTTAGTGAATGGGCAACTGCAGGCATAAGGAAAAGTAGAGATAATTTATATATTTTATATCATGAAAGGTCATTGACTTCAGATCTGGTTTTTCATAATTATGTCAGAAACTATTCAAAAATATTCAAAAAAGTCTGCGCTCAAGCAAAATCTCAAATAATAAGTAATAAAATTAGTTCCTCTAATAATAAAATAAAAACTGTGTGGCAAGTCATTAACACAGAAACTGGTAAGTCACAAAATCGAGATCAGAATGAAATGTCTTTAAAAATAGACAATAAATCCATTACTGATAAGCAAGAAGTCGCTGAGACACTAGAACATTTCTTTACAAACATACCGCTTGAAGTCACGAAATCTCTCCCCTCTTCACCAAAGCTAGCCGAGGCTTTTCTTAAAGCTAACTTTAATAAGGACATACCGGACTTTAAATTCACAGCCATTTCTGTTGCTACCATTAAGAAAGCATTCAATAGCCTTAATGTTAAAAGTACTGAAGACTTGTGGGGGATATCCGTCAAGGTGCTTGGAGATATTATTGATTCAATTGCTCCTGTGCTGATGGGCATATTCAATCAATGTTTGGAAAGTGGCGAGTTTCCCGACCTAATGAAACATAGTAAAGTTGTACCAATTTTTAAATCAGGGGGGGTATTACAGCCATTTTGTCATTCCTTGCAGTTTTACGGCATGTGAATTTACGGCCTCAAGCCGGCTTGTTCTATTTCGTATTATGGAGCTCGTATTTCTGCAAGGAATCATCAAGGAATTCGTTCAAAAATCGAATCGACAAGTTACCGATGATTACCGGTTTTATAAATTGTGTGTGAAAAAATTATTTTTCACTGTAAATTTAGGATATATTTAAGTTAAACTGTATTTTAATAACAATTTAAATATTTACAATCAAACTGAACAACATTTACTGTCATTTTATGCAAAAACTTAATACAAAATATTCAACTCTCGCAAACGGGATTGTTTCTGAACGATCGTATTCGCTATTTTTTTTTATCTGTGGCGGTTTTGATTACCAAAACAAACAAGAATATCAGAGAATATCGTATTTTATTTATTTTTAATGCCAGTATGTAGTACTTTTTACTGCATTAATAAAGGAGTACACCGTTTTCCTACCGCAGAGAAAGTAAGGAAACAAAATGGACTAAGTAACCGGAAAAAATTGAAAAATGGAGCTGTTTCAACAATGTTCCAATTTTATTTATAAAGAAAGAGGATCCAAAATCAAAAAGGCACCTAAGACATGAAGCTAGAAATGTTTCAATAAGTAAAGGAATGATAAAACCTAGGACGTTTATTCAATTTCAAACCGAAAGACAGTGTACTTAAACTAGTTCTCTTGAAATTGGCTGCGAAATTGTGGTACCAGAAGCAATCGAGGAAGTGAACTTAACAATGTCTGTTGATACATCAAAGACTGCCCAATGTAGGTACCCAAATAAATATTGAACACAAGTTTTGGCTCCATTGGACTGTACCATTTCTGGAATGATGCTGCGCGCGGCTATTAATTTTAGCAAAGGGTTTGCGTCCTATCATACATTTTGTTTGGTTTATTATTGGATGTAACTACGACAGAATAAAACATTTTTTTCAGGAGAAACATGTTTTTTATTTAGAACAATATACCTATTATTATATGAGTAAATGTTTACTTATTGTACATGAATCTATTTAACTATTGCTTATCGTTCAGTAAATGAGTGTACATGTGTCGTAAAAGGTAAAATTTTTGTCGTTTTTATAAAGTTCGTCAGCTGACATTGTATCGTGTATTCACTCTCCAGATATTCGGTAGTGCCTCAATTATTAATACCAAAGTTTAATTTAGGTGGGTTTTAACTGTTTAAAGGCAAATTAAAAGAAACAATTCAGTAAAAGTTACTAAATAGTGGCGTAAACTGAATGATTTAGGAGATGTCAATTTTGACAGTAAATCCGGCCTTGAAATGTCATTATGTGACCTGTAATACGATATTTCCTGGCACAAGCACAGGCAGAAGTTGGCAAGATGTCACATGACTGTTTACTGGCCGTCAATGTGTATCCTGTAATACGAATAAACATAGCAGCTCACTTTAAGGCGTAAATTGACAGGAAATGAGAGCTTTGTAATACGCCCCCTGGTTGTAAATGTGATCCCTCTAATTACCGACCCATATCTGTGCTCCCGGCATTAAGTAAAATTTATGAAAAAATCATGCTGGATTAGATGTTGTCACATTTTAATTCAAATGGAATTCTGCATAGTCAGCAGTTTGGTTTCACGAAGGGTCGGTCGACGACTGACGCGGGAGTTAAACTCATCAGTCACGTCCTGGAATCCTGGGAGAAATCCCAGGACGCTATTGGTATCTTTTGTGACCTCTCCAAAGCGTTTGACTGCGTCGACCATAATACACTCCTTTGTAAACTACATCATTACGGAATTCGTGGTAAAGCTGCTGGCCTTGTTCTTTCCTATTTATCCAACAGACAGCAAAAAGTTAATGTAAATGGGGCGACGTCATCTGGGTCTCTAGTCAAGATGGGCGTGCCTCAAGGTTCAATTCTTGGCCCTTTTTTGTTTTGAGTTTATATCAATGACCTTCCATTCTTGATGGCCAACTTATCAGATATAATTCTTTTTGCTGATGACACATCGCTTATTTTTAAAGTAGATAGGAAAGATACGGATGTTTTACATGTAAATGAAAGTCTGGGTGTTCTCTCGAAATGGTTCGCAGCTAACAATCTATTACTGAATGCGAACAAAACAAAGTGTCTTAAGTTCTCGTTACCAAATGTTCCACAAGTGGGTCTAAATTTAAAACTTGACGGCAATAAACTCGATGCTATTGCAGAAACTGTATTCTTGGGTATTACTATTGATTCCAAATTACAGTGGGGCGCCCACATTAGAACTCTTTCCGGTAGGTTAAGCTCTGCTGCATATGCCGTAAGGAAAATAAGGCAGCTAACTGATATAGCCACAGCTAGGCTAGTATATTTTGCTTATTTCCACAGTATTATGTCATACGGCATTCTGTTGTGGGGTTCCGCAGCGGACGTAGATTCAGTTTTTATTTTACAAAAGAGGGCGGTCCGCGCAATTTACAAGATGGGCCCTCGTGAGTCTCTTAGAGAGAAATTCAAAGAAATTGATATTTTAACCCTACCTTCACAGTACATTTTAGAAAATATTCTGTATGTCCGCAAAAATCTAGGACTCTTCAAGACTAGAAGCGATTTTCACAATATCAATACACGCAGTAAACACGAAATTGTAATACCTAAGTTCAGACTAGCAAAGACGAGCAAGTCGTTCCTTGTTAACAGCATACGTTTTTACAACAAATTGCCTAAGTCAGTCACTGAACTAACTGACGGAAAGTTTAAAACCCATATTAAACGTGTCCTGATTAAAAAAGCATACTACAAAATTAAGGACTACGTTGAAGACAAAGATGTGTGGCAATAGTTCCTTCTGCACATGTGGCTTCCCTGGCAGCTCAGCAGCAGCCCTTTTCTGGATTCTTAACTTCTCCAATCCACGTGTAACGATAAGATTCTTGTCTTTATTTTATTTTATTCCTGTACATAGTTATACATCTTTTGTTTATTTTTTTTTTATTTTTTTTTTTTGTGTTCGTCTTGCAATATTGTATTGCCTTAACTTTTACGCTTTTTGTTTAGATTTTTTACAATTTATAAGACAGTATAGAAGTAACCCAGCTTATATAGCTTTCTTTTTTTATATAGATTCTGTCATAGTCCTTGTTTGTGAGTGTGAGAACACTGTAGATCGTGTGTTTATCTTTTTTTTTTTTTTTTTTCTCTTTTTTTGTAGTGCTAATTTTGTAAGGACTTCCCCCTTGTTACCAGGCCTACGTTTTTCTCACATATCTAAGTAATTCAAAAATTGTAACAATCAGCTTGTAAACAACATACCATATTTTTAAAAGAGTAACCATGGAGTTTCTTGCCGGTTCTTCTCCATGGAATCGACCAACCCGAACCGAGCACGTTTTTGTCGACGTTTTATAAGTGCCCTCATGGGCCTATGTGAAATAAAAACATTTGACTTTGACTTTGACCCGGGCATGGTCCATGGTCGGGCAGCGAGTTGCCCTTTACTCGCTGCCCGCATGCCCATAGAACCATGCTTTGCTCTTTAATTAAGAATTTTAAACGATGTCAACATCCATTATCTTAACAATCAAAATAAATACACAGTGAAAAAAATCAAGCAATATAATAATTTTAATCTAAACGTTTGTTTTTCGGGACCCATTTGAGTCATTCGACCTATTAACAATTTTAAACAATAGCCAGTCACGTGCGGCTAATCTCAACACGTTTCACCCCTGGCAATAAAAACAATAAAATCCGGGCAACCCCAGCTAAGCCGTCTGCGTCTGTCGGTTCGCGGCGTCCGTCAAAATATACCTAAAGCGACGTCGCGTGTTTATAAACAATCAAATATACATGTGATATTAAGGTAACTGGTTGATATGCACGTTAGTAGGTATTGCAGGGTTGGCACGACCTGTAATTAACTCTGTACGACTCGACTATACCGTCTTTTGACGAGATCCATTTACTTTCGTTTTTTTAAGAACCTTAGAAATTATTGGTCTATATAATCTATATAATTAGGATTCCGCTTGTCCGTCCGCCTGTATCCTTTCCATCTGCCACAACGCTGCATCTCATGAACTGTAATAGATGAATTTTTGTTGCTGTTATAACAGCCAAATGCTAAAACACAGAATAAATTAAATATTTATGGGGGTGCCCACACAACAGAAATAATTCCGTGGCCATTTTTATAGATGACTAGTTGACCCGGCAAACTTCGTACCGCCTCAGAAACAACTAAAAACCTTTTAAACCTTCCCTGGACTTCCCAGAAAAGTTCAAAACCAAACTCAGCCAAATCGGTCCAGCCGTTCTAGAGTTTTAGCGAGACTAACGAACAGCAATTGATTTTTATTTAGAACTAGCGGCCCGTCCCGGCTTCGCACGGGTGGAGGACCCGGTCTAAAACCCGGTCCCGATGGTTACAAACACAACAAAAAAATAATTATCCGAATCGGTCAAGCCGTTTTCATGTCATGTCGTGACAACGGAAAACGGGTTTCATTTTTATATATACTCGTCAAAACAAAATAGGGGCCACTTATTAAATTGCACTTTAATCAAGTATCACTCTTATTCTGTGTACATAATAGATGGTAAATACCTTGTTATGGTTTCTTTCAAGTATTAATATTGTTTCTACTGCATAATTGGAAATTCATAACTTTTTTTAAATTAGATATTTAAGATTTCTTCGAATGTACGGTTTGGTGTTTTTTATTTTTCAAACTTCTAACTGAGTTTTCTTCGACTTATACAGCAAGTAGGCTATAACGATTGTTTAATCTCATAATGCCATTTATTCGGAGACATATGGATGCAAAAACAGCCACTTGGGGTGTTACCTTAATCCAGGGGGGGCATAGCCAGAACAGGTAGGTCTTATGGTGGAATATTCCCAACCAGTGGTTCAAAAAGTTTGAAACTGGTCTCAAAAGACGGGTAATATCACCAGACGCCGTGATCCAGGAAGAAAGTAAGTAAGCAAAGCCTAAGGAGACCAATAAGTTTGATTAACCGCGCAAATAGTGCGAAAATCTACCGCGCGAACCGTACAAACTCCATTGCGTTGAGCTACAGGCACCCCTATGATTGACTAGACTATTCCGAATCGACTCCATAAAGGCTAACAATACTCAAGAAGATGCTTGGTTCTCCTCCAGTTAACTGGAGCGTATGGTGCAAATCGTGAAACATTTGCAAAGAGAAAAAATATTTAACTGTTTTGAATGAGCTTCATTGCTTTTTATTTATGACTGCAGGCTTATTTTTTTTTAATAAAGACCGATTCATTAGAGTGTAGAGAAGATCTAAACAATAGGTTTCAGATCCTCGCACTCTTGAAACAGACTGTTCCGATGAGATCTGAATTATGCTCTGGGGCGGTTGTCTCTATCACGCAAAACTGAGCTCGCACTTCGTAATAACGTTGCTGTAACTGCTCAAAATTGCGTAGCGAATGTGGTGCAACTCCACATTATCCCATTCGCACAGCAACAAGTACCTGAGTTCATCTTCAAGCAGGATAATGTTCGAGCGGACACGCTGCGACTAACAGTGCATACATTCGCTGACGTTCGAATTACAATGCTAAAGTGGCTACTCAGGATTTTTACCTGAGTTTTATTCAGCAGTTAAGAGATGAGTCGGTTCAGAGGAGTGCAAAAGAAAGTAAAATTCCCATCAACACTCAGCTGGATCTCATAAACTGTCTGAAAACTTGTTGGTAGAGAATCCCAAAGAAAATGTTTGGTATTTAATCCTGAACATTCCACCTCCATTAAAATGAGTAGCACAGAGAGAACAGAGTTAAAAGAGAAGCTTTAAAGAACACTTTGGAACATTAAAGACGTTTTTTTTCGAGTTTTTTGATGTTTTGTGTAAGTTGATACATTCCTGCAATTCCCCACTTTTCATTCAATTTCGTTTAATTTAACGATTGATTGGAATACAAACTTAATTTTTGTGTATTTCCAAGTAAAATCGTTCATATTTATCAGATTCAGTCATTATAACCAGTAATATTTAAATATTATTTAATAAATCGACAAAAATAAGTTGGCCCTTATTTTCTTTTGAGTAGTATATATAGAAGAAGAAGATTGTACGGAAACCTTCGTGCGCGAGTGAGTCTCGGACTTGGCCGATGTTTTGATGACTTCCATCCACTTTCGTTCGTTGTTGCGTTCCAAATTTTTATTTACTACCCAAATTAATTTTGATTAAGAGAGCATTGACATTGTGACTCATATCACACTAAAGACAATTAAATGACGGACGAGACAGTGCGAACAAAATCCCACGAACCAGAAAATTGGTCGCTTTCGGTAATGAATATAACGCCTGGATTGTATTACTTATTTGTTATATTTAAGTTAATTTTCCTTCATCATCATGCCTATCATATTCTAAAAGCTAGTACACAGGTCTCCTCTCAGTGACAAGGAGTGGGCCGTCGTTATCTACCCCCAATCCATCTTCTGTTTACCGTATCAAAAAGTTCAAAAGTGCTTGGACCAATATTTTGTGTTGGGCGTGCTCTGCTCACTGATGCAGTCAAAAGGTCATCATATCATAAATGACAGCGCATACGGCGCAGCATGGAAAATGAATCATTGATTACGTACGCAGTTACGCACTTGAGATCTGAGTTGTCCATGAAATCCAATCAGTGGAAATTGTTTACTGCGGGCCTGACTGAGACATTGTTTTCTTAGTTGAGTCCTGAGCTCTGGGTAAAGGGAAAGGGACTGTCAGACTTGTACTGACTAAAATCCATCGTGTTTTTTTCGATTACATTCATAGGTCATAATTAACTGTTTGGACATTTATACTGAGACATGGCATCACAATTTCCTATGACATTATTTCTGAAATCCTACGCTGTGCTGTTTCGGAGTCTCAATGCGAGCTTCTTTAACCGTGTCTAGGTCTGGCCAATTGTGGTCCTGGTCTGGCCAAATCTGCTCTCTTCCAGGTTTTGTGACATTTTCCTTGCACTTTTAGCACGTCCCTATAATCGACACTGTTCAAGTGAACTGTATCATTAATCAATATACATCTTCTTGCGTCTCTGGGTAATACTGTTCACACAATAGGGCGGAGGATATTGTACGAGCAGAATTCCTAATGAGGAAACAATGAAAGCATATTAATGATTCGGGCAGATCGATGATAGGTTGTGGTATGAAATTGAGATGAGGCTGTCTTTGAATTGATAATGATGATTTTAATATATAGAGAGATCAAAATGATAAAACAAATCTTCGATGAAGTGAGTTTACCCAGGAGAATCCTATCCGCTATAACTTTGAAGAGATTCGGGTTGTATGCGGTCGGATTCCCACGCAGAACAAATATTTGTACAACTTACAAGTAGTCTGGTTGTATATTTAAGAAAAAAACTGACTGAGCACGGATTTTAGAAAATTATTGCTATTAAGGTTAAAAATGGGATGACAGTTTCCAATAAAGGAAAACTCAAAGAGGGAAGTAAATGTTGGTGGATGGGCGCGATGAAAAGATTGCAAGAAGGATAAAGTTTGTAAAAAATGATATGAAACACAAACAACAGTTGATGAAGGAAAATGACGAAAAAACAAGGGGTAAGGACAAGAAAAATAATGATCCTACAAAAATAAAATTCAATAATAAGTTATGGACCGTCCTTATACTGTCAATTCGAATAAGGAGTGAAGATTTTCGCAACCACAATCAACTTGTAGAGACAGGGTTCGTCAACGTCGCGAAACCTTAATGAGGTTGTAATCCTATTAACGGTCGGGTGAAGGTGTTAAAAAGGCAAAGTGGCTTATAATGGCAACACGAAAGAAAATCTCGTGAACAAAGTTTTTATGGAACATATTCGCGGCTGCAATTTGAAAGAACCGAAAAGAAAAATGAACTAGATGTTCTACAATCTATAAGAAGACATCTAGCAAACGCTATATTAAATTTCCTGTGACCTAATCAAATCTTTCTAGATCAGGACTCTGCATTGTCTGAAATTGGTGTCTATTTAGACTGTCTTTAGCCGGAGTCAGGTAGAAATCTTTTATTATTTATAGGTATATCCTAATGATACGCAAATCAAGTAGCGGTTATTTGACTTGAATTAGGTTTCTGCGCTATGAACGGAAACATCAATGACCTCCACCTGACTCTTAAAAATTACGTTCAGGGAAAAAATACTAGTAGATTAAGTTTACAATAATTTTATTACCGATAAGTCTTGTTTTCATAGTTTATTTAAAAGTGTGCATGTCTCAGAAAACTAATATAAGGTGAAAATGGTTACAATTAGCCCTACCGAATTAACGACCCTTTTCTCTTTTGAATTTGCCGTGGCCGGGTACAAACCTATACCTACTTTGTATTCCAACGATACCAGAGAGTTCGGAGTGTAGGTTGTTTATTTTGTAACCTGAATTCCGAGTGACGACCCCACCTGCGGTCCCCTCCAGTCCCAACTGTGTACCAAAAGGGAACGATAGAAGCAATTAATCATGTTTCAGGTCTAGATCATGCCAATTCATTGACTGAAGTTGCTTTTGATTTAGACTGTCTTATTCGGAATCCTTACTTCACGAGTAAAACATTTAGTATGCTTTTTATATCATCAAGGTGAAAATCAAGCATACGGCTCGCTTAATGGAAAGCCATCGTAGTCAGTGGGTGCCTGTAATACCAGAGGCATCACCGGCGCGTTGGAGAAACCTGGAGGAACTTCTTCACGCCCTTTGAAGAGCCACATGTTGTAGCCCTTTGGAAAAACCTTGGGACCCAGTTCATTCTACAGCGTAATCGTTTCCGAATCTCTGAAACCGGGATGAACGTGACTATTTGGGCTTTAAGGGCGGATTCCCCAATGGCGAGGATTGCGATGCTAGAAAGTTGCTATAGACAACATATCAAACATCAGTACGAATAACAAAGATACCTTACGTAGTCTGTTTGCCCTGTCACTAGAATTCTAGCCTACGCAGCCTATCCAATACCTGCCGTCCCAAAGACCCAACTATGTTCGAAAAGCAGGCGATGAATGGTTACACTACACAAACATTTGGCCAATGTGTGTCTGTTAAACGTCGTTGTATTGATCTGCAGGGTAGGCTAGACATCCAATTAACATAGTAAACAAACTAGTGCGATCACGCTGGAAAATTCAACTATTTAATAGAAACGGGTGAATTAGGGACAATTTATGCTGAAGTATTTGATAGGATCGAGGGAATTAGAGGCTTTATGAACGTTTTATGGTAATGTGTCTTAATGGCTCGGGAGAAGATTAATTTTGATGAAGTTAAAGGGTTCGTCAGTTTGGTTTCAATTGTGTTGATTAAATGACCAGTGACCAGTTTCTATATGACTGTCTATTAACTGAGCGTAAGTCTGCTGAGTCCTAGTAATGAAATTTCGATTTGATGTTTCATTAAAAGCTTTCAAATTAACGTAAATTTGACCTCTTTCTTGCTAATGTTTATCAGTAGTATCTGTCTTTAATTCAATAAGGATTACCAGCCAAAACCAAATTCTGCTCATACCAATTTGTCATCACCATAACAATTTACCTATACAATTTTCGGCATTTTCTCAAACAAGAAGTGTGAATAACATAATAGTCGAAAAAGGGTTTCCCCAGCCCAATTAACAATTGTAATCGCGTAGCCCTATTTCAACAATACGTGTCATGAAGAAGCACAATCGTCCATAATGGCCGACACAAATTTATGAGAAAAATGGCCAGCGACACGTCGTTACGTCACTATGGTTAAACCACCAATGACTGTAGACCTGCCGCTTTCCTCTGTTCTAGAGTAAATTGTAGGTGGAGGGGGGATGGACAGTACAAGATGGGAGGTCAGTTTGTATTGGTTGATGTGTAATGACAGTCATTACGCGACCTTCGTGCAATGTGCGCGTCTTCAGTACTGTGGAGTGTCCATGTTTAGGGTTTTAAGAGGAATATTCTTAAAGTTCCTGGATCTTTATGCTATGTAGGATTTCTTTTTAGTTTTGATAGCTGTAGATACCTATGTTCTAATCTCCAAAATTTTCAAAACGAGCATCGAGAAAAGATATTTTAATTTCCTTCAAGATAAGACGTTTTGAAGTAATAAATAATTCCTAGCCTTCCCTTTTTCGATTTTTCACTAAAAGACATTTCAATTTCAACTCGATCTGCAGAGCAATTAATTGGGTATCAAGTTGAAATCTCAGAACCATTCCGCGCGGCTTCGAATTGGCGTAAAAACAGAGATTTTTCGCTCCATTGTCATTTCAATAAGAGCTCCAATTTGCTCGGAAATAATTACGTGCGATATAAGGACACCTGTGTCGGTATTGTGCAGAATAATATCAAGAAACACAGCTGGAATACGTAATGAAGAATCTTCTGCTTTTATTAAAAGTGATTAATTAAATTGTGTCGAGATTGTGGCCGTGTGTGGCAAGGAGGAAAGCTGTGTTCTCTGTGGGGAATGGAATATACCATCTCCATACCAAAATAATTGAATTGAAAAGAGACCTGTTAGGCATACGCACTTTTCCTTGTCTGTTTCGTGAAGTCTTTGATCTAAACTAGTGATGGGTCGTTAACGTTGATTCACGTTTGTCAACTAGTTAATCAACTAGTTGAATTCGTCAACGAGTTGACCGAGTTAACGGGTTCATCTCGTTGACGAATTTAACTGTCAACTTGCAACGTAAACCGTTGATTCATTAAACGGTTTTTATTCAACGATTGCGCGTTGAATTTGATTCAAATAATGTATTGGAAAACGTTTGAAAGAAAATTTTAATCTTATGTACATACAAATTAGTGTGAAACGTTCGCTATACCTTTGCGTCCCAAAAAGTAATACATTTAATTTATTACATTGGGATTAGGTATCAGACTATCAGTATCTGTGGTGAACGTAAGTAAACAAACTCCACAAATATAAGTACTATTCTTAAAATAAACATTTCGAAAATCAACTCTTTCAATCGCTCGCAATCCATGCAAAATCCGCAAGCAAAAAAGTCAACGTTGAAAACAACGTAAGTTTTGTAAATTGCTCAGCTCGTTGCGTTTACGTTCTCGTTAATTCAACGAGAAGAACGAACGTTAAACTCATAAACGTCGTTGACGAAT
This sequence comes from Agrotis ipsilon, assembly GCA_028554685.1. Classification (NCBI taxonomy): domain Eukaryota; kingdom Metazoa; phylum Arthropoda; class Insecta; order Lepidoptera; family Noctuidae; genus Agrotis; species Agrotis ipsilon. The sequence goes on along the minus strand of CM052969.1, from coordinate 15,754,164 downwards.
TCAACTAGTTGATTGATAAACAGTTAACGTTAATACGTTGACAGGAGATCAACGGTTGATTCAACTAGTTCGTTGATTCAACGCTCATCCCTAATCTAAACGAATGTGGATCATTTATCGTAATTATCGCGTAAGGATACAATCGCCATCATCATTTCTTTTTAATTTTTTTACTTATAATTGACTGTTTTTATTTTTAATCTGCATGCATGAATTTGCTTGTCAGTATTTTCTTTTTAAATAATTTAAATAATTATATTATTTTGTACAGACCAATAACTTGTATGTGTGGTATTTAAGCTGTAAATTCAAGTTGGTTATTATAAATAAATAAATAAATCATCATAATATACCCCCGATCATTCTTTACATGATAAACTTTATAAGCTATAACTTCTGCCGTATGTAGCGATCCATACCTTCTACAGGGGACTTATAGAAAATCGTTAGAAAAGATACAAAATTAACAAGTGACTTTAGACCAACGTTATGTTTAAAAGTGACTGCATTAAGATAACCATGATTGACATTAATGCAGCCTGAATCCCTACAAATACTCAGAAAAATTCTCTCTATAATATTAAACTATGATAGATGACTTTGAAGCTTCAAAATGCAGAGCATAAAAATAATATGAGCCTTTTGAAAGTTATATGCTGAAAGCATTTCTAAGAATTCGTTTGTAAAAGTTTGACGGTTACATCAAAGGACTCTTTACAGAAAATATGTTTTGAAATAGAGTTTTTCTGAGAAGCAAAAATATAAGGCTTCTTGTGGAGGTGGCTGAAAAGGCGCATTTCATTTAGACATTTCTAGAAGTTGCATGCAAGCTTCACTATATTGCGGTATTTGTTTGATCAACTATGATTGATTGTCAATCAGTAGTCGTAATAAGTATTTGGTATGGAAAATAAAGATCAGAATAGCAAGGTTTCATAAAAATACTATTTGGATACCAGGATCATGAAGAATTTAGTTAACTTGTAGTTTGTGTGACTTAACAGCGCGTGATTCGCATCTTACTACTTCACCTATATCCATACCCAACAAGGACTAATTTCTCTAGTGCTAAGTATATTAGCGTCAGCAAGATAACGGGAACCCCCTCTAGAGGGCCAAAGCCTGCCGTGGTCGCGGGACTTATCTCATTACAGTGACCCCCGAAACGTAAAGGGCTATTTACGGAAACCAACCAAAAACGGGAGGATTCATTTTTACAAAAAATGCGAAGGATATTAAAATACATCTGGAAACATTCATTAAGCAGTCTACTGCATTGAAGTCCCGTGAAACTTTGCCATTGCGTCCATGATTTTCAAGAAGGTAACCAAGTAACCCTTGAAATATTACAGTAATTTTCAGTTCTCGAACTTCGTCTAGCAACTAAAGACAGTAACAATTATAAATTCTGTGCCAGTGTTGAAGTCATAACAAAAGTTTCAGACTTTCTTAGTGCATTCGAGTTGGGTATTATAAGTCAGTGTACTGTAGTCTAGCTGTTGTTGTGTTTCAGGAGTTTCAGTGTTTCATAAGCATTGTAGGTTGTAGTGACGACGACGGTTATATCGTGTTGTATTCAGTATTTGAAGCCGCGATTATGTAGTTAGGACAAGGGCCAACAAAAGTGTCAGTACTAAATGCGATCAGCGCAACAAATTATCATAACTACGTAGTGTGTACAATAGTTGTCAGAGCTTTTACTTATGATTTTTTTTCGAACTCGGTTCTGCCCGCGATTTTGTGCATTTTAGTCCCAGAACTACCGCGTCGCATCCCATCACCCTATTACTTTTCCGACCAGTTAGACAAAACTTGTGATAATTCAACTAATATGGATGATAAAAGTATAATTCAAAGCAGACCCAAATATAGAAGCTTCTTTTGAAAAAAAAATAACATTACTTCCGTAGAATTCCCCCCTACATAGTAAATGCAGTTTCGATGTAATCTTGAATGCGGTTCAGTTTCATTTGTCCCGAGAGTCAGTAGCATTCCCAATTCAGACTTTATGAAATATGCTTTCATAAATGAAATTCACTCTCAAGTCACGAAAGACAGCGCCTCAGTTCCTTTATTACTTTGTTTTTCGTTATGACCAGTAAAGAGCACTGGAATACAGTCATAGCCCGTATTTACCACTGCAAATAGAATGACAGACTACGTTGAGAGCGGGCGGGTACTGCGCTTGTCCTGATTCATATTTTTTTTAACCAAAAAACACTTTATTTTTCAAAATGACTCAATTGATTCTAATGAAACTTCACACGCTTTGGAGATCGGACATTCTTGTATGGGCTCTGGCCCAAGTGGCGGCGGAGCATGACCTTTATTTTATTTGAAAGTTAGTTAACTAAGCTTACTTTTTTTGTATGGGACAGAAAAATCTATCCTGGGAGAAAAAAGTTATAGTGTATAAAAGAAATACGCTTTTATAGACCTATTTGCAAATATTACTGCCTGTATGTATGCCGCAATTCCTGGATTTGCTTCAAAGAGAGCTTGAGTCACGTTAATTCTTTCTCTTCTTAGCACAGAACGATTGCAAAGTAGGCACATCACACCAGCACTTGGTCGTATCATGTTGCAAAAGTAACAAATCCAAAACAAGAAGAATCATTCCATTTAACAAGCCAGGGTATCGAGAAAAATCGGACAGTTCAAGTAAACACGCCAAGGTCTTCAGGAAGAAATCAAATACAACAAACAGAGCCGGTAGAATAGATAACGAAGTTAAAACACAATAGTATCACACCAAACAGCAGCGAGCGGAGAGAGTGAGTCAGCTATCGAATCTGACAGAACAGTCATGTACGGTTTCTTTTTCATCGTAGTAAAATCATCAAATGAGTCCTCCTATCCAGGGCAGATCCGGTGGGACTTTCAGACTCGTACTGACTAAAATCCACGCTGTCCTTCAATATTATATTTACGTTTCGCGACCCCGGCACTCTTTGAGGAGCGCGTGAAACACAACGCGCCGTCGACTCGGGCATGGTCCATGATCGGACAGTGAGACGCCTGTTACTCGCCGGTTACTCGTCTGTCGCCGTGGGCTGCGGTGTAAGGTGGACGTTATCCTCTCCAATACGCGTCCTGCCTCCTCCTTCGCTAACATGGCTGCTTTGCAGAAGAAGGCGACCGCTTCCCGATCCGTAACGCTCCGCGTTATGGCCTCGACCAATGCCGGGCGCGAGAGCTCCCGCCTATCGCCGTCGTGAGAATACGGTGGTGCTCTGCCCAAGCAGGAGTCCTGCACCGTATGCTCCACCGTGTCGTCCGGGTGATCCTCGAAGTGGTGAAACTCGGGCGTTTCTTCCCTTCTTATACGACACAGGTACCCCTCGAAACTTCCGTTTCCGGTGAAGACCTGCGTCATGCAGTAGGCCAGGACGCCGTGACGCCATTCCAGCCACTCTTACCGCCGCGACACCGGCGTGCACGATCTGTCATGTATGTTGCGTTAACTGTTGAAGTATATGAATATACGCGCGGTAACTTGATTTTCCCGGGATATATTTTTTGTACTTCTACAAAAAAGCAAGCCTAGCTAATGAACTTTCAAACAACATAAGAGAAAAGTCACTATTTACAGTTATTTACAGTTGGGTTGCCGAAGCTGTAATTGGACGTTTCAAACGTGACTACAAACTTTTGAGACAAGATTATGTGAAATCGTTAAAACACTTAATGCCAAACTTTAAAATAGCAGCACTAATTAATGCTTACCGTGATTAGTCTTATTGCAAATATTTTCGCTGAAAATAAAATATGATTTCAGGCTTTATTTTTTTTTTTTTTTGACACACTATGCCATAGTTAAGTTTTTAGTTTATGTAATTACGATGACATAATTATATTATAATGTTGGTTAAACACTTTTTAATCATTCCTCAAAAACAGAACTTAGATTCGCCTTGAGACGCCACTTGACCCAGAATCCATTTAACACTGGAGTAATTACATATGTTTAACGTTGGCTTAGTAGATACCACACGCCTGAGTCATCATGGATGTTAGATAATAGCAAACATAACAAATAACTAGATTTAATTGAATAAATATTTGCAAAAAGGTCTATAAAAGCGTATTTCTTTTATACACTATAACTTTTTTCTCCCAGGATAGATTTTTCTGCACCCATACAAAAAAAGTAAGCTTAGTTAATTAACTTTCGAATAAAACAAACGTCATGCTCCGCCGCCACTTGGGCCACCCCCGCCCGATCTCCTTTAGATAAGTATATCATACTTAGATATCAAAGAATATTTTGAAAATGACCCATTTATAAAGAGATAATTAAAAATCGATGTTTCTACGAAATATTTTTTTTTCTTTTTGGTGTTCATATTTCGGAAATATCTGTATAATTTGGAACTATAAACTAATTCTATTTGAAAAAATTATTCTCACACAACAGCAGTGTTCAAAAGTGTATATTTATTTTAGAACTCGACTGTATTTATCGAGTCTTCACAGCTTGAATGTAAACGTGCCTTGATGTTTAAGGGAACGCGATAGGCTGAATCTGGAAGGTTTCATGCCGATAGACTTTTACTACGATATTGCTAGAACTTCATACATACTAAGCACATAATTTCAGCTTTATATACCGTGTTTGTTCTAATATGTACGGTCGGCATAACATTTATGTATTCAGGTGGCAATTTCCAAATAATTTTCCTGTATACCTATTATATACAAGCTATTAGTTGTATGTAAGCGTTAGTTTCAAGACATTTAAAGATAGTGTCGCGATTTTGCGCCTGACGGAACGATGAATTTTGCCCACCTTCGAGGACCAAAGCATTCCGAAGTCACCTGTCTTACCAGGTAACCGTGACCATGAAACGTAAAGGGCTATTGAAGGAAAGCGTAATTTCAGTCTGGCAATCCCTCCCGCCATTGGTGGGAGGACTCATTTGTTGATTTAACCGCGTTAAAAATGCAGCCAAAGAGTTTGGTATGTAGACACCTTGAAACTTGTAGAATGGAATAGAATAATTGTTTATTTGCACAGAAAGTAGGTACAATATTGAGGTGTTGAGTAACAATTGAATGATCCTTATACTTTCTGCCTTAACTAAGGCATGCAAAACAGTTTAACACTACAAGAACAGATATACTTAACACAGACACACAATATGTCAAAATAAAATGTTAGTCAATTATTAAAATTATAGCCGTGTAGCACAACATGTATTTTGAAGACTGGTAGAAAAATGCTGCCTGTCTACCTGTTTTGCCGACTGTACGAGCGTTGATTAGCGGGTTGTTTACAGTATGTTGGATTAGCTAATGGGGTTTATGTATGTGTATATGTGTCTTTAGAGGCCGTTTTGTTTCTTTCATACATAAAACTACATAGTATAGAACGTGTCATTTAATGTGCACGAAAAACATAAAAATAATGTATTATTTGTTATATATTTTACTCTAAACACGTGAGTTATTTTTCTTTATTACTCTAACTTTGTGGCTACATAATAGCAGCCACGAAAGTCGTTTAGGCACTAGTTGCTTGCCGAGGTTGGTCTGTGGATGGATGACCATCTATCATAGCAAGTTTCTTACGTATCTTAGAAAGCACGTAAAGCCGTAGGCGGGACCTACGGCTGTCATTTGTAGATCTTTTACAGTCGTTAGTTCGAAGCTCTAACAACAGGTCACACTAAGGGGCCCTAACAGAAAACCAGCGCTGTGACAAATGTCGCAGCATATGCATGCTGAGGTAGGAGCCTTTTGGCCTCGCACAGGACTAAACTGTTTTTTTTTTTTAATTTTGTTGTGTTTTTCTTTTATTATTTTTTTTGTTTTTATTCATGTAATTTTTGTTTGTTCCGTCCTGTGTGTTCCAATAAATCTCTTTTCTTTCTTTCTAATTGTGAGGGTCAGACCGGCAGTCACTCCATGTAAAATACTCATATTCAGTTGCATCTGGTTTGATTGGAAACCAACACCAACATGGTTGTCGGTCGCCATGTCGGTGTTGGTTGTCATAATCTTATGATGATGAAAAGATCTTAACACTAAAAACCTATGACTTTAAAATGATCTAAGTTATTTTCCAACGTGATTTTGATTATCATCACTTATCAACCTCGTAACGGTAACATATCCTAATTTCTTTGCATTCGTCTTTATTATTTGTGAATTTATTTTCATTGAATATTACATAGCCACGTGATTGGGTGTCAAATATCAATCTAAGCGTTCGCTTTTATAAGAATAGCTAGATTAAAATCTGCTTTTCAAGAAAAACAGAACGACTCACGTGTCTGAATAATGTAATATAAGATGTCGTGACGAGATAAGTGTTGGATGCTGATTACTGATTATAGTTAGTAAGTCTGTTTGTGTGCTCCTCTCTGGGTTAACTGAGCTTGATAGCTTAATTAGCTGGTAATCTACCTAGCCTTTTTCCAACTTAGCTGGCATCGGCTTCCAAACAGCGGCGGAGCGGGCTTGCGGACGGTGAGTAATGGGTAGCTCGCCGTCCGACCGAGGACCGAGCCCGGGTTGGTGGCGCCTCGTGTTTCGCGCCAAATACCTGCTGGAGTCGCGGGTTTTTTCTTAACCTAGGATGCCGCGGCCCCGGAACGTAAAGGGCATCCGAAGGAACACGGGTGGATTTTAGTCAGTAAGAGTCTGACACTCCCTACCGCCCTACCCAGGGCGGGAGGACTCATTTGATGATTTTACCACCTAAAAAAAAGGCTTCTGACCTCCACTAACTAGTAACTGGATATATACTCATATAATACGATACTCTTTCATAAAAATGGCTATCACAATTTCGACCTGAACAGTAACGACTATAAAAGATCTACAAATTATAGCTGGGATCAACGGCTTTAAGTGCTTTCCAAGGCACGGAGGAAACTCGTCATGATAAATGGTCATCCATCCCCAGACCAATGCCAGGGCGGTTTAACTTCGAAAATCGACTGTTATTATTTTACCTACGCGCACTTCCGAGGTAATAAGCTGATAACTTATCCAATAATTACAGGATACCGGACCTCAAAACGCGCCCTTAGAGTTTGGAAAAAGCACTGGCGGGTCCAATGCCTTGGCAACAACTGCAAATGTTTCATTTATAATAATAAATTTAATAATAATAAATTTATTTGCCATAAAACAAAAATACAGATGGAAGCTTAGATTCCTTATGATATAGATATAGGTACAACACATTGTATAAATCAGGTTCTATGCTAGATCTTAACTCTGCTGTATTCTATACTCTGCTATACTTAGACAATCGCTTTTAACGAAATCAACTTATAACATATTCCAAAACACATATTTACTTATACATGCCATATATAAAGAGTACAGTCACAAGCAGTGAAATGTATATAAGAGCCATTTACTCAAATAGGTCCTATCCAATGATTTCAAAAGTAAGGATACGCCCTTCAGAACATTTTGTCGAAACCTTCTTCATACAAGCAAAAAGTAGCGCCATCTATGATAAACCATACGAACTACGTTCAAGTAGCGTTGCAAAAATTAACGACGTGATCTTGTCAGAGCGTACGCTTTTTAATCAGAATTAAGAATGTTCTAAATCAAAATAAAATTTTGAATGTAAGAATAATCAAAACTTTCACTTACCTAAAATTCTTAAAAGAATTACATTCAAAATGACTTTCAGTAAGTCTGTAATACATACTCTTTTTTACAAACTTAAAACGACGTTCGTGCAAAGTTACGTCGTTACTACTGAGTTGCTTCAGCCCGGAAAGACAGCTCCGTGATTGGCGGCGGGCCGATTACAGTCTGTCTATGAAGTCATGATACGAAAATATTCCGCAGCGCCCTCATCGATTGTCATAATCTCATAGACATACTGTACACTGCGGGCCAAAAAACTGGTGCCATTTTCGTTGTTCGGTAGGGCCTGTCCTTACTGTTTAAGTCAATGGTCCTATCTCAAAGTACGACACCAGTAATTTGACTAGAAAATCGCATTTCAATTTAACTGAGTCTATCATTGCCATCATTGCTCGCGACTGTACTTACCTACGCTATTGAATATGAAATCAGTTACAACGAACGTATTATTTGATGCCGCGCATTACGAATTAATACAATTAATTAATATTCTCTGAACTGTGTGATACATCAATATGCACAGTGACCACGATGGCTGCGATACCGATTTTAATATCGGGATTTATGAATATCGGGAAAATGTGTTACATTTATAAATGGTTTCATAATATTTTGTATCGTAGTGAAACCGTGTATAAAAATACCCCAATACCCCAAATATTGTGGATAGGCTTCATTTTAATCGCTGTCAATAAGTTTAATTTTGCATCAGAGGTGTTTTACTTAATTGCTTTTTATTGGAATTTTAGCACTGGTTTTCTCGTATTATAAAACTGGTGTACAACTTACGATGTCGCTGGATAAAGGTATTGAGTTCAAGCTATGAACTGACGTTTTTCCGTTCTTACCGTTAGTTTTCAGTATTTGAGACGTAAAGTAAACTGGAACTTTGACAATATCAAATGGATGCTGCTGATCAACGATGCTGGATATACACAAAGTGGATTAGGAATACTGCTTGAAGCGGCCGTTTTAGACACCGCTGGTTTTTTTTTAGTTTAAGCCAAGACTAAATTCGCTCTACACAGATTACGGCCTGTGTACCGTTTCATAACTAATAGCTTGACTTATCTTTTCAATACGTATATTATGTCACGTGTATCACGAACTATTCTTGTCAACTAGTGAAGCGTGTTTGTAAATGATTGCATTGTTGACAGTTTAATTATGTACTTCTACTTGCTGCATCGTCAGGAAAACAAATCGACTGTGACTACAAATAGTATTGAAGCTGCAAATCACGTACTACAGGAGACCATTTACCGTCTTACCCAAGAAAGATAAACATTTGTTGAACACTTGTCTAAGAAAACTGTCAACGTCAAAACGATATTTCACGTTGATATAAGGGTCGTTATGCAGCTACACTTTTTTAGACAAGTGTTACGTTACTCTTTTATTTTGACGTAAAATGCAGTTGCTGTTTCGAGTTTGTTTTATGCAAAACTGAACGATTTTTTTTCAGCCTATCTAGCTTGCTTATATTTGCTATCTGATAGTATATTATAAGAACTCTACAATAAAACAAAAAATGGCAATTTTGAAGTTTCGATAGCGTTCGGTAGAAATATACACAGAAAAATCGGCCGCAACCATTTTATTTAATCAAAACAAACTAATCTTGAAGAAAAAAACATTTCAATTAAAAGTTACTATGCAAAAAAACCGGTAAAAAACTGTGTGATAGAGGAAAAAATATCTGTCAACCCTAAGTCACATGAAACAAGGGAAAGAAGAATGGCCCCTCCCTTCACCACAAGCTTCATTAGGAACGTTTCCGAGATAATACGATGGCATGAGGAAATCAGAAATAATCAGCGCAAGAAGGGAGAGATTTTGCAATGTACTCACATAGGTAAACCACATGGACTAAATGCAGCCGTATTTCGAAGTTTACCAAAAAAAATGTTATCAGGCTAGGGTTACTAGAAAAACTCAAAAATTGGTAACACTGAATTCTATGAAACTATATAGCAATACTATTCTATAAACATGACGAAACAATAAGGGTTCCTTGTTGACTACGGAACCCTAAAAACAGGTGTCATTATATTCGTACACGAAAATATCCTATATCCTTAATTCCTTAGTATTGAAAGACAAAATGAAGGTTTTGTGTCACAAGAAAATACCTTCTTTATAACTACATAATTGTTGTTGTGTTTATCTTTATTTGTATTCGAATAAACGTGTTTCTATTCTATTCTACGATCCAGACATACTCATTTTACTTCAATCTCGACCATATAAGCACCAGTCCTGAACTCCCCACAAACCATAGTCTCCCTACTAGCCTCATTTTATCAGATTGCTATTTGCGTCGTCTAGATTTGTATTGCTCTCATTGTGTGTAACAGTGTAATAGATTTCCTCCGGCACAATGCTCACTCTGATCTCAATAGGGATGCTGCAACGATGGCTTACTTTCGAAAGATCGATGCTGATGAATTATTTAGTTTTGCCGTTTGCTTTATTGGAGGTGAGGACAAAAAGCTGTTTTTTTTTTCGAAAGGTGTCCTCTTTTGTAGTGAAAAAGAGTTAAGGGATAGTAAATCAAGACTTTTCAAGTAATATTTGATGCCATCTGGCCGATTTAACCAGCACATTGAGGGATTTTTAGACTGGTTAAGAGATTTGGTATGCTGTGTCCTCAAGTGGTCTCCATTGACTCGCATATCCAACTTTTGCCGAAAAATTTCGACCACAAATGCGTTACGCCTTTCCAACCGCTCATCAAAGTGCGAGTGCTCATTTGCGTGAAAGATTAACAATAATCCATCCATCCGAACAAACTTTCACGTTTAAATTAGGATTAAATAAAGTCGCTTTTCGCGTCTCTCATCACTCGTGTCATATATTATATCAACTTTGCATATTGGATGCGGTTTTCAAAGTAATTTAGAGCTATTAGTCTGAAAATTTAATGCGTAAATTAAGTTAATATTAAACTTTCTCATTTTAAAAGTAATCTCGATGTTTTAGTCGTAAAACCTGAGTGAAGTAGGGGCGGGACGTCTTGTACTTTATTAAGGTAAACTAATTGTGTGGCTCGCTAAACGGGATTGTATGGCTTGATGTGTTAGTCGTGTGTACTTGACACACGACTAACACATCAAGCCATACAAAACCAGTTTGTCTTGGTCTCGCTTTGTACAACTTTTACAAACAATAAACGGTCAGCTAATACTACTGGTTTTGTATAGCTTGATGAGTGGCCCTGTGTACAACGTGAAGTATAAGACGCATCAGGGCTAAAAGCAAATGTCAAAACAACAAAGAGGTTAAAAGGAAGGAAGATTTTAATCTGAGGAAAAAGATCATCTTGAATGCTGATTAGATATATAACAATGTTCCTTAGAGCCTTTACACACTACACCAGACCCAGAGTTACCGACATAGCTCTTAATATAGGTCACATCGCTCGTAGAACTGAAAACCGATGGAGAAGAAAGGTTCTCGAGAGGCGACCACGGACCGGAAGACGCAGCGTAGGTAGTGCCCTCCCACTATGTGGACCGACGACATCGTGAGAGTCGCGGGCAACCGATGGATGCAAGTTGCGAATTGTCGTTCGGCGTGACGGTCTAAGGGGGAGACCTATGTTCAGCAGTGGACGTCTTCCGGCTGATGATGATGATGATTACACACTACAGATTTTTTTCTATGCGCTGACAACGCGCGTAGAACGCAATCAGGACGCTCAGCTAACGCAAGAGTGAAGTCTGTGGTGGGGAGTGTGTGGACTATCGTTAGAAGCTCGCGATGTGACAGAAATGTGAACAAACTGGGGACACCCAAGGAGTGACATACCTGTCAAGATTAATATGCAACACATCGTTTTTAAGTACTTTTTAGGTTAAGGACCGAATTTTCAATAGTCAGATAATTTTAATCTGAGGAATTAAAATAGCGGTTTGACAGCTTATCTATAGAAAATATCTAAACTGAGTCAAATCGCTATTTTTATTCCTGAGATTAAGTTATCTGACTTTTGAAAAATCAGCCCTTAATTTAATTTCAAACAAGCCGAAATTCTAAATATCTAGAAGGCAAGAATTTGCAGATCTTATGTCCCCAAAGAATGTGGTCACTGGGAGGTGTTGTCATCGCGCATACGTTTTAGAAACGCGCTGTAAACGCGTATGACTAATAAAAAACGTGCGTCTTTAGCGCGTTAAACGTGGTGTGTGGTGTGCAAAGACTCTTAGATCACGCGCTACCGTTTATGTACTACGGTTATCTTATTGTAAAGGATAACAATGGAGTTAATAATGTGATTTATTGCTACAGTTAAGACGATTAACGTTACGGTTTTCATAAATACTACACTGTTTTGTCAAACTATGTTTTTATTAAGATAGCGAACCTGATAGGAATAAATATTAAATATACGACAAAATAAAACCAAAACGAAAAAATAACCGTTTTTTTGTCGATGTAAAAAAATAATGAAATTAAAACAGTTTTACATGTCATACGATAATTACTTATTGGACGTTGTATAAAAATGTAGAAACCATCTAATACTTTCTCATCTCCTATATCACGGACCATTTCTTATTATCAAACGAGAAACAGATCTGCAGTCTGATTCTAGAAACGATTGAGATCCAAGATAATGACTATCCTATATTTTGATTCATCTCGACATCAATTGATTCGAGCAATTTCACTTTAATGAAGACAGCTGGCCAAGGTTTGTGGCATTCATTACTAGAAATCGGGACTATTTTTCGACCAAAAAGAGCTGCCTTAAGAGACATTGGTCAAGACTATTTTTCAACCAAAAAGAGCTACCTTAAGAGACATTGGTCAAGACTATTTTTCAACCAAAAAGAGCTACCTTAAGAGACATTGGTCAAGACTATTTTTCAACCAAAAAGAGCTACCTTAAGAGACATTGGTCAAGACTATTTTTCGACCAAAAAGAGCTACCTTAAGAGACATTGGTCAAGACTATTTTTCGACCAAAAAGAGCTACCTTAAGAGACATTGGTCAAGACTATTTTTCGACCAAAAAGAGCTACCTTAAGAGACATTGGTCAAATTAATCTAGCTGTTCCCGCGGTTTTACCACAGCTGCTCGTCTCCTTCATGTCATTATGTGATGTTATATAGCCTTATAAGCTAAGCATTCGAGTTACTGACTACTTGTAGGTATGGTATCGGTCAATGATCTACATCTACAGAAATAAAAGGAAGAGACCAACAGTTTAATGAGATTTTTGAGACACAAACAAAACTATGGGTGGTCATCGATCCATCCATAAAATGACCTTGAACAACGATCCGTGCGCAGTTAATATTTAGCACAACCACCTCATTAAGTAATAACTCTCCAACATAAATACCCTTTTAATTCCAACAACTTTAATTCAAAACAAACTGCAATAAAAACCGCAATACCAGTCGCAAACGCTTAAAATAAAAAGTACTATTGCTCATATTTTCATTCAGCGGAATAAAACAGCGCTTTCAAGTGCTGCTTCCCTTGAAGCGGGATCATTAATATGCCGCTGCTGTGTTTAAACCTTCAAGCATCGCATAATTGCGTAACAGGTGGCTACTTATTGAGGACTAAGTTCAACTTGACGAGGAATTGATACTTGACTACGATGAGTGGCTGAGCATAGTCTTTGAGCGCTGGCTATTGAAGCATGGCTTGGCTTGAATCAAGTGGAAATTCTTTCAACCATTTGTCTGCCGTGTTAGGACTTTTTGAAGTTTGGCTTTGTCTTTCTACTCTCTGCTAGTGATATGCAACTTCACAAGATTTTCGCGAATTTAGAAAAAGACCCAGAGCCTGAAATGCCTGAAGATTTAGGCAAATGTGTTGTCTATTACTATATCTATAATTTGCACAGTTGTGGTAGGGGGTGAGTCGATTAGCATCAAATGGGCATAGACTCTGTGGTTTACTAACAGCAACAATATCACATTGCCGGTTCCGAGATACTAACTCGGTATCAATTTATTAAGTGATACATAATGCTCTTCAAATAGTTCCTAATCATGATTAAAATACGTGAAATGATATTGCATAGTTTCGAATAACAATGCAGTTACACAGAGGACCCAAATAAGCAACGTCATTCTATACTACGTTTAGGTACAATCTTGTGGTCTTCAAGTTAAGAGTGAATAGGTTACTTCTGAGCAAGCGTGCTTCAACGTCAACCACGTCTTCGATTAAGTACCATCAGGCGAGGTAGTGGACAAACGCTTATATCGCTAAAAAATAAAAAGATTTTCCTCTCAATCGCCTCTCAAGTTTTTCACTTCCATTATTGCTGAGAAATGATTTGTGTGTGAAAGAACCCTCAGAAAGGTGACCCGAAAGCATGTGAGTCGGGTCGACTTGTTAAATTGAAATCTGTCATCTTACTGTCAAACTATTGTCATTTATTGAGGACATCCCATTTGTGAACAATTCTTAGGAGCAGAGCATTTTATTGATCTAAAAATCGGGAAAAAAACTGGGGTACAACATTTTGCTTGATTTACAATCTCAAAAAAAGCTATTACTGTCGTGCGGAAATAATTCTCTGGATTTTGAAAATTATGCCGGTATCGAAATAATTTTCAAAGTACCATTTTTAATCAAAATTTTATAAACATCCGTTGATAGTTTTATCATAATTTTATTACATTTTGGCTAGTGTCTGAAAACTAACCATGTATAAATAAGGATATAGGATACAATAGAGTTGAAACTGTAAATAGATACGGAACAGTAGCGTAACTAGAACATGTCTGAACCGCAGCCGGGATCTGATACTCTGGCAATTAAATATCAAACTGCAGCTGAAACTTCGTTAGAGCGCGAGCGTAGCGATGCAGGATCGCGCCAACATGAGTTAGCTGAAGCTATTAAAAGTTTACAAAACATAGAATAGAGATTGTTATTTTAGTTCAAAGAGGTAAAGGGTGGTTGCGGGACTTACGAATTACCGTAACCTCGTGTATTTTACTCAGTACAATTGACAGTCCCTCCTGACATGCACTGAGTGGGACCACACATTTGAAGATTTTACCACGCTAAAAATTGACGTAAAGGGTTAGAAAGGTTTTTCAGTAAATCTGACTGTGCAAAAAAATCTAATTAATTGATATAAACGGTCTGAATTTAATTTGACCTTTGTATTATCACTCGTTAATGTTTATCCTCTAAGGTTACCTACACACGGCTACAAACCGACGGCTGATCGCGTTCCGGCTAACCGTATAGTGCGTTGGTACCCTAAGGGCATCATAGATATCACTGAGAGTGCATGGACGTAGTTTAGAAGCGCTGATCGCGATTAATGTTGTTACAGTTCGCCTTCACAACTTTACCTTGCACAGTAAGAGTCAGAACACACTTGAGTCGCGACGTGACGGGACGATACTGAAAATGTGAAACCTAGGTGTATCCTTCCTTCACAGGAGCTAGTCGACGGAGCCCCGCTTCGGGGGGTATTACAACGTCTTCAAAGCCTGCAAGCCTGGAGGCGTTTTATAAGCCTGCAAGCCTGTTCCACCCAGGGCAGGGCAGGAGATACTGTCAGACTTTTGAGTCGCTATTAAAAAGAGCGCCCAAGATCTCGTCGATCTTCTGAAATGTGATATGGATTGACCCTAAAACACATCGCACTAGTCTACCGTAGCTATGCTCAAATTGAGTAACGCTACGTAACATTTCATACTATTTAAACATTGAATAAGCCAAAAGAACAAATTCTATTTAGGACTCTCGTCTTTCATAAATAAGATTAGGTATGTCTGTTCATTACCATTAAACAGCAATTGGTATTCCAGACCCATCCGAACAATATTTTATTCATCCAGATAATTTTACTCGGGATAAAACAAATTACATAGGGCGTTAACGAAATTCGTATAATTGATTAAAAAGTATTGAGAAAGGTCGAGAAGTTCTTAACTTTCTCATCAAATTGTCGTACCAAAATGTGTTTTAACATTAAATTCCTAAAGTCCATTTAAATAATCTGATGTCGTTAATGTTCATCGTCGGCTGTTAATTTGGGGTTTGACAGCAGTTTAACTGATCTTGATAAGGCTATCAGACATCAGACGGTCTTCCTACGTCCCCGATTAAATTGATTTACTGAGGCACTTACTTGTAAAGTAAATACTTCGAAATATATATAGTTCCTACTGAATTTTTGATTAAAAAGAAACCTTTTAGCCCCTTCGCAAACAATGCTTACCACTTTTGTTATCAGGCACGCGTCAATGGAAATCAAAGTCGTAAGGTATTGGAGACTTAAGAAGGGCCTTAGTGTACCATTACATCACACAGTCGTGCTTAATCAGTGGCGTAGCTAGATAAAAAGGGGCCCCATAAAAAATCTTGTTTGGGGCCCTACTAATCTAAGAGTTTTGCAGATTAAGGACAATAGCATCCTGACTCGTGTAACTAATGCTATAACTGATCTCATTATGAGAATTTTGAAGGGAGCTAGAAAATGAGAGTGCTGATCGATTGATTGTGGCTTTATGACAACTAAATTTAGCCCTTTTGAAAATTAAACTCTATTGAAATTGATCTTGTGTCCATCGATGTTATATTATTTTTCCTAACTGCTGATGCTACGCTGATGATGTGATCTGCAAGTACTACCTATACCTATCACTAACTAATCTTATGTCCGTAAGTGATAAAGAATAAGAAACACCCGAAACGTTGACCGAAGCTACAGGATGCATCACCTGGTAGACACTAGAGGCCTTACCACGAGCTCTTAACGCGATCCAGTTTAGGCTGTGGGAAAGTGACAGAGCTATACATGTCGTCTAGCGCCATCTTTTGCCCACAGCCTAAATGGTAGGCCGCCTGGGCAATCAATTTAGATAGCCATCGACGTGCTTTTTTATTTACGTGGTAAAATTATCAAATGAGTCCTCCCACCCCGGGCAGAGCGGGAGGGACTGTCAAACTTGTACTGACTAAAATCCACGGTGTCCTTCAATAGCTCTCCATGTTAAGGGGTCACGGTAATGAAATAAGTCCAGCGACCCCGGCAGGCTTTGGCCCTCTAGAGGGGGGCCTCGTCATAGCCATCGACGTGCTAAGAAGAAGATCTAGCATTTCAAGAGGTTATAACATTATGAACTGCTACTCACTCCGCACAGTAAGATTGACTCTGTCGACGTATGCTGTCTCGTTCTCTACTGAACACTCGTACAGGCCTGCGTCGTCTACAGCTATGTTTTTCAGCAACAAACTGCCGTCGCTCTGAAACAATACAAAACAGATATTTAATATTTTGCAATGAAACTTAATTCTAGGTCCACACTTTGGGCAAAACCGTCAATTATCGAGATGATGGACTTATAGACGAACATCATCTGCCATCATTTACATAGCCTTTTCCCAACTATATTGAGGTCGGATTCCAGTCGAACCAGATGTTGCTGAATTACAGTTTTTACATGAAGTGACTGCTAATCGGACCTCCACAACCCAGTAGCTGGGTAATACGATACCCCATGGTAGAACTGGTTGTCAGACTTATGATCTTCTGTCTAACAGTCAAAGATCTACGAATGACAGCCGGGGCCAACGGCTTTTCGTGCTTTCCGAGGCGCGGCGGACCCATCCACAGACCAATCTCGGCAAGCGCGGATTAACCCGGAAGATCGGTTTGTGCGGCTGTAATTATTTAGTCACGAGCTGTCATTATTTAGGTCTTTTATACGATCTTTTGAAGACAATTACTCGTATCGCGAAAATAAACGGCTTTTCTCGTTACTGTGACCAACGCATTAGAAATATATAATGGTAAAAAACTGATTTCCCAGAGGCAGTGTTTGTCTCAAGAAACCAATACTCATAATCATTAATACTAGTTTTATTAGACTGGAATAGGTTGGCCTACCATCCAACAACTCACGGTTACGATAAGGATCAACTAAGGGAAATTGGTTAGTGCTGTGCCACTGGCTGTTGGACTACTGACCTATTTAAAGCACTGATTTTTAGGGTTACGTAAACATAGGGTGAAACGGGACCCTATTACTAAGACTCGCTGTCCGTCTGTCACCGCTGTACCGTGAGAGACAGTTGAAATTTTCATAGATAGAAAGATTGAGTTATTCCACTCCGATCCCCTAAACCGATCCCCTGTCAAATATTTTTACTTTTTAATTCCTTTCTGATCCCCAGTCATTTATAATTCCACTCTCATCCCCTTTTATTAACTGTAGCAAGAATAATTTAATGCAGTTCCCGTAATAGCCCATTAGTTGTAGTTATGTTGCCGCTTTAACAACAAACAATAAAAAATAGAATAAAATAAATCAATATTTACAACAGACAGGATATTTTTCCGTTTTCCTCGATACATTTTCATTTTCGTTGACATAGCTTGTTGCTTAGAATGAAAGTTGCTTCCTAATGGTGAATGGTCAAAAAAATTTGAAATTGGCATTTTTTACAAACATACAGACACCCACGAAAATATAAATATTTCCTCTTTATAATGAGAGTGTAGATGGTACGGAACTCTTTGTACCCGGATACACACGTACTTGGCCAGTTTTTAAACGCTAGCGTGTTTTTAGATTCCATTGGCACGGACGCATTTCTGTAAACCTACATATGTACGTGAGTGCTAACAGGCTTTGACGTTTTAAAAGGTGTTTTCAGAACTCTACAAGGTTTTAGCTTTGTACCTCAGTATTTTAAAGTGTGGTGAGAATTTTGAATGGCAGTTTTATGCAAATGTGTATCGCGGTTACTCAATAACTAGGTTTTAGGCAGTTACTCTTTGTAAAAAATTGTTAGTTAGCAGCATTGCGTTACACTAGACGGCAAGTAAAGCCGTTGGTCCCGGCTGTTATTTAAAGATCTTTGACAGTCGTTATTATTAGTCAGAAGCTCTAAAGTCTGACAGCCAATCTTACCATGGGGTATCGTGATATCGTCTCACCCAGTTACTGGGTTGTGGAGGTCCGATTAGCAGTAGCTCCATGTAAAATATTGATATTCAGCCGCATCTAGTTCGACTGGAGGGCGACCCCAAATAAATGTCGGAAAATGGCTAGGCAGATGCTGATGATTAGTTAGATTTATCGAAGGTGCCAAACCGGTAAGCCACCGGTAAACGAAGAAAATAATTCTATAGGCCCTGGAAACGGCCAGCCAAGTCACTAGGTCAGAAACTCTATAAATTGATCGATCACATAAAAACGACGGCTGTCATTTATAGCCTTACTTACAGCCTGACATAAAGTTTGTAAGTGAATTTACGACAAAAGCCATTACGTGATTAATACCCGTAACTTAATTCCTGTAAACATAAATATTAGCGGTCGGACAGCAATTTTGGCGGCAAACTTTAGTTTAGACAGTTAACTGAGAGATTCAGGTTAACGGTATTTACGTAATACTGTGAGCTGTGGAACTAAGGGCTAGTTGTTTGGTCAGTAGTTAAACTAAGGATTTGTTAACTATATATTTAAATCATATACATTTTTTTAAACATTTGTTATAAAGTATGTGAGAGTTGTACGGAATTTTAACAAGAGTTAGTTTAACTACTGATCGAACAACTGTAGCCTTAGCACGAGTTTTCAGTATTTGAGACGTAAAGTAAACTGGAACTTTGACAGTTTCAAATTGACAATTTTCAAGGACAAAATTGGTTCCTTCTTCGCACACCAGAGGCTCTGTTCCATATTTTAATACAAGAAACGCTGTAAATATTCTGTAAAGTAAAATAGTGAAAGACGTTACTACAGTGTAAGTAAATCTTGTTTACAAGCCAGCTCACAGACATCGTACAATAAATTCTAATGCTGGGACCTAGGGACACTAATTCCTTGTAAGAGGCTTTTAGCCAATACTATCAGTTATCCCTGACTAGCTTTGCCCTGCTGTTTCATCTTATTGGTCGAAAAATGGATTATTTAATAAAAAGAAAAAAATCTAATCAGTAGGTTTTTAAACTCTCATACTTAATGCGATGTTAACCATTACTTATTTGACACTCCATGCAACACAAAAAGAACATAGGCGGACTTGGGACTTAATGCCTGAGGCATTCTCTACCAGTCAACCTATTATAACCTATCTAGCGACTTCTGAACAATGGCATGAACGGGATTCAGGGTAACAGTAAGCAGCTAAATTTTACATCCATTAGATGCAAATGGGATGTTCCTATCAATAAGTGTACCGATGTAAACTCCTGATTTGTGTGAACTCGGCTTAAAATAGACTGACCACGCGCCTTTGGAGAAAATGACACCGTGACGGCTGACAAGGGATAATGGAAGAAAAAGTGTATTCCCAAGTATCTTGGAAAACCGGCAGGGAGATGATAATGGTCACTGCTCGTCTTTTGTTACATTTCTCAGACTATCTTTACATTGATTGCTCGAAAAGTATGTAACATGACGCTTTACTTGTATTTGCCCAAAAAGTTCGGCAGAGGTCCAAATCCGAATTTCGATAGTCATGTTAGAGGGCAACGGGCCCCGTATTACGTCAACCAGACTTAAATCCGGACTCCATGACTGCTACT
Source organism: Agrotis ipsilon (assembly GCA_028554685.1). Lineage (NCBI taxonomy): Eukaryota > Metazoa > Arthropoda > Insecta > Lepidoptera > Noctuidae > Agrotis > Agrotis ipsilon. Next base: position 15,734,017 of record CM052969.1, on the reverse strand, counting down.
GAGAAATTCTTGATGAAAAAACTTTGCCCGAACGAAGGACTTCTTGTACGGTAGTTGCGTTTGCGACTCTAGATTACCCTACGTCACCAATGAGGCAATTGGAAGGTAATTCATCTCCACCATTGTTATGCGAACCACTCTAATTCAAAGCGGAAAAATCCCCGTGAAAAGCAATCAGAATAATGCCCGTAACTCAATTCAGTCAAATGCCAATATTTGCTAAGGCAATTTTAGTGGCAGCGGCACCGTTGAGGCCGAGCTTCGAATTATGTAGGCATCGGACGGCCTTGGTTCAGGCCTTGAACTGCGATCGATATGGAGTGGCCCACGTCTGCCCCGCTTAGGTATCAACAGTTGTATATAAATACCATGTAACAACACCAAAAATATTTAAATATAGACCAGTGAGGGTGTCACAGCTTTGCAAGGGCGCAATTTATTTCGAGTGCGTAGTACTCGCAATCGGCGTGTTTGTATGACCAGATGTATATGTGGATGAGGCGAAAGAAGTATGTTAGGATCGTAGCAAGTGGCGTTCTGTAGTTTCTGCCCACCCCCTCGAGACGATGGCACGAGTTTGTGTCAAACCTGCCGGGTTCGCGGGAACCGTAAACCTGGAATGTAAAAGACTAAGAAACACCGTGGATACGTGTCTGCACTGAGAGGATGATTTTACCACGGACTCATTGCATGAGTCGATCACTATCTATTCCTCATTCTATTCTATTTATATTCTATTCAATTCTATTTTACCACGTAAAAAACAGGAAGCATTAAAATTTTATTTTAAACGGCTGAATATTATTTTGCAATTTATGATGTTGGGTCATGGGTGAAGTTGGATTCATGTTATGAGTTTCCCAACTTATTTTTCTATATCAGATCCTTAAGTATAATCATACCTTTCCGTAAGTAAGTAGCTACCAAGTAATAGCACTTTACCCACGGAAATAGTTGGCTAAGTACACAGCATAGGTCTCGAGGGACAATGCCAAGAATTTGTATGCGAACGCAAAGGTTAAACTATGCTGCCCTGTTCCGTTACGGTCATGGTTCATGTTAATATATGTATGTTAAGGAGCTGTTTGTTTTGGCTGACACTTATTAGCATAGGACAACGGCAGAGGTCCATGATTTGATCTTCAGTCATTTTAGAGAATCGCCAGGGGCATGCTGTTTTGGCAATTTCAAGTCTGCATCAAATGTGCAAATAGGAAGAACGACTTTGGCATTCTTAAAACGTTTTTCTATAACTTATTTAAATCTTTGCTATTACTATAAATGAGAAAGTTTGGACCGATGGATGGATACTTAATCACACCACGCCGGGTAAACGGATTTTGATGAAATTTGGTACAGATAGCTAATAGTCTACACGGTAGCTTTTTATCCACTGTGACGATTATTTCGCGGGCGAAGCCGCCTTCTATATTACATTATATTTTGGCCACGGCTTCGCCCTACCACCTCTGTAGTCCACAACCGTCTCCAGGGTCCCATCTATCTTACGTACGTGACGTACTAAAATGAGTCCAGCGGTTTATGCGTAAACAGTCAACAATCTGACTTCGCAATTGTAATTTAGAATTACTCTTTAATCACTTTATTCGCCTCGAACCAAAGTGGTAGCAGGTAGTAAAATTGATACTCAAGCCTGTTATACTGTTTTTATGAGAATAGCAAATATACCATCACCTGCCAAGCCTTTCCCTAACTATGTATGATTCCTAGCCGTACCGGCTTCAGATGAATAAATTATTATTTCACCAATGTGATCTCCTCAACTCGGTAAAAACAAAATACAAAAACATATGACGACTGAAAGACTATGTGTGACTGTGGTTGAAGTACTCTTGACCAACAGTCACGACTGTCAATGATATATCGAGAGAGAGCAACAGCTTTACGTGCTATCTGAGGCATGAAGGTAACATCGCTATGACAGATATTCACACAGAGAGACAGAGACAGTTCTTCATAAATTGCTGCATCTTAGCGATGAATAACAACACAATATCCTATCTAAAACTTCTAATACCTCTGTTTACAAACACGGTACCTAAAGTTACATAACTCTTCTTTGTACGGGCGGTTACATCACTAAAACCAGGTAAGTAGTAGGTAGTTACATTATACTTAAAGTGTGCAGTAATCTGTTATCAGATCATCATTGAATTGATTAGCCATTATATACGCATTAGCAGTAAAATAAATCGTGATATGGAGTGGCAGGCAGTAAACAAGCTCACAAAACTGAGTTTTTATCACTAGCGTGAAAAGGCTGTATTGGTCGTTACGTGGTTTTCTTTTTGGTCACACGTTAGGTGGAGGATAGGCATTGTTTCTTTTATCATTAATATCTTATATTTAATCTATGTATAACTAATATTGTGAGAATGGATGGATGGATGATTGTTTGTATTTCTTTCACACAAAAACTACTGAAACAACATCTTTTGACGTAGTTTGCGACAAAGCTAGTTCATAACTTGGATTAACACAATCACTAATTGTCCTGGTAAGACGTTCTCATGTGATAATGGACAAAACAACTCTTCACTTTAGCGATATCGACCATAATTGTTTAGACCATAAGAATACTTTTACAAAAACCAATTAAAGCTAAGTTTAGGAGCAGTTGGTTCAAAAATAACTTGGAGCTGCATGCCAATCGTTCAGTAACTGTGAAAGCAATCTAAGCACTTTCCAATACAGAGCTATATCAGTCTTTTTATGATCACTTTGGCAGCGGCAATAAGCTGATAATAATTTATGGGATGATTGATGTCTTTTGCTTCAAATATTAAGGGTTCAGGCATTTTTTCGTAAATTTAAACGGAATTTTCTACCAAATGAAATAACGTGGGCTTTAGAGATCTCTTGGAGGCCAAGGCTTGAGGATTGAGACCTATCTTGTTGATATCATGTCCTGGCTTGACGTCAGATAGTTCTAAGTCATTCTATGCAAGTACTGGTATGTAAAACTTAATACTCCGTATAAAAAAGACAGCCATAGGACCCTAAATGATTCGATTAGCTCGCACTCAAAGGCTCCATTATCTGATTGGCGTAAATTGAGCGTCCCATTTGAAGCGCTCGGCGATCTGATAAAATAAACATGGTCTTAGGATAATATTATCAAGCTTAGGTATGGCGCTTGTGAAGTAAACACGTATTTATCTAGGACAGAAAATCCACCTGAAGTGTTCGTTTTCCTATCAAAAGCAGTTTACGAGATGTTGTCGTTCCTCAATTGATTTACGATACGAAAAAGCGATTAGGAGAAGAACCATCAAGTTCTTCAAAACTTTAAATTGAATAAGGCAGAATTTACAGTAGTAATAGTTCCCGACATCGACGCTGAAGAATAAATTAAGCCTTAAAGTACCTGCTACACTTTATTTATGTGGGAGTTTCGGGTAATTTATGGTTGACTAGCAAGCAGCGACCCGACGGTCTTCCTTGCGTAAAATTAAAGTAAAACGTCCCTGTAAACCCGTTGTGAGTATCCGTGGAAATTGTGTTAGAGCCCAGCAGTGGGTTTCGACATCAGACCTCATTTCAGGAAGCCAACCCTCGTTGAGTTTGTTATTATCATTGAATTTGATGCTGCTCTTTTAAGTATTAATAGGGAAGTGGTTTTATTATGTCAAGGGCCTTTTGAAACCCGAGAAGCCATTTGAGAGGCATTGTTTTGACGGGTTCGTGTTACTTGACGAAAAATGTAGTAGAAGATCGCGTTCAAGGCAGAATGGCGGGGAAACCAGCAAGATAATAAAATGGGAGAAAAGAGAAAATTATTTTAAAGAGAAAGATGAAATAAAGACAGATGAGATACAGATGGTAGATGTAATACATAGATAAGAGACGAGGTATTTTGTCTGTATCATGAGCATATAAAACCAGAAAATCACTGCTCAACTGTTTCTAAAACTGAAGTAACGAGAGTTTGAAAGAAGAAAAAGCTTTCAGAGACATAGATATGTTTAATTTGAAATCACATTACCAGAAACCAAAGTAAAGAAGCTTGGTCATTTGCTGAACATGAAATTAATTATCTATATCAATCAGTACAATAAGCTACAAAGGCAAATTACAAAGCAATTGCAAGGTGGGACGAGTAATTAATAAGGTTCATCTATTATGGGGAATTTGGCTTACCAAATTAATGGTATCACATCGATATTCACTAATAGCAATTCGTTCATTACTGATAGCTTATCCGGGCCACGTCATTATAATATGGCATTTAAATAGGATAATTCATGATTCAGTCAAATTGATTAATTTGGATTAAAAGGGTTTGGCCGACACATAATGATGGGTCACAATGATTTAATTTAGTGGCTTCATCGAAATTGAAAAGCATGGTGGACATTGCTTTGTGTTTGATTAGTTTGAAGGTTTTCAGAAAGGTCAAGTAGCAACTGGTGTGCAAGTAGAAGCTAGATGAATGCGTCTGAGCAAATTCTAAGAAGAACGTAAGATGTAGTAGGTACCATTATGAAGGTTCTGTATGCCACCATAGAAATAGGTGCTTATGTATTTATGCTTGCCATGAAGTCTAAACGCTGGGTAGTTAGTTGCCATATTGGCAATGATTTATTTCAGAAATGTAGATCAGAAGTGGTTATGGTAGAAGCTTCTTCAATTAGCTTTCGGCATTTCATAGCCAAACCAGCGCTTGTAAAAGACGCCGCCGTTTGCATAATGACGAATTATCTATCTGCCGACAACGACAAAATTATGTTCTGTTTGTTCTTATTTGCCTCATGTTTTCCAGGGCTAATATCTTTATTCTTTCTCCACATTTCCATCTTTATTAATCCGCGTACAACAACTAGATTTCGTTCCTATTTTTCTGGTCTGTTTATTCTCATAGATTTTTTAGGGTAGAAAAAAAAATGCGATCAGAATTGTCTGTTTTTGTCTGTGTACATTGTGTAAGAGTTCAACGCTCTTTCCTACTTTATTCTCCATCTCAAAACAGGCAGGAAAAAGTTGTAGAGTCAGCACTGCACGGACGATACCCTCTATTACACGCGTCCATATGCGACTGTGACCAGTGACGGATTAAGACTACTTGATGCCCTAAGCAATTGAAGCCTTTGGTGCCCCACGGGTTTTTTTTCGTGGTTAAATACCTTTATCAAATGGGTCCCCCCAACCAGGGCGGGACGGGAGAGACTGTCAGACTTGTACTGAATAAATTCCACCGTGATCCTTCAATAGTCCTTTACGTTCCATGATTATGTTTACTTGATGTGATAGACCGGCGAGCCCGGCAGTCTTTGGCCCTGTAATAGGGGGCACCGTCCGTTTGCTGACAGCTCTTTGAGGTGTGCGTGGAACACGACGCGCCGTCGACCCGTTAACGGTCCATGAACGGACGGCGAGTCACCCATTATTCGTCATCCACATTTTTCCTACTGGCCAGAAATCGCCTTGCGATGTCCAACCACAAGGGAAGTACTTCGTGTAGTAAGTAAAACAGAGCCCTAGGGAAATGCAAGGGCGAGCGAAGCGAGCCCGATTTTTTGCACCCTTCTTCTGTATGCAATAAATGAGGCAACAAAGTCTACGCATATTGGATTAGCGAGCGAAGCGAGCTAGAAAATTTAAGCAATTTCAGTAATTTTTTGATGACGTGAAAGTGATAAGTGATGCACCAAAGGGGGGCACCAAAAGAAGAAGCACAAAAAAACCCGACCATAGAATTTTTGTGCTTCTTCTGGTGCCCCCCAAGACGTGATGCCCTAAGCAATTGCTTAATTTGATTAAGGGTTAATCCGTCACTGACTGTGACCGCTTTCCATCAGGCAGGCCTGAACGCTTGTTCACCTTTATAGTACCATTCCTCGTCTTTATTAACACCGTTTCCCCCAACACAACGATATTTAAAACCAGCACAAACAGCGAAGGTTCCAAGGTCACCGCACTGCATAAAAGGGGTGCTTTAATAAACATTATTTTTCCGCACGTGGAAACGCGTGGGGACTCGGCAATGTTCGGTAATGCTCGGCATTAATCGTGAGTTATGTGAGGACGTGGTGTATACCACTTAGCAGGTTAAACAAGGGAAACCCCGCTGTTTATTTTATAAGGTTTGGCTTCAGAAAACAGCGAGTTAGGCCCTTCGTTCACTAGGCGACGCCAGTTTCCGATACCTTACGACTTCAGTATCCAGGCGACTCTCGCAATAGAAATCCATATACGTTCGTACACATGCTCGCGACGCGCGACGCCAATCGCGCGCTACCTATCTGTTGACATCGCCGCTACTTGAGTTTCTGCGACTTTCAAGATGGCGGAACAATTTATTTACCATTATTAATTATATTCACACAATAAAGGGTTCCGTAGCATATTCTTGAATCACTTTTGTAAAGTAATTATTAAAAAAAAAATTCACTCAATATTCAATCCTCGTAATAAATCTAATTTGGTATGCAGTTTAATTAAAAAATTGGGAGGAAGGGTTTTTTTTTCTATTTCATTGAATAAAATTTATTATGAATAAAGTATTATATTAACAATCCTCACAATAAGCATTTTCATTTGATGTCACATGATGCAGTTTACAATTTTTTTTCATTGTTGTCCCTCCGATGTCTATGTTGTTTTAAGATCATAGGACTACTGTGAATTTTCTTGTAATCTATATACAAAGGACTTCTATTATTATATACTAGAAGTCCTTTGTATATACTCAGTATTTTCGGAGATAAGAGATAATACAGAAAACACACTTGAGCAATAGGAACTGACATGTTTGGAAATGGCATACCTACCTACTTAACTGTTCTAAATGTATTCAATAGATAAATGTTTACAACATAATCGGTCAAAAAAGTTCACAGAAAATTAACTGTGAAGGGCGGACGATCACACGACTTATCTTATAAAGATTCCGTTTTTTATTTCGAACCTACGGATCCCTAAAAAATATATTTTGACATCACAGTCATGTGTCAGACATTTTATAAATTCATAATCTTGACCACCCATCATGACCTTTTGACGCGGCGCTAGTGTCTACGTCGTTACATCAAATTGCATTATAAAAATTTAGTACCTCTAGTTTTCCGCAGGTCATGAGTAGTAACGAAACTATAGTATCGGCAACTTGCGTCGCGTTGTGTACGAAGGTTCGTACACAACGCTATGCAAGTTTCCGATACCTTACGATTTGGTTTCCAGAAGACTATCGCAATACAAATCTTTAGAGGCTTATTTTGGTGATGCGTCGCCGACTCTAGCCACGCGCGACTCCATTTATCAAGATCGCGGATACCCAAGTCTGCGCGATTTATAACCGACGAAAAATTTGTATCTAAGTTTTATTTCAAACTTTATTATTAAACATCTTTGTATTTGAAGTAGAAAAATATCCTTGTTTGTATCATTACAATTAATAATAATAATATTCCACAACTATCACACAACGTCATCTAGTCCCAAGCTAAGCAGAGCTTGTGTTGTGGTTACTAGACAACTGAAAAACATACTTTATTTTCTAAATATATAAATATTATAGATAAATTAATCTCAGACACAGAACAAAAATGATCGTTTTCATCACACAAACATTTGTCCTGAGTGGGAATCGAACCCACGACCCCCGGCATAGCAGTCAGGGTCACTAACCACTAGACCAACAGGCCAGTCAATTAAAAGTGCTAGGTATTAGATAAAAATAAATGAGACTATACTTATTGATACTCACTGATAACAAATTAATAAATAATACGTAGTACCTACCTACCTACTTTAACAGACAATTCTTTTTTTTTGTACATTTTATTCATTAAAATGAAGGAATTAATTTGAATTAAAGAATTACATGGAAGTTAAAAAAAGTAACATGAATAAAAATAATGAAACGCATAGAAAGAAAAAAAAAACGTTTATTGGCACATAGCATGATACCTAAAACTCTTATAATTATTACTTGTTTACTACCTAGCTCGAGAACTGGTAATGGGACTGGAACATTGAACTTAATGTGAACACTAATGAGGTTTAAAATAAAACCACAGTTGCTTTTACTAAATCGATGTAACCAAACGATAGTGCGATCTAACTCGACGACAACGCCATCTATCGAGCATGGTGTCAAACTTTTTACACTTTTATAAATTATTATGGTTTCGTTTCAAACATTACTACTTTAACACAGCTTCGTCATGTACTTGCACATACGACAAAAATAAAGTAGGTAGTTAAGAAAACGAAAACATTAAAAAAAAATCCTATTCAAATCTGAAATTGTCCACGGTCATCAGCATAGCAGTAAGCGCATCAGCTTTCCGATGCAAATAAAAGATAAACTATAAGAAAAACCTAGAAAAAAAAATGGAATAAAACTCTAAAAAACAAGTGAAACACAAAAAAAGAAAAATTCTATGTTTACCTGGGGATCGAACCCATGGTCATCACCATGAAAGTCAAAGCATAAACAAATCGAGCTACCTTGAAGCGGAATCGCGCGGCGAAATTATGAACCATTTTTTTTTTAAATATTTTTGCGTGAAAATACGTTTTTCTCCTGTAGGTATACGCGCCAATTTTTTAATTAATAAAATTGAAATTGGAATGCGCCCGCCATTTTTAAAATGAACAGCATTTTAATTTATGCAATGAGATGTACATTTTGTGTTTTGTACCATGTATTATTAAGGTTGAATATAGAATGGTATAGAATAGACGATTTGAGTCTTACGACTCGAGTCGCCGCTGTGTACGGATCATGCGCTACTAGAGTCGCGCGACTTAGATATTCGACTGGAGTATCGGATACCCGAGTCGCCTTGTGTACGAAGGGCCTTACTCGCCTGAGATTTTAAACTTTTGAAATACATTGTCTTGGCGCCTCGTGCCTGTCTGCTTCTTCTTAGTGTTGAAAATTCCGCAAACGGATGACTTTGCTGAATTTTCCATCCATCGAGACCTTTTTTTTTTTTTTTTTTATCGTGGTAAAATCATCAAATGAGACCTCCAACCCCGGGCAGGGCGGAAGGTACTGTCAGACTTGTACTGACTAAAATCCACGGTGTCCTTCAGTAGCCCTTTATGTTCCGGGGTCACGGTAATAGAAATAAATCCCGCGACCCCGGCAGGCTTTGGCCTTCTGAGAGGGGGCCCCGTCATTTTTGCTGACAGCTCTTTGAGGCGCGCGTGGAACACGACGCGCCGTCGACCCGGGCATGGTCCATGGTCGGACAGCGAGTTGCCCTTTACTCGCTGTCCGCATGCCCGCGCCTACGGTGGCCGGAGATCGTCTTGCGACGTACGGCGCCGTGGGCGTACACCACTGCGGTTGGGGCGGAGGGAGGACGCTGTCCTCTCTCTCTCGCGGCCCGCCGCCTCCTTCACGAGCATTACTGCCTCGCAGAAGGCGGCGACCGCTTCCCACTCCGTCTCGCTCCGCAGCATGGCCGAAACCAATGCCGGGCGCGAGAGGTCTCCGCCTATCGCCGCCGTGAGGACACGTCGGTGCTCTGCCCAAGCTGGGCAGTCTTGCACCGTATGCTCTACTGTGTCCTCCGGGCGATCTTCGCAGTGGTGACACCCCGGCGTTTCCTCCTTTCCCATCAGCCACAGGTACCTCCCGAAACTTCCGTGTCCGGTGAGGACCTGATCCATCGAGACCCTTACTGACTAAAAAGCAACGTGTTCTTTCACATGTCCTTTGTGGTTCACCTTTTCAAAGACTGTCCTGCGACTGCAACTGGTACGACTATTGCTGGGAATGCGATACTCAACTCATGGGCCAATCTCAGTTTTCCGGGATTTCTGGGTAAAAGTTATAGAAATCGATTCACGGCAATAGCCTGGCAGCCCAGCTCTTACATGGGACATAAAATATAAGTTGCAAACAATGGGGTGTGCCTCGTGGCTGCACCCAAAAAAAATATTATGTAAAATAATATGACTCCCTTTTTTTAACCTGACGAAAAGCGGTCACCATAGGTTATTGTGGTTGCGTTTACAATAGTACATTGTTCACCGAGAGGAGAAAGTGACCGATTACCATCGAGGGTATCGTTTAAAGGCCGAGGCGTAGCCGAGGACTTTAAAATACCCGAGATCGGGAATCGCACTTTCTCTCGAGTGATACATAGTGCTTTATACTACACCTACGAGGAAAATAAATTACTTTCTACGAAAACTGAATCCTCAAACAACACACAAATTGAAAATGGCGCCAATGGCGTCTGCAATTTTCACATGTTCTTTTTTCAAATTGTTTATCCTGCCGCCGCAGGGTCGCACTGCCAGCCCGACACCATCCAACACACAGCTAGTGGCCAGTGTCATTTTGCGAACTTGGAGATAAAAACTCACTGTAAAAACTTTTTGGCTTCTGATATTTAGGTTACCGGCGCATAGTCTTACCCAAAATTAAAAAAGAAAAACCACGTTAGAAATGGATTTTCATACACTTTTCTCTCCCGCTCAGATGCGTTTTCTCCCCGCATATTTGGTCGATATGCAATGACGTACTTTCTATCCTAAATTTGATAAAGTATCAAGGTACTTTCCAAGCAGGTGTAGTATAAACGTTAATTTCACGTACACAAACAGCCAGACCAAAATAAAGGGGTATTCATGAAAAGTGTTCAGAAATTAACGCTAAGTATAGATCGCTGTACGCTCGACAGCCTGAGGCTCGGAAAATCGAAACACATTGTTATGTAACACGCGTTGCCAGCAGCCATAAACTTTAAGCCTATATAAATAACAACTCATGAATAAAACTGCCATGTTATGAAAACAAAAATACAAAACAATAAGTAATCTTCTTCCAAAACTTTCATAAATAAAGATTTAGCTTTATGATAAATTACTCAGAACTGGTCTGGAAAGATACAAAAAGAATTGTCCGAGCCGTCATAACTGTGGCAAGTTAAAACCGGCCGAAATTGAACAAGATCCTTATTGCTGTCTAGACGGAGTTTGATTAAATTTCCCCAGTTATGACAATGTACAGAAATAGCAGAATTGTTAGCGAGGCAGTCGCTTCATAATTATTTTGCCTCTGTCTTTGTATCAATGACAAAATCTCATCAACCACAGCTTCACCTGCGCTTGCTGGGGTTGTTGGGCTATATCTCGAAAAAGGCACCGTGGCTTTGAAACTAAAAAATAACGTGAAATTTTTAGTAAGTTAGTAGTCTGCCAGTCCCTTCCGCTCCACGGATAGTGGAAGGACTCATTTTGATGGTTTTACCTGTGGTTTTACTACCTTAACAGAACCGGCCATTTTCGCTTCTGCCAAGCTTCAATAGACCAATGTAATAGGCATCATAACTATTTCTATCAACCAGGCACAAATCTACATCTTTTCTACAGTGTTCTGACTTTTACATTGCTGTTGGAATGCAACTGTCAATATGTAAAATATCGATGAACAAACTGTACCTGTGTGATTTTACGGCTGATATTCTAGCACACGCGGTCATGCGACAACACAAGGGTCATTGAGAAAGGGAGGATATTCTCGTCGACCTCGACGACGATCAATCAATCCTTATTTATTGCACTCATGAAAATTGTTTTTCTTTCGGAATTGTTTTTCCAAGTTATGAGGTTGCCGGCAATTTTGGAAGCATTATGGCTATAGAAACTCTTGTCTCGAGGGACCAGGTACCGAATATTGGCAAATTTAGAATGAAATATGATAGACCCCAAGAGGAATTTTCTGGCTAAGTGGTACTTGTTTTATCGATATTATTGTTTACTTTTTGCCAGAGGAAGCCGGTGTTCCAACAATGGGTAGATTGTAAGATAATTATTCTCTTGTTTTTAATCTTCATAATTAGCGTTTTCAAAAAACTACTCACTAACCGATTTCAACGAAATTTAGTGAATGTGTTTGGATGGTTCCTTTCAAAGATAGCAGTTATAGCAGTTCGTGTTACAAATTAGTGGCAATCTCAGATTTCCATATTTATACGACCGCCTACGCTTCATAAACTATAGCAATTGATAAAGCGGCTACCTACGCTTGATAAAGCGGCTTTATTGTTTAAAATAGCTTGAATGTGGATGCAACAATAGGTTAGTAGGCCATTCTATGCCCTTTTCCATGAAATTGGTGCGCATGGTAGGTTATGCAGGGTAAGAATAGCGAACGCTTTGTCAATTCAGCATTTGCAATCGACCTTTTACTAGCCCATTATGCACTAACTTACCTTGTAAGTCTTTATACATATAATTATTCTGTGTGAGAGTTTTCCTCATAAAAAACTTTGCCCCATACTAGGAATTTCTCCTCATATACACAAATGCCCAAACCCGGAACAACTACTTGTAGATCATACTAATGTTTGTTACTTACGGGTATCGAACCTGCGACACGCCGAACTGCAGTCGCTCAGCCCCTGCGCTAAAACCGTGCCGTCAAAATTGGGGCTTGTCACAGTTAATCAAGCCGCCACTGGACACCAGTCCTTTGAATAAGCAAGCCTTTGAAATATCTTCTTTTCTGCGATATACAGGACAAAATAAAATCAATGAGATTTATTTCTGACAGCCCTTCCTGAAGCATGACTATCGTCACGGTAAATAAAAGTGGGTCAAACAACAATATTGTTAGTAAATAAATATTTATATTTACTACCTTAGCAAGTTAGCACTTTATGGCTTGTTTATCGGAACGTGTGTTACTTTGCGGAACTGCTCCATAAATGTCGCTGAACTAGGATAATTAATTCCTGATAAGGAGAAGGTACGGTACAATAAGAGTATGCAGGTGCCTTAGTACGTAGGTACAATATGAGCTACCCAGTTGTAAGATGTGCGTACTAGATATATCTTTTGTGCTCAGTTTTTCCCGCCTAAACGAGTTGTCAGCAAACTGACGAGGCCTGATAAGGCCAATTAGCAACACCTTGTAATGGTGCGAAAACACAACGGATTTTTTTCAAAACGTTCGGTATGGTACCTAGCAAAGAAATATGATTTTACAATTTTGATGCAGTTTTAGTTTCCATCTAAATCAATTTCGAGACTCCTTTAGTTTTGGATTTAGCCATCCGTGCCCAGTTGTAATATCCAACCTCGGCAAGCGAGGCATAAACTTTACCATGCCATGCTATGCCGTGCCGTGCCTTGCTTTGCCGATCTGGGCCCGGCCCTAACAGTTTTTACTGTGTTCCTAAAGTGCGCAAGAGTTTCATCTCCATTTTAGGCCTCATGTTAGCCTCTATCTAAAACTAATCTAGCCTAGATTCGGGCCATAACCAAACACATTTAAATATAAGAAAGATACTTATTTTACCTAAATAATGTTTGTAAAGTAGGTAATTCATGTTAATAATACATTGTACGAACAAGGTCCGTCGCTAGACATTTATGAAGGACAAGCTATACATAGCGTGGAGACTGCGTGATAAGCCAAACAGTCTACTCATTTTTACATGCCATACCTCTGTCTGACTGGCTTGGCTAAGTACTGTCGAGGTGGTTAAACCTTGTCAGTTTAAAAATTATGTTTGTTTATTAAATCGGAACACGTAATGGAACTAATGAATTGAGCAGACAACTGCAAAAAAGCCAATATAAATAAACGAGTGCTGCCAAGTGCGAGTCGTACTATAATATTTCTTATTCTCTTGGTTAGGATTTGTCGTTATAGCGGCAACAGAAATACATAATCTGAGAAAATTTGAACTGTCTATCGGTTTTTGAGATACAGCCTGGTATCAGACGGAGAAACAGCAGTCTTAGTAATAACCGGTCGGACCTTAAATATAATTATCGAAAATATAGTTGAAAATAAATTGTCCGGCTTTATTTGAAGTTAATTGTAACATAGGCCATGTTCAGCAGTAACGTCCAATATGCGCTGTTATGATGATGTTGTTGACAGCTCAAAATAGTACAAAATCTCACCACTGTCTTGTTGGTAAAGCTGGAGCAAAAGCCTAAAGAAATATGAGAAAGATCTTGAATGGACGTTTCTGAACATATTTTTACTTGGCCTGTACCTCTTTCAAAGCTAATACATTTTTCCTTTACAAAAGAATCCGAAGACGAGGTTTCATATTGACGACATAAGTATTTTCAGCGTAAAATTGACTAAGTAAATTCCTCGCCTCCTCAGCGTGTTCTGAAACACGTCCTGAACATTTTTCGCGACGTAAACAGGGTTAAATCATAGTGGTTTAAAGTAGGACAGCTTATGTCTGGATGCAAGCGCCATATTTTCAGTATAGAGGAGCAACCTCTTTGCAAACACATCTTTATGAAGAACCGTCATGTTTTCTATCAGCTGCCTTGTATAAGCTTTGTGTGCAAACTAAGAATTTAGGTAGAAGAGGATCTCTTTTAATACGTACTTTGAGTCTACCCATTTTCACATCGTAATAAAATCAAATGAGTCCTCCAACTGTCCTGGATGGAGCGGACGGGACTGTAAGACTCGTATTGACTAAAATATAAGGTATTCCTTCAATAGACCTTTACGTTCTATATAGAGTCATGGTTACCTGTTTAGACAATCCTGCAACCCCGGTAGGCGTTTGGCACTCGCGGCCCCGTTGTCTATTCTTATACTATTATGCCTCAATGTGATTTAGAGGATGGACAATTGTGAGTCTTTCACGCAACAATACGGCTGAGCAGATTTGGATAAAAATTTGCACGCAGGCAGGCTAGATTATAGTATCGTCGTATAAATTTCGGTTGTACGGCAGCAAGATACATGTTCTTATTACCCCGCTTTTTCCCTTATCCAACTAAAATAAACTTAAACATATTGTTTGTAGGTAGGTTTTATGGGTTACAAAATATCTGCCTACATAATTCATCAGTGCGGAAAGACCCTTTGCCTGAATTGCAAATTGGGGTACAAAAAGGTTTTTGTGTCTTGTAAGGTCCCAGACACCGTTTTGCAAGTAGGTACTTCAATTAATTTAAGGGCATACGATGTCCTAAGTCCTTAGTTTGCATGGAGATGCATTTTTTTTAAATTCCTAAAACATGAAATTAAACATCACGGTTACCGGAGTGGCTGAGCGATTGGATTGGAGCGCAGCGAGAGTTTCAATGTCTGTGAACGCACGACACAGGAGAAATAACTAGCGTGGGGCAACGTTTTGAAAAAATATCGTTTCCCTTAAAAATGGTTTGGGTTTGTGGAATTCAGATTGTATTTTCTCAAAAAATAGACTTGAACGCTAAAGGATACTTCTATTTTTTATTCAAATATTTTTTCGCTTACCTCATGCACTCATTCTAGCACCTCTGAAAGCCGAGAATGTTTTCAGCACAAACCATGTTAAAATAATATGGTACTAAATCATAGCTGTCTAGCGGTGCGCGCTGTGGTATGTAGGTGCCACATTTTTGCGAACACGAACAAAAGTTAAGGCGGTGGTAATACCAGGCGTCTGGGTTAGGAGTGGTTTATAGCTACTTGGTTGTGGTAATACTGTAGAAGAGTTTAGAAAAAAACTTTTGACAAAAAGATAGAAGAACAGGTACATAATTCAATTGTAGAAAAGTTTATGACGTGGCTAGAGGGCTTTATGCTCGCAAATTATACCGTAATACCGAGATTAAAGCTAAGTCTATTTTTATTCCATACTATAATCTTTGTACTGGCCTGGTCTAGTGGTTAGTGAACCTGACTGCTATGCCGGGGGTCGTGGGTACGATTACCACCCAGAACAAATGTTTGTGTGACGAGCATGATCATTTGTTTTGTGTCTGGGTGTAATTTATTTATAATATGTATGTATTTAGAAATATATAAGTATGTTTATCAGTTGTCTAGTACCCATAACACAAGCTCTGCTTAGCTTGGGACTAGATGGCGTTGTGTGATAGTTGTGGAATATTATTATTATTTGTACCAAATTTTACCCACATCAGCTCCGCTGTTATAGAGTAACAGCTATCCAAAGTTTCGATTTAATCATATAAATCAAAAAAGTGATTTGATGGCCTTAACATACATTTCGATCAGTACTATAATAAAACTGAACTACACACACCCAATCGAATTAGTTTTGTAAGTGACCAAAACTAAAACTGGGGTTGTAACTACTCGCATCGTTGCACAATGAAACCCCTATTTTATTTCTTTGTAGTGTTAAACGATCCGAATCTTTGTAAACGAAATCGAATCGCTACCCTAATCAAACATCTCAGTGTGCCCTCGTAGCACTGTCAAAAAACAACGCTACGAAATCTCGTAGACCCGCTACGCGAACCGGCCGGCATTCCTTTTCAGTGTCTGAGCTTTTTGCTACGCTGCTACGAAATAGTCGCGGTATTGAGTCGGAGCTTATTTAATGCATGTTTTTTATTTATATTTCTTGTAGTACTAACTTTGCGTTTAGCCTTTATATAAAATGAATTACTGCTTGTTCACGATATTTTTTCAAGTGTTTTCTTTGCATTTGCTGTTGTTTCTACTTTAAAATGCCACATGTTTAGTCATAACCTAAATGAGACAAAACAAAGATTATTTTTTTAGCAAAACACAAATAATAATTTTCAGTATTGTGTACTTCATATCATCAATTGTTTTTAGTTGTAACTCTATATCCCTGTCAAAAAGTAAGGAAATTAGAACGGAATGGCTAAGTTTATAGATCAGACAATGATGTCCAGCAATACTAAATATTGATCAGCAGGGGATTAGGTGTCCTACCATGACGTCTTAAGCGAGAGTAATTACATTGAGGAAAAGAGACAGAGCTATACAAGTCATCCTCAAACACTGGAATTAATCTTACAATTCGCGTCGGGGTTATCGGTCCCAATCAATTCATTGGCCAATACTACAAGTGATACCTACAGGTGATACCAACGACGATATATTACTAGACTCCTAATAACAGGCGACCGATGTCAGTCAACAAATTAGGCAAAAAAGTCTTATATCCGTCTTATTTCGACCACTCCTGTGAGCCGTAAACATACCTTGGGACAGAACAGACCTTGAGTTAGCCAATCACAACGCAGTACCCCGTCCCCCTCGCTTACGTAGTACCTCAGCAAGTTGACAGAATAGTTTTTGTTCCTTAGGATCGTGTATGCGGAGTCTAGTAATATATCGTCGTTGGGTGATACTAATATTGCCCCGGAGTCTTCATATTCTTCTGATCAGCGTAATCAGAAAGTGCAAGAACAATGATAACATTTACTTATACCTTAAGAAGTATACACACTGGACACATCACACCCAAGGTTTAAGACCAGGGAATCGACTCGCAAAGCAAAAGGTGAACACGCAAAAGTTACAAGTAAAATACACACAAATGTCGCTTAACGCGATTCGGCCCGACTTTAACGGGACATCACTATAAGCAGCAGTTAACTTAATGCAAGGTGCCTCCACCATTTTTATATTTCTAGTAAAAATAACGTTGCGTCTAGCCGCTATTCCGAATGAATTATGTGAAGAGGCGGAATAGCTATAACTTAGACTTGCAGCAATAATATTTTTAGAAGCAAGAACTGCGGTAAGTGAAGTTTATGAGCTGGTTCTAACATGGAGTCTAGCTATTCTTGAAGTTATTGCAAGGAAGTGGTGCTTTAGCTTGAAGTTAGCAAGAGTTGAGTTTTTGTGTATGTGAGTTTCTCCATGCTGACCCATTTGATAGGTTTTCCAAAAATGTCTGCTTTAGACTTGAAGCAATATTTAAATCGTGAAAAGTTTCGAGAACTACAGTATTTAATTATCCTATTCTTCTTGTCGAGTCAATAGAATTGCAACCGAATCGAACAATAACTTGGCTACGCATTCGGCGCCTTAGTAATACCTTAGAACCTTCTTTATGACACACTCGCAACTCCTAGAAATAATAACACAACTTAGTTTCCACATCTTCATCAACCCCCCAAGATATACAGGTGACTACACGACGACCGCAAAACGACTAACAGTCGTCACTCGTAAACACTTTATTACCTTAGGCAACTATAAAGAAACCGCCCAAGTTATAAGCGGTAAGACTTTTTCACGACCATCCCGTTCTGAGCAATGACGTAGTGCGGGGCGATGAGCAGTAAGATCAAATGTATCAAGTGAAATGTTTGAAAAACACCACGACTCACTTCACGTGACAAATTCGGGTACTTATCGTCGTCATAACGCTCGCCGCTTAGACCTTAGTCCTGAACGGCCGGTGGCGGGCACAGAAAACTTGGCACAGAGAATAACTGAATAAGAACTAAAGAGACTAACTTAACACAACTTGGTAAAGTTAGGAACGCTACAGGGAGTATTAACTGAGAAACGAGCAATAAATACCTGGGAAGGAAAAGTTGGAAAGTATCGCTTATTTTTTACTAACTTTGTATCCTGGAAAGAACGTCCGGATTTTTCTATATCCACTTTGGGATAATGCTATACATTAGTGATTATTTTTTGGGATGAATTTTATGCCCTGCTATTAGCAGTCCCCTTGTAACGGACTTCGGACGCGTCAGCTTCACATAAACGGCTATTGAAGGACACCGTGGAATTTTGGCAGTACGTGTCTGACAGTCCCTCCCGTCCCGCCATAGGTATGAGGACTCATTTATGATTTACCACGATAACAAAAAAACACTTGTAATATTCATGTAGTTTGAAGTTTATGCAAAAAAAAATTGTTGAATGAAACTTGCAAAGGCAAACCGTAAATAATTATTATGAATGTAACATTCTACGTAGTTGTTGTAGAATGAATGAAACTTACAATACAAATGTTATGCAACATGTTGATGAATTGTGGATGAACGTATTTCAAGGATCATGTACTCATTCAAACCTATAATGGATTCGCTAAAAATATTCAAAGGCGCCATTATTCTTCATCATCGACTAGCATCCGCTGATTTCTTTATTGTGTTTGTTTAATCATCATCTGCCTAGCCTTTTCCCATCTACCTATGTTGGGGTCAGCTGCCAGTCGAAACAAATGCAGCTGAATATCAGTAGTTTACATGGAGCGACTGCCTATCTTCACTCCACAACCCAGTAACGGGGTAATTAATTACTAAACTCTTTGGTAGATTTTCGAGCTTCTGACTTACAATAACGACTTGCAAGTAGTAAACAGAACAAAATAAGGCCAAAAGGCACTACAATAACGACTGTCAATGATCTGGAAATCACACCCGGGATAAACGGCTTTATTTGCTTTCCGAGGAACTCAAGAAAATCGTTATGATAAATGGTCACCCTTCTACAGACAAACAGGTATAAAACCCACCATAAGCCGTAGCGTAACTGAAACATATATTTCATTCAAACAGGCACAGATAATGCTCAAAATTATTAACCTTCGTTCAATCAAAATCAAAGTATTTTTTCAAGTAGGCCAGTTACAGACACCTTTGAATTGTCAAAAGGCAATATTAACACTTCAAAAATATAGGTAGTTATGGTGAGTCCCAGTCTCAAGACATACTAACTGGGAAAGTATCGTAGGTGCCCATTCCAATGCGTAGATCACTACATACACGTAGAAACTCCATATATAGAAAAAGCCTAGCCTAGCCATAAATAAAGAAAACCTAATAGCTGTCTAGTCATCCCCCAATTTACTACAGTCTAGCAACCACCCCCTCCACATCCCTGAATCTGACTCACACATCACTTACCCCCTACAAACCTGACTCACAAGTCCCACTATACCAGACCCGCCATCCCTTCTAACTTGCAACGCCCCCTTCTAAATATGAGTCACAAAGGGCAACGCACCCTCACCTAATGCCATGCACCCCTGCAGTAGTCGTGAAGTCGCCTGAATCATAACCACGGACTGCAAGACGTATGGGAAGTGTCCAACTTTGTCAAAGTGTTGTAACTTTGTCGGGGTAGATTTTAATTGAAAAGTTTGTTAATACTTTCTTGTGAAAGATGGAGTTATTTGTGGCTTTAGATGGAATTTGAACTTCTGGTGGCTTTAGTTTTGTTTTAAGATTTTGATGTCTAGTGTGAGGGTGTCAACTAGGATGAGTAGATTCAGTCAGATGTAATAACAAAATTACTGATTAATTTAACTCCACCCTTAATGTATCTCTAAAGGCAGGTGACAAAAAGCCACCTAACTTATAATCTCTTTTGAAAATGTTGCGATCGCATTGCGGTTTGTTCTAAGAAAATTTTACTTTGGGAGAAGCTCATTTTCGTGCATACGGTGTGACTTGTGCTCTGTGTATTATTTTCCTATTCTTACGTCTGTTTTTTGAAGTGCAAATAAAAGAAGTCCAATGTAATAAAGAACAATCACGGATAGAGTATTTTGTATATAAGAATTTATTTAGAAACGTCAAATCCGTGACATATTGGTAGTGTCTGGCAGTTTTTGAAGTAGATAAGTACCTAACTTAGGTTATAGTTTTCAAGAAAACTGTGCCATAGCAGACGGTTCCAGTTATTTTGTTGGGCTTCTGTTGTTTGCCAACAACTTGTCAGACAAGTTTGCACACGCGAAAAAAACATATGTCTGTCTCGATAGCTTTCTGTCTTCCGATCAAATAAGGGTGCCCTTATATCTTTGTTATTGTTATGTTGTGATTTGTCTACAGTAGACGGAATGTTGGCAGACCACAACAGTTTGTGGGATGACATTTAGAGGATCGGTCGTAAGATATGGTTGGGTCTCATGCAGACCTGGGGCGAATGGGACAAATGAGGCTTATATGGTATACACTCTCTCATCTTGATGATGTCAATGACTTGTTTATTATCTACAAGATCATCAAGTCTACCTATTAAATAAAGATAAAGAAGAAAAAAAAGGAGAATTTACGTACGATTGCTACTAAACCCCGCCGTACAATATGCGTATATCCCGAATGTAACCAAAAACTCCGGTCCGGAATCCCCGATTCAATTTCCGGGAATACGATACATCATTGACTAATATGAGGCGGGAAACCATCATACGGATTTTTCCTGTCTTCCGTTCCGGGTATCGAAATTTCTGTATGTTGAGAGCCTTTCAGATACACACGTCCGTATCGATTGCAACATGTTTCGTTCACGACATGATGGATTGGGGACCAGCTGTTTAAACATTCCGCCCTTTTCTACTTTGGTAAGAATGAAAAGTTTCTCCGAAAGGAATGGAAAGGCTCCGATCTAAATTAAGCATATTATCATATAAGTAAGAGCAAAAGCGCGGCCATACATTTTCATACATTTTTGCTTCCCCGGCACTTGGTGCCGGTGCCGGGCCGGCTAATGCAGAAACACCCAATGGGTTAAAAAAAAAGATTGTGGTGAATTTTATTAACGATACCATCATTTTATTAAATTACGATCGCTTACTTTTTTTGAGAGCCTTACTTTCTTCTTAATAATTGTTTCTGAGATGCCTCTTCATTCCCCAGATTTGGGGCAACCTTCTTATGAATTGTGAGTGACTTTCAAGACTGGATTTTTCAGCTTAATTTGAATTAACATATTTCATCTGTTTTAAGAAAAGTTGCAATATACTAGGAATATCTCCTGTTTCGGTTACACACGCCAAGACCCGGAACTATTACTTGTTGATCATATAAATATTTGCTCCGTGTGGGAATCGAACCCGCGACAAGCACCACAGCAGTCCAATGGCTCAGTCACTGTGCATACAACAACAACACTACAGTGCAAGTAGAAAGCAAGACTTCACAATTTCAAAAGGACTTAGCGACGGACAGTGAAGGCCAAACGGGTCACAATCCTTGTTTTAGTATATTTGTGACAAACATCATACTAGTATTCATATCACACATTAGGAATAAACCCTGCATAATGGTATACACACAAAATTGCTCTATCACAATTTGAGTTCATTTTGAACGTTTGCGGTTGGTTCTAATGTGTGCAATTTCGCCAGTATGATTCGAATGGAGCGGTTATTACCACACGTAGGCGACCAAAACTATTTGGACGATTGATTCAGACATAGTTTTGGCGTCAGATTGGTTGAAAGCACGTCGCTAAATAATTAAAGCCGCATAGAGTATCCTCCAGACTAATAAGCGCCTGCCGAGTTTGGTCTGTCGATGAGTAACCATCTATTATAGCGAGTTTCCTCCATGCCTCGGAAATCACGTAAAGCCGTTGCTTCGGCTGTCATTTGTAATCGGTGACTTCATTACTGTTCATCAGAAACATAAAATTCTAACAATCAGTCTTACGAAGGGGTTTCAAGGCCAGATAGAAAGACGCTCTATGTAAAATTAAAGTTGTTCATTAGGATTCTGAAGGAAGATATATACAATGTATCCGGCTTCAGCCTGTAAACACTTAAAGGGGAGATTGCTTGCTCAGTTTTGTCAATAAAATTATTCTACATTTGGGGTCGAAACCCAACTACCACTGAAAGGTAGCCATTTCATGTATAGACTTACATGAAATGGCTGATGATTGGTGACGTTTCTCTCTCTACTCTTGGGACATGGATTGGGCCTATTGAAGTATCCAGTACCTACATTAATTTACCATGTCAGCCTTGTACAGGTTGGTGTGTGTCATATAGTATACACTGCCATAAAAAGCCTTAAACGCGTTAAACGTTTTATAAAGACGTTAATGACTTTGAACACCAAAGGTTAAGTCGGATGGCTCTGGCTTGACCTGAAATGGGTTCATTACACGTAAATAGCCATATTAATCTTTAATCGTACCCAGGTTAAACGGAGCTTTACGATATATCGCAGTTTAGAGGGGTCAAAGTCGAAATAGAAGAAAAAAATGGCTGAGGCTTTAAAGGGCTTTCAGGCTTTAAAACATAAAATTAAAATAAAAAAAGAAAAACATGTTTTGGTCGCAAACAAACGTGTTTACAACGCAGCAAATACATTAAAATGACAATATTGTAGCACAAACACACAGTCTTATTGTATGACAATATCCCGACCATTACAACGCACAGTTGCTTTTAGCACGCTCTTTGTCTATAATTAAACGACGGTACAATGAATAGCTTTGTTCTGATGAGTCGGGGAACCAGCCATTTGTTTGTAACCGCTACATCCGAAGAAGGGGTGAATGAAAATCTAGGATTGGTTTTAAACAGTCACTGTTACTTCAAAATTTTGTTTACGTTCGGTCCCAACTTCCCAGGATTTAATCTCTCACGGAATGGTGTTGTTTCTGTCTTAACTGAAGACAGAGCAACTGATTACGATCATAATTGAATTAAGCCTGAAGATGGTTGACACCGCGGCTTGCGAGCATCGCACTAATCCGTTTATAATTGACGACTATCATAACGGAAGCTAACAAACCAACATGTATTTAGTGGCGAATGATTCATAAATACACAATCGTTAGTAAACACATCATTTTTGCAGAATAAGCGATGTCTAACAATGAATCAACAGAGCAATTTAAAAGAAAAATACTCAGAGCTAAAGGCAGCAATTTCAAAAATTGCAAACTCTGTAAGCCAAATACTGGAAAGTTCTCCTCGAGTCGTTTTTATTTTCCTGGTAATAAACAAAACAAAACAGCCAGTATTTCAAAATACCGAAATAGAACCTTTTTATTAAATTAATACATGCCCTGACGCTTTAAGCGCCAAACATCGTAGCTCATATATCCAAGAAAACGTTTAAGGCGGATGCTATATCTGGACACAAAGAACGAGGGTTCTCATCCGGGGAGGCAGGGGTGGCTGCTAGCCAGATGGGATATTGATAAAAGACACATCCGGTAGGTACGTCTGACGCTTGGCAAATTGTATCGTGGACTGGCTTTGCGGATTTTTATAGCTTTCCATCGGGATGAAGTGATCTTTTATGGGGATAGAATTTTGTACAGCTATCTTTGGTGTTTTGCAATTTTCGCTGAGTTTGGGATATACAGGTTTGAGGCATATGAGTGGCGGACTTCGATTGGTGTTGAAGTATTTCATCGAAACACGTGAAAATGTGACATCCAAATAGGCAGGCAGACCTACACACAACATTTACTTTCGCAATCATAATGTTGGTCCAGTAGTATACAGGGTGTTTCTTTTAAATGGGCCAAAAGGGAGAAATTTTCATCCATAAGAGACACGGGAAAACTTTCTTAGGAACCTTTTGCTCTTTTTTGATACTGATAATTTTGGCGTTTTTATTTTTTTGGTCAAGTGTGAGCTGTCCACAGAAATGAGTGAAATTGACCAAAATTTTTTTTAATGCTGTTCGACTCTGTTTCGTGTAAGGATCATTTCATTGTATGGGAAGAAAAAAATCGGGACTGCGGAAGTTGGTCAAATTTAGCAAAATATTTTTTCATACAAATTGTATGAACGAAAAAAAATAACAATTTTTTTATTATGCTGTTTGACTTACTTTCATGTAAGGATGAGATAATTGTATGGGCAGAAAAATATCTGAACAGTAGAAGTTGGTCAAAAGTGTTTCATCTAACAGCATAAAGTCGTATTAACAGTGTCAGTATTTCATAAGATTTGACCGACTTCTGTTGTCCGGGCATTTTCCTTCCCATACAATGAAATGGTCTTTACAAGACACGAAATAAAATGGCATCATAAAAAAATTTTATTTTTTTTCGTTCATACTATTTGTATGAAAAAATATTTTGCTAAATTTGACCAACTTCCGCCGTCCCGATTTTTTTCTTCCGATACAATGAAATGATCCTTACACGAAACAGAGTCGAACAGCATTAAAAAAAATTTTGGTCAATTTCACTCATTTCTGTGGACAGCTCACACTTGACCAAAAAAATAAAAACGCCAAAATTATCAGTATCAAAAAAGAGCTAAAGGTTCCTAAGAAAGTTTTCTCGTATCTCTTGTGGATACATATTTCTCCCTTTTGGCCCATTTAAAAGAAACACTCTGTATATTAATTTTAAATAGAATACCTACTCAGTTAAGTTTTATATCTGTCTCTAACTATATCATAACAGTTACAAATGGTATATTTACCATGTTTATTGTTAGTTTTGAAATGCCGATACTTCGTTTTAAGTACTAATGATAGTAATTGTACTCTAACAGACGAAGTTTAACTAAATTTTTCAGGAACGAGAAAAATAAAGTCTGCTAGTAACACGGATAAATTGCCTGAAGCTAAAGGCTTGTGGCAACAAAGGTATTGTGAGTTTAAAACGTCGAGGTGCAGTAAGGTACTCGTACACACTGTTGTGTTGGCAACAAAAGTTTGTTTTATAAATTCTCTGCCACTATTTTTCCAGTAACGATACGTTGAACAAAATATTACCGAAATGTTTTGCTTTGGTATTTTTATCATGAGCTTCCTGAGTTATAAGTTGAGTCAGCGATAACTGGCCGATGCTTGCACTGACTGGAAAGGTCCACTTAAATCCGTGTGCTTATTTCCTCAAAAGACCATCTCAGACACCTGCACGGTTCTCGTATGACTTGAGCAATATAATTTCTTTAAAAGAGACCTCTGAGTTTGTTTCGGCTGTTTCTTCTCTACTACTCTGTAGTCAGGTGCAAAACAGTGGCTTCATCTAGCTTTAAAAATTTTGGACATGCGGCTACTTTTTATGCAGATACGGATATATCATCCCACGGAGACCATAAATCCTCAAGCAACAGCTGCAACACATCTGACAACCTGATTAATCATCCGTCAACCAAAATAAGCTAAACGTCAAAATTTTCTGCAGCAAAAACTTTGAGACCGCCATCAAATCGGAATCGGCCCTGCATCTGACGTTGGCTAAGTTTTTGCGGCCATCAACTTCCCAGCTGACCTCAATACAAAGTTAGAGTCCAGTAAATGGCTGGATTTGTGAGGTAGGTCAGGAGATTAGAGCTGTCATCTCGTTGGATTTTGATTATGATTACGTCTGTTTAAGGAATGAATTCATTTTCTTTTCTTGAGGGAATAATTCGGAGAGCAAATTGCTTTAGGCGTTCCATTGGACTTTGGAGGAATTTCGAGTAAATTAAAAATACAAATCTCGTCATTTTGGACATTACTACGTCTTTGGCAAATAACATCATCATCATTGAAAACCCTGTTCCACCCACTTTTGAGTATAGTCCCTCTCCCTCTTGAGCCATGCTTTCCTTAGTTAAATAAGCCCAAACCAATTAATCTGCTAAAATAATACTATCAGTCAAAACATGCGGATAGCCCGCATTCCGTTTTGACAGCACCAGAAAGGTACAAATAAAATGTCGGGAATAGTGCATAAACCCGTATCCCCGTTGCGTAACACAGTTTTCAATCACGATCTAAAGGAATTTTAAGAGAATTCGTAATCTGTATTTGAAGTGATGGTTTTTTTTATTCTTAGGGACAATAAAAAGCTAACGTGTTGGAACAGAGAGAAAACAATACAGAATATCTATGTTATGAGTGACACCTCTGGTCCTGTTTCTTTTAGAAAGAAAACTTTTACTTTATGAACACAATCACGCAAATTGATCAAGTAAACCATCCAACATCAGTACAGACACAATCCCAACAAAATTCGCGAACAACGAACAAAGCAAAAACTAGCCATAAAAACATACCATAACAAAACTCTAACTTCCTCAGAAAAACCTGTTTCTTATTCAAATACGCACATTAAGCGAGGTCTAGACATTTCGACATCAAAACAACTGCACCACGTGGTTTTAGCGAACGTAGAGGAAATCTATGCAGATTCGACCAAGGTTATGAAGTAGACTTTTTAATGTATTTTTAAATAGTTATAAAAACTGTTTCAACTACTGCCTATCATGTCTTCGTTGCTTTATTCATGTATTGGCTACGAACAGGACCATTCAGTAAGGAAATCCCTTTTTTTGTTGGTAAAATCATCAAATGAGTCCTCCCACTGCAGGGCAAGGCGGGAGGACTCAGACTCGTACTGACCAAAATCCACGGTGTCCTTTAATAGCCCTTTACGTTCCGGGGTCACGGTGATTCGATAAGTAGTGCGTCACCCCGAGTAAAGAAATCTCTTACTGAGATTTGATTCCTGAAGGTCTTTTAATACCCCCGGTATTAAAACTAACTCCTAAAGGGTTCTTTCTTCGTCATATAATTTCTCAACAGTTTTCGCATTAGATAGCATTTGTGGTCTGATTGATTAAGCATTGCTTATCGCAGTCCTCTGCTGGACGAAAAACACCAGTCTTTCTCACTATCACTTCACCTATTGTATCTCTTTGGTCATGTTACACACTATACTAGTCAATAAGCGTCCCCACATCAGGATTCATTTGTCCTTTTTCAAAACTGACAAAATATGAGAGATTTGCTCAACCAACCCCTTCGGGAAATACAGGTTTGATAAAATGTTGGTACGGTCACAAAAAGTGTTTGCAGTACACCGGTCGTTGAGCGCCACATCGGCTGCGATTGCGTGTAAATATTGTAGATCCAAACATGGCTAAGTGGGATTGGATTGAAGTGGAAACGGTCCGGACCGCACGCGGGTATCAAATTGAGTGCATTTATCAAATAGATTGAAAATGTACTACTCCATTTTTTTATTTTATATTTTTGAAATATTGCGCAAGATAATACTGTAATCAGTGAGATGAAAAGGCTATACTTTATTGCACATGGGCCTCACTTATAAAACGTGCGCTGTTCGTTGAAATGCGTTCCTTGTCTCCATGGAGAAGAACCGACAAGAAACTCCATGGTTATTCTTTTAAAAATGTTATAAAATGTTACTTTTACAGTATGGTACCTACAATGTTCTCTCATTTTTATGTAATGGTTTACATAAAAATGAGAGAACATCGTAGGTACCATAAGAAGAGGAGGACAGAAAGTCCCCGTCAGATAGATGAGATTTGATATTTTTTTTAATACTATCTTGCTTAGTTAATACACTCGTTGTTTAAATGCAATACGATATAATGAAAAATGTAAATAATTGGATAACAACACGCTGATTAGGGCTTGTTTAACATACCATAACCACACCACATCATAGCGACAAAAGGTGGTCAGGTTATTGTTATTTCGATGTGGCCAGCCGCTAGTTCGCGGTTTTTCTGGTGGCGGCGATGTGGTCAATATCAACCACACGATAGATAATATCACCAAAATGTGGTCCTTGAAAATTCTTCTGTTTTCATTTTTTTATGTACGTTGAGTTTACTCTTGACCTTAGTATAGGTTAGGGGTGACAAAGACAAGGTCGACGATGGAGCGATCTTACCCAAAAGAAGCCCTTTCACTCTAACTTTGAAGAGATTAGGGTTATATGCGTTCGGAAACACAGACGCAGACAAAGAGTCCCACTCCTTCCCTTTTCGCATTATAAAAGACGTTTGGAAACGTAAGGATGATAATTTTCCATGCGTTTAGATGTGCGATGATAGAAGGGGGCTGGAGGGATGATTCAATACAAAATAAGCCTAAGGTTTGCCAAAAGTAATTTTGGATACAAACAGAGAAGATTTGTATAATCAAGACAAAGATTCTAGGCTAGTTGAAGATACAGCAAAGCGTGGGCTAACGCGTAGGTTTGAAGAGCTATTTCAAGATTTAGCTCATCCATTTACCAAAATGTCAAAAGGCAAGACAATAAGCAAACCAAGGCTTTACTTTAATTAATTACAGGGATTCAATCGTGTTGCTCCCAACTTCTAATTGCTGTTGAATAAATATCATTTATCTGCAAAGTATTTAGAATTGTTGATGTGTTTTTCCCCTATCAATTTAGTGGGAGAATTTTAGTAAAATGTAAGCGAACTGGACAAATCAAATAGCTCAGGCACATTGTTAGAGAGATTAACTAACATCGCCTGAATTTGGATGAGTGAGCAAGGTTAAGAAACGCTTGTCTCTAGGTCCTACTTTGAAGGAGACCAAAGTTATGTAACTCTATTTTGAAAAATCGTAGAGACGGCGTCTTTATAATAATAACTTTTCGCAAAATTATAAAAAGCCACACGTCAGAATCACATGAAAAGCAAAGTTTTCGGTGGCATACATTTCCATTAACAGCTCGGCTTATCGTGTATGAAATGAAAAAGCAAGTTCACATTAATTCCCGAGAGATGTTGATTAAAAATATTACTGAAAGCGAGAAACGAGGGCAAACATTGACTGACTCGTAAAAGTAGATTACTATGATCATAAAAGTCGACTATTTGATGTTGGAAACATGTACTGGGGTAGCTGAAAGTAAAGTTGATTATGTTGATAGACAAGTTTTTGAAGTTGAAAGATTGAAGAAGCGAATATTATATTCACTCATTTGCAACACCATTTTTAACATCCAAAAATTTCTGGATTAGAAGTGAAAACTTAGCTAAGTCTGAATAATCTCGCAGTTATTTTCGAAATAAAGTCCATCAGTGGTTTTCCATTATCAACGAGGAATTGCTGAACTGTGCCTATTCCAATACCTAGCAAACATGCAAAAAAAATCAGACGAGCCGTTTAGGAGGAGTGCAATATTGGCAAGGCAGTTGTTATTGTACTACCAATTAGGGAAAGATTTTTGTAATCCAACCCTCACCAATCAATCAACCCCACTTTACCAGCTATCGTAGACATGTCTGCCAATAAAACTAATTCAGACAAAGAAACAAATTTGATTTCATAGAAAGATAAAGACGTGCCAACGACACAACTCAGAAGACCACACATATAATAGTACGTAAGTATTAATTAACTAACTGGATAGTTCCTGATCCCTCGCCCTCTTCCATTTAATTGGAATAAGTAGGAGCCTTGAGGATACTCCGGTTCAATAACCCCAGCTTTGGAAGCTTAGACAGAAATAATAATTACAAGATTATTGTTCGCACAGACACACTGGATTAGGAAGAAAAGGAAATAGGGAAGAAAATTATGAAGATACATTTTGGTAACGAAAAAGAAGATACGTATAAGTAATTTGGAATTAGATAAAGCCATTGATCTCCAACACTAGTATTTCTATGATAAACGAAATCAAATTTAAAAATCAATGTAATTAAAGAAATGACTATAATAATAAAAGGTTATATGCTGCATTGCTTTTCTGTTTTAGAGAGGCCTGTATTTGGCCATTATGTCACCTGCACGCGTAGCATGGCGATTCTATCTCTATTCTACCAAGAAAAGACAAAGCTATTTCATCGTTATTTCTATATAAATCGACTGTTTTTTTGCACAAATGTGGTACCATTCGTACACCATTGAAGAAAAGAACGTTTATTTTCTATATTTTTTACATTACCATGCTTAAAACGCAAAATATATTTCTACGTTCTGTCATTTTGTCTTTTCTTCCGTCGACAAAACCCCTTTCTACGGCGCCATGCTACGCCTGCTGAAGGTAAGCGCAGATATGGTCGACGGTGAAGCACGCTTGCTCAGATGTAACCTATTCATTCTTGACTTAAAAAGACTCTAGGATCGTAGCTACGCAGTTACCCTTTTGCAGTTGTTCGAAACTGTCAATATTTGCGAAAACTTCATGATACTTGAAGCGACAGCCTTCTAAAAATCAATGAAAGTAATAAACGACTTTTGTTTCATCTCTGCGAAATGACACAGAAAGTCCCAATACTGTTTCGCACTGGAAAAAGCCCCAGAACGTTTCAATTTCCTCTCAGCACAACCATTTGTGCGGAGTTAATTAAAATCTGGAATTTCTGGAACAGTCACTGGACTATTAATAAATATTGTAGACGTACTAGTAGTTCTTTGTTTCCTAACATGGGGGATCATAGAAGGTATAACAGAATTTTAATTTCATAATATGATTCTGAGAAAGTAGCTTTTCTACACCCCAAGATTTTGTAAGTACTGGACTAATAGTAATTTTGTCTTGGTAAACGATGCCCCACGATCATTATGTATTATTATCATCATCATTCTGAATCATAATTGCTTTTACTATCATATAAACTTACATACATAATTCATACAAACTATTGCTCCGTGTCGAGAATAAAACCTGCGATATGCTGTGCAGCATTTGATCGCTCAGCTACTGCGCTAATCGTGCCGTCATTTCTGTCAGTACTTGCTATACAATGACGTCAATAAAAACTGCATTTACAGAAACTGACTTAGCACTATCTGATGACAATTATTATCATCATCATCTGCCTAGCTTCTTCGGAACTATGTTGGAGTCGGATACCGGATGCAGATGATTACACTATGACAATGATGGGAAACTATTATGCTGTACAAATCGTTTAAATCAATAGAGTAGATTTCAATCACGTGCCTTAATCTCGATGTATTGTGGTCAGAAGTATTGGAGTAGACGTACTCTTCTCTATAAGATGACATTCCAATAGCCATAACCAGCTGTTCCCCACGGTTGTACCCGCTTTTCGGCACTTTTTGGTCGTAGCTACATGTTACTAACATAAATGCCTTCTTTGATAAATAGACTGACCATCATAGAAATATTGTTTCAATTTGAACCAGTAGTTGTTGATTATTAAGTTCAATCAAACAAAATCTTCAGCCTATCTTAATATACAGGGTGAATTTTTCAACTGGGCGTGGATGGCTACTTTCGAAACTATGAGGAATATCGAAAAACGTTGAAAGGAGTCTCGAGGCCGATTTTGACGAAAACTAAAACTGCATCATTGGATTTTAGAAAAATCAAAAATCCTGGTCAGGAATCGAACCCGCTGATTTTGGAAAAAAAATCACATCCTGTATTATTATACCGTTCGATAGTGTTGCTAATAAGGATCAAATTTTGGGAAGTAATCATATACGGCAAACTTAAGGAAAACGTATAATTACAAAGAAACTGATTAATCTTCAAGGCAAAGACTGTATTTGAAACATAAGTTACCGTTTTTTCTTTAAAATAATGCTATTTTTAGTTCAACTCAATAATGTCGTATTGCTAAGAACAGTGGGATTGTTGAAACGTCAAATCCAGTGAGGCGTTGAAAACAATTAAATTTTATATTTCGAATAAATTATGGCTCAGTAGATGGAAAGTAACATGGAAAAATAGCAATTTCATAAAAATCAGCCATTTCCTTAAGTTTGCCGTATATGATTACTTCCCAGAATTTGATCCTTATTAGCAACACTATCGAACGGTGTAATAATACAGGATGTGATTTTTTTTCCAAAATCAGCGGGTTCGATTCCTGGCCAGGATTTTTGATTTTTCTAAAATCCAATGATGCAGTTTTAGTTTTCGTCAAAATCGGCCTCGAGACTCCTTTCAACGTTTTTCGATATTCCTCATAGTTTCGAAAGTAGCCATCCACGCCCAGTTGAAAAATTCACCCTGTATATAAATCTCGTGTCACAATGTTTGTCCTCAATGGACTCCTAAACCACTTAACCGATTATAATAAAATTCGCACACCATGTGCAGTTCGATCCAACTTGAGAGATAGGATAGTTTAAATCTCAAATTTTAGACCGGGTCCTCCACCCGTGCGAAGCCGGGACGGGCCGCTAGTAACATAATATATAACTGTAGATTATCATCTTTCACAAAGTTCATCCATATACTCTCCTTGGTCTTACCCTAATTTTAT
Organism: Agrotis ipsilon; assembly: GCA_028554685.1. Lineage (NCBI taxonomy): Eukaryota > Metazoa > Arthropoda > Insecta > Lepidoptera > Noctuidae > Agrotis > Agrotis ipsilon. The sequence continues at coordinate 15,701,606 of CM052969.1, read as the reverse complement.
AAGTATCTTTACAGTAACAAGAAACTAACAATCAGGTTCCCCTTATTGAACTTGACAGAGCAATAAAAGGATGTAATTCATCAGCACTATCAAGCCACATCTGGTTGACCACTAAAAATAGACGGAGCACTGTCCGAATTGAGACATCGGCCAATTTACGGCGGCCATCTTATACCTCGACACAATTGATACTTGCTGAATTGTATTGCGAGGAGATTTTTATGGTTTTTCGTCTGTGGAGCAAATAACGTTAGAATCGAATTCTTCTATTACATGGGATTTGGCTGACACTAGCCTTAGATCGAAATACTTTTTCTTTTTTTTTATCGTGGTAAAATCATCAAATGAGACCTCCAACCCCGGGCAGGGCGGGAGGTACTGTCAGACTTGTATTGACTAAAATCCACGGTGTCCTTCAGTAGCCCTTTATGTTCCGGGGTCACGGTAATAGAAATAAGTCCCGCGACCCCGGCAGGCTTTGGCCCTCTGAGAGGGGGCCCCGTCATTTGGCTGACAGCTCTTTGAGGCGCGCGTGGAACACGACGCGCCGTCGACCAGGGCATGGTCTATGGTCGGACAGCGAGTTGCCCTTTACTCGCTGTCCGCATGCCCGCGCCTACGGTGGCCGGAGATCGTCTTGCGACGTACGGCGCCGTGGGCGTACACCACTGCGGTTGGGGCGGAGGGAGGACGCTGTCCTCTCTCTCTCGCGGCCCGCCGCCTCCTTCACGAGCATTACTGCCTCGCAGAAGGCGGCGACCGCTTCCCACTCCTAGATCGAAATACTTGGAAGTCATGGGGAGAGGCCTTTCCCAGCAGTGGGATAATACATGCTGACAGTAATAGTAACAGTAATGGGATTTGAACGTTACTGTCGAAATGTGGGTGACTATTAGGAATATAGGTAAGTCTTTGTGCAATCCTCAGGGTATAAGTTTTTTTTATGTTACTTTACAACTTCTCATGGCTATCATAACTGTAACGTTACAGATTTTAATTGCTTCTGCCGGTAAAAGTTCAGTTCATTCAACACAGAGGTTCGTTTTCCAGCTTTCCTAAGCGGTATATGGGTTATGGCCTTAGTCCCATACACAAATTAAAGCACTTTCGATAGATTATATTGATGACACATTTAGCACTTATAACAATAGTGACTCATCAGAAAGATTTCCATAAACTCAAATATTTTAGTAGAAAGAAGCAAACATTTTTACACAACAAAATATTCACACGTCGTTTGTTAAATCTTACAAGACGTAGAGGCGGACACATAGAGAATGGAAGACAGTGCAACAAAGCGTGGCGGGATTAAAGATTTATATCACCTCCCTACGGACTAAGCATACAGAACACAGCGCAAAACAGACAAACAAAGAAATAGGGTTTTTGAACCACACATCAATTGACATACTTTTAAGGAGATGTCAAAACGCGATTTTGACATAGATTTTGTATGGCAAAAGCGATGTGACGTCACTAATTAGTAATCTCAATGATCTTAACTATTTGTTCCAAATTTAATTAAACAGTTTTTGAAAGTTCGGGTTTTTGGGCATGAGAAATTGTGTTTGGGAATCTTTGGTGTGAAAATTTTAGTGTCAAATACCCAGTAGTCACATATCTTTCCTCAAAATTCCGTCATCTAATTCCCAGGACTGCTTAAGACCCCACAAATCTTTGAGAATCAATAATAGGTATGTCGAGATTCCTGTCCTTGTTGTTACAGTGTAACAGAGTGGGAAGAAACATAATGGAGCACGTTGATTATCTCCAAATGAATACCAGTTGTATCCAGATTTGTCGAGGCCGTCAGTTGGACAGTGAAGACGAGTTGCAGTAGGTAGTCATAAAAAATGTGATAAACATGATATTTGGATGTTAAGTGTGCCAGATTGATATTGTTGTTTATTTGGATTTATGTACGATGAGAAGTTTTGTAATAGTTACTTGAATCATTAATGATAACGTTTTAGCATTGGGCCTTGACAAATATATCAGAGTGATTTCCTTTAATGTCTCTATCTTAATGTTTGACTGTTATGTCAGATATGCGTGTGTCAGAAATGTGTGAAATAGAGGGTGTGTTATATGTGGTATAGATAATTAAACTGTACCTACAACGAGGTATTCCAGTTAGGGCACCCGCTAAAATGGCACCTGAGCGAATGGCTCCTAAGCTATTCCACGAACGGCACCTATCAATTTTTTTTGCAGGTGCCCTTAGTGGAATAGTTTTTCATGTAGCATTTTATTCCACTTAGGGCACCCACGGATCGTACTAGTGCTGGGACTTAAAATTTTCTTGTAGTCACGTTAAGAGTAACCAACAAATGTACTACGCATGCATCAATTCAAGGTGGTACTTCAGGACCGCGGTAACCTCTGAAGGTATTCTGGTGACCCCGCCAGGAAACTGGTCCTGTTGGGTTCACTCTGTTTGCTTGACAGCTACTTGAGGCACAAGTGGAACAAGACGCGTTACGGTGTCCTCGCCTACCGCCTGACGCAGGTCCTCACAGGACATGGATGTTTCGGGAGGTACCTGTGAGGGGTAAGGAAGGAGGTAACGCTTGGGTGTTACCACTGCGAGGATTTCCTGGAGGAAACGGTGAAGCATACGGTGCAGGTCTGACCCTTATGGGTAGAGCACCGCCGTGTCCTAACGATGGCGATAGGCGGTGACCTCTCGCGCCAAGCATTGGTCGAAGTTATGCTGCAGAGCGAGACGGAGTGGGAAGCGGTCGCCTCCTTCTGCAAAGCAGACATGCTCACGCAAGAGGAGGCGCGAAGCGTTAGAGAGAGGACAGCGTCCACCTCACGCCTTGCCGTAGTGGTAGATGCCCACGGCGACGAACGACGCAGGACGTTTTCCGGCCAACGTCGAAGGGACATGCGGGCGACGAGTAATGGGCGACTCCCACCATCATGACCATGATTGAAACATCTTCTGTGTTCGGTGAGGACTTGCGTCAGACGGTAGGTGAGGACGCTGTGGCGCCTCTCAAGCCACTCTTCAAAGAGAGGTCTTACCGCCACAATCGCAGCGTGGGCTAACCTCTGTTGCGACAGTCATTCCCTCCATATCACCATTAGGTTGCACCTCCACACGCCAGTCAGACATGCTGGAGGGCTTTCGCCGCTAAATCTCAAGGGGTGGGCCACATAGAAAAGACGTAAGATGAGAATACGTCACGGACGTGCGAAAATGTATGACAGTTGCGCCCGCGCCCCGTCTCTTCTATGTGTTTTACCTCGCGACGCTTCTATACATTTTGTATGAAAGAGACGCCGAACTAGACGAGACATTATGTCTCAGCCCCAGCTGCGTCTTACGTCTTTTCTAAGTGGCTCAAGCCCAAGATCGCAATCCGAAAAAGTTTGCTGTTTCACCGGAAATCATGCGGTATCCCCGGATCATCCGGATAGCGATGACCTTCTGTAAAGCTTTGATTGCTTCCATATGCACAGGACTCTAGCGTGCAGCCTCCGGTAGGAGGTGATTGTTTTTGCCACTAAGGTTGGTTAAGAGGCTTGAAGGTGGCATCAGCCCGATCCAGCTTAGGAAGATATCAACGATCTAATAATCACATGACAAGTTAATTTACACATATAGTTTGTATTAGAGAAGGATAAACTAAGTAGATTTTTTCCAAACGTTGAAAAAGTTAACGGATACGTCATCACACATAAATACAAAACATATCAGTCCGATGACTACTTACTTACGCTCTCTGTTACCGAATATCTACTTAAGTCCTACATTGAATTTATGCGAGCCTAGTTTTCACGGAAATTCACCAAAAAAACGTTTTAGTATTTGACGACAGACGAACACCTTCTCCATGATCCTGTTGTCCTAGTATGTATGTTTTTACTTTTCAGAACACACATTGAGTACTCTCATACAAATCTTACTAACTGAGATAGGGATAAAAACTCTAAAGGTGTGTCCAAATACGGCGTGCAAGGTGCGCGGCAGCTACGCGCGGCATTCGCGGGATACAAATTTGCCGCGCGGCTAGTTTAGACCTTTTGCGCGGCAGTGCTGCGCGGCATGTCCGAGACACGCGTGCGGTGCGACAACAACTGTTGTCGCAGAGCTCGCGCGTGTTATCTATTATATTTCGTGTTGTTCGCAAATAAATTTTGATTCCTTTTTGATTGAATTAGACCCAGTTTAAAATAATGTAATGATTGATAAGATAGTTTTTAAAAGAATTGAATTACGCGTTTCATACATCTTGGATAATTACGAGAGCAACTTGAAAATTTGATTTTATTTTTGTTCAGATATCTTAACGATTATGGTAACAAACGAAAGGTCTAGGTCTAAAACCATTTTATCAGTTTGAATCATGTAAATCGGTTCACGCCTATAAGATAAGTAATTAAGAATTAGTATAGTGGAAATATAATAAGGCAGAAAATTAATAATAAGTACATAATGTTATAAAATGTAATAAGATAAAACTTACCACAACCAGTGACATTACTAGTTTTTTCTCTGTTTCTCTCCCTTCTATAAGAACTCAAAAGACTTTTAATTTTCAATATTAAAGCTACTTTTGGTTGCCCAATTTTTTTTTGCTATTTCATCCCATATATCTTCTCTCACGTTATTATTGTGATATTCTTTACGTCTAGTATAGATGTGTAATAATGGACCATGGGAGCCATATATTTCAATAAGACGAATTGCTGTATCGTTATACATTTTACTTGATAAAATACGTCCGTCCACACACAACCATTGGCGAACCAACACTAACACCGTTCGCGGCAGGGATGCTCGCGCGGCAGGCAGCTCGTGGCTACCGCGCGCGGCAGTCGTCCAATCACAGCGCGGCGGGCCGCGCGCGGCAGCCGCGCTCGATTGCCGCTCGATATTTGGACACACCTTAACGCCAACAACATAAAGGTGTGTCCAAACACAGCGTGCAAGGTGCGCGGCAGCTGCGCGCGGCATTCGCGGGATACAAATTTGCCGCGCGGCTAGTATAGACCTTTTGCGCGGCAGTGCTGCGCGGCATGTCCGAGACACGCGTGCGGTGCGACAACCACTGTTGTCGCAGAGCTCGCGCGTGTTATCTATTATATTTCGTGTTGTTCGCAAATAAAATTTGATTCCTTTTTGATTGAATCAGACCCAGTTTAAAATAATTTAATGATTGATAAGATAGTTTTATAAGAATTGAATTACGCGTTTCATACATGTTGGATAATTACGAGAGCAACTTGAAAATTTGATTTTTTTTTGTTCAGATATCTTAACGATTATGGTGTCAAATGAAAGGTCTAAAACCATTTTATCAGTTTGAATCATGTAAATCGGTTCACACCTTTAAGAGATAATTAAGAATTAGTATAGTGGAAATATAATGAGGAAAATTAATAAGAAGTACCTACTGTTATAAAATAATAAGAATAAGTAATAAGATTATACTTACCACAACCAGTGACGTAACTTGTTTTTTCTCTGTTTCTCTCCCTTCTATAAGAACTCAAAAGACTTTTCATTTTCAATTTTAAAGCTGCTTTTGTTTGTCCGTTTTTTTTGCTATTTCATCCCATAATATATCTTCTCTCACGTTATTATTGTGATATTCTTTACGTCTAGTATCCCATAATAGACCATGGGAGCCATATATTTCAATAAGACGAATTGCTGTTTCGTTATCCATTTTACCTACTTGATAAAATACGTCTGTCCACACACAACCATTGGCGAACCAACACTAACAACGTTCGCGGCACGGTGCTCGCGCGGCAGGTAGCTCGTGGCTGCCGCGCGCGGCAGTCGTCCAAACAAAGCGCGGCGGGCCGCGCGCGGCAGCCGCGCTCGATTGCCGCTCGATATTTGGACACACCTTAAAGATTTTTAACTTCGACAAAAATGTCACTTATGTTACTCCTTAATAAATAAGTAAGCTCGTAACTAGTTTTAATCAATTAATTTGACGTAAAAATACACGTCCCAACACTAGTACGTATTAATCCATGGGTGCCCTAAGTGGAATAAAATGCTACATGAAAAACTATTCCACTAAGAGCACCTGCAAAAAATTTTGATAGGTGCCGTTCGTGGAATAGCTTAGGAGCCATTCGCTCAGGTTAGCGGGTGCCCTAACTGGAATACCTCCCTACAACTACTTAGACGTTGAATTTTAGAGTGAAACTAAGGATATTTTTTTCTTGTACTTCCAATGAATTGATCAACATCAATTTGATAGTCTGTTTCATTCTTATTGGGACAGTCTTAACGTACTATTCGCAAACCAGAGCAACTCCTGAGCTAGAATCAACAGTGACGACCAAAACAAAAGCGCCGAGATAATAGAGCTCGATGGAATCCCAGAGAATGAATAAACTGTCTTGGATCCGGCAAAGACATCGCTTGTATCACAGACACTCATAAATATGTCCAAATATTTCAGTTAAACATTGCAACTTTACATTACTATTAAATAAATACTGTTAAAGAAACACTAGACAATTTCTCACATGAAATATGACTATTATTAAAACTTATCTTCAACGAATCTGCAAAAGCGCGGCACATAACTGGTTTTTCATCCCCTAAGCCAATGCTGAGTTAAGCAAATGGAAAATGCACGACCCTAATCCTGATTAAATGCATTGAAGGGAGGAATAACTCGCGAGCCCCCTAGAACAGGATCCACCATTAAAATACGCCATTGAAAATGGCTATAAGCGATTTCCATGTTTTATTTGCATTTAATTTTGTAAATTGGTGCCATAAAATATGATCAAGATAGATACTGAAAATTATTAACAGCTTTTTTATTATACCGATTCCTTTTATAGTATTGTTAAAAATCCTATGGCCTATTAGCGAAAACCGCTGTAAAGTAGGTAGATAAACTGAAATCTGTCCGAATTGCAGCCCTGCATTCAAATACAACCTTGAAAACTGTATCCATCAGTTATAATTATCATTAAACTAATGGATTTCATTACAATCTCCTTAATTACACTTTCAAAGTTAGATAACGCTGGTACATTGGTAAAGTAAGATCGGAATCCGTTTCTGAACTTCACATCTACAAGTCTGTTTTCGTCCCAAAATTGGGTGAAGCGATGCAATCTACAGATTGTTTGTCAGGAAACTTTTACTAGGTTTATCTTCGGGAATGTAGGACAAAAGTTAAAACTACTATTCACAACAATCGCTGAAGTATGTTCTGCTTACGTAAGGAAACGAAGACACCGTCCAAATCCCCGAAGCGAGACAAAACTCGCTGAATTATCCTCGAGAATTTTTGGGGACACTTATCCGATACACAGTGTAAAGGGGCTTCGACTGTAATCATCTATCGAGGAGAATCGTCTGGCATTGATACCGCTAATGCTTTTACCGATAATTCTGGTTCCTTTTACCCCAAAAATTGTATGCTCGAAAGCTCGTAAAACATGTGGCTTTACTTAGACTCTTTCACGCCTTTGATCAAGGTCGTGCGCACATGAATGTAGGATATTACGCCACTGGCATGTACCACAAGGGCAAGAAATATCCCGCGTCCTTACTTAGAACGTGGAAAAATGTAAAAGACCAACACACAATTTCGCATCTATTCTATAGTTCGGTCAATTGGTTCTTCTACTAAAGGTTTCCATGATTTGGACCAATAACGAATCACGTTTCTAAAGCAAATCTTGTTCCAATCTCTGATTGGCCCTCATAGCCTATACTAGTAATCACACTTCGCAACTCAATTGATACTAGACACACAGGCACCAACTATTTGTTCCAAATTGGATGCAAGTGCAAGGTTACATGCGGTCTATTCCAATATGCTCTGACGGCTATTTGGTTCGGATTCGTACCAAGGTCCAGACAGGGCGGTGACCCAATTTGTCCCTTCCTGTGTACTTATAGATAGCGTACTTGGCATACCCGGATATTCACTGCTTATATTAGCTGTTTTGGTAAAGGTCCAGTTCAAGGACATTGTACGGGGTAATAGGTATATTTACACTGTTGGGTGTATGAAAGCTAAGTATTGATTGTGCCTTATAAGCAAGATTTCGTAGAAATACAACAAGTCGATTTGATTGTCCGACTCGTTGGAACTATACTATTTTTGCAGTACAATAATGCGGACGCGTCTCATTTTATGCGCAATTATTATACGTGGTCGTTCGCCCGGAATAATTACCTATAGAATTCGGTATAGCGACTAAGTGTAAATGAAGGGGGTCCAGTACACTCGTTTTTGGATAGTTTAGTCTCACTTCATCTTGTATTCAATTCGAATGACTAGTGTGATAGGATATCGGGTTCCCGAATTTAAATAAAGTCATTCGAACACCCGAGTACGGCCTGACGACAAGGTAAGTACACAGAAATTGTAAACATACAATCCAAAGCTTTGTGAACCAGGCTTAGTTGTAGGTCTATCAAACATATTGTATTGTATGTAAATCGCCTACATATTGCCAAATCGCTGCAAACCGCCTGCACCGCTATTGTGTAACATCAGTAGACTGAAGTTGATTGATTGAACCAGTGAACGTCACTGATATGATTGGATACCCACCGACTGTATGCCGATATCCTCTATGAATAGAGGTTTCAAAAGGCCTCTGACCCAATTAGCCTTTCACCACTGATAGTTGAGGTTTGGCGGGAACGGCGCATCGATAGCTTTGGCTCTGTTCACGAAGCCATTCTTTAAAACTTTGTGGGTTTTGCGAGCTGATATCAAAAGGTTTGATTTTCTGGCTATAGTACTTTTATTTTCACGTGAAGAGGTTTTACACACATGTACGTAAACTCTAGCCATATTTCCATGGAGGTATGCAGAAACTACAGACCGCCAGCCGTTTTAAGGTCATATACGATACATACACGTACTTCAGTCACGAGTGCTATGTCCCTGAACATTTCGAAGAACCTCACCAATAAGATCGATGTTTGTCTTACTAAGGAGTTCCTTCAAGGTGTTTTTACTAACATCTTTCTTTTAAATACATTTTCTTAGTCACTATTTAGAGCTCCATTCTCTTATAGACTAGCGGTCCGTCCTGACTTGGCACTAGTTCGACAAATTATTCACCTTCCTTGTGAATTTTCGGAAAAACATTTTTCATATCTACTGTCCCGATAGTCCTAAACAGAAAAATAATAATCCGATTTGATGTAAATCGATCTGTCGTTCGAAAATTATTTGCGTACAGACGGAGAGTATGACATCTTCATCATCAGCCTGTAATGTTCCCACTGCTGGGACACAGGCCTTCTCTCACAACGAGGGAGTGATCCATAATCCACCATGCTCGTCCAGTGCAGGTTGGTAAAGATTCATCATCATCATCATCATTATTAGTAGCAGCACTTAGCCAGTCTTTCTAGTGCTGTATTTTCAAAAGGATCCATTAGTTCCCTTTCTCTAAAGGTGTGAGAACACAAGACATAATGTCAAGTGTCCTGCGTTTTATTTCAAGACAAAAGCATGCTCTCTTTTCTTTTTAAAACTCGTTTCATCTTTCCGTTTTAGAGACAAAAGGTCTCTAAGGAGCTCCCACTTTCCATGTACGCCATCTGCCGTGTGACACAATACTTGTTTGTTAGATACATATTTAATATCCGTTGTTGGAAAGATTGTGTATGAGAGTATATTTTACGTTGAAACAGGGAGTGACATATTTGGAAATATCGTAGAAGCTGTTTTATTAAGTGAATTGACTGCTTCTCGGGAAACGTGCTTTACCGTCAACTACATCATTCGTTTACCATTAGGCGTGATAGTGGTCAAACGCGAACATGACGCAAAAAAAAGAAATTGCATAAAAAAAAGCTAGCCAAATGTAGATGTGCTGTTAGGTAAACCTCTGCCCAACCCTTCACGGATTTCAAACATGATGGTACGTTGTTTGTTGTTAGGATGACTGAAGTTTCAGTGGAAGTAAGACCAATGATTAAATAAGGACTTTATCTATTTCTTTACAACCATTCAATTGCAGACTGCGATGAAGACGAACTCAAGTTCGATTCAGACAATTTAATAAAACGCCTGTTTGGATTTTTAATATCAAAGTTCATGACTGTAATATTAATAGTTTCTTGGAAGTGCAATTACTAGAGACGCAAAATACGACCATCAGGCTAGACGGTTAAGAACTAACTAAGACGGTAATAACAATTATCGTTACAATAAGAAAAGAGATATGATAGCTCTAGAAGCTCTATGCACCAAACATTGAAGCTTTAACTACAGTTGAAGAACTAATAAACGTTAGTTTTAATGATACCCACGCAAAAATAAGAAAAGATTTTATAAGATTTAAAAATAGCGCTAAGCCTGTATATACAAAGGATTACTATGTAATTTGTGAAGTGACAGATCTTAATAGTGTAACATTAGCCACAGACAAAGAGAGAGACGGGTCACCCTTAGCATAGAAACTGTGCAGACTTTCGCTAGCACATTACGAAAATACTAATTAATACCCTCGAAATGAAGGACGAAAATAATACAAAATATTAGGCGTCAAAATGAATGATACTGCTTTTAAAACAGCATTTCTACAGGTGATTGATTACTTAAAAAATATAGAGGTATACACAATGACATTGTTAGTCCCAAACAAATAAATGTTTTAGACAACTCTATACAAAATCAAAATTATATTGTCACCATGACACACAAATTACCATCATTTTTCGAATCTATAATTATCGATAATCGTCTTGCTCGACTATTAGTGGGGCTACCCCATTTACACAAGGAAAAGGCTTGGTAAAGGATTACGATGTAGTCAGGTGTGAAAACCCATTAGGGCCATAGGGAATTCGATACAATCATAACATAATTTATCAAATTTACAACGGGAACCCTCAAACCTACAGTTACGTAGACATTCAATTACGTAATGTCCTGGTTGATGACGTTGATGTGTTATTTTCAATATTTGATGAGCTGGACAAACAAAGGAATGTTACTGGCGACAATAATGGAAGCAATATAAAAGGAGGGATGGGGAATAAAGACACGCAGCTTGAAAAGACAATATTTCACTGTCCAACTGTGGTTCACAAGCTATTCATTCATGTTTCCTATTCTTTACTATCTATCTTTGAAAGGACAATGCTATTTGATTTAAAAGAAATGAAGACTATAAGCTACGGCAGTCAATTTGATTTCCCATAGGCGGCTTTGCAGCTATTTCGCTAGAGTAGCAAGGAGAATTTTGTAAGCTAATGTGCCTTGCAGTAGTTTTGCTTTTGTTTCCAATTTTTCTTTTGAGTAGGTATTTTTTTATCATCCATTTCTATCACAGTGTTGGGAAAAATTATCTCACATTCCTTTTCAATTTTCCCTGTGCTTTTGTGCCAGCTATTTCAATGACGAAAATCTACGGCATCGGCATAGACGGCATCAATTCTGACGGATTTGTCTGACAACAGAAGGACCCGAGCACCTGAAAGCTGTGTTCCCCGTCTAAAATGAATATAAGCTCCTCTGAAGTGTTTTTCCGATTTCCTGAAAGGCCTTTATACCTATTCACTTTCATGATTAAAAACAAACCATATTTTTAGATTGGAACCCATACACGTGACGTAATGCGGTCGTTAAACAATTTGCCATAAATAGCCGAGAGGCAGTAAACATATCGCAATTATGTGGTTGCCACCACCCGTGGGTTTTGCTTTTAGTTTACTACTAGAAGTTTTAATCGCGTTTTCATGTTTGCGAATTTTAAAATTCCGTCTTTCATTTGCAAGGTCTTGATTAGAAAATTTGGCACAGATAAGCTTTCAGAATTTCTGGGTCAGTCTTAGAGATCCCTCGTACTGAACTCTTGCCAACCTTGTCAATACAATCTTCAAAGATTTTCGCTCCCACTAAATATTTGTAAAGAATTTAAATACGGTTTCATAAAATAATCGTACCGAAAAAGTTTCCAGACTTTGGCTCCTAAAAAAATACTATCCTATTTTCTTTAGCTAACATTTTAACTTTGGATGGAAAAGATAATCTAGTTCTATTTTCATTATTTTCTTTTGGTGAAGTATCACGGATAGAAAAATCATCACGTTTTCGCAAGGCTGGTTTCCATAAACCGTAATTTAGTCACTCTTTATGCTCTAACGACATGGAAAAAGTACAGGAATTAGGAAAGGTCGTCCTTTGAAAATGGGACCAAATCAATGACGCGAAATCTCTATGAGTGAGGCACGGTTGCTTTTACATATTCACCCCTTTCGTTTGGGGACATTGGGCCAACCCTGTAGGACATCAATTGCGGACGGGTATTTCAAAGTCATGATGAGGGTTCAATAAAACTTTTTTGCTTTTTTTGTTGACAAACAAAATTGATGGACGGAGAGACAATTTTGGGGAAATATCAAAATGATGTACTTAATGATAGCTTCGCCTTTGTTCACCGTAGACTGTGTTCGAAGTGACTACAATACATTTTTACATCAAAAAAACTTTGCCATTTTTCTGTGTTGAGTTGATTTTTCTTATCATAGCAATATGTTTATACAAGTGTTTACATACTAAAACAGGTTTCGTGCTTATGTTCTCAACACAATGTAAACACTGTTTTTGTGGGAAAACACAGGTTTAATGGAGATGAACGTTGATTATCAGCTGCTTAGTCATAACTTTAATGTAATAAGTATTCTGATTTACGCTAACAGAGAATTATAGTATACTAGCGGCCCGTCCCTGCTTCGCACGGGTGGAGAACCCGGTCTAAAACCCGGTCCCGATGGTTACAAACACAACAAAAAAATAATTATCCGAATCGGTCAAGCCGTTTTCATGTTATGTCGTGACAACGGAAAACGGGTTTCATTTTTATATATATAGATTAGCTTTCCCTACTATTCGGTAGCTCTCTCCCCTCCACACTCTATAACCATCTTCGGGGTCTCATCTACCTCTACTGCCTCTACATACATCAAAATCGGTGAAGCCAAGACATGACCACATAAGAAACGAACGAGCTCGCTTGCGTATTTAAATTAGTAAAGATTATTTTGTGTTTTCGCACAAGTAACATTCAAAAATGTTAATTAATATTACACAAAAAATCTTCAAGGTCATATTTTTTACGCATTACAATCTAGTCTCATTTGCCGATTATAATTACCGAATCAATTCATAGTCGTTCGTCTGCCGACATAAACTTGACAGTAGTCTACAAAACAACAAAGATTTTTTATGAAAAACGTAAATCTTTTATGAACATTTAAAAAGAATGTTGCGGCGAGGTTTCATTCAAAGCAATGGCGGATGATTGTTAACCGGAAGACTATAAAAAGAGTTTGATTACAGGCGAGGAAATAACTTGTTTTCTATAACGAGTGGGACTTGAATCCACAAAAGGGATGCGAGTTTTATTGCTTATGACAACTACCGTCATTTCTAACCCTCATCAGTAGATACAGTTGGTTATTGAGGCATGGTAAGAGGCTATTATGGTGATGCGCTCGGGCGAGGAAATGGATTTGATTTTAGGAGACTCTCTTCGTGTATTACTTTTGGTTATTTCATGAATAACAGCTTAATATCTCTATGGGAAGCTGCGGGACTGTCTAAGTAGTTTACCAAAGCCCTAGATCGTAAAGGTGAGGAAAAGGGTGAACTTTTAGTCAATAAGACTGACCTTAGGTAGTAGGACTTCATTGATGATTTAACTTCCCAAAAACAAGATCTGTATGGGATCATTGCGGGTCTAAAATCGTCACTTTATCAATGTTGCTAATAACGTTGATTCGCAATGTTGATAAAGTGGTAATTTTAGATCCGCTGCACGGAAAACCTAATTATGTTATGAGGAAAAGAACAGCAAGGACCAAAAGCATTTCATTACAGCATCGCATGAAACAGTTATTTATACAATCTAGATAGGCTCTGGCTAACAAAAAGAATAATAGTCTAATGCTAATGAATTTTATGAACGTCTGATTTAGAAAAAACTGGTCAAATAGACAAATAAGTCTGTACATCTATGCAAATATAGGTAAACCATCAAGCGGCGGTACTTTTATTTTGTCCGCCGTAATACAAACATATTTTACCAGTAAACGATTTACCTGTATTTGAGGATACTTACATTTATAATCACACAATCGTTGAGACTTCAAATAAAATATTTCTAACAAAACCAATAAAAGTTTTAAGTGGTATCTGGCAAAGCTATTTGTTCTCCAAATAAAGACTTAGGTACAGAGTCTCTGAGGTCAACTGAATAACAACAACGTCGTTCAGTTTTTATTTGATGTTTATGCTTAGTTTTTGCACGCATTTGATGGCTTTCGTGATTGATCAACTGGTTTTCGTAAAAATTTAACGAATTTCGAGGGAGCTTTGACCTGCGAATTGTGATTTTAGACATCACAAGGTCTTCAATCTATAAAGCAAACAATATAGGGCCCCGGCAGATGTACCCAGATAGCAACGCCTTGAAAAAGACACGTCTGGCGACATGATGAAGGTGGAAAAGGGGCATAAAAAAACTTCAGTAAGTTGCAAAGGACTATGGAGGTTCATAAAGATACATTGGCAGCTGTGCACCTAACGAATTCATAAGAAGAGAACGCACACAAGTGCATTCTCCATTAGAATTTATGTTTGTGTCCACACTTGAGCACTAAATGTATATAGAGAGAAAGAAAAAACTAATATCTCAATCTTGATGGCTAGTCTCTCCGTTAGACGGCCGCCATGGCCAAAAACAGAGCTGAAAAATAATGAACCCGAGTGTACAAAAAGAGGCTTTCCGAAGATTCTTAACACATACAAAAAATCCAATAATGACTCTCTGTTCTATTAGAACGAATAATTTACACGAGACGAGGAAGATCGGTTTGTGTGTGGTCTTTGAACCCAACAATTATTGATGCACGTGGCATTCAGTGCCAGCCGCAAGGAATATATTGATGGCCATTAGTTCCGCTATGATAAGACAAGCATAAATAACTTATTTAGACTGTTGCGCAGTAGCTTGGAAGTTTATGCACACATTTATGCAATGGCTTGAAAAAAAGGAATAGACAAGTCGGACATTATAGAATCGGGGCAGTTTAGTTTGAGTAATTTGATTACCACTGACCAGTGGTAATCAAATTACTCAAACTACTAGCTTTGAGACCTCAAAGCTGTAATGGAAAACATCCAGAGAAAACCAGTACGTATTAGACCAAAAATTCAAGACATGCGATATCCATCTACCCGTGCTTAGCTCGCGGGTCTTGTTACGGCCCACACTGTATTTCAGCAGCGGAAACATTACAGGCTGGTTAAGCGAAGACAAGTTTGTGGTTCTATAGATCGCACTTCAGATCATTGAGAGTTGTGGGACGCAAAGGGCTACTGATGAAACAGTGGATCCTGGACAGTAGAAGTCTGACAACCCTTTCTGCTCTTCCCAAGGCGGGAAAACTCATTTGATTTTACAACCCAAATATAAAACACCACTATGTCAAAAATTTTACTACTTATGCAGATGATATCTCTTCGAGTACAGCATGGGTTGGTACCGGTCGGGGGCTTGCCCGCGAATTTACGAGTATCTCCTGTGTCCTCGAATCAAGGTTGTTGCAAGAATGCCAGGGTTCTCGTACCTTCGATTCATGACAGGGGAACCTAGGGTTTTGGCCAATAGGCGTCTGGCTTAAATCTGGTCTCCCCAGTAGGGGGAATGTTCATTGTCCAACGGAAATGGGGAAAATGTCGTAATTTGAGGATCAGATTTTTTGATTGTCTTATCAATGGGAAATATGGGAATGGAATGGGTTCTTATTGGAACTGCTAACTGCCTCCATTGGCAGTAAAACAGTTATAAGAGACTTATTTGTTGATACTAGATTTTCCAAATGGATAATCAGATTTTTTATAGTTATGAAGGCTTGCTTAAAACCTACATTGACTGCTGACTGGTAGAGAATGCCTCAGGCATTAAAGTCTGCCTATGTATCTTTGTGTTGAATGAAATTTTAAATAGGTAAGAATTTGGAACAAAATTAATATGTTCACATTTATAAATTACAATAGTAATGTCTATAACATTTGCATTTTTTTAATGAATCTCACTAGATTCCTATTAGTCCTAACATAATATTTTCCAAAGTGTAATTTTCTCAACAGCATTATTATCCTAAAATGGCCAATTATTTCTTATTGCAATTATAATTTGAAAATTGGTTCCTTGCAAGAATTATTTAAATAACCACCTCAGTGACTGCAAATTACAGCTGTTAGATATTGTTGTTAATTTATGTGGACCAGAGATTGATGATTTAATTTTCTATGAAGGCTTAACAGAGTCTGTGGTGTGCTCAGACTCTGGTATAGACAAATAGAAAAAAAATGGTTTTACTTGAAAAATTTATGGACAATGCCAGGCACAGTGTAATACATTCTTTTGGTTATTATACAAGACTAAAGTCCTGTTAAAATATTTCACTGCAAAATAATCTTAAAAATATTAAGAAAAAACAATGTTTATTTACACTTCATGTTATGTTTATATTAATACTTTTTTTTATATTGATATCTTTAATCTTTAAATATTCATAGATTTTAGGATTTTAATATATTTACAAAGCGAATAAGATCCTTGACTAATTATCGTTTTTTTTAAATAAAATCTAAACTTACCAAAACTTCATGGTGAGTCCGGTTGCCCCTGTACACCCACTGCACATTGGGCACAGGAACTGTCTCTAGACTTCCACAAGGAATAGTCACATTAGTGCCCTTGTCTGCGGCCACATCCCTGATCTCCACCTCCTCGGCCAGAGCCAAGTGAAAGGCTTAAAAAAATAAAGAAACATTTTTTAATAAAAAATAATAATTACCTACTACAAATAAATTTATTGTATTTTTTGTTAATGAAATCGAATCAGCGAATTTAATTATAGCCGGTTTTAACACAAATGCATTTTATTTACCTTCTAATCCAAGGCAGAACACAGACAACAATATACGCTCGAAAAACATTCTACTAAAACTACATCTAGACACTTAGAAAAATTCTCGAGCTATACTTTTGGTAAAGTAAAAAAGATTTATTCCCTATCTAATTTTATTACATCACACAGAATTAATTAAACGACGGAAGGCGAAATAATAGGAAACAAATCTCACAACAAACGTCTTCACTCCATTGATAAAAGGCATAGACTAATTTAATTTTGTCATAAATTATGTTGCCTCACCTCAATCGTCGCAATACAACATTGCTATTCAAAAAAATAAATGACATTTGCAAGCAAGTAAGGTTAGTTGTACACATTGTACACTAGAGTTTGTTTGTTTTATTTGAATTCGTAATTAAGCAGTACCACTTTGAATGTTGTTTTTACTGCGTGAAGGGTTTGAAGTATACGAAGTATTTTAGTCTTATATCATTAAGATATTTTTTATATCATGAATGAAAATACCACTGTGCAGTTGTGAGTTTTTGCTTAAAGTCCATAGACTATCATTAAACTTTTACTTTACCAGCTTTACCATCTCATCGACTTTGCAGAAGCACTCACAAATATTTGACAAAACAGAGCGATAAAACTGCATTTGATTTATAAAATTATTAGTTATATTTGGAACTTACAAAAAATTTTTGAATTTTGGTCAACTTTATTTTTCTGAAAGTGACATTTCATTTTTCTGACAACTGTCAGAAAGCACTTGTCTATGGTTTTACAATGCATGATCATAGACTAAAATATAGATTTTCTTCGGATATGGCCGCTGTATCGGCAATACAACATCTGCAATGTTTTGTAAATTCATTTTTATAAAATGAATAAGGTGTTTTTTACTTATGTATAGTGATTAGAGGACCGTGTAAAGTGCTGTGATATTTGTAATGGATGCAGAGAACGAGTACGAAATAAAGAAAGTTCGTGATGCCATACAAACGATAGAGACTATCCAGTCCATGATCGACGTTTCAGCTGATAGACTTGAGGGTTTACGGACACAATGCTCAACGAGCGCCGAGCTGACGCAGCAGGAGATCCGGACCCTGGAGGTAGGGGTGCTAACCTTCATAACTCGTTATACGTCAAGGGGAAATGAGCAGTGCCCTTGAAAGTATTATACCGAGAGGCCGGGCCTCAAGGACTTTGCTGCACTCAAGGACTGGGGTGAATAGTTCATTGCCGTAGTGGAAATCGTTGCCGTACGCGCGCGCCGCTCCCTCTCACCTTGAATGCTTAACTTTTTTAATTTCACGCGATAAAACGTTGTAGTAGTCATTTTATTGGTATTTGGATTCTGATGCTACAGTTAGGTTGTAAAATCTGTATTATCATAAAATTATATAAATAATGTACGTAAATATTTGCAGAAAAGTAGGTTTTTGTGTTAAGAATTCGCATTATGTGAAATGTGGCATGTTTTAGAATTTTAATGAGTAAGAATGCATTCCATAGGAGAGAGTAGCTGATTGCTAGTTGTTTGGTCAATATCTTAGGAATCTCATAATTTACATTGATCCACTGGTTTCTACTGCTACAGCTATGGATTAGACAAGTTATGTAGTGGAAAAGTTGATTGATGTGATTAATTATTCTTGTGATTACTATTGCTACTAACTGGAACTAATGTATCTTTGAAACATACATTTTCTTTTAAGTTTTAATAACTAGCTTAGCTTAGTCTTAATAAATCTATATTCTGAATTTTCTTGATTCAAATGTTCATACTGAAGCACAATTTATTATTTTTATTTCAGGAAAAGTTGACAAAATAATTTCATTGTTCTCTTATCAAAGAGGGATGCCATTAAGATTACTTGTGTAAAATAATTATTTTGACAAAAATTATATGTTTTTTAATGAATGTAACCAAAACAATAACAAATTGATTCAAGAAGTGAATCAGACATGCGCACACTATGAATTACTTACATATTTAATCCCATACATTCCGTAATTCCGATACACAGAAAAAAAAAATTGTCAAGATTTAAAAAAGAAATCCAAATGACACATTAAAAAGCCAAAGTTACACTCACAAAAAATAGTCATGTGTATTGCCAATGTGTCATAGAGCCATAACAATCATTATCAACAATGGACGGGCTATTTAGCCAAGTGATTCAATGTTAATACTGATATGCATCATCCCACTTACTGATGACTTGTTTCCCTTTATTGTTTTACTGCTGCATGCAAAAATTAAACCATGTACATACATAGCTATGTATTTAATGGTAGAAATTTGGTTCAATACTTGGCTGACCGAGCTGTGGTCAGGTAGAAACATAGAAAAGTTATCCTTCCAGGGGGTATTACAATGTTGTAAAACCGGGCTTGTTCCAGTGAGTGAACGAGATGGAGCTAGACGACTTGTATAGCTCTGTCCCTGTCACTTGCTGGAATAAGCCTGGTTTTAAAACGTTGTAATACCCCGCCAGGTGCTTTAGCCAAGTGCAAGTAGAACTGGGTCATGATGTCTGACATGCACTGCTGGTCACATGTTCGCTTATCGCATGGAACATTTATATTGACATGAATAACAAGTAGTTGTTCTAGGTCTGGGTCTATAATTTATTTCCAAAAAATAGTCATTCACAGTGTTGGCAAACATTTCATAATTATTAATAATTTGTCTTCCAACTTGCTGTTAACAACTTATTTCCACAATCAAAAATTGATAATTTAACATAATGAAATAATGATATTGGTACTTAACTCTTTTACGTGGGAGCTTCATTAATTGGCCATTGCCCATTCCATTCACTATTGTGATAATGGTCTTTAACCGTTTTATAAAAAAAAAGTTAAACATCTGTTAAACACCTGTCTAAAAAATTATCAACTGCAAAACAACATTGTTAAAAGCATTTTGCAGTTCAGTACACTTTTTTTTGAAAAGTGTTCAACAGATGTTTATCTTTTTGTAGTAAGATGGTAAATGTTAAACATGCATTGCTAAGACAACACTGATAGGTATATTAGTTTGATATACCTTCCAAGTAAGCTATGACTAACATACAATCTTGAACCTCCCACAACAAATATTGTTTAGTCTTTTAGTTTGTTGACAAATATTGTTTATAAATAAATTGACTGTGTGCACATTTGTTTTTATAAACATTTAGTATGTGCAATTTGTAACACACTGGTTTCATTGATATACCTAAATTATTAGTTTTTATGCATCATTTATCATTGGGCTAAAAATATACATTTAACAACTTTTTTTGAGAGTCAATATTGTTTTTTTTTTAATGTTAAGTGACAATCATTTTGTCTGCTTGTTTAGTTAGTAAGACAGTGTCTTTCTAACTTCCGCTCCTCCCACGGCGGGAGGACTCATTTGATGATTTGCCACCTCAAAAACAACTAGCAAGGACTCTTGTATGAAAGTTTTTTTTTGTGTTAAAGCTCAAAAATAGTTCATCTGGAAACTCGAAAGGAAAGATGCCCTTTTTCAGTAACACTAAGCATCACCTAAATATATATAACATATTTACGTTAATGTAATTGCATTCATTTCAATGTCCAGGAGGAATGTTTCAAACATCTTCGTAAATTATATTCAATCGTAAAAGATCGTTTTCTCGATTTCTATATGTTCCGAAACCGCGATCATCTCTATTAAAAGATTTTCTCTACCAATTATTGTTATTACAAGAATTATTTGTTACGATTCAATGATTGTATGATTCTCAATGCGTGTTGACGATTCTCGGGATAACTACAAAGTCTCGACGAGAAACTAAATAATTAAACATTACTTGAATGGTATTGGCTGTGTTAAGCAGCCTGCCCCGGTATCGCTAGGGTTAAAATTGTCGATCAAACTTGTAGTTTTTTAGAAAACCTTGCAGGCAATAACTAACACAATGTAAAAAAAAATATTAATTTACGTGCAGTCCTGCGGAAGTTATCTTCATGACCCTTTTTCGGTCATGGTGGCAATCTCAGTGAATACACGATGTAAAGTGCCCAAATGTGTGCCCAAACGCTGAGCCATTCTCTTTTTCTTTAGTCTCAAAGTACCTACAATGGGACGGCCATGTTTTAACACGGTTATGTCCAGAGTATAGCATAAATAAATGGCAAAATAATTATCGGCGTCACGGGCTGTCTTACTGACAACTTCCTGAATCCGGTTTGCTAATAAAAACATCGAACGGAACCCAAATAACGCGTTACCAGATCTAGGAGTGCCTAAGATGGAGCGAGCTTACACAGGAAGCACAGGATCTCCTGCATAATGATGGTACCAAACTCCGGCAGGATGTTGGTGAGGCCTGCTACCACCATTGAGATAGCTTAGCGGTCACAGCGGGTTATAGGTAGCCTGTGGTCCCGTTGGCTGAGGGATACACCCACACCAAAAAAAAATGTAGATGTATCTATCAATTTCGCAAACGACAGGGTTGAAGTTTAAAACCATTAGTCTCATTTCTTGTCGTTATGACGAAACCATTCCATCCATCATACTTCCATCCATCCATCTTACTTAATCATTTTCTTTCTATTCCAGGGCAAGCTGGTGAAACACTTCTCCCGGCAGCTGGTGATCAAGGCCAGCTTCGGTGAGGAGTTGCGGCGTGAGCTCGGCGATGTGCCGTGTCTCGCGCAGTGGCTCAGGGTTGTGGGGCTCACCCCCGATTCCATCGAGGTACGTAGATTTATATCACGAGTGAAGTTTGGTAGACTACGGAGCATGTCACATAAGAGAGGCGGCTTTGACTCACTATTGGGTGGAATAAAGATGCTAACAATGGTTTTCATTGAGGCGGATCTTCAGGATTTTTGGAAACTGTTATTTGGGCTTATTTGGCCTGGTTTGCGACGAGTGAAGTGGAAAAGAGTCTCGCGAAATTATAAAACAGGAGAGGCGAAAGACGCGATGTAACTTCAAGCAACGTGTTTAGTTGCTTTCTGAAGTTTTCTTCGCTCCACTCGAAACAGCGGTGGTAGTGGTGTGTTCCACTTGAAATATTTTGACGGCACGATTAGAGCAGTAAATGAGCGATTAATTGCTGTGATGCGTGTCGCGGGTTCGATTCCCGCACTAGACAAATTATATTATTAATTGTATTATCTACAAGGTTATTGTTATGGTGGTTGTCTGGGTATTACCACGATACAGTCGAGCAATTCAACAGAAGCGGCAACTTTTTTTAAGCACTGTAAATAGCAAGTTTGCATAGACTAGATATTTCAAAAACTTATTCTATAGACGTAGCTGTCCTGTACCTATCTGATAACAAGAATTCGGTGACGCGATTCTTGGTGATCTCATCAATCGGCCCATAACACACTTCTGAATGTTAGGCCTCTATCAAATTATACTGAAATCCTATAAGTCTAATCAGATATGAGAAGAAATGTTCGCATTAGAATCATAAAAAAGAGGATGTAAATATCCGTTGATTAATAAAATTAATCACATCAGGAAATAACTAATTAGTTTTGACGTATTATTGTAGTAGTGAAAACTATCGTCAAATATTTAGAAAAGGTGTGATAAGATGGTGGACTTCTGAAGAAGAAAATTTAGTTTATTTTCGCAATCTAATATCAACATTTGGCAAACATCATGTATTTTTATTTAAGGTGTGTGTGATTTCCCTTTACGTTGGAACTGGTCTATAGATGCATGTAGAATGATTTAATTATATTTAAAATCAGCCTGTAATGTTCCCACAGCTGGGACATAGGCCTCCTCCCTGTGAAAGGGAGTAGGTTGTAATCAACCACGCGGGCACAATGCGTATTTTCTTGTTCTAAGACATGCCGATGTTATCCTTCACCGTTTTGAGCGCAGTGTTGATAAAATACATAAAGGGCTATTGAAGGACACCGTGGATTTTAGTCAGTACAAGTCTGACAGTACCTCTCGCCCTGCCCGGGGTGGGAGGTCTCATTTGATGATTTTACCACGTAAAAAAAAAAGTGTTGATAAAATAAATAACAAAATGTAATGCGCCTGTCTGGGTTACAACTCGTAAGTCTAGGCAGTTACCAATAGGCCATCACTGTTCCCTTTTACATACAAAACAAGAAGTATATTCTTTGTTAACACTAAAGGAAAATAAAGTGAGAAAACCGACGTGGCCAAAAATTCTAAAATATTCGAAGTCATGCAAAAAATGACCTGTAATCTACAGGGCCTATAAATGCATTAATGATATCCTTCTGATCTTTGATTTGCGATTATAAACTTTATTAACAACGTGTCTTGTTCCCCAGGCGGTATGTTCCCGCGTGGCGTCGTTAGAGACGCTGCGGGAACGCTCCGACCACGAGATGCGCGCGCTACTCGCCGGCGCGCGCGACGAGGAGGTGCTGCGCCTCTGTCGAGCCATGCAGCGGCTCAGGAGTTACATAGGTGAGTTTTTTCCGAGTACATATGGTAATAAAGCGGGAACGCTGCGACGTCAAATTATGCAATATTTTAGTGTGTTAAATGGCATTCTAATAAAAAATTGTTGAGATCAAAATTAAGGCTAGTTTGTTATGTTGGCACCGCAGCGCTTCACCGATTTTGGTACAGGGATAGATTAGACCCTGGAGATGGCGAAACCGCTGACAAAACTTAGTATTCTATACTTTTCCCATGCACTTAATATCCTAGAAGTTTACCCTGACAATAAACTTAAATCAACGTCATGTTAATCGAGATTTTCTGACGTCAAGCGGGCCAAAATCTGCCGTGGTCGCGAGATTGCCTCATCAGGTAACCGTGGACCTCGAACGAAAAGGGCTATTGAAGGATCACTGTGGATTTTAGTCAGTACGAGTCTGAAAGTCCCTCACGTCCCGCCGTGGGTGGATGATTTTACCACGATAAAAAATGGTAAATCCCTTATTTTACCTAAATATTAAAGTTATGACTGTTTTGTTGTCCACAGAGGCGCTGGGTCGCGGCGAGGGCGGTGCGGAGCTGCAGTTGTTCTGGGACTCGTGGGAACGAACCGTGCGGGCTTCACCTCGGGCTCCTAGAGCCAGGCATGCCAACCACGAACATCATGGCACGCCGCATAACAAGAAAGGTAATATACTTTTGCTAGAAATTAATAGACCTTATTAGAATGGACAACAGAAATGAATAGAAGTTTATTCGCTAGAGATATGGTTTTGCAACGCTGTTATATTTATGGAGCGAGATACACCAGACACCTGTAGATGCGAATGATGCAGATTTATGAAGAAAAATATGCTTTTGATTGAATCGAAACTAGCACGGTAAATGCTGACCACATTCGAATAATACTGATAACGTCATAATGTTAAATAATAGGCAAATCGTCGGCACGTATGATGCTGACATTGTGCGACCAACTTTATAGTACCGAATGTATACGCCCATTCCAATTGTGAAAAAAAAAGAGAGTACATCTTTTTTTTTCACAATTGGAATGGGCGCAAAAATCTGCAACGGAATTGTTCTTCAATTGGACGGAACAGAATTATAATAAGGTATATTCTCTAGCACCTATTTACAATAGCGACTAATCTAATATTTATTGTTCCAGGTGGCAAGTCTCCTCCCACGCCGGTAGCCAAGCGGAAACAGAACAGTACCCTCCCGCCTCCCGCCGCACTCACCAAGTCACGCTCGCACGAGTCGCAACTGTCTGTCAGACCGGACGCCTCCGACCTCAGGTAAGTGGTACAGAAGGGGAGAATAACCTTACCGCTGTGAGCTGTGGCTACGGGAGGTACGGCGAGCGCGGTAAGATGAAATGTTTGAATCATGTCACGGGACTTCGCTCACGCACAGTTCGCTCCGAGCAAATTACTACAGCAACGCGCGGTATTTAGAGCTCTGGGATCTCTGGGGAAGTACAAGCGATGACGCGAAACAGCGATACGGACAGGAATGCGGGGCTGGAGAGTTCGGCGGCGTACATAACGGTCCACCGAACCGCACGCCGCAAAAGCATCGCTTTTTTTTTGCGTGTTAAAATCATCAAATGAGTCCTCCTACCCCCCACTGTCAGACTTTTACTGACTAAAATCCACGGTGTTCTTCAATAGTCCTTTATGTTCCGGGGTCACGGTGATGGAAAGAAGTCCCGCGACCCCGGCAGGCTTTGGCCCTCTGAGAGGGGGCCCCGTCATTTTGTTGACGCTCTTTGAGGCGCACGTGGAACACGACGCGCCGTCGACCCGGGCATGGTCCATGGTCGGACAGCGAGTTGCCCTTTACTCGCTGACTGCATGCCCGCGCCTACGGTGGCCGGAGATCATCTGCCGATGTCCGAAGCCGTGGGCGTGTACCACTGCGGTTGGGGCGGAGGGAGGACGCTGTCTTCTCTCTCTCGCGGCCCGCCACCGCATAAGCACCGCTTAGACCAAAGTGAACGGGCCCATTTTTTACAGCTGAACCTGTGTGCTTAGTGCGAGTTTTTTGTTACTTAAACGCGATAGTAACGTTTATCCGCGTTTGGAATTCTTATTAACCCGCTCCAAGATCGTGAGAACTCGGAACCAATGAATGGCAAATGCGGTTAGACCTTACCATCGAGTCAACGTACAAATACTTCAGAACTCACACTAAGCACACAGTTATTGAGATAGCGGCTGTAAACCTTCAAAAGACGCCAATCTTTGGGTCGGTAGTACCATATCACAGTGATTTCCTCCCTCCTCACAGCGATAACAGCCAATCCTCGGCCGTGGGTACAGTGGAGGTGACTCCGCCGGCGTCCCCGCACGACACGGAGTCTGACAACACGCCCCAGCATCGACCGCCGGCCTACTACAACAATAATGTAAGACGCACACACTTATAACTAAGACACCCATGACGCGATTCGTGCTTAACTAAAAATGAAAATCGACTTTGCTACTACGATATAATGATGCAATTCGACTGACATCGTCGTGGCGAGCGTGTTTTGTTTTTTCATCTACCTCACCTACGGCATCCAGTGACAATGGCACCTGAGCCAATTTTTTTCCCAGGTGCCTTTCGTGGAATACCTCCAACGTGTTTTATGTCATATGCCGTAGTAGTAAGGATGATTTTCACTTGTAGTTGAAATTGATCGAATTACGTTCGCATCGCGTCATGAGGAAGCTCCCTTACTACCTCATTTGTACAGAATTAGCCGCTTTAGATCATGCTCTGTAGGTTTTAGAGTTCATTTTGGTATAGCCTGTGTGAAACTCTAGGGACTAGATGACGCCCTATGGTGTCTTTGGCACTTTTATTATAAATATAGAAACGCATTTGTACATTTTAGCGCTTTAGGCTTTCTCTTGTAGGCTATAGAGATTATTTTTAGATAACCAGAGCATTTTAATAGAGCCTGTATCGAGAAGATTTTTTTAGGATACTCTATGTAATACTAAATTGTTTATGAATAGAAATATCACTGGCACTAGTGTTTTCATGTTAGGTGTAGAATAGGCATCGAATTACTTACACAAAAAAGCACAATTACTTTCAACAGGATGACATTTTCTTGTAATGTAATATTTGTACATATTATGCACATTTTCACGTCGTCATTTTAAATGTAAGATAATTTATAAGACACCTTGTATGACGAGTAAAGAAAATCATTAGCACTTTTATTTAAAATTTTGGACATATCATAGGGATCTTTTAAGGATTATATGGATCGTGTTCAATATTCATTAATAATGATAGGATGCTTTGCCGCTTATTGTGCCGTCTCACTAAGTCAGAATTTCAGTGGTAGCTGAAAAATGTACATACTCGACTGTCAGAAATGAAAATATTTTGAAATACAGGTAAAGTAATATTTAGGCAATTGATTAGGACAGGAGTTTCCAAACTATTTCGTTTCGCGACATATTTTTGTATTGACTCCCTAGCTAGTTAATACTAATGACTGATAAATAGTTGAAAACCAGTAAATATTGTAAAACATTTTTAAACGAGGAAGAATGGACTTCCTGGCACATTCTTCTCCATACGAACCTACCCTTCAGGAATATTAGTATCTTCTTTTTTAATATTCGACAATTAAAAGTGCCTCTTTGATGGCCTCATTGAAATAAATGATTTGACTTTGAAATAGGAACACTAGAATCACATCTTAAGACTACAAAAGAGTTCAATGAGACACATTGTGAACCAAATTAAAGAATCTTCGATCCACGCAAATTCGATCCGGAGAATCTAGTGTCGTCTCATTTGCGTACTAAGTACGGTGTATAGTTTGGGATCTCCTAAGTTAGGATGTAAAGTGTCTCGGTCTGTGATATGGCTGCGTTTGACGTGACTGTAGAGCTAGACCTTGTTGTGTGGAGAAGGAGGTCGCGCGCGGGCGGCGCGGCTCGCTCCTGAGCGCGCGGCCGGGCCGCCTGGCCAGCATCATGGCCTGCGCCTGCGCCGCGCCGCGCAAGCGACACGACGCGCCGCGCAAAGACACGCACGACACGGTGGGTACCCACGACTAGGTTAGTATGGCCACTGCGAGCCCCACGATTGCTTACACACGCATGTTTCAGCTAAATCACACAACTTATTTATTACAATTACACTACCGCACGCAAAATATGCGCATTAGAGGTGGAGTTGCAGACTGTTACAATACAATAACACTATGAATCAACACTTTGAAGATTTTAATTACAGTTCTTCAAAATAACTAACGTTCCTCACCTACAGTTTCACTACAAAAGAATTAAACGTCTGTTGAACACTTGTCCAAAAAAAGTGTAGGTATTTGACATTGACATAAGGTCAGTTTTGCTGTTGCACTTTTTTTTGAAAAGTGTTTAACAGATGTTTTACTTTTTGTAGTAAGGGTGCTAGTGTCTAGCTGGGCAGTGTTTTAGCTGAGAAGTGGCAAAACAAACTCTCCAAGCAACACATGTGTTGCGGTACAATAGCTGAGCCCGTTAGTATATGGCTGATGTTAATTTCAGATGTATTTTTTTCAGTAAATCCAAGATTATTACACTAAATAGAGATTTGTCTTGTTAAAAGAATTGATTGATGAAATGAAAATTGGAAAACAATTAAGAACTTTTACAAGTTTCTTCAAAAGATATTGTAAATATTGAAATAACATAAACACTGGGTAAACTCCGCTTTGACAATACGAAACAATCTTCAAAGTTTTTTAAAGTAAGAAAAAAAATCAATATTATTGATGAATGAATAGGAGGAACACTAGCACGCGTTGCATGACACCAGACAAAGAATAGACAAATCTCTCTGTACAATTTGTCCTTTTCTTACCCAAGTGCGGCACAACCTATTACATTTTAAATATCGTCATGCTTAGGACGATATATCTTTCTACATTTTGCCTATTCTTCCATGAGATGTCATGCTAGGCGTGCTGGCAAACATGTCTCTTGAATTTTATGTAAAGTATCATTCAACAAATTTTTGAGACATATCTACAGATTTTTCTTCACACACTTTTTCTTTTAATGCTGGCACTACAAAAATGTGTATTTCTTGAAATATTAATGTTATTTGTGGTGTTATACAAAATATGCTTAATCGCTATTGACACAAAGTTACCATTGTGTCGGATTACGTTTTACTTTGACACTCAGTTAGCAAGATGTTTATCACTCAGTAACTGGGTTGTGGACATTAAATAAACCTACTACACTATTCCCAAACCACTGCAACTCTTGAAAGCCATAATCAACAGTGGTCACCATAAAAGCGCCGTGACAACGAAGCTCGACGTGTCCCGGAGAATGAATTTACCTGTCTTCCTCCTGTCTATCCTGCAACGAGATTTATCAGAAAAGAATAGTCGAGGCGTAGGAAAAAAGCGAGCCCATGATGATAGCCAAAATGATTATCAGACTCCTACCGACTAAAAACCACCATGTTCCTACACATGTCCGTTGCGTTCCAAGGCCGTGATATGCAGGTTAGACAGACCCACGAAACTAATAACCGGTCTAAATCCGTTAATTTTCTATCAATCAATATTTGGGAAAAAATAACATGGATACTCGCCAAATACTTCTACTGTTGTGCCAGCACACCTACTCCACTACCCCCCATTATAAGCCCCCCCTCTCCCCCCGCAGGCGGTGGTAGTGGGCGTAGCGCCGCGGTCTCCGCGCACGCCCACCGTGAGCCGCTGCATGGCGCACGACATCGCTCACCGGTTCACAAAGACCTTCAACATGATCGCCACGTGTGACTACTGTGATAAACAGATGCTGTTCGGCTCGGGCTTGAAGTGTAAGGAATGCAAGTTTAAGTGTCACAGGTATGTTATTTAAATCGATCTAAAGTAGCTGCTAATTTATTAATCTATTTTTAGTTTTACCAAAATGTTTGTGTGCTCTGAATGTTGAAAACTGGAAGTCATGAGGCATTTGCCCAGCAGTGGGATGATAGTGATACAGGCCTGCAATATCAGTTTTGTGTTAATGGCGTCCATGAAGTTACGGGACATTTACACGGGTCGATTTGGCAGGTGACTTCTCATGCGTCGAAAATCGACCGGCTAAGGGGGTGGTAAAATGTTTGAAACACGCCATCAGGCGCCGCCCGTGGTGAATTTGGGTACTTACAAAGTATTTAATGGATTATACGCGCCGCTCGTCGCACCGCTCACCACTTAGACCAAAGTAGGGTAGTAAATGAGACTGGTTTGATAAGCAATGCGATTGATGAAAACCGCACAGCAGGTTGTATCGGACGTCACCAGGCAAATCAATCTGTTTAAATGCTTCAATAGCAACAAATGTTTATTCCTTCCAAAGATAGCAGAAATATTCAATACAGTATGTATTAATTTTGAAGTATGTATGTCATAATAAATATTATTTCTTTCAGGGATTGTGAAAGTAAAGTACCTCCGTCATGTGGTTTACCGCCTGAATTTGTGGATGCTTTCAAAGAAAAGTTCCATAAAGACGGTAAGTGTGTTTCGATGATTATATTTCACTAATTTTATTTTGAATCCCATCACAATTACTTTGTTAATTATTTCCAGTATTTCATATTTTAATATAGTATTCGTCTTGTATCGTGGTTTTATCGGCAATTTTGTTTTAAATGATAAATGATTTTGATGATCTTGTTAGCGGTTATAAGATTCAGTTGTAACAAACCGCATGCGTGTGCGTAGATAAGCGAAATACGAATTGGATTACTTGAAACTAACGACCTGGTCCTTGTGGCCTATGATTGTTTTATGACTTGAAGATATTATTCTATAAAAATAAATAAATTTACTATTAAATAAAAAATGCGGACCGCCGGCCGCGCCGTCAGTTAATTTTGAGGCCCTTGCCCACCAAAATATAGTCCATTGCTGCGTTAAACAACATCTTCAAATATAAAAAAAAAAAAAAAACTGTACATGTTTTCTACAGGTGGTTACTACGGCTATGTGTCACCCCAGCCTGGTCGAGGATCCAGTTTCCTTTCATCACTGACCCATCGCAGAAGACCGCATGCGCCACCCGTACCGCATCATACTGTACGTATCTGTAACAGTAGCAATAGACAGGTCTTAACTTGTTTCTCTGAGTTCTCTAGACTGCATACTTAAATTAACTAATTTTTAATTCTTAAAAGAACAAAAGTAACGTCTGAATTGCTAGTGTTTTCAACAATCAAAATTAAATTATGTATTTCAACATTAACTGACTAACATTGACTTAAAAAAGACAATATATCTAATTAATGTTTTATTGTTGCATTATGTCGTTTGTAAATTATTGTATGAGAACAACAAATCATGAAGAAAAAGAAAATCGCGAGGAAAAATAAAATGCCACTATCGTTTACAACAAAAAACTTAAACATTGGTTGAACACCTGTTTAAAAAAGTGTCAAATGCAAAACCGCATTTATTTGACTTTCATATAAGGGTCGCTTTGCAATTACATTTTTTTGACAAGTGTTCAACAGATGTTTAACCATAATGTAGTAAGATATTTAAACTTTTTCCACCTTATGAGGATAAATGCCTTATTGCATTCACCTAAACTGTGTTACTCTGCTTGTCTTGTCGGTAACCAAGTGGTGCTACATCCCCAGGGCGGCCCCGACTCGTCGTCGAACACGTCGTCGTGCAACAGCTCCACGCCGTCGTCCCCGGCGCTGGCGCCCCCGCTGACGCCGCACGCTGCGCACGCGCCGCACGCGCACCACGCGCACCACACGCACCACCCGCACCACCCGCCCACCACCAAGCAGCAGTTCCACTTCCCAGGTAACACATATCTAGGCCAAAGCCTACCGTGGTCCATAAAGGGCTATTGAAAGACACTGTAGATTTTAGTCAATACAAGTCTGACAGTCCCTCCTGCCTTGCCTTGGGTGGAAAGGACTCATTTGATGATATTACAACGTTAAAAAAATACATAATGAAGGATGAGGCGGAATGTGGGAGGAGGAGGCAATCTTCCGCCTCGCTCCAGCCACTGCAGGAAACGCTCGTACCTTCGGATATGCGAGGCAATTTCCGGCCACCGTAGGCGCGGACTTACGGACGGCGAGTAATAAGTAGCTTGCGGTCCAAACAAGGATCAGGAGTATTACTATCTAAGCGCGAAACCCATAGGTTGCGCCGACGTTATGGGCGTTTCTTATTCTTTATCGCTGAATATAAATTAAAGATACGAGTGAAAAATTGGTGACAACATAATTGGTCAGTTCCGACACCTAATATGTTGTCAAAACTTATGAATTCAGAACGAATAGGGGGTATGGTTCACTTGTAATTTTCGGCTAGTGCCCGTATTTTCATTGACGGACTAAGAGAGTGGACCTCCAGGCCCGAGTCGACGGCGTGGCGTATTCCATGCGCACCTCATGAAGCTGTTTACATAGTACTACGGTCGCGGGACTGATAATTATGTATTTTTGTCGACAGAACTAAAGCCGGTAGTATCTAGTCCGAACCACTCGTCGATACAATCCCCGGCGAGACAACAAGACAACAAGGAAGACCTCACGGCCAGCGTTAAAAGTGGTGAGTTTACATAAGAATTACTATCAAAGATAGAATTAGGTAATGTTTCGTACATTCTTAACATTCTTATAAAGGTTGGGAGTTAGCAGCCGCGAAAGGCTAATGGCTATAATCAACTGGTCAATCGAGCTCAGCTCTGCAAAGTGGTGAAATTAAAACAAAAGCAAAAAAAAGAATAGGGATACCCTGGAAAAATACTGTCAAAACCGGAATTTTAATCCGCGGTCTTTATAGAGCTCCATCGCTTAAACCATTAGTTTACTCAGACTGCGTTGGTAGCGGCTGTGAAAAGACTTGTAGCGTACATATGGCTACACATCAAGCTATACATTACCAGTTTATTTTGATCTCGCTTTCCATGATCTTTTCGCGCAATTAATAGTATAGCTGTGTGTCCAATCAGCTTCAGAGAAATCTCATCCCTAAGTGATGACACCGACAAAAGGGGTGAGTTTTCTCTGAAGTTTACCATACTTTCGGCACTATGAATAAAATTTTGATGCCATCTCTGACGCTTTCTGTATAGTGGTAATGTTATAAAGGAAATATTATTAATTCTGATACATTAAAAAAAATAATGTCGCAAGAAAAAAATAGAAATTATGCAAATATGAAGTGAAAGATCCATGTCAAGCATTTAAAGAACTTTTACCTGTCTTAATGAAAAGCAATGACCCCTCCCCCCAGGTGATAGTTCCCGCTGTGTGTCCCTGTCGGGCTCGGGCTCCACGGACAGCGGCGGATGTCAGCGAGCTGACTCACTGGACCAGAACAACAAGCACGACTCACGGTGGCCCCGGCAGAATAGTGTACGTATTAAACACTTTGATATAAAATGTTATGAGACTGCTACTTATCTTTTAAAGAGTTGATTTTTAGACGTTAGTAGTTATTAGCCTATAAATATTCCCACTGTTGAGACACAGGCCTCCTCTCTGTGAGATGGAGTGGGCCATAATCCACTACGCGAGCTCAGCGCAGGTTGGTGGATGTCACATGTCTTCGAATTTTTGGTTCTTCGAATTTTAGCCAGTAGTTAGCAAGAGGTTATTTATTACGATGATTTTTGAGGAAAATTAATTCAGCTGCGAGTGGGATTTGAACCCGTGTCTTCTGGATAAATATTCTAGACGCACTAGGAAGTGTGTCAACTTGCAAGATTTGTTAACAGACATACAGCGACAAGTGAAACTAAATAAAAACTTGTACCATTACTTGGCTTTCCATGGCTTTGCTTTCTGTATATTGTTTTGTTTGTTCCGGCCAAGACTCAAACTAGAAGCAAATGACTGTTAGTGTCTAACAAAAGAAATATCCGTTCAATTGGTTAACTATGAGACCGTTATCAATTTCAAAAACTTCCGAATTTTACAATATTAAGTACAATAGTGAAATTACACAAAATAACTTTAAAATATTTGTCTCTTACCGCCGATACTACTTACAAATACTGATATCCAGCTGCATCTGGTTTGACTGGCAGCCGACCCCAATATAATTGGCAAAAGGCTTGGGAGATGATGACCGCCGCCGAAAGCTTAACTAATAATAATGTCCGTTTTCAACTCATGCGCACAGTAGGTTCAGTTCCGGTCATTATTCTGATAACGCACCACGACCGAGGGCGGTCTCCTCGCGATAACGACTGACACATGACATTCAACTTACTGTATTGTTCTAGTGAACTTGTCACTTAGGAGCTTTGTTTTAAGCTTTTTATTAAAACATCTGGATTTCAGAGTTTTTTTTTTGTAATTTTTTTGGGAAAACACTTTCTTGGGTTTACCTTGGGTTTATTCTTAGTCTACTTAATGTTTCTTTACTTTCATAGATAGAAACTTGTGTTGAGTTCAGTGATATCCCATGGCATATAACTACCGAGATGAAGTATCTGATGTGTTAATCATCAATTTAAACTATCTGAATGCGTGATTAAGTAACAAACATACAAACTTACATTTTTAATATTAGTAGGAAATAAGAATGTTTTAAAGTTTGTGTCTTAAGATAGTAATGTTGTGTTAGGTTTTAAAACTTCAATTTGTGTTACAAAGTGGTAGAAATAAAACTAGGAAATATGTCTATATTTGTACGAAGACGTCGACTGTTCGAGGAAGTAAGTATCCCGGTATTTGCGTTAGGACTTTAAGTTTCTTATTAAACACTAGCTTTTGCCCGCGGCTTCGTACGCGCAAAACGTTTTTTATCGTTCCTGTGGGAATTTCGGGATAAAAACTATCCTATGTCCATTCTCGGCACTCAAACTAACTTTATATCAAATTTCATCCAAATCGGTTCAGTGGTTTAAGCGTGAAAAAGTAACAGAGAGACAGAGTTATTTTCGCTTTTATAATATTAGTAGGGATTTATCCTGCTAATATTTTTTGTAATAAATGAATGTTATTTCAAATACAGTTTTGATAAAAACCAATTCATGTACTTGATATGAAGCGGAATGGAAATTAATTTCCTACTCCCCCGTTTTTGTTTTTAATTCATTTTGTTGTGGTATCCATGACAGTTTTAAAATATTTATATAAAGCCGATATTATTTCTTAATAATCTTTATGTTGGTTAATGGCGAAGATTTTTTTAAATCGGTCCAGTATTTTTCAGTTTATCCTTTACAAACATAATAGTAGATTACGCACCAAGGGAGTAAAGCATTGCCTTACGTCACGGGCGTATTGAATCCCGAAGTGACACCACAGGGGACACTAAGGATTCTGGGGGTGAACCTCCTTAGCGCAGCGAGGAGGTTCAAGGAATTAAGTTATCCTTTGTGTAGAGAGGCATTCAAGTCAGCCCAAGACAAGGCAGCTTTACTCCCGAGGAGCGTACTCTGGTTTTCAAACCTACTGATTTGAATTTGGAACCTCAAATAAAACCGTATGAAAACTGTCAACAAGGAGTTGTATCAGTAATGGCGGCCGCTGGCCGTAACAGCTGATCGCTTGCAGTGGTGCCAACTTCACATTCGAAGGTTATCGTACAACATCAAATTTCAAAAATCGAATTTATTTTCTCGAATTATGTGTGAAAAACAGAGTACGCTCCTCGGGAGTAAAGCTGCCTTGTCTTGGGTTAACTTGAATCCCTCGCTACAATAAGGATTTTAAACTTAATTCCATCGTTTCACACGGGAATTAACACTTGAAACCTCCTCGCTGCGCTACGGAGGTTCACCCCCAGAATCCTTAGTGTCGCTTCGGGATTCAATACGCCCGTGACGTAAGGCAATGCTTCACTCCCTTGTTGCGTAACCTACTATTAATATTAGTGTCGAGGTCCACCGTGGCGGAGGTGGCGTGACAAACATGACCAGACATTGCCCAAATTGTGGCCAGTGGGACACAGAATAAATGTAACTAAAAAAATGCATTATAGAAAAAGGACATAAGTGATCAATTCTGTTTCGTCTGTTCCAGCTGTCTATGAAAGAATGGGACATCCCTTACGACGAACTGAAGCTGTTCGAGGTGATCGGCACGGGTCGGTTCGGCACGGTGTATCGCGGCAGCTGGCACGGCGCCGTCGCCGTCAAGGTGCTGCACGTGCTCAGCGACGACTGCGTGCCGCTCGACACATTCAAACATGAGGTAACACACTCACTCTCACACACACACAGTTCGGCACGGTGTTCCGCGGCAGATAACAGTTTAGTTTCGACAAGCGGTAACAGTAACTTCAAGGCTAATTATAACACAACTACTTGTATTAAATCTTTCCGTATCTTTTCCAGGTGGCGACCTTCCGTAAGACCCGTCACGAGAACCTGGTGTTATTCATGGGCGCCTGCATGAAGCCGCCGCGGCTGGCCATCGTCACCTCGCTCTGCAAGGGTATGACGCTCTACACGCACATCCACCTGCGGAAGGACAAGTTCACCGCCAACAAGAGCGTCATCGTGGCGCAACAGATATCACAGGTACGTGGTATCGCTCGCCGTCTGATCATGGACTAGGTAGAAGTCGATTGCGCATAGACAAATAGTAATCTAACGGGCTTTATAGGGCTAATCGTCTGCGAGGGTCTCGAGAATGTCTTGAAAGAGTGTCGCGGCTCTGGAACGCAAAAGGCAAATGAAGGAACAGCGTGGTTGTTTATGAATTTCAGAAAATGAATCTAGTCTTTGGACCCATAATGTTTCAGATCTATAAGACAATTTACTGCTTCTTGTGAGGTATCATCAAGATTCGTGACCCTGGACCATAAAGGGTTATTGAAGGACACCGTGGATTTTCGTTAGTACAAGTGACAGTTCCTACTGCCCCACCCTGGGTTGGAGGACTCATTTGATGATTTTAATGTGATATTTTATTGCATCACAACTTTTTGGCGATAGCAGTGAACTGTATGGTTGATATGAAGTGTGATAGAAAAAAAAAAACTAAGAAAAGCAATAAACATGTAATATACGCGTGCGCAAGCTGAAATATTTCCAACAACGTTTATGGAGCTAAAAAACTGCCAATTCTATTTTTCTTTTAAATACATTGAAAAATAGACAAAGACATTTATTCGTTGAATATTGTACTGGGACAGAGATGTTAAAATTATTTGGATGAACATATCCATCGCACAAAGCGGCATACGAATATTTACAAGTAGTTATACATTTTATAACCATTATACCTATATTCATTTTTAAATTCAAAACATTGAAAACAAAACATTAGAAAAACACAAGAAATAAATAAAAGTACAAATTACCATGAGTTTTGCAACACAGCTGTTATATTGTTTTTTTTTTGTTTCTCAGGGTATGGGCTACCTGCACGCGCGAGGAATCATCCACAAAGATCTGAAGACGAAGAACATCTTCCTGGAGAATGGCAAGGTGGTCATCACTGACTTCGGACTCTTCAGTGTTACCAAACTGTGCTTTGGAAACAAGTTAGTACAAAGGTCAATATGAAATGCACTTTACTTACTTAGTTATAAGTGTTAATGTTCTTTCAAACTGGTGTGGACAAATCGTAGATGAGGAATCTTGAAACTGATTTTTTATGCAATACTAACTTTTTCCCGTGTTAATTTAGAAGTTGATAATATACAGGATGAAGGCGTGGTTACCTAAATCCGAAACTATGAGAAATAGCAAAAAATACTGATTATAATAGACACTAAAATTGCAACATAGGATTTTTGATAAATTGATATTCCTAGTTAGGGAACCGAAATACTCGATTTTGATGAAAAAAAAACACGATATCTTTCAAGGCAATTTATTCGAAACATACGCTACCCGTAATTTCTATCTGTTGTTTCTTCTGATCGGAGAATGGTCCATACCGGTTTGACTTTCATTTTATACTGCTTTTACATGGTGTACAAAATACAGTCTTTTTTCAAAGTTCGAGAAAGCTAAAACTGTTATCTGCGCTAGCGTTGTTGCGCGCCGTGTGTAAGTAAATTGAAACTAATTTTATAGAACCTTTCTAAACACGAGCATTTTGAAATTAAATTCAACCAGTCTGAATATAACTGCAATATTATTTAAGCACGAGGTTGCACGATCACTGCATTGCACGACACTTGGAGGCGTGGGGACTTACTTCTATACATACTATCTTAGCACGAATATAATCTGTGCCTGAATTGAATAGCAATATTGCAAAACTAGCAATTTTAAATGATAATATGCACCTCTTTCAACATCTTGGGTTGGAAAAGCACTGAGCATGAAGTTACAGGATTTGTTGCATAATCAGCCTAAGATATTCACATTTCTGGGACATAAGTCTCCTCTCTGTGAGAAGGAGTGGGCCACAATCCACCGCGCAGACCCAGTGCGGGTTGGTGGATGTCAGATATCATAGAATTTTTGGTTCTAGGACATGCCGGTTTCTTCACGATGTTTTCCTTCACCGTATTGAGAGCAGTGGTTATGAATTATATAATATAAAGTGGTGGTTGGGTTCAAATCCACGACCTATATAATTCGTAAGACAGAGCCGTTACCACGGGGCTATCACTGCTCTCAAATATCTGACAGCTCATTTGATTGCCAGATTATTTGACCAGTTTGTTTGAATATGAGAATGAAATTGTTGTAGGTCTCAACAAAATATATAGAAAACATCTTTTACGTCTGTGTAAGTGTGTTTTTTTTAGGTGGAATCATCAAATTAGATCAGTTCAAAGATGGGCTGATGACATAAGGGCCTTAGTGTGTGCAACCTGGATAAGAACTGCCAGAGATAGGGTTAAATGGAAACAGATGGAGAAGGCCTTTGCCAAATTGGCAAACTGTAGACGGAAGTTAAACAATTAACTGTACTGACTAAAATTGAACGCGTTCCTTCAATAGCCCTTTACTTTCAAGGGTCAAAATTACCCTTTTGGATAGTTCTGCGGCCCTTGTTATAGTCCCTCTGATGCAGCTGTTAGGAATGAAGTCGGATATTCAACTCTCAGTTGGGTTAATATTATAATATGTTGCCTCCCTCAGCCTCCGCGGCGACAGCCTGGGTATCCCTGCAGGCTGGCTGTGCTACCTGGCTCCGGAGCTGTGTCGCGCGCTGACGCCGCACGCGTCTCTCCACCTGCCCTTCTCCAAGGCCACCGATGTCTACGCCTTTGGGTATGTTATGCTGGATTATATCTATTTAAATTAAGTTGCTTTGACTAAACTTGAACGGCCTTATTACAAAAACTAAATAAACCTTGGTTTAAACCTATACTATCAAGTCCAGGCTTATCTTCAGAACCATGGTTTAAATTTCTCCGTATTACAAAACTTAGATAAAACGTAGACTTTAGTACCGTCATTTGAACCATTGTCTTAACATTTAAATACGCCATGTGTACTTACTAACAATTAAATCTAGCACGTTTTAATCGATGTTGGGTGAAAATAACACAAAAACAACAACACAATGAAAAAGTAGCTTTAAGAAACTTTGACACACCTTTGACAGCTACGACTGTTAGACCATGGTTTATCGCAACACCAGATTTGTAATAACGTTTGTGTAAACCGTAGTTTTTGGTGATATAAACCTTGGGT
This sequence comes from Agrotis ipsilon, assembly GCA_028554685.1. Lineage (NCBI taxonomy): Eukaryota > Metazoa > Arthropoda > Insecta > Lepidoptera > Noctuidae > Agrotis > Agrotis ipsilon. Next base: position 15,662,695 of record CM052969.1, on the reverse strand, counting down.
TTTAGTTAAACCCCATTTTGTAATAAGGCGGTGTGTTTTTGGCGACGTGTTTAGCTAACTAAACACGTCGCCAAAAACACACGAATGTGAAAAATAATAATTTATTGAAGCTGTAACTAGAAACAGAGTTCTTCTTTTAAGTTGGCCAGCAGGAGAAAATAGATACGGAGAACTTTTTAGGTAGTTTTCTATGGTAACAATGTACCATATTTACTTATTTGGTCATGTGTGAGTTCTACATACACAAAATAGGTATTTTATTTAACAATGCGGGTTCCTCCAGCCTCTGAATAATTTGTTCAAAACAATTCTTTCAGATGTGAATATTTTTTGGTTTCGTATTTTTCAGTGCTCTAGTTTTAATTTTTTATATGAAATCTTCATTTAACACATGTTTTCAGCACGGTATGGTACGAGCTCCTATGCGGCGAGTACCCGTTCAAGAGTCAGCCGCCCGAGGCCGTCATCTGGCAGGTCGGCAAGGGTGTCAAGCAGTCACTAGCCAACATGCAGGCTTCTAGAGATATCAAGGTAAATCACCACAGATACGTTATATTAGCACTAGCTTTAGTGCTAATTAATAAAGACATACACACACACTTTTAACCATTATTGATCAGTTTCTTCAGATCTTTCAATTACAGACAAATACACACAATAGTTTTAGAATAATTTTTAACCACCTTAAAAAGGAGACAGTTTTTTTATATCTATGGGCACCGATAACGCCGAGCTTTGTACTCCGATCTGTGCGATTCTTTGTCTCCTAAAATTTTCGTACAGTTTGGCTCAGTGCTTTTTATTTTATGAGCATTCTTTTGACATTTATTTGGCAAATTCACAAATGTGCTCAAATCCACTGCCGTTTTACGTAATAAATTTTTTCTCATTCAATTTGTAATCTTAATTCTAACCATTCCAGGACATTCTAATGCTATGCTGGTCGTACCGCTCAGTGGAGCGCCCTGACTTCCCTCAACTACTGACGACCCTGCAGAAGCTCCCTCGCAAGCGACTGGCTCGCTCGCCCTCACACCCGGTGCATCTCTCACGATCTGCTGACTCCGTGTTCTGAGCACTACGGACGTATGGACCGAGATTATGTGATGTACAGGTATCGGCAGTAAATGTAACATGTATGTAGAGATAATAGGCTAAATTTAGCTTCGTAGGTTGCTTTTTAAAGAAGCTGCTTAGTACTTATCGGTGCAGGTAAAAGTTTTATGAAGAACCGTCAATTCTGTCGGCTGTGTATACATTTATTTATTTATTCATCAGAAAAACAACTATTATTGGCAATAATCATAATGCGGTAGCGTTGTTCTTTAGTTAAATCATCAATCGTTATCATACCAATACAATGTTGCCTCTGTGAATTCGTTCAGAGTGAAATTAAATAAATCTATCCTATCAGCGGTATCGTAATATATTATCTCCGTCGAGAAACCAGAAGAAGACGTTCTACCGCGCAACAGTTAAAAAATATACATAATTATAGCCGGTACCCAGGTCCTTTGTCATCACTTTGTATGCCGAAATGCTATGTACGAAGATAAAATGGAATGGTCTATTTTACCTGCACCGGCCTGTACCGACAACGTCACTTCGAACGAATTAACCAAGTATCTCTTTCTAAATACCAATGTGTGCTTTTTACTGCCGGTAACTATACTTGTGCTGTGGCTGTAATTGGTGAGTTTACAGCCACCAAATGTAAAGTGTGGCATACAGTACAAACAACCAAAAGACTCAGATCTTCTCGGTTAAGCAACGCTTACCAAGGTCGGTCTGTGGATGGATTGTAATAATACAAAAAAAAATACAGTACGGGAAGGAACAGGCAGAAATATTTGGCTCGTTTTGCCTGTATTAAACCCTCTTAGTTATAACCCAGTGATGACTGCAATATTAGAGAAGAGGATATAATATTTAAAAAAAGGCTATACCACACTTTTCAACACAAAAAGTATTCGTTCACAAATCTCGTCGATCTAACTAGTGACTGTTTTAAAAACTTACAATTTATAAGTTGAAGTGTCAAAAAGATTTTCAATTCAACAATTTGGGAGAACAATTTTATTTATAGAAAAATATTCTTTAAGTTATTTATATTAAATTAATGATTAAGTGAGAATTACTTAAGTCGTCCAAAATTTCGCATTAATTATTTATTATTTTTAATTGAGCGTCATTCAACGAATTTTTGAGATACTGCATTACATCGAGTCGATTTCATAGGGATCCGTAATTATATTGCTATCGCGGAATTTCGGGGTATTTGGGTATAATATCTCCTTAAAATATCTGGTATCTGCGATCCATAACAGGTGGAACTATACGGAAATCAATGACATTTAAGAAGTGGTTGTCGAGTCAATCGAATTTTGATTTACACGTGTCAAGTATGGGTTTGGATGCATGCTGTATGCTAGTTTTTATTCTGGGGGCAGCATCCTGCATCCAAGCTTTTACCAGTTGCACGGTATTATCACTAAATAAAAAAAAAATAACCCAAGAATTGTCCTCCCAACTTGTAAACGAAAAAAATATAACAATTTGTTATATTCAGTATAACACAACAAACGGGTTTTCGATACTTAGTATAAAAACATTTATAAATAAAATGTAAAATATGTTAATATCGTCTATTGTAAGTAAACAATCTTGATCTCTGAATAATCGATAGAGTAAATTATATTTTCGTAATTAAAATAATAATTAATTCAAGTAAAAAAAGAAAAAAAAAACGTGAAAATGACTGCTTTGTTGATAGAATGTAAATATATGTACAGTGTTACAATTTTGCTGTGATCGAAGAATCGAATGTTCTAAAAAGAAAAACCATTTTGGACACTTTTGGTGTTAGAACTAGCTTCTGTGTGATCGGAATAATCTATTTTTATTCGGCCTCGAAATATGCAACTATCCTAAAAATATTTCTGGAAAGTCTTTTGATACTTCTCCAAAATTGTCAAATCAATGGTTCTTCTTCTTTAGAACAATTCAAATGAATGCACTGATCGGAATACCAAGATAAAGCCTTATAGCGTATCTCGAATAACAAGTGAGTAGTTTTAGTTATAAAAGAAAGTCAGTTATTTTTGTAATGATTACATGTGAATAATCAAGCAATACCTAGCAATCAATGTCTAAACTACGAAATAATATTAAAATATTATGTACTATGGAGATTGGGCATTATTCAAGTTACTACAGGCCTAACGTGTCCAGGGAAACTTATCCCCACGTTAAACCGATAGGCCTGTATAATAATGTCCTAAAAATAGTACAAGTGATATATAAATGTATTAAAAAACACAAAGATCAGTGCATTCAAAAACATATTCTATCTGTACTAGGCTAAGAGTTGACATCTTTCATACCTACTACATTGTTTTTACAGGTTTTCTTATTATATCGTCTATTGTAGTCACCTCACGGTGCGACACGAATTTATTTCATAATACATAGTAATACGACAGTTTATTTAATTATTTAAATGTCAAAAGTCAAAATTTTAGCTCTGTAGTTATTGAGATTATTGGAGTTACAAACATTTAATAAAAAAAAAGCGACAGTGCGAATTTGGGCATTTTTTCGTACTGGCAATGATTACTGAACGTGGCTTGGCAGATATTTCACAATTTATACATTTGAAAAGTCTCTAAAAAGGTTCATGTTCTTTTCTTATTCATCAGTTTCATTAAAAAATCCAATAATCTCTCTACAACTATTCAAAAAATATGTTTTGTAAATAAAAAAAAGAATATAACATTCCTTTTCGTAGGTTGTTGAGGTTTAAAACTTGATAGTTACTATTCAAGCTGTAGGACATCAGTTTGTATCTTTTTAAAAGTTACCACTTTCTTATATATCTTTGCTAAGAGGCTTATTGTTAGTCTAGGCTGAATACAGAAGATGTTTGTGCTGCGTCGCGGGTTTAGATGTGACTGTGTTCTTTATAAAATAAACTAGTAAATCAAAGGAAGTGATTAAAATTAAGTTCAGAGTATACAGGGAGAAATAGACAGTTCTGTGCGTGTGAACATATAAAATGATACACAGTTGTAAAACTGTGAACTATTGTGACAAACCATAGACAAGTGAAACTCTGCTGGATAGGCATAAAGTTTTCATGAATTGACTACAAATTGAAATAAGTGCAAAAAATGTATAAATTTCCAACAATGACCTTCCAGTCACATCCAAGCCCGCAATAAAAAGCTGTCATCAAATCATCAATTAGCAAAAATTATCATTTAAAATGAAAAAAAAAAACGAAAAATAACAGCTCATTATTTTATTGTTTACTAAATTATTGTTATAAAGGAAAATTGTTCTGGTCAGTCGACTCCTATTATGATAGTTTGTAATATAAGGTGATGGCGTCGCGCAGAACTGTAAATATGAAAATTGCGCGGCGTCCGCCATTTGTAATATATATTTATTAGAAAAGAACAATGGTTGGAATGCAGATGGATGTAGTTTTACATTATGTATTGAGATTTGAAATGATTAGGTTAGTTGCATTTGCCAAAATAAATTTCCCGATCACTGTTTTTTGTTGTTTTACTTATCTATTCTTAATTAATATTTATGTATATTATAGACATACAGTTTATAAGTTTGTAGCAAGTTATCTCTGGAACTATTAAACCAATTTTGGAAATTCTTTCACCAGAGGAAAACACAATCATTTTTAATTAATGATGTATACTATGGAAGATTGTAAAAAAATATTTCAGTTAGGGTTTTATTGAATACAATATTTTCAATATAGAGAATTTATTTGCTATCAATATGTATCTGGGCTAACAACAATCCGAATAAACCCCTTTGTGCAACAGACCTGCCAGAAATGAATAACATAATAAAAAACTTTTCCCTTAAAAATATATTTATTGAAGAAATTATAATACAGCATTAATGTTATGAAATATGTCCAGCCAATATACTAGCAATATTAGTACACATGGTCTTAATCTCATCATTGCTAAGATATTCCGATCCCAAGATTGCATTCCCTAAAGCAATGGTTTCTCTCATAGTGTTTGCTTTTATCCAAATCCTGCCATTCATGCCCGCAGCTAACTCAAAAGGCCATTCATTCTTCAAAGAGTTTAATAATGGGCATTCCGGGTTCAGAATCTTTCTTATAAGATTTAGGGAGCATTTGAACACGAAGCCATCTTCTAAGACTCCTAAACGACCTTTCTTCCCGTGAGAATCGACGCAAACTATTTCAGGCTCCATGTCTTTGCTGGCGACGAGCATTTTAGCGTACACTACGTCACCATTCACAACTTTTGGTCTGTTCTTCTTCGTGGCACCTTCGAAGGAGAGGTAGGATAAAGATGCGGTACAACTGCCTCCGACATCTACTCGAAATATGTCGCCAGCTTTCTGGACCACAATTCCTATAACATTCTCCCCGCGAGCTGGAATGTACCTCTTTTGATAGTTATCCACCCAGTACGTGTTAGGCGCACGTTTCTTCAAAGTTCCAGCTTTAGTGATGAATATCCCGTCGATTTCTTTCCGCAAACCTGGTCCGAGGATGACTTTACTTTTTTCGCCAACAGCAGCGATTTCTTCGGAATAATCTCCAGGTAGGACAACGTCACCAACTGCTACCTTCATGGTTGATTCCTTGTAACATTCGGTTTGGAAATGAGCTGGTTTTATTAATAATTTACAATTCCTTGTACACAAACTTAACCTCAAAGATTGTTTTGACAGGCGCGCCTGACGGTCTCGGGCTGTCACAAACTCTCAAACTCTGCTTTCCGTTTCGTTTATTAAAGTGCAACAAAATCCAGACCAATTTATTATTGTGGTTGGGTTAAGGTTTTATCCATTACGTAACAAATTAAATTAAAACACGTTTTGACTAATAAATGATAATGTCTGTATTTAGTATGATAAAAATAATTTGCGATTTCAATTCTCTGATTAAAGTAACAAAACGTGAAATCTGGAATCCCATGCCTTAGCTGTCTTTTTGACAGTGACAGTTGTCTGTGCTTTTATCACACGTGTTTTTATTTGCCCAAATGTTTACATCTAAATTATTCAAAAAATCTGTTTAAAATGGTAGCGACAGTGCATAATGACTTAATCGTTTACAAGGGCAGCAATTTCTTTCGCCAAAGGCTCTTGCTAGCGACTCTCAGTGGTCGGACAATTAAAATAGAAGAGATTCGGAGTACGCATGATGACCCGGGCCTTCGGGAGTACGAAGTGAGCCTGATACGTCTTCTGGACAAGGTGACTAATGGAACAAGGGTGGAACTGAGTGAGACGGGAACTTCTGTGTACTATCAACCTGGTATATTAGTCGGCGGGCAAGTTACACACAGTTGTAGCACGCAGAGGGGTATAGGTTAGTATCCACTTAATTTCGTCCGAATAACTTACAATTCAATATTTTATTTTCAAATTATCTGCTTAGTTGGTCATAGAGAAGCACCTGATTCACTTTACAACAAGCAAAAAGTACTGATTATCTTACCTTCATAGTTCTCATAATAATCATGATCAATTTTGCAATTCTTTTCATGAGGAGAATCCACCATATCCAACTAAAACAATAGATTTGTGTTTAAAAATAACTTTAATGTTATTTTCAGGTTACTACTTAGAAATCCTGCTAGCTCTGGGCCCTTTTTGCAAGGAGCCTCTGAACGCAGTACTCCAGGGAGTGACACACAGTGACCTGGACGTCTCAGTTGATAAGATCAAGACCTGTGCTCTGCCCGTGCTGCTGAAGTTTATATTAGTTGACGATGGACTGGAGTTGAAGGTTGTAAGGAGAGGTCAGTATGATGGTAGTATAAAATATACTATCTCAGTGTCTAGTGTAGTCCTACATTAACCCAAATAGCTTTTTGAACCCTAGAAAGATGAAAGAAATCATTTATGAGAAAGTTAGATAATTATATTGAAAAACAAGCTATTTAGAAAGGACCGTAGCGTTAAAATAAATTTAAAAAATCAAAACTCTGCTAATTTTCATGTACTCTGATGGATTCTGCTTGTTTTGAGTTGTTGTAAATAACTCTCAAATATTTTTCTCAAAAGCAGCAGTCGGTATGCGCAAGTTACATCCTTGTATCCTGTGTTAGTTCTGTAGATAAGAATACCTTAATTTTAATTAGAATTTAAATTCCTGGTTTTCTTGTAAAAAATGCTGCCCTTACGTGATTTTGGCACTGAGTTCTTGCTTGCCTACTGCCGCAGCTCTAAGGGCGCCTTCACATTACGTCGCAAGCAGCGCGACAACAGCGCAGCAGAAGCACATTGCTTTACATTTTATATAAACAGCCGCGCATAAGCAGAGTCTGTCGTGCGACTGTCGGCCAAATGTGAAGGCAGTGTAAAGCATTGCATACTCATTTGTATTTTCTCTTCTCTCTAAAACAATATTGTACTGTTTGTTAATCTTGTTTGTATAAATATCTTTACAGGAGCACCACCTCTCGGCGGCGGAGAAGTAGTATTCAAATGTCCAGTCCGACGCAGCCTGCGCCCCCTACAGTGGACACAATGGGGACTAGTGAAGAGAATACGAGGCGTAGTGTACGCGCTGCGAGTGTCGCCTACAATGGCCAACAGAGTTGTTGATGCTGCTAAAGGGGTAAGGTAAAATGTTTAGAGCAACATGTTTTTTTATCATTTTAACAAAGACTTGTTGTTTTCTGACTTCTGACCTAGTAACTAAAAAAATAGAGTTTTTTTTTTTGGCAAAACTAAGTGTTTCTCCTTTTAATCAATAGCATTTTAAATACATACATAATACTCCATGTTTTTTTCTGATACAACTAAATGTTTTCAGCTGAAAATTCAAAAAATAATGAACTTTGCTTTTGAATATATTTTTGATCCCTTTCATTAGTGACCAATGGAACTGTTTCCATTTCCAGGTTATGTTAAACTTCATCCCAGACGTCTACATTAACACAGACCAGTGCCGCGGCTCGAATGCAGGTAAAAGTCCCGGGTTTGGCATCAGTCTCGTCGCTGAAACCAATGAGAAGACCTTCTATTGTGCTGAGGCTGTGAGTACCATCTCTATTACTAACAGTATTACTTTATTTAGCAAACTCACACTGTCCCAATTTGTCTATTCTGAAACAATTAAATCATTCTTACACAAAAGTATATGGACAACTCACAGTCTGCTAAGAAAAGCCAGCAATTATTTTCTTCAAAAAAAGTACTTTGATCAATAGTCGAAGAAAAAAGAGCTAAAGTTTTCTGTTATCTAAGATTTCACACTCTGAAACACAACGACACCTAGCCGATATACTGGCATAATGATATACCAGGAACAGAACTTAGCTATTAGTAATCCCATTTAGGGAGTTTCCCCATGACGCGATTAAGGCGATTTGCAATTTCTAGTAACTAAAAATTAAAATCGTCTTTGCTACTACGATATAATGATGCAATTCGATTGACTTGACATCGTCGAGGCGAGCGTGTTTGGTTTTTTTTTATCTATACGTAGAAACGTGCGGTACGTTTTATGGCATATGTCATAGTAAGGATGACTTACTGTAATTTTTTTCGAGTTTTACACTGCCAGCTCTCAGGCTACATTATTTACTTTTCAATGTTGTTCCGCAGTAATGCTAGTCCCTAACAAATTTCATTAACTACCTCTGTATTTCCCCAGAAATCAACGGACGTTGGCACCGGTGACATAACACTACCCGAAGACCTAGGCCGCGAGTGCGCTCAACGGCTACTAGATGAGATCTACCGCGGCGGCGCCGTCGACTCTTCCTTCCAGTGGCTGTGCGCGCTGTGGATGGCACTCGGTCAGAAGGATGTCAGTGAATGTATTGTAAGTAATTTATTTTATTTTTTAATATTCCACAACTATCTCACAACGCCATCTAGTGCCAAGCTAAGCAGAGCTTGTGTTACGAGTACTAGGCAACTGATAAACATACTTACATATTTCTAAATACATAAATATTTTAGATAATTTACACCCAGATACAGAACAAATGATCATGCTCATCACGCAAACATTTTTGTCCTGGCTGGGAATCGAACCCACAACCTCCGGCATAGCAGTCAGGGTCACTAACTATGAGACTAACAGGCCTGTCAAATAATAATAGCCAATAATCCTCCTTCCGAGCTGGAATAGGACCCACAGTGTCGGGAAAGGTGGAAGGAGATATTCACCCAGGACGAGGGGTAGAGAAAGCTAGAGAAAGAAACTTGTAACACTACATTTTTAACTCACGGTTTTGCTCCCTTGAATGGAAAAATTACTTCACGGAAATGGAAAAACATCTAGATCCTGGTTGGCGGCCCGGGATGAGCCAATAAAAATGCGTTAATGGTCTGGGTCAACTCTATATGTATAGGTATTTTATCAGTATGGATGTATGTATTTAGAAAGTTGTACACTGATGGGAGAAGTGCTGAAATGTCAGCTTGAAACACAATAGACATTTCATCAAAAATGCATTCTTCTACTAAAGTCCGGACGCGAAGCAGGACGAAATTCGTACGTTAACCTGTCACTACCTGTCTCTGTCACTCCCGCGTAAATATAACGAGTCTTGCTTGCACAGATGGCGGTCATTGATCTGTGCAAGCGAGACTCATTGCATATTTACGCGGGAGTGACAGAGACAGGTAATAATAGGTCAATGTAAGAATTTCTTTCTGTTTTGCGACCGGACTTTTAAACATATTTTTATTTTTCTGCCTTCAAATAAAATTATCTTCTAAATAAACATGCCATGAGATTCAATTTAAATCTACAATTTCCCAGATCGGTCCTCTCTCAGACTACACAATAACGTTCCTGCAACACCTCAAAGAGTTCTTCGGCGTGATGTTCAAGCTGGAAGTGCAACGCTCAGGGTCTGAAGACGAAGATTCTGATGATGAAGAGGTGACACCCGCCAGCAAGATCAAGATGACGTGTGTCGGTATAGGTTACGTTAATATTAGTAAGAGGACGCTGTAAATAGTTAAATAAATATTATTTTTAAGATTTAGATGTTTCTTTTTACTGTCTAATTAGTTACCAAGAATTATTTACAGTTTTTCAATATAAAATTATATGATTTAAAATCTGTCTCATTTAACTATGACACTATTTTTCATTCAAAATGTTTCTGAATGAAAAATCGTTTCAGTCATTTCGAGAAATAGACTTATCTCGCGCGAGTTGGCACTTTTCGATTTTACCTAATTTTGGGTTTGAATATTTGAAAACGCACCCACGATATAGGAGAAATCTCAAGCGTGAGTCAAATACACAGGGCAAACGCCTTGTTATATACTCTGGTATTATTTATATTAACCTTCAATTTATGCAATCCTAGTACATTTTTGGGTATTGAGTATTCGCCGAAAGATATATTTAGTTTTGAAGACCTTTTGACGACAAGAACACCTGCATGATTCTGATCTCCTAGTACTTTCTGTTCCGATCCCTCATTCAATTTCGGAACCAAAACCTTCATGATCCTATTCTCCTGGTACTTTTTGTTTACCTTTATTTAATTATTTAAATACCACCTAAACTCCATGCAAGCTTAGTTAGTACTTTTATCAATAGATTTTGCCCAAAACTTGTAGGTATGTTGGGACAGAACTGTTAAAATGAAAAATACCTCCTTGAATTTATGCAGTCCTAGTACATCCTTGGGTAGGTTGAGTATTCGCCGAAAGATATTTTTAGTTTTGAAGACCGTTTGGCGGCAAGAACACCTTCTGCATGATTCTGTTCTCCTAGTACTTTTTGTTCCGATACTTCATTCAATTTCGGCACATTTTTAGTTTTGAACACCGTTGGGTGGCATGAACACCTTCTGCATGATTCTGTTCTCCTAGTACTTTTTGTTCCGATCCCTCATTCAATTAGTTTTGAACACCATTCGTTGGGCGGCATGAATACCTTCTGCATGATTATGTTCTCCTAGTACTTTTTCTTCCTACCCTCATTCAATTTCGGCACCAAATCCTTCATGATCTTGTGTATCTCTGTTCTCACTTATCATCAGTTAAATGTTTAAAATTTATGGCAATGCGACATTTTAAACGTGCGAAGAAGCAAAAGTTTTAATAAAACAAAATTATAATTTTAATATTTTTATTTGTCTCAATAATCTTATAGCTAAAATTGTAAAATAATTAAGGCACATTCTGAAATGTATGTATACCCACCACGGCGAGTACATTCAGGACATCTGCCTAGTACCTACACGCTTGTATACGAACTTAGTCTACGAGTATATTATTGGCAGTGTTCGTACGAATTTGATACTTATGTACCAGGGTTTGACTTAGAATTATAATTACAAGGAGTAAATTACAAAGAAAAATAAGGAATATTTTCCAAATTAGGTCATATTTTGTCTTTAACAAAACTTTGTCAGTCACTGACAAAATATTGCAATGACTAATGACAAAATCTTGTAACAGTGACAAAAAGTTGTCATGTGGAAAATGACAAAATTTTGTCAGACCACTCAGATCGTGCCTTCACTTGTGCTTACTCCTGTTTTTTACTAAAATATTTTATTTATACAATTTAATTTATTTTTGTTCAGTCAACGATACAAGATAGTTAAATATCACATGGATTTTTTCCGAAATTTTGAAATAATGATAATTAACATAAATATTAAAATAAAGATACATTATAAGACTGAAATAATAAGTAAAATGTGAGATTAAATTAAATATCATATTTTGGATAAAATACAAATAAAAGTTTTTAAATTGACAATAATGGTCACTAGAATTATCATTAGAACTCATAGCGGGACGCAAAGGACAGAAATTAATATAAAACTGTGTGGACCGTCTCGTCTGCTTTAGTCCATCCGTGTTTATGATCATCCGTTACACTTGCAACTGTACCTAAATATTGGAAACTCGAAAAAAATAAACTTAAATCTGGTTAATATCCCGTTGTATGTCCTAATGACAATATAAAATTCATAAAAAAAGATTCCGACATATCGAGAACCTCCATTTTGAAGTTGATTATTTTATTTACATAATTATATTTTTTTGTTCAAGTTGTCTTTAGAAACTTTTCTAGGTAATTGAATTTAATTAAGCGTTCAATTAACTTGAAATAAGTTCAATTAACTTGTCAATTAAATAATAAATAATAATCGTTAGTATTTTTATGTGCGCTTTTTTCCAAAAAAAATATAAAATTGTATTTACAAAATTTTCGACATTAAAAATTCCTCAAAAATCAAGCAAGCCGTTAAGTCCAATTTGATTCTAATTTTCATTTAATTTTCTATGAACCAATTTATTCCTTGACTTTTCAGACATCTTTCTCATCGCAGCCAAGGCCTGCCGACCAGTTACAGATGCCTCCCACGGGATCGAAACTGAGGCCTTTAGGACAGACGTACTCCCATCCTAGGAGGGAGCCGTTGTCTATGCGAGCGCAGGAGATGAACTTCTTGCAGGATTTCGGGTGAGGGAAGTTGCCGATGTCGAGGCACTCGATTTGTCCTGTGAAGAAGAAATGATTAATGAGTGATACAGGAATTATTATTATGGTTTACTGGACCAAAAACCAAAAAAAATATATAAAAAATATAAATATATAGAGAAGTAACTCGGATAGTTTTTTTTTTTTTTTTTACGTGGTAATATCATCAAATGAGACCTCCCACCCCGGGCAGGGTGAGAGGTACTGTCAGACTTCTACTGCCTAAAATCCATGGTGTTCTTCATTAGCCCTTTATGTTCCGTGGTCACGGTGAGGAAATAAATCCCGCGACCCCGGCAGGCTTTGGCCCTCTGTGAGGGGGCCCCGTCATTTGCTGACAGCTCTTTGAGGCGCGCCTGGAACACGACGCGCCGTTGAGCCGGGCATGGTCCATGATCGGACAGCGAGTTGCCCTTTACTCGCTGTCCGCATGCCCGCGCCTACGGTGGCCGGAGATCGTCTCGCTCTTACGACGTCCGACGCCGTGGGCGTACACCACTGCGGTTGGGGCGGAGGGAGGACGCTGCCCTCTCTCTCTCGCGGCCCGCCATCTCCTTCGCGAGCATTACTGCCTCGCAGAAGGTGGCGACCGCTTCCCACTCCGTCTCGCCCCGCAGCATGGCCGAAACCAATGCCGGGCGCGAGAGGTCTCCGCTTAAACTCGGATGGTTTGGAATACAATTTGTAGGGCTTGCAAAATTCTCTCTAGTGCGGTAATGGAGCAAGAATGTCTAGCATATTATCGTTCTTTAGGTTTTACGGGCTATTTTACACTCCAATTAATTTGATTTTGGTATTAGGTACCTCTTGTCGTACTTTTCTTCTTATAACATCTTTATAGGTATCCATGACTAAACTAGCATTGTATTGCTGTAGGGCCCGGAAATGTGGCATAAGCATTCTCCTTAAAATAGATAGGGCCTAGGTTTTGTCTCCTAAGTCTGAGAGTCTCCCTCTCATCCCGCCCTGGGACTTATTTGATCCTTTATTACGATACAAACGGTTTAGTGTCCCAACATCTATGTATTGTTTACAATGACTAAAAAAAATAGAATTACTCACCATTATCATGCATCACAATCTTAGTCCCCTCCACATATTTCACAGCCACTTTCTCATCGCTATCATCATAGTAGTCATAGTTCGCTATCGGCCTGTATGTTTTCTTGGGAACCTTTGCCACCTTCTCAAACGGCTGCTTGGCAGGCCTTCGCCTTGGTACAGGGGTAGTGGAAGATGAAGGTGCTTCAGTGGGTGGTAAGGTGGTGGAGATCCTGCGCTGGATCTTCTTTCTGATGACCTTGCGAACTGGTGGGGTTGCTGGCGTTTGTGGGGTCGTGATCGGCGATAGGTACTGGTATTCCTCTGTGGGGAAAATAGTGGTTTAAGGTTAAAAAAAAGAATACAATAATCTATTTTATAGGTTAAATTTTAAAGGTTTAGGCGGACGATTTAAATAAAATTTGAATCGTCATGACAACAAATAAAGAGGGGAAGAAAATGTTTTTGGATATTTCTGCTATCCTCTTTCTTTTTGACCGTTCTGCAAAAAACGCCCCTTCTTCTTATAAAAAGAAAAGTCCCACTAGCTCAAAATTGTACCATTCAAACGAATTATTCCCGAAAAATGTAACAGTCCTGAGCCAACCAGAATAATACTCTAAACAAAAACAAAATCTCACTTACCGTCGTAAGTCTTAGTCACAGGAGACTCCAAAAGATATTCCCTTGTAAAGTACGAAGGTTCTTGACTAGGTCCAGTATACGAGACGGTTGAGTAACCAGTATTCTCCACAGGAACCGGTATCAGCTTCTCAGTTCTATACCTCTGAGATGAAGACCTCTGGACTCCAGTATACCCAGTCGGAGTAACGCTTGTAGACGATGGAGTAAACCTGGACCTACTTCTTGAGAACTTAGTTGTAGCCGTAGACACCGTAGATTTGGGCACGAAAGCTGTTCTTGCAGTATTCTCAGTTGGAGTATCAGCGAAGGTCGTTCTTTCGAAGTATCTTGTTGATGTCACGGGAGCTAAAGTCGAAGAGATCTTAGGAGCATCCAATTCTGTTTGAATATTATCGTAAGAGTCCAACGTCGTTCTCACAAATTCTGTGTTGATCGTGTTCTGGAAGTCCGTTGAAGGGAATTTCGGGACGTAAGTCGGTGAGGTCTTCGATACCAATTCTGTTGAAGTGTCCACGTAGGTATTAGCAGTTGTTCTGGTGAATTCTGAGGGTACCGTGTTGGTTGGGAAGTTGGTTGCAGTTGCCTTTGGAAGGTAAGTATTTGTGTTAAAGAAGTTAGTTTGTGTGTCAAATCCACCTCCAAATGTAGTCCTGACATCATCCTGGTCTGTGTTAGGGTAGTTAGTCGAAGGTTCTCTTGGACTATATGTAGGTGTAGCTATCTTTGGAGGTTCATAAACATTAGTATTAAGAGTGTAATCATTTGCATTTGTTCTAATAAACTCCAAATTCGCCGTATTTGCTGTATTCACAGTATTAGGGTAAGTTGTTGATTTCGGAACATCGTAAGTGGTCGTAGATATCTTGGGAGCATCGTACTGCGAAGTGAAAGGTTCGACAGAAGTTTGAGCATATTCATTCTTGTAAATAGTTGATGTTGTTGGGAACTTTGGTGGTTCATAATCCGTGGCTCCTCTAGTAGAATCGTAATTAGTGGCACCTCTATTAGTATTGTAATCGGTGGCACCTCTAGTAGTATCGTAATCAGTTGCTATTTTGGTTGTATCAAAATCAGTAGCTATCTTCGTGGTATCAAAGTCACTAGCTATTTTAGTGGTATCAAAGTTAGTAGTTATCTTAGTGGTATCATAGTCATTAGCTATTTTAGTAGTATCGTAGTCACTAGCAGTTTTATCAGTATCGTAGCTAGTTGGGTTCTTGTATGCCGTAGTCTGATCATAGTTGACGGTGCCTCTGTAAACTGGAGTGCTCTGATAATCATCATATGTAGGTGTCCTGCTGATGTCAGTGTACTCATTGTACTCTCGGCTCGTGTATTTGTATTCGACGGTAGTTTGAGTTTTTCTGGTAGGTTTGATATCTTCTTCGAAGTCTGGTATGCTCGGTATGGGTGCTGTGATGAGTTGGTGTGCTGCTATCGCTAGCGCTGTTTCCGCACTGAATTCTGGAAAATAATTTGTGGTGTCAGTGAAGTGTTTTTGCAAAGTTTTAGTTATGCGTTGGTGATAGATAGCATTAGTCTTTGTTATAGATTTGCGTGAAAATTTTGTTTACAGTGTGCTGATATTTGTGAGTACACTAAATTACCTTTTACCAATTAAAAATTCATTATTTTTCAAATAAAATTAAAAGCAGTAAGCTAGGTGCTATTTACACCCCTCTCTTTGAGGACCAAAGCCTGCCGGGATCGTGGGATTAACGAAAACCGTGACCCCCGTATGTAAAGGGTTATTGAAGTACAAGTCTGGCAGTCCCTCCTGCCCCGCTCTGGGTGCGAGGACTTATTTGATGATTATAACACGCTTAAAAAAGCATAGGTGCTATTACATACAACTGTAAAATTCAAATTTATGAATTCTCTTAATCGACAATTTAGCAACCTAATTTCTCCTATCCTAAATGTTTATCAACTTCAAACTCACCTTCAGCAGCAGTTGTCCTCCTCTCCGTAGAAGTCTCCTCCTGACTCTTCAGTTTCAGAAGATCATTCAACTGGTTCTGCTTGATAGCCGCGCTGTACTTCTTGCTCTGTCTCTTGTTCTCTTCCTCGTTGGTTGCTGAAGGGTTCTGATCTTTGGCATCTCCCTTCAAATTGACTAGAGGACGACGTTGGATTTTGTTGGTCCTTGTGGGTACTTTTGGATCTAGAGATGGGTCTTCAATTGCATCTGTTGTGGAAGAAAGATATCGAATCATTGTTCTGATTTTCGGCTTTTAATCAAAGGATTGATTACTTATTGATGAAATGTTGTAGATAACATACAATTTAACGAATAAGTACCTAAGTATATTGGTATTTTTTGACACAAGTGTGGGTTTTTTTTTGTTTTGTCACAATTGTGCTATTAGAAAGTGCGTTCAGTTTGAAAGTATCTTTGTATATTTGAGCATTTTATTTTCTAGAGGAAAATTTATTATCTTGTTGTATTTGTCAAACCGAGTGATTTTTGAGGTCACAAAAGTACTAGTCTAAAGCGTGGCGTATCAGCCCAGTGTTTAATTATTTGGAGACAATATATTTGCCATTGTACGCCATGTAAGGCGCCCATTAGACAGTAGCCAGTAGCCCATGGCAGAGATTTTGACTGGCGGAAAACCAATAGCCTAATGCGATGATTGACGTTTGCATGGCGAAAATTGTAGGCGATAAAAATTCCATCATTCATGATTGAGAAATTATGATTGACCGTCTAATGCGCCTAACAGTTAAATAAATAAATATTCCACAACTATCACACAACGCCATCTAGACCCAAGCTAAGCAGAGCTTGTGTTATGGGTGCTAGACAACTGATAAACATACTTATATATTTTTAAATACATATTTATAGATAAATTACACCCAGACGCAGAACAAATAATCATGATCATCACACAAACATTTGTCCTGGGTGGGAATCGAATCCACGACCCCCGGCGTAGCAGTCAGGGTCACTTAACCACTAGACCAACAGGCCAGTCAAACAGTTGTGGAATCGACATGGATATTATTAACTTACCAAAATCACCGATATCCTGCAGTGACTCTTCATCCTCATACGCGCTCGTCACCGCCTGAGGAGCTGCAGTAGTTGGTACTGCTGTGGTCGTAGGAGCAGGTGTGGTGGTAGGGGCTGGTGTGGATGTAGTCGTTGTAGTAGAGGGTACTATGCGCCGGCGATTAGTCACGCGGAACGGACGGCGGGTTACTACCGTTGATGATGATGATGATGTTGATAGGGGCGCTGCTGTTGATGTTGTGGCTGTAAAGATGAGGAGAAGGTTAGTTGTTGATAGCGATTCAGGGTTTCTTGTATGACTTAAGAGTAAATGAGTGTTGTGGTAAATGTAAAATATTAATATTGTAAATGGTTGGACAATACAACATCACTTTTGGTAAATCAGTCAAATCATATTGGTAAAACTATCAAATGAGTCCTCCCGCTCTGGGTGGAACAGAAGGGACCAACTACGATATATTACTAGACTCCTAATAACAGGCGACCGATGTCTGTCAAAACATTAGGCAAAAAAGTTTTATATCCGTCTTATTACGACCACTCCTGTGAGCCGTAAACATACCTTGAGACAGAACAGATCTTGAGTTAGCCAATCACAACGCAGTACCCCGTCCCCCTCGCTTATGTAGTACCTCAGCGAGTTGACAGAATAGTTTTTGTTCCTTAGATCGTGCATGCGGACTGCGGAGTCTAGTAAGTAAAATATCGCCGTTGGAAGGGACTGTCAAACTATTACTGACAAAAAATCCACCCTTTCCTTCAGTTTCCCTTTTCGTTTACTGTTATAGAGTCACCGTTACCTATACTCGAGGGGTCTCGCGAGAGATTACCTCAAATTCGTGAACTTTTTTATGTATCAGCTCTAGAAAAAGCAGATCACGAGCAGTTGCGTTTAAAAGTCTAATAGTAACTAAAACTTGTATGTTGTTTTATGTACGAGA
This sequence comes from Agrotis ipsilon, assembly GCA_028554685.1. NCBI lineage: Eukaryota > Metazoa > Arthropoda > Insecta > Lepidoptera > Noctuidae > Agrotis > Agrotis ipsilon. The sequence continues at coordinate 15,644,556 of CM052969.1, read as the reverse complement.
TAAACAACGTGTAACGTTAATAGCGTAAAACCTCTAGTCGGATAACTCAGCCCATGTTACTAAACAATGTTTATTCCAAGATATAGGAAATTCGCAAAAAAAAAATTGCTTTTTCATACAAAAAATTGATCGGACTCATCAGTATGAAAAATATTTTGTTTTTTGCGTATTTCAAAAATTCTTAGAACAAACATTGTTCAGTAACATGGGCTTAGTTACCCCACGAGAAGTTTCTAAATATTTCTGTACAGCCGTGAATATGCCAATTTTTCATGCCGTACATATCATCGTCCTGGTTTACGATGAAACCAGATAACACACAAAGCGTTGATACCATTTTAAGCTCTACTAATTCCGCTATTTCCATTCATTGTCATAACCATAAATGATGCATACAAAAGTTTGCAAAATAAACATAAATGCAAGGTCTTAGCAGACATTTGTTCAAACAAACAAGTGTGGCCATTGTTCGGGCGCAGACCGTGAAATAGCCGGACGCTTGCCGGACGGACGGACGGGCGGACAGAGATACAATGTATCGTTTCAATTTATGTGGTGTGTCGATTGTGAGTATTGTGAGCCTAGTTCTTTCTTAGGTTTTGTTTGAAGTACTTTTTTAATACATACCTAGCCTTCTTATTATTTACGAAAGCAGTACTCCAGATTTTTCTTCGGATTAGGTTTTAATTTCTGAAAACCTTCGAACTTATTTTTACAGAAAAGGTTTAGTAATTGTAGGAAGGTTGGACGTTGTAGAAACTGTCATTTTACCCGACTACGCAAGAAGTAAAATTATGTTGTAAATTAACTTTCAAAATATCCCGATCATTATCAGCCTATTTTCATAACTATATGAGAAATCATCTACGAAGTCGTGTTAGTAGACTACTAACTAGTTGAAAACACAAAATACTTTCTGATCACAGAATTTACATTCTAAGTCGTAACGTCGTGTAATAAATTTGTCGCAACGTCCACTAATAAGACGGTCGTGAGTGAATGTAAGAAAAGGAATTAAGAGCATTTCATTAGTAATAGATAGCATCCGATACATATGACATAGATGACACAAGCGCACTCGATTTCAGACTGAGACGAGTTTTGATATGTCTATAAGTAGTCGGTCTAATTTTTACTAGTGCTACTGTGGAGCGTAAAGTATTGGGTCTCGCAGAATGTTATTAAGGTAATTTATTGAGGAACTAGCGGTTAGTCCTGTCTTCATACGGGTTCATCGTCCTTATCGATGTTTTTTCTGAAAATTTCTTACACGCACGTTGTTGCGACAATAACGAAACACAACAAAAAAAAAAAAACTTTTCGGTGCAGTCGTTCGGAACATATTATACAATGAGGGAAAGATAGAAAGGTAAATCATGTGCAGTCGATAGTCCCAGACAAGCCTAGGGGTTGAGTCTATTGACTACACCACGGACCAATATTGGGTTGTACCCTGTTAATGGCACGGGCTCGTCTGCTATGAGGCACAGACGCCAGCATACCTTCCTGCATCTGTCAAATTTCTTCAATAGATTCTGAATCTTATCACACTAGTGGAAGGTTTATGTTAGATTGGTAGAATTTGACAGATTGTGGTCGATTGACCTGCTGGCGTTGCGCGTCGGTATATTTTCTTTACCAATCTAGCAATTACCGTGCTGTAAGGCACGGTTGGCGCAGTGGCCGAGCGATTGACTGCTACGCTGGGTATCGTGGATTCGATCCCCGCTCAGAAAAAATATATTTGTAGGACCTACAAGTTCCGGGTCTAGGTGTTTGTGTATGTGAAGTAAAATGTTTGTCAACGCACCCACGATACAGGAGAAATTGCTAGATTATGACTTTTAGGCTGGGCTCTTGGTGGATACTGGATAGGTCTCTGCCTATCCCTCCCGGGATTATAGACGTGATGTAACATTGATATCAATAAGATGAAATCGATATCGCAATAGAACTAGTTCTCAAGACACAGATGAGTTCACGCGGAAGACATTGATTAAATTCGATCCAATTTCTTCACAGAGCGTTTCATCATCTAAATCTAAGACTACTAGCTATTCTCCGCGGTTTCTCCCGCTGTTCAGCTCCATTTGGACGTAGCGCGATGATGATACATAGCCTATAGCTGTCCTCGATAAATGGGCTATATAACACAAAAAGATTTTTTTCGATTTGAACCAGTACTTGCTGAAATAATACCAGCTTTATAACATTAGTGCAGACAGTAGGTAGTCTCAGAGAAAGGTAGCGAGGTATATGAGATGGATCTAGATTTTAGGTACACTGATGATGAAAGTAGTCGATCTCTAAATCAAATGTCAGTGTCTGTGAGATAATTATATAAACTATTAATCTATTTTGTAAAAAAACTATGTTTGTTGATCTAAATAGTCTCTTCATTTTAATATGATGCAACGAACATCATCTACCTGTATTTTCCCAACGAAATATTGGGGTTGGCTTCCAGTCGAACCAGATGCAGCTGAATATCTGTATTTTACATGGAGCGACTGCCTGTCGGACCTCCACAACCCAGTAACTGGGTAATAGATATGATACCCCATGGTAAGACTGGTAGTCAAACTTTGGCGCTTCTGACTAACACTAACGACTGTCAAAGATCTAAAAATGACAGCCGAGACCAACGGCTTTACGTGCTTTCCGAGACACGGAGGAAACTCGCTATGACAGATGGTCACCCATCTACAGTCAAACCTCGGCAAGCGCGGCTTAACCCGGAAGATCGGCCTGTGCAGCTGTAATTATTTAGCCACGAGCTCCTCCATCAAAGATGAAGCAATGATAGTAATGAAAATATCGCTTTTATCATAAAACCGCCGATTGTGTCACCCTATTTATAGTTTTTAAGGTTTTTATTCTGTAATATCTGTATTTTATATAGTGTAAGTATATAATAATAATCAATTAGTTTAAAAACTGAGGGCATTCGGTGAAATACTTGGGAATCGAAATGCACCAAATACAAAACCAACTGAACAGTTAACCGTAAAAATACGTAAAAATATGCTAACAAAAAGTAAACCAACTTTAAAATACACTTAATGCACAACCCATTTTTAATTAAAAAGAAAGAAAAACAAAGCAATATTTAAAAATCAGCACCTTTTCATGTTTCCATAAGACCACTTATATCACTACCGTAACTGTCCACATAAACGAGTATCACTATCGTAACTTTATCTTATAATCAAATCTTGTAGCAATTAACAAGCAGCACGTTACCGTGAGGCAATTATTTATTTATATTAAAACATACGGTAGCTATTACTGATGACACGGTAGGCAACTACCGAACTACCCACTTAATTATTATTTTCTGTGGGTAGGTATGGACGTTGAGAAAATCAATTTATTAGTATTTATTTATTTAATAAAATTAAGTACATATTAAAATGCGATTAACACTAAATTATATGATTCTTTAAGTCTGTAAAATATGTGAAAATATGGGTTTTAATTTTTGCTGTTGCTGTTACAAAATAAAACTATGTACGTTACTTGTCGATGTTTCTGTTCATACACGAAACAAATATTTGTATAAACTACAAGTTGTTGTTTTGGGTATGGCTGGCTGGCGTTTTGTAAACGCTCCCACGGTTTCACCCCACTGCTCGTCTCATATTAGTTGTAGTGTGATATTCTGTAGCCTATAGCCTCGACAAATAGACTATCCAACACAAATATAATTTTTAAATTCGAATCATTATTTCCTGAAATTGCCGTGTGTTAACCTAAAAAAACAAAGAAACTCTTCATGTATGACCACAATCTCACCACATACAACAATTGGCGCCGTGGTATTCTCCGATGCTCATATTTATTACACCTCGTTATTTCAATGTGCAGAGCAATTATTTAATCCAATCTTGTAATCGTGAGTAAGTAATCCGAATGAGTATCGAGTTCAATTTATTATGTAGCTCGTTACTTCATTTGAAGTAATTGGATCTCAAGTTATCCTTGTATGGGGATGACGCATTTATTTGTAAAGTAGGGCAATTTTTTAAACCATTAAGCTAAATACGTAACCTACAAATCAAAGTTAAGGCAATTAATTTTCCTTAGTGAATGTTGATTATATCCGCAGTTAACTCTGATTTATTTTGGGGCACTGTGTCGTCGAGTAACCGTGACCCTGGAACGTAAAGAGCTATTGAAGGATCAACGTTTGTAGAGATCTACGCTTTGGAATGAGCACCTACGGTACTTTCACTCGTTTTTATGTCTTGTGACTGGGACTGTAGCACCATAACTATTTTATGTTACCTGATTGTCTTTTGACAATTCAAAAGTGCCTCTAGCAGGCCTACTTGAAATAAATTATATGATTTTTATTTTGAACGTGGATTTTAATCAGTCTGACAATGCCTCCCGTCCCGCCTTGGTTGGGAGGACTTATTGGATGATTTATCCATGATAAAAAAAATTCAATGCTCATAAGTTACTTAATTGTCATGAATAAAAGTCAAAGTATTGAGAATTTTACTACTTTCTAATCAATCTTTACAATGGTAAGTTTTCTAATAGTCGGAATCTCGCAAAAAAATACAATTACGTATTGCGCTATGACATTTACTGGATTGATGTCTCAAGCACAGGCATAAAAAACATACGAGAATAACATTGAAATGACATCTGCACGACACAATCAAAGCACACATCACACGCAATACAATTAATCGTACCAATCAAGGCATCACGCAACACCATCATGATGATTGATCTCAAAGCCTACAAACCCGAATGCAGGCGTAAGGCTGGCTGTCCAACAAAGATATGCTAGATAGCTAGATGTAGTGCGAGGAAAAAATCTACCAATAGGATTTTATCATTTTCCTAGCTTCATTAGCCTCTTTTACCGCAGATTAACTGAAAGGCGCTCAAGCTCCCTCACCGGGAGCTTCGCGTGTAATATCAAAATGCGCATTGTGATGCTCGAATGTCTTCCGTCACTGATGCAAAATGTTCGAATCTGTTGCTCGCGGTGAGGGAGCGCCTGAACTAAAATTGCGATAAAATTGGTAAAAAGTTTCAAGTTAAAAGTTTGTAAAAACTCGAACGAAAAAATTCGAAACGTTTGAGTGATTAGGGAGAATAGCGAGTAGTGTGAGTTATTTTGAAATTCATGAGATTTGCCAACACATCGGGAGTAGAGTAAAAGAGTAGCAAATACAATCGTGCTGTCACTAATAATTTTTAGGGGGTAATAACCTAGCTATATTAGGGAGGGTTCATATCTGACGGAAAATCCGTCGCGTATTATCGGTCGCGGAACGCCGGAGCAGACAAATGTAAAGAAAAACAATTGACCGTTCACACTCAACGGATGATCCGTTATTGCGGCAAAGAACATTCGATGATACGCTCCACGGATGTTCCGTCAGATATGAACCCTCCCTTATAGCTTCGCTACGCATCACTTTGCTGCTCAGCGCAGCTTTGGGGTTACTACCGTTTATCGCTCTTACACATCTCCGCAAATAATCTCGTGGAAAACGAGCCTTAAACGTTAACCTGTGTAAAGTCACGGTGTTAACGCGTTTCCCAACGTTATCTAGTTAACAGAACACCATGGAACATGCGTGGCTCAACCAGAGCGTGGGAAACGCAAGGGTATGCGTTACTATTGCGTTTTTATGTAGAATAACACATTTTAATGTATAGCTGTCATGATTGAACACGGCATTCTTATTATTGCATGAGGTATTCGCATATAGTGAAGGTATTACTTGAATCTATAGTACGTAAGTAATTCTAACACAATCATGATTTACGTGAACTAAGTCGATAGTGTGGGATGCCAACAAGCTAGATGGACTGAAGACCTTAAGAAGGTTGGCTGAGACAGACTGGATGCGGAAGGCTAAAAAGGGTGATGTTTATTTTCCATATTTTTTACATTACCATGCTTAAAACAATAAAAATATTTCTACGTTCTGTCATTTTGTCTATTCTTCCGTCGACAAAACCCCTTTCTACGGCGCCATGCTACGTCTGCTGGTAGAGGCCTTTTTTTATCGTGGTAAAATCTCAAATGAGTCCTCCCGCCCCGGGCAGGGCGTAAGGGACTGTCAGACTTGTACTGACTAAAATCCAAGGTGTTCTTCAATACCCCTTTATGTTCTGGGGTCACGGTGATGGTATAAGTCCCGCGACCCCGGCAGGCTTTGGCCCTCTGTGAGGGGGCCCCGTCATTTTGCTGACGCTCTATGAGGCGCGCGTGGAACACGACGCGTCGTCGACCCGGGCATGGTCCATGGTCGGACAGCGAGTTGCCCTTTACTCGCTGTCCGCACGCACCCTGGTAGAGGCCTACGTCCAGTTCCAGGAGAGGACTGCGTGAGGCCGATTTGATAGAGCCGCTATGTTTACGTTTACACGTCAAGCGTAGCGTCTTTTATTATGTGAGATGAGTATGCTCTTGACCTTAGTCTAGGTCAGGAATGACTAAAAAAAGGTCGACGATGGAGCGACCTTACCCAGAAGAAGCCTGTTCACTCTAACTTTGAAGAGATTAGAGTTGATGTGTTCGCTTATTGTCTATGAAGAGTAAACCTTGTGTAAAGTGGAAAAGGACATTTTTGAAACAATTTAACTACACTTTCGCCGCAGTTAAATAAGCGGAAAGTGAACAAGGACTGAATAAGCTAATTGCAATCAGCAAAAATAGGTATGATTGGGTAATATTTTTATTTATTAAAACTTTATGCACAAATAAAATCATTATACAGTCTCGGAGTTAGCTTTAGGCATTTTATATGTTTGTTTTAAATAATAACTCTCTAAAATAGTAGACACTAAAAGCCCAAGAAACAAACTTGCTCACCGGTTAAAACTTTCATGAACACATGCGTTTTCTCATAAATCTACTTCTTGTAAATCGAGAGAACAATAACCACTAATGTGGGCAAATTAACACGTGGTATGGCATTCCTTTAAAAACCACATGATCACAATGTTCACTAGGGTTGAGTGCAATCAATTCGGTCTAGTTTCTCACGCCTTTGTGAGTATATGACGATTGCGCGATAGACTCGCAGCGGGCATGCGTAGGGGCAACCTTGATGTGATACAGATGATGTCGTGATCTTTCGACATTAATCTTTCTTGTATGAAAACATCTCAGCAATGGGATTACTGAGTATATAGGAGATATTTAGAGAGAAGCCAAAACTCTATGGGACTAGAAAGTGTTAAGTTGCTTGAAAGCGTCTCATCGATGCACTAAGGAATGTCTCTGATTTTTGGGAGGACTCATTTGATGATTTTACCACGCAAAAAAAAAAAAACTCTGATTTCGACTCTAGTGTTCATGACGTTATTGTGTCTGTGTTTGCAAGGGGGCTCCTTGTTTAAACAGTAGCAGTAGATATTGCCTTTACCTGATTATCTTCAAAAAAATAAGCATTGCCGTTCAACGTTTCTTACCGAAGTCGGCGGCAATAATAGTCAATGAAGTAAAAAACAAAGCCACCGACTTCTAAAAGAAAAGTTATTTTACACTTTTTTTGCGTTCGGTTTTGAATTTGGTTCCTTTTTAAATATTCGGTTAGCACCTAATTCACCACTGAAACCTCTTCCCTTCTTTTCTTAATTCATACAGTCCTTCCAAAGGTTCTCTGGAAGATATCGCTCTAAGCAATAAGACCGCCATTGTAACCATAGTTTTAGCAATATTGTAAAATACATAATAATTTTAATTGGTGTACAATAAAGTATTCTACTCTAACTCAGTTTATATAAATATTTTTATCTGCGTCTGCTTTGGTCTAAATAAAATCCTTTTCAATCTTTTTTTTTCGTTCAGTAACCTTCCACCATGCAATTCAAGTACGTTCCTGTAATCCGTCACATTCACAGTCTATAATTTAGTGACAGCAGCAATTTCTATTCACTTTCGACTCATTAAACTCTTTTCATACCGATCTAATATCAAATTATCTTTTCGCAAACCTACCATTAGTATTTTTATAAGTGGAGGCATCGACCTCACCCAACATACAAAGTCAATATCAAATTGTTCTATCTTATCTTAGTACATTGTAACATGAGAAAGTTTGTATATAAAATAACTTTTGCACGAATTTGGGTAAAACAGAATGAAGAAAAATAAATAACACATTGGATACTTTTTAACCCAATTGACGTTCCCGATAGGATAGTTAGAACAAACGTGGGGTAACGCAGGTTTTGCAGCGGTCATAAGCTAAACTCGCAAGCAACTTGTTAACTTTAAATTGATACCAAATATATACAATCACGTCATTATTTAAGGAGCTATCCCGGATCAATTTCAAGTACTTAATTTAATTTAATTTTAAATTTCTTCATCTTGTTCTCATGTTTGTTCTACTCCATATTTTAAATTTATAGTTCATTTTCATTTATTTTCACTTATTATTTAGTTAATAATTTTAGATTTTAGCTTAAGTTACCATTTATTTGTGTGAATGTTGGTTTACCTGTTATTGGCAACTGTATAAGCCTTATAGTCTTACATTTCTACAATATTTATTAATTTATATATACAGAAGCTGTTGGTATACCTATGTTAAATAACTAAATAAATAAGTAATCCACCACTGAAGTGGTCTCATACTTTTGCTCTCACTTGGTCTCATACTTCTGCTCGCTAGTGTAGTTTCAGATACTAATTATGTAGGTGTTGAGGCTTCAAGGCCCCTATAAAATACTAAAATAGAATACAATATGACACTTAACTAATATACAGTTCACAGTTCGAGTCGTCCGCTATCAGCTATCAGTGCCTTATAAAATTTTGCTCATAATGTCATTTATAAGAGCTTTAGATATACTCTTATGTAGGTATGTGAAACGACTGAAAGAGCTACACCAACAGGATAATCATCACCAATAATGGTTTCATAATCACCCAACACATTATCACATCATCTTACCAGTATTACGTGTTACCAACGAAAGTGAGTCGCTATCCCCGACGGTTACACTTGACCGATCGCTTTCACCTCATCTCCGCTCATAATTGCTATTGTTATCGCCAGTCGCTTTCTGTATACTTATTGCAGTTTTAAAACGACTTTTTTCACCTGGCCTGTTTGTCTAGTGGTTAGTGACCCTGACTGCTATGCCGGGGGTCGAGGGTTCGATTCCCACCCAGAACAAATGTTTGTGTGATGAGCGCGATCATTTGTGCTGTGTCTGGGTGTAATTTATCTATAATTATGTAGGTATGTATTTAGAAATATATAAGTAAGTATGTTTATCAGTTGTCTAGTACCCATAACACAAGCTCTGCTTAGCTTGGGACTAGATGGCGTTGTGTGATAGTTGTGAAATATTTTAAAAAAAGAATAAATTGTTTATGCAGATTCTATCGTGTTTTTAAAGTTTTGAAAAGTGTGGATAATCGTTGTGTTATTGTAATAGATTGTCTGGCTTCTTTAATGTTTGTTTTTGTGGTCAAAGTCGGTTGACTTTCGAATTTTTTAGTGCTGAATTGAATTTTATTTTGGCTTTTAAATTTTATGTTCCGGATAACATCGAGTTCTATTGTTGTAAATTGTTAAGAGCTTCCGTAGTTACTTCCTTGGAAATAATAATGTAGCATAGGTGTGTTTTGCAAATTTTATTGACGATTATTTAGAGGTTTTTTTTTACACTTTTGTAACAACTAAACATGGAAAAGTTATTTTCAGTACCTCTATTTCGTTTAGATCATTCCACCGCCACGACCTCAGGACATGCAACTCGTGTTGTTTCTGCTATCCGTGCATTTGCCATGTCCAAAGCATGGCTTATAAAACATACCTAACGGCAAAGCTTCGGTCGCGGGACTTATTTCCATCACCGTGACCCCGGAACATAAAGGGCTATTGAAGGACACCGTGGATTTTAGTCAGTACAAGTCTGACAGTCCCTCCCGCCCTGCCCGGGGTGGGAGGACTCATTTGATGATTTTATCACGCAAAAAAAAGGGCAAAGCAAAAAAAACATATTCTTCCTTAAAAAGTACAGCAAATATTTTAGCGCTCCATGCATAAATTTCACATGTAGACAGACGGATTGGCATCTCAACATATTTCTCACTTGGTTGCGCAACGATTAATTTCCGTTATGTTCATAAGCGAATAGGAACCAGCTGAAGAAATGATAATTACTGCGATTACTCTCACGCGAGCGAATGCGATGAGTCGAGCAGTTTAGGAGTAATGTGGCAATAATAATGGTTTAACACAAGACATTATGAGGCAATGTGCTGAAAAAATTGGTGTGTTTCCGAAAATTAGAGGTAATTTGGGGTCACTAATGTTGTTTTTAGTTTCGTAAATAATTGAAAATGCTTTTTCAAAGGCGATTGCGCATTGGAGCCAAGTTTCTAAGTTTATCTTGGACAACACTTATCTCAATGAAGGAAACAATCATGTAGTTCCCGTCAGAGGCCCTTAGACTTCCTTGAGGCAGCTTAATTCAACTCTAACTAGCTCGAGAAGATAGTCAAATCTTTAGGTACACGAAAAAGGAAAAAGAAAACCAAGACTATGTAAGCCAAACTGCCAGCTAAACTAGAAAGGCACAAATGATGGTGGCTAAAATGCAAAAAGATATTATGTTAATATTATCTAATAATTTTTAAGAAATCGAGATATTAGACATGTCACTTCTGCATATAAACATTGGTTTAAATGAAGACATGAAACATTTAATTTTCTTTTCTTTACTTGTGTGTACATAAATAGTTAAATAAATAAATAAAGATATGAAAAAAACACACTAGATAAGAGATATTATAAGAGAAAAAACACAAAAACTCTTCATGCAAGAGTCATGCTGATATAGACAGTAGAGAAGAAGATACAAGAAGAAGGCACTAATGTAGACTTAATTGTCATGACACATGACAAACAGGAAGTGTTAATTACACAAATAATCACTCATGTCGAAAACAAGTAGTAAGACAGCCTGTCTAAACATGACAATGATCCTGACACTAGAGTCTGGTGACAGAATGGTGTCATGGTGGTGACGGGACCTTGGCGGTGGCAGAGCGTATGGAAATGATTCAAAGATAAACAGCGGTAAGTATAAACAATTATTGTAATGTTTGTATGTGTCAATCATAATGTTGCGTTACCATTTTGCATGAAAATATTCTAGTTTTTTGTACTGTCTATGAATGTTTGGTTTTAATGTACATATTATAACATTAAATAAATCAAAAATTGTATGAGATATCTCAAAAACTATACAAATTTGCAATAGACTCGACAATTGAATATCAAGATTTAAATTCGTGCATGAGCTGCGTATATCAAGCCTGTAAATAACGCAATTTTGTAATTTTCTAGAAACACGCGAAACTTCAATTTACATAGAAGCATAAGCACACATACATTTACCTATATAAATAAAAAACAACACAACAAACCAGGGGTCATTGTTACAAAAGATCATAATTATTCTGACCCTGCAACCAACTTGCTAAACAAATACATCATTCATTTGAAATCAACGCCGGCTATTTCAGAGGGTCGAACAAATCATTTCGAACTGGTCAACTTAGCAGGCAGATGTTAAAACCTTCACGGTCACGTTACCAAACAATGGAAGCAACTGTTCGTTTCGTCAGCCATCATTATTTCAATGTATGGGGTTTAATTATTGCATTTTTGATGAGGTTCCGTAGGAGAAGTTTCTTCAGAGATTTAAACGCAGTTTAGTTCTTCAAATTAAGCAAGTAATTAAGCCACGCGGTGGTGGACGCCCACGGCGAAGGATGTCGCAAGACGATCTCCGGCCACCTTAGGGCATGCGGGCGGCGAGTAAAGGGCAACTCGCTGTCCGACCATGGACCATGCCCGGGTCGACGGCGCGTCGTGTTCCACGCGCGCCTCAAAGAGCGTCAGCATAATGACGGGGCCCCCTCTCAGAGGGCTAAAGCCTGTCGGGGTCGCGGGACTTAAACCATCACCGTGACCCCGGAGCATAAGGGGCTATTGAAGGACACCGTGGATTTTAGTCAGTACAAGTCTGACAGTACCTCTCGCCCTGCCCGGGGTGGGAGGGCTCATTTGATGATTTTACCACGTAAAAAAAAAAGCTACATTAGACGAGACTTGTCTCTCACCAAAAAATAAAGGCTTTTATTTAAATACTATCTCAGTTAAATTTTGCTGAAAAATCTTATTTCACTTCATGATTTACGGAACAGTACCTACTACCTATTCATATGTATGATACTTTAGCTTTGCGTTTGTAGAAATAATATTTGAACACCACTGATGGGTATTTAATAGATGGCGAATTTCGGCTATTGAAGGATACTGTGGATTTTAGTCAGTTATACAAGTCTGACAGTCCCTCCCGCCCTGCCCTCGGTGGGAGGACTCATTTGACTTTATGCTAAACAAAAGTGTTAATTATTTCATCTGAAAGTCTTACAGATTAACACTAACGACTTTACCGTCCACAAGACATTATTATTCTAACGGGAGAAAGTTCTGGGTCATCACACCTTGCCGCGGGCGCATCATTAGGCCAGTTACATAACGAGGCACCCATTGTTGGGTGGAAAGTGTATGGGAACGTGTGACATCACCTTATGTATTTAGGCTTTATTGTTTTTGGCGCGACACGCCACGTGGGTGATGAAATATTGAGGATTACATCAGTTGGAATCTCATGGAGTTTATGTGTGCAATAGTGCCGTGACTGATGTGTGGAAAACACGGTTTTTTTGTAAGAGAGTATTTTATTTGTGTATTTAGAAGAGAGTATTTTTTGAGTATTTAGAAGAGAGTATTTTGTCAGATAACTCTTTATATGATATAAATAGTTTCTTGAGATGCTATTATAAGAAATCCAGGTTCTAACACTAAGTACTTCATCGTCGCTGAAACGACATTTTCATTTATCATCATTTATCATTTATTGATCTCTTTACATAAATAAATCAAATAAACCAACAGCTATAAGTGGTTAATGTTTGCCTGTAAATTGATTATCGATTTTAATGTAAAGTATATTTTATCTGGTTATCGTAAGTGCGGGTGTTTAGATATTTCTTTTATTATAGTAGTCCCCAAAAAGTGTTCTAAAGAGATTTTGTTGAGAAAAAAATAAAAGTTCGCCCTCATGATTTTTCTTGCTTTTGTGACGGAAAGTAAACTGAAATTTTACGATACTAGAGGCTCTAGTGACTTATCACTAGAGCCCCAGTGTCGTAAAATTTCAGTTTGCCTTGCCTTATCACTAGATTTTCTTATCACTAGAGCCTCAGAATTAGTTAGTGTTAGTTACATTACCACGATGACGTTATTCCATACTACGATTGAGTCAATTTCAAGTCCAACCGGATACAGCAAAGCAAGTTCATAAGAAAATAACTCCATGTACATATACATAGATTTAAGTTCTGATATCTCGTCGGCTAATGTGAGCAAAACTTGTTATTTTATGTAAAGAGAAAACTCGTGACAGGAAACGGTAAGATGTGAAGAAAGACCGGCCTTACAAGGCCGGCAGGATATCATCATTATTTATACATTTACATTGCAAATATCCAATTATTTATATTAAGTTGCGTTAATACGATCTGAATGAGTTCCATTCATTGCGTGAGTAGTTAATTTAGATTCATCTTAAAACATAATGCGTCTAGAACTGTAGATTTTTAACTCGGATTTGATTTAACCATGATCTGCCTAGCCTTTTCCCAACTATACTGGGGTCAGCTTCCAGTCGAACCAGATGCAGCTGGGTATCAGTATTTTTCATAAAGCGACCGCTTATCGGACCTCCACAACCCAGTAACTGGGTAATACCCCATGGTAAGACTGGTTGACAGACTTTTAGAGCTTGACAGATTTACAAATGACAGACTAATGGTTTAGATAGCATTATCTTAATTTCATCCGATTTTTTCTGATTTAATCATAGACGTCTAATAAAGTGTCGTCACGTCAATGTACAGTGAAAATAAGATAAAAATTATAAAGATACTGGCGACCCACCCCGGCTCCGCACGGTTGCAATCTCTACTATATTACGCATGGCATATACATTAAAGCTTTCCTCTTAAATCACTCAATCTATTAGAAAAACCGGATCAAAATCCGTTGCGTGGTTTTAAAGATATAAGCATATGGGGACAGGAAGCGGGAAGCGACTTTGTTTTATAATATGTAGTGATTTTCAAACTCGACTGCACAGTGGACATTCCTGCTCTTGTAGATACGATGTGTAAAATCACATATACATCCTCAGCCAAAAACAGTTTTCTACTATAATTTACTTTTGATTGATAGCGAAATCCCGTCGTATACCTACAGCCATATATTTGCCGAAGAATTTTCTTCGTACATCCAAGTTTTCCTCAGAGCATTGCGTGATCTTGGACTTGCAACGTGGTTTAGTTCCGCGCCGCTGCCGGTGCGTGCTGTACTAAATACAGTATCACACTGAACTATTAAACTGATTTGAATATTTATTAACTGTTGAGCTAGATTTATTGCTATATAAGCTACTGGTATGCTGCATCGGTTAAGATGAGAAGTTGGGTCTACTTTCATAGCTCTACAACGAAGATATATGTGCCTTAAGTGACTTGAAATTTTTTAGTGAACTCTCCTCCCTTTTTATTTTGAACTAGCGGCCCGTCCCGGCTTCGCACGGATGGAGGACCCGGTCTAAAACCCAATCCCGATGGTTACAAACACAACAAAAAAATAATTATCCGAATCGGTCAAGCCGTTTTCATGTTATGTCGTGACAACGGAAAACGGGTTTCATTTTTATATATAGAAGATTTATACGTTCTTATGACATGTCGGTAGTCGGGACAACTATCCTATTAGTTAATTCATATTATTATAATGTGACAAAATAATTGAACTTGAGATACAGTCGGTCCATTCGCCATATCTAGTACTCGTAGGTTCGATTTTCCTTTACTGGTCAGAAAAATAAATAAGACAATGTCATGGCTACATACGTACCTAGTACTATAGTTTGTTCAGAAAATAGACTGTACTTATTGCCTATTATGGAATCAATTGTATTTGTATTCTCGTAATTATCGTCTTCTACGACTAAAAAACATACAAAGCAATTTATTAGCTCATCTGCGTGGGCAGCATTGTACCATTCCAACATTTAACTCAATAAAAATGCAAAGTAGCACATCTCTACAAGTCTGACATCACTACGGTCTATTTTACATAGTCAGGATATAATTTTCGCATTTATTTGACATCTGCAGAGGCGACCGACCTCCGTGGAGGTCTAAACCGCACTGGCTAGTGAGGACAACGTCCCCGGAATGTCTAGGTCGTAGCTCTAGGCTGTATACTTACTCGTTTTAGTTTATTTTAGTGCTGGCTGAATGAGCTGGTTTGTTATTCTATAGGGTTGTACTAGAAGAAGAAAATGGTTCCTTTTTTGAAAAAAGAATTTGATGTGTCAATGTTTTTATTTACAGAGGCGGATTTTTGGGTATTCTTAATTCAAAATTAACTAGAAGAGGATTGAAGAATGATTTTAAGGGCAGAGACAATAATTCTGTTGAATTTAGAAATGGATGGTTTTGAAGGCGAAAAATTGAAATCATTCTAATTACCCTGACATTATTGTATTTATCTATATATATAAAAATGAAACCCGTTTTCCGTTGTCACG
Organism: Agrotis ipsilon; assembly: GCA_028554685.1. Lineage (NCBI taxonomy): Eukaryota > Metazoa > Arthropoda > Insecta > Lepidoptera > Noctuidae > Agrotis > Agrotis ipsilon. Next base: position 15,628,881 of record CM052969.1, on the reverse strand, counting down.
ACATAACATGAAAACGGCTTGACCGATTCCGATAATTACTTTTTTGGTGTGTTTGTAACCATCGGGACCGGGTTTTAGACCGGGTCCTCCACCCGTGCGAAGCCGGGACGGGCCGCTAGTTTATGATAATAATGATGGTCAAATGTCTAAAGGCATGCTTTTCACGCCTACAGGTTTCCACTATAGGTATTAATTCCATGTTATGGTCGACCGCATTGCCATATTCTTTTTGTATCGTATTTTGATCCTTTTATTTTGTTATTTATATTATGTTATTGCGTTTTATTTTGAGGTCGATGATGTCATTTGTTTTAATTCGATTAACTTGAATCGAAACCGATCGATCGAACAACGGAAGCGATAAATTCCTCACCCTTGCTTTCTTTTAATTTACTAAGAGAAAACGTTCCAGCCTGTCCTATTGAATTTAAATTTAAGCATATAAACCCCGTGACAGTTGTGAAAGCTTTTAAGCAAATCAAGGTAAAATTAACCGAAGATCTGTGGGGTATTTCTGTCAAAGTTTGTTCCTCTATTATTGAAACTATTGCACCTTATTTAGCCACAATATTTAATTTGTGCGTAGATCAAGGAGTCTTCCCAGATCTGATGAAATACAGTAAGGTAATTCCGCTTTTTAAATCCGGGGATAGTAAAGACTGCAATAACTATAGGCCCGTTTCCGTTCTGCCGGTCTTCAGCAAAGTGTTCGAAAAAGTTATGCTTAATCAAATGCTCACTCATTTTAACACCAATAAAATCTTGCACGAGAAACAGTATGGTTTCACTCACCAAAGGGCGTTGTACGACTGATGCCGGTGTTACCTTATTAAAACACATATTTACTGCGTGGGAAGAAGCTCAAGATGCCATTGGGATCTTTTGTGACCTCTCGAAAGCATTTGATTGCGTAAATCACGAATCTTTGCTGATGAAACTTCAGCATTACGGTCTAGGTAAACTTGCGCTAAGATTAGTGAAATCGTATTTAAGTGATAGACAACAGCAAGTTCAAATAAATGGTGTCAATTCTACGGGTTTAAAAGTTGAAATGGGGGTACCACAAGGTTCGATATTGGGCCCTTTTCTCTTTTTAGTATATATAAATGATCTGCCCTATTTATTTAAAATCCAACCGGAAATGGTATTGTTTGCGGACGATACTTCCTTAATATTTAAGATGAATAGACGTGCCTCAAATGTTGACGACGTAAATGTTGCCCTACAGCAGGTCCATTCTTGGTTCACTGCCAATAATTTAGTATTGAATGAAAAAAAAACTAAATGTGTAAGATTTGCTCTACCGAATGTCAAAAGCAATGACTGTGACATAGTATTGAATCAAGAGAAATTAGAATTCGTCGACAAAACTGTTTTCTTAGGAATTACGCTCGACTCGAGGCTACAATGGGGTCCGCATTTAACATCTCTTGCAGGACGCCTGAGTTCAGCGGCATATGCTGTTAGAAAAATCCGTCAATATACTGACATAGATACCGCGAGACTGGTCTATTTTAGTTACTTTCATAGTATTATGTCTTACGGTATTTTGTTATGGGGACGTGCTGCAGACATCGAATCAATATTCATTCTGCAGAAAAGAGCTATTAGAGCCATATACAATCTTCGCAGGCGCGATTCTTTAAGGGAACGGTTTAAGGATATTAACATCATGACTGTACCTTGTCAATACATCTACGAAAATATCATGTACGTTAGAAAGAATCTGCATCTATTTAGTAAAAGAGGTGAAAGGCACAATTATAGTACTAGATCTAGGGACGAATTAGTTCAACCAGGTTTCAGGTTAGCCAAAGTAGACTCATCCTTCATGGGGTACTGTTTAAAATGTTACAATAAAATACCTCCCCACATACTTCAACTGAATGAGACGAAATTTAAAACTTGCATTAAACGCACACTATGTAGTAAAGCGTATTATAAGTTGGGGGATTAGATTGCTGATAAAGATGCTTGGCTTAATGCTGGTCCTGCTCCACAACCATAGGGGGAAACCAGTGGATTAGCTTGTGAAAATATTGTAAAAGCTGTAACTATTTTTGCATTGTATAGATTCGATTCATTAGTTTTATCTTCCAGACTAGTTATATGCGTTCATATAATTGTTTATTTATTTTTATTTGACTTTATTAAGTCATTTAGTTTTTATTTTTATGTGTTTGTATTTGTTTTATTTTATATTGATGAACGGACGTTATTGTCCTACTCACTTTAGTTTTTAATTCCTCTTCTTTTTTTTTGGACTTTTCTAGATAGACATTTGTAGGTTATTCCTTAATTATTTTTTTGAAGCGGATGAAGACTTTGCATTGTATAGAGTCAATGTGTCTAGTATTATATAGCGTCATAGCCAGCATTGTGTGAGTACCATGTACTTCAGAGCTATCTTTAACTAGAAACCTACGTCTTTCATTGACTTGAATGACTCTGGCGGTTGAGAGTATGTCATGCTCACTCAAAAGTCTCGCTGATGGTGGCATGTCTGTCGGATCATTTAGTTCCCTTCAAAATGGTTGAGCTGAATGGTGCTGATATATGTGTCATGTTCGTGAACGGGCGCTGTCAGTTGGGACTGGTCATCTCTCAGCTGCCAAGGTCTATTTTAATATTTATAACTTTATTTTTGAATTGTCGTTTTTATATTTACTATGGACACTAATAACTTGCCACATCGTTCTCACATAATGTACCTACCATCTGATGATGAATGATGTAACCTAAGATCTGTAATAATTTTGGCGATTGAAAAAGAGTGTCCATGGAGTTTCTTGCTCATTCTTCTCCATAGAGATCTACGCTTTGGAATGAGCACCTACGGTACTTTCACAGTTTTTGTGTCTTGTGACTGGGACTGTAGCACCATAACTATTTTTGTACTAGTTTTATTTTGTCTTTTGACAGTTCAAAAGTGCCGGTTATGGCCTAATTGAAATAAACGTTTTGATTTGATTTGATTTGATTTGAAAACAAACATTTTTTCCGGTTGTTTTTCGAAGACACTGGAATTTGAATTTCAAGGCATTATTTTAATTCAGGTATCTAGATATGGTATCAAGTTTTTATTTTTCAATCAAATCAGCCTAATACCTACGTAACAGGTTGTAGATCAAGTTCTAGAAAGTTTATGATGGCGTCGACAGGTCATGAACTTGCGAGTAAGATATACTCCTCGGCTAAGCTAAAAAAAAAAAAAAACTAACGAAGCTGTGGTTTTTTGCCGCTTATCAGAAATTCAAAAAAAGCGACAGCCTGTCTTCCATAGACATTTTTTTTTTTGGTATAAGTCTTTCCTTCCAACGGAAAAGGCGAAGGGCATTCCATAGACACGTTATTTGGAAACTGACATTTGGTATAAGATTGGTTGTCAGACTTTCAGATTTCTGACTAAAGTATATGTGAGGTAAATCGTCCTTCTTGTGAAGTAAAATATTCCCAAGAAATTAATAGAGAGAGCAATAGATGCATCTATCTAAGCTTTTGGGAATGTGTAATATATTAAGTATTATGTTAAAAAACTTCAATAAGACACCTCTGCAAAGTACCTATCAATTCTACAATGACACCTGACTTTCATCTATGGTGCAAATAGTGAGAGTGAACGATTTCTCTTGCTCTATGGTAAGGGCCATGCTCTATGGTGCTTGTTTATGTAATAACGGTCAAAGGTGAGAGAGAGGTGATTAAATCACGGATAGAAGTGTAGTATCATTATGTTGTAAATGTTATAATCGAATGCTTGAAGAGTACGTATGTTTTTTGCAGGCTGGTGTTTAAATTACTCAGTGTATTACTCAGTGAATAAATAGGATTTTAGCAATTACAAAGTGAGTAATAAGCAGACTAAAGCTACGGTATTTATTAGGCTGAATTTTAGCCCTTAAAAAATCAGATACTGCAGTTGGACGTACATTAAATCTCATTAAATGAATTAATTGGTTCAACCTCTAGTCGTTCAATTAAATTGGATATCTGGAAACTAACATGACTTGAAGAATAGTAAAAAAAAGTTTAATCTTTGCAATCATCCGAACTCAAAGTTAAGTTAATCGATTGAGAAGGTTCCCAAATCGTCACGTATGTTTTAGGATAAATCAAACAAGGTATTCTGATGTGATTTGAATGTCAATTGTTTGTGCAAACACCCAACAAATCAGGCACCTTATTGTTATTAGTTATAGTGGGCGTTACATACGCACAATATGTACATACAATTGTAAGTACATACATTATTATGACGGATTCCGCCCACAGGCTCTATGTACATAGTGACCTCCAACATGTATAATCAGCTATTAGTCTGGTGCCAGGCATTTTGTAAATCAATATAAGTTTCAAGCTACTGGATAACAGTTAATGTTTAATTTGTTAAACTATTAAAAACTAAACAAATACGAAAGAAGGGGACAGAAAATAAAAAAAAGTTATAGCGTCTCAAAAATCAATTTATGTCGTTTTTACTAAACTGCCCTGCACTTTGAAAAGTTTAACTTTTCGGACTTGACAAAGGATAAAGTATAGGAAAGGACTTAATTCCTTAAGCATTCACTATTACTGTGGTATTAAGAGTGGTGAAGAGAAAACTTTCAGAATCTATTATATTATATTTTTTTATTTTAATTATATATACTACATATTATATTATTGGTTGATGTATTCGCGGGACTGACAGTCTCTTCCACTCTTTCCGGGGTTGGAGAATTCTTTGCTTGATTATTATTTATGACATCCATAGGTTAGTTTATGGCACAAATTCAGACAATATAAATAGTAATTCCTGCTTAGCCGCGCAGCCTGTTGGCCCTAAATTGTTAATCAATCAATACGTAGATACCGTAAGCCAATAATCCAAGTCTTCCCTTCTAAAGTCTATAGTTAGCACTAACAACTATCATTACACCATGAAATCGTGACGATACTCAGTCGACACGACCTTCGATTTCCACTCTAAGAGTAAGGGCCTAGGAGGAAAAGTTCCGATTGTATTAGCATGTATTTAGAAGCGACGTTAATCATATTATGAGATATTCCTTTCAAGAATTTTCTGTAAAACCTGTTTGGAAGTTAAGGAGAGAATTTTTCAGTTAGGCGTTTCAAAGAAATTAATCTGAAAATTTTCAAAAAATTGTCTAAATCAATGCTGAAAATTAACGAAATTTAGTGATGAAAGTTCGCGTTCAATAAATTGAGCGCATATCAACCCTTACTCAGTTTTAGAAAGTGCAGTAGCAATGTCAAATCATGCTCCCTAGGTAAACCAGCCACCTGCTTCACCGCAAGTTTCCCTTCGGCTTTCCATGGAAACTGTGATAGAATCTATACAGAAAATAAACAGACAAATAGCTTAGAGCAAAACCGGACTCACCGTTTGCCCCCCCAGGCCGCACTCGAACGAACTTGCGAGTCGGGCGCTCACTACGCCGCGCACCGCCGTTGAACGATGGCCGACGCGAAGCATTCTCAACCTCATTCGCAGTCGCACCTTTTTTCTCAAGCTCAGCCTCTTTTCGCGATTTGAATTTGGAATTCCCGCGTCTAGTGAACTTGTTTGTGGTGGTCTCTAGTTTATCTGTGGCGGATTCCGTCTCCGTTGTGTCTGGAGGAGCGGTCGCTTTTGTACGGCGAAGGAAATTACGCCTTGGAGTCTGTGGACAAAAATAAACGGTTAGTAAAGTTTTATTTCATTAATTTTGTAAAATAGTGTTGACTTGTATCTGGGGTTTGACCTGAAAGGAATGTTGTTTATTGCTAAATGAATACTTAGAACTATAGCTTTGATTATTTCGATTTGTAAAGTCGTCACAATATCCTTAAGTTTATTTATCAAAATGTGAATATTATGCAAAAGTATTGCTTGATATTTGAATTGTGCAATATTATACAAGTGAAGGCATCTGTAGTTAATTGTATTTCAACGTAGAATTAAAGTTCATTGGAATCAACTAAAATAATATAGGAAAGTTTATCATAAAATAATCAACCCACGAGATAAATTATTAATTAAAAAGTGTTTCGCAATTTAAACAAGTAACCATTTAGAGAACCTTAATGAATTATCTATAGCTATTAAAACCCAGAAAATTAATGAATTAAGGATGAACATTTTTTTCTAGAACTAATTAGCAATTTCCACAGTGTTTCTATTTTTTACGAAATAATTCACGGTTGTCTATGGTCAAATTAGTGTTGTTAATGGCGCGAATTACACTCGAAGGTGAGGTTTGTTTGTGGTCTGGGGATTATTTCAAGTCATAGAAGTTGTAATACAAGACACTGCGGTTTGGTTTGCGGTTAAAATTACTGAATCGAAAAAATTGTGACCCACATTACCGCCTACTTTATTTGCTCATGTTTTGTATTAAATTACTCATGTCCGGAATTTAATGTTTAAATCAAACATTAGCGATGTGACTTGCAATAAATCCGCCATTGCCAAAATTTTAATTGGTCGTTGTAACAATAAACGGGATTGTTGTACGTATTTCGTTATGTTATGAGTGTCATATAATTAATCAATATCACCTGCTCGATAATACAGGTTTGTGTATTTCATATGGTATTTATTCTAATATTATTTGCCTTATAAATTAATACCAGAGTGAGTCTCTAAATTCCAATCAGATAAATCCTTTATTGGATCCGGTTGTAAGATATAAAGTTTGTCAATTTATTTATTTTTGACTATTAAAGTACTTACTATATGCTCAGAGGTAAATAAAAAAATATGATCGTGTTTGCTTGCTCCTAGTGTGTAGAAATAGAAAATAATATAGTCAAGATTAAATATGTTCGATTAACTTGTTTTTTTTTTAATTCTCATCGTAAGTCACGTGTTGAAACTTGAAATCCGACTTATTTAAAAATATGCCTAATTATCAGAATAATTTGAAATTCAAATGAGTTATATAATAAAATTATTTTAACGTAACGTAGGACAGATTTAGTGGTTGTAAATAAAGGTTTTATTGGCTTCGATTTTTGTGGAAAATTTTGGAAAATACCATCATTTTTGTAGTTTTTGAGAAACGTGATTTTCACATCATGTAAATGTACCTACTTAAATATGTTTGGCTAATTTTTTTTTAATTTTTTTTTTTACACATTATTTATTCAAACTTAATAATTATACAGCTTATTGTTCAAATTAACCTAACTAATTACTAATATACTACATTTAATTTGGATAATTAGGTTTGAGTGTTTAATCCTGCTAGGGTGAGGTTTTCTGAAAGGTCCGGTGCATAGTACTTGCAACTGTTTTCTTTTTTTCCCGCTACGAACTTAGGTAAAGGCATCATACCTACCTATTTAACTAGGTTTGAAGCGGGTAGCCGAAGCGAAATGAATCGATTCCTATAAATCAAAATCAAAGCGTTTATTTCAATTAGGCCATTACAGGCACTTTTGAATTTTCAAAAAGACATAAAAATAAAACTAGTACAAAATAGTTATGGTGCTACAGTCCCAGTCACAAGACATAAAAACTGTGAAAGTACCGTAGGTGGTATAAGAACCAGCGTAACTTTATGCAGTTTTATGTCTCTTGGGGTACAATTTTGTTTAATCCTACATAGAACCTAAGAAAATTATTTTCTATAAGAGAAATAAAGTGTGAGACAATAGTATGTAGCATGACATTATTTTTCTTTAAATTATCTACCTACCGGGTCAATTTGGCCAACAGCCGGACTGTTTTTTTTCTCCAAGTCAGTGAAAACCAGTCAAAAACTAGTTTGGATAAACCATAAGTTATTGCGTAAAGAATTTCTATCTCATTTAAATTTTAAATGAGCCTTCGTATCTTCATAATATTCTGCTTTATGGTCTCAAGTTTTATAATAATTCTGCGTTCTTTTTAACTTGTTTTTTTTTTTTCTATTATTTATATGACATTATGAAAAATTATCTTGTTTTGGTTAGACGTTTAAGATTCTTACATATATTTTTATACCAATAATTTATTAATACAAATAAAAATGTAAAACTACGTAAAGACATTATAGAAAGTGAATAACATTATATAAAATTTTTCACAACAAAACTGACAAGGCTGTATACCACAACAACATACACACCACACAGCGAAAAAAAAAAAAGAAATCGCAATGGCATGCCTCGCTGTTGGATCTGAATCATAAACAATTTGAAAATATTTTAAATTCATTCACATCACCAATTAACACGCTATGATTTAATCATAAGGTGAAATCTGATATTAATTAAACATATTTCGGACAATATCAGGGTTTTCTTGTCTGTGGTAAGACACGGTCGGTTGCCGCGCAAACTGAGCGTGACGGGTCGAAGATTGTGATGAGCGGAGCGGAAACATCTGTCATTGTAATTTTATTTTTCAAGTTGAAATTGGAATCCGATTATTCTTTTGTTTTGACATTTGTACGCAATCGACAGATAATTTTACGATTTTACTTTCGATTGTTTACTTTTCAGTAAAAATAACTATTACGTTACAATTTTTTCCACGTTTCATTTCTATAAAATTGACATTAGAGTCATTATCCTGTGACGTAAAAACACATCCTTTATTTTTAATTTTACTATTTAAGTATTATAATATTTAGTGGCAGTAGGGAGGTAGTAATTAAGTTGATAAACATAGATATTAATTTAGACTGATTATTCAAAGTTTCGTAAACAAATCTACCTGTAACCTCAATTTCTTTTAATTAATTTACAGTGGTTTATGGCTTACGATATAACACAACAGCAAATAGGCAATACCTCGTAAATCACTTACATAACAGGTTTTAGACAGTCCTCATTACTCAACCCGATAATAAAGGTTATATGCTAAACCTAAGGTCTTTGCTGACCCACTAAACCTAGGTACAAAGGTATATAGGTACTTAGTTGCCAAGTCGGACGGTAGAATATATAAAATAAGCTTGATTATGGTGCAAATCCATGTCTTATTAGGTCCCGGAATGTAAAGGGCTATTGAAAGACACCGTGGATTTTATCCGGAACAAGTCTGCAAGTCGCTTCCGTACTGCCCCGGGTGGGACTAATTGGATGATTGATGACCAAGTAAAAAAAAACCTTGGTGTAAATCCACCACATGAGAGTATCATAGGCAATTAAATACATTTGCTGATATTTAAATAGTTTAATTTAGCTTTCAATGATGATCTAAATTCATATCAATAAAATAGGTATAATAGCTCTTGCTTAAAACATATTTAGATTTATGGCCATAGTTATAGGCTTAATTATGAAATCAATTTCTTAAAGATCTTATCATTATCGATTTGTTAAGTTCGCCCATCTTTATTATTTATAAGGCTGTGTTCAGACTGAGTTAAAAAAAAAAGTCTTTCAGGGAACTTGAATAGATAAATATGAATAATGCTTGAATAGATATTATTCATATGTTTTTTTTAGTTTTCCCACGGAATAATTTTATATTTTTATGTATGTATTGTATATAAAATATAGGCAGACGGGGTAAACTAGTAGCTGTTCTCAACGTTCAACAATGATAAAGTATGTTTATGTACCTGTCTCAATTGATTCATATCTTAACAATTTAATCATAAGGTCTTGTTGTTCGTCATTGGCACACCTTATCTCATTAACATTTTCACACTGACTCATTTAAAATGAATGCAGTATGAATGCACCACGTGGTTTCAAGTTGTGATACATATCTGTGAAAAAATATCTTAACCTCAGTATAAATATTTGAATAATTTTCCTTATGGAAAAACCTAAAAAAAACACTGGCGGCAATCGCCTTCGCCAATCGCCAAAAGTGTTTCTTTTTTCTGCAAACAGTTTCACTATATACTTGTCAATTTAAAAAAAGAATGCATTAGAAAATGACACATTGGTTCTAAAGTACCAGTCAAGTACCAGTCAAGCAGTGTAACCGCTTTTACCGCTCATGTTTTTTTTATGATTTCAAGAATCATTGCACATAAGTTTCAACACATGTACCTACTCGTAAATTGTGGTAATCATGTCACATATCATATTTATGCATTTGCAGTCTATTATGTATTATTATAAAAATTATGTTGCAAAAATATGTTGCAAAAAATCGCGGTTCGCGCCAATGTGATCTTAACCTTACATCGTGACAGGCCCATTAAGGTACTTATGTCGCGAAACAAAAATAATGGCGGCAAAATGTTGAATATTTTGATGATATTTTTATAAACAACAGGTTCTATAGATGTAGGATTTTATCTGTAGGTTTTATTTGTAACTTTACATTTATGGGTTTTTTATTGGAATTTTCCTTATTAAGTTGCTGTTTGTACCTGTTTATGATATTTAGAGTTCATTTGATAAATAAAATATGATATCATCATCATCATCAGCCTATAACGTTCCCACTGCTGGGACATTCTCTTGTGAGAGGGAGTGGGCCATAATCCACCACGCGGGCCCAGTGCGGATTGGTAGATGTCACATGTCTTCGAATTTGATGGTTCTAGGACATGCCGGTTTCCTCACGATGTTTTCCTTCACCGTTTTGAGAGCAGTGGTAATGAAATAAATTACACAAAGAAACGCGCCAAGCTGGGTTCGAACCTACGACCTACAACTCGTAAGTCGGGTCCGATACCACTGGGCCACCACTGCTCTCATATGATATCATATTGAAACTAATTCTATTGGTAGGTCCCTATTTTAATCGGTAAAAGAGAATTTCAAATTCGGCAACTACTCGTACATAAATACTTTCTGTATTTCAAATGGTCTGCAAGCAAAATATTTTGCAAGAAATGCTTATGTATCTATCAAACTATTTTATCAATGGGAGTTGCTATGGGCAGTTGGGCAGTGTAACTACCTGTTGACCTTATTTGGCCACAACTATTAGACCAACTATCTATAATAGACGAGCAACTTTTACTACTTATAGTTAATTTCAGTAGAAAATGTTTTCCTCCCTTCTTAGCAAATCTTTCTTTCTCTATATTTCCCGAGCAAAAGATTTTTCACCCGATTTTGTCATATACAATTTGAATAATCAGTATCTAATAAGAATACATTTTTCAACTTGCATAATAAACATTAGACATCACGGGATTTTTCTGCGCTTAAAAATAATTCAAATAATAATTGATAATATACAGGGTGAATTTTTCAACTGGGCGTGGATGGCTACTTTCGAAACTATGAGGAATATCGAAAAATGTTGAAAGGAGTCTCGAGGCCGATTTTGACGAAAACTAAAACTGCATCATTGGATTTAAGAAAAATCAAAAATCCTGACCAGGAATCGAACCCGCTGATTTTGGAAAAAAAAACACACCCTGTATTATTACACCGTTCGATAGTGTTGCTATTAAGGATCAAATTCTGGGAAGTAATCATATACGGCAAACTTAAGGAAATGGCTGATTTTTATGAAATTGCTATTTTTCCATGTTACTTTACATCTACTGAGCCATAATTTATTCGAAATATAAAATTTCATTGTTTTCAATGTCTCACTGGATTTGACGTTTCAACAATCCCACTGTACTTAGCAATACGACATTATTGAGTTGAACTAAAAATAGCATTATTTTAAAGAAGAAACGGTAACTTATGTTTCAAATACAGTCTTTGCCTTGAAGATTAATCAGTTTTTTTGTAATTATGCTTTTTCCTTAAGTTTGCCGTATATGATTACTTCCCAGAATTTGATCCTTATTAGCAACGCTATCGAACGGTATAATAATACAGGGTGTGATTTTTTTCCCAAAATCAGCGGGTTCGATTCCGGACCAGGATTTTTGATTTTTCTAAAATCCAATGATGCAGTTTTACTTTTCGTCAAAATCGGCCTCGAGACTCCTTTCAACGTTTTTCGATATTCCTCATAGTTTCGAAAGTAGCCATCCACGCCCAGTTGAAAAATTCACCCTGTATATTAATAATTTATATTTAAATAATAATTGATTTGGACTTAACCAATTTCTTTCGCTGTATTAAATTAGTGTAAGTACATGAATAGCTTTACCTAATTCCGATCTGATATAATTAGTTTCAGCAAGCCAAATCATGACAATTAACTCTGCAAACAAACCTTGTATTATCGTCTAAAATGAATTAAACCAAACGTAGGTGTACAGGTGGGACGCTCAACATTCATAACTCAATCACACTACAACATCACTCAAGGTGATCAACCACTGATCATCGCGGCACAGATTATAACATACTCTTGTAATTGCGACGACCATACCCGTTCCAGTGCCCTTGGAATATTTTATCGTGAGTGAAGATTTAATATTCCAATTTTAATCTCGGTAGGCTGTTTATAAAGGTAAACAAGAATTTATTATTATATTTGCGCCGGAATTTAGGTTACGTTTATTTGTATTTCCGCATATTGTGGTGTAATGTAGGTTATGAAAGAAAAGTAAAGATTGCTCTATGGTCATTGGGTAACAAAACTTTTTTTGAAGAGCACTAAGATAAGTGCTTGGTTTCAATAATTTCTTTTTCCTGTTAGGTCATAAATATTTCGTAATGATTATGTAAAATTGGCGGTAAAACTGACACTTTATGAACGACATAGTATTAAATTAATAATATTGTTTTTCTAATATAATTATGTTAATTTTCTATTTATTAATTGCCATCTATTTTTCTTCTTTATTTTAGTCATTAATCAAATAAAGTAGTTCGACTAATTAGCATTTATTTAACTCGATAATAGAGCAGATTACAATAACAGGTTGCTCAATGGTATTCGAACTTACTGCCTAGGGACTTAAGCAGGTTATGACTATTATACCTAGTAGTTACTCGCGATCGTCGCATTCCTATTGGCATATTTACTGTGATAAAATAGTACAATAATCCTCAATAGTCTAGAATTAACTTTATAATCAAAATTGGTAGTCAACTTTTAACTACCAGCTAGTTTATGGTATGTTTCCTAAACAGCAGCATCTATTCTAATAGCTTTCAAATGAGTATTGGAATATAAGAATCATATTAATATGTGTTCTACAATTTCTGCTAACTCTTTCATGAAGAAAACATTTGCTAATCTTGCTATGACCATGACTAAAAAAAAGTACCATGAACGTAGTTTGCATTTTCCATTTATCGTTGAAAAAGTTTTTACTTTTTCTTTTTGACTTACCGACCTACCTAAGAGCTTTACTCATTATGTGAATTTTGAAAGGGAATATTCATGTACAGAATATAATGCATAAACAACGAATAGCGAAGATAATTAATTCTGAACGACAAACAATAAGCTCTATGTACACTTGTACATCTATGTACACGTTCACTGAGTTACGAACTATTCATTAATCATTAATCTTTGCTCTACGACATCCGAATATGGCCGTACCATGACTCAATTTGATTTAATAGAACGACAAATATTTAAAAGAATATCTTAATATATTTATAAGACCATCAATAAGTAGTTACGGGCGGAAACGTTTAGCTAGCTACTTATTTAAATAATAATAAAATTATTCATTGTTCTTGAGCGGTTTCTTGAGACTCTTTATGAGTAGGTACACAATTTGGCCAAAGGCTCATTAACATTATTTTTAATTGTTTTTTAGTATTTAAAGATCGATTCGTTTGTCCACTATTTCACCTAAAGTGGTCGACGGTGAAGTATGCTTGCGTGTAAGAAACCTATCCACTCTTCTGGGGTATTTTAGGGTCTTTATGTCAATAAAGACCCTAAAATTCGTAACTATCAGGAAATAAAGACCTCTAGAGAAGTCCTCTTCACAATAACGCCAAATAAGGATAACCAATAAAATAAAATGTCTTAATGACATAGGAAAACAATAATGAAACCAGATTATAATCATCTGTCCAAAAAAGTTTAAGGCTGTACGCCGAACAACAATACCGTAGTACCTACGAATTAAAAAAAAAACACGGAAGCCATTTTGATTACACGTTGATTGGTATCATAACCCGCTTTATTGTGTTGTTTCAATTATGTTTATTATACCAACAAAGGCCATACCTTGAATGACGCCATAAACGTACCTAAAGTAAATTCTAAGATATTTTAATGATTTAAAAAAGTCGATTTAATTTATAGTAGATTACGCACCAAGGGAGTAAAGCATTGCCTTACGTCATGGGCGTATTGAATCCCGAAACGACGAACAATCAACAATTTTTTTCTTAAGCATGGCCTACAGCTTATAGCTTAGGGGTCATGGTGATGGAATAAGTCCCGCGACCCTGTAGGCCAGGCTAAAATTTCGTTGATTGTTTAGTTGTAAATATTATATATATATATATTTTTTTTAATTATTCACCCAACTTTAATTTGATTTTTCTACTACAAAGGGGTTCAATATAACCGTAAACCAGTAGTTACCGTACACATACAATGATACAGTTGAGACTTTTAGGGTGGCAACTTATTATTAAATGAATTGGACCACGGGCCTTCACTATTAGGGGCAGTGGTCCAACTATATTTAAAGTTGTACAACTGCCCCTAGTGAAGGCCCGTGGTCCAACTAGTTGGACGGAGCAGTTGGACCACTGCCCCGCACTCGAAATTTGATGTGGTACGACAACCTTCGAACGTGAAGTTGGCACCACTGTAAGCGATCAGCTGTTGCTGCCAGCGGCCGCCATTACTGATACGACTCCTTGGTGAAAGTTTTCATACGGTTTTCTTTGAGGTTCCAAATTCAAATCACATTATTCCCGTGGGAATAATGAAATTCAGTACATATATTATTCCCGGCTCGAGCGAGGGGGAATAATGTCATGCTTTACAGAAGGTTAGCCTGACGTATAATATGACATTTACGAGCAAGTAGTGTGAAAAACATTTTTTATGACCCTTTAGATCCCATCCGTGTGTTGACTATACTGTCTATGCTAATATTATAAAGCTGAAGAGTTTGTTTGATCGTAATCGTTTATCTCAGGAATGACGTACTGATTCGAATTCGAATAAAAAAAATGGGTTAGATAGTCCATTTATCGTGGAGAGATTTAGAGTTGTTTAAAATCAAACTACGATCGAAATCAGCGGGTGAAACTGCGTTAAACAGGTAATGTATTTATAATTTTGCTTTTAAATGTCTGCCATTCACAGAATAAATATAAATCGAACCTGTAATTACGTCTAAAAATTAAATTTTTATTCACGAATTTTCAAATGACTATCCATTTTCAATTTTACTATTATTTTAATTTACTTTACGCTTACGTGGCGTCTTTGTGTAATTGCCACTGTTTCAATGAGATTTATAAAATTATCTGGACGCCCTTGTGGTGCCAAAAAAGGTGTGAAGATTGCATGGATCACGGTGAACTGGATTGACTTCTGTCAAGGAATTTGGCCTTTTCTGTGATGAAATATTAAAGATAATAGAGGGGTAAATCCCACATTTTTTATGAGCGTTAATAGTTTTTTCACACTACTTGCTCGTAAATGTCATATTATACGTCAGGCAAACCTACTGTAAAGCATGGCATTATTCCCCCTCGCTCGAGCCGGGAATAATAAATGTACTGAATTTCATTATTCCCGTGGGAATAATGTGATTTGAATTTGGAACCTCAAAGAAAACCGTATGAAAACTTTCACCAAGGTGTCGTATCAGTAATGGCGGCCGCTGGCAGCAACAGCTGATCGCTTACAGTGGTGCCAACTTCACCTTCGAAGGTTGACGTACCACATCAAATTTCAATAATCGAATTTATTTCCTCGCAGTAGGTGTGAAAAGCAGAGTACGCTCCTCGGGAGTAAAGCTGCCTTGTCTTGGGCTGACTTGAATCCCTCGCTACACTAAGGATTCTTAACTTAATTCCCTCGTTTCACTCGGGAATTAACACTTGAACCTACTCGCTGCGCTACGGAGGTTCACCCCAGAATCCTTAGTGTCGTTTCGGGATTCAATACGCCCGTGACGTAAGGCAATGCTTTACTCCCTTGGTGCGTAATCTACTATTATTCCGTCTGTGTATCAAGTTAATTTATGAACTATCTCGAATTTCTTTGCTAGCAACATTTATCATTTCAGGATTATTATAGTACGGACAAAATCAAGTTTGGGGAAAGAAAGGGAAAGCCAGAGTTTCCTACTTTTTTTAAATTTCATAAGAGCTTTCATAGTTCGAATGCAGTCATGCAAGCTTTCAATTTTAATACGCCAATAAGTTCAAAATATTATTATGAAACCAAAATTAGAACCGCTTATGACAATACCATTCGTGAAAACATGACAAGTCGAATTTACTTTACTTTCGCAAAGATTTTCTCATTTGTTTTATCAGTAATGGCTTACAACTAGGTGTGTTGTGCTTAAGTCTATGTTAGCTAACTTAAGCCCACCTTAGTTACATAATACAACGTGCTTATACATAGAGTATCACGGTAGGTTCTAGCATGTAGGTTGGGTTAGGTTTCATAGACAAACTTCCTTGATATAAAAGGTTCTTTAATGGAATCTTTGTCTTTATTTCATAAAACGTAATAAAGACAGACGTGTTCTTCGATCTGTCCTAAAAATTAAGACATTGAAGCCTACTTTAGACCTTACTTGCAAATACGTGTCACGGTCCCATACTTGGTAAATTGCGATATCCGTTACTACAATCGCATAACAAAAACCCTTACAAACTGTTTACTAAATACCAGGATTGGCGAATCTTCTTGCAAAAGACGTCACAACTTAACATGCACAGCCAGTTACAACAAGGTCCGTTGGTTGTGTGCCCTTAATCAGTATTAACGACATTAACGTCGCCATCTTGTTATATTTCCACAGACAATCACAAATGTTTACATACAGCCTCTTCTGTCAATGTCAATTAGGCGGGAAAACGTAACTTAAACAAATGAATATATCTGCTTTTCATCGCAAGGTTGAAATAGGATATCCCGGTTAAGTAGCCAACAACCTCCTAGGTAGGCCCACAAAATGTCATTGAAATCGACTTGTATCTACGCAACATAGAAACAAGTACTTACTTATATCACATGTAAATACAGGTTTTACGCTACCCTCATGAATATATGCTCATCGCGATCCAAACAACTTGTGAATCGAGTTAAAGGTCATTTTGAGTGCTGAATAACAATGTTATTGCTTTACGATATACGGAGCAGGAATGTTAAGTGGAACCTTTGTTTTTCCTGATAGCTGGCCGCTTTGAATTGTCTATGGACTTGTTGGATTCTTTAAAAAGAAAAATGTGTTTTTAAATTGTCGTTGGGCGTTTTTCTGTGAAGGTTGGATATACAAAAGGATATAATAATGTACGTTTTAAAGGCCATATAAGTAAACGGTCTAGGTTTGCAAGCTTATTTTTTCCACACTTTTTATGGTTAATTTAATAACGGACCTGAAGATATCAATTTCAGTCAGTTTTTAGATAACTGTTTACAGCCTAGAACTTTAACCTTTTAAAAATTATTTTTAATTACGTGATACATTCTAAAAAACACCGTTATTAAGTCTTCAGCATCACCTTTTTTTTTTGAACCAGGAAGTATTTAAAAAAAAAACGTTTCTCACGAACCATTAATAATGCATTAATTTCGTACAATAATCAAATTCATCTTCAACGTGTCAAGTGTCTATTTTGTCTATGGCATAGACTTTATGCATTTATAATATTGCGCGAAAATCTAAAAATATTTTGTTTGTACGTGATGGAACGGTTGGCCGTGAAAACAGTGGTTTTTCAAGCACTTGTAATAAATATTTAAAAAACGTACGTCCTTGTGTTGTAATCGTAATGGTGTTGAGTACGACACTCGTTAATGGTAATAAAACAAGTAGGTATTATACTATTCAAACTCCATACTGCCTCGAGTTACCTTGAGGGCAAAGTAATACGGCGAAACGCTGATGACTGTACTATTACAATTCAGTATCTACATCAAAATTATTTTTTAGCTATTTGGTAAAACAATTAACTATTGTAAATTAGAAAAAACAATTGAAGTTCATGCTTGTCAGCCAGGAAATAATTCGGTATTTGAACTTGAAGTAGTAACCGTTAATTTAAGGCATGAGTTAATCAATATTTTACAGGTTTGTCACTCTTTAGTTTCTTATTTATTTGTCATTTTTATTGTATTCCACCTATTTGGTTGTTTGTCAATTTTATTGCATTTTTACAGCTTAACTTTATTTCCTGTAAAATGTCATTACGTAAATAATAGAATATTTTTATGTCTTATGATTACGATTAGATTGCATACAGTAGCCATGACACCCATGACAGTTTCTCATTTTCCCGCGCAGATTGTGACAGCTCTAATAATGTGAAGTTTTGTCGCAACATTTTACTCTATGGTATTCAGAAGTTAACAAAAATTTTATTGCTTGCTATGTTATTTTTCACATAAAGATTTGCTACAGACACAATTAATTTTATTTTCTAATTCCTAACGCTCAATCTTACTGTAGTATTAAAATCACTGAAGACTGACAGAAAAGACAGATTAACAAAGTAGAATAAATATTATTTACAATAACAAAATGTCGTTGTTTCATTAATTTAATCAAGCAAATACCAGCCATTCTTTATTACGTTCGTAGGTATATTTTTTATTGGACTCGTTATAAACTAGATCACACTCCAGATAAAGGCAAAAAACAACATGAAACACAACACTCAGATTGCCAATCGGCCATGGTAAAAAACATTCATGTTGAATGTTCATTCCCATTTTAATAAAAAAAGGTTTTTACGTAACAAGTTACGAAACTACGTAGTATATATTTCTTAATGAGATCTCGTTTTCGATATTCGAATCGATTTGTGGAGTAGTTTATTTATTTAACATATTAGAAAATCAATAAAATATTTCGTAAAACTAAAGAAATCGATAAATTGATGATC
Organism: Agrotis ipsilon; assembly: GCA_028554685.1. Taxonomy (NCBI): domain Eukaryota; kingdom Metazoa; phylum Arthropoda; class Insecta; order Lepidoptera; family Noctuidae; genus Agrotis; species Agrotis ipsilon. The sequence continues at coordinate 15,610,032 of CM052969.1, read as the reverse complement.
AACGCCATTAGTTTTATTGAAGGTTATAAATTGGACCATCTTTAAATTTTTGCTTTTAATCATTTGGATTTTTCATAATAAATTATTATTATTTCATTCATATCAAAGATCCTGCTTCGATTACAAAAAGTATCAGTTGATCCTTCAATTACTTACTTATTGATTTTGTCAAAATAATAATCCTCATCGATTAATCGAGAATCGATTCTACAAGGCAAATCGTTTGTCATAGTGGCCAGCATTGTTCGGATGCCATACGTGGCCCTTGATCGCTTTGTTAGTATTACATAGTCCATATATTAGCATAACGGCCACATAGAACCAGTTGTGTAACTTAATGAGATTAAATTCCTTTACATGTGGTCAGCTTTTATGAAAGATTTCCACAATTTTATTCGTAAATCGCCATTATCTTATCATATTTATGTGTTTTGTGTTCTTGAAGAACATTAATAGTAGATATGATTAGTACTTATAACGTGAGAGATAGACTTTAACGCGATAGATACCTGTGTCTGTTGCCTTAGCAATGGAATAACTCAGAAAACTTATTTTATTTAAATATATGTGTCAAGATATTTCAAGAAAACTTTGATTCTTAGACACTCAGGAGATTTGAAAGCAAAACTGGTATTGCATAATTGTGTTCTTCCTCTTAAATTAACGTCTTTGTGGAAACATAAATAATTTATCGCTTAATTACCATAAACCATTTAACTGCCTTTTAATCCTGAGTCACGTAGTCTATGACTCAGTCCAGCATCTGTGTCGGAACTGAGGGTCCACTTACATGCGATTAAGTTGCCTAACCAACCATATCTGACCATGTGATGATGTGCAACGACTTGTGATAGGGACAGATGACATTTTTGAACTTTTAAATGGGATTTTTGTTCTTAGTTTTCAAACTTAGTAATACTGTTTTAAGCATTTACCGTTTGTCTTTAAATTTAAAATGTCACTTACTAGATATTTTCCGTGATTATTATTATTCGTTTGAGTTCCCTATATTTTGACGCTGTTGCAAGCGCCATGATCGCGGGTTGACTGGAGAATACGGGTGGAAGAAAATAAATTGTTAGAGACAAATCTGTCTACCCTCTTGACTAAAAGTCAAAGCATACACATTTTTAGTTATTCTTTGAAATGAAGTTTAATTGTATCGAAACAAAATGTTCTCATAATATTGTGATAGCACACCTGATGTAATAGCATAAAGATTAATTAAAATGCCAAATTGTTTGTTTTTAAAATATTTAATGGAGCACACTATAATTTAAAACGTTCGATATATAAAATCCTGACATCTACGCATGTCTTATTTGCTTTCCCTCCAAAAATATTGTTTACAAAGTTACTATGACCATAGAGTAAAGCCGGCTATTCACATACAGGCGTGCCCACTTACGCTATGTTTGACCATGAATAGGATTAGCATAACGTCTGTCGCAACATGTCAAAAATGGCGGTAAAACTTGACAGATGAGTTTTCTATTTAACTCGATGTTAGGTAATTATTGGTTTACAACGGCTTCCTGTTATACCAATTTGATGAGGAATGTGACATACGCAATTGCGCAATGATGTCTTGTTTCGGAATGTCTGTACGGACATTGGAATCACTTCATTGAGGCCATAAAAGGGAATAGGATTGCGGTAGAACGTATGTTTGCAAACCTTGTCAGTACTAAGAGATCTATGTGGCATAGAGCTTAGAATACTAGAGTATTCAGATATTTGAGTGCTCAGTAAAATACTAATACTTTAATCAACAAAACGACCTACGAAGCGTATATTAGTCTAAATCTATGCTTCGTAGGTTTACATGACGAAAAATACTCAATTTAATTAATAAAACAAACAAAGAAATACCGGATGACAGCTCAAACTTCATTGCGATACAAGAATGCATAATCTGCGATCAACATCGTAAAAAATTTCACACACATTTTATGACGACAGAATTACTTAACTGTATTCAAGATAATTCGTCTGCATTTATGTCTCAACAGAAAATATCTTCTAAAGCACAGGAAATAGTCTCATTACACAAATATGCTACACTGACCATACATATTCAACCTTCTTAGAAACCTCTTTAAGGAAATCCATAGACTAACGTCTGAAATTAACATTTCAAGTAGGCAAAGGAATTTAAAAAAAGGTCCTGTTCAGCCTATTCGGGGCAAAACGAACATTACATAAGTCATTACCTCATTGGTTAATGTAACGTGAATGTGAACCAGTTATTAAGCCAGTTACCGGTTAATTTGCAAAATTACTGGGCACAGTGAGAAACGGAAGCGGAAATGTGAAATTGTGGCAACACTATAAATCTTTTTTTACCGTGGTAATGAGAAATTATCATAAAACTGTAATAAGATGGTTCTCAAGTCTTATTTCTTTCCACGATTATCGTAATTTATAATTACTTCAGCAATCATTTATGTAATTAGTTTTATAGTTTTCCTGGTTGTTAATGTACCACGTTTATTATTTATTTATAGCTCAGACTTTCATTATACTTTTATAACTATTAGATACATGGTTAAAATTACGTGTCTAGATTTTTTTCTGTCACAAAATTAACGGAATTATTAAAAAAAGTGTCTCAGTAATATTCTTAGTAAAATCTTTATGGTACGTATCCTATTTTTAACCGAGCGCGTTCTAAAACGCCTATTTTGAAATTCAAAGGGCCATACCATAGACTATTACTACATATAAATTATTTACTCTTTTTTCACTCACAATATTTGGTATTCGAGCTCTATACTCAATCACCTGTAAATATTGACCGACCAACATTACACCACATTGCCAAAAGTACGAGCCTATGATCGCAACTCGTTATGTTATTACACAACTCGTCAGTACCTTCATAGAGGTGCTATTTACTTGAGTAATATGAATGGAGTGCTCATGTGTGAACTATTGTAATTTGTCATGTTATGTAGACATAAAGATTTATTTCTTAACCTTACTCCACTTAAATTTTACCACTAGGTAAGTTATTACATATTCCACTTATCTCTTAGAGGGAAAATTACAGAGGAGCTAAAGCCCCAAAACTTGACATAAACTTTCAAAAAGCTTGTCGGACCAGGCCATCTAGATTCCGGGTTGCATTTTATTTTCAAAATTTGCCCAATGATATATAATATCTGCTGCATCGTGGTTGCGTTTAAAAACATTGAACTCATATAAAAACAAATTAGATCACATCAATACACGCAGCATAGCACCTAATCGTTAAGCCTCTGTGCCAACTCTACCATTAAACTGAAGAACCTTTGTTATTAAGGTATGATTTAGTGTATAGAAATAAAAGCCTTCAATGCTAATGAAAAATTTATTATTCTTACTGCATACCTTCTATTGTCACAATCATCTTAACATAATTCACTATCTATTCACACATTAGCACTCCATTCACTCCTACATCTAGGTTCTACCACAATGACTCAATAATCTAGCACTTAGCACAACTGCCTACATACCACGAGATTAGTACAAAAAGCTGACTGTATTAAATCGAACTTCAATTAGGTGATCGATAGAAAAACTGCTTTAGAAAGATATTTATGTTTTAGTTCTATGAAGTATGAGGAAACGAAGTCATTAGGTGTTTTCTATACCTTTATTAGGAAGGTAGATAATGATTCTGCGTGTCTATGGTATACGCGTAATTTGAGGACTTTTAGAGGAGATCGTATGCCCACTTCTGCGTGTCTTTGGTACAACAGTATTTTAAAACATTTAGTTCCTTCAAAATTTAATTCAAAGCCGAATAAAACACAATCAAAGTATAAGTATCGTTATTCATTATTTACCTAATTGGAATCATGTTATAACGTAACTCCAATAAATTAAATTATAAGATGTGTCAAAGGTCTTTTTAAACTAATATAAATCATCCTATTATATATTTGATTTATATTAATTTGGTCCGCCTTTACCTCGTCAATAAGGTTTAGCTTATTAAATTAATCTCATATTTGTCCAATTATGATTGCAAGCTACCGATAACAGTAGAGCCCAGAAAGAGGACAATGTTTTGTAATCAAGCAGAAATAAATACTAAAACAGTACAAAAATATGACAAGACTTTAATAACTCATGCCTACTGAACCTCTGAGCTAACTTAAACTACGATTATCGAAAACGATGCAATCGTAATAAAACGATTTTCTGCCAAAATTCTATCAGCCTTTAATTAGAATCCATAGACAACTCCAAAAACAAACCAATCAGATTAAAAATAAACAGCAATTAATAAAAGAGTGTTGAAATCAAAACGTGTCACCATCGTCTGACGCAATCGTTAGATAATATCTCGCTAAACAAGTCATTGCACAGAGAAAGTAGTTTTCTCTGGTCGGATGCTGCGCGTCGATCTGTGGGTGAAATGCGCACGCGCAAATTAGATGGATTGATGAGATTGTTTAGCATGTAGGTGCTAGATGAGTAGTCATAGTATATTTACAGCCAGTACTCTCGGTATAGTACTCGTACAACCAAACTACTATTTTTTTTTATATATTTTGGATTTTTTGATTTTAAAATGGTCGCCGTGATAATCAGTTCCTTTGCAAAGATAACTAAACTATCCTTTCAAAGTTATTTCGCCTTTTGGTTAGAATTTGGTGTTATATATTTGTTTTTCTCTATTCAAATTCAATAGAGCCCTTGACTCAAAGTTTATTTGAAGTATCGAAGTAAATGATTTGTGTTTGAAAATTTCATCTGTAACTATAGCTCTTTTTTCTGTAACTTTAATAAAACCCATCATGTTAGATTCCTTTCGTTTTAATTTATTAAGAAACAGTAAATTATTATGATTAGTTAGACACTAAATATCAATTATAATCTACATAAACAGTATATCCCGTTAAGGATGCGCTAGTCGGCGGGACGAACTCGTTGGCGGGCGGGATTAAAATGCTTGTTATTTCATCCAACATCACGTATCGATAGGATGGATGAGCAGTAAGTAGCTAGGGCACTTATGCACACATATTCCACCCTTCGACTGACTCATGAATGCCTGATTACTTTGAATAATGAACTACTGCAACTTTACAAAAGACCTTCGGGAATTTGGATATTATGAAAAAACTACTGAATGTACCTGTTCAAAATAAAGTTATCTATAATTTTGAACAAATTATCTATTTCTGTATGGAAATTATTTTACAATTTATTGTCTTCTTTTGTTATTTATTTCCCCCCAAAGATTCGTTAAAATTAGGCTTAAAACAAGGAAGTTTCGACACCCATAACTAATAATAGATGTCTTTTTTTACTTTTTTGAGTCCATACAGGACTAGACAATGATGAGATGAATGTAGATCATTGTTTAATGTGAAATTAAACCGTCAAATATTGGAATAATCGCGAAACTACGTTTGTATGGAAGAATGACCGACTAGTGTACCCTTAAGTTTTATGTCTTTTTAACGGAAAACAAATAAGTTTCTAATTAATGTCAACGGAAAACTTGCTTGCCGTGTCTATGAAGCCATAGAGGCTCTTAGGTAAGACGGTAACCGCCATCTTCACAAAATATAAGCAAATAATGACTTACGCGTCGATTATGTATTTTATATGTAGGTAACAACGTTCGAACTCACAAGATTCCAATATACATAGCTTTAATATGTGAAATCATCGACCAGTAGCATCGCATTCGCAAGAAACCGGCCGTTCCTCTCCAAGCGAGCAACTCTCACAGTTTGCGTGGGAACCAATCGGTATATACAAGCTATGTATTTATATAGTCTAGACGTCATAATTACCATATACATACTATAGTGACTGAACATTATATTCTAATTTACTTTTGTAAGAATTAATAACAAGCTGTAACAATGGCCTCCAAAATAATAATAATGGCTTTGGGCAAGATTTAATCCTATAGACAAACACTAGCACATCAAGGTATTCGTATGTGTCAAATTTTTTTAAATATATTTTCAACATTATCACAATGGACAAAAGGTGTATGTTCGATTGGGAAAACTTGACAGATTGGGGTAGGTGTCACACATGAATATAACTTTCGGCTTGACAGTCTATTATGGGTCTCTAAATGTTTTCACTTGTTTTTATTTTATGCCTGAATTTTTCGAAGATGACAGCAGTTAGAATAAAGTTGTTTGTCCAAAAACTAATAATAATGATCCTCAGTGTAACAGAAAACAAAATTATTACAGTACTAACGTATTTCCTTTTTATTGTTACAGTTCAACATGGACGGAGGATGAAGCATAAACTTAGAAGCCAGAGTCATCTGGTGACATGAAAAACAAAAGTGAAAAAGCAGGGCTTTGGAGAAGAAGTTTGAAGAATGTCACGAAAGAAGTCTTCGAAGAAAGAATCAACTAGAGTGACATGAAGAATGATGATGAATAAGAACATGGGGAAACTAAAGAAGAAGTTCTAATGATGTCAGGGTAGTTTTAAGAAGACAACGATGATAGAGATTGTAAAATAAAACAAGTCAATTTTCGTGTTTCCTTAATTGATCCTGATACCCTAATCCAGCCTTCTTGAGTAACTGTAAAATATGATATAGGAAAACATAAGGGGTAGGTATATTTTCAGGCAAAGATTTAAATTGATATTGAAAGTTGTGATTGGAAGTAACATAACTTTTACTCCAATCGCTATAAAAATAACATGATTGTGATCGGAACTTTCACTTTATGAAGATAAAGTTAATTTCAGTATGATAGAGCCAGTTTTACATAATATTGACAGAAAAGTCTTGGAGTCAAAGATGTTAATTATATTTAACGTAGCGTGACTGGTCAAGTTTAAATTAATTTATAGACCAAGAGAAAGTTTTTTTTTTGTAAATAAGGGTTCAAGTAAACAGGTTCTTAAAAGAATATTAAGATTAGAAAGTTTATTTCATAAAGAAGACAGGGTAGACAATACTTGTTATTCCAGAATGCATGATACTAGAAATGAATAGCAAAGTTACTACACAGACCAAACAACATATAATCAAAACAATCATAAGTCTAAACTATGATACTATCTTTCTAAATTACAATGCCGATTCTATCTAACAAATACCTCTGCCTACCGCACAAGGAAAATAGCTTAATTGTAAACAATCTACTTGGTATTCATAGCGGAGTCTACTAAACCGGCCCACAAGTGGGTCGTGGATGATACAACACTCGTAATTTATTAGCTAGTATTAGAGGACTGTAGAATTTACGTAAATGGTTACAGAGTTATTTTGAAAAGGAAATAGAGCGAACTTTGAACCCATAGTTAGAAACTGATGCACCTAATCAAAATACTGGTAACAAAAACTTTAATCATGTATTTATACTTGGCTTTATTTTTGAACCAAATATAGGAAAATAGTACTAGCAAAAACAGACCATAACAAAATACTTCTTAAATTGCTTATAATAAAAATAATTCTTACATTTGGACTTGTTCAGGCATCTACAGAATCATCTATGTAAACTAATTACTTGCTATGATGTTTACAAAATATTTTACAAACTCTATAGGCTGTTTCTTTCTCGAATTATGAATCGAAGCTCCAAAACTAATGACTGTCAATTATTTCAGCTCCACCACTATTTCAAATTCATTGAGGTATCTCATTCTTTGGTCACATAGATCTGATGATATCCCGTTAACAAAACTTTGAATTCAATCATCATTACGTGATATTAGAATAATAAAACTAGCAAATAGTCCGTATATAAAGCTTTTATTACAATCAGTACACAAATACATGTTACATGGTGCTTGCTAAGCCCTCTACGGTAGGCACCAACAGAATGATGAAACATGTACCATGTAAGTACGATGAATGAATAGACAAAGCATGTAAGCAGGTTTGTATACGAGAATCACGAGGATCCAGTATCGTAAGAAGCGCAGGAGTCACGACTTTTCGTTATTTATTACTGTAAGTACCTATAGAATATGGCCTAGGGTTTGAACCTTGCAGTCGCAGATGACTAGATAGAAGCTAGAAATATACCGAATAATATTTCAAACGTAATTTTCAAGTGGATTCATTGAATATTTTATTCCAAAGAAAAAAATTCTCTAAATTGTCTGTGTTTTTGGTTTTGACAAGTTTAGGCTATGTGCTAAACAAAAATACCTGGTTGAATGCTGAATTGAAAGCTAATGTAACGAACCAAATGATTAATACGAGGAAATGTGACATTTCATTTGCTTAAATACAGATTAAAGCTCCGCTAATGATAAACCGTCTTACTACAAGAAAGATAAACTTCTAAAAAACATCTGCTTGTCTAAAAAGTGTCACTGCAAAACGACTCTTATATCAACGTAAAACAACATTGTCTTAACATTGATAGATTTTTGTGGTAAGACGAACAGAGTTTTCAATTGCAATTTCAGACCATGCATCATTGTTAAAAGCCACTGCAATCCTAACCAAATTCGTATCGTAACTACTAGTAGATATCAATCAACGTATGATTTACTGTAAACTACTATCGATAGTATCGATATAAACCTAGGTTACCTAACTTTAGGTTTCATTTAACGGCTGCTGGGGCATAAAAGTGAAGGGCATTAGGTACATGCTGGGTCTCATGTGTGATTAAAATTCTAATGCAATGCGGGTCATTGCTATTAGACTAAAATTTTCTTAAATAAGTCACCTGCGGCTATAAGAAAATGGCTGTTATAAAACGTAATTGAAGGTGAACTTTTAGTTTTAAGCACAGATTTTAATTATCTGGCTTACTCGAAAGTCAATTCTAAAGAAAACATAGGTCTATTTAATATTAAAAGAAAACGTTGCTCTACATTAGGAATATCTTCTACGTCGTGGGTGCATTCACAAACATTAATTAGTGTTTGAAAATGTTTAAATTGCATTAAACAAAAAAGAAACCATATGTGCTATGGTTATTGAGAAAGCGCTGAAAAAAGGTGTGAATTCTGCTTTATGATTAAGACCGCAATACTGATAAAGGAACCTTAACACTCGCATCCACAGTAATATTTAAGTGTAATTATTTATACCTTAAGAAAAATGGGTAACCAGACCGTTATCGTCAGTCAATCATGAAACTATTTATGGCTGGGTCAGTACCTACGACTTAATCGTTTGTCCCACAGTCACTTTGCAAGAATTCTGTTCAACGCCTGAAGGCTTCATTATAGATTTACGGTAGAACGCTGTACTTTCAAATTCTTGCAGTAGCTCCTAAATATTTACTCAGCATTACTTAATTCATCTTCTGTTGTAAGGCTAGCAATGATTAGTTCTTGTTCATCTTCGTTAATAATAATAATGGTCGGAAAGTATTCTGTAGTGCCTACAACTTAGCTGTTTCGACTGGCAAAATTATAACTATAGCCGCCAATCTTCAAACATTATCAATTTCAACGCCAATATTTTTCAAGACGCTTGCTGTCATTAAATCTGATAAGGTACTGGTTCTATAAAGAATAAAGCTATTTTCTAGTCTGTCAAATATACTGACAGATGATTGACTGTTGTTGGTTCTGTCAAACATTCACATCAGATTTGCAAGTAGATAAACCATTCAGTTTAGTCTTCGCACGCAATGAGCTTACGAATTTGATTTCAGAATCATTGAGTAATAATATAGTTTCTGCCGAGAATGGCAAAGTCGTATTATTAAAACTGTTAGCTATGAATGAGTCAGATAGTTTAAAAAAAGTACTTGTGAATTAATTCAGTCTTTGAACAGTGCTACAAGGATGTTTTAGTGTTTGAATGACATAGCAAAATGGCGCTGATTGTAAGCATTTTTAAACGCATTGAGGAAACATAGATACGTTACTAAATTGTATGGTCAAGTAGTCGCAGTTAGCGCAACTGCTGAAGATACTGATTTCGATTCCCAGGGCAGGTTAAGTGTTTTTGGGTTTTTCAACCAGAAATACGGAGTCTTAATGAATGCTCTATTGATGGCAATACGCTCGCCCCATATTACATGGGACTTTTTTTTAGATCAAAACTGGCTATGTGTGAGACTACAAAACTGTATTGACGTGTCTGTCTGCCTGTCTGTGGCATCATAGAGCCCGAGCGGCGATCGATTTTGAGCACACACCCAAATATTTTTGCACAGCTATAAAATCCTTTCTAGACAGGTGATGGTCTAGGCACATTCATAACATTGTTTCCAAAGAATAAATGAGGAAATATACGCGAAAATTGCAATGTTTAATGCACTTAGAAAGGATAATAAATCAGTAGTTTATGCACTGATAACTATGCAGTTTAGTTTTAGTAATAGTTATAATTAGTAGACTTGATTCTAAAATGACTGACAGTAAAAAAAATTGATGTAATTTACGAAATTCCTGTTACCGTTTTACGATGTTTTGTTATTACTATTTTTTAAATAAAGATCTTACAATAATTCCTGCATGTTTTATTTTGATTCATAAAATTGCGCTGGGTTTTATTAATTTATCCTCTTTCTAAATGAATTGACAGATTTTTTTTGTATCTTATTTCACCTGGATGACTTGTAGCTATAAATCGACACGGTAGATGGCGCTTTTTTAAAACGTCATTCCATTTTTTTTAAGTTTTATGTTTTGCATATTCGATGCGCAATTTCTAATGAAAATGTCCACGCAACAATGCACGTATATTTTGACATGCCATTGAGAAAAACCTTTTGACTATGAGAGTCGATTGTCTTTCAATAATAGTCAACTATTGTCTTCGAAAGCGGCAAGAAAAATATCACAATGCAGTTTTAAAAGGTGTCGACAAAAACATCGATGACGGTAATTGCAAGGTAAAAAGATTTTAGGAAAGTGTTCGCTAGATCTAGGAACTAATTTGTCTAAGTAATGAAAATAGATTGGTAAGAAAAAGCGTGGTAATGACTCAATTGAATTGGAATAAGTAGATAAAGATATCTAAGTAGATCGTTCCATAAAATTGAAGGTTAATGTTGAATTTTCTGCAATTACTGTTTGTTTATTATTTGTATGTATAATTTATGGAAAATGACAAACCGATTGCTATATCAATTTATTTCAAAGGAGAAAAGACAATAAGAAAGTAGAAACCTCAGGAACTGTACGCTAAATGTATGTTTAAAAACGTTTTTAGAGATGATAAATTGCGAAATAGATACTCAAATAAATGCCAACCTTAATAAAACTAGAAAAAATATCAAAATAAGTACTTACCTGCGAATCCCGGTCTTGAATGAGCACAAGCATAATAAATTGTACTAATTTGCTACTTATAAAATTCGTTTTAAATTATAAAGATATTGTGACGACTTTATCGATAAAAGGGGTGCGAGCACGAAAAATATGTCCGACAGTATTATTACAACTAAAATAACATAAAAAATAAATTCTAATACTTTATTACAAACCTTTTTCTTTGAATATTACAATATTTCATTCACATTATTACAAAAAAACATCCCAATCCTAATCATTCATTTATGTACATTTAATGGTAACGATTAATAATTATTAATATAATAATAAAACCTTTAAATAAATGTAAACTAATCATAACCTATGACATTTTGTAAAGTGAAAGTCTCTTCTACCAAAACGAACTAATAAATACAATTATTTGGTACAATAAAACTTTCATTAAAACCTAGAATATTATTAAAGCTATTAAAATCTCTAAGAAATATGACTATAATGATGTTGTGTACCTATATATACAAGTTATCCCATCAATATAAAAGAGTATTTTCAAAATTATCATGTCAAAGAAGTTACGCCTTGAAAAATCAACGAATGACAATTTTAAAATCTTCTGCAATTTTAACGGTTATATTTTCGGATTCGGACGAAATGTGTGCATTATTATTAACCAATTATACAAATAATATCAGTCATTCATGTTATTATGGCCAGAGAAACCGGATCCTACTAGTGGGAGCCGCCTAAATCTAGTTTGAACTAGATTCAGCTGGATTTTTAAGTGTCCTCGGTGACGGGAGGTGTTGTGGTCGTTGTTTTTCTTGGGAAGAAGGCTGGTCTAAAGTTAGGTCTGCTTGGTTTGAAATATATTTTTCGCTCTGTTGTAGTCTTTGGACTTTCTGTCGTAAAAGTTTTAGCTGTAGTGAAGGTCTTACTAACTACTTTGGGAGAGTTGCTTTTCTTCTTAATGTCTACTGGGACGTTTTGAACTCTGGTTGCACTAAAACGAGACTTAGACGGACTAAACGCGGTTTTGTTTGATTTCTGGTTAAGGTTTGAAGCTACAGTCGCGTTTATTTTCTTAAAAGTTCTTGGAGCTACGACTGGTCTGGTAAAGTTTGAAGATTTAATTATTGGCCGTCTGGGGAATCCGAATTTTGCGCGTTTGGCGTCTAATGGAGATACTTTGGCTGTGGTTGTTTCTTCAGGTACCGTTTCTGTTGTTGAGGGTGTTTCAGTTGAAGTAGTTGTTGGGACTTCAGTGGTAGCTTGTGTTGAAGACAGCATATCTATGATTGGACTTGAGCTTGGTGGACTCTCTGTTGTTGTAGTTGTTGTGGATGAAGTCGACGAAATAGTAGTAGATGTCGTAGAAGAGGGCTCAACAGTTGAACTTTCAGTTTGTGGCAAGACTGAAATACTGATGATCGGATTTTTTTCTGTAGCCGTTTCATCGGCCGATCCTCCGTTAAATTCTTGACCTTTAGCAAAAGTAAGAATGCTACGACCTGATTCAGGTTTCAAGGGGGTTATTTTCACGATGTTGGCTTCTTCTTCTTGGTTTGGTACTGATGCGGAATATACTACAAACGGTTGACTTTTGTCATCATTTACTTTACGTGCCATGAGTGGATTCTCAGTTTTAAATAGTCCTTCTAGAGGTAATGTGGATGGGTTAGTCAGCATCGAACGTGGAGTTACTATATCAAAATTTTTGGCTGTTCTTTCTTTTTCATTTTCATATGCTGCGGGAACGAATTGCCAAGAAGCAAAGAGTGGGCCATCTTGTTCATGGTCAGTTTTATTTTCTTCGTTTACGTAAGATAAGAAGTCATCGCTGGGCAGATGTTCCACATGATCTTTAGTATCTTCGGTCTTAGAATCAGATACTGTCTTGATATGTCTGTAGGCTTCGTTAACACTCTCTGATGCAACTAGATTTTCTCTGTGTATATCAGGGTAAGTATTAACTAAAGCCCTCGCATTTCTTGCTTCATCAATACGAATATGGTTTTCTGGTGGGTGCTCTACTGGGTATATGTGACCAAATTTAGTCAAGTAAATTGGAATATCATCTTCGACTATTTTGATAAGACTGAATCTACTGACTTCACCAATTTTGTCAATGACAGGTTTCTTTTCAACCATGAGTTGGCCTTCTTCAATATGAGTGGTTTCATTATTTTTATTTATGTGGTGTTTGTCTAGTTTTGAATTTACTTCAACAACTCTTGAGACGGAGAATAACTTGTCGAATTGTGTCTTTATGATTGGTGGTGGTGGAGGAGATGCCTCAGTTGTTGTAGTTGTGGGTACAGTCGTAGGTATAGGTTCAGTTGTTGTTTCTGTATTAGGCACAGTATAAACAACAGTATTTTGTACGATTGTTGTTTTAATTTCAGCTTCGGTTTGCGTGGTAATATCTTGTGTTGTAGGATAGCTTGTGGTACCTTCTGTACTCTCTAAGTAATCATCTGTACTGTTGTCCACTTCCATTTGATATGTTGCTGTTTCCATTTCATCAGTATTCGTTGTTGATGAATCTTCAGAGGTTGTGGAATCTTCACCATCAGTTAAAGTGGTTGATGTTACTGTGAGATAGTCATCATCAAATGATGTAGTGGTTTCACCGTCAGTAACTCCAACAGTCGTAGTTGTTGTGTCTTTAGATTCCTTCTCGACTTGAGTTCCATTCCTAACAATACCTGGCAAAGTACCTTTAGGTCTAGGGGCGGCCACAGGAGAGTTGTAACCTGGTGGGACGTTTTGAACACGTTTCTTAGTATCTACTGCTGGTTTGTTGCTAAATCTGGTTATAATTCCAGTTCTGTTTTGAGAGCTTGAAAATCTTTTTGGTAGTTCGGTTGTGGAAGTAGAAGTTCTGAACGTGTTCGAATTTACTACGCGAGGTCTAAAACCTGGTTTCCTTGTTGTGGGAGCAAACTTTGTTGGTGTCTCATCTTCATCTACTGCTTCTCCATCATCAGTTCCCTCTTCTTCCTCATCCAATAATTCTTCGGAGTTTCCAGCTTCATCATGAATGTCGTCTTCACCTTCTTCTTCTGAATCTGGTTTCCTTGTGAACAGTTGGTTTGGTGGTACAAAAACGAATGGGTTATCTGATTCTGGATCCTCTTCTAGAAGTTCATCGTCATTGTATTCTTCATCATCTTCAATTTTCTGAGTGGTTCTAGGAGTAAAAGGCTTTCGTGTAAAAAGTTTAGATGAGAATGGTCTCCTTGTGCTTCCAGATGGTCTGAATAGTGGTCTATCTGCACTTGCAGGACTGGTATAAACGCCAGGATTGTATTTCCTGCTAAACACTCTGCTGGTAGACGGTACTGATGCTTCCGTAGTTGGTGTATACAGTTTCTTACGTGGTCTGTACGGCAACCTGGTTCTGCTTGATGATGTAGTCGATACAGTAGTACTGACAGTTGTTGTTTCTGGTTGTGGGTCATCAGTTTCAGTCACAGTTGATTCAGTTCCAATCGTATCTTGGTTTTCAGAAATATCAACAGATTTACCGTCAGATAAGACTGTCACCTCTGCTTTTTCTTCTGTTTCAGGTTTTGATTCTGTTTCAGGCTTTGACTCTGTTTCAACTTTGACTTGGTCTTCAGACTTATCAAAACTTTCTTTGTTTGCTTCCACAGTCTTAGAATCATTGTCAGTGCTTACTTCAGGTTCAGATTTGACTTCTGTTTCTACTTCTTGTTGGTTTTCTGTATTTTTAAGTTCATCTGTTTGCGGATTTGCATTAGATTCAGTTACGGTAGTAGGTGCTACCGTAGTTGGTTCGCTTGCTTGCTCAACTGGTTTTTCTTCTTCCTTTTCTACAGATTTTTCTGTGACCTCTTCCTTATTCTCAACGTTTTCACTTTGTAACTCCACCTTTACTTTCTTTTCTTTGTAGAATTCAGTTACTTCCTCAATTATTGGCTCCGTTACAGTTTCAGTAGTGGTAGTAGTGGGTCGTGTCTTTTCTCCGTAGTTCAATTCTTCAGTAGTAGAGCTTCTGAAGCTGTTCAAAGAACCAATAGACTTAGCTGTCAGATTAGCATCATCTTCAGCTGGTTTCAGTTTCTTTCGTATTACTTTGCGAATTCTCTGGGGTCCAGGTGCGGAAGGTGCTTCATTAGTAAAAACTGGTTCTGGAGCGGCTGTCGTAGAAGTTGGCCTACGTCTTATTATTCTGAACCTCTTTTTACCAGAATCATCAATAGGAACTGTTTCAGTGGGTGCTATGTCACCATCAGCAGCACCGGGAGCCCTAAATTTCTTAATAATAACTCTACGTTTCGGTGCTTCTTCGGTTACTTCTTCTTCATCATGCTCTTTCTCTTCTCTGGCACTTTCTGATAGTAAAATGTCATCAATTTTGCCTTCTGGTTCTTCGTCATCGTCATCATCATTAGATAAGGTTTGCTGTGTGGTAGATTGCCGAGACGGGAAAGGCAACTTTCTACCTATGATTCTTGGTGAAGGGGTTGATGTTGGTCTACTTCTACCAAAAGGCAGACGAGGTGCAATTCTTCGGGGTGTTGTAGTTTCTTCAGGGGCTTCGGTATTTTCATCATCATTATCATCATCCACGTCTGGTGAAGCGGTTGAAGAGGATGGTCGTGTAAACGGTCTTGGGGTGAATCTTGCAAATGTTGGCCTCCTCTGAGCAAAAGAAACAGAAGCTGGTTGAGCAGTGCTCTCTGTCGTAGTACTTATTGTAAAGCGACTTCGCCCACGTGGGAGAAGGTTTGGTCGACTGGCTTCTACAGTAGCAGCAGAACCTTCACTATCAGGTATAGCATCTGAGGCAGTACTAGCGAGGGGCCTACGGAAACGACTGACAGTTCTAGAACTAAAGCTAGAAACTTGTCTTGGGACGAATTGTGGTTCCGCGTCAATTGGAGTCAAAGAAATTACTTCATCTGGGTTTAAAACTTGAGGTTTGAACGATCCCCTTGAAACAGGAGACGCAGCGGCGGGAATAGAGTCATCACTGCTGGTAGTTTCTGATGCTTGGAACCTACTTCTAAACCTCCTGCTACTTGAACCGGTTTCTCTAGGTAAAGGTTCGTCAATTTCACGACTATCTGGAGTAGTGGATCTAATTTTACGAGATACCTCAGCAGAATCGTCTGAATCCGAAGATATTTCGTTTGGCCTTGCTAGAGGTCGGCGCCGGTTCACAAAAGCATAATTCCTGGGACTCACCTGAGTTACGGCTGATGGGGCTGCTGTACTTGGTGTAGGTGTGGTGGGGCCTCGCCGTCTGAGCAGAGTACGGCGAGTAGGGACACTTGGAGGAGCTGGAGTCGTAGTCCTGGTCGTTGTTGTTGTTGTAGTAGTGGTGGTTGGGGTCGTAGTTTCGACTACAGTAGTCGGAGCTGGTGATTCAGTCTCGGGAATTTCGATATCATCGGAGCTCGGGGAGTTAAGTAAAGAGGATATTTGGACAGATAGGACAGTAGTGGGATCAGGACTACTTGTTTCTTCAGTAGCGATGGTAGTGGAACGTACTCGAAGTACAGGGGCTTCAGAGCTAGGCTCTTCAGTGGGACGAGAGGTAGAGCGAGAGCGAACGATAGAAGTGTACTGGGGTTGTGTTGATATTTCTCTTTCTAATGCCGTTTCTTGGAGTTCTACTTCTTCTTCGGAATTTTGGTATCTGTAAAGAAGAAGAATTTTGTTTTATCTTCATCTACTTTTGAAAAACGGGTTTCAAAGGCGGACACCAGTTTATAACGGATGGCACTGTCTATTTGATTCGAACTTCTTGAAGTTCTTTTTCTTTTTGGAATAAGGAATGTAATTTAAAGTAAAACTTACTGCACAGTAGTAGTTTCCTCAGTGGTCGGTCGCTGTCTCCTGATTGTGACGTATTCTGGTTGATTCTCTCGTCTTGCACTTATGATGTCCAGCGAGTTAGGTGTGTCCGATACGGAAACGAAAGGCTCGGAGCGTTCAAATAAAGCGTTCCTGTAAAAATATCTGTATTATAGTACAATAAATAATTTGACACTGACGCTACCTGTATATTATCAGTGTGCATGTATATGCATTGGCTTAGTTTCCCGTCTAACAGTAGTTGACTTGATCTGACCTCAAACACCCAATTACTAAGTTGTCTGTTGGTATTTATAATCTTACCTTGAAGCAGAATCATCAGCCGTATCCGAAGTTGTAGGTCTCGCTCTGCGGATATTGACATATTGCAGTGGCTTGGCAGTTGTTCCGACTCTAGTCTCTGTTTCCACAGACTTGGATCTGAGGGTCTGTTGTACTTCCTCTTCGGATTCGTACTCATTCTCTTCACTTTCTGGAGCCTCAGTCGTTGCTTTGGAACCACGTTGACGGTTGATCGTTGTGTACCTGGATGATGTTATAGTAAATGAGTATGAAGTGATACAAAATGTAGTTTTTCGTACCACTTGCTCAAAAAAGTGACATTCTATGCCACAAAAAGCGAACATAACAATAGTCATTTTTAATCTGTGAAAAACAGGGAAAGAATGTTGTACTGAATTTCATTCTCTCTCTAGGGAGAGAATGTGATTTAGGAATACTTAGATTACGGTAGACTCGATCGAAAGCTAACCAGAATAATAAAACATTAAAAAATTAAGATTTCGAGTCGACAACATTATATCCGCAAAATTCGGATTGTCGAGTATTTTGTAAATTTCTAATGATTTTCTGACCAGACAGATCGCAGCCGCCATTATTGACATCGGTTATCATGTTGAGTTTTTTTTTTTCTTTCTTTATTTTTGGCCTATGACTTACCGTGACACCTACATTTAGTACCTTGATGTGTAGTATTTGGGACACACGTTTCACCCGAGCGAAGCCGGATTTTCATCTAGTTAAATAAAATTACGAAAACCGACGAGGCCGTATGAGCTTGATGCCTTTGCTTTTTTAATTTGCCGCGTTTTTGTATTCTTCAAATACATAAACGTTGAGTTTATTTTTACTTATTTTTATAAATAAGTTAATGTTAAATATTAATGTTTAAAATGCGTATCTCATATTATTACTGTGTTATTTTTTTCGCAAATGGTACGAAAAGTAGAGTATTTTCCTCGGTGATAAAGCTGTCTTAGTCTTGGGTGAACTTAAATCCCTCGCTACACTCAGGACTCGTCTTAAATCCCTCGCTTCGCTCGTGATTTAAGTTTTTAACACCCTCGCTACGCTCGGGAGTAAACCTCGAGTCCTTCGTTACGCTCGCGATTTAATTCGCCACCCGCGGCAGAAGACCCTGCTTTATCCCCTTGGTTAATAATCTACTATATCGTCATATTTTAGGATAGCTGCCTATCTAACTTTCATAGCCTGTGAGTATACCCTTTACAAATAGTCAGTAGCCTGAAAATGTCATAACTAGGTTTACTATTACAGAATTATTGGTAACCCATTCACGAAACTTCCTTGGCGAACGTTA
Organism: Agrotis ipsilon; assembly: GCA_028554685.1. Classification (NCBI taxonomy): domain Eukaryota; kingdom Metazoa; phylum Arthropoda; class Insecta; order Lepidoptera; family Noctuidae; genus Agrotis; species Agrotis ipsilon. Next base: position 15,591,404 of record CM052969.1, on the reverse strand, counting down.
ATTATTCTCCAAGATCGACTCCAGTGGCTGTTACTTTTTAGTCATAGTCACAAGCTGTTACTAACAGTTTAATCTTAAAATTTTCCATAACATTTAAATCAGCACAATCTACTTTCAAGGTAGCAGTTTCAAAGTAACTTACTGTGGTCTATCCTTTCTGACCGCCTTGTCTCTATCGCTTGATGGTTCTATTCCAGCATTCTGAGGTCCTCGCCGACTGTTCTGTCCAGAATTCTCCAGTATGCTGTTAGGTCCAGTGTATCTGTAAGACATTGTGTTATACATTCGTCTGAAGAATTTAGACCAAAGTTTTTTTTATTTGTCAAGTCACAGTCTTGTTTATTTCTAGAAGTTAATCATCCAGACCGCTGACTTCTTCAATAAATGTTAGCAATTCATACACTCAGTGAGAATTATAATAGATGGGTTTCTATGGTTTATGTGTCACCCTAAGCAAGGTGCAAGTAGTGGTATAAGAGACATTTGTTCACCAAGGACATTTTCCGATAGTGAAAGGATAATAATGGCTCACCCTATAGGAAAAGGCGACCTATAATATGTATCCTACCTGTTTTGCCCGCGTGTCCTCTCCAAAACCTTCTGGTACAACTTCTTCTTGTAAGGAGACGGTGTGGTGGTGACGTCACCGCCCGTGCTGGCTTGGTTGTTCTCGCCGAAGTGAAGCTGCTTCTCTAGCTGTTCGATACCACCTGTGAAAAGAGACGTGACCATAAAATATGTAATTACAGACTTTAACTGACCCAAAATCTAGCAGTCAGTCCATGTAAGACCAGTCTGCTTCTAGGCGCTCAAATGTCAGACTCTAACAGACATTTCAATTTGATATTTTAAGGGTCGTTTTGCTGTCACACTTTTTTACACAAGTGTTCAGCAGATGTTTATATTTCTTGTGGTAAGATTGCAAATATTTGTAACGCCTCTTACTTACCGACTTTCTTGATCAGGTCAATAAGTTCCTTGATGACTCTGGGATCCTCCGCATCTTCATCAGTTGGGTCTTCACGAGATTCGTATTCATATTCCTCTTCCTATAGAAAATTAAAAAAAAAAACTCAGTTACAGTTCAACAGTTTAGCTACGTCCTAAAGACAATGTTGCATATATTATTTTGATCGAATGCCCTTCAAAATCTCTGGTTCAGTCAAATCTTCCATCCATAACAGTTCTTTTAATAGTTTCTTTATTAAATCAAAACATATTTGAAGCTACAGAATTGAGTAGTTTCTTGCATCGTGGGATCGTTTACAAACATTTAAGTTCACCTACACAAACACCCAGACCCGGAACAACTACTTGTAGGTCATAAAAATATTAGTTCCATGTGGTTCCACTGATTATGCTATGCCGTCAAAACTACGGCAAACTTTGTTTTGTTACTTGGCATTATGCAGAGCTGATGCCTTTTTGGAATCAAAAGATTTCTATTTCTTCTTAGTTTTAATATGTGTGTGAAAATCACAATTTTCTTTCTTTCAAAATATGACAAACATCTTTGACAAATCATCGTCTTGGACAGTCATTAAGCTCCTTACCTCAGGCTCTGGTGTAGTGCTCGAAGTAGTTCTAAATAGCGAAGAGCTCTTAGTGCTGAGTCTGATGGGTTTCCTAGTGGTGGTGGTGGTAGTGGTGGTGGTGGTGACAGCCTTTGTGGTGGGGGCGCGGGTGGCGGGGGCCTTCGTGGTGGTGTCCTTGACCTTGCAAAGCACGTTGCGGGCGAAGTCGCAGGAGTCTGCTGCTTTGTTGAAGAATAGACCTGGAAGATGAAGGCGAAGGTGATATAATTAGTGATGAATATATTGATGATGAGGTTATCGGGAATGTAGACGATTATAAATTTTAGAATCAGGCGTCACTTTGCGGAAATCCATGGCATTAATTGTTGCATCCAAGTCTGGATTTTTGTTGTGGAATTAAAGCTTGATATTTTTAAAACATTTAATAGTCGACGATTATGGTAGAGCTGGCTCACATTATAATATTTTAAAGGAGGTGTTATTGAATACAGAGTAATATTACAGTGAAAATTTGAGAATATGTCCAAATCAAAATACACACGTTAACATGAACAAGCATTCACAATAATAGTTCACACACACAGTACTATAAAAAATATTACGAGGCTTTTCAGACCAGATTCTAATATGAATAACTAGATCGATACAATACTTTTGGTAAGGGTGTAAAATGCCTGGTCGCGAGACTAACGAATAACCGTGATCCGGAACGTAAAAGGCTGTTGAAGGACACTGTGGACTTTAGTTAGTACAAGTCTAACAGTCCCCTCGCGCCCTGCCCTGGGTGGAAGAACTCATTTGATGAGTCACAAAGCTTAAAAAAGAAGGGTGTAAAATGCCTGAGATTATATTTCCCGGTGGACAAACTAGTGTTAAATCCTGTTTTACCTACGGCAAAAAACAATGATCGTGTTTGAGAAAATTTAAGGCATCTTACCAGAGGGACAAGTAAACTGATGAGCCACAATGCCAAGGTTGGAAGGTCCGGAGTCCAGACACCAGAAGTACTTCTTGCAGTCGCGAGGGTGAGGGTAGAAACCTTCATCTGTGCACTTGAAATCTGGAAAAAAGACGAGAACAGTGAAACACTATGAAAATCTTTACCTTTTTCAAATTATGAATTTTATCAAAGACCTTCGGTATGGGTTTGCATTCTAGAGTTTATTTTTTCGGGGTCGTGGGACTTATCAAATTACCGTGACCCTGGAACCTAAAGGGCTGTTGAAAGACACCATGCATTTTAGTCAGTATTTGTCTGAAAGTCTCTTCCGCCCTGGGACTTCTTTTGATGATTTTACCACGTAAAACAAAAAAAAAGAGTTTAGTTATTTGATAATGCTATTTGATATTTATTTTCGAAATATCATTTGCATCGATGATAACTTTGTCAAACAACACTTGACAAAATTATCAGAGGGTTACAAAATCCGGGCAATTCGAAAACGTTGTTAAACATTACTCGTACAGATTCAAAAGTAATACTGCTTGAGTGTTATTGATATAATAATTAACTACACAAATACTTGTAATGGCATTTTTTCTGACTAGTGATCGAAATATTTTTCATTAAACCTTTAGGCGACAGTCTTGACAAAGGACAATAAATAACTATGAAAAGATAAGATGAGTAAATAAAGTACCTGATCCTGGGTCGGGGGTGGTTGGTGGTTCCGGAGTGATGATGTTCCAAGCCGGAGTGGTGCTGGTCACGCTGGTGCTTGACTTACGTTTGCTGCTCCTGTGAAAAATACCGAGTAAGGTTAAGGTTGCCATCGTTTTGTATTTCTTTAACAATCTTTTCGATTTTTTTTCGATGTAACATCTCGCTACGACTAACAGGCGCCGAACAGTGGGGTTTGATACTTAAGACCAACAGCCATAATAATTATAATTATAATGATAATTATCAGAAGTTAAAACATCAACACCGTCCAATGATAGCGGCGGTAAAACCGCGGAACAGATATGGAATGAGAATTCCAGGTTATTAATTTTATCGCTATATGAGTTGTCAGGCGCCATAAGATCATTTCATTTGCTCGCCAAAAAATTCTTCACACGATCGAAATTTTGTTTAGACATTTTCATTTTTATACCCTTGCGCATTTAGTTGACAATACATTAAAGACTGTTGAGCGATAGCGAATTGAGGCAACGAAAACGGTCTGTAGTTCTGAATAGACTTTCAACTTAATGCGCATGGGTATAAAGTTGAAAATCTATTAAAGACATCAAGCGTTTATGGTTTATCGCTTGCCATTTGGCTATAGGGTCAGTCCTGCCTACTAGAGTCTTTACCGGGTAAGACGCCTTGCAAACAGACTGAGATAGAATAGCAACTCACTTGGAAACAGGTTTAGGCGTGGTGGTGGTGGTGGTAGTGGTGGAACTCCTCGGCCTGGTCTTCCTCCTGGTGCTGGTCTGTACCTTCTCTCTAACCACTTTGTCGCCAGATCTGTTTAGATGAAACATTTTAAAAGTTATCAAAAGGTTTAAAATGAGAAAAAGAAGTTACTTTAATAAAGAGATGGTTTATAACAAAAATGTATAAAATAAAGAAAATATTTTTTTACTTTTGTCTACATATACTAAAAATATTTCTATGGGATCGTACACTAAAAGATATTCGTTCAAAGCATATTTTTTTGAAAATAAATCTTTACTTAACTTAGACGATGGTCGTATATTATTCGTTCCAAAAATTTAAGGATTTATATGAGGTTCATTAACACCGCGCGTTCAGGCGAGCAGTTAAGCAGGGAAGTGAAGAATGAAAACAGTTCAAGTACTCACCCAAGCTTAGCGAAGTAGGACTCCTTGGCAGCTTCAATGAGTGGGTAGGGCTTGTCGTGACATGTGCCGCGGAAGTCATCGTTATCAATAGACCAGAACATAATACCTGGAATAGAACATTTGGTTTGTTTTAGTATTCTACGATTATTTCTGATTGGATAGTTTTGGGATAGGCATTTGCTTTGAATGTAGTAGCTGACGCTGAAACAAATTAAAGCCGTTTTCACACTAGATGAATAGGCAGCTATTCATCTCGTTAGCAGTTTATTCATGTCGTACGATTGTCGCGTAAAAGTAGCTTAACGTAAGAACGTCGAACGGCCTAGAACTTGTTTGTTGTGAACTGTTGAGATTGTAACAGTACGATAGTTTTGACACCAAATTAATTAGCCTTTGAAAAAACCACTTTTGTGGGAAGAAAGATTCAAATGGGAGACGTCCTTCTACTTATTGCATTATTGCATTCCACAAGGTGAACTTAGGTGGTAAGTACCTACATAAGAAAATACATTTGTTTTGGAGCATTTTCGGCCCTGTCCAGTAAAGCTAGCACCTATCGCAGGCGTAAATGCGACACCCCGCTGCCTCGAGAAGTCGAGGCGCAGCGGGAAGAGCTCCGGCGCGATCTCAGGGCAGTATGGAGGGCACGACTGTCGCGACCGACGGCCGGGCACGCCGCAATAGCGGCGATAAGACCCCTCTTTGAGGAGTGGCTGGAGAGACGTCACGGCGTCCTAAGCTTCCGCTTGACGCAGGTCCTCACCGGACACGGATGTTTCGGGAGGTACCTGTGTCTTATGAGAAAGGAAGAAACGCCTGGGTGTCACCACTGCGTAGATCGCCCGGAGGACACAGTCGAGCATACGGTGCAGGATTGCCCCGCTTGGGCGGAGCACCGACGTGTCCTCACGGCGGCGATAGGCGGAGACCTCTCGCGCCCAGCACTGGTCGCGGCCATGCTGCGGGGCGAGACGGATTGGGATGCGGTCGCCTCCTTCTGCGAAGCAGTTATGCTCGCGAAGGAGGAGGCGGGCCGCGTGAGAGAGAGGACAAGGTCCTCCCTCCGCCCCACCCGCGGTGGTGGACGCCCACGGCGTCGGACGTCGCAAGACGATCTCCGGCCACCGTAGGCGCGGGCATGCGGGCGGCGAGTAAAGGGCAACTCGCCGCCCGACCATGGACCATGCCCGGGTCGACGGCGCGTCGTGTTCCACGCGCGCCTCAAAGAGCGTCAGCATAATGACGAGGCCCCCTCTCAGAGGGCTAAAGCCTGCCGGGGTCGCGGGTCTTATACCATCACCGTGACCCCGGAACATAAAGGGCTATTGAAGGACACCGTGGATTTTAGTCAGTACAAGTCTGACAGTACCTCTCGCCCTGCCCGGGGTGGGAGGTCTCATTTGATGATTTTACCACGTAAAAAAAAAAAAAAAAGGCGTAAATGCGATCAAAAAATTAATGAAGTCGGTTAAAAATAAGGCCTAATCTGATTATACTAACCTCCAAGTCCGTTCTCAGCGACGTATTCAGCCTTCTTCCTCACGATATCCACATCATCGTACCCGACCCACTGGTTGCCCCTAAAGGCGACCGGGCCCATCGCGTCGGGGTTGGGGTGCATCACAGTCCATTCTTCATCCTCTTCTTCCTCATCAGAATATTCCTCTGAATCCTCTTCAGATGCCTGACGCTTCTTCTTTTTTGGTTTTAGGGCTTCACAGATCTGGAAAACATAAGGATGTTTATAGAATTGCAGAACTTAGCTTTTGTTTTTGGATTTTTATCATCATCATTTGTAGCTCTGATAAACCCAATGTTGAGTCGGCCTCTTCCTTCTTTTACCACTGTACTAGCTGTGCCCTGTGGTTTTGCCCCATTTGATATTGAGAACGTTGCGTTTACTACCCTATATAGCCTGCCTTGATCAATGGACTATCCAAAATGAAATATTTCCTGAGATTAGCACGTTTAACCAAACAAACTCTTGGGCTTTATAATATTAAAAGTACAGATTTCCTAGACCTGTGTATATTTTAACCAGGGTTTAACAATGATCTTCCAAATATTTTCATCTGGCACTCTTGTACCCTTCATTAATTCGATTCAAAATTCAAGAACATCCAGTCCCAACAATGTTGTCTAAACATACCGATAAGAACATTGGTTGTTGACATTGTAGTTCTTAATCGTAAAACATGATCTGTGATCAGTGACAAGAATGCCGTTTGTTGATAGCTAGTATGATGTGTTACAATAAATTATCGGGGTCTGGTTTTTTGAAATTGGAGCCAACGTCAAAAGAGTGACACTGAATGTGAACTACGAGAGACACTGGTAAATCAGCGGAGTTGTTGTTGTGCTTAGTGCTTAGATATTATGCATACAGAGTTTCAAACATCAATATAATTATGCGTACAATTTAACACTTATTTGTTGACAAGTTTGAATTAAGTGATTCTGACAAAGCACCAAGCGCCCGGCTTGTAAAAGATCTGTTGAAGCTTAACACACGTACACCAACGGGAGACGCGGACGTATTCATTTGCTTCATCGTCTCAACTCGGCAGCTCGAAAGACAACGTTCGTGTGAGAATCGCCCAATAAACCTAGGCGATTTTAAGATATTGAAAGCTTCATATCTTACCTCATAATAAGCCAAGTACCCCTTCTCCCTGGTAGCGTCTCCTTGTTCTCCTGGACCGTCAGCCGGAGAGCCGATCTCCACAGCATCAGGGTTGAACAGCGTGTAAGAGCGACCGTATGTGGGGATACCTAGTACCAGCTTGGATGGGTCAGCGCCGTTCTCGATGTAGAATTTGATTGTGTAGTCCTGGAAAAAGGTAAGGTAAGGATAAGCATAAATAACCAATAATGATGCCCACTGTTGGAGCACAATACTTGTATTGTAGGTTAGGTGTCGGTTGTAAATTACCACGCGGGCACAAGGCATTGTGAGGTCTCATGTTCTGCTTATGTGTCTAACTGTCCTACTAATCATGTTATGATTTGACCAATAAAAATGAAATATCAAATCTCTTAGAAATAGATGTAGAAATATGAAAAAAGAAAATAGTTTTATTCAAGTAACTAGACTCGTATATACAAAAATAGATACATAAAAGGATACAGGCACGATAAAAAGCACAGACAAAAACGAACAATCATACAGTATCGGTACTGAGTGATTGTTCGTTTGGCTCAATAAAGAGAACCGTTGAGATAGACGATTCGTATAATAATGACAATAATCATTAGGACAAAAATATAAGACTAGGCAAGCTGCAGACTACAGCAACATTGCCGGATATAAGAGCAATCTATTCAGTTGGCGATCATATTCAGGACCAATGCCAATTGAAATACTTTGAAACCAATAGTCTATGCTCTTAGAAGTTCTATTAGTATTAGTAACTGTAACACATTGTCATTGACCTTGGTACCACATTGTTTAGTGACCGGTCTTATAAGGTCAAATCGTGAAGACATTTTGAAATGCCTACGTCTAGCAGCCGTCTACAATAGGCTGAGCTGATTGATTGGAGGTCCAACCGGTTCCTTAAGACTGACTGTGACAACTGTCGGAGTTTTTAAAAGCAGTCATTGTCAGCTTCGAAGCTTGTGCAATGAAATAAAGTATATAATAGTAAAATCTTAATATATGATTGTGTTCTCTAATCTTTTCTTTTTATCAGAAAAAAGGCCAGCTATCAGACACGAAATATTGGTCGCCTTTTCGCACGTTTGCTGAATATATTGACGTGATATGCTATCTGACATAAATTGGCGACCGACTTCAATTGAAAACATCCCAAAAACCAGGTTTCCTGACCAAGATTAATATTATTTGGTCGTTAGCCCATCGTGGTCTGTGACTTGAGCATTCACTTGCAACAGAAAATTTGAACTACGAAAAAATTGGAACATAGAGCCCAACATCGGTACTAATGTTTTAACTATCATTCTAGCGAACGCTCATTTATAGTCGTCAAAACTTTTTTCTCCGTGAAGATGTCAGACTTGACAAAATGCTCGCCAAAACATTCGTTAGAATACTTGCTAAAACACTGTCGTTTGTTTCTCTGTAGATTCGCAAGGATGCTCATAACAAGTGAATGCTCACGTTTATCAGTACCTTTGCGTAACATTTTGATTTGTCTAAAGCTTTTGACACTGTAAAGCATAACTCACAATATTAAGTTCGTTGTCCACACTGTACTCGTTGGGTTCCTCCAGGGGATAGAGTGGCGCGTGGTGGTTGACTGCCGGCTCGAACGCTGAGTGGTAGTCATATGACAAGAGGTTCATCCAGTCCAGGTACCTGTAACAGAATGGTAAGATTTAGAACTAGAAATAGAGTAATATCGTCAGTAAACTATAATGAAAGGAGAGCAAGTTCGTCACGAGTTAATGGCTACCTTGCTACCCGTTCGCGCTCATCAAGGAGCTAAAAATGAAACACAAAGGCTATGCGAAGAAACAGCGTGGTTTTTTAGTCAAAAAGAATCTGGCAGTCCCTTCAGCTACCTGGGCGCGACAGACTTTATTGTGGTGATTTTTAATGTCTTAAAATGTTACAGTAGGCTGTTTTGAAGTTTTAAATGGCGAAATGTGGTTTCAGGTACTAACGGTACACTTTTGCCTAATAATGTTAAAAGCTTTTATGGAAGATTCGTACATTAATAAGTTCTAGCTAAACTGAGGCATTCTCTCTCTTTACGCTTTGAAATTCGAAAAATTAATGGCATTCTCGTTTTTTTCGATAATATTACAACATTTTATTTATGTTACAGGAATGTTTATTAAATGGTTTAGTAAGAATGCGATAGTTGCAAGGCAGGTGTAACTAGAATTCTAAATAAACTACAGCTTCAAGTAGCCTCGGGCGTATCCGTATTGAACCTGTGTCACGTATTTCATGCAGTAAATGACATTAAATGGTGACTTATGGAGCACGATCAACGGTGTAGAAACTAAAACAGATAAAGTAGAATATAAATTAATGATGCCGAAAGAGACCAATATTTAAGGACGGACTAAATAAACCTATTTCTACGTTTTGGTGTTTAAAAACATTTGATAAGTCTTCATTCTAATTTATAAGCTTTCTTGGACATTACTGACTGTGTGAAACGAAATTATCTTGAGAATATCTGGTCTAAATAATATTTTTAAAATCACTAACTCGCTTAGATTGTGATTACATTACTTCCTCTATGGTGATCGACTCTGAAGTTTTCATTTTATTTATTGTACAGTGGTACAATAAAAAGGTGACATCGCGCATTTACGGCTACCACAGGTACGGTCTTGCGGATACTCGCCAGTAATGGGTTACTCGCCGCCTGATGAAGGACCAGGCCCAAGTAGACGGCAAATTGGGTTCTCAATAGCTGTTAGCAAATTGATGGGGCTCCGGAAGGCCAAACGCCAGTTAGAGTCTGGCAATTTCTTCCGCTCTACACAGAGAGGAGGACTCATTGGATTTTTACATCCCAGAACAAAAAAAGAACCGTCACTAGCTAGTATTTATGTCTTCATACTTAACTTTGACATTATCATATGCGGAACTTCTCAATTTAATATTAACACCTGACAGGCCATCATTATGGTCTCAAGATCGATCCATGGGAACTGGCAATCATTAAATATGGTCCGAAACTACTTCACCTTGGCCTTTCCTGCACGGTACATCTAGTTCCATCAGTGGCATGTTTTGTTTGACCAGTTCGCCTACGCATATTATTATTGGAGAATGTTAGTAACTTGTGTTTTCTAGCTATCGGCTATACTTTTATAAGAAAATAAAAGCTTTTTCAAAAAAAAATGTAACCGCCTTCAAAACCAACCACTAAAAAAGGGTAAAATAACCTACAAAATAACTTTTCTTTCGGAAGCCGGTGTTTTTTTTTTTTAATTGTCTTTTTTGCCACCGACTTCCGAAAGAAAAGTTATTTTGTAGGTTATTTTACCCTTTTTTAGTGGTTGGTTTTGAAGGCGGTTACATTTTTTTTTGAAAAAGCTTTTATTTTACTCTTTTTAGTTTAAATATTCAACCCAAATTCTTTTAATATAATTCAAATAGGTACATCATTTTCTTACATGTGCACTAGAATTTTGTAATCCGTAGCACCGGTAATAACATCGCTCATGTACAAAATTAGCTAATAAAATTCCTTATCTCAAAAACGACTGAACCGATTTTGATGAAACTTGCAGTGTTCCCTCAGTTGAACGATACCTAGTATAACAAAAAAAGAATGACCTAAATCGGACTTGTACTTCCGGAGATAAGCGAACACAAACTAAATCAGTCGATGCCTACTCCTTACTGTTAAGGAGTTGTACCTTCCATCATCAGCTCAGCTACATGAGATTATGATTACCACACGCAAATACTTAAATTACTTCATAATATTTGCGAAAAACTATATGTGGGCCTATAAAATTTGAGGGTTGCCCTCGATTTCTCCAGGATCCAATCATCAGATCTTGACTTGGTGAATATGGGACCACTCCGAAAGCATCTCCTTTCGAACAAAAAAAGAATTTTGAAAATCGGTCCACAATCGCCGGAGAAATCGCGTAACAAACACACAAAAAAAAAAAAAAAAAAAAAAAAAAAAAAACATACAGTCGAATTGATAACCTCCTTCTTTTTGAAGTCGGTTAAAAATCTTTTAAAAGAAGAGAGTTTGTTACGAACAGTCAACCGTATGGAGTTTCTATTCGTTAGCCGCCGATTATCTCTCGGCCACAAGCAGTAACTCAAAATTGAAATTAATTATTGTGCAGTCTAACATAAAATAGCGAATGAAATGTCTTCTATCTAATTTTCATTACATCGAGCCGTTGACTGAATGTTCTGTGTTGCTTCGTTTCGTGATTAATTTCGGGGCGAGGAGGAATGGGAGGCAATCACCTTTTTCTACGACGGAGTAATGCTAGCGAAGGAGGCGTCAGAACACTTGATGGAAAGAGCCTTCACGATCGAGTTATTCCGTTCTGATCCCTAAAAACTGATCCCCTAGAAAGTAAACATATATGACAGGGGATCGGTTTGGGTATCAGAGTGGAATAACTCTCACGAACCAGCCACCGTAGAAGACGGAAAAAACAATCGGAAGTGGTTTTGTCTCTGACTGCTTCGGGACTTGACAAGATACTGTAACTACAAAAGGGAACAAGAGACAAGATCGTGTGTCACTTATCGAAAATCGCATCATTCGATGTCGTGATGTCCTTACAACAATGAAAATACAGTCGCTATCGAACTCAAATTGCTACCTTCAATAACATAGTTGATTACACGTTTACAGATGATTGTGTATTTCCTGTATATAATAAATTAGTGATGAATTTTATGTGGGTTCAAAGACGGTCTTTTGTTTGGCGTGTTATTAAATAACTGTGCACATGTTTGTAGGCGAATAATGATGTTAAATAATTACGTGCGTGTGTCATTAAGTTTTTATTGATGTGTTAATTTGCTGTAGGTAGGATATCGGTGGGATGAGTAGAAATGACTGTACTTGACATAAAATCTAACTTTTCTATTATGAAAATAACTGGACAAAAATATGACTCTGTCTCTCTGTTCTGTCAACTCATCAAGTGTATTTAAAATTTTAATTGGTTTATGCCTAAGGATTGGAGTAATTACATAAGATACCTCTCTTTCACTTCTTATTTTACCTGACCTATTAGGTATTGCAATAACATTTTAAGGGCCACGATTTGCTTAAATTGAATAAACTATCGCGCGATTGGATTGATTGGAATTATTACAGAAACGTGTGATATTACAAAGTGCATGACTACCGCCTTATCTTATATTGCTCGAAAACACGATTTCATAAAATTTTATTATTATAAGGGCACAATATGGATTAAAGCGTGAACACGAGATTAAAAATTTTGAACATATAATCATAAAAGCAGTCATTTATACAAATGACAGTCTCTACTGAAAGTCAGAAGCTATGAAGTCTGACAACCAGTCTTACCATAGGTATCGTATAACATATTTACTGGGTTTTGAAGGTCCGATAGGCTATATGTAAAATACTGATATTCAGCTGCATGTGCTTTGACTAGAAGCCGATCTCAATAAAGTTGGGAAATGACTAGGCAGATGATGATTCGTAAAAGCAAACTTATGTAGCCAGTACATTAAAAAAAAATGAAAGTGCAAATACCGACAAAGCCTGCACTAATAGTTACCGGTGATTTTCATCACTTGCTACTTATTTTATCGTAAATCCTTAATCGTAAACTAAGCCATTGTCTTACTTTAGATAGAGATATGAGAATTTGCGTAAATATCTTAAGACAAAGCTGAGCGAAGGAACCAGAGCGTTGAAGGACGCCGGAGAAGAATTAACACATCTCATTGTTTAGAACTTTGCAGGGCTGCCAAGATTTTGTTAATCTTATTTTAAAATGAACAATGAGTTTTCTAACAGCAGACGTAATTTTTGTCATAATTATCTTTGTTCAGTTTTACTGAGTGAAGAGAGAGCTCGTGAACGTTACAAAATAGTTCTTTATTTCGTGGTAAAATCATCAAATGAGTCCTCCCTCGTTGCTGTCGTACTGACTAAAATCCACTCTGGTCCTTTAATGGCTCTTGAAGTTCTAGGGTCACGGTAATAGTTGATAAGACGGTCTCGCGACACAAAATAGCTCTGCAGTATGAATTTGAATACAAGCACGGGACCATACGATTTGGGGTACAGTGGTGACGAAAGCTATCTTACAGGCGTTCACAAAACTACAATGCCTTAAAGTTGTTCAACTAAAAAAACAGTAGCAAAGCTAAAAGAAAAATAAACTGGCACGATTTCGTTACAAAACATGACGGCCATAATTGATTAGCATACAGTTTTTGATTTCTACACTTTAACAAGTGCAAAATTACCCTATATGCTTCGTTTGCACACGAAGTCCCAAGGCTATCTACTTGCATAACCCTTACTCCATGGTCACTATAGCAATTCCCATTGTGTATTCTGAACCTCCATGCATTGTATGCTTCATTCAAATCAGCTGGTACTTGCGAAATGCGCTAGTACTTGTACTTGCTAACATTGGGATAGTGAACGAGGCATGTGATGAGAATTTGGTGTGGGATTCGAAGGTAAAGGGGATTGTGGTGGGTTTTAATTGTGTTTTGGATTGAAAGGGAATAGGAACAGCTTAATGTAGGACGCCCTGCTGCAAGATGGGTCGATGATTTAAGGAAGGTGGCTGGCAGTGGATGGATGCGGGCTGCCCAGGACCGGGCTGGTTGGCGCTCTTTGGGGGAGGCTTACGTTCAGCAGTGGACGGCAATAGGCTGATAATATAGGAACAGCTTGTTTGAATAAATAGTAGATTACGCACCAAGGGAGTAAAGCACTGCCTTACGTCACGCGCGTATTGAATCCAAAGTTTTCATACGGTTTTATTTGAGGTTCCAAATTCAAATCACATTATTCGGACGGGAATAATGAAATTCAGTACAATATTATTGCCCGGCTCGAGCGAGGGGGAATAATGACTTGCTTTACAGTAGGTTTACCTGACATATAATTTGACATTTACGAGCAAGTAGTGTGAAAATTTTATTTATTAGGTGATACTTTAGAATTTAAACTAATAATGCGAAAGTAAGTTTATGTGTTGGTTACCTTTTGTGCGTAAATCACTAAACCAGTCCTACTCAAATTATGCGTTTACATATTTGAGTGTACAACAACAGACCTTTCATCCAAAAAGAAAGTATTGTTTCCGAGGAAACAAAACCATAATGTGGGCGCTAATACAGCCAACAATATTAAAACTATTTTTAGGTATATTCTCCAGGGTATTATTATTGTATTAATATTCAATATGACAATTTCATGGAATTCATAGTACATAATCAGATTTAAGGTAAATAAATAGATAGATAAAGAGAAAGAGAATTCAACATGAAAAGAGGATTATAAGGTGCCAATATAAACAGCATAATGGCTGAACAGCAACATTTCCCAAATGAAGAAAGAAACACTTAATCTTATAAGTCTGATGAGTCAATGTTACAAAATTAAAATGTTAATGAATGACGAAACAATAAAACGCAGACTTAATTCAAAAGTTCATAAGAATCAAATTAATTTAAACTGAATCCTTGTGAGTTGTCGACTTGATTCTAAAAACTAAATCATAAAATGTGAGCGGACATATTTGATGAGGCGTAAGCGCAGTTCAGTAGTAACGTTGTTAAGCCTGCGCGCGCGTCGGTTAGGCTTTACATTTACAATCATTAAAATTCCAATTTCGATCGTGTGACATTCTTGGGAGTATGGATTGTGGGTTGGAGTGAGTTAAAAGCGAAGAGCGGTTTGAATATGTCTATTTGAAGCGATGCTTGATATGATAAATCGAGATAAAACTATCGCCATAGGAAAACACAAATAAGCAGTCTCTAAGAGGTACAGGATAAGTACTGTAAAAAGGGGCTGTTATAATAAAGTTTCTAAGAAACATCATGATCCCATGGCTCTACTTAAATTGGTGCCATGTAAACACGATACTATTTTACCAGGCAACGAAGGTGTCATTAGTTATTGCAAAACTTTGAATAGGTTTTTTTTTTAACAAACAGCCTTGCCCCACACTAGGAATCTCTCCTGTGTTGCAGGTGCGTTTACAAACATATAAACTCACATACAGAAAAGCCCAGACCCGGAACAACTATTTGTAGATCTTAAAAATATTTGCTCCGTGGGAATCAGGGAATCGAACCCGCAACACGCAGAGCAGTAGTCCTGCTCAGCCACTGCGCTAACCGTGCTGTCGATCGAAAGGTCCGAACCTCATCAGAATTTACATCAATCATTTAAGGCATAAACTGATGGTTCGTGGAACTGTCTTAAAAGAACACCGTGGTCATGGAGCACAAAGGGCAACCCAAAGATCGCGATCAACTTTTAGTCAGCAAGAGTCTCAGTCAGTCCATTCTGCTCTATCAACGACCTCAAAAATGGGTAAGCTGATAATAGTTCCACAAAATTAAAGTATGTTTCTTCCTATTTCTTAGGTATTCCAATCCAAGGACTATTTTCGAATCAATCCAAAAAGCTCATCACAATGCGCATACGCTTATAACTTTCACCACATTCAATATATTGGGCAATATGACATTGAACTAGTAAATTAAGCAAGTGTCGTGTCATGTATGACTGGTGTATGAATGTTCGTATGTAATGTGTATGGGGCAATGTATTTGCATGTGACAATTAAGTATTAGCACAGTGTAGTCTTTGGTAATTTGTACAATGTCATGTTGGTTGTTTTTGGTTTATTTAGATTTATTTATAGGTGTGTTTTGTTTGTGAAATACTCGTAAGTAGGGATCTATTAAATTGAATGTCAAACACTAAATCGAATCTTCATGTTTTTGCATAATTTTGACTGAGGTCGAGCTGATCTTTTGGATTTGATTTTTTGAAGTAGTTTGAGTAAGCCTTGAGCTCATTTCTTTCTTTTCTTAGACAGTGTTGAATATTACTCCTTTTATTTACTAATTTTGGATACCTCCTAAATATTCACTTCTTTTCTTAATGTATTGTCCTTGCATTTATTTGAATGTTAAATTATCTCCTATTATTTTCACTAATTTTGTGCACTAAATATTAATTTCTCTTAATATGTTGTCCTTGCTTTTTAAGTGGGTTTTTCTTTCCTTACTTCATGTTATCCAGATCTCACTGAAGTGCAGCTGGATAAGCTTGAGCGCCTCCAAAATTTTTGTATTAGATTCATATTTGGTTTGCGCAAATATGATCATGTTTCAGAGTTTCGCATTAAGCTCAAGTGGTTACCCATCCGCCTTCGCCGGAATGCACGTATTTTATCGTTACTTTATAGTATTCTCTTCAATCCCACTACCCCTCATTATCTCAAAAAACGTTTTATGTTTCTTAATGACACACATATTAGACACTTGAGATCATCGGAAAATTTGAGTCTGGTAATGCCCGTTCATTCTACCAATTTTTACGATAAATCATTTACGGTCCAAGCTATCCGTTTGTGGAATTCCTTGCCTGTTTCAGTGAGACAAGCTCAATCACTAGTTACATTTAAAAACCTGGTTGCAAAACATTTCCTTTCTCTATAATTTATATAACTAATCCTGTCAACGTTAAGTGGTTTCTATCAATTTGTTTCTATCATCATCTATCTGTTTTCTCTTCGATGCCATTTTTACTGGAAAACACATAAAATATTTTATATATATTTTATATGTTTATATATGTATGTATATTTACTTATAGCTATTGCAAACTCAATTTTTTGTTAAAAATTTTGTAGTACCTAGATACTTACATATTTTAAGTGCACCACTGACTACCTCCATATTTTTATATAAGATTATATAGCTCATATACAGGTTGCCTGGAAGATATCGCTGTTAGCGATAAGGCCGCCGTTGTAGCCATAGAATAAGAAATATTGTAAAACCGTGTTTTGTAACAATTTTGGTGTACAATAAAGTGTATTCTATCTATCTATCTATCTATATTAATTTTGTAATCCTCAAAGGAATAAACAATATAGTACACCCACATTTCTACAGTTATTTTTAGTTTTTTTAATTGGTTGTAAAGCTTACAATAAGTGTATTTCCTATCAAACTCAATGTTTGAGAAGATTTTTAATACTTACATAATATTATATCATGATTAATACTTAACATTAAAACTTTGCCCTATTTGAGAATCATCGGTGGGTTTGATACCCGTCATGCGACTCAGCAATAAAAGTAGGCCAATACAGTAGCGTCAGCACAAGTTTTCAGTATTTGAGACGTAAAGTAAACTGCAACTTTGACAATTTCAAATTGACAATTTTCAAGGAAAAAATAGTTTCTTCTTCGCACACCAGAGGCGTTGTTCCATTTTTTCCTTGAAAATTGTCAATTTGAAAGTGTCAAAGTTCCAGTTTACTTTACGTCTCATTTACTGAAAACTCGTGCTAAGGGTACAGATGTCAAAATTACATAAAAACTCACCGGTTCAGCGTCTTCACATCAAATCCCTTCTGTATGTACTCAATACCAGCAGGCACAGCCATGGTCAGCAGCAGCCTGGGCTTGCCAGTCTTCTGGGACTCTCTGTCGAACTCCTCTCGAAGCTCCTTCACGAGCTTGGCGTAGTTCTCTCTGTCCTTGGGCTTCCCTCCATCACGGAAGGCTGGGTACTCCCAATCCAGGTCCAAGCCGTCGAAGCGGTTCTGTCTGAGGAACTGTGGAGGAGGAAATGGTGAATTAAATACTTTGCTGTGACTTACTTACAATTACTGGGCAACCTGCCTAGCCCTGCCCAGACCTGCACAGCCATGCCTAGCCCTGCTCAGACCTGCAAAGCCCTGCCCAGCCCTGCCCAGCCCTGCAGCCATGCTCAGCCTTGCCTAGCCCTGTCCCACTCAAATCGGTATCTATGGTTTCCTCAAGAAACGACCAAATGATAAATAAAGAATGAGTAACATACTGTATTATGAGGCTGCCTGAAAAGGCAAGATGCCAGAGTGATTAGAAAGTAGGATCCTAGGTCTTTGTCCAGCAATGGGACTGAAAAAAATACTAGTAGGTATTATGAATATGAGAGTTTGTGAGAATTAATGAATGTTTCATTTGACTCGATTTGTAAAGCTTGCTTGACTTGATTACAAAACTATCATTTCGATATAATTTTAACAGATACGAAAAAAGCAGGTGAAAGGACATTGTTGAAATCGTAAGAATTTCTTGTAATTTAGTTCACCAGGCAAGGTTACGATGTATTTTCGAGAGTTGCATTTACAACACTCTCATTCTTTCATTGTAATAAAAGTATTATTTGCATAAAAAGAGACAATATGGCGGCGACAAAATCACTTACAATCCTTTCGTTTGTTTACGTTTGACAACGGCAATACAACAGGCCAGTAGTAACCTTAAGTAATGATGATAAAGCTCACTATCATTTGACAGACTCGCTTGGTTCTTATAATTGATGATTGTATTGCAGCAAACAAATAGAAACTTTATTACAAAGCAAATAAAGACCATTATCATTTTGACAATCGGAACTAAATTAAGAACAGTAGTAATGACACTAAAATTTACAACATTACTCATATTTATGATAGAAAACCTCATAAAACTAAACAAAGGAACAAATGGCCTTAAGTACAGTAAAATTTCTCAGTCATGACTACCGTATAATTCGTAATACATTTTCTAATCTAATTTCACGTAGAAAGGTGCAATGTAATTACGAGTCTATGGTGAAAGTAATAGCTTCGCAAATGGTTCAGAAAAGCTTTCCATGTGCAATATGTTCGATCTTCGCAATAAAGTCTTTATCGATGAAGAGAAAATTATAATGACAGCCGACTTTAAAAGGTAATGTCATTTTGTGTTTCATGTCAAGTTCGTTGACAGTTGATGGATGTCTTGTAAGTCAAAGAAATAATGACAGTTACATGTTTTATGATCACATAGAATAATTCCACTGATTCATCAAATAAGTTATTAATCAAGAAATTTTTGTTTTTTGTGTGACGTGGAAACATAAAAGAAAAATAAGTGTTTCGGGGACTCCAAGTAACACGCGAACTAGATGTTAGTTGCAGGTCTGTTACAAAATTTATTTCGACCTTTATCTTCTTAAAACATAATGCATTACTACCTAATTACGAAGGCTAATATTTCACTGTTCCACAGACAAAGAGACTGGACGGTTATAGCTGATGGCTTAAGTCCTGTCACAATTAGATAACCAACAACAAGATAAAAAAAGAAGATTGGCGGTATCACAACGAAAAATTGAGAATGTAGTACCTTGATAGCGTTCCTGACGAACTCCTTCCTTCTCTCCCTGGAGCCGACCATGGGAGAGAACCTGGACGAACCCTCGTTCCATCCGCCGATGGCCAGCATCGTTTTCAGATTCTTGTTGTATGTCTTCAAACCGGTGAATTTGGCGTAACCACCTGGAATAGAGGACCAAGTGTAATTGGCGCCCAAGTGGGAGTATATTGTTTTTCGAGATAATATTATCAAGTTACTATTATAAAAGTTAATTCATAGAATTATTTTTAACAAATGTAATTATAATAATAAAGGGATAATGCAGCTAATTTATGAAACAACAAACATTTTTCTTTACTTTTTTATTAAACCTTAGATTTGGCGCCCAACATGGGACTCATAGTATATTTCATCACAGGAAATAATATTGAACCGTTGATATAAGGCGACATAAAGTATCAAAATCTTCTAAGAAAAAACATTTTTTGAGGAAAGAACACCTTACAATTGGGCTACTACAAGTCACACTCAGAACTCTTCTATTTCCTCGTTTGAACGTTCTAAGTAAATGCACTAACCTTTCTCAATATCCTGATATTTATCGAAAGGCTTGAAGGTGTTTTCCTTAGTGAATCCTCCGAAGGCGTACACAAGATGGGTGCAGAGGTAAGGGTTGATGTTCTGGGGGTTGAACCTCGCTGTGCCGGGCCGGTAGACCGACCAGTTCGTGTAGTAGCACACCACGCGAGGCTCGCTTGCTGATGCTGGAACAAAGATTAAGAAGGGTTATTATTTGAGAAGAAGTTCTGATACATTGGTTATGCAAGATTTGATGATTTATTAGTTGCATTTTTTTTTATAAATTTTGCCCCTCTCTAGGAATTTCCCCTGTGTCGTGGGTGGTTCTTAGCTATCGTAATTTATGAGAGTATGGGTTTTGAGCACGCCTCAAAAGTCGAGTCAGGAAACCCGAATCAAAGCGGAATATATGTTTGTTTTTGCATAAGTCGGCTTTTTGGGTTTTACTAGCTGAAACAAGTAGAAGTAAAACTTTAATAGATCACATTTTGTCTTTGACATCTAAAAATAGGTTTAGCCTTATTTTTTATTTGTTAAATATTGCAACCGCTTAAAATTTATTTACCGCGTCTAAAACGTTTTATTGTCTGAAAATTAAATTCTTGTTCCAGTTATTTGCATTGCCTAACTATAATATAAACTTATTTTGAGATTATAACCGCACAGAGACTAGCAGAATGCGATTTGTTGAACAAAGGTTGCATGCAGACAACTCATTCTTTTTTTTGAGAAGCTAAGCCATTCCAGAGGCTTGCCGGGGTTGCGAGACATACGTATACATACCGCAACTCCGGTACACAAAGGGCTACCGAAGGACACCGTGAATTTTAGTCAGTCAAGTCTGACAGTCCCCCCCGCCCGGGGCGGGAGTCATTTGATGATTTTACCACGTAAAAAAAAGCTAAGCCATTATAATCACATTCACAAAATCATTGATCACATGTTTGTAAGGTATCGAAAGTATTGCTTATTTCCGTAGTTTCGTATATTAAGTCTAATGAACCAAAACAATCGATTTTAAACCATAAACAACAAAATGAAAACAAAACTCCTTAGCGTTTCATCAACCATAGATAAATATAATCTACATTTTTTTTATTATTTATGCCTGGGACTATTTCTAGAAATAAAACAATAGTTTTATTGGCAAATAAAGTTTCCGCACGACTGGTTTTCTAGACTTATTGAATAACTGAAAGTGCCACCTGATATAGTTTGTCGGTAGCAGTGGCCCGCCACCCGGCGTTGCCTGCTAATCAGTATGACTAACGCAGCGGAAAATTATGAAGAAAATAATACTTTATTTTTTGCAGTCGATCCGTGAAACTTGCAGTACGGTTGAGTAAGATTTTATTAAATTGTACTTTTATTTAAATTACAGGTTAATTTTTAGTAGTAAAAAATAGTGGTTGGTGTTTTTTACGTGGTAAAATCACCAAATTAGTCCTCCAACCCAGGACAAGACGGGAGTGACTATCAGACTTGTACCGACTAAAATCCAGTGCCCGTCAATAGCTCTTTACGTTCCGTGGCCACGGTTATCTGATAAGACAGTCCCGCGTCCCCGGACTTTGGTGGAGTTTGTGTGTCATTTTCGTATAAGTTTGGTTAAAACCGTTAAATTGCTTGTGCAATATTATTTCGAAAGGTTAAAGGTTTATTTGGATTCGTTTTCCTTAACTGAAGGTCATCATCTGCTCATTTGATAAACCACAAAATGTTTCCTTCTTGTCATTTGCTTTCCGAGAATCATTTACCATCCAAGACAGACTTGTAATTTATGAAATAAAACAAGATTTGTAATTTATGAAATAAAACCGTTTTTCTATGGAGTTTAAGTTTTACTTTTTACTCCTATTGCTTCTGCGTAAAACTTGTTTCATTGTTTTTAAAACTAATAAAAATCTCTAAAAAGTTAATTCAAGTACTTATTAAATCAAAATAAAAAAGTTTGTATTTAGAACTTCCTTCGTTAAAATAATAATTTATAAATGACTATAATTTTATTAAAGCGAAATTAATACGGATATCTGTCAAACAAAATTTAATGTTGTAATAGTTTCTGTTTAGCCCCAAAAACACTGCCACTGTATTTAGCAATAATACGCTAATCATCATTAAATACGAAACATAAGCTATTAATAAAAACTATCATACACACACAATACATCGTTTGTCAATCAACAATATAATTAATTTACAATTATTTGTTTGTTGCGAGACATAAGAAAAGTGATATTTGATGGACGTGTGGCAACAATGAGGCAATACAAT
The DNA here is from genome assembly GCA_028554685.1 of Agrotis ipsilon. NCBI lineage: Eukaryota > Metazoa > Arthropoda > Insecta > Lepidoptera > Noctuidae > Agrotis > Agrotis ipsilon. The sequence goes on along the minus strand of CM052969.1, from coordinate 15,569,402 downwards.
ATTTGACTTTAGAACGTCGATTGATGTGAAAAACATTATGGCGCATATTTCTAATGAGAGTTGATACTGTTGTATTTTGGAGCTTAATAATATGGAGAATAAAGTACTTATTTAAAAAGGTATAAGTATTTGACTACGGGCTGATTTTTCAAAAGTCAGATAACTTTTACCTGAGGAATAAAAATAGCGGTTTGACATATTTCTTGTAGATAAGCTTTTATTCCTCAGATAAAAGTTATCTGTGTTATGAAAAATCAGCCCTAAAGTAAATAAAAAGGTTGGAACATGTGCTTTATAGCAAGCTTTATATTTTATACGGTGAGCAGTATCCTTAGCACGAGTTTTCAGAACTTGAAACGTAAAGTCAACTGGAACTTCGACAATTTTCATGGAAAAAATTAGTTCCTTCTTCCCACACCAGAGGCGCTGTTCCCTTTTTTGCATACAAGAAACGCTGTAAATACTGGAAAGACGCTGTAAAGTAAAAGAGTGAAAAGTCGTGCTAAGTGTTAATTCAAAACTGCCTGTAACGGTCTACTTGAAATGAATGTTTTGATTTGTTTTATAAGATGGTAAGATTTATTCCATAACTGATTGCCCCTCTATTTCATTGCATCTCAATGTCGACACCAAGATGAAGTGTGTCGGCGCGACTAAACGCATAGTCACTGATGACCGAGCAACGACTTTGTTGCTAGTTTACACGCTCTTTAGTCAAGTGACAAGTGCTTGACATCTTGACTTGAGTATAGACCGGTTGCTACGGTCAATAGGACAGGATTGTCTAAGACACGACGCCCCCCCCCCTTTATGACGGAACCCCCTTAGAGGGTCGAAGCCTGCTGGGGTCGCAGAACTGTCTCATCAGGAAACTGTGACCCTGGAACGTAAAGGGATATTGAAGGATTACCGTGGATTTTAGTCAGTACGAGTCTGACAGTCCCTCCCGTTGATGGTCCCGGGCGGGTGGGGCGGAGGGAGGACCTTGTCCTCTCTCTCACGCGGCCCGCCTCCTCCTTCGCGAGCATGACTGCTTCGCAGAAGGAGGCGACCGCTTCCCACTCCGTCTCGCTCCGCAGCATGGCCGCAACCAATGCCGGGCGCGAGAGGTCTCCGCCTATCGCCGCCGTGAGGACACGGTGCTCCGCCCAAGCGGGGCAATCCTGCACCGTATGCTCGACTGTGTCCTCCGGGCGATCTTCGCAGTGGGCGTTTCCTCCTTTCTCATCAGACACAGGTTCCTCCCACAACATCCGTGTCCGGTGAGGACCTGCGTCATGCGGTAGGAAAGAACGCCGTGACGTGCCGTGATGAATGGTGTGCATAGTAAAGAGTATTCTAACTATGTATGTATTAAAATAGTTTTCCGGTCATGACTTTCTGTAAACGTGAAGTTTTTTTTTGTAAACGCAACGACACACATTACCATCTGAAGCTGATACATCGTTTATTTTAAAAATAAATTAAATATTTATTGCCACAATCTGTTAAATGATTTAATTTACAAAATCACACAATATGTACCGCATTATCCCACATTCTAAGCATTAGGAATGAGTAAAATGTATTCAATGCTGTTTCCAGTGATTCATTATGTTTGCAGAATTCCCAAACATTTACACAATCATCACAATGGCATTTTAACGTAAAAGGATGTTGAACCTTCTTGAGATCAATACCCTTTTAAGGTAAACAGTTAGTCCTTAGTCCTTACATTCCATTATAATGGATCAAGAATACATACCTACTACTTACATAATTTTATCTTACTACACATCTAAATGCAAAAGTTTGTGAGGATGGATGTATGGATACATATTTCTTACTCTTTTACATAAAAACTACAAAGCAAAATTTTATATAATATTCCACAACTATCACACAACGTCATCTAGTCCTAAGCTAAGCAGAGCTTGTGTTATGGGTACTAGACAACTGATAAACATACTTGTATATTTCTAAATACATACATTATTATAGATAAATTACACCCAGACACAGAACAAATGATCATGCTCTTCACACAAACATTTGTCCTAGGTAGAAATCGAACCCACGACCCCCGGCATAGCAATCAAGGTTACTAACCATTAGACCAACAGCTAGGTCAGTCAATATACATCATTTATAACCTGATAGAGAAGTCATAAAACGGGATAAAATGTGTAGGATAATTATTGAAACACAGAGGAGCAATGGCAATAAGGTAGTACCTGAATAAAATAACTTATTTCATCTATGTACTTGAGCAACTAGAAGCTTTATTTATAAGCACAGAGATACGTTGAAAACCGATCATCTTGTGAGTCACAATGCAAATTCCTTAACAATGAGTAAAGCCTCTGACACTATGTATGTTTGCATTTATGTATCTGTTAGGGCCTTATTACACTAGCGGTTTGGAAGAAGACTTTCGAAATATTCCTCCAGCGCTGAAATTTGGCATAATATGATAAGAGTAGGTGATACAGATTATAGATGCATAATTTTTTTTTAGCCGAGAAGTTTTTTTTATCAAAACATGAATATTGCTTATAACTCTCAGCGAAAAATTCCTCAGCCTAATCTAATAATGGATCTTCCCAAATTCGTCGATGCTTTCGTTTTCGTTTTCGGCGTTTTCGAATTAATAACGTCAACAGCAATGTTTCCTCGTCGGAATACATTTTGTTACTGAGTGTACAAACACGTGACGAAAACGTAACGCATTTGCCACGCGTCCGCGGCGTCGTCGCTGCGCAGCCGCGGCGTGTTCGCGACGGATGCGCTGCGCGTCCGCTCCGCGTCCGCTCCGCCCCGCAGCCGCTTCCAAACCGCTAGTATGATAACGGCCTTATATACTGTCTGGCTGCTGTTTGCAACACACAGTGATAAATCTATTGTTTATTTGACCTAGGCACTCATTTGAAAATATATACTGAGTCAGGTATCTAGCTCCTATATCCTATTTTGAACGTTTGTGATAATTTGTATTTATCGAAAGCATTAATTTTGAAAACTCGTACGCATCATAACAGTATAGTATCATCGAAAGCTTAAACCTGTAGAACAGCGTTTCCCATTTACCGGGTCGCGACCTGATACCGGGGCATCAAAATAAAATACTGGGATCCAACACTCCCGCCTTGTTTTACTTTCAGTAAAAAATAAGCAGCAGTTCCAAAATTGGAAAATGGTTTAGTGACTAAATATGCGATATCAGTATTAATAGTACGTTTTTACTTTTAATAATTGTATATTATTTTATGTAATGGAATCAGCTTGGGTTTAGAACTGTTAAATGGGTCATGATGGGTCACTGTAAAAATTACTGTAAAGGACTGTCAAACTCTGGCCTAAAACCTCCGTTTTTCTTGAGTTGCCTTTTGAGTTCCAGGACTAAAAAACCTGTCTACACAGTTTTACAAGGTGAGACTTCAAAAGACTTCCAGAATCGAACCCGAGACGAAAAGGAAAAAATTCTAAACGTTTTGCGACTACTTGACACTTCAGACAATCTGATTTTGACAGTTTATTAATAAGAAAATAATGGAACAACTAGGAAATAGCACCCACAACATAAAAAATCGCCTAAACATTTTTCATTTAACAACCATTAACCATAAAAGCTTCAAACGAATAAATCACACAAGGCGAGTTTACAGCCAGTGGTTATTCCTCGATAATTTAGTACCAATGTCATAAAACAAGTGAGCTATGTACAAAAACATGTACTTTATCTCTGTAAATATGTATTAAAAGGTTAACATGTGTTGACTGCGTCGTCGGGCGGAAGATAGGAGGAGCAGTTGTATATTTTTTTAGGTTTCCGTCGCTATATCGAAAAGGGGAACCCCTTAGTTTCGGCATTTCCATTTGTCTGTCCATCCATCCGATTGCATGGCTGCTAGCTATTTTATTTCGATTGACTATTGCATTATGTTGATGATGATTTGATATATAAGTGATTTGCACTCAGTTGACACAGCAGTGTGTAGAAGAAGTAGGGATTTTAAGATAGATCTAAACATATAAGTTGTATTTTAATCACCAATAAAAATACTCTGGTGCAGAGGTCGGCAACCTTTTGGTAGTCAGGTGCCGCAAAGTGACACGGGTAACAGCGGGCCGTATTTTTATAATAAAAACGAGAAGACATTTTATTTGAATAATATTTGAATTATGTTATCTACTTCTTAAAGAAGAAAATCTTCAGTTTAATAAACAATCCCGGGCCACGCTTTTCCGACCGCTGCTCTAGTATATGCTAAAATATTAAAACCATTTACGACGGAACCCTTCACTTTGTGCGTTCCGACACGCACTTGGCCGGTTTTTATGTCTTTAAAATAAAAAGAAAAAATGATATAAAGGTCAGTAGCCAGACACAAAGAAATAACAACTGGATGTACGGAATTTATACTTGTGCAGATAAATGCAGACAGTACATAAAACAGTTGTATGGGTGCGCCCACCTTATTTATTATCCGACTGTAGGAAATTTAAAAGGATGAATTGTTGTTCAAACGGACGGATTTATAAAAGTTTTTGAGTTGACTGATTTTTAAAAAAGCTTTATTTCATCCACTACATAAAGATTCTTGAATTTCTTTCTTTTTTTAAACGTTAACCCCTTACTAAGAATATGTCCTGTAACGTGGATGAGTTTAAGAACATGGAAACTTTTGTACCAGACACCCAGACCTGGAACAACTATTTACAGATCATACAAATATTTGTAACGAGTGGGAATCGAGCCCGCGACACGCAACGCCAAAGTAAATGGGTTGAAAATTCACCCTATATATGTGTACTTATCTAACTGAAACATGCTGTCTAACACATACATAATTCATGTACTTGTAAGTAAGTAAAGGTCGTCACTCTCTGCACCGGCGCAGCGCACGGTGCGCGGGAGTACGTGGGACTAACGAGCCATTGTTCAGGATTCACTTCCACTCACGATTCTATGACATTGTAAATTACTATCAGTTCTTTTTGAAAAATCTACTGTTGTATTGTGTACCTTAGCTTGTGTAACATAGAGTACATTTTTTGTTTTTTGGGTTGTAGGTTGATCCTTGGGTTTTCTTAGATTTTTACTTCAATAGGAGCTTTTAAAAGGATGTAAGTTACAGGGAGTATAAATAATTAAAGTCTTGTAGAGGATTTATTGCATGCCTAAGGTTAAACCCCGGGTCGACGGCGCGTCGTGTTCCACGCGCGCCTCAAAGAGCGTCAGCATAATGACGAGGCCCCCTCTCAGAGGGCTAAAGCCTGCCGGGGTCGCGGGACTTATACCATCACCGTGACCCCGGCACATAAAGGGCTATTGAAGGACACCGTGGATTTTAGTCAGTACAAGTCTGACAGTCCCTCCCGCCCTGCCCTGGGTGGGAGGACTTATCTGATGATTTTACCACGAAAAAAAAAATGCCTAAGGTTAAACCATTTGTTAAGTCCTATTCTTTTTTTTTACAAGATTTACAGACGATCTGATGGATTACAGGATCACGCTGGATGCAAGCCGCTTCCAACTGGGGCCTAAGTCTACTAATTTATAAACGTTACAATTGTCACTCAATGGTGTGTTTTTGACAGTTTTTGTATGGCAAATCTGTCAAAAACTTACCATTGAGAGACCATTGTGACGTATATAAATTAGTAGACTTAGGCCCCTGGTTCTATTGGAAATCTATGGGAGAGGCCTATGTTCAGCAGTGGACGTCCTAAAGCCTTTAATCTTTTTTTTAAAACTTTGCCCCGCGCTGGAATTTTCGTGGGTCGTGGGTGAATTTACAAACATAGAAGTACACATAGACATACAGCGTGACCCGGAGCAACTTGTAGGTCAAACAAATATTTGTTGCGTGCGGGAATCGAACCCGCGACAACAAGCGCTGCAGTAGATCGATCAGCCAGCCGCGCCGACTAACTTTACAAAATCTTCGGTTTTTTTAAAAGTCAGTATTATCTGAAGTTGTTTTTTTTTAAACTTTACGACAAGTATTTAAATAAAGATAAAATGTGCCTTAAAAGGTAGTCGTCTTTGTTTTTATTTTACAACAAAGTGAAGAGCTTTGCATTTAAGCTGTATATGGTGATATGATGTCATGTAGTCACTACATGTATGCAAATTGAGGTATTAGACGGAAACGTTTGTCTATTTATATGTTTATCTTATACATAAAAATCAATTGCTGTTCGTTAGTCTCGCTAAAACTCGAGAACGGCTGGACCGATTTGGCTAACTTTGGTTTTTAATTTATTACTGAAGTCAAGGGAAGATTTAAAAGGTAAGAAAATTGATTCTGAGGCGGTACGAAATTTGCCGAGTCAGCTAGTCTTAAATATAAATTAACTATGTCACAAACTGAACAAAAGTTTTAAAAGATTTTCTTTGGGAAGGAAAATTCGAACCGTGAGCAGGATTTCACATTGTGACATCCGGATTCAGTAAGAGTAAGAGGCTGGCTAAAGTTTATAAAAAGACAGGTAATAGATTTATCAATATCTGTAACGTTGCTTAAAAAAGTACACAACAACATAAAGAGTCCTTTAAAAAACATAAGAAGTGCTTTATCTCAAAACATGATATTGTTTATAATGTCCATGTTGAGCAATGACAAAGTGTTTAGTTTTGGAGAAATCTGTTCAGTAACTAAAAAGTTTAGAAGATATTTACCATAAAAAATAGACATTTTAAAATATATTTACCTGTGGATCCTAATGCTATAACTGCTAACAGTAGTGACAGCCATGATGTGACTTCCTGTGAACAAAAGAAAATAAAATATTAGTAAAGGCAATTCATCAAAAAGTTTCAGATATAAATGAAGTCTAAATACGTAAAATCTAAACAAAATGTTTTAGGTAGGTTTTCATTCACGGTCTCTTGTAAAACATCAGAAACTCGTTGCTTCACCCGGTTTCATAAACCATTTTTATTGAAAAAAAATGGCTATGACAGACACATGAGAAATTAGGTAGTTTACGACGTACGAAACTATAAAATCAGCAGAAAATTTATTACCCTAGCCTCATCTAAAATGACGGCACGTTTGGCGCAATGGTTGAGCAATTGGATTGCTGCGCAGTGTGTCGCGGGTTCGATCCCCGCATGGAACAAATATTTGTATGATCTGCAAGAAGTTGTTCCGTCTGGGTGTTTGTGTATGTGAGTTTCTATGTTTGTAAACGCACCCACAATACAGGAGAATTCTAGAGTAGGGCAAGGTTTAAAAACAAAATCATATCAAATCAAACCCATAAATTGAAACACATACATAGCTTTTTTTGTACAAGATAAACTCCATTTCAATCAGAAAGTAAAATCATTAACAAAAAACTATCTTAATCAACCATTTACCAAACAACCACAAAAAAGACACAGCCCATTATAAGCAATAATTTCAAGAACTTGAACTGAACACATGAACTCGACCACACAATACAATACATACTTCCTTGCAAGACAATAAGCAAGAAAAGAAGCAAGAAAACCTTCATTGTGCATTGTTTGCAATACAATGTTACTTTTGAAATGGACTAAAAAGATGCGCAGGCGGTGGTCGCGCGTTGATGTCTTTTGCATGAAGAGTTATTAGTGCGGCGGCTGCGCTTGAAAAGTGAACGTTGCTTTTTTGCGGTTAATTTATTTATTATATTTACAGCTGTATTATTATGTTTTCTTGGTAAATACTTAAATACAGCATTTTTTATCGTTTAAAATTGATTGGATTAAACAAGACTTTGCTTATTCCATAGCAACGAATAAAACACTTTAATTTACATAAACTTTTGGACATAATTATCCTCCACAACATATCTAGTAAGGACTCACGAGTGATGAATTTAAAGATGGCGGAAAGGAATATTTGTAATTAATTAATGAAGATACGAGAAACTGGTTAAACCTTTGCGAAAATACTTCTTATTAAGTTGATTACCTTGAATTAAATGTACCAAGCTTTTTATTTTCTTTTTGTCATCAAGCCAAGCCTCTGCCGAACATAATCTTATGCCATTTGTAATCGCCGGATTGTCTCATCGGGTAGGTTTATTCTACTTTGTTCACCTGGGTGATATCATAAAAGTCCACTACATCGCAGAAGAAAAGTCGCCTTTGTTCATCCTGTTTTTCCGAGGTGAACAAAGTGGACAACTTTGGTGTCTTCAATTCACCTGGGTGATATCACTGAGGTGACATTTTTCCGAGGTGAATTGAGGACACCAATGTTGTCCACTAAATATTATTTTATTGGAATAAACCATTAGGTAGCGGTGACTGTGTAACGTAAAGGGTTATTATAGGATGCCGTGGAATTTAGCCAGTTAAAGTCTGACAGTCCCTCCCTTCTCGCCCTATGCGAGAGGACTCATTTGGTGATATTACCACGTTACAAAACAGAGCTTGTCATATGATACTGTGTAAGCCTTCTAGTCATAAATTTCTTCACTATTTATTAATTTATAATGATACACTGAAATCGGTAACTGGAATCCCAACCCTACGCATCGTGGTACATCCTTAGTGGCGCAAGCAGAGACAAGTCAGGGTGACGTATGTCAGCGCGGTGTGATTTGACATGACCGGCAAATTCAAGTTGCAAGATGATAGTTATATTTCATTGAATAAATGGTGGATTCAGTAATGGTGCAGTTTTTCATCTTACAATAATTATACAGGAGCTGTCGGTGTACCTTTGTTAATAAATAAATACGATGACTGAAATACAAGGAAACAAAATTCAGCAAGGCCAGTCTCAGTAGTGTCACATACTGTAAATACAATGCACCAAAAATGGGGTCAGATGAAACTGGGGCTAATTGTTGCAAAGAAATTGTTGCATTACTGTCATAAGTGCGAAATTATTTCGTTATATAATCACTCTGAAATATATTGTATACTGGCCTGATATTTCGTGTGACAGCTCATTTTAACCTTATAAAGTATAATGTAATAGCTATTATTATAAAATGTAATTATTTAATTGACGTTTTGTTTAGTTTCATAATATCCGTTAGAATATTTATGAAATAGAAGAAAGACGCCGTTATATGAGCGTAGATGGTTATTTAGCTCCGGGGCCCCAGGACCGTCTTTACACAAAGGATAACGGAAAGAACAGGGTGATTTTTTAGTCAGTTAGAATCTGGCAGTCCCAATTATTAAACCACCCAAAAAAATATACAAATTGTAAGTTAATCAAGACCATAAATAACTATAATAATAACTATTTTTGGGTCAGCATCACCTGCGTAGCCTTTCCCATATATTGGGGTAAGCTTCCAGTCGAAGCAGATGCAGTTGAATACCAGTTTTTTAGATGGAGCGACTGACTCTGCAACCCAGTAACTGGGTAATACGATACCCTGTGGTAAGATTGGTTTATCTGAGGCCTTATCACAAGATTTCTGTATTTTATTTACAGCGTAATTGAAGTATTTATTGCGATTATTGTAAGGAAAAATGGAGCAGCGCCTCCAGTGTGTGAAAAAGGAACTAATTTTTTCCTTGAAATTAATGTCATAGTTCCAGTTTACATTACGTCACACAATAGTAGATTACGCAACAAGGGAGTAAAGCATTGCCTTACGTCACGGGCGTATTTGAATCCCAAAGCTACACTAAGGATTCTGGGGGTGAACCTCCGTAGCGCAGCGAGGAGGTTCACCCCTCGTTTCACTCGGGAATTAAGTTAAGAATCCTTAGTGTAGCGAGGGATTCAAGTTAGCCCAAGACAAGGCAGCTTTACTCCCGAGGAGCGTACTCTGCTTTTCACACCTACTGCAGCGAGGAAATCAATTCGATTTTTGAAATTTGATGTGGTACGACAGGGTACGACAACTTTCGAACGTGAAGTTGGCACCACTGCAAGCGATCAGCTGTTGCAGCCAGCGGCCGCCATTACTGATGCAACTCCTTGGTGAAAGTTTACATATGGTTTTATATGAGGTTCCAAATTCAAATCACATTATTCCCACGGGAATAATGAAATTCAGTACATATATTATTGCCCGGCTCGAGCGAGAGGGAACAGTGACCTGCTTTATTCCTTGTTTGCATGACATATAATTTGACATTTACGAGCAAGCGGTGTGAAAAAATTTTTATATTCATGATAAGGCCTCAGACTTTAGTTTTTCTGACTAACAGTATAACAGTGTAACAGAGTAACAGTGACTGTTTTAACAATGCCCTTTATAACTCTCAGAATAAATAAAAATAAATAAATATTCCACAACTATCACACAACGCCATCTAGTCCCAAGCTAAGCAGAGCTTGTGTTATGGGTACTAGACAACTGATAAACATACTTATATATTTTTAAATACATACATATTATAGATATATTACACCCAGACACAGAACAAATGATCATGTTCATCACACAAACATTTGTCCTGGGTGGGAATCGAACCCACGACCCTCGGCATAGCAGTCAGGGTCACTAACCACTAGACCAACAGGCCAGTCTAATAAGAATAATTAATATCTACAGTTCCCAGACACATAAGGTGGTCCCTTAATTAAATATTCCAATCTCGGAACTCGTTAACCAAAAATAACCCATCAACCACACACGAGCTCCTTAATATTCACCACACAAACACTCCAATTAAGTTATATAGGTTGATGTAACCGTTATCAACCACTGAAGGTTGCTGAGGTTGCCGACCAACCACGCGCAACCAGGCGCAACCGTTACATAACTGTAATGTAATGAGTTATGAATAATCAATTGTTTTTATTGACGGGTATATGGGACGTCTGTGTTTGAGCTATGTATGACTAGCACATGCCCGGGCCGTTCAGGTTCGATAATTATCCTACGGGAAATTCATACTAGTATAAAAAATATACAGGGTATAAACTATCTGTGTATCAAATTTCATTCTAAAGGTGAATGCAGGCTTAGCGGTACCGCAGTCTCCGCAGTACCCGCATTAAGATTTCTTTGTATGAAGTTCTATGTAACCCCGCACACTCACTCGCATCGCTGTAGCCGCAGAAGCGGTATATTTTTATTTTATTTTAGAGGAGCTCGTGGCTGAATAATAACAGCCGCACAGGCCGATCTTCCGGGTTAAACCGTGCTTGCCTAGGTTGGTCTGTGGATGAGTGACCATCTGTCATAGCGAGCCTCCGTGCCTTGGAAAGCACGTAAAGCCGTTGGTCCCGGCTATCATTTGTAGATCTTTGACAGTCGTTACTGTTAGTCAGAAGCTCTAAAGTCTGACAACCAGTCTTACCATGGGATATGGTATTACCCAGTTACTGGGTTGTGGAGGTCCGACAGGCACTCGCTCCATGTAAAATACTGATATCCAGTTGCTGGCATCTGGTTCGACTGGAAGCCGACCCCAATATAGATGGGAAAAGGCAGGCAGATGCTGATGATTCAGTGTTTTTATTTTAGTTTTGTTTTACCAATACTTTTATCAGATATATCACTTATTTTGATAAATATTTGTGCATTATATGAGAAAATGATTGATTATTTATGTTTTCAGATCACATTTCTTCGGCGAATCATAATAGATTATTTCACTTAGCTCCACTGCTTAAGATTGTGTGGTTATCCTCATCATTTATCGAATATTAAAGCTTATATCATAAGGAAAAAATCATCTAAAAGAGATAAAGATAACAATATGGAACGTATTACGTTAGGAGCCTGTAACATTATGACATAACTTTGATCTTTGAACTGTAATATAACCTGCAGCGTCGCACGCATATTTTACATGCAAATTTACAGAGAAAAGGAAACAGCGATAAACAGTGCTTTGATATACCTGCTGCAAGTCATTTACGAACTATTTTGTAAAATCTAGTAACAGGTACTACCAAGTCCGGAGAGAAGAATTTATTATAATAGAGCCCTTACAAAACAGCCCTTCCATTATTACTTTGTGACAAGACAACCCTGTATCTCTATTTCCAAACTGCCGTTAATCCGGAAAGCCAGAATCAACAGTGGCGAAGCACTGAAGCAATAAAGCTCGACGTATATCAGAATTTAAGTGTCTTGGATCCTTTAACAAAATATATCAGGAAGGAATAGCGGACGAATTGGAAAAAACAATTTTCACTTCGCGTCCTTTCTTCGACATGAACATCATAAAACAAAACATTATTATCTACAATAGTAGTAGCAATATGAACTCAATAACGATTAACAGACGTATAACTAGCGGTTACTTGACAGTTACCCACTTGGCCATGATCTACACGCATAAACGACACGTTTGTGACGACCATGTATTTACAGACGTCTTTAAAAAATTACAGTAGGCGAATGTGTTGGTTTTTTTCACTTGGTAAAATCATTCACCCAGAGGGAGTGGAATGGACTGTCAGGCTTGTACTGACTAAAATTCACGGAGTTCTTTAATAGCTCTTTACGTTCCGGCATCACGGTTACCTGATAAGACAGTCCCACGACTCCGACAATTTCCAGCGGTGGATGCGATAGGCTATAATGTTACTTCTTCTTAGTGTGGCGTTGGCTAAATAATTTTGATTTTGATCATGTCTGGGAATGGGATTTTGAGAGTAGGACATTTTTTTGATAATGATAATTTGCGAATGCGACATTCTGCGTAATTCTGCGAAACTAACAAGTGAAGCACGCGCGTGTCGTCTACCGCAATCCGTATGCCACGAGGTCGTGAACAAGGCGTTACCGTTGGGTAACCGCTACTGTGTGGCGCAACGATGGGCACCGCTGAGTTAACTCGAGTTAGTATAATGTAATTACTGTTTACATACTGGTTGAACATCGTCTGATAAGGCTAGGTTGAAGTAATATAATATGATAGCATTGTTTAAAATATATGAACGTATGTATCTTTTTATGACGTAATTCATATAGGGTGCGTTTTGTTACTATTTAATTACCGAAAGGAACCAAAAAGGCGGTTTTGCACACACACAAAAGCCCACAACATATAAGTTGCATGTAGTTGAAAATATACGAAATAATTTCAGGGATACATAGCGTAGCATATATTTATTTGAAAAGATTTGTAATATATTAATTATTTTAAATATTTTCTTCTGCCAAACTACAAGACAGTTTGTCGGCAGTTGAAACAGAGCTTAGAATGTTTGATTATCAAGTGACTATAATTCACTACCCAACACTAGATAAAAGTATAGTATATAGTATATATATAGTCCACGCAAGATAAAAGTATAGTATATAGTATATATATAGTCTTACCACGAACCAGCACTAAGTTTATATTTTTGTTTTCTATTACTACAATGTATGTTTGGCTGTTGGTGTACCTTAAATAAATAAATAAATAACACTTGTCTAAACAAAAAATATGTCAACATCAAAACGACATTTCACGTTGATATAAGAGTCGTTTTGCAGTTACACCTTTTTGATAAGATTCAACAGATGTTTATATATTTGTGGAAAGACGGATCCTTTTTAATTTTTTGTTTATTTATTAGAGTTTTATACCATACTAGCGTCCCGTCCCGGCTTCGCCCGGGTTGAAGTCCTCTAAAACCTGGTCCCGATGGTTACAAAAACAACAAAAAAAGAATTATCCGAATCGGTCCAGCCGTTTTCGAGTTATGAGCTTAGCAACACATTTTGCGATCCATTTTTATATTATAGAAGAAGAAGATTCACTTACAACTTTTTAATATCGAAACTGTAAATCCCACCAACGATGTGTAACTTTACCCAACGTATATAGAAGCATAGTTTACATAATAAATTGCATACTCTATTGTTATTGCTGTTCTATGTACGCTTGCATAACGTTGGGGAGCGTTTAAAAAGCGCTTTGCATAGAAGAACAAGGAAGTGTGGAGTGGTATGATTGGCGTGGGGTAATGTTGTTAAGTGGTGTGTTAGTATATGTGGCGTAAATGGCTTTTATTGGTTATAGATTAAGAATTGAACGCGCTTCGATTCAGTTGATGGGTGAGATATTTGACTGGCCTGTTGGTCTAGTGGTTAGTGACCCTGACTGTTATGCCGGGGGTCATGGGTTCGATTCCCACCCAGGACAAATGTTTGTGTGATGAGCATGATCATATTTGTTCTGTGTCTGGATGTAATTTATCTGTAATATGTATGTATTTAGAAATATATAAGTATGTTTATCAGTTGTCTAGTACCCATAACACAAGCTCTGCTTAGCTTGGGACTAGATGGCGTTGTGTGATAGTTGTGGAATATTATTATTTATTATTATTTGATCTCAGTTTTTATATTCTATGACGGATAAATTAAATAGTAGTGTAAGCATGTCTGTCAATAGGCACAAGGGTCCCACTGCTCTGGGACTGGGACACAGGCCTCCTCTCTGTGAGATTAGGCTGTATCCAGCACGCGAGCTCAGTGTGTATTACTAGAATGTCACAAATCTTAAAATTTTTGATTTTAGATGTCTTCTCTCAAGATGTTTTCCATCGCCGTTTTGAGAGCACTGGTGATGAAATAAATGGCACAAAGAAGAGCCGCTGGCTAAAAAACGACGTTGTAAACGCACACACGCTACATAAGAAATTCTTAATGTGGAGAAACAAAGAAAAAATGGTTTTCTTTTTCCTAAATAACCGATAAGATGAACCAAATCGTTATTTTATACAAATACACATAGACATTAAAACAAGTATCCCAGAAAGATAGCCAGTCGTGTACCAAGCTGCATACAGTTGCCTAATCTGTGACACGGGAAGTTGCCCCACTGCGTAGTGGCCAGTAATGGCTGGCAGTGGCCACTTCTTATTGATTATTGTGACTATTACGCCGGCTTCCTCTGAGGTAAGCAGGGATATAAGGAGCAGGGCTTGAGAGTTGACTGTGATCTAGAACATTTGTTGGTGTTAATTTGAAAAATATTCTTGTGTATTTTTATATCTTGCAATTTTCACACAAATCACTTATTACTTAAATATGGCTCAGGAAATACAATAAAAGTGTCAAGAATAAACCTTCCTATTAAAAATTAAAAGGATTGATTAAACAAATTTAAAGTGAATGTACCCTTTTTGGGGAGTCAAATTCAGCCCCACCCAGGGCGGAAGAAACCACTGGGTGGGGCGGAAAGGAGTGTAAATTTAAAACCTAAAACCTGAATTCGGATTCGACTTTAAAATTTAGTTTCACAGTCAGCGTTTACCATAGGGACCATATTTGGACATGGAATAAATGTGAAAAAATAAGAACGATAAAAATTGATTCAATGAATTGACTCCGTTGACACAAATTAAACTGACACACGAATTTATTAAGAACTATTACTTTGCATAAGTTCGTGAAAGGTTATTCTTAATCTTCTGCTAATACACGCATCTCAACGTCCTCATTTTTTCTTCAGGCATTCTTCTAAAGGTCGTATGTATTGAGTAAGTGCACTGACAGGGTAACCGCCTCAACGCCTAGTTTTGAAGATGAGTCTGACAATCTTGATGACCTGGATTATGCAACTTTTGTTAGTTGAAGGTCGAAAATGCTGTAATGTAGACTTTTGTTTTGTGACTAAAAAAGGCCTTTCTTTAAAAAGGCCTAGTATAAATAAAGGCGTGGCTTAAATAAGTCTATTTTTACACATTTTTACATTAGGCATAAAAATTCTATTATGCCTGAAGCAGTTTAATAATTTCAATCCGAGATATTTAGGCAAAAATTGTTAGTGAATTAGGGAAAACCGGAAAATAAGGAGGTTGGTAGGCAGACAATGCCTTATTTAAATTCAGCAGTAGGTGATTCCAGGCGAATGGAGAAGAGGTTTTTGGTTGGTGATAATGGTGAAGTATCTATTTTCAATGAGTTAAAGGCTGTTCCAAAAGTTAGACGGAGGATTGGTTCAAAAAACGCTCACAAGTCACTTGATAAAGACTATTTCTGTTCTAGAAATATTTAGGATAACTGTACAATAAATCTAATAAATATAAAATTCTAAAGCAATATTTTCTCTTTGAATCTTATAAAGTAAATCTATACATATAATAAAACTGTAGAAAAATTATTTTTGTACATTAACTAAAAACTCAAAAAATATAGCCAGGGTATTAAAGGACAACCAATAGAACCCATTATTAGCATTTTTAGAATTTTTGTCTGTTTGACTGTTTGTCTGTTTGTCTGTGTATTTGTCCAGGTATCACGTAAAATATACGAAATTAATGTAGATAACTTTTATACACAACGATTAAGCGTAACTTGGAGAGGAACTTAGTTTTTGTTTCATTGGAATCGGTTCAGTCTATCAAACGATATTTGAATTTAAAGTGTTTCAGAAGTTTCTTTGGTCTCACACATTGATTTCGTACGTCAGTCGCGCGATCTAACCTCGAATAGAAAAACTAGATTATTCAAATAACTGGAATGGACTGGAATGGACTGGAATGGACTGGAATGGACTGGAATGGACTGGAATGGACTGGAATGGACTGGAATGGACTGGAATGGACTGGAATGGACTGGAATGGACTGGAATGGACTGGAATGGACTGGAATGGACTGGAATGGACTGGAATGGACTGGAATGGACTGGAATGGACTGGAATGGACTGGAATGGACTGGAATGGACTGGAATGGACTGGAATGGACTGGAATGGACTGGAATGGACTGGAATGGACTGGAATGGACTGGAATGGACTGGAATGGACTGGAATGGACTGGAATGGACTGGAATGGACTGGAATGGACTGGAATGGACTGGAATGGACTGGAATGGACTGGAATGGACTGGAATGGACTGGAATGGACTGGAATGGACTGGAATGGACTGGAATGGACTGGAATGGACTGGAATGGACTGGAATGGACTGGAATGGACTGGAATGGACTGGAATGGACTGGAATGGACTGGAATGGACTGGACTGAATTAAGCGCTTAGAACTAAAAAATACATTGTTGAATTCCGACATCCACGCGAACGAAGTTGCGGGCACAGCTAGTACATAATAATGAACGTAAGGAAAGATTTGTTCACTTTGAATGAAATATTTTTGTATCGAGTAGGTACGTTTGCGTAAGTTGTAAAATCGTCAAATAACAATTGATACTAACAATGTGAAGCACGACACAACTTCTTTGTTACATACTCTCAAAAATTTCAAGTCGACATAACTTTCATTCAACCCTAAAAATAACTAAAAAGCAAGTAATATCACACTATTGTAACGTCAAAACGTATTTCCCATAGATTCGTATTATTTACTTGTGAAAGTAAAATTATATCATATTGTTAGCACAAACTATTGTTCCGTGGGAACATTGTGCATACTATTATATTTTTCTCATTTTTACTTTGGTAACTCTGCACAGTGGCATGAATAGACGAAATTCTAGTTGAGAGTGTTGCTAGTGTAATTTAAAATGTGACATCTAAGTTTTACTCATCACGAATTGTTGTTTTATTTTGTTAAAGGCTTTTTTATGTATTATTGATGTCAAACTGTTTGTGAATCTATCTATGGACAATGGTCAGGTATATCCAGATCCAGACCATGATGCAAAATGAGTTAGGACAAAGGATATTTTTGAACTCAATTCATCCGATTTAGTCGGATAATATCCGAAAGAAGTTACTAGTTAAAACAATCTTAATCAGTCTTACTTAAATTCTTTTTGAGTTGAGAAACGAGTGACCGAAAATGCATGTAAATGTATCAGGAATCACATGTAAGGAATAGTCACTAATGAGAAAAAAACTCGCCAGGTTAAGTAAGTATCTAAGTAAGCATATGTGTACTCGAATGAATGGTGCAGTTCCGTAGATTTTAGTTCACATAAATAAAGCCCTTTGGTAGAAATCTAGAATCTATGATGTTACCGAGAATTCTTACATTTGAATGATGTAAGTTGAAACGGTAATGTGCATAAGTTTGCTTTGGTAACTTATACTCAGAAATATTAGACCGTTCGTATCAGAAGATCACAAAATACTTTAAAAGAACCATATTTTAGTATCATAGTAGCATATCATAGTATCATAGTAGCATATATCATTTCATAGTAGCATATTTATACATAGTAGCTGCGCGTTTGGCTTCTGTGCTGCGTGTCGCAGCTTCGATTCTTGCACGGATCGCATATTTGTAAGGCCTTTTGGTGGTCGTTTCAGTCTATCTGTTTGATGTGAGTATAATTCCTTGTTTAAAAAATCGACATATAAAAAAGGAATACATTAAAATTTTCGTCTTAAAATCTTTAATCAATCATATGTCACCTTAGTTCACCGAACCCTAACACAAGAATTCAACACACGTCTGTTACGCAACAGCCGCGGGATCGATTCCTGTGCGAGACAGCATTCTTCGGACGAAAGTCGCCATTTCACTTTCAACGTACGCACGACTGGTTCATACTTACTTTTTGTTGTTTTCATCACAATCATTTGTTTTTTTTTTATTGTCTTTGGTTGTTGTTTGACAGATGTCATAATTAACTTTGTGATTGGAAACATTGACTAAAGTACGATTATTAATTGTAGTCAGTTAAATGACAAGTGCAACTGTCACTGATATTATGAAGTACATTTCTATTAAGATTTCTATAGTGAACAAATGTCATTTTACTGTCATTTTACTGACTACAATTAATAATCGTACTTTAGGTATTGTCTACTGCCATAAGGCTGCTACACACCTTACAAAAAATCGTTACGATTGGACGGTACAGTTCAAACTGCAACGATAATTCTACAAGTCTGTATCAGAAAAATCGAACAAACTATTCAGTTTACATAAGTAAATAAATATGTTCCGACATACTTATATGTGTTGCTTATCTTGATCTAACTTTATTTGATTTATTATTTCCTTCACACGCTCTCGATATTAAGTTTATCTTAGTTACAATCTTACAACAATAGATTTTTTATGACAAGATTGTATGCGTACAATATATCGTCAAGATCTTTTGGGCAGAGGAGGTTCAGGAAAAAAATTAACAACTGGGTTTTACCGAATTCAACTACAGTAGATATTTTTGTTGTAAAAGAGGTTCTATCAAATATGTAACCGGTCGGCATTTTATAGAATGTTAGCCATTGAGAATAGGCTATTTTATAAAAAAAAAAACATTATTCCGAAAGTTAAGCGCCGTATTCACGTTCCATCTTGCTGTACGTCCCGCCAAGGTCATACACGAAGCAAAAACACCGTGATTATGACGTACTGGACGTACGTCAAGCCTATTCACGTTGTTTTTGCGTCGTGCATCGTGCATGACGTACAGCCGTGACAGATGGTGAATACGGCGCTTTACATTGTCAAAAACGTTTGACCCGTATTTTTTCTTTTGTTACGTAAACCAAAAACGAAGAAGATACAACTCTTCTAAAAATCACAAAGGTCACGGTTGGTATAATTTTACAGGCGTTGTGTTGTCACAAACCCCCACTCCCTAATTTCGAAGCTTTTTATCTTTTTTCAATATTAACTGATTAGAAAAATACGTGTCCATTATTTTTCAATACTACACAACAGTGAGCAGTGGTGGCCCAACGATATACCTCGCCAGGCGCATTACTTTGTGTAATTTATTTCATCACCACTACTCTCAAAACGGTGAAGGAAAATATCGTGATGGTTCTAGAAACCAAAAGATATGTGACATCTACCAATCCGCACTGGGCTCTCGGGGTGGATTATGGCCCACTCCCTCTCACAGAGAGAAGACCTGTGTCCCAGCAGTGGGAGCATTATAGGCTGATAATGATGATGAAACAGTTTTGCAATTATTTTTTGCAGTAAACTACCTTATTGAAGATACGGAAGAAAAATGACTGATGAATGAAAACAAATGAACACACGTGTCACACGTGTCTGTTAGTGCAACAGTTACCATGATATTTATCTACGCTACTGTCCACTACGGAGCTACTTTCTGTGTCCGGTTATATTATTGTATTCTAAACAGGTACCGGACTACGCCATGCTTTCCTTATTAATGGCAGTTTCACTCAGTTCTCCATTTAGTTCAAGTTTAACTGGGTTTGAGAATTATTAAATAGAGGTGGTAGTTCTAGTTAAAACTATTACTTTCCTTAGTATTTTTATCAAGTCGATACAATTTTTCTGACCGAGATTTAAAAACAAAATCAAGGCATGTATTTCAAGTAGGCCGGTAACAGGCACTTTAAAATGTCAAAAAAGAAAAGAAACGTTAATTATTTTTTTTATCCTGCGATCAGTCATTCAGTCTATAAGCAGATGAGGTGGGTGCTTTTTCTCATTGAGGGCGTCGCTCCCAACGGAACCATGCCCTTTCGTTATCTTTGGCTGGAAAAAGCCGTTTTCTGAGTCGACGAATGGTTTCTGGTATAGTCAGCGCTGCCAGCTGGTTAGGGTGCTTTGTCAGTCTTGACATAATTATATTTGGCTGTTTACCTGTTCACTTCAGCTATGTATAGGCATGTTTAAGATTTCACGCACTTCTTTTGTTTTAATGAACCATGGTGCATTGGATATTTGCTTTAAGATGAAATGTTAACTAAAAAAATATCTATGTCTGTGCGTACTCGGAAATAATGCTTAGGCAAAATAACAATTTTATCCCTCAAGAAAAAGAAACGATCAAAATAAATAACACTAATTGTTACGTCTATATAAACCGAAAAAGTCTTGTGTACAGCGCTGCCTCAGAGACGGAAACTTCAAGTTTGGTATTTAGTACATATTGTGATGTTTGTCTCAGCGAGGAGCATATCGTTGTTTTAAAGAATTTGTCTTTTGTAAAATATCCTGTCAGTAAGGGTACGTTCATATCTGACGGAACATCCGTCGAGCGGATCATCGAATGTTCTTTGACGCACTAACGGATCATCCGTTGAGTGTGAACCGTCAATTGTTTGTCTATACATTTGTCTGTTCTTGCGTTCCGCGACCGATGATACGTGACGGATGTTCCCTCAGATATGAACCCACCCTAAGTCAATATCATATCAACTAAAACTACCTTGAAATCTGTATTCAACTGGATATTAATCGTATCAAAAATGTACCCTATTTTATACCTTTTTTATCGTGAACGTGATATACAAAACAAATTGAATTCCGTTCACAGTTTCCTTGTTAACGCGATAGCTCGTGAACTATTCGCGCCATTCAAAAGGAGAGCGGCTCATGGCTGCTTCGATGAATTCCTACCAGTAATATGTCACGGTCATCGCTCTAGTTACTATTATATTTACAGTAGTAATCGTTAAACTGGTGAATTATGCTGTGGGAATATTTTGATACTCTGAAGTGAAGTTATAGCTTAGTCCTGTTTGAGAAGGTAATCTTTATAAAACTATTTTTCCTATAAATGACAATTATAAATGATATTTATTTTGCAATTAATAGGTTTTCGCAAACACTTTTACAAATCAAAACCTGACTTCTCTGAGAAGAAACATCCGAAACAAACTCAGAGGTTATCGTCTCTTTTAAAGTCCAGACATTAAATTGGTTAAATCATTCGAGGACCCTGCAGGTTTGTGTCTGAAATGGTCTTTTGAAGAAAGAACAATACAAATTTGAGTGGACCTGTCCAGTCAGTGCAAGCATTTGTCAGTTATCGTGAAGCTCGACTCATAACTCAAGGAGCTCAACCAACTAGTTCCATGTCATGCCTACCGGGGTCGCGGGACTCACGAATTACTGTGACCCCGGAACATAAAGGGCTATTGGATTTGAGTCAGTACGAGTCTGACAGTCCCTCCCGCTCTGCCCTGGGTGGGAGGACTCAATTAATGATTTGACCAGGCTAAAAAAAAAGAAAAAAAAATGCTCAAACATTTGTGAAATACTTTTAACGTCATACTATCATGTTAATCTCGTCAAACTTGTCACTCTTATGGTGTACTTTGTAGAAGTTATGGGGTACTCTATAATATAGATAAAGAGCTAGTTGCTCGTTGCGTGCGAAAGATAAGATCTTTATGCTCTTATTGTTGCCGGAGAAGATGCGTAATTACGTCATTTGTTGACTACTGAATGAGTAACAAGCACGCTTAATAAAGGGCAATGACATTTATGTACTGTGTGAAGTACACGTGGATTTGATGTACTTAAGAAAAAAATAAATTATAGAATCATCATCATCATCATCTTCCTGTCCTTATCTCATTTTACTTGGGGTCGGCGCAACACGTTTTTTTCTTCCATTCTCACTTATAATAATAAAATATTGCTTATTCATTTCAGTTCACTTAAATAAAGTATAAAATAGATTTTCTCGGTCCAGAAAAGGCAGGTGACTGCCCCAAAGTAATTGTCAACTAGATTTGTCAAAACACTTAGATAAGTGACCTTGGTGAACCAGACTTATTGTTGCTGAGGGATCGACTCCTGCGCAGTCTGGGCCCGATCCCCCCATGGAACGAAATAGGGTGTAGGTATGATCTACAAGAAGTTGTTCCTGGTCTGGGTATTTGTGTAGGTATGTGAGTTTCTATGTTTACAAAAGCAGCCACGATACAGGAAAAATTCCTGAAGTGGGCAAAGTTTTTTTTTCAGTAAAAGCATAAACACGAACCATTCACACGCACCGTCAGTCCCAAGAGCAGGTAAATATGATCTGTAACGAGCATCCACTTTCCCCGACAAGGAAGTACAACCCACCATGTTGCCATAGTGAAATGTAGTGAAACTGCCATTAGGCACGGCTGGTACTATGAGGCGGTGACCACATGTCCTGTGTTTCAACGTGAGTGGATTTGGTATTTAGATTTTATGTATAGCATTGGTTTTCGGACATTTTCTAACTTGGAATGAGAATTAGAATACAAATCTATGCCGAGGACGACATAGATTTGTATTCATTTACCCTAACACACTTGACACATTAATTGGATCTTTATTTACTCTTTTTTATTTAACACAGGTTTGTTCTTAACTTCAATTTAGCTTCAATTTAGCCCAGAAACAAAGATGAGATCAAATTTGGAGCAAGCTAAGAGCAATAAGCCAGCGACAATATGACAGGACTTTTATTCTCCATCAGCTTTTCCCTATGATTCACCCCGCTGCGCGGCTCCTATTGGTCAAAGCGTGGTGTTATAGAGCGTATAGCCTTCCTCGATAGATGAACTATCTAACACAAAAATAATATATCAATTCGAAGCAGTAGTTTCAGAGATTAGCGCATTCAACTAAACTCTTCTGCTTTATATGAATAGTACAGATTTGTTTAGAGACTGTTACCTCCTAGAAATCGTTTTCAAGTTAATTCGTAGTTGGTTTACCAGTCTCCATGTCTCTAATTATACCTTTGCCATAATAAAGATGTTTCCTTTATAGTCATTAGGTCTATATTCTTCAATGGTAGTCCTAGGTTCCGTCTTTTGTTCTTCAATAGAACAACGGCTTTATAAATAAGGAGTTATCAGATAGCTAAAGGCAGCACTTAGCTAGATTTTTCCGACACGGAAAACGGATTTCCTTCACCATTTTAAACGTATGTTTAGAATGCATTAGTGTGTTAGGCAAATTATATACTCGAAACTAGTAATAACTACTTAATTAAATTCTTAAGTTCTTTGAAAGACAACGTACAAGCCAAACCAGTGAATAAAGAAGCATTTTTTTCTGGTTAGTAGAGCCTTACGCCATCTTAACTTATTAAATTCAGCTTTATAAAGAAGTAGTACCAGTTATCACTAGCTGCGGGCGGGGCTCGCTACAACTTAAAATACGTCACAGGAACATGACAGCGGGATAAAAACTATCCAAATTCCATACTATCTGTTTACGAAACATCCAACTCCGTTTTTGCGTGAAAAAGTAACAAAAGTCCATCCATCCGTCCTTACTATTTGCATATACAATAATGTAACTAAGATAAGAATACAACTTTCATCATCATCAGCCTATAATGTTCCCACTGTTGGGACACAGGCCTCTTCTCTGTGAGAGGGAGTGGGCCATAATCTACCACGCGGGCTCAGTGCGGGATGTCACATCTCTCTGTCTAATTTTTGGTTCCATCACCGTTTTCTATCACCGTTTTGAGAGCAATGGTGATGAAATAAATTACACAAAGTAATGCGCCTGTCTGGGTTCGAACTCATCACCTACAAACAATGATATTAGTAAAAAGATGTAGATACGTTATACGCGCTAGAAAGTGACGCGGTGAAATGTGGTCAATTGACAAACCTTGATTATATTTGTCTCTTTTTCACTTGCGATGCCATCCTACTTTAGCGACTAATCGTGATGTAGTGTGCTATTGCAATTTTTAGTTATTCATGTGTGCGCTAGTGTGCCGTTTTTGAAGATAGAATTTCGTGTAGGTAAGGCATCTATTCATTTATAATATCCTACAAACTCATAAGTCGAGATCGATACCACTGGGCCACCACTGCTCAGATTACAACTTTAATATTGGAATATTTATATCCGTTAACACATCCTGTCCCATAATATTCTATGAAAAACACAAAGTATTTAAAGATTTCCTCTAGCCATTAAATATAGATTTAGTTCATAACTTGTTTGATATTATGGCCTTATCTTCTATGATTCATATCAGGTTGGTATTTCTTATGTAGCCTAGCAAGTTTCTCAATGATACCTAAGCAGAGGGTGTGGTTCGAAGAGCTTTTAATATAGTTACTAGATGTTTTCATATTTATATGTATTATTGATGATTCATAAATGAATCACCACTGTTTATAAGTAGGTATCCTAGACTAACATTAATTTGGCCCGTGGTTTTATTATGGGTGGAAAATCATATGAGTTCGTTTTGGATAGAGCAGATTAGACTGAATGAACTGCCCGACTAGACTGACTACAATCTCTGTATTTTCAGTTGCTCTTTGCGTTCCACTTTATGATGGTAATAAATTTTAAACAGTAGCCCGTACAAATGACACGTGTCACTCGGCAAGCGTGCTGTCGTCTGTATTCTGAAAGGTTTTTTTTAAACTTTGCCCCACACTAAGAAAGGCTCCTGTGTCGTGGGTGCGTTTACAAACACATAAACTCATATACACAAACGCCCAGACCCGAAACAACTACTTGCTGATCTAAACAAATATTTTCTCCGTGCGGTTGTGAGGTTATGAGGTTCCGGGTTTTAGCATGATAAACCAAGAAATTGTGAACAGCGATCTTTGCATACTACGGACTACACTCAATATGAATACTTATGTCGCTATCATAGACTCGTACGTTGGCAATATACTTGTTAAGGTACTGGCAATAGTTTCTAAAATGCTATAACATATAGGTTTAGTTTGGAATAGCTTCCAAGTTCCATTACGTATTGAATTACTTAATAAGTAAATAGCTATTCGTTTGAAATGTTATTTGTAGCCATTTATATCTATTACAGTAAGGACTGCTATTTGATTGCATTATAGTGCTTCATATGTGGTGTGGGACGCCGACCCAAACAAGGAGGCTAGGCATGATTGGATGCGGAAGGCGGGTGATGTATTGCAGCCTTGGAGAGGCCTAGCTATGTCCAGCAGTGGACTGTAATAGGCTGAATTGAAAAGTTGGCGGTTTGAGATTGTTTTGGAAACTAATGATTTTCTTTTATAACCAAGGAGATAAAACTTAATATAAAAAAAATACCTTAGAAAAATTTAATTATTTAAGAAACAGTTACACACTGACATGACATTGCACTGTCCCATTGTTACTAGAATTTCGTTTTCCTTCCTTAATTTACTGCAAGTTTGATTTGATTTTCGGTCTGTTTAGCATAAATACAATATGTTATTAGATTACATGTGTAATCACGTGATTACCTTATCTAATAATTTTCAAATGAGACTAGGTTTTATAATTTTGATGTTTTAAGTTAGACAATAATCTATCTCGGTTGATATCTTGAACAATACTATTTGTCTGTAACCTATCAAAGACAGCATCTGCCTATCCAAGTCTGAAAGATCTCCCACTACTAGAAAACGTCGTAGAAACGGATCTAGGAGGATCTGATTGAGGTACCACAATAATATTAGGCGTATTCAAGTTTCAATTAAAGAGAAACAGTACAGAGAACAAAACAGTAAAAAAAGGAAAAAATTAGTTCCTTCTTCGCACACCAGAGGCGCTGTTGCGCTGCCATTTTTTCATACAAGAAACGCTGTAAATACTGGAAAGACGCTGTAAAGTAAAAGAGTGAAAACTCGTACTAGGGGTACAGTACCCTTGGCTAGGGGTACAGATATGTTTAGGTTTACAGACAGCAAGTTTTTCCAATGTTGTGTTTAAATTTTAATGTGTCTGCGTTGACCGTACCATACAGTTTGATACATAATTGGATACTTATTATACCCAAAAAGTAGTTCAGAACTGGTCCTAATTAAGTTGAATTTAGTCATTCCGTTACATATGGGTAGTAACATATTGAAAACCTTTTCCGACGTAAAATATTTAGATCGATTTCGTAATACATTAGGCTGCATTCATCAATGAAAAATTCATATTAATTCTGTATTTCTTAATCTGAGGGCATTCGTATGAATAATTTATGTTACCTAGATATTAAAGTCGAATTTTGTATGTTTCTGGCATCTTTTACATCCCCTCATTAATTTCGGACGAATTTTCACCTTATGGTATCGAGCCAATCGTTAGTTTGACATCTGACAGGTTTAAAATTACAATGAAATGAAGTGACATTCTCAAACCACACATGGTGTGTTAACATTGAAAATTCTCTTGAAAAATCGATAAAACACCGGATTTAAAACAGTCGTTTTCTTATTAACAAATTGCCAAGAAGAATTAGGTCGCTGGTACCTTTACTTATAAGTAACTAAGTATAATATACTTTGTATTTAAAAATGCATATATGTCGCCAGTAATGTCATAAACACTCTAATACCTGAACACTACACTAATGGCATTACCATCGGCAGTGCTTGTGATATGCGCACGCGCAAGTGAGGCGTTGCGCCAGCGCCGCTCTAGTTACCGCGACACGCGACTACGAGAATTCCGCAGATCTGTTCGTTAGTTCAGTTAAATGTTAGTCTTGTTAGATGATTGTGTATCATGCATGAATCAGTAGTAAGGGAGACCGTGTACAAAAGACACAGCGGGTCGTAAGTAATACGCTCTGTAGGTTTATCAAATGTTTGAAACGTCGTCGCCCTACTAAATGCAAGCGGGGGGAGCGACGCCGGCTATCTCCTGACGGTAGTAGGGCGACGTTTAGGTAGGGTATAGTTCATGATCGGACAGCGTGGGGACTCGCTGTCCGATCAGCCAGGTGGATTATTTCCTAGAAACGTTAAATCTATGGTTTGATTTCATCATCAATGGTGATGCTTGTTCATCTTTAAACGCAATATCAAGTGTTGAGGCCTTCAGACTTCTGTTTACATGTATATCACATTCACAGCTATAAGATTACATAAGTAGGTATATATCATGTTAAGTACAACAAAGGTTATAAGCGGTCAAGTGCTGTATACCGAGGCAGAAATGGGCTATGTGCCAAATATGTACTTCCATAGAATACCTCACATTCACAGTGTACCATCACGCCTGTAATCCCCGAAGGGATATGCAGAAGTGTACTTTATACACTCCCGAGCAAAAGTATGGAATCATTTGTTTCGATTCCAAGAATAATAAAAATGGTACCACTGTTTACTTAAAATTTACACCAAATTCATTCAGATCACGACATTATTTAAGTAGCTGTCCCGGATCAATTTTATAGAAGTTGTTCCATATTTTTCTCGCTAGTGCTCGGACTCAACGACAGGTCTTGGGTCTGTCTCATCAGGTAAACGTAATCCTGGAACGTAAAGACCAATTGAAAGAACATAGTGGATTTTAGTCAGTACCAGTCTGACAAATCATTTCACTTACGCTGCACCCAAGGTCGAAGGACTTTTAATCATTTTATCACCTAACAAAAAAGTCTATGGTTGCTACTGAACAATTTCTAATAGATAAACCCAATAACACCTCGGGAATCAAACCTGGAACCTCATGCTTAATAATCTCGCTTGGGGCCAATAAACCAACTCACATTCCTATATCAAAAAGCAAAACCAAGCCCATTACGCTAAATACCATAAAAACTCAGCCATTCAAACCACAGACAATTTCTTTCACCATAGACAACAATTAAAATTCAAATTCGAAGGCAAAGGCATCCCTTACGACATCCACTTGACACTATAACGTGCTGTGGTTGCAACTCGATGCTAACTCGCTTTTGCGAAATCTTTGTGACCTTTTGACGACACTTGGTAACAAGTATTAGAGTAGATTACAGCATGTTTAGAATAGGTGGGGTGGTCACTGGTCATCAAACTAAAAACCACACTATTACTTCTCTATCGTCCGTTTTTTTATTTATAATAGGTTTAGCACGTAAAGCCGTTGGTCCCGGCTGTCATTTGTAGATCATTGACAGTCGTTACTGTTAGTCAGAAGTTCTAAAGTCTGACAACCAGTCTTACCATGGGGTATGGTATTACCCAGTTACTGGGTTGTGGAGGTCCGACAGGCAGTCGCTCCATTTAAAATACTGATATCCAGCTGAATCTGGTGCGACTGGAAGCCGACCCCAATATAGTTGGGAAAAGGCAAGCAGATGATGATAGGTTTGACCACTTCTGGCCTGATGGTAAGCAAAAGACATGTGGTTGGCGACAAATGTTTACCAATATTTAAACTAATTTACATAAATATCCAACCTGGAACAACCACTGTAGGCCTACTGGCAATTATACTGGTACTGTCTCTAAAGGGTAACCGTGACTCTTGAACGCAAAGGGTTGCTGAAGGAACAGGGTATTTTTTAACGGTTATAGTCTGACAGTCCCCATAAAGGACGGGAGGACTTATTTATTGATTACCAATCAAAAAATGCAGTTTTCTCACTGATATTTG
The DNA here is from genome assembly GCA_028554685.1 of Agrotis ipsilon. NCBI lineage: Eukaryota > Metazoa > Arthropoda > Insecta > Lepidoptera > Noctuidae > Agrotis > Agrotis ipsilon. The sequence continues at coordinate 15,540,570 of CM052969.1, read as the reverse complement.
TATGGCCTGTAGTGGAGGTATTATAAATTAATAGCCATGCCAACAAAGTCATCTCCGTTGGAAAAATATCATAGTCAGTTAGTTGTCCAAGTCATTTTTGGGTAAAGTTTGTCGTCTGGGACCAACGACAATATATTACTAGACTCCGCATGCACGATCTAAGGAACAAAAACTATTCTGTCGACTCGCTGAGGTACTACGTAAGCGAGGGGGACGGGGTACTGCGTTGTGATTGGCTAACTCAAGGTCTGTTCTGTCTCAAGGTATGTTTACGGCTCACAGGAGTGGTCGAAATAAGACGGATATAAGACTTTTTTGCCTAATGTGTTGACAGACATCGGTCGCCTGTTATTAGGAGTCTAGTAATACATACAGGGTTACTGGTTAAGTCGACCTATTCCCTTTGAGGGCTTAAAGTAGACCTCATTCTTGACTGATTTTACTATGGGAACCCCTATCCTAATCCTTACCATTTTTGAGTTATTAGACTTTTAATATTTTTCAAAAATATTCCACCTCTGCGTCAGAAACTGGTTATTGTAAGAATTTTACGACGTTTAGGACGCTAAATTGATACTTTTCTGATAGCTTACGAACGACTCATTCTATTAAAGCCAGTACATTTGATAAATTACTCAAGCCTTGGGAAATAAATAGCTGTAAAGTTCAAATATTGATTTTTTTTGGGAGCTACCCTTGTCTTTCAGGCCAAATTTCTCAAAATAAGTGTACGGTACTAGATGTGCAGATTACAGCAAAAACACTGCTGTCTCATTAGCTTTCTAAAATGATACCACAATATCCACTTTTATTAAGAATAAGGCTGAAAAATAAGGGTTGATACTGACAAGGTGGTTTTTTAACCAAACTCGTCAATACACTTTTAACCGTTTTCATTAGAAGAAGGAGGTTCTAAATTCGATTTTAAATTTCTATTTGTCAATCGATTTCCTCCACTTCCAGTTTTATTTTTCTTACTTACTCTGTAGTGGTTTTTTTTTTGTTAATAGGTAACAAAAAAAAAACCACTACATACACGCTATGTTATTCTTGTTTATTCTTTCGCTGTATAAGTGCATAACTCTACCTAATTCCGACCCATGGTTGTGACAAAACACAATGAATTGGCCATGCGAGAGGTATTGAGTCAAAAAGCTAAGGCCACATAATGATATCAAGAAAAAATCGTAACAAAGAAGATACATGAAAAAAAAAACAGTTTACAATTAGCGGAGAAGACTTTTCGGTGGGAGAAGATCATCCACATTAAAAAAAAACACAGTCGAATTTAGAATATGCTCTTTTTTTTAAATTCGTCGAAAACTAATGAAACGAAAAACTTGTTCGTACAGAACAAGTTTTGTTAAAATACCTACCACCTTGTCAGTATCAACCCTTATTTTTCGGCCATATTCTTAATAAAAGTAGATATTGTGGTATCATTTTAGAAAGCTAATCAGACAGCAGTGTTTTTGCTGCAATCTGCACATCTAGTACCGTACACTTATTTTGAGAAATTTGGCCTGAAAGACAAGGGTAGCTCCCAAAAAAATTCAATATTTGAACTTTACAGCTATTTATTTCCCAAGGCTTGAGTAATTTATCAAATGTACTGGCTTTAATAGAATGAGTCGTTCGTAAGCTATCGAAAAAGTATCACTTAAGTGTCCTAAACTTCGTAAAATTCTTACAATAACCAGTTTATGACGCAGAGGTGGAATATTTTTGAAAAATATTAAAAGTCTAATAACTCAAAAACGGTAAGGATTAGGGTAGGGGTTCCCATAGTAAAATCAGTCAAGAATGATGTCTACTTTAACCCCATAAAGGGAATAGGTCGACTTAACCAATAACCCTGTATATGTATAGTCGTTGTCTGGGACAGTCATTGAGCTAAATGCTAGTACAATAAAGTTCAATGGGGGCAGTTGAATATTTTTTGCGATTACGGCACAGCACTATGACACAAGATGTGTAGAAACTTATTGAAGAATGATATTTGCGGTTTTTTGAGTGACAGAATGACGGGTCTTCTTTCTTTACTTGTGATGAAGAATTGTTTGAATCTATTATTAGTTTTTGTTGAATAATTCGTAGAATTTCGTTTGAGACATTATGTAAACAATAAGGATAAGAATGAGGAAAATAACTAGGCCTTTAAAAGAAATGATACATTAATGGTCCATGGGTTAAATTAATCAGTTCGCGAGTACTAAACAGCATCAAAATGATTGTGCGGCAAAATTTATTTGCTCTTGTTTTATATCTACCCTAGAGGCAAAGAGGAAACCTAAGATGAAGTGAGATCACCCAGAAGAATTGAACTGGAACTCTTGCGCACTGTCAAAATACAGCAAAAACTGTTTGGCGCCGGAACTCCGACAAAATGATGATGCCGCGGCCTGCCACCACTATTGGTATTACTCAGCCATCACCGTAGATTACACCTTTATGCCTTACCTTACCTTATGCCTTTATCTTTGATGCCGTAGAAACTTATTTAAATCCGTGTGAAAATCAGTTTTGCTTTACGAGATGTTTTTTTTTTTCTTTTATTTACCGATGTTTGACCACTTATTTATTTTCTTTGCGCTCTTAATATAACTAGCTATTCCCCGTTCATCATCATCATCATCAGCCTATAACGTTCCCACTGCTGGGACGCAGGTCTCCTCTCTTGTGAGAGGGAGTGGGCCATAATCCACCACGCGGGCCCAGTGCGGATTGGCAGATGTCACATGTCTTCGAATTTGGTGGTTCTAGGACATGCCGGTTTCCTCACGATGTTTTTCTTCACCGTTTTGAGAGCAGTGGTGATGAATTAAATTACACAAAGTAATGCGCCAAGCTGGGTTCGAACCCACGACATACAACTCGTAAGTCGGGACCGATACCACTGGGCCACCACTGCTCCATATTCCCCGTTATACGGGCGTAAAGCGCTGCTTGGCTCCTATTCGCCGTAGGGTGATGTTATATAGCCTCGATAAATTAATGAATTTAACACAATAATATTTTTTCAGTTGGAACCAGTAGTTCCTGAGATGAGCGCGTTTAACCAAACATACCCCTCAGCTTTATAATATTAGTATAGATTAATAAGACGTAGGTCACTTCATATAACATTACATAACAAACACGTAACGTATCGCGACTGGCCTTGCCCCGCGGCTCCTGTTACATTTTTATAGCATTATGTCATTGATATACTGTGGCACTTTTAATTTATACTCTGTGGACTTTGTGGTGCTAAGAATAACACTCGTGATTCGATGGCGGATGTCTAAGTTTTTTTTTAATTGAAGGTGCGGTTTGTGGTAAAGACACTACAAAGAATAATAGCTACTAAGTTGAAACCGAGATCATAAAACTTACGGCGGCCTTATTACAAAAACTAAATAAACCTTGGTTTAAACCTGTACTTACAAGTCCAGGCTTCAGAACCATGGTTTAAATTTCTCCGTATTACAAAACTTAGATAGATAGATGTAGACTTTAGTACCGTAATTTGAACCATTGTCTTAACATTTAAATACGCCATGTGTACTAACAATTAAATCTAGCAAGTTTTAAACCATTTTGGGTGAAAATAACACAAAAACAACAACACAATGAAAAAGTAGCTTTGAGAAACTTTGACACACCTTTGACAGCTACGACTGTTAGACCATGGTTTATCGCAAAACCAAGATTTGTAATAACGTTTGTGTAAACCGTAGTTTTTGGTGATATAAACTTTGGTTTTTAGATAAACCCCATTTTGTAATAAGGCGGAGAAAGATTTACAAAGAAGAACCGCTTCTGAAAGTAGGTATCACAGAGCTTAGTCCAGAAAAAAAACATAACACATGTTTTGATTTTTCGATACAGCTTGATAAAGGCAAGTTGACTATGATCTAATATTACAATGATGGTTACCGGGACCGTTGGTAGACCAACAGCTTGAACATGCAGGTGACCTACAGAATATCATATACTATATATAATATACATAGTCTGTCTGTCCTAAGCATTGCGGAAGTTAGGCAGCACTATGTCCTAAGCAAACCCAGCTTGATTTAGTATTATAACAACTTTAAAAAAGTTGTAACGTTGTAACAAGTGTACTTTCCTAAGTTATCAATGAATGAGACAATTGTGTTAAAAAGAGAAGTAAATAGAAAAGTAACAGGTCAATTACTAAATCTTTTCCTAAAATCTTGAGTCACGCTGCAATAGTATCTAGATCAAAAAAATAACAAGTGAGTTGAACAAATAATTGAATTGTACACAATTACCTTCTAAAAATAGTCAATAGAGTAGCTATTGGTGCTTATTGTATAAGCAAAAAAATGAATAGATATACAGGCAGCTCTTATTGGCGAGTTACACTAGCGGCATTTCCCGTAAGTATTGCCCAAATGAGTCCTCCCGCCCCGGGCAGGGCGGGAGGGACTGTCAGACTTGACTGACTAAAATCCACGGTGTCCTTCGGTAGCCCTTTGTGTACCGGAATCGCGGTATACGTATGTCCCGCAACGTTAGTATGGCCTAGTGTTACTGAAACAACTTAGACGTTTTAATTTACTTACTCTTTTAAAATAATATGTGTATTATGACTAATATGAGCATGAATTTTTGAAGTTTAAAGTTATTACAAACACTGGAATGGTTCTAATAAATATTTTTACATAATTATCTAAAAAAAATTAATCATGGTTTCTTTGCATCATTTTTTCTAACCTAACACACCACACAAATATTGTTCAGAAAAGAAAATAAACGAGCAAGTCGTGTACATTGAAGCCTCTACAAAAACCGTGCCATATACCATATGTCCTACGTACCACATTTATCTACTAAACACCTTGCCTGCACACCTACCTCTTTCGCCAACAGTACAACCTAGTAATAGTTGTAGGAGTGACATCACCTGCGCAGGCGCAAGTCAGGTGGATGCCAAGCGGTTCCGGTTCGCTCTCACTTTCATTCCACACGAGTTTATCCGTGTTGTTGACTCTTGTCTATGTCAGTATACAAATATTATGCGTGTGTGGTCATTGTCTAACCGGTCATACGTAATAACTTTGGCAGGTGGTTAAAGTTTAATAAGCATAGATTTTGATGTATTGTATTGTTGATTTTGCCTTTATAGCCTTCAATCAAAGTTTACAGCTAAATAGTTGATGTATAAGTTCAAGGCATTTTGACCTCGTTCGTTATCATCTGCTTAACCTTTTCCTTTGTTGTATTTGGTATCCAGTCTGATCAGACGCAGCTGTCTACTACAGTATTTACTTGGAGCGACTGCCTATCTGACCTCTACAATCCATTTAGTACTTGACCATACTCACTTCTTGGTAAGACTGGCTGACAGACTCTCGGGGCAATGGGGACCACTGACATGACACCTCCTGGTTAATAAATAATCATGTTCGAACACTACATTGCACACCAAAGGACAAATTATTGACGTGGCTCAAAAGGCTGCCCGATTTCAAAGGGACTGAGCAGGACATGTCTGTCGCATGCCAAACGAGCTGTAGGCCCGCAAAGATCAGGACTGATGCATTGAAAAAGCGACTCGAAGTCGAGGCAGACCACAAAGGAGATGGCAGATGACGAAGAGGGTGCCTTTCGTGAGAATTGGAAGGATATAACGCACAATCGTGACCGTTGGAAGGAATGGAGAGAGGCCTTTGCCCAGCAGTGCGCAGTACAGGCTAGTACCTAATAATAATAATTTCTCTGATTATCGAAAATGAGAATAACTCCTGGAAAAGTTTTTCTAACAATACCAGCTGCCGTGTTAGGTCATCAAAAGCAGAGTCCAAACAACTAAAAGTAGAAAGGCCTACTATTCCATATTCATAACCAATTCCATAGAGAATACGAACTTTACATTTCTATAAATAAGTCTATGGTTAACTGTTTATAACAGTTGTTCCATTCATAGCTTCCTCGTTCCACTGGGAGTAACTGTCTCATGCATGCTTAATGTTGCACGTAGGTAGGCTTTGTTTATATGGGCATTGAGACCATGCCATGCTTCCAAAATGAGCAGACATTCAGGCAGTTATGACTTGTCTGATGACCTACCGCGACGTCTTAAAACGTGAATAGTTCATCTGTGGAAAAGAGACAGAGCTATATCTTCTAGCGCCACCTCGATCCCACAGTGGAAAAACACCTGGTCAGGTCAGATTGTGTTATAGTGGTGTATTATTAAACTAGCTGCTGTTGTTAACGGTTTTAACCGCGTGTCACTCGAATATTATAACTCTTTGCTTGTGGTTACACGAATAATTATGATTACTAGGATATTAATGTCCACGTAGTCATACTAGGATTTTTGCACCCAATAAAAAAAGGAAAAAGTAAGATTTTTTTTTACATTTTAACATGATCACTATGTAACAGCGGCTATCCATCACACTGGCTCAGTGAGAATTTGTAGATGTTACATGTCTCAAAGCTTTTGGCTCTTAAACACCAGTTTCTTCACGGTGTTTTTGCTATTTCATAATTTATTTATTTTTTATTCAAAAATATTTCCTGGTTACACAACCGTTACCTAAGCCCTCATATAACTCTCCATTGAATATCTCAGCAATATCAAAACATCGATTACAAAATAAATCGACTAAAACATCGAAACAGAAGCTTCAATTTGTCAACGTCCAATTCACCAGTTATCAAGGTCAATTACATCACGTAGACATTCATAGACTGGTCAGGGTTAACCTAGATCATCTACATGTTAAATTAGGCTGATTTAACAAACTAAACATGATCTTAGTCGATTTATCGTCTAGAAACACAGTCGTTTCCGAATTACTGGCTGAATAATAATTGTGTCCTTGTCACGAAAAAAAAACAGCGATTGGTGGATTGTTTATGCTGTCAATGTTATTTAAATATAGAATTGAGACTTGTTTGTAACGGTAGTATTTTAAATAGTGCGTAACAAAATATTCTTCATTACGTTGTTTATAAATCTTACAGGAAACACAAATTAATATAATATCAATTACATAGTTATTACTGACATTATTTACGTGATTTGTATTTCCGATGGCAATTGGAAGTTATAGGTAATCTATTTTTATTTCAATTAAACAAACTTATCCAGTTTTTTTCAAGATTGTAGACATAATTTATTGACATCAATGATATTGATAGCTTTAGGCCTAGTTAAGTCATGCCAAAGCTAAAGGCTAACTTTAGCTTTCAAGGCGTTTCGTAGGTAACTTTTGTAGCGAATTACAACGGACTGAAATAAGCTTATCAGTGCCTTATTCAGCCTCGTTTCAGACTTCTATATTATCGGTGTCATCAATAAAATTAACTGTCTATTAGAAATAACTTATAAAAATACCTACCTACTTATTAGATTACTCTTATTTACACTGAAATATTTTCATTAAACTTTCGTTTTTCGTTTAAACTTTTCAAACACATCCATATATCATTATTTTGAATCCTTGTTCAAAGCTTACGGTGAAACTTTAATAGCTCGTATATTAATCATAGCTTTCACGAGGTTTTGAAGGCAAGCAAATAGATAATAAACATGTCTGAACATTGATAAATGAGTCTAACCATCGTGGTGAGAAGGTAGATTTCGAGATTAGCTGATACGATCAACAAAAGCTAAAGATGAAATAGATACCGTATTTAGATATTAATAACTTGTATGTAGATAAAAATATACCTAATCGGTGAAGTCCTTAATAATTTTAATCAAATAATTAAAGATTTAAAAAAAAAGTGCAAATGGTTTTCAACCTATTGTGATAAGCATATTTATTACTAAGTTGACTGTAGGTGGGCCCACGAATATTATATATTATCTTATAAATGATTCGAGCATTAGAGCCTGGTTGGCATAGTTATTTGCATTTGCACTATTGTGTAAATTACTCTTGATTTCACAAAATACTCATAAGCTTAATGACATTCCGAAATTGATAATCAGATTTCAAAAGAAACTTTAATTTTTATGTCATTACCCGCCATTTTGTCCACGAAATGAAAATAAAAGCACAATTCGAACAATATAATTATTATTTCAAAATTAGAACACCGTCTACACGCCACCCCACAGACAATACAATACAAACAGCCAGTTACAAAATGGCCATTGCTCAATGGATTTTTCGCACGCAGAGTTCATTCGTTCATAATAATTCTACAAATGATAATCAGCTTTAGGCTGTACAAAATAAAGAAATTAACGTAAAAACGAGCAACATAAATTACAATTAAAATATTCGTGATTCACAACAAATCGACTAAATTTTTAATTAGAGTCGTTATCAATGTAATCGATTAGCCAATGAATCGACTAATTATTTTATAATCTGCTATTTAATGCGTTTTGTGATGTAATGGTTATCCGTGATTTATTCAACCATGTTTTTACTAAGTACTTTCGTTGATGTAATACCTACTTTAAAGACATCATTATGAAAATTAATCGGTCGCTTGTGTGTTAAAGCTTTATTGTATTGTACCTACGTTCATTTTTTTTTAAGAAACATACTTACATCCGCATTTAGTAGAGTTATTAAATAAACTAATAGAAACTATCTCAAGAAAATAATAACAAAAACATGTGTGTCTTTTGAAGATTTAACAACTTGTAAAGTTACAGTAAATAATTATGACAATGACCTAGAAAATACAAGAATTTAAATTGTAAATAGCGACATACGACAATCTAGTTACATTATTCAATTAAAAACAAATCTAGATCGGCGGCCATTTTAAATGATTTCATGATTGTGACTGTAGGAAACGCCATTTCATACGTTTGCCAGTCACTGCTAGCAATTATTTGTTTTATTAAAAATAAAGTGTTGATGATAGAAAGTCATTTCCTGTATAAGAATCTTTATGTCTTCACTATATTGGTTTATGAATAGGCTTCTGCGAGTATTTTTTAAGTCTTATGTTGAAAGTAAAAGCTTATGAAATTGATTTAGATACAAATTCAGACCCATCTTATTCTGGTCGCGGGACTCATTCCATCACCGTGACCCCGGAACATAAAGGGCTATTGATGGACACTGTGGATTTTAGTCAGTACAAGTCTGACAGTCCTCCCCGCCCTGCCCGGCCGGGGTGAGAGGACTCATTTGATGATTTTACAAAGATATAAAAAAAACAAAAGACCCAGCTTATTCTAAATTGAGGATCAAACCTGTTGTTTATATTTTTTCTGAAATTGTTTCATTGTTGGTTCAATTCATGTGAGGTGTCATGGATACTGGATTCCAGCTTCACCATTGTTTAACGAAAGCAGAACATACCTGAAACAAGAAAAATTTAACATGAGATTTTGAAGAATATAAAAATCAGGTCACCTTACTAAAAATTAATGACTATAGAGCGGTATAAAATATAACATTTCTAAACAATTTAATACTTTCAAAATTACAACTTATAATTTTATTACAATGATAAACTGCATGTTCTACACCTCATAAACAAAACAATGGAAACAAAAACAATCATACATTCGTAACTGCCAATCAAATCCTTCGATTTTGAAAATGGAAAGCCCATTCGGGTGCGGTCGGCTCATCTCGGCCGCGCCCTCTTACATCACTTTGTAATATCGCTTTCTACTGCATAATTTCGTTAACATGGTATGCGTTGTCCAATACAGGTGTTTGGTCATAAAAAAACTTGATTTTATCGTGATTAAATTCAAGGCAAATATGAGTATGATGTAATGACCCTAATTTACGAATTACGAATGAAAACTGGTTTTGTGACAGCTCTGATTTATTCGAATAAATAAATCGACTAATTTGACAGTTCAGAATCGACTAGAATGTCTCAGAAATCAAATTTGTATTACAGCTTTATAAATCTAGGAACATTTTAACCTAAATACATTTGCCTTAACAAATTATAATTACGCTATTCATAGTAAAATTCCTTTTGAAACGGCATTTCCAGGTCATACCCATATGGAAAAACCAGAAAAGTACACAGACTCAAAAGAAAAAATCAAATTCCATAGACACGGAACATGAACATGCAAACCTTTTTGCTACTTCCACATTCTAATTTCAAAGCGTTCGAAAATGAACTCATTTAAAACTAACAATAGATTTACCAATTAGTCAATAGAACAACTAAATATGGCTAAGTAGCAAAATATTACAAAATCTTTTCTTATAGGCTGAATGGTGCCAATGGTGGCCCTTAAAAAGTAGGCAATAAAGACGGCTCTATCTGAATAGTGATGCGACTCTTACACATAGATATAATAAGAACTGTGTGCAATGCTGTCTTCGCGTTTAGGGACATCACTATGCGGGTCGAATTTCGAAATGAGTGGTGTAAGTGACACAGAACATAGGTTCTAACCCTGATTTATATATCACGTTTGACTATAATGCTTATAGAATTTCTGATGATCTAGTTGTTGCAAGCGCTATTAATGAGTATGCAGCAGGTCTTGGGTGTGATTCCCGAGAAGCGCAAAGTGTAATTGAGTTATTCCATCAGGAGTATCTCAGAAGCAACCGCGGCATCTAAATTTAATTTTGTGCCCAGTTGTCAACAATAGAATCGCCACAATATAAAAATATTTAAAAAAAATTGACATAACTGAAGAAATGCGGATGTTTTAAATAAGGCCTAGGTACACCTCTGCCTAGTCCTTAGAGACAGGTGGGAAGGTATGTTATGTAATGACAACTAAGAATCTACGCGAAATCAGCAAAAAATAAATATATAAATCTTAGCAATTTATGCAAATAAGAAAGCGAAAAACTTGTTTTTCTTTTAAACACTTTCGCGGAAATCGCGTTACGTGACTCCTTGGTCGTCCTAAAGAGGTCTGATGTCTATCTATGGTTTGCTTACGACGAAGTCTTCATTCCTTAATCTTATTACCCTAGATACTGATCAACGCGATTTCGCTGTGTACTTTTAATTACTTATTTTCATTTACGCAGTTTAAAGCACGTATCATCCTATCATTTTTTTTAAATAAAGTTTCAATGTTAGAAAAGATGTTATAACAATGATTTTGAAACTAAGAAAATTCTTAAAAAGTTTCAACGTATTTTCTTTTGTTGAAATAGATTGTTTCGCTTTCGTTCTGAAATTTAAAGAGTGGTCTAGAAACATTGAAATAATAATTATTTTGTGTTTGTTAAAATACTAAGCACATATGAAATTAGTTCTACCTTAATGTCCTATGCAGCTTAACCATTTTTCGAAAGCAATGCCGAAATAAAGCAATTTTGTTTATATCAAAATATTGCGTTCCTTTCTACTGAGTGTGGAAGTTACAATCCCCCTCCCTATTATAACTTGTCCTACAAACCATTGACTAAGTTTCAAAGAAATGAATCATTGTTATTCTTACAGCACAGCGCGTGCAGGGTTACCTCGATACATTGACGTTATTGGCTAATTAATGTGGCGGGTATACCTAGATGTCGTAATTAACCCTCTAGTGCCAAGTGTTGAATCGAAAGTTTCATACTTGATTATTGAGTCATTTTTACATAAATAGGTGCGATTGTTGATTTTCCTGGTAATTCCTGGCAGCACCAATTGTTATTTTGAATATGAAAGTTTTAGAACAGTGACTATCTTTACATGGTAGACGGTGATCGAATGAAAAGGCCTGCGATTGGAGAGGCCTATGTTCTGTTGTGTACTGTTAAAAGCTTATAGTGATTATGATCATGAAAAGAACAGAAAGATATATAAGATTAAGGCTAAGAAACTAATCTTCTAATCAAGATGTCGCAACATGGCGCCGAATTTACTGTCAAAATTTAAATTAACGCGAGTGAAACCGCGGGAAATAGCTACATTAAATATGAATATCGCTCAGAACAGGAAGTAAACATGAGATTAAAATAACTTATAAATATCAATGGCCGGCGCGACGGTGTCGAGACCACTTAACATTCCTTTTGTATCGAAAGTTTAAATTGTTGACTGTCTCGAGTAAATAAATATAAAAAATTATGAGTTTTTATTAAGAAACGAGTCCCTTGCTATTTCATATTTAAAATCTGAAATTAACGTTAGTCAGAAACTTAAGATAAAAGCAGTCGGTAGGTGTTACAGTTTCAAGTAAAAAAATATAGGTTTTGTCAATTATTTCACATTGCTAGTTTCGATCGCCTCCATCCTCTCTTAATAGCCTGGAACCGCTCTAAAGTTCCATCTTTCTTTGTATCAAAATTCATTAAACTTGGTTAAATTTTGTCGTGAACACGGAGGGATGTATGGGTATTTTATTTTACACTCACACACTCATTCATATTTTTTGTTTTGCAATATCTATGTAAAAGATTCTAAATTCTAACAACTTCACTATTTTAAAGCATTTTCTTTGAAATATCTCAGAGGAATTATTTGATACATAATTAAAAACAATAATTTCACGCAATTATGACACTTAATAGAATAACTTTTCTTTCGGAAGTCGATGGTTTTTCTTTTCATTGTCTTTTTTGCCACCGACTTCCGAAAGAAAAGTTATTTTGTAGGTTATTTTACTCTTTTTTAGTGGTTGGTTTTGAAGGCGGTTACATTTTTTTTAAAAAAGGTTTTATTTTACTCTTTTTAGTTTAAATATTCAACCCAAATTCTTGTCAAATAGGTACATAATTTTCTTACATGTGCACTACAATTTTGTAATCCGTAGCACCGGTAATAACATCGCTCATGTACAAAATTAGCTAATAAAATTCCCTATCTCAAAAACTAATGAACCGATTTTGATGAAACTTGCAGTGTTCCCTCAGTTGAACGATACCTAGTATAACAAAAAAAGGATGACTTAAATCGGACTTGTAGTTCCGGAGATAAGCGAACACAAACTAAATCAGTCGATGCCTACTCCTTACAGTTAAGGAGTTGTACCTTCCATCATCAGCTCAGCTACATGAGATTATGTTTACCATACGCAAATACTTAAATTACTTCATAATATTTGCAAAAAACTATATATGGGCCTATAAAATTTGAGGGTTGCCCTCGATTTCTCCAAGATCTAATCATCAGATCTTGACTTGGTGAATATGGGACCACTCCGAAAGCATCTCCTTTCGAATAAAAAAAGAATTTTGAAAATCGGTCCACAATCGCCGGAGTAATCGCGTAACAAACACACAAAAAAAAAAAAAAAAAACATACAGTCGAATTGATAACCTCCTTCTTTTTGAAGTCGGTTAAATATTTTTAAAAGTGATACTATCTTACAAAACAAAGTGACATAATAAAATCTGTTCTGTTAGCGCTGACCTCAATTTTTGATTAGTCGTATAGATTTATAACTCGTAGAATGTGGTTGTAGTAATAGATAGCCATTTTTAATACGATTTTTTGGCAATAATTTTATCGATAATGTCGATACATAGTGTAAATATTTTTCTGTGAGATCCTTCTCACAGAAAAATAGTAGACCATAATTCACTACACGTGGCGAGTGTTCTAATATTTAGTTTTAGCACATGTCGATTTCCTTACGATGTTTTCCTTCACAGTTTTAAGAGAAATAAATTACCCAAAGTAATGGACCTGGAGAGGTTTGCACCCACGACTTTTAGCTTGTAAGTCGGGCCGTTAACCTTAAATTACTCTAATCAAAACAATTTCCCATGCTATTCTCCATAAATGAAGCGCAGCATTAGACCGGCCAAGCGCAGACGCGCAGAACTCGTGTCAATCAGTTTAACGGTTGATTTCACTCAGTTTAGCATAGCCGTGGTAATTGTTGGCGCAAGTCGACCCTTAGGTCATGTGTTGCCACATTTTTGACGCTACAAGTGGATAATTAGACAGTTTGTTAAGTAATAGTGTTGTTTGCCAGGAAAAGTTGGGAAATGGGAGCGCAATGTTGCAAGACTGAATGAATATTGCTTAAACTTACTCTCGTAGGATACAATTATTTTATTTCATCTTTATCGTGCCTGAAGCTATGAAAAATATGACTATAAAAGTATCAGTTTACATGAGCTACTTACAGAAGCCCCGACCTGTATTATGTAGACTCACATAATACTATGTATAAGGGAAAATCAATCTTACTACTACGACATATGACATAAAACAAGTTGTTATCTATAGGTAGATGAAAATCAAAACACGATGGCCATGACGACGTCAAGTCAATCGAATTGCATCATTGTTTCTTAGTGGCAAGATTGATTTTCACTTGTAGTTGGAATTCGTTTAAATCGCGTCGCATTGCATCGCATCGTGACATGAGTAAAGCTCCTAATTTTGAAAACCTATCCGTGATGAACTAAAACCACCTTTTGTCATTGAGCTATTATTACTACGTATAGAGACGACACCACGCATCACCACTATGTCCCATCCAGGATAAGTGCGCGCGCCTAGAGCACGCCACAGAGCTGTCAAACAATTGAATGAACTTGTGCGCGTGCACTCATCCTGGATGTGACACAGTGGTGATACGTGGTGTCGTCTCTATCGTAGTAATAATAGCTCAATGCGTTTTGTAGACTTTTCAGAAATAAATATGTCGACTTCGCTTGGTTCCGCTGTAAAATTCAACTGTAAGTAATTGAAACCGTTATTTATTTAAATATTGAAACTTGCACGCTTTTACACTTCAATATTTATGGACGATACTTAAATTGTACCTATCGAGTGCAACGACTTCCCGTATCAATAAGGGCTGGTGCACATGACCGACTTTCCATCGTAACTGTCGATGACTAAATGTATTCGTATCAATATAAATTTATTACCCATTCAATTTGAAATAACTGTTTTTATGCTGTTTCGTTTCGTCGTCTGACATAAATAAATTTTATTTCTATCGAAATAAAGGTCACTGTATTACAAAATCTGTTAAAAACGTTAAAGATGCAAATGTAAGTTTGGATTTAGGTAGCAATCTCAGGAAATACTCAATCGATTACAAAAAAATTGATAGATAGCTAAGTTTTCTATCTGTCTCTATTACTAAATACTATTCTGTTCTAAGAATACGTTGCCCCGCATTAGGAATTTCTCCTGCATTTACATTTAAACTCACATAAACATACACTCATATGTGCCAAAGCCAGAAAAAATACTTGCAGGTTATACAAATTTTTGTTTCGTCCAGGGATCGAAAGCATGACATACATCGCACCAGCCGCTCACTCAGCCACTGCACCAACCGTGCCATCAAGAATACGTTACGTACGCGGACGGAAGTTAGTAGTATAAAAAAATAACTGAAATATCAGTGACCATTAAGACAAAAAGCCACAGATTAGGAACGTTTTAAGATGTCCAGTCTCAAACACAGTTACAAAACTGTATCTATTGTATTATAAACATAAAAAGTAACAACACGATAAAGCGTTGAGTAAAACAATTTTCAACACATTTGCTCGTAAAATGCATTTACAAAGCCTGTATACAGTGTTCGAAAGTTAAAAATTACGGACCATACAACGCAGCGTGCGGTAAAATAGGTACTCTCACCTAAGTACCTATTTTACCGCACGCCCCCTTGTAGAGCAGCGTGCGTTTTCTTTACGGTTTTTTTTTAATTTCAAAAAAAAAAAAAAAAAGAATTCCAACAAAGAGTTTCACATTATGAAAATAAACAACCTGACTGATCGAACCTCCTTAGAAGAGCTTTTGCTCAATACGTTGTCTCACTTTAATACTAAAGAGTAAATGAGATGAAAGATGTAGTTCTAATTTTCACCACGTGCATGTGGCGCCATTTTCAAAGTCGCGCCATTTTCATATTAGGAACTTCAAAAATTGTTGCGACTAATCTGAGTTCAAGGGAGGAATCTGATATTAATATGGATAAATGTGTTGAAAAACATTGTATGACACACGTGCAGAAATTGGTATTTACAAACTCGTGACTACGGTACGCCCTCGGGCGCCTTCGGCGCCTCGGGCGTACGTTGTCTACTCGTTTGTAAAAACCAACTTTCCGCACTAGTATCATAAATAACTATTGTTTACCATAAACTGTAATGAATTTCTTTCTTTCCCGTTGCGCCGGCGCAACGTCTTCACAGATCATTGACTGCGATAACGATCAATGAGCTCTAAGTTTGAAATCTTTGATGAAACGGTGCACGACTTTTAGGGTTGTTAGCACGATAGTAAATAAAGAATATTTTCAACACATTTGCTCGTAAAATGCATTTACAAAGCCTGTATACAGTGTTCGAAAGTTAAAAATTACGGACCATACAACGCAGCGTGCGGTAAAATAGGTACTCTCACCTAAGTACCACCTAAACCTAACACATGAATGCAATAAAGAATTTGAGTTTGAGTTTGAGTTTACCTATTTTACCGCACGCCCCCTTGTAGAGCAGCGTGCGTTTTCTTTACGGTTTTTTTTTAATTTCCAAAAAAAAAAAAAGAATTCCACCAAAGAGTTTCACATTATGAAAATAAACAACCTGACTGATCGAACCTCCTTGGAAGAGCTTTTGCTCAATTCGTTGTATCACTTTAATACTAAAGAGTAAATGAGATGAAAGATGTAGTTCTAATTTTCACCACGTGCATGTGGCGCCATTTTCAAAGTCGCGCCATTTTCATAGGAACTTCAAAAATTGTTGCGACTAATCTGAGTTCAAGGGAGCAATCTGATATTAATAAGGATAAATGTGTTGAAAAACATTGTATGACACACGTGCAGAAATTGGTATTTACAAACTCGTAACTACGGTACGCCCTCGGGCGCCTTCGGCGCCTCGGGCGTACGTTGTCTACTCGTTTGTAAAAACCAACTTTCCGCACTAGTATCATAAATAACTATTAATGTATTTCGTAAAAACTATGTTAAATGAATGAAAAATATTCAGCAAAATAAATAATAAATACGTAACAATATATTTCCTAAGATACTCGTATATTATGATAAATTCTACGACATCAAACTTTAACTATAAAGAAATATAAAAAATCTGTACGATTGACATGAGCACTTAACTGAAAATCTATTTCTGAAGTGGTAAAATCATGTAATGAGTGCTTCCGCCGTCGGTGGAGCGGAAGGAACCGTCAAACTCGTACTGTCTAAAATCCACGGTGTTCCTTCAAAAGCCTTTTACGTTCCAGGGTCACAATTACTTTTTAAGACAGTCCCGCGACCCAACTGTAAAGCTTTTGACACTTTTTCGATGAATATATGAAATGTTGCACGTGCACATGCGAGTTTTGTACTACAATATTATTTCATTTCATTTACTTCATTATTTTTGGCAACCCTGATAAGCCCTGCCATGACTCACCACCAGTTAACAAGTTAAACAAAGCATCGAACCTTTGTAACTGACTCTTTTGAACACAGCCTTTGTCTTCAGAGCTTTAGGTCATCATATCAGCCGTAAGACGTCCACTGCTGAACATAGGCCTCCCCTTTAGACTTCCAGTAGGACCGGTTGTAAGCGGCCTGCATCCAGCGTGATCCTGTGGAGCTTTAGGTAATCTTTACAAATAACCAACTTCAAGCTACTAATTACTTAAGCCTGCTTTGTTTAGGCGGAGACCTCTCGCGCCCGGCATTGGTCGAGGCCATGCTGTGGGGCGAGATGGAGTGGGAAGCGGTCGCCTCCTTCTGCGAACGTGACCCGGAACATAAAGGGCTATTGAAGGACACCGTGGATTTTAGTCAGTACAACTCTGACAGTCCCTCCCGCCCTGCCCGGGATGGGAGGCCTCATTTGATGATTCCAACACGATAAAAAAAGCCTGCTTTGTTGGTCTAGCGGTCGGAAGGTTGACTGCTGAAAGTGAAGACGTAGGTTTGATAACCAGGTCGGGCAAAGTCTATTTTCTATTCAGACAGAGAAGACTGTCTAGCACTTTGAGGATTGCAAGCATAATATGTAAATTTGTAATTACTTAAGACACTAGTAAGGCAAGTTAATTGATGTCGTAATTAAAACTACGATGAAGATTATAAGTGGTTGTACTTTCTTTTTTAGCGGTAGTGTAACATTAATGAGTGAAGATATTATGATGTTGTAATTAAAATTTACGGAACTATGCTGTACTTATTTGCGTATTTTTGCGATTTGTAAGTAAAGAGAATTTAAATAAAATACACGTTTGGTTATTACGTTTAGGTTATGGAATGTTAAAACAGCATAACATAGTAGTCATTGATTTAAACAAACAAAAATAAATGTCCATTATTTTTCAATACCCTGACGGACTAATCAGTTTTTCAATTTTTTATGCATGAAACTACCCTTTTAGAATACACGAGTCAGTCCATATTCACCCATAATACTGAATGATCACTATGCTCCAAACGGATACGGAAGACCACAGGATATCCACATTTCTATATAAAAATGTACCGCGTGCAACAGCCTGACAAGTAGTACTGGTCTGACTTGATCTACTGGTGTGAAACGGATGCTGTGGCTACCTGTTTTACTCATTGATATTGTGCTGTTGATAATGACACCTAGTGGTAATAGTTCCGTGGGGCTACCTCTTACCTACCAAATTATTAGCTGGGCACTAATTTTCATGGACTAACTGCAAGTGGGACCAACTGCGAATGAGACTATTTGTGAAAGGTACAATCGAGAATGGTACGAACTGCGAATGGGACAAATCAGTAATGGGACGAATCGAGAATGTGACGAAAAAACAAGAATGGTATGTATGAACTGTGAATGGGACGAATCGAGAATGGTACGAACTGTAAATGGGACGATTCGCGAATGGGGCCGATCCGAGAACGGGACGAATTGCGAATGGGACCAACTGCGAACGCGAGACCAAGTGCACATGGAACCGGTGCAGGATTGCCCCGCTTGGGCGGAGCACCGACGTGTCCTCACGGCGGCGATAGGCGGAGACCTCTCGCGCCCAGCACTGGTCGCGGCCATGCTGCGGGGCGAGACGGAGTGGGAAGCGGTCGCCTCCTTCTGCGAAGCAGTCATGCTCGCGAAGGAGGAGGCGGGCCGCGTGAGAGAGAGGACAAGGTCCTCCCTCCGCCCCACCCGCGGTGGTGGACGCCCACGGCGTCGGACGTCGCAAGACGATCTCCGGCCACCGTAGGCGCGGGCATGCGGGCGGCGAGTAAAGGGCAACTCGCCGCCCGACCATGGACCATGCCCGGGTCGACGGCGCGTCGTGTTCCACGCGCGCCTCAAAGAGCTGTCAGCAAAATGACGGGGCCCCCTCTCAGAGGGCCAAAGCCTGCCGGGGTTGCGGGACTCATACCATCACCGTGACCCCGGAACATAAAGGGCTACTGAAGAACACCGTGGATTTTAGTCAGTACAAGTCTGACAGTACCTCTCGCCCTGCCCGGGGTGAGAGGTCTCATTTGATGATTTTACCACGTAAAAAAAAAAAAAAAAAAAAAAGTGCACATGGAACGAAGTTAGAATAACCCGTTCCATGATAACTAGAGATATGAATCAAAGAACCTATTTCACTAAAAACTCTGTTGAACTATGCTATACCGTCGTGAAATCAAGAGTAATCTTTATAGCAAACTGCACCAACGTTGAAATTATCAAAGTGGCACAGACCTTGATAAATAAATAATTCATGGGCAAATGATCACCATTACACTTTCAATTATTGGTAATGGAATTATGAAGTCTTCAGAAATAGAATATATCGATAGTGATGTGTGAGAACGAATGAAATACCGACAAACTACTCATAGTTATTCCAATTTCCGACTCACTTCAATATTGCAGAATCGCCGACAGATTAATAATAATTTGCATATTTATCATCCAATATAATTAATAAGTCACAGATTCCTTGGATGTGTTTCACAAGGCGTGAGTTCGGAACGCGGCGGTGTCGGTGCGCGGGAGTTTCGCAATGAGCGCGCACCGGCTGCTGCGCGCGCGTCGCTTTCACACGTCGCTTGCTACAGCCGTGTTGGATGACGGTGAATATTGAGATTTTTTTACAGATTTAGGTACATGAGATGGAAGCTGAGGAAGTAGTATATATTCATCTTTTACTGTAATTTCCCCCTCACAAGCCGGGGTATGGGACTATCTCATGCGGAGTCGCGGGACAGTATTATCAGGTAACTGTGACCCTAGAACGTAATGAGCTATTGAAGAATAACCGTGGATTTTAGTCAGTGCAAATCTGACAGTCTCAGTCTCGTCCCGTTTTGGGTGGTAGGCCTCATTTCAAAGGGGGAAATGGCCTTTCGTTCGTAGCACTAATGGAATAGTGGTGGAAAAATTAGACGAGTGCGTAATAACAC
The DNA here is from genome assembly GCA_028554685.1 of Agrotis ipsilon. Taxonomy (NCBI): domain Eukaryota; kingdom Metazoa; phylum Arthropoda; class Insecta; order Lepidoptera; family Noctuidae; genus Agrotis; species Agrotis ipsilon. The sequence goes on along the minus strand of CM052969.1, from coordinate 15,520,343 downwards.
GAGGAAAAAGAGTCAGTGAATCGTAGTTAAATCGACCCATAAGGATTGACCAAGAAAAAAATATTAACAAATATAGGTATTTTTTAATGTTTTTATGAAAATATGTCTATATAAAATATGTGTAATAAATAAAAATGTAGGTAAACAACATATTCCTTGGCCAACGAATTAGCATTGCCATACAACGTGGCAATGCTGCCAGCGTTCTGGGCACTGTTCCCGTTGACAGCGATGTGGACGTATTCTTTGACGCCCTATGAATGTTTTTTTTCTTTTTATTTTTTTTCCTTGTAAATATTATTAGTAGGTTTTTATTTATAGTTTGTAAGGTAAACAACTCCTCCTCTTATACCAAAGAATATGATGAATTTCGTTCAATCACGATATTATTGTGAAACCAGTAGAGCCTATCACTGTTCTTAATTATGGACTTATTGGAGCGGAGTGGACCGCAGTCCACAGATAGATTACTGGCAACCATTTTGTAGCCATTAAATCTAATAAAGTTATAGAAAGAAAGAAAGAAAAAAGATACAGTGAGCGAAAGAAAGTGATTTACGCTAAGGTGAGTAAAATTGTTTTTGTGTTTTTTGTTGTATTTTTGATGACTGATGTAATGAAGTTGTTATGATTTTTCTTCGTAACTAATTTGGAATTTTGTAGTGGGACCAAAACAACTTTGGTGTTTCATTCAATCGTTCAAATTTTATTATGTTGGTAAAAAACATACAAGCATCTCATCTAATTATGGGAAACTGTATCTAAAAATAAAATAAATAGGGTAAATGTTTCTATGTAAGGCGCAAACTCTGGAACTACTAAACCAATTTTGAAAATTCTCTCGACAATAGTATTTTTCACTTGTGTTGTGCACTTGTGTTCAACAAATGAGATACATTTTAAGCTATCTCTCTATAGCATAAAATGCGTTTTGCCCTAATAAGAACGCGTATTCTGAAAGCTGGCAACGTGGCAAATGGCTGTCAAATATTTACAAGTTTTAATTAATTTTGCCTATTTGCTGTATGAAAATAAGAAATATCGCTCTGTAGTGCACTAAAAAAATGATTAGGGATTGCAATAATTAATATCGCAACGCCGAATTTATAGTTTTAGATGTAGAAAAAGCATTTGGAAACTTTCCAAATGCCTTTTATACACCTGAAACGGTTACAACATCAAATTCAGTGTTTTAATTGCATTTCTATATCAATTTTCTAATGCACTACAGAGCCTTATTTCTTATTTCCATACAGGAACATTGCCGAATTAATTAAAACTTGTAAATATTTGCAGCTATTAGTATTTTACTTGTAGCTATTAGAGACGTTGCCAACTTTCTGGTTACGCGCCCTTAAGTAACAGCAACAAGTTGGCACCTAATTAGCTGGGTAAGTGGGTACCGATTATTATTCTGCATATAGTATGGGTGGATTCATAAGTGTATAACCAAAAATATTCGCAAATAGAATCTCTCCAGTCAATCTCCTGTAGTTAAATATTACGAAGCATAACTTACATAACAGTACATTAAAAAACTTTCTTTTAAACATTACAATGAACAGTACCGTGGCCTTGGGCGTCTTTTAAAAGCTTAGACATAACTAAAATGGTTATCTAAATAGCGTTACGTAAGATGTACAGGCAGCATCAAAAGTTGCTGAGCACATTCAGATTTTCAAAATCGCTGTACATCGTATGATTACATATTATTACAATGTACAGTGATTTTGAAAATCTGAATGTGGTCAGCAACTTTTGATGCTGACTGTACAGTGTTTGATATCTTTGTTACTATTTAACGATGTCGTGTCTATTTATCTTTACTGTAAGATTTAAAATAGTTCCGTAACTGATTTTCAGGTTGTCGGACAACTCTTAGCTAGGCTTTTATCTTAGTCTTTATCGTCACTAATTTACGAAATTACAAATAGGGTAGCTTACTGCATACGTGAATTGAAAATCTTTTTAGTCCGTCAGTTAGTGAAATCCACGGTGTTCCTTTAGCAGTACTTTAAGTTCCAGGTTCAGGGTTACCTGATAAGACAGTCACACGACCCCGGAAATCAAAGACATTAGAATATATGTGGGTAAAATAAATGAACCGCGGGTAATTGAAAGCAACGAAACACAATCCATGTCTAATTTAAAACAATAACAACATTCAATTTAATAAAGACACAATTGTATGTTAAAGTGTGACAAAACAATTGTCATTCAATTTGTTTTCACACATAAACGAATCGATTTTATCTGTCTCTATATCTGTCTAGTCGATTTTTTAGTAGACTTTCACTAAATCGATTCATGTTTGTATAACATTTGATATGCACTTGTAATCGTATGACGGAATCAATTTGTTTTGTAATGGCATGTTTTTTAGTCAATAGATTTTTGTTACCGTGATAAAATCATCAAATGTATCCTGGGCCCTACCCAGGGCCACTGTCAGACTTGTACTGAATAAAATCCACGGTGATCCTTCAATAGTCTTTTACGATCCAGGGTCACGTTTCCTGATAAAACAGTCCCGCGACACCGACAGGCTGAATAAATTTAATACATTATGGTCATCATCATCTTCCTGCCCTTATCCCGTTTTACTTGGGGTCGGCGCAACATGTTTTTTTCTTTTATTCTCCCCTATTAGACGTCACCGAATCATTTACTCCTTTTTCATTCATATCATCCCTTACACAATCCATTAATACATTATGGTAAAACTAATAAATCATCGTACTAATACCATTTAATTTTAATTTAAAAAATACAACCTTTTTTTTACCTTGAACTTTAAACATTATTTGGTTTTAAATCAATTTCTAAATAACCAGTTAAAATCTTCATACCCTTTAAATATTTTATTAGGAAGTTTTATTACAAGTTAAAATGTCAATATTAACATTAACATAAAACCAACTCACACTTAGTTCATTACAATATTTAATCAATTAATATTTTTTTACACATAGAAACATAAAAAAACCGAATTCCTTCTTGAGCTCATCTTTTTCATTTTGCAATACGTCGACTGGTTTTAAAAATGTCAAAGTTGACATTTCAAACACTCGAACGACCTTGCAAAAGGCCACATATCCCGATTAACATTCCGTCTTGACATTTCATTTTACATTTTAAGATTCAATCTTAAGGTCGCTTTTCCTTTCTTTGATGATAAGATGCTATTTTTAAATCCCTTCTCGATTTCTATTTTTTTTTGTTTCTAGAAAAGAATGTCACGTGTTTAAAATTAGTCGAGTTGCCATACAATTTAGTCGATTATTTAGTGTGTTTTTTTATATTTAAAAGCAGTTTAAGTTTATGGTCTTTAATTTTTTTTCAGCTTCACTTTTATTAATGTGTAGGCTTTTATATGTCACAATAATTTAAAAGTTCGAGAATGTTGATGAACTTGATTTTAAACGAATTGACCTACTGTCACGAAATATCTAATACTTTTATAGATTTCTTTATCTCTACATTATATTTTTTTAAGTTCCAGGCACAGAGTACACTGAATATATAGGATTCCAGGACTTCCAGATACAAGCATAAGTTAGACGTACTGTTATTCGTTTTTAAGATTAATATGCAACCCCAGTCGGTGAAATTTGGTGCATAGATAGTTATGTCCTGAATTAACACAAAGGAATGCTTTTGTGAGATAATTTTCGAGTACTTGCGGGCAAATCTGTTAGCAACAGGTACTTAGTTAAAAAAAAGAGTTAGCCAACTAAAACATTTAATTTTTAATGTAGTATCCTTACATTCGAAACAAATAAGTCAACACTTACATGTTGCCATGTTATTACAAATAAGTAGTAATACAAGCTACAATAAGACCAGTTCAATAGTACTACAAGTCCAAAACTTAAGCCCGCAGCTTATAACTACCACAGACAACTCAAATGTCAGGGGTGAGAGCACAGCACGACTTTGACATTAAACCAACGGATATTTTTAATAGTCTATGCTCTATGCGCGTAATATGCCAACTCCAACGATTTGAAGCACGCAGTTTATGTTCGAAATTGAAATGCCTGACATTTTGTATATAAACAGACGCAAGATGGATGATTTTGCTGCATCTTTTATCATCTAATATGGCGAAGTGTATTTTTATATTATTTTTGTACGAATATTTTTGCTGTGATGAGACCTGTCTCATGAGAACTTCATTTTTCTAGAAAAGCACGTTGAATACTATAAAGTTTGTAATTCAGAGTAATAACAACATAAAATCACGCCTGTAATTCCGGAAGGGATAGCCAGACATGTGCCTGATAGAACGCCAACATTTTACACGGTCAAATGGATCCTTTTCCCCACCCTGTTCATTCACTTGCCTTTTGCGTACCAAGTCTGCGGTATCGTTCTTATATAGTCCTGCCCACGACCCCGGCTGGGTCGCTAAATTGAAGTCTCATGTTACAGTGGGCCAATAATGTCATCGATTTAGCACAAATTCTCACTGTCTATTGCTATTTAGGATAAAGAAACAGCAAAATTCTGAAAGTAGTAGACGTGCTCGCTATACAACCAGCAACCAGTATCTTTTACAAAAAAAAGTGGCATGATTAGGCCATCTTACATCTGCAATAATTTTTATTTTATTAAGTCAAGGTCGTCTTAGTTAGGCAAGAGAGATCGCATCACATTCCTGTACTGGTCAAAAATAAGTTATGATTGATTGATCAAAGTTCATAAGTCATAGACATATATTAACATGAGTATCAACTAAAACTTTGACTGCATTTTTGGCGCAGTGGCAGCTAGTAGCCGCAGTGATGCGTGACTTCGATCCTATACGGAAAATATTTGGATGGCCTACAAGTAGGTATTTATGTTTGTGTAGGTATGTGAGGATAAAGGAAAAAATCCTAGTTTGGGACTTTGTTTTTATTAATACAGAATCCATTTCCCTATACATGTACGTATGTTTTTATCTTGAAAAGTTTCTAATACATCAAAACCGTCAAATAACAGCATAAACTGCTAACTCAAACTAATCATAGTAATAATAAATACGTAACTTACACTACACATGTACAGTCAGCCAAACAATTAGGCATGCAGGCAGAGATTTTTTAAACCATTTTCCAATGTCATGCCAGGGGTTTCAATGTATCTGCATTCCAAACTCTTTGGTTGAATGTAGTAATGTTTTTTGTATACAGACAAAAAGTGTATACATACAGCATATAGCATGCATGAGGAGCTCGTGGCTAAATAATTACAGCCGCACAGGCCGGGGATGAGTGACCATCTGTCATAGCGAGTTTCCTCCATGCCTCGGAAAGCACGTAAAGCCTTTGGTCCCGGCTGTCAATTGTAGATCTTTGTCAGTCATTGCTGTTAGTCAGAAGTTGTCTGACAACCAGTCTTACCATGGGATATGGTATTACCCAGTTACTGGGTTGTGGTCGTCGACTCCATGTAAAATATTGATATCCAGCTGAATCTGGTTTGACTGGAAGCCGACCTCAATGATGATACAACTTAGAGCATGCATACAGGAAAACTGTTCGAAAATTGGTACCTTCATACCTGTACCCTTAGCACGAGTATTCCGTATTTGAGACATAAAGTAAACTGGAACTTTGACAATTTCAAATTGACAATTTTCAAGGAAAACATTAGTTCCTTCTTCGCACACCAGAAGCGCTGTTCCATCCAGTGAAAAGTCGTGCTAAGGGTACTGTTTGTCTGACTGTACATAACTTACACTCGTCCATGTGAAAGTACACATTCATATCTCACGAACGAGCGGATTATTGTAGAAAACGGACGAATCATTAATCAGGCGCACTCACTTCCTCAGTTTCTTTATATTTCTGTTATTTTTGTTTTGCTCACGTAACTGTCATGGCTGACGTCCTCTAGAGGAATGCAAGGTTGCATTGTTACGTGATCTGTAGAATGTTGTATTTTAGGTAATTTGTGTATTTAGGAAAGCTAGAAAACAAAAACATTGCTATGTCTCCATAGATTTTTGTGTTCTCTTAGAACGGCGAAATGTATTAAGCAGTTGTTTCCATGTTGTTGCTTTATTAAGAGTTGATTGATTTTCTTATTTTGTAACACTGAACTGAAAAGGCTGATGATGATGATGATGATGTAACACTGAACAATTGTTTTTTTTTTGGTGCGTTTATAAACATTTGAACCTATATACACAAAAAGCTAGACCCAATATGATGACCTTGTAGGTCATGCAAATACTTGTATCGCACGGGAATCCAATCCACGACAAGCTGCCAGCAGTCGAATGGTCAACCACTGCGCTAACCGTGCCTTTTTAACTATGACATTTCGCCTTATGTTTGTTCAAATTTTCTGGAAGGAACAACAGCCGCTTTGATGTAGCCGACACGTGATTTCACTAACAACAAAGCATACCGCTCAATATTCCAACAACTCATTTAACCGATCGTTCTAGGCCACGTACGTAATTAATATTCGTCTAATTTGCGCCAGTTAATGAAGGAAATGAACTGGAATATATAAATAAGAACGTAACCTTTTGTTACGGTTCGACGCCTGCGCACCCAATGTAGTTGTTGGATAATAACTTGTGCTTTTACTAAAATGGATGTAAGAGAAACTGCTGAACTTTTATGGATGACTTGTGATGAGGTAATATGTCTTGTTGGATACTGAAAGCATCTCATCACATTTCATTTTATAATTTATTACGATTTTTACACATTTTACAAATACCGGTATTTTTTTATGATAGGCTCGTGTTTTATCCACTATCTCGCCTAATGGTAAGCAATACTGTGGTGAATGGTGAAGCACGCTTGTCTAGAAGTAACTTATTCACTCCTGACTTAAAGATGCCAAGGTTGTAGCTATCAGGAAACACAGACTTTCGGAAAGTACTGTGCGCAAAATACGTATACGCAAAAGGATTTTGGGTGTTTTGTGTATGTGAGTTTCTATGTTTGTGAACGCAACCACGACACAGGAGAAAAAAAACTAGACAAAATTAAAAATTTTAAGGAGTCTTTTATATATCATATGCACCTATTAGTTACTTAACAAAATTGTTTTAAAAATTAAAATTAATTGAAAAAAAAAACAAATAATAACAAACAACATTTATTCAGATTGCAGCCACACGCCAAAATATCTCATGAGTACTAACGTACAGAACAGATTTAAAGAAAACGGTCACTGTACTCGAACTTTTTCTGCCAGTCACTATAAAATGACGTTGTCACTGACTCTTTATAATTCGTCATTTTATTACGCAGGTAACTGCAGCTTTTTCATAGCGACATAAAATTAAACACTGGATGAAGATATTATGAAAGTAGTAGCACAGTATTATATTACCGTGGTAGTAGTGCGTAAAACACAGTTATGAAAGCACTTTCCTGCTTCGATAGTTCTTAGTAACTTTATTTATATATTACAGTGAATATGATATAAGCTATTGTTAGTAGGCGGCCATTTCTTCTTATTTCACTAGACCATTACAGGCACGTATCAAATAGTAAAAAAAAATCAAGAAGCTTTAGTTACAGTCGTTATAACTTGTGAAAGTATAGTAGTTCTACGTTTACTAATTTAATTCAGGCAATATTGAATAGTCAAAAGACAAAAAATACAACTTCTTTAAAATTATAGATATGGCGCTACAGTTCCAATCACAAGACATAATAAATGTGAAAGTACCGTAGATGCCCCATTCCATGAAGTAGATCTCTATGGACAAGAAGGGGCACGAAACTCCATGTGCCATAATGCTGTTTACAGTGTAGTAACTGAACATCAACCTAAGTTGCCAGTACTTCTTTAATACGGATCACACCATTGTATTAAGGAATGGGCCATTAATCCACCACGCTGGCCCAGTGCGATAGTTGGTAGTGGTAGCAGTTTGATGGTTTCCCCCAAAGGGTTTATTACACGTCCCACTGAGTTAAGTCCTTCTGAGAAACCAACAATCTAAAAGTTGGTGCCGATACCACTGGGTCACGAATCTCGATTGTTCCTTCCTTAAGAAGGAGTTTGCAAAAACATCAGTTTTCTCTCTCTCAGATTCTCTTAATTACTTACAGAAGGACGCCAAGATATTATTTGGTAATATATTGTCTTATAAACTATCAAAAAAAAAAAATATTTTTATTTCGTTATTACACAAATCATGTTATTATCTACTGTTAGGCATATAAATGACTGTGCCAGGAGGCGCCGCTCTTTCATATTGCACACTTATATTTTTTTAACAATTTGTGCAATTAATTTGCATTGAGACAAAAGCGTAAACTATACAATATATACTATCCATAGACACACACATATAATGCACACGCATTCAATACAGGCCACTCGCATTTTTTTTCTCTCAAGTGGGTTATTCATTTATGTATTTATGTACGCACAATCAACGAATTAATTAACAGATCTCAGTCAATCAGTTGCACAATCGTAATATCTTTCATTTGAAGCATGTGAAGATGTAGAGCAGGAATTTCTCCTGTATCTTAGGCCATGGACCCCAAAAGCGTATCTGCAGACATTTCTATAATCAGAACAAATCCAAAACCAGATTTTATTTATAACATTAGCAAAATCATCTTTTGAGTGTAGGTACTGCAAGGGATCATCTTAGGCATGAGCGTATGGGAGGAGCTCGCCGCTCGATCAGGAACGGAGTGTCTCACCCGCGCCACAAAGAGCAATCACCTACAAAGGGCCAGATGCCTGCCGGGGTCGAGGAATTGTCTAAATAGGCTACCGTAACTTTGGAACGTAAAGGGCAATAAAAGGATCAAGGTGGATTTAGCCTGTACGAGTCTGATGGTCCTTTCCGCACCACCCAGAGTGGAAGGCATAATTTGATGAATATGCAAACTAAAAAAATGAACGTGTGTAAATAAAATATGTAGGTATGTTCTTTAGCAGTCCATAAAATAATTTTGGTTTCGATATTATGTTCAACTGTTTCTAATTGATTCATTACGATCATCTTTTCTATTCCGAATCTTGATTCAATTCCAATAGTTTCGATAACGCTGTTGTCTATTACTTTTGATCGTAATAGTACATAGTTACGTATATTTCAACATCTTACCGCAGATAGTAACTATGAATGTAGTAAATTACAAGTTAGAGAGGCAGTTTGGTTAACTAGGTGATCGGATTTTAACCTAGATTATGTATAGATATATTTTAGAAGTAGATTTTATGTATACGATGGGTTATTTGATTTATATGGGAACTTAACTTTGGAGGCTTGATATTTTGTGGGCATTTTAGCTTATGCCTTTTAAATAGTATTATGCGTATCTATCTATATTAGGAGAGGCCTGAATCAAAGTGTAATAATTTACAAAAAAGAAAATAACTTTGCTTTTCTTTTCACGTCTAAACTTATAAACTGAATTGTGTGTATACTGATGTCTTTCGACACAAAGATATTGGAATTGGGATAGAGCACGATGTAATGTTAATCCCAAAGTCGGATAGCAAACTCCAGGTGTTCGAAGCCTGAGCCAGAAACTCATAAAATGTACGGATGACTAGTGGTTTTCAGTAGTTGTAGGAACTATTGATCTTTCACATTAACTATTACAAAATTATGATAACAAAACATTGAGCTATTACTACTACGTATAGAGACACCACGCATCACCACTGTGTCCCATCCAGGATGTGTGCGAGCGCCTAGACCACGCCACAGAGCTGTCAAACAACTGAATGAACTTGTGCGCGCTCAGTCATCCTGGATGGGACACAGTGCTGATACGTGGTGTCGTCTCTATAAGTAGTAATAATAGCTTAATGTGACAAAACCATTATTTCTTGGAAAGATAATGTTCTCAAATCAATAAAGAAGATGTGTAGTGAAGAACTTTTTCTCAGCGCTAAATATCTCGACTATTACGATACGCACACATTTACTTACAAACGAAGACATTTTCAATTATCACGCAATTTTAACCTACAAAATATGTGGGACAGTGTACAAATGCTATTTTAACTTGGGAATTTCGTATTTAAGACGTAAAAATAAAGGCTAAAATCGCGTGTACGTGTGAGATTGTCAAATATTACGCAGATCATGCAATGTTTGAATGGTTGAAGTGGTTGTAATGAATTTGGTAACGCCTCTTAAGTGGTAAGCTCACGCTATAATCATAGGTTGAGAAGGATTAATGGTTTTACAAAAATAATCGGATTTGATTTGAGAAAGTCGATTTCATGTCGCGTTTGTCAAATCAAAGTAGGTAATATTTTCTATGTTTTTTTGCTTAGCGTGGTAAAATCATCAAAATGAGTCCTCCTACTCAGGGCAGGGCAGGAGAGACTGTCAGACTTGTACTGACTAAACTCCACGGTATAACCTTCAATAGCCCTTTACGTTCCGGAATCACAGTTCCTGTTTAGTCCCGCGACCCCGGCAGGCTTTAGCCTTATAAGATATTTCCTATGTTAAATCATTTCATTGGGAAAAGTTTTGGTCTTCAATAGCCTATGACCAAAATAATAATCTAAATTACTTTTAACCTATTTAAATTCGACTTTCAGGGATTTCACAGTAAAAGCCCGAAATTTTGATTTTTAATAAATTTTTATCAACGATACTTAAAACAACTATCCTGAATCTGAGATTCTTTTATTTTGACGGTATAACTAGCGAAAACTGAAAGTACCGTATGAACATTTCCGCATAAAAGAACCCTTTGGAAAATTAAGGCATGTGTTTTATAACAACTTTTTACAGGCAATTTCTCATATCATATTTAAATTCTAAGCTCGCAAATCAACTTTCATTCCCCACTTGATACATCAATAAGGAACCTATTCTAGAAATCGTTCGACATTGCAACCATTTCGCAAAAATGCCGGCGAAAAGTGAAAGAATAAGTAATCAATCGGTAGTCGAATCACGGCGCACTTTCTCGCACATCTGCGTAGAATGTATAGATATGAGAATACACCCCGTTAGTGTTGCAGTTTCTAATTGTGACCGTATGGGGCATGAAATGACTGTGTAATTTTCTCAAATTTTTGCAGAGTAACATCATTATGGTTTTGAAATACCTTCAATAAACTCATGATTGTAAAAAAATTTGGCTCCCAAAAGAAATTTAAGAAAAAAACAATTATTAGTTTTTATTTTATTAACTTATCTGTCATTTAGGAATCCAAAATTATAACTACAAGCATAAGCTTGAACCGCTAGTATTATATTATCTTTGCTTGAACTAAATGAATACATTTGAAAATAAATGTTGAAATAATGTATACGCATAAAATTATGTCGTCGTAAAGATTTTTTTAAAGATATAAAAATTTTGCTGCGAGTGATTCTCGAAGCAAGAGAATAAAAGATTCTACCTCGGGGTGGAGTTGCCATATTGGTGAAGAAAATACTAAAAAATACTTGTTTCGAATTCTAATGGAAACTGATTTGAACAAAAAAAAAATAAAAAGAAAAAGTTTTCCATAAACAAATTGAACTTTTTTTTTAAATTTGGGAATGGGTTTTTCGTCTAGGGGCGACATAGACGAATGTATAACTACAGATGACCCTTTGATACGTACGACAATCTTAGCACAAAGGAGACATGCCAACCAATATTAAACCTCAAGTCAAAATCAGAACCTTCAAAATCCATCACAGTATCTCACTAGCATAATCTCAAAGTATGTAAGGTCGCAATTGTTTTGATCACCTTCTTCAAGATAACACATAGATATCTAATACGTTTGTCTATTGTACAAGCGAAAAACAACCTTGTACCAAACCAGCAATGTACAGTTGAAGATGATTATCGTTTAAAGCCGTTCTATGTTTGTTTTTCGTGAGAATGACCTTTATGGTCATTTTTTTGCTATGAAGCGCTGACCCGTGTAGTATTTTTACTTTTAGTTGGCTTGTTACCCGTTCATTGTTTTTTCACAATGGAATATTGACGCCCTTCTGTTAGATAAGAGGTTGTAAACTTGAGGCCTATTAGTTTGTGGCCCTTCTGTGTGAACGAGGCATTTTAATTAATGCTAGTGGCAATTAGTGTGTTTAGATATACTTGATAAAAGGAGAAAAGGCTGTCCTTACCACAAACCGAAAAACATCTTTTGAACGCTTGTGTAAAAAAGTGTAACTACAAAACGAAACAAAAGAGTGAAAACTCGTGCTAAGGCTACTGTACCTGGGGTGCTAAGGACAGGAAACCTCCTCGAGCGCCCGGAGGCTGGAAGTTCCCTTCCGGATACGTCCGGGGGGAAGCCCAGTCTCTCGGGACGGTGCGCCCCGGGGTACGGGTAAGAACTCTCCGCAAGGGGTCTCCTTGCCCGTATGCCGATGTCCTGTCACGTCGCCCCACCACGTGCCCCTCTGCTCGGCAGAGGACACAGTGGTGGGAGTAAGAGCGGGCCTGGCGTGCACTAACCCTGCCGTCGGGCAGGCAGGAGGGGGCATTGCACTCCCGCCTCCTCCTGCCACCGCTATTCTCGTAGCCCCGAAGATTGTCATGATCATGTCTATGACTTTCGACGGGGGTCGAGGGCCCTGGCTTAACCGCCCGGGCCGCGAGGAAGAAAACCTCTTTAAAAAATTACCCCGAACCTCCAAGCGGCGGCGCACCGCGAGGGAGGTTGACAGCTTGGTTGACGGGTAGCTGTGGGTAGAATCAGCCACGAGTGCGGACCACATTTTCATGGTTGGTTGGTTGGAAAATGTTTTTACTCGTGGGAACTAAAATGAAAAGTATTTTGAAAAACCCCAAGACACCGGCAGTCGCCGCAGAGAGCCAAGGTGGCTCACGTGCCCGTGGGGAGGAGTCGCTGGACTTATCCAGCACGTCCACCCCACCGGCACCGAACATTGAGCGGGCACAGCGTGCCGCTCCGAAGGTGGATGAGGCGCTGGTGCTGGGGTCGGATTCCGACCCGGCATCAGACGCCACGAGCTCCCAGAGCGAATGCTCGGGAAGCTCGGCGAGGAGGGACAAGGGAAGCGCCAGCAGGAGGAACGAGTTCCTCAAGCGCTCCCGTGATGACCTCTCGTCATCTGAGGAGGGTCCCGCCCCAAACCGGAAGATCCCCACCAGTGTGCGGGGTAAAGGCCGAGGCGGGACGTGTGGCAGGGGACGGGAAGTTGAGCCGTCCCTGCAGAAGGTGGTGGAGGGCGCCATCCGCGCTCTGGGCCGGCCTGGCAGGCCTGGTAAGAAGGCCACAAAAGACCTGGCCATTAGCAAGGCCACGGCCACCATCATGGCGGCGGTGTCCGACAGCCTCGACCAGCCTCCTCCCTCATCAACAGCGTCGGACGAGGTGTCCCAAATGCGGGAGGAGGTCGCGAAACTCACGGCGGCGCTGGATGTTCTCCGTAAAGAGAACATCCAGCTAAGGTCGGAGCTGTCCGAACTGAGGAAGGGGGGCCGCCGGGAGGAGATCCCACAGGCGCAGGCCCCAAGTAAGCAGCCGCCGGCGAAGCCCGCACCAACAGGGGACAGTGTCCTGGACCTGGTGCGGCAGGAGCTGGCGGCCTTCAACCGGAGGTTTGCGGTGCTGGAGGCCCGCATCTTGCGCCCCCCGCTCGCGTCGACATCGTCGACGTCGTATGCGGCTGTGGCGGCATCCGCACCGCCCGGGCCTGCCCCGGAGAGACGAGCCGTGGCGAAGCCGGCGAAGCCGCCGAGGCCACCGGCGCCGCCTAAACAGGCCCCGAAAAGGGCTGCCCCAGCGGCGGCGGCGCCAGCGAGAACGGCCCCAGCGGCGGCGGCTCAAGCGCCGAAGAGAAAGGAGGGTGTCCAGGCGGCGGCGGCGAGTCAGCCGTCCCGTCCTGCCCCGCCTTCGCAGCCCTCGCAGCCTCCCCCAACCGATGCCGAATGGCAGGTGGCGGGAGAGAGCAGGGCTCAGGGAAGGCGAAGGCGGCGACAACGGAAAAGGCAGCGGAAGCGAACCGTCGCGGCGAAGCTCCGCGCCCCTAAGACCGCGGCTGTAGTGATCACGCTGCAGCCGGACGCGGTCAAGAGGGGCGTGACGTACCGCGACGTGTTCGCGAAGGCGAAGGAGGCAGTCAACCTCCGGGAGCTGGGAATCGACGGGGGCCTCCGGGTGCATGTCACCGCGACGGGGGCCAGGCTGCTGTCGGTTCCCGGCGCCTCCAGTGGCCCTACCGCCGACGCTCTGGCCGAACGGCTTAGAGCGTCCCTGGATGCTGAGGAGGCTCGGGTCTCCAGGCCCGTAAAGCGCGCTGACCTGCGCATCATGGGCCTGGATGACTCGATCTCGGAGGAGGACGTGGTGGCCGCCGTTGCCAGGGCTGGGGAATGCCCTGCCGACCAAGTCAGGGCAGGCACCCTACGACCTGACTTCGCAGGGCTGCTGACAGTTACAGTCAGCTGCCCCGTGACGGCGGCCAAAAAGATAGAAGAGGGCCGAAGGCTCCTGGTTGGCTGGGTCTCCGCGCAGGTCAAACTGCTGGAGCCCAGGCCTCTGAGGTGCTTCCGCTGCCAAGTGGGAAACCACACGGCATGCAAGTGCACCTCGGAGGTGGACCGCAGCGGCGACTGCTTCCGCTGCGGTCAGCCCGGTCACAAGGCCGGCTCGTGCAACGCCCCGCCGCACTGCTTCGCATGTGCGGCGGCCGGCAAGCCGGCCGATCACCGGGCAGGGGGCAAGTCCTGCGCCCCGACCGCCAAGACCAGGAGCAGAGGTAGGCCCTCTGCCGCCGCCGTCCCCGCTACTGCCGCCGCCGCCGCAGCTCCTGCTGCCACCGCCGCCGCCGCCACCGCCGCCGTTGCCGCCGTGGCTGCGCCCTCGCAGAGGGCCCTGGAGGAGGCTGCAATGGATTCAGACTAATGTCTCCATTGCGCTTCCTCCAGGCGAACATCAACCACTGCGCCGCCGCTCAGGATCTCTTGCTCCAGAGCATGGCGCAGTGGTTGATCAATGTCGCCGTGGTCGCCGAGCCGTACTTTGTTCTGCCCAGGAATGACTGGGTAGCGGACCTGGACGGCTCGGTGACCCTTATTTCGTCGGCCGCCGCCGGTACCCCGCCCCTCGATCGTGTTCAGAGAGGGCGCGGGATCGTCGCAGCACGGTTCGGGGAGATCGCTGTCGTAGGCGTGTATTTCTCCCCGAACCGAACTCTCGCCGAGTTCGAAGACTCCCTAACGGAGCTGGGAGACGTCGTCGTCGCCCTCGGTTCCCTCCCCGCGCTGGTCCTCGGGGACTTCAATGCCAAAAATCCGGCTTGGGGTTCCCGAATCATGGACAGCGCGCGGGGCAGGACGCTCGAGCGCTGGGCCCGTGGTCATGGCCTAGTGCTCGCGAACCGGGGTTCTGTCCCCACATGCGTGCGGTACATGGGCGACTCGGTGGTGGACCTTACGTTCGCCACCCCCGACCTGTCGCCGCGCGTCACTGACTGGCGCGTTGTGGAGGAGGTGGAGACCCACTCCGATCACCGGTATATCCGGTTCGACGTCTCCACCCAGACCTCAGACGCGCCGGTCCCAAGTGGACGGAACCCATGTGGTCCGCGATGGGCGCTGAAGCAGATGGACCGGGAGCTATTCCTGGAGGCCTCGATCGTGCAGGCCTGGGTGTCACCACCGGACAGGCCTGCCGACATAAACGACGAGGCCGAGTGGTTCCAGGAGGCCATGTCGGAGATCTGTGACATGGCCATGCCCCGGGTCCGGCAAGGACGCGCCCGGCGCCAGCTGTACTGGTGGTCGCGCGAGTTAGCAACGCTGCGCGAGGCGTGCGTTGCCGCGCGACGCCGGTACACCAGATTCCGCAGGCGCCGCACCCGACCTCCGGATGCGGCAGCCGTGGAGGCGGAGCTGTACGGGGGTTACAGGGCAGCGAAGGCCGTCCTCCGCGACGCGATCTGGCGGGCCAAGGAATTGGCCCGCGAGGAGATGCTGGGGACTCTGGACGGGGACCCATGGGGCCGCCCCTACAAGTGGGTGCGAGAGAAGCTCCGCCCCTGGGCTCCCCCGTTGACGCAGAGTCTCCGGCCTCAGTTCGTGGAGGACGTGGTGAGCGCCCTGTTCCCCTCGCGAGGGGAGGGGTATGCTCCCCCGCCCATGGCTCCGTCTCCGACGGAATCTGAGGATGAAGCTGGCGCAAACGCGGACCACAGCGACGACGACGTCTACGACGCTCCAGGGGTGACCGAGGTAGACCTGAGAGTGGCGGTAGATCGGCTCAAGGCCAAAAATACCGCCCCAGGACCCGACGGCCTGCCAGGAAAAGCCTGGGTCCTGGCCTTCGGGACTCTCGGGCCTCGACTAGGGGGGCTCTTCAGCGCATGCCTGGAGAGGGGCCAGTTCCCGCTTCGTTGGAAGACGGGGAAGCTGGTCCTGATCCAGAAGCCCGGGCGCCCTGCGGACTCTCCGTCCGCATTCCGGCCCATTGTGCTGCTCGACGAGGTGGGCAAGCTCTTTGAGAGAGTAATTGCAGACCGCCTCGTCGGGCACCTGAATCGGATGGGCCCGGACCTGTCGGAGAGCCAGTTCGGCTTCCGCAGGGGGCGCTCGACGGTGGACGCCATCATGCGCGTGAGAGCCCTCACGACGGGGGATGCTGTTGCCCGGGGCAGGGTCGTCTTGGCGGTGTCCTTGGACATCACCAATGCCTTCAACACCCTGCCCTGGAGTTGCATAAGGGAGGCACTCCGGTATCACCGGGTGCCGACCTACCTCCGTCGCATAGTCGAGGAGTACCTGACGGACAGAGCCGTCATCTACCCCGGTCACCAGGGAGAATGGACTCGGCGAGAGATGTCGTGCGGTGTTCCACAGGGTTCGGTCTTGGGGCCGCACCTGTGGAACATCGGGTACGACTGGGTGCTGCGCGGCGACCTCCCTGACGGCGTCAGCGTAGTGTGCTACGCTGACGACACGCTCGTCCTGGCACAGGGAGAGTCGCACCAGGCGGCGGCCGACTTGGCGACGCGAGCGGTCGCGACAGTCGTGGAGAGGATCCGGCGGTTGGGACTCGACGTGGCGCTGCACAAGACGGAGGCCATGTGTTTTCATGGCCGCGTCAACGCGCCCACGTCGGGTTACAGCATCACGGTGGGAGGGGTTCGCATCGGCGTCTTGAGGACGATGAAGTACCTGGGACTCGTCCTCGACAGCCGGTGGAACTTCCGGGAGCACTTCCTGTGTTTGGCCCCGAAACTGAATCGGGCAGCGGGCGCCCTCAGGCGACTCCTGCCCAACCTCAGTGGGCCAAACGCCTCCTGCCGTAGGCTGTACGCCGGTGTCGTGCGGTCCATGGCCCTCTACGGGGCCCCAGTGTGGGCCCTAAGCATCCGGACGCGACCAATCAAATTGGTCGCATGCCAGAGGGTCATGGCTATCCGGATGATCCGGGGATACCGCACGATTGCCGGCGAATCGGCCAACCTGCTCGCCGGATTGCTGCCCTGGGATCTGCGACTGCCCTCCAGCGCGTCTATGAATGGCGCGTGGAGGCGCAGCGCCGGGGCGTGACCCCGCTGCCTCGAGAAGTCGAGGCGCGGCGGGAAGAGCTCCGGCGCGATCTCAGGGCAGTATGGAGGGCACGACTGTCGCGACCGACGGCCGGGCACGCCGCAATAGCGGCGATAAGGCCCCTCTTTGAGGAGTGGCTGGAGAGACGTCACGGCGTCCTAAGCTTCCGCTTGACGCAGGTCCTCACCGGACACGGATGTTTCGGGAGGTACCTGTGTCTTATGAGAAAGGAAGAAACGCCTGGGTGTCACCACTGCGTAGATCGCCCGGAGGACACAGTCGAGCATACGGTGCAGGATTGCCCCGCTTGGGCGGAGCACCGACGTGTCCTCACGGTGGCGATAGGCGGAGACCTCTCGCGCCCAGCACTGGTCGCGGCCATGCTGCGGGGCGAGACGGAGTGGGAAGTGGTCGCCTCCTTCTGCGAAGCAGTCATGCTCGCGAAGGAGGAGGCGGGCCGCGTGAGAGAGAGGACAAGGTCCTCCCTCCGCCCCACCCGCGGTGGTGGACGCCCACGGCGTCGGACGTCGCAAGACGATCTCCGGCCACCGTAGGCGCGGGCATGCGGGCGGCGAGTAAAGGGCAACTCGCCGCCCGACCATGGACCATGCCCGGGTCGACGGCGCGTCGTGTTCCACGCGCGCCTCAAAGAGCTGTCAGCAAATGACGGGGCCCCCTCTCAGAGGGCCAAAGCCTGCCGGGGTTGCGGGACTCATACCATCACCGTGACCCCGGAACATAAAGGGCTACTGAAGAACACCGTGGATTTTAGTCAGTACAAGTCTGACAGTACCTCTCGCCCTGCCCGGGGTGAGAGGTCTCATTTGATGATTTTACCACGTAAAAAAAAAAAAAAAAAAAAAAAAAAAAAAAAAAAAAAAAAAGGCTACTGTACCTCGACAATCAATTTGCCTGAAAACAATGCACTTCTGCGCAATCGAAATGCCAATCATACATTTATTGCCTCTTTGTTGTTACTATCCAAGCTAATCATTAATTACGATAATAATTGTAATAACCTTATCAATAACAGCGGGAAGCTACGAGTTAGATGTTATTATATAACAAGGATAACAGCCGGAAATAAAATCAATAAACGTCATAAAAAAATGTAAAGATTGTTTGGTTTAAAATCGTTTCCTGCGACTAAGTACTTAGCACATTTAAGTAGGTATAATTCTCGAACATAACTTTAATTACCCTTAATTTTCTTTCAACACATAGTTTTCTGGATATTGTCAATTATTTATTTAATCCTCATATGCATGTAAAAACAGTAAATAGGCAGACTTCATTCATGGGGTTTCTTTTCTAAATACTGGTTGTCTTTATGATAAAAGCGTTTCTTAGAGCTTCGCCGTTTTACTACAAAGAGTTGTTACTGCAAAACGACCCTATATATCCTCATCAGCCTATAATGTTCCCACTGCTGGGACACAGGTCTCCTCTCTGAGAGGGAGTGGGCACCATAATCCACCACACGGGCCAAGTGCGGATTGTTAAATGTCACATATTATCTTCGAATTTTATTGTTCTAGGACATGCCGGTTTCCTCACGATGTCTTCCTTCACCGTTTTGAGAGCAGTGGTGATGAAATAAGTTACACAAAGTAATGCTCCTGACTGGGTTCGAACCCACGATCTAAACTCGTAAGTTGGGACTGATACCACTGGGCCACCACTGCTCACACCCTATATATCAACAACTTCAAATACTGTAGAGCCGTTTAAATTCCCCACTGCCCAACTACAAATAGGTACCTGTATTTGTATTTCTTATTAAAAAAGGGAAACTCATTTTTTCCAGTACATAAGTCAACACATATCTCCGTCTTAGTAAATTCTTTTGTAAGTGATAACAATTGATCAATCGATTGACAATCAATGCAGTAAAAAACACGCCATTGTTAGCACACCACACGTTTGCAATCACTTAACATAACGTAAGTCTACATCCATTCATAAACTCTTTCCGATTTGCAACAGAGTTTCTTGTTATTCGAGTAAATAGCAACATTGGTATCAAATTGTAGTTACGAGTCTTTTGGTCACATTTGTTAGCTTTGAGGAGCTTTGAGTTTCGATGCTTAATAATAGCTTAGTTTTTTTATTTCAGATTAGTTTACCCGGCAAACTTCGTACCGCCTCAAAACAATATTTTACCTTTAAACCTTCCCTGGAATTCTAAAGGAAATTCAAAGTTATATAGCTAAATCGGTCCAGCAGTTCTCGAAGTTAGTCTTAGAAGAGACTAACGAACTGACAATTGATTTTTATGTTAGAGAAGATAGATTATTGTATTTTAGTATTGTAAATATTATACTAATGTACCTGTCAATTGTAGTCTTACAAGAGAAACAACGAATGTTCATAAACTGTAGATTTATTTCTATAATTATCTCATTAAACATAGGATATCATTTTATCTGACTATTTTTTTTTATTCTATCTTATTGTCAATATATAATGATTTGTTTAGAAGACAAATCAGTTTCTATCATTTATCACCCTTTTTCCCAACTATGTTTAGCTTCGTTTCAAGTCTAACCGCACGTTCGCCAGATAAACAATCAAAGAAAAACAAAAAAACTAGTTATAAGTAGAAGTCGAAACTCCAAACATAATGTCCAAGACAAGTTTGTAAACATACTTGCTCGCCAAGACTTTGCCGGTCAGGGGTTACAAGCGAAAGTCCAACACTTGCATGATTGCTTCATTAGAAATGTAGTCATGGTTCTGCTTGTTTCTACAATAAATACCTTGGAACCTGATGATAATTACTTTAATCCTTTCTCAGGTGTCTTTAATTGTTACATTGACGGTGTTAAAATGCTAGTTTGTTGGAAAAGCAACAAAATCTGTACGTAATAATGCCTGCGTCGCGAAACGTTATCTAAAGATATTTTCGGAAAGAAAAAATGACAGCAAGCAGACTCGAACACGTGTCTTTCTGGACAAGTACTCCACACGCATATCCGACTAAACTATCAACTGCTACTGAATTATTACTAAGAAAATCCTGATAGAAAAGACCCAATTATATTTTGCTTGAACTGGATAACAAACTTGCTCATCATCATCTTCATCTTCTCAGCAGTCGCTTTTGCGACCACTGGACCAAAAAAGGCAGTAAAAACACAATTAAACAATTAACTAATACACAAAGCATCCTTATAACTATTACATAAACAGCATAATCGACAATACTCGTCGAGTATTCCGGCCTCATTCTATACGCCGACAAAACAAATAATTGCGATATCCCTTGAGGAAATATTGATAGAAAGCCGAATGTTTGGGCTTATTAGCTAACACTAATTACTAGTACAACTCAAGTAACGTAATGTTGATTGCGACATGAGTAGGAATCGAGTGGGTGAAGAACATCGGCGGCGGCGGCTTGAACATCATTAAAACAATACAGGTAGCTATTGTCGTACAAAATCTTTAAACGGTTTACGTTACGGCAGTTTTAAAGCTCAATAAATTCTGATAACTATACTTTTCTTTTTTTTACATGGTAAAATGATCAAATGAGTCCTCCCATCCCTTGCAAAGCGGGAGGGACTGTCAGACTTGTACTGACTAAAATCCACGGTGTCCTTCAGTAGCCCTTTATGTTCCGGGGTAATGGTAATGAGGTAAGTCCCGCGACCCCGGCAGGCTCTGGCCCTCTAGAGGGGGGCCCCGTCATCATGCTGACTAGGAATTACTAGTTTATCTGGCAAATTTCACAAATAAAATCTTGCAGGTATGCATAATATAGTTACTTATGTTTTTCTTAATAAAGCGATTTATTAAAAGATCATGAATACTGGATGGTATAAGAAACCACCATAATAATTATCAGCTTTCATAGGATCAACAAACTTCAGATACTATCTTACCAAGATATTCCCGCATTTTACTGCTAACGTCACACCCAGAGGTTACTTAATTGACCAAGATGGTACAACATCAAAGCTAAAGATTAATTTTACACGAAACGGAAAAATGAACGGCAGATAAAGGAAATTGACAATATTTCCTCCCCATCACCGTAAAACTGATAATTTTCCATTTCCTTGCAATCCAAAGATTTCGCTGGCAGTTCTCACGGTTGCCCGCGATTGCTCGCGGTTGCTACAGACAACCGGCACCCGTAGTTCACGGTTGCGCAACCATAGTTAGCGGAATTAGTGCAATTAGTGGTCCTTAAGGGTGCGCTAGTCGGTCATTCTTCCATACAAACGTAGTTTCGTGATTATTCCAATATTTGGCAGTTTAAATTTACATTAAACAATGATCTACATTCATCTCATCATTGTCTAGTCCTGTATGGAATCAAAAAAGTAAAAAAAAACATCTATTATTAGTTATGGGTGTCGAAACTTCCTTATTTTAAGCCTAATTTTTACGAATCTTTGGGGGGAAATAAATAACAAAAGAAGACAGTAAATTGTAAAATACTTTCCATACAGAAATAGATAATTTGTTCAAAATTCTAGATAACTTTATTTTGAACAGATACATTCAGTAGTTTTTTCATAATATCCAAATTCCCGAAGGTCTTTTGAAAAGTTGCAGTAGTTCATTATTCAAAGTAATCACGCATTCATGAGTCAGTCGAAGGGTGGAGTATGTGTGCATAAGTGCCCTAGCTACTTACTGCTCATCCATCCTATCGATACGTGATGTTGGATGAAATAACAAGAATTTTAATCCCGCCCGCCAACGAGTTCGTCCCGCCGTCTAGCGCATCCTTAACGTCGTTAAGATGGGTTTCTAATCAATCTTTCTCGATTGTTTTTTAATTATTTAGATAGCATGAAGTTATGAACTGGGTATCTTTCATTTTTGATATCTTTTAAACAATAGCATGATGCAATTTCTAATTCAAATATTTCAATATGAACGAAGCATTTAGTTATTCTGTTTCCTAGTCTATAACACAAAGCCATCGCAACAAATGATTATTTATTCTATGGCAAATGTAAAAAATAATTTTATCGAATTATGAAAACTTGGCGTATGCCCAGCACTGGACGATTCCAGGTTGATGATGATCAAAATACCATCAATGATTCGTCCTTAAAAATTTAATGCTGTCTCAAAAATATGGCGATTCCTTTAAAATTTTCCATTAACAACAAGATACACAAAAACTGGGCAAAAAAGGTACTGTTTAAAAAGCAAGTTTAAGACAAAACTGAACAAATAAAGCACTTATTATAGAAACCAGTCCATATAAAGGTGACTCAAGGAAGACGACCTATGTCGATTACCAATGTTCCCATATGAGTCTGATACGGAATAAACAAGTACCTATTAAGTTTTTTAAATCAGAAGTGCTTTTAATTATTGTGGAGGTAGGTGACTTTTTTCTTATTGCATTATTTGTTTCGATGATGTGTTCTTCTGTTATCAATGTGTGTCTGGTGGAACGATAATTTAGTTCTTGAAAATTCTTTTGTGACTTGCCTAAGATGTAAGGCCGTATACATGGACTGCTCAACCAGATAGCCGACTCGAGCTGTAAGCTGTAGTATGACTACTCGAAGTAGTTCGACTGCTTGAGTTTTTCCGTAAGTATACAACTCTATCGTGGGGTAACTCAGCACATGTAACTGAACAATGTTTGTTCTAAGACTTTTGGAAATTCGCAAAAAAACATTTTTCATACAAAATGAGAAATTGATCGAGCCCATCACTATGAAAAGTCGTTAACGTTACGCGAAGAACTACGACTGCATAACCGCCTAAGAGATGAGAGATTCTTAGAATTTTCTTAAAATGCAAGTTTTATTGCTTTCATTACTTCTTGTATTATTAATTTTAAAAAAAATACCTTTATAGGAAGTGGAAGGAGTGGAACCAAGGTCTTTGCAGTGAGACACTATAGGCTGATTTAAAAGATTTGTATATAAAATGTATTATAAGATAAAACTAATTTTCTTTGTTTCGGTTTACGGTTTTTACGTCTTAACAAACATGAAGATTTCTTAGTTATATTTATTCAAGTTTAATTTATGAACGTGTCCGGAAAGTTAATCTGTTTAAACATTAAGGTCACCCGGGGCGAAAGCAACTAAACAAAATAATTTTGAAAGTTTGCTTCCCTCTACCATAAGCTACTTAAATAATAGGGATATTCTAGTAAACGTACTTCATTGCATAGTTTTCGATAAACAGTTTCGACATAAATTAACTTACAAACAAGCTTTAGTTTTTCATTAATTTGCATTATTGTTGAATATGACCAGTAAAAGTTACATTCACCCCACTTTGGGGTAAATGTGACTATTCGTTATAACTCTGTTGTAATCTATTTCTAAATGTTGAGGTCAAGAGTACGTGTCGATGCACACATAATTATCTGTAAAAGCTATCTACAGTTGCTGAGAAAGAGTTCAGTTTCAAGTAAATTTAGTTTAATTTTTTTATGGGGCGAATGCGACTGTCTTCCATGCTGACTAGTGTTGAGAATTTGAGATGTAGTACCTACTACTTATCGATAAATATAAATATGCAAAGATTCGATAAATAACAATAATGGAAGGTTTAAATTTAATGTAAAAATACAGTTTTTGGCGCGTAGCGTATGAATGTGATATTATTGCTGAATGAGGAATATTGAAGCGTTCCGCAGCTGCATAACTGGATAACTGATTTTGCTTTACTAGTCGTACAGCTTCCAGAAGTGTTTCACAGCAATAAGTGTTCTCGTTTTTTCTTTTATAATTTCTGATACCTAACAAAATTTGGATTTTGTATTAACTTGGTACATTTTTTATTTAAGCTTTCTGTTTTATTATATAACTAGCTGTGCCCGCGACTTCGTTCGCGTGGATGTCGGAAATTACCAATGTATTTTTTTGTGCGAAGCGTCGGGTAAAAAGGTCTCCCTCCAAAATCCCACCGTATCCCATCGTATCCCATCTTATCCCATCTTATCCCATCTTATCCCATCTTATCCCATCTTATCCCATCTTATCCCATCTTATCCCATCTTATCCCATCTTATCCCATCTTATCCCATCTTATCCCATCTTATCCCATCTTATCCCGTCCTGTTCCGTCCTGTCTCGTCCTGTCCCGTACTGTCCCGTCCTGTCCCGTCCAGTCCCGTCCTGTCCCGAGCTGTCCCGTCCTGTCCGTCCTGTCCCGTCCTGTCCCGCCCTGTCCCGTCCTCTCCCATTCTGTCCCGTCCTGTCCCGTCCTATCCTGTCCTGTCCCGTTCTGTCCCGTCCTGTCCCGTCCTGTCCCATCCTATCCCGTCCTATCCCGTCCTGTCCGTCCTGTCCCGTCCTGTCGCGTCCTATCCCATCCTATCCCATTCTATCCCATCCTATCCCATCCTATCCCATCCTATCCTATTCTATCCCATCCTATCCTATCCTATCCCATCCTATCATAATCATTAGATGAATTTTTATTTGAATATGTAGCAGAATCGAAGCTAGATCGCGCTATGAACTACGCGTCTTGGTGTGAACTGACCGTAATTTTACTTCTGAAACACTTTATATTCGAATAACTTTTGATAGACTGAACCGATTCCAATGAAACAAAAACTAAATTCCTCTCCAAGTTACGCTTAATCGTTGTGTATAAAAGTTATCTACATAAATTTCGTACATTTTACGTGATACCTGGACAAATAAACATACAAACAGACAAACAGACAAACAGACAAACAGACAAACAGACAAAAATTCTAAAAATGCTAGAAATGGGTTCTATTGGTTGTCCTTTAATACCCTGGCTAAATTTTTTGAGTTTTTTTTTAATGTACAAAAATAACTTTTCTACGCTTTTATTATATGTATAGATTGCAGATAAACATTTATCGAAATATCGACACGGAACGTCACTAGTAATTTGCAGTTTCCATACAAAAAGCATGGGGCAATTGTAACTGCAAAAATAGTCGCAATAACCCACTTGCATGAAAAGTTGGGGTTAATGTAACTATATCAATAAAATATTAATTACAACACCTAGAGTTTAACCAAATATACCAAAAACACTGACGTTTTATCTTATTTTTAGGATGCACTTATAATTTTCCTTGCGACGACTTGAAATATTTTTAATGACATAAAACATGACACAGGCCGCAGCAACACGTTGCTCCAAAATGACGGCTGACAGAAAATGGTCTGTCAGTACTACAGTCGGTGAACTGGCGATGCCATCTGTACTTTATTTGAAAAAACTATGATTCCTCTTTACTCCAATAGATAGATATATCTACAAAAACTATTAGATAGAGAGAAAAATGAATTAGTTGCTTTAGCCCCATAGTTACATTCGCCCCGGGTGACCTTATATAATAAAATCTCTAAAGGATTGTGAAAACCGGATCAAAATATTTTGCGGAGGTTAGAAGAACATCGTGTTCGAATTAACATAATAATATTTAGACATGGATATTATATTTTGCATAAAATATAGCAGCTTTAAACATCCATCTCAAAAGTGGAGATATGATCTTATAAAGACCACAGAATAGCGCTTAATGCAAGCCGTTTCCAACCAGAACGTGGGCTTACATTACATTTACGTTTTATAAATGTAAATGGGAGAGGCCTACGTTCAGGAATAGACGTCCTTTTTTTACGTGGTAAAATCATCAAATGAGTCCTCCCACTCCGGACAGGGAGAGACTCAAAGTACGACTCAAGACTCGTCGTGTGTACGTTGAAAGCGTCTGTCCACATTATTGAGCACCATTAAATCTACCAATTATTTCCAACTAGATAATTTTTCAATATTTTCGTCCTGTTTTAAAACCTAAAAAAGTACTTTAGAAAGCTGTGGTAGGTACATAGATTCAAATCTCTGTCTCATCGATTGCATAGTCCCCGACTTTGCACAAATCATGAGTTTTTTATCTTACACATTTTTTTATAATTTATTTGACATTCGACTCTTGATAAGATGCAAGTCTGACTCATATAACATAAAACGCATCATAGACTGGTATTCCTATACTATACCTACATGTATTTTAAATAACCTTGTACAAAAAGCTCTGAATCAGCATCTAAATGTTTGGTAAGCGGATCTTTAGGTGACGCAAGTTAACTGTTGAACTTTAGCTTGTTTATGTCAAGTGGATTCTTTTATTGTATTGTAAAACCTATTTTTTCAGTTCTAACAATCATTTCCGTATTAATAAGTTTCGTTTTCTTTGCTCACTAGAGCTGCCTTGTGACTTGTTAATTCAGGACGAATTCGTCTCGAAATCTAGAGATTTTTTTGAATGAAGAATGAGTAATTTTTCAAAGCATTTTTTTTTGTGGTAAAATCATCAAATAAGTCCTCCCGCCCTGTAGAGTGGAAGGGACTGTCAGACTCTTACTGGCCAAAAATTTATCTTCTTTCGGCTGCCGTTTACTTTCCAGGGCAAAAGCGAAAGATAGGAGTATCCACCTGTAGTAACAGCGAGTATTACTACTAACACTTATCACCAATCAACACTATCTACATCTTATCTCGCGTGTATTAATAAATAAGTACTGGTTGACATTGCGGCGCAGGCGCACCCTTGAGGTCGACCGCTGTGTGTGTAACCCTTTACTGTAATGTAAAACCTGTTCTATCGGCTATACAGTTTAGCAAGATAGCGTCTTACGTTACTACCCTCTATTATTTAAATTTAAAGTCGCATAAGTTTGTCTTTTTGTGATCATTATTGTTAAGACTAGGTTTATGAGTCAGAAATTTACGAAAAATCAACCAGGTATGTCTAAAATTGCATTAAAGCTGGGGCGAGGCCCTAATTTATAATGGCCAGTTGTAAAGATATTCAATAACAGCTTTTAGTACCTAATATTAAAGCAAACCGTGGATTTTAGTCAGTACAAGTCTGACAGTCCCTCTCGCCCAGCCCGGGGTGGGAGGACTCATTTGATTATTTTACCACGATAAAAAAAAAGTACCTTATATTAGCGCCCCTTGTGGAAAGGTAAATCAAACTCTCATTCACTAAAAACCTAATTGTCTCTTTGCATACCCTTTACGTTTCAGGGCCGCAGTCAATTCAATAAAAGGCAGAATTGCTGTCAATATTTCCGTGACACCGGCAATTCAACGTTCAATGTTCATGTTCAATGTTCATGTTCATTGTTGCATTGCTTGTCTTGAAATAATGAACTCTTCTGAAACCTAATGTTAGCAATGTTGGAATAAATGAGAGCGTCAACATTTTCATAATGTTTTATTTAGGTGAATGTTTAACACAGTAATAATTAAGCGGTCGGTTGGTGGTTGTTGTAAGTTCTAAATGTTGTACATGAGGAAACATAACGTTTGCCAACTTTAATGTTGTAACTTGAAATACTGTCAACAAGTCATAGGTATTTTTCTTAACATTTACACTTCTATAGCATTATGTGTTGCCCGTGGTTTCGCTCGCCTCTACCCTGTAAAGGTTTTATTGAATTGACACATTAGTATGTGTCATTATCGTATCATCCCCACATACGTATGTTTTGTTTAAGTTCAATGTAAAAGGGTCCCCGTATCCTCTTCTATATGGAAAAAAAATGCCTGATTTGTATATCGAATTCAGGATCTCTTGCTTGGCTGTTGCACTTGTGGCCATTATGCATATCTAATATATATAATTCTCGTGTCACAGTTTTCGTTGCCATACTCCTCCGAAACGGCTTGACCGATTTTGATGAAATTTTTTGTGCTTATCCGGTATCTATGAGAATCGGCCAACATCTATTTTTCATACCCCTAAGTGTAAAAATAATTTATATGGCAAAACATCGTTTGCCGGGTCAGGTAGTAATATTAATAAATAACAACAATTAAAACTATGTATATACACCTGCTAGGGCTCCTAATAAATTAGTCACCTACCAGGAAATCACACAAATAGAATCACAATACACTCATACATCTACCCCATACACATCAAACAAGATTTACAAGTGTAACGCTATCCTAATTTAAAGTTCTTCAATACAACACGATCAATATAGTGTCTATAATGAACCACAGAGTAAAAAATATAATTATGAAACGAGTCGTGCACGTTATGTCTGAACTACTTTTTATGAACCTTTTTTGTTGGTGTCTAACGAATTTGATTGACCCTAATATAACGTTGTATAATTTGGATAACATATAATTATAGTGGTATGGATGATTGGGGAATTAAGGTAGTATCCGAGATATTTTAGGAATAACTACTATTATATAATTGGTTAGGATTATTCATGTAACAGACATGACAGCACAAACAAGACACTTATCAGTATCAATGTTCAAAAGCAAGTGAAGAAAGCAACTGATGCATCTAACAAACATTTTAGAGGAAAATAGGTATTATAGTAGCTCGCTGTCCGATCAACCACAACCTGACGGGGACCGATATGGCCTGCTGGTGTCACGCGACTGACTTAGTACATCACTCCATGTTGCATCAAAAGTTCAAAGTTTTCGAATTGAAATCGAACACACAAATAAACGATTTTCTCCTCACGATTGAGTCATAACTACCAAAAAACCCATCCACAGTAATACTCACCTCAAACTTACATAACTCATCATAACACGGAACAAAAAGTATAAAGAAAACATAAAATAAAACATACAAATAAAAAATAATTCGAATAGCACCTTTTGATTAGCGCGTTGAACTCTTTTGTATGGCAAAGCGAATGAATGGGCGAAATACGCTACTGAGAAAAGTTGAAAACTCTCACTCGATGTTGTATCGTAAAAAGCGAAAGTTTTTATTAAAGAAGTCGGATACTCTATGGTTTTTTATTACTGTTGTGACCTTGAGCAATCAATTACGTAGTGATTGATGGGTATTATTTTAGTGTTTTATGTTTGGTTTTAAAGGGAACGGTAGCAGCAATTTGTATTTACGAGTTTTATTACTGTTTGTGGATTTAATTGCGCAATTTACTTTTTTTTTTAACTCCAGTAGCTTCATAGATTTATACATTGGGAAAAACGGACTTATATTTATAGCAATAACCTAAATAGGTAGTTCATACCTAATGTTTCTCAAACATGATGGCGGGACTGTCTTATCAGGTAAACGTGACCCCGGAACGTAAAGGGCTATTGAAGGACACCGTGGATTTTAGTCGGTACAAGTCTGGCAATCGCTCCCTTCCCGACCTGGGTGGGAGGACTCATTTGATGATTATACAAGGAAAAAAAAACGGCTGTCAAACATCTTCTCTAGTGTTTAGCGAATCTGTAAGTAGGTAGATATAAAACTAATCCGGATATACATTCGGTCATTTTACAATTAATATTAATGTCAACAAGTCAATAATATGGTACAAATATATCTTTAACACAAGTATTATCTGTGAGAAGAGCCGGAATAGCGACCGCGGTGCGACGGGGAATGTGCGCCGGCGCGGCGCAGCCAAGGACGCGTCGTCGGTACTCGCGCGCAGAGTCGCAGACACAGCGGAATTGTACATTGTATAGTTGCATTCAAATGTATGATCGTTGTCATTTATAAAAGAAACATTTTAACATTGAATGAAGGCTTTCGTCAAAACGTATCTAAGTGCACTAGAGTATTCACGTTTTCTCTTATGTCTTATGTTTTAAAGCAAATTTTGGAAAAAAATATAAGACTCTTCCTTACCAAGAGCAATGCTCCTCTATCATTGTACTGGAAGGCTATGTAGTATTTTTGATTTAAATAGACTTCTAAAGACGAGTTATTAGATCATAAATTCATAAGTTATTGAAACTAGTAAGGTAAGGAAATGGTAAGGAAATTTAACTAAGACATATATCAGCTTAAATAATTAGTTGTTAAAAATAAAACAGATTTTAGGTAATAATCAAACCAGTTGCCCTAACACACTCTTCACACTAGTTTATACAAAGACTAAAAACTACAGGATATTTTGAACAGCATATTTAAAAATCGTGATTCACTAAAAACTGTGTCATTAAATCACAAAACACGTTGTACCGACATTAAGTCCATCATCACTTCCTGGATCTAATGGCTATTTTAGAAAAAATAATAAACATGTAATTTAAAATACTAAAACGCTGCCATTTATCTCTGGTTCCCAATTAAGCCATAAATCTAGGAGCATCTTAAGCCAAAACACATTAAATAAAAAAAACACATAGTACAAAAAGGTTGACTGTTTCGCAAAATCTTCTTGAAAACAGGTCACGCATTATCCATTATCAAATAAATTCAACCATTTTAGTCATTAAGATTTGAAACTATAGTTTACTAAACACTTCCTCGAATCAATGCAAAAGAAATTAAAAAAACGCTGGCAAATTTTAATTTGCTTCATCATCATCATCAGCCTATAATGTTCCCACTGCTGGGACACAGGCCTCCGCTCTGTGAGAGGGAGTGGGCCATAATCCACCACGCGGGCCCAGTGCGGGTAGGTAGATGTCACATGTGTTCGAATTTTTGGTTCTAGGACATGCCGGTTTCCTCACGATGTTTTCCTTCACCGTTTTGAGAGCAGTGGGTGATGAAGTAAATTACACAAAGTAATGTGCCTGGCGGGGTTCGAACCTACGACCTACAAACAACTCGTAAGTCGGGACCGATACCACTAGGCCACCACTGCTTAATTTGCTTAAAAATATTATAGTTATAGAAAACATGTCACGCTCATCCGACATACCTACCTAATCTATAATTAATTTAATAATTCCAATATATTTCAGCCATTAAGCTTCATAACAGGTAGTGATCCTCATTAGTACGCTATAAACCAGTTCCCTAACCTGTGTTGATCACTTGGCAGTATGTCGTTTGACCTTCGCCATAATTAGAAGAATCAGGTCTTAGCTTTATGTATTTTTCAATAATAGGCAGATTATGTTCGTAATTTTATAATATTTCTAGCTTTGGCCTTGGGCTTCTCTTGGTGCCTCGTGTGGGGTATAAAACCAGCTTATGTTTTTAGATGAAAACATGTACATTATGATTTCATAGAAATTGGTTGAGTGATTTCGTAGATTAGCGTATACATAAACCTTAGTGACATAAGGTTTTCATATATTTACATTAAATACAGAGGTCTTCAAATGAACTCTATCGCTGCGTAGGTTACGTATGACCATCATCAATAGTAAATTTCATTTAATTTGATTAACAATAACTTACATCGATTGTCAATTCCACAATACTTACAATACTGCTTCGTATTACCCGTCATAAGAACGTAAAACCTAGAAGTTCTTGAAATTATCGACAAAAGGCCATCTTGGGGTCAAGCCATTCACACATAAATAATTAACTTCTATAATTCCCACTGCTTAGCCATAGACAAAATTACTGTATAATAATACATTTAATTACTCTAGCAACACTGCAAGAATTCTCTCATTTTTAGCATAGCATTGATTGCTAACCTACATAACTTCACAAGAATGCCATTATATTTCTTCATACATATAAATACTTATTATATATTAACCTTTACTGACTTTCAAGACATAAGCACTGTTGCTAAGGTTCCAAATGTTATACCACAATAGGTCATAGAGTTTGAACTTGTGACATTTCAGTCATTTTAGTACGGTTTCAAGTTTCGGCTGTTGTTGCGGACTATTATTTTATTTTATTGTATTTCAAAAACCTGACAGAATCTTCACAGCAGACACTTCAAGTAAAACATTCTGAGTCTGTCATTTTAGAGCGAAATGTTATGGAAAAGAATTGAAAATTTTCCCCAATAATTGCAAACACGTGCTGTCTATTGGCAAACATACTTCTCTATGAAGCAAGTGTCTGGAAATTAAATTATAAAGTGTGAAAAACTTGCTGGGAGACTAAAAAATAAATATATGACCAATTAAAAAAAATATATGACAATTAAATATATGACCCTTCTTCTATTTTAAATAGGACATCGTTTGGGTTGATTGGTAACCGAAAAAAATTGACGAAATAATACAAATTCTGTAGACTGTACTTAAAAATGATAAAATCGACATAAAGACGTCAATTGAATACATTAATGACATTTAAAATATTCAAGTAATACCTGACAAGCAATTTTAATAGCTCAATCTATAGAAATAAAACATTTTTTGCTCTAAAATGTTAATGATCATCCTTGACAATCCGTGAATGTATATTAGATCTCTTAAAATACCAGAATTTATATTCACAGTATGTACTTTATGCTTTAATCTATTAAATGGCATATAATCTTAATTATTATTTTTAAGCGTCATCAGTCAGAACGAT
Organism: Agrotis ipsilon; assembly: GCA_028554685.1. Lineage (NCBI taxonomy): Eukaryota > Metazoa > Arthropoda > Insecta > Lepidoptera > Noctuidae > Agrotis > Agrotis ipsilon. The sequence continues at coordinate 15,487,655 of CM052969.1, read as the reverse complement.
TTTAGATCTTTTATGCCCTGAACATATTGAGCGCATTAAATAAAAGTCTAATTTTTTCAAACAAAGTTACTTCTTTTAAGGTGAATGGATCAACCAGCCCGCGAAGTTCAAAATTTCTTCCGTTATTTGCAATTTGCAGACTATTGCTAGGTTTAATGTTGATTAAAATATAATTTCGTGGGCTGGTGTGAGCATTCCCATTAATGACCGTCATTAATTCAGATGTAAACTCATTTATACTCAATTTGCCAATACCAAGAAAAATAAATGGGTCGCCGACTCAAAAAATCAGGAAAAAGGTAGTAGAATGGAGAATGCAGAATCTCAGGAACAACTGTTTCGAACTATTTTGTGTTAGATAGTCCATTTATAGAGGAAGGCTATACGACATCACGTTACGACCAATAGGAGCCAAGAGATATTGCGTTTTCGCTTGCAACCCAGTGAAATGTTTAGCCTCTCGATTTACAATCAAGGCGATAAAGCTTTTACGGTCTGATATATAAGTCTGACAACGAAAGTAGAGCCGCTGGTTTTCTCCTTAATCCATAATACTCATACGTTTGGATATCGATATTGAAGATAGATATAACAGTGTTTTTTTTATTTCGTAGTAACATCATCAAATGAGTCCTGCCAACCCAGGGTGGTACGTAGAGATTGTCAGACTTGTACTGACTAAAATAAACAGTGCTCTTTCAATAGCCCTTTACGTTCCAGAGTCACGGTTACCTGTTTTAATAGTCCCGAGAACCCAGCAGACTTTGACCATCTTTGCGTTCCATCACATTGCTAACAGCTGTTTGAGGCGAGTCGACTCGGGCATGGTCCATTATCAGACGGCGACGCACCCATTATCCGTCCCCCAAAGTTATATTCGATTAATTAGAATTAAAATGATAATTAGTTTGCAACAGATTCTCGGATTGAGTTGGCGTTACGTAAAGTACGTTTAAAACCTGTCTGTTCTAGTTAACATTCCGAACGCACGCACCAGTATTATAAGTTAGTCAGTTGGTCGACCAATGACTGACTTTTAATGTAGCTTTATCCTTGTTGGGTTGGCATAATTGTACACAGTTGAACCGAGTTATTTTTTAAATATTTAGGGACATCAGGCTCTGAAATCCCGGCCAATATATCCGGATCCAAGATGAGATTGATAAAGCTCAGAATGCAAGTGACTGCCATGTACTGGCTCAAATCCACGGTTCTTTAAATAGTTCTTTACTTTGCAGGGTCACGGTTACCCATTAAGATTTTCCCGCGACCCATAATCCAAAACCCTTTAAAATAAAAAGCCACTTAGAAAAATAAATAAATTCTAATTACTCAATGATGTTGCAGAATATAGTATCTCCATTATTTTTATCAAGAACACCCAATTCCTATCTCAATTACTTCCCAGTTCTTCAAGAAAGTTTAACAAACCTGATCGTTACTGAGATCCATTAGTGAGTCTCTCTTATTAGTTTAACGACTACTTATAGCATATTTACGTAATGTTAGCACTTACATAGTCGTAGCTAGCTCATAAAGATCCGTTTTAATTGTGTTTAAGAACCATTAGACTTTTATCTTTGCGTAATATTGTTCCGGAATTGTTTTTGAGGACGTCTTTTAATTATGGAAGCTTCCCCATAACGCGATGCGACACAATTCGACCGATTCCAACTACAAGAGAAAATCATCCTTACGACCACGACTTAAGACATAAAACGTGCGTTTGTAGATGAAAAACAAAACACGCTCACCACGACGACGTCAAGTCAATCGAATTGCATCATTATATATCTTAGTAACAAGGACGATTTTGCTAAGACCAACGTGCCATTCCCCGATACAGCCTTGTGTTATACGCAACCCTGGAACTACAGAAGGTCTAAAACTGGCCAATTTAAGCCCATAATCCCAATGATTCACTTCGCATTAGTGACGTTACAAAAAAAAAGTGACAAATATTTTTTGATAATTTAACTAACATACCCTTATTTATCGTCAAAGTAATGAAATATTTGTATGAGACATTTTTGTATCTAGAGAACGTGCTGCTGTTTGTAAGGTCATAATCGAGGTATAGAACTATATGAATAGTGTTTAAGGCGAACAGCCTGTTATTAAATGGAAATATCCAATTATCGATTATATTAGGGCATTTTAAAAATAAAAAACAGGTACGATTAGAAAGCTTTAACAATAAAATTGTTCCAGCGTTCTTAGAGAAAAGACCTGACATTTAATTGCCAACTTATTTCCTAACCGCGCATAGCCAAACAGAGAAATCGCAAAACAAATCGAGTGAAATTCCAATCGTTTTGCCTGAATACTACGATTGTATACCGATTATATTATCAACCAGTTTGTTACTCAACTAGTCGGACTCAGATGAATTCCTCGCCTTTCGTAAAAGTGACCAATTTTGACGATTACGTATGACTTATGGAAATAAAGGCATAAGCTGTTACGAAACTTGAATAACGCTCATTAATTAATAGGCTGAATCACATTCATTTACTGGCTTTCTTGCATAAAATTTAAAAAGAAAAGCTTGAAGTCTATGGTCATGTAGGTATTTTATGAATCAGGTTCTTCCGTATAACTTATGAATAAAACTTACCATTTTAAATATCGAATAAAACCAACTCGTCCTGTCAAAGTTCCCCATCCTTATAAACTTAAGTACACAAAGAATCTATCGATTGGACTTTTGAAACACTATACTGTTATTCACATTATTCACAACATCACATGCGAAGTATTTCCAAAGCACATTAATGAAAAAAAAAACTATATTGACACTGGCCGTGAACACGCGATTTTTAAAAAAAGTTAAGAAAAGTCGCGTTCGAAATTCAAGTTTTGGCGGGAAGCGTTCACTCGCGCGGGCTGCGCGCCACAGACTGCCAACATGGCCGCTTATTTTTTTGACGGTTCACACGAGTCGATTCACTTTCTACGACCTTACGGCGTATGCGACTCGTAATTAAGCATAAAGATTTACGTAACACGCCGATGTAACCCGTGTCAAATTTGATTTCCGCGAATTTATCTGTTTTAGGACACCTGTGAGTGTGCCAAAAAGTTTGAGGCTTTATTTCCTCAGTTTGCAAAAATTTAAGGTAGTTGAACATTAGCAACGGTTCAAATTACCTGTATATTATTTATTTTTCCCGCATTAAGCCTATTGAATGGATATACCTAATTGAAGTTATCAATCGAATATTCAGTGATCAAAAATGTATGCTAGAAAAAAAATTAAAGCAGTCAACATGAAATCGTCATAGATTAAAATTATGGTAAAATAACAACATAATGTCCCGCACACGATCGAACCCCAAGTATTGCTTACGACTTGCGACCATGTAGTCCAATGAAGCTGACTCTGTATTTCACCTATAAATAAATACTAGACTCAGAAACGAACGCATTTGTCACATACTGTTATATTGTAACAAGTTCTCGACCTTATAATCAATATGTATGGATCCGGTTCACCTAACCTTCGAGCTAGACCGAATGACTATGTGAACTGTGCACTACAGGCTACAATCCAAAACTGATCTTTATGACTGATGATATTACAGTTAGAAATAAAAACTTCTACCTCACCTTTTAAAAAATGAGCCTTACATAGATTGAAGACTTTTTGGGAAATATTATGACAATGGGACGATAATTCCCGATGTCCACCCCCAATATGGCCACCACTGGTGGACAGAGAAACTTTTTATATGATATTTACCCTCTGTGCACTTTGGGGTGGATAAAAGGAAGATTTCATATAGGTAACATATCTCCCTGGCCACCACTGGTTGACAGTGATACGAAATTTATTAAATATATTAATCGGTAATTGTTGTTTTTCCTTCGTATTTCTTTTTCTTCTGTATAGTTTAGTTGTTCTGTCCTGTGTGTGTCAATACATCTATTTTCTTTTTTTCTAAAAAATTCGTAACAGTGGTGGCCAGAGGGAATGTTCGTATTAAATTTTCTTTTGGTCTACCTTGAAGTGGACATAGGGAAAATTTAGTTTATTAAGTCTTGCTGTCCACCAATGGTAGCTAAATTGGACCGGACCGCACAATTGGGAGGATTAAAAAGGCCTCTGATGGTTCGTATCACACATACCTAAAATAGTGAAAACAAAATATCAGCATTTAGGAATTTACTGTAATTATTATTTGTAAAAAAAATGGCCAGTTGGCATATCAGTCAATTAAAGTGATTTATTAATGTTTATTTATTAACCGCGATACTCAGGCACGTCAAGTCGTCAACTACAATGTATTTAGTATGTCAACGAATATACAAAAAAAAAACATTGAACACACTAAATTAAAGGAGTATAGTGCACTGAATATTCAATTGATGAATTAATTAGCGGCTAATGATTTTCATTTCCCGGTATTCAATAAAACGAAGAAAGGAGAATTGGAGGAGGAAATTGGAAAATTGCAATAATAGTACTCGTAACTTATAGTTGATTCTAAGATGAAACTTAAAGTGTTCAAATGCTAATAATATATAACGAGTAAATAGGTAACACGACAGTGCTCAGTCCATTAAAATACCGAATTAAGCTAATCTATACGAATATCGTAAAGCTGAAGACTGTGTTTGTTTATTTGGTTGAACGTGCTAAAATCAGTTAGTAAGTACTGGTTCATTCAAATATTTGTTACTTGCGGGAATCGAACATACGACACGCAGCAGTCCAATCCCCCCATGAATATGCGAATGACTGAACAAGGAAACTCTCGCATCATTTATAAGAAAATAATAAACAATAAAGTGTAAGAGAAAGATCTCAGAAAATGCTACCACAGTCTTGAAATATTTTTTAATAAAGGCGCGCCGGTCTAGCCTGCTACCGACTGCATTCCAGTGTTTTCGTTGAACCGGTCACGAGTGATCTAGGACACAGTCATGTTGAAGGCTTGTGTGGTGGAGAAGGGCGCTTGGTACTGACAGGCTTGTATTTTTACTTAGTATTAGTGTTACTGCTAAGACAGGGGGGGTTATGATTTCTACGTAAAACTTTGTAGAAGCTAACGTCTTTTTTTCGTTGTTAAAGTCAACAAAGAGTCCTCACGAGTTGGCTGAAGGGGAAGGGACTGTCAGACTCACTGAATAAGGGTCCACCCCAGCCTTCAATTGCACTTTAAGTTCCATAATAATGATACAGACTTTAATTTTTTTTTAATATAGATAACAAAATGGATACCACACCTGTCCAGGATTCGCGGACTGTCTTATCAAGTAATCGTGGCCCAGGAACATAAAAGGCTATTGAAGGAATACTTGGACTTTAGTCAGTACAATAAATCTGACATTCCCTCGTTCTGCCCTGGTAGCGGGACTCATTTGATAATTTAGCCATCAAATGAGTAGCCAATAACTGATGGTAGCCTATGGTGTGATTGCCCGGGTTGTATCACTACACTATGGAGGTGGCTAGGGGTGGACCCCTAAAATAATACAGAGAAAATATGCCTAATAATATCTTAACACTGTATTTATTATCCAAACCAGATCTTTACAAATAACTAGCTCGACGTGTACGTGATTTTCGCTCGCTCGCCTGCTCGTGAACAAGTAGAGTTCCTGTGGCTCTGCGGAAGTCTTTATTGACAAGGAAGTCATGATTCTTTATTGCTTCTGGTTCTTGAATCCCGACAACAATTTTGTTGTGACAATTTTTAATTCCAGAGCGTGGTGACACTGGTGACTCTCAAATTGTTTCTTAGAGTACACTTTCCACAGAATTCTTCAGAGTAGGAGCAGATTGTAAATGTCTCCACTTGTTTGTTTGATATTTGTTTACAGCTCTTTTAGGACCGCCATGTCAATGATGGCAAGTCACTCAATACTCGCCGTCAGCATGCTCGCGTCTACGGTGGCCATGGGCGTATTCCACGGCGGCTGGGTCGTGATGTGCAGGCTGTCCTCCCACGTCCTGCCTCCTCCTATGCTTCCCGCCACCTTGTGGGCAGGAGGTGGCGCATAGTTTCGCACACAGTCCACATCGACATAAAATGACGTTGGAGTTATCATCGTCCCACTTATAAGTGGGTTTGGAATTGCGTTATTTTCACACTGATTACAACGTTCTCTTTCAAAAACTGTCAAAGGCAACTGCATAAAAGGAAATTTCTCCGGATACTTTATTTTTTAATCTCTTTGACAAATAAACTTTCCTTGGGCGTTGTATTCTGCACACGACGTAGGCGCAACACAAAGAGAATTGCCTCAATGTCACACAGAACAGAAGGCCATCTCTTAACAATAGACAATATTGTGACTTGGAACTTATAAACTGCGGGCTTAGTTTCTCATTATGGACTTTGGAGGTCCTCCTTGAAATATTGAAAGATTTGTTTATCTTCCTTAATCCGAGGTTCATAAAGCCATTAAAATACCCCACATTCACAAGCTTGGCTTGAAAAGTTGGTTAGTTGATAAGAGTCTCTCTAAGTTCTTAATAGCAACAACAATCCTGAAAGGCAAACAATCAAAGTCCAGAGGGTATGTAGCCTTAAATAACACTCTAATGGTAGACAAAACCGTTTCTGTCACTGACTTTGAATTAGAATTTTTTGGAGTATTGAAATATCGTTTTTACGGTACGAGAACCCATCGAGCATTACATTTTTCGCATAGACAGTTTAAAATCGGAAAGCGAACAAATCGGATACAGGACTTTCGATAAAATACGTAATTCATATTGTAATTCTTAGGAATTATATTCGGAATTTTGAAAAGAGGAACTTAGAAATTCGGAATAAAATATTTCGGAGTATTTGGGTGTTCCCGTGGGAGGAGATGTATTTTCACCTACTTGTGTCGGGGTATTCAGTGTATCTTCTGTCTTTATCTTCTTGATGGCATCACCATGTTTGTCTCGGCCGTGACGAGACTGCTCATCAGATGAAATTCTGAACAAGTCAGTGAACTCGACAACATATTATGAAATCACTTATTGATTTCGAAAAAGCTTCAGCTGCTTTTTTTTTGGAAACAATCACAATTGAGAAAAATAAAGTAAAATTACTAAATACAAACCGCATGGATGGATAGTTGTGTACATATACTACACTAATATGAAAAACTTTTAAATTCCGAAATTCCCCAATACGAATTTCAAAATACCGGTTATCATAATTCCGATTAGTCTAGTCTAGATATCCCCGAATTATCCCGTCATTAATCCTAAGTTTATATTCCGAAATTCCGATTTCCCGTTGAAATAGGCGCTGCTAGCTGATTGCATTTCAATAGTGATTTTTTTTTTGAGAATAGACCATTATATCTGTGTTTTACTATTATCTGGTAACTATAACCGTATAACTAATTTATGAATACGTCCAGCTGAGGGGCGTGGTCGAATCCGGGACAGAGCAGCACAGTTGGTGAAGTAGCTACGCGAATGGCTGCTGCACTGCTTGACCCAGGTTTGATTCCTGCAAATAGTTCTTCCGGGTCTGCATTGCTATTTTCATCAGTCGCACTGTACGATCGACTCAGAAATGAGGAGATTCGTAGATGAACCAAAGTTACCGACATAGTCCAACGAATTAGCAAGTTGAAATGGCAGTGGGCAGGCCTTAAAGCACGTATATAGAACTGATGGCCGATGGGGCCGTAAAGTTCTCGAATGGAGACCACGCACCGGCAAGCGCAGCGTAGGACGTCCACCCACTAGGTGGGCAGACGATCTTATGAAGACCACAGGATCACGCTGGATGTAGGCCGCTTACAACCGATCCTACTGAAAGTCGAAAGGGGAGGCTATTATGTTCAGCAGTGGACGTCTTACGGCTGATATGATGATGACTGTACGATCGGACGATCTCAATGCCGCCTCGTCGAAGAGCACATCGTAGGTAGAGTGTGTCTCCAGCGCTGAGATTTCTTATAGAGAATACTATAGTGTATGTGTTGATCACCTTCATTGATTTCTTCAAATAATTACACAAATTCCAAGTACAGATAGCGCGCGAGTTGAATGCAGAGCTTAGGAATGCGGTAGTGCTGTTGACAAGGATGGCAAAGTACTACACTGCAGGCGCGTGAAGTGGGGCGTGCGGGTAGCGGGGGGCTCTTCACCTCAGACCCCGACTGCATTCAACTCGCGCGCTATCTGTAACTAGGTAATTAAGATTCTCTAATGTCCGTCCATCAGTTCCACCTAATGTCTGCCAGACCGGACGCAAACGGCACATCAAACAAAAACCCTACGACGGAAACGGATATTATAAAGTATTATTACCAACATTGCGATTGACTTTCAAAGCACGCGTTATATGATTTTTGCATAAATATGGAAGTTTTACAGTAAAATTGATATCATTAAGAATACCTAATTTATTTTATTTATTGAGTGAAAGACGGTCGTTAATATTTTTGATAGGTGCAATACCTAATTTATTCTCCCCGGACCGTGACTTCCGTAGGGCAGGAAGTTTTCGTTTGTTTTTGTCTGGTCCAAGAAACGACCTCAACACAGCTTTGGCCCCATTCCACCATCGGGTTTATCGTGTTTCCGAACATAAACAACCTCTTCAAATTGTAAGCTCGCTGCATCGTCGACTTTGTTTGTTTTTTGGAACGTCCCTCCAAGTCCTACCCTTTTTTGAACGTGTGGAAATCATCATGGTCTTTCCTCCGCTGGGGAAAACGAAGGGACATGTCAGACTCGATTGACTAAAACCATACTGTGTCACTGTGAAGAATGATGAAGCGTAAGTGGACCGTGCTGGCTGCTTGCGCATTAACCGCTCCTCCAAGCCCACTACAATGGTCGAACATTTGCACAATCCCTAGTTAAAAAAAGCAGTCTGCAAATCTGTTTCGTGCTTTTTAAAATAAATTTATAACTTGAAAGTGATGTAGCCACTGCCATCTGTTGCCGATAGAGTAAACTAAAATTTGCACTTAGTGTTGCAAACAATAATAATGCTTGACGATTATTAAAACGACTCGTAACTAGATGCTGATTTATTAAATGGAAAGCAAGATTAATGTATTGACACTATTTAACTAATTGAATAAAATATTTTAAATTAAAAATCATCAAAATAATAATTAAAACTTATTTCATTTTAAAACTGGCAATATTTTAACTAGTGTCAAATGAGATATCGAAGAGTGCAGTGTGCGGACGGCTATTCATTAGATTTTTAATTAAAAAACATGAAAATAAACGAAACATTATCTATCAATTAACATTTTATAGTTATATTTCGATTCTACATTATTGAAATGGTATAAAAAACGTTTTTATCTGTGAAGTGGGACGAGAAAAGGCAACAAAATGGCAAAGTAAGTGAGAAAATTATTCTGTTTGGAATCTAAGTGGATTATTGGATAGTAACTCAATACAAAAGTATCGCCTACGCTATGTTGCGGTTGATTAGACACGGCTGATGAAATCTCCGGTTACGGATGTGTTTAGTCTTCAATAATATTAAGGAAACTTTATTCATAGATCTATGTTTTTCTAAGTAGAAGATGTTTTCCCATATGATCAGCTTGAATTGGGATGTCGCAATAATGTTTATGGTCAAAGAAAAACACTGTTTTGGAATAAAATTTCGTTCTAAAATTAGGTTATTTATTTACCTTTATTGTATCTTATAAAATTGTCTGATATTTTATTTACACACTAGTCATGTCAATGTGTCTTTAAAACTATCTTATCAAATATGCAAAGCTGAGTGCTCATTGTTTATGTCCTTTATTTAAAAAAATATCCATAGTAAAAGTTCATAATAAAGACACAATCATTAAGATTTTTTTTTTTCTTATAGTCTTGACATCAAGAAATTAGATGTAATGTGAATATTTTGTATTGTCACAAATCTGAGAAAAATCATAGTAATCTCAATCTTAGAGATAACATTTCTTTGATACTTTTAGTTAAACATCAGACTTCTGTGTTGTCAAGCTATAAACACCCTTCTTGCCTTTATTCATTCGCTTGTTGCTTATTTCTTACTACTATTGTAATAATGCAAAATTTTAAGGATGAATAGATGTTTGTTGCTCCTTCATTTCACACAAAAACTAGTGAACAGATAAAATATTAGACCCAATTTATAAGATCGGTACATTATCAAAGCTCTAAAGTATGACAATCAGTCTTACCATGGGGAATCGTATTACCCAGTTACTGGGTTGTGGAGGTCCAACAGGCAGTCACTCTACATAAAATACTGATATTCAGCAGCGGTTTGACTGGAAGCCGACCCTAACATAGTTGGGAAAAGGCTAGGTATATGATGATGAGGTACACTATCAAAGCAAAGACGTGGACTCATGCTAGTGTTTCATAAAACAATGTTGATTGTTCACAGGGAAATGATGATAGTGTTTGTGTACGACACACAGTGTTGTACGTCTGAGGAGGACGACCCCATCAATGCGGTGCTGTATTTCCATCCCGGATGGGTGTCGGACACACAGCGGCATGCACTTGCAGGACAGGTTCGTTCTAAGTCATATTACGAATATACATATTACCGAATGTCTCTGAAGACTCAAGCGTTACTTAAAACTAGTTTCATTCAATAACATGACTTGAATCTAGTTTCAAGTAATGCTTGAGTATTGAGCGATATTCTGTAATACAGGACCCTGATTTTGTTTATGGTAATGTTTTGTATCTACGAAATGTCATAATAATAATTGAAGAATAGGAAGGGCTTCGAAATTTGACAAAAAACATGAATGATGCTAAAGGCTGTGCAGTAACATCAGTTAACATTTTTGCCAATTTATTTGGTATTTGACCTGTAGTTTTAGTTTCAAAGAGAAACAAACTGTTAAAGGAGTCTAACTAAGCATTTCTTCTATAAAGTTAATTTCAATGTATTCCAAAACATTGAAACCTACACTTTAAAATTAGATTAATTTTATCCGTGACCTTACAGTTAATATTGATTTTCATCAATTGTCTAGACACAACACTCAATAAAAAAAATGTAAATAAAAATATTTTATCTGGAACACTGACCTAATTTTGATAAGCAAATAATTATCAGAATTTTTACTGTCATTGATTTTTATTAAGGAATGCAGCATAAAATGTATGCTCTTTTATTTTAAAATGGCTGCTAAAATTACTTTTATTATCAATAACTATTTATTGTAAACAAAATTCCATCTTTTAAAAATCTGGACAGTTATATGGCCCTCAGAATTTGTTTAAAATGACTGATACCAAAAACAGCAACATTGATTTTACAAGCAATAATATAAAAACCAATGATTTTATCAAGAGCTCGGCTCTTAGCATGATATTATATTATGTAGCCTTCCTCGATAAATGGGCTATCCAACACAAAAATATTTGTTCAATTCAAACCAGTAGTTCCGAGATTCGACGCAACAAACTCTTCAACTTAGTAATATTAATAAATAAAGATGTATGTCTAAACAAACCACGTTTTTTAAGGTATCTTCACTTATAACACCAAACCTACTTATCCTCTCAGTAAATCCCTGAAGGTCGGCGCATCGTAACCCGATTAGCCCTGTCTAGCAATATTCATTCTTAATCTATTGGCTATACGGCCCCTAATTGGCTTACCTTACCAATTTAGTAGCGAATATCGTATGCATGAATTCTATAAGGGGAGTTAAAGTGTGCGGATTAATTTTGCGGAAACTTGTTCTTGCTATCTCGAATATTCTCGGCCATAAAAGAATATACATATCGAATTTAGAACCTCCTCCTTTTTAGGATTCTGTACCTATAGCCCCAAAGGGCAAAACGGGACCCTTTTACTAAGATTTCGCTGTCTGTCTGTCTCTTCGTTACTAGGCTGTATCTTATGAACCTGATAGTTAGAGAGTTGAAATTTTAACAGATTATGTACTTGTTTGAGCTACAACAACAAATACCTACTCACAAACTTAATAAAATAAATATTTAGGGGACTCCCATGCAACAAACTTTATTTACTTGTAGGACGGGCATTTGGCCGGTTTTTCCTCTGTTAAAAACAACACATATAATATTAGTGATGGAAGCTTCTATTACTATCACCTCGCGACTTCATTGATAAGAATCTTTTAGTGATCGAAGATAAGAATACTTTAATAAATTATATAATTGATATAGAGTTGAAATTGTATAACGTTTGTCAAGTCCGTCTTTCGTACGGACATGCCGACAGCGAGTATTAGGCAAGTCGCTGTTCGACCATAGACCATGCCCGGGTTGACGGCGCCTCGTGTTCCACGCGCGCCTCAAAGAGCGTTAGCAAAATGACAGGGGCCCCTTTCAGAGGGCCAAAGCCTGCCGGGTCGCGGACACCGTGGATTTTAGTCAGTACAAATCTGTCATTCCGTCTTTCGTGGGTTAAAAAGCAGTCAAGACTACAAATTAGTTTATTTTTTACATCAAACTCTTCAATGTCACAAACTGGCTACCCAAGACGTGAATACTCAATACTAACTACTACTAATTTGCTAACTGATTAGAAAGTATCTTCGAACTTAATCAGCCTGTAGAATGCTCAACCTGTTCAGAAGACATCAGTTATGCAACCGGGCATAGTTTCCATACTGGTTTCAACCATTTCGTAGATGAGGCACTTTGAATAATTAGTTTGAAATTAAATTAGTATTAGTAGTAGTAATTATAATTTAGAATAGTGGAATATCTGATTCGATAACTTCAAGACACTTGCATGAAGATAATTTTTACGTAACAGAATGCGTAAAGCTTGAAAACTCCATTACATGAATGGGCGTCAAAAACTGTCTGTAAGCTCGGCAACGCCTGGCATTCGTGCGGCGAGTAATGGGCGACTCGCTGTCCGACCATGGACCATGCCGGGGTTTACAGCGCGTTGTGTTCCACGCACGCCTCGAAGAGTGTCAGCCGGGGTCGCGGTACTGACGAATACCGTGATCCCGGACCGTAAAGGGCTATTTAAGGAAACTCGTTAAAGGATTTTACCTCGCTAGAAAAATAACACGGCAACGCGCAGTTGATATCTCTGGTTTCTATCAAGTAAACCCTATGCTTGATTGTCACCATAATGATATAAAAGAACATCATTTAATCAGGGAGTTACATATGAATGATTCTATATAAAAAAGGCTTTAATTTGTTTTGTGAGTGTAGAAATGATTCTCCTCTATTCATCTTACCCTAGATGGACCGGGAGGGACTGGCAGACACTAAAAACATCCGGTTCCTTGACATACCTTTTGCGTTCCAGTCCCGATATCCTACTTAGACAGCCCCGTTATAACGTCCATTTTTTGCCAAAAAACGGCCAAACATTACTTAAAATTATAATTAAAAGCTATAGTGAATAAATATGAGAGTTGATTTGCTGATATTATGCTGATATGAACATTTAAATAAATTAGTTTTTCTAATACACGGAAAATGAATTCTTATATAAGTTTGCTAATCTATGTGAAATGCTCGAATTATTGATCGAATCTACGAAAGGTAAGTGTCAAGAAAGGTCAACTGAGCTTTATTTATAGATCAGTTCGTGTCAATGCGTTGCTTTTATCTTTTCTAGGAAAAAAAACATGTTATTTTGCGCACAATGATTTCTCCGCATCTTATTAGGAACGTAGCTAGTTAGACATCTATACTAATACATAATATAAAACTGAAGAGTTTGTTTGTTTAAACACGCAAATCTCAGTAACTACTGGTTCGAACTGAAAAATCTTTTTTGTTGGGTGATATATTTATCGAGACAGACTATAGGCTATTTATAACATAACGACTGAGCAACGGGGGTGAAACTGCAAAGAACAGTATTAAATATTTTATCAAAAAATTAGTTGGAACAAATTATAGCTTGAACATTGATGATAACACCATGTTATTCCAACGCTGGGATACCTATATCTGGTTTGCCCTCTGTAAAGTGAGGGAGAGGGTCATAACCACATGGGTTGTGTGGGTTGGTGGATGTCATCCATAATTAATACATTAAATGCCAAACGCTGTCAAACCTACATATTGCAAGGGGGTCAAGTCAAAAGGTTCAGCACCCAAAGGGCAACATCATAAATAATGGTAGATACAGAACCCTGCGTGCACGAGTTCGACTCCCTATATGCCGGTTTATTTTTATATATCGGACAAAGCTTTTCAACCCTTCATTTTTGGGCACGAGTAGGTAAATCCTGCCCTGCTTATTTGAACCTAGAATACGTTTTGTCCCGTTACGTTCCCATAGGATATTTAACTACCGTCTTCTACGCAATCAAGGGTATGTGATGTTGTAGATCTTGGTAGATTAATTCCAAAACAATCTTTTCATACAGGTTGTTGGGGCAGCACACTGCATCAAGACGTTGTTCTCCCAGCCAGTTGCCATCACGCTACAGAGCGGCAAGTTCATCATTAGGGAATATGGCAGATACATATTGGTAAGTGGATAAAAGGCTAACAACTAGAGGTCATAGGACCTCCACCGCTCAGCAAGACTATGCTAGGAACCTGACGCGCTGGACACACAGAAAAGACGCAGACGAGGCGCCGACATTTTTCTCTAAGCGTCCCTTTCATACAAAATGAAGAGAAGCGACGTGACGCAAAAGATATAGAAGATTCGGGTCGCGGGCGCAACGCTTTTAAGTCTGCGCCTGTCCGCGACGCGTCCTCGTCTTACGTCTCTTCTGTCTGGCCTGTGCTAGAGTTGCAGGACTAACATTTCTTCAAAGAATGTACCTTATATGGGTATGGTTTTAGAAATCTAAATGGTTGCCTGTTTTGTACCATTCGTAAAACCGTTTAAATATTACAATAGTGCTCTAGTCTACACCTGACATCCATTTCATCTCCATCCCGCAGGCGATAGGCAGCGACAGGAACATCCCAGACTGGGTGCTAAAGAACCGCGCGAACCTCCTCACCTCCATGATCAAAGTCTACCACGGTGACCTGCAAGTCCTCGCCGGCCAGATGGAGGACCAGCGCCGGTTGTCGGAGAAGCTGTACCAGGTGTTCGAGACCTATCTGCCGGTGCTGCAGTATGGCTGTCATATCTTTCAAAGGGTGCCGATGTTGACTTTGCCGAAGGTAAGGTTTATTTTTCTTACAGAATTATTGACAAGTTTTATTTCAGAGTCAAATACTCGAATAGAATTCAATTATTCAACCTAAATTCTTTTCAAATAATCCGTAGGTATTAACATCATCGAAGTACACAATAAGCAAAAAATGCTCATAAAAAGCTGATGAACGGAACTTATTTTTACGGGATCAAATGACAGATATACTGCATCGTACAAAAAAAGAATTTTCTAAATCGGTTATCATCATCATCTTACTAACCTTCTTCCATCTATGCTAGGTTCGGCTTCCAGTCGAACCAGATACAGCTGAAAAATATCAGTATTTTACATGGAGCGACTGCTTATCGGATCTCCATGACCCAGTAAATGAGTAATACGATACTCCATAGTAAGACTGGTTATCAAACTTTAGAGCTTTGGATTGCGATTGTCAAAGATTTACAAATGACGGCCGGAGCAAAGTAAGTTATGAGGTAACAAACAAAAAAAAAATACAGTCAAATTGAGAACCTCCTCCTTTTTTGAAGTCGGTTAAATAACTCCCCATTCATAACATCAATCATAAACTCGTTGATGCACCTACAACATATATTATCTTTTAATAGAATCATTGATATCAAGCAACTATAGTTCGGTATATCCTTGGAGTGTGTTTATTTAGCGCTTATCAAACGCCGTGCAAATATTATGAAGTGTAACATTAACTGAAGTGAGTGCCACTGCCCTGTTGTGGTATCTAATGTAGTAGCGAGAATTTATTTTAGGTATGGAGATTAAATGGCGCTGATGGATAAAGAAAAAAAAAAAACAACTCAAGCACTCATTTTTTGACTCGATATTCGTTGATTCTATCACCATAATAAAAGATCTCAAAAACCACTTTTTTTTTCCAATAATAATTGTATTAGTACAGTTGGTGCCAGTTAAGATGTCAATAGCGGTCATTGACCTTTACCTAATAAGTCCTCGTATAATGAAATAAGATAAGAATTAGCATTCACCAACTATAGAATTCATCTCTTTTAACTATTTTGGAAAGGAGAAAATCAACGTCTATGAATACTTGGTATGGATTCCAAATGACCTTAAAACTCTATCTTACCAGGACCTTACCATTGCTTTGTTCGTTTCAGAGCGCAACATCGGTTTTCATGGAATCTATGCAAATACTAGAACATTGTAGGAAAAGTAAAGGCGTGCTTGGCGGCGTTATATTATATAATAACAAGTGAGTATTGTTAAAATTATAATCAAACAAAAAATTGTTAGCGAAACTCCGCCATGACGGGTGTTCCTGATGTTTCTTAAGGCACCATTATAAGTATATTGGATTTTATTGCACATCATTCCCTATGCCGAAATTCATACAGCCAATTCTGTTATTGGTATAAATTAAACAACGACGATATACGAGGGGCGGCTGATAAGTTCGCGGCCTAAGGTACTTAACGTTAAGGTATCATCTCGTTACTGATAGCACTACTTGCGGCACTAATTGTTAGTAAAAACAACACCCATTTGATCAATTTGATTAATTAACATTAAAACCCTGGAACAAGCAACAACACCATGTCGACCGAAACTGAAAATTCTCGCAATTTTGAGCACCGCGCTGTGATTAAATTCCTTGTGAAAAAAGGAAACTCGCCGAAAGACATTTTTGAAGAAATGTCATCGGTTCTTCAGGATTCCGGCCATCATATACCATGGTAAAAAAATGGGCTCGGCTTTTTCAACAAGGAAGAGAGAGCTGTCAAGACGACCCCCGCCCGGGCCGCCCTGTGACAGTAGTGACCGAAGAAAACGTGAAAAAAGTTGAAAAATTAGTATTGGCAGATCGAAGAATAAAATTGTGGCAGATAGCTGAAGAGTTACAGATTAGTAAAGAACGAATCGGAGAAATTTTACACCAAAATTTACACATGAAAAAAATTAGTGCGCGTTGGGTACCGCGAATGCTCACACCTCTCGACAAACAACGACGACTGGCGAGTTGTAAGGATTTTTTGGAGTTGTGTCAGAGCGATTTGGACGAAATTTGTAACCGCATTGTAACAGTAGACGAAACCTGGATTCGTCAGTATGATCCGGAGTCCAAACAAGAGTCTATGCAGTGGATTAAAAAAGGAGAAAGACCACCAAAGAAGTTTAAAGTGGAAAAGTCGGCCTCTAAGATTATGGCGACCATTTTTTGGGATAGCGAGGGAATTCTACTCATTGATTACTTGCCTAAAGGAACTACAATGAATGGTCAATACTACGCCAATTTATTGGGTCAGGCACGTGAAGCAGTCGTACAGAAGAGACGTGGCAAGTTGGCGCGTGGAGTGTTGTTTCTGCAAGACAACGCGCCCGTTCACACCGCTCGCGTTGCGAGGGATGCCTTAAAGTCCACTGGGTTCGCAGAAATTGACCATCCCCCATATAGTCCGGACCTGGCTCCCAGTGACTTTTTCCTTTTTTCAAATTTAAAAAAGGAGTTACGGGGGCGAAGATTTTCGGATGACAATCAGATGAAGTCGGCCGTGGAGAGTCATTTTCAAGAGAAATCTTCAGAATATTATTTCAATGGATTAAAGGCATTATATTCACGATGTGAAAAGTGTATTTCGTTTGAGGGGGATTATATTGAAAAATAAAAATTTAAAAACTAAACTTTTATTTCATTAAGTAACCTAGGCCGCGAACTTATCAGCCGCCCCTCGTATTACTAGACTCCGCATAGTCCGCATGCACGATCTAAGGAACAAAAACTAATCTGTCAACTCGCTAAGGCACTGCGTAAGCGAGGGGGACGGGGTACTCCGTTTGGCTAACTCACAGGAGTGGTCGAAATAAGACGGATATAAGACTTTTTTACCTAATGTGTTGACAGACATCGGTCGCCTGTTATTAGGAGTCTAGTAATATATCGTCGTTGAAATTATAGATGCTTATAATCTCATAAAATAAAGTTGATATTCGCTGTTCAGATATAACCACTGACGCTTACCATGGTGTCTAATACACTTGCGGTGCAAAATTTTGGGATCACTTACTCTGATACTTCATAACTAAGCTAAGAATAATAAAAATAATACCATTTTAAAAGTTTACATTAAATTAATACCTAATTCACTACAATCACGCTATTATTTAAGGAGCTATTCCGAATAAGTAACCACAAGTACTTTTGCTCAATAGTGTATAAGAAGATAATGAACGGTTTCTATTTGTTCCAGAATCATCTCCACACAGTTACCACCAGGTCTAACCTCGTACTTAACAGTAGTAGATCCCTACAGGATAAAGTCTCCAGCTGAAACATTGGAAACTGAGACACCGTTGCCATTAGGTGCCCAACTACTGGTGGTCTACGTAGGGAAGAAGCTGTACGATAACCTGAAGAGGCAGGTGGATAAGATACAGGAGTTCCAGCAGAATGGCGAGGAGATGATCGCGAGGTTCAAAAAGGTTAGTATTCTTTATGCCGTCGTCTATTGTGGGAGCTTTTACAAATATAAAGTCACATATATACATATCAACCATTTTTTTTTTCTTAGCAAAATGTAGTGGGACGGGAGGGTCTGACAGATTTGACTGGCTAAATTCCACGGTGATCCTTCGGTAGCCCTTTACGTACCAAGGTCACGGTTACCTGGTGAGACAGTCCAGCGCACAAGGTGGCGTAGTTGTTTTTTAACTTTATTTAGGGCAGCTATTTAGTTTTTACCTTGACCAGCGGCTAAGCATTGTCAAACAACATGGCAACGCCGCCAATCTTTGGGCACATTACCAGCTAACAAAGTTAAGACTAGTTTTCTGATTTAGCTTTCTAATATGTCTTTTATTTTAATTATTTCCAGCAAATTATATTCACACTGAAAATAAGATTCAGTGTTCTTATCAATGCAATAGTATTTTTATGACTTTCCAAGTTACTTTGATAACAACGCGTTGCACTCGTTTTTATGATTACATTCGTAACAAGTTAGATAAGATCCTGCACGACTTTCAATTTTTAAATAAAAAAATACTTTTCGCAGAACCAAGAAGCAGAAAGAGAGAAACAACGCGAGTTCCCCCAAACAGGCATGAAACGAGACAAATCACTCCTCTTCACAGCCGTCCCTGAAGAGGACCACTCCATGATATCACCTCCGAGCAGAGAGGAACGGAATCCTGACGAGGAGAGGGAGAGGAAACCTCCCTCCATGCCAGACGTTGTCCCTTTCACGAATAAACCCAGGCAGAGACCAACGAAGCTATCATTAAGTTTTAAAACACAACAATCTTTAGACGAGGAAGCACAAGAGAATGATAAAGTATTCACCGGCCAAACAAGCGTTTGCTCAACCCCTATGGTTGAGTACAAAAGACTCCACGGCAACATGCTCTCAATCTGCCAAATCCCAGAAAGTCAGCAAGACAACGACAAATCAGAACTAGAACCAGACGTCCTCAAAAATATAGAAAACTGCAACAAAATCAATATGGAAAACGAGAAACGAGACAACAAAATGGTTCTGGACATCAACTGTATTGCTGACCATTATATCAACAAACCGGAGCCTATAAGAAAGTTGGCGAGTGTCACAGACCTACAAGAAACTATTAAAAAATTATCGAATCGTGCGACTTCAAAATTCAAGTTGAAAAAGTCCAAAATCTCCCTCAATGATGATATTCCGTCCCCTGAACATACTCCTAAGAACCCTAGCACTATGACCATCAACGACCCTCTATTCCCCGTCTTTAGAAACGATGGGGTTGCCATATCAGAGTCACTTTTCAACCAGTACCTAGAACAACACTATTCGAAAATGAAAAATGACTCGAACGATAATATGTTTACTTTTAACATGAAGTTGTGTGAGCAAGAAAAGTTTGAGGATTTCGATTCGGAGTTAAATCGGTCTCCGCAAAGGACGCCGAAGAAGATAGCGAAAGATTCGACGAAGACGTTGCCGACGGATCAGTCGAGGAGGAAATCATTGTCTTTACCGTTGAAGTCTTTGAATGAAAGTACGGATTCGCAAATAGGTAAGTTTGCCTTAGTAGAGACGCCAGCACATCAACGCTCCTTAATTTATCATATTTTACCAATCGAATCTTCTATTTTTGTGATAAGGTTGAAAATCTATCAAAGAAATTGGTTGATTGTGAATGGCATATGTATTACTCTTCAAAAGTTAAGATAATTCTTGGAATCAATTTACAAGTTGTGAAAAAGGCTCACCAGATTACGTGGGACTTTTTGATTTAATTTTCTTTTATGCCAAAACTGCACAAATACAATCAGGTTTTAGTGTCATTACATTAAAATCTTCACCCTTAATTTTTTGTACTAACAGGATCAGAATCCGAAGCGACAAGTTTCAAAAAGAAACTAACTGGCGTGCAGCTCACGCCTCTGATGGAGAAACTAAGTCATCTAGCATTCTCTGACAAGTCGAGTGGGTACAGCAGTAGGGTGATGACACCCTTAGAGCTCCGGGAGTTCCTGACGCCCGCTGCCGAGAGACAGATCACGTTTACTGATAGGTATGTGCACTGTATTGTTTTTATTTTATTTAGATATCTTCACCCTTCATGCCCTAGGAGTTTGGTTAGCTAATTTAAAATATCTCTAGGCATAGATATGCGATTTGAACTTGTTTTTTTTACTAGGTAGACAGATATATTGTTACTCCATCAATGCTAACATTCGGACACGCCGCAAACGCGGCGGTGAGAACCCTGTTTGAGGAGGGGCTAGAGAGGCGTCACGGCGTCCTCACCTTCCCCATGACGTAGATCCTCACCGGACACGGAAGTTTCGAGAGGTACCTGTGTCGGATAAGGAGGGATGAAACGCCTGGGTGTCACCACTGCGAGGAACGCCTGGAGGTCACGGTGGAGCATACGGTGCAGGACACCGCCGTGTCCTCATGACGGCAATAGGCGGAGACCTCTTGCGTCCGGCATTGGTCGGGGCCATGCTGCGGGAGGTGAGGGTGAGGACAGTGTCCACCTCACAACAACCCAGCCGCCTCTGGAGACGCCCACGGCATTGGACGACGTTTTGATAATATTCAAAACCGGAAATCTTAACAATTTTTTAACTTAAATTTAAGGCCAAAAACCCAGCGTCAGGACTCTGAAAGTGACGACGACTCGGACAGCGACCTGGAGCTACTGCCGGAGTACAGCAAGCACGCCGTCAAGTGTGCGCTGTTCGTGAGCGGACTGCACAACATGGCGCTGTTGGCACTCATCGACACAGAGGCCGCTAACAATGTGGATACTATCAACAGTTTGGTGAGTATTGATGATTAAATTTTCATGGGACCATTTGGAAAGCCTTTCAATTTAAATTGATCCTTGTAAAATCATCTTAATCAATTTTGATAGATAAACATCTATTTTTTTTACTTTTCCCCACCCTATGAATTTATCCTGTGTCGTGGGTCCGTTTACAAACATATAGACTCATATTCTCTGAAGGGCCCCATACAGGTCGCGGGACTTATACCATCATCGTGACCCCGGAACATAAAGGGCTATTGAAGGACACCGTGGGTTTTAGTCAGTACAAGTCTGACAGTCCCTCCCGCCCTGCCCGGGGAGGGAGGACTCATTTGATCCACTCGGCCACTGCATCATGGCCGCCTATGGCAGTGATCCGAATGACCTTTATTTCTTTAACTACTTTCAAACGAAACTGTTTTTTTTTTCAGTGGGAAACCTCTCTAAACGCGCTAGGCCCGATCGAACAGAAGTGCATGGAGCCTCTGGCAGCCGTGGGCGAGGCCACGGACTACAGCTACCTGACGCTGGACCCCGACTGGGGGACCGTCCGCAAGGGAGGACCGTGGGCCGCACTCGACATCGCCACCATGGGACTCATACATAATGACTTCGCTGAAGATCCTGAAATGTCCGAGTTTATATTGAGGTAAGATTTTGTGTCGTGTTTTGTTTTGAGGCCAGCTAGTAGTTTGCAGTGGCCAGAAAGTTTACTATAAGTTTTATTAATTCATGTCGTATTACCTAATACTTGGGTTGTAGAAGTCAGGTACCTACCTGACTTCTACATCGAGTTATTTGTAGTTACATCTAGTCACTCGATGTTTTTATTATTTAGCCTGGAAGATTGTTGGAAAATTTAGACATAATTATGACGTCTAACAAGCTTCGAATAGTCTGAACTATCTTATATCATAATGATAGTCACTTTATTTTGCTCATAAGCCAGTTTTTGTGATATTACTCGGAAGCTTGGCTTTTAGAGAGCACTTAGTTCTTTTCAATTTAAA
The DNA here is from genome assembly GCA_028554685.1 of Agrotis ipsilon. Classification (NCBI taxonomy): domain Eukaryota; kingdom Metazoa; phylum Arthropoda; class Insecta; order Lepidoptera; family Noctuidae; genus Agrotis; species Agrotis ipsilon. The sequence continues at coordinate 15,465,318 of CM052969.1, read as the reverse complement.
AATCTGGTTGAATGAAAACCGACAAAACAAAATGCTTGCACACACTCTGTAAGTACCTGCTTATCAGTTTTTTTTACAATTCTATCGTAACTTTATTTGACTATGGACAGATAGAAATATGGTATTGCATTGAGGTGAGGTGATGTGATGGCTTTCCACCATTTATCAATTACATAGCTTGAATACACAAGTATCATGTGGTCAGCCGTATGCATCAGCCATGTGAGGTGAATTGCGGCACAGCTCGTCTCCGCTCCGTCTCAGTGTAACTGCAGCCTAAACCAGCTAAACCTAATAAGTTTTCTTTTTCAGGAGCGACGAAAGTGTGGTTGTAGGCTCAGTATGTGGTGGAGCTCAAGTATACTACCAAGAGAAGGGAGCTCGAGGGGCAGGCCCTCCGCCGCCCTCCGACGTCCTCGCAGTCGCCCCGCTGCGCGCGCGCAGGAGGCTGCACCGGGACCACGCCACGCTGCTCTTGTAAAACCAGAAGAATTGACATCCGCAGGTAAAATAGGAGTCTTAGGTGCAGTCTAAACTGGATCTTAAGCCATGTATACCCAAATATCAGGGAGTTGTATGCAAGTTATCATCGGTAGGTCGCGGGACTAACGATATTACTGTGACCCCGGAACGTTAAGGACTATTGAAGGACACCGTGGATTTTAGTCAGTACAAGTCTGACAGTCCCTCCTGCCTTACCCTGGGTGGGAGGACTCATATGATGATTGTACCACGCTTAAAATAAAAAGTCATCATAGGTGTCTTTGCATCAGGTGTTGCTTGACGTCGACGTCATGTCAATGGTGCATTTACGTCATAGCCTAGGGTCGATGTGAAAGGTAACAGAGGTTCTTAGTATCCTGAGTGACGATGCATCGAATCTACGGAATCCTCGGCGCACGCGCATGGTTCTATCACCAGGTAGCTTACCATGACGTGACGTTTTAAAACGACAGTAGTTCGACTGTGGAAACGAGATGGCGCTGGACGACTTGTATAGCTTTCTCTTTTCCACAGTGGAATTACCCTCGTTTGAAGAAGTCATGGTAGGCCCCCAGATCGGACGGAAAAAGACAAAATTTCGTTTCATGCAAATTGAATCACGATGCGTCCTCACTCAGGGCGAAAACTTACTCGTTTTCGCCACATATGCCGTGTGTGGTGCAAAATGCTAGTGCAATAACCACATAATTAAATGTTTTAGTATGGGATCGATGTAATTTAGTCGTTGAAATGTAATGTAAATGTTGTATAGATTGATCAAGTTGACAATGTATGTTAGGTACTGAAGTCTGGTGATTGCTATGAAATAGTAGCAATGTTTCGCCAAAGCGTAACTTTTACACAAAAAAAAAGTTGTGTAAAGAATTCGTTCTTAAAAGTAAGGTCTTTTTTAAAGGAAATTGACAGAAACTATATTATGTGGGTATTTGAACGGAAAAGAAAGCATTCAGACACAAAACTTTAATAATAATGAATACAAGATGCTATTAAATACAATGACACACTGAAAATATCTTAACTATCTGGAATTTATTAATCTTAAAACGAGCATTTCGTTTTCACTAATTACGTGATACCTAAATTAATTCCTAAATATTATGACAGTATTGGAATTTAAAACTCACGGCGTTGATAATCCAATAATGCGGTCTTATTTATGCATTAATTAATCGCTGTTTAGTAAAACATGAATGATGAAACAAAATGATGCTCTGATGCAATATATTTGTAGTAATTATAGATGTCTCAAAACGATAATAATCACATATCTTGTAGTTAGGGCCCAGCAACATAGTACCTACATAATACCAAATAATCTTAGTAGCCCATACCAAATACTGATCCATTGACGAAGCCCTTTGGGATCTAAAAAGCTGCTTTAGTAGAATGGCTTTGACTTTTTTTAATGTGAGGATGGATAGGAGTCAATTTAGCCGCATCTGGGAACACCACAGGCTTGTGACATGGCTTTGGACTTATATTTATTATGTAAGTCCAGGTTTCCTGACAAATGTTAGTGATGTGCCTGGGCTTGAACCCGGCCCATCTATATCCATTATTTATTTCATTAATTATTCTGTATTATTTATTCTATTATACTGCTTGTGAAATTTTATAAAATGGAATATTCCCATATCACTGAAGTTCATAGTATGATTCTACTAAAGTGGCCTTTCAAGACCCCTTTAAATTATATTTTATTTCTGTTATACAAAGATGCTATTTCCACATAATTTTATGTTATTATGTTTATGAGTAAGTACATAATTCGTGATATTTTGATATTGATTTTATCACAATAGCTTTTAGATTCGTATATTCAAATTGTGACTTTACAAATATTCTTTAGATACCACTTTTACAGGATGACTTGAGTAAATTAGTAAAAACCGCATTTTCATACTCGAGTTGACTTGGAAAAATACCACATGATATATAATAACAGATACATAAGAAAACAGTGCCGTCAGCACGAGTTTTCAGTGTTTGAGACGTAAAGTAAACTGCAACTTTGACAATTTCAAATTGACAATTTTCTAGGAAAAAAGTAGTAGACCATTTTTTCCTTGAAAATTGTCAATTTGAAAGTGTCAAAGTTTCAGTTTACTTTACGTCTCATTTACAGAAAACTCGTGCTAAGGGTACAGTACCCCTAGCACGAATTTTCACTATTTTACTTTACAGCGTCTTTCCAGTATTTACAGCGTTTCTTGTATGAAAAAATGGAACAGCGCCTCTGTTGTGCGAAGACTGAACTAATTTTTTCATTGAAAATTGTCAATTTGAAATAGTCAAAGTTCCTGTTACTTTACGTCTCAAATACTGAAAACTCGTGCTGAGGGTACAGGTCAAGTCAAGAAAAACTTTGGACGGACAATATTGTCCAGTCGGCTATAGAGGTAGTTCTTTTTTATTAATTGCTTTATCTGACGGTTTCTGAAATGTTTCTCCATTTTACCGTACAAAGCAAAATTTTCACCACCGTAAAGATCTAATACTCGACTAACGGGCGACAAATATTGCTGAAACAATAACAAATTCAACTCGACTATGAAAATGTGGTTGCCCCTATGCGATAGACAATCGATAAAATACAGTGACAGCACTCTGCCAGTGTTGCAAGGCGTAAAAAATATGGGGCATAAAAATTAGAATGTTACCCACTAAAACGAGTGCTTGTAAATATTGCCAAATTGTTGTTTAGACGTAAGAATAATAATAATTAGTCGAAACTTTTTTTATGAGTGTCACACTGGTGTATTATGAAGTATTCATTATAATTTTTGTACATGAACGCTTATTTTCATAAGAAAACACGATGAGCAGCTTTCCAGTGCTATTGCGCACCAAGAAATGATATTGTGCCAGAATACTTAGTGCCATTTGGTTAGCCTTTAGAAATAGTAAGCCGAATTTGATGTTATTCGATCATTTTTGTTATAATTTTTTAGTGTGACTGTTGATGTAGGCCCATCGGAGATCAGCGTGAATACATAATGAATCCGGTAAATGGAATTCGCCACTGACTATGTGTATGCCACTTGGATCATCGATATTTGACATCTACTTAGGCCCCATATCATCGAGTGCAGAAGTCGTAATTGATAAATTTCGCCCTTTGCTAAGACTTCATAATATCTAAAAAATCTTGGTGGTTTTCCGTTAAATGATAGCAAACCTAAGTCTTCGGGGAATATCCGGCGGCGTGGCGTTAGGCTATTCGGCAACGTATTTGTACAGTACCGATGATGGGACTATATCAACTTTGTTGTAACGGGTTTAAAAACCACTAGGGTTATGTAGGTCCATATAAAACAAATATAAATATGTAATACATACCTTCCTAGCTATTATATTTCTTGCAGTAGTGTAGTAACTGCATTGTAGGCTAATCGTTTCGAGCTCATTCTACTCTTGCCACTAGAAAATAAGTTATTCGGCCAACTCTAGATTAGTGTTGCTATAGAAAGCGGTGTTGCCAATTTAATATTTATTTTCATAGACAGCTGAAAAATTCTAGTCCTTCCAGAAATTATCTTGTAGTCTTAACTTTTCTAAATACATCTTCGTAAACCGCTGAAAGAACTGAAATGTGTCGTTTTTATATGATTACTAAACGTCAATGTATTGAATATTGTTCACAAATTCAGAAGAAAATATTGTTTGTATAATTGACGGGTAGTTATCATAAAAACAGTCGGGTAAAGAAAAGCTGGTTGCTATATCGAAACTTGTATTTTCTATACGTTTTATATTTTGTGGTCTTGAGACTAAACATATTTGTCTAGTATTTCAGCTTAGCTATAGTAAGATTAATATTGTTGTAATGTTGCTTGCCAAGTACCTAAAGTGTACTATTATTTTAGCAGTATTATATGTATGCATTCCAGATGTTGAAAGCAACTTTGATTTGAAGCAGTATAACAGTACATTTTTTTTTAAATTTATTATCCGGAGTAATTTGACTGGTAATCCGACTTTTTATTTGAATAATTGGAATTTTATCATGTGCATACTTACTTTGCTTATGTTACCTTTGTGGGTCGCCTCTTTTTCCATACTTCTCGTTATTAGACCCATCTATAAAACGAACTTGACGATTTCAGTAGCATTACGTAAGTTGACAAAATGTCTCTGTAAACCGTGATAGTTTCATACGAATATGAGCACTGTATAAGGTTCATTTTCGAATGAAAAGTTACTGTACAAAGATCAAGTCTAGTCCGCTTTTTAGGTATCAGCTTTCATGCGTCATCTGCATGAAATTACAACCGATAATAAACGTTAACGCGACTACTTAGCGTTTACGTCCCTCCACTCGATCTCAAGGTGCAGTAATTGACAAAAAACGAACTCGTTTTGATACCTTATTAACTTTATTGTTGGTGTTAGCAGCTTCAAATCAAACATTGCAATATTTGATCACATTCCACGTCCCGTAGCTTTAAGTAACACAATTCCGCCATAATTGAAATCGCGTCCAATGCAAAGTTATGCTAAACAAACGATCATACGTTGCCATGAAATTGTTTTTAATGTTATTTGTATATTTTACGAATTTTTAAGTTTATTAGCGGATAGCGTAGTCGCCATGGTGAGTGCCAACACGACACGATTATGTGGTATATTTATAATATTAATAATTATACATAAATAATTGTTAAGAATTTTAATAAAAATCTGATAGTGAGAAGTTTGTTAATATTATTTCACTAATATAGTACCCATTCTATTCTAATACTACTTTGCATAAAAACTGTAGGTAGTTTTGTTAAACTTTCTACTTTTACATAGGTATAATTTTTTTTTTAAATGCACTCTGCACAAAGAAAATCACTCAACTTCTTAGTGCTGTAAATAACCTAATGTGTGTTTCTGTTTATATACCCTATATTTACACATCTATATCTAAAATTGATAATTGATAAAAACGTTCTATTTCAGATTATAAAGTGGTACATGATAGATGAATCCTACAGTATGCTATTACATCAAGAGTCAAAAATTCAATGTTTTTTTACAGTTTTTATGCAACCAAGTCTTACTATTTAAAACTAACTAAATGCAGTATTACAAATAGTAACGAATGAAATTATACTAATAAGAACAAAATACATAAATATAGAAGCAATATACAAGAAATTACAGCCGGTTCAAGACTGGTCTAAGCGGTGAGTGTAACGACGGGCGGCGCGAATTCGACTTTAGTTACTTGGCAAATACGCGAATTCGTCACTGGCTAAGCCAAGCCTCGTGTCGTGTTTCAAACTTTTCCATACGTTCATGCTACCGCCTGCGCTAAGTCACCGCTCTCAGCACCAGTCTTGGACGGGTTTTACTGTCAGTTTGTCTGTGACGACGCTGACGTAGGGGTCAAGGAATGATCTGATTTGTAATAAACCATTTCAAAGGAGAGAGTAACAATAAAAGAAATCCAGAAATAACTGAGCTAATCAAAGTAACAGCGGGTCTAAAACGAACACTTATTAATATTCCTAATGATTCATTTCGTGAATTTTCAGCAACGACATTTGATATTGATAAGCGGTACAAGCAGAATAAATTGCGTGTGATATGATGATATCTTAACTTTTTTTTTTAATTGTCAACTCTAGAAAGAACGAAAAACAATTGTAGGATCATTTCTTTCTTGAAAACAGTCTTTGATAATGTAAGGAATTGAACAATTTTATTAATTACCGTTTTAAACCCGCTGGAAATAAAATTTAACTGCTCTCTGATCTAATTCAATATTATTTTCAAAATGCACACCTATTTTCCTGCTTCAATCCAATCATTTATGATAAGCATTATCAACTTCCTGTTTGTGCACTTTATCCTGCGCAAACCCAGAACAATACGTAGGTATACTTTAGGATTTAGCTTTGAACATTCCCAGACCCCGCAGCGTCGGTCAAAAGAAAAGAAAGGATACAATGGATAGATAAGGTGGGACGAACCAAAATGAATGAAGAAGAACGATATGACATTACAAAACTATAGTTTATTAACAAGTCGTACAACACAACGCTACTCTAGAAAGTGAGAGGCCAGACTCGATACAACCGAATACATAATACATATGTAACTAGCAACACGAGAAATGCAAGGTCACGTCGCCACAACGCTAGAATGTATGTACGGTAGTCGGAAGATAAAGAATATGATCTATGCGCGCGCGACTTCTCTCTTCAATGTCTTCGATAAGCTTGGGCTTCCTACTTAGCGGCTAACTCGATCATATTCTTTTCGCTTCGACAAGCCGGTGCCGTCGGCTGCGACACACACGGACGCCCGGCGGCCGGTCCCGATTCCGGCGAGCGCCATTTCGAAAGGACTTTTCAATCAAACATTTTCAAAACTTCAACACAGTTAGTTTCAAGGAACTTCATCCTTTACTTCTTGTTTCAATACCTTTTCAAACAAACAAAATCAATATTAGACTTAGTGTTAAATCTTTATTAGAGCTAGTGTTACATCCTAGAGGCAACTATGCCCGCGCGGGCGTTACACGCTAACTTATGCTAGACCCTTCCATGACATACAACTAACACAAAGGAGCTTCTCTCTTGGGCCCGCGCGGTCGGCGCGCGCCGGCCGTAGCGCCGCCGCCTACCGGTGTACAAACAACATTACTACACTACACCGGCGAACAGTATATAAATGCATAGGAGCCGGTCGACACATGGATGGGATCTGTTCATGTATCAAAATGCTATGCTATGTCTGAAGTTGAACTCAGCATCACGCACTTACTAATAACGACCTGCAAAGTCAAAGAGGGGAGTAACTATGTGTTATACCACAACAACATGGTGCTACGGAGTGAGGTGGCAACATACTGTCTATCAATTTATTCTCTTTTATCAAATGACTAATTTTACCATCACTTAGTTTGCTTACACTAGGTATTATCCGCGAGCAGTAACAATGGAACAGTGCCTTGTATGATGTTGTATGAATATTTGTCGAAGATGAACAATTGCAAACCGTCACGCGAGTTAAGTATTTTTATCAAATACAGTAGAATCCGTTTATTATGACTCCGCTTATAATGACGTATTACACAGCGAAGTTTGGTTTTCATTGAAAATTCTTTCAACAACTTCGACAAGTGTTCGGAAGCGTCACGTGATACCCGATGATGTTCGGCGCATGTATTTTTGTTTTGAGTCTCAGTGGGTAATAACAATTAATATTATTGACTTAGTTCTATATTCTCTCTCTGTTAAAATAAATACATACTGACAGAAACAGGAGGTTGTTTATTTTGTACAAAATGCTTTGTATGACGTCCGCTTAGAATGACCGTCCCTTCAATGTCATAATAAACGGATTCAACTGTAGTTACAAATTCTTTTCACGCGAGGATAATACCAGTCAATCCTCAACATGCAGGATTTTGTAGAATAAATTGATAGAAAACAGATATAGCAGACAACATTTAGAACTTATTCCTAATTAATCTAAAAACAAAGATTCAAAGACAGACCCCACTTCTTACAGTCATACATTATATACAGGAGTTTTGTAGCAAGTTACCAATTTATATGGAAGAGCTTGGGCTGGCCCATTCTTTGGTATATGAAAGGGTTTCTTTGAAATTAATAAGTACAATATTTTGTCATAACTATTGTAAGGTTTCAACCTCAAGAACAAAGTAATCCAAGTAATTGTAAAGTCAACTGAAATTATAATTCATTTTCAAATGAGAGCAATAACTCAAGATAGCCTATTATAACGTAAAAAACAAATACTGACTTTCATGTCAAAAAAAGTTGTAAAATACAATATTTTGTACAATTTAACTTGAGCTTCAATCGTCATACATATTCTGGCATTTAGGGGTTATTAAGCTATATGTACTGCACATTTAGCAAGTCAATCGAACAGGGCTACTAAAACTATCATTATATAAAAGATAAAGAGCTATCACTATTTTGAACTCGTCATTAGGTTTAAGAAACCCTATAACACATTTCTTTTCCTTAATTCCTATCCAAATAATTGACTATTTACATAGTACCTCTATTAATTTTACTATACAGCCAATAAGAAAGTAATTTAGACACACTGCAAACTGTGCAGATGCAAACCAATATGTGTCACACAAAATATCATAAATTCTCGTGACTTACTGATATTGTGTTATAAGAACACGTCCACACTGTATTGCTTTTCAAGAAAGTACCACCCACCACCGAGAAATAAAAATAATTATTTTCACACATTTCTATCAAAATACCCAGAAGTAAATGACTAAATTTGAACTAGCCTAAATTGCCAGTAACGTCAAAGTTTGAGTAGCCCTGCATGTTCGGTACCCAAGGAGTTGGTTTACCAGCAACATGGTCCCTTATGCGTAAATAAAATAAGCGCTATTTTGGCTTGTAAACTAGCGATATTGAAATGACGCCTAAAGCCTTGTTGGCACTTTTTTCGGAAAACTAGTAATTTAGACATGTGGCTTAATTCCATTTATGAAAGAGCAGTATTTTCAGCAAGCAGTAATGAGGATCAGCAATAATTGGAGTTAACGAAATAATATTAATATTGAATTTCATTCGATTTTCATTCGATTCTGGTTTCCCTATTTGTATATTTATAAATATGTTTCAGTTTTCTGCTTATTCTCCTGTAAACTTTTCCTCAAAACGTATAGGTAAGTAATGATGGCACATGGATGATTTAACAAATGGAGTACAAAAAATTACTATACTCAGTAATTTTGCAGTAGACTTAAAAACATCGACAAGACTAGTACGCCACAGGCATAAATTACTAGTATATCAGTTTGTTTATCAATAAGTTTTAATAGTACTGGCAAACCAAGTCAAGTAGGTCGGTAAAGGAGCGGACAACGGCAGTCTACCGCTCCTGATGGTAATAGGACTTACGCGGCGAGTAGGAGCGCTCTCGCTCGTAGCGGCGGCGGCGGTAGTGCGGCGACGGCGAGCGGTGCCGGTAGCCGCGGTGGTAGTAGTCGCGCTCGCGGTAGCCGCCCGAGCGGTAGTAGTAGTCACTGTGGGTAAAAAGTTATATGTTGTTGAGGAAATTATTGACATAAATTATACCTTTTATTTATTGGAATCCAATATTCAGTTCAGCTGCAGCGGCAGCTCTCAATTTGCGACGCATAAATATTAGTTGTATTTTTTTCCGTTGTGCTAGGCAACTGGGCTTACCTCAGTTGTAAATTTGTCCTTTTGTGTAATGACAAAATTATCAGCTACAGTGGATCAAACGTACCACACGAATAGGAATATGAACTCTTTGCAAATAAAGTAAATTTTCAGATGAAGCTTGACTGAGTTAGATCTCAATTTGCACTATAGATCTGACAATAAGTGGCCCAGCCGTTTGTGAAATTGGATATTCAGTGAATCATACCGTAATTGGAAGACATACCACCGAATGAGCGAAGCGTTTTAGCGCTGGATTGACGACATCGTCACAATCGCGGAGAACAGATCGTTAAGGGACATAAATAAGCAGGAAGTATGGCAGAAAAAGGGGAGGCTTATAAGTATTGTATATGGCAGTGGGTTAGCCCGGGCTCAAAAGATGATGATACCGTCATGAATGTGAGAACGCATAGTTGTAAATTTATATGCGAACGTAACCGTAAAGCGTTATTTAAGATTCCGTAGACCACTGCCGCTATCAGCCGTTAAAAACATTATCCCACAATAGTAATTTCTCGTGTATCGCGGTTGCGTTTACAAACATAGAAACCCAAATACACACCCAGTACCAATAACAACTACTTGCAGATCATAAAATATTTTTGTTCCATGTGGGGATCGAATCCGCGACACACTGCATAACAGTCGATCGCTCGATCACTGACAAATTATACGTAACTTTGCAGTCTACGCTACAGAATTCAACTTGCTACTTTCTTGAAATTATGACTCTTATCAAATAAACGTGCCCGCGAGTTCCTCATAAAATGTAACTGTTATGCTGAATGAACAAGTAGCATTAAAAAATATTTTTCTAGTGTTTCGTAGCGGCGCTGTTTGCTTACAACATTTTATAGTGCGTCAAAATCAACAAAACATTCAGTGGTCAATGTTCCACAAATAAATTACTAGTCCTGACAGTTATTTTAACAGCTTCTGCATATTTCGTGTCATAATCATCCCACAGCTGGGACACAGGCTTTCTCTGTGAGAGAGTGTGGGATATAATCCGCAAAGCGGGCCCAGTACTGGATGGTAGACTGGTTCGAATTTTTGAGTCTAGGACATAATTCCAAAGAAGATTTTTTTCTTTACTGTTTTGAGAGCAATGGTGATGAAATAAATTATACATAATGCCCCTGGTTTGACACGAACCCAGGACCGGAAATCGTAAGCCGGAGCCGATACAACTGGGCCATCACTCTATTTTGCGTCACTGTTGCTAAAACCTTCCTTTTTCTAAACGATTATTAAGTTGCTACAGGTTAAAACCGCAGAAAACATTGCACTAGATACTTAACTAGGTAATTAATAAATCAAGAAAATAATACTCACTCTCTGTCGCGGCCACCACCACGCCTGTCGTATCCATTGTCACCACCTCTGCTTACACTGTAAATTAAATATATTTCTTTATTTCGTTTCAGTTCAGGCAGACATTTATAAAAATGGAAGAATAAGAAAGTAATGTACGACCGGGCCTTAAATAAATCGCCAAAGCTTGAGGACAATTTACTCTAAATCCAGTTGTTATTATGATCTACCAACACATAGGGTCACACATATGTTTCTTAGTATGTATGAATTTCTATGTTGGATATAAGTACTAAGTTTCATTCAAAAGTAAAATGTTTTAACTAACACCTAAAATACTGAAAGGAGTTCTGAGTCCGATTTTGGCAAAGACTAAACCTGCATTGTTGGATTTTAGAAAAATATATAATCCTGACCTGGAATCAAACCAGCTGATTTTGGAAAACAAATGACATCCTGTGAGACCATTTGATAGTGTCGTTAACAAAGACCAAATTCAGAAAAATAATGATATACAGCAAACTTAACATTGTATCAAGTATGAGCAGTTTCGCTACATTAAATTTTTTATTTGTATCTGCAAAATTATACAAATAATTGCAAAATTAGGCAAATGATACACTTGCCTAATTAGTGGAACGAATCACAATTTTGAGGGGGAAAAAAAACAGAGTTTACTCACGTAGGTTTGCCCATATAAATGCCGGGTGTGGGTGTGTGCGCTCGCTGCGTAATCGAGTAGTCCACGCGGATGCGACGTCCGTCAATTTCCATGCCGGTACACTCGTTCTTAGCCACTTTAGCGTCCTCTTGATTCTCGAAGTATACAAAACAGAAGCCTCGGGAACGTCCGGTCTGTAATAAGCGTTAGTTTAAGACAGGTTTTGATAAATAAATGATAAATGATTTTTATTTTTGCAAATAGGTTTTCACAAACACTTTTACAAGTCAAAAACACTTTTTTTATAACTAGATGAGGCCGGTGTTTCGTACCTGACTACTCTGAGAAGAAACATCCGAAACAAACTCAGAGGTCATCGTCTCTTTTAAAGTCCAGACATTAAATTGGTTAAATCATGCGAGGACCCTGCAGGTTTGTGTCTGAGATGGTCTTTTGAAGAAAGAACCATACAAATTTGAGTGGACCTGTCCAGTCAGTGCAAGCATATGTCAGATATCAAAAAAAAAAAAAAATTTCAAGCTGTTTATTTCCAAATATGCATCATACAGTTGTCATAATATGCGATATCGTGAATATATTTTGATGATTCGCTAGTGGAATGGGTGAATTCCCTAAATGTGTAGCATGGTCAATTCTATCTCCAAGATTAGATAAATATCAAGTGTATTAATGCCTATTAAATAAGTTTTTAGGCTATATATATGTTTCGAATCGATGCATTCAATAATATAAAAAAAAAATAACCACTAAGGCGTGAAGAAAGGAAGTGGTCCCATTTTCTAAGTAAGACCCATAGACGAATCAATAATAACTGTATGCTTTTGGCAGATCCATAATGATGACAGATCTCTATGTGACTGTATATTCGGAAACCTAGTTGGCCACATAATTGTTCCGTGCGGAAAAAAGATTCTGCAACACGCAGCGCAGCAGCCAACAGCACATTCACTTGTTCTGTCAAATTACTCTTATTTTTCGAAGACCTGAAGAACGGTAACATGTTATTTGTGGCTGTGAAGCATCTAATATGATCCTGTTAGTTTCTAGACTCCCTATATTTACAAAAAAATCTTTAGAAGACAAGGAGAACTCACCTTAGCATCAATAACGACTTGTACTTTATCCACGGGTCCAAATTTAGAGAAGATGTGATTGATCTGCTGCTCAGTGGTGTACAGACTCAGTCCAAACACGCCGAGACATCTTGACGGCGTGGGATTCTCCTGTTGACGGTACATGGGGTCTATTTTCTTGTAGACGAGTCTCACTCTTTATAATGCTTAGAAAAGCTACAAAAGATATTGAATTTTGTTTTTTTCTTTTGCTTTTCAATTTGAGTAGATATCCCAGTAGTTACTGGGGTACTCATAAGTATCAAAATGATGGGTTTGAGTTTAAGAATATTATTTAAGAGCAAGACATTTCGATCAAAGATAAAACACAGATACATCAAGAAAATTTAAAAGGGAATACTGAAATTGAATACAATAATTAACATTGCACTGGTTTATATTGAATTTAATTTAGAACAAATTGAGCTATGGCCATCATTATTTCCTTATCATTAAGGGGATTACACCGCTCAAACCCTAAAAATACGCTCGGTTTAATGAAGTTTGTAGACGAATCCTTAAATGCATTTACTATAAAAAAAATGTACAAGTAAACTAGAGAATATGGAAATAACTTTGTGTTGTTTTATTTTTTTATAAGCTTGTCCTAATTTGGCCAAAAAAATTGAGAAAATAGGTCTTTTTTAAACTAAATATTAAATTGTCTACATAACGGCTGGGTCATTTAGTATGATATTTATACTAAATGAAAGAGAAAACCCTGTTTAACAATTCGTGTTGTTTATTTTCACGTATTTATTTTTATATCTTTTAATAATCTGCAATAACCGGAATCTTTACAAAGCTCCCCACTAAGCACCCCCGCTATGCCCGTGACGATTGCTCGGGATTCGTCTTGTTAGTGTCTTGACGACTCTTACGACGAGTGGACTGTGCGTGCTTTTTTCTTTTCGAATAATATTTTAAATTCACTATTCTTGAATGAAATCATAGTCTTATTGTTAGGAAAATATTCTGTTCAGTTAGTATAAATTGTAATTAAGTTAGTAAGCGTAATAAAACCCAGTTTTATTTAAGTTTTATTTTCGAAATTATCATAGACTATGCCTAAATATAAAAATAAAAGTCAAGTGAAGCGTGGCCGAGCTCTCCAAAACTATTGGTAAGTACCTAAGCTGAGTGGTAAGTACGTGCTTGACTCGATAACAAAATATAAGTATAGTAAGTTCGTACCTATTAGTTGATACATTTTAAAGATTTTGTTTGTATTCATCCTATGTTATAGACTTCGTGGCTTGCTTAGATAATATTAATGTTTTGAGCTCCTTGATGGTGGAAAATCACAATGATGACATGACACATGTAAACCAACATGTTTGTACTCATTTGAAAGAGCTCACAGAGACCTAGGTGTCTGTGAGGAACTGACTGACCTGATGGTGGACTCCGAAGGTAGGCAGACCTCCATCATGACACACGTAAACCAACTTGTTTGTACTCATTTGAAAGAGCTCACAGAGACCTAGGTGTCTGTGAGGAACTGACTGACCTGATGGTGGACTCCGAAGGTAGGCAGACCTCAATCATGACACACGTAAACCAACTTGTTTGTACTCATTTGAAAGAGCTCACAGAGACCTAGGTGTCTGTGAGGAACTGACTGACCTGATGGTGGACTCCGAAGGTAGGCAGACCTCAATCATGACACACGTAAACCAACATGTTTGTACTCATTTGAAAGAGCTCACAGAGACCTAGGTGTCTGTGAGGAACTGACTGACCTATGGTGGACTCCGAAGGTAGGCAGACCTCAATCATGACACACGTAAACCAACTTGTTTGTACTCATTTGAAAGAGCTCACAGAGACCTAGGTGTCTGTGAGGAACTGACTGACCTGATGGTGGACTCCGAAGGTAGGCAGACCTCAATCATGACACACGTAAACCAACATGTTTGTACTCATTTGAAAGAGCTCACTGAGACCTAGGTGTCTGTGAGGAACTGACTGACCTATGGTGGACTCCGAAGGTAGGCAGACCTCAATCATGACACACGTAAACCAACTTGTTTGTACTCATTTGAAAGAGCTCACAGAGACCTAGGTGTCTGTGAGGAACTGACTGACCTGATGGTGGACTCCGAAGGTAGGCAGACCTCAATCATGACACACGTAAACCAACTTGTTTGTACTCATTTGAAAGAGCTCACAGAGACCTAGGTGTCTGTGAGGAACTGACTGACCTGATGGTGGACTCCGAAGGTAGGCAGACCTCAATCATGACACACGTAAACCAACTTGTTTGTACTCATTTGAAAGAGCTCACAGAGACCTAGGTGTCTGTGAGGAACTGACTGACCTGATGGTGGACTCCGAAGGTAGGCAGACCTCAATCATGACACACGTAAACCAACATGTTTGTACTCATTTGAAAGAGCTCACAGAGACCTAGGTGTCTGTGAGGAACTGACTGACCTATGGTGGACTCCGAAGGTAGGCAGACCTCAATCATGACACACGTAAACCAACTTGTTTGTACTCATTTGAAAGAGCTCACAGACACCTAGGTGTCTGTGAGGAACTGACTGACCTGATGGTGGACTCCGAAGGTAGGCAGACCTCAATCATGACACACGTAAACCAACATGTTTGTACTCATTTGAAAGAGCTCACAGAGACCTAGGTGTCTGTGAGGTACTGACTGACCTGATGGTGGACTCCGAAGGTAGGCAGACCTCAATCATGACACACGTAAACCAACATGTTTGTACTCATTTAAAAGAACTCAATGAGACCTAGGTGACTGTGTACAACCAACATACCAACCATATATAACTAAAGTTCGTTTTTCCAGGCAATTAAGAAAACAGTCGGGATTACAAAATCAGGAGGATCAACCATTGTCGGAATCTGACAATACATGTAAACTGTCTGATAAACCAATTGAAGAGAAGGCAGTGCAAAATGTGCCGGTAACCTATTGCATAATTTTATTATTAAATTTTATTTATCGGTTTCTGGATATAGAAATTAGATTTTAGGTTCGTCATTTAGAAAACTTGATCATAAGAGGTTTGAGGTGCCACGCCTATAGATTGCTGGTAAAGTAAACTAATGATCCCACCGTTATTCCCGATTGCATCTTCCATCGTCATTCTTAACTTCTGTTTTGAAGAATGGAGTTCAGCCTAGCCATATTAAACTGAATATTGACCATTTTATTAATTAGCTAGGTACTTACTCTATATAGGCTGTACAAACTTATAAGATCTTACTGTGGCCTATACTTTTATTTGTGACATCAAACGTTTTGTTAACAAGAATTTTTGTTTTAGCTTGAACAAGACGAAGCTCGTTCACCAACATGGATTGTTGAAGAAGAACAATCACAGAAGGACATAAAAACTATATCCGGAAGAAGAGTAGTAGACATAAATTTTTTTATTTCTAAAATACAAGAAATAGGCAGCCATGGTGCTTTAAACTGCGGTATACAAAGTCTGCAAATAATAAGAGAGAAACGTGTTGGGCTTGATTCGAAGTTTAAATTAGAATGTTTAATGTGCAAAGAAAAATTTTCTCTTTGTAATGTCACTGGGAATATGGATATTAATACTGCAGCTGTCGCAGGCGCAGTTTCAGTTGGTATAGGATATTCCCAGTTAGAAGAATTTTTATCAGCACTTGACTTGCCCGTGATGACTGAGCCTGTGTACCAGAAACGTCACAATATAGTTTCTGACACGTTTGATAAAGCACTTATCAAATCTATGAATGAAGCTGCTGAAGAAGAAAAAATCATCGCTTTAGAAAAAGGTCACGTCAGTAACGATGGTATTCCCATTATTGATGTTGTTGTAGATGGATGCTGGAGTAAAAGGTCTTACAAAAAGAATTACTCAGCGTTATCAGGAGCTGCAGCCATAATTGGCAGACAAACAAAAAAAATTTTATTCCTTGGCATCAAGAATAAATATTGCAGTATATGCGCGCAAGACCAAAGCAAAAATCAAAATCCAAGAAGTCATCAGTGCTTCAAAAATTTTACGGGATCATCCACAGCTATGGAATCAACTATAATAGTTGAAGGCTTCAAGTCATCTGTGGAAATGTATGGACTAATTTATGGTCGCCTCATATCCGACGGCGACTCTAGCACGTACGCTAAAATACTGGAAGCAAGACCTTATCCTCAATTTACTGTTGAGAAAGTAGAATGTCGGAATCACCTTTTAAGAAACCTTTGCAATAAAATGGAAAACTTGATCACTGACACAAAATATCCCATAAGGTTTAGAAAATTCATTACAAAAAGGCGCATTATGGCCATTAGGTCAGCCATACGAAAATGTAGCAAAAACTATAATAACTCATCAGAAGATATAGATTACTGCACACAAAAACTATTTGAAGATATTCAGACTGTACATTTACATGCTTTTAACAATCACACAAAGTGTAAAAGTTATTTCTGCAACAGCTCACAAATCGAAGATATCATACCGCAAGATTTTTTTACAAGTGCCCTTTGGCAGAAAATATGTTACTACATCAATACTATTGCAGGACATTCCAGGAGTCTCGTACATGATGTAGATAGTAATATTGTGGAAAGTTTTCACAGCGTTGTAGCGAAATTTGTTGGTGGTAAAAGGGTAAATTACTCGTGCCGGCGTGGATACCATACTCGATGTTCAGCGTCAGCTGTTACTTTCAATACAAAAAGGAAACCTGTGACCATATTGTACAAAACAATAGTTGGCGAAAGTCCCAAGGGCAAAATGAGCACCTTGGATATAAAATATCGGAAAAAGAGGAGAAGCATGAAAACTGTCCATTATACAAAACGGCAGACACTTGTAGGCGCCGTTACGAAAGTTTCAGAAAAAGACTATGGCGAACACAGTATCAAGCCAGATGTGAGCAATGATATATTAAAAGAAATGGAGAAAACATTTTTGGCTAATTTACAAAAAACTACTGAACAACGAAGACAAATTGAAAGGCGGACCATTTTGCAGAGCGAGTCAAGTGAGTGGCTTGAACTTCGACGCTCCTTATTGACGGCCTCTAATTTTGGCAGGATAATTAAAATGAGGCCGGATACTAGTTGTGCAAGTTTGGTCAAACAACTGCTATATAAAATTAATATAGATGCTGCACCTTTACAGCACGGCAGAGAACACGAAAAGAAAGCGCTGGATCAGTTGTCCAGACAAGAAAAAGTTGAAATCAGATCGTGCGGACTTTTTATTGACCCCGAAATTCCGTACCTGGGTGCAACACCAGATGGCCTTATTGGCGAAGATATGATAGTGGAAGTGAAATGTCCACTATCGGCGTTCAAGATAGGGCTTGAAGAAGCCATATTAAAAAAAAAAGTGAATTTTTGGGTAGCAGATAAATCGGGTGCTTTGCAGATCAATAAATCACATAATTGGTATTACCAAGTTCAAGGTCAATTACGTGTGACTCGAATGGCCAGATGTTTATTTGCAGTATGGGCGAGTGAGTTGAAACCCTTAAAAATTGAATACATCAATAGAGATGATGACTTTTTTGAAAATAAAATGAAAGGAAAATTATGTAATTTTTATTTAAACTGTGTTTTGCCAGAACTGCTAGATCCACGTCATACCCGAAATATGCCAATTAGAGATCCCCCGTATATTTTAGAGGCTATAAAAAAGAAAGAAGGTAGAAAAATCATGCAAACTTCTGAGGAGTCACAAGAACCAGATATAAATGAACTTCAAGAAACCGAACAGCCGACACAGTTCCTGAACCCAATTAGCGACCAACCAACCTGTTCACGGTTTTTAGATTTCACTGATTTTTAATTTGCAAATTTTGTATTTTATTTAATTTACTCTGTTACTTCTATTTTGTATTACTTTGTTACTTTTATTTTGTTTTACGTTATTACTAGTATTTTGTTTAACTTCACTTTCTAATTTAGACTTCTTTTACTTTTTAACTTGTATTTTGTTTCAGCTCACTTTGTTTTAAGAATGTTTTACTTTTTGTATTTTAATTGACTTTGTTTCTTCGTTTTACTTTTTCAACTTATATTTTGTTTTATTTCACTTACCCTTGAGTTTTTTTTTATTTTAATTCATTTTGTTACTTGTTTCATTTTACTTTTTTACTTGTATTTTGTTTTACTTTACTTCTCTTTGTTTTCACATTTTACTTCGTTTTACTTTTTTAACTGTATTTTCTTTAATTTCACTTTGTTTCATCTCTCATTTTTTACTTTTTGTATTTTAATTGACTTTGTTTCTTCGTTTTACTTTTTCAACTTATATTTTGTTTTATTTCACTTACCCTTGAGTTTTTTTTTTTATTTTAATTCATTTTGTTTCTTGTTTCATTTTACTTTTTTACTTGTATTTTGTTTTACTTTACTTCTCTTTGTTTTCACATTTTACTTCGTTTTACTTTTTTAACTGTATTTTCTTTAATTTCACTTTGTTTCATCTGTCATTTTTTACGTTTTGTATTTTAATTGACTTTGTTTCTACGTTTTACATTTATTAGGTACTTGTATTTTGTTTTTTACTTCAATTACTGTTGAGAAATATTTTTTTTTTCTCTTGTATGTCAGTTGATTTTATTACGTGTACATGTATTTTGTTGTAATGCACTTTGTTTTTACTTTTACTTCATTTTACTTTTTTTTAACTGTATTTGGTTATTTTTTTACTTTGATCGATGTATATTTTTTACTTTTATTTTAAATAATTTTGTAGTAAAATTATAATAAACTAGCGGCCCGTCCCGGCTTCGCACGGGTGGAGGACCCGGTCTAAAATTTGAGATTTAAAATATCCTATCTCTCAAGTTGGATCGAACTGCACATGGTGTGTGAATTTTATTATAATCGGTTAAGTGGTTTAGGAGTCCATTGAGGACAAACATTGTGACACGAGATTTATATATATTAAGATTATGGCTGAATATAGACCACTGGGCGACGACTATCGCTTTTTATTACCCACTTTGTCATGAATGACAACTTACTTATTAATGTAAAGCATCCGTACGGAATAAGACGAATATTGAAAACTATATTTTCCTTAATATTTTCATAACCAAAAATCGTTGAGTGATAGGTAAATGTTAGAACCTGAGTCTTACTATTTTCATTACCGAGAACCATTTAAGCTCTAACTTGGTCATCATTAAACCTTCAGCAGATATTCGTAGTAGCAACTGTGATGAATTAGCCAAATTTTGATAGCTGCTTCCTGCTGACTTATTCCATTATTGATAACCGTTGGGCACTGACCTGGTCATCATCAGACCTTCAGCTTGTATTCTGTAGTAGCAACCGTGATCAATAAAGCAAATTTTGAAAACTGGTGACTCCTGACTAATTCCATTATTGAGAACCGTTGGGCACTGACCTGGTCATCATCAGACTTTCAGCTTTTATTCTGTAGTAGCAACCGTGATCAATAAAGCAAATTTTGATAACTGGTGACTCCTGACTAATTCCATTATACAGAACCGTTGGGCACTGACCTGGTCATCATCAGACCTTCAGCTTGTATTCTGTAGTAGCAACCGTGATCAATAAAGCAAATTTTGAAAACTGGTGACTCCTGACCAATTCCATTATACAGAACCGTTGGGCACTGACCTGGTCATCATCAGACCTTCAGCTTGTATTCTGTAGTAGCAACCGTGATCAATAAAGCAAATTTTGAAAACTGGTGACTCCTGACTAATTCCATTATACAGAACCGTTGGGCACTGACCTGGTCATCATCAGACCTTCAGCAGGTTACCTCACAAGTATACACTTCAGTTTGTTGCGTTTACAAAATAATTATAAGTATTCATATCAAACAAAAAGAAATACGTAATGTGAGTTTGTTCATCGGAAAAAGTACTCATTGCCTCTCAGAGACCGAAATAATTAGGCAAATAGTGTACAATATTGCGTCGCATCTGTTATTTTGAATAATCATCAGTAAATTTTGTGGTAGTGTGATTCTCTGTCAGCAGAGGGCGCTTTATTTATAAACAATGTTACAAAGGCCAGATCTTCAAGGTTATCGAGCAATGTAATCCCCTTAACTGAAAACTGTGCATTTTCTTTTTTTTTCAACTAATCCTGGCTCATAGCTCAAATATAGCATGCATTACTTAGTTTAAAAAAAAAACAACTTATGAATACTTAAAACTATGCTTACAACTAAAATTTTGCTTTCTTTGCAAAATAAGCAAAAGGCCTTTTGGGGGGACTGACGTGATTAAAGGATTAATCACAAAAAAACTTGCCAATTGCTATTCCAACAATTTGTTGGTAATTTAGTCGCCTTTTACGACGGTCAGGACTTACAAGCATTTTCTGCTTGTAACTGACATTTTCTTTGTTGCTTTAGTACACAATGGCCATTGTTTGTGTGTGTTCTTTATTCATATTCCTGGAAATTAATATTAAAAGGTTTTATCAACTAGCCCAAGTATTTTTTTTACTTTATTGTTCATCAAATTATAATAAGCAAGTGTTGAAATGGTGCACGACAGAACATCATCACAAAAAACTGCAATAGTTGTGTATGGAAGCAAATTCTTCTAGAAAAAAATATTCATATCTTGAAACAGGGGCCACTGTGTACCAGCCTTCATTTAAGCATGCGGGGACAACTTAAAACTAGGGAGTAATTACAAAAAAAGGTATTCACATAAACATCACTCCTCACCCTGTCACCCATGTGCCGGCGGCGGGAGGACATGGGGCTGTGACTGTGGGAGCGTCGATAGGAGCCCCGCGGCGAGTACGAGCGGCTGCGGGAGCGCGAGTACCGCGACGAGCGGTACCCGCGCCGCGCAGAGCCCGACCGCGACCGCGACCTGGAGGCGGACCTAGCGTCAGCGGGAACGCTCAAGTTAACATGCAAGAACACACAAAGCGGAGGAAGCTAGCTGCTTTTTGGTAACCATTCATTGGATGTTGACATTTCTTGGCTTTAGAGGCTTCCATAATAAATTTACTTTTTGTAGAGAAACAATACTAACTCTGTACTTTTGATCAATCATTTTGTCATAGTTTTTGTCCGTTGACAGTTCAAAATGTTTCTCTACAAAGAGTAGCTTAAGTGTGGATGCAGTTTTATAATTCGGGACAATGAGCTATACCAATCAATTGCTATTTCATTTAGTCAAGATATGTAGACCTCTCCTTAACAGCCTATTACTTGTATAGGCCTCTCCTATTGCAAGGCATGTACTGTCCCACAACTGGGCAAAGGCTTCCCATTCTTTCAAACAACAATTTATATGTATTGATTGGTTAGAAGCTCTCATTGAAATGGGACAAACTAAGAGAAACTTCTTTCATTACATTGAAATGTCAAAATCCATGTTTTTTTTTTAAATTTTTGAATTGAGAATTTCTTTCTGGAACATTCTATTATTATCTATAGAGGTCAACCAAAAAGTCTGTATATGTTAGCAAACAAAACAGTAGTCATGGTTTCCAAGTCACAATATTATTGATCACACATATTGTTTATTATTTATTCTGTTTCTATGGTTTTAAGTAATTGGACACATCATTTGTATTATAAAGAGTGAGCAAAATTGATTAAATTAGCGTTTAAGTGATCAATAATATTGTGAGTGAGAAAAGCATTGTTTTTAGCCATGCTTATTGGATGCAGGGGTTAGACATACAACATAATCTGCTTAGTCTTGATTATGTTGGGATTCTATACTATACAGTTATAAAATAGAATAGAATATCATTTATTTCTGATATTTTATCTCTTTTATAATAAGAACAAATAGAAATATATACTTTTCTCAACTTCACTAAGGCTGGCTAACCGTCTTAAATACATGCAAATGACTATCAGTATCTAATAATGACCTATCTAAGCACATCAAACTAAAAGTTAAAAATTGAATAACAAATTCTCCATTGTACCTATAATTTATTGTTATTCCTTTACTGTAATATTTTATAAGTTAAAGAGTGTAAGTACACCTTTTAAGGTAGATTTTTGTGGAACTACTTTCTATTTTTAAGATCTCGTGTAAAATGTACCAAAAGCCCCACTAATAAACTGATATGATTTTAAAAAGAAAATCGATTTGATTTGATTATCTAAATTGTATTTTGGAGCTCAAGTGTGCGAATAACAGGAAATTTTTGTTAGTAAATTGATCGTACATACAATGGGATAAATTCTATGAGTTCCATTCAATCTATAGCTAGTTGCATTATAGTTGTAGAAGTGGACACGCTATGATATTTGGATATCATGTAGCATGGAAAAATTACTTGAATTGATTATTTGTACGAACAAATTATGAACATAGTTATTAATTAATTGCCATGTGGTATTTTAATGATCAACAAGTAATTATTTCAACATAAAATAACTCATTTATTAATAAAAGTTAATTTGTGTAGTATTAATGACTAAATCTATGTAAGTTTGGGTTTTAATAAATAAATGTTATAAGTTTGAAATTTCAATAAAATGTTGAAACGGGAATAAGTAATTACTCAATAACAAATGAAATTACAAGTTAGGAGGAAACTGGTAGTAGTTGACGACAAACATTTGTTCGGTAAAATTAATTATTATTTACTACTTGCTTATCACTAACCGCCCCCCCTTCCCTCCCCGCAAACATACAAAATTATTGATAAAACAGTTGCTATGATGTTTTCGTGACTATTGAACAAACTAAGTAATTAAAAACAGATGCCTATCGACTATCTTAGTATGCGGAATCGTTACGAATATCGGCAAGGTCGTCAACTTTAGCATAAATGACTACAAATTTCGCACTTCCCGAGTCGCACGTAAACTATGTTTGAGTTTAACGATACACACCATTGCGCAACACACGCGAGCGTTACCCTTGAGAGCGAGGTTATGAGTATTTGTTAGTAAAACAACTTACAATGTCGAATACTCGTCAACTATATGACACTATCAAACAAGCTCCCACAACCAAATTATAGTAACAGCAGACTTACGGGCTCCTATATTTTCTGCTCGATGCTTTTGGCGGGGGCGGCGTCCTAGACCGGCTTCGGCTGTGGCCTCGTGACATAGCAGCAGGCTTTGGTGCCGGCTCTCGAGACCCGTTACGAGTCCGCGAGCGACTCCTCTGAAATCACCCAAGCGATATTACCGTCAATAAATATAGAACGAACAGCCGACAAAATAAAACACACGCGGCGGGAATGCGAGACGGACGTGACAAACTACGGTTAATTATAGTACCTCTCGATCCGACATTTTATCAGACGTGATGAATCCGATGAACAAAAAGAAGTTAAAACGTATTCAATCTATTTTTGATGCGTAAAATTCGAATAAAATTTCGCGAGCACACCTCAGTCGCGTACAGCAAGAAACGAAAAACAAAATGGCGTGGGTTAGTGTTGTCAACACAGGATGCTAATTGTTTTGCAAAAACGCGATCCGATTTTAGTCGATTTTTTATGCTTTACACTAATTAGTCATTTCCGAACGCGAAAATTGAAACAATCAGTGACGTCCATTGTGACGTCTAATTTCTAAACGAACGACAAGAACTGTCAAAGGCTTTATCCACATCACATTGCGGAATGTGTGGTGTGATTCGCTCAATATTTAAATTCATTTAGTTTTGTTCGTAAATATGACTGACAACGAAGTACAAAATGATCCCTCAGGGGACCAGCCTCAAGAGAAGACTGCTAAACAACTAGAGAAAGAAGCAAAAAAGGCTGCAAAGCTGGAAAAACTGAAAGCCAAACTGGATAAAAAGAGCGCTACGCCAGCTGTCCAGAAAGATAAACCTGAGGTAAGTTTTAGAGGCTTAGGATACCTCTACGACAATTATCGTACGCTAACAGACTCCAGCATTTCTGCTTTTTTCTTATAGGAATATATTTTATTGTTGTTTCGTTAACGCGAATCTCATAGGTTAACAACTCGATGCCTGGCATCGACGAGTGAAAGTAATGCCGCAACATTGTTAGTCACGTTGCATCAGTCTAATTGTCTTACAACATGATTGTAATGATTTGTGATCTCATAACGTTGTATGAGATTGCTTTGATTACACCAAGTACTAAAAATCTTAAAGATTGCCATGCACTGTTTTATTTTACCTGTAATGATGCATACAAGTTATTTCATACTTACGTCGAAAAAGAATGAATTTCACCCATATATTTTTTTTTATATTAACCAACAATTACCAAACCAAGTTCAGCAAGTATGTTCTGTTCAAGAAATCTTCCTAAAGCATACTCAATAAAAAAAAATTGAAACACGTATTTTTCATAACTGTCTTTACAGTTTCGTATTTGTTTCACTTTACGTGTTTTATACATTTGTGCGTATTTTTCTTTTAAGTTCCTTGTGTTCGGTAATATACCTTTAAAACGGAAAAGGGACCCAATCTTCACTACCGGTGAAAGGGATGCCCTAATTACATTGGTGGGCCAACACTTTGAAGTGCTGGAATCTAAGAAAACGGATGCTCAGAGCATAATTAAAAAAAATGAGGAGTGGAAAAAGGTTTCGCATGAGTTTAAAGCAATGTCAACCGTTTACCCACGACACTGGATAGTATTGAAGAACTGTTGGGAAAAT
The DNA here is from genome assembly GCA_028554685.1 of Agrotis ipsilon. Taxonomy (NCBI): domain Eukaryota; kingdom Metazoa; phylum Arthropoda; class Insecta; order Lepidoptera; family Noctuidae; genus Agrotis; species Agrotis ipsilon. The sequence continues at coordinate 15,439,943 of CM052969.1, read as the reverse complement.
TTAAAGAAAAGAGCTAGGCAGAAACAGACTTTACATAACCAGCATTTTTTGAAAACAGGTATGTATTGTGAATTTCTCTTTTTTTTAATATTAGCATCGTATGGTGGAATTTTATTTGAATATACTTTTAAGGAGGAGAGCCACTAAGTACTTGTAATGAGGACCCAACAATTGAAAGAGTTCTGCAACTCATATATAATGGGGTAACCAGTTTTCATAACAGCGATGAAGAGGATGGGATTCATGCTTCAAGTGAGTATTTAAAAAAAAATATAAATGTGAGTAAGTTAAATATATTATTATGAACAAAAACATTTACTTTCAGATTCTGATAGTAACAATATATTGGAAACAACACAACCAGAAGTTTTGTATTTAAATGGTATGTATGTCCATGTTATAGAAATGTATTAACTGCTTTTTTCTGGGAAGTAAAATGGACTTTTGAGCCTGCATAAACTTGTTCCACTTCAATATCAAGGGATATTGCCTTAGCTCAGCAGAAACGGCTTACAAGTAAAACATGAAATATATTGACAAAACTGTATTAGCATAATGGCAAAGTTATGACACCGGCCCCCCTAGCCAAGGAACAACAACTCGCAAGCGATAAACGCTAACGCTGAGTAGGTGTCAATAGATTTTTAACTTTATGTACTTGGGTATAAAGTTGAAGATCTAGTGGAGATTGCTTATCGTTTTCGATCCTTCCTGTCGCTAACGCTCAGAAATCTTAAATAGATTTTCAACTTTAGGCTTTATGCTGTAAAGTTGAAAATCTATTGGAGAGTACTGGGCGTTTGTGATTGTCGTTTACGACTTGTTGTGACTGGGCTAAGGGGGCAGGTTTCTAAACATTTTTAACTACATGCCATAACTGCTTTCTTGTACCTATGTTCAAAATGCTACTCATCCATAACCCACATTCATACCTCACACTAAAAACATCAACAGTGATTTTATAGTCAAAGATGTTGAATGAGTTATTTTATATTGTAAAATAGGTACTTATTTTTCCAGATGACAGTAGAAGTATGTCAGATGATCAGGTGCAAGAAAAAGTTGAGGATGAGGAACCAGTTGCAACCACATCATCATCTGTAAGTATGCTGGAATAAATTTAGGTTCGCGCGGCGTCCCGTCTCGGTGTAAAGTGGCATTTATTTGATTAATTTCATTATTATTATCTATCAAAACATTATTTTTTCTACAGGACTGGTCTCAGTACAATATGACTATGCCAGGAGATCCAGTAAACCCAATTGTGGTCAGGTCACCAAGCCCGCCAGCACCAACCACTCCTCTAAGGTTAGCTGCTAACCATTCAAATCAATTTTCTAAACAGAATTAAGTGAAAAAACCCTAATGGGTGCTCACAGGTGATGAGTTTTCTTCAAAGATTTAGACAGTAGACCATAGTGCTATTTTGTTCCATGTGTCCATGTGGATTTTAATGGATGCCCCAAACATTAATAATGCAAGGTGGTTTAACTAGCTACGTTTTTTTAGAAAATATGCTTTTTATCTTTTTTTTTCCTAACAAAGTCTTATACTAAAAATTTAACCCCAAAAAATCCAATATTTTTTCTTCTGTTGATAATTTTATATACCTACCTACTAATAAGCACCGAATCTCTGGTGTTCTGCTAGCAAATTAAACTGGAATTTTTAGACTCATTAAATTTAATACATTATTCTAGGTTACAAACTGTTTTAAGTTACTAACAAAATAATATGTGTTTTTACACATTATATTATTTCAGAGGCCAGGCAGCACCTCTAGCTGTGGTAACAGCGTCGGGTCTACCATCTGGTTCCAATTTGAATCACAGGAGACTTCCAATGAGACAGGAAACCAACACACGAAGACTCGACTTCCAATTGAAGTCTAAATTGCGAGCTGAGGAAAAACATGAAGTCGAAATGTCAATAAAAAAAGAAATTTTAAAACAGGAACAACTGAAAACGAAACAAGAGCAAATAAGACTAGAAATGTTAGAGATAGAATTAAAGAAATTAAAAAAAGAATAGATTTTCGAATTTAGTACACATTCCTCCCGCATATTTGAAAAAAAATAGAATGAATATTTTTTTTAGTGGTTTGTTATTTATCGCCCTTTATTATCTTACTTTATAATTTATTAATATTTATGAAGACTGATATACAATACAAGGTTTTACTTGCGGCTTTGTCCCCGGACATACTTTTATAAATAAAACTGATATTTATATCCTTTATTCATTTTTTTCCCTTATTATTTACATTTTTAAATATTGTTACAAAAACAAAAAAAAAATAATAAAAACATTTAAAAATATAAATAATAATATTTATATTATTAATAGTACCTTAAATTATGCGGTATGGTTTACGTGTTGATATCTTACAATAAATTATGTAAGTATGTTATCTTTACTATCCAAAAGCGATTCTAAATCGATAACTGACTGTACTGTATCTTACTACCATAAACTGTAATACTTATTAGTATTTGGTGTTTTTAAATAAAAAATAATTTATCAACAAAATATTTTAGTTTCATTTCAAATAAAAAAATATTTTCCTAGGGTGGATTAGTACTGAAACTTGACTAATTAGCCTATATGTGTCTCATTGCTGGGAAAAAGTCTCTCCTTGTCCTTCCAAACCTGTCTGTTTGGGGCCTTGCTTGCCCAGCAAAATTATTCATATCATAACATGGGATCTAAAATCTTCACTGTAGCGATGTTGCTAAAATAACTACGATAAATTGTTCTATATCAATTATCCACTCTATTGCTTGACCAATAGAATAGAATGTCAAATTTCAACGCAATGCAAATTGTTATGTTGCTAAAGATGCCGCAGATCACTTACCCTGACGGTAATCATAATTTATTCATAAATCTCTATTTTTCTCAGAAAAAGGTGAAGGAAACAAAAGAGAGTGCGGTGTACACAGCGGAGACAGCTCCGGGGGACAAGAAGGACATCACGGGCGCCATGCCTGACGCGTACAGCCCCAAGTATGTTGAGGCAGCATGGTACGCCTGGTGGGAGAAGCAGGGATTCTTCAAACCAGAATATGGAGTGAGTATGACCAATTGACCACAAATAATGTCCAATTTTAAAATTAAAAGTTAATTATGGCTAAACAGTTACCTACTCAAGAAAAAATCCAAGTGTGGGAAAAGATAAAAAACAGGTTGATCAGTTAGATAATGTTGTGAACTAAAAAAACATAAACAGAGTCGATTTTTGAATTTCATATTTGAATTTTCCGAAAATCAAAACCAACGAGTTGACTGTAATTTATATCGTTTATGACGCCCTTCATTCTAAAATCAAGTCTATCTAACAGTTGCAATAAACCTTCTAGATTAGAATACACTTTATTATGTACACCATACAAATTACAGATATATCCAATTCACAATATCTTTTAAATTGGGAGACAGAATGGGCGGTCTTATCGCTAAAAGCGATCTATTCAAGACCGACCTATGTTTTACTAATTCAATTAATTTTTGTTGACAGAGGAAATCCGTCCTAGAACCGAATCCAAAAGGCAAGTTCGTGATGGTGATCCCTCCTCCCAATGTGACGGGCACTCTTCACCTGGGACATGCCCTCACTAATGCTGTTGAAGATGCTATCACAAGGTGGCATAGGTAAGGGGCATTTTAGCAAGTATAATATTTGTTTAATTCAAACCAGTATTCATTGAGATAAGTGCCTTCACCCAACCAACCAACCCCTCAGCTTTATAGAATTAGTATACAGGTTGAATTTTTCAACTGGGCGTGGATGGCTATCTCCGAAACTATGAGGAATATCGAAAAACGTTAATAGGAGTCTCGAGGCCGATTTTGACGAAAACTAAAACTGCATCATAGGATTTTAGATAATTCAATAATCCTGGCCAGGAATCGAACCCCCTGATTTTGAAAAAAAAAAACACATTTCGTATTATTACACCAAGTTTGCCGTATATGATTACTTCCCAGAATTTGATCCTTATTAGCAACACTATCGAATGGTTTAGTAATACAGGGTGTGATTTTTTTTCCAAAATCAGCGTGTTCGATTCCTGGCTAGAAATATTGAATTTTCCAAAATCCAATGATGCAGTTTTAGTTTTCTTCAGTATCGGCCTCGAGACTACTTTGAACGTTTTTCAGTTTCGGATATAGTCATTCACGCCCAGTTGAAAAATTCACTCTGTATAGACAGAATCTGTCTGATATGATCATCTTTCAGTTTTCATTTATATTATCGTATCTTACAGGATGAACGGTAAAACGACCCTGTGGAACCCAGGGTGTGATCACGCAGGTATCGCCACGCAGGTGGTCGTGGAGAAGAAGCTGTGGCGCGAGGAGAAGAAGACCAGGCACGACCTGGGACGAGAGGAGTTCATCAAGAAAGTCTGGGAGTGGAAAGAACAGTTAGTTGAAATTACCTGGTTTTTATAATAGCAAAAGTAATGGTGAATTTACAAGGGTGGATTTTTTTGTCCATTTCAACACTTCCGAATCGACCCTTCTAAATACTATAGTATAGTCTATCTATCTAAATTAAATGGTCATTTTTTGCCGTACGACTGCCCGCAAAGCTCAATCGACAGAAAAATCGGCCTTTGTAAATCCATGGTATCCTTTAATAGCCCTTTACGTTCCAGGGTCACGGTAATTTGATATGTCCCGCGACCCCGGTAGACTTTGGCCCTCTAGAGGGGGGGGGGCCTAGTCAATGTGCGGACACTCTTTGAGGCGCGCGAGGAATACAACGCGCCGTTGCACGGTGGGCCGAAAATCGGCTTTCATAGACTTAGGCATTTTATTTTGCAAGTGCCATTTTTTATGCCGGATAATACTTCTATTAGTTATAAAAATATACAAAAATGACACCAGAATTGATTCTGCACAAAAACGAAGGAATTATAATTTTTTTACGAAAATTTTGTATGGAGCTAGTATGAAAAATCGAAATATCTCTAAAACGGCAGGGATAACCGTAATATCCTTATAGGGGGTTATAGTACTAATTATTTGTGATTTTTTGACATAAGTTACATAATGGTTGTGAATGCCGTTTTTTTTTTAAAAATCGTCAAAATATTTTCATTTATTTTTACATATGAAACGTTCCTTTTAGTGTTAAAGTTGAAGATTTCAGAGCTTTAACAACTCTTAACATAAAATAGCATGACCTCTATATACCTGAAGGACTATACAGAGGTGAAATGAATTTTACAAATTTTCTTTACAACTTTCGTTGTCGGACTCCAATTCCGAGTCAGAATCCAAATTGGATACACCTACAAACGCGAACTCAGTTTCCGGAAACTGTATTAGTAAAGTAGTATCAGCAAAAAAGGTTGTCTTCCTTTTGGCATCTAACTTCGGCCTTTGTGCACTTAGGAAAGGATCCGAAGAAACAACAAGCATATTTAGGATATCTTGATTAGAATCTTGCCTGCTTCTTTTCCGCGAATGATGTTCCCGAAACCTCCTAAAATCTATGTTTCGAGACTCTGAAGGCTTCTTCCGAGAGAGTCCCAGTCGGGACAATATCATTTTTTTCGATTATGTCAGCACCGTGTATTAATAGTTTATGTACGGTTGATGACAAGTAGTACCAGTCGTATAATTCCACGTACTTTTCTGCTGTTTTGCGAGCAAAATCTTTAAATTTGATGACATCTATCTTCTTACCAGATGTTATTGCTTGCAAAATAACAGAAAATCTTTTTATCAGGTCTTGATCCAACCCAGTAACAGCTGCAGTTTTATTGGGAAACTCGAAAAACTTCCTTGCGGTATTCCCGTCATTGGTAGTTCCCGAGCCTTGTTTCACTATATCAATCAACAGATTGAGCTCCTCTTTAAATTTGTTTTGAATGTTTTTTTTTTCTGTTTTGTAACATTTCTTTATGCTCATTACTTCTTGCTGCCCACTGTTTGAAGTCAAGTCTGTACGCAATGTGTAACAGACATTCCATGCAATTTATACGGGCATGTAGGGATGATAGGTCAAATTCGTATATGTCAGAACACACAGTTTTTGATGTTACAGCATCTAAGTGGTTTATTTCTGTTGGTTTTGCTAAGCACAGGTAGCATGATGCATTTGATCTAGCATTCAGAAAGGTTCGTGCAGACTTTTGCGTCGATCATTGTCATCATTGGTTTATGAGTCACCCTATTAATGCACTCTGTGGGGTTAATGGCCTCAATTTCCTCATCCATTTTTCTTTCGTTATCAATGACAACTGCATCGCTTTCTTTTACAAAAGTGAACCGAACCGGACGACAATAAAAAGTTGAGCATGGTTTCGGGTTTGTCCATATAGTATTATCTCCATCTGTAAGTTTCAGTGGCACCAAGGAGGTCATAAATATGCTTGAATCATCATGCTCGCCGTCCATTTTCTGCTTGTATCGATCTATTGTATCTGCTTTGATTGGAAGCACCATCAAATCCCCACTTCGATATCAGCTTTAACTGCTTATTTTCCACATTATCAGAAAGACTTTGAAGAATCCGCTTCACCGTGATGTCAAGTAAAGCTTGAAGTGTAATTCTAGCTGATGAATCAGTAACTGACACTGATAGATTAGGAGGGTAGCATGCAAGCTTCGTTTGTTGCAGTTTATAGAAGGGTGGGTAAATATCCTTAGCACCTTCCCGAATGGCAGTCTCTCGCAACGTAATACATTGCCACTTTGAAAGCTTAAGTGAAAGAAGTAATCCAAGTGCTTTCTCTGGTGTAAATATTACTGTTTTCACTGGTTTCGGTTGGACATATGATCAATTAACAATTTCATTCCCCTATCTTTCAAAAAGAAGCGACAGCATGGGCACTTTGACACTGATATTCAACTATTTGGTATTGTTCGAAATCTTACAAGATACTACACACTTCTGTCTAGTCCTTCAGGTCTATAGAGGTCATGCTATTTTATGTTAAGAGTTGTTAAAGCTCTGAAATCTTCAACTTTAACACTAAAAGGAACGTTTCATATGTAAAAATAAATGAAAATATTTTGACGATTTTTAAAAAAAAAACGGCATTCACAACCATTATGTAACTTATATCAAAAAATCACAAATAATTAATACTATAACCCCCTATAAGGATATTACGGTTATCCCTGCCGTTTTAGAGATATTTCGATTTTTCATACTAGCTCCATACAAAATTTTCGTAAAAAAATTATAATTCCTTCGTTTTTGTGCAGAATCAATTCTGGTGTCATTTTTGTATATTGTTATAACTAATAGAAGTGATATCCGGCATAAAAACTGGCACTTGCAAAATAAAATGCCTAAGTCTATGAAAGCCGATTTTCGGCCCACCGTGCGTTGCCTCGGGCATGGTCCATGGTTGGGCGGCGAGTTGCCCATTACTCGCCGCCCGCGGCTACGGTGGCCGGAGATTGTCTTGCAACGTCCGTTGCCGTGGGCGTCTGCCACTGCGGCTGGGGTGGAGGGAGGACGCTGTCCTCTTCCTCACGCGGCCCCCTCCTCCTTTACGAGCATGACCGTTTCGCAGAATAGTAGCACTGGCTTGAGTCGAAACCACTCTAACTCCAAAATCTATCACCAGAAAAGGCGTCCGGATCTACGAGCAGCTCCGCTCGCTGGGCTCGTCGTACGACTGGTCGCGCGTGCGGTTCACGATGGACCCCTCCATGTGCCGCGCCGTCAACGAGGCCTTCATCAGACTACACGACGCAGGAGACATCTACCGAGCCAACAGACTTGTTAACTGGTCTTGTACACTCAAAAGCGCAATTTCAGACATTGAAGTTGATAAAATAGAACTCACTGGACGCACGTTATTGAGTATACCTGGGTATACAAATAAGGTGAGTTGGAAGTCACTGTTTTATCCATTTACTGGTTCTTCGTAGATTTTTAGTGTCGTTAGCGTCATCTAGCCCCGGCAGGCTTTGGCCCTATAAGGGTTCAGCCCGTCATTGTGCTGACACACTTTGAGACGCCGTGGAACTTTGGACGCATGTTCCATGGTCGGATAGCGAGACGCCCATTACTCACTGCCCGCATGTCAAAGAAGATAGGTTAACGTCTGTTTCAAAAACACTAATTGCCTTGAAGATCATTTTTTAAATTCTACATTTTTCTTCAGTTTGCCAAATGCCATTACTTCCTAAAATTTGATATAAGCGACACTGGTTCAATAATAAGGCGTATGTTTTCTTTCCCAAATCAAAGGGTTCGATTCCGGGCCAAGATTACTGATTCTTCAAAAATTCAATGACGCTGTTTTAGCTTTTACAAAGTCGATTTTGAGACTTCTTTCAGCATTTTTCGATATTCCTCATAGTTTCGAATATAGCCATCCACGCCCAGTTGAAAAATTCACCCTTTAGGAGATAACTAGGTAATACGCCCTAGTGTTCACTTTTTTAGACTTTCAAAGTACCTATTAAACATTGTTATAGGTGGAATTCGGCGTGCTAGTCTACTTCGCGTATAAGACGGAGGATACTAATGAAGAGATCGTAGTAGCGACCACTCGTATCGAGACCATGCTGGCCGACGTTGCGGTGGCCGTCAACCCTAATGATACGAGGTACCTATGTGCTGGTTTTACACTTTGTTTTGGATTGTGTTATACAAATATGATACGCAACGAAATTAATTTTCCGTGAAAATACGGAGAAAACAATTTTTCTCGAAAGTGGGACATGCCTGTATCTTTTTCGCCGCCCTGCTACATCTTTTAGGCTTTTTAATTCTAGTAACCGTTATGAGTGAAAGATTGTCCAGAATAAAAACTGGCCAAGAGCGGGTCGTACCATTATAAAAACCGCAAAAAAAATGTGTCTTGTATGGGAGCTCCATTAAATATTTATTTTATTATGTTTTAGTAAATATTTGTTGCTATTGCGGCAACAGAAATACATCATCTCCCAGAATTTCAACTGTCTAACTATAATTGTTCATGAGGTACAAATAGATGGTGACAGACAGATAGACAAGCGGACTCTTAGTTAGGTTAGATAGGCCTTCACCCTTTGAGTACGGAACCCTTAAAATAATTGTATTATTTTTGTCAGGTACAAGCATTTGATTGGTAAGAAGGTGGTGCATCCTTTCCTCAGTCGGAAGCTGCCGATCATCGCCGACGACTATGTCGACATCAACTTCGGAACAGGTCAGTATATCTTTGAGGATGGACTGAAATCTAGGAGCTATACATATAACAACGCCAACGAAAATACGACCTTTCTCAAGAATGCATTTAGTTAAAACTTTGCAAAAATCCGTTAAGTAGTTTTTAAGAAAATCAGTTACATCCAGACAGTCAGCTTTTGAGGATTTTTTTTATAATATGTATAGATATCGTTGGTCCAACGACGGAACCCCGCTTGGCAGGACTCCTACTTTCGGTATGCAAGACTCCGTTGCATATCGCAAGTAAAATACAGATATATTTTTATAAATGTATTGTTAAACATCGCTCAGGTGCGGTGAAGATATCGACGGCTCACGACGTGAATGACTACGAGCTCGCCAAGCGTCACAACCTGCCCTACATCACCATCTTTGACGACGAGGGCAAGATGCTGCCCAACTGTGGGGCGTTTACTGTGAGTTCTCTGTTCTAAACTTGCCATACAGCCTTGAAGTAGAACCTCATACATATATAATAACCGAAAATTAGGTATACAAGTTTTCAGCTCATTATCTTTCATTATAAGGTAGAATTGCAAATGAGTGTTTGATGTTAACTTATGACGCAGCCACGAGATTTTATGAGACAACATTCAGGTTTTCTAAAATAGACTTAGCATCGTTGCACATATAAACGTTGCTAAAAAAATTCTTTCTTTTTAATTATGTTTTATTTTATTACACACTATAAAGCTGTTTTACATTATGTAACGTCTTACAAAGGCTCAGTTGAAAACCAGCGTCAGACACCATGTGGCCTGGCGGCTGGCTTTATATGAACTGAGCCTTTTTGGCACAGCCGTGAGGCACACAGTGCCTGCTTTTTGTGATTATTTTTTGTTTCTATTGTATTCTTGTGTCAAAACTGTGTGCCAAAGAAACTCATTTTCTTTCTTTCTTTCTTTCTTAAAATAGTTCTTTAACAAAATTCGTAACATCTAATATCTTAAAGTGGTCAAACGCGAACCTAAAATAAAATAAACCTAAGCGTTGCTATGGTGACCATTTTTAGACCTACTGAACTTTACAATTAAGTTTTATTCAACTTTGTAGCTTAATTTCTTTCATTCCGAGAGTGACCCTTGCTTAATTGACAGACCTATAAATAAGTTGAACTATTAAAGCAAGGTATAACTTTCCATCCAGGGTATGAAACGTTACGACGTCCGTCGCGCGATGCCGAAGGCGCTGGAGAACGCCAAGTTGTACAAGGAGACCAAAGAGCACGCCATGGTGGTGCCGCTGTGCAGTCGCTCCAAGGACGTCGTGGAACCCATGCTCAAGCCACAGTGGTCAGTACCAGACACTTATAAGTACTATGATGATGACTAGATGCTGCCCGCGACGTCGTGAATGCGTTGAAGAAATATGGATTCACTGCTCGTTCCCCGTAGCTGATAGTGTGATCCGTTCTTATTACTACAGCGTAAGGGTGTTATTGTCAAAGAATATAATCAATCTTCAAAGTTATCGAATGGAGACCACACATCATCAACTGCAGAAGGTCCACAAGGTGAACAGATGATCTGATGAAGACCACAGGATATTGGATGCAAGTTGCTTCCAATCGGTCCTATTGGGAATCTATGATCTATGCTCAGCAGTGGACACTGGACGCCATGTGGCTGATATAATGATGATAATAATCAACTATGGACCCGCCATTAAAGGGTCGATTCATCATTTTTCACCAGACGTGATTCAAAAGAAAAGGACGTCCATAAAACTGATAGATATGAATTTGTTACACTTAAGTTTAAAGCGCAAAATGTGACGAACTTGGCTATCCCAGGTACATAAAATGCGACACTATGGCAGCCGAAGCGATCAAGGCCGTAAAAACTGGTGAGTTGAAGATCATCCCGGACGTGCACGAGAAGACCTGGTACCACTGGATGGAGGGCATCCGGGACTGGTGCATCTCCCGGCAGCTGTGGTGGGGACACCGAATACCTGCGTACAGGGTCACGTTGCCGGAACCAGAGGTAAGGATGGTGGATTTATTTGATCTAAACTTAATATTGTGGATAGACACACGATCCAGAATTTCGCCCACGAAGATTTTGTATGATATTTTTTTCCCTTTAGGGTTTGGAATTTCCGGGGTAGCGGAACTGGTCTCATCAAGCCATAACCGTGACCCTGGAACGTAAACTGACCGTGGGTTTTAGTTGCGTTGCTCGATCAGTCAGCTAGTCAGTTTCGAGCTAGGTAATTTTTTGCAACTCAAAAAAATCTTTAGTATATGAAAAAACTAAAATGGGCAGAGTTTTATTTTCAAACTTGCACCTGTGCGAAGTCAGAGCCAAGTCCTAGAAATTACGTATTTTAGAGCAATTATTCCATTTTTTTTTCCAATACTATTGATAAAAAAGATATTCAGTCGATGGTGGAATAATAATAATAAACCATAATCCCTTACCTCACTATCCTTGGCCACCAAGGAGTTCATCGACGCGGAAGGTCCTCCCTCGCACAAGACGGCCCCGCGCCGCCGCCACACGCGGACGGGCCGCAAGAAGTCGCGGAGGATCCGCGCGCGGAGACTGACGGACGGCGCGACCGACGGTAGCGGGACAACTGTATGTCGCTGCATACGCGTGGATGTAGTGGCTTGATGTTTCATTTATGCATGATTTTTTGTGTATATTGATTATTTTTTTAATTGGTGCGTTGTATTCATTTTGTTGTGTGTGTTTTGATAAATTCAGAGCAATGTCATAAACTAAGCACATGTTCAATGTTTAAGTAGCTCACTACTACCATAGCTACACATAACAGGCATACAAATGTTACCATTATTTTATCTAAGTTATAACTAAATTTTAACCTTCATTTCAAAGTAATCTATCTTCTATCTATATATCTATATAATTATATAAAAATGAAACCCGTTTTCCGTTGTCACGACATAACATGAAAACGGTTTGACCGATTCGGATAATTATTTTTTTGTTGTGTTTGTAACCATCGGGACCGGGTTTTAGACCGGGTCCTCCATCCGTGCGAAGCCGGGACGGGACGCTAGTGTCCAATAATTTTACTATAACAAAAAAATGATAATTTCATCTAAACACTAAATGTCATGCTTCACTGTAATAAAACAATAATATTAAAGGATTAACGTCCCATTTCAAAATTGGAATACTTATAATAATCTCAATAACAATTTTGATAACTCCATGATCACATCAAAAACATTATAATATAGCCCACAATAATTCAAAATCACTACAAAACTAAACACGATCTATTAACTAAACATACGATTTTATAATATGCTACCATAGAGTTTTGTGTTAGCACAGTTTTTAATTAAGTTTTTTTTTCTTTTACATTACAGAGCTTTTAAAAGAAACTTTTTTTTACCTTATGCTCGATTTACTGTTGTAGCAAAACGTTGAGCTATTACTACTACGTATAGAGACGACACCACGCATCACCACTGTGTCCCATCCAGGATGAGTGAGCGCGCCTAGAGCAAGATACAGAGCTGTCAAACAACTGAATGAACTTGTGCGCACGCACTCATCCTGAATGGGACACAATGGTGGTACGTGATGTCGTCTCTATACGTAGTAATAATAGCTCAATGTAGCAAAAATAAATTATTTTCCTGTAATAGTTTCGCATGCAAAGTTGTAGATGTATTTGAAGGATTCAGTGTTATATTTATTTACAGAAGATACTTGTTTTTTCAATACATATCGCAAATTTTCACAGAATTACCAGTTTATTTTAGTTTAGTATTTTAGGAGCCATCCATAGATTACGTTACACTAAATTCGTTACCACCTCAGACCTTATCACAAATGGTCATATTTGTGGAACCCTTGCTCCTGTGTGTGAAGCCACATAAATTGTAATTTTACACCTAAAAGAAAATGACAGCTAATTAGTCATTTTTATATAAATTTGTTTTTGCACCAATCGTTATCAAATTAAACATATTCATTTAATTTTTAACGAACGCAGATTATTAAGTAATTGCTTCAAAATTCGACGAAAGATTGACATCACTAAAGTTAAAATACCTACCCACACAATGTTACATTTGGTTGACGTGTGAAATAATTTATGGACCTTTACACAATTTTTTTTCCAGTAGTTGCTAGTTTATATCAACAGCACCTCCCTGTTGACGCCATTTTATTTATCTTTTTAATAAAGTTCAATTTTCTTCCAGCAAAAAGATCAGGAGCTCTGGGTATCCGCCCACACAGAAGAGGAGGCTCTGGCCAAAGCGTCCTCGAAGTACAACGTGCCTGCCGCTGACATCCAGCTGGCCCGGGATGAAGATGTGCTGGACACATGGTTCTCATCCGGACTGTTCACTTTCTCTATATTCGGGTGGCCGGATCAGACGGAAGATTTGCAGGTCAGTTAAGAAATAGCTAAAGATTTAAACTACTGCTACTACTACTATATCATTTATTACAAAAAATGTGAAAAATTAAGAACCGCTCTATCGATTTTGTGCAAACTTTACTTAAGCAATCTACTAATTAGTCCGAATAAAGCCTAAACATTTGGTTTGGATAGATATTCCCGTTCCGTCAGTTCAGACAACGCTCTTTAAATTCTTGTGATAGTCTTATTGTCATTGAATTGTATTGAAAAATTGAATCCGTTAAAGCTGCTTCGCTGCCGCTTTGCTGCGCTTCTACGAGTAGTACACGTAGAAGCTTTCATATAGTAACCAAACTACAAACAAACGCTTTTTGCACTCCTTTTCCATATAGACCTGTTTTAAATGTCATACTCCCGCATGATTTTCGGAAATAAGGAACAACGTTTTTGCTGCACGCATTAATAGTATCTGTAATAAAATAAGTGGTAATTTCTTCAGGCATTCTACCCGGGAAGTTTGCTGGAAACTGGACACGACATCCTATTCTTCTGGGTGGCGCGGATGGTATTCTTTGGACAGCGGCTACTAGGGAAACTACCTTTCAAGTAAGTTAAATGTTACTTTATCAATTTGGTGATAGAGTCTAAAATTATTTTAAAAACACCCTTTTCGGATACTCTTTTCTTAACTTATCTAAAGTTTTTATGAAGGATTTTTAAATAGAATCGCTTACCATCGGGCGAGATAGTGAACTCTCTGCCTGCGTCTGTGTTTCTGAACGCATTTAATACTAATCTCTTAAAAAATTTAACCGCCTTCAAAAACAACCACAAAAAGGGGTAAAATAACCTACAAAATAACTTTTCTTTCGGAAGTCGGTGGCTTTGTTTTATTATTTCGATGTCTTTTTGCCACCGACTTCCGAAAGAAAAGTTATTTTACCCTTTTTTGTGGTTGTTTTTGAAGGCGGTTAAATTTTTTTTGAAAAAAGTTTTTTATTTTACTCTTTTTAGTTTTAATATTCAACCCAAATTCTTGGCAAATACATCATTTTCTTACATGTGCACTAGAATTTTGTAATCCGTAGCACCGGTATTAACATCACCCATGTTGTGTACATAAAAGAAAGTTCCAATAAAATTCCCTATCTCAAAAAATGCTGAACAGAGTTCGATGAAACTTGCAGTATTCCCTAAGGTGAACGATCCCTAGTACAACAAAAAAACAATTTTGAAAATCGGTCCACAATTGGCGAAGTAATCGCGTAACAAACACGCAAAAAGTAAAGATCATCATGTCATCCAAGTAGGCGAAATTAATAAAAATGCCCACAAAATAAAAAGTACTGAACCAAATTTGATGAAATTTGTATGGGACCACACTGCAAGTATCCTGCATCGAACAAAAAACCTCGGAGTAATCGATGTACATACATAAAAAAAAAAAAAAAAAAACCATACCGACCGAATTGAGAACCTCCTCCTTTTTTTGAAGTCGGTTAAAAAGTCGCTCCATCGTCGACTTTGTCTTAGTCACTCTTGACCTAGACTAACGTCAAGAGCAAACCCATACCTACTTCCCTACTTAATATTATAAAAGCGAAAGTAACTCTGTCTGTTACTTTTTCACGCTTAAACCATTGAACCGATTTGGATGAAATTTGGTGCATAGTTAGTTTGAGTTCCGAGAATGGGCATAGGATAGTTTTTATCCCGAAATTCCCACAGGAACGATAAAAAACGTTTTGCGCGTACGAAGTCGCGGGCAAAAGCTATTTATACATAAAAACATTTTTATACATAAAAAAATAAAATCCTTACAAGTAAAGAGTCCCTTTATTATGCACATCATACAAATTACTAGTATTCACAGATATAACAGGCAGATGATAATATAAAATCTAACTCCCATTTTACCCCCCACAGAGAAATCTACCTCCATCCGATGGTCCGGGATGCTCACGGTCGGAAAATGTCCAAATCTTTAGGAAACGTCATCGACCCCGTGGATGTAGTACGAGGGGTCACGCTGGAGACCCTGCACGAACAGCTGGAGGAGTCCAACTTGGATCCCAAGGAGGTGGAGAGAGCCAAGCAGGGACAGAAACAGGACTATCCTAATGGGATACCCGAGTGTGGGACTGATGCGCTAAGGTATGTAACTTTTTCTATAATTGTATTGATTTTGTGTATTGATTGAAGTCAAACGACATTTGTTTAAAAGTTTCTATTATTTTATGTGTAACATCTTTTCTCTCGCATTCGTGTAATAAGGTGTAGTTTACTCGGGGTCGCGGGACTTATACCATCACCGTGACCCCGGAACATAAAGGGCTATTGAAGGACACCGTGGATTTTAGTCAGTACAAGTCTGACATTCCCTCTCGCCCTGCCCGGGGTGGGAGGCCACATTTGATGATTTTACCACGATAAAAAAAGGTGTAGTTTACTACATAAATAAATTAAAATGAAAACTGATTAGTCCGTTAGTTAGTGTTGACAAATAACAGACACGTATTTTTTGTTTGTTTAAATCAATGAATATTGACAAAGAAAAAGCGCTTCGAATATCGGGAGTGATGTCATTCATTAAATTGTACCGGCCGAGTGACGTTTTGCGATTTTTAGCAGATTTGATTGTTCGTCGTTTTTGGTTTAAGTAACAAAAGAAAAAATACGAGTCTAGAAAAACTTTCAGACTAATTTAATTTTTGAATAAAATAGCCAATTGTGTGTGTGATTTCAAAAAATGCGTGCTATTTGGTTTGACCAATGGCTTTGGATGGAGCCGAAAGGACTGCCAGACTTACTAAAAGTATGTATATCCTACTAAGACAGTTTTTTCAGAAATAATTTGTCCCCCCAGGTTCGCCCTGTGCGCCATGACTCAAGGTCGCGACCTGAACCTGGACATCCTGCGCGTGCAGGGCTACCGGTTCTTCTGCAACAAGCTCTGGAACGCCACCAAGTTCGCGCTGCTCTACTTCCCTAAGGACACCGTGTATGAGGTCAGTATCATCATCAGCACATTACGTTCCCACTGCTGGGACACAGGCCTCCTTTCTGAGAGAGGGACTGGGCCATAATCTATCACGCGGCCCCCGTGCGGGTTGATAGATGTCACATGTCTTCGAATTGTTAGTTCTAGGACATGCCGGTTTCCTCACGATGTTTTCCTTCTCCGTTTTGGGAGAAGTGGTGATGAAATAAATCACACAAAGTAATGCACCTGGCTGGATTTGAACCCACGACGTACAACTCGTAAGTCGGGATACCACTTAGCCACCACTGCTCTTTCAGGGAATGGCTTTGAGGTCAGTATAGAGTAGAGAGAAACTCCGAGGAGGTCCCAAACTCATTGGGCATTTATGACCCGGTATGTGACCATTATCTAAATGTGGTTTGTTTTGAAGGTTGATCCAAATACATTGAGGAAAATGATATGTGATTTAAAGCAAAACGTATTTGTATGAGAAAATTCGTCTCTTTAGATGAACACTAGGTTCGCTAAAAAACATACTTTTGAAGAACATCTCATTAGTTAGTAATCATTGTCTTTGACTTACTTAGACTAGTTTCTTTGGCGGGTCACAGGTCCATAGATTTTGTATGACAATAGCAATCTTTGACGTCACTGCTAGTTTACTCAATTTCAGAGCTACTAAAAAGCGATTACAACAGTTTTTTTTAAGTTACCTGTTACCTTTTCGGGCCTAAGATACACTGTATTAATAGAGAAATTAAAAAGAATTAATAGTTTTAAATTTAAATACCCAATTCAAGCCTGAAAGACAAACATTCAACACAAATACACAAACATACAGGCATAAAACAACTATCGCATCTTTGACCTTTTTTTTCAGGTGCACACCCCGTCCTTACCGTCCTCACTATCTCCTCTGGACCGCTGGATGTTGTCTCGTCTGTCTCTGGCTGTCAACAAAGTGAACGTTGGCTTCTCCTCGTATGACTTCCCGTCGGCCACCACACACTGCTACAACCTGTGGCTCTATGACCTCTGCGATGTGTATCTGGTGAGTTTGTATTTTATATGGAGAGAACGTTCGATAATAGGGTAGTTTCTAGCTTAAGTGAGGTGAAAATAAGTTTAGTACGCCAGCAAAAAAATGAACATGTATTTTTTGTTTTTTAAATCAATGAATGTCGACTAAAATAAACGCTTCGAAATTGGGAAGTGGGGGTTTGTGAGGTCATAACACCTGATTTAGAACCGCTGTATCTTCGTCAATTATGGTTTACGTAACAAAAGAAAAAAATAAGGGTCAAGTACTTTTTGATAATTTATATTTCGAACTAATTTATACTTCGATTTCTCGACGAGCAAGGAATAAGTCGTAATGCTTTTCTTTCTTGTATGTTCTCCAATTTCTTAAAGACGCTGGGACTGTATTAGTACTAATTAAAACTTGTAAATAGTTGACAGCTATTTCCGACGTTGTCAGAGTATGCGCTCTTAAGAATTATTATTTTTATTCCTCAGGAATACCTCAAGCCAGTGTTCGCGTCCGGCTCAGAAGCGGAGCAAGCGGCCGCGCGTCGTACTCTGTACACGACGCTGGAGTTCGGGCTGAAGCTGCTGAGTCCCTTCATGCCGTTCGTGACCGAGGAACTGTTCCAGCGACTGCCCAGGAAGGACACCAGCTGCCCCTCCATCTGTGTGGCTAGCTATCCTACTGTGAGACACATTAAATTTCGAATTAAACACTAAATAAATCAACTTATTGTATTCTGAAACTGTGATTTAGTAACACAGGACTTAAATAGAAGGAGCTCAGGTTTAGTCACAGAATGCCTAATTTGTAAAATGCACCACAAAAAGACAAGTTTCAAAAATGACAAATTATCCAAAAGCCTAATTCTCAAAATGATAAAAACCTACGATTGGGTGTTTATTCTTGGAAACAAAACATTTCTTCACTCCGTAAATCGCGTAATCTCGTCAATATTTTATTTACAGCTAAGTTATTTGATGTCACGAGTAAAATCTTATATTTAAAATAAGTATATACTCCTAATTGTAGAAAAAAACCCATATTGATTATTTTCCATGATGTCATTTGTCATAATCATGTTTGATACATTTTCTGCCTAAACCATTAGGTATCAAAAGCGTGATGTTATGTTATAAAACTTTGTTTCCACTTTCCCAGGACGCCGACACTCCCTGGCGATCAGAAGACCTGGAATCAGACGTGGATACAGTTTTGAAGATGGTGCATCTGATCAGGTCGACACGCTCGGAGTATAACTTGACCAACAAGCAGAAGACCACAGCTCACCTCATCATATCTCCAGAGTTGAAGGTATTGGAAGAGAGAATAGTAGATTATTAACCAAGGGGATAAAGCAGGGTCTTCTGTCGCGGGTGGCGAATTAAATCGCGAGCGTAACGAAGGACTCGAGGTTTACTCACGAGCGTAGCGAGGGTGTTAAAAACTTAAATCACGAGCGAAGCGAGGGATTTAAGACGAGTCCTGAGTGTAGCGAGGGATTTAAGTTCACCCAAGACTAAGACAGCTTTATCACCGAGGAAAATACTCTACTTTTCGTACCATTTGCGAAAAAATAACACAGTAATAATATGAGATACGCATTTTAAACATTAATATTTAACATTAACTTATTTATAAAAATAAGTAAAAATAAACTCAACGTTTATGTATTTGAAGAATACAAAAACGCGGCAAATTAAAAAAGCAAAGGCATCAAGCTCATACGGCCTCGTCGGTTTTCGTAATTTTATTTAACTAGATGAAAATCCGGCTTCGCTCGGGTGAAACGTGTGTCCCAAATACTACACATCAAGGTACTAAATGTAGGTGTCACGGTAAGTCATAGGCCGAAAATAAAGAAAGAAAAAAAAAACTTAACATGATAACCAATGTCAATAATGGCGGCTGCGATCTGTCTGGTCAGAAAATCATTAGAAATTTACAAAATACTCGACAATCCGAATTTTGCGGATATATTTTGTCGACTCGAAATCTTTATTTTTTAATGTTTTATTATTCTGGTTAGCTTTCGATCGAGTCTACCGCAATCTAAGTATTCCAAATTTAAATCACATTCTCTCCCTAGAGAGAGAATGAAATTCAGTACAACATTCTTTCCCTGTTTTTCACAGATTAAAAATGACTATTGTTATGTTTGCTTTTTGTGGCATAGAATGTCACTTTTTTGAGCAAGTGGTACGAAATAGTAGATTATTAACCAAGGGGATAAAGCAGGGTCTTCTGTCGCGGGTGGCGATTTAAATCGCGAGCGTAACAAAGGACTCGAGGTTTACTCCCGAGCGTAGCGAGGGTGTTAAAAACTTAAATCACGAGCGAAGCGAGGGATTTAAGACGAGTCCTGAGTGTAGCGAGGGATTTAAGTTCACCCAAGACTAAGACAGCTTTATCACCGAGGAAAATACTCTACTTTTCGTACCATTTGCGAAAAAAATAACACAGTAATAATATGAGATACGCATTTTAAACATTAATATTTAACATTAACTTATTTATAAAAATAAGTTAATGTTAAATATGAATCATTATAACATTAACTTATTTATAAAAATAAGTTAATGTTAAATATGAATCAACGTTTATGTATTTGAAGAAAACAAAAACGCGGCAAATTAAAAAAGCAAAGGCATCAAGCTCATACGGCCTCGTCGGTTTCGTAATTTTATTTAATAATCATAACTGCACAATAAATGAGTATTCTTTTTTCAAAAAGTTGTATAATGCTTTATAGGATACAAACTCAATGGTGTAAACACAGATGTAGTGCAATATAAACGGTATCTAAGTATTCCAAATTTAAATCACATTCTCTCCCATAGGGAGAGAATGAAATTCAGTACAACTTTCTTTCCCTGTTTTTAACAGATTAAAAATGACTATTGTTATGTTCGCTTTTTGTGGCATAGAATGTCACTTTTTTGAGCAAGTGATACGAAAATGGTTTTATTCAACTTTTTTTGTTATATGTTGCCCCACACTTGGAATTTCTCCTGTGTGGTGGGTGCGTTTACAAAGATTTAAACTCAGATACACAAACGCCCAGACCCGAAACAACTACTTGTAGATCATACAAATACTTGCTCTGTACTGGAATCGAACCCGCAACACGCAGCGTAGCAGTCCAATCGCTCAGCCACTGCGCCAACCGTGCCGTCGTCTTGACCCAGTATTTTTTTTAACTTCCCCTAAAACTTTAAGCTAGTAAGTTTTATTTAACCCTTTTTTTATCGTGGTAAAATCATCAAATGATTCCTCCCACCCTGGGCAGGGCGGGAAGGACTGTCAGACTTGTTCTGACTAAAACCCACGGTGTCCTTCAATAGCCCTTTATGTTCCGGGGTCACGGTGATGGTATAAGTCCCGCGACCTTTATTTAACCGTGTACAAAATCCTCATGGTGTTATTACAGGTGGATACCCTGAAGGGTCTGTTCAGGAGTTTGCAGTCGTTAGCCAATAGTGAGTTATCAGAGGAGAAGCCGCCGATTGGATGCTCCATACTGACCGTGTCGGATAAAATTGAAGTGCATCTGGTGTTGAAGGTAAGGAATGATGTCTTACGATACGATTCTACATTGAGGTGGATACGATTCTACATAATATAGTTTGCAGTTTGCTTGAAAATCATATAAAGATGAAGCAGCCAAGAAAACTAATTGATTCCCGACGTTAAAAGTGAGAACGGTATAAACTGTCGACTAAGCCATTTTGCAAGAAATTATCCGTACGTCTTTGGTCGCCGTAAATTTTGACGCAGCGCTAGTGTTTATGTCATAACATCAAATTGCTGAAAAAATGTAATACCTCGAATTTTAGTGACTGTAGTAAAAAACTTTATTCCGGACTAATGTTACCAGCCCGCAAAAATCACTGACATTTGACAATATAATTTAAAAAAATACATTTTATGTTCACAGGGCCTAATCGACCCCCAGAAGGAGCTAACGAAGCTAGAAAAGAAGAAGGAAGCTCTTTCCCAAACAATAACTAAGCTACAACAAGCAATGGCGGCGGACGACTACGCAACTAAAGTACCGGCCGAGGTACAAAAGACGAACTCCGAGAAATTAGCGCAATCACAAGGAGAGATAGAAAGGTTACAAGCTGCTATGGAAACATTGAAGCTCATGTAGAAAAAAGAAAAAAAGGTTTTATTCAGTGTTGATATTATTCTGTAAGGAGATGTCAAAGTGACAGGACTTTGACAGTTGTTTGTGTAAAAGAGATGGAGCTATACTGTTTTTTCAGTCTGCTAACCCCAGAAGCTCTACATTATGTGCAACAGTATCATTGAACAGACACTTTCATCGTTCCAAATTTGTGATTTTTTTTCTCATAACACACTTCCTGCTTGTACAGTAATAAAAAAATAGAATAGAATAGGTATGACTTTGTCTCTTTTTCACACTGTCAGAAGAACGTTAGGCTGTTCTATTGGTTTACCAAAAATCTGTAACAATCTAAATTAAAGCAATTTGAGATGAGTGGATAAAACTATTTATTTAGTTAAAAGATGTCAGAATAATATCAGCGCTGTTGTAAGGTAGTTTATTTTTTAAACTAAAACAGTTAGTAGGCGTAACTACCTCGTGAGTCTCTACCGAGTATAGCGCAAAGTTTTTTATACCTACAGAAAAAATTACTTTTTATTAAAGTTAAAAGTTTAGAACCCTCCAATAATGGTAACTGCCAAAAAGGACCAGTAGTACCTTGTTACATTTTTGTCCTTAAATTGCATTTTTCTCTACACCCATTGTTTTTGGAAAAGTTACCTTGTGTCAACTGACACCAATGTGGTATTGTTGTAAGTGAAATGTATTTTATTTATTGCAATAAACTATGCTTAATTAATTTGTTGTGTTTATATTTGTTTCCCATTGATATTAGTCACGATTTTACTTTATGTTGTGTAGCCAACTCGATCTCAAGTAGATCGTGTTTGCTGGGGTCGCGGGTCTATCTTGTTATGTAACTGTCACTCTGGAACGTAAAGGGCTTTTGAACAAACATCTTGAATTTTAGTCAGTACGAGTCTGACAGTCGACCCGTCCCACCCTCAGAGGACTCATTTGATAAATTAATACCACGATAAAGAAAGAAGATCATGATCAGCGTTCGCACGCTTACACCTGAATTTTGAAAA
The DNA here is from genome assembly GCA_028554685.1 of Agrotis ipsilon. Taxonomy (NCBI): domain Eukaryota; kingdom Metazoa; phylum Arthropoda; class Insecta; order Lepidoptera; family Noctuidae; genus Agrotis; species Agrotis ipsilon. The sequence continues at coordinate 15,417,233 of CM052969.1, read as the reverse complement.
ACAACCTTATTGCAATGCGTAAAGGTTCTCTAGTCAATCAATGATGTAAGTAGTTGAAGACTCATCATGGAAATTAAGCTTGCAAACTTGATCCAAGTCTGCCACGTTCATAATTCGCAACGTGCGTAAGGAGTTTGGTGTCATTTATACGCGATTTTAGAATATTCAAGCATCATCAATTTCTAAACGACCTCAATGACTGTCACTTTTGTAAAACTGACATTGACATTAAGGAATTACGTTTCAGCTATAGAATTTAAATAAGTTTCAACATTTTTAGGAGCTATCTCTCTCGCTCTTACAAAAAATGTAATAAACTATCCTGTTGTCAATTTTAAAAAGACATTCTAATTATTTTGTGCTGTAACGCAGTTTGAGGTTATTTGTGTTTTCCGTTTTGTGTTTATCATTGCAAGAAAATACAAAATTCTCTGACAAAGAATCTTTGTAAAATTCATAAATTGAAAATCTCATTGAATTTATTGAGGGAAAAGTACATTTACTAAGAAAATGGAGTTTCCTACACTTGGTGACCACTGCCAGTATCAGAACTGTAATCAAACTGATTTTCTGCCTCTCCAATGCAAATGTGGCAAGGTATGCTGCCGTGAACATTTCAACGAACACTGCTTGTCCGGTGAATGCGAGTTGGCGCCAAAACCCAAGGAGGTAAACCTCAAAAATGACGACCAAATATTCAGGTGTTCTGAAAAAGGATGCAGGAAAGGAAACCTACATGAAATGTTGTGTGCAAAGTGTAATAAACATTATTGTATTGAACATAGATTTCACCCGTAAGTATTCACATTATAATAACTTCATAATCTTCAATATTTCCAAGTTGCACATAGGCTATTTCCAAGTAACTGTAAGGAATGCAGACATTCTAATTAAAAAATATCACAATCATTCTCTTACAAGTCTCTGGTATGAATCTTCATTTTCAAAATTGTTTTGATTAAATTCAATAATTGTATGGTCTGTCTTACATGTACTACAAGTTTATCTTCTTACATTTATAATTTTATTTTATTTTATTTATCTTATAATATCTATTAAACATTACATTTCAGCACTTGTCCGGAGATAGATGATGAAACAATGACAGCCAAAATCGAACAATTTGAAGCTCCTAGGAGACAGTTTCGAGAAGCTAACAAACATCTACAAGAAAAGGTAAGTCATTGTTTAATTAAATACTTTGTGTTTAAGAATGTCTCAATAAGAAGTTTTCTTTTTCGAGTATTAAAATAAAGTAGTTTCCAAGAACTCTGTAGATGGCATTGAACTGACTATGATACTAGATTTATGCCTTCATTTTTGCACAAATCCACGAGGCACAGATTTCTCTTCTTTTTCTTTTGGCTCATTTTCTTTATGGCATGGAAAACTTATAAATTAAAAAGACTGGTCAATGAATATTTTTTTCTTTTCCTTGTTGTTATTTATTTCCAAATGCCAATAGTGTGATGTGATGTGTCTGACAATGACATGACATGTATGTTACGTTTTAAGATCTCAAAATGTCGTCATTTTTTGATTTTTTTCACTTGATTGTAAAGTGAAAAAAATCAAAAAATGACGACATTCTGTTCATTGCAGTAACATACCAAGTTCAGCGCCATCTATCCATCGATTAGGGAAACAATCAAAAGAAAATCCCTCATTCACAAGTACTCTGCCTAATTTGAAAATACATAAATTTTTCTTTAACTTGTATATTATTGTATGCTGAATTCAAGAGTAAAGGAGTTCAATAACACAGAAAGCAATGGGTACCAAGATACTAAAGAAGACGGATCACGATCCATACAAAATTACCCCACGTCCTATTACAAAGTGACGTATCTTAAAAAATAGATAAAAATGTATAAAAAAATATGGCATACTCCCTAACTTTATGTTTTGAAAGTAGTTCATGCCCTGTTAAGAAAAAAAAACGTTCGTATGAGTATTTATGAACCGATTTTAAAAATTCTTTTTTTGTTTGAAAGGGTACTCGCAAGGTAGTCACACTGCCACAAAGTCAGGTCTCCGGTCTACATGGTCCTGGCGAAATGAAATGAAATTCTCAAAAATAAGCTTATTTTTTTCAATAAAGGTAGTTTTTAATATACTCGTCAAAACAAAATAGGGGCCACTTATTAAATTGCACTTTAATCAAGTATCACTCTTATTCTGTGTACATAATAGATGGTAAATACCTTGTTATGGTTTCTTTCAAGTATTAATATTGTTTCTAATGCATAATTGGAAATTCATAACTTTTTTTTAATTAGATATTTAAGATTTCTTCGAATGTACGGTTTGGTGTTTTTTATTTTTCAAACTACTTACGGAGTTTTCTTCGACTTATACAGCAAGTAGGCTGTAACGATTGTTTAATCTCATAATGGCATTTATTCGGAGACATATGGATGCAAAAACAGCCACTTGGGGTGTTACCTTAATCCAGGGGGGGCATAGCCAGAACAGGAAGGTCTTCTGGTTGAATATTGCCAACCAGTGGTTCAAAAAGTTTGAAACTGGTCTCAAAAGACGGGTAATATCACCAGACGCCGTGATCCAGGAAGAAAGTAATTAGGTAAAGCCTAAGGAGACCAATAAGTTTGATTAACCGCGCAAATAGAGCGAAAATCTACCGCGCGGACCGTACAAACTCCATTGCGTTGAGCTACATGCACCCCTATAATTGACTAGACTATTCCGAATCGACTCCATGAAGACTAACAATACTCAAGAAGATGCTTGGTTCTCCTCCAGTTAACTGGAGCGTATGGTGCAAATCGTGAAACATTTGCAAAGAGAAAAATTATTTAACTGTTTTAAATGGGCTTCATTGCTTTTTATTTATGACTGCAGGCTTATTTTTTTTTAATAAAGACTGATTCATTAGAGTGTAGAGAAGATCTAAACAATAGGTTTCAGATCCTTGCACTCTTGAAACAGACTGTTCTGATGAGATCTGAATTATGCTCTGGGGCGGTTGTCTCTATCACGCAAAACTGAGCTCGCACTTCGTAATAACGTTGCTGTAACTGCTCAAAATTGCGTAGCGAATATGGTGCAACTCCACATTATCCCATTCGCACAGCAACAAGTACCTGAGTTCATCTTCAAGCAGGATAATGTTCGAGCGGACACGCTGCGACTAACAGTGCATACATTCGCTGACGTTCGAATTACAATGTTACAGTGGCTACTCAGGATTTTTACCTAAGTTTTATTCAGCATTTAAGAGATGAGTTAAAGAGGAGTGCAAAAGAAAGTAAAATTCCCATCAACACCCAGCTGGATTTCATAAACTGTCTGAAAGCTTGCTGGTAGAGAATCCCAAAGGTAATGTTTGGTATTTAATCCTGAACACTCCACCTCCATTAAAATGAGTAGCACAGAGAGAACTGAGTTAAAAGAGAAGCTTTAAAGAACATTTCGGAACATTAAAGACTTTTTTTTTCGAGTTTTTTGATGTTTTGTGTAAGTTGATACATTCCTGCAATTCCCCACTTTTCATTCAATTTCGTTTAATTTAACGATGGATTGGAATACAAACTTAATTTTTGTGTATTTCCAAATAAAATCGTTAATATTAATCAGATTCAGTCATTATAACCAGTAATATTTAAATATTATTTAAAAAATCGACAAATATAAGTTGGCCCTTATTTTCTTTTGAGTAGTATATATTACATTTATTTTGTTAAATAAAAATCAACTGACGATACCTGCCGGGGTCGCGGGACTGTCCCACCTAGTAACCGCGGCCCTGGTACATAAAGGGCTATTGAAGGGTCACCGTGGATTTTAGTCAGTACAAGTCTGACAGTACCTCCCGTCCCGTTCTGGGCGGGAGGGCTCATAGGATGATTTTACAATGCAAAAAAAAAAGATCAACTGACGATTATATCTTTATTCAACTGATTATGAAAACGTGAGAATAATTCGAAAATAAGCTCATTTTTAGGGTTCCGTAGTCAAGTGGCAAAAAACGTAACCTTAGATTCGTCATGTCTATCTGTCTGTCCGTATGTCACAGCCACTTTTTGTCGAAAGTATAAAAGCTATCCTGTTGAAACTTGGAAAGTAGATGTATTATGTGAACCGCATTAGGATTTTCACACAAAAACAAAACAAAAACCAATGTTGGGGGTACTCCCCATACTTAGAATTGAAACTCAAAAAAAAAATTTCGCCTGACCCGTACGTTTATCTATGGAAAGGGCTTTAAAAAAATGATATTGGGGTAATTTTTTCTAAACTGAACAGTTTGCGCGAGAGACACTTCCAAAGTGGTTAAATGTGTGTCCCCCACCCTGTAACTTCCAAAATAAGAGAATGATAAAACAAAAAACAGATTAATGTGTAAAAAAGGCGCTTTTGGTGATATAGTTAAAAAAAAAATGAGTGGACTGGGAATTTTAGCATACTACAAAGAAAAAAACATTTTTCTATTGTTTATAATCTATTATACACACGTTACGATGAATTTGGTTAAAAGGCGAGCATAACCTAAAGTTCGTTACGTAATTTTCTCAACATTCATTTATTATTTTCAAACCATGTTTAAGTCCCTTAAACATGGTTCAAAAAACCTGCCTTTCCTTTCTTCAGGCTGGTTCCGCATCCAGCCCAAATAAAATATTACACTCATAACATGGGAACACACCCCCAATGTCCTGCGCCCATGAATACAAGAACAACAGTGTTCAACCACGGTATTCCCTCCTTCATTTCGTCATAAGCTTCGCTTGCCGCGTCGCGTCGCCATCGTTATTCGTCTCTCTCATTTGTGTGAATGTAGAGTCATGTGGGTCAAGTGTGCGCATTTTTTCTTTGATGCTTCACAAACTCGAATATTATTAGTAGAATGAAATAAAACTGTATTATTTAGAAAGACTGTTTATTTGTAATCACTTTAGACACAACACTAATATTATCAGTAGCTTATATTTTAAGAAACTAAAGAAAACAAAGACCCTTTCGTTTGCGCACTTTTACCCCAGTATCGGGGTATGTGTACGCAGCACTGTGGGTAAGTGTGCGCAACAACAAAAAATATATGTTTTAGAAGATAAACCATATTAAATTATATTTTTTTTCATCTTAGGCACTTAAAGTAATCAATATAATAATCATCTTAAATCAAAATAAGAGATCAACTTCGTCATTACATGTATCACAAATAAAAGTGCCGTGTTCGGAGCTGGTGCACTGTTCGTGCCACCAGGCTAAAGGGCTAAAAAGGCTACATTTAAGTTAGTCGTTTTTTCTTTATACCTAATTTCTCTTCTTGCTCTTCTTTCTTAACTTATAACTCAGATTTATAGAGACTTCCTTCCAGCGTACATCTGTGACGATCATTAGGTATATGTGGTGACGCTGCGCACACTTAACCCAAACCATCGAAACAGGATTAGATGAATATCGTTGATTATTGCGTCAACACAACAACTTAAAAACTGGCAAATAACAAACTTGATATTATGTTGCACTCGATACTAAAACGCATATTTTCAAAAAAAATACATGACTACAAAAGATTACGCGTCAAATGTGACAAAATATCGTAAATATTCTAGCAAAAATCTTCTTCTACCTGTCAATCCAAAATGGCGCGCGAGAAGCAGCTGTAATACGAACGCTTCGCAGGACATCCCGCGGGGTACCGAAGAGAGGGGTTGCCGGTCCTGGCCGCTTTTTAATATTCGAGATATTTAGAATGCGCACACTTAGACGCTGCGCACACTTGACCCACATGACTCTAAGTGAAACGATCTTTCTCGACCACTCCCTCTCTTCACCTTTTAACTCATGATAATGCAATAAATCCATAGAAACAACAAGAGAGTGAAACACTAATAATGTGAAGTAAAAAATTAGCTTATTTTTGAGATTTTACTTTAATTTCTCCAGGTTCCTGGAGACCGGAGACCTGAATATATGACTAATGGGACTACCTTGGGGTACCCTTTCGAACAAAAAAAAAAGATTTTTTTAAATCGGTCCGTAAATACTAATACAAAAGAATTTTCCATAACAGCGCCTGAACTATTTTTAAAGCAATTTTTTCATAATTATGAAGGAGTAAAAAAATGAACTTAAAAAGTATGCCATATTTTTTAATACATTTTATCTTTTTTTGAGATATATCACGTTGTTATAGGACGTGGGGCAATTTTGATCCATCTTCTTTGGGTTGGCCGAAATAAGTACAGAAACAATCAGACAATCAATTAAAATATCAGTACCCACATTGGTCCTCTCATTCAGAATATTAAAAAATATATATAAAAATTAAATGCCCCAGTATGTTTTGGTTTCAAATTCTGTTTTTAGGTATTTATTTCTTTCTCACCTTATTACAGATCACAGAAAACATCCGCAAAGCCCTCCAGTCTTCAGCAAAAGTGAAGACAGCATCCAAAATACACCTCATGAGGATAAAACAAAAAGCAATCGGGCCAAAATCCATCCCACCTTCCGACAGAGTATACTTCGCCATCAAAAAACCTTCAAACATGGACCCCAAACCAATAAAAATTATCCAAGAGGAGGGTAGTATCACAAAGTTTGAATCGGTAACGCTAGACCCGGATTTGAAAGACACAGTACCCGTATTCATCAGCTCAAAATGGAGTTTGGGACGTTCCATAGACAGTATTTGCGATTCTTGTAATATTAAAAATGATAACAACAAAATCAGTTCGGTAAAACTTAGGTTATTCAGGCAGTTAGATAGTTACTGCATAAGTCCGATAAAGATGGATGTAGAAGTATCGGAGTTGATGAAAGCAGAGATCTTGTTAGAAGGTGATAAATTAGTTGTGGAATATATTGATAGCAATATGCTAAGTGAGTTGGAAGAACATGCACAGCTGTTCTTGTGTTGAGGAGAATGTAAATAAATATTTACTAGCTTCTGCCCGCGGTTTCACCCGCGTCATGTTAGGAGTTTGGTCCTATAGTCCCGTCTCCATCAGTTCCCTTGAAGAGCGCTATTTCCGACGTCGTGGGTTTCTTCAGTGGTGGCTGGGGCGAGAGGTAGAGGATGTCTTTTCCCTCACGCATTCCGACTGCTAACCATTCCCCTTAATTGCCACTGAATCTTGAGGTACCTCCCGAAACGAAAAAAACTAAAACCGGTAGGACTGCGTCAGACTGAAGGTGAGGACGCAGCCCGTAGACTTTTCAAACGATCCTTAAAGTAGGCCGGTCAATATCGACATAAAAAAACCAAACATTGCAAACGCGCATGTAACTACGATTCTTTTATATTATTATGTTGTTAGGTCCCTTTAGAGTTAAGAGTATTTAACACCCAAGTTTGCAAACCTGATAACCCTGTTCTGTCAAAGTCAATGTCGAAATAAAATCGCACTTAACCAGTTTTTAGTATTTGTTGTTACTGTGGTTGTTACAGCGGCAATAGACACACATCATCTGTGAAAATGTAACCTATCTAACTATCACGGTTCGTGAGTAATCGTGAGAAACAGCCTCCGAAACATTATATTACTTTATACCATCTACAAAAACCAGCAACAAAACCACGTTTTTTGTATGGGAGCCCCCCTTTTTTTTACGTGGTAGAATCATCAAATGAGCCCTCCCACCCCGGGCTGGGAGGGACTGTCAGACTTGTACTGACTAAAATCCATAGTGTCCTTCAATAGCTCTTTATGTTCCGGGGTCACGGTAATGAAATAAGTCCCGCGACCAATGAGAGCCCCCCTTAATATTTATTGTATTCTGGTTTTTAGTATGTTTTCTTATAGCAGCAACAGATGTACCTACATCACCTGTGAAGATTTCAAATCTCTAGCTATCACGGTTCATGAGATACACACGCAAAAACTACTGAATTGACAGCACAGGGTATTCAGGGTTGCAAATTATAACAAAATGGTAGTTACATGCGCTTTTGCAATGTTTGATGTCGATATTGACCGGCTTAAAGAGGGATTTTATCGACGCAATTGTGCCAGCCCGTCATTATTTTGTCGCGGTATTATTTTGAAACTGTGATATCTCCTAAGATATTAATTGAAATCAAATGATGTAAAGGGCAATTTCGTTCAAAATTAAATGCTTGTGATGATTAACGTATTTATTTGGATAAGGATTAATATCATGTTAATGAAAACACCTTCGCAAATAATGCATTACTTTAAAACAAATTTGGTTCCCATAAAAAAGGTTATAGTGACTTAACCTTTAAAGATAGATATATGCTCTCGCGGACTTTATTTTAGAAAATTTTATGAGGAATAATTCCGTAGTACATAATTTTTGCGAAACTCTAACCGTTTACGCAGCGCACGCAACGGAAGCTCTAAAAAAGGAATACATTTTCCCGATTTTGAAACATTTCTCATTACTGCACGGCTCCTATAGGTGATAGCGTGATGTTTTATAGCCTATAGCCTTCCTCGATAAATGGACTATCCAACACAAAAAGAATTTTCCAATTCCAGCCAGTAGATCCTGAGATTAGCGCGTTCAAACAAACAAACAAACAAACAAACAAACAAACAAACAAACAAACTCTTCAGCTTTATAATATTAGTATAGATATAGACTGATTTTTGTGTTTTACATTGTATGAGTATTTCCATTTTTGTTATGCTATATTATTGTTTTAGTCCTGCAATTTTACGAATAGCCATGAGAACTGTGAAACTGGAAGTAAACTGATCATCAAACCCTGGGATTACTAGGCAGACGGAAGAGAATATGAGTAACTGGTGAGCTATAACAATATTTCAATTATTGGACACCTAACACTAACACTATTTATACCATAGGCACACCATAGGTTTCTGCCAAATCGAGGACACAACTTTTATTTTCCTTCTAGCCTTTGATCCACCTCAAAATATATTTAGAGAACACGACTGTCATCAGTCCCACACAATTGACACAATATAAACTTAATGTTTCAATACTGGATAGGCGGCAGCACAAAAATCAATAACCGGCCAAGTGCGAGTCGGACCCGCGCACGAAGCATTCCGTACCATTATTTATAAAAGTATTTATTTTATTCTTATTTTTAGTACTTATTTGTTGTAATAGCGGCAATAGAAATACATTGTAAAAATTTCAACTACCCAACTATCACGGACAGCGAAGTCTTAGTAATTGGGTCCCATTTGACACTTGGATCCTGAACCCTAAAAGTGGGTCAAATCCAGTTAAGTTGAATCTGATGTTTTGATATCTTTCTCCAAAATGATTTTCAGAATGTCGGATTACACATAATTTTGATTGAAGATTAGTAGGAGCTGCAAAAATTTTAATGCGTTTTATATCAATATTGAAGGACAGAACACCAATAAAACACTAAATTAAAAATAAATAACCGTATAATAATGTCAACATAATCTAAATTACAACTAAACACTTAAAGCATTCCATCACTATTGTCTTTACACTGTGACTGACTCCTCTGGTACGACACGGTGTCTACCAGCGGCATGAGCTGCGCGGGCGCCGATTGGTTGGTGTGTGCGGTGGGGGGAGGGGTCGCTGCCAGCTTGTATTTCTCCACCAACCAATTACAATGGCCCGTTCGCGCGATCAACGTCATAAAGTCTCTTCTGTACTGTTTCGTCAATATCGCGTATAGGAACGGGTTTGCGCAAGCATTTAGGGGGTAGAAGAATACTAGCAGCACTTTCCCATGGCTAACGTCAACTAATGGAGCGCCTGCTAACGCTGTGATGCCGAAGAAGGCGACAGGCGCCCAGCAGAGCAGATCTGTTCCTATGAGCAGCGCCATCTTGTTCGCGATCCGTCTCTCAGCGGCTGCAGCTGCCCCTCTCCCGCCATAACTCTCCCCTCCCCCCAGGGACCTGTATATCTGCACGTAGCACACTACTATCGTTACCCACGCCAGTGCGCTCACCACGAAGATCCCACCTTGGTACACAGCATCTCCCACATCCTTGCTCTCAACCGGTAAACATATTGAGGTAGACGAATAATCTGACACGCCGACCAGCGGCAAGCCAGCCATTAAAAAGGAGTATAGCCAACCACCGATCATTATCTTGGATGCGGCTGATAAAGAGATCCTCCTTTCTAAATAAATTGCATACGTTATGGCGAACCAGCGCTCTAACGTGACTATAGTTAAGGTGATGACAGATAGCTGTCCAGAAAATACTGATAAGAAGCCAGCAATCTTGCAGCCGACACCGTACTGCCAGTCGTAGGCGTAATTGAAGAACTCGCCATAAGACCTGAGGTCTACCACCGCTAGCATAAAGAGGTACAGGCCAGTACATAAGTCGGAGAACGCGAGGTGGCACATGAGAAACCTCGGGACAGTTATCTCCGTGTGGTTGGTCAGCAGGACGAGAAGAACGGCAACATTGCCCACGACCGCAGCTGCGATGACGAACCACACACTTGCACGCAGCCACGACCAGCCCATCACGTCTTCACAAGGGTTGAGCGCGTCTGGTGCCGGCGTGCATTCCACTTTTCGTGGCCTAAATAGAGAGAAAAGAAAATTATTTGTTTATCCCTGAACATGGAATGACGATCTAAAGATTCTAATTATGTGAGCGACCTTGTCTGTTCATATGCCAAGGAGCCCAAACATTCCTTTGATGGGACATCCGGCCAAATTATTGTTTTTAGTTCAGCATTTTGGAGTAGGTAGGTATTTCTATTTAATTTATCACTTCAGTGAGTTACAATCCCACAAGTACCAGAAAAGGAAAAACATACAAGAACATGATCTGTGCATTTCTATATAATTTCTTCCTTTAAATTAAACTTTTCATAAAACTGTATACAGGTCACGCGGGTCTATCCCAAGCTGCGTCGCAACGCATTATCCTGTTCTCCGTTTTCCATATCCTGTAGGTCCAGCTTGTTTTGGTCAAGTTCTTCATACTCACGTAATACTAAAATTCCCGCATTTCGCCGATATGGTAGAAGCTCCCAGGGTGTTGTTGACGGGGTCGTGGAACTCCCCCTGATCGTCCTCGTCCTCCCAGCTGCCCGAGTCGGAGAAGTACTCGTCCAAGTTCGCATCGTACTCTTCGCTCGTCGTGGCAGTTGATACGTCGTCTTCGAGCGAGTCTCTGCGAAGGTTGGGTGGTAACTTTATTTGATTTAGAAGTTTTGTTATGCAGTTACAAATTAGGTATTTGTGGTTTCTGGCACTGTTGAAAAGTATAAGTGGTATAGCTTCATTGCTCATGGAAGAGTTTCTTCCCTTAGGCAAAACTGCATTGTTTTGCATAGTTGCCTGAAATCACGCCAAATTTTAGCTATTTTCAAAAACATAGCTAGCCAAGATCTGCCATAGCTACTGTAATACTTTATACCTACTTACAATAAACTCTTCATAAACTATAAATAATTTTAAGTTGGATGTCTATGGAAATGGTAGAAATACTTTCGCCTTACGTGGTATTTGGATTGTTCTGAGGTGGCAAGATCTTGATCGGCTCCAGCGATCTTCGCTTCCGGAACCGCGGAGTGCGCTGCTGACCACCGTTCTCGCATTGCTAAATGAAAAATGAGGAATGTTATTAGAACTATAACTTGTTTAACGAATAAGAATTCTTGTAGCAAGATGTCTAAGCATGGATTTCGTAAAGAAGATCAATGAAGTTCAAAGAGCTATTATCCAACTCTAAATTAGTAGGTATCTACTTGCAGTTAGCGTAAATATGATCAATCCTTTATAAGAAACGTGTGTAAAACATGATTTATAAGAAAGCGTGTCACTAATTGAGATAAGTAGGTAACATATAGACAATTATGGAAGAAGAGGAAAACAAGAAAGAGAATCAAAATGATCTTGAACCTTATAGTGCAAGCACTAAAGCAAGTAATCGATTGTTTACCGCTTGCATGAGAGCCACTTGCGTCTCGAACAGTTTGTGCCTCGTGGGGTTGTGTCGTTCAGGAAAACGGAATGCACAGCAGTGGAAGTGGTGAGTCAGGTACGCTCTCTGGAGGCTCTGAGGATCGAAATGGAGGAGATGCAATTTGGTGTAAAGTTGTAGTTCAAAAACTTAGACAATAACCGCCACGCCACAAAAAGTTAGATATCTGTTGAACGCTTGTCTAAAAGAAGTGTAATTGCAAAATGACCCTTTTTTTTTAGCGTCGTAAAATCATCAAATGAGTCCTCCCACCCTGGGCAGGGCGGGACGGACAGTCAAACTTGTAGGTACTGACTAAAATCCACGGTGTCCTTCAATAGACCTTTATGTGCCGGGGTCACGGTGATGGAATAAGTCCCGCGACCCCTGCAGGCTTTGGCCCTCTGAGAGGAAGCCCCGTCATTATACTGGCGCTTTTTGAGGCGCGCGTGGAACACGACGCGCCGTCGACCCGGGCATGGTCCATGGTCGGGCAGCGAGTTGCCCTTTACTCGCTGCCCGCATGCCCGCCTTGCAAAATGACCCGTATATTAAAGTGAAATGTCGTTTTACCGTTGACTGTTTTTCAGACAAGTGTTCAATAAATGTTTATCTTTCTTGTAGTAAGATGGTATAACCTCAAATTCACTGTACACCTTTAAAACTGGCCCTGTCTTGTCTCACCTGAAATTCATAAATCGATGGGATGTATTTCAACGAAGGTGTCTTCTCTATTCTGAGGGTTTCCAAATTCTGTAATCCTGCGGTGGGCAGGGAGGTAATAGCGGTGTTACTTAAATCTCTGCAACAATGATTTTCTTAATTGAACACGATGAAAAGATTGGAAACGTGGCTTCAACTACAGACGCTATTTGATACTTTAGCACAGCTATACTCAAAGTGTGTTCCGCGGAACCCTAGGGTTCCACGATACCTCTGTCGGGGTTCCGCAAGAATTTAGAAAAAAAAAACAATACACCTCTCTCTGGTCGCTCCGGTTGCGCGGACTCCGCGGCTGCGTGGGGACAAAACGCTATGAACGTTATTTATTTGTATTTGTATAAACATGTGCAAAAGCTGGTACAATATCTCATTAGATTGGTGTCAACAATTTTATACTTGTACAACCCGTTCGCTCTAAGTTTGCCGGTCTGTGGAATGCGCGTACCCTCCCCCACGTGACAACAAAACTTATAATGTGTCATAGTTTTACCCAAATATGTACGTACACAATTTTTGTTGTTACAATTAATTTTTTATTTAATAAAAAATATCGTTTGAAAATTATTTTCCCGAAGAACACAATACAAAAATTAAAGTGAATTCATGGATTTATAATCCGTTTTTACCCAACTTGGAAAAGCCTGAAAACATGACAAACGAGATATATGAATCTCTTTTAGAAATGTCATCAGACATAAGTATGGAGTCACTGTTTAAAACGACGCCTCTTAATGATTTTTTTTGCAAAATCCAAGATGAATATGCAATGCTTGGCTCTGGATATTCTTCTCCCGTTCCCAACTACATATTTGTGCGAAACAGGATTCTCTACCTACGCAGCCACGAAAACAAAATATCGCAATAGACTGGACGCCGAAGCTGATATGAGACTCCAACTTTCTTCCATCAAACCTGATATCAACCAATTGATGAAAAATAAAAAAAACAGTTTCATACCTCCCACTAGTTATTTTTATTTTTTTTAATGTTTTCTATATTGTCCTTGGCAAGTGGTGAAGTAAATAATACCTAATTAGTAACTGTTAAATTGTTCTTTTATTATGCTGATTAATAAAGAATATACTTATAAAAACAATTGTTTTATTGTAGGGTTCCATCAAGTATTTTGCTTCCCAAAAGGGTTCCGTCATTAAAAAAGTTTGAGAACCACTGCTTTAGCATAACATAATCAATTAATGGAAATAACTTACAACTGTCGGAGAAGCAGGTTTGACGCGAAGGCATTTTGATCTATGTGTTTCAGCTTAGTATTCCCCCTGAAACTCCTGAAAAAGTAAAAAAGATAATTATCACCATTCTTTGCCTGGTCAATGTTATAGTTGCACAAACATAAAATAAAGACTACTATAGAAAAAAATATTTTCAACTTACAGTTTGGAAATCTGCGCATTTTTGAATGCAAATGCTGGTACTTCCTCTAACAAATTGTAGTTCAGGGACCTGCAGACAAAAAAAATTAGAAAAGTCTTAGAACGATTGATTTTGCATTGTTTCCCGAACGCGCCTCAAGGAATTGTCAGCACATTGACGGGGCCTATATAAGGCCAAACACCTACTGGGGTCACGGGACTCTCTAAAAAGAACACCAAGGTGCTGGAACGAAAAGGGCTAGCGAAGGAACAGGGTGATTTTTCAGTTAGTCATAGTCTGAAAGTCCGTTACTCTTCACTCAGGGCGAGACGACTCTCATTTGATGATTGTAAATAAAGATAGGTAGGTACTTATTCCATTCACCTACGTTATACCTAGGAATGTAGTTACTCGACCTTTCCACGCACCTAGTTGCCGCCGCCATAAAGATAATAATTTTCACTTATGGCTGCTATTACTTGAGCAAACTAATTAAGACTAGATTAGAGATAGCGCAGGATAAGCACCTAGCTATTTGCGAAGATACTACGTGAGAAAACAATGAAATTGTTATGTTTAAACCATGCCCCACTCTAATTTCTCTTCACCGAATTTCTCATGTATCGTGGATTCGTTCTCAATCATTAAAATTCACATATACACAAACACCCGGAACGACTATGAACTACTTGTAGATTATACATAATATGTATAATATATTATATTATTACGTGTGGGTCTCGAACAAGCGACACGTAGTCACGTAACGCAGCTGTTAATCGCTCAACCACTGCGCTAATCGTGCCTTCAAAAGTTATCATAACAGAGCGTATGGGATTTTATTTGTTAATATAATTAAAGTTTTTTTTAATAGTTATGATATTTTTATCCCCTAAAATTTAACTAGGGCTAAACGTAGGATAAAATTTCTATTTAGAAAGTAATGTTTATTTGTGTTGTTTTCAAATACTTTTGGTTATTGTCGTTGTGTTGATTAAGCTGCTAGATTTTCTCAGATTCATAAAACCCTGTTTCCTCTCACATTAGCAGTACTACCTATTCTCTATAAATACCTACAGCCTTGTAACAGCGCGCACACAGCCCTTACGAGACGCCGAAACTAAAGATTGCTATTCACTTAGCTGCTGAAAGAAGCACGAACGCTCATAGCTCGCGCTGCACGATCGGTCAACCTCAACTCCACCTTCTCGAAGAGTGCATGGTACAGTCCAGCGATTAGATTTCTTATCGAGAATAGTGTAGCATCACTTCAAGCTTACTCTAAAGGGTCAAGTCACACCGATTCGCGACGCTGCGCGCACATTTCAATGGAGCGACTTTAAAATCGAACTTTATTTACTACACGAAAAGATACACTTTTGCAGTATCGTTACGTCACGTCGCGCTTCGTCGCGTCTCTGTGTGAGCTGATCCAAACTTTCGCAAATAAAATGTAATAGGTACCAAAGAAACTAAATAAAATAGCACATGTTGTGTATGTACCTAGTGACTTACACTTGATCGGCTCTCACGCGCAGTGCGTGCGGTGACAGTCGCTTTATGTGGTTGCCTTCTAGATCTCTGGAAAAGGTTAGAATGAAATCAGTAAGAAAGGCAAACAATACCAAAGGTTTCAGAAATTAGGCATGCGGATGACAAGTAATGGGTGACTCGCCGTCCGATCATGGAGCATGCTCCGGTATACGGTGTCATGTTCGACGTGCGAAAGCTGTCAGCAATCTGACGGGACCCCCACAGAGGGTCAAACGCATACTGGGGTCGCGGGACGGTTTAACACCTTCGCTGCGGCCGAACAATCGTACGGATAACCGTGGTTCTGGTAGGTAAAGGCTCATGTCGTGTATTATAATCGCTCCAATTCTGACAGTCCTTACCGATGCAAGGAGAGCGGGAGGACTCCCTTATCATCGAACTTAATATGGCGAAGGATCGTGTCTGTGTATTCACATCTGAAGCCTTCGGTCAGATAACTAAAAGTCTAAGGAAGGTGTGTGAACCAAGTGACTGCGGTTCCAAAAGCGAGCTGGTCTTTGATCAAAGATTAATTTGTAACATTACTCACATAGCTTGCAGATACGCGAGTGAGTTGTTATCCTTCTTGTTGTCGTGCACATGGCTCAGGTTTGGCACCTCCACCAGTCCTGATGTCGTGATGATGCTGTCAAATAACGTATTTATGGTAACTTATTCCAATTAGTGAGGGGACGGTAACGGTGGTTTTCAAATGCTAATGTTTTCAATCTACATCTTGTCTAAAATATCAATTGAACAGTTGAACTGGAACGAAAAATTGTAAGCCGGTTGCCACCTAAAGTAGACAGAATTGGTACCCTTAGATAACAAGAACTCAGTAGTAGTAGATAGATAACAGTAGAATATTACTTCTAGTTCATTGGACTATCTGCCAACGTCCAGAGTCAAACCCACGCTACACATGCAATTTGGTCGAATCAGTTTGACTGAAACTTTCCTCCAAAAAAACATTTTTCTCCTGTTTTTTCAGTCCACTGGATTAAATTGAGAAACGGTTATAGTAACAAAAACTAAAATATAATTATTTACAAATCATTATCATGATCAGCCGGAAGATATCCATTGCTAAACAAAAGACTCCCCCCTTAGACTCGCGATACACACGGGTTAAACAAACACCCTGTATAATCCTCAGACGCGGTAGAATTCCACAGCATCGAACCTACTTCCTACGTCTAGGTAGTAGGTACATGAATCTTCTCATCGAAAATTCTTATTACAGAACTTCACGAAAATTACACAACTAGATAATAGTAAATCTTGTTGTTTCTTTTATGAAATTTTCATTAATATATCGGTAGCCCTTGAACAAAGCCGATATATCACGTAGATAAGCCCTATTTACAAATTCAAGTGATTAATAATAATCTATATCTATAGGTACGTACATATTTTAATAATAAACAGCTATTGCAAATTCCTACGTATTAGAATACGTAATACTCACTACACGTCAAGAGCATTTGTGTGAGATTTTAACATAGCAAAGGTTTAACGGTTTTGCTCATGAAATTACAATTGTAATTTTCAGATAAGACTGGAACCAGTAAGTATACTGTGAATTAAATAAAAGTCTAAACACACTACAACTATAGGTTCCAAAAAACTATAGATACTTTTGATAAAATGAAATTGGAGAGAATCAGTTTGGAACGTTGTGTACTTACATAGTACCTTTTTTTGCTATCGACCACAAACCAAATTAATTTGTGCTGAAATATAGATTCTTCGATAGCATTGCTGATCACCTCGACCACGACTAATTGCTAGATGAGAAATGGAAGTTTGACTACATCTAATTTGATCGCATTAGTGCTCATGAATGGACTCCGCATGAGTCATGACTTGTTGTTCTTGTAATAAATAAAGCAATTATTAAAATAAATACATACGTACAATGTGCGCAGCTCGGGCAGTGGCGGTAGAGGCGCCACGCGGTGCAGTCGCGGGGCTTGCGTTATAAACCTGAGGAAACAACAATACTTTTGAAAATCTATGACTTTAAGAGTTTCTCCTGTGTGTTTACAAACATGAAAAATTAAATAACACACAACAAATATTTGCTCTGTAGGGAATCTAGCCTCACTCTGCCAGTGCGCCAACCGTATCTTCAAGATCAGCTTTGGCTTTGCCATTCTTTGTAAGAAATCTCACAGCTGACGAGAGGGCTTTTTAGGCTCAAGATTTTCTGATCTGTCCGTCG
This sequence comes from Agrotis ipsilon, assembly GCA_028554685.1. NCBI lineage: Eukaryota > Metazoa > Arthropoda > Insecta > Lepidoptera > Noctuidae > Agrotis > Agrotis ipsilon. Next base: position 15,399,494 of record CM052969.1, on the reverse strand, counting down.
TCCAGCGCTAGAGTCGCTGTCCATAGCTTAGTGTCGCCGCACACGAGCCACTCGCGACAGATACAAACGCCGCGCCGCCACGAGGAGCTAGAAGCGTGTGGCGGCCACCGGCGTCAACCGTGTGCGGCGAGTTCAAAAATGTATGAAAACTACAAGAAATGTGCGGGAGCCAGTGAATAGAATGAATAGAAAACTGATGTCCCAGCGGCAGCGAGGTGTCGGCGTCGCTACGGTCGCGCTGTCATAAGGCTGTATTTATAGAGAATAGCACTGCTAGTCGACATTTTATTGTGTGTGCATTAAACAGAATATGAAGCCAATAGAGTTATGGCGGTGACGACCCCATGTAATGCAAGCTACTATCAGTACGTTGCCCTCAATGTGACCTAACCTTCTGCCACAGTTTGCACCACAGCTATTATTTGTTTACCGTTGGGTGCAGCTCATTCCTAACTGCGTCACTAAAGTTTTAAGCCGTGTGGGTGTTTGTTTGTGTGGACGCCCTACGCGCACGTTACTACTACGATAAGGGTCAAGTTTCTGATATTTTGCCAAAAGACACGATGCTTTATGTCTTACATTATAAGTGTTAAATGATACACCAAATGTGGCGTGTTAGTTGTTATGGTAGGTTGAGCAAAGCCACTGTTTGCCTGACCTATCGATATCGTGATAGTATTGCAACCATACAGCTTTAATTAGAGCCACAGTCAACGGGGTCAGGTCATAAGAGCTTTTACATAAAAAATAATACTTTAGAGGCGTCAGGCGGCCAGACTTCGTGGCCGTGTCGCCGCAGCCAAAATTTATCCTGTATCGTGGTTGAGTTTACAAATATTTAAACTTTACTTTGTAGAAATTAGATGGTCGTGGCAATAGGGTCTGAAGAGACAAGACGGAATATTATGCTAATTCTAGGCAAGCGTGTGTCACCGTCGACCACATTTTCACTTACCATCAGGCAAGAAAGTGGTGAAAAGTGAGCCTATTGCTAAATCAATAAAAATACAGGGTCACAACCTGTATGGATATTATGTGTCCCCAAATTAATGTGGTCATGCATAAATCTGTAACGAAAATAATCTAAAATAACTTAAGAAGAAAAAAATAGAATAATGCTATCTACATGCCTACAACTCAATAAACTAGTTTTATAACCTGTATCGAATACTCACAAAGATTTGAGATTAGGCATCTTAGTCAGATCTTCGACGGCAATGTGATCCAGTTTCGGCGCATCCATTATTGATCTGAAACAAAAATAGCGCTCGTAAAATGTGTATCCATGTCGAATTGATTGATGAACAATCGAATCTTTACAAAGAGATCAGTGATAAAGATAAGATCATACGAGATAACAGTATTTATGGACTTACCACTGCATTAGGTAGCACAAATCAATCATCATAAAAGAAGACAATGAAGGTGATAATGCAGTACAAGATAATAATTTTCTTGAAAATACAATGGATGTCCCAGAAACGACTTCTATTGTTTTTCTGGAAATTTTAAGAAATAATTACCTAGAAATAATTAGTTTTGTAAGTACTTGAGTTAAAATATGATACAAAAAAAAATACATTTTATGACAAAATGATGCTGTTACATGGCTCAAAAATTGAACAACCCTGTATTTTTTTATAAATATGTATCATGTTTCCAAAAAATAAATATTCAGTTAGAAGTTCAGTGTTGAGGTTGAACATTTAAATTGACGTACACAAATAATCTTTGCTGGCAATGTTTATTCTGTTATTTGCACGGTCAATTGGCCTGAAAATCTCGAAAGAAAATAGCAATTGATCATATAGCTATATTTTATTCTGATACTCCTTTCCGCTCTATCCATAGCCGGATAACTCATTTAATGCTCATCCCAGCAAACCCCACCAAAAACAGTTGTACCTACATATATTGAATAAGTTTAAGTGATACATACTTACAGATGCCGTAAAACCATTGGTCCCGGCTGTCTTTATAGATCTTAGGCAGTCGTTACTGTTAGTCAGAAGCTCTAAAAGTCTGACAACCAGTCTTACCAAGGGGTATCGTATTACCCAGTTACTGGGTTATGGAGGTCCGATAGGCAGTCGCTCCATGTAAAGTACTGATATCCAGCTGTATCTGGTTCAACTGGAAGCCAACCCGAATACAGTTGGGAAAAGGCTAGGCAGATGATACTTACAGATGCTCAACTTTATGTAGATGGTAGCCGGCAGCGTGGATGGCCTTAGCTGTGAGCCTCGTGATGTTGGTCTGGTGTAGCACCACCGACACGCTCTCGCTCATCGCGTGGCATGCTGCCTCTCTGCTGCCTGTAACAATGTGAAAATTGCTATATTTGAATTCATCGCAGAAGTAAAGCTTCATTTAGATAATACAAGAATTTACATGCAAACTTACGTACAAGTTTTTGCATTATCAAAATGGGGTTTTGATCACCTTAAATGGTTACCTATTACCAACTATCAAAAGCAAATCCACATCCTCAAAATTGTATGTTATAAGTAAAGGCCCGCCCCCATTCCTTTACGACTGTCCCTGGTTCTCCTATCGCAAGGCGTTGTTCGGAAGTTGCAAAAAGGATTGCAGGAAGGGACAATTCCTGCAGATGGGCTCCAAACAGGCATTGTGTTTTGGGTTCTCCAGCCGAAGAATCAGGTTATCGATACTAAGCAACATAAACTCATAATAAACGTCCAGAACAACGACTTGTGGATTATACACATATTTGCTACATACGGGAATCGAAACCATGACACGCAGTGCAGTAGTATAAATTGCTCAGCAACTGCGCCAACCGTTTATGTAAAGTATACTCTACTGATACATACTCGTACAAGTGCGAGTCTTTCAGGCTAGCAATCAAAGTCACAGAAAGACCAAGGTCGGCCGTCGTCAGTTCTTTATCTTTGAACCCAGAAAGAATCAATCAAATCCTCAGCTTCGGCAATTTGTGTCTTTAATCAAACATTTCGTGAGTCACACATACGTAATTGTCTGTTTATTTGTCCATGCATCCGTAGAAATATAGCGTAGGAGCACCAAGGTCTTGGACAACGGAACATTACAATACAATATTAATAGAACTATAAGGTAATCTCTTGGAGATGAGGTATTGGTGTGTTTTTCAACAAGTAGCCAGTTTATTTTATTGTAATTTATGTGTTTTGTTAATTTCCGCGGAATTTCAGTTTTATCATTGTGCTATTTGTAATCCACTTCTGAATATAGACCTCTTTTAAGCAGCGCCTGAAGTAGGATCAAGCTTCCTAATTTTTTCATAAAATATTAAAGGCAATTTTTTTATATCAGAGTTTCCTGTCGTCTAGTTTTGCATTCAAGTTCATCAAACTTGTACTCAAATACCTACCACATATTTCTGCATAACGATGTTTAAATATAATTATCCAAGTAAAGATCCTGATGCTACAAATAAATTGTAGTTTACACGAACAAACGAAACGCAAATTAGTGTCTAATTAAATGTTATTGCAACATTAACATTTTAATCTGGCATAAACCTTTACCCGTTTTCGCTGATACAAGGTGACACTTAAATTAATGACCAAATCTGTTAGCACATATTTCAGAACATATTTAGAATATAAATTAGTTGCTTCCGTAAATACGTCATGTAAATAAAGATACGGGCCAAATATCCTTGGCAACATCTCCTATCTTTCCTGGAGATTTATTAGTTGTAGTTAGTGTGTAGTTGCAGTAAAATTGATTTAAATTTTGATAAAACAATGCTGTGATTTGGCACTACCTATATTCCATATCATTCCCGTTTAAATTCATGATCAAATTGATGTTATATCCATTTAAATAAACAATAATATCAACTTATGTAAACGAAAGTTAATTTAAAAAAGAATAAGTTGAAGTCCTACGTGACTTTTTTAGGGTTCCGTAATCAACAAGGAACCCCTATAGTTTGACCATGTTTAATATCGTGTAAAATCATCAATTGGGAGTTTTGGGAGGGACTATCAGACTCGTTCTGGCTAAAATCCACATTGATCCTTCAATAGCCTTTTACGTTCCAGGGCCACGATTACATAATGAGACATTCCCGGAAATTCTTACGTGTTTCATTTTTATTATTCGAACTGAATGTAGAATTGTAGATGTTGACGAGCTCATCTGATTGATGTATGCAATTTTTCCATTCACCACTCATCTTACTTGCTATTACAAATCCGAAAGTTCGTGGAGCTGTCATGCCTTATAGGATATAAGTCCCTTAAAAATAAAGAGAAAAAAAAAAAAAAAAAAAAAAGTTCGTGGAGATGGATAGATGGATGTTTACTCTTTCACGCAAAAAATTCTTAACGGATTTAGACGAAATATATTATCACACATCAATCGATTAAATTGCATTATGGTAACAATTTAAAAAATGGGATACTTTTTATTTCGTTAGCAATAAATCCAATGGGACAGTAACCTGACATAACACTGGCGAAGCTGCGAAATTCATGAATTCAAAACAAAAACTCAACCTGACAAAGATTCCCAAGTAAATGACGAAAATGGTGTCTAGCTCTATGAATATTTCTCACATATTTTTAAAAAATCCGTGCCGAAATAGCGATTTGTGGGCTGTTGAGATATTCCAGACGTCTAGTAGACTGCTTAGCTTGAATTCTAAACAGAAGGTGCGTAACATGCCACAAAGTTTACGATAGATGGATAACCCATCTGTCTTGTAATTACTCTCATTTACTATCGATCGCTGAGGAGAACATTAAATGCTGCCTTTATTATTATTTACATGGGAGAGTGTTTCACAGTTTGTCGGCACCTAAAAGATGTTTGTTTTGATGAGTAACATCGACAGAGTAATAAAAGGAGTACGCTGTGTTAAATTGGTAGGTGTTTACACAATAAAGTACGGTTTATGTCTTTGCAGATGCAGTTTTACATTTTTTTAACATGAGCCTGTTCATGTAAACTATTAATTGCAAGCAGTTGCTACAACGTTTGCCGTGGAATCGACTTGATTGTACCTAGTTAACACTATTTTCCAAAGACTCATAACCGCTCCACCGCCGACAGTGCTGTAATGCGGTTCGTTTGTGATGATTTTTCTTGAATTTATAAACAAATTCGCCAATGCGCTCGTCGTAGTCTTGTTAGAGAATATCATAGCAGATCGTGTATCACCATACCGCGGTTTCGATACACACGTGGCCAGAAGGTGAAATAAGGCTAATTAACAACAAACGAATGAAAGGAAACCTAGTTCAAGCTTATTCCCTTATTTCATCTACTTCTTATACAAAGAGTAGGCTGCCGCTTGCACCCGTGATGATCGTTGTCAATTAAAAACAGTGTTATCAGTGACGTGTCGAATGCTACAGAGATAACGCGATGACCTTGCCAAACTGGATAGATCTTGCCGGTTCAAGAAGGAGTTTCTAGTCAGCGCATTGACCAAAGAATTGAGGAAGAAAAATCAGTTCGAATTTGTATCTCGGAAGATAGCTAGAAGATATCATGATTAAATCAATTACATTTCCGATTGCTGGGCCTCCATTATGTGAGACGGGCGCTTTGCTGGCCCGTATGCGAATTAGTGGCTGTCAAAGAGATGATTTTCTGGTTAGGCCATGTCGGTTTTATAACAATGCTGATTCAGCTGTTTGTATATCAATACAGAACTTATTCTAATGCAAACCTTCCTTTGACAAGTCCATTGGATGGCTGCCCATCAATCAGACTTCTCGTCTGTTGATCGCAGTAGACAGAATTATATTTTTTCCTGACCTTGAGCCTATGAAAAAGGTAAATAAAGAGTTCCTGAATCTTTTTACTCTACTTGCTGTTTGTTTACAACAGTGCCAATTATATATCTGCTTCCCCCGTTAGCAATCATACGCGCGATGTATTTACAAATATTATTCAATGTTGTTCCGCACATGAAAGCTTAACATTTCAGTTTCAGCCGATTTCAATTGCGTGTTTGGCGTTTCATTGTAAACAATCCGTCTTATTTGTGAATTATTTCATTTTACAAACTTTTTATTGCATTTTCGCCTGTTAAGAAGCATTTGAAATGTTGCATGTGCGTGAAGTTCCCGTTTGAAATGTTGTACACACAGGATAAAAAATACATGATAAAATAAGATTAACACATTGGTTTGTTACTGATCAAAACTTAGATTATCTTTAGTTGCAGCTGAATATTGGCTGCATCGAAAGGTGACCTCCAGAATTCAGTTACAGTGGCAAGACAAGATGTCAGTATTTCGGATCTACATCGATTTATTATAAATCAAGACAGCCCCAATAGACACTATAAGATAGAAAGGTTACTCATCCAAGATCAACCTCACCAAGACTAGAAATTAACATGCTATGGTCAAGATTTTAGCCATGTGCACCTTATCGTTTTTTCCTGATCTTTGGTTTGGTGGTTCGACATTAAATGAGTCGTCCTATATATTTTTGGTTGAGCTGAAGGGACTGTTAGACTCTTACTGACAAATATCCATCGCGTTCCTTTAATTTCCCTTTACGTTCCAGGGTCACAGTTACCCATTTACACATTGTCACGACCCTGAGGATTTCCCTGACCTAATAATGCACATACCAAATTAGATTTATGACACATCTCCCATCATTTGACACCTCAGAGCACTTTATTTCTTACGAAAATAATAACGAATGACATACGATACCGTGTGCATCTGCTGCAGTTTGAACATAAAAGCTTACGAACTAGGTTTGTGGGTCATCCTTAAAACAATGTTGACAGAATTAGCACGCTTCATTTATGCGCTGACCTGATGACGCATTTAAAGAGAGTTCGTATTACTTTTTGACGCACTACTCAAAACTTTGCAAATTCTTAAAACTGTGCGACGAGTTTGATACATGAGTATAATAAATAGTTCGATATATTGAGAATTACCCGATTTCTATCTTGATATCAGTAGGTCAGTAAAAAAGTAATACTTAAACAAACGAGTGACTCAAAATTTATGAAAAGCCACTGCTCTCAAAATGGTGAAAGACTGTCTTCGTATGCTTAGTTTTAGGGTACGCTAATTTTTGAAGGGCCTTAGCGCATAAAGCCCTGTTAGCCCTGTTTAGGCCTATGTCTTAGCAGTGGGAAAAATAAAGGATAATTATGCCTACACGTGTTAAAAGCACAATAGTTAAGTCAAAAACAAATTTTGATAGTAGGTACTATTAGATAAAGCAAGCCATACAACCCACTTCTAACTTTTAATTTCTAATTACCATGTCATTCACATTTAGGCACATTCGTGTTGTGATAAGCGTGTTATCTTATCAGTATTATGATCGGTGTGCAAGCAAGCTGTGTGGCCTGTTAGCTCAGCAAACTGTTGTTACAGCAAGGATTAACACGTAGGCAGGGGCTTAAGTCTTTTTGATGATGTTCGGCTCATTCATCATCATCATGAGATTGAATGGTTGATGTACTCTAACCTAACCCCTCGTTTACACCAAAAAACAAGTTAAATACTAGTTTCATACAAAACTTGTAGAATACTTTTCAAAACATAATTTGTTTGTTTTATACTTGTATTGAGAGTGTCTCAAACCATAATCCCAAACATTCTTTCGTTAAACCTGTGTAGCCAAAAAGTATTTATACAAGTATAAAACACATTTGCGTTTACACTGAAGTCTATGAAATGTCAAAACTTGTCAAATACATGTATTATACCTTGGTGTAAACGAGGGGTAAGAACGTCCAGTATTACGTTTATGTCATCATCGGCAGGAGGTAGATGTCCTCTGCTACAGTGGTATTCTCTATAAACACTGCCTTTTGACAGCGTGGCCGCAGCGCTCACCCTGGCACTAAAGTCTGTGAAGATCTCGGCCTCGTCGATGAGCACATCGTAGATTCCAGCGATGATATTTCTTATACAGACAATCCGTTACCTACTTGTTAGCCAGCGGTTGCCAGTGATTCTCATGATGTGTTTGGTCCACCTAGTGTGAGACCTGCCTACGCTGCATCTGCTGGGTCGTGGTAGCTCGTGTTATAATAGTGGGCTATGTCTTGTCAAAATTGACAAGACGTAGCGCACTATTTAGTTCTTAATTTCCATCTGTCATAAAACCTATGTTTCACAAATAAATTGATTTGATTTGTAGCCACTCGAGAACCTTTTATCGCCTACTTCTTTATTTCATTGATTACCAGTTAGCCACGAATGCTTTACATGACACATCTGTAACTCTTTCAGGATTAATTGACAGCAGTTTCAAACTCATCATTTTTTGTTAGGTATTTTTAGTAAATTGTTCTGCAATTCATAAATTTATCTATAACAAGAAGGTTATATTTGAGGTGTGCCTGCATACATGCACCTTAGTCTAATACGTGTGAAGGTTTCCTCTCTTTTGCGTTTTTCAGACATTATAAGACCTCTAAAGGCCCCTTCAGCAGATGAAGAATTGCCTTTAGCTACAATCATCTAAATGATATATCCGTCCCGTTGGCAGGTACACATGTACTTACGCTACAATTTGAATGTGTAATGAATTGGTCACGGAGATCTAACCGACATTGTCAACATACAATCACGACTTAAACACCGGTTGTACGTACATAGTGAGTTGTTACAGCGCAGAAATAAACTTATGGGTAAAAAGGAAAAAAAATACATTGATCTTAATATTAAGTGTAATATTAATATTTTTTTTCGTGGTATAATCATGAAATGAGTCCTCCCACACTAGGTGAAGCGGAGTTGACTGTCAGATTTGTACTGACTAAAATCCACGGTGTTCTTTCAATAGCCCTTCATATTCCTGGGTCAAAAGTTACCTAGCTGAGACAGCCCCGCGACCGCGACCCGTAATACGGAATCCTTAAAAAAAGGAGGTTCTCAATTCGATTGGTTTTTGTCTTCTCTTATCAATTACACTCGTACAGATGACCCATCGTATTCGCTTGATTATTAACATTAACAGCATGTGTATAAAGGCATCGAAGATTTAAGCCACAGGTTCTCAACCAACAAGATAATTTGTAGACTATGGTATCTACCATTTAATATTTTTGTCAAGTCAAAATAGGTACCTGTACGGTACCATTTAATTTTTTTTTCGAGTGAGAGTGCCTGTACTTAATGATAAAATTAAAATGTTTCGAGTTAAAAGCCCAAACAAATTGAACAGTAGGTTTAATTAAATGAAATATACAAAGTTGCAAGTGCAATGCTCCCAACACCCGTGCATCATTGCACACGCTAGACAGCTATCTTACTCCATGTTATCTTACTATCAATCTTTACGACGCACTGTTACAGTAAACAATTTGTTGTAAATTCATCGAAGAATGACACACAGTTACGTAGTAGCACATTAATTATTATAACCACTGAGATAAGAATAAAGAGCAATATCTATGGAAATTAAAAACATTTTTTTTATATTGTCCTCCTCTAATATTTCTCCTGTATCATGGTTGCGTTTTTTGGGATAATCCTACCGCACTATTCACATTTTTAAACCACTACGACTCCTAAAAGTCCGAATAAACAGTGGCAACCACCAGAAAACCGACGTGTCAGAACTCTCTCACTAAAAATTCCCGGAAGAACCCAATACCACTTCATCCGACTTGGGAAATTAACTAAGAACCTGACAGTTACCAGAACTAGTGAAAAAGCTATTAAGTTCCCATAAATTACAGCAGTTACAAAGTAGATACACCAAGGTTACAAAACAAAGCTTGGAGAAATTCCACGTAAGAAAGTCTCAAGGCTAAGGTCATTTTAACAGAATACTTTAGCTAATTAATTAGTTGTTAATGAGTGATTAAGTGCCTTACGAATACGGATACCACAAGTAAGGCCTTTTCACGACCTACCTCGTTCACCCTAATGCAATTCTTATGGAATTCGGGCAAACGACCATTGTGTAAATGAACGGGGTCGATTACGCCCGTCTTTGGGCAATTTTCGCAAGTTTCATGGCTCAAGTTCATTGAAAGTAAGTAGTTTATATGTATAAGCACACTTTCGGAGCACATGGGCAAGCTCGTTTTTACTACGCACTTAGATCACTAAGTGCAGGGCGAAGTTATAAAAAAAACGAGCACTTGAAACTCGAAACTGGTACTTGGTGTATTAATATCAAGTACCAGTTTCTCCTTTATCGTGAGTGATGCGATTTACTTATAAAAAGCCAGACCCGGATCAACTACCTAATATATGCCGTACAAATATTTATCCCATGAAGAAATCAATCGCTTAGCTACTGCGCCAACTTACTTTCTTCTCTGCAATCGCTGAAAACGTGTAACGATGTAAGTCGTGGCCACGGGCTAAGTAATTAAGTTCCTACTTAGCGTATACCACAGCTCAGTCAATCAATATTTATTTACGCTCAAATAACAGGGAGAGCTGGCAATTAAGAAAATTGAAACACCTGGTAAACTGTAGACAATTAATTTTAATTGAATTAATAAAAGAACAAATTGTTATTGGCAGGCAACATGACACTACGTAGCTTTAAGCACTAACAACTTTGTCGAAGTAATTGGAAAATAACATGAACGTAGGTTTTTTCTTTATAGTTGTGCCTTTTTTGTCGGAGAAAGGAACAAATTACCTGCAATACAAAACGTCGTCTAATACTCCATTTGCTTTGTTTATGTTCATTCGTTTCCGACTTCATGTAACACTCGAAATAATTTTCGAAAGTTTTAGTGCTGTTTAAAGTGGGGACTCCTTTTTTTTGGTAATACATAATCATCAAATGAGTTCTGCCGCCCATGCCGGGACCGGAGTTCACTGTCAGACTTGCACTGACTAAAATCCACGATGATCCTTCGAAGTAGGGAATCCTAACTTTAACAATTGATTAAAGGCAAAGCTACGTTTTCTGCTATCAGTCTGTGGATGTTTAATGGTTATTGGTTATCATCCGACACATATTAAGATCCCTCCGTGCTTCGGATAGCACGTTAAGCTGTTGTTTTCGGCTAAGTATTTGTAGACCTTCGACAGTCTGACAGTAAGAAGCTTCAAATCTGACAGTTATTTATCTTACCAAGGGGTCCCGGTCCCAATGAATGGGCCGATAGTGGACGTCGGACAGACATTCGTGCGAAAATAAGATACCGATGCAGCGACGCCGCGTTGTCGTTACATCCAGTTGGACGATCAGCCCCAAAAAAGGTGAGAAGTCACGCTGATTTTTATATAAGTAATGGTTCGTAGAAATTATAGGACTGGATAAGGAATAAATTCACCAACTCCACCTGCCGTGGAGTGCGTCTGGAGTGTCAGACGGTTACTGACTAAAAGTCCTGCACCTTGTTCTTTCAGTTTCCCTTTGAGTTCTGTGATAATCCGTGCCATAATGTCCTCTTAAGACAATCCCGTGATATGTACCATTGTCACAAGAAGAGAGGTAAAGTAGACAGTACAGAAGAGTAGACATAACAATTTACCAATAACAAATCCACTGCGCAATCAATAAAAAAAACTATATTTTCCTTCATTTCTTAGAGCTCGAACATAACAAGTAAAAAAACAAATTAAAAGCACGTAAACATGTCAATGTATCTCAATAATAATCTCTAATCAGAATTACTGTGACTTGGATTATTTAAACGTAAATAAATATATGTATTAAACTGGTTTGAATAAATAAATGCAGGAATTTATTGTCAATACTGCGCATGCGATCATATAGACTAGGCTATTTTTAAAACAATAATTCCTATCAGGGCCGCGCCGACCCCTTGCAGCGCCTGTGTGCAAAACCTATGGAGCGCCTAGGCACCTGTGTGCAAAACCTATGAAGCGCCTTTTTATGTAGTCGTCTTTCAAATTTCTTTCATAAATTCAATTTTTTTCTGAAATATTTTCATCACTTTTATCAATTTATCAGTTTCTCGCCATCTACTTACTAATTGATACTCAAGTATTAAAATGTAATGTAACAAAAGTAATTTCAACATTGGCACTATGGTCATCCGGCGCCTCTTTTGCCCTGGCGCCTGTGTGCGCCGCACACTTCGCACATAGGGGCGGCTCGGCCCTGATTCCTATTATCTTCTAATGATATTACCTACATTTTTCAATTGATTTGAATGTTAACTTTAATTTATGAGACAAAAATAGGTACCTACCTACTTAATATATCTTAGTATTTTTTTCTAATATCAAAAATAAGTATTAAAAATAGATAAACGGAGTAGGTAAGAATAACGTTTGATTTTATTTTTAGAAACCAATTTGTTATCAACTTTTATTTGTTACGTTCTAAAATTCTGAATTCAAAACTAGGGCTAATACTTTTTTTATAACTCAAACGTTACGCAAAGGTAATAAAATAATAAATCCAACATAAAAAAGTCGCGTTCCACTGCGATGAGTCGGATTATCTGGATGTTGTTGACTTTCCGAGTTTGAAAGACAATCGATAAACACTCGTAACCACTTTATGCTAAAGATAATAACAATTGAAATGTGCAATAACTGCACAGTGGAAAATTCCTGCATTTATTAATAGAGTGAATTCGATAACGATTTACACATGTAAAAACAAGCTATCAAAACAATAATGTTTTATTTTTTGCTTATCCTTTAATATCTACAGTTGTAAACGGTAATTATGTTTGTAGTATACATATGTATAATTAATTATTTTATAGATAGGCCAAAAGGATAAAGATCGTAGCAGGTGGCACTCTGTAGTTTCTGGCTAATTCCCTCTTAGCAAGAAGGTGTGAATTTTTATATCTATATTATTAGGTTTATATTTCGATTCGAATCAGCTAAAACTGCTGTTTTGTCCTAACCTAATGCCATAGCAAAGTAAGAAAATAAACCACCGTATCGTAAGTTACTAAAATGATTTAGATGTAATTAGAACACTATACTTATACTATTATTATTTTTTTAATATTATAATAGCATGAATGGATAGCCCAGAATGTGTTTAGCGCTTGCTCATGTGGAAAGTTTTAATTTGCACCCTGTTGGGTCCCAATTAAATAAAGTATCTACTGTATGTAATAAGTACCTGAAAGCAGGCTTTCTCATCATCTTCTTAGCTTTTTCCAAACTATGTTGACGGCGCTTCCCATTAGTCTACCAGATGCAGCAGAATACCGTACTTTACTAGCAATGTTTCTTGCCTACGTCATCATCGAAGATATCCGCTGCCCAGTAAAGGCCTCCCCCTTAGACCGACCTGACGAGCGGCAATCATTATTTTAGCCCTTTCATATTCTAGGCAATGGAAGTCTCCAATACCTGGATAACAAATGATCCCGATTGAATTTTGAAACATTGAGCAATACACATCCATAAAAGTTCGTAAACAGACACGCGTCAATGGATAAGTACCAAAGTCGTAAGAGACTTGCGTCGCCTAGTGTTCGAGCCGCTTAACCGCGTCTTTCACAATGTCGTCTGTCCACCTGGTAGGAGGCTTGCCTACACTGGGGTCACTGGGTAACCACTTAAAAACTTTTCTTCCCTATCAGTTATCAGTTCTACGAGCGATGTCGTCTATCTCTATACAACACTCATGCTTCGCCAAAATAACTATATGACCTTAAACTGTCTGATGCAATTGACGTTCTGCAGACGATGCACTCTGGATTGCATGGAGCACCTTGTATCTCAGACAGTTGCGATAAATTGATTCGAGGTAATCCTCAACTTGTAATGCATGTTTTGTTTCAGTGTCCCGAGCGAGTCGACGGGACTTCAGACTTTGACCTGGTGGCGTACCATGACGTCTTGAAGCGAGTAGTACCATTGAGGGAACGAGACTGAGCTTTACAAGTCGTTTAGCACCATCCCGTTCCCTCAGTCGCTTTATGAAGTTATAGTAGGCCCCCTGGACGTAGCATGGCACCGTAGAAATAGAAATGGGTTTTGTAGAGAGTAGACAAATTGACAGAAAGCAGATAGATTTTGACCGTTTTAAGCGTGGCAATGTTTAAAATATAGAAAAGAAATGTTTACATCCTTAGGAGAGATATTATGGATTGGAAATTGTGGCGTGTTTTAGACACTGCGTACTGGAGAATACCAATCGCGCCATTTTGGCAGCCTGGCAGTATCTATCTATTAACTAAACTGTGAATATACTAAAGCGAGTTTTGATTCAAATTAATCGCAGGAGAAGGGTCGGGGAGTTCTCCAAACGGGTAACCGAGATCCGAGACTGATAGTCCACTTGACTCCATCCGGCGCGGGAGGACTCATTTGAAAATATACCACCTTTATTTTAGGTGGTATAATTCGGGCCCTTTTTGAGGTGTCACGACGTCCTGACCTACCGCATGACGCAGGTCCTCACCGGACACGGAATTTTCGCGAGGTACCTGAATCGGATAAGGAGGGAAGAAACGCCTGGGTGTCACCACTACGAGGATCGCCCGCAGGACACGATGGAGCATATGGTGCAGGACTGTCCCACTTGGGCAGAGCACCGCCGTGTCCTCACGACGGCGATAGGCGGAGACAAAAGAGTCGCAGGTGGAATTAATGTTAATTATCTCTTGGATTATGTCGTAAACTTAGCAAAATCACACCACTACCTTGATATATACCAAAAATAACCTCGAATATCTTAATAATTAGCAAACAAGATAATGCATAATACATTTTTATGAGACGAGAAGTGTTTTATTTGTTAAGAAGACAAATATAACATTACCCGCATAGCAACGGACTTGACATTTCTGAATAAATCCATAAATGAATGAACGAAATCCACTTATAGCAGGCTCGCTAAAATCATCAGTAATTTTCAAACAAACCTCTGTGATCAAATTGACGAATAGAAAAAAAAAACTGACGCATTTGGGCATGATATGATTACCAATATGATTATATTGTGAAAAGGAGGACAAAAATGACTCCATGTGAGTTATGAACCACAAACACATTTAAATCAGAAATGGAAATCTAAATGAATACATTCACAAATCTAAAATGATACATTTGGAATCCTACTATATAATATTATAAACGTAAAAATTTGTATGTGTGGATGGATGTTTGTTACTCTTTCACGCAAAAACTACTGAATGGATTTGGATGAAATTTGGTACACAGATAGTTTATAACCTGGATTAACACTTAGGATAGTTTTTATCTCGATTTTCGAGTTGTAGCGGGTGAAACCGCTGGCAGCAGCTAGTTATAGATAAAACGTTGGCGACTCAAGTAGAATCACAGGTAAGTATACACGGCTACACATCAAGCTACACAAAACCAGTTTGTCTTGGTCTCGCTTCGTTTTTTTTACACACAATGAACGGTCAGCTAACACTGGTTTTGCTTAGCTTGATGTATAGCCGTGTGTACTAGGATATTTTTGACACAGCTGACCGTTCGATTCGCGCATAAAACAAATATTTAAAGGACCATTACAAGTAGGTTGTTGTTCCAGGATTTTCAGTGTTTGTTGGTAATATTCGATACAGGAAAAAATCATAGTGTGTGGCTAATTTGAAAAAAAACACTGCACAATTCGAAAAATTACCAATAATTGAAAATTCATTACATTAATTGCGTATTTATAATATTATCCAAATATTATTCCGCCAAAGTGGTTTTTAGGCCCCCTAAAAGAGCTTGACCAATATGTACACAGCTCACATTATCATAATGACATTACATTAATGGTCAGACAATACATGGCGTTCTTCAATAACTAAATGTTAATTAACCTTGATATTTGCATAATTATAAAGGATCCGTCTGCAAGAATATGAGGACTAATGACAGAACACAATCTACACATTTATAATTTTAAGTACTTCAGTGATGGCATACCATTTGTTAAAAATTTATGTTTCTTGGGCCTTTATTTTAATAGCAACGTACGTCTGTTGCATATTTTATAGATTTGACCGGAGATGGTTTTATTTTATAACAACTTTGTTTCTTCACAATCTGTTTATATTACACAGCTGACGTAAACATTTTTAGTGATAATGTAAACACGAATCCACGACAATATTTATATACGACAATATGCACGTCACTAATTCCTAAATTCATACCGCTTCATCGCCTATTCCAGTGTTTTATTTTTTTAATAAATCTTAATTATCACTATTATACAACGTGTGACGTTAATAGCGTAAAACCTCTCGTGGGGTAACTCAGCCCATGTTACTGAACAATGTTTGAGGTTTTGCGCTATTAACGTGACACGTTCTATATTTTTTATAATTGTGCATGAATACCAAGAAAAGATTATTGCCACGTTGTAGCAGGAAAAAATAAATGGGTAGTTAAGTACTCATTTATTTTTCAAACCGACACCCTATCTAAATTCATCGAAAAATAAAAGCAAATATTTGTCCGGGTCTAAGTCGTTCACCGAAAAAGTGCGTCCGGCAATAAACCCGTTATATTACGACAAGTTCATAAAACAGTAGCGTCTGCATAATAAATTAACGTAAATACGTTCATTTGATGCGCATGGATATTTTATTATCATACGTTTGCTTATTTTGCTGGCTGTAGGCGGGAAGTACAATGTTATTGTAGCTCAGATTATTCCAGTAAGAGTTTATTGAATGTATTACTTTGTAGTGTACGGAGTGGATGTACGGATATGAGAAATAGCAGAAATAAAATAATACGCGAGTAGTTGGGTTAGTCTAAAATTAAGATAAACGTGATTTTCCTGTTTGAAGTTACTAGGCTCTTGCGCATGCAGGTAGGCCCTGAAACGCAGAGTGGATTTTGTAAGTAAGAGTCTGACAGTCAGTCAGACAAAAGAAGGACGTTTCACGCGGGATATACAGAGTGTTTCTTTTAAATGGGCCAAAAGGGAGAAATCCTTATCCATAAGAGATACGGGAAAACTTTGTTAGGAACCTTTAGCTCTTTTTTGATGTTGACAATGGAAGTTAGTCAAAAATACAGTAATGTTTCTTCTTACAGCATAAACACGTATTATTAGTACTCAGATTTGACCCACTTCTGTTGCCCATACATTTTCCTTCCCATACAATGAAATGATCCTTATATGACACTGAATCAAAAAACATCTTAAAAAAATTGGATTTTTTTTCGTTCAAACAATTTGTATGAAAAAATATTTTGCTAAATTTGACCAACTTCCGCCGTCCCGATTTTTTTCTTCCGATACAATGAAATGATCCTCACATGAAACAGAGTCGAAAGGCATTAAAAAAAATTTGGTCAATTTTACTCATTTTTGGGGACAACTCACACTTGACCAAAAAAGTAAAAACGCCAAAATTGTCAACATCAAAAAAGAGCTAAAGGTTCCTAACAAAGTTTTCCCGTATCTCTTATGGATAAGGATTTCTCCCTTTTGGCCCATTTAAAAGAAACACCAGAGGCGGATTATCCTTAAGGCAAACTAGGCATCTGCCTAGGGGCGCGAAGGTACAAAGGGGCGCGCGGGCGGAATTGTAAAATAAAGAAAAATGCAACAATTAATTTTATGCTATATTATGCAATAAAACTACTATTTTTGCATACAATCTCAATTTGCTTTCTTAATTTTCGTGTTTACATGCCAGTCTTACCCAGTGGCGTATTTACCATTAGGCCAAGAGGGCCGGGGCGGCGGGCTGCGAGGGGCGGCGCAAGCCGCACCGAGTCCTTCTTCTCAGTCTTCGAAGAAATTAAAAAAAATCTACCTAGGTCATATAAAAAAAAAACTAAAACCTAGGCAACTTACCAAAAAACATTCATGTTTGTTTTAAGTTTGTTTTACATCAAGCAAGACGCGGGACTATTGTATTAGAATACCGTTGGTGGGGGGAAGCGTACGCTTGCGACTCGAACCTAACGGAGATGTTACCATGTTGCTCGTATCGCCAGGGCCGCCCCTAGCGTGCGTGTAAGTTTTGCTTAGGCAACACGTCTAAAGGGGGGGGGGGGGGGGGGGGGGCGGTGAATCGAAAGACAACCTACTTCCTGTTTAACCTGGTATAAGAAACATTTGCAACATCAGGTCATTGTCCACCAGATAACTACACACTATCATGATTACGTATACGTAGCAATGTCAAGAAGAACTAAGCAGCGGCGTTAATTTTTATCATACGCCACTGGCTATGACCACGGGCGGCAGAATAGGGATATTCTGATGTGCCAACCCCATTATTTCATAAAAATTGAAATTAACCCAGACCAAAATCTTACATATACCAAGCTCGCTTTTCTATGAAATATGTCATGTCGTATTACAGGAGACTAACATTTTTTGGGCTCGCTATGCGGGCTCTACAATGAAGAATGGGCTTGTCGTAAATGGACCATCCATTAACCAAGCTTGCTCTTCAAAAAAGACTTCAAATTGATCTCGCTTTTAGATTAAAACTTGTCTTGAATTACGGAAACGTTTAACGAAATGAAAATTTGGCATCTTCCTTTCCGAAAAGATAAAAAATTTCGCGCTCGCTGCGCTCGCGCTCAAATTGATTTTGCTTGTACATTATAACTTGTTTTGAAGTACGGAAATGTTTAAGATAATGAAAATGAAAATTTGGTTTCTCATATTCCCAAAAAAACAAAAAAAAATCGCGCTCGCTACGCTCGCGTTTTTAGTTTACTTGTGATTTTATTGCTCATTTTTCAAAGCAAAGTCTTCTTGTGTTAGTTAGTCTCGACGCGGTCTATAAAACTCAACATTTTAGGTTTGTCTTTCTACAAGGTGGTGTGGGTGTAAAGTTTGAGTAGCACTTAATTGTTTTTTTTTTTGTGTTTAGTTCCGGGGCGCCAAGCTTTACAGACCCAGGACGCTGAATTTTAAAATACGCCACTGGTCTTACCTAAGGCTTTAAAATTGTAAACCGAATTCGTAAGATCTGTTCGACAGATATCGATCTCATGTAAACTGATGCTCTTTTTTTCTTGGCCCCCATCTCACCGCGTTTTCCTAAGGTACATCGGTTTTGGTGACACTATAGTATCTAGGAGTTATCTTTAATATAGGGGCGCCGATGAGATGCTTGCCTACAGCGCTATCAACGTTTAATCCGCCACTGAGAAACACCCTGTATATTTGAACATGTATCACCCAAAAAAAAAGATTGCGGGCACATTCTCCTGTACTACTAAAAACTCGAAAGGTTGGTTGTGATTCATCCATCTCACTGCTAAGTGTCACACTAACATTTATTTAAATCCCGAACTGAATACCGAATTCGTTATACGAAGTTTTTTTTTAATAAACGTTGCCTCACACTAGGAATTTCTCTTGTATCGTGGGTACGTATACAAACATAGAAACTGACATACACAAACATCTAGACCCGGAACAACTACTTGCAAATCATACAAATATTTGTTCCGTGCGGGGATTCAATCCACGACACGCTGCGCAGCTGTCAATCGCCCTGCCATTATGCCAAATGCCAACCGTCGCTGTTTTTTTTTTTTTGCGTGGCAGAATCATCAAATGAGTCCTCCCATCCCGGGCAGGGCGGGACGGACTGTCAGACTTGTACTGACTAAAATCCACGGTGTCCTTCAATAGCCCTTTATGTTCCGGGGTCATGCCAACCGTCATCTGAACTATTAAATGCCTGAAACACCCAAGGTGCGCCAACCGCCTTTTATATAGGTAAACCACGTCATTCGTGAAAGCCTTTCATTGTACCTAACATTTGAATACATACGTGATACTATGTCTGATTCACTAACTCCGCCCAAGACCTTGATAAAATCGCAAATAATTGTCCGATCCACCCCTCGCCTGTCTGGTTTGTTTGACTACCTCATTAGTTTCCATCAAAATGTCTGATGTCGGAAACACGTTATTTCCCAAATCACCAGACGCGCAGTAATTGTTCGAAATGCGTAGAAAGTACAACGCAATAAATGTCATTTGATTTTTATCCTGGACCGTTATTATTTTTGATGGAACTTGCCATAACGATCGAACTGAATAGCAACTGTGTACTTAAAATCATACCATGTCTACATAATGAGGTACAAATTGAAATATGAGGTAGAACCGGGCAAAGCTGTTATTGTACTATTCTGATTGTAACAATAACAAAATGCTCTAGCACAGGGGTGGCCAACTTGATCAGAAATAAAACCTTATCATCATCATCATCAGCCTATAACGTTCCCACTGCTGGGACACAGGCCTCCTCTCTTGTGAGAGGGAGTGGGCCATAATCCACCACGCGGGCTCAGTGCAGATTGGCAGATGTCACATGTTTTCGAATTTGATGGTTGACGGATGGTTTCCTCACGATGTTTTCCTTCACCGTTTTGAGAGCAGTGGTGATGAAATAAATTACACAAAGTAATGCGCCTAGCTGGGTTCGAACCCACGACCTACAACTCGTAAGCCGGGACCGATACCACTGGGCCACCACTGCTCTTAAGAAATAAAACCTACTGTTTACTAACTCTGTATCATCTATTAACTGAAAATTATACAAGATGATGCTGCAGTAGTGTGTAATTACGTTGCGCCGTCTGGTCTACTTATTTATATTTTTTGCCTTGCCACGATCGACTGGACTAATAGTAGCGATCGACCGTTTGGCGACCCTTGCTCTAGCATAATATTACATTTTCAATTTACTAGGCAACTGTGCTGAAACATTTTACAATTAAAATGTTTTCCGCTGCGCGTGCGTTCCGGTCAAAAAAGTTCAACAATTGAATTAGCGATGAAAAACAGTATTTTTCGTACTACATAATTTTTCTATAGTTAATTTAAATATAATACGATATAAAAATATACTGGTAACCCTACTCTAGCCATAGATGAACTTTCTATTCTCTATTCTAGAGTTTACTTTCATTGCGTAGCAGTCGTTGCTACGCCGTAGCAGCGTGCTACGAACTTGGTAGCCCAACTGGCTACGTGGAAACAGTCTACCTACTTACCTAAATTCAAGTCGCGTGATCATTTTCCAAGTTGTTTTTGTTAGTTTAATTTTTAACTGATTTATTATAAGAACTGATGACGTCAGCGCATTATTTTTGTATACTGAGGAACTACGATATCTGATAAGGGTATTTCAGAAGCTTTAAAGTATTTGTGACACAGAAATATTAATCACAGCTGTAGTGATGGGCTACATTTGCTTTGTAGTAAATAAGACTTTTAGGTATATTTATGGCCACAGTACAAGCGCGTGAAAAGAACGTCACACATGATTTTGAAGATAAAAATGCACTTTATTCACTAACATCATAACATGCCTGTGTAACCCCGACAAGGAAAATTAAAAAAAGCGGGAAAATAAAAATAATAAAATATGATTGGTTTGAAAAAATATGCTTCATATGCTCTCTAACCGACATCAAGAAGGAGGAGTTGCTTTATTCGATCGGCTTTTTTTATACCCTGTACTTGCTACATGATAGTTATACTTTCTAATGAAACTAATAATACGAATCACACTAAGTGGTACATTTGAGCCAGAACCACTGAAATTAAAAGTAAGAGGTTCCGATGACGTATTTTTATAGTGGCGCCAATCATAATAAAACGGGTAGTGATCGTCCGAAGGTGATCGCTCTCGTCACTAAACAGGTAAATTACTTGAGTTCATTTGCAGGTAAGCATTTTATTCTATTGTGAGATCAACAAATGAAAATGGCGTCTCACTTTTTTTTTTTTATCCTGGTAAAATCATCAAATGAGACCTCCAACCCCGAGCAGGGCGGGAGGTACTGTCAGACTTGTACTGACTAAAATCCACGGTGTCCTTCAGTAGCCCTTTATGTTCCGGGGTCACGGTAATAGAAATAAGTCCCGCGACCCCGGCAGGCTTTGGCCCTCTGAGAGGGGGCCCCGTCATTTTGCTGACAGCTCTTTGAGGCGCGCGTGGAACACGACGCGCCGTCGACCCGGGCATGGTCTATGGTCGGACAGCGAGTTGCCCTTTACTCGCTGTCCGCATGCCCGCGCCTACGGTGGCCGGAGATCGTCTTGCGATGGCGTCACACTTAGGTACCAAGAACTAATTGGGTAGGTTCAATAATCTTACACAGGTTATACTCATTTATAACTTACGGGTGCAATCTCTACTATATTATGCATGTTATATCTTAAAATCCGTTTCTAAGTTTTAAAGACAAAAGCATACAAGGGGACAGGAAGCGGGAAGCGACTTTGTTTATACTATGTAGTGATTTATATTTATATAAGACTAGCTGTGCCCGCAACTTCGTTCGCGTGGATGTCGGAATTGAACAATGTATTTTTTAGTTCTAAGCGCTTAATTCAGGCCACGTTTTTCATATAGACCCTGTATTTAGAATTTTCGTAGATTTATCAAGAATATTTGACACTCCCACTCCAGGTTTATGTAGAATTATTTTCCTAATGCCCACTCCGCACTCCACTCTACTGCACTCCTCCGCTCCATTCCAGTCCATTCTAGTCCATTCCAGTCCATTCCAGTCCATTCCAGTCCATTCCAGTCCATTCCAGTCCATTTCAGTCCATTCCAGTCCATTCCAGTCCATTCCAGTCCATTCCAGTCCATTCCAGTCCATTCCAGTCCATTCCCATTCCAGTCCATTCCAGTCCATTCCAGTCCATTCCAGTCCATTCCAGTCCATTCCAGTCCATTCCAGTCCATTCCAGTCCATTCCAGTCCATTCCAGTCCATTCCAGTCCATTCCAGTCCATTCCAGTCCATTCCAGTCCATTCCAGTCCATTCCAGTCCATTCCAGTCCATTCCAGTCCATTCCAGTCCATTCCAGTCCATTCCAGTCCATTCCAGTCCATTCCAGTCCATTCCAGTCCATTCCAGTCCATTCCAGTCCATTCCAGTCCATTCCAGTCCATTCCAGTCCATTCCAGTCCGTTCCAGTCCGTTCCAGTCCGTTCCAGTCCGTTCCAGTCCGTTCCAGTCCGTTCCAGTCCGTTCCAGTCCGTTCCAGTCCGTTCCAGTCCGTTCCAGTCCGTTCCAGTCCGTTCCAGTCCGTTCCAGTCCGTTCCAGTCCGTTCCAGTCCGTTCCAGTCCGTTCCAGTCCGTTCCAGTCCGTTCCAGTCCGTTCCAGTCCGTTCCAGTCCGTTCCAGTCCGTTCCAGTCCGTTCCAGTCCGTTCCAGTCCGTTCCAGTCCGTTCCAGTCCGTTCCAGTCCGTTCCAGTCCGTTCCAGTCCGTCCAGTCCGTTCCAGTCCGTTCCAGTCCGTTCCAGTCCGTTCCAGTCCGTTCCAGTCCGTTCCAGTCCGTTCCAGTCCGTTCCAGTCCGTTCCAGTCCGTTCCAGTCCGTTCCAGTCCGTTCCAGTCCGTTCCAGTCCATTCCAGTCCATTCCAGTCCATTCCAGTCCATTCCAGTCCATTCCAGTCCATTCCAGTCCATTCCAGTCCATTCCAGTCCATTCCAGTCCATTCCAGTCCATTCCAGTCCATTCCAGTCCATTCCAGTCCATTCCAGTCCATTCCAGTCCATTCCAGTCCATTCCAGTCCATTCCATTCCAGTCCATTCCAGTCCATTCCAGTCCATTCCAGTCCATTCCAGTCCATTCCAGTCCATTCCAGTCCATTCCAGTCCATTCCAGTCCATTCCAGTCCATTCCAGTCCATTCCAGTCCATTCCAGTCCATTCCAGTCCATTCCAGTCATTTGAATAATGTAGTTTTTCTATTCGAAGTTTGATCGCGCGACTGACGTACGAAATCAGTGTGTGAGACCAAAGTGCACCCGTAATTTTACTTCTGAAACACTTTAAATTCAAATATCTTTTGATAGACTGAACCGATTCCAATGAAACAAAAACTAAATTCCTTTTCAAGTTACGCTTAATCGTTGTGTATAAAAGTTATCTACATTAATTTCGTACATTTTACGTGATACCTGGACAAATAAACATACAAACAGACAAACAGATAAACAGACAAACAGACAAAAATTCTAAATATGCTAGAAATAGGTTCTAATGGTTGTCCTTTAATACCCTGGCTATATTTTTTGAGTTTTTATTTAATGTACAAAAATAAATTTTCTACAGTTTTATTATATGTATAGATTGAAATTAACAAATAACGTGGAAGTTAGGAAATTGGCACATTGCACCGTATGATCGTAGCGTATGTGGTCGTATGTAATTAGTAATCATCATCAGCCTATAACATTCCCACTGCTGGGACACAGGCCTCCTCTCCTGTGAGAGGGAGTGGGCCATAATCCACCACGCGGGCCCAGTGCGGGTTGGCAGATGTCACATGTCTTCGAATTTGATGGTTCTAGGACATGCCGGTTTCCTCACGATGTTTTCCTTCACCGTTTTGAGAGCAGTGGTGATGAAAGAAATTACACAAAGTAATGCGCCAGGCTGGGTTCGAACCCACGACCTACAACTCGTAAGTCGGGGCCGATACCACTGGGCCACAACTGCTCTGTATCTAGTAATGCTCTTTGCATTTAAAACACGCGTTTTATAGACAACAGAAAACGCATTCACGCGCGTGTTCATTACTTCGTCACCATGCGCCCCGCTGCGTGATGCGGGGCAGTGTGCCACTCTCCTTAGCTCTGGTGATTTTATACCTACAGGATATTTTTTTAGTAGTGTGGATATTTTTTCTGTTGTTCTCAGTAACACATTTCCATAAACATTTTGATTATTCTTTTTTTCCTCCTGCCTTTGATGGAGCGAAAAGGACTTGCTAAAAACCAGTTCCTTCAGGAGAGCAGAGAGCTCCAGGACCGCAGTAATCTCTTAAGACTTTCGCGGGACTGTATAAACAGGTAACCTGCATGGAAAGTTAAGGGCAATTGAAGGAATACGTTGGATTTTAGATTCAGTACGAGTCTTACAGTCGCATCCAATCCACACAGGGTCTGCAGGACTCAACGACGATATATTACTAGACTCTTAATAACAAGCGACCGATGTCTGTTAACATATTAGGCAAAAAAGTCTTATATCCGTCTTATTTCGACCACTCCTGTGAGCCGTATACATACCTTGAGACAGAACAGGCCTTGAGTTAGCCAATCACAACGCAGTAGTCCGTCCCCCTCGCTTACGTAGTACCTCAGCGAGTTGACAGAATATTTTTTGTTCCTTAGATCGTGTATGCGGAGTCTAGTAATATATCGTCGTTGGCAGGACTTGTCATGTGACAATACTAGCACATAAAAAATCCATAACATACCTATTTTGTCAGAATGTGTGTGAACAATTAAAATTTATTTACCTACTTCTAGAGTAGGTACATAACTGAACCAATTAAAATCCGGCTTGTATTTATAATTATTTTTAATTATCGTTTTATCTGATGATACGTGACCGGAGTTCGCGTGAGGTACGACCATATCCGAATTTTGATGTGTCATTACAAGGAATTACGTCAGAAGAAAGTTATTTTGGTTAGGTAGGTACTGTAAGAAAGTGATGTGCAATGTTTTGCTGTAGTTTTAAAAGAATATCTTATCTTAGACATGCAACTGATTTCAGAATAAAGATCGATTTACGAACATCCTGGGGCCTTAGTCAAACAGCATACGACAGTAAACGACAATCGTTATCGTTCATCAGTCACCAATACATTTTCAACTTTATACCTCAGCACGTAAAGTTGTCGTTTACTGTCGTATGCTGTTTGACTGAGGCCCCTGTTCTTTAACCCTATATAGCACTAGTTTTCACTATTTTACTTTTACAGAGTTTTTCCAGTATTTAAAGCGTTTCTTGTACGAAAATATGGAACAGCGCCTCTGGTGTGCGAAGAAGGAACCATTTTTTTCCTCGAAAATTGTCGATTTGAAGTCGTCAAAGTTCTAGTTTACTTTACGTCTCAAATACTGAAAACTCGTGCTGACGGTACTTGTTTTTCAATCGTTATCATCTTTAGTTGTGTAATGTTTTCAGGGTTTTTTTGTGGCATGGTTTTGTCTCTTTGGTCTTCAGCACTTTCCTCCACCATCTTGCATCGAGTACAACGTAAGTTCAACCTATTGTAAGTTCTTTACTTATGCTTTAATTAGTTTATCATAATACTTTGATACTGTTTATCCCGTCATTCGAATTGATGTAGTACCTTTTTGTATTCGGTAATTTAACTTCAAAAGGTCATGATGGAATAGCTCAATAAAACTATTCGTCTTGGATATCAAACTAAACACTGATACTTGTAATAATCAAACACAAATTGACAAACGTACTCTGAATAAAGATAAAATGAGGAACCACATTCTTATCCAGATTACGATAAATATTGGAAATACCCAGTAATTTTATAATCTATCATAATCGGTTAGGGACTGTCCAAATCACAAATAGTAACCATCATGCCATTTAAAGTTATCACAATTAATCATTACTACGAGTGTATCAGGCACAGATAACACTTTGTTCATCCATCGTTTGTAAAAACGAGTAAATTGAATCTATTTTGAGTTATCTAGTACTGATGTTCATGTTATCGTGTTGATAACCAATTTTAGGTGTTTACAAGAAACATTAGGTTTTATCGTTTCTGCGGGTGCCACTTATTGGTAATTGCATTATGTGGTGGGTAGATTGAAGGATTTTCTTGTGAAAAATCAACCTGTACAGTCATCATTATTAGATAGACCACTACGTTGCCCTAGAGGTCAGAAGCTCCACTAATAGTCGATTATGTTAGCAGATGCGTCAATCTTGATTATTAAGATTAACACAGATGGTTCTTTTATAAAACGTAACACGTGCTATAAATGTCTTATTTCGTTCGATTCGATCTTTGAAATTTGACGACAGACACTATCCTTCCTAGCTGAACCGCTCTATACCAACCGACTTTCTAAAAGTTGGTAACAAGTTGATATAAACTTTTAGTTTTAACATTTTAGGAATCTCGTTAAGATTGCAATCAAGGAAAATCTAGCTATTAAACTACATCAGTCATAAACAACGTAGTACAATGAGGAACGTGCCAGGTCATCAGACCACGAGTACATACGGGTGACGAGCTCGGCGGCTCAGCGGGCGGCAAATTGTAGGGGAACGCAATTGACACGCACACCCGAATACGGACACTACAAGAGATACTATCATTTTATTGCATTGTTTACTTACACCATGCAATGAAATTATATAAAGTACACCAGTATCTGTTTATTTCTTTGTAGAAACAACTTGTGGCCATTTTAATAAAAAACTTAGAAGGTTGATAAATGTAGAAAATGTAAAAGTGTTTCTGGAGCGAATCTACTTAAATATTTTACAGAGCTAAAGTTTGTTGATATGGGAGTTACTCTTTACGAAAATAAATTGTTTCACAAATGTGAAATTACATTAGTCTAACGAGCGCAGGTTATAGTGAAAATGTTCTCGTGGGATTATTCCCCAGCCGCAGGGTTGGGCAGTATTTGAATTACTTGTATTTAAAATACGTAATTGAAATACAAATACGTATTTTGTATTTGTATTTCAATTACTTCCTTAAAATGTAATTTGTAATTCGTATTTCAAATACCTGACGACGTAGTATTTTGTAATTAGTATTTCAAATACATGAGGCTCTAAAATACATTTTATCAAAATACATTTAAACTTTATTTACTGTCATTGCACTCTCTGTATGATGGTAAAGCAGCTAATGAGAGTTGGCAATACTGCACCTGTTATGTACCGACGTCAGCACATCAAGCTACCTACCACAATCTGTCATCATATCAGCCCGGGATCACCCACTGCTGGGTATAGGCCTCCCCCTTTTTATGCCATATCTCTCTGTTCTGTGCGTCTCTTATCCATCCATTCCCCGCGATTTTAACGATATCGTTAAAATATATACCACAATCTGTCAAATTTCATTAATAGATTTTGAACCTTATCACAATAATGGAAGGTTATTTTTTGATTGGTAAAAATTGACAGTTTCGGGCTGGCTGCTGGCGTCTTTATACTGAACGCTATGACTGTACATCGAACATGGCAAAAAAAACGCAAAAAAATGAACGTTGAATTGAGAACATTCCAGGCAGATATAAAATGTAATTTGTAATTAGTATTTTGTATTTCAATTAAAAAAAGCTTAAATACAGTATTTTGTATTTTATATTTTAAATACTTTACTTAAAGGTATTTTGTATTTTATATTTTAATTACTTGCGATACTGTATTTTGTAATTTGTATTTCAATTAAAGCAGAGCATGTATTTTGCCCAGCCCTGCCCAGCCGTAACTGACCTGCAATAGTCAAGGGTAAATAAATCTTGATCGCTTTTGATCGTCATTTTCATTTCATGATAATTATGTAAAGATGAGATGACGAGTAATATGAAAGAAATATGTTGCTTTAATTAGACCGTTATACTATTGAAATATGATGTACATGAACATTTTTTTTATTCCATGATTAATGACTAAAATAAAAAGCATCATTCGGAAGTCATAACTCATGAACACTCTTAAAATTATGACGAACGGCGTGAAAATTTTTGATTTTCAAAAGCATCAAGTAAGTTCGGTGTTTATTTGGTTTAAGTACATAAAAAATATGGGTCAAATATTTTTTTGATATTTTAAATGATAACTTATTACATTTTTTCACTGAGATTAACATTTTACAAACCAAGTAATTACTATTGAATCTGCAATATTTACTTTCTATAGGTATTATGATTCATTGTTACGGATATTATGAATGAGTTACGGCCACTATTTGTACACACGTAATCAATCCTTGTATTATTTATTGTGCGCCGATTAGCTGCCATGTATATGGACCATTGTATGGAATATGTAAACATATCGATGACATAGAGACATACATAGAACGTGCCGTGGGTCAGGTAACTTACAGATTATGTGGAAACGCATCGTACTAAAATGTAAGTAAGCAAGATGTGTAATGAGAAACTAGCAATCCGCCCCGACTTCGCTCATCAGGTTGGTCCTAATAATAACGGCTTCGCTCAATAACTTCGCTAAATAATCTATTTTCTATCTATTTGAATATAACTCGTATATTGTTGTAATTCAGTAATTCAGTTTTAGTTTTCTATTAAAACTTGAAAATTTGGGGTTACTTGATGTGATGGCGTCTGTAGGTATCTACATGAATATCTATTAGTTAGAAGAGTTTGTGTGGTTGAAAGCGCTAATATCAGGAACTAATGATGCGAATTGACAAAATCTTTTTGTATTGGATAGTCCATTTATCAAGGAAGGCTATAGGCTATAAAATATCACGCTACGACAGCTAGACGCCGAGCCGAGGAACAATTAGTAATTTATATAATGTTTACCAAGGACATTAGGTACTACTCCTCTTGAAAAAAAACTATGTAGGTAAATAAATCCTACAGTACAATAATATGGTAATCACGACAAGTTCACTAAAATATTTGTATGTATGTACAATCACGGTCATTTGCGAAAAATGTGTGGTTTTGCGGTGATTGGATATCTTCAGCCATTCAGCGGACCTTCGCAGCTTTGTTTATCTTTGACCAACACACATCGACCTCGCATTCGTCGAAATTGAAGTGACAATGACCCAAAGATCAACAACATTGAACCTTTGTTTGACTAGTGGTCATCTGTTGTATTATTACTAGCTTTAGCCTGACACTTTACCTGCTTGAATGTTGAAAATTTTCCCACAGTATCGCATATCCTGGATAAAAAGGTTCCCATAACATATTGTTTATAACTTTATAAACAATATGTCAATCAGACAAAGATCAGACGCTCTTATCCTAATTATTTTGAGGTCTGTCTTTGCGCAACATGTTTGTTTCTTCTTTAATATACCTATATGCGTAAAAAAAAAATGCGATAGTGAGAAATCACTTCTTTAAAAGTCATGGTCTACATGTGCCTTAGTGATGTCAGCTTAAACATAAAGAGAGTCAGTGATAATTTCTGTCGTATTTATTTATAAGATTTAGTGTGCCTGGGAGGCTTGTGCCCAGACTGCAGTGGTTCAATAAAAAAAGTGTGATAAACAGCACATTGTTTCTTTAAAATTGATAAAATAATCCAATTGATTTTAGTTAAGAAGGATATATAAAGACAAGTTTAGAATTATTTCGATCTAGCCTCGTGTATAGTTTAATGTCTCTGGAGCTAGCAGACAATGACAAGATGACGGCCCAGTGAACTGTCTGACAAGTCATAATAACAACAAACAACAACATAATAATATGTGATGTTTACGGTGAAGAAGTTGAACAATTATGCATTAATAATATGAGAAGACATTTACGTCTTACGATGTTAATTCCCCTTGACGGATTTGCACGTCGCAAACAGAGACCGTGAAATAAGACATAGAATGGGATAATTTCCGTCCTACACGCGTATAATTGTGATACACAGATTTCTAGACTAGGTAACACATTTTGATACCGACTGTTTAATACATAAAACTAAATCGCATAATTAGAAACTATTTCTGGAAACGCTTGTACAAAAGAATAATTTACCATAATATACGGGTCGTAACTATAAAAGTCTTTGGCCGAGCCTGTCCTATGCGCACGACAATGTTTTGGTTGAATATTTATTGTTATGTGTTTTTTTGATTTCAGAAAATGTATTATGATTGATCATTGCTTATAAGTATAACTATGGTTTCCAAGACTGATGTAGTAATACAAATACTACAAAATAGTGATACAGGTATACTCTACTTTATGACACAGGGTAATGTGAATTGTAATCAGATGTAGATACCATTTACCTACCCCTTCAACATATTCTACCAAATTATATACTTATTGTTTGTTTAAGTTCGTTTTTTTACCATCCTGTACCTCTTCATATCATTACTATTATTAAAGTAGTGAGTCAGTCAATGAAGTATTTGTTCAGGCTTTTGATGTCGCACAATAAATCGTTAGCCCTTTTCATAAGTCGGAAATTACAATAGAGTACTCTTACGTTATGGAATTAGGGCCTGTTTTGGCATAGATAAAAATATCTATTCCAAAAAAAGGCCCTAATTCCATGAGAGGTGAGAGGGTTAAATTAAATACCGTTGTGGAGCGGGTGAGACTGATGTGAGGCAAGTACTGACTGGAAGCTGACTAGTTCCTTCCATTGCCTTTTGCATTTTATGGCCGCGGTAGCCCCAAAGATTTTCCCGCAAATAGAATTACCCTAATTCACTCGGAACGGGTTTCATAATAAAACAAAATGTATCAAAAGACCGAAGTATGCGTTAATAATTATATAACAATTTAGTTTCGTCTCATTTTCTGGAATTTACAAGCATTTTTTACCAAGGGATGCCCGAGAGTGAT
The DNA here is from genome assembly GCA_028554685.1 of Agrotis ipsilon. NCBI lineage: Eukaryota > Metazoa > Arthropoda > Insecta > Lepidoptera > Noctuidae > Agrotis > Agrotis ipsilon. The sequence continues at coordinate 15,368,305 of CM052969.1, read as the reverse complement.
ACATTTTTTTTGTTTATGAACACCATAGAATGTACTGAAATTGTCCTTAAACCCGTTCGCGGCCACTGCATCTACACAACACTGATAAACACACACGCCATGACTGATGAGTGTTTGTAAACCACGCGCCGCCTGACAGATTACTACAGTTTACAACGACCGTGTGATCATTTTAAATCTTTAAGTTTAAGATCAATTAATAGTTTTAAGTAGCAGGAAGAGAAAAATTGTACTGGAGTAAATTAGTGTGCTCTGTACTAAATTAAGAATACTTCTGAAGACGCCAAATTAGTTTAGCTAGCCCAGTTTTGGGTCGACTTATATACTATTTTCAGGCTTTGGCGAAGAAGAAATGGAGTAACAATCGTAGAACTGCTGGAACTCCGATAGAAACGTACTCTATATGGCATATTATACCTAACTAAGGGCTCCTAAAAAATCTAACAATCTTTCATTTGAACCGGCGAAGGAGAAGTAGTAGAATAACAGCTAAATTGTGGACGTCTTATTTTCAGAATAACACGAGGAAGATTTGAATGAAGCCTTTAATTATCAGCAGAAGCTTAAACATGCCAATTAAAAAGATGATGATGAATAATTTTAAGTCGTCATAATTACTACATAATAAAACTGAATAGGCTGCCCAGGCTTCTCAAATAGGACCTGTAATCAGCTAAGGGGTTCGAACACTGCCGCCAAAGATAATGATGATGGTGATGAATTTTTGAACCGTCAAATAAGCCGTCATAATTACTACAGATAAAGCTGAATAGGCTTCACAAATGGAGGCTAAAATAAGCAGTGGTTTAAAAACAGTGGCCGATAATGACGATGAATAATTTGAACCGTCATAATTACTACACATAAAACTGAATAAGCTTCTCTCTGTAATATGCCAAATTTTTCTGCAATACTGAATATGAGTTGTTCATAATATACATTTTACAAAGACTAAAAATAAAAACTGAAACTATACTATACGCTTCCTCGGCGCCAGTTATCTGTTATCAAGATATATTAAGTGGCATTACTTAAAGATCATAAAACATGGGTTTCCTTGCAAGGGGCCAGCCAAGATAACTAAATAGATACCACAAATGATAACTAATATTATAAGCAAACAGCTGTGTCGGTACTTCACAAACACCTGGTCACGATGGAGAGGCGTGAACACTCAATTAAATTATAATTGAAACTTAAACAAGGATTCAGAGGACAACGTGAAAATTTTGCACAATGATGAACGATGCGCAGTATATTTTCATAGTGAATTTCAAGGCTAGCAGTGTCAATTTTCTATTAGAATTTTATTGTGACTAACAGCTCTGAAATGCGGCTTGGTGTGTTCCAGTTTTTATTTTTATAAACAAAATGTTAGACAGAAATAAAAATATTTGAATTTGAAAAATAGCATCTCTCGCTTTAAGTAAATCAGTTCAGCGTTTCATGTTTTTGGCAAAAATGTCGCAAGTGACAAATTGAAGGGCACGCCGCAATAGCGGCGATAAGACCCCTCTTTGAGGAGTGGCTGGAGAGACGTCACGGCGTCCTAAGCTTCCGCTTGACGCAGGTCCTCACCGGACACGGATGTTTCGGGAGGTACCTGTGTCTTATGAGAAAGGAAGAAACGCCTGGGTGTCACCACTGCGTAGATCGCCCGGAGGACACAGTCGATCATACGGTGCAGGATTGCCCCGCTTGGGCGGAGCACCGACGTGTCCTCACGGCGGCGATAGGCGGCGATAGGCCATGCTGCGGGGCGAGACGGAGTGGGATGCGGTCGCCTCCTTCTGCGAAGCAGTCATGCTCGCGAAGGAGGAGGCGGGCCGCGTGATAGAGAGGACAAGGTCCTCCCTCCGCCCCACCCGCGGTGGTGGACGCCCACGGCGTCGGACGTCGCAAGACGATCTCCGGCCACCGTAGGCGCGGGCATGCGGGCGGCGAGTAAAGGGCAACTCGCCGCCCGACCATGGACCATGCCCGGGTCGACGGCGCGTCGTGTTCCACGCGCGCCTCAAAGAGCGTCAGCATAATGACGAGGCCCCCTCTCAGAGGGCTAAAGCCTGCCGGGGTCGCGGGTCTTATACCATCACCGTGACCCCGGAACATAAAGGGCTATTGAAGGACACCGTGGATTTTAGTCAGTACAAGTCTGACAGTACCTCTCGCCCTGCCTTGGTATACCGTATACTATGTAGTCAGAGCCACGGTAATTGCATCTACCTATTCTGTAAATGTATATACAATATGGTATAGTGGATAGTCTCAATTTCAAACTTATGTATGTATATGAAATTTGCTAATGGACAAATTAATAGTCCGAATTTGTGTCGGTAATCCGGTTTTTGTCAATAAGCCTAAATAATGATGTTAAACGTACCTATAAATTAAATATGCTAAGAAAAACATACAATGCCTACGTCCTTTGAGAAAAGTAGAAGATTTAAAATTAATAGTTAAAAAAGAGTTTCGTTGCTAATTGCTTATAAGTCTAATTGTTATACCAAATAAGCCGGATAGCTGACCACGTTAATTCCTAATCGAATCCTTGCTCTGACAATTAATCTATTTAATCTTCGTTGACTCTTGTTAGGTATTGGACTTCTTCGAAGTTATTCTTTGTTCTGAGAAAACATAGATTCCAGGCCTCAAACCTTGTCGCAGGACTTATACCATCACCGCCACCCCGGAACACAAAGGGCTATTGAAGGACATCGTGGATTTTAGTAAGTAGAAGTCTGACAGACCCTCCCACCCTGCCCGTGGTGGGGGGACTCATTTGATGATTTTACCACGTAAAAAAAGGCCTCAAGTCTGCTATTACAATAGCATCGCATGGTAATCATTGATTTAATAATTGCTGATTTAAACAACTTTTATAAACTCATAAAATAATGGTGTCATAATGACTTAGCAATGGTCAGTCACTGACACTCCATTGAAAATAAGTGCCGTTTAACAAAATAATTATGATGAATGACGAAAAGGTGTTATGGTCATTGTCACAGTATTTTTTCATGTTTTATTCAAAGACGCTTTATTTACAATTTTAAACAATAAGTTAACGGCATAATCTTTAATTACGCTGTCATTTCTAAGTTTAAATAAATATTTATGGCAGTATTCGTAGAGTACATCCAGTTTGTGAAACAATAAAAAGTTAGAAACTGATTAAAAAAATATTACGAAAGAGTTTTTCAAGCAAAAATAATTCAAAACTTACCCAGCCAAATTAGGACAACGGTCCAAACAAATGTTTTCCAAAACATGTTGATCACTGTAAACAATACACTGTTCACAAATCATCCCTTTTTATGTTTTCTAAACATTGTCTTCAAATTAAAAATAATCAGTCTTATTGTTCTAAACTAAACCTCATCTTATTCTAAATACATAAAAAAACACTGTCTAATCATGTCTTCCAGTAAAATAAAATTTAAAAAAAACACAAAATAGCTTTCCAATAATAGTATAGGCCACTTATATTTTAACTATGCATTTATCATCAATTTTCTTTAATCGTAATTTAGCGGCGGATTGGCGCGAAAAAGACGCGTGCCCTCCACGCTTTCCGAGTTTCAACTGATGGAAAGGAAAATCTCAACGTGCAAGAATTTTCGGTCATAGTCAATGACCGTTTTTTTTCCGTCACTAGTATTTGATGAAGTGATTTATGTCAACAGAAACAAAAAAATGATTCGCTCTCAAATATGTGTAGGTTATCTTTCAAGCCAGGTTTAAAGGATTTCTTTTGAAACTGATAAGTTGTTGTTATTCTTATTTAGATACTATTGTCATTGGCAGAAAATGATAGTCATGCTCTTTAGCATTTTATTTGGTTTAATATTTTCCATTTCCAGGTGTTTCTAAACGATTGTTTGTTAAGAAAGTTCGATTTTGATAACTTTTCGCGCCTTTATTGCAAATTATTGTAGGTAACTGTTTTATTATGAGGTATGATGTAAATCTTTTTACCGACGATGCCTTCGCAGATTATATAAAAACCAGTTTTTGCTATAACAAATTAAATTAAACAAGAATACTGATAAAGAAGCTAAGAAATAAATCAGGATAGGATTATATATACAGGGTGAATTTTTCAACTGGGCGTGGATGGCTACTTTCGAAACTATGAGGAATATCGAAAAACGTTGAAAGGAGTCTCGAGGCCGATTTTGACGAAAACTAAAACTGCATCATTGGATTTTAGAAAAATAAAAAATCCTGGCCAGGAATCGAACCCGCTGATTTTGGAAAAAAAATCACACCCTGTATTATTACACCGTTCGATAGTGTTGCTAAAAAGGATCAAATTCTGAGAAGTAATCATAAACGGCAAACTTAAGAAAATGGCTGATTTTTATGAAATTGCTATTTTTCCATGTTACTTTACATCTAACTGAGCCATAATTTATTCGAAATATACAATTTTATTGTTTTCAATGTCTCACTGGATTTGACGTTTCAACAATCCCACTGTACTTAGCAATACGACATTATTGAGTTGAACTGAAAATAGCATTATTTTAAAGAAGAAACGGTAACTTATGTTTCAAATACAGTCTTTGCCTTGAAGATTAATCAGTTTTTTTGTAATTATACGTTTTCCTTAAGTTTGCCGTATATGATTACTTCCCAGAATTTGATTCTTATTAGCAACACTATCGAACGGTATCATAATACAGGGTGTGATTTTTTTTCCAAAATCAGTGGGTTCGATTCCTGACCAGGATTTTTGATTTTTCTAAAATCCAATGATGCAGTTTTAGTTTTCGTCAAAATCGGCCTCGAGACTCCTTTCAACGTTTTTCGATATTCCTCATAGTTTCGAAAGTAGCCATCCACGCCCAGTTGAAAAATTCACTCTGTATAAATATATTAATTTTTAACAATCTACGAAAACTTAATATATATTTATTTTTGTTTTCTTTCTGTTTATATTCTCTATTATTGATTTTTAAGTATAGATTATAAATAGCTTGATAATAAAATAAACAGTATTTTCCTATTTTTGGCTAATCCGGTCCTTAATTATCTATTCATTTGGGAAAACTTCATAAGCAAGCATAAAATTATTAGTATCTAATTTATTTATAAGTATTATTTCTCATTTGTGACATGATAACTTGTTAAGTGCGGGCGTTTTTCATGTATCTATCTAATTAAACATTACTTATGTTTGTGATAATTCGTCGAAAAATATGTAGGTATATTGGAAGATTTTTTTTGTAATTCCGAATAAACTTCTATTTACGTGATCATTATTATATGATTACAGAGCATGTTCATAAGGTTACCGACTCATTATTATTTACAAGTCAACCAAATAAGAAGGTTTGAATATAAAAGAGAATGCACTCTAAAAATAAAAATGTTTTCTGGCTGATTTAGACGAAAAAAATAATGGATAAACCATTAAGAATTAAAAAAAAACAATAAGAAAAAAACTCTAATGGCATCTCGTTATTTTTTTCGGTTCCATTGCCAGTTGCTCTTTCACTATCAAGAAGTAGATGCTACTTTTAAGGTTTGATAGCATTATTGGAAAAGGCATTTGATATAAAATATTTATTTTAACTGTAATGAAAACTGTAGTGAAGAGTGTGCACTTTTTCGTATGCGTTGAAGTTTCGAAACATTATACTTGTTCACTATACATATACTCTAGCCGTAAATCATAAATTGAACTGTGTTACGTACAAACAGTGAATTTTGGCGCCTCTCCAAACTGTTCATGTGGATTTATCTTGTATTTTTATCGATTTTATGGCGGGAATCTCCGTAAAGGAATATAGAAACTATCACGTAGGTCGAAGTATAAAATGAATTTTAAAATATGCGCAAGTATCTTCATGTATTATGATGTTAAAAACAAAACGCCTGGCTGACGTGTCTTAAATTTGAGGTATAATTTTAAAAAAATGTAAATAAAAACCAAGACACTTTTGTATCTTTGTTAATTGCTATTATATTTTTAAACTTATATTTCCCAACTTTGAATTCAATCTTAGATACCTAATAAATGGATGAAACAATTAAATTAAATAAAAAGCAAAAATAATTTTATTCCAAATTCTTAATAATACGACCTCTTCGGTCATGGATTAACTTAAATACTGGCTACTTTTGGCAAAAAAAAAATTTAAACGCCATTAAAGTTTTCTTTTTCAGATCTTTTTTTTCTTCCCCGTAAATGGCCTACTGTATGATTTTTTTCACCAAAATAAGCCAGTGTCTTGAGTCTTTGATGTCATACCTCTTTAGTTTAGCCTACACTAATATTATTAGAGGAAGAGATATGATCGCTTTTTTTTGGATAGGCTCCGAAACTTCTGGACCGTTTTCAAAAATTCTTTCACCCGTTGAAATATGCTTTGGTCCTGAGTGACATAGGCAATAAGGGAGGGGAGTAGGCGAAGCCGCTGGCAAAAGCTTGTTATGTATAAAGAGTGTGTAATAATAAAATTCTCAATTTCCAATCAAAAATCAAAACTGACGAGAATACTATTTAGATATCCCCGTGTAAGCACTCCCGTGGGATAAATGTTTAGCTCGCAACAGCTATTGTAGTGTATTTATTTCAAACATGTACTTAGTGTACATAATAGACTCAGTTCAACTCAACGGTCATTGATGATGGCTCTAGTTTATTTGAACAAGCTGTAAAAATAAATTAGTGGCAGATGTAGCGGATCAAGCGTTTTTGAGAGCTACTTAAATAGTTATTTGTTATACAAGAGTGCAAAGTTGATTTTTAACCGCGTGCTCATGTTTGATGACCGAGCAAGCGAATGATTCTAAAATTGAATCACGAGTGCAACGAGTGATTCAAAATTAGAATCATGAGCGATAGCGAGGGAATCAAAAGAGCACAAGGTGAAAAATCTTTGCACTCGAGTGCAACACGTAACTTTTCATCCCACCTCAGCGAGGAAATGACTAAATGCAAAAACAAATAAAAACAGATGTATATTGTACAAACACAAGATAGGCTTTTGTTTCAGTTCAGGTATTAACTAAGACATTATTATAGAACAGAATAATTTTTAAATTAAAACAAATAATACTTAGGTAGTAGTTTTCAACTACTACCTAAGTATTATTAAGTTACTTATTTTTATCTTGGTTTGTCATAACATCACAATAAGACGTGAAAGGAAAACCGCACAAAGCAAATAAAAAAGGTAAAACAAAGTACTGAGCCAAGAATGTTTCGGGTCTGAGATTTTAACAAAATAATTGTAGATTACGCTCCAAGGGAGGCGTATTGAATTCCGAAGTGATACTAAGGATTCTGGGGGTGAACCTCCATCCGTAGCGCAGCGAGAAAGTTCAAGTGTTAACACCCGAAAGAAACGAGGGAATAAAGTTAAAAATCCTTAGTGAAGCGAGGGATTCAAGTTAGCCCAAGGCAACGCAGCCTTACACCCGAGGAGCATACTCTTCTTTCCCACCTGTGTACCACATCAAATTTTAAAAATAGAATTTGTTTCCTCGACAACCTTCGAACGTCAAGTGGGCACCACAGCAAGCGATCAGCTGTTGCGGTCACCGGCCGCCATTACTGCTGCTACTCTTTTGTTCATACGATGTTCTAAATTCAAATTTACTTTATTCACTAGAGGATAAAAACGACTTTTACTCACTTGAGGATAAAAACGGCTTTTACGCTCAGATATCGAAGAGCAAAAGTACCCTTTCCGAGGTGGGGGGATGAAAAATTATTTTGTTGTATCCTTGATTAGCTGAATTCATTCTGTAATTATTTTGTTCCTAGACATACCGTGAATAATATCAATTATGGTAACCCTACAGACCTCTGACATGGCTTATATTGATAATTTTATTTATTTTATTTTATTTATAATCATAGTTTCATCACGATGCTGTCCTTCATCCTTCAAAATGTTACTGCTCTCCAGACCTCATCAAAACATCACACATAACTTGTTTTTTTTTCATTAGGAATTGTTTGTGCTTATAACTGACTAAAATCCGGAATTTTTGTTCTCTGCGCGCAAAATACGAGCTTTGTGACGTGGAGTTGCGGATACCAGTCCGTTGGCTTAAATATAACACAGTTCGTGCGAAAATCGAACCCGCGGCACTCAGTGCAGTAGCCGATCGCATAGTCACTACAAGCTTTCGCAAAAATCACCTGCTTACAGTCTATTTACGAACATTCTTGTGGTCCAATAAAAATGGACTATATTTTACGACTAAACGTATTACGATTTTCAGTTTAATTCCCTACATTTTTCCCCAATTCCCTTAGCAATTTGGGATCAAAGTGTAATGCTGGCACTCTGCCCATCCCATTCATAGACAAGGTTTTATTTTTAGGCCGCTTGAATGGGTTATTTCTGCAACCTTTTACACACATCAGTAACAAATGGATTTTGAAATATTATTGCGTTTGTGAAGGCCATGTGTATTCGTATTTTTATCAATCAGTCATCTTTCTGCCCGTATGCCATGCTACTTGGGGTATGCAAACATACTCTTTTTCTTTCAAAGGTATCATTAAAGGCAAAGACGTTTTCTTCTTTTATTTTTCCCGACAGATGTCATGGAATCATTTACTCCTTTTCTTTCAAAGTATCATTTCCTACACAATCAATGTAGTCTTTATTTTCCTCTCCTTCACCCTGATATATCCACATTCATACTCATCACTCTTGTGCGTGTCATCCCTCCTCATCCAAATATCAACAGAAAATCTAACACTGCGATAAACATAATTCTTGCACCATGTTATAGTTGGTTATTTAATCTAAGTATATAAAACTCAAAGGTAAAAAAAAGGTGAAATTTGGCATACAGGTTGATGTTATGACGTAGGCATCCGCTAAGAAAGGATTTTAATAAATTGTACCCCCAAGGGGTGAAAAATAAGGGATGAAAGTTTGTATGAAATTTTGTCAATTTGATAAAAAATACATTTTATTAAGTTCCGACATCCACGCGAACGAAATCACGGGCACAGCTAGTTATTCTATAAAATGTAAGCTCAAAAATAGTTTCGAAATAGTCCTTCTAATTTTTCTCTAACATTAAATTGTAAGTTAGGTACTCCTTAAGAGTTTAGACCCAAAGGATGACTGATAGATAATGCCTTGCGCCATTAAGTCTGCTTTGTAGTTAAGTAAATAAATAATTTAAATAAAATAAAAAAAACGTAGTACTGCCCTTTAAAAAAAGTTATCTATCACTATATCGTTAAAGCATTCCCTAAATGCCCAAATAATCTCTAGCCATAACAATTCATTAATTCTATTAAAAACCATTTTTATTACTTCGATTAAATAAATCATTAATATTTATAGCTTTTGAGGGACTATCCCCAATAATACCACTACCCACTGAACTAGTAATTCGCCCTTGCTTCGCATGGTGCAAAATTAGTAGGCAAGTTGGTATAGCTTTTTTTTACGTGGTAAGTTCATCAAATGAGCCCTCCCAAGCTCCCACCCAGGGCAGGGCGAGAGGGACTGTCAGACTCGAACTGACTAAAACCCAGGGTGTCCTTCAATAGCCCTTTACGTTCCGGGGTCACGGTAATTCGTTAAGACCCGCGACCAAGTCGGTATACTTACTTACTAGATAAAAGTTTTGTGCTACTCCTGAAAAAATAGTAATTATTCTTTCTTTCTACACTTTTTAGCCTGTATTGTAGAACTCCTGGGCCAAAGGTTTCCCCCGATTCCTCATTCGAAATTTTAACTCGAAATGAATTGTAAAGGGGTTATATTTTAGGCATATTTATTAAATTAATGTACCTATACCTAATTTATTATCTACCTGTAAAAAAGCTGATTCCAATAATCAGATTTTTTTCATAAATGAGTTGCAAAATTATCTTTAAGTGTCATTTAATTTTTTTATGGAATAATTTCCGAAAATAACGAGTGTTTTATTGCGAGAAAATTTAATATGAACCTGGAATTTATTCTCGAAATGATGAGCTGACGCATTATTTCGTATAATGTTTAAAATAAAGAAAATTTCATTCATGTAAAGCGGTCATACAGACAAACAATAAGCGACTCTATGTAATTATAAAGATTAGGTAATAAATAAATAATAGGTGCAGTTTACAACAATAGCGTTGTTTGGTAATGTGATGGAATTTATTGTAACAATAGATTGTAAGATTATCGGTTTATGATAACAATTTTATTTATAACACTTATAACGTCATTGAAACCGAAGTTTATTTTGTTGAAAACAAAATAATAAAACTCTTTGTTTAAGTATTTACTCATCTATATTTATTTATGGAATAATCATTGTCAAGTTTTATCGGAACAGATAATTTGATCGAACTTCCATTGCAATGCCAAAAACACAGTCAAACATGATCGTAATAAATCAAATAATTTATTTCAAATAGGGTTTGAATTGTCAAAAGACAAAAAATAAAATAGGTAATGAAAAAATGGTTATTGTGCTACAGTGCCAGTTGTATAATATTTTGCAATGGTATTCGTTGTATAGCAATTTCAGAGCATTAATTACAATCAGCGACCGATCTGCGACCTTATTCTGTAACCAGATTACTTATTATACAAAGCCATTTAACAATCTCGTAGAGTGTAGTCCACATAGACATTTGCTTTGTTTGTTCGCGGCCAGTAATCGAGAATCAATGCCCTGACGCCCTGACGCGCTGGTGGACGATGATTAATTGCCTCTCTGACGCAATGTGAGACAAACAAACTGACCGACATTGTTTTGGCTTCTTTTTGATAACTTTTTGGGAATTAATTAAATTGGGGGACCGTTTTATGTTGGTAGGGGAAACTCATCTATATCTATCTATCTTCTTCTATACATATAATAAAACTGTAGAAAAGTTATTTTTGTACATTAAAAAAAAACTCAAAAAATTTAGCCAGGGTATTAAAGGACAACCAATAGAACCCATTTCTAGCATTTTTAGAATTTTTGTCTGTTTGTCTGTTTGTCTGTTTGTCTGTTTGTATGTTTATTTGTCCAGGTATCACGTAAAATGTACGAAATTTATGTAGATAACTTTTATACACAACGATTAAGCGTAACTTGGAGAGGAATTTAGTTTTTGTTTCATTGGAATCGGTTCAGTCTATCAAAAGTTATTCGAATATAAAGTGTTTCAGAAGTAAAATTACGGTCAGTTCACACCAAGACGCGTAGTTCATAGCGCGATCTAGCTTCGATTCTGCTACATATTCAAATAAAAATTCATCTAATGATTATGATAGGATGGGATAGGATAGGATAGGATGGGATAGAATAGGATAGGATGGGATAGGATGGGATAGGATGGGATAGAATGGGATAGGATGGGATAGGACGCGACAGGACGGGACAGGACGGACAGGACGGGATAGGACGGGATAGGATGGGACAGGACGGGACAGGACGGGACAGAACGGGACAGGACAGGATAGGACGGGACAGGACGGGACAGGATGGGAGAGGACGGGACAGGGCGGGACAGGACGGGACAGGACGGACAGGACGGGACAGCTCGGGACAGGACGGGACTGGACGGGACAGGACGGGACAGTACGGGACAGGACGAGACAGGACGGAACAGGACGGGATAAGATGGGATAAGATGGGATAAGATGGGATAAGATGGGATAAGATGGGATAAGATGGGATAAGATGGGATAAGATGGGATAAGATGGGATAAGATGGGATAAGATGGGATAAGATGGGATAAGATGGGATAAGATGGGATAAGATGGGATAAGATGGGATAAGATGGGATAAGATGGGATAAGATGGGATACGATGGGATACGGTGGGATTTTGGAGGGAGACCTTTTTACCCGACGCTTCGCACAAAAAAATACATTGGTAATTTCCGACATCCACGCGAACGAAGTCGCGGGCACAGCTAGTACATATTATTTCGTAAAGGTTAAGACGTTTTAGGAATTACATAGTATCTACCTAAATGCCATCAAACTGTGGGTTTTCACTTTTTTCACTTTTGTTCGTTGAAGTGATGGTAAACTGCCAGTAGATCTTTCGATCCTGAGATTTACTGGGGGGATCACGCTTTTTAGGTTATTTACCATACGGAATTTTCAGTAGCGGCCACGGAATTCCCAAGTTGGTTGGTGACAATCGTTTGTCCGATTACAAAGGAGACAACTAACGAAATGTGGGTGTAATTAGGGTGTTATGCTTTTGACTAACCCTTCGGCCATTAAATACATGATAATTTATATGAAGGCAAAATATTTGTTAAATCAGAGCAAGTACAACCATAATAACGGTTTTCTAACCAGCGCATACCGTTTCTAAACACAATGATGCGGGCATTATCGTCAGCTAATTCATTACTAAACGTAAATGTGTACGGAAATTGTCATAATACGTTATCGTAGTTGTATGCGACATAAATATTTGCTTAATATTGCATCACTTTCTTTCGAAAATTCTTTCAATAATGACGTGCCAAACCCCGACATAAGCTCTCCTCCAGTCCATAGATATACAGTCCCTAACTTGGTGATGCCGATCGTCTTCAAACACTGAATGGGCTCACTACACGTTGCTAAGACGTAGCTACACTTTGATTTAACGTTTTCAAATAAGCAGCCTAAGCAGTGCAGCAGTGGTGGCACAATGGTATCGGCCCCGACATAAAATTTGTAGGTCGTGGATTCAAACTCAGCCAGGTGCATTTACTTTGTGTAATTTATTTCTTCATCACTGTTCCCAAAACGGTGAAGGAAAACATCGTGAGGTATCGGTTCTAGTGGTGGTGAGGAATATGACCCGCTCCCCCGCACAGAGAGGAGGCATAATGTCCCAGCAGTGGGATATAGTGTATTACTAAAAAAAACAAAGATGTACCCCTACGATCCTTATTTTTATCATGGTAAAATTATGCAATGAGTCCTCCCGCCCTGGGTAAAGCGAAAGAAGGGACTGTCACAGTAATCTGTTTAGACAGTCCCGCGACCGCGGTAGGCACTCCTACGAAACTTAGACACTATGTTTTCTTCATGTTTTCTTAGTCCGCGTTCATAAAAACTAATTTAATAACTTGTGAACAGATATTTCTGGTGTATAAATAACAACGTACGACCCAAAGCCAGCGCACCGTAGGCTCTAAAATATAAGTCACGTCTGGCGATGTGCTAACCATGATGTTTGTCCTCAAACATAGCACTCATACCTATTTGTATATTTTTATTTTAAGCACAAATAATGGCTTTTAAATATAACTGAATTATTGTGTCATTAGTGCCATTACTGTTGCTCCTGCTGCCAGTGGATCCAATCGCAGTTCGCGTGTATCCTGATATGAACCGTGCGATAATGATCGAGAAAATGATTTCACTGGTTCTTCACTACATAGTATAAAACAAAGTCGCTTTCTCTGTCCCTATGTCCCTTTGTATGCTTAAATCTTTGAAACTACGCAACGGATTTTGATGCGGTTTTTTTTAATAGATAGAGTGATTCAAGAGGAAGGTTTTTATGTATATAACATGCATAATATAATAGAGGTTGCACCCGGGCGGAGCCGGGGCGGGTCGCTAGTATAGGATAAAAGATATCTTATGTACAACTAAACACTGTAAAATAGCTCTGTACCAAATTACATCCAGATCTCGTGTCGTTCAAATAATACCTATACATCCATCCAAACTTACGCATTAAAAACAGTTTCTTTAAAAAAAATATGCATGTCGAATTGAGAATCTCCTCCTTTTTTTTCGTCGGTTTAACATATTATTTGGATAAGCGTTATGTTTCTGATTGACCGAGTTAGTCGTTACTAAGGGAACACGCTACGTCATGTCAAATTGCAACCACACAGATATTCAGCCGTGGTTTGTTATCACTTATTGTAATAGGTACTTAGACAAAGGCGAAAGTTGCGGCATTATTTTCTAGACCATTAATACGCTCATACTTACTTCCCTCTTTTTGAACACGAGTTTTTAAATTGGACAAAGTCGGGCAGAAGCTAGTAGTACCTCCATGTATATACCTAGGTACATCCATATTTCGCAAATTACATTTAAGTACCTCGTAAAGTAATAATTTTATGAACAAATATGAGTTAATTGAGAAACATATAATGGTAAACCAATATTTATTTTCTAACACAGCCATAAAAATAAACAATCATAATAAATGACAAAATTATGGGCTGGTCGCTTACCGGAAAATACATTAAAGTCTTTGTTGAAAGGTCGTAAATAAGGTGAGACGTAGTTCACTTAGAAGTAAGTGATTTCCATTTATTAATGACCTCATCGAATTAATAAAGAAGGCTCTCTTTTAACCTTCTTTGTTTTGTTTATTCGATTCTTAGTGAAAGTTATTCATAATGATGAGTACCTATCACTAAAGAACCCGGTGTTTTTATGAAGGCTAGCAGGAGGAAATCGGAATCCGGACAGAGATTAGAAAAACTTTTTAGTTATAGGAAGTTTAGCTCTTTTTCCGGCAATCGATATTTTAGACGACTTGAATAATTGAATTTGTCTCTATCATAAAAAAAATCTCGATCGCGGCCGTCGCGGGTCTTATACCATCACCGTGACCCCGGAACATTAAGGGCTATTGAAGGACACCGTGGATTTTAGTCAGTACAATTCTGACAGTCCCTCCCGCCCTGCCCGGGGTGAGAGGCCTCATTTCATGATTTTACCACGTAAAAAAAAAAAACATAAAAAAATCTTTATTACAATGTGTTATACCTACTATAAATGATCAGTCTATCAATTATAAACCCGCATTAAAATCGGTTGCGTAGTTGAAAGAGGTGAGCTTACAAACAGAAAGAGCGACTTTGTTATAAAATACTATGTAGATATCTTAGCTGACTTCTTATCAAAAATAAACTATACTGTATTCATAATTCATATTATACATTTGATTGATTAGGAACCGGACAATCGCCTTGCGATCGTAGTTAAACTAACAAATCTGATTCGTCAAACAACTGAGAGACAACAATATTTAATTGTCCAGACGTAGAGATTGTGACAGCAAATATGTATCAATGATCGAAGCAGATGAAAGAAAAAGTATGTATAGAACATTGAGCTATTATTACTACGTATAGAGACGACACCACGTATCACCACTGTGTCACATCCATTATGAGACAACGCGCACAAGTTCATTCAATTTTTTGACAGCTCTATGGCGTGTTCTAGGCGCGCGCACTCATCCTGGATGGGACACAGTGGTGATGTGTGGTGTCGTCTCTATACGTAGTAATAATAGCTCAATGGTATAGAAACATAATTTATGTAGGTAGGTCAGATCATCTGCCTAGCCTTTTCCCAACTATATATGGGTCGGCTTCCAGTTAAACCAGATTCAGCTGGATATCAGTATTTTACATGGAGCGACTGCCTGTCGGACCTCCACAACCCAGTAACTGGGTAATACCATACCCCATGGTAAGACTGGTTGTCAGACTTAAGAGCTTCTGACTAATAGTAATAACTGTCGAAGATCTACAAATGACAGCCGGGACCAACGGCTTTACGTGCTTTCCGAGGCACGGAGGAAACTCGCCATAACAGATGGTCACCCATCCACAGACCAACCTCGGCAAACGCGGCTTCACCTGGAAGATCGGCCTGTGCGGCTGTACCTAATTATTTAGCCACGAGTTATGTAGGTAGGTAAGAACCTTATAATTTATATAATTCGTTCGTATTTCCATCTAAAAATAAATAATTTCACTTTAAAGTATGACGAAGATCATTTGGCTGATATTTTTTTGTTATGTTGCGTACGAATTATAATGATAAAGTTTGTATGTTTAAAGGATTTTTTGAAAAATACTAGGAAAAGGATGGAAATTAATATAATTCATGCGAGACTGATGTCTAATCAGCAGAGTCATCCACTACAGACGTATGGATAGAAAAGTGAGCACAAACAAATTAATTACAACGATTTTCATGACTTCGTATATTTATTACAAAGACACTAAAATATACAATACAATGACAATAACAATAACTCTATGGTATTACAAAAAATGCACAAATAAGGAAAACTCAATTTTCTTAGTTTTCGTAGCAGCATCCATGCGCTTTCGTAGCTACCGCGGCTACGTCGTAGCAATAATGGCACGCATGAGAATGTTTTAAACATAGAATAGAATAGAATATATAGAATATATTTATTGGGTTTCATTATCACTTTAACATATAAAATTGAGGCAGCCCCATTAAGTTATTAATAATACTTGTGTTGGGCCTGACTCACTCCTACCCGCTATTACATGGCAGCGATATCTAACAATAATTAGAAACAATATTAAATTTAAAATCGTAATTAAAATAATAATCAAAATAAAGAAATCAGAATTTAACACAAAATTAAAATCCAATCAGAATTATAATAGAAACAATTTAAAATCGAAATCATAATTAAAAAACAAAAAAAGTCATAATTGAAAACTAATTAAAATCACATAATGTCAAAATTTAAATACGAACAATAGTTAACTGGAATCAGTAAAAGTAAAAAATTAAAAATTAAATTAAACATGGTCTTAATTTTTTTTAAACAACTCTTAAAAAGGAGGACTTTTGTTAATTATAACTTTTCCCTCTCTTTTACAAACTCACCCACTAATCACATGACCTTACAATTATGCTGATCATGTGATTTGGTGCTTTTGCTTCGTTTAGTTCGTTTTTATTGTTTTTTTTTATGGTAAAAACAAGTACTTGGAAGTCAATAAATGACCACAGTAGCTGTTGTTTGCTGTCTTTTCGTCTGTGTGATGTCATTAATTAAATTCTGAGATTGTAAATCGGTCAGCGGGAACTAACGAATACAAGAGCAGCCTGGTTTACGACGCCTAGAGTCATTAAAAGGGATATCAAAGCTGCAATATAACGATTAATGGGCCATTAACTTGTTGAAGCTCTTCAAAGTTATTGTTAAGATGCCGCATTTTAAATTATGTACTTGATACTGAGTCAGGTCTCAACTCTCATCATAAAGATTATTCTCGTGTTACTATGGTGTTCGGTGTTCATTATAAGGCGAAATTTCAGGTAAAATATTGTGTACATAAAAACTGTCTACTCGTTGGTTTCTAATTGAATATTTACGAAGTCTCTATACCATTTCTACTGACTTAATTACGACGGCGGGGATGCTGAAAAGTAAAAATTGACTTTCGCATCGTGCACACGTAGCCTTATTGTTCTTCTTTAAGTTAACGCCATCTTGTAGTGAATAGAAACACTAAGTTCAGTGCTGCCATCTTGCAGAAATTTATAAAAGATTACCATAGATGAAGAGTTATTGTTTTCATTTACAAAAGATGGTAAACCTATTTTAAAATTATTTTAGAGTTTCAAATGTAAACTGAAAAGACATTTTGAGTTATCTAAGGCCTACATTTCAATCATTTAAAATATTAGTCAAAACAATAAATTGCAAAAATCGAAAGCCCTATTATTTTCATTACCTGCTATTTTTGTCTATGCCTTGCTCTATTATTTTGCGCCTGCGCTCTTGATGGTCTACGCGACGTACCTAAAATCATTTTGTGGAAAATTTGAAGTTTGTTGTTATTTGTGACAACTTATAATTCATAATTATTTATGAAAGCTCCGTGCTAATTACCATTCCAGGCGCGGGGCAAGATTTCACTGTGGTGGTTAGCCTGGATGCGTTCAGACACTATACTTCGAGCGGTGTACGGTAGCCATCTTGGAATCGAACAAAGCTTCAGATGTGTAGTTTGTCTGTTTATCAATAATTTTTGTGCATTTTCTTGTAAATAGTTTGTATGTTTAGGATATGTACGGAACGTTCGTCCATATGTGTAAATAGCTATGGCTGCGACAAGGAAATTACAAGGTAATTTGTTATGTTATCAGGTTAGAGATTGATTGACCCCAACCGATGTAGGTACGTGTTCTAGAGCATTATTGTCAATTGATGAGACCTCTGGCGTACTGGAGCCAGCGGTGGCGACCAGAATATGTGAAACGTGTGTTAGTTACACGCGTACAGATCGCAACGCGTACAGGTGGTCGGTAAAACTTGACAAACTGCCGCGTTTCTTACGATTATAGTACTACGGACACGATTTTATTGTTATGAACTATCAACATCGACAGCCTGGCGATCGTTATCAGGCCTACCCTCTGTACTAATAACACAATCGCGAAGCAAAGAATTGTTTTTAAGTGATACCCTCAGTGAAACAGGTTTTTGCATTAATGCAATAATGTGGTTTGCAGGTGAAATAGACAGGTGTTTAAAAAAGGTAACGGAGGGCGTGGAGACGTTCGATGACATCTGGCAGAAGGTACACAATGCGACGAACAGTAACCAAAAGGAGAAGTATGAGGCGGACCTCAAGAAGGAGATCAAGAAGCTTCAGAGGCTACGGGATCAGATCAAGTCGTGGATCGCCTCCGGGGAGATTAAGGATAAGAGTACACTTTTAGAATATAGGAAACTAATAGAAACAGTGAGTTGATATCCCTTTTATTACTTAGTATAAGATTGTTGATATAACATACTATTTCAATGGTCGTCAACCAACATTTGAATTCAATTTTGTGCCTATTTTAAATTATTTTCTGTTATCAATTCTTATTGACATTCAAATCAATGTCATAGTTAACAGACTACTTGTGTCATAAGTAGAGTCTGTTACTATGTCCAAATATTTGATATTATAACTTATAATATGCCTTGAAACTTTAAACATTTTCTTATTAGATTATTATAAGATGAATGTGTTGAGGTGGCCCACAAAATTCACTGTTATTATATTTTTTCGTATTTTCAGAACAGTAACACATTGTGTTGATGTTAAATTCATTCACAATGTAAAGTAAATGTTTTTACAGGATATTAATTAAACTCATCCACACAACTCAAATCATTTCACTCCAAGGAATGACTATTTCAATATGATAGCATGGTTTTGTTACATTTCTTTATTTATAAAATAATCAGATATTTATAGCAAAAAGAAATTTATCATTAAAATCATTTTGCGGGCTACCTTGATGCTTATCCGATAATTTATAAATACCCGTGTAACCCTGGAATGTGCCCTTCCATGTACTGTCTGCTCTACCTGTACTCTGTCAGTAACCTAGCATGAACATTATTTTTTATTTACACATTTTAATTATTACACAATTGATCATTTTTTGTTGGTAAAAATCATTACGTTAATACTGGCATGGCTTCTAATTCATAAATAGGAATAAAAAAGGGTTGTTATTGTATTTATCATGGATTCTTAGGACACTGATCACTGTATAAAACCGAGAGAAAATATTGACGATTAGAATGTATCTATAATCCATCCATGCTCTTCTTTCTGTCAATGAGTTATAATTGGCCAATATGTAGCCACCTGCATAGCTTCATCTTCTCAAACTCAATATCCATCTTTAATTTCTGACAGGCACTCTGTCCTTTTATTTTTAGGAGTGTTACATATTTTCTCAACCTACTCCCCTCAATGGTTGACATGTGAATTGTTAAAAAAAACAGTTAATTGGTGTCATCTAAATGAGTTTCTTCCACAAATATCTGGCAACCTGGAAGAATCTATATTTAAAAACGAATAAAAATATTATCTGAAATGATAATATTTTTATCATGTCCAATCCAATCTTAACGGACTTTCACCATGCTCCCTTTTGTACCATAAACTTCTAGAATGGATTACCTGGCACATAAAATGACCAATCTAAAGCCAGCCAGATGTTTGACCGGTTGTCAAAATTTTGTTCCTCATACCTCTTAAAATTAAACTGTTAATCTTAAATTTTATCAGAACTGTCACAGGAATTCTAACTTTGAAGCATAAGCAATAATTTCCAGAAATTTTTGTATGAATGCAGGTTGACTAAATGTAGTAAGTAGCTTTCCAAAAGGTTTGGTTCTTAGACTACAAATGTCCCTTCACCCAATTATTAAGGACTGTACTACACCAGCCAACTTTCTCTTTGTTGATATTTGGTTGATTGCCCTAATTACTTCATTACTCTCTAATTGCCACTGCTGCTGATGGTAATCCATTCTTCACACAATATTCCTTTATTTTTTCTATAAATAAGAAAGTAGGTATCTGTTTATCCTTTCTGTACACACAGATGTTTTATTAAAAACAGTTAAACTTCAATCAAAAATTTAATTGAAACTTCTTCAACAACTTTTTTCAATATTGCCAATTGATTCCGCATGTATCTGTTTGATTCTTATTTTATATTTTGTCAATTAGAATGACCTGGCAACTGAATTTAAAATCTAAAGAAATGTTTACTAAGATCTTTCAAGGTATGAAGAAGCCACTTGAGATGCCAAAATAATAGAGTCCAAGAAATCCGATTGAAATTCTGATAAGAATCATATTTATAAGAGCCATAGATGGCATTCCAAAATAATCACCAAATGCATATGCTTTTATAAATGAAACATACGGCAACAATAAAGAGTTTCCATTTTGATATAATAAAAAAAAACATCAGAAATTATCAAATACGATTCCAACATTGAATAATGTAATTACTGACACACCCCCGAGTTTCATAATAAAACGAGTCAAATGATCTGCCCTCCAATCAGTGACTCAATCCCTTATCAGTGAGATAAGGTCGCATTTCGTAATAAGAACTGAGGAATAAGCAAAGTAACGCTTTAAAATGCGTCCACAGAGGTTTCAAGTTATTCAAAGTTCATTTATTATTACGTTTTATAAGTTAGTTTGCTTGTCGCCCCCAAGTAGTAGTTTGTGGCTATGTCGCACTGAAGCTTTACTTGTGTTTTGTGTTTGTCCCTGTTTTTTTTTTGGCAAAATATTTCTAGATATAAATATTTATCTGCTAAATTAAAAAAAGTTCGTCATTTTGATAGCGCTTCTAAGGAACAAGTTTTGCCTCGAAACAGCACCACATTTTTTTTTTTTTCTTTACTATTTTTTAATATAAAAATAAGGCTTTAGCTACAATTTCCAAAGTCCATAACTAGACGTCGTGATCCCAATTGTTACCGTATCCTGTAAACAATCTCCCATGCATTAGATACAGTGCCTGACACAGATAAAACTGTTTTAAATTCAGAGTCAACATTCGGACACGAATGCAACAACACTTTAATACTGTTTACGTGTTTTTTTGTTGTCCCCAATATTGTTAGTGCTGAAACCTTTTATAATGTCATCATA
Source organism: Agrotis ipsilon (assembly GCA_028554685.1). NCBI lineage: Eukaryota > Metazoa > Arthropoda > Insecta > Lepidoptera > Noctuidae > Agrotis > Agrotis ipsilon. The sequence goes on along the minus strand of CM052969.1, from coordinate 15,347,105 downwards.
CTCGTAAATTGATTATTTTTACTGTATCACACTATCTTGGTGGCATTCATTTATTGTTATCAGCCTAGATTTTCCCACTGCAGTGTAAAATAAATGACCAAAGACACTGATTTGATCTTTACCTCATTACAAACAAAACAAAAACTTTAGATGCCAAAGGTAAAGAGTTTTTAGATAATAAAAATGTTGAAAACAACAAGTCTGTTTATATCTGTGTTGTGATTCGAAAGGTTAAAGTTTGAACAATAATAATTTCCCGGCATTTATAACAATAGACTTTTTTTCTTACGAGGCAGGATTAAATTTTTCCGTTTGTTTTTTTCTGCCTTGTTTGAGTATTTTTCCTTATTTTTTCTTTTGTTTTATGTGTAAGCATGGAACTAATGGTCGTAACGTCCCATTCGATGTATTCAGTTTTACTTCTCTGCTTATGTCCTAAAGCAGAAAATTATTCACTGCATTAAGTGGTTATAATTGTTTTTAATAGTTAGTGAAGTTTAAAGTTAGCTAAAAAAATCGCAATGTACCTACTTGATAGCGTTCGGCGGCGTATCACGTGCGTACGCACTTGAAGCCTGTTGGGCAGGTCGCCGTCGGCGCTGGTAGACGAGCTTCGAGACCGCGCTTCCTAGGGAGCTCTACGTTTATGGTAAGCCGTTTAAAAAAAATAGGCTGCCATAAACTAGGCTGAACATAGCAGGGTGTCCACTATAAGGAAAGTTAGACAAATCAAAAACACCCTGGGTTAGTGGAGATTCAATTTGCGTCAAAAATGTGAAGGAATTCGTTGATTTTGGTGGGAGAAAATACAATTGGCATGAAAGAACGCATTGTTAAAAGCGTTAATTTTCTCTCCTAAGCAGTGGATGCCCTGTCAGGACTGTAGGTACTCAGCTCGCCGCACATGGCCACTGGCAACAGCTATGACCGACCACTCCAATGTATTATCATTCTGCTACCACCTCTACAGAATGTTAAAATGCTGGTTGTCACATGGCTGTGGCTGATGAACCTTGTGTGGCTTGCCCTTCTATTACAAAACTAAATTCAACTAGGTTTCTCGTGAAGACTCACCTAAATAAAATTAATAAAGAAGGTGATAGTCAAGATTTAAACCAACAATGATTAATCAGTATTAAAGATCACTTCTCTAAAACTAACGTTCTATACTTACAGTATTTATACGTACTTGAATTTAAGCTAAAATCGTTTTTGATCATGTTTTGTACCTATTGAGTTCAGAAGCATCTTACTTAGTTTTGAAAATAGTTTTTGCATTTTTATTAACTTTTTTTTTGTGTAAAATCTAATATTTAAAAAAACACACACACAAGCTATAGAATTTCTTCTCTTCATTACATTTCAGTTTGGATAATCAAGCGGTTATTTTAAACGAATTTCACGTCTATTTTCAGCAAATGGAAAGGTTTAAAGTTGTGGAACGGGAGACGAAAACGAAGGCGTATTCCAAGGAGGGTCTGGGAGCGGCGCAGAAACTGGACCCGGCGCAGAAAGAGCGAGAGGAGATGTCCTCGTGGCTGGTCTCCTCCATCGACGCACTTAATTTACAAGTAAGTACCTCAGATACACGGAGGAGTGAACAAATGCAGTGTCATGTGCGGGGGCTGCCGGGATTCACGCTGCGCATGTAGGCAGTCCTAGCCAAGTATCGATAGGTAGATAAGGCTGTATTGTAAAACCAAATTATTGCAAGCTCTTTCTCTCTGGTTCATTCAAAATTATTCTTCTCCTAATTAAAATCCACATTCTAATGATTATGTCAATAATAAAGGTAAATTAGTTTCTGTTATTGATTGAGATTAGTAAGAATATTATAGAAGTATCAGTACTGTCATCAAACTAAAAGTATTGATACTAAAACGTACTAAAATTCGTATTTGATTAGTAGATTGAACCTAAGCGTCGACACGTTTTTTCGACTCGAGCTTATGTTTTCATTCACGCCATATCCTAGCTGTCCTTCTCGTCTAGTGTTTTTGTTCGTCTCACGCTTTCTGACTTAGTTTTCTTCTTCTTACTAATAATTATGCGCACACTTCATTTGTTTGCCACTCCGTGTAGATATAGGAGCTATCACTTGGCGAGTGGCATTGCGATGAATATATTCATTAGTAATGTTCACAATACTTTGAGTTGCTAGTGTTTCTATGATTTCTACCGCCTTCTGCCATCATCGCTCGTCCTCCACAAAATTTAAGGTTACCGTTATAGACAGATTTTCACGGTTATAACATAACTAAACTAAACCTCATGAGAAATCTGTTTATCGGTGCAACACTTCGTGCCGCATTGGTTCGGTGCCGGCGGCTTCCCGGTAACTCGGTCGTATGCCGCCGGGCCTCCCAAGAGTCGCGGCGGCATCGGTGCGCGCGCGTCGCGACGGTTTCGCAACGCGCCGCCAACTGCACTGGTGTGTAGATAGAATTAGAGTCCTGCCGGAAGATCCTCAGAGTGTCTTCACACGAAACGTTTGTCCAGCGACGGCGTTGACGTCGCGTTCACGCCGCGTAGACTGTGTAAACGCATACGCTGCGCTAGCGTCATGAAGGCGTAATTGTATCGAAAATGCGTTGTGTTGACGCGGCGCTGGCGTCTCGTTTGTGCAGCGGTCACGCTGCGTATACGTTGGACGAAGGCCTCCGCCGGACCCACGTCGGATGCGAAGACACCCTTGCTCCGGTTTCTGTGTCAGTTACCGTTAACATTTGTTCGTTGGACAAGTCCAGGGAAACCTAGTGTAGGCTCCATGTGGTGTTGAACTGCGACCTAACGATTGGTTCTGTCATATCACCATGCTTCTCAGACATGGGTAATATCAGCATGTGCAACACATACATAACACACATTTTGTCATGTAACACTGGTAGTAAATGCTTCGAATCAAAATATAATTGTTTAAATATACTACAACCAACCAATATAGTGAAAGTAATACTATTTCTGTCCCCAAATCGCTCTAGAACTAATAACACCAGCAAACAATACAACAATCTGGTTGATAGTTCAGTTGATCATCAGAACATCAGCTAAAGGAATCTAAGGCCAAAATCTTCAGATATTACTTAGCATGTGCTTTGACTTAGACAAGTTCCCGCCTAATTTGTAGTTTGACAGCTAAGCGACAGTAACTGATCAAACTTTTAGCACTTATTTTGCGTTCTAAGTAACGATAGACAACAGCTTCAGTGGCTATATGAAAGGGGACCCTAAGTGTCTATACCTATATGTTATCAGTAGATAGATGCTAAGCGTAACACTTATCAACCATACTAATGTAGACTTTCTCCATTCCAGGTTGATCAATTTGAGTCTGAAATAGAGTCACTGCTAGTGGGTAAGAAGAAAAGATTGGACAAAGAGAAACAGGATCGGATGGAGGATCTAAAATGCAAGCTGGAGAAGCACAGGTTCCATATAAAGAAGCTAGAGACACTGCTCAGAATGCTTGACAACATGTCCGTTGAAGTTGAACAGGTTGGTACTAAACACTTCTTTATTATATTCTTATTTTCAGCCCAAACATGTTTTTTAGTTGAACGCTGCAGAAATGGAGCAGTTTGATAAAAAAAAAACTGAAATTCGAAGACGTGACATTATACCAACCCACATTGGGCCCGTTTGGTATATTATGGCCCACTCCCTGTCACAGAGACGAGGCCTGTGTCCCAGCAGTAGACATTATAGTCTGATGAGTATGATGTGTGTTCGATCACGGGTTTTCGTGATTAAATTGCAACTATTCTTGGAAGATGCGTATGCGCCTAACAGATCGCTTCTGTGTCCACCTGAATACTCCTTGTTTAAAGCGACGGAGTAATAGTAAACCAATTATGTCTATTCTATGAATGCCTGAGTCAGACCAGTGGATCTAGGTCAGCAGAACAGTGAATGTGTTGAGGTAGATCAGTTATACTGACGTATCATTCATTATTTGGTGAATGGATCGATATACCGATGGCTTGGCTTGTTTCCATTTCAGTATGGAATTATTTCTGTTTACCTTAGGATTACTACTAGATGTCTATGCCAGATTTAGGTTCCGCTGTAGGTATTTAGACTACCTAACGTCATCATCTATGACGCTCAAATGTTAAACTTATATGATGAAACACAGATGCTGATACTAGACTATTTGGTGAAGCGGTTATTGCCAACCTGTGCCCTTTTTTTTATTTGTATTTATGTGTGATGGCAATTGCGAAAATTCACAAAACTTGTTGAAATCTCCAGTTATTTAATCCATTTCAAATTGATGTTATAATACCATGTGAATTTTCGCCAGTGCAAGCACAAATAAAGAATTATAATCCTCTATATACCTTATATTACTGTATTTACTTGTATATTTCCGTGTACCAAAATTTAATGACCAATCTTTCTCAAGTCTAAGCAGGTGTACCTTACATTGCAGATAAAAAGGATAAAAGAGGACGTGGAGTACTACATCGACTCGTCACAAGACCCTGGCTTCGAGGAGAACGAGTACATCTACGACGACATCCGAGGACTGGACGACATCGAGCTCAGCGGCGTCGGCCTGCCCTCGTCCGCCACCACCGACAGCAACAACAGTAATGACTCCGCGGGATCTCCTACTAGTATGCTCTCAGGTATGTTACATTATGTACTAGTTAATGCATGATTAGATTACACTATTAATAGAAAGCATGCGCTTAAATCTTTGTGTGAATTATTCCGTTAACGTTGCTTAAAAAATGGTGAAGGGAATGTTAACTGTACCATAATTTAGTGAGGTTTTTTGTCTCAGCAAATGTCATTAGTAATGCCTTTAACCTTTAAAAACTCATGTGTGTTTTATGTGTTATTAACCGGCCCAAGTTTGTGCAAGAGTCTTACTCACTAAACCCTCCAAAATTCACTAAAATAAAAAAATAACCTTAACTACATTTCTTTACAAGAATTGCCATTATAACCTAACCATTTGCTTTTCTGACATCCTCTGGGTGTGCGCTGGTACGTGACAAAGCCGAACCCCTAACAAAACGCCTCGTCATTTTAATGAAAAAACCATGACAAGCGGATTCTTACAAACTGATCGCATTTGTGTAAAACTCTTTACTACATACATCAAGTTAAATGGAATGGAACCAATTTTTTGTAGATTAAGGTTATTGGCATAACTTTGTATGAAGAATTGGTGATTGCAGTCTGATATCGCATGCTATTGTTGTGGAACTAGAGACGCGTGTCATTACTATGTTGCTAGGCAGAAAAGAGGTCATAAAACTCATGCAACGGGACTTGACGCGTATCTAATAATTCAGTCAGTATAGAAAACAATTGCACAAAAAAAACCCCAGAAAATACTGCATACAGTCTCTGTCACTTTCATAACCCTTAGTTTATCTATGGTTTACTATAAAAAGAGTTATTTTCTTTTTTTCCAGGTACAAGTCCAGTAACATCACCAACGTTAGAGGTACACAACCATTCAACAGACTCCATAGACGTCGAAAAAAAGAAAAAAGAAGAGATCATAACCAAAGTGAGTATTCACGCACACAGACAAACTTCATACCATTACACATAATATTTATTACAATCATTATCTTCCTAATGTACTGCTACGTGGAGTTTTGATGTGGATTTTCCAAATTTATTGCTTTTTATGATTAGTTTTGGGTTCAGACGTACTAATTTTCGACTATCGGATCTTAGTAGTGTTATCGTGTGTCGAATCTATTCGTCGATTCGTTACATTAGTTCACTTTTAAGTTTTACATGTGAAACTGAATGTTTTTTCATGTAAACTTCAATAGAATTATGTTTACACTAATGTCCCATGTATTGACTATCTATCCGACGAAGTTCGTTTAACAAAGGTTTTAACTGTTAAATGATTTAAAATATCCCTTAAGATACGCCACGCTATGGCACGTTTCCAATATTGGGATAAAAGGGAAACAGAACTAAAAATAGTTTTTCGTGGAATCATACCACTTAGAAATCTCGATATTCCCTATAAAAATATAAGTTTGTATAATATTTTTACCTTCCCATTAAGGCTGATTTTACACTAACTGAAATAGAACCTTACGTAATCTACTGGCTAGTCACGCTTTCACACCCTGAATTGCTGAACCGATTTTGATAAATTTTGGTACCTACGGAGATAGCCATCTTTTCACCTTTTGCCAAAATCTGGTAACAGTTACTGAATGAATCTCATCGAAACAGGGAATATGAAATAGCGGCATAACGGCTATCTTCTTCACTCGTCTTTTGTTTATGGAAAAAGTAAGACAGTATTCTACAAAAATAACCGTCATATTTATTCTTCTGGTAGAACGTTAGTTATCAGGCGATGGAAAAATCCACCCTAAGTAGAAAATTAATGACCAAGTGTTAATATAATAATTAATTATCATATCTAGAACAACACGGGCGTAACTAAATGACACCAATTTTACAAAAGAGCCGCATGCCTTTAGTATTTTGTTGTTGTAATTGATAACAAAATTTATTTTTATCCTGTAAATATGGTGTGCTCACTTCGCCCTTTTTGTTCTAGGTGTGCGATCTGTCTTTTTCACCGACGATTCATACAAACTTGGTAAGTGCTGCGATGTTTTTATTTATTTAGTACTACCCTCACTTATATAAAAAGTCCAATAAAAAAAGAATATTCTCTTTGTACTGTGTCAAAGCAAAAAAGACTAAAATACAATCTTCTTTTTGTAAAAAAAGTAATAAAAACTCTTTACATCACGATTTTACCGTGAATTTCTCTTAAAATCTTTGTGATGACTAACTATAATGAGTCACCAATTTTGGCGAAATCACTCGCTTAAATCAATTCCTGTAGTCTACAGTCATGCAGGGCACGATATCAAGTGCCCTATAATTTTTGGACTGTCCACAAATCTCCCGGACCAGGTTTTCCCTGGTCCAGGGAGATCAAGTGCCCTACTATTTTTGGACTGTCCACCAATCACCCTGATCCAAGGAGATTGTTTTTCCATTTTCCTTCTCCCAAAAAATATCTAAAAGAACCCAAAACCAATCGTGAGTTTGCCACAAATGGTAAAGTGATGTTGTGTTGATATTTGCAGCCGGTAAAGCCACTGCCGATGCGCGCGGTGAACGCGGGCGCGGTCAGTAACAGCACGTGTAACGTTAGTTTGCTCAATAACTCCGCAGCATCCACCAATAGGTCAGTCCACTGACACAAGTGTATTTATTACCACCTTTATGTAATTTACAAGCCACATTCATTGAGGATTATTTCAATGGAAACATGATAACAGTAATAAAAATAAATATTCTAATGAACCCCTGTTCGTTACCTCTGTCTGTTACCCCTGTGAGGGGTAACATACATTCTGATGTATGTAATTAAAATAAAATTGTAGCATAGACTGGAATTTGTGACTCGTCCGTACCCCGTTTCGAGCCCGGCATGGTGAATATTAAAGTTGGAATTTCCGGTACCGTTATCTTGTCACTTTTAAATCACAATCCGCTGACTTTTTATTTAAGGATATTCTTAATCCTTTAAAATAATTTTAATCGTTTGTTTGCTGCATATACAGCGTCGTTAATTGACAATTATAAAGGGTATTGGGATTGTACGTCTTCTAGTTAGAAAATTATTCTGCAATCACCGCTATACCTTGAATATGCAACAATCTTGAAAACTCTAGGATTACTTGAATATTTCAATTTAGAGACCCAATTTTCGATAGCACAATGTAAAAGGTAACCTAGCGATGAAAATATTATCTATCAGTTCAAAAATTCATTACTATCAAGAGATTGTATCATAAAAAAGATTATTTTTATATGTAAACATTCGCGATGAAGACATTAACACCAGTCATATTAGTTTATGAACTCCTAAATAATATTTATCATTCATTTTATTGTATTTTTAAATACAGTTGTTGCCATGTGACTCATTGTAATGCATTATATTATCTTCCATTGAAATAGTCCTCAACACATTCGAATGTAGATAAAAACAAAAAAAAATCACATAAATGAGAACACAAAAATAATCTTGCTCTAAAGTTATTTTTTTGCTCCCATTTCATTGCGCGCATGATTCAAGCTCATTTTAGCATAACTATCTACTTTAATTTTGAATTTAGACGTTTTGTATTATAAAATTGGGTATTTTGGTGCAATAAGCTTAGAAAGTTACAATTTTCATGAAGTTGTGACTTAAACTGCAGTAGTGTTTGTGTATTTGTAAATATTAAATAAATGTATTAAATAAAAACACAATTGCTTGCACAGCTGTTCACGAAATCACTTATGTAATTACCATTTATTATAATTAAAGTGTATTTGACTACAAAAAGTGTTTCAAAGTTGTATTTCCGAGTCAGCTAATACAAAATTGCCGCCAAACATTGTAACCTTAAAAGCTTATTGTAAAGGGCAGTTAGCGACATCTCTTCAAATCTCAATGAAATATCTAGCAGACGGATTCGAGACGCGCGTTGCATTCGACATTGATCTCTGCGTTGCAAGCAATAAGTTTCAAAGTCCATTAGCTGTCAGTACACGACGTGCATACTCATAATTTATACATGCTGTTATTGATTTTATGTGATTCTATTTATAAAAGATAGTGTAAGTCACTTGTGCAGTATCGGGTACGCACGTCTTGTTTGCTGATAACAGTTTTCTTTAATATTTTGATCTTGTTTCTTTATGTTTCGGGGGATGGAAGGGTTGGTGCAGTGTTAGTAAACAAGTGAAAGTATTTCACGTCAACAAGTGTCGAGTGCTTTCAAGGGCAGTTTAGAGGGGTCGTCTGCTTGTTGCGTTTTCACTTTCCATCCGTCTGACGTTTGACAAAACATGTTTTGTGTTGATTTCGGAAGCGATTCTCAGTTTTGCACTTCAAAAATAATTGAAATTCGTTACTGAATTGAAAGCAACAAGTGGCTTAGTAGTTTGTGTACATAAATTCATTGTCTGTCGCGTGACATTGAGATAGAAGGGATGTCTCTAGCATGAAGTTGTTGGTATCGTTGTTCGTGCGTCAGTACAGTGCAGTGAGTGGTCGTGTATGTGCAGTATAAGCAACAACACGGGCGGCGTGTCGGGCGCCAGCACGCCTAGCAAGCAGCCGGGCGCGGCCAGCCCGCCGCACGCGCCGCACGTGTCGCACGCGCCGCACGCCGCGCACGTGCCGCACGTGTCGCACGCGCCGCACCACCACGTGCGCACGTCCAGCGCCAACACCAACAGCAACAGTAACAACACCGGTGAGTCCCTTCAACATTATTTACTAATATTTTTGCACTAACCATGTCACCAAATTACGGGTTTCGTGAAGCCTGAATGTGTAAACCAGTGACTGATTTTCGCGTTAATATTTCGTGCCACATGGTCCTCGTATAGCGTTACCAATATACTGTCTAGATTTTAAAAGAGACAGTGACTTCTAAGCAACGACGATATATTACTAGACTCTTAATAACAGGCGACCGATGTGTGTCAACACATTAGGCAAAAAAGTCTTATATCCATCTTATTTCGACCAATCCTGTGAGCCGTAAACATACCTTGAGACAGAACAGACCGTGAGTTAGCCAATCACAAAGCAGTACCCCGCCCCCTCGCTTACGTAGTACCTCAGCGAGTTGACAGAATAGTTTTTGTTTCTTAAATCGTGCATGCGGGGTCTAGTAATATATCGTCGTTGCTTCTAAGTGTATTTCGGCTGTTTCTTCTCAGAGTAGTCAGGTACGAAACACCGGCTTCATCTAGTTAGTAAAAGACGACGTGTAAAAGTGTTAATAATAAACAACTTCCAAAAAAAAATATAATATCATAATAAATAATCTCTTAATTCGTACTGCGACTGTATGGTGGGTTCCACTTTCTCTTGATAAGAAAAAGAGCACTGGTAACATTATTTCTGTTGTTTAATCTAATGTCTATTTTATAATCTATTTCCGTATTTAAATTAATTCTTAAAATACACTGTCTTGGTGAATTTTCTTGAAAGTGTTGTAGAATTTTTGAGAAACCAGGTGACAACCGGCGTAGTAAATTGTTGCTCCGAAGTCCTAGAACAAACAATTCAAAGACATATGACATCTACCAGGCCGAGGAGGCCTGTGTCCCAGCAATGGGAACATTTATACTCTGATGATGTTTGTATAGTCACCAGATTAAACAATGTATACCTAATCATCGCAGTAAAGAACTTCGCAACTTTGATTTAAACAAGACAATAGGAGTAATTCTCAATGCATGTACTCTGATACCAACGATCATACAGCCTATGGCTTAGGCCCTTCGTACACAAGGCGACTCAAGTTTCCGATACCTTACGACTTTAGCATCCATTGATGCGTGCCTGTGAACGACTCTCTATGGAATTGTATTGCGATAGTCGCTTTGATACCGAAGTCGTAAGGTATCGGAGACTTGCGTCGCCTTGTGTACGAAGGGGCTTGAACTCGACAACAGGAATACTTCTTAATGCATTTACTGATATGCTATTTCTATGGCAGCTATTTTACGAGCTGTCACACATATTTTGTATATTTACAACTAGTAAGTTAATATATTCATAGTTAGTCAGCTGTTTGCCACACGTGTGTTTGAACACTTAATTTATGACATGTATTATTGACTCAGCAGTGTTGTCAATATTGTATTGTTGAGTCGACATAGTCATCCACATAATTTATGATGATTATATTTTGTCTTGTTCTTCGTTTACTAACAATATCGAAGTAAATAATGCTGCAAGTTATTATGTGATTGATGTCCACTCTTATGGATTTTTTGTCAAAAAATTATCTTCCTTTTCATGTGCCAAATTCGTGTTCTAAATTATTTGTTTTTACTTGATTTATGATATGAGAAATTATCATTTATTTCCGTATCGATTTATAATTATTTACTTTGGATTTTTAGACTAAAATATCAATCAGATAAGTGACTACATGAAAGTCAAACATTTGAATATCTGGGGATTTTCCGGATTTTGAAGTAACTAACGAAAAAAGTTAATTTTATCAAAAGAAAATGGCTTCTGATTAAGGTAAAGTTATTAAGAAAACCTAAAAAAATACTTGCTCAAGCTTCGTTCAAGTGAAGACATAACAATTTCGTGCGGCACCCGCGAACTTTCACACGTTTATTTAAGGATTTGGCAGTAAATATGAAACCAGTAAAATAAGGAAGTACCGTGCCATACGACTGACAATAATGCTTGCCAAAATAATTATTTTGCTTGATTGGCAACCGGAATACAAAAATAGTCCCATTACTGTCGTCTGCTAATCAAATGTATGGTTACAAACTTCAACAAATTACATTTCATGCCGAAATAATTGCGATGTTTACCAGCACAATGCCCTTATTAAAATAAATTATCTGCTCGTTTCTGAAACCGCAAATTCCGGTCAATTGAAAGTCAACAGGCAAAGCCACCGTGCAACTTCCTCCACTAAACGATAACAACACAAACAAACAGTAAGCTAGGCATAATTAAAAACATACGTTATCATTACAACTAAACGCGATAACGTACGCTTCCATTGTTTACAAAATAAACAGAACGTTTATCGACGCGAATGAATGGAACACGGCGACCGACAAACTCATTACGAAAACGATTAATCGTACATTGGCATTCCGCCAATATTCGTAAAATTTGCTAAAAACTGGCCGTAAGCCAGCGCGATGACATGGCGAGAGCGTCGGCTCAGTCACTAGGCTGTATCGGACGAGACCTGTGCCTAACTTTAGAAATAATTAAGAAAACATAATAACAATGGTTTCCCGCGCGAATGTAGGATAAATATGGACGATGGTAAAGATATTATTGTCGAGTGTTGTGTGTGCATGTTTTTTCACAAAAGAGTTTCGGTGGTGTTGTGAAGTAATGCGGGTATGTCGAGAACTGCGTAGTTTGATGTTTTGTGTGGTTTCCGTGAACTTCAATGGCGGTTACATAATATTTTTGTTATGGTGTGTCGCTGGTTTATGGGAAACGTCTATTTTTCGATTCTACATGACTGTTTTTGTTGCGAGGTGAGGGTACCAAGACAACGTCAACCTGCTATGGTTTATTAAAAGCTCTAGGCTTTATCGAAATCATGTAGATTAACACTTCAGATCGTTAAATTCCAATCAGGAACCACAGGAAGTGAAAACAAATTCGATTTTGCAAAATGGCTCTTGTTGTTTTGACAGTTGTAATGTCAAATCTACTACGTTTAGTAAACTTGACATTGCGGTCTGTGTTTGTGCGTGTTTACTCTGGCTAACTAACAGCTTTTTTTTTAATGCGAGTTGTTTTTAAGTAAAATTGAAGGTGTTAAAACAACAATTGTGCTCAATGATTGGCATGGTGGATCTAGCGTATTGGCACGTTTCACTAACATTCATTCTTGGCTCGGTGTTTTCTTTGTTTGCGACAATTGTGCTTTATTTTCACATGAGTATTAGAGCGGATACATTAATATATGGTACGTTATTTATTTAGTTAAATCTTTCCTACGTTTTGCTATTAATATTGTCTATTAGGTCGTATAAAAGCCGATAAGACGATTTTTCATGTGTGGGTACACTGATAAACTTACTTTTTTTTGTTAGCCTCTCGTTGGCATAAAATAAATTTATTTTACCTAAATTCACGTTTTCTATATGTAATGGGTTCTTAAAATATACAATTTATTAACTCAAACACCCCGTGGGGGTAGGCAATTCTAGTGATCACGGATTTGCGATCCCCAAATTATTAGTATTGATTAGTCGTACACCTGCTGATAGATCATCGCCGATTGCGATTTTTACAAAACTTAGCTTATTCAACATGCTACTCCATTATTATTATTTATTGCTTTTTTATTCAGAAACATCCGGTCATTCGTCTTTATTAAATATTTTGTATTCATGCATATAATTTTATGGCGTATCCATAAAAATATTGATATTCTTTTCAAACTATTTACTCATATTTATTACAATGTCATCGTATTTATAATTTAAAGAGGTCGTTTACACAAAACAGATGTTCGCTCGACCGATGCGTCATAGGAACGAAAATTTTAATTGGATCATTCAATTTCTTTTGATCAGTTTATTACAAAGTACGTACGAAAATAAAATGCTAAGTATTACGGAAAATTTGAACAAATATATCATTTTCTAGTATTCATAATGATCGGGAAATTCAATAATTCACTCGAAATTAGGGGAAAGTAATTACAAAGACGCCATTGTCGTTACTTTTCTCTTGTTTCGGGATTCGTGTTACTGAGTCACTAGTCATATAGAAAGCTGAAAGCTTAAACCTGCAACATAGCTGAGAAAACAATAATCAAATGATGACTGAAAGATACATAACTTAAATGAAAAACTCAATTCTCCAAAATAAATTCCTGTTTTGGTTGTTACAATTGTTAAATAAGTCCTCCCACCTTAGGACTACTAAAACTACTACTAAACTCCGCCCGGTTCTTTCAATTGCCCTTGAAGTTCCAGGATCACGGTTACCTTCACAGACGGTCCCACGAATAGTTAGGCAAGGGCTAAAAAAATAATTTTCACCCAAAATTAATTTAAATAAAATCAATCAATTCAATTTGAAATTCAAATGGAAATCAAAACATTATGTTTATTCAAGAGCCATATACAATCATAAAAATAACTACACCTACAAGAAAGTTCCAAACTTAATTAATTAACTGGAAGTTCTAAAGCTACCTGAAGCAATGAAGCTTTAAAAGTGAAAGAGAAATTATACAAACTGGGTCAGTGTATATCGATCCGCACCGGCCGCCTGTTTTATTATGAATTATATGTTTTTCTATAACGGTGGTTTAATGATTACTGGGAAAAGGATTTACAAATGAAAACAGGACCCTGTTTTGGGGTATTTGAACTCATTAAGGTTGGATTCCAAATGAAACGAAGCCGAGCCACAATCTCGAAGATTGTACATTTTGGGACTTGACTAGGTCATGTTGAGATTTGGAAATTTTGACACTTTGACGTTTTGAGAAATGGATATTTTGACACCATTGCACATTTTGAGATTTTAGTCTTTCTGCCCCTGAACGCTTGGGGAAGCAGAAACCACGGAACGCCACACGTTAAGATTCTTACTCCTTTCAGGCGTGCAAAACGAGTACTACGAGTACTTCACAAATTATCAATTCGTAGTATTAACTACAAATAACTCATAACATTATCCTAATACGATTCGGTTAAAGTGTCCATTTTAGGCCACCAAAACCTTCTCAACCGCGATCCTTCATCGATGCCAATATTGTTAGAATATTTGCACCGAATCGTACTATTTATTCTTAACACAGTTTTGGCCCTTTATTTGACAAAACTGAATCTCGTGTCGAATCAAATTGATTGCTATGATTTTGCCCAACCAATAACAGCTAAATATTTGAGAATAGATGTACTGCTGAGTTTTAATCAAGTTTTTAGAAAAGAAAGTATAAATCATTGTTTTTCTTAGTTAGCAAGCTCTCAAAACTATTAGGTGCACACCTAAAAGCTTACACAAACAGAATCCTTAAAACTTAGCTCCCTAAATGAACCTAATTCTAGACTCGTTTTCACAACATAGAGACTAATCCAGTCATCATTAAAATTTATTGAGTTTTGAAATTCAAATTCCCAACACGTTAACGTCACTTTTACAACACACAATTATTCTCCACAAAGAATTAATTTACTAGTGTTAGTCCGAAAGTAAACTGCATTATTCACTCATTTCGTCGCTGAAATCCAAACTGAATAATTCACTCGTTTGAGTCACGCAAACCACATTCACCTCAATTGTCTGAATGCTGCAAACATTTGTTTGTAAACAACCAATTTACTATACCGCGTTCGATAGCCTGTAGTTTTTCGTACAGACGCCAAATCTGAATCAGTCAAGTTTTTTTAGATTGAAAATCAATTAAAGAAATTTGACAGATTGAGGTAGTTTTATGTGCTGTCTGTTGTATGACAACTACGCTGTGAATACTATAATTTTACTTAGTGAATGAAAATTTGACGGTACGTTAGGCGCAATGTCTGAGTGATTGACCACCGCTCTGCTCGTCGCGTCGCTTGTGCGACTAGACTTCGACAATGTCAAAAAAATGGAATCTTTATTTTGTAACCTTGCTATAAACCTTTTTCGTATGAGGGTTAGGTTCGATATATTGGGCATTATAATATGCCAAAAAAAAAAGCATTGCTGAACTATTGCCTCTTCCAATACTTTCTTGGATGCCACATCGTTCTCACATAATGTACCATCAGAGGATGAATGATGTAACAAAAGTTCTGTAATGATTTTGGCGATTGAAAACGAGTGTCCATGGAGTTTCTTGCTCATTCTTCTCCATAGAGATCTACGCTTTGGAATGAGCACCTACGGTACTTTCACAGTTTTTTCTTGTTACTGGGAGTGTAGCACCATAACTAATTTTGTACTAGTTATACTTATTTCTTTTGATAATTCAAAAGTGCCTGTAGTGGCCTAAATGAAATAAACGCTTTGATTTTGATTTTGCACCTGTCAAAAAAATTCATTTCTAATTATTGCTACGTGTAAACATTACTTTCCCTAAGTTAACTGTCCTTGTGGCCTGACTTAGTTGAACTGAGCCTATTTGGTACAGCCATCAGGCACATGGTATTACCTACTTTTGTGTTCTTCATTTTCCATTTCATTATCGTAATGAAATTGTGTGGCCTAAGACATGTAACGTAAATAGTAAATACTTATATATCAGAGAATCCTAGTATACAGAGTGTTTCTTTTAAATGGGCCAAAAGGGAGAAATCTGTATCCATAACAGATACGAGAAAACTTTCTTAGGAACCCTTAGCTCTTTTTTGATACTGAAAAATTTGGCGTTTTTATTTTTTTGGTCAAGTGTGAGCTGTCCACAGAAATGAATGAAAATGACCAAAATTTTTTTTAATGCTGTTCGACTCTGTTTCGTGTAACGATCATTTCATTGTATCGGAAGAAAAAAATCGGGACGGCGGAAGTTGGTCAAATTTAGCAAAATATTTTTTCATACAAATTGTATGAACGAAAAAAAATACCAATTTTTTTATGATGCCTTGTTATTTAGTGTCTTGTAAAGACCATTTCATTGTATGGGAAGGAAAATGCCCGGGCTACAGAAGTGGGTCAAATCTTATGAAATACTGACACTGTTAATACGACTTTATGCTGTTGGAAGAAACATTACTCTACTTTTGACCAACTTCTACTGTTCAGATATTTTTCTGCCCGTACAATTATCTCATCCTTACATGGAAGTAAGTCAAACAGCATAATAAAAGAAAAAGGATGGCGGGGTCTTTCAGACCCCGCCATCCTCTTCTAACCTAAATTGTCCGAGTCGGGGTGCCAGCAAATCCCGAGGTTAAACCTAGTTCTAACCGGCTAAACCTAGGTGTAACCGACCGCATGCGGTTAAACCTACGTGCATCATACTTATCTTCAGTTAGCACTAGGTTTAGCCGTTTAGTTTATTAATTTTATTACTTTTACCAATATGTGTCGTGAATTATTAATAATTACTACTAAAAGTAATAAATTTCGATCGTTTATTCACATTTACCAAAACATGTGGTTATTATTAATAATTTTGTAAAAATATTAATAATTTTTAATTAATCAGATTTACCGTAACATATACATACATATGTATAGTACCGTGAAATGGGTTGATAGTGCCCTTACGTTAAACGTAGCCGTAGTACTACCACGCACTCGTCCACGTGCGAGCATGCGTGCGACCGCGTGTTTGTAAACAGTGGCACGTGAAGCGTGACCGACGATAAATCGAACACGTTTTTATGATCGGGTATAGTTTTGTGTGAAAAGATGTACTTTTGAAACAGCAAAAGGAATTTTTATAGTCCTAAACTGTCACCTCCTTTTTTATACGTGGTAAATTCATCAAATAAGTCCTTCAAGACCCAGGCCATGATAGGAGGGACTGTCAGAACTCAGACGTGCCCTTTCCGTTCCGTTGACACGATTACCTGATAGTTCGGCGACCCCAAACTGACACCTCCTTGGCCAATTTGCTTTAGCGTGATACTGTTCTGGTTCAAAGCCCCAGGTATAAACATTTTTCAGGGTTTCTTTCATTTTTCTAACGTCTTTTTGTGGTTTTCCTCTATTTGCACCCGAGCAGAGCTCGATCCTCAAACTGTTTATATTTATACAAGCTGTGAGCCCCACGAGATTTTCTATCGGCAACTTCTCATGTGCCTTAGAAAATAGTCTCCAAAAAGTAATTATACACAAAGCTTTTATTTTTAAAAGGAAGTTTCGAAGTTTCACATGTTTTATTACAATGACGAACTTATATAAACCTTCAAACCTTTTTTTAAGAGTTTTCTTTAGGGGATGATTTTTCCAAAAACTTTTAGAAAACAAGATAGGCATTAAAAGGTCGTCATGCGTTTTAATACCTTTACAAATGCTTTAGTGCAGCTGTTGGTAACCTGTTTACCAAAGGCAAGGACCACAAAGTGGCAAAATCAAGTTACGGCGGACCGCAACTTGTATATTAAAAACAGTTTTTTTTTTTATAAAAGAAAATATTCAGTTTACAAAACAATCGCGGTCCGCGCGTTACCAACCGCTGCTGTAGCGCAATGCGTTACGTATCATCCATTTTTTTATGGTAATATGAAGAAACTTAGTTCTACGTCTTATGATTTGCTGACTTGCTTATTTCGCATCTACAATTTTCGTTTCGCCTGTTGTGGAAATACCACAAATAACATAACAAATAGTATCTTCTATGAGTTACCATCAATCATGACACTTTTACAGTACCTACGTGTCCTTATTTCTGTCTGCAGATAACGAACTAGGCAGCCAGTCTGCGGTCAATCTGACGTTCGTTAGGCACGTCGGATTGATCGGCCTCCGACCTCCAGCCTGGTTGCCTAGGATCCTTATATAATTGTAAAAAAAAAACTAGTGTCCTGGTAAAATATTTCAGGTATTTATGTACACTGAAGTTTTGTTGACTATGTTCGTTCGGGAGATGTGAAGTGTTGTGTTTTTATTGCAGAAGTAGTGGAGAATGGTCCGGTGTCGACTACGCCCGCGCACACAGCCACACATCTACCGCCGGCGCCCACGCAACCACCACCAGTGAGTATTATCGCCAAACTAACCAACTAGTACTTTTTTTCTTTCCTCCGTTATTCATTTCGTTACGGGATCCACGACACTTATGACGTCGAGCTTCATTGCCTCAATACGTTTTTGTTGTCATCGATGTGGAAATTAGCTTGTACTGATCCTCATCGCTGGCAAAAGCCGCTCTTTGGAAAATTATGACACGAGCTTATACGTTGGTCCAAAAAAATAGAAACTCCTCCTTGTGGTTCAAAGACCGCCCTTTCTTCCCTACGTAATTATGTATTTTATGCTGTAAAGGACAGAATTATTAATCGCGGATCAGATTCAGACACTATATTTGATCTTGCATACATTTTTATTTTCTTATCCGTTCTTTCTTTCTTTCTTATATATTTTTATAATAAAATACTTCACACTTTAATCAATTCCTTTTACGGAACGATAAGAATACTTTAATAGAACTAGATTTATTTCGCGTACTAATTAAGTATTTAATTGTATAGACGTCAAAGAGTTCGTCAGTGCCGCTACTGGGCTCGAGCGAGACAGCGGCCTCCCCGCTCACCGTCAACGGTCCCAGCCAGACACAACATCACACGCCGCAACATGTCGCCAACAAGTACGTATTACTTACCATTATTTTTCGTAACAGACTCTGTATGTCAGATTGAGCCGCCTATGGCACCTTAAGGCGCCATCTCCACGAGCGAGAGAATCGCGGTGACTCCTAGCTTCTATCGTCGGAGAATCTCCACGTACGAGCGATTATTCCGCCCGCGCATCGTCACGACTCGCAACGGAATCGCCGCGCGCCCGCGATGAGGCGTAGTGCTAAAGTTTTGTTTTGTTTAGCTACTGGTGGCGCGCCCGCCGTGCGCTCGACGCTTAACGTTGCGGTCGCGCTACGATACCGCGGCGATACGTCGGCGTTACGCGCGCACTTTACTACTCGTCGCATCGCCGTGTAGAGACGCGTTCATAGAGAGTATAATTATTATCGCCGCGATTCTGTCGCTCGTGGAGATGGTGCCTGAGCCTTTTTTTTTACTTGGGAAAATCATTCTATCAGTCTTCCCATTATGGGTGGAGCGGAGAGGACTCAGACTTGTACTGAGGCCGCAGGACTGTCTTAGTCACGGGACTGCCTCATCAAGTATCCGTGTGCCTGCCACGTAAAGGGCTATTGAAGGACGAGTACGAGTCTGACAGTCCCTCCCGACCTGCCCTGGACGGGAAGACATTTGATGATTTAACCACGATAAAAAATAATACTTGTACTGAAAAAATCTACGGTCTTCCTGTCACGGTTAACTGTTTAGCTCTACAACCAACGTCAAGCCTCTGACATGGCTTTGGACTTCGACTGTCACATTTAGGTCAGGATCAGGTGTGATATAGGTCAGGAATAGGAAAATGTGTCAGAAAGCGTAGCGGAACTAGGTCAGGAGGTCGAGAGAAAGGGTTCACCTAAATAATTCTGCAAAGTCGTAACTAAGTAAAACATATTGCCTAATTTTAATAAATGACTAATTAACGGTATTGTCCCATAAACAAATAACATAAAAAATGAAGCATTCAGATGTTTATGTGTTTTTTAAAATCAAATTCTTAAAATAGACATTCGTCCTGTAGAAACGGACAATGCTTTGAAAAAGCCGCTCCCTGAATCCGGGTCGCGCATGAACCGGTTAGCTTATATTTAGGTCAAGTGTAACAAGGTCACTAGGTCAGACTTCAGAGGTCAGATACAATGGAATCAAGGACTAGAGCATTCACCAATGTTTAGACTAGTTTTTTTTTCTTAATAATAAGTTTATTTATGTTCATTATTTTTAGGTATTTTGTTTGAATTTTAGGTCTCTGATAGGGTAGGCAGAGATACTTGAGGCCAAAAATAAACTGTAATTTTCTGTGCCAACTGTGGTGCACTAAAGTAATTAGGTATCTAAAATTTATTTTTAATAATTATTTAAAGAATTTAGTAAAAAAAAACAATGTTCAATAACACTAGCAACAATAATTAAACTGTGTCTATTGTTGTTTAATAAAATCTGTAAAATATCATATTTCAGGCAAATAAATGATTCTATTCAATTATATTTGGAAGGTTTTCATTGTATTTTCTTTATAGTTTTACGTTTTGCAGTAGACCTGTATCTGTATTAAAAAAATAGAAACTCCTAGGTACCCTCGGTTTGCAACAGCTGAAGTCGCCGCAATAAAACAAATGCTTACTCGGCAGTATGGACGCCCTTGCGCCCGCCATGTACACACATTAAGTAATTTCTCGTCATATTATCCCCAGTGGTAGAGTGAGCGAAGCGTCGAGCACCGCGGCCCTGAGCGCGGGCGGCGCGCAGCTGTCGGGTGCGGGCACCGCGTCGCTCAAGAGCATGGCGCAGGAAGCCGTGCAGCGAGCGGGCCTGGACCACACGCAGCAACAGGTACTACCAACACTGTCCAACAAAATCTGACGATCACAAACGATAAAGTCGCCGCATGAGAGGAAAATCAAGAAGTATAACTGAAGAAAGGGAAGCCCTATGTCTGCAATGAGTGGTTCCAGGTTGAAATGATCATCATCATCACTACTTAACTTTTGGCAATCTCCTCGTTCTTGAGTCAACGACAGTAACCCATGTCGCCTCTGCTCATTTCACGGATGGACGACCCTCACAATATCCTCCTACCCTATATCAGAACAGCCCCCTGTGAAGAGGTTTAAACATGATTGTAATAAATACCAAATTTGTCCGGGATACAGCAACACTAACACAACCAGAACTATGAGAACGAATTTCAAAGCAAGTACGCTAACATTTCTATTCCGCATGTTTCAGAACCTAAGACGAGGGGCACCCTTGGCGCAAGCGCACATTCCTCCGTTACTGGGCGTCGCACCGCTCGGACCACTACCACTTAATTCTGTAAGAATGGTTTATTTACTCATCTTCACACATACAAAAACATCACATGATATGACAGTATACTGGATGAATGAAAAAGAAATCACTCGTCTAGAAACTCACATCAAAGAAGAATTTACAAGTGCTTTGATCTGGGACATTTCTTTTACCGGAAGGATAATAATTAAATTGCTGCATGATTAATTCTTAAAATACCCAAATGATGATTGAAAAGTCTTAAAAAAGTTGACCAAAACATCTCAAAACCTGTTTACATACATAATATAAAATAGTAACATGTATCCAAAACATCTAAGCACCAAAATTACCAGGTCTTAGCTCCCGTTAGCTAAACCTTAGTCTTATCAAATTAATGATACTGATATGTTTGCAGGAACATCAGCTACAATTCCAAATGTTGGAATCATCGTTCTACCACATGCCGCACCCGTCCGACTCGGAAAGAACGAGGGTATATCTGCCGAGAAATATATGCCCAACGCCTATTTATTACAACCAGGTTAGTTATTAAATTATTTATTTATTTATTTAAGGCACATCAACAACACAAACACAAACATGGTTATTTTACATTTTATAGGTCTTATTCTAGTGTTAGTGTCAATAATAGACGTGCACAACATTTACATGAAAAATAAAATCCACATACATAAGATTCTAAATTAAGACAGCAAATTAAACAAGATACAATATCAATAAATTAAAAATGGGATGTCAAAAAGTTGAGAAATTAAATTGAGTTCAATAATGCAATAATAATTCAAAATTAATTAATTAATTGGATATAATAATTATATGTACAATGATGATAAAATACATAACAGATAATATAAATCACAAATTACTGCTACTTGAGCTCTGCAGTGTTCTAACTCCGTGACCAAAAACATACATCATCATCAAATATGTTGATGTCAACTTCCAGTCGAATCAGATGTGCCGGAACATCAATAATTTACAATTTTACATGAATCGACTTTCTATCTGACCTCCATAACCCTGTAACTGGGTAATACGATAGATCTTGGTAAGACTGATTCTGAAAAATAATGAAAGTCAAAGGTCCACAAATGATAAACGAGACATTAAATGCTTATATGGGGGCCTAAATTCCCTATGATACATAGTCGTGAACATAGTTTCCAAAGAAAATACAGATGGTTTTTTTACTTTAATAATTGCACTTTGTCAATACCTAGTTTTCTCACGGTTAGCAAGGTCAACTAGAGTTGATCTGTGGAAATCTGAAGCAGTCTATTTTTAGTATTATAAATAAACTCAATCCGTCGTACCACAAAAACTTTTAAACGTCTGTTGAACTGAGATTGTCTGAAGAACTGAGGTTGACTTGAGATCGAAGGTCCGTTTTGCAGTCACACTTTCTTTAAACAAGTGTTCAACAGATGTTTAAGTTTTTGTAGTAAGACTGAATATCTTTAGTGTAGAACTATTAATTGATGCCCACAGATTTAATCTAAAAAACGGCGTAATCATTTAATCTATCAACCTACCTGTTTTAACTTAATATTTTGTAACATTTCCAGGTGCTACTACCGCACTCAGACTCGGTGGAGTTCTTCCAGCGACTATCAACGGAGACGTTATTCTTCGTGTTCTACTACATGGAAGGCACGAAGGCGCAGTACCTCGCCGCCAAGGCGCTCAAGAAGCAGAGCTGGCGCTTCCACACCAAGTACATGATGTGGTTCCAGAGGCACGAGGAGCCGAAGGTCATCAATGAGGAGTATGAACAGGTACAATTATACTTATTTACTGTTTACAATATATCTTTTATTAATAATTCTGTCAACGTGATTTCGGACAGAAAAAACAGTTACAAGTGGTTTATGGGGATTTGATTGAACTGGATAGCTAGTAATATTGTATTTGTATTGTTTCAGGGCACATATATCTACTTCGACTACGAGAAGTGGGGCCAGCGCAAGAAGGAGGGCTTCACGTTCGAGTATAAGTACTTAGAGGACCGTGACTTGAACTGAGCGTGACAGTGTACAGTAGTGTCGCGCGCCGCTCGCGGGCCGAGCCGGAGCCGGCCGGGTCGGGCCGACGGTCGGCCGGGCCGGCCGGGCGGGCCGGACGGTCGGCCGTGCCGGTCGGTCAGGCCGGCGACTTCATTCCTTGTTGCAGTATTGTACTACAGTGCGTGATGCGTCTGTGATGGAAGCCGACTGGTGTCGCGAGTGCCGCGAGCCCGCGCGCGAGGCTGTGCCGCGTCGGGTACCGACTGGTGTACTGATCTGATACTGACGTGTGACGAGTGACTCCATGGATGATGTTGAATGACGTGTTGTCTGCTACATATTTTTTGTGTGTGAGATTAGCCGTAGTGTATGGGTGACAGTAACCACGGGAGGCCTATCGCCCGGCAGTGGATAGGTGTAGACTTAATACTTCTGTCAGTACCACCGACGTCGTCACAGCTCTCGCGGGCGAGGGCTACTCGACGGTCACCGCGTACATTAAGTAAATTCTAACTTATACAATAGAGTGTATTGAACATATTCTGGCAGTTTTGTAAAATGGAATTATTTGTGAGGACGACAAGTCAGTTAGTATTGAAGCCGAAGTGTTTGTAAACTGTACACAAGAACGAACAAGCGAAAGATAACGTGAAGATTAGTTTCAGCCATACAAGGTTGTTAGTAGCGAAACATGTGATATTGTTATAGGAGCCCGGGCCGGCCTCGACCGCCAGCAGCCGCCGCCGACAGCTCGCTGGCTACTGACTGTCAGGCAGCGACCTGGCGGCGGCGGCCGACGGACAGTTTGTGATGTCAAGTTAAATCTCCATTAAACGGCTAACGCACATTTTAATTGTAGTACTTTTATTGGAGCATTTCTAGGAGCGATTGGCTTTAAATATTATTTAATTAAATTTAGCAGGCGTATTATACGGACTGGCAAGATTTGTTAAAGGAAAGTCGATTCGAGGACGTCCCGGGTCATTTGTTTTTTAACTTGTGTATAGACATTGGAATAGTTTGAAATTATTTTAAGTGCTAACTCGCGCGCACCACGCTCTTTGTATTTGTGATCTTAATTTTTGTAGACTGACTAGTTTTCTTATAATTGTGATCGACACTGACGAGTGTCAGTGTTCTATGAAACGGATAGTTTCGCAGGACATCAGCGGGGACGTGGTGCGCGCGGGGAGATACCTAAATATAACTACAATAAGGACCTCCAGTGTGATTTCATTAGTTTGCTAAGTAATACACTTTTTCACCTCTAAAATTATGTATATTTTAGTTAGTGCATTTAAATTTGAACAAAAGTTAAATTATGTAAGAGCATGCATGTCACACTGCCAATGTATTATATTATTGGATAGTTATATGGTATATATATAAATTGTACTTATTTATTGTTTGTGATAAATTAATCGTGATGCACCGGCACCGCTTTGGTATCGAGGTGAAAGAGTATATTATGAAAGGTAAAGTGAACGTGAACGCAATAGTCTACTGCCAGATGAGTGAGTTCTGTGAGTTCCACCAACCAACACGTCTTGTTTTCCATTGTTCGTCAGACCATAGTGTAATTTTGTATTTAAATATAAATCATAATAGTTGCACACGCGTCGCGCAGCTCAATTAGATTCCGTTGGGCCGTGTCCGTGTTGGTTGCGACGTGCGGCCAGTCGGCCGACGTAGCCGACAGTCGGCCGGCGGTGGCCGACAGTCGGCCTGGCCGAGTGTTCCAGAGCGTGTAGTATGTTGTTGCGACTGCGAGCGACGCCGCGGCGAGTCCCTAGTTAAGCGGTAGGTAAGCGATAACTGCGCGCGATCTCGTTTATTACGTGCGTAATGTTGATAGTTTTCACTTTTGTAAAAAGTCTATCGTGAGAGCAGATGATGAAGTGGTAAATAATTTAAAAAATTATCTGTACAGTTCTATTTGTATAGAAATAATAAATAATGATTAAAAAAATTAAAACAACGTTGTGATTTCTTCCTAAACTCTTAGTTTTTAAGTACGTCGGTTTTTACAAGCGCGTGCGCCGAATTTAGGGCGCGACGCGATTTACGCATTTCTTTTTTTTTAATTTATTTTTTATTGAAAGAAATGACTGTTTACTTTTAGAATAAACTGTAAGAAAGCATTAAAACAATTTGTTTCGTTTGAGGGTCACTGTGATTCCCAGTAATTCTATGAAAATATTTGTGCATAATTGTCAAATTATGTATTTGTTTGGTTGTTCACACTGTTGAGAACCAAAGAAGAAAACCGTCAGGTCTAACATAATATAATATTACAACTACATGATTTCGAACCACACCACTTACAACATATGAGTCACAAACAACTACATCACTATTGTAAAAGTACATTTTGCTCAGTAGGGAGTGAGAATCTGTGAAATATCTTAATTTACACAGATAGTCGCACCCACACTACACATTTATCAGAATAACTATGAAACAACCATTAACATTTATATCATGAGAGAACTACAAAAATTCAAATGATGATTTTTAGATGGTTTTTTCGGGAAGGAAAAACAGTCGCTTTCATTTGACAACACTTTGATAGATCTTTACTAACTCAATGCAAGTGCTTGATGAAGAAAATTGTTACAGTGGCCGGCACGTAAGTTGGCAAGAGTCGTCAGATGCGCAGTAGTCATTTTGTAGATCTCTTTCGCGGTCATGCGGGTCGCGGGGTATGAGGTAGTGCCGGGCCGAGCACGCAATTGGAGCGTCACTCTTCTGTGCCCCTCGCACCCAGTATACGCGCTCTCGCTTACACTTGCATGCCGCTAAATGCGATGCGCAAACTTACCCACCCCCACTACACCTTATTCTTGCCAACTTACATGCCGGGTACTGTATGAGAGGGTGAGATCACAATTGGACCACTGTGCAATGTTGTAAAATCCAACCCATCAAAAACAATACTTGTCAAAAAAACCAAGTCTCGCAACTCAGTTGTTCTACGGTAAAAAGTTGTGAGATCCATGTAATACCAAGTCTTATCCATGTAATACTTAAGCGACTTCCTGTCTTTAATACGTCCACTCCCTAAAAAATCTTTAATGTTTTATATAAATATATTGACTCGGCCAGCGCATGAAAACACGTGTTAATTAAATTATTTAGTGCGATGACCAAGTCAATATATTTATATAAAACATTAAAGATTTCTTAGGGAGTGGACGTATTGAGACAGGAAGTCGCTTAAGTATTACATGGATAAGACTTGGTATTACATGGATCTCACAACTTTTTACCGTAGAACAACTGAGTTGCGAGAATTGGTTTTTTTGACAAGTATTGTTTTTGATGGGATCTCATTTCTTTTTGTATTTTGTAGACAGTTCTACTTTTTTTCCTTTCGGTACCTTCTACTTATATCTACCAGCAACGAATTTTCTATAAAACTGGACCAAAATAGAAAAAATTACTCTACTTGGCGGGGGCACTATAGTGCCCCCAAATATTATAGTTTTTCCTTGATTCATACACCAAACACTACTTATATTCCAAATTTGAAGCTTCTAGGTCTGCTAGAAGTGCCTTAGAATTTTGATGATCGGTGAGTCAGTCAGTCAGTGAGTGAGTGACAAAATTAAGAAACTTTGACCCGTTATAATTCTTAAACTACTGGTTCAAATTGAATGAAATATACCGTGTCTTTACAATGCCTGCATGGTTACTGAAAATTCAGTCTTCTAATTTTATCCACAACGAAGTTACAGGGGGTCGAAAATGGCTTGAATTGCTTCGAGAAAAGGATGGTACGGCCGTGCCGCTTTTTTGCTCGACTTGGTGGGGGCACTGCCGTGCCCCCAGATGTTGTGGTTTCATTTTTACGAAATCTTTGAAATGAATTATCTTCAGAAGTTGCATTCAGCAGTAAGTATTGTGAACTGTAAGTAGAGGTGATAAGGTAGAAAAATGAAACATCGTCGTTTAAAATTAATAAATCATTTATTTATCGTTTCCTCTTCTTGCCACCATGCTTGACCTTATGGTTGGGCTTGCCCTTGATGCGTCTGCGCACGCCGGCCGCTTCCTCCGTGTCGTCGTCGGAGTCAGCACCGCGCTTTTTGCCTTTGATGTTCTTTTTGTCTTCTAGTTCTTTCATTTCCTGTAAAAATAAGAATAGATGCTGGTTATCGGAAACAATCAGTTA
Organism: Agrotis ipsilon; assembly: GCA_028554685.1. Classification (NCBI taxonomy): domain Eukaryota; kingdom Metazoa; phylum Arthropoda; class Insecta; order Lepidoptera; family Noctuidae; genus Agrotis; species Agrotis ipsilon. The sequence continues at coordinate 15,319,865 of CM052969.1, read as the reverse complement.
AATTCATCATCAGCCTTTAAATATTCCCACTGCTGGGACACAAGCCTCCTCTCTGCGAGAGGGAGCAGGCCATGATCCTTCATCGTTTTGAGAGCAGTGGTGATGAAATAAATTACACAAAGTAATACGCCTGGCTGGGTTCGAACCCACGACCTACAACTCGTATAGTCGGGGCCGACACCACTGGGCCACTACTGTTCACCATCAGTTAGTCAGATTATCAAAAAATATTTGACGCGATTTTTTTAGTTTAACACGTTAACTAAAATATAGTAGATTTACGTTATCTGCATCACATAAATAAATGTACGTTTAGATAAAACAGCGTTTAGCTGAGCAGGAGCACGTCATCTTAGGCCACTCACTAGGTTGCCTAAGACCTCAGGTAGACGGCCTAGTCTAGACTTCACGATACTTCTTTTACAGAACATACCATTTTGTTACATGAAGCTGTGATAAAAAGTCAAGCAATGAATAACTTACGATCTTGGTAAGCCGCTGCGCTTCAGATACTCTTTCCTGCAGCACCATGACCTCGCTCTCTTCCGTCTTGTACAGTGGAAGCTGTTTGCCGATCAGTTGCTCGATACGTTGGTACAGCTCTACGTCATACTGAAAAGACGAAGAGGATTACGGTAAACAAAATTTTGATGTTTGTATTTCTTGGGAACATTGAAGTGAGCAGTTCACCCAAATTTCGGAGTTTAATGTTAAACTTGTGTGATATGGGGCGACAATAGAATGCTACATTACCAGATCGTACCTGTCTATGTAGGTGCCATGAGATAAAATTTAACAATACAAGCATTAGAAGTTACACAAATTAGTATTACTATTAGTCATCGAATGAGCCCTTCCACCCAGGGCAAGTGAGAAAGACTAAAATTTAGGATGACCTATACCCGATTACGTTCCGGGGCCACGGTTATTCGTTGGTCCCGCGACCCCGACAGGCTTTGGGCCTCAAAGGGAACCCCGTCATTTTGCTGACAGCCCTGACCATGGACCATCCCATCGCGCGACATGTTCCACGCGTACCTTCGACTCGCGATGGTCCATGATCGGACAGCGAATTGCTCTTTACTCGCCGTTCCATGCTCGTCTTTCAATGCTGGGTCTTCCCCATGTAGCCCTTTCTTTTAACCACTGGCCGTTAGTTTTGTAAGTAAACAAAAATCCATTCTTTTTCTCCATACCTGTGACACAAATGTGATGGCCTTACCGGCCCGTCCCGCTCGCGCTGTGCGTCCCACGCGATGGATGTAGTCCTTACTATGCAGCGGTATGTCCAGGTTTATCACCACATCGACGTGAGGAATGTCTAGACCTCTGAAGGTGAAAAGGAAAGGTCAAGGTTTTATCGCATTTAAGATTCTAAGGCTTGAAAGTTTTTGGTGCATTCCTTTGGTACACAATGTCATGTAATCGAGACGATTTTACTTCTATTGGAATGTGAAGGGAAAAGGTTATCCCAAAACTAATCTTACTTGATATCAACAGTTGCATGCACAATGCATGTACTAAAATAACTCTACATAATTCAGACCTCTGGTATAGTTACATATTTATCCAGCAGTTCTGAGAGGTAGGTAGTTGGATTGAAAATTATGACATCAGCTTACAGGCCATCGAGATCTTATTTTTTTTAAATAAATAATTGCTTTCTCACCTTGAAGCCACATCAGTACAAATGAGCACACTCCGACTCTTGTTCTTAAACTTGTTTAGCGCCGCCAACCGCTTGTTCTGCGACATTTGCCCGTGTAGCGGTACGGCCGCCAGACCGAGGTTGCGCAGGAGCAGGGCGGTACGCAGTGCGCCGGCACATGTTGATACGAACACGATGAACGAGTTGCCTGACATCTCGTTGAGAATGTGGACGAGGTATACGTCCTATCGAAAGATGAATAAAGAATGATTAGAATGAAAAAGCTCTTGGGTGTATACAGTTTTTATTCCTCAAGAAATTATTAAGTGCGGATTTTACTATTGTAAACAACTTTTCTTTTGAATTTAGTTAAAAATCAATTACATTTCAGTTTTTGTCTGCACTTTCAGGATTACTGATTAAGTAATATTGGACTTTATTTATCCCAGATTTAGTTGACTTAAAAAAAATGTACTGGTTTCTTTTTTTTCAAAGTCAAAGTCAAATCATTTATTCAAGTAGGCCATCAAAAAGGCACTTTTAAACGTCGCATAAATTAAAAATAAGGAAATGGGATGGGATGGGATGGGATTGATTCTACACCCATTCGCAAATGTAGGTTGTATGAAGAAGAATGGGCAAGAAACTCCATACTTACTCTTTTTTAAAATGTTTTACAATATTTTTTTTACATCATTTGAAGTAATAATGTAAAAGCAATGTACCTTGAAAATCTAGACTAAATATGATTAAAAAATAAAATAAGAAATAAAAAAAAATAGCAAAAAGGTACATGGTGTTCACATTTTAAAATTATCGCACTTTTCGTAACCATATTACTAGTTTATCTTACCTTATACTTAACAGGTATAAACAGATAGTACTGCAGCAGCTTTTCAACCGTCTGGTACTTGGTAGACACCTCGACCTTCACAGGGTCCTGTAAGGAGGCACGCTGCAGTTTTTGCACCTTCTTGGTCATGGTGGCCGAGAACAGGTAGGTGCGTCTTTCACGGGGAATCACTCGGAGGATCTTGTCTACTTCTACCTCAAAGTCCATGTTTAAGATGCGGTCGGCTTCATCCATCACCTGATGGAGAAGAAAAAGTTTTATTCCAGCAAAAGTTATTTCAAGTAAATGGCAGTGGGTCGTGTGACTAACGAATTACCATGACCCCCGAAAGTAAAGAGCCATTGAAGGACACCATGGATTTTAGTCAGTACGAATCTGACAGTCCCTCCTGCTCTGCCTTGGATTAATTTGATGATTTTACCATGATAAAAAAAGTAGGTGTCAGTGCCGTAATTAGGAGTGTGCCAATGGTGCCCAGGCACAAGGCACAGACACTGATAGTGCGCAGTAATTGCCAGACCAGGACTACAGTTAACCAGCCCGAGGGCTGGGCTTAAGTGCTTAGGAGGACTCAATCAAAATTTTTTACAAGTAAAAAAAAAAGAATTTGGTCCACATTCAGTCATAAGGTCTATAAATCTTACCAAAAACTTGAGAGCCTTCAGATTGAAGCCCTTAGTATTCTCCAGATGGTCCACAAGTCGTCCAGGAGTTGCAATGATGATGTGAGGCTTCTTAGACAGCATGAGGGACTGCGCCACCATGTCCATGCCTCCCACTATGACTGCACACTTCACTCCTATACTAGCTCCTGCAAGTAAAGAGTTTGTTTTTGATAAATCGGGATATATAAATGCAGACAAGGCGTTTGATAGTGGAGATTCAGGTTTAGAACAAAAGGAAGATAACAGTTGATAGTGGGACAAAATAAAAAAATATAATTAGTGAAGGACTCATTGGTGATTTGATTTACCCAGTAACAAACATAATTGGTAGTGGGATAAAATAAATAATCTAATTTGTAAAGGTCTGATTCATTCAGTAAACATATTGGGTTGTGGTGGTCATATAACTGGAAAAAATTACTGGATGGACTTAGAAGCCATATAACCAACATTAGTTGTAATTTAAAAAAAAACACAAAATCTTACCAAGTGCCTCAAATTGTTCAGATATCTGGAATGCCAATTCTCTTGTGGGGGTCAATATTAGCGCAAAGTATCGTTGTGGGTTCTCTAGTAATGCCTGTAGGATTGGAAGGGCAAAGGCACCAGTTTTACCCGACCCTGTCTCTGCTAACCCTATGATGTCTTTGCCCTGCAATGCCACAGGTATTGATTCCTTCTGGATCTTCGAAGGTTTCTTCCATTTTAATTCCTCGCAAGCTTCACATAATACGTCTACAACTCCCTGAAAATGGAAAGTTTTAATTTAATAACATAACCTCAACTTGTTGCCTTTTGGCAAATTATGTTTACGGAACCTAAGAAAAGCATATGAGCTGAAGATAATCCTCAATTGAGATATCACAAACATCACATCGTTTTTAAAGTTTTGTAGTTCGTTTTAATTATTAACACATGCAGCGCGCACTTACCAAATCTTTAAACGTCGTGTTATCTTCGTCGTCTTCTACTTCAGCCACCGGTTCTAATGATTGTTCTTCCTTTTCTTCAGCCTCAGATTGCTGGCTATCATCGTCACTGCTTTCATTCTCCACATCCGGAGTCATTTTCATTAATTTTAGTACAATTTGTAAGGCAGAAACATGTGTGCATGTGTATCAATATGTCAAACTGTCAGACTGACAGAAAGAACAGAAAGAACTTAATGAACTGTCAAGTCAAAGAAGGGTAGTTCAAAAACCAACAATTATTTTACAACGATGGTTGTTTTTTAGAAGTAATATTTTTGCTATTATAGAAACACTATCTCATACCAAAAAAAAAATGCTTTAGCGGACAATGGATTTAAAAAAAATACACAATTATAAGTTCCTAAATTGGGTTGATGAACGAATTCTGAACTCCACAAGGTTCGTTCAAAGACCCAAACAAAATAAATTTTAACGACTCAAAACAAATTCTCAAACTTTCACCCCTATTTATTACATCACATATTTTGTAAAATTATCAAAAAACATAACGGAGAAAGACAGAAGAATTTACTAATATATTTAAAATGATATGAAATGCTAAATTACACAAAAAAAAACGCGATATTGATAAGAATGTTTAACTATTTTAAAGGTATTCGAACGCATCAGTAAACAGCTAGGCGTCGGGTTTTTGAGGTTATTCTTTAGTTGTTATTATCGTCATTATTGTATATTTCCAAAGATCTTACAAGGTAATACTAGAAAACTGATAATAAATCATGGCAAAGCATCATCCAGATCTTATCTTCTGTAGAAAACAACCTGGTGTGGGTAAGTAGAGCAACTTTGTTTCGGAAATGAAAACTAACTTTCAATGTTTGATTTTATGCTTTTTCTTTTAGCTATTGGCCGTCTTTGTGAGAAATGCGACGGTAAATGCGTGATTTGTGACTCGTACGTGCGTCCCTGTACCCTGGTGAGGATATGTGACGAGTGTAACTACGGGTCATATCAGGGGCGATGTGTTATTTGCGGCGGGCCCGGTGTCTCAGATGCTTACTACTGTAAAGAATGTACTATACAGGAAAAAGATGTAAGTATTACTAGAAAACCCACACGACAATCCACTGACCTAAAACTGGCTTAAAATAGACAAGAAATTCTACTACAGCTTGTGTCATGTCAAAGTTTCTTGTTAGGAAAATTTAACGCTAAAATTGAATTTAGTTTGAAGTACCTAAGTAATAATTTAGTAGTAGTGTCCAAAGAGTATAAACTAGAATGCTTTGTTCTGTTTTATTTTCCTTGATATATCTTCTACTTGTTTATAACGAAATTCTTATTCAGGATAAGAATATATTCAAGTGTTGGTGTTCTATTTAAATATCAATGTTATTTTCTTTTTTTACAGAGGGATGGCTGTCCAAAGATTGTGAACTTAGGTAGCTCTAAGACTGATCTGTTCTATGAAAGGAAAAAGTATGGGTTTAGAAGACATTAGCAGTAGTTTAGTTAGTATAATATTATTGGTATGTATTGTGTATTTAATGTGAAAAGACAATTTTCATACCATTTGGTGTATGTATAATTTATGCCCCATAAGTTATCTGTGATTGTCATTTATTCATATACAAAAGGCTCAGTACAGACTAAACAATACCAGAAGTAAAGATAATATTATATCTTTAGGACATAAATTGACATATAAAAGGAGTTTGAAAGGACAAACATTAAAATTCTGACAGTCCTTTTACACTCCATCCAGGGTCAGAGGACTCATTTGATGATTTTGTCACACCAAGAAAAAAGGAATGTGTTCATTCCATTATTACATGACCACCATCCTGTTGAAAATTGACAACAAACAGTTTTGACTGTGTTCTGTCAGTGCAGATTTCCAGTTTCTTCTTGGTGAGTTTGTCTATCTTAGTCCTCATCTTTGCTTCTAAGCTAGATTGAGGCCAGAAGCTTTAAAACAAAAGCCAGTGTTCTGACAAATTTTCAAAAATACAAAGACAAATAAATGAAAAGATCTTTCATTCTTTGGTACTGTTTGGTCTGTATAGGGCCCACATAAACATGTTTAAATGTATCTTGCATTTACTTCTACAACACATAAATTACAGATTTTAAATAATTTTGTTTACAAGAACTTCAATAAAACACATTCACACTCTCTTAAAATTTATTTCTGTTTTAAATATATCTCTGATACATCTATATTAAGCTACATAGGTCTAATGTATTTACATGGATACTTGCTATGATACAATGCTAATGAAGAAAACTAATTTGATACCAAAATACAATATCTGTTCACAAACTGCATATTTTTTATTGTCTATATCTACTTTTTATTGTAATAATTTACACTGTAGAGTACAGTTTTACTAGGCATATTTTATTCATTATGTCATAGTTTTTTGCATCTGTAGTAGTGTTAAGAAATACAATTTTATTACATTTCCATACAAACTAACACTACCAACAGTACTTTCTTTAAAACACATCACATTTTTATGGTCTGAATTCACACTTACCCATACATCATCTAAAACTTCTTTCAAGAAATTATTTAAAAGATCTGTGACATATGTACAAAGCGCTACTCTGAGAGTGAGACAAATTTTTCAGAACTTTTTGTATGAATATTTCCATGTCTAAAACCCTGTCCATAAATTCTCCGTATCAAACGAAACCTTTTTAATGACCACGTCTCATAGTGATTCTTTTCCTACAATCAGTAGTTTTCATTTGTTTCCTTTTTAGAACATTCCATTGACATTCCTATAGACCAGGCGGCGTAGAAGACATCCGTATGAAAAATATGAGGACCGAGTTTTGAGTTTTTTAATATATTTTTAGGATTGTCAAGATATATATTTTCGATGTTGCCAACAATTGTCGTGGTCCAAAAAAAAAATCCGCACCTTGGTCTCAGATCAATAAAACGTTGATATTTGTGGGTTTTGATCTGAATAAATTTCATAGGATATGGAATTACATACTTTATTATAACGAGATCTTGATTAAATGATTAGAAAATATAGTAGAAAAACATATTAATACATAATTATTTATATATTTAAAAGAACAGGGTATGGTCGTACGACTCGCCTACAGCCGAAATAGCTAAACGTAGAAACTTGGGTTTTGGACAATAGTTGCAGTCTACCATTTAGAGGGGCGTAAAGACGGGATTTTGTGAAAATCATCCTCTAAAGGTGTGAAAAGGGGTGAAAACTACTGTATGAAAAATCCTATTCCTTGGGTTTATACATTTGAAACTAGTCATGAATAAGAACACAAGTAAATAAAATATATTGGCACTTTTATTTTTTTTAAACTACCCTCCATTAGTGATCTAATCGATGTTAAAGTTTGTATGGAAAAATTATAACGCGTGATTCGATTACTTTGAAAATCAGTATTTATATAAGAAAAAAGAAATTATCAAACACGTGTTTTTGGATTTTTCAAAAATCTCCCCCAAAGTTAGTGAAAAGGGGTATTCAAGTTTAAAGGGAAGGATTTTAAAGCGCTATAAGTGTAACCTGCATTTTGGATGGTATTTGCAATTTATCATGTAGGTGAGCACCCAGAAAGGATTTCACCTTTAAGGAGGTGACAATGGGCATTATTAGTTTTTTTAAACTACCCTCCAATGATACTCTAGACGATGTTAATGTTTGTATAGAAAAATCATAACGTGCTAACCGATGAATTTGAAACCTGGTATATGGAAATTAGATCAAAAATAATGAAACACGTGTTTTTGGGTTTTTCAAAAATCTCCCCCTAAATTGGTGAAAAGGGGTGATTAAGTTTTAAGGGAAGGATTTTACTACGTGTAGTGCGGTAGTAATTTACAAATTTCTGGACCACTCCACACACTGGCAACATGCATTTTTAAATAGTCCTAGAACCCATTTGCATAGTTCATAAAACAGATTGCGGTCCTCACATTTTGCAAACGAAATTCCTTCTGCGGCCTGCACTACTAGTCTTTTAACATTTAGAGACCTTATCTAGAACTTCCCGCACTGGTGATACTGGCTGTCGAAGTAATTGGGTTGGTCCAAATGTTGGCGTCGCTCGAATTGGCGCCGGAGTATGTTGGCCGCGCCGGAATGATTGGCGAGCGAACACAGACACTGAAATTTAAAAAAATGGTTACTTGTTGAAAATTTATTGGGGGAATTTAGTCTATCAGTGTCGAAAATCAAGGATGTGGGAAAAAATCAGTCTTAATTCCTCCACTGCTCCATGCTGACAAAGGCCTCCCGAATCCCTGAAGACTCGCTGTAATGTCCTAAACTTGCGAATTCCCGCGGTCAGGAAAACGTTTTTCGATCGTTCTTTTTATGAATTCCATTCCACTTTTGATTCTAAGCTTAAAGGCGAATTTTGTCCGGCTGCTGTGTGTTTCAACAGTGGGGGTATGCCAAAATTTACTGGCTATTTCGGTTCTCCAAAAAAAAGAAAAAAATACACCTGAAATTACTAAATCACACACGTGGAATGGTGTAGTGCTGCAAATAACACGTTTTTATCGAATTCATTTTAAATCATGCTTATATTGACAATAATTTTAATATGATATTTATAAATTATTATGCAGTTCGGCGTGTCGTGTAACATGCATTGTAACAGTCCTTAGGTTTGTAACTGACCTCCCTTCGTTCTTGTTGGAGTATCAGCTGAATCCAAATATTGACCTAGGAACACCATCATTATGATATTAGTTTTGAAATCCTAGGAAAAAATGGTCAAATGTCTGAAATTGTGACATGCTTCATAAATTGATCCAGTTAGTTTTTTCGCATGTCTTAGTCTGAGGAGTCGAACAATTCCAGTTCATATTGGACCAAAATACTTTGAGATTTCAAAATGAGGCATGCTTGATTGATTCTCTGAAATTATGTATGTACAACATACGATTGCTTCAATCATTACGATCATATTTGTTTTGTATTACATCAGAGTACCCCACTGAAAAACTGGTAACATCTGAATATTATAATGGCCACACATTCAATGGGCAAACTACCGCCCCGTCATTATCACAAAGGAGGGTACTTAGGTACTGATGAAAGTACCCTCACAAACAGAAAATTCATATTCCTACATTCTGTTTCTCTAAAAACGTCAATTTCGTCAAAAGTCTTTGTGAGTTCCCTTTTTTTCTGCACAAAATAAGTCTCCAATTCCTCAATATCTTTGTTTTATCTACCTATACTCACGAGTTAACATCCTCCAGTTTCTTCAGCAGCCTCTCGTTCTCCCTGCTCAGCATCTCCTGGTCCCTCAGCAGCGTGTCCCTCACTCCGAACAGTTCGCTGTTCTCGGTCCTCAAAGCGGAGTTCTCCGCCATGTGCAGTTGTACCAACTCTACTAGTTCTGATTGTGGGAGTTGGTACAGTTTGTTTGGTTCTATGTCTGTTGGAGTGCGATGATGACCTTGGCCTGTGGAAGAAAGAACCACGAAGTCGATTGGAGTTCAAAAAGGTTGGCATATAAGAAATGGAGAAGGTTAAGCCAAATTTTCTTATCTAGACGATATTATGTCCTGTGCTAGAGAAATATTCCCCTAAAACTAGGGCCACACTAACGGGAAATGCAGTTAATTATCACGTTAATAGCTGTTTAAAGACTATCGCAAAAATCAACGGGAAATGCCGATAGTATTACTTATAAAGATGAGTTCTGGGCGTTCCGATCCAGGCGAATCTTACTATAAAATCGTCAGGCCTTTGTGCACCAACGTGGTTCTGACGTATTCAAGTGGATTTTGCCAAATGATTCCAATTAATCCACAAGTACTAAATATTTTCTTACTGTAAGCGTCTTGGTTGTAATCCGTCTGCACATGCAGTGCAGTTCTCAGATGCTGGTTCTCTGCTTGCAAAGCTTCTACTTCTCTCTTCAGACTCAATATGAGGGCATCTCTTGCGTCCTGGAAATGAAACAAGTGGGTTATTTAAGTCCATCATACTGACGGATTAATGTCCTTGTCTATCAATAGTTTGCGGTTTCTTTAAGAATTTCGTCGTTATGTTACCAACCAAATGTGGTTAGTTACCAACAAAATGGGAGACATAGTGTTAGTTTACCGGATTGTTGATAAGCTAAGCTAAGGCCAAGTAGATGATGTGTATGTATCAGTAGACAAGGACCATTTTAAAAGAGATTCCCATGTAGTCGTAACGATGAATCGGTGACAAGAATTCAACTTCTATTTCATACTAACCATTTTGACGATAGGTTTCGTTTTAATCTTCTTAGCTCGCGCTGCATATCGGAGCGTATTGATGGTCTCGCAGAGATTTGATCTCGTTGGTGCTATGCAGGCAATCTGCAAGTACCCAAATCAAATAGTTATCTTTGGAACCCCTGTCCATATAAATGGTAGCTAGGTTTCTGATGTAGTTTTCCTTACCATAAGTGTGACTCCATTTCCTGCGAGGCTGTCTGCTAAAAGTTTGGTAAGCTTGCTGTCCCGGTAAGGAATGTGTCCTCGTTTCTTACCATCGCTCAGCTGTGCTATGCAGTAACCTGTGTGGAAAATAATCAGTGTTTTTTTTTGCTTTGGAAGTGTTTTTGGAGCCTTTTGCAAATATTTAAAGCAAAGGTCACATATTCGAAATTCATTGGTAAACTAGCTAGATGCAACAGTGGTAGGGAGACCTGTCAAGATATTTTATTGGTAGAATAATTATTCTCTTACCGAGTACCATAAGACTCCTATTAATATTATTAGCTTCCTCCAACGTCTTCCCTGTGCTGTGCGTCCGTTTGGTCATTTCACTGCCGGCCAGGTCCACGAAGTTTATCTTCCCGTGTGTGGAGCAGACGACGCCGGCATCCTCGCGCAGGTCTCTTCGCACTCGCACACACAGTAATGTGTGCGAGCGAGATGAGTTAGCGTTCATCGCGTGCGCTCCAACGGCACGATTGCGCATACCTGGCGGAAGAGAACCATTTATTCAAACTTCGAGTATTAAGCCCCTTAAACGGATGCTTCTACATTATCTTAAAAAACCTTACAAGTTTCTTCAAGTGGTTGGAAGACGGGGCCCTCCTCTAGAGTGCCAAAGCCTGCCTGGGTCGCGGGACTTATCCCATTACCTTGACCCCGGAACATAAAGGGCTATTGAAGGACACCGTGGATTTTAGTCAGTACGAGCCTGACAGTAAGGGGGTGGGAGGACTGATTTGATGATTTTACCACGGAAACAAAAGTAGTTCGACGTCTGTAAAAAAAGATTTAAAGAAAGAAAAAAATTCTTAAAAGTCATAGTTTCTCACCTTCTTCCAAAACTGCGAACAAGTCATCCAATGTTTCACAGTCCACCGTAAACTGATTCTCTACGTAGAAACTCCTGCTGTCCTTAGACCAACGCACTTGTAGTGGTTTTCTGGAACTGCCTGGATTCAGTAGATCTATTACCTGTTATCAAAAGAAGAAGAGATTATAATCAAATGAGATGACAAATGATGATGATAATCAGGAGACCCACCATACACCCAGTTTGAGAAAGAGTGGCTAAAAAAAATCGATTTTGAGGATACACGACATTTCAGAATGGGTTTGGTCAAAAATGTTATGTTATCCGTCTAAAGCTCTCCAAAAATCATGGTCCAGTAAATTGTTTTATGTGGACTCCAAAAACTACCCTTTAGCTAAAACTTTCACATACCTTTTCATTGTATATTTCTAAGAAGGACGCCTTCAATATGAAGTGCGACTCCGGCCTCTCGCTGATCAGCCGGAACAAGTAGATGAAGGAGCGGACCATCAGACCGTGTTCTGAATGGAAGGGACTCGCTCCACTCTCCACCTGTTAACATAAAGATATTTTAGAGAAGCAAAAGTCCTGCATTTCGGTTGCCCCGATGGTCTCACTTGTTAATGCGCTTATTGGTTAATGCGTAATGGCTGATCTTGGGACTGTCCAGTGTCCCGGATTCCATCAACAATAATTCAGGTAGGCAAAGTGATTGACATTTTTCATAAGGCTATTTTAAATAACCTCTCGGAGTCTCGTCTTTCACCACTATCTTCCGCACAGACAATCCATGGTTTATGCGATCTTTCCCCCTCCGATGCTGTTATAGCCCTCTAAATCCAGAATAATATTTAAAACCTCGAACCTCCGTATCACATACCCATCATTCAAGAAAACTGGATTCCTACCAACAATTTTGTTACAACAGGTGTGATGGTTTCTACTGCTTGTAAAGACGTCATTATATTAGAATTCCCACAAAATATGGTCACGGCATCGACGTTAGATGTCCAGAGTCGTAAATTACGATCGGTACAAGGTTTTTAAAAATGTCTTATTGATTTACAAGCCAACACCCACATAGTTGCTGGAAAAAGGCTAGGCAGATGATGAAGACTTACGAAGTTGGTCCGTGTTTCTGCCACAAAGTAAAATTTTAAAAGCTCGTAAAGCTTTTACAACCTAGGCTAGCTTAGCAATCGACGTCGACGGTTACTGTGAGTAATTGGGCCGTTGAATACCTACTTCAGCAGCTTGGATTCAAATATTGCCACAATACGATGGGAAATGATGTAATTTAAGTAGGCAATAATGGAATGGATTACTAACCAGGACACAAATGCAGAACACGATCCTTTAGGTAATCAATTCAAGCAGTTTTTTTTTTAAACCTTCAAAAATTTGAAGCCACATTGTATGAACCTAGTCGTTCAATATGATGCAAGTGAGAATTTGTTAATGTTAATAACAATCGTTTTGAGCCTATTTAACTGCATTATGTGTTTTATGTGCACATCGCGTGACGTCACAACGTTACGCGCACTGGTTTTACCATGATTACCAGTTTAATTGTCGCCTGTTTGTGACAAGCTTATTATGTGAACATGGAATACTTTGTGTAGTGGACTAAATAACTTATTAACATCTAGTTCCACCAGGAGGTCTAGTCAAGAAACGCTTGCAAAGCGTTTTGTGTTTAGCTACAACAGCTTCTATCTTGCTTATAATGATTGAACTTAGTAGGAATTGATATCAGTGCCGAAAATAGGGGCCAGTGGTCTTCAGGCAGATGACGGACCCTGGAGGAACACAGAAATGGCTAGACCAGGACCACAACTGACCAAACAAGAACGCTGTTAAAGAAGCTCGTACAGGGCGCATATAAGGCGAATTGCGGCACTTACACTTGACGTTTACAATAACCTTCAAAATGAAGAAGGTTCAAAATCAGCGAGGGATCAAATGAAAGAAGATCATAAATATCTTTACGTGGTGTCCAAATGTTATAACCCTAAGCCTGTAAGTTTTTCCATAAGCTTTATAATTCCCACACTCTCGCCTGGTTAATTGCATTAGGTATAGAATGGACTAAATGTACGCAGTATAGGTCTATCTGCCTACCCCATCCGGGAATACCAAGGCGTGATACAATGGTTCCAGTTCATCATTAAATTCAAATAGACTACTAACGACAAGCATGTCGCGTGAGGTTCGTTACGCCATTGTTTTAGCGTGATTACGTTTATAATTGTTGCTGGTTTGTTGTGACGCTTTGCTTTTAATTTATGGATGACTTTATATACTTTTCTGTAGTAAGTAGTATAGGCAAAGCATTAGTGGGCCATCCAATAACGTTCATTACTGCCAGAATCTACAATCCCGGAATGAACGCCAGTGGGTTTGCAAGAGCGAGAAATAATGACGGCATCAAAACCCCGTCACCCCTCACGTCGCGAAGGACGATGTACCTAAACGTGTTTTTCGTCACTGAAGGATTGTTTTTCAAGACGTGTTGTGATAAAATCAGGGTAAAGAACATAAGATTTTGGTTTAATTGTTAGCTTTAACGGTTTAATTTTTTCCCCACGCTTTTCTGTACTGTTTACACAACGGGACAAGTCGGAAGGAATGAGCGCTAGTGCATGGCCCGCTAGTGATGTCGTTTGACTTAGAATTAAAACTCGTCGAATTGAATCCGGCACATTACTGAAGGTACCTGATTGTTTTTATTCCATCAACACTGCGCTTTTCGAGAATAAAATTCATGGATATTCCACCATTCGTGTGTGTACGAGCATCTGAACTTACTGAAGTTTTTTGAAAACACCTAGAAACGAATGGAAAAACTATACGAGAAGCAATTGTTACAAAAACATGAACACTTTGGACTGATGAGAGTTATAGGGCACTCCTCTATGTACCTATCGTGGAGACTTAAGAAGAATACCAGTCTCATCAGGGCCCAAACCAGTTTCAGGGATGACCTGGTCTGGTTTAACCAATTTTATTGAACAAAAGAACGCTTTTTTGGACCAGTTTAAATTTAGGCCGCAGAGACTGGGACCTAGCCGGCTTATACCCTTGATCTCTTGGGTTATGGGACGAATAAGAAATAATGGGATCTCGCCCACGAAAAAACTGGCCCACAGGCCAGATGTCCCCTTTTTGAAATCTGCATGGGTAGATTCGCCCGAACCAATTGAGTAGAACGGGCCAGATGTCTTCTGTTATATAGTCAAGGGATATTTCGGCACGATCGTAATATTTCTGTTCATTAATAATCAACAACAACAAAAGTACTAGGCAAGCATAAGTTCAAAGTGGTATGTACATATATAATATATACGAAATAATCGTTTTTTTTAGGTGGTATGTACTTAAATAATCCTCCTGCCTAGAGTTATTTAAGTACTTTTGCTGATTATTGTTAATGAACAGATATTTAATTTAAAATATACGATTATGCCGAAATATCCCTTTACTATTTAATGGAAGACATCTGGCCCGTTCTACTAAATTGGTTCGGGCGAATCTATATGCACATTTAAATAAAGGGATATCTCGCCCACGAAAAAACTGGCCCACAGGCCAGATGTCCCCTTTTTGAAATCTGCATGGGTAGATTCGCCCGAACCAATTGAGTAGAACGGGCCAGATGTCTTCTGTTAAATAGTCAAGGGATATTTCGGCACGATCGTAATATTTCTGTTCATTAATAATCAACAACAACAAAAGTACTAGGCAAGCATAAGTTTAAAGTGGTATGTACCTACATAATATATACGAAATATACGATTTTTAGGTGGTATGTACTTAAATAATCCTCCTGCCTAGAATTATTTAAGTACCTACCACTTTGAACTTATGCTTGCCTGGTACTTTTGCTGATTATTGTTAATGAACAGATATTTAATTTAAAATATACGATTTTGCCGAAATATCCCTTTACTATTTAATGGAAGACATCTGGCCCGTTCTACTAAATTGGTTCGGGCGAATCTACCCATGCACATTTAAATAAAGGGACATCTGGCCTGCGGGCCAGTTTTTTCGTGGGCGAGATGTCCCATAACCCGATCTCTTGATCCTGCCTGGCTTGTGGGCCGTGGTGTACTTTAAATATGGCCAGTCTGACGCTAGGTATATGAACTTTCTCAAAAGTTTTGTTAAAGTCTTAATTATGGCCTACTAAAAGCAAAAGAAATGTAATATTTCCAAGAATCACAAGGTTTTCGTTTCTAAACGAGTGCCTCTTTTCTAAATAAAGAAGTTAATAAAATATGCATATTCGAATACTGCATGTATTGATTCCACCTGTATCATTTAGTATGCACGTTATGTGAACATTCGAATTTCGAACAAAAAGCACAACCCTTTTCAAATTCAAAATAAATATTTCCAGTGAGATTCCACAACGTATCAGACCTGTTTTTCTCGAAGGGTACCTACTGATACCTTCTTACTATTATTAATAAAGGGAACCTATTGCTCCCAACCCGATTCTGAGCTATAAAAAAAAACAGTAACATTTTGCTCATTTTGGGAATTAATCTTACCCTGAACCTCATTGTTAGTTACTATTATACGTGGCTAATATCCTGCAAACAAAAACCCAATAAGGCATTCATTTCAAAATCCGTAAGAAAAATCTTGCTTGTAAAATCACAACTACCCTCCGAATGAATGAGTCATTTTATATTCTACCCGCGATTCCTGAAACGATAGATGGCCCGCTTATCTATGAATCTGTCGCAATACATAACTCATCAATGCACCACACACACACACACTTAACCATATTATGTACATGCATATACATACTTTGTATGTGTGTACGATCGATAGCACCACGAGGTCGGAATCGACTGTCATTCGGAATAGCTGTTATTAACTCCTGTTCACACTAAATAGTGGGGTTAGGGACTTCTGCGTGTGTGTCATTTACTGATCATATGATAGTGGATTGGACTATACTCGTGGTTAAAGCAAATATTGTGAATAAGGGTAAAAAATCAAGCATTACTTTCAGATATATGAATCATTTCTTTTTTTGTCAGCAAAAATCTACTGTTATAAAATACAATCTTGAGTCAAGATTCACAGTTCCAGATTTTGCGTGTTTAAACTGGTGGTGTGATTTTGCATTCAAGATTTAGAGATTTCTCGTCTCAAAATTTCGATCCTGTAAAATGCTTAAACTCGCGAGATTTGGGATTACAATACCGGATGATTGGAAAAGGTTAACTCAACTCATACTTATTTAGGGAATATAAGTTAAATTAATTTCCCTGGCTTAAAAGTGACAAGAGCCTTTTCAAAGGATATACAAAGCAACACATAGGATTTCTTTTAAGTAGAAGTACTGCAGAGAAACTTACCAATCCCGGAGGACCAGTCAAGGTGTGTGTCTTCCCGCTGCCGGTCTGACCGTAGCAGAAGGCAGTACATGAGAATCCTTCCACCGCCATCTCTAGCAGCCTCTTGACGCCAGAATATTCTAGAACGTCTTCCTGAATTGGAACAAAATAATGTCAAAGATTAAAAGAAAGAAAAATTCGAACCGTGACCAGGATTTTGCATCCCACGAAACGAAAAAGGTGTCAAAATCTTTGAAATTCGCGACGCATACAATGTAAATAATGTTTTCCCCTAAATGGTGTAGGTGCCGAAAAAACTTTCAGAATGAGCAGGATCCCGTAACTGAAGTTCAAATATACTGTTACTGTCAGCCTGTATCATCCCACTGCTGGACAAAGGCTTCTCCCCATGACTTCCAATTATTTCGATCTAAGGCTAGTGTGAGCCACTGGTTGTTAGTTTTATCCAGCTCATCTCACCATCTTCTGCGAGGTCTGCCGCGACGCCTTCTGGCTGTGTCAGGACACCACATAGTGGTAATTTTGGCCCACAGTTCATAAAAAGGGAAAATATACAAAGCCGATTATCTGACCTGTCTTTGTCCCTTTGAATAGACTGACCGACATGGAATCAGTCTTACTAAACTGAACTGAACTCATCAGAAAATCGAGAAAGAAAATAACTGTGTTGAAGGAAAAGATTTCGTCCAAACATATTAAAGAATGACGGGCCCCCCTCTAGAGGGCCAAACCCTGCCGAGGTCGCAGGACTCATCTCATTACCATGACCTCGGCTATTTAAGGACACCGTGGATTTTAGACAGTACGAGTATGACAGGCCCGGCCTGGTACTCATTTGGTAATTTTACTACGCTAAAAAAAATACATAATTGATAGTTTACCTGCGTCGCCTCAGGTTCAAAGACAACATTGTAGGAGAAGACCTTCGCCTTCTGAGTGGGAGTAGTGTTGTGGCAGATCACCTGGCCTTTCCCGGGAAACTCCAGCAGCATGCGTTCCCCACATGACCGCTCCTTCTCGCTGATTGGACGCACTCTATGGAAGATATGGAAACGTTGGCGTTCTGACAATCTTTGTGTAGGCATGTAATGACACATAGCTTGTTTTCAAGGAAAACATTGGAATAACTGTAATATCAATAATGGCAAAGGTGTAGCGGCTGCACCTGCAGAGGTCGATGATCAGTCGCAAGAGTAATTTATGAAGAATGTCAGTTCATAATGAAGGAGATAACTAAAAGAATACTAATATCTAAACAACTAATGAAGAACTGAAGTCCAAATCTACATACTTAGGCAAGTATTTATAGAAAAACCAGACTGATGTCTGGTTTTCGAAAAGAAGGATCCTTCGACAAGACGAGTGTTGTGTCTAGTGGGCTAGACAGGTATCAACCTGTCCAACAGTAGCCCACTAGACACAACACTCGTCTGGTCGAAAGATCCTTCTTTCCAACAACAGGAATGAGAGTTTTTCACCGCTTTCTTATATATTTCTGCTCCCTCAATAATAGCCATCTGTAGGTTTTATTACATGTCCGCTATGAATTTCCGTCGCTAAACGAACTTTCATTCAAACTCTCATGTCCCTTGTAATATGTTTCTTATTCTTTACAAAATAAACGTAGGTTTAAAAATCATTTTTATTGTTTCTAGACCCAGTAGTTAAGGCGACAGATATTTATGTTAAATGGTTATTGCTGTTCTACCGATTGATATTTGATAGCGACCCGGACAATCTAAACAAACCGACAAGAATAATGATGACCACAAATCAAATACCCAAAAAAACTATGACATTAATGATTCCAACATTAAAACTACATAGCTCAAACCGAAGGAAACTAATATTTACAGGTAAACCTATGATTAACACCCGAAATCTTGAATCTTAGACAAGTTTTATACATTAGTTATCGAGTTTGTAACATCAATCAATGGAGGGCGGGGTCGTCCTTTAGTTTTGAAACTGATTGTGAGAAAATTGTTGAAGGACGTTTTCTTTGGACTGTTTAGGTTTGTTTTGTTCTTTTGTATTGTACCTACTTGTATGTTTGTTGTTGTTGTTTTTTAGTTGTTTACTGAAGTTTTCTTTTCTTCTAATTTAATCATCATCATATTTTATTCGCCTGTCCTTCTCTTAATTTATTTAAGGCCAGTGCAGTATGTCCTGTCTTTCGATACTTCTCTATCGCCTACTTTCTATGCCTTTCTATGATACTTTTTCGCCGGAAGGATATCTAGTTATTTTGCAACTTAATAAGTAATCTTGCAGATGCAGTTTACAGCTAGGCTGCTCTGAAGAAATGCTAAAATGCTGCTTTTAAAAAGTGGTTTTTAAAACCTTTATAGCTCTACTGCTAATTCATTAAAGTTTTTGAGTTTGAGTGAGATACAACTGTAAAAATTAATTTGAATTCATATTAGGTAAAGTTCCATGCAATTTTTACTACTAGGTATTACTCCACAATTTAAAATTAACAACTGCTGCTATAATACATGATGTCATTGTTTCGTTTCACACATTGCCAAGGTGTCATCGTTCGAATATCGATTTCTTTACAATCAAAGGAGAATGTCAATAACCCTTATACCTACAGCTAGTGTTGGATTAAAAGCATCGATAGATAACAGGGTTTTGCTGTTTCATCGACAAATGACAATTATTAGGTGGGTAATAAAACATTATGAATCGTCTCACTAATTATTCATACATGTAGGTACGTTACTTACATTGTGATTTAATACATATGACTAATTTAACACATTCATCATATTTTATATGTAAGATTGTAATCAAAGTATCATCGTATCGTCATATTCATCGTACATTAAAATAATCTCTTTTCGTTACAATTTATTGAATAAAATGGATATGTATCATGCAATACAACCCTTTCGATTTTTGAGAAATTCCGTAGTAGACCTTACGGACCGTTGATTAATTAGTCACACGACTTTATTTTAGTTTTCATTAGCACTTGTCAGAAGAGCCCAGCGGTCACGCATTTATCTTTATATATTCAGGATGAATGCATGTACCCTTCGCTAAACCCAAAAGCCGTCAACTTCCTCTATTCTTCATCTTCAACATCAGGCCACCTAGTGTGTTAGAGTACAGGCCTCTTCAAAACCTTTCCTATTTTGCCCTCTACTATATTTAAATTTTACAAGGTGTACGGCGTATAATAAACTGTTTCATGAAGGATCATGTTTACTTACCTGACAACGACGTTGATATTGTCTTCATCAGCATTGAGTGTGGTGCTGGAGCCTCGCGTGCTGACTCGGTCCACACTGCCAGCTCTGCTGCTACCGCTGCAATAATACAACTGCTTAAGTTTTTTGAAGATCGAAAGAAAGCACAGGGAAAGTTATGATCAAAGATGAGGGAGAGCCTTTTTTGTGAGCAATCATAATATAAAATTTGATTAATGAAAGGTATAACTGCTATTGATATTGCTATTGCTGCTTGTGTTGGGTCGGATTTCGTTCGAAATGCATGTCCTCACAAGCCCGGGTGGCCTACCATAATATATTACAACGTGAATAGTTAGGCTGTGGGAAAGAGACAGAGCTATACAATTCGTCTAGCGTCATCTCGTTCCCTGAGTGGAAATACTCACGCCTTAAGACGTCATGGCAGGTTGCCGCCGTTCAGAAATTTTTAAAACTGTTTTAGGGATAGCTTGGTCCTGCTCAGCTTCAACAATTTTAGTTTTTTCATTTTTCTATTTGTATGAACTGGAATGGTAAGAGCTGGGATCTAGACTGCGTGAGCCCCCGATCTAATACCCCGCGTGGGCTTCCACAGGCATAGGCTGGGGCCAGGTGCCAAACGCCATCTTGGAATTTTGAAGCTGCCTGTATGGCTATGTAAAGCTAATTATGTGGCCCATGTTCAGGCTTTTCGGGATTTTATCTACATACATGGGTAAGGAAAGTAGATGAAAATTCAACACCAAAGGCACACAAACATCTTGAACAAATTCTAAAACGTCGTACACTCCAGGATTGTCACTACAAATAATATCAGGTGGGCAGGATATTATACCAGCACTGCTGTATATTATAGACTTGCCCTTGAATAGTTATAGAAGCAGCAATGCCACGGTTATCATGATAAATTAAAAAGTTAGACAAGTAGAATATAAAAATTGTTTTCATAATTTAAATGACTACTTTATGACCAGTAATATGCAACGATTCTTTGTTTAAAGACCACTCGACCTCGATTTTACATTCAGTTTACATTTATTAAGTGGTAGAAAGCACAATTTTCTTTATAAACTGTCATCATAGTATTCTTTGATGTTAGAATTGACCCATTTTTTATGCATGAACCGTAACAGTGCTAGCGGAATCGATTAGGTTGTACTCTTTGGTAATTTGATAAAAAAAAGATATGTAGCGAATATTTTAGTCAAAGCTGGGTTTATTTAATAAAATCACGTGCCATTTTGTGCGTAGACGTTAAACTGAAGTTATTTCAATGAAATGGGTGTTGTGTTGATTCCAGTTTCAAAAATATGATTTTGGGCCCGATAGGTCCTGTTGTTACTAAAGCCACCGATAAAAAGCTAGGGCCATGCTAGGGCAGATAGCCTTAATGTAGCTAATTTTCTTATTTCCTTTATTCATTTACCATTGATCTTTATTATAGTTGAAATGACAAAGCTGTCTGGCTAAATCCGTAATAAGTAGTACCTAGTCGATATGGATGGTAACACCCTTATGATTACTTATGGGGTAATTTTTGAATTACTTCATCATCAAACGTAATCACAACCGCATCTAATTTAATACTCAGTAATTTTACCATAACGTCAAGGAAATGTATTCGTCCAAGTGTTTCCGTTGCGTGGTAATCAGAGTTGCCATCGTCGCCATGATGGATTATAATGGGTGACAGTTTACTTTAAAAAATAGTGGGTAGTTTTTTAATAAAAGCTCGTGTTATTTTCTCTACTTGTGTTAGTAAAGTGCGATGCAAATCACACTGACCCACTGAGCCTTAGACACAAGCTAATGTGGAAAATAAATAATTTATTACCTACTGAAGTGATCGAAAGTCGAATTTTGGCACGCGGCGTCATTCACTTATGTACCCTCTAAAAGTGGAAATTATTGACTAGGCAAACTTTTATTATTTCTATGTAATTTTTACGGAGGCGTGTGAACATAGAACGAAACAAAAATTAATATTCAATCTAGTGAAGCTTCATCTTTTTTTTTTACTGTTTTCAAACACCAATTCGAATTAGTTTCCAATAGCACAACATTAATAATAAAATACCTACCTACTAAAAGCAAAATGATTAGCTACATTCCACCAAAACAAAAACCTAGCGTGATTCACATTAGGGCAGAAACACACTAAGGGCTAGCACACACCAAGACACGACGCGACGCGAGAAAATCTAGACTTATTAATACTGCGAGTAGTTCCATAATAATATTAAACGAAGACTTCAGTGGCAGAATTTGTAGAAAACCTTGCTTTGTCACTGTTGTGCTGCGGCTCGAAGCTGCAAAGCCCAAGCTGCCCATCGAAAAACAAGATTTCACGGGATGTTGGCGTCATGTCAGCCGCGCATGCTATTTCGAACCTCTTCAAGCATCATCGCGTCGCGTGTCTAAGCATGTGAACAGCACCTAACTTTTCCCAGAACCATTTTACCTGAAGTAGTTGAATATTCAAATACGAGTAGTTAAGGGTGTGATTGACAGCTGCTGCGCCATGCTTATTACCAGCTAAATGCCAAGGGCTATCCTATTGACCGCTCCCTATTAATGAGGCTTTCGCTCTTTTCACATTGATTGGACGTTTCTAAGTAGTCGTGTTATTGGAGTTTAATGTCGATTAGATTTAAAGTTCGGTTGTGGCAGTCAAGGTCATTGATAGCGGGTTGAAGTTCATTGTAAAGGTAGCGGTTCGCACAGAGACCGCAACAGGAGAGAGAGACCCGTTGACATGCCCTGGTTCCGGAAATCCGGAATCTAAAATCCGGGGTTTTCAGGCCTCTTTTTCTGGTTTCCAAATTTTAGAGATGGCAAGTTCGCAAGCGAGACACAGACAGGAGACGGATACGGTAGCGATCTCCTGTCGCGGTGTCCGGCGCGAACCGCCACCTTTAGGTATTTGGCTGTCCATAAAAACTCTCATGAGCAGAGGAGCAGAGAGCACTGGTGGCCCAGTGGTATCGGTCCCGACTTACGAGTTGTAAGTTGTGGGTTCGAACTCCGCCAGGCGCATTACTTTGTGTACCTAATTTATTTCGTCACCACTGCTCTCAAAACGGTGAAGGAAAACATCGTGAGGAAACCGGCATGTCCTAGAACCAAAAATTCGAAGACATGTGACATCTACCAACCCGCACTGGGCCCGCGTGGTGGATTATGGCCCACTCCCTCTCACAGAGAGGAGGCCTGTGTCCCAACAGTGGGAACATTATAGGCTGATGACGAAAAACTCTCATTGTGAAGCGACCACAATTGATCGTTTAAGATTCTGGCAGTTTTTTTTTGTAACTTTATCAATCAGTTTTTCATATTTTATTGTCTACTCAGTAAAGTTGAGGACTAGCTGTGAACGACGGAGTTGGGGACTAACAGAAGGATATTGTGGGATGAGCTGGACTCCTTACTAAAGGACTGGACTACAATCGCACTAGATCGCGAAAGCAAGAAGGGAAAACTTTGCCCTGGAGTGGGACAACATTTTGTTGTATATAATATTTTTTTTCCAAGATGCACTCATGTAATGGGCGACTTGCTGTCCTACCATGGACCATACCGGGTCGTCGGCGCGTTGTGTTCCACGAGCGCCTGAAAGAGTGTCAGCATTGTGACGGGGCCTCTCTCTTTAGAGGGTCCAAAGTTTGCCAGGGTCGCGGGACTTATCGAATTACCGTGACCCCGGAACGTAAAAGGCTTTGAAGGAGATCGTGGTTTTTAGTCTGTACATACAAGTCTAACAGTCCCTCCTGCCCTTCCCTGAGTGGTTCCTCATTTGACGATTTTACCACGATAAAAAAAAAATGTACTTATGTCAATAAAACCCCTGATAGGTTCACGGCCAAGGTTGAAGGCACCTACTCGTACAACTTATAGTAAAACGCTTCATAAATAATTCAATCTAACTTATGACTTGTTACGTTCTGGCTATTAAGTATTCTGTGGTTTTGGCGGCAAGGATGATACAAATTGATTAATTACGTTCATAAGGTCAACTATAGTATTGTTGGCTTCCATCTATTATTTGTGTTTCTGAAACAAACTGATTTGTTACGAATGAGTCATTAAGATTGTGGGTGTTTAATCAATTACTTACTTAGTTAAGTTTATTAGCTTGTAAAGAAAGTGTTTCGCAATACATTTTGTGATTCACGCTTTTGCTGGAATTATTTGGGTGTGTTAATGTTAAGGAATTGAATGGCTTTTGACTGAGTAATAAATATCAAAAGTTGAAGGTGCTCGCTGAAAAGTAAAACCTATTAAAAAAAAATTAATAAAAGGCATCGCAGAAACACTGAAACTGTAACCCTACAACGGTACAGGGCTTTTGTTTTTTGTTTATCGTGGTAAAATCATCAAATGAGTCCTCCCACCCCTGTCAGACTTGTACTGACTAAAATCCACGGTGCCCTTTATGGTTCGGGGTTACGGTAAAGAATAAATCCCGCGACCCCGGCAGGCTTTGGCCCTCTGTAGGCCCCGTCAAACGCTACAGGCTACAGAAATATGGAAAGTGGTGGTCCCGACAGCCAATGAAAAGGGCGTGTTAACAGAGTGTTGTTTAGCAACCAGAACCTCTACTAGACAACTTGACATGTAATCTACTATAACTACACATAATGGAAAATTTCTACAATGTTTTTCGGAAGTACCTTGATAAAATTTGGCAATCCTGTTTTCGTCACGTGGTAAAATCAACGAATGAGTCCGGGGAGGGCAGGGCAGGAGGGATTGTCAGACTTGTAGGTAATGATTAAAATCCATGCTGACTTCAATAGAACTTTACGTTCCCCGGAACGTAAAGTTCTATTGCCACGGTTACCCTTTAGTCCCGCAACCCGTCATAAGTAAGTAGGTACATAATCATAAAATTGTAATACAATATCTGAGAAAATTAGAAATCAGAAAACAGGCATTTCTTCTACGTCGTTATTCCTTTTTTTTAATCGTGGTAAAATCATCAAATATATCATCATATATCTTCAATAGCCCTTTATGTTCCGGGGTCAAGGTGATGAAAATAAGTCCCGCGACCCCGGCAGGCTTTGGCCCTCTGTGAGGGTGCCCCGTCATTGTGCTTACGCTCTTAAAGGGGCGCTTGGAACACGACACGCCGTCGACGCGGCGCCTCTCGCGGCCCGCCTCCTCCTTCACGAGCATTACTGCTTCGCAGAAGGAGGCGACCGATTCCCACTCCGTCTCGCTCCGCAGTATGGCCTCGACCAATGCCGGGCGCGAGAGGTCTCCGCCTATCACCTCCTTGAGGACACGTCGGTGCTCTGCCCAAGCTGGGCAGAGGATGGGCAGAGCTGGGTCTTGCACCGTATGCTCTACTGTTTCCTCCGGGCGATCTTCACAGTGGTGACAACCAGGCGTATCCTCCCTCCCTATCCGACACGTCGTTATTCCTTAGAAAAACATGACATAGCTCTCCTGCCCTTGTACCAAAACCAATTCCAAGCTCATAGAAATCAATATCTATTATGAACTTTTATGTTTTGTTGAGAATTTCGTTTTCATGAATGAATGGGATGATCATTAGTAGCAGCAATTTGGATCAAGGTTCCACGCATCAATACTCCATTAAATTTTGAATGGAAAGAGTTAGTGGGCTTAAAAGTAGTTAGTTTAATTCGGTTATAGTGAGTGTAATTGCTAAAATGTAGATTTAAGTAGTTAGGTACGCCATTTGTGCGGTTTAGATTAAAAGGTTTTGAAATAACTTATTATCGATTTTTTAGGCTATTGCTTTTGCATTCGGTGCTTTAGGTGAATAGATATGAAAATTTCTCCAGTATTGTGAAAGAGGTGTTCTAGTTGAATTAATTTTCAGCAGCAGGACAGGATATTATTTTTATTGAGTACTAGCGGCCCGTCCCGGCTTTGCACGTATGGAAGTCCTCAAAAACCCGGTCCCGATGATTACAAACACAACAAAAAATATTTTCATCCCCCCATCTCGGAAAGGGTACTTTTGCTCTTCGATATCTGACCGTAAAAGCCGTTTTTATCCTCAAGTGAGTAAAAGCCGTTTTTATCCTCTAGTGAATAAAGTAAATTTGAATTTAGAACATCGTATGAACAAAAGAGTAGCAGCAGTAATGGCGGCCGGTGACCGCAACAGCTGATCGCTTGCTGTGGTGCCCGCTTGACGTTCGAAGGTTGTCGAGGAAACAAATTCTATTTTTAAAATTTGATGTATTTGTTTCCTCGCCTTAGGTGGCAAAGCAGAGTACGCTCCTCGGGTGTAAGGCTGCGTTGCCTTGGGCTAACTTGAATCCCTCGCTTCACTAAGGATTTTTAACTTTATTCCCTCGTTTCTTTCGGGTATTAACACTTGAACCTCCTCGCTGCGCTACGGACGGAGATTCACCCCCAGAATCCTTAGTATCGCTTCGGAATTCAATACGCCTCCCTTGGAGCGTAATCTACAATTATTTTGTTAAAATCTCAGACCCGGAACATTCTTGGCTCAGTACTTTGTTTTACCTTTTTTTACTTGTTTTGTGCGGTTTTCACGTCTTATTGTTATGTTACGACAAACCAAGATAAAAATAAGTAACTTAATAATACTTAGGTAGTAGTTTTCAACTACTACCTAAGTATTATTTGTTTTAATTTAAAAATTATTCTGTTCTATAATAATGTCTTAGTTAATACCTAAACCATAACCATAGCCGCGCGCGAGCGATCGACGACGGACGTGTCATACTTTCCTTCACCTATCAATTAAAGTAAAAATATAAGACAGTGTAATTTGTGTCTTAACGGAGCAATCATAGGACCCATTATCGAGTGCTCGGTGTGCTTCGATTTAAAAATCAACGGCTCAGTTTTACGTTTACTCAACTTAGACAGTGCAATCATGGTTGGCCCACAAAACGCATCCCACTCAAATCCAGACCTTACTACGTGTGGTGATTCACGGGAACCCTCTGTTACATTGCGCAAAAGAAAACTGCCTGATTGTGACTGTACAACGGCAGCCCGGGAGCTTACCAATGCCCTCAAGGAACTGCGCTTGGATCTGGATACTAAGCTGTCGAAACTACATGAGAACATTGTTGACACAATCAAGGCCGATCTAGATGTTCTCAGAGACACCTCGCTCAAGATTCAAGGTGATATCAGTGCATTGCGCCATGAACATTCTACCTTCAAACAGCAAATCTCCAAATTGGAAGAATCTCTTCAATATCATTCTGACCAGCAAGACGACTTGAAGACACAAGTAGACAGGATTGACATGCGTGCCTCATCGATGGATTCGGTGGGTGATATGATTTCCAGTCTCGAAAAAAAAATGGAATCGTTGGAACAGCAGGCAAGGCTTAACAACGTTGAAATTTGTAATCTACCAGAAAAACGGGACGAGGACCTGCTTACAGTTATTGAATCTATTGGTGCTGCTCTGAAATGTCATATTTCTCGTCAGGACATCTTATCTATTCATCGCGTGCCTCATGCTCGCAACGAGGAAGGTGGCCGCCCGAAGAATATCATCGCAAAATTTACATCACGTACGCAACGCAATAATATTATAAGTGCCTATCGTCTAGCTAAAACTTTGAAATCCAACGACATCGGCTTGTCAGGTACCTCTCAAAATATTTACATTAACGAACATTTAACATTGTACAATAAAAAACTATTTCGCGAATGCCGTGATTTGGCCAAAAAACATAATGTTAAATATGTGTGGATCAAAAATGCCACTGTGCTGGCTAAAGAAACGGATAGCTCGAAAACTTTTGCTATACGTTGTACCAACGACCTCATTAGAATCGCCCAGTGTAAGCAGAACCAAAATATATAGAATATATATTAGCATAGAATACGCATTTTTCCCGACAGATAATGATTGCCCACTTATTTGTATCATTTTTTGTTCTTATTTTAAGCTTTGTTATATCGACGCAAGTAAACTTCCAGGTATGTTAAAAAGCAATCACTCTAGTTTTATAACGCTTCTCCGTATAATATATTATGTAATATTGTACGCTTTTTGTGGTTCCTATGATTATTCTAATGTTATGAGTGGTATTGTGCTACATTATTTTAAAGTGTTTAAAAGTCTCAAACGATTTTGTGTATGCGAAACTTATAATAAAATTTTAACGGTTAGTATGAATCATGTTTACAACAGATTGTGTATTACAGATTGCAGCGCAGCGTACTGCCTCCAACTTTTTCTAGCAATACCCGAAACTTTTTTTTATTTTATCTTGTTGACTCATTTCGTAGTTTAGCAAATAATCATAATGAACAATAACAGTATATCGTTATATTATCAGAATTGCAGAGGAATTCGAACCAAATTGCACACATTATACATGAATATTTTGTCGTATTCTTTTGACGTGGTCATACTATCCGAAACCTGGCTAACACCTAGCATTGCTGATAGCGAGTTTATTGATGACCGTTATTTAGTTTTTAGAGATGATCGTAATCGTGTTGCAACAAACAAGCGAGAGGGTGGCGGGGTTCTTATAGCAGTGCTGCGTGAACTCCGACCAATGAGAATAATGACGCATCCTGCTCACGCGACCATCGAACATGTTATGATCCAACTGCCTGCGTCACGGCCCAATACACGCCACATTATAAGTGCTGCGTACATACCACCGCGGTCTCCTGACGATGTATATAGTTGCCACTTAGATATGTTGCAGGACATTCTTGTCGATACCAGTACCGAATCGTTTTATGTAGCTGGCGATTATAACTTGCCTGATATTGAGTGGTTAAGCAGCGATGTTTCAACACTTGCCCGGCCAACGAATGCCGCAAGCCATCATTTATTTAATTTTATTTCCACTACTAACGGTACTCAATATAACACGTTAAAAATAATTTAGGTAGAACACTTGATTTATTTATTTCTAACGTAGACTGTCAATTACAATCTGATGTGGAGTTACTACAGCGGGACGATCACCATCCTCCATTTTCTGTTCTGAGTTCTCTTGAATATCAACTTACACCAATGAAGCGTCATACCACCAAGAAATACAACTTTTATAAGGCCAACTATGTAAGTATTAATTGCGAGCTCTCTAAACTGAATTGGGATGAATTGCTTTCTCAATTAACGGCTGAACAGGCGGTTTCTAAGTTTTATGATTATATATATGGCTTAATACGTAATAATGTTCCTCACAAACGTTCGAAATCATCTCGTTTTCCCTCTTGGTTTAGCCCATCGGTTATTAATCTATTTAAGAAAAAAGAACGTGCTTGGATAAGATGGAAAAAAAATGGTAACTTGTCAGATTACGAAACCTTTTCAAATAATCGTAAACGTTTCAAATCGGATTGCGAAGAGTGTTATAAACGGTACATAAACTCGATCGAAGATAGTATTACTCTCAATGTCAAGCACTTCTGGTCATACATATGCAACCGAAAAGGAAGGACGGGTATTCCCGCAACTATGCACCTCAATAATGTTACTTCCAACAATCCTACCGAAATATGTAATTTTTTTTCAACGTTTTTTAAATCGGTTTATGAGCCGTCAGATTTTGTCCCCGAACATTGGCAACCACCTGAAAACTATGCTGATAAATCTGTATCCCTCCCTAGTATTTACCTAAGCAAGGATGACATCCAAAGAGCGCTTAAAGCTTTAGACCAAACCAAAGGACCTGGTCCGGATGGTCTGCCACCCATTTTCTTTAAAAATACTGCCAATACCATCTACTTACCACTACACATAATTTATAATAAATGCTTAACCGATGGCTTTTTCCCTAGTGTATGGAAGAGAGCCTTCATCACACCCGTATATAAGAGTGGTGATAAGACCGACGTTAAAAACTATCGTCCTATCTCGATACTGTCCACTCTGTCTAAGCTTTTTGAGGGTCTCGTGCATAGCTCGCTATATCCTTGTCTGCGTACTCTTATCATTCCAGAACAGCACGGTTTTGTTAAGTGTCGATCAACCACCACTAATCTTATGATTTTTACAAATTACTTATTCGAGAAGATGGACAACCGCATCCAAGTTGATGCTGTGTACACGGATTTTAAGAAGGCTTTTGACAAAATTGACCATAAATTGCTTTTGGATAAAATTGCCTTCAACGGCATCAGAGGTAGTTTGCTTAGGTGGTTTGCGTCTTATATAGTTAATAGAACACAAAAGGTTGTAATAAACGGTTATGAGTCAGACTATGTTGTTGTGGAATCTGGTGTGCCCCAGGGATCTGTGTTGGGCCCACTCCTCTTTATTCTATTCATTAATGATATTAAATCTTGTTTTAGTAACTCGGCCTTCCTAATGTATGCCGATGATATAAAAATTTATAAATCTTGTTTGAATATTCACGACTGCCATCTGCTTCAAGAGGATCTCTGTAGACTCTCTCAATATTGTATAAATAACAAGTTACAACTCAGCTTACCTAAATGTAATTTTATAACATTTACCAAAAATAAAAATACAATTAATTTCACTTATAACTTGCATGGAATTGCTTTGAAAAAAGTTGAGTCCACATTAGACCTTGGATTATTGCTCGATTCCAAATTACACTTTGATATTCATATTGATAATGTTATTAGCAAAGCTTTTCGGATGTATGGCTTCGTCATGAGATCTTCCAAGGACTTTAACAAAAAAACAACTTTCTTATTTTTATATAAGACCCTAATTCGCTCTCAGTTGGAATATGCTGTTCCTATTTGGAGTCCTTTCTACGGCAAATACTCGTATAGACTTGAAATGGTTCAAAAAAAATTCCTTCGTAATGTAAATTATAAATTTTACCACTCGCGAATTCCTTATTCAGAACTACTCAAACAGTACAATCTCTTAAGTTTGGAATCCAGGCGTACGCTCCTCATAGTCATGATGCTGCATGGTATTTGTAATAATAAGTTTGATTGCAATGAACTTACCAATAAGTTATGTTACTTAGTACCTAGAAGTATTGTACGGCGAGAGGTGCGCGTTCCTCGTCTGTTTTACACTGAGAAGTGCAAAACAAACGCCGGTGAGCGGGCACCTCTCCGCCGCCTTAACATATAACACACACTTCACCGATACCGATATTTTTGCGTTTTCTCAGGCAAGATTTAAAAAAACAGCCATTACTTTACTTACCAACAACCTCTCATAACTTACTTTCTCTTTTTTTAGGAAATAAGACCGTCCGTCCTTTCCTCTTTTAACCCTTTTTTTTTTATCCGTGGACAATAGTGTGGGTTATACGTTTGTTAAATGTACCTAATTAGCTCCGATACATAAATTGTAACGTATAACTGTTTACTGTCCCTAAATAAATAAAATAAAAAAAAAAAAAACTGAAATAAAAGCCTATCTTGTGTTTGTACAATGTACATCTGTTTTTATTTGTTTTTGCATTTAGTCATTTCCTCGCTGAGATGGGATGAAAAGTTACGTGTTGCACTCGAGTGCAAAGATTTTTCACCTTGTGCTCTTTTGATTCCCTCGCTATCGCTCATGATTCTAATTTTGAATCACTCGTTGCACTCGTGATTCAATTTTAGAATCATTCGCTTGCTCGGTCATCAAAATTAAGCACGCGGTTAAAAATCAACTTTGCACTCTTGTATAACAAATAACTATTATCTGAATCGGTCCAGCCGTTTTCGAGTTATGAGCTTATTTTTATTTGGTGAAGAAATTCAAAAGAGTTGGAAGGGTATTAAGCATTTTAAGGTTTTGTTGATATCCAGCTGCATCCAGTTATACCTACTGAAAACTGACCAACTTAGTTAAGAAAAGGCTAGGCAGATGATGATAAAACTAACAGATGTCAATTTTATTCTTTGGTTAAAAAATATCTTGTTGAAAAAAACAATCGAGAGTGCCTATACAGGACAAACACTAAAACTACAAATAAGACAACTTCAATAAAAGTTTGTCTTAGCTTTTATGAATATATGTAGTCAAAAAAAAAAATATTAGGTTTATACATAACTTTCGGTCACTTTATAATTTATTCAGTATGATTTTAATAAGCCTGAAAATTCGAAGATATTTTTAAAAACTTACTAAGAATAAATATTATTCAAATAAATCTACAAGTATAGTTTTTGTTTACAAGAAACTTCATTTAAAGGTTATTGTGCTCAACATTGTGAATGACACAAATGTCGGCCAATGTCCCGAGGGTGATGTTTAGAGACTGGGTTTTAGACCATCCACACAATGACTGCTCCAACCGGTCACAGTATCTATGCCTGGCGACTGCTTGAGTCTACACTGTTGTTGTTTTGTTTGTTTTGTTGTTGTTGTTGTTGTTCTCCCGAAACAGTACGACTTCTGGAGTAGTTAGTGTGTGTGTACGTACGAAGAAGACTGAAGTTTGATAAGTAGATCGTGCATGGCTTTAGTCAGGAAGGATTTGGTATCCCAAATCTCTTGAGCTTTTCTTCCTTCTTACTTACTCATCAAAATTCAATACAGACAATTTTTACTTTGAACCAGAAAACAAGTGGTGTAATAGTCGAGGTGCTCCTTGATTACTTGTTACGTGTAAAGCGGTTTCTAGGGATGTAGCCACATTGCGTGTTTCACCCCTCTATGATTCATTACTTCAGGAGCGAAGGAAACTTGCGTACGGCCTATAAAATTTGTTACTCATGCTTTTAATCTTCGTGTTAAGTGGAAAAGAGGAAATTGCGTAGTTTTAGCAGGTATAGTTTGGTTAGTCATTTATGTAGTTTTTTTCTGAATATTTCTGTAAGAAGTCGGTTAATAATATAATTTAGTTTATAATAGGAGTCACCCAATCTCTCCACTCCAATGGTTTAGGTGTAAAAGATGTGAACAGCTAACAGGAAGACACCTACGTCCTACAGCTGCATTTGTAATAATTTATCAAATTCTAAATTAATTCAATTATCTAATTGTCTACTCATATTGTCATCATCATCGTGTCAGCTGAATATAGGCTTCCTTTATATACTTCCAATAGAACATGTTGGAAGCGACTAGCATCCAACGTGATCCTGTGATTTGTAAAGTACAATTTTAAGCCTAACTTAACTTACTAAAGTATACATTTCAAGTGTAAAAACGAATTTTTCCCATTTTCAGGTGGTAAAATAACCCGATTTATATCGATTCACATTATTATAATGCAAAGCAGTATTTAAAAGTGTCTAGACACTTTCATGAGCACAAAACCTTTTCGGTTTTAATAACACCGAATTATTCGATTTCATTGAAACGTTAGCATCACCTGCTTTATGTAAATGAGTAATTAGAAAATGCGTGAAAATTTCGATACAATCAGCCACGCCACGTCATGGCTGCCATTTTATGACGTCACTTTATTCGTGTTACCATCTACTGTGACGTCACTTTTCTTTTCACCAAATATTGGTTACTTTGTGAAATAAAAGTTACTTAGCAAATTGTTAGAAAAGTTTGCGTGTGGGCGCTCGGGTGTTAAAGGTGCCTGCTTAACTTTACAACCAGTTACGATGGGGTAATTGCCCTATTGCTTTTGTTTTATATTAATGAAGGAGAATTTCTGGGTCGCAGGTCCAGGAACTCAAAGGGTAACTAAAGGAGCAGGGTAATTTTTAATCAGTCAAGTCTGACAACCAGTCTCTTTCGCTGTAGCCAAAGCTTACGCATTTGATGAATTTGCATACCAAAAAAATAAATAAAAGGATTCCATGCTGATATTGAAAAGAAATCGATGGTTAACCAATATCTGCTAGTCTAAAGGTGCATTCACACACATCGGTCACGACGTTACTAAATGAAAAAAAATATGCCTGACCGGTGACGTGACTGATAGATCACGTGCCGGTGACTGGTCGGTGACTAACGTGTGGGAACAAATATCATAATGGGAGCGTAGAGACTTTGTTTTTTAAACGGGGCCGGTGACGTAAAGTGAGGGTGACTGATGAGTGTGAGTGCACCTTTATTCGTAATTTTTTTCACATTCCTCGACTAGGATTGAGCATGAAGGTAATAAGAGCAAGTATAGAGGAAGACCAACGAAAAGGAAGCGATACTATCAAGGTCTAAAAAGGAGGTGACCCGTAGATAGTTATAACGAATACCTAATAATATGGAATTGAAGCTCCGATTCTTCGAGCACGTAACTATAGCCTAAACTTTCTAGTATTCTTCTTACATACATAAGTTTTGATGAATGAAAGGATGTTTGCTACTCAACCACGTCGCAATGACTGAACAAATCTAGATGTTTGGTTGTGATAATTTTTGGCATACTTGCGGGCGAAACCAACAGCAGCAGCTATACTTTTCCCACTCTTGGGAAGACCCAATACAATCCACAATATACCAATGTACGGTATAATAAACTCAACCATCTTAATATATATAAATCTCGTGTCACAATGTTTGTCCTCAATGGACTCCTAAACCACTTAACCGATTATAATAAAATTCGCACACCATGTGCAGTTCGATCCAACTTGAGAGATAGGATAGTTTAAATCTCAAATTTTAGACCGGGTTCTCCACCCGTGCGAAGCCGGGACGGGCCGCTAGTATACTATATACTTAAACCATATACTTTACTTAGTATAATAGTAATGACGTCAGCTTTGTCTAGACTTACCTAGTATTTAGCTAAACTATGAGTATCGCGACAGGTGTTAAGTGTCAGTAGACTAATTTCCCAAGACTTGGATGAGAATAATGCTTAACCTAACCTTGATCGTGGAAATGCAACAACTTTGTTGAAGGCGCCGCCGCCATCGCTTCGTTTAAAATTTTGGAATGAAAAGGGACCCTTGCAAACAGACTAGGTATAATGTGTTCTTAATTAAATCTGTTCATTCAACAAAATATTTAAAGGTTTGTTAAGTTTTTTTTTTCGAGTTACGAGTTTCGTGTTTTGCGTAATTTTTCATCGATCTTCCTGATCTCAAAGCGTTTAATCTTTTCTGACGTTAAGAAAGTAAATCTGACCATGTATGCACGACTGCGATAGCTTGGTTATCAAGCAACCTTTCGCAGAACGTCTGGTAGTAGTGAAGCAGAAGGTCCCAGGTATAAATCCTGCTTGAAATTTAATTTTTCATTCCTTAAAGAACTTTATCGTTGGAGCTATCTACGTAATTTACACTGCTAGGTCGCTTTTCAATCTTTTGGTAAGTAATAAAACGAGCAAAGCAAAGCGGTTGCCCGACTGACCATTTGTATTATCTTACCTGCCATTCCTGGATCGACTCCGTAAGCTGTCGTCATCTCTGCCCCAGCCCTTGGTGAGGTTTGGTAGTCCGAGGACACTGCTGCCTTTCACCATGCCAACTCCTGGCTGCTCCGTGCTTCGAGCCTTGCGGGCTTTTGGTTCTTTGTCTGATGGGGACGAAGTAGATATATTTTAATCCATAGAAGTTGTGTTTTCCGTTAAGGAGTCGATCGGATTGGAGAATATTAAGAACTAAATGTGATTAAGGATTTACTTGACAATTATTTTTCAAGTAATTAGCAGTTTTATGCTGCATAATTTATAATATAATAATGTAAAATGAACTTTATTCATTTAGTAGGGAGTTGATTCCCATTTGATGTGGACTCACATTTTGTACTGCCGGCAAGAGTTTCAGCAGACTTAGACATAGTCCTCGACATAGCTGAAGGAGGCGCCCTCATGGGGGTCGCCTGACGCTGCTGGTAGACCATCTCTGACCTCCCAGGGTGGAACAGTCGGAGATTCTTCAACGCCATAGCTTACAACGACCATTTTCACTTCTGATCAACATTTGAAACTTTCTATCTGTTCCACTAACAAGAATAGCAAACCGCGTTCGAAATTTTATTTAAAAAAAAAACCACTTAACGATGTAAACAAGAGTGTGTTTTTGATAACAATTTCATTGATGCGGGCTAACTAAGTAGACGTACTTTCTAGAAAGTTAATAAGTAGTACAGAAGTAACAACACTTTTTAAGCAATATTTACGTCACTTTAGGAACGATAATTAGCTTCATAAATAAATAAGTAACACTGTCTATTGAGCCTATGTCATAATAATCGATGTTTCTGTCAATGTCGTGAGAACGAAAACGTGTAAAAGTAAAACCAAATAATTAAAAAATAATAATAACGTAATTAACACTCCACTTATTAACAAACTCCATCCAATATTCAGTATCAAGATTTTTAAAGTTGTTTTACCAATGGCGCGAAAGGAAAAGCGGGAAATATTATTTTTACAATATGGCGGACCCAACTGTCACTTGCGCGCGCGAGGCACAGACTGAAGTGTTTTCAGCCAGAGCTATAAGGGTTGTTTTAAAACTTATTCCGTGGGGTATGTTATTGAAACGTAGTGGTCTTGTTCATGAATGTGTGATTATGATAAATTGTTTCAAGAATGTTTGGAAATAAACACGTTTCATATCCAAAATCACGGTATGATATTACTGTAATGTTATGTTTTTTTTTTTAATTTTTAAAACTGTGGTTTAGGAATGTTCGTTTCGAATTTCTAAAGTTTGTGACATTGGCAATTACATTTGAAAATTGTTGGAATTTTCACTGTGTTAATTTATTTTATCATACGATAGATATGTAGGTACCTAAAAGAAGTTCACGCGATATGACCATCAAGTGTTTTTTAGACCATATTCAATAGTGTTTGTTTTGATGTCCATTAGCACATGAAATAGATAACTTTACTGTAATTTGGCATCGACATTATTTACCTTTCAGGGTTTATCGATTCACATTAAATTAAGTGCAAAGTCATTGGTTTTTAAAGTCACATGACATCCAATAACTGCACTTTTATTTTTGTTGATTTGAAATGTTGAATATCAAGGAATTCTCTTGCATTCGGGGTGCATTTTCAAACAGTTAAACTCATTTAAACAAATTTCAGGTCCAGATACGGAACATCTACTTGTAGATTATACAAATATTCGTTCCGTGCAGGAATCGAATCCCTAAGACAGCGAAGCAGTCAATCCCTCTGCCACTGCGGCCACCGTGTCTTGTCAGTTTGAACCCGTGGTGTCTAACCCAACAAGGTCTATATTGCCTTCTATTGTATCAATCAGAGATTTAGTGCAGTTCTTCACTTTTAATTTTTCCTTCCTATCTATTTTCAGTCTTATGCACACTTGTTTTCCAGCCTAGAGATTGGCAGAATAGTCAACATCGGCTTGAATTGCCATTAATCAAAAATAGAATAGAATAAATCATAGTAGATGTCGGTCTTGCATGGCTAATTCTTTGTCATTGACAAATTAATTCCCGTATTAAAGAAAGTCACTCAATACTCAAGTATTACTCAAAGCTAGATTCAAGCCATTTCATTTATTGAAACTAGTCTTTGTCTTAACACTTGAGCGACGACGTTCCATAAGTACATACATCATTATTTTCGGTAAAACATTACATAGCAAAACTGGCATTGCATCATCATCATCATCATCAGCCGGAAGCCGTCCACTGATGAACATAGGCCACCCCCTTAGACCACCACGCCGAACCAAATATTATTTATTCTATGGCTGAACGACAATTCGCCACTTGCATTCATCGGTAGCCCGTGACTCTCACGATGTCGTCGGTACACCTAGTGGGAGGCCTACCTACGCTGCGTCTTGCGATCCGTGGTCGCCACTCGAGAATCTTTTTACCCCATCGGTTGTCAGTTCTACGAGCGATGCAAATTTTAAGACCTATGTCGGTGACTCTGGTTCTTCGCCGAATATCCATGTTCCGGATTTTATAGGATAGGATATAAAAGATATAGGAGGATAGGATACGCCTCTGCTTAATATTTTAGGTGTATTTTATCGGCAATTGAGTAAAATAAATAAGAAACATCCGTATTTATTTTTACGGCAAGTCATCAGCTTACATAATTTTACCGAAGGTAACTTAGGCACTTGGATATAATTGTAATCGTTATTATTCCAACAGTCATAATTACTATAATTATTTCGTGTTACTAATTTGATACAATATTTTATTTCATATCTAGCCTATCATTTGTTGTTGTATCTACAATTCTTCCTAAATTACTATAATTACAATGACAAGTGTAATTATAACCAAAAAATTACTGTTACTGTCAGCCTGTATCATCACACTGCTGGGCAAAGGCCTCTCCCAATGACTTCCAACTATTTTGATCTAAGGCTAGTGTGAGCCACAGTTCATTGGGCATCCGGCAGACGTGGCCAGCCCAGTCCCACTTCAGTTTAGCGGCCATTTTAGCAACGCCAGTAATCTGTGTTTTGGAACGCAGTGTGGTGTTACGAATATGATCTGGGACCTAAGTCTACTAATTTATATACGTTACAATGGTCTCTCAATGGTGTGTTTTTGACAGTTTTTGTATGGCAAATCTGTCAAAAACTTACCATTGAGAGACCATTGTGACGTATATAAATTAATAGACTTAGGCCCCAGTTAGCTTACCTCCTAGAACACTATACCATATACATATATAGAACCTACTATACATAATATAGTAGGTACTATATATACCTACTATACCTGATATACCTACCTACCTACTTATCATTTTGTCAAGATACAAAAGTTACTGTCAAAAAAGTATCTGGTTATGTCATATAATAAGAGAAGTATAGCAAGAACCAACAGTGGGCCGAGAAATACGACAGACATGATGGCTCATCATACAAATAATTCTTCAGTGCAGGAATTGAGACTGCACCATCTGCCATTTAATTTTTAACAACAGTCAAATACCTTATGTGTCTATTGCCATTGTTTCGTTCTGTCTTCCACTTGACATGGACATTCCTACTCCTCCACTATTCTTTTCTGAGTAATTTTGTCGCAGGATCCAAGACAGTTTTAAATTCATTCTCCGCGACACGTCGAGCTTTCATTGTCTCGGCGGATTCTGGTGGTCGCCACCGTTGATTCTGGCTTTCAGGAGTTGCAGTGGTTTGGGAATAGAGCGATGGGACTGTTTCAACGAAAAAAGGAACAGTCAAATACCTTAAGTAAGTATTTCACTGGAAATCTAATTAGTCCGTCAGAGATATAATGAAAAATAATTGACAGTTAATAGATATTTTTTCTTTTGTTACCTTTATTACGTAAACCAAAATTGACGTAAGATACGAAATTTTCAAAGTAATAAAATACGCCTTGTGTCGTATTTATTTTTATACATAGCTAAGTCAAGTATAGCTTTTACTTGCTTCTAAAGTTACGAGCCAAATCTCGAATTTTGTATCTTTGTAAAAATGTGTTGATTGAACAAGGTTTTCATATTTTTTTCAAATTTATCAAAACCGTTTTATTAATATTGTCAACGTCAACTATTATTTCGAAAACTGTGTATTTATAATTTCAGGTCTTTAACATCTGTTGCCAGGTTGTATGTCGTACCTAGCCATATCACCCAGCGATGACCGCTCCAAGGTCGCTCTATTGTCACGACTGACAATGAGGAGATTGCTATCCACTGGCAGCCATATATGTGTTATAACTACAGGCCATCAATCATGGACGTTATGTAGTTGGAACACGTCGAAAATTACAATAAATGGCTCCTATGATTGATTAACTGAAATATACTGATATTATTGGTGGCAAAGGCTTGGACGAAATATTTTTAGAAGTTTTATTTTTGATGGGTAGTCTAGGAAGCTCAGTATCGGGAAAAATTGAAGGAGTGGAGGGTGGCCTTTGCCCAGGCGTGGGACTGAGCGGGTCAATAAAAAAAATAGGAAGGTACCTATCAGATGGGTGACATGTTTTTTTTTACTGTTGGCCTTAGTTTAGCCAGAAGCGACGATGATAGATACCTAAGATGGAGGGATCTCATCCAGAACCGGAATCCAGAACACTGTTAAAACTGTTTGGTGCCGTAGTACGACAGGATAGTGATCCTGTGGTCCTGATGAGGTCTACTTTAAAATAAATTCGTTTATGTCTATGCCTTTTACTTTCTCTTATGTAAAATGTCTTCTTCAATTCTTCCTCTTTTCTCAATAGTCTTCTTCTTCTCATCAATTTACGAGGAAGTCATTATTCTGCCATAACATGTTCTTCGCTTAGCCACGATAGCCTTTTGTGGCCATTTCTGCGTCCCCTCAGGGTCTGCGCTTCATGCCTCGGCATCGTTAGCGTAATATTTTTGGTACTAGTGTATAAGGTTAGGTTAGGTTAGGTTAGGTTAGGTTACTACCTACATAAGAAGTCACATTTAACTAGATTTGCTTCAAATTAGACACCTTTTTTGTTTTTATCGTGGTAATAATTAATATATCACGGTGTCTATACTGTCCACCAGTAGCCCTTTATGTTCCGGGGTCACGGTAATGAAATAAGTCCCGCGACCCCGGCAGGCTTTGGCCCTCTGAGACTTTGGGCCCCGTCATTTTTGTTGACGCTCTTTGAGACGCGCGTGGAACATGACGCGCCGTCGACCCGGGCTCAATTTATACACCTTGCCATATTTTTTTAGACGTTATTAAGTTAGTAAAGGGACACTGCACCTCGGCAACAGAAACTCCAAAAACTTATCTCTAACGATCGTCCAAATAATTGCTGGACTTTATTATTGTTTATGCTTTCGTTTACTATTAATTATTCACAACACGGAGCGGATACGAGGGTGGCAGGTTGTTGACACCGCTGCCCTTTGTCCACTGATTTTTGGTAAAATGTTGACCTCTCTGGTTTGGCTTGTTTTTTTTTGTAGTGGTTATCTAATTGTAGCCAAGCTGAGCTGTGTTTCCGGTATGGTAGTCGTGTCAATTAATTAATATTGAAACAGTCTTTCTGTTTAATTAATTGAATTGTTTAATTGAAATTTCACTGCCCTTGTAAAAATTGTGCTTTAATAACTGTATTTGTATAAAAAAGCTAAGGTAACTAACGAACAATAACAAAGGCATTCCCTTTTTTGTGTAATAAAAGATGAACCTGATATTAAAATATTGTAAACATTTTTAGTGTCAAAGAAGTCTTTTGCACTGTAGAACTTCTAACTCCACGATTATTTTTGCTATTGTAAACTATGAGTTACCCTGACAATATACAAACATGACAAATTTTGAACTGACTAAACATTTAGCTCTGATATCCGTCATTAAAAAGTGTTGTGTTTTTTTTTTAGCTGGTGGCGATTATTTCGGCTGATGGTAACCGAAGATGTGGTTGACGGAGAGGCACGCTTGCCTAGAAGTAGGTAATCAGTTCACTCTTGACTTGAAGACCCCAAGGTTTTAGCTGTCGGAAATACAGACAGCGAAATCCACTTCTTCTACACTCCAGCTGTGCGCACAGTAATGATTTTACTGCTGAAACTTCCTCCACTATTCTTGACACAGACACACCAATTACTTTCTATCAAGAATTTCTTCAACTCCATCCTCTCTCACCAAGTAGCAACAACGTCACTATTCCGATTAAATAATATCGATTAGCCGTCAATCAATTCGGTGATAATAGCCTTCCGTTTGATTCGTCAAAACAAATTGCCGGCATCTGGGTCACATACGAGTAGGTTAACCATTATAAAGTTTATAAAGTATAACTTTATGGAATCAAATTGGAGTCCTTACATTGACCTACATACATGCCTTATTCGTAGGCCTGGAATCATTTGTATGTTCTCTTCTTTTGAGCATTCGCAACTTTTGCATATCTGCGTACTTACTGTACTTTTGCTAATCTTAATTCTAATGAAATATATTTCTTTATTGGCCAACCACAAATGTTTACACAAAAATAGTCAAAGTTTAATCTTAATAATCTAGGTTTAGTGTAACAATTTATTAAAGGTTAGTACTGCATAACATCTTAATTGTTCGGGAAAATAAGGCTAAGCAAAATCAGCGAGGCGAATAACTAATTCAAAATCAAAAGTCATTTTTTCAAACTGTACTTTAAAAAATTATAATCAGAGGCCTTATCTGAAGATTTCACTATTTTATTTACAGTTTACTTGAAGTATTTACTGCATTTATTGTATGGAAAAATGGAACAACGCCTCTAGCACAGTCCTCTAGAGTGCGAAGAAGGAACTAATTTTTTTC
The DNA here is from genome assembly GCA_028554685.1 of Agrotis ipsilon. NCBI lineage: Eukaryota > Metazoa > Arthropoda > Insecta > Lepidoptera > Noctuidae > Agrotis > Agrotis ipsilon. The sequence continues at coordinate 15,277,859 of CM052969.1, read as the reverse complement.
TAGAAATGTGAAAATGTGAAAGTTCCAGTTTACATCACGAAAACTGTAAATGAAAAAGAGCAGTCTCCAAAATGCCAACCTTTCCAGACCCAAATACCCGGACATATCCAAAGAATTCCGGAAGAATGGTTACCCTACACACGAGTAGTGTGTTAAGGGCTGATTGAAGTCAAAGCATGGCCCAATAAGCCGGGTTTTTAGTTCACCATATTAAAATAGGTCGTATCGCTAGCCAACTTTTTTATGAAAGATGTCTGGTCACTGGCAGTTAGAAGGATGCTAAATTAATTTGAAAAAGAAATTGGTGGTGTGAATGGAAGAAAGGAGAAACTGACTGTCTTACTCGTCTTACTACAAAAAATTAAAAATCTGTTGAACACTTGTCCAAAAAAAAGTGTAAATGTAAATGATAAATGATATTTATTTTGTAAGTTGGTTATAAAAAACACTTTTACACGTCATAATTAATATTTTTAAAGTTCACACATTCTTCAGGTCATACGAGGACCATAATATGCGGGTGTCTGAGACGGTCTTTTGAAGAAAGAATCACACAGATTTGAGTGGACCTGTCCAGTCAGTGCAAGCATTTATAGGTGATCGTGTAGCTCGACTCAGACTTCAACGAGCTCAACAACCCTCTTAGGTTCAAGATTGACACTTCAATGGGGGTCAATTCCCTTGATCTTAACAATTTACATGATAGATATAAAAAGAGATATTTGATTACTGCAGCTGTGATTGAGATTGTGAATGAGATTCCCATCAGTTACCTTGACCCCAGTTGAAACATAGTTTCCAAAAAAGAATAAATTAGTGTCATCGAAATAACTGCTGAAGTTGCACAATCAAACGAAATAAGTTTGCAAAAAATATTCCCATTGACACAAAAAAGTATGAATCACTCCGCATAGTTCGAATGTCATCGTACAGAGGGCGCTGGCCGTCACGCGCATGCGTACAACCGCCGCTTTGGGCGGGAACGACATCTGTCATCCGATCAAAAAATGTCAAAAACCGCGAATTACATTGCAAAACCTCGTTTTGTAATTGAATTTAATTCCACGTTTTACTGTAAAAATAACGGTAATTGGCTATAAATATTGCTGTATTTACGACAGATTGGCAGCTGAGGGTATAATTTACGACTTCATTAAGTTGGTAGTTTGCAGTAAATTATAAGTAGATAAGTATAGTATTATCTAGACGTTATCGGTGATTAGGAATTGACACATGTGATTAGACCTGCCATCATCTTCCTGCCTTATCCCATTTCCCAGTCTCGATCGGCAAAATACGCCATTTCTGTTTTCGTTCTCCTCTGTTAGTTGTCATGACACCACGGGCCATCGGGATCATCACTAAATCAGTAGGTATACCTTCTTACACTTCTTCCTCTTTCCTTCATCCACCTCTTCTTTGGTTTTTCTCTTCCTATCCATCTCCAAAGTGATACTCGTAACTGGATACAAATTATCTGACTATGTTACAATTTGAAGTTCATCAATATTGCATATCGACTGTGAACCGGCAACCGGCCCTATCTCAATTTTTTGACGATTTTACTTTTTAATGCCATTTTATACTATTTAATACTCCGCATCGTTGCAAGAAATCTATATTGTCTTATTTTGATTTTGAAGATAGCCCATATTGTTCCAAGTAAAAAGTCTTATGTTTCTTCTTGTGTTGATTTATATTGTCTTATCTCGATTTTATATTGGAAGGAGGCATAATTATAATGTTACTTATGTTTATAATAACATGTGCAATAAAAATAATAAAAAACAACGTATTTTTAATTAACAAACGAGATGCTGTTTATATGCTAACATGTTTTTTCTTTATCCTGTAAAGTTGTCAAAATTGAGATAGTATTGGTTGCCAGTTCACAGTCGATAATTTTCCGACCCTAAATCTATGATGGGACAGAGCAGCATACTTACGGTGAAGTAAGGTTATTTGGTGAGACAGGCAATTCGGAGATTAAAAGTCTTCCAAAATGTTACCTATGCATGTAGTAATGTGAAATGTTTTAGCTAGTTTATCACAAAAGTAGACAAGACGTAGTGACACATCATTACGCGATAATGCGTGCATAGGTATAACATCTTAAAAACTTATATAAGAGTCGCTCATTCCCTTTCTCACCTAATAACGTTACTTTAGGTACTATACTACCCAAATCAATAATTTATTTTAGACTTTACACGAAATAATTTGACGATAGAGTGTGTGGCTACGGTTCGTTGGTTGGCGCAGCGGCACAACAGTCAGCAGTCGGCACAATGACGTGTCAGTCGCGGTTCGATGCCCAGCAGTTTTTGATTTACTTGTTTTAATTAGTTCGTTTCCATTCTGCCACGATTTATAAAATAGATTACAAGATAGAAGTTTTCTTCAAATGTAAAACCAGTTAATAAAATGTTAAATGGCAGGACTTGTGATAGACTTTCGCAGGCTTCCACCTAGCCACGCGTTGCTGTCTGCTGACTTATTTCTAAAGCTTATGGTCAATCTCGCCATACAATTCCCAGCCCACTGCAACTCCTGAAAGCTAGAATCAACAGTGGCGACTACCAAAAAACCGTCGAGGCAAGGAAACTTAATGAAGCCCCAAAGATTTAATTAAACTGTCTTGAATCCTGCAACTAAATCAATCAGCAAATAATTAATGTGGTGTAGTAGAACAGGCCTGCTAAAAGTTCACACTATAGTAACTTTTAGAGGTGCAATGGAAACAACCCAACTAGTTTTAGACAATAGCGCTTCCCCTTCCTGCTTCGGAGCTTGAGCAGATTACAAGCACAGCTATTATTTAATTTTGGACACATCCTCCTCAAGATAATCATGTAAACCAGATTGTTTCTACCGTAGACAAAGTAGCAGTAAAGTGTTTGTCATGCGGAGTGAATGACACTTCATGGGGACAGGTGGACATGTTATGCATCGCTGTGCGTAACATTTCAAAGGACCTGATGAGAGATGGTTTGAGGGAAAAGAAATAACAGTTCAAATAATAACAGGAAAGACCGCAAGTTTTATTATAGCTTAATTAAATAGTGAGAACCTATAGGTTAACTACTTGAACTTTAGTTGGAGGTGTTCTCATTATCCTTTTTACTCGAACAAAGATTTCATGAGAAACACGTAGATGTTTGACAAACGCGTCAAACGGAGCTCTTAGCCATCAAATTATTTGACAAACACATGCATATTGACAGAGGATTTGATCGTTGACTTAAATAACAGGGACCTAAATATAAACTACACACAGCGGCAAAATTAGGGGAACACTAAAAAAAGGTCGCATTTTTGTCAAAGCTCGCGTTGATTCGATCATTGTTTACATTTTTTAGATTTCTACCCTGATAACATACGGCATTAGGACACTTTGCTTTGTCTGAGTCTCTTTACATAAGATCCAATCTGTCATGTCCAATGGTACACCATTGGACATGACTTTCAATCATGGATATTAATTCACCCAATGTTCAACTAACTGAGCGGTAGTAACGACCTTCCTTGATCATTGTCACAGCTTTAGCGACTTCTGTTAGAGCCAAATCACTCATTTTGTACACCACAAAATGCGCTAGGGCAAAAATTAACTACAAAAACGAACTTTCAGAACGAAACACTTAAAAGCGCTGACTGCCTGAAAACACCTAAGAGGGTATAATTTCTATTGGACTGATAAAACCTGTCAATAAGTGTCCTAATGCCGTATATTATCAGGGTAGGAGCCTAAAAAATATAAACTGATCGAATCAACGAAATCTTTGACAAAAATGCGACCTTTTTTTAGTGTTCCCCTAATTTTGCCCTTAAAATTACTTTGGGCTTCTTTGCTAATAATGACGGGAAATTCAATTATTGTGGATTCAGCTGCTGTCATGTGTGCCGTGTGTACCTGTACATATCTATAAATAAATGAAAACAACTAAAAAGCTCGAATCCTTTTCGCGAATTATAGTGTCAAATTCACTTTTGGGGCCATGGTTTCATACAGATCCTGTCCGGGACATTGTATTAAACAGTATCGCTATTATTATTGACATCTGGCCTTTAAACTGAGCGATGGCTACCGAGCCCCATGCAAGGTCTACGTAAAACAATAAAAATATTTTTAGATCAAATTAAATAATTACAAAATTGTTGGTAGTACTTCCTGGACTGACAGAGATGAGATGGATTACCATGAAATCAACCTTCGTGAATTGGATGAAAAGTAACAGATGTTGGAAGCTTGTAAGCTTGCTTGTTGGATCTTTGGCCTTTTTTTTGGCGTCTTGTAATCATCAAATGAGTCAAATAAATAAATAAATGATTCCTCCCACGGTGTCTTGCGACGTCCGTCGCCGTGGGCGTCTACCACTGCGGCTGGAGCGGAGGGAGGACGCTGTCCTCTCCCTCATGCGGCCCGCCTCCTCCTAGAGAGCTTTAGCTTAGTGGAAAACAAATATTAGACCTATATCGAGCAACAAACGAAATTATATTATTTTAGAGGCATGCATAAATATTTTTAGATACACGATTTTTATTGAGAGATGGTCTTCATCATCATTTCCTGTAATTTTTGACTATTTAGACAGTTTCTAAAAAGACAAAAAATAATGTTTGTTTTTCATCGTTTTGGCAAGTGACACAGTGGTGATGAAATAATTAAGGCGATGTTATGCCTGTATGAATTAAATAACGTTCACTTTAACACTTGTGCTTGATGGCTGTCATTAAAATTTATTTTAAGATTAAGAATTATTTATTAACATAAAATACAGGTATTACCAGTTGTAAAACTTAATAGTTTACACACACAGTAATTTCCCTTCATAGGGCAGGTTATTATTATAATTATTTTACATTTTAATATATACATAATACATATTAATATATCAGCCGAAATACGTGCTTTTGCCTTGTTCAACTACCAGTAGCGTACATCCAAATTTCTGCCTGGGGGGGTATTACAACATCTTAAAAACAGGCTTGTTCCAGTGAGTGAACGAGATGGCGTTACACGACTTGAATAGCTCTGTCACTTTCACTCGCCGGAATAAGCCTGGTTTAAAGACGTTGTAATAACCCCCCTGGTTGATGTCAATAAGCTCACCCAAACATAGCTGTCAAATATTACTGGCGTAATTGCCATTACATAACCTAACCTTTGTGGATTACATTAATAAAATATGATATCTAATTGACGGCAACACACACGATTCCTCTGATGCTGCAGGCATCCATAGGAAACCTTCGGTGACGACATTCCGTAAGGCAAAGTCGTATGCTCGTTTGTCGCCTACATCCATTTTTTCAGTGATTCCGGATGTTCTGTTTAAGTACCTAATACGTAAAAAATCCTATTAATTTTGCGCAAGCAGAGGATTTCAGTGTTCTTGAGACAATGGAAAAACCAATTGACAATATCCTCTGAACTAATGTTGTTGCATAAATTCATTATTACAGTGTTAATTAGCAAATCCGTGTTGGCAGAAATTATGCTCTGATACGAATTCTATTGTCTGATTACGGAAATTATGTATTTCCTTCTTCTCTGCAACTGTTTACTGATTAATTTAATTTGCTTTTCCAATTAATTTCTCAATCCCAGACTGTTCTAGGCAGTTAAATTGTTTCTCAGGGACTTTTTCCTGCTGCACTGCCTCTGCGCTTTTTTTATGATCGCTACTGTTGATTTTGGTGTTAAAGAGATGTGTAATTGTTTGAGAAAAGTAGGATATTTGACGTTAAAGAATATAGAGAATCCTTACCTTACCTAGTAAGATGAAGTAGGTACACGATGAACTTTGAACATTTGTTCATGTGACATTTTGGAATTCCCAAATTACTAAAACATTATAACTTCCTGTAAAAAATTACAACTTGCAAAGTTAAAATTATAGTTTAGCAGCTTAGCTGGAGCTCTTTGACCCCAATTCATGACCCCATATTTTGGAAAACGAAGTCAAAAACCTTTCCATCAATGGTGCAGGATATATGAGTAGCCATACAACAGAGTAGCCTCCACAATACCGACCCACTATAGTCTGTTCACAGTTATATATATATTATACCTCTTACAGTGACAGTTCAACAGTGAACATTATTTTAACATTGTAACGAGAATAAATATTTATTGGTAGTCAGGTGCGTGATAACCGTACCAGTGGCAGTGAGCGTTTATGACCAAATTACCGTGGACAAGAACCAGCAACCAAAAGAGTATGTAATTGGAGGAATTTCTCCTGTATCGTGGGTGCGTTTACAAACATACAATAACAAGTTGTAGGCCATACAAATGTTTGTACAAAGAAAAAGAAGTGTGAATTTATTCACAGAAGCCCACTGAAATTTCGATAAACTTGTCAGAGATACCATTACATATAGCAACCATATCAAAATAATAATAAAGCACATTATTACTTTGACAGTACCTTGAAGTTGGTGGTAAAATAACTTTCAAAGGACTGCAGGCCCTAGGCGGATGGGCAAACAAAAAACCAACGATCGCCATAATTATTATAAGCGGGGGACGCGTGCGCTGTGGTCAGTCCGCCATAACACGCCCGCGCATCCACCTGCGCATAGACAACAAAAATATTGAAATAAAAACTTTTTAGTTGCAAATCTTTTTTTAATAATGTAAAAGTTCGAAACAGGATTTTCGTTGATAGAAAAGTTTGATTAACTTTATTGTGGTTTTTGTAGAAATAAGGACACAAATGATGAACTTTATAAATTTTTAGTTATAAGTTTAATACAAAATGGAACGGTTCGCGATTCTGGTAAGTTCAGTTTTATTGCTACAAAATTAATATTTAAAAAAGAGATGAAGGCAAAAGCTTCCCTGTAAGTGCTTTTTTGCTGGCCTTAGCTCAGATGAGCTTCGTTTTTGCATCATTTGCATTGCTATGAAGACCTGTTTTCACTTCAGATGAATTTCTAAAAATAACTTAATTGGGACAATTTTAAAGAGCTTTTTCTTAAGTTTAAAATTACTTTGTTTTGCTTTGGATAATTTATTATTCAATTCAAGTCAATTTCGAAGCTAATGTTTCAAAAAACTTTATTAAAATTTTTGCGCATTTTTAATTCGAATTTTAAAAACCAACATTCGAATGGTTTTCAATCTTTGTTTCTTTAATATTTTGAGGTCGTTAACCATCTACCTAACATAACCAGGCAAATCTATATGTAATGCTGGTTCATGTATATAGGTAACCGTTACATCCAATAGTACATGCAGGAAACAGGCATAAAATTAACAATAACCGATTATTATTAATGGAGAAAAGGCAATAAAGTTCCCTAACTGTAAACGTATAGCTATTGTACTTATTCTTATAACGATGTCAACAGCTCGTCACTGGCTCAAAACACCATAAGTCGTAATAAAAACACTTAAAAATATTGGTGAAAGAAAATAGCAGTTCCTTTTTCAAATAATAACTGTCAAATTGACAGTTTTTTAATAGACAACAAAAATGCTTTCAAGATGGCGCGTCTAGTCTATGCATTTCCTTTGTTTTCTTTTGATGACCATGCATCAATCCATCCATAGCTTTTATGAGGTGTTGCTTTTTTATGGCAATTGGATTTGCTATCAAAATTATTGTCTTTATGCTGTAGGCTTAGATGACACAATTAGTACATAGGGGTTACAAGATAATAATAAATCGGATGTTAAAGGGTGCTACTATAAATCATTTTTTGAACAAAACTTTTTGTTTTCCGACTAAGTCTCGAGATTTTCTGAATTAACACAAAAAGGATACTAAGTCATTGTTATTTAATTAACTTTGAGGATACCTATTTGGAATGATCAAGGATATAAAAAAAATCTTTTCGGTAAGACAGTCACGCGGACCTTTGCACCCTAGGTCCTTTTATTTGCAAAATTTTCCGATCAGCGAAATGCAAAATTTACTTGCCAGAATTTGTTTCTTATTAGCAACACTATCAAATAGAATAAAGGAAATGTTTTTTTTTCTAAATCAGCGCGTTCGAATCCTGAAGATTATTGATTTTTCTAAAATCCAATGATGCAGTTTTAGTTTTCGTCAAAATTGGTATCGAGACTCTTTTCGCCTTTTTTCGATATTCCTCACAGTTTCGGATATAGCCATCTACGCCCCAATGACAAATTCATCCTGTAGCTATATATCGTCGTTGAGCTAAACCTTGTCTAAGCTTTCATTTGTTTAACGACCTCCGTTTGTTGAACAAGCCATATTGTTAGTTATTGCTATTCATAGCTATAAAACACATTAGAACAAAAGGAAACCGCCAGTGTTGGTTTTAACCTACATACTTAGTTTTAAAGACTTGCTAGATAATTCTTATAATTCTCAATCAACGGGTCATCAATTCATTCTGATAGTAGGTGATTTTTAATTAATTGGTAGGTTTTTTAAAAAAGCTCTACGCTTACACTATGGGGCAGAATTGATGGCTCAGTATATGAACACAGACCTAAAAATTCGAAGTTAGTTTCCTAGCATTTACCGAAATATGTTTGGGTCGGCTTCCAATCTAACCAGATGCAGTGGATTGCCTGCCAATATTTTCCTTGAAACATCTGCCATACCGACCTGCTTCCCTGCTAGTGTTTAAGTTCACCATTAAAATGTTTGGTGTCTGGACAAAATTCAAATAAATAAAAACTTTTTCAAAAAAAAATGTAACCGCCTTCAAAACCAACCACTAAATTGTTTGGTGGTTTTTTTTTTCATTGTCTTTTTTGCCACCGACTTCCGAAAGAAAAGTTATTTTGTAGGACTATTTTACCCTTTTTTAGTGGTTGGTTTTGAAGGCGGTTACATTTTTTTTTGAAAAAGCTTTTATTTTACTCTTTTTAGTTTAAACTAGCTGTGCCCGCAACTTCGTTAGCGTGGATGTCGGAATTGAACAATGTATTTTTTAGTTCTAAGCGCTTAATTCAGGCCAGTCCATTCCAGTCCATTCCAGTCCATTCCAGTCCATTCCAGTCCATTCCAGTCCATTCCAGTCCATTCCAGTCCATTCCAGTCCATTCCAGTCCATTCCAGTCCATTCCAGTCCATTCCAGTCCATTCCAGTCCATTCCAGTCCATTCCAGTCCATTCCAGTCCATTCCAGTCCATTCCAGTCCATTCCAGTCCATTCCAGTCCATTCCAGTCCATTCCAGTCCATTCCAGTCCATTCCAGTCCATTCCAGTCCATTCCAGTCCATTCCAGTCCATTCCAGTCCATTCCAGTCCATTCCAGTCCATTCCAGTCCATTCCAGTCCATTCCAGTCCATTCCAGTCCATTCCAGTCCATTCCAGTCCATTCCAGTCCATTCCAGTCCATTCCAGTCCATTCCAGTCCATTCCAGTCCATTCCAGTCCATTCCAGTCCATTCCAGTCCATTCCAGTCCATTCCAGTCCATTCCATTCCAGTCCATTCCAGTCCATTCCAGTCCATTCCCATTCCAGTCCATTCCAGTCCATTCCAGTCCATTCCAGTCCATTCCAGTCCATTCCAGTCCATTCCAGTCCATTCCAGTCCATTCCAGCCCATTCCAGTCCATTCCAGTCCATTCCAGTCCATTCCAGTCCATTCCAGTTATTTGAATAATCTAGTTTTTCTATTCGAAGTTAGATCGCGCAACTGACGTACGAAATCAATGTGTGAGACCAAAGAAACTTCTGAAACACTTTAAATTCAAATATCTTTTGATAGACTGAATCGATTCCAATGAAACAAAAACTAAGTTCCTCTCCAAGTTACGCTTAATCGTTGTGTATAAAAGTTATCTACATTAATTTCGTATATTTTACGTGATACCTGGACAAATACACAGACAAACAGACAAACAGACAAACAGATAAACAGACAAACAGACAAACAGACAAACAGACAAAAATTCTAAAAATGCTAGAAATGGGTTCTATTGGTTGTCCTTCAATACCCTGGCTATATTTTTTGAGTTTTTATTTAATGTACAAAAATATTTTTTCTACAGTTTTATTATATGTATAGATATTCAACCAAAATTCATGTCAAATAAGTACATCATTTTCTTACATGTGCACTAGAATTTTGTAATCCGTAGCACCGGTAATAACATCGCTCATGTACAAAATTAGCTAATAAAATTCCCTATCTCAAAAACTACTGAACTGATTTTGATGAAACTTGCAGTGTTCCCTCAGTTGAACTATACCTAGTATAACAAAAAAAGAATGACTTAAATCGGACTTGTAGTTCCGGAGATAAGCGAACACAAAATAAATCAGTCGATGCCTACTCCTTACTGTTAAGGAGTTGTACCTTCCATCATCAGCACAGCTACATGAGATTATGATAACCATACGCAAATACTTAAATTACTTCATAATATTTGCGAAAAGCTATATGTGGGCCTATAAAATTTGAGGGTTGCCTTCGATTTCTCCAGGATCCAATCACCAGATCCTGACTTGGTGAATATGGGACCACTCCGGAAGCATCTCCTTTCGAACAAAAAAAGAATTTTGAAAATCGGTAAACAATCGCCGGAGAAATCGCGTAACTAACACAAAAAAAAAAAAAACATTCCGTTGAATTGATAACCTCCTTCTTTTTTAAGTCGGTTAAAAAGAAATACTGATGACCATAGATATCAGTACCCCTAGCACGAGTTTTCACTATTTTACTTTACAACGTCTTTCCAGTATTTACAGCGTTTCTTGTATGAAAAAATTGAACAGCGCCTCTGGTGTGTCCAAGAAGGAACTAATTTTTTCCTTGAAAATTGTCAATTTGAAGTTGTCAAAGTTCCAGTTTACGTCTCAAATACTGAAAACTCGTGCTAAGGGTATTGATGACGATGATACAGTAGTAAAACCAGGTCAACAAGATACTAGTCTCCACAAGATACTAAGATACTAGTTTCTGGGATAGCGCATGGGACTATCAGACTCGTACTGACTAAAATCCACCGTTTTCCTTCAATAGCCCTTTATGTACCAGAGTCACGGTCACCGGTTTAGGCAATCCCGATCCTTACTTAACTCGCCACATTATCTTACACAATTTTCAGATAAATGACATTTTGAATATTTTAAAACATGCACGTGTAAAGTCCATGTCATAATTCGTAGGCACACAATGTTAATCTTTTGTCTCCATGACGCCAGGGTCGCGCACAATTATAAACCGATTATTTCAACGGATGTGTGCTTGTGTGGCTCTCTGGCTCCTAAACAATGCAAGTGACTCTGACTAATTCGACTATGTTTGTTTGTGTTATATAATGTGCTTAAAGTCCTAATTCTCAGTGGAGACAAGTGTAAATAGCTTCATTGTGTGCGTTTAAGGTCGGTATGTGGAGCGGTGTTTAAGATTTTTGGGGAATTTCTGCTGCTGTTGTTCGGAATTTCTTCAAAGATAAGATCTGTAGGCTTGTCACAAGATTTTTGTATTTTATTTACCATGTACTTCAAGTATTTACAGTGTTTATTGTAAAGGTGCGTACGGATAGCGCGTTCCTGTGTTACGCGTAGTTGGGAAACACTGTCCACGCGTACATTGGATACGCGTACAGCTCCTGTACGGACCGCCGCGAACCTATACGCGAGGTCAATCGATCCAGAGCGCTCCGCGAGACCCAGTCATTCGCCATGACTCCGACAAACTTAGCGGTTGCGTGCACCACCACTGCTGCGGCGTTAGTCATTATTCAACACATTTTAAATAAATAAAAAAGAGAAACAAACGGAAACCTAGATGGTGGATGAAAAAATTGTTTCGTGAAAGTTTACAGTGTGGAAATAGGCTAATGGAAGATATAAATTATTAAGAAAGTGGTGACAAAAATTTCAAACTCGAAGAACACGCGTGTTTATTCATTTTGCCGTCCAAATATAGCGTAGCCGGCCGCGTGCGTCCTCTTTGACGCCCGACCAAAAACCGACTGACGGTGGCTCGCGCTGCGAGTTGACTCGCGCGGTACGCGTACCCCAAGAGTGAACGCGTAGCTGCAGGTATGGACTAGGCGTTCCGGATACGCGTAAACTGAGTACGCGCACCAGGGTACGCGCAATCCGTACGCACCTTAAGGAAAAAAGAAGTCACGCTACGGCATTACCCTTAGCACGAGTTTTCACTCTTTTACTTTACAGCGTCTTTCCAGTATTTACAGCGTTTCTTGTATGGACAAATGGAACAGCTCCTCTGGTGTGCAAAGAAGGAACTTTAAAAAAAAAAAAAAAAAAATTTCCTTGAAAATTGTCAATTTGAAAATGTCAAAATTCCAGTTTACTTTCCGTCTCAAATTCTGAAAACTCGTGCTAAGGGTACAGTAGGCTTGGAGGCGACTGCCCTCCAGCGCGTCTATGAATGGCGCGTGGAGGCGCAGCGCCGGGGCGTGACCCCGCTGCCTCGAGAAGTCGAGGCGCGGCGGGAAGAGCTCCGGCGCGATCTCAGGGCAGTATGGAGGGCACGACTGTCGCGACCGACGGCCGGGCACGCCGCAATAGCGGCGATAAGACCCCTCTTTGAGGAGTGGCTGGAGAGACGTCACGGCGTCCTAAGCTTCCGCTTGACGCAGGTCCTCACCGGACACGGATGTTTCGGGAGGTACCTGTGTCTTATGAGAAAGGAAGAAACGCCTGGGTGTCACCACTGCGTAGATCGCCCGGAGGACACAGTCGAGCATACGGTGCAGGATTGCCCCGCTTGGGCGGAGCACCGACGTGTCCTCACGGCGGCGATAGGCGGAGACCTCTCGCGCCCAGCACTGGTCGCGGCCATGCTGCGGGGCGAGACGGAGTGGGAAGCGGTCGCCTCCTTCTGCGAAGCAGTCATGCTCGCGAAGGAGGAGGCGGGCCGCGTGAGAGAGAGGACAAGGTCCTCCCTCCGCCCCACCCGCGGTGGTGGACGCCCTCGGCGTCGGACGTCGCAAGACGATCTCCGGCCACCGTAGGCGCGGGCATGCGGGCGGCGAGTAAAGGGCAACTCGCCGCCCGACCATGGACCATGCCCGGGTCGACGGCGCGTCGTGTTCCACGCGCGCCTCAAAGAGCTGTCAGCAAAATGACGGGGCCCCCTCTCAGAGGGCCAAAGCCTGCCGGGGTTGCGGGACTCATACCATCACCGTGACCCCGGAACATAAAGGGCTACTGAAGAACACCGTGGATTTTAGTCAGTACAAGTCTGACAGTACCTCTCGCCCTGCCCGGGGTGAGAGGTCTCATTTGATGATTTTACCACGTAAAAAAAAAAAAAAAAAAAAAGGGTACAGTAGGCTTGTTACAAGATTTCTGTATTCTGTATCTACAGTGTGGGAGTGAGTGAGAGCAGTGGTGGCCTAGTGATATCGGTCGTGGTTTCGAATCCAGCCAGGCGCATTACTTTGTGTAATTTACTTCATCACCACTGTTCTCAAAACGGTGAATACATGTGACATCTGCACTGGGCCCGCGTGGTGGATTATAGCCCACTCCCTCTCACGGAGAGGAGGCCTGTGACCCAGCAGTACATTTATAGGTTGATGCCATGATGATGATGACGATGTTTACAGTGTACTTCCAAGTATTTACGTCGTTTATTGTTTGGAAAATGGGAAAGTCAGTAACGACCTTTCACGGTTTTCAGACGTAGGTACTTACAGTAAACTTAGACGTTAATTTGACGTAAAAAATCTAAAGTTTTGGGTCACCTTCCAGCATTTAAAACTGATGGTGGCGTACAGAGTACTCTAGCGCAGTTTGTGCGAGATATTTTCCAGGAATGAAGTTTATAACTAAAAAGGCCAGGGTGGCCTATCAGGACGTGTTAAAACGGGAGTAGTTCCACTGTGGCAAAGAGACAGAGCTATACAAGTCGTCTAGCGCCATCTCGCTCCCACGGTAAAACTAATCTCGGTTTTAAAACGTCATGTTAGGCTACCTGAATACAAATTATTTTATATTTTTTAAGTTTGGCATTAAGTATTAGCGTGCGTTTTTTTTTTGTGAAGCAAAATAACTCGCCAGAATTGTGCAATAAAAACACAATCTCAAATCTAAATACACAGTAGTCATCTTCCTGTACTAAATTATATGAAAACAATACAAAAATTAGGTTGTGTCCTTCATTTTGGACGATTTTCTCTTTGTGTTTTGTGTGTGATATCATACCATTGTTTTTAGAGGTCGTAGGCTCGTTCAGGGCAATTTTATGGGGTTTTTTGCATATTTGAAGTTTGAATAAACAATGCGTAAGGTTTTGTAGTGGCTAAATAAGGCATTGTCATCGTGAATCAAAAGATAATTAGGTAGTTCGCTAGGTCAATTACTTAGGTGTATTATTAACCCGGAAAAATATGTGTTGGCCATTTTTTTCGAAATATCATTAAATATTTGAGCTCGTGGCTAAATAATTAGAGCTGCACAGGCCTATCTTCCGGGTCAAGGCGCGCTTATCGACGTTGGTCTGTGGATCGGTGACCTGTCATAGTGAGTTTCCTCCGTGCTTCGGAAAGCATGTAAAGCCGTTGATCCCGGCTGTCATTTGAAGACCTTTAACAGTCGAACACAGTCGGATCGAAAGCTCAAAAGACTGACAACCTGTCTTACCATGGAGTGTCGTAATACCCAGTTACTGGGTTGCGGAGGTTCGGTAGGCAATCGGCCCATGTACCTACTGATATCCAGCTGCATCTGGTCTGGTTGCACTCAATTGCCGAGATGAAAACGGAATACTAATTGTATTGGTACCTCTACCTAATAATGTAAAAATCAAAATATTTTATTTAAATGAGAAAACATTCTTTTTGTTTTGAGCTCTCCATAAATCATTGTTTATTGTTGCAATTATTAACTATGAGGATCACAAGACGAATACTCAAAATAAACTGAAAATTCTATCTGAGACTGAAAAAGATAAACTATTCCAAAGCGGGAACTCGGCCATAGGTTAAAACATAAAATCTAAAGTTATCATTAAATATTTTTTCAACTTTATGAATCACTCACAACAATGTACCTATCTCAAGACACACAGACATACAAATTACACAAATCATATTTACATTAATACAATTACGTCCAGTTTTTCACAATAACGTGACGACGCGGAAACTGCTGCACAAAAAACGATGAAACAATCCGTACGCGTTGTTAACGTAGCGTGATATTGACTGATCTTTATTAGATAATGCTTGTAAGAGTAGTTTTAATGCATTATGTATTATAACGCTCTTTTGTTCTATATTTGTTTCTATTTTTTGTCATTGTAGTTTTATTAGATAATTATTGTCATTCGTATGTAACAGTGTCGTTGTGTCCTTCCGTATAAATACAAAAATTATCACTCTCTAGCCTCCTTATTACAGAGGCATTGTTAAGTCTACAACACTCCTACCTTCTTCATCATCATCCAGCTTTTCCTATTACAAGCCACTTGAGTCCCGTTCTGAGCTTTCCTCATCCAGTATCTGCCGGCTACCTGCTACAGATCGAAAAGGCCATGAAAATGTTCCAAAATCGGCATCACGCTGGCAA
Organism: Agrotis ipsilon; assembly: GCA_028554685.1. Classification (NCBI taxonomy): domain Eukaryota; kingdom Metazoa; phylum Arthropoda; class Insecta; order Lepidoptera; family Noctuidae; genus Agrotis; species Agrotis ipsilon. Next base: position 15,262,368 of record CM052969.1, on the reverse strand, counting down.
TACGTATAGGTACATCTGGTTTCGCAAAAATCCATAGGCTACGGTGACCGCTTCCCATCAGGCCATATGCCATAATGCTTATTATTTGAACCTTTTAGAAAAAGTCATGATAATGATTGATGACATTTGAGATTGATCTAGAAAGCAGCTATATTGTTACGAAAATTTGTATTTACGTATGTCAAGAAATAAGGTAGTTATAGGTTCCGTTTCTGTCTCCATGGGAACAAGGGCATCAGCCAATGTACAGTGGGATTCATCAATTAGTGTTCACATCGTAACGCGAAATGATGTTAAAGGACACCAGACAAGAGTACACTTACGGTGAGGGATTTACTAAATATATTACTTATTTTGTTACAGGTCCTGTTTGCCTACACCCTTATCTGTCTCCAATATACTTCAGCAGAAGAAACAGTTCTATCAGAAGTCTTAACACCTGTCAAAACTGAAACCACTGACAGTGATAAACTAAAACGACAGAGTAGAAGCTATTACGACTACCGATATGGAGCACCAAGACCTATCTATGACAGGCTAGAGTACGCTAGACAAGAATACGACAGACCGCGATGCGGACGATGCGACGATCGCAGAGATGACAGAGATGATTGGGACGACGACTATGATAGACGAGACAGATACGACGATGACAGACGCGGCCACAAACCAACATCTGGCAATAGACATGATAACAAAAAGAACTACGACAGCGATGAAGATAGATACTCAGACAGAAAACAGAAGAATGGAACGGATGACGATCATGGTGATAATAAGAATTCTTACGACGATAAAGATGGCAGACCAAGCGGAGGCAGCCGAAGAGGGAGTGACAGAGACCGAGATAGGGATCGTGGACGAGACAGGGATCGCGATAGGAGACGAGGAGGAGACCGTTACGATGACAGGGATAGATACAGACCAGACTATTACGACAGATTCTTAAGAGATCGTGATCCGTATAGAGAAAGAGATTACTATGATGATTATAGAGGGAGAAGACCATCTTATGATAGGTACTACCCCAGCTACGATGATGGGCTGAGTAGATACGATGGTTATGCTGGAATAAGGAGGCCTGCTGCTTACGATGGATATGATGACGGCTACGGTGGATACGGACCGAGTGCTGGCAGAGGACCGCATGATAGGTGAATCTCATTTACTTAATAAATTATGAACTCCTTAAAAAGCAGGTAAAGCTAAAAAGTTTGTAAGATACAGTTGTGATTAGTAGAATAATTTTATAAAAATCACGGCTTCTAAAGACCTGGGAACGTATTTTTTTCGGAAACGAAAGTGATGGATAGTGTGTTTATTTTTGCAAGTAAAATGTCAAAATCGCTTCGTGTCGTTATAATTGTAGATTACTGCAAGGATTATTTTTGGTACACAATCTAAACTTAACAATTATGCTAGTTTCTGATAAAATACGTGATTACTAGTTCCGTAAATGTGAGGAAGCTAACCCCTAACTACCAACGCAGCCTCCGTGCCAAACGAACCATAGACAATTAAATTACATTATTATGTGACACATTAGTAGAAGTAGACCATAAAACTAACGATTGCAAAGTTCGTTCAGACATAACCAACAATACAATGTCCGCTACACTGAAATAATGTCGAACACATCAATACATGACGCTTTCACCTAAAATTGAAAATGGCAATACGAATTATGGAATGTAACGGTCAAAATGGCGGTTTATTTTCCCGCCTTTGTCGACCATTGTTGTTTTATTGAACATTATGTGAATATGATTTGAGCTTGTTAAATTGTGTGTTGGGATTTTTAGCCCTTTGTCAAGACTGATTCCTAAAGTCGAGTTAATTTAATGTCATCGATAGCTAGCTATTACTACCAATCGTAACTATGTATTTGCTCAAAGCCTCTTAGGTATAAGCTTCCATCACGTTAGACGATAAATTGCAATGGGGCCCCCATATAGCATCTCTAGCGGGGCGGCTAAGTTCAGCCGCTTATGCTGTTAGAAAGATAAGACAGTTAACAGACGTCGAAACTGCGCGTTTGGTTTACTTCAGTTACTTTCACAGCATAATGTCTTACGGCATTCTACTGTGGGGCCGGGCAGCTGACATTGAATCTATTTTTATTTTGCAAAAGAGAGCCGTCAGAGCAATTTACAATCTACGTCGTCGCGAATCTCTTAGGGAACTATTTAAAAAAATTAATATAATGACAGTGCCTTGCCAATTTATTTATGAAAATATAATGTATGTTAGGAAAAATCTTCATCTATTTAATAAAATAAGTGATAGACATAATTTTAATACTAGAAATAAAGATAAAATATATCAGCCATATTTTAGATTGTCTAAAGTCCAAAAATCTTTTATGGGGTTCTGTGTTAAATGTTACAACAAAATACCTAGTGAGATTATAAAACTAAATGAAAGAAAATTTAAAAGTTGCATAAAAAGTACACTTAGTAAACAAGCATATTATAAATTAGAAGATTATATTCAAGATAAAAATGCTTGGAAACATGCTGGTCCTGCTCCATAGTACAATGTAGGGCTTAAACAGAATCAAACTGGTTGCAATTTAAATGCTCACACACTGTTTATATTTAATTTGTATAATAATATATAATATATAAAATATAATTTATATTTAAGCTGTAATTGCAATATTTTGTGAAAATGTGAACACCGATGTACCTTTTTATTTACATTTTTTTATTTATATTTTATTATTTTTTTGTTTTAATAATATTTGGTTTGGATTTTCAGGGTACATTGTTTTCACATTATATGTCGCAAATTATGTTATAAAAATATTGTAAAACATTTTAAAAAAGAGTAAGTATGGAGTTTCTTGCCCATTCTTCTTCATACAACCTACCTTTGCGAATGGGTGTAGAATCATTCCCATCCTATCCCAATTCCTATAATTTTAATAATCGACGTTTAAAAGTGCCTCCTTGATGGCCTAATTGAAATAAATGATTTGACTTTGACTTCCATCTTCCAAATATATTTGTAGTTACTGAATTATTCACAAACAAAAAGCATTTCATTTCATTCTCACGAATTAAAATCGCATTACTTACTACAATACGAATAACCCACAAACGTAGTAAGTACCGTAAAGTCTTTGACTAGATAATCTCGGGATTCCTCTAATTCCATACAATTATCCAATTTGCAAGACAATCAGATGTTTCGCGGGTTTAGATTAACAGTACACGAGTACTGTTAGTTTAGTAGATAGGACGTTGTTGAAGGAGTTAAGAATTGGCACACACGTAGCAACTTTTTTGCCCATATCATAATAGAGATAGTTAACCTATGGGTCAATAATTTCACAATTCAATGTTATAACACCTATAGTCGAACAGAGTTGGGAATTTAAAAGTCAATTGTCGTGAAAGATCTCGTTGAAAGTTCTGTTTATTTCAGCCAAGAAAAGAATCCATGATAAATAAGTCTAAGAAACGTAGGTAACTGCTATAACTCTGGACTCAAGGCTTTCGCTTTGAGTTCAATTTTGATTAGATCATTTTGTTGCCTCTACCTGCAAAGCATTAAAAGTAAAAAAAGGACTAAAAACTTACAGGTATCTCATAGTTCTAACAACAATACTGACCCCAGTCCACATTAGCTCCTCTACATGTATTTTAAAGTCGATAAAGATCACGATGTTTATCTGGATGAGCATGCACGCAGACTGCAGCGGTGCATTGTTTTGTCAAGCTTGATATTTTAAAATGCATAAAAGGGGTGCTTGTACTGCCAATGTCTATTTATGAAGACAGATCAAATACAATATATGTAGAATGACTGGACATTTTCTTTTCATTGATTCTTTCGGATATTTTTGGAATTTACACTGCCTATCCGATTGTTTTTTGGAAATTCGCAGAAGGAGCTTAAAGTCATAATTACCTGGGTAACTGGGTACCTGGGTAAAGTCTCGAAACTACTGTTGCTGCTATAGGTGACGAGAGTTACTGCAAGTCATTTTTCGGTGCCAGAATATTCTCATTCTTTACATTTTTTTTTTTCAAAATTAAAAGAGCTTTACTCCAGTTGTCGTGTGTGCAAATATTCTTAATTTATACGAAACGGTATCTGTATTTTTTCAGCCGCCATTTTATTTTTCCGCTGGCTGGCCACGGGTTGACGGTTACTGACCGTTTGTTTACATTTTGTTCGAATTTTAAACTGAGGTCGAAGCACCTTATATTGTTAAGTTGTGATTTCTGGACTATAAATAAATAATTAGAGTAACTCTTTTTAGCATCGCCAATTCAATGTTAATATAACACAAGCTTCCGATGATTTCGAACTCCGAATTCGTAACATTTTGGGGCATTTACACCCCACGTGGTTTCTAAATAACGGGTTCTTCTGAAATCTGATTTATACACTTCTCGTTACAATATTGCGTTTTTGATGATTAACTCGAACAAATAAAATTATCACTAGTCAGGTATTTTTCTACATATGCGCGTTCTCATCCTCCTAGCATAAACTTCTATAATAAAGTTCGATTCTTTGTTAGTTTCAGGCCTTGGGATGAAACCTACCGCGGGCAGGCAGGGTGGGACGCAGGCGGTAGAGGCTACTATTTCGCGTCTGGCAGGCCTGAGGCTGCTCCAGCAGCGGGTTGGGGAAGACCTGAGTATTCTAGGTAAAAGCTGTAATTTTGATAAAAAGTTCCTGCCTTTTTTCCCCATCCATTTTTTCCCCATTTTATCCTTGGCCTTGCTTGTCATTCACTGTAATAGCTAGTCCAAAAGTGGTTTTTCTAGTTACATCCCGCTTTATCGCTTTCCCGTTTTGGACAACTAAACAAAAGACGTGCAAAACAAATGAAAATGTGCTTTCCGACACTTTTTTGATCTACATACATTCAGTCACATTTCGCCAAATAATTTCATCATCATTATCAGCAGAGCAGGCTGTGCAGGACATAAGTCTCTCCAATCGCATGTCTTTTCACGCGATCACCAGCTGCTTTTATCCAGCTATTACTGGCCACTTAGCTAAGATCGGCTCTCCACCTTGCTTGAAGGCATTCAACCAATGAAAGACAACTTCTAATTTCAACGAAATGAAATCTTTCTCTTAATCTAAAATAATAACCATAACTCTTTTCTGTTTTCCAGACCAGTAGACACTGGCTATCAGAGCGTTGGCTACTCCGGTTACGGAGGCTCCTATCGAGACCCTTACGCCCAAGGTGGTGGTGGCTACGGCCAGGGAAGTGCAACCTACGGCCAAGGAGGATCTACCTACGGCCAAGGTGCCACTTACGGCCAAGCTGGTTATGGCCAAGGGGCAGGGTATAGCCAAGGAGCCGGCTATGGCCAAACCGGTTACGGGCAGGGATCTGCAGCAGCGGCTTATGGACAAAGTTTCGCTGGATATGGACAAAGCAGTACTGGTTATGGGCAGGGCAGTGGATGGCATAGCGTCGGGGAGAGGAGACCTTATAGGGATGAAAGGTGAGTAGGATTTTTTTCTTGATTATCTTCTCTTGATTTATCTTCTCGTTAATATTTAATAAGTAGGGAATGGATTTTCAAATTAGATGAACTATTAGTCAAATCGCCACACATCGGACGTCTGTGAGAGGATATCGATTGCGTGGACATGGACCACAGCGTAGTTGGTGTGACAATCTGATCATTTTCACGGGGCAAGCACGGTCTACCCATGCTTGTCCCGCGAAAATGATAAGATTCCATAGATATTCCCAAAATAAAGAGGTTTGGAGGCAGTGGCGGATTAAACGTTGAGAGCGCTGTAGGCAAGCATCTCATCGGCGCCCCTATATTAAAGATAACACGTAGATACTATAGTTTGACCAAAGCCGATGTACCTTAGGAAAATGCGGTGAGATGGGGGCCAAGAAAAAAAGAGCATCAGCTTACATGAGATAAATATCTGTCGAACAGATCTTACGAATTCGGTTTACTTTATTTTAAAGCCTTAGGTAATACCAGAGGCGTATTTTAAAATTGAGCGCTCTGGGCCTGTAAAGCCCGGAACTAAACACAAAAAAAAACAATTCAGTGCTACTCAAACTTCACACCCACACCACCTTGTAGAAGACAAACCTAAAATGTTGAGCTTTATAGACCGCGTCGAGACTAACTAACACAAGAAGACTTTGCATTGAAAATGAGTAATTAAAATCGTAAGCAAAGTAAAGCGCGTAGCGAGCGCGATTTTTTTTTGGTTTTTTGGAAATAGTAGGAAAACCAAATTTTCATTTCGTTAAACATTCCCGTACTTCAAGAAAAGTTTTAATATAAAAGCAAAATCAATTTGAAGTCACTCTTGTAGCGCGAGCGTAGCGAGCGCGAAATTTTTTAGCTTTTTGGAAAAGGAGAAGCCAAATTGTCATTTTCATTTCGTTAAACGTTTCCGTACTTCAAGACAAGTCTTAATCTAAAACCGAGATCAATTTGAAGTCTTTTTTGAAGAGCAAGCTTGGTTAATGTAAGTTGCTTAGGTTTAAGTAGTTTAGTTTTTATTATGACCTAGGTAGATTTTTTAAAATTTCTTCGAAGATAAGAACTCGGTGCGGCTTGCGAGAGGGCCGGGGTGGCAGGCTGCGAGGGGCCACCCCGGCCCTCTTGGCATGGCTCTCTTGGCTTAAGGGTAACAACGCCACTGGGTAAGACTGGCAGTCGACGCGACGAACATTGCAGTCGTATATTTCCAACTTCAATCAGAGATCATGTAAGGCGTAAGTTTTAGTCAGTCCCACCATCGTATAATTAATATTTTGTTATAAATTGAAGCGAATTGGGATTGTATGCAAAAATAATAGTTTCATTGTCTGAGTGGTGACTTACATATTGACATAATTAATTTTATGCTCTATTGTATTTTTTTTCTTTATTTTACAATTCCGCCCGCGCGCCCCTTTGTACCTTCGCGCCCCTAGGCAGATGCCTAGTTTGCCTTAAGGGTAATCCGCCTCTGTTTGGAGGCCATTAGCCAGCAGTAGGGTATTAAAATAAAACTTCTTTAATAATATGGATTCAATTCAAGTCAATTAAGACAATCATCTACCTAGGTTTTACCCACCTTTGCTGGGGTCGGCTTCCAGTCGAACCAGATGCCGCTGATTACCATCAGCGTCTTTCATGGAGCGTGTCAGTAACTGGGTAAGACGATAAACTTTTACGAAGGCTTCCTGCGAGGTATTCGGGCTTGTGACTACCAGTAACGACTGTCAAAGATTCACAAATGACAGGTGGGATCTGCAGTACAAATGACAGCTGGGACAAACTGGTTTTGGGGTCAGCTGGGATCTGGTTGTGGTTGGTGACGATGGTTTAACGTACAGTTAGCGCGCGAGTTGAATGCAGTCGGGGTCTGAGGTGAAGAGCCCCCCGCTACCCGCACGCCCCACCTCTCGCGCCTGCAGTGTAGTACTTTGCCATACTTGTCAACATCACTACCGCATTCCTAAGCTCTGCATTCAACTCGCGCGTTTAGTGTACTTTGTATGGCACAGGGGATTCTCCAAAAAATGAAGTACTTTTAAAATGACTCCTTTCAAATATTTTTTTTTGTTAGACAGCAACACTGCTAGGCATAAAGTTATGCGAAAGCTTGTGAGGATGGGATGGATCGATGGCACTAAGCGGATTTGGATGAAAGCGGATTGGTACACATAATACGTAATTAATACGTGGGCGTGGATAAATATTGATATTGGCGGGCGCTTTGGGGGACTATCTTTTAAGTTGCCCTTCAAATAGTGCTGATTTTATGGACCTATTTTGAATAATGATCTTTTGATACTACCTCCGATCCTGATATCACATTCCCATTGGTCCCACTCTGGCAATTAGTGACGCCACTGACATAAACTAGTTATTTAATTTTATTATGTTCTTCTTACTTCCAGCGGCGTAAAGAAGCTAGAAAACCGAGACAACTACAATCAGGACTCAAAACGAAATCAGAACAGTTACGAGCAATCGAGCCGCGAACCAGCCAATTACGGCCAAACCGCCAACTATGGCCAAACAGCCAACTATGGCCAGAGTGCCTATCAGCAAGGGTACAGTCAGACCAGTAGCACTACTCCTGGAACCAGTTATCTGTTTCAAAGGGAAGATGAACAGGTCACTGTGAAAGTTGATGAGACCACCAAGAAGCCATCTTAGATCTTTTTTGTTGTGTTCTTTTTTTAATGTTTCATGGTTGACTTAATGCTTTAAGGCCAGTTCGATAGTGGATTCTAGAAAATAGAATGTTGTGTCAATATTTCAAAATGCATTATTTTTTTAATGTGAGGAAGTTTTGGTTTAGATATAAAAATAAAACATGGATTGATTCAGTAGATATAGCTAGTATAAAATGTTTCAAATGCTCAAAGCAATAAACAGGTGACTAATTGAACGTAGTGCTCTAAACTCGAAACTAACTAACGAAAGCTAAGTCAAGCTTCGCTCAAGTAGCGGCATTGCAGCTTATGTGTTTTTCTCTGCTCCATTTATAAGGAATTGTTGAAATAATAATGGCGCTTGTACAACTGTCAACAGATGGTCTCATTTAATTAATTAAATATCAAAATAATTCGATATCAGCGGTCAGATTGGGACCTAACAACAGTAACGTCACCTATGATTAGCAAGGTATAAAAATGCTTTTGAGGCTCTCTCTGAATCTATTACACAGGTTACACTAACGGTATTTCCCGTTGATTTTCGCTATAAAAGTCCTTAAATGTTCGTATTAACGTCCATTAACGCGATAATCAACGGCTTTTCCCGTTACTGTGGTCCTTGTGCCACTGTTCTCTCTATTTAAGTCAGCCATGGAACCTCCATAATAAAACCTACACCACCCTACACAGTGATGTGCCTTGTGTCGGGTTGTCGCTCTCTAACACTGCCCCACGACCTGACACAGCTCTATCGTTAGCTTGTTGCGTTCCCACAGTTAGACGTTAAACGTATTTAATTAAATTGATAATTTTGTGAAGTAATAAACGTAATTTAATTATAGGTATTGTTTTATTTTTGTCTTTTACCCACGACTTTTCTGAAGGCAAGACTGTGGCGTCTGCGTTGACCCTCAATAACTCAGCTTGTTGCAGATACATAGGGGCAAGCTTAGCCATAATGTCCTCCACTTTTGGGATCTAGTGTATCCTAGTGATCAAGTCTAGAGGCAAGGGCGGATCCAGCTTTTATCCCAGGGGGGGGGTCACCATGTCGCAGACAGCTTGTGTCCGTCACGTGGTTTAATTCAGATAGATATAGCTATTATACTTAATATTATAGCAGGGATGGCCAACTCGAATACCGTGACCCTGGAACATAAAGGGCTATTGACGGACACCGTGGACTTTAGTCAGTACAAGTCTGACAGTCCCTCCTGCCCTGCCCTGGGAGGAATCATTTGATGATGTTACCACGCTAAAAAGAGAAAAAGAAAGGGGTGGCCAACGGGTCCATCGCGACTTTTAGTCCAGTCGATGGTGGCAAGGCAAAAAATATAAATAAGTAATATTAAAGTACCTAAGGCATTTTTTTTTTGTATATCTACCTATAGGTATCTAAAAAAGTTTTTCCATATCTCTTATGGATTCAGATTTCTCCCTTTTGGCCAATTTAAAATAAAGACCCTGTATAATGTAGATTTAAAATCATTAACTCAGACTTCCAATCCAAACTATTTAACTGAGATTGCCCAACTGCGGTCCAAATGCTGCAAAGGAATGGGATTACTTGCACTGGGTTCCTGTCACTAACGTCTGTCTATATGCGTAATATTTTAAAAATCTACCCAGGGGTTCCTGATTTATTTAGATTTTTATGTGGATGACTTCATTTTTTGTCCCCATGATTTTTTAATCGTACTTTACGCCTGTCCAAATCCTGCCCAGGAATGGGAGTAGTGTGCTGTGTTCCTGGCACTAATGTCATGTCTATGTACGAAATATTTGAAAAATTTAATCAGGGGTTCCTGATTTATTTAGATTTTTATGTAGATTAAATTTTTGCCTCCATGATTATTTTTATTGTACTGTACATCTGTCCAAATGTTGCCCAGAAATGGAAGTACTTGCACTGGGTTCTCTCATTCCTGGGCAGCATTTGGACAGGTGTAAAATACGATAAAAAAATCATGGAGACAAAAATGAAGTCATCGACATAAAAATCTAAATAAATCAGGAACCCCTGGTTAGATTTTTAAAATATTTCGCACATAGACAGACATTTGTGCCAGGAACCCACCGCACGTACTCCCATTCCTGGGCAACATTTGGACCAACTCCTATACAAAAATGGACAATGTCCTTTGAAGAAATAACCTCACCCGTGATATGAAAAGGATGGACTGATCAATAAAAATACTACATGATTTGTGTGCTAAACTATAATTATGCTATTTCATGTTTTTATATATACTATAACACAATCAATAACAGCACAGAATTGTTTATTATGATTATGTGCGTCTTTCACGTATATATTTTTTAATTTAGGTATAATAAAATTAGGTAAAATTGCAGTGGCCACCTATGACCCAGCCGTCGCCCAGGGGGGGGTCATGACCCCCATGACCCCCCCCCCTGGATCCGCCATTGTAGGAGGATCTAGTAGAGGACCAATTTTTTTTTCTTTGCTTCAGCCTACTTGGTTAAGAGGTCTAAATACTCGATTTCTTCTTTAAGACTAACCAAGTGAAGCCGTTTCTAAGCGGACATGATCGGCGTAGAGTCACTTTAGTTTGTTTTTTAACCTTCTAACCTTGATTATTTCTATTTTATATATTTAAAATTAAACCCATTAAACCGTAGTGAATTTTCAAAGATTTTCTTTGGAAATTCACGAACGTCACCTCGGACGTTAGAAATGGAATGAAGAATTCGCCGCTGCAGGTATAATATTTTCAAGAAATAATTCATTCGATGCTACTTCAAAATCGCAGTTTGATTCGATCAGTTGATATTTTATTGTTCCCGTTAAGTACTAACTACAGACGTCTATCAGAGAAATGATGGATTTCGCTAGGGGACAACTGGAGATAGATTGCTGAACCTCATGAACTGAGTTTTACATAAGTATGCATTGTTCTTTAATAGACATGTCCACACAAACCGAGCTATCCCGCGAGGCATTTTATGCTCGAGGAATCTGCCTCGCGAGGCTGCTTGCTCTGTGTAGACGCGTCTATTGTTTCTCGACCGGGATACGAAACAAAATATGTGAGCAAACCAAAAGCCGACACTGGATGGCTCGGGCGCTCGGTCACTCGGCCGAGGCCGCGCACTCGCTTGCCCAGGGCTGGGCAAAATACATGCTCTGCTTTAATTGAAATACAAATTACAAAATACAGGATCGCAAGTAATCTTAATATATATAAATCTCGTGTCACAATGTTTGTCCTCAATGGACTCCTAAACTACTTAACCGATTATAATAAAATTCGCACACCATGTGCAGTTCGATCCAACTTAAGAGATAGGATAGTTTAAATCTCAAATTTTAGACCGGGTCCTCCACCCATGCGAAGCCGGGACGGGCCGCTAGTTAAAATATAAAATACCTATAAGTAAAGTATTTAAAATATAAAATACTGTATTTTAGCTTTTTTTAATTGAAATACAAAATACTTATTACAAATTACATTTTACTAAATATATAATCTAGACCAGCATGGGCTGAGTGGCCTGGAATGTTCTCAATTCGACGTTCATTTTTTTTTTGCGTGTTTTCGCCATGTTCGACGTACAGTGTAAAGACGCCAGCAGGTCCACCTGCCCGAATCTGTCAATTTTTACCAATCAAAAAATAACTTTCCGTTAAGTATTGTAATAAAGTTCAAAATCTATTAATGAAATTTGACAGATTGTGGTAGCAGTACATAACAGGTGCAGTATTGTCAACTCTAATTAGCTGCTTTACCATCATTGCAGAGAGTGCAATTACAGTAAATTAAGTTTAAATGTATTTTGGAGTTTCATGTATTTGAAATACTAATTACAAAATACTTCGTCGTCAGGTATTTGAAATACGAATTACAAATTACATTTTAAGGAAGTAATTCAAATACAAATACAAAATACGTATTTGTATTTCAATTACGTATTTCAAATACAAGTAATTCAAATACTGCCCAACCCTGCGCTTGCCTCGGCGGTGTCACGTCCGCAGCTGCTTCGCGCGGAAAATACCTCGCGAGGCTGCGCTCTCTGTGCGGACGCACCTATTTCAATACGGAACTGTGAACCTGCAAAATAAATAAATATTTTGTGTGAGTACTAACTCAGCAGGTTCTGCGGCTACTTGGAATTGAAGCCTGAACCTTCTCTTAAAGTAAACCTGATCACTGCGCCTGTCAGCACAATATATGTAAGTACAGAAATCAAATATTGGTGAATGCTTTGAAATAGTCATCAAACCATATTTTTTCCTTTGTGTTATAACTTAATGAAACTAGAATAAATCAACATTAAATAAATAAACTAACCTATATCGAAAACAAATAAATTGGAAGTTAAATATAGCCTTATATTTTGCAACGCCATCTATTGAAGAATAGAAATACTTTTAACTCCGATTACAACAACAGTGGAAGTAAAACGTCACAATGAATAAATTCAGCTATTGCCTAACAGATGGCGCTGTACCAAAAACAAGATATGAATTTTCACTTTTATGAAAAACTTTTTATTACAAGCACACTTTTAGTTCATGTTATGTATCAATATAACAACATGAAATGCACCAAAAGATAACCGCTATTAGATACATACAGCACTGAAACAGAATGATACAGTCGCATACGTGCTGTGTACCGGTTAGTCAAAAGCTCGAAAGTTTAGTAAATTACACGTCTAGCCCAGACGTATTATATTACCCAGTGATTGGGTTGTTGTCTTATATGGGTAAGATCTGCGGTATTTTCGTTAAACTGTGTGTTTTTCTTAATATTGAAATACATCCGTTTAAAATGTAAGGCGAAATACTTCGGGAAAAATGTGCAGCCAGCAATGATGAATTTATTTAAATTTTTAAATTGCGCTGCACGGGACAATTTATCAGAATATTATCGCAGTAAATATTAAGTATTACCTTTTATAGTAAGAATGTGAATTACCTACTTATTGATTGGAGCAATTAAATTTGATATGATAACAGGATTATTTTTGATATCAGATAAGTGCCCGACGATCGTCCACTTGGCATCGGAATCTTGTAAGGACATAGTCTTATTTTAATTTTTTTTTCAAATAATTTTTATCTAATAACGGAAAATTTGTGTTTTTTTTTCTAATGCCGCTATTTTATTTACAATCGCGAGTGGAATTTAAATTGATTTTTGGCAACTGAATATAGAAATCTAGAGAATTAAAAATAAAATTACAATAATTTATTCAAAGAGAGAGTATTAAAAATTAAATTGCAATAAATTATTTGCAGGCTCTCTCTTTTTTTGAATAAATATTTTTTTCAATTTGAAAGATGTTTAATTTATTGCTATTCAGGTTGCCAAAAACATTTTGAATTAAAAATCATGTCAATCAATAGGTCGTGATAATTCAGATTCGTTGCAACAATGGCGGACTCGGTGCAAGTGGCGGACCAATCCGCATCGGAACAGAACTCAGTGGAAGGCACGCAAGTAATCGTGCAAGACGCGCAAGTACACGCGCAAGACACGCAAGAAAGCGAGCAAGACGGCGTGCAACTGAAGAGGGACTTGCTTCAAGTCGTGGCCGACACTGAAGGCGCTATGATGTTGAAGGATATGAATGAGTGAGTCTTTTGAACTTATTTTTATTTTTAAGAATACCTATTGAATATTTAAACTTTTGACTCTAAGTATTTTGGAACTCCTCAAACTTGTTGCTGGTCACTTGATAAATTAATTGTTGGTGGCAACATTTTATTTCGATAATTATACGCTCAAATCACCATTTATCAATCTAACCATTTAGGAAAATAAGTTAAATCTTTCAGCAATCATAAAAAACTAAAACCTCTAACGAGTCACGTCTAATTTTTTTATTGATTTACCTACTTACACGTCGGCAAATCCTTGAGAATCCGTTTCAAATCATATAATTATGTTCATTATCGCTAAAAGACGTTTATTATCGTTATATAGGTACTTACATAAGTGATAAAGCATATGGAGTGCGTTATTTACTAGAAAAATGTTTATAGGTAACAGTTATCGTGGATATCTTTCGATTGGTGTTGTTGGATGTGAATCATTGTCATTTTGCTCTACTTGAATATGTAATTATGTTGCTATAATGTTCAATTTTACTTGATTGTTATCGGATATAGCTTTGTTCAAGGCCTTTTGAGATTTTGTATACGTCTGTTGGTACCTACCGTCCATAACGAAGAATGGATTTCATTTTAACAATTAGTTTGGTATAACCGTCACACGATGTCTTTAGGATCTAACTTATTTATTCTATGATCTGAGTTTGGATGACCCCTTCAGTTTTCTCCCTAACAGTTCCGCAACTTCCAGTCGTTATAAACACGCTTACAATTTAACTACCTACCCAAAAACTAATAACCTTTAACCTTTACAATTAGCTTTAAATACACAAATAACTGTCGGCGACCGAATAACGTCCACAGAGAAAACAGAAAAGTAAAAGTGATTGTTACGTATTGTTTATGGAATCTTGGCTGTATGGTCTCAGCTCCCTTTGCCTGTCCCAAAGAGGACCAAAAAAAATGTTTATGGACTCTTTATGAACAAAATCATAAAACCATAGAAACAGCTGTAAATAATTATATCCATGCAAGATCGAACGTATGATATGACGCAACTGAAGTAACGGAGTAATCAAGATAAACAGAAGGCGCATAGCAATCAGTCGCGTAGTGAATGTGAGCAATTTATATTAATTGAGGACCGAACTGTAACAACAGCTCATTGAAGCGATCACAACACAAACGGTACGTAAACAGAGCCCTGCTTTTGTTATTAATTTATGACAGGAGTAATTGAGAACTAATGTAAGTATGTGGTTGGATAGATGCGTGACGGATTTTTGAACTAACGGTTTTTTTCGGGTCCATGATTTCAATTCGAGTGAGGAATAAGTCTATAAGGCATTGAGATATTATTACTACGTATAGAGACGATACCAAGTATCACCACTGTCCCTGCATCCAGGATGAGACAACGCGCACAAGTTCATTCAGTTGTTTGACAGCTCTGTGGCGTGCTCTAGGCGCGCGCACTCATCCTGGATGGGACACTGTGGTGATGCGTGGTGTCGTCTCTATGTTGACGTTTTAAAGTGGCGCCTGTTACAGAAAAAATGAAAGGTAATCGTCTGTCTTAGGATGGACATGTGATGAGGCTACGAGTCTCATCTCATCTCATCAGAGTAATGA
Source organism: Agrotis ipsilon (assembly GCA_028554685.1). NCBI lineage: Eukaryota > Metazoa > Arthropoda > Insecta > Lepidoptera > Noctuidae > Agrotis > Agrotis ipsilon. The sequence goes on along the minus strand of CM052969.1, from coordinate 15,246,985 downwards.
GTATGAATGTTGATGAATGAAGAGGAAGAGGAAGGCCAAAGAAAGGATGGATGGATTGTCTAAAGAATGATATGAATGAAAAAGAAGTAAATGATACTGTGACGTCTGATAAGGGAAAACGAAAAAAAACCCACAGGAACATAAAATTTTGATAAAATCTATACAATGTGTTAACCTAGGCTAGGATATAAGCTATCCGATGTGCAATCCATTGAAATCGTGCAAAAGTATCCATTCATTTATTTTCACACTACTTGCTCGTAAATATCATATTATACGTCAGGCAAACCTACTGTAAAGCATGACATTATTCCCCCTCGCTCGAGCCGGGAATAATATATGTACTGAATTTCATTATTCCCGTGGGAATAATGTGATTTGAATTTGGAACCTCAAAGAAAACCGTATGAAAACTTTCACCAAGGGGTCGTATCAGTAATGGCGGCCGCTGGCAGCAACAGCTGATCGCTTACAGTGGTGCCAACTTCACGTTCGAAGGTTCCACATCAAATTTAAAATTCGAATTTATTAATTTCCTCGCAGTAGGTGTGAAAAGCAGAGTACGCTCCTCGGGAGTAAAGCTTCGTTGTCTTGGGCTGACTTGAATCCCTCGCTACACTAAGGATTCTTAACTTATTTCCCTCGTTTCACTCGGGAATTAACACTTGAACCTCCTCGTTGCGCTACGGAGGTTCACCCCAGAATCCTTAGTGTCGTTTCGGGATTCAATACGCCCGTGACGTAAGGCAATGCTTTACTCCCTTGGTGCGTAATCTACTATTGTAAGATATAGCACAAGCGATGAATGCATATAGCATTGTAAATTGAATGACATTTTCACAGCTATACCACAGATTACGCTATACGGAATCCTGTCGGCCCGTATTTGAGTAGCGCCTTACACTTTTATCTGTATTGATGAACCTTGTAGGTTTTATGCGATAATGTGATACACTACGGCAGTCTTAAAACAGAATGTTGGAGTACCACAACAATGAATTTTAAATCTAATGACCTGTCTTTTAAAGACCATAATAAACATGCCTAAATAATGGCCCAAGAGGAAGGTAATTTTCTTTTAGAAGCACCAACAGACATTTTGTCGAAGATAAACGTGACACAGATATTTATTTATTATGCACATGGGTCTTAAAATGCAATGTTTACTTAAAATACTCATTGTTTGGTTAAACATCACTCAGTTTAAATAAAAGAACAGCTAATTGCAAACCAAGTTTCTGTAATGCAGTTTTACGAGAAACAATTTTTGAAAATACTTATAATGTTACCGAGATTTACACGACTGTGGCAATAAAAATACATCATTCAAACAAAATACTACAAACATTGTATGAACTAAATTTAAAGGTGATCGCACGTGATTTATAAATGGACCAAGAATATAACCCTGTAGAATGCCTGGTTTTAAGAGGTTCCACACACATTGTTTTTAGGTTATAGCTTATCGTCAGTCATTGAAAAATATTCTACAAATCAGAAACATTTAATTGGGTCTTTTTTTGACTGTCAGACTTGACCGACTATGTTTATTCTGATGCCTTTTGGGTTCCAACGCTGTTTTGCCCGCATGTTGTCTTAATGGTGATTTTCTCATATCAATGTTCATTAATCACTTGAAATTTTCTTCTCTTAAGCTATCATATTCTAAACTGAATAATATACAGGTAGACTGTTTAGCAACAAAAAAATGTCAGTAGGAATATTTTGTGTACCAATTTCCTCAAATTCTTTCCGATTAGCGTCGATGTTCTGTAATGAACCGAATCTAATCTAAATAGTCTTCTGATAGTGCCTGATAGCTAATGCGTTGGAAAGATAAAAATTGAAGGTAATTTACATAATCTTAAAACGTGATTCAACGTTTACTAATAAGCGCTTGGTAATTATTATTACGGGCGACATTCTTTAGGATTTGTTACTTACCTACTGCTTGTGTTGTGTATTATAAATTAAAATTCGATTAACATACATACCTACTGCCTGATCCAATAAATCCATTTCCTCGTTATCATGAAGTTTACTAAATAGAATATCATCTCGAGTATTTAAAATATCGTCAATTATTAATAGAAAAGAAAATACTTACATATGTCAGAAAACGTCTATATATAGCAGTTCAATTATGCTCATATTACTTAGTTCCAGATTTCTAAACATCATCTCAGGCTATTACAGTCCACTGCTAGACACAAGCCTTCCTCTGCAATGAAACACCAGGCTCTTCACCTTCATCCAAGGTTAACACGAAAACCTTCATGGAATCCACACAAGGTGCCCCATTCAGGACGTTGATCCATCTTTACTCCCACACGTGTTTGCACCTTGCCGTTTGAATTATAAGTTCATTATTTTTATAGCATCGGACAGTCTTGTGGTTTAAGTAGACTGATGCATATTGCATACCTATTAAATCAAATTCCGCGCTTTGATTTTCTACTGCACCTGTACGATTTTGCTTTTTGGACATCGATCTGGGATTATGCCAATTAGAGAGTCGAAGAAAACCTTATATATACTGATAATGCTTTAGCAAAATGGAAAATGAGACAGTAGTCTGCATGACAATAGACACAAATACAATTCTACAAATACAATCATGCTATTATTTAGTACTGGATGTAAAAAGAACCATCTTATGGAAGACATCACAAGATTTGTAGAAGTAAAACTAAAACGTTTGATAAGAAATTTCAAACGAGAAAACTACTTAAGCAAGAATAATCAGTTTATCCTGTCATTCCTACTGAAGGTTTAGTAGGAAAATGAAAATAAGAAAAGGAGGTGAGAGATAATCCACCACAATAAAGCGCCGTATTCACGTTCCATCTTGCTGTACGTCCCGCCAAGGTCATACACGATGCACGAAGCAAAAACACCGTGATTATGACGTACGTCAAGCCTATTCACGTTGTTTTTGCGTCGTGCATCGTGCATGACGTACAGCCGTGACAGATGGTGAATACGGCGCTTAAGGCAGCAATGATGTCTAACAATACGAGATGAAAGAAAAATATGAAGTATCTAAGGCCAGGGCTTTCATTCGGAATTTGCAGACTGATTGTAAGATTACTGAGATAAACACATAAATACACAAGCTAAAGCCTAACATAAAAGATAGATAATCTTTTTATTTCAATTTTGCAATACAAAAATATAAATATTTTTTTCTAATATTCAATTAATCTATACGACCTCTGACCTCTTTGGATGAATGCCATAATACTCAATGAAAAAAAAAGTAAGCTACCTTACGGGGTCACACTTACCAATGTCTACCAACACGTATGCGGCAGACATAGCCTTTATTACATTCTAGTAAGATTGACATTTCTATAGCTCGACTGTATATGTGAAGTGGTAAAGATAGTAGTGTTCGAAAGACGAACACAGAATTTCTGTGTCTCTCATTGTTGACACGAGAACTGTTGAAATCTATGATGTTTTCAATGAATCATTGGTTCTTTCTAATCTTAAATATCTTGTGTCAATACTTGTCATTGGAAACGATAAAATTATCTGAAGTGGTTTTATGAGGACCGAAGTATTAGGAAAATTTATATTGTTATTGCAACTGCAGTTTCTTCTGATCAGCCACTCTGTTATTGTTTTTATTTTTATCATCTACTCAGGCCAGTCAATAATGCTTTTCGACTGATTCTATCCATAATTTCTGGCAGTTATAATTCTCTGTTGCTATGGAAAGACAAAATGGTCATTTTGCCGTTTCTTGATTCTGAATTCATAACTTTCTTTTCAATGTCTTCAAACATGTTATCATGTTCAATTTCGATGATTTGGGTTTTATCTACTATCTTTCTAATAAATTACTGACCTATTTCAAACCCATTAACAAATCTTAGCTGATGTTTTAACTACATCCACTTATCAATATTTAATTAATTATTTTACTACTCTTCTTCATAACCGTTTCTTTCTTCTTCAAGGTTCTTAACCTTCTTCTTCAAGTTGGAGTCGTTGCACCTTATCAAAAGTAAGACCAGTCTTCAGCGAAGTATTTATTTATCTGCCCACACATGAGTGTGCTTAGTTGGAACACACAGAACACATTGATGACACAATACGCTCTCACTTGACCGGGCCGCGCCGGTTCAGTACCGTGCCAACCTCCGCGGAGTTTCCATGTCAGTCGCTTAAACGCTGGCCGTTAGCGACACCAAACTTTTTAAACTTCGAACTCGTTGAATTTAAAAATAAAAAGAATTGAGCGGGAAAAGTGACAAGTGAAAATATTGTTGTAATTTTCTGGAGTTTGTAATAATCGTGTGTGGATATTGAAATCTATGTGTTTTAGATAAGAAGTGATAAAAAAATCGATAGGCACATGTTGTAAGGTTATTTCTCGTGTTGTGATGCACCGTGGGGTATCGAATGTTTTGGAGTAAGCAAGTTTCGGTTTAAGCAAGGTGAGTCGTGCATTTTTGCGGTCGTTGACTTTGAACTTTTTCAGACATCTCTTGATTCGTGAGTAAGTGAACCGATGATAATTTTGGCTATCGCGAAATAAGATTGCGATTGGGATCATCGGCTTTTGCAAGGTGCTAAGCAACATTTTATATTTTTTCGTAGGTACCTACTTTGTTTTTTTTTAATGTAAATTTTGACTAAGTAGGACTATGTAGGTATTTAAGAACGGGTATTTTGAGCAGCATTTCAAAGATAACTGAGTTATATCCTCTACATGTGCAGGTAAAAATAATCAAACTAAGTGATAGAATCTACTTTAATAAATGAACTACTTACCACAACATTTGTAGACATATAATTATTATTTTCTGATACTCCTACATCTTTAGATCTTCACATAATTATCGCCAATTATACAGATCTTATAACACAGTCCTCATCTGTTAAACTTCCGCATTTGTTTATTGATTGTTGTCATCTGTCTGCAATGTTTTCATAATGCGGCTCATTGTTTATTGCAAAATGGTTATGACCAAGAACACATAATATAACAGTCCAATGATACTCGAAAGATTAGGCAGAAGTGTCCGTAAATGATGCCCACATTTCGTCAGCCATGCATTTGATCGTTGTAATATGGGGCGAAAGGATTGATCCTTTGTCTATGATGACTACGCTACTGAGAAATACCAGTAGGAATACCCAATAACACTTTGCTAAAACTGAGAATCGTACCAAGGAACTTTTGATACATAGGTGTGCTTACGACCACTTATGCTGCAATGGTATTCTCTAAGATTTGCAGCTACGATAAGAACATAAAGTTGGAGATCTGCATCCGCGCTGCCTCCTTTAAATCTAAAGGAGGCAGCGCTGATGGATAATAGCTCTGCAGCCTTGTGTGCGACCTCAGCGTCAAATCCACAATTTGGTATTCACTAAGCTACTGAAAGCAACGTATTTATGTAGCAAGGCACTCTGGCTCGACTACGACCTCGTCATAGCTTAGAAAATATTTTTTAGAGAATAGCGTACTAACACCATGTCTTCACCATCTACCAAATCATGACTTACCGTCTGGCAAGTGGTCAAACGCCACGCTTTTTTTTTTTTTTTTTACGTGGTAAAATCATCAAATGAGACCTCCCACCCCGGGCAGGGCGAGAGGTACTGTCAGACTTGTACTGACTAAAATCCACGGTGTCCTTCAATGGCCCTTTATGTTCCTGGGTCACGGTGATGGTATAACACCCGCGACCCAAACGCCACCCTACGGTAAATGAAAAAATCTTACCCCACCTTTGTGACACCTTAAGCAATATGGATTTTGTTCTGCAGGTGTGACGTATGGCATTGCGGATATTCCAGCCTTCTCAATATTAACGACCATGCAGATAATGTCATAGCGTTCGACCTAAATTGTTCCAAAATTCATTAGAGCCGTACGGTTGGGTTTCCCACCGAGTTAGTGGTAACCGATAAGCATGGAATGGGTAAAGTCCAAAGTATAGGCACATTTTTAATAGGTAGTTTAACTCGGGTCTCCTTCGCAGGAAATTTGTGGTTTAGGGAATTAAGGTTGAGGTTAAATTTAAAAGCAATAAACCTACGAGTATTTAAGTTTCAGTTGCAAGATCAACAATCTATAGTTTTTCTTTTGGTAAAATCAAAGGAAGAAATCATAATATTAACAAAGTAATTGTAATCATTTCTACAAAGATTGATATAGACTTACAGCTCTAATTAATTTCATCATAGAATTTCTATAATATTGGCAGTTCCTGGTAATAAACATATCAAAAAGGCAAGTGGCAAATCGTGACCAATAATCTATCATATTCACGCATTATGTGACACCATAACAAATAACAATAGCCTTTATAAAAAATAGAGCTAAGAAAATTCAAAAAAAATAAAGGACAATGACAAAGACAATAGCAATTGAGGAATATCCATCGGAATCTCCACAATCGACATAAATTCTCAATCGTATCTATTCAGCCAAGAATATGGTTTATGAATTATGAATCATCAAGTTTGTTCGATAATGTAAATATTAAAACTAATGATGTCATTATGTCTGCGTGTGTCTAAGGAGTCATTGTTACTAAGCCTGGCGAGTTCATCTTAAAAGTATTTGTTTGCTAGTTTAGTCTCGAGGTGAGCTAGAATTAAATAATAGCTTCAACACTCGGTCTTTTCCTTTTTCTTCGTGCTACTGCACGTACTTTGTATACATTTTGTTAGTACAAAACTTTACTATTTCTACTACCTTTGTCGTCATTATTGAATTTATCCCAGGGGAGACATCACAGGAGACAGTACTCAAAGTTCTCCCGGCCTTACCGCGATATACTATTTCCCTGGAAACGTACTATCGGGAAATAAAAGTTTCCTACAACTCCTACAACTTAACACAGGTCATGGATACGGCTTAAAGATGTTAAATAAAGGCAGACCGTCAGACAGACATTTCGAATTGATAATATTTATACGGACTATAAATGTCGAACTTCATTATAATGTAACCTAAGAAGGCTACTGTCTAAAATTTAAAATAGCGATTCGTAAACACTAAAACTTGTCAGGATATGAAAGTCGGAAATACTGTGACGACATTTTTGGGTGTGTTAGTCAGGCGAGGCGGTTCTGTTAAAAATAAAGTTTTTGTGAGACAGGAAGCTGACTAAAGATACATACTTGTGTTCGGGTGATTTGTGACTATTTTCAACAAGCATTTAGAAATGAATTCCCTTGCAACCCGTCAATTCATCATCATCATCATCATATCAGCCCGGGATCACCCACTGCTGGGTATAGGCCTCCCCCTTCTTACGCCATATCTCTCTGTTCTGTGCGTCTCTTATCCATCCATTCCCCGCGATCTTAACGATATCGTCAATCCGTCAATTAATTGAAATAAACAACTACATCAACCTTAGTTTGATTTTAAAATAGTTAACAGTTTCAAAATCCCGACCTATAACCAAATGAAGTTTGGCTAACCTGATTTATATCGCTAAATTGATCCTATTACAGTTCAATGTATTCTCAATTCTTTAGCAATGATGCAGACATCTGCTTGAATACAACCAATGTCTTCATTCTGTATCGGGCTTTACTACCAGAACGAATCTGTATTTCCATGGTATAATCGTAGATGCAAACCCAAGCCGGCACTTCAATTTGTGTAAATAATTTCATCACCTATACAACATCGTTAGGAAACTGACATTGGGACAAACCACGCTATTTCTGAACCTATTTTAGGTGTTGCAGCTCCTGAAAGCCAGAATTAACAGTTAAAACCACCAGAAAAGCGCCGAGACAAATAAAATCTACGTGTCCCGGAGAATGAATTTATCCTTAGATCCTGCAACGAAATTAATTAGGAAACCGACATGTTCTAGAACTAAAAACTCAAAGGTGTTATGTGACATTCTTCAACCTCCACTGAGTATTTAACTGGGTGAATGATTATGGTCCACTTCCTATCACAAATAGGCCTGTGTCCCAGCGGTGGGAACATTATAGACAGTGCCGTAACTACCATTTTTTGGGCCCAGTGCGACCTTCTTTAACTGCGCCCTGGTGTGGCCAATTGTGGTCCTTTCCTGGCCATTTCTACGCCCCTTGCCCTGTGGCCTTTCGCACACTCCTATTTTCAGTATCATACGGGTCATGTTACTGAAATATTGCCTGTATTTTCATTATATTTCTTCTAGTTATTGCCAAATTCAAATTCATTTGTGTCCTCGAAAGCCTCCAATCAATTTTGATTGACCGCGATGAGCACATAAATGACCGTTATACAAATAGATTGGCGTCTTTCTATCATTGGCCATTGCTAATAATGCAAACTTTAGTATTCAAAACTACTTTCTCCTTTATTTTGATATGTTTGAATGTGATACTTATGTGGAGATCAGTAGGAGTTAGGAGGCGTTAATATTATTTCTCTTTGTCTTCTCCATTTTATATTTTCAACTAGGTGATGTTCCCCGTAGTTTTACTCCTACTGCTCAGCTTCTATTCATCTTTGCTTGATGTTTTATAGCAATTAGAACCAGTAGTCACTGAGATTAGTCGTGCGTCCAACCAAACATACAAACTCTTCAGCTTCTTAACTTGCTTTTTTAATTTGATTCCATTAATCATAAATGTAAGAACTTTCTATCATATATTTTTTAATTCCCAATACTTCATTCTGTGGTATATTATGAACAGCGAGTACCTACTGACGTCACACTCTGATGCGTTTTATCCTTGTCAAATATTTATTTTACTAATGATATAATATGACTTATTAGATCCTTCGATCATTAATCATAGATCCAATGTAACTTGATAGCACAACCACGTCTCCATGCCATAAACAATTTCTTTCGATCAGAAACTGAATACCATTGCCAATAAACATCAACACCTAATCTATAAACGTTTCCATCTTGACCATAACTCTTTTAATGGAGGAAATTGTAAGAGCCATTATTTATGACATTTAAAGGCAAGGCTATAAAGTTATAAAGTGCCAATGAAAATGCAAACTATCACATTTCTAATAAAAAGGATGTCCACTTTAGAGAACGCGACGCGACGCGACGGTTGGCTCGTTGGCTGAGCGATCGACTGTTGTGCAACGTGTTGCGGGTACGATTCTCGCATGGAACAAATACCTATTTATTATATGATCTGCAAGTAGTTGTTCCGGGTCTGGATTTTTATGTATGTTTGTAAACGCACCTACGATTCAGGAGAAACTCTTACCAATGGGCAACGTCTGGGGTTAAAAAGTTATGATTCAGCGAATCGAATCGTATGAAAGACATACTTTTTACATAACACCTATGGCTAAACATGCCATGCCAGTCTAAACAATAAAAGTTATGTGTATATTTATTGTTTTAATATTGTAATAAAAAAAGAGAGCCATTGTATTAGATACGTAACGATTGAGTCAGATATCCATAGACTACATATACCTAGATTATGACGAGGGCATTCCGTTCAATGCTTGTAACATATGTGTTTTATTTAGGTAGTTAGAATAGTTTATTATAATAATATTCTACAATTATCACATAACGCCATTCTAGTCCCAAGCTGAGCAGAGCTTGTGTTATGGATACTACACAACTGATAAACATACTTATAGATAAATTACACCCAGACACGGAACAAATGTTCATGATCATCACACAAACATTTGTCCTGGGTGGGAATCGAAACCACGACCCCGGCATAGCAGTCAGGGTCACTAACCACCAGACCAACAGGCCAGTCAATTTATTATTCCGATTTTTTTTAAACTTTTATAGTCTTTATTTACAAAATGATGGATTATCGAGGATGAAGCACGATCTATGGATTGTATCTACGAATCACGATCACAATCACGGTCTACGAATGGTCACCCGACCATTCGTAGATATCGAGAGTCTGGCACGTCAAGTTGTTGATCTCCGCTTTCAATTTGAGAACTTTAAAATCATGGGGTTAGTGTCCATGCGGCAGTACCAAGTACAAACCAGTACCCCTAGCACGAGTTTTCACTCCTTTACAGAATCTTTCCAGTATTTACAGCGTTTCTTTAGCGCCTCTGATGTGCGAAGAAGGAACATTTTTTTTTCCTTGAAAATTGTCAATTTGAAATTGTCAAAGTTCCAGTCTACGTCTCAAATACTGAAAACTCGTGCTAGGGGTACGGGTTGTGGAAAGGTACTGAAAAATTTGCATCTGGTTTTACTGAAGGAGATAATCCAAACAGCTAGACTTTCAAGTTGAAAAAAAAAATGGACACTATGTATTTTTCCATCCGCAATTACTTAGTGATTTTGTTGTAGAATCCAAGGCAGTTAAATTAATTCTCCGGGACTAAGTCAAGCTTTATTGTCTCGTCTGCATTTTTATGGCAGCCGCCACTGTTGATTCTAGCTATCAAAAATTGCAATGGTTTGGGATTAATACGGTGGAGTTGTACCAAAAAAAAGAACAACTTCCAAGTACCATTGCAAGTTTTTTTTTCTATTCTATAAATTAACTACTTCAATTTAAAACAGTTATCCTGAGTAATTGCGTATAAAATCTACTAACGCGATCCGTGACAACAGTAATTAAATATTAGTTTACACGCTTCAAGTCATCAAACTTTTAGCCACAGAAATAAAACCGCGAGATGTCCATTAACCTATTGATAATCAGTTCGATCTAGCAATAAATTATCTGTACAGCCGATTATTATGTTTTTAGATTACTTTAATGAACAATAAATGAGAAATGGTGGGCTAATCGCTTGTGGCGAAGCCGGTTTCTCTAGACGAGATTATGTCATGCGTAGGATTATGTTATGAAGGCGTTTTTACAGTTATGTTTAATATGTCTATTTATTTATATTATACAATAATAATAAGTGAGTAATATATTTCTGACAAGCTGGCGTTTTCCCAAGTATCACGGGGTTAATACGACCTTTTCTTCACGAAGAACGGAAAGCCATCATTCCATGACTCTGTAACTAAATTTTTTTTTTCCTGGATTCACTGCCTAAATGGATTAAGTGTCATTTCATTTTTTTACTCTTAATACTTAATCATGCTTATTATGTTACACATTATAATAGCATAATCATCAGCTTATAATGTTCCCTCTGCTGGATCACAGGCCTTTTCTCTGTGAGAGCGAGTGGGCTGTTATCCACCACGAGGTGGGTAACATGAAAATAAAGACTGATACATTTATAAGAAACTAATTATTCCAGTAAGTTACATCCTCTGATACATTTAGGTCATAATTTAAAATAATAAGTATATAACCAATTGTTTATTTATTTAAAAAGTGTCACAATTTAATTAGTAACAATAATTCCAGTGAAATAGAGAATGTTGCCACATGCGAACATTGCGATGTACTCGTAGCACGTATTGTAGACTACAATTGACTAATCAATAGGTACATAATTGAAATGTCTTTAATAAAAACATAATATACGTTTCAGTGAATGGATTGGTCACGAATTAAGTATTAATATTTGTACAAATGTACATAGATACCACCGTTTACAAGATAGTTATTTTTTCCTTTAACCCTAAAAAAGTTTAAAAAATTATAATCGTATTGTAAAAAAAGAAAAGTTAATACAGTGATTAATTTAGTTACTCAGCTCTTAAGTAAAGTTACATTAGGTGGAGTGATTTTGGGTTTAAACCTAATTTTACAACATCCGATCCGTAATGACCTTATTTCGGGTAAACCTGGTAAAATTCCTGGCTAGTTTCCATAAAAGGATCCATGATTCCTTTGTGTATTTTCCTCTATTCTGCATTGTTTTCAATCTCGTCATTTACAAAAACTCATGTGTTTTTCCCACTCCAATGGGCAGAAATTAAGTTACAAAACTAACATAAATTAGCAAAACTTTGTAAAAAAACCGCGGTTTTAAGATAATCCAAACAATACTTCAAAATCACACATATGTAGGTATACCGCAAAATCACAATTAATTGCCATGCGACATATAATTGACACTCAAGTAAGTTTCCCAGGAAACAATAATGGGAAATATTACCGAGTACAAGAAAAGCTTTTCCCATACAAATGTATGGTAGCAATCTTAAACAGGGAAGGGGAAACGTACGCCTTTAATTCTTCTCATCGCATTATTTTCCTTATGTAATCGTCTTTGTAATGTAAACTATTTATATGTTAATGTTGTTTACATGTTTATGACCATATAGGCTGATCAGTAGCATTTACGCAGAATATAATGTCATCTCTGTTTATAGGACTGACAAGTTTCCAGGAAAATCATTCCCCTGCTTTGTTTAGTTTCATCTTTTAATTAATACTTTAAAATAAATAATGAAGAAACTAATTCAGACATTAGAAACATGATCAGTTTTATAGTTGATCTTTGTATACGCAAACTATCTTGAAGATTTAATTCTGTCGATCAATTGCTTATTTTTAGAATAGAGTTTTTTCTAGGTACTGTTAAATGGAAAAACTGCACCATTACTGAATCCACCATTTATTCAATAATAGTAGATTATTAACCAAGGGGATAAAGCAGGGTCTTCTGTCGCGGGTGGCGAATTAAATCGCGAGCGTAACGAAGGACTCGAGGTTTACTCCCGAGCGTAGCGAGGGTGTTAAAAACTTAAATCACGAGCGAAGCGAGGGATTTAAGACGAGTCCTGAGTGTAGCGAGGGATTAAGTTCACCCAAGACTAAGGCAGCTTTATCACCGAGGAAAATACTCTACTTTTCGTACCATTTGCGAAAAAATAACACAGTAATAATATGAGATACGCATTTTAAACATTAATATTTAACATTAACTTATTTATAAAAATAAGTAAAAATAAACTCAACGTTTATGTATTTGAAGAATACAAAAACGCGGCAAATTAAAAAAGCAAAGGCATCAAGCTCATACGGCCTCGTCGATTTTCGTAATTTTATTTAACTAGATGAAAATCCGGCTTCGCTCGGGTGAAACGTGTGTCCCAAATACTGCATATCAAGGTACTAAATGTAGGTGTCACGGTAAGTCATAGGCCGAAAATAAAGAAAGAAAAAAAAAACTCAACATGATAACCGATGTCAATAATGGCGGCTGCGATCTGTCTGGTCAGAAAATCATTAGAAATTTACAAAATACTCGACAATCCGAATTTTGCGGATATATGTTGTCGACTCGAAATCTTTATTTTTTAATGTTTTATTATTCTGGTTAGCTTTCGATCGAGTCTAGCGTAATCTAAGTATTCCAAATTTAAATCACATTCTCTCCCTAGAGAGAGAATGAAATTCAGTACAACATTCTTTCCCTGTTTTTCACAGATTAAAAATGACTATTGTTATGTTCGCTTTTTGTGGCATAGAATGTCACTTTTTTGAGCAAGTGGTACGAAAAATATAATTATCATCTTGGAACTTGAATTTGCCAGTCATGTCCAATCACACCGCGCTGACATACGTCACCCTGACTTGTCTCTGCTTGCTCCACTAAGGATGTACAGTCAGCATCGAAAGTTGCTGACCATATTCAGATTTTCAAAATCACTGTACAACGTATTTTTACGTATTATTTCGTTGTACAAAGATTTTGTAAATCTGAATGTGGTCAGCAACTTTCGATGCTGACTGTACCACGATGCGTAGGGTTGGGATTCCAGTAACCGATTCACGTTTAACAGTACATATATCACGTTGAAGGAATAGAAATGCACATTTTTTACTTAATTTGAATTTAATAACTTCTATTTGAATCTATTCCTGGGAAAAACAAAAGATGCAAACTATCAATAAATCGCTGAAATTCAGATGTAAACTTAAATTAACGTGATCCTGACCAAGACCTATACCATGACGTCTTATAAAGCGTGAGTACTTCCGTTCAGGAAACGAGATGACGCTAGACGAATTTTATAGCTCAGACTTTTTCCCACAGCTTAACAACTCACGCCTTAAGACGACATGATAGGCCACCTGATCTTAAAAAACAATTTTTTCACCAAGGCAAGCAAATTAAGGAAAGTTTTTACTGTAGCAAAAGATATTCAAACAAAAGAAAACAATGTCCCAATAAAAGCAATTACTCATTGACGCAAGCTTATCAAAGTAACTAACATTTTAGGTGAAGACATGTTTAATCACACCGATCTGCTCACCCGTCACGTACACTTGAAGGAGCCATGACATCACCACATGACTCAAGAAACGCGAATTTTGAGACGTCAACAAGGATTTAGCGATTAGGACTTGTTTCTCCATATGTGCCGGCAATAAAATGTAATTTAGCTGGCTTGTGTAGGTGAGATAAACTCAAAATTGTAGCAGTTACAGCATCAATTGCTTTGTCATCATTATGTTGTGAAAACCGGGTAATTCAGGGAGCAATGCTAAGCAATAGAGCAATGGCACTATTGATGATGGCAATGAAAATTAAATACCGATAAACAAGCACAGGATAACCATTTCCATAGGTCGATAATGGCAGCACTACTTTCAGAAAATGGTATTTATTTAATAGGTCGATAGTAAAAAGCTGATGGCAATTAAAGAAACTATGACAATAATACAATCAATTAAGAACTTATGTTAATAACCTTAATACCAGTAATAAAAATAAATTTAACAATCCTAAAACTAAACACATAACTACGCATGCAAATCCACAAGTGGGTCGCCGACTGCCTATAAATTGAGGACATCCAGGAAATGCAAGCGAGTTCATATACCGCGATAGAGACCCTGAAAAATTTACAAGCGACTAATTGACAATGGCTTCGTTAAATCTAGACAGGATACCTCGTAATTGTGGTTGGAAGGTCGTTGATAACTGTAAAATTATTCGCTGAATTTGAGAAGATAGCAAACATTATTTAATTTCGTTAGCCGGTCCGGCCAATCTGTCTTTCGTAGATCTGAGTATTCAGATGCTCTATATTCTGACAATCATCATACTAAGGTAAAATCGTGTTACTCTGACATGCAATTATGCCAAGCAGAGATCAGATAGACAGACGATGCATTTTAAATGAAAACTTATAATCGACTAGACAGACAACACACAACTTGTGGCACAGACACAGGGTCGGTAACGCGCAAGCGATATCTCTGGTGTTGCAAGTGTCCATATGTTACGGTACCCGATTTCCATCATCAAAATGAGTACTAAAAAAACAAACGATTTTAAAGGCTAAGTAGATGATGAGTAAAGTTTGGTTTCCATTCAGAAGAGAATGTAAATATAACACCACAAATTTGGTCTCAAAGTAAAAACAGAAGGATGATGTTAAAAAGTGCAATCAGAGAAGGACTACTAGAAATGGTTCTCTTTAACCCACATATACAACGTTAAACGTTAAAAGAAAAATAGGTTTTTCATACAAAATGAGAAACTGATCGAGCCCATCAGTATGAAAAATCTTTTTTTTTTTGCGAATTTCCAAAAGTCTTAGAACAAACATTGTACAAACATAACATGGGCTGAGTTACCCCACGAGAAGTTTTGCGCTTTCAACGTTACACGTTGTATAATAAAAAGTGAGGTACTGTTATAGTCACGTTACAAATGCAACGTATTATATACTTGAACTTTGCATACCGGAAGCTCACGTAATGCAGAAGGATATAAGCCACATTCCCGCCATTGCAAGACCTTAGCTGGCAACTGACAAATATGGAGCATCCCATACAAAGACTATAAGAAAATTGCTTTAGGATACGGATAATGTAAAGTGCTAACAACGTGACAATCTATACGTGAAATTGATCCTTGAAAGACCAAATGCTTAGGTATGAGACTGATTTAGTTACTGATGGCAATCCTGGAAAAAATCATGTGTAATACCTACCTCATGAGCGTTTGTCACATGATAAGGCCCACAAATATAGCTATAAATCATCGGCAGCCTTATTTCAACCACTAAGTTCACTGTTTCAAGTATCGTTCTAATCTTCAAAATGGTACCCAGTCTTAGTCTTACAATTTTGACGTAGATTGACGTTGGTCCTTCGAGTTGACTTCAACTCGTCAACCTTTCTTCTCTCAACTCTTCAACCAACGTCAATCAAATATTCATTATCAATGATAGACTATCTAATTCATTGTCATCTTCCTGCCCTTATTCTATTTTACTTGGGGTCGGCGCAACACGTTTTCTTCTTCCATTCTCCCCTATCTGACGTCACAGCGTCATTTACTCCTTTTTCTTTCATATCATTCTTCCCACAATCCATCCATCTTCCCTTTACCCTTCCTCTTCCGCTCCTTCCATCAACATTTATATCCCATCTACTAGTTTTATTTTACCTGAAAGTTAATTTTAGACTATCCAAAAGAACCTTCTAAAGCTAAACAGTTGTAGAAGGCTGATCTGAAGCTAAGAACCGGTATTATGAAAGGTTGATATAATCACGACTTTTTTATTACAACCGCGTCTAGTCGTGCGATGGATTTGTGTTAAAGTTATTAGAATTTATTACCAACTATCACTGAATTGTGTTTAACAGTCAGCGGACAAGGTATAGAAAAGATGATGGAAAATTATATCACTAAATAGGTGAACGATGGCTTGTAGGCTACTTACTTTACTTTATAATTTTACCCTATTTATTGCAATACATTCTTCCCCAAGGAGTCCACAGCAGCACACGATCTGCATGCTGCTGATCTGATCAGATTTTTTCATCCAGCTACTGCTAGCTACCTTCTTCAGGTCATCGAATCAATCTTACCGGGGGTCGTACTTTACTTAGACTCATTTTAATATCATAGATCTAACACAATGTCTAGCTAGTGAATAAGACTGTTTATGGGAAAGTTAATTATATAAAAGAAATAAAGGTAAAATACTTTTCAAAGCTAAGTTTGTTACTTTTATGTTAAATTCTGAAACTTTTTTCTCATATTCCCAGTTTTAAGTAATAGCAGTTAGAAGGCGCTGTCGTAGGGAAGTGAACATTTTGGGAAATTGACGTTTCGGGTAATGGACATGTTAGGAAATGGACATTATGGGATGTGGACATTTTGGGAAACGAACGTTTTTCAACCGGTGGACATTTTGAGCCTGAGCGTTTTATTGCACCCAACAAATCTGATAATATATTCACAACAAATTTATGTAAAGCCACATCATGACTTACCAAGGACTCGCAAGACTTTGTTTTCTAAAGGGTGCATACCTTTACGTCATGCTGATGCATGTGTCACGATCTATGTATATACGGATAATGAGGTCATAAAGAGGTTGAGAAGGCTAATGTATAATATTTATGTATTAGGATACCAACTATGTATCATTATATAAGCACGATTGTTAGTTATCTTTAACCGTTAGTCGTCTGAATCGCTGAGCTGATTATGATGAACTGGTACAGGGTTGAATAGGCCTCTGAAGACGGTGATAAGCTACTTTTTTGCCTGAAACTTGAAGGGAGAAATATTGGGGGGTAGAGCAAGCGAATCTGTGAGCAAAATCTAGTAGTATTAGCTAATGTAAAAATAAATGGAAGTGAAAACAACAACAAACAAAGTTAAGTATTTATAAATCGGTTTATTATTTTAATAAGCAACTGTAACAAATACACACATATGTGTAAGGAAATACATAATACGTATACATAAACTTGTAATACTTATATCCGAGAATTTAGATCAAAGGTTTGTCCTGAAGGAAATTAAAGGCAATTTAGTAATATCGTTTCTAACAGTAACAAGAATTTACTTTTGTAAACGAACAATTATTGTGCAGTCGTCCCAGCCGGGGTCGCGGGACTGTCTTTTCAGGTAAACGTGGCCCCGTAACTTAAAGGGCTATTGAAAAACACCGTGGATTTTAGTACGAGTCTGCCAGTACCTCAAGTCCCGCCCTGGATGGGAGGACTCACCTTATGATTAAAAAAACGAAAAGATTACATTGTAATGCAAACAAAACTGCAAGTGCCTCAATGACGTCACACCATGAACTTACAAACATCAACGTCATTGTAGCATACATTTAGGAGACTGTTTGTCGGATGTGCAAAGTAGGTCGCGGGTGTGGTCAGAGGTGCGCCATCGTGGGTTTGATGGGCTGCCGACTGCTCTTATAGTCAGTCCCCATTGATGTTTTGTTCTCACCTGTTTTGTGTCTTTTGTTGGTGGACAACTTTTTGTGTGTTGTATAGTTTTGTACATGACTGTATTATATACCCATTTGGTTTAAATGTTGTACTTTCTAGATAAATCCAAATCTAGTCCGCCAAAAAACAAAACTTTTTTTAGAATCCTCCAGTTTCTCAAGCTGATTTATTTTGACTATAAAGTTTTTAGAGTCCAATTTGCAATATAAAATGGGAAATCTACTGAAAAAGTAGAAAATATGACGCTTATATGGGCCGCTATTTCATATAACTAAAATCATCCAAAAATATCGTACCAACATAGAAACACACCCATTTAAAGTATCAATAACTGTGAACTCTCATTGGAGATTTGGAATAGGCTATTGAGCCTATTCCAGCCATTCTCAAAGTTTGGAGGCTCTGCGAGAATAGATAGATACTAGTAATAATGAGAACTACTTTTTTTTCATATCTGTTTAAAATACATACACATCTACGACCTATGCGACTACCAAAATAAAATATTGCAATAGAATGGTTGCCGCAAATAATATAAGACTTAATTCTTCGATCAACAGAGATTCGAGATTTTAATTGTTAGATGATCATTATGTAGTTTTATACATCCTTTTTCAATTTATCTTTTTTTTTCAGTTTATTTTACGGTTCCGTCAGTGTTTTCCCTTTTCAAAATGGTTCCGTCACCATTCAATTTTGGGAACCGTTAGCCTACTCGTATCGAATGGATGTCATATTACTGCCAACACAGCGCCCATGGGGACCGATGACATAAAAATAAAAATGGAGGCACAAGGCGCGGCATTTTATAACTGTACCTTCCGAGTTATTGTATCAACATGTCTACGTGTGTGTATGTTGATATGAGAATGGAAACTGTTCTTTCCTTATTGATTCCATAAAAGATTTTTTACTGAAGGTTTAAGCTGTTGCTTTCTCTTTTTTGTTTTTTTACTAGTTTATGTTTCTGTTAGGCTAGTTTCTGCTTCTGTGATCTGTGTGGCACGTTGCTATCATATTATTTTTGAGAAATAGCACAGGTTATATATGTCATATAGAGCTATATATACTCCTACCGACTTATCAATGTCATCGTCACCATTTCAGCCCAAAATCGCCCACAGTTTGTGGTTCTGTGCATCCCTAATATGTCTTCCAGTTTCGGATGCTGGGAAAATAAAAGATTAGGTGTCGACAGGTCCACATAAATATAAAACAAAGCCGGTCTAAGTAGTGACTATTACATAAAACGTAACAAGGAGGATATCAAATTAGCAAAGATACTTACTGATATTAGGCCATAACTTCCACCCTATAGACCATTAAAAAAATATATATTTTCGTTCCCGGTTGAGCAAAAAGTAAATAAGTAAAAATAGGAGCTGAAACGGAAATATCATAGTAACTCTAAACTTACAAATGTATTAAAAATTGTTGCTAAAACAGAAACAAGAAAACCTCTTTTTGACAGAATTTCCTACTCTTTAGAAGCTGTTTCCGTTAACCTAGACTTACGCGAAAGTTTTAGTGAAAAGTACAACCTTTGAGAGTGCATTTAAACATCAGATAAACGCTTGTAATAACATGAAAGGCATCTCGGGAAAAGGAACTGAAATGTGAAAGCGCACCTCATGAGCTTGTGAACTAAGAGTTGTCGTAAATAATATTATGTAGTTGTAATATTATGGAGTCAGACAATACCTTAGCAAAGTTATTGTGATGTGAAAACAATAGAAGTACCTACTTCAGCTAAATCATTTTCGTGTTTAATTTCTTTACTTTATTGCTTGCTTACTTAAGCTAGGGTTCTCAGATCTACCTATGGTTTCTTTTAAAATTCCTTCTTTTAATGTATAAACATTTCAATATTTTCTTTCCTTTGACTTGTGCAGTATGATTAACTTGAGACAACTTTGCTGTTAACACTCTATTACATTTCCTTGTTTTCTAAATTCCTGTCGTTCAAAGTTTCTCCGCATTCGGACTATTGACCTATAGTACGTTTTACGGAAATTTTCGAAAAACCAGGTGAAATGACTATAAATAGATTACAGTAACACAACACCTTAGTTACCAACTTATTTATCTTGGAGATAAGGTTGTTTATATATCCTAGACCAGGGGTCACCAATTAGTTATGCTCGGGGTCCGTTTTAAGAAATGAAATGGCAATCGCGGTCCGCACATTTTATAGGAAAAAAAATATTAAAAAAATGTAGTTACGGAAATAACAAAGATAATTTTTTACTTTTCAATGGGAAAAAATATTTTTTCTGTTGTGGACTATCTGTCTGAAGTTTGGAGTATAATTGGTGCACGCTATTGTCATTAAATCCTGGAGATGTTCATTAGTAAGTTGAGATCGAAATTTATTCTTAATGAAATTCATCTTTGAAAATGCTGCTTCACAAATATATGTTGACCCAAACAAAGTAAGAAGTTTCATAGCTATTTTTTTTAGTTCTGGATATTTATTACCACACACAAATTTTATCCAGAACTCTTCACAGGAAACTTCTGCATGTTTGTGTTTTAAAACTGTGTTTTCTTGGAAATCGATCATTTCTATCTGCAGAGTAGCTTTATCACTCCCGAAAACATTTGCAGCTTCGTTGCTCCATTCACCATCAGGATGCAGAGAGTAAATGCTGCTGAGGATTTCTACAACATTCTCAATTTTCTTAAAATCTGCGAACCTGTTTTCAAATTCCGATTTCAGATCTGTAATGAACGTCTTGTATTGGCCGACATCAATCTCGCTGTCACTGCTGCAATAAGCAATGGCAGCTACATTTTCTTTTTCTTTTAGGAAACTTAAATAGGCGTTTGCTGAAGTTTGATCACTATTAAAAAGGTATATTTTTAAGTGCTCTAAAATGCTGAAGAATCTTTCTAAAACGCAGCCTTTGCTTCGTCCCGCGCGCTTCCCCGCCCCGATGATAAACCGTTAACAATCCGCGAACTTGCATGTTTGTCGAAATTTGTCGAATTGACGTTAACAAAGATAGTGCGGGAGATACATTTTTATTAAATTTCGTGCTCTGTAGTGCAAGTTGCTGTGTTCTTGGGGTCCGCACAAAATGGGTTGGCGGTCCGGATGCGGACCGCGGTCCGCCATTTGGTGACCCCTGTCCTAGACTTTATTCTAGGTCGCGGGACTTATCCCTGACCCTGGAACGGAAAGGGCTAATGAAGGACACCGTGGATTTTAGTAAGTACAAGTCGGTCAGTCCCTACCGCCCTGCCCTGGGTAGGAGGACTCTCTTCTATAAATGATGATTTTATCACGATAAAAAAAGACTTAATTCTAAACTACTTTACGCAACAGTTTAATATGTCCAGACTGTGGTTTTTAATTCAAGATGTGATGAACAAAAATGAGCAGTACTTTTTTGTATGTCAGCCAGTTTGGGTTTGGCTGTGTACCTCAAAGTACATCGACTTATGCTTGACCTTATATTAAGAGGAGTTGCCAAAAACCATAAATTACACACACACACTTAGTCATCCGCTCGTGAATGTCACTGACATTTGCTTTTTTCGGCAATAACTTAACTTTCCAGACAAGTCAGGTGAGTGGAGATGTGTGAGCGAGGTTTTTTGAAATCACGAATCGAATATATTATACTAAAAAAAAGCATGCCACTGTCTAGATTTTGCTTTTACAATACATCTCCAAAGTAACAATATCTGTCTGTCCGTTAAAGGCTCACATCATTGATCATGGGAAACTGATACGCTGGAATGCCTCATCCCACTGCTGCTTGTCCAGGAAAAGGCCTCTCCCCATGACTTCTAGTTTCTTCGATCTAGACAGAAATTGACACTGGTCGTTGGTTTTACCCAGCTAGTCACGCCATCTTCTTCAAACGTATTGTCCTGTGATAAATTTCCGGTCTCCATGCCATCAAATCCGCTAGTAAAACCAAGTTCCCAAGAAAAGTAGAACATGCTTACACCAAAAAAACAACAAACGATGCCAATTAGGTATGAACTGCCTTAAACCTAATTAGGATCATTTCGCACTTCACAGGCTTCATTGCTTTAACACCTACCTATTTTAGTACTCAACCAAGGGCAAGAGGTGATCTAAATATTTTTATGTAGTTTATGTTGACGGTAACTTTTCTTATAATTTGACCGATCTTCTTTATTGGTAACGAGATCCAAGGTTCATTTACTAGGTTGAGAAAGAGTTTCACCACTTCATGCGTCAAGAACCGTGCCCCACGGATGGCAATGTCATGGTCCGCCGTGGTTTCGCACTAGGTTTAAATTTTCGACTTACCAGGTTGATTTTTCGAAAAGTAACTTACAGAAAATTTTGTCAATTACTTTACAACGAATACATAAAAAAGGAATGATTGAATATGCTGCAGTCGATCGAAAGTTATGCTCTTACGGACGTCTTATAATAAGTGAAGAAGAAACATAATAGTCTGAGTACTAAATTCCAATGTTACCTTACCTTTCGTGAATTTTAGAGTTATACTTATTTCACAGATTTCAGTATACATTTTTTAGTTATACAAATATGCTAACGAAACAATGATGTGCAGAAAGTATAATTTGTTGCAAAATAAATTAAACATAAGGCCTTGATAACTCGTTTGAACATCGGAATTAATTAAAATAATTTAACACTCTTTATGAATCTTTCTTTGGACGAGTTATTCAGATCATTTTGCAACACAGATTTTCAGATTCTTGTTTAAAAAATAAACTAAGATTAACTTAATTTATTTCCAAACACTTAATTAAATCTGTTCTAATTGCCCATTCAAGTTAATTTTCGTAATTAAATCAGTCGTTTCGTAATCGCGTTTCAAGTAAACCGAGAATTAGCTCTATCAGGTACTGAATTTGATAGTGCTCTGGTAAAATAACAAATAAGTGGCAAATTACTATAGTATACTCTCTAACTTAAGATTACCCAAATATGTAGTTTCTGACCTACATAGTCTGCCTCACCTTTTTCTTTTTATTTAGCGATAAGTTCGATTGTCCACTGTCTAGCCCGATGGTAAACGAAGATGTGGTTGATGGTATATTTTTTGGGTTTGTCTTCACGGATCCCGGTATCAGATTGAATTCGCCACTGATCACGGCGAGCAGGAGACAAAAATCTCAAAGGAAATATCTCTTTTATAAAAAAAGGTTTAGGATATCACAATAATTATGGAAATTATAAAACTCGAAAATGGAAACACTAAAACACTTTCAAAAAACAAGTTTTACTAGAATTTCTTTAAGAATTAAAATAACGTTAAAGAATAATGCAAATAAAAAAATATTCCTTTTTAGAAAAGGCAGATTTACGAAATGGTTAGGTCACATTCACCATTGCCTTTCTTTATGAATCAAATAAACTTATATAACGAAGAGACAGGTGACACAACTAGATTCCATCGAAAGATCTAGTCTAGGCATTATAAAAAGCCATAAAAGAGAAGGTAATTTAATAGACTGCATAAATAATTTTATTTTTCATTTCACAGAATTAAAATTGTGAATGAATTATGTAGTTATAAAAAAAACTAGTGTTTGCTCGCGGCTTTGAGACAACAGAAAATGACAATCGATTTGGGTTGTAAAGGTAGCACCATCTATTTTCAAAAGGACATTATTGTTATTTTCGTCGAGAAACGTTTTTTCCGAGATGAAAGGTACCCTATTTCTGTCTCATATGTACATCTGACAACGTAGGCAAACAACCATACTTTCTTTCTCTTTTTTTAAAACATTACCAGTGCCTACGTACGCTAAAACTCGAAAATTATCCTTCGGGAAGATAAAATCAGGATAAAAACTATCCTATGTGTTAATCCGGGTCATAAGATGTCTGTGTACCAAATCTCACCCAAATTCGTTCAGTAATTTTTGAGTGAAAGAGTAACAAACATCCATCCATATATCCCATCTTCACAAACTTTTGCATTTATAATATTAGTAGGAATAAAATAAATTAGGATGAAATAATGAATGTATCAGCTTACCTCACAGTGAAGGGAAGCTTGAAGATCCAATATTACAAAAAAAAAACTATCTGTAATGTAATCAGTCTGATACTGAACGAATTTATCTTTGCTGCGAATCGTAAAAGTGCGGTTCTTGCACGAATTATTTTTAAAGACGTGAGCAGCCTTGAGTTTATAGATAAGTGCAGGAATTTTTAAATTAGTGTAAAGATTGGTGCAATTAGTACAAATAATTTGATAAAAACACCGGATAGAAGGGATCTAAATGCTTTAAACTTCAGACAAGTTTTCAAATATACATCATACATAGGAATGAGCTGGTTTCTGTTTTGTTAAGTGGTAAATGTTAAAAGGATCGTAGCAGGTGGCGGTCTGTAGTTTCTGACTACCCCCATTGAAAGAAAGTGTGAGTTTAATTATGTAATCTTATGTTAAAACCATCAAATGAGCCCAGCCGCCCTGAGTGAATCGAAAGGGACTCTTACTGTCTAAAATCTACCACATTCCTTCAATTGCCCTTTTCGTTCCAGAAAATCGGTTAATCTTTGGGACAGTTCCGCGACCCCAGCAGGCAAGATAAGACTACTATTCCACGTCTTCGGACAGCTGACTACGATAGTTTGACCCCGTGTTAATAAAGTTTATGAAAACAAAGTGACGGACACATTTATTAATTAAACAATATCCTTAGGGAAATACTCCAACTAACAAAGTGTATATTAAATAAATGAATACATTATTAAAAGTCTTATTTGCTGTTTAAAATTAGCCGTGACCAAGATCATACGATGAGGTAATTCATATGTGTCAAACACGTTAGGTATTGATCCTTAATATGGAACACATTAATAGGACAAGTATTTTATTGTAAGGTCCGTGATCTTTTATTGCAATAACGTATAGGTACCTACCTATAAAATAATATTACATATACAAAACTTTGCCCCACCCTATGCATTTCCTGTGTCGTGGGTGCGTTTACAAATATAGAAACAAATACATACACAAACACTCATACCCGTAACAACTACTTGTTTTCTGAAATCATTTTAATTTTTCTGCAAATGGGTGCACTAACTTTTCAATGTTCTCGCGTTGCGGATGAATTTTTTTATGTTTTCTGAACGCAAAAGTCTGTTTTCAATTACACTAAGAAGAATCTTGAATAAAAACAACTATTAAATTTTCAAACTTTGGTTCAGAACTCAAACGTGGAAAATTAAACGAGGCCTCTATACAGGTATACAGGAAAATGTTGCTTCCTATGACATGGGACGAGATAAAACATTAATTTATCATATTCTTCTCCTATCGATAACGTAAAAAACGAAAAGTACACGAATGACTCACACGTAGCCACTTCAAAAACAGAATAGAGATCATTCACACGAGGACGATTGACGTCTTTTTTTACGACTGGTTTTTTTTAACAGCTATATAATGCTTTTTCGCGCTCGGGCATCTGAGCATTTCGTTCAGAAATGCCTGTTTTCACAAGCAACCGAGTCAAATCGTTATAAATGATGGACAAGTTCTCAATCACACATCACTTTAAAAAAAAAGTCTTTCCGAAATCACGAATTGTGTCCTCGAATTTTTGTGGACGTCCATCAGTCGCCTTTGTTGACGAATCGTCAACGACAAGTCCCGTATGAATAAGCCTTTAGGGCAAAACTATAATCAGTGGTTAAGTCAACTATTTGTTGAAATCTTATAAAGTTTTTAACCATTCGTTAATAATGGCTCTTACTCAGACCAAAAATTGGTAACAACGTAAGCCGCCCCCAACGTTATGTAGGTAAACCTTCGTGAATCATGTATTAGGTAAATAAAACAGCTGAAACACTTGAAGAACTTGCGTAGGCAGCCTAGTTCAAGGTCACGGGTGTCGCACAGCTAGGTCATGGACGATAGATAAGTCTTTCAGGTCAGGAGACATTGAGACAACTGAATGAAAGAAAACCTTTCAGACTTTCAGGTTTATAGAATGAAAAATTTACGTCATCATTTCACAGATAATAAAAGAATCTTTCAGAATAGTGAGCTTTTTTTTGGAAATATCAAACCCTGTCTAAACTTTTTAACGAGTAATTTTAGAAAAAAACACTCTTAAACTTCTTTTACACAATCAATACTTACCTAAGGAGCTACCTAAGTTCTTGTTGACTTGTCTGCCCATTTTAACAACTGAATAGTTAATTCAGTCGGTTATAAAAACTAACGGTTAGCCAAATTTCCCTCCTAACTCAATAGATTTTCTAAATAACAATTATGCACAAAACTTATCCCGATAATAGCGAACACAATAAAAAAGAATGATCTAATTTGGTGCAGTTGTTCGGAACTTATGCGCGTACAGACTTAGCCACTTTGTTTTAAACTTACTATGTAAAGATCCTTTACTATGACTACTTTACGTGGTCCTTTACTATGGGCCTCATTAGTAAGCTCAGTATAGTCCAACGAGCTATGGAGAGGGCTATGCTCGGAGTCTCTCTGCGTGATCGACTCAGAAATGAGGAGATTCGTAGACGAACCAAAGTAACCGACATAGCCCAACGAATTAGCAAGTTGAAATGGCAGTGGGCAGGCCATATAGCACGCAGAACTGATGGCCGATGGGGCCGTAAGGTTCTCGAATGGAGACCACGCACCGGCAAGCGCAGCGTAGGACGTCCACCCGCTAGGTGGGCAGACGATCTTATGAAGGCCACAGGATCACGCTGGATGCTGGCCGCTTACAACCGGTCCTACTGGAAGTCTAAAGGGGAGGCCTATGTTCAGCAGTGGACGTCTTACGGCTGATATGATGATGATGATGATGATGTAAAGATCTAACCCCACTAATCTCTTATTGATTTGATGGAACAAAATAGAAGCTGGAACTGTGCTCAGGTGATGACAATAGTTTCTATTCCTTCGGGACTCAAATACTACCTAGCTAGTATAGCGAAATAAAATTGGGTATTAGGTACAATTTTGCCTAACTTTCCGGGTATTTCAGGCCAATTTTGTTCATATAGCTTACGGTGTCAAGTGCCAAAGAAACCTAATTTACACTTTTCACCAGCTCACACATCTAAACACACGGTCATCAACTATACCACACACATAACGTCACGGTCTAAAACACTAGAATCTCGCTCTACAGACTTCGTAAGGTCAACGTGTGCCCTATCTAGACTCGCGTAGGATGCCTATCGCAATACCTGGGAGTATAAACCATTGATGACTATCTTAAACAACAATAAAGCATTGATTTGAATTGGAATTGAAGATCTTTGTATCTTTATTTATTAGATCAGAAATGTAAAAAGATGATGTGGCAATTTGATGTGGGTTAAATAGAACGAAGATTAGGTAGTTCTTAAAATTGTTCCTATCATTCTTTTGAAACTACTATAGGTACTAAAACCTTCTTATAACAAAACAATAAACCTGTTGAACACTTGTCTAAATAAACTGTCAATGTTAAATTGACATTTCACTTTGATATAAGGTTCGTTTTGCAGTGACACACTTTTTTTTGACCACTGTTCAACAGCTGTTTAAGTTCGTTCTACAAAAACTACAACAGATTTTTATTTTTTTTTGATAAGACAGTCAATGTTTAGCTAGATCTATGAATATAAATAAAATCAAAGTAAAGACAAATCTGTAGATACAGATAGACCCTGAACTGTTAATATTCATTTTATATTAGACAGTTTAAATGCGGTACTCTTATTATGTTTCCAATGTTTATTTAACCTAGAAAACTTAAATGTTGCATAACATTTCCGCAATACGATGAAGACAAGATGATTTTTCAAATGAATTATTTATTTATGGGACGAAAGATGTCGTCAGCGTTTCTGGCAGAGTTTTAACAAACTATCGCAAGGATTTTGAAGTAAGGAACTGTGGTAACGAAAACTTTCTCACATAAATAATGAAGTTTGCCCTGTCAATAACGAACACAACAAAAAAGTTGCTTGAATTTGAATTATTATTCGTTCGACGTGACTTTGTTTTATGTATGTTATGTAAAAATAAGCAATGGAACACATAGTTTTATCATTATGAACTATTAATTATTTCTTTCACCGTATCTATCCTTATCTAGATAAACATCAGACTTCAATTGACTTCATGCCTTTCACAACTGTCACAAAAAAAAACACCAATATAATTTTAAAAAAAACATTATATAATTAATATAATTGTTTATCTTTCCAATCTTTAAGTGATTGTAATGCAGATTGAAACTGACTGGTCTAAGTAATTCTGTAGGTCAACTTCAAATATCTACTGCATAACACTCTGTAATTGTTATACAAAAAGGATGGGAAGTATTATATAATACTTATTTACATTCTATTTCTCTATTATATTTAAGTTGAGCTCGATTTGTAGCTAAACAATTATGAGAATATTTTTCTTATCTCATAGTTGGATGATGCTCTATAATAGTTTCATTACATTATTATGTAGTTATATTTAATGTTAGTAGTGTTTATTTAGTAAATGCTTTAGTGACTTCAAATTAGTTATTGTAAACTAGCTGTACCGGCAAACTTTGTACCACCTTCAGAAAAACCTTTTAAACCTTCCCTGTACTTCCCAAAATAATTCAAAACCAAAACAGCCAAATCGGTCCAGCCATTCTCGAGTTTTAGCGAGACTAACGAACAGCAATTGATTTTTATATAGATAGATGACAGACAGTAAAATAAAACACAGTTTTACTTTTACATATCATCATTTGAGAGATATGTTATTGAAGAGAAACAACTAGTCTTCATACAATGTAGACAATAACAAACTATGAAATACACTATTAACAAGGGGAACGGTGTCTTCTAAACACACTCACGACACGGGAAAAATTCTAAGTGTGAGACAAAGCTAAAAGCAAAAAAGGTTACTACAACAAGAACATGTTTTCTTTTCAAAATATATATTTTTCATCAGGCCCTCATCTATTAATTGAAATCCAATTTGTTCACTTCCTCAGAGGGCATTTGATTATTTATTTTGGTTAATTACAAGATTGGTTAGAACAGGTTTGTTTAATTTATGTTTTAATAACATCCGTAACCATTAGGAAGTGTCCGCATTTAACTAGCATCCATATTTCCGACATGTCTTTTCCCTATGTATATGTTGTATGTGTGTATATCGATTAGTGATAACATGTTATTTTCGCCGAAACCCGATAAGTGTGATCCCAGCTTTAAGGATAGTAATTAGTGGGTTTAACGTGGGCTTACGTAAATTGTGGAGAAAATATGGTAATACCGAGTTACGTCATTATGAAAAACCATGGTATGTGGCTTTTTAGTAACCCAAAATGAACGTGGGACAGGTAACCGTGGCTCTTTGTTCGATTGACCCCACTCGGATGGGACCCGCGGGATGAATGAACCAATTCATGATTTGACCCTAGAAAGTAAAGAGCTTATTAACGGATTACCGTGTATTTTAGGCAGTACGTCTTCCCAACCGCTCCACCCAGAGTGGGAGGAGTCAATTGATAACATTACCACGTAAAAAAAGGCATACAAAGGCGTGATAGTCCAGTACACTTCACAGTTGGAAAGCCGACCGGTTTATGACCTCTTTGTGAGTACTACAGGGCACTCTTATGTCACGACATCTGATCCTCTTGTTATGTCCACCTATCTTGTTACATTATGTATGTACATGTTTTGGAATTTTGTCAAAATGAACTAAGTAGCCATCTTTTGAATATAGTTGTAAGTATACAACGACGTAAAAACCGCAACAGAGCTTTTCAAAACTGGCTTTTTTTTTCATTTTAAATCGCCTTACACACGATAGTAGATTTTAGGCGCAGTTATAATTTTTTTGTCATTTTACATAATAGCTTTGTTTTTTTTTTAATTTACTCTGCAACCACTTTTCAAGCGAATGTTAATTTACACATTTTGTGGTTGTTTTTGTAGACGTTCCTTTTTTTAAATAAGCTTGTCTTGTTTTAAACGGTTTTACTGTACGCCGTTGCGCAGGAGTTCTAGTTACCTTCTGGGTGAGCATGATCCACCCTACATCTCATTTTTGTGGCTAGATTGAGGCCAAGTGAAAACCCATCATAATCGGCCTAGCCTTTTCCCAACTTCATTGGAGTCGACTGCCAGTCGAACCAGATTCAGCTGAATTAACATAGAGCGATTACCTATATAGGACCTCCACAACCCCAGTATCTGGGTTATACGATACAATTGCAAACCCATTCAAGGTTAAAAAAAAAGAACTTAATGTTAGGAAAGCCGAGCACAAATATATCTAAAGTTATCTTTCATTTTCATGTGCTTTGACATAAAAACATCGTTTGTCACCGTTGGAACCTGACAAGCATGAAAAAACAGTAATATTTTTCACATTAGCCCAAAATTTATGATGGCGTTCAAAAAGACATAATGTTGCTCTAAAAGTTGGTATGCAAACTAGAGTGTGACGCGTGCCCGACGATAACTTGCGAAGTACAATGGCTTAGCTTAGATAGAGCTATTTTCTTGTTAAAATACATAGCTAACGGTTTGTGTAGGGTTGACGGGTTTCTAGGTAACGAAAAGTTGATTTATGTGTTTTGTATATTTTGACGACACAGTTGGCAAAGTGGCTAAGCGTTTGGACTGCTGCGGAGCGCGTCGCCGCGCCGGTTCGATTCGCGCCCGGAACAAAGTTGTTCCGGGTGTGGGTGTTCAATGTTTGTAAAAACACCCACGACACAGGAGAAATATCAAGTGTGGGGCAACCTCTTATTACAAAAAAAAATCTTTTAAAAAGCAGTCAACTTTGGGACCTCACGAAATATAGTTTCCAATAAGACATCGTTATAGACATACCTAATAAGGTCAAGATCATTCGTTTTTGACATTTAGTTAGCATAAATCAATGAAGTAATTTTCTACCCTATTTTACTTTGCATACTTAATCAATACTATTCAATATTAATTAATATGACATTAAGTAAATGTGTCAACATATT
The DNA here is from genome assembly GCA_028554685.1 of Agrotis ipsilon. NCBI lineage: Eukaryota > Metazoa > Arthropoda > Insecta > Lepidoptera > Noctuidae > Agrotis > Agrotis ipsilon. The sequence goes on along the minus strand of CM052969.1, from coordinate 15,215,938 downwards.
ACCTTTTAAAATGTCACGCTTTATTCTTGTGAAATTAATTACTATTTGGAGCACTTTATACAAATTTTCAATTTTAATCGAATCATTACTTCTGGTTTTATTTAATTTTTTAAGTGTTTGCTCTTGACTCTAGTCCAGGTCAAAGTTGACTGAGACAAATCCTACAATGAAGTCTATTCACTCTTTTGAAGATATTAGGGTTGTATACGTTCGGAAGCACCGACGCACGAAGTCAGTTCTATTACTCTTTTGCTGTGCGAATTATGAGCACTGGTGGCCAGTAATAAGTGGTACCTGTGGTGGTATTAAGTGAGACCACAGAACATCTTTGATTTCTTTTATCAACTACACGAGTAGAGCCACTTAGTCAAATGATATTCCCCTTAGAGGGCCAGACCCCGCCGGGGTCGCGGGATTAACGAATATCATGACCCCGGAACGTAAAGGGCCATTTAAAGGCACCGTGGATTTCAGTCAGCACAAGTTTGACAGTCCCATCCTGCCCTGGAAGACTCATTTGATCATGTTACCACGCAAAAATAAGGGCTGAGCAATCTGTACCCCTAGCACGAGTTTTCACTATTTTACTTTACAGAGTCTTTCCAGTATTTACAGCGTTTCTTGTACGAAACAATGGAACAGCGCCTCTGGTGTGCGAAGAAGGAACTAATTTTTTCCTTGAAAATTGACAATTTGAAATTGTCAAAGTTCCAGTTTACTTTACGTCTCAAATACTGAAAATTCGTGCTAAGGGTACTGTTGTCTTAAGTACCAGCCCTAAGTCCTAGCCTACACGTCGGCAGTGTTGGTAAACAATCATTTTCTCAGTAAATAATGTACTTTCACTCCGTCTATCTAGCTAGGTTACGATCTAGCGCGTCTAATGTTCTCCGAAGGTACGTCTTGGGCTGCGTTGACAGAAGGTACAATCAACAAAAACGGCGGAGTATCACAAATATTATACCGTCTTTCTACAAAAAAGTTTAACATCTGTTGAACACTTACATCAACGTCAAATGCCGTCAAACAAAGACGGATAGTGTGCAAGACGGTCTTCCAGTAATCTGCAATGGACTGCTAGTAGATTATTTTACTTCCCACTCCCTGTGGAGAGTATAATGAACTGTCTCAGGACTAGGAGCAAAGTCATTTAATTATTTTATATGCCCCTTATTTGTTGGTGAAAACAATGCTGTTTAAACTATGTATTCGTATTTATACGTAAATGATCTTGAATTTCCTTAATTAACTAGAAAATCTTATAAATAATCATTCTGTTTTTATTTATTATCTTATTTAAGTATAATTCCTAAAAACATGCAATATCCTGATTACACTCGGATAATGTCTAATTAGGTAACTCTAATGATTTCTGTACCTATCATTAGTACCATATTATCACAACATATCAATTGTTTGTTGAAGGCAAAGTGGTACTCAAGCTTCTGGAAACGTTAGTATTTCAACAATACCTAATCCATTGTCAATATCGCTGAGACTACCAATTGAAAGTTATCTTTCAATCACGGCTGTTGAAATAATTAACATATTAGTCATTAATCATATGGAAAATTACCGAAGTAAACTAACATTTGTTAGTAAATAAATATTTAATTAAGGTGCAACTTTCTTGTCACGGGACTGTCTTACCAAGTACCCGTGACATCTGATAGTAAAATGGCATTAATGGGCAATGTGGATTTTAGTCAGTATTAGGAGTCTTATACAGTTCCCCATGTCCCGTCCTGGTATATATTTTTATTTACTCTTTTATATTTAGTGTGATCTTCTTCTTCCAATCCATCCATCCTTTGTCATCTTTTCGTCAAATATGAAAAGATTATGATTCCTTTTAAACTTTTCTACAACAGACACAACTTACAAAAAGTCGCTATTATTTACCACCAATATTATCAAGGCACAATAATATTTTATCATCAATACATTTAACTTTGCAATTAGCATTCATCTACAGACCTACATTTTAAAACTGAAAGAAATTGTAACTCTTTTATAACCAAAGTTAATGACTTTGTATTGGCGGCGCCAAGTAACGCAGATCGTAAAAGATCGTATTTAATATTACTTAGCCAGAACACGAGGATACAGTGACATCATAATGTCTTTACAATGTTTATAAGACTGTGCGACCAACCTTGAAAAGAGGAATGAAAATAATTGAATTAAAATGTAATTTTAGGGTTGTCACCCTTATATCCGACTAAGCAAAAGGTAGAATGTTCTTCTTAACGTAGATATCAATGTTAAAAATACAATAGTTTATAATAGCTTTAAGACCTCCTAGACCTTTTAAATACCTGGCTTGGGATCCAGAGTAATAGTTGATAGCTTAGCTTATTGTGAAATTTTTAGAGCTGCCATCAAATTGTTATTTCAAGGAACTTCTGCGGTTGATAAACGGTCGTGTAATCAAATGAAACTAGCAAACAACAAACTCTAAGTCATAGTTGTAAATCTAGTTATTGAGTTAATCCAAATAGCTCGAAATGACTTCGAAAAAGATTTTTCTTAAACACGACTGGTGTTTCAAGAAGTTGGTTAATAGACAATTAAATCATCATATTTCAACACAAACATCAATCAAGATGATATATGCTTAATAGTTATTTTATAACATCATCGTAACCTTGATTCTGTCATTAAAACCAATGACTCAATAAGTTAAACTATGAGCCTATTCAAATTCAATGCGTGCGATATCTCAAGCCAGGGATTATCGTATCGATACTGTGATACTGTTAATTTGGAATAATTTTGATAAACATATTATTTTTGTAATAGTCAGCAACCTCTTTTATTTGATTGTTTTTTCTTCTCATTCTTAATAACCATGTAAAATCCTCTAATTACCAACGATAAAATTAATGACAACGATGATATAATAATGAAGAGGGATTTAACTGATCCCTACCCTCATAGTAAGAGAGCTCGACGTAGACCAAACGGCTGGACAGACCAGACCAAGGTTGCATTTAATTGTCTCTTACATGAATGTACCAAGAGGGCAGCGATACGAGAGGAATGGCAACGCTTTTTTCGCCACCCTTCATATGACCATTACAACCTCTCTGCCAAGATTATAGCTAGAAGACTTTCCTAGTACTGTGAAATCTCAGGATAGACAAAAAAGTTTCGAAAAGTAAGTAAGTCGACGATAAAGAAAGCAACTCATGCTGACAACCCTAACAGAAGGCTAAAGCATTCCATTGAATAAACATTACTATTCACCACACGATCATAACCATGATGGATTCAAATGAGCTCTTAATTTGGCAACAATAACGGATTGAGCTATCATTGTTAGTGGTAGAACGGGCCTTCCTTCCTTTGCGGAGACAATGTAGATATTATATGCAGTTGAAAGTCACATTGTCTAGTTCTATATAAACCTAAAGGTCAAAACATGTTGTGTGGTCTTTGTAGATATTCAAAATTAAACAATTCCATTCAAACGAGTGTAAGTTTTTTTTTTGTTACATTAGTCTATTCTGGACTTTCATGAAGAGACGGAACGAGGCCTTTGACCTAAAAAACACTTGGTTTGGCAAACACAAATAGGCCACAAAATAATAAAACAAAACTAAAAAAACAAAATATTGTATGTGAAACACACAATATTCGCTTTATCTTTAGATTTCATTTTTAACAGCTGATGATAATTCTACAAAATGCTAGATTTTCGACTTGCCCTACGGTGCAGATGTGAAACATACTCATAGTATAAACTTATCTTATCTTATAATTATATAAAGCAAGAATAATAAAGGGCAAGCATAACATGTCCAAAAGTAATACATATACCTAGTTTAATTAAATGGAAGGTAACATACACTTAATAAAGAAGAAGGAAGAGATCTGAACTATGTGTCCCAAAGAAGAGTTGCAAAATTGAAAGAGCCCATGAAGAGAACTGCACTGTGATAGGCTCAATATTTAATAAATAGGTTTTATCCTTTCGTTGCTTAGGTAAACAATTAGCGCCAGAAGTCAGGAGATTAAGCCTGATATGAAATGATAACAGTCTGATCATCTGACACGATATATTTGTAATCTCCGTGTAATTACGTAGGTAGTCTGTGTTTTTAATTATTTGATTAATATTTATTTAGTATCGTTTGACTGGTCAATAAATATTTAATCAAGATATAATCTGGAGTATTTCCGTAATTTGTACCTAGAATTACTGGTTCGAATAGGAAAATCTTTTTGTGTTGGATAGCCCATTTATTGAGGAAAGCTAAAGGCTATAGATAGACTTTATAGCATCACACTATGTCCAGTAAGAGCCGACAAGCGGGAAACACCTTGTTTTATAATAAGGTTAGATAAGACCGGTCGACAAATAAAAAAAAAATTTTTGAGCATGGGTTTTACTTATTATATTCTGATTATAGAAGCATATTTATTTAAAAAAATGTGATAAAGAATTAAAAATATTTGCTTTATGAGTTTTTTTTTCAAAGCTTTCAGAGGCGAAAATTTAAGTTGGAGTCTCTGTGGGCGCTCAAATAAAAAAAAACTCATTGTGATATTTTCCTGAATTTACATAGCATTGAAGAGAAAGAAGCCAGGAACACTTTTAAGGCAGTAATTCATGGTTTTATTGTAAACCCTAGGGCTGAAAGTTATGACGAGCTGATCACTGACCAAACTGCGAATTTTATCCATCATCGAAAGTGGAATGTCTCTAAAGACACACTAAAGATGCATTTGCTACATTTTCTTTTGGATAAAATTAAAGTTAACATGGAAGCTTGTACGGAAGAACAAGATGAACGCTTCCATCAAGACAATTTGAGATTTGACAAGCATTTTAGAGATGTTACCAAGGCCAGTACTGAAAGGGACATGATGGGAGACTATATTGGGGGGTTATAAAGAGAAGCTTCTACTGAAAATAGCAGGAAAACCAAAAATGATATTTTTAAATAATTTATCTTTATTTTAAAACACATTTTGTTAAAAAAAAACATGAATAGATGTATGGTTTCCTTCATAATAACTCATCTCTGTGTAAATTTTTAGGTATTTTCATTGATTTTAATTTACCCATTTTTTTCTCATAAAAGCAAATCCAGAACTTTTTTTTGTTCATAATCTTATTTCTAGATATACAAACAATAAAAATAACTTAGGTAGAACCCGTGCACAAAAATGCTGTAGACCTGTGTAATAGATTAACTTCCAAGGCGTAGACCATTGCAATAAAAAAAAACATTTCGTACCAAATTGGTGCAATGGCTGAGCGATCGACTGTTACAGTGTGTCGCTAGTTCGATCCTCGCATGGAACAAATATTTCTTTCGGGTCTCATCGTTTGTGTATGTGAGTTTCTGTGTTTGTAAACGTACCCACGATACAGGAAGAAATGACTAGTGTGGGGCAACGTTTATTTAAAAAAAAAATCAAATCAATACCTAGCCTTCTAGCAAGTTTAACATTCTATTCGAAAGTACATACAAGACCTGAGTTTAGTTTAGAAATGACCTCAGCTTCCAATGTCTATTGAAAAACTTTCTCTTGGTACTATCTACACGTTAACTATGCTTAATTGACTTGACTCATCTAAGTGAAAACATAAGTAGATAGCTAGGTGTTTATTGCAGGTGTTAAATATTCTTATCATACAGACACGACTGGGCTTAGATAACAGTTTCTGTATATTGGCTTGTGTAGTTGTTTTTATTATATCCACAATCCACATATTTTATTACCTAAAGGCATAAAATGTCCATATTATTCCATTATATTCTGGAGAAGAACAGCAGTAAGTAACAATAATTTAGTTACCAATAATATAGGTACAAACGTGTCATCTATTTGAAGAAAGTTATGCTAACGTTTATTTTCGTAAACAATATTGTAGAAATAAATATAATAAAATAAACTAAATACTTTCTAACTTATTAAAACTGCAAATAAACACAATTAAAAACTATAATAATAATTAATCAAACCTAAATATTAAACAAACAAAAAAAAATTTAAAATAAATTTGAAAATGGCTAATGAACTGAACACTAACGCCTGTCGTGGCCCACTTAAACCTGTTGTACCCATGTGGTAAATACTATCAATTCTAAACTTAGAATTGCATACGCATATAATATGCAATTCAAAATTTAGTAGGTATATAGGATATGTACACATAGTTTTACGATATCAAGCCACATCAAAGTATTTATTATAAACGCATGGTCTGAATGTTTACTAAAGTATTTTAATTCATTTTTATGAACACGGCTTGGCTTTTAAGCAGCACACGGCCACTATCTCTTCACACTCCTCCATTTCGTAAGTGCATCAAAAAAATTAGTCCAGACATCCGTAAAACAAACAAATAAACAAACCCATCCTGATTTCTGAACATATATATTTATAACCATCACCTCTTGATTTAGTGCGATTGTAACCGCAGGGTGATTGACTCCTAAGTCAATTTTGGGACTGGCTTCACCAAAATAGTACTCAGTAACGATGCTTGAGCTAAACATACAAACAAACCGTCAACACGGGAATGTAAACCTTAGTCAGTAAGGAGTAAAGTAGGAAGTGCAGTGTATTGTAAGGATACATGTGCGGAACACAAAAATGCGAAGAGAATTCTTAATGTGCATAATTGGACACGTTTCCGAATTGATTGTGAATTTATTATTGAGTTACATCTGGGATTTTAGTCTGGTCACGATTTCTTTGAGTTTTAAAGAGATTTTTTTGTGGTTTCCGACAACGGACGGACAAACTCTTTTGGTTTGCTAGTTATAGTTTTAGTTATAAAGCAACAAAAATCCTACTCCTCCACTATTCTTTTCTGATTAATTTCATTATTCGTTCCCGGACACGCCGAACTTCATGGCCTCGGCGCTTTTCAGGTTTCCACTGTTCATTCATGCAGGAGTTGCAGTACTTTGGGAATAGTATGTCCCAAATAAAAAAAGAAGCAAAAAGCATTAAAATAATCCTGGGCCGATTCAGTATTCGGGAATAGTATGTCCCAAATAAAAAAAAGAAGTAAGAATCATTTTCCTGGAACGATTCAAAATCGTATTCCACCATTTTTTCTGCAAAATACAACCTTTTCACCCAACAACCTTTTGACCCAGTGTCAACTAAAACAGTTTGCGTTCACGTTCAGTGACCGCTGATGAAATGGGGCAGGCAGGCCGGCGGACCGCACGCGACGTCGCTTATATTAATTGTGCTTGGATTTGCGGAAACGGCGCCATGCGCTATTTGAAGACGCCAATGTGCTTTACAGAATGTGTGCTTTCAAAGCACTTAAAATTATGATTGAGTTTAGTTCTGAAATTTTATGACCTAGCGGAATACTTACAAAGGTATTTAAGCACTAAAGACTAAGGCCTAAATCAACAGAGTGAATTTAAATAGATCGAAATTGATCTTAGGCTACTTTAGTACAATCGCGCTTCATCGGAAAAATAAACTTATCGACTGAGTTTATGTTCTTTTTCATATGCTCAGCGTAATTTGCCTAAGTTTGAGTTAAGACTAAGTTTCCTCTGAAGATTAAGGCGTCAGTCAATTGCTATTCAATGTTAGCAGCAGGTAATGTGCCCAAGAGTAAAGTAAATAAGTAAGACCAAAGTTAAATCCAGTCCTTGGATCTCTGGTGAAATTTCCTTGAAAAGACAAATCATTTAAATTTCCTATGCATAAACTAACAGCGATGACTAATTTAGGCCTACAAAACGCATAAAACTATGAACAATTATAAAACGGGACGTGAGAATGATCTAACTGGGTCAATGTAAACGGACGGTCCTATCTACTAGGGATGGACTAAGGCTCAGTACACACTGAGACGCGACGCTGCCCGCACATTTCAATAGAAATAGAGCGACTCAAAATCTCACTTTATTTACCGCTATTGAAATATAAAGTGTAAAGCAGTGTAATTTATTTCTACACAATGTGAAGGGAAACATCTTAAGGAAATCGGTATGTCATAGAACCAAAAAATCGAAGAGATCAAGAGATGTGACATCTACCAACCCGCACCTGGCCCGCGTGATGGATTATGACTCTCTCCCTCTCACAGAGAGGAGATCTGTGTCCCAGCACTGGGAACATTTATAGGCTGTTGATGATGATAATGAAGAAAAGGTGCGCGCGGCACCGCACTGCGTCGCGTCATCGGTGAAATGTGTATCTATTCTCGTGTAGCAAATAAAGCTAAATTTTGAGTACCTAGCTCTATTGAAATGTTCGTTCAGCGTCGGGTCTTGGTGTGAATTAACCCTAATGCGATCATATGCAACTCGTTCAATGACGTCAATGAAACATTGTAATCAGGATTATCATTTGTTAACGTGCGTTATTCGATTATCGATATCGATAATGCGATAGTAGTTTTTATATAGGTTGTTTGTAATTACCGTGGAAAGCCTATATGTATGGTGACTTGCACGTGGCGTGGGTAGAACTATTGTAGTTTGGATATAAGTCTATGTAACAAATCGCAAATAATAAATCGCAAAAGTAAATATTAATAATAATATTCCACAATTCTATCACACAACTCCATCTAGTCCCAAGCTAAGTAGAGCTTGTGTTATGGGTACTAGACAACTGATAAACATACTTATATATTTACAGACACAGAACAAATGATCGTGCTCATCACACAAACATTTTTCCTGTTTGGGAATCGAACTCTCGATCTCCGGCATAACAGTTAGGGACACTAACCACTAGACCAACAGGCCTGTCGAAATAATTAATTGCATATTTTTACGGTTATAGTTACCAACGGCCTGCCGATAATTTCTCTTCTTTTTGCCATTCCATGGCTGAAATTCAGCTAGGCTTTTACTCGCTCTTAAATCTCACGTTACCCTGAAACAATAACAAATTCTGAATAATTTGACTTTATATAAAAGCTCGCAGTGAAGTAATTTCCACGAATTGGCAACACCACCCTGAAAATTCCCTGAAAGCAACGTTACCTACATTCATTTGATGAGTAATCACTTAGTCTTGCTGGAATCCCACCGTGTCCAAATGTCATGATATTTCAGTAAAATGTCAAGAAAGTTGACATTCCCGCAAATAGCACGATTTGAGCTAATTGAGCCGGAAATCTGCAATACGACACTTTGGTACTTTGGTCTTAGTACGTAAAATTTTAATACCATACGAGACGATTACGGTTTGGTTACTTTTTTACTTTATTTTATGCGAATAAAACGTACCTACCCTAAGTAGGTACGTTTCTTCAAGATATAAGCAGAGCATTCCGTGTTTACTGAACTTTAGAAATATAAAATTAGTGAAAACTTTACCCATAAAGATAGTCGATTAATTTGAGGACAACCATATTGAATTTATCTCGTGACTGGCTAAAAATTCCACCGTGACCCTGAACGCAAAGTGCAACCAAAGGAAACAGGATGAAATTTTAGTCAATATGAGTAAGACAGCCGTTCCACACGACACGGGTCTCATTTGATAATTTTACAACTCCAAAAAAACCATTTAGATTAAAAATAATATAGACACACAAATGCAAAAATGTATTAGGAGCGAAAAATACTCTCGAATTGTCAAGACTTATTATAAACAGCGTAGTAGCACGGTAGTGAAGTAATCATCGCCAGGTAGGACCATCTGCTAATTTCACCACTTACAACGTTACAATAGCATAGATTAACTAATAACAGTTATTAACAAATCACCTCATCGTTCACCTTAATATTGAAAACATTCACCCTCCTTATAGACACCAAACAGCTAAAATCTGTTTAATTTATCTCATTAAGTTTACAAAACGCAAACAATACGTTGTTTCAAACAATGCAGAAGCTTATTTACAATTCCCAGGTCGTTAATTACCTTGTAAACAAGATAATTACTTACCCTTTCCGATCTTCAGCCCTATGTTTAGTCAGTCTAATGTCGAGAGTGATCAAAGATGGGCTTCAGCCATTTTTATAACGCGTGTGTCAGTTCTACACGAATGGGCTACCATTGTGATTTTAGTGAGTTCTGTTATATTGTGTTTGTGAGTGCTAAACTGTCGAAAGGATGGTGAGTTTTGACTTTAAAGATTCACCACTTTTAGAAGAAGAAATGAAATTGGTCGTCTACGCCTTAGCCCCTTCGCACACAAGGCGACGCAAATCTCCGATACCTTACGGCTTTGGTATCGAGGCGACTTTCGCAATACAAACTCATAGAGGTTTGTACACAGGCATGCGTCAATGGATACCAAAGTCGTAAGGTATCGGAGACTTGCGTCGCCTTGTGTACGAAGGGGCTTAGTTAGAAAGAGCCCTTAGTTCTGCGTTTCGGAGTCTGCATACACTTTGTTGAATTTAAAAGCGACTTTCTCCTACCATATTCACCATCTTGCATCTATCTATTTTGGCAAGTATATGCTCTTACGAGGACGGTCCTATTTCAAAGTAAAAGCCAGTATTTGACGAGTAAACCTGATTTGAATTTAGCTAAGTTTTGCTGCATTTTAGTGCTAGTGACTGTACCAATATTTTGGCTTATCTACCAAACTGTACGAGTATCGTCAACTGTACATCATTCAAACGAAAGGCGTATTATTTTCCATCGTTATCATTATCATTGGCAGACTTATTCCACCAACTAATTAGAACGCCTATACCTCCTGTCCCGTTTCTGACAAATTTCCCTGAACTGCCTGTTATTTTCCATGTTTGTAACCCATTTTCTCTTTTGTCTGCAGGCTCTTGCGGCCCGTGTCCGTGACCGGCATGATGGAACACGCGCTGGTGCACCGTGAGAGGGTCGGAGTGCAGGACTTCGTGCTGCTGGAGGACTTCCGCTCCGAAGCCGCCTTCATCGACAACCTCAGGAAACGGTTCAACGAGAACATTATTTATGTAAGTGTGCTCACAAATGGTCGACGGCGCGTCGTGTGGTCGACGGCGCGTCGTGTGGTCGACGGCGCGTCGTGTGGTCGACGGCGCGTCGTGTTCCACGCGCGCCTCTAAGAGCTGTCAGCAAATGACGGGGCCCCCTCACAGAGGGCCAAAGCCTGCCGGGGTCGCGGGATTTATTTCCTTACCGTGACCCCGGAACATAAAGGGCTAATGAAGAACACCGTGGATTTTAGTCAGTAGAAGTCTGACAGTACCTCTCGCCCTGCCCGGGGTGGGAGGTCTCATTTGATGATTTTACCACGTAAAAAAAAAAAAGTGTGCTCACAAATATTATAACTTTACAAATCAGGGTAACTGTAAGACCAAATTAATTTAGCACTACTGGCATAACACTGGCCTTTTCTTGGTGTCCCGGAAAATGTCTCGTACGATGATCCACTGACCTAGTTTTGGTTCTAGGACATGCACACGTTTTATCTTTCAACGTTTTGAGCAGTGGTGATTTTAAGTATTCACTTCTGCTTACCTAAGTTGCGCCCAAGATCTAGATCTCATCAATTAGGGCTATAATGTATAAATAGGCTACTATACCTGTAGATTACTGCCTATGGTCAAGCATTTCAGCCAACGACGATATATTACTAGAATCCTAATAACAGGCGATCGATGTCTGTCAACACATTAGGCGAAAAAGTCTTATATCCGTCTTCTTGCGACCAATCCTGTGAGCCGTAAACATACCTTGAGACAGAACAGACCTTGAGTTAACCAATCACAACGCAGTACCCCGTCCTCCTCGCTTACGTAGTACCTCAGCGAGTTGACAGAATAGTTTTTGTTCCTTAGATCGTGCATGCGGAGTCTAGTAATATATCGTCGTTGATTTCAGCAATGACGGCATTGCTGGTGCAGCTACTGAGCTATTCCCCCATCATCATCATCATCAGCTTCTTCCTGCCCTTATCCCATTTTACTTGGGGTCGGCGCAACACGTTTCTATTCTCCCACGGAACAAAAATTTCTATGATCGACAAGTAGTCGTTCCGGGTCTGAGTGTTTATGTGATTTCAAGTATTTGTTAATGCACCCACGTTATAGGAGAAATTCCTATTCTGTTGCACTGTTTTTTAAGAAAGAAAAGGAATGGAACTTCAAACAATCTACCTATCTAATTATGATCTCTGGTCAGATTTTACCGGGTTGTTTGTGCTCCCTAATTCTTTGCCTTCAAGTTACTGCATCGTGATTATAACAATAGGTACATTTTCCCCACAGACATACATCGGTAACGTGCTCATATCGGTAAACCCGTACAAGCCGCTGCCCATCTACACAGAGGAGAAGACCAAGCTGTATTACAAGAAGGCGTTCTTCGAGGCACCACCACACGTGTGAGTCTTATTTATTTATTTCTATAAGTACATGCTTATCGACGTTGCAATTTAACAGTTATGACTCAACCAGCATTGTTAATAGAATGTTCATCTTTAGGCTCTTTAGATTCTGAAAGCAATATGCTCCATAACTTGTCTACGCCCAAGTAGCTATCGGATATTAAATACTTATGTGATTTACTTTTATTAAATTATATTTTATAAGAATATTTTATTTAGCTTCTTTTATAATTTTCATGCATCGTTTATCTTTACAAAAAAAATATTGGTGGAAAGTCCTAATTACTATGAACTTGCATAATTTAGACTTTGCTATATTATATCGTGTCTAGACTTGACGACTACGCAAGTACTGTCTGTTAAAAGATAATTACAAAAGATATAGGTATGTAGGTAATAGTACATACATAATAATAATTATTATATGATAATATATCTTTTAGCTTCGATGATATATGAGGATTAGCATTTTAAAACAAATTGGATAAAATCTAAATTATTATATTTTTAAAGTACTTTATTATGTCAATTGGTGATTAGAAGTAGTGAAGCCTGTTTTAATTATTCAGGGTCATTTAAATTTTATAAGGCAAAAAACTTAAACAAATACCAGATAAATTGCCTGAATTCTGAATATAGTCTAACAGGTTAGTTGCACTATTTTCAGAATTCAGGCAATTTACGATTGAAATGCCTGGGAGGTGTTACACAGATAATAATGAATGTATCATAATTATCGAGGCTATCTTTGACATTTGACGTGTGGGAAAGTACAATGAGAAAGTTTGTGTCATACTTATCAGCTGTTATCAGTATTCAGAAATGTTTGAGAGCATCAATAAAGGTGCGTAGGTCGGAGATAAAATAGGAATGAAGCTACCTATAGTATCTACCCTCGTTGATATTTTGCCAATATTTGATGGTATTTTGCAAAAACATTTCAATATGTTGCCCCACACTAGGAATTTCTCCTGTATCGTGGGTGAGTTTATAAACATATAAACTCACATACACAAACGCTCAGAGCCTGAACAACTCTTGTAGATCATACAAATATTTGTTCCATAAGGGAATCGAACACGTGACGCAGAGCAGCACAGCAATCGCTCAACCACTGCACTAACCGTGCTGTCAATTACACACCATGAAGCTTGTAATTAATTATTTCTCGGATCAGGCATACGTGTTCCTGTAGTAAACCAAATTTCAAAAGTATTTGAATCATTCTTAAGTAAAAGGGAGATATTTATCAAACTTTCTTGATAAATAAACTCGAGAATAGGAAACGAAATCTTTTATATATATTCGATATACAACCATTATACCAATAAACGTTTTACGACTTGTGATGCCTTTGATCGATCTATCAAAAAAAGTTGCACGAAAAAAGAACACAGAATCATAGTTCAATTAGTCAATCCAACGTACAATTTTGTATTATTCCATGCGACCAAATACTTTGAAACAAAATATTGTCTATAATAAACACTCAATACTATTTATTATTAAGCTGATAGCAGCCACTTATCTACTTGATAACAACACCTAATGGACGTTGGAATAAACTCGATAGGAACTAAATTACTGGAAATAGGCAAATACAAACAGCAGCATTTGTAGACTTAGCAATAAGAAACACCAACTTGAAAACAATAGTCTACTAGAAGATTATATGCTCATACACTATGTAAATAATGACTTGCGCCTTTAAATCGGCTGGTATAGTTGCATGGTTATTATTTAGGTTCTATACTTACTGATTCCTTGTGCGGCTTCGCTCGCGTAATCAGTCGAAAATTTAAGAACATTTATACAAACTGTCATCCCCTATTTTATCCCCTTGGGGGTAGAATTTATCAAAATCCTTTCTTAGCGGATTTTATTAAGCATCCGCGTCATAACATCTACATGTATGCCAAATTTCAGCCCGATCCATCCAGTGGTTTGGGCTGTGCGTTGATAGATCACCATGTCAGTCAGTCAACTTTGAGTTTTATTTATTTAGATTGTTTCTGTTGTTTTCTATTACAGATTTGCGATCGCAGACAATGCCTACAGGTCCTTGGTATATGAACACAGAGAACAATGTATTTTGATCTCAGGTATGATCTATTTTCATTAATTATATCCTTACATAAACGTCAATGATTTCTAAATTTCTAAGTAACAAGTTACTAAACTTAACTTATTTTGTCCAGGCGAATCCGGTTCCGGCAAGACAGAAGCCTCCAAAAAGGTTTTAGAATACATAGCAGCAAGAACAAACCACCTGCGCAATGTTGAAACAGTCAAAGACAAACTTCTACAAACCAACCCACTGCTAGAAGCCTTCGGAAACGCAAAGACCCACAGGAATGACAACTCCAGTCGATTCGGAAAGTACATGGACGTTCAATTCAACTATGAAGGAGCACCTGAAGGAGGACATATCCTTAACTATCTGCTGGAGAAGTCCAGAGTAGTCTCCCAGATGTCTGGAGAGAGGAACTTCCATATCTTCTACCAACTGCTTGCGGGCGCCGACCAGGAATTGTTGAAGCAATTGAAGCTGCAGGGAAGGCCTGATTCTTACAAGTACACGACTGATGTGGTAAGTTTTTATAAAAATAATAGCACAAATTCACAGATAGCATCACGCTTATATAACACCGAAAAATAACAATGGGCTCAACCAGGCTCAACAGACTGCCTTGTATGATCCTAAAAGTTATTATCAAATACGTATTCTGAAACTAGCACACCGTTGCAGAATTATTTATTTTAATTTAAGTTACACTTATACAACGATATAAAGCCTCCAACATTAATTCTCCATAATAAATAGTCCTAAAACCTATGATTTACAAGAGCGAAAGCTTTTGCCAAAACTAAACCAAAACCTAAATATTTTATCCTTTTAGGGCACCGCAGCAAATCAGCGCAATAACGACGCCGATCAATTCAGGACAGTCCAGGAAGCCATGAAAGTCATCGAAATCAGCCAATCAGAGCAGACAGAGATATTCGAGATTGTCGCAAGCATCCTCCACCTCGGAAACGCGAAGTTCATATCGAATGACAAGGGCAACGCTGAGATCCTGATGCACGATGCTAACACAACCAATGTGGCTGAGGTAAGGAGTTTTTTTTTCTTTTACTTGGTATTATCATCAAATGAGTCCTACGACCGAGGACAGGTAGGAAAGACTGTCAGTCTTGTACGAGTACTGGCTAAAATTAACGCTGTCCATCAATAGTCCTTTACGTTCCGGGGCACGGTAGCTCGTTAGTCCCGCGAACGAGGTAAAGAGATAACAATTTTATTATGTTTCAATCAATTTTGCACAAACTTTTGCACGTCTCGATATTACCATTTTCCTTGGATAGAATATATTAGGAATTAGTAAAATCTCCATTTCTTGTTTCTAAAATCAAAAATTGAACATTAACGATGTCTGTAAGAAACGAATCTCATTAAAATTTATCCAGGATGCTTTAAATCATCAATTAAAATTAAATAGTCTTGTGATGTATGTTTTCCGCATGTTACCAAAAAACTAAGCAAGGAAGCTTACGTTTCTAAATAATGAAGGAAGTATTTTATTTTTAAATATAGTTGTTGTAAGTATTAATATTGTTATACGCCAATTATAATATGCGATAAAAAGTGTAATGAGAGCACTATTTTTGATCGTTTTGTTTTTACTTCGCTTATCTTTCTAACCTTGAGATTTTTCCTGTCTGGCTCTACTAACTTCCATAATACAGAAAGCAAGAGACTCTGAGAGCTGTCTTCACCCTTTGCATCATTGATGTGTACCATACGGCCATACCAACCAACGTTAGCTTGATAACTATCCAAATTGATGTATCCGAGAATTTGCTGATCATGCTTGGATTTATCGAATGCTTTTAGTATTTTAAACATTCAAGCATAAGTATGCATCTTGCAGAACCGTAGCTATCTTTAAAAAAAAAAACTTTATTGGATACTTCCGAACTAATATTATGCTTCGAACATTAGGTATGCTTATTCATAAGAGTTAACTTATAGTTATTTACCTTTTCAAAAAATGCCATCAGTCTATAACTCCAGTATATATAAGCATACCTAATGAACAATACTATTTATGTTAGAACCATTAATTTGGTGCCATTGTTCAGCACTGTTTGTATAAAAACTATAATTTGACTGCTATTGTCCCACCCTTACTGAATGACGTCATTCAATTTCAGATGTTCACCTAGGTATAAAGTTTAATTTTTATTGAGGTAGGTCCCTATATTCTCGCTGTGGTAAAAGTTGTTAACGGTCAAGTTCAGAATCTGCTGTTTGTATTTGTAGTTGTAATAGTTAAAGAAAGTTAGATGACAATGATCGAGTAAGTAGTACAACAAAATGATCTTGCTAAATTCACAAAATAGTCGTAACT
Organism: Agrotis ipsilon; assembly: GCA_028554685.1. NCBI lineage: Eukaryota > Metazoa > Arthropoda > Insecta > Lepidoptera > Noctuidae > Agrotis > Agrotis ipsilon. The sequence continues at coordinate 15,199,237 of CM052969.1, read as the reverse complement.
CTCTAAAATCTATTTCCAGAAAAAAATAGAACCGGAATCACCAAAACTAAATTTAAAATGTCTGCTATTAAATTAGTAATTTGTATGCCTAGTCTAGATACATAATGGAGAAGTACCCATATTTTTAATGTAATATTCAAATGTAATATATTAAATCTAGTCATTGCACAAATTACATTAGAACTAATGCACTCAAAAGATCTACCCGTTACTTTTGAAATTACCCCCAGTGAACTTTAAGTACCCCTGCTTTCCTTGACACCATTTTCTAACAAAATTATTCAAGTCATTGATTGAACTCAACCTTATAAATTACCAGCTAGCAACACATTACCAGACAATGATTTATTTGAAGCAACCACGGTGTTTGACCTAACCCGTTTGCGATAACGATCTTCAACGGAAAGATGACGTCGCGTTATAATTCTTATGAACACGACTCCATTTGTTATGATAATGTGTATGATAACCTTAGATTGGAGGAATTGTTTCTCTTCTTCGTATTTGTCAGTGCTTAGATCTTTATTTTTGAGCGGGACAAGATGTACTAGTCTGTATATTTCAAAGGATGTAGCGTTTTTGTAAACTCTTCGACTTTTGACTATACAGGGTGAATTTTTCAACTGGGCGTGGATGGCTACTTTCGAAACTATGAGGAATATCGAAAAACGTTGAAAGGAGTCTCGAGGCCGATTTTGACGAAAACTAAAACTGCATCATTCGATTTTAGAAAAATCAAAAATCCTGGTCAGGAATCGAACCCGCTGATTTTGAAAAAAAAATCACACCCTGTATTATTATACCGTTCGATAGTATTGCTAATAAGGATCAAATTCTGGGAAGTAATCATATACGGCAAACTTAAGGAAAACGTATAATTACAAAAAAACTGATTAATCTTCAAGGCAAAGACTGTATTTGAAACATAAGTTACCGTTTCTTCTTTAATATAATGCTATTTTTAGTTTAACTCAATAATGTCGTATTGCTAAGTACAGTGGGATTGTTGAAACGTTAAATCTAGTGAGACATTGAAAACTATGAAATTTTATAATTTCGAATAAATAAAGCTTAGTAGATGTAAAGTAACATGGAAAATAGCAATTTCATAAAAATCAGCCATTTCCTTAAGTTTGGCGTATATGATTACTTCCCAGAATTTGATCCTTTTTAGTAACACTATCGAACGGTGGAATAATACAGGGTGTGATTTTTTTTCCGAAATCATCGGGTTCGATTCCTGGCCAAGATTTTGGATTTTTCTAAAATCCGATGATGCAGTTTTAGTTTTCGTCAAAATCGGCCTCGAGACTCCTTTCAACGTTTTTCCATATTCCTCATAGTTTCGAAAGTAGCCATCCACGCCCAGTTGAAAAATTCACCCTGTATAGGAGTTAGTAGTTGGCCTTTGCCGATCAATTCCATCCTTTTACCTATTAGGATAACTTTACGGTTCCCTTATTTCTATTCGGAGTTTGGGGCGCAAACTGATTTCTAGTATTTTTTTTATTCATCCGTCGAAAATCAACGCTGTTAGGTCTAGAATCGTCTTCTTTGTAAACGGTATCAGTTTCATCTCATTCTAGTTGCCAGATTCTGAAGGATCTTCTTTCATACTTTCTGGTTTGTCTTTCTAAGTTTCAACAATAACAGTTATTGTAATATGATTCGCTAACAATTGGAATTCATTCCTTATCTAAAATGCACTTTTCCCCTTATTGATAATCTTTTTCCTTATTGAGTAATCGAAAACATCGTCATCCGTTTCCATTTCGGTACTTTTGGTTTATTTGAAATTTGCCATTTCCTGCAACTCTGTCCGCGTGTAAGCGGAAATTATCCTTCTAGATTATTCTATCGGAATAATGACGGAGCGTGACAAGATGAAAGCTAGATAGAGCTACTTTTTTATTATCTTATAGGTGTTGAAAACCAGATTTTTATTCTTTTTATCATTGTTTTTTTTTATAGCTATTTTAGGCAGTATTTAAATATTATTCGAACCAAGTAGGGCAATGACTCCTTTGGCATCAAATGCGTTACTAGTCATTTCTAGGGCATATCGTAATATGCCTCTATATTTTGTGTAATATCATTTCTTTAATGCAACATTACAACAGTTTATCGCTGTATATTGTAGCAACATCATGTGTGTATTGCACAAATTCATTTAAGATTATCTTGTAACAGTTTTAAATATTTGTCATATATTGTGGGAAATATCAGATAATTATGTCCATTTCCTGAAACCATTTTGCCTTTCTATAAATCTTGTCATAACCCTGCAATGTTATTCTCTAAGACTTTAATAGCTACCACTTACAAGTTTAGAACATAAAGTTGAAAATCTATTGCAGACAAACTATTTTAACGACGAAAAACGAAATAATTTGTCTTCAGGTAATAGATATTCATCTTTATGATCATTGAATGTAAAGTTGGAAATCATTTCTCAAGTTTCCTCCGTACCTCGGAAAGCACGTAAAGCCGTTGGTCCCGGCAGTCATTTGTAGATCTTCGACAGTCGATATTATTAGTCAGAAGCTCTAAAAGTCTGACAACCTGTCTTACCATGGGGTATCGTATTACCCAGTAACAGGTTTGTGGAGGTTCGATAGGCAGTCGATCAATGTAAAATAATGATGTCCAGCTGCATCTGGTTCGACTGGAAGCCGACCCCAATATAGTTAGTAGTACCAGATAGACGATTTAAATACCCATTTCATCATACCAACTATTGTGCATGTCGCCATCGATTATGTCGGTAGGCTCTGTCATTGGGTTGCTGGGTGCCCGGCAATTTGGCGAGAGGTGATTTTTATATAGGTTATTATGTAAATTAGGTAGTGGTTGTGTTTTAAAATATTTTTAGTTTATAGATAGTATTTTAGTTTATTTTTTAAATGTATTAGCGTTACCTTACGAGGCTGACCTCGTACAAATGTGCTGCAAGCCTCTAAATAAATGATTTAAAAAAAAAGAACATACCAACTATGTAGTTACAATGTCACGATCCATTTAATATAATAACATAAATCTAAAACGATACCTATAAGACGAACAAAGACTAAATTGAATTACCTTCAATCCAACATAAATAAGAAAAAATACAAATCTACCTTCTTCCACAGCTCCTCAAAGTAAGCGGCTCAAAACTCCGCGAAGTCCTAACAAACCGTACGATCAGCGCGCGCGGCGACGTGGTAAGCACCCCGTTGGACGTGGAGCAGGCGCAGTATGCCCGGGATGCCCTGGCCAAAGCTATCTACGACAAGCACTTCAGCTGGCTCGTGTCCCGACTGAACGCATCTCTAGCTCCTAAGGACAAGGACAGCCAGTCCTCTGTCATTGGTATCTTGGATATCTACGGATTTGAGATCTTCCCAAAGAATAGGTGAGTTTAAAAAGTCTCAGTTTTCATAAGTCTGAACTTTACCTTTTCTGGGTAAAACTTTCTTTCAATTTCTGTCAGTGGTTTATCCTCTTAGTCTAATTAAACACAGACCCCATAATTTAGGAACCTCCGATCAACAACCAAGTAAACGAATTGCCTATTTCATAGTATGGATAAGGTCTGAACCTTTTCGACCTTCGTAATTTGATTGAAATCATAGCTGTCATGCCTTCTTCCCGACAGCATTTGGAATGATTCTAGCTATATCATAACCTCTATCAGAGCATCTACTCTGAAACCATCACTTAGTTTACTTGATCATCTTTCTTTATACTGCTAAATGCAAAGCATTTACAATTTACGTTATACTGTTTAAGAAAGCATTTCCAGTGTTGATTTACTCTCTACTATTGATTATAACATACCTTTTCTATTCTATAATTCGTTACACTAACTCTATCTCCTTCCTCCATAGCTTCGAGCAGTTCTGCATCAACTTCTGTAACGAGAAGCTGCAGCAGCTGTTCATCCAGCTCACCTTGAAGCAGGAGCAGGAGGAGTACCTGCGCGAGGGCATCGAGTGGGAGCCCGTCGAGTACTTCAACAACATCGTCATTTGCGACCTTATTGAGGCTAGGCACACAGGTAACATAACTAATACCTTCTGCAACAATGACTACACGAAAAACAGGAGAAATTGCTTAGACTAGGCTATTCGCCTATAGTCGCTTCCACGCTCTGTTTTCGGCAATTTGGTGAATTGTGCTTTCTAGCGCAGTCATGGACACACAATGTTTTTCAACCTATATTGCCCCACTGCTGGGTCTTCAACTCTTCCCTTTTTGGAGTTTTCTCCGGCCAATCTTGCATAGACACGTCTAAGTCGTCACGCCTTCGTTTTCTTCGCCTCCCTTATCAACGACGCCTAACGTCTAGTATATGTATAGTATTATTTTATTCCTTTTTCTCTTCTTTATACCTTTTTTTTTTTGAAGCCTTTCATATCGTACACAGCTGGGCAAATGCCACATATTCTACCAAGTACTGTTTTTGAAAGTCACCTCGAACCAGCTGCTCAAGTGTGCTTCCATGGCTTGATCCTTACTTCTTTCCGGTTTTTCAATCAGGTATCATCTCGGTTCTGGACGACGAGTGCCTCAGACCTGGTGATGCCACCGACCTGAGCTTCCTGGAGAAGCTGAATGGCAAGCTGGAGCAGCATCCGCACTACATGTCTCACCGTCGCGCTGATATCAAGACACAGAAGACCATGGGACGTGATGTGAGTATTATGATTATCAGGAATAGGTGTGTTGATAGCATCAATATATTGCAATTAACTATTTAGTTCGTAAGTTAGTGTTTTGATAAATAAAGAACACGTATTCTAATCTCGAAATTGTGAATTCTACCGAGTGACGCATTGCGAATCTGAAAAGATTCGTAACTCTTAAAATCTTGGCTGAGACAAAATTAAAAATATGGGTAGAAACACTTTTAATTTTGGGGACCAAAAAATTCTCATTTTTCAAAATTGCCTTCCTCTGCTCAGTCAGGACTCTATTCTTGTGTATTGGACAAGTTTTACAAGATTTTTTAGTTTCACCTAATTAAAAATTATATGTAGTTCTCGAGCCATAAGTTCAGCAGTCCCTTTAAAGATGATTTTCTGGAAATCTCGGATACCTTCTAGCAAACTCCATGGAGTTGGGTATCCTTGACACACTATCCTCAGGGTTGTCCTAAAACCTTATAGAAGGAAAATGAGACGTAACGTATTCATACTCATTACATCAAGGTTCTGTCCCACTAGCTGAGCAGAGTTAATTTAATGTAGGTAATATTTAAATTCTAAGAACATAGTACCTTTGCAATGTATGTGCTGAGAATTTGTTAATAAATTGCTACAGTATTTTATGAAGCCGTGTTAGAAATAGTCATAACATAATGCTATGGCTAGATTCATTTAATTTTAAAGTCCACCTGATAGTATATTTTTATCATCCCCCGTTTTTAATGAAATTAAACATAATTATTTTATTGTTGTGTCATAAAGCCAGTCTGGATGGAACTTCTGTCAGGAAGAAAAAATAATGTTAATTACTTTTAAACGCGTTACCGTATAACTTTCAAACGAGGGAATAGAAGATTCAGCTTCCGAGTGTGACTTGCGGTAGCCTAATTGCTAAGGCGTCTGGAGTAGGTACTCATCCAGAAGAAGCGGGTTCAGATGCCACTTGCTGCTATTTTTTTCATAATTAATCATATTCCAATGTAAGTTTAAAACACGGTTACGTTAAAATATTAAAAAATAAATAATTATGTAAAAATATCTGTTATGTGAGACGTGATGATCCCTTTTCTCAAACACAAGACAAACTTAAATTAAAATGCAGTGTTCATTCATTTAGATTTTTTTTTCATCTAGAAGTCTATGTTGATAGTGAAATACGTACGTCCAAATTAAAGAATGTTACAAAATTCGTATCCTTAAAACACAACAGGTCCCATTCTTATGCGACCAAATCAATAAGTGAATGAAGTCACCATGATATAAATATAATTTGAATGACATAAGGTGAGAGTGCATGCCAAGAGCCAAACAATCGGCATTGTGTTGAAATGCTTTCAAATATTATCATAGAATGCATTCTATGACTCGTCTGCTAGTTCGTGAGGTGAAGTGCTCGGGTTCAAACGTGGGACTGGTCTAAACAGGTAACCGTGACCCTGGAACGAAAAGGACTATTAAAAAAACACCGTGAATTGTAGGCAGTACGAATCTGATTGTTCCTAACGCTCCACTTATGGAGGTTGGAGTCATTTGATGGTTTTACGGTGATAAAAACGAACTGTTGGCAATTTTTTTTTATTCATGGTGTCGATGATGGTCGCGGGACTTGTTTCCATCACCGTGACCCCGGAACATAAAGGGCTATTGAAGGACACCGTGGATTTTAGTCAGTACAAGTCTGACAGTCCCTCCCGCCCTGCCCGGGGTGGTAGGACTCATTTGATGATTTTACCACGCAAAAAAAAGAAAATGGTGTCGACGGGGCCATGATTCTTGCAGTACCTAATCGGTTCCATGGGTAATCATGCTTCACTATCTACCCGATCATTTGAACGAAACTTGGACAATTAATTCAAGACAGTTGTATTCTTTCTCCGGAACCCAATAAGGATCGCTTAAGTGCATTTCTGGAGGTCACCACTGTTAGTCAACATGCTGGATTTGCAACAGTGCGGGGTTGTCCCAAAAAAATGTTGTATGGCAGTGATAATTAAAAGATTTGATTTTGCTTTACTTCCCCAAGGAATTCTACTCTCTAAAGTAGGTCTCAAACGGCCAGTTAGCAATATTCGTAATAATTCACTTCATTAATAGAAGAATATTGCTTATAGTGGTCGTTTCAGACCCTCAGTTATCACCATTCTGGCTTTTACGATTTGCAGTGATTACAACAGTGTGGGGTTATCCCAAAAAGTCTTGTAAAGCAAGTAATATTAACTTGATGTGTTTTCTTGCTTCCTCAGGAATTCTGCCTGGTCCACTACGCGGGCGAGGTGACGTACAACGTCCACACGTTCCTGGAGAAGAACAACGACCTGCTGTTCAGAGACATTCAGAGTCTCATGGCCAGCAGTAAGAACAGCATCGTCGCTAGCTGCTTCAAGGTAAGTCTTCAATACTTCTCAAGTGTTTGCGTTGTTGGATATTCAACTTTTGTTGATGAATTGAGCGTTGAAAATCCCACAGCGGACGTTTATTATGATATTCCTTCTTGTGTAACCGAGTGATAGTGAAGACTAGAAAACCTGCTCTTAAATGTTACAAATTAGTGGTAGATGTTTTGGGAGTCATATTGGATGAAGTTCTATAAAGCTATCCCATTTTCTCAATGGAATCATAATGACATTTTTCTAAAGGCTCATCTGACAATTAGCTTCTTAATTATGAACAGCTTGAGAAAAGCTAAAGATTACCAGCGTCACAACAGACGCCTTAATCTCATCATCCCAAGATTTATTTTTTCAACCCACGCTTTTCAAAATATTATCCAAGACAAGTGTAAACCATGGGATATCTTATTACCCAGTTACTGGGGTGTGGAGGTCCGATAGGCAGTCGCTCCATGTAAAATACCGATATACAGCTGCATCTGGTTCGATTGGAAGGCGACCCCAATTAATCCGGGAAACGGCTAGGCAGATGATGATCCAAGACATGTCTTAGCACCATTGCCGTTGTAGATTTTGTTAACCTCACTGCTTCTTCCAGGACATCAACCTAACGAGCAAGAAGCGTCCCGAGACCGCGATCACTCAGTTCAAAAACTCGTTGAACGAGCTGATCAAGATCCTCAGCAGCAAGGAACCTTCCTACATCCGCTGCATCAAGCCTAATGACTTCAAGGGGCCTAGTAAGTATCACTTTATCTTAATTTAGTTTTAATTCTATTATAAAAAGATGGTTGACTGGAATATACGAAGGTATGTTTTTAGAACCTATAAATCATTAGCGCAACTTGATTTTCAAAATAATTAATGGTTTTAATTTCACATCCAGTTGCTTACAATTTTGGAATCACCAGATTCAGTGATCAACTTCATTGAAACTGAAAATGGAATTGAATTATCGGTTTTTGGAAGAAATATGACGTCTTTATTAGACGTATATCGTCTATAATATCCTCATTTAGTGACTTGGCAATATGTGTTACGCAATATGGTTTGCATAAAGACCGCATAAAATATCATAATTTAGCAATATCTGAATATATTGAAAGCTGGACACAAAATAGCTGGAGAAAAGGTCAGGAAGATGATGACGATTATCTAACCATATGTGTTGTTCCAGTGCAATTTGACGACAAGCTAGTGTCTCACCAAGTGAAGTACCTCGGTCTGATGGAGAACCTGCGCGTGCGCCGAGCTGGGTTCGCATACAGGAGGACATACGACGCCTTCCTCGAGAGGTACTTTTAATAGAACAGTGTCTGGTTTTAAATGTGTTAACTTAACCGCAATCCTTATAAGTCATGAAATGGAGTTGGGCGGAATTATAACAAAATAAATCCCACAAATATTATAAACATGAAAGTTTGTGATGATGGGACGGGATGTATGGATTTTTATTACTCTTTCACGCAGAAAGTACCTAATGTATTTGGAAGACATTTATTTGATTTGATACCTAAAGATAGTTTATAGCCTATTATCCCATAGGATAATTTTATTCCGATTTTATATTCTCGTGGGATATATAAAATCGAAAATTAGAATCTACATCTTCATACCAAAACTACTTAGAACCTAAAATAATAATACTGGTACGATCTAAAAACTCCGTTCCCCACAGATACAAGTGTCTGTCCCGTGAGACCTGGCCTCACTACCGCGGTCCTGCTCGCGACGGAGTGCAGAAACTTGTGGACGTGCTCAACTTCGAGAAGGAAGACTACAGGATGGGCAAGTGAGTACTGTTAACTAGATATACCACTATTATGCAGGATCTAGAAGTGTCATCCAATAAATGAAATTTTCTCGCGCCCAGCACTGGTCGCGGCCATGCTGCGGGGCGAGACGGAGTGGGAAGCGGTCGCCTCCTTCTGCGAAGCAGTCATGCTCGCGAAGGAGGAGGCGGGCCGCGTGAGAGAGAGGACAAGGTCCTCCCTCCGCCCCACCCGCGGTGGTGGACGCCCACGGCGTCGGACGTCGCAAGACGATCTCCGGCCACCGTAGGCGCGGGCATGTGGGCGGCGAGTAAAGGGCAACTCGCCGTCCGACCATGGACCATGCCCGGGTCGACGGCGCGTCGTGTTCCACGCGCGCCTCAAAGAGTGTCAGCATAATGACGAGGCCCCCTCTCAGAGGGCTAAAGCCTGCCGGGGTCGCGGGTCTTATACCATCACCGTGACCCCGGAACATAAAGGGCTATTGAAGGACACCGTGGATTTTAGTCAGTACAAGTCTGACAGTACCTCTCGCCCTGCCCGGGGTGGGAGGTCTCATTTGATGATTTTACCACGTAAAAAAAAAAAAAAAATAGATGAAATTTGCAGGTCATTTTTAAGAATCTGAATACAGACTGCACCGTCACTTGTATAAGGCTGAGTGTTCTATTCTCCGATTGGAGAAAAGATGCTGATTTCAAGCCATGTGATTAGTGAATCTTGGCACAGCTCGTTTCCGCTCTGCTTCGCTTCGCCTCAGTGGAACCGATGCCTTATGATGCCTTTGGTCCAAATTTTACCAAACTTCTGAACATCTTCAAAATCTCCAAGTCGTATAACTGAAGTAAGAGAAAATCCAAGTCTTCGGTTCTTAAATGTTCCCTTTTTGTTTCTTTTGCAATGTTAAAATCATCTAATTAGAGCGGAGGAAAAGGAACTGTCACGGCTTCAATTTCCCAAAATTCAAAAAAAAAAAACCTTGATAATTAAAACTTCCACATCTTAACTCACCACCAAAATTCCAGCACAAAGATCTTCATCCGCTTCCCGAAGACACTCTTCGAGACAGAAGACGCGTACCAGATCAAGAAGAACGACATCGCGACCATCATCCAGAGCAGATGGCGCGGCTACTGGCAGAGGAAGCAGTACCTCAAGATGAGGCAGGCGGCCATCATCATACAGAAGTGGGTGAGGAGGTTCCTCGCGCAGAGGCTCAAGGAGAGGAGGAAGAAGGCCGCCATGGTCATCAGGGCGTTTATCAAAGGTGAGGGTTTGAACAGTAATAGACCAACCAACGACGATATAATACTAGACTCTTAATAACAGGCAACAGATGTCTGTCAACACATTAGGCAAAGAAGTCTTACATCCGTCTTATTTCGACCACTCCTGTGAGTCGTAAACATACCTTGAGACAGAACAGACCTTGAGTTAGCCAATCACAACGCAGCACCCCGTCCCCCTCGCTTACGTAGTACTTCAGCGAGTTGACAGAATAGTTTTTGTTACTTAGATCGTGCATGCGGAGTCTAGTAATATATCGGCGTTGAGACTAACATTACACTGAATGCAACATTTTTTTCTTCCTTTGTACGTATGATTTCGGATTTTTGCGTCGGTTACTGATACAAAGGGCAAAGGGCTCTCCCCATGACCTCCAGTTTTAACGATCCAGGGTCAAAGTGGATCACTGATCGTTGGTTTTATCCAGCTAATCCTCCATCTTTGCAGAGCTTGTGGTATTAACATAAAAACTTGCTTAAATGTTATTTGTGAATTGTGATGGGTTGTACTTTATATCCGAATATGGCACTTAATTAATCTAGCATCAATGATTTATCTAGCCAAACGCATTTCAACGAGAATTAAAAATACGTGATAATTATGATAGAGAAGACATAGCTATTAGCTACGCCAAAACTATCCGTTATCTGGAAAACTTTAACCCTACAAATCCATTCCAACACGAAAGAGATTTTTGTCAGTCAAGGCTATTTGAATATTTCCCAGTCAAGTAGCATACAAAGATTTTCAGCTTTTGCTAAAGTACCATTAAAACAAAATTTCCTCATCAGGCTTCATCACCCGCAACGGTCCCGAGACTCCAGAAAACCGTCGCTTCCTCGGCATCGCCAAGGTGCACTGGCTGAAGCGCCTCGCGACCCAGCTCCCGACCAGGATCCTGGACCTGTCGTGGCCGCCCTGCCCCGCCACGTGCGCGGCTGCCTCGCAGGAACTGCACCGTCTGCACCGCGCGCACCTCGCGAGGAAGTACCGCCTGGCGCTGTCGCCGCAGGATAAGAGGCAGTTCGACCTCAAGGTGCTCGCTGAGAAGATGTTCAAGGGTGAGTGGTTAAAGAGTTACCGTGGCCAAGGGTAATATAAAGAAGAGGGTTTTTAGTGCGACAGTCCTTTCTGCTCCAACCAGAGCAAGAACAAACATTCAATAACTTATCACCCAAAACAATAAGAGACAACAAAAAATTTGAACCAACCTACCTGATGTATAATGTGGATATAAATCTGCGTGGCAAACCATGCTTCAAATTTTATTTATCTTAGCACAAAAGCATGCAGCCAAATAGACCTTTGCGCTGCCACCGAAAGTGTCATGGAAGTGGTAAAATTTTGGAGGTAATAAATTTATAAATACCGTTGTGCCAAAACACAAAGAAGAACACCAACTCTCAGTATGGCTTTTAAACAGACTGAAATCGAACTTGAGATCAAAAAAGCTACCCGAATGCAGATCGTAGTTATTTATCTGGAGATCCTGAAAAATAATAGCAGAGGCTTCTTTCCAGAATTTGAAAAATATGCATTAAACCTAATCCCTAACCTAATCAATATTCGATAGGCTCTTGAAAATTCTGGAACACTCGACGGTATCCAAACACTCGCGTTATACTAAATCATCTTCAGCAGTTCAAGATCTACAGCAAATCTTGATTTTTCCCCCTTACTAATCCTGATTCTATGGTCTCCAGGCAAGAAGAACAGCTACCCAGCCAGCGTGGGCGAGCGGTTCAAGGAGGACCGACTGTCAGCAGACCAACAGACCCTCAGGAACACCTTCATGGCGTCACCCTCCTGGCCTACTGGCGAACAACTCATTGTAAGTGCAGCTTGAGGATCTACTGATGTGTTACTGATCCGTTGATTGAGATGAACAGTTTCTTAACCATAATTATGTACCAGTCTTGAAAGTTTAGTTTCATTTCCACAACATTAAAAAAAAAACGTTAAAATAAAATGCCCCCGATAGTGGTCCTAGAATACCAAATCAAAATTGATTTTCACAAATGGAATTAATATTGATGGCATTGGCATTATTTTAGCATACTTTTGCTCTCAATGAAGTTTGGAGGAAACGGTTTTGGATTTTAATAGTTTCCTATTTGCAAAAGTATTTAAAGAGTCAGGAAAACCGAAACACGGCAAGTATCATAGCCTTTCTTCAAAAGATGGCTTGATTTCTTCTGCTACGTGTCTGTATTTCTCCAAAAAAATACACCAATTAAACTTCTACTTCAAATTCTCTCTCTTAGGTCTGTTTTAAGATAATATAATAACAACCCGTGCCTTTGTACTATTCTTTCCTATTTGCTAGCTAATAGCTATCTTTGTTTACTATTCTGAGTATTTCTCTAAAAATAAGCATTACTTTTTTATACCTTTCTTTATTTTTTTTTTGTTAATCCATCTTTGTTTAACCATTTCTTAAAAATAACCAACTCCCTCCCCCCAGTACTCCTGCGAGGCTGTGAAGTACGATCGTCGTGGCTACAAGCCTCGCGAGCGAGCTCTCCTGGCGTCCGACAAGGCGCTGTACGTGCTGGACGCGTCCAACAGGAAGACTTACAAGCTCAAACATCGTCTGCCGCTCGACAAGCTGAGGGTTGTGGTCACCAATGAGACTGATACCTTGGTGCTCATCAAGATCCCCCAGGAGTTGAAGAAGGATAAGGTAGAACACTGTTATTATTGACTGAGTTTTTGGACATACGTTTGATGAAGTCCTGCTAGTAGGACATCTTCTGCATCTCCATATTATGTGTGTACTCATAAGTAAGTGATCATCAGAGGACCAAAATTGACTCTTACGATAATACAATGGTTAGGTACCATAAAAATCCGAATGAAAATCTCAAATACCAAAAAATTTACTCCAGAGCTTCGCACATAATTAGGTAATCATCAGATTTAAAATTCTGATATTTAGCTAAATCCAGAGCGACGAGCAAATTGACCAGACCTCACTCCAAACTTTTTAACAAATATAACAGTCCCTAGTTTAATTAATTTATCTGCATTTTCATTTTTGAGATGGATTCATTCTTGATTCTAGTCCAGACCAGAGGCGACTGAGTCAAAGCCTACCATGGAGCGAGCTTACCCAGAAGAAGCTTGTTTACTCTAACTTGGAAGAAGTTAACATTGAGAGCTTCAAAACAACAGAAAAGTTTGATAGTAAAATTACACCTGGAGTCACACTTCAACCATCACTGCGTCGTCCCCTAATACCATTATTCATTACTATTCCAGGGTGACCTGATCATCTCGGTGTCGCACCTGATCGAGTCGCTGACCATCATGACGGACTACACCAAGAAGCCCGAGCTCATCGAGATCGTCGACACCAGGACGTAAGTTATCAAACAAAAATAATATTGAAGCCTAGAATCGATTCTAGAACCCAAATTATTGGGAGCAATCTGCGTCATTTTATTAACCGACTTCAAAAAAGGCGTTATGTGTTAGAGTTTTTGTACTTGATTTCCCTCTCAAATGCCTGGACTAATTTAGAAAATTCTATCATCAGGTCAGGATTTGATGATGGGATCTTTGAGAAATAGAGGGAACTCTTCAAAAAAAAAATACAACAAATCAATCGCGATCGGTGCTAGACATGATAGACAATTAGACATGCATTATTAAAACAAGCACACAACAATATCACGCCTGCACCCAATAAAATGACAAAAAATATTATTTTTGATAAAAATAAATACTGACTTCTAAAAAACACAAAAATTGTAAGAAACCTTTCTTACGGAAGTTGGTGGCAAAACTCGATGAAAAAAAAACACTCTTCCATGAGAAGTTATTTTTCACATTTTTTGTGTTGTTAGTTAATTTTTGAAAAAGTTTTTATAATTTTAATGCCTTTAATTATATTACCAAAACTAGATAAACTAAATCTTACCTGTTTCAACTTCCAGCATCGCCCACAACCTGGTGAACGGCAAGCAAGGCGGCACCATCGAGGTGCAGAACGGTCCGCAGCCAAACATACACCGCGCCAAGAGTGGCAACCTGCTCGTTGTACGTACGCCTTCATTTATTGAACACACAGCTAGAACATTAATAGGAGAGTCCATGAACCATTTTATTTCTGACATATTAAGAGTTAAAGACTTTAAGCTTTTGGAAAAATAAAAGACACTCACCTTACATGTGAAAAAGAAAACTAAAAAAGTTGAATGATTATATTCCAAAGTAGGAAACATTAAAAACATGTTTTTACTGTATTTACAAACAATGTCCGAAAGGCCTAGGTCCCGAAAGCAATTAAAAAACGTGTTTAGCTTTCCATTTTCCTCAAAGTCGTTTTTTAATTTTTTAGGCAGTTGCGTAAAATAAGGCAGTTGATATTTTGAAAGATTTATGTTATTTTCTACGCCTTTTCAGCATAGTAAAAATGACCCTGGATTTGAATCATTTGACCTCATACTTTTTTTCAGCACTCAGTAATTTAATCTTTTTTTTTTCCAGATCGCAACCCCCTGAGCAGTCCAGTATTGCAACAAAACTAGTAAACTACACAAAACAACGATGTAACTGTACCTAGAATTAACTTCAACTATTCCATTTTGTATTTGATAGTATTTATTTATTAGCACCAATATTTTAATGTGCCTGCCGCATTGTAAATAGCGAAAACTTACCTTACAAGAAAACCTACCCGCAATTTTTACAAAAAAAAATATATTACAACTACCCACCCAACTTCTGTCAGTATTCTTGGCAAAAAAACTTTTTTTTTATAAATGTAGGTACAATATACACTAAATATGGCAGGCATATAGTACCTATAATATAATTATATTTGGTAATTTTAACTTTGCAATAAGCTAAGTGAACAACGACTAGAGACCGTTAAGTTTTATAATTATGATTATTTTTTGTTTATGTACTTATTTTTTAATTTTTGTTCATTTAATTTTCAATTTATTTATAGTTCAGTTCCCTAAATATAAAGTAAAAAAATGTATATTTAGAGTACATAACTATACAAGCAATCAAATTACTGTTTTAATTTTTAATTATTTTTTTTTTATAAATTATTATTGATGATAAATAATTATGTATTTATAAAAACATTTTTAATAAAGTTTTTTATGTATTTGATGTGATATAATCTTCATGAGATTTACGTACAAAGTACTTAGTATTTTTTGTATGCCATAAAACTTAGGTATCGTGGGAAATGTGTCAATTATTACTTTTTATTTAGAATTTCGAAAATCCTGCAAAAGGGTATTTTTGTAAATAAAATCTAAAATATTTACTAGCTAAAAGAAAAGCATAGTCGTACGTACCAAAGGTATTTTCAAAATTATCGAGAGTGATGAATTGCTAGTTACAATTTAGAATTAAAAACATTACTTCTAGGCTCTCATACATAATATCATATTTATAATTGACACATTTCATTTTGTTTGTTAAAATGGATAAGCTGAATCAAAGGTGCCTATTATAAGGAAACAATTTGAATTAGTGTTACAATGAATGTATTTTATAAAATTAAGACCATTGTGAGTCCATGGTCTAAAAATAAAAATCGCGTCGGCCATTGCTTTCCTTATGGAATTTATGGAGGCCTATTGTGTGCTTCACATTCTAAATAAAATAAAAGGGTTTTTAAGGCAATCGATCCCATTTTGGTTGCACATAACTTTTGGCAAGCACACAATAGTCTCTCGTGACAGATGAATGGCCATATTTTTAAGGTACAGGCTAATAAGTGCCTTGTTTATTATAAGCCAGTTCCTTTGCAGTCATTTTAAATAAACTTATTTTAATAAAATGTTGTTCTTTATTTCGGTCCATCCCTTTCAGAGTTACTATTGTAATCTTGTCTAGTAATGTTTATCAACTTTAAATAAAAACATAGACAACAAAACAAAACATAGACAAAAAAGCTACGGTGGCCAACTTCTGTAGATGACATGTCTGCCATTAGGCCTGGCTGCCGTTCCCAGAATGTTTGCGACTATAACACACTGGACGGCAGAATACCTTCGCACAAAAGGTCAGCGCCTTGTCGTTTTTCAAGACGATTTTTAATAAGTCCATCAGGACAAGGAAGTGTGTGCGCTTCCTGTCGAGTCTGGGCTTGTGTGTAAATCACGAGATATCACCAGGCCAACGAGGTCATCGAATTGTGAACCTCCTCCTTTTCTAAAGTCAGTTAATGAAACATATCAACATCAAATACAGTAGTGATTTATTCTTATATAACACATAAGTTACAAAATACATAAACAGTTATATAAGGTAACAAAAAACGTGACTAGCGTTACAGACACGAGCGTACGAGTCGATGTGTAGGACATTGTGACACTGTGGCGTTTAACTAAACAACACTAAAGGCCGCCGTTTGCTACAAAGTGCCGCGCGGATTTACAAAGCATGCCGCCGCGCGGCTGATTTGAAAGCCCAAAATATGTGGACAGGTGATCTTCTCTTCATCCTGACCGGACATGCACAAAACCTGATTGATTAATTTTAACAATTTTCTTCGCCATAATTATCCATAAAGGCGAATTTTTAGGATCTGTTACCACAAAGCAGAAAAATCTTCGCGCATTTTTCTCATCACTGTACAAAGGACGATCAATCAATATTGTCTTTAAGTATAAAATTCGATATAGCTAGTCCCGTGTACTTGCTTTGAACGATTTTTCCGCTAAGTTTAAACAGATCCTTAAGACTTACTAAGGATTGTGTGAAAATACAATACCAGACAAAAAATATATTTACGAACCCAGAAATACATGAATGTGGCAACAAAAATACATGTATGAGGCGCCAATTCGACACTGTAAGTGGTCCAATGCTCTATGAAGCATCTGGTGCTAGTGAATTAAGCCTACTATTATGCTCTAACAGCCCTGGTTTCAAGATAACCGACAATGAACTTTCTTCTTCTCGTATTATAGCACATTTTGCTTTAATCGTAAAACAACTTGATGATACAGAAAATTAATGCGAGGATTTGAGTTAAATATTGAAAATAACGCCACAGTTTAAAAAAGTATTTGAACACTAGATGCCCCATTTTACAGATAGTCCGGCAAACTAAAAATTATTAACAAAAAAACCTTCCATGGGATACATTTTCAACTATTATATTTATTTTGAGACCTAAAGATAAAAATAAATTGTAAATAAATGAAGAAATCAAGTTTGATTGAAAATAAAATATTTAGTATAAATTACTAAAGTTGACAATGCAATATCGACATTGCCCGAGCAAAGAAACTAGGTTCTCGACCTTTTTTCCGCAAATAATATAAAATTAAGGCATTTTGAGCACTAACAACATTCTTTTTATCTTCTCTATCCCTTTAACCTCCCGAGCGCCTTATGAACACCATCTGTACATTAGCGAAAACGCCCCGAGCGCCTTACGTACACCCTCTGTACACAACAGACAGTCGCTCATTGGACGTTGATTTTTATCATTTTTTTGCATTAGAAACCTTGTCTTTTGGTATTATTTGACGGATTAGTTCGTTCTCTATCGATTTCAATAATATTCGACTAGTAGAACAGTGAAAACAAATGAAAAAATAAAAAAAAATTACGTCAGTGGTGACGCGAAGTGCTGGCGCCAATCCGACGATATTTATTACGAGAGGCGGCAGCTTTCAAACATGAATGCAAGGAGCAAACGGTAAGTAATCTTATTGGAATTTTACATAATTACTGAGAAATAAATGTAGATTCTGTATTGAGTTATAGTTTATCAAAAAGTGATCAATAATACAGTGAAAAAGTAACGAAACTTTTGTAATGTACTAAAATTTACATTGGTGTCTGCCGTAAACTGCAATGTTTTTACGATAAATATTCTTTGTTGCTATTTGAAACATACATAAGTGTCTAGTTTATTTATCTACGAACATAATATGGCCAATAACTACAGATACTATTCAAAATTATGATCGCTATTGTAAACACAAAACTCAAAGTCGGGAATGTCCTTGAGCGCCATGACAGTAACAAAAAAAAGTACTAAGTGAAAAAAAAGTTAATTGAAATTTAATTTTTATACTTCGAATTATTTATGATTATTATTTTCATATAATTATTTTTAATGGAATAATGAATACTTAATGTTGAAAATGTTATAACAAATTTGAAAAAAAGTGGATATATTTTAGGAGTATACCAGTGGTCATTAATTAATACATTACTTATTGTTTTAGCATGGCCAGACTTCGGTCTATGTCTTCTACGAGGTCACGGAGCGTGACCCTAGCTCCGTCCGAGCAGGGTCCGCCCAGGCAGCCCTCTGCACGTCGCGCCCTAATTATGGGCATCATTAGTGGAGAGCCCCGCGACATTAATCTGCCCCCTTCCCCACCGCCGCGGTAGTACTTTTTTCAAATTATATTTAATTATTCTATAAATACAGTTTCAGTGAAGCAATTTGTATTTTTATTTATTTAGCCAACTTCATGCGTTCCCGGTTCCGGCCACTCCAGGTGGCTCCATGCACGTGGAAAACGGAGCTGTGCCTGTTGAGCAGACCCCTGGAGGACGCGTCCGACCTTATTTATTTTAGATGTTACTAGCAGTCACCCGCAGTTACGCCTGCGTAGTATGTTATTATTGTATGTTCATAAACCTTCTTCATGACCCGCTCCATATGCTGGTGAAAACTGCATGAAAATCCATTCAGTAGCTTTTGATTTTATCGTGCATTTTTATTTTGTATACTCACTACATAGACACAAATATTATGTTTTATAAAGGTTTTTGTAAATATATTTCTTGAAAACAAAATGTGTTTTATTTAATTTTTTTCCAAACACTATCTCATACATGGAATTATGATAAGTAAATAAGGATTGAAGATAAACAGTTTCCACTTGATTGGCATATCTACTGGCTCTGGGTAAATACAACATGAATTTTTCAACTGAGCGTGGATCGCTATCTCCGAAACTATGAGGAATATCGAGGAACGTTGAAAGGAGTTTCGAGGCCGATTTTGGCGAAAACTAAAACTGCATCATTAGATTTTAGAAAAATTTATAATCCTGGCCAGGAATCGAACCAGCTGATTTTGGAAAAAAAATCTCACCCTGTATTGTTACACTATTCGATAGTGTTGCTAATAAGGATCAAATTCTGGGAAGTGATCATAGATGGCAAACTTAAGGAAATAGCAGATTTTCAAGAAATTGCTATTTTTCTACGTTACTATGTTCTACTGAGGCATAATTTATTTGAAATTCTGAAATTTTATTGTTTTCAATAATTCACTGGATTTGATGTCTCAACAATCCCACTGTATTCAGCATACGAAAACATTGAGTTGAACAAAAATAAGCGTTATTTCAAAGAAACGTTTAAATACAGTTATCGTCTTGAATATCGATCAGTTTTTTTTTATATTACACGTTTTTCTTAACATTGCCATATATGATTACTTCCCAGAATTTGATACTTATTAGCAATACTATCGAATCCGCTCAACGGCGCATCACCCCAAATAGGGTGAACAATTTTTTTGACCGTTGGCGGCTCATTACCCCATATGGGGCGATAGTGCTTAGCCAATGTTTACCAATTAATATAATAAATTAGACACGAAATGTCAACAAACACTTAACACGACCCGAAAGGGCCATTCATAAGCTCTAACAAAAACATAACTTGAGATTACGACCGTCGCCAACGAGTAAACAAAAAATACTTTATTGAGTGCGGCTATCTGGCGCGTGGCGTAACGTCATCGCCTGAGCCACCGACCGTTCGGGGAATTCCGATGTTCTAGCGCCGCTGATCGGAGGGTATGATTTTTTTTCCAAAATCAGTGGGTTCGATTCCAGACCAGGATGATTGATTTTTCTAAAATCCAATGATGCCATTTTAGTTTTGGTCAAAATCGGCCTCGAGACTCCTTTCAACGTTTTTCGATATTCCTCATAGTTTCGGAAATAGCCATCCACGCCCAGTTGAAAAACTCACTCTGTATACCTCTTCCATAGAGATGCTATGGAACGCTAGATGGAGTCCCGCATCGTGCCTCCTATTTCTGCCGAGGTTAAATTACCGATTTCCACCTATCATGTTAGCCCGACAGTGCCCCGCTATACATTACATTTACCAAAAGTAAGTTGTAATTATTAATAATAACCGGTAAAAGTAATTAATTACTAATATCTTCAATTTTAGTAATTATTAATAATTTTCGAATAATCACACTTACCGTAACAGATACATGGCAAAGTATGAATTCAAACAGACAACTTCATCATGAAGAAGAATGCAATAATTACCTTCACACATTTTGTCATAATCTGATTATGTCGTACTTAGTCATCATCATAGTACTATCAGCTCCAATCTGTCTTGGAACACAAATTACGTTTTAACTAATATTATACACAGTTATTTTTTTTGTTTTTATCGTATAGGATTCAAAATTACAGGATCGATACTTATTTAAAATTTGGTATGTGAATAGTAAACAATATAATAACATTTATCATAAAATAACAACACAAAATAATACTTGAATATTATAACATAAAAATTGTTTGTACTTTTTTTTTGCGTTGACGAGCTAACCGTACACGCGGTACACGCCGCCATTGTGACGTCACAGTAGCCTTGACGGACGCGTACGGCGCGCGTCGTTCGCGCGCTTGATTTCAATAACAAAAAGTTTTTATGGTATATTTTAAGTTTGAAGTGGTTTCAGTGTTGTTGATATGTGTTATCGTTGTTTACAGTTATTATAGTATCGTATTCAAGTGTTTTATTCGTGGAAAAGTGAGTGAAATATGTGTGAATTCGATAAAATTTGAAGGTTATACTAGTGAAATTTATCAAAATGAAAACTTATTGCATCACTGCTAGGCCAGGTTAGTGTATTTATATAAAACAGTTATTGAATCATACAGGTTATTTCATAACGAAGCTAAGAAGGTATAATTTATGCGTGTTGATAGCTCCATGTTGACAAATTAACGAACTATTTGAGACGCTAACCGAAAAATCTGAACAAGTCTCAGAAGCCCGTTGCATTTTTAGCATTTTCGCGTTTGCGTGGTCCGCGTGGGAGAGGTTAAAATATACAGCAAGGCACAAAAAGCAAGCCTATGTGTCTCTCCCATATAATGAGGGCCATCGTTTATGAATTCAGCCACTAGAGGCGCTTAAGAAGCGTAAGGTCGCATAAGTCATTGCTCTTGGGGTACAAAACGAAAAATCTAAATATTGAAAAAAAAAAAAAAGAAAACTGCGCAACATTGCATCATTTTCGATATTTTATAGTACACACGGTTTTTATTCACGCCTGTATCAACGAACTTTGACAGGTATACCTATTTCAATACCTTACAAGACGGTGGCGCCACCTATTGACCCAAAATAACACTAGCCCTCGTCAACGAGACACCAACCAAGTGCTAACTCTGCCCGGTCATTGCTAACATTGCCATTGACAACTTTAACGAAGTGATACATTTTGGCACTGCACATAGTGTAGAAAATTAGAACGCTTCTTTATTTTACAATATAATACTCGATTAATGTTCATTATTCGTAGAAAATTAAACCCTTATTATTTATGTTTTGATTGTTATTGTGTATTGGACTGTGTGAAAGGGTTTCTATGCCAGACTCGTTGTGAGATTTTCTACTTTTAGAGTTCAAAATCCAGCAGCGCTCTTTTATTTAAGTGACCTTGGTTGCTGAAGAATCTAATAGTTTATCGTCCAATCAAAAAGGCAGATTTGAATGAAACAAAAGATTAGTCAATAGTCAAAAATATTCAACAGGATACATTGAGCTATTATTACTACGTATAGAGACGACACCACGCATCACCACTGTGTCCCATACAGGATGAGTGCACGCGCACAAGTTCATTCAATTATTTGATAGCACTGTGGCGTGCTCTAGGCGCGCGCACTCGTCCTAGCTGGGACACAGTCTTGATGCGTGGTGTCGTCTCTATACGTAGTAATAATAGCTCAATGTATCTTGTTGAATATTTTTGACTATTGACTAATCTTTTGTACCATTCAAATCTGCCTTTTTATATATATTATATCCTGTCATTGAGCTATTAGTACGTATAGTACGTACTAATAGCTCAATGACAGGATATCGAATAATTCGTCTGATCTCATGATGTCCTTTTTTCACTTTTCAAAGACGAAGAACATTTTGAAAAAAGAACATTAAGAAATCAGGTGGAATAATTCTGAAGAACTAACCCCCTTTAGTGACATTTAGACCTTTAGTCACTAGTAATAGTTTACTCTGAACCTTAGCGTACAATAATTAGGGATCATTCTTATTAAGCCCGCTGTACACATTGGGCCAAGGCATTCAGCCAGCATGTCTATGCAGCAGTGGATGAATACAGGCTTATGATGATGGTGGTGATTAATCCAATATAGATCTTGTTGTATAACAAAAAATTCGAACTTCACCCAAACTAACAAAGAACATGTAATTTCACACAGTCGAATACACGCCTATTACAAAATAATTTGCTTTCCTATTTCAGATTTTTAAATTAGTCGAAAAGAACCATTTTTGTTTTCACATAATTACATTAACCTTACGATTCTAATGCTAACTTACATTATTTCGCTTTATATTTTATATAATACACACTTGAGGATCGATACGTTCTGAATTATACCATTTATTATTATTTCAAAGAACAGAAATTAACAAAAAAATGTGGCGGTAAATACACAAAAATAAATTCACAACTATAATTGGTCAACAGTTCAAATTAGCGGAAACGTATAAAAATAAACGAATTAGTTTTATGTATAAAGTTTAAACTCTATTCTGAAGTGATATTACTTCAAGTTTTTACTAACACTTCAGCCAAAATTTAAATTGTACTGCTGGAATATGAACTCTTGTACTTGAGTCCAGGATTGTAAATCCTAGAACGTTTCGGTCAATCACATGACAGAAAACCAAAAACGCACTGGGCCCGCGGGTTGGATAACAGCCCAATCGTCAAAAGGAGGCCTGTGTCCCAACAGTGGGAACATTATATACTGATTATACTAACGTTAGTAAAAACAAGTGTAATAATCTATTCTGAAAGTAAGGAAAATGTCAATTTATTCTAATAAATAATAGGTTGTTTTGAAACTATCTTTTAGACAAACTAGTGGCATAATTCAAAACGCACATTTTCCACAATTATTCACTCATAAATAATGAATATTATATTATTATCTAACACTGTGTTTCTATACATAGCGCTTTAAGGAATGGCCTAATTTATTAGGGTACTGGGTGTACGTGATTGGCTGAACTGTTTTTTTTTTACAAAATAATTTGGCTAGTGTTCTAGATTTTTCGAGTAAAATGATACGAAAGTCTATTGATGGTATAATTATATAGATTGATAGAAGGACAGACACCGTTGTATTTCCTATGGAGTTAGACTGAGGCATAGACATAGAGCATGGACTGAGCTTTCCCTAGGGAAATATGTGTGAAAATCTTATATTGTATGAAATAAAATATGTGATGGTCATTTTATTTGACAAAATAAAATCAATCAACCAATATTTATAAAATATGTCCATACTCCATAGAAAGTGAAATAGACAAATTGTTTGAACATCTATCAACTCTTTTCATTACCATAGATTATCTTGATAGACATACCCATTCAAATTGTTTCGCGATAACATAAAACTTATTTTTATCTTAAAATATTTTGAGACACTTACAAAAACTCAAAAATATAGGCACTTAAATCTATGTGCTGTTCATAACAACGGTGCGATACAAAACAATTTAGATAAGTATGTCTATTTCTTAACTTGGCAAAAAGCGTTGAGGTAAAGAAAACTGCTTTTCAAAGGATAAAACGGGAAACTATTAACAAGACTGCTCTCCATCTGCCACCAGAGGGCCAATTCTCGGTTTTAGAGATGGTGTCGAACTCGACAAAAATTTCTAATGACGTCATTTTTTCGACAAAATTTACTGAACTCTTACCCTTCGTTTACACCAAGGTATAATACATGTATTTGGCAAGTTTTGACATGTCATTAGACTTCAGTGCAAACGCAAATGTGTTTTATACTTGTATAAATACTTTTTGGCTACACAGGTTTAACGAAAGAATGTTTGGGATTATGGTTTGAGACACTCTCAATACAAATGTATAAAACAAACAAATTATGTGTTGACAAGTATTCTACAAGTTTTGTATGAAACTAGTATTCAACTTGTTTCTTGGTGTATGATTATTTTATTTTTTTATACAAACTACTGATATTTTTATTTTATACACAATTTTTTTATTTTTTTTTTGTGAATACGAGGATCCATGTGGGTCAACCTGTTGTTTTTTTTTTTTTTTATATATATAACTGTAGTGTTGTCTGACAATTTGAGTAACATTAACGGCCTACACAAGTCCCTTCTTTGGTACTGTTCGTCGTGTCGTTGAGCTCCTTGAGTTATGAGTTGAGCTCCACGGTAATTGACAAATGCTTGCACTGACTGGACAGGTCCACTCAAATTTGTGTGGTTCTTTCTTCAAAAGACCATTTCAGACATCGACCTTCATGGTCCTCGTATAATCCGTTCTACATTTTTATTGTCTGGACTTTAAAAGAGACTGTGACCTCTGAGTTTGTTTCGGCTGTTTCTTCTCAGAGTAGTCAGGTACGAAACACCGGCCCCTTCTAGTTTTATAAAAAGACGTGTAAAAGTGTTTTATATAACCTACTTGCATAAATAAACATCATTTCATCATTTCATTTCATCATTTCAAACGAGGGGTAACGTTAGCCTTCGACAAATGACGAATTTGACATCCCTAAAATAGCAACTTTTAAAATTTGTCAAAAAATGACGTCATTAGAAATTGTTGTCGAGTTCGACACCATGTCCAAAATCGAGAATTGCCCCCAGGCTTGTTTATCATGAAACATGATGGTTTAGACCATTGAAAATTTTAAAGATGATGTATTTCTATTGGCGCTATAACAACAAATACAAAAAAAAAACAAATATTTAAGGGGCCTCCCATACAACAGACATGATTTTTTTACCTGTTTTTTAAATAATGATACCTTTCGTACACGATTCCGATTCGCAGTTAGCTGGTTTTCATTGTGTATAAGTTACGTACATTTCTTGATTGCCATTGTTTAAATGTCCTGATAGTATTAAACACATAGCAACGTCTTATTTTTATATCACCTTACATAAAGTAAATAAATAATATATTTAAGCATCTTCGTACAGAACGCGACGCAGGTCTCCGATATCTTGAGGCTTTGGGATCCATTGTTGCGTGCCTGTGTACGAACCTCTATGGATTTGTATTGCTATAGTCGCCTGGATACCAAAGTCGTAAGGTATCGGAGACTTGCGTTCTAGTGTATAAGAAGGGGCTAAGCTGAGCGTGGCAGCTAAGAAAACAAATAAAATATTTATAGTTATCTTTTAGATTTGAAAAATCAGTCAATTTTTATTATGCGCCTCTTGCACAAAAGTTATGGTCAAAAAATTTGGATACGAAATCAAGTCAAACATTTTTTATTTTCTTAGGAACAAATAAATACACCAATGTGCACCTTATAGTATAAATTATAGTGGTCATTTTAGCACTTATATTTAGAGATAGAAATTGCGGCATGACAAATGATGTCATTTGATAGGCTGAAAAAAATCAATGAAGTTAAAGAAAAATAAAACTTTTCACGATTCCTGTAAGGAATATGCTGGAACATTTACCTGTAAAATTCAGGGAAGTCCCATTTTAAATTAAATAAACTGGTAACGCCGAAAAAAAAGTGGCGGCCATGTCAAGACGTCATAAAAGTCAGCCATTGCTATTTCTTACCTAATGCAGCCATTCAGTACTCCCAAAAAGAAGGAATAATTTAATTGGTATTGGTTGAAATCATAAATATGTAAATATCCTATACTAAATCTAGTTATCAAACGAATATTAGGCTTATGACACAGCTAATACGGACTTTCTACTAGGAATATTTTTTTAGGACACTATGCACTTTGTTGAGTAATGTTTAATTTAGCTTCTTTCTTCATCATGAACCGGCGCATAACCAGAAAGTTGGCAACGTCGCTAATACCTGTCAAATATTTACAAGTTTTAATTAATTTGGTAATGTTACTGTATGGAAATAAGAAATATGGCTCTGTAGTGCACTAGAAAATTGATATAGGAACGCAATAAAAACATTGAATTTGATTTTGTAACCTCTTCAGTTGTATAAAAGGCATTTGGAATGTTTCCAAATGCTTTTTTTATATCTAAAACTATATTCGGTGTTACGATGTTAATTATTGCATTTTCTAATAATTTTTTAGTGCACTACAGAGCAATATTTCTTATTTTCACACAGTAAATTAGCAAAAGCAATAAAAAATTGTAAATATTCGACAACCATTTGCGACGTTGCCAACTTTTAGAATACGCGTTCTTAAGGCCTCCCACTTGTATCACTACGAACGATAATTCGTCACTTGCATCCATCGTTTGCCCGCGTCTCTCACGATATCGTCGGTCCACGTCGTGGGAGACCTGCATACGCCGCGTCTTCCAATTCGTGGTTCCCACTCGAAAATTTTAGCTTCTCAATTTTTATAAGTCACTTATGTGGGTCTGTACAAGCATAACTCCCGAACGACTATAAAAATTTGAATAGTTATTTTTTGTCGTGTTCGTTATTGTCAGGTCAAGGTTTGTTTTTAAGGAAGTTTTACTATAGTTTGGATGATTAAATACGGCCCTCAGATTGGTAATAGTCTGAAAAAAACAATGAGACCGATACTAAGGCCTGGATAAATAGTCGTTGCTAAGTATTGTCAAAAGTGTTATTTCGGAAAGTAAAACGATAAATACTAAATAAACATTACTCAACAATTTCATTACAATATTTTTAAAGTCGATTAGTTTTAGTTTATTTTTACATTAGATGCCTGGTCGTCTATCACGACTTGGAACATTATAAAATGAAATTGAACCTTGGGAACTTTACAATAAAGGTGCGATCGTCTTACATCCATTCAATATCTTACAAGTTTGAGAAATGACATAGACGTCATTATTTTTTATCAAAATCGATCTGCAAAAGTCGATCAGGACAAAAAAAATTGTGACTTTAACAATTTAATAGCGAATCTATTGAAGATTAAATATTTAATTGAAAAAAAAAAATCTATTCAGCCTCGTCCAGATGGCTATATTAATCCGATATTTAGTCCAAATATATAAAAAAATCTTCCCAAAAACAATCGCACCGTACTACCGATATTTTTAAAACAGAGATTCACAATATATACGCACTATTCGATTTAAGGCAGATGTCTATAAGTGTTGAGACTCGCAAGCGCCGCGTTACACTGTACAATACAACTATACACTAACATATGACATACTTATATACGGTACAGTCGGCGTGCGTTGTATACTGTATATAATTACATGCTATACTTATCGCAGTTAGCCCGAACACATCTCTGAGTGCTCGTCCCATGCTGCTACCTGAAATGGAAGAAATTAAAATTATAATCTAAATATATAAAACTCAAAGGTGACTGACTGACAAAGTGATCTATCAACGCACAGCCCAAACCACTGGACGGATCGGGCTGTTTGGAATGCAGGTAGATGTTATGACGTAGGCATCCGCTAAGAAAGGATTTTGATCAATTCTACCCCCAAGGGGATAAAATAGGGAATTAAAGTTTGTATGAAACTTTGTCAATTTGATAAATAATACATTGTTAAATTCTGACATCCACGCGAACGAAGTCGTCTTTTCGAATTCAGGGGCCTTAGCCAAACAGCAGAAGACAGCAGACGACAATCGTTATCGCTCAGCTGTCACCAATACATTTTCAACTTTATACCCGAGCGCGTAAAGTTGAAAATCAAAATATGCGCTGGGGTATAAAGTTGAAAATCTATTGAAGTTTACAAATCGTTTTCGTTTGTTTCGTTCGTTATTGCGCAGCAGTCTTTAATAGATTTTCAACTTTACGCGCTGGGGTATAAAGTTGGAAATGTATTGGTGACTTTAGCTAAGCTTTACCTGATTTTCTGGCAAGCTGGAATTTATTTGAAACCATTGCTTTAAAAAAAAAATGAAATAAAACACCGAGATGAAATCGGCTAGAATCAAAATATTTTATTTGACATAGGCTTAAAAGCACCATAAACAACTTCGAGAAATAGTCACGATTCGGGATGGTTGTTATGTAAATGTTGTAATAGTTATTTATGATACTAGTGCGGTAAGTTGGTTTTTACAAACGAGTAGAACAATGTTAGCGCGAGACGAAGTCGAGGGCTTACCATAGTCACGAATTTGTAAATCCCATTTTCTGCACGTGTGTCATACAATATTTTTTAACACGGTTTTTCCAAAAGTTTCTAATATGAAAATGGCGCCACATGCACGTGGTGAAAATTAGAACTACATCTTTCGTCTCATTTACTGCTGAGCAAAAGCGCTTCCAAGTAGGTTCGATCAGTCAGGTTGTTTATTCTCATAATGTGAAACTGTTTGGTGGAATTCTTTTATACAGGGTGAATTTTTCAACTGGGCGTGGATGGCTACTTTCGAAACTATGAGGAATATCGAAAAACGTTGAAAGGAGTCTCGAGACCGATATTGACGAAAACTAAAACTGCATCATAGAATTTTCGAAAAATCAAAAATCCTGGCCAGGAATCGAATCCGCTGATTTTGGAAAAAAAATCACACCCTGTATTATTACACCGTTCGATAGTGTTGCTAATAAGGATCAAATTCTGGGAAGTAATCATATACGGCAAACTTAAGAAAAACGTATAATTACAAAAAAACTGATTTATCTTCAAAGCAAAGACTGTATTTGAAACATAAGTCACCTTTTCTTATTTAAAATAATGCTATTTTTAGTTCAACTCAATAATGTCGTATTGTTAAGTACAGTGGGATTGTTGAAACGTCAAATCTAGTGAGACATTAAAAACAATGAAATTTTATAATTTCCAATAAATTACACAGGTCTACAGCATTTTTGAGCACGGGTTCTACCTAAGTTATTTTTATTGTTCGTATATCTAGAAATAAGATTATGAACAAAAAAAAGTTCTGGATTTGCTTTTATGAGAAAAAAATGGGTAAATTAAAATCAATGAAAATACCTAAAAAATTACACAGAGATGAGTTATTATGAAGGAAACCATACATCTATTCATGTTTTTTTTTTTAACAAAATGTGTTTTAAAATAAAGATAAATTATTTAAAAATATCATTTTTGGTTTTCCTGCTATTTTCAGTAGAAGTTTCTCTTTATAACCCCCCAATATAGTCTCCCATCATGTCCCTTTCAGTACTGGCCTTGGTAACATCTCTAAAATGCTTGTCAAATCTCAAATTGTCTTGATGGAAACGTTCATCTTGTTCTTCCGTACAAGCTTCCATGTTAACTTTAATTTTATCCAAAAGAAAATGTAGCAAATGCATCTTTAGTGTGTCTTTAGAGACATTCCACTTTCGATGATGGATAAATTTCGCAGTTTGGTCAGTGATAAGCTCGTTATAACTTTCAGCCCTAGGGTTTACAATAAAACCATGAATTACTGCCTTAAAACTGTTCCTGGCTTCTTTCTCTTCAATGCTATGTAAATTCAGGAAAATATCACAATGGTTTTTTTTTTTATTTGAGCGCCCACAGAGACTCCAACTTAAATTTTCGCCTCTGAAAGCTTTGAAAAAAAAACTCATAAAGCAAATATTTTTGATTTTTTATCACATTTTTTAAAATAAATATGCTTCTATAATCAGAATATAATAAGTAAAACCCATGCTCAAAAATTTTTTTTTTATTTGTCGACCGGTGTTATGGCTCAGTAGATGTAAAGTAACATGGAAAAATAGCAATTTCATAAAATCAGCCATTTCCTTAAGTTTGCCGTATATGATTATTTCCCAGAATTTGATCCTTATTAGCAACACTATCGAACGGTGTAATAATACAGGGTGTGATTTTTTTCCAAAATCAGCGGGTTCGATTCCTGACCAGGATTTTAGATTTTTCTAAAATCCAATGATGCAGTTTTAGTTTTCTTCAAAATCGGCCTCGAGACTCCTTTCAACGTTTTTCGATATTCCTCATAATTTCGAAAGTAGCCATCCACGCCCATTTGAAAAATTCATCCTGTATATTTTTGGAAATTAAAAAAAAACGCATGGTGCTATACAACGTGGTATGCGGTAAAATGGGTACTTAGGTGAGAGTACCTATTATTACGATAATCAATGGCATTTCTCGTTAGTGTGGCTCTAGTGTCAAAAGTCGTTAAGTTGCCTCACCTGACAGTCTCTGCTGCAGTACCACTGGTTGGCGCAGCCGGCGCACACGAACTGCGCGTCCCTCCGACGGCATCCCTGACACAGCGGCGCGTCGTCCGCAGGCTCGGCCTGCTCCGCGCCGTCGGCCGCGGGCTCGGCGCCGCCCTCGTCGATCACCAGCCGCCCCGACCCGGAGCCCGACGGAGAGCCTGAAGCTTCGCCCTCGGAAGCTGGACTTTCTTCGTCGTCCTGGAAACGATGGGGTAGTTTAAGTTTTTCTATGTTCGTGTGTGTGTCGTGGCGATCTAAAAAAATCTGTACAGAATTTAACGAATAAGGCACCATCATTGCCGGTATCAAATACCAAAACAATATTGAGAAGAGAATATTGAGTGCCTATGGAAAAATGTTTAATGGTTTTTATGCAAAGAATTTTGACTTTATGAAAATGAACCTGTGTTTTTTCGAATTACCCAAGCGAATCTTGGAAATACTTTTTTACATAAAAGTACACTT
The DNA here is from genome assembly GCA_028554685.1 of Agrotis ipsilon. Classification (NCBI taxonomy): domain Eukaryota; kingdom Metazoa; phylum Arthropoda; class Insecta; order Lepidoptera; family Noctuidae; genus Agrotis; species Agrotis ipsilon. The sequence goes on along the minus strand of CM052969.1, from coordinate 15,168,247 downwards.
GCGCTAAGCACAAGCCTCTTTTCGCTACGCTAAGCTGTCCCAATGCTAGGCAAAAGCCTTGCCTTCTTCCTCCCTAACCTACCAACTTTCGAGTAATTTTGATTGGCCTGTTGGTCTAATGGTTAGTGACCCTGACTGCTATGCCGGGGTCTGAGCCTTACATCTTTTCTGTGAGTCCAGGTCCCAAAGCTACTCACCAGTTGCACCACCTCCTCAGGCTTCTCAGGTTGAGGTTCAGGCGGCGGGGTCGGCTGTACCGGCGTGATCGTGATCTCACCGCAGTTCTACAACGATTACCAGGATAAAGAATTACTTGATTTTGTAACAAAGTTATTTGAATTACATAAATTATAAATGAAATTAATTATAGCATAAATATAGCGTATTTGTTATATATAGTTTTGTTTGTTTAAAATTTTGCCATTTACCGCCTTACTAGAAAAAGATAAACATCTTTTAAAGACTTGTCTAAAAAAAGTGTGTTTCATAAATGACCCTTATATCAAAGTGAAATGTCGTTTTGACGTTGACAGTTTTATAACCGACTTCAAAAAAAGGAGGAGGTTCTCAATTCGTAGGAATCTTTTTTTAAACAAGTGTTCAACTGATATTTATCTTTCTTGTGGTTATACGGTTTATGTTTGAAGTATAAGTGTATGTAATAGCTTAGGGGCACATTTCTTGTAAAAAACGGACTTTCGAGAATATTTTTCATCGTCACATTTTAGAAGAATAACCACGGAGTTCTTTCCTTATAACACTACTAGCGGCCCGCCCCGGCTTCGCACGGGTGGAGGACCCGGTCTAAAATTTGAGATTTAAACTATCCTATCTCTCAAGTTGGATCGAACTGCACATGGTGTGCGAATTTTATTATAATCGGTTAAGTGGTTTAGGAGTCCATTGAGGACAAACATTGTGACCCGAGATTTATATATATTAAGATGTTTGTGAATTGACAGAAAGAATCAATCAATCCTATTTCATTGTTCATTTTGACTGTCAAAGTACAGGGCTATTTAAAATTCATTTATTTGCAGTGTTGCCCTTTAAAAACCCAAATGATTTTAACGTCATGCAATTTATACCCCAATTAATAAGTAATTACTTTGAACATGCAACATTAGCATGCCCAGATAAAAAAATATACATAATTGGACAGCACAAATAACTAGAAATTATCCCAATACATACTTATATATTCCCAGTTAGTATATAATCATCATCTGCCTAGCCTTCTCCCAACTATATAGGTCAGCTTCCAGTCTAACCGGATGCAGCTGAATATCAGTATTTTATATGGAGTGACTGTCTATCTGACCTCCATAACCCAGCTACTAAGTACCCCTTGACTTAACAATACCTGTTAGTAACCCCAATACAATATTAATATGTGCCCTAAGCCAATGCATACCAAACTGTTTGCCAATCAATAAATAAGGAACGAAGTCTAAAAAGACCACATTACTAGTATTTAATTATTAATTGCGATAAAATTATTCTAATATTGACAATTGCGAATTTCAAATCTAATTAGACCATTAGCTAGTTTAGAAAAATAATGGACACATATTTATTCTTTTTTTAAATCATTGCGTTTTTACAAAGTTATAGCGCATTAAAATTTGACAGTAAGTGGCTCGCAACGTCAGTACCCATACCATGAGTTGTCATTACGATACTCGATCATCGATATCGACCGCGTTGTGTGAACTCTCAACCAATGAGAGCGCCAAACGCGGTCGATGCGTATGATCGAGTATCGTAATGACCACTCATGGTAGAGGCTCTGAAGCAAGTGGGTAAACTTATTATAAATAAAGTATTTATAAGTTTGCACTAAGACGCGGTACTTCAAGGACTGTTGTGTAGCTGTCCGACGCTCGCGGCTGCCTACAACGCATTGAAGCGGGTATATTACATAATCTCTGTGATTCGTTTTTTTCTGAATGTTGCATAAGTGATTTGTCTTTGTCATAGCGGTAAAATTTTATACACTTTTATTACATCTATGAATTCGTCTATATACATATAACATATTTCTTTATACCTGTACTATTTATTTTATTTTATTCTGTTGGTACATGTTTAATTATTATTTAATTATTTTAACACACACACACTCTTTAAAGCTGATTTACATCTGTGACGTCTCACAAGGCTCAGTTGAAAACCAGCGTCAGGCTCCCTGTGGCCTGGCTTTATGCTGAACTGAGCCTATTTGGCACAGCCGTGAGGCACACGGTACCTACATTAAATGTATATTATATTCGTAACTTCTAATTGTAATTGTGTGCTTATGGCTTGCCAAATAAACGTGTTTTCGTTCTTTCTTTCTTTCTTTCAAGTAAAAACTATGGTTGTTTGTGACGTATTGGCAATTTAAAAAAATATCGTACCTTCGTTAATTTTGTTTACGTAGCAAGAGAAAAATACGTTTCAAATATTTTTTGATAATCTAGAGTAGAGTAGAGTAGAAGTAGAGTAGTAGTAGACTTTGTCACTCAAATACCCTATTATATTTACTAACTACTTTATTGCTTGAGCAATAGAATAAAATATTCCATTTTAGTAATTTTATCGCAATTCATGTTATGATCCTAATAAAATGGCCTTTTTAGATCTCCTAATCGTTTTTGGGCGCAGCCATACACGTTAGCCAATCAGACGATTGCTGCCCGATTGCTTAGAGACTAAATTCATTTGTACAAAATTACAGAAAAAAAACAAAATTTTAAGTTATTTATTGATTTTAGGCTACATTTAGACGACAAGTAGATAGGAAAAGACCATAAATGCCTCAACAATTCCTTACTTTCCATTTTTTAAGTGAGGAGTAGTGCTTCAACCTCAAAGGGGTAATTGAAAATCTTAAAAGATATTCGAAATTCTCGCGAACAACATCGCGGCTGGAGAGCTAGTAACACGTGTGTAACAAATATTATCTATGACATTTTGTACTAATGGAATTAGTCTCTTATGCAATCGAAATAGCATTGAGTTAACCAGCAATAATTTAAGTATATTTTGAGAGTACAATATTTTTAAGAACACCTCTAATTTACTTTTTTTTTTGTTTCAGTCAAAGCCAAAAAGCTAGACCAAAAAGCTTTTATAAAAATAAATAAAGTATTTTTTTAATGATGGTACATGATTATATTTTTGTCTATAATTAAATATATATGGGTCCTAAATGTATAATTATTTGCCTACAGGAGTATATAGGTTTTTTTTTGTATAAATACTTATTGCTCATAATTTTAATGTTTTATTTGATATTATGGTTTATGATTATGAGGTGGCATTTATTATTCAATGAGCATTGCCAGACTCTCAAAAATCAAATCAAATAATTTAATATATTAAAGAATTGGAGTTTTAATAGAAAACTATTAAGAGCAATGTTTGTACTAGTAAATAGAACATGACAATAAATATTATTATAGTTACATATTTAAAATCTGTAGCTCTTAAAATGGTGTAATTTGCCCTTAATAATTTAAATAAGTAATTAAGATTTCGGCACATTATGTCTCATTTAGCATTCATTTTAGTATTAACACTTTATCTTTTCAAGAATCGATTTTGGAAAAGTTACCATAGATAGACGAATGTGCCAAAACCTCAAAAACCACAACTGCAACTCTTTAGAAACCATAACATAAACTTAAACACTAAATTTTGAATTTTGTATGATCAAGGCCAATCAGCACACCAATTGTTATAATGTCGTACATTAGTGGTACCTTGGCCTGACCGAAAGTTGGTAAAGTTGGCGCACTCTGTTTCCGTTCCGGCGACATGAGAAGTTTAGCCAACGTCGGGGAGTAACTCTGAGACGCAGGTAACGCCTGCTGGAAGGTTGGCAACACTCATTTCAAGCTAGTTTGCAAGCATTATTGCCATATACAAAAAAAAAGAAAATATTAATGGAAGCTGGGATATGAGTATTTCTACAAGCCATAAAAATGATATTTTTAGAAACAATAGATACCTTTGTGAGGATGCCATGGAGTAAGGAGTTTTGTTGTGTTGATTCCTGGCTTGTGGTGACGGGTAGTAAGGATATTTCGGGGTAAGGCGGTGGAGGTGGCAATCTAGGACTTGGGGACGCCAGTCTTTCTGCCTGTTTCACAGAAACATGGGCTTCCTCATGATTCCTCTCTTGTCTCCTCCTTCCCTCTGGTCTTATATGGTGTTCAGGTCTATTGGTGATGGTCTCCGGTGGTCTGTTAGGTATGAGACCGGAGTTGGCCTGCTGCATGTTGGCGAATTGGACGAGCACGTCTTTAAAAGACAGCCCGTTCGGTAGACCGCCAGCTTGGATTTGTTGGAGTCGTTCTAGCATCGCTTTTTGATTCTGAAATTAACATTGAAAGTATTAAGGTAAGATTGTTGTAAAACATTTGCAATTTAAAGTCCACACACCTTTTGAAAATAAAGTTTTTTTTTTTTAATTTTAAATATAAACTGAACCTTTCCTAGCCAAATGACAAATAAAACTGATAGATGATCCTATATTATGGTTTTCCCTTTTTCTACAGAGCACCTATTCTCTATGTCTCTGAGCAAGTCTTATGCGTTTTAAATCACGGATTTATTTATTTTTGTCAACAAGATCGAGCCTCAAGTATTTGAAATACTAATTACAAAATATTTCGTCGTCTGGTATTTGAAAAACGAATTACAAATTACATTTTAAGAAAATAATTGAAATACAAATACAAAATACGTATTTGTATTTCAATTACGTATTTTAATTACAAGTAATTCAAAAACTGCCCAACCCTGCCTCCAGTTATGGAAATTACCCGCAACGGACCCGTGATCGCATAGTGGTATACAATTTTTCGAGTCCCATCAATGCATGGTAAAATTATACGCTGATAATGCATGGTATAAAAGACTGCACTTAGTCTAATGTTACATCAACTAATAACCAATACATCTAAAGGTTAATATCGTGATATAAACCGCCTCTATTAATCATATCTAAATATATATAAATCAAAGGTGACTGACTGACATAGTGATCTATCAAAGCACAGCCCAGACTACTGGACAGATCGGGCTGAAATTAGGCATGCAGGTAGATGTTATGACGTAGGCATCCGCTAAGAAAGGACTTTGATCAATTCTACCCCCAAGGGGATGAAAGTTTGTATGAAAGTTTGTCAATTTGATAAAAAATACATTGTTAAGTTCCTTCATCCACGCGAAAGAAGTCGCGGGCACAGCTAGTATATATACTTAGTATATATACTTAGTACACGGAATATTAATCAATACTGTTACAAGACATAAGACCTATTCTTACTAACAAAGTGTTATGGTGAATCGTAGGTCTATCGATCAATGGGTCGTGCATTAAAACCTGTTGAATTCTTAATAATTAAACCTCGCTTCTGATGCATGAGGTTGCGAGTTTAAACCCGGGCAAGAAACCTAGTCGTTCAAGTCATTTTCATGCAATGATATTATAAATGAATAGATACGTTACCTACACGATCTATCGTCAAAAACGGCACACTAACGTACACATGAATAACAATACAATTGCAATAGCACACTACATCACGATTAGTCGCTAAAGTAGGATGGCATCGCAAGTGAAAAAGAGACAAATATAGTAAAGGTTTGTCAATTGACCACATTTGAGCGCGTCACTTTCTGAGCGCGTATAAGGTATCTACACCTTTTTACTTATAATATCAATGCTTACAACAGATGGTGGATACCATAATTTTTATCCTCGTGGGATAAAAATTACCGTAGTAGGATAAAAAATTACCCTCGTAAGATAAAAAATATCCTCCGTACTTTTCAGCCTTCCACATCTATGCAGGCGCTACTGAAGTCAACCTAAACCAGTTTCTATTCAACCTTTCTACGAGTACCACCATTAAAAATAATGTCCGCTAAATTAATATGAATAGACTGAGACCAGTTGATTGATCGAAGGCCGTTAGAATCCTAGCGCAGCATATTGGGTCAAGGTGAGGCTCTGTCACTCACCTTTAGACATTCGTGCCGTGAAGGTTAATAGATATCTTAAGACTTTTTTTGTGCTAGGAAAAGTACTTGGTGTTTGTACGGTGTTTTTCGTCAGTAAGAAACCACGGTAAGAGAGAAAATGTCAACGACCTCCATCTGTCAACGGTCACGTGAACATTAGGTTTGTAAAGGAAAACTTGGTAAACATTTTCCATAATAATGTATTGTTCTATACTGTATTATTCTGTCATGTGTGTAGAATGCATGGGGATCGCTAGGCTACACTCGCTACGCAATGGGTGCCGGATGGGCGTCGTTGCTGAGATAGGCCTAGAAAACGCTGGCGTGACGATCTAGACGCATTCATGAGCTACTGGCCGGAGAAAGCGGCACAAAGGGAAGAGTGGAAGGTTATGGGGTCAACCTTTGACCTGCAGTGGGACAATATAAGTTAAAAAAAAATTGAATTGTAATATCCGGGACTAATAGACCCTATTTCTTAGATTCCGCTAGTTGCCAGTCCGTCCATCTGTCTTCAGGCTGTATCTTATGAATTGATAGTTAAACAGTTGAAATTCACACAGATGATGTATTTCTGCTGCCGAACTGGGACTAACTTGGCCAATTTTTTTTTGGTATAAAAATAAGTTTTAATCTGGTAAGTATAATAACACATAGGACCTCCGTATTATGTCTTTTTTTTATCGTTGTAAAATCATCCAATGAGCCCCCTTGTCCCCCTCCCGTCCCGCAATGGTTTCCCACCTAGGGCGGAACGGGAGGGGGACTGTCAGCCAATTCCCGGTGATCCTTCAATAGCCCTTTACGTTCCAGGGTCACGGTTGCCTGATGCGACAGTTCCGCAACCCCTACCCAGTATTACGTTACCGTGGGATAATTTTCGACATAAACGCAAACGAATCGGCTGGCAACGACTTGTGTTATAATATTTGACGCTAAATGACAGTAGGTGCTGCCTAAATCTGTAATTTTCAATTTTCTAGCTAAGTTTTTCCTAAATTAGTTGAGAAGAACTACGGGTCGTAAAGAAAATGATCTTTTAAATGTGTCGATTAGACACTCAAAAGTACCAACAATTTTAATCCAATCAATGAAAAACTACGAAGCCTTCATTTTCATGTAAAATTGCACGCTCGGACAAGCATAGTCGTCAACTGTTTATTTATTAAGACACAATGAAGGATAATGACCCGTCCCGGCCCTATAGTCTATGGTACGTCGCGCCTCCATTCGCAGAAAGTAGTTTGAATTTTTAATGTCTATGGGAAAGGCGCACCTTGTATTGACAATTTACTTTACTATGGTAATTGGTAGAGTAGGGCCAAGAGTAAAATTTGTAATAAGCGTCTTTACAATAAACGCTTTTTTTTTACGTTGTAAAATCATCAAATTATTCCTCCCCACCCCGGGCAGGGCGGGAAGGACTGTCAGACTTGTACTGACTAAAATCCACGGTGTCCTTCAATAGCCCTTTATGTTCCGGGGTCACGGTGATGGAATAAGTCCCGCAACCCAGGCAGGCTTTGGCCCTCTGAGAGAGACATACAATAAACGATAAAGAACGATAGAGAGATATCGTCCGCTCTTGCTCATTTTCCCTTAGAAATGAATTAAACTACAGATGTCGTGTTGTTATATAACGGTAACGACACGACATCGGTAGTTCGTCGTCGATCGACTAATATGAAAGCGCCCAATGGGTGGATCTTAATCCACCCATTGGGCGCTTTCATATTAGTCGATACCTTAGCATGCTGTGGGTTCTGCTAATTCCTAGAGAGAGTTTAGTACCGGGACTTAGTTTTAAATGAATTCTTCCCGCAATTTCAAGTTTAATGCAAAAAAAAAGTGATCTATAACGTCCACAAGACCCCATTTCTGTACCAAATTTTATCAAAATCGGATCAGACGTGAAAGCCACGCCAACAAACAAACTAAATTATCTATAATATGTATGCATTTAGAAATATATAAGTATGGTTATCAGTTGTCTAGTATCCTTAACACAAGCTCTGCTTAGCTTAGGACTAGATGATGTTGTGGAATATTATTATATTATATTATGGCACGGTTAGCGCTGTGGCTGAGCGATCGACTGCTGCGCAGTGTGTTGCGGGTTCGATCCCCGCACGGAACAAATATATTTTGTATGATCTGCAAGTAGTTGTTCCAGATCTGGGTGTTTCTATGTTGGTAAACGCACCGACGCTTCCTCGTGTGCAACGTTAAAAAAAAATAGTAAGGATTCCCTATAGCTACTACTCTTGTCCAACTCAAAAATTCGTGAACATACGTCATCGTCCCTCGCCTCGCCACAATCGACGTCTATTCGCCATAACATGTGGGCCAGTACTGTTTGTTCCATGCCACAGACAGTCATTGACAATTGAGGTCAAGGAACACAATTACAAATTAGATTATTGACTCGCCTGCAACTTACTAACGATAGTCTATGCTAGGTTCTATGTTGTCTAGATAGCTACGGTTTAAGAAAAAAACGAAAGAAGGTTTTGAAGATCAGTTTTAGTGTTGAGGCTGCTTGTTTGTCAATTTACGTGTTTTTTTTTCTATTATGTTAATTTCATGTGTACATAATGAATTATATTATGTAGGGTTACTGGTTAAGTCGACCTAGATCCTTTGGGGTGTTAAAGTACAATACTAATTACTGACGGATTTTACTATAAGAACGCCATTCAAATCTTTATCGTTTTTGAGTAATTTTAGAACTTTTTTCAACAGTTGTGCACATCTGCTTTAAAAGCTGAACTATGAGACGCTTACGTGGTAATTTTCTGATAGTTCATGAAACGACTCATTGTTTCTCAGCCAGATGTGGAATAAAAAAAAGTAGTTATCCGTGCGGAAATCGTTCCCGGGACACGCAACGCAGTATTTTAATCTTTCAGCCACTGCGCCTAATGTGCCATCGTATTTTTTTATCCTGGATAAAAAATACATTTTGGGTTTCGTATTATAATAATCTAAATATACAACGTGTAACGTTAATAGCGCAAAACCTCTCGTGGGATAACTCGGCACATGTTACTGAACAATGTTTGTTCCAAGTCGTTAGGAAACTCGCAAAAAAAAAAATTGCTTTTTCATACAAAATGAGAAATTGATCGGGCTCATCAGTATGAAAAATCTTTTTTTTTTTTGCGAATTTCCAAAATTTTTAGAACAAACATTGTTCAGTAACATGGGCTTAGTTACCCCACGAGAGGTTTTGCGCTATTAACGTTACACGTTATATAAAACTCAAAGGTGACTGACTGACATAGTGATCTATCAACCCACAACCCTAACCACTGGACGGATCGGGCTGAAATTTGGCATACAGGTAGATGTTATGACGTAGGGATCCGCTAAGAAAGGGTTTTGATCAATTCTACCCCCAAGGGGATAAAATAGAGGATGAAAGTTATTATACATCATCTTACATTTTCGACTGATTACGCGAGCGAAGCCGCGGGCACAAGCTATAAGTATAACATAAGATAATTGTAAAATAAAGTGTCATTGAACTTTGACCCCGCGATTACACCCATATACAAGTTGTTTTCGACAAGCAGTATTTTACAAATCCAGAACATGTTATATAAATATACACAACATAATATGTTGCAGGGATGTATTTCAAAAAAAAAGTTGTCCCTCTTAAGAAATTTGCCCAAGTGTTGGATGCAAAAAAAAAATCACATACACAAACTGCCAGACCCGGAGAAATTACTTATAAATTACAGAGATATTTGACCAGTGTGGGAATCGAACCCGCGACACGCAGCGCAGCATAAGCGTGAGATGTTGCCACGTTGTTTGTTTTTATTCGGTACTAGCGACCTACACTGGTGTTGCAAGGATACACTACTTGTTTGAAAAAAGAAGTCGTTCATATCCATCATCAAGCTTACCTTGTCCTGACAGTAAAAAATGCTATAAAAAATAATTAGCCGTTCTCGAGATTTGGGCTTAGCAACACATTTGGTCTTTATTTTTTTTATAAAGAGGTATATATAGTATTTTAGTTTTCCTTTTGTAAGATACGATTTGCTCTTTTAACTTTTAGGGAGGGGTTGTTTAGAATTTTGGGAAGAATTCCCAAAGCCTTCGAACTGTTTAAATGATTTCCTTTTATAATCAAAAGTTAAAAATTGGTAGCGCAAAGTTTTAGTTCGAAAATTAATTTTTTTTAAAGGTCGTCTATCGATTCAGACAATAGCAAATAATAAATTAAGAAAATTAAAGATTCAAACAGAAAAAATATGAAATCCACAAAATTATGTTGTTATGGTTAATGTTGCCATAACAAAATAGTTCTAGGTTGTTGATAAATTATCCTTCTATCTTAATTTACGAATGACTCATTTCCTCAATTGATAACAATTTAAACTGAACTTTAAAACATTGCACAAAACTGAAATAAAACAAAAATTAATAAAAAAATAATCAACTTACCATATCTAGATTATTAAACAGCATATTAAGGTTGTTCAAGTTGCTCATACCATCAACTTTTGGCGCAATCGGTCGCGGCGCATTCATCATATTTGGATTCAATATAGACTTCATTCTGCGACCTCTTCTGGGCGTCACTTCCGGATTCCTTTGTCTATAGTCCGCTATGATCGACTTAACATCTTTCGTTGGACCTTGTCTACCCATGGGAAGACCATAGCTAGACGGTAGCTGCCCATTCATATCTCTCGGAAACCCGGTTAAATGACCAGGCATCATCATTTGTTGGGGGAATACTGGTTTAGGCATCGACATGTGCGCTTTGTCGTATGGCGGTGGTAGACCCGCCATGGGGTTGAAATGCGACGTGACCGGCATGATTGGAGTCTGCATCATAGGATTCATGGTCGACCCTGGCTGTTTCAACGCCAGTCCTGAAATCTCATCGCTTTTATCTATAGCTAAGTTCTTCGCTTGATTTAAATAGTCGAAGGGATCTCTATCTCTTTCTGCGCCGTTGATTTCAGCGGACTTTTCGAAGGACAACACCTGTTTTCGTCTTAAAAGTCGGAGTAGTATCTCCTCTTTGACTTTTTTGAGGTGCAGTATGTTGTTCCATTCATGTTCTTTCTTCTGGGCAAGTTCTCTTAGCGTCTGTATCTCTGACAGAAGTTGTTCTGTATGCCTCTGTATTTCGTCTACGTTGTTCTTCGTGGCTGTCTGTATGTAGTCGTTGATCATCGTGTCGTGTTGGGGAAACGTCTTCTCTACTTCGATGCACAGCTTCTTCAGAGGGGACTCCGTGTCCACTTCTTCGCTAGACCGTCTTTTCGTACCTTGTTCCTCCTAGAAAGAGAAGACATTTTAGAATGTGTTTTAAATATACAAATCAAGATTGGCCGGAAGACAATGGTGAGGTCAGGGGCAGCGCCTGTGTGAGAAACATATGAAGAACCTCTTTCTCTTTTCCGAATTGAACATAGCTACATCATGTCGGAAAATTGAAACTGTTATTCTGTACTAACACTAACACAAAATCTCAAAGCATAAATAATGAAAGTTGAACTTAATGTGTGACCTCACTTGACCCTGTCAGTTTCAAATCGTGAGATCATTCAAGACACTACTTCTACGCATAAAAATAAATAAATATAAAGAGGTATGAGTCGGATGTGCGAGCGCCTCGGAGCAAGAGCATTCTTGAGCACACCCGTTTTTGAATTGGGCGGTCTCAGCTCATTGTGAACAAATATTTGACTTTTATAGGGTAACTTCAAGTTGTCCGAACTGTTGAACCGAGCCAGAGTAATTCCAACAAGCGAACGAGGTAGCATTACACGACTTAAGGATGCGCTAGTCGGCGGGACGAACTCGTTGGCGGGCGGGATTAAAATGCTTGTTATTTCATCCAACATGACGTATCGATAGGATGGATGAGCAGTAAGTAGCTAGGGCACTTTATGCACACATACTCCACCCTTCGACTGACTCATGAATGCGTGATTACTTTGAATAATGAACTACTGCAACTTTTCAAAAGACCTTCGCGAATTTGGATATTATGAAAAAACTACTGAATGTATGTGTTCAAAATAAAGTTATCTAGAATTTTGAACAAATTATCTATTTCCTGTATGGAAATTATTTTAACAATTTACTGTCTTCTTTTGTTATTTATTTCCCCCCAAAGATTCGTTAAAATTAGGTTTAAAATAAGGAAGTTTCGACACCCATAACTAATAATAGATGTTTTTTTTAACTTTTTTGATTCCATACAGGACTAGACAATGATGAGATGAATGTAGATCATTGTTTAATGTGAATTTAAACCGTCAAATATTGGAATAATCGCGAAACTACGTTTGTATGGAAGAATGACCGACTAGCGTACCCTTAATAGCTCAGTCTCTTTTCCACACGGAACTACTCTGGGTAGGCCATCTGAAATGCAGCCAATGAAGTCTTATTCACTGTTTAAGAAAAAAAAACTTTCTACGCCATTAAGTGTAGTCATATTCGAAATGCCAAATTATAACAGAAAATAATATTTAACAAACGATTGAAAAAAAAAAACAAAATCTCTTTACATGCCCTAGATTCACGCGTCATTTTCAAAGCCTACAAAATCATAATCAGCATAACTATTTAACCTGCAGTACTATCTGAATAAATAATAACTACAGAGTTGTCTGACGGTGCATAATAACGCCATATTGTTCAATTTTACCAACAGCTTAGCGAACATGACCTTGGTAGAGATCAAGTGTCAGGGAAGGTCGTTTTGCAACATGTTTTTATGCGCAAACCGTTTTGTCAAATGCAGACTTCAGTTTTATCTATAACTAGCTATTGCCAGCGGATTTATCACAAAATTATCCCACGAGAATATAAAATCGGGATTAAAATTATCCTTTATGTTAAGGGGAATGCTCCAACCAGCCCGCGAAATTCTAATTTTCTTGTGTTTTTTGCAATTTGCAGGCCAGTGCTAGGTTTTATGTTAATTAAAATATTATTCGCGGCTGTAAGACGTATGTAGTTACAGAATTAAAATCACCAATACAACCCCCCAAGTTAATAAAGTTGTAGGAACCAAAAGAAGTCCTACACCTTTATGAACTTAGAAGGTTGTATTGGTGATGGAATGACTTTTTTTGGTTGGTTGGAGCATACCCCTTAATCTAGGTTATAAGTTACCCGTGTACCAAACTTCATCCAAATCCGTTTAGTACTTTTTGGGTAATAGAGAATTTCAGATTGCAAGTGTGGATTGCAATGGCCTAGTTGGTTATAGCGTCTGGAGTACCTATCTAGAAGACGCGGGTTCGTACTACTTGCAGTTCATATAAATATTTGTTCTATGCGGGAATGCAACCCGCCACACGTAAGCAGTCAATCATACAGCCACTGGCCACCATGACGTCAATTTTATCTAACTTCATCATCATCATCCTATAATGTTCCCACTGCTGGTACACAGGCCTCCTCTCTGTGAGAGGGAGTGGGCTATAAACCACCACGCGGGCCAAGTGCGGATTGGTAGATGTCATATATCTTCGAATTTTTGGTTCTAGGACATGCCGGTTTCCTCACGATGTTTTCCTTCGCCGTTTTGAGAGCAGTAGTGATGAAATAAATTACACAAAGAAATGCGCCTGACGGGTTTCGAACCCACGACGTACAACTCGTAACTCGGGATCGATACCACTGGGCTATCTAAATTCTAGCTTGGCTAAAGAAAAATCACCACAATAAGTTCTAAACTTATCATAATTTTCGCAATTGTAAAGGCTGATGATGATGTATACAATGACATAACCATTGTATACATCATCATCAGCCTATAACGTTCCCACTGCTGGGACACAGGCCTCCCCTCTTGTGAGAGGGAGTGGGCCATAATCCACCACGCGGGCCCAGTGCGGATTGGCAGATGTCACATGTCTTCGAATTTGATGGTTCTAGGACATGCCGGTTTCCTCACGATGTTTTCCTTCATCGTTTTGAGAGCAGTGGTGATGAAATAAATTACACAAATTATTACACCTGACGGGGTTCGAACCCACGATCTACAACTCGTAAGTCGGGACCGATACTACTTGGCTATTTTTATTATGGTGATTTGACTAACGACAAATCACCACAATAAGTTCTAAACTTATCATAATTTTCGCAATTAGTTAAGTCATTGTAAACATAAAGTCATCAATTTACATAGTCACGAAAGTTTAAGTAATTTTAGTAAATAATGCGTGAGATAGACTATGACAGGCAAAGACATAAAAGACGAAAATAATGGTTTTTTTATGAAGTCATGGGTCCTTTCGTTCTGGGTCCTGGGTGGAAAGGACTGTCAGACCCGACTAACTTAGATCCCCCTATTCTGTTCCTTCGGTTGCCCTTTGCATTCCAGGCCCACGGTGCCCGCCAATCCTGCGATCTAGGCAGACGTTTGGCCATAAAGGGACAGGGAGTGTCATTTTGGTGATAACTACTTGCGGCGCGCAATTGGTACAGTGACTAGCGGTCGACTGGACGACTGCTGCGCTGCGTGTCGCGGGTTCAATCCCCGCGAAGAGAAAATAAGATATGACCTAAAAGTAGTTCGTTTCGAGTCTTGCTGTTTGTGTATTTGAGAGTTTCAATGTTAGTAAACAAACTCACAATACAGGAGGAATTCCTAGTGTGAGGAAACGATTTTTTTTTTAAATGCCTAAGTCTCTTGTTGACTTGAATAACCCTGACGGTTGAGAGTGTGTCATGCACACTCAAATGTCTCGCTAATGGTGGCGTGTGTGTCGGATCATTTAGCTCCCTTCAGTATGGTTGAGCTGAATGGTGCTGATACATGTGTCATGTTCGTGAACGGGCGCTGTCAGTTGGGACTGGTCATCTTCTCTTAACTCCCACGGTTTATTTAATTATTGTAGTATTTTTCTCTGAATTGTCTTTGTTTTAATTTTTACTATGGACCCTTTTAACTTGCTACATTGTTCTCACATAATGTACTATTTAAGAATGATTAACAAAGATTCTGTAATAATTTTGGCGATCTAAAAAGAGTGTCCATGGAGTTTCTTGCCCGTTCTTCTCCATAGAGATCTACTTCTTGGAATGGGCATCTATGGTACTTTCACATTTTTTATGTCGTGTGACTGGGACTGTAGCACCATAATTTTAGTAGTGTTTAATATTATTTTATTTGTCTTTGACAATGCAAAAGTGCTTAATTGGCTTATTTGTGATCAATGATTTGATTTGATTTGACCATTCCTCTCACAGAACTAGTAGTTCTACTACTCGGTGATACGGATACTTTTATTAAATATTCCTCTTATCATAAAGGCTATCAAATTCATTAAATACTTATTAGTTACCACATCTAACAGTATTTGTCACTCACCTTAGAAACGTCCCCATTCATTGGCTTTGGTTTAGGTTTCTCCGTTCGAAGTTCCACCTTCTCTTCAACTGTAACCACTTCGGTCATATCCGCATCAGCTTCCCGCTCCAATTTCTTTGGTTCCTCAACAACCATAAGCTCTTCTTTCACAGGGCTTGGTTCCTTCTTTGGGAAAACAGGTTCTACAACCACATTTTCTGAAGCAACCGGTTTTTCAACAACTACTGCTGGGACCGGGACTGGTTCAGTAACGGTTGCAGGTTCATTTTCCGTTTGGGTTGTGGGTTCAGGGGATAGGGTTTCCGCAACTACTGCGGGACTATTCTCTTCTTTGATCAATACCTCTGAAAGATTTGATGGGTTTTAGTGATATGATATTGTTAAAAGTATTTTATTTATTTTTTGCTCTTGACTCTACACTCTAATGAATGAGACAAGTCTATGATGGAGTAAGCTTACCAAGCTAAGTTTATAGTTTTTTTTCTAACCTATTTGTTGCATATTTGCCAGTAAATAAAGGCACCTCATACCTACCTTGTTTATCAAACTTAAGTCTAAATGCACCTGATTATAGGTTAGAAATGAATTTTTTATCCAAAAATAATTGTATGATCTCCATGCAAAAATAATCATAACTTATTTAAGTAAAATCTGCTAGTATTTGAATAATAAATCTTAATGCTTAGTTTTTTTTTTGGAATTTGATTAACTTTCTAACCTATGTAGGTAACACTTGGGACTTGATGCATTTGAGTTTAACTGTCTTATAATATCTGTCTTATATGAAGCAGCCTACTACCAAAATTTCACATGAAAATACTGCAATTATGATTCTAACAACTCATTTACTAGATAAAACAATATCCCTAGTAAAACTATTAATTGAACTTTCAATATTTTAATTAATTTCTAATTATTAAAGAGGCTAAGAAATGCAGTAGCATGTTAGCATCAGCATGCAACAAAAAAAAAAAACAGTGGAGATCCTTCTAAATTTAAAATTACTTCAATTGAGTCTACTTGACCTGTGCCCTCAAGTCTAGAATAATGTATAACTTTTTATGATTGTGCAGTATCTATATTGCAATAGTAGTAGATTCCTAATAGAAAAGTGAAACAGCTCATATGGAACAAATTATCACAGTAAATGTGGTGAACATGCAATCAATTGAATTCTTAGGATGCTCTATACATTGTTTTATTCATACAAAGAATCAAATGCCTTTGGTTGATATTCAAGGTATGAAATCAAAAAGGTGTAATTTTGTGGAAAGCATAATGTTTGAAAATCCAAGCTCGAAACTGCGTTACCTTTCGCATTTTCCGACTGGATATTTACGAAATGATCACTACTTCCAGTCTCGCTCTCACTTATCACTTTTTCTTTGGCATTATCATCACAGTTTCCCGCCTTTTCATCGTCAACTTTCTCGGGCACCGCGTCCAGTGATACCGGCTCCTTGGCTCGGTCAACTTCGGCCTCGTCTAAAGCCAGCGGATCCACTTCATTCTCGGCACTTGCATCCCCCGATGGAGACACATCAACACCACCCTGACTCTTCGGAGATTCCACTATTTTCAAGCTTATATCGTTCATGTTTATTTACATATTTCCGATTCACAAGTCACTGCACAGTGTCACCACGCCGCGCACAGGTTCAATGACTTTAAAATGACCATTTGTAACCATAATACAATATTCTGATCTACACCCAACCACCGAAGGTTCGTAGACGTTGTACAAAAACTAAATAAATTAAATAAACAACACTAAACGCTAAATTGTTTGTAATTTCTTTCCCATATTGGGTAATATCACAATCTACTAGCATTAGCAGCCGTGAACTCAGGGGTCATTGTGACTAATTTCGTGACAATACTATCATATATGCTATTTTGATAAATCACTAAACATTATATTGGTCATAAATTAGTTTTGTATTTAAATATTACTTTTGTATTAGAGAAAATAATCAGCAAAATAAATGCTATAGCGCTAGGACGCAAATCGCACGCGAACTGTACAGAGTTGCTATATGAAAGTGTAAAAATTGGTTAATCTTCCCAAGAAGTAGTTGAACTTGGATCTAAATTAAATCAAATATTATTATTCTTTAACCTCATTTAGAAATAGATCTTTTTTATTTTATTTTATTAAGTATAACGTATTATAATTCACGTTTTTATGTTACAAAATAATATGAGCAGGTATTATTTCTACCATAATACTTTATTTTTTAGAATGGTAAGCTACGCACATTTTCTTGTTGTTTCACGCAGCAGTAACTTCGTCAAAAAATTGGTCAGTCTTTGATTTAA
Source organism: Agrotis ipsilon (assembly GCA_028554685.1). Taxonomy (NCBI): domain Eukaryota; kingdom Metazoa; phylum Arthropoda; class Insecta; order Lepidoptera; family Noctuidae; genus Agrotis; species Agrotis ipsilon. The sequence continues at coordinate 15,150,552 of CM052969.1, read as the reverse complement.
AATATTAAATCTGTGAGAATCAGATGTTAATTATACTTTTTCGTTTGTTGAATCTATTGTTGCATTTTCGAATAAATGAAATAAAAAATATACAACTTCTACAAAGTTATATTGTGTAGTAACTGCTTTGCGAAACGGAGTGCAAAATTTCCGGCGGATGCACATGAGTTAAATAGTTGCAGGATTAAAAGATTGCTATGTTTAATACTCTATTTACGGCTTATAAAAATGTATAAAACCAACTTTAATAACTTAAAATATTTTTATTTTATAAAAAATACTTTAATCAAGTAATATCTATTAAATTTACAGTGAAATTATTACATTTTGAATATCCCGCTAATCTAGGCAAAAATTAATAGTGTTGTCAAAGATGTGCTAAAATTGTTATTCGCTACAAAATCGATTTTTATGGACCTTAATATAAATCATCAAAATTACAATAAACTGAATCATTTTACTTTTTAGTATGTGCTATGTGGTTCTAATCGTAAGTTTTTATATAAAGGTATTAATAAAGAAACAAAGCCACCTCAAAGGACTTTAATAAAACGAAAACGAAACAAATGTAATTTTTTTGTTATTGCATATTATGTACCACAAAATCTATTACTCATGGCTGTTGTTACTGTTATGCAGTTTGAACTTTCCAGTAAAATCCAATTTGCATTTTTCTTAGATCTGCGTCGCGCTTTATTATAAAATTATCACTTGGAAGTGGTTTCAGTAACATTGTTGTGTTACTAAAATCTGTTTTGCCTTCAAAATTTAACAGTGTCCTGCAAGCATATTAGAGCGTTATAAGTGCGGTTGAACATCATAGTATCGATTTAAAAATAGTCATCGATGTAGCTGTCATTCTCATCGAGTTGTTGCCAACATAACCACATTCTGGAAATGAGGACAACACTAAACGATGATGAAAGAAAATGAATGAAAAAAAGCAAATGGCTGACTAAAATCGACGTTCTTGGTCCTAATATAAATCCGATGTAATTACATGAATTATGCGCTCTTCATGATTATGATTAGCGAAATAAGATTATATAAAGAGTAAAGAACTAAGATTTCTATATATTACGGGCAGAAAGCCTGCTGAAACTGTAAAAAATATACAAGAAACTAATTCCTTAGCTTACACAATTCCTATTATATTGCAAAAGTATTCGTCGTGCGTGTGACGGACGCACGTCCGTTTATTACTCAGGTAAGTCCTCTATTCTTCATTCTTGTTGCATGTGCTTGAGCAGTGTCGTGATTTGTTTATAATTTTTTGGAATTATCAAAAATCGCGAGTGCTTACGACTGTTTTATTTTTAGATTTTGCTATTTTGAAGTTATTTTTCGCAGTAACCATTTATTGTGTAGTGTTTTTAAAGTGATACCTATTTTGATTTAGGAACTCCTGGTTTTTTGTTTGTGTACCTCCATAATTTTTGTCTACGTGCTTAGATTTGCGGGTACAGTCAACCATTTAGTACTGCTTGACAATCATCGATCATGTACATTTATTTACATCAACTTTCTGAAGTTTTGTAGGTATGTACTAACCAATAAATATATTTAATTTTTTTGTGCATTATTTGTGCGTTAAGATGAACTTTGTACAGCTTTTTGCTAAACATTATGTACTAATAATTATGCTATATGTCTGATCAATCATAATACGATGTTTGTCATAAAATTGTTTTTATGTTTCAGTTGAAGTGATGTGAAGTGTCAACACAGGGCGGGGCGCCGCCCCAGTCGGCCATGGATCGAGGCTACGATAAGAGACATACCAAGCACCACAAGGAGAAGCATAAGAAAAGGTCTCACAAGAAACATAAGTCACATTCAGGTAGTTCCCATGAACAATCTTATGCTACAGTCAATTCTCTCAAACCTCTTGTGGAGTATTCTGATGTTAGTTCGGAGGCATTATCGGCCCCAGAGGCTGGTGAGATTGACAGTGAAACAAGCTCAATCAGCAGGCATATCGCTGATGACCTTGATAGGACGAGGAAGTCCCATTCCATCCGTACATTTGTAGATAACAAGACAATATCAGTGACAACAACGAGTCGTCGGGCTGCCGAGGAGTATGCATTGAGGGATTCATCTGGGTCCAGGAAGAGGCGCACAGAGTACGATGAGCGGGATCCAGAGTTCGATGACCATGGTAGTTTTAAGAAAAAAAAAGACAAGCGGAAAAAAGATAAGAAAAAGAAGAAGAAGAAGTCAAAGAATAGGTCAAGATCAGCAAGTTTGGAGAGTGTCTCTCCAGACGATAATGTGCCTGAAGAGCTTCCCATAAGGCCTGCAACTCCTCAAAGGTACCAGCAGGTGCCTGTGAGTGAGTGGGAGAAGGGTTCATCGCCGCTGAGGAATGGGGGCTCGTGCTCGCCGGTGTCGCCGTCGATGACGCCGCTGATGCGCCACGAGTCGCCGCGCCACCGGCCGTTCATCCGGGAGCCGTCGCTGCACCACGCCATGCCCATGCCTTACTCACCACATAGGGACAGATCACCGCCTGTCAGGTGAGACATTACTTCTGTATTTTTTTACTAACATTAGGAATCAAATAGGCTGTGGGGAATGCACTGGCTCAAATCTTTCTCTCTGTTTCTTACACATTTTAACTAAAGAGTTATGTTAATACAGCTGCCATCCTTTCAGTCTAGCCTGTGTTCAGTCAATTGAAAACAATATTATGGTCTGAAAAAACCTAGAGGTACTCTTGAAGGTTCAAATGTGATAAAGATCATCCATGAGTGTAGAAATACTTTTAATTGGGATGCACTTCATGAAGAAAATGTCATTGCAATTAACTGCTCACATATTTTTGCCCTTACCTGTACATTTAAGTTTTAACCACAGAATAGTAAGCGAATGGAGTGATTACTGCAGGCGCGAATGTCGCTTATCTAGGCCAGCCGTAGAACGAGATGCACGGCACTTTCTTATCGTGTTCTCACTATAGTATTTAATCCCATAATGGCAATGGGTTTAGATTTCCAGAACTTGCTCTAACTCACATAATTTAATCATCAGAATCTGATTTATATACTCATTTGAGTATGGTTTTATGACAAAATATTTCAACCTACACCACAATCTCTTGTATAATTGCATTATCTGAAGTTATTTAATAAAATCGAGCTTTATATATTATAATTTTGGATAGTGAACATCAATTAATTTGGAATCTATTATCATAATTATGCTTTAAACATTAATCATTTCACTGAATAATAATAAGTTTAAGGCTAGCATGACATTTAATAACAGATTGTTGGTTGTCTCATTTCTGTATCACAGTATCCATTGCATTCATCATATTTTTCATTTAACAAATACCTAAGGTGATTTGTATTCTAGACATTATGTTAGCACTCCATTTTCTAACTAATCCATGTTTATAACAGGCTTGTGTACTAAAAAATTCTAATTAGTCCTTCAGTTAGATTCTCAAAACAATATTTGCCCGGTATTTTATCTGTTGTTACGTAAATCAAAATTGATGAAGAAATGACGCTTTTAAAATTAAAATACGTCATGAGTTTAAAGCCAAAGCGTCCTGACGTCACAAATCCCCATTCTCCATTTCTGATATGTTTTATCTTTGGGAATATTCACAGGGGATTTAACAAAAGAAACAATGCATGTCCATTATTTTTGAGAACGATACCTGATGGACTAATTCAATTTACAATTTATAGATGCTGGTTTACCTTGGGACTATTAAAAGTATTGGATTCTTTGTCAAATGTTTACATATTATTTTACTAACCATGGGTTATTGGTTGCTATGGTTTCTAGCCCCACCTGGATGCCACATGTCCATCACATTGTAGGATCATATCCTCCACTACAGAATAATTGTGATGTGTGAGTGACATTTTTATTCAGCATGTACTTAAGTGTTGTGGTAGATAAAGTGTGTGTGTAGGTAGAGATAACATATAGCTTTTGATTACAAACGAAGTTTCTTTAAAACATTGAAGTTAGATAATGCCTATGTTCAGCAGTGGACGTCTTCTGGCTGATGATGATGATAATTTTAAATAACTTGTGTGTATGTGGTTTTATGATCGGCTTTTAATTATGACGTTTTTTTAACTCTTCCATTTTTTTAATCTCTTTGCTCTGGGTTGTACAACTAATCAATTTTAAATCAAAATAATCATAAACAATATGTTTTTTTACAAATCATTTATTGATTTATTTCACTCAAAACTAATCATAACAATTTTATAATATATCACTAGTTTTTATACTTATCAGAATGTATAAAGTCATTAACCTTTATTAAGTATTATGATGATTAATCTGCACGTTGAATTGACCCTACCTCTGCATGCCAGGTCCTATTCCTTGAAGTAATAGACTGGAATTCAAACCCATCATGCTATTTTTAAGAAATTAAAATTTATTATTAATTGCATGGTAACTATTGGTAACCATTTCTACCCTACTTTACCATTTTAAGTGTTGCATTTTTTAAATATTTAATTAATTTGTAAATATAATAATACCTTATTTATTAACTCTTTATCAATCATTTTTTTATGATTGTCGGTTTTTCATAGATATTTGGGTATTATTTGCATTCTTTTCGAACACGTTTAAGCAGTTAAATAATTCTTATTTAAAATTCCTGTCATAGTTTGCATCTGGGTGAAAGAAAACAGTATTTATCAATCTCTTATCACGTTGCGCAATTTCTATGAATCATCCGGATATTAGTAATTGAATAGGTTCATAAACTAGATACAAGTTTCTACTTGTCAATAAGACTCTGTTTACATTACCTCAGAATGGAATAGAAGTGATTTTTTGTAGCGAAAGCCGAAAGCTTTCAAAACATAACGAACTTTATGATTATTTATTGTGTACAAAGTGAAATGTGCCGAAAATTTAGAGATTTGCATTTAGGGTATTCGAAGTTAGGATGTTTTATTTAGTTTAAACGTTAACGGAATTGATATAAAGTCTATTTTACTTTGTAAGATTTACAAGAATTCGCTTCCATTATACCACTGCAATGTAAATTGAGCCTTATGCTCATATTGTGGCATACCGATGCTTTATAACGATCTATTCAGGAAACTATTAATTTAAAATGCGTTAGACTTAATACTTTATCACGATAACTAAATAAGAGCCATTATGATGAAGTAATAATATTTGCAATTAGCAAATTAGCAAACATACAATTTTTTATATTATGACTAGCTAATACTCGCGAGTTCGCCTATGTTAGGAATGACCCACGAGAACGTGGTAAAGGGACAATAAAAGGGCTTTAGAATAGGTTTTCGCTTATATATAATTCAAATGGATGGAATTTTTTACGATCTTCACTTCGTAAAAATACTATTTTTTATTATTTATTAAATAGCTTTTAGACATATGGCGACAGTAAAATGTTTTAGAGTCCCTTAGTAAAAATACTGGGTATATGCGGGGGTTCCGTCCACCTCCATTTATTTCTTGACGTTTAATATCTTTGAGTATCTGACATCTGTAATTTTCATATTCAGCCCACATGATTGATTAAACATAAAGTAATATTAATAATGTCTCTATATGATGTTATCTTATCATATATTATTTTGTTTTTTAAATACTATCCTTCCTACTAATAATATAAACGTGAAAGTTTGTATGTGTGGATGGATGTTTGTTACTCTTTCACGCAAAAACTACTGAAAGGATTTTGTTTATTTTTGGTACACAGATAGCTTATAACCTGGATTAACACATAGGATAGTTATTATCCCGATTTAATGTTCCCACGGGAGTTGTAGCGGGTGAAACCGCGGGCAACAGCTAGTAATAAATATACGAATTGCCTTCCTTTTACATAATATGTCGGACTTTTACCATTTCAAAGTATTTTTTCCTAAACGATTGCCATAAGCCCTTTATAAGTAACAACCAGTACAAAGTACCTTTGTACAGGAACCTAAATAGCAAAATTTTTAGTATATCAATAGTAACTGTCTTTAGTCCTGATATTTGGCAAAGAAAATAAAATATGACCATAAAGTTCGCTACATATAAGCTCAAAGCAATCGATACGTATGATTTTGGGTAGGTATCCAATTCTTACTGATTTAGCATTTCGATCGTCCTCAAAATTCACAAATATCTGAACAATAACCCGTGCGAATTGATCCTCAGACCTCATTAATTTTAATTCAAGGCCAAAGACGTTTTACATACAGTCATGAAGTTTTCGCATTTAGTAGGTGCGACAGGTATATTATTGCATCAGCTGTTTATCTTTTTACGCACGTTCTCCTTTAGCTGTGAGAATGAGGTTGTAATGAACTTGGAAATGGCTAATTAAAATTGCCTTTATGACAAGGCGAGGAATTAATTAAAAAGATTCTAAAACATACATGCGGAATTTGGCACCTATGTCATTCTGTCTCGGGATTGTCTCTCCCGTGTAGTTCTCTGTAATATATTTGAAGATATCTTACGATTGCTAGGTTATCATCTTGCTTTTACTTTTTCCACCTCTTTCTGGTTTGGTCTACCAGCAAAATAAAGCTGGAATAGATACCGATCATCTTTGCTGGACGTAAGCGTGGACCCGTGCAAACCGTCCCGTTCTTGGGACCCATCCTGTATATTACCCTTCAGGCGTCGCACGTTTAATAGTTTCTTACGTATTTAAAATAAGTTTTACAAGCTATTTTTAAAACGCTTAAAATATGTGCTAATGTAGTTTTTTTACCGTTTCATTTTGAATATGAAGGTGACATACTACTTTTATTATTTTGATTAATACAAATGAATTTATTACATTATTTAGTGTCCTAGTTTTGTATGTCCAAATATAAATTATTGTCAGTGAAGTGTGTTACTTCAATAAATAATTTGAATACGTACCTATTTAATTTTCTAAATGTAACTACAAGATACGTTAATGAAATTGCCTCTACCAGACTTTTTAAATTCATATTGGTAGACCGAAAAAAGTGGTTCTTTTCTTAAGACGGTTGTTTTCAAAACAAACATTCGTTGGCACTTTTGCATCGGTACATATTCTTATGTTTCGTTTTGTATTCAAATACAACCAAAAAGTAGATCAAATCAACTTTTAAATAAAAAAACCGTAATATTTTCTTTTTAAAAGATTTATATCCTTTAACGGAAAGCCCTTAAAACAATTTACAAAAAAGTTAAACATCTGTTAAACACTTGTCCAAAAAAAAGTGTAACTCGAAAACGACCCTTAAATCAACGTCAAATGGCTACTTGCAGTTGACACTTTTTATTGACAAGAGTTCAACATTTTTTTGTACTAAGACGGGGTGTGGTTAATTTATCCTGAAAACCCATAGCTTACGTTGGGGTATATTGAGAATCGGAGTAAAACACTATAACGACCCATGTTCGTTAATTGGCTTAAGAATCGCGTGAGATAAGAACTGTTAGTAATATTTCTCTTGCACAGCGAAACACATATGTATAGTGAGTTGCCTCAGCGATTGAAATGCATTAAGGTTTGAAGTAAGAGCTTTTTTGTATTGTAATGTATAACTGGCTGATATCCGTTACTCCACGTCATATGGCTTATTATGAACCCAGAAAAAGCAAAAAAAAGACAGAATGTATATTTCTGTAAATAAAAAAATAAAACTTTCTCATGGAGGGAGAATCTATTTTGTAGTGGTGTCGGGTTATTGGAATGTAGAAACTAACTAAATAAAATCAAGTATAAGCTTCATTAGTTTCATAAATGTGAATGCAATGGCCCCACATATTTTCCTGTGTAGATACAATTTTAAATCTCAACAGATTGTAACAAACGCATGGTAGCTTAGCTGATTGATTTCGCTCTGTGTTATTTGTCTGGAAACTATGTATTTTTTATTTTACATATTAAGGGCTGAATTTTCAAATAGCGGTTTGACATATTTTGTATAGATAAGCTGGCAAACCGCCTCTTTGATTTCTCAGATAAAAGTTATCTTGACCATTGAAAAATCAGCCCTAAATGAATATACTTAATTGTTAGGTACAATTGGTGTAGCTAAACTTCTAAGACGTGATTTGGGACAAGCAAAAAAAAGTTTTGTGTCCACTAGAAGTCTAGTTACTACCAAGGTGGGAAAATTACTGTTTGGAAACATACAGGGTGCAATATAAGTCATAGGCAATGTTTAATCAAGTATTTAAAACCTTAAAATTTGTTATAAGTGTTCGGCGTTTACCTTTTGTTCCTTGCAACACTATGCCTTTGCAATGACTTACACTGACATTTTTAATTTGGTTGTACTTGCATTAATAATATTTTTGATTTGCGAATCATTAGCCATAATGCAATCAGTATCGTGAGTAGAACCTGAGATTAAGATTTTGCCCATGACTTTAATTGCACCCTGTATAATCTCAAGAGAGTTTTTCTAGCAAATTTGATAGAATCCCTTAAAAATACAATCCAAAAAAAAAAACCTAATATTTTTCAATAATTCCACAGGAGAAGACAAAAATCCACGACGCCGCACACGCCGTCAGCGCCACCGTACCACGATACGGTGACCATAGACTCTGACACAGAGCAGGACTATGAGCGCGGCAGGAGAGACTACTGGCATGAGCAGCACCGCGTGCAGTCACCCATCATGGTGTCCGGTAAGACTGATACTAATGATTTCCAACCATCATCATCATCAGCCTATAGTGTTCCCACTGCTGGGACACAGGCTGCCTCTCTGAGAGAGAAAGCCCGAGAGTGGGCCATAATCCACCACGCGGGCCCAGTGCGGATTGGTACATGTCACTGTCATGAATTTTTGGTTCTAGGACATGTCGGTTTCCTCACGATGTTTTCCTTCACCGTTTTGAGAGATGAAATAAATTAAAGTAATGCGCCTGGCGGGCTTCGAATCCACGACCTACAACTCGTAAGTCGGGACCTACTGGGCCACCGCTGCTCGACCACTAAGTCAACCATATACATAAGCATTGAAACAAATTTTGTAGTTGCTTAGGTTTGAGTTTAGTTTGCAACCTCATAGATATCATATAGCTATCAGAAATTGTACCTAAATGATCTCGTCTCGATCATGAACAGTGTTGACCCATTTACTGTGATGATGACAAATACTTGGCGATTGTTATTCATTGTACCTTTGATTATTGTCAAAGGTGACCTTCTTAATAGATAGGTCGGAAACCACGTTTTGTAAATATTGGGTCCTCGGAAATCCTACGTAATTTCTACCATATACAGGGTTATTAAGAGCAGTGGTGGCCCAGTGGTATCGGTCCCGACTTACGAGTTGTAGGTCGTAGGTTCGAACCCCGCCAGGCGTATTACTTTGTGTAATTTATTTCATCACCACTGCTCTCAAAACGGTGAAGGAAAACATCGTGAGGAAACCGGCATGTCCTAGAACCAAAAATTCGAAGATATGTGACGTCTACTAATCCGCACTGGGCCCGCGTGGTGGATTATGGCCCACTCGCTCTCTCAGAGAGGAGGCCTGTGTCCCAGCAGTGGGAACATTATAGACTGATGATGACAGGGTTATTTTCTAAAAGTATGAGGAATATCAAAAAACGTTGAAAGGTGTCTCGAGGCCGATTTTGACGAAAACTAAAACTGCATCATTGGATTTTAGAAAAATCAGTAATCCTGGCCAGGAAACGCCCCGCTGATTTTGAAAAAAATCACAGCCTGTATTAGTACACCATTCGATAGTGTTGCTAATAAGGATCTAATTCTGGAAAGTAATCATATACGGCAAACTTGTGGAAAACGTATAATTACAAATAACTGATAAATCTTGCAATCCCGTATTAGATTACTTCCCAGATTTTATTCTTATAGAACTCAAACTTATGCTCGGAACCACACACGAATGTGGCGTGTAACATGGATGAGACTGAGGGTTATAATCATTGCTGCATTGAATTTAATCAGTAGCCCTTCCATCGCTGACGGGGCTCCCCTCTAGAAGGCCAAAGCCTGCCGTGGTCGCGGGACTTATATCATTACCGTGACCCCGGAACATAAAGGGCTATTGAAGGACACGTGGACAGTTCCTCCCGCGGCTGCCCGTGGTGGGAGGACTCATTTCATGATTTTACCACGTAAAAAAACTAAGAAGCCCTTCCATCGTGAATTTTCATTTGCTACTTATTAGCGAAAAATGATGTTTATAACCAGAAAATCCACAACATTTTCCATTTGACTATGATACTAACATCTCTCTTACTAGTATGTTATCCCCCAGACTCCCCGGTGCACGAGGTGTCTCGCTCCCGCGAGTACTCCCCGCGCCGCGCACATCGTCGTCGCAGTCCGCACCACCGCCGCCGCACGCGCTCGCGGTCCAGGGAGCGACACCGGGAGAGGGACGTCAAACCTTCGCATCGGTAAGACCATCATTTATTTATTTAAAGGTACACCAACAGCAAAACTACAATGCAGTAATTGAAAACAAAAATATTAACTTACTAGCTGTTTCCAGCGGCTTTACCCGCTACAACTCAAAAATTATCCCACGGGAACATAAAATCAGGATAAAAACTATCCTATGTGCTAATCCAGGTTATAAACTATCTGTGTACCAAATTTCAGCCAAATCCGTTCAGTGGTTTTTGCGTGAAAGAGTAACAAACGTCCATCCACACATACAAACTTTCACGTTTAAAATATTAGTAGGATAGGGTGTGCTGGTATGTAAGGGCCTTATCACACTAGCGGTTTGGAAGCGGTTGCGGGGCGGAGCGGCCGCACAGCGAATGCGTTGCGAACACGCCGCGGCTGCGCAGCGAATTCGTTGCGGACGCGCAACGGGATCGCAGCGAACAGCAAAGTGGACGCCATTTTGTACTGCCTCGAACAAACGCCAAAATGTCCGCCCCACTTCAGATCAACGAGGAATTTTTTGTATGAAGACTTTCGAAAAATTCCTCCAGCGCTGAAATTTTGCATAATATGATAAGAGTAGGTGATACAGATTATAGAACATAATCATCCAAATTTTTTTTTAGCCGAAAAGTTTTTTTTTACCAAAACATGAATATTGCTTATAACTCTCTGCGAAAAATTCCTCAGCCTAATCTAATAATGGATCTTCCCAAATTCGTCGATGCTTTCCTTTTCGTTTTCGACGTTTTCGAAGTAATAACGTCAACAGCAATGTTTCCTCGTCGGAATCCATTTTGTTACTGAGTGTACAAACATGCGACGAAAACGTAACGCATTTGCCACGCGTCCGCGACGTGTTCGCGACGGATGCGCGGCGTGTTCGCGACGGATGCGCTGCGCGTCCGCTCCGCTCCGCAGCCGCTTCCAAACCGCTAGTATGATAACGGCCTAAGCCTATGACAGGTATACGCAACATTGCAAATTAAAATTATTACCATCATACTGTGTGCTGATATTCGACTGAAGATCTTGGAAAAAGGGGGTGATGGAGGGTTTTTGTGGTGTCGTCTGTAATAGGTCTGGGCTATTTTACCTTGCCTTGAGTTATTCTGAGACCTCAAAGTCCGAATCTAAAATGGATCAATTTATTAAACACTGGAAAAGAATTATTGCGAAATTGATCCAGATCTTTTTCTGTAACCAGTCAACGATCGAATTTTCTTATTCGAGACTTAAGATCAAAAACAGCCGTGGCGATTAAATCTCAGTGTAAGTCTTTATGATAAAGTCAATGTCATAGTTACTGCTCTTGTGACAGCTGGGCAAAACGGGACCATCAAAATACGCTGGCGGTCTAAAAAGGACGAGTGTTTGAAATGGGAGCGACAGAAAAACAATGAGATTTCTCAATAAGTGACAATTTTTTTTTATCGTGTAAAGTCATCAAATGAGTCTTCCTACCCCGGGCAGGGCGGGAGAGACTGTTAAACTTGTACTGACTAAAATCCACGGTGTCCTTCCTTCCCCTTTATGTTCCGGGGTCACGGTGATGAAATGAGTCCCGCGACCCCGGCAGGCTTTGGCCGTCTGAGAGTCCCCGTCATTATGCTGACGCTCTTTGAGGCGCGCGTGGAACACGACGCGCCGTCCACCCGGGCATGGTCCATGGTCGGACGGCGAGTTGCCCTTTACTCGCCGTTCGCATGTCCGCGACATCAATAACTGACCATGCATTTCGAATAAACTATTTCTACAAACTGATGCTACTAATTTCGTCCATCTTGTCCCAATTAAAGTTATCCTTTTCAAACACAGGTCACACAGTCGGGGCTCCCTCAAGCGTCGTCGCTCTGGTTCGCGCACTCGACGGCGCGGCTCCACGCAGTCTCCGCCGCGACACCGACCTAAACACCGGGAGGCTTCGCCTAGAGATAGGCATACTAGGTATGTACAGCTTTACTTATTTATATTTACAGGACATTCTTTGGCCACAGGGCTTTTGGGTTATCAACTCCGAAATGGCGGTGTAAGACAGACTCAATAGACCTAAGACTTAGACCATTACGGCTCATTCGCGCCTGCCGCTGTGAGCGATGACTTAGCGCGGGGCGGCGAGTAGTAAAATCACTGTATATAAATGTTTGAAACACTCCTCAAGGCGCCGCTAGTGGCTAATACGCGTTACGCGTACTTATAATAACTACATAATACTGATATTTGCGAAATTAATGTTTTATTCGCGCCGCCCATAGCACCGCTCACCTCTAAGATCGAATTCGTGAACAGCCGTTACGGATGGGAGAGAATATAGAGTAGGCATTAGACCAGCATTATTGGGTTGTTGTCAGTAAATAATAAGATGAAAAGCAGAAATGGGTTTCATGTTTTGGTGATCGCAGTCAGCAGACATAACATTGAGAAGTCAGCTGCCAGTTGAAAGAGCCTTGTTGTACAGAAAAGAAGGATTTTTAGAACACGTTGTTTGGTTTCCAGTATCATTAAGAGGCTACTTTTTTGACGAATAGTATGTAAGCTATTTATGTTTTGGACTAGCAGTCGCCAATGTAAGCATTTTCACACAAGTACTTTTTCCTAGGACATGTGTTTGAGGATCTCATCATCAAGTAAATCATTTCAAAACTATCAAGCACTTTATCATCATCATTTGCTTTTCAAGTTTCATTACTATTTTAAACCAGGAAATGGACCCATAGGTAATAATTTCAAGACTAGAGGACTTCCCAGCTCCCAGTTTTTTTTTATCGTGGTAAAATCATCAAATGAGTCCTCCCTACCAATGCAGGGCAGGAAGGACTGTCAGACTTGTACTGACTAAAATCCACGGTGTCCTTCAACAGCCCTTTACGTTCCGGAGTCACGGTGGCTACTTAGTCCCAAGACCCCGTCTGAGCTCAATTGAACCACTCATTTCATCACAGAAGTCTTTGAAGTTAAAATAAATACAATATTATTGTTTTATTTCAATCAGACGTGGACTTCGTCGCCGTCGGCGGTAAATACCATCATTTTCATTATCATATTTATCATTACTCATTTTACACACATTCATATCCAAAAAACTCCGAAAAAGGCGAAATAATTATGACTCTTATGAATGTTGGGAATAAGGTTGAAATATAACTCTGTATCATGGTTATTAAGACTGGCCATTAGTAAAAAGAAGAAATGCCATCATCGAAAAATCTCGAAAGAAAGCAATCTTAATTCAAAATAACTTCTTAATTATTCTTTTTGACATCTGAAATCAATGTAACCTATTTTCTATTTCTATCAGACGAAGAAGATTATCGTATCAGTAGCGGTAAATACTTAGTGATATAGTACCTCATTTCTGATCTATCCTTTTTCTTTTTATGAAAAATTAAGATTGGAGTCTGTCAAACATATAGAATTTATGAAACTAGCATCGTAAGTTGCATTTAAGTATTTGGTATTACTAGGATGGTATGTACTTGGATCTCGATGGACGTATATCATAATCATAGAAACAATTTTATTGGTTATCTCTTCATTAATTTGAAAATACAACTCTTTCTTTGTAAGTTACAAGATTGTTTCAACAACAGCTTTCTACACTGAAAAGAATCTTGGCATAATGCTAATTCACATCATATTATGCCAAAGCCAAGTCAGAAAGGGATTTGATGAAAAACATCTTCAGGTTATTGACGAGTAATCAGGGAAACACTCGGAAACAATCATAATCGGTCATTATCATCATCAAGAGTATGTCATTTGTCAGAGTCAAGTATAAGTTATAGGTTTGCAGTCGCAAGCTTAAGCACTGGATTGAGGGTCGTCTGGAGTGCTGGAGTCAGGGGGCCAATTCTCGGTTTTAGAGATGGTGACGAACTCGACAAAAATTTCTAATGACGTCATTTTTTTCGACAACTTTTACTGACCTCTAACGGTAGCCTTCCCCCATGAATACCAACTTTTATAATTTGTCGAAAAAATGACGTCATTAAAAATTTTGGTCGACTTCGACACCTTCTCTAAAACCGAGAATCGCCCCCCTGGGTCGTACTGGAGTAATGGGTCGTCCGAGAAAATTCAATGCCAGTCTGGTCAAATTTGTTCTCCTCCCGTGCACTTTACATAGCGAAAAGGAGGAGGGAGAGGAGCATTTATTTCACTGATTCTTAGCCGTGCGCTAGGGGCACGGGTATTGATATTTAGCCAATCGCTTAGGTGAATGCTGATTAAAATATTATTCGTGGCTGTAAGACGTATGTAGTTACAGAATTATAATCAACAAAATCATCAATACAACACTCTTAAGTTCATAAAGCTGTAGGAATTACTTTTTCTGTTTTTTTTTTGTTCCTACGCCTTTGGTGGAGCATACACCTTAAGAGGATATATCACACATTGTTTGCAGCCAGACGTCGGCTGGGGCGCCCACAAGTGGCCTGAAATGTACTGTGACTACAGGGGCAGGGACTTTTTCACAAGATAAAGAAGTGCTTCACTCTTCAATTATAGTAGAATTATCTAGAATCAAAGTCTCTATTTTAGTATATCCATGCATTTAACAGTCCTCTCAATTTACAATACCAATTAATTCCATGAAATACTAATAATAAATTGTATGAACAGGATTAAGCACGAGTCACCCAGTCCTCCAACTATGCTGCAGCGCAAGATAGACTTCAAGGAGAAGATCAGTGATACCAGTCTGTTTGCTGAACTAGTCAAGGACAAGCATAAGAGGGCTAAGGTAAGGATACTCATAATTAGGTAGCTACTCAACGACGATATATTACTAGACTCCTCCAGGCCAGGCCACCGATGTCTGTCAACATATTAGGCAAAAAAGTCTTATATCCGTCTTATTTCGACCACTCCTGTGAGCCGAAAACATACCTTGTGACAGAACAGACCTTGAGTTAGCCAATCAAAACGCAGTACCCCATCTCCCTTGCTTACGTATAGCTCAGCGTGTTGACAGAATAGTTTTTGTTCCTTAGATCGTGCATGCGGAGTCTAGTAATAAATATATCGTCGTTGTAGCTACTTGTGTATACCTGAATCTCGAAAAGTGAACTTATGAATTCATGGCATGACGGTAAACTAACTGACTTATTTGCCTAGTATTCTAGACCGATATTTAGTCATTTTTTCAGCTTATCCCAAAGCGCCAAAAGTGACCCAATTTTCTTTTTAATTGTCCCACTAAAAACAAATGTACACTCAATTTATTACTCTTGTATCGTGAGAGCTTTTACAAACATTTAAACTCGTCATACTTATTTATTTGTTCCTTGCGGGAATCGAACCCTTGACACAGAGCGCAGCGAAAGATCGCTCGGCCACTGCAACACTCTTCCGTCAACTTAGTTTATGTATGCAGATACAAAAACTGGCCTTCGTCTACATCATTTGATGCTGCATGATGTGCTAAAAGATTTATTTGTGAAAATTATACATTTTTCCTTCACAGAAACTTCAAGAGATCTTGAATCAGAAGGAGGAAGAGTCTCAGGGCACGCTGTCGAATACGACGTCCATCAACAATCCTGAGATACTGACCATTGATGAGCTGTCCAACATGACCTCTGATAGTCTCACACAGGTAAACAAAACATATTTATTTCTCAAAACTTTTGCAAGTATTCCTTACGTAGAAAAGAACATTACTTTGTCACTTGTCATTCGCCGATTTACGTCTATGTGCCAATATAAACCTTCTTTTGAAATGACCACAGGTTACTGACAAGGATATTGAAAATTAATTTTAAGAGTTAATTTTTTTTATTTGAAAATACATAGATCTTTGAGATGGGGTCTGATTTGATACACATTAAAATTTACGAAAAATATTTAATACTAGCTGTTGCCTGCGGTTTCACCCGCTACAACTCCCGTGGGAACATTAAATCGGGATAAAAACTATCCTATGTGTTCATCTAGGTTATAAACTATCTGTGTACCAAATTTCATCCAAATCCGTTCAGTAGTTTTTGTGTGAAAGAGTAACAAACATCCATCTACACATACAAACTTTCACGTTTATAATATTAGTAGAAATCTGTTTCTATAGCTTATCTTGAAACATCGTTTTTTCTTCTAGCAGTCTAAAGAGAACGGCGAGGCGACCCGCGAGGGTGGCGACGTGGTAGATATCCCGATGCCAGGCGCTGACGACTCCAGTAGTCTCCCGCCCGCCCCGATGCTGCCTCCTCCCGAGTTCGGGTCGTTCTCCGCGCCCGAGCGGTCTGTGCCGCCCGAGCAAGCCGTTCCGACCGAGAATACGGATAAACCCGAGCGACCCGAGGCGAACGGCGAGGCCGCACCGCCGCCACCTCCGCCACAACCACCGTTGCCACCCGCTGAACCTACTGCTGCTGTTGAGGTACAGAGTTTATTGAGTTTGCATTGTGCTCACTCATATCCATAATCAGGTTTCTTCCATGCGGGTGCTATCGTTCAAGTGAACAAAAGCAGAATAAACTTATGTATTTGCTGAATGGAAAATTAATCTCCATAGGCTCCCCGAAATGAGCTCAACGACGTGAGTTGAGTCCTTTCTGCTAAATTACATCTAGTTAATAATAATAATAAGTTAATTCGTCGATAAGATTCTTAAACATTACTCTCCGTTCTTTTTGCATTTGTGGAATTTATAATACATGAACATATCAATATTTGACTCTCAAAACAAAGAAAAAGTACAATGTCACTAAAATATAATGAAAACCCTGTTATTGTTAACAATTTCCTTCCTCAGAAGCAGTTAACCCCGCCTATCCCAGCCCCAGCGCTGGGCTCCTCGCCGGCGCCTCCTCTGCCGCGCGCCAGTGTGGTGGAGAGCGTGTACTACCAGAACAGTCAGCCGCCGCCTCCCAAGCCGAAGAGCCTCACCAAACTACCTATGCCGCCTAATACTCAGGTAGGGTTATTGCTGAAGTATTTGTCATTTACGATATGATGGCCCATTGAACTCGTCTGCTATGTATGGACTTGAGAGTCCTGGTAAGTACCCATTTATCTTGGATATTACTGACCCTAGAAAGAGAAACATTCATGTAAATAATAACATCTGATTAAATAATGTATATCAGCTCCCGATTTTACTCTAACAATTAACAACCGAATTTTACAATCTGAAGCTTCAAATGTCCAAACCATCACAAGCAGCAATGAAAGAACACGGATCAAAATTTTAATTGAGATAAGATGTTAATTTAAATAAATTCAAACTAAGGTGATGACTAAATCAGCTATGTTCGAGCAAGGTTGATGATCGATAATACCCTCCCTATGAAAGACACAGTCCTTTGCTGTGGGACTGTGCAAACATTCATTTCTAGTTTGAGTTACTTAACAAATATGATTCTGCAACGATTCACCGACGACCGGTTCATCATTGGACGTTTCGTCGACAGGACGATTCACTTGTGGCCGTTTCACCGATAGACTCTTTCACCTTTGGACTTTTCGTGTCGGCAAAACGTGCGTTGTCGAAAGAGTCTATTGATGAAACCAATCGTCCTGTCGTCACAAAGTCCGTAGGTGAAAGGTTCTATCGGTGAAACGGCCATAAGTGAATCGTCCTGTCGACGAAACGTTCAATGATATACCGGTCGTCGGTGAATCGTTGAAGAATCATCAAATATGTATTACCACCAGATTATGCAACACTTAACAATAGTATTTAGTCTAATGTGAGTGACTAGTTCAATAAATATTTCACCTTGTTATGCATACCAACTGAAATTGTTAGACAATATAAAATCCGACAGATACAAGAGCTTATTTCAGAATAAGCTCTCTTATTACGCAAGTCTTACACAATATTTCTTCATGGTTGCAGGTTGAAGATCTCAAGTCTTTGGCCAACGAGAGCCCTCTAAGTACACCATCACCCTCACCTGTCAAGAAGCCAGAGAAACCAAAGAGAACTGGCATCATGAACTTGCCTATGCCACCTGGTAAGTACCTTCATAGAATATTTATTAAAACTGCTGTTTTTTGCTGGTCTTTGTCATTGAGCTATTATTACTACGTATAGAGACGACACCACGCATCACCACTGTGTCCCATCCAGGCTTTAGCCCTCTGTGAGGTCATTATGCTGACGCTCTTTGAGGCGCGCGTGGAACACGACGCGCCGTCGACTCGGGCATGGTCCATGATCGGACAGCGAGTTGCCCTTTACTCGCCGCTCGCATGCCCGCGCCTACGGTGACCGGAGATCGTCTTGCGACGTCCGTCGCCGTGGGCGTCCACCACCGAATGTAGTTTAACTTGCGCGCAATTTCTTGTATCGTCTATTTAAACGCTTTACTAACACTGCTAAACCTTTTTGTTTTTACAACAGCCATATTACTCACCTTTGTAATCTAACCCTGTGTGTCGACAATAAATTAATGTAAAACTTCCTAAAACCGGCATTACAGTGATCCCGGGCTCCGAGGAGTTATCAGGCGACGAGTTGGACGGCGGGACTCCTCCACCGACGTCCCGGCGGGACCACTACTCCCATGTATTCAGCAGCAGGAAACATGCACGGGATAATGTACGTTATCTTATTTACTTTACTTTTGGACATCGATGTATAGTAAATAGCCGAAAATATAGGCTAATTTCGGCTTGGCCAGTAGAGTATTTTTCTCTTTAAGGAGCACTAACCAATCACAACGTTCGACAAATCCAGAGCTACATGCTTACACTGAAGTTATTCGCCTCAGACACAATATCAAGCTTGTTACTTGTTTCCAACGACGATATATTACTAGACTCCGCATGCACGATCTAAGGAACAAAAACTATTCTGTCAACTCGCTGAGGTACTACGTAAGCGAGGGGGACGGGGTACTGCGTTGTGATTGGCTAACTCAAGGTCTGTTCAGTCTCAAGGGATGTTTACGACTCACAGGAGTGGTCGAAATAAGACGGATACAAGACTTTTTTGCCTAATGTGTTGACAGACATCGGGCGCCTGTTATTAGGAGTCTTGAAATATATCGTTGTTGCTTGTCTCAATAAACCACTAGACAATAACAAGCTATTTCCCTTCCAGTCTGGCTCCAAGCTGAAGCGTCCTCGTATCCTGAAGCGTCGCGGGTCCAAGGTGGTGCCGGTGGCCACGCCCACACACCACGCCAAGGACTGGGGCGAGAAGTGCGTCGACGGATTCCAGGTAAACATCTTTTTTATTATACTGATTTTCTAAAGAAAAAAATTTCTATTATCGTATTCTGTTTTGGCACTTGGAGTTGGAGTAGTTCTTGATGAAAAAAATTCCAATCTCATGCATAGTTTTTTTATAGTTTCTAATTGATTATTATATAAATACATAAACAAAAGGCACCAAGTTGAATATTGCCATTGATGCATACATTATACACAATGTTGTGCAAACTTGAAAAATACTTACGAAATATTTTATATTCGAATGCAAGAAAAGGAACTGCGATAAGTCCTTGCTCCAATCTTCATGGTATTTCTTTGGTATTCAAATAACTTCTCCAACTCTGGATGACATTAGTGTCAGACTCTTATTTAACTAAAACGCACCTTGTTTATTGTATTGCCCTTTATAATCTATGGCCGTGGTAACTCTTTCTAAAGGAATACAATTTTTATTTATTTCTCTCAGAAAAAGGTACAAAAATTGATTCATGGTTTAGGTTAAAAAAGGTAGCAAGGTTTGTGAGAGCTGGAGGCTATAGTGAGTACGGGATCTGTATTGCTGATCTCCAGGCTCTCACCCTCTTGGATCAATGTAAAAATTAGGACTTTGTATTTTATTAGTATACATCGGAAAAGAAGCTGAGAGGAAAAAATAAAACCAAAATAAGGGGGTCTGTGAAGAGCGTGTAATGTAAGGTGTATCTGACACTCATTGGCATTAATTCCATATGTTAGCTCGCTCCATCCGTCGACCTTGTCTCTCACCTTTGCCTTCGACTTGAATGAAAACCACACCCATCTTATATATAAAAATTAATTGCTGTTCTTTAGTCTCGCTAAAACTCGAAAACGGCTGGACCGATTTGGCTAATTGTAGTTTTGAACGATTTCTGGAAGTCCAGGGAAGGTTTAAAAGGTGATTTTGAGGCGGTATAAAGTTTGCCCGGTCAGCTAGTTTCAAATAAATAATATTACATAATATACCCAGGTTATCACCCAAATCGGCGAGGGTACATATGGACAAGTATACAAAGCGCGAGACAAGAACACAGGACAACTGGTGGCGCTGAAGAAGGTGCGCCTCGAGAACGAGAAGGAAGGGTTCCCCATCACGGCCGTGCGAGAGATCAAGATATTACGGCAACTCAACCATAAGAACATTGTCAACCTGCGAGAGATCGTCACGGATAAGCAGGATGCTATGGACTTTAGAAAGGTATTTATCCTACTTCCTACTAATATTATAAACGTGAAAGTTTGT
The DNA here is from genome assembly GCA_028554685.1 of Agrotis ipsilon. Taxonomy (NCBI): domain Eukaryota; kingdom Metazoa; phylum Arthropoda; class Insecta; order Lepidoptera; family Noctuidae; genus Agrotis; species Agrotis ipsilon. Next base: position 15,129,751 of record CM052969.1, on the reverse strand, counting down.
ATGTGTGGATGGATGTTAGTTACTCTTTCACGCCTGTTAACCTATGTGTTAATCCAGGTTAGTTTATAACCTGGATTAACACATAGGATAGTTTTTATCCCGATTTTATGTTCCCGTGGGATAATTTTGGAGTTGTAGCGGGTGAAGCTGCTGGCAACAGCTAGTAGTATACTATACGCATTGGAATGGGTACATATGGAACTTTCACAGTGATTATACCTTGGAGCGACGTTATCACTGCTACAGCAGGCAAGGAGTGGATTAAAAAAGCTAAAGACAGAGGAAACTGGACCAAATTGGAAGAGGCCTATACCCAAACAGAGGTTCCTATCCAAGAATAAATTATTATTAAAACTAAAATGTTGTACAATTATGTAATATTTAGGTGATGGGAAATAATAAAGGCTTTTTATTTATTTTTATTATTATACCTTGTAACTTCCACTGTAACACCACAATTATTTTTGAACTGTTTTTATTTGTCACCTACAGTTTTTTAAACGTATTGCAGTTCCCTGATATTACTTTTCTTACAATTTCTATGTTGTCTATTCTCCAGGACAAAGGCTCCTTCTACCTCGTGTTTGAGTACATGGACCACGACTTGATGGGTCTCCTGGAGTCCAAGATGGTGGACTTCACGGAGTCCCACAACGCGTCCATCATGCGTCAGCTGCTGGACGGGCTGGCCTACTGCCACCGGAAGAACTTCCTGCATCGAGACATCAAGTGCAGCAATATACTGATGAATAATAAGTGAGTTTGTATTTGTTTTGGTGTTTATTTTTAAGATTTTGACTACTGTGCCGTATTAACTTTTGGAAGCGCTTTTGTGCATTAGTGGACGCCTTTTGATTGAAATTAATACTGTTGCTCATAACAAATTATGTACACAACCAACTTTAGGTTATAATTTTTTAGTGGTGGCACTTTTATTCTAAAAAAATACTAATATTGGTGTTGTGGTACCATCATCATCATCATCAGCCTATAATGTTCCCAATACTGGGACACAGGCCTCCTCTCTGGGAGAGGGAGTGGGCCATAATCCACCACGCGGGCCCAGAGCGGATTGGTAGATGTCACATATCTTCGAATTTTAGGTTCTAGGACATGCCGGTTTCCTCACGATGTTTTCCTTCACCGAACACATTTCATTGATATTTTTTTCTAACTGACCATTCCCATAACCCACAGGGGCGAAGTGAAGTTGGGCGACTTCGGTCTGGCGCGGCTGTGGTCCGCCGAGGACCGCGCGCGACCCTACACCAACAAGGTCATCACGTTGTGGTACCGCCCGCCCGAGCTGCTGCTGGGAGAGGAGCGGTACGGACCGGCCGTCGACGTCTGGTCCATGGGCTGCATACTGGGGGAACTGTTCCTTAAGCATCCACTCTTCCAGGTAACGAGGACTTTGATAGCCTGGTAATATTATCAAATGAGTCCTAGGTGGAACGGAACGGACTGTCAGACTCGTACTGACTAAAATCCATTCAATATACAATCTGAGTTCCTTCAATTACCGTTTAGGTTCGAGGTTCACGGTTACCTGTTTAGACAGATGGTAAAGTAGTAAGGGCGTTATCACACTAGCGGTTTGAAAGCGGTTGCGGGGCGGAACGGCCGCACAGCGAACGCGTTGCGAACACGCCGCGCTGCGCAGCGAATTCGTTGCGGACGCGCAACGGGATCGCTGCGAACAGCAAAGTGGAAGCCATTTTGTACTGCCTCGAACAAACGCCAGCACGTCCCGCCCCACCTCACATCAGACCGTATAGTCCGATTAACGATTTTTTTGTATGAAGACTTTCGAAATATTCCTCTGGCTTTGAAATTTAGCATATGATAAGAGAAAGTTTTTTTTTTACCAAAACATGAAAATTGCTTATAACTCTCTGCGAAAAATTCGTCAGTCTAATCTAATAATGGATCTTCCCAAATTCTTCGATGCTTTCGTTTTCGTCTCCGCAGTTTTCGTAGTAATAAAATCAACAGCAATGCTTCCTCGTCAGAATCCATTTTGATACTGAGTGTACAAACACGCGACGAAAACGTAACGCATTTGCCACGCGACCGCGACGTCCTCGCTACGCAGCCGCAGCGTGTTCGCGACGCATGCGCTGCGCGTCCGCTCCGCCCCGTAGCCGCTTCCAAACCGCTAGTATGATAACGGCCTAATGCAGGTTGCTTAGTACCCCAAACCAATGTAGAAGGCAACTCGATCCTTGTATATTCTTATTAACACGTAACTCTTCCACAGGCCAGCGTCGAGATGATGCAATTAGACTCCATATCCCGAGTGTGCGGCACTCCAGTCCCGGGCGTGTGGCCCAACGTGGTGAACCTCCCTCTGTGGCACACTCTCCGCCCCAAGAAGTTCCACAAGCGCTGCGTGCGGGAACACTTCGCCTTCATGCCGCCGCAGGCCCTCACGCTCCTGGACCGGATGCTGGAACTGGACCCTGACCGAAGGATCACCGCCGAGGATGCTCTGAAAAGCCCCTGGTTGAAGAATGTGGTGCCAGAGCAGTGAGTTGTGTTTGACTTTTGTTTCTTTCTGGCTTGGCGATGTGGGTATGATGCCTACACTAAAACTGGTGTCTTATGAAAGCCTGTTGCCAAGTGACAATATTCGCTTGATGGAGAAATGTGTTGCGGGTTCGAAACCAGCTCTTATTGCTACTGATTTGGCCTAACTACATGACAATTGTATACCCTCCTGACGTATTTATCTACTGAAAATGATAAGTAAGTCGTTTTGTTCATGAAAATGCTCAAATATAATGTAGAAAAGAGATGAAATACGTGTGCTCAAAACAAGCGTTTATTAATTTAGTGGTTTCAAAAATTACTGCAGGGCATGAGTTCTTAGGTTCGACTCCTAGGTTGTTGTAATGGCTTTTTCCACCACGTATTTGCCAGTACCTACTGCAGTTACGGCAGTTTGAGCCTTTGCTTCGTTGGATAAAGTGGCTATAATGTCCAGAATGGACAGCCAGTGAAATACATTTAGGGAGACACAAAAAAGGCAGACTGGATCTTGGATCTATTTATTAATCTCTGGCGAGAGATGGTACTATCAATGTGTTCATCTTGAGTTGATGTTTTGAGTAAATTATTGGTTTAGGTAAATTAGCTGATGCGATGTTATGAAAGATTTATCAGGAGATCCCTAAATTGGTCGACGTTATTATACTTTTTCACTTTTATCTCATTGCATGCTTACATTATAATTATAGCATAAATTAATATTATCATAATGCATGCACTTTCGCTTCAAGTGTATTTCATCATTTGACTTGGAAAATGGTCGTAAAAAGCGACTCCAAAATCAAATAAAAAAGATCATCATCCATACATTTTCATTCATCCATTCTTCACCAATGTACCCCGAGAAATGACGTATTCACAGGAGATTGTAATAAGCAGCAATCCTTAGTATTGATGTCCAAAACTTCCATAGATTGATTGCATGATTGAAAAATACAAATAACAAGGGATGATGTATGAATATAATGGTGAAATCACACAACTGAATGATTGAATTTAGAATTAAATTAAAGGTTTGCTCAAAGGGACTTTCAATCTACATTGCACTTCCCAAAGTAACCAATCCTGTTTTAAAATCGCAGTAGTCCCCTTGACCAAATCTAGTAGTAATACCTGGTAATAGGCTGGGAATATGTTAGGGTTAAAAAACCTAATAAAAAACTTATCCCTTTAGTTATACCAAATGGGATTATCAAACCCCGTGAGTATTGATTATGTATATTGTTCAATCATCCAGGTTTTAGAATTATGTAAATTGGTAGAAGCGGTCGTCGATGGTTGCACTAACTCTATTAAGACTAATCCAACGAGTGTGGAGTGAATGAGAGCTATCATTACAAATTGGTGTTGTTTTCATCCAACAGAATCATTTCAGGACGAAATACATTTGTTCAGACGTACATACTACAACATGGACCGTAAAGTCCACTCATATACAATGATTTGCAAAGGTTTTATGTGCACAAACTATATGCAAGCCAACATGCACTCCGTAAGGCAGAGATATCTATAATCTCGACTGCGAATTGGTTACAAGACTATTTCTGGTTAATTTTGTTTAAGGAATATTGAGGCAAGGCTTGGTAGAGCCTAGAAAAGCTTAGACTGACACTAGAATGCACAAACTAGAACCTCAACGAGACTAAGCTATGCGTCACTGTACCTCATTAATTAGGTACATCGTTAACCTGTCCGCCTATTTCCAGGATGCCTGCTCCCGAGCTGCCGACGTGGCAGGACTGCCACGAGCTGTGGTCCAAGCAGCGTCGCCGGCAGATGCGCGAGCAAGACAACACGCAGGGCAAGAAGCCCTACGGGTACTCTGAAGACAAAGACCCAAACAAAAACAGCCAAGATAGCCAAGACTTTAAAAGTGAGCCTTACAAATCTGAAAGTGGTTTCAAACCCACTGAGCCATCGCAAGAGGCCATGGGTCAAGTGAAATAGTACAGACTACATTGTAAAAGATACTTTCGTAAAAGAAAAAAACGGTGCTTACTTTAGACCAATTTTTGACGATGTGATCTAGTTTAAATTGTAGCTTGTGGTGTGTGACGAAGTGAGGGTTCCGTGCGAGTGCGGTTATGTGCCTAGTCTAATATTAGCTTCAATCTCATTCATGGTTAGCTCCTAAGATGAAGGCTGTGTCTTCAAGAAACTTTAGCACTATGCTATGCTTCTTGCACAATTTACGAATATTCAGTACAAAATTATAACAACAAATCTGTCATCCTAACACCGGATGTCGGAGTCAATAGTCTGAATAGACTTAAATTTCTACGTTTTTATTAATATCTAATCTTTTTATGAAAATTGAATTTAGTAAGGTTTGAAAATCTGCGGAACCCTGTGAAGCAATTTAACTTATTGCGTTGAACGTAACGCGTACCAAAATGTATGATAGTATAGTAGTAACCAAAGTATCGCATAGCGCTAGTTACCGCGGACGGTTGTCAGGCGTCCTGTGCATATGTTTGTAAATAATGTAAACTAGAAATAATTATAAATAAGAACAGTTTTGTTTAATTTCTATTTAGCGAAACGACTTGTTTTATTTGTGTTAAGAGTCCTTGTGGTTGTAGCAATAATGTTTGATGGTTGGCAACATTGCTTCTTTTATGAATGCTGGCAACTCTCATTGTTTCCATGTCATGTCAGGCAGACTACAAAGTGCCTAAGGCTATGACCTCTTTAAAGTTATCTTGCCCTTGCTTAAACTTCTGCATGTAAGCATTTTACCCTAACCATCTTCTACCCTCAATCCAGCCAATTAATCCTTGATACTCTGAGATTGGAGGTGTTAAGTTGCCAGCAGTAAAAACCACCAATCTTTGTGTTGCCAACATAAAATGCAAAATATAGCAATCCTATTCCACTATGTAGTAAGACCTCATGCGCCTTACACAAATCAGATAGAAACTGCCAACTTGTGTTCTAAAAAAAGTAAATCACTGCTTGTACATTACAAAATCAATTAATGAATTTATTAGAAACAGGTTTGATACAATTGACAGAACATTTTAAGGGTATTTGAATCCTAAAGTCCATTGTTAACTGATAAAGCAATATATTTTGAACACCTTCATTGTGTAGCCACCACTACTAAACACGACATTTATAATGGGAATTGCCAATGACGGAATTAGGTCTGAATGTGATGCACAAGGCCTTGATATAATATGCTCGACCTCACTATATTACAAAGAGGCGAATCATAAATATTTGATAAAAGGCGTCCTCTAAAAACGCGAGGGTGCACGCTTGCTGGTAAAATTGTGTATGAGAAGCGCTTAACGACGCGGGCGCATGTGACTGGTTTATAAAGATTGTAATCGTGGCACTCGCATAAGATTTAGCGGACGTCTTACAAATAGTTTCGAATGCAATGTCAGCAATAAATAATGTCTTTTCATAGCCTTAAATATTAAGTTGGTGAGCGGCGATGGACGTTTTCATTTTCAAACAAATGTTAATGTTACACTAATATAAGTCTGTGAGTTCTGTGATTATGTATAATCGGAGTCGAGTTGTTTTTGAGTATCAGTTGTTTCGTTTCGCGTACTTTTTATATATTTAATGTTAGGTTCTTGTTAGGTCCCGAATGTTTAAATGATTTTGGGCGATATGTATAGTTCTGTTTATTTAATAAGAAGGTTATGACATAAATATAATTTTGAAAGTGTCAATAACTGAAAATTAATCATTAATATTTTTATACCAAATTGGGCTGGACATGCATGCATATTCACTCTATTTAAATTAACATATCCATGCATATGGCCCTTAGTTCGAATAATAGGTCCTAACTAGCAATATCGGGCCTGACTTAGTTGGCATTTATATTATGTAAGCGTGTATGTATATTCATGAGTTTCAGACACCGTCAGGTGATCAAGTAATTAAAAAAAAACTAATATATATTATTATCATGTTGTCTGTTCACAAAATATATGATTGGATGTAAAGATTAACTTATAACGTTAGCGGCTGAATTAGTTTTTTTTTTAAACATTTGTCTGTAAATATTTGCGAAGTTTTATTTGCGTTTTCTAAGAACGTATCTTCCATGAATTAGTTGAAATGTATATAGATTAGAATATACTTCCCTGCATTTTTATGAGCGATATTAGTTTGATAGAGAAAGCGAAAATTTACACTTAAAATAAAACTTGGTACATTTTTAATGAGAAACGTGTATAATGCATACCAATAGCAAATGAGGATGCATAAAATGCACAGAAAATGAAATATTATTGTCCCATAGAAATATGTTATTTTCCAAGCGATTTTGTATAATATTTGTGAATTTTCGCTTTTCTTGAAATAAAGTATCAATAATATCGATCATGTTGGTAAGTCGCCGGCTGAAAGACTATGTTCCCTTGTATTATACTAGATGTAAGACGCGATGTCCATCGTGTGAATAATCCGGAGTTTCGGAGATAATCGTCGTTTTTTATATTTTGTATGGTGTGCTTATTTGAGGGTACTTTGACTTTTATGTTGAAAATTGTGTGGGTAGTTGTGATTCAGAAATGTTTATAAAGATGTGCGTTTGGATATTGTAACAAAATAGAAAGTTTGGATCGCCGTTCGGGCAAATTGAAATAAGAAATGTGGATCAGGGATCTTAATATTATATCATGTATTGTTAAAAAAATGCAAAATATTTATCAAATAAAATAATAAAGACAGGTAACGTACGCAGTTAATAAGTTCACAGTTGTAATGTTTTGTTTTATAGAAAGACTGAAGTAGGCGAGAGACGATTGTCTGTTACTGTAACTCTGGATTGTTGTTATCACATTTATGATAATAATAATTGTAAAAATGTACCTAATGTTTTTTAAAATAATTATACTACGATGAAATATGATTTTGAATTTTATTTGTTACCTTCATAAAAATTCCACAATCTTTAGTATAAGTTTTTTTATGAAAAGCGAAATTCCTTGGAATATGGCCTAAGGGTCAATTCACATAACAAACCTACCTGTAAGACATTTATAAGATACAGTTAAGAATATTTCAAGTTATAACACCAAAACATTTGATCAATAAATTTAAAAACAGTGATGATGACCTTTTTAAATACTGTAATGTTATGAATGTGTTCAATAAAGTAAAGTTGAATTTTGTACTCTTGCGGAAGTAAGGAGACCTGAGTTAATAATCGAAAAAACTAGACCAACATTCTTGAGAACGATACCTTATAAAAATAAATACATATTGTTTCAACATTGTGTTTATTCAACAATGTGTACGGAATGAGGGTTGCTGATTATTTGGTACCTTACTTTCTAAATAAACTTCCTGAAGAATTACAAACGTTGTATATGACTGGTTCGAAAAGTTACACGTATAAATTAAAGCGTTTCCTGACACAGCATCATCTGTAAATTGCTTTAAATTATATTTTACGGCTCGCCTGCACCACAGCCTGCACACAGATAAACCCAGAGAGGTTTCCGCTGTGAGGCCAGACTTGATGTGTAAGAATAAATGTAAGTTTTTTAGAAAAAAACAAAAAAAAAACAACCACACCACAACCACGACACGTGGTCGGGCGTATATTTTGTATTGAAAATGAATATTACAATTTACACGTACCACATTTTGCCGCTGTTATTTGACCACCTGTGTAACACGACCACATCGCGACTTCCGCGCCGAGACGTCGTATCTTGAGCTATAGGGCGGCCGTACACGGACTGCTCGAGCAGTTAGCGGCTGAGCGAAATACACGGACCGCTCGAGCGGTCGGCGTCGACTGCTTGAGCTGTCGGTTGTTGACTGCTCGAGCTACGTTACCCAACTGCTCCAGCAGTTGATTTTCTACCTTAGGGCGGCCGTACACGGACTACTCGAGCAGTTAGCGGCTGAGCGAAATACACGTACCGCTCGAGCGGTCGGCGTCGACTGCTTGAGCTGTCGGTTGTTGACTGCTCGAGCTACGCTACTCAACTCATTTTCTACCTTAGACGCCGCGAGGCCGCAAAGGGCGGGGGGAGGGAAGTCGGAGAGCTGTCGACTGCCCTAGCGCAGTCAACGGCTGGAGCAGTCGGTGTATGCCTCGCAACCGCTCGCGAGCGGTCGACGGCACGATGGAATTTCATCATGCAGTTGACGGCTTGAAGCGGTCTCGACTGCTCGAGCAGTCGTGTGTACGGCAGCGAATGAATGACTATAGTTCACCGCGCGGTCGCGGCTTTAAGCAGTCGGTCTCAACTGCTTGAAGCAGTCCGTGTACTACTGGCCATAGTCCCATAAACGGCGATCAAGATGACATATACAATTCATTAGGCGCCGCTTCGCACGTAGCAAATTTTTGAAGTTTTTAATTTATTACAAGTGATTTTTCAAGTCTTTGTCGTGGTGAAATGGTGTCCGTTTCGACCGCGCGGCCATGACGTTTTTTAAAATAAAAACCATCCCAAGTTTTTGTAAAAAATGTAAAAGTAGATTCCCAAAAACCATAAAGGACATTGCCCATTCTTGTATGAGACTTGGTCCAAATGCTGCCCAGGAATGAGAGTACGTGCGCTGGGTGCGCTGGGTTCCTGGCACTAATGTCTGTCAATATACAAAATATTTTAAGAATCCACCCTGGGTTTTTTTAAATAAATAATCTGCCCTGGAGTTCCTGAATTATTCACATTTTTATGTCGAAGACTTGATTTTTGTTTCCATGTTTTTTTTTGTCTTCATATTTTTAGACCGTTCATTCATTGTGTTCCTGGCACTAATGCCAGTCTATATACAAAATATTTTAAGAATCTACTCTGGGATTCCTGAATTATTTACATTTGTTTGTCGATGAACTAATGACAAAAATAAAACATAAATTTTCTTTTTCTCGCGCCTAGTGTGACCTAAAGTAAACCATCTATACGTTAATATTATGACGTCAAAGGAGGTATACCAGAGCCATTACAATTTTTTATTCCTTTTAGTTTCTATGACTATGGAGCTCGATTTCCAGACCACTGTGCGGCGCAACGTATATTCTCACAACGAAATGTGTATCTTTTGGTGTAGAAAATAAAGTCCGTACTGACCCTAAGGGGATACTAGGCATTTGGCATTAATTGTGTTTTTTAAATAACGATTGGCGGCGCGTCTCTGTAACTTCCATGTAACTTCAGCTCGTGGTCAGTGGGTCGTCTTAGGGGGCAAATTTTATCAAAGTGGGTAGTTGAAGATAATTGAGCGTCGGAGCTAGCCGACCAATCAATAAGTTTTTGTAACGCCGCCTTCACATGCCCATTTTGCGTTAAAAGTTCATTAGATAACTTTCAATTCAACAAAACTAGGAACCTCTGCTCTGCTTTCTATTTTCATTAGAGGTTCCGAATTTGCTTTAGGTGCACTAGGGTCTTTAACGGAAACGCCTACATTAGCAATATTTTCAATGCAAGATGTAAGCTGCGGCTAACGTAAGAAATTTTCTTGTATATTTCGGGTAGGAGAAATCGATGTTGAGGGTAACGCGATGGCAAAATAATTTGCGTGGCGGGTAGTCTTTGTGCTAATGGAGCAATATTTGCATTTAAACAATAAGTTAAAAAAATATTAATAGGAATAGTAAATCAAACCTGCGATCCAATTCGGAGTCTTGCGAGAAGGAGCGCCCGTGTGTCCGCCGGGGCCGTATGCGCGGTGCTGGATCACCCTCGAACTCCGCGTCCTTTTCCTCAAAGTTTCCTCTGGCACGATAGTTTCACCGTCTACTTGTTTAAAAATTAAACTTAGCTCAACTCACGACACGGAACGTTAATTTCAAATTTAAAATACTTTTATATTGAACTTTTACTCATCTCGAAAATTCTAAAATTAAAAAATAATACGACTTGACGGTCTAGCAGAGCTGCGCACAGTTAGAAAAACGACGCTACAATGATCTAAAAACATGGCGGCAAACGTCAAACCTGTGAACAACCTTCAAAAAGCGCATACTTTTTGAAGGTTGTTCACAGGTTTGACGTTTGGGGGCGCTAGTGGCGCGATTACGAAACGAAAAATGTAGTCTCTTGGACTTCGGACGTCAAACGGAACACATTATTATCATGTCTATATTCACAAAAAGTATAAAAATAACTTTTATTTTATAAGTCGGTGGCACAAGTCAAAGAAATAAAAAAATAAGTCACTGACTTCCGGAAAAATAAGTTTATACACATTGTTTTGTTTTAGAAGTAGGTTAATTGTTTTTCCATTTTTTTTTAGAGATGGATGCGAGGAATCCGGATGTGACCTATGCTCGTACCAATTGTAAGGCATTTAATTAGAAAAAAATATAAATTATAAAAATAATCAATTTTAATGAGTCGTATTACATGTAGATAACATTTAACATAAAAGATAACACATATGTACTTACACATGTATCCAAAACGCTAATTATAAAATAATCATCATTAAATGGAAGTTTATAATCAACAGAAGATTTTTTTTACAATCAAAAATATAAAATTATTTTTTCAGAGTACTTACATTGTTGAACATTTGATAAAATAATTTTATACAGTGAACAATATTTATGTTATTTTTAATACATTAACTTTCACGATTCTTGAAATCTAGTAAACAAGAGCGCGTTGTTGGATTTGCAACATTCGGCTCAGTATGGAAAATTGAAAATTCAATAACAAGCTCATTGTCTGTGGTGGTAATCTTTTAAAACGAATAATTAATATCCAGTAATAACTATATTATGCATTGATTACAACTAAAATTCCAAATATACAAGAAATAAGGCACAAAAGAATCCTGACTAGGTTTTGGCGTGTTCAGATAGTTAGAAAATATTTGAATATGAGCCTTACATTTATGAAAATAATGTCCAATGTTAGAAATCATTTGTAACAAACATGATTATGAATGTTATTCAAATAAGGCAAGCGATTCATTCGAATATCAACCTTGTTCTTAAGGAAATAGTGTACATAATCGGATGAGCAAAATCCATGATCCAGGGATTCCAGTTGCAGCAAAATGTGCCAGATACTTTTACATTATAACCCAAGTAATTAAATTAAAAGCCTGAACAACTGAACACGCCTTAAAAAATAATAAAAAAAAGAAGCTGACGAGAAAATATTTGGATAATAATAAAAATAACCGGGAAATGCTGACTATAGCCGGCCAAAGTCTATGATACATTAAAAGTAAAATATACACTCAACCAACGACGATATATTACTAGAATCCGCATGCACGATCGAAGGAACAAAAACTATTCTGTCAACTCGCTGAGGTACTACGTAAGCGATGGGGACGGGGTACTGCGTTGTGATTGGCTAACTCAAGGTCTGTTCTGTCTCAAGGTATGCTTACAGCTCACAGGAGTGGTCGAAATAAGACTGATTTAAGACTTTTTTGCCTAATGTGTTGACAGACATCGGTCGCTTGTTATTAGAAGTCTAGTAATATATCGTCGTTGCACTCAACAAATATACAATTATACAGATTATTTTACCATTCACGACTAGACACCACTAGATGTATAATTTAAAAATTTTATATTTATAAAATTTACGTTCTCTGTCTATAACTGTTTTGAAGGTTGCAAATTTATCAAATATGTACCTAAGTTTTCTCGCCCTGGGTAGGGCAGAAGGTACTGTCAGAATTGACTAACTAAAAACCAACCTGTTGCCCTTTCCGTTTCAGTTCCGCGGTGCCATTTTAAGACGTTATTTCAGCAAGTTTGAAACACGGTCGGTGGGTTTTATTAATTTTAAATTAGATTGAATTGAATTGTGATTGAACAAGACAGGTTTCTTGTAGAAAGGGTGTCCTACTCGAATCTGATCAATGAAAAATGCTATTTTAAAAAGTACATCCATACAAGCGTAAGGCCCGTAATCCACCAAAGCGGAGAGGAGAGGAGATGTGTTTGAATAACCAATCAGATGTCCACATCTCCTCTCCGCTTAGCTTCAGTTGACATCTGATTGGTTATTCAAACACATCTCCTCTCCTCTCCGCTTTGGCGGATACCGGGCCTTAAACAAGTGCATGGTGGACATCCTACCGAATAAAATTACTGATTTCAAAAATATGAAAAGCTAAAAATGTACTTTAAAAATATGTAAATCTTTTTTTTTTTTACATCAACTCATTAAATATTTTTCTTTGGTTTTCCTTTTTTTACAACAGAATTACTTGCATACAATGTTATACAATAATAATAATAAAAATATTTAGCACCGTTACGGATTGACCGGTTCATAATGTACATTTAGTAAAATATTTTAGGTATAAAATAAAACATTATTTATAAAAAATATGTTAAAACTAAATAAGATTGAGCAGTTTTTGAACTTGTATAAGGCTTGGTATAAACCTGTGTATAACTTAGGCTATAGTATAGTTAAATGGTTTTATTACAAATTCAGTGTACAGTACCTCTAGCACGAGTTTTCACTATTTTACTTTACAGAGTCTTTCCAGTATTTACAGCGTTTCTGGTGTGCGAAGAAGGAACTAATTTTTCCCTTGAAAATTGTCAATTTGATAGTGTCAAAGTTCCAGTTTACTTTACGTCTCAAATACTGAAAACTCGTGCTTATGGTACAGGTTATACGGGGTCAATGTAAATTAGCAGGCAAAACTTAAAGGGCGCTTAACCAGAAAGCTGGCAACGTCGCTAATAGCTGTCAAATATTTTCAAATTTTAGTTAATTTGGCAATGTTACTGAATCGAAATAAGAAATAAGGCTCTGTGCACTAGAATATTATATAGAAATGCATTCAAAGCACTGAATTTGATGTTGTAACCGTTTCAGATATATAAAAGGCATTTGGAAGGTTTCCAGATGCTTTTTTTACGTCTAAAACTATGTATTCGTCGTTACGATATTAATTATTGCATTCCCTAATCAATTTTTTAGTGCACTACAGAGCCATATTTCTTATTTTCGTACAGCAAATTTGCAAAATGAATTAAAACTTGTAAATAATTGACAGCCATTTGCGACGTTGCCAGCTTTCAGAATACGCGCTCGTAAATCATCAAAAAAGTCCTCCCGCTGTGGGTAGGCCAGAAAGGATAATCGGAATTCACTGACAGACAAAAAAAAGTAGTTTCCCTTCGCGTTCCAGGGCCGCAGTGCCTATTTACAGAAAAAATCAGGTTTCAATGTTAATTCGGAAATGCTGTAAAGTTTCGTAAACTGATCTATTTTGACCCCATATTGTAATCTAAAAATAGAAAATCTAGCTCTCTAAAAGGTAGTATTCAATATAAAAGTGTATAGTATGGCTATTCAAAGAATAAAAGTCCCTAACTCCTTAATTATAAAGGTTAAAATTGCATTACAGAAATATTTCTTAAATCTTATCCCGCGTCATCACTCGTGTTAGGATCGGGTATTCTCCCACGAGAACGTTTTAAATATATGTATATAATAGTCTAAGAAACTCAGGGATACTAGAGTTTCCCATTCGTGAAATAATTTTCGGAAACGGTTCAGGAGTTCCGAAGATTAGCTCTTACACACAAACTAACAAACTTTACCTCTTTATACAAGTACATAATTATTTATACAATTATACATTATAAATATACAAAAAATACAACAAACTTACAGCAAAATGTACTATTTACTTTTAATATTAGTAAAGTGTGTACAAGATTATAAAATTGACATAGATCTACTTTACATGGATATAAAATATACAATAGGTACATATAAATTTACACATATACAGTGAACATTTCATATACTGTTAGGAACTTCGAGGGTGTAATTGGATTTTCGACTTTCGTTGCTCGGCATAAAGTTGAAAATCTAAAAGCACGCTCAATGTTCTTTACGACATTTAAAAAAGCGACTGTTGACATACATAACTATAGTATATTATATAAAGAGATACCCTTATATACACAACTTCGTTGTTCTCTTGGGCTGAGATCTATAAACGTTACTGAGCACATACTGTGACTATTATGACTGGCCTGTTGGTCTAGTGGTTAGTGACCCTGACTGCCGGGGGTCGTGGGTTCAATTCCCACCCAGGACAAATGTTCGTGTGATGAGCACGATCATTTGTTCTGTGTCTGGGTGTAATTTATCTATAATATGTATGTATTTATAAATATATAAGTACATATGTTTATCAGTTGTCGAGTACCCATAACACAAGCTCTACTTAGCTTGGGACTAGATGGCGTTGTGTGATAGTTGTGGAATATATTATTATTCGCCGCCCTACGGTGGCTGGAGATGAGTCCTCCCGCCCTGAGTAGAGCGGAAGGAACTGTCAGACTCTTACTGACTTAAATCGACCATTTTCCGTCAATTGTCCTTTACGTTCCAGGGTCAGTCAGTTTGGACAGTCTCGCGATCCCTGGAGCGCTGTCCTACACTGTTTAACTCTCGCGCTTAGAGTACATTGGCTAAGTGTCTGCTGTGTGTCCTGTCACTGTCGCACTATTGTCAAAATACAAGTACAAGATAGAGAAGGGAGTGGCTAAGCTAAAGAAAGTGCTTTTTTTTTGCGTGGTAAAATCATCAAATGAGTCCTCCCACCCCAGGCAGGGCGGGAGGGACTGTCAGACTTGTACTGACTAAAATCCACGGTGTCCTTCAATAGCCCTTTATGTTCCGGGGTCACGGTGATGGAAAGAAGTCCCGCGACCCCGGCAGGCTTTGGCCCTCTGTGTAAAGCAAGTGCTAAGTAAAGTTTATGGATCTCGGTCTTAGACTATTTACAGCATTATATATTACTTTTTTCTTTCTAACACAGTATTCTCTGTAGATTTACCTCTTTTATGCCTCTATTTGCCCTCTTATATAAAATTAGGGACAGACATCAACCTATGCCCATCTGTTTTTCTTGAATAAATTTTCAACTTCATCACAAAAGCCGAAGTATTATATTCCATTCGGAAATGTTTGACACATTGGGATAAGTTGATGAGCTGATATCTGTACCATTTTAGGACGAAGAATAAACAATTATCAGTTCTTTATCTTGAACTAGCGACCCGCCCCGGCTCCGCACGGGTGCAACCTCTATTATATTATGCATGTCATATACATAAAAACCTTCCTCTTGAATCACTCTATCTATTAAAAAAAACCGCATCAAAATCCGTTGCGTAGTTTCAAAGATTTAAGCATACAAAGGGACATAGGGACAGAGAAAGCGACTTTGTTTTATACTATGTAGTGATAGAAGAAAATGCGACGTTTTAATATTATTTTTGGCACTCGTAACCTTCTATTTTAATAATATTTTAACTCTCATTCAGGTGCCACTGATAATGAAAACGGGTATGAAACATTAGTTTTATTTGTGCAATGACCATATGCTCACAAAAAATTCTAGACAAACCCTGAATATCATTTACGCCCGAAATGATTATTCTACCTTAATCCAATAAAATCGATCCTTTCTTTTTTATGGCTTGTGATTGGACATCTTAAATACTCGGATAACGCGCCCTACCGCTCACCGTCGTGATCGGGCCATAACCAAAAGGCCTTCTTTGGCCAAAAGTCATCGAAATACGAAAAAACTAAATGACGGTGTACTCACACGCCAAAAGACCCTTGTACAAAAATTACTTGCGAACTGGACATTTTGTCTCGTTCATTTGACGATGAAGATAACATTGCTGTCTCTCTCCAGCTGTTCTTCTATTTGTAGAGCTGACAGTCCACTCTGACAGCAGAGCTCGTCGAGGCAGACCAGTCCGTTGTATGTCCGCACTAGGGGCTGACTGTGGTCGCTCAGGATCGAGGTTGTGTCGTCGTTGTGTAGGGTTATTGGGAACTGGAAAATAGAAATTCATTGTATAAATAAAAGTCTCGTCATCCGCATGCAAAACAGTCGCTGGGCAAAAATATGCACGCAATGGGTGCCTGAGAATGGACGACGCCGCCGTGGCCGGCCCAAAAAGAGGTGGCAAGACGATCTTGATGCGTACCTTGAGGGCTGGTCCGAAGTGGCACTAGAAAAGAGCACTTGGAAGGACATGGGGGAGGCCTAAGCCAAGCAGTGAGACATAAACGGCTAAAAAAAATATTAAAAAAGGCAGGGTTTCAAAACTATAAATCGTGGGAAAACAGGCATGTACACTTGAACAGTAGAACCATCAGTGGTAACTTAAAGATGGATGGTGTACGAAAATTGCTGTTTTAGAAATGAGATTGACTGTACGCGAATTTAAAGTTCAAAAAACTGTCTTAGTGGTTGAGGGTTAACATTATTATTTAATTTCGAAAACCTTCACCAATATATTTTCTTTCTCTGATATCGATTTATTAGCAGCTCTGCTACCAAATATGAACCCAAAGAAAGATTTTGAAAAAAAAAAAAATGATTTTCCTAAAAACCTCCTCACCTTATACACCCTTCTAATCAGTCCCTCCAGCACTCCAAAGAGCACCAGTTTCCTCTCGTTGATAGCCAGTTCCTGAGGCTTCATCCTCCTGCAGAGGTCTCTGATGGTGCTGCCGTAAGACATGCCCGCGTACATACGGAAAATGTCGCTCACTTTGGGCAGCTGACGAGCTGGAAGAAGAAAGGAATATGGGTATAAACCAGCTGGTTTAATGAGTCCTCGCTCGGCAGTTGGATTTTTATTAAGGTTCCGCTCCACCAAAGACGTGAGAAATCACCAAAAATGAGTCCTCCCATCTTGGGTGGAGTAGAAGGGACTGACAATAGGGTATTTTACTCAAAAAAAAAATATTAGTCCGAAATATAGATTATTAAAAAATATTAGAGCCGTATTTTTTCTTTTGTCACACAAACCGAAATTGACGAAGATACAACACTTCTAAAAATCATAAAACGTCACTCAGCCGGTACAATTTTACAAACGTAATGACGTCACAAGCCCCCTCCCGAATTCGGAAGCGTTTTATCTTTGTCAATATTCATTGTTTAAAAAAAAAAAACAAAAAATACGTGTCCATTAATTTTCAATATTATTACTGACGGACTAAATAGATTTTCAATTTATTTATGCAGTAAAATACCGTATTGCCGTTTGCATCGGGATGCAAAGATATTGAAAAATTTTCAGAAGCTTTTCAAGACAAATCGTCATCATCAGGCGAAGAGTTCCACTGCTGAACAAATGCCTTCCCCTTACATCATCATATCGAACGACAATTCGCCACTTGCATCCATCGGTTGCCTGCGACTTTCACAATGTCGTCGGTCCACCTAGTGCGAGACCTGCCTACGCCGCGTCTTCTGGTTCGTGGTAGCCACTCGAGAAATAAGACAGACAAATAGAATGCTGTAATGTAACATGGGTTACTCACGAGTTCTCGCACAGAAGTCCACACACTGTCGCTGGAGTCCTGCGCATCGAGTCAGCTGCCTTAACTTAGGAGTAGCACTGTACACCTGGAAACCATGAAAAATATCTTGACTTTCTACAAAACTTCTTAAAGACATAATTAGTGTAAAAATGTCTTCCCAACAATTTTCTCAAGATCTTTTATTAAGATCCCCTGGTCTCCTTCTAAATAACAGTACTTTTAGAAGAAAAAAAATTAAGATTAAGTGCAAACGACCAAACCTCTTCTAGAGATCTCCTCGCCAAAGCGAACTTAGATATTAAAACATACCATACATACGAGTATTACGTATATCAACGACGATATATTACTAGACTCCGCATGCACGATCTAAGGAACAAAAACTATTCAGTCAACTCGCTGAGGTACTACGTAAGCGAGGGGGACGGAGTACTGCGTTGTGATTGGCTAACTCAAGGTCTGTTCTGTCTCAAGGTATGTTTACGGCTCACAGGAGTGGTCGAAATAAGACGGATAGAAGACTTTTTTGTCTAATGTGTTGACAGACATCGGTCGCCTGTTATTAGGCGTCTAGTAATATATCGTCGTTGACGTATATTTATAATTATAAACTCATGCCCTTTTCCCATCATCATCATCAGCCTATAATGTTCTGTGCTGAGAGTGGGACACAGGCCATAGGATAGGCAAATACTACAGAGCGACAACTGACCCCACCACCTACGATCCTTATGGCTGCTACACACCTTACTAATAATCGTTACGATTAGACGGTACAGTTCAAACTGCAACGATAAATCTACAAGTGTGTATGAGAAAAATCGAACAAACTGTACAGTTTTTTTCATACACACTTGTAGATTTATCGTTGCAGTTTGATCTGTACCGTCCAATCGTAACGATTTTTCGTAAGGTGTGTAGCTGCTATTACAAGCCTCCTTCCGCCTCATCCATATTCTTACAATTGGTCATACAAGCACGCTGATTGCGAGTACTACGCACCCGACCCTTCTGAAGCACTTCACCAATAAGGTCAATGCAGGTCTTCGTAGGGAAGCATACCAATTTCTTGTAAATGAATTTAGTAACAAATTGTGACAGGTACTTACAGCACAGTACTGGAAGATGGGCACGAGCGTGACCACACCATAGTACACTAGATTCTGTACACACGCGCGAACCAAGCTGATCTCCACGTCAGTCAGCGCCGCGATCTTCGACACGTGGTTAAATCCGTCAATATACGGTAAGATCTGGAACAATAAGAGAATACCTTGTTAGTTAGGAAATATAAGTAATATCGTCAGCGGCGAAAACTCTAATATTTTTTGGTCCTTCGAACCGGATTCAGTCACTAGTTTCATGTAATCTAAGAGCGGTTCTACATGGGCGTTGCGTTGGCGCTGTGTCGATTGAACTGTGACGCTCCGTTGTTCTACTTAAAAATCTGAATGACATCCCATATGATGCGTTAAAATAACAGACGGCGACGGCGCTGAGCTGAGCTAAAACAACAGAGCGGCAGAGTCTGCCGCTCTGTCGTTTTAGCTCAGCTTCTTTCCCCTCTCTTCTCAAGTGTGCGTTGCGTCGCCGTCTAGGATGACGTCGTAGGATGCCCAACACTGCGATGTGAGGGATAGCTGCGTTGACGCAGCACAGCCCTCATAATATGGCATGGACTGCGTTGCGACGACGTAGCGTAACCGCAACGCCAGTGTGGCATCTTTCTTATTCGATTACCGAATTCGGATAGTCGTTACTTCGAAATAGTAACAAATAACCAGGAAGAGAAGAGGCACCGTGTCCCAATTTAGCTGTTTGTCAAATAAATCATAGAATAAAACGAACATATTTTTGTGTACAATCAACTCAAACTTTGATCTCGACCTTCAGAATCTATTCTGTTTTTTTATAATGTTTGTATTATTTTCTATTGTAATTTAGTTGAGATAACTGTAGACGGTTCTACTGTATCATCTTTATAACGATCATCCAATTCAACTAATCTTCATAAGCGATATTTGCCTACAGTTGGCGAGGGTCCAAACCAAAGAGTAGCTTTTATAACAAATGCTTCTAATGTTTGGATAACCCGCTTAGGACCGCGCGGAGTAAAAATACGATCAACTTTTAACACAATGAATTTTAAAAAATTGGGGCATGTCGTGATGAAATGTGCTGCAAATTTGCGTAATGAAAAATGAAGTAAAAACCCTTTTTAAAGAGGGGTGAGACATCCCGCGACCAGGTACTTGGGACTAACCCACCACACTATTCTCAAACCACTGCAACTCCTGAGAGCCAGAATCAACAGTGGCAACCACCAGAAAAGCGCCGAGGCAATGAAGCTCGACGTGTCCCGGGGAATGAATTTACCTGTCTTGGATCCTGCAACGAAATTAATCAGAAAAGAATAGTGGAGGTGTAGGAAAAAAGCGACCAGGTAACTGTGAACTTGGAACGTAAACCGCTTTTGAAGGATCACCGTGGATTTTAGTCTGTACGTGTACAAGTCTGACAGTCCCTCACATCCCGCCATGAGCGATTATGAAGCTGAAAATGTATTATAAAGTCCACTGAGCGTTTACGTTTTATCTAGTCATCTAGTTATTCTGTTCATACTTCAAGCATGTACTTAGCAACAGAACTATGACCTGCATAGTAATGAGACTAATAGTGCATCTGATTACCGGCCGGCCCACTTTATGCGTAGCAACAGAGCGCATCTGTGCACTCGACCGGCGCAAGCGCAGTTAGACACGAATCATACTTATTGACGCGGTATCGATTTGTTATCTATCCGAGGATTGTAAAACGTGTTATCTTGTGCAAAAAAAAAGGTATCAAAGTGGCTCACTAGTGCAAGCATCTCCAAATGCAAACGTCTGTTAAGCCTGTTTAATAAATAATATTAATTAAATCTTCCTGTGAAGGTCATAATGCCAATATTTACTTCACATATTTGACGTTCGTTGATAGCGATCCGACAGCTAATGTAGTACAGATGCGCCCGATAAGCATCAGTCCCAGACGTTGCATGGCAACATTGAGGCTGCGCGTGCGCTTACACACGGTCGACCGGGGCGCTGCTGGCGCAATGTGAGTTATACCATTGTTAACTTTGAGAAATTGATATGGTGTGGCTATTTGAAATTACATACAATTATTTTAATCAGTTTTCTTACGACTGAACCTATAACAGGATGACGATTGATGTTAAAGGGTTGGTTGAAGTTTGATCTGAAAACGGCTTGGTCTTGTAGATGTGATGATCACAAAGACCGTATTAATTATTTATGTCCATACGCGACTATTGTAGGTAATAAGTAAATGCTTGTGTTTAATCACAAGCCTTTATTTAGCTTACACGAAAAAAAAACCTATTTTAAACCGAAAAATCGAAATACCTGCCAGAATCAATAAATGCTCATCAAATTGTATATCATAAGTATTATACAAATTAACCTATTATCTGTAATAATACAAAAAATCGACAAAGCAGGGCAGACGATTCTATTTCTGTTTGTAGGGTAAAAAGGAACCTAACCAAACCGAACTTCGGGGTGGTCCCTGAAATCTTGCTAAAGCAAGTTTTAGATTTGCTGAGCATTTATCTATTTTGGTATACCAAAAGAATTTGAATATTGAGCATTTAAATTGAGCCGTAAATAAACTTAGATTTTCAGTAGCTCTGTTGAAATGTGCGCGCAGTATCGCGTCTCTGTGTTAAGGTGAATGCTCCAACCAGCCCGCGAAATTCAACATTCTTGCGTTTTATGCAATATCATTCGCGGTTGTAAGACGTATGTAGTTACAGAATTATAACCTTCAAAATCACCAATACAACCCTCCAAGTTCATAAACGCCTAGGAACAAAAAAAAACAGAAAAAGTCATTCCGGGCTGGTTGGAGGATTCCCCTTAATTGACCCTAAGACATTCGTTCACTATAAAATCATCAAGACATAATTATGATCTTCATAAGTTCAGATAACAACAGTAGCAAAACATCTCAATTAATCATATCAAGTAGTTTCCAGCGGTATTAATCAGATTTACGGCCATTTAATCACAATAATATGAAACATGCAGCCAATGATAATATGTGCACTGGACGGTTTCATGGTACGCGTGCACTGGCAAACGATACGTTTACTATACTTAGGAGTATTGCAGTTTATGGTTTTTCATGGCTGGTAACTGATCACATTTGGTGGATAAACATGTTTCATTTTTAACCGAATTCAAAAAAGTAGGAGGTTCTCAATTCGGTCGTTTTTTTATGTATCTTTATCGATTACTCCGAGTTTTCTTGTCCGATTAGTGTGATTCTTTTTCTGTTCGATGCAGGATACTTGCAGTGTGGTCCTATAAACATTTCATCCAATTTGGTTCAGTACTTTTTATTTTATGAGCATTTTTATTAATTTCACCTACTTGTATGATAATTATGATGATCTTTACTTTTTGCGTGTTTGTTATTTTCCCTTGCGGACGGCGAGTAATGGGCGATTCGCTGTCATGGACCATGCTTGGGTTGAAGGCGCGTCGTGTTCCACGCGCGCCTCAAAGAGCTGTCACCATAGTGACGGGGCCCACTGAGAGCCAAAGCCTGTCGGGGTCGCCGGACTCACGAGCTACCGTGACCCCTACAAACGGAACGTAAAGGGCTATTGAATGACACCGTGGATTTTAGTCAGTACAAGTCGCGCCTCAAAGAGCTATCAGCATAGTGACGAGGCCCACTGAGAGCCAAAGCCTGCCGGGGTCGCGGGACTCACGAGCTACCGTGACCCCGGAACTTAAAGGGCTATTGAAGTACACCGTGTATTTTAGTCAGTACAAGTCTGACAGTCCCTCTAGTTTTGCCCTTTGTCTCACTTGATGATATTACAACATCATCTTCCTGCCCTTATCCCATTTTACTTGGGGTCGGCGCAACACGTTTCTTTCTTCCATTCTCCCCTATCACAAGTCATAGTATCATTTACTCCATTTTCTTTAATATCCTTACTTATACAATCCATCCATCTTTTCTTTGGCCTTCCTTCCTTCACTCTTAGTCACATGAGTGTCATCCCTCCTCATCACATGTCCATACCAAGATAGACGATTCCCTTTCATTTTTTCTGTAACAGTAACGCTAAGAAAAACAAAAAAGTCCTTATCCAACGGTTTATTTATGCAAAATTACTGTTTAAATATGTACCCATCTTATATTGCTTAGCTGGTCCCAAAGTCCCAAGACACACACGTTCTTGAAGGCCAAATGTTAACTGAAGCCTGAAGCTAAGTGATTGAAAAGAATCAATCACTTAGGAGCTATCGAATCAGATTTAGGTCCCGCCCCTCAATTACTTAGGTATAGCATCAACAATTTGTCTATGTGTTTATTCTCTGGTTTAAAGAGGTCTGTGTTTATCTATTTACTTTATAGCTACGATTGTCTTTTGTTTTAGCGTGTAAATCAGAAAGAAAGAAAAGATCAGATCGCCACACCACCTCCGCCACGTTAATTTGGTTAATGGGACTTAAACATAACTGGCGAAATGTGAGTGTACTATTAAGAAAGAAAAAACATTTATTTGGCGCAAGGGGACCACGATAGACACAAAGAAAAAACCCTTCGAAAGTCACAGGTGTGATAATGTTATGATGTAGGTACAAGATTTTTTTGGCGTGTGGCCGAAATTGAGACCAACTTTTCTTTCTACAGGCTTTATAAATACTGACTATAACATATCGCTCCTCTATCGACATTCGATCATCAATAGCCCTTGTAATAATACTATGTCTACATAGGCACAAATCAACCTATGCGAATCCAGTATAAGCTGACCGCTGAATGTTGGGAAAGATCATATTGAGAGAGACCACGATAAACTGGGTTTCTATACCCTTATGTGTAGCCATGTGTACATAATAATATATGTATAAAGTCGAGGCCCCTGAATTGGTAAGGGTTACTTCTGTTTACTCAAGTTTCAGTAGGTGAGTAAATATTGACTACAGGAATGGATTGTTCGAATATAAGGCTCGAATTTGATGGTAGATGCTCTTCTACGCGTAGAAACACAGTAGTAACGAGTTTTGTTGACGGAAGAATATACGAAATGATTACTGTAGAAAGATTTCTATTGTCAGGCGATTTGTAGAAAATTACTGGTTTTTTTATCGAGATAATATCATCAAATGAGTCCTTCCGCCTAGGGTGGAACAAAATTGACTGTCAAACTCGTAATAATACCCAAGGTGTTCCTTCATCAATAGCTCTTTAAGTTCCAGGGTCACGGATAAGACAGTCCCGCGACCCCGGCAGGAAAGAAATGTTTACCTATATTTTCCAATCGTTTACGGGTCGTGCCAAATTCCAGCAAAAGATTCCGCGGCTGCTACTGAGAAACTCGTCATAGAAAACCCAATACCATATATATCCGAGCTGGGAATTAAACACACAGATTTTAATTTGCCATTGAACTTAGGGCCAATTATCTAAACTAATATCTATCACACAACGCCATCTAATCCCAAGCTAAGCAGAGCTTGTGTTATGGGTACTAGACAACTGATAGACATACTTATATATTTCTAAATACATACATATTATAGATAAATTACACCCAGACACAGAACAAATGATCATGCTCGTCACACAAACATTTATTTGTTCTGGGTGGGAATCGTACCCACGACTCCCGGCATAGCATTCAGGGTCACTAACCACTAGACTTGACTAGACTAACAGACCAGTCGAAACTATTACTTAAAATGCTATTAATATTTTAACAAATGAACAAATTAAAAGGATTTTTAACTGAAAGTTATATTACTTAACTAAGTTTACGCTTTCCCATATATAGTGAAATGATTCAGAACAGTCTGGTGCAGTATTATTTTCCTCACATGATTCAATATTTAAAAACCGCAAATTGCATCATATTGCAGTATTAAGGATAGCTACGTGATTGCAAGCATGCAATAATAACACACAAAAGAATTAAATATGACGGCGCTTTGAAACTTTTTGGAGAGTGACCAGTACCCTTAGCACGAGTTTTCAATATTTGAGACGTAAAGTAAACTAAAACTTTGTCAATTTCAAATTGACAATTTTCAAGGAAAAAATTAGTTCCTTCTTCGCACACCAGAGGCGCTGTTCCATTTTTTCATACAAGAAACGCTGTAAATACTGGAAAGACGCTGTAAAGTAAAAGAGAGTGAAAACTCGTGCTAAGGGCTGTTCCCATAAGTTACACAGTTTTTTCGACTGTTTGTTTATGCATGTGACTTTGAAATGTTAGTAGACGCACCCACGATACTCGATAAATGCCTTGTACGGTGACGGTGCTAAGTTAAAAAATAATTAAGTAAGTAAATGCATTTTGAAAGACTCAGTCAGTTACACCTCAGTATCTTTTAAAATATGAAAGGATTGCCTATTTACTAAGTATGTATTACATTATCTTATCTTCAAATTTGACTTGAAACCACATTACTTGAAACTCCGAGTTTCTATGAATTCCTGCACAAATTCCGAGAAGTGATTATTAATTTGAACAGTAGGGCGAAGTGGTTTGTTTGTTTCACGATAAACACGGACTTCATACACAAACAAAGTGATCTCATCAAAATAAGACACCGATAACTAATTCTCATACCATACCGATTACGTATGGTCTAATTGAAAGTCGCTATCGCTTCTGCAATCATAACAAGTCCCAATCCTACCTACTATTGTTACCAATTAAGTGCGAAAGTTTACTAGTATGGTTGTCTTTCACACAAAAATTACTGGACGGATTTGGATGAGTAAACAGATAAATTATAATCTGATTAACATAAAGCATATTATATTTTATCTCGGTATGTATTAATAGTTTCCGTGCGATATTTTTCGAGCCACGCGGTCAAACCCGCAGGCAACAGCTAGCTAATATTAACATTATAAAAGAGAAAATAAGTTTTTTTGTTATCTTTCCACGCCGACGTAAACCAAAGAACCAATCACATTGAAATTTTGTTCATACGTTATGTTAATAGAAACGAACATACGAGTATCTTTCATCTCGAACACAGGTAGTGTTCCTTCCTAGGAAAACAACAATAATGTTCTTTTAAAAATAGATTGCGCCACATGTACACAGATGGCGTAACATAGACACAGATTGTGGTGGTGCTACAAAACACACTTTATTCTATGGTCCGCTACTCGCTACCGCTGTCGCTTATACCTTGCACCGCACACCATACACGTGGAGTGCAGCCCGTCATAAATGTGCGCGTGCGCCGAATGCAAATATCGACTTTATTTGTTTATTATCGTATTGTTATCACTAGTATTTATAGCCAAGTTATTTGTACTTGTCTTATGGTAAAAAAGGGGGATGACAATAAAAACATAAGTAATAGAATTTTGTTTGGTCGGACTAAATGAAATAGTACGAGAAATGATAAATTATTTGGGTACTTAATTGTTTTTGGGAAGTTAAACAATATCTTTAAAAATATTTAAGTAATATCATAAGTTTCCGTGAATTTCACCCCCGATACTCGTCTCCTATATAAGGTATGTAATACAATTTTTTTTTCTATTCGAACCAGTAGTTCCTGAGATTAGCGCGCTTAACCAAACAAACAACTTTTCAACGTTAAAACTGCAATCATATCGCAAACAGACGGAAAACTACAGAAATTGAAACCCAGGACTTTAAATTATCTTTCAGCATAGCTTACTGAATAACAATAACAAAATAGACCACTTGGAAACAGCTGATCATCACGCCACACACACACTCGGAAGCGAAATCGACACCAAATTCCACTCCTGCGCATACCATGGCGAATATTAGCCATTGGTCGTATTACACCATCCATTGACGGTCCGATAAGTAACCTTAGCACGAATTTTTCAGTATTTGAGACGTAAACTGAAACTTTCACAATTTCAAATTGACAATTTTTAAGGAAAAAAATAGTTCCTTCTTCGCACACCAGAGGCGCTGTTCGATTTTTTCATACAAGAAACGCTGTAAATACTCTGTAAAGTAGTGAAAACTCGTGCTAAGGGTACACTATGTCATTCTCTTATGTTTCATCGGTGTGCTCTCCGACGAGGCGACTTTTTTTTTTTTTTTTTTACGTGCTAAAATCATCAAATGAGACCTCCCACCCCGGGCAGGGCGAGAGGTACTGTCAGACTTGTACTGATCCACGGTGTCCTTCAATAGCCCTTTATGTTCCGGGGTCACGGTGATGGTATAAGACCCGCGACCCCGGCAGGCTTTAGCCCTCTGAGAGGGGGCCTCGTCATTATGCTGACGCTCTTTGAGGCGCGCGTGGAACACGACGCGCCGTCGACCCGGGCATGGTCCATGGTCGGGCGGCGAGTTGCCCTTTACTCGCCGCACGCATGCCCGCGCCTACGGTGGCCGGAGATCGTCTTGCGACGTCCGACGCCCGACGAGGCGACTTTGAGATCGTCTGATCGTTAAATGCGAACGCTGAGCGCTAGGGTCGATGTTAGTAGCATAATGAATAGCAAACCTTAGTCTCAGCGTGCCCTCAGCGCTTCAGCTACGCTGTTACAAGGCTGTGCTTATAGAGATTAACACTACAGTGCAGTTGCAGTGGTTTGGGAATAGTGTGGTGGGTTTGTCCCAATGACGTCCACTAAACCGCATTAGGCCCGCGTGGTGGATTATGGGCTATGGATGGCCCACATCTACTAGTTCTACTCATATAGAGGACGCCTGTGTCCCAGCAGTAAATGGCAATTAGCTGATACTTTAATATTTATTTAGGTATATTATTAGTTTATTTGTGATCGAAGAAAGCACTCTAGTTATGAAAAAGCAATGGATAACGCAGTATAGCCAACATAATAATCTTTGTTTGCGAAAAACAATTCTCATATCTTATTTCAACCTTGCGCAGGCGTCCACGTGTAAGCTTAGATCCAGTACACACGGCTACACATCAAGTTATACAAATCCAGTTTGTCTTGGTCTCGCTTTGTTCGATTTTTGCACACAATAAACGGTCAGCTAATACTGGTTTTGTATAGCTTGATGTGTAGCCGTGTGTACATCTATTTATGTAGTCAAAGTGCAATGCTTGTTTTCTTGATTATTTTATGGCCAATTAGTTTTGCATACAAATTAGCGTGTGGCTTGATGAATAATAAATAATTAGGTTGTTTTTTTTATCTACATTGCTAATAAATTTAGTATCGTGGGATTCTAACATTTAAACACAAACATCGGCCTGTCTTATCAGGTAACCGCGAGCCTGGAACATAAAGGGGTATTGATTGACGAAATACCGTGGATTTTTGTCAGTACGAGTCTGAGATAAAAAATAGCGTATTATTTATGTCAAGTTTTGTAAATGTAAGAATTTGATTTGCAAGCAACGAACGGATGAAGAAAGATAGGAAAAATGCCTTCCAAGGCTTTCGGCACGATCCTCTCAAACCGGATGAGAGATAAGACATCGATAAATCGCGATAATGTTTTAAAAGATTAGCAAAAGATAATTTTGAACAAACGAAACAGATTAGTACCTAAGCCGTTTTTTATCGCGTTACATCATCAAATGAGTTCTCCCACCTAGGGCGGGACGGCAGGCGACTGTCAGACTTGTACTGACTAAAATCCACGGGGATTTTTCAATAGCCCTGTACGGTCTAGGGTCATGGTTACTTCATACGACAGTCCCGAAAGTACGATCCATGATCAGACAGCAAGTCAACCCATTACTCGCCGTGTGCATGCGCAAGCTGCACACACAGTATGACCAATTCGATCTCTATTCTACTAAGGGCTGATTTTTCAATAAGTAGTCAGATATCTTTTATCTGAGGGATAAAAACACCGATTTGACATACATTTTTCTATACTTAGTTATGCTGTCAAACCGACACTTTTATTCCTCAGATAAAATTTATTTAAGTATTGAAAAATCAGCCCTAGGAATAGGCATTTATTTCTAAAAAGAATTCGACATTTTTTTGTATGGCATACAATCCAAAACAGATTGAAGAAAGACATAGGTAATGGGCTAGTTTCGGCATTATAAATTCACTACAGCTATAATCTTCGGGTCTTCAAGTCAAGAGTGAACAGGTTACTTCTAGGCAAGCGTGCTTCATCGTCGACCACATCTTCGCAGCTTGCCATCAGGCAATATTTTTTTTTATGTGGTAAAATCATCAAATAAGTCCTCCGACCCCTTACTGACAGACTTGTACTGACTAAAATCCATGGTGTCCTTCAATAGCCCTTCATTTTCCGGGTTCACGGTGGTGGAATAAGTCCCGCGACCACCATCAGGCGACATAGTGGTCAAACACGAACCTAATGACTACCTATTAAAAAATAACCATAAATAAAAATTCTATCGCAATTCTCTTACCAACATTGATAAAGTGGCGGTTTAAGATACCCTGATCACCACTTCCCGATTCCTGATCACGTACCCACTCGTTAAAACCGACACGAGCTACGTCCTGCCGTCAAGTCGTCACACCATGACCTTGACTTATAACGGCTACAACCGTACGCCACGTGGGAGATAATGTGCATCGGTATAGGTAGGGATTATAGGGTTACCAAATATAAAAAACTTAACATAACTTTGTGTAATTTTATTTCATCAACACTGCTCTCAAAATAGAGAAGAAAAACATCGTGAGGTAACCGGCAAGTACTAGAACCAATAATTGGAACATATGTGACATCTACCAACCCACACTGGGCCCGCTTGGTGGATTATGGCCCACTCCATCTCACAGAGAGGAGGCCTGTGTCCCAGCAGTGGGAACATTATAGGCTGATGAAGAAATAGAAAAAAGGCTATTTTTTTAGTAAACTTTGTCCTAGTTTCTTCCTGTGTCATGGGTGCGTTTACAATCATAGAAACTCACAAGCAAAAACATGCAGAACCGAAACAACTACTTGCAGATCGTACGTATACGTATATAATATACAGAGTGAATTTTTCAACTGGGCGTGGATGGCTACTTTCGAAACTATGAGGAATATCGAAAAACGTTGAAAGGAGTCTCGAGACCGATTTTGACGAAAACTAAAACTGCATCATTGGATTTTGAAAAAATCAAAAATCCTGGCCAGGAATCGAACCCGCTGATTTTGGACAAAAAATCACACCCTGTATTATTACACCGTTCTATAGTGTTGCTAATAAGGATCAAATTCTGGGAAGTAATCATATACGGCAAACTTAAGGAAATGGCTGATTTTTATGAAATTGCAATTTTTTCATGTTGCTTTACATCTACTGAGCCATAATTTATTCGAAATTATAAAATTACATTTTTTTCAATGTTTCACTGGATTTGACGTTTCAACAATCCCACTGTACTTAGCAATACGGCATTATTGAGTTGAACTAAAAATAGCATTGTTTTAAAGAAGAAACGGTAACTTATGCGCTTCAAATACTGTCTTTGCCTTCAAGATTAATCAGTTTTTTTGTAATAATACGTTTTCCTTAAGTTTGCCGTATATGATTACTTCCCAGAATTTGTTGCCTATTAGCAACACTATCGAACGGTGTCATAATACAGGGTGTGATTTTTTTTCCAAAGTCAGCGGGTTCGATTCCTGGCCAGGATTTTTGATTTTTCTAAAATCCAGCGATGCAGTTTTAGTTTTCGTCAAAACCGGTCTCGAGACTCCTTTCAACGTTTTTCGATATTCTTCATAGTTTCGAAAGTAGCCATCCACGCCCAGTTGAAAAATTCACCCTGTATATCGTACGTATCGTCTTATATTATATTACGGGGATCTACCCGCCACACGCTGCGCAGCAGTCGATAACTATGCCACTGCGCCAACCGTGTCGTCTTCGATTTCTATTGAATGATAATTCGGTAGAAAATTTGATCGTATTTCTGAGAATTTCAAGAACATTTCGAATTCTCTCGCAAACGTAACTTACAGCTCAGTTGGTAATTTCAAAGTATTTGTATATAAAGATGGGCAGACGACATTGTTGCCATTGGGGGAGTGGCCTGGATAGGGCTGGCGCAAGACCGTGCGCAAATAAGTAGAGGCCCATACCCAGCAGCGGGTGAAGACGAGCTGTGGATGATGATGAAGATGTGTAAAAAGAAAATTATTACTTGTTTTATTAAAAAAAAACATGAAAATCAGCATTTTTTAATATCAAAAATCTGAAAAGAAATTAAAACCCTGAGATCACAAGACAAATCCTGAGACTGGTAACCCTATGTGGAATAGAATAATAGGTGGGCGTTTTGTATGGAAACTAAATCTTTAGGAGATAATTGAAATGAGATACTTAGGATTGGGATCTGATTACCTCGTCGTAATTCACCTATTAAAATTTCGCCTTGTTTTCTCGTTTTTATATAACTGGGTTTTGAAGTTATTTTAGGTAGTTGATCCATTAAATATTAAGGCCCTTCGCACATGGAGCTACTCAAAAATGACTGAACTAATCATATAAGTAAAAAGGTGTAGATACACTAAGCGCGCGAGTTGAATGCAGAGCTTAGGAATGCGGTAGTGCTGTTGACAAGGATGTCAAAGTACTACACTGCAGGCGCGTGAGGTGGGGGGTGCGGGTAGCGGGGGGCTCTTCACCTCAGACCCCGACTGCATTCAACTCGCGCGCTATCTGTACGTTATACGCGCTCAGAAACTGACACGCTCAAATGTTGTCAATTGACAAACCTTGACTACATTTGTCTCTTTTCACTTGCGATGTCATCCTACTTTAGCGACTAATCGTGATGTAGTGTGCTATTGCAATATTTAATTATTCATGTGTGCGTTAGTGTGTCGTTTTTGAAGATAGAATGTCGTGTAGGTAACGTATCTATTCATTTATATTATCATTGAGTTTAAAGAAGTATGGGATTGGCAAAGCCGATTGACATTCAGAAAGCAGTAAGTAAGCTACTTGTCTGACCGGTTGTATTATAAAGAGGGAAGCGAAGAGCTTTCCTCCTTCACTGCACCAAATCAGACCAGGTAAGGCTTGGGTTAGTGTTTTGGCGGGGAGCGGATTCTAAGGTTAAGGCTACAATAGGCCGCGACGCGATCTGCGATATTTGAGCGATCAAAACAAGTACTTAAATGAATACTTCCGTATATGTATATGGCTACACCATATATCAGCGATATTAGGTGTAACTCGTTCCGCTCTTCCAGTCGCATGTCGCATCGCAAATCACTGCCTAATGTAGCCTCAGCCTTAGTCCCGGTATCCACCAAAGCGGAGAGAAGAGGAGATGTGTTTGAATAACCAATCAGATGTCAACTGAAGCTAAGCGGAGAGGAGATGTGGACATCTGATTGGTTATTCAAACACATCTCCTCTCCTCTCCGCTTTGGTGGATACCGGGACTAACGGAACATCGGTCGCTCCAGTGGAGCGACGGACGAATGTGGAGCGGCTCCACCTCCACACTTAGCATTACTAGATCCCAGCTTATTGGTTGGACTTCAGTAGGTATATCTTTTCTAAAGACAAGAAGGAATGGCAATTAATTAAAAAGCAATGCTCTGGTGGATAGAATTTGAAATAAAGTCTTTAGTATTTTTCTTTTTTTTTTCTTGTGTTAGACAAAGGTTTTTTTTTTGTTTTTCCTGTGTTTATTTTTTATTTTGAATGTGTGTGTCTATCGTGGTCGCATTGCGCCAAATAAATGTTTTTTCTTTCTTTCTTTCTTTCAAGTCATTCGAATGAAGAGCTTTCCTCAATAGCGGCGCCAAATATAAAGTAGCAGTAAAGATATAAAGAAAATTAAAAAAATACATTCCCGCTATCAATGCTACCGCGTACGCTGAACACGTTTTCAATAAAAGTGCAATAACCAAGAAAAGACACGTGTTGCTTTACACATAGTTTTACCACACGTGTCAAATTATAATGGTCCAAGATTACAGTAGAAATAACTCATACATTTGTTTGTAAAACATTTTGTTTCTACAGCAAGGGTATTATCCCTTAAATTAAAGATTCTATTCCCAACGAGTACCACATTTTTTTAATAAAAGATCTATTACTATCGAATACCAAAACGTGACTTTTTGTACACACAGTTAGACAAATTACATATTATCAATGCAAGAGCGAGCGAAGCGAGCTCGGGACTTGGGGTTCCCGACTCGGACAGGTTAGGTTCGAAGGGGATAGCGGGGGTTTTCAGACCCCGCCATCCCCTTCGTGTTACGTTACTTTATGCCGCTGTCGAGCTACCTTGGTAGCTTTGGACGTAAATGGCATAACGGGCTTTTAAAGATATCGTCGGTATTCTTTGAAATTGTGTATGTCATTTAACACCATAATTAAAATCACTCAAAAGAATTTAATTTTACTTAACCTGACTGTACCTAATTTCTTCAAACTTGTTTTTGGTATTGGTTTTAAAATGTGGTATTCGTTGGGAATAGAAGATAAATTCTGAAATAATCTAATACCAAATGGTATAAGCTCTTGGTATTGGATGGAAATAGATCGATTTGCCCGCCTCAAAAAATTCTGTTTTATTTTTAACCACAAAATATTATTACTCTTTATTTAAAAATGGATTAAAGGTCGAGCCCTATAACACTTCCCACTCGCATGAATCTTGTGCACATTCTAGCAGCTAAGGGCGAATTTATATTTATGTAAATTCTTAATCTTTTAAAAATACTTTTACAAAAATATAGCTTCTAATATTAATGTGTTTGTCGTTTCCCCTGTAATGTAACGTAACCCATATAAAAAAAAATGATTGTGGGGCTGATCTAGAAAAACGTAGGTTCTAGTCCCATTTGCAATCAATTTTTTCTTGCCAAAAGACCTTTAATCCTAGGTGTAATTTATCTATAGTATTTAAGTATTGTATGTTTATCAGTTGTCTAGTACCCATAACACAAGCTCTGCTTAGCTTGGGACTAGATGGCGTTGCGTGATAGTTGTGGAATATTAAAAAA
This sequence comes from Agrotis ipsilon, assembly GCA_028554685.1. Classification (NCBI taxonomy): domain Eukaryota; kingdom Metazoa; phylum Arthropoda; class Insecta; order Lepidoptera; family Noctuidae; genus Agrotis; species Agrotis ipsilon. Next base: position 15,095,944 of record CM052969.1, on the reverse strand, counting down.
ATCCATATAGGGTTAGGTAGAGGTGTTCCATACTCATATTTCTCAGGCTATAGTTTATTTCCATGTATACCACGACGACGAAAAGGTGGAAAAAAAACACGATTCTATTAGTAGTTGTTTGTAAGTTTCTATGTTTTTAAACGCATCCACGACACAGAAGAAATACCTAGTGTGGAGCAACTGTTTTTTTTTTGTTATAGCGTAAACCGTAAACGGACAGTGGAAATTCGTTACCTTTCGGGCTTAAAAACAACAAATAAGGAAGCATTGTTCCCTCTAAAAGTTTATAGACCTTGACGGAGCTATCGTACTGCAGTGAAGGTCACTCGAGCGTAGAATCGACCTTGTGATAGTAGAAGTAGTGTGGCTGTGTACCCTCGTAGTATTACGTGCGTGACCTCAACTTCCTATGTTAGCCAATCATCACAGATGATATTATAAATGAATAGATAGGAACGTTATCCACACGACATTCTATCTTCAAAAACGGCACACTCCGGGTGGCCTTATTCATGTGTGCGTTACACATGAATACTTAACTAAATACTGCAATAGCACACTATATCACGAGTAGTCGCTAAAGTAGGATGGCATCGCAAGTGAAAAAGAGACAAATATAGTCAAGGTTTGTCAATTGACCACATTTGAGCGCGTCACTTTCTGAGCGCTTATAACGTATCTACACCTTTTGCCTGCAAAAAGGTGTTTCGGGCCTAGGTGTTTTTGTAGGTGAGTTAAACTTTTTGTAAACACACCCACGACTCTAGAGAAATTCCTATTATGGGGGGGAATTGATCATTGGGGCATTGATCATCACGTTTTAAAGAGATCTTCGGGCTTCGGGTGTTAACTTTGTAAGGATGGATGTTTGATACTCTTTCACACAGAGGCGGATCTATACAGCTTTTTGGGCTGCAGCTAAGAGCCTCGTGGATATAAAGGGCCCCCAACACCTAACCCCAATGAGGGATTTTGTTTTGATTGTTTCCCTAGTCGATGGATAGATGGCGCTGAACTTGGTATGTTACTGCAATGAACGGAACGTTATCATTTTTTGATTTTTTTCACTTGATTGTAATTTTGAGATCTTAAAACGTAACGTACATGTCATGTCATTGTCAGTCACATCACATCACACCATTGGCATTTAGAAATAAATAACAACAAGGAAAAAGAAAAAAATATTCATTGACCAGTCTTTTTAATTTATGAGTTTTCCACGCCATAAAGAAAATGCTCCAAGAGAAAATAAGAGAAGTCTGTGCCTCGTGGATTTGTGCAAAAATGCAGGCATAAATCTAGTAACGTAGTCAGTTCAACGCCATCTACAGAGTTCTTAATTTTTTTTTTTTTTTTAATAATTTATAAAGAAAACTTCTCATTGAAGACAATAGATAGGTAGTATTGTATTTCTTCGCCTATCGTGTACTTAGCTGGTGCATCAAAAAAGATTTCGTCGAATTGGGAATCTCCTTAAAAAAAGTCGGTTATAAAAAAAAAACATACCGACCGAATTGAGAACCTCCTCCTTTTTTTGAAGTCGGTTAAAAATATGCCAAATTGAAATCAACATTCGATTGGATCCAATTCTCTGGTGGACTGGTGGCCTTCACACTGCCCGAGCTCATAATTTAATTTTATGAATTTATTATTTATTGGTTCTATAGCGGAATAGCGGAGGGAAGGGGCGCTCAACATTTTTGAAAAAAATATCATCGGTCGTTAGAAAAAGCATTATTAGAGATAGATTTATTTTTTTATTAAAAATGATAGTTATTTTTAGGTAAACTAAATATTGTATCAGATAAATAATTTGGTCAATAAACCAACCTAGCATTATCTTCAAAACGCCTTTCAACAAAGTCTGTGACTGAGTTTTTAAAAGGGACAAAAAAAATCATTTCTTACGCCTTTACGGTGTTTACTTACTTTATTTAGGCTTATTTGCACTGCCTCTCAAACCTTTTAACCCACAAGCAGGAACATAAAGGTATTCGTTTTACTTTTGATGTTGAAACCTTTTAGAAATCTAATCTGAATTTGATAGCCTATTTGTTCAAAGAGAGTGATATAAATAAATGTCTGTGGGGCTCTCAGAGGAGACTTAATCAACTCTTGAAATCAGAGGTATACATATAAGAGAGGAAAAAACTTAAAGAGCTTTATCATTTTTTAACAATATGAAAATATGAGGTAAGAGGGACAACTCCTAAAACAATAGGCAGGATGGGTAATCCTCTCGTCGACATATATAATGTACTAGCTTATGCCCGCGGCTTCGCTCGCGTAATCAGTCTAAAATGTAAGAAGATTTATACAAACTGTCATACCCTATTTTATCCCCTTGGGGGTAGAATTTATGAAAATCCTTTCTTAGGGGATGCTTACGTCATAACATCAACCTGCATGCCTTTCAGCCCGATCCGTCCAGTGGTTTGGGCTGTGCGTTGATAGATCACTATGTCAGTCAGTCATCTTTGAGTTTATACCTATATATTCAGATTACCTAAGTACATCAAATAAAGGCGTCCGGCCCAACTCAACCCAAAGATTAAAACCTAATTTATTTAATCTCATAATCGAATTAAAATATTTCGGCCTCACCTGGAGACGTCAAACGCAGTAAATGTTGAACTGTCCAAATGAAATAAATTGCAAAATTTAACCATTACATTAAATTTAAAAAGTCATACTGATTAGTTGTAGGTATATTTAATGAGTTTTTATTTAATCAAATATGCCTTGAAACGTCTAAATACTGAATCACGTGAATAATAATGTATGAATTACTTATATTTAGACTGAAATCGGATAAAAATCTAATCAAAAAATTTATGATATTTGAAAACACGTGGGCACATACATAACATATCATTACTTCACACGTTATACGCATAAACATAATTATGTTGTTTTTACACTACTCAAAGTAGGTAAATCATTGTCTAGGTCAGTAACAACTAACAACACACAGAGTAGATTTTCGCCTGCTAGCAAAAAATATAAATAGGTACCTAATGTTTGAAATACATGAGTTGCTATAAAAACTGTTAATGTAACAGGAAGTATCAACATTATATATTATAGTGGAATAAAACTATGAAAACACGTGTTTTCATTTGATATTTCGCAATATTTTGTTATGGTATTACCATTACATTGAAATTCGATAGTTGATTAGGTAATTTACATACTACCTAGTACCTACATAATAAATAGGTATTTAAATAAGTATTTCAGTGGCTTCTCTACCTATTTTATTTTAGGTAAATAACTGTTAAGGATCTTTAAATCTAAAAGTTACTGAACACTCCTCCAAAGAAAAACAATATAACCAGTTAAAGCTTTGATCAAATTTTATTATAATATTATTATTTTTGGGTTTATTATAAATAGCTTATAAAGAAAGAAAAAAAGTACTATTAAGTACTCTGTGACCAAACAAAATTTTTTCTTACAAATTATTTTTAATAGATTCTCCACTCACACAAATAGCCTACGCAGATTTCATGAGACGGAATTTACCGCAACCTTGTACCTATATGTGGTTATGTCAACAAATAGACAAAACAATAGAACACCTACGAAAATATTTGAACGACAGGAAGAGCACGATAAAACAAGTGACAGACACAGAACAAATAACAATGATTTTATCACCTTACTACCTTTGCCAGCGGCTCCGCTTGCCTGGAAGCCCAACTATGCCGAAAATCAATCCACGGGTACATAAAACCGCATAGAAAAAAGCAATCTCTATCTAGTCATAGACAATCAGTATCAAAAGAGGTTTGTTGTTCTTATGGCCTGCCTAACTTCTACCATTTTATTTTTGTTTTTAAAAATAGAACAGGCATAAAACCTGTTTTGAAATCACTGTAGGTTTTATGCGTAGGTAGATGTTATATTTAGCATCCAACAAGTATTGGTTAGAACAAAATACAAAATTAATATGAAGCGACATATTCTTAAAGTCCATTATATTTCTCTCGGAAACGTCAAAATATTCGAATGAAGGTTTCATTTGAATATTTTGACGTTCCGACAATTCTTTTAGCTGTTAAGAAGTGGAGACAAAACACACTCAGTTTCCATATACGTACGTATACATAATTATATGTATATAAAATGTTATGGATAAATAAAATAAGAAGCGTTTAAAGCGATAGTTAAGTAAACGCAAAGTAGGTCTAGACTGCTGATTTAAAAATCGAAACAAGTATTTTTTTTATCAATTTCGGCAAAATGTACATTTTCTATCTCTCGTAAATATGAATCAATTCAAAACATTGCGTAAATATTTTATGGCAAACGAGTATTTTCAATATAAAAATCTTTTCACCTAAAATATTTGTATCTTCTAGCGTACCGAGGCGCTGCCTCAGGTTGACCGCCCCTGCAATGCTGGTTGAAAATTGTCGTCAAGCAAAGTAATACTATTCTATAAATAGAGGGCCGATCTCACCACTGAAGTTATATTTAGAGCTACTTCTCTATTTAGCAGGGTTACACGGCGTCGTTGGTAACCGGTATGTTTTGATATGATATCGTAGACTTTGGTCAGATTTTTTCAAGTAAGAATGTGACCCAAATTGAATAGTACACAAAAACTGAGTCAATTAAATGTGTATTGTAGTTTTTGTATATTATAGGTAGTAACAGTAGCCTTTTTTCTTTTTGTAAACGGGAACGTAACCGTAGCACCGTAGGTGAGTCGTACACCAGTTGAAATCTTCGATCAATGGACTTATGAAATGTTAGCAGTCAATTTTGTCAATGAGGGATTTTCTTTTGATTGTTTCCCTAGTCAATGGATAGATGGCGCTGAACTTGGTATGTTACTGCAATAAACGGAACGTCGTCATTTTTTTATTTTTTTCACTTGATTTTAATTTTGAGATCTTAAAACGTAACGTACATGTCATGTCATTGTCAGTCACTTCACATCACACCATTGGCATTTGGAAATAAATAACAAACAAGGAATAAGAAAATGATGTATTTGCCTAGAATTTGGGTTGAATATTTAATTTAGTTTAAATATTCAACCCAAATTCTAGGCAAATACATCATTTTCTTATTCCTTGTTTACACTGGAAACACTACTACTACTTTACAAAAAATATATGTACAACATGGTTTTCTAAATAACCTAACCATCAAACTGTGGCAAAACTGGGTATACATTGGTTTCACAGTAATATAAACGAAGCAAAATCAGAAAAAAGTATACATTTCTAATGTTATTATTAACTATCCATGACAATTTCTATAACATATATACAAGTAAAACAAATTGTATACGTGTTATAGAAATTGTCATGGATACATTATAATGATAATGGAAGTGTATACCTATTTTTTCCTGTTTTTGTTAATAAGTTTATTACAGCAATGATTAGAGTTTTATAAATAAGTAGGTAGGGGCTGGTTATTACTGCAATAAATCAAGGACTTACGAAATCAGAGTTGTAATTAATTCATTACCAAAAGTAATGATTATTATTATTAATAAAGCCTATTAAATATACTTAATAGTTATGCATAGTTTTTTTTTTACTTTACCCCGCTATTAGTCCTGTATGGTGGGTGCGTTTACAAACATAGAAACTCACATGACACGAACACCCAGACCCGTAACAACTAATTGCAGATCATACAAATATCAGTTCCGTGCGGGAATCGAACCCGCGACACTCGGCGCAGCAGTCCAATTGCTCAGCCACTGCACCAAACGTGCCGACGCATTATTCAAATATATCGTGATTAACGGACACCCGCTTAAGGCTTAAGGGTTTATTGTATTCATCATTATGAACAATTTTGGGCTCTCAACTGTTTCATAAATTTTTATTAAATATAATTTTCGCGATTTCAGGTCCCATAGTAAAAGAAAAAATAATCATACTTATTTATGAGTACAATAACCTCTTAAGAGGGTGTGCGATAATTTTATCCACTTTTCGTAGAATCACCCAATAGCACAATAGATACGCGAGAGAGAGAGGACAGCGTCCTCCTTCCGCCCCAACCGCAGTGGTACACGGCGTCGGACGTCGGCAGACGATCTCCGGCCACCGTAGGCGCGGGCATGCGGTGAGTGAGTAAAGGGGGGCAACTCGCTGTCCGACCATGGACATGCACGGGTCGACGGCGCGTGGTGTTCCACGCGCGCCTCAAAGAGCGTCAGCAAAATGACGGGGCCCCCTCTCAGAGGGCCAAAGCCTGCCGGGGTCGCGGGACTTATACCATCACCATGACCCCGGAACATAAAGGGCTATTGAAGGACACCGTGGATTTTAGTCAGTACAAGTCTGACAGTCCCTCCCGCCCTGCCCGGGGCGGGAGGACTCATTTGATGATTATACCAAGATAAAAGAAAACAAATAGCACAATAGATTTAGGACGGTACACGGAAATAAAAACAGTCGACGGGTGAGTCAATACACTCGATGATGTCTACTTTTACCTAACTATGACAAAATATGTAGGTATAACGCAAATTAACGAAAAGAAGTTATAAATAAATAATACAATAAGATCTTATAGCTATGTATTTGTATTATATACACTTATTTTTTCAATGAGGTTAAATTGCAATTTGTTAAATTAGGACTTATTTCCGACCTCAAGCTCCTTGAAACTGCTGCTTTGTAATTGTTTACATAATTTCGAAACTGTATTGTTTACATGTTTTTGAAAATCGTGAATTAAAACCGATCTCAAGCTCCTTGAAACTGCTACTTTGTAATTGTTTACATAATTTCGAAACTGTATTGTATATATGTTTTTGAAAATTGTGAATTAAAACCGGTCTCAAGCAGATTGAAACTGCTGCTTTGTAATTGTTTACATAATTTCGAAACTGTATTGTTTACATGTTTTTGAAATTGACTTGGTACATAATAATGTAACTTAAAGTTGATATTATTTTTTGGCAAACTATCGTTAACGAAATTTTGATAAAAATGTGTAGTTAATTTTGACTTAGTTTAACGTTTACATAATTATTGGACACAGTTGGCAGAACTTATTTTTGCAATTTAATATTGTTACATTAATTTAAATTTTAAGGTCGTATCTATGTCTTTGCTCGTGACTGGACATAGTTACATGGAATTTTTTGAGTGTTTTTTTTTTAAGCAAAAAATTAAGATTTCTTTGTCCTACAATGGTTCTATGGACACAAATCATGATAGACATAAAAGGTAAGCAGAATAAACCAGTGAACTTGCAAGTATAGTATATAACTCTGTGTCAGTAGGTCATGCTCATTATAATGTACCAAAATCGGCGTATGTTAGTGGGTGTATGAAGCATACAATATTTGTCAAAGACAAAGCTGTCAAGTGGTCTCTCTTGTGGGTGTAGCCAGATAACTTAACTTATTGGAGGTCTTGGGCACTTCATATATCTATACCAATATTATAAAGCTAAACCGTCTTATTACAAAAACAACGCAAAACCCTGGTTTAGACCAGAACTATCAAGTCTAGGCTTAAGTGCTAAACCATGGTTTAAAATTATTCGTATTACAAAACATAAATAAACCTCAGACTTCTTAGTACCGTCATTTAAACCGAGGTCTAAATCCAACCACAGATTAATACAAATTTCATTCGTTCACCGTTGCAACGTTCCATATTACCAGAAAATAGAATGTATTGATAATTCATTTATGATTAATTGAGGTTTCGAGATATTAAAAATATTGATTTATTATTTAGAATTTAGATATAAGTCATTTCCTATACTGTAGTTTGATTTTTTAAGCATATTATTTAATGTTGGATTCTTTACTCGCATAATATTTAAAGCGCGTAATGGAACGTAACATTTCTCGCGCGTCATAATAAACTATGACATGTTTACTAATTATTTTTTGGAATTATTATGAAGTTTTGTTTTCATTTTTTAGAACAGTTGCCTCTTTTTAATAATTTCACCATCTTTATTAATGTGAATATTACTAGTGTATGTCTAAGTAAAGTATGTTTGGGATAAGTATGTCAGGCAATTATCCCACGGGAACATGATAACGAAATTAAAAGTAGCCTAAGTGTTAATCTAGGATCATTATCCATTAAGTCGACCATGTTTTAGGTAAAAATACCACAAAAACAACAATACAATGAAAAATATTCAATGAAAAACTGACACAACTTTGACAGCTACGACTTAGACCACCGCTAAACTAGGGGGCGGCGTGGATTAAAGTTAGACCAAGGTTTAGTCCATGGTTTAACGCAAAACCATGTTTTGTAATAACGTTTTTAGGTAAACCATAGTTTGACGTGATTTAAACCTGGGTTTATAGTTAAACCTCGTTTTGTAATAAGACGGAAAGAGTTTGTTCGTTTGTTTGGTTGAACGCGCTAATCTCAGGACCTATTTGTTCGAATCGAAAAAACTTATTGTATTGGATAGTCAATTTATCGAGAAAGGCTATATAACATCACGCTACGATGAAAAGGAGCCGAGTAACAGGGGAGAAACCACGCGAGTAGCTAGTAAGAACTAAGTGGCCCACTTACTTAGTATCAAAAAAATATATACATGTCGAATTGAGAACCTCCTCCTTTTTTTCGTCGGTTAAAAAGCGAGAGAAACGAAGCCACTATTGGAAAATGATGCAATGAATAGTGTGCATAAAAAAACGCACCCTTAAAAAGCATTCAAAAACCGTTACACGACATGGTTTTAAACATGATAAATCCATCTATCATATGGAAAAATCCATCCAGACAGTTTGGCGATAGGCACAGCACAACAAAGAGTATTTGGTCACAGATAACAAAATAATCAAACAATTCGGTACAAACTTGCCATTCTATATCTAATCTATATAAAAGACAGGCTGACGATAAAGTTTCGGTGCTAAATAAATATTCATTATCTGTGGAGATACCAGATTTTGGGAGAGGTTACTGACCCTTTGACAAGTAACGGCTTGGTGATGGCGTAAGACGATCGGTTGCTACGGTGTTCTTGTTTTAAATATATTTTTTGAAAGATTAAGAATATTAGGACAGCCGTTGCTGATTTAATTTAAATATTATGTTGCCCAAACTTATATATCAATGTGCAAACAAGCCTAAATGGAATAAGAGGACGCCCCGGGGGGTTTGTGGGCAAACACTATGAACGCGAAATTAAAAAAGTTTAGGGGCTACTTATGACTTTTACATCATATTTATAAGTACTGTGACTAAGTCACGCCTTGGTCACAATGGAAAGAGGGAAGGAGGACTGAAAATTTTAAGGGCCCAGTTAAGAAATCGTAGCAAAAATCCTGGGAAAGACGACGGACATCTGACAGTCAACTTAAACGTCAGTGTCAAACAACGACGATATATTACTAGACTTCGCATGCACGATCTAATCTAAGGAACAAAAAATATTCTGTCAAATCGCTGAGGTACTACGTAAGCGAGGGGGACGGGGTACTGCGTTGTGATTGGCTAACTCAAGGTCTGTTCTGTCTCAAGGTATGTTTACGGCTCACAGGAGTGGTCGAAATAAGACGGATATAAGACTTTTTGCCTAATGTGTTGACAGATATCGGTCGCCTGATAATAGGAGTCTAGTAATATAATTATCGCCGTTGGTGTCAAATGTTTAAGTTGAGTCAGAGAAGATACAGGAAGAAATTCTTAGTATGTCACAAGTACATAAAATTAAAAAAAAAAACTCTTTGAGCCAGACAGAGTCAATAAAATTAATGGTCTTGTTTTTCAACAATGAATTAAGTGTGTACCTATTATTATATGGTTCTTCGCATCAAAACAACAATTTAAACATCTGCGTCGTGCTTCCTACTAAACAGTTGACCTTCGGTTAACTGGTCCTCCGTCACCATTGGCCCGCCTGACCTACCGACCTTGGAAAGGGACTGGCACTCGAATGCTCAGATCATTCGAAGGGAACGCATCTAAATGAGGTGTTTTGGTCGTGCTTAACTTTAGTATAGCGAGTTACTTGATCAGTAGTTAAGTAAACTATTAGTTAAAAGTTAAGATGCCGTAAAAAGTAATCATGCGATAAAAAAAAATATTTAGTTAAAACTGTAACCTACCTGTTAATTGACGGGGCCCCCTCACAGAGGGCCAAAGCCTGCCGGGGTCGCGGGACTTATTTCCATCACCTTGACCCCGGAACATAAAGGGCTATTGAAGAACACCGTGGATTTTAGTCAGTACAAGTCTGACAGTCCCTCCCGCCCTGTCCGGGGTGGCAGGACTCATTTGACGATTTTACCACGATAAAAAAAAACCTACCTGTTAATAGCTTAATAGATATGTAAACACCATCTCTCTCACATAAGTATACGGACCTGTCACGAATGACATCTGTCAGTCGTTACGGAATGGCGCGAACGCAGGTCGGGACAGAGGAAGTAAACCGATGCTTGATGTGCATGAGAGCCAGTGAGTTATAGATAAAACCCAGTAAACATAGGATACTACAGGTATACTTATAAAATGGGTCCTGTTCGCGACTAATACGTGGATATAAGTCTCATAAAGTCCTCGATAAATGATGGTTCTAGGAGGTTCGTTGTCACTAGTCCCATTAACAGTTCCATGATGGAACTACTGGATATTTTAATTATCACTAGTTCCATTAGAAGAATCCAGCTGCAGAGAAATGGAAAGGTGTGTGCGAATGGTACTGCTCCGGCAGATATCAGCCTAATGAAGCAACCATGAAGCAACCTTATTAGACCCGTTCCTAGCTTCCGGACGGAACAAAAAAAAGACAAAACAACGGACAATTCGAATCCGCAGCTTCTCGCCAAGCAGCTAAAAAAATAGTGTTGGACATACCCCAGTATTTTGTGAAAACTCTCCGTATACAGTATCTTTACCGAACGAGTTTAACGACTATTGTAACTGCGCCACTATCCTAACTGGTAACCCCATTGATCGTTGTTTTTGAAGGCGGTAACATTTTTTTTGAAAAAGTTTTGTTTTTATATGATTTGCTACACCTATACAACGTGTACCTAACGTTAAAAGCCCAAAACCTCTCGTGGGGTCAATCTAAGACTTTTGAAAATTCGCAAAAAAAAAATATGATTTTTCATATTGATGGGCTCGATCAATTTCTCATTTTGTATGAAAAACCTTTTTTTTTTGTGAATTTCCGAAAGTGTTAGAACAAACATTGTTCAGTAATATGGGCTGAGTTACCCCACGAGAGGTTTTGCGCATTTAAAGTTACACGTTGTATAGTGTCTCTATATATTAATAAATTGTAGCACATAAAGAGTATCACTATCTCTGAATTTTATGGCCCCATAAAATTTTCACGCCGCGATGGACCAATGGCCATCGAACGACGACATAAAAATGTAGTAAAAATTAAAATGGCGTAAAAATAACGTTTCCGCGTTTAAAAATCTCTGCAAAATAACACCTTGATTTTAAATCAGAATATTTTTTTTTAATTATAATAAGTGTTATTATCTATGTTTGTCAAGTAACTTAAATTGTCAAATATTATAAAACTATTCGATGTTACTTCTTTGACCAGAGAGAGAAAAATGGGAACTTTTATTCTTTTTAATTTTAATAGGTTTTTTTTTGTTGTTTTTGAAACCGCACAAAGGACGGAATGGAAGGTTTTGGGTTCTTATTAATGGGCCAAACACAGGTTTAACCACAGTTTACTGCGGGTACAACTAGTTTGAACCCCTTCCTTGATGGCCTGAAGCAAATAACTGTGCTCTATTCTAATTGTTAAGCTATTTTTATTGGTAAACTTTTCATAAAATAAACAACCAATTTTTTTTGACGATTTATCGATAATTGATTCAGTTATTTATCAAAGACTAAAATATATAACCCTCATTTTGGCCACGGGTATTTTATTTTTGCGATGTTTGTCCTTAGCAAAATCTTTCATCACTTTAGAATGTAACCTAGGTATATTCCGCCTTGTGTGTTATGAAGGCCTAGTAAAAAAGCTATAAAATTCAATTGAGGAAACTAGGTTGTTCTGCAATTGTTATAATTAGCTGCCAACTTTAATATGATTTATTATTTCCTACTAAAAACAACATTTTATTTAAGTTCCTTTTTGGCAAGCAATTTGATTCCATTTTTCTTTAAAATAAGTTTCAAATTTCACATTCATAACCATAAAATTATTATAATATTTTAAAAATTCATTCTGAAATATGATTATTTTATTCTAATTTAAATTAATTTCATGTCCACTCGTCCAAAACCGGTTCAGGGTTCTGTTATGTCAAATAATTCCAAGACGAGTTTTTCGAGTCTAAAATGGACGGAGTAGACTGCACCGTAAGTAATGCAAACACAAATTTCAAATGAATAGTCTTTTCTCAAAAACAAAATCAAATATTTTTATTTCACATAGGCCCATGAGAACACTTATAAAACGTGGACAAAATGTGCTCGGTTCGGGTTGGTCGATTCCATGGAGAAGAACCGGCAAGAAACTCCATGGTCTTTTAAAATATGGTATTGTTTATTACGATTTTAATTTATTTTTAGTAAGAGGTCTTAATTCTATTGTTCTTACTAACTTAATTTTTTTATTTAACTCAAATGATACAAGTTGGCCAGTCTCTCAGACTCAACTCTTTCTTTCTGAAAGCTGCATTTCAAAATGCTACATACCCCTTTGACTAAATAAATAAAGACTTGTCAATGGTAGCAGCATCCGCGACGTAGCAACAATTTTTTTGCCATAATAATTTTTATTTTGCAGGGAAAGAGTGGAAGGTTATGCCAGAGATCTTTGCCCAGCCAGCAGTATTGGGACAATATAGGTTAAAAAAAAATAACGATGTGTGATGCGAAGGTTAAATTATTTGAAAAAAGAACTAGATAATACAACGCTAATGACGCGTCATCGACTAAGTTACGCGCTACCGTTTATTGGTTGATTATCAAGCAATAAATAACAATAAATCGTAATTACAGTTTGTATGGTAATTACAATTAATTATTCTTTTTATAGGTTTCCTTTTGATCGAAAATACCGACACTGGTTTACTTGTTGAAGGACTTTGAGATCGTTAGTGTTGTTCGAGATTACGTTTGCTATTTCGGGAACCCTAATAGGAACTAACAACCGGCGTCTTCTAAACTCGATACGGTGATTACGCCTCTGTCTATTGACATAAATAACACGAATTGTTGGCATAACAGTAAAATCTAGATTTCTAGAATAAATAGATAAGAAATAGGTATTTAGAGTGGCGCAGCTTTGCACAAGTACCAGTTTAAATAGGTATTTTACGATCACCAGACAGATTTACGATTTTTTATAGCGCATTTGTATCATTAAAAATCGGTTTTCAACGTTATTTTTAAACAGCTCCTGCAATTTTAGTATTTTCTGCGGACGTTGATCTCTTAAAGAAATTATTTCTAGAAAAACTTTTATTTACTACGGACGAACGTATTTACTTTTAGAAGAGATGTTATTGTATCAGTATAATATGAAAAACATATTTTTAAACTGTGGCAACCTTGAAATTGTATGAATAAATATTATTATTTGAGAAACCGGCGCTTAATCCGTAAACACGTTATAAAACCGGTAAATAAGTTTCAATTTAATTTTTATTCTTGTTTTTATCTCGAAGCTCGATCTATTAAAACAATTAAATCGTGTCTGTTAAGAATAATACTGTACAATGCGTGACTGAAGATTAAACGCATCTACATATAAATTTAAAAAAAAAACTATTACAATAACGCTCAGGGCGTTTAAATAAAGATTAGAATTTTTAATTACTTACTTGCATTATGATGATGGTGTAAATTAAAATATACAAAACTCAATTTACATAATCATACTAATAATATAAGTATAAACGCTGAATAATCTGTTTATTTTAACGAAATAATCTCTAAAAAAATACCATATTATAGCTTTCAAAAACTATACATTTGATACTTTTAACAAAATTCTTCCGTATAACTGAATCGAGAAATTCAATAATTCTTATGTGTGTTTCCGTTCACTTTATAATAATTTATTATTGGTTTCATGTAGACAAACTATTATTGACATACATTGAGCTATAATTACTGCGTATAGAGACGATAACACGCATCACCACTGTGTCCCATCCAGGATGAGTGCGCGCGCCTAGAGTACGCCACAAAGCTGTGAAACAACTAAATGAACTTGTGCGCGTGCACTCATTCTGGATGGGATGATGATACGTGGTGTCGTCTCTATACGTAGTAATAATAGCTCAATGTTGACATATGCCATTATTTTACGGTACCTTACGACTAGGTATGCGTAGAATTTTAAGTCCCATGGGCATTGCGCGAACGACAAGATGCCTACTGAATCCATCGATAAATTAACGATCCTTGATGGTTACTGATCGACAACAGATCGTAAATGAATTTTATCGATTCTATTTTCTGAAATAGCGATCGGACATCACTTAATGGGGTACATAAAGAAGCAAGGTATTTTTTTTTTATTCTAGTGCTTTTCTGACTTTCGTAACAGACAAGATTCTTAACCATTATTAGACTAATTCGATATGTGGGATGTGGATTCAGCAGTCATTGTGCCGATAGTCGTGTCGGTCCATGGCTGAATTGCCAAGAGCCTCGATCAACATCTCAAGAGGCTCTCGTTAGGCAGCTGGATCAAGGGCCAGATTCAGAGAGCAGTTCTTCTGGACACGGCGCGCATTGTTAGCAGATTCCTTACTTTGGAGCCCTGACTGCCGGTAGCTTGGACCCTGTTCTCGATACCAGCGGGCCACTATTATTAATATTTTAAATGTTTTTATTCGTTTTTGTAAAAATGTAGAAAAATAAGGTAAAAAAATGAATAAAGGAAATAATAATTCGACTAATTTAAGATTTTTTACTGTAATTTATATAAAATACGTGTAAAACTACAATAGAGTCATTTATTCGCTAGAGATATCGTTTTACAAAGCTGTTACAATTTTGGAAGTTTTGGTAACACTACAGATCGATTTCATATAATATTTAAAAAGAGAATCTATAGAAAATAAGTAGGACTATTGTCAAAAATGTAGTGGAATTATTTATAAAAGTTTTTAGGAGCTAAATGCATATTATTATGAAATTAATAACAATCTGGTTTCACTTAGAAAACATACATCGATCATTATTATTCATAGTATACAAAATGAAATGAAAAATGTTTATTTTATAACAAAAGTAAAATACATGCAGACATTTCAATACTAACATTAATTTTTGCAAACAAAAGACAGTCATTCTAAAGACGCTAGATTATAGGTCGCAAATACAACTATACCAAGACTTCCGAGCCGTCTGGCTCAAACCATCAAGCCATTGCTTTACTTACATATTCAAATTAGACTAGCAACGCAAACTGGCTCCTAATAAACACGTATCATGATGCCACTTTAGACGAGAATATAGCTTCCTAAATTGTTCAACTCAATGTCTACATACGGGCAACTGGAAGGCAACAATTGCATCGCCACCTATAACCGGCCATGACAGCTGAGCATTCATGCGACGTATGAACTACACTAAGCGCGCGAGTTGAATGCAGAGCTTAGGAATGCGGTAGTGCTGTTGACAAGGATGGCAAAGTCAAAGTACTACACTGCAGGCGCGTGAGGTGGGGCGTGCGGGTAGCGGGGCGCTCTTCACCTCAGACCCCGACTGCATTCAACTCGCGCGCTATCTGTAGGTATCTTTTGCGTCGCCTTGCTCGCGACCATCACTCTGACGGAGTCCGACGGTAAAAAGTTTTTAGTGTAATACGTCGGTGTGGCGTCGGTGTACAGAAGTTCCAGAATTCAGATCTTTCTGAGTAAACTTGCTCTATCTTAGGTAAAAGGTCTAATTTCATTCTCTGCACTAGATTGCGACCAAGAATAAACCCATTGAAAATTAACGCCGATAAATATTGCTTAACGTTTGGAGAGACATAATTGAGTAGTTCCGAATCGTGTTATCTCTATCACACAAGTGATGTGATATCATTTGCCGAATTGATTAATGCTTCTTGCGACAGAGATAATGATCTACGAAGCCAAAAATAGCTGATTTTCTTTTTATTACAACCGACGTGCAATATGTTAAAGAATTTTAGCGGTCAAGGCTGCGACAAGGCCTGCGTAAACGTAAAACACACTGACGGCAACATGAAGTATCTATGAGAAATTCTATTTAAAAATAAAAGGCTAAGAACATTGAGCTATTATTACTACGTATAGAGACGATGAATCACCATGAACCACCATGAATCACCACTGCGTCCCATCCAGGATGAGTGCACGCACCTAGAGCACGCCACAGAGCAGTCAAACAACTGAATAAACTTGTGCGCGCGCACTCATCCTGGATGGGACACAGTGGTGATGCGTGGTGTCGTCTCTATACGTTGTAATAATAACTCAATGGCCAAGAATAACACATATATGTATAAATATTAAAATGATATTCCATATTATTAACATGTTTTGTATGATAAAGACATGTAACATATTGATATAGAGTTCATGTAGATAAGATAGCAGATAAAAATGTACCTAGTCAGTCTAGACGGCACATTATAGAATACGAAGGTCGCGTTACTATTCTGTATATTATTCTTGTGCACGGCTTTGCTCGCGTTTTTGTGGGAATGGTACAACTACCAAAACACTATTTACTTTAAAAAAACACTGATATCCAAAAGACAATCCGATATTTAAAAAAAAATACCGACTGAATTGAGAACCTCCTCCTTTTTTTGAAGTCAGTTAAATATGACATATTTTAAAAGAAAGCTATCTACAACAATATTGAGTACTAGGGACAAATCATTCAATTATTTCAAGCCCAGAGATAGACCATTCGAGCACATACACCGGCGGCAACTTTTTTGCGGCCTCAATTGCACTTAAAAGTTGCCCGTTTGCCGTCAAGCAAATCCAAATTTAGGTTAAGCACGAGCAACGGCTCATTACGACACATAGCAACAACCTTATTTATCTTTAGACACGCTCAACATACAAATTATCTTTTTATATCTCGCTTTATAAAACGGCTGAATTTAGAACATTAGTTTGTTTCGTTGCAATATTTTGTTTGGACCACGTGTTTGGTTTTTGTTTCTTTTGAGTTCTAAATGCTGTCTTCTTACGTGTTACCCCTTTAGAAATACTTAATTCAAAACTGTTTTTCCATAAAAAAAATACAATGTTTTAATATACTTAAACTAAAAGTGAAACTCGCAGACTAGCGCCAATGAATTCCATTTATAAAACTGGAATACTAATCTTGATCCAAAATTGGCAATCGTATTCTAATCTGGTTGAATGACGGCGCAAAAACTTAAACATAAAAAAAAAACAAAAATATTATGGATCAAGTTGTTGTTTTGTATCCGTATTTATCTCTACGTGGGTGATAAAATAAGCTCAGCCTTCAACGGCAGACTCGGATCTAATATTGGATCAGCAGTTTGACATGGAGTTAAGCCCCAAGATGTACGGGAAATTAATGGGTTTAGTGAAGAGCACAGAAGCTGATGAAGAAAGAAAAGACGCATCAAGAATACTTCCAGCTCACTCAAAGAATTAGTGTCAATTTGACCATTATATTTTAGATTAATTGTCAAAAAATATAGCCATAGTCTCAATAGTTGTCCATTCCAATTCAATCATACATTTCTTTTGAGGATTATTCCTATCGACACACACCAGTAGATTTATTTAATACTACTTCAAGCCTTGAAATACTTTAAAATTAAGGTACCTATTTCAAGGCTTGAATTAAATCTATGACATGCATTCTTATACCAAATACATTAGTGATGTCCAACAACTAAGATTTAGTCGATTCCTGGTTCCATCGACTAATGATGATAATAATATTACCGCTCCAAACAGTAAACACGACCAAAACCAAAACTCAGTGTATTAGGCCGCGTGCGCCGGCGCCTATTGACCTCGATATGGTACAGGGCCATTTGTTTGACGAGCTATGGCCCCAGGCACTAGCAACTACACTTTATCGGGTGCCCAGTCTATTTAGCATTCGAATTATAAACAATGAGCCATGATATATTTGGCCTGTTATTAATAGCTTCGTTACCGGAATTTATTTAAGAAATAAACATGATTAATTATGATCGATTTGACATTTTGGAATAAGTGTCTCAGCGTCTTGACGGACGCAGAGAATCAATGTGACATCAGCACGCGTAGCATGGCGATTCTATCTCTATTCTACTAAGAAAAGACAAAGTTATTTCATCGTTATTTCTATACAAATCGAATGTTTTCTTGCACAAATATGCCAGGATTCTTACACCATTAAATAAAAGAAACATATCTTTTCTATATTTTAAACATTGCTATCCTTAAATCGATAAAAATCTTTTACGTTCTGTCATTTTGTCTATTCTCGCGTCGACAAAACCCGTTTCTATAGCGCCATGCTACGCGTGCTGCTCAAGTGAAGCCATTTTTTTCTTCTCATGTATCATGTTGATTGATAGTGACGTTCTCTGAGATTAGGTACGTTTTACTGTGAGTGAAACGGTTAAATCAATCCTATCCTACTCAAATCCTTCTAATATTTTCAGTAGTTTTTGCGTGAAAAAGTAACAAACATTCATCCACACATACAAACTTTCACGTTTATAATATTAGAAGGAAATATTATAAACGTGAAAGTTTGTATGTGTGGATGAATGTTTGTTACTTTTTCACGCAAAAACTACTGAACGGATTTGGCTGAAATTTGGTACACAGATAGTTTATAACCTGGATTAGCACATATGATAGATTTTTATCCCGATTTTATGTTCCCGTGGGATAAGTTGGAGTTGTAGCGGGTGAAGCCGCTGGCAACAGCTAGTTTTATATATACTTCTGTGGTATATCTTATTTGCATTTGTACACAAATAAGGTTATCTTAAACCTGTTTGCCTGTTTAACAAGCTATTCATATTTAACCCGTTTTCACTCTCATTTATATTCGAAACTAAACCTAAAAAACAAATAAATTAATTTAGTCATAACTGTAGTCAGTGTTGTATTTTTACACTTCGTTAATTCTTAGATATTGTATCTTCTCCTATCGTAAAAATTAACGAAGCAGTTCCGTTCATGGAATTTCAACATAATTTGGTCTTCCTGCCTACTTACAGGGTTTGGACTTTCATATAAATATTAATGATTATTACCTATGTCTTTCTCCCTCTGGCATAGGTATAAGAAAAAAGGGATGTCGAAAATTATCCCCTGGGATCATTTATTATCAGGAGAAAAAGTATCCACACGTTGGACACTCAGGTTTTTATTCAATTAGCGATACGTTCTCGTATATCTAATTAAATAATAATTACTACTGGCCTGTCGGTCTAGTGGTTAGTGACCCTGACTGCTATGGCGGGGGTTCGATTCCCACCCACGACAAATGTTTGTGTGATGTGCAGGATCATTTGTTCTGTGTCTGGGTGTAATTTATCTATAAAATGTATGTATTTAGAAATATATAAGTATGTTTATTAGTTGTCTAGTACCCATAACACAAGCTCTGCTTAGCTTGGGACTAGATGGCGTTGTGTGATAGTTGTGGAATAATATTATTACATATAGCCTGATGGTAAATGAAGATGTGGTCGACGGTGAAGCAACTTGGCGTAGAAATAGGTACCTAACCTATTTATTCTCTGCGTAAAGTGCGTACAAAATTTATCCACATTTACATATATTTTGCTAGTTTTTTAGACCTAAGTATGTTAAAGAGAGTGTCTATTCCCATTAAAACGCGCAAAAGATCAGTCTTTTTCACACACCTATCAAATTGTAATAAGTGTCATTAGGTTTATTAAACCGGTATGAGATAACTTAGCAATTAGATGTCCTACTGGTCAACCAATTTGAAAACAAGTCGGGCCAGTTTTACAACTATGCAGTGATGTGTAATGCGGTAGAGTGTCTGCCACGCTTCTTTGTAAGTGGCATCTGTCTATGTAAACAACGTTTAAGTCTCGGAAATACATTGAATTTTCTGAGAATCGAAAAAATATACTAATTCTAAAACTAATTTACAAAATAGTATTTTTTTTCGATTTCCATAAAATATGTAAGTAGGTAATTTAAAATGACACTTACGGGATTTCTTCCGTGAATATTAATTGTTTTGAGTTACCGATATTTCGACGCTGTTGCAATTTCGAGTCATCCCGCGATCATAGCGCTTGCAACAGCGCAGCGTCGAAATATCGGGAACTCAAAACAATTAATAAAATCACGGAAAATATCCCGTAAGTGACATTTTAAATTGTGAAATAAACCGTGATAGCCTAAAACAATATGTAGGTAACTTTTAAGCATTTATGGATTTTTTAAATACTTTTACTTAAGGTTTATTTATGCCAGCGGCTTTAACCGCTTTGAGTTAATTTATTGTTTTATCGTTTTTTACTACCACGATTAAAACTATCGCCATAACTTTGCACTTTTAAATTAGTTCCATTAGTAAGGTATCAGTCATTATTCTATCATCCCTGAACTAAATTGGATTTATAATAAACAATCTGGAAAAAAGGGTGCTAAAGTGCAGTAATAATAAATGGGTAGTTATAAAGCAAACAAAGTAATCCAATTTCTTTTCATAGCTACTAAACACTAAAGCATCAAGAAACTCGATTGAACATTATAAAATAAACATGCCAATAACCATAAACAAAGCAGAAAATATCGATGCAATAACATCACCACTAGAAATAGTGTTGTTATAACAAATCGTCTATACATCGACATCATTTCTGAACATCTGAACCTTATAAATGAGCACCTATATCGTAGATTCTGTTTGAAACTGGTTGGATTTCGTAACTCACTGAAATAAAACGCATAGACTGACAATCTGTTAGATTTTTTTTTAAAAAACGTGGCGTAGGGCTGCCGGTAAGGCAAAACCGGTCTGCCTGCGTTTTGTGCGATTTATTTTATTTTTAACGTTCGTGACTTTTGAGAGAAAAAAAAAGAAATGTTTTGAAAAAAGAACTCTCGGCGTTTCTGGTAGTCTTTTTCAAATCCCGATGTTTACAGTGCTTGGTATTTATAGACTTTGACAGAAGGCACTGCATTGCTGCACTGTTGGTATATCTGGATATTTTATTAAAAAATCCTGATGGAGCCTGCGTTAGGGGTGCTTTCATAAAGAAACGCGTTTTCGGAACAGATGGAACGATGGAACTGATCGGTTTAGGTAAAAATTTTATGATGAAACTACCAAGTCTCAACCTGTTTCTAATATGTACATATGATTACATACTTGTACCGACAAGCTGCTTCTAGTTCTAGGCTGTTTATGAACTCATAGTTCCATTTACGGCCATCTTTTAAAAGATAAAATAATTTATTTTTTTATTAATTTATACACATACGCTAATAATAATATCATTCAACTAGCTGCACCTCTTTCTCGCTAAAGTCTTATATAAATAGCAATGTGTGTTGTTGATTAAAAACTCCTAAAATTAACTTTGCAATGGAGGTGTCACACGTCATATAAGTGCCGACACGTGCTGGTCTAATATGTGCACGAAACGTTTTCCTGTAAACACGAAGTTTGGCATCCCTGGTGGCCGGCGCGCGTCCCGAAATATTCTGTGTACAATATCAACGGGGTCGACGCACTCTTTATCTGCACGGCACATTTATAATTTTATACTGAGCACATTTACACGCATTTTATATGTATAAAATATAGGTTTTATTGTAATATCCTGTGATAACTTTAATGAGAACTGCGTCTTTACAGCTAGACGCAGCCCAAGGAATTTCTATAAAATTTGGGTATTTATTGCATTAAAACTCTTTTATATAGACCACAAGTATACAACGTGTAACATTAATAGCGCACAACCTCTCGTAGGTGTATAATAAGGACAGATTCTTTTTAGTTAATATTTTTTCTCGGTAATTATAAGCGCTAATTAAGTCAGTCTCCGACTAAAATGTAATACTTAATGCGTTTTTCTTAAGGCATTAATTAAGATTCCTAGTGTAAGTGAAAACGAGCGAAAATCTCTAATGTTATTGCGTATGAGACAGTTAATGCGTTAGTATCGCCAATGGTTCCGTTTTCAGGATGTATTTACGAAGAAAATAGTGGTGAACGAAATTGAGTAGATATTGTATGGCACTTCTTTAAGAAAGTAAGGAAAATAGAGGATCAAACATAACAAATCATGGATTTCTTTTTTTTTTTAAGTGTTTCTTCCATAAGATCTTCTTAATACATAATTTTATTCATGTAAATGCAAGAAATATTTGGTGCAATTTCTTAGAATGTTATGTTGTTTTATTTAAAAAAAAAACACGATTAAGCCTAAGGCGCTTAATAGACGGTCAATCATTTCCATCGAACATGAATGATGGAATTTTTATCGCCTACAATTTTCGTCATGCAAAACGTCAAACATCGCAGAGGATAGGTTTTCCGTCAGTCAAATCTGTGCCATGGTTTTGCCTTGGCAAAACCTACCGTGTAATGGGCGCCTAACACTGTAGTAACTATAAAATAATTATGGTCACAATATTATATGCAATTTATTAAAATAATTATGAATCTGTCATGTAACAGTCAGTCAAAGGTTATTGAACCGAAACATTGTGCGTTCAACTGATATGGCGCCAATCTGTTTAAAACATGACATAAAATCTATACAATAAATTATTATGTTAAGTAAACCACTGAAGTGTAAAGCAACAGTGAACATACAATATTAATTCTATGAGAAAAGTGGTTGATAATCGGCTTAAATATTACATGTTTAATTAAATCCTTAATAAGAAACAATTAGGAATGTTATGAGCATGTTTAAAACTTATTCTGTTGTCGTATTTGATACTTATTCGATTCATAATTTAAATCGAGAATCAACTAAAATATCCTCATATCGGTATCACTACCCTATTGGAGAATTATTGCCAGCACCAAAAAAGAAATTCAAACCGGCCTGTTCAAAATGTCAAGCGCCAACGAACGCAAAAAGTTTCGAACACATCGAATTTATGATCTTCGTTACTTTATTCGATTTGGAAATAAAAGGGCATCACAACCTACCTGTGGGCCAGTTTATTAAGAATAAAAAAATCATACTGTCAGGTCAAAATGATTAATCGAAAGTTACTTTTATTCAGGCAGGAATGGGTATATTAGTGTAAACTGGATAATTTCGGATATGATCACAACAAAATAGGTACTGCAAAGACAAAAATTTATTTATATATAAAAATTCCATTTATTACGTGACAAATAGGTATGATAAAGGAGACTTGCCGACTAATCTAACCTAAAATTATTATCCTCATGAATAAGTCGGGAACGCGGGAATGTATAGGTAGCGAGTGCAATGACCTCCCGCGCAATATTATTGGCACAACTCGACCATAGAGTAACAAAAACAATTTATTCACATAACACATTGTTCTACGACACTAAAATTAAACCTGACAGCGATATGGCGAGAATAACAGTCGCGAATGATAATAATTAAATTGTGAACAAAGTAAATGGGGCACATCTGTTTTAACTGGTAACAAATTAAAATGATTGTGTTGAAAGTAAATACCGAGATATTTTAACAATATCTATTGTTTCTTTAAATGCGAGTTAAATTAAAAATCTTAATTAATTTATATTCTGACAAGTTTCATGAAAGAGTTTCATTTCATCACAAAGATACTAAGGAAATATTTTTCAAATTGTATCCCTAGGGGTTCAATGGAGGATGAATGTTTTTGACATATTTTTGAAGTTAGAAACGAGGAGTTAGGCAGTGTTTCTCTTCGGACAGCGAGTAAAGTCGACCATGGACCATGCCCGGGTCGACGGCGCGTCGTGTTCCACGCGCGCCTCAAAGAGCTGTCAGCAAAATGACGGGGCCCCCTCTCAGAGGGCCAAAGCCTGCCGTGGTCGCGGGACTTATTTCTATTACCGTGACCCCGGAACATAAAGGGCTACTGAAGGACACCGTGGATTTTAGTCAGTACAAGTCTGACAGTACCTCCCGCCCTGCCCGGGGTTGGAAGTCTCATTTGATGATTTTACCACGATAAAAAAAAAAAGAAAAAAAAGGCAGTGTTTCTTTTGCCTCAAGACTTTTTCGAAAGAAGTAACGGCAAAATGAGGAAATTTCACCTCAATACTTGGGACCGGGGATGAATAAATACGAAGCTCAAAATAAAATTGTTAAGAAAAAAAAAAGGTTAAAGGAATCTATATTTAAGTAATAATTCCAAAACACTTTGAGATATCGAATTATTTGTATACAGCTTTAAAATCTTGGGATTTTCTAAAGTTTTGTCTGTGATCCGTCGTTAAATTTTTTCAAGAAAGTTTAAACAATAGAATGTGTAGGTATTCATAAAAAGATGCGCATTTTGTTCAAATAAAATAAGTACACACGGGTACACATCAAGCTTTACAAAACCAGTATTAGCTGGCCGTTTGTTGTGTGTAAAAATCGTACAAAGTGAGAACAAGACAAACTGGTTTTGTACTTATAGCTTGATGTGTAGCCGTGTGTACAAAGTCTTCCTTCTTATATTTTTGAACGAAGTAAATATATTTGCTTGTCTCATATTTCATCTTTTTCCGATATTTGAGATTTAAAAGACGCTTGTCAAAGAATATTTAAGGTATACGAAATCCGAAAGAAAACTGGCAGGTTGAAAATTTCAGATACAAATATTTGGTTACAGTTGTTACACCCAAGTGGAAATGGACATTTTGAGAAGTGGACATTTTGGGAAATGGACGTTTTGCAACTGGTGGACATTTTGGGAAGAAGACATTTCGAGCCAGAGCGGTATTTTTTTAAAGAAAATAAATAATTAAAGCGTTGCCAATACCGAGTGCATCAATGAATGCCGAAGATATTTTACAATCCGCTTCAAAAAAAATCGAATAGTACGCAAATGTTGACAGATGTGGACACTGGACAGGCCATAGACGATGTTCAAGACTCGTTTGACCATAATCGACTAAAACTTGTGCAAGATTGCAAGTGAATGTTTGTACTACGAAATATTCTAAAACTGTTTGTGGATTATTATTAGTTACTAGCGGCCCGTCCCTGCTTCGCACGGGTGGAGGACCTGGTCTAAAACCCGGTCCCGATGATTACAAACACAACAAAAAAATAATTATCCGAATCGGTCAAGCCGTTTTCATGTTATGTCGTGACAACGGAAAACGGGTTTCATTTTTATATATACAGATGAGAATAAACATAACATAAACCTATTGAGCTATTATTACTACGTATAGAGACGACACCAGGCATCACCATTGTGTCCCATCCAGGATGAGTGCGCGCGCCTAGAGCACGCCACAGAGCTGTCAAAAAACTGAATGAACTTGTGCGCGATGTCTCATCCTGGATGGGACACAGTGGTGATACGTGATGTCGTCTCTATACGTAGGAATAAGAGCTCAATGCATAAACCACGTTTTGTCTCAAGGGTTTTCACCCAATTTAAAGTAACCAGCTGATTGCCTTTACCCGGACCGGAGCGAGGATCCAGGTACTTATGGATGGAAACACACAGTTGCTTGATCTAATCTAGGAGTCATGCCCCAAACTAGTACTCAATGCTCAATTTTTGATTGCATTCCATTATGTTACAGAGATGCTAAAAAATAAGATAGAGATCAAAATTTAGTAAGCACTACACTTATCATAGACTTAAA
Source organism: Agrotis ipsilon (assembly GCA_028554685.1). Classification (NCBI taxonomy): domain Eukaryota; kingdom Metazoa; phylum Arthropoda; class Insecta; order Lepidoptera; family Noctuidae; genus Agrotis; species Agrotis ipsilon. The sequence goes on along the minus strand of CM052969.1, from coordinate 15,070,223 downwards.
ATTTTATCTAGGCTTAACAGAACAAAATTCTTAAAAGATGATTATTTTCACTTGTTTAGTAAATGATAGCTAATTGGTAAAAAATAAACAATAGGCCATTTTATTCAAAAAAATAAATATTCTGAAAAATAAATTATCAAAAAAGTTTGATGTTTTTTTTTCTTTTGTAACGTAAACCAGACGAAGATACAACGCTTCTAAAATTCACAAAACGTCACGCGGGCGGTACAATTTTACAGGCGTTATGACATCACCAGTCACGAACCTTTTTATCTTTGTCAATATTCATTTTTTTTTAAAAGAAACAAAAAATACGTTCATTATACTTTTCAAAACTCCTAAGTTCCTAACTGCCGGACAAACTACTCTATTTTATTGAGATGATTGTTTTCCTTCATGAATGATCAACATCAGATACCTAATCAGCGCAGTTATTTATATTTAACTCGGTTTTGCCCACCGCTTCTCCCTCTTTGATATATTGGAAACTATTCCAATTTCATCGGGAACGTACTACTGGGAGGAAATGTATCGAATGGATGGCATAACACAATAGAACTTTGTGCCAAAATTAATTATAGTATGTATATAAAGTGGTCGCCGCCTATCGCCTCCGTGAGGACACGGCGCCGGCGGTGCTCTGTCCAAGCGGGGCAGTCCTGCACCGTATGCTCCACCGTGTCCTCCAGGCGATCTTCGCAGTGGTGACACCAAGGCTTTTCTTACTTTCCCATACGACACAGGAACCTCTCGAAACATCCGTGCCCTGTGAGGACCTGCGTCAGGCGGAAGGTAAGGACGCCGTGACGTCTCTCCAGCTACTCCTCAACAAGGGGTCTTACCGCCGCGATTACGGCATGACCGAGCTTAAGATCGAATTCGAAATATCACAATACGCTCAAAAACTGGAATTGCTGATGTGGGCACTAAGACTGCCACGTTGAAGTGGGATTGGGCGGGCCATGTGTATAGAATGCAAAGGGATCGCTAGGCTAGAGTCCTTACGCAGTGGGTGCCGGATGGGCGTCGTTCCCGAGGGAAGCCTAGAAAACGCTGGCGTGACGATCTAGACGCATTCATGAGAGTTTGACCGGAAAAAGCCGCGTAAAGAGAAGGTTATGGGGAGACCTTTGCCCAGCAGTGGGACAATATAGGTTAAAAAAAATGGCTTCTATTCTCAGTATCCTGAATCTGAAGTTTTAGGTTCTATAAATTAGCTTGAATAAAACGTTGCGTAAGACAATTATTGTTCATGTTCAATTAATTGACTCATTGATTCCCAACAATTCTCAATTGAAAGAAATAGTGTAGGTAGTTGTACTAACCTACTACACTAACCTACATGAATTACTGACCTATGTCTACTGTGTAGGTCGGTGTGGTGGTCATGGTCAGGCTACCGACTATTAATCTATGTTTTGTATCGTCAGTACAAGTCGATACACGATGCGACAACATTGATGGATAAGAAGAAAAGAAGATGGCGCTAATGTGCCACCGAATGTTAGTAGCCCACACTCAGCTACCGAGGCCGCTACTAAACCAATTTCTACAAGTACAGATCACCTAGATGGCGCTAGCGTGTTATTTAATAAGAAACGATTGTTTCAACAATATCCAATAGATGGCAGCACGTGTTCGAAAATATCGGATCGAAGACCAAAAAATTCAAATACTAGGTGGACAACAATGTTCCGATTTAGCTTCGGCACTAATACACTCCAGAAGCAACTCTAATTATCAAAAATATGATATTACTTCTATGATAAAACCCTTTGCAACGACTGATTGTATATTATCACAAAATTATAAACTAAGTGACTGTAAAGAAAACTTTTTAGTTTTGTGTATCGGTGAAAGTGACAGTAATCCGAACAGAATTGTAATAGAATTAGCATCTTTTTTAAAATGTACTAAAAACACAAATGTTATCATTTTAAATATTTTGCATAATAGGCATTTGAATGAAGTGTTACTAAATAGATTGCTAAAAAACATGTCGCAAAACTTTGATAATTGTACATTTTTAGAAATTGGCAGACATTACTATAGCAGAAAAAGTTACTTAATAGACACCTGTAAAAAGATTAATTTATTAATTGACACGATCTTCTACAACTACAATTTTTTGTCGTTCAAAAATCCTATGATCTTAAAAACCGTCACTGACACATACACAGAACCACTCAATAAAAACAAAATTACCAAAACTTCTCAAGAAACTATTTCACACAATATTCAAAGAGCTATTCCAATTAAAGGCACGATACCGTATTACTTTCCAAAAATAAAAAAGAATAATAATTCTAATAAAAAATTTTTTCGAGACCTCAATATGTAACACTACTCTATTCCATCAAAATATTGCAGGTTTGTTAAACAAGCAAGAACAATTAGAACTATGTCTTAATCATTTCCAAGAAAACGGGACCTCCATAGATATTATATGTCTCACCGAAACATTTATAAAATCAGGTGACGAACAAAACATTTATTTAAAAGACTATAATTTAGCAAATAATTTTTCAAGAAAAAATGTAAAACGCGGTGGGGTTTGCATATTAACTCGAAAATCGATTGCTTTTGAACAATTAAAGATTTGCGAAAGTATGTGTACTGAAAAACAATTTGAATGTTGCGGAATAGAAATTCCATCTATGAAATGTATAATTATTTGTTTATATAGAATACCAAACTCGAGCACAAAAACTTTCTTAAATAAATTAAATAGTATGCTACATAAACTAACATCACACCGTAATAAAAAAAATATTATAGCGGGTGATATAAACATCGATACACTTAAACCAAGTCAGTTTGCAGAGGATTTAAAAGGTATTTGTCTGAATAATAACTTACAATTACACATCAACACACCAACTCGTAAAGAATCATGCATTGATCATATTTTTAGCAACATCAAAAATGTACAAAGTGCAGTTCACCCACTCTTTCTATCTGACCACAACACTGGTCAAACCTTATCTTTCTCTAGCATCCAAGAACAAAAACTACCTTTCTGGTATGAAATGAGAAGGGACTTTAGCATAGAAAATGTTTTTAAGTTTAAAGAGGTCATGTCTAAACTACCTTGGACTGATGTTCTTGAAGAAGAAAATTTCAATAAAGCTTTTAATATATTTCATGAAACTTTACAACTATACTACAATCTTTGTTTCCCGATAAATAAAGTAAAAATAAACGCAAACACTAATGCTCCCAAGTGGATCACAAAAGGTCTTAAAATCTCATCCATTCATAAAAGAAAAATGCGATACCAATACTACAAAAACTCAAAAGGTAACAAAGAAGCCTACCTAAAGTATGATAAAATATTTAAAAAATGTATATCTGATTCGACAAAACTATACAATAATAACCACGTAATAAATGCTAAAAGTAAGTGTAAAGCAGCTTGGGACATCATTAAAAACAAAACTGATAACATGAAAACATTCGAAACTATAAAATCGATAGACTGCAATAACAAAAACATCGCTTGCTCAACGCAAATTGCCACAGCCTTCAACAACTTTTTCATTTCTACGACAAATAAAGAAAATCCTGCTACTCCTAATTACAAATTAATAAATTCATTGAGCTCAACCATTTACTTAAGACCAACATCACGTGATGAAGTTACAAAAGTCATAAATTCATTAAACGATACAAAAGCTGTTGGTTATGACTGTATCTCCACAGGTATACTTAAAAAATGCAGCAAAGAACTTGCAGACATTTTAAGCCATCTATTAAATTTATCGTTTTCTCAAGGATGCTTTCCGGAAAACCTAAAACTGTCAATAGTAAAACCTTTCCATAAGAAAAATTGTAAACAAGATATGAATAACTACAGACCTATCACTTTAATTCCAATTCTGTCAAAAATCTTTGAAAAAATCATGCACTCCCGACTATCAAATTTCTTCAATAAATTTAATGTTATATCGAAAAACCAAAATGGCTTCCAAAAAGAAAAATCAACAACACTAGCAGCTTTCTCACTAATTCAAAAAATAACTCAAAATATAGATAAACGCAATCGAGTTGCTGCTATCTTTTTTGATATGAGCAAAGCGTTCAATTTCGTGGATCACAAAATTTTATTGAAAAAATGCGAACTATATGGTATCCGTGGCAAAACACTCGATTGGATTAAAAGCTATTTGTGTAACAGAAAACAATGCGTCGAAATTAATCAACTAAATAACCATCATGTTTCTACTCCATCAAGGTCTACCTTTGAATCAAACAACTTTGGCGTTCCTCAGGGCAGTGTGTTAGGTCCTCTTTTATTCCTGATTTATATAAATGATGTTCCTAAAGTTACGACACACCACTGTATCCTATTTGCGGACGATATATCTGTTATCGTACCTGACGAACCTAACACAAAGTATGAAGATTCTCTAAGAAACACCATAGATTCAATAATGAAGTGGCTAAAAGACAATAACCTTACAGCTAATATTTCTAAGACCAAAATTCTTCAATTTTCAAACTACAATAATACCATCACCCTACCTTTAGACCTACACTATAACAACATAAAAATCGAAGAAGTAGTTGACACTAAGTTCCTAGGTATAACCTTAGATAAACATTGCAACTGGAAAGCGCATACAGATCGCATCTGTTCCAATCTAAATAAATTCGTTTTCGCACTAAAAAGGCTCAGAAAATTATCATGCGTAAAAACTGCCTTGGCCGCGTACCATGGCTATGTTGGGTCCATTATAAGATACGGTCTGCTCATATGGGGTAACTCTTCCTTTTCAAAAAAAGTTTTTATAACCCAAAAGAAATGCGTAAGAGCCATCTGTGGTGTTGGGCCGCTTGAAACATGTAGACCTCTGTTTAAAAAATTAGGTTTGCTAACTCTCACAAGCCTCTACATCCTAGAAGTAGGAATATTTGTTAGAAAACACGCAGCTCTTTATACGAAAGCCGTAGAAAATAAACGATTCCTATCACGAGATCCTACTCGCCTTGCAGTCACAAGATGCAGAAGCAGACTTTTTCAAAATAACTGCTATAGTATGTCTGTCAAAGTCTACAACAGCATACCGAAACAAATAAGAGAACTCCCATTTAACTGTTTTAAAATACGCCTAAAGAGATGGCTGCTTAATAATACTTTCTATACCCTAAATGAGTTCTTGGAATATAAGCCAAGTCGTACTTGAATTTTTGTGTTCTGTGTTAATGTTGCAATATATATATTTATATTATTATTATTTTTTAAATGTATTCTCCTGTTGTTTATGTTAAATAATTGCATTCATTTAGGTATATAATTAGGTTAAATCTCTTTAAAATGTCGACTATTATCACAATACTGTTGTACTAAAAAATAAAGATGAGTAATGCTGTATCTCATCACTAACCAATATTTTTAAATTTAATGCTTTAGACTTAAGCTATAAAAATATTTGCATGCTGAATTATAGTAAGCGGAATATGTTGAACTTTTTAACCTTAAGACCTATTGTACCATATTTCATGCAAATAAAGATTATTATTATTATTTTTTTTTTGATTTCTTTTATTTTCTTCTCTCGTAAGAGAGTATCAAAATCCCACATACGGGCCGGAGCCAAGTTTGTGGGGGGGAGTTTAAATAGAGAATGTTGAAGATATTGTAGAAGAAGTGAGGAATTTTCTGGTGATGCGACAGGTGTTCAGAATTGTGGCTTTTTGAAGCAGATGAAGAGTGTGGGGAGGCATGTGTAAAATGTTAAGGCTTTGTATGAGGGATTTTGGTATCAAACCAGTGGAAGAGAGTACTATGGGGACGATGTGAACGGTTTCTACTTCCCATTGGGTCTTTATTTCTATGGCGAGGTCTTGGTATTTACTTAGTTTTTCTGATATTGTTGCTTGAATATTGTGTGAGTTTGGGATAGCTACGTCAATTAGGTAAGCGGTTTTGTTGGCCTTATCGTGAACGGTTATATCTGGTCTATTGAAATGTATAGTTTTATCGGTTATTATCGTCCGGTCCCAATAAATTTTCTGATTTCTACTTCCTAGTGTTAATTCGGGCTTATATTTATAGTATGGTTTCATTTCATTTATGAGTTTATATTTAAATGCTAAATGTTGGTGTATAATAGCGGCTACCTGGTCATGTCGGTGCTTATAATCGGTCTGTGCAAGTGCCTTACAGGCCCCTGTTATGTGTTGTATGGTCTCGGAGGCAGTATTGCAGTGTCTACATAGGTCAGTCGGCAAAAGAGGATCCTTAATAATATATTTCCTGTAATTTCGTGTCGCTATTATTTGGTCCTGAATGGCCAGCATAAACCCTTCCGTCTCGGGCAACAGTTCGCCTCGTTTGAGCCATTCGTTCGACTTAGCTTTGTCGACGTGTGGCTGGCTCAGATCGGCTCGATGTCTTCCATGGAGAGCTTTGGCGGACCATGCGGCTATGTTTTCTTCTGTGCTTGTGAGGTGTTCATTTGTTTGGGTGTGTCTACTGTGTAAGTTAAGCGGCGTAAGTTTCTTATCGTTTTCAGTAACATGTTTGTGTAGTGAGGAGTGTTCTGATTTATTGTGAAAGTATGCTCTGAGTGAAAGTATCTGTTTGTTATGTAGGTTATGAATGTCAATCAGTCCTCTTCCTCCTTCTTGACGCGGAAGGGTTAGTCGCTGTATGCTTGATTTTGGATGATGTTTTCTATGTTTTGTTAATGATGTATTTATAGTGCGTTGTAGTTTTCTGATATCTGTTTTTGACCATTTTATAATTCCAAAAGAATATGTAAGGATGGGTATTGCAAATGTGTTGATGGCTTTGACGGTATTTCTAGAGTTAAGGTTAGTTTTCAAGATGAGATTGAGGCGGTGTGAAAACTTTTTGATTAATTCTTGTTTGATAATTTTTTGCTGTATCTGTTTGGCCTGTTTAAATCCTAGGTATTTGTACGTACTCTGCTCATCCATTGGTTCTATTAATTCACCTGACTCGAGTGTGTAACTGTTATTTTCGATTTTTCCTTTCACAACTGATAAAATCTTGCACTTGTCGACTCCGAATGACATACATATATCATTAGAGAATTGTTGAGTTGTGTCAGCTAGTTGAAAGAGCGCGTTTTTGTCAGCTGAGTATAATTTAATGTCATCCATATACATTAAGTGTGTAAGTGTATAATGTGAATTATTATGTGTTAATGTGAACCCCGCTCCTGTTTTATCCAGTAAGCGTGAGAGTATTATTATTATTATTATTAAAGGGGAATGCTCCAACCAGCCCACGAAATTCAAAATTTCTTGCGTTTTTTGCTATTTGCAGGCCATTGCTGGGTTTTATGTTGATTAAAATATTATTCGCGGTTGTAAGACGTATGTAGTTATAGAATTATAATCATCAAAATCACCAATACAACCCTCCAAGTTCATAAAACCCTAGGAATGACTTTTTCTGTTTTTTTTTTGGGTTTTATGAACTTGGGATCTTTGACATTTGATGGGTAAACAAAGAACGCAGGTTTGATAACTATTGTGCCATAAAACTGACGTAATAAGTGAAAAAAACGAATAAAACCATTCATAGTGCTAGTAGCGAGATTATTTATACCATAACTTCGATCTCAACGATTTTTACCAAAAAACCACTGTACCCTTAGCATGAGTTTTCAGTATTTGAGGCGTAACGTAAACTGGAAGTTTCTGGACTGGACAATTTCAAGAAAAAAATTAGTTCCTTCTTCGCACACCAGAGGCGCTGTTCCATTTTTTCATACAAGAAACGCTGTGAATACTGGAAAGACGCCGTAAAATAAGAGTGAAAACTCGTGCTGTATATGCAAACTAGTGTAAAAATATAAATTTCTTACCTGATTTGTGGTGAGGTCCCATTGGTCAGCAACGAAGGAGTGCCTGCTGTATAGGAACACTGGCACCTGATGGTCTTTGACAGGAGTAGGATCGCTGTTCACCCTGACGACTGTCAGATGTGTGGTTGTGGTCCCAACTGTGGACAAGGAATACAAGAGGTTAGAAGGGAGAACTTAGTTGGAAATGAGTGTGTCCGAGCTTCACTTATTTTAGCTATTGCTGTATTTTTTAAGCGTTATTTGTTGTTGTAGACGCTCAACTGACAGATTATAAATGTGAGACAGACAGAATACCTTCTGGTTTCTGTCTTAGCCAATGATTAAATGGCAAATGCTTATTTTTACTAATCTTTTTTGGCGTAATGTGAAATTATTTGTATTATTACTTCAAAACCCTTGAATGACCTCAAGAATTCTATGAGGAAAAAAAATAATGGGACACAATTCTTAGTAAAAACCTATCGTTATTTTTTCCTTATCGTATACTGTCCCATTGCTGGGCAAATGCCCTCCAACTCCGTCCCAAAACTGTTTTTCTCGAATAGTAAAAAAATAACAAATCTAAAACATTCTTAAATGCATTTCTAAGGGCCTATGCACACCACGTTTTTAAACGCGCCGTCGACGCGCGTTTGTAGCGATGCAAACGCGCGTTTGACACTTTGTATCACGACAACAAACTGCTCTGATGGACAAAAACGCGCCGTCGACGCGCGTTTCCAAACTGCGCGTCGACGGCGCGTTTAAAAAACGTGGTGTGCATAGGATCTAACTGCAAGCGTGCATGAATTGCTGGCTGAACAATGGGGGGACATAAACATAACGTGATAGACAAAAAGTGTTGCCATATAACATAAGAGTCATTGGTAAAGTGTACTGTAGATACTAGACACTGAAGCGAAAGATTAGTCGATTAAAACTGTCTTTAGTCGATTTTCCAATACTAACAGTGTGCAATATTGGAAGTGGCAAGAAAACAAAGTTTATATATTAAAAAGTTAATAATTAATATTTAATAAAAAACTGAAGTGCCTGTTGTAAAGTTACATTCCTTATACATTTTTGCTCTTGGCTAAATAAATAGATCCAAACATTAACTAATGGTTTAAATTAGCTGTCTTATAAAATTATGGCTATCGTACTAATTAAAAAATATTTACTGGGAAGTTAAGACACATAAAACCACTTTTCTTTAATTTAAAATGATTGCGTGCGTATGCAACTGAGCACAATGTGCACACAAAAAATATAAATCGCGCGTTGCTAAGTGCGCTAAGAATAGTGAGGGGAATGTATCGATAAGAAAATATTGATAAAATACAGCGAAAAATATTGAAAATATAATGATAACCTTTTTTCCATTTTTTTTAAGTAATTGAAATAATATGGAATTGTGAGAGGCCTTTTGCCAGGTTTTATATATTTGATGTGTCGTCTTAAAGCAAGAGAAATTCCAGGGTAGAAAAGAGACAGAGCTATACAAGTCGTGTGCCACCATCTCGTTTTCACACTGGAATTACTCTTGTAGGCCACCTGAACGAACAGAGGCTTCTGTGAAGTATTTATTGCATTTATTGTAAGCGTGCAAAATTCTTGTCTATTGTTACATCGCAAAAATGGGAAAAGTCATACTCAGTCTTACCTCTGCGAGTGTCAGAGCCAGTGCATATCGGTTTTGATATTACTGAGTACTGACAAGCGGTCTACCATATTATTAACACAAATGTCGTAGTATAGCTTTGTCATTTTTGTGATCACAGATGGTCTTCAGTTTCTTTAAAGTTTAAATTATGTATATGGAATTATAAAGTTATACCGAGAATAATTTATACATTTTTTTGTTCCTATTTATTTTTAGCAATACGTTACTTTTTATCATCTAAGTTAATAAGCCGTTAGTATATTACCCTACTTAAAAGTTTCAGGATAATTGAAGCAAAAACAACTACATTTACATGAGAGTGACGCGTCACACGTATTCTCCCGGAGAGGTGGGCTCTAGTGAGTGATGCTCCTTGCATCACTCACTAAAAACCTGATGATGACGCCCTGTCAGAATCTGATGGGACGCCCCATAGTGGGCCAATGCCTGCCTGGGGTCGCGGGGGTGTCTTAACAGGTAATAGTGAGCTTGGAATGTAAGGGGCTGTTGAAGGAACACAAAAGAGTTTTTAGTCAGTACGAGTCTGACAGTATCTTACGTCCTTTGTAAGCTTTGTTAGGGATCAAGAAAACCCTGTAGACCGTAAAAATAAGACGGCAAAGAGTGCTATATCCGCATTCCGCAGCCACCCAACGTTTCGGCCTGTATAACGTATGTTGGTCGGGCCATGGGCAGGTCGGAGGTAGTGCCGCCGCGGGCGAGGACTCTTGATGATTTTACCACGATAAAATAAAAGCATCAGGCTTTTGGAGGCAATCGCTGTCTTAGTAAACCGTGGCAAAGCTTTAGTGACTATCCGATCTTATTTTCGGGGTAAACATGACCAGACATTGTATTTAAAGACAGAGAGGGTTGCGTCTGTTAATGAGAGAAATCATTATACATATTTTGAAGTTCTGGTAATACCAGCCAGTTAACCAAGCTTCATGTTTCATTCCCTACGCAGATGCGCCTACTTGACATAGACAAGTAGTAGGACTTCGGGTCAATCAAAAAAGAAAATCAAATAAGTCTCCTAGAATCCGCGCCACAACTGACGTCCTTTTGACGTGGCGCTAGTGTCCAAGTCATTTAAAAATTCTATTTAAAAAGTTGTAGTACCACGATTTGTCCGCAGGACTTCAGTCGTGGCGTGGTGTTAAATGTTCCACAATTCCACAATACTCCGCAACTATCACACAATGCTATCTAGTCCCAAGCTAAGCAGAGCTTGTGTTATGGGTACTAGACAACTAATAAACATACTTATATATGTCTAAGTACATAAATATTAGAGATAAATTACACCCAGACACAGAACAAAGGATGATGCCAGGGCTTCTATGAAATTTGGTCCTACCCTCCAATAGCAACATATGATACGTCGTTGGATAGGTATTTTTAAGCTGAACAAAAAATACAATGGCACCAAGTCTGAAATATTAGTCAGTTCTGAGATATGTTTGTTTAAATATGGCAGTTTAAGATATAAGCAAATCATATTTTTTTCGTAACATATTACATTTTTGTGCAGAGGAGGAGGAGGAGAAGCTCGGTTCTAAATAATGACAGCCGCACAGGTTGATCTTCCATGTCAAGCCGCGCTTGCCGAGGTCGGTTTCTGGATTGGTGACCATCTATCTGAGTTTTCTCCGTACCTCAGAAAGCACTTAAAAGCTGTTGATTACGGCTGTCATTAGTAGATCTATGACAGTCGTTACCCACTAGAGAAGCTCGCTTTGCCGTTAACCACCTCCACTACGGAGATAGGAGTATTTTTTGTTCAGCTTAAAAATACATATCCAACGACGTATCACATGTTGACCAAAAATTGCATCATCCTTTAATGATCGTGCTCATCACACAAACATTTGTCCTGGGTAGGAATCGAACCCACGACCTCCGGCATAGTAGTCAGGGTCACTAACCACTAGACCAACAGGCCTGTCAAATGTTTTTCTTTGGAATTATAAGTGAATGATTAAATCGAATCTAACTTAACATAATAACCATAAAATTCTAAGCAGTAAAACGAAGGTTATCGTGATAACGTTACAGTTGCCAAGTGCATGTGAACTGAGGGAAACGACTGTGACCAATGCAATTTCTATTCATAAATAAGGTTTTTTCATTTTGTTTTCAGATGACGAGCCTTTCCGAGGGGATGAGCAACTCAAAATATTGATAGGTGCTCAAACGGAAATAAAAATAGTTGCTCTAAGCATAGGTGCCCTAAAATAGCAGCTCAAAACGGAATACCTTGATTTTCGGTAAAATGCGAAATAAATAGATAAATAATGGAATCACATAATTAATTAAAATTATTAAACAAAAACAAACAACATTTTCAGACCGTTTTACTGCATACAGACCAAATAATTTGCAAACAAAACTGGCAACTCTCAAAATATCGATAATCCCATCACTATTCCCAGCATATCGATAAAAAAACCTGTTACTAACAGTACGTACAAGCGTATTGTGAAACTTCTCACTTGCTAATTGCGATGCGTCTAGAGTTCCAGACGGTTTTGCTCGTTTTTCTCACAGAAAATAGATCGGCCATTGTTTCAATTGCGTGCACTTCTATTTATAGATGAAGACTAGTGGCGCCCTGTGGTGTGGCTTGTGTTTAGTTCACCATTATTTTTTAAATCTTTCTTCCTGAGAAAAATGGAGACTAAGATGGATCCATTATATGAGAATTATATATATTTTTTTAAATTGTTATTTGAGATGGGTTTCACAACCAGTGCATCTTCCTAGCCTTTGTTTCAACTACGTATATTGGTGTCGGCTCCCAGTCGAACCTGGCGCAACTGAATATCAGTATTTTACATGGAGCGACTGCCTATCGGACCTCCGCAGCCCAGTAACTGGGTGATACGATACCCCATGGTTAGACTGGTTGTCAGACTTTGAGAGTTTCTGACTAACAGTAATGACTGTCAAAGATCTAGAAATGACAGCAGGTACCAACGGATTTACGTACTTTCCGAGGCACGGAGGAAACTCGCTATGACGCTGACGGTCACCTATCCACAGAACTACCTAGGCAAGATCTTAAGATTACCTACTTTATCCAATTTCGCTTGCCAGATTATATATGTTACGGCTAATACCCGAAGTGCGGTTACACCTAGGTTTAACCGGCTAAACCTAGGTGTATCCTTCCTTCACAGGAGCAAGTCGACGGAGCCCCGCTCCGCGGGGCTCCTTCTTCTGCGTGGTTAAAAAAAATCTAGTTAGATTAGACCTTCACCGTCTTATTACAAAACGAGGTTTAACTATAAACCCAGGTTTAAATCACGTCAAACTATGGTTTACCTAAAAACGTTATTACAAAACGTGGTTTTGCGTTAAACCATGGACTAAACCTTGGTCTAACTTTAATCCACGCCGCCTAGGGGGCGGCGTGGATTAATTGTTTAGCGGTGGTCTAAGTCGTGTCAGTTTTTCATTGAATATTTTTCATTGTATTGTTGTTTTTGTGGTATTTTTACCTAAAACATGGTCGACTTAATGGATAATGATCCTAGATTAACACTTAGGCTACTTTTAATTTCGTTATCATGTTCCCGTGGGATAATTTCCTGACATACTTATACCAAACATACTTTACTTAGACATACACTAGTAATGTTCACATTAATAAAGATGGTGAAATTATTAAAAAGAGGCAACTGTTCTAAAAAATGAAAACAAAACTTCATAATAATTCCAAAAAATAATTAGTAAACATGTCATAGTTTATTATGACGCGCGAGAATGTTACGTACTTACGTTCCATTACGCGCTTTAAATGTTATGTAAGTAAAGAATCCAACATTAAATAATATGCTTAAAAAATCAAACAACATTATAGGAAATGACTTATATCTAAATTTTAAAAATAAAACAATATTTTTAATATCTCTAAACCTCAATTAATCATAAACGAATTATGAATACATTCTATTTTCTGGTAATATGGAACGTTGCAATCGAATGATATCATGGTGAACGAATGAAATTTGTATTAATCTGTGGTTGGATTTAGACCTCGGTTCAAATGACGGTACTAAGAAGTCTGAGGTTTATTTATGTTTTGTAATACGAATAATTTTAAACCATGGTTTAGCACTTAAGCCTAGACTTGATAATTCTGGTCTAAACCAGGGTTTTGCGTTGTTTTTGTAATAAGACGGTTAGTGGTTAGACCTAGTTCTAACCGGCTAAACCTAGTTCTAACCGAAGTTAAGTAGGATACACCTAGGTTTACCCGTTTGTGGTCGGTTACACCTAGGTTTAGCCGGTTAAACCTAGGTGTAACCGCACTTCGGGTATTAGCCGTAACATAATATACTCGTCAAAACAAAATAGGGGCCACTTATTAAATTGCACTTTAATCAAGTATCACTCTTATTCTGTGTACATAATAGATGGTAAATACCTTGTTATGGTTTCTTTCAAGTATTAATATTGTTTCTACTGCATAATTGGAAATTCATACTTTTTTAAATTAGATATTTAAGATTTCATCGAATGTACGGTTTGGTGTTTTTTATTTTTCAAACTTCTAACGGAGTTTTCTTCGACTTATACAGCAAGTAGGCTGTAACGATTGTTTAATCTCATAATGCTATTTATTCGGAGACATATGGATGCAAAAACAGCCACTTGGGGTGTTACCTTAATCCAGGGGGGGCATAGCCAGAAAAGGAAGGTCTTATGGTGGAATATTCCCAACCAGTGGTTCAAAAAGTTTGAAACTGGTCTCAAAAGACGGGTAATATCACCAGACGCCTTGATTTAGGAAGAAAGTAAGTAAGTAAAGCCTAAGGAGACCAATAAGTTTGATTAACCGCGCAAATAGTGCGAAAATCTACCGCGCGGACCGTACAAACTCCATTGCGTTGAGCTACAGGCACCCCTATAATTGACTAGACTATTCCGAATCGACTCCATGAAGACTAACAATACTCAAGAAGATGCTTGGTTCTCCTCCAGTTAACTGGTGCGTATGGTGCAGATCGTGAAACATTTGCAAAGAGAAAAATTATTTAACTGTTTTGAGTGGTCTTCATTGCTTTTTATTTATGACTGCAGGCTTATTTTTTTTTAATAAAGACCGATTCATTAGAGTGTAGAGAAGATCTTAACAATTGGTTTCAGATCCTTGCACTTTTGAAACAGACTGTTCCTATGAGATCTGAATTATGCTCTGGGGCGGTTGTCTCTATCACGCAAAACTGAGCTCGCACTTCGTAATAACGTTGCTGTAACTGCTCAAAATTGCGTAGCGAATGTGGTGCAACTCCACATTATCCCATTCGCACAGCAACGAGTACCTGAGTTCATCTTCAAGCAGGATAATGTTCGAGCGGACACGCTGCGACTAACAGTGCATACATTCGCTGACGTTCGAATTACAATGTTACAGTGGCTACTCAGGATTTTTACTTAAGTTTTATTCAGCATTTAAGAGATGAGTTAAAGAGGAGTGCAAAAGAAAGTAAAATTCCCATCAATACCCAGCTGGATTTCATAAACTGTCTGAAAATTTGCTGGTAGAGAATACCAAAGATAATGTTTGGTATTTAATCCTGAACACTCCACCTCCATTAAAATGAGTAGCACAGAGAGAACAGAGTTAAAAGAGAAGCTTTAAAGAACACTTTGGAACATTAAAGACTTTTTTTTTCGAGTTTTTTGATGTTTTGTGTAAGTTGATACATTCCTGCTATTCCCCACTTTTCATTAAATTTCGTTTAATTTAACGATTGATTGGAATACAAACTTAATTTTTGAGTATTTCCAAAAAAAATCGTTAATATTAATCAGATTCAGTCATTATAACCAGTAATATTTAAATATTATTTAATAAATCGACAAAAATAAGTTGGCCCTTATTTTCTTTTGAGTAGTATATATAGTGACAAAAGTTTTAATTCTGACTACAAGGCCTTTAACGTCGGTCCATTATCTAAAGAATAAAGTAGTCCATAATCTACTTAGAATGACGATAAGCTGTGTTGCTTAACGTTTTTATCAGCACAATTTATTAGACTTCTTTTAAATATTATCTCAGTAAGTATAGCACAGCGGGTCTAAAATGATAACTTAGCAATGTTCTTAATGATTCACTACGTGAACGTCATTAGCGGTTCTTATAATATTGATAAAATGTTAAAAACAGAATTTCAGACCAGAGGTTGGAATTAGCAGTTATTTGTAACTGCATGGAAATGTTAATATTATATGGATCTTCCCGGGATTTCTAATAAACAATCCCGTGAGGCCAACAGTAAAGAAATAAATAATGAAAATTTCGTTCAAGAAAGAGATTTAAATGGTCTTAAAATTATTTTTGACTTCTTTTAGAGATTGGCAATTTTAACCAGTTAATGCTCAGTCCATGCATCTATGTTTAGATATCACAAGTCTAAAAGCCAACCATTTTAAGAATTCTAGAAGAGTTGCTAATCACATTGCTGGAAATTCATAAGAAGTAAATAATTTTCAGGAATATTGCTTAAAGTAGCCGTTTTAGCCCGCTGGAATTATGCGGGCAGATTAATTTAGACCCAGCACTTAGTAACATGCCACTGATAGTAGTTCCAACTCGAGTGCTACTATCAATCTGACCTGAATATTTAGATAAATACGTCGAATAGACAGATGTAGGGCGTTTTAAAACTGTAGTTATATTAATTTTTATTCGGGGGCCAATGTAACACCGCACCTCTTAAGAATAAAGATATAGATGGAAGACCAACTCTTCCTAAGGTCGTCTTTTCTCAGTAAAGTGGAGCTAAAAGAAAACCGCTTCTAGAAGTTTTCTAGCAGCATAACATACTAAGCCTATAATGTTCTCACTGCTGGGACACAGTGCCTCCTCTCTGAAAAGAGTGGGACATAATCCACTACGCGGGCTCAGTCCGGTAAGATGGATGTTACATGTCTTCGAATTTTTGGTTCACAATGTTTTTGAAAGCAGTGGTAATGATATAAATCAGGGTTTTTCAACCTGTGGGTCGCGACCCCCTGGGGGGTCGCCAAGCCTTTTCAGGGGGGTCGCGAAGCTTCTATATGTGAGTTGGAAAAGCTACAGCATTAAAAAAAATTATGAAAAAGATTATATTAAGGCACTCCCTCACCGCAAGCTTCCTGTAATGTAACGTTACAAATTCGAGCATTTCATCGGTGAGGGAAAACTTACTTACATAAAAATGAGTAACTGTGTTTTATTGAATATTTATTTGTCACAAAAAAAAATATAATTATTTAAAAAATCAAACAGGTGGGGGGGGGGTCGCGAAATATTTCTTCATACTAAAGGGGTCGTGCCATGAAAAAGGTTGAAAAACCCTGATATAAATGACACAAAGTAATGCGCCTAGCTGAGATTGAACCCACGTCCTACAATTCGTACTGTAAGTTCATCGTTACCCTTACCACTGAGCCATCACCACAAGTAACTTCTAGAAGTTTCCTTCTTTGAAATACCGAAATGAAAACTTTCACATCATAGCAACGTAAAATAATAAACACGTTTTGAAACTTAAGTGGCCTGCTATCTAATAAGAGTGTTGGTAGCCGGTGCACCCGGAAGCGAATGTTTTTACTATAATTATTAACATTGATAATGATAACATAATCACTATAATTTTCCACGTGGTCGTGGTCTACTAGTTCATTACAGTGGACGACCCGGTTGCTGGATACGAATTATCTCACTCACCTATTCATTTATTAAATCTAGAGCATTATAAGTGGAGTAAAGAAAAGCTATGTATTAAGATGTCTTTAGAAATTAAAGCCAGAAATATATCCCTTTTTTTGCCTGGTAAAATCATCAAATGAGTCCTCCAACCCCGTACTGTGAGACTTGTACTGACTAAAATCCACGGTGTCCTTCATTAGCCCTTTTTGTTCCGGGGTCACGGTGATGGAAATAAGTCCAGCGACCCCGGCAGGAGAAATATATCCCTTATATTGTTAGATAACATCTTTTAACTATGAAGAGTTATTTTTTTAGGACAATCCCGTGCGACCACCAGAATTCTCAGTTATGGAGAATAATGTACTAACTGTTGCTGCTACTCTTTATCTTTTTTCTTAAATGTATAAATACGTTTTTCCTTTGTGTTTCTTTTTCTCATGTATACTTATTGTATCTCTGTATAATTGCTGTTGTTCTGTCCTGTGTGTGTCAATAAATCATTTTTCTTTCTTTCTTTTACTCGAAAATTATTCAACGGGTACATAAAATCGGGATATAAATCCTGTGTCCACTTTATTAACTACCTGTGTACCAAATTTCATCTAAATCCGTTCAGACGTTTTTGGATCCCCCCAAAACGCTTCATAAACGCCTCCTAAGGAATATTTCCTGGTCGCGGGACTTATCTCTTTACCGTGACCCTGGAACGTTAAGGGCTATTTTACTAGGATAAGAAAAAGGAATATTTCCTACTCAAATACCACTCAACTCATAATGAATCTTTATCACAGTTAATGTTAATGTTGTATAAGAGTTGTCAACAGTAAATTACATAACGATAGACGTAAATACATACATAGCTCACGAGATATCTCGAGTAGGTACATAAATAAGACGATTGCTTATTTACTTTATTTTGAATTGCTGTCTACTATGACGTAGGTATATTTATTTACCTGCTAAGAGTAAATTTCACTAATGAAGTTTCGTATTTGAGGATAGCCAGGAACGAGAGCTGCTGAGAGGAGCACTTGTATGTTGTAGGATCACGGTAAATGAGATAAGACCCGCGACCCCGTCAGGCTTTGGCCTTCTAGGGAGGGGCCCCGGCCCCGTCGCCCGTCATCATGCTGATGCTCTTTGAGGCACGGGTGGAACACAACGCGCCGTCGACCCACGGTTTTGCCCTGGATCAGCCATACCCAAAATATCGGAAACTAATCGTCAAATAACAGAAATACCTCGAATTAGAAACAATTTGAAGTTTATCAATGGTTAATAGTGTGAATTATCATTCAATCTTATCGTGATGTTGCGGATAATGAATGTAATTTTTGAACGCGGTTTTAGGCTGTCTGTCCACAGTAGCGGAGAAATAATATCCAATAGGACTGCATCACGGAAGAGGAGCGGAGATTTAATGCAATCTTTAATATTTCCCTGTTCCTTCTCTGCTCCATAGCCTTGCGCTCGGTCGCGCCTGGACGCCCTGCCCGGGGTGGGACGACTCATTTGATGATTCTACCACGTAAAAATAGGGCAAAACCGTGTTTATTTACTTAATCGAAGTTTAAAATGTTTCCGTGCCGGTATCAGTAAATGATGCAACTGGCGTTAACTGTTGCGAACATATCATCATAATCCAGGGCCGCGCCGACCCCTTGCAGCGCCTGTTGCAAAACCTATGGAGCGCCTAGGCACCTGTGTGCAAAACCTATGAAGCGCCTTTTTATGTAGTCGTCTTTCAAATTTCTTTCATAAATTCAATTTTTTTCTGAAATATTTTCATCACTTTTATCAATTTAACAGTTTCTCACCATCTACTTACTTATTGATACTCAAGTATTAAAATGTAATGTAACAAAAGTAATTTCAACATTGGCTCTATGGTCATCCGGCGCCTCTATTGCCCTGGCGCCTGTGTGCGCCGCACACTTCGCACATAATATGGGCGGCTCGGCCCTGTCATAATCATTAGTCACTATCTTAGTAGGTATTCAAGTTTACTATCAACTATGACTATTAATGTATAACTGATCTATGAAGAATTTATATTTGAAAATATCTACATTGCGAAAACATTTTGATCAGACCCAGGAGCTTTGATAAAATACGCTCCAGTAAATAAGCTCTCAAAGCCCTTAATATATAAGGAAAGATGTCGACATTCAGAGAACGGTATACAATTATAGGTTCCTGAAATTAAATGAAATCCTACCTGCCAACCTTAGCAGAAAATTCAGCGACGTTAGAGTAACATTAGAGTAACCAAAATGTTCTCTCCGATATAATTTAGTTAGGAGTAAAGCTTTTCATTTATAAGTTAAATTAAATAATTATACAAATTTCATGAGTTTCATGTTCGAAATTAATGTTTTTAATAAGTTTTGTATTTGAGAATGAAAATGCTGCGATTTACGAAATCTAATTGAGACATTAAATGTTGATAGATAGGGTGAGAAAGACTGAAGAAAATATGGATAGATTGTATACATACCTATATAATTTTAAGAAAGAAAAAGAAAACGATAACCTGACAGCTGATAGCGATGAGAAGCTGATAAGCGCAAACCCCAAGGTAGATGAGACAAGAGCAGATGAACATGATAATAATAACTGTAGATAAAAGGTACCTAATTACAGCCCAGGAAATTAAAAAGAACAGACAAAATGTCTGAAAACTACAATGTCAAAGATATCATATCAGATCCAACGCAAGGCTATACAAATATTAGTCAAATGTCGCTCAAAATTTTTGCAGTTTGATCCATGTTTGCAAAGCTATCGAAATAGTTGGTACCTACGACTGATAACGGATAACGAACAGGCAGACGAGTGATTACATTGTGTAATCGCAAAATAAAACCTATAGAACATGTTAGTACTTCACCAAATTGCTGATAAGAAGTTTATGAATGTAGCATTAGCCATAGAACGTAAATATAATAAGTTTGCCATAGAAACACAAATATGTTGGTGACAAATTATATCCAGCTGCAACAAAATTGAAACGAAAAAAGACCTTGGGGGTTATGAACCCCAAGGTTTTCGTTGGTCTTTGCTCGAAGGTATGCCTTGGCACACATGAAAGCAGATCACCACATACTCAGAGGATGAATAAGGCTGCTAGTAGTAATGATGATGATCACGGCTTATGCAGGGTTCATTATTTCTCATCAAAGAAAAAAAAAATTATAGGCCAGAAAGATAATTTGATGGAGAGGATAGGCTTTAAAAGTTTATTTATAAAAGGCTTACTTCATTGAGATAAAAAAAACATGAATAAATTAAGAACGATATTAATGAATTCCAAACTGCCTTTATTCTACACGTGTTTTTTTTTTTTTTTTTTTTTTTATCGTGGTAAAATCATCAAATGAGACCTCCAACCCCGGGCAGGGCGGGAGGTACTGTCAGACTTGTACTGACTAAAATCCACGGTGTCCTTCAGTAGCCCTTTATGTTCCGGGGTCACGGTAATAGAAATAAATCCCGCGACCCCGGCAGGCTTTGGCCCTCTGAGAGGGGGCCCCGTCATTTTGCTGACAGCTCTTTGAGGCGCGCGTGGAACACGACGCGCCGTCGACCCGGGCATGGTCCATGGTCGGACAGCGAGTTGCCCTTTACTCGCTGTCCGCATGCCCGCGCCTACGGTGGCCGGAGATCGTCTTGCGACGTACGGCGCCGTGGGCGTACACCACTGATTCTACACGTGTTGCTTGTCAATTTAATCAAGTTGCATGAGGTACTATGTAGGTCTGCATCTGTATGTTTTGTGATTACAATATTATTATTATACAACATAATGAAATATTTGTTATCTCACACCAGATAACGGGTTATCGCTACCCTGATTACGATGTTTCATTAGTAATTAACTCTGACAGATTTGTCTGTTATCTTCAACGAGTTTTGGTAAAGATATTTTGATTAACTTCCAGTGTTTTACAAAAGATTGAAGCTTTTGTGTCAGGGATTTTCTTGTTTATGCTCACTATGCGCAGAAACGTATTAGTGATTTTAGGCTCAGATATGAAAGGAAATGATAATTAATGGAGCACCATTATTAATAAAATTGACAACATAACAGTACCAGCTATTTGATGTGCCTCCAAAAGTCATATTAAATTCTTGGGTGTCTTCTTAGTATTTAAACCAATTGACAAGTATTCCTCCGAGACAAGACTTTGCATAACACGCAAAGACCAAAGATGCTTGCATTTACACAATAATATATCGTTTGTATTAATGTATGCAAATGTTGCTTGAAGGTGTCTGTGAATTAATTTGCATTATTGTTTGAAGTTACATTTCATTGTTTAAAGAAATGACTCGTTCTATGCTGAATTTGTAGTACCTGTCTGTAAATATATCAACGTCAGTATTGGTCGTTACTTAATTCAGAACAAATTAGTGTTGGACCAAGAATAGGTCCCTGGGGTACACTAATTTCCGCTAAGTGTAATTACTGCCAAGGGTAGTACAAAATGAAGATGGAGCCTTGATAATGCTCTAATTATCCTTAATGTACACTTGAGGAACTCTACAACAACTAAATGTTTTACAAAATGTAAGGTCTAGTTGACAATGTAGTCAAATGCCTTTGACAAGTCTAGACAAACAATAGACTTACGTCAGTCGAAGTATCCATACTAATTTATTACAGCTTATGTACGGATAGAGTTTACGATATTATTTTGTTCTAGAAATCAAAGTAGCCTAGACTATAATAATAATATTAATATACGATAAGTGCATGATAACCTACATTTTAAACATCATCAATATGCAAATGTATTGTGATTAGTTTAAAATGAATCTTGGTTCATAAATATGAATGAAATAACTAATTACTGTAAGATCGTGTATTATTAAAGTCTGTCCATTCTAAGAGGAAACTAGATATAAACATTATTAACAACATGTCGGATCACATTATTTGTATAAGTACTTATCGGGAATAATTGGCGTAAATAAGGATAAAAACAAAATAAAATGGTAGAAGAAATACGATCACGAATAAACCCGGAACATTTAAACAATAAACTTAGTTTCACATTTGTATGCAAATTAAATTAATACAAGGATGAGCAATTGCGTGCCACTTGTAATTTATTATCACTTATGTACACATGTGGAATGCCGGTAGCAACACGGAACATTAATATTAAGGCCCTTCGTACACAAGGTGACTGCAGTATCCGATACCTTGCGACTTCGGTATCCAAGCGACTATCGGAATAAAATTCATAGAGGTTCGGACACAGGCACGCGTCAATGTATACCAATATCGTAAAGTATCGGAGACTTGCGTCGCCTAGTGTACGAAGGGGCTAACAGTACCAACATAGGTATATTTGGTGTTACGCTCATTTTCTACCTCTAATCTATGGGGATTTGTGCAGCAGTGGGTATTTCAGCTGAACAAATCAATATCACTGTATGGGAATGGCCTATTTTTATTAGTCCAACATTTCCTTTTTTCCGTGGCAGATATGTTCGATGTTTGACTTAAATTCGTTTATTTATTTATGCTAATCTATGAAGCAGTGGCGCTCCGTTCTTGTAGTTCAAGGAAAATGATTGAATTCTAATAGGTATATAAATATTACCTACGATATAAACGCAATCATTATAGGTAAAGTGGACATGATGTTCTAATTTTATATCATAGACAAAAACAGTATCTTTTTTTAGAAAATTTTGCCATACACTAGGAAGTGCACCTACTCTGTCCTGTATTGCTAACATCTTCAAACATGTCCATGTTAATTTCGTTAATAAACCGCTCAAATCTTAAAACGTGTGTTTCGACACTTGTTTCAACTCCAACATTGGAATATTAGCACTTGTTTGTTTGCAAAAGATTTAACTTTGAGTAGCTTGGTGCGTAAGCGTGCAATCTTTATTGAGATCTAAGAAGTTATGGGCTTTTGTAAGAATGAACTGTGATTAATTATTTGACCCGTAGGATGTCAATAGATGAACAATACTGAACATGGCAAAATGGTCACTCAAAAGTCTCGCTGATAGTGGCGTGTATGTCGGATCATGCAATTTACTAGCTGGGTACTAGAGTTTTTCTGAGGGATTTATTCAAGGAGATTGGAATTCTGACGGTGGCATCGTGGCATCTCAATTCATCTTTGCCAACATTATATAGGCTTCCTCTATAGTTTTCTAATAAGAGCGGTCCGAAGTTGTCTGTATCCAACACGATCCTGTGGTCTTCACCGTGATGTCGGGGGGAACATAGATATAAAAACAATCTTACAAATTGACCAACCCCTTGAGAAATCGGAATAAACTATGTTAACTATGTACAAACCTACAGTAGCTCTAGGTATGTACCTAGTTAACTTTAATTTAACTAGGTACCTAGAGCTACTGTAGAATATAATAATTCCGTTGAACTAGATACTGTTATAACAAAACGTTATCTAAATAACACAGAGGCGAGTTCTAAGGTTAATTGAAGTGATATCGTTAATGACCACTGTTAGCAGATGAAATGTTTAAGATCTAATATTTACCTAATGAAGTATTATAATGAAATAATGTGGATGGTTGATGAGATGAAGACCTAAGAAAAGATGGATTGTGTAAGGAATGATATGAAAGAAGCATGATAGAGAAGAATGGAAAAAAAAACAAATTACGTCCACGTCCAGTAAAATAGGATAGGGGAGGAAGATGATGATGATGATGATGATGAATGACTATGCTGTGTTTTGTAAGATGTATTTCATAGATGTGCTTCATAAACATACTACTAATACGTTATTGACTTATTGTGTTACTTTATAACAACAAATAAGCAACCTAAAGATTCCTGAGAAAGCTCTCCGGTATCCCTTAGTCAAGTCATCAAAACTCTAGTCTTATAAAGTAAGACTTGAGTTTTGATGTGCGTTCTGTAATACGGGCCTTAGACTTGGATTGCGACTTGCGACACAACAACAATCAGTGTATTTTTTTTATCGTGGTAAAATCAACAAATAAGTCCTCCCACCCCGGGCAGAGCGGGAGGGACTGTCAGACTTGTACTGACTAACATCCACGGTGTCCTTCAATAGCCCTTTATGTTCCTGGGTCACGACAAAGGAAATAAGTCTCGCGACCCCGGCAGGCTTTGGCCTTCAGAGAGAGGGCCCCGTCATTTTTGCTGACGCTCTTTGAGGCGCGCGTGGAACACGACGTACTGTCGACCCGGGCATGGTTCATGGTCGGACAGCGAGTTAACAATCAGTGAATTAGTATAAAATTTATGGTAGGTGAAAAAAACTGGGAGTATGAGAGTGGCGTAAACCTAATTTACGGTTAATTAATTTGAAAATAAGATGCATTGCTAGTGTTTGGGTTCGTTCCGATGTTTGCCAGTGCATATCCATGCTAAACCTCGGCAAAAACATGGTTGTATTACATCAGAATTTTACCAATGTGTAAATATACATTATCACATCTTCTTCAGTTGATTAAAATAGGTATGTTACCAGCTGACATTTATGACACCCTATTGTTAGCTGTCCAATCTATTTAGAGCTCTCTCATCGCCTTTATTGCTATAAACATATGGATGAGTTTTGAGAATTGCAGCAGATTTTAAACTGGGCAGGCACATGGCAACAGCTTAAGAAACACGATGTTTTCGTGTTTGAATATGTAATGTATTCAATTGTATGGTCGGAAATGTCTATTATGAGATACCGGTTTGTGTGTGGGTATATAGTAATTGAAAATATTTGTATATATATATCTTTGTCTTCGTATATATGATTACGGCGACAATCTATAGGTGAATAAACTATATTTGGTGCATTAAAAATCGAAAGAAAACTGCACAGTGTATTTAAATATTATTTGCACTAAATCGGGGTAAATTTTATAAAGGGGCAACATTATCATCTTTGCGGAAAATATTATTTATTTTACTTGTGATGTAACGGGTTTTTGTTTTCGTTTATTTTGAACAAAAGACGTGTTTTTGCAAAAATAATTTATATTTTTATAATGTACAAGAACTGAGATATTAAAAAATCTAAATATTAGTTTTGTCATATGAATATTCTTTTTATAAATATAAAAGTACTAATAAATATTGCGCGTAGGTATCGGAACTTCTTTAATTAAATCGTTAATACAACTTCGTCGGAATTATTACCTCCTGTATTATATCCAAATTAAAACAAGTTCTTTTGTGAGTTTTATATACGGCTAGAAAATAATCAAAGAAAAATATACCTTAACAAGTTAAACATCAATTTAATTAATAGCTTTTGGCTATTTTGGTGCTACAGCATTATTGTAATTCTATTATAGAAAATTATCAAGGGGTTTCACAAATGTAACAAAGGCGAATATTGTGTTTGATCTCATAATTGTTTAAGGTCCTTATAATTGTACGTTGGGCTTCATTACCCCAGGAACAACGTGCTTCTCTAAGTGACGTGGATTGTACCAGCGTTCATTAATACAAACACATTTGGGTGCTCATAATTGGCTACTGAGGAAAATTACAGTTACAGCTCAGTCTTTGTCACAGAGTGGTCTGTATGGAGTGGAAGTATGTGTCCACTTTCCCGTCCCGTCAGTACGAACATAATTTTATTGAAAACGAAAGTTAATTCAATAGTCAAGCAATAAGCAGAGTTTTGCCAAGTCCACTAATAGCACCTGTCAACAAGATCTTGAAGAATTTCAACCTAATTTAGTTTCAACAAAGCATAGAAAGTAGGAGTGATGTTTATTTGTCCAAGTGACGCGGACCTGTGGGCTGCATCGGATGATGATACCATGATTAGCTTCTGGCAAAACGTTTAGCCTGTCAGTCACTTTAAAGATGGTGAGACTTGAGAATAGGGATCGTGGATAGTAATAGAATGTTTAGGTTACAAAATATTTCTAGCAACAGCTTTTCATGAATTTCGGATAATGGCAATCCTATAATCCACAAAGATTTTTGCGAGTTACGTTTTAAATCCTATGCAATGAGGGCCGAGCCAGTTCCATAAACATGGCATAAATTCTGAATCCACTCATTACAGGAGAACATAAGTAATATTTACCTGTAAGTGTGCACATCCTCCGACTATTGATATCCTGCATCACTTGCCGCATCACACCGCTGAGTGCCTTAGCCTCGCCAGAAATCGACTGTTTCGACAGCCATTCTGTCTCCAGTTCCATTGATAACTGCGCAAAAAGTGATTTAAACTTTAATATCAGCAAGATTGAATAACTTTTTGTTTGTAATGGGTTTACAGGATATCAGGTTTAGGTTGGAAGCGATACTTTATAACCGCTTCTTGTAAACTTCGAGAGTTCGAAAACTTCTTCATTCGAAATCTTATTTAAAACAAGACCATTGTACTCGAATGTGGCTTTTCAATTTATTTAAATGTGTCCCCATTTCTAAGTTTCTTCCATTATTATGGTAAAATTGTGACAGACAATATTCTCTGCTTTGCTTCTAAAATCAATATTTGCATTATTCATCTATATGAATAATGTAAATAAAGATTTTAAAAGCAAATAGAATACAGTTAGTTGTTTTGGGACACCCAAAATAAATGCAACACCATTTCGGAGATATAAAATCTTATACGTATGCATGCTGCATTTAGTCTTTTATACCTCTTAATAAAATCGGAGTGTGCCATTTACATAAAGTGTCGTTGGGCAATAAGATTTTATCATAATATTCTAGTAGGGTCAGATGGTGAGAGAGGTCAAATGGATCTTATGTAGGTGAGACTCGTGGCGCCATATCCATTGAGGTTCATTAGGATTCTATTGTCGCTAAAACTTTAAGATTTACCAGTCCAGTGAATCGCTACCAAATCTATAAGATTACTAGCGGCCCGTCCCGGTTTCGCACGGGTGGAGGACCCGGTCTAAAATTTGAGATTTAAACTATCCTATCTCTCAAGTTGGATCGAACTGCACATGGTGTGCGAATTTTATTATAATCGGTTTAGTGGTTTAGGAGTCCATTGAGGACAAACATTGTGACACGAGATTTATATATATTAAGAAGATGTTTATTCTAGAGAAAAAATAGGTATATCAGAAGTATTAGAAAGATTTATGAAGTATCAGGTATAGGTAAACCAATCGAACTCAAAGGTTATCGCACTACGGATCAGGCAAAATACAACGTTGGGGGATGGAACCTTAAACCTGGTGATGATTTACCTCGTTTACGATAGTTGATGAATACCTTTTGAAGATTTTAGTTATTATTATATACTAGCCGTTTAGCTTACTTATCGAAAGAAGACAAAAACCTTAGAAAGACTGGGGAAAAGCTTCCTTCTTCATGCCAGACAACTCGATGTTTAGTCTACAGTCACATCAGTACCGATGATGTCCGCTTAGGACGATCTTTATCTCAGTTTTGTCACAAAAAAAATACGTAGATGTGTATAGTTGTTTGACTGGCCCGTTGGTCTAGTGGTTAGTGACCCTGACTGCTATGCCGGAGGTCGTGGGTTCGATTCCCACCCAGGACAAATGTTTGTGTGATGAGCACGATCATTTGTTCTGTGTCTGGGCGTAATTTATCTATAATATGTATATATTTAGAAATATATAAGTATGTTTATCAGTTGTCTAGTACCCATAACACAAGCTCTGCTTAGCTTGGGACTAGATGGCGTTGTGTGGTAGTTGTGGAATATTATATTATATATTATTATATTATACTGACCAGGTATTCTGTAAGCTTCTTGACGAGAGGCTCGAGGTGCACCGTCCTGGCCCAGGCATCGCATACGAAACAGAGGTTGAAATAGTACGCATTGCGAGCGTACTTCTTGTTGTCTATCCGCACTGGGAAGCCCAGGATCTTCGACCCGAGAAGGGTTCTGGGGAAAAGAACAAAAAATTTAGAAGTTTTTAGGCAAAGTTTACCTCAAAACTACAAATACTTACCAAAAATTAAAGATTAAAAAAATGATTTTATGTGAAAGTAAGTCAAACCAGTGAAGATTATGTAGGTGCTGCTAACTTTTCTTACGTAATATTTGTTGTTAATTAGTGCTAACCAAGTGTACGCGTTGTACAGTAGGCCGCATGTTACTGGCAATGACAAACAGTAGGTCTATGTCTTTATTCAACTAAAATGAAACGCGCCTCTAATCTCGGCCAACTCAAGGTGTTACCATACAGTTGATTGTCCATTATCAGGCAGGTAATAGGTACTACGAGGTACATTATATATTTTTAATTAATCCCATTTAAAGAGTCAACACGCGTATGTTTAGGTAAGATACGATTAATTTGTTAAATCTACGCACACAATCTCACAGGAAGCACTAATCAAGGTTATTATTACATTTTCTATTGTGTCAAACATTACAAGAAATGAGACAGTGATGGCTTGATCATTTGTTTCTATGCAAGCAGGTGTACGGAAGTCAGTGGAGCCAGTGGACCTGAACTGCGGAACGGTAGGTAGCCATTAATTAGATATACATATATGTAGGTAGGTAGCTACCGCGTGCATTAATACCGTACCTCGTTATAGGGTGATATCACGGTTGGCGACCTTTACAGTTTTTCGTCGCAGTTTTTTTTTTTTCAAAAACTTGCTAGGTGTAAATAATACCTATTTATTGAGACAGCTCACTGTCACGTTTTATTGTTGACCAATAATTTAATAATCAAAGGTATACCGATTAGGTAATTATGCATTGTAGGTATATCATTAACTAGCGGCCCGTCCCGGCTTCGCACGGGTGGAGGACCCGGTCTAAAACCCGGTCCCGATGGTTACAAACACAACAAAAAAATAATTATCACAATCGGTCAAGCCGTTTTCATGTTATGTCGTGACAACGGAAAACGGGTTTCATTTTTATATATATAGATGTAGGCTCATTAAAACGGGTCTTAAGGTTTTTTTTTTTAATTTGTACCTATGCATAAGACACGTCGTTTAATTTTAGACAAAGACTATAATAACACAGCACAAGTGTTCTACAAAAATATACTTACGTTAAATATTTTAAAGGTTAATTGTTTCATTGTTGTGTCGATATGTACAGACGCCAACAGGTCAACCTACCCCAATCTGTCAATTTTTACCAATCGAACATCAAGCCACCACTATAGTGATAAGTTTTTTTAAAGAATTTTGACAGATTAGGGTAGGTTGACCTGCCGTCGTCTGTACCTTCACTAGGTACACATAATGGTTATTGAATAAAAATGCAAATAAGCCATGCGGCGATAAATAAATACCTATGTACCGTAGGTATATAATGTAAATCAGTTGCGCGGCATGAAAACAATTGACTACGCTCTTTCTTTAGCTAGTACGATCACTGGAATTTCAACGTTTTGTCAATGGCAACGCTGAGAGTAGGTAATAGAAACGAGAAAATAACCAGCTAAATCTCAGTGTTCCTTTCATTTCCACACAAACACAGAACTTTGTTAGAAAGTTTTCAATAAGATTTGTTTATTTACAAAATATTGCATTTTTATGTCATAAATTTGCAACTACCCGCAAAAATACTTACACTGTCAAGGTGCATCTCTGGAGTTGTACTTTCGGTATGATATAATGACTGACTGTATCAAAAATATCTTTCGATATATAATTTTCTGGCACTTGGCATGTTATCTTCGGCCCAGCGGTTGGATGGAATTCACACAAAAATATACAACGAATCGGCCCTTCCTGTCCACAACCTTCGTAATACTTCACTTTGCCATCCATCGTAAACAAATAAATTTCAATCAACACATCACTCACATATTTCTATTTACACTTGAACAATTCACAAATAAACACACGAGGCTGTAACTTTTAACAACTAAAGTGATACACGAACTTTATTTTCATTAACGTAAATAAAACTGTTTTCGCGCACTAATTGATACACCCACTCCTTTTCGCGTATTTTAATCGACTGACGTAATTCTATTGTGGTTTATTTTGTTGATAATAAAATGACGTTTCAGTTCAGTGTTGCCGGTAATAGGACTCAAAGTTACCCTGACTTGACGGAAAATCAGATTCAGAGATCATGCAGTAATGAAACGTTGTAAAAATATGTGAACATATTAAATACTAATAAGAATCAACTAAATAATAATAGTAATGAGTAAAACTAAAAGAAATACATACACCAAAGCACGTGGTATGTGGAATATTTTTTAAAGCTCTCTCAATTGGTTTCTGAACGAGCAAAATATCAATGTCACTTACTGTCATTTTTCTACTGTAAATATTTAGGTTTTAGAAATTAATTTTATAATGGATAAACGATCTTGTAAACTGTTGATTGCAGCGACAGGTAGTGTAGCTGCCATGAAAATACCGATTCTAATAAAATCCCTATTAGAAATACCGGAGGACGAATTGACTTATGTTTTTGAGGTTATGTTTACAAAATGCATTTACATTTTGAGAAAAAAAACAAAAACGTTGCTAATATGTTCGTTATATTATCGTAGGTGCACCTTATAGTCACGGAACATGCGAAGCATTTCTTCAAAATGTCGGATTTGCCGACAGATGTAAAAGTTTATGATGATAGCTTGGAGTGGCAAGCTTGGAAGTCGAGGGGTGATCCTGTGCTGCACATAGAGCTTGGAAAGATGGCTGACATCATGGTTATAGCTCCACTGGATGCTAACACGCTAGCAAAAATGTCACAGGTGAGTGGGATTATGTTCTTAAACTGTGCCTAAACAATCTCAAAAAATCAATATGTTAAACAAAAATCAAAGCAAAAAATTATGATCCTAAAAAGGATCATCATTTTTTCATTAGTAAAATAAAATAGATAAGTAAATCGATATGTTTGAAAGTTTAAACATTCGGGGTCATTCTCATGATTGATTTACTGCAGAAATGCTATCAATGAAATCTCGTAGAAGATATTGAGTGGTCTTAGACCACACAATGACGTAACTACCAAGTTTGGTATGTTACACTTGACATGCAGACAGTGATTGATTTAGTCACTGGTAGTTTAGACAGGCATCATGATACTTTCTGTACCAACCACAAACAGTAAGCTCATTTATGTCTGTATAGTAATATGTAAATTACTTTGTATGTAAGAATAAATTGTTTCTTTAAAACTCCAGGGTTTATGCGACAACCTACTTACCTGCACAACTCGAGCGTGGGACATATCAAGACCACTTCTCTTCTGTCCCGCAATGAACACAAGAATGTGGGACCACCCCATAACAGCCCAGCAGGTGGGAACACTGAAGAGCTGGGGCCACATAGAAATACCACCAATCAGTAAGAAATTAATGTGTGGAGACACTGGTATTGGAGCTATGGCTGAAGTTGAAACCATAGTAGCGAAAATCAAAAGTGTTGCCAATGAAAAATTCAATGTAACATTTGATTGAAACTTTTTGGTAATATAATATTAAAATGTAGTGTTTGCGATGTTTTGGTGAATTACAAAGTTATTTTGCCAGTTTTTCATGCTTTTAGGGCTTTCTAGGCCAGAGCTAGTTTGAGTAGAATGGGGTTTAGTATTTTTTATTAATTGCATTTGCATTAACAGACCTAATCTAGAATTCTGCTCATTTTATAAATATTTTTTATAACATTTTGCATTGTATTGCAGATTACTGATTTTCAACAATTAATAATTCATTATAATCATTTCAATAATGTTAAGTAATGTAAGTTGACAAATTATTTTACTGATGCTATTTTATTGACTTAGGCTAGTTGCATCCTGCTTCTTTTATAAGTATGCTGTGGGCTATGACTAATTACAAAACCATCACTGTGTGTGAGGTCAGATGGCTAATATTCCATTTTAAGATATTTTAGGAGCTTTTTTAAAGATTATTCCTGTATACTCTACCAATTTTTCCAACTAGCAAGACACTGAGGAATGCAATAAATCCAAACTGCCAACTCTAGTGCTATTAACTGATCTCCAAAGATAACATCGAAACTACAACATTCCGTATTGGGGTCATTCAAGTATAACATAAGTATCAAAGAGGGTGATGATTCCCGCTATCTGCTAGTGAGAATCACCCAAAGACTTGTTTCCCGACCTAGAAATCGAACCTAGGATCTCATCATCTGCTTCTGTTTCTGAAGTCTGGACAGTTGTGACATCAGTAATATTAATTGTTAATTTCTCGATTTTTTTGTGTAATTTTGTGGGTTTTAATTCGCACAAATATGGCAACCCTACCAGTGCTTACGTAAGCATAGGGTAGGGGATAGACAAGAGTATTGCTGACTTTTGCTGACAAATAGAGGGAGGATGGAAACAATAAAATTCTGTTAAATCATGTAATACTTGAATGACTTCTTTGCCCTAATAACGGGAAAATTGGTGGGAGTGTGGAATAATCCCTTTCCAAGCAGTACAAAATTTAGGACCAAAGAGCAATGATCAAATTGTTTTAATTATAATTTTGGATAAGGCTTTTAAAACCACATTAAGGTTTATATTTTGAGTTTATTTTTTAAGAAAATTGTTTTGGTGCTGGATAGAAAATTAATCATTTTTCGACAATGCTTAAAATTAGATTAGTTGTAGGTTTATTTTGATAAATATAGTTCTTAGTCTAGAATTATCACATCCGTAATATAATATAATGGGAAAGATAGATCTTTATTTGATATTGGCTATTCACACCATTGCAAATCATGCCATAAAATAAGAAAATTTTCTAGTCTGTACAAACTGTGGTGCATAACAGCATTATGTTTATCAAGACATAATAAATTAATTGCTTCGTTCATGTAGAGGTCGCAAGAGCGAATGCTGAGCTTAAAGTCCCAGGTATTATTCCCTGAATGGGCAGTGTTATTGGGGTTTTCGTTAAGGATGTCTCAGGCATAGCCCAAGTCTGGATTTTGCCCGATTCATGGCAATATAGGTACGCCGCAGCTCAACCCTTCTGGGTACACAGGCGTGATGTTATTTGACACTAACTGCAAATATAAAAATAAGCTTTTGTTTTTATAATTTAATAAAAAAATGTAAAAACATATACATTATGATAAGCATGAAAAAATGTAGATAATTTGAAATAGTTAGCAATGTTTATATGATATCTGCTCTATCATTACTGCTCATTTAGCTCTCATAGAAATAAGTTTGGGCACCACTGCACTTGATCCTTTCACAAAAAAGAAGCCAGTACCCCAGTAATGGGGATTTTATCGGCTGACTT
Organism: Agrotis ipsilon; assembly: GCA_028554685.1. Classification (NCBI taxonomy): domain Eukaryota; kingdom Metazoa; phylum Arthropoda; class Insecta; order Lepidoptera; family Noctuidae; genus Agrotis; species Agrotis ipsilon. The sequence goes on along the minus strand of CM052969.1, from coordinate 15,036,853 downwards.
TTGTAACGGGAAATACCGATATCAACGACGATATATTACTAGACTCCGCATGCACGATCTAAAGAACAAAAACTATTCAGTTAACTCGCTGAGGTACTACGTTAGCGAGGTGGACAGGGTACTGCATTGTGATTGGCTAACTCAAGGTCTGTTCTGTTTCAAGGTATGTTTATGGCTCACAGGAGTGCTCGAAATAAGACGGATATAAAACTTTTTTGCCTAATGTGTTGACAGACATCGGTCGCCTGTTATTACGAATCTAGTAATATATCGTCGTTGACCGGTAATTATTGCGATTATGGACGTTTATACGAACATTTTCCGTCTTACTACAAGAAAGATAAATTAAAAAACTGTCAACGCCGATACGACATTTCACGTTAATATAAGGGTCGTTTTGCAGTTACACTTTTTTTAGACAAGAGTTCAACAGATTGTATTTTAAAGTGTATTATGATATTTAGTGGAATTCTCGCTGGTGTGACCACTTTTATCACTACACTTTATAATTATTGTAAATATGCAAAAGTGTGCCCACCTAATTGAATATTCATTAGATTTAAGGTGCTACAAAATGACACATATTATTTTATATTTTTAAAGTTAAATAAAATCACTGTTAATTAAATGTATGTTTTATTTATTGCATCCCAATACTGTTATTAATGCTAGCGTACATGCGATACTAACATAAACTAGGAAATCGAATACAAAACATACAATAACTATACACAAAACATTTCTATAAATTTCTACTAAAACTTAAATATTTCCTGAATACACATGACAGTATAAATTATAATGTTTGTAAGAGATTTGAAAGATTTAAAAGATTATAAAAGTTTTATGTTACATTACTATGTATTTTAATGTTTATAGCACTTGAATACATATTTAAAACGAGTTATAATAGGTCCTAAGGTTAAAATATTACTACTTAATGAAGATTAAGAAAGTATTTCACAAAGTATAGCATAATTATAACATTATTTCGAATAGGCACATACTGTTTATTATTACACTAAATTACTGAGAAATATTATTTAATAATTACAGCTTAAATATAGTACTGAAATATATAAATAGAAAGATAGCACCTAGATCGCTAAATCACTGCCAAGATATTACAAACAAAACTTCTAACTATAATAAATTAAAATTAAATTCGTATCCTAAAAGGGGATAAAAAAAAACATCAAAAACTGTAATAAATCGTAAAGAGTTTATTTCTTGGCAACACTGTAGCGATCTATGGTTTATTTTACCTCTATGGTGGGGTAAAATGGTGGGTAAAGTTATCTATTTTGAAAACACTGTCATCTGTATTCGGGAAAGAATAATAATATCCAAAATGTATAACTTGAGAAATCGTATCGACAATAATACACAACATTTTTTAATTAAGATTCAAAATAACGGTTACAGTCCACTTTTGCAGCCATCTTTATGAAATAAGAGGTAATATTTTGTGCGTTTCGCGCGCTTTGTGGACTAACATAAATTTGGGAGTAAATGAAACATTATAGACGATATTTGGTATTCTATAACAGTATTATTTGCAAAATACTTGAAGATGTTGAAAAGCATATTTACCTTAAAGCAGTTTTGCTGTTTGATATGCACTACAAGAGATTTACCCGAAGCCACTTTCAACGTCGTCGCTGTAGCAGAATTCTGGTCTTTTTTTATTTTATAATTATGGGATTAACGAAACGACGAAGTAGACAGTAAGATCGCGTCAAAGTGGAACATGTAAAATTTCATATTTATCGTAGTTATATGCGAATTGAAAGTCCTAGAGACTCTCTTACGTCACTCCCAAATCAGTAATTTTCAGAGGATGACTGCAAAAATGAAATGCATTCAAATTTGTGCATGTATAATCGTTATTAAACATAACCCTGTATATTTTATACAACTCCCAAACGAACGAATTTAAACATTTTGTCATGACTTAGCAAAACGAATGTTAAAAGCTAATGTGCGGATAAGCACCTCTATTTAATAACGTAAGCCAGAGTGCGTAGCTATTTAAATTATACTCTATACAAAAGGTAATTAAGATGATTTTTCTCCACCATTCATTACAAAATAATATTTTTCTTTTTGGGTAATTCGATAAATCATATCAAATGAAATTATAATTCTATCATGGATGTAATTTTATTAAATTATAAGCATGCTTTGTATAATTTTAATCGTTACGCGCTACGGTAAGTGCTTAAGCATCAATATATTAAATATTCACTGGATCAATTAAATAATTAAACTTATTTATTCGAAATTACAATGTAAAAGTACCGATTTCAGGCATAATATTAAATATATAGGTACCCTAAAAATTATATTGCCCGCTTACATTCTCAAGTAACTTGAGTAAATACATAATAATATAAAAAATACAATATTTACATTTTCTATTTTATGCGAAAACAGTTCTGAAATTGGAACTTTCACAGGCAAAAAAAGAAATATATTTACAATAATAATTAAGATCAACTTATTCGAAAATTCAATCAGATTATTACCAGATCAAAAAAAGAATTATTTTATTGGGGAAAAGAGTTTGTTTACAAAACTTAATCTAGATGGAATAGAATCGTATAAATAATTACAGCTATAGTGTCATGTTACGACTAATATCAGATACATAAGAGAGACAACTGTTTCTGACCGTTTTGGGCGATAATAATACAAAAGTATATAGTGACACGACATCTAGCGGCTTTCATGCAAACTTACTTTCGTATCAAACCTCGTGGTAGGAAATTAAACTCTATTTTAGTACGATAAAGTCCATTTTCCTTTAAGGTACACAAACACATGCAATTTAATACAAAATGGCAATATACTGTTAGTATTTAATAAGGATTAAAATGTAAAAGTAAAAACTAGTTAGCCGCTAAACGTCGTATCGTGGAGTAAAAAAATTTGAACTATCACAAGTAGGTAAAAAATGCTATATTATAAATGCGTATGTTCCATACTATAATATTAAATATTACTAAAAATCGTTTATTGGTTCGTAATCATGTATATGTGTACATATATAAGGACACTGTTATTAATACTTAGACTATATTTATATCGAAAAATCGCGTTACAAAACCTGTGCGTCTATTTTTAAAGGCCATTTTTGTTCTAGCGGGACTAATTGCCCATAGCTATTTGAACTATTTTACTATGAAATTCTGTGGTTTTTGGTCCTATTTCTCGATTATCTATGGCTGAGATTCACTGTTGAAAATCTTTTGTAAATTTTAAAGGTGCTATGGGCATGTAAATGATCCTAAAAGCTAAGCTCCCGTATCAAAAAAACTCGTGTAAATGGTATTGTAGCAAAATACTGGTTTCCGCAATCGCGTGTGGAATGGAATGAATCGTAGGCGTATCAAAGTTAGTATACTCTTACATATATTGCACCCAGCACTCAGGGTAGTTATCAAAAACTGGCAACACTTGCAACGGTTACGAATTTTAAATTGTCTGTTCTCATTGGACGTTTATAACTCCGCACCTTTTAGGCCTAATAACTCGTAACTAGAAGCCAATAACATTGAATATTTAAAAAAAAAATGAGTGCAATATACGCGCAATACAAAATAGGCACATCGTTCAAACGACGGTTTCGTTTTGTTTATCGAACATGGCTCGCGTGTACTTCGAAATAACTTCGTAAGTAGACTTTATGAGTTCACATCGTTCCTCAATCTCACAGTCAATCGGCGCGGGCGCAACTCTATACATGGACTTCTTCCTGCTAATCTCGTTACTAACTGGAAACTCGGTGACATTATCCTCGATATTATAGATAGCTATCGACTGTTTAGGGACCATTTCTAGGTCCTTACGACGTTTCTTTTTGTCTGTGTTGCACCTAGCATTTATGGAGTTGACGGCATTTTGTACGGGGGATTCCAGTGTCTCACTGGAGTCCAACTCGTATCATACGTCCAGTTCTTCAAGTCCTTTGGAGAGTCGGTGTGAGTTGATGCGGCGCCGGTGTGAGCGTCGGACGGCGTCAGCGCGACGGTAGGGCTCGCTCCGCAAGCCATGCAGGATGTCCTCGAGGGCTCCGTTGTAGACCTCGTCTTGGTGAAGCAGCTTCTTTTCGCCGACGGCCTGAGATTTCGTTTTTAATTCGTTGATTACAGCCTCCTGTTGAGAAAGATATCATTAATATTTCTTCTCTTCTCATTAACAATATTTTGGGATAAAACGGTGATTCTAATGACGTTACTACGATGGCTGGTTTGAAAAACATGCTTAGAATTGACTAATGAAATCCTATTCTACGAATAGCCAAGCCAAGGGAAGTAGGATTTAAAATCAATGCCTTTAAGTTTGGTTTTTCAGTGATTGATGGGTTTTCTATCTACTTGAATAGCGTTTTGACCGGAACCTATGATTGTTTACTAAGAATAAGTAAATAAATAAAATTGGTATGCCCAGAAAATGCAAGTTTTACTATAGTATCGATTTGTAGCACTAAATTATATAATTTGAAATGATAAATAATAGCTTTCAAGTCTGAGCCTCTTCGTACAACGCGACGCAAGTCTCCGATATAAGGTATCGGAGACTTTGGTATCCAGGCGATTACCGCAATACAAATCCATAGTGGTTCGACCCAGGAACGCGTCAATGGACGCCAAAATCATAAAGTATCGGAGACTTGTATCACCTTGTGTACGAAGGGGCTTAGTCTACAATAATAATAAAGGATAAATTTATAATAATTAGCATAATAAGTAAACACATTCCCTGTTAAATCCATGCAAGTGCAGCGTTAAGACAAAACATATATTTACACTCAATTTGTTTTGAAAGGTTACCGAACTCACAAGAGTTGCCAGACGAAATAATATTTTCCAATTTTTTGGCAGTAAGAAAACTTGTCAAACGAAAGAACTTTGGCAAGAGATTAATAATAAAATATAAAATGGCGCCTGTCATTTTGATTTCAGCTTTTGTCAGACAAGTTTTTATCCAAAATACGAACTATGATTGATGCATGATAACTAAGTAAAATAATATAAATAACTTAGGTAAAATAACAATAATAAAACTGTATATTTTCACTAAAACCCTAGAGTATCTGTTTCTTTCATTGGTTTTTTTTTTGTGTACTTGGAAATGTGATCTAGCTCGTGTGATCGTTTTTATTACAAACGAATTTTTTTTCTTTATAAAATATTAAAGATTTAGTGCCGATACTTCAAATTACATGTACATAGTTGTATTTTATTCATCTAAAATTTGATAATATGTATAGACATACCAAGGCAATAACCAAATTATAATAATTTATATTTGCTTCACGAATCAAATACAATACAAGTAAGAGAAAACGTAGCAAATTGTTTTATATAATATTACTAAAGCCTACAAATATAGGGGGTTCCAACATAAAAAATATACGACCATTCCATGCACCATACCCGAAGACGCACAACCAACTTGACTATACAGGGTGAATTTTTCAACTGGGCGTGGATGGCTACTTTCAAAACTATGAGGAATGTCGAAAAACGTTGAAAGGAGTCTCGAGGCCGATTTTGACGAAAACTAAAACTGCATCATTGGATTTTAGAAAATTCAAAAATCCTGGCCAGGAATCGAACCCGCTGATTTTGGAAAAAAAATCACACCCTGTATTATTACACCGTTCGATAATGTTGCTAATAAGGATCAAATTCTGGGAAGTAATCATATACGGCAAACTTAAGGAAATGGCTGATTTTTATGAAATTGCTATTTTTCCATGTTACTTTACATCTACCGAGCCATAATTTATTGGAAATATAAAATTTCATTGTTTTCAATGTCTCACTGGATTTGACGTTTCAACAATCCCACTGTACTTAGCAATACGACATTATTGAGTTGAACTAAAAATAGCATTATTTTAAAGAAGAAACGGTAACTTATGTTTCAAATACAGTCTTTGCCTTGAAGATTAATCAGTTTTTTTGTAATTATACGTTTTCCTTAAGTTTGCCGTATATGATTACTTCCCAGAATTTAATCCTTATTAGCAACACTATCGAACGGTATAATAATACAGGGTGCGATTTTTTTTCCAAAATGAGCGGGTTCGATTCCTGACCAGGATTTTTGATTTTTCTAAAATCCAATGATGCAGTTTTAGTTTTCGTCAAAATCGGCCTCGAGACTCCTTTCAACGTTTTTCGATATTCCTCATAGTTTCAAAAGTAGCCATCCACGCCCAGTTGAAAAATTCACCCTGTATATACATTTTTCTGTTGAATGAAATATAAATACTTATAATAATATGACACATGCACTGAGATGACGTATAAAGGTATGTTAAAAGTGTAATGTGCACTGTGTTAATGAATTCCTCCGCTATATACCCTTCAAATCACCCAGTTTTAAATACAATACAACTCGAATTTCACACTTCTATATTTTGGGGTCTACTCTTGTTCTTATTTTGGGGTCAAACGAAACTCCTATCAACGGTAGAAAATAGTCGCAAAATTTTTTTACCAGCAAATATTGGTATCTAGTATCAAGTATCAAGGGGTAAATGTGGTAGGAATGCCAACATCGGCTTTTATTTTTCGTGGTAAAATCATCAAATGAGTCCTCCCACCCCCTTACTGTCAGACTTGTACTGACTAAAATCCACGGTGTCATCGGCCTTGCCTTCGATTTCAAATTTCTACCGTCGATTTAGTGAAATCGAAATTACAACGAACGATGCTTATCAGGTATATCCTTTTTTATGATTTGTGTATTTAATTTATTGAACAATTGTTGTTCAATATTAAAATACACCTTAAATTTTCACTAGCTTTAAAACATGATTTCTTAATGAGCTTGCTTAGCCTCTAGCTTGCCCAGAAGTGAGCTGACGAAGAAGAAACTTGAACTCCTACCACATTCAATACTAATACTGTATGAGTATCTCAATCTCAAAGTGAATTATACATATAATGCTGAGGCAACTAACGAGAATTGCCATACATTTTCGCGACAATAGAGTTTAAATGTTCGTTAAAACGACCATCATAGCGATAATTCCCAGCATTTGCCGGTAGCGTGGCCCCAGCATAAACAAGTATCGTGTAACCCCAAAAAAAACCGTTCCCAAAACAAGAGTACTCCAAACCCGTGCTAAGCACGCCGCTATCCCAAGCCATCTATTTCTTTAAACCTAACCCTACCCCGGTGAGGGTTACTAAAGGTCGTGTGCATGCGAGGCGCGTGGGGGTTAACAACCAGTCCAGACTTGCCCCAAAAACATGCGGAATCTTTCTCGTGGTTTTAGTCACACTTCGGTCCAGTATTGGTGTGTAATAGTAGTAGAGGCAGTTAGGTTTTTTTATTTTTTGTAATGTTAAAATGTGGATGTTAAGATTTAATCCATAATTGCAACATACAGTGCTGTTATCTATCTGAAAATAACTAACAATCTTTGTCAGAAAGTTATCAGAAAATAATTGAATCCACATGATTTCGAACAGTTTTTAGTGCCCATTAGCCAATCAGTTTGCTTAGTTACATGAAAAGTTAAAATAAAACCTTTCCAGTGTTTATTTTACTAATTCTAACAATACTTATCCTTTATTCTACCAAAAATAAAAAAAAAGTTTCTTACAAAGGGAATATTTTAAGATAGTCTACATCCATTACACACCAACCAACCCCACCCACTGTGGTTAGTACACACGCACACTCAAGTGTCCCCGTCAGTGTGAACTGGACTTACTCCTATAAGTTAGGCCTTAAGCCTGGGCCCCGGGAGGCCTACAGCCCTACACGGGCTCTAGACTGTGCCTCAACTGTGACAAGTGTTGCTGCAAAAGGCCTGCGTTGACAGTCGCGTAGTTAAACCTCTGTGAGAAAGTTTACGGTGTTACCATCACCTACTACGAATACTTTTTGGTAGTTTTTTGATTGGGTATGTGGCAACACTGGTAAGTTGAGTTACTTGGGTTTTATCTAAATTAGATAAAGATACTTCAGATATTTAAAGAATATTTTTCAAGTAGATTTTTACATGTTTTGTTTTTTAGTTTTTTTTTTCTATCAATGTTGCCACAATAGTTAAAATGTAGTACACCACCACCACTAAATGACATGTTAAATCATGTGTTTCAAATGTATAATGTTGTCTACCTGTCACCTCAAATATAACAAAATTAATGCACATCCTCACTCACATCTTTAGGTAACAGAATGTAAGAGAAATAAAATCAAATAATGCTTTCTTAATCACCCCTAAAAAATGGCAGAACATCAAATTTTATTAAAATTTGGTAGTAATAAAAAAAAACTAGTTAAAATATTATTGACAAAAAGCTAGGTATTAAATAAATTAAGACAAATAAGCGACCTTGCCAAAGGTGATTAAGAAAACTCAAAAAGTAAAAAATAAAAAACAAAATTAGTGGAAAGTATGAGTACATTATGTAGAAACAGTCTGATCACGGCTACAATAGACAGAATGCATCAATAAAAGCCGACAACACTTTGATTATTGCAACTACTTTTGAAAAAGTTAAACTAGAAAAGTTTTGCACTTCGGTAATGTTCGGTTTTCCGAATTTGCCCGAACATCTTGTCCACAGAGTAAAATTGCAAAGAGCTAACATTTTCTGCTAGCGTGTAATTATGAGGCAAAAAGCAGTGCATTTATGAGGTTTTCTCTATGATGGTACCATAGTGCGCATTATCATATTTCATTTGATGCGAATGCATTGGACGCGCAAATGAAAGATCGAGCAAGTAACTGACGCGTTGCTGACTTTATTAAAATATAGAGATAGAGATTAAAACGCGCTCAGATGTCGGAAAGAGACAGAGAAAAAAAAAAGAAAGAGAGAGAGAGAGGAAAAAAAGATAGAGAGAAAGCGAGAGAGAGAAAGAAAAGATGGAGAGAGATAGAGAAAAAAAAGATGGAGAGAGATAGAGAAAAAAAGATAGAGAGAAAGAAAGAGAGAGAAAAAGGAGAGAGAGAAAAAAAAGAGAGAGAGAGAGAAAAAGAATAGATAGAGAGAAAGAGAGAGAGAACATGGTAAGACCGCGTTTTTCTTCATTTAAAAAATAGTGTAAAATATTCAGGTACGGTATTCATAAGGTGGATTAATTTGCTGTAATCAAAGTGTTTTAGGCTTGTAACTCTACGACAAATTACTGTCCATTCACCTTGAAAGCGTTATGTAGAGCCATCGAAGCGAATCTAACAATTAATGCAATATCGAGTATTTAGGAGTTAAGCGCTATTTAGTTTCTTGGCGTTCAATTATTTGAGAAAAATGCTTTGACAACAGAAAGAGCATATTTACAGCAGCTGAAATGTACATTTTATAGAGAATTCAACTTTCAATTGTATATCTGTAAGTTCAAAATATATTGAATGCTTGTCAATTTTGTTGGGCATTTCCATTTGATGACAAGTCTTAATTTCTTGCATATTTTGCTTCTTATAGTAGATTTTTTGGGGTTGATATTAGGGGTTTTTTGTCAACCCCAAAATATCTCCAACCCCCTTTGACAAAAATTAATGATAAAGAATTGATTCTAAATTTCATAATATCTCTAAACAGCGCTAAACCCCACTACAATTGCCGCCACGCCACAACCACCCGTCTCCCTCCAGACATAAGAGCGACAGTCGCATACCTGTTGTTTCTTCTGCATGATCTTCGCTTTGTTAGGGTCGACATGTTCAGCCTGTTGTGCTGCTTGCTCCAATCTACGACGTTGCTCGTTTTCGCTGTCCGCTTGCTATTATTATAGGAAAGTTCAGTTTAGTATTATATTTTTGTATGTGTATATATAAAATTCTCGTGTCACAGTTTTCGTTGCCATACTCCTCCGAAACGGCTTGACCGATTTTGATGAAATTTTTTGTGCTTATCCGGTATCTATGAGAATCGGCCAACATCTATTTTTCATCCCCCTAAATGTAATTATTTATATGGCAAAACAAAGTTTGCCGGTCTAGTGTGTACATATATACAAAACCCACACAATATGAATGAATAAATTCAGTTTTTAACATCATTTCTAAACTTTACTAGTTTAAAGATTACAAAATTTTAAGAAACTGTTTTTTTTTTTAACGTGGTAAAATCATCAAATGATTCCTTCCAGGGCAGGACGGGAGGAACTGTCAGACTTGTACTGACAAAAATCACAGTGTCCTTCAATAGCCCTTTACGTTCCGGAGCCACGGTTACCTGATAAGACAGTCCCGCGACCCCGGGTAGATGCAGCCGCCAATAACACAGATATTTCAACGATCTACAATAGTCACGTTTGGTAGAGAGAACTACTTACGAAATAGGATAATGTGTGTAAAGATATTTAGAAAATGGGAAATATCTCTTGTATAAATGATACAAATCATTTATTTCGTACCTTGAACGCCCTCGTGAACCTGACGAGCAGCGAGAAGAAAGCGTTCGCGTCGCAGCCGCGCGGCGCCTCGCCGAAGTACTCCACGCACATCGCGAACGAGTCCTGGAGACAATGTTATAATTATGGTACTGTATTTCACAACCGATACGCATATAGAGAGAAAGAATTTTCAAAATGACGAAATTCGAAATTTATTAATGAAATTTACAGTCAGTCAATATAACTGGGTTTTCAACTTTTGCAAGCTATATTTGTCTAAGCTTCGTAAAAGCAATAAACGGAAACGGTCAGTAGGTTTTAATAGATTTTCAACTTTATAACCTGTAGGACATTAAGTTGAAATTCGATCAAAGGCAACTTAGCGGTTATATTTAACGTTTTTTTTTATCGATGGCAACTTGTATACGTTCTTTGGCTACCTTTCTGTCTGATAACCAACACAAAAAAGGTTAAAAAAAAATGGTTAAATAGTATTAGGAGAGTTTTTATCCCGATTTTATGTTCCCGTGGGAGAATTTTCATGCAGCTGGCAACACCTAGTTAAAAAAGTAATGTCCATACCTGTGCATGTTTAGTCTCAGCCCGCAGCCTCCTCAGTTTATCAGCGGCGTTAGCGAGGAAGTCCCTCAGTACATGCGGCGAGGCCCTCAGTCCGTCGCGGGCCTCCGCCTCTTTCCTCACAGCCTCCATACCTCGCTCTAACTCGCACACGTCTCCTGCCACATTCTCTAGAGATACTGGAAATGGGATGAAAGAAAATGTTAAATATTTGAAGCTGTAATCATAAGCATCAGGGGGGCAGTGGTGGCCCAGTCGTATCAGCTCCGACTTACGAGTTGTAGGTCGTGGGTTCGACCCCACCGAGGCATTACTTGATGTAATTTATTAATCATCACCACTGCTCTAGAACGGTGAAGGAAAACATCGTGAGGAAACCGTTATGTCTTAGAGCCAAATATTCAAAGACATGTGAGATCCACCAACCCGCACTGGGCCCGCGTGGTGGATTATGGCCCACTTGCTCTCACAGAGAGGAGGTCTGTGTTGCAACAGTGGGAACATTATAGGCTGATGATGATCACACAATGCCATCTAGTCCCAAGCTAAGCAGAGCTTGTGTTATGAGTACTAGACAACTGATAAACATACTTATGTATTTCTAAATACATAAATATTATAAATAAATTACACCCAGACACAGAACAAATGATCATGTTCATCACAAAAACATTTGTCCTGGGTGGAAATCGTACCCACGACACCCGGCATAGCAGTCAATGTCACTAACCACTAGACCAACAGGCCAATCAAAAAAAACTAATAAAATAGCGAAGTTAGAATATAATAATGAAGTTAAAACTCACCTTGAGCAGCTTTATCAATATACAGCAACTCCGTATCAAAGTTCATCAACTCAGGAAAGTTCTGTCTGATGGTGGCCACAATATAATGCAGCAACGATATCCTCTTATCAGTAGACTTCGTATCCATAAGAGTATCCAACGACTGCAGTTTAAACCCATACGCAGGCCCCCGCTTACTAGAATTCAAGTAGTTACCGAACGCAAGAATAATTTCCAATACATTGCGTAGTTTGGTAGAAGATTTCACTGAGGAAGACCCAGAAATAATGGCATGGATTTGTGGTGTTATTAAGTGTATATTGTCGAAGAAATTTCCCATGTAACTCATTATAGATAGCTTGGCTGATATTCTTTCTACTTTTGCTAATTGCATGAGGAATTTGTCTTCTTCTGTTAGTTGGTTGATCGGTTTCTTCTCGGCCACGTATTCTTTGTAGGCCTTTTGTTCGGCCTCTGTAGGCACCATTCTTTGCAGTATTTCGACGCTTTCCAAAGGTAATTGTTTGAGGTCTAAGTTGTTTACCGCTGCGATTACTTTTTCAACTGGCGTGTCGAGTTTTCTTCTTGAAATTGCTGTAAGAGAAGATATTATTTTTGTAATGAAGTACATCTATACTTTTATTATAAAGCCGAAGAGTTTGTTTGGTTGAGTTGAAGAATCTCAGAAACTACAGGTTCGAAATGAAAAATTCTTTTTGTGTTAGATAGTCCGTTCATCGAGGAAGGTTATACGCTATAAATCAAAAGGAGCTGAGCAGCGGGGTTGAAACCACAGCTAGTCTTAACGTAAAACATCACCTCACATTATACAGGGTGATTTTTTCATCTGGGCGTGGCTATATCCAAAACTATGAGGAATATCGAAAAATGTTGAAAGGAGTCTTTTTCGGTATTCCTCATAGTTTCGGATATAGCCATCAACGTCCAGTTGAAAAATTCACCCTGTATATTATGTAGATCATGTTATATGAGGACCATGCAGGTTAGTATCTGAAATGGACTTTTGAAGAAAGAACCACACAAGTTGGAGTGGACCTAACCAGTCAGTGTAAGCATTTGTTTGTACTCAAGGAGCTTATATCTCAGACTTTGTATCATATGCTCGTAACAATAAGGTTGAGTTTTTAAGTAGAAAAAAAAACAGAAGAATCGTCAACTGTAGTAACTGTACCTATATTCCTGAGCCGCGTGTGTTCCAACAACGACACAGTGTCTGGTTTCCTGAACCGCTTGCTGGGGAAGGAGGCCAGTGTGTCTGTGTCTGTGTCCAGTTGTGGGCACGCGCCTCCGATGCGGAACTTCTCCTCGAACTCTGCGAAGTTTATTCTCCTTCGTGGTCGCTCCTCGTCGAGCTCGTTGAAGATTGTTCCTCGGACCTGTAAGGGAATAGATTTTGGATGACTTTTAGAGGTTCAACGGGTTGGTTTCATAAAACTCGACACTAGTGGGGTCGATCATCATCGTCATCTGCCTAGCCCTTTTCCCAACTATTTTGTGGTCAGCTTCCAGTCGAACCAGATGCAGCTGAATGTCAATATTTTACATAGAGCGACTGCCTATCGGACCTCTATAACCCAGTTATTTGGTAATACGATAACCCCATGGTGAGACTGGTTCGGTCTTCTAGAGCTTCTGACACGATTATCAAAGATCTACTTATGGGGTCGATGCAACAATTTTTCTCATCTTCCTTATTGGTGGAACAACAGAGTTTGGGCAGCAGGTAGGATGGGGCTAAATCCTTTATCCTGTACTATCTACTTCTTTCTCTATGATAACAATCTTGTTTAGTTCGCGTAAATAAAATAAATCATCAAATGAATCTCCCGGGGTGGAGCCATAGGAACTATTACACTTGAATGACTTAAAACAACTTTGGTCCTTTGCGTTTCAGAGCCATGGTATCATCTGACATCCACGACCGCGGATCTATAATAATTACACTGATGTTGTTAAAAATAATAATAATAATAATAATGATTCCTACCTGGTTAGGCTTGAGCGCGATCCAATTGAGCGTAGGCAACTTATACTTAGTATCCACCTTCCTTTTAATAGTCATGGCGTCTGTGTGCATAGGAGGCGCCATTAGACCTGGAGCTGGAGGAGCGGGCGGAGGAGGCGCCGGGGCCGACAGAGGAGGCGGCGGAGGAGGAGGCGGGCACGGCGCAGGAGGAGGAGGGGCCGGCGCAGGAGGCGCGGGGGGCGGAGGAGGAGGCGGGGACTTAAATGTAGGGGTGTCGCCGTTTGGTAAGGGAGGCGGAGGGAGGTGGCCGTTTGTTGTGCCGTTGCACATCGCGTGTGCTGATATAGCACCCACTGGAAATGATGAAAAAGTTATTAATTCATCAAATAAACAGACGGGCCATTTGTAATTGAAAACTAATTGATAATTTTAAGAGGTTTCATGGTATTAATTTTAAACATTATTTTTATCTAACTTAGTCTTAGTTCACGTCTTAGCCGAGTTACTCTATATCCGAAATATAAACCATGCATTTTCCTACAGTCAACTGTGATCAAGTTTGTCACAGAATAAGAACATTAACTGTATGATAATAAGATTAATTTTTGGATGAAGCGTGACTGAACAAGGATTAATGAAAGTCCGCTTTATTCAGAAAATGTAAAACAAACCTTAAAATTAAGTTATAAGGTTCAATATGAATGCTACTCACTGGAAGCACCTCTGGGCAGTGACTTGGTGAGTGACTCCAGCTCCTGCACCTTGGACTCCAACATCGACTGACGGTTGCGGGAGTCCTGCTGCGCACGACGGAGGGTCGATACCTGAGGGAAACCATGGAATGTGTTAAAACCGACCTTATAACGTGATTGTATAAGATCTAATACCGTATGGCGAGGCGAGAATTTATTGAACTATAATTAATGTTAGTAAAGAAGGTGCGGAAGCGACTGTCAGACCCTCGCTGACAAAAATCCATCAAATGAAAATCGTCCTTATTGCTACGATATATAGATACAATTCGATTGACATGACGTCGTCGTGGAGAGCGCGTTTTATGTCATATGTCGTAGTGGTAAGGATGATTATCACTTGTAGTTGGAATCGGTCGAATTGCGTTGCGTTACGTCATGGGGAAGCTCCATTATTTCTCACCCAATGATATTATAAGTAAAAAAGGTGTAGATACGTTATATGCGCTCAGAAAGTGACACGCTCAAATGTGGTCAATTGACAAACCTTGACTATATTTGTCTCTTTTTCACTTGCGATGCCATCCTACTTTAGCGACTAATCGTGATGTATTGTGCTATTGCAATATTAAGTTATTCATTGTATGCGTTAGTGTGCCGTTTTTGAAGATAGAATGTCGTGTAGTTAACGTATCTATTCATTTAAAATATCATTGTTCTCACCTCCTCCACCACTTGTCTCCTGGCCTCAGCCAACTGGTCTCTCTCAGCTCTGACGGCTGCTAGCTCTGATTCCAGTGTTGCCAGCTTCGCTATCGCCTCTCTTTCTAATGCCGCCATTCGTTCGTGTGCCTATAAAAGAGAGAATAAGAAATTGATATATTAATCCTTATATTTCAACGTAGAAGCGGGCGACGGCTTCCGGTCGTCGATACACTCAGTTTCACAAAAACATTTCATCATCATCATCAGCCTATAATGTTCCCACTGCTGGGACACAGGCCTCCTCTCTGAGAGAGGGAGTGGGTCATAATCCATCACGCGGGCCCACTGCGGATTGGTAGATGTCACATGTCTTCGAAATTTTGGTTCTAGGACATGCCGGTTTCCTCACGATGTTTTCCTTAACCGTTTTGAGAGCAGTGGTGATGAAATAAATTACACAAAGTAATACGCCTGGCGGGGTTCGAACCCACGACCTACAACTCGTAAGTCGGGACCGATACCACTGGGTCACCACTGCTCGCACTGGGCCACTACTGCTCACAAATAAAAAATATTTACATAAACATTTATTAATTAGGAATGCAGTTAAAAATTAGTATTTGACATGGAGCTACTACCTAGGAACTACTGGTTCGAATCAACAAAATATTTTTGTGTTGGATAGCTCTATTGTCGAGGAAGACTATATGTATAACAACACGGTAAAATCAATAGGAGCCATAGTATTTTATAAGCCTGGTACTGGGTAACTCTTTGGTTACACAAAAAGTGAAAAAGAATAGAGAATGGGAGCAGAACTATACTCTTAGTAGAGTTACATACAGGAAGGCATAGCTTAGTCTGGTAATATAGTCAAACTACCCTTAATTATATTATTGAATCTCGAAGAAGATCATACGGAATACCCTTTTTGGTTATGGTTTTCCAACCTATCTAAGGTTGGAAAACCATCAAATGATGTAAAAAAATATTGTAAAACAAGTATGGAGTTCCTTGCCTTTCTTCTTCATACAACCTACCTTTGCGAATGGGTGTAGAATCAATCCCATCCCATCCCATTTCCTTAATTTTAATAATCGACGTTTAAAAGTGCCTCTTTGATGGCCTAAGTGAAATAAATGATTTGACTTTGAGCGGAAAGGACTGTTAGTCTTGACCATTATCCATCCATTTCAACCAAGCGTTTTACCCTAAAAAGGCTACCTTTATATGAATAAGACCACTGAAAAGATAACTAAACTTACATGTCCTAACTCATCTTCCAATTCGTTGACCTTCTCCAGCGCCGCAGTCTTGGTCTCACTGTCCTCCATCAACGCTGCTACATCAAACACATTGTCCAAGTACGCTGAGATTTGAACCTGAAACCAAGTTTGAAAATTTTAGTACAACTACTTTTATTTATTTATCCAGCTGGTCAGCTGGCCAGGCAAAAAGTTGTTTTAAGACTTTTTCAGGCATTTTTTTTAATTGTTCTCCCCGTAAGAACCATTCTCGTACTGCAAGGAATATTTAAAAAAATATGCCCACTATCAGCATCGGCAAGCCTGAGGTTTTTAGGTGATAAAAGCATTATAGACAACTTCATGGCAATAAAGTAAGTTTCCATGATCGTAGTAACAAAAATACAGCTTCGGTATGCTTGAGGCTACTGCATCGGCAATTTCGACTGTATTGCCATGAAGTTAATGTATAATGCTTTTTATCACCTAAAATCCTCAGCCGTGCCGATGCCGATAGTGGGCGCCGGTCCTAAAGCTATCTGTATCCCTTTTTTTTTTTTTTTTTTTACGTGGTAAAATCATCAAATGAGACCTCCCACCCCGGGCAGGGCGAGAGGTACTGTCAGACTTGTACTGACTAAAATCCACGGTGTCCTTCAATAGCCCTTTATGTTCCGGGGTCACGGTGATGGTATAAGACCCGCGACCCCGGCAGGCTTTAGGGGGCCTCGTCATTATGCTGACGCTCTTTGAGGCGCGCGTGGAACACGACGCGCCGTCGACCCGGGCATGGTCCATGGTCGGGCGGCGAGTTGCCCTTTACTCGCCGCCCGCATGCCCGCGCCTACGGTGGCCGGAGATCGTCTTGCGACGTCCGACGCCGTGGGCGTCCACCACCGCGGGTGGGGCGGAGGGAGGACCTTGTCCTCTCTCTCACGCGGCCCGCCTCCTCCTTCGCGAGCATGACTGCTTCGCAGAAGGAGGCGACCGCTTCCCACTCCTCTCCTCCTCTGTATCCCTAGCACGAGTTTTCACTATTTTACTTTACAGAGTTTTTCCAGTATTTACAGCGTTTCTTGTATGAAAATATGGAACAGCGCCTCTGGTGTGCGAAGAAGGAACCAATTTTTTCCTTGAAAATTCCAGTTTACTTTACGTCTCAAATACTGAAAACTCGTGCTGACGGTACTGGAGATAGTTTACCTGTAAGTCATCACTCTCACACAGTCGCAGCCTCTCGAGGTAGTCGTCCAGTTTGAGCGCGGTGAACTCGTACTGCAGGTGCACGCGGAAGTTCATGTCCTCCACTGAGTGCACGATTATGTTCACGAACTGCATGCACGCCACCTGGTGGATGAGAAAGAAAGAATAAAGGTTATTCAAAGGATTTGCAACAGTGATAGTAAAATTTACTCAGCGTAATATTTTTGGGGTATGTAAGATAGAAAAAATAGTTGGAAGTCATGGGGAGAGGCATTTTGGTTGTTTTAAAGCTTGGATGTAGTGATTGTTCGATTGCTGAACTTCTCTGCTCGTTTTTGTATCAATGTTCAGACATCAATTTTAGTAAGCAAAGACAATGTTAAACAGTTGTGATCAGTTATGCACCAAATGATTTATTTTCACTTATTATTTAGTAAATTAATTAGATTTTAGCTTTACTTACCACCTATTTATGATATAAGCCTTGTAGTCATAAATTTCTACACTATTTATTAATTTATATACAGAAGCTGTTGGTGTACCTTTGTTAATAAATAAATAAATGATCACTTCAAATCTTCGATCTTTGCATACAGAGGTAGCATTGAATCTTTATGACGAAATATAGTAAAGATAACAGAAAAGCTGATAGGAAAAATAATGCAAAATCAAAGAAACGTTTTCAAGAACTCACCATAAACTCAATATGAAAATTATCATAATTCATAAAGTACTCCATGAGGGTGTGAAACCTCCTCGGTTCGCCGACCACCTCCTTGAAGTTGTCGAAGGCAGACAGTATAATCTGATGGCCTCCCTTCACGAGGCAGATGGCGGCTAAAAGTTCCAGGACCAGTGCCTTGGTGCGGAGCGAGTGGTGGACTAGGGAGAGAGCTATGCTGTTGATCGCTTCACGATGTTGGATCACCATGTTGAAGCCATACTGGAAGTGGATAGAAAGGAAGATTAATTAACAGTTGTTTCCTTTACATAATATTTGTATGATGGCTTCTCTTCGGAGGTTAAGTCCTTTTATCAAGAATATAGTGTCCATGGAGCTTCTTTCCCTTTCTTTTTTAACCGACTTCAAAAAAAAAAGTAGGTTCTCAGTTCGACCTGTATGTATGTATGTATGTATGTATGTATGTATGTATGTATGTATGTATGTATGTATGTATGTTTGTCCGCGATTATCTCGAGTTTGGCTGGACGGATTTGGATGCGGTTTTCAGGAAAGTGTTCATTATATTCCGGAGAAGGTTTTAGTATATAACACTAATAGATATCCCGTGACGTTGCCCACGTGGATCCGTTTTTGTTGCTTACTTGGATTCTACATTTTCATCAGAGACGATTGCATGTTTGTCCGCGATTATTTCGCGTTTGGCTGAACCGATTTTGATGCGGTTTTTAGAAAAGCGTTCGTTACATTCTGGAGAAGGTTTTAGTATATAACAATAATAGATACCTAGTGAAGTTGTCCACATATATTCGTTTTTGTTGCTTACTATGATTGTAGATTTTCAAAGGCGCCGATTATATTATGAAGATTTTTGTTGATGAATATTTAAACTAAAAAGGGAAAAATAAAAAACTTTTTTTAAAAAAGGGAACCGACTTCAAAACCAAACACAAAAAAACTGTAAAATAACTTTTCTTTCGGAAGTCGGTGGCCATAGTCAATGAAATGAAAACAAAGCCACCGACTTCCGAAAGAAAAGTTATTTTACAGTTTTTTTGTGTTTGGTTTTGAAGTCGGTTCCCTTTTTTAAAAAAAGTTTTTTATTATTTCTATGGCTTGGAATGGCAACTCATCATCTGCCTAGCCTTTTCCCAATTATATTGGGGTCGGCTTCCAGTCGAACCAGATGCAGCTGAATATCAGTATTTTACATGGAGCGACTGCATATCGGACCTCCACAACCCAGTACTTGGGTAATACCATACCCCGTGGTAAGACTGGATGTCAGACTTTAGAGCTTCTGACTAACAGTAATGACTGTCAAAGATCTACAAATGACAGCCGGGACCAACGGCTTTACGTGCTTTAAGTTGAGTTTGCACGGAGGAAACTCGCTACGACAGATGGTCACCCATCCACAGACCAACCTCGGCAAGCACGGCGTAATCCGGTAGATCGGCCTGTGCGGCTGTAATTATTTAGCCACGAGCTCCTCTTGCTTGGCTTGGAATGGCAACTATAGTTCTTCATTTATTATATTTTGTGACTGACATTGTTGCTTCATTATTTTATAGATTACTTCTCTTCATCATTCAAAAATGCCCCCAACTGGCCTACTAGAAATAAAAGTTTTTAATTTTTGACGGAAATTCCTCATTTTCCATAGCAAAGGACAACACTTTTATGATGTTGACCATAGAGGTGTTCGTGGGTCTGAAAGTTTTATTGCCAAACAGTTGTTTTTGGGGTCCTGTACATTTTGTTAATCGCGAGTATAACTTTAATAATGCGAATATTTTCAAAATCTCTCAAAATTAGACTCTAGCCCACTTATTACTAAAACGAGAAGTAAAGTTACGCCAAGGTTAATCCTTAAAAATGTATGGTTAATCCGAAGTTTATCCTGGTTGTAACTTAAGTCCACGTTTATTAATAAGGGTATGAGATTTTTTTTTAATTTCCAATAAATCTTTTGTGCTTAATTTTTCCACATGTTCTCTGGGTATTTTAACCATTCAAAGCTCAAAGGTCGATACAAACACTAGTCCTCACCTTATTATTCATGATAGCCCTCATACACATGATGCAGACATGTATATCATCTGTGGAGGCCCCCATGTTGAGCCGGGCCGCGTGCCTGGTCCGTCTCCTGGCCACGGCAGGGCTGGCGGCGCCCTCGCACTCGGCCTCCGCACTGCGCGCTCGTCTGCGCCAGGAGGCCGACATCGTGGACCCCGTCTCTGTTGGACCGCTGCATTCTGATGTTGTGGTGTTTACTGGGGATAAGGAGACCAGTAAGTTAAAAAAATAGTTTGAAGACTAAAATATAATGGTAATAGATTGAAAAAAATAAATTGGTTTTTGGTAGGAATGGATCCCAACTCCGACCGGTCTGCTCAGGGAAACGGCAATCTGCAACCTGCGGTGACGATTAACCAATCTCACTGGTGATGGTAGGCTTCACATGGGCCACTTGGCTACCGACCACGATCCTGTCGGAGTTAGGCGCCAAATGTTTATATTGTATTCGGTGCGTCGTGCGCAGGAGTTTCTATTCTTTTTCGGTCAGTTTGCTACAGCTTAAGCCCCATCTAGCCAGATTTATATGTATGTAAAGACAGACCTTCCTTTATCTAGAAAGTGTTGTAGGTTTGTCTCGTTTTTCGTAGACTACTGTGTAATTGTTTTCGACTTACTTATAAGGCCAGGATATAATTTGAATATCGTGAAGTAGAATATAGCAATAAAATTAAGCTCGTACTGTCGCCTGTCATCATAAACTGTAAAATCTCTGTTACCTTGGTTGATCCCATCGCTGGACTGACTCCTGGCGAGCGCGATCCTCTGCTCGTGTCGCATCATGCTGAGCCGGAAGCTGAGGTAGTCGATCAGCACGTCCAGACCCTGGTTCTGCTCGTTCAGAAACTCGCGCACCCATCTGGAAACATTACAGGATCAAGTTAATACAAGATCGATATACATTGATTCCTGAACCGTCTTAGAGAAATATAATAAAGAAAATAATCATTATGAATCCTCTGTGAACCTACCCAATTTACAGTCCAAAACAAAGTGCATTCGTAGACCCAAAAAATCTTCACATTAATATATTTTTTTAAACATGTTTACATTTGGTTACCCACCACCATTTTTTGATGACAGATTTCATTAACCACAACGACGATATGTTACTAGACTCCGCATGCACGATCTAAGGAACAAAAAGTATTCTGTTAACTCGCTGAGGTACTACCTAAGCGAGGGGGACGGGGTACTGCGTTGTGATTGGCTAACTCAAGGTCTGTTCCGTCTCAAGGTATATTTACGGCTCACAGGAGTGGTCGAAATAAGACGGATGTAAGACTTTTTTGCCTAATGTGTTGACAGACATCGGTCGCCTGCTATTAGAAGTCTAGTAATATATCGTCGTTGATTATCCAATATAATTTGGGCCTGTGTTAGTAGAACCCTAACTCACTTCCTCTGTGTTGTGCGTAGTTGTAGTACATCTTGAATTCTTGTGTCATTTATGTATAACACACAGACAGACGAAGTCCAAAATGAACACATAAAGTCTTCATTCATTCCTTTTTGTGAAATAATTTCATAAGGAACTGTGTAGGTATTTCAAAATTTCAAGCTAGACTCGCTTCACTACAATACGAATACTTATGAAGGAATTTATTCAACCCCAGTTTCCCCCCGTCAGAAAGATAAATGCGAGCCTATCCTTAAACGGTACATAATTTCCTGGCTCCCGTCCAGACAGATATGGGAGTGCACTATATCCCGTGCCAGAGGCTCGATGGGCTGCATGTTACACACGTGCTTCCAGTGGTAAGGATATTGTTACACTGCTGACGCAGCGAGTAGTAGTAATAAGGCATATGTCCTGCTGCTGACGAAGCGTTAGAGCTAGAATAATAAATTATGTGCGATGGGTTTGCTCTTGACCTTAGTCTATGTCAGGGGTGACAAAGACAAGGTCGACGATGGAGCGAGCTTACCCCGAAGAAGACTGATCAGTCTAACGTTGGAGAGATTAGGGTTGACGTAGGCACAAAATTTTCATATTTTGTGTTATGCTATATGGCTTTGTGGTATCATGGTATTATTATAGGTCCGCGTCAGTAACAGAGATTAAATGCTTTCATATTATAAACAGTATATTTAAGGGATATTATGATAATATAGGGATATCATCATAATACCCCGCATAAATAAACGTAAGAAACAGATCCAATTTAGAAAAAAAATCTCTTATGAGAAGCTTCATAATCCCTGAGTGTGATAGACTATACCTAATGACGACGTTCTAGTAAAATTATTTTCATTTCTCATACTCGGTAAGTAGTGTTTGTTTGATCAGAGCAGCGGGTCGAAAACGATGCTTCCCTCCCTTGGGCGGGAAAGACTCATAGTAATTGCTTCCCTCCCTAGGGCGGGAATGAATTTTAAAAATAGAACTAAAATTGGTTATTGAAACTCGATTGAAAGCTAACCTGAATAATAAAACATTAAAAAATAATGATTTCGAATCGACAACATATATCCGCAAAATTCAGATTGTCGAGTATTTTGTAAATTTCTAATGATTTTCTGACCAGACAGATCGCAGCCGCCATTTTTGACATCGGATGACATGTTGAGAAGTTTTTATTTTTTCTCTTTATTTTCGGCCAGTGTCATGTGGTGTATTATGTAGTTACTAAACCTCCTTAGAAAAACCTATAAACTGTAACCGTGCCTCGACAAGTTTAGTGCGGCGGGAAGAGTTCCGGCGCGATCTCAGGGCGATAATATAGAGGGCACGCCGCGATGGCGGCGGTAAGAGCCCCGGTGAGGTTTGAGGAGTGGGATAGATAGGCATCGCGTCTTGACCTACCGCCTGACGCAGATCCTCACCAGACACGGAAGTTCAGGGTGTGGAGGTACCTGAGGAAACGCCTGGGTGTCACCACTGTGTGGATCGCCCGCAGGAGCATACGGTACAAGATTGCAGCTCACGACCCAGCCGCAGTGGTAGACGCCCAGGAAGTCGCAGGACGATCTCCGGCCAACAGGCGCGGGCATGCGGATGGCGAGTAATGGGCAACTTGCTCTCTGATCATGAAACATGCCCGGGTCGACGGCCCGTCCGTGTGTTCTACACGCGACTCAAAGACTGTCAGCACAATAACGGGGCCCACCTTTGAGGGCCAAAGCGTGCCGCGGTCGTGGGACTTATGAGTTGCCGTGACACCTACATTTAGTACCTAGATGTGTATTATGTATGACACACGTTTCAGCCGAGCGAAGCCGGATTTTCATCTAGTTTTTACATAATTAAGAAAAATATCGATTAAAAAAAAATGCTGCGGTCTTGTGAGTGTATACGGCCAATGTGAATTAAAAAAATACCTATAAGGCCGTTATCATACTAGCGGTTTGGAAGCGGCTGCGGGGCGGAGCGGACGCGCAGCGCATCCGTCGCGAACACGCCGCGCATCCGTTGCGAACACGTCGCGGACGCGTGGCAAATGCGTTACGTTTTCGTCGCGTGTTTGTACACTCAGTAACAAAATGGATTCCGACAAGGAAACATTGCTGTTGACGTTATTACTTCGAAAACGCTGAAAACGAAAACGAAAGTATCGACGAATTTGGGAAGATCCATTATTAGATCAGGCTGAGGTATTTTTCGCAGAGAGTTATAAGCAATATTCATGTTTTGGTAAAAAAAAAACTTCTCGGCTAAAAAAAAATTTGGATGATTATGCATCTATAATCTGTATCACCTACTCTTATCATTTATGCCAAATTTCAGCGCTGGAGGTATTTTTCGAAAGTCTTCATACAAAAATTCCTCGTTGATCTGAGGTGGGGCGGACGTTTTGGCGTTTGTTCGAGGCAGTACAAAATGGCGTCCACTTTGCTGTTCGCTGCGATCCCGTTGCGCGTCCGCAACGAATTCGCTGCGCAACCGCGGCGTGTTCGCAACGCATTCGCTGTGCGGCCGCTCCGCCCCGCAACCGCTTCCAAACCGCTAGTGTGATAAGGCCCTTAAAGTGGGATGGCCCGCGGCGGTGACGCGGGCGGTGTGTTCCATATTTGAAATTTAAATTAAAAAAGACTATTAAATAGGTAGTACTCATGTTATTACTATCAATAAATATTTTAGAAAAACTATTATTTTTTACTTTCCTTATATTTGAAATGAAAAGTAGAGTGTTTAACACGGGTGAAAGTCATCAATTCCCACTCGGACTATAGCCGCCCTCGCTTCGCTCGTGCGTCTAAATACCTCGTACGGGAATTGATTTCTTTCCACCCTTGTATAACAATCTACCATTCCGTACATAATTAATAGTTGATCGCCAACCACTTCTTGTCGGAGATCTCTTCTCGCTTGCTGAAGGACAGTTGCCTTACTCTACGATACTATTTCTCCTTCATCCAGCGTTGTGTCTACGATGTTACTAATTCAGTTAATATAAGTTTTGTAACGCAGTTTATCCTAGTCAGTTATCACCAAATGTAGTTGTATTTTCCTTATATTTTACATACTCCTAATTAAACAAGTCAAAATCAAGTACTCACTCTATGTGATTTGTTCGTAAGGAAATCTCCAAGTCCCTTAGGACTTGCGTCGAAGTTGAGTCGCCGACCATCTTCCGTTTCTGAAATAATGAGAGAAAGATCGTTAATTAAAATGAAAGGAATAAGATTTTATAACTGAATTGTTATTTTTCTGCTTATAGCAGAATTATACTCAGATAAGCATAAATGCCGCCTGATGGAAAGCGGTCACCGTAACCTATGGCCGCTTGCAATACCAGAGGTATCGCCTGCGCCTTTTCGTTCCTACAGAACTTTTTTCACAAACTATTTGAGGATTACCTATATTGGACAGACGACCTTATGAATGTCGCCGGAAGACGCTGGATGCAGGTCGCTTCCAACCGGTATATGTGGAGATCAAAAGGGGAGGCCTATGCTCAGCAGTGGACGTCCTATGGCTGAGATGATGGTGATGATGATGACCTATCTTCGAAGATTATTTGGAAGACACCGATATGAAAGATAGGAAATCCTAATAGATCACTCCTAAATGTAGTGTAAAATCCATTTAATATTTAATTCATTCACTGACAATTCACTCAGCAATGAAAGTGCAAGCAAAGAACTTTATTTGTAACCAGCTTGTGCCCGTGGCTTCGCTCGCGTAATCAGTCGAAAATGTAAAAAGATTTATACAAACTGTCATCCCCTATTTTATCGCCTTGGGGGTAGAATTGATCAAAATCCTTTCCTAGCGGATGCCTACGTCATAACATCTACCTGCATGCCAAATTCCAGCCCGATTCATCCAGTGGTTTGGGCTGTACGTTGATAGATCACTAATTCACTATGTCAGTCAGTCACCTTTGAGTTAGATTTTTGCATATAGTATCGGGCACACGTATTATTCTAATCCAAAAGTTCTGTTGTAAATAAAAATCCTTTAATATCTCTCATTTATAATCTAAAACTATCTAACTAATTTACATTAATAAACAAAGCTCAAACACAAACAGATAAGACCGCCGCCAGCAAATCACGAAGTTTCCAAGCTAAACATCCGGAGAAAGTCTCGAGCATGCTCCTCCCCATGCACCCTGAGACCTGAGAGGAGGTGTATTTGTATGTGTGGCGTGGATCACGACTGCACGAGCTTGCCACAACATCATGTGGATCGGGAAAGGTCAGGTATGCATACGATGGCGAGGAGGTTTTTATGAGGGATGGCGAAAGCTCGAAAACTATTAAGAGTTAACTTTCATAGAATTCTTAAAAAAAGGCTGCTACAATCATAAAGGGTGTCTAAAATCGTAAACGTATCGCAACTTCTGAGAAAGCATAAAAATGAAGATAGCTCACTTTTTTGTGTAAAAAAAACTCTGCCCCTCACTAGGATTTTCTCCTGTGTCTTTTTTTTTTTTTTTTTTCTAGCGTGGTAAAATCATCGAATGAGACCTCCAACCCCGGGCAGGGCGGGAGGTACTGTCAGACTTGTACTGACTAAAATCCACGGTGTCCTTCAGTAGCCCTTTATGTTCCGGTGTCACGGTAATAGAAATAAGTCCCGCGACCCCGGCAGGCTGTACTCCTGTGTCTTGGGTGCGTTTACAAACATAGAAACTCACATACACAAACACCCAGACCACGAACAACTCATTGTAGGTCATAGAAATATTTGTACCGTGCGTGCGGGAATCGAACAGCGACACGCTAAGCAGCAGTCCAATCGCTCAACCACTGCACCAACAGTGGTTACAGCGATCGGATATTACAAGATCATTGGTAAGTAACTCCCATTACAGAGTTTGTGCCTGTCTTCCGTTCTAACATATTTTTCCTATCCAGTGCGAGGACCTTCAGGTGCACACTGCGACTTTAGTGATATCGTAGGCCTTGTCCATGCCAAAATTAAAAATAGATAGATAGAATAAATGAATAGATTAAGATTAATAGATTCTACCATCATCAAATCTCTCTTCCCATCATAAATCTTCCAGATATTTAGTTCCCCTACGAATCGCAACACAAGTGCTCCATATCAGGCGAAAGTTCAGGAAAATCATGAGCAGATAAGACAATCTACGTCCATATACGTTGTGTTAGCATTCATCTCGAGCTCGACTGTGTCTGCATTATGTATGCTTATTCACGTGATGACCCAAGAGAAGAGACATAGCGATTTTTTTTACTGCACGTTTTGGAAAGATAAGTTCAGATGTGACGTAAATCTTGCTTTATCGTGTCACGATATATTTTATTCTAATGAAGGTCATCTTTATCAATATCTTCATCATCTGCCTAGCCTTTTCCCAATTATATTGGGGTCGGCTTCCAGTCAAACCAGATTCAGCTGGATATCAGTATTTTACATGGAGCGACTGCCTGTCGGACCTCCACAACCCAGTAACTGGGTAATACGTACCCCATGGTAAGACTGGTTGTCAGGCTTAAGAGCTTCTGACTTTTGAAACATTTTGCGCCAGACTCCACCAGGATGGTGATCGTGATGTGGTCTACTACTGTGGTCCCCAGTGAACGGGGATACCAGGAAATTTTAATTTACAGAAAACTTCAGCTCATAGCTTCCACCACACGCAGCCAAAAGCACGACGACTACAATATGTGAGTCAGACATGATTACAGCCCGAGACGCGATCACGCGACCTTTTCGGTAATGCGACGCGATTGCCGTGCGACCTCAATAATTAAAATAAAGGAACAGGTCAGAGATTATCACCTCGCTCCAGTGATCTATATTGTAGATAGTTTTTTTTTAGAAACTAATAAAATAGGCGACAGAAGACCACCCTGTTTGCGTCCTAGTACCGTATGATATGTTTATGTTGCAAATGATGAACTGCAATATGTAGATATATGTACTAATAACTTTGTGCTAAGAATATTCATTGAGTATTATTTAGTAGCGCCATGATCGCCATGAAGCGCCATGATCACGGATGAACTGTTCATCCGTGATCATGGCGCTTGCAATAGTGCCGAAATATCGGAAACTCAAAACAAATAATAAACATGGTAAATATTCCGTTTTAAAACTAAATAATAGTTATAGTGACCATGTCAGTCTAAAAACTTATATTCATTGAGTAGCCTAGATGTAGTTTTTGCCTTGATTTGTTGTGGTTTATTTTGATGGGACAACCACCTAAACTCAGCATTAGGTGACAAAAGGTTGAAGAAGAAAAACATGGGATAACGTCCCAATCACGTAGTGTGAAGATGTGCTTGTTTTATATGCGTTATAGTCGGTACTAATAAATGTATCTTTTAGTGCTTGTATCCCACCAATAGATCCATGTGCCATTACTTAATCAGAAAACTTTGGCGTCAGGCACTTCGTCAGTTAACTGGATATTGAACTGCGGCTACATTTAGTGTTCTTCCTTTATTTCATGTATGTGTAATTCATTGCGTGCTTGTGTCGAATAAACTTATTTCTTTTTTACTTTACTGGCTACAAGAATCTCATCCTAAATCTTCTAGATAACCTTCATCATCCGTGACTTCCACGTCCGTCTCTGAAAGACCTCTCCATCTTTCCACAATAACATGTGTCTCGTGATCTTGGAGGCCGAGGTCAAGTGGCGCGCCGCCGGGGGCCTCGCCTATCTATTGTTGTATCTCATCGGGATTTACTGTTAGGCACACGCTAGCTTAATTGCCAGTTAGGTTCTTGTTTTCATTGTGTTATAGAGAGCTTTCGTAGTGACCAAAAGTTATTTCGCTCTCCAAAAAGTCACCTTAATCCCTACTAATATTATAAATGCGAAAGAAACTCTGTCTGTCTCTCTTTATCACACATAAAGCACTGAATCGATTAAGATGAAATTTGGTACTTACAAAGATAGTTTGAGAGCCGAGAATGGACACAAGGATAGTTTTTATCTCGAAATTCCCACAGCAAAGATAAAAAACGTTATGCGCGTACGAAGTCGCGGGCAAAAGCTAGTGGAAAATAATTAAGTTAGCAATTTATAACGTAGTGTAGTAAACGAATTTCTTCGTTTGTCGTCGCAAGGTGCATTCGATTTTTGGGTCGGGTTATTGAATTTTGTCATCTGGAATTTCTTAATTTAAGCTCGGATATGGATTTATGTCCAGTTTTCTGAGGATGAGAGGCATGCTGTTGAAATTTTCGTCTTTCTGTAATATATTTACAACATCTACAGGTCGGTAATTTATCGGTTTATTTCTTTTACCAATGAAAACCCTTAATTCTTGGTTTTACAGGAAATATTCTCAAAGCCTTGTGTAGGAATGGGAAACCATCGAATTACTCCTCCCACGTTGATTGGAGTGAAAGAGACTGTCAAACTAGAACTGACCAAAACAGCTCCTTCAATTACCCTCTGCATTCCGGGGTAACTTGTTCAAACAATCCCACAACTTTTCCTAAAGCTCTTAACATTTGTTTTACGACAGATCTTCCATTTTGATAACCTGATACATAATGACGTCACACGTCTTCAAGTCCGCTCCGGTTCACTTCCTAAGTACACTCCACAATTGAATGGTTGATTCTCGCGAGTGTACTGAATTATCAGTAGACAGTGTCTCGTTACAATACTTACATATATTTATGTACACACGGCTACACATTAACCTATGAAAACCAGTATTGGATGACCGTTTATTGTGTTGAAAGTTTTTGTGAAAAAAGCGAATTTGTTTTTTTATTTTATAGACTTCGGTCATCGACTTCGGAAAAAAAAGTTATTTTAATATTTTTTTTGTCTTATATTTTGAGCTCGGTTCCTTTTTTCACATTTTTTTAATCAATAATCTTCGTATAATGTTTGTCTTTGAAAATCTACAATCCAAGTAAACAATAAACAAAAACCGATCCATATGGGCAAAGTCATGGCAAGCATGCATGCATGCAGGCATGTCCATTGGTTTTATATAACTTAAACCTTCTCCAGAATGTAACGAACACTTTTCTGAAAACCAGACCAAAATCGGCTCAGCCAAACGCGAGATAATCTCGGACAAACATACAAGTCGAACATAAAGCCTACTTTTTTTTAAAGTCGGTTAAAAAACCAAACGAAGCGACGCCAAGACAATCTGGTTTTGTATAGATTGATGTGCAGCCGAGTGTACTAAGACCGATGTCGTTTCCGACGTACTCATCAATAACTTGAACTGCGTGAGTCTGGAGTATTGGTGACTGTTTTATTTCACAATGTGTTACTTGATTCTGGTGTTTGGAACAATGTGTGGTCTTTAATGGGAAAATAAGCAGTTTTATTTAAAAGTTTTGCATGAAACCGATCCCTGCGAAAGAAATAAAAATCCTGAGTGGGTGGGATTTTGAATATTAAGCGCTGCATGAAGGTTTCATGGTATACCTTAACTGCAAAGCCTGATTTGGTTTGAATCGAACCAAACCGATGTAGTCAAGGATGTTACCAATGCATTGGGCTACCATCACTGATCTTGAATTAAAAGTTAACACATTGAAAGTATCGGCTGGTAGTAGCAAGTGACGATTACAGAAAGTACCTGAATACGGCCGCGGACCATAGTAGAGTTTCCCCCTAAGCCGTGCTTAGTGGGCAACTCTACTATGGTCCGCGGCCCAGTTGACACGGAGCCACAGAGCACACTACACCTGAGCACAAACCCTCGAAAATTACAAATCATAAATGAATCAGCTTGTCCAGAGATTGAGAATTTACATCAGTTTATCTATAGAAGAGGAAGGAATAAGGAGACGCCTATACAAGGACTGGGACACAAAAGGCTAACAGAAAAAAACTTGCAATCTAAGGCCCGTAATCCACCAAAGCGGAGAGGAGAGGAGATGTGTTTGAATAACCAATCAGATGTCAACTCAAGTCAACTGAAGCTAAGTGGAGAGGAGATGTGGACATCTGATTGGTTATTCAAACACATCTCCTCTCCGCTTTGGTGGATACCAGGCCTTAGTGTAGGGTCAGCGCCAAAAATAACCACCATTTGCTCTAATTTACATAAAAATATATCATTAACATGAGAATCGCAAACAAATAATCACTAATAATAGAATACTATCTTTACTGAGAAGCCAGTAAGTATATTTGTCTTACTTTATGTCCTTATGTACAAAGTTGGACGTGTTGAAATCACTTACGAAGTGTGAGAATTGTGGCCGAATAAAAAGCGCCACTTTGGCGCCTGTTGCTCGTGTTTTTATCGCCATTAGCGAAGATGTGACCACATAAACACACAATAAAGAATAGGGAATATGTAGAGTTATTCTTTTAAGATTAGCGTCATTTTTTTGGTAAATTAAAGGAACAAAAATAATAGAAATAAGTTTCGGGTTGACCCATAGGTACATTTTTTTTTTTTTACGTGGTAAAATCATCAAATGAGACCTCCCACCCCGGGCAGGGCGAGAGGTACTGTCAGACTTTTACTGACTAAAATCCACGGTGTTCTTCAATAGCCCTTTATGTTCCGGGGTCACGGTGATGGTATGAGTCCCGCGACCCCGGCAGGCTTTGGCTCTCTGAGAGGGGGCCCCGTCATTTTGCTGACAGCTCTTTGAGGCGCGCGTGGAACACGACGCGCCGTCGACACGGGCATGGTCTATGGTCGGGCGGCGACTTGACCTTTACTCGCCGCCCGCATGCCCGCGCCTACTGTGGCCGGAGATCGTCCTGCGACGTCCGACGCCGTGGGCGTCCACCACCGCGGGTGGGGCGGAGGGGGGACATTGTCCTCTCTCTCGCACGGCGCGCCTCCTCCTTCGCGAGCATGACTGCTTCGCAGAAGGAGGCGACCGCTTCCCACTCCGTCTCGCCCCGCAGCATGGCCGCGACCAGTGCTGGGCGCGAGAGGTCTCCGCCTAACCCAAAGGTACATAAATATTTTTTATGATTCAAGTAATGGACCGAATTCGATCAACAATACTAAGCGATGTCCCACGATTAACTTTGGCCTCCAAATTATTCGTTGCCTCATAGCCCTGTTTTTGTGGCAATTGTGGTAAAACCATCAAATTAGTCTTCCTTCCCAGTGAGGGGCGGGGGAGACTGTCAGACTTATACTGACTAAAATCCACCGTGACCCTTCAATAGCCCTTTACCTTCCAGGGTCATGGTTACCTGATGATACAGTCCTACAACCCCGTCAGGCTTTGGCCGGTGGGATAGCCCTATCAACTGTAGGACCGACATATGAAAATCGGATGCCAAAAAATGGCGAATCGTTCCCCAAAGAACCCAATTTCATAAATATTCTCATACATATTCTTTTTTCTATATTTTAGACCGGAAACTCCGAAAACAATTAACTAAAGTGTATTTCTATACCATAACAACAAAGAAATCTAAACTTAGCCCACGTCTACACAAGTGCGAAAACCGCTTAACTATGTCGTGTAACTATCCAAATACACGTTTTTTATAGCTGTTCCTGCATGTACTTGTTTCAAGTGCTTGTAAAACACGGATCAATCAAATCTGTGTTCGAAACACCGTTGTTGCTAACGGTACAAAACTCTATTTTTTTTTTAAACTCTTTCATTTTATGTGAACTATTTTTGACAACCCTAGGTTCTTGTTCATTGATAGGAAGTTTTCATCATTTTTTTCGTGTGAAAATTCTGTATAGAGTCGTTGAAATAAGATTTCAGTCTGACCAGATACAGCTGAAGGTGAAGAACCTCAAATATATTTGTTTGAATTTTTTACGAACCCTGGATTCTTTGGTCTGCCTAACCCTCAAGTCTGCCTAACCCTTTGGGGATTACAGAATTAATGTTATCTTATTATTTAGCAGTGCAAAGAAAACTATGAAACCCCAAAAATCCTTCCAGGACTGGAGGACTCATTTGAAGAAAAAATGAGGTGAAAAAAAAATACGCAGGTAGCTATTTTCATTAAACAACCTTTTTTGTCAGTCCTACGTTGTGGTTTAATTGGAAAGTATTATGAAAGGTGTCTGGTTCACAAGTTTATGTGTAGCTTGAAATAATAGTATTTTATATTTTAGCTGCTCAGTTTTTAATTTATTCTGATCCTAAGATACACTAATGGTTCCTGCGATCATATAGACGCTAGGGACGATAACCACTGGTGAAATGTAACGTTTTTTTTTAATTGGCACAAACTCACCACACTACTCCCAAAACTCTGCAACTCCTGAAAGCCAGAAACAACAATGGCAACCACCAGAAAAGCGCCGAGAATATGAAGCTCGACTTGCCACGGAGAGTGAATTTACCTGTCTTTGATCAGAAAAGAATAGTAGAGGAGTAGGAAAAATATGTTTCCACTTCCAAGTCTGTCAAGCAGAAGCCAGAACAAAACAAAGCCAATAGACACAAAGGGACATTACAACTGGGGGAAGCCCAGTTGCCTAGCACCATGGGTGAATTGACCCATTAATAAATATGACTACTAATATTAATTGGTCCTAAATAAATAGGTATAGTCCCCGCCAGATAAGTCTGGAATAAAGGTTATTGATACTAATAATGTATGGATCGAATTTCATAATACCATCGTTCGAATTTCAAAATAAGGTCATGGAAGGATCAAGGTCGCCTCTTACCACGAAACGTTTGTATTGATCGTGTTACGACACTTTCTTTTCATTTTGAAATGTTGGAATACATTGGTACACGGGGGTCAATGAATTTTATTCCAGACTTATCTGGCGGAGACTATAGTCATTTTTAGATGATGTAACATATATCACGGCATATATGCAAATATTGTATATTGTACAATTCAATAAAACAAATATTTTTTACAATTACCAAAGCACTCGTATCGTTGTTATCGAACGCCCACATTATCACAAATGACGTATATCCACATACAGCCGATGTAAACACCTGCGTCTCCACATTTACGTAAAAGCTGCCAAACCACAGCACAGGTGTTTTGTATACAAGCTGAACGTATTGCACACGGATTTAAGTACTAAAAATATCGTTCCAAGTATTAAGAGGCCATACTACCAAAGAATATATAATATTAATACTACCTCAAATGGCTAAGCAGAATCGTCTGATACGCCGAAAATACTGCAGCATTAATTTTGAAATAAATATATATTAAAGTTGACTAATGTTAGGGCTTATGTTTGGCGAAAACACGATTCCATAAAATTTTCTCTATAGAAACAAAACCCAAAGTTACCTCTAAATTGAACAATAAACCGCTGGCAATCATAAAATATTTAAAATTAGATTATGAAACTTTTTATGCTAACTGAACTAACTATAAACCTTTTTTTCGCCTTCAAATAAATAGATTTTCGCGTAGAGAACTATAAGAAAGAGCAAGCAATAGTACGTGGTACATGCAAGTGCGAGCGAGTAAAATTATATTGAAGTAGTGTGCCGCCTTAACAACATTTTGTATTATAGTAGTAAGACTGTCAAGAGTTTAATAGGTTACTTCTAGACAAGCGTGCGGGATAGTGGTCAATGGTAAACCTAAGGCAAAATAACGTATCATTTCATAGGGACAAAATGGGGGGTCGGAGTGACGAGGTAAAGGCTGATTTTACATTGAACCAGTTTTTTTTTTAGTGTTGTAAAATAATCAAATGATTCCTCCCACCCAGGGCAAGGCAGTCAGGCTTGTTCTGACTCAAATTAGTATGGAATATAGTAAACATGTTCAAATGCAGTACAGCGTCCAGTATCCAGCTACTAGATCAATGAAAACTAGCCTTTTCACCAAAAATAAAAACAAAATAAGACAAAAATGCGAAGTTGATTAAAACTAACCCTTCCAAAAGAAATAGGTCAAAAGGCCCAGAACTTAAATTATTGTCAGATGGCAATACTGAACACTACCAGAAGATTTCGAAACGTTCTTTTTTCAAAAGTATACGTGTCCCGTATCCATCTTCCGAGCTCCGGTACGGAAATTAGATATTCAGGGAAGTGTGAACGGATTTTCAATAGAACTCATTCTATTCAAAGCCGATGGGATGGAAGGAAGATTTTGTAAGGATATCCAGCAAAATTATGCAATTACACTACAATTCAGATTTCAAATCGTATGTTCCAAAAGTTTTTCTAATAAAACGTTTCATCCTGACAATTCTCATTCATTACCAGTTGCGGCAGTCACTACCGTGATTTATACATCGTCATCATCATCATATCAGCCGCTGGACGTCCACTACTGAACATAGGCATCCCCCATAGATTTCCATTAAGACTGGTTGTCAGCGGCTTGCATCCAGCGAAATTCTTCAATCTTCATAAAATCGTCCGTATACCTTCTAGGCGGACGTCTAATAATTACACGATTAATATTGAGTAATTTACGGGATATCTTCCGTGATTATTTATTATTTTGAGTTTCATTTTAAATTGTGAAACAAACCGTGAAAGCCTAAAACAGTGTTTAATATTTAGTTAATTATGCAATTTTTCCACGAGATTGTGCGAGATGATTGTAGGAAAACAGTCATTACCATGCGCACACGCCTAACTTATAATTATTTGCACCATTGCTTTTGCAAGCCTTGAGCTTAATGTTTACAACATCGTTTGGTATTCTACGACTGATTAGGATACCAATATGGCGAACCTTATCATTTTCATAAATCAATCATTACAAAACTAATAAAATTCACGATAGACTCCAGTGTAAGGTCACGGGACTTATTCCATCACCGTGACCCCGGAACATAAAGGGCTATTGAAGGACACCGTGAATTTTATTCAGTACATGTCTGACAGTCCATCCCGCCCTGCCCGGGGTGGGAGGACTCATTTGATGATTTTACCACGTAAAAAAAAAGAGTCAATTGTGACTCAGAAAAATGATTAAAATCTATATTCCGAGACTTCAATTTGTTTTTTTCACGGAAGTCTTCATGAAAGTGAGGAAATTGTAGGGACTTGAAATACTAACGAATCACAAATCGAAGAAGGCGGAAAATAACTCATGAATGAAAGAAGAATTGAATCACATTATCATTAAAAATAACACTACATCCCTCTTTGTCTAGGATAACAACAAAAATACTAAACTTGATGAGATGAAAATATGTGTCTTCAAAATCCAATCACTTAATCGTACAAATGTGTGCACATACTATATTACATAATTCTGTCTTTCTTTAGTATAATTTCAATTATAGCAGGGGAAGAAGGTTAGGGTAGATCGATGTGCTGTCTGTACAACAACACGATATCTTCAGCAAATTTTCTCCCATTCCTAAACAAACAGTATAATCCAAATCCGCTATACGTAAACAAAACTGTACTAAACATGGTAATGAGGCGTGTCCATAAAATCTACTACACGATTACACTTACCTAGTACACACGGACACAGTAGAAATTTTAGTGTGCAGTATTTCAACTAATGAAAGATAGAAACGAAAATTATGGCAGAAGATAGGAGAGGCCTATACCCTGCAGCGGGTGATTCTGGCTTGAAATACTGATGAGGATGATGATGATACAACCTATAACTAAATGGAGGGTTGATATCCCAAAAACCTGGGATATAAGCCAGGAGAATGAAGAAGATGGTAATGATTTCAACTTAAAACATAATATCGGAATCAACACACGCACAAATACAAACACTTTTACAATAAGTTTAAGCATGCTTAAGGTAACTTGTTAGTTATGTCTCACGGCTTAATCTGATCTTCATCTGACGGATCAAGACAAGTTGATCATACTAATTTTATAAATGGTCCCAAGTGTAGGGAATTATTCCACTCTGATCCCCAAACCGATTCCCTGTCAAATAGTACAGTTTTTCAGAACGGAATAACTCAGTGTAGGGACGAGTATGGACTATATGGCAACAGCTAGTTTTAAATAAAAGAGGCAAGTTAAAATACTGTCCATCTTTCTGCTGTGGCTCTTACAGTACAGCAACGGGAGTCTGTTTATTTGTTTGTCCCAAATCTAGAGGTCATATCAATAACTGGTAATAGTTCAAGTTTACTGTTCAAAAGTGTGTCAAATATGACGTGGCTCATTATTACTTTTAAATATGTGAAGGTTTTCAATTCAAAGGTTTGAAGGGTCTCGATGATTTCCAATAATACGCATTCATAATTATGGTGATTCATTACTTATTTTGATGGCTGAGAAAAGATCAGTCGCATTGGTCCAAGTATTACTCTCAACATTGACATTGGTACAAACAATGTCTGAGAATAAAGACAGACAGAAAAAATAATTCTTTAAAACTACCTTAAAACAATACAAATCGTAGAAGTAATAACTGAAAAAGATCGCAATAAAAAAACAATTAAGAATGTACTTGATGAACCAGACAGCAGAAAACGGACAAAAAGTAAAATGATTGAACCAAATTGCGCGAAAACATCCCCGACAGTACTTTCCAATTTTGATGTTCAGAGTAGATAGCGCAGACAGTGATAACTGAATCAAACGACTCAATGACGTCTGGGTTTCATATCGATTGAACACTTCAGTGAAACTCCTAAGCGACGCATATCATCACACCAGAATTTTCTGAGGAATTAGATAGAAATTCACCAATAGCAGGTTTACATTTTGAAAACTGAATCAAAGGACGAAAAAACGTATGGGTTTTATGTCGGCTGCGCACGCCACGGTGTAGTGACAATTTTAAACGATAACACAGCGTTATGCCAGTAATTCCTGGGAAGTAGGAAGTTTTTTTACAATTTGAAAACCACATATAAGAAGCTGAACTGAGCCTTGTCCAGGCACAAATTACAGGCTGCTTCTGATAAAATCCTAACACATTAAACTCAATAACACTACCCTGCCAAGAAATCGCACCTTATGCTTAGAAATAACGCTTGCTACTGCAACGAAGCTATTCAGTAAACGACATCAGTATCTCGCAATTGAAAAGCCAATAAAATTGTGAACAGAATTCTTAACACGAACAACTTTTTCTAAGATTCCCAGAGCATTAAAAGCAACCTAAAAGGGTAATACCCATTAGTTGTAACGATCACTTGGACAGAAGCCTGGGAAGACATTGCCCACAAATTGGAGCTGGCCAACGATCCCTATCGATAAAACGTGATGTATTGCTCATTGTTCGCGACATGTAGCGGGACTGTGAGCTGGAGGGCTTTTCTATGTTGTGGGTAGAAACATGGTGTTTTGACGAGGGGAGTTACATGAACTCATTTAAGTTAAACACAGATATAGCACAGACTACAGAAAAGTCACCTAGTAGTAGTAGTAGTGGTAGCTTGGAAGAAGAAGAATGCAGTCAAAAAAGCAATAGAGTGGGTGTAAAAAGCGGAGAACTGGGTGTTTAAGCTGAACTTGGAAAAGCACATTTGTCCGACAGTCGTCTGAGACAGCCTGAGTAATGGACAAAAGAGTAATGAACAACATTAAAAAACTATAACGCCTATAAGACTCGAAACGTCTGAAACACAAATGCGGAAAACGACAGGCAGCCAGGGAAACGTTCAGTAGTATACGAGTATTACTAAGCTATACGCTATACAACAGAAATTCTTATATCAGAAGATTTTAAGAAGTAAGTAAAACAAGACGTTAAACCACATCTTAGCAGGAAAACCCAGTTCCGAGTGAGTTTCAGAGCACAATAGTGTTGTACCCACAAATTGCCGGCGGCCACAAAGATCTCTATCGCTCACTAATGCCGCTCATTGTTTACAGACTGTAACGGTATCGCCGAATACGGCAAGCTTGGCAACTTTGTTCCAACGATTGTATAGTATCCTTTGGGGGGAACAATGTAGTGGGCCTGTAACTACGAGTATATCATCTATGTTAATAAAAAAATCTTGTCTTGACTTACAAACTTCAAAAGTTGTAGTAAAGTTGAAAAAAATTAAAACGGAGTGCTTCAAGTTGGAGTTACCACTTCTCTTGTTAAGACTTAAATTTTAAGCTTTATCATCCTCATTGTCAGCGTATTGCATAACAGTCCTCAGCTGCACATAGGCCTCTCCATCGGCCGAATCAAATTGAATGATTTAGATTGTGGCGATTTACCATTTAAATTCTGATAAAATATAAGCTGGCGAACAGAGCTTAATTCTTGGACCATGCAATACTTATAAACTTTTTCCTGAAAATGGGGGCACAAAGGGATATTTTGTTAGCGATAATGATACGAAAAAATAAAAAGTATTGACATAAGATACCGAAATGCTTATACACCATTCTCTTCGTATGTCTTTGTGGAAAACGAAAAGCTTTGAATGTGATACTCTTATAGTTATGTATGCTCTCAGATCTTCAATCGATTGTTTGCTGTCAAGGCATAGTTTTTGCAATAAATATCTGTCTTTGTACATACCCTGTGACTTCTGGAAGCTTTAGGATCGAGGTAAGTTCTGAGCTTGTTGAGGTAGTGTGCTGGCGAGTCCTTGGCCTGCACCATGTCCTGGTCGCAGATGATTTCCCATTTCTTCTCCAGGTCGTAGTTGCGCAGGAGTTTCGCTTTGTCCGGTGGCAGATCCATAGACGCCTGAAACAAATGAAACGAGACGTTAATGTTTTGTTACATGGAAGTAGTTTTCGTATTACATTTAGTTGTAGTGAAAAACTCGGTAGAAAACTGTAGAAAGGAAGCTTTCTACCGTCCTGAAAAAAAATGTAGTAAATACACATTTTTTTCTATTCTTCAGTCATACTTGCTACGCGGGCAAATAAATGACTAGAAATCGTACAGATATAACATTATTTAGAGAAAGAATGGTTATGCTACGCGAGCTGGAAGCAAGTAGAGATACTACAACCCTTGTTGATATTTCAGCCCTCTTCCGTAATCCGTCGGGGGTCAGCGTTGCTCATAAATGGCTTAATGATTAATGCCTCCTTCTATACCTCTCCATTAGTTATCTTATGATTCATCCCCGTTCTAACCATATCATATCTCCCACAATCCATCTATACTATTTTAAAATCTTCGCAAAAAACTATGAGATCAAAATCGTCATCCCACACTTGTATAGACCTATATTGTATATACCTTCTTTTTCTTTAGATCTCTTTCAATCTAAAAATTCCTATACAATTTCCAACAAAGTGCTCTAAAAATCCCATCGGAATATAAATTACGCTTATGTAATAACAGCACATTGTATTCAATCATGATAGATTTAGTATCCGCACAAGGATCGCTAGCATTGAACCAGTTTCCGAGATATTGGCTTATACGTCGGTAACGGTATACGCAGGCAAACAGGGCTGATACTTAACTGGTCAATCTATATTTTATGATAACGTGTATGGTTCCATAATAGGCAAGATGAGAAGTCAATAAAGTGTAGTTACTCAATTATTGTCCGAGTTTAGGAGAGCCTAAAAATTCTGGTTTCCTTTTTTCTGGGTGGTGAAATCATCAAATGAGTCCTGTGGGTGGAGCGGAAGAAACTATCAGACTCTTACTGACTAAATACTATCCTGTTTCTTCTGTTGTGACTGGCTAAGTTGATCTTCATAATGGTTGTTGCAATTAGGAGTTTGGACTTAGATAAAAAAATAACAATCGTCGAAGAAACTCTAAGCTTCGCTTTATATGTAGTTTTGCAGACAAATTTTTAACAGTTAGTAAGATTTGTATGAATAACATTATTATTTAAGCGGAGAAACATTTTAACTTTAGCAGCAATGAGTAAGCCATTCTTTCAGAAATGTTGGTGTTTCTCAATTCGTTGAACGAAAATTCCAACAGCTCAATGCACTGTCAACTAGCAGGTGAATGTCTAGCTGCACCTGATCTGATAGAATCGTTGAGTCGCACCTAATCTGATCAAGTCGTTCCGACGCTTTGTTGTGAATTCAAGACGTGTCGGGGACTACAAGAGACACTTAAGAGTTATTTATAAGTTTACTTAGTAGCTGAAGAACTCTTGACTTCTTGAAGTGTTTGCTAATTTCGGAAGCTCAATGAAGAGAATGTTTCTTGCTAAAATGTTTTTTTTTTTATTCTATTGATTCCAGAAGTCTAAATTACCTAAGTTAACCAAAATCAGTGTTCTAATTTACTCACAGACAGGGCCAAGCCTTCTGTCGGTGGCTCTGTTAAAAGAAATTTGATAATTCGACTTTATTTCGGGTAGTCTCCGGTTTTCTCGATTCTTCTCTTCATTTTTCCGTTACCGTTTGTTATTCAATGTAATAATGAAATAATTTACAGCAGCCACGATTTGTTTCATTACTTAAATGGCATTTTCATTGTAAAACCATTGTGTTAGGTCCCAGAGGAATGCTCTTAATAATGACTTGAAATCTAAGGGATTTTACTCCATAGCATAACCCTGTGCCATATAATTTACCCTCCATATAAATACAAGCACAGTTTGAAAATCTGACATTAACTACATTATTTATTGCCAATATTCCTAACCGATCGGTTCGCGAACTTACCGATCTGCTTAGACATAAATCGGTGGTTATATTGCTCTCGTAAATAAAACTTTTTACTACAGTACTGACAAAAATAGGGTGCCTTTATCATTTCTTAGATTTTATGATGGTAGGGTTCAGAAGGCAACCTTGTAAGTGACATTTATATGAAAATAACTGAGGCCTTAGGGCGCTTCCTCACCGCGAGCATTCACCTGCAATGTAACGTTACAGATTCGAACACAATAGAGCATCAAATTGCACACTTTTATGTTACACTAGCTGTTGCCAGCGGCTTCACCCGCTAGAACTCCAAAATTATCCCACGGGAACATAAAATCGGGATAAAAACTAGCCTATGTGTTAAACCAGGTTATAAACTATCTGTGTACCAAATTTCAGACAAATCCGTTCAGTAGTTTTTGCGTGAGAGAGTAACAAACATCCATCCACACATACAAACTTTCACGTTTATAATATATTAGTAGGATTACAGGTGCTCGCGGTGAGGGAGTGCCTTTAGGATAATGTAACTCAGCAGTAAAGACTCGTTTATTACAAGTTAGCCTAATAATGAAAAACCTTATTCCGATAAAAAGACAGGATTTGTGAGCCTCGGAAATATTTTCACCAAAGTTAAATGTAAGTTTTAAATTTTACCTCTATCTAATATTATAATACGACAGGAGACAGCATTCAAGCAATCTGAGGAAAATGAAAGAATAAATGATAAAAGTTTCGATGAATTCGTCAAAGATTTTAATACAACAGATTCTAGTCTCTACTTTAAAACCCTTGAACTTGAATAATAAGTAAAAGCCGTACAAACTTTAAACAAAAACAAAGATAGACCTCAAAAACACGTCAAAATAGAGCAACAAACAAACTTTAGAATCGTGGTAACCCTAACAACATCGGTCGTAGCAAAACTAGTCTACGCACAGTATATAAGCTAAGGACAAACTGTTTAAGTGCACTCTGAACACTAATTGGTAATAGCCAAACTAAACTGGACTGAATTGGACAGTTTGGGCTTCGCTACATTCGGCCTACTCCACATGATGAAGTGGCCAGATGGCTTTGAAAGTTTGGTCGTTTAGAAGTTGAGAGTTGAGCACTGCCCAAATTGTTTTGGGAGCGTGGTAAGTTTTCTTTGTTTCATGCCTGTTTGAACCAAAATTAAGGGACTTATTTTTAAGTCCAATTTTTTTTTGTACAAACACTGAATAATTTACGTGTACCAATCTATTGTATATCAAAGTTATGGTAGTCGTAATAAAAGCTTTTTAAAAAAAAATGTAACCGCCTTCAAAACCAACCACTAAAAACGGGTAAAATAACCTACAAAATAACTTTTCTTTCGGAAGTCGGTGGTTTTTTTTTTCATTGTGTTTTTTTGCCACCGACTTCCGAAAGAAAAGTTATTTTGTAGGTTATTTTACCCGTTTTTAGTGGTTGGTTTTGAAGGCGGTTACATTTTTTTTAAAAAGCTTTTATTTTACTCTTTTTAGTTTAAATATTAAATCCAAATTCTTGTCAAATAGGTACATCATTTTCTTACATGTGCACTAGAATTATGTAATCCGTAGCACCGGTAATAACATCGCTCATGTACAAAATTAGATAATAAAATTCCCTATCTCAAAAACTACTGAACCGATTTTGATGAAACTTGCAGTGTTCCCTCAGTTGAACAATACCTAGTATAACAAAAAAAGAATGACTTAAATCGGACTTGTAGTTCCAGAGATAAGCGAACACAAACTACAACAGTCGATGCCTACTCCTTACTGTTAAGGAGTTGTACCTTCCATCATCAGCTCAGCTACATGAGATTATGATTACCGTACGCAAATACTTAAATTACTTCATAATATTTGCGAAAAACTATATGTAGGCCTATAAAATTTGAGGGTTGCCCTCGATTTCTCCAGGAACCAATCATCAGATCTTGACTTGGTGAATATGGGACCACTCCGGAAGCATCTCCTTTCGAACAAAAAAAGAATTTTGAAAATCGGTCCACAATCGCCGGAGGAATCGCGTAACAAACACACAAAAAAAAAAAAAAGCATACCGTCGAATTGATAACCTCCTTCTTTTTGAAGTCGGTTAAAAATAGTTTCAGTTGTTAATAGTCCAACATAACCTTCTCTGCTACCTAGACCGAGTGTATTCATAAGAGTTTCCCAAAACCAAGAAGAATTGATCAGAAAATCAGACATCTGCAAAAAAGTCCCAAAAAGACATCGATAGAAATGAAAAGCTTGACGCCAAAATTGAAGCTTATCAAAATGCCAATATCGAATCACTTTCGCAAGAACTAGACGTAACTCAGTCAATCCACA
Organism: Agrotis ipsilon; assembly: GCA_028554685.1. Classification (NCBI taxonomy): domain Eukaryota; kingdom Metazoa; phylum Arthropoda; class Insecta; order Lepidoptera; family Noctuidae; genus Agrotis; species Agrotis ipsilon. The sequence continues at coordinate 14,993,375 of CM052969.1, read as the reverse complement.
AGGCGTCAATCTCAATCGTAAGCCACGGCACGTGCCAAGTGGACTTGACCCAAACCTGTTCGGAAAGCTTAAGCATCATCGTAATCTTATCCAAGATCTAACACTTGAATGACGTTATGGAATACAGAAGCACCTGTGGTTTCTTAAACGGAATTTGATGAGGTGTGTTGATTTAGTGCTGAGTGTGTGGTCGTTTGGTACAAAATAGGGCCAAGTGGCGTGCCTAGAGGAGCGTTAAAGCAAACTACGGTAAGCCCTTTAAGTTATGAGGAGTCGTAATTTTTAACGGAAGACTTTTAAGTGCAATCCGAGCTTATGAAGGTTTCGCGTCTGTACCATAGTTAATAAGTACATGAATACACTCATGCCGCGCTTCCTTTTGATATGTAGAAACTTAAGAAAACCATCTACGATGCTTACATATTTTTGCTACTTGCAAAATAAGGTCATGTAATACGTGCCATCATGCGTCCTGATTTCGAAACTTATTCCCTGTTCCCGTGGGTGTCAAAGACATTCAGGGAAATGAACACAAATGAGTTTATAACCGCAGCAATTTACGTCGTCCGGATCACACAGATTACCATGTGTGTGGTCGTTTTGCAAATCCACTTGGTTACACAACCCATATTTCGTTTTTAATCCCCAATAATTATCAACGACTATATTAATCGGCTTGATAACATTTATAGAACATGCTCACGCCCATGCATACCACAAACAGCGTCTATTACCCGTTTCATTACTGCAACATTGCCTATCGCAGCGAATGAGACTCGTCTCCCATGATTCACTACTTCAACTCCTGCAAAATTATCACTATCTTCCATCTCCCACCTTATGTTAAAGTCGTAAAGGTTAGTTTCAAGTGTCTGGAGTGATTAAACAAGTTGGTTTTATGATGCTCGTATTAGCATAGACGGTGTGTTCTCAATTATGATGCTATGGGCGTGATCCCACGCATTGAAGACTTAGGTGTGGTCCTAAACTTAATTTTGTAGGTAGCAAATACCGCTGTCGAAATTGAGGATTGTGTTATTTTCTCATATTTTGTCTACTGAATGGTTTATTAAAGATTATTGGTTTTGGTTTGACTAAAATATGGACGTATCAAAAACTGGTTTTTAAAGAACTTGCAGATGCATTGAAAGGTAAAGTCGAAACAGGAAAATTAAGTGCTAAAAGGTGCGTAACAGAAACTCAGATATAAGACGCGTGATTATTCTGAAACAAAATATTTACAAAATTAAACCAAACATTTCCAAAACTGGCTAATAAACGCAAACGCAAGCGATTTTTTTGCAATACCTAGGCTATACACTACTAGGTATGTGGCCTAGTAATGGGAATTTCGACAAATTGACTTCAAATAATAACTCGGAGTCTAATTACTCAATCAACGTCCACATTTCACTTACCATAATTACTATGCAACAAAAAAGTTGCTGATCACGCAGGTGAACAACCTACATAAGTGTTTGCGCTTCGTAAATATTGGACATCACCAAACGACCGGTAAATGAGTAACCATGTCATAGACGTTTAAAATTATTAAATAAAGTAGGTTCTAAGTTAGCCACTGAGATGTTAGAAGTAAGTATTGAATGTGATATGGTAATACTAGACACAAGAAGCAAAGATAAGTGTTGAAGGGTAATTGAAGTAGCTTGACATACTGCTATTATTGGTTCACGACCACCATCTTGTCGGAAGCTGCTTCTGGGATTCTGATGTTAGGTCTCATCTTCTCGTCGGGGCTAGGTTGAGGCCAAACCTACTAAAAGAAAATGATGACAATGGGTTTCAAGAGGAGCTTATTTATTAACTTTTGATACTGTTGAATCTCATATTTAAAACACTGATATACTGCTACATCTGAATCGACTGGAAGGTGACTCCAATACAGATGGGGAAAGGTTTCGCAGATAATGATTTTAAAAGCTCATTGAAGTAAAAGAATTAAAGCAGGTGATCAAACAATTCCCGAACTTCACAGTGTGAAGAAAGTCTTGTCATCGTCATAAACGAAGCTGATTTTAAAAAATGACACATTACCATAAACCAACATAAAAGCTTGAAAAATTCAATTGACAATATTCAAGATTTTTTCGGACAACTAATTATTTAAGAACTAAGTCAACATTTACCCTTGGGGAGTCAGCAGAACTGAAGTGCCATTAGACACGGTAGCCACGGCACCTATCGAGTTCGAAGAACGGTTCTAGTGTACTGTAGATTTATACTCATTGTTTATTAATAAACCATTGGTTTTAGAATTTGATTGAATGAGAATTGTAGCTGAGTGAGTCATGAGAGTAATTTAAATCGAATGGGCAGTATTTAATGTTTTGAGAAAACCGTTGATACCTGTGAGTTGAGACACATACTGACTGTTTCAATGTTTTTTTTAAATATTGGTAAGTAGTAGCTTCTGCAGTATGATGTATTGTTAAGAAAATAATTTCACTGATTACCCTATAGCCCTCGTACTACCCAGTCTACTACCATCCTCTACTGGATACAGGTCTCCTCTCTCAAGCTGTGCCATAACATCTTGTCCTACAGTTTTTGCAAATAGGCTGTCCTCAGTCCACAATTTGGTATCTCGCTGGAAAGAATCCAACGCTACTTTAACGACTCCATTCCAGGACTCTAAGTTTGTTCTCAATGACCATTTGTGTTTCCGCAAATAAGTCATGCCTGATCACTGTTTATAATCATGATCCTCATGCTTTAAAAACGAGAGTGCGATAAGTAAATCTAGCCAATAGGAATGTTTCAAATTACGATAAATTATAAATTCCATTTACAATATTTAGTTCACCGTTTCGTAAGCCATTTGGACACTTCTATTTCCAAGATGGATTATCTGCCATCAGATCAAAAAAGCCCATTTCCGCGCTTCACAATATCAAGACAGACAATAATTAAATCCCGCATTATAACTGCTTTCACAGTTATTAATGGTTCTCCTTATAAACTGTACTCCTGGTACATTTGTCATTGTAACTGTCACAGTGGCTATTGTACCTGTTACGGTGAGTCCAGAAATAAAGCCAGATTTATAGTGGTTTATTAGAGAAACAGTGATTTTTGGCATAATACATTTTCTGTTAATTTGTTAAGACTCGGTCTCTTTTGGTGATATTGTGGCATTATAAATAGTTGAAAGCATTGGTTATAGCCATGATTAATGCGCTGTTAATGGCACAGCTATTAGTTTTAATATTTCTTTGAGAACTATAATGTTCCTCTTTGTTTTTGTTTACACTTCAGTGTAGGTGGAGCAAAAAATTAATGTTTTGAGCTATGAAATGTTACGTTATATTTCTTGACGGAAGGTATTAAAAAGCGACGCTATGGAAGACAGGCGAAGATGAGGATACAATTTGACAACAACAGAAAACAGCTGTGAGAAAAGGGAAGATTGGAGGAAGACTTTTGACAATGGGACAGTATGAGACTGAAGACAGTCATTCCCATAATAGCAGAGATCTTATGTTCACTACTATAGGCTGATATGATGATGATGACCAATGATAACACACGACAATATGCCGCGATGCCGTCACGCATGTGTTTTCGAATCGATTCAGTAGAGCGAATCGAATTCGATGCAAATGCGTGACGATCACGACCGGGGTTTTAGTGATGGATAGAGTCTAGATCGTGAATATTATCGATACTTGCGTGTGCTTTTTCGATAACGGAGCGGGATTGTACTACGGGTTTGAAGTGAAAGGACATTGACACTGTCAAATGCGATTCTAGAATATTTTCATGGTGGATGGAAGAGAATCTACGTTTGGAGAGATCTAAATTCAGAAGTAGAGTGAGAGATAAAGGGTAATAATAATTTCACTTTTTAACGCTATTTTCATGGTAACTATGGATGGAATACGTAGTGTGGTTTGTAGATATCTAGCAGTGGAGTGCTACAAAGTGATAATAATGACAATTTCTTCATTTGCAAGCAGATTTGGCTAAACTGATATTTTTATTGGTTGGCTTTGCTTGAGTTGTTACGTCATTAATTTTAGAACAATTTTAACAGCAGCAGTAGTGTCCGAGTACTAACTTTAGAGCTTGATATCTTGACCCTAGACCCCTGTTTCTTAAAACATAAGCAAAGCTGTTGGCATGTACCTACACTAAGCGCGCGAGTTGAATGCAGAGCTTAGGAATGCGGTAGTGCTGTTGACAAGGATGGCAAAGTACTACACTGCAGGCGCGTGAGGTGGGGCGTGCGGGTAGCGGGGGGCTCTTCACCTCAGACCCCGACTGCATTCAACTCGCGCGCTATCTGTATGTGTACTGTTAGCAAACTACATACATATGCCTAACCTTCAGTATCACGGGCGTAACATAATGCTTGTGTCTTAAGACAAACTAATTAAAACCGTTTTTCCATTGCATCTGATAATTCCTTACGTCAATTCCATCTGACCCCAGGTTCCCGGGCCAATGTCTGCTAGATACGCGTCACAGACAGGCGCTAGCGAAATAATTAGATTTTCTACTTTCTAATTAGGCGTACGGCGCGGCGGCGGCGCCTCCTGGCTCATTAGACGCACATGCTTGTAATTGGACTATGAAAGTGCACGGACTTTACCCTTTTTATGGTTTGTTTTTCCTCGTACATCTTGTGTCTTTATAGCTGTGTCTATTTCTCGATTGGAAAGTATGAGTTTTGCGCAGTCAACTTTGTTCATTAATTAGGAATCAGTTAAAACAAAATGAGCCTTGCAGTAGTCGCATATTATGATGTGTGACATCTGGTTTTGATTATTTAGACTTCACTTTGACTTAGACTTAGACCATGTTGACTAACTGACTGATAGCTACTATTTTTACCACCGCGCGCGCTCATTGCACACCATATTCAATTTGACCAATTCTGTTCTACTTTCCTCCACACATTTCCGTAGCACGAAAATAAGTTTTACGCGCTAGAAATTGTTGATACGATAATTGGAGTTGCCATCGCCAGGTTGAGTGTTATGTTCTGGTGATCTCTGGATTATTAAGTAATCTGTGTCTCAAGTGTGTATGCGGCGTTTCTGTTATGAATGCCAATGTCACCTGAGCACTTGATCCAATGACTGCTTTAGAAAGTTTAGCTCGCTATCTATCAAGTACGATTTTGGAGCAATCGCATTTAAAAACATCCGTCCATCAGCTATCGACTCGCTAAGAACTGATCCTGGTAATGTTTGAAAAAGTCAGTCATCAGCCTCATAGACTAGGTTAGTCAATCCCGACTATGTTGAAATCAGCTTTCAGTCTAACGAAGATCAGGTGAATACCACTTCTTGTCTTCTACAACCGTTATTTTTAGCGTGGTAAAATCACCAAATGAGACCTCCCTCGCAGAGCAGGGCAGGAGGGACTGCCAGACTTTTACTGATTAATATCCACGGTACCCGTCAATAATACCCCTTTACATTCCGCGGTCACGGTTGTTGTTTTGTCCCCGGCAGGCTTTGATCCTCTATGCTGACACTATTTGAGGCGCGCGTGGAACAGAACGCGTCGTCGACCCGGACTTTGTCCGTGGTCGGACAGCGAGTCGCCCATTACTCGCCGCCCTCATGCCCGCGCATACGGTGGCCGGAGATCGTCTTGCGACGTCCTTTGCCTTGGGCGTCTACCACTGACCACTCAGTTACTGGAAACACATTGGTATTAAAAGACGGGTGGTCAAGCCTTTTGACATCATAATGGATGATCAGGCGAAAGTAAGTGGAAAGGTAATAGCTGGCAAATTGTCAATGCAATGATGTTGTGAACTTCTACTACGGGTAAATGCCAAACGATTTAAGGAGTGTTTATCCACAGTAGTTTCTTATGTGTGTGTGTCCTTCGAGTAGTGGGTACTATTAAGTTTTATTGGTCCAATGCTTCGCCAGTTCCACGACATCTTTAGTGGCAGTGAAATTTGTTAGAGGTCTCATCAAATCTGTGAAGTTACACCAGTTTATTTTATATGACCTTGCATTGCTCTGTATTCTAGACTAGCACTCCGCCCGCGACTTCGTCCGCGCGCTTTCGAATATTGCCTCCACGAATCACTCCTACCAGCCACCCTCTTTATGGAATAATTTTGGCAGACTCCTAGCACTTTAATAACAAAGTTTCATTTCACCGGTACCTGTTTAGACAATTCCGCGACTGATGCATTTTTTTTATCGTGGTAAAATCATCAAATTTGTCCCCGAGCCAGGGCGGAACGGAAGGGACTGTTAGACTCGTACTGACTATCCATAATAATCCTTCAATAGCTCTTCACGTTCCAGGGTCACGGTTACCACAAATTATTTGTAGAAGCGATCGTATAGTTCGCAAAAGCGAGAGATTACAATATGTGAACGAGATGGCGCTAGACGGCTTGTATAGCTCTGTCTCTTTCCCACAGTGGACTCTCGCTTTAAGACGTCATAGTAAACAACCAGATCTTTAATAAAATTTCTTCTCTCTCCACTTATTATTAAATTATTTACGAAAACCGCATCGAAAATACGGAAGCAATTCAACAAACACATTAAAATGTTACATCATAACGTCATCATAAAATTTTCTTTTTATTGTTTTACTCATTTTAATATTCCATCTTCCGCCGGTGTTCCAATCTTACGGAATGACTCGTAAAGTCTCGAGAGGATCATAAAGCATTCGCGAGAAGTCTGTGGTGTCTGTAGGTATTGTATCCAGGTGTCAATGTACTATAGGACCTACGACTCTAACTATTAAATAAAAAAGGCAAAAAAAAAAACGAAAAAACTATACTTCAGAAATTAAATATTAGCATCACCTCCACAACGGTAGCGAAACGGTGAAGCCCTACATTTTACTGATTTGTAGAATTTGTGAAGTTAGGGTTGCTAGAGTTAGGCCGTGTAGATTCAGAAGCTTGGTTGTACATGAGATCTGATATCTTTTTCGTAGGACAAACCCTAGGTGCTCGTTTTGGCAACTGTTTGCATGAAATGTTTTTGGTGGGATTCCATTCGCCCACTATTTTCAAACAGAGACTGTCTTACTACAAAAGCTGTGTAACACTTCTCTAAAAAGTGTATTTGCAGAACAACCCATATCGCTAATTTGTCCGACCCTTCTTGTTTTTCGTTAAATCCAGGAATGACATCAACATGACGTGTATTCTTGAGTCTAAAAACAATAAATATTAAGATTTGGGTGAATCACTGAGTAAATATATCTATATGTTGTGAATACAAATTAGTCAAATTGTCAATAAGGATTCCAACAACGCTACAAATATCGGTACTTGTAAACAGAACCGAGATCCCGGGAGACCGGAATGAATAATACAAAGACATTGCCATATTTGTGGTAAAGAAATTAAAACATTTGTCTAAGGAAAATGGTCCTGCTGCCTACTTTAACAAAATCTAATATAATAATAATATTCCACAACTATCACTCAACGCCATCTAGTCCCAAGCTTAGCAGAGCTTGTGTTATGGGTACTAGATAACTGATAAACATACTTATATATTTTTATTAAATACATACATAATATAGATAAATTACACCCAGACACAGAACAAATGAACATGCTCATCACACAAACATTTGTCCTGGGTGGGAATCGAACCCACGACCCCTGGCATAGCAGTCAGGGTCACTAACCACTAGAACAAGAGGCCAGTCAAAATAATTTAGTATTGCAAAATTAATACCCAAAACACCCAAACTACACATTAACTAATCATTCAAATTGGGTATAATAATAGTCACGGGCATATCGAAACGTACGGCGTAGTCTAAACAATGCAACAAACTACTAAACGGTAGAACAATACCAATTTTAACTAATGTTTCCTATTTCCATCCATTCACGGTCAATTCTTTATTCCAAGCCACATATTTAGTGAATGAAACAGTTGTGTAAACTAAAAAAATACTATATTTAGTAAACTAGTGACGTGAAAGAGTAAAACCAATAGTTTATCGATACTATTTTCAATGGTAGGTATCGATAAATTAATCGAGATTTATCGCTGTCAATAGAGCTTGTTATTGGAGAAATAAATCGTCAATTTATAGTTATTATCGGATTATAAAGCGAATAATTCAATTTTACGTTGTTTATTGTTGTGAGATTTTGAGATAGTGTAAAAGTAAAATTCTTGAGAAACGTTACATAAATAACCTTTACATTTTTAATCAAAGATACTGAAGCTAAATTATTATAAATATAAAAGCTATGAATAGACAGAAGTTCCAAGTAGCAATAACTGTAAATCAAAGGAAATACCTTCATAATAAAATAATAGGAAACTATTACAACACATGTTTACTCACATCGCCAGCAGATTCATTGAAATTAATGATTCAATATTCTCTATAAATAAATTGATAAACACAGTACGTATTTATACATTTTTCAACAGTGACATTGTAATGAATCACAGTAGAAACAATAAGGAAATGCGTGGCTTGAATTATAACCAGAGTTGACTATGATAGTTTGACGTAACCGTGCTAGAAATCAGATGCAGATATGGCCATTTAAATATGTATAAATCAGACCACCGTGCTTATAAAATAACTGTCATAAATGGTTATTACGAGATAGGAATAGAGAATTGCATAGCAATGAAAATCATCTATAATAATTGAGCTTTTTTTGATACTACGATCGTTAACATCATAAATCTTCTTGCGTTTACGGTGATTGCAACAATTTCCGTTCCAAACGTGGATGAATTTAAGACATGCAGTTGACATAATGATGCCCATTTATGTATTGAAGAGTTATTTGGGAAAATTGGTATTCACAGCACAGGACCAAATGATCGCCTGCGTCATTAACGTAGTGACAAAGAATCAGCTGACCGTAAACACAAAGAGTTAAGGAAAGTTCAAAAATCTTCGAGTCATTCATAATATTACAAACATCGTTATCAAAATTAGAATGCGATAAAATACCCACAAATGATCAGAGGCTATAACAACCAAAGACAACAACATAATTGCATTAGAAAGGAAGTAATTAAACGTTTCAAGGAATCGCATCGATACACTCGCGGCTTCCCGATAATTTATCGATAACTATAGCGCAACACTGGCCGATGAATCAGATGGAGAAAAAATAAACTCAGTACGAATATAGACCGCGACCTTCGAGTGAGTCAATCACAAAATACTTGATGAAAGGGAGACTGAACGAAACGACACAAAATTATACCCCTGACATAAAAAGTTGGAACTTGTTCTTAATCAAGTGTACCAAAACTTGTGTTGTGGAGCGGGTGGCACCTGACATACCTGTGTGCCAAGTTTTGGTGCAAATTAAGAAGTATTTTTGACTTAAAGCAATTGCGAGAATCAGTATTTTTGACTTAAAACAATTGCGAGAATCTACTATCTGACGGTAACATTGGATAATTTTCATTATCCATTAATTAAATAATTAAGCATGCTGAAGTGTAAGTGGGCCGGCCGCGACTGTATAAGGACAGATAGGTAGGTAGATGGAGCAAACATGTGCTAGAGTGGAGACCGCGAATGGGCAAAAATAGTGTAGGACGCCCAGATGGGTGATGGGTCGATGATTTGAAGCATTGACTGGCAGCGGATGGATGCGGTCTTCACAGGACCGAGAGGGTTGGCGCTCTTAGGGGGAGGCGCACGTTCAGCAGTGGATAGCAATAGGCTGATAATATAAGCCGTTTATGAACTAGTAAACAAAGCAGTTCTTTGACGACACACATGCGTACAATAAATAAGAAGTAAACTATGTAGAAATTGACGCATACACCTTCCAAAATAATAAAGAAAAAGAAATTCCTGCAAACTAACAAAGAGATACAAATCTGCAAAGTCGTTACCTACGGAGATAATCACAAGACAAACGTACTTTCCAACAATATTGCACACAAATGGCCTATTTGGACGACATAATAATACACCGCAATAAGCACTCCGCAATCGAGAGTTGCTTATTGACACTTCCTGATAATAATGACGCACTTCCGGTTGTAAATTAAAATGATATGCACATATTGTGTTTACTTCTTTGTGGAGAATTTTTAGATTACTGAAGTATGGATGTCCAGCAAATCAATTTAATTTTTAGGAGACCAAGATGTTTTTTTTGTTGGACCAAGATGTCCTTTTCGAGTGCCTCTTCTGACTGCTCATCACAGTGTGCGTCCATCGTCTTGCCAAGATGTATATTGTGTTCATTGTGTTAAGACAAATGTTACAAGATTAAAGAATCAGCCATTAAGGAGTCAGACGGACTAAAATCCACTGTGTCCTTCAATAGCCCTTTATATTTCGGAAGCGCGGTTAGCTGATAAGACAGTCCCGCGATCCCGAAAGGATGATGTCTTAAAACTTACTTACGAGATCAGTAAGTTTTCTACATATTCATGTGATGTTACAGACGTCTATAACATAATTACCTAACATATAAAGGACAAACAAACAATAAATAACGTTCTCAATAAAGTTATAATCACGCGTAACTAAACAATGAAAACAAGTGGAGTCTTTTAGATTTTTACATACTATAACTGTAATTTAGTAACGCTCGGAAATTGCTCCTCATTTTTGCGCCAGAATAATCTTTGTAGCACCAGTATTTGGGCAACGCCAAAGTGACAACAATCTATCTATTCCTTCCTGGACAATCAATTTTCAAACAATATTAAATTCATGTCGACAACATCACAAATCGATATTTCGCGTGCAAGTATGCGAGGCACGTCGTTCACAAATCGCGTGACAGTTCCTCTGAGAGATCATCCGATGCGCGGGCGCTACCGTCTCTGGTGCTATAATTTTGATCGATGAGCTTGATTTTCGCTTTCTATAATTTTGCGTGTTGTGTAGTGAAATTTTATTTGTTTTTGATGGTGTTGATGACACAACAGTCAATGAAATGTCAAATCATCAAATGAATCCACCCCGGGTGGAGCAGAAGACACTGTCAGACTCGTACTGACAAAAATACACGGTGTTCCTTCAATATCTCGCGACCCCGGAAAGGGGTGGGTTTTGGGCTTACTGTCATTCAATAGCATGGCAGTATGATATAAGAGATATGAAAAATGTTTAAAAAATCTATTTTCAAAAATTTGTACCAAAACGAATCATTTTATGCAAAGTTTATGCTGATGTTGTTGAATGTATTAATGAAATAACTGTAGAAGCTTGTCGCGCAAGATTTAAATTCCAATTTCTCTGTATGCGCAAAATATATTTTACAAGCTTTTGAAGTCTGTAAAATATATTTTGCAGAAGTAATTTGTCATAATTATTGTATACCCCAAATGCTTTCATATTCCAAATTAACTTATACTTGCAAATGTTAAGTAAATGTTGCCATCAATTTAGGAACTGAATAATACTGAACCCAAACATACTAAGCAGAAACAAAAAACAACTTCAGTGAAAAAAAATCTCATTTGAAGAGACAAATTATCCCAGACACAATAACATTTGCATAATGTTCCTACAAGCATTTTAATTTAAACTTTTAATTACGAAGAAAAGGTAGCACCAATTAGCAAACCAGCTTACAGCTCAAAAACAATAGCAGTACACTGTTTCAACTTAAACGAAAATAAAATACGTAGAGTCGCTTCATTAAAATCCAAAGAATGTGAAGAAAAAGAAAGGAGTGGAGTTTCACACGACGATGGAACGAATGAGGAACACACATGACTCACTGTTGATCCCGAAATAGCCACCAAAACGTTATTAGCCCTAACCCTAATCTTTCAATTGTATGTAGTTTTTAAGTAACTATAAATCTATATTTAGTATGAAGTTTATTTCTTGTTTTAGACAGAAGACGATGTAGATATGTGTATATGATGGAATAGGGAAAACTATGGAAGTGGTCGTTAATGTATTTTGACACTCGTTAGTCGCAAAATATGAATGACTAAATGGTTGCTATCAATTCTACTAAGTAAGCAGCAGACGGTAAAATAACACTGAACTTGAAAATAAGGAAAAATAAAGGATTTGGAAAATAACAGCTATAAGCAACAATATAGTTAATTTAAATAATAACTTAGGTAGTTTACTAGGGGATCTAAAAAGGTCACACAATAAAATTAGTAAAACGGAATATTCTACTCTATTGTCAAGTAATAGAAGAGATAAAGAATGTAATAGATAAAGAATAATTTGCTAAAAGTCTAAATTCTGCTCAAGTGGTCCCCAGAAATGTGACCTTTTCAAAAGCACAATGATTAATTCCATACTACAAAAAAAATAACTGTAGTATCACCAAATATTTCTTCTTCAGTACAAATCAAGCCCCCAGCAATAGTATCGACATCGTGAATCGTGCAACAGAACTCAACGAACAGACAGATCGACGTCCCAATCCTTTCTAATATATACGAGACATTAGCGACAGGGTCAGAGCATGGTTTAGCATGCCTGCATACCATTGTCGCATGGCACTGCGGGTGGGCATTGTGGAGCCCTAGGGAATTGTTCAAGCTGGAATTATTGACATTTTCTGCGGATATTTTACGAGAATTTTTACCCGCCCTTGAAAATTTCCTTGCAAAGGGCAAGTTGAAGTTCGTATTGGAATTCTGAAAGGTCAAGTTCAACTAAGGTCGTCGCGTTGGTCGCGGGACGTTCAAAACAGGTTAACGTGACCCTGGAATGTAAAAGGATGTTAAAGGAGTTAGTCAGAACGAGTCTGACAGTCCCTATCGCTCTAACTTGGACCTTTATTATCGCGGTAAAATCATCAAATGAGTCCTACATTTGATGATTTTACTGCGATAAAAAAGGTCATACAATGGTTTGAATGTTTAAAGAAATATATTATGTGTTGCTTTACAAATGGAATTCAACACACTGAATATTCCAATAAGATAATCTTAAATGATAATGGCGAATGTAAATGATTGCTAAGTTACTTGTTTACAGACAATTGCTACTTGGATACAGCAGTAATGGATATTTAGATGACTATAATGTGCATTCAGAAGCAGTTTAAAACCTTTTAAGGGAAACATTACAAACAGATAGTTATCCATGTCATGTAATATGTAAAATGGAAATGTCGAAGTAAGTAGATGTTAATTATGATACTGAAGAAGATGTTAATGATCAGATTCTTAACAATTTTGATTTCCTTGAAGATCTAACTAGCTAAAACAATCAAGTACACTAAAAGAGAGCTCTAGAAATCAGTGAAAGTAACCATGGAAAAAAACTTTATCAGAGCATAGAAACTTTTAGTGTCTCAACCATAAAAGAAACCTTACATTCATCGTAGAAACATCTAAAAGGTCAAATTCCTTTGGCAATACCATCTTAAAAACGCATTCATTGACCCGAACATAATATGGAGGCATTCAACACATAACTTCAGAACTACAGTCACGTTTTACCAAAAGCAACAACATAAATTCGTTTCTCAGGAAGGTCTAAAATTGAACAACATCAAATGCCCAAACAAGGCGAAATTCCCCATAGTGCTATGAGAAAGCTAGTGCATTCAGTTCAGTAAACCCATAAACGTATTTTAGATGTCTAGGCTAGTCCAAGTTTATGTGTGTCTAATTCTCCATACCTTTGTAAACGATACCTGGACTACCATTTCAAGTACAGAAGTAGCATTCCTCTTAGAATATCGTCCGTAACTTATTTGTGTATTTCCTTTAAAGTTTTGGAGTCGAAAGATGACAATATTACTAAAGAGAATTTGGCAAGAAATAAAATGACTGTTACAGATATTGTCCAAAACTAGCAATCTGAAGTGGCAGTGGACATATCTGTCAAAAACCGACGAAAGATGGAGCAGGAAGGTTCTCGGATGGAAACCGCGCGTGGGTATACGCATTATGGACGGATGAACTGAAGAAGGTAGCTGGTAGTGCCTGGATGAAAAAAGCAGGAGATCATCACCTAAGGGGTGGCCTATGTCAAGCAGAAGGCTGTAAGAAATGATGATACTAAAAAAATAGAACTGCAATTTGCGCCTACGCTACAGTGTCTAATTGTTACCTTAGCACGACTTGCTACGACTTTATAATAATTTATGAGCCTACATTGAAACTGATACTTTGACATTCAGAGGTGACATTCTTGGTTGAAATACAAGATCTTAAAGGCATTATTCAAATATCAATAAACCCTTTTTACATTTTCGAAACAAAGAACGCAATAAATATTTTAGAAGTAATTTCGATACCAACTAATTACAATGCGATTCTCTAAGAACACAACCCTTTGCGCAGCGTCGAAAGCACAGCCTATCTCCAACAGATTTCAAATTTTATGCTTGGGTGATACAGTTTATAATCCGCTAAGCTAATCCATCCATTCCTTTTACTTTCAAAGACCAGTTCTTGTTAAAGCAAAGACATAAATATCAAGATTTTTTTTTAGAAAATCGATTAGCTTTAACTTTGATCGATTCCACTTGAACTACTTCCCAATAAACATAATCTGCTAAACGACCTATTCCTTACGAGTGTCCTCTATTCCACTCGCATTGTAAACGATACCTTAGCATTTCGTGTTGCGGTCGGTTCAGAGGTGACATTCCTGTCCTTATTCAGTCCTTAGTCTTATTTGTGATCGAACAATGGCGCTGGCATGAAATATGTTAGGGATCCTTGCGATCTTCGATTAAAATTAATTTGACAGGAGGAATGATTGATTGAGGAACCTTGATGTATATTAATTTCACAGGTACAGATGCATATGGATCAACTTGTGGTTTTATATCGGCAGAGTTAATATTTCAACCACTAAATATGGTGACAGCTTGTCAGGTAGTATTATGTGATGATAATGAGGACGTATCAGTTCCAATATCATATAAATATAATTATTTTAATTGATATTTGGCTGGATTATTGTATAAATGACAAGCAAGTTTGTAGACTGCTATAATAGCAGGAAATCAATTTTGTACCTTAATCCAAATTTTAATCCGTTTCTTTTGAACGCTACTTCTCGATTGGGCATCTTTAAGACTCGGATTTTTCCCGGATTAAGGCAAATTAATTGTTGGATTGGGTTCAGAAAAAGATTGGAATCAAGATTGCGACCAGGGTAATAATAGATTTTGATGAATATACTGCCTTCGAAACCATAACAGCTCCAAATTAGATTGCTCTCGTAAAACCTACAAATAATCAAGTTGTCTATGCTTTATAAGGGGCCAATGATAAAGTGACAATTCTCGATAAAGCGCAAGCTTGCTACAAATACATTAGTCAAGTCAGACATGAACCATGGCGCCCCGTGACTCTGAGCACTGATTGGGGGCCCTTCACTTGCATTACTCACTATCGATTTGGTTTATTTGCTCAATTCAACAGACTGCGATATTACTATTCGTAGACACGAAAATATAGAACCAAATCTCGCAAAGTCGAAGTGAATGAAGCAAAGACACACAATGTAGAGAATTGGATGAACGACAATATACAACGAGAAACGATGATAAAAAAAGCTTAAGGGGCTTTAATCAATTATGAAGATACGAGTAAGTTAGAAGAAGATGAAAAGATTAAGCACAAAACACTTAAAGATCAACAAATAAAACGAATTTCAAACAACATCAGAAACTAATTTATGCTCATGTAACCGTCCCTATTTGTAGACAGCCTCAACCATTTTGGAAAACAGAATTACCCAACCGGCAAATGAAGCAACCATATTTAGAGTCATTCGATGGGAAACGAACACAAAGAATTTACAAGAACATCCATTCACTGTTTATAGTCAAGATTATCAAACTAATGAATATAAATTAGACATTTTTATCGAAATGCGTAGTTAGTTTAATCCGGCAAGAAGAAGGGCAAATTGGTATTCTGAATCAGCGAGGGTCGGATTATTGTGTACTTAACTTGAGTGGCAAACTGTGTATCAGGAATTGTGGATGAGTTAATTGATTGATTGTTAATAGCTTTGTGAACTTAAAGGCCCATGGACGGAAGTTATCTAGTTTAATTAGTTACGGTTGGTACAGTGCAGTTACGGTTCTTGCATGGAAAAGACATTTGTTCCTTTAGGAGTTTAGGTATTTGATTGCGGGTTTGGCTGTCAGAACATTAATAAAAAAAAAAAGTTGCCGTTACTGCTAACCCATGTCATCTCATTCTAGTCTCTCTCTATAATTTCCAATCATTACGAAATGCAGTAATGTCTTCATACTTTTTGTTATGAAATCCAGACTCGGCAACTCGCATCTCGAAACTTTGTTCTCATATTCTCCCTCGAGAAAACTCATTATCTTCAAGAGTCGGCAAATAAAGAAAAATAATATACTGTTTCAGTTATTCGTTCTCTCGTGAAACTCGCGAGTAAAGTTTGTTACGACTTTTTATATTATGGCGTTTGTAATTTCTGTGTCGGGAACAGTAGATTCTTTTTTCATTAAAATTAAACGTTCTTGCCGTAGTTACATTTTCAGCAGTTGCAATAATCATTACAAGTTTATTTGCCAGTTTTTTATGAATGGTGTTCTTAAATGTCCGCTTTGTGCTCAGAGTTTTTCGGCAATTGAATGCAGCTTTCAACAATCTCTCTAAAAGATCGAAAACAGTTGATATGGCCGAATTCGGCTAGGTGGACTTATCATCATCATCACCGCGATGATACCAATGAATCGAATATGTTCCCCTTCTCATCAATTCAGAACAGCAAAAGCTTTCTTCCTTCCAAGGAGCCACTGGAAGCAAATTGCAGTAAATAAAACGCCATCAATCAATGGCAACAGACAACAATGGGCTTTTCTGAAGGTTCTGACGAATGACGTCACACTGCGGTATTTTGGTCACTGTGTTATGTTTGCAAGTTGGCCTGACCAAGCGTATTTGATAGTCATCAAAACATTTTATGTTCTGGGCTATAGAGCTGGAGTATTTGGCAAGAATAGCTGATTGAAGTGTGTGTGACCTTGACTGGGTTGTTAAAAGACACTTTTAGTAAAGATCATAGGGTCTGGATTGAGTTGCAAGAATGGCATGACTAAATTAGATTATAATATTTCTCAATCAGCAGTGAGGAGGTCTGTACCACAGCAGGCTCACTTTCATCTCCAAAGAGTATTCAAATTTTTTTGCAGCAAACGTTGCCCAACACTAGGAATTTCTCTTGTAACGTTGGTGTCTTTACAGTCATTGAACCTCAGATACACAAACAGCCAGACACGATTGATGTTACAGGATCTATGTGGGTCAGTGGAAGGCTTTGAATTTATTTTAATAGTGATGGCCTTGAAAGAATCAAAGAATGAGAGGACATGGACAGTTTTAGGAACGTGAATCACGAAGGTAGCATAAATACGAAGCATGTATACATACTCGTAACTATTTAAAAATATTTCGAACCCAACCGTGATATTTGACAAGTAATGCTAGAAAAAAGAGTGACGCAAAAACTGGAAGCCCGTTAACACATATTTGCAGTTCTCTATTGACAGTGTCGAGGCCTAAAAATGCAAATAGGCACGATTCCGGTGCGGAGCCAACGAACCGAGCTGGTAAACCATTCAATGGAGTTTCATATTACTACTGTCAACGGCTATTGAAACAGGCCGAACGGTTCATACTAGCCGTATTGTTTTAGATTTCAAAATGGCTTATGGATAATAGGATTTGTTAGACATAATGCTTTTAAAATTAAATGACCCAAGTTTCTGATCTGAGGCTTTCATAGTTATCCGGTTACCCAAATGCCGACCTTCGAAATGTTCAAACGGTTTTTTAGGCCTTACTATTCCACTTGCTGAGCAAAGAAGTCTTTCCAAGAGCTCTTGTCCAGCGCCATTTCAAACCAACCCTTACGGTATGCGTCCAGGTCATCTACCTATTGTAAGCTTTTAAATTATTTTGGACCTATGCATTAAATTATGATGAGAAGTGTCAAGTATCTGAGCTACCCGGCTCGAAGGACCAAAACAGAGTGGCTAAAAACTGCCCTAGTCTTCCCAATTTCAATTTAGCAAAGTTTTAACATCCCCATTAGATAAGCAATAAAACTCTTTCCTACAAGTCCATGTCCACAAATAAGAACAACGCCGGAAGCAGGGGAGACATGGGCATGGGGGCACGGTCGGCAGTTCGATGCCCGCCCACAAAAACTTAATGCTTCGATTGTTCGCATATGATGCAGATGTGACTAATCTCATTGTGTCATAGAAGCGATTATGTGATGGCATGTCTATGTGGTGTGACAGACAGCGGTGGAATGTCAAGTTTTTGCTTAGGAGGTGTCACAATGGCATGCAAAATGTTTTCTTGCTGTCTTTATTGGTATGACAGCAAAAACCCCTTTTGAATACCGCGCTCACAGTTACTTTGATTTTGAACTAATATAATAGTGTTATGAATAGTAAATATGTTTTTTTTTCTATGTCTGGCTTATCTATAATTGACCTTAGATATAGGGTGTGTATATTATCTTCTTCTGTATACTTTGTTTCTTAAGTAAAATAATGAAACATTTCAATCTATCTATATTAAAACTGTAGAAAAGTTATTTTTGTACATTAAAAAAAAAATCAAAAAATATAGCCAGGGTATTAAAGGACAACCAATAGAACCCATTTCTAGCATTTTTAGAATTTTTGTCTGTTTGTCTGTTTATCTGTTTGTCTGTGTATTTGTCCAGGTATCACGTAAAATGTACGAAATTAATGTAGATAACTTTTATACACAACGATTAAGCGTAACTTGGAGAGGAATTTAGTTTTTGTTTCATTGGAATCGGTTCAGTCTATCAAAAGAAATTTGAATTTAAAGTGTTACGGGTGCACTTTGGTCTCACAATTTGATTTCGTACGTCAGTCGCGCGATCTAACTAAAAATATATTGTTAAATTCCGATATCCACGCGAACGAAGTTGCGGGCACAGCTAGTTACACAATATTTTACAAAGTATATCATAATTGTTTAGTGTTCAGGATTTATCATCTATTAGCGAGTGTAAGCTTATCTAACTTAGTCTTAACCATCTTGTCATAGTATTCTCGACTGTCTTTAAAGAGCACCGTGGCCCTGATACGCAGCGGGAACCGAAAGAACAGGGTCAATTTTTGTCAGTAAGAGTTTGACAGTTCCTTCCTGGCCAACCAGGGCGGGGCGAGAGGAGCTATTTGACGAATTAATCATCCCAAGGAAAGATGGTAGGTATCCTAGATTATTTCCATACTCGTTGTTTTGTTTCAGTAACTACGATACAGAAGAAATTCCTAGTCGCTCTAGAAATTTAAAAAGATGAAGAGAGAAAGGCAACTTATTTAAATAACATCTTGTCCAAATTCTTTCTCTCAACTCTCTCTCGTCTCAACTCTATGAAAATAAGTGAAGAGGTACTTGGAGACATCATTAGACGCCATATTTATAATTTACTACACTAATTCCAGAGAAGACATCGATTTACAGAAACCTATCATCATTTCACCCATCCAGTGTTCAACATAGAAAGCTACTATTCCTGATCTCATTAGGGTGTGCAGTGTGGCCTACACCCGCAGCCGATATGCAGCAGTAATGACAAGCATGTGGGTGCGGGTTCGACGCCCGGCTCGGACATAATGGAGCGATTGTCGCCGCCCGTTAGACGCCCACCTTGGTGCCTCGAACGTCGTTAATATATTTATTAACTTAGTTCTAGGTAAGCGATTGATCTCACACTTTTGGAGCAGGTTGAAAATAATGGTGAAAGGTATTGAACTCGACACTTGGGAAAGTTATAGGGTTCATTTCCTACCTTGCATTAGTTTCGTGAAAGCTGTCTAGATTAGGAATAGCATACACAGCAAATACAATATGTGTAAAGATACATACGCATCTAATCATACCGCTGTCATAACATCAAAAGAAATAGTAGTTGACATTGCGAAAACCCAAAGAAGCCAAGTTGCCAATGTCCGCCATATTGACTTATTCGTCAACTCGCCTGCAATTATCTCGCCTGCTCGGGCGAGTTGGCACCTTCCGATTTTACCTATTTTTGTTGTCGTCAACTCGCAACTAAGAGAAAATCTGACGTATTTACAGTCGTCTACAAAAGTGTTTCTATAAATTTAACATTTAATTTAATTAAACCTTCTTCACACTTTTATGACACTAAACGTGTAAAGTAAGTTAATTAAGGGCCAGTGGGTCGTCTTAGGGGCGGAGTTGTTTTGCAACATTAATAAAATATAAGCACAAAGACTTAAGTAATAATGATTTTTTTCATAAGTTAGAATTCAATGTGAAATCTAATCAGAAAGTACCAGGAGAACAGAATCATGAAGAAGGTTTTGGTGCCGAAATTAAATGAGGAATTAGAACAAAAAGTACTAGGAGAACAGAATCATGCTGAAGGTTTTCATGCCGCACAACGAACGGTCTTCAAAACTAAAAAAATCTTTTGGCGAATACTCAATACCCAAAAGTGTACTAGGACTGCATAAAATCAAGGTGGTATTTTTCATTTTAACAGTTCTGTCTCAACATACAAGTTTTGGGCAAAATCTATTTATCACAAAAGTACTAGGCTTGCACGAAAAGTTGGTATTTAAATCATTAAATAAAGGTACTTCATAGTATACAGGTATTTTACACTGTTTTTACAAAAATACAATTAATATAAAATACCAGATGGTTGACAAGGTGTCTTTGCCCCACGCTTGGGATTTCTCCTATATCGTGGGTACGTTTTCAAATATTCAAACTCAAATCTTACAGCGCCTCATACTATAAAGTAGGTTTCTATAATAATATATTATAACACTTTTATAGATGACTGTACCATTTTTCGGTCAGTTGCGAGTTGACGACAACAAAAATAGGTAAAATCGGAAGGTGCCAACTCGCCCGAGCAAGCGAGTTAATTGCAGGCGAGTTGACGAATAAGTCGCCATATTGATAAGCTTGTCTTCAACCAAAAGAACTAATACTTATAATAATAATACTATGGGTATTATAAAAGAAAAAAGAGATTTTCCATGCAGTATGAAATACAGACCCTATAGACAAACAGACGACGACAGCGGATGACAATCGTTATCGGTCAGCAGTAATACATTTTCAACTTTATACCCTATCGCGTAAAGTTAAAAAATTTTGAAGTTCACAGATCATTTTCGTTTGTTTCCTTCGTTATCGCGCAGTAATGTTTAATAGACTAGATAGATATAGATATAGACTAGATACACGTTTTTTTTTTTTTTGCGTGGGAAAGTCATCATATGAGTCCTCCCACCCCGGGCAGGGCGGGAGGGACTGTCAGAGTTTTACTGACTTAAATCCACGGTGTCCTTCAATAGCCCTTTTTGTTCCGGAGTCACGGTGATGGAAAGAAGTCCCGCGACCCCGGCAGGCTTTGGCCCTCTGTGAGGGGACCCCGTCATTTTGCTGACGCTCTTTGAGGCGCGCGTGGAACACGACGTGCCGTCGAACCGGGCATGGTCCATGGTCAGACAGCGAGTTGCCCTTTACTCGCTGTCCGCATGCCCTAGATACACGTCTTATAAAACTAATTTATGCTCAAACGCTCATATCACCCTTACAATTTCTCGGCGTTGGAGTTCAATTATTTATAACTAGACATGAAAACCAGCGAATATTTGTTCATACTTTGGTAGTATTAGACGAAAATCGGATCTACACGGAACATCACTAATTGTCTCGCGTCATGGGGACATCCCTACGGCGTTTGACAGTTGTCACGGTAGTGTAGATTCCCGCGCTTTCGAATGAAAATTGATGTCCGCGAAAAGTTCCAAAAGTTTATATTGTGTTTATAGTGAATACTCAATAAATCCTTCAAGTTTAAGTCGTGTTTAATATTTCAGAAGTGCAATTTACCTATGCTTACAAAGTAACTATAAAGTTTGGAGTGATTCTTGTTAAAAATAAAAACTAAGTATTTTCGTTCAGTGTTACATTTTAGTTATTTTAAAAAGTGGAAAAACATTAATTTCGGATTGCAAAAATGGATGCTTTTAATTGTACATGTGTGTAACTAACTCTTGTAGTGCTCAATTTAACATAATTATCAAACATTTTGTGTGGTGTTAAACATTTACAATTGTATGAAGAAGCTCCCGCCTGGCGCTGTTTTCTTCATTTGGGTATGATTAAACCACGGCAACGGTTTGGTTGACATTCCCCTATGTCAGGAACTGTGACTTCACCTGTTTGAATCCTTCAATTCTTTGGTGAGATCCATCCATACTTTTATTATATAATAGACTGATTTTGCTTAAATAATATCATCATGAGACACTATATAGGCCTAACAAAGCAAGCCTAAACTTACAGTGATAACCAAAGAACAAATTATAGTAAAATAATTGTAAAGAGACTTTTTTATATTTTATTTAATTTCTATTGTTTTGGTGTGAACTGTGAAGTGTTTAAACTTTTAAAGGGACAAAGATAACATAAACTTTGTTGTTGTTGTGTGTATAATATTGTATTACCTATTTATTGTGTTGTTTATACCTAATTTTAATAATTATAACCATGGGTCGGCATAAGAAGAGGCATAGGTCTCCTAGTTCTACCTCTTCAAGTACAAGCAATGAGGAAAACACTATTAGAAAAAAATCTCACTATAAGAAGGATTTAAAGAAGAAATCCAGTAGGATAGAAGCCTTAGAGGGACTGATAAGGGAATTAAGGAAGAAGACTGATTATCATACTGGAAATACATCCCAGCCTTCTGTAGTACGCTATGTGGGTCGCAATGATTTTATACCAGTGTTTGACCCACAGACCTCCCCGGTCTCTGTTGATCATTGGATCCGGAACTTGGAAGGAATTGCCAATATGCATGGTTGGGATGAACGGACACTAATTTGTAACTGCACTGCTAAACTTGGTGGCTATGCGAAAAGCTGGTATGAACACCAAGCATGTTATGAAATGAGTTGGACTGAGTGGAAGGTAAAGTTAATTAAAGCATTTCCTTTCACCAAAAATAAACTTACACAAATAAGAGAATTAGTGAACCGAGTCAAGAAGCCTAATGAAGACCCTATTGAATTTTATTATGCCAAACTTGGGATTGGAATGTCATGCCGTTTGAGTGATGAGATCATTACTGAAGCTATCATAGGTACACTTGGGAACCAACTATTAGAGATTGGTGCTAAATCAGCTGGATGCCGGGACACCAATTCCTTACTTCAGTACTTGGCTAGTATCAACACTTCGGTTGCTGTCAAAGAGCAAGACAAACCTGACACTTCAACAAAAAGTCATCATGGACCAGACAAGGTGACAAAGTGTTTCTCTTGTGGCAAAACTGGTCACAAAGCAAGTAGGTGTCGCAAAAATGGGAAGGACAACAGAAAATGCTCATTTTGTAAAAGACCGGGTCACACTGAAGCTGAGTGTTTCAAAAAGAAAAATCAGAGTAAACATTGTTCTTTCTGTAATATTGATGGCCATACATTGGAAGAGTGCAGGAAGAAGTCCAAAACCAGTACACAAAACCGTTCAGTACAAAAGGTTCAAACTGTATGCTGTGACTCGTCAGACAGGAAGTACTTTAAAGGTGTGATTGTTAATGGAGGTCCAGCAAACGCTTATATAGATTTTGGCAGCTCGTGTAACACCATGAAACACAGTTTCTTTGAGACACAGGATTTGGAGCTGAAACCCAACAATGATACTATTATAAAGGGATACGGAGATGCACTAACAACACCTTTGGGTATCGTTTCAGCTTCTCTTGTAGTTGATGGTGTGGAGAAGATTAATGAATTTTATGTTGTACAGGATGACCTACAAAAAGTTGATGTTCTCATTGGCCAGCCTTTTACAGAGCAACCAAACATAGTTATTGTAAAGACCTCGACTGAGCTCAACATATATGAAGATCAAATGGCATTGCAAGTGACTGATTTGTGTGATTCTTTTGGCAAGGTAAAGTTGTATCCTCAAGCTGATACAAATATTACCCCTGGGGTCAACAAACTGTTGGTGAGAACAGATCCCGTTGCTGATGGTGTTATGCTTATCAAGCTGAGTGAACAAAGAAAACCATTATGTGAAAAGGATGTTGTAGGTGATAGTGTTGAATTGCATGAAGGTCAGGCTTTTATAAAACTTATCAACAAGACAAACCGGACCCTGGAATTAAAAGAAAATGACTGTGTGGCTAGAGCAGAATTGGAAGACCAATGCTGTGATAATATTAAAGTGGGTGATCATTTAAATGAAGACCAAAAGGCATCCTTGGATAAACTCCTTACCAAGTATGAGCACTGCTTTTCTGGTAATGGAATGGCATTAGGGAACTGCAGTGTAGAAATGAGCATAAAGCTAACAGAAGACAGAATTATAAATTACAAGCCATACCGAGTGTCATTCCATGAAAGAGAAATTATTAGGAATATCATCGCCGAACTTCTCAAGGCAGGGATCATCGAAAACTCAAAATCCCCTTTTGCAAGCCCTGTCTTGCTTGTGAAGAAGAAGGATGGAGGACGTCGCCTGTGCATAGACTACAGAGCACTTAACAAGATCACCGAAAAGGAACGATACCCTTTACCAGTCATACAAGACCTATTAGACAGGTTGGTGGGCCAGTCAGTATTTTGTTGTCTAGATCTGGCAAATGGCTATCACCAAATTAAAATTGCGGAGGAGTCAAGACCACTGACTGCATTTGTGACGCCGGATGGTCATTACCAGTACAGAATGATGAGTTTTGGCCTCTGCAATGCCCCAGCTGTCTTCCAGAGAGCCATGAACCATATACTCGAGCCAGTTATCCATGTATGCTGTGAGGTTTACATTGACGATGTGGTTGTCTGGGGCGAGGACACCGAGCAATGTATAGCAAATTTAGAAAAGGTGCTTAAGCCAATTTCGATGGCAGGCGTCAAGCTCAAGAAAGCGAAATGCTCTTTTCTAACACACAGCATTGAATACCTAGGGCATGAAATATCGGGTGGCGAAATTAGACCTTCGCCTCTCAAAATCATGGCTGTCTCCGATTTTCAGAAACCTAGAAATGTGCATGAGGTGCGGCAGTTCCTCGGACTCGCCAGTTACTTCCGTAAGTTTATAAGGAATTTTGCGAGTATTGCACGACCGCTCACCCTACTCACGAAAAAAGCCGTGGAGTGGCGATGGGGCCCTGAACAAGATGGAGCCTTAAACGTCATAAAGGAAATTCTTACTGCTGATCCAGTGCTGGCAATTTATCACCCGGAAAGAGAAACCCAAGTACACACTGATGCATCAAAAGTAGGACTCGGTGGTGTTCTTTTTCAACGACAGCTGAATGGTGATATGAAGGTTGTCGCTTATGCTAGCCGTCAAACAGCAGAAACGGAACAAAAATATCACAGTTTTGAATTAGAAGCTCTTGCTGTGGTGTTTGCTGTCAATCGCTTCAAAGTATACCTTTCTGGCGTTAAATTTCGGGTCGTTACAGATTGTTCTGCCTTGAGGATGGCTTGGCTAAAACGCGACTTGTCACCACGGATCGCCCGTTGGTGGCTTGATCTACAAGAATATGATTTTGAAGTCGACCATCGACCTGGAACGGCTATGGTACACGTGGATGCCCTAAGCAGAAACCCTGTGACGGTGAACCATATACAGGAAAAAGATCTAATTGATGCGTTGCAGGATGACGATGAGGAAATTCAAGCATTGCTGCTGAATTTGAAACTAGAACAAGAAGCTAACAAGAAAAAAAAGGACGGACTATCGAAAGACTATAGAGTCTTAGACGGACGGCTATGTCGTAAAGTTGACAATGAGTTTAGACCGGTTTTACCTAAGAGTTCAAGATTCCACATTATGAAGATTTATCATGACGAACATGGACATCTGGGAATTGAAAAGTGTCTTGAAGCAATACGAGCTAAATATTGGTTTCCGAAAATGAGAAAATATGTGACAAAATATGTGGCAAGCTGTCTTGGATGTCAATTCACGAAGAAACCAACTGGGAAACAACCGGGTTTATTACATCCTATACCGAAGGTTGCCGTGCCCTTCCACACTTTACATGTGGACCACCTGGGCCCCTTTTGTAAGAGCAATGGGAAAACATATATTTTTGCGGTTATTGACGGATTCACTAAGTTCGTGTGGTTAGAAGCCGTAGCTACAGCCAATGCTAAAGGAGTAATTACTGCATTAAGTAAACTGAGTCACACATTTGGTTACCCTGAACGAATTGTTAGTGACCAAGGTTCAGCATTCACGGGTAAAGAGTTTAAACAATTTTGTGACAAAAACGCCATCAAGCATATTTTAAACGCAGTGGCGTCACCCAGGTCGAATGGACAGGTCGAACGTCTGAACCGCACAATTCTAAATTCTCTGTCAGCTCACATGGGTGATGATCAAAAGGGATGGGATGCCTATTTACCAAAGGTTCAATTAGGTTTAAATTCAACGGTTAGCCAAGGTACAGGCAAGTCACCTTTAGAGTTACTGTGCGGCTTAAGACCCCGCTTGCCCAATGATTTGCATGCAATCAGGCAGGCAAGGCAGTCTACAATGAAGAAGTGTCAACTTCACGAGACGAGGCTGCCCAAACTATTGAGAAAAATGCAGTTCAAATGAAAAGGCGTTACGATAAAGATCGGCGTGTTGTAGAACCGCTACTTGTAGGTCAGCTGGTTATGGTAGAGCGGAAAATATTACGTCCTGGTCTAACAAGCGGAAAACTTGTCCAGCGATACGCGGGTCCATACAAAATTACAGCTGTGTTACCCAATGATCGCTATGAGGTCGCATCGTACACGAAAGGCAAACGAGCATATAAAAATATAGTTGCCCGTGATAAAATGAAGATTTGGCATCATAGACGTCGAGACTCCTCGTCTGATGAGGATCTGACAGAGCAGTCTTAAGAAGCTCTTTTATCGATTACCATGTAATTAACTTTATTTCTTATATTTCATGATGTACGATACCTATGCCAGCTTAAACAATATCACATATCACACTTGCCTATGGGGCCTACATAGTGTTCAGTTACGTGCTTGCTTCCGGAGCCTTACAGCACAAATCTCTACTAATCCTACTATCACACTTGCCTACGGGGCCTACATAGTGTTCACTAAAGTGCTTGCTTCCGGAGCCTTACAGCACAAACCTTCTCTATTAATGCTACAATTACACTTGCCTATGGGGCCTTCACAGTGTTCATTTAAGTGCTTGCTTCCGGAGCCTTACAGCACAAGTTGTCAATTGCGCTATTATTACGCTTGCCTAAGGGGCCTACACAGCGTTTATTGAGGTGTTTGCTTACGGAGCCTTATAACACAATTCTCTACACGCTAACAAACAAACGCTTGCCTAGCGGGCCCAACACAGCGTTTACTAACGTGCTTGCTTTCAGAGCCAGCAGGCGATTGCCTAGTGCTTACGGGGCCTAAACCCTGATACCCAATACTTGCCTACGGGGCCTCTTCATTGGGTATTCAGTATTTGCCTTTGGGGCTAAATTTATGTTTTACGCTTGCCTTCGGGGCCTTACAGCGCTTACATCTCTTGCCGAAAATGGTGAAGATCGCCGGTTGAACCCTGCAGCGACTGCAGCGGCTGATCTGGCGTGCCAAGCTGAGGACTATCACCTTCGGGGACCGAAGGACTGCAGGATGGCCGAACTATTAGACGAAAATCGGATCTACACGGAACATCACTAATTGTCTCGCGTCATGGGGACATCCCTACGGCGTTTGACAGTTGTCACGGTAGTGTAGATTCCCGCGCTTTCGAATGAAAATTGATGTCCGCGAAAAGTTCCAAAAGTTTATATTGTGTTTATAGTGAATACTCAATAAATCCTTCAAGTTTAAGTCGTGTTTAATAGTAGCTAGTAACTTTGGTATTGGTAGCAAGTCTAGCGGTTCTTTCTACATTAGAATAACAGAAGCTACCCATAATCAGTTAAGTAAAGGTCGAAAAATATCGACCGGCTTAAATCTGGGTTACCCAGTAATTTACTAAGGCCGATGCGGACAAAGCCACGCTACTGTTTTAAGCTTTTATTTGTCAACAGTTTTTGTCCGCTAACTTTTTCGCTTATTTCCTGTTGAGTATGATTTTTTAGTATGATTTTTTTTATAGAACTAATAGCATGTTACTTACTAGCTTATGTCGTCTTCTTTGCTTGAGCAGAGTAATAAGTTCCAAGGGATTGTAATACCTAACCAAAATGGTTAATCTAAGTTATAATTTACTTTCAGCATTTCAACTAAATCCGTTCACAAGTTTTTCTCGTGAAATATTAAAAAAAATCTGTCTTTACTCTTATTCTTTCGTATTTATTTAAGTAGAAACTAGAAAGATTCCATAATTGAGACAAAACTTTGTTGGTATCACAGCTGGCCTAGACAGGGTGATATTTTATAGATTTCATGAACAAAATCATGTTACTGTTACTGTCAGCCTGTATCATCCCATTGCTGAGCAAAGGCCTCTTCCAATGACTTCCAACTATTTCGATCAAGGGTTAGTGTGACCAACTGGTTGTTAGTTTTGTCCAGCTCATCCTGCCAAAATCATGTTGTTTTGATTTATTACTTGTTTTTAAAGTTTTCTGGGAGGGATCTCACACAAGACAAAAACAAGAAGAAAAAGTTATTTAATAATAAACCCTATGGCCTAATTACATACGGAGAGCAAACCCTACGGCTCAGGTGCTCCCTATCCAAATTAGCCGTTATTTCAATGAGCTTAGGTATACTTTTATTAAATAAAATAAAAGAGATATCTCTCGGTTCTCTCGCAAGGGTCTGGGGCATAGTTTACCTGTTTTCTACCGCTCCGGGCTTTAAACTTTTGAGTTTATAATTATTAGCTTGGATTCGATTCATCGAAACTTTTTAATTAACGCAAAAATCATGATTATTCGCGAAACTCGGACAGCTGCGGTTATTTGATCCGGTCTTACCTGGAACAAACAAGAATTAGGAATTAATTTTACAGTTCTTTGTGACAATTCTCACGGTTATATAAGGAAGAGAATTTAAAATTCTGATTTGGAAAAAGATAGCTTGAAATACGAAAAATAAAATTCAATTTTTTTTTTGCATTTCAATTGTATAACCCACTTGCAATCAAAATTAGGATTTTGATCGCAAGTTGATTTTGCAGGAATTCCTAAAAAAATGAGTTTTAAAAGTCGTGAAATTAAATATTGAAAGGTATTGCAAGTATGTATATTACATACGTTTTGCCTGAAGGTGTTAAAACGACTTATTCGTCAACTCGCCTGCAATTAACTCGCTCGCTCGGGCGAGTTGGCACCTTCCGATTTTACCTATTTATGTTGTCGTCAACTCGCAACTAAGCGAAAATCTGACGTATTTACAGTCGTCTACAAAAGTGTTTCTATAAATTTAACATTTAATTTAATTAAACCTTCTTCACACTTTTATGACACTAAACGTGTAAAGTAGGTTAATTGAGGGCCAGTGGGTCGTCTTAGGGGCGGAGTTGTTTTGAGATCATTAATAAAATAAAAGCACAAAGACTTACGTAATAATGATTTTTCTCATAAGTTAGAATTCAATGTGAAATCTAATCAGAAAGTACCAGGAGAACAGGATCATGAAGAAGGTTTTGGTGCCGAAATTAATGAGGAATTAGAACAAAAAGTACTAGGAGAATAGAATCATGCTGAAGGTTTTCATGCCGCACAACGAACGGTCTTCAAAACTAAAAAAATATTTTGGTGAATACTCAATACCCAAAAATGTACTAGGACTGCATAAAATCAAGGTGGTATTTTTCATTTTAACAGTTCTGTCTCAACATACAAGTTTTGGGCAAAATCTATTTATCACAAAATTACTTGGCTTGTACGAAAAGGTGGTATTTAAATAATTAAATAAAGGTACTTCATAGTATACAGGTATTTTACACTGTTTTTACAAAAATACAATTAATATAAAATACCAGATAGTTGACAAGGTGTCTTTGCCCCACGCTTGAGATTTTTCCTATATCGTAGGTACGTTTTCAAATATTCAAACGCAAATCTTACAGCGCCTCATACTATAAAGTAGGTTTCTATATTAATTTATTATAACACTTTTATAGATGACTGTACCATTTTTCGGTCAGTTGCGAGTTGACGACAACAAAAATAGGTAAAATCGGAAGGTGCCAACTCGCCCGAGCGAGCGAGTTTATTGCAGGCGAGTTGACGAATAAGTCGTTAAAACGGAATAAAAATTTTGGGGGAGCTTTTTTTGGGATTAAAGTATTACAAAATAGTCTCATTTGAAAATAAACCTGCGACTTTAAAATGGACACATTAAGCAATATTCTTAATGATTCACTTCGTGCATTTCCACCAACGTCATTGTCTTTTCATTCGAGATTCACTTGGGATATTGCTAAGTGGCCGTTTTAGCCCCGCCTGTGCCATTCTGGGACCTAAGTAACAATTAATTTACTAGATTAACAAAAGGTTAAGCCATGTTCCAACCTAGCTGCTAAACTTGCGAGCTCGTGTGTCACGCTAATTGTCAGAATTCGTCTCATTTGGGTCACCAATTAGCAAAATAGGACGTAAAACAATTAAATCACACAGAAACGTGATATCAATGTGGCGTAAGTTGTCTCTAATCGTGTCGTATTACGTTTAGGAAAGTTTATTGTTTGTCTATCTTCATTACGGTGACACCTAGGACTGTGACACTAGGCTCATTTCAAGAAAGTGACGATGATAATTATTATAGGGCTTGTGTTTAAACGAACCTACCAAAAAATCGAAATACTTGCCAGAATGGATAAATGCTCACCAAATTTTGTTTCATTAAGTTTTGTAGAAATAGACCTATTTACTGTAATAAAAATCAACCTAAGGGTTGAAGCCCCGCGACGCGGGTCTTCTATTTCTATTTGCTGGGTTTAAAGAAACCTGATTAAACCCACCAAACCGAACTTCGGGATGACTCTGAAATTCTCCCTAAAATAATCCCTTGCTAAAGTGAGTTTTAGTTTGGTTTCATTTATCCATTTTGTTGTACAAAAATAATTATTGATGAGATTTTAAATTGTAGCCTTGTTTACCAACCTATTACTAAAGTATGATGAATTGATGATCTGGGTAATTGAGCAACATGCTTAGTAACAACAGTGACAATTCAATGAAAATCATCATGTTCAGATTAGGTAATAAAGCAATGGATTATTAATTTCTTAAAAAATCTACGAATTAAGACTAAGAAAGTGTTAGGTACGCAATTAAAATGCTGATTTTACGGAGAAATTGCTTAAAACCCAGACAAAGGTATTGCAATGTATAGATTAGCAGTAAGTGGAGCAAGATAACAATAATCTATCCAAGTAAGTTTCAATTCTTAGTACCTCAGAAATGTCTAAACCTCTTCATACACAAGGCGACTTCAATCTCCAGGTGACTATCGCAATACAAATCCATATAGGTTCGTACACAGGCACGCGTCAATAGATAGGTACCAAAGTCGTAAGGTATCGGACACTTGCGTCGCCTTATGTGCGGAAGGACTTAGGGCTCCCGCACACGGGCCACTGGCCACAACCACAAAACGCCGCCACCGGCATATTTCTTGTAGTTTTCATACATTTTATATGGACTCGCCGCACACGGTTGACGCAGGTGGCCGCCACACGCTAGCAGCTCCTTTCGGTGGTGTTTGTGGCTGTCGCGAATGGCTCGTGTGCGACGACACTTACGATGATGTCAGTCATACCAAGTACACCACCAGCGCCTAGTTCAAAGAATCCATATGCCAACCAATATGGTCTGAACCCACATTACGTGACAAATCATTATTATGAATATCAAAGTGTCAGTGTGTTACTAATGGCATGTCTACGTGACTCGGACTGTTTTAAAGTTTGTGATAGAAATAGCTATGTTTTACATTCCAAGAGGTATTCGTAGTATGGGAAGTATTTTTGTTATGAACTTGTCATTTTTTCGTGGTAAAATCATCCAATTAGTCCTACCTCGCCCTGGGTGGAGACGGGATGGTACTGTCCCACTCAAACCATACCAAAAACCATTCTATTTCCTCCGTTGTCCATTGCGTTTCAGTTCGGGGAACCAGAACCCTGATTAAACAGTTCCCAGGATCGTCTATTAAAAACTTAAGAGCTAATAAATCCATCTAAACCCATTGAGCTATTATTATTACGTATAGAGACGACACCACGTATCACCACTGTGTCCCATCCAGGATGAGTGCGCGCGCCGAGAGCATGCCACAGAGCTGTCAAAAAACTGAATAAACTTGTGCGCGCGCACTCATCCTGGATGGGACACAGTGGTGATGCGTGGTGTCATCTCTATACGTAGTAATAATAACTCAATGCCTAAACCCAAGAAAATGCCTGGTCTTAAGTAAAACACAAAGAACATAACAATAACGACACCCGTACCCGGAATCCCGGAGGCGAATGTCTCCTCCCAAATAGGCTATAGCGCCATAAAAATAAAACGCCCATACAGTACCCAGTTTCCATTGAGAGAACAATAAAATGAGTGGAGCAGTGTTCACACAACACTGGTTGCACTTGAAGGGCGATTGAAAAGGGCCACCCACTCCCTAAATGCCCACACTGTAGTGAGTACCGCTGAAACAATTGATTCGTCAAGTTCGTCCGTCTGTGGCGCCTTTTACGGGAGAAGGGATAAGCTGAAAGCGTATTGGGGACTTTTAACGTTCTTTGACTTTTATGTGCAGCAGGTTAAGTCTTTTTTAGGTGGTGGAGCCGAAAGAACTGTCTGATTCGTACTGACTAAAATTCACCGTATCTCAAGATCCATATTTGATCCGTATCGCAGGACAATCGGGGCATTTGCCCCGATAGTCCCACAAGAATATCAAAATAATTTAGATGCTAACATAAAAAAAAAGAAATGGCGAATATTTGTGGACAAAATATGATCTCGCATCGCATCACCCTTAGTCTTAAGGAGCATGAGGCGAGGAGATGGACCACCAATACTGTCCACCATCAGACATTGTGCAATTTAGTCAAATTAAGTAGTATAACATCAACATTTGAGATAGACCCCCAAAATTCCTATTGTTCAGTAATTTCTGGACAGAAAAGTTGAGGAACAAATTCTAGCACACCATACATGCCTGTTGTAGTGTATCTATTTAATAGATATGTAAACACTATCTCTCACACATAAGTATTCGGAACTGTCACGAATGACGTCTGTCAGTTGTTACGAAATGGCGCGAACGCAGGTCGGGACAGAGGAGTAATCCAATACTTGATGTGTATTGAGAGCCAGTGAGTTATAGATAAATCCCAGTAAACATAGCATACTACACCTGTTAATTTCCTGAATTACTTATAACACCTGTTTTATAATATAAAAGTCGCTCATAACTTAAACGTGCACCACACAACGAAGTCAACCCTTCAGGTCGTCGCCCTATGTAGTGGGCACGGCTGAAACCTTCAGCGTGACACAGCAACGTTACTCAAACGAGCCTGTTTTGTAGCTTTCTATTATTATGTACACTTGTTTCTGTATTCATTGTAAAGAAATTCATAGAAATCATAAAGATGTCTCAATATGAACAAATGGTTTGAATTTTTGTTGTACTGCTTCATCAATGATTTCAATTATTTGTTTTGTTTGGTGTTTACTTTTTTTCAGGTACCCCCTTTTTTATTCACAATTTTTAAAATGTATTTAGTACATAAAAAATAATGTCAGTTGATCTAATTGTGATAAAAGCTTGGTAGTCCTGAATATGTCTGCGAAGACTCCTGGCCCAAAAAATCGGGTCTGCATAATGAATTTAAATGTTTGTATATACTCATCTACAAAACAGGAGAAATTCCATGACACGGGCAAAGTTTAAAAAAGTGTTTTACTTATAGAAACACTCAATACAGACACCCAAATATACTTCACATATACACGAGATTTCTATTAAGAACGCATGAAACAATTTGAACCCTATCAACCCTCCAGCATGGGATAGAATATGATCGCATTTGTAACGTCACTTGAAGCGAAGCTGGCTTAACGTCGGCACTCCTGCATTGGAGGGTTACTTTACTCTCAAGAGTAGAGAGGACAATGGAGTGAATTGATTTGTCAACTACGTCGGAGAGGGGTATTTGGGATAATATTTTTCTAATTAAATGATTCAGCGGTCGATATAGTGTTGTGGATCTCCCAATCTTCCCCTAAATTGAATATTTTAGGAGCTAAGGATAACATAGAAATCATAACTGGTAAATATAAACTACTCTTTTATGAAAGAGAAAGGGCTGAGCTAAAATCATAGGAATCAAAGCTACCCAGAAAAAGCCTATTCATTCTACTCGTATTGCTGTGAGTAATAAGACTTTTGTATTAATACAAAAATTGATGTTCTCTGCATATCTAGTAAGTCTCATGTACTCAGAAATTGTAGTAAAGAAATTCCAGAAAAAAATCCAAACAAAAATTTCGTCAAAACGGTTCGACTAATTAGCATCGAGGTCATGTTTTCACAGTTTTCGCTAATTACTCCCAAGGGACTTTAATTTTCATACTACCCACATAAAAACATAAATATCCAAGGGCCACACATATCAAATTATACCCAACGGAAAGCGTAATTATGCCCATTTTCCCTTAATAAATAACCCTGGGTTATCATCAGGGACAGTAGAGTCCATGTAAACAAACCCCTATGGGTGCGGCAAACAACAGCCCTTAAAATATGCGCATAATTATACCGTAGACGCATATTAATAACAAGTCTAAGAGTCAAGACAGCGTTGACTTGCTGAAAGTAATTTTAGGAAAGTTAAAACCTGCAGAGTTTCAAACTCAGCATTTAGAACATCTATTTATCTATAATATAAAAACTTTTTGTTTGTTCAATATTTATACGCATTAACGCCTGCTTCGTGTATCTTTGTTTGTATAAAGTTTGATTGCGAGTGATACTCGAACACAACTCGAACTCGCGTCTTTCCGGATCAGTAGTCCAAACGACTAACCAATTAGGCTATCGCAGCTCCACGTCGAGGTCGAAGCTCTGATTCAAGGGAATGAAAGATTCGGCCGATTTTTACGTTTTTTTGGGATCGTTCCGCCATCTATTTGTATTTGCCCTAATCGATCTGATGCAGACCACCGGATCTCGCTGAAAGCATGCCGCTACCAACCGGTTCTAAAGGAAATCTAGTGTTTATTCTACGGCTAATTTAATGATGATATTTGTCCTCATCTTAATTTATTTAGAGTCAGCTTAGCATAATAATTCTCAACATATCGTCATCCGGCATTCTTCAACCCTATCTAGACACATTCATATCACGTTAACCAATATTTTGATCAATCTTTTCTTTGCTCATACTTTACATAAAAAATATATTCACAGAAAAGTCTAAAGATTTATTTGCCAACTTTCAGATCAAAGGGAATAACTTCTCATTTTACTCGAGCCTAAAATCACAATTTTTTTTGAGCTACGAAGCTATCAACAAATCTAGCACATATTGTTGAAATGGAATGCCTTTCGAGTCTCCAGATGTGTCTAAAATCTGGGCTTTATATGAAACATCTGTCGTCCGACATTTGCAAGTTTCGGTTACATAAGACTAAATGGTTCTATGTATAGAATCCTAACTAGTATAATAAATGCGAAAGTGAGTTTGTTTGTTAGACTCGCTGTTACGGCTAAAACTCTGAGAGTTTTGATGAACTTTGGTACACAGCTAGATGAGACCCTGGAGACTGTTCTAAACTAGGTACTTCTTTTTGCATAAATCTTGAACAGGGACAAAAAGATGAAGTCGCAAGCAATGCTAGTACTAGACAAACATTTCTCAACGATACTCCTTGAATAAAACTTGAGTGAGCAACTGGTTTATCGTGAGTTTACAAGCATCGTAAACTATACAAATTCATAGACACGGTTGGCGCGATGGCCTATGATAAATGAATTAAAATACCTTGTAAAACCTGCAATGAATGGTTTTATAGGGTAGGTATTTTAATAGAAACAGAATCTGCACAACATCGTATCAACAATATTACAATGTATTTTTTTATTAATAAACCACAACATTCAATTATCGATAGATCAGGCACAGGTAGAACAGTTGGGCCCAGAAATATGAAATTTTACAAGCTGAACACTTCTAGAACGCGAAAGCATTTAGGAAAGACTTTTGGGAGATGTTGCAAAAGGGTAATCAAGTATTTATGGATGTCCTTCGTTGATGGTGAATCTCATCAAACACCGAAAGGGCACTAAACGCAGCAGAAGACACCACCCCGGGCAGGGCGGAAGGGACTGTCAGATTTTTACTGACTAAAATCCACGGTGTTCTTCAATAGCCCTTTATGTACCGGGGTCACGGTGATGGAACCTTGGAATACCCTAAGAATTTTCTACATTAGGCCCAAGAATGTTTCACAACGGAATCGTCGCCTATCTACTTACAAAATAAACTGGTGTAGCAAGTGTAGCAACCCCGCTATCAGGACACGCAGGAAAGCCAAGATCGTCACGTCGTAAAATATACGAATTCATAGACACGACCGGTGCGAGTGCGAAACTCTATGATACGGCACGTACGTGTTTTGCAAGTTATCTGTTAGTTGCCACATTTTCTTGACCCATATCATTACGAACTTTATGGCGTTTTGTAGGAAAGGAATGCTTTTTTTATGTGAGATGGGTTTGTTTTTTTCTTGACATTAGTCTAGGTAAGGAATGACTAAGACAAGGTCGACGATGGAGCGAGCTTACCCAGAAGAAGCCTGTTCACCCTAACTTTTAAGAAATTAGGGTTGATGCGTTCGGGAACACAGACGCAGTAATATAACGAGTTCCACTCATAGTAACGGATATTGGAAGCGCTTAGTGCGAGCTTTGAAGTATTCTTCTTCGCATTCTAGTAACAAAGTATTTGTTAACTTAGTTCGGTAGCCCAGATCATCGCCAAGTTTGTGGTCTGCTTTAAGCTCTTATTTGAAACTGGTAGGTCCTTAGTCTGACATAACCTAATGCCCTCTGATCAGATTTTTGTGAGTGCCACTTTCAGACGATTAAACAGCTCAAAATCAAGGCCATGAAATAAGTTCTACAAGTTACTTTATAGACTGCTGAATAGGTCTAAACTCATAAACTTTAATACAATACCAGAATACATTCATTAAAACAACGGTTAATTCGAAGCATAATAACATTTTACGCTTCTTTGTGCCTTTCAAAAGACCTTTCTACTTCATTAAGAAGGGCCGTAATTTCGCAAAACGGCCACAAAACTGTATACGTTTAATAACTCACAATACGCATAATAAATCAATGCTGACCCTGAAATAATGCTTTCAAGCATATAAAATGTTGCTTGAAGATAGCATCACGATTTGTAATACCCAAAGGGATATCAAATCATATGTATTCCTAATAGTACCTACCTACGTACACATTTCGTCAGTTAAGTTTTCAGCCCACGGTGTAGCGGTGGCTGGACTAAACAGGTAACTGGAATCTATGAAAGGAAAGAGCTATGGACCACGGTAGATCAGTACTAGTCTGACAGTCCCTTCCGCTCCACCCAGGACAGGAGGAATCATAAGATGATTTGACCACGTAAGATAAAAAAAGCCACACGTTAGAGCGAGGCAAATATCATCAAATCCAGACTGCGTGGCTATTCCTGAAAAATTCACCATGTTTTTATCAATGACCTGTGAATGGAATCGAGGCCATGAGGTCCATTCAGCAGTAGCGCTTTGGACTTATAGATGGACTATTCGCACATCACCCACATTCGCACAAATGGTGAAAATCGTCCGTTCGCAGTTCGTCCCGTGGGACATCCATATCTTAAAAACTATCTGTGGTATATATCCATACTAATGGATCATAACTTCAGATATTTTACTACAATTTTATTATATTTGTTATAACTCCTGCCCACTATGGGCATGCGTACTACACCAACAAGGCATAAATGCAGCTTATAAAGACATGAAAGCCTAAGTAATAAATTTTAAAGGGCCAATTACATTAATACAGTGAGCCATATAATTGATAACCCCGCCACGCAAACCTGGGTAATTTTTTCTCACTTATGATTTGTTTGCTTTCGTGGTAGTTAAAAGGGCTGGGTTCTAGTTCCGGGTGCGACAAGGGGAGGTGGGACAGTGGTTTATGATGGCTCGTTAATTTTGTGGAGGCTTTTGTCATTAGTTGATATTGTACAATGAGTTTCATACGGAAATGCTTTGAGTTTTTTAACCAGGAATTTCCCTGGTGTCTTATTTATGGGATAGGAGAGGATAGGGTTATCAAAAATATGTGGGCCTGAACAGGTGAAATACGAGTCCCATATTAGCCTTACCTTATTGCTATACCACCAATTCGCACTAAGCGTTTCCAAACGTCTTTTATAATGAGGGCAGCGAAGGAGTGGAACTCTCTGCCTGCGTCTGTGTTTCCGAACGCATACAACCCTAATCTCTTCAAAGTTAGAGTGAACAGGCTTCTTCTGGGTATGCTCGCTCCATTTCCACCTTTTCTTAGTCATACCTGACCTAGACTAAGGTCAAGAACAAACCCATCTCACATAAAAAAAAGATGACAGGTATGATATAAGCTTCAGTTACGAGCTGGGTTGAACCTGCGACCACCTCTCCATATCATCGCGATTTAGCGATCATTCAGTCAGTATATCACCTTTTACGAACCGAGCCACTGCAGTCATGCTCACAGTTTCTAATTCTTCATTCCATTTTTAATTTTTGTGGTGAAGTTGACGCCATCTTTTTTTTTTAATATTAAAATTTGTGAAGCTAATGCGTTTAAGATATTTAGTTAGCCCTGAACAGACCTACTTGTACAAAAGAAGCCGATGCTTTATTTTTCTCAAAAGCATTATTTACGATAACAACGCTCTTCAGAGACTGTAATACTGAACTCCAGATCATTGTAAACTCAAAGACAGTTCATTTGACTGTAAACCGATTGAAAATCGCTGTCGTCGAAGAAAAAACCAAGAAAAAAGTCCATTAAGGACACGATTTTCCTCCTCATTACTTTTTAAGTCCTTACACGACCACAGTCTAAGAGGCAAGGCGTGCTTAAGTAAGGCCTAGGAAATACCAACTGCGAGGGAGGAAGAAAAGGGTTCACTCATTCCAGTTTACTACAGATTTTAGATATGAAAAAGAATTACTCAATGTAGCTGACTGATTTTCTAGTTGTTGGCTGATTGACTGGTAGAAAATTCTTCAGGCCTTGAACTATGCCTTAATTTTAAAAAACAAAGGTTATATTTGAAAAAAAATCGTGTGACTTCAAAAATATGAAGAGCCTGTCTGGACTTCAAAAGAGACTGTGACCTCTGATTTTGTTTCGGCTGCATTTTCTCAGAGTAGTTTTTTATGTATTTTTCCAATTTATTAAAATGTTTCTTTTTCTTATTCCCCATCAAAAAAAAAAAAACATCAGCCTCATCGTTGGTAATGTCAGATCTAGTTTAAAATAAAGTGTTTTATTTTTACGGGTACCTTACCTAAAGGAGTTTTTTATATAATAAAACTATTTTTCAAATTAAATATCATGTATCATTATTATACTTTAAGTTACTTACCACGACTATCTACAACGAAGCGACTGAAAAAAATCAATATTCCAAACGGGTTTTCCAAAACAAAATCCTTTCATGTTAAACTCCCCAGATTTCCGGTGAACGAAAAAGCCAGTACACTTGACTTCCTGACAGATGTTCAATTAAATTATCTGATTGCAAACAATTTAAATTATGGGCGGAAAACCTTGCAATTTTCCGCAAGTTACGCTAACTGAGGAAACTATTATGTGGCTCAGTTGACATTATTAATGCACCCACTATCGATTTTCTTAGACATGAAAGTATTTTCTTTGCACGGTAAGCTTCGTTGCAGAAATAAAGTGGACATTTTAATAGTCGTTGTAGAAAATACGATACATTTTTCCCCAAGTTCGTATGAAGTCTTAACCCGCAAAGAAAAAGGCAATGGTATGGATTATTTTGGCTACACGGCTCGGCAGACAAGTATTCATATAAATCTCCAGTAACATTCCGCACTGGGCCCGCGTGGTAGATTACAGCCCACTTCCTCTCACAGAGAAGAGGCCCCAGCATTTGGAACATTGTAGGCTGATTTATATTATGTTTACGATTAGCTTTTGTATGTCTTTAAAAAGAAGAAAATAAGAGCTCGTCTTGGCGGGGGCACTGCCGTGCCCCCATATTTCCATGTTACCTTTCAGTTAAATAATGAATCCCACCAAAAACATTCCTGTTAAAAGGGGGCCAAGTTTCTATATTTGCCTAAAAAAGAGTTGAAATCCAATCAATAGAATTTGGCGAGATCCTGCATTATTTAACAACTTATATAATTTAATTTTACAATTTCTCACACTCGGAGACCACAGAAGTCAATAAAAAAGCAATAACTTAGAGATAAAAATGTTTCAATAACAAACATTGAACGCGCAAAGGAATTGAGCAAACAAAGGAGTTTGTTTACACATAAAATGTACCATAAGTAGCAGTTGGCAATATTGAATAAATAAAATCGCTATTAAACCAACATAAGACAACATCCTCTACCAGTATATGGCAAGAGTGTGTTTATAAAAATGGAGAATCTTTACTGAATTTATTTTAGTGTTTAATAAACTTTTTTTTTGCTTTAGAAGATGTAGCCAACAAGTAGTAGATGTAGGATTGACAAGGTAATAGAATAGTACTAATAGAAAATGCTACGACGATAAGTTAACTAGGATGACGATGTAAAGGTGATAATAATATTTTTTTTTAATTAAAGTCAAGCATCCCGCAATCCATAATCTCTGTGAGAGGGCTCTCCCTCTCTGTACGCGTATGGGCTGTTTTAATCAAAATCCCAATCCTAGGACGCAGGCTTAATGCGTGTTGGCTATGTCAGAAGTCTTCGAATATTTGGTTCTAGGACTTGGCGGTTTGTTAACGGTGTTTTCCTTCACCGTTTTAAGTGCAGTGAAGAAAAAGAAAGTGATAGGCCTAGCTGATGGTTTCAAACCCACGACCTACAACTCTTCGGTCAAGTCGGGGTCTTTACCAATAAGCTAACACTTAATAACTTAGCAGTGTAGTAAATACTTAATGAATGCACATTGCCTGATAGTCACGTATCCCGTGAGAAAGAAAATATACATGCACATCGTACAAGTACCCACCGAAGTGTATTTGCTTCGAAAATAATAGGCGCAGGCGCCGATGACTTCATCGCCCTTACTAACTGATAAGCGGCAGCGGGTTAGGGAAACACGCTCATTAGGAATATTATCTGTGAGTTCATATTTATAATAATAGAGACACTCAATACTTATAGGAAGTAGATACAACAAAAGGCCATAAAAACCAGTATTCTTTTCGATCACGACACTTATTTATACCTCAATTTATAATGTTGTGCCATGATCACCTAGCCTTTCCCCAATGACGTTGAGATCGGCTTCAAATCTAACTAGATGCAGCTGAATCGTTTCGTAACGACTGTCAAAAATCTACAAAATGGCTGAGCCAGGATCAACAGTGCAATGGTGCCTTCCGAAGTTCCACGTCCTCTACCGAGCCCCTCGGTTTGTAATTGATTATCAGTAATACACGAAACAACTTCGGCAAACGAAGATAACCCTGGATCCATCCATGAAGCTGCCTCCATATTAAAATCATCTTTTAATAATAAATTCACTTTCTCAACAGCAATATCACGCACATAATCAACAAAACAAACAACTCGATATCAATCATCTACCGCTTCCACACCGTGCCAGCGGTTGCATTCAAGTCGCCTTGCGCACACGCATCACGCGGCGCACTTCCTTCCCGTCTTCTGGGAACCTGCGCCGGCGCAGACCCGGAGTTACGTAGAGAAATTGATTGGAAATTATTTTATGTCCTTTGAGAATTGGGGAAACTTCGCTTGGGGAATTGTGAGTAGTTTACTGAGGAAGGAAAGTTATGTCTCAGGGGAAGAAATAATATAAATTAATCGTTTTATAATTACTAATAGGAATATACCAGCTGTTTTAAAGAAAAAGTTAATAAATTAGCGAGGCGAGCGAATTGACTGAGGCAGTTTTTTTTTCAAACCATTCTTCTGGTCCAACCGAAGCCCTTGCATAGTCAGAGAATTTACCGTCACTTCGACATAAATTGGATAATAGTTGTCCGCAAAAGCTATGAAAAAAGTTCTACTACCTTGAACTACAGCTTCAATACTTTATTACTTTCTGATGCTTTACGACGGACATTTTATATCGATAGACGGGAATCTACAAATCTTAAGTCAGGAAAAACTTTTTAATGATCTATGAAAGGAACCCGTTATCTTGGAGAAGTTTTACGATCATGGCATCTTATTCAAACATCGAACGACCACAGTTTAACAGTCAGATGAAAAAGGATCAAAATGGCAAACTTGGCTCGTCCGCTATAACATGAGACCCTACCTGTAAAATGTGGGTAGTAATCCTAGTATAGATACAGTTGTGTATCTATACTAGGATACTCATCTGCCTAAACCTTCAAAGATAACAGACGTGATAAATCAGAAGTGATAAAGTTTACTATGGAATGAGCTTACCCAGAAGAAACATCTTTTTTCTAACTTTAAAGAGATCCAGGAACACAGACGCGCTGGTACTAAATTCATTTCCCGAAGGATCTTTGGAAGCGCTTAATGAGATCTGGAATACATAAACTCACACATTTTTCTCAAGGCAATAGAAAGAAACTACAGAACATAGCCAGCAGGTTCACAGCAAAGAACCTTGACTACTCCTTTTCCTTATCCACGTTAATACATCTGGTAATACAAGTACGCCACTACGCGTACACGTATTAGACGTGGTGATAGCATAGCATAATCAGCCAATAATGTTCCCAATGCTGGGACACCGACCTCAACTTTGTGGTAATGTTTTCAGGTTTTTGGTTCTAGGACACACAGGTTTCTTCACGATGTTTTTGAGAGCAACGGTGATGAAATAAATGCACCTGACCTGATGTTTGAAACCACGGCCACTACTGCTCAAAAGCGTGATGATGATTTCACGTAAATATAGGTATAATAAAAATGACATATATGGCAATACAATCTTCAATACATAAAGGTAAATACAAACGTTTCGCAACAGCTGACTCACTCGTATTTGTGCGCCAGTCTTGGATCGCAGACAAAAGGTGTTTCAACTCCGCGCCTATAAAGCGGTGCCGATATTAAAGGGCATAGACTTCAGATGTGAGATACTGTATTGTCAAGTTGAGAAGTGTTTGTATCTAGTTGTAAAGGTTGTTAGTCTAATGATAAATCAAGCAAGGAGGTTGCATTATAATATAGCGTGCTAGATATACGTCATCATAAAGAGATAGCAGTTCCACTGCGGGAAAGAGTCAGATATATACAAGTCCTCTAGCTCCATCTCGTTCCCATAGTGGCTAACTACTCTCGCTTTATGACGTCATGGCAAACCACCTGACGATCAATAACCATAATGAAGCCAGAAGAGTTTTTGGAACGGACCATGTAGTTTCAAGCCCTTTTTATACCGAGAAAGAGTAATGGCACGGAAATGGCTCGAGAAGCTTGGCACAAAGAAAGAGAGGCAGATGACGATGATCATGAAGCGGAATGTCATCATCATCATCATCTCAGCCATAGGACGTCCACTGCTGAACATAGGCCTCCCCTTTTGATCTCCACATGTACCGGTTGGAAGCGATCTGCATCCACCGTCTTCCGGCGACCTTCATAAGGTCGTCTGTCCACCTTGTTGGTGGACGTCCTACGCTGCGCTTGCTAGTCCGTGGTCTCTACTCTAGCACTTTTCGACCCCATCGGCCATCTGCTCTCCGAGCAATATGGCTTGCCCATTGGAATTGCCAAGCGGAATGTATCATTGTATAATCAGAAGGAAAAAGAGTTCAGAATAGAAAAACGGGCTGGATAATCGGGATGGCCATAATCACAATACAGGCGGACGGTTTGATAGGATAGTTTTGCCTAAAATAAATGAATCAGAGATGATGCTAAGTTTAAAAATAAATATGAAATACTCATGCTATTTTGTTTGTCAATATAGTTGTAATTCAGAACGCATAAACTACATAATATCAAACATAAATAACAACACAATACGACACTCAAGAAATCAGAAAGTGACTGCGGTTAGCTATCAAACCTTAGCACGAAATACATTGTTCACTGTATTTATGAAGAAACATCTAAAGTGACGTCAACGTATGACACCAATACGTTTTTGAATAAAATGAACATATGCAGATGGAATATAAACTAGTAGAATACACTCAATTTATATAAATAATCCAACATAATATTATGAATATTGTCAATCTTTAGGATATATCTGACAAATTGACAGTCATTTCATAGAACTGGTACAAATCGTATCTGCTATTTGGAGATTGGTAAACGCATTATTTTCAGAACAAATGAGTTTAGAAAATAAGCAGAAAACAGCGAGAAAACATAAACTCTAATAAACTGAAATACATTGATTTGCTTCTTAACGACTCGTAACCTGTAATAAAACCAGTGGAATAAAGTCAATAAAATATTATCGACAAAGAAGTTATAGTAGTTATAGTGGTGCCTAAAATGGCCTGAACTGTTTCCAGAAAAAGATGGAAAGCCATGGCGATTTTTTACTAGACTTGGCGGTTC
The DNA here is from genome assembly GCA_028554685.1 of Agrotis ipsilon. Classification (NCBI taxonomy): domain Eukaryota; kingdom Metazoa; phylum Arthropoda; class Insecta; order Lepidoptera; family Noctuidae; genus Agrotis; species Agrotis ipsilon. The sequence continues at coordinate 14,948,678 of CM052969.1, read as the reverse complement.
CACTGCCGTACCCCCAGATGCATCATTGTGTACTTTATATCGTACATTTTGCTTAGCTAAACTTTTGTTAATATTTCCGCTCGCACCTTTTGCTAAGTAAGCAATTAAACTCTTGGAATAGGTAAGCAATAATATTTAAGGTCTCATTGATACGAATTATCATCTGACATAGCGAGTTTCCTGCGTGCCTCAGAAAGCACGTAAAGCCGTTGGTCCCGGCTGTCATTTGTAGATTTTTGACAGTCGTTAGTGTTAGTCAGAAGCTCTAAAGCCTGACAACCAGTCTCACCAGGGGTATGGTATTATTACCCAGTTACTGGGTTGTGGAGGTCCGATAGGCAGTCGCTCCATGTAAAATACTGATATTCAGCTGCATCTGGTTCAACTGGAAGCCGACCCCAATGTATTTGGGAAAAGGCTAGGCGTATGATAATGTTGATGTGAATAATGAACACAAACATAACTGTATATTATATAAATTGCGATTCAATTATTGTATATCATTCATTATCTATTGCTTGAGCAATGTAGACTCTACTGCGTACTACATCTACTCAGTAGAGTATTCCATTTTAAGTATTTTATCGAAAAGACTGCGTTTAGATCCAAGTTGCAGCTTATTTAAACTTTAAAAGCTCCATCAACACGCTAAATTCTCTATCGATTCAATTCCTTACGCCATTCGATTCGATAATCGTGAACTATGACACTGGCAGCCTATAAAAAGGCATCAATGAGTTATTCATCAGCCAGTCATATGTTACTTGCGTCACTCACTGACCGATTCCTATGAATCGATACTAGGAACTCTCGTAAAAAGGCAATTCCTTTTCTGAAGTCACGATATGATTTTATTATGATTGGATGGTTCTTGACTCTGAGTATTTTGTGTAATTGAGTTGTATAAAGATGCGATTCCACCGATGTGTGGCACTGTGGCGTCAATGTTCGCGTACATCTGGATGATTTTGACTCGTTGTTTGTTCACTTACATTACTAAACTTTGTTCAGTTAAAATGTTCGCGTACAAATGAGCTGCACTATGCGCGAGCGCGAACAAAAGTTACGCACGATTTTGCCCGTGGACACCAGAGTTTATACACTATACAAGCTTAGTACGCGCACTGCTAAAGTCCTACACAAAATGTGCGCGAACAAATGTGCTGCATAATTTGATGGACTCGTACCCTAAGAGTGCACTTAAAATATCTTTTTGGATGGACAGAATTAAAATACAAGAAAATTATCTGGAATGGCCCAATTTTCTACATCAACAGAATGATATATAAGGATCTCATTCAAATAGATCACTTGAAACTAGGACATCGAGGCTCAAGATGGGTGATTTATTGAGAAATAAAACGAATGACAATAATTTGTAATTCCGTCACGGAATACACATTTACAATGTATTAAAAGTTGGATCACGAATACGTGACTTTAGGATTTGTAACTCAAAATAACTCTAAAGGACTCAAAATAAATTTTGATCTTTTAGATGTAATTTGTAATGTTAAGAATAAGATTTGGTTTGATACCCAGTTGGGTCACAGCTGAGTAAGGCGAAGATGGACTTGGATGGCTTCTTAATGAATTGGTGGAGAGAAGCACAATATTAAGAGGAGTGAAAACAATTGATCCCTAGACGTGGGTCAGTTCACGCTAAATAAAAAAATGTTAAGCATTTCTGTGGAAAGAGAAAAGTTTGATTGCGAGCAGGGCTTCAACTTGTTCTGATTCCGGACACCAGATTCCTTACACCAAGAAGGCCAACGCAGTCATGATCGACAAGGTCCAAAAAAATTACATTGACACATCGAGCTATTATTACTACGTCCAGGATGAGTGCGCGCGCACAATGCGTTGACATTGAAAAATCTTAACTTATCACGAAAAATGGTCTTTTGTTAATGGAGTCAACTCTAGAAGGGTTTAGAAAAAAATCAACGCCCATCCATGTTTCATGGGGCCATGATATAATTTCAATTGGCCAACCAACACCACAAATGACCATATCAATTACATTATTGTGTAACAATCATGTACATAAAAACAACGGCTCAATAAATACAAGGTAAGCATTTGGCAATACAACCAACAATTTATATCAAACTTTACATAACCAATTTATCTTGGCCTCGCTTTATATGAGCTTTCCACACATTGAAAGCTCAGCTTTCACTGGTTTTGTATACCTTGATGTGAAGTCGTGTATACGTTTGTGATTCACATGTTCTGACCTTCCTTAGGTTTTGTAAAAAGTATATAAAGTTTCGTCATCGAGATTGGTATCAACAATTATGCCCTTTAACGTGATCAGTGAACCTTGTTTTGGATTTAATAGTCCGTGAAACAATTCTGCAGAAACTTTCATGATAAAATGACATTTTTTAACATTGCCCCTTACGGAATTCCCAAAGCCTGTCGGGGTCGCGGGACCAACGTGTAACCGTCAGTCAGTACAAGTCTGACAGTCCTTCCTGTCCTGCCCTGGATCCTGGGCCATGAAATGAGTCCACTCAGCCTCATTTGATAATTTTACGATGTTAAAAAAAAGAAAAGGACGTTAGGAATGGTTTGAAGAATTCTCCGTTTATACGTAAGGAGATCGGTGACTAGGTTGGTTTGAGTATAGGATGTGATATAGGAATTACAGAAAATATTTGAAATTCGCGATACTTGCGAAAAACACTATTTAAAAACTATGAATAATTGTTGCTAGAAAATTATAAGTATTCTACGAAATTTTACAAGTTAAGCCACGTAGACCGTACCTGGTCTTCCTTCACGACCTTCCATTAAATAAATTATATCTCTATAGCAACAAAGTAAGTAAGCAAAATCACAACACCTCACGTTGGCATGACCACAGCTCAGTAATATCCGACAGCTATCAGAATAAGGAAGTCCACTGCAACCTATTTCATTCCCCACACCGAACAGGGTTCTATCACGCGACGTTGGACATAGAACTTGGAACCTTATCACAGTAAGTGTACAACGACATCCTGCTTAGACCAATCGCTGGTTGAGACTGCAAACGTCCGTGTTTGTGATTTTGTAATGAAACTGGGGCGTGTGGTTTTGTATGCTGATTTTGTTTGGATAGTGTAATTTTATCACTACAGGGTCTTCCCGTCTTCCTTAGTGTGTGGGACTGTCTAAAGAGGCTTCCATGCAACGACAATATATTACTAGACTCCGCATGCACGATCTAAGGAACAAAAACTATTCTGTCAACTCGCTGAGGTACTACGTAAGCGAGGACGACGGGGTACTGCGTTGTGATTGGCTAACTCAAGGTCTGTTCTGTCTCAAGGTATGTTTACGGCTCACAGGAGTGGTCGAAATAAGACGGATATAAGACTTTTTGCCTAATGTATTGACAGACATCGGTCGCCTGTTATTAGGAGTCTAGTAATATATCGTCGTTGCTTCCATGATACTGGAATTGTAAGGGCAATTTCAGGAACACGTTTATTTTTATTTTAGTCAGTGCTAGTCTGTCAGATCCTCCATCTCCAATTAGGGCAGGGGGACTCATTCGTAATTTTATCATCCAGAAAAAGTCTTTAGTATTGATGGATTAGTTACGCATTCACAAACGGTGTAGTAAGGTCTTTCAACTTCTATTGCACTGCAGAAAGTAAGCCTCAAAGGCTGCCATGACTTGGGCAAATCATTGTTGCATCTTGCCGCAATGTATCTCACACTACGTTTAACCCATGCTTCGACGTGGTCTCCAGTCTAACCAAATTTCTGCTCCATCGATTATTCATACTGTAAGTCTGAATCATCTCACTGCTGGACACGCCTCTCCCTATAACTTCCAGTTCTTTCGGTCCATGACGAAAGTAGACCTAATTATTTATCGATGGTATCATGTGTGTGTGATCCATCATTTCCCACCATATCCTGCAAGGCATCCCGTTCAGCCATAGAAATAACAAATTAGGTGACTTCGTGTCACGGCAAACCACGCACGTATTCGCCGTAAGTCGTAAAAGCAATCAGCTGAATCAATGTAGGCCACTCAAAGATGAGTGGTTGTCGTTGTGTCAATAAGTTGTATGGGAAATGGGAACCGACTCCGCTCTAACATGATAAGAACAGAGAGCCTAGAATTGAGACCCACCTCACTCATTTCTGTTACGAAATTTCAATAAATTCTGTTCATCATTTTAGGTGTGAAGAGCATACTGCAATTATAACTAGAATTTTGGTAAAAAAAAATTTTTAGTTAATTCATCACTTATGACATGATCGGTATTGGCACGTATTGGGCTGAGATTCCCAATTTATTTAATGTGATACTTGTGTAATTATTTTCACCGCTTAGGTAACTGTGGGAATTCCGTACAAAATCACTAACTACACTGCCGTGCATAATAATCGTACAACCATCATCAGTAGCGTGACCAACAGATTACTAATACACATCGTTGCAAAATAACAGACCCATCCGATGTAAATGTCACATGATGAGCAGAATCCGTCACGCCACGCTATTGTTTACAACAAAATTGCTTTAGTTTGGAAAGCGAAAACATTGCGCAAGTTTGAAAGAGGAAACTAGGAAATCATTTAATACAACGAAAAAGGAAAATGGCGAAATAAATATGTTTTGTGTCATAAATTGCGGAGAGGGATTTCTACGCTGGAATAACTGAAACAATATTTTACGCAAAAATATTGTGGTATTATAGGATTTCAGAAGGTGGTAGTACTTAGTCATTTTCCATTTACTTAGGATTTGTTATTTTTTGTACATACAATTAAATATATGTTACTTTTGTAGTGGTTATTGTGTAATACACATTGCTATTTTATATTGCTACCGTTACAATTTTTAATTTATTTAGCAAAACATTAAGACATAATTGTATGCATCATTATGTTACTTACAAGTTACAATTGCACGTCATTCATTGAAAATTCATGTGATTTTTTTTTTTTCTGTTAATCATTCGTTTTGATAATTTTTTATGTTTTTTTTTTCCAAAAAATACTAATAAAACAAAAATTTACCTCTTACGTATTAAAATATCCATAATTATTTTGCACAACTTAACTTTAATAAGAAAATCTAAGAAGCCAATCACAAAAGCGGAAGCGGTGTTGGATTTGTTCTATAGTAATATTAATAATATTTTAGATGAATGTGTTCCTCGAAAAAACCTTGTGCAAAGTCACGTTTTATTTATCCGGAATGGTATACAACCGAAATAATAAAAAACTTACGAACTAAAGCTAAACTCCATAAGATATTTAAATCAACTAAACAAAGTAGTGATTATGAAGAATATTCCAGGTACAGAGCCATTATCAAAAAATCTATTAAAACTGCTCACAAACTTCATCAAAATAAAATACAGTTTTAATTTTCCAAAGATCCGAAGTCGTTCTGGCAATACATACGATCAAAGAAGAATGCAGTAAGCCGGCAAATTATTAAAAAAGATGGTGTGCATTTGTCGGATGACGAGTGTGCTAGACAATTCGCGAAATTTTTTGAATCGGTATACAGCAGTCAACCGCCGCGACTAGACCCGCAAGCAGCGGCGGAGGCGGGAGCGGGGAACAGTGCGCGAATCCAACTGAATTGTCTGAGTCTTAAGGACGTTACTGGGGCACTTGAGCGCCTTAAACCAAAACGTTCAGCAGGTCCGGATGGTTTACCAGCATTTTTATTTAGAGACTGGGGTAGGGTACTCGCTGAACCTTTACTTTACATCTTTAACTGTATTCTTCATTCAGCAACTTTCCCAACTCAATGGAAGATCACGCGAGTTATTCCGGTACCTAAAGGTAAAGCAGGATCGGATATTGGTGGATATAGACCGGTGGCTGTGCTGTCGACGCCGGCAAAGGTATTCGAGTCTGCTATCCAGCGTAGTATGCAGGAGCAAATACGCGGACAGCTTTCAGACGCGCAGCATGGATTTCGGCCGGCGCGCAGTACTGCCACCAATCTTCTCAATTTTATGGCACAGGTGGTGCCGGCGGTAGATGCTGGCGTGCAAGTCGACGCTGCATATTTTGATTTCCAGAAAGCTTTCGACACAGTCGATAATGACATTCTATTAAAGAAGCTAGCAGAGTTTGGCTGCACGCCGCATCTATTGCAGTTTTTTGCTAACTATATGAAAGATAGACAGCAGTACGTGGACTACAATAGGTGTGAATCTGAGCGATATTACACCTGGTCTGGTGTGAGTCAAGGCAGCAACTTGGGGCCTCTCGAATTTATTATAATGATAAACGATTTGCCGGAAGTCGTCCGATATGGCACTTGCTTACTATTTGCAGATGACCTCAAGTTGCTGCTCGAGGTTAAGAGTGAATCTGATTGCGAACGCTTACAAGAGGATATAGATAGGATAGTGGAATGGAGTCACAAGAACAAGCTCCATTTCAACGTATCAAAATGTTCGGTGATGAGTTTTACGCGCGTGCGTACTCCTATACTTCACGAGTATGTGGTGGACGCAGCGCCTATGCAAAGAGTCACGCAAGTACGTGATCTAGGCGTTTCTGTAACTCCTGATCTGCTGTTTCGTGATCATACGAGGGTGGTCCGATAAGTACTTAGCCTACAAAAGAAAAACGTTTTTTTTTTTTAAATGGCTATTTCGTTCTCAACGTAGTCTTCTTATAACTCAATACACTTGACCCAGCGATGCTCCAACTTTTTTAACACGGCTGAAAAATATTTTTTCTCGAGGTCTGTAAAATAGGCTTCCGTGGCGGCGATAACCTTCTCATTTGACTCAAATTTTTGCCCGGCGAGCGATTTTTTCAAGTTTGGAAATAAAAAGAAGTCGCACGGGGCCAAATCTGGAGAAAACGGTGGATGGGGTAGCATTTCGTAGCCCAATTCCACCAATTTGGACATGGCGATAGCGGAAGTGTGCACCGGTGCGTTATCCTGGTGAAAGAGCACTTTTTTCTTTGCCAAATGAGGCCGTTTTTTCTTCAACTCGGCATCGAATCGGCCCAATAATTCGGTATAATACAGCCCTGTGATCGTTCTGCCCTTCTCCAGGTAATCGATGTGGATCACACCCTGTGCATCCCAGAAAACGGTGGCCATCACCTTTCCGGCCGATTGAACAGTCTTTGCCTTCTTTGGAGCACGTTCACCGGGTAAAGTCCACTGTTTCGACTGTTCCTTGGTCTCTGGTGTGTAAAAATGAAACCATGTTTCGTCGACGGTCACAAAACGACGAAGAAACTCCTTTGGATTGCGCTTAAATAACGTCAAACACTGCTCTGAAGTGGTCTCACGGTTGCGTTTGTTGTCCGGCGTGAGCAAACGCGGCACCCATCGCGCGGATAGTTTCCTCACGCCCAAAATTTCGTGCAAGATGTAACCCACGCGGTCTTTTGAGATACCCACTGTCTCAGCTATCTCACGCACCTTCAATCGGCGGTCCGCTTATACGAAATCGTGGATTTTCGTCACATTGTCCTGCGTGGTAGCCGTTTTCGGGGCACCTGGGCGTGGCTCATCAAAAACCGATGTACGACCACGTTGAAATTCGTTAAACCAATTTTTAACTGTCACCATCGAAGGAGAAGAGTCACCGTATACGGCATCCAAGCGTTCTTTGATTTCACTGCGCGATTTTCCTTCCAAAAACAAGAATCGAATCACCGACCGATATTGTTCTTTTTCCATTGTTCTAAAATTTGCAAACACGTTCGCTGCCATAAGCTGTCAAAACTAAACGACAAGTCTGATTGACCTGAAATTTAGAGGGTAGCCATCGACAAGAATGTATTACACGACAGTAAAAAAAAATGAGATAATGGCGCCATCAGACAAGGAGGCTAAGTACTTATCGGACCGCCCTCGTATATCTAAGATATGCAAAAAGGCATTCAGAAATTTAGGGTTTGTCTTGAGGCAGACGCAAAATTTCACAAACATTGCGACAGTCAGGGTCCTGTATGAGGCACTAGTCAGGAGTCATCTTGAACATAGTGCGGTCATATGGAGTCCGCATGAGGCTAAATACTCAGTTATGATAGAACGTGTACAGAACAAGTTTACACGCTATTTGTACAAAAAACTTTATGGGGTATATCCGTTTTACCCGTTAATGTACCCAAGTCTATTTGTGCTGGGTATGGTCGGGTATAACCAAGTGAAGGTAAGACGGGAATTTACACTTGTAGCGTACCTCGTTAAACTATTGCGTGGTATTGAGCATAACCCAGGAGTACTACAGAGGTTAAATTTGTGTGTACCGGACCGTTACGTGTGGAGGCGGCGGCGACCGCCACTACTGGCCGTGCCAACAGCTAGGACCAACCTACTAGCTAAGACACCTCTTACCCGTGCAATCAGTGTTATAAATGAACTTCACATCAAAATTGACATATACATAAAAATAAGTTGAGAGTACGCTTTAAAAAATTTAAAAATCCCATGGATAAGATTGAACTGAATCTAATTTCGAAGCGATGTGAAAAACTTGCTATGAATTCATATAAAGAATATCTCGAAAATTTAGAACAAGGTATCAAAAACAATCCAAAGCTTTTTTGGAGTTATATAAAGGCTAAACGTTGTGGATCTAGTGCTTACCCACAGACAATGACCGACGAAATGAGTGTCACATCTGATGGTTCAGAAATTTGCAATCTTTTTGCCAATTACTTCTCATCCGTATACATAGTATCTGACAGTGACAAAGAAATTAATTGCAAGACAGATTATCTACAAGCTCTTCATGTTAATGGTCAATGTTTGAGTGCCCCGGTAATCGATCGCGACTGTCTGCTCAAGAAACTTAAAACAACTAATATTACCAAAGGACCAGGTCCTGATGGCATACCACCAATATTGATTTCTTCTTGCGCAACAGCTCTCGTTTCTCCTCTTTTGATCATTTTTAATACATCGCTAGCCACTGGGACTTTTCCGTCAGCATGGAAAAAAGCCAAAGTAGTTCCAGTTTACAAGTCGGGTGGCAAAGACGTTATTTCCAACTACAGACCAATTTCAATACTGTCCACATTCGCAAAGATTTTTGAATCGATTATTTGTCCATATATACAGTATCATTTTAAGCCCTACCTCAGTGACCATCAGCATGGTTTTGTAGCTGCAAGATCGACTACTACGAACTTAGGATCTTTCACGGAGTCTCTAATTCAGGCAGTAGATAGGAGCAAACAATATGACGTAATTTATACAGACTTCAGTAAGGCTTTTGACAAAATGTCACATACCATACTAATATATAAACTTGCAGCATACGGTGTGTCAGGGTCCTTGCTAGAATGGTTTAAGTCATACCTAGGTGATCGAAATTTCCACGTAGTTGTGAATGGATTTCAGTCTACAGAACACACAATAACTTCTGGCGCCCCTCAAGGTGCTCATTTAGCACCAATATTATTTAATATATTTATAAATGATCTTCCTGAGTGTTTCCGTTATTCAGAACCTTTTCTATACGCCGATGATTTGAAGTTTGCACGAACGATTAAGTCCCCTAACGACGTCGAACTTCTACAAAGCGACCTTAACAGAGTCATTGAATGGTGCAATAATAACAAAATGCAACTTAATTCTGAAAAATGTTATCACGTCAAATTCACTCGAAAAAATAATATTATACACTCAGAATACTTCATAAACCAAAGCAAAGTACAAGAGCTCGAAATAATTAAGGACCTAGGTGTACTATTCGACAGAAAAGTCAGCTTTATACCTCACTTTGATCATGTTATTAAAAAATCCTCAAAGTTATTAGGTTTCTTACTTCGAAATACTAGAGATTTTCGTAAAAGCAGTACCAAAGTTATGTTGTACAACAGTCTCGTGCGAAGTGTCATGGAATACTGCAGCGTTGTATGGAGGCCTCACTACGCCACTCATATGCTGCGTTTAGAACGAGTGCAGAAGCGTTTTGTGTGGCATCTAGCATTCCGAGAAGGGAAATCCAAGCAGCTACCCTCCTATAAAACTCGCCTAAATCACTTCCGAATGCACACCCTATCCATACGCAGAGACGTCACCGACGCCATGTTTTTATTAAGGATATTAAGAAACCAAATTGACTGCTCTAAGCTGTTAGGTCTTATTGGATTCCATGCTCCATCAAGATATCCGAGAAAGATTATTACTCCACTATGTCCACAACCGCGAAGGTCTGTACTTGGCTCAAACTCACCTATACCTAGATTATGTAAAAATCTCAATAGCTACAGTGACCTAGTGGACATAAACCAGGATAGTATTAATAAAATTATTAAAGTAATTTTAAATAATTATTAAACATAAAAATTTTATTTTTGTCTCTAATCCGTTAATTATAATTTAATCTTATGAATTCAACCTTTTAAATATACCAATTTTGCTATACACTTTTTATTTATTTAAATGTAATGATGTCATTAATGCTTTATAATTCTACTGTCTTCATTGTTATGATAATTTAAATTATTTATTTTTCAATTGTATTTTTGTTGATAAAATTATGTATTAAGATTTCTAATTATTATAAAACTAACCTAATTATAAGATTTATTACTAACCTAAACAATCACTGTAAATAAGGAATTTATAATTTGTAAACTATTCAATCCGACAACTATGCATGCGGTGTTAGCCTATAATTGACTGTTACACTTGTAAATGTATATGTATCAGTTATAATTGTAATTTTTATGTGTAAACAGTCGTTGGCTAACCTAAATAAATAAATAAATATACACCTGTCATTTGAGTGAATTCGCAAAGAGTTTGTTGTTTATTTTATGTTATAGTGAGTAGTCGATTTTTTTTTATTTTTGTATTGTTGTTTATATTGTTTTTTAAATTGTAATGTGTGTTTTAATGTATGTCCTATTAGTTTTAAACTTATTGTAAAGTTCCTGTTGTTATGTTTTTTATATTGTTTATATTTTGCTCATTTGCTGTATTTAAGTTAAGAATAATTGTAAATAAGCCACACTATCGCATTAGGTACCTAAACCTGTAATGATAGTTGTAAGGAAGATTTTAAATCTATCTTCTATATCTATATCTATACATATAATAAAACTGTAGAAAAGTTATTTTTGTACATTAAAAAAAAACTCAAAAAATATAGCCAGGGTATTAAAGGACAACCAATAGAACCCATTTCTAGCATTTTTAGAATTTTTGTCTGTTTGTCTGTTTATCTGTTTGTCTGTGTATTTGTCCAGGTATCACGTAAAATGTACGAAATTAATGTAGATAACTTTTATATACAACGATTAAGCGTAACTTGGAGAGGAATTTAGTTTTTGTTTCATTGGAATCGGTTCAGTCTATCAAAAGATATTGGAATTTAAAGTGTTTCAGAAGTAAAATTACGGGTGCACTTTTATTTGGTCTCAGTCTCACACATTGATTTCGTACGACAGTCGCGCGATCTAACTTATTCAAATATAAATGGAATGGACTGGAATGGACTGGAATGGACTGGAATGGACTGGAATGGACTGGAATGGACTGGAATGGACTGGAATGGACTGGAATGGACTGGAATGGACTGGAATGGACTGGAATGGACTGGAATGGACTGGAATGGACTGGAATGGACTGGAATGGACTGGAATGGACTGGAATGGACTGGAATGGACTGGAATGGACTGGAATGGACTGGAATGGACTGGAATGGACTGGAATGGACTGGAATGGACTGGAATGGACTGGAATGGACTGGAATGGACTGGAATGGACTGGAATGGACTGGAATGGACTGGAATGGACTGGAATGGACTGGAATGGACTGGAATGGACTGGAATGGACTGGAATGGACTGGAATGGACTGGAATGGACTGGAATGGACTGGAATGGACTGGAATGGACTGGAATGGACTGGAATGGACTGGAATGGACTGGAATGGACTGGAATGGACTGGAATGGACTGGAATGGACTGGAATGGACTGGAATGGACTGGAATGGACTGGAATGGACTGGAATGGACTGGAATGGACTGGAATGGACTGGAATGGACTGGAATGGACTGGAATGGAACTGGAATGGACTGGAATGGACTGGAATGGACTGGAATGGACTGGAATGGACTGGAATGGACTGGAATGGACTGGAATGGACTGGAATGGACTGGAATGGACTGGAATGGACTGGAATGGACTGGAATGGACTGGAATGGACTGGAATGGACTGGAATGGACTGGAATGGACTGGAATGGACTGGAATGGACTGGAATGGACTGGAATGGACTGGAATGGACTGGAATGGACTGGAATGGACTGGAATGGACTGGAATGGACTGGAATGGACTGGAATGGACTGGAATGGACTGGAATGGACTGGAATGGACTGGAATGGACTGGAATGGACTGGAATGGACTGGAATGGACTGGAATGGACTGGAATGGACTGGAATGGACTGGAGCGGAGAGGAGGGGAGTGGGGCGGAGGGAAGTGGAGTGGAGTGGAGTGCATAGAACGGACATTAGGAAAAATAGTCCTACATAAACCTGGAATAGAAGTTTCAAATATTCTTGATTAATCTAAGAAAATTTTAAATACAGGGTTTGTATGAATGAATGAAAAAAAACGTGGCCTGAATTAAGCCCTTCGTTCTAAAAAATACATTGTTCAATTCCGACATCCACGCGAACGAAGTCGCGGGCACGGCTAGTAAATAAATAAATAAAACTCTAACTTCATTTTCAACTCCAAAAACCGATGGTTTCTATAAATGGTCCAAAAATAGCTTGATCAATGACGTCATTAGCTCCAGGATATTGCGCGGGAGGGACAATACAATGGCTTTTAGGAAGATTGCTCCTGTTAATACGAGTTTATTGTTGAGTCGGCGCTAAGAATAGCAGGGAAATGGCGGATGGGCGAGCTCTTGAATCGCGGCGAATTTTGAAGGATGATACGACATACTATAATGGTCTAGAGTTCACAGGTTAGCTAATTTGAAGACACTAATCTTGGTACAAGGTATTTCATTTTTATTTATTCACCAACAACTGTTAGTTTTATGCTAAAGGTATAATAATTCTATGTTTTATACAGGATTTTAGTCAGTACAAGTCTGACAGTACCTCCCGCCCTGCCCGGGGTGGGAGGACTCATCTGATGATTTTACCAGTTAAAAAAAAATATAATGTTATCTACTTTCTTCTAAACTGCAAATATCGTATTGCATATCCCACTGAAATATGTGACTAATTCTATTCTATATAACAGTCATTTTTCAATCTCAGCAAACCCCTATCGCAGCCTTCTATTAAATCGAAAAAAGCGAGAGTTTCTTGACATTTTACCAACCCGAGTGAAACTCGAAATGGATGTTTTTCTATTAGGGCACAATCGTTACAAGTTTGTAAAAACGAGTAAAAAGAAATACGGGTTCGACCGAGCGACAGGACAATTTGTTAGGGTCGTCTCGTACAGACTTTCAATTTCGTTGAGTGTATTGCACATCACTATAAATGTATGTAGTGGGATATATATTGAGCTGCTTACATATTAAAATGATTCTTCTTGCATGAGCCTTTTTTAAAAGAGCGTTTTCATTGATTATAGCAAACGATTAGCTACTGATATTGGGCATCCAAATCCAAGGCACATACGCAGTTTCGTGTATTTCCCACAACGCCATTGGCTATTCATTCACGAAGGTGAATCATTTGGGATATTGCTAAGTGGCCGTTTTAGACCCTCAGTATGGTGTTATAAGTGATCTATATTCTACCAATCTATTGGCGATTATGCATCTAGATTAATCAATTTTAAAATACCTACATTTTTGAAGCTCATACAATTTCTGGCCTGACACTGGCCAATTTGAACTTCACTGCAATTTTGACAAAAAAAAACTTTATAACTAACTTGCCTATTCAACATGCACCAAGCATAGACCATAACAAACAAGTCATAAATGACATCCACCACTTACGGCCATTTTGTTCAGACTCCTAATTGATGCTAATACCATATTACCAATGTAAATGACGTAGCAGGCCGTTTTACGACGGTCATTACTTGATGACGATGATGTCAGCAAGATGGAAGTGAATCTTAAAACAGGTGAATAGGTAATCGTGGGAATATGTACTTATCTAATTTGGGGATTTTGTACCTCTAACTAAACATTAACTAATTGACTATAGTTTACTTACTTTATTGTGGTGTACATGGACATCAACATACGGCAAGTAAGAATCTTAAATTGTGAAGAGTAGGAGTAGATTACAGCCCTCTTTCTCGGAAAGAAGAAATTTGAGGAGAGAAGACCTGTATTTCAGTAGGGGGAAAGTTATGGGCTGATCAGACGCACCTGAGTCTGAACCTAGCTCGCTTGCAGCAGAAATCTTTGAAGAAGAATAAAGCTAAACGAATTTAGAACATCGATCTATAACTATCCATCTTCTAATTCCTTGAAGAAGACAGAGACAGATCACAGAATTATTTTTTGTTTATTAAATCCTGGTCTGAGCGCATTTAGTCACTCACTACAAGGTACTACATGTCCACCACAAGTCACTTCAAGTGACTATGCGTAGGCCAGCGCAAGCAGGCCTAAAAGTAAGTTAGATGAAAAGAATGGCTTCACCCCTTAGGAAGTGACTACGTGTAAAAAACACGTATTATCCACATGACCTATGACTTTCATCTCCCCAATGGGCTTAAAGAAAAGATCACAGACAGACAAACAATACTATTTATTGATCTTGCTGCGCATATCAAAGACCACAATGTGGGACGTCGCATGCCAAGCATTCGCTACAGTGCAACGACTGATGGTGCTATCTCAACTATCGATATATTCTTTAGATATAATTCTTCATTGGAATATTAGGGTTACCCCACACGGATATGGTACGCAAAGAGGAATCGTTAGAACAAGAAGGGTTTTACTCAGTCTGTCAGTCGCTTCCACTCCAACCAGGACTCATTTGATGATTTTACCACCTCCAAAAAAACTCTCAATCACTTATTTGAATTTTCATGGAAAGTGCGGAGGGGGAAACCAGGGTTTTTAAGCCATTGAAAGAGAATTGGACACTTTATGGAAACGTGGAAGACTGTATTCTGACTTTTAACAACGTGAGAGAAGCCTGTGTCGAAGAGTGACAAAATCACCCAAGAATTTGAGATCCGGATAGTTTATTCCGTCGACCTTATCCATAAACTCAATATCCCTCTGCACGGACTCCAAATAAAGGTCGACGAAAAAATAAACCAATAACAAAGAGAGACAGGAAACAAAACGAAAAGGTTGGCTGGGGCTGGGTGCCACATGTGATGACGTCATGCAATGGCCGCTCAGCCAGTCAGCTGGCGAATGCAGCGTTTGATGTCCCGATGCGCTAACGAATCGAGCTCATCATTTAGTCCTGCTATGCGGGTTTAGATCGTAATCTCTTAAGATTTGTAGCGTTACTTTGATTGTATCTTAAAACCAAGATTAGTTCTAAGTAGGTGCTTTGTAAGCGGCTTTATCTATAGTTAAATGTTTATTAGTCTTGATCCGCTTAAAAGGAAATAAAATTCTGGAATGCATGCAAATGTGCAAGATTTTTAAACGTAGATATTATAGCTTAGTGTTACTTAAGTGTAATAAAAAAATGTTTAGACGCGTATGTAACTTGAAGAGAAAACCGAAGGACCAGTCTTCATTTGCCAAAGTTTCTATGGGAAAAGATTATGGTATTTTTACAGGGAAAGGCTTTTACTGCAGCCCTATAACCATATATAGGTATACTGACATTTCCCTAACATATAAGAAATGTCGTTGGTTGCCACCTAATTTTTTTATGGGATTTTTTTCATGCACGTCTCCGCTTGACATTTGGGCGATTCGCGAAAATGTTCATTTTCCCATAAAAAATACGACATAATGTAATGGCAAGGAAATAGGTTAATGGTGATCGCTCAAGCTTGCTATCCATAATGGGTGAGCAGAGCTTTTATAACCTGATAAACTTTTATCACAACTTTTCTGGAAAAATATAATAGCATCACCCCAGCGAGTCTAAAGAGGCGAATTCAGCAGAATCATAATGGGGTCATAATATGCGAAAGAATAGTAAAATTGAAATGATTGACAATTCATAATATTAACTGTGTCACGGATTAATTTGGAAATTTTATAATTTATGGACTGCTTCAGACAGTTTTAGTCTGAAAATATGTGAGTACAGAATTTAAAAATGTTCGAAGAGGTATAGGAGAAGACCTCTTGAAAGATACTGAAGAAAGTCAGATCACAAGTGAGAAACTACGAAGACAAATTTAAAAAAAAAAACATAGAACTACTTACTACTGTTACAACTTACCGTAAACTGTTTAAGAGGAATGCTCCAACCAGCCTGCGAAATTCAAAATTTCTTGCGTTTTTTCCAATTTGCAGACCATTGCTAGGTTTTATGTTGATTAAAATATAATTCGCGGCTGTAAGACGTATGTAGTTACGGAATTATAATGATTTAAATCACCAATACAACCCTCCAAGTTCATAAAGCTCTAGAAATGACTTTTCTATTTTTTTTTGTTAGTAGTCCTCTAGGAACTTGGAAGGTTTTCGCGAGCTGGTAGGAGCATTCACCTTAAATTAGATAACAGTTCTAGTAAGTCCTTGAAGAAGTATCACATACCAAATATATTGTGAATCATGAAGGTCATGGGAACAGCATTGAAGATAAGAACTAACATTCAATGTCCTAAACATAATCTATTGCAAATTAAAAACAATAGAGTATGGGTTAGTCATTTCTGTTATCAATGTTTTCTGACTGCAACAACCGATTTTTATGATTCAGTGTAATCTCGGAAATGCACGGATTTCGATACAGTTTTCACTATTTCCAAACGATTTCTGAAAAAATTGTGATAATTGTGCTTTCAACACGTTTTTGTTTTTATAGCGTATTGGTTGATGACAAATATTTGCATACCTCCTAACTGGTGCACCCGTAGCCTTGCAACATCAGAGGCATCGCCTGCGCATTGCCGATTCTAAATCACTTTTTTCATTTACAATTGTAGTTTGGCTTCACCGTGATTTCTGCACCGACCTATTAAGCTGGGTACTCACTTAGTAGTGTTGCATGTGACGTATCAAGTAAGTACGTTACATGCAACTCTTTCCGCTGCTAAGTGAGTAGCCAGCTTTAGATATTCTTTTCAATTTTTAGAGGAAGCTTGACAATGGCAGATAAGATTAAAAAAATACCTTTCACTATTAGCAACTTAAACTAATTAATACCACACATGAGCAAAGCTGAAAAGCAATAAAGGATCACTAATTTCTTTTAATTAGAACTAGTCCCACACGCAAGTCCAAGTAAGTGCCAAGTTAAATTGGCGAGCTTCAAGTTTTTCAATTAAACTTGAACACAAACGACATCAGGACCACACACAGATTCCTTGATAAGAATGTGAGTATGTACTGCGAAGAACTAAAAGTTATAATTGAATATTTGTAGTTGGCTTATCTAGCTCAGCGCTGCTCAAAGTTATTGACTTATTAATGTTAGTCCTTTTGTTAGGGGTTTTGTAGAACTAAGGCCCTTCGTACACTAGGCGACTCAAGTATCCGATACCTTACGACTTCAGTATCCAGGCGACTCTCGCAATAGAAATCCATATACGTTCGTACACATGCTTGCGACGCGCGACGCAAATCGCGCGCTACCTATCTGTTGACATCGCCGCTACTTGAGTTTCTGCGACTTTCAAGATGGCGGAACAATTTATTTACCATTATTAATTATATTCACACAATAAATGGTTCCGTAGCATATTCTTGAATCACTTTTGGAAAGTAATTATTTTAAAATGTTAAAAAAAATATTCACTCAATATTCAATCCTCGTAATAAATCTTAATTTGGTATGCAGTTTAATAAAAAAATTGGGAGAGAGGGGTCTTTTTTCTATTTCATTGAATAAAATTTGTTACGAATAAAGTATTATATTTACAATCCTCACAATAAGCATTTTCATTTGATGTCACATTCATGATGCTGTTTACAATTTTTTTTCATTGTTGTCCCTGCGATGTCTATGTTGTTTTAAGATCATAGGACTACTGTGAAATTTCTTGTAATCTATATACAAAGGACTTCTATTATTTGTATCTTTTTCATAATTACAAATATACTCAGTATTTTCGGAGATAATAGATAATACAGAAAGACATTTGAGCAATAGGAACTGATATGTTTGGAAATGCCATACCTACCTACTTAACTGTTCTAAATGTTGAGTATTTTTTATTTTCTTGGTGTACTGTGTGCACTTGTGGGGTGTGCCAATAAACGTTTTTTTCTTTCTTTCTTTCTTTTCTTTCTATGTATTTAATAGATAAATATTTACAACTTAATCGGTCAAAAAAGTTCACAGAAAATTAACTGTGAAGGGCGGACGGTCACACGACTTAGGTATCTAATAAAGATTCCGTTTTTTCTTTCGAACCTACAGATCCCTAAAAATATATTTTGACGTCACAGTCATGTGTCAGACATTTTATAAATTCATAATCTTGACCACCCATCATGACCCTTTGACGGGGCGCTAGTGTCTATGTCGTTACATCAAATTGCATTATAAAAATTTAATACCTCGAATTTTCCGCAGGTCATGAGTAGTTACGAAACTATAGTATCGGCAACTTGCGTCGCGTTGTGTACGAAGGTTCGTACACAACGCTACGCAAGTTTCCGATGCCTTACGATTTGGTTTCCAGGAGACTATCGCAATACAAATCCTTAGAGGCTTATTTTGGTGATGCGTCGCCGACTCTAGCCACGCGCGAC
The DNA here is from genome assembly GCA_028554685.1 of Agrotis ipsilon. Classification (NCBI taxonomy): domain Eukaryota; kingdom Metazoa; phylum Arthropoda; class Insecta; order Lepidoptera; family Noctuidae; genus Agrotis; species Agrotis ipsilon. The sequence continues at coordinate 14,929,883 of CM052969.1, read as the reverse complement.
TCCATTTATCAAGATCGCGGATACCCAAGTCTGCGCGATTTATAACCGACGAAAAATTTGTATCATTTCAATATAAGTTTTATTTCAAACTTTATTATTAAACATCTTTGTATCTGAAGTAGAAAAATATACTTGTTTGTATCATTACAATTAATAATAATAATATTCCACAACTATTACACAACGTCATCTAGACCCAAGCTAAGCAGAGCTTGTGTTATGGGTACTAGACAACTGAAAAACATACTTTATTTTCTAAATACATAAATATTATCGATAAATTACTCTCAGACACAGAACAAAAATGATCGTGCTCATCACACAAACATTAAATGTCCTGGGTGGGAATCGAACCCACGACCTCAGGCATAGCAGTCAGGGCCACTAACCACTAGACTAACAAGCTTGTCAAATTCAAAAGAATATTCTAAATATATTATGGAATACTTAAGCTTTTTTTTACGGGAAAAATCATCAAATGAGTCCTCCCACCCCAGTCAGGGCGGGAGGGACTGTCAGAATCGTAGTGACCAAAATCCACGGTATCCTTCAATAGCCCTTTATGTTCCGGGGTCACGGTAATGAGATAAGTCCCGCGACCCCGGCAGGCTTTGGCTCCCTAGAGGGGGGCCCCGTCATTACTATGGAATATGTACCTAAGCTTGGGCGGTAATAGGAATGGCCGGTATTTATTTTTTGTAATGATTAATATAACTAGTGATTTACATAATAGTAGGTACCTGGTCGATCGAGCTTAGCTCGGGAAAATACATAGGAAATTAAAAGTGATTAGGTATTAGATAAAAATAAATGAGACTGTAAACTTCACTGATAAGAAAGGGAAGGGGAAGAAGAGAGGAAGGGGAAGGCCAAAGAAAAGATGGATGGATTGTGTAAGTGATGATATAAATGAAAAAGGAGTAAATGATTCGGTGACGTTTAATAGGGGAGAATGGAAGAAAAAAACGTGTTCGTCGACCACAAGTAAAATGTAATAAGGGCTGGAAGATATAGCCGGAGACCTCTCGCGCCCGGCATTGGTTTCGGCCATGCTGCGTGGCGAGACGGAGTGGGAAGCGGTTGCCACCTTCTGCGAAGCAGTAATGCTCGTGAAGGAGGTGGCGGGCCGCGAGAGAGAGGACAGCGTCCTCCCTCCGCCCCAACCGCAGTGGTACACGCCCACGGCGTCGGACGTCGGCAGATGACCTCCGGCCACCGTAGGCGCAGGCATGCGGACAGCGAGTAAAGGGCAACTCGCTGTCCGACCATGGACCATGCCCGGGTCGACGGCGCGCCGTGTTTCACGCGCACCTCAAAGAGCTGTCAGCAAAATGACAAGGTCACAGAGGGCCAAAGCCTGCCGGGGTCTCGGGACTTATTTCCATCACCGTGACCCCGGAACATAAAGGGCTATTGAAGGACACCGTGGATTTTAGTAAGTACAAGTCTGACAGTCCCTCTCGCCCTGCCTGGGGTGGGAGGACTCATTTGATGAATTTACCACGTAAAAAAAAGGGCAGGAAGATGATGATGAAACTTCACTGATAACAAATTAATAAATAATACCTAGTACCTACCTACTTACTTTAACAGAGAATTCTTTTTTTTGTACATTTTAAACAAAACAAATAAAAAAAAATGAAGGAATTAAAGAATTACATAGAAGTTAAAAACAAGTAACATGACTAAAAATAAATTACACTTAGTTCTACCGTGGTTCTATTCTTAAACTTGGGTTTTTTTAACCTCATGGTGAAACTGATAGAAAGAAAGAAAAAACGTTTATTGGCACATAGCATGATTACCTATACAGAATTAATGAAATCAAAATACTTAACCTACAACTCTTATATTAGTTGTTTACTACCAAGCTCGAGAACTGGTAATGTTGGAATATTGAACTAATGTGAACACTAATGAGGTTCAAATTAAAACCACAGTTGCTTTTACTAAATCGATGTAACCAAACGATAGCGCGATCTAACTCGACGACAAAGCCATCTATCTAAGGTGTCAATTTTTTTACTTTTATAAATTATTTTGGTTTTGTTACAAACATTACTACTTTAACCCAGCTTCGTCATGTACTTGCACATACGGCAAAAATAAAGTAGTTAAGAAAACGAAAACATTAAAAAAAATCCTATTCAAATCTGAAATTTTCCACGGTCATCAGCACAGCAGTAAGCGCGTCAGCGTTCCGGTGCAAATAAAAGATAAACTATAAAAAAAACCTAGAAAAAAAAAAATGGAATAAAACTCTAAAAAACAAGTGAAACACGAAAACAGAAAAATTCTATGTTTACCTGGGGATTGAACCCATGGTCACCACCATGAAAGTCAAAGCATAAACAAATCGAGCTACCTTGTAGCAGAATCGCGCGGCGAAATTATGAACCATATTCTTTCTCGATATTTTTGCGTGAAAATACGTTTTTCTCCTGTAGGTACACGCGCCAATTTTGAATTACAAAAAGTTGAAATTGGAATGCGCCCGCCATTTTTAAAATTAACAGCATTTTAATTTATGCAATGAGATGTACATTTTGTGTTTTGTACAATGTATTATTAAGGTTGAATATAGAATGGTGGCCGAATAGACGATTTGAGTCTTACGACTCGAGTCGCCGCTGTGTACGGATCATGCGCTACTAGAGTCGCGCGAATTAGGTATTCGACTGGAGTATCGGATACCCGAGTCGCCTTGTGTACGAAGGGCCTAATGGTCAGAATATTCGATGTCATACAAATCCTAATGGCCTAATTTTTGTCCACAATTCAGAGGATTTTTGAGAAATAAAAAGTAAAAACATTTCAGAACTTATTTCACAATTCATCATTGTACGATTTTGAAGGTTTCGGAAGAGACTATTGCCCAGTAGCGGGACAGCAAGGCTTACTCAAAACTGAATATATTGATGACTTATGAAAATCAAAACATCTGGGGCAATGAGTTTGCTACGCAATTACCCCGCTGATCATTCGTCAACCAAATTCATATGGAATTAAAAGCATATTAGCCTAATACTGAAAAAAACCCATGTTACTAACGCTTAAAATCCCAATACCACGTGTGGCCCTCAATCAAAAGATGCGTAGTAAAGTATCGACTGCGTTTTTTGTTAATGACTGTGAGTTCAGTGACCCGACCACAGTACAGTTCGACCGCTATCTGAGAGTTATCTCAGAGGAATGACGTCACCAATCCTAATGTCTAGGATGATAGACGATTACTCTCAAACAAAGCCGTACATTAATTATTGTAGAGTGTAGCAAGAACTCGTGGTTAAATAATAACTGCCACACAAGTCGACTTTGAAGGTTAAAGCAGTACCTACTTGCTGAGGTAAATCAAAGGATAGGTGACCATCAGTTACATACCGAGTTTCATCAGAGGCCTAAAAATTTAACCAGTCTAACCATATGAATCCCTCTCTCAGAGAGACGGCCTATGTCCCAGCAGTGGGAATATTGATGAAACAAATGTATCGTATTCTATCCAGTACTAACTGCGTTGTGGTTAGGCGGAGACCTCTCGCGCCCGGCATTGGTTGCGGCCATGCTGCGGAGCGAGACGGAGTGGGAAGCGGTCGCCTCCTTCTGCGAAGCAGTCATGCTCGCGAAGGAGGAGGCGGGCCGCGCGAGAGAGAGGACAAGGTCCTCCCTCCGCCCCACCCGCGGTGGTGGACGCCCACGGCGTCGGACGTCGCAAGACGATCTCCGACCACCGTAGGCGCGGGCATGCGGGCGGCGAGTAAAGGGCAACTCGCCGCCCGACCATGGACCATGCCCGGGTCGACGGCGCGTCGTGTTCCACGCGCGCCTCAAAGAGCGTCAGCATAATGACGAGGCCCCCTCTCAGAGGGCTAAAGCCTGCCGGGGTCGCGGGTCTTATACCATCACCGTGACCCCGGAACATAAAGGGCTATTGAAGGACACCGTGGATTTTAGTCAGTACAAGTCTGACAGTACCGCTCGCCCTGCCCGGGGTGGGAGGTCTCATTTGATGATTTTACCACGTAAAAAAAAAAAAAAAACTGCGTTGTGGTGAACGGCGTCGGACGTCGCGAGGGGATCTCCGGCCACCGTAGGCGCGGGCACGCGGGCCGCGAGTAAAGGGCAACTCGCTGTCCGATCATGGAGCATGCCCGGGTCGACGGCGCGTTGTTTTCCACGCGGGCTTCAAAGAGCGTCAGCATGATGATGGTGATCTCTAGAGGGCCAAAGCCTACCGGGGTCGCGGGACTTATTTCATTACCGTGACCCCGGAACATAAAGGGCTATTGGACACCGTGGATTTTTGTCAGTATAAGTCTGACTGGGGTGGGAGGACTCATTTGATGATACTACCACGATAAAAAAAAGTACTAACTGCGTAGTGGAGTTCAGATATGAACTCATCAACATAAAATACTGGCATCCAGCTGCATCCGTTTGGACTGGAAGTCGACCCTAAATAATTGGGAATAGGCTAGACCGATAATAATGATAATAGGACGACTGTTAGATATTGTCATTCATTAAAGTCCATTAATTGGGTGGTTGGTTAGTTTATATCTTGGCAGTAATTGATGGGACAAGTAGACTGGTATTATCTGTTGAATGTTGCAGGATTTGCGCATTATTGATAGTAAAGCGAATATCAACTCGTGACAGTACCTACCAAGCTACGCGTTGTTGTTGTTGTTTGCCAAAATATGCCGTCTCTTGTCTTTAAATATTGTAAAAATTGTTCTCAAAAACAAACAAAACAATATGAAATGTAATTCGATTTGATTTTGTATTTGCTTTGGTGGACACACTCGCGAGCTCTGAGCGTTCTATCTGCCTATTTCTTTGATCTGAGGTAATAAAGTAAATAATAAAGGGAACACTCTGATAGTAAATTACGTCAGTAGAGAGATAAAGTGCAGTCTAAGCTGCACAAAGTTAATGGATAAATAGCGAATGTTAACGTAATACTAGTCTGACTACGATTATCTTATTTTAAAGTCATATTTCTAAAGATCATTAGCATCAATAAAAATAGTGAAAAGAGAAATAAATCGATCCATGGACTTATTATGATATTCACATAACAATAATACACATCACATCATACATCAGCCAATTGCCGTCCACTGCTGAACGTAAGCCTCCAAAGAATGCTTACCCCTGTCTTGGGTAGTCCGCATTAAGTAAAATAAAAATAAAAAAGTCCACAGACATCAGTTTCCCAAAAATCATAACTTCAGTTATAAACCCAAGTGATTCAAATCCTTTTAAATCCACCATAGAGCTCAAAAGCACAAGAGGAGCTAACAGCGACAGACACGCGATGTGTCGTGAGTTCCACACAGGATTACCGCCCTTCAATCTTAAGTAATAAAATGGCAGACGGGTTTACCACTTCGCAGCTGTTTTTACAATGGCTGAAGCTTTGGAAATTGATTCTGAATACTGCTACTTATCATTCTTTGTAATCCGCAATTGATGTGATTAATAGATTTATGATTACTTGTGTCATGAAAGCCTAAAAATATTTGGTCAGGTCATCAAGTACTGTTTTCTGTCTGGTCGAGCAATAAATTCGAAATGGTTTGAAACTTTGTGAGTGATTTTTAAGCCCCTTAGTACACTAGACGAAGCAAGTCTCCGATACCTTATGACTTTGGTATCCAGGTGACTCTTGCGATACAAATGTATAGAGGTTCACACACAGGCACGCGTCAATTGATATCAAAGTCGTGAGGTATCGGAGACTTGCATCGCCATGTGTACGAAGGGGCTAACTATCTCATAATTTTTTTGTCTGACAGACCCAGACATACCCCTCAGCTGCAATCCCCCTGTTGCATCTGAGGGGTCTATCAGACACGTACTGACTAAAACAACCCTAGTGCTCCACCGTTCACTTACGTTTGTACAGAAAGATCTACCATCTTACCATTCTGTCAACTTTTTCCCAACAATGTTGAGGCTGGCATTCAATCAAATAGGAATGGCTATTAAAGATTCTGATCTGTAATGCCTGTAGACTATTCGACATGGGAAAATGGGAAGTGATTCGGTTACAGAGGGTCTCCAAATAATAAACAAAGAATGAAAACTACCATTTACTTATTCCACTATAATATTTTCAATAACGTAGCTGGTCCTAAGTTCCGCTCCATGTATGATTCCAAAGGACATTGTGATTATAAAACATTTTTACGAGTCAAAACAATTGAAAGTCATAACTTTTATCTTCACATTTCATTGCACACATCGATGACATAACTAGTAAAATATTCCAATTATCATAAACGATTTCAAAGTTCTAGTTCGAGATTCTAGTAATACGCATGACTGTATGACTTACAAATGATATTTTGATACTAAAACCCAGTACTATAAAACTGAAGTCTTTAAGAAACTCAAAAAGGCATAAAGCTGACTTTGGTCATCAATTAATGTCTCAGTGTCGCATGCTTGCAGTCAATAACCTAATTCATCACCTTTGTTTGCTTACTATATTTACATCGAAACAACAGTATCGGAACGATGGATACACTTAGTGGATGGATAGAAGGAGGTAAAAATTAAATGACGAGTACTATTGAAGTACAGAGGGACAAGTCGTACTGTGCTGACACCAAATGAAGGAGATAAGAGAAGGAAAATGATGAACACGACATCAACCGTCATAATCATAACGCATGTGAAGAATCAGATGAAAAACAAACTTTTAGTACTACTAGTTATAGTACTGGAGACAATAAACTGTCTCCTAGTCTATGCTATTCCAACTGTAATACTGAACCCTTCGTTGCCAACATCACGACAAACTGTCAACATTACAAAATCAATCGGAATGCATCTTGACAACGAGCAAAAACCACAAAGGAGGTACTTCGTACCTTTACCCAGCATACAACCGCGCCCATCGAAGGGCTTACATCAGAACAGCCAAGGTTTCTTTCGTAATGTTTTTATTTCTACGATCCGTTGGTTCTAACTGGCCGTAGTATTTCGTGGATACTCGTAATTTCACGGTGGATGACCACAGTGAGACACGTAATATTTTGAGCAGTACATATTTATTCAGCTACACTTACAGACGGACGATGGAACAGACATGAGTTGGAAGAGTATGCACGTATGGGCACACGTATTGTGGGACGCACTGCGGCACGACAGATCGATGAATTGAAAAAGGTGGCTGGCAACGGATGGTTGCGGGCTTCCCAGGACCGGGATGGTTGGCGTTCTTTTAGGAGGCTTACGTCCAGCAATTGGAAAGAAAAGAGAGAGTACACTGAAATTCATTTTTACTAGTTGATCCCGATATAATGTGACGCCAAACTTCTCGATTTGATCCCGCACAACGACATGCGTTTACCTTCTTTCTGTTTACTAGAATACTCGATTGTTTTCATGACAATGAAGGTGAAACCTGAGGAAGTCAAGGTAGCCATGTGTCGTTTCAGGATGTTGTGTTGAGCCAAGAAAACATTTAGAATTCTGAGTATGTTTCTTTGTGGTCAACGACTGGTAGTAACTTTCTAGTAGGATTTCGTTCTTTGTTTAGGAGGTCTAATTGGGATGCGTTTTTTTGTGTTGTTAGGGTGGGTGGAGTGCACTTCATAACGGTCCATTCAGGGCAATGGTATGATACTGCAGGCTAACTAGGCATTTTCTTCTGGGCTACATTAAAGCCAAGATTAATCCCCTAGCAATCAAAAACTCATTTTTATGCGATGCATCAATACCTATCAAAATTTTGATCAACATTATGGCGCATAACTTAATTACTCATTATATGAAAATTATCTACAGTTACCCTTGACAGACGAACAACTCTTGCTTTCCTCCGACCGTGAAACTCTTAATGACCATCTTCATAATTAAAACCGTAATAATAGTGCAACGGTGTGCGAGTCGACCTTGCTTGGGTCTAGGCCGTGACGGCGCTCGCGCATGTCGAGTAGCTACGTCAGGTATAACTGTCCACACTCGATGCACTGTGGGAATTTTATCTAAGTAATTATACAAGTTAGATATGTGAGTAACTGACTACTGCGGCATGTGAACATCTATGATGCGCTTGCGACGTGCCCTGCATCCGTCGAGAAATAAGCGATGTTTTTCGATTCAAGAATATTCTTTCTTGTTCTTAACTTTTTCAGCTTATTGTTACTTTGTAGAACAATGTATCTTGTAATTTCTGACCTCAACGCATTGTTATCTTTGTAAGGCTAATTTGTTTCACTCCCGGACAACCCTCCATTACCCCAGTTCTATCGTTATTGTTCTTCTTGCCAATTTATGAAGAAGTCATCGGAGGCGTCCCACCATCTTCTCAATCTGTCACTAATAGGTTTATGATACCACAATATTATACAAAAAGATATGGCAAGAATTTTACTTAGCTTAATTTTATTAAGCTCAGTATTCTATGATCTAAATTCAAACACAATAATAAAGTACCAACAGCTATAAAACATGAATATTTATGAAATCTCAACCGGTTATAATTAACATTGAATAGAAACCACGACAATGAGATATTTTAATAATTCCAATGTCTGACTATTTACTAACAATGTAAATAAATCTGTTCTGTAGCGTCAAGTGTACTCGGATATCAATCGTGACTCAATAGGATCTTTGTGGATTGGAGGATTCTCTTGACAAAATTGGTTCTTAATTGGTCCAGGATTGAAGAATTAAGTGTAATACAGCGTTACATCACAGGGAAACGAAATAAATAACACGATATGACATTTCAAGAACATGTTCTAAAAATTCCGTCACAATTCCATGATCTGCGATCCCTAGCTGGCTTCTTTCGCTTTCTAAATTAAAAGTCCGCAGATCCATAGACAAGGTTATTTCCATACTTTTTTAATAGTCCTCTTCTTATCAGCCTGACGGCAATCTATACCGAATGAGCCTTAGACTCGGCTACAACTCTGGTGAAGTCACTACTAGCGTCCATCAATTCCTGGCAACAGAGCACTGCAGGATCATCATCTTCCTGCTCTTATCCCATTTTACTTCTACAATTCTGCCCTCTCAGTCGCCACAGTACATTATTCTGCTCCTTTTTCTTGCATATCTTTCCTTAGACAATCTATCCATCTTTTCTTTGGCCTTCCTCTTCCTGTTCATCAATATTCACCGCACTCCAGGTTTATAAATCACCACCAGAGCAGTTTATTTTAATAGCAATCAACGTCATCATCCAGCACTTATCGCATGCCGCATATTTATTCGCATGTTTTCCGTCTCTCTGACTCAGACAATTATATTCGACCTTGCTTGGACCCAGTAATTAATAACCCATAGTTTTTGCCCTCAAAGTGGAACAGATTAAATTAGTTAAAGCTATGTTTGGACTGTAGCTTGTGCCGTGTCAATCTGTTCTTTTTTTTCTGTTTGAATTTGGAATGTCTCATCTGTGCCTTGAGTGGCCAGGTGGTTTTAAATTTTTAGAATATTATGTTTTAATTCTGGTTGTAGCGGTAATTTTCAAAGAGTAATTTCTGCTTTTGTAGTCAATGTGTTAGGGCATGAATAATTGCAAGGGTTTTAAGCACTATAACACGTTTAATATAATAGAATAGTACAGAGCAGATTTTAGACAGCTAACACGACAACGGTCATTCTTGCGACAGACTTTACACATATGACAACCTATACAGGCATACACCGATACAATGCTGTGTGTGCGCTGCATTAGCTTACAAATCTTCGTATACCTTAATACAATGGCAAATAGGTTGTTATGGGAAAGCCAAAAATGTGGTGGACGAAAGAGGACCCGATTTTTTTTTAAACATTTTTTTATCTCGTCTTCAAAGACAAGTTGCAATCACAGAACTAATAAGTACTAATTACAAGACCGGATGAAGTAATGACAGCAAAGATTTTCCAAGCAAACAAGTAATACCTTCCCTCAATTATCTAGGTGTTTAATTATCACCATCTCACAATTAGTCACGTCACGACACAGTTGGCCACACGCCATCATTGTTGGTGTTCACTTACCTTGCAACATGATACATGGTGTTGTGTTGACAGTTATCGGATCTAATGACGGAACGCCCTGTATCGTGCCATGGTCGTGTTACTGCGCAGTTTGAAGCCAACTGTAGGCGCTCTGAGCTGATATTTTATTGTAAAATTATTATGGAAAAATTAAACCTTAATAAAATTTAACTAGAATGATTGCAATGTAGGACAAATTACGTTATATCCTGCATAACTTTATTTACTGATGCAAAAATGTGAATAACGAGGGGATTTTAACTAGTAAAAGCTCCTAGATAATTCGCAATGATAAAAGGTTTTTTTTATATTTTTAGGTATTTCTTATGTGAAATTTTTTGATGTCTTTTTACAGACTATATTTTTTTACGTGGTAAAATCATCAAATGAGGAGGGACAGACAGAATGGTACTGACTAAAACTGTGGTTACTATGGTTCCGTAGACTCATGACAACTTTTCGCTTTTTTTTTTAGCGTGGTAAAATCATCAAATGAGACCTCCAACCCCGGGCAGGGCGGGAGGTACTGTCAGACTTGTACTGACTAAAATCCACGGTGTCCTTCAGTAGCCCTTTATGTTCCGGGGTCACGGTAATAGAAATAAGTCCCGCGACCCCCGGAGGCTTTGGCCCTCTGAGAGGGGGCCCCGTCATTGTGCTGACAGCTCTTTGAGGCGCGCGTGGAAAACGACGCGCCGTTGACCCGGGCATGGTCCATGGTCGGACAGCGAGTTGCCCTTTACTCGCTGTCCGCATGCTGCGCCTACGGTGGCCGGAGATCGTCTTGCGACGTACGACGCCGTGGGCGTACACCACTGCGGTTGGGGCGGAGGGAGGACGCTGTCCTCTCTCTCTCGCGGCCCGCCACCTCCTTCACGAGCATTACTGCCTCGCAGAAGGTGGCGACCGCTTCCCACTCCGTCTCGCTCCGCAGCATGGCCGAAACCAATGCCGGGCGCGAGAGGTCTCCGCCTATCGCCGCCGTGAGGACACGTCGATGCTCTGCCCTTTCGCTAATACCATTTTGGGGTAGTAATATTTACGTCAGAGCCCGCACTGTGCATATGTGATGGGCAACGGCATGGCAGTCCTCACAGAGGGGAGACCTGTGTGTCTAAGATCTAAGTAATGGGGCCTTTACATTAGAGTTTGTTGATTGAACGCGATAAACTATGAAAGTTACTAGTTGCAATTGAGAAATTATTTTTGTGTCGGTTAGTCCATTTATCGACGAAGGCTATAGGCTATATAACATCGCGCTACGACCAACAGGAGGCAAGCATCGACGGTAAAACCGCGGGAAATAGCTAGTAAGCAATAATTTACTTCATTATTTATCCAAAAGGAAGGCAAAAGAAGGGATGGATGAATTGCCTATATAAGGAATAATATGATAGAAAAAGGATACTGACGTCCGATAGGGGAGAATGGAAGAAGAAAACGAGTTACGCCGACCCCAAGTAAAATGAGATACGGGCAGAAAGATGATGATTTAACCAAGTCCAGTACTACCTTACTACCCATCCCTTTAAGGACTCATTTTATTCAACAATCGTCCTCTAAATGACAGAACGATGTTCATAAAACTCTAATTACGCATAATTTCACAATTACGCCTCCATACTAGTCCCACATAGAAGCAATGAAGTAATTACATTATGTGACCTCATTAGCACAGTAAATGGCTATCGTTAGTTCCGACCGACGCAGGCGCATCCTTCCGATGCATTTAACGGACGTTTAGGAGCGGAAGTTCCAAACATAGAGTTAATTTATTACAAAATTATTTGAAGCATACGCACTATGGTTGGTAATTTAATTTTACGATGAAGGTACTTTGAGGTTTGGGACTGGTAGAAACCTTAAAAAGGTACGGGTGTCGGAAAAAAGGTGAAAGAAAAAGCATGCAGATGGAGCAGCTTTTCGTCAGCGATTACCAGTATAGAGAAATGATATCTGAAAAAAGTTAGACCATAATTGTTCTACTTTTTTTTTTTTAGCGTGGTAAAATCATCAAATGAATCATCCCACCCCGGGCAGGGCGAGAGGGACTGTCAGACTTGTACTGACTAAAATCCACGGTGTCCTTCAATAGCCCTTTATGTTCCGGGGTCACGGTGATAGAAATAAGTCCCGCGACCCCGGCAGGCTTTGGCCCTCTGAGAGGGGGCCCCGTCATTTTGCTGACAGCTCTTTGAGGCGCGCCTGGAACACGACGCGCCGTCGACCCGGATAATTGTTCTACTGGCATCACTTAATAAGAAAAAATAGAAAACACAAATTCACCTCCAAATCGCCAAGCCACGTCTATTAGTTATAAAAAGATTAAACGATGAACAGCTTTTGGTACAGAACCCCAAACATGAGAATTGCTATCTACTTCAAAAATGAAATAAGATTTCCCTTCAGTAATAACGTCTGACAGGGCTTTTAACGTGGTAGCATTCTCCCTTCACGTTTTGCGAATTTGCAAACTCATTCGCTCTGATGAGGTTGTCGGCTTTATTTTGCTTTATTTGTTTACATTTTTAGGTAGTAAACATGATGAGTTTATTTCCCCTTTTGTCGTTATGTTAATGCAAAGAATCAAGGGGGAATAAAAAAACTGAAATGTAAGCCTTCAATATCCCCTTTTTTATCGTGGTAAAATCATCAAATGAGTCCTCCCACCCCGGGCAAAGCGGGAGGGACTGTCAGACTTGTACTGACTAAAAGCCACGATGTACTTCAGTAGCCCTTTATGTTCCGGGGTCACCGGGGTAATGGAAATAAGTACCGCGACCCTTCAATATCGCCTTACCACATTTTCTAATTTTTAATACCACTCAAGCCAAATTTCCTTTAGCCTAACTTCTGGCACCGTATCATTCAATTTGGGAAAGGTATATGCCCAGCTGCAGTCAAGGGTTAGTGATTATTCTACTTAGTTACCTAGAGAGGCAAAATATGGGAACTCCCTAAACATAACTCACCGTACAATAAATCGGAAAATACGTAGTGTTAGGGAAAAATTAACAAAGTCATTATTACTTCAACGGTATTTGAAACGATGACATAAATTCCATGAATTAATAATAATTTTAGTAAGACTATTACAAGGAGAACCAGACACAGCTATTGCGGCACACCCGAACATATTAACACTATAAATCTTCAAGTTATTACTTAACCCATAATGTCTTGATATTAAAACATAGTTTGCTGCGGAAACCAGATGTGGGTGGTAAGTTTCATCAGTGCGCTGGCTCAAAGTTAAGAAAATTCTCATCAATTGCTCCAAACCGCCTCAAGCCTTTGAATTTCTTGGTAATGCGGCTTTTTCTTAGCCATTGGCTCGCAAAAAGCAATTCCAATACCAAAGCGTACAATTACTAGTCAATTTGCCTGTCAATGTCTTGTAAAACAGTTAAAAAGTCGTAACATCGAGCAGGAAGACTGCAACTAAATCATAACAACTGCTTCGGAAGATTTATTGAAACATTAATCGTGGATACGGATAGCTATAAACGAGCGATTATAAAAAGCAGTAAAAACACGTTCTCGGTGTCTTGTCGCATCGATTTGTCGCAGTGAGTGTACTGATTGGTTCTGACAGGGATCGGTTGGATGCGTGTCGCATTCGATTGTCGTGTCTTTGATATCATTACGGCGCCAACATACCGTAGTTTGTCGCCGTTGCTTTTTATAGCGTCTGCGATTTGCATGTCTGAGTCAGCTAGGTGGACTTTGAGGTTGAACAATCGTCAGTCAGGTGATACTCGTATATGGTACTCGCTGGGCAGAGGAAGGACATTTGATCGTCACTAAAATTTCCCTGCTACGTAGCTTGAAACGTCATTATTTCCTCACCGGGTACTGTAAATTACCCTAAAGATGATAGGTAACCCAACGTCATGATGACAGACTATTGGTTGACGACCACAATTTTCCAGGATTTTTACATGATGTTTTTCGAGTTATTATGAAATTTTATTTCCCCCCTATATTTTTTAACCGACGCAAAGGAAGAGGAGGTTCACAAGGTTATTCTTCATTTTATTGTTGAATTTGAAGCGAATTACTTACATACTTGCCAACATTAAACCACTCATATCTGAACCAAATCTCGTGTGCATAAGGAAACAGTACAAAAACTTGTTTAAATTATAGTTTGTTCGTAATTCAGGAAGTTAATAATGAAATCCTGAACTGTTTTATGCGCAATGTTAACTGCTAGACCTTGGCAATGCTTTATTTTTAGCTAATGTGTATACCTTTTACTAATTTCATCTGCGCAACACTGTATTAAACAACAGTACGAGAAACAGTCCAGTACAAGGTAGTTATTTAGGGATGTAAACATTTGTTTGAGTAAATATTCGGCATTATTTTGTCCAAACCGAAGCGCTACATACGCTAAAGCCTCTAAAACAGTATTTTTACAACACTGGCGGGAAAGGTTCGCTTCAAGGACCATTTTCCATTTCGAGTTGGCACAATGCGGATAGTAGGATAAACCCATGGGATATCCTACTATCGATGTTTGTTACTCTTTCACGCAAAAACTACTGAACGGATTTGGCTGAAATTTGGTACACAGATAGTTTATAACCTGGATTAACACATAGAATAGTTTTTATCCCGATTTTATGTTCCCGTGGGATAATTTTCGAGTTGCAGCGGGTGAACCCGCTGGCAGCAGCTAGTAGTTTCCATAATTATAGTAGAAATAATCAGACTTTTTCCTGTTTGTCTTATTATTATGGATTCTAGAAGTTATCCTGGAGTAAGTTTTGAATATGTTGCGGTTGCAGATTATTTTCAAGCCATTAATTAACAAGCACAACCATTGACGTCAATTTAGTATTAATCATTGAGGAATAATATTAGAAAAAACTGTAATAGGCGCAGTCAATGTATTTTCCAAAATACATGCTCGTAACAATTTGATGATGAATGAATATGAAACGAAGACTTGCTTTCATTAAGCAGATCGTAGAATTTATCTTCAAACCCGTATAGAAATTTCAACAGACCCATACACCCATACACCATCATATCAAAGACCATGGTTATCTAATAACTATTCCATATAATATCTGTTATTTGTACCAAGCTTACACGGTGGAGGCGCCAAGCACCCCATGGTCGTAGGAATGCAGCCGAGTCATGCGTCGCGCTAGTGATTAATAGAAAACCTGTATGACAGGCCAAGAGACGGGATACGCAACTTACCACGCTTTAGAAATACGCCGCTTATCATACAGCTGACGTAATTGCATTGGAGGAACTTATAATCAGTAACGACCAGATAAAGTAACATTTTGTATTGTGAGAAAAAGACTGTCAAAGATTTTGTGGGAATATTAATTACTAGCTGCTGCCAGCGGTTTCACCCACTACAACTCGAAAATTATCCCACGGGAACATAAAATCGGGATAAGAACTATCCTATGTGTTAATCCAGGTTATAAACTATTTGTGTACCAAATTTCATCCAAATCCATTCAGTAGTTTTTGCGTGAAAGAGTAACAAACATCCATCTACACATACAAACTTTCACGTTTATAATAGTAGGAAGTAGGATGATGTCTATTGGCTTTTAATTAAGCTTAAGACAAAACATTTTATCAATTAGTTAGGCCATCAAAAGGTACTTTTGACCGTAGACAAACAACCATTAGGAAGATAAAATTAATTATTCAAAAGATGAAGAACGGGACGGAAACTTTTAACTAAGGTACGTATTTTAGAACGTTTAACAATATTTTACTCATTTACTCCACACATTACTATTGGGCAAGAAAAAGTATTAAGTTTATCTGTTGTTGAAAAAACAGACTGTCGACCAGTTGATGCTTTTTCAGTATCGAAAATATTATTGTGGTGTGAGATACCAAGATCATAATAAGTGACAACAATAGTGTTGCATCAGTTGTATGTGAAAGATTTAAAGTAAATCGACAGACAAAAGACAGAATGGTTTGTGTGAGAGATGATAATTATAAATCCTAGGAAGGAAACAAACAGCCAAGCATCCTAGGAACAAGGTAACAGCTGACAGAACAAGATGTACAGTGCAGATAACGAAAGAATTAGGAAAGGAAGATGATACTGAACTTTCTAGAAACTAAGAAACTGTTGGAAAGAAAGATTTACACAATAACTTGAAAAGATACCAACTGGGAATTTCATGCCACATTATAGAGGGCAGTATAGGTTAAAATGGAGAAAGCGTTTCATAAAAATTACACTTTTCAATAGATCCGAACTACGTTTCAATAAATATAGATTTCAAAGCAAGATTACGCCTAAGCGCAGACTCTACGGCCTTCAATGATCACGTTCTAGACCAATAAGGCAGCTTCCGTTTACATCATTAATGATAGGCCACTTAGCTAACAAGATGTGTATTTAATTAAGGACAATCGTCATACAATGCATGCATAATAAGATCGTTAATAAACTTATGCAACATGTCGCCTATTATCCTTTACAAAGGCAGACATAATAAAGATGAATCGAATCGAACAATATTATGTCAAGAGATTTGCCAGGAGTGATCTGTTTTGATCATATTGTGGTAACGTAAGTAGTGTGTCATGCTATAAAAAAGTAACGTTTAACGTCTTCAATCGGAACCCCGCGGTACATACACAGCAGGATTGCCGAGGTATTCCAGGAAGGGCTCCCGCTAAAATGGCACCTGAGCGAATGGCTCCTAAGCTATTCCACGAACGATACCCACCAGAAATGAAGATTGTAGGGATTCAATACAGTAGATTGAATCATTGGTAAAAGATGTTTGGTTTGGGATACAGGTTTTATAGGTTTTGTTTAAACGTTCTAATGGTCTATTACTACTTACTAACTAAAGGTAAAACCTTTAGTTGGTAGGAAAGATTTAACATATTGACCCATCGCAATACTGTTATGCGCTACCGAAACAAAGCAGTTACTTACTTAAATTCTTTCTTTGTAACTCTTAATACCCAATCCAGTACGTCTATTTAATGAAACTTTATAAGTGCCAATAAAAATCCGATTCAATCAACTCAGGCGCACAATTTACGATGTCAGTTACTTGGAGAAAGTAAGTATACTGGATAAGATCTACGAAATAATGTGTGTGTTATGTAGGATGTAATTTAATGTGTTGGGTTTGTGGTTTGGATACCATCAAGTACGTTTCACCATGTGAGACGGTTTATTACTAATAGATACTTTTATATTGCTGTTTAGTTTATTCTAGAGTAGTTTAATTGTAGCTTCATTCTATGTAAAATAAGTCTTTTTAAAGACTTTTCATAGAACTGATATCAAAAAACGATGTATAAAATATCTGATCTATATGGACGATGTTTTCTTTTATCGAAACTATGTATTTAACCGCTAATATTTCGGTTTATCCAAACAGTAACGGGCTATCTGAATAAAATATTCCAAATATCATGAACGCCAATCAACTCCACGGTCTGTCACGCATCACCCTGACGAGTTAATGACTCGTTGATTGCTGCTCTCAAGGCCTTGTGGTGACCCTATTTCAAAACGACCAGACCCAATGACTCATGGACGTCATTTACTGGTTAAAAAGTCGACCGAATGACCTTGTCATAATGGAGAGTTCCTGTTTTTATAGCAGAAGGAATCGCCAACCTTTGTTTACTTTTGTTGATTTGACTTGTAACTTGAGCAAAGTCGGATTGATAAATCAAATTGAGTTTGGGGTCGTCGGGGTCAATTTCTGTTGGAATATTTCGGTAGTTAAATTGTGTGTGGGAATATGGGAACACGAACTTTGAAGTAAAACTTTTAGGTACGCCAGGAATTCTAAATGCTTTTAGCATTTGGTCAGATCCTTTTAATAAAGACAAAACAGCAGGAAGTAATAATAACAATGTAATAAATGTGTACTGACTTCTGGACTTGTCTGCCAGGCATATGATAAAATATTATGATTCAACAATTCCTCGTACAGAGATGATCACTAATTTATTAATTAATCAACCACTTAAACAAATGGGAGTCCTAGAACAAGATGATCCATTATTCTTATATGATTCATATCGTATGTTACACTTGGATGATGATTCCCGAGACTGTGCGAAGGTCGGGAGACTTCACAAGAGGCAGACAAAGAGAACTGGCTAGTCAGAATTATTCAGCACCCCTGACTGAAGAAAGCAATTAGCAAAGGTGGAAGAAGACATGGGTTTCATAGGCGTAGATGTCTCACTTCCCAGAATGGTAACGACTACCATAGAACAAATGACGAAAATTAATGCAGTCTATTCCTGACAACTCATCCAACAAATTACGAGTTATTACCATGTTTCACAGTGTGTGCTGTCCATCATACACACAAAATACCGGAAAACGTTGTGAGTGGCGAGTATTTTTATCTCCTTCCACCATGACAGTTAATTTTAGGAATCTAAAAATACCAACAATAATATCCTATACAAAGTAGTCGTGAACAAGTTACGCGTGACAGGAGTGTGGGCACAATCGCCTCGTGTAGCTGATAGCACAGTATAAGGACAGCCAGTAATCTAACGAGGTTCAAAGCGACGACGCGTATATATTTTAGTGAATTAATCTTAGAACTTCTTCAAGTCTTTTTGTTACACTGAACTACAAACAGCATGTAAATTGAATGAATAAATATCTGGAGTTTCTCACCAGTATCTTGTTACCTAAATTATGTTTATAAACGCTGTCAATATGTCATCATCATCATTATAGCATTTTAATCAAAGCTATTGGGTCCAGCCAGAATCGCCCACTGCCGAGTTATGTCATCTCCCATTTATTGCCATTATAGGTAAGTACGCATTTATGACTTTGCAGGAAAAAGCCGCACAAAGGGTACGTGAAGAAAACTGGAAGGCTTTGGGGAGACCCTATGCCCAGCAGTGGTACAATACCGGTTAAAAAAATAAAAGGTACTCCTCGATTCTGTAGGTCCTTCCTCACTCAGCAAGATATCGTCTTTGCACATGACTGACGCGATTTTAACCATTTGTTCCGAGTTGAAATACTGAGACATTTATACTGTTGCCTAAACTGCTGATAGTACAGAAATAGCCGGCCATCAATGGGGGCTCTGTGCGCGATAAGGACGCGAGTGCAGCCCCCGACTCGTTCGTCGTCGTATGGTCGCACGCACATTATTTTGTTGAGGAAGTTGATTTGTTATATGATGCGTAAGACGTAAGACTTGATAACTTGATACATAATACATTTTTGTTCTTTCAACAAAGATTTGTAAGGAAGAATGTTAGGGATGAGTATTTAAGTATTGGAATTTGTTGTAGATCTGGTCTGGTACTGGTTTTAGAATTATAAAATTGTCAATATTTTTAAACAACTTCTTTTAAAATAAGAACTAGACTAGTTTAGTATTCTTTTGCTGTATTGTAGAAGATGAAGTTTCTTACGGTATCAGTGTAAAAGTTCGCAAGAGCTGTCAAAACTTTAAAATTTGTTCTCATATTCCTAATGGTAAATCTCAATAACATTTTGCTCGACTTGGGTTCGTACCCGGGCCCTCATGCACGACAGTTGCTATTACACCAGCAAGTCAGGGATAGAATTTTATGTTTACCACAATATTATCCACATAGGTACCTAAATTATATTTTTTATCAGTTCTGCAAAAGGAAGTGGGGTTTGTTAAGGTCGCACATATTTATTATTACATTGAAACAATTTATTAATACATATGTTTTTTGTCACTTATTTTTTAAATAAAATACTGTTAATCAATGTAGTGATAAGTGTTTATCGTTAATTAAAAATAATTGCATTTTACATGCATTTAGTCTGTACCTACTATTAAAACCTACCTACTACTAAAACTGTTATTTCAGCAAGTGAATTAGGTATTATTGGTTTTGTTGCAGAGTTTATAATACCTATAATAATCATTCAGAATTGGTAGGTAACATACTCATTGTTGAAATAATAAATCAAAATACATAAGAGTATTCATTTTTAAAATTGACAGACGTGCACAAAATCTAGACACTGTTAATGACTGCATTCTTAAAGTTCAAAATTGGTTTACTGTTAATAATTTAGTTCTTAATGAAAAGAAGACAAAATGTATTAGATTCACGTTACCAAATGTTAGAAGTAGGGAATGCGAAATTTTATTGAACGGAGATAAATTGGAATTTATTAATAAGACAGTTTTCCTAGGAATCACGTTAGACGATAAATTGCAATGGGGCCCCCATATAGCATCTTTAGCGGGGCGGCTAAGTTCAGCCGCTTATGCTGTTAGAAAGATAAGACAGTTAACAGACGTCGAAACTGCGCGTTTGGTTTTACTTCAGTTACTTTCACAGCATAATGTCTTACGGCATTCTACTGTGGGGCCGGGCAGCTGACATTGAATCTATTTTTATTTTGCAAAAGAGAGCCGTCAGAGCAATTTACAATCTACGTCGTCGCGAATCACTTAGGGAACTATTTAAAAAAATTAATATAATGACAGTGCCTTGCCAATTTATTTATGAAAATATAATGTACTAGCTTCTGCCCGCGGTTTCACCCGCGTCATGTTAGGCGTTTGGTCCTATGGTGAGTCTCCATCTGTTCCCTTGAAGAGCGCGATTTCCGACGTCGGGGGCATCTTCAGTTGTGGCTGGGGCGAGAGGTAGAGGATGTCTTTTCCCTCACGCATTCCGACTGCTAACCATTCCCCTTACATGCCACTGAATCTTGAGGTACCTCCCGAAACGAAAAATCGAAAACCGGTAGGACTGCGTCAGACTGAAGGTGAGGACGCAGCCCGTAGCGTTTCCAAACGATCCTTAAAGTAGGCAGGTCAATATCGACATAAAAAACCAAACATTGCAAACGCGCATGTAACTACGATTCTTTTATAGGTTGTTGTTATAGCGGCAATAGACACGCATCATCTGTGAAAATTTTAACTAAGTATCTAACTATCACGGTTCGTGAGAATCAGCCTCCGAAACATTACATTACTTCATAACACCTACAAAAACCAGCAACAAAATCACGTTTTTTGTATGGGAGCCCCCTTTTTTTTACATGGTAAAATCATCAAATGAGTCCTCCCACCCCGGGCTGGGAGGGACTGTCAGACTTGTACTGACTAAAATCCATGGTGTCCTTCAATAGCCCTTTATGTTCCGGCGTCACGGTAATGAAATAACTCCCGCGACCAATGATCGCCCCCTTTAACATTTATTGTATTCTGGTTTTTAGTATGTTTTGTTATAGCAGCGACAGAAGTACATCACCTGTGAAAATTTCAAATCGCTTGTTATCACGGTTCATGAGATACACACGCAAACACTACTGAATTGACAGCACAGGGTTTTCAGGGTTGCAAATTATAACAAAATGGTAGTTACATTGCGCGTTTGCAATGTTTGATGTCGATATTGACTGGCCTAAAGAGGGAATTTATCGACGCAATTTTGTAACATATTACCCAGCCCGTCATTATTTTGTCGCGGTATTATTTTGAAACGGTGATATCTCCTAAGATATTCATTGAAATTAAATGATGTAAAGGGCAATTTCGTTCAAAATTAAATGCTTGTGATGATTAACGTATTAATATGGATAAGGATTAATATCATGTTAATGAAAACACCTTCGCAAATAATGCATTACTTAAAAACAAATTTGGTTTCCATAAAAAAGGTTATAGTGACTTAACCTTTAAAGATAGATATATGCCCTCGCGGACTTTATTTTAGGAAATTTTATGAGGAATAATTCCGTAGTACATAATTTTTGCGAAACACTAACCGTTTACGCAGCGCACGCAACGGAAGCTCTAAAAAAGGAATACATTTTCCCGATTTTGAAACATTTCTCGTTACTGCTCCGCTCCTATAGGTGATAGCGTGATGTTATATAGCCTATAGCCTTCCTCGATAAATGGACTATCCAACACAAAAATAATTTTTCAATTCCAACCAGTAGATCCTGAGATTAGCGCGTTCAAACAAACAAACAAACAAACAAACAAACAAACTCTTCAGCTTTATAATATTAGTATAGATGTTAGGAAAAATCTTCATCTATTTAATAAAATAAGTGATAGACATAATTTTAATACTAGAAATAAAGATAAAATATATCAGCCATATTTTAGATTGTCTAAAGTCCAAAAATCTTTTATGGGGTTCTGTGTTAAATGTTACAACAAAATACCTAGTGAGATTATAAAACTAAATGAAAGAAAATTTAAAAGTTGCATAAAAAGTACACTTAGTAAACAAGCATATTATAAATTAGAAGATTATATTCAAGATAAAAATGCTTGGAAACATGCTGGTCCTGCTCCATAGTACAATGTAGGGCTTAAACAGAATCAAACTGGTTGCAATTTAAATGCTCACACACTGTTTATATTTAATTTGTATAATAGCTGTAATTGCAATATTTTGTGAAAATGTGAACACCGATGTACCTTTTTATTTACATTTTTTTAATTATATTTTACTAGCTTCTGCCCGCGGTTTCACCCGCGTCATGTTAGGAGTTTGGTCCTATAGTCCCGTCTCCATCAGTTCCCTTGAAGAGCGCTATTTCCGACATCGTGGGTATCTTCAGTAGTGGCTGGGGCGAGAGGTAGAGGATGTCTTTTCCCTCACGCATTCCGACTGCTAACCATTCCCCTTAATTGCCACTGAATCTTGAGATACCTCCCGAAACGAAAAAAACGAAAGCCGGTAGGACTGCGTCAGACTGAAGAAGGTGAGGAAGCAGCCCGTAGCCTTTCCAAACGATCCTTAAAGTAGGCCGGTCAATATCGACATAAAAAAACCAAACATTGCAAACGCGCATGAAACTACGATTCTTTTATATGTTGTTAGGTCCCTTTAGAGTTTAGAGTATTCAACACCCAAGTTTGCAACCCTGATAACCCTGTTCTGTCAATGTCTATGTCGAATCAAAATCGCACTTAACCAGTTTTTAGTATTTGTTGTTACAGCGGCAATAGACATACATCATCAGTGAAAATGTTACCAATCTAATTATCACGGTTCGTGAGAAACATTACATTACTTTATAACATCTACAAAAACCAGCAACAAAACCACGTTTTTTGTATGGGAGCCCCCCATTTTTTTACGTGGTAAAATCATCAAATGAGGGCCTCCCACCCCGGGCTGGGAGGGACTGTCAGACTTGTACTGACTGAAATCCATGGTGTCCTTCAATAGCTCTTTATGTTCCGGGGTCACGGTTATGAAATAAGTCCCGCGACCAATGAGAGCCCCCCTTAATATTTATTGTATTCTGGTTTTTAGTATGTTTTGTTATAGCAGCAACAGATGTACATCACCTGTGAAAATTTCAAATCTCTAGCTCTAGCTATCACGGTTCATGAGATACACACGCAAAAACTACTGAATTGACAGCACAGGGTTTCCAGGGTTGCAAATTATAACAAAATGGTAGTTACATGCGCGTTTGCAATGTTTGATGTCGATATTGACCGGCCTAAAGAGGGATTTTATAGACGCAATTGTGACATATTACCCAGCCCGTCATTATTTTGTCGCGGTATTATTTTGAAACTGCGATATCTCCTAAGATATTCATTGAAATCAAATGATGTAAAGGGCAATTTCGTTCAAAATTAAATGCTTATGATGATTAACGTATTTATTTGGATAAGGATTAATATCATGTTAATGAAAACACCTTCGCAAATAATGCATTACTTTAAAACAAATTTGGTTCCCATAAAAAAGGTTATAGTGACTTAACCTTTAAAGATAGATATATGCTCTCGCGGACTTTATTTTAGAAAATTTTATGAGGAATAATTCCGTAGTACATAATTTTTGCGAAACTCTAACCGTTTACGCAGCGCACGCAACGGAAGCTCTAAAAAAGGAATACATTTTCCCGATTTTGAAACATTTCTCATTACTGCTCCGCTCTTATAGGTGATAGCGCGATGTTATATAGCCTATAGCCTTCCTCGATAAATGGAATATCTAACACAAAAAGAATTTTTCAATTCCAACCAGTAGATCCTGAGATTAGCGCGTTCAAACAAACAAACAAACAAACAAACAAACAAACTCTTCAGCTTTATAATATTAAGTATAGATTATTTTTTTTTGTTTTAATAATATTTGGTTTGGATTTTCAGGGTACATTGTTTTCACATTATATATCGCAAATTATGTTATAAAAATATTGTAAAACATTTTTAAAAAGAGTAAGTATGGAGTTTCTTGCCCATTCTTCTTCATACAACCTACCTTTGCGAATGGGTGTAGAATCATTCCCATCCTATCCCAATTCCTATAATTTTAATAATCGACGTTTAAAAGTGCCTCCTTGATGGCCTAATTGAAATAAATGATTTGACTTTGACTTTGACTTTGACATTTATGAAATTCAGTGCATTGCATTGTATGAATTTCTGGAAATTAAATAACAAGACGTTTTTCTTAAGTGAGAAAAACCTATTTCATCCATTACTTAATTGGTTCTGAAACTACAACAAAAACAAAAGTATTACTTTCGCAACCATCAAATTGGGTATATTTATGATTCGCAACAGTTTTTTTTAGTTCTGGATGCGAAGGGTGTCCATTCTCTTATTATGATTTCTGTTCTATAATAATTGTTGCAGTTATTTACAAAATCTCTCAATTAATTCACAGCACAAGCAAGTGTGGGAAAAATATTCCCACTGCTGGGACACTGGACTCCTTCACGAGAGGTTGTCAACCAGGACTTACTGTGCTGACCAAGTCTGTGTGTCATGCAATATCATCAGAAATATGACATTTAAATACCAAAATGATAACAAACGCACCTCATTGATCTATTACCAGGAACTAAATCATTAACAATCACAAACAAAACTTAGAAACATGACAAACACATAGATAAAACAGGAAATGAAACATTTTGTTTGTCATAGCAGAATGATACCAGGGAACTTTCTGTGACAGATACTGGCAGGATGATACTGTTTGAAATAGAAGAATGCTGATAATGCAGCTGCATAGACAATGCAATTTTATAGTTAGAACTTTTTTAATACAAACTTCTTTTCATTGTTTTTGGAATGTAGTTATTGTAAGAATAATTTTATTAGCAAGATAGGAGATTGGACTGCTGTGTAGTGTGTTGTGGGTTTGATTCCCGCACTGAGCAAATATTTTTATATAATCTACAAGTAGTTGTTCCCGGTCTTGGGGTTTTTGTTTGTAAGTTTTTAAGTTTGTTAATGCACCCACAATACAGGAGAAATTTCTAGTGTGGGGCAATTTTTTCTAATAAAAATGAAATAAGTTGAATATATTATTTCCATTACAATATGGACACTGAGAATATCTGAGAAGGTCCACACCAAAGACAATTGTTTTTGATGTTATTAGAATTATCATAATGTTATGGCAGGATGTTATTTTGTGATTATAACTCTCATGATCATTTATGACAGAAGAGTATGTTGTAGATAGACAGAAGTAAAAGTTCACAGTCTTAACATTATACTTCTACTTATTACTTCTTCAATACTTAGAAGGGGAGGCCTATGTTCAGCAGTGGATGTCTTACGGCTGATATGATGATGAAATGATGATTTCATTAATTTTTATTTTTCTGAAGTAGATACTATAATGCATGGCATTTCTAATTTTAAAACTGTAATTCTACTTTTCATAATAACTAAATATAAATTCAATAATAATAGCTGGCTCCACTGAGCAGTATTATTAATACTACAGTCTGCAGGAAAACAAAACAAAGACAGGAAACTGTGCTAGCCACAGTAACACTGTGAGTATGGACACAGTTTTATGATAAATAACTTTAATGGCTACCAAGAATCACATGCAAATGATCGCGACTGCTCCCCCCAGTTACGAAAACACGTTTAGGAAACAAAAATAAATAAGAATCACGTAGATTTGCCGCAGTGTCGTGTAGACCCACCCTTGCGACATATGGAATTATTAGCCGATATATAACGTTATTAAGCATCGAATTGTACGATAACTAAAAGAATATTTACTATCTATGAAGCAACTCATTGTTTACAACATATTGTTTAAATATTAACGCGAGAGTCACAGTCGCGTAATAAAAGTAACGTCTGCCGTTCACACGGTAAACAATGTTATGTTTGTAAACATAATGCCGGCAAAATTCGGTGCCAACACTCACCAAAACTTTGACGAAACGGTTCTCCAACTCATCCCGGTCCGGCATCGGGGGTTTCGTCCGGTTCCTCGTGGACGGCTGCCGTACATGGTGACTCTTGGCCGACGCCACCGGCCCGTCCAACATTGTCTGCTCCCTTGAAGTTATCAAACCCATTTTACACTAAACACACAAGCACTCAACGCGCACCACTCATTACATTTCTAAACAGCATCATGTCATTTTTTTATCACAGACAAAAGCACAAAAACACGATGAGTAATATATCAACAGGTCACATCACAGGCTCGCGGCGAGACTCAAAACTAGTTCGTCGGCAACTGCGGGCAACAACAAAGCGAACTCGTCCGAAGGGCGAAGACCGAACCAAACACAGAACCAAACGTATGAACTGTCAATGGCATGAAGTTAGCAGGAAGCGACTGATAAGCACGCGTCCAATCAGAATCAGGGTACGTTCAAATACTACAATTAGTTTTTGAATAGGGGATTGAAAGGATAAACTTGATTTACTAACATGAAATGCTTATTATTTTATATTTAAATAAAAAAAAATATTGCAATGAGAGTTTGATAGGGAGATATTGAATAAATGTTAATTTATAAATTAAATTGACTCGGTATTATAAAACGCATTTTCACTTTTTCAACTCAAACTGAAAATAGACTAGGATAAGGTTTCACACGCAACTGTCAAAGTTGACAACTTTGACAACCATCTTTTTTTTAGTTTCGGAAGGCAAAGGACTCGGGTCTATGCAGCCTGTACATTTGAACTTTTTAGTTTGGATTGGTTTGAATGAATGAACACAGTTTTTGACCCCAAAATTGGCATCATTTATTTTAAATAAAATATTATGTTATGTTTAGAAAAACAACAGGTCAAATATGTTTAGTACAATAACTGAATAATGGTACACTAGATACTCCATCTATTGGTTTGAGAGAGTAACTCCACAAGAATAAAATATTCCATGGGAGTGAGCCAGGGGGGGGACAGTTTCCTACATCAAGCTTAGCGATAAATGAAGCAGCGCCATCTTCATTATTGAACGGAGAAACATATGTTTAGTTTTGTCTAGTCACCAATAGATGTCACTGTAATAAAATTGTAAAAACAAAATGTTTTAATTTTACACTAATAACGTTAGTTTAAGTATATTTAACTCTTCGAATAATCATTTAATTATGTTGATTTGTAATATCTTTAATTTATTTAATATTTCGGAATGAATAGCAACTCTGCCCCTACATTCACTCGTATCCACATCTGATTTTAATGTCTATGAGACTTGTAAAATGGCTGCCACCACAGAGTACTATAATATAAAAAGGTAAAGAGTGCCATGTTTCGTGACTTTTAACCAAGACATCATTGAAGCGCCATCTCCATTTCTGAACAAGAACTACCGATCAATCTCACACACACACATGCACACTTGTACCTACACACACTAATGTAGTTTAAATTTAGATATACCTATTTAGGTAGGTGAGTTTGAATAAAACAACTAAGTAATATACGATCGTTTTCTTTATTTTCTATTTTTATAATTTTTGAACTTATTATATTAACAACAATGATGAACAGATGAACATTCACTACAGGCAGTCACAAGTTCACAACACAACACAAAATAGCGTCTTTATCACGAAGTAAATCACAGATTCTGGATCTTAGTACCGAAACGGAGGAGTCATCTCGACTCGAGTTTATAACGAAGATAATTATTATCACAAAAACTAGGATAAACACGTAAAACAATCGCAAAACATAGTCAAGCGTGTGCGCAGGCTACGGACGTGGCAGCCATTTTACTCGTGTCATAGACATTAAAATCAGATATGGAGACGAGTGAATATAGGGGCAGAGTTGCTATTAATTCCGTAATATTAAATGAATTAAAGATATTATAGATCAACATAATTAAATGATTATTTGAAGAGTTAAATATACATAAACTGACGTTATTTAATGTAAAAAAATAAAACATGTTGTTTGTACAATTTAATTACAGTGACATCTATTGGTGAATAGACAAAACTAAACATATGTTTCTCCGTTCAATAATGAAGATGGCGCTGCTTCATTTATCGCTAAGCTTGATGTAGGCAACTGTCCCCCCCCTGGCTGCCACGTCCGTAGCCTGCGCACACGCTTGATTATGTTTTGCGATTGTTTTACGTGTTTATCCTAGTTTTTGTGATAATAATTATTTATAATATATAAAGCTCGTCTTCGTTATAAACTCGAGTCGAGATTACTCCTCCGTTTCGGTACTAACATTCAGAATCTGTGTTTTACTTCGTGATAAAGACGCTATTTTGTGTTGTGTTGTGTTGTGTTGTGAACTTGTGACTGCCTGTAGTGAATGTTCATCTATTCATCATTGTTGTTAATATAATAAGTTCAAAAATTATAAAAATAGAAAATAAAGAAAACGATCGTATATTACTCAGTTGTTTTATTCAAACTCAATTTTTGCATCTAGCCAGTCCCAGTATTTCCCTGTATCGAACTTTGTTCTTACTTTCTTGATGTGAATATTTGATTTCCTAAATATTTCTATAAAAAATATTCCGCAAGAAAGTTTGAACAAAATAGTTCAGTACTGGGAAAAACAAGGCTCATTTATATATAGGTATATCCAAATATCAACTACATTAGTGTGTGTAGGTAAAAGTGTGCATGTGTGAGTGTGAGATTGATCGGTAGTTCTTGTTCAGAAATGCAGAGGGCGCTTCAATCATGTCTTGGTTAAAAGTCACGAAACATGGCACTCTTTTCCTTTTATATTATAGTACTCTGTGGAGTGAGCAGAGCTCGAGGCTATGCCAAGCCTTTTTTATAGTATTTGAATATGAGTCACTATTGACGTTGTCTGTCTCAATATTTTGTGCTCAATACTCATTTTACTGGGATAATTAACATGTCGTTCGAAACTTTGGATAGAGCCAGGCCATTCTCCTTTGAACTTTAAACTCATCGATTATTTTATATTCTCGAAAGAGACTTGAATTGACCATCGACAACAAGGTTGGCGTAGTAGTACCCGACAAAATATCAACTGCTGTGCTGCGTTGCGTGTCGTATTTGTAGGTATGGCTTACGAATTGTCCCAGTCCCTGGTTGCATGGTATAATAATATACTTCGCCAGGTATGGCACTCCGAAACACATTGGTCACGTGGGCTGTCACAAGCCTACGTCATCATCGCTATCCAAGGTTCTCAAACTTTACACTTTAGGGGTAATTCAACCTAATAAAACTTTGACCTAATTATTACATTATTGCTAACTTTTACCCTTGGCTTCACCTGCGTTGTAGGTTTTCAGTGACACAAAGCATAATTTATTTTTAAAAAAAAGATAACAACAGTTATTTAGTTTTTGATGTGAAAAAATATAACAAAGAAACTTGTTTGACGTTTACAAATAAATGTTGGGATCCGCTTGTTACACAGTCACCGAGCGAGACGGGCGTATGCATAAAACAAAGATAGCGATACACGACAAAATGGCGGCATGACAATGACACAGCCCGTTCCTGTGTTACCAGTAGTGTGCGGTTTTAACTCCCTAACCGCATTTATTACCGATGCGAATATTATAAAACGTTGCGGCTTTATTTAACAATTGTGTTGGTATACGTATTGGATTGTTTCGTTTGCTAGACTACACACAATTTAAATGTTTTATATATTTTTTTAAACAAAATGGTGACTAGAAATGTTTCCTTATTTTCGTATTTGGTTGCAATAAAGTGGCAACTGGAAAGTGACGTAGGCTTGTGACACTGCGGGAGTGTCAGACCTTGTTTTTTTAGACCATGCCTGGTTGGTTGTGTATGCGCAGGAGTCTATTTTAGTGATGAGGGACGTCATCTCTCGTGATACAATTTTATTCGAACGAGTAATAAATCTTTAGACTAGTCGTCTAGGGCATGCCGGTTTCCTCACGATGTTTTCCTTCACAGTTTTGAGAGCAGTGGTGATGAAATAAATTACACAAAGTAATGCGCCTGGCGGGGTTCGCACCCACGATCTACAACTCGTAAGTCGGGACCGATACCACTGGGCCACCACTGCCCCTGGGAGGTCTCGCTCAGCGATATTTTACTGGAGCAAGTCCTCACTGACAGTTAAAACAAGGCCAGGGGATATAATATAAATAAAAAACAACATTGTATTTATATAATTTATTGGTTATATATCATTTTTATGTTTTTATTCGTACAAAATAATAGCGGTAACGAGAACAATGTTATTGCCCGTGTTCTAATAAAATAATATACAATACACCAATAGTTTTGTTAGCACCATTTTTTTTATTTTTTCAACTTTTCTACAAACATACCATTACCTTATATTGCTACGAATGCACAGTAATAACGAAAAGTTTATGGTCTTTTTTTTACTTTTTCCATAAAATGTAAACTAATAATATTTAAAAAATCATTAGTTTGATAATGGTGATCAGACGTAGGTCTACAACTAAATGAACTTATAATAGTCACTGAAGTGATGCGTCTCGCGGCGGTTACAGAGCCGTCGACGACGCACAAGATAATTTGGTCCAGCTTCAACAACATAGAGTTTACACTTTTGTTAATTATTACTTGAATCTCCACAACGTCAGTACAGTCTTTGGTTAGGACAGAAGAGATATTATCAGAGATTACATAACTTAAATTTATAATATCACAAGCATAATAAATTGAAACACTTCATACTTAGGAAGTTCAGTCATACATTCATATGATCTTCGTGTAAGAAAGCTGATAAGATTCATCTACAATTTAATAGAATGATATTTCGCATAATTGGGTCTATAATAATAGAAAATAAACTAACACCAGAGTGCACAACATACAGTGCAGGCCCGTGAAGCATGGCGAGGCAAACGATCTACAAGCGGTAAGGTATAGATGGCGCCACTACAGTGAGACACAACCGACAAAGGGTACAATGCACCAAATACTATGCGAAGAACGTACAGTAATGTACATCGTCATTTTGTCCTACTACATATGTTACACGTACTTTTTAATACTTTCAAGGCATATCTTGCGTTTACTAAATCCACCTTAAGCTAAAACTACACCTTACATTTTAATTGTTACGTTCCGTCGCTCCCGAGCGCGTCTTACGTCTGATAAATATTACAAAATAATTTTTACTATATCTCGAGAGCGATGAGAACGTGTCTATAACTACTAAAATCTTTAAAGGCACAATAAATGAGCTTATGGCAGCATCATGCCTACACAAACATACGTATAAGGGACAACAATTAGAGACCTCCTGTACAACTAACGCAATGCTATGAAGGTCAAACTGAAACAAATCAAACACTACAACAAATGCTTGTAACCTTTGTATACTAATCTAACATAATTACTCCCTATAGAATAATAACGTACCCCTCCAAAGTGGTCCTCACAGTGGTACTGAAGGACCAGATTGGCTTAACTTATAGTCAATATTACGTGGCGACAACTCCAAAGCTTTGACAATTGAAAGGTTTGTTGTCGCCGTATAAAAACCAATACACCATGCAATTTACGGGGCGAAGAAGTCGAAAGACTGAAGATAAAACCACCACCAACAAACAGCAGTCGCCAAGAACTAAATCTCATAAAACTTGCTAACTTAGAAGTTAAGATATTGTACGGCACATGAGGGTACTTGCCACGTGGCAGTTCCCAAAGTACACTAAAATCAACCATGCACAGGTAGGTTTCCTTTGTACATAAGGACCAATTTCCCGCTAA
The DNA here is from genome assembly GCA_028554685.1 of Agrotis ipsilon. Taxonomy (NCBI): domain Eukaryota; kingdom Metazoa; phylum Arthropoda; class Insecta; order Lepidoptera; family Noctuidae; genus Agrotis; species Agrotis ipsilon. Next base: position 14,897,928 of record CM052969.1, on the reverse strand, counting down.
AGCTTTAACTAAGGCCTGGTCCAAGCTTAATTTCAAGTAGCGTCAAGCTTCGACTGCATTGCACCAGGAACCGCATCGCGTACACAATTCCTTCGCAACACGGTTGAGAGGCAACGCAATAATGACACGCATCGCGTAAGACATAAGGTTTCTATTCGAAACGCAACGTTATGTTCAGCTGGGACTCAAGGATAACGTGTATAAGCTGGTGATACATAGGCTTTGCAAGTTATAAATGTTAGGTTCCCGCAGTTCGATAGAAAACACTGGGAATTTGGTTATAGTGATAATAGTACCGTAAAATAATGCATGCTTTAAAATCTACTACAACACTAGTACTCCGTACAAAAGGACCAAATTCTCCAAGCCTCGATTGGTGTTAGAGTATGGTCCAAAGTCACTACCCGAAAACTGCAGTACTTTGAAGTAATCATGCAATTTGTTTTTTACCATCTCACACGCGGTTTTCTGAACTAGCATCACACGACTTCCGAAGTACACTGTCAAGTGTCACTTGGAGATGTTCCGTAGTAAAACAGAGTCCTCCGGGGTATGGATCACGCAAATCCCTCTAGGAAGTAGATCATGCACACCTTCGTCTGGGGTCTGATATAGTATTCTCCATCACCAACAAAACAAATCGCTTCGACAGCATATAATGAGTCCCTGCTCAACCTATAGATTCCAAAGTACAGTATGATTAACGTGTGTGTTCCTCTGTCCTGTTACTTGGAGGAGGGGTAGTAGTAGAGCACGGCGCAGCCCGGCAGCTGCCAGCGACTGGCGTGCAGCTCGATGAGCTGCAGCAGCGTGCGGCGGATGGAGGGCGCGGCCGACGTGTTGAGGAAGGCGTCCCGCACGGCCGACAGCAGGCGCTCCAGCTCGCCCGGCAGCTGGGACTCCAGGTCGCGCCCGATGTACGTCAGCACGAAGAACAGGTTCTCCGTCTGGAAGGACAATTCACATAGGGATTACCACTTTCTGGAGAAACGAAAACTACAGCACGCCACCTCCCAAGATCGTTACGTGCGATCTCTTTAATTCAATGCGACTAAACTGTTGTTTTGTTTTATAGGTGAGTCCAGTCTAAGAGTTCCAACGAGTAACCGTGGCTCCGCAACATAACAAGGGCTATTGGAGGACACCGTGGATTTTAGTCAGTACAAGTCTGACAGTCTCTTCTGCCCTGCCCGGGGCGGGACAACTTATTTGAGGATTTTACCACGATAAAAGCGATCCCGCTTATCCACTTTCAACCACCACCAACAAAACCTATCATACTAAATGATGTAGAAAATGTAGCCGTTCCATTTGTTAGAAGCAACATTCCCCAGGATATGACAATCTACTCACGTCACTGGCAGAAGGTACGGGCTGTCGGATGCAGTCCTCGCAGCACTTGCAGATGAGCGTGAGCAGCACCTGTCCAGGCTGGGCGGAGGCCCCGCGACGCTGGATGGCGCGGCGACGCAGCTGGCAGTACATCTCCAGCAGGAACGACAGGAACGCCATCAGGCGAGGTCGGCCGCCGCTCACTGTGGAGCCCAGCAACTGGAACAACACGATAAGATTAACGTGGTTGAAGAATCATTTGGGCAGATTATTTCTGTAGCGGTAAACTTGGGTTCGAGAATGGTTCAGATTGGCCAGTTCAGTTAATGTTTGTTAATTAGGAAGATGTTCTGTTGGGTTGACGAAGTGAGAACGGGTGGGGCTATCTATTGCAAACAACATTTTGATATCCGTTGTGATGCCCTTTGACCCCAAATGTAACTTTGCCTTTCATTGTAAGAGATTGTGAGTTCAAACCTGAGCTCTCTAAGTTTTTCTGGAACATTAGACAGAAGGAAAATTACTTCAGAAAAAGGACTTATATTAATCTAAACCCCAAAAGCCTGTGGAGTTCATATAGGTGGTTTATTCCCCTACCCTCACCAGATGAAGATAGACCAAGCCGTGTCGTAGCCGCGACACCAGGTGACATCCATCAGATCATACCTTGTCCCGGTCGTGGTACCACTGCTGTGCGGTGTTGAGCAGCGATTCCAGGAAGGTCTCTGTGTTCTCCCGCTCCACCACGGCGATGCAGCGGCGCGCGGCCGGCAGCGCGTACCGCGGGGACTCCACCGCGCGCGACACCAGGTGACCCACCGCGTCCATCAGCGTACGAGCACACACTGCGTTCGGATCTACAAATACACAGGTAAAATGCTCATTAATTTCTAGACAAGATTTACAGTGGTCTATATGGAAGGCATTCAATCGATTGCCTCTTAAGTAGGCTGCTATAGACACAATTTGGCAAACAAAACTTTCCAAAATCTATATTGTGGAGCACCTCACCTTCGAGAGCCTTGTCGATACACTCCTGTATCTCGGGCGGGAAGTTGCCGAGGTCCCCGGCGTCTGCCGCCAGCCCCAGCGCCGCCATGCCGCTAGCCAGCGCGTCAGCCGACGTCAGCGACTTGGAGCGCTTCAGGCCGGGCGTGAACGACTGCGGACGGATGCTCTTGCCGTTGCCGTTCGTGAGGGACGATGGAGGAGATTTCTTCTTCTCCGGAATGATCGCCTGCTGAGGCTGTAGCTTGAAGTGGACGCGGGGTCCCACCTGGAATGTTTTATAAGCTTTTTGGTAATTGGATTTTAATGGCAGGACCATTAAAAACTAATTAACATGACAGAGTCTCTACCGTCACTGAAATGTTAATGAAGGTCTATGCAACTTGATGGTAACATGAGATCCATAAGCACTCAGTCTAGAGAAAAAATTCCACAATTCATATCCAAGAGACTCGCCAGGTCAAACTATTTGTGATTTAACTACTCAAATATCTGCTTCATCTGTTCGAAACCCTATCAATTCTGAACCGTGAAGCGATTCTCGACGATCTTATGATCGTATTATCGACAATGCAAGTTGACTTAATTGAATTTAAACGGTTTATTGCCGTATTGTCAATAGTGTTTCGGTTCTCATAGTTAACAAGCGTTTAGTAACCCGTGAGTTAACGTTGAGTAATCTTATACATAAGACAAACTAGATGAGGCTGTCAACAATGAGACCTATGGGAACAAACGGTCACATGTCAAGACTATCTCCGTTCAATCTTGGTTATGTTGAAGTCGGAAGCGTCTTATGTAACCATCCCAGGGCATGGCTGACCTGTCGAGTATTGCTGCATAGAATAGGAAGCGATGAACTCGCTTGTCACATTTGTTTTATATATTTTGAATAGTACCTAATGCGCCATTGCTGGGCAAAGGTCTTCCCCATACCCTCCCAAATGCTTTTTTCCCCTGTGTATTAGAAGGACAATCTAGTAAAATAGTAAAATGCCCTAGTATAAATGACGTTAAAGTGAAAAGATCATTTTGTTGTTTGTTTGAGAATCAGCAGCCTCTTCAGTACCCAGTCCACTTGCGTGTTTGCTTTGAAAAAAATAGTGTGAGCAGCGCTAAAAGGCACAGTCGGGCATTTGTGACTGTGACGGGTTTTGTAAGAAAAAATTTAAAATGGGCACCCTTGCTGAAGCCATGATAATTATTTCCGCAATTATTTTTTTCATTTAGGCGATAAAGTCGGCACAAATAGATCCCTTCAGATGACGTAACTTACCTGTGCATGCGGCACATTCCCGCTAGAGGCGCTGTTGAGCAGCGCGTGCGGCGGCATAACGGGCCGGTAGTGCGGCGGTACTTGCGCATGCAAAACTGCCGAGCGCGAGTGCTGCAGACCCACGCTGGCGTAGCCGATGCCTGGCCTGCAATGTAATAAGAGGATTTCAGTTGAAGGAAGACCACTATAGGGTTTAAATTCTGATCCGCATAGGTGAATTCCATTTTTAATCTTGTCCATGCTACCCATGGATGGACTGTTGAGCAAAAGTCTTCTCTCAGTCTTTCGTCATCTCAAAAAAGGCCTCATGATATGAGCGAAGAGCTCGTCACCTCTTTCTGGGCAAGCCCGGACGAGCGCGTCGTCTGTCGCACAACAGATATTTTATTGTATCTAGCTGGTGGAAGTCTGAAAAAAATAGTCACTCCACTGGTAATTAAGTAGAAGCCGACCCCAACATAGTTTGAAAAGTCTGACAAAGGATGACATACATTGATGTAGCCTAAGCATAAGCAACACGATAAAAATTAAAAGGACCAATATTCACAAATTGGAGTCCCAAAATAATACAGTAATTCATAAAATGGTAAGTAAAGAACTGGTCCTAACACGGGTTAAAAAATTTAAAGGAATTAATATGTAAAGTGTTAGGACCGGGCGGTGCGATGTGTAAAAAAATCCTAATTTAAGTCTATTCATCTAATTATCAAAGACAAACTTGGCCAGTTTAGTCAGACGATGTCTGTAATTAATTTCCGCGTACCTACGCGTATGCGTGTTATGTAATGTATGTAAGATATGAGCATACATAAATATATGTCATGTACATAAGGTGACAATACGACAAGATCGTTTATCTATGTACAAATTACAATGCCAGCCGCCACAGCCACATAAATGTTATCTAGGTATTATGAAGATTAGCAGCATCACGGAGAGTCAACATATGATATTGAAATGTATTTCTTAAATGTGGGACGACCACCTAGACGAACTTGGGTGAAAGTGTTGTGTTAGATGTAAGTAAACACAGACACGCGAATTTGTTACGAGAACAATATTTATCTATTCTATTCTATACATATAATAAAATGGTAGGAAAGTCTATGTATGTCCGGGGTAAACTCAAAAAGTACTGCATGGATTAATTTCAAATTTGGCACGAGTATTATTAAGAAGTTGGGTCAACATATAGGCTACATGTCATCACGCTATCACCTACGGGCAGCGAGCAGAGAACCTTTATTTCTTCAACGCATTCACGCAGACGACGTCGCGGGCAGCAGCTAGTTTGAAATGAAATAAGAAATATTTTCAGCGAAACGGAATTTCTTATTCATGAGCACCCGACAAATTAACATTTTGTATCATCTTCAATTTTATTGTCTGTGAAAATTTTGCAGTGATACAATGGACCACCTACGGAGAATTGCAATTAAGAGAAGACCTAATTAAGAATGACGCAGATAAGGAAAGCAATGATACAAAAGGGTGGAAGCATAATACCTCAGCAGTGGAAAAAAAAATACCAAAGATGATAATAATTATGATAGGATCTTTCCGAAGGCAGACGTTACAATAGTTCCATCAACGTGAACTGCGATTGCTGCTAGCAAAATAATTTGAAATTTTTGCTATTCCCAACATATTTGATAACGTCTCTATTGAGTTGATTGTTAGCACCCAAAGCCAGATCAAATACTCATATCATCCACTTTGTCTTTTCGCAACTATATTGAGGTCGGCTACCAGTCAAAACAGATGCAGCTAAATATCAGTATTTTTCATAGTAACTGCCTATCAGACCTCCACAACCCAGGAACTGGGTACGATACCACTTTTTTTTTTTACTTGGTAAAATCATCAGATGAGTCCTCCCACCCCGGGCAGGGCGGGCAGGGAGGGCGGGGACTGTCAGACTTGTACTGACTAAAATCCACGATGTCCTTCAATAGCCCTTTATGTTCCGGGGTCACGGTGATGGTAAAGTCCCGCGACCCCCGAGGGTACGATACCCTCCGGGCCCTTTACCCTTGGCAAGACTTGTTGTCAGACTTTAACAGCCAGAAAATATCTGGTAGTATAACAAAATTTCATTTTCTGTCCAAGATAATCTTTTCCAGCACAACAAAACATATCGATCAAGGATTACAAATCATAGGGATTCATCCCATTAGATTATTTATTACAAACATTTAGATACTCATTTAAATTCGATGAATTATTTGAACTCGATCAAAATCTTAAAACCAAACCGATGCCGATCACTGCTATGAATCCTCAACCGAGCACAATTTCGGCGAAAAGCGCTCTGATTCATCTCAAACTATTCCTACTTCGGTTTATAGGTTGTAATTTATGGCAAAATGTAAGGAATAATATCCCGTTCGAATAAATATATCTTTGGCACTAAGTTCAAAGCGTCAACGTCAAAGATTTTCGATTGATTCCGATGTATAAAAGGCTATCTCTGTCCTTGAATAGAGCAGGGGGCCGATTCTCGGTTTTAGAGATGGTGTCGAACTCGACAAAAAATTCTAATGACGTCATTTTGATGACGTCATTAGAATTTTTGAGAGATGGTGTCGAACTCGACAAAAAATTCTAATGACGTCAGATGTAATTTCATTACGTAATTTTTGGGCCTACATAATAAATACATATTCATATCTGTAACAAAAGTTGCAGCTTGCAGCACTACCTGCATAATGATGACACCACAGCATTAGATGATGTCAACCTGTATTGTGTTCTTTCATATTCAAATCAGTCAGCCATTACTTTTGAACTACTATTGTCTCAAGAGTTTTCCACATAGAAGCAAGATGAGGAAAAACTGCACTACCTAAAGGAGAGGTGTAGTGACGAAACATTTAGTTTTAAAAGTAATATTTTAGTCGTAACAGGGCCAAACGCAGTTACCATTACGATTGTTATTCATGGTGGACAATGGTTCAGTGGCGCGTGTCCCATAGCCATGAGCATAAACCTCATAAATAATAAGTGATCATTGTCGCGATGCCGCCCGTTATGGCGGTCCACTCCTGCGCAATGCCACGCAAATTGTTTCATTACGGTAGGAAATGGCGGCGGGGATTAATGATGAACTCATTGTGGATTTAAATAAGTAGGTACCGATAGAATGGACAAATCGATACCTACTATGAATAGTTAAGTAGGAAAAATTTTATTTGCATCCGGATTTTGTTTCGTGTATTGGATTGTAGTTTAAAATTATTATAATTTTCTTCAATTCGGTAACATATCTGAAGAACGATGAACATAATTGCATGGCAAAAGAAGCAGACAGAAATAAAACAGTATCAGGAACAAAGATAAAAGACGGTGCGCCTTTCGAAGGTCTCCCATTCGATAGGTAAACAAACTCTATTGTAGGAATGCTAACGACATTGCTAATGTTGTAGAGATTTAATATTCAACAAATTACATGTAGTTAACTACAATATGGTAAATAATTTAAACGTAATTTGTGCATTTATTGTCATCCAACATCACAATGAACTCTCTCGCGTCATTCAACTACTAAACGCCTACTGGTATGTCAATGAACTTAAAAATGACAGTATAAACTAGGAATATCTTATATCTGTTTACAGCTTTTGATCCGTAAATAATGAGTTGAATGGAAAAAAAAACTAGTATTATCCTATAACCTATGCGCACCCAGATTTACAATAACTACGTTACTGTAAACGCTAATTCAAAGAAGAGTGTCAGTCGTACCTGATGCTACTGCATATTTCATCTCACATTTTAAAGCTGCTTCCTTCTGCTCTTGTTCTATTCTATCGAGAGCAATGCAAAAGGTTTTCTAAATCTCCCCAAACGCTGTCATTCCCTGATCCCCCCTCAGATTTCTACTTCAGATAGTTCTGAATGTAAAGAAATCTGAGGGGGGCCTCAGATTTCTTTTCATTCAGAACTATCTCTTTTTACAGCGGATAAAAAGGACAGAGGGATTGCGCGATCATTTCAAAACGTTAACCTATATTTCGTCTAACACCTCTACCGTCGCCCTACTTCCCATCAACAGACGTGTCTCGAGACCTAGCTTCGCAAGTAGTGAGTCTGGCTGACAGTGATGACGTGTCACGGAATGGGCACAAGTGGCATGTCCTGTCTGTGCTGCACTTCATTGTCGGTTGACAACCCAGTGTTTATCTTCTTTAGAACACAAACTCACGTGATGTGTTTGAATACGAGTTCAATGGCCGATGTGCTCACGAGTTCAGGCTGGTTTTCTGATTTACATGATAAAGGAATATTTTGCAAGTGATTTTAAAGAAACGGATGCATTCCTTCCTTGAAAGTATTTACCAAGAAGTAACCCAATTGTTGTGTTTGAGTATTGACTTGCAACCAAGTGCGAGTAGAAGAGAGTTTACCAAGGGTTCAATTGGATAAAGTACTGCTATTGGTTTTGTAACTTTCTAATATTGTGCAGTGTTGTAAACTAATTTTCCTCCATTAACTTTCACAGCACGCTCTATATCTATATTATAGTCCAGCTCTTGTTCGGAATTACTCTCATAAATAACTTATCAAGCACTTGAACGATTCAATGCTGTCTGCTGGTAAATGTCAAGTCTTTGCAAGATTTATAGGAACATGCTAAATTATTACACTGAATGAACAAGAACTGTGTTATGTTGTTGTAGATATCTACTCATTATTCTATGATGTAAAGCGTCAAATGACATGTTTAGCTGATAAATATTTTTACGCTTAGGCTGACATTTATTCAACCACAAGACAGCATTAAAAACAGAAAATTGCTCTGAAATTATTTTACTATACCTCACAGGAACTGGATATCAACTTATATTCAGGAAGTCTTCAGTATACGCACACTTTCAGCTGCCAAAAAAAAATCAGATGATGCTTTAAATTTTTTGCAGTTTCGACATTTTTAATTCGCTAAATCTGCAGCAAAAAAAAACGTCAAGTGGTCCGATACTAAATAAAATGTTCTGAAAAATTAAAAATAACGTCTGCAAGGCTGTAGAAGATTAGACTATCGTTTGAGTCACGGAAACCGAATACGAAAATGTCAAGGGAACTATATCAAATGAGGCAACTTTAAGAATGATAGTGGAAAATTAAACAAGAAACGTAGCAATAATAATTAACTATGAGATACATTAGATGTACTGAAAACTTTCCGTAGCAATTCTCTTAACAGTATTTACGATCACTTTGTGGAACAAACATGCTATACAAGTATATACGAACTAGGTTATAAACGTGACAAAATAGCAAACGATACGAACAATACACGTAGGCTTATATCTGTTGGAAACATTGTCAAAGCAATATAGATCAAATATTACATAAAGGGTCATAACAGACAGTTGACACTGATACATGCGGTCGGTGTGGGACTGCACTAAGGCAATTACGTATAAACAGACATCCAACACCACAGCTCGTGTTACAGCCAGCATTCCGTGACACACGCTCAATTGCACGCCAGCGCAACTTTTCTACGTACATCACGTCGATGTCTTCACAAATAATATCATTATTTATGTTCCAATTTGTTTAAGAAAGTTTTACAATACACTTGGAATTTATAAGAAAAGGATGTTAAGACACAGTTTCGAATAAGGTGAGGGAAATGTCGACATGGCAGACTAACCACCTGTATTGACAGAATTTGCATAACGTTCACCGAATGCCAGCATTATTTTCGAGCAGCCAGGCAGACGAATGCGAGCAATTAGTGGAAATGGTAAAACTTAAGCGAATGAAGTCATATTTATAAACAGAGAATAAAACTGTGTGGTACTTCGACCTTGAGATCGAATAATGACAAGTCGACAAAACATTGGAATGATCTCTAAAGTTAGATGAGAATGACGCATGGTTCGCTCTATTGAATGGACCCTGTTTAGTCTGAAAAGTAAGTCGCGGTGTTTGAGAGAAACAGTTTAAAGAGCTAATAGGAAAGCCAAATGAAAAAGCAATCACACAGATTATGGAAGATCTGAGTGTTGTGGTGAGTAATGAAAATGAATCGTAGAAGTCAACGATGTGTTTGGGAAGTGGCCACCCACGTAATGTTGTATTACATACACGCTTGCGATGCCAGAAAACATTCCCGTGCTTCCTCAATTAAACTCAAGTAAAACGTTTTACTTTCAATAATAATGTTTTGCTAATAGACAAGCTATTGAAATCTAAATCAAATTGCAAGACAATTTGAAGTGTTAGAACCATAAAAATACAAGACAATCATAGGGTCAGCCTATGAGCCATACTATTAGTTACATAAATAAAAATTTTTGGTAATGTTGGTAAAGACTGAGAATGCGGGTGCATTCTGAACTAAAAATATGAATCATTTCGCGGGGCTCGAGCTACCTTTGTAGCTTTGGACATAAATGGTATAGCGGGCTGTTTTAAGATATCGTCGGTGTTCTTTGAAACTGTGCAGGTCATTTTATACCATAATTAAAATCACTCAAACAGACACTTTGCCCACTGAATAACCAAGAAACTACAGAAAAAATGATAAGACTATAGGATGCTAAAATTATGAAAGAATCAGAACTTGATATGGTTGATGATAATCATCAAGCCCAATGAAGAGTAGACCAAGGTAGAATCAACTTACAACCAAATATTGATTTCAATAAGATATATGACTTGGGCACTAATGACAATGCACCAAAAAATGATGAACTAATTCCAATGTTAATAAATGTTTAAAAATTCGAAGGTGTAAATGAAACGCAGCGTATTCTGTCTGATTGTTTTGATAAGCTCTCCACGCTTCACCATTATTTACTTACGACTCAACAACCGACTCGAGTTTGTTTTCAACTTTCAGGTATACATAGTAATTAGAGCATATTATTTTATTTTTCAAAGTATTCATCATGGAGCAGATAAAAACAGCCTTGTGACAACAGCTGCACCGCTATGAGATATCAGTTCAAGTCAATGGCTAGCGCATACCAGGATCAACAAAGGACTATAAAACATACTTGAAGTAACAAGACAAAGTCCTATTTACGCCAGTCACCTCAATTACAGTCTTAAGCTTAAGTGGCAAGAACCATTCCGAGGCTTAAACGACATGGTCTGATTAAGAGAGCTGTCTCAGAGAAATGTTTGTGTACTTACAAGTCAGATGTAGAGTATCTTCCGCGAACCATTTTCACAACAAAACTCCTTTCAATACAGACTAGAAATCACAAGACCATTCCACTACACCTCACTCGTCATCGCACTGTTTGTTTAAAATCTTGATGTTTACGCGAGCTACAATAAAATTTATCACTATCTTCAAATGCAAATCTCAATGCAAACTTGGCAATACTGCCGACAAATTACGTCTCATTTCCCTCTTAGCATCAGAAATTTGGACCCATTTTTGCAAACAAGAACCAACCCACAGTTTGAGTGAAATTGAGTTTAGTACATAGATGGCGCTCAAATCACGCATTCTAGCTTCTCTAAAAAAATGGTTCCTTTTCACCGACTAACAACAGAGATACAACACTGTCACTTGCGGAACCAACCCACTTTGGCCACCTTTTAATAAACTGTAAAGAACTATACGGCATGGTCCCCTAAACACTTATTAAAACTAATTGTTAAACAGACCCATGATCCTTGGTACCTTTTCAACTTAAGCATTTTAATTATGCAAACCAGAACCAATGTTCGTTGGTTCCATCTAGCATAAAAAGTTATAATATTTTTATAACTAAATAGAACCAAGAGAGTTTGGTTCTTGTTTGCATAATGCAAATTATGTTAGTCTTGAAGGAACCATGTAGCATAGTTCTTAATGGTGTTAAAATTCAGCATTATTTAATCAAAAATAAAAGAACCATTCTTATCGCGGGTATCGTTAATATAGATAATAATAAAAAATTACAAAAATGTGATTTTACTTTTGTAGTATTTTTTTTTTCACGTGTACATAATAAGTTTTTTTTTTGTATTGGACACACTAAAAATAACACTGGCAACACTAACATTACACAATATTTCTGTTTGCGACTTGCGTCTTCATTTTGTTAAATGTTCGTTCGATATTTAAAATGTTTAGAAAAAATGCTAGTGCTAGAACAAAGGCCCTACTTAGTGCCTGCTTGTTACAAAGTGCAGATGAAGAAGATAGCGACAGTAATGGTAAGTGATTATAAAATTAACCTGTTCCTAAACTTTTGTTTTGTTTTATAACCTCAAAATGTAGTAGATTTTAACTTTAACCTAACATGATTATGGTAAAATAAGACAGAATGGTATGATGAACTTCTACCCATATATTATTTAAAGTTCCCCATGTATCTATGTAGGTTCTTATCTGTGGTTAAAGTTTGTCAAACTTTATTTCTGTGTTGGGTTAATTTTGGTAAGTACCTACATATTTTTGATTATGCCTCGTGGCAAGTCAACACAATACACACTAATGACTTCAGTAGCTACATGCTTCATATTGTTTAGGTTCGTCCCTATGTAAATAAATGTAAACAGGAACAAAACCTACTTAGCTACATAAACATGCACATTACATTACACACATCATTTATTTAATTATTAAATTGCAGATGTTATAGAAGCAACCCCGGAAAGCAGTCCCACGAAGGTGAATAAAGGTAAGTACTTTCTAAACTCTGACTAACGGTTATACAGATTGGATGAGTCTATAAAACTAAATTAAGTCTACCTATTGAAAGTTTATATAATTTCCATTGCATTGTTTAGACAGGGTTATTTAAAATGAAATTTTTTACATGGATAAAGTAAAACCGTATTGACGTATTAAATTAAGGGGGGGGCTCAGGGTGATGTGTACTGAATACCAGGTAATCGTTTTTGCATCGGTGTCCTTCCACCCCGTATAGCTTTACGAAAAATAAAATGTCAGAAGATAACATTTTTCTTTCTTCCGCAGCTTTGCCTGTTGCTAATGCCGAGCCGCTTTTAATTGCTTCGACCATTCATATTGATGATGAGAAATCTGGTGAAAGCAGCATAGAACCTCCCGCTTATTCCCCCTTAACTCCTCGACTACTGAATGTACCTGGTGAAAGCAGCATAGAAGCTCCCGCTTATTCCCCCTTAACTCCTCGACTACTGAATATACCTGGTGAAAGGAGCATAGAACCTCCCGCTTATTCCCCCCTAACTCCTCGACCACCGAATGAGGTTCAACCTGTTGAAAGGAGCATAGAACCTCCAGCTTGTTCCCCCCTTACTCCTCGACCACCGAATGTACAAATGCTTATGTCTCCGAAACCACATTGTTCAACAAAAGAAAACATCCCAAACATTCAATTTTTATCTTCACCATTGCAACCAATGTCGCCAGAGACAACAGAATTATTTAATATTTTAGCTGATTCCCTTGACAATGAAGAATCCAACATTAATAGCAATGAAAACGCTGCACTAGATTCACCGATTCCTTCGGACATAACAAACATCATGAATAGTGATGACTCCGTACAGGACCCAGACTTCGTTTGTCATAATGAAAACGGAATATCTAGTGATAAAAGCTCTGAAGATTCCGTATCTTTGTTAGCGACAATAGAAGAAGGACCTCAAACTGCGATAGAAATACGGGATGAAACTAATACATCAAACCATAACTCAAGCAGTCTAATTTTGCAAGAAGAAGATATTGAAACTGAAGCATCATTCCAAGGAAGACCAAAAAGGGGTAGAAAAAGATTATATGGTGGAGACCTAAGAGAAGACAGAAAGAAGAAAAAATATAATAATCTAAGCTATGTGAACACTAAAAAGCAGGTAGTCGAAAGTAAGGTATTCATTGACTATAGCTGTAATTGTCCAAAACAATGTCAAGAAAAGGTATCATCTGAACAAAAACTAGAAGAATTTAATAAGTTCTATTCGTTTGGTTCATATGTTGCACAAAATATGTATTTGATAGCTTGCATTAAGGAAAAACCTAAGAAACGTGCATACGTCACGACTGCGCGACATAATTTAAAAAGAAACAACAAAACTTATACTCGGGAATATTATTTGAAAAATATCTTAGTCTGCAAACAAATGTTCTTGAATACACTTCAAACGTCATCTAAAAGAATAAACACAGCTCTTTGTAAAATGCGGAATAATTGCCTGAAAGATATGCGAGGACTACAAGCGGGTCAAAATGCGGCTTCAACAGACAGTGAATTGTTTCTGGAAAACATAATTAGGAAATTACCAACTTATATATCACATTATCGCCGAGCTAAAAGTAACGACGCAAAGTTTCTCACATCGGACATGACTTTACCCAAAATATATAATCTCTATAGTGAAGAAGCTAAATCAGCTGGTCAAAGAGTTCTTTCTTACTCCAAAGTAAGACATGTGTTCGTCACAAAATTTAACTTGCGTACCAAACCCCTTAAAAAAGACACTTGCAACAAATGTGACTTCTATGAAAGTAAAAAGAATCAGGCATCGGAAGAAGAAAAAAGGAAAATCGAAGAAGACCACAAAAAGCATATCGACAAAGCTAAATTTTTGCAACAAGAACTCAAAAAAGATATGAAACTGGCAAAAGATGACCCAACTATAGAAACTATTACTTTTGATCTTCAAAAAACGTTGCCTCTTCCGAGGATACCCACAAATATTGTTTTTTATAAAAGACAGCTATGGGTATATAATCTGGGTATCCATACAGGCAGTAATGACCAAGCACATTGTAATGTGTGGGTGGAAGGGGAGGCAGGCAGAGGGTCGCAGGAAGTCGGTTCGTGTTTAATAAAACATATCACAGAAAGATTAAAAGATGGTGTTGAGATTTTATTCCTCTGGAGTGACTCATGTGGGGGTCAAAATAGAAATATTAAACTGACCCTAATGTTGAAAGCATTATTGAATGATCATCCCACTCTAAAAGAAATACATCATCGATTTTTAGAATCTGGCCACAGTTTTTTACCAAATGACACGGATTTTGGCCGGATAGAGTGCTCTCTTAAACACCAGCAACGATTGTACACCCCAGATGACTATATAGAGATCATGAAAAACTGTAGAAAAATTAAACCAATGATTGTAGACAGGCTTACCAAAGAAGACTTTTTGTCGTCACGCAATTTAGAGACAAAAATCACAAACAGAAAAAAGGCAGTAGATGGATCTAAAATAAGTTGGCTGGATACCAAAGAAATAGTGCTTAAAAAAGAAGAAATGTACTCTATTTTTATGAGAAACAATCTGGACGATGAGTTGAAGGAAGTTAGTTTAAAGAAAAATATCAGAAGCAGGACCGTGATAACCAAAAGTGATATGGACTTACTTTGGCCTACAGGCAAAGCCATATCTGAGGCTAAGCTATCAGATATAAAAAGTATTCTGCATCTAATACCAAACGACGCAAAAGATTTCTACAAAACCTTGACAAGTTCAGACATAGAAGACGATATCGATGGCTTTACCGGGCCTATCGATTTTGAGGTAGAAGGCGATGATGATAATACTGATGTTTAGTTTTAAGGCTTCTTGCTTCCATTGTTCTGTAATATTGTATTGAAAATGATTAAAAAGTATATTTTATAAGTAATTACTTTTATTTTTAGAAATATCACAACAATTGAATCTTACGTCCATTTTGCAAGTAGGAACTAAGCAACAAAATATGTTTTCGCTAGAAAGAACCAACCGGGTTTTTAACGATTTACTTTATACCATAACTTCATAAAATGTATAAATCTGATATTCCTAGATAGCCTACAGTATGCCACATATGGTCAACAAGTAATCATTCATTAATATACTAAGTATGCATTTTGCACACTTTTTTTACAAAAGTTTCATTTTCTCGAAAGTAATCTGCTGTGGGTTGGTTCTTGTTTGCAAAAATGGGTCCATTTATTAATAGAATCCAGTATCCGCGCATATCCTATCCCGAAGCTTACACTTTTCAGTGCGCGGTGCATAAACTCGTCGGCAAGTGGGCGATTTGTCGGCGGATCACTCACGCGCCACTGTTGAGATTTGAGTTTGTACTCAAAAATACGGAGTGTACGAGTCAAGTTCGTTCGTCGGAGGCGTTCGCGTTATAATTTCGTGGTTGTTTGGTCGCGGTCGAGTCGGGAACTCCGCGCGTCTCCCGGCGCGTGCGCGGACTGCGCGGGGCGGCACGCTGTTCGGCCCGTTTTGGCGCGCGCGGGCGTGTTCGCGTCACCGCAGCCAAGAACAAAGTGATAACAAAAACTCTACAATTGATACTACGAGTACGTACCTACGTGACGCGAGCATCAGTTTCGCACATTGTTTAACAGATTTTTGTTTTGTCTCTGTTGGAGGTGTGCCAACGTGGACCATCGCTTCCAGTCACGTTACTACAGTTGATGAGAAACAAACTTCTCAACACCAACCAGAGCAAGGTCAAAAACCGTGTGGACGACGGCAAAATATCTAAAATCTTAATAAGGCAGCCGTGCCGACGAATTAATTCACGAGGCAAACCAAAAAAATATGGTAGGTGGTGAACTTAGACAGATAATGGAAAAGTTCATCGTTTACAAAGTCAAGGCTTTTCACATGAAGTCATTTTACATCATACTATGCATGGCAATTAGACCGCTATGGCTATATACTACATAGATATGTAGACGAGCGTGAGGTTATACTTGTCGGCAAGATTTAATCACACGAGTGGGTGCAGAAATTACGTGTTTGGTGCCCGAACAGCGTGGCAGCAGTTGGTTGGAGAAATGAAAACTATAAATAGCAGCCAAGAACATAAAGGCTTGGGAATTGATAATTGCAGCAGACTAACTTAAATTAAATATGCACATATACAAACTGACAATACTTGGTGTAGGGCTTGGCGCAGGGCTTGGCACAGGGTAATCCCCCATTTATAGATAGTTTCTGGAGTCAAATACTTTCAGGTTGGGGTTTTATCTAGCTAGCCTACCGAGTAAAATCCAAATATTTCCTAACAATACATGTAGGTAGGTTTAAACCGTCTCCTTTATTGAATTTCTATTGTGATCAACTGATCATATACCTACCCATTAAAATTATCATCATTTTCCTACCCCAATTCTTTTTGACTCTAAATATCTGATTTTTTCGACTTCCTCGACACTTCTCTATTACACCCACACCGTCTATGAATATAAGATAACACTCACCTATTGTGAAGGTCGGCAGGCTTGGCCATGGTGAACTCCTTAGCGTGCACATTGAGCTTGTTGCCGGAGGCAGACGCGGAGCCGCCCGCTGCTGTTGTGGTGGTCGTCGCGCCTGAGCCAGCCGCCGTAGTCGCCACGCCGTCTGTGCGGACACCTGGTGGTCAACGGTGGTCGTCAAGAGAAGAGGGAGATAGGACAGATGCTGTGTATTAGGTTATTGATGGAAGACAGTCATAGATGTACAAAAGCACCTACTTTTGTGAAGCAGCCGTGTAAAGTGATGTTGCTGTGCCATCAGGAGGCGATAGTGACGGGAAAGTGGTGTAATCGTGACCTCTAATGATATAAGAGTTCGTATGGTGAAAGAGATGAAAGAACAGCAATAAATAGGAAACGCGCCTCAACCCTCCTATCCGGAAGAGATATGGCAAACAAGTACGTATGAATGAACAGATGGAACTTGGCCAAAACACCGTGACACACTGACAAAATATAGATCAACTGGAAGTCTGAGTGTAGACTCAGACCGGATAGATTTCGTGTAATGAAAAATGTAATGAAATAACATTAAAGGTTCATAAAATTTACACGGTCGACACATTATAAACGAGTTTACTCTTTCTCACGGTCATTCCCGTTTTAACGAATACAAATCTGAAAGGTTTGCTTAAAATGTAGACCTTTTCTATAAAATCGCCAAATCTAAACAATGGTTCCACTTCATTGTTTCTTCCGCTATTACTTCTATACAAATACTCTCTTACACTGTACACTAAAGTAAACAATTTCTAGACTGGGATTGAACACAATACAATTTCTGTTTTAAAATTCGACCAGCAGCAACTCGAATTGTTGTGTCGAAAGTTTGATCACTGACTTATGTGGATATTTCAGAAAACACTGAATCCACTGTGCACAAAGAAATCGATGCAGAAATAGCAAAACAAAAGCACGTGGAAAACTTTGAAAGAAAACAAGTTTTGTGGAACCGCTGATTTTACACAGAAAACGTCATATCCTTATAAATGTTGATGCCAACATGATGCTAATCGGTGCAGACTGTTGAAGTCTTTTAACCTCTTATGACTCAGTATTTTGAATTCTTCATCTTCAGCCTGTCTTGACTCATATTCAGTCAAAACTCATAAACCATTTTATAGAGAAACTGCGTCTCAATGTTCAGTAGAGTTATTATAACGTTTATTTTTGGATATCGACGCATGTGTACAAAGAAAACATGCTGTAGTCAGTGTTATATCATCGCTAGAGTTTATACGATCATCAGCAGCTTGAGTTAATGCATTGTTAGAAAAAATGCTCTCACACAAACCAAGTACATAATATAAAACAAGATTTATAATGTCGATAACATTGGCGGCTCCGCTTCTGCATGTATGTATAGACGAAGTACTGTTAGATTGATTGGTGTCCGGTAGGCCGCTAGCTTGGACTGGTATGCGGGACTTCCATTGATACGTCAATTGCTTTACTTATGGCTGAATTGGATCACATTTTATGCACAGGTTTTGAGGTATTTGGAAAGACTGTTGTGTTTGTTTAGTCCTTTTGGAATTTCAGTGCCAATCAAAACAATGACTTAAATAGAGGAAACCCACTATTATAAAGAAATAGGATCTAGTTCTACAGTATGAAAAAAAGTGATCAAAAAAGACCACACTCCAAAAAAAAATACAAGACTTCACGTTGCTGCCATTCAGGTAAGAGAACAAGTCCACTACCAGTTCAACTACTGATTCCCGAACAAAACGGCAATCACCTAAATCAAACCCAAAAATGAAAAATAATAAGCAATTCAGCAACCATATTAAAAGTCATCACGAATAATGTAGCAAGCGTGTGCGTCTAATTGGGTAACCTAGATCATCGTGCTACACACGCGAGCCGTCCCGCTCAAATGCACAAAAGCGAAACTTTCATCCAAGATTTACTAGCATTTATGTACAGTTTTGACTGAACAACTGAACAATGTGATAGGGGTGTGGATCTGAAATGATTTAATTTAGCGTTAGACCTTCTTGATCATCGTTCTGTTTTTTGATGTTGGCAGTATTATTGACGCCGAAAACTACAGAACAGTGAAAACCATATAACTGTCAAACGAAGATATGGAAGATTCAGCTTCTGAGTGTGACTTGCGATAGCCTAATTGCTAAGACGTCTGGAGTACTCATCTTGCACTCATCCAGAAGACGCTGGTTCAAATCCCACTTGTAGCTGAATTTTTGTTTCCTCAAAAATCATCTTTAGTAAAAACGGTGACTGTATGAAAGTTACTGCATTTACTTGAATTGACTTAGATCGATCAGAAAGAAGGGCTCGCGTGGTGGATTATGGCTGACTCCCTCTCTCAGAGAGGAGGCCTGTGTCCCAGCAGTGGGAACATTATAGGCTGATGATGATGATCAAGAAGAGCTTGATTGTTAAGATACACATGCTATGAGAGCGTAAAAGACGTCAGTTATATTGTTTCAGACGATGCGTCTCTAAATTGCGCCTGAACTTTATTCGACAATAATTATAGTCGTGATCGGCAGAAGAAGATGGCTTCGATAAGTGTGTTCGCCTCTTCGATCATTAATAAAGTTCGATCTTTTGACGGATTAGGGGAGTAACCAATTGACCACACAGCATTGCCAAACAAAATAGTACAAAATTATTTCAGCGACTTATTTTTGTGTTGTAAAACAAAAGTTACTAGCAACAGGAAATGTTGAATGACGCTATAAGCAAATGTTCAGTTTTCAACTGTAAACAAAGTTGTTCCAATATTCTGAATTTCGGTGGACAAAGTTCAGTAACATTTGCTAAACGTGGTATCCAGTAATGTAACGAAAAAGACAACTGTGACTGAGGGTCGCTTTTGAGCACGGCCAACTTGAATCAGATTGTAAGAATATTTCTCAACGATTCTGGAAATAGGGTCCATCAGTCACGGATAAAATGTAAGACGTCTACATACAATACTGAATTTAAATGAGGTTAAAAATGATGACAAACTGACAGAAAATCCAAAGACAAAAGTAGATCTGAAGCTGTCAGTTACACAATATCTCATGTTCAACTTTTTCAATTTCACAGGACTGAAGAAAGCTGCCAACAATAATACGGACATTTTTTTATTTACATACAATTATTTCATTGTATTTCGTCGCCAAAACACTTTGTTTTGTGACGGAAATAACGTATCTGCCGCCAAGTTTCAATCTTGTTGACATTACAAGCCACTTTCAAACAATCTTCCGGCCGGCAAAAAACTGGATGCAAATAATTTGGCGATACCAATATCTACAGCTTTGTTGCTGAATTTAATGAATAAACAAACCTGAGACATCAGAAACTGGTTGCGTAGCAGTCACGGTCACAGATACCGATACCGGAGTCACGGACACGGGAGAAACGGATACCGGCGACACCTGAGCCACGGGGGCGACTGGCGCGACCGCCACCGGCTGAGACAACGACTGTTTCACGATACACCGAGACATAATAATATCTCACTTATATCACAACACATAAAACTACAAACAAACATTCGTCTGACAAACGTATCCCGTCGCAACAAACATTCGACTGTCGACCTGTTCCAAATATGAAATTTGTTTATTTTTAATTTTGGCGCCAAGTTTACGTAGAGACGCTTGCTAGCCAAGTATTTACATTCAACCTGTGACAAATCGAGAATCGGTATGATACCATATTAAAATCGATTACATAAATTAATTAGTGTTGATGATGAACTATTATTGGACAATAGAAACGAATGATGATAGGAATAGAAAAATAAGTGTTTGTAAATATAATTGCACATACATTTAAAATCACTACAGATATTGTTGTGCCCACAGAAAGCAAGTCAAGTGAGTAAAAATAAAAATATTTGTATACAACTAAAACCATTTCCCAAATTTTTAAACTTACTCCAACCATGACCATCAGGTCATCCTCATTTAGGTGTCATATCCTTCACTTACCGGGAGGTCTGTAGATTTCCAGCGTAGGTTTTCCTTTAGCATTGGTCAGGATCATGCTCCGTCTCTTCGCATTGTTGAACTGAAAAAAGAAGTAAACTTAAAGATTCATCATTGATCACTGACTTAGAGACGGTTTTTTTTAAATCTGTTACAACACTAGCGTCGAAAGCAAATGGCGCCACTTGATTCAAAGTCACATAATTTCTCACCATGCAGGCAGGTGTTTATAGAAATCTGTATTTCCCTGCTAAAGGGCTGTCCCTTTTTAAACGAGTGACAAATCGGCCCTCCACCCAAAACATCAACATTTTGGCTGTCCAGACACAAATTATTTCCAGATTTACATCTCAATGTCTAGGATGATGAAACTATGTAATCATCGACTAATATAACATTTTAATCCTTTTGTTTGTTTAGTTACATCATGTTTCCTTGGGTCTGAAATATTAGTAGGTACGGCAGATCCGCATAAAATTTATGTTTTATTTTAGTGGTTGCAGATGGTCTGTGGACTCAAAACTGTCTTTCACGGAGCCCTGGTAGCTTACCATTACGTCTTACAGCGAGAGTTTTTCCACTGTGTCAACGAGAAGGCGCTATTCGACTTGTATAGCTTTGCCTCATTTCCACAGTGAAATAATAAAAACCACTCTAAGACGTCGTTGTAGGCCCCTGGATGATTTTGGAGTTTAGATGACATTAATTATGAAATTTCTCGTAGAGTTTGTATTGAATAACAAGATGGCAGAGTTACTCAGAAGATCATTGCAGAAACTACAACAGCTATTTAAATCAATACAGACATGCAGCTGGTGACCCAGTCGTATCAGCCCTGACTCACGAGTTGTACGTGGGTCGTACTTTGTGTAATTTATTTCATCACCACTGCTCTCTAAACGGTGAAGGAAAACATCGTGAGGAAACCGGCATGTCCTAGGAACATCAAATTCTTAGACATGTGACATCTACCAACCCGCACAGGGCCTGCATGGTGGATTATGAACCATTCCCTCTCACAGAGAGGAGGCCTGTGGCTCAGCAATGGGAATATTGATGATGATGAGACATGCAGCCAGTGAAATGATTTCAGTGGTTATGATCTACCAAATGCAAATTATTATGACCTCGACTCATGAGATTTGAGACACTAATCCACAAGGCAAATAGAAAGATAGCAAGAAGGAATAGCATAGCGTGAAGTGGTATCACAAATATATATAACCCCTGAAATTGACCAATCTATTCTGTTATTTTTTGTTTTCTTAATAATTACTTTCCGATAATATGTCAAGACTTAGATTACAAAATAAAGGCAAAGGCTATCGAAGTATGCAGACAGGACGTAGGCGTCGGAATAGAGCGTGTCGCGATCCTACCTACGCGTTAACTGCAATCGTACTAGAAATCCTTAGCACATACCAAGGTCTTGCTAACTTAATCAAACAATTCCACACTAGGCTGTTGCAACTTCGTAAAATATTGCCGCCATTTAAAATACGCTAGGCTATTTTTGTTCTACGATGAGGCCCTTTAGGACAAGGCCGTTCCTATTACAGTATTGTATACAGGAGATGACGAGATGACCCATTTTCTGCTCATAAACAGCATAGGATCTCACGGTCAAAAATAGAAAATAAGTCACAGAAATAGACCAGATATAATTATTACCTGATTGTGATGCATGTTGTGATGGGATTGAGGGCGTATGAAGCTCCTCTCACGCATGATGACGCCAGGCGATGCGAAGTCCTGCATCCTGTAGCTCCTCTGCAGCTCGTTACCAACACCGATTTGAGTCTGCATCTTGCCGATTGTGCTAATTAATTTAACGGTGTCAAGCACTATGTTTAGATTATCTGTGGCACTGCCCACGGTTTCCCGCCTTATTTGACAGCGGGCCTTTTACTTTTTAAAAGTTCACTGCTTTTTTTTCTTTGGTTATCGATGCACTCAGGCATTCAGTTTAGTTTTTTTTTTTTAATAATTTAAATACGTAGTCAGAAATCTCTAATATATTTTATCCTCTATCGATTACAAAAATGATTATTATCAAAATAAATACACTAGATCAATGACTAGTATTATAGTTACTTTACGCAATGTCACACTTATTATGATTAAGTATATTTTTTGCTATTTACAATTTTAAAATAAACAACTAACAATACAACGGGCAATACGCGTTAAAAATGCGATTTGAAAACAGCAAAGCGATTAAAATAATATAATTAATTAGTAAAATAATCACAATTTTGGTATTGTGACGTCACGTTAGAGATCACTATTTTTCTCCTTTTATATATGCATATATAAATGTACATAAATTAAAACCCTCTGTCGTGGCCACTGATAGAGGGCGTTCTGTCGAGATTTTTTTTCGTTTTTTTTTAGTACGGCTTTGTACAAGAAATAGTGCAGGTATATTGTAGTGCCTGACAGTCACCGAGCGATTTTTTTACAATTTTTTCGAGGGGCCGAGAAGTTACTTCTTCAGCGCCAAACTCGAATCGTTTCGTCGAAGGGGTTACTTGAACCCTAATCTGGAACAAGAAATAACAAATACTTAACATTTCAAAATTGTATGCATTATTGGCGTTTTACAGACAATCATGGTAAGCTCAAGGTACCCGAAGTGTTTATCTAATTCATATTGGTAGAGTTGCCATCTCTAAAATTTAAAAACCAGGACAAGATGCGTGAAAACCCCGGGTTTTAGAGCTTTGGGTTCTAAAATCCGGGGTTTGCGGTTTACTTTTTTAGTACGGGTACCCAGACGGAGATGTCAAAAGGTTTTTTGGGTTGTTATAAATGAAAAATGTCATAAACCACTTTTTTATTTTTAAACCCGGGCTGCAAATGAAGCCCTGGACGCCCTTTAAACTAAGACAAATCCGCGGAAACCCGGACGGATGGCAACCCTAGCTATAGCGTATCTTAAAAACGAACCGTTTTCATACTTTTTTAAAAGGACCGCGATAAACATAATATTTTTAGTAAAACCGTTTTCAATAACAAGTTCTTTCAACTTTTCGTCTCTGTGAGATGAGTCACAAGGCTAAGCCCAGTTTCCCAAAATGGCGGCAATACCTACAAACGCAGGTAAACGCAGAAACAAGCAAAAAGTCGTATCTGAAGAATTGAATTCAACAAAGAGGAGATAGTCATGAATACTACCAGTCGCCCCCACAGATCCTGACTTTTCAGTGTCTAAAAAGGGCCCAATCGGAGCATTTTGTAAGTCATCATCATCAGCCTATATCATTCCCACTGCTGGGACACAGGCCTCCTCTCTTCTGAGAGAGAATGGGCCATAATCCACCACGCGGGCCCAGTGCGGATTGGCAGATGTCACATGTCTTCGAATTTGATGGTTCTACGACATGCCGGTTTCCTCACGATGTTTTCCTTCACCGTTTTGAGAGCAGTGGTGATGAAATAAATTACACAAAGTAATGCGCCAAGCTGGGTTCGAACCCACGACCCACAACTCGTAAGTCGGGACCGATACCACTGCGCCACCACTGCTCTAAGCATCTCTGCTCTATTTTGTAAGTATGGGTATGCAAAATGCTAAGTTATCTATTTTCTTCAGTGCGTTACAATAGCATTTTTTTTTCCAAAGAATTTCCAAAATTAGAGGGTTTTATAATTTGCAAAATAAGAACCTTAAAAGAATTATTTATGCAGCTTGTGCACATATAATCCAAATTAAATAAATTGAAAACTCGTGTTTTTCAGGCGTATACATATCCGTATTACATCATTTCCTTATAATAGTTATTCAGGTGTTCATTTGAACACTATCTTTTCAGTTCAATAACCGGTTTTTAATACTGCACATCGTTGCCGTCAGTTGAAAATAAAGGAAACTACCAATTACGTGAGCTATTACGTTAGCCTTGTGTTCACTTTGGTGCTGTGGTAATAGGCGTAATTTTAACACTAGTTGGGCTTATATTGTGTAAAATATTTTGTCTGCTTTCGAGTTACAAATAGCTATCATCGTCCTGCTTAATGCCATCGGCATCCATTTTTCACCAGGAAGAGGCAAGGGCTGAGAATTGACCCTTGGTGTAAGCCGAGAGCCACTTTGAATAAAAGACTCATTATCATGTAATAATATGTTTCTTCTAAAACAATCATTACAAATAATTAATTTTTCCAATGAAAATTATTTAGTCTACACGTGGTACGATTCATTTATAATGCATTAGATTATTATCGCCCACTCAACTCATTCAAAAGCTTCAGTTTGATGCAAAGCTCATTGAAATTTCGTAATATTCACAGAGTAAAAATATAGTTCAACCCGATTCTTAAGCTTCCAGCCTTTCGTTCACAGTCGAATGTTGCAAGAGCATAAACAAGCTTTTTTATATGTTTGTACCATTTTATATGTTGTGTAAAACTACTGTAGTACCTACTATATTAATAGCTTGGGTGAAAATGCTGTATTTGTTGTGCAGAGCAGAACTTTAAAATCCACATCAGACATTTTTATATCTGCTAAAAATTGTTTCCTAAAATTGAGAATATCTGAATTTATGACCTACAATAAAATCTAGTTTTATCTATGACTATGTTAGCCAAAACCGAGTTATCTTTAATCTCATAAAGTCTCACTCATTTGGCTCAATTGCGCATTCAAATGTACCTAATAAAGAAATAAACACAATTCAGGTTTTTCCTTCAACATAAGTTTTTTTTTTCAGAGCTACTGTCTTCACTAATGTGAGGTAGAAAACAACGCTTCTCTGTCTGACAGTGATGTATCAATTATGTGTTGTCGGGTGTGTGACAGAAATATCAATGGAAACGAGCTGAAACTGCAGAGTGCGTTGAACTGTGCGTACGCGCAGCGGCACGACAGAGAAATAACTTTGTTTTCACCTGAAATCGTTTCACGGATTTGAGAAATCTTACGAATTGTTAAATAGAGAGATGAATGTTAACTATTTGAAGAAGGAATTGAATGATAATTAACAAAAGAAGAACTAAACTGATGGATGTACGATTGTGCGTACAATAATTTAAGACATTTCAAGAGGTGATCAAATAGTTCTCAATCGTATTTTTAATCGTACTTCGCGAACTAAATGATATATCAACTGTTAAGTATTGAACATTTTCGCAGCTCGTTATAAAACTAATAAATATTAATAAACGTAATTACAAAGCGCTAAACAAGTCATCGGTGCGATTTCTAATAAAAAATGCGAAACAGAAATGTTCTTGTTTACTCTACATTAATTAACTATGT
Organism: Agrotis ipsilon; assembly: GCA_028554685.1. Classification (NCBI taxonomy): domain Eukaryota; kingdom Metazoa; phylum Arthropoda; class Insecta; order Lepidoptera; family Noctuidae; genus Agrotis; species Agrotis ipsilon. The sequence goes on along the minus strand of CM052969.1, from coordinate 14,871,906 downwards.
TTTGTAATTAACTGCAGTTTTTTTTAACTCCAACGTTATTATAAAAAATGTACAAATATAAACTAACAAAATTGACTTGCATTATTCATATACTGCTTGCTCGATCTCAAATTTTAAACTTTCTGACTTTCAACCGAAGTTAGAAAATGGCTGTTAAGAGATTAAGATTTGCCGAAAATTTTCCGATTTACATATTTGAGAATTTGATGGTTCTGACACGGGCAGGGAGGCTAAACCAAACGCTATTGACGATGCTAGACAGCGAGGCACTGGCTAGGGTGTTTACCCCGTAAATAAATTCGAAGATGTATAAGGGTTCGAATCACCAGACAGGTGAGGAGACGCGATGAAAATTTCAACTAATGAAATTGGTAAATTAAAACAAGCTTCTTTTTCGATGGCCACTGAGCCTTAAGCGCGTGACCCCAAAGGCTCAAGTCCATCCTCAGTGTTGAGTACGATGGTACAGTACAGATGGTACATTTGTAGTGCTGCTGTGCACAGCGAGGTTCAGAAGAAACTGCTTCACGGTCTCCCAGAGACTAGCCCTAGCAGGCATTGCACAGAGGATCTCTGGAGCTGGTTTTTTAAGAAGACTCAGACAGAGAACTTTACGTGCTGTTGATGATCAGCGGGGTGCTTTTAGTGAGGTAAAAGTCCCACATTCCCTGGCCTTATCCCCGAAGAACGGGCGCCTTTTGAAGAACTCCCCAGACAAAAAAGATAGACTATTAACGCAGACGATTGTGTATTATATCATGTTAGTTGTAAGGTACGCAATACAATGACTCACCGCTCTCTCGTAGCAGTCTGTCGTTTCGTCCTCTGCACTAGAGACTCGTTCACGTACTCGTATTTAATTCACTGCAACAATGAGAAAGTTAAAATTAATTAATCATTTTTAATGTAATTAATCTTTGATGCATTCGTTTTTAGTTGCAACGAGATTTGAAAGAGAATTGAGTGGGATTTACGATTTTAAAAATCTTGATGAGTCTTTCACTTTTGTTTTTAATATTTCTGTAGTCTTCACTCTACAATCAGTAATTACTAGATCTGAATTAAAGCTCTCTTCCACGCACTTAGAGAAGCTTTGTGTCCCTAATTAATGTTAAAACTGCTGGGATATTCTATTCTTTCCTTATTGCTGCCGTCCTGCTGTCACCACCTTTCTAGATCTATGCTCTTTCATAGTACTTCCATCGTTTCTTTAGGCCTGAGACTTTTCTCAATTTTCCCTTCAAGTTAAATGCAAAAAGCCTATAAGCGTCTCCAAAAGCCCCATCTATTTCTGTATCAAAATTTAATTTTCTTTGAGTAATTTAGACAAGAAAGAGCACAAACACATTAGCTACAACTTTTACAATATTAGTTAGGATTAAGATTTGTTTAAAGTTTAAGTAGCAAGTCTAAAGTAATCAATGATACCTTATATGAAATATCATACAAGTAAATATGTCATTGTTGAACAATAACACATTATGTGCGTTACGCATTGATGTACGTTATGGCTTCTTGCGTGAGTTACTCTAGGCTAGAATAAAGAAAACTAGAACAAGGTTGAGAACTCTTTGCCTCTTGTGATTTATGAAAACGGTTCATGATTTGTGGGAGATCGATTGTTTTTCAACCGCTTCCTGAAGGCGACGATATTTCTTGTTCCTATCAATATTCTACATATTCATTCTTCTACGACTTAGTGACTATTGCCTTTTTTTGATCAAACAATCAGCATTTCAATTCAACGTGGCAATGCCGTCAGCCTTTTGAGCATTTTTCCGTTCCGCATAATAGATGTCAAGAATGCTGCCAGGCTGAAATGGGATTTGATGGATTAGTTCAGACAAAGAGCGCCACCGAGACCCGGAAAACGGTGGTGAGACGACCTTAAAGGCCGGTTAACGCGGTCCTGGCAAAGAAATCATGGAAAGTGTATGAGGAGGTCTTTTCCCCGCAGTGAGGCAGTACAAGCCAAGAAAACCAAAAATATGTTTTGTATTCTTCAGTAAGAAAAAAAATTAAAAAGACATTAATAATAATTTCACAGACAGTACGTGATTGCTTATTGAATAGTTTCATTCTGAAGAAATGAAACTATTCAATAAGCAAGCTTCGATGTACAAAGTAACAGGAAATAATGCAAAAACTTTTTAATAAGTGTTACCGACGAAGTCACGATTCTAGAACACTCTAAATGCACTATAAAGAGAGTCGAAATGAGTCTTGATCGATCGTACAAAAAACTGAGAGATTGCGCAAAAAAAAATTAGTGTTCTTGACACTCGGTTCTGAAAACTCTTTAGAACATCTCTGCGTCTGGTATGGTATTTCAAGTATTGCGTCGTTCTGTTGCTCCATTGCTTAGTCGACGCCTCTCGTGACCAGAGGGCTGGCCTATTTCTTGGTCAAAGGATTAGCATTGCCATCCAACGTGGCAATGCAGCCAGCGTTCTGGACACTTTTCCCATTGACAGCGATGAGGATGAATTTTTTGATGCCCTATAAATTTTCAATTTTACTATATTTTAGTCATTTTTGTAAATATTTCAGTATTAATTTTAGTTTTTAAATGTCATATAGAGCTTTAACTTAAGTTTCAAATGCTACATTACATTGAAGGCATTTGAAGGCAAGCAACAACTAAGTAGTACCTAAGTATTTTTTCACTTCTACATAAATTGAATTTATTCAGAAACTGGTCTAATCTAGAAGCTTTTATTTAGCTTACGTACGTAACTCTATAAATTTTTATGCGAAATTGAGAACCAAAGAAATAATGACCGCATCAATGATCAAAGATGGCAACACTATTGCATAACAAATAAAGTCTTGCTGTGCATGAAATGATCATTATAATTGAAATGGAGACGCCGAAAAAATGGCAATTTTCAGTGTTTTTGTTGAAAATACATCTATTTGCCGACAATTTGGTGGTACGGTGCTAGTTTCCACCAGGTTTGCATATTCATAGTTGATAATAGAGATGACGCAGTTTACTCAGCATGCTAAGGAATATTTTAGAAATGACACATACCTAGCTGATACCTACTGTGTGCAAGAAATGCTAATTAAATGCGCGGTAGGTGAGGTTATCGTACACTTCTTTTATTTGAACGCCAACTTACTGCAAATGTTAAACGAGTGAGTCTTTCAATAGGCAAAGTTTACTGCAAATGTTAAAGGAGTGAGTCTTTCAACAAGCAAAGGTTATAATGACAGTATTTTGAGGATTCGTCATCAACTTGCAGGTTATTCAGCATCAATAGAATAGAGGACGGCGAAATGGACGAAGACCTATCCTGTCTGCTATCAGTCCGTGAGCCGTGAAATTACCACCCAACTTTCTTTAGCCTAACCTTTCTTCTCCATTCGCTAACGTTCATAGTCATCATATCAAGTAGAATGAGAATCCAGAGAGCCACTGAAGCAATTTTCAAGTTAGAATGTTTTTGATTCACAATTTCACACTGAAAAATCTCATCTGTAGAAGTTTAATAGTAGATTACGCAACAAGGGAGTAAAGCATTGCCTTATGTCGCGGGCGTATTGAATCCCGAAGCGACACTAAGGATTCTGGGGGTGAACCTCCGTAGCGCAGCGAGGAGGTTCAAGTGTTAATTCCCGAGTGAAACGAGGGAATTAAGTTAAGAATCCTTTAGTGTAGCGAGGGATTCAAGTAACCCCAAGACTAGGCAGCTTTACTCCCGAGGAGCGTACTCTGCTTTTCACACCACTGCGAGGAAATAAATTCGATTTTTGAAATTTGATGTGGTACCTTCTACCTTCGAACGTGAACTTGGCACCACTGTAAGCGATCAGCTGTTGTGGCCAGCGGCCGCCATTACTGATACGACTCCTTGGTGAAAGTTTTCATACGGTTTTCTTTGAGATTCCAAATTCAAATCACATTATTCCCACGGGAATAATGAAATTCAGTACATATATTATTCCCGGCTCGAGCGAGGGGGAACAATGACTTGCTTTACAGTAGGTTTGTCTGACATATAATGTGACATTTACGAGCAAGTAGTGTGAAAACTTTTTTATTATTGACGATTTTATAATGCGGACAGCGATGGAGTGGAACTCTCTGCCTGCGTCTGTGTTACCGGACGCATACAACCCTAATCTCTTCAAAGTTAGAGTTGACAGGCTTCTTCTGGGTAAGCTCGCTCCATCGTCGACCTTTTCTTAGTAATTCCTGACCTAGACTATGGTCAAGAGCAAACCCATCTCACATAAAAAACCTAGACATAGGAAAATTAAACGTAGTATCACTATGATTTAAACATGTAATGGATAAACAGTAAGATTTTCCCGAGTCTCAAGTCGCAGTGATGCACTTAGTGTCTCCGATTAGTCTGACATCATATTTATTTTCATTAACACAAGGTCTAGCTTCAACCTTTTACGTAAAAAAGTGTACCTGCATAAAATTATCATCTGCGTTGACTTTTTCAACCATGTTGGTGTTGGCTTCCAGTGTAAACGGATGTAGCTGAATGCTAATTCTATCCTAATTCCTTTACACAGTAAGTTTTTTTTATAATGTAGTCCCTAAGACGACCTTCTCCACGTTCCGTATGCTATACTCCATATAGGTAATCTATTGTAACTGCTGATAGTTTCAAATCGTCAATTTTTCGCCTTTAATTTGAGGACAGGGAATTAAAATTCCACAAAAATCCGCACAGAATTCATGTAGGCGGAGCATAATGACATCACCGTGTTTACTCATGTCCATACGAACACACACATGCTTTAGAAACGAGTACCGAAAGATGTTATCTCCGAACACAACAGCATTCAAATAGCAACTCTACATGTACATACTAAGGTTTGTTTTGTCCCGTGTTGATTTCAAGTGTTACACCAAGATGCTGCGATTTGATTGCAGGAGCTGTGTGCAGACATTACCAAGTCTGCAAAGGTTCTGGGTCAGTGGGCACGCGCGGCTTTTGTTTTGTCGCGGTATCGATTCATTGATCGATGGAGTTAATCGAGTTTAAACACAATGAGCGTGCCTGATCAGTGTCCTTGGTACAGACTACAAAGCTTGGATTATGTTCTTGATTTGTGGTTTAGCTGCAAATGGTGTTTGATTCACGGTTATTTTCAGATCTTCAGTATTAACATGCTCAGCGTTTTTAACTTTGCAATTTGTTTTTGCTTTCGCGTCTCCTGCGGGATTTAAATGTATAAGTCTGTCTAGAATTCAATTAATGTTTTTGAATCATGTTCAAATTGTTCAATGCTCTTGCTCCTGATTGAAATTACTTAGATTGACTTTCCTGGACATTAGATTTCAAGAAGACTTTATCTGTTGTACTGCAAAAACTTTTAAGCGTCTGTTGAACACTGAGATAAGGTCCGTTTTGCAGTCACACTTTTTTTAGACAAGTATTCAACAGATTTTTAAGTTTTTGCAGTAAGGCTGCATTTCTTTTGCCAGTTTATTGTCTTCCTAGTTTAACACTAAAGTTTTCAAATACACTGCTAACATCCGAATTGCCTATTGCAATAAAGATACGAAAATAGATACCTTTCCACTTACGAATCTCAAATGGTGACCTATAGCTACCGTTTTATTTGCATATCAGGTAAAAATTACGAAAAATAAACAGATGCTGGTAGCTGCAGTTGACATTTTGAAATGTGGGTGCGTCTGCTAATCACGATTGTGCTAATAATAGTACCAAAAACATCGTTTAGCACTTTATGCAATTGTCGACTACGGCGACGGTAACGAAAAGTCCTAAATTAACCAGACATGAAAACCAGCTTACGAGTCACTTATTTCTTACTTAGAAAAATCTAGGATGCAACTCCAATTTTTAAAAAAGGTTTAGAGGCTTTAGAAGGAATAAAATCCATTGTAGCATCCTTGCTTACAACCAATGCACTCTTTCTCACGACGGCTAACATTTCAATTCACTTTCAGCTGCCCTAGAGCATGTTAACAGCCAAGACAGACTTGATAATTACCCGTAAATGTGTGAAACTGTATATTTACATAATATCAAGTGATCAACACGATATAATCGGCCATTGTTTACCATCAGATCGTGAGTCACTCGTCTGACAGAAACCGGTTCTATTCCATGATGTTTTATGTCCATTACTGAGGTATGTGAGTACACAGTTGTGTTATTTAATAGAAGATTTATAATTGGATTGGTGTGGTTTCTTTGTGGAATTTGATGTGATGATTTGGTAATAGAAAACTGCTATACATAATTGTGACAACTGGGGGGGTTCTTCTAGAGGAAACTGTATAAAATAGGGATCCCATTGGGCCAAACAACTGTCGGGGTCGCGGGACCGTCTGTAAAGGTAACAGTGACCCTTGAACGTCTAAGGCCACTGAAGGAATAGGGCAGTATTGAGTCAGGTAAAGTCTCATAGTCCCTTCGGCTTCACCCAAGGTCTGGAGGAGTCTATTAATGATTTCACCACCCAAAAAGTGCCCTTTTTTAGGCCCAGTACATGCGTCTCATTTCCCTAACGCATACAACTCGAATCTCTCTCGAACTCGAAGTTAAGAGATGTTTTCTGGGGAAGCTCGTACCATCGATGACTTTGTCTCTCTCTAAAATTTGGAAACCAGGACAAGACGCGTAAAAACCCCGGATTTTAGAGTCCAAACCTAGACATGAGAGAGTGCGTGGCAACTGCGTCGGGAGGGCTATGGGGACGGTGAAGTGTGCGTGTGTCGCAGGCGGCTCAAGACTTTAACTTAAACTCGGAATACAAGTGAAGCCCCCCCCCCCCCCCCAGGACGCCCCCCGATGCCCTCTAAACAAGGACAAATCCGGGGATACCCGGACGAATCGCAGCCCTACTTAAGACCTAGACTAGAGTCAAGAGCAAACTAAATAAATCAATCGAATATAAAAAATACAAATCTCCATCCGCCTTCCACGTGACCAGAACTGCGTACCCAAGGAAATAGGTTACTTTACAATCAGTTGACTCAGTTGGTATATCATCGTGGGAGTTAGTTTGCTGCCTACACCACTTACGATACAATTTGAACTTGATACTGTTATTAGTTGCCTTTGTATACTACCTATATGTACGAGGATTGTTAACGAGCCAGAATTAGTTAAGGCCGCAAATAATGTTATACATGCAACTAAATGTTGATGGATGAAGAAGAAGGGAAAGGCCAAAAAAAAGATGGATGGATTGTGTAAGGGATGATATGAATGAAAAAGGAGTAAATGATTCGGTGAAGTTTGATACGGGGGAATGGAACAAAAAAACGTGTTGCGCAGACCCCAAGTAAAATGGGATAAGGGCAGGAAGATGATGATGATGCAACTAAATATTGAATAGCTATAGCAAGGTTTTTACAGTTGAAACAATGACTGGTGACAGAGAATTTCTGTCAAGAGATTGTTTACCTGAAAGAACCTGTAATACGTGTAACAGGTACTGTATGTACCTGAAAATTTCAGAAGAGCAGGCTCTACTCTACCTACCATGTCCTCGGTGCAAATGGTGCAATTGAACTCTGAACTTGAGACCAGTCAAAATGGTCTTCGGTCCGAACCGGTCGGAACTGACCCGACTGAACGATATAGAATGACTTTCGTAATAAGAAATGTAATTATCAGGTTCGGAGTAGGCTTAACTTTTAACTCAGGGCCACGAAGGCTTCACGAACCTTGGTGGCCCTGAGTTCCTATGAACTGCCTGTAAAAAAGTTATTTTTTGTAAGCCTTGTGTAGTACACAAGTACACAGATGAAATTGAAACTGGGTTCTGAAATTTTTGGGCTCGCTTCGATTTTTATCGTAAATTCCTATGATATTCTACACAAGTCAATAGTTTAATGATGTATGTAGATCACAAAACATCCGTGTACCACTGAATTCGATTGACTTGCTCGTTTTTGCATCCCACATGGCTGTTAAGTGCCCAGGGTCTCCAATAGGATAACGACTCTCTGAGTGCCCTTTCAAATAATCTTCAGTAGTGCTCCGTACTGCCTTATCCTACGATGGTAAAGACAGCGCAAATATAACCCGAGTGTATCTATTTATAAAGATAATAAACTAATAAGTTTGCGCTGGCGATGTGTCGGAAGCCGTATGACTCATGGCGATCGCTACAAAAACCTCTCGCGCCGAGTCTATGACTACTTGCGATGGCGGCAAAAACTATTGCTTGAAATTGTTGCTTTTGGTTGACTCCGTGGATAAATGAGAGTTTTTACTGTCCAGATTCTTTCGGTAACATTTTTGTTATTACTTTACTGATGTAACTTCGACACTTTGTACGACAATTGAGAGTCGAATGCCTGTTTCATTGTGAGGATGATTTCTTTTGGACTTGCTTTTGGTACGCGGTTTTGATTTTGACAGGGTTATAAGGTGGAAATTATCATTTAGAAAATAATTACTAGGATTACCGTATCCCTAACTCAGATCATGGTATATCCATGTGCATTTTTCAGAAGGTATAGCGATCAGCATTACACCTCAAATGATACGTTAGCCATTTTTGCCTATCTTTTTACCCAAAGTCTGCCTACAATGCAGTTATAATGGTCCGAGCACGTCAGTTTGCATAAAGATAAGAGATGATAAGGAAATATTTGCAGATGTAAACTGAGGACAGTGCCTTCTTAGGAAAACTTATAGTTCTGCATAATTTTTCCTCCAAATAGATTTGGGTATTCTTAGGAAAATTATCATCATTATCTGTGCAGCCTTTAGCTTCCAGTCCAACCAAATACAACTGAAAACCAGTACCGATTCTAAGGAAAAATACGTGATAATAATTTTAGCAAAAACCTTCATAGAAACCAATCGTGTGAGTTTCATCACGTTTTCAGAAATGCTGAAACTATTTCCTGCTTTCTGGCGTGAATCACGAAGACCCTGACATCATGTTAGGTATCCAAATACAACTTAAATAAGGTAGCCTTTTGTCATATCTCCAGACTCATTGGCCTTTCACTGAGCACTGACTACAGTTAAACAAACCCTCATACAGCTTCTCTTGAGATGGGTTTTCCTGAGCCCTTTAAGAACTCTTTGCTAAACAATACCAGCGGCTCATGTATTCAAGGTGAAGCCACACATGCTGAGGTTGGTCTGTGGATGAGTGACCAGACCATATTTTCATTGCGAGTTTCCTATGGGTGGATAGGATGACTTTTGCAGATCTTTGACAGTCGTTACTGGTCGTCAGAAGCCCGAAAGTCTGACAGACAGTCTTATCAAGGGGTATCGTATTACCTTGTTATTGGGTTATGAAATCAGACAGGCAGTCGCGCCATGAAAAATACTGATACTCAGCTGCGTTCGACTAGAAGGTAGAAGCCGACCCCAGGATGGTTGGGAAAAGGGTAGGCAAATGATGATACTGGGCACTTGTCCTTACGTAGATAGCATGTAGCATGATATGGGATATTCAAAGTTATGCCAAAATCCGAAAGCTGTAAATTCAACAGCTTAGTTTCATTTAGGCTCTGATTTAAGTGTTGCCTAGTAGTGAAAACAGCCTTAAGTATATGTTAATAGTCTAACAGGTGTTGTCCAATGCCGTGTCGCCTACATATTTCTGCCTACGGTTCCGCCTGCGTCGGCGCATACCAAAGTGTATGCAACTCATTTACTGTGCCGTTAGTAAGTTGCATGAGAAGCAAGATGGATTATTATATCTAATAATTCTATACTAAATACTAATGAATAAACTCTCCAATTATTTTTTTCAGTTTGTTTGGTTGAATGTTTGGTTGAAGGATATGGTCGTTGAGGTTGACGGCTGCGTAGGTGATGTGACGACCTGAACATGTTCTTGGGAAGCATGGCCTGAAAATGCCCAGAATATGGGAGATTTGGAAGGAGTATGACACATACTAAAGGCTAATCAAAAATTACGAACTCGCACTGGACCCAGTTGTGGACCAGCCCCCTGTAAATTCAGTGTCGTAACAGACGCTTATTCAAATGAAAGACAGATTCGACCTTGCCGGGGCTGTGATAGCTTATGGGTTAAAATGTGTCGATCCTTATATTTATCTAGAAGTATTTAGGAACGAATCCTTCTTACACAATAACTTTCCCTTGAGTCTTGAGAGAACGCAAAAAAGCTAAACAAAATATCTTTAGGAACAGCAAATTAACTATCGTATCTCTAAGGTAGCTTGCTAGGTTTTATGTTGATTAAAATATTATTCGCGGCTGTAAGACGTATGTAGTTACAAAATTATAATGATCAAAATCACCAATACAAACACCCAAGTTAAAAAATAAAAACAGAAAAAGTCATTCCTAGAGCTTTATGAACTTGGAGGGTTGTTTTGGTGATTTTGATGATTATAATTCTGTAACTACGTAGGTTTTACAGCCGCGAATTATATTTTAATCAATATAAAACTTAGCAATGGTCTGCAAATTGCAAAAAAACGCAAGCAATTTTGTATTTCGCGGGCTGGTTGATGCATTCACCTTAACCCAACTGTGACGATTCCCTAGCAAATCTCATTTGACCCTGTACTCTATTGTGCGTGATGCATCACAACCTCAGCAAAGATGGCGAAGTACATACATACGTAACGCAGTTAGCAGAAAACTAGCTAATTGAATGTCTAGGCAAACTCAGACGAACGGTTCACGGCTAATGGCTATGTTAACATCTACACGCATGCGCGTTACACTCCATTTACATTTTGTGCTCATTTTATAGTGCAAGAGATTTTGTACTGTGTTAATTTTGATTAATTCAGCTTATCATACTTAATTATCATCTTCATCAGCGAGATTAACTAAGGAGGGACTGCTAAGCTTAGTTAAATATTTTCTTCCATTTAAAAACAAAACCATCATCATCTATATTGTTCCCACTGCTGCGACACCACAGGCCTCTGCGAGAGGGGTGTAATAATCCACCTCTTGGGCTCAGTGAGGGGTGGTAGTTGGTAGATGTCACATATCTTCGATTTTGTTACTTCTTGGACTAACCAGTGGTTCCCTCACAAAATTTTTCCGCCACCTTTATGAGAGCAATATTCACGGACAGCAGCTCATGGCCACTGCGTTACCCGTATTTCCATCTTTCATAAAGTTTTTTCGTCAGTGCTGTCCTCTCCTTCACAATACTGATATAATTACTTAATAAAGGTATCGATAATCACTGTGGTTCCATTCAGCTTTGATGACTAGTCCTCAAGGCCGTTACTCATGCCGGCAGGATATCAATGTTTACTCAAACATCTCACGTTTCATCGGCTATATCCTTGCATGGTTGACTTGTATGGTCGACTATGCTTCATATGAATACTGCTGCACTCGATTTGATTAATTGGAATTTAATAAAAGGCTGGTACTTGTTTTTGTTTTTAGCAAAAGAAATACGATTTTGTTTTGCTAGGGTGTTATTGGTATTTTCGATTAATCAACGATATTATGCTAAACATGTTGTGTAGGTATATGTCTAAATTATCTCGCTGGTATACTGACTCTATAAGTCTACAAGCCAAGCCTTTTAGCACTCAAAAGGGGTCTTTTTGCATGCCCGCGCCTACAGTGGCGTTGGCCGGAAAACGTCCTGCGACGTCCGTTACCTGTCCTCTCCCACACGCGTCCCGCCTCCTCCTTTGCTAGCATGACTGCTTCGCAGGAGACGAACGCTTCCCATTCCGTCTTGCCTCGCAGCATGACCTCGACCAATGCCGGACAAGAGAGGTCGCCGCTTATGCGTCCGTGAGGACACGGCAGCAAGCAAGCAGGGCAATCCTGCACCGTATCCTCAGTCAAAAAGGTAATATATAAAGTCGTATAGTGTCAGTACACTAACTACAAAAGAAGTGTTTGTTTCTATTGTATCTAAAAACCTATTGTCAGTGCTTTCAAATCTAGTTTTTTCATTCCAACTTTTGCTACAGCAAACGACAAAATAATTACCTACATACAACGATACTGTTTTAAGTATAGCACTAACCGTTCTCGGAGACTAAAACTATATGAGAGAAACTAGGTTTTCAAGATTCTTATCATTTTATCAGACACTCTGTTTGACTAGCATACATTGTGTCCTATGCAGATTTGCTGGTCATTGACCTTCCATTTTTGAACCTAAATTACATGACAAGAAAATCTAACTCCATTTATTAGATAATTCAGAAAATTGCTAATCTAATCAAGACACACTATTCCCAAGCCCTACCCAGCATAATCAAAAGTTTCAACTATATACCAGATAAGTATATATAAGGAAAGAATCGCGACGAAGTGCTAGAGAATAAATTTAGAATCTAGGATCAACGAAATCAAACAGACAACAGTAGAGGAGTCGGAAAAAATCAATTGTCTAACACCGCGGATAAAAATTATCATTGTGAGCTGTTATATTTGGTGATCCAAGCAGGAGATCTTTATTCAGCAATAGCTAGAAATCTCCCGGCTGATGATGCTATTTGTTACAAAAAAAAGCCGTCTGTTGTACACCTACGAGTAGATAGTCCGAAGTTTCAATAAAATAAGTGGGTTTTGTTACCTATCACTATTATTAACGTGCACAAGTTGAAACTATGTATCTTTTCCTGGTCAATTGATTGAGGAGGAAGACAGAGGCTCCTTCCTGCATATGACAGAACTTCCTAGAAGACTAGCGTAAGTATGTAAATGTATCTACTTACATTATGTTACCTTCTGATTATTATGTATTAATGATGATACTCTTGCAGTTTCGAGTCCATCAAAGTGTACGTTTTCTATAAGTCTAGACATAGGAAAGCTAAATTTATGAAGAATTACTTACTTTTAAAGCTCAATTAGACATCATTGAGAGAGTTTTACCACTCATTTATAAAAATGTAAAGGCGAAATTAAGGTCGCCTGACTGTTTTTCAAGGTTTGAATGCTGAGTGGATATGAAAGGAATAGAATAATTAAAAATCCGTTTTGTCTCGGTGATAAGTCCCTGTGAGATAATCTCCGAAGCCGCGCGCAAAAGGTAATCTAACGAGTTCCTAAAAAAGTACTCATCGCATTCCTATCATTTTTAAAATGCATTGTGAGCTTTATTTACGGGTCATCAAATCCACGTCGACCAAGCGAATCTTGTTCCTCTAAAGTCTAAACGTTAACTTTTATTTTTAACCCCCGACGGAAAAAGAGGGGTGTTATAAGTTTGACGTGTCTGTCTGTCTGTCTGTGGCATCATAGAGCCCGTGCCCGAACGGATGAAGCGATTTCAATTTAGTTTTTTTTTGTATGAAAGGTGACTTACCTGCGAGTGTTCTTAGACATGTTTGATGAAAATTGGTTTAGCCGTTTAGAAGTTGTGGGGGTGAAAGTGTGGAAAGGTCTGCAAATATACTCGAATTGGGTATCAAATGAAAGCGTACTGAAAGGGAATATTGATTTTTTTTTTTTTTTGTATTCTATTAATCTGCAATCAGCCTTTCGGCTATGAACAAATTTACTGTTTGTATCTTGACGTGCATAATGCAGGGCTCCAGCGAGCACAGCAAACATTATTGATACTTATTTCAGCTCAAGGATGTGGTGCCTTTTGAGGCGCTTGATGTTACTGGGCTGTAGCAAGTCTGTGGCTAACTGATTTGGGTGATTTTTAAGTCTGCTCTTGTAGGCTTTTTCTGTCAGCAGTGTGGTCTCTTTGACTGTGTGCACTTTTAAATGCTCATGGATTTCAGCGTTGGTGATAAACCATGGGGCGTTCGAGATTGATTTCAGAATCATATTTTGTAGGCGTTGAACGATGTTGATGTTTGAGTTCGAGGCACTACCCCATAGCTGTATGCCATATGTCCATATTGGCTTTATCACGGCTTTGTAAACAAGCAATTTGTTGTTGATTGACAGTTTAGACTTTCTTCCCAACAACCAGTACAGGTTCCTAAATCTGAAGTTCGCTTGGTCTCTTTTTGCTTTGATGTGGGTTTTCCAGGTAAGACGCCTGTCCAGGTGCATACCCAGGTATTTCACAACATCCTTGTGAGGCAAGTAATTGCTTCCCAGCTTAACTGCAGGGCAGTCGCCTTTTCTGAGTGTAAATGTTACTTGTGCAGATTTGGATGCGCTTGCCGTAATTCTCCATTTTCCAAGCCACTCATCTATTAGGTTTAATGCCTCTTGCAGCTTTTTAGAAGCTTCTTTTGGGTCTTTATTACTGGTTAAAATGGCTGAGTCGTCAGCAAAAGTAGCAATTGTAACATTTGGGATGCGTGGTATATCTGCTGTAAAGATAGTGTAGAGAACAGGACCCAAAACAGAGCCTTGTGGGACTCCTGCTCTTATTTCGTAGAAGTCGGAGTAATCATCCTCTTCTCTTACATGAAACAGGCGATCCGTGAGATAAGACTCAAGAATTCTGAAGTAGCTGTGAGGCAGATTGTTTTTAATTTTGGCGAGAAGGCCCCTATGCCATACCCGATCGAAAGCCTGCTGTATATCTAAGAAAGCAGAAGCACAATATTCTCTTAGTTCAAGAGCCAGTCTTATTTTGTTACACACTCTATGTACCTGCTCTACAGTGGAATGCATCTCTCGGAACCCAAACTGATGATCTGGTATCACTTTTTTTTGTGCTAGCAGTGGTTTAAGCCGATCCAGAATAAGCTTTTCCAGTAATTTTGAGCTAATGGGCAGTAGGCTAATTGGTCTGTACGAAGTGATGTCATTCTCTTGTTTTCCATGTTTGTGCACCATTTTAATTTGGGAAACTTTCCACTGAGAGGGGAAATAGCCCACTCTTAGAATAGCATTAAAGAGGACTGTCAAGAAAACAATGGCTTTTCTGGGTAATTCTATTAGCACCTTCTTTGTTATCAGATCATAACCTGGTGCTTTCCTATCCTTGAGTCTTTTAATCTGTGTTTTAACTTCCTGAGGTGTTACTGGTCTAGGTGGCAGTTCCATTTGGAAGTCTTGGTTTAGTGTGTTATCTATATCCGTGTCACTAGTCTGGTTCCTCGGCTCATTTGGAATAAATACAGATGCCAGGTGCTTAGCAAACGCGTTTGCTTTTTCCTTACTTGTTCTTGCCCATTGATTGTTGTTCAATTTTAATGGCGGTTTTACTTCTTGGGGTTGGTTATACTTTGCTGTATTTTTCCATAGAGAATAGTTTGTGGCGGACGTGGCTGATAGGTTTTCTAGTTGTGCTTCCATGGTGAGGTCTTCTGCTTCTTTGAGTGCCAATTTCAGCACTTTAGTCATTTTATTGTAGTTTTTCTTGTCATCCGAGTGCCTGCTTGTATGCCATACACGACGAAGTCTCCTTTTTTCCAGTATCATAGCTTTGAGTTCCATAGGCAAATTTGTTGTTCTGGGTTTTTTATCAATTTCGGGTGTACACTTCCAGCAAGCTTCTTGAATTAACTTTGTAAAATATTCAGTTGCTTCCTCAATTTCGATTTCTGTTTTGAGCCTTATCTTTAAGTTTATATTGTTTTCTAGGTAGTTTCTAAAGTCATTCCAGTCAGTTCTATTGTTATAGAGTGAGGTTGGTTTGTTGAGGTGGATCACGGTGGTGCTGACGGTCAAAATTACTGGCGTATGGTTAGAAGATCCATCTAGGCACGACTCGGTGGAAAAATAATGTCGGGACATTCCACGAACAATAAAGAAGTCTATTATATCTGGTCTTTTATTCGGATCTGTTGGCCAATGCGTAGGTTCTTTTGTTGACAATGTGATAAGGTTTGCACTGTCTATTGTCTTTTTGAGTTCTCTTCCGCGGGTTGTGACCAACCTCGATCCCCATTGAGTATGCTTTGCATTCCAGTCTCCCCCTGCTATGAAACGACTGCCCAAGGTTGAGAAGTACTGTGTAAACATGGTCTCACTAATTTTGTGTTTGGGTGGACAATATACAGAAGATATGTTGAAGTAGCCTGCCTTATTATCTTCGACGGCCACAGTTGTAGCTTGTATGTGCTCCGACTGGTAGCCTGGTAGACGATGGTGTTTGATTGTTTTTTTAATAATAATGGCTGAACCAGCGTGTGATGTGCCGTCTGGATGATTTGTGCTGTATATATTGAAGTCGGGAATTGTTATGGAGCTTCGTAATGTAAAATGTGTCTCTGATATAAAAACGATGTCCAGATTGTGGAGCTTTATTAGAGTTTCTAGTTCTCGCTTGTTGGGAGCGAGTCCATTTATGTTCCATGCCCCCACCCTGAGTGAACCCATCATGGGAGTTTAGCCATGAGGTTTGTTATAAGCCCTAGGAGGGAGCTTATCTGCTGTAGGAGAATTTCTATTTTTTCACTTTGTTTTATCATAATTTCTTGAATGGAAAATGGAATTTTTTCATCTCCATTACTTGTTGAGGGCGGTTTCACTTTAGCTTTTTCGGCATATGAGATTTGTAAACTCATTGGGTTGGGTGTCATTTGAGCAGCAGACCGTTGGGAATATTGATGACTTAATTATATTTTTGTACTACCTATTGTTTAAAATAGTGTAAGATTAATTTTATTTCGTTAGATGTTTTCGACTTCAGTCTGCATGTTAATGTTTATTAGTGGTGTTTCAGTAATTTTAGTTTAGTTTTGATTGTTTCTGTGTTTTTTATATACTTACCTACTGTTTTTTTGCATGCCATTGTTATGGCAGAATGTGTCCACATTTTATGCAAATAAATTTTACTGCATGCACCACGTTGATAGTACAACAAGTACTATCTAAAGTTTATCTTGTCCAAATCATAGGAGGCTGGTAGGGGCTATGATTTATGACAAGGAATTATGGAGATCCTTTAGACATCAAATAATCTTTGCTTACTTTCAAAAGGTGTGGTCTCAAGAGCGTAGGACGTTAGGAACTAACAGAAACACTACAGAGAGAAATTGAGAAAGTACCAACTAAAAACCTAGCTAGATTGATGCTTGCATTCTCACAAAAGTCAATACGAATATTTTAGAGTTAGAGTGTCCTAGTGATGCCTAGTGCCGTCGAGACTGTTTGTTGACTCGAAGAAAGATGTCTGTCTAAGGGTCAGCGCAGACAGAACGGAGCGCAGCTTGGAAAGCACTTGGAAATAAACTTTAAAATTAAGTGCATAAAAGGATACATTTATGCACTTTATTTTGTAGAATTCTGTTGCCGGAGCGGCTGGAGCTATGTTGCGAGCCGCAAGAGTTGGCCATGGTCCCTGGCTGTAGAGTTCAGATTATAAGGTAAGAGAAGGCAGAAGGAACGTTTCCGCTTTAAGAAATATCCCGATATCCGTTTGTGCAATGCGATGACTGTTGAGTACCTACATCCTTGGGGACAATAGTGTGGTCCCGGACGCTTACCTATAATACGTAATATGTGCCTATACACTGATGTTTTTCACAATTTATAACACATTTGCTCGTAAAAGGTCTCTTACTGCACCACTATCAGTACTGTAATGTACCTTATTACGCACTAGTGCGGTAATGTAAAACGCATCAAGATGTTCCGTCTAAAACGAACGGTACTTTTTAAAATCTTAGCAAAGAGTTTTTATGTCAGAAAAGTGGTCAACATTTTATGAATAAAATTTACTTTGAGAGATAAAATATATAAAAACATTTAATTCTTTAATTTAATTAATTTTGACAATTAATTACAACCATTTATCCATAACAAAAATACAAAAGTATTAATTTACTTTATTAGTAATACTGGCTGTTTTTGTGCCTTTGCCATAGACAAAAGACGTTGATGCGCGAACTTCTCAACTTGGTAACCGATGTCAAAAATGGCGGCTGCGATCTGTCTTGAAAGAAAACCATTAGGGCCTTATCACACTAGCGGTTTGGAAGCGGTTGCGGGGCGGAGCGGCCGCACAGCGAATGCGTTGCGAACACGCCGCGGTTGCGCAGCGAATTCGTTGCGGACGCGCAACGGGATCGCCGCGAACAGCAAAGTGGACGCCATTTTGTACTACCTCGAACAAACGCCAAAACGTCCGCCCCACCTCAGATCAACGAGGATTTTTTTGTATGAAAAATTCCTCCAGCGCTGAAATTTGGCTTAATATGATAAGAGTAGGTGATACAGATTATAGATGCATAATTATCCAATTGTTTTTTTAAGCTGAAAAGTTTTTTTTTACCAAAACATGAATATTGCTTATAACTCTCTGCGAAAACTTCCTCAGCCTAATCTAATAATGGGTCTTCCCAAATTCGTCGATGCTTTCGTTTTCGTTTCCGGCTTTTTGGAAGTAATAACGTCAACAGCAATGTTTCCTCGTCGGAATCAATTTTGTTACTGAGTGTACAAACACGCGACGAAAACGTAACACATTTGCCACGCGTCCGCAACGTGTTCGCGACGGATGCGCGGCGTGTTCGCAACGGATGCGCTGCGCGTCCGGTCCGCCCCGCAACCGCTTCCAAACCGCTAGTATGATAACGGCCTTACAATTTTACAAAATACTCCTCAACCCGAATTTTGCGGATATAATTATGTTGTCGACTCGAAATCTCTATTTTTTAATGTTTTATTATTCAGGTTAGCTCTCGATCGAGTCTACCGTAGACCTGCACGAAATTATTACTAAGTACAGATGTCAAGTAATAATGAATTTATTCGTTTAATAAAGTCCGAGTGTTATTTATTTCCTCACAAATGTGTTATAAAACGTCGTATGACATACGTGCGGTTTGATAATTACAGCCTCTGCTTGCTAATAGCACTCGCCCTACGGGCTCGTGCGAGCAATATCGCCTCGGCTGTAATGATCAACTCGCTCCTCCCACCGAATAATATCGTAATCGAAAAATTCAAATTTTACAGGAAAAATAAAACAGTGGTTTTTTATGATTATTGTAAAGATTGTCCAACCTAAGAGAATGATTTATATATCAAATGAAAGGTATTTTTTTATAGAATCATTCTGAATAAACGTATTTATTTTTTATTATATCAGGACCAAGTTATTAAAGAAAATATATTTTACTGGATACGTTAGAAAAACATTTTTTCGTAACAAAACATTACGATATTATTCGCGTAAAAACAAAAAGACAGCGTGCACAATAATAGTGTACTACAATGTTATTCGTTGAACAAAGACATCCAAACATAAACGCTAATAGACTGTTACTGGGACTTTAAATACATAATTATGTAGTAACCAGTATTAACCATAGTTTCGAAATAAAATCTCTACTAGGAATAGTATTGTTAAAAAACTTTACTATAAAACGAGTTTGCTGTTCTTACTCGAATAATATCGCTATCGTAACATACTGAAATTCTTATTAAGAGTGCTATCCGTAATCACTAGAAGCGAGGTTATTCGCGTAAATAAGTACAATAAAACTGTAACGGAATATTAGGGCTATGGTTAATAAAAAAAATACTAATTTGGAATGTACTCATAGGAAAAATGTGAAAAAAATTGACAACGTGTAAGAGGGTACGTACATGATGAATATGCAATAAAACGCAAAGTATCGTTATATCACATTACGATATTATTCGGTGGGAGGAGCGCTTACCGCACTTGTATCATAATGTACTATTAACATTCAAATCCAAAAACGTTTTTGAGCACAAAAAATCTAATAATAATAATATAATCTTCAAAAAAAGTTCACATAATCGATTTTAATTCATCCATCATTAGTTCGATTAACGTTTTCTACAAACAATACGCGAAAAGGAAATGGTTTCCTTTCAATGTAGGTATATTACAACTGCATCGTTTAGCCCAAGGTACATAAGAAACACTTTGGAAGTGGCAAGACCGCGGGAAATGGCTTGTTAATGGTGCCTGTAGGAGATCGTCAATTCTGCAGGGACTCCAATCTCATACCTACCTTCTCATAGCACAGTAGGTATTGCCGGGCTACAATTAGTAGTATAGTGATTATGCATTGATCAATTAACTGACGGTGTTGATCAGACAACTACGAGTAAGATGTCGTCTGAAAAATTGTTAACCTGTGGGCAACGACGATATAATTACTAGACTCCTAAACAACAGGCGACCGATGTCTGTCAACACATTAGGCAAAAAAGTCTTCGTAGTTGCCTGTGGGATAAGTTTAGTAAGCCCCATCTTATAATGGGTACTTACCATAGATATATTAAAGAAGTTTTTAATATTTCTGTGGTACTTACAGTAACTCGGCCCTCAAGGAATAATGAGTGCTTATGCGATGAGAAGGCAGAGATGGCCCTGCCATATTGCTATAATTGAATTATAACGTACAGAAGACTTATGGAAAAAGAAAATACATATTTCTATCACGAGTTTTTTTTTTATGCCTGGTAAAATCATCAAATGAGTCCTCCCACCCGGGGCAGGGCGGGAGGGACTGTCAGACTTGACAGCTGAGCCGACTAAAATCCACGGTGTCCCTCAATAGCCCTTTATGTTCCGGGGTCACGGTGATGGAAATAAGTATCGCGACCCCGGCAGGCTTTGGCTCTCTGAGAGGCTTTGGCCCCGTCATCTTGCTGACGCTCTATATGAGGCGCGCGTGGAACACGACGCGACGCCGACCCGGCCATGGTCCATGGTCGGACAGCGAGTTGCCCTTTACTTGCTGTCCGTATGACCGCGCCTACGGTGGCCGGAGGTCGTCTGCCGACGTCCGATGACTCTCCATCTCGCCCCGCAGCATGGCCTCGACCAATGCCGGGCGCGAGAGGTCTCCGCCTATCGTCTCCGTGAGGACACGTCGGTGCTCTGCCCAAGCTGGGCCAGTCTTGCACCGTATGCTCCTGTGTCCTCCGGGGCGATCTTCCCTCCCTATCCGACACAGGTAGGTACCTCCCGAAACTCTATCACGAGATTACGAAACAGATCATAGTCAAAGTTCTGCATATTATAATGCAATGATGTCAAAAGGATAATATAAGTCAATGACATAATGACATCTCTCGACTAGGCAGCAAAGAGTAATCAATTGGTTTTTTTTTTGTAGTTTGTCCTAATTTCATTGTGGTTCTTGTGGTCAGCTTTCCAAGATCTAAGCAAACCTAGAAAATGATTGGTTATTGTCAGCAATACCCACTTATGTTTGTTATTTACGTTTACTGTCAACTCTTATTTATTTCATAACTAGGCAATCTCCCTTTGATACTAGGTACATTAACTAATTCAGGGCCCTCTTAGAGGTCTAAAGCCTGTCGGGGTCGCGGGAATATCGAGTAACCGTGGCCCCGAAACATAAAGGGCTATTGAAGGACAAAGAATAAATTGTGAAGGACAGCGAGAATTTTAGTTAGCACAGTTCTGACAGTCCCTCGTGCCCTACCCTGGGAGGACACGTTCAATGATTTTACGACGTAAAAAAAACACGTTTAGGTACCTATTTACCTACCTACCTATTAATTACATGATCTTTCGTTTCAGAATAGACATTCTGGTTACTTACTTGTATATTCGAGTAGGTAGAGACCAAGTAGACTGGTTTTATTTTCACTTAGTCACTTAATCTTGGTCTTATCACATTTGAATAATGTTAAAATGCAATATAACTTCATAAAAGCGAACGATTACTGTAACTCCGGCGGCCGGTCTCAGTTTCAGGGGTAAACGACCTGAATCAATCGTCTGAGTCCATTCGCTATATTTTTTGTTACCTAACGCCGGTGCTTCACCGCGGGCGCACCACTAAAACCATTTTTTACCTTTAATTAACTGTAACTACGAATTTGAAATATTACATTATCAATCGGCTAGAAATATGAACGTTACGTTTATCATGTTGCTTTTGTTTTGATCGCGTGACTATTGCGCATTGCGAGGAAGGTTTTTACCAAAATATTTTACCTTCTAAGCCTTCAAAGTTCCTTTTATTTGCAATTGCCGATTACGAGAAAAAATCACATCGCTGAAATATTGCATGACTGCTATTTTCTATACAAAACAATTCTTCATTGGGATGAGCTAAGTAAGACGTAATAGAAGGCTAGGCTAACTTAGGCAATGCCTATTTTTTGCTTTCTGACAAACTTCAATGACGCCTCCGCTCTTAGTCATGTATGAAGTATGAATATGTATACAGATTTATCTCATGGAGTTCAAGGATAGCAGAAAAAAGATTTCGCGTTAATTCAACAATGTCGTAATATGCACAATAATGTTGATGTTTACAAGCCCCGCAGGTAAAGTGATCCACTCATTGACGCCTCCAAGCTAGGAGACATTGATCTTTAGTAGGTGTGTGCCGGTATTTAGGCCAGAGCACAGACTGCGGCCTATTGAGAACACAAGCATAGACAAGAAAATCTATTTTTTATCATGCTCGTAACTAATTAGCCGACTTGAAACGATGTTTTCGCTTCAGAAGTTCCTGAAACATGTGCAGTCACTTTCATTTCACTTTTTTGATTAGATAGGTACCTAATTATTTTGGTATTTTAATCGACGGATTTCACATTCATTTTTGGTATTCCGCACCACTCTAATGCACGGGTTAACGCGGGTTCCTAATTGTTGTACACCGTGTTCATAAGGTTAATTTTCACGCGGGAAACGGACAGACGGAGGAAACCGCGTAAAAGCGCATCGTGAAACTCCCTCGTCAATGCACAGCGTCCCAAAATAAGGCGCAACTATATATAGACGTAGGAAATGCCTTTAGAACTAGATTAATTTGAGTTTGTCACTATGTATAGTAGGCGGGGTAGGATGTGGAGGTACTCACCAGAATCTTGCGCTCGCATGGTACAGCGTTTGGCGGATACGTGTTTATTTCACTGATATTATTTTGGTTCGCGTCGCCGCTCGTCGCTCGCGCAGATCCCGGTCGTGTGGCGCCCGCCCGGGCGGTGTGCCGACTGGCCGCCGCGAGCGCGCTCGCCTTACCTCACTGTGTGCGTGTGTGTCGCGACACAGAACGCGCACTGTGCCGCGTGTGTCACCAGCGAATCACCGCACGCGTTGCTGCACGGCCCTTCAAAACCATCTTTTTGTGTTCGTAGGGAAGCCACATTAGGTACCTACTGCAGCATCCTACATACTACACACTGCCCCAACTTCACATCTGTATTGTTATTTATTTACAAAACGAGAATGTGACACAAAATGCGAGCGCGCGTTGTTGGAATAGGTAGTACAGTACGCGTTGCGCAGGATTCGCGAACTATTCAACCATTGAAATATTGAATTGATGCCGCGATGTTTGGCTGTTCTACATCGGGTGTTGCTCTGGTAACTGCTTTGTGTTGCCGGCAATTCAAATAAGTACACACGGCTTCACATCAAGCTGTACAAAACCAGTATAAGCTGGCCGTTCAATGTGCGGAAAGATCATTTAAAGCGAGTTCAAGACAAACTGGTTTTGCATAGCTTGACGTGTAGCCGTGTGTACCTACTACTTACTTATTATAAACAATGTTATAATTCTGTAAATCTAACAACATACCCAAAATAAATATTAAGTTCAAACCTAGGCTATATTTTATTAATTAAATCAAGAATCGTATGAATATGAGGCATTAGGAAGGTAGTTACTACTTACTAATAATTATTTTGATGATAAATAATCCGAAGTGCTTTCTTGCGTCCTCAGTGTCGACCACTTTACCAGAGCCGTATCGAGTGTCATCCGGAATTTCGACACGATATTAATTTCGAGTTTTTTTAAATATTTCTGTGGATGTTTTTGGGGTGGTAAAATCATGAAATGAGTCCATCTGCTTTAAATAGAGGACTAATAACTGGGCGGGTTTTTAGTAGAAGACTTGGGCGCACCGCACGCGCCGCAGTCTTCGCATTACGAATTATTCTTTAGATGAAGTTGTATGCAACCTCGCACACCTACCCGCATCGCAGTAGCCGCAGAAGCGGTAAGAAAACGATGACTGCGGAGACTGCGGCCAAGTCTGCGTTCACCTTAAAGATGCATAAAGTTGCGTTGCAGCGCGTCGGTGTATGATCGTCAGATAACGTTGCCACTACCCACATTTTACCGACAATGTCATCAAGTGAAAGGCGCTGATCAATAGACTGAACCAACGACGATATATTACTAGACTCCGCATGCACGATATAAGGCACAAAAACTATTCTGTCAACTCGCTGAGATACTACGTAAGCGAGGGGGACGGGGTACTGCGTTGTGATTGGCTAACTCAAGGTCTTCTCGGTCTCAAGGTATGTTCACGGCTCACAGGAGTGGTCGAAATAAGATGGATATAAGACTTTTTTACCTAATGTGTTGACAGACATCAGTCGCCTGTTATTAGGAGTCTATAGTAATATATCATCGTTGGACTGAATCCTCTGAAACCATTCGCGATTCGCGCTGCTTTGTAATATGTGCCAACCTATACAGTTTTTTTAGGGTGGTAAAGTCATCAAATGAGTCCTCCCACACAGGGCAAGTCAGGATTGACTGTCAGACTTGTACATTTTTTTATCTTCTGTGGGATGTGAGACGACTATGCTGGATTTTCGCATCCGTCAGAAGGAGGTCTATAGGGTGCTCGCTGTTTCCCTTGACATCTCGAAGGCTTTCGATAGGGTCTGGCACGAGGGCCTAGTTGCTAAATTTCCTTCCTTCGGTTTGTCCAGTGGTCTGTGTGATTGGAATGCAGACTTCCTGAGGGATCGTTCCATCCGAGTGGTTAATTGATGGCTGCTCGTCCGGCCAGTTAGAATTAACGCCGGAGTACCTCAGAGGTCGGTGCTCTCAGCAAAGTTGTTTTTAGGAGTTTGTAGGACGGTTGCTGAGAGATACGTGTCCGACGCACGGACTACTGGACCTCAGATCCAGTCTCTCCGAGAGGCCATGGTTGAGCGCTTGAACCTGTCTTTGGAGGCTGTCTCAGAATTAGAGTGAGCAGCCTCGCTTGTCAGTTTCCTCGCGAGGCTGCTCGCTCTGTGTGGAAAACCTTTATTTTAGGTACAGAAGGATGTTAACTTAATAGGAAGTACGAAGTTAATATGAAATACGTGCATACCGAATCACAGATAAATGAAACAAAAAGTAAAATTAAATCAACTAATATATTTACTAAGGAATGTACTACACTAAAATTAAACTAAAAACTTAGTACTTAACGCGAAAAATTGATCTAGAAAGTGAATAAATAACTAATTAATACAAAACTCATAAGATTTCAGAATTGAATAATGTTTGTAATGTTAACTTAATGATTATTTTTTTTAAACGATGTTTTACTTCTGAATGCTTGTTTGTTGTTTCTAGGGTGCGCTTTTCAACGTTAGCAAACATTACTCAATCTATAAGATATAAAGCAAATGAGAACAAGTATACTTTGGTCGTATGAAACTCAAATATTGGCAATAACTCACACACTGAATTAAGAGAAAAAAACATACAAAATAATTATCAAAATTACTGCATCCTAATATATTGTGACAACTCTGTTTTTCATTATAACCACAGGTATAACAGAATAAACACTATTACAAGCCATACACCTTGAAATCAACATAAAACTGTAACACTTAAAAACTTTTAAAAAACTAACCAAAAAACATATATTTTTGTGCAATATTTAAAAATAAGAACCAAAAAGCCGAAAATTATTATTTTCTTATAGGTTAAACAGGCCTAATTAAAAAGCTAGATTCTGATAGTTTTATGAAGTTTATTGGGACTGATTACCCTCCATACCCCGCGACCAACGACAATTTATATTACTAGACTCCTAATAACAGGCGACCGATGTCTGTCAACACATTAGGCAAAATCTTATATCCGTCTTATTTCGACCACTCCTGTGAGCCGTAAACATACTTTGAGACAGAACAGACCTTGAGTTAGCCAATCACAACGCAGTACCCCATCTCCCTCGCTTACGTAGTACCACAGCGAGTTGACACAATAGTTTTTGTTTCTTAGATCGTGCATGCGGAGTCTAGTAATATATCTTCGTTGACTGCGACAGTAAGCGAGCTTACATGCAATTTGATCCTTACTACTACGATATAAAGACGTTACCAATATAAAACGTGTGGTTGTCTGTGAGTGAATACTAAAATACAGGTTTCCTTAACTCCATGACAGCATAAGTCTGTCGAATTGCATCATTATGTCGTAAGTATTAAGGATGATTTTCAAACGCGTCATGAGTAAGGGCGGTAAATCTGAACTAAACAGTATTAGGCACCTCGCGCACTAGACGGCCACGACACGACCAGGGGCCTTAGTCAAACAGCAGAAGATAGTAAACGACAATCGTTATCGTTCATCAGTCACCAATACATTTTCAGCTTTATACCCCAGCGCGTAAAGTTGAAAATCTATTGAAGTTCACAGATCGTTTTCGTTTGTTTCGTTCGTTATCGATCAGCAGTTTTTAATAAATTTTCAACTTTACGCGCTGGGATATAAAGTTGAAAATGTATTGGTCACTGATGAACGATAACGATTGTCGTTTACTATCGTCTGCTGTTAGACTAAGGCCCCAGGGCCCGCAACGATCAGATTTCTAAAGAAAGTTTGCGGTTAAGTGCGCGATGTTTATATGGTTTCTTTAGTAAATCTGACCGTTGCGGCCACTGGTCGTGGTCGTCTAGTGCGCGAGGTGCCTTAATAACACAAGAAAACACATAGAGCAAGCTCTTGAACTTTAGACTCTGTGCTCAACGTCGACAGTTTCATTTACAACAGCGTTGTAACACTTAGGCATTAATTTTTATTGTGTTTAGTGTTATATTAGTGCCAAAGTGCAGTAACTTATAAAATACTAAACTTTGTAAAGAAAATCAGTTGTCAAACATAAATGAAAGTACAAAACTTGACCATAAATAATTTTTTAACATAATATAGTGTTAACTACCCAGATTTATCGTATTTTATCTTACAAATTTCTTAATATTTACGAGATATAACACTAAACAATTTATTTATTTATTTATATAAATCTAATAGGTACAATTATTATAATTCGCGTATATTTTTATACAAATTTTTGTTTGGTTACAATGTTTGTGTATCAGTTAATTTGGCAAAAAAAATGTGAAATACACAATATTGTAAATAAGCATGTTATAGTGTAAAAGAAAATATTGCACTTACAGTAAAAATGTACATAAATATAAAACATGGCTAGTCAGATTCATAAATGTTTAATTATATTTTATTTTAGTTTAATTCTTAAAATGTCTCAGTATAACAGCAAGTTGAAGTATACATATGTGTTGAAAATAAGAATAGGACTGCTTGACGCCATATTGTGACTTCATGCTCGCTTTCTAATATTTACATGGTCATATACAACGACGATATATTACTAGACTCCTTAAAACAGGCGACCGTTGTCTGTCAACACATAAGGCAAAAAAGTCTTTTAACCGTCTTATTTCGACCACTCCTGTGAGCCGTAAACATACCTTGAGACAGAACAGACCTTGAGTTAGCCAATCACACCGCAGTACCCCGTCCCCCTCGCTTACGAAGTACGTCAGCGAATTGACAGAATAGTTTTAGTTCCTTAAATCGTGCATGCGGAGTCTAGTAATATATCGTCGTTGGTCATATATAAACCATTTCTCATATGAAAATAACATTAACAAGATCATTCGTGAAGAGTTTATATTTAAATTAATCCGCAGACAAAACACAAGCTTATGAAGATCAGTACCGTCAGCACGAGTTTTCAGTATTTGAGACGTAAAGTAAACTGGAACTTTGACAATTTCAAATTGACAATTTTCAAGGAAAAAATTGGTTCTTTCTTCGCACACCAGAGGCGCTGTTCCATATTTTCATACAAGAAACGCTGTAAATACTGGAAAAATTCTGTAAAGTAAAATAGTGAAACTCGTGCTAAGGGTACAGAAAGCACTGGATTTTATAACTTCTGTTACTATTTTAACAATAAAGTACTTTATTCGTAATTATTTTTACAATATTTCATCCATTGCTGAAAATAAATGATACACAGACACCAAAACCAGATTTACAAGTTATATTTTAATTACGCTTTACGTTATATTATCTCAGAAGTCTAGTACACACGGCACACATCAAGCTATACAAAACCATTTTATCATGGTCTAGCTTTGTATGATCTTTCCGTACATTCAACATTCAGATTATACTGGTTTTGCATAGATTTATGTGCAGTAAGTCACATTGTATTCTTTAAATAATATAAAGGGCGTCACACGGCTTTGCCACATGGAGGGAAAGTACCTTGAATATTGTAAATAGAACATTTTACTGAAAGAAGACATTATTTTAACTGCATCCAGAGATTTTTAATTAATTACTTGGTTAAACCAGGAGTGGAACCCGCTACACGAGAAAAAAAACTGTAGCTTTAATATACCAATCGAAAGGCTTTATCATAAGGATTATTTTTTTGTAAATAACCTAGTGTCAGAAAAAAAATTAGACCAGAAGATTCTCAGTCCGATCGGTTAAAAATTGACAAAGTTTCATACAAACTTTCACCCCCTATTTTATCCTCTTGGGGATAAAAATGGTCGAAATCCTTTCTTAGCGGATGCTTACGTCATAACATCTATCTGCATGCCAAATTTCAGCCCGATCCGTCCAGTTGTTTGGGCTGTGCGTTGATAGATTACTATGTCAGTCACCTTTGAGTTTTTAGATTTGTATGTTAGTTAAACCACTCGGTTGTCGCACACAATCACTTGGCTTGGCAGCTGCCGATGTATGCCGATCGGCTTTTTCTTGTTACAAAGTTTGTAAGCCGATTGAAACGGTGCAGTAATTAGTTCGGGTCGGCTTTGTTATTCAACCAAAACTGCCGAAACGATTATCATGTCATGCTTTGTCTTCTTCAATTAAATGTTTACTTGTCTAACAAAGATTCCATCATAGGAAAGGTAAAATTAATTTCAATTGTTGGGAAATTCAATATCTCAATATTAAGGATTATTAAGGCATGTTTAAATACTGCACATGGAAGGCGATATCATACAAATAAATAATACGTCTAACTTTACAGTCGCACATACAGTTTATTTTACTCTTTTACATTAAAACAAGTATACAAAGTGAACATCTAGTGTATTTTCAGCCATTGCCAAAGTTGATTTTACATACAACCAACAAAGTAGCAAACCGGTTTTCAACTCTATGCTTCATGAATTAAGATTGAAACTTGATTGGCTACCTGCAAACTTTGTTGGCTGTGTATTTTTCCACCACACAATTATTTTTTAAAGTTATCTCAAAGCAATCTCGGATGTTTTTGTGTTACTTTTAAATAAATAATAATATTGATGTAAATATATAATATGTTGTTGTAAATACATAAATGATAATAAATATACTAAAGTCTACGTCATCATTAAGAAAATAGGGTTATAGTCGTTATAGAAAACGAAAAATATTGCTATTTCACTCATAGTTTCAGGCACTGCCTGTTAGAAAGAGAGACATCAATATTTCTCGTGTTGCAAACGTAAATAATGTCAATGAATAAAATACTCCTCTTTGATGCGCACATTTCAGCCTTTACATGATGACTGTATGGTCATTGCACAGAAAGATTGAACTCATATAAATCCATACAAATAATTTTATTATTACACTATAGTCCAGCTTTATTCTATAAATAATATGTATGAATAAGATAAATATGTATCTATTCCTGATTCTAAACTCGTTTTGTTTTGTAGGAAGACCTGTTTTTTTTCGGCAAGAAAAAAATATGGGAGTGACCATAGTTAACGATGTGGAATTAAACCAATTATAATCAACTTTATGCCAAATTTTGTTAATTCACCAAATTGATTTATGCGGTTTTCAGCAGGGTGTAGAGTTTACATAATTATAACTACATTGTCTATGGACATATATTTATAAGGCAGTGGGTGGCAACACAGCGACGAGATGAGATTTTTTTTTTTATTACACTTTCAATCAAACATCAAATGACACTGAATTTTAAGATCTATAAAAACATACTTTTACTCTACAGAAGCTCAGGAAGTAAACATTTTAAACAAATATGATCCTTATCTGTATGACATTTGTGTGCATATTCATGTAAGCAAATACAGTGAAGGGTTGTATTTGAATTTGAACTTATGGGCTACAAAAATAAGTTCCATATTTACTTGAAAAGCTTGCTGTGCTAAACTTAATTCAAACCGAGTCTGAGTATGCTTTATTGGCCTAAAAGCATTCTTGTTGTACAATACAGATGAAATTTAGTATCATTCAATATTTGGTAAAAAAACAACAAAAAATCCAGTTTATACATCCTAAATACATTTAAGCTTGAGTAAAAATCACTTATAAATTCACCAATCACTCGTTTAACAATATACACTAGGGGAATTATTCACAGCGCACACTTTCACATGTCTCCAAAACATTGGTGGCCAACGTTTGCACAAATGTTAGGTGGTATCACTTCTGCTGGCCATGTTTGGTCAGAGTCTGGTCCTAGATGGCCAAGCTGTTGGTCACCAATCATTTGTTTGGTGACGTGAGGCCGAGCGCTGCTGATAATAACCGCACCACATTCTTCTGTTCTGTCTTGTCGTTTTCTGTAGAATAATAAAGTCATGTTATAAATGCTGGGAGTAATATAGATTTTATTGTAAGAGATGTAGTGAGAAACAGTATTTTATTTATGACTTTGAGTACAAAATAGTTTTTTTTCCATTGCCAAAAATTCAATAAAACGTAAAAACATTTTACATAATTTTATTACGTTTAGCACTTTACATGACTGCCTATCTGACCTCCACAACTAAGAGAAAACTGTTTTAGCCTAGAGGGGAAAATCACCAAATGCCCTGGGAGGACATGTTACTCTTCCAGGCAAGTCCTATCGGGCCCCATTGTTAATGATACGCCGCTTTTTTTACCAAATATGAGTTCTCTGGGAGCATTTCCTGGCCTTCAGAATAGTACTGATTAAAATCCACCATTTTGTTTCAATTGCCCTTTACAATCCAGGGAAAGGGCAAACTGTTTAGATTAACCCGCGACCACAGCTGGGTTATGTGACCCCCGCTACTGCGGTTGCAGTTCTGAACTGTTTACTTATAATTAGTCTTTTTTTTTTACGTGGTATAATCATGATCAATGAGTCCCACCCCGGGCAGGGCGGGAGGGACTGTCAGACTTGTACTAACTAAAATCCACGATGTCCTTCAATAGCCCTTTATGTTCAGGGGTCACGGTGATGGAATAAGTGCCGCGACCCCGGCAGGCTTTGGCCCTCTGAGAGGGGGCCCCGTGCTGACGCTCTTTGATGCGCGCGTGGAACACGACGCGCCGTCGACCCGGGCATGGTCCATGGTCGGACAGCGAGTTGCCCTTTACTCGCCGCCTGCATGCCCCCAATTACAGATCGTCTCTACAATAATTAAAGAAGAATACATACCATCAACTCCAGTGACATGTTTCTCTAGGTTAAGCTTCTCCTGTGCGACCTGATAGATTCCTTCCTCGATGGTGCCACAGCTCAACAACCGGTATATCGTGACCGGACGCGTCTGACCCATCCTATGACATCTGTAAAGAATATAGAATATTTTAGAGATATCCAACAACCAACGACAATATATTACTAGACTCCGCATGCACGATCTAAGGAACAATAACTATTCTGTCAACTCACAGAGGTACTACGTAAGCGAGGGGGACGGGGTACTGCGTTGTGATTGGTTAACTCAAGCTCTGTTCAGTCTCAAGGTATGTTTACGGCTCACAGGAGTGGTCGAAATAAGACGGATATAAGAACTTTTTTGCTTAATGTGTTGACAGACATCGGTCGCCTGTTATTAGGAGTCTAGTAATTTATCGTCGTTGCCAACAACAGTGGTCAGCAGTTGATGTATTGTCAACTGCAAGAAGGCAGCCTTTTAGAAAGGATAGCTGCCGTTCAGAGAAAAAGTAAATAACAAGTATAATAATTATTAAAAAAAAAGAACTTTGCCCCATACTAGGAATTTCTCCTGTATAGTGGGTGCGTTTGCAAACATAGAAACTCACTTACACAAACACCCAGACCCGAAACAACTACTTTCAGATCATAAAAATATTAGTTCCGTGCGGGGATCGAACCTGCTAAACACATAACAGCATCAGCAGTCCAATTGCTCAGCCACCGTGCCGTCACAATTTAAATCCAGTATTCTATATTTTTCTTTGACAATACATGTTGCCTACATTTATCTCATTTTATTCTGTGCCGATGGATCGCCAAGATATCCAAATGAGAGTGATTTGCAAAAGAAACTGATTCTAATTAACCTTTTAACCGCCAGATTTCATATCAATTGTCGTGCCCCCAGCGCCAGGCTACGAATCGATGAAATACAAGTTCGTCTCTCTCTGCCCCTCTTAAGCTCCGAGTTGTAAAATATTATGGTGTATTATATGTGTCTATCTACTTAAACAGAGACATATAGAATAGATGCAATAAAATCAAACAAAACTACAAAAATCGTACATATTCTCTGTCGGATATACCTGACGTCGGCGGAATGGGCCCGAAAAATTTGTCGGATACATCCGACGTTGGCGGTTAAAAGGTTAGAATGGTCAGAGCTAACATAGTTGCGAACGTCAGGTGGCGCTAAAGTCGTGCACGCTGCCAATACTCAGCTTGAATGACCCTAGGATGATGGAGGAAGTCTCACCTGTCCTCAGCCTGCTTATCATTGTAGGGATTGAAGTCGATGTCGTGTATAATGACGGTGTCTGCCGCTGTGAGGTTGATGCCCAGTCCACCCGCCTTCGTGGACAGCAGGAATACGAAGATGTCAGAGTTGTTGTACTGGTCTATTAGGTCTTGTCTGGAATTTTAAGAGAATAGAATACATCATAATATGTACATCAAAATATTCATCCATAGTAATAGGGGTTTTATAAAAATATAAATTAAAAAAATGTTTAACTAATATTGATTCAAAAATCGGTAAATCTATTTTGTCTTTTTTTACGAACTCAGAACCTAGCTTTAACTATCGTCATTGTGCAGTTGTTTTGTTTCTTGTGCAGTTCGGAGACTAAGTAACAATTTTTTTGTGATATCTTTTTGTCAAAGTCAAATAATTTATTTCCCTAATGAAAATAAATCAATAGCCATCAAAGAGGTACTTTTGGAACGTCAAATACTAAAATTACAGGAAACGGGAGGAGATAGGATTGATTCTAGACCCATTCGCAAGGTTATGTTCATTTGGAGAAGAGTGGGCAAGAAGCTCCATACAAACTGACTGGCCTTTTGCTCTAGTGGTTAGTGACCCTGACTGCTATGCCGGAGGTCGTGGGTTCAATTCCAACCCAGGACAAATGTTTGTGTGATGAGCATGATCATTTGTTTTGTGTCTGAGTGTAATTTATCTATAATATGTATGTATTTAGAAATATATGATGTTTATCAGTTTTCTAGTACCCATAACGCAGCTCTGCTTAGCTTGGGACTAGATGGCGTTGTGTGATAATTGTGGAATATTATATTATATTAAACATTGTGATTTGTTTTACGCAGGCTACATCAAAATGTAGTTTTAATAATAATCATAAACCATACCTATCAGTAACATTGGTGCTGCCATCAAGCCTGATATACCGATACCGGCGGATGGTGAGGTAGGGCTCCAAGATGTCTAACATCATGGTGAACTGGCTGAAGATCAGCACGCGGTGTCCTCCCTCCTTCAGTCGAGGGAGCATCTCATCTAACTTCTGGAACTTGCCGGAGTCCAGGATCAGGTGCTCTGGCAGACCGAAGGAGCGGATACTCTAGAAATATAAAAGGAGAATAATTTGAATAATAGCTACAAAGTTTTATTTAATTATGTTTCCGTAATTTTTTTTTTATGCTACTAAAGTCAACAGTTTAGGGTGCCAGCAAGAGCGTTGTAGTGGTATAATAAACATACGATTATATATTCTTAATTAGTTATGTTTTCACCATTATGGCAGCATACCAATTTTCTAACTGGATGTGCAGCCAGAAGTATAATATCCCTAAAATGTCAGCCACCACGGGAGACACCACGGTATCGGACGCCGGAGTCTATTACCGTCCATCATAGGTTACGGGCATACTGACGGTGAGTAATGGGTGACTTGCCGTTTGATCATGGAACACGCGTGCTTTAAATAACCGTCAGCAATTTGACAGGGATATTGAAGCAATACGATGGATTTTAGTCAGTACGAGTCTGAAATCCCCTCCTGTACCACCCAAGGCAGGGAGAACTCATTTGACGATATTATCACGCGAAAAAAAAAACTTATATGTTGCGGCTACAACAATACAAATAAATGTTAGAACAGCCCACGTGCAGCTCATACTAGACCGTTTTTTGTTAATCCTACACAAATGATAAGGAAATGTAACTCACAACATGTGTCAACGTGAGCTGATGTATCTGGAAGTCCGACAGACACATGAGGTCCTCCCAGGCGTACTGTTCGTTGTTCTCCTTGTACCCGGGGTCCCTGGCCAGCCTGGCCGCTATCTTCCGCACCTGTTCGTCCTGGTAGTGGTACCGCAGCAGCAACGGATGGTTGGCCAGCTTGCGCATGTCCATCATCATCGCCATACCACTCTGTTCTGTTGTCGCGTGGATCTGGAACGAGATTCATGAGGATTAGTTTTAAGCCCGTGCGACACATGTGTGCACATGTCTGGCGCCGGCCTTTAGCTTTAGCTCGCAATTGGCACTGCTGTGTATTAGGCCGGCGTCAACCATGTGCACACTTATTTGATCACATAAGTGATCACATGTGTGGCACTAATTATAAACTTACTAAGTACTACAAATATTATTGTAGCCCACACTTGTGAAAATAATCACAAATAATGTGCGCGGGCATGCGGACGGCGAGTAATGGGCTACTCGCTATCTGATCATGGACCTTGCCTGGGTCGACGGCGCGTTGTGATGAAAAAAAAAAGAATAAAAATGCATCGTCTTCTTTGGAACAGGGCAAGTGGACTTTACATAGTAGCTAGCGTTGCTATACGGTAATGGATGATGAACAAAATATTTCACCAATAAATAGCCAAAATTAGGAAATAAAAAATTTAAAATATATAAGGGGCATTGAATTGACAACATCATCAATCATGCCTTATTGCAATTATTCAGTGGCCTGTGTTAAGCCCCGAGTTTATTATTATTATTATTATCAGCCTATAATGTTCCCACTGCTGGGACACAGGCCTCCTCTCTTGTGAGAGGGAGTGGGCCATAATCCACCACGCGGGCCCAGTGCGGATTGGCAGATGTCACACGTCTTCGAATTTGATGGTTCTAGGACATGCCGGTTTCCTCACGATGTTTTCCTTCACCGTTTTGAGAGCAGTGGTGATGAAATAAATTACACAAAGTAATGCGCCAAGCTGGGTTCGAACCCACGACCTACAACTCGTAAGTCGGGACCGATACCGCTGGGCCACCACTGCTCTCGAATGCCCCGAGTAACCTTTCCGTTTTTATGTTTATTACGTTAGTAATCATTATTTATTTTAAAGAAAAATATGGGTATAGCTACAAAATAATCTTTTACAACTAAACCTTACAATATTCACTCAAAACAATAGGCATCAATACTGACCGAACCATCCTTAGCGGAGAAGCTAGCAATAAGGTTCTTATACAGCAGCCCCTGTCTCTCAGACATGGCACACAGCTCCCTATGGTTGGTTTTCTTGGGCAGGTCCTGTAGAACGTCCCTCTTCAGTCTTCTAAGTACGAACGGCTTCATGATACGTTTGGCTTGTGTTATCTGACTCTGTTCGAAGGGAAGCTCGTCGTCCTCTTTGTTGCCTTCCGCTTTTTTTGTTGTTTTTGATTTCTGGAAAATAAATTTATTATTAAAAGTAGCCCGATGCTAATGACTTTGAAATGAGGAACAATAATTTGAAAGCCTGCTTTCTAATAAAAAACGCAATCAAATCAGTACACCAGTTTAAGAAATACAATGCCACAGATAGCGCTCAAACTTATAACCTCTCTCTTTTGGCGTCAGGGGTTAAAAGCGGTTGGTTAACGACAGACGGACATACTGCACTCTTAATGATGGCTATACTCATGGTTTCAGCTAATGTTTCTCAGTTTTCTCGCATAAAATAGAAAACATTGAAATATTAACTACTCCATCAACAAATTTTGAGGATTATGAGGATTCAGGTGTTCCTAAATTGTCAACTTACGGAATTCTTCTGGAACAAGCTCTTGAGATCGTCAGTCTTTCCGGAGAACATATGCGGCATCACGAAGCACAGTAGCGACATCAGTTCTAGTAGATTGTTTTGTAGAGGAGTACCCGTTAGAAGGAGTCGATGTTTAGACTGGAACGCAAAGTTATAATTTAGATAATAATATTCCTGTGATGCGGTAGTTTTTTACTGAATTTATAATTATGCTAGTTGCAGCAGTCTTCGACGTTTTCTTCTATTCATGTGGACAACACTTGGAAAGGTCTCTAATGTCAGAGTGATATGCTGGATTGGCATTTTGGGCTGCATTTTTTTTTTATTAAGTAACACTAATTGTTTTTACAATTATGGTATATTTTAGGACTGGATTATATCCAACAGAAAATACCTCTTTCTAGTCTTGCCGAATCCTCAAAGACCCACAAACAACCGAAAATGTAGTTATTAGTTGTGCTTCGAAAATGTAAGATTTAAATATTGTTGTACCTTAATTTTAAGCAGGTTGTCATATCTCTGTGTGGACATGTTCTTAAGCATGTGTGCCTCGTCGTAGATGACGTAGTGCATCGGTGTGATGCGGAACATCTTGCGCTCTTCTGGGCAACTGTTCACCATTGTGTAGCTGGAACGGTTATAAATTACGAATATTAGCACCGGCGGATTTGGCAAAGACACTCACTAGATACCAGAGGATATTGCTGTCGAGTTCGACTAAGATGAAGGTGGTGTGAAGATCTGATAAGCACTTCTATAAACCGCTTTAAATACAAGATTGAAATGAGATGTCTTGGCCTCGCAGTGAGACAAATCAATAAAGACTTCTCAAATGAAAAAGAAAGTTCATTTTCAATAGTAATTTCCCAATTTTGAATAGATAGAGCATCGGTGACCCAATGGTAACGGCTCCGACTTACGGTTTGTAAGACGCAAGTTCGACTAATCAGGCGTATTACTTTAAGTAATTTATTTCATCACCTTGCTAACTCAAAATCCGATAAAGAAGCGAGGTTATTGTTCAGTTTCCCTACCATCGATAAACATCCCCGTGTAACATAGGTGGAAACTCAGCATTACCCACGTCGGGTATTATAATGGCGATAACTTACGTGGTAAGCACGACGTCAATGTTCTCCAATCCTCTAGCGTACTGTATGCGAAGTTGTCGGCGGTCTTCAGGGTGTCCGTAGTATTTGCTGACGTTGAGCGAGGGACACCAGCGGGCCAACTCGCTGCTCCAGTTATCTGCAATAACGTAGAACTGCCGTGAAGAAACCTTTTGCCCACAAATCCGGAATTTAGGTAGAGCCATCATTTAGCTAGTTTGTTTAAAGTCCCATTATAATAGGAAGTAATCAAAACTTTCATCATCAGGATACAAAGACTACTGAGTGGGTACTACTGAGTACTTCTTGATACAAAAACTCAATGGAATGGAATGTGGCTTTTGGCAGTGACTTCGCTAAAAAACAGTAAGTTATCCAGTAAGACTTTCGAACGTCGAAACAACTGCAAAGTCGAGACTGGCTCACTTCAAAGCTTCAATAAAAGACTCCCAAAATACAATTCAAACTCACCAAGTGTAGAAGCAGGCACAACCACCAAATGTGTTCCCCTGGCCTGTCCGGTCTCCTTCAGATGTGCCAAGAAAGCGATGACCTGCACCGTCTTTCCGAGTCCCATCTCATCGGCCAGGATACCGGAGACCCCTTGTTTGTGGAGAACTGCTAGCCAGTTCAGCCCTACTAGTTGATATGGGGCCAGGGTTAAGCTGAAAAGATAATAATAATATTCCACAACTATCACACAACGCCATCTAGTCCCAATCTAAGCAGAGCTTGTGTTATGGGTACTAGACAACTGATAAACATACTTATATATTTCTAAATACATACATATTATAGATAATTTACACCCAGACACAGAACAAATGATCATGATCATCACACAAACATTTGTCCTGGGTGGGAATCGAACCCACGACCCCCGGCATAGCAGTCAGGGTCACTAACCACTAGACCAACAGGCCAGCCAAAGAGATTTTATTATGATTGTGTTAATTTGGTGCCTCTTAAAGGCCGTTTTTTTGTTGTAAAATTATGCTCACCTGTCATGTAAAATAGCGGGCTGTTTAAGTCTGCCCGCGCCTGCCGCCACGGCGGACTCTAGCTGGGTAGCCAAACCGACGCACTTCTTCATCAGCCGTTGTATATTGTTTCTAGTTGTCAACAACTCTTGGGTCGAGTTCAAAAGCTCTGTACTGAGGCTTTTGTTAGAGTTGAATTTTTCTACCTGTAGAATTAAAATGTAAAAAATGATTCTGATACACAACTCCGACAAACTATTTTCGCCGGCAGAACGTTTCGCTTATGATTTTCAACGACACCTTTCACCTACGGACGATTCGCCGACATGACTATTCATTAATGGACGATTCGACGAATGAACCTTTCCACGACGAACGTTTCACCGACTGAACGATTAAGCCATGAATGATGTCACAAATCGTCGGACTACTTTCGAAAATAATTGTGCCTAATTATTGTGATTAAACGAGACATAAAATAATTATGAAGAAGTCTTACCATATCTAACCAGCCCTTGAAAGGCCTAAGTGCTATAATAGCCTCTGCCTTCTTCTGGGAGCACCCACTGAGAAGTGACAGCTCATTTATATTACTATTGTTGAGGAACTCGAATACTTTCTTTTTGTCGCCTATTAAGTCATCTGTAACCTCGTTGTCTGAATCCTCACTGAAAAATAAGAGCGATGATTTAAATTATTATTAGAATTGCTTTCACGATTAGAAGATAATACTGAAGAGATTCAGCTCACATCTCTTATAAAAAAATATTGAAAATTATTGCGACATTTCTGACAACAATCATTTTTTGATGATTTTATTTCAATATGTGATTAGATATCTGGATACATCTGAGATAGAGCCGTTGAGCGTTTTATAAACGCATTTCTGCATATCGATGCACTAACAGAATGCACCAACTGTTTATAACAACTTTTATACCTGTATTATGCAAATAAATGATTTGATTTGATTTGACCATGACGCTGCATATCGACCGCGATAGTATCGACTATCGTAGTCGCATTTACTACGTTTGAGGCGGTG
This sequence comes from Agrotis ipsilon, assembly GCA_028554685.1. Taxonomy (NCBI): domain Eukaryota; kingdom Metazoa; phylum Arthropoda; class Insecta; order Lepidoptera; family Noctuidae; genus Agrotis; species Agrotis ipsilon. The sequence goes on along the minus strand of CM052969.1, from coordinate 14,832,707 downwards.
TAAGAATAATGTCTATGATTGAATACATACCTATCATAAACCCTATCATCTTTCCCTTTTCTGACACCATAATCGTCATCCTCACTACCGCTACTGCCTCTTCTGGCTCTCCCACCCTTTGCCTCCAACGGTTTCCTCACCATTACAGACGGCTTAGGCCCACTGGTCACCCTAACTATACCCATGTTGGTGTACGGTCGTTGTATGCTTGTTGAACCAGATCCTCCAGGCTTGGAGCCGAAGAATGTGGATGTGGAACTTTTATTGTCGTTGCTCTCAGGGTCATGCATTAGCAGCTCATCTCTAGAACGTTCCTCATTCCAGCCGTGTTTTACTAGTGTGTTTTTTACGAACTGTGGACAAACAAGAAGTTGAATGGGCTGTCAAAATTTTGCTAAAATGAATGCTGGTTTTGTTGAGGGCAGCATGCATGGTTCTATGAAATAGAGGAAAGCAGTAAAAGGATATCTTTTTCCATGCAATAATGTTAAAACTCTGAAGCGGTGTGCGAGCCGCTTTTCCAAAATGTGTCGCTGTTATTTCGATCCCAAATTAATACTTACCATGGGAGATATTTCAGGGAACATTCCTAGCATATTTCTAAATCTTCTCTCTCTGACTTCTGTGGTCAGTTCAGAAGGTTCGGGCTTCTTTTGTAAGCTTTTTATTTCATCTCTAGAACGTTCCTCATTCCAGTCGTATTTTACTAGAATGTCTTTTATTGACTGTGGAGAATGGAAACAAACATGGGTGAGCTGACAAAATGAGACTCATTTATGTAAAACTAGCCAGCGAGCATGCCTCCCCATCAGGCATGTCTCAATGCTTAGTTGTTTTGGCTGGACATTACATTCAATCAATTAAATAGGTAGTGTCAATACAAAGTGATTTCATGTAAAATTGTGTGAATGAAAATATGTTTATAACGACAAGCTAGAATGATTGTCTCCCATAATACTAGTGATGAAAGACTCCTTGGTATATAGCAAATGATAGACTGTACCACAACCTTAACATTAAAACAATTAAGCAGGAAAAAAAGGACAGGATAACTAAATACAAAACAAGAATCACACACCATCTAATGTACTTGCAAAGGATCTATTGAATGAAGTGCAATAGGCATTAAACACAAGGCAGGCTTTAAAAGCAAAACTTACAGGAACTACATAATTATAGTGTGTAATGTAAAGTTATCTATAATATAAAAATCAATTGCTGTTCGTTAGTCTTGCTAAAACTCGAGAATGACTGGATCGATTTAGCTAATTTCAGTACTGAATTATTTCTGGAAGTCCAGGGAAGGTTTAAAAGGTTATCCTGATGCGGTACGAAGTTTGCCTGGTCAGCTAGTAAAGTAATATAAAAAATCGATTTGTTGATGATGCATGAAGATGAATGTGGATTTTAGTCTTTATGTTTTAAGCCTTAGTATGCTATTTTACTAATATGAAGTGTTACATGTGAATTTTATTAATAATGCGAATTCTAAAGCGCTGTAGCGTATTTAACAGCTAAGAATCTTTGATGTGAAGAACTATAAGCTGGATAAAACTCTAAGTATTTATACTTTACAGAATTCAGCAGTTAAATTTAATTTGCTAAATAAGAATTAGCATGCTAATAACTATTGAAGGACACCGTGGATTTAAGCCAGTACAAGTCTGACAGTCCCTCCCGCCGGGGCGGGAGGACTCATTTGACGATTTTACCACGAAAAAAAAAAATGCATGCTAATAAAGAATGAGGATGCATCACTTACACTGATCCAACAATATATCACACTATTAAATATTAACCAAAACTTACCAATGGAGGTATCTCAGGGAACATGTCAATCATATTTCTCAATCTTCTTTCTTTGACAGCAGTAGTAAGTTCCACAGTAACGGCTGGCTTCTTAGCAGGAGTCGATGCATCATCAGAATCCGAGCTTTGCAACCGTATCCGTTTGTACACAACTGGTCCATTGCTCCTATTAACAACTACTGCGTTTGGTGCCGCCATTCTGATTTTGTTTTGAGTTTGGTTTATGTCTAGAAAAATAAAATGCAAAGTTAGAAATGCTAGAAGTATGTAGATATTATTTCCAGAATAATAAATGCTTTTGATGATGAATAAGGTAATAAACACGGAATCTATCTTTCACAAGTTGCAACAACTCATGTGAAGTTTGGAATATTCGTATTATACTTCTTACAAAAGAAGTAAGAGTTGCAGAAATACTGACTCCAACGACTCCAATCCGACAAATTTTCTCAATTACACATGAACTGTCTTTTTTTGTGATATACAGTAGAATCCGTTTATTATGACTCCGTTTATAATGACCAACCGCTTATTATGACGTATTACACAGCGAAGTTTGGTTTTCATAGAAAATTCTTTCAACACCTTCGACAAGTGTTCGGAAGCGTCACGTGATACCCGATGATGTTCGGCGCATGCTTAAGTTTGTTTTGAGTCTCAGTGGGTAATACAATTAATATTACTTACTTAGTTCTATATTGTCTCTCTGTTAAAATAAATACATACTGACAAAAACAGGAGGTTGTTTATTTTGTACAAAATGCTTTGTATGACGTCCGCTTAGAATGACTGTCCCTTCAATGTCATAATAAACGGATTCAACTGTACTTGAAATTGTATTTAAAGATTTTTAACAGAGTGTTGTAGTTTGATATGTCGGAATGCGTATCTTTTATGTTTGTGACAGGTTGCAACTTGTTACAGTCTCCACAAAAAAATACAAGTTTTGCATCTGTGAGTACTTGAGTAGCAAGAAGAACAAAGCCAATGCAATAAGTATGTCTCTCACAAGAATGTAAATCTCATGTTTAATTGCTAAAACTGTTCTACACTTACGGCTAACTGTTTGTTGGTTGGTCGTAATGCAATTAGTTTTATTGTTATTATAGCTCCTATTCTGCTTAGCCTGCAATGAAAATTAGTGTGAAGACAGATAGGTTGATATGCCAGCACCATGAGGTTTTGTTAATTTTGAAATTCCAAGTTTTAGTCAGGTTTTTAGCAGGTTAGTATAGTAAATGGTTGATTAAAGGCTAAGTTAATAAATTATTAGCTTTTTCCCAATGAGTAGAGGGCAATTATGTAAGCACCAGCTTACATAATTCAAGAACCATTCATCAGTTATACAATATAAATGATAGAGAACAACACTGCTGCTTGTGGTTTCATTTACCACCATTGTTTTGTATAACATGCTGGTGTCCACAACTCCATGTCATATGCATGTTTGTGTGTGGACTTGCTTCTTTGGGGTCACATTTTATCTCCTTACAAAAATTTATCAAAATAAATTCAGCAGTTTAGATGTGAAAGCAGAATATACATTGACAGTTATAACTGAGCCTAACCTAACTGAGTCATGAGAATTACAATTATTAGTATAAATAACCGTAAAGACAAAGCAAAAGCAATGAAATCCACACTTTCTTTGTAGTATTTCACTAAAAAGTTTTACCTAATAACATAACATGCAAGTATGGCATGCAAAAAATGTTTTAGAACTGATTACTGAGATAAAGAAATGTAGTTAACATTTTCTACCATTAGAAATTGTCCTTGCAAAAGGGTCAAACTACAATCAATAAAATTAATGGATCCACAAGGTAGGGTTAAGATCTTTTTACTAAATTTTATTTTAACGGTTTGCAATGTTATTTTTTAAATAGTTTTACAGATAACAGCATAGCATAGTAAGTACAAGATGGCCATATCAATTGAAAGCTGAGAAAGCAAAAGTTTTTTTTTCAGTTTATTAGGTTCATATTTGAAACCTTGATGGTGAAGAGTTAGGTGAAGAGCCTTATCCAGTTGGAAACTTAACATTTTATAGCTAAGTAGAAAATATTATCCAAGTGCCTGAATCAATGATTTCTTAGAATACAAGAACCATATTGAATAGGCAACCAATAAAATGGTTAATTTTCTCTTTATCAAGTTAAATTCTTTAACTAGTGAGTATGATTGTGATTTGTTTTTTTTTAATCATGTAACAGCTGTGTATGTTTGGCCTGCCTTATTGAGTTACAGTATTGATTGTGTAAAGAGGAAAGTGCAAATCAATGTTGTGAAAATGTTAATACATTAATTCATAGCCATGCTATCTATCAGGCCTGATAACAGGCAAAGGTCAGTCTTGTTCCCTTTTGTAGAAGCGTGAAGATACAATGCAATTAAAAAGCTTATTATGAAGTTTTGAAAAATGGTTAGAGGGTAAAGAAAAATGCTATGAAAAATGTTCAATGAAGAGGTGCATTCAACTACAGGTTTAATATAGAAATTTCATGGTCAAGGTAAGATAATTTTTTCGCGAAATAACCGGTAAAAAAAATAAACTACGGAAACACGAGTCATTGAACGTGGTAATAACTCCTCGTGGTGAAAAGCCTCAAACACGTGCTGCCTTCGTTATGACCTTCTCATATGAATAGAACCTTTTTACTTACGAGAACCAGAAGCAGCCGACGTGACTGTCACTGGACTGCTAGGTCCAGCAGGACCGTTGGGCTTCCTCTGGAACCTGTACTGTCTCAGGAAACTCAACACACTCGGACTTGTACCATTAGACATTGTCACACTTAATCGATCAGTTAGTCAACACTTTTGTGAAAAAAAATCTTACAAGTTCTTTGATAAAAAATCTAGTAAAGATTTACGAAAAAGTAATCACACCACAGAAGCACGACAAGACAACACTACGGCCATTTTTATCCGCGAGACTGTCCATGTGAAAGATACTAGCCAATCAAAACCAATGTCATCAACTGTCAGTGAATCTTCTGACCAATTAACGCGTCGTAAAGACAATTTTAACAAATGACAACTATTTTTCAATTTTTAATGACTTTATCGAACAATAAACTAAAAAGAAATGGGGTGACAATACTAAAAAAATCCGAGTTTCAACAAAAAAATCCGGTTTTTCAACTCGCTAGAACTGGGAACCAAGGAGTTTAAAATATAGGGAGCGAGTGCTTGTAAAGCGCCGTATTCACGTTCCATCTTGCTGTACGTCCCGCCAAGGTCATACACGATACACGAAGCAAAAACACCGTGATTATGACGTACTGGACGTACGTCAAGCCTATTCACGTTGTTTTTGCGTCGTGCATCGTGCATGACGTACAGCCGTGACAGATGGTGAATACGGCGCTTAACATTAACAAAACGTGCCTATTTTTTTAAGTCGGTTGAAAACGGAGTGTTTAAAGCTATGAGCTGTTGCAAAAGAAACTGCTGATTTAATGTGACGATTGGCGCAGTGGCTGACTGCTGTTCTGCGTGTTGTGGGTCGATGCCCACACGGAGCAATAATTTTTATGATCTTCAAGTAATCGTTCCAGGTCTGGGCTTCTGTGTATGTATGTGAGTTTATATGTTTGTAAACGCAAGCGCATCCACAGTACAGGAATAAAAACTAGAGCAGAAAAGGTTTTTTTTTAAAGAAAAAAATATATGAAAATCAAATAATTGTATGACCTCATTAGATGTAGAGTGCATGCCGAAATTATGTTCACGTCCTCTCTAATAATGTTTTAATCGAATGATAAATAAAATAAGCTTTATTGAAATACAATTTTAATGTTGAGTAGTGATTATTTAATTCATTTGACTTACTTCATTTACGGTTTTCTTGTAGAACCGGGTAATGAGGGCTTTGAATTTTATTACCGGTTAAACTAATTTCAAAACACATCCCTAAAATTCACTATTGCCACACTGTTTCTGTCAGATTAATAGGTGCGGCCATGTTGATCTGTAGTGAATAAAACTCAGTTAATTTTCTTTTAGGGAAATAAAATTGACACAATATGCCCAAATGCGACCTCAAAACGAGATACATCCCCGCGACGTTCGCCTGGACTCTCTTGTTGGGCACAACATCCCTGTTTTTTTATTTCCCGTAAGTATACAATGTCGTCGATCGTCTGTAAATTCTCATTTTCGGTTTGACAACTTTCACATGAGATTGTTGAATTGTTTCTATTAATATCTTGGGGCTGTGAAGTTGCCCTATGTGACTGTGTGTGGATTATACCCCTGCTATGCCTGTGGCGGTAACGGTAAGAATATTTTTATTTGATCCTCTGAGATGGTGTAGAAGCCATGTTTCAAGTAATTATATATCTTATTTACATTAACATAATATCTATATCGTAATTAGTGTTTCTTGAAGTGAGTAACCAATGTTGTCGTGTCAATGGCCAGGTACTTCCTGTGTGGTTTCCAAATCTGTATAAACAAAAGATGTTGAATTGTGTGATGGTTATGAGTCAGTCAACCTTATATTGGTTAGCCTGCGCCTGTATCATTTTCTTGCTAACTTTATTAGACAATTTTCCTGTTGTTTACATAGATATGTAAATTATGGCAAGGTTTTATAGGTGACATGTTGTTACAAGTTTCATTGATGTTATCTCTCTGTAAATATTACAACATTAACATGCATTATTTATAACATACAGTGTAGCTTGAGCACTATATTTGTAGGTACTTTTGGTTGTCTCATACATTTATTTTATCAGTGAATTTTATCTGTGATAGTACCCACACATCTGGTTTCAGTAAGGTTCATGTTGTTTGACCTCAAAACCTAATAGGTTAGTTTTATGACACATAATAAGGTGCAACATAAAGTTTTATATGTTAATATTATGTAATACCCAGTTTAACGTAACAAATTGCATGTAATCACTGTCTAGTTAGTTCTTAAGACGAACTTAACAAGTCCAAAACATGTTTCACAAAGTATTTTATGTTGCTTTGTACTCAGATGCAGCTTGTTTTATGATTTGTTTACTTTTTAGACATAAAAAGTGCACCATGCAAGTTTAAAAGGAACTTTATTACGGAGTTTCAACTTTAATAAGCACTTTCATGTGTTGGTGTGGATTTGAATTAAATTCTAAAAATATAGATGATGAAATACTAATAAAATAGATGTCATCAAGTTTGTATGGAAGTAATCTCTGAAACTACCTAGTTTCAATTTCCTAAAAATTGTTTACAACTTTTTCCTGGGACATGTTCTTAGGTATATATGATTCAAATCTTCAAGTTTATGAATAAATAGAGGAATATATATAATATGCAAAATATAGTAATAATTTTATTTTCTTCGTGATGCAGTGGTCTGAAATGTTGTATTGTTATAATTCCATTCTTTACTGTGTTTTATGATAATTTTCTATCTTGTGTGTTTTTCTAACACAATTTAGAACACCCCTAATCTTTAAACATATCTGTGTTGTGTTAGCACAGTTAAGGAATAGATTCCCAATTGCCTTCACAATTTAACTAGTTAAGAGTTGATTACAAATGGAGTAATAGTAAAACTTTTTTTCATAATTCTTATGATTCCTAAGTTAATCTTAGGAATCATAAGAATTATGATATGCTCATTCTAGTTACTCTAACATTTGATAACATCTTAGATTGCATGGAATTCATGAATGACTAGGAATATATTACTTATTGGTTGTATGAATTCATTCATAAATGTTTATTGTGCAACAATCACTTCATTACACATTTTGCTGTGAGCCCTGACCTACGTACAAAAACTTGTTAAACCTGTAACATTAACGCTGCTAATTACAACCGTCCGTGACTCAACTTTTTACTGAAGCTAAGCAAAAAAACTAGGTTAAGTTTACATTACCTAGACTGTAACTGAAATACAGTGCCTAGTACTAGTAAATGGTTAGCAGATATAAAAATAAACAATGTGCAACTATCTGTCTAACTTTATTTTTTTATTGTGGTAAAATCAAAATCCACGGTGTCCTTCATTAGCCCTTCACGTTCCAGGATCACGGTAATGAGATCTAGCTATCAGTCTAACTTAACAAGTCTTTTTTTTTTTCAATCTGTCGGGACTGTTGTTGCAGTGGCTGAGTGATTGGCTGCTCCGTTGCGTATCGCGGATACGATTTCCGCACGAAACAAATATTTGTTTGATCTACAAGTAGGTGTTACTGGTCAGCAGGACAGAAAGAGGAATAAACCTTTACTCACATAATATTTGCAATCTGCATTCATTGTGACCTTTTCAGTAGTATAAATGTATGCCAAACCAGTATGTGTGAAATCAGTTAAGAACAACATATTGATTGCAAGTATATTTTCGTACTATGTTTACCCTGGTTTGGTTCAAGTATTTCTCGTGGATAAACATAGTGTTATGTTGTTTAGTAAACTAATGTGCGTGTGTTAGTTTCTTAATTGTTATGGAATTGTTTTTAGGTTTCTGCCTCAATTATGACACAGATTTAAATAATCTGTTTCTAATTTTGTTTCATATTCTATTTGTGTTTAGTTCCACCAGCCCCCTTCTATCATCGCACCTCTAGACACACGGCAAATTACCGTCCTCACCTTATTACTATACCACCTATTCGCACAACGCGTTTCCAAACGTCTTTTATAATGCGGACAGCGAAGAAGTGGAACTCTCTGCCTGCATCTGTGTTTCCGAACGCATAATACCCTAATCTCTTCAAAGTTAGAGTGAACAGGCTTCTTCTGGGTAAGCTCGCTCCATCGTTTACCTTGTCTCAGTCATTCATGACGTAGACTAAGGTCAAGAGCAAACTCATCTCACATAAAAAAGAAAAAATCGCTTAAAAATTCATCTTGGTAGCACATCAATAAGCCACTACTCTAAATCATATCTTGTATTTATTTGGACTTTTACCCTGGTGACACATTTTCCAGTTGTTGACTCACACACCTGACAAATCAATGAAGATTGGAACATGGTTTCACACATTTGCAATGTGACAAAAAAAATCGGCATATGTAACTCAAAAATAATGTAGCTTTTTTCTGGTGAAAATATTTTGAAAATGGATCCAGTAGTTCCAGAGATTACTTTCTACAATCAATCTGACACACTCTTTATAATATTAGAACACGAAAAACGTCTCTCCAAAGACTTTTCTTTACTTGAAACTCTATTACTGTAACTGTCAGCCTGTATCATCCCACTGCTGGGCAAAGGCCTCTCCCCATGACTTTCAACTATTTCGATCTAAGACAAGTGTGAGCCAATGGTTGTTAGTTTTATCCAGCTCATCTCACCATCTTCTGCGAGGTCTGCCGCCACGCCTTCTGGCTGTATCAGGGCTCCAAATAGTGGTAATTTTGGCCCACAGTTCATTAGGCATCCGGCAGACGTGGCCAAACCCAGTATCATTTCAGCTTAGCGGCCATTTTAACAACGTCAGTGATCTGTGTTTTGGAACGCTGTGTAATGTTACGAATATGATCAGTTAGCATAACTCTATTATTAAAGTAATTTATTCATAAAAACAGTCTTCTCAGCTAAGAACATTTTAATACTATAATATTCAAATCATAGAAGACCTAGTCTCTAGACTTGCAAATTAGATCATAATAATAGAATAAGCAATAATATGCTAATACAGATGATTAAACATACCATCAAGATCAAAAGTCAAGTTGAAATTATTAACATTGTGTTCAAAAATATTTCTTTATGTTACTGCACAGGATAATGCATCTAATAACTATGGCAATAAGATCCTAATTACATCAATAAGAAATGCAAACAATGGTTAAAGTTGTTGATACATCCTGTTAATAATTTACCTGGAAATCTGTATGAATATATAAATGTTATGACAAATGTATGAATATTTATAATATTCATTGACAGCTCAGATTTTTATTATGAATTCTCATATACATAAGGTAATTTCAGAACAGATTTAAGAAACTGTGGGAATAATATTTTTTTGACTGGCTTGTTGGTCTAGTGGTTAGTGACCCTGACTGCTATGCCGGAGGTCGTGGGTTCGATTCCCACCCAGGACAAATGTTTGTGTGATGAGCACGATCATTTGTTCTGTGTCTGGGTGTAATTTATCTATAATGATTTAAAAATATATAAGTATGTTTATCAGTTGTCTAGTACCCATAACACAAGCTCTGCTTAGCTTGGGACTAGATGGCGTTGTGTGATAGTTGTGGAATATTATTATTATATTATAATATAATATTGGTCGCATTAAATCTTGAGTGATCTTAATCCCTTTTATGTAGCAGATTATTTAACAACTTCTAAGTTTAACTGTTTGTTATGAATTTTCATTATCAGTAAAGTGTGAAACTGAAGATTATGTTTTGTTTATTAACACCTCTACTAAAGTACGATTTTTAATTGTAGTCAGTAAAATGACATTTCCAGTGTTGCAGGTTTTTAGTCCCAAATAAATAGTGATGTGGTTAATCGAGATATAACAATTAAAAGTTAGTCGAGATTACATTTTTTTAAATTCAATATCAAATTGCCTTTAAATAATAAAAAAAATGTAATTTACGCTATTTAAACTGAAGAAACCGTGTATCGGTAGGTAATTAAACTAGACTAATATTATAAAGCTGAAGAGTTTGATTCTTTGTTTGTTTGAACGCGCTAATCTCAGGAACTACTGTTTAGAATTGAAAAAATATTTTTGTGTTGGATAGTCCATTTATCGAAGAAGACATATGTCCATTTATCGCCTAATAATTTCACATATAGGCAATGATGAAGCTTTTGTAGAAGCCGGTTTACTTATGTTTGAATCGAAGAAAAATAGTATGGACTATCATGAAGAAATGAACTCGGAGTGTTTTGAGGAATGGCTTAAAAGCATTTTGCCAAATTTAAAGCCAAAAGCGGTGCTGGTTTCAGATAACGCACCGTACCATTCAAGAAAAGTCGAGCGTATTCCTACTTCAAACTGGAGGAAGGCTGATATTATTCAGTGGTTGGATGAAAAACAAATTCAATATCAACCTACAATGATAAAGGTTGAATTAATAGAAATAGTAAAATTACAAAAATGTAAATACGAACGCTATGCTATGGAAGAGTTGGCTGCTGAATACGGTGTCACAATCCTGCGTCTGCCTCCTTATCACTGTGAGCTCAACCCAATAGGGTTAGTTTGGGCTCAAACAAAGGGGTACGTCGCCAGGAACAATAAAACTTTTAAAATAAAAGACGTAAAGCTATTATTTGAAGAAGGCCTGAAAGAAGTGACGCCTGAAAATTGGAGAAAGTGCATCAACCACGCCATAAAAGTCGAAAACAAAATGTGTCAACTCGACCACATCATAGATGGATATGTGGATTCATTCATTATAAATGTAACTGATTCCGATTCCGATTCTGAATATACCGATTCAGAATCGGAGTCGGAACTCGGAATCAATGACAACCGTAATGAATAAAAACGTATAAAGTTACTTTCAATTCCCGACTTTCTAGTGTTAATTCTTCTGAATCTCTATACATTTTCCCCCCAGCTTTTGCAATAATTTTGTAGTGAGAAATTTTAATATACTGGTATATAAGGTCTGGTATATACTGGTATTTAATACGTCATGTATTAAATATTTACAATAAAAAACGCTTTGACACCTAATAAAATAAATCATGACTAAGAATGTCTAAGTCTATTGATTACCGAACATCACTATTGTAGCGGGTCACCCTTTTTTGTATCAGTGACAGTTGCACTTGTCATTTTACTGACTACAATTAAAAATCGTACTTTATGTACAAACGCACATCAACCTACCTCAATCTGTCAAATTTCTTCAATAGATTTTCAACCTTATCACAATAGTGGAAGGTTAATGTTTGATTGGTAAAATTTGACAGATTCGCGTACTTATTTAGTGACATATCTTCTGTATAGTCTATTAGGTTCGCGAGGCTATGTTAAGGTCACTGTGGCTGACAATAGGAGAAACTATTTGGTCTTAAGTCAGTCAATTCTGAATTTCTGACAGCCCCTACTATTCCTCCCAGATAGGGAGAGCTCATCTCAATTTCGTTTGTTACGTAAGCCAAATTTGAGCACAAACGACCCATTTAAAATTCACAATACGTCACGTCTAGGTATAATGTTTATATAAGTCTGACGTCATGAGCCTCCACTCCCGAGTTTGAATGCATTTTGTCAATCAAGCTTGGTAAAAAAGCACGTCCATTATATTTGAATACCTACCCTAAAAAACGGACCAAATAGATTTAAAGTTTATTCACGTTGTCGTGTTGCCAACACATCTTTATTATTTTTTAATGAATTTGGACTCTGTTCTTTCCTTCCTTAGCGGCAAAATATGAGTTGCCAGATAATGGTGTATGTATGAAACCAACAAATAAATTATTAATTATTGTTAATTTCCGACATTGTTATTTATTCTCAGACCTCAATGAATAACAGTTTTTCCTTAATGAGCTGGTTTAATATGAAATAAGGATATTTTTAAACTAATTGCATTGTGTGTTCTTAGTACAATATTAGTGCATAAAATGGCGCCTACTATTGTTAATCGTTAATATCTTCACAAATCGTTGATCAATCTAATCGCTAGGCAGGATTAGGTGATCAAAACATAATTTACCACTTGGCACATATCTAGATAGATAAGATGACCTTATATGCTCAAAAAATAAATAAAGTATTATTTGTCGTGCTTACTTACCAAGCCAATACACGTGGTGGATTAAAATCCATTCAATTTTTGTAGTTCGGGGATCTAGTTGTGATTCCACTTCTAAGAAACATTTCTATTTACTAACTATACCATCTCAATTTAGAAGTCCACACCTCAAAAAGGTAGCTGGAAGAGACTGGTTGTTATAGGCGGAAGACAGGGTTTTGGTACCGAAGCTTGAGAGAGGCCTATATCCTGCAGAGGACTGCAATAGACTAAGTTCTGAGATTATCGTTATTAAGCTTGCTATTTATTACCTACCATTGCACTTAAATATAACTTGCGAAATCTGGCTGTAATATTAGGCACACCTCTGCTTAACCCTTCGGGGACTACTCTGCGTGATGTATATACGCTATAACATTTTATTTGTATGTTTCAGGTGTCAATACTACCTTCACAAGCACCCATGGGTTCCCGCGTACCAAGGCTTCATAACGTTTTTTGTTTTGGCCAATTTTACCCTGGCCACTTTCATGGACCCGGGAGTTATACCAAAAGGTTTGTATCATTATGAAAGTACCAAATGCCGAGACTTGCCGCCGGCAAAAAGTGTAAGTCTCCTACACTTTATGCCGGCGGCATGCCTCGCCATGTCCGTTCGAACAAAGGTACGAATGAAATATCTCTTGTCTAAACATAACTAAGGAATTTAATAAGTATTATTTCATCATCCCACATGGTCCTACCTGGGAGCCCAGGTTTTGGAATGGCATACTTAGCTAGAAACTACAGAAGAATACACTTTATAAAGATGAGAAACTCTTTCTAAGGGGATTCTCCTTTGCTTCCTATAAAATTATATTTTCGTACTTAAATTATGAATGTACCTGCTATCTTCTGTTGGCAAATTGTTGCCAACAGAAGATATGCTTATCAATGCTTATGAAATTCGTTAATGAACAGCAATTTTAGTTTATCTCTGATAGTGATAACATTGGCTCAGTGCAATGACTAACTTGATAATTGACAAACCCTAATTTTTAATCCTATTTTTTAAATTAATCATATTACTCTTCCGGTCGATATGATGTGGCAAATCTATTAGAACTCGAGGATCCTATACGCCCAGTATTCTTATTAACCCCCGACACAAAAAGAGAGGGTTTTTATAAATTATATGCTTTTCTTAGGGCTATATTTCACCGGGACACCATGGCGGCGCAACCAGTCGCCGCTACCAACAAAATGTATACAACTCTATAGAGAGTTACTCACCTGGCGTCCGTTTGGTTGCTATAGAGCTGTATACATTTTGTTGGTAGCGGCGACTGGTTGCGCCGCCATGGTGTCCCGGTGAAATATAGCCCTTATGCTTCATCTAACCTTTTTCTACGCAAAAGGGTTACGCTAACTAAACAGCTATAGATAAATATTATTCTAACTAAGAACTTGTTTACGCAATACAAGCGAATCGAGGCTTACTGGACCAAAATGAGTTTTTTTATAGCCCATGTGTTTGTCTGTGCTGATTTGTGCGTTCGTGAAACACTATCTTATCTATGCCTGCTACAATGTGAATGCCCTTGTGACGTGAATTTAAACCAATGCGGTTTATGGGATATACGATGCAGGTAGTGTGACGAAATTGCAAAAATCGATGCAATTCATCGTCAACCCGCTTCAACTGCGTGCAACGACGATATATTACTAGACTCCGCATGCATGATTACGGAACAAAAACTATTCTGTCAACTCGCTGAGGTACTACGTAAGCGAGGGGGACGTGGTTCTGGGTTGTGATTGGTTAACTCAAGGTCTGTTCTGTCTTAAGGTATGTTTACGACTCACAAGAGTGGTCAAAATAAGACGAATATAAGACTTTTTTGCCTAATGTGCTGACAGACATCGGTCGCCTGTTATTTAGGAGTCTAATAATATATCGTCGTTGACTGCGTGCATAAATGAATTAGGTGAATTTTTACTGTAGTAGTATCTATTTTATGCTGTTATAAATATGGAAGTAGGTCTGTCTGTTACCGTTTTATGCCTTAACGGCTGAACGAATTTCAATGTGATACACAGGTGGATGTGGCCTGGATTTGAACATTAGAATCTCGTCCCGAAAACCATCCCGGTGGTATGACTTTACCCAGGGGTAACTGGCTGACTTTCAATGTTTGTAAACTCATCCACGGTACAGGAGAAAATCCTAGTGGCCGAAAACTTATAACGGTTTTGTGGGCCAAGCTGTGAACGAAATCTAACTAAATGATTCATTTAAAATTAAATGCAGTGTATAGCAATGTGTATCTAAACCTATGTATTGACAACGCATATAGACCACATACAAGGGCATCGCCAGCTTATGACTAAGGGGGGCCAATGGGGCAATATTATGGAGAATCAAAAATAACTGCCCCCCTTGCCCCCCCCCCCCCCCCCCCGGCGATGTCCTTGACCACATATGAGTTGTATTTGCAGATAGTATTAAATACAGTACCCATAAATATTTATACGCAATAACGACTGCCTCACGAATCGTAAAGATTTTTTCGGAAAGAAACATTTGGCTGCGACCGGGTCTCGCTCCTGCGTCTTTCTGGATAAGTACTCCAGACGCTTAACCAACTTAAGCTATCGTATCCTAAAATCAATACAGTATTCATTCAGATACAGGCACCGTTATATGGAAAATTCTAGAGTATTTACTATGTATCTGGGTGTAAAGTGTATTATTAAAATTAAATGAATAATTTAAAATGGAGACTTGCTCCGTTTTATTAAACTAGATTTACCGCCATGACTCAATCGCTCAGTAATGGTTTATTAATGGCCTTTTAATATTGTTAGTCATTTATAAGAAATTCAACATGATAACTATCTTTAACAAGAAAATATTTTATGACGCAATTCATTCAAAAAATAATTTAATGTTTATACAAAAACGACTTTGTGGAGCATGAATCAAATCAGATCTGATTGAAATTATCACTTTCAATTCGTAAAAGGACTTAAATTACATTGAATTTAACCCCATTTTACGCTAAGGTTATGCACATGAAATAATTTTAGCATTTTAGCCAGTACAAGTCTGACAGTCCCTCGCATCCTGTCCTGGGTTGGAGGGCTCACTTTACCACGAAAACAAATGCTCCTGAAGTGCGCAAGTGAAATAAGGGCGAGTTGCTAGTATGATTTAATTACGTCAGAACCCAATTTATTAAAAATAGAACCTATAAAAATCATCCGAATGGAAACTGTCCCTTCCAGTTACCGAAAATTATCTAATTAACCAATGATCCTTACATATTGAGAGGAGTAGGTATTTCTTTTCTATTTTTAGGTATTTTCTGGGTCATTAAAACCTTTCTTAGGGGATCGTGTACTGTAGAAAATAACCTTTCTTGGTTATATTATATTGGCCGTGGGTTATAATGCCACATAATGTAGATAGGGTGACTTCTAGGTATGCGTACTTCACCATCGACCAAATCATAGCTAATCAGGCGAGGCAATGGCCAAACCATAATATATCGCTAAAAAAAGATAGAATTCTAGGCTAGGATTCTCACTGCTCTCAAAGCGGTGAATGAAAAAGCCGTGAGGAAATAGGCATGTTCTAGGACCAAAATTTGAAGACATGTGACATCTATCGACCCGTACTAAGCCCGGTGTTGGATTCCCATTCCCTCTCATAGAGAGTTGGCCTGTATCCCAGCTGGGAACACTAAACGCTGATGTTTATGCTTTCCTTAACGTGGATCCGCGTAATCCCGTCTTACTGCTGGAATGCGTTCAGGTGGCCTACCATGACGTCTAACAGCGAGAGTAGTTACGCTGAGGGAAAGAGACGGAGCTATACAAGTCGTCTAGCGCCATCTCGTTCCCACAACTAAACTACTCTCGCTCTAATACGTCGTAGTAGACCCCATGTTTATTTATTTATTTACTTACATTTACCATTACAGGATGACCCAATGCGATAAATGCGAACTATTTAATCCTAACTTATTTATTACTTATAACTAATTACAAATAAAGCATTTCTTGTGAATTCACTCAGAGAACAGTAGAATAAGTCCGTCTCACTCGCTATGAGGTTGAGCGTGCGGAGCGTACGCGTCAGCGGGGCCTCCTTTAGATGGTTAGGTTGTAAGTTGCGGCATATCAAAGGTTAAAACGTCCTCTTATCCCCAGCTCCACCTGACGAGGACCGGGAGGATGACTTCCGAGCGCCTCTGTACCGCAGCGTGGAGATCAACGGTATCACGGTGCGGATGAAATGGTGCGTCACGTGCAAGTTCTACCGCCCGCCGCGGTGTTCGCACTGTTCCGTCTGCAATCATTGCATAGAAGTGAGTATGTTTGGTTTTTTTACGTTTTTAAACTAAAAAGTAAAATGTTCGACATAACTTAGTCCAGATTGATGTTAAGATTGATTTTAAGTAGATATAGAGTGCACGCATAAAAATGTTTCTCAGGTATTGTGTAAAACTGCAGTTTTGCGGAAGCACGCGCCATCGGTACACAACTGAAAATATAATTTTCTACTTTTTACTACATCGCCATGCTTTGCGACGAGCGATCATTCTACATTCTGTCAGTTTGTCTATTCTTCCGTAGATAAACCCCCATTTCTCCGGTGTTATACTGCGAATGCAGATAATTAAGTAACTTTCAAGGACCTGAGAGGCTTTTGCGGTAAAACAAATGGCTAAACAGTTCCACAGTTCTTAACCAGTCCCATTTTAGTTAGGTGCCTTCTGAGCCACGTCATTTATATTTGTTTTGGATCTCAATATTGTGTTTCATACTCGGTATGGCATTAAAATATCCACTGCTTTCTTTGTTCCCAGACATTTGACCACCATTGTCCATGGGTAAACAACTGCATCGGACGACGGAACTACAGATTTTTCTTTTTCTTCCTAATATCATTGTCCATACACATGCTGAGCATATTCGGCCTCAGTTTATATTATATTATGAACAATAACAAAACTTTGACGCAGGTCGAGCCGATTGTGTCGTATCCTTTTTCATATAGTCTACTTTTTACAGTTTCTAACCAATATTTATTTCAGGGGTGTTTTTAGACGAGTTCAGAACAAAGCACGTATTTTAGCTAAACGTTATTTCTGTCACTGACAAACTACTTGTGCAAGATAGAATATATGATATCATTAGCAGAATATATGAAGCAGTGAACCATCAATTAATGGATTATTTGATCTGATATTAATTTCAGCCACATTCAAAACCAAACCTAATGAGGTATTCTTGATGTTTGAGTTAACATTTTCTTTGTATAAATAAATGTTTTACTAAACAAAAGTTAATTATATAAAAAATATCCATTTCCGGTCAATCAATCTCAAAAAATGTGCTGTCACCAGATAATCTCAACTTTATAAATCCAAATATTGCCAAATATCAACCATATCAACCAATCCTTAACCAGTACATTTCAGAATGGTAATTATGGGAATAATCGCACTACTAGCGATACCAATATTCGGCCTGACGGGGTTCCACATGGTGCTGGTCTCCCGCGGCCGCACCACCAACGAGCAGGTGACGGGGAAGTTCACTGGCGGTTACAACCCCTTCTCAAAAGGTTGCTGGTACAACTGCTGTTATACGCAGTTTGGACCCCAGTATCCTAGGTAAGTGGCCATCTAAAAATGCTGATAGTCCGAAATTAATATTGTATCTTTTACCAAACACATTTTTTGACGGTTGTTCTTGATTCGACATCTTTAAGACTCGCATTCGCAATTTTAATTGTTGATTGGTTACACACTAAAATCGGGATCAAGAATCCAACTGAGATAAATTATTAATTTCTGGCAGTGTGGTTGTTTTGGCTTGTGGCTGTAGATAGAACTAATTCTGCTATCTTTTTTACAATATTTCACAAGTATTTATCCAATGAAATCCTGGTAATGTCGTTCAAGCGCCAAAAGAGCCATGCAGTGCTATATCTCAGACACAAAATCAGTTTTTACTGATATCGCGTGATGAATTTTAATCAAATCTGCCTTAAAGACGGAAACCTTTTTTTTACGTGGTGAAATCGTCGAATGGCAGACTTGTACTGACTAAAATCCACGGTGTCAATATCCCTTTACGTTCCGAGACCACGGCTACGCGTTAGTCCCGAAACCCTGGCAGGCTAAAGAGGGGTGGCCTATGTCCCAACGTTTTGAACAAGGTACTGTAAGCATTGTACACACCTTTTGAAAATTAAAGTGTAACTAACTATAAGTAATCCCCAAAATAAAGAATCATTAAAAAACCCCAAAATAAGTTACCTTTAGAAAAACCATACAAATGTAACAGAAAATTGTTTCTAACTTTATTGTGAAACCCTTAAAAATCAGATGGTGCGTCAGTCAATGCACTATAATCAGCCTATGATAAGCATGGCATGTTGACAGCTTGATTCTATTTAGTCTGTCAGAGTATTAAAAAAAATAACGGAAACTTCTTTTTTTAACTGAAACATTGGTTGATAAAACGCATCAAAACTCGGGAGATGTGAGCTCGTGATATCACTACGCACTTAAAATGCGTAGCAAATTGACGGACTTATCAGGTTTTTCAAGTTAACATGCCTATTATAGTTTTAAATAATATTAGGAGCGAATTTTAAGCTTTTCTCTTTCCCAGGCTCATAGAAAAGGGAAGGTCAGAAACCAAACAAACTTCTGAGAAAAAAGAACGACTTTGACTGTCGCGCCTTCTGAGGTTTGCTATCTACATTTCTCTATGGATTGTAGATACGTCTTGGCTCTAGATTCAAAAGTATAGAAATATTGTAGAAAACGTACCTAGTTTCATAGTAGATTAATCGTATAAAGTAAATTATACCAACATAATTATATAGTAATTAGGTTTCATACAGTTCTATCGATAACTATTTACAGATTCAAATGTCCAAAAGAACCAAATAATAACGAATCGATTAACGTAAGGATTTGTAATGAACAAGAACCGAGTACAAAGAAGATGCAAATCCTGCTTTGTGGCAACACTTAGGTAGTTATCAATCATTTTGGTAGAGTAGGAGAATATACAGCGCCATTTTAGGTACCTACTGCGATCGAACGGGTTTGCGAACATTGGATATGGATTTTGATAAATATTATCTGGAAAATCCAATAAGCAACAATTCTTACCCTCTCAGCAGTCTGAATGTTTAGGAACTCGTCGAAAAAAGAGGTCCTTATTGATATTTTGTCTATTTTTAACCCCGCCGTCTTGACGCTATTTATTCACTAACGAAACTCGTATCTGATGGATGGAACAATGTTTTTTTTTTGTAAATTCATTGCCTCTTCAACAGAAATGCATATGAACAATATCAAGATGAGTTTAACCAAGGTACTATACAATTTACAGTCTAGTCCGACCGTCAAAATACATCTACAAAGGTGGCAAGAAACGGCGGGAAGCGATGCCGGGCGGCACTCACTCCGCCTCAGCGATCTCGACGATAGCGACCGACACGCAGCACCAGGTAAAGACGTACACGGCGGACAACGGCACCGCGCACCGGCCCGCCGGACCACACGCGCACTATAACAAGGTGAGAGCCAGACCGCAGACGCTTTGCTGTCATTGCTAAGCTAAACTATGGTGGGGAGTGTTGGGTAAGGGAGCCTCCCCGTGACGCGATTCGTGCGACTTGCAATTTCTACTAACTAAAAATGAAAATCAATCTTGCTACTACGATATAATGATGCAATTCGATTAACTTGACGTCGTCGTGTCCGTTACAGCCGCATCTTTTATGTCATATGTTGTAGTGGTAAGGATGATTTTCGCTTATAGTTAAAATCGGTCCAATTGCGTCGCATCGCGTTATGGGGAAGCTCCATAATGGTGGGTGTGTGTTTGTGGCGTTCTGAGGTGAGATACCATGGTTAAAACAGTAATGCCCGTACTGTTCTTAGAGATATAATTCGGGAGGCGATCGTAACTGTGCAATATGCATGGCATCGCCTCGCTTCAGATAAGCAGCAAGAACCGGGATTTCTAGGTTTTCTCAAGGCCTTTGTAGAACTAAGAGCATTGCCGTAATATAACCACTACCCTACAGCGCCAATTCGGTCGAGATTATCCACTACACTGGGATTTTAACTTGATGTCACAAAATCGGTCGTGCAAATGCATCTCTAAAGCAATCTATAATACTTTTGTTTATGGTCTGTCGATTGGATTTTGCCATTGCTGTTACAGTCGACTTCGGTTTTGTATCTTTATTGGGATTCCTCTTTACTATTTGTGCCACTGGTACGGATATTTCAGGAAACGTCACAAATGTAGACCTACCTTTGCCAGATAAGGGGGTGGGGTCAATGAAATTCATACAGATATTAGAAGACTCGAATCCTGAATAAAGAGCTAAAAGTATATTGTGGATCACCTTTTGGATAAATTAAAATTCTGCACTCAGTCGGATTAAAAAAAAACCACTGCTGTGATGAGCCAACTACAAAGAATTTAAGCCTAATAATGTGACTGTCATTTCATTATATACAAAAGAGGGTAGGACGCAAACGATTTTCTATCTCTTTTTTTAACTAAACAATAGACTAAATAAAATTGTAGATTTTATACCATCTTCACTAAACACAGTATCTAAATACTATCCATTTTTCATTTTAAACCATTTTCTAACGGCGTTAAGCTTTATATCATAACACGCTTCACTAGACAACAATACAGCTTGTTTCATCCAAGTAAAGCAGTAGCATCATCTAGTTATCATGCTTGTAGAGCGAATTACATACCTTCAATTCACAGACATAAGGTCGAAATTAGCACTTGCACATTTTTTGTTAAAATCTTGTTTACGTGAATTGAAGACATGATATGTCTGGCTCTCTACTAATGTTTCTGACACTTCGAAGGTAATGTCATGGTGATGGTACTGTACTGAAAGTCTACGGTTTAATAACTTACTAATACCGTGGATTTTGTTTATGGTTTCACTTTTATAATGCACAATGTCTAACATTTTTGTAGATTTTGTTTCCGCACTGATTTTTACTGAAATGCTTTTTTTTATAAAATGTTAATATTTTTGTATTTCTCGAGCACGCGTCATTGTTGCTAATAGTATTGCATAGATCTTTTGGCGTGTCGCCATAGTTAAAATTACCCGAACATCAATAACAAATTCGCAATCATTTTTGTCACTATCAATCAAGCATGTGGCGGGCCGCGAGAGAGAGAGGACAGCGTCCTCCCTCCGCCCCAACCGCAGTGGTGTACGCCCACGGCATCGTACGTCGCAAGACGATCTCCGGCCACCGTAGGCGCGGGCATGCGGGCGGCGAGTAAAGGGCAACTCGCTGCCCGACCATGGACCATGCCCGGGTCGACGGCGCGTCGTGTTCCACGCGCGCCTCAAAGAGCTGTCAGCAAAATGACGGGGCCCCCTCTCAGAGGGCCAAAGCCTGTCGGGGTCGCGGGACTTATTTCTATTACCGTGACCCCGGAACATAAAGGGCTACTAAAGGACACCGTGGATTTTAGTCAGTACAAGTCTGACAGTACCTCCCGTCCTGCCCGGGGTTGGAGGTCTCATTTGATGATTTTACCACGTAAAAAAAAAAAAACAATCAAGCATAGTTCGCGCAGTGTCTGAGCGATGTACTACTGCATTCAGTGTCGCGGGTTCAATTTTTACATATAAAAAAAAATATTTGTATGGCCGATTATGTAGGTGCTGTACGAGAATTTATTTTTTTACAAACACTCCCATAATACAGGAATTGTTCCTAGTGTGGGACAGCATTTATTTTAATTAAAAGAAAAGCACTCAAACATTATGTCAAGACGATATTATACGAAGCGAGCTCGTGATTTCAAAAACATAGCAACAATTATTTTAGATATGATATCATGATTTATTTGTGCACTGTGAAAGTAAACCATTTTGGTTGAAGTCGGAAACTTAGATTTTAGTAATCTAGATAAATCTAGTCTGATATCTAGTCATAGTTAATTTAAAAATTATAAACTAGTCAAAGTGTAATTATTTTCGAGTCATTTTGGATATACATAGATAATTTTTATATATAAATTCCGACTCAGCCATCAATTCAAACACTGAACTCATAATATATGTACATATTTCTAAGTTTAATATAATTATCTAAGTATTATAATTATATGTCACATATTTCTAATAGTTATGTCTTTAAAATTTCACTAATAAAGGTCTCAGCACATTATGTAGACTTGACATGAACTTAACTGAACAGTGAAGCATTGAAAAAGCAGAAAATTCTACCGTAATTAACGCTAAACAAAGCTCATATTACAATGCTTAACTGTGAGGCAAGTCGGGGTTGAGTCAGTTCAATCTGCGTTATATGCGATGACCTTATTTTCTTTAAATGTGTCATGAAGTCAATGTTTCACCTTAACACGCTTATTTGAAACTAATGCATAATGCAAATGGCGCTGTTTAACATAAAATAATAATGTTTCGTTGAATGGGTGTTTAATGTGGTGTCCTTTCTGTCTCCATTAATTGTTATTGATAAACTCTTTCTGTTCTGTACTCAATCTTCATAGTTTGGGTGTCAAAAGTATATGGCTAACATGAATGAATAAGACGCAACCCATAGTACTTTTTAAATTGGTCAAGGATTTTTCAAGTATTACTTAAGCACCAGCCAAAAATAAGCGAAGCAAAGAATTCTTGATGAAGCAAAAGCCTTCCCGCCAAGGGGGTGGGGAGTTCCTCAGGGTTTATTCCTTTGCTTATTTTTGACATGAGAGCCAGGGGGGTCAAGATTTATATATTACGTAATACTTGAAGGAGCCCTCAAGTTAAATTTCTCAATTTGGACTTCTTTATTTTGTGATCCCCAAAAAATATTTCTAAATCGTTTGCTACCAAACCTACCTTCTCATCCGAGTGGTAGTACCCCCCATAAATTGCTACCCCGGAGAGTGAGTTACTCGCTAGAGTGTAAAGTTGGTGTGGGCGGCGCCCTCGCAGCTGTCTCCGGGGCGCGAGGAGGCGGAGGGCGAGCTGGACGGGCCGGGAGCCTCCCAGTCCGCCGACTGCGAGCCCACGCCGCCCTCCATGCAGCGGCGCGGCTCGCAGGCCAACCTGTTCCCGCCCGAGCAGCACCACCATCTGCCGCCCAGGCCGATACATTATCCACGACTCAGTCCGCTCTCGAGAAATACCAGGTGAATATGTCAATAGTCATTTTAGAAAGTTTTATAGATTTTCCGTCAAAAATGTTATGGTAAGTTGAGCTACAAGTGAAATGCAGATGACAACCGAAATTCAACCATAAACCATAATTTTATTTTAAAAATGATGTATATTTTTATTTACTTCTAGCTTTTTCCCGAGATTTTACTCACTCCTCGTTCCTCTATAGCTTTCAAGCGATTCCAGACTTTCGTGAATCTCTGCACCGAAATACATCTAGATCAGAGGTGGAGCTGTCATGAAAGCGAAACAAATGAAGGGACAAACTCACTTTCACATTTATAATATAAAAATTAGAATACCTACTACCATACTCATGCAAACCATGAAAAACGACGTACTCACTTAAAAACTCGATGTTCCAGCCACGGTGGCACCACGACTTCAGGCTACCGGGTGGTAATGGACCCGGTGAGATACGAAACGGGCTCCAACGGAGGCGCTAGGCCTTCGCCCACCATGCAGCAACGAATCAAGGCGCTGGGCGTCCCAACGCCGCTCGCAGTCAGCAGTCCGGTCAGAAGGTATGTACCTCCATGTTCAACCGGCGGCGGAGACTGAAAGATCACCTGGTTCCATTTTTTTTTTGTGATGTGGCCACCCTATCGTCACATATTCAAACATTCCATAGAAGTATCTGCCAAAGTCCGACTGAAGCCCATCCGCATATTGTCTGTACAAGCACCGACGATTAATTTTACTTATCGCCTTTTAGAAAGAGATAATCGGGTGGTTTCAGCTGTGTTATCTCTGTCGCACATATCATCCACAAAAAACAGTGACAAACGTCACATTGGTAGTGTGTGACAAGGATAAGGTTGTATGAAGCCAAGCGATTGTTTCTCATAAAAGTTGATGAGACATAATTATGACTGATACTGATTTGGATAAACTACAATACGGTGTTATTGGCCGCGAATGTGGAGGGCATCTCTTGTAACATACAGTGGGGTTGTTGAATGGCCTATAGGGTACTATTTACACCAACCGGCTCGCATCGCGCCGGGTCGGGCGGCATTTTACAATGCGGTAAAGAACATTGAAATGTATCAACAGTAATTACAGTTCCTATTTGCATGCAACTTACGCATAGACACTTCGTGACGCGTCGCGTGATGCCGACGGAGCTAACTATACGTAAAATGCAGCCTGGCTTGGCGCGATCCGAGCCGGTTGGTCTGAATCGTACCTAAAGGTATTATAAAGCCCCTCTTGCACGCTGCAAGAAGTTTTTCTCTGAACTTTTGGCGTCATCAGGATTTGCTCCGTCGCGTCGGGTTTAGAAATAATAAGGGGAAATTAATAACATGCGTGTAAACCCCGTGAGTGAGCAAATCCACATGACTCCAAAAAGGCCTAATAAGAATCAAAGAAGATGCAAGGGAACAAATTGAGAATGTCCTTTCAGTTTCCGCAATTTAATTTTAATCAATCTTCTTCTACCCTCGAATCCAAGGTCGACAAATTGATTTTTACACTGTAATACTATACTTAAATGTTATTAGATCAAAATTTCGATAAAGGATTTCCTAATTGGCTGATTATTGAGAAGAGAAAATGTTCCCATAATGAATTAAATAGGTATTTATATTATTTCCCATTGTATCATGGCCTGTTCCCATCATTAACAGAAATGGTTTTGATCCCCTTCTACCTAAAACCGGGAATGCATCGCTTATACCACGGTACGGCTCAATACAGAAGTATAACTTTGGATTTGAATTATATAAACCGTAAAATACCGAAAAACCGGTAATCAGAGTTACCAGATTTAAAAATTCTGTCGATCAAAGTTATACTTCTGTCAGTAGTCTGTATTGTGCTTATACGTTTTTGATTTGATTCAGTGTTTATTTGCATGTAAAATGTTTTGCATTCACGTATTAGAGGTTACTAAGTTTGGGAACACTATTAACTGTCGATATTTATTGTCATTGGTGTATATTTAGCTTTGTAAGATGTGAGGGTTGCTTACTAATATATTTGAAATGTGGACGTATGTGGGTAGTCTGAGATTATAAGGTTTGTTTTGCGCTTTAAAACTTGTTAATTTGTCTTATTTTTTGCTCATTGTGCTTTATTATCTGGCATTGTATTTTATTTTTTAATTTCAAAGAAAAAAATACCATTAAACTGATTTTTCTTCAACACATGGATAAATTATCAAAAAAAAAAAAAACATATCAAACATCCATGAAAATATCTCAGCCTACTCGCAAAATGTACCACAAAAATATATAATTTATACCTTATTTTTGTCCATAGTTGAATATGTATTACGTATTTTAACTGGGATTGTAAAGATTTGTAAACATTGTATATAAACTAAAAAAAACAAAGAAGAAATGCAGTGAGACCACAAAAAAATATGCTTTTCAAAGGATATTACTTCTGTTTTCCCTAAAACACTGTCTGTCCACCTTTATGTTGTTATTGTGTACTCAGATAGTTTTATCTTGTATAATATATTCCTACATAATTATACGGAAGGACTATCACTGTCCTAACGCCAATCAAAAATCTTCTTCATCATCTTTTCTATGACTATCACAGTATATCGTTTAGAAATTGTACATTTATAATGAGTTTAAAACTAAAAAACGGAAGCAGAAAATCGATGTTTTTTTTTGCAATTTTCTGGATTTTTTTTCGTTTTTTTTTTTTTATAAATTCTTTTAACAAAATGTTTGTGGTCTCATAGCTTGAACGACACGAAATAAAAACTTTGTGATTTACCGCTTACCGCGGCAGGTGGACCTAACGCATAGAGCCGACGTGTCAACGGTAATTCGTTAACTGTCGTTGTTTGCTCCTGTGTGTTTGTGTGTTTATGCCATTTTTCTTTACGAAAAACGAATTTGTGGATATTTTTATAAGGTTTCCGTCACTGTTAGATGCATTTTTTTCTTAGTTTTGAATCTTAAAACTAATATTTACGTTTCATTTTATCTTTTATAACTTATCGTTGATTTAAATCGTTAGATTCGCCGTACTGCTTCAAAAGCATGCTTCTGTTTTTTGGCAAAGGCAAAAAAATCAAAAGAAAGAATTGATTAAGAGCTCGGCTGCGGCCAAAGTAATTCATATAATTGTATTTTGTTAATCCATATAAATTAACGGATTAATTGAAGAACGGGGTAGCGTCTGTCGTATTCGCGCTTTTTTATTTATTAATTTGGTTTTACAAAACAGCGCCGCAGTCGAATATAAGGAACTGTAAATCTAACTAATACAAAAAACAAATTAATTATGAGCATGGTGAGTTCACATCTAACGATTTAAATATTAGACGTAGTTTCGACTTTTATTTTCTACCCTCCATAACATTTTTTCTTAGAGAAAACACATCATGTAGAATCATGCATCCTTTCTAACAATTTCTTCTTCTAGATTCCAGATTCCTTAAAGTAAGTTTTCTTAAATCTTTGACTTTTAGAGCTACAATAAAAATATCCACTAATTCGGGAACTTACTTTTGTACATAATTATATAATTTTTTGACATGGCTCTGCACTTTTCGATTTGGTTTTGCTAAAATAAAAAATATCTAATCGATAGGTTTTTTCTGGATTTTCCCCTTTGGAGTATTTTTGTTTTAATTTTGACTAATATGTATTTTTAGTGGCGTACTTTTGGACTACGAATGCGACGCAGCGTACATTGTAAATAATGCGCGCATGACAAATCTGAAAGTACTGAAAACTTTTTGTTTTTTGCTTTGTATAATTTTGTATTTTTGAGCACAAAACAGTTTTTCTTTGGCATGTTTTTCTGTACACTAAATTATTATTATTTTATAATAATTCTATAATCAGTTACACCGTATTTTAAATAATGCATGTTCAACCCCCTTACAACCTAACTTTATATATATATTTTGTATTTTGGCAACATGTGGAGTATTGTAAAATAGACTGCAGAAGTTTTATATTTATACCTACAATGTAAGAAATAGGGAGGGGGGGACCAAATAAGCCTAAAGGTTTTATTTACTCTGCACATGTTTTTACATTTGTAATTTATTTAAAAGATGGTGTAACTAGGTTATACTGGGAATTCTGTCTAGAAGGCAAATAACTTGGTAAAATGAATCCTAGACCCTTAAATCTTCTGCTATGGTAATTCAAAATTATGATTCAATCGGGGCCATATGAATAAAGTAGGACAGAATTCACCTCAAGTTATGTATACATAAATAAAATATACATTATTTTTTTATTTGCAAGCTGTTGTGACACGGGGCGCAGGCGTAGCTCGACACACTATACAATGGCTGATAACGGCTACCAACGCCTGTCTATGGTCGACTTATGATCATACACAAGCTATGCTCTATGGTAAAGGAACGATTGCTAGTCGAACTCACTATAAACTTACTTTTTTATATTTTTACGCCGCTCTTACGTCATAAGCTAGTATTTTTCTTCTTTCAAAACTTTTTTATTTATTTTTTGTATTCCCAATTGTTAGATTTTTTGTATATTTAATTTTTATTAATTGAATTCTTCGTTTTCAGAATATCTATTACTTGAGCACCGGCTTGAATTTTACAACTCATTTCTACTGTCAAAATAAATATGGTCTATTTTCATAATGTACAAAGCCATTGTATATGTCGTGTCGTTGCTTGCCGGATTTTTGTTTTATCCTGATGAAATACACACTACTCTTTTGGCACATTGCACATTATTATTTTTTATTTAGATATTGGATTCCTGATTTTTTACTTTTTTAGTAACCACTAATCTATTAATAAAAATAAAAAGTTGCAAAGCAAGCTATGTTTATAAATCTAAATTTCTTTATTATGAGCTAAGTAAGTTGTTATTTCACCAGGATAAGCATGCAGTAGTTTCTGTAGTAGTAGTAGTGTGTATGATATAATAGTGTAACATAGTTGTGGCATGTGGCGTTGGCATGCTCCCCGCAACCGTAGCAGGCGAGGTCGCCGCCTCCGGACCCAAAGTTCTACGCGTTCAGAACCCGGTCATCTCCCCTCTAACGATGACTATACTCTGATCCCACACACGTGTTTATGCTCATGGTTATACGTAGATTAGATTTTATATATAATTGTGACATTTGGAACGTATTCGGGATTGCGGTACGGTCTCGTAATTATTAATTAAATAACCGACCGATACTTTAAAGAAGCGCACGTCCGCGGTGAATCGTGCGCCTCTCTCCGGAGAGCGCCGACCAACGCGGGCGCCGCGCCACGTTCTGAGCGGCTCTCCCGGGCGGCGGCGCCGGTCGCGCGATCGCACGTGCAAACGCTTCGCCCCGCAGCTCCCTTCTCCTTCTGTCCGTAGGCCGTACGATAACGATAGCGAGGGCTCGGACGAGCTCGCGCGATTAAACCCCTGACGTGAGCGCCGCGCCTGACAGGTCCAACCCGGGCACGCCGACGCAGCCGCGCCGCCCCGACTTCATCGGCGTGGGCGGCCGCGCCTCGCCGCAGCGCCGCTTCCTGTCCGAGGGCGAGCTGCTGCGGCCCGAGCCGGCCGCGCCGCACCGGCCCACGGCCGACGACATCCGCGAGCTGGCGGCCTCGCCGCAGCGCGGGAACTACCTGTGGGCCGAGCGGCCGCACGCGCACGCGCACCTGCCGCACACGCCCCGCGCGGCGGCGTGCCGGTGTTCCCGCCGGGCGCGGCGTCGCCCCTCGCGCGGCGGCGGGCGGGCGCGGCGCCGGCGCGGCCGCTGTCGTTCGTGCGCGCGCTGGAGGTGCAGGACGCGCTGGAGGCGCGCGCGCCGCCGCCCGACCCTCCCGACCGCGCCTCCGTCTACGACTGCAACTACGAGATCTCCGTGTGAGCGCGAGTGACTACACTTTTATATCTATGTATATTTGTGAGTAATTCGTAACGTTGAACTATATTTAATTGTGAATTTGTCGAGAGAGTGTACATAGTCCCCCCAGTGTTGTGATTCCGAGATGACATAATAATTATATAGAAGTATATAAAAGAGTAAATGTATCAGCACCCGAGTGTCTCAATTAATGTGTAAAAAATATATTTATAAAATTGATTTTCAAGGAGCTGTTGTATGTTTTTCCTTTAGGTTAAAGTCGACGTGTCAGGTAGACGGAGGTTACGGAATTGACTGATTCGTTAATCTGCCTCAATTTTTTTAGTTGAAACTTTCTGCGGGCGCAGCGAGGTTTAGAAAATGTCGCAGCGTGCGTTTTTTACTTGACGTTTTTTATCTTAAAAGTATTATTGTGAACTTTTTGATTTATTTGGACGGAGATGACTTAATTCATGCAATAATAGGGGATGTAGCAAGCTGACCAGTATGACAAAAATAAACTATGACTTTTATTTTCAAAGTAAAAAATGCACGACGCGTGAGATAATAATGTGCCAAATATTCTGTAGTCACAGGTAGCTTAGAGCACGCGTCTGGTTCATTCATTTATTGATTTTGATCTTCGATGTGGGAATAATTAACTTCCTGAATTTTGTTGTGATACAACCACCTTACTGGTAAATAATTTGCTAAATCTTTCTATCCCTTCTCGCGCTATTTTGACTTTATTGAAAACGTCAAGTCTATTAATTATTGTAATCTAGTGATAATAATACTTTCCTATTTTATGATTAGTGACAAATGGTTAGTATATGAGGATGTTATAGCTACAGAACATGAGGTGACGCGGCTTGTGCCTGCTTGCGAATAGCGAAATGGTGATAAATTCTTATGTCTAAAATAACGCGTGTGTAATAAAATGTTCACGTTAATATCATATCTGCGTGTTTGAAAGTGTGAAATAGTTGTGTAATTACACCGCACTAAGATTTACTTATGATTAAATATAAAATAACGTAAAACGTAATCTCAAGCAACCTTAGAAGACAAAATGATTGTGTTATCATGGCAGCTGAAAAATATTGACTGTATTATTTTACTTGTTGCTAGTTCTAAATTGACTCACCAGAGGGCAGTTGCTTGAGTTTGCGAATATTAATTTGTTCGTATGGTCATCGCCGCAGATCCCGTGCACACACCTTTATTCTTCAATTTCAGTTGACACAGAATTCTATACTCCAGGCAGATTCTATGTAGTATACAAGTAAACCAACCTTGTAATTTTCTTTATTTTGAAGTTAGTAACGAGTAAATACTATTTATACATTTATATTTAGAAATAATAAAGTATTTTATTGTTATTAGCATTAGACGCGATGTAAAATAGCTAGTTTACACAGGACTGCTTCACTACCTCCTGATAAGCATGGTTTATGTATTTTCACTGACAACAGTCGAACAAACAGTCGGTCATAATTTATGATCGATCCTGGTCCAGTCCGATTTTGTTGGTGGTGTAAGATGAAGATAAAGATCTCGAGTGAACATGCGCAAACGCAGATGTCGTTTATTAGTCGGACGATTTTTATCGGTAACCGATACTCAAGTTGGTAGTTTTACAGTTGAAATTGATATTGTACCTCAATTAGTCATGCTTCGCGTTTTTTGACGGAACATTTTTAAAAAATCGATTGAATTCTAATAACAGACAAAAATCGGGATGATCACTTATTACATACTTTATTAATTTCTAGATTATATCGGTTTACGTTGAAAATCGATCGCTTATCTGACAGATTCATGGCAAAAGTATTGTTTTGAATAAATCTGTTAGTAATTCTTATTACTTAACCGGATGTAGTAAGACAGTCCCTAAATCTATATTGACTTTGCCTGTAGTATAGCTGTAAACTATACAAGTACCTATTTAGCGAAATAAAATGATATTTCGTAATTTTGTTTCCAATGTAAAGAACGGATCTCAACTTTCCGAATTCCTATTTCGCCCAGGACAAACTGTACTTATACTATTTGTAATGTAAAAAGGATATATTATTCTAAATTACGCGAGATGTACTGAACACGTTCAAATAGAAGTGAGTCAGTTGAGATTACATTATTATGTACATAAATAAATATCTATTATATTATAAATATCAAAGTATATAAAGCGTATCACAAGTTTTTGATACACAGTTCGGTTTGCGAACGATGTTTACCAAGACGTTTACGAGTGATACGTTGTAACATGTATAGAAAGAAATACAATAACAGTCTTCTATTTATTAAGGGTTAAGTATGTAAATATTCATGAGAAATATGTAAAAGAAATATCTAAGGACAATTTTGTATAGAACCTTGTGTAATAGTATTTGTTGTGAATGTTACTATTGAGTATGTAATAACACGGTTTAGTTTTGGTGCCAGTAAAACAATATTTTTTAAACTACATAATGAACATATCAGCAGCGTATTTTTTTTAATACGTAGCAAAGGTTTTGTTGAACGGCCTACTAGTGAATGTTTTAGTACTTTTCATTCATTCATTCGTTCGTTTGCCTCTCATCACTGCACATTCCGTCTCTCATATTTATTTTATTGTAGTTATCGTTTTTCCCTTTATTTTGATTGTGCGTACTTAAATTTTCACAATTAGTGCTATATTAACACTTGAAATGACAATGCACATGATAATAGCAATTTTGTTGATTGGAACCTGAGTTGATTAAAGTCCATATATAAATTATGTCCATAAATATCTTAGAAAGACTATACTAGTTAGAAGTAAATATTTAAATAAAATTGTATGATATTTAGGTGTAAGAGCAAGTAGTTTGGAAGTTATCGAGGAATGCATAGCACGATTTTTAAGACGTTACTTATTACATCTTATCACGGCATGCATACGTCCTGCCTTTGTTACAAAAAGGTATGTATGCAACATAAAAAAAAAATTGAATTTACTAATATTTCTGATTCAAAATTCGCTTACGATACGTAACGTAAAAAATATTCGTGCTACACTAAAGTTCTTTGTAATTAATAAACTGTTAATTTCTATAGACTTTATTTTGTTATTATTAACAAGTGAAGGAGCTTCTAGACCCAAATATCATACGATGTAAGTGTACAAAATGTACAAAAGATTTTTTGTTCGACATTTACCCAAAATCCAAAAAATGTGTATTTTGAGGATATAGGTTTGAAATACAGCTGCGCTGCAACATACCTAAGACTAATGAGTAATAATTATAATAGTACTTCCTCAGACGTTATTACCTATATGTATGTGACAGTGTTTTATTTTTGTATTTTGATAAAATTTGTGTAAATAATTTTCTTATTTTATTGATATTAAACTCAATTAATCAACTTACTTGTTTTAATTTCCCTGTTTTATGGACTTATTTTCTGGTGAATCGTTTAACATACCCCCGCCTTCTCATATGCTACACAGCTATACCTTAGAATTAACGAACAAAGTAATACAAAATTTCGTTTAGGGTGAGGGAGTAAGTCTGAATGATTTGATAAGATGAACAGTGTTGAATTGAAACTGTTGTTAGACAAAAGGATTTAAGGCAAATGCATAGCTGATGATCTTTTGGGTATAAAATAATGGTCAAGTTGTTTCTATAACGCTGAAAAAAAATTTTTTTGAAGCAATATTTAATGAAAAAATTGTTAAAAAAATTGGTCTTAAGAAAAAAAACAACACGGTAAGATGAAATGACCAAGGGCTAAAATCGTCTTTATATAAGGTAACGACCATAAGTACGATTTCAGTTATCATGCATTAAGCGGGGTACAATTAAAATTCGACTGGAAGCCGACCCCAATATAGTTGGGAAAAGGCTAGGCAGATGGAATTAAAATTCCTACATAACGCGGGCTAAATGTGTCCTTACGGAAAATGCCAAACAACACAATGAAATAACTAATTACAAGTATTTTCAGTATTGGTAAGGAGATTAAAAATTGGCGCCACCGCGATTTATAAAATAAGGTCTGAAAACCGGTACAGTGCAATCATGTTAAAAACCGTAATTTAGTCGACTAAATATTTTCTGGGTTTGTTCATTTTACTGGCATTTCATCTAAAAGGCGTGAGAAAAAATAAAAACTGACAATATTTAATTATTATAATAATAACATCATTGGAAATAGCTATGTGTAAATTCATCATCATCATCATCATCAGCCTATAATGTTCCCACTGCTGGGATACAGGCCTCCTCTCTGAGAGAGGGAATTGGCCATAATCCACCTCGCGGGCCCAGTGCGGATTGGTAGATGTCACATATCTTTTGGTTCTAGGACATGCCTGTTTCCTCACGATGTTTTCCTTCACCGTTTTGAGAGCAGTGGTGATGAAATAAATTACACAAAGTAATGCGCCTGGCGGGGTTCGAACCCACGTAAGACTTACAACTCGTAAGTCGGGACCGATACCACTGGGCCACCACTGCTCTCAATGTGTAAATTAAATGTATAAAAAGAATTCGATCACAGTTTATTTAAAATGACAAGGGATTTTTGAGAAATCTTTGTTTTTTTTTTCAATACAAGCTTGACTCGCACTTCGATTATTTGGACAATAAAACGAACGCGACCTCAAAATCATCAAATGTCACTGTCAAACCTTCATGTTTTTTGAATATAGCAACACAGTTTCTTTTTCAGTCGACGGGTAAAGGGAATGTGAGTTTTGGAAGCTTTTATAAAAATATCCATAAAAATCTGTGAAATAAGGGAATAAATTCAACAAAATACTTTACGTAAACCAAACTAGTGATCCCCACGACATAACGATGACCTTATTTTTTGAAATTACTGATAATTTGTCGTAAAAAATAGAAAAGTCAAGTTCGTGTTGTACACAGAGTTTGTGGTGGTTAATATGTTATTTGTGCATATTCCTCAGTGAATACTCACTCTGCCTGTTCATTATCGGTGATAACAGCAAAACACGTCATTGTTGATAGGCAATCTAGCTGAGAACAGGAGAAAAATAGACAAAAACACAGGTTTTGAAGGTTAGTTTTGTTGTTTCCAGATCCACCCAAAATGGGTAAGATTATGAAACCAGGGAAAGTGGTGCTGGTCCTCAGTGGCCGGTACGCGGGCCGCAAGGCGATCGTGGTGAAGAACTACGACGAGGGTACGTCAGACAAGCCCTACGGACACGCTTTCGTAGCCGGCATCGACAGGTATCCCCGCAAAGTGCACAAGAGGATGGGCAAAAACAAAATCCACAAGCGCTCCAAAGTAAAGCCCTTCGTGAAGGTGAGTTGTGCTTTTTACACAAAATAACCTCATTGTTGTTATTGTTTTAGAGATTTCTTGTCATAGTTCTTTCACTTTTTGCATACTATTAGTTGAAGTATTCATTCTTATAACCTCTAAGAGTGAGGTTACTCTGCAATTCCACATTAACATTAAATATAACATGGATGTTTACCCATAATGTTTATGGTCAGATTTCTGAAAATTAACTGCCAGCAGTGCTAATCTACACATGTGATTACTCATATTGTTTGTTATTGAAGCACTTGGGAAACTGATTAAGAAGCTGCTTGGTGGTTATTGAATGAAAACAGCTGATGAACATGACATGTATAAAATACCTTCTTTGACTATTTACAAGCTGCTTTTCAAGTAAGCATTCATTTTGTTCTACATTTAAAAATCAAACCCATAATGCTGAAAAAGATATTTGGTTTATTGCCAACCAGTGTTGCGACTTGTCAAATATGCGACCTTGAATAATCATTCAATAAGAATTCCTCAAGATGCTATTGTTGATGTCATGTTGTCAATCCCAAGACTATCTTTGTACAGGTGCTAATTATCTGTCCCTGCAATCTGAAAAATGTAGATACAGAAACTATATAAAATGGAACTTGCCTGTCGAAGGTTGACTATTCAGGTTGAATTATCCTGCCGAATTTGCCACATTCTTGAATATAGGCTCTCTCAATATACAGTGATGTTGGTGAAAATTCATAAATATTAGCTGTAATACTATATTAAAAATAAAATCTAAAGCTATGTCTGAGGCCTGTGATATTCTGAGTGGCAGTTTTATTAAATCTGATACCAGAGGGTGGCCATATCCTCGAAAAAGAAAGAAAGCTTGTTATAAGCTGCCAGATTTATTAATTTCAAGCAATTGCCATTTCCACTAGTCATATTTCTATTATTATACAGTACTAATTTGCTTTTCTCTTCGTTCCAGGTTGTCAACTACAATCACTTGATGCCCACACGTTACTCCGTAGACTTCAGCTTTGAGAAGTTCAGTGCAAAGGACCTGAAAGACCCCGCAAAGCGCAAGAAGCTCCGTTTTAACACAAGAGTGCGCTTCGAGGAGAGATACAAGAGCGGAAAGAACAAGTGGTTCTTCCAGAAGCTTAGGTTCTAAGTAATTTTAAAAAATAAAACATTACTCCTGTAATGAATTTTGTTGTTTCATTCGTTAAAATATTAAGACTTTTCCTTTATGGGTTTTTTATCCTTGAAGGGTGTCGCAGAAGTATCTCTGTGTGTAGTTATAGTTCATCATCATCATCAGCCTATAATGTTCCCACTGCTGGGACACAGGCCTCCTCTCTGAGAGAGGGAGTGGGCCATTATCCACCACGCGGGCTCAGTGCGGATTGGTAGATGTCACATATCTTCGAATTTTTGGTTCTAGGACATGCCGGTTTCTTCACGATGTTTTCCTTCACAGTTTTGAGAGCAGTGGTGATGAAATAAATTACACAAAGTAATGCGCGGGGTTCGAACCCACGACCTACAACTCGTGGGACCGATACCACTGGGCCACCACTGCTCCCTCAGTTGTTGTTACTTTGACGTAATCAAGGGTCTCCAGGCTAAGTACTGTGATATTTGTATTTGATCCTAGTCAATAGAAAATTGCTTTTGAATAGTACGGTAGTGCAGGGCAGGTACGCTGCATATTTGATCCGCGCGCGAAACTGGTATTAGTGTATCCAGAGTCATCCAGGCCTACTATTTATCCTTTTTGAAAAGCGCACCCTTTCTAAATAAAAAATTACTCCATTTCCTGGGAAATTAACGCAGGATCTTCACTCTTTTACTATAGTGCAGTGGCTTAGCCATTGACCGCTGGTGCACTGCGTGTTTCGGGTTAGTACATACTATTAGGTATTCTATGTTCGGGTTCGATTCTAGCACCGAACAAACATTTGTACGACCTACAAATAGTTATTTCGGAACTATGTGTAAATTTTGGTAGACGCAATCACGTCACGACCTTTTTTTTTATAGCGTGGTTCAATTATGAAATGAGTCCTCCCACCCAAGATATACAATAGTATAGTAATATACAATAAAAGTACTCTGTGCACCCAGGGCAGAGCAGGAGTAACTGTCAGACTCGTACTGACTAAAGTCCACGGTGTCAATCACACTTCAATAGCCTTTTAAGTTCCGGGGTCACAATAATTCGTTACTCCAGCGACCCCGGCAGGCGTCACGTTTCGACCCCCGAGAAAATTTATTGTGTAGGGCAAACATATTGTAATAGTGGGTTAAATGGTTAAATGAAACATTTAGTAGCTACATAATCGATTTATTTAAATAAATTATATTCTCTTAAGCAGTCTATTCTTATATATAACATACGATACAAGAGTTAGTTATTATGAATGTTCAACATTGGAAATAATTGTATATAAAATATAAAATGCCGAACGTTCCTTGCTTTATTAAACTGCAAAATAAAACGCACTGGTGGAAAATAAATGAATAAATTGAAATTCTCTGCTCTAACATGTATTAGACTAAAATACACTTAAAGCCATGTAGTTATGTCTTGCTTGCTGCAAAACAAAATTATTAAAATACTGCAAGTGCTCATGAATCTAGTTTTAGAACGTAACTCAGAATGTGGGACTTTAGGTCCCAAAATGTTGAAACATTTCACTGCAGAGATAAATACCTGGGGGGGTATTACGTCTTAAAACCAGGATAAGCCCGGTTTTACGACGTCCCCTGGGGACCGAATAAACAAGTCTGCCATTATAGTAGCACAATTATATAATTATGAATTGTGATAAAATACGTATGATTGTCAGATCATGTTATAATAATGTATCTGTTGCTATTTCACGAATTTTATAGCCATTCATATTATTTATGCTATACTGGCCTTTCAGGCCTGTGACTCGTCTGCATGCGACTTTTGTTCAAACTACCCTCGCCGATAGAGACTTGTGTTTCACAACATGTCTTAGATACTGTTTCTTTACAAGTCGGTTATTTCGTCGTTTTCATAGAATTCAAGTTAAGATCGTAAATTGTTTAGTAAAATAGTGATTTGTTACAAAACTAGGTATTTTCAGAATGTTTGTCCATCTGTGGACTGCGATCACCAAAACGGAATGTTGGTTGGTGATCAATCCGTTTGGAATCGCGTTATTTATTAGTAATAGCGGTAACAGCTATATAGCACGTTATTATGAGCAAATAATACGTAATGGTGACTTGAATCTCGAATAATTGCATTGTCCAAATAGTTTTTATATCGAGTGTTGTTCGAGAATCGATTGCTTTGTCGATGGTTCGAAAAGATATAATGAGAAAATGGGTTATTTGTTCTAGGTATTATTATTATTAGTCCTAGTATTATATTTTGAGAGTTTCGTTCGATATAAATATTTTCCTCATCGATCGTTGCGTTGCGAATGCCAAACTCTTTATGCCAAACAGAAACAACTGTCGATTCTCGCCACGGTGTCTGGCTAGCACGTGTGTGTGAATTTTTCTGCTGTCTATAAGTGACTGTTGATACCTTGTTGTGACTTTTTACTGTTTAAGTGTGTTGTCCTTGTGTTTGTTATAAGGTTTGTATTGTGTCAGTCCTATCTTAACGTAGTTTTGTCCAAAATGGACTTAGATAAACCTCCCGATCCTGACCCCCCCGACATTCCAATCCCATTGTCATTCCCACCTTCCCCGAACCCATTATCGCAGTTCGCGGAGGTTGTTTGCGCCGCCTCAGGGATGGATACACCCCAGCCCCAGCGCGACCAACTCTCGCGGAAGCGTCCCGGAGACGAAGTAACCGTTTCACCCACCCCTCCCAATAAACAAATGCGGAATCAAATTGGCCGTATTAGATATTCGGCAATTGACAAGCCCCCTTACCTCATCCACGTCTCCCGTATAGAATCATCCCAATCCAACTCTGGCTCCACTTTACATCCGGTCAATTTCGGAAAGTTTTTAATGAATAATAATATATCCAATATAGTCCTTGGTGGTGTGAAAAGAGTGGGACGGAACCGCGTTTCAGTGGAGTTCACCTCTCCCCAGGACGCCAACTCCTTTCTTGTAAACCCTATCCTCCCCAAAAATAGTTACACTGCGTACATCCCCACATTCAACATTACAAGGATGGGAGTAGTAACAGGTGTCCCTTCTGATCTCACAGAAGAGGAAACCCTAGTATACCTTAAGGTTCCCTCTGGATGTGGACGAATCCTTAAGGTTCGCCGCATTAATCGCAAAGTCCAAAGAGATGGGAACAACGAATGGAAACCCACAGAAACCTGCGTGATTACATTTGACGGACAAGTTCTTCCTAAGAGAGTCTTTTGTTGTTACACATCCCTTCCTGTGGAACAGTACATTTTCCCAACAATTCAGTGTCGTAAGTGCTGTCGGTTTGGACATGTGGCAAACGCATGCAGATCAAAACCACGCTGCAGTAAATGTGGCCACGATCACCCCGGTGATGGTTGCAACATTTCTGAGGGCGAGGCCTTCTGTATATTGTGTTCGGGTAATCACTTTGCTGATAGCGGGTCATGCCCCGAGCATGGTAGGCAGAAAGCCATAAAGACTGTTATGGCGGAGAAGTCCATCTCTTATGCTGAGGCTAGTAAAACCATCCCAACAGTCTCCCGCGGCTATGCCAATATTACCAAAACTCCTACGTCCCAGTCTTACCGCAAGACAATAACCCTCAAACCTAAATCCCACTCTCCTCTATCACCATCCTATGACAAAGTTGCACACCAGCAACTGACTAGTTACCCCCAACTTTCACAGCCCAATGGCTGCGCTCTTAACTCAGATAATCCCTCTCACAACAATAATATTTCTAACATTATTGACCTACTCATTAAACTCATACCTAATCTCATTTCTTCCTCTTCTAATACATCACCGTCCAACGTTGCCAACCAACTTGTAACACTTCTTTTAGATTTTAAAAATGGCGTCTCGCCAAATATTCCTTCAATGGAACGTGAGGAGCGTGTGGCATAAGAAACACGACCTCATTTTCCTTTTAAATAAATATAAGCCATTGGCTTGTTCTATAGCTGAGACTTGGCTTACACCAAGTCTCAGCTTCCGTATGCCACATTTTAACATCCTCAGATGTGACCGAGCTGATGGCTATGGAGGATCTGCCCTCCTGGTCAACAATCGGGTCTCACTTCTCCCTTCCCCTCTTCCTTCACTTACAGGCGATATGAGCATTGCTGCGGGGATGTTTGAAGGCATCACAGTGTTCTCCATCTATATTGCGCACCCCCATCGTAACTTTTTGCCAATTTTAAAAGATATTTTTTCTAATGTTCAGGGCCCAATGTTGGTTATGGGCGACTTTAACTGTCACCATTATAGATGGGGCTCTGAGCGCTGTGATGCCTTTGGAATGGAACTAGTTGACATCTTGGATGACCTGAACCTTTGTGTGCTTAACAATGGCTGTCCAACACGCAGATCTCTTCCGGGACAACAAAAAAGTTGCGTAGACCTCTCATTTTGCTCAGTTGAGTTAGCAGCGTCAGCCCATTGGGAATGCACAACCTTGTCGCATGGTAGTGATCACTACCCCATTGTTATATCTTTTCTTAACAAATCTTACTTAGAAAAAACTTCTCCTCCACTTTTGAAATATAACCTATCTAAACCAGATTGGACAAAATTTGCTTCATCATTGGAGGAGAAAATTAATGTTCTTCCAAATTTAACCTCAAATTCATTAGACACCCAGGATCACTATCATGCCAAGAGTTGTTATGAGGGTTTTGTAACTGCCATTTCCTCTAGTGCAGATTCCTGTTTCCCACTAAGAAATAGTGCCCGTAACAAAATCCCTTCTCCTCCCTGGTGGGATTCTGAATGCACCTCCGCGATTAAGGACAGGAAGGATGCTGAGCGGCGTTACAACCGGGATATGACCACGGAAAACCTGTTGGCATATTTACAGACAAATGCTAGAACCAAGCGCCTACTTCGTAAGAAGAAACGTTCAGGCTGGGTTAAGTACTGTACATCTCTTTCCCCTTCTACCCCGGCTTCAGCTGTCTGGAAAAATATCAACAGATTCAGACGAGGGTGTTCTCCATCCATCTCCTCCCCCATCACTAGGGAAACAGCTGAACATTTTTTTGACAAACTGGCCCCACCTTATGTTCCACTCTTAACAGAACTCCAAAGTACAACCCTACATAATGCAACAGAAGATCCCTTCGATGCACCTTTCTCCCTGGAAGAATTGAGTGTGGTTCTCAATCATGTCCGGGACTCTGCCCCCGGTATTGATGGTGTACCATACTCATTTATAGCCCATTCTGGTGAAAAAGCCAAAATGTATTTTTTAAATTTTATTAATTATTGTTATAACCATGGTTGGGTCCCCGACCAATGGAAAATACAAATTATTATCCCGCTTTTGAAACCAGGCAAACATGCAGATGATCCGAACGGCCTTAGACCAATTGCTTTAGCTTCAGTCCTAGCCAAACTTTTAGAGCATCTTATCAAAAATCGCCTTGAGTGGTTAGTAGAATCGAGGGACTTACTGCCGAACCATCAATTTGGGTTCAGGAGAGGGCTAAGTACAATGGATAGCGTTGGCATTCTGATAACAGATATCCGATTAGCCTTTTCCAGAAATGAATCTGTTGTTGCCTCCTTCTTAGACATCTCCTCTGCTTATGACAATGTACTTCTTCCCATTCTCAGGCAAAAACTGCAACAGCTGAGTCTCCCGGCGAAGATGATTCAATGCATTTGCGAGCTTCTGATGTCTCGGTCACTGGTTCTGAGAGTTCAGGGTGAGGAATTTGACAGAAGACAGACATGGAAGGGACTCCCCCAGGGATATGTCCTCAGCCCCATACTCTACAATTTGTATACGGCTGATATTGGGACCTGCCTTAACAATAACTGCAAGATTCTCCAATACGCCGATGACATTGTTTTGTACGTGACAGACACTTCCATTGTTGACGCTACATCATCCTTATGTCTATCTCTGGATTCTCTGAACCAGTGGCTTTTAAGCCATGGACTAACACTTTCTGCCCCAAAAAGTTCGGCAGTTATTTTCTCTCGAAAAAGACTCATCCCTCATATTTCGGTAAATATTTCAGGCCATATCATTCCTATAGTCAACCACGTAAAATTTTTAGGCGTCATTATAGACTCAAAATTATCCTTCAAAAATCATTTAAATTTTATAATACAAAAATGTGAACGGACCATTTCAGTCTTAAAGGTCCTTACGGGTGTTTGGTGGGGTGCCCATCCTTTCACCATGAAACTGGTTTATAATGCTTTGATTCGTAGCATTTTAGACTATGGAACATACCTCCTTATTCCATGCAACAAGGGTGCTCTGGCTGGGCTGGACAAAGTACAGTCTAAGTGCCTTCGTATCATCTCAGGTTGTATGAAGTCCTCCCCCACTAACGCGTTGCAGGTCGAATGCGCCGAACCTCCTCTGGCCCTCAGACGGCAATTTCTAGCATCCCGTTTTCTGTCCAGGTTAATTTGCAGATCCACACATCCCCTTATTGGCAGATTGAAAGAGTTAGATGCCTTGTGCAGAACCTCAAATCACTGGAAAAATAAGGAAATTCCCTTGCCCTTAAAATCCTATCGTTCACTTCTAAATTTAACAAGCCCAATAGTCCAATATCCCAGATTACCCCTGTTCCATTTTTCTTATGAAACTCTATATTTCACCCCAAAAATCTCCTTTGACATTGGTATATCCAAAACATCGCCGTTGGCGAATTCGGTCTTCAACGCGTTGGTGGGCGAGCGTTGGAGTGGTTTTGAATTATTTTTTACGGACGCTTCAAAGTTAACTGACACGAGCCACACTGGAGCTGCGGTATACTACCATAGCTCCAATATCATATTACAATTTAAATGCCCTAAAGAGTCTTCTGTATTCACTGGCGAGTGTGTGGCTATATTGGAAGCATGTCTCTTTATAGAAGCTCATCATAATATTAAGCAAGCCGTTATTTTTACGGATTCCCTAAGCTGCTTGCAAGCCTTAGCCCAAAACTCTTTTAAAAGTAAACTGCACAGTTCCCTCATTTTAAAAATCAAAAATTCTTTATTGTCATGCACCAAAAGTCAAAAAGATGTTCAGCTCGTTTGGATTCCTAGCCACTGTGGCATCAGGGGCAACGAGTGCGCGGATATTTTGGCCAAAAATGCCTGCTCATCTGTAACGTCGGACCTCACTCACAATACCCACCAGGGTTACGACCTTTTGTCCCTTCCCAAACTGGATCTACAGCGCTCCTGGCAGAAGGAGTGGGACTTGTCTAGCAAGAAGAAA
Source organism: Agrotis ipsilon (assembly GCA_028554685.1). Classification (NCBI taxonomy): domain Eukaryota; kingdom Metazoa; phylum Arthropoda; class Insecta; order Lepidoptera; family Noctuidae; genus Agrotis; species Agrotis ipsilon. The sequence continues at coordinate 14,789,532 of CM052969.1, read as the reverse complement.
GGTGGTTTTTTCTACGCAGTTCAACCAACCATAAACCCAAAGCCGTGGTTCTTCAGTTTCAAAAAACTTTCCAAAACGATCGTATCAACTATCTGTAGAATCCGTTTAGGGTTCTGTTGCACTCCCGTATTCCTCCATAAAATCCGTGTCCGCGACTCCTCGCTATGCGAATGCGGGCTGGCGGAGGGTACTCTTGACCACATTTTTTTCGAATGTTCCAACAATGTCCCTCCTCTAGATTTATATAAACGTCTTCCTGTAATTAAGATCCCTCTCCCGATTAACTTTTCCTCCCTCTTAACACATTCCTCTCCAGACCTACTTGTGACGTTGATGATCTTCATCCGTCACAATAATATCAAACTGTAGGCCCTTCCTCCCCCCTAAATAAACCGTTTTTATGAATGTGGTATATGTTATATTTTATGTTGTAACATAACTTTATTTATGTAATTTATTTCTTTGTTTGTTTCAGTCCCATAATACTAACCCCAGAAGACTCACATTAAGTTCAACTGTGTCATCGAACGGAGACTTCTATAGCTCCCTTTTTTTAGTATACTAATTTTTCGTTTCGCATACGCACCACTTGCTTGTCCAATTCGCCTCCGACAGTGGCAGAATAGTCGAAATCGGCTTGTTTGCCATAATAAGAAATAGAATAGATATAATGAAAATATGATATTAATATTAGTAAGACTATATTCTAAATCTGAAAAATATAGCTTTCACGTTTGGGAAGTTTTCATATAACTTACCAAGTAGTAAGATAAAGAAACAGCTACCTAACAAAAGTACATTTAGATCAATTGCAAGTTTGTAAATCAAGCAAAGAAAAATGTTAAAGGCGATTTTAGTATCAAGCTTGTTGTTCAACAGTTTTATTTAATTATGCCGTCAAGGTCGACCACGGCGGATCGCAGACTATGTTCAGAAATTGGGGCAAACATATCCAGAAATTGCCCAAAATAGAAGTTTGGAAAAAGAAAGAGGCAAGGGAGACGTTTGCCCAGCAATGGGACACAGGCTTTTCAAAAAACACTTCGCAGACGAAGTAATGGAGTGCTTTTAAAGCCCAATTTGCGATATTAACGCTAAATAAAAGTTTTCATCGACAAGCCACTCGATTCCCCAACAACACTGCCTCTCTTCCTCATCACGCAGCAGCCAGCTTCCCGATCCTCTCATCTAGCTTCTTGATCTCCTTGTGAACACTCTCTACATTGTGCGCGAACACTTCTTGAACACCCTGTAGTAACTCCTTGTTGTTCTGAACACCACTTGCTATCGTGTTCTGGAGAGTTTCCAGTTCTGTTAGGGATTTGCCGAAGTTGCTGGCTGTTGGGACAAAGGAAAAGGTTTTTTAATTATAATAATAATATTCCACAACTCACACAACGTCATCTAGTCCCAAGATAAGCAGAGCTTGTGTTATGGTACTAGACAACTGATAAACATATGTATATGTTACGGTAAGAGTGAATAATTGAAGATTATTAATAATTATCTATTATTATTAATAATTACCGAAAGTCGAGGTTAAAGTGATAAATTAATCACATTTGTCGGTTATTATTAATAATTTGACCCTAGTAGTGATAAATGTAATAAATAAACTTCCTTCACAGGAGCAAGTCGACGGAGCCCCGCTCCGCGGGGCTCCTACTTCTGCGTGGTTAAAAAAAAAATAACCACGAAGAGGAGGGCGGGGTCTGAAAGACCCCGCCATCCTCTTCTAACCTAAATTGTCCGAGTCGGGGTGCCAGCAAGTCCCGAGGTTAGGCCTAGTTCTAACCGGCTAAACCTAGGTGTAACCGACCACATGCGGTTAAACCTACGTGTATCATACTTATCTTCAGTTAGCACTAGGTTTAGCCGTTTAGTTTATTAATTTTATCACTTTTACCAATATGTGTCGTGAATTATTAATAATTACTACTAAAAGTAATAAATTTCGATCGTTTAATCACATTTACCAAAACATGTGGTTATTATTAATAATTTTGTAAAATTATTAATAATTTTCAATTAATCACATTTACCGTAACATATATATTTCTAAATACATAAATATTATATAGATAAATATTACACCCAGACACAGAACAAAATATGATCATGCTCATCACACAAACTTTTATTCTGGGTGGGAATCGAACCCTCGACCTCCGGCATAGCAGTCAGGGTCACTAACCACTAGACCTGTCAATAATTGTTTGTTATGTTTTCTGTTTATACGCGTACTTTTAAACTTGGAGAATACTCTTAACGTGCGTACACATTGGGTTCTTTCTCTTTCTTTCTTATGGGCGCTTTTATAACGCGCGTTTTCAAAAAGCAAGAGTTTATATTGGAGTGAACACATACGAGAACCTTATCGGAAGTATTCTGAATAAAAATAAATTATACCAAAAGCAATATACAAGAAACTTTCAGTCATGTTTGTACTTTTACAGACTGGGATTTGATATAAATTCAACATTAAATCCATTGTGATAAAGTCTAAAACTAATAAACCTAGACAAGGAGCTCACTGATGATTACTTGATTGATTTTCGACTTTACTACAGTGACTATAAAGTAAATATTTCTTTAACTGTGTATGTCTTGCTATCTAAGTTTTGTACTTACCTTGATTATGTAACGCCTCTAGAGCCTCCATACGCTCCAGTATCTCGGAATGTGATATGCCATCTATTTGCTTCAGCAGTTTGTACAGCTCGTTCACCTGAAATTATTTTGCATTTAAATTTTTACAAAATGGCATGTAACAAGTTGTAGGTCCTGCGCCTGAGGTCTCTTCAGAGAGCCAAGACAAGCGGCAAAACGATAAAAAAAACGCTTTGTAGTCTTTATTAGATTTTCAACTTTATAACAAAGAGCATAAAGTTGAAAATATATTAAAGACACAAGAGTTTTCGTCTCGCTCAGTCATGTCATATCACCAAAGGAGCGTAAGAAAGAAGGAACAGGCCTTGTTTAAAAAACTTGTTATAACATCTACTGCGGCGTTGACAATGCAGAGATGAGTTGATATGGCTGAAATTAATGAATGATGATATTGAACCGTGTACCTTAGCGTCAAGCTCAGGGTCGGCGGGTTTGACGGCAGTCTTCAGGGCCTCTACATTGGACAGCAAAGACGTGACCCTCGCTTCAGCCGCGGCCAACTCCCCTGGTCGCAGGAGAGATGTTTGAGCTGCTAGCGATGCCGCTGCACCACATAGTGTTGCCTAGGGTAACAAATTCTTTTTCATTGTAAAAATATAATTATAATAACGCTTGTCCTTATCTATGAAGCAACGACGATATATTACTAGACTCCGCATGCACGATCTAAGGAACAAAAACTATTCTGTCAACTCGCTGAGGTACTAAGTAAGCGAGGGGGACGGGGTACTGCGTTGTGATTGGCTAACTCAAGGTCTGTTCTGTCTCAAGGTATGTTTACGAATCACAGGATTGGTCGAAATAAGACGGATATAAGACTTTTTTGCCTAATGTGTTGACAGACATAGGTCGCCTGTTATTAGGAGTCTAGTAATATATCGTCGTTGCCGTGAAGTGTTTCAAGGAGGTGAACAGACTGACCATTTTTTAAATAATGATGTCATTTTTTATATTGAAGTCTATGTAATAGTGTCCTACTAATAAGTAATTCCAGTTATAAAAATCCTTGCGAATTTGCGAATCCAGGCCCTTGTGTTCATCAGTAGTGACTGGTGACCACCAGATTTATTTATTTAACTCAGGCTTCAATGCTCATATAAAATACTATACAAACAATACAATATGACTTAACTAATATAATAATACAATACAGGTATATGAGGTAGCCATCAATTTTATATTGATAAAAAAATTGTAAAGCTAATATATCTATTACTACAAAGAAATAAGGACTAAATTGCCACAAACCTGTCCAGTAGCTGCCTGCAATCTCCTGAATGCCTCCTCATCTCTTACTCCTGCTGCCTGCTCCAGTTTGTGTAACCTAAATCAGATACAAAGCAGGTGATTAGCAGTTAAACCTATTTCTTATAAATTATAACCAAAATATTGAATTTTCTTCCCGTTTCTGTTAAATATGAAGAAAAGTGTAAGTAGGGAATGGTATTTATATTCTTTCTTTTTTTAAACATTTTGCCCTATACTAGAATTTCTCCAATTTATTCACAAACATTTTAATTCACATACACAAACAAAGAGATGTGGAACAACTGCCTCTCCCTGCCATAATATTTGCTCTGTGCAAGCATCGAACCAGCAATAAAATATTTTTTCCATTCAAACCAGTAGTTCATGGGGTTAGAGCATTCAACAAGATAAACTCTTCAATTTTATAATATTAGTATGTGTAGCAGTCTATCGCTCCACAGTACTCAAATCTTCCTTCAAACACATACCTATGTTCAAGCTGTGCTATCCTAGTAGTATAAGCCAGGTTCACTTCAGGTTTCAGCTTTAGGTGAGCTGTCATTACCTCTCCTTGCTTCTTCTTATTGGAACTTGATAAATATTCCCTGAAAATAGACAAATATTATAAAACACTTCAATCATATGTTTTTTACTTTGGGGTTTCAAATCTATTAGACTCTTGTTGACTAAAAACCACCCTATTCCTTCACATGCCAGTTTTTTCCAGGGCCACATTATTCTACGTAGATAGACCCAATAATATTTGTTATAAAAACACAAACCATTGGAGGAGTACTTTGACGCCTAAGTGTCTCTGCCTTTTTGTATTTTATTTATTAGGTTTTTTATTTTAGTTTAAATTTCTAGCTTTAGTTACATGTATGTAATCAAAATGAATACTTGTTGTAAATAAAGAAAAAAATAAATAAACCATTTCTAGTCAAATGTGAAGTTTTGTTACAAAATCAAACACAAATGTCTTGGACGAAGTGTTCTAAATATAGACTCCATTTGAGCAGATAAGGATACTTATATGAACGTTTGAAATATCTAAATAATTCCTTATTAATCACTCTGTCTATTTATAAAAATAACATTAAAATCTATTGCATATTTTGAAAGACTTAAGTATGCAGACTAGCCGGAAACTTTATCATGTAGAGAATAAAAATTAAGTAATAAGGCTCTTACTTTAATTTCTCAGCCTTCGGATCAATCTGTTCTCCCTCCTCAAGTTTCAACTCTTCCAATAATTTCTTGGTTGAGTTAATCTGAACTGCCAGTTTGGTGTACTCATCCTGAAAGTATCAACATTGATCATAATATGAAATGATGATGAAATTATAATTATTTATAAGTAAGTAGTTTATAATGATGATGAAATTATATATATTTTTGCAAGTAGGTTATTATAAACACTTTTACACATCATCTTTTTACAAACTATATGAGGCAGGTTCTGAGAAAAAATAGCCAAAACAAACTCAGAGGTCACTGACTCATTTAGAGGCCAGACATTATATTGTTCATGTCATATGAGGACCGTGTAGGTTAGTATCTGTGATGGTCTTTTGAAGAATGAACCACACAGATTTGAGTGGATCTGTCCAGACAGTGCAAGCATTTCGCAATTATTGTATAGCTTGACTCTAACTGTACTGAATACATGTTTCAAAATAAAACTTCTTTGTGTAATAATGTATGCATGATTCATATTGTATCAACACATACAATGATGAAATAATTAAATTCACATCATTAATTCACAATGAGAAAGTTCACACACAAGATTATAATAAATTAAGATACAATTCATTTCAGCCAGCTCATCAACCTTTAGCAAATCTGTCAAACTCCTGTAATAGATTTTCAACTTTATCATCAAAGGAGAAGACTCATGTTTCATTGGAAAAATATTATAATTATGAGGTTCATTTTATTTTTACCTTTTCACTCTCACTGGCCTTATTCTGCTGTTCTGCAAGTTGCTCAAGTAACTCTGAGAACTCACAGCGGAGCCTGTTGTAACGCTCCAGGAGTGTCTCTGGTTCACCCTCAGCTGCCAACTCCCATTCACCAGCCCTAGTTTACATAAACTTTTACTAAAGAGTTTTGATTACTTTTTTCACATAGGCTGTATAAGTTTGTGTCAGTGCATCTTTGTTTGACAGCTATGTTTTAGTTTTTTTTAAATAATATTATTATTTGAGGACATAAAAATACGAATTTAAATAAATACCTGTACCCAATTCTCGATTTTCTGCTAAGCCTATCAGAAAAGTCCACTGCACCAGTTAAAAATCGTCCCTTGAACTTGTTGAAAGAATCTTTCACTGATAAATGTAGTTGTTCAATGCATTCGTTTTCTTCCTCCTCAGTGGGATCCGCTTGGTCGGCCTCTGGCAGATCGCCGGTTTCATACACATCAGGTTGATCATACGCCTAAGAAAAATAAAAATGTTGAGCACACAATTTGTCCACAAAGCAAAATCGATAATTTTCAAAGTCTTGACATGATGTACTTACTATTCCGGGAAGATTTTCATATTTAGGATCAGCCATGGTTACAATGGTCTTCTGTACTATTTATTTTAAATCAATAAGTTAATGTAAATTGTAATTGAATAATTTATTTTACATGAAATGACGTCACTCGACAACGGGACGAACAGTCATTTTTGACTTTTGACATTGACAGTAACGTTTTGTTTTTTCTTCTTTCACGTGCAGCAAATATCCCCTGCGCTAAAATAATACGTATGATTTTGTCTCAATAAGTTGAAACGAAAAAAAAATCTTTGGTTTGAACAACATTAATTGAAATAAAATTAAAGTTTTTTAGTGAGAAGATTGTAAATTGGTTGTCCATGAAAGTCTGTGGAATATTGTGGTTTGATTAGTCTGGGGTGCGTTTAAGTCAACCATCCAGTTTGAAATTTATACGGATTAAACGTTAAACACCCCGTTCAAGTACACCGAGAGGTGAAAAATTAAACTGACTAAAATTTTATACGCCCCGTTCACGGTCGTCCGCTGGTATAAGTTTTCGCCTACTAGGATAAATCTTAGCGACCTTTTTACCTCGCTAAATTTTATCCTGCTGTCAGATGGCTGTCAGATTGACTTTGACATGGAGCTGTTTGCTCAATTCGCTCTCTAGAAACAAATATTTGTAACAAGTACTTATTTTATCACCTCTGTGAACTTTATTTGGACGTAGTTAAGCAGAAAGGACTCAATCCACAAAAAGTCACTTTTGAGTTATGGGCGTTTGAAGTTTAAGCTGTAATTCCTCTAAAATAAAGAAACATTTAAAAAAAAAAAATTACACTGTAATTAAAAGGATAGTTTATATTTTATTTGTCAATAAATATAATAATATATTTTGCAATAGATTTCGAAATATTAACCGAAATGTGGGTTGAGTCCTTACAATTAAACTTAAGTTTGTTAAGAGAGGTTTTGTTTTTTACTTTCTCAGAATGGACTCAAGACTACCCTTCGTCTAGAAAATCTGCTTATAAATAAATAATAATAACGATAACGATTGAAAACTCAGATTTTTATTGTCAATAAACATAAAGCTAGCAAAATCACGTGAAAGCACTTTGATTCAAATACCAAAAAAGAAGAAACAACGCAAAAATGATCGCGCGTATTTTTTCTCTCTCATCCTCCAAGTCGAAGTGAAGAGATGGCCTGTATCCATCAACATCCTCGTTGATGGTTGTCTCCCTAAGGTTACTGTAAACTGGATGACAGCCTTCGGGTATTAAATTAAACATGGATCTGAGATGTTCGAGCTTAGCTTGAGGAATAGGATGTTATCACTTAGATAACTTTCACACTAAGGGCTGATATTTCAATAGTTAGACATTTTTTATCTACGGAATAAAAATAGGGATTTGACATATTTTCTTTATATAATCTGTCCATAATTTTTATTCCTCAGATCAAAGTTATCAGAATATTGAAAATTCAGCATATTAGAATTCTGTGCACAGTTTTTAGTGTAGAAATGTCACAAATACGTTAGAAATATTCATTTGTAAACACGGAGCTCTTCCACTGAAATGACAAGCGAACAGCGCCACCTGAAGAAGGGATCTACTAGCTATACGCTGTCAGAAAAGCGAAAGCGCAATAAGAGGATAAGCAAGTTGGTGCGACCTCAGAGCCTCTAATGCAAGCCAAATTGAAAAGGCAATAGAGGAAAATCTGGGTGCTAAACTGTTTGTTCAACAGCCGAAACGCTTGCATTTGACGTAGCTTAGATTACCTAATGTATAAACCATAACCTCAAAGTAGGAGATCTTAGCCAGATAGAAGACTTTTATGGCCGGTGGTACGACAGTCGTGGTCCACTTCTCAGCCCTCCAGAGGATAGCCGAACCACCCTGAACCGCCACTACACCGATGAACTGCCGGAAATTATCCTGGATGAGGTTGAGGAGGCCCTCAGGCAGCTTAAAAATGGAAAATCCCAGGGTGAAGACGGAGCCACTTCGGAGCTCCTGAAAGCAGGTGGAAAGCCCGTACTTCGGGATCTCCAAAAGTTATTCAACTCTGTTTTAGACATCGGAAGAATTCCAAAGACGTGGCAACAAAACCCCAACACTACCCCGGAACAAGTCGTAGTAAATGGTGTAACTGTTAAAGTCGTTCAAGATTATGTCTACCTTGGACAGACAGTTCGGTTGGTTAGAAACAACTTCGAGATCTCGAAGCCAACAAAAGGATTCGGTTGCAGGTTGTAGTTGCAGTGAAAACACGCGTTTCGCTACTCAGTGTGCGAAAAAAATGGCAGAGTTGCCAGTTTTTTAAAGTAATTACCAACTTTCAACAAAAAATTGAAACTATATTTTTTTTGCAAGTTAATAGTTATAGTTTTATTACATGTATGTCTTTTATGAACAACGCTAACATAATAACTTTGATTAATGAAATATTACTACTACTAAACGTAAATAACACAAATGTTTAAGTCATTTCAGTTCAATTAAAAGTAGATGTATCAGTCAACACATCTTCTTCTTACAATCGACTCAAACTGCCTGAGTCGATTTAGTTATTTGATAATTACATGTTTTGTTCATATAAAGCTGTTCTTCTGCAATATTTCAAGTGTTTTGAGTCGTTTCTGATAAAGAAAAATAAATATTTTATTTCAGTAAAACTATAACTCGGAAAAGACCCAACCTGTTTGAGTTGTTTCAGTTATTTGATTAAATGATATTTCCAATCAAAACTTATTTCTTAGAAAGGATTCAAACCGTTTGAGTGTATTCTGGTTAATCGGCCATAGGGACATACTCATAGAAATTCATTACTGAGAAACAATTCAAGCGGACTGAGTTCATTCAGCAAATATATTTTGTGTGCTCTTCATACTGTGGGTTGAGTCAGGGTAGCCTGAAAAACTAGTTTCCGTGTATATTTTAAAAATAGGGTCTTCACTACATGATAGATTCGACCCTCAGGAGTACGATGGCATACATAACTCAATTTTGGCCAAAGTGTGGATTGAGTCCTTTCTGCTTAACTACGTCCATTTGTGTGTTACAAGTAAATAAGATTTGAAAAAATTGAGAATAATTAATAACAAGCTGAGCTGTCAATTGAATTTGGCAGTTAAACCTATGACTCCGTTCAGCGAACCCTCACTAGTTTGATTTTTATCTGGATGGTTGACTTAAACGCACCCCTGAGAGAGACACGTCATTAATTTTAACATACGTCATTTGTCATTTTCTACTTTTCGTTAGTCACCGATTATTTTTAATATAAAACCGCATTGAGTTTTGTTTGAGCTGATTCTATATTGTGTTGTGTCGCTGCAAGTATCGCAGCTGTTAATTATTCGTTGTAAGAGTAGAGTTTGTAAAGTGCCACAATGAGTTTACAGTGGACAATCATCGCGTCGTTCCTATACTCCGAAATAGCGATCGTGCTTCTCTTGACATTGCCGATCGCAAGTCCATCAAAATGGCAGAGGTTTTTCAAGTCAAAATTCCTCGCTTACATAAGTGGTCAAGCGTCTATTTACTTCTTGATTCTGATCGGCGTGCTGGTATTATGTCTTCTCGATGCCATCCGCGAAATGCAGAAGTACTCAAACATGGAGTCTTCGGATCACCAGCACTTGGATGCAGAAATGCAAGGTAACATGAGGTTGTTCCGTGCTCAGAGGAACTTCTACATCTCTGGTTTCGCGCTATTTTTGCTGGTCGTTATTCGCCGGTTGGTGCAGATGATTTCACAGTTGGCGACTCTGTTGGCGCAATCTGAGGCGAACTTCCGTCAGGCGCAGAGCGCCACGGTGACCGCCAGGACGCTGCTCGACCAGGCCGGCGCTGGCGACGAGAAGTCCAAGAAGGAGATTGAGGAGCTCAAGGATCAAATCAACATGCTTGAGAAAGACTTATCCAAAGAGAAGAAGGACAAGGAAGCCGTGAAATCCCAGGCTGAGAGCCTCTCCAAGGAGTATGACAGGCTTGCTGAGGAGCACAGCAAACTACAGAAGAAGCTGACCGTGGCCAGTGGAGGTGACTCTAAGAAGGATGAATAAATTCGTCAGATGTGAAACTCATGGTCTGATTATAAGCTAGTGATGTTTAAAGTCCATTAATCTTTTATCAAGTCTTCACATCACTAGTTAAAGCTTAATGAACAACTTCTAACATGTTTGCTATCTTTCAAATATATGATGCAACTGTGATTCCAGTAATTTCTAGATCTATGAATGAATTGCCTTATTTTTTTGTCACAATGTACTAACTAAATTATCATTTGAGAATGTTGTTTACTTCTAAATAACTAATCAATTTGGAATTCTAGTGTCCACATAATTAATATTGATAACTAATTAGATACTAGGGCATTAAGAGCAATGTTTTGCATTTATTTTGTGGTAATTATACCTATTTACATTAATGCTGTAATGAAAATATCTTCAACATTCTGATTCTTATAAAGTGTTAGGATATAAATAAGAAGTGCTAAACAGTTGATTGATAAATAATATTTATATAATTGTTGAGTGTGTTAGCAGAAATATATTTGTATATTTTACTGATTTTCTGAAGCATTGTATACCCATAATTTCAGCAAAAGATAATTGTATTTTTGTATAAACAAAATGATTTGTGTAACAGAAAGTCTGAATTGTTAATTTATTTGTTTATATTTTTGTTTAATATCTAAAAAGACAAGAAATGCATATTATGATGTAATTTATACCAGTTTGCAGATCATTGTCATGAAAAATCATAAATATCTTGTTTTTTTTTTAAAGAATTTCCCTCTTCAGCTCGCATTGGAACTCAAGTTTTAATGTAAACTTGGCTGGTATTTGTTTTGTTTTTGTGGCCAGTATAACAGGTTTGGTCAGAAAAAATATTTGTGATTAAAGTTCAAAGTACATGATACTTGTTGATTCTACTAATAATAAGTTTAAGATGAGTCGTCTACCTTTGTGCACATTATGTGAATAACACCACTTCCACCTAATATTTCATCATTTCGTTGAAAAAATTGGCACAGTTTCTAGAAAGAAATTAAAAGTGAAGATTGTTTGCCGTCATTTGTGTTTGCATTTTTGGATTGTTTGTTTTAGAACCTTTTTTGAGGCATAACACAAACATAGAGTAGGCAGCAACCAGAGGAACAATATATTATGGGGATCTACTCTTGACAGTTAGTCTTGTCATCCTACCCACATAACATACAAATGTTATTGTTTCTTTTTGGTGGTTGTTTCTCCATTTTATTACCTACTCTGTGTTTATGTAGTAAAAAAGTATTGTATGTTTTTGATATTATGGATGGGTTGTTATGGGTAGTTTAGTAACCAAGTGGGTTCCCTTTGTGATTTTTATGTACTCTAATAAGCTATTTTCAGTGTTGCTTCGAAATAAATTTGTATTTTGAATCTCATGGTTTTTTTTAACATAACTTAGACTTCCAGCAGAAAGGTACCCCTACAACACCCAACTTGCCAGACGTATTAAATATTCCACGATCGTTTACAATCTATAAAAAGACAAAAAAAAAAGGATTTGTTGATGGGATAACTTGTTTGATTTGTTCAAAGTCAAAAAGTGGCGTATTCAGGTGTAAATTAGAGCTTTAACTATGCCTTTTTTTTTTTTAGCGTGGTAAAATCATCAAATGAGACCTCCAACCCCGGGCAGGACGGGTCCCTCACCAATCCTCGGTGTCCTTCAGTAGCCCTTTATGTTCCGGGGTCACGGTAATAGAAATAAGTCCCGCGACCCCGGTTTAACTATGCCTAATAAATAAGTACCTATTTAAACAAGCACAGGTAAAATAGTTACATAGATGATAAAGTTTCGTTAGGTACCTATTTCAGACACTGATTATAATCGATGTGTCTGGCGTCTGGTCTGATTTGCTCGTCTGCCAAGCGTCAGTTACAAATCTATATTTAGAAAGAACTTCACACGATATGAATCACAGCAGTTGGTATCATTATTGTTTTTAGATTACCAGTTGGTGGGATGACGACATATTTGATGAATTGTGAAACCGTAAACACTTACGTGGCCTGTTGTTGAGATGACCCTAGAGGGTAGCTTTTATTCGGTGTTACTAGATTTAGACATTTTCCTTTATTTTTGGGTAATTATGGGGAAATGAAATATTTTAGAGATAAAAAATGCTGTGTCGGAATTCGGAACTAGTATGACCTCGATCTAAAAACATTTTACTCTAAAAACGAAGATTTTGTCGTATGAATTTATGTTCGATGCACTGCTACATATAAATTGAACACTGAGTTGGTTTTATTATTATTATCCTGGTCTCAGACCAACAAAAAAAGAAAGACGGCGCGCCACGAACATCAAAAGTGAAGCCACCTTTTTATCTATGTGTGTATCGAAGGTTTGCCATTTGTTACATTTTTTCTTTGTTTAATTTTCTTTTTTTTACTTTTTATGTGATTTGCTGATGTTTTTGCAACTTTTCATTACACAGGAAGGCATAATTCTATGTTTTAAATCTAAATTTACTTGACGACGACTCGTGACGTACTAAGAGCGATGAGCATGGTTTTAGTGTAAGTGTGTGCGTGAGCGTGTATGTATACTTGCAGGAGCACGGTTTCATGGCTTCACTTATGATGTTCGCGGCGCGCCGTCTTTCTTTTTTTGTTGGTCTGAGATCCTGGTCTAGTCTTTGTAAGCACTCACAACAAAAATTTGAACGTTGTACATCAACCTTCCGATAAGCGGTCAGAGACCAAACTCCAAAGTTATTTTCCCAGCCTAGTACCTTTAAGTACCTTCATTTTTTATATCTAGATGAGAAATCGTTTCCTAGTTCGTCAAGGTGACGGTTGGATAATTGTGTTCAATTATTTAGTAGTTAATACAGACTCATCTCCTCAGCTCAAAAGTCAGAAAAGTAGTTAGTTCGGAGGTCAAACATTGTCTGTAGAATTTAATTATGTATAGGTAAGTATTCAATCCGAATTTCATATATAACGACCAAAAATTCGCTGTCAGAATGAGTTCGAATTTAAATTTAAATGCGTGTATTAGTAAGGCATACGTAGTTACTAGAAATTAGGTTTATTTGGTGTGAGAACAACGTGGATCGTGAGTCAGAATGAAATCTTTTTACGCGACTGGCCAAAAAAGGAGTGTTATGTTTTTCACTAAAGAGATAAAGAGGATTGAGATCGTATTCAAATGTACCTATAGTACGATCAACGAGGATTTTTTTTATATGAAGACTTTCGAAACATTTCTCCGTCGCTGGGCATATAATTATGATGATATTCGATGATGCCTCGTCGCTTCGACTGGACTACTACTCAAACAGCCAGATCCGGAACAACTAAGTGCGTGCGAACTCGCGATCTGCATCTCAGAAGTCAAAAGATTTGAGGGTCACGAGTGTCAGTGTCGAGAGTGTCGCGAGTGTCAGTCTCGAGTGTCGCGAGTGTCAGTCTCGAGTGTCGCGAGTGTCAGTCTCGAGTGTCGCGAGTGTCAGTCTCGAGTGTCACGAGTGTCAATGTCGAGAGTGTCGCGAGTGTCAATTTCGAGTGTGTCAGTTAGGAGTCTCAAGTGTCGCGAGTGTCAGTGTCTAGAGTGTCGCGAGTGTCATTGTCGAGAGTGTCACGCGTGACAGTGCCGTGTGTCAAGCGTGTGTGAAACATTATATTAATAATAATAATTTCTATGACGCAATTCATTTGACTCAAGGTAAGTTGTATAACTTTGTATTACTGGGTTCAATTCAATTATGGTCAGTTATCAAATACTTCCCCTAACCACGAGATATTAGAGAAATACTTTCCACGCTAATTGAACACTCATCAATCGGTAACTTTTGTGAAAAGCAACCAGCCGTAACAGAAACTACTAAACAGGAGACCTCAACATTGCGGCTAGGCCATATTGGCGATGGGTGACGTCAGAAGACGTAGGCGAGGTATTATATTGGCAACACATACATATAGGTGCCACTTAACAAATTCGTCCTTAATTAACGACCTTAATTAGTTGTAAATTAAGCTCTTTGATTATTTCTCACACATCTGTAGAACTAATGTAAACTTTGCTTAAAAGGTGACTCCAAAGCTAACATAGTTAGATACATAAGTGAAGAAATAAACATTTTTATATAAATTACTAGTTTTTATGTCGTTTATTCATTTTCTTTACATATATTTTTAAAAAAGAAAAATAAAAACCATTTAAAAATAGTTGTCCGCCGGCGTGGGAGCAGCGTCCAAGCTACCGGTGGTTAGGGTTCCAGAGAATACAAGCCGTATCAAGGAGTACTGCCTTCTGAATCTGACTCTTTATCCAACTACCCAACGAGAGCTGATCAGATGTTCGTCGAGGCTCTTGGCCATCAGGCCATTGGCCGTTGTTAGTTAGTAGGAGTTAATATAGAAATTAGTAGTTTATATTATTATTAAAAGATGCGAAGAATATTCGGGCTACCTACGCCGAATCGCACGAATGTTCGGCTACATTAGTACATTTTGCGGGTGACGAATTCCAACCTGCATCATCGTAGTATGTGCGGTAACTACCCCGTGAGCGTACCTATTTGTTTCATTTATGAGAAGGAGTCACAAACCTAGGGTGGAGTTACGTTTTTTTTTACTTTTAAAAAGAAAAACAGTGTTGATCGTGAGAAACTTTATTCGTTTTTTTACTTAATTTTTTTGGTATTAAATCGAATGCCAAATAGGTAGAAGTTAGCCGAATATCCTCGGCATTTCTAATTGCTGTCCGACACATAAATACTTACCCAATTATATTTACAACAAGTAGTATTTACGTAACTTTATTAATTTCGAACCCACATCACATTAAATCCCGATAGCTTTGGAATTTCGATAACATGTTGGACACAAAACAGTTGGTAGGCCCATAATTAAATGTCCAAAATTAATTTGAACTTTTTAACAAGGGTACAACGTTTTTAAGCTAGGTACTTATTTGCCTTTATTTCTATATATTTATTTTGAGACAGGATGACTCCTTGTCATCTTTTCAATTCCCGAATAAAAGCCAATCTACGAAATACATTAAAAATAGCTCAGTTCCCGCCATAAAACGTCGTTCGGCCAATATCGATAGATCATATCGAACATTTCGGAAAGCATTGCGGCATTCCCTGAAGCGATTTCGACGTAAAAATATATTTATTGTCAGCTGTGCTCTGGCTGAATCGATATTTTCCTTGGCTCAATGTTATGTAAACGAAAAATATTGACCGACTGTAAAGTTCCAATCAGTCTTTTGAAGGAAAATATTTTAATTGGCTTATTAATTAATACGGCCTCGTTATTATATATTTGTTATTTATTAATACTGGATTTTATAACGAAGAGCAAAAAATCCTAATTTTAAAAGATGTTGTATTCAATTCATTCATTCAAAAGGCGGGAAACAAAATCAAATACGAACAGCAATATTGTCTATGGTAAATTAAGTCTTTATTTTTTTGTTCGCACAAGCAATGAGAACTTAACACAAATAAAAAATAAAAAGAACAATATTTTTATAATGAAATATAAAAGGCATGACTTAGAGAATTCAAAGTTCATCCTTAAGATAGACGCGGTAGTTCTCATTTTCGTTAAAACCTAAGCTGTCCCAGAATGCTCTTTGACCGAAGTCGTTGGTTGATTTCATTTCCATCTTGGTTGGAGACAGGATGTCCAAGTAGTTCAGCTCAGGAGATCCTGGCTTCACTGGCTCCCATGTAGGACCATTGTTGCTTAGCTTCGGGATACTGTGAACAAAATGGTTGAAGTTAGAAAACATTGACAGTCTCACTACGAGAAATCTTTAACATCTGTGGAACATTTGTCTAATGTCCTTGCCACACATCACATATTTAAGTGATCAAATAATGTCTGGCGCGGGCCTTACGCTAGTTCGCACTTCGCACTGCTGTGTATTAGGCCGGCGCCGGACATGTGCCCACATATTTTATCACATGTGTGGCACGGCCATAAGAAAACCGTCAACTACAAAACTGCATTTGACGTTATTATAAGGGTAGTTTTGCAGTTACACTTTTTTAGACAAGTTCAACTAGATGTTTTAATTTTTGGGGTGCGATGGTTACTCTATAAAGTAGCTATTTGAGAATTTGAGCAATTCCTCTAGGTACATTTTTTATTTGATATTTTTTTGTTTAATGAAGAGTTTTTAAACTGACATGGTAAAAAACACTACCAAGGAATACGATTTAAAACATAATATTTACTGTGTTTATAAATTGCGTTTAGACCGACCATCATAACGCTTATTAAACTTGCAACAGTGCTGAAATACGAAATACCTGTGAAAATTTCAACCGTCTAACTATCGCGGTTCATGAGATACAGCTTGGTAACAGATGGGCAGAAAGACAGACAAACAGCAGAGTCTTTTTTTTTTTTTTTTTTTTTTAGGTGGTAAAATCATCAAATGAGTCCTCCCGCCCTGGGTGGGGCGGAAGGGACTGTCAGACTCTTACTGACTAAAATCCACCCGTGTTCCTTCGGATGCCCTGTACGTTCCGGGGCCGCGGTAACCTGGGTTAAGAAAAAACCCGCGACCCCAGCAGGCATTTGGCGCGAAACACGACGCGCCACCAACCCGGGCTTGGTCCTCGGTCGGACGGCGAGCCACCCATTACTCACCGTCCGCAAGCCCGCTCCGCCGCTGTGCCCTTTGCTGATCAGAGGGACACGCGTTGGAGCGTCCACACGACAGGCTATTCGCATACGGGCAAAGACTCCTTAGGCACACAGAGCCTAAAGAAGAGTTTTTGCCCGCATCCCAGGGTGCACCGGCCCGAAAAACTGGTCTTCCCCCCGGACGTATCCGAGAGGGAACTCCAGTCCACGGGCGCACGTGGAGGTTTCCTGCCTTAGCACCCCAAAAACAGCAGAGTCTTAGTAATAAATCTCGTTATATCCTTTGGTTCGGGCAAGCCGCAATCGCGGCTGTTCGACCATGGACCATGCCCGGGTCGACGGCGCGTTGTGTTCCACGGGCGCCTCAAACAGTGTCAGGATTATGACCTCTACAGAGGGCTAAAACCTGCCGAGGTCGCGGGACTACGTTGAAGGACACCGTGGATTTTAGTCAGTACGAGTCCGGCAGTCCCTCCCGCTCTGCCCGGGGTGGGAGGAGTCATTTGATGATTTTACCACCATAAAAAAATATATTGGGTATGCAACCCTAAACAGCGGAGAATGTCAAATATTTTTTTAATAACCAAAAGAAAATATCAGGGCGACCTTTATCCTTTCATCACTAAGTAATATCCTGCTAACAAAAATAGATTCGAAGAATATTACGACATTTATTTAATCTAATCAAATATGTACATTATTAAACTACCTATGTCTACTTTCTGATACAAATATTTATCTTATCATAGAAGAAATAAACATAATATCTTAATGTTTGATTTGCTGTATTTTGATTAGAAAAGAAGTTGTACATACACTTGAGTATATTATCTGGATTCCAGAGTCTAAGTATATAAATGATTAAAAATTTTCCTATCGGAATTTTTTAATCCATTTTATTATAACTTTTCCCTTTACAGTGTTTTTTTGCGTGTGTCGTGGGTGCGTTCACATATGTATATAGAAATTAGAAATACAAATATTTGTTCCGTATTGAGAGTGATCGAATCCGCGACACGCAACTATGACAGGTTACCCATCCACAGACCAATCCCACACATTTTGTTTGACGGTAGTCGTAGTTGGGAATCAAACAGTGCAGCGGTCGATCGTTCAGCAACTATGCCAACTGATTATTCAATAAATAAATTAATAAACGTGTAGAATCCGCCATTTTGATCGCGTAGTAACCAAACCTTACTGTTTGATTGTGCGGTCTAGACATGCGTACCCATGTAACCGCTCAAATTAAGCCCTGAAGTTATATAAACTATCGTAACTAATATTATAAAAGTGATGGTAAGTTTGTTTATTACGTTTTCACAACTAAATTGGTGAACCAATTAATTAACTTCGTGGAGGGAACTCCTCCTCCTAATGACTTTCACCTCGCCCACGACTTCTCTCGCGAAAGATTTACGAAAAGAGAAATTATTTGTTTTTTTTCTGTATGCCTGTAATGCATAAAGTCAAAACGACTTAACCGATTTCAATCTTTCACTTAAAAAAATCAGGCTTGTTTTAGATGACATATCAAAGAATTTTTAATCCTTACCCAGTTGTGGAGAAAGTGTACACCATGTTGATGAGTTGGTCTACCATGGCCACGTCTTGAGGGTCACGTGTTGTCACGCCCGGGTAATTGAAGATCCGCAGCACATCATCAGCGTGGCTCACTCCTGGAAATGTATCAGTGTAGTTTACGTTCACAATGAGTTTGATAGTTTGACAGGTCTCCAGAGCCACGGATGCCCCTCAAGTTAAAGGGGAAAATATACAAATCCGTGATTAGACCTGTCGTATTGTATGGATCGGAACGCTGGGCTGTGAAAAAGATGGATGAGAAACGATTGCATGTAGCGGAGATGAGGATGTTAAGGTGGATGCGTGGAGTGACAAGAATGGATAAAGTAAGGAAAGAGTTTATAAGAGGCAGTTTGAAAGTCGCGCCGGTTATAGAAAAAGTGAAAGGGAATCGTCTATCTTGGTATGGACATGTGATGAGGAGGGATGACACTCATGTGACTAAGAGAGTAATGAGTATGAATATTGATGGATGTAGAGGAAAAGGAAGGCCTAAGAAAAGATGGATGGATTGTATAAGTAAGGATATGAAAGAAAAAGGAGTAAATGATACTATGACTTGTGATAGGGGAGAATGGAAGAAAGAAACGTGTTGCGCCGACCCCAAGTAAAATGGGATAAGGACAGGAAGATGATGATGATGATGACAGGTCTCCAGAGGCAGTGGCGCTGCCCAAGCGGATATTTTTGGAACTGCTCAGATTAGGCCTCATTGGGTAATTTTTTAAAGAGAATGAACAAAAATTTACGACTTTTGCAGATGAACTACGCGAACTAGATCCCACATTTCCCGTTCCGAAGTTCTTTAGTTCATCACAGAATGAGTAAAGGGGACCTCAATTTTAAGTAAGGTTGCCCCCACATTTATCGACGCGGAATCGGCTAACGCCGCCGGTCAAAAAAGCCTTTATGTCTACCTAACAAAAGTGTTACTAATACCGTTCGCATCGGCACGGCACGGACGACGCGGCACAACGCCGGTCGACGGCGAAACCAGCCACCCGCCTTCAGACAATCGGCGATAAGTATAGTAATACTAGCTGACCCGCCAAACGTTGTTTTTCCATATAAATAATTACATTTAGGGGGATGAAAAATAGATGTTGGCCGATTCTCATAGTTACCGGATAAGCACAAAAAATTTCATCAAAATCGGTCAAGCCGTTTCGGAGGAGTATGGCAACGAAAACTGTGACACGAGAATTTTATATATTAGATTTCGTCGACAAATGTGGGAGCACCCTAAATGTACCCACAGTGTTCAATGATCTTGTCACAGTGGGAGCAATTTAAAACGAGCGAACGAACTGCCGTAAATAATTCGCTAAAACGCAAATTGTTAGATAGTTTTAAAACTGCTCCTAGTGCGAAGAGCGAAAAGTTCGTAACAAAACTCGAACTAAAAGAGCGAACTAAGTAGTTCATTTGGGAAACTCACCGTAATTGGCGTCATTATGCGCCATCAGGTTGGACAGGCTGGTGGTACCACGGAAGGCGTATCGGTAGACGTAGGTAGGCTGCCCAGACTTGGCTGCGTGGATCTGCGCCGTCTTGCCCACGTCCACCACGAATAGACGGTCGCCTAGAGCCTGTCAGATAGATGCAATGATGTAAATAATTAAATATACATAGGAACAGTCTATGTACGAGCTACACTGTACTTTAGGTGTAGTTGGTACGTTACACTTATGCATATATCAATATTATATAGGTGTGCATTTCTAACATAATATAAATGATGTTAACCATAAATTAGAATTCAGTAGCAAATCTTTGAACCAATCGGTTGTCCACTAATTCAACATAACAAAGCATCAACATCAACATACTTAACATATTCACTGTTGTGAGTTACGCCCCAACAGTCTATAAAATCAGGTCAAAGTTTGGTCAGTCCGAATTGCTCGAGTATATTGCATAAGATTACTGCAAAGCGAAGCCTTTCGCGGGACTGTCAAAACAGGGTACCTTATCACAAAACAGGAAGGTTCACGTTCGATTAACAAAATTTTACAGATTCGGGTTGAATATGCTGGCACATCAACCTACTGTCTGTGCTTACATAAATACTAAGTACTCTGTTATAAAAAAAACAATAATAATTTCTTTTCTAGATTAAAAGGCCCAAAAAAATCTATATAACCATTAAGCTTATTATTACTACGTATAGAGACGACACCACGTTATAGAGCTACACATATACAGCTCTATGGCGTGCTCTAGGCGCGCGCACTCATCCTGGATGGGACACAGTGGTGATGCGTGATGTCGTCTCTATACGCAGTAGTAATAGCTCTATGTATATAGCTGTCACTATTTTTGTTGGTTATAATACTACTAGGTAGGTAAATTGGTCGCGTGACTCACGAATTAGGTACTGTTACCCCGGAATGTAAAGAGCTATTGAAGGATACCGTGGATTTTATTCAGTACGAGTCTAACAGCTAGTCCCTCCGCTCTGCCCTGGGTGGTAGGACGCATTGAATGATATTACCACGCTTAAAAAAAAAGGTAGGCACAAAATTATTTAATGAATATCTTGTAACCTAAAAGCCACTTAGTTATTTTTATAAACTAAATTGTCATGACCGCCTACAGCTATTTTGTAAGCTTTCATCTGAGGCCCAATTATCTCTACAAAATTGTATCTAAAAATATAAGAAAAGACTAAAGTACGTATGTAAATATATAGAAATAATGCTGTTATATTTTTTTCTTAGAAGAGTTATTTTGGGTGATTTTAAGGGTCTCCCTTTGTGGCAAGTCTTTGTTAAATTAGACAATATACCCCCAACACAAAAACATGAACTTATACGTCAGGAAAAATATCTTAAAGAAATGTATTTCTTTTTAATTCTGCGACGCGTTTTTGCCGTCCCGCGAAATATAAACGAAACGAATGAAATACCCAGACCCATTTTTTTTTTTTAATGTCTCGCAGGTCAACCTAGAAGAGGTTGTGTGCTGCTTAACCGGGCATTTTCTAAGGGCACCCACTGTGGGGTACGGACCTCGGCTTAGGACGTCACTGGGAGAGGACAGCGCAAGGGACAGGCTGGATCACAATCATATCTTATTTAGGGACTAATTTAAAACTACTGGCTCAGCATCGCGGGCTGGCTCTTGCATGGGTCGGGGAGGGGAGGGGCGTACCCGGACCCAGATCAACTACTCGTAGAAGTCGTAAATCATACAAATATATCTTTCGTTCGAGAATCGTACCATCTATGCCAGTCATGACGTCAAATCCTCATTCCATAACATAACTTTAACAACATTTTTCTCTTCGTGCCGGACCTTGCACGGACCCATTAAGATAAGAGCCTTCGTAGACAGCTAGCTAGTTGATTGCATGGCCGTAGACCAATAGACATTAATCAAATGGATTCTGAATTACCGAACGAAGCCCACTTGAGTCATCAATTCCGAACAGTAATATTATTATGGAGGCTTGACCTGGGAGTCTACTCCCGTCCCTAAATATGGGCCCGTACGAAAGTAACTCCTATTAGTTCTGTATTCATAAGTTCTGACGATGCATCCAGACATTTTTTAGTTCTTATCACTAACTAATCTTATGTCCGTAAGCCCGGTAAGGTGATATTATAAAATGTGAATGGTTGCTGTCCTCTTCACTAAACTTAATTTTGCATGCTATGTTTTTATCCTAGCTATGTTTCTGCCATATTTTGTATTAATAATAATATTCCACAACTGAATATTAAACAACTTTTTGTACCATGTTTTACATATATGTATGTTTATCTTTAAAGAATAAGGAACATCCAAAAGGGCCGAAGTTACGGGTTTCGTGCTTAAACAGTAGTACCCTTACCTGAAACTCTAGCTGCTACGAAATATAATATCTAAATTGTTACTAACAATTTCGGATTATTAATATTAAATTATGCTCTAGATACAACAATATACTCTGAAATTGATATTAATAAGGGATAAGGTTGTTGTTGACGTAAATAATTCTGAATAGCTAGGTTATGTAATGATGTCTACTTACTAGGTATCCTCATGAGACGATCGAAGGAGATGATCTACTTCAAAACGTCACCTGTTTCGATCGTTTTTTTTTGTGCATGGATCTGACCATAAAACAATATTATCCTATTTTCCGGAGATTATATCAGACAGGCGTCAGGAAACCTTATACCTACGTGAAAAGGAAAAATGTCCCCCATTTTACGTGTTGAGGAGGTATATACAAAATGTATTTTCGTTATTTTTTGGCACTTTGTTGGCTGTATGTTCGGGCTATTCATTAACTCATATGAATTCTACAATTTTTAATGATAATATTCATCTATGTTAAATTACAGCTTCGTAGTCAGAGGATGAGTCTTTTCACCTTACGCAGAGCGGAAAGACATCCTTGCGCCCTGAGTGCGTCAGAAGGAACTGTCAGACTCTTAGTGAATAAAAATCCACCCTGTCCCTACGGTCGCCCTTTGCGTCTTAGGGTTAAGATTCGAGGCCCGAGATGACTGAATCCTCTAAATAAACTAAGGATGCTTGTACACGGTGCATGTAGCTTGAGCATGTTGAGGCACTTGCTCCACTTGTTACATGCACCGTGTACATGCAGCTTGCGCAAGTAGCCCACTTCTTTACTTGCTCCAGTCATTTGAAACATGTGCAAGTACAAGCGAGAAACTTGATCAAGTAGCTTGCGCATGTTACTCGCGCGGGTAACCCGCACCTTTACTAACTTGCTCTAGTTACATGCACTGTGTAAAAGTATCCTAAGCTTACATGTATAGCTGCTGGTCCATTGCAGTTTCATGATTCTGCAACGATTCGCCGACGACCGATTCACCATTGGACGTTTCGTCGACAGGACGATTCACTTATGGCCGTTTCACCGATAGACTCTTTCACCTTTGGACTTTTCGCCGATGCGACGATTCATTTATGCCCGGTTCATCGATAGAACCTTCATACCTGAACAAGTTGCGGGAAAGTCTCCTGGCTGACGGGTTTGCCTCCCAGGTAGTGTTGCTTGATCTTCATGGCGACGTCATTGCGAAGGTTCAGCGGCAGAGTATCGTTGTACTCGAAGATGTTGGCAGCCAGCTCGTTCCAGTGCGCTTCCAGTTCTGTCAGGAGGTCGGGGGATTCTTGGTAGGCTGGAAAAGATGAAGTTGTGGAATGTAGTCTTTGAGATAGTGCAGTCAGCTTCAGAGAATTCTCACCCACTTTGGTACAGATGTCAGTAATAAGAGGGGTATGCAAGGATTCTGATTTTTTTGCATAATGCAAAAAAAACGCACTCGTATTTATTTAAACCTCAGATCCTCGAAAAAGGAAACATCAAAAGACCAAAATAGGGAACTACTATATCCGACATGCTCCGCTTAAGTATTGTTTCAACTGCAACATCGTTTTATTATTTGGATAACAATACCATAATTTTTTGCTACTTGTATTCCACGATTATGAACAAAAGTTAAGAAGCCAAAAATTGAGAAAGAAATCTCGTTAACCCAGATATCTTCTCTTTCTATGAGAGATATGGGTTAAGTATAAGACAAGCAGATCATCCATCACTTACCAGCAGCAGGGTACAGTCCCTCCTCAGACGTGACGGACGTGATGAAGGGCAGGTTCATCATGGCTCCAGCCCTGGTGGCGTGGTACGGGTACTGCTGGAGGAACGGCTCCCGGACTCCTGGGGCTTCTACCACGGGCGTGAATGGCGTGAACATGTGTACCTTCCATTCCTGAAGAATTGAAGTGTGGTTAGGAAAGGGTGATTGAGGAATGAACATTCAAAAAGTCGCGATAAGAGACTCGTGATTTTAAACGTGATGAAGATAATTTTCTGTAGTATAAGTAATTCTATAATGTTCCCACTGCTGGGACACAAACCTTCGCTCAATGAGAGGGCGTGGGCTGTAATCCAACACGCGACGGGCCAGCGTGCGGGTTGGTAGATGTCAAATGTCTCAAAATTTTTGGTTTTAGAAATAGAAGCTTCTTGAAGTTAGTTAAATCCTTCATCGTTTTGCGAGCAGTAATGTTGAAATGAATTACAAATTGTTTTGCGACTGGCCGTGCTTGAACCCTCAGGGCCGGTAACCAACAAAATAACGGGAAATGCGAAATTCTGAGATATAATTTCATGGTCTCATTGACACCTATTATCTAACAGGTGAGTTAAATTATGAACCCAAGGCAAGTAAAATCTAAACGATTTTTAATCAAACCGTAAATATTTACTACCCTCAACTGATTTTGATAGCTCTCAATTAACTTTTAAAGCACTAGAGAACAGCACCCTGGCTTTTTGCCAATATTATGGACATATTGCGCCTGATTGAGCCATTAATTCTGATGCTGGCATATTTCTTCGCTGAATAAATAAACTCGTTTCAAACTATATGCTAATTGGAATTCATTAATGCCAAGTGGTTTGTCAATTAAAAGTATATTTTATCCAATTAGTTGGAGCTGAAGTTTTTAATGGAGTTATAACTTGGTCCGTAGGTTTACTTATAAGGTTCATTATTGTGAAATCTAACTTATGCTGCTGAATTTAACAAGTATTATAATGCGAAAGTTTGGAAGCCGTTTAAACGTGAATAGATGGATGAAATTAAGCTCAGGGATAGATTTGTTTAATTCTTATTCTTTTTTTTTAACGTTAGGTAATATTATTCTACATTTGAACGTTGAAGTGGAGATGGGCTGGGCACGTGATACGCGATAAACAAGAATAGTGGAGCAACATCATAACTGACTGGTACCCTAGAGACGGGAGAAGGAACAGAGGAAGACAAAGCAAGAGATGGGAAGATGAACTAAAGTTAACAGCAGGCTCAAAATGGAGAAGGCTTGCTAGAGACAGAGTACAATGGAAATTGTTAGAGGAGGCCTTTGCCAAGAGACACACTGAACTCGGAGATATTTTATAATTTTATAGTTAAGAGTCAACCACAAAGTCAAAGAAAAAGTTCAGGATAAGAGGATTATTATTATTCTATACTAAGTTATATCCTGTAACTTAATTCAGATGATTCGAAATATAATATTAACAATCATATAACGCATCAAATTTTGAGAGTACGGGCTCGTGATGTCAGAAGCAAGTAAAAACAGTATTTGCTTGAGATGTATTAGTAATTTTAAAAGAGACGTTTCTTCGTTAATTTTGGACAAAAGAAAAAATACGTCTTAATTTTTTTTTTTGATAATCAAGCTGATGGAATAATCAAGTAGAATTTTTCAGTAAAATACCCTATTATAAGTCTTCCCGAATTTCACACAGACTAAAAGACCACCCTGTTCCTTAGGTTACTCTTTGAGTTCCAGTGCCTAGAGCTTTTAGAATTGCAAAATACTTTTTTTAGAGTGATAAAATATCCAAGTGTCCCACTCAGGGAAGGGCAGGAGGGACTGTCAGACTTGTATTGACTACAATCTACGGTGTCGTTTACTCTCCGGAGTCATGATAATTCGCAACGACGATATATTACTAGACTCCACATGCACGATCTAAGGAACAAAAAATATTCTGTCAACTCGCTGAGGTACTACGTAAGCGTGGGGGACGGGGTACTGCTTTGTGATTGGCTAACTCAAGGTCTGTTTCGTCTCAAGGTCTGTTTCGTCTCAAGGTATGTTTACGGCTCACAGGAGTTGTCGAAAAAGACGAATATAAGACTTTTTTGCCTAATGTGTTGACAGACATCGGTCGCCTGTTATTAGGAGTCCAGTAATATATCTTCGTTGATAATTCGTTAGTCCCGCGACTATTGCAAAATACTCACAAACATCTCAATCTGCGCGTTAACAACGGTTTCAGCAGGTCTGTACTTGAGGCAGTCCACCATTTCCTTGTTGTTGTTCGTGGGGCAGCCCACGATGACAGCCAGTGCCTTCGCCTTCTCAGCTGGCTTGATGGAGTGGGTCCACTCAGTGAGGGCGGACCCGCTGAATGCTATGCCTCGGGCGAATGCGCCTGAAATGAGGTGAGAAGAGTAAGTGGAAATGCTGTAAGGAATTGCTCGAAATATAATTTTGTAAGTAATAATAATAATATTCCACAACTATCACACTACGCCATCTAGTCCCAAGCTAAACAGAGCTTGTGTTATGGGTACTAGACAACTGAAAAACATACTTATATATTTCTTAATATATACATATTATAGATAAATTACACAGAACAAATAATCATGCTCATCATACAAAAAAAAAACCTGGATGGGAATGGAACCCACGACCCCCGGCATAGAAGTCAGGGTCACTTAACCACTAGACCAACAGGCCAGTCAAGTAGTGATGTTTGGTATATTTATAAGCAATAACGCCGCCCGTCACGTTTTCCTTAAGACTATTGACAGATCTTTTTTATTACGGTAGATTATAATATGATTTCTTTTCCGTTATAGATTATTATTACAGGATTTTTTTATCTAAAGAAAACACAAAACAAAGATTTTTCTTGATAAAGTTCAATTTAAAAAAGTTGTCAGTTTATGCTTGTGATCACAGACTTTTTTGATGTGTGTACACTAACCGCACGTTAGTGTTTTCGTTATATACAGCTATCTTAATTATGTACATACATAGGCGTCCTTTATATAGTATTTTCTTAATTAATATTATACTGTATACTTTAGGAAAATTACATTAATTATACAAAACCATAATTAAAATAAACACTAAGATCCAGTTTAGTTTAATTACAAATCCTATATTTAAAGAAATTATGATCTCTTGAAACAAATGTATTATCTTTGAGGAACAAGAGAAGGGCATATCGTGTAAAAAGAAATTTTTCATAAATGGTTTGTAACCTTTAGTACACTTACTTTGAAAATGGATGGAGTATTCTCCTAATTATGTAAAACAAAAGACGCCGACTACCCACCAGTACTGTCAGCTAGTTTTTTGAACTACTTTTACCTTTAACTAAAGTTAAAGTAAACCTTGTTTTAAAAGCTAGCTTCTCACGAGACTTGCGGCGTACGCCATTTACGCGTTGCCGACCTTTTTTTTTTTTTTTTGTGGACTCCGAGCGATCTTCGCATTGGTGACACCCAGGCGTTTCCTCCTTTCTCATAATAAACATCCGTGTCCGGTGAGGACCTGCGTCACGCGGAAGGTCAAGACGCCATGACGCCTATCCAGCCGATCCTTAAAGAGGGGTCATACCGCCGCTATTGCCGCGTGCCCGATTCTCGTCTTGCTTGGAGGCCATATTGTTTTCCGTCTAGGCCTTCCTCTCAAGTCCGTCCAAGTCGAGCAGCGGAATTGAATTCGAACCGCGCATGGTGTGAGTAATATGGCAAAAAAAGGGGGTGGCCTATACGTGGGTATAGGCCACCCCATCACCAGATTCCGGGCCGATATGATGGTGTGAGTGAGCGTCGCGTGACTCGTGATATCACGCTCAGTGGGAAGCTAACTTAATAATGAGTACATAGCCTTAAAATTTTCAGTTGTTCCGTTTCAACCTTTTGTAATTAATTCTCTGTCTTAATTAAAGTAATAGAAGTGCCTACGCTAACACGTGTCACATGACGTCTTAATTGTATCAAAGCAATTAAGTAAGTGGTTAAAATATATATATGTATAAGTTCATTTATATTATAAAGATGAAATATGACGACATTGCCACCGCCTTTGATAACTTTTGGGTTGTTATGTGGTTGGATACGCTTCTACAAGCAGTCTAACTTAGGGATATCGTATCATAAATCAAGTACTAAATGTTGTATAATATCTACTATACTCAACAAGGGAATAGAATTTCCAGTTTCTGAGTGTGAGTTGCGTAGCCTACCTAATTGGTAAGGCGTCTGGACCAAAATAGAATATAATATACTTTATTGTACACCAAAATCCTTACAAAACTGTTTTATAAAGTTGCTTGTACACTGCGCTAGGATGACTGCGCGCGCCTATGTTCATTCAGTTGTTTGACAGCTCTGTGGCGTGCTCTAGGCGCGTGCACTCATCCTGGATGGGACACAGTGGTGATGCGTGGTGTCGTTTCTATACGTGGTAAAAATAGCTCAATGTATTCTCCCCTATCAGACGCCACAGTATCATTTACTCCTTTTTCATTCATATCATTCCATAGACAATCCATCCATCTTTTCTTTGCCCTTCCTCTTTCTCTCCATCCATCAGCATTCATACATCTACATACCGACCGAATTTACAACCTCCTCCTTTTTGAAGTCGGTTAAAAATTAACCTCTTTGTTCTTGATTACTACTTAACACGTCAAGAATTATATTTAAATGTGAGCGTGGCGCTCAGTCACTCACAAATAAAAAAATCGCGGAATCTGTATATGTTATAATCTAAGGTAAGGTATCTACACTGGGCATGCGGACAGCGAGTAAAGGGCAAGTCGCAATCCGACCATGCCCGGGTCGACGCCGCGTCGTGTTCCACGCGTGCCTCAAAGAGTGTTAGCAAAATGACGGGGCCCCCTCACAGAGGGCCAAAGCCTGCCGAGGTCGCGGGACTTATTTCCATCACCGTGACCGTGACGTGAAAGGGCTATTGAAGGACACCGTGGATTTTTGTCAGTAGAAGTCTGTGTGTGTGTGTTTAACTCTGCCCGGGGTGGGAGGACTCATTTGATGATTTTACCATGCAACAAAAAAAGGTACCTATCTACATTATATTGGCTTTAAGAGTTTAAAAGCGTATTGCAGTCTTCTCAAGTCTAAAAACACATTAAAAAAAAATAACTTCTTTTTTACGTTCTACATTCAAACGCTGGCATCCGCCAGATGTGGCCAGCAACATGGCAACGAGAAACAAACGAATAAAGTACGTTTCATATTTCTAAACGAGACTTGTCAGAATAACATGTTTCCTTGGCTCACAACTAAAATACGTTTTTTTTTGTTTTGTAAATGTGGTTTTCCTTACCCAATAAGTAAAATAACCATTGCATAGTGACATATAATTTAAAGGCGTGATTATTTACTTCAGCAAAATGTTGAAATATTTAGATCTCTTTTGAACCTACAATTTAAAATGTTCTCATAAATTGGTGTTCATTGAAAACACGAAATTATCTGCAAAGGAACGTTAAACAGAAAGCCGTAAATTATCTTTGAAAACTATGACATTTTGTCTATGAGCTACATAATTTTCAAATGCACAACCACGTGTATATTCCTGCCCAACCTTTTATGGGACAACAGGCGCCATGTATTTGTCGTTGTAAACAACAAAAATCTATACCTACTCCCTTTTGTTACTCAAAACCCTGTGCTGTGTGCAAGAACATCAACGTATTCCCGTTTGAGCAACGATTTTAGGACACCTACGCTTACAGCAACGATTGTATTTCCACTTCTGGAGCCCAATCGCACTATTTTTTTTCAACGAAATCGCAATTGAACCGCTACCAAAACACAACTTTTTGACCGTTTCGTATCGCGCTAAAATTTTGACAGCGTTTGAC
Organism: Agrotis ipsilon; assembly: GCA_028554685.1. NCBI lineage: Eukaryota > Metazoa > Arthropoda > Insecta > Lepidoptera > Noctuidae > Agrotis > Agrotis ipsilon. The sequence goes on along the minus strand of CM052969.1, from coordinate 14,759,407 downwards.
AGCAAGTCGAGACGCACCGCGATCGTAGCTGGAACGTAACCGCTGTCAAACGTAAAGTTGATGGGACGCTACTTTTTTAGGATCGTTACTGCATCGTTGGAGTGTTTTGTCTTTGTTGTGAAGTGATTCTTAGTGAAAATGTTGAAAAAATAACAACATTACTATGTACGCCTACATAGGTTTATTGGAGAAATCTCATAAATAAGATGTAGCCGAAATCAAAAGGAAAAACTTAAAAGATATACTTAGTTACGCAACGTTCCAACTTTGGTTAGCGTTTGAACTTATAACGCAATACCAAAATCAGAAAAACTGAATGGAAACGTAACCACTGTTGCAATCGAATCATAACGTTATCGTATACGTTTGCAGACGTTTCAAATTAGCGCGATTGGCCTCCTGAGCTCACACGGGAATTCCTTCAAAACGTCAACCGAAAATCCGAAAAACAATTGAAATTCGATTAAAACTCCCAACTTTTTGATTCGTCTGACATCCGATTTCTCTTGTCACAAAGGTAAAGCCGAGATCAGAGTGACTTTTCGATCTTTTTCAGTTGTTCCACAAACCCATGTTAAGCTGCCAAGCAAAAAGGAACACTAAAGTAATCGCCTTTGTGTCTGTTCTGCAAAAGCTTTTCATTTTCGAGAACGTTCGACTTAAAAGTGATTGGCCAATTAGTCAAATTGTAGACGTGTGGTTATTGGAATTTCGTTAGGAAATTTGTGGATATATTTGGAGGGCAAAAGTACCGTTGTCTGTGATTTTGACAAATGAATAAGAACTATTTATTTACCCATATTACATGGAATTTAAAGATAACAAAACATACCCAAACATTTACCGCCTTACCATAAAAAGATGAACCTGCGATGAACGATTGTGTAATAAAAGTGTAACTGCAAATAGACCCTTACATCAAACTAAAATGTTGTTTTGACGTTGATCGTTTTTAGACACACTTGTCTTCAACAGATGTTTAACTTTAAGTGTCTAATCACACTATGCCGAACGTACGCGACCGAAGTATAACGTAATCGGCTGATATGACACACCATGAGTGCCGAACTTACGCGGTAGAAATTCCGTTGCGCAATTTTGTGTGTATATTCAGTGTTTCGAGCGTGGCGTAGCCGTCGTGTCGTGTTATCTAAACAGCCGGACAGACAAACGCAAAATAAAGTGATCCTGTTAGGGTTCCGTTATTACTTTTGAGGTGCGACCGAATTTTCGCTGAACTTACGCCCGACTGAAGTTCGGCTGTACGCTAAAACGCAACGTAATTTCGGCATAATGTGTCGCCAGTAATTCAAATAGCATTGCAGGCGTAATCATGCCGAACTTCCGTCGCGTATCCTCGGCATAGTGTGTTTAGACACTAAGACGATAATATTTTGTTTTCATTCTAGAAAACACTTCTGAAAATCATTATTACAGACAACATAACAATTTGTGTTTTAATTATTTAAAGAATATTCTTTTGAAAGTTTCTGCTCGCTATTTGGTTTGCGTGAAGTTTTATATTACTCCGCCTACATAATTAATAAAACATATTCTGTGGCTCCGATATACCCCACCGGATTAGCAAGCTGAAGTGGCAATGGGCAGGCCATATTGCTCGCAGAGCGGATGGCCGATGGGGTCGAAAAGTGCTAGAGTGGAGACCACGGACTAGCAAGCGCAGCGTAGGACGTCCACCAACAAGGTGGACAGACGATTTATGAAGGTCGCCGGAAGACGCTGGATGCAGGTCGCTTCCAACCGGTACATGTGGAGATCAAAAGGGGAGGCCTACAGTTCAGCAGTGGACGTCCTATGGCTGAGATGATGATGATGATGACTCCGTCTATTGGTTAATCGCTCGCCTATTCTTATTTGTTTTCGCGCTAGGCAAAAGTGTTATAGTTCCACTTCTTCTTGTCACACAATAATAATGTAGTTTTCAATTATAAAAAGAAAATTAGAATTACTTCCCAGAATTTGATCCTTATTAGCAACACTATCGAATGGAGTAATCATACAGGGTGTGATTTTTTTTCCATAATCAGCCGTTTCTATTCCTGGGCAGGATTATTGCTTTTTCTAAAATCTAATGATGCAATTTTGGTTGCATTAAAATCGGCCTCAAGACTCCTTTCAGTGTTTTTCGCTATTCCTCATAGTTTTGGATATAGCCATCCACGCCCAGTTGAAAAATTCACTCTGTATATTATCACTGGAGATTACCTCTCCTACACACAAACCATCTTTCCCTCTTTATTAGTATAGATAAATACTTCGCAAAAGCAAAATTATTCGATGACCTTTCTTTCATATTTGTTTTATAATCAGATTTTCCTAGACAAGCAAGTCTCGAGGTAAACTAAAGCTACCTACTTTTCAAACAAACTTGTGAGAAAGGTCTCGGGGATATCAATAACGACCACTTTGTAAACATAAATTTTGTTAGAAAGTATCAGTGACACGAAATACTGCCTGTTATACTAAAATAGGTATTGCTTGTACAATCTATTAATACAATTTAATTATAGAAATAATGTACAAGCTGTTGCTAGCAGGTTCGTCTGCGTGTAACTCGTGTATTCATTCACAAAGGGAATATTTTGATGCTCTATTTATTGAGATAACTTTGTTGCCGATAGTTTCATCATTGGATGAAATTACCGTTTTAATATTGATTTTGCAATAGGCTATTTTACTCAAATAGTCCGAAAAAAGATTTCCAAAAAATATATGACACGTATTTTTTCATTTGTTACGTAAACCGAAATTGACGAACAAAATAAAGCTTCTAAAAATCACAAAATGTCAATACACGGTATAATTTTACAGGCTTTATGACGACACAAGCCCTCACTCCCGAATTTTATCGCGTTTAGCGTTTTATCTTTGTTAATTAAGATTGATTTAAAAAAGAAAAAAACACGTGTTTTTTTTTCAATTTTCCTACTGATGTACTAAACAGATTTATAATTTATGGATGCAGTAAACTACTCTATTTATAAGATCTAAGAGTTCACACGGACGGACAAGAGATGTGACACAATATATTATTTATCTAAACTTGTATAAATATAGACGAGCCGTTGTTGCCTCACAGAGTTGTTGACAGCCCTGTAATTACAAAGACGTGCTTGAAAGTTTACGTTAATAATATTTAAACTACAGTTTCTCTGTGTGTTTTTCTTAATAATGTGTAATCTTCGTTGAGATAACGACTTAGCTGAAGTGAATGAACTTAGGGCCCGCGCCCACGCCCTTTTTAAGCGATTATATCGCGCTTCTGTATCTCATCTCTCGCAAAGCCTATCGAATATACAACAGACGATAGGTTTCCATCATACGAATACAAGACGTACGGCAATGCGCCATGGGGACATGGTCATCAAGTATAGGCTCAGATGAGATCGTGGTAAAATGCAAGCAGATTGCAAAAAAATGCAAACGCTGTAGATAAAATGCATGAAAGTGTGTTTCATTTAATTTCATCCTGAAATTGTATAGTTTTTCTATAAAACTTAATTTTGTTTTTCATGAAGGATATAGGAGCATTTGCACTTAAAAAAAAACATTGTGCATAACCTATCGTCTAAGGCTAGCTTTACATGCTTATGTAATACGCGAAAGAAGCAATGAAAACACGCGATAGTATTGCTGCTATATCAATGAGTATAAAACCACTATTGCATCGATACAAAATTGTTGCTACGTGGGCGAAATTGCACAGCCAGCAACTGTAGGTACTACGATCGTTTTGCCTTTGTATCGCTGCAAAAAGTCACCGTGGGAGATGGGCCTTAGCAGAAACAAAGGCATTTTCTTTGTTAAGTAAAATGCTTACATTTACAGTACGTTAGGTCTCTGTATGTGCAATTGTTTTCTAAGGAAGTTTTAACTGGAAATTGTAGCACGTTAAAGTACTGTTAGAACTGCGGTTTGTGGTTTCAAACTGCACAAGTTGGTTTTTAGATATTATGAAATTACCATTTTCAAGTGAACTTGTTGTTGCGGTTTTCAAGGATAATACCTGGTTACATATACAAAATTATGTACCTACGTCTACCTGTACCCTTAGCACGAGTTTTCACTCTTTTACTTTACAGCATCTTTCCAGTATTTACAGCGTTTCATGTATGAAAAAATGGAACAGCGCCTCTGGTGTGCGAAGAAGGAACTAATTTTTTCCTTGAAAATTGTCACTTTGAAATTGTCAAAGTTCCAGTTTACTTTACGTCTTAAATACTGAAAACTCGTGCTGAAGGTACTGGTTACTAATTTATACAAAATATGTACCTACATCTATATGGTTCCAGAAGGAGGGTTATGTTTTTTTTTACTTTTTTCGTGTTAAAAATATTCGTTACCTTTTTATTTTTGTATTAAGTATTAAAGAAACCAATAATTTTAACATATTTAAAAACAAACTTTCTCGATTTTTAATAAAAAAGTGCTACTACACACTGAAAGAGTTTTTCGAAGATAAAATTAAATAAGTCACAACATTGTATCTGTATTCCTATATTATGCACCAATTGATTGTATTAAAAAGTACAAATGTTTTTATTTGACTTCATAAGTATGTTTTCAATAATTGTATTTTGTTTTATCTTTTATTTTCATTTCGAAATTGTGCTGTGCCCTTGCAGGGTTCATGTCAGGTTCTGGCAAAATTGTATAACATCTTGTAACACCACATGAATGCAATAAATGTTTGAGTTTGAGTTTTGCGTTGAGGGTGATTTGAATCTTTGATAAGGCACGAACTCATCAGTAAAATGTTAAAGATTTAATGCAAAAGACGCTTTTTTTACATGAATAAAATCCTGTCCGCTATAACCAGGTAATCGCATAGTGATAGTAAAATAAATAGGTAATGTAATACTTAACGTGCCAATATATTTTGTTTAATTTTGAACCTATTAGTCGTTGACTTAGGTAGTTTTTTCTACGACTACGATATACCTAAAGAAGAAAGAAAAAACAAATTGGATTGTCATAATGTTCATCAGTAGGAAGATGTCCTCTGCTAAAAAACGCCCTTAGACCATCATACCGAACGGCATCATACATTTTGTCATTGTCGTAGCAAGTAGGTTACCGCGGCCCGGAAACTGTTAAGGGTCAAGTGAAGGAATATGGTGGTTTTGTGTCAGTAAGAGATAGACAGTCCCTGCGTCTCCACCCAGGGCGTGAGGAGTACTGTGGTGATTTTTAGACCCAAACTTCCTTATTCATAAATACACAGCACAAATAGTTGTAACAGTAAAGTAAAGTTGTAATAGTAACTTTACCTCACAAAAGTTAATCTATAATAGTTATTTATGATACTAGTGCGGAAAGTTGGTTTTTACAAACGAGTAGATGAACGTACGCCCGAGGCACGGCCGAGGGCGTACCGTAGTCACGAGTTTGTAAATACCAATTTCTGCACGTGTGTCATATAATGTTTTTCAACACATTTTACCATATTAATAAATATCAGATTCTGCGCTCGAACTCAGATTAGTCGCAATAATTTTTGACGTTCCTAATATGAAAATGGCGCGTCTTTGAAAATGGCGCCACATGCACGTGGTGAAAATTAGAACTACATCTTTCGTCTCATTTACTCTTTAGTATTAAAGTGAGACAACGTATTGAGCAAAAGCGCTTCCAAGGAGGTTCGATCAGTCAGGTTATTTTCTCAATGTGAAACTCTTTGGTGTTTTTTTTTTTTTCGAAATTAAAAGAAAACCGTAAAGAAAACGCACGCTGCTATACTACGGGGCGTGCGGTAAAATAGGTACTTAGGTGAGAGTACCTATTTTACCGCACGCTGCGTTGTATGGTCCGTAATTTTTAACTTTCGAACACTGTATACAGGCTTTGTAAATGCATTTTACGAGCAAATGTGTTGAAAAAATATATGGTGCTGTCTGTTCACGTTTATTAATAAGGGTGCTAACATCTATCTTATTTGTGGAAGCGTTAGCCACTAGGCTCATCAAGACGTTTCCGTTTAGAACATTTCTTACATGATTACATCTATAACAATCAAGCTCAACATAATAAACAAAACAAAAACAACATAAAAGGACTTAATATAACGTTTTGTGAACCATAAAAAAGATCTACAACCCACGCGATAAAATGTTATGTTCATGATATATATAAAAATCGCGTGTGACGTCACGTCAAACTTAGAAACCGTGGCCGTGATAGGTGGCGCCTGGCGATATAGGGACGGTTTGCTTGTATATTTTTGATTAGAAAACTGTTTTTAGTCGTTCTGAGTACTTTTTTTGTAGGGATGAAGACTGAGCCGTCAGAATCGGTTGTGTAATGCTCGTTCGGAAACCTAAGTTTTGATCTGTCAGCGCAATCTTCAGCAGAAAATATACCTTGAGGAGAAGAAAAAAAAAACACACAGCCGTGTGTGTAGATCGCTAGTGTGCAATAAAAAAAAATATGAAAAGAAGAATGGCGCACTATGCTCTTTTCATTTTCAAAAGAATTTGGCAATAGTTCGACCATAAACAAAGTCTATTTTTTCGACGCGTTCGTTCAACAAAAGACCCCAATTACTTTATGCTGCATGCAGCAGCTTGCGTTTGAATTTAGAATTTTTTATTCGATGTGTTTCTTTATGGAGTTGCAGCCATTTTGGTTTTCTGCACTGCACTAATATTTAGCCTGTGTGATAATACAACTTTAGCGCCTATATATAACTACTTCTTTTTTAGTTTGGCTTCGATTGGTGCCAAAAATCCAACCCCAACAAAAATAAAAAGGGAAATGTGTTTTATTTCCCAATAATTATGGAAGTCAGATTGTTGGAAGTCATCATCATCTACAGCCTCTTTCCAACTATGTTGGGGTCGGCTTCCAGTCTAACCATAGGTAGCGGAATACAAGTATTCCAACATAATAATAAATAGGCAGGCAGATGATGAAAATTGTCAGAAGTAATTAGGAAAGAAAATGACAAAAAATTATTAAATATTGAATTAAGCGATATGACAGAGGCATTGCTCAAAGGGTAATAAGGAAAATAAAGTCAAAACCTCTGAGGTCTTTTAATGTAATGAATTTCCATTTATTGTGACGTAATGTAAACAAGAAATTTGATTTATTTCAAGGACAAAACTGGTTCCTTCTTCGCACACTAGAGGCGCTGTTCCATTTTTCCATACAAGAAACGCTGTAAATATTTCAAGTATGCTGTAAATAAAATACAGTACCCTTAGCACGAGTTTTCAGTATTTGAGACTTAAACTGGAGCTTTGACAATTTCAAATAGATAATGCGAAGAAGAAACTAATTTTCAAAGAAAAAATTATCGCACCTGAGGCGCTGTTCCATTTTTTCATACAAGAAACGCTGTAAATACTCGAAAGTAAAATAGTGAAAACTCGTGCTACTGCAATCTTGTGATCGAGCTACTGCTTTGGAAAATTACATTAGGAAACATTCAGAGTTCAGTTACGTAGCTGGTCATAAACTGTGTTATTTCCTAACTTATGTACGTAATGTACGGTAACGTCGTTCGCAATTCAGAAGCAGTCTTCGATTTCCGTGATCATAGCTATGCGGATCCCAACTACAGTATTGTAAACGAAAAAGTGATTTTGTTTGTTTGTTTATTACGATTTCACAAGTTTTTAAGATGGTAACATCATCGAATGAGTCACACCCTGCCTGGAGCAGTAAGGACTATCAGACCCACTGTGTTCCCCCCATTGACCTTTACGTTCCAGTGGAGGCCCCAATAGATTCCTGACAGCTATTTGAGGCGCGCTTCAAACACGACCCGCTGCCGACCCGGGTATGGTCCCTCATCGTACGGCGAGCTACCCATTACCCGCAGTTGGCCGCACCGCCCTGCACTTTCACACCTTATCTATACTTAGAACCGATATAGTTGTTGTTACAGGGAAGTAAAATCACATACTGATAGTATAAAACGGCATGGCGCGGCAATGTGGATTGTACTTCAATTTACATACAAAGGGATAATTACATAATAAAACTTACTTTCTTACTAGCTGTTGCCAGCGGCTTCACCCGCTACAATTCCAAAATTATCCCACGGGAACATAAAATCGGGATAAAATCCTATATGTTAATCCAGGTTATAAACTATCTGTGTACCAAATTTCAGCCAAATCCGTTCAGTAGTTTTTGCGTGAAAGAGTAACAAACATCCATCCACACATACAAACTTTCACGTTTATAATATTAGTAGGATTCTGTCTGTCGTTTGATTTAATCAAACCTTGCAGAAATATAATTATGACCATCTTGAATTGGTTGACAATTTATATTGGTGAGTGAAACCGCGGACAAATGCTAGTACAAACATATTAGTCGGTACTGCTATAACTACGTGAGCGAAATCTGGAATCGATTGGTTTTGCAGCTATGCTGTACGTATACGAACAGGGTTACCAATTCCAAATTTGAAATAGTTATGACCACAGAGCTTTAAAAAAAAACTAATTCCAAATTTGAAATAGTTATGACCATAGAGCTTTTAAAAAAACCTAGTTTACATTTTTTTTGGTGCCCTTTAAGGCTACTTTCGGTAAAAAATGTAAATTTTCATAAAATCGGGGTTTTTTAAAGTTTAATTACTACCAATTGGCACGAAATGATTAAAGAAGAATTTTAGTACCGTATTAGGCATATTTATATATTGTATTTGTATAGAACTGGCCGACACAGCTCGGCGCCGCCGCCGCGTAATTTAGTAGTAACTTTGAAATGTTATATCTATATATATAAAAATGAAACCCGTTTTCCGTTGTCACGACATAACATGAAAACGACTTGACCGATTCGGATATTTATTTTTTTGTCGTGTTTGTAACCATCGGGACCGGGTTTAAGGCTGGGTCCTCCACCCGTGCGAAGCCGGGACGGGCCGCTAGTTGTCGATAAAATAAGTTAATTTAGGTTTTTTTTACTGATTTCTGTTAGCCTGATCTCCACTCACAAATAGTGTATTTTTTAATAGTTATTTGAACCTAAATATTAATTAAAAATTATGTTTTATTTTGTCAAAAGGTTGAGAAAAAAAAATTTAGTTACAGATAGCGCGCGAGTTGAATGCAGTCGGGGTCTGAGGTGAAGAGCCCCCCGCTACCTGCACGCCCCACCTCACGCGCCTGCAGTGTAGTACTTTGCCATCCTTGTCAACAGCACTACCGCATTCCTTAGCTCTGCATTCAACTCGCGCGCTTAGTGTACTTAATGAATTTTAAAATATAAATTAAAATTATTTTTTTATTCTATACAAAATCAAAAACGGTATCTTTCTTTTTTAACCCCCGACGGAAAAAGAGGGGTGTTATAAGTTTGACGTGTCTGTCTGTCTGTCGGTCTGTCTGTGTGTCTGTCTGTCTGTCTGTCTGTCTGTGGCATCATAGAGCCCGAACGGATGAAGCGATTTCAATTTAGTTTTTTTTGTATGAAAGGTGACTTACCTGCGAGTGTTCTTAGACATGTTTGATGAAAATCAGTTGAGCCGTTTAGAAGTTATGGGCGTGAAAGTGGGGAAAGGTAACCGAGGGTCTGCAAATATACTCGAGTTGGGTATCAAATGAAAGCGTACTGAAAAGGAATATTGATGACTTAATCGGGAGTACTCTTAGCAACAAAAAAATTATATAAGTATGTACCTATAAAAAGTATAAAATAAAAAATAAATTAAAAATTTAAAAAACCCCCGACACAAAAACCAAGTTCCCTTTAAAAAGTAAAAATAATAAAAATACGTCGCGTTGGGGGACTGCAAATAAACAGGAGATGATGAATAATTTGGAGCAGTCCCCCAACGCGACGTATTTTTATTATTTTTACTTTTTAAAGGGAACTTGGTTTTTGTTCTACGTATTTTTTCCAGGCTTCTCCGACTCATTGTTGATTCATAATTTCATTCCGAAATTCAGTCTTCCCATATAATTTCAGAAATATCTGTTCAAGATTAGCTTTCATTTTGATATTTAATAATGTTTTTTCAATTTTTATTCTATACAAATACTAGATATAATTTCTCAGTTTTTAATAATTTTGTGCCAATTTGTAGTAATTTAACTTTAAAAACCCCCGATTTTATGTAAATTGTCATTGTTTACCGAAAACCTTAAATCATTTTTTTTAAGAAGAAGGTTCGTCTAGATGGAAGACTAAGGCCCTTCGTACACAAGGCGACTCAAGTTTCCGATACCTTACGATTTTATCATCCATTGACGCGTGCCTGTGAACGAATCTCTATGGAATTGTATTGCGATAGTCGCTTGGATACCGAAGTCGTAAGGTATCGGAGACTCGCGTCGCCTTGTGTACGAAGGGGCTAAATCTGAGGTTATGGTGCAATGTGACCCTATCTACAAGTTAACGACCCGAGAGATCAGAACTTCGTGATTTTGTAATGACATCTAGTATCCAAGTTGTGGCCCGCGTTCATTCAACTGATGTTTCGTAGAATGCGTTGTATTTTCTGCTTTTTCAGCAAGAGTAGTGGAGTTTTAGAAACTCCAAATATTGAAATTAAATAGTTCTTTAGCTTCAATCAATTGAATAAGTATGTTAACCTTACAATACTAATGAATAATTACTTACAATAATAAAATTCTTAATTGACTTTCGATTAGTCTGTGAAAACTCTGAAAATTCGATTTATTCAGTTGCTTTGAAATGGTTAATGTTATTTCGATCAACAGACATCTAAATTCAGAGTTCATAGTTGATTTTCTGACACAATTTCTAAATTAAGTTGGTAGGAATAATTTTTGACTGGCCTGTTGGTCTAGTTCTAGTGGTTAGTGACCCTGACTGCTATGCCGGAGGTCGTGGGTTCGATTCTCACTTAGGACAAAAGTTTGTGTGATGAGCACGTTCATTTGTTCTGTGTCTGGGTGTTATTTATCTAAAATATGTACCTATGTATTTAGAGACATATAGGTAAGTAGGTATGTTTATCAGTTGTCTTGTACCCATAACACAAGCTGCTTGCTTAGTTTGGGACTAGATGGCGTTGTACAACGGTTGTGGAATATCCATATCCCGTTTTAAGACGAATTCACTTCACCAAGGACGATATTTGATGATTTTACATAAAAAAATGCTAGAATAATATATAAGCCCACTTACCTCTAGACAAAGGCGACAGATAATGATAATGGACGCTAGCGCCTCCCGCCGAGCACCCAGTCAGTGTGATGCTGTCAGGGTTCCCTCCGAACATCAGGATGTTGTTCCTGATCCACTGCAGGGCGAAGGCCTGGTCCTTGAGCCCTGCGTTGCCGGGAGCGACTTCGTCACCAGTGCTGAGGAAACCTGGAGAAGATAGAATATGGAGAGTTATAATTTAGGGATTTTTGAAGATGGTCAAAGAGAAAATATTACTTCTTGTTATTAATTACATTGGAATACACTTAATAATTGAACTTACAAAGGCTAGCGAGTTTTTGCTCTACTCTAACATTTTTTATTGTCTTGCTTCAAATAGTGTTATATACAAGCGGCTAATAGTTAAGACACTATTAGCCGCTTGGCGCGGGGCGTTTTAGTCACTTACAGCCTAGTCTATTTGACATTTAGGTAGACGGTCGATTAAGCCCTTTCGTACACAAGGCGACGCAAGTCTCCGTTACCTTACAACTTTGGTATACAAGCGACTATCGCAATACAAATCCATAGAGGTTCGTAAACAGGGACGCGTCAATGGATACCAAAGTTGTAAGGTTTCGGCAACGACGATATATTACTAGACTCCTAATAACCGGCGACCGATGTCTGTCAACACATTAGGCACAAAAGTCTTATATCCGTCTTATTTCGACCTCTCCTGTGAGCCGTAAACATACCTTGAGACAGAATAGACCTTGAGTTAGCCAATCACAACGCAGTACCCCGTTCCCCTCGCTTACGTAGTACCTCAGCGAGTTGACTAGTTTTTGTTCTTTAGATCGTACATGCGGAGCCTAGTCATATATCGTCGTTGGGTCTCGGAGACTTGCGTCGCCTAGTGTACGAAGGGGTTTAGCCGTGCGGTGTTACCGGCCAATCAACTAAAACATCAACTCGTGTAAATCCCTCATAAAGATAAATTGGGCGCGATCATTATGTTTCAACTGTGTTAAAAAGCTTTTTCTAAGCGTTTACTAAGCCCGGTCCATTTTTCCCGTTGGTGAAATAGAGCTAAATAATCATTTTCCTTCGAAGCCGCTTCGGTAACTAATCGTTGATATAAATTGCTGTCGCCAACAGCCTCCACAAATGGATTACCACTCCCCATTATCTTTTACCTTTTAAGAAAAAGAGAAAAACTAATATTCCGATTAAAAGTAAACAATACAAAGATAAACGGTTTCTTTTATTGCGCTCTGTTATTCTGGCTATTATGTAAAATGATTGGGGTTGGTTGGTGAATTATTCTTTGCTCTTAAACCAACGGGATAAAGTTTGCCTGTTGCTTTCCATTTAAAATAAATTATTTTTCAGGACTTTTTTTTCGTTCGTATTTTCGACGAACTTTATACTTATTGTCTTTTTTTCTGTATATAAACTGTTCGGTTTTATGATGTTAATTCGTGAAAGAAATTAAAGTTTTGTTTATCAGTTTTTCGTGACGTGTACCTACTTAAGAAAGGTTTGGCGCATAGAAGTCGCAACTGGCACGATTGTTTGATTATGTTATTCTGTAAAAGATTATTTCTACGCTGTCCGCTACGACCAGGGGGGCAATTCTTGGTTTTAGAGAAGGTGTCAATCTCGACAAAAATTTCTAATGACGATATTTTTTCCTGAACTCTAACGTTATACTTCGACAAATGGCGAATATGAAATAGCAACTTTTAAAATTTGACGAAAAAATGACGTCATAGAAATTTTTGTCGAGTTCGACACCATCTCTAAAACCGAGAATTGGCCCCTTGCTCGTCGTCGAGGTAGAGCCTTCAGAATCTTGGGTAGATAGCGCTGTACTTAAGGCTAAATCCAAAGGGAATAGGACTCTAGATGTATGGACGTGGAAAAACACAACACGTCATGGAAAACGCATTATGAACGATGAAACACGTATGTTGATTGCATATGAATTCATGTAAGAATCCGCCACAAAAGTTCGACGTCATAATTCGTGTTATTGGCGGACATAATTTTCAAAAGTCCATACGCGATCTAATGCCTCATTTACATTCAGCTGTAGTGAGCAGGGAAGTGGGCAGGGAAGTGGGCAGGACGAGTATGTAAACGTATACTTCTCATGCCACTGCTTAATGCCACTCGCGCTGCCCAGCGCTCCCCAAAAGAGCGGTTTTTATGCGGACTTCAAAGGACCGGCAGCGCGAGCGGTAGGGCGTGTTTACATTCTGCTCAAGCGCTCAGTTGACGCCGAATATAATGCCTCGTAGAATTCTTCTGCATTATAAAATATTATCTTAAGCAGGTTACTAGGTACTTACAAAGTTCTATTACGATGAATAGATATCATCCACCATCTCCTACGACGTCTTTTCTTTTTTTTCATTAGATTTATTTTTAACTGACGCACATAATTATGTATCGCTAAAAGACACAGCGCGGACACTACAAAAATTTCAACGTCTGCCATTGCCGGAACTTGAAAGCGAAGTGAGAGGCAGGGCAGTATGTAAACACACATTTTCTTCGATCCTGCCACAACAGTATTTAGGGAATTATTGCCGGCAGCGCGAGGAGCAACGATAGGGGCTGAATGTAAATGAGGCATAAGATTTGTGATGTGTCTGAAAACTGGCTATTCAAAAGCATTACCGCAAAAAAGTGTCATGAAAAAAGATGACAAACGTTTATGTGAATGAGCTATAACGGTGCATTTACACCCGTCACCGTCACGTCACGTCACCGTCATGTCACCGAATGAAACTTGTATGGAAAAATGCCTGACCCGTGACGTGACTGATACATGAACTGCCGGTGACTGGCCGGTGACTGACGTGTGGTAACAAATATCTAAAGCCCGCTGTACACATTGGGCAACGCATTGGGCCAGCGTGTGTAGACCTACTTTGCGGTATGTTGGTACATGCGTCAGTATTGGCCGACCAACCAAATGTCAGTTTTTCGTGCACCAATCAAAGGATTCTTGTGCTTCGCAAACAGTGTTCACACGTTGGCCCAATGTGTAAACAGCGACATTTGAAGCCAGCCCAACATGCTGGCCCAATGCTTTGGCCAAATGTGTACAGCGGGCTTTAAAGGAGGGAAGAAACATTTTGTTGAGTGTGAAGGCACCTTTAGTGGGAGAAACGTCAGTAGAAACGAGATAGGACTGTGTTTTATGTTAGGACCTGCAAGATAAGCATTACAAAGTAGTGAACAGCCCTTTGTTATTTACAGAGATTAAGAGCATGTTTAAACAACTATTGCAAAGCAAGAAGAGTGTGTCATTTTAGTAGTACACACGGCTACACATCAAGCTATGCAAAACCAGTATTAGCTTCATTGTGTGTAAAAATCGTACGAAGCGAGGCCAAGACAAACTGGTTTTGTATAGCTTGATGTGTAGCCGTGTGTATAAGATAGGTTTGAGAACTATTTTTAGTAATGACTTTGTTTGTATGACTACCACATAGAATAAATTATGACAACCGAAAAAAATAACAATATTAACGATTTGTTTAAGTATTTTTTTTTCCTGTTTTTATTTTAAGTATGTAGTTGGATTTTTTTGGTAAAGCAATACTTAAAACAAGTCAGAGAAAAAGCCTCTGAAATATATGGATGGTTGGCTCATTGTGACGTCAGAAGGGCAGCTTCAACGCTGGCATCAACACTTTGAGGAGGTCTTCCGTTTGCCAGTTACATCGACACCTGATGTTACACAAGTAAGTTCTCCACCACCCCGGCTTCTCGACATCAACACGGAACCTCTCGAACGAAGCCTCTGAAGTTGCGGAGGCAGTCCGCTCTTTGAAAACAGGCAAAGCACCAGGACTTGACCTGATAACTGCGGAAATGTTACAAGCCGACTTACCCTCCGCCGTCGGCGTCTTGACGCCTCTTATTGAAAATACTGGACCGCCGAAGAGTTCCTTGACGAATGGAACAAAGGTCTCCTTATAACTGTACCTAAGAAAGGTGATCTAAGCCAGTGCGATAACTGGAGAGGTATTACGTTGCTCTCGACTCCCTCGAAGGTTTTCTGCAAAATTTAACTGGATAGACTGTCGAAGGTCGTGGAGCCTCTTCTACGCAATGAGCAGGCTGGTTTCCGTAGTAACCGCTCATGTACGGACCAGATCAACACTCTCCCAATCATATTGGGACAGGCATCAGAATGGCAGAGGGAGGTTTATCTAACCTTTGTCGACTTCGAAAAAGCCTTTGACACGCTGAAGTGGTCTAGCATCTGGTCCCGCCTCCTGGAAATTGGAGTGCCGCTGAAATTCGTCCGTTTGTTACAATCCATTTACAAGACCTATTCTTGTAAGGTAACTCACGACGGCCTCATCTCGGACGACGTAACAGTACACGCTGGTGTTCGCCAAGGTTGCCTCCTGTCGCCGCTCCTTTTCTTAGTCGTTCTTGACGGAATAATGCTTCGCATCTTAGAGAACAGGCGCCGCGGCATAGTGTGGGGATTGTCCAACGTCTTGGAGGACTTGGATTACGCCGATGACCTATGCTTCCTGAGTCATACCCATGCCGATATGCAAGCTAAGCTGGACGATTTGGAACAGGAAGCGGCGATAACAGGGTTTAAAATAAACATCCGGAAGACCCAGGAGATTAGAACTGGTGTGAAGAATCGCTCACCGTTGCTGATTGGCACAGAGGCAGTGGAACGCGTCCACAAATTTACCTACCTCGGAAGCGTCGTGTCAGAGACTGGTGGTAGTGAGGAGGACATCATCTCACGGATAGCCAAAGCCAGAGCTACCTTCGCGCAGCTGAGACCTGTTTGGCAATCGTGGAAACTGACCCGAAGGATCAAACTTAAAATATTCAGGTCCAATGTAAAATCCGTGCTGCTTTACGGGTGCGAAACGTGGAAGGTTACAAAGGAGATCTCACGCAAATTACAAGTCTTCGTCAACCGCTGTCTTCGTCGCATTCTCGGAATTTACTGGCCCGAAACCATCTCCAACGTAGAGCTGCTGGGGAAATGCAACGAGAGCCCGATCGACAACCAGATCAAGCGTCGCAAGTGGAAATGGATTGGCCACACACTCCGAAGGGACCCTGACCACATACCCAAACAAGCTTTGGATTGGAATCCCCAAGGGAAAAGAAAGCGTGGCCGTCCCCGTCAAACTTGGCGACGCACCGTGCTAGCGGAAGCGGCGAGCATTGGAGTGACGTGGAGCGAGGTGAAGCGTGAAGCTCAAGACAGATCGCGATGGAAGAAATCTGTGGACGCCCTCTGCCCCATCTAGGGGTCATAGGATCTTAAAAGAAAGAAGAATAATACTTAAATGAAAGGAGGAACTCAATTTTATTTATTTAGGGTTTTCTTGTTAACTCGAACGATAGTAATTTTATGAAAATCAAAGCAAAGATTTCGACTAAAATGAGATTCTGCAACGATTCACCGACGACCGGTTCATCATTGGATGTTTCGTCGACAGGAAGATTCATTTATGGCTATTTCACCGATAGACTCTTTCACCTTTGGACTTTTCGCCGATACGACGATTCATTTATGCCCGGTTCATGATGAGACTTCAGTTTGAATTTTGAAAAATAACGGATACGTATTTAATTGCTCTGACGGACTAATACTCGTATTTTATTTTTTCAGTCAAGTACCTTGGCAGCTGATGAACTCTAAGATCGTATTTCGCTTATCTTGTATTCTATTTTAGAATAGATGCATTATTTTAATGAACATTTTATAGCATGCTGCATCGCCCACATGGTACTGGTAGTTGCCACCCACTCCAGTACTATTGACTAAACTATCCTTAGGAGTAAACACGTCTTTTAGGATATAAATAGGATTTATCAGATTGTGGAAAGCTTGGGTTTGCTATTTAACATATTATTTTGTGGAAAATGTAGTATTTAAACTGTAATTATAACATTGGATTCCAAAAATCTTCTCTCGAGGATTGCAAGTGATATGAGATTGAATCATTTTTTTTCTTTGCTTGCCTTGAATTTCCAATGTTAGCCGCAATATCATAACATCACATCTGTAATCCACAAAAGAATGTTAAAAATATTCTGGGTTCGGACCGAAGCTTCGGAATCGCATTTTGTCAATAAACGGGTCCAAATCCAAACTGCGGGGAAAAACATAACAAAACTGAGAAGTTAATTCATTTGCCAGCCGCTGGAGTATTTATTCAGAAGGACGCAGGTGTCAATCCTGCACGCAGTCGAATTAGTCTTTTCGCAAAGAAGCTATATGACACGTAAATCGTTAAGAGGCCATACTACCTCAAATGGCTTAGCAGAATCCTCTGATACGCCAAAAATACTGCAGCATTAATTTTGAAAAAAATACATGTTAAAGTTGAGGATTCATGTTAGGTCTTATGTTTGGCGAAAACACGATTCCATAAAATTTTCTCGATAGAAAAAAATCCCAAAGTTACCTCTAAATTGAACAATAAACCGCTGGCAATCATAAAATACTTAAAATTAGATTATGAAACTTTTTATATAAACTGAGCTAACTATAAAGCAGGGCTTATGTTATTGAGTTTTTCGAATTTCCTTTTTTTTTCGCCTTAAAATAAATAGATTTTCGCGTAGACAACTATAAGAAAGAGCAAGCAATAGTGCGTGGTACGTGCAAGTGCGAGCGAGTAAGAATATATTGAAGTAGTATGCCGCCTTAAAGTTATAAAATATTCAAAGTTGAGGAGTCAGCGGAGTCAGCGGAAAGTGCCAAAAACATTTGTTTAAGCCTGTGTATAAAACCCCAGGATCTCTTGCTTAGCTGTCACGCTTGCAACTACTTCTAGCATCTTTTATTACTTACCTAGAGGTCCAAGCCTGTAGTTGAGGGTAACCACGACCATGTCCACATCCATGAGGTTGGAGGCATCGTAGACAGCGCCCTCGCCATACATGAAGGCTCCTCCGTGGATGAACACCATCACGGGCAGGTTGGCGCCAGGACTCATCTTGGGAGTGTAGATGTTCACGTACAGGCAGTTCTCGCTACCTGATGATGAAGAGAAGGTTATAAAACAGAGGTGGTGGTGAAGAGTAGATAAAGTACACAATTATTTTCCACCAAGTTATTAACATTTCAGAAGAATCTCAATGGTTCGGAGTGGTTGTGGAATGTAACAGTATGGGACTATTTAGAAGTCCATGGATGTTTCTAGAACATTCGAGCATGTTCTAGAACCTTCTAGTCTGCTGATTGAATATAAATAGGCCGGCAAGTCAGTTCAAGACTGACTGACCAAAGATCAAAGCGAATCTCGAAATGTTATAAGAAGTTAATGGTTATTTGAATGTACCTATGATTAATTACTGTAAGTATAGTGATAGTGAATTTGTATTTGTGTTTATAAAATTGTTTCAGTTAAAGAAAGTCTAATTAATTGGTGTTATTCATACCTAGTTCGTAACAACATACATTATACCGTTATCTGATTTCTTCACAACGAACAAATTACTGCGAGAAATGAACATTTAACATATTCAACGTAGTCTTGTAGAATTTTATGTAACAGGGTTGTCTAGACATGTTTACCATAAAACTTTAGATTCTTTGAAACAAACGCTGCCAATAAAGCCAGTCAGCTACGAATGCCAATTCGCTTGCATCTCGCGCTAACAAATCAAAGAAAACATCAGTATTTGCCGACTCAGTTATTTCGACTTGACTGCAAGTGTGTTTCATACATTTTACAGTGACTTTTCAGCTCTAAGTTCCAAAGTTATCGTCAATAACTGTAACATTAAAGATATTGGATACAGAACTTGGATATTTTATTAAAACTTGTGCTCTTAAAAGTTCGTTCTTCGAAAATAACTTTACTTCTTACTTATATTATAAATGCGAAAGTTTGTATGTTTGTTTGATACTCTATCACGTAAAATCTACTGAACGGATTTGGATAAAGTATATTACAGGTTGATATAGTTTATATCCTAAAGTCCGGTCACAAAGCAGGAGGAATTTCGTACGTTGACCTTTATTACCTGTCTCTGTCACTCCCGCGTAAATATACGAGTAATAGGTCAATGTACGAATTTCCACAAATATTGTGACCGGACTTTTATACACAAAGAATACATTTCTCCCAGTTTTATTGTTACAGTGGTTAAAAAATTAAATGAGTGCAGGAGGGACTATCACACTTGTACTCCTACAATAGCCCTTTACGTTGCAGGGACACCATTACCTGGAGAGTCAGTCCCTTGACCCCGGCTTGGAACACGAACCGGGTTTTATGTTCTCGTGGGATAATTTCCCAGTTTTAGCGGGAAAAATCACTGGCAAAACTTGTTAAAATAGTAATACAAGACAGTATTGGTTCTGTGTTGGGCAATAGTAGTAAGATTTAAAGATGTTTTGTAGTTACGTACAAGTTTTCTTTTTCCATTTTGGAATCAAAGTGACAAAACACACAGAAGTTACAAACACCGCTATGTCTGTTAATTTTGGAGCTAGACTCTCTAATTAAAACAAATGGCTTGAAATGAACTTGCGAAATTATTTCAGCTACATCTAGAGTTTATTAATGTTTTAGACTTTCTTATTTTTGTTGAAAACCAGACGGGAATTCGGGGATAAATTAATTAATGTATGTACAAGTACATTGTACTATCAATCTATTCGTATAATAATGAAAATGGATCGCTGAAATGTATGTGTTAATGTAGGCTGTTGTATTCATTATTTTCAGGACTAGGTTATGTTTTGGGGTATACATTTAGCAATTTTTTTTTGAAGAACCTTGAAAAAGAGAGCGAGTCTATTGCATGAATTCAGACTTTGGCTGCTACTGAGAAATTACTAATAATAAAAACCAATAACACTTTGTTAACCTGGGAATCAAACCCGGGATTTCAAGATCAACAATCTCAAATGCAGCAGACCTGGGAATCGAACCTCATGATCAACGATCACGCTTGTAACCTCTAGACCAGTGGTTCCTAACCTGGGGGTAATTACCCCCGCAGGGGTAAAACGGAGATTCTAGAGGGGTAACACAGGATGGCACGAAATAGTATTAAAATAGCAATAAACAAAATAATAGAACGGTAAACGTCGGCACGGCGCTGTAATGCGCGCGGCTGACGGCTAGCGCGGCGGGTGACCGGCGGTGTCTCCTACACCGTCGTCTTCGTTTCGTCGCCGTCGCCGGTGAAGCACCGCATGACCAGCTCTTTTGTACCATACAGAGGTACGTTGGTTATCATCAAAGTTCTAAGTAGGGTTTACGAATTACGAGAAGAAATTGGATTGTTTTTTGAAATAATCTCTTATTTCAAAAAACAATCCAATTTCTTCTACACTACTACTACTACTACTTCTATACAAAAAGAAAAAGAATATTATGCAAAAATTAAAGACCAAACACTTGTTCTAAAGATGGCATACCTACCTGATTTTTTCACTGAAATTAACAGTCTGAATATTTCAATGTAATGAAATGAAACGAGCATTTTGACGTTGCAGGATAAAATCGCAAGTTTTTTGCGCAAATTGGAACTTTACCAAAGTAGAGTCCAAGCTGGTGATGTGTTAATGTTTACACAACTAAGTGAGCAATTAGTAAATAATAAACAAGTCTTTTTTATTTACCCCTAGCTGCTAGGGGTAAACTCAATTCCCATACTTGTTCACAGGGGTAGTGACATTGAAAAGGTTAGGAACCACTGCTCTAGACCAAAGAGTTAGATGATAATGATGATTATGATTGTTGATATTTACCTGTGATCTTCTTGATGAATGGATCGTATTGTAAGCAGGCAGGGAGAGGCCTGGTGGCGTCCCACACTCCAAGCCATGGCTTCAGCTGCTGTGGTTCCTGTCAACAAGAAGACTAGTAAGAAATGAAGACTTATAAAAACTTGAAGTGGAAGCTGTCGTCTCCCTCCCTCACTCATTCCGCCTCGCCTCGCAGCATGGCCTCGACTAAGGTCGGACGCGAGAGGTGTCGCCTATCACCTCCTACACCCTAGACTTGCACCATATGCTCCACGGTACCCTTCAGGTGATCATCGCAGTGGTGACACTCAAGCGTTTCTTCCTTCCCTATCAGATACAGGAACCTCCCAAAAGTTTGTGTCGGGTGAGGACCTGCTTCGAGCGGAAGGTAAGGACGACGTGGCATTTCTCCAGCCACTCCTCAAAACGATACTTCACTTAACATCACATACCTTGACTGGTTCGATTCCCACCCATGACAAACGTTTGTGTGGTGAGCACGATCATTTGTTCTGTGTCTGGGTGTAATTTATCTATAATATGTATGTATTTAGAAATATATATGTATGTTTATCAGTTGTCTAGTACCCATAACAAAAGCTCTGGTTAGCTTGGGACTAGATGGCGTTGTGTGATAGTTGTGGAATATTATTATTATTATTATATCACCTTTCAAAGAAGTTCCAGAAAATAGTGAAAAGCAGATACATAACAAAACATAAACAAGCCAATTATGGCGGCGCATAGCTGCAGCGATGCACGAAGCACGGTCGGCGGCCAGACAAAGCAATCAATTACACCACAGTTCACAATTGGAGTGGCGTCATACTGTCACAGTATACAGATAACCAGCAAATTAACTGGGTATGATTGATGTTTACTTACATTTGCAGTTGAAGAATATGTGCTCCGATACATTTTGTTTAGGAAAATTTTCTTTTAAACTTTTTTCCACACCCCCAAACATAACCGTTTAGCTGGTAGGGTGTCAGTTGAGTGAGGCACTTGAGTCGAGCAAAAATTAGCTAATTGTTAAAGCTTAATATTTCACAAACGAATCTTTTTATCAAATAATTCTGAATGGAAACTATCAATATTTTTAAAGGCCTATTTAATGATACCCTACACAAAGGGGTACGCGACAAAAAAAACATCCTCACTTTACGTGTACAGGAGGTACCCTAAAAAAATATTTTACGAGATTTTATTTTACTACTTTTTCGGCGCAACAAATCCGTATTTTTACACCGAATTACAACTTTCTAGTACTGGGCGTCTCTGAGCTAAGCTGCGGACAGACGGATGGACGGACGGACATGGCGAAACTATAAGGGTTCCTTGTTGACTACGGAACCCTAAAAATGGACTAAAGTTTTGTATTCTCAATTTTGAAAGTCATATCTCAATCAATTCTGGTTGGTATAACAAAAGAATAAATACGGATCCAATATTTTTTGTTAATCTGACTGAAGGACTAATTAGAATGTTTTAATCAACCAGTCACTTGTCGGCTAGCGTTCACTAGAGGAGGCGAGGTCGCGATCGGAGGGCACCTGGCGTAAAAATTTTGACAGGAGCCTTATGTCGAATAGATAAGATGCAAGTATGGATGGTGTCGAACTCGACAAAAAATTCTAATGATTGATGTCATTTTTTTACTGAAACTAACATTACATTACAAACAAATATTACTGAACTCTTACATTAGCCTTCGACAAATGGTGAATTTGACATACCCACAATAGCAACTTTTAAAATTTGTGGAAAAAATTACGTCATTAGAATTTTTTGTCGAGTTCGACACCATCTCACTATAACCGAGAAATGGCACGCCATGATAAGTGCTGTAAGAAGCAGCTATTGTAACTTAGCCTCAAACCATTTTCTTCGTAGTTGATGTACTGCATAATTAATAGTTTGTCTGCTGTAATATCATCATGAACTGTGACCCAAAACCGCGATATATTTACATATGCTTTTGATTAGTTGCGTGTCCAATTGTCGGATAGTTTCAAAGGTATAGAAGGCGGAATTTTGAATTGTACAGGAGTTATAATTACTTATAATAGTAATCCACTCGTAATAAAAAGGTTTATTGAATAAATTTAAGATCCGTTATGTTATTTACTAATGAAAATGAAATAAAAGGCTTTTTTATTTTTATTTTATGTCATTTACTCTGCATAATTCGAAATCAAAGGATAAATCGACGGATTCTTGGTGTTTAACAGCTTAAGATTTTGGAGTTGTCTATGCGTAATTAGAAACGTGTTTACGTAGTGTATTCAATAAGGATGGATGGATATAATACCCAGAGATTTAGGTTATAATTTCGAATTACATAATTATACTGTCTTTTATCCCGGTATCACATTCCTATGGGTTAACTTTTCAAGATACACGCGGGCAAAGCCTTGTGAAAAGGCTAGGCTAAGGCCCAGTATCCATCAAAACGGAGAGGAGATGTGTTATAACAAATCAAATCAAAACGTTTATTTCAACTAGGCCATAACCGGCACTTTCGAATTGTCAAAAGACAAAATAAAACTAGTACAAAGATAGTTATGGTGCTACAGTCCCAGTCACAGAGAAAAAACTGTGAAAGTACCGTAGGTGCCAGGTGCTCATTCCAAATCGTAGAAAATTATTACAGATCTTTGGTTACATCATTCATCATCAGATGGTAGGTGGTAACCAATCAGATGTCCACATCTCCTCTCCGCTTAGCTTCAGATAACATCTGATTGGTTATTCAAACACATCTCCTCTCCTCTCCGCTTTGGTGGACACCGGGCCTAAAGCTATGATGTCACCAACAGCTCTTGAACGCAGTTTAGATGTGATGATCGCGTTTAATTTTAGCCGTGAAATTTGCAATTACTCAGTAGCCCTATTTGAGCGGCACGTGAGTGTATCTCATGCTCTAATTGCTTGATGATCCATCACAAAGGGAAGCCTAGCCGACACATGATTTATTAATGTACCTTTACAGGGTGACTTTGAATAAATGCGACAAAATGAAATGGGAGGTTCAGTTACAGTAACATAGTAATTATAAACTGTTTTTTCTACTATCTAAATCGATAAAAAAATACGCGATTATCGTTTTCAAAAGGTCCATTGATATTATTATCTTTATTTAAGTAGGTACGAATTATCGGTATTCCAGCATTTAATAAGAAAAATAAAAGTATCAATTAATCTCGTCCGACTCATCGCAGTGCTCAGTAATCGTCGTGGAGTACTCATGTTATTAAACGTTGCGGTTCATAGCGTAACACTGATCAATTATTTTCTAATTTTATATTTGATATTTTATGTTTTCTTGACAACACGTATTATTGTATTTTTTGTCGCATCTATTCAATTTCACCCTGTATACTGCTGTAATGAACTATGGTGGCTGTAGTTCAGGTTCAACGGGGATATGACATAATCAACTGCGTCGAGCCGGACACGCGTTTAGATTTGTGATGAATGTTTTGGGAGGCCGGGTCTAAATAGGTTTTAGCATAATAACATCTTAATTATCTTATGTCAGTTTTGTAGGGTAAATAAAATGGTCTACAAAAAACATAGATTTACAGCATGGACTGAATCATGTACTTTTAAGTTTATCTTGCAAAAAAAAGATGCCAAAGAAAATATGGGTGGATTGTCTAAGGAATGACATAAAAGAAAAAGGAGTAAATGGTACTGTGACGTCTGATAGGTCAGGAAGAAGAAGAAGACACACTCGGCAGTCCGGTAATGTATAATTTCGTGAGGAAACTTAGAGTTAGTCTAAAAGCCATATCATATCTGGGTAGACTGGATATTCTAGAAGCTGTTAAATTAACTCTGACCTCCTGATTTTTTTTTTTTTTTTAGCGTCGTAATGTCATCAAATGAGTCCTCCAGCCCTGCCCGGGGCTGGGACTGTCAGACTTGTACTGACTAAAATCCACGGTGTCCTTCAATAGCCCTTTATGTTCCGGGGTCACGGTGATAGAAATAAGTCCCGCAACCCCGGCAGGCTTTGGCCCTCTGAGAGGGGGCCCCGTCATTTTGCTGACAACTCTTTGAGGCGCGCGTGGAACACGACGCGCCGTCGTCCCGGGCATGGTCCATGGTCCGACCGCGAGTTGCCTTTTACTCGCTGTCCGCATGCTGACATCTCTGATAGTAGTCACATGCTGACATCAAAAAGAAATTTTAAATCACAAAAACAATTTAAAAAAAAGCAGTTAACGCATTAATTGATTTAGATCTTATGTATACTGGATGTTATCAGAAAGTAGTTATAATTTAAGTTAATGGAAAAAGAAGCTGAATAATTAACAGGTTTTGAAAATGATCACGAACTTGGCCTAGTTCATGAATATCAAAAGAATAAAAATGCTAATTGAAATGGAAATTAAATTGAATTCTGTATCCCGTTTTGTGAGATGTTAAAAACTAAGTCATAACTAAGTTATAATAATCTTTTTAGCTAGTGTAATCACCAAAATAAGGCATAGTTGTAAGGCCCTAGTTGACTGTTACTGACAAAAATGCACCGTGTTCCTTCAACTGCCCTGTACTTTCCAGGGTCAGGGTTACCCGCTTGGCCCATAGTCCCATAGAGATGTAATCTTTTTCACAGCCCTTTCGTGCAAGTATTTTCGTACACAACGCGACGCAAGTCTCCGATACCTTACGACTTTGTAATCCAGGCGACTATCGCAATACAAATCCAGTTTCGTATACAGGCAAGCGTCAATGGGTTTAGACGCAAAAAGCCCAATTCTCAAAATGGCAACCTAGTCGCATAAGGACAAGTTCTCTAAACGCTAATTCTCAAAATGACCAATTCTCTAAAAGCATAATTCGCGAAAAGGCCAATTCTCTAAAAGCATAATTCGCAAAATGGCAAATTCTCTAAACGCCTAATTCTCAAAATTACCAATTTTATTCTCTAAAAGCATAATTCGCGAAATGACCAATTCTCTAAAAGCATAATTCGGGAAATGGCCAATTCTCTAAAGGCATTTTGAGAATTGGGCTTTTTGCGCCTTAACTGTCAATGGACAGTTAAGGCGCAAAAAGCCCATGTCATAGTAAAATCATAGTAGTAAGAAGGCAAGGGAGTCTTTTTTTTTTAAGCGTGGTAAAATCATCAAATGAGTCCTCCCACCCCGGGTAGGGCGGGTGGGACTGTCAGACTTGTACTGACTAAAATCTTAAAACTCCTCTTAAAACTAAACTCCACGGTGTCCTTCAATAGCCCTTTATGTTCCGGGGTCACGGTGATGGAATAAGTCCCGCGACCCCGGCAGTAGGTAAGGGATTCTTGCGTCGCTTTTTGTATGAACGGCGAAATAGACGCGCCGCCCGCGTCGCGCCGTCGACCCGGGCATGGTCCCTAGAAAGGAGGTCATCGAAAGGAGAGCTACGCATTATTCCGTGGCCATTACAACATTTATAAAATCTGTTTCAGCTGGGGAACGGTCGCAAAAAACAAATAAAGTTGGGAGGTTATGTAGGTTTCCGCAAACAAATAGATAAGAGGATTTAACATTTCGTTTCACAATCGAATAAAACCGATGCGATAAGTATGTGTAATGTAGCATTATGAACGTGAAATAAAACGTTTTTATTTGTATTTTCCATCTATGGGTCTGAAAATAACATTTTAGCAACATCACAATAGAAGAATCCAACTCGGATGGGCAGCGTTTGGGAAGCTACGTCATATCTTCTCATCGAGAATTACGCAGTGTCTCAAAACAAGGGTGTTTAACCAGTGTGTGTTGCCAGTGATTACATATGGCTCTGAAACGTGGTCTTTGACTGCTGGCCTTTTAGAGAAACTAAGAGTCACTCAACGAGCAATGGAAAGAGCTATGCTCGGAGTTTCTTTGCGAGATAAAATCCGGAACACGGATATTCGGCGAAGAACCAGAGTCACCGACATAGCTCGTAAAATTTGCAAGTTGAAGTGGCAATGGGCAGGCCACATCGCTCGTAGAACTGACAACCGATGGGGAAGAAAGGTTCTCGAGTGGCGACCACGGAACGGAAGACGCAGCGTAGGTAGGCCTCTCACTAGGTGGACCGACGACATCGTGAGAGTCGCGGGCAACCGCTGGATGCAAGTGGCGAATTGTCGTTCGGCGTGGCGGTCTAAAGGGGAGGCCTATGTTCAGCAGTGGACGTCTTCCGGCTGATGATGATGATGATGAACATCACAATATGCATTACGATTACGATAAAAATCTTATAATCTTTTTTAATGCTAAAGCAAATTGAAAATTGTTCTTTATCAATTATCTACTCTATTAGTAGATAATATTGATATGGAACAATTTGCAACATTACAATAGTTATTTGTTATACAAGAGTGCAAAGTTGATTTTTAACCGCGTGCTCATGTTTGATGACCGAGCAAGCGAATGATTCTAAATTTGAATCACGAGTGCAACGAGTGATTCGAAAATTAGAATCATGAGTGATAGCGAGGGAATCAAAAGAGCACAAGGTGAAAAATCTTTGCACTCGAGTGCAACACGTAACTTTTCATCCCACCTCAGCGAGGAAATGACTAAATGCAAAAACAAAAAAAAACAGATGTACATTGTACAAACACAAGATAGGCTTTTATTTCAGTTTAGGTATTAACTAAGACATTATTATAGAACACAATAATTTTTAAATTAAAACAAATAATACTTAGGTAGTAGTTGAAAACTACTACCTAAGTATTATTAAGTTACTTATTTTTATCTTAGTTTGTCATAACATAACAATAAGACGTGAAAGGAAAACCGCACAAAGCAAATAAAAAAGGTAAAACAAAGTACTGAGCCAAGAATGTTTCGGGTCTGAGATTTTAACAAAATAATTGTAGATTACGCTCCAAGGGAGGCGTATTGAATTTCGAAGAGATACTAAGGATTCTGGGGGTGAACCTCCATCCGTAGCGCAGCGAGAAGGTTCAAGTGTTAATACCCGAAAGAAACGAGGGAATAAAGTTAAAAATCCTTAGTGAAGCGAGGGATTCAAGTTAACCCAAGGCAACGTAGCCTTACACCCGAGGAGCGTACTCTGCTTTCCCACCTGTGTACCACATCAAATTTTAAAAATAGAATTTCTTCCCTCGACAACCTTCGAACGTCAAGTGGGCACCACAGCAAGCGATCAGCTGTTGCGGTCACCGGCCGCCATTACTGTTGCTACTCTTTTGTTCATACGATGTTCTAAATTCAAATTTACTTTATTCACTAGAGGATAAAAACGGCTTTTACTCACTTGGGGATAAAAACGGCTTTTACTGTCAAATATCGAAGAGTAAAAGTACCCTTTCCGAGATGGGGGGATGAAAAAGAACATGATTGCTGAAGTTTCGGTTTTTAACCCGTTGAAAACTATTGAACCCCTCTAGCAATCTATTAGCTATCATATCTTACTTCTAAGCTAATATTATTCGAAAGTTTTGATGGATAGTTGCTTAGATTCCAGGGTTTATCAATCTTTTTCATGCCACGACCCCTTTTGTATGAAGAAATAATTTGCGACCCCACCCCCCCGTTGGATTTTATACATGTGTTTTATTTTGTGACCAATATATATTCAATCCAACATTTGTATCGCGCATTCGAGTACATTTAGTGTCGATTTGATACAAGGTGCGCATTGTGATGCTCGATTGGAGAACAATCACTCTCACCGATGAAATACTCGAATTTGTAACGTTACTTTACAGGTGAATGTTTGCGGTGAGGAAGCGTCTTAATATTTATTTTAAACTTAATTGTTTTTTCTTAAAGCAGTATCTTTTCCGTCCTTTTCCAACTTCACAACTACAAGCTTCTATAGAAGCTACGCGACCCCCCAGGGAGACGCGACACACAGGTTGAAAAACCCTGGTTAGATGTTTGTTATTCAAACCCGGCTGAAGCGATCTGACGTTATGCTTAAGTTATCTTCTGAAATAACACATAGGATACCGTTTATCCCGGTATTATGTTTTCCGTGGGATAATTTTAGAGTTACACGTGGGCAAAGTCGCTGACAACACATTATTATTAAGAACCCTTGAATATTATCATCTAGGCCTCGTGATTCAAGTTATTTTAGATTCAAGTTTTGTTATTCCGGAATAGTAACTTTGAATAACCAGTGTGGGATTCCGGACTCCTAAACATACACTATCATTCGCATAGATTACTTAACTCATTGACCCGTCGTCGCATAAATTATTTTAGGATTTGATTATCTTAGAGTTATCAAGTACATATTATTGTTATTTTTGAGGACTCCCTTTTCCGCATTTAGACACAGCCGTTCATTGCGGGACATACGTATACCGCGGGTCTGGTACACAAAGGGCTACGATTTTTGAATTATGAATTGTGAGTCCTCCCTCCCTGCCGCCCGGGGCGGGAGGACTCATTTGAAGATGTTAACAGGTAAAAAAAAACTGTCCCGTTCACGACGTAAGATCAAATGTAGGTATAGAAAAGTTTGAAACACGCCAAGACGTGTTCATCATCATCATCATCATCATTAGCCTATAACGTTCCCACTGCTGGGACACAGGCCTCCTCTCTTGTGAGAGGGAGTGGGCCATAATCCACCACGCGGGCCCAGTGCGGGTTGGCAGATGTCACATGTCTTCGAATTTGATGGTTCTAGGACATGCCGGTTTCCTCACGATGTTTTCCTTCACCGTTTTGAGAGCAGTGGTGATGAAATAAATTACACAAAGTAATGCGCTAGGCTGGGTTCGAACCCGCGACCTACAACTCGTAAGTCGGGGCCGATACCACTGGGCCACCACTGCTCCGTGGCGAATTCGCATACTTACAAACCAACACCCGCTTAGACTGAAGTCGTGAATAAGTCGTAGGTACGGGGTCCGTTATGCGTGAGTTGGGATGGTTGGCTGCGTGAGCCAACCCAGCTCCTTCCAGAAGCTCTGATGTTTCTTGGGACATGCATAGGCTTTTTGGAGCGTCCTCGGAGTGCCGAGGTTTGTTGTCCGTTGATCAGCAACACCCTCGTATTCCAGGGTTACTTGGGTTGCCATAAATTTTTCACAAAAAGAAGTTTAAAGGGGAGAGGTGATTTTTTTTCGAAACAACTTTATATGTCAAAATCTCCAAAACAAGTCAGTTTGGAACCCATGTTATCGGGTTATAATTATTGCAAATTAGGTCTAGTATTTATCACAATGATATTGAATTAATAGATACGTCACCTACACGACATTCTTTATTCAAAAACGGCACACTAACGCACACATGAATAACTAAATATTGCAATAACACACTACATCACGATTAGTCGCTAAAGTAGGATGGCATCGCAAGTGACAAAGAGACAAATATAGTCAAGGTTTGTCAATTGACCACATTTGAGCGCGTCACTTTCTGAGCGCGTATAACGTATCTACACCTTTTTACTTATATTTCAAGGAATGCACTGAATTACCAATCACCCTATATTTTATGCCCGATATTATCTCATTTCGTTTAACTAAGTATAAGAGCCTTAATACATTCATAACACGTATACAATATTAAATGCTAGGGCAACTCTATTATGTGCTAATCTAATTTACATAGTCCAATGTTCTCACGATTTAATTTATGGACCACTTCATTGTTAATGAAAATGTATGACTTTAGTCGTATTTGCACAATCCTGAAACAATAAGTAAGGATGCATCTGAAGAGATAATTAATTAAACAGTGTCTTGAAAGTCTGACCACTAGTCTTTCCAACCGTTGTACTTAATCTACGTATAGAGATTAAGCCATAAGAAATTAAATAAAAAAAACGATCGTATTCTTTTTAGTTGAAATAACAATCAAAGCCGTCGACTTTGAAAAGAACAGTAACCCTTAGCACGAGTTTTCAGTATTTGAGACGTAAAGTAAACTGGAACCTTGACAATTTCAAATTGACAGTTTTTAAGGAAAAAAATAGTTCCTTCTTCGCACACCAGAGGCGCTGTTCCATTTTTTCATACAAGAAACGCTGTAAATACTGTAAAGTAAAATAGTGAAAAAACGTGCTACTGGCTGGGTACTGGTTTTTTACAAATTTTATGTTTTAGTAGTTGTTTACATTTGTTTTTTAAGTTTTTTGTTAAATAGCTTTGTATTAATTTTGTCGTAAAATAAAATACATTCACTCTCCATCCTAGCTTTGCAGAAGTTAAGAGATAACTTTACAGAATTAGCTCCTGATTAGTGACACTATTGGATATCGCACTCCCATATAACGTCATGACACTTGGCGGTTGCGTGACTGTCTCATTAGAAGACCCTAGAATGTAAGGGGCTATTGAAGGATCGCCCTCGATTTTAGTCAGTACAAGACTGACAGTCCCTCCCGCCCTGTACCGTCAGCACGAGTTTTCAGTATTTGAGACGTAAACTGCAACTTTGACAATTTCAAATTGACAATTTTCAAGGAAACAATAGTTCCTTCTTCGCACACCAGAGGCGCTGTTCCATTTTTTCATTGAAAATTGTCAATTTGAAAGTGTCAAAGTTCCAGTTTACTTTACGTCTCATTTACAGAAAACTCGTGCTAAGGGTACTGACCTGGGAGGATTAATCGATGGTTTTACTACGATAAAAAAAGAACCGGCGAATAAGCAAACATTCTCCACGACAGATAGCCATCAGTTATGCTACTCTCTACACGAAATCTCATAGCTGCGGGGCTATTGCTTATCTCGGTGTCTGTGTGGTGATCATCAAATAGCTGTCAAAGGGTAAATTTCGTTTTTGGTTTTTGCATTTGCAATGAAAATGATAATTGTAAATGTTCCCTAAAATCAACTAGGTATTCTAATGCTCTTGAGGCACTGCGCTCCTAAACTTAGGCTCATAATATCAAGCCATCCAAGTTCAGTGGACAACTGCTGGTCAGTGACTATCAAGTTAGCCAATAGCCCTGCTGGAGTCTACGAAGTGCACTTCGAAGAAGCGGCTCTGAGATCATCCTATCGTGCAGCGCGCGGTGTCACTGTCACCAGCATAATATGAATATCACTAAGTTTGCTATTCCCCACGGCAACACTGTCACAAAGCTCTGTTTATAGAGAATAATACTGCAGAAAAGCTGAAGAGAAAACGTTGCCTAGAGTTATTATCATTAGAAATCATAACACTAGCTAGCCGCTGTATTTTCCCTCTTGTGAAATAAAATGTTTAATCTTACTATCTGCGTTTGCGTAAATCTGAGTTTTATTTGTTTTGGCGTCCGTTCCTTAGGGCCTATGCACACCACGTTTATTAAACGCGCCGTTGACGCGCGTTTGTAGCGATACAGACGCGATGCAAAAGTACCGCGACAACAATCTGCTCTGTTTGACAAAAACGCGACGTCGATGCCGTTACCAACGCGCGCGTTGACGGCGCGTTTAAAAAACGTGTCGTCCGTAGGCTCTCAGTTGGAATATTACGTTTATTTTATGTATGTGACTTCAAAACACTGAGGTTTAAGGGGAATACATCAACCAGCCCGCGAAATTCAAAATTTCTTGCGTTTTTTGCAATTTGCAGGCCATTACTAGGTTTTATGTTGATTAAAATATTATTTGCGTCTGTAAGACGTATGTAGTTACAGAATTATAATCATCAAAATCACCAATACAAACCCCCAAGTTCATAAAGGCCTAGAAACAAAAAAAAACAGAAAAAGTAATTCCTCGAGCTTTATGAACTTGGAGGGTTGGTTGATGCATTCACCTTAAGTGAGCTAGGGATACGTGTCAAGTTAAATACTCATTTCGTCAACACGTCCAGTAATAAACTTAAACTGCCACCCTAAAGTTATGTCTTCCTAACAATTGTGTTAGAGAGGTCAACTATTATGTGCCCAGTTTTATGTTATAGATTACTGCTATGTTCTTTTGGAAGCTGACCGCAAGTGTCCACAATGTATTTGATAAAAGCTAGAATTCAATGCAGATACAGTCAGCGAGAAATAGGTTTCACATAAACCTTTTAAACAAAATACTTTATTAAGGAACCTCCAGGTTCCTTTTTTAAAGTTTTCTATAACAAGTAACAAGTAAGGGCTGATTTTTCAATAGTAGTAACTTTTATGTTATTGAAAAATCAGGCCTAAGTCTAAAACAACTTTTTTTTCCGAAAATGAGAGTTGTTTTAGACTTAGGGTAGATTAGTAGTAAGTTGAGATCCGACCGATTTCGGCCAAGACCCGAAATCGGTCGGATCTCATCATCATCTTAAGGAAACAAAAATTAGCTAACTTTCGATAACAGTTTTGTCATCGACGGTACACAGCAAAGTTGGATCACTGCCTATTGTCAAATGTGTTTCGGACGGCTTCGAATACAATATGGTGGATATTGCTCGTATTACCCGGTTCATAATGTCAACTATCTCTTAATATTTTATTAATCCGTCGTACATTGGAAAATAGTACCTAAGATATTTTGTTGAAGTATTCTAAAAGAAAAATCTGTTTGAGAATTAGGCAATCCTAAATATTTATTATCATAAGTAAACTATGTTTGTTTTCTGACAACAGAACTGTTAAACGTGAATCGGCAACTGGAATCCCAACCCTACGCATCGTGGTACATCCTTAGTGGAGCAAGCAGAGACAAGTCAGGGGACGTCTGTCAGCGCGGTGTGATTTGACATGACCGGCAAATTCAAGTTCCAAGATGATAATTATATTTTATTGAATAAATGGTGGATTCAGTAATGGTGCAGTTTTCCATTTAATAGAACTTATAATGATTACAATACAATTACGTTTTTCTTTCATCTCTGAAAACCACTAAAACTTCTGATAGACAATCAACCGAAAAGCGCCGAGGTAAGGAAGCGCGACGAATCTTGGAGAATTAATTTAACACTGCCTTCACATTTGTGCGACAGTCGCGCGACAGACGCTGCTTATGCGCAGCTGTTGGCTGTTCATATAAAAAGTAAAGGAATGTGCTTCTGCCGCGGTACTGTCGCGCTGCTTGCGGCGTAGTGTGAAGGCGCTCTAACTGTTCTGCACGCGTAGTCACCGTAGAAACGGTTTTTGTCGAGGCAAGCATAGACAAGATGATGATCGAAGACAAGATGAAGGAATTTAAAAAGGTTTTGTCATCCTGATCATGGAGATAAATGATTCATCAGTCTTGTCATACTCGGACAAAAAAGTCGAAATGTATAGAAATAACTTTCTCTAAGTTTGGTAGATTTGGGCCCCCCTGTAGAGGGCCAAAGCTTGCCGAGGTCGAGGGCCTAACCGAATTACCGTGATCCTGGAACATAAAGGGCTATTGAAGGACACCGTGGATTCTCCGTGGAGTCAGTACGAGTCTCTCCCGCCCTGGGTGGAAGAACTCATTTGATGTGCACTAGGAAAAGTATGCATGATAACTTTTATCTCAAGGATATCATGAAAGTTCAATCACCCTACTCATTGTCAATTCAGATGTATTCTGCCCTCGTTGAGTTGAAACAATACCAATGAATGTGTATGACTTCCATCTACAATGTCCCAGATGAATGAGGTCAAAGGACATTGCTACCGAGAAATAGAAATCAAGATAGAAAAGTTTTACCGAAATAATAATATTTAATAATAAAATAATATTCCACAATTATCAGACAACGCCATGTAGTCCCAAGCTAAGCAGAGCTTGTGTTTTGGGTACTAGATAACTGATAAACATATATTTTTTAAAACATACATTTTACAGATAAATTACACCAAGACACAGAACAAATGATCATGCTCATCACACCAACATTGGTCCTGGGTGGGAATCGAAACCTCGATCCCGGCATAGCAGTCAGAGTCACCAACCACTAGACCAACAGGCCAGTCCAAAAACGTGAAGTGAAACCTATTGCATCATTAATTCTTAGTAGCAAAGGTCGATTTTCGTGTTTAGTTAGTAGAAATTGCAAATCGCACGAATCGCGTGAAGTCCCATAGCTTCAGATTTGCTTATGCACGCTCTCTTGTACATTTCATTTCTCGGAACTGTACCCACTGCCGTCGCTTGGACTGCTCTCTTTGTTGATTATAAGTTGAGTTACCTAACATCTAATGGCTTTCGCGAGAACTGAGGGTCGACTAAGGAATTATGATGAAGTTCTATCGTTGAAGAGGTAAGTGCATTTGGACTTGATTTCAACTATTGCAATTTGCTATTTCTTGGAACTGTAGTAACTTGGATTAGGCTTGTTTGGAAACTGCTTAGACCTGTGCTGGTTTTGGTATTATGGGTGTAGATGTAAACAAGTACATTTTGATACAAGTGGAGAAGTTCTCGGCTCCATACAAGTATTGTTGTTGCGAGTACTTCACTCCGAACTTTTGGAAGAATCACTCACAAATTAATAAAGCAAGTTCTCATTTTTTTTTTTCATATATTTTGCTATGTTTTGCGAAAGGGACATTTTGCGACGGAACTATGTCGGTGATTTCAAAGTGTCTGAATGCAATTTTTTTCTTCAACTTCGGAAGGCTACCGAACAACGAACAAAACCGCAGAAGCGAACCACGAAACCGCAGCTGATTTCCACGAATCTTTATGATTTACAATTACTCTTTGATGTATTCTACTAATTAATGCTTGAGAGGAAATTGGTCAGGCAAATCTATCATTGGACTATTTTTTCTCACCAAAAAAGAAAATAAATTATAAACCCTATAATAAAATATATGGGATTCGATTATTTCTCCAATTGACCTTGAATATCAATATCTTCCTTAATGTTGGTTTTGATCGAATCACCCAAGTTTGTACACTCAATCATGTTCAAGAATAAAACTTTATAAGGGCCGGTGCCCATTGACGGTATGACAGAACGCAGCGGCTGCGGCGGCGTGGAAAACTTCTCGCAGGACAATGGTACGCCACACAACTGCATCGCGTTCCCTTGATGTGTCGTGTGGACTGCTATGCCGGGGGTCGTGGGTTGGATTCCCACCCAGGACAAATGTTTGTGTTATGGGCACGATCATTTGTTCTGTCTGGGTGTAATTTATCTATAATATGTATGTATTTATTTAAATATATAAGTAGTTTATCAGTTCTCTAGTACCTATAACACAAGCTCTGCTTATAGCTTGGGACTGGATGTCGTTGTGTGATAGTTGTGGAATATTATATTATTGTGGAATATTATGTTGTTAAAGCAATGCAAATGCCAAGTTACTAAATAAAGGTTTAATCTGACCTTTCAAAACGCCAATCTCGGCGACTAGCGTATGCTTTAGCTGGTCGAGGAAGGCTAGTTTGTCGTGACATACCGTCAGTGAGCGCCAACCCTAACTCCTTTAAGATCAAACACGAGTTTGATAAGACAAGGGCAACAGAACTAATTTAACGTCGAAACTTAGAATTAATTAAAGGGGTAAGACGAGAATTAAATGAACTTATTTGAATTGAAGATGGATAAGGTTTCCATTTATTGCTATGGTCGTCGTCATGTTATGTATCCATTTAATTTATGTATTTAATTCATGTAGGTTTATAAGTATAATTTATTTGTCAAATTTTATTTATATGTATATGTACATAATATTCGGTATATATCTTCATATATATTAGTATATATATTTTTTAATAGCTATAATTATATGTAGTTTTAATTGTTTCAGTAGAATTGTTGTACCTATTCCAACTGCTTCTCCTTTTGACCCAAAGGTTGACTGGTAGATAATGCCTTGCGGCATTAAGTCCGCCTTATGTACCACAATTGTACATGAAAGTGTAAATAAATAAGGAAGGTAGATAAGGCAGTTAGTAAAGTAGGTGAGGGTCTTTTCTGCTTCACTGTCCAATGAGGGTTCAACGTTGAACAAATACATCAAAAAATAAAAACCCATGTTCAACCTTAGGGTTTTGTCCGACTTTGGGAGTTAAACGTGGAATAAATCGGAATCACGAACTATAACGTAGCAAATCTTAGCATCATCATCTGCCCAGCTTTTCTTTACTAAGTTAGGGTCAGCTTCCAGTCTATCCCAAAGCAGCTCAATATCAGTATTTTATATGGAGCGACTGGCTATCTGACCTCCACAGCCCAATAAATTGGTTATTGGATTGGCTCTTTGGATCTGGTTGATTTATATCCCTACATAGATATGGACTAGTTGTTCCCTTTGGTTTCACCCTACTAGACTCCTATACTTTCTTGTTTCTTTTTTAAAAAACGTTGCCCCACACTAGGATTTCTCCTGTGTCGTGGGTGCGTTTACAAACATATAAACTCACATACTAGGGATGAGCGTTGAATCAACGAACTAGTTGAATCAACCGTTGATCTCCTGTCAACGTATTAACGTTAACTGTTTATGAATCAACTAGTTGAATTCGTCAACGACGTTTACGGGCTTAACTTGCGTTTACGTTCTTGCGTTTAATTCAACGAGACGCGTTCGTCTCGTTGAATTAACGAAAAGTAAACGCAACGAGCTGAGCAATTTACAAAACTTACGTTGTTTTCAACGTTGAATTTTTTGGTTCGTATTTTAACGCCATGGATTGCGAGCGGTTGAAAGAGTTGATTTTCGAATTGTTTTTTTTTAAGAATAGTACTTATATTTGTGGAGTTTGTTTACTTACGTTTACCACAGATACTGATAGTCTGAGACCTAATCCCAATGTATTATTTTAAATGTATTACTTTTTGAGACGTAAAGGTATAGCGAACAGCCCCTCTATGAAAAATAGAATTAATATCTTTGATTTCACACAATTTTAGATGTTAATTGTATATAAAATTAAAATTTTCTTTTAAACGTTTTCCAATACATAAATTGAATCAAATTGTTTCTAAAATTCAACGCGCAATCGTTGAATAAAAACCGTTTAATGAATCAACGATTTACGTTGCAAGTTGACAGTTAAATTCGTCAACGAGATGAACCCGTTAACTTGGTCAACTCGTTGACGAATTCAACTAGTTGATTAACTAGTTGACAAACGTGAATCAACGTTAACGTTTCGTTGACGGAAAAACCGTCAACGACCCATCGCTATCACATACACAAACGCCCAGACCCGTACCAACTATACTTGTAGATCATACAAATATTTGCTCCGTGCAGGAATCGAACCGTAAGTTCTGCACGTATAAAATCCGTTCTAATAAACGTACCTAGTTACTTTATAATGAAAAACGTAAATCGATAACTGGAATCCCAACCCTACGCATCGTGGTACATCCTTAGTGGAGCAAGCAGAGACAAGTGAGGGTGACGTATGTCAAGCGCGGTGTTATTTGACATGACCGGCAAATTCAAGTTCCAAGATTTATTAAATAAATTACAACGGTTGTGTGAACAACCAATTACTGCAATTTAGATACAATTATGCAACAACAAAACATTAATTAAAATATAAAAACGTAAATAAAACAAGGCTCATAAAAAGAAAAGAAAAACACTTTCATAAAATCATCTCACAGTACTTCTGGCGGGAGTGATATGAAATTTCGAATGACGTTATTTCGACACACGTTATTTCGAAAAAAAATTCGCGTGGTACGTCAGTTCGAAAACACGTTAAGTCGAAAATCGCTATATCGAATGACGTTATTTCGACGAACGCTATTTCGAAAAAGAAATTCGAGTGGTGGTTGCGCGCGTGGAACACAACGTGCCGTCGACCGAAGCATGGTCCATGGTCGGGCGGCGAGTTGCTCATTACTCGGCGCATGCCCGAGCCTATGTGGTGGCCGGAGATCGTCTTGCGACGTCCGTCGTACGTCGCCGTGGACGCCTACCACTGCGGCTGGGGTAGAGGGCCTCCATTCCTCGGCGGCTATCCATTTCACGGCGTGCCTACTCCTTCGCGAGCATCACTGCTTCGTCTCCTTCTAGGAGGCGAACGCTCCCCAGTCCGTCTCGCTCCGCAGCATGGCCTCGACCAATGCCGGGCGCGAGAGGTCTCCGTGCTATCGCTGCCGTGAGGACACGGCGGTGGTCTGCCAAAGAGGGGAAGTACTGCACCCTATGCTCCACCGTGTCCTCCGGGCGGTCTACGCAGTGGTTACACACAGTCTTCCCTCCCTATCCAACACAGGTACTTCCCGAAACTTCCATGTCCGGTGAGGACCTGCGTCATGCGGTAAGTCAGGACGCCACTCCTGAAAGAGTTTACCGCCACGATAGCGGCGTGCTCGAACCTCGGTTGTGACAGTCATTGCCTCCATACAGCCCTGAGATCGCAACGGATCTCTTCCCACTGCGCCTTGACTTGTCGGGGCAGCGGGAATTCTCCCCGGCCGGCGCCGCGCTTCCACGCGCTACACATACGCGCTGGAGGGCAGCAGTTTTTGACCTATCGTGTTTTCGAGCTGGTGTACCACTCTTATTTCTTTTTCGAAATAGCGTTCGTCGAAATAACGTCATTCGATATAGCGATTTCCGACTTAACGTGTTTTCGAACTGGCGTACCACGCGAATTTTTTTTCGAAATAACGTGCATCGAAATAACGTCATTCGAAATTTCATATCACTCCCACTTCTGGCATACCAATAAAATCTTCGACCATCCATCCTCAAACAGATCTTCTGTTGCATTTAAATTCAAGAGATTATTAAGCGCGGCCAGAGTGCGAGGGACTGGCGACTTAGCACGTGCAACTGTACGACATGCAATATGAAAATTATATTTTATTGAATAAATGGTGGATTCAGTCATGGTGCAGTTTTGCATCCAACAATAAATAGACATAAAAGTCCACGATTGGTGATATTTCTTACGAGGATCCACCAATTGCAGAGTAGGATTCGAAACGTTGCTATAGCAACTGAGTCGAGCTGGATTTAATGATTGACTTAAGACGGGTTTTCGAATACGAGTGATATTTTATCAATAAGCCCAGCAAGTTACCCTTTATGGGTAATGAAAACATCTTGGTATTCATGGAATTGATTTCAGATAATTGGTTGTTTTCTTATGAAATGTTACCAAAGGAAACTTTCGCTGAAACAGAATAAGGAGAGCCGGTCTTTCGACATTTATCTAAGTTAGTAGACGAAAACACAAATGATTGAAATAGATCGTAAAGCACTGAGCAACAGACTAGGATAGTTAGCTATGAATAATATATAAATGTCAGTCTATCATCTAGGGGTCTAATCATTGAGCTATTATTACTACGTATAGAGACGATACCACGCATCACCACTGTGTCCCATCCAGGATGAGACAACGCGCACAAGTTCATTCAGTTGTTTGACAGCTCTGTGGCGTGCTATAGGCGCGCGCACTCTTCCTGGATGGGTCTAATAGGTTTTTTTAAATTGGTAAAATCATCAAATGAGTCCTCCCACCCAGGGCAGGTGGGACTGTCAGACTCGTACTGATTAAAATCCACGGTATCCTTCAATAGCCCTTCACGTTCCAGGGTCACGGTAATGAGATAAGTCCCGCGACCCTAGGATTCTAAAAGGCTAGCTGTGGCCTAGTGGTATCGTCTTCAGTTTTCACAATGAAAGTAATATTCGTGGAAATTATGTCTTGTAAGATACCACGATATTGTGATTGAAACTGTGATGGCTCCATATTGTTCGTCATGCATGTAAAAATTAATCGTTTGAAAATCAAGATCATTTCAAGGTTACAAAATCTTTACCCAATTTCATAAAAGAAAAATGAATAATGGGTAACCTACCGTTGTATTGAAATATACAAAGGCAGGTTACCCCTTATTCCTTTTTCAAATTACTAAATTATTAACAAATTCCATTTTTAAACGTATTTTGTGGTATTTACAAAATTAATTAACCGACGAAAAAAAAGGAGGAGGTCCTCAATTCGACATGTATATTTTTGTTTTTTTAAACCTTTGTATTGCTAATGAAATGTACCTACTGAGATTTAATAAAAGGGCAAACACGGTTGGTTATTATGCCATAATAATATTATAATAAAACAAAGAATTTAATACAATAAGGAATTTAATTTTCTTTGGGAGCGATTAATAAGCTAAGCGTTTAATGCGTAGGAATGTTACGCGAGACTTTGAAAGAATTTTCTATTGAACCGAGCCCACTCGGCGAGCAAGCATATTTGCGTAAGTTGAAAGATCAACAGTTACTGGTTACTGTGTAAACAGTATTTACAATTTAAATAAAAGGCTACCCTTACAAAATACCCCGTCCCACAGGATTTTTAGCGGGCCCAAAGCAAAATGTTTAATTTTTAATTCATATTTTTTTGGTGAAAAGGTCGTGTTCAAATTGGGAAAAAAATATGTCAGAAATCTTTGGTAGAAATGTGAGGTTTGTTTCTGACGATTAACATTCCCACTTACTCACTTAGCAGTGTTGCATATAACGTATCAGATACGGTGTCAAGTAAGTACATAGACACGAGCCCGCTGCGAACCGCTTGCAGTAAGCTCGCAGTGATACAGCCACTCGGTGGGTCACTGTGAGCTAGGTGCACAAAGCCGGCTCGCAATGTACTCGGACGAACCGTACCCACTTGCAGGTTGATAAAGTATCTGATACGTTACATGTAACACTGCTAAGTGAGTATCCAGCTTTACGTTTAAGGCATCACTAAGTTATCCGGTGAACACCACCCCATATAATTGGTTGATCCGAAAAAATACTAGAAAATAACCATCGGGAATAATCGGCTTGACCGACCGAGTAGGCCGATCATCTTAGTCAGCCTTTTTGAAACCTGACCATAATATTATTATTCTATGACGAATTGCCAGTCTGCCAAAGTCACAGTTGGCCTACCTACCAGAAATTGCCGAAAAAAGAGAGGTTTAAATTAAAAGGACAAAGGGGAGGCCTTTGCCCAGCAGTGGGACACAAACTAGGGTAATAAAAAAAGGCAGTAGTTGCGTCAGTGTGAATTGACTCTTACCTTAGTTTCATCATCAGCCTATAATGTTCCAATTGTTGGGACACAGGCCTCTCTGAGAGAGGGAGTGGGCCATAATCCACCATTCGGGCCCTGTGCGGATTGGTAGATGTCACATATCTTCGAAATTTTGGTTCCTTAGTTTAGTTTGGTCCCAATTAAAAAAAACTGAATCACTGATAATAGCATCCCTGAGAAATTGAGGGAACATAAAAATAGGCATACTTATACCGATTTTGGCGTTTTTACACAAACAGTCCTTGTGTATTTTTTTACATTGTTAAACGCTGAAAGATGAACTTCAGTTGTGTAATATTGCCTCAAGACTTTTTTTCGACATCGCATCTCTCCCGCGGGACCAGTAAATTATGAAAACAACGTAATTGAATACTGAACACTTCCGTTTCATCTTTTTGCAACAATTTTTAAAAGAAAATTGCGATTAATTTGTATTCTGAGCTGAGAAAAGAAGATATATTATATTGATGTAAATTATTAGCAGTGGGTATTAAGGCGCTGATTCACTACCTATTAATCGGCGCTACTTTTTCACTACTACACAACGTCATTTAACAAATGACATAAGGATGCGCATTTATTTAACGAGTTTTCTATAGATTATCCAAAATATGTAGCATCATATTAAATACTTAACCGGTTAAAGATTTTTAAAAATGATAATACAATTTAATTTTTAAACAAAAAGCTGTTGTTGTTGCTGGAAATTCGAGATCTTTAAGGTCTAAGTTTATTTTTGTGTCTCAGTTCTACTTGAAACCCGTACAGCATACTTGCAGTATTACGTCGAAAACTGT
This sequence comes from Agrotis ipsilon, assembly GCA_028554685.1. Classification (NCBI taxonomy): domain Eukaryota; kingdom Metazoa; phylum Arthropoda; class Insecta; order Lepidoptera; family Noctuidae; genus Agrotis; species Agrotis ipsilon. The sequence continues at coordinate 14,716,869 of CM052969.1, read as the reverse complement.
ATGAAAAATACGGGATTTTAATGCAGAATGAATTTTACTCATCAAATTAACGCCAAAATTGGGGTTTACGTATTTTACGTCACAAAAACGCGAAAATTCGTGATACCTTAAATTATGACCGTTATTGTACACATGAAAACGTAAATGCACAATTCAGGATGATTGTTTCAGTGGATGAGGCCTACCTAGAATGCAACATTAAACTGAGTTTCATACTTGTAATATAAGTAAGGATTTTCGACCAACATACGAGTGAGGACACAGCCAAAAGTTTAATCAAACTTAACTATTTTTTTATTAAGGTTAGTACAATGTATTAAGCTTTTGCACATTGATAAAAAAACATTTTTTCTTTTATGGAAACTCAGCAATGAAGTCCGCCCGCCCTGAAGGGACAGTCACCAACCTGTTTTTTCAGCGCCCTTTGCGTTCCAGGGCATCGCGTAACCCGGTATGGTGCGCGTTAAAGTTATTAATAGGTACTATCGTCATTCACGCTGTCCTTATTTAAAATGAAGAGTCTATTGTTATAAGTGGGTACGTGTGCAAACAATAGTTTTATTTTAATGTCAAGTGTTTTTAAAATGAACTGCCAAAAACAATTAAAACTGTCGTATCTACTACACTAATTTATTTGTCTAGTGTTTGATGAAAATCTTCGACAGCTGTCTCAAATATTTCTGCTCATTTTTGTTGTTAATTTAGCATAACCCTCCTCTTTCTGACACTGTTATTGCTAAGTCAGCATAATTCTCCTCTTTTTGACAAGGCCCAGAACTCAGCACTGGGGATGTTATAGAATTATAGACTGAACTAGACATGTTCAGTCCTAGATGCCATTACTAAATAGGTATTAAGTAGATATGTTAATGTCTTTTTCATTGACAGGCAAGATGGTTTTTCAGTTTAGGAAAAAAAACATGATTGTTTAGTGAAAATAAAAAGAAACGCAAAAATATAGCGGATCATGGCCAAAGGTGTAATGTTGCAAATTGATCTTTATTAATTATTTACTCTATTGCTTGAGCAATTAAATAGCCCCCAAGGGAACTAAGTATTTTATTATTTAGCTATCCGAATAATTAAATTCTATGCGGTATCCTAGACTTTTGAGCTTCTGATTAACAACTGTCAAGGTTCTACAAATAATAACCAGTGCTTTTCGAGGAAGGGAGAAAACTCGCTATGATAAATCAAGTATTTCACCCATCCACAGACCGACCTCAGCAACCTTCATGATCGACCTGTTCAGCTGTTATGATAAAGATGGTCCATCTTAAAAAAATATCTGTCTAAAATTAGCTCGTCTATTATAGGCGTTTCTTGAATATATTTTTGAAACACCACGGCCGTAGACCTTTTCTAAATGTTGTGCTAAAATAAACAGAATAATATAGAATTATTTTAGTCGTGGGTGTTGCCAGAGATAAAATAAATGAAAATAAAAGGCTGTGTTGACGCCATCGCAAGTCTAAAACACAGTTTTCTCAACAGTTTTTTTTTATAAAGTTTGTTTTAGAAACGTTTGATGTTCTTAGTTAAATATTTACTTGCTATTTTATATTTTGCTACTCATATAATCTCTCCTCTATCATGGGTGCATTGACAAACATTTTAACTCACATAATCAAACATCCAGACTTTGAAAAACTGTTCGTAGTTCATACAAATATTTTTTCCGGGGGGATTGGACTAATCCAATAGATATTATGAATCGCAATAACATAAAACATGTCATAAAACTGCACTACATTAAGCATAACTTTGTTTAGTAGAAACTTAATTGAACAAAATGCTTAAGGAATTTATCTATGGCGCGATGCGACGCGACGCAACGCGACGCGGTTCGACCGATTCCAACCACTAGTGAAAATTAAACTTGCCACTAAGAAATAATGATGCAATTCGATTGACTTGACGTCGTCGTGGCGATGGTGTTTTGTTTTTCATGTACCCATAGATAACAACGTGTTTTATGTCTTAAGTCGTAGTGGTAAGGTTGATTTTCACTTGTTGGAATCGGTCGCATCGTGCCATGTGTAAAGTCCCTTAGGCAAAGGGCATTTATCAGACGTTTATTTAATGCGTCCAATATGTTCAGGGCATAAATCCATCGCTTGAGGTATCATATACCCTATCTTCTATTTGCTATTTGTAAATCTATCAATCAACTGCCGGGTTCGCGGGATTTATTTCCATCACAGTGACCCCGGAACATAAAGGGCTATTGAAGGACACCGTGGATTTTAGTCAGTACAAGTCTGACAGTCCTTCCCGCCCGGGGTGGGAGGCCTCATTTGATGATTTTACTACGCTACTATGGACTGCACTGAGTTGATTGAAAGATGAGAAATAGCTGAGTTGACATCGTTAGAATTCCAGTAACTTCCATCATCATTTTTAATTTGCGGTGAACGATAATCGATCGTAATTAAAATAACAACTGGTACTAATTACAAAGACATTAAGATTTCTTGCCTGTTTGAATACAAGTCTACAGTAGTATTAACATTTTAAATAACACAGCTTATAAGTTGGAAATCACGATTCGCATGTAACATAATTGAATAGACGCGATTCTATATTATGTACTTATCCTTATATGTAAACAGCGTATGACTGTTTATTATATTAGAGTAGGTACAGTCGGCATCAAAAGTGGCTGACCACATTCAGATTTTCTTAATCGCTATACACCGTATTATTACATATTATCACGGTGTACAGCGATTTTGAATATTTGAAAGTGGTCAGCAACTTCTGATGCTGACTGTACATAGGTAAGGCACGAGAACATAAATATATGGTTGGAAGTGAAAGTTTCAAGGATTTCAATCGGAACAATAATAATTAATTAATATGTTGACGATAACTGTATAGTTTTCATGGTCAAATCTATACAAATATACAAGTTTGTTATGAACTATAACAAAGTGACACAATTATAATATTGTTTTGTTTATGTTGCGAAGTTCTTATCAGTTTGTTTATTGGAATAAATATAATATTAATTTACTCATAAATATTCTAACGAATATTCTGTCCAGTGGTATCGGTCCCGACTTACGAGTTGTAGGTTGTGGGTTCGAACCCCGCCAAACGCATTACTTTGTGCAATTTATTTCATCACCACTGCTCTCGAAACGGTGAAGGAAATATCGTGAAGAAACCGGCATGCCCTAGAACCAAAATATCGAAGATATGTGACATCTACCAATCCGCACTGGGCCCGCGTGATGGATGGCCAGTGTACCAGCAGTGGGAACACTATAGGCTGATGATGACTCTATCGGGAAATGCCGCGCGGGGATGGATTTTTATATGAACACTAGTTGTGCCCCGTGGTCTCTCCCTATTGGTCGTAGCGTGATGATAAACAGCCTATAGACTTCCTCGATAAAAGCACTATCCAACACAAAAAGTTTTTACAATTCGAACCAGTAGTTCTTGAGATTAGCACTGTCAAACAAACAAACTCTTCAGCTTTATAATAATTAAGTATTTAAGGACTATTATTGCGAAAATTAATGGCATTTAGTGTGGGCTCCACATTAGTGAATTTCAATGCCCAAAAACCGTCTTTTTACCGTCTAAGGAAAATAATAAGAAGGCTGTGGCATTTTCCATCCGTTCTAACCTTTAAACATAATGGAAAACTAGATAACAACAAAAGTTCGAAGGGCAGAGTTTGAACTTAACGCCCTCTCACTAAAAATGTTACGGTGTTTTATTATAATCTACTAGCTATTAACTATATTCCCACGGTTAGCAGATAAAGAGATGAATATTATTTATGTTAGTGCCGGGCGCGAGCCGGGCCCCAAGCGTGTCCTCTGGGTGCTTTCGGCTGTCTTCTCGGAGCAGTCAGGTATGAAACACTGGCTTCTAAAGATGTGTTGGTTAATAAAAAACAGTAGATGTAGATGAGAAGGATATCAATGAACGTGTTGTCTCACTAAAAATTGAACAAAAAATATACCTATGGTTTTTCTTATATTTATAATCTTATATACATGTATATTATACATATAATTAATTAAGAAGATTTGATAGACTGTCAGGAATTATCAAGGAATTCTGGAATCCATACCAGTTAATTTGGTTAACCTGCATGGTGGAAAACTAATCACAAAATATCTTAGACAACAGCTAAAATTTAACAACTTACCCTAAACCGCAACTTTCCGATCGGAGGCCGTGCATACGGAACACCTTCAAAGCTGGCGAAGGACCTTCCTTTCGTGGACACCTTCCATGCTCCCTGGAGGACCCCATGAGCCACTCGTATAGTGGGGTTTGGGGCTTGAGCGGCAACCAAGCCGGCGAACGTTAAAAACAAGAATAACCTCAACGACATTTTCAAAAATAGAAACAAGATGGCCGCCGTTGGCAAGCGTGCGCCGGCGCAGACTGTTGGCGCGGGACTGAGAATACCTACTGTTTATAAAACATGTGTGATAGGTGCGGTCGTTTAGTGCAAGTGTGGACGTAATAATTATATGTAGGTATGTCAATAAATGGCGCCCACAGCTATGATAGCGATTAACCGATTAGAGGTTATACTGATTAGTGAATGTATTCAGTTTTATATTTCGATAAATGTAACCGGTATAATCTACTACATTATATTTTGAAATGTATTCTTAGTGCAAAATAATAACAAGCAAAAATTATACATATAATATTATGCAAAAAGAAACTCCTAAAAATAGTGTATTATTATATTAGCTATTATCTACGCAAATACATATTATCAAGAGGATAGATTTGATTGTTTGTTTGTATTGAAGAGGCTCAGAAAACACTGGACCGGGTTTCATAAATGCTTTCATCAGTTGAAAGCCTATGTCACTCAGGATCAAAGCAGCTCCTGAGTGACGTAGGCAATAAGGGTTAATATTTATTTATACTAAAGTTATATTATATATCTAGTATATCTTTAAGGTGTATAATAAAGTGTGGTGGGTTCGTCCCAATAAAAAAGGTGTATAATTTTCAAGCTAAAATTAAAACAAGTATTTTTTAAAGTTTTATTTAAGTCTACAAAATGGGACTTATTGAATATTAAATAGCATTGTTATCCATATAGGATAGCATCGGCTCTTCTATGAAACATCCTGTACAAAAGGTAATTTTACAGTTTTTTTTTGTTACAAACTTGTTAATATTTAAATACCAAATTCTACGTTTTATTAAAATTGTAAAATTAAATCTCCATTTGAAAGTCCTTAACAGTTGTAAATATTTAATGACTATTAATGTCACATTATTTATTTATAAAAATCTGAGCTTTATACATATAACATTTATATTTCCCCAGAATATACATTTGGTAAAAAAAAAGTTTCAACTTGAGGTTTTGTTCGCTTGGTCGCAAACTGGAGACTACGCTAAGGATGTCCATCTTTCAGTTTTTGAAGAGACTGTCCAAGAATTGTTGGTACTTCAACAAGAATAGCAGTGTCCAGTGGCTTTTTGGTCCTCAAGATGGTTTTTCAGTTTTTTCAGCTTGATCCTTCAGATTAGTTGGTTGTTTCGGATTCAATTCAATAAGTAATTTAGGTTTTAGCTTGGCTACGTTTAGTTCGACCCCATTCTGTTAGATGTTTATTTCAGAAAAAAAATCTTAATGAAAAAAACAGCACAAAAAAGTGTTAAAAATTAGAAGAACCTTAAAACTTCAAAAGTTTATTTAGAGAAACAATTAGTAAATGTGCAGTTGGTAAAATTTATTTGTACTATTGAACACGATCTTTTTTGTTTCGAAACTTTTTAAAAACAAAGCAACTTAACCAATTAAAAAAAAACCTATAACTCACTTGTGAATAATAGTAAAGAAAAAGTCACTGCGGTAAAATTACAGCCATATGAGCAAGTGTGTTGAAATTTTTTTTAAATACCTTCCATATTATAGGTAATAACATCGTCCTAGTACACAGCGTAGAATACTCATGTTATAAAATTTTTGGGATCTAATGCATCAAAGATGAAATATATGTGTACAATAAAAGAACATCTAAATCGGTTCACACAGTCGTAAGTAATGAGGTAACTAATATAAACACCCACGAATTGGCAACCTCCTCCTTTTTTAGAAGTCGGTTGAAAATTCAGAAAACTACGCGTCGGACGACATACATTTTGTAGATATTGGATACCGTACAGGGTTAGAAAAATTCTGACGGACCGGCGGACCGTCTGGTTCTGATGCTTGCCAGAAGGCACATTGTCTTGAAAAAGTTTTCCGATCATCTGAGTGCGAACATCAGAAATTTTCTGACAATTCGCACCCTTCCTGTAAGAAAGCGGTAAGTGGAATCGGCCAACTTTTCAGGAGCTTAAAAAAACGTGTTCATGATTGAAAAAAAAATCCTAGGAAAACCTTTTTTAGATCAAAAGATGGCATTTAGCAGCGGTGAAATGATAGATTTTCCGATTTTTCATTGTGTTATGTATACTGTGAGTTAAGTCCGAAAGTGTAAGTATCACTTACGTAGTTTTTACACGAAGAAGCCATTTAAGTAAACATAAATACATACTTTTTGCATGCGAAAGTATCTTTGTTATACTGGAGCTTCTGAACTAACTAGTTTTTTGTTGGAAAAAATATTCAAATAATGAAGTATAACATCGTAAACTTCTGTTTTACTGTTCACAGATTGTCATGTACAAAAATTGTATGTCACTACTATACAGATTTCAAATAGATAAAAACAATATAATCTGCTGCGTTTTAATCACATTAATCGATTGAGAATAAGTTTATAGGTGTCCGAAGAAAAAACATGCCATAGAAGCCTATGGTATGTAATATGAAGTGCCTAAAAGCTAAATAAATGGATATCTTCTATCAATTACTAAAACACAGAAAAAAATCCTTTATTATTGTTGAAACGTCTTGACTTTAATCTTTTAACGAACTTTAATGAAGTAACAGTATTTATTCACTTCCATCACTAGCTTATGCCCCCTAACCTAACAGCATTTAGTCCCATCCGAAGGAAAGATAAGTAAATCTTGGTATTTTATACAAAAGAAGTTTTATTCTAAATCGACACAAGGGTTTCCGCGGAGTAGGTGAGTATTGGTGAAACAGAGGCTTTATAAACGCATATTTTTATGTGCAATTTCAGGTCATAAGAGGTCCACTCACGCTTGTGAAGCTTCCCAAAGGCGGCGCGGCGGTTGCTTTAGCAATCCGTGCGGGAATTTCAGACGCCAGACAATTGTCGTTGGAGACTAGACTTCCCGAGACATTTAAAATGCGGTATCCAATGATACAGAATTCAACTTAACGGTTGAGCCGACATCGTCACGTCCCCTTTTTTTTACTTGATAAATCATCAAATGAGTACTCCCAGCCCGGGCAGGGCGGCGTCCCCTTGGTGGTTGTTTTCTAACTTGGGTTTTCTTTACGCTTATTACTAGCCAAATCTAGAACAGGAGGCCTGAATGTTATTAAGATAGTCTTGGAGAGTTTCCACACGATCAACTGACAGGCATACATCATCAGCATTGATAGATAGATAAAATATACTTTATTGTAAACCAAAATAGTTATTCTATGGTTACAATGGCAGTTTTATCGCTAATAGAGATATCTTCCAGAAAACCAGAGTATGTCAAGTACGGAACCCAAGACGTCTTAATATTCGCCAGCTCGCCCTGAAGCGTGAGACATCGAAGACACTTTTATCAATGCGAAAATTGAGTTCAATCTGTCCAAGACTATGTAGTATGTGTAGTAGAGCATCATTTAGCAGAGCCGAGAAATAGAGTGAAAATAACGTGGGAGCCATGACACAGCCTTGCTTCACATCACTTGTTATATTTATTAGGGTCTAAAACCTCATTGCGTCTCTGGAAGTATCTGTTCCACAAGCTTTGATAAGCAGCTATCGATGATATGGGCCAGTACCGTCCCAGTGGAAGACAGGAGATAGATGTAAGAACCACGGTCCAATAATTAACCTTGATCCTTATAAAATTTGCAAATGGAGGCATTTTTCCAGTCTTGGGGTACAATTTCGGCTTCCCATACCTTGAGCACTAAGTTGAAGAGCCTACTTTGTAATTGTGGACCAGCATATTAATTGTAAACCTATGATGGTAGACAGTCGGCTTCTGGTGTTTTACCGTTCTTCAATCTTTTGACGGCTGACATGAATTTACCAAGGGTTGATGGATTAGCTAAGTTCTCCTTGATGGGGCGGCATTCAAGATTTCCAATGTATGGTAAATCTGTTATCTGAGAGCAGAGATTCAGAGCGCCATTCAAATGTTCAGCCCACCTATCTTGGATTTAATTATGATCTGTCAGTTTACAGTCCCTGTCACGAGTATATAAGTATGTATTGGTGCCATTTTCTCAATTTGGGTCCGAAAATTGTTTTCAAGCCTTCTTCGATAAATGTACTCGTTTGATTTGTGTCAGCACAGAGTTGCATGTGTTTTGCTCTATCCAGCCACTGTTGATTTTTAAGTCACGGATCTTAATTTTTAGTTCGAATTGAATGGATTTTCATGTCTGTCGGATTTTGATAGAGATCTCAGTTCTAGTTTGTGGCTTTCAAGAAATGCTCTGATTTTCTTGCCTATGTAAGTCATCGAACCAGTTCTGGTTTTCCTTCAGTGGTTATAGTATAGTACATGACACGATGTCATGAATTTTTGGCATACAAACGCCTTGGCGCCGTGACAACACAAACATTCACTGATTTCTTATACGCTGCGCCTTGACGAGCTTTTATTTACAAACGCATCTTCGATCGGATTAGTCGATGCGATTTGATGATGGTCTGACCACACCCAGCACTCCACAACCCACATAGCTCTTGTTACCAAGACGTGGTTCAGATCTTTTTTACGCACAATAATATAATTAATAAGGTGCTATTGCTTGGATCTAGGGTACACCCACGAGATCTTATATTTATCTGCTAGGCGAAGGAGGTATTAGTCAGGCACAGGTCAAACTCTGAGCACAAAGTGACAAGCTCCAAGCCATTAGTATTGCAGTTCCAAACTCCATGCCAACCAAGGGTACCACGCCATGCTTCGTAATCATCAATCAATTTTGTCTTGAGGTGGAATTCCCGTAAGAACGCAGGGCAGGTCCCGATAGAATTCTGATTTATTATCATCATTAGCTGTTAAGGTTGGTGCGTAGATACTGATGATGTGGATAGAATTAAGTATCATTAACTGGCAAGCACAAGGTCATTATGCGATCATAAATTCCTTTCCGAAGTTGAGTTAAGAATGCCGTAATTTTGTTACGCACTGTGAAGCCAATTTCTGCTAGCTGCTTGCTCTTCTCCTGGTTTTCGAATCCAATAATACATACTCATCTGCTCGCAAAGATTTCCGCTACCACTTAGATGGGTCTCACTTATAGCCGCGATATCTATGTTGTATCTTGAGAGTTCCCTTGCCACGGTGGTAGTTTTCCTCTCGGGACACAGGGTAGAGTCAACATCCAAGAATGTACGCATTCCATGCTCCTATTATAAAGTTTTTCGCAGTATTCTTATTATGTCTCTTGCGATCGTATAGAATCAAGTGCAGCTACGCGTCAGGTATTTATGACAACACCTTGGAGAAACTACGTAACGATATTAAACTCAAATCAGTCCCGCAACAAGTTTCGTGCAATAAGTAAGTAAGTGGACTTGCAAGACACGCCTTCGTAACAGTATCCAAGAACAAATGCCTATGTTTATTTACTTTTATAAGGTTATTTTGTTTCTTCGTGTTAGTTATGGGTATGTGTGTTTATGGCTTTATACTCAGGGAAAGTTTTAAAATAAACAAATATATGTATGTATACATCTTTTTAAGACTGGAAAACTATTTTATTTTTTGTCGCAAAAATTCACATTTTTTGTGACAGTGCCCTTATTTTTGGCGCTAGCTTCATGAAAATTTGTGAGAAGGTGTATTTAAATACGGTCGATTTTTTGCATTAATAAAAAAAAAAATGACGCAAGTTGAGTTACGCGATTCTTCCAGGAGGGGTGCGAATTTATAATATGCGGCTACGCTTAGCCTGAATATGGGGAATCATCAAATTTTTTTTACACAGTTTTTGTTATAAGTTTGCAACGAAATTTTAAAAATAAATTGCTTTCCTTATTTCAAAAATAATATATCGAAATTGTTACACAATTGTTTTAAAAAATTGATAAATAAGGTTAATTGCGGTCTTATCACTATTATTATAGCGATATCTTCCAATAACCTCTAGATGGACTGTACTAACTTAAAAATAAAAGGTAGAGGTAGCCAGCCATGCACTCTAGTTTTTAAAATAATACAATTTGTTTTTATATGTCTATCATATCTATAAATAACAATTCATAGATAATTTACTGCGGTTTTGATAAATTAAAATAAAACAGCAAACTGAAAACATCGACAATGATTTTAAATTTAAATTTTTATAGATAAACAAGATTAAAATTTTTGTTTTTATATTTTTACAAATTTGATGTTATTTACGATACTTTTTCAGCCACGGATCATATAAAACTAAGTTCAATAGCCCTAAGAAAAACGATGACAAAATTATTCTGAAAATTGAAAAATCAGCGGTCGTAAAATTCTGATTTTTTGGCAAAATAACAAGCTTACAGCCCTTATAGATAGAAAATGATACCCATCAATATGCCTCTATGCAAAATTCATGCAAATTCTAATGGAAATCGGTTGTGGAGTGACAACGGAGGCGTGAGAGTGGAATACGCGTGTGAAGTACGGATGAGAAACTTTTCAAGGTCAATCCAATGTGACCTACTTTGTTGTAATGTTCAGCTTAGAAAACCAGTATCGGGTGATAGCTGTCTTGCAATTTTTCTTTACTAGCTGTTGCCAGTGGCTTCGCCCACTCTTGTAGCCTACGTCACTCAGCATCGAAGCAGCTTTGAAGGGAATATAAAATCGTGGTAAATTCTGTGTTCCGGATTTCATCCAAATCCGTCCAGTTCGTGCATGATAGAGGAAAGAAACGAAGAAAAAGAACATCCATCCCTCCAAAAAACTTTCTTCTTGTGGTATTGATAAACGTGAAAAGAGGAAAAAGTAAGAAAAGATTATAAATATTAGTAAGATATGTCTAGATTATATATTATTGCGATAAAATTTATAAAATTAATGTGTGAGCAACCGCGATTCTGCTAGTTGTCTTTTTAGTGGAGAACTACAAGTTGGTAAATCCACGCATATTTATGTATTTATGAGAAATAAAGGAGCACGGCCCATGGTTTGTCTAATAATAATTTTAGTTTACAAATGACTTTTTTCTTCCAGTTGGGATTTGTCTTACCAGCCAGTGTTCTAGAAGATTGAGGCTTATTAAGTTTGAAGATGAAGCAAGTTTGGAATTTGTATTTGGAACGCTGTCTTGAAAGAAATGAAAGAGTCTTACTAATTAAGGGTACTACTACCTATGCAAGATACCAGTAGTTTCGGTCGAAGTTTCGGATGTATCCTAATCTTTATCACGACCGGACATAAGATTAGTAAGTGGTACGAACGAGAATTGGTGACAACATGACATGAGTTGTACCGACTCCCGATATTATATTTTTAGAACTAAAGGTATCTAATAGGGAGTAGAGTTTCCGCAAAAGTTTAAAGATACTTACGGGCCCGTATTTTCGTTACTCTGAATTAGAGGGTCATGAGTTCAAATCGATTTAATCTTTCTACAAGAGTCTTTACGATTGGCGACGCAGGAGTGAAAGCGTATAAAACTTTACTTTTGACTTTTAAGAAAAACGGCCTTTTAGATCTTTCAAATGTCACAACGATTTTTAATGTGGTTCATCAGTAGTGTTTATCGAGGTATTCCACTTAGGGCACCCGCTGACAATGGCACCTGGGCTACTGGTACCTTATCTATTCGACATAAGGCTCGACTGTCAAAATTTTTCGCAGGTGCCATTTGCCCTAAGTGGAATACCTCTGTTTATCGACACCGGGGCGCGTCACTAGTATTATTTAGACAAACTAATTACAGTGGAAATTAACAGATTAGCAGTAGCAGCCTCTTTTAGGATAATCCCTTTGTGCCCTTCAAGGGGCTTAATAATTAGGCTAAATGGCTGTCCGTGTTTACGAGAAAATCAAATGAAATATTCATCCGTACCTACGGTATAATAATAAGATAAGAAAAAGATAAATTATTTGAAGTAAAAATTTCAAATAATTTATCTTTATTCACCGTTATATATCATATTTAATCCATTTTAGTATAAAAACATTTTAAATTAGCCTACCAGCATTGGGAACAGGGTCCAAGTTGCTGGAGGTTAGGGCTCCAGAGAGAGGAACCTCCTAGAGAACTGCTTTCTGCATCAAACACTTGAGCCAGCCACACAATGAGAGCCTCTTAAGGTGTTGGTCGAGGCTCTTTGCTAATAGTCCATTGTTTATTAATTTATTGACGGCTACAATACCTATCAACAAATTATTCTTTTTGTATACCAAAATGAATAAATGCTCACTAAAACTTGCTTAGCAAGAAGTTCGGCTTCGTTTGGTTGTTTAAAACACTTAGCTTAGGTAGGTTTTACAGAAAATACTTCCTACAATATTTTATGATAAACAATTTGGTGAGCTTTTATCCATTCTAGCAAATATTTAGATGTTTTGGTTTTATAATAGGTAGGTACTTCTCTGGTAGGCGTTTATACATGTTTTTCGAATGCGGACCGAGCTGAGAGCCAGTAAGGTTCATGTCTCTGTGTCAAAATTGGTACTCTGACACAGAGACATTGAGTGGAGGCGAAAATTTCGTGAAAGAGATGACGACATGAACTGGATATCTTTTATGAGAATGGGAAAGAATTAGCGGAAAATCGTGATTGTTGGAAAGAATTTAGGGAGTTCTTTGACCAGTAGTCGGATAATATTAGTTTTAGATTGCCAATTCTAAATTGAAAAGCCGTAATCAACCAAGAACAGTGGGAATCACTTGGAGAATGTATTCTAATTAAAGATCATTGTTTACTCTGAGACGGGATAGTGGCCAAACGCGAGTATATCTTCACCCAGGTCGACAAGCCACCTCAAAGATTTGTCAGCAATATGACGGGGGCTTCCCTAAGCGGGCCAAAGCCGGGCTCGCATGTCTGTATTAACAGTGGCTTCGGAACGTAAAAGACTATGAAGGACACCGGGGAATTAAGTCAGTGCAAACCTGACAGATCCAGTCCTGCCCTGGGTGGGACGACTTATACGCGATCCTATCAAAAATTAAAAAGAAGATAGGCACCATAAATTAAGTATCAAATAAAACGAGCAAAAACCAATCTTGTACACGAGTATACTTATCAAATGCCTGTTCTCGAGAAAAGCAGGCATTGCACTTAATCTTGATGTCTCTAATGGCATCGTGGCAATATACTGTAAAGAAAATTAAATTTTAAAGTGCCTCCACCAACGTTCTTTGTCGAGATCTCATTTTGTTAAACCAAGTCACGTTTAAACGACACCCAGTTAAGAACGACCCATTCGATTATGCCCCAACCTTGTTTGCAGCATTATTGATAAGTATTAATTCCATTGCTGTATTACAAGTTCATATGTGATGAAGATCGTGATGTAAAACATCAATGGAATGGTAACAAGGAGGGATTCTGGTTGTGTTGGAGTCAAATGGTGGAGGATCCCTCAAGAAATACAGAAACCGTATGAATTTCTAGAATTAATTGCTGGGGATTGTTACTCGCAACATTATATATTTATTATTGTTAAATTCAACATTTTATGATAAAATGTTGACGGAATATTTAGTTTGTAGAAGTTCATACAGGGCTTTCGTCAGCGTTCATTTTGATTTTAAAATTTTCAACGCGTAACTGCTTAGCACGTGTTTATTTTAGGAAAGGGTTGACTTCTTGCCGAGTTTGAATTCATTAACTTTGAAAAATGAAAAGGCAGATAAATTTTGTTTAAAGACCTTCCTCGGATTTCTTTAATCCGATTTATTACAGCTGCATTAAGTTATTTCTTTTTGTGGTAGTCTCGCGTTTGACCACTATCTTGTCTGATGGCAAGCGAAGATGTGGTCGACGTTGTAGCACGCTTACCTAGAAGTAACCTATTCATTCTTGACTTGAAGACCCTAAGATCTAGCTTTCAAAAATCACAGACTCCGGCAAGGAATTTCAGTCCAAGTCTGTGCGCACTCGGGCATGCGGGCGGCGAGTAAAGGGCAACTCGCCGCCCGACCATGGACCATGCCCGGGCCGACGGCGCGTCGTGTTCCACGCGCGCCTCAAAGAGCGTCAGCATAATGACGAGGCCCCCTCTCAGAGGGCTAAAGCCTGCCGGGGTCGCGGGTCTTATACCATCACCGTGACCCCGGAACATAAAGGGCTATTGAAGGACACCGTGGATTTTAGTCAGTACAAGTCTGACAGTACCTCTCGAGGTCTCATTTGATGATTTTACCACGTAAAAAAAAAAAGTCTGTGCGCACTAAGGGGATGATAGTTGATATGAAACTTCGTTACAACAAGTGTGAGCTGTCCCAAATTTTTATTGGATATGTAAGTACCTATATATAGATTTTCCAAAAGTATCCCAATAAAAGGGTGGCCTGGAGTAGTTTATTTTAATAGAGGGAAACTTCAAAATTCTCCTAAAAAAAACTGTTTTTTAAACCGACTTCAAAAAAGGAGGAGGTTCTCATTTGAAATGTACTTCTATAAGTTTGTTTCCTTATAACTTACGACTGGGTGAACCGATCTTGATTACCCTATTTTTTTGAGGTACTATACCTTTCATTTTCCAATTAAAAATCTTTTAGATTGGTTTAGTAAATTTTATTGGACGATGTTATTACCGGTACTCGGATTAAGGACCGGATTACGTATTTGACAAGAATTTGGAATTAATATTTGAATTAAAAAGGGTAAAGTAGAAATCTTTTTTTTGTGGTAGTTGTGAAAAAAAAAAATGTTTATAATTTATAACAAACTTTGTACATATTTAGATTTAGGGGAATAAAGGAGTATAAATACAATGATATTATAAGTAAAAAAGGTGTATAAATACAACAAGTTGTATAGAATAAAATAAATTTTAGTTAGATGGCAACCCTAGCTTTAATCCACATGAGTTTAACAGCGAACAAATATTGATTTTAATTTCACATGGCTGGCTCACCCACAGCATACATGACAAGGAGCCTACAGCCCCCAGCTTCTGACGGCTCGTAATTTTGTTGCTCACATTTTTTAGGTTCCGAACGTCCGAATGGAAAAATGGATCCCAATTATAAGATCGCTTCGTGTGTCAATTTGTCGCCCTTCACATTCTTCTTTCTTCCGCACGAATTAGACCGATTTAGTTGAAATTTGGTAAACCGAACAATTCCTATGGGCAACGGTTGCAAATTTTTATTATTTTATAATAATAACTTTCTGATTTATCTGATTTTTTTCTGAAAATCGTGTATTATATAAATGTCGTGTATTGTTACATAACAGCAAAATAAGCTTGATTTTCGAGTAAACTTATGCTTTGTTTACTTTATACAATAGTAACCAGAAACAAAGACGGAAATTAAATTTTCAAGGAAGAAATTCTCATCACTTTATCATCGATATTATAAATTTCGGAGAACGAACCCATATAACATTTTTAATTAAACATGAACCGGAATAATCAACTCTATACAAACGAAATACTGTTTAAAATCCGACTGGGTTAGACGCAGATTTTGCACTTCGTAAAATGTGCAATTCTTAAAACAGTATTTCTCATTCTGACCCATTATCACACACACACACACACACACACACACATTCGTTTTGAGGAGTGCTCATTTTACGAAGTGCACATTTTGTAAAGTGCACACTTTGCGAAGTGCACATTTTGCGAAGTGCAGATTTTGCCAATTATACCTACAACCTGCAACAAATCCTGACAATATCTTGCATTGATTTATCTTCAGACCGTACTTTAAAGTTCTTCTTTGTTCTCAAATGATGGTTACATTCTGCAATATAAGTCTTTGAACACAGAAGTAAATGTCGTATCTTTCTACGAGTACTTGGACAGTTGAGAAAAAAACTAAATCTTTCAACGGACTAAAGTAAATAACTTGTTGTTTAACCAAAGTTGTTGGTGTTGTTTGAACATAAACAAAGTGTCTACGCGACTTGTTATGTTTTGTTAGGTGTTTAAGTATTTTATATGTAATTTCAACGTGGTTATATTAATACGGATGAATTCGTTATTCAAGTAAAATTTGATAAGGATAAGGGCCTAAATCGGGAGTCGACGAAGCTTTTAAAAAACGTGGTGTGCATCCACGTTTTTTAAACGCTTCGTGGACCCCCGATTTGGAAACACGCGTCGACGGCGCGTTTAATAACCGTGGTGTGCATAGGCTTTAAGTCTAAATAAATATTGCCATATAACATAACTATTTTACACGATACACTGCCCAAAGGGTTGCCCTGTTTGTAACATAAACCATTTGATAACTTCTTTATAGTTTCATTTATTTAAGTGATTTTATGCTACCACGCAGTATAGGGAAAGTAATCAAATTGCCTTTATTAAACTAATATTGTTTAAACCTGTAATTTAGTTACTGAACTTAATTATTACTAGCCAGCTTTAAAATAATATACTTAATTGCCAAGTCTACCGGTATGGAGTAATTAATTTATATTGTTTAATGGTAACGCGCGTTCCAAATTGTTATATTATATTAATTTATAGTTTAATTTCTAACTAGTTGCCGGGATTGCTTCTAGTTTTACTAATTGATAGTTTTAACGTAATTGGGAAAATGCGAACTAGTGTGCATGCCATGACAGAAAGCCTGCGGATTCCTTGTTCTAAATTATTGATGCAATTTGATAAAATGACATAAACGCTAGCGCAAATATTTTGACATTTCTGTATAAGTAACCACTATTTGTCAAGTTCCGCTAGTAGATTTGACCTATCCTACTTCCGCTTGCACAGTACCTTTAGGTTTTACGAAATCACTGCCATATAGAGATTTGAAAGATTTTACATGAATGTCAAAAAAATCTGCTGGAGTCCACTTTCAGTCTAATTGGATGCATATGACTGCTGAATACCAGTATTATGATGAGACCTTAATCCCATTTCAGGACAAATACGAATTCGTAAATCCACATGAATAATGGAAATTACTTCCCAAATTCCCTGAAAACTGCTTGATCCAGGATTAAAACTTGTGATCAGATGCATTTATGTAGAATTTCTGGGAATCAGTTGAACGTTGGATTATGAACGCGCCACGGACGGACAAACTTTTGCATTTATAATATTAGTGAGTATTGATCCTTGGGAACTTGCCGGCACAAGTATCTAAAGTTCGGTATGCACTGGCGATATCGTGCGATTGCACAATATCATGTTTGTACATAGTTTAACTATGACTATACTTGTGTGTTACGATTGTTACATTTTCTCCCAAAATCACTGATTTTTAAATTTTACAACTGGAACTTAAAAGTAGACATGAGATGTCACAACATCTGGCCTATTGGTCTAGTGGTTAGTGACCCTGACTGCTATGCCGGGGGTTGTGGGTTCGATTCCCACCCAGGACAAATGTTTGTGTAATGAGCATGATCATTTGTTCTGTGTCTGGGTGTAATTTATCTATAATATATGTATTTAGAAATATATAAGTATGTTTATGAGTTGTCTAGTACCCATAACACAAGCTCTGTTTAGCTTGGGACTAGATGGCGTTGTGTGATAGTTGTGGATATTATTATTATTATTATCTAAAAACCCGTACTAGGTCCGTGTAGTAAAAGTCACCAAGTAGTGAGGGTCAAAGCCTGCCGGGGTCGCGGGACTACCGATATACCTTGACCCCGGAACGGAAGGACACCGTCGATTTTAGTCAGTACAAGTCTGACAGTCCCTTCTGCCCTGCCATTTGATGATTTTACAACTATAAAAAAAAGATCGTGTCCCAAAACTGGGACCATTATAGGCTGATTAGTGATCACTGTGTTACGTCAAACGATAAAGAATACACATATACATATAGTCGGTGGTGCAAATCATTAATTCAGATAAGACTCAATAATACATTTATAAGTGCAATTTGTCTTCGCAAAAGCTTGACAAAAAGGATATGAAAGAAAAAGGAGTAAATGATACTATGACTTGTGATAGGGGAAAGTGGAAGAAAGAAACGTGTTGCGCCGACCCCAGGTAAAATGGGATAAGGGCAGGAAGATGATGATGAAAAGCTTGACAAAAAACAGCAAAATCTTCGAAGCGTATCTTGATTCCATTTCGAAGACAATGCGGGTTACCCTTTAAATAATTTATGTAGGTACCTTACATTGAAACTCGCGTCTTTTATAATCAGATTTGTAAGCAAACAAAAGTTTTCTCTTTACTGAACTGGCATTATTGAATTAAGAGCACGGGAGAATGATAAGGGCGCTTTCATACAGGCCCAGGAGTGCTATTTTATAACGTTTTCGAACTCACTTCATCAAATTTGATAGTGAGTGTAATATTGAACAATTTTTTTATAAGTTTAACATCGATATCGAGATACATTGCGAAAGGTACCAAAATTTTGCGAAAGGGCCATTTTGCTTATTCTGTAAAACGGGTATTTTGCTAAGTGTGGACATTTTGTGAAAGGAGTATTCTGCGAGAAGGGCATTCTGCTATCTGTGTACATTTTGCGAAAGGGACATTTTGCGACTGAGCCTTCTCAACAAGATTACTTTACTTTACTTTGAAAATGTGTTCGGTTGTGCGCCCGCTTGAATGAAGTGAACTCGTCAATGTTACAGAGTAGCACTACAGGTGTAGTAGGTAGTTGTAATGTAATAATTATTTGAATTTTTACCTTACCTTAGATTTTTCACATCTCACCCCCCCTTAGATAGCCAAAAGCCTGCCGGGGACGCGGGATCATCAGGTTACTGTGACCCTGGAACCTAAAGGGCTATTGAAAGACCCCCGTGGATTTTAATCTGTCTGTAAGTCCCGCCCGTCCTGCCTTGGCTAAAAAAAAGTAGTGCCATGCGCGATTGTACCAATGATGCAAGTCTATCCATATGGAAGCACCTTAAGTTAGGGACACATTAGTGACACCCTGTTCTTTCGAGCTTTACGAATGAGAACAAACAGCGTCACAGGCTAGGATATAATGTGATTCGCCAGGCGCGCTGGGCCCGTGTTATGGAGTTTTTTTTTGCGGCTGGGGACTTGCTTAAGAATTATCAGATTGAAGTACTCACTAGGGAAGTTAACGACTGTCAAAGACTTACAAATGACAGCCGTTATCAACGCCTTTACGTGATTTCCGAGACACGATGGAAACTCGCTGTGACCCCTCGTTTACACCAAGGTATAATACATGTATTTGACAAGTTTTGAGATTTCATAGACTTCAGTGTAAACGCAAATGTGTTTTATACTTGTATACTTAAATACTTTTGCGTGAACGAAAGAATGTTTGAGATTATGGTTTGAGACAGTCTCAATTCATGTATAAAACAAACAAATTAAGTTTTGACAAGGTATTCTACAAGTTTTGTATGAAACTAGTATTTAACTTGTTTCTTGGTGTAAACGAGGGGTGACAGATGGTCGGATACACAGACTAACCTGGACCGGCTGTAATTATTTAGGCACGAGGTAGTAAAGAAACAATATATTTATTTTTATTTATTTATTTATGTTTGTACACAGAAATAAAATTCAGACAAAAGAGGCAAGATTACTAACATAATGGCTTATTTAAATAAAATAATAAATATTGCAATAAATAATAAGCTTTGGTACATATATAACACAGTCTTAATTACTCTTGCAGCCTCTCTTCGTATCCAACGTTGTCTCACTTCTCCGTGTTTGCTGAGCCCTTATCTCTGTAAAAAATAAATAAACACTGTTAAACTATCGTGAGGAAACCGGCATGTCCTAAAACGTCCCAGCAGTGGGAAAAGTATAGACTGATATAGATATTAAAATATATTTGACAAAAAGTTTCACGGGAAACACATGATCTCGATCATGACGCAAAAACAATAGAAGAATGTTAGGAAAAAGGGAGGCTTGTGTTGGTGATCCCGGGCTGAAATGATGATGAAGATGATGAAAACAAGCTTACTTTTAAGCACACTGCAGCATGTCCCCAAAAGCGTGACATTTTAATTTTTTTTTAATTGAGCAGTGATGCGAAAAGAAAATGTCTTAATTCTGAACTATCAAATGATTAGTTGAGCATTGGGAATCCCAACTGCTCAACTCTTCGGAGTTGAGCACTTACAGTTGAGCAGTCGGGAAAAGCGTTATTTGTATGTAATTGATTTACAAAAAAATCCTTGGTACCATGTCTCTATTTCTTACGATAAATAAAAAACAATTGTATTATTTTCGTGGCTGCTTAATTTTTCTGCCGATCTGATGTTATGCTTTCTATGCAAACAGAAATTTCTTAGTTACTTCGAAAAACAAATTAAAAATTTGTATAAAATTCCGTACTGTGAACACACTTTCATAAAGATTAAAAAGAAAATTCATACAAAAATTTTTTACTTACTCCCCAACACAGTTATCACCCAATCTGTATGCCTCCGGACAAAATTCGACGTTGGCCAGATTTCTTGGGACCCGTCGTCCTAGTCCTGAAGTATGTGGTTGCTGGGTTGCTAAACTGTCTATGGGTTGCGCCGAACACAACGCGGCGAGCAACGTGGCAACCACGATCATGATGACGAACTTCAAATCCATTACGATGTTTTTTTATTGAGATACGCAACTCTAGACTTTATTCCAAATGGCAGAAATATAGAAATTATTGATACGTGCTGACTACTCGACTCTTGAAGAATGAAGTCGATGATATTAGGTTTCTTATTTGCACTTATATATGCAGTGTCTTTAGGTAATATTCACCTAATACCATACTTAGAGTACATACCTTACGTACCTACAAATCAACCACTAAAGACGTATTTTGTACTTTCCTGTTAGCGCTCGGCCTTAGGGTTGGAGTTAAGTGTCGGGGACTCACTGTCCAAAAGTGGAAGCGGTATTGGCAGCGAAATTAATAAGGGAGGGTTCATATGTGTATCTGCCCAACGACGATATATTATTAGACTCCGCATGCACGATCTTAGGAACAAAAACTATTCTGTCAACTCGCTGAGGTACTACGTAAGCGAGGGGGACGGGGTACTGCGTTGTGATTGGCTAACTCAAGGTCTGTTCTGTCTCAAGGTATGTTTACGGCTCACAGGAGTGGTCGAAATAACACGAATATAAGACTTTTTTGCCTAATGTGTTGACAGACATAGGTCGCCTGTTATTATGAGTCTAGTAATATATCGTCGTTGTATCTGCCGGATCATCCGTCGAGCGTATCATCGAAGGTTCTTTGAGGCACTAACGGATCATCGGGCGAGTGTGAACGGTCAATTGTTTTTCTATACATTTGTCTGCTCTGGCGTTCCGCGACCGATGATCCGCGACGGATATTCCGTCAGATATTAACGCACCCTTAAATTCGTTGTTTGACGAATTCGAATAGACTGTCTTTAACCGACTTAAAAAAAAGTAGCTTCTCGGTTCTACCTGTATGTATGTATGTTTGTCCGCGATTATATCACGTTTGGCTGGACGGATTTTGATGCGGTTTTCAGGAAAGTGTTCATTATATTCCGGAGAAGTTGCCCACGTGGATCCGTTTTTGCTTACTTGGATTGTAGATTTTCAGAGACGATTGCATGTTTGTCCGCAATTATCTCGCGTTTGGCTGAACCGATTTTTATAAAAGTGTTTGTTTCATTCTGGAAAAGGTTTGAGTATATAACAATAATGGATACCTCGTGAAGTTGCCCACATAGGATTGTAGATTTTCAAAGACGCCGATTATATTATGAAGATTTTTGTTGAATATCTAAAAAGGGAACCATCTTCAAAACCATACACAAAAAAAAACTGTACAATAACTTTTCGGTTCCCTTTTTGTAAAAAAGTTTTTTATTTATTCATCCCTTTTGCGTCTCGGTGTGAACTGACCGGCACTGGTTTACCCTACATAATGTTATGTAGTAGGATTTCCCAGTAGGTACAGATGCGCACAACAAAGCATTCAAAATTTCAAACAATGGTTATTTCATTAATCACTTATTAAGTAGGTACACATCTCTATAATTATAAAAATACAAAATCCTCTGCCCGTTTCATGCGCCGTGTAGTATTATTAACGTTTAGCTTAGTGACCACGCAGAGCGGATAATTCTTATGAGAAAATGATTTAAGAGCAGCCAACCCGTCTATCTTTTCATACAAACGCTCGTACGTGATTATGGCGTTGTAACAGATATTTCTTTGAAACTCTCGAACTAATAGGCATCTTCTGCACTATATCTAGGTTTCTATCAAAACGGGAAATCAAAATTTTCAGAAACAAATTCAGTACAAGCCTCCAAAAATCAGCTTTTTTGCACAAATTTTACATGAACTCTGGGCGTTTATAATGTACTCATTAATTGTAACCAGAAAAAAATATTTGCATAGAAACCTTGGAAATGATGGAGTTTCCAAATGTATTTTTTTTCTTCATAATCTTGTAAGGCTTTTGAAAAAACACGTATTTCTTGGAACAAGTTTTATAAATTTTCCGCACACTATTTTTCTTGCAATGTTATCGCATTCACACTTGCTTGTTAGCCATGTGGCGGTAAGAGAGGCGCGGGGGACGAGACGAGGGGGATCGGGCGGGGTGAGACGTGAGGGTTGAATGGCGCACGGGCAGCTCGGTTGTGGCTCGGCTATCGGGCTTCTTGGAATTGTTTGTGGGTAGGTATTGAATTTGTTGACTTCGCGTACTATTAGGTATTCTGTGACTGCACGTACGTGTGTGCTGTTGCGTTTCATTTTTACCGACTTTAAAAAAAAGGAGGTTATCAATTCGACACATATGGGATATGTTATTCCATTTCAGCGTCTGTTCAAATGTGCATAATTTCATAAGTGTATGTATGTATGTTTTTATGTTTGTGTTCGCATATCTCCGGAACTACAAGTCCGATTTAAGTAATTTTTTTTTTGTTGTATTAGGTATTGTTCAACTTAGGCAGACTTTTTTGAGACAGGGACTTTTTTGCCTACTTGGATCGTAGATTTTCAAAGTCAATTGTATGTTTTTTCACAATTATCTCGCGTTTGGCTGAATTCATTTTTATGCGGTTTTCAGAAAACTGTTTGTTACATTCTAGGGAAGGTTTAAGTATATAATAATAATGGATACCTCGTGATGTTGCCCACATAGACCCGTTTGTGTTGCTCTCTTGGATATTGATTTCTTGAGACGCCGATTATATGAAGATTTTTATTGATTATCTGAACTGTGATCTGAACTAACTAAAAAGGGTAAAAAAAAACTTTAAAAAATATTTTTTATTGAATTCTGTTTTGCCTCCTACTATTTATTTTTTCATACCGGATACTGATTTTGCTTGCGAAAGGATTATTGATTTATAATGTGAAAAGTCAATAGTGTAACCTTTCCAACTGGGAAACATTTTTGAAGATTGGTAAACATACAAAAATATAATTCTTTTCTCTTTCTAATATTAGTGGGATAGTATTTTTTTACTAAACTTTCAAACACTTCTGAAAAACTGGTGTTTGGAGGAAATCGGAATCTTCTCAACAACATGTTTTATGTAGGTATTTTTTTAAAAGTCTAACAAAGTTGATTAGAATAAAAAAAAAATATAGATATTTGGTATTTTTTTTTATTCTAAACAACTTCGTTACTAACTGTATTTAGTCTGTCTTATTTGATCAACCGCATTTACTACGGTGCAAGTTAATCCACATAAACATTGGTAATATATTTTTAGATATTCGCTTATGTACCTACTGTATTTATGTGCATTGTATTACAAGTAGGTACCTACCTACTTGTAATACGTACCTACGTTACCTACCTAATTTTAGCAACCTCATTACAGACAGACGGGGTAGATAAAAAAATGATTCTGCGTGTACCTACTGCTACCCCATAACTAGAATAAATTATATCTACACATTTTTGTTTTCTGTTTAGGGTTCCTAGGTATATCATGGCCTCATGTGTCTATGTCTCAAGTCGAACTTCGTACAGTATAGATGTGATGTGAGTGTTGAAATTGTGCGTGACGGACGACCAATCAATATTTGTAAGACCAGTTTATGTAGATATTTCAAAGTACGGGAAATTGATACAAAGCGAAGCCGAGTTATAGTGTAAATCTAAAGCTAGATGTATCGCCGACTAAACTTACAGCGAATTGGCCGACTCTTAGTAGAGCAGTTTTTACTAGAAAGATTTTACGAGAATCAGTTTGACTTTGTTTGTTCGCCCATGAGGTACTCAGGTATATGCAGAAAATACGAAAATACTATGTTATAAATAATTTCCATGTTGTCAAAATATCACGTTCGGTACCCAGATTGGTAAAAAAACAACACACACCACAGTCATCTCTCCCAGACTAATTATACTTAATAAATGTAGGTTTTTATGAACCTGCATTTAGAGAAATGGGGCCGTTCAAATATAACGTAAGCAGATTTATTACAATTATTTACCCCCCCATCCCCCTTGTCAGCAAAAGTAAGCAAAGCTTTTACCCCCTCCCCCCATGCTTACGTAAACATTTTTCAATTAAAAATGTATTTTATTTATATTATAATTTTAATGTTATAATTATAATTTTAAAAATAAGAAAATTGATGAATTGGTAATACCCCGAATCGATGGAATCGATTCTAAAGCGAGTGCCTAAACGTATGCGTGTATGTTTGCGGGAGTCCCCGAAAATGCGTTTCGTTTTCAAGCATAGACAATGTGAGGGTTGCCATTCGAGTAAAAAAGTAACTAAATATCGATGACGTAATCATCATCTGAACTCCCCTACCCCCCATGTCATCCAAAATAAGCAAAACAAAGACCCCCCCACCCCCCTATAGTGCTTACGTAATACTTGAACGGCCCCAATGTACAAAACTATGGATCTAATAATTGTGCACGCGCGCCATACGACATTATTTTTATGAATGGCTCGCGAGCGCTCAGTAGCTTTCTCTCTCTTTTCGCTTTGCCTCTTGTTCTGACATTGCGCTGGATGAAATAACAAGCTTTTTGGCCATGCTCGCGTTGCCGTTTGTCGGACGGGGAAGGGCCCTCTTAATATGAAAATTTGTCGTATCGATTTTTTTTCAAAAATAGGATTAGTGATGGCTGCCTATGCCTAGAAAAATTTTGGACGGTGGTAAAAAAGTCACCCTGTATTTTTCCATATAGTGCTATAAAACAACATTGCATTTTACTATAAAACTATATTTACCTTAAAATTAAATAACTTTGAATAATTAAGGTGACTGTGATTAAGGTGATGTCATGAATCATTAAAGGAATCACGTTTTGGTAGTTCATGAAGTGTGGCTTTTAATGAGTGTTAAAGCTATTCTGTGAAACTGAGTGACGCCGGATTTATATTTTACTAGTTTTTGCCCGCGGCTTTGCTCACGTTAAGAAGTATTATTAATAGCTAGTTCGTCTTAATTTATTTTTTCCATTAGGTACATAGGTTCAAACTAATGCATTTACATCCTCCATCATCCCTTATTTTATCCCAAAATTATCAAAGTCCTATTTAAGCGGACGTCTACATCATAGCAGTTCCAATCTTTAATTTCTGTTCAATCAAAAAAAATATTTAGGTATACAATCTTTCATCCCCTATTTTATCCCCTTAGGGGTGGAACTCATCAAAATTCTTTCTTAGGGGTCGCCTACGTCTTAGTTGCTTTATACATGCAAAGTCTCAGCCCGATCAGTTTAAAATTGACAAAGTTTCATACACACTTTCGTCCCCTATTTTATTCCCTTAGGGGTGGAACTCATCATAATCCTTTCTTATGGGATACCTACCTCATAGTAGCTGTGTGCCTGCAAAGTCAAAGCCCGATCGGCTTAAATTTTATAAAGTTTCATACAAATTTCATCCCCTATATTAACACCTTGGGGGTAGAATTGATCAAAATCCTTTCTGAGCGGATGCCTATGTCATAACATCTACCCGCATGCCAAATTTCAGCCCGATCCGTCCTGTGGTTTGGGCTGTGCGTTGATAGATCACTATGTCAGTCTTTGTGTAATTTATTTCATCACCACTATTCTCAAAACGATGTAGGAAAACATCACGAGGAAACCGGCATACATATCCTGGAACAAACATTTCTAAGAAATGTGACATCTACCAACTTTGCACTGGGCCTGGGCATTACGACCCTCTCTTTGACAGCACGGTTGGTGTAGTGGCTGAGCGATTGGACTGCGTGCGTGTAGCGGGTTTGATTCCCGCTCGGAGCAATACTTGTATGATTAACAAGTAGTTGTTCCGGGTCTGGGCGTTTGTGTATTTGAGTTTCTATGTTTGTGAACGCACCCACAACACAGGAGCAAATCGTATTGTGGGGTTTAAAAAAAACTCCATCTCACAGAGAGGAGGCATTTGTCCCAGTACGGCACATTTATAGGCTGATGATGATGATGATGTTACATAAAGAAAGGTCGAAGCAATTCTGTATTGCCTGCCATATTCAGTTGCTTATAATTTGGTTGCCATCCGAGGTTGTTGATGAATCAACAAATTCCTTCCTTATTCTGAAAAGAGTTAAGGAGCCGTAAGTAACTTTGCGGTAATCCAAAATAAATACTATATTACTTAAATGATTAAAGGAAAACTTCCGTATTTCTTAAATAAAAATAATAAAAGTAAGATTAACTGCTATCTTACTTTTATTATTTTTATTTAAGAAATACGGAAGTTTGCTTTTCAGTTTAATTTGAATGAATGAGGGGGATGTTTGTGAAGTGTAAAAACAACTTTTAATAAATTCAATTAATATTTTGGAGCAATGAGAATAAATGTTGATGGATAGAGTTTTTTTTTTACGTGGTAAAATCATCAGATGAGACCTCCCACCCCGGGCAGGGCGGGAGGGACTGTCAGACTTGTACTGACTAAAATCCACGGTGTCCTTCAATAGCCCTCTATGTTCCGGGGTCACGGTGATGGTATAAGACCCGCGACCCCGGCAGGCTTTAGCCCTCTGAGGGGGGGCCTCGTCATTATTTGATGGATAGAGATGGAGAGGGCTTTAGAAAAGATGAAAGGATGACAATTAGGGTCAAATATATTAGGATATTAACTTATAAAGGCTGTATAAGGTACCTTCCCTGACCGAAAAACTGTTGCCGACCAATGCATGACCAATAGATTACAAGTGTTACTACTAAAGGGATTCCCCGATAGATTTTGCGTGTCATTAATTAGTCAACTCAATGATTCAAGTAGATATTCATTACAAAACCACAAAAAAAATTACAGTTTACTTATAAGGAAACTGGATACAACTACATATCAGCCGTAGGACGTCTACTGACTACAACGACGATATATTACTAGACTCCGCATGCACGATCTAAGGAACAATAACTATTCTGTCAACTCGCTGAGGTACTACATAAGCGAGGGGGACGGGGTACTGCGTTATGATTGGCTAACTCAAGGTCTGTTCTGTCTCAAGGTATGTTTACGGCTCAAAGGAGTGGTCGAAATAAGACGGATATAAGACTTTTTTGCCTAATGTGTTGACAGACATTGGTCACCTGGTGTTAGGAGTCTAGTAATATATCGTTGTTGACTGACTAAGACCGGTTGGAAGCCTCTTGCATCGACCGCGAATTGTGGTCGTCATCAGATCGTTTAACCACCTTGTCGGTTGACATCTGACGCTTTTTTTTTTTCGTGACTGACTGTCAGACTTACTTGTTGCTATACCACGAATTCGCACTAAGCGTTTCCAAACGTCTTTAATAATGCGGACAGCGAAGGAGTGGAACTCTCTGCCTGCGTCTGTGTTTCCGATCACCTAGGGGATTCTAGCGTAAGCCTCTTATGACGGAGCCCCTCTATAGAGGGACATAGCCTTGCCAGGGTTGCAGGACATACGTATACCGCAGCTCCGGTACTCAAAGGGCTACCGAAGGACACGGTGGATTTTAGTCAGAACAAGTCTGACAGTCCCTCCCGCCTTGCCCGGGCTGGCAACTATCTTGGCTATCTTGAGCTTACACGGCCACATTTCAGTGCCATAGGTCACTGGTAACATACATTGGTCGAAAATTTTTCGACTTGAGGCACTGAGGTATTCTGGCTGAGAAAACGTTAAATCCACCCTGTTATTTAAGTTGCTTTTAGCGCTCCAGGTTCTCGAATATCTTAACAAAAGTTGTCGCAACACTGGCAGGTGTTTGGCTCGGTTGTGGCGCCGTCAAGTAGGGAACAGCTCCTAGAGGCGCGCGTGGAACATTACGCTAGTTCGGTGGTTGCTCGCCGTCCGTATGCCTGATAGACCTAACGCTGTTTTCACTCCTTTTCCTTTCATATCATGATGTCCTCACATAATCCGTCCAAACTATCCCATATACCTAACCTTATTTTTATTTTTAAAAAATAATCCCACCCTAGGAATTTCTCCTGTACCGTGGGTGTACAACTTGCAGATCATAAAAATATTTGTACAGAGCGGGGATCGAAGCCGCGACACACCTACCTATCCAAGATATGTCAAGGTCGACGATAAAAGGTAGATACCCTTGAAGTTTATTCGTCTTTACTCAACTCTTCAGAAACTGTAAGTCTCTGTTTTATTATGAAGTTGTTTCAATGAATAATTTACAAACTGTTGACTTGTTACAGACTCGAGTTGTTTAATTATTTTCATTAGTATTTATTTGATAAACAACAACTACATAACATTGTTTCGAACTGGGCTTAAGAACTAAGGAGCTTTATACAGCCGCCAGTACATCAACCTACCCGAATCTGTTAATATTGGCTATGTGCTAGCGTCTGTACAAGGATCGGTGTCATGAACTGAATTTTCTCGTCGTTCGTTTTGCTGATGTCAACACGCGCCTGGGCACCTTGCCTTGCCTTCAAACAGAATTTATTAAGAAAGTAAAGAACACAGTGTTACATACTCTTTCGTCTTGTTTAGTCGAAAGTATTCATAAAGAATTACTTGAAGAAAGTTCCAATACAACAAACGCTACGCGGTTGGCTACGCTGCTACGCATCAACCAAATGCTACGCGCGCGCTCATGCTTCGCGGACTATTTTTGCAGGATCATTACTGAGAATCGAGTATGACTGTGATTGGAGAATTTGAATCAGCGGTAGATTTAAATATTACCTATTTTATAGGAATGGAATGTTAAGTTTCTTAAAAGGGACCAGAGTATTGTGTCTGTTGTCGACTGTCCAGCAACTGGATCAATGTTAATGTGAATTTAGTTTAGTAGCATATTATGATTGGAAGAGGTCTCCGTTGTTTCGAAATAAGAAACAAACAATTTTTTTTTCACTCTCCCAAAGAACCTATGTCTTCTAGCGGACATTTTATTTAATGCGTTAATAATGCTGCCCCTAGCAAAGCAATCCTCGGTCAGTGACGTTATTTTGTCTGATTCATTTAATATTTCATACAAACTTTATGGTCAAACATTTAATTTTGTAAACTTCTACTAAATAAATAAACGTCATTTCGCCATTTATGTAATTGTATGAAGTAAGGTAATTATTCCTTGGCGACAAACTAAGTACTTATAAGTGTAATAAATACATACATTGACTTAGAATTAATAGGTCAATGTATGTATTTATTCATATATCAACTTTCATTTAATAAATAACAAGAGAGATTAATTTATCTATATAATTATATAAAAATGAAACCCGTTTTCCGTTGTCACGACATAACATGAAAACGGCTTGACCGATTCGGATAATTATTTTTTTGTTGTGTTTAACCATCGGGGCCGGGTTTTAGACCGGGTCCTCCACCCATGCGAAGCCGGGACGGGCCGCTAGTTCATAATAATTATGAACAAAGTGTTTTTTGACTGACTCGTTCATTAAAGATAGAGACAGTCGTATCTTCTCGTATTTCGGGTGGCAGCAAGTTTCACAACCTTTTATTTTATCGGGGTAAAATCATCAAATGAGTCCTCCCCAGGGCAGGGCAGGAGGGACTGTCAGACTTGTCCGGCCAAGAACGCCTCAAACAGCTGTCGGCAATCTGACGGGCCATAGAGAGCTAAAGCCTGCCGGGGCCACGGGACTGGCTTATCAGGTAACTGTGACCAAAGAACGTAAAGGGCTATTGAAGAATCATCGCGGATTGAGGTCAGTACAAGCCTGACAGTCCTTCCCATCCCGCCCTAGGTTGGAGAACTCTTTTGATGATTTTGCTAAGATAAAAAAAAATGCCTTTAAGTTCCAAGGTCAGAGACAGTCCCGGATTTAATAATGAAAATAACCTTGTTTAACTTCACTAATAATTTATTACTATAAGGACAAAATAAATAACAATTATAATTTTACAGCCATTTATACTAGGTTCAGTCTTCTGTGTGTCATTGCTCCATAAATATGATGCTCTTTACCTGCCAGATAAGTCTCACCCATCCCTGTAAAAAAGGAATATTTTGTTAAACTTCATGTACAAAATAATGGTTACATAAAGCAAATAAATGGTTTTCCTGCCAATTTTTCAACAAATATGTTACTTTAAATAACAAACAGTTATCCTTTACGACTGTTATCACCGTCGGCACTACTGTTGTGTGTTATAATTATTTACTAACAATAACACTATGTAATTAGGTACGAGTTATGTAATTGAGTGTGATTTGCCTTGCTTCTTTAATACTTTGGTGGGTGGGTCAATTCTATATTATTTTTATAGAAGAACTAGCTGACCGGGCAACCTTGGTACCGCCTCAGAAACAATTTAAAAAAAAACCTTTTAAACCTTTCCTGGACTTCCCAAAATCATTCAAAACCAAAATCAGCCAAATCGATCCAGCCTTTCTCGAGTTTTAGCGAGACAAACGAACAGCTATTGATTTATATATATATATATATATATAAGAAGATGCAAGTTTTTATTTTAGAACTTGATAAATTTATTAAATAAGTACCTAAATGTAATTAATAGGTTCAGCAAAATAATGCCTAAAATGTGATATATGCCAAATGTCATTTAAAAGGACTAGAGGTCAGGAGACTGCGACAGGGGACCGCGACTGTAGTTAACATTAGACAATATATGAGCGACAGTCCGCGACACAGACAGGAGACAGATACGGTAGCGATCTCCGGTCGCGGTCTCTTTTTGCGGTCATCGGCGCGAACCGCCACCTTGGCTCAGCTGAGCCTTTGCAATACAGCGCCATTGACACCCTTTGGTTATGGAACCCTCACAATAAACATGAAAGCACCTACAAGTAATTTTCTACAATGCTTCGACAGTTCAGGGGCCTTATTTAAACAGCATACGACAGTAAACGACAATCGTTATCGTTCATCAGTCACCAATACATTTTCAACTTTATACCCCAGCACGTAAAGTTGAAAATCTATTAAAGTTCACAGATCCTTTTCGTTTGTTTCGTTCGTTATCGATTAGCATAGATTTTCAACTTTACGCGCTGGGTTATAAAGTTGAAAATGCATTGGTGACTGATAAACGATAACGATTGTCGTTTACTGTCGTATGCTGTTTGACTAAGGCCCCAGATGTCTTCGCCTGAGTAATCTATCGCGATCATAATTATGAAATACTAATAAATTTAGTGAAATATTTCTACTTACTCAGGAATGCAAGATGTGCCAACTCTATATGTACCGGGTGCACACTCGCCCGTAAACACATCGTATATCCTGAATTTTTGAATGTTTATGTTGATCCTGTGTGGGCGTTTATGTTTGTGTGATCTGATGATTGGTGACGACGAACACAATGCGACGAGTAACGTGATAACTATATACGTGATGAAGAGCTTCATCTTGTCTCCAGATTTGCTACTCGACAGCTGAGAGATCAATGACAAGGAAGAAGATTTCAGAGCTTTATATATATTGCAGTGGCTGCAGGTAAAATCCATGTAATGTGTAATATAATGTATAAATTGTGTAATTATACCTCTTGGTTTTTACCTGAAGCCACTAGGGCTTCTAATCCCGCAGTCTGTATGAAATCTCGGTATTTGCGGGACGCAGAATTTTTGGCAATTGCATATAAACGTTACTCCACTTTTATCTATTACTAGCTGTACGAAGTTGGCCCGGTCTTCGAAAAGTAATTCAAAACTAAAATTTGCCAAATCGGTTCAGCCGCTCTCGAGTTTTAGCGAGACTTACGAACTGCAATTGATTAAAATAAATAAATAGAAATAAATACTCACTGTTACTCAACTGTTATTTTTGTAGAAGTAAAGATAATGAAAAAACCGGTGAACTGCTATCGAAACAAAAACCAAAAACATTTTGAACAGAATAACCGAAATCATCAGAATCCTTAGAGAATTACGATTAAGGTTGGCACTTTTGGTGTCCAAGGCGCATATACGATCTAAAAGCCGGTTTTTGGCCTGTTTTGTAGACCTATTTACTTGTTATTTACAAGAGATATAAGCCAAAAAAGACATACCAGGTTAGGAGTGGCTAGACCCCCTGAGTCAGTACTCGAGTGACAGCTATCGCGAAAGACCACCATGCTACCTCCTAGTCCCATTTGTCCCTTCTAGTCAGTTTTCAAAGGGAACAGCCGGCACAAATTGTCACCCTGGTGACAACTGGGAAGACAATTCCCAGCTGTCACCCCGGAGGACAGGGCTAGAGAGGACTATTGGGAATAATTCGTGCTGCTAGTCTTGGTATATCCAAATCTTAGTATATCCAAATCTCGGTATACCCAAATCTCGGTAATGCGGGATTGAAAGCCTTATGTACGCAAATATAGTAAATACGGGATTACCATGATCACAATTAAATAACCCTAAATATGGCATTGATTAGGTGCAAAATTGGTTTAACTAATGAGTTCCAATAATTGTTATTAATAACCTTTACTATTAATAAAAGTCCAGGGAGGAAATCAGTAATGTGGTGAGCAGTTGTTACCGTGTCAAGGATGTTAAGAATATATATTTCAAAGTATGTGACATTGACAAGAGCCAATGTCAGATATTGGCCGGCCCAAATGGATCATCATCAATCCATTCATGTTCTAACTGCTTCTGACACAGGCCTTCGCTCCTATCAGAGGGAGTGGGCCATAATCCATCACGCGGGCCCAGTGCGGATTGGTAGATGTCGCATGTCTTCGAATTTAATGGTTCTAGGACATGCCGGTTTCTTCACGATGTTTTCCTTCATCGTTTTGAGAGCAGTGGTGATGAAATAAATTACACAAAGTAATGCACCTTGCTGGGTTCGAACTCATGACCTACAATTTGTAAGTCGGGGCCGATAACACTGGGCCACCATTGCTAATAGCCCAAATGGAGCAAGCCTGAATGGAGACGCTAAGGACAGTTGCAGCCTTTGAAGAGACAAGAAGGTCACAATTAGAAAACAAGCCTAACGGCCTTAAAGCTGGACTACCTACAGCGATTTTGGGGTGGGTGGGATCCACCTACGAGCTCCGGACAACAGCACCACAGACTACATGTAACCTGTAATGTAACGTGACAGCTGAGCAATCCCAATGGCGTTGGAAGGCCACACCAGGATTGCCTGGCTCGCGGCTACCATGCTGCCTGAGTCTGACGCCAAAGAATCGTCTAAAAAGGACACCGTGGCGCTGGAATTCAAAGGGCAACCGAAAGAACAGTGAGAATGTATTGTTGTTAAGAGTCTGACCGTCCTTTCTGCTCCACAGACAGGAGGACTCATTTGTTTGATCAGTTTACCATCCCAAAAAAAGGACTACCTACCTACTTTTTTGAATGTCGCTGTCTTTACGTGATTTTTTTGTTATTAAATTATTGAGCATTCTTTTTTTACGTGGTAAAATCATCAAATGAGTCCTCTCACCCCGGGCAGGGCGGGAGGGACTGTCAGACTTGTACTGAATAAAATCCACGGTGTCCTTCAAAAGCACGTGGAACACGACGCGCCGTCGACCCGGGTGTGGTCCATGGTCGGACATTGATTTGCCCTTTACTCGCCGCCCGCTTGCCCAATTTTTGTGCATTGTGGGTTTTTGGCCAAAGTGGTACCTATTTCATATTTGCAAGTAATTAGAGAGCACGGGAAACAAACCAGAGCTCTAAACAATGACTGTAAAAACCCATCGAATGTAGTTGCAATACCGAAAGTGGCTGTATGGCATCATCATCAATTATGAAACTTCAATGGAAGGAAAAATAATAGAGATCAATAAACTTTTATTTTAAGTATTACATTACTATGACCTATTGTGTTTTTCAGAATAGTTATTTCTGACATAATTAGTTGACCATATCCTGATGATGTAATGCTTTACCGTAAAGCAGAATGACGTCTGCTTAGCAACAATACAAACACGTAGCAAATGTAGTGAAATCGTAGCAGCACAGTGCAGAAATGCAAGCTTAAAGGCCATGACACACTGTACCAGCACGGCAACAGTGCGGCTGCAGCGCGGTGTCACCTCGAATTTAAGCTACGGTTAGCCGTAACCGAGCTAACTGCGCGTCATACGCGAGGTGCAAGCTTGCTGTCACCGTGACCATAATTGTTTTAAGGTATTTGTTTCACTAGCAACTCGGAGACGCTGCGCCGCGCCGTAAGCGCGCCGACTCCCCGCCGCCGCCGGCGCCGGCGCCGCCGTATGCTTTTTCATATTGAAATTACTTAAAAATAATACACGACAAATGATTTAAGGCTTGAATGACAAGTTAAGTGCTGGGTTGGAGCCGTGCTGTTGCCGTGCCAGTATAGTGTGTCACCTTTACAGTGAAGCGAAAGTGAGGCAGCGTACTGTAAGTTTAGCACTATAGTGGAAGCGTAACAGTATACCTAGTGATAGCGTACCTAACATTGTAGCGAAAGTGTAGCAATGCAAATAGTGCTGTCCTATCATTCTTCCGTTTTTTTGTTCGTAGCCTTGAAAATATCTGAGTTTTCCTTTAGAATCAGAATCTTATGAAACACTGTACATGTTCCACTGCTGACTCCCCATTAAACAGTGACGTCACGACACTCAAAATCAAAAGTCATTTATTCAAATTAGGCTGATTTATCAACACTTTTTGAAGGTAAATTTTTACATAAGTCAGTCCCTCAAAGCAACACTTCCTAGTGTTTTGGCTGCGAAGAAGTGGCGGAACAAACTCTCCAGCAACACATTTGTCAGTACGGTTAGAAGAACCAAGATTGTCTCACTGGCTCACTGTCTCAACACCCCGTATATCCGATGAAAGTGACGTCACCACACCACCCCTATCACTCGTTCATTACACCGGGGGGAGGAAGGAATCGAGAGACAATGGCTAGCGATGAATAGTTTACGTTAAAGCTTGGCACATTTGCCCGGGTTCCCCGGACGTGACCTGTTGCTACCCAATCAATACCCGGACATATTACGTCACGTTTTAAAGGTATCGCTGACGTCAAAGTGAAACGACCAATACTATGCTGCGTAGTCCTATTGGCGCCTTGCCATGATACGATTTTTTATTTTTTAAATTTACGTTGCCCCACATTAGGAATTTCTCCTGTGTCGTGGGTGCGTTTACAAACATAGAAACTCACAAACAAACACCCACACCCGGAACAGCTATGTGTAGGTCATACAAATAACTGTTCCGTGCGGGAATTGAACCCGCGACACGCAGCGCAGTCTAATCGCTCAGCCACTGCACCATGTGCCATCATAATGCCATCATATTTTTTTCAAATAAAATTCAGACCAAGGCAGTTAATTTTGAAGTTGCTGAAGCGCACGGCCCGTCCCAGTCTTGTGAACGGCAGAGGTACTACCACAGGTACTACAGACTCTCCTAATTAGAAACCCGTAATTTCGGCCGAGACTTCGGGCTTTTTATACTCTTTGAAATAAAATACTGAATTTTAATATTTATCGTAACTGACTAATTAGGAAATTCTAGATGGTGTCAACATAACCATTTTCCGAGCTAATTATGCTCCCCTCTTATGGGTGCGTGAATCCCACTACAAATCAAGAGTTATTTGGAAATACCGCCAGGTAAATTAATTAGATTAATTATTATATGCTAATTAAAATATTTTCAGGTAATTTCCTTATTTTAATTCTAAGTTCATTAATATAGTATCGGCCACTTCAGGACCTTGTCGCTATGAGCTGTGATTTTTTTTATCGTGATAAAATCATCAAATGAGTCCTCCCACCCAGTGCAGAGCGGTAGGGACTGTGAGACTCGTAATGACTAAAATCTAAGGAGTCCTTCAATAGCCCGTTGTGTCCCGTGGTCACATTAATTTGTAAGTCCCGCGCTTTGGCCCTGTAAGGCCCCGTCATTATGTAGACACCGTCGAGGCACGCGTAGAATACAACGCGCCGTCAACCCGGGCATCGTCCATGGTCGGACAGCGAGTTGCCCATTACTCGCTGCCCGCATGCCCGATGCCGACAGTCTACTCTATGTCACTCTTAGGACTTGATAATGAGTTCATCAATGAGGCACCATTGAGATGGGTCTTGACATACTGTAACTTCAAAGCCCTGACAAAGTCTATTTGGGTTTCCAGAGGAAAGAAGACTGCAGTAACCAACACGTTGACCACTGCAGTTTCTAACAGCACTAAGTTATTACTTAACATCGAATGGGCCATCCGCCAGGGTTATCACATGCTCTTCACATCGAACTGGCAATCTGCCAGTCCTGTAACTACTCATTCTTAGTTATTAAGTAATAATCGCCGTGTAAAGTGAAATTTATCTAGGGGCTCCGCACGCTAGAACTTGAAAATTTTCCCTCGAGACCATAAAATCGAGATTTTATTTATTTTGTTATTAATTGGAGTAGCGTTATTTGTTAATTGTGTAAAAATCTTTTACCTTTCACAGACAGTTTGCTGACTTCAGGCTCACGTAGAACAGGACACGGGCGTGCGTCCGTGATCAGACGACGAGCCATCCGTTACTCGCCGTCTGCAAGTCCACGCTTCTGACGCTTCGCTGATCTGATTCTGAACAAACTACACATATATACAGGTTTCCCATTGTTTGTATGATTTTTTTTTTTGTAGAGAAAAATATTTTTAAAGCCTGTAGAGAATAAATGTATTTCATTCCAATGTATTTTAATCCACTTTATTTTAGTATTTGACATTTCACTATTAACTTTTAATTTAGTTATTGATTATTATTATTCCTGATATAAATGTTGTTGAGTTATCCTAAATTTATATTTACTGATATCTTATTATTGACTTCTAATTCTTGATATTGCTTTTTTTCTCTCATTTGATTTGACTTCTTTTAACTTGTGAGTGCTGTGCCCTTCTATAAGTGACATATTCACTAAACTAAACTTACCGTGATTTTTGTTTATGTTTGTGTTAGTGAGTAAGTCGTAGAAGTGCCTTTTGAAATAAATAAATAAATCTAAGCAATATTGTCGTGGCCCAGACGCTACAGCAAGCGAGTAAGTAGCTATGTGCTGCCTTGTCGCCTCGTATTGACGATGTAGCCTCTAAGTACGTGGATTAATTTTCTCTGCAAGCTGTGCACATATTCCTGGTACGATTATACTTTAGAGCTTTATTCTCTAGCAAACTCTTGAAAACGACCACGATGTAGTTATGTCTTTGCACGCCATTGTGCAGCTAGAAAGAACTTTTCGCATTTGCATTCATGACTGGGACTGTCGTACCAAAGCAACTTACATTATAATGGCATAACTTTTGTAACCGCATTATGTTCGTTATGCCTGCAGAAGAATATTCTATTGTACAGCATGTATGTTCGTTTTTAGGGTCGTAAAATCATCTAATGATTCCTCCTTTAGCGCTGGTTGGAGCGGAAGGGACTGTCAGATTCGATTCTGCAATGATTCACCGACGATCGGTTCATCATTGGACGTCGACAGAATGATTCACTTATGGCCGTTTCACCGATGGACTCTTTCACCTTTGGACTTTTCGCCGATACGACGATTCGCCCGTTTCATCGGTGAAAGAGTCTATTGGTGAAACGGCCATAAGTGAATCGTCCAATGATGAAGCGGTCGTCGGTGAATCGTTGCAGAATCGTCAGATTCTTACGGTACCATCCCGTTCCTCCAGTTGCCCTTTACGTCCCAGGGTCAGGGTAGTCCCCCTGGACAGCCCCATGACTACTGTACGGTACGCTATGGTGACTCAGAGGTAAATGCCCCGACTTACGAGTTGTATCAAATACATATCGCATTACTTTGAGAAATGTGATATTGCCTACCTAACTACCCGTATTGCCTCGTTTGTCTCGTGTTTGCAGGCGCGACTGCTGAGCGTGAGGTCTTGGGTTCAATTCCCGGGTCAGGCATAAAGTGCTAAAGGGTTTTTTTATTAAAAATTTTCAGTAGGTAGTTAAAAGCCCGGAGTTTGGAAATAGTCGGTAAATGAAATGATGTTTATTCATGCAAGTAGGCCTGTGTCCCATCAGTTGATACATTATAGGGTTAATGATTGTACTTATACTATGCACACTTTATTATAATGTAGTTAGAACAAAAGGGCGACAGTGTGGGCGATCTCATCGTCAAAAGCTTTCTGCAAGACAGCCATTTTTGGATTTACTTTCTCCCAACTCTTTATTTATTCGTAAATGTAATAACCTTACTTATTACTTTTTCATTACATTTTCTTCAGAAAATGTTTTAGTGGGTATGACAAAGTAAAACATGAAAGAGCTTAGTCGTAAATACAGCCTTAATATGATAAATATAGTGACGTAAATAGAAGGGTGAGTATTGTAAATCTTCTATGATTGTTATAACTTTTCGTATATTCACACAAGTTTCGGTTTTATTATATCTTCCTCCGCAGAGAAGACGATTTTGTTTGTGTCATGAATTAGGCGATTCACACACGATAATTTAAGCGCCCATACACATATTTGTACCATTTTGTTGTTTATAAATCATTGATCAGGTCTCAGTTGGAGTATGCTGTTGCGGTGTGGAATCCCTTCTATAGTAAGTATTCAGATGCGATTGAAAAGGTACAGCGTTCATTTTTGAAAGCCATGTTTTTCCGTTGTTTTCGTACCCAGGCATCTTAGGGCCTATGACCACCACGTTTTTTAAACGCGCCGTCGACGCGCAGTTTGGAAACGCGCGTCGACGGCGCGTTTTTGTCCATCAGAGCAGTTTGTTGTCGTGATACAAAGTGTCAAACGCGCGTTTGTATCGCTACAAACGCGCGTCGACGGCGCGTTTAAAAAACGTGGTGAGAATAGGCCCTAACAGTGACCTTCTCGATAGGTATAAGCTACTAAACTTAAAGGCCAGACGAACTTTTTTGGAGACAATGTTTTTATTTGACCTATGCAACCATTCATATGACTGTATTGATATGAGTAATAAGATTTGTTACGTAGTACCTAGAACTACCATGAGCCGCGGAGTGCGTGCGAGACCACTTTTTGCTATAACATCAATTCGTACGAATGCTGGCTTGCGCGCACCCTTACGTCGCATTACTATCTACTCAATTTAATAAAATTTTCAACAATTTTGATATCTTCGCTTTACGTGCTAATAGATTCCGATACCTAATCCGCCAAAAGATTTCAGAAATGTAAATCTAGTTATGATGTTTCTTTGTTGTATTTGCATGCCTATTTACCTAGCTTTAGTTATATATTTAGGCACATTATTTATAATAATATAATATATATGTATAAGTATTAATTGCAATCGCACTACGTAAGTGCATTAAAAAATACTCTTTATAATATGTGAAAAATGTCGTGGGTTATACACTAATATACACTTGCTCACTTTGTATGAATTGTCTGTATAATTATTATTGTAGAGTGTAACTGTTTATTTTCCTAAATAAATAAAATAAAGTAAAATAAATAGCATTCGTACACACGGCTACATATAAGCTATACAAAACCAGTATTAGATGTCCGTTTATTGTGCGTAAAAATCCTGGTAAAATGCCAGGGTTTATTTCCAAATCTGTGATGTAGGCTAATTTTGACTAAACTTAAAACTGCCAAACAAACGAATTGTTTCTTTGTAGTGCAATTATGATTTTCGGTTTATTTGTGTGAGTTTGGCGACAAGGATTCCCAAAGAAATTTTGGTGCACTGCACTTCCACTGTTTTTTCTGTTCCGTGGTAAAATTTTAAATTCGTACAAAGTGAGACCAAGACAAAACTGGTTTCGTATAGCTTGATGTGTATAGCCGAGTGTATACGTGTTGGCGGCAGTCGGATCTCCCGTCGTTTTTATGAAGCTCTAGCTGAC
This sequence comes from Agrotis ipsilon, assembly GCA_028554685.1. NCBI lineage: Eukaryota > Metazoa > Arthropoda > Insecta > Lepidoptera > Noctuidae > Agrotis > Agrotis ipsilon. The sequence continues at coordinate 14,676,487 of CM052969.1, read as the reverse complement.
TTACGCGCGAAATTCTTAATCTTAAACCAAATTCCAATCTCAAAAAAATAGCTACTTCTTATTGGACGTCTTAAAGACTCATATAGGCAAATTCGGTGCAACCGAAGATTTTAACACCGCGGTCGATCCATGCTCAACGCCAGCTACCCCGACCGCGTAAATAATCAGTAGTGTCGTAAGTCTGTGATTCGCCTTAATATAAGGCTTCATTTCCCACACAAGTTAGTAGGACATACGAGAAAATCGTGCCGCTAACTCTTTCGAGAGTGTATTCGTTGAACAACAAAGCTGTTACAAAACAATATATTCGTTTATTCAGCTTTCATTCGGTTTGTACTGATCGGCAAACTCCGGTCGGCATTTATCATCACTGAGACAACTGCAGCGGGGCAATTCTCGGTTTTAGAGATGGTGTCGAACTCGACAAAAATGTCTAATGACGTAATTTTTTCGACAAATTTTACTGAACACTAACGTTAGCCTTCGACAAATGGCGATTTGACATACAACTTTTAAAATTTTAACCGAAATAATGACGTCATTAGAAATTTTTGTCGAGTTCGACACCATCGCTAAAACCGAGAATTAGCCCCTGTCGCTTTTTTTGCTAAATTGTGTGGGAATTCCTGAAACACATCGTTTTGATTTTTCACCCAGGCTGTGCTGTCATGTAGAATCAGGCCGAACGAATGTCTGATTTATTTCAGAGTTATTAAAGATCAAATTTTAGAATAAGTTCACTCGTGCGTTTCATCAAAGGTATGCACGTGATCGAAGGAGGTACAAGGAATTAGAAACTTACTGATAACGTGAGTTAACAAAACCAGTATAAATTGGCCTACTATTTAAACTCCGTGCAAAGGCAGGAAAGTTCAAGGTGTTGTTACATCTATTATTCAGTAATCTTCAGGTTAGGTTACGGGACTTATTTCCATTACCGTGACCCCGGAACATAAAGGGCTATTGAAGGACACCGTGGATTTTAGTCAGTACAAGTCCGACAGTCCATGCCGCCCTGCCCGGGGTGGGAGGACTCGTTTGTTAATGAAAAAACCTGAGGTATTATAAATGGCGGATAATGGAAACAATACTAATAAGTTACGTAAAACGTTCGCAATTGACGGACAAAGAGAATCCTCATGTTTGATATGTTTGTGTCGATGTACACCTGAAGAAGCAAAGTGAGAGGGAATTTTAAAAGGCTTTACAACTTTTAGATCAACCGTCTAGTGGATAATGAAACAAAAATTAAAATATTGCGATAGTGTCATTGTCCACTAGTGAAATCCAAAATCATCGAGCGTGTGACGACTGTAAAAATCGTTTTGGACAATTATATATTTAAAAGTTCTAATATTAAACATTTCCCCACTTTATATTTAAACTATTTATACCAAACATCCCTCTCGTCTCGTTAGTGATAGAATCCTATGTATGTCTTCGTACGTATCGCAAATTATCTGCGGGCCCAATTTCATGAAGATCGATTGAGGTGCCAGGGCATGAAACGGGACAAACCAACCAAATAAACACAGTTTTCCTTTTTTATAATATAACGTAAAGGCTCAGTGTTCACTATCTGTCTTACTACAACTTTAAAAGTGAAAGGATGGATGGATTTTTGTTCCATTTTCACGTGAAAAGTCTCTGAACGTATTTTTAACCTTTTAACCGCCAACGTCGGATATATCCGACAAATTTTTTCGGGCATATTCCGCCGACGACGTCGGATATTATCCGACAGAGAATATTCACGATTTTTGTTGTTTTGTTTGATTTTATTGCATCGATTCTATACATCTCTGTTTAGATAGATAGACAGATATAATACTTTTCATTGTACACCTTAATATTATACAAATCGGAGCTTAAGAGGAGCAGAAATAGAGGAACTTGTATTTCGCGTGTGAAATAGTAGATATAGTCCTTTTTATTCAAGGAAGTTTTCATCCCTTGGGATAATAGGTAACCGTACTCCATGCAAGCGCAGCCGCAGGCATTAAGCTAGTATTGTCATTAAATAGCAAACAGTTGCACATATTCCCACGTGCAATTAACTGAATGTCATACAAAATTGAATTCGACGAACTGTCGATCAATATTTGCGAATAATATTGAACTTTTATAAATAAGGATTACTACTAAATGTTTTAGTTAAGAAAATGTTTCTTAGACAAAGAAACAAGTAGGTAGCCATTTATCTTTAGTAATGACGTAAGCTTTACGCTTTATTCTACCTTTGCGTAACAACATTGGATAAAAACGAAAGTAATTCGAATTTCTCTTTATATATATTACATCCACGTTACGTTTTAGTGGGTAACGATCATAAGTTAGGCCGTGAGAGCGCCTGTGTAGATTCTACAATTCAATGTGCGTTCATTCAGTATTGCTCGGGCATTGGTCGCAGGCGCTCGCGTCCGGAGCCAAGCTTGCTCCTCCATCTATGTACGAAGTAATATTTTGAATGAACTCGTAAAATATTTAAGTTTTAACATGAAACGGCTTGTATATTGTGGTAGACTTTGTGTTCTGTGAGAATGTTTAATGATTTCAAAAGACGGTTGGACTCTTTACGTAAAAATTGTCAGTGATTTGTTCTGCAGTCCACCTTGTAAAATGAATGTCGGTGTTATTAAAAAGTTATTAATGGAAAAACTTAGAGGCGAAACACTTATTTAAATGGATAAAGGTTTATATAGGTAAGTTTTATTTCTAAGTATTTTGTTTGTTAATACAGTTACACCGATTAAAATGTCGATGCATATTTTACATATCCTACATTTAAATACTATGTATGTTTTACCAAAATTCTTCATAGAATTACTATATAGTGACATCAACAAATCAACCTGTTTCATAGAAATATTTCCAACGAGCACAAAGAAACCTACAGCCAGAGACTTTCACTCAAATTCTTGAAGTTACGATCGTCCGTAGTAAAGAAAATACTATATTATATTAAAAGAGGCAGTTCCCTTTTAGGCTTTTCATGAGGCCTTGTAGCGTGAATTAAGAGAGCCGGCCGGTTTATTTATATTTGTAAAGTTGACCGCAAAACGAAATTAAACAAAAAAAAAACTATATAATTATATTACAGGGTGTCTTTCATTCGCAATGTTGAAACATGTGATATCATACCTCAGTATGCCATAAAAGATCGTATAGAGATATAAAAGATCATAGAGACTTTTCCCTTTGATGCCTTTTCAAGAGGCCTTGTAGCATGAATCAAGCCGGCCGGTTTATTTATACTTGTAAAGTTGACCGCAAAAGGAAATTAAACAAAAAAAAAAAACTATATAATTATATTACAGGGTGCCTTTCATTCGCAATGTTGAAACATGTGATATCATACCTCAGTATGCCATAAAAGATCGTATAGAGATATAAAAGATCATAGAGACTTTTCCCTTTGATGCCTTTTCAAGAGGCCTTGTAGCATGAATCAAGCCGGCCGGTTTATTTATACTTGTAAAGTTGACCGCAAAACGAAATTAAAACAAAAAAAAATATAAATATTACAGGGTGGTTTTTCATTCTCTCATTCATTCATTCGCAATGTTGAAAAATTGTGATATAACTCAGTAAGCCATAAAATATATTAAGAAACTTTTTAGAACATGCCTTTATAAACAAAGAAAATATTAAACAAAAAATATGCCCAGTTCAGCAAAATTGACAATTTGAACCCGTTGCTGGTTTTCACCAAGACCCTGGATATTGTGAGGTTTAATGTAAAAACGTTTTATAAATAAAACAAAAAAGTTTGATACGTTAAGTGTATTTAACTAACACCAACCATTGTTTACAGAAAGTAAACTACAATATTTACCTATTACTTGTCTCTCTAACGTAAATAAATTTTTCACACTACTTGCTCGTAAATGTCATATTATACGTCAGGCAAACCTACTGTAAAGCATGACATTATTCCCCCTCGCTCGAGCCGGGAATAATATATGTACTGAATTTCATTATTCCCGTGGGAATAATGTGATTTGAATTTGGAAACTCAAAGAAAACCGTATGAAAACTTTCACCAAGGAGTCGTATCAGTAATGGCGGCCGCTGGCAGCAACAGCTGATCGCTTACAGTGGTGCCAACTTCACGTTCGAAGGTTGTCGTACCACATCAAATTTCAAAATTCGAATTTATTTCCTCGCAGTAGGTGTGAAAAGCAGAGTACGCTCCTCGGGAGTAAAGCTGCCTTGTCTTGGGCTGACTTGAATCCCTCGCTACACTAAGGATTCTTAACTTAATTCCCTCGTTTCACTCGGGAATTAACACTTGAACCTCCTCGCTGCGCTACGGAGGTTCACCCCAGAATCCTTAGTGTAGTTTCGGGATTCAATACGCCCGTGACGTAAGGCAATGCTTTACTCCCTTGGTGCGTAATCTACTATTAATTGCTTTGATTATAACAAAAGAGATGAAAGACCCGCCATCTTTCAGATATTTTGTTGTTTTGCAGGCTATTTACAACGGAATTTTATGTAAAACAGTTTTATACTTTATGCTATTTGTGGGATGAAATTTGCTTGATGTGTAACTTTACTCATTGATTGAGAAGAATGAAATTAAACTACGATATGTATTTATTTTCCAATCTAACATAAATTTATTTCAGAATAATTTTACCAAAAGAGATGAAAGACTCAACAACTTTATCTTATTTCTACTGCGGGCAAGTAAGGGTAAGCTTACCCTATGACCTTGAAACCGTCTTTATTTTGAGGCAACCTCCTGTCGTCTTATAATACTCAGACACTGCGACAGTTTGCTTTGAAACCCCCGCCTCCGATAGCTTACGTCAACGCTTAGTACTTTTGTCAAAGATGAATTGGCAAGAGGTCGCCTAAGTATTAATCAGGCAAGGATTATGTTTGTTACTGTCAAAACTGTTAATTAGTTAGGACTTATTATGAACAGTTCTACTGGAACTATAAGTAACATTTTCATTACTCACGTTATGAAAGTATGTCGTTACGTGCCTGATGAGCGGGTTGAAAGTTATGCATTGCAGCCCTAAGGAGAATCACTTTCAACTATCAAATGCCAAATTAAAAAAAAAAAAACATAGACCTCTCTTGAAATTTTTACTGAACCATGTTCTAACTTTTTGACAGCGACATAACATATTATAGTGTTAAGGATATATATGACTTCAATGTAATTTAGTATTACGTATTTCGACATATTTGCCATTTTTTTTAATGATGAACATAAAAAATACTGTCTTTATAGCTGGACGACAAGAGGGCAAAAATAGAAAAGAAAAATATATAAGCGGGAAAGAGAAAATCCGATCAACACTAATTTTTCCTTTAGCTAATAATATATGTTCTTATTTTTATTCGTAACTAGGGGCCCGCCCCGGCTTCGCACGGGTGGAACCCGGTAATCTAAAACCCGGTCCCGATGGTTACAAACACCACAAAAATACAATTATTTGAATCGGTCCAGCCGTTTTCGAGTTAGGAGCTTAGAGAAGAAGAAGATAGATAGATTAAAAGCACTTAAAATTATAAAATAGTTTAGATTATTTAGTAATAAGTAATTTACCCGAGGTAAACACTGTGCTTGCAATCGAGTATTAATTTAAGTACCTCGAACTATAATTAGCACCCACACATTACGGTTGCCAAACCCCGTCTCGGGAATAAATAAGGAAACCCCGGGCAGGGCGGGAGGGACTGTCAGACTTGTACTGTCTAAATTCCACGGTGTCATTGAATAGCCTTTTATGTTCCGGGGTCACGGTGATAGAAATAAGTCCCGCGACCCCGGCAGGCTTTGGCCCTCTGATAAAGCATGACCAACGGGTGTAGAAACATTTTTTTATTTATTTGAAATGGGTTTACTCTTGAATCTAGTCTTGGTCAGAGGAGAAAAAGACGAAGAGTACGATGAAGTGATCTTACCCATAAGAAGCCTGTTCACTTTAACTAGTGATTCAGGTCATAAGTAGGAGTCCAAGAATACTGATGCGGTAAACGAAAGTAAAAGTTATTTGGCTCGAAGTATTTTTTGTTTAGTTGTAAGACATAAGTAGTTACAGAATTATAATCATCAAAATCATCAATACAACCCTCCAAGTTCATAAAACACTAAGAACAAAAAAAAAACAGAAAAAGTCATTCCTAGAGTTTTATGAACATGGAGGGTTGTATTGGTGATTTTGATGATTAAAATTCTGTAACTAAATACGTCTTACAACTGCGAATGATATTTTAATCAAAATAAAACCTAGCAATAGTCTGCGAATTGCAAAAAACGCAAGAAATTTTGAATTTCGCGGGCTGGTTGGAGCATTCACCTTAATGTGACTGTGTTGCGGGACTTTCTTACCAGGCAACCGTGACCCTGGAAAGTAAAAGGCTATTAAAAGATCACCTTGGATTTTAGTCAGTACAAGTCTGATAATCCCCCCCCTTCCCGCCCTGGTTTAGTAGGTGAGTTCTGAAGATGTTAATACGATAAAAAAAAACAAAACTGTTGTCACTTTTATGTCCTAAAAGTTTTTCTATTCTTTGTACGTGTGCAAAGCGCCCTCAACGGTTCCAAACATATTTTCCAGTAGATTTATTTAATGGGTCATGTAAATCATACGGCCCAGGAAAAAAAATCATGTCCCTGCCCTTTCATTCATAAATTTATTCATATATTTCAAAATGAAGGAAAGCTCGAAGCTTTCAGGACTACCGACATAAATTGTCACAATGAAATACGGACACGTTAAGTAGGACTGTGCACCCTCTAGGGACGTGCGCAAACACTTTAAAGGTCCTGGGAATCCCGGGAAGTTTTCACCCCGGGAAAAGGCTGGCAGGTCTGAGCTTAGTGAAGGTATTTATTAAGATCCGGATACGTTATCTGAATATTGCACTAACCTATAATATACTTGCCGGGGTCGCGGGACTTATACCATCACCGTGACCCCGGAACATAAAGGGCTATTGAAGGACACCGTGGATTTTAGTCAGTACAAGTCTGACAGTCCTCCCCGACCGCCCGGGGTGGAATCATCTGATGATTTTACCACGATAAAAAAAAACCTATAATATACTTACATAGGTATGGCCTGTTCAAATTTGTTTTCTATGAACGGCTCCTGAGACCCGACGCGACGGGATGTAGATCGTGGGTTCCAACCCAGTCAGGTGCATTACTTTGTGTTATTTACGTCATAACCACTAGTTTACTTACTGTCAATCAGGTGAAAGAAAACATTGTGAAGAAACCGGTATGTCTTAGAGCCAAAAATTCGAAGATATAGTCACATCTACCAACTCGTATTGGGCTCGCATGGTGAATTACCTACAGCCTTCTCTCTGTAAGAGATTTGGCCTGTGTCCCAGCAGTGGGAACATTTTAGGCTGTTTATGTTAAACTGGCACTCATTTTGAGTAAAGTTTAGTTACTGCTCGGTTTAGAAATATATCGAGTTATATAGAAAGGGTGTTTATATGTCAATCTCCTTTTTGTTTGTTTCGTGGTTTAGATATACGAGTACGTGTCTTTGTTTCTATTAGTATGAGTTTTTTAAAATGTTTTTCGTCTTTTCTCTATAACTTGTTATTACACATTTTTGTTAGTTTTAAAAGACTTATGTAGGTCATAATCCTCGTTATAAATTTGCATGCCATTGCTATAGCAGAATGTGTCCTGCCCTAAAATAAGATTTATCACCTTTTGTAAACCACATTTTATGCAAATAAAGAATACTTACTTACTCACTTACTTCGTTTTTTCCTATAGACTTTGTGCTTTCAGCTAAAAGTAATCGATATTGTCAATTAACTTCACTTTTTATTCAAATATTCGTGACTAGTAAGCCAAATTATCTGACAAACATTGGCGAACAGTTTTAGTGAAAACAAGCTGATTAAATCAATAAACGTTAACGGAAACAAAATACACACAGTTTACATAAACTATGTTGCGGACCACAATGAATGGTTCCGTGGTTGAAAATTATTTATTCCATACGCAAACTATGATTTAGCTGTTGCCAGCCGGCTTTACCCGGTAACAATATAATAGTATCAATAAGCCACTTGTGGTCGTTAGTTGCTACTTTTTTTAACCTCCGACGGAAAAAGAGGGGTGTTATAAGTTTGACGTGTCTGTCTGTCTGTCTGTGGCATCATAGAGCCCGAACGGATGAAGCGATTTGAATTTAGTTTTTTTATATAGTTTTCTTATCTGCGAGTGTTCTTAGACATGTTTGATGAAAATCGGTTGAGCCGTTTAGAAGTTGTGGGGGTGAAAGTGGGGAAAGGTAACCGAGGGTCTGTAAATATACTCGAGTTGGGTATCAAATGAAAGCGTACTGAAAGGGAATATTGATGACTTAATCGGGAGTACTCTTAGCAACATAAAATGATAAAAGTATGTACCTATAAAAAGTATAAAAAAAAAATTAAATTAAAAATTTAAAAAACCCCCGACACAAAAACCAAGTTCCCTTTAAAAAGTAAAAAATAATAAAAATACGTCGCGTTGGGGGACTGCAAAAAAACAGGAGATGATAAATATTTTGGAGCAGTCCCCCAACGCGAAGTATTTTTATTATTTTTTACTTTTTAAAGGGAACTTGGTTTTTGTGTCGGGGGTTTTTAAATTTTTAATTTAATTTTTTGATTGTGTTGGCTTAGACATAATTATATATTATGTAGTTGATGTTAATTTCAGCTTGATACATCTACGCATTCCTGAGAAAATTGTCTTGACAGACAGACAATAAAGTGATCCTGTAAGGGTTCCGTTTTTTCTTTTGAGGTACTGAACCCGATAACGATGGTTGAAAACAATCGCGTTACGCAGAGCAGTGCTGGCCCAATGGTAACGGCCCTGATTTAAGAGTTAGTGGTTGTGGGTTCCAACCCAGCCAGGCGCATTACTTTGTGTACTTTATTTTACACATATTCTGTAACTTCGACTTTCTAAAAGGCCGGTTTACATTCTGTATAAAACTAATCGATGATGTAACCTCCCTGACTGAACATTCGAATATACAGGGTGAAATCGAAATCATGGGCAATATTTTAATCTAAAGTTCTACTCACGAAGCTGACTGCATTACGGGTAATAAATAACAAATCAAAAATATTATTAATGCAATCATGGACACCTTTAAAAATGTAGTATGTCACATTGCAAAGGCTTATTATTGCAAATAAACACTAATAGTAATTTAAAAAAAATCATAAACCTCAAGATTAGGACTCTTGTAGTATCACAATTTTAAAGCGCACACGGCGCGCGGAACGAAAAGTAAACAAACATAAAATAATATTAAGCGAAGATAGTTGCATTAATAATGTTTTTGAGTTCCGTAATACGATTAGTATCGTTGGTAATGCCCGATTTTAAAGTATTGCTCATTTATAAAATTTCACCTTGTATACCCGGCAAAACAGAGTAGAGTTGCGCATTGTGATGCTCGATTGTCTCCCGCCACTGATCAAATGTTCGAATCTGTAACGACATTGCAGGTGAATGCTCGCGGTGAGGGAGAACCTTAACATTGAGCTATTAATTACTCCAACTAAACCTGATATTCAGTGCCCTCGTTACCTTTTCGGAGTTCCGAAAAGAGGGTCACCTATATTTAGCTCGGTCACTCCCGGCCGCCGAAACTTATTCGCATCTCAAGCTCTGCATTTAAGTTGCGAGACTTATCTTACCTTGACCCTGGAACGTAAAGGGTTATTGAAAGACACCGTGGATTTTAGTCAGCACCAGTCTGACAGTTCCTCCCATTCTGCCCTTCGTGGGAGGAAAAAATTGGTGATTTTAACACGATAGAAAAAAAAGAATCTGCGATCAAACGGATATTAATATTAATTTTAGTCAGTTTAAATTCACTCTGTACGAGTAAAGATGAAGAAAAATCTGAAAAGAATTTTCAAATCTCTGATTTTCTACCAGTGGTGCCCACAGCCTTGGATTACGAGTGCGGGCTCTTTCTTGGCAAAATTATCAAAAGAGTTCGGAGCCCTGGTTCGGCTGGAGTAGGTTGACTTGACTGACAAAAACAGCCGTTTCTTCTGTTGCCCATTGACTTCCAGGGCCGTGGTGCCATTTTAAACAGTCCCGCAAGCATTTGGTAACCGTCCCGCAAGCGTTTCCAAACGTCTTTTATAATGACGAACTCTCTGCCTGCGTCTGTGTTTCCGAACGCATACAACCCTAATCTTTTCAAAGTTAGAGTGAACAGGCTTCTTCTGGGTAACCTCGCTCCATCGTCGACCTTTTCTTAGTCATTCCTGACCTAGACTAAGGTCAAGAGCAAACGCATCTCACATTAAAAAAAAAATTGGCACTATCAGCTACACTCTGGTGTCAAATTTTAAAGCCGTCTATAATATGAGGAATAAAAATAGTGATTTGTCATATTTTTTGAGGTAAGCTGTCAAACCGCCATTTTAATTTCTCAGATCAAAGCTATCTGACTATACATATAATGAAAAATCAGCCCTTAGTCCGATAAGACGCCATGTTTGATTGTAAACCACTCGACAAAACATTTGAAAGCGGATAAAATAAAATAAATGAACTTTCACAAGCTGAACACCCTGTTTACCAACACCCCGGGGTGTTGGTAAACAGGGTGTTACAAAAACAATTAACCCGAAATAACCCTTTTGCTGCCCGGGGACATTAAAAATGTATCAGTACGGAACCCGGTCGCGTTTTGACGTGAATACGAATTACTTACAAAGTCGTAAGCGCTACTCCAGAACTTCCAGAAAAAGGGTTACATACACTTACATTTTCTTTGGGGTTTAACGTAGGTGTTCGGGGATTTACAAAGAAACGTAAAGAAACGATATCATCATCTGTCTAGCCTTTTCCCAACTATATTGGGGTCAGTTTCCATTCGAACCAAATGCAGCTGGATATCAGTATTTTACATGTAGCGACTACCACGAAGCTCAGAAGTATGACAACCAGTCTATGACCTGGTACCCCTTACGTTTGGTATTGGTCGCGGGATTTATTTCTTTACCGTGACCCCGGAACATAAAGGGCTATTGAAGGACACTGTGGATTTTAGTCAGTACAAGTCTGACAGTCCCTCCCGCCCTTCCCAGGGTGGGAGGACTCATTTGATGATTTTACTACGATAAAAAAAAGGGGTATCGTATTACCCAGTGTTTTGGTTTCACGCATTTGTATGTAGAATTAATCTTATTTTCTCTATTTATAACTTTTGACGTTCAAAAGAGCCTATAAAGTGGCTAAATTGAAATAAATGGTTCGACTTTGACATTGACTAATGACGCGTGACTCCGGTTACACGAAAACCGAAAAGAAAACATTATACTAATGTCTTCTTTGCACGTATTTCTTTGCCGGTTTTATCGGTAACATGGGTATTAAAAGATTAAAAAGCTTGTTTATTTCTACGTTTATTTTATTAATTTGTTAAAGACACTTTTTTACATTAAAGTAAATTTTTAAGCGTTAATTTGACAAGTTCAAATACGTCGGCAATTAATAATATGTTCAAGTTTTCTGTATAAGCCTCCAGCCCAGGTGTTTCTCATGTGTTATGCCACTTCATCATTATATGTCCTGTAAACAGAAATAATAATATCTTAATGAAAAATACGATATCACCAACGTATAACAATTCATGCTTTCATTCGTTAAAAAGCACTCTTGTGTGCTTTTTAACTAATTTTAGCGAAAGAGGAGGTGTAACGCGTGAAGGAGAGAACTTCCGACGCGTCTGATGACCGATGCCCTTTGCATCTCCTCACAACAATAGGGTGGATTTTCGGGAGGGCTCACTTGATGATTTTACCAACACAAAAATGTGCTATTCCCAGATGTTTCAACGTGAAGTCGTCGTTTCAAGTCACAAAGAAAACAATGAGTTTCAGAAGTTATATTTTTATACGCAATAACGCCTGCGTCGCAACTTCGCAAAGATATTTCACGAACGAACAAACAAAGCGAACGAGAAATTTAGCTTCGAGTGTTAGTGGTTACGGTGGCCTAATTGGTTAAGGCGTCTGGAGTGCCTATCCAGAAGATGCAGGTTCGAACCCGGCTCGCAGCCCAATTTATCGTTCGTCACATATTTTAATGAGGGTCAGGTTCACACACAATCATGGTTATATATTTATTAAAAAAATATACAGTTCGATTGTGTACTCACTTACTCACTTGAGTGAAGTGAGCTCGTGGATGTTACAGTATAGCACTACTTACATTAACGAAAACAACAAAGAATTAGCGAAATCCGTCCGTCCAGTTTTCACGCGTGACCACAGTAATACGAATTGTTTTTACCCCGGAACATAAAGGGCTATTGAAGGAAACCTTGGATTGTAGTCAGTACAAGTTGACAGTACCTCCCGCTCTGCCCGGGGTGGGAGAACTCATTTGATGATTTTATAACTTAAAAAAAAAACACATACAACTAAATAAGTAAATAAACCATTTGTACTTACTCAGGGTAGCAATGGTCTTCCATTTTTATGTATTTGGGTGGACACACTATATCATCAATTAAAGATTGTCGCTTGTACCGAAGGTCTTCTGAAGGATAGGGTTGCTCGTGTGCGGACTCCTCAACCGGTTTCGCTGCACATGATGCGACCAGTAACGCGACAACCATGAATGTTACAAAGAGCTTCATGATGAATTCTGGTCTACTCAGATGCTGTGACGGGAATACGATGAAACATGATGCCACAGCTTTATTTATACCATTGCATTGTAGGAGGAAAATAAACATTACCAAACCTAATAATAACTTCAGTTAGTCGCAATTTAAACTTTGATTTTCCTGTCGGCGATATTTTGAATCACAAAACCTAATTCCACATTAGAATTGACTTTTAGTAAGCATTTACTGCAAATATTTCCGCTAGAAACTTCGACAAGTTTCTAACGGAAATGTTTACAATACAGGGTTATTTGTAAAAGGCTACAATTTAAATGCTTATCAAATAATTGTGCATGTGCTCACCAAAAAAACTCGCTTAAGGTGAATGCATCAACCAGCCCGTTTGCAGGCCATTGCTCGGTTTTATGTTGATTAAAATATTATTCGCGGCTGTAGGATCTACGTAGTTACAGAATTGTAATCATCGAAATCACCAATACAACCCTCCCTTCTGTAACTACGTAGGTCATACAGCCGCGAATTATATTTAAATCAACATAAAACCTAGTTATGGTCTGCAAATTGCAAAAAACGCAAGAAATTTTGAATGTCGCGGGCTGGTGTGAGCATTCCCCTTAAGCAAGATTTCGGGGACACCCCGATGGTTTGCTTAGGTTTAGGATCGATTTTATTTTATTACAGAAAATAAGCTCATTACATGAATACTTTATAAAACACAATTTGGTGATCATTTATCAATTTTTTGGCAATAAAATAGGTACTTTTCTGTTATGGGTTTAAACACAGGCCCTTCTGAAACATGAACAATCTTTCATGGGCTAAAAGTACTGATGGTTATAAACAATTTTACTTGTCTTAATAACCTTGTAAAATGTTGTTGACAGAGTCGAAGCAGTTGTTGACAAGCGAGGACTTGTCACCTCGGCTGATGCCTCATCACTAATGAAATAATTCTTGCAAAATATGGATAATCCCAATCCTTTTAACACGCGGTTTGATGTCACTTAGTGTACTGAACCGTAGATTTTCAGTATGCATGCAAAATTGTTCACGCATTAAAGAAGATTAAGTCTTCCACGAATCTGATATTTTGTATTTCAAATGTTTTTATTGCGGTTCGATTGACTCTTTTTTTTATCGTGGCAAAATCATCAAATGAGTCGTCCCACCCCGGGCAGGGCGGGAGGGACTGTCACACTTGTAACTGAATAAAATCCACGGTTTCCTTCGATAGCCCTTTATGTTCCGGGGTCACGGTGATGGAAATAAGTCCCGCGACCCCGGCAGGCTTTGGCCCTCACCCCGTCATTTTGCTGACGCTATTTGAGGCGCGCGTGGAACACGACACGCCGTCGACCCGGGCATTGTCCATGGTCGGACAGCGAGTTGCCCTTTACTCGCTGTCCGCATGCCCGCGCCTAAATGGTGGCCGGAGGTGCTGACGTCCGAATCCGTGGGCGTCTACCATTGCGTTTGGGGCGGAGGGAAGACGCTACCAAATGCAAGAGCTAGGATGTACACCACATCCACGTTGCGGTCATGTTGCTAGTCAGATATCGGTAGTTCGGTATTAATTAGACACTTTGTGGTATTATTCTGATTACTACAGACCTTACCATGTTGCAGTAATTATGTATTAGTAGTCAGGTAGCGGCTTTTAGGTTACGGTAGGCAGTTTATGGTACAAATCAACTTTGGAGCCTTTAAGAATCGACCAAATATTCTGTTAAGGGCTCCCCCACACGGGCCACTGGCCACAAAACACCGCCAACGGCATATTTCTTGTACACGTACATTATATATGTATGGACTCGCCGCATACGGTTGACACCGGTGGCCGCCACACGCTACAATCGCCGCCGCTCGATTCCTGTGGCCCGTACAATCGTACATGCCACTAAACGCCGACACAAAACACCGCCACTCGCCACTCGCGCACCCCCCTCTATCTCTCTCATAACTTAGTAATGCATTGGTTAAAAAAGTAGCAGCTAACGACCACAAGTGGCTTCCGGTGATGTATTACTATAAGACGTATTTGATTTCGAGCGTATGGCACTCGTGGGCTGCAGCTGAAAATCAGCGTCAGGTGGCAAAGTTTGTGTTGCCACCTGACATTATGCTGAGCTGAGGCCCTTTGGCATTAATTTTTATTAAGTTTGTATTGTTTTAGTTTTAAGCTTTAGCACAAGTGCTAATAAACGCAATTTTCTATCTTTGTTTCTTGGTGATGGTGACCACCGTCCACAAGTGGCTGTCGCGCGCTTCAGTTTCTCTGTGGCCGCTTCTAGCTTCTCGTGGCGGTGTTCTGTGGTCGTGGCCAGTGGCCCGTGTGCGGCGACACTAAACCGTCTTGCGTTCACTCGTAAATAAGCAGAAATGTTTCCCAGAGCCAAATAACAAAGCTTATGCGACGATTATGGTCATCTCAACGGCCTCTATCTATTGTGATGTTTATGATCAATCTTCTCCAAACTATAGGGTTGAATAAGCAGAAGGGGCAACAGATGAAATAACAGAATATGTATTTGTTCTTTAGGTTACTTTTGCATAACAGTCACAACAGAACTCCCCGTAGGTTCGATAGAGGTGAACATCATTGAGCAGTTGTGGCCCAGTGGAATCGTCCTAGAACCGAAAATTCGAAGACATGTGACATCCTCCAACCCGCACTGGGCCCCCGTGGTCGATTATGACCATCTCCTTCTCATAGAGAGGAGATGTGTTGCAACAGTGTGAACATTTATAGGCTGATGATGATGAACATCATTGTAGAAATAGTATAGTTGTAACTGTTTTATAGTTGTAATATTGTTAGTCATTTTTTTCGTGAGTGAATGAGTCCTTCCAACCAGGGCAGGACATGAGGGGCTGTCAGACTTGTACTGACTAAAATCCACGGTGTCCTTCAATATATCCTTTTTACTTTCCGGAGCCACGGTTACCTAGCAAGACGGTCCCGCGTCAACCGTTAATCAATCATAAACCTGAAATCTGGCAGCCACTTTTACCCAGGGTAGGCAGTTACTGGGTTGTGGAGACAATATAGGCTGTAGCTACATGTAAAATACTCATATATTCAGCTGCATCTAATAATACTGAAAATCGAACTCAACATAGTTGTAAAAAGGTAAGCAGATGATGACTTGGTCGCGGGACTTAAGTGATCCTTTGTGTAAAAATAAACTATAGTAAACTTATCGAATTACCGTAACCCCGGAGAGTAAAGGGCTATTGAAGTATACTGACAGTCCCTCTCGCCCTGCCCTTTGTGGGAGGACACATTTGATGTTCTTTACCACGTAAAAAAAAAGCAGATGATGCCTTTTCACGCGGTAAACACATAAATAAGACACAGTCAATCTTGCAACAGTCGGGATCTAAGAATATACAATAATATTTGTCACGAAAATAGCACATAAATAAGTAAGGCTTAACATAAATTCTTCTCACGTAGGCTTTGTTATTTCAGAGTCGTATTTTTCACGATTTTGTTCGAGATTAAAGCGTGTTGTACGTTTTAGGGACACGAGAGTTGTGTCCCTTAAGTTTACTTCTAATAATTAATGGGAATGTAAGATTTGTTTGTTTATTTATTCGTTTGTTTGTTACGTCTTGCCTAAATTATTGTATAGAGATCTTGGAAATGGGTATCAGCTAGGTACTTATTATTGCGTCTTATGAAAGGGGTTGAAATTGCGTGCAAAATTTAGTAATTTATAAAAAACTTCGTAGTGAAAGCTCAATCTAATTATCTCAAAAGTGACTGACTGACATAGTGATGTATCAACGCACAGCCCAAACTACTGGATGTATCGGGCTGGAATTTGGCAGGTAATTAGGTAGATGTTATGACGTAGGCATCCTCTGAGAAAGGATTTTGATCAATTCCCTATTTTATCCCCTGGGGGGTAGCCCCCAGGGGATAAAATAGGGGATGAAAGTTTGTATGAAACTTTGTTGATTTGATAAAAAATACATTGTTAAGTTCCGACATAAATGCGAAGAGATATTTTCTTAGTGATAGAAAAACAGTTGTAACAAATGATTAGTACAGTTCCACGCCTTGTTTTTCATTCTGTTATTTTTTCGTATATATTCTGAGAGAGAAGATAAACGTGAATAAGCGAGATAGGTTATACATATGTATCTTCTTGGGTTATCTAGGTACTGATGTTTATTACATATTGACTTGTTTGTCGGGGTGAAGACGAAAACATGGTAAGATGAATGAGCCATAAGACGGCTATTTGTCCATTTCTGGTTTTATTTATCTTTAGATATTTATCTATTCTTAAAAAGGGTCTTACTAACGATGACTAAACAACGAAATTTCTTAAGACATTCTCAAAAAAAAAACGCGCCGAACATCATCTCGTGTCTTGTTCCTTGATCGGACGGTGAGATCTGTCCCATTCATCTTGTTTAAGGGATGTCAATGATAGAACTATCAAATTTTTGCCGACATGACATTGTATCCGGCTTTTAGGAGAATCCGTGTAATAAAATCGCACGTTTATATATTAAATCGTTAACAATAGATGATTATGCACTTTTCTTCAATTATGTTTGAGTCATTATGTAATAGAGGAATCCAGAATTCATGGCTGCTATTCCGCATACATATTTTATGTAGAAGTACTGACAACCGATGGGGAAGAATAGTTCTCGAGTGGCGACCACGGACCGGAAGACGCAGCGTAGGTAGGCCTCCCACTAGGTGGACCGACGACATCGTGAGAGTCGCGGGCAACCGATGGATGCAAGTGGCGAATTGTCGTTCGGCGTGGAGGTCTAAGGGGGAGGCCTATGTTCAGCAGTGGACGTCTTCCGGCTGATGATGATGATTAAAATGACGAGGATAATTGTTTATGTGATGAGGACGATCATTTGTTCTGTGTATGGGTGTAATTTATCTATAATATGTATGTATTTATAAATATATAAGTATGTTTATCAGTTGTCTAGTACCCACAACACAAGTTCTGCTTAGCTTGGGAATAGATGGGTTTGTGTGATAGTTGTGGAATATTATTATTATTAACGACATTAAAGTATCGTAAAATAATCCTATTAAACAGTTGTAAGTTACATTAAAGTTTATTACCCAAACATTTATAATTACGTACTGAAACAATATAATTTTCCCCTTAATAGGATTGGAAAAATAAACTTAACTTTCTCTGGATTTTCTTCACTCGTTAAATCGAGAGTCGGTCGCGCAAAACCGAATCTCATCAGAAATTCCATATCCGATTTCCGGACAGCGGATATTTGTATCACTACATTCACCGCATCTGTTTGTCTGTCACACGATAACCTCGAAGAATATCGCACATATTTTTAAGTAGTTTTAGTATTGACTCCTCCCGCCCAGCACGCGTAGCATGGCGATTCTATCTCTATTCTACCAAGAAAAGACAAAGTTAATTCATCGTTATTTCTATACAAATCAACTGTTTTTTTTGCAAAAGTATGACATGTTTCTTACACCATTAAACAATAGAAGCACATCTTATCTTTATTTTAAACATTGCTATGCTTAAATCGACAAAAATTATTTACGTTTTGTTATTTTGTCTATTCTCCTGTCGACAAAACCCGTTTCTACGGCGCCATGTTACGCGTGTTTGCAGCGGAAAGACACGTCAGTCTCGTGCCTTACTGAAAACAACTCTGTTTCATTCGTTGCCATTTGCGTTCCAGAGCTGCATTACGCTGTTTAGACAGTCTAGTAGCTGAAGCTTCAGAAAATATCGTAAGATCTAGGTGCTTTACAGTTGTGACCTGAGTAAACCAGTAAAGTTATATTAAAACAATTTCTACACGGACATTTTCAAAAGACTTTTCAACTCGGTACATTATAAAAGTTAAATTTTTACTCTTTTATTTATAAACTTGAGTAACACATAGTATTTTAAACAATTTTTTTTAAACTATCACGGTTTGCTTCAAAACTTAAAATGTCACTTACGGGATATCAACCCGCGATCAGCGTGTGCCTCGGAATGCACGTAATGCCGTTGGTCCCGGCTGTCATTTGTAGATCTTTGACAGTCGTTACTGTCTGTTTTTCTGGTGGTTGCCACTGTTGATTCTGGCTTTCAGGAGTTTCAGTGGTTTGGCAATAGTGTGGTGGGTTTGTCCCAAAAAAAAAAAGTCGTTACTGTTAGTCAGAAGCTCTAAAGTCTGACAACCAGTCTTACCATGGGGTATCGTATTATTAAAATACTGACATCCAGCTAAATCTGGTTTGACTGGAAGCCGACCCCAATATAGTTGGGAAAAGGCTAGGCAGATGATGAATGGCCGTATAATGAATTGTGATTGTCCAAATCGTGGCACTATCACAGTTCATTACGCGAGTGATGTCGCGGGCAAATGCTAAATAATTTCTGCGAAACTGTCCAGTTCAATTGCATTCCTGGCCGTACCAGGTACATACATATGCATACTTACCTACCCTCAGCCGCTACCGAAAACGCTATCGAATTCCTGATTGTAATCCCAAAGCTAATTTCCCATGAATATGCATGGGAGATTATTAATATCCTAGCTGTTACTTTTTTAATGGAATTTTGGACAACAATGTGTTTGTAAATTGAATTTGAGAATAAAAATTGCATATAGTGTGTGAATTTTGAACGGAAACTTGAACTGGATTTCTCTTAAAATCTAGAAAGATTGGGATTGAAAGTGTCTGCATAACAAAAGCTGTTTTAGTGCCATAAAGAGACGTCCTTTTTTTTCAGCGTGAGCGAAGAAGCGATGACACATAGCAGATATCCATAGCACGCTTCCTTTCATATATAGCATAGCACATCTCTGGTGGAGAAGCAGCCTTAAGTTCGGGGAACGCTGTTTGACCACGCGCCACATCAGCTTACCGCTGGTTGATCATCCTGCTAGTCCCGAGACGAATCTTTTATGTTAAGATTCCGATTAGGTTGATTTTTATTATGAAGTTTCATACAAAGAATATTGAATAGCTCGAAATGATACGGTTACGATCCGTTTCTGATTTCAATTTGATGTGTGCTGTGACCCTATAACGCTCCAGGGTCCATTCATTTCCGAGGTTCGCGTGTTGTCTTTAAAAAGTGAATTCTATTATAGGCAATATCATCACATGAGGCAATACACAGCCAATTTCTACACGTAAAACGATTGTTAAGCGTGATGATAATCTCTGCTCATATATCGTTGGTAAGCATTACAAGCCACAAAACTATTGATTATTTAATTTAAATCCGAAAGTATTGAAAAAAGTATTGATTATTTTATTTAGTTTAAGCCGCAGGCCGCAATGTGCTGGTTATCTCAGCTTTCAAAGGCTGCTCATTATCATACAATACGGTATACGGCTACAGCCTGTATAATTATGACCAATTGAGCCTGTTTACAGCGTTTAACTGAACAGTGTGGTCATATTTATACATAGATGTCGAATAGAGTCATCATCTGCCTAGTCTTTTCCCAACCATATTGGGGTCAGTTTCCAGTCATACCAGATACAGCTGGATATCAGTATTTTACTTGAAACGACTGCCTGTCAGACCTCCACTACCCAGTAACTGGGTAATACCATACTTTCCGGGAAGACTGGTTGTCAGACTTTAGAGCTTCTGACTAACAGTAACGACTGTCAAAGATCTACAAATGACAGCCGGGTCCAACGGTTTTACGTGCTTTCCGAGGCACGGAGGAAACTCGCTATGATAGATGGTCACCTATCCAAAACCAACCTCGGCAAGCGCGCATCACCCGGAAGATCAGCATGTGCGGCTGTAATTATTTTAGCCACGAGCTCCTTCTTATGTGGAATAGAATATAGATCATCAAATACAGGGCATATAGCAATATTCCTGTATTTTATTTTCTTGAAGTATTTGGGATAGATGGATGGATTTTTACTACTTAAGCAGGGCTGAACCGATCTAGATAGTTCGGTAATACCATTTAGCTTTTACTACCTACATTCATGTGGAAAAAAAATTCACCAACGCGTGAAGCCGCAGGTCGCGGCACTTATCGAATTATCGTGACCCGGAACTTAAAGGGCTATTAAAGGACACCGTGGATTTTAGTCAGTACGAGTCTGACTGTCCCTCTCACCATGCTTTGGGTGGGGAGGACACATTTGATTTAACCAGGTAAAAAAAAAAAAACTCGCGAAGCCGCTGGCTAAAGACAAGTAATTCCGAATTGAAGACGAAGCATAAATCACCCCCTATCCACCTGAAGGGGTCGTAAAAAGGGGTAGAGGGGGTAATAACAAGAACATAACAGGGTAGCGTCATCCTGTCTGCTTATTGTAATAAACTGGAATCACCAATCGTCTGTCGAGGGTTGTTTGTATAGCAATTATACGTGGCGGTCGGTGACAGGTCAAGGTACAGGAGAGACAGTAAACAACATAATAAAAAATTGACTTGCCTGTTGGTCTAGTAGTTAGTGACCCTGACTGCTATGCCGGGGATCGTGGGTTCGATTCCCACCCAGGACAAATGTTTATGTGATGAGCACGATCATTTTGTTCTGCGTCTGGGTGTAATTTATCTATAATATGTATGTATTTAAAAATATATAAGTATGTTTATCAGTTGTCTAGTACCCATAACACAAGCTCTACTTAGCTTGGGACTAGATGGCGTTGTGTGATAGTTGCAAAAAAAACCTGATTACAACTCTGCGCCATCAACTAACTAAACTTACGAGTATATCCGTAAGTGATAAAGTTAAGGGCGCGAAAAGTCGGCTAAAGCAACGAGTTTTCTAGTTTAGACCGCACGAGTAGCCTTGATTTGATAATTTAAAATTATTCCGAATGTAATATTGTGTGAAAAAAGACTAGAAGTCACTAAACAAACTAAAATAAATATAGAGTAAATGGTACTCTACGGGGGGCCCCGTCAGATTCCTGACAGCCCTTTGTGGTGCGCGAGGAACACGACGCGACGTCGACCCGGGCATGGTCTATGATTATAACTGGAATTGGCTTATGTTATGGGTTGCGACCCTTTGCAGGAAAGTCATAAGAAGTTACCGCGTCTCTAGAACGATAACGAGAATGGTGAGGTTCAGTCAGTCAAGTCCACTCCACCAGTAAAGGAAGGACTCATTTAATAATTTTGTTCTAAAAAATGGCGTTCCGTCTTATGCCGTAACGTCCGATCGCAAGGACCAGTATCTAGAAGGAATTGCTTCAAGCCTTTAAGAAATCTATTATTATTATTATTATTCTTCAACCTTTAGTCACCCAATGCTGAGTGTAGGTCTCTTCCAAATCTTTCCACTTCTGGCGGTTTTGTGTTATGGCTATCCAGTTTCTTCCGGCCACTTTAAAAAGATCGTCTGTCCACCTAGTCGGTTGCCTCCCTACATTCCTCTTTCCCGTTCGTGGTCTCCACTCCAACACTTTCCTGCCCCATCTTCCATCCAGTCTACGGCATATATGACCCGCCCACTTCCACTTTCTTCTTGCTATCACCCATGCTATGTCTAAAAGCCTCGTTCTTCTACGAATTTCGGTGTTTCTCACCCGGTCGTAAAGAGAGATGCCCAACATGGCTCTTTCCATAGCTCTCTGAGTAACTTGCATGCGGTGGATTGTATATTTGGTGAGCGTCCACGTTTCAGCCCCGTACGTCATGACTGGGAGAACACATTGCTCGAACATGCGACGCTTTAGGTTAATGGGGACCCGCTTCGACTTCAGTACGTCCGACAGCTTACCGAAAGCACCCCACCCCAGCTGGATACGACGATTTATTTCGCACTCTTGAGAGTTCATCCCCAAACTCAAAGTCTGTCCCAAGTACACATACTCCTTGACTTTTCCTATTTGCTGACCATGTACAAGAATGTGATCAATGTCGTCGTCACAGCACATTATTTTAGTTTTTGAGGCATTCATTTTTAGACCAACACTGAGTGACACGTTGTATAGTTCTTGTACCATAGTCTGCAAATCCTCGACGTTGCTGGCGAAGATGATAATATCATCAGCAAAGCGCAGATGGGTTAACCGTTCACCATTGATGTTTAAGCCTCTATGTGACCAGTCGAGAAGCCTAAATACATCTTCCAAGCAAGCCGTGAAGAGCTTAGGTGAAATCGTATCTCCTTGTCTCACCCCTCTTTCAACACGTACTGGTTTCGTGAGCTCGTGGAGTTTAACCTGTAAAGTGGCCGCTCGGTACACTTCCTTGATCGCTTCTATATATCTGTCGTCTACCTGACATCTTTTCAACGACCTGATGACTGCCCAGTGTTCAACAGAGTCGAACGCTTTTTCGTAATCGATGAAGGCCAATAATAATGGTTGATTGTACTCGTTGCACTTCTCGATCACTTGGCGTACTGTGAAGATGTGGTCTATGGTTGAAAATCCACTTCTGAACCCTGCCTGTTCCACTGGTTGTGCTGAGTCCAGTCTGGTGGTAAGACGGTTTGTGACAACTTTAGTGAAAAGTTTGTACACATGGTTAAGTAGTGAAATGGGTCGATAGTTGCCTAGATCAGTGTTGTCCCCCTTCTTGTGCAGTAGTATGACGACCGCATTTTTCCACGACTCTGGAGTTATTCCCTCGGTTAGCACTTTATTATAGAGTACTTGTAGCTGCTTGAGTACTGGACGACCCCCAAGAAGAAGTTGTTCGTAGGTGATTCCATCTTCTCCAGGTGATTTCCCTTTCTTCATTTGCTTGAGAGCGTGCTTTATCTCGTACATGCTAAATTCGGGAAGATCTTCAGTTAGATGTCTGGTCAGGGTTGCTCGTGGGTCTCGTGAAGCAACAACATCTGGCTCGGATGAGTGTGAGCTGTATAAACCTGTGTAGAATTTCTCCACAGTCTCAATTAATTCTCTGCGATCAGATGTTTGTTGTCCGTTCTGTTTAGTAAGCCTGTGCATCTGGGGGCTACCGCGACTCTGTCTTTTACGAAACACTTTTGGCCCTTTATATGCTTCTATGGTTTCCACTATTAACTCATGCTTTCTTCTCCTCTGGTGTTTACGTATAGCATGCCTTATCTGACGATTTAAAGTGTTGATGCCAGGTTGGTCTGATGTTGCTAGTACAACTTTTCGACGTTCCAGTAAGATGGTTAAATCTGGCGATGTTTTAAGCGACTTCTTCTGCACCGGCTTAATCTTTTGAACTGTGCTCTTGATAGAGTCCACTAGATTCTGGTTAATTTCATCGATTTGCCATTCATCATGTACGCTGGCTGTGAGTTTTTCAGACAATTCTTCTTGGTACAGTTCTCTTTGTACTGTCAAAAAAGTGTTGTCACAGCGAGGTTTTAGTGTCTCAACCAGTCGTCTCCTTTCTAGATGTAAATTTAGTGTAATTCGAGCTCTTAAGATTCTGTGGTCACTACCTGCGCTCACTTGGTTTAAAACGTCTACATCTTGGAAAATATGTTTTTTATTTGACAATACGTAGTCGATTTGGTTCTTGGTTCTTCCGTCGGGACTTCTCCATGTCCACATCTTTTGGGGCTGTTTCTTGAAGAATGTGTTCATGGCGTATAGTTTTTGATATTCTAAGTAGTTGGCCAAAATATGACCCCTTTCGTTTCTTTGGCCCAAACCAAAACCACCAACATATTGGTCATCACCCAAA
Source organism: Agrotis ipsilon (assembly GCA_028554685.1). NCBI lineage: Eukaryota > Metazoa > Arthropoda > Insecta > Lepidoptera > Noctuidae > Agrotis > Agrotis ipsilon. Next base: position 14,652,207 of record CM052969.1, on the reverse strand, counting down.
TTTCCACCCAATTTTGCATTAAAATCCCCAATGACAATGGAATAAAATGAGGGGTTTTCATTCAGGGCCTTGCTTATATCGTCATAGAAAATACCTATTTCTTCGTCGTCTCTGGATGAAGTCGGAGCGTACACCTGAACTATCTTCAATGAGTATCGACGGTTGAGTTTAAAGGTCGCATATATTACACGAGGGGATATTGCACAGATTTTCTGCAATAAATCAACCATCGAGGTATTTATGAGAAATCCCACCCCCCCTTGGGACTTGTCATCATATCCCTTGTAGTAGAATAGTTGACCAGTGTGGAGTTTAATCAGTTGTTCGCCTCGACGTCTAGTCTCGCAAAGACCCATTACATCCCACTTGATCTTGTTGAGAACTTCAGACTCCAGCTCTTCGAAGCGTTCATCAGTGAATAAAGTTCTAACATTATACGTAGCCAGGTAAATATTATTTAGGCAGCCGGATCCGTTCCCCCAGGGATTCTTAGCACCCTCCGTCCTGGAGGTTCCCCGACCGCTGCCGTAGCCAGGCCTGCCAGGACCACTGGGGACTGAGGGCCATCGTTTGTGCTTCTTTTTCATATTTGGAAGGTTTTTAGCCTTAAAACGCCACGCTGGCCGGTGCGGGTTGGCGAGTCCACTCTTTTCGGGGGCATTTCTGACCCCGAGGCTTGTGAAAGCCTGGTTTACGGGTTAATTAACCACCGCCCGATGCTCGGTGTTGGTGAGATTACGGCAGTTTATATCACCTCTCTGCCCACCCTCCTCCTTTCACATTCGGGCTTGGGACCGACAACGGCGGAGTTCAACGGCGTTCAACGGCGGAGTAAGAAATCTACGACCCCTTTCAAATGTAATTTTAGCTGTTTTAATTGGTTGCCCAAAACAATAGCCCTTCTCATTGGATCTGACAACAGTTATAATTGAACAGGCTTCCAAGGGGTAAGATAATCTGAATAATCTTTCTGCTTGACTTGCGGAGGTCAGAAACAGTTGACCCTTTGTACTTAACTAAATCTTGATGGCTGATATGGGCTGTTGGCTATTCATCTAAATTCTAACTTCTGACTATATATTATGTACCTATATAAAAACAAAAGGGCACTCACTCACTCATTGTTCACGAAATCTCAGGAACTACAAGTAGGAGTTCCAATTTTGGTTTGTCATCATCATCATCCTATAATGTTCCCACTGCTGGTTCACAGGCCTCCTCTCTGTGAGAGGGAGTGGGCTATAATAATCCACCATGCGGGCCCAGTGCAGTTTGATAGATGTCACATATCTTCAAATTTTTGGTTCTAGGACAAACCGGTTTCCAATTTTGCTTAGACAGAATCAACGACGATATATTACTAGACTCCTTATAACAGGCGACCGATGTCTGTCAACACATTAGGCAAAAAAGTCTTATATCCGTCTTATTTCGACCACCCCTAAGAGCCGTAAACATACCTTGAGACAGGACAGACCTAGAGTTACCCAATCATAACTTAGTACCCCGGCCCCCCCTCGCTTACGTAGTACCTCAGCGAGTTGACAGAATAGTTTTTGTTCCTTAGATCGTGCATGCGGAGTCTAGTAATATATCGACGTTGGGCAGAATTAATAAATTGCAAATCGTTAATAGTTCGTCAGCTAGAGATTTGAAAAATAATGGACAAGTATTTTTTCTTTGTTAAATCAATGCATTTACGAAGATATAAGGCATCAAAAAAATTCGTGAGTGGGGGTGGCATTTCTTTTTGGGGTAGGCAGAATTTTTGGAGGATATTTACTTAGATTTTTCAAAATTAACCAGAGAGAATGGCAAGGCCAATACACAAAGGCAATTTTTTTTTGTATTTTTATTTTGTTTTAATTTCATTTTAATTTACTTAATTTTGTTTTTTGTATATTACATTCAATTTATGTTTGCGTTTAATTTTGATTTTTAATTTAAATTATGAATTTGTTATTTAATTTTAATTGAATTTTGTTGAATTTATTGTTATGTGTCGTCTCTTTGTTTTTAATTTTCTTTTGTAATAATATGGACTGTGTCTGAATTAAATAAATAATAATAATAAACATTCGATATTCGTTCGAACAACGTCGCGGGCGCAGTGCTCGTATAGTGTTTATGAGGATTAATGGATGTTTGTTACTCTATCACGTTATAATAGCTTAACGATAGTATTTAGATCAGAAACGAGTTAAGGTACGGAATGAAATATAGGCTAAATCCTGCTGTTAAATTTTTGTAAGATAATTCTCCATTACTAGGTAGGTATCTTATCTCTTTTTCAAAGTGGTACAAAGTTGTCCCTCCACATATTGATATTGTGTATAATAATATTTATTATTCTTTGTAACCTGTAACCATCAATTTTTATTCCAAAGTCGAATTTCATTCGCTTTTCTCACCCAATGCAGAAAGAAAACGCCTCCTTCGAGAAAATGGTACCTAAAAGATTTTTTTTGCACTTGATTTTTATTCTCCCGGGGTCGCACGTCTGCCCCTGTGTAAATAAATCTTGATTTTGTAACGTGAAAATAGGTAGCCTGAGTTAGGTTACCTAGGTTATTTACATTTTTTTTGTGTAGGTACCTAGAAATCGGTTCAGACTAAGGGGTTATTAGAAATACAGTGATGATGATGCCATCTATTTCTTTATTTATTAACATAATGATAATATAATATTCCACAACTATCACAAAACGCCATCTAGTCCCAAGCTAAGCAGAGCTTGTGTTATGGGTACTAGACAACTGATAAACTTACTTATATATTTCTAAATACATACATATTATAGATAAATTCCACCCAGACATAGCACAAATGATCGTGCTCATCACACAAACATTTGTCCTGGGTGGGAATCGAACCCACGACCTCCGGCATAGCAGTTAGGGTCACTAACCACTAGACCAACAGGCCAGTCACATAAATAAATAATTATTGTAGAAATTTATGACTGTAAGGCTCATACAGTTGCCAATAACAGGTAAACCAACATTCACATAAATAAATTAAGTTAAAATCTAAATTAATTAACTAATAATAAGTGAAAAAAATGGAAATAAACTATAAATTTTAAATATGGAGTAGGACAAACATGATATCAAGATGACGAAATTAAAAATTAGAGTTATATAAACATAATTAAAAAGGGGTCGCAAGATATACGTTTTAACAAGGCATGCCAATGCCATCTAGCCGATTTCGGCCACAGCGACTGCAATCGATGGCTTTTAGAGTGATTGAGAGCTTTGATATGCCCTTTCATGTGCTCTCTAGTGACTCGCATATCCAACTTTTGCCGTAAAACTCCGAGCACAAAGTGGACATGTAAGCACACCATTGATGACATTGTACGTTATATTTCCAGGTGGTCTAGCTTTTAGGTCGTCACGCTTCTTGTCCAATTGTAACCTTCTTGTCTTTATACCTTTGAAATACAGTAAGGTAGGCCTAGAGATCTGTACCCTCAGCACGAGATTTCAGTATTTGAGTCGTAAAGTAAACTGGAACTTTGACAATTTCTAATTGCCAATTTTCAAGGAAAAAATTAGTTCCTTCTTCGCACACCAGGGGCGCTGTTCCATTGCTTCATAGAAGAAACGGTGTAAATACTGGAAAGAGTCTGTAAAGTAAAATAGTGAAAACTCGTGCTAGGGGTACTGGACGCAATAGATGTCGAAATAGCACTTAAGGTACACGCAAACAAAACAACATCGAGACCACTTTGCTTAAAAAGTTAAGTAGTGTGTATCACATCCTGAATTCCCTCGTATTCAGAAATCTAGAGAAAACAAAACTTTTTTTTTCTCGCATTTGTAGCCATGTATGTGAGTACAACAAGCCCGTGAGTATCAAATAAAGCTCTAAAAATTGAAATCTTGAGCTTTTCACGAATTACGGTCAGTTTACTCAGACACGCGACACGACGTGGCGTGACGCGACGGTACTGGAAATATGTATCTTTTCATGTAGTAAATAAAGTCAGATTTGAGTCGCTCTGTGTGAAATGTGCGCGCAGCGTCGCGTCCCTCTGTGTGTAGTGACCCTAGGAGAATTCACTGCCAGGCAGTAACCTACCAGAAACAGCACTCAGCAGCACGCGTAGCATGGCGCCGTAGAAACGGGTTTTGTCGACGGGAGTATAGACAAAATGACAGAAAGTAAGAGATTTTTATTGATTTAAGCACAGAAATGTTTAAAATATAGATAAGATATGAATTTATTCTTTAATGGTATAAGAATCGTGTCATACTTGTGCAAAAAAACAGTCGATTTGTAAAGAAATAACGATGAAATAACTTTGTCTTTTCTTGGTAGAATAGAGATAGAATCGCCATGCTAAGCGTGCTGGTCTATAATTGGTCTAAGGATTTCATCATTTTTGAAAGAGTATCGAGAGCCCAATTTTAATAGCATTTAGAAAATGCGATTTCTTTTGTAATTACTTATCTGGCGAACGGCTCGCGTTTAGCCACTATGATGTGGTAGTATTTTGAACAGTTCAAAAATAACATCAAACCAGGAAAATCCCAATAAAACAAGGAAAAACATGGGCACAATGACCTTTCCTGTATGACAAGACTAACACTGAAACAACATCTGACAAAAGCTGTTGTTGAATTGCTATGTGTGGGTGGGGATAAAACTATCTATGTGTTAAACGAAGTTAAACAAACAAAACTAATAATAATAAAAGAATTAAAAAAAACTATAAAAGTTAAAACTGACTGACTGATCTGACAACGCACAGCCCAAACCGCTGGGTCTAGAAACTTGAAGTTCGGCATGAGCCCTCCTTATACCACGTAGGTGAGCACTAAGAACGGATTTTGCGAAATTCGGCCCCTAGGGGGTTGTTTTTGGGGTTGATAGTTTGTATGAAACTTTGTTACTACAGCTGTTAGGAATTCCAAATTTTGTATGCGTTGTCTTTTTAGAACTTAGATGCTCACTATGACGGGATTTTGCGAAATCCGACCCCTGAGGGGTTTGTTTTTGGGGTCAATAGTTTGCATTAAACTTTGTATAAGTTAAACTGATTATAATACTATATCTTAATCCGTTCATTGGTAGTGAAAAAGTCCAAACAAACAAACAACAATTTTGCAAAAATAACGCAAAATAACGTTGGATTATTTATAATTCTCTCTGGAATAAAACCAAATGAGATAATCAAGATTGAATATGAACGGATTCGCAAGACATATAATAATGTATAAATGACATGAATTTAATATGGCTGATAATTTCATATTGTCTGCGAGGAAAAAAGAAAGCTATTTTTGTACATAATAATGTGGAAACCATTGAGAACCTTGAACACACCTTTCGTCGTACACACGGCTACACATCAAGCTATACAAAACCAGTTTGTTTTGGTCTCACTTCATACGATTTTAGACACAATGAATGGCCAGCTAATACTGGTTTTGCATAGCTTGATGTGTAGCCGTGTGTACAATCAAACAGTCACACTTCTGCAACTAAATGTACTAGGATTGGATTTGCAGAACCAAAATTAAACCGGCCAAGTGCGAGTCGGACACGAATTTGGCCGGTTTTAAACTTTTGCTTGCCTGGCGCAAAATCCCTATAGCATTTTTAGTCGAACGGAAAAAAGCAAAAGGGAATGTTGGACGTCCGAGCCTATTTCAATCCTGTACGACAAAAAGCCTAACATGTTCCGACAGGTCTCTCGGACTTTGTGTATGTACCTATATGTATAGGTTTGCCATCCGTCCGGGATTTGTCCTAGTTCTAGAGGGCATCCTGGGTGTGTTACAATTGTTTTAAGGTTTAAACATTTTATGTTTTGGGCCACACGATACTCACGCACTCTTCCCACCCCCCACCCTTCGACGTAGTTACCATGGTGTTCATGGTTTTCACACGTTTTGTCCTAGTTTCCAAATTTTAGAGATGGCAACCCTATTATGTATGACGAACTGAAATCGTTAGGTACACAACGTGTATCAGAAAAAAAATGGAGCTACAGTCGCCAATTGTAAAATGTCATTAATTTCAACGGTATATTTTCCGCTAGTGTTGCCTTCGTGAGTCTTGACTCTGGTACACAAATGTTAAATACACGTTCGACATTTTTTTCCTCGGTGACACAGCTGTCGCAGTCGGCTATTCAAATCAAATCAATTTATTAGTGTGACTTTTGGTACATTTTACATGAGATCTTAAAAATAGATAAGTAGTTCCACAAAAATCTACATTAAAGGTGTGCCTACACTCTTTAACTTTTATAATGATCACAGTAAAGGAATAAACAATGCAAAATTAAATAAATGGCAATGTCGAATAATTAAAATTTATCATTAAGAAAATAAATAGAAAATAAATTATTCTGCTAGTTTTAATTTTTCTCTTCATGAAAATTTACCTTTGATGATGGCCGCCAGCGGGTATTAACCCAATAATATGCCTCAAAATGAAAAATAAGACGGTTGACAAATTAAATTGTATCAAATTCGTCATCAATAAAATCAATTAGACTGTTTGCTGCGTGCCGGCTTCTAAATATTCAACACTAGAAATGGACTTGTTTTTCCTCAAAAAGTAATTTTCATTTCATTCGAGATGTCTTTTAAAATCAATGTTGCTTTAAGATGAAGATCCTTGGTAATTATATAAGATTGCTTCGGAAATGGTAAATGTTTTTTACAAAACATGACAACTTTGAAAAAAAAAATCAAATTAAATACTGTCCCCGTCCAATTCATTATCAAATTGAAATGAAACCTTAAACGCACTCCAGTAAGATTCATAAAAATCATGTTTCTAATGGGGAAAATGGGCAAGATTTCCTGTTACATTATTATTTGTCGTGGTCATCATCTACGCAGTAAGCCAGTGTTTAGAGAGCTGGTCAAACCTCTCTAACGCCTAATGTATCTGTACAACACTTTGTCTTTCTATATGTGTTCGTAACAACCCAATTTAAGAAAAAAAAAATGTTTAAATACGTTACTACGTCAGATAATTAACAGAGCCGGTATTTTTTTAATAGGGTTTCTATATAATAACAGTCGGACAGGTCGATCCAGGTTTGGTCTGTGGATCGTTGACCATCTATCATAGCGAGTTTTGGCCGTGGCGTGACTCGGAAAGGACGTAAAGCCGTTGGTTCTGGCTGTCATTTATAGATCTTTGACAGACGGACGCTTCGATCCTGAAAAAAAGTCTTACCAAGGGTTGTCGTTTTCACAGTCCCTAGGCTGTAGAGGTCAGAAAGGCAGCCGATTCATGTAAAAATACTGATATTCAGCTGCATTCATAGGGACTGCGAGTTAATCCCAAAAAGTTGGATGAAGAAAGGCAAGACAGATGATGACATTGGGTTGACTTTGTTGTTTTTTAAACAAAAGTAATTTAATTTTTTTTTTTTTTTATTGTTAAATTAGGTTTTATTTTGTATTTTACTTTAAGTTTAGTTGTAAATGTATAGTTTTAATTACCTATTAATTATGTTAATTTCTATATGCCTTTTTCATATGTTAATATGTTAATTTCTAGCTTTAGTTACCTATGTATATATTCGATAAATAAAAAAAAATATTATACTAAAAAAATATTAAAATAACAATAACTTAAAATATTAGCAATTATATTAACTAAGAATAACAATAACTTAAGCCTTCATCAAACAGACAAGCAAAGCGAAGGCGATCCAAAGCGTTTTTGTTTGTACCTAATGTATGGAATTGTTTGAAGCCGGTTAAATAGACTATCAGACTGCTTTTGTTATTCAATGTGATTGGATTCAAACAATTCCATACATTACAAATAAAAACGCTTCGGGTCGCATTCGCCTCGTCTGTCAGTTTGACAAAGGCCTTAAAATAACAATAACCTAAAAACTGAGCTTCTACACTATAACATGTACAGGAATGTCGTCTTAGCAAAGTTGTTCAGCCTGATGAGCACTCTCTGTTGACGTATAAAAATTGAAGATCTGGAACACCTAATGTGGAACTCCAAGAGCCCAGCTACACTATAACATATAGGTATGACGTCTTTTTTTTTGCGTGGTAAAATCATCAAATGAGGCCTCCCACCACCACTGTCAGACTTGTACTGACTAAAATCCACGGTGTCCTTCAATAGCCCTTTATGTTCCGGGGTCACAGTGATGGAAATAAGTCCCGCGACAGAGATTCTTATACTTACCTAAAAACTAAGCTTCATAACCACCTTTAGATTTTAAGTTTGCATCGATCACTGTCCAGTAACTAATTGAATTAGACCGTCAGTCATATTTCTATAAATATTTGATCAGTGCGCTACTATTGTTGGACCTAAAATCGATAGTCTCGAGTTAATTTCAAGGGCTCTTACGAACCGATTGAATTCTAGAAATAATCCCTTTATAGCGTTCGATTAAATACTTCAGTTTGTTGAATTGTTTTTAAATTAAAGGCATTAGTTTCTTAGCATTTATAAGCCCCTTCGAACACTAGGCGACGCAAGTCTCCGATACTTTACGACTTTGACATCCATTGACGCGTGCGTGTTTACGAACCTCTATTGATTGTATTGAGATAGTCTCCTAATACCGAAATCGTAAGGTATCGGAGACTTGCGTCGCCATGTGTACGAAGGGCCTTAGCCTTAGATATTGTTTGGTCCTAATGTTGTAGACTGGGGCAGTCAAAATCTATAGAGCTTTCTCCAAAAATGAATCTTATAAAGCTACTATTAATGTTCTTATTTGTATAATAATATATAATAATAATATTCCACAACTATCACACAACGCTGTCCAGTCCCAAGCTAAGCAGAGCTTGTGTTATGGGTACTAGACAACTGATAAACATACTTATATATAATCTAAATACATACATATTATTATTATAGATAAATTAAACCCAGACACAGAACAAATGATCGTGCTCATCACACAAACATTTGTCCTGGGTGGGAATCGAACCCACGACCCCCGGCATAGCAGTCAGGGTCACTAACCACTAGACCAACAGGCCAGTCAGTGTATGATAAGCTTGTTTAAGTATTGCATTGTGGGTTACTTTTTGTAGAAAAGAACAACTCGATTTTTTGAATATTTCAAAGTGTTTGTATTTCTTTTTAATTTATGTTCACTGATGCTTATGCCTATAGTGGACGAATTTTGAATATTCAATACATAATTAAAAATAGTGACTTTTGACAGAAACTTGTTTTGCTCGTATGCTCACATAATTTTGCCGGGGTCGCGGGACTCATTCCATCACCGTGACTCCGGAACATAAAGGGCTATTGAAGGACACCGTGGATTTTAGTCATTACAAGTCTGACAGTTCCTCCCGCCCTGCCCGGGGTGGGAGGACTCATTTGATGATTTTACCACGATAAAAAAAATGCTCACATAATTTTAAATATATTACTGCTTTTTACATTTAACCAGTTAGCCAGACACGTACGGATTTACCCGAGAGATTTATCAGACAGTTGCGGCTGTCGGGCAAAATTGCTAACGCAAATGGCATATTAGAACGTTGTAAATCTGTATCTGTTCTGCTTTCTTGCTATATATTAGCAGTATTGCTCGCCAGACACGAGCGTCACATATATCTGTGGGGTTAATACGTACGTGAATTGGCTAGCTTAAATTGCAAACAATTATATAGATATACCATTATCTTATTTTACTATATATATAAAATCAATGCCACTTTTCGTTGTATTTCTGTAATTCAAGAACGGGCTCATCTATCCCAACCAAATGTTTAGGCTTTGTTCGGACTAATTAGTAGATGGTTTGTGTGAAGTTTGCACAAAATCGGCCCATCGTTTCTTCATTTATCACATTTTATTGTAGTAGCGTAGCACGTACCGGGGCGCTAGTTATGTACGAGTATAAATGAAAGTTTGTAAAGATGGATGAATAGATTGGCACGCAGGTAGTTTATACCTTGGATTAATATTTCCATATTATTATAATGTTTTCGAGGGAAAATGTTGGGTCTCTCTGATCATCTTATAAATAAGAGGGCTGTGCCGGGCGCCAAAAAATGTTAATAAAGCCAATTAGTCTAAGACTGATTGGCTTTATTAACATATTTTTAATTAACACATTAGAATTTTCTTGAGATCTTTGAAACAGTCTAGAAAGTTCCAGAAAGTAGTAAGCCTAAACATAGAGGATAATTTTGAACTATCTACTACCTATCTCCTGGGAATTGCATATAACACGGTCAACGTAACAATACTAACAATTATAATAACTGTGATCATTATAATTAGCTCACATAATCGGCATGCTTAAAACTAATTAACTTATTTGAAAATGAACAACAATTAATATAAATGATACAATTTGACTGGTGGGTCGTGCACACACGTGCCGGGCAACGGTAACATCTGTTACGAAATTAGCAAATTTAATTAAACTAACAGGAAGGGAATGTGGGTTGTATTGTCAGTAAATATAACGTATCTATACTACAATGCAAAATGGATATTCAATACTTAAACTCGGAAAGGTCTGAAGTTGCCTGAGGAGCGGGTCGAAAGTAATACTTTTCAGCCCTAGTGAGAACCGTATTCAATTGACAGCTAAGAAATTAAAAGAAGAATGAGATTGTCATCATTTTGCAAAACAAGTGTGTTTGGGAATCCACTGTGATACCACTTAAAAGATTACGTGAAAAATGCGTCATTCCAGTTACGAGCTGTGTTTCTTACAGCTCGAAACTGGAATGTACCTATTGATTTTTTTTACCGTGGTAAAAAATCAAATGATTTCTCCCACCCAGGGCAGGGCGGGAGGGACTGTCAGTCTCGTTCTGACTAAAATCCACGGTATCCTTCACTAGCCCTATACGTTCCAGGGTCACGGTAATTCGGTAAGTCCCGCGACCGGAATGTATTGCTTTTTTTACCGTGGTAAAAACATCAAATGATTTCTCCCACCCAGGGCAGGGTGTGAGGGACTGTCAGACTCGTTCTGACTAAAATCCACGGTATCCTTAAGTAGCCTTTTACGTTCCAAGGTCACGTTAATTCGGCAAGTCCCGCGACCGGAATGTATTGCTTAATTTATAATTACCTGCGATATTAATAATACACTTACAGCACCATTTTATAAAATTTGGGTAATAAGCTTTCAAACAATTACTTGTTTGTGAAATCCTTCTGTATTCAAGCAATGCAATCCAACAATTACCTTATACTGGTGAGAATAGAGATCATTTTAATTTCATTGTGTTTATGAGGAAGAACAACGTAAAACCGACCTTATCTTAACTGAGATAAAGGATCACTGTGGTACAAAATAACTGTGAAGGAAATGTACATTCATGGGCATTCATTGACCTCGCAATTTACATAGGATTCAATGGAAAGAAAGAAAGAAAAGGTTTTTATTAACAACAATAACAGCTGTATAATTGATGTAGTAGGTATAACGTCGGTTGTAGATGGGTGATCTTCTTCTTGAAATTTGCTTTTTTAAGGTTCCTTGACTCTCGATCAGGTCGACGTGTAAGTAGGGTTTTCAATACGAAGTTCCGGAGTTTCGTAACTCCGGAGTTTCGGAGCGATTTTAGGCGTTTTTCAACTCCGGAGTTGAAATAGAACACCGGTTTACAAAACCATATAAACATTTACAGAACGTCGAAAAACGCATCCTCATTCTTGAGCGTAGTAGAAGTTGAGTCGACGACACCAACTCTAGTATGATAAAACTCACAGTTCAGATTATATAACCAGAAATGCCGATGCTGCAATGAAAAAAACCTGGCAGCGCAGTTAACTCTTATTTTTTTTAAGTTGTTAAAATCGGTGAGCTAGTATGGTAAGAATCTCTTGGTTCGTTTCGCAACAGGGAGTGGGTAGTGCTATCTATACGACTGACTTTGACTGGATCTATTGGTGGCAGCGGCATGAGAAGCAACGCCTCGTACTAGGTTATTTCTGGATAGGTACTCCAGACGCCTTCAGCTTGCAAGTGTGGATTGCAATGGCCTATTTGGTTAAGGCGTCTGGAGTACCTATCCAGAAGACGCGGGTTCGAATCCCACTAGCAAACTGAAATTTTTCTTTCCTCAAAAATCATCTTTACTGCACCCATTGTTCTCTGGACGATTCTCGTTCCCGATCCCGGTCAGCTACTATACTAACGAGCAAAAGAATGAAATCACTTACTCCGATTCCGCAGTTTTGAATACTGAGTAACTATGTAGTTAAAAATAATAAAAATGGTACCATTTTGACAGGCCTGCAGTTGGTCTAGTGGTTAGTGACTCTGACTGCTATGCCGGAGGTCGTGGGTTCGATTCCCATCCAGGACAAATGTTTGTGTGATGAGCACGGTCATTTTTGTTCTGTGTCTGGATGTAATTTATCTATAATATTTATGTATTTAGAAATATTTAAATATGTTTATCAGTTGTCTAGTACCCATAAAACAAGCTCTGCTTAGCTTGGGACTAGGTGGTGTTGTGTGATAGTTGTGGAATATTATTACATATATATTATTATTTTAACGATTTAACTGTAAACATTAAATTGATACCATAGTCATTAAAATCACGTCATTTTTTAAGGAGCTATTTCAGATAAATTTCAAGGACGTGATTCCATATTTCACATTTTCATTCCATTTCATATTCCACACAGAAATAAGGAAAAGAACATTGCAATTTTATTATACGTGAAAATTGCTCATGTGTAAAGCATAAACGTGTCAAGAGAAAAAATCGCACAGTGAAGTATATAGATGTATGTACTGATTGAAGTCATCTAATTACAATGTACATTTGCGTGAAATTGAAGAAATTTCGTAGCTTGTAATACATTTTTCTTGAAATCGATTTTGACTTCAGACTTCTTTATAAACAATCAGTCAAGTAAAATCGGCCAAGTGCGAGTTGCTATTGCTTTTCTATTGAAGTTATTTGTTACTTTGTTATTGAAAACATTTGAAAATATTACATAGAAGAAACTTTAAAAAAAATAATTACGAAACATTTTAAAATATCACAATATAATTATGTATCTTGAAAATTCTTCCTTTTTTCAAATCTACGCCTCGTCTGAACAGTACGTAGCGCAAAAAGATGATGTTTCTTTTTTTCCCACACTAGGAATTTCTCTTGTGTCGTGGGTGCGTTTACAAACATATAAACTCACACAAACAACATACATAAACGCCCAGACCCAAAACAACTACTTGTAGATCATAAAAATAATTGCGGGAATCAAATTTAGATGCGTTAATGAATTTTACACAAGAGTATAACTGTAAAAAAATGAAGACCATAAAATGCATTTATAATTTTGATTTGTCTGGAAAATGCTATTTGATATTGGCGTGTTCTAAGCTCCTGATCCAGCATTGCAGAAGAAGTTAGTGCTAAACACGACAGTTTGAGATAACGATAAAGATAATAAGAATAATAGAAGAAAGCAGTAGAGATAACACTTTCCAATCAATGCACGAAGTCTGATAGGCCGCGTAGACGTTCGCGTAGCTGCGTAGCACTTCGCGTAGCTACGTAGCATTGCGCGTAGCTGCGTAGCACTGCGGGTAGCTGCGTAACACTTTGCGTAGCTGCGTAGCACTTTGCGGAACTGCGTAGAACTGCTCGTAGCTGCGTAGCACTGCGCGTAGCATCGGCGTAGCAAAGAGAAGACATTCGAATTTGCTGTTCATTAAAACTATGAAAGTTGGTTACGAATTTCATCAATATTATAATTTGTGAAAAATAGAAATGAGGTAAACTACGAGTATATGAATGAGGTATAATTCAGCAAGAAAAACATTCGAAATAATACTAGGTATCACATTGTATTGATGAATAACCATCACGTTTTTCCAAGAAATAAGTAGTCTGTATGACGTCTAGACAGACATATTGTTTGTTTTTCTTGGCACGCAAACAATGTCAATATTGTATGAAGATTAATTCCATTCTTTCTCCTACAAATGTGTGAAAAATAGTATATTTTGCAACTAGTGAATAAAGAGCGGATTTAAAGCGAGGGCCATTATATGAATCAAGAGCAAGCGAAGGATTTTAATGACTGAATCACGACCGTAGGGAGTGATTCATGATGATTGAATCACGAGCGAAGCGAGTGATTCAAGTATTTAAATCCTGAGCGACGCGAGTGATTCAGGCCCTCGATTTAAATCCGTTTTATTCAAGAGTTGCAAACGATACTTTATACCATGACTACGAGAAAAAGAAAGATTTGAGCGATAAAAGATATTCAACGAAACAAAGAAAAGTTTTTTTAATAAGTCTGCTCCACACACACGTGGGTGCGAAGTAGTCCAATCGGACTCGGTCACTGCGCCAACAAGCTGACATTAAAATCGGAGAAATGATTTGAAATAAGAGTAATTTACATATTAGCAAGGGGGTTGTCCAGCATCGCGGTCGATGTCGAATGTACTAAAGTCTTCTAAATTCAAACACCAAAACAGTGCGTAAAAGACTACTTTTACGCACTGTTTTCCGTGAGTAAAAGTAGCTTTTTCGAGGGGGAATGGTATAAAATATATTTTGTATCAAATATTAATTTGATACATTATTATTGCTTTCATTCACGTTTTAGCATATAAATGACATATTTATAAGTAAAAAAGTATATGAGAATATTTTATAAAATATTGGTTTTTTTTTTGGAGTTCTTGATAACTGTACTTGATACTGCTACTATTTTTTATGTTCTTATAATTATAACATATTCTTTCATATTACTTCTAAGCGATGGATTTACACATGGAATGTAACGGTTGTATGTAAATGCTATTTGAACAGAATTGATAACGGCTGTAGGACAATCCAAATGATAAAAAAACCAGCCAAATGCTATGGGACTCGCCCATAAAGGGTTCCGTAGCAGCAAGTAGCATAACATAAAAGTTCTTGTAGTTGGTTGTAACTTTGAAAAGGTAAATTGCGGTTTACGATTTATAAAGTATTCAAAAATTATACTCAAAAGATCTCGTTTAAACCAAGTTTTGTACATCATATGTTTTTTACGCTACGGAACCCTAAAATATCAACACATTTTTGTTATTGAAATGGAGTAAGTGGCCTGCACCGTTATGACGTAGATGTTAGGTTGAATTTACAAGCGCAGGTGTTTCCATTAATTTGCAGCTACACTCAATGTTGACGTTTATTTAAAAATGTAAACTTGCCAACTTGACCTACATTTTTAGCGGAAATAATAAAAAAACAGGTTCAGTCGGGTAAAATCTAGTTATGTCGTTCTGTATGAAGTGAATATGACACGATGATGTGATAATTATTGAAATATAAATGAAAGAACCTGGAAAAAGACATACTTATTTGTCACATGTTCAGTTATTAAAAAAATACTAAGACGAGGGAGCAGTTTTATAAGGGGGGATTACCTGGTTACTGAGTTGTGGAAATCAGATAGGCAGACGTTCCATGTAAAATACTGGTATACAGCTTCAGGTAACATTGGAAGCCGACTATTAAATTGTTGAGAAAGGGTTAGGAAGATTGATTGATTCACTGAGACAAGGTAATGTTTTTTTATCATGACTTCTTTAAGTCTAAGTCACCAATCGATGGTTCTGGCGAAGCCTAGAGGTCCGTAATCTGCCGGAGTTGTGGGACTGTCTTGTAGGAAACCGTGACCCAGGAACGTAAATGGCATTTGAAGGAACACCGTGAATTTGAGTCAGTACGTGTCTTAGATTCCCTCCCGTCCCGCCCTAGGGAGGACTAATTAGATGATGTTACCTCGCTCAAAAAACAACCCTGGTAAACATTGCTCAATCCTGAAGGTAAACAGGTGTAGCTGTTATTATTTACCCACGAGTTTCTTATATAAACCTAATTAATTACTACTATATACAATAATATAACCCACAAAGCCGTTCGATTATACGGGTTGCTTATGCAAAGGATTGCCGCCGGCACATTTATGAAATTGTAATTAACTGAGTACTCAGTTATTGAAGAAATTAAATTTATATACTCACGAGCCGTGGAAGTAATTACGTTAGGTAAGCATGCTTGTGAGCTAACAGAGTTTGGGAATTGTGGCAGCTATAAAATGTTATATATCATTGTCTAACACGATAACATTTTATAACGACACAGGGGCCTCAGTCAAACAGCAGACGACAATCGTTATCGTTCATCAGTCACCAATACATTTTCAACTTTATACCCCAGAGCGTAAAGTTGAAAATCTATTAAAAACTGCTGATCGATAACGAACGAAACAAACTAAAACGATCTGTGAACTTCAATGGATTTTCAACTTTACATGCTGGGTTATAAAGTTGAAAATGTATTGGTGACTGATGGACGATAACGATTGTCGTCTGCTATCGTCTGCTGTTTGGCTAAGGCCCCTGGAGAAATTATAGTGATATGATTCATGATTTTTCTTTCTAAAGATTTTAGAACAAAACCGCACGTACCACAAAAAGTTGAACATCTGTTGAACACAAAATGGCATCCAACACTGTGTAAAAATCTTTAAATTATTATGCAATTCTTGAGCCAAATTATACAAAGCAATTTGTACATACATAAGATGCCAAATTACATAGATTTTCTATCCAATTACACAATCTGGTAGCCTTGATGAGATGTTTTGCCTATCAGGTCTATAATTGATTGAATAATTATCTGCCACACAAATGGTTATGTATCGTGTAACTCAAGCTTATGTTGTCTTCAACAAAGGGCTGTAATTCTACTCAGTAATAGCGATGGTTTATGGTCACTTGAAATTGAAGATCTATTGGTAAGAACAATTTAAAGAATACCACATTACATCTTTACACTGAAACCTGCACGTTTTTTTAATGATAAATAGTTAATTGTGGTTGTATCAACGACGATATATTACTAGACTCCGCATGCACGATCTAAGGAACAAAAACTATTCTGTCAACTCGCTGAGGTTCTACGTAAGCGAGGGGACGGGGTATTAAGTTGTGATTGGCTAACTTAAGGTCTGTTCTGTCTCAAGGTATGTTTACGACTCACAGGAGTGGTGGAAATAAGACGGATATAAGACTTTTTTGCCTAATGTGTTGACAGACATCGGTCGCCAGTTATTAGGAGTCTAGTAATATATCGTCGTTGGGTTGTATTTTTTTAAATTCACCCTACTCTAGGAATCGCTCCTGTATTGTGGAGTATAATATGTTTACAAATATTTCTACTCACTTATACAAACACTCAGAACAGGTACAACTACTTGTTCTCCATACAAATATTTGCTGACACTCGCGGAGCAGTTAATCGTCAGCCACCCTGCCTGGGGTTGCAGAACTGTCTTAAAAGTTTACAGCGGCCCTGCAACGCAGTAGTGGATTTTTTGTCAGAAAAATGTTGACAGTCCCTTCATTCAGGAAAAATATGTACCGAATTATTGAAAATTAATGCTGCTGTGAATCTGTCGGTAAATTAACATTTCAAAACAATAACTTTTCGAAGTAATAAATATAGAAAAGAAAGAAAAAAAAAAAAATTATTTGGCACGCCATAAGCACACAATTACAATTAGAAATTACGAGAATACAATTAATGTAGGAACCGTGTGCCTCACGGCTGTGCCAAATAGGCTCAGTTCAGCATAAAGCCAGGCCACAGGGAGCCTGACACTGGTTTTCAACGGAGCCTTGTGAGACGTCACAGATGTAAATCAGCTTTATAGAGTGTGTGTGTGTTAAAATAATTAAATAATAAATATACATGTACAGTCAGGGGCAAAAATCCACTATCAACTTCTTAAGGCAATAGACTGATGCTTCACTTTGACTTACGTCCTTTTGTAATAAGTTGTTTTAATACTATACAAATCAAATTAACTTATGATATACTTCATAATTTCAACCATCTTTCTACAAGTAATGCTGGCGCAGTGGTAAACGTCGCAGGATTCGTACGCTGCGGCGATGGATCGATTCTCACTTTTTTTTCCAATTATTACTTTATTAATTTAATTTTCAATAATTACTTTATTCTTTTTGTTATTACTAATACTTTTTTAAGTAGGAATTTGATAACATAATTTGTTTTTTTGTTATCATCATCAGCCTATAACGTTCCCACTGCTGGGACACAGGCCTCCTCTCTTGTGAGAGGGAGTGGGCCATAATCCACCACGCGGGCCCAGTGCGGGTTGGCAGATAATTTTTTGTTATAATTACCAATATTAGTCATTAGTGTTGCGTGTCGTTCGTTATAATCACAGATGTAATGGTCATCTATATCTGTGGTTATGATCATAATTTTAGTATAATAAAGCTTTGTAGGTAGACCACAGAAAACGAAACAAAAGTGACAAACGTAAATTATTTTTATTTGTGAGGTAGACATAACTATGTTAGTTCGTTTCGAGTCTCATAATATAACGTTGTTGATTCCTGGTTATTTTATTTGACGATTGTTTACATCAACACTGTTATGGTTTTGCAGTGAAATATTAACAGTGGGATTTATATAAATCTTAAGGGCGAACATTATACCCCTGCATAAAATATGTGGATGAAACTTAAAACAAAATATGAAATGAAACCGGAATAATTGTGAGTATTAACATTTAAATTTTAACTATTTCACATGGCAATATTCTTGTTTAAATAAGGTTCCCTATTCAAAAGTGTTTGTTTAAAAGTAAAAGAAAAGTGATTGATACGTAGGATGTGCTATTATATTACAGTTTTTTCATAATAGTAAAATTGATCAACAGCTGTTTTTTGCATAAAGATAATAATAGTATTCTATGTTTTGTTCTAGTGACGTAATACTATGAGTCTGTGGGATATGAGATATGGCATGATGATGAGATGAGTTGTTAAGAATAAACAGGGACGTCAGCGACGTCCGGGAATGGTGAATAAATATGCAGGAATATGGTTTCCGTGTAACTAATTAAACACGAAATAAATAACCGTTCATCGTGCACTCAACATTGAAGGTGTACATCACCGAATATCAGCTATAAACCGTTATGTTTATGGGAATAAAAAAAAGTTATGATTTTCTCGAGGACCTTTTTTTGATATGAATTTTGTTTATTTATTGTAAATAGACTGAAAACGTAAACATCATCTTATTGATAACTTATTATTTAAGGATTAAGAATTGAGGTATGGTTTCAAACATCTTTTCGTAAAGAAAACGATCCTTAAACTTACCTCAATATTCTTGGATCAGGGTATTTTTTATGCAGTTTGGTAATATTTTTTTTTGATATTATATAACTTTTTTTCGCTAAATTGAACTTGGCGGAACGGAAGAAACTTGATATGCTTAATATTTTTTGGCACCGCGGTACTGGAACGCAAAGGGCAACTGGCCCTTTGTGTTCCAGAGCTGCCATGCTAAAAGGCGTTTATTTTGGAACAGTAACGGGGCATAGCGGCTCTTGAGCGTAAAGGTCAACTAACCCTTTGCATTCCAGGGCCTAACCTAACCTAATCGGTCTGAGTCAGGGTGACCCAAACCCCGAGTTCACTTTGCTCACTCTTGCGGCCCAGGAAGGCAAAGAGCAATTTCCTCTTTGCGTTCCAGGGCCTAATCTAACATTTCCGAGTCGGGGCGACCCGAATACCGAGCTCGCCTTGCTCGGTTTTGCGGCACTGGAACGAAAAAGGCAACTGGCCCTTTGCGTTTCAGGGCCGCGGTGTCTTGATACTGTTTTAAAATAAATGGCTTTAATAATGATAACTTTATTATTTCTTTTGGTAAAGTTAAT
Source organism: Agrotis ipsilon (assembly GCA_028554685.1). NCBI lineage: Eukaryota > Metazoa > Arthropoda > Insecta > Lepidoptera > Noctuidae > Agrotis > Agrotis ipsilon. The sequence continues at coordinate 14,632,479 of CM052969.1, read as the reverse complement.
ACGGTTTTATTAATTTTCTTATAGAAAATAACATACTAAGATGTTCGCAATTAAAATACCCTGTAATTGCTAATTAGCTACGCATAATAAAACTAAGTTTTAAGGGTACCCTTAAAACCACTTATATTAATTTTAAGAGGATATTTTTTTTTAATTTTTAAATCTCTTATTTACTATTTTATTACGTCAAAGATCCATTTAAATCATTTCATAATTATGTTTAAATAGTAAAATTGTATCGACGATTTACTACGACAACTATTTCACATTATATTCAGCTCGAATTTTCATAATTTTAGCAGTTTTATAACTATAGCTAAAACATAGAATTACAATAATTACAACTAAAATATATTATTATTTTTAAATTACAAAACATGCATTTTTATTCTAAACCCTGTAGGTAATAAATTATCATCATTGGTAAAAATTTAGAACGAAATAATATGACAATAAGAAGTACTAACGAAACTAGTGAAAATATTTAACTAACAAAAACAGATGGTCACCATTGCATTGCTTTCATTACCAATGATGTAACATGATTGCGCGGATAGCGTGGGGTCATGATCAATGTGGTTTGAGTTCGAATCTTAGCTACGTTGTTTTGTTTTCATTGATATCAATCTTTAATTTAAAGACGACATTTTTTAATTTTCATTTAGTATTGTTGAATTCGTGACAATATTATTAATAAATAACTTATTAATTTATTATTATTTTGTAATATTTACGCTTATTGTTTATTTTCAAAGAAGTAATATATTATTTATTTTTGTTTATTAAAACAAAAATTAATTTTTTTTTTTCTAACTAGCCAACTAACCAACAACACACAGAAATTCCTAACAAGGCCATTTCTGCCTGTGTGTAAAAATATTTAACCTACAAAAAGTAAACGGCTGCTGCGCGTTATTTGAACTCGCACCTCTTTCGATTAACGCAATTATGTAAACGCCTTAACCACTGAGCTAGCTGGACTCATATTTTATCGTTGAAATTATGAACTCTACTTGAAATGGTTATGTTGATGGATTATTGTGTATCTCGAATTTAGAAGGTCGTAAGTCAAACTAAGCGTTAAGCTATTTCTTTGATAACGAGACACTGCAATTTTGATGCCTACTGTACCAACAGAATAAAATAAAATAAAATGTACAGGTATAAAGAAATATGTTATAATGTATATAGACGTATTTATAGATTTAATAAACGTGTATAAATTGTATAATATCATTATCGTTGTATAAAAACTGAATTTCCGATAATTTTAGCAGCAATTAAATGGACGTGATTTTCACATGAGCCTCGTATCACAATACCGAATTGCTGAATATCAGTGGATCTGTTGAACTTTTTGTTAAAACCTGTACCTTTTTCGGCGGCCATTTTACAGTCGATAACAGTGAAGCGGCTTATCGAGATTTAAAATGAAACAAAAACATTTTATTGCTTTCCATGGCTCGACGGCAGTACCTACAATGCGTCCCGGCCATTTTCAGCTTATGTGAAATGAATTCCGGGCCGTAAATAGGATTGGGCCAAAACTTTTCAAGAATAAAAAGCCAATTCGTGAAATGAGGTTGAAGATCAGCACTTTTTAAATTGGGAGTATCCACCGCATCCAAAAACCACTCTATCGTGGACCATGCTCCGATCATGGACCATGCTCCAGTCATGGACCATGCTCCGATAATAGACCATGCTCCGATCATGGACCATGCTCCGACCCTGGACCATGTTCCGATTATGGACCGTGCTCCAGTCATGGACCATGCTCCGATCATGGACCGTGCTCCAGGCATCGACCATGCTCCGATAATAGACCATGCTCCGATCAAGGACCTTGCCCGGGTCGACGGCGCGTCGTATACCACGCGTGCCTCAAAGACCTGTCAGCAATCTGACGGGGCCCACCTTACAGGGCCAAAGCCTGCTGGACTGGCTCATCAGGTAACCCTGCCCCTGGAATGTAAAGGGCTATTTAAGGATCACCTTTGATTTTAGTCAGTACAAGTCTGACAGTCCGTGCCGCCCCAACCTGGTTAGGAGGACTCATTTGATGATTTTACCAATATAAAAAAATAAAACACAAATCGCTGCAACTCCTGAAAGCCAGAATCAATATTTGGCGATCACAGAAAAGCTGCGTGATGAAACACGACGTTTTAAATTAATGTCATATACAAAAGTTGCCCTTTGCTACTTTCTAGTGTAAGGAAGAAGAAATTACGAAACGAACCTCGCCAGCAGTAGGTAAATCCTTCTCATAGATAAGGAGAAGATATATGAAGGTATTCAGACTATCCTAATAGTTGCGTGATTTAAAAAAATCGATATGCTGAGTTTCGCCTCGTATCTGGTACGGGATTTAGCTAATCGACAGAACTTTAGGCTATTCTCACACGAGACCGTTTGTCCGCGCGGATCGGCGGAGGCTTTTTTATAGTTAGGTGGAGTTGAGTTGGCTTTTAAGACCGTTTCGCGTCCTTGATAGGCATCACCTACATGAAGAGACGGTGATGCTTCGCTCATAATGTGAAGGACTTTATGAAGACAGTGTGTTTTTAGTTCGGGTGCATGTGTGTTTCATACAAGCCAATGCCCTGGTAGGCATTATTACCTCTATGAGTAGACTATGGTAATCTGCCCATGATGTGAAGGACTTTATACAGTGTGCGTCTATGTTGGGTGGTGCATGTCTGTTGGGTAGAAATGGATTACATACAAGTCGTTACGCTTGACCATCCGATCGTGTGCAAGAGCGTATCCGTGTGTTATGCGCCTTATTTTGTGGCATAAAATGCCGGAAAACCAATCAATAACTCAAGCTTGTATAACGTAACATGACGTAGATGTCGAAATAAGATTGAATTCGGTTGCTATATACAGTTTGAACTTTCAATATTATTTTTTCGCCGAAATTCCTGCAGTCCGAACATTCCCATTGGCCTTCTACACTGAAGACCGTGTGTCAGAATGTCAGTGATTAACTGGTTTTGACTTTTCGTATTTTCTTATCATCATTAGATGAATTATTTGAATATGTAGCAGAATCGAAGCTAGATCACGCTATGAACTACGCGTCTTGGTGTGAACTGACCGTAATTTTACTTCTGAAACACTATATATTCGAATAACTTTTGATAGACTGAACCGATTGCAATGAAACAAAAACTAAATGTTACCTCAAGTCACGCTAAATATTTGTGTATATAAGTTATTTACATTGATTTCGTGCATTTTACGTGATGCTCGGACATATAAACATACAAACAGACAAACAGACAAACAGACAAAAATTCAAAAAATGCTAGAAATGGGTCCTATTGGTTGTCCTTTAACACCCTAGCTATTTTTTTTGGATTTTATTTTGATGTACAAAAACGATTTTTCTACAGTTTTATTATATGTATATATAGAAGAATAGATAGGCCCATGAGGGCACTTATAAAACGTCGACAAAAACGTGCTCGGTTCGGGTTGGTCGATTCCATGGAGAAGAACCGGCAAGAAACTCCATGGTTACTCTTTTAAAAATATGGTATGTTGTTTACAAGCTGATTGTTACAATTTTTTAATTACTTCGATATGTGAGAAAAACGTAGGCCTGGTAACAAGGGGGAAGTCCTTACAAAATTAGCACTACAAAAAAAAAGAGAAGAAAAAAAAAATAGATAAACACACGACCTACAGTGTTCTCACACTCACAAACAAGGACTATGACAGAATCTATATAAAAAAAAGAAAGCTATATAAGCTGGGTTACTTCTATACTGTCTTATAAATTGTAAAAAATCTAAACAAAAAGCGTAAAAGTTAAGGCAATACAATATTGCAAGACGAACACAAAAAAAAATAAAATAAACAATGCCTATCGGACCTCCTCAACCCAGTAACTGGGTACGATACCTCATGGTAAGATTGGTTGTCAGACTTAAGAGCTTCTGACTAACAGAAACGACTGTCAAAGATCTAAAAATGACAGCCGGGACCAATGGCTTTACGTGCTTTCCGACGCACGGAACACTTGCTATGAGAGATTGTCACCCATCCACACACCAACCTTGGCAAGCGCGGCTTAACCCAGAATATTGACCTGTAATTATTTAGCCCCGAGCTTCACGATTTTAGTAATTTATTTTAATATTATTAATTAGTAGTTAATTAGGTAACTGAAGTACTAGGTTACTATATGACAACAGTTATGCCCGCAGTCGTATTCGTTAGTTGTCTCAAAGTATCGTACCATTAAAACAAAATATTTAGTAGAAGCAAGATTGGCGGTGTGTGTGTGTGTATTTTCTGTTATATATGACCATGAACGTAGCAGAATGGATAGGTCTGTATTCTTTATATTATCTAAACTTCCTACCTACCTCTATAGAGAAAATATTTAAGTTCATGTCTCTTTACGGTATAAAATATTTCAAATCTCTTTAAACTCCCGTTGCTTGTGATAGAAAATTATGTTGCGCAATAGACTGCTTGGTAGCTTCTGTAGCTTAGCACCGCGGATTCAAACTCAATTACTAGTAAATCCGAATTGACAACGAACATGGAGTCCATGTTCGTTGTCAATTCGGTTCGAGAATCTTGTCCATGTATTTCAATGGCCCTTGAATACTTAAGCCAGGGTTATAACTGGAAGTTTAACCCCTTATTCATAACATCGTTAGACCCGTCCCCCGCCCTACTGCCTCATCCCTTTTTAGTCCTTGTCAATGAAGTGAGGGCTATTACAGACAGAGTTGTCTATCCCCTCCAGGACGGTAAAGTTTGGTATTACACATTTTTCGTGTAATTCTTTGTACCCGCATTATTGTTAATCTTATCAATGGATTTCGGTCATTATTTCTTTATGTATTCAATATGACTTCCGAAATACTTCCTTTTTTAGTTTTTTAAGCAATGGTTTTTATGTGGAATTAGCGGCAAGTCACATTAAGGAAATAGGTATTCAAATTTTTGAGAGCAGTGGTGGTGAAATACGTTACATAAAGCAATGCAGGTGATATAAGGTGAGTTCGAAACCACGACCTTCAGATCGTAAGACAGGGTCTTTGTCAATGGGCCACTATCTATGTTCTACAGGACCTACTGACGAGCGTTTTCGGTTTCTCGAACTTTTTCATTTCTTGAGGTTCGAGAAATCCCGACGAGGATTCTCGACTATCTCTTAAATACACATTTTGGCATTTGTAATAAAATACGATATTACATTCAAGGTTTTGCTTACTTATAAATAAGACTGAGATGAAATAAATAAAATTAGGTAACTTGAGCAAAAAACCCTACTACTGAAACCCGAAATAGAATACACATGTTTGTAAGTTCTGAAGCTCCTGAAAAAGAACACACAAACACCATTGTTATCTACAAAACTCAGAGCACAGATAACGTAATTTCCACGCCAGCGAACTTGCTTACGTAATGTTTCCAATTATGTCGATGCTCAATATCTTTGAGCTAAAGATATCTACCAAAGTCTGGTGATTCATTGTTTGTTTTATCTTTGCGTGTTGACGAAAAACAACTTTATTAGGGTTCCGCAGTCAAAATATAGTTTATAGTTTCGCCATGTCCGTCCGTCCGTCTGTTCGCAGCTTAGCTCAGAGACGCCCAGTACTAGAAAGCTGTAATTTTTTTTTTTTTTTACGTGTTAAAATCATCAAATGAGACCTCCCACCCCGGGCAGGGCGGGAGGTACTGTCAGACTTGTACTGACTAAAATCCACGGTGTCCTTCAATAGCCCTTTATGTTCCGGGGTCACGGTGATGGTACAAGACCCGCGACCCCGGCAGGCTTTAGCCCTCTGAGAGGGGGCCTCGTCATTATGCTGACGCTCTTTGAGGCGCGCGTGGAGCACGACGCGCCGTCGACCCGGGCATGGTCCATGGTCGGGCGGCGAGTTGCCCTTTACTCGCCGCCCGCATGCCCGCGCCTACGGTGGCCGGAGATCGTCTTGTGACGTCCGACGCCGTGGGCGTCCACCACCGCGGGTGGGGCGTAGGGAGGACCTTGTCCTCTCTCTCACGCGGCCCGCCTCCTCCTTCGCGAGCATGACTGCTTCGCAGAAGGAGGCGACCGCTTCCCACTCCGTCTCGCTCCGCAGCATGGCCGCAACCAATGCCGGGCGCGAGAGGTCTCCGCCTATCGCCGCAGTGAGGACACGTCGGTGCTCCGCCCAAGCGGGGCAATCCTGCACCGTATGCTCGACTGTGTCCTCCGGAGAAAGCTGTAATTTGGTGTAAATATACGGATTTGTTGCGCCGAAAAAGTGGTGAAATAAAAATCCTCCTATACACGTAAAGTGGACATGTTTTTTTTTTCTCGCGTACACCTTGGTGTAGGGTATCATTAAATAGGACTTTAAAAAATATTGATAGTTTTCATAAACAATTTTTTGATAAAAAGATTCGTTTGTGAAATAAGCTTCTGCTAAATTATTGCTCGACTCGAGTGTCCCACCCTCTGCTCTCTTTTTTATAATGTTAATTTTGATGAATATTATCACAGTTTATTCACTATCTCTTCCTACCAATTTGTACGCCACGATATGCGGCTGAACATGTTAGAACTTATCTGTATCTCATTATTATCTAATCATTATTATCTATCATTATTATCTTGCATGCAATGTATCATGTACGTACATCATGTTTAAACAAATAAAATTGTACTTACTTACTTACTACTTACATACTTACTACTTACTTACTTACTACTTACTTACTTACTACTTAATTACTTACTACTTACTTACTTACTTACTTACTACTTAATTACTTACTACTTACTTACTTACTACTTACTAAAATACGAGTGAAGGCGTGGGTGAAAGCAAGTGAAATGGCCAGATCTATTTGTCTACATATGTGACAGTTAGATAGATTGTCCAACCAGTAAGTTTAAAATTATGGGAATTGTTGTGGTTGTTTGTTTCTAGCGAGAAATGCGAATTCTAGGTCGAAGATCAGCGTTTATCTTTGTAAAAGTTTTATGGCGGCAACCAGAAAACGACATCTTTTACGATTTTCTGATTAATGTCGTGGAATATTTTCAATCACCTGGGAGTTTTTTTGTACATATTCCTATTAAGTTTTTATTTATAGTTTGTGTACTTATTCTAGAATGTTAAACGTTACATTTAAGGTATTAGTTGTGTTATAAATGCAAGTAATCACTGGGAGTTTGTCGACTTTATTACTTTGTTTTTTGGTTGTCGCTAGTGTTGATATATTTACTTTGCAATTCTAAGGAGTTGGTTTGGGTATGATTTAGCAAACTTTTTATTTTGCTGTGTTCATCACTCTTTCTAACATTACAGGCTGGTAAACTGATGCCAAAGATGGACTTAATGCTCCAACCAGCCCGCGAAATGCAAAATTTCTTGCGTTTTTTGTAATGTTTTTTAATCAACATACAACCTAGCACTGGCCTGCAAATTGCAAAAAACGCAAGATATTTTGAATTTTGCGGGCTGGTTGAAGCATTCTCCATAAGAGGTCGATTAGACATATTTACTACCTTCTAACCACGATATAAGTAAAGAAAGAGCCGTTGACAAAAACAAGACCATCAAACCGGTAAATAAAACCAAAATTACTACCTACTTAAAGTTATCTGTATAACGATATTACATGAATTCCTTTGTATACGACTTAGCATCAAATTATTGGGTCCCTTTGACGGAATATTAAATTGAAGTTTGAGAAATTGGTCCGTCTATAATATAAAAATTCAATTATAGAAAAACGTTCGTGGCCGACGAATTTACTTAATTGGTTTTACGTTATACTGAGTGATTGGTTAAATGAGAGCAATACTTTTAGGGCTTTTAGGGGAAAAGAAAATAGCCGTTGCTTAGGGAGCAATCACGAAAATATGAAAAAAATATAAGCTGCTTAATTTTTTATGACTAGATTTTTTCAGCGGCTCCGCCCTGTACAATTCAAAAATGATTCCACGGGAAAAATAAAATCAGGAAAACTATCCTGTGTTAATCTAGGTTATAAACTATCTCCCCCTTAATAATAAACGTGGACTAAAGTTACGCCAAGGTTAATCCTTAAAAAATGTATGGTTAACCCGAAGATTAACCTTGGCGTAACTTTAGTCCACGTTTATTAATAAGGGGGTCTGTGTAAAAAAATGCTAGCAGGAGGACTGCGGTGGCTTACTTGATAAAACGTCCAGTGTACTGAATCGACAGATCGAAGGTTCAAATCCTGTCTGCAGTCAAGTTTTCTTTCTACAAAAAAAAAAAAAACATTTCGGACGAAAACGGCCCGTCCCTGTTTCTGACGGGAATAAAGCCTGTTACTCGTGAATACACACAAAAAAAAACATTCGTTCTTATAATCTTAGTGTAGACTTGATCCCATAGTAAAAGTTATACTATGATTTCACAGCAATCAATCCGTATATTTAGAGGGTCTTAACATCATAAATAACGACGGCATACACAGGCTGACCTCCAGGTACACAACGCTTTCCAAGGTTGGTCCACTGATCGATGACCATCCGTGACATTACCGAGATAGTTTCGTGCTTTGCTAGTCACGATAAATCGTCTCGGCTGCTATCCTTAAGGCCCGGTATCCACCAAAGCGGAGAGGAGATGTGTTTGAATAACCAATCAGATGTCAACTGAAGCTAAACGGAGAGGAGATGTGGACATCTGATTGGTTATTCAAACACATCTCTCCTCTCCGTTTTGGTGGATACCGGGCCTAAGTTGGGTATTAACCAGTGGTTAGGGGCCATTCGGAGCGAGAAATGAGCCCAATAAAACCCAATTATGACTTCTCTGATTCTTGATTCTCCGTGGCTCAGAAAGCACGTGAAACCGTTGGTCCCGGCTATCATTTGTAAAGAGTCGTTACTGTCAGTCAGAAGCTCATAAGTCTAGCAACCAGTCTTACCAGGGGGTATCGTATTGCTCAGCTACTGGGTTGTGAAGATCCGATAGGTTTTCGCTCCATGTAAAATACTGATATTAAGCTGCATCTGATTCGACTGGAAGCCGATCCCAATATATAGGTAGTTGAGAAAAGGCTAGATGGTGATGATTGGTCCGATCTGAGAATTGAACCCGGAACCTCATGCTTCGCAGTCGCGTTTGGGACCACTTGACTAACGAGGCAGACTCTGAATCTTATTTCACATTCAGTTCTCACCTTTCAAAGGTCACTTTTAAGAGGGAGAGACAAAAACATAACCCTCCTACTGGCGCAGTCGGGTAAAAATAACAACTTCAACAAGAGTCCTAGAAAGTTTGTTTTGAATTTGGGAGCCGACTACCTGTAAAAAAACAGTTGAATTGATTATTATTTGGCCCAAAAAAGATCAAAATAGTGACGTAACTTTTTACTTGTTTTGTATGCTTTTTATTGCTTCTTTTTTACTCGTAAAGTCTGAAAAAAAGGAAATTGTTCGGTTTTGTTCCACCCAGACAGGTTGGAAGGACTCATTCGTTGATTTTTATAGCCCTAGAAACGTGCAAGGATGGTGCTCTAAAAATATGAATAACAAAACAAAAAACCCTTACCAGACCTCGTGCCTCTGATTCTGGAAAGTTGAAAACTACCTCTTGTTTTTAATTAGGTTTGTTCTTCAATTAATTTCTGTTGAAAAGTTTTAACTACCGCGGTTCACCTTTCAGTTTTGAATTGGGTACGAGTATGTCTGGAAATAACGAAAAGGTGTCGGTCGATCACTTAACTATGTGTAATTAGTTCTGCCTCGTAAAAAAATACTATCTGAGTGTAAATTATATCAATTAAGAGCATTACAACTTAAACGTAAAATGTTTTTATTTCCTCGCAGTAGGTGTGAAACGCAGAGTACGCTACTCGGGAGTCAAGCTGCCTTGGCTTGGGCTAACTTGAATCCCTCGCTACACTAAGGATTCTGATGAACCTCCTCGCTGCGCTACGGAGCTACGGAGGTTCACCAGGTTCCTTAGTGTCGCTTCGGGATTCAATACGCCCGTGACGTAAGGCAATGCTTTGCTTGATGCGTAATCTATGTACTATTATATCCTGCCGGGGTCACGTGACCGTCTATGGAGTCTACAAAAAGCGATCTTAGGAACGGAGTGTATTTTTAGTCTCTAAGTCTGACAGTCCCTTCCCATCCACCTAGTGTGAGAAAATTCATTGGATGATGAAAACTCATTGGATGATTTCTACACCCACAAAAAATACCAACGATATAGGAGCTACACTTAGTGCGGGGAGAAGGTAGGTAGATAATATATAAATTTTATAAACATCACGGTACACAAATCTCTTAGTCAAACATTTTTATTTGCACAGGTACGATATTTACCTACATGTTTACAAGACATCGTTACAGTCGAGGTTACCTAGATACTATATTTATTTACTTTCTCTCTTATTTACCTAGTGGTCGGCTTCGGTGAGACAAGCGTTGGTGGATGTCTCAGGTCGAGGTATTCCACATAGGGCACCCGCTGACAATGGCACCAGAGCTACTGAAACCTTATCTATTCGACATAAGGCTCCTGTCAAAATGTTTCATAGGTGCCAGGTGCCCTAAGTGGAATACCTCCACAGGTCTTAGAATTTTTGTTTGAAAGACACGTCGGAACACGGTGGTTCAAAAGATCCCCCGACCGATCCATTCTAAAGTTCACTGTACGTCTTAAGGGCGCCTAACCAGAAAGTTGGCAACGTCGCTTGCTAGCTAATAGCTGTCAATTATTTACGAGTTTTAATTAATTTGGCAATGTTACTGTATGGAAATGAGAAATATGGCTCTGAAGTGCATTAGAAAATTGATATAGGAATGCAATTAAAACACTGAATTTGATGTTGTAACCGTCTCAGGTGTATAAAATTTTATAAAAAAAGCATTTGGAAAGTTTCCAAATGCTTTTTCTACGTCTAAAACTCTGTGTACGCGTTACGATATTAATTATTGCATTCCCTAATCAATTTTTTAGTGCACTACTGTCAGCACAATGACGGGGCCCACCTTTGAGGGCCAAAGCCTGCCGCGGTCGTGGGACTTATGAGCTACCGTGACACCTACATTTAGTATCTAGATGTGTATTATTTATGACACACGTTTCACCCGAGCGAAGCCGGGTTTTCATCTAGTCTTAGATAAAACTATAATTTAAAATAGTTACGATAGCTATTTACTTACTCTTCAAATTTCGTAACAATTGTAGCTAAGAATCTCTTTTCTGCCAATAACTTAACTATGTAAACAAGTAATATTTACTGCGGTTATTGCCTTTAGAAAGTCCTGGAAAGTTTTACAGTAAACAATAGGAAAGTGTCCAGTACCCTTAGCACGAGTTTTCACTCTTTTACTTTACAGCATCTTTCCAGTATTTACAGCGTTTCATGTATGAAAAAATGGAACAGCGCCTCTGGTGTGCGAAGAAAGAACTATTTTTTCCCTTGAAAATTGTCAATTTGAAATTGTCAAAGTTCCAGTTTACTTTACGTCTTAAATACTGAAAAGTCGTGCTGAGGGTACAGAATTTATAACAAGTATCGTGTTGTTTTCACAGCTTAAAGAAACCGGCAGCCATTTAAGGGGTGCCACACAACCGGGGCGGTTAGCGTAGTAGAAGATGGCATGGTTGGCGCAGTGGCTGAACGATTGGCTGCTGCGCTGTGTGTCTCGGATTCAATTCCCGCTCGGAACAAATATTTGTATGGCCTACAGGTAATTGTTCCGTGTCTGGCTGTTTGTGTATGTGAGTTTGAATTTTGCATGTAGGAGAAATTCTTTTTTTTTTTAATATAACCTCTTTTTGTGCAAGTAAAGTAACGTTGTTGTTGTTTTCTTAGTTTAGTCTGTCATCGCATTGTGACCCGCAGACAGGCGTAACACACTCACGGTACATCCGATTTTTATACTTTTTCTATCGATTTATCTTTAGAAACTATCACACAACGCCATCTAGTCCCAAGCTAAGCAGAGCTTGTGTTATGGGTACTAGATAAACATACTTATATATTTCTAAATACATACATAAACAAATTACACCCAGACACAGAACCAATGATCATGCTCATCACACAAACATTTGTCCTGGGTGGGAATCGAACCCACGACCCCGGGGCATAGCAGTCAGGGTCACTAACCACTAGACCAATGGGCCAGTCAAATATGTATAGTGTGTGCTACATAAGTACATACGTAAAAACCCAGTAAGGAAACTGAAGTACCTAAATTAGTATTTCAGATTTGATATTTAGAGCGTAATTTGTTTCTTATTAAGTACACCTTACTCACAATAAAAAAATTTTGAATTCTCCTAACCGATTGCATCAACCGCTGTGAATATTATTGGACCAAATCGGGTCCTCGATCACTGCTAAACAATGCTAGTGTGGAGGACCTTCGTAGAATGCCCCATCTGTTCTACTTAACCGGCAGCGCCTTAAGCACCTTTCAGCTAGAAAATAACCATTGGCAGAGCTGTGTAGGTGGATAATTGACAAAATAAAATTGCAAAGACAAAGATTGAAGTATATCATACTATGGTTTCTATGGCATAAAGAAATATTTGAAAATAACATTGCAAAGATGATAAAATGATTAAAGATTATTGAACATTTTTATTGATATTTGAAAGATGGACGCCATTAGCGTCTCAGTAATACCGTAGAAGAATAGAGCAATCCACGTCACAACTTCTCATGGTACAATTATTTTTGATGCTAACACTGAAGTTTAATTGCGGAGGTTGTTGTAAATTAGCCACAAAAATAATTCCCCACGAAAAAAAGTTTTGATCCTGGAGGAGAACCTAGAACTTTCTTTTCAGATTACAGTACATTGTGTCCTCGATTTCGGTAGTTTTGTGTTGGATTTTATTATGTTGTTATGTTCTGCTATCCGTCGATAAAAAGGAATGGGGTGAATTTATAATAATAAAAAGAAAAGAAAATTTTGATCATATATACAACCTGTTTTTTTTGATATCCCATAACTCTAGGATTATATTCTGTAGGTAAAAATAATACTAAAACTCCTAGAATAGGTGGTCCAAAAATGCATCGTTTCGGAGATATCATCAATCATAGTTAAATTAGGTCAAAAAATGTCACCAGTATGACGAATCTTTACTTCTACGAGGTTGCCAAACTTCGCAGTAGAATAGACCCTCGATGTGTCTAGGTATCTAAGTTTCATTGATAAATACAAGTAATTCATTTTTATTCAAAACCAATCATTCATATTTAAAGCTAAGAAAATGCGACGTTGTCATATTTCACGTAAGGGTGTTTTACATTAATAATCGTGACTTTGCCGAATTATTTTGTATGAAAAATGAAAAAAAAAAATAACGAAGGTTTGGAACATAACTCATATGCCAGTTGATTCTTTGATATGGCCTCAATCATACCCTAGAGTTATGGGATATAAAAAAAACACGTTGTATACATTATTTTACTTTTTTTCGTGGGGAATAAATTTTTGTGGCGAACTTACAACAACCTGATTGCGGATACCGCACTGCGCTCGTAAAGCAAAATCTCGTCGCCGCGCTGCCTTCAGTGTGGGTGGCTCTTAAGAAGTTACACGTAGGCGGCTCGCTTGGAAGTTAATGGCATATTTGACGAGTTGACGGCTATAAAACTTTGTGGTAGTACAGTATTTTTGTTTAAAAACGTCACTTTGTGGGAGTGAGTTCAAAGTGTTGTAAATAATAATAATATTCCACAACTATCACACAACGCCATCTAGTCCCAAGCTAAGCAGAGCTTGTGTTATGGGTACTAGATAACTGATAAACATACTTATATATTTCTAAATACATACATATTATAGATAAATTACACCCAGACACAGAACAAATGATCGTGCTCATCACACAAACATTTGTCCTGGGTGGGAACCGAATTCATGACCCCCGGCATAGCAGTCAGGGTCACTAACCACTAGACCAACAGGCCAGTCAATATCAATATAATAATATCAAATATCGTGCTATGCTGTAGATTTTAGAGTAGCTAAGTAGAGTAGGAGTGTGTAAAAGAGATTTGAAGTTTTGTGTAGATGATGGCCATAATGATCACCGTTTTGTTTTTTTTTTTATCATAATGCGCAACGAAAGTGGACTAAATATTAAAATAGAGGTCAAGTATACAAACAAAAAAAAAAACAATGACATTCACATGATGTTCTAAATAGTCAGGTTAAGATTTATTCGCCGAAAAATGAGTTGAAACTTGTATTTTTCTCTTTCTCCTCCCTAAAGGGATGCATATAGAAATATTGCAATGTAATTAAGGTGACGGTTCGCGCCGGAGACCGCGAAAGGAGACAGCGACAGTACTTAACATTAGGCAATGTATGAGCGGCAGTTCGCGAGCTCACAGCGACAGGAGACAGATATGGTAGCAATCTTCGGTCTCTTAACAGAAACGAATACTTTTTTTTTAACATGTTAAAATCATCAACTGAGTCCTCCCACCCCGGGCAGGGCGGGAGGGACTGTCAGACTTGTACTGACTAAAATCCACGTTGTCCTTCAATAGCCCTTTATGTACCGGGGTCACGGTGATGGAATAAGTCCCGCGACCCCAGCAGGCTTTGGCCCTCTGAGACCCGCCCCGTCATTATGCTGACGCTCTTTGAGGCGCGCGTGGAACACGACGCGCCGTCGACCCGGGCATGGTCCATGGTCGGGCAGCGAGTTGCCCTTTACTCGCTGCCCGCATGCCCGAAACGAATACCTTTACGTAGGAGTATAGTTACGAGATCCTGAACTTAGCTTTGAACCCCCTTAACCGGCACACGTGACTTTATCTACCTACTTCCGTCGAATTTTCGGGGAATTGAGGCGTGATGTGTATTTATTTAAAGGAATTTGTTGGGGCTTATATGTTGAAAAGCGACTTCCCGGAAGGGATGAGTCTCGCAGTTCAAACTTATAGTTTGCTTAGAAAGGTCAAGTTTGGGATATCTTGGAAGCAAATATTTATGTTATACTGATTCAAAATATATTGGCTGGCCCAATCCTACTAATATTATAAACGTGAAAGTTTGTATGTATGGATACTAATATTATAAACGTGAAAGTTTGTATGTATGGATGTTTGTTACTCTTTCACGCAAAAACTACTGAACGGATTTGGCTGAAATTTGGTACACAGATAGTTTATAACCTGGATTAACACATAGGATAGTTTTTATCCCGATTTTATGTTCCCGTGGGATAATTTTCGAGTTGTAGCGGGTGAAACCGCTGGCAGCAGCTAGTGATCCGGAGGACACAGTAGAGCATACGGTGCAAGACTGCCCAGCTTGGGCAGAGCACCGACGTGTCCTCACGGCGGCGATAGGCGGAGACCTCTCGCGCCCGGCATTGGTTTCGGCCATGCTGCGGAGCGAGACGGAGTGGGAAGCGGTCGCCGCCTTCTGCGAGGCAGTAATGCTCGTGAAGGAGGCGGCGGGCCGCGAGAGAGAGAGGACAGCGTCCTCCCTCCGCCCCAACCGCAGTGGTGTACGCCCACGGCGCCGTACGTCGCAAGACGATCTCCGGCCACCGTAGGCGCGGGCATGCGGACAGCGAGTAAAGGGCAACTCGCTGTCCGACCATGGACCATGCCCGGGTCGACGGCGCGTCGTGTTCCACGCGCGCCTCAAAGAGCTGTCAGCAAAAAATGACGGGGCCCCCTCTCAGAGGGCCAAAGCCTGCCGGGGTCGCGGGATTTATTTCTATTACCGTGACCCCGGAACATAAAGGGCTACTGAAGGACACCGTGGATTTTAGTCAGTACAAGTCTGACAGTACCTCCCGCCCTGCCCGGGGTTGGAGGTCTCATTTGATGATTTTACCACGCTAAAAAAAAAAAAAAAAAAAAAAGCGGCTAGTGATATTATAAGTAAATAGGTGTAGATACGTTATACGCGCAAATGTGGCCAATTGACAAACCTTGACTATATTTTTTGTCTCTTTTCACTTGCGATGCCATCGTACCTTAGCGACTAAGCGTGATGTAGTGTGCTATTACAATATTTAGTTATTCATGTGTGCGTTAGTGTGCCGTTTTTGAAGATAGAATGTCGTGTAGGTAACGTATTTCTTCATTTAATCATTGGGTAGGCCTATTGCGAAGAAACCAATCCGTAAGAACTGCTTCCAAGAATGAGAATGACCTTAATCGAGTTGGCGCACTTATTTCAGTTGTTATACGGTTCAAAATGGCGACACGTTCGAATCTCGTATCCGCTGAAATAAATTTTCCGATTTTAGATTTTTTTTCTTTGTTAGAATTCAGTATATTTGTTTGTGTGCATGACGTTATTAACTTACCTATGTATTACAAAATTTTAAAGGCATGTAAGAAAATTATATTTAAGACAAGAATTTGTTGAATGACGTGCATTTCAAAATTAAATTTTTTCTTTTTCGTATTTCACCAATTGTGGGTGTTAAAACTTTTTCAGAAAATTTGAATATAATGGATGGTATACACACCTATTCTCTTTACATGACATAAATCTCTGCCCGCCCGTTTTCCGCGGGCGAGATGTTCGATTTAATCATATCATCATCATCTCAGCCATAGGACGTCCACTGCTGATCAGCCTCCCCTTTTTATCTCCACATACAGCGTCTTCCGGCGACCTTTATAAGGTCATCTGTCCACCTTGTTGGTGGACGTCCTACACTGCGCTTGCTAGTGCGGTGTCTCCACTCTAGCACTTTTCGACCCATTTCACATATAAAAAAGGGAACATCTACCCTGGGGGCCAGTTTTTCCGTGGGCGAGATGTCCCATAACCCTATATTCAAATCTTCGTAATATTTCCTGCATTTTACGTACTGCTCTATATTACATAAGTAATTTAAAATGGAATTATTTCGAAGTAAAGGGATTTTAATCAAAATGCCGAGTCTAAGGTTTCTGACAGTAAGCCAATAATAAAATTGTTCTATGGCGGATGGTCGTCGCCTCGTCCGACGTCACGTGAAGCCATAAATTCTATTATAAGGAGTGTTTCAATCTATTTTATTCATATATATGTATGGTTTATCTTATACTAGCTTATGCCTGCGGCGTTGATTGCGTGATGTTTGTTCTTTATTCCGCTGGTAATCCAGGTTATACTGTGTGTACCAAATATCAACCAATTTCTTTTAGTAGTTTCTTAGAGACACAACAGACATTAAATTATGTTTACGTAATTGATTAAAAAGAAACGATACAAGTGGTTTTGATTTGATTCGAAATTCCTAACGGAGCCGTAGGTGAGGGTGTTAAGGAGCCGAAAACAATACTGCAATCTGCCTAGCCTTTTCTCAACTATATTGGGGTCGGCATCCAGTCGAACCAGATGCAGCTGAATATCTGTATTTTACATGAAGCGACTGCCTATCGGAACTCCACAACCCAGTAACTGGGCAATACGATACCCCATAGTTAGACTGGTTGTCAGACTTGAGCTTCTGACTAATAGTATCGACTGTGAAAGATCTACAAATTAAAGCCGTTGGTCCCGGCTTTAACTGCTTTCCGAGGCACGGAGGAAACTCGCTATGACAGATGGTCACCCATCCAAAGACCGACCTCGGTACGCGCAGCTTTACTCGGCAAAACAGCCTGTATCCGAAAACAATACACTGCACATTAAATTAAATCGTGGTGCGAAAAGCGCCAATTTTCGGGTAAATGTATTGAAAGAACATTCCGAATACTCTGTGCGCGTCTTTATGTAATGTTATGCTAAAAAAACAATTCTTGGATTTCTTACATAACAAATGAATGAAAGAGCTCCTTAATGAAAATCTTCGTAGCTTCGTAACATGAGAATGTAGGCCGAAGTTAAAAAAAACTTCCGTCCATCTGATTGACGCGGGACAGAATAAATTAAGAAAGGAATTCTCTAATAAAAACTGATGACCTAGTTTTTGGAGGGGAGATTATCACGAGAAAGACTCAATATACATAATTATTGCATTTTGTTGATTAGATTTGATAGTTTCTTTAAAATTGTTTTGGTGATTAGACATTTTACTAATAATTTTATAAATATTAAACGCATTATCGCATGCGTAGTGATTTTTTTTCGAATCTTGTCCGCGGTGCGAATTTTTTCTTCCAAAAAAATCTTTGTAGACATTTGTTTCTTAAAAAATCTGAAAATGACACCTTATCAGTTATAACGTCATATCGATGTATAATAATAATAATAATATTCCACAACTATCACACAACGCCATTTAGTCCCAAGCTAAGCAGAGCTTGTGTTATGGGTACTAAACAACTGATAAAGATACTTATATATTGTTAAATACATACATACTATAGATAAATGACACCCAGACACAGAACAAATGATCATGCTCATCACACAAACATTTGTCCTGGGTGGGAATCGAACCCACGACCTCCGGCATAGCAGTCAGGGTCACTAACCACTAGACCAACAGGCCAGTCATGATGTATAGACGTCAGCAGGTCAACCTACCCGAATCTGTCAAATTTTACCAATCGAACATTAACCCTACACTATTGTGATAAGGTTGGAAATCTTTTAAAGTTTGACAGATTGAGGTAGTTTGATGTGCTGGCGTTTGTACTGTACAACAAAGATACACGTTTACATCTATCTGTAATTTGAATTGACAACCAAAAATACTCAAGGGTTATCAACCTACCCCAATTTGTCAAAATCGCAATCGAAAATAAACTTTCTCGTATTGTGATAAAGTTGAAAATCAATTAAAGTTTGCTATTGTTGTGTGTTATGTCTTACATAAAAAACACCCATTTTGTTAAAATATTCATGGAAATACGTTGCCTGACAATGGATCGTAATTTTCTATTCAACACAAACCAAATGGCAATCGATATGGTGCTATTAAATATAGATAGTAACCTCCGTTGTATAAGCATTTATAATAACAGTGATATATTGTTACTAGTTTCAATTTAAGTACTTTTTCGGCTAGAAAAACATGAAAATCTTCGGGAAACTTACAGACAATTGGCGCAGTGGCCGAGCGATTGGACCACTGCGTTCGATTCCCGCACTCAGCAAATATTTTTATGATCTACGAGTAGTTGTTCCGGGTCAAGGTGTTATGTATGTGAGTTTTTAGATACAGAAAAATGTGACACATTCTTTATCTCTGTGTCATATTCTAAGTGTGGGGCAACGTTTATTTAAAAAGAAAACAATAATATATTTGAAGGTCGTACTTGCCGTATATAACTGTGGAAACTTGCGAACGGTCCACTGGAAACCAAAAAGATAACAACAAAAGAAAGTTATTACTAATCAAAAAACTAGAACCTAAAATGTTTCCTATGCTTATAATATCAATGCTTATAGATCTCAGGATTCTACTGAAAATCTTTGTTGGAAAACCCAATAACACTTTGCTCCGCCTTTGGATCTAAAACATGTCTTCGAACACAGCGAGTAATGGGCGACTCGCTGTCCGATCATAGACCATGTCCGGGTCGACGGTGACGGCGCGCGCGTTGAACACCACGTGCGCCTTAAAGAGTGTCAGTGCAATAACGGGGACTTTGAGGGCCAAAGCCTGCCGGAGTCGCTGGATTTACAAATTACCGTGACCCTGGATCGTTAAGGGCTATTGAAAGACACGGTGAATTTTACGTCAGTACAAGTCTGACATTCCATGGGTCCCACCCATGGATGATGATTTGATGATAAAACATCACCACGATACAGACAGCAGTATAGCTAGCAACCACTGAACTAATTACTGCGACCCTGGATCGTTGATGGGTATAGAAGAACATGGTGGATTTTACTCAGTACAAGTCTGACAGTCCATGGGTGGGTGGACTCATTTGACGACATTACCACGATAAAAAAAAAATACAGCAGTATAGCTAGCAACCACTGAACTAACGAATTTGATTGAAAACTTCCAAAATATTCATTGAATAATTTCACGCTTAAACATTCTAATTTAATGAAAAGCAAACTTTCCTAAATAAAAATAATATTTGTAGGATACCGCTCCATGGATTACCTTGTTTATATTTATTTTAGGTTACCGGAAAGTTACGCATGGCTGCTTATATAAAGCGGTAAAGGGTTTGTTGATCTAAAAATTATGAATGGAGCCATAATATTTTCCTTCTGGAAGGCTGGAGGCTTATCTTAATGTCTGAAAACAATATTGTTTTAACTTTATTTACTTCCTGTATAATCCCTCCTACATAGCCCACAAAATAAGCAAGCTGAAGTGGCAATGGACTGATTATAGTATTCGTACAAACGGTGACCAAAGTCAAAGTCAAATCATTTATTTCAATTGGGCCATCAAAGAGGTACTTTTAGAAGTCACATAATTAAAATTACACGGTGTTCCGTTCCGTTTTGTGACCGTTGGGATAGGCGTGTCCTCGAGTGGAGACTGCGAATCGGCAAACTTAAGGAGGGACGTTCTCAGGCAAGTTGCAGCAACGAACTCCGCAAGGTGGCTATCTCTTGCGGTGGACTTTTATAGGCTGATGATGATCCTACGTTGTTAGCCTCTCTTAAAGCCATCCAAAGGAAAATGTATCTCTATATATCTCTTCTTATTCTACTTTCTAACTTTATTGTTTCTTTACTGTTGTTGTTACGTGTGTTTATAATCGATTTTTTTTCTACTCCATGCATGGTTACATAGACTATTGTACTGCATAAAGAAATATGACAACTTCAAGCATTTTCTCGCTCTGTATTCACTGGCTACTCAGCTCAGAATGAATGTAACATCTATGTAGTAGAACTAGCGTGTTGTAAATTTTGCATACATCCAATTTATGTGTTTCGCATACAAACGCCTTTGAGAGTCGATGCGGGCTCCAATTAGCTGTGTGGTTGTTTGATCTTTGGCGATACACTGCGACGTACACAAGTAGGCAAGCTACTTTATACTTTAAGTGAATAGAAAACTGTGGGGTACTGCCTCACTAGTGCTTTAGAAGAAACAGGTATTTACTGTACCTGTATCTTCTAAAATCTAAAGCAACAGTGAAAGAGGTATGAAAGATACTTGCCTACATTTTGCTTTTTTAATTTGTTTTCAAAATAGCAGTCACACATCAAATCTGTCAGTAGCTGGTATTAATACATACGAATATCTAAAACGCCTAACGACGTAAAGGCGTGGCGGCACCGCGAGCATTCACCTGTAATGTAACGTTAAGGCGCTCCCTCACCGCGAGAATTCATCTGTAATGTAACATAAAAGTGCGCAATTTGAGGCTCTATAGTCTTCGAATGTTCGAATCTGTAACGTTACATTATAAGTGAATGCTCGCGTTGAGGGAGCGCTCTTACAGATTCGAGCATTTTATCGGTAAGGGAGAAAACAATCGAGCATCACAATGCGCACCTTGTATCAAGTCTATTCTAAATGTACGCGAATGCTCGTCAGTCAGAGAGGTAGTATTGTAATGTAATGCTCAAAGTCGAATCTCTATTGTTACATAATATACATAATAATGCCTGCAGCTGTCCGTGTCTTAAAAAAGTTCCACAAACAAAATATTTAGGTGTAGTCTTAGACCAAACATTGTCATGGTATCCCCATCTTGAACAAGTCAGTAATAGAATTAGGAAACTCAGCTGGATGTTCATGACACTAAGATTTGTGGTTCCAACTAAACTCATAGTAGACGGCAATAAACATCCCAGGAATCTTCTCAATGAAGTATACATTGCTCTTGTGCAATCGGTCCTCACCTATTGTATTCCACTGTGGGGAGGAGCAGCTAAAACTAAATTTTTAACGCTGGAACGTGCACAGCGAGGTCTAATTAAAATTATGTACTTTAAAAAAAGAAGATTTTCCACCGAAAGCTTGTACCGGATTAGTAATTTACTCTCTGTAAGGAAATTGTATATTGTTCAGGTCATCCTCAGGAAACATAAGTCTCTACCGTATCATAATACTACACAAGCAAAAAGAAGAAAATATTTAATTGCTGATACTCCCGGAACTAAATTGAAATTCACAAGCAGACAATTACACAAACGCTCAGCTCAACTTTACAATAAAATAAATAAATACGTGTATGTGCATAATAAAAACAGGTACAATTGTAAAACAAGCATACTAAACTGGATTAAAACACTTTCATATGATGAAACAGAGGCCTTGTTACAAAATACTGAGTGATTAGGCAAACCACATATTATTCACCTTATTCTATATAAATAATCTTCACATTAATTAACACACAGCACATCCTCATCATTACATACAGCACACCTATATGACTATACACACTACTCCAATTTCACACACACCATTCTCACCACACAACACGCACTCCACACCACACTACACACACCACACTATTCGTAACGTGTAAATTAGAAAAAAAAAATTGTCTTTGTTTATTTTATTTTTGTTAACTTTTTATGTTTAAAAGTAGTTTTAAGAAATAAAACACAAATTATGATATCTATCTGTATTGTTATGGAAGAGCAGAGCCTTCTAACACAGGCATTGTCTGCCTAAAAGGAGGCTTCAAATACGAATTTGTAACAATACCCTGATTGAGACCAATAAACTATTTTATTATTATTATTTATTTTTTTTGCTAGGCGTCAATTTCAAGCTCATGCTGCTTACCTCTATAATAAGCTACACAAAAAATGTACAATATATAACCTTCAACTCCATGTATGTAAAAAAACAATTGTACAAGAACTTGAACCGCTTGGGTATCATGATACAGAAAACTTATTATTTAAATACGAACACTAGACAATGTCCACGACTTCTAGTGGTATACTTACCGATCCCAAGAAAATGCATCGTAGGGCTAGAAGTCTCCCAATACAAGTAATACTAACACCGACCATGATACAGCTACACACACACACATACCATTAAAATAACACACATATACAGCACACACACACGCACACTCACACATATACACCACACACTCACACATATACACATACATACATACACGCACACTCGAGAGTGAGTTATACCAATATCTTTGCTATTCCTAGGGAGGAGCAGAGTCACCCAACACAAGCATTCTACTTGCTTCCTGGGTGGTTCTATCCCCTTTATGTTGTACCCGAAATGTTAACGAAATAAACGATTTTTAATCTTAATTAATTAATTATTTATTATTATTACACGCGAATGCTCCCGGTGAGGGAGCTCTGTATGAAAATGCCTAACAGTTAAGGCATTTTCATACAGAGCTTCCTAGAAACATTCCTGGAATTCATCCCAGTGTACTTATTGTGTAGTAGTAGACTTTAACTAGAAGTGTTGCATTCGTAGTATTTCTTTTTACTGTCAGAAAATTGTGATCAAAGAGCATTGAATTCCATACTTGTACAGTCGCGTCCTCATAATATTATGTAAGCAAAGATAAATTGTAATTTTATGTACTTGGCATAGCATTAAGGTTCTTGTATCTAAAAGCTTGCTTGACATACTCGTACTTACCTAATAATTTACTATTTGTTAATAAATTATTTAAACGGTTACTTATTTTGCTTTTTGTTTCAAATTGGTCCAAAATGTGAATGTTTATTTGATTAAAAAAAAAAACGATATAGTAACATTAAGTGTGTTGTTCCTGATCCTGTGTTACTAAATGGCTTTTGTCAAGATAGGAACCTCAAAGTTATTTATAGACCTAAACCTATACTGCTGTCTACTACAGTGTCATTCCAAATCTAAAATATAGACAAAATAATCGACAAAATAGACTAAATGTGAACTTCTCCGAACCTATCATGTGTTTGCGTGCAACCGTACCTTAAATTCGAAAAGGTTGTTCTGAAAATAGACACAGTTTGAGGCAGGGCCAACGAAAATGGATATAAAACTTTTAAGAAGTTAAATTGGACGTGTGGTAGTGGAAGATATTTAATTCTTATTGTACGAGTTTCAAACAATTATGTTTGTATCTGATTGAATCTTGTTTTTTTACGTGGTAAAATCATCAAATGAGTCCTCCCACCCAGGGCGGGAGAGACATACTGTCAGACTTGTACTGACTAAAATCCAAGTGTCTTTCAATAGCCCTTTACGTTCCAGGGTCACGGTAATGAGTTAAGTCCCGCGACCCCGGCAGGCTTTGGCCCTCTAGAAGAGTGTCCCGTCACAATGAGGTAAATCTCGGTTGGTAGACATTATGATTCGCTCCAAAATGGGGATCTAATCTCTAAGCCATAGAGTGTTGTCGGAAGACCGGGTTGGTTTTAGTGAGATAAGAATCGAACATTTCCTAGTTTTATCTTCAAAGACCGGGTGCCTTCAAAAGGTTTCGTAAAAAAAAAAGAAATGGTTCGTTTTTCCCTGGGCTTGGAGAAGCCCAGAAACTGATCCATCCAGAAACTGTAAAATCACCGGTAGTAAGTACGATTCCAAGTAATCTCGTAACTTATTTCTATAGCGCCGTGCATCTTCTAACACCCTTTGTTTGGAGACTTTATACTTACTTACATAAAGATAAAAGAAAAGATAATTATAATATTATACTAACTTAAAAATAATCCCACAGTGAGATAAAATTGGTGTAAAAATCGATCTGTTTATACAACGTGTAACGTTAAAATCGTCATGCTGATGGGCTCGATCAATTTCTCATTTTGTATGAAAAACCATTTTCTTTTTGCGAATTTCCAAAAGTCTTAAAACAAACATTGTTTAGTAACATGGGCTGAGTTACCCCACGAAAGGTTTTGCACTTTTAACGTTACACGTTGTATACCAGTAGTTTTTGCCTGAAAGGGTTACGAACTCCGTACATCCCCACAAACTTTTATGTTTATAATATTAGTAAGATATTAAGTACGATTCCTTATTTTTTACTGAAACACAAACCTCGACAAATTGATTCAATCTCCTTCAATGGACGTGACTGCCGCAAGACGATCTCCGGCCACCATAGGCGCGGGCATGCGGGCGGCGAGTAAACGGCTACTCGCTGTCTGACCATGGGCCATGCCCGGGTCGACTGCGTGACATGCTGACGCTCTTTGAGGCGCGTCGTGTTCCATGCGCGCCTTAAAGAGCGTTAGCAAAATGTCGGGCCCCCTCTCAGATGGCCAAAGCTTGTCGAGGTAGCGGGAATCATTCCATTACCGTGACCCCGGAACATAAAAGGCTATTGAAGGACACCGTAGATTTTAGTCAGTACAAGTCTGACAGTGGGGGTGGGAGGACTCATTTGATGATTTTACCACTTAAAAAAAAATGGACGTGACTACCATTATCGTGCACTGAATGAACAGTGTCCGTACTCCTTTTTGTTACGATCTACAGTCCCGACTACTCGGAAAACCACAGCAAGAATACTGTCCTTCCATTGTCATTGCAAAGTGACCTTTATTTCGTAGTGCTAAGGTTTATAGTTACAATAATATAAGATTTGAAATACACTGAGATTTTGAAAGGACAAGAGTATTTGTTTGTTACAAAAGATCGGCCTCTGGACGAAGAAGGTATACTTAAGAGGTCAACATACGACAGAAGTGGAAAGGACGAGAGATGTCTGTAATTGAATATTTGCTTTGCTTAGTTGCAATTACTGTCTTTATGGGATATACAACATTGAACGGAGCGTTCCTTGCCCTCGGCTCAATAGTAAGGGTCAGGTCAGACATCAGACGCGTCGCGACGATATTGGAAATGTATCTTTTCGTGTAGTCTGTAAGTACCTTTGTTAGTTACATTTTGAGTCATTCAATTGAAACATGCGCGCAGCATAAATTAACCCTAACTTTATACATCAAAGTTTGTGTTAAATCGGGTACATATTTCAATTTTTCGCAAACTTTTTTTTGATGTTAACCCAATAAATAAATAATCCAAGTTTGTGACCTCGAGTGACCAACACAACCACAACACAACCTTGCCAAAATTGAATTTTGAAAACTTGGAAACTTTTGGGCCTACAGAGAAAATTCTAGTCTCATATTGTAGCAAACTTTAAGTTCACAAAGTTATGATTCTGGAAAAATCAGAACTGTCGGATTTGTTAAACTACTCACCCCAACGACGATATATTACTAGACACCGCATGCACGATCTAAGGAACAAAAACTATTCTGTCAACTCGGTGAGGTACTACGTAAGTGAGGGGGACGGGATACTGCGTTGTGATTGGCTAACTCAAGGTCTGTTTTGTCTCAAGGTATGTTTACGGCTTACAGGAATGGTCGAAATAAGACGGATATAAGACTTTTTTGCCTAATGTATTGACAGACATCGGTCGCCTGTTATTAGGAGTCTAGTAATATAATAAATCGTCGTTGACCTACCCTTTATTTTCAGAAGCCAAGGTTACTGGACTACAATAGCGTCCCTAAAAGTGAATCTTAATCTTGATGACATCTGCAGAATCACCAAGATAAAGTTAATTAAGAAACAACGTAGAACTTAGAAGTAAGCTTATATCTGCGAGGCTTTTCAGTTTTAATTGACTTCGACTTTTATCCGAATAGATTTTCCATTCGCGTTGACCATCTTTAATTATAAGTTTAGCCCTCAGTAAAGTCATGACTTTACAAGATCTCGTAGAAGGGAGTTAAACTTGATTTAAGGGTGTTGCTTCATTTTTCGGGTCGACAAATTCGATTAGAAATTCGTTTTTGATTTACAAAGTTATAGCAATGCAATCACTATAGTGTTTGTATTGCGATACCCACACAAGAATGGAAGATAATTATCATTCCAAATTAATGTATAAAAAGAGATAAATAGCTAGTTTTGGCATTGTATCTCTGTCACACACTACATAATGTCTGACTTTCGTCACTGAGAAGTTGCAACTAGCCGGTTGTTCCTTTCAAATGGATTTTTTGCAATACTTATCGATGATATGTAAAAAGCATGGTTATACTTATAAAGTACAAGTATGTTAGCATATTGTCTCATCGTTTTAAATAAATTTCAATGTCATAAAGGGAAACGTTTTCAATTTTAGAATCGGAGCTGGCAGCACCTGAAATTGATTCTCTGATAGTCGATACAGATATCGAGGCCATATGGAAGCCAAATATAGGTCTGCGGTCTACGATTTACAAATCATTGTATTAACTTCAGTCATTTGTGATAGTGATTAACGTCAGGTGACGTCAGTTCGGCACAACTCAAACTAAAACTAACTAAGATATTCTTCAAAAGACCACCTCAGACACCTGCATGGTTCTCATAGTACTTTACAAATACAAAATTGTCTGGACTTTAAAAGAGACTGTGACCTCTGAGTTTGTTTAGGATGTTTCTTCTCAGAGTAGTCAGGTACGAAACACCGGCCCCATCTAGTTTAAAAATAGTGTCTTTTTGACATGTAAAAGAGTTTGTAAAAACCAATTTGCTGAATAAATATCAATTATCATTTATTTGCGTTCCCGGGTCGACAGCAGCGTTACACGTTCAATGATTATCCCAAGTAAAAAAAAATATTTCCGAACGTAAGCAACGTCCTTCACTGGACAAATTTTGACGAAGGCAAAAGCCTCAATTGGGCGAACCTTTTTCAAAAGCCCAGTTTAAGCCTCGTTTAACAACACTTGGAAGACAACACACTTGAATTTCAAACGAAAATGTTTGGCTGTTTGAGCAGCGTTGTACACAATCAGTATGACTTTCTAGGTCACGATACAGACCTTCTTTCAACTGTGTCTCCGACTTCATTCAACCTCCGAGACAACCTGCTCTTTTCATTTTATTTTTGAACTCTTAAAGCCGTTTCACCTGCGAGGCCAAAAGAGCAAAGTGTCTTATTGACTGGCCTGTTGGTCTAGTGGTTAGTGGCCCTGACTGCTATATGCCGGGGGTCGTGGGTTCGATTCCCACCCAGGACAAATGTTTGTGTGATGAGCACGATCATGTGTTCTGTGTCTGGGTGTTATTTATCTATAATATGTATGTATTTAGAAATATATAAGTATGTTTATCAGTTGTCTAGTACCCATAACACAAGCTCTGCTTAGCTTGGGACTAGATGCCGTTGTGTGCAGGGCTCTAATGAAAAATCTCATCTAACTTATTAAGTCTGTGCTGTCATCTGTTTTTGCAATGCAATTACTGGGCAACACGGTGCCGGTATTGATTGTCCGGGCAGCCGCATTATTGCTCCAGTACCGAGCTATAGCTTCTTTTTAAAAGGAAACATGGGAGAATTGAAAAATAGGTAAAGATATGTGAAATTTTTTAGTGTTGCGCAGTGCCCGAATTACCAAGAGTTAGTGAGACAGTGCGAAAATATCTATTAAAATATGTGTGCCATTTAATGCGGCTTCTATTTAATAACATATTGTCTACTGAAATCTACATTGACGACAAAATTACTAAGTCAGGCAATAATCAAACAAAAAATCTGAAAATGTACATTTTTTGGCATGCCAAGGCGTAGTCGATGAAGCCCCGCTGCGCAGGGTTCCTATTTCTGTAAGCAGAGCTTATAGGAACCCAACTTAGACTAAAATAATTGTCGAATGTGTTTGTGATATTCGTGACTAAGTATTTTTTTGGCCGAGTTATTAATTCTGTGGCTCTGTATAATTCCTTTAAAATAGCACACAAAATCAACGTTTCGTAGTCCCCTAATCCCTATTCTAAAAGTTGTCTGATTATTCTACTTTATTAAACATTTCTAATAACTTTTAAAGCCTATGTATCATTTATATACAACGTGTAACGTTAATAGCGCACTACCTCTCGTGGGGTAACTCAGCCCATGTTACTTACTAAACAATGTTTGTTCTAAGACTTTTGGAAATTCGCAAAAAAAATAAAGATTTTTCATACTGATAGGCCCGATCAATTTCTGATTTTGTATGAAAAAGCAATTTTTTTTGCGGATTTCCAAAAGTCTTAGAACAAACATTATTCAGTAAGTAACATGGGCTGAGATACCCCACGAGAGGTTGTGCGCTATTAACGTTACACGTTGTATATACACAAATGTGTGAACTTTTTAAAATGGGTTAAATTACTATGAAAGAAAAAAAATGTTTGAAATGCCGTACATCGTACACGCTCTTGATGGGGTATTTAAATGTTCTTTCCGTCATTATATAAGCGTCTTTTGTTAACCTTTTAGCAACAGCAGTGTTTACAACCTTCGTACGTAGACGAGTTATTTTGCTATTCACTGCTCCTTGCTATTCATGAATAGATGTGGCGTTCTAATTAACATTTACTAATGAAAGTCAGGGTGCGTATTTTAGGTTATTTTGATGTGGTTTCCTCAAGCTTCTCTGTTGTATGTCAAAAGCTTTATTCAGTAGGTACACACGGCTACACATCAAGCTATGCAAAACAAGTATTAGCTGGCCATTCATTGTGTGTAAAAATCGTGTGAAGCGAGACCAAGACAGACTGGTTTTTTATAGCTTGATGTGTAGCTATGTGTACATGTTGTCAAACGCGATTCAGAATAAAGACTGCTACTCTTATTTTGCTAAGTAATTTCTTTCTATGTTTAACTAGAACGTTAGATAAGTTAGGGCTCTAGCATTTTTTCTAAATTATTCACGTCCTGATTAGATGCTAAATGTCCCTTCAATAGCCTCTTGAGTTCCAATACGGTAATCTGATAGAGTTTCTACAGTTTCGGATAAAACTTAGCCTTATTAAGGACTAGGCAGGACGTGTGAAGGAGAGGACAGTGTCCACCACACGACC
Organism: Agrotis ipsilon; assembly: GCA_028554685.1. Taxonomy (NCBI): domain Eukaryota; kingdom Metazoa; phylum Arthropoda; class Insecta; order Lepidoptera; family Noctuidae; genus Agrotis; species Agrotis ipsilon. The sequence continues at coordinate 14,602,822 of CM052969.1, read as the reverse complement.
CAGCCGCAGTGGGAAACGCCCACGGCAACGGACGTCGCAGGACGATCTTTAGCCACCGTAGGCGCAGACATGCGGACGGCGAGTTATGGGCGCCTATAAAAAGGCTATATACAAGCATACGAATCAAATTTCGATCTTTGGCTCAGGACCGAAAGATGACATTTCGGCAGCTCATATGAGTATTGACTATAACAAGTAAAAACGGGCCATTCCGTACCAATAAGCCACAAAACGGGGTTTCCTCATTATATATCCGGCGTCTCATTTCCCTATTTTGCCGAACTGGTTTCCTTTTCCTAAATTAATGGCATCAACAAATAAACCTTACCTTACCTTTTCAGGGGACAAACAAAATGGCTACGTAAAATTTAATTTCGGGCAGGGTTTTATGCCCTCCCTTAATTATAAGGTAAAGTTTGGATTTTGTGACTTAAAAATATTGTAATGGCTGAATGGATTAAGGAATTAGAGTAAATTAAAGTAGAACGTAGGATTTTCTTCCCAAAAAGTTTGACAGTGAGGTCAATTCAAAAAAATATTAAGAAATATGTTACAAATATTTGGTAATAAACGGGAGACTAACTACTATGCTCACGAATGAACTTATCATCACGTCATCCGTTCATCCGTGATCATGGCCCTTACCACAGTCACTGTGGTTTTTTTTTTTTTTTTTTTTTTAGGTGGTAAAATCATCAAATGAGTCCTCCCGCCCTGGGTGGGGCGGAAGGGACTGTCAGACTCTTACTGACTAAAATCCACCCGTGTTCCTTCGGATGCCCTGTACGTTCCGGGGCCGCGGTAACCTGGGTTAAGAAAAAACCCGCGACCCCAGCAGGCATTTGGCGCGAAACACGATGCGCCACCAACCCGGGCTTGGTCCTCGGTCGGACGGCGAGCCACCCATTACTCACCGTCCGCAAGCCCGCTCCGCCGCTGTGCCCTCTGCTGATCAGAGGGACACGCGTTGGAGCGTCCACACGACAGGCTATTCGCATACGGGCAAAGAGACTCCTTAAAGAAGAGTTTTTGCCCGCATCCCAGGGTGCACCGGCCCGAAAAACTGGTCTTCCCCCCGGACGTATCCGAGAGGGAACTCCAGTCCACGGGCGCACGTGGAGGTTTCCTGCCTTAGCACCCCACAGTCACTGTGGTAAGGGCCATGATCACGGATCTGTGCTGAAATATCGGAAACTCATGGCAAATAATAAACATGGTAAATATCCCGTTTTAAACCCAAATACATATAATTGTAACACAATGGCAGTCTAAAAACAAAAATGTTCTTTTACTCCAAACAAATGTGTCGCGATGGCCTAATTGTTAAAGTCTAGAGTACTTATCCAGAAGACGCGGATTTGAGTCCCACTCGAAGCTGATTTTTCTGTTCTCCAAAATCTTATAGTAATGTTCTTGTTATAATAACGCCAAGTATCAACGAAATCGGGTCGACGGCGCGTCGTGTTCCACGCGCGCCTCAAAGAGCGTCAGCATAATGACGAGGCCCCCACTCAGAGGGCTAAAGCCTGCCGGGGTCGCGGGTCTTATACCATCACCGTGACCCCGGAACATAAAGGGCTATTGAAGGACACCGTGGATTTTAGTCAGTACAAGTCTGACAGTACCTCTCGCCCTGCCCGGGGTGGGAGGTCTCATTTGATGATTTTACCACGTAAAAAAAAAAAAAAAGTATCAACGAAATAATTGTCAATTCCTATAAACCACGGGCTAAAACTACCACAAAATACTTCCATATTTTACGTTTTAAGAAGGAGGACGATTTAAGAAAGGAATTTTGCAAGCCGAATGACAGTGAAACTCCTCGGAGAAGCGTCCTCGAGAAACATTCCAGCTTTATTGGTGTCGGCCTACAAAAAGGTCAGGGACGTAGTACTCTGTACCGGGACGCGTGTTTGAACAGGTGTATGAACTTGGATTAAATAAAAGGTATTCGTCTTGTAAGGATTGTGGCGGTTGGTATTATGTCAGAGCTCATCTTGGGTAGGCCGATAGGCCTTGTTTGATACGGAAAAAAGATGGTTACTTTACAAGCAGCATTTTATGTTGTTCTTATAAATGTCTTAAGCTAAAAATGAACTGAAATAGTATTGTAATTTAAAATACAAGGAGCCTGTATACATTTTTTTGAATTTTTTAAGAAATTGAACCTTAAAATTAAAATTTTATGAGTGTAACGAGCTTTTTGGAAAACAGGAATGAAATGTCAAAAAAATCTATTTGTACAGAACTTTCATAGTTATTTCAGAATTGTAGATTCAGTAGTTTCGGAGATAAGGGGTAGAATGGTATTTTTTCGTCTATTTTTTTTTTGGATTTCACTGGTTTGTTTGGTAAATTGATCCTAGCTGTAAATACCATTCTGTTTAGATAGCCTAGACTTCCATATGGTGTAATAACTAAATGACAGTCTTCATTGTTACAGCGCGATGCACACTCCGCGCACTCTCAAGGTGGAGAACTGCTCATCCCATTGCACCACACCCTCAGAGAGGCAGGAAAACGTGGTTTCCGTCAAGGTCGGCTTAATACACATCAACCCAGCATCCAAGTGAGTACCTGTACTTAAAACTAGTCATTGTTTTTAGTGAATGCAGTTAACTGGAGGTATAAAATCCAGAATGAGGTCTTACGGCATAAGATCAAGGTAGATATTGTCGAAATCTGTAGCAAGCTGAAGTAGCAAGCTGAAGTAGCAGTGGGCTGGTCATGTTTGCCGCAGAACCGACGAAAGGTAGAATAGGAAGGTTCTCGAATGGAGATCGCGTGTAGGTAGATGGAACAATGACCTAAGGAAGGTGTCTGGCAGTGGCTGGATGAAAAGAGTAGGAGATCGTGCGCTGTGGCGCTCCCTGGGAGAGATTTATGTCCAGCAGTGGACTGCAATATGCTGAAATGATGATGATGAGTTAGCTGGCGATTACCCAGAAGGAGGTAAAGAGACGAGTTTGGCTCATACCGTGAGGGCTGGTCCAAGTGGCGCTAAACTAGAATACTTGGAAAGACTTGGGGAAGAACTTTGCCCAGTAGTGGGACTAGAGATGTAAAAAAAAAGTTGGCTGAGCGATCAACTGCTGCCCAGAATGTCGCTTCGATCTCCGTACGGAAAAAATATTTGTATGATCTACAAGTAGGTGTTTTGTGTCGGGTTTCTGTGTTTGTGTACCTATGTGAGTTTCTATGTTTGTCTGCATACCTACGATACAGGAAATATTCCAGCTGTGGGGCAACGTTTAAAAATAAACTTTGCTAGATTGCTCAATCAGATTAAACGGCCCGTTTACGTGAGAAGTGCCTTAGCGCAAGACGGCAAGCAGTAAGATCAACTGTAAAGAAATGTTTGTAAACCAAAGTCTTCAATAGGCTCTAATAGTTATGAGAATTTTGTGTTGTGACGGTACGGTTGGTGCAATGCCCGAATGATCAACTACTGCGCTGCGTGTTACAGGTTCGATTCTCTCTTGGGAAAAATATTAATACGATGACCCGGCAAACTTCGTACCGCCTCTTTTTATCACCTTTTTAACCTTAACTGGACTTTCAAAAATAATTCAAAGCCAAAATCAGCCAAATCGGTCGAGCAGTTCTCGAGTTTTAGCTAGACTAACGAACAGCAATTGATTTTTATACACAGGGGGGAAATTTTATTATGAGCAATATTTTAAAATCGGGCATTACTAGCGATACTTATCGTATTACGGAACTCAAAAATTCTCTCTTTTCATTCTTTGATCAACTTCGAAGTCGTTAAATATCTTTAACAAAGCTTGGTTAAATAGCAGGGCTCGGAAAACGGTTTATTTTTCGAAACGTTTTCGTTTTAAATGCCTAAGAACGTATTTGTTACGGTTGCGTTGGAACGGAACGTAAAATAAAACGGTTAAGAAGAAGAACAATATTTTATCGCTCTTGGTTAAAATAACGTTTTAAACCGTTTTTAACCGTTTTTTTGGCTTCAAGACGTAGGTACTAATTTTAATTTTGCAAACATTTTGTTGATATTACAGGCCGCATTTCTTTCGTCGTTTTTACGAGTATGATTAACTTAAATAAGAATCATGAAAAAAAAATGTGTTTTTGAATGCTTTTTTCTTAACCGGATTTTTTAAAGTTCAGATCGGTTCTTCCCATTTCATTCAAACGTTCCTGTTTCGTTTTCGTTCCGAACAAAATTAGGTGCAAAGAACTTTTCTAAACGTTTTAAAAACGTTATTTTGAAAAACGTTTCCGAGACCTGTTAAATAGTTACTAGGAAACGTTGAAACACGTGTAAATCGCCCAGAACTACAAGTTACACGTGTGACCTTATACAAACATGTTGTCAATAAATTTACTGTATTGTGTCGAAGCCATAGTTAATAGCTCCAATATCGTCGGCTAATGGTTGCCAATCTACGTACACATTCGATGTGTACGGAGAGATTTGAAATGTTGGGTTCGTGGTTAATTTGTTTTATGTTAGACTAGCTGTGCCCGCGACTTCGTTCGCGTAGATGTCGGAACTTAATAATGTATTTTTTATCAAATTGACAAAGTTTCATACAAACTTTCATCCCCTATTTTATCCCCTTGGGGGTAGAATTTATCAAAATCCTTTCTTAGCGGATGCCTATGTCATAACATATACTTGCATGCCAAATTTCAGCCCGATTCGACCAATGGTCTGGGCTGTGCGATGATAGATATCTATGTCAGTCAGTCACCTTTGAGTTATTTGTTATTTTGAGGTATTTAGATTTATTCTGAGTGGAAGATGTTTAATCTATAAATTATTATATGAAGGGAAAGTTTTGTACCGCTTTTTTACAAAAAAAATTCTTTCTGAGGAGTATGCGGGACGTTTATAGATCATGTGGAAAAAAGGCAAAGAGATCGAATATTTTTTTTGTAACATTAAAAATACAATTCCAACGTCTACAATTTTATATTCAAGAAATAACTATCAAAATATGAACGTCTGTAACCCATTTTCAAATACACTAAAAAGACAATACTACACATACCACGCGTTTGAAAAATATCGTAGTATTTTTCATTCGATTTCTGTATTTTATTTACAGTGTAATTGAATATATTTTATGGAAAAAAAAGTCTTTAGTGTAAGAACGAGAAACTATTTTTTAAGTAAGTTACAGCCTTCTTTGCGTCACATAACCGGGAAAAGTCATGATGTTAAACATTTATTGGAGCGGTATTGAGAACCTTATAAACGACCCAATTTCAATGTACTATGGTCAGTGCTAGAGTGGAGCCCACGGACTAGCAAGCGCAGCGTAGGACGTCCAAGTACAAGGTGGACAGACGACCTTATAACGGTCGCCGGAAGACGCTGGATACAGGTCGCTTTCAACCGGTATATGTGGAGATCAAAAGGGGAGGCCTATGTTCAGCAGTGGACGTCCTATGGCTAAGATGATAAATAAATAAATAAATATTCCACAACTATCACACAACGCCATCTAGTCCCAAGCTAAGCAGAGCTTGTGTTATGGGTACTAGACAACTGATAAACATACTTATATATTTCTAAATACATACATATTATAGATATATTACACCCAGACACAGAACAAATGATCATGCTCATCACACAAACATTTGTCCTGGGTGGGAATCGAACCCACGACCCCCGGCGATGATGATGATCATTGCTAAATATTATAAAATAAAAATGCCGTGGACGATACCGCCTACAATTTCTTACACAGCAATACATTTCTGTGTTTCGCTACGCCACGGGTTACTGTGAAACGACGCCTTAATAGTCGATAAACTGGAGAACTTATGTTTCTGAATAGCAGACTTATTAGCATATGGGTATAGAGTACATAATTCATTATCACCATCTTGTATTTTCTGACCTCTACTGAGCGTCTGGCATACGACGCAGGCGTGTTGCGTATAAACATTATAACTTTATGTTATTGTTCAGTCCTGTGTGAGTACAAAAAAAAATGTCTCTTTTACAAACGTCTCAGAATTAAACAAGCCCTGATAAGCAACGTAGCTCGAAAATAGTTTCTCTTACAACATGGGTTTCAAATAAAAAGGCCTTGCTAAGAATATCACGTAAACAAATGTGACGTCATTCTTAATCCAATATGTTGGACTTCTAAAACTTTTATGTCCTCAAAATTAAAATTATTTAGGTACTTGCCGTTTACGCTCCAGGGTCCCAAGAGATTACATACAAACATACTAATGAGTAAATGTTATCCCTTTATAATAATAAGTAAAGATACAATGTTTATTGTGAATACTAGCCCTGGGGTATCGGACAAAGCCGATTATAAAATCAATTTATAACAATTACTTGTAGCAAAATATTGGAGGCCGAGCTCTGAAAAATTGAGTAACTTTGTAGTAACAATTTTGGGTAAGGAATTTACGAATAGCATAAAAAAATATTTTCTTTGGTATTAAAATTATTGTCCGGTTATTAAATTCTTTGTAACTCCTATGTTTCAGCCGATAGATACGATGCCTTACTTACTTTATTTATTAAATGTTAAATTGTATGTAATCGCTGGCGTGTTTTAGACCGGTCGAAGAATGCCGAATAAAAGAAAGAGTGGAAGGTTATGGGGTATGGTAGTATTATAGTTTAATTTTTAATTCGAAGACACGATTAGCGCAGTGGCTGAGCAATTGAACTGCTGGGTGGCGTGTCGTGTGTTCGATTGGCATACGGAGTAAACGTACAAATGTGATATATGATATACAAGTAGTTGTTCCGGGTCTGGGCTTTTGTGTATCTGAGTTTATATGTTTGTAAACGTACCCACGATACAGGAGAAATTTCTAGAGTGGGAAAAACATGTAAGAGGATAGATGGATAGATAGATGTTTGTTAGTCTTTCGCTAAAAAACGACTTAACTTTGTATGAGGTACTCGTTACATTTAATAAGGATGATTTCTATCCCGGTATGACGTTTTTGTGGGACCAAATTTCACACGGGCAGCGCAGCGGGATTAGGCTAGTATAATTACTAATATAATTTAATTTTTGTAAGCAGTCTTCGACTAATTCCTGAAATCTTAACCAAAAAACAAAGGGAGCTTCTCCGTAAGGAATTCTTATACAGCAATAATTTTAAAGGAAAATTCGTTCCCATATGACGGTAATACGCTCACCATTTATTATTTACAACTTAAACATAACCGAGAGAAATGTGTGTACGTCTGTGCGTAACTACGTACTATAAGTATAGGTCATCTGTCTATCTTTTAAGGGATCAACAAGCCCAATGTCTTTTTATTTTTTTCGGTACTCTGCCGTGACAAAATGGACTCTTTTATGACAGATTGACCGTAGGAGGGAAGATATAAGAAAGATTAGCAAGACGGGACATATGGAAGTAAAATAGTAGATTACGCACCAAGGGAGTAAAGCATTGCCTTACGTCACGGGCGTATTGAATCCCGAAGCGACACTAAGGATTCTGGGGGTGAACCTCCGTAGCGCAGCGAGGAGGTTCAAGTGTTAATTCCCGAGTGAAACGAGGGAATTAAGTTAAGAATCCTTAGTGTAGCGAGGGATTCAAGTCAGCCCAAGACAAGGCAGCTTTACTCCCGAGGAGCGTACTCTGTTTTTCACACCTACTGCTGCGAGGAAATAAATTCGATTTTTGAAATTTGATGTGGTACGACAACCTTCGAACGTGAAGTTGTCACCACTGTGAGCGATCAGCTGTTGCTGCCAGCGGCCGCCATTACTGATACGACTCCTTGGTGAAAGTTTTCATACGGTTTTCTTTGAGGTTCCAAATTCAAATCACATTATTCCCACAGGAATAATGAAATTCAGTACATATATTATTCCCGGCTCGAGCGAGGGGGAATAATGTCATGCTTTACAGTAGGTTTGCCTGACGTATTATATGACATTTACGAGCAAGTAGTGTGAAAAATATATTATCAGCCTATTGCCGTCTACTGCTGAACGTAAGCCTCCCCCAAAGAGCGCCAACCATCCCGGTCCTGGGCAGCCCGCATCCATCCACTGCCAGCCACCTTCCTTAAATCATCGACCCATCTTGCAGCAGGGCGTCCTACACTACGTTTGCCCAGACGCGGTCTCCACTCTAGCACATGTTTGCTCCACCTGCCGTCTGTCCGTCTACAAACGTGGCCGGCCCACTTCCACTTCAGCATGCTGATTCTAAGCGCAATGTCGGTTACTTTGGTTCTCTGGCGAATCTCTTTATTACGAATTCTATCCACCAGAGCAACAAAATGGGCTGGCATAAATAAAAATATCAGACTACTTAACGTTATATTATACAAGCTTATTAATAGGTAACTCGCGGTCCGATCATGGGCCATGCTCGGGACGAAGCAGCGTCTAAGGGCTGTCAGTATTCTGACAGAGCCTCCAATAGGGGCCAAACGCCTGTAGGGATCGCGGGACAGTCTAAACGGGTAACCGTGATCCTGGAACGTGAAGAGCTATTGAAGGAATACCGTGGATTTTAGTTAGTATGAGTCTGATAGTCCCGTCTACCCCACCCAGGGCAGGAATTATACCCAGAAAAAACATAAAATTGTACCTGCAGTATTTTTCACGTGTACATAGTTCGGTTATTATCCCACTAAACATCATACCGCGAAAAAAATGGTGTGATAATCTAAGTTATAAACTACTTGTGTAATTCCAAATAAGCTCAGTATTTTTGTTTGAAAGTGTAACAAGGGATCTATGTAAAACGCGACTTTGACTTTTTGGAATTTTGTAGCAATTTTATCAGCAACAGTGCTATTAAAATTGCTACAAAATTCCATGTTCTAAATCAATAATCTACTCTGTACAGTAGAGAAGTTCATGAATTTTATCGCGATGCTTATTGTGATGTTGCTAAAATGACCTTTATACCATTCCCCCTCGAAAAAGCTACTTTTACTCACGGAAAACAATGCGTAAAAGTAGTCTTTTACGCACTGTTTTGGTGTTTGAATTTAGAACACTTTAGTACATTCGACATCGACCGCGATGCTGGACAACCCAAGGGGGTTATCCAGCTAATATGAAAATTACCCTTAATTCAAACCATTGCTCCGATTTTAACGTCAGCTTGTTGGCGCAGTGACCGAGCGATGGGACTACTTCGCACCCACGTGTGTGTGGAGCAGACTTAGGTATTTAAAAAAACTTTATTTTGTTTCGTTGATTATCTTTTATCGCTCAAATCTTTCTTTTTCTCGTAGTCATGGTATAAAGTATCGTTTGCAAAATATACTATTTTTAAACCTGCAGGCGTCCATCTTCACAAACTTTTACCTTAATAATAAGATTGTTAAAATGTCCATTGAAAATGGGATAAACTTTCAATAATACCCAATTGTTACTAATTTATTCGAAGTAAAGGCCACACTTGAATCTTCGACTTTGAATTACAATAGTTTTTGAAATGTTAAAATGTATTTAGTTTATATTAATTTACAGGATAGTTTTTGAAAGGTTAAGTTGAAGATAACAAGTTTATTATTATTATGATTTTGAACGAAAAGGGCAATTGAGCAGGTTGGAGAGAGATTTTGATATATTATTTTCTTTTTAATATATTATGTGCCTATCTGAACATGAAAAGTGGTCATAACATACCTTTGTAAGTTCACCACAAAATTCATTTTCCACAAAAAAGTTTGTACCTATTATTTTTGAGCCTATTGTAAATTCACCCCATTTCTTTTTTCTGCACTTAATTAATTTTATGGAAAGAAATTGTTACATATACAGGGTGAATTTTTCAACTGGGCGTGGATGGCTACTTTCGAAACTATGAGGAATATCGAAAAACGTTGAAAGGAGTCTCGAGGCCGATTTTGGCCAAAACTAAAACTGCATCATTGGATTTTAGAAAAATTAATAATCGTGGCCAGGAATCGAACCTGTTGATTTTGTAAAAAAAATCACACCCTGTATTATTACACCATTCGATAGTGTCGCTAATAAGGATCAAATTCTGGAAGTAATGATATACGGCAAACTTAAGGAAATAGCTGATTTTCATGAAATTCCTTTTTTTCTATGTTACTATGTTCTACTGCGCCATAATTTATTCAAAATTATAAAATTTCATTGTTTTCAAAAATTCACTGGATTCAACAATCCCACTTTATTCCGCAATAGGAAATTATTGAGTTGAACAAAATTAAGCATTATTTCAAAGAAAAAAAGGTAAACTTGTGTTTCGAATACAATCATCGCCTTGAAAATTGATCAGTTTTTTTTCAATTGTACGATTTTCTTTAGTTTGCCGTATATGATTACTTCCCAGAATTTGATCCTTGTTAGCAACACTATCGAATGGTGTACACATACAGGGTAAGATTTTTTTTCGAAAATCAGCCGGTTCGATTCCTGGCCAGGATTATTAATTTTTCTAAAATCTAATGATGCAGTTTTTGCTTTCGTCAAAATCGGCCTCGAGACTCTTTTTAGCATTTTTCGATATTCCTCATAGTTTCGAAGATAGCCATCCACGCCCAGTTGAAAAATTCACCCTGTATAAAAAAAGAAATTGAACTTTTTTTAATTCTTAACCTATTCTTTTAAAGAATCTAAAAAGAAGAAGAAATCATACTATTATCTACCGTAACAAAAAAGATTCCGATTTTCAAAGTGATCGCAAACTTTTTTTGTGTGTTTTTTTCGAAGTAAACACATTGGAATAGTTATTTATGATACTAGTGCGGAAAGTTGGTTTTTACAAACGAGTAGACAACGTACGCCCGAGGCGCCGAAGGCGCCCGAGGTCGTACCGTAGTCACGAGTTTGTAAATACCAATTTCTGCACGTGTGTCATACAATGTTTTTCAACACATTTATCCATATTAATATCAGATTGCTCCCTTGAACTCAGATTAGTCGCAACAATTTTTGAAGTTCCTAATAATGAAAATGGCGCGACTTTGAAAATGGCGCCACATGCACGTGGTGAAAATTAGAACTACATCTTTCATCTCATTTACTCTTTAGTATTAAAGTGAGACAACGAATTGAGCAGAAGCTCTTCCAAGGAGGTTCGATCAGTCAGGTTGTTTATTTTCATAATGTGAAACTCTTTGGTGGAATTCTTTTTTTTTTTTGGAAATTAAAAAAAAAACCGTAAAGAAAAGGCACGCTGCTCTACAAGGGGGCGTGCGGTAAAATAGGTACTTATGTGAGAGTACCTATTTTACCGCACGCTGCGTTGTATGGTCCGTAATTTTTAACTTTCGAACACTGTATACAGGCTTTGTAAATGCATTTTACGAGCAAATGTGTTGAAAATGAACTTTCTTGCCTCTGTTCAATTTCCAAGGACATCTGATTATAATACTTGAAGAAAAAACATTGTTCCCCTTATATAGAAAGTTACGCGGACGAAGTATACAGGGTGAATTTTTCAACTGGGCGTGGATGGCTACTTTCGAAACTATGAGGAATATCGAAAAACGTTGAAAGGAGTCTCGAGGCCAATTTTGACGAAAACTAAAACTGCATCAATGGATTTTAGAAAAATCAAAATTCCTGGCCAGGAATCGAACCCGCTGATTTTGGAAAAAAAATCACACCCTGTATTATTACACCGTTCGATAGTGTTACTAATAAGGATCAAATTCTGGGAAGTAATCATATACGGAAAACTTAAGGAAATGGCTGATTTTTTTGAAATTGCTATTTTTCCATGTTACTTTACATCTACTGAGCTATAATATATTAGAAATTATAAAATTTCATTGTTTTCAATGTCTCACTAGATTTGACGTTTCAACAATCTCACTGTACTTAGCAATACGACATTATTGAGTTGAACTAAAAATAGCATTATTTTAAAACAGAAACGGTAACTTATGTTTCAAATACAGTCTTTGCCTTGAAGATTAATCAGTTTTTTTGTAATTATATGTTTTCCTTAAGTTTGCCATATATGATTACTTCTCAGAATTTGATCCTTATTAGCAATACTATCGAACGTGATTTTTTTTTCAAAATCAGCGGGTTCGATTCCTGACCAGGATTTTTGATTTTTCTAAAATCGAATGATGCAGTTTTAGTTTTCGTCAAAATCGACCTCGAGACTCCTTTCAACGTTTTTCAATATTCCTCATAGTTTCGAAAGTAGCCATTCACGCCCAGTTGAAAAATTCATCCTGTATAACAGTCAATGAAATACAGAATGACTTGACCACTAGTCATAATTACTAAGCTAGTTATTAATAAAATACAAGACGCTCTAGCACGACTGCTTAACGTAAAACTAAAACTGAAGAATTTACTTTACGTTTCCGTCAAAATACAGCGTATGATCCATTGCAATTTCTTTCATCTCAGCCATAGGACGTCCACTGCTGAACATAGGCCTCCTCTTTAGATGTCCACATAGACCGGTTGGAAGCGACCTGCATCCAGCGTCTTCCGGCGACTTTTATAAGGTCGTCTGTCCACCTTGTAGGCGGACGTCCTACGCTGCGCTTTCTAGTCCGTGGTCTCCACTCTAGCACTTTTCGACCCCATCGGCCATCTGCTTGGCTCGCTCATTTTCTTTATTCATTAAGATCAATCTACGTCTAGACTCTTCTCCTATTGAATTAGATTCTATACGTATGGTTGTGATCGTGCTACGTTGATTATCTCCTAAAAAAACCGAGTCTGAAAAATCATCAAACCAAACACAGAATGTAAAGAATTAAATAAATTAAAAATAAAACGAGCTGGAGTATGTGCGATTACTACCCCTACTCGCTTAGAAATATCCGAGGTTGTAGTTAGTAGTTGAACACTTGAACTCGTAAAGAAGATTGGCAGCAACATCTGCTCTTAATGCAATCACGTTTTTGTAAATTAAAGCTGTGCTGAGAGTTGGCAACGTTGCAAACATCTGTCTGATATTGCAACGTTGATCAATATTACTAAATTGAGAAATCTTGTTTAGCGTTGCATTAAAGTATTTATTTTTTAGGAATGGACAGGATTCAATTGGAACTTGAAGTTTCCAATTTTCTTTGAATATCTTGAAACTAACTATTATTTCGGGTTTTTGGGACTGTGTTTGGGACCGTAGCTCGGAAGCGCAAAGAGAAAGGAACAAGTCGGTTTTTTGGTTAGTCCTTGTCTGACAATACATTTCGCTCAGGGCTGATGGAACTCATTTAATTATATAAAAAAATGGCTAGAAAAAAAACTACCTGTTTGATGGTAATTTTTGGTGAAATTAAGAACTCAGACGTAGATTTAAATTTTTTATGAGTAACAAAAAAAAATAATTAACGTTCTTTAAAATCGGCATTTAATTGGCGAAAATAATAATATGTGTTTTATGGGTAGCCAATTGAGCCTAAAATCAAAGCACACGGTATTAAAGAATATATAGTTTTATCTATTTCGCCACTTAATAAGAAGTAGTTTATATCCCAATAGACCATCAACATGAAAAATAGAGTAGTAAAAACGAATAGGATTTATGTCAATAAGTTACCAGAGGGATTTAAATCCACAACTAGATTAACGTCTGCAGCTTTAGATGGCGAGCTTAAACTGTCCCAGACAACGTTTTTCTTTCATTTTGCGCACTTTGTGAGTTACAAACGTAAGCTTAGCACTTAGGAGGATTAGCTGACTTGGGAAATTCTACGTCTGGACGTAGTGAAACGTTGCGTTGCCATGAAAAATTTACAAGGATTATTCCAAATGTGCTTACAGAGGGAAATACCACTATTACTCTATTCTAATACTCTATGGGGTCCGAGTACCCACCAACTCTTCAAAGACATCGCCAAGCGCTTAGTCGACGCCTCTCGAGACCAGAGGGCTGGCCTATTTCTTGGTCAAAGGATCAGCATTGCCATCCAACGTGGCAATGCAGTCAGCGTTCTGGGCACTTTTCCCATTGACAGCGATGAGGATGAATTTTTTGACGTCCTATAAATTTTTTAATTTTACTTTATTATAGTCGTTTTTGTAAATATTTCAGTATTAATTTTAGTTTTTAATTGTCATATATATTAATTATATTTATCTTAATAAATAACATACTCTTTTGCAGAAAAGATAATAATTTAATCGTAATTAGTTTTATGTTACTTCTGGCCTTCCCTTTAGGTCCTCAGATGGAAGTATTTAAACACACTCGGTATTCCCAAACCACTGCAACTCCTGAAAGCCAGAGTCAATAGTGGTAACAACCAAAAAGCGCCGAGATAATAAAACTCGACGTGTCCCGGTCTTGGATTCTGCAACGAAATTGATCGTTTGTAGGAAAAATATGTTTCCACATCCTTCCATGTCAAGCAGGAGACAGAACAAAGCCAAGGCCGATAAGATTAGTTTCCTTTTAAGTACGTGAATTCGGAACATAAAGGGCTATTGGAGGACATAGTGGATTTTAGTCAGTACAAGTCTGACAGTTGAGGGTGGGAGGATTCATTTGATGATTTTACCACGTAAGTCAAAGTCAAATGTTTTTATTTCACATAGGCCCATAAGGACACTTATAAAACGTCCACAAACACACACGGGCTCCGTTCTGGTTGGTCGATTCCATGGAGAAGAACCGGCAAGACTCCATGGTTACTCGAATTCGACACTGCAGCGCTCGTAGAGTGTGTCAAAAATTTCTACACATTTGTTCTTATCACATCGGCAAAGTTGTGAACGTTTTAAGAAACTTACTTTAGAACAGAAAAAGCCATCCCATCAAAAACAATACTTGTCAAAAAAACCAAGTCTCGCAACTCAGTTGTTCTACGGTAAAAAGTTGTGAGATCCATGTAATACCAAGTCTTATCCATGTAATACTTAAGCGACTTCCTGTCTTAATACGTCCACTCCCTAAGACCACGATCGTGGTCCATAACAATTGAAAATCAATTGTGTCTGGAATCTCAGTACTCGAAGCATTAAGTTGTTACGTAATAATTGACAGCATCTTATAGTGACGCATCTCAATCTTAAAAATCTTTAATGTTTTATATAAATATATTGACTCGGCCATCGCATGAAAACACGTGTTAATTAAATTATTTAGTGCGATGACCAAGTCAATATATTTATATAAAACATTAAAGATTTTTAAGATTGAGATCTCCCCACTCCGATCACCATGTACGGCAAGCCTATCCCCTGGGAGAAGCGCGCCAAGTACCTAGGAGTAACTCTTGACAGTCGCCTCAACTTCCGCGCTCACATCAAGGTGGCGCGAGACCGAGCTGCCTTTGCTACAGGCAGACTCCACTGCATGCTCACAGCCAAATGCAAATTGTCACTCAGGTGCAAATTGCGGCTGTATATCACCGTGATCCGTCCAATCATGACGTACGCATGCGTCGTGTTTTCCCAAGCCCACCCCCGTCATCTCCACAAGTTGCAGGTTATCCAAAACCGGCTTCTCAGGAGAATCACTGGAGCACCGTACTACGTCCGCAACGATAGTCTCCACGTAGACCTAAAAGTCCCCACAATAGCCCAGTTCATGAAGCGCCTCTCCCAGAGGTACTTCGATTCCGCCGTCAGGCATCCGAACCCGCTCATCGCAGCGGCAGCTAATTACATCCCTTCCCGAATCAGTAAGATTCGCCGCCCAAGGCATCCACTCACCGCCCCTGATGACCCCACCACTATCCTACAAGAGAGTAATAGGGACACCAGTACTTTGCACAAGCACAAACCGACTCCGTCCTTCCGCCCTCGCCGCCGAGGCCGTCCGCCGCGACGTCAAAGTCAATGCCCTCCCCGACCCTTGCAAAGCCAGCCCGCGAGCTGAGCCTAGTTTTAAAACAAGCCCTATAAATAATCATATATGATCCAGCCTGTCCCTAGCTGTCTTTCCCAGCGACACCCTAAGCCGAGGTCCGTACCCCACAGGGGGTGCCCTTAGCGTGTGGTCGCTTAGTTTTAACTAAGTTTGTTGCCCTGGCTGGAGGCCTTAAATTCTTAAGGCATCCACAGAAAAGTCCGGTTAAGCAGTACACAACCTACTAGAGGTTGACCTGCGAGATGCCACACACAAAAAAAAAAAAAAAAAAAAGATTGAGATGCGTCACTATAAGATGCTGTCAATTATTACGTAACAACTTAATGCTTCGAGTACTGAGATTCCAGACACAATTGATTTTCAATTGTTATGGACCACGATCGTGGTCTTAGGGAGTGGACGTATTAAGACAGGAAGTCGCTTAAGTATTACATGGATAAGACTTGGTATTACATGGATCTCACAACTTTTTACCGTAGAACAACTGAGTTGCGAGACTTGGTTTTTTTGACAAGTATTGTTTTTGATGGGATCTCATTTCTTTTTGTATTTTGTAGACAGAGTCTGATGTGCTTTGTCCGTAGGTAGGTAATCCATCCTTTGCAGAATTAATTTGCATGACGGGAATTTTTTGCTCGATTTGGCAGGGGCACTACCGTGCACCTATATTTATATGTGATTATGAAGTTATTTAAGCAGTTATGTACCTATCTAGAAAACTGGACCAAAATTGAAAAATTTTACTCGTCTTGGCGGGGGCACTACCGTGCCCCCAAATATTTTAGTTTTTCCTTGATTCATACACCAAACACTACTTATATTCCAAATTTGAAGCTTCTAGGTCTGCTAGAAGTGCCTTAGAATTTTGATGATCGGTGAGTCAGTCAGTGAGTGAGTGACAAAATTAAGAAACTTGACCCGTTATAATTCTTAAACTACTGGTTCAAATTGAATGAAATTTAAAATATACTGCGTCTTTACAATGCCTGCATGGTTACTGAAAATTCAGTCTTCTAGTTTTATCCACAACGAAGTTACAGGGGGTCGTAAATGGCCTGAATTGCTTCGAGAAAAGGATGGTACGGCCGTGCCGCTTTTTTGCTCGACTTGGTGGGGGCACTGCCGTGCCCCCAGATAACAATCTACGAAACTGTATATATGTATGTATTGTGTGTGTGTGTGCACATATACCAAGTCTTTTACCAGCATCATTATAATAATGTGCTCGTTCATACCTGTAGACGTGAATTCTACCGTAAGATTCGAGAACACTTGAATCATTCCTTTGTAATATAATTTCGACGAAGGTTTAGGGTCCCCTTACAAACGGAGAAACTTTATCTGAATCGAGGCTTTGACGGAGTTTCTTGGAACTACATATTTGTTCTCGTTTACTGTTCGTTTTGTTTTTTTTTTGTAAAGAAATAACGGCAGTCTTGGATATGTTTTGGTAGGACATTTTGTTTTCTGTTTCAGGGTCACAATAATAAATGGAACCCTTATAGGATCCATTTGTTGTCCCTCTGTCTGTTTGTTTGTCTATCCGTTGTTTAAGACCCTATTTCTCAGGGACGAGTTGAGGTTACAAGCTACAATTAATATCACATACTACGTCTACTATCCATTTTTTTATGCGGGGTAAAATCGTCAAATGACGAGTTACCCTTTACTCGCTGTCCGCATGCTCGCGCCTACGGTGGCCGGAGATCATCTACCGACGTCCGACGTCGTGGGCGTGTACCACTGCGGTTGGGGCGGAGTGAGGACGCTGTCCTCTCTCTCATTCGCGGCCCGCCACCTCCTTCACGAGCATTACTGCTTCGCAGAAGGTGGCGACCGCTTCCCACTCCGTCTCGCCCCGCAGCATGGCCGCAACCAATGCCGGGCACGAGAGGTCTCCGCCTATCGCCGCCGTGAGGACAAGTCGGTGCTCTGCCCAAGCTGGGCAGTCTTGCACCGTATGCTCTACTGTGTCCTCCGGGCGATCTTCGCAGTGGTGGCACCCAGGTATTTCCTCCTTTCCCATCAGACACAGGTACCTCCCGAAACTTCCGTGTCCGGTGAGGACCTGCGTCATGCGGTAAAGTCTACTATCCCTTGGAGGAGAAATCAAACTTTTAAGTCAACGCATTCAATGTCGCTTATTTTGACACTTGCGAATGTAATAAAACTCAGTGCTTTCTCTTGAACTAGAATCATGTTTGGCTACAAGCAAGAACTTACCTTACAAATAAGGGAAACAGTCATTTTGTTAATAATATTTTACGGAACCACCTAAGATATTGGGCCTCACTTCAAGTATTTCAAATTACCTACATTTTTAGGAACCTTGGGTATTGAAAGAGAATTCGTACAATACAAAAAATCTAATAAGGTCTAAAAGAAAAATGGAAATTATTTTTAGCCAATTTATTTTCTAGTGCGACATTTTTTTTAACAAATCCCTGTAAATAATTCATAGAAAGACACGTTGAGTAATATCTTGTTTCGCGTGGGTTGCCGTGCGTCCCGGAGACGCGACCCCGCGTATTGTTCCCGGGAATGCGTAGATGGTACGTAGACTATATATATAATGTATATGGTCGAGAAAAGAATCAGGTATACATTATTGTACATTGCTAGTTTCGTGTCATTTATCTATAATATGTATGGATTTAGAAATATATAAGTATGTTTATCAGTTGTCTAGTACCCATCACACAAACTCTGCTTAGCTTGGGACTAGATGGCGTTGTGTGATAGGTGTGGAATATTATAATTATTATTTTATTACAGCGGAGTATTAGTATTATGGGCGTACCATACGCACAAGTTTCACCACAGTTTTGCCTGCGCAAACTTCTCGTTTCATCACGGTTTTACCAACTGCACGCACGGTATTCCGTGTACAACCCTGCTTGCGCACGCAAAACAGTGGGACAGTGGTGAAGCTCATGCGTGTGGTAGCCCCATAAGGGTTCCGTTTTACCCTTTGGAAACGGTACCCTAACAATTCAATCCCGCGAAAGTGTATATGTCGCAGTCAAAACTCTTAACTAGTCAAAAGTACTATTGACTGGTTACGAGTTTTGACTGCAACATATAAGTAAGCCTGAAATGGAAGATCAAATAACAATTTCAATTCATTTGATACTATTTGTTTAATGGACAATAGAAAATTGAAAATCTAGAAAAAAAGAACGTAAATATAAGTTTTCTATCGCCAGCATTTGAAAGGTAAGTCTAAGTTAGATTATGAACGGTTCAGTGGGTTTTCTATCCATTTTGTATTAAGAATTGAAAGAGGAGACAGGAAAGAGGTCTTTATGACAAAATCGAATAAACTGCGAAAGAGTAAAAATCTTACTTTACCGTATTTTCCACGGAGTAATACTTATTTGACGGCAAGGTTGGCGTAGAGGGTAAGCCATTGGCTACGGGGCTGCGTGTTTCAGATTCGATTACCGAAATATTTGCATGACCTACAAGTGATTCATCATTTACACAAATTAAAAGCTACCTTAGGAAATTACTGTACACATCGCTGTTAGGTACACATAGTGTTGATCACATTTGGGTGTTTGTTTGAGTTACCAAAATATTCCTAGTGGGCAAACTTTTATTTAAATAAAAACATAAAAAATGGCGCAATTATCGATTTTATTACAAATCTAACTATTGTTCCAACGATGACATTAGCACGAAATCTGAGTATTTGACCGTACCTCAATATATGAAGTTTTATAACTTGAAATGTCTGGCAAATGAAAAAGTGCCTCTAGTACACACAAAGTCAGAGTGAACAGGCTTCTTCTGGGTAACCTCACTCCATCGTCAACCATTTCTTAGTCATTCCTGACCTATACTAAGGTCAAGAGCAAACCCATCTCACATAAAAAGAGGAACTAATTTTATCTGTGTATCAGGTCCACATCAAGCGTATTGAACGGCTACAAAAACGGTTTTTATGGCATTTTACATACACCTATAAAATGGGTAAAAAGCTCAACTCGTACCTAGACAGACTTAAGCATTTTAAGATGGTGTCGCTTGAGAAGCGTAGGAATATGCTGGATTTGGTTTTTCTCAAGAAGCTAGTAACGGGCTCATTAAACTGTCCCGATTTGCTAAGTAGGGTCTCATTCCATGTGCCACGTAATCTGCCAAGAAGTTCCAATAGAAGACTCTTCAGAATGCCAAGATGTCATACCAACTTGAGACAGTTCTGTCCACTTTCAAGAATGTATGCTACATACAAAGAGCATGAAGTGGACATTGATCTCTTTAATATATCAGTATCGACTCTAAAAAAGGCAGTGCTTACCAATTGATTAATTATACTTTCATTTTTAAATGTGTATTATATCTTAATCTTAATGTTATTTGATAATTGACATTAAATGTAACCAATTTTATTCAATCATGATCATTCAATTTAATTTATTCAGTTTAACTAATTAATTAATTTAACCGAATCCAATTTTATTAAATCGTATATGTAATTTGACTTAATCTAATCAATTAAGCTATAATTATTTTATGTTTAAAATCTGTGTTTTATTTTCAAACAAATTATAATAATTTATTATGTTATTATTTGCGCATAATGTAGTGCATGCTGTGCTTTTCTGTAAGTGATGAGACGCTTAGACATAAGTTTGCAATGTAATAATTATAAAGTAACAGTGTACTCATTGTTGAGAAGCCTAATAAATAAATAAATAAATATCCACGAAAAATTCCAAAAACAAACTAACTTGTCAAACTTCCTGCCTACTTTACAACACAAAAACGTGAGAACTTCTGCTAGGACCTCTAATATCCCTATAAGTCGAAACCCAGCGTGATGTCAAAGTGTTTAATTAATTTCGAAAACATTTCTAATTTAAAGCTTGGTATCATACTATTTGGGCCGGTTGCCAAAATGGCGGCTACAAGTTGACCTTTTTATATAACTTTTGAAATTCTGATAATTGCAAAAGGTTCCGTTATTGACCAGTCAGGCGATATTGGATTCTGTTTGCCGAGTTTTATGGGATTACTGATGTTGTTTTAATTACAGCTGTAACGCCGCTGTGGCTGCTATTAAATCATTTTTTGTATTATTATTTAGTTACTAGCTGTGCCCGCGACTTCGTTCGCGTGGATGTCGGAATCGAACAATGTATTTTTTTAGTTCGAAGCGCTTAATTCTGGCCACGTTTTTCATATACACCCTGTATTTAGAATTTTCTCCATTCCAGTCCATTCCAGTCCATTCCAGTCCATTCCTGTCCATTCCAGTCCATTCCAGTCCATTCCAGTCCATTCCAGTCCATTCCAGTCCATTCCAGTCCATTCCAGTCCATTCCAGTTAGATCGCGCGACTGACATACGAAATCAATGTGTGAGACCAAAGTGCACCCGTAATTTTACTTCTGAAACACTTTAAATTCAAATATCTTTTGATAGACTGAACCGATTCCAATGAAACAAAAACTAAATTCCTCTCCAAGTTACGCTTAATCGTTGTGTATAAAAGTTATCTACATTAATTTCATACATTTTATGTGATACCTGGACAAATACACAGACAAACAGACAAACAGATAAACAGACAAAAATTCTAAAAATGCTAGAAATGGGTTCTATTGGTTGTCCTTTAATACCCAGGCTATATTTTTTGAGTTTTTTTTTAATGTACAAAAATAACTTTTCTACAGTTTTATTATATGTATAGATAGATGGGCTCGTATCTGTATCCTTAGCACGAGTTTTCAGTATTTGAGACGTAAAGTAAACTGGAACTTTGACAATTTCAAATTGACAATTTTCAAGGAAAAAATTAGTTCCTACTTCGCACACCGAGACGCTGTTCAATTATTTCCAAAATTAGATACATCTCTGCCCCCGTTAAAATTATGATTTCAAAAACCTGTGTGATCAAACCCACATGTTATTTGAAAGAATCCTTTGGAGGACATATTTTTACAGAATATATAAAACGAATAAATTCATAAGCCGCTTATGCATGTGTAGGTAGTGTTCAGGA
Source organism: Agrotis ipsilon (assembly GCA_028554685.1). Taxonomy (NCBI): domain Eukaryota; kingdom Metazoa; phylum Arthropoda; class Insecta; order Lepidoptera; family Noctuidae; genus Agrotis; species Agrotis ipsilon. The sequence continues at coordinate 14,581,059 of CM052969.1, read as the reverse complement.
AATTTCCATCGTACAAACCTCATAGGTACGTACACAATTATTTTATACAAGGTTGCTCGGTAAACTGTGATTGAAATACTGTAAACTTCTTCAGGGGAAAGTACGCGTTTAATATAAAATTAATACCTTTTTTTTGAGAAAACGGCTGGAACTAAAAGAACTTATAAAACTTTTTATATGAATTATTAACTACGATTAAAAATGCGACTGTGGCGCGGCCGGAACGTACCACCCTTTTTTCAGCATTTTACACACGATTAGAAATTAAGCTTAACAATTAACATAGTCAGTTTATCTACGTCTAGATTTGTATGATAATTTCTCAAAATAAACGGTCAGTTTCTACTGGTTTTGTGGTCAAACCACGCAAACAATAATGCAATGGTGTTCCTCGAAAAAAATGTTTTAACTCAATTTCCATGTTTGCGAAATAAATAATTATTTACTATAGAGCTTTTGCCCTATGATTATATTTTTTTTTGCGAATTTCCAAAAGTTTTAGAACAAACATTGTTCAGTAACATGTGCTGAGTTACCCCACGAGAGGTTTTGCTCTTTTAACGTTACACGTTGTATAACATTAGCCTAGTATATTTCATCGTGCAAATTCAGCATATAAGTTACCTCTAACACTGTGGTGAGTTAAGTACCTATTGTGAAACCATTATAGGCTTCGCCGGAATTACGCGTGTTTGATGAATATACCCTCTATGATTAATTACAGTTTACCGATGTTACATTACACTTTGAAAGCCTGCTAAGCATGTTGTAAACAAAGCCATCATCCGACGTGTGTGGTCGCGTGTTTTTTCTATACCTAATACGACGTCGGAAATCGCGGGGTATGCCCCGCGATTCCCGACGTCGTGGACGTTGCGGACGGGTAGTTATGGGTAGCTCACCGTCTGACCAAGGATAAGGCTGGAGTCACAGCGCGTCGTCGTGTTCCACGCCCTCTTCAAACGAATTGATGGGGACGAGACCATAGGACCAAACGCCTAACATGACGTGTGAAACCGCGGGCAGAAGCTAGTACCTAATATTTTCTCATTATTTCAACCAGTCTTACAAAGGGTATCCTATTACCTTGTTACTGGGTTGTGGAGGTCAGATAGGTAGTCGGTCTATGTAAAATAGTGATATTCAGTTGCATCAAGTTTGACTGGAAGCCGATTCCAACATAGGCTAGGCCGGTGGTGATTTTGTAATATGCTATGTGACCATCATTAGAACGAAAACGGCAATGTGATCCATTTGTCAACTGTCACTTGGAAATTGCAGCAGAAAAAATCAGAAACCGTACAAATTAATTTTAAAATATATTATTTTGTTAATATTATTTTCATCTTCTCTTTATCGCTGACAGGATGCGGACGGTTCCAAAAAAAAAAAAAAAAAAAATTCGACAGCAAAAATATCATGAATTCTTGATAAAAGTAACATTTTCGTTTTTCCATCTACAAATGTTACATCCATTTCATCTTGAAGCCAGCCGTATATCTTCGTGTATCCAGCGTCGAAACTTTGAAAGCTGTCGTCAATATTCGTCTCCACGTCGGCTCGGTATTGAGATTGATTTTGGAATAGTAAAGAAGACATCTTTGACAGTGATGTGCGCCTAGTACACACGGCTATGCTAAACAAGTATAAGCCGATCGTTTAGTATGCGGAAAGATCATGTAAAGCGAGACCACGATAAACTGGTTTTGTATAGCTTGATGTGTAGCCGTGTGTACATGTTAAATTTTAGTTAGAGATCTAGAGAACTTTAGAAATAGTTCAAGCATAGTTCAGTCACCTAACGTTTTGAAATAAACTTTACGGCTAGGTATTGAGATTGATTTTGGAATAGACATCTTTGACGGTGATGTGCGGCTAGTACCTGTTGTAAAACCTCAGGTAAAGATCTAGAGAGCTTTAGAAAAAATATAGTTCAGTCACATATCATTTTGTAATAAATTTTATTATAATTAGACGTCACAAGACGGCGCGGGCATGGGACGACGAGTAATGGGCGACTCGCTGTCTGACCATGACCATACCTGGGTCGATGGCGCGTTGCGTGCCACACGCGGCTTAAATAATGTCAGCATTATGACGCGGCCCCTCTACAGAGGGCCAAAGCCTGCCGGGCTCGCGGGACTAACGAATTACCGTGACCCTGGAACGTAAAGGGCTATTGAAAGACACCGTGGATTTTAGTCAGTACAAGTCTGTTAGTCCCTCATGACCTGCCCTGGGTGGGAGGACTTATTTGATGATTTTACCAGGATAAAAAAGGCATAGCTCAGTTTTCGTTTTAAAATACTCGTAAATGTTACTATTCCTACTGCTGAATATTTTTTTGAATTTTTACTTCTGATAATTTTATTTTGTCACCTTGTTAGAAGAATGATATATGTTCCCTTGTTACATTCTATTCTCATATGACTTTGCAACGTGACGCGTGTACCAACTGCTTTCAGGAACGTGCATAGGTATAATATAAAGCCGCAGTACCACTTCGCAGTCAAGCAAACGTTTTGTGCAGAGCAAAAATATTTGCTGTTTTGTCACGAGTCTGTAACGTTTGACCAACATTCGTTTGGTGCATGAGCTGTTGGTCAACATTAATTTTAACCCATGAACTTTTCATCCAAAGAACTTTTGACCCACGAATTTTTCGCCAACTTAACTTTACGTCAGTGAATGCTTAACCAACAGAATGTTTTGACCAACTTTTCACCCAAAGAACAATTGGCCAACAGAAAACACTTGTTTCGAATACGACTGCTGAACGAATCTGTTCTCAACAAACGCTCGCTCGCGTTCACCCCATGTTCGCTAAAAAGATCCGACAAACACCGACAACGAACACGTCAAACACTTCTTTCGAACATTTGATCGAAGGAAGTGTTCGTTCGCTGTTGCGTTGTTCACTGAGTTCAGCCAAACATCGGTGCACGAATTTGTTCGCTCACTATAATGTATCTATTTACCGAAACTCTTCAAAAGTGCTGTGAGCGCTTGGTGCAAAAGCGACTTTAGCGACGCGCCCCTGTCCTGTAGCTGCTTCTCAGCGGGTCTGCTTGACCATTTAGCCAGTGAACAACATACACGGACTCATCATTATCTTCCGGCCCTTATCCCATTTTACTTGGGATCGGCACAACACTTTTTTTCTTCCATTCTCCCCTATCACAACTCATAGTATCATTTACTTCTTTTTCTTTCATATCCTTACTTAGATAATCCATCCATCTTTTCTTTGGCCTTCCTCTTCCTCTACATCCATCAACATTTATACTCATCAACATACACGTACTGCTCGAGTAATTAAATTCAACTGCTTGAAGTGTCCATTGCTAACTGCACCGGCAGTAGATATCTCTATTGCTTTTGTTCCTGAAGCAAGTCGACTGTTCGAGCGTTGTAGGTACGATTCATACCAACCGGCCGGGACGAGCGGCATTTTACAATGCGGTAAAGAACATTGAAATGTATCAACAGTAATTACAACTCATATTTCCATGCAAAGTTATCTCCGTCGACATCCCGCGATACGTAGCGACGTGTCCCGTTAGTTGCATGCAAATATGAACTGTAATTACTGTTGATACATTTCAATGTTCTTTACCGCATTGTAAAATGCCGCTCGGCCCGGCCGGTTGGTCTGAATCGTACCTTATTGTATACGGTCGTGGTTTGCTTTGCAGTCACAGCTTGAGGAATCACTTCTTCAAGTATTCCGTGTTTGGTCGGCCTAAAACTTGTGGCTGTTATTTTATGTTTGAGCCACCTACCAAATTCAATCCGGATTATATCTCTTTGATGTACAATATACCTACTTAGTAGGTAAATATCGATTGTTCTTACAAAAACTTGACCTTAAAACAAAGTTTCGTTTAACAATCCTTGAATAATGATGTTAGTGTCTGTCTAGTTTTCCAGACGCGTGTGGCCACCTTACTCAAGTTTTGGGTCGAAAAGTTTCACCGAACAATCTGTTAACAAAAAAACTAAATCCTAACAACTGTTCTTTAGCCGTTTTTGTCGTAGTTGGGGTTAAAGTTACAACTTTAAACTTTACTAGCCCTTTAAGCCCGCAGTTTCGCCCGCGTAGTTTAGAACTTGTCAATTTATTCGGTCCGTATAGTACTACAAGTAGCGACATCTACTATTAAAATAATGTTATTGTTATTTTTCTTGGAAACAGTACTTATTTTCAAGATTAAAGGTGCCCCCAGTCCCAAAGTCGGTCTAGTGGTTTATGCTTGAAAAAGTTCCAGACAAACAAAATTGCATTCGTATTTATAAGTTCTTTTTAGAATTTAGGATCTAAAATTAATGCATTTTTTGATTAATAGCTAATGAAGTAAAAAAAAATGTAATGTGTCTTGATATGGCGGAATCCGCCATGTCATATATTTATCATATCTTAAAAAGTGAAGGGTTATTTCGGTTTTGCCATATCACTAAATTATTTTAGTACGAAGACGTAATAAATAAGAATATTCCACATCTGCCGGAAATTCGTGAAATTCCTGATTTTCTCATTTCACTGCGACATCTCGACTTTGACCTAATGTGGTACAGAATACAACTTAGCTAATTGCGAGGGTACCAGGAAGCCAGGTAAATTACAGAGTACACTGGAATAGGATTATCTCTTCAGATGGGTCGAGCAGGGCCGTCTTTCTCAAAGGGCATACTGGACAAATGCCCAGGGCCCCGCAGTTTACAGTTCCTTAAGCAATGAGTTCAGCTTAACGTTTCCTGACACTTCTAACAGAACAGGTCCACTCAAATCTGAGTGGTTCTTTCTTAAAAACACCATCTCAGACGAGAACCTGCATGTTCCTCAAATCAGGATCATAATGGAATGGAGACTTTTGACATCCGACTTAGTTTCGGCTCATTCTTCTGAGAGTATACACGGCTACATAATAATCTTTCCTCACATTGAACGGTCAGCTAATACCAGTTTTGAACAGCTTGATGTGTTGCCGTGTGTACGAAACACCGCGCATCAGGTTCATCTAGTTAGTTAGAGTGAGAGTCATTTAGTGTTTTCTTAGCAATAAATATCAATTTGATTTCATCATTACGATTCTTCATCTACACGTACATTTTTGTACAAATAGTTAAAAAAAACGGCCAAAACCCTCTAGACGGCCAAAGCCTGTGTCGCAGGACTTATCGAATTATCGTGACCCTGGATCGTAATGGGCCATTGAAGGACACGGTGGATGTCAGTACAAGTCTGATAGTCCCTCTGGCCCTGCCCTGGGTGGCAGGGACTCATTTGATGATTTTACCATGATAAAAAAAGTGGCACCTAGACAATAGGCCCCATTATCTTATATTGCCCGGGGCCTCCGATAAGTTTAATACGGCTCTGGGAGGTGGGAGAGTGGATGTTAGTATCTATTGTTCAGTAATTAGGTTATGGAGGCCAGGCGGAGGTTCGCTTCTTGTTAAGTGACATGAGTAACTTAATACGGGATCAGAGGCCCTAACACGACGTTTCACGTTTTTGTGACGTAAAGTAAACTGGAAGTTTGGTGGAAAACATTAACTCCACGTTCGTTCCATAAGGCGTTAAGTCCGCATATGTACTGTTTTTTAACATGTGCATGAAGTTAAATAAATAAAAAAAATGCATAGACGTGCTTTTTTATTGTTCACACAATTTTCCTCATAATACTTCAAGTATCATGAAAAATCTGGACAGAAATCGAAAATTCAGACCAGCATTGAGCTACGCTGACTAAATTATCGGCTGAAACCATGCTGAGTTTTGCGGGAGTTGCAGTGGTTTAGGAATAGTGTGGTGGGTTTGTCCCAACAAAAAAAATGCTGATTTCAGACGCGAGTGAAGCATTTCTCAGCCGCCTCAGCTTATGCTACTCAGCGATCGCCATTTTTCTTCAATGTAGAATGTGTAGAATTCATACTAAGTTGTGCCTCTGCGGTAGACATACAATATACAAAAGAAATACAAAAAAGTAAAAGTAACGTAACAAAAAAGCTTGCATATCTTCAACGTTCATAAGTTTTCGGACCATTGTGGAGAGCGTGAGTTATAAATAAGTGATACATGGCAATATAACTCAGGGGATCTAAAAACGCTACTTTAGCAATGTTGCTTATAGCAATGCGATACAAAATTTCTTTATCCTTTACCTACTCTATTGCTAGAACAATAGAATATTCCATTTTACGAAATTTATCGCAATGCATATTGTAATGTTGCTATAGTAACCTTTTTAGCCCGGCTGCTGTGATTGGTCGACATGATTGATGATGTTGAATTATCCAGAGACTACAATATGATTTATTAGTGAATTAATTTAGTTTGTTAGTGATTTTTCAACTGGGCGTGGATGGTTACCTATATCCGAAACTATGAGTAATATCAAAAAACATGGAAAGGAGTCTTGAGGCCGATTGTGACAAAAACTAAAACTGCATCATTGGATTTTAGAAAATTCAGTAATCCTAGTAGTATCGAAAAAACTGTTTTTTTTCTTAATCTCACCCTGTATTATTACACCATTCGATAGTGTCGCGAATTAGGATTAAATTATGGGAAGTAATGATACCATATCATATACCTGGCCCTAAATAAGAAAGATAAAATAACAACCAAAATTCAAATAAATAAAATGGCTTCCAAATTCAAAATCAGGTTCGAACTCACGTTCTAGAACTTGTAACTCGGCACCGTTATCAAAGAGAAGAATCTCACGTTTTCAAAGGAATTATTTATGCTAATTTGATCTTAGAAAGTTTTTTTGTGAAATAGACAGAGTTACAAAACTAATTTAGCAAACTTGCACAAGCTTTTTTTTTTTTTAGATCATAGGTTTTAGGGTACCGTGGCCGAGAGGTAACCAACCCTATTAATATGCCTCAGCAGTCTGTCTGTCTGTCAGCGGACTTTATCTCATGATTCGTAACAGGTAGACGAAGTTACATCAGGGCTTGGTTTGGTCCTCTAAGGGGGTACCCCTTAGAGTACCAAAGCTTACCGAGGTAAAGAAAGAAAAATATTTATTTGGCACAAAACCATGACAAACACACAACAAAATAAAAACAAGAAACAGAAAAATGGAAGGGAAAAGTGCGAAAACAAATATTTGATGTGTGTCCTATGGCTGCGCCAAATAGACCCAGTTCAACAAAATGTCGAGCAACTGGTGCTGGAGGTCTCAGGGTTGGTAACCGTGGCCTTGGAACAAAAAGGACTCTTATTAATTTTAGTCAGTACAAATCTGACAGTCCCTCTAGTCCTGCCTTGGGTGGGAGGATTCATTGTATGATTTTACTGCGAAAAAAACACAGGTCAGTGGTCTCAGAATGTGTAAGTATTTCTGCTGCTGCTGTAACAATAAATAAAAATAAATGGTACGGAACCCTGTATGTGCAAGTCCAACTCGCTTTTTTTTCTTTTTTCTGTAAATTGAACAGAATCACGTAGTAAGAGTGATAACTTTGTACGACTTTAGTTTGTCCTACGACTTGTTTGTTTCGTCTTCAAAGATAAGGCAAAGTTGTGTAAATGAATCCCAACTACCCACGGTTAATGAGTGTAAATAACAAAGCTAATAATATCGAATTGTATTAGCCATGAGACGATTTGATAATTATTTGAATTAGGTAAATTATTTCTGGAACCGGGTAACCCGATTTCGATTTCCCCCAGAACGGGGTATACAAAATGACTATAAAAAATTGTTGTAAAGCCCATTTGTCGAGGAAGGCCATAGGTCAAAAAATATCACGAGTCATCGGGCAAAACCGCGGGGAGCAGCTAAAAACATTAAGTCGTATGCTGTTTGACTAAGGCCCCAGATACCAATTATTTAACGGTCAATATTAGTTCTTATAGGTCACGGTATCCCGATATTTCGGTATATCGGGATCACTGTTTTCAAGATATACACCCTCCTCGTTATCTATCGTTTGTTTTATATATAGCAGTTATTTGGTACCGGCATAATTTGTTTTTGAAATTACTCTTTTTGTTAAGATCTACTCCGGTTTTTATTTCACAAAGCTTTTTGCAAAATAAGCTTGAAATTGTTAGAATAGTATTTTAACACAACATGACATCACTATATTTATTTAGATCTGACAACACTAAATAGTTTTTTGTTCCGTTTCCTGAACGAGTTATTTCTCTTCTCTCTAAGTTGTCTGTGGTTCTGTTAGCGTTCTGATATATGTCCGGGTCTAGTACAAGATTAATTAATAATTATCTTAAGTATTTTCATGAAGTTCAATTTGCTTGTCATCGTTTATTTTATAGTAATAAACGTGCAAACATCAAAGCTAGAAGACCATCTTTTATTTTACATCTCCGACTACACCTGGCTGCCACCACGTGCGAACAGCTTCCACACAAAGCACTTTGCAACAGGTTCTGCACCCAGCGTTCTATCTGGGATTGGCAGCGAGAAGCAAAAAGCAAAGGAATTGGTGAGAAATATTATTATAATTATAACCTATAAATAGTCGGAGAAATGTCGCATGAAAATCCAATTGCTCATGCACAAGATGGCGACATGCACCATGTGCCGGGTGCTAACTTCAATAACATGAATGTTCCAAAACTGGAAGGTGTTTCCAATTACACCACATGGAAATTCATTATGAAAATGTTGCTGACCTTGGACGGAACGTGGGGTTGTGTGACCGGAGTGGACCTGGATGTTAATCGCAACCAACGTGCGCTTGCGCGCATTTGCTTAACAATTGATGTCAATCTTCATCAATATGTGCGTACAGCAAGCAAGGCAAAGGAAGCATGGGATAATCTGGCATCTGTTTTCGAAGATAAAGGCCTTTACAGGCGTGTTTTGTTGCTGCGTCAGTTGCACAGAATCAGTCTGTGTGAATTTACAAACATGTCACAGTATATTTCGACAGCTATGACGCTTGTGCAACAACTCGCAGATATTGGGCGTACTATAGAGGATGGCGAGGTAGCCGAGATACTGCTCAGTGGTCTGACTGCGGAGTATGATGTCCTAGTATCTAGTTTGGAGACGGCCTGCATGAGCCGTGTGCTTTCCAGCGAGTTGGTGCGGACACGTTTGCTACAGGAGGAGCATAGGAAGAATGGTTCTTCAGAAAGTAATGGTGTTAATAGTGCGGCTTATGTTGCTGGCAAGAAAGTGTTAAAAGTGTGTAATTATTGTAAAAAGCCAGGGCATATTAAATCTAAATGTTATAAGTGGAAAAAAGACAATAAGCAATCTTCTGAAAAAACTCTTATTGTGACAGAATCTGCTTGTTTAGCTGCACACCATGATTGGATAGTGGACTCAGGATGCACAGCGCATATGTGCAACAACAAAAAGTTATTTATGGACTTTAAAAATAATATAACTAAAGTTACAATAGCAAATAATGATCTTCTTAACAGTGAGGGCACTGGTAAGATTAATTTTGTTTGTAATAAGCATGAGTTTGTTGCTGAGGACACTATGTTTGTCCCTGAGTTGTCCACAAATCTCCTCTCTGTAAACAAACTAGTGAAGTCTGGTTACTCTGTTGTCTTTGATCAACGAGGTTGTAACTTTTATAAAAATCCTCAGATTATAGGTAATTCCTTAGGTTATGCTAACAACCATAATGGTGTTTATAGATTGAATTGTGTCATTCCTGTGTGTCAAAGTTCTGGTGAGGAGCATTCTTCAGTCCCTCTGAAGAATCTAGTTCAGAGTGAACAGAGTGCAATGGTTGCTACTGAGATGGAATCTTTATGGCATAGGAGACTTGGTCATTTGAGTCATGGGGGATTATGTACTCTGCGGAGAAATAAACAGTTAATGTTTCAGGAAGTTCCTGGAAGTAACTTGGATGAGTGTGTTGCATGCCTGCAGGGGAAACTCGTTGCAAAACCGTTTCCTGTCGGCGAGGCAAAGCGCGCTACTCAACCGCTGGAGCTGATCCATTCAGATGTCTGTGGCCCGATGTCTGTCTGTAGCTGGGGTGGAGCCAGATATCTGTTGACACTGACAGATGACTACAGTAGGAAAACCTGGGGTTACCTGCTTAAGAACAAATCCGAGGTAATGTTACATTTTATTAATTTTAGAGCCCTTGTGGAGAAACAAACAGGATTGCGAATAAAAGTTTTTAGGACTGATGGTGGTGGTGAATACTGTGGCGGGAAATTCGAAGCCTATTTGCGAAATGAGGGAATTGTACACCAGGTTACTGTTCCGTACACCCCTCAGCAGAACGGAATTTCGGAGCGCCTTAACAGGACCATCATGGATAAGGCACGCTGCATGCTGATGGAGTCTGGTCTTAGCCGGGAATACTGGGGTGAGGCGGTTATGACCGCAATTTATTTGAAAAATCATTCCCCGACGTCTTCCCTAGGTGGATCTGTGCCCGAGCAGGTTTGGACTGGTTCACCGTCACTGGACCTTGGTCACCTGCGTGTTTTTGGCTGTGTTGCATTTGCCTTAAAACCTGAGCCAAAGCGCAATAAGATAGAGTCAAAATCGACTATGTGTTTGTTTGTTGGTTATAGTGAAACTATTAAGGGCTATAGACTCGTTGAACCCACTAAACCCCGACAGATTATTTTTTCTAGAAATGTTTCTTTCTTAGAAAATAAATTTTTGAGAGATATGAACAATATTTCTAGTCATGAGTCAAAACAGAATATTATTTCTTATAATTTTGACATGAATATTCAATCTAATAATAATTCTAATGAAAATGTTAGTGAGGAATTGAATATTAATAATGAAAATAATAAATTAATGAATAATCATACTTTAGTTAATGAATCTCATGAAAGTGACACAATTTTAAACAGTTTTAATAATGAAAATACTGGTGTCATTTCAGCTCCTGACTCAGACTCTGAGTATTGTACGGGCAGTGAGGAGGACACGAGCTGTTCGAGTCCTGCGGCCGGGGACTGCAGCTCGAGTACTTCCGACGTGTCGACTACTGGTAGGGATGTAGCCGTGGCCAGCTCTGAACTTAAGTTATCAGTGGCTACCACTAGCCGCCCCGTGCGTGGTACGCGTGGAGTGAAGCCCATAAGGTACCAAGATTATTCTTTATTTACACATGCAGAGTTGGAGCCTGTATCTTATGAGGAGGCCATATCTTCTCCTAGTAGTGAGGAGTGGCAGCGTTCTATGAAAAGAGAGTTCGATGCTCTTACTAATAATAATGTATGGAAGCTTGTCGATCGCCCATTGGATCAAAACGTAGTGAAATGCAAGTGGGTGTATAAGATTAAAAATGACACTTCAGGCAACCGTACCTATAAGTCGCGTCTTGTTGCCCGCGGGTTCTCACAAACTTATGGGGTTGATTATGACGATACTTTTTCGCCAGTGGTACGCCATAGCACTCTGCGTACTTTGTTTGCGCTAGCTACTGAGATGAATATGAACATAGAACATTTGGATGTAGATACAGCATTTCTTAATAGCAGTTTGAATGAGCGCATTTATATGGAGCAACCTGAAGGGTTTATTGAGAATAAAAGTAAAGTGTGCCTACTTTTAAAAAGCATATATGGGCTAAAACAAGCAAGCCGTATGTGGAACATGACTGTACATAATTTACTGATTGGTAACAATTTTTCACAAAGTAAATGCGAACCTTGTGTTTATGTTAAGAGAGATAAAGGTGTGTTGACAATAATTGCATTATATGTGGATGATTTTTATGTTTTTTCTGCTCATAAGGCATCCATAGATGAATTGTATACTTTATTAAAAAAGGAATTTAATGTTAAAAAATTAGGCCCTATTAAAGTTTGTCTTGGCATGCATGTATCTCATGATGTATCAAAAGGTGTATTAAGATTAGATCAATCACAGTATATAAAAACATTGTTGGTTCGCTATGGCATGGAAAATTGTAAGCCTGTGTCTACACCTTTAGCACTAAATATAAAGCTGGATAAAGCTGAAAAGGAAGTGCTTGATGATAATGTGTATAAGTATAGAGAATTATTAGGTTCCCTTATGTACCTATCTGTATGCACTAGGCCTGACATAACGTATGCATGCAGTCAGCTAAGCCAGTTCAATAATTGTTTCGGCAGAGAACATTGGCTCGCGGGAAAACGAATTTTAAGGTATCTTGCAGGCACTTTAAATTATTCCCTATGTTTTAATAGGTCTGGTAGTTTAAATATTACTGCTTATGCCGATGCCGACTGGGCTAATAATATTGTAGACCGAAAGTCTTATACTGGATTTGTGATTCAGATGGGTGGGAATACCATTAACTGGGAAGCACGGAAACAAAAGTGCATAGCATTATCAAGCACTGAGGCGGAATATTTGGCTATAGGTGAGGTGTGTAAAGATTTAAGTTTCCTTAAGAATTTTTTGGCAGAAATTGTAAATGTTCAAATAGACATAATGTTATTCAATGATAATCAAAGTGCCCTCAAACTGTTACAAGCCAAAGAATACTGTCATAAGAAAACTAAACACATAGACTTAAGATATCACTATATTAAAGATCTGATACAACATAAGTTTGCTAATGTACAGTATATGTCAACTCATAATATGATTGCTGATGTATTGACGAAGGCTTTATGTTCCACTAAACATAAGGATTTTATAAATAAGATAATGAATGTTAAATAGGTAAGAACGCTGTGCAATTGTGATTTGAAATGTTTTTTAACTGTTGACTTGTCATGTTGAGTAAAAAGGAGAGCATGTTAGAATAGTATTTTAACACAACATGACATCACTATATTTATTTAGATCTGACAACACTAAATAGTTTTTTGTTCCGTTTCCTGAACGAGTTATTTCTCTTCTCTCTAAGTTGTCTGTGGTTCTGTTAGCGTTCTGATATATGTCCGGGTCTAGTACAAGATTAATTAATAATTATCTTAAGTATTTTCATGAAGTTCAATTTGCTTGTCATCGTTTATTTTATAGTAATAAACGTGCAAACATCAAAGCTAGAAGACCATCTTTTATTTTACATCTCCGACTACACCTGGCTGCCACCACGTGCGAACAGCTTCCACACAAAGCACTTTGCAACAGAAATAAATACGCATTACTTTTCCTTTTAAACAAGTTTCCCTTCGTTAAGTTCGGGAGTGGAATTGCTCAAAGTTAATTTGAAGGCTTTATTTAAACATGCGGGCGTTTCTTTTGCAGTTCAATTTCAAACAAAGGACTAAATTCGCAAAGGTACATACTGACTACACAAAAATTCCATTGAATTTGACAAAAAAAAATTAGAGAAAATCTCTTAGTAGGCATAAAATAATTCTCTAAAAAATAATACGTTTAGATTAAATAATTGTGTAACTGAAGAATTCAATTTACTCTAAAATTAAAACTAATCATATGAAAATACGTATAGTTTCTATAGTGACAGATCTCGCCATCTGTTACACATGTCGCCTGCCAGGATCGCGGGACACACGTATACCGCAACTCCGGTACACAAAGGGTTAATGAAGGACACCGTGGATTTAAGTCAGTATGAGTCTGACAGTCGCTCCCGCTCTACCCTGGGCGGGAGGACTCTTTTATGATTTTAAAAAGTACAAAATAAAACTTACACACGTCAAAAAAAAACTGTGATTTTGACAAACGCTAAGTCAGTAGTAAAATGTACCTATTCTCATTAGATTTAGAGCCTCATTTGTTGTAACGTTATATTCATTAGGTGTTATGAGTGCCTACTTTATTTAGTATGGCAAATTGCAGCCATTTTGAGCATTGCGGAGACTATAAATTAGCAATATAGATCTCTATTAGAGTAAAATCCGTGAGCTTTGGCTATAACTTAGCTCGGTTATACTCATGACTAATTAATAAAGTTGTCATTTACTCCTAGTTTGTCTTCAAGTTAATAGTCTTTTAATCTGAATAATCTTCAATCATAGACCAGGTTGCCAGAAGACATCCGTATGTAAAATATGAGGACCGAGTTTTAAGTTTTGTAATATATTTTATAAGATTGTCAAGATGTTTATTTTTGAAGTTGCCAGCAATTACAGTGGCCCAAAAAAATATAAAAAAAAAACAATCCAAATTGCGGTCCTCATATTTTGCAAACGAAATTCCTTCAGCGACCTGCACTATAAGAAAACAGGTACAAGTTTGCATTGTGCATAAAATATTTGTTCAAAAAAAGGTCCAACATTTTAATTCAACCTCTTTAGTAAAGAATATTAAAAATGTAACAGCTTACTGGCCATTTTCGCTGAAAATAAATTCGTAAAGCCATTAACTTTTGTTTTTCATTATTTACTTTTCGAGGAAAATGGCCTTCAATTTACTTATTTTTCGTCTGAAACGGCCAGTTATATAAAAGCTGAGCTGGAAATAATACTTTAAAATGATAAATGAGGTGTTCATAAGTTTTTAAGTATTCATTTACCTACAGATAACTAATGGGCCAAACTCCTTTGTAAATTATTACAATGAATTTATTTTACTTTATTATAAAATTGAATTTAAAGAAAGGGCTGGCATTATTTTGTAATAATGTGTTCGGAATGCCATTTACTTTTGTTTTTAATTTATTTTTCTTTTTAACCAGGCTGTCACAGAAATATTTAAGAACTTTAAGTTAACTGATATGCTGCGGAGTCTTGGTGAGCATTATGAAAAAAATAGTATCTTGAAATAAAAAAATAGGGGAGGGAAGCCCAAGACGGGTAGGCCATTACGGGTAGCCCGTTTTAGACGGGTATGTCTTTAAAATTACGCGTCGTTCTTCGTAACACAAATGTGTGGCTCCTGATAGGGAAAGGCTGGCTAACCGTCTTGGGCCTAACTCCCCTACGTATTTTGATTTTTTACCTCACATAGACGCAAAATTTGGGATGAAAGTTATTATGGCAAGTTACAGTTTTGAATTTTTGATGTGATCAAAAAGTGATCACTATTTATTTTGAAACATATCTTTCATCGGACATCCATCGGTTTGCTGTATAATAAAAACCTAGGTGCCATTAAAATGTGTTGGAAAACGAAGAAGCCCCGCCATCTTCAGAAGCGGGGGCCCTTATGAATTGTAGGTCGTAGGTTGGAACCCAGCCAAGCGCATTCCTTCGTGTAAATTATTTTATCACCGCTGCTCCCAAAAACGGTTAAAAAAACATCGTGAGGAAACTGCGTATTCTGGAACCCAAGCCAATAAGGAAGCCTGTGTCCCAGCAGTGAGAACAATTTAGGTTAATTATTTTAGTGGACGACTTCATTAAAGTCGACTAGAATGCTTGCATAACTGACGGACAAGTCCTAGCATCTATGCTTTAAAGCTGTATAGTACATATATCGGTACATGTATCGGTAATGCATGCGTTAGGTTATGCGTGCACGGTTAAAACCATACGGACCGTATTTCAACTGCAATGCAACCGCAATTTGCAGTACGGTTGCAGTTTGACACGACTGCAATAGAACTACGATGGCACGGTTAGAGCAGCGGCTGAGCTATTGGACTGCTGCGCTGCGTGTCGTGTGTTCGATTCCCGCACTGAGCAAATATTAGTGTGATCCACAAGTAGTTGCTTCGTGTCTGGGCGTTTGTGTATGTGAGTTTATATGTTTGTAAACCCACGACACAATCGAAATTCCTAGTGTGGAGCAACGTTTTTCTAAAAAAAAACTGCAATAGAACTGCAAACCAAACGTGCAGTTCGACTGCACGCCGACTGTAATTGAACTGCAATCGGACACGTTTGGTTTGCAGTTATATTGCAGTCGTATCAATTGCAATCAAACTGCATCCGAACTGCAGTTTGCGGTTGGATTGCAGTTAAAATGCGTTCCGTCTGTTAAGAGCCTAACGTGTATGGCCTTCAAAATTAATGTTCACAAAGATCTTTCAATTTCTAAAGTGGAAGGTAAAATGCCAGCTGAATGCGGTTACAGACAGATACGAGTAAAGTTTACTAGTTTATTGCTCTGCACGTGTCGTTTAAAGGACCCTGTCCTAGTTATTGTGTCTATGGTCTAACTATTTGTACTAGAAGGCGTTCAGTTGATGAGATTACCCATTTCCTGAGCTAGTGACGTTTTCGTCAGAATAACATCAATATAATTACTCATCGTGTTCTTCATTTAATATTTTAAACACATTCTCAGCATGCATCGCATTTTTTTTGTTGTTTGACTCTGACTGGTTTAGTCGCCTTAACAAGCAGAACTACGCTGTTAAAAGCGAGACTAATTCAATTGTGCGAAAGAGACAGCTATACTACTCGTCTAGCGCCATCTCCTTCCCACACTGAAAATACTATCAGCAGTACAGAGACAGACACAGGTTTCACTCGCGAGCTCGCTGTTCCGATAAGGAACAGACTTCTCAAATGTCTACGAGAGTTGCGGGAATGTCTTAAAAGGTTACAGTGGTTCTGGATCGCAAAAAAAGGATTTGATTGGACAAGATGGGCTTTACTGATAAGTTTGGAATAAAATACCAAAGTCTTCCAATAATAAGAAAATAAAAATGTAAAGATCAAAATAAAAATGTAAATGTAAAGATACCACAGAGTGTCATAAACGTTTAGGGTTAATTGATTTTCCTGCCGAATGTTTGAGTTGTGCGGATTTTTACTGTAATGATCCCTGTCATAAAAGTATTCTCGATGTAGTGTACTCTGACATTGTAGCTGCCCTTCGTGGTGCGTCCATGGCGGGTCGAGGGGCTGCTAGGAAGAGTGGGAGTGGGACACGCATAGTGGGTTGGAATAAACACGTCAGCGAGGCTCACCGAAGGGCTCGAATGGCGTTTATGCAATGGGTGTCTTGTGGTAGACCTAAATCTGGCTTAATGTACAATGATATGTGTGCGAGCAGAAAAGATTTCAAGTCACGATTAAGATGGTGTCAAGATCATAAAGACCAGATTAAAATGGATGATCTTGCTAAAAAGCACTCTAATGGTGATTTTTGAGGTTTTTGGAAAAACACTAATAAAGTGAATGCCAGACCTGGTCTGCCGGTGAGTGTCGAGGGGGTGAGTGAGTGTGAGGGAATTGCTGAAATCTTTAAGCGTCAATTTTCTTTGCGGTCACCTTTGGGACCGGCGGCGGCGTGTGAGGCGCTCAATGGTGAGATGCCTAAAGGAAAAGTAGGAGTCAGATTTACGGCCAAAGATGTTGCCCTAACCATTAGACATATGACGAAAGGCAAGAGTCCAGGTCATGATTCTTTATCCATTGAGCACCTGTGTCATGCGGGTTCTCATATAAACAGAGTATTAGCAATGTTCTACTCGCTGTGCGTGAGCCACTCTTATCTTCCACCGGATCTTATGAAAACTGTGGTTGTGCCTGTGGTCAAAGATAAAACCGGTGATATAGCTGATAAAAGCAACTACAGGCCCATTTCTTTGGCTACAGTTATAGCGAAGGTGTTCGACGGTTTGCTTAATACACAGTTAAGTAAATATATATCTTTGCACGATAACCAGTTCGGATTTAGACCACATTTATCAACGGAAAGTGCCATACTGTGTCTTAAGCAGACCGTCAGATACTATACTGATCGTAAGACTCCGGTATTTGCATGCTTCCTCGACCTGTCCAGGGCTTTTGATCTGGTGGCGTATGACCTGTTGTGGGAAAAACTTGAGAGTACCGACCTACCAAAAGAACTGGTTGCTATCTTCAAATACTGGTATAAGAATCAGGTCAACAGCGTCAGATGGGCGGGGGCAGTGTCGGAGCCATATCGCTTGGAATGCGGTGTTAGACAGGGTGGACTGACCTCTCCAACGCTATTCAACCTATACATGGATGCGCTGATCGTCGCGCTGAGCAGACAGCATGTCGGCTGCCATATAGATGACACATGTGTCAATAACCTAAGCTATGCAGATGACATGGTTCTGCTGAGTGCGTCGATCTGTGGTCTAAGGAGGCTGATAGCGACATGTGAGGGTTACGCGATTAAACATGGACTGATCTATAATGTTAAGAAAAGTCAGTACATGGTCTTTGAGGCCGGCGGTGCCAAATGCCCGGACAAGATGCCACATGTACATCTCAACAGTGTACCCTTAGACAAGGTACATCAGTTTAAATATCTAGGGCATATTGTCACGGATGACCTTAGAGATCATGCTGATATGGAACGAGAACGAAGGGCTGTATCGAGGAGGGCGAATATGTTGGCCCGCAGGTTCGCGCGGTGCTCGGATGACGTAAAGATAACTCTTTTCCGAGCATATTGCACGTCCATGTACACCTGCAGCCTGTGGGCTAATTACACGCAGAAACGATACAGTACCCTTCGTGTCCAATTTAATAACGCTTTCAGGGCGGTGTTGGGGCTGCCGCGCTACTGTAGCGCTTCAGGTATGTTCGCGTTGGCACGCACAGATTGTTTCTATGCGACCATGCGGAAGCGCTGCGCATCACTAGTGCGTAGAGTGCGGGCCAGCTCCAACACCGTTCTGAAAATGATAGCGAATCGGGTGGACTGTCCTTATGTGCGACACTGCTGTGATAGACAAGTTACGTATAGTGTCGCATATAAGAGACTACTTTAATAAAATTTTAAGTATTATTTCAATTGTGTAGTGATTATTATTATTTTTTTATTATGATTTTATTTAATTTATGATTTTATAATTTCAAATTTTATTTATTAGTATAATGTTAATTTTAATTTTGGATTTTAAGTTGTAATTTTCTAATTGTCTATTTTGTTCATTTAATATTGATGTACACTCTATGGGCCTCGAAGCCTGACAATAAAGACATTTTATTTTTATTTTATTTTTTTAAAGAAAGTGGCGTGACACGATCAAAACAAACGAATCGTGGTAAGAGGCGATCATGACCTTACATATATTTTATTTTGAAATTTAAACGATGGTATTTTGAAGTTCGAACGATGCACTATTAAGATCAATGACCTGTATTCGCTACTTCTTTGGCGGAGAATAAGTATAGATTATTATCCATCGTAAGTCATCTTAACTTATCCTTGTCGAACCGGGAACTATTACAGGACAAAGGAATATCTATCAAGTTAGATATTCTTGAACTTGAGTTGAAGTTATAACGAGCTGAATTTCAGTGTTAACAGGGTTCCAACAAGAACTGATAACTCGATATCTCATGCAAGTGCATGTTATCATTATGTGGTGTAATGACCACACTTTTTTTTTTTTTTTAGGTTTCTAGGCTTAAATTGAAAATATATAATCGTGTCCACCAATCATCATCATCACATCAGGCACAGGACGTCCACTGCAAAACATAGGCCTCCCCAAGATTTCCCATTACCAATAGGACTGGTTGAAAGCGACTTTCATCCAGAAAGTTTGCGTTAAAATTATTACAATTAGAAATAATACTGTAACGATATATCCATTTCTATAGTCTGACTAGTCTTGTAAATATTAGAGTATTTATTCCACAATTATCTGGCGGAATAAATACACGACGAATCCTGTAACTAGATTCAATAAAGTGCGATGAGAAGCTTTAAAATAATCTGCTCTCATCCCAAAATTACTTGGAAATTCAGCCAAGAGGAATAAGCTCTTAGGCTGCCTTTCCACAAAAAAAAGTAAAATAATACTCATTATTATTCGAGGATTCTTCGTAATAACCAATAATATCGCAGATTCGCCTAAACTGATGACTCAGATTTGCTTTACGCACATAGCCCACTGATGTCTGGTGAAAATGCAACCTTAAAATAGGGTCTTTTCGGATACCGTAGACGCGGGCTGTGTATAGTGAGGTATGTGTAGATCACCGTCCGATCAAAGACAAGCAGGGCTATTGGCTAACTTGATAGTCACTAACCACCAGTTGTCAACTACACTAGGATGGTTTGACACCTGTTATGAGGCTAAGTTGAAGAGTGGAGTGCTTCATACCTAGTTGATTTTAGGGAACATTCACATTTATCAGTTGCATTGCAAATGCAAAAGCCTATACGAAAATTACCTTTTGACAGCCATTTGATGGTCACCACATAGACACCGTAAATGCAATAGCCCTGTAGACCGGCGCGGGCGGGTCGAGTTCCACACTTAAAGGAGCTACGAGTATCAGTAAAGTGAAAATGCCTGTCAGAGATGCGTAAAGGTCCACTTAAAGAACAATGTGGTTTTTGGTCAGTCATCTGTCTTTTCCTCCCGCTCCACCCAGAGCGATCGGACTCATTTCATGATTAAGGTTTTATTGTTTTATAGAGGCTATTAGACACTGCAGTGTTTAAAAAATGGTGACAAAATAGTGCTGAAGAACTAGAAACCTATTTAAATTCTTAGTCACATTATGTAACTAAAAAACCATTTTTTTTAAGAATGGAACCAACTGCCGTGTTATCGCTTCACGTCATGCGAGTCTCGACGAAACACGCCTAAAAAGTATCATAAATGTTGTCGAGAGCTAAAGGATTTCAAAGAAACCCCTTATGTAAAATATTTATAGCAGATAATAAATACACGAACCAGCAAAACTTTATAAAGTTTCGAACTGTTCGAGAAATAAATTCGTTGAAAGTTTCATTAAGTGAGGATAAAACTTTTAATCTGATTTTAAATACAGGTTAAACTTCGTCTATGGATGAAGAAAACTACTTTGAAATTTGTTATTTTTAAATCTTTATCTTTTTCAGACGAGGTCGGAGAATATTCTTGCTGCAGATGCTGATCGTCTGCTTCGTGCCCCACGTCGCGCTTCTCATCCAGAACTGCTCCAACATGGCACAGCTGTCACAAACCTTAGACTCCTCATTATATTTAGATACTGAGGTAAGATTCTCCATGAGACAGTTCCACGGATCATAGATACTTTTTTCCTTCACCCTTTTTGGCAGGCTAAGGTCCTGATCATAGATATATCAATCTGGGCTTTGTCGCTGGCAGGTACTGTAATTGTCTCTGGATAGTGGTATGAGTGCAATGAGAATATTTTGGCACTTGAATAAAACTAGTTGGGGCCACGATGAGGTTAAAATGATGAAAATCATATTGGAATAGGTAATTAACAAGACAGAGGTCGTAGATCTGTGATTGAAAAAACATGCGTGAAGAAAATAAAACTTTTATAGAACCATAACACAAAATCATTTAACAAGTGTCGTCGAATGCAATAAATAAAATACATTTGCTTCACTTCACAAAAAAAATGGTCTAATTCTTCTGAGATAAAAAAAACACACACAAAAAAGTATTTAGGTACTTATCAAAAAAACATTTAAAAAATAGAACATAAAAGGCTGATTAAAAATATCTAAAGCGCCGTATTCACGTTCCATCTGCTGTACGTCCCGCCAAGGCCATACACGATGCACGACGCAAAAACACCGTGAATAGGCTTGACGTACGTCAATTATTATTATTATTATGACGTACGTCAAGCCTATTCACGGTATTTTTGCATCGTATAAGTATGTTAAAAAAAAAGAAATTTAGATTTGAACGAGCCTTTCGTTCGAATTATGAAATTTAAAAAAAATATTATTCTCTTCATTTTCGAAACAAAAAACGATCGTATTTTGATATTTTGCCTAGTCTAAATTAGGACGCCATGCAAAATATAAATGATGGTTATATAAAAGGTACGTAAAATAGTCTTATTTCTCGTGTTTGCATTGTCATAATACCTATTTAGAAATGTTGTTATAGTTGCCATTGAACTATTAATTAGTAATTAAATTATACTTCAATGATAATTGCACAAGTCGTCATTCTTCCCAATTCTAATGTTTAAGAAAGTGTATTTTTTGAAGAAACACATTTTGTATATTGTATGAGTAACATTATGTTCCAAAAACATCCTTGTTTACTCAAAATATAAACAATATAATTGCAATATTATTACGCAGATGCAACTATCAAAATGCTGTAATTATTCCTATTGGTACTGAGGTTTTCCTGTAATTCCTGGAAATAAATTATAATAATATATTTTACCTGTTATGGGTAATAGCTTTACCAACTTAATTTGTTTTTATGAATACTTTTAAGGGAATACCCTATTATTATTTCCAGTTGTTTGGTAAAATAAAATCCTGTTTATTTTAATTTTATTTGATGTATAACATCACTTCTTCAAGAAGCGGTGATGATATTTCCATTCTTTAAGTCTTAGATTCCGTCTGGGTATGGACATGTGAAGAGGAGGGATGAGACTCATGTGACTAAGAGAGTGATGAGATGAATGTTGATGGATGGAGAGGAAGGGGAAGGCCAAAGAAAAGATGGATGTATTGTGTAAGGGATGATATGAAAGAAAAAGGAGTAAACTGTGACGTCTGATAGGGGAGAGTGAAAGGAAAAAACGTGTTGCGCCGACCCCGTGTAAAATGGGATAAGGGCAGGAAGATGAATGAATAAGGCTATAATACCTACCTAGTTACCTACATTTAACTTATTATTGTTTTTATTTTACCAGGTGAACACAATATTATCAATGGGGGATCTCATCATCAGTCTTCAAGATGAAAGACATATCATCAGTGATTATCTGCTCAAGTCCTCACCAATTGATGTGTAAGTGTTTTTTTTTATATTTGTAACTAAGTGACCCGACAGACGTCGTTTTATCAGAAGCTAGTGATCTGTGGTAGTCTTAAGCCCGCTGTACACATTGGGCCAGCGTATTGGTGGTATTGGGCCAGTGTGTGTACAGACCTACTTGGCGGTATGTTGGTAGTTGGCGGGAATACTGGCAGGCCAACCGAAAGTTTTCGGTTCTTCGTGCACCAATCAAAAAATCTTGGCGGGCTTTGCAAATAGTGTTCACACGCTGGCCCCATGTGTAACCAGCGAGACTTGGAATTAATTATTTTGGCCCAACATGCTGGCTTAATGCCTTGGCCCAATGTGTACAGTGGCCTTTAAAATTATTACAATCTTCAAATAGACGTTATTAAGATTCGACGATTGGAACAAAAAACAGTATCGACACTTTGTGTTTCACAACAGAAAGTATATAAAAATTCGTTCTTCTGGTCTTGGTGGTTATAAACACAACAAAAAAAGAATTATCTGTACCTATCGGTCCAGCCGTTTTCGAGTTATGACATCGGCAACACATTTTGCGATCCATTTTTATTAATAAGAAGAAATAAGATTTAAGACTTTAATCAACAACTGTTTCAATTTTATTTTGTGCTTTCCGAGGTACGTAGGTATAATACCGACAAATGCAAGACTCTGTTACCTAAGTTACATGCAGAAAAAACCAATACCTAGCTACCTACCTACCTACCTCTTTCTAGTAATCGTGGCTTCAATATAGGGTTACAATTGATGGTAAACATTTATATATTCAGTAAACAAAACACGATAGTGTAAAATTTTCATTCACAATTAATGTTGGATTGGAGCTTTAATTTATTACAATAAAACTAATTTAGTCATAGAAAAACAAACCAATAACGTTTTCCTTTTCCTTAAGTGGTGTGAAAACCTGTGAATTTTACTTGACAATGGTAATTGCAGGAAAAAAACAATTTAATTCTCAGTAATATTATTTTACAAACAAAAATTCAAGTACGTACAATACATTTTACTTGCGTCAATGGTGAACTGTAATGTTATCATACGCACCTTATTTATTGCCTCAATTCATTGGGTTATTGTAAGTTCGCGACAAAAATGATTCCCCTAGAAAAGAAGTTTTGATCCTGTTCTCCTAGTACTTTCTGTACCCCTAGCACGAGTTTTCACTATTTTACTTTACAGAGTTTTTCCAGTATTTACAGCGTTTCTTGTATGAAAAAATGGAACAGCGCCTCTGGTGTGCGAAGAAGGAACCAATTTTTTCATTGAAAATGGTCAATTTGAAGTCGTCAAAGTTACAGTTTACTTTACGTCTCAAATATTGAAAACTCGTGCTGACGGTACAGTTCAGATTCCACATTGTGTCCTCGATTTCGGTAGTTTTGTGCTGGATTTTAATATTTAATTGTTCTGCCATCCGCGCGGCAAAAAAGAAATTGGGCGAATTTACAATAATAAAAACAACAAAATCCTTTGGCTAATTTATACATACTTGTGGGGAATTAATTTTGTGGTGAAATTACAGCAACCCAATTCATTATTACATCAAAACGGGAATTATGAATTAACCGCAAACACAATGTAGTGTATAATATTAATGTTAGGCATAAATGGGTATGCGGGACTCGTGGTCCGATCATGGACCATGCCCGGGTCGACGGCGCATTGTGTTCCACGCGCGCCTCAAAGAGTTCTCAGCAATCTGACGGGGGCCTTAGAGCCTTAGAGGGCCGAAGCCTACCGGGTCGCGGGACTGTCTCACCAGGTAACCGTAGCCCTGGTATGTAAGGGCTATTGAAAGATCACCGTGGATTTTGGTCAGTACGAGTCTGACAGTCTCTCTCGTCCTACCCTAGGTTCGGAACCTAGGGTAGGACGGCCAGGTTGGGTCGCTAGTCGATACTAATATTATAAAGATGAAAGATTTGATTGTTTGTTTATATTGAATAGGCTCACAAATTACTGGACCAATTTCAAAATCTTTCACCAGTTGAAAAGTGCTTGACATAGGCAATAAAGGGTGAGCGGGGGAAACCACTGGCAAAAGCTAGTATTTTAATAAATACTTAACTTTGTGAGAACAGATGAATGGATTCTGTTTATTTATAACTCGAGCTATTTATAAACTCGATGGCTTCTTTGCTGTTTATTTCTGAAATATGATTATTCGCTACTATTATCAAACTTCGATTACCTATTATGTACTTGTTTAGACATTTTTTACATGGTAAAATCATCAAATGGGTCCTCCCACTCAGGGCAGGGCAGGATGGACTGTCAGACTTTTACTGACTAAAAACCACGGTGTCCTTCAGTAGCGCTTTATGTTCCGGGGTTATGAGATAAATCCTGCGACCACTTGTTTAGACATTGGACAAACTTCAACAAATATGCTACAGGCTAGACTCTAGACAGACGCTAATTTTACTAGGAATGTGTTTTCCTTGTTAATATTATGCATAATATTAATAACAGTCGGTACTAACAATAAAACATTGTTGAATGATACAACAGGACGAGTTATTTTTAGCTTTTGTTATTTTCATTCACAGTCAATGATTGCTGCAGTAAATAGTTTATTAAATATAACAAATTGTATAAGGAAATCTAGATGTATATGTATTCCTTCGTATAATGAATGGGTATTTTCTATACATTTTTTTTTGTTAACCCTCTAGTACCTACTTCTATTGAAATTTCACCATAGAAACGTTATTATTATCTGTCCTATTTCTGAAATTTTCCGTGAATCTGTTTTTTAACCTCATTATACCAATATTTTTTTCCTGGAAACTTCGTACATGTTTTCTGAGGTAAACGTATTTATCTAATGATGCTACTTTTTATGATGATGCTACTTATTCTTTTGAGTTTTTCTGTATTTTTTCTATAAATAACATTTAGATCAGTTAGTTGGTATTTTGAACATTTACATAGTTAGAAAGCCCATTTTAGTATAGCTGCTTGTGTCCATAATGCGAGCGAGAGTCAAACCCGCGTCTTCCGAATAAGAAGTCTGAACTCCAGGCGCCTTACCAATTAGGCCATCGCAACCACTCATTTTGAAGCTTAATCTTTCCTTCCCTTATTTTTGAAAATTGGTTCGACTCCCACTCACAGCCGAATATTTTTTTCCTCAAAAATGTTTACGAGAACGCAACGCAGGCGTTATTGCGTATGTACTAGGGACTCGCCCCGGCTCCGCATGGGTGCAATCTCTACTATATTATGCATGTTTGTACATAAAAACCTTCCTCTTGAATCACTCTATCTATTAAAAACTAACGTGTTAAAAATTGCAATGAACTCGCATGCAATTAGATACTTGCATCTTCTAAATGAGACTTTGAGGGCTTACACGAAGCATATTATTATATTGATGAGATGAAGTAAAATAAAACATAATAATATGTCCTATGCCTAAATAAGTAAGCTCGAATTTTCTTGTATTGCGAAATAGTTGAAATCATAATTTTCCTTCTCCTTACCCCAATATTTACGGTCGGTGAAGCATGTCGTTTACTCTCGTATTTCTATGGGACACATCTAATATAGCATAGCAGATCTGTCAACTGGTCTGTTCAATTAATTGTGCCGAATTGCGGATATTGTCATATCCATTTTAGTCGGTCTGTTGACTCAGCGAAAATATCTAAAGTATTCTTTTAGATTACTTGTGCTTACGTCTAAAGCTCGCTGTACACATTGGGCCAACGCATTGGGCCAGCGTATTGGGCCAATGTGTACAGACCGGTCACTTGGCGGTATGTTGGTAATTGGCGGGAATACTGGCCGGCCAACCGAAAGTTGTCGGTTTTTCGTGCACCAATCAAAGGATCTTGGCGTGCTTCGCAAACAGTGTTCAGACGTTGGCCCAATGTGTAAACAGCGACATTTGGAATTCATTATTTTGGCGCAACATGCTGGCCCAATGCCTTGGCCCAATGTTTATAGCGGGCTTAACATATTCACCAATTGATCAACCAACTGTTGATCAGTTGGTGAACAGTTTTGGTGACAATGAATTGTGAAACATCTAACTAGTAAATAGGCACGGTTAGCACAGTGGCTGATCGATTGGACTGCTGCGCTGTGCTTTGTGGGTTCGATTCTCGCACGGAGCAAATATCTGTATGACCTATAAGTAGTTGTTTCCCGTACCCGAGGTTCACCCCGCTGACCAACGAACGAGGCTCGGGCGCAACGTCCAATAACGCGTTTTGGACTAGCGTGGCGGACTATAGTTCAAACCTCCTTCTATAAACCTTACAAACCATGACAGAACGTCATTATTACCTCCGGCTACAAGTGCCCAGCAGCTTTGGAGAACCTCACGGTAGCGACTGTAGTCAACAGGTTCCCAGAGCACTTGGTGCTAAGAATCCCCGGATGAGATCCATATTCCGTCAACGAAATCACCTGCTACCTGCAGCACCGATTCTACCCTAAATGTTTTAACATACAATGTACGTACATTAATGCTAGTTGCATCTAGTAAAAGACAAAAAAATACGCATTTAATCATCATCATCAGCCGGAAGACGACCACTGCTGTACAAGGCCTCCCCTTTAGTTCGCCACGCTGAACGACAATTCACCACTTGCATCCATTGGTTGCATTTCATCATCATCATCATCAACCGGATGGCGTCCACCGCTGAACATAGGCCTCCCCCATAGACCGCCACATACGCATTTACTAGACTGAAACTAAGGCAATGATGGCAAAGACAATGTTTTTACGAAAAATAAAAACAGTAAAGAGAGGATAATGAAAGCTGACCCTAACGAAGTTAGAAATAGGCAGATTTGATATTATTATACTCGTACACTTCCAATGTATCTCACACTTGTAGATATTGTACTGCTTAATAAGATTCTCACGTCAAAGTAAGTAAGTTTTATGAAAAATCAATAACTAGAACGAAATAATTCCTTCTAGGAAAGAGACTGCGAACAAACAACCCTGTTTGGATGGTTGGACAAACAATAATATTTGTCCCTATAATAATATTCCAAGGACGCGAAGTTCGGTCGTTTTCGACTGATTTAAATATTGTTTTGTGCATGACTTTTGGAATAATAAGGAAAGAGGTTTATGTGTTTCGCACATTTACGGCTCAACTAAATGTAGGTAAACGTATTGGCAATAAATCATCACTTACGCTTAATGATCATCTACCCTTGGAAAGCGATGAGTGGAATAGAATATGTTGTGACGAAAATAATATAAAGCCCAGTTACCACTACTAGCTGAGCGGACTTATTAATGACTTCTTTTTTAACTTTTTTATCTTGGTAAAATCTTCAAATGAGTCCTCCCACCCCGGGCTGAGCGGGATAGTCTTAGCCCCTTCGTACACTAGGCGATGCAAGTCTCCGATACCTTACGACTTTGACATCCATTGACGAGTGCGTGTTTACGAACCTCTATGGATTGTATTGCGATAGTGGCCTGGATACCGAAATCGTAAGGTATCGGAGACTTGCGTCGCCTTGTGTACGAAGGGCCTTAGACTCGTACTCACTAAAATCCACGGTGCCCTTTACGTTCCAGGGATCACGGTAATTCGTTAGTCCTGCGACTCGACCGTGCCATCGATCCGGGCGTAGTCCATTTTCAGACAGCGAGTCGCCCGTTACTCGCCCCTCGCATGCCCGCGGATTCGATAGGCATAATTGGTAAAACCTGTAATAAAATAGGGAAAATACAATTAATAATTGAGGATTTGAAAAAAATACAGTAATTTTCCTGCCATTGTCACATTTTATATGTTATTGTTTAATTACTTTAGTAATTTAAATTAATGTTAAATACCTATAAAATAAATAGTATTATTATTTTTCAGACATGTTCTACAAAGAGCGTTCGTGACGATAACGGAGGAGATCACCAGTGTTCCTAACATTCAGGATCATCTGATGACATTATAGTAAGTTAAGTATATTATGTACGGTACTTTTAAAATATGTAGATTGAAGGCCCCAAGGCTGCAATTGAATTGATTGTAAAAGTATCAGGATGGTCTATTACTAAATTTCAAAAATTGATGATTTTGACAATTTTGGTACCTAGGTAATCTACCAATATCATGGCGTTATGGCTACATTGAATATTTTTTTTGCCATTTACGAACTCGTTACTATTTTAGATTGCTTATAAGACTACGTCTATAGACTTGGACCCCCAGTCAAAAAATAATTTAACAAGGGATAATATCACCATGGTGTTGACAACCGTGTCAGTGATAGCAAAATTTGACAGCAATCAAAATCAGACTTAAAATAAAGGTCGAGAAGTATTATAATGGTGGGGATACAAACTCTAAACTATCGATTATTCAAATATCAAGGATAATCCTTAAGTCTTGAATCATTCCCTTTGTGTTTCCAACGTTCTCCCTGTAAATACCAAAACTTTGCAATGGTTTCCTATCGAAACATACCGACTAGTAGTTAATATTCATGTAAGGTAGAGGTATCGATTGCCACTATGCCAACCCACCAACTATCATATTGGAGCCACTAGATTCCTATTATCCCCACAGCCCTATAGAATACGTGATGGCATGGGAAATATGACAGCATACTTAATAAGGAAGTAAGACACGTCTTGTTGTTGAAAATTATGGCAAATTAGATGAGAATATGGGTAATATATTCGTATTAATGTGATGACAGCACAGCTATTCATAAATTCAGTTACATAGAAAATAATAATAATTTTTAAATCATGAATCACAAATGTAAATAAAGAAATAAGAATTATTATATTTGTCATAGACACGTACTATATATGCACACAAAAACAATAATTTTAAAAAAATCAGAAAAACATAGAAAAAAAAACAAACCGAATGGGAACAAACAAACAATCATTAGTCTATTTTAATAAAACTTGGAAATTCTTTCATGGTACGTTGATAGCTAAAATATGACAAAATGTTTAGCTTTAGAAATAACAAAATAACCACGAAAACTGTCGTGGTAAGATACCATATACTTATATGCAATTTAACATAATGTGCCCATGAAAAAAAAACTTTTATAAAAAAATGTAACCATCTTCAACAACAACGGTATAAAAGGGTAAAATAAGTCGGCGGCTTTGTTTTTTTTTATTTCTTTGTCTTTTTTGCTAGTTGTTGTTGTTTTGCTAGTTGCCAGTACATTTACTGGCAACTAGCAACTGTAAGCGTGCTTCACAATTTGTTATTCGACCAACCCTACCCAGCCTACCCATTTGGAATTATGTGTGGCACCTCATACATTCCCATTTACGTGTTATGTGGGGAGAATCGTACCTATACAAATAAATGAAAGTGTCTCCTTTTTTGCATGCAGCCATTTTAGGGAAGATCTCATGAATATCAAGTAAGTATTATTAACCCAAATTGACCTTGTATTATTATGTTAAGTTCGTCAAAACAAGTCCCGTTTAGAAAACACATTTTCACAGGCTGAAATAGTGATAAAATATAGGTACATCCGACGGTCTAAACAAATCGCTACCGCTTTCAATTTCCACAATGATTTTCAACGGAAATTGGAAATTAGTGTCAGTCGAATACCTACTAATTAAATTATTGTTTGACGCAGTGTCGCGGGTTCGATTTCCGCCCAAAACGCCCAAAAGTTTAAATGTTTATAAACGTACCAATGCTGTATGAGAAAGGCATAGAGGGAGGCATCTAAAATTAAATGCGTCATGTGCAAAAGAAATCATACTCACAAACATGCATTCACAGTCATCAGTAACCGTCACGTCACTTCACCGGCCCGGTTTAAAAAAATACTACAACACTCTTTTACAAGCACAGTTTTTACTTGCTTCTGACGTCACGAGCCTCCACTCTTGAAATTTGATGCTATAATATATCTTTGTAAATATGCATTAGTTTAACGAAAGAAAAATTACGTGTACATTTTTTTTTCAAAACTTTGGTTCCAGACTTAATATTGTTGCTGTTAATTACCTATTACATACGAGTATCTTCATCAAATAAGAGAATCGTGTGAAACTAGCAACTTGTTGTATTGTACATTGTATTGTTGAACGTAAACTCGTCTGGAAACTTTTATAAAGGAATTTAATATAACCTTCAAGGAATATAACACGTAGGATAAGACTGGAAGCACATTGGATACGGACTGAAATCACTTATACGCAATGCGGATCACAGCCGTGCGAACGGGTCGTGGGGTATTATGCGAACTTTAGGGATTAGTACTAGAATCTACATTTTATTACAAGTCTGATGATATATGTATTAAGTTACTTAGCTATGCCTTTTTCAAGATGAGCATTAGTGAAGTATATATATGATCAACAGATTTTTGTATTTTTAGTAAGGTAGATCTAGATATACTTCCTGAATTGTAACAGCAATCTGACATTAGTTATTGGTTGCTTGTTTATAGGATCCATATTTAAATGAAAAATGATGCTTATTTTGTAAGTCTGTTATGAAAAACACTTGAACTCGTCATAACCAATATTTTAAAAGCTAGATGAGGCCGGTGTTTCGTACCTGACTTCTGAGAAGAAACAGCCGGAACAAACTCAGAGGTCACAGTCTCTTTTAAAGTCCAGACATTGTTCAGGTCATACGAGGACCATGCGGGTGTCTGAGACGGTCTTTTGAAGAAAGAACCACACAGATTTGAGTGGACCTCTCCAGTCAGTGCAAGCATTCGTCGGTGATCGTGTAGCTCGACTCAGATCTCAAGGAGCTCAACGACACGACGAACAATATCAAAAAAAAGTCAAGAATATCAAGAATAAAAAACAAACCTGAATTATTCTCTCTGCTGCACTTGTGGGACTAAATTAAATGTCTTAAAGTTATTGTAGTAACTGCCCTATTATAATAGAGATGCGTACATAGCCGGCGTGCCCTGATATTTAAATGCGAGTCGTTCCACTTTGCCCCATCAGTGGGGCGACTTGGTGGAGCAGAGAGGAGATCACAAAAAAAAACAATATTTGATAAAAGAACAAGTTCATTAATTTGTTGGGCGCATTATTGGGCATTATTATTTTAGTACTTCTGAAATATTTTATCTCACGAGTATCCTTTCTAGCAGTACATAACAAGCTCCTTAACATGATTTTTATGATTTTCTTAATGCTTCAATAAGAATAACGAACAAGAATGCTTATTATATTATGTTTGCATCATAAAGATTCGCATAGTAATATCTCGTAGATAGGAAAACTTTTCTTGTAACAAACATTTTCTGAGTACCAACAAGATAATCATAACTTCGCATCTAGATTGTTCTTCTTTCATTTTATTAACCCTGGCTTATACTAAGCCTTTTAAAGAAGTTATTTTCTCTGTAAAATGCTATAAAATGTTCTTTATAGTGAACAATAAAATTGGCGTTTGGAGGCTGAAGCCCGCTTAAAAATTTAACGCTGAACCTTTGTGAACGTAATTTTTAAGTTTGGTTTTTATTGTAAATATTGTGCACAATGAAGAATATATATATAAAAAACACATTATTCTGTTTTAAATTTGAAAGAATGTGACAAAAATGTTTTGAAAAAAATAGTCCAGGGGGGGTATTACAACGTCTTAGAACCAGGCTTGTTCCAGTGAGTGAACGAGATGGCGATAGACGTCTTGTATAGCTCTGTCACTTTCACTCGCCGGAATAAGCCTGGTTTTAAGACGTTGTAATACCCCCCCAGTTCTTAAAAATATTATGCGGATATTTTGTAAATTTTGAGTTGGGTTAGCGTTGTAATGAGTGGCAGTTGAATTAGTAATGAGTGGCAGTTAAATTAAATACTAAGTAAAGCTAAACTAATCAATAAATAATAAATAATTTGGGCCTCCCCAATTTATTCATCAGTTTAGTTGCACCGATGACTGGTCTATCGTTATGCTTTTGATCCCGGCTGTGATTTGCAAATCTTTGACAGTTGTACTGTTAGTCAGAAGTTAGAAAGCCTGACAACTGTCAAGCGTCGTATCACCCAGTTATTGGGTTGTGGAGGTCTGATAGGCAGTCACTCTATGTAAAATACTTTATATAATATTAAGTTGCATCCGGCTAAACGAGAAGCCGACACCAACATAGTTGGGAAAAAGCTAGGCAGATAATGATGAAAGGTCTACCGTAAAAGGTGTCCTTAGCCAATCCCGATTATAAAAGACGTGCTTATAGTTTTTCTCATATTTTTCAGTAATTTGAACGCGGAAGCGTTTAAAAGAACGAGAGTGTACGAGGAAATCAACACATTATTGCTGATCAATGTCGCTCAGAACGTGAAAACTACCACATCGTCGTTATGGAGGTAAGTAGTGTACGTACTTTTTTTCAATTCTTGAAGACTCTTAGGTTCAACATAAAAGGCATTTGAAGGAACTGGGGGCATTTTTATTCAGTCATAGTCTGACAGTACCTTCCACTCCACCCAGGGCGGGAAGACTGATTTTAAAAGTCTGATGATTTAAAATAGGTTTATCTCATTCGCTGTCTCCAAAAGCCTATAATATGCAAAATATCTTTTCATTGTGGTACTTTATCATGAATGGGTCAACTAAATCCGTTCGATTCTGGACCTGGTTGACTTGACCACAACATTTATTTTCTGTATCTTATTGGTTAACTGGACCTAAATTTAATAATAGACACATAATGATGTGTAGGGCGCTATTAGTCTTTGACTCATTAATTATATTGACGTAATATTTACAAACTTATTTATCACAACACCATATGGGTTTTTACCTAGTCGCCGTAATAATATTATTACTCTCCTAATTTTGTTTGCTTCACTTCACTGTTTTAGGTAAATTCCATGTTTAACTTGGGTTTTACGCCTGTAATTCTGAGACAGGAATAATAGCTTAATTAGTTGCGCACGAGTTTTATCACTTAGCCGTCACCGCAGACTAACCCGTGGCGAGGTGACCCTTTGTTGGACCGCTAGACGTGGATCCCACCCACCCCCGAATCTATTTTATTTATCAATACCACGGGATCCACTTTCTAAGTCCGTTAACGAAGAAACGCGTACGGATACGGATGTCCGAACGTAAATAACGTTTGACGTCAAAGCGGACGGACAAAACTTAGAGAAGCCACGGCCTTTAGTCGTAGCGCTAGTGCCTTTCGACCTTCGACGACTAAACTCCTAAATTGTATCCAAAATATCGTATCCTGATGATTTAGGAAAGTATAATAGCCCTTTGGCTGAAACCACAGGTTTCGTGCTTAGCCATTAGACCTCTTAATTTCGAGTGACCTTTAATGTAGGTGTACAGCCTCTATATTATTTGAAAACTTTATGATATGTATTGAATAGTTAAAGGACCCATATTAGGGCAGGGTCACATCGTTGTCCGCTACCCTTTGTTACCTCGTGCGTGTGAACCACGAAGGCAAAGTTATATAATATTGCTATGATATAACCTGATTTTGTTGTTGAAATATGGATATATATATGATCAGGACCTATTTCGGCCACAGCGACTTGGATCTATTGAGCGCATCGCTGGTGTGCCCTCTGGTGACTGACATAGCCAATTTTTGCAGCGAAAGTTCGTCCACAGTCACTGCAAGTCAGCACCCCTCCTACATAATTGTATTGGATGGCCGCGGGTGATCGGGCCTTAAGCTCTTTCTCTTGAAATATGGATAGCTATACCTAGCAAGAGTCTGTATAAGTAACATTTGATAACGTAGCTTTTAAAAGCTAAAATAATCTTAATAAAAGTCTATTCCCTATTTTCATAATATAGATGAAAATGGGCGAAGCAAAAGCAGCATAATAATGAAATTGTAACTTGTAGGATACCTATTTATTACAATTTATATGTTTCATTTATTATTGTATAATAAAATTAAATAATATTCAATGTGGTCATGGGCAATCCAAAAAGAAACGAATAACTGTATGAGTGAGTCAATATTTCAGAAATATTACTATTGCTGAGCATGAATTCAGGGAAAATGACCACAAAGTAAAAATAACTAGCTTTATTAAATAATAAATGAATTATT
Organism: Agrotis ipsilon; assembly: GCA_028554685.1. NCBI lineage: Eukaryota > Metazoa > Arthropoda > Insecta > Lepidoptera > Noctuidae > Agrotis > Agrotis ipsilon. The sequence goes on along the minus strand of CM052969.1, from coordinate 14,546,538 downwards.
GCCATTTAATTAATTGTACTCACATACCACAGGGTATCTACTTGTCTACCTTTATAGGTAACATATTTCTGGAAAAAAGATTTAAACCACAATGTAATGGAAAACTAAGGATAGCTTTCCAAAAGAACAGGATTTTTCTAAAAGTAGCTTACTTTAATGCCCGTGCCACACATGTGATCACTTATATGATTAAATAAGTGTGCACATGCCTGGTGCCGGCCTAATACACAGCTGCGCGAATTGCGTGCTAGCGTAAGGCCGGCGCCAGGTTTGTGCACACATATTTGATCACATAAGTGATCACATGAGTGGCATGGGCAGTAGAAAAATCCAGTTCTAGTGACAACATGAACCATATTATTGACATAGTATCTTTTGTTAATGGGAGGTTTCACGCAAAGCTCGGCTCAGATGGCGCTACCAGCACATGATGTCATAAACTGTATGATTAACTTGAGATACACTACACCACAGATAATATAACTACACACTCAAAGCTACACTTGAACGTTGTTTACGTTATGCGTTTGTAGCGCCACAGACGGTTAAAACTCGTAGTGATACCCCCTATTCAATCAGTTGCCATGACAACTCGTCTCATTTAGCTATTTCGTCTGTATCCCTATTACGTCCCATTCCCTAATTCGTCACCTTGTGCATCTGGTCATTTTTATTAACTCGTCTCATGCTCTATTTCGTCTCTTTCCCAACTCGTCCGACGCAAATATACAAACGCCATCACATCAATCTACCCCAAGTTGTCAAACTTTAACAGATTACAGAACGCGAGTATAACAAAGTATTAGTAAGGATAGCTTTTGCCCCGACTTCATCCGAATGAAATTTCTTATACCCCAATCTACCACAATGCATCGCAAGAGGGTATCGGTATTTTACCATCTGATCATCCCGCTATTTTTGACGTTGACTGTACGTTGTCATATACGTCGGACGAGTTGAGAAAGAGACAAAATAGAGGATGAGACGAGTTGGCATCGCAATCATTCAATCTAGGCTGATGGCGTTATTCATTTCTTTTCAGACAGCTGTCCGCTTGCTCCGACCTCCTCAGATCAAGGGAGGAGCTGTCCCTCGCCCTCACGTCACATTCCTACTACTCGAAAGAGGAACAGATGGACTCACTAGTTATAAGCAGTATACAGACACATATAGACTCGGGGAGGGACAGCCTGAAGTCTACAATACAATATTTGGAAACAGAAAAAATAGTCAAAGAAGTTAAAGAATTAAATGAAGTTTTGATATTGTAAGTATTAATCAAACTAACTGGTTTTTTCCTGGCAACACGCGTAGCATGGTGCCGTAGAAAAAGGTTATGTCGACGGAAGGAAAGACAATGATAGTAACGTAGAAAGATTTTCACTGTTTAAATCATGACAATGCGACGACTGCACGTTTGGCGCAGTGTCTGAGTGATTGGACTGCTACGCTGAGTGTCGCGGGTTCGATTCCCGCACGGAACAACAATTTGTATGATATAAACGCAATTTTCTTTCTTTTCTTTCTTTTCTTTCTTTTCTTTCTTTTCTTTCTTTTCTTTCGTGGCGTGAGGGGAGGGTGGGTTGAGGCTGATTTTAGTTTTCTTTATAGAGGGGGAGGGTAGTATGATGGGCTTTTAGTTTTTTTTTTATTTTCTTTCTTTCTTTTTTTTTTCTTTTCTTTCTTTTCTTTCTTTTCTTTCTTTTCTTTCTTTTCTTCTTTCTTTTTTCTTTCCTTTCTTTCTTTTCTTTTCTTTTCTTTCTTTTTCTCTTTTCTTTCTTTTCTTTCTTTTCTTCTTTTCTTTCTTTCTTTCTTTCTTCTTTTCTTTCTTTTCTTTCTTTTCTTTCTTTTCTTTCTTTTCTTTCTTTTTTCTTTTTTCTTTCTTTTCTTTCTTTTCTTTCTTTCTTTTCTCATATACAAGTAGTTGTTCCGGTCCTGGGTGTTTGTGTATGTGAGTTTCTATGTTTGTAAACGAACCCACGATACAGGAAGAATTCCTAGTGTGGGGCATAGTTTAATGAAAAATGTTTAAATATAGGATTTTCAATAAGCCATATGGAAGAATAGAAACAATTCTTTTCTCGGGAACGGATCGTGCCAAACTCATAAAAAAAAAACAATCCAATCATAGACGAATATACGAAATAACGATGAAATAACTTTGTCTATTCTTGGTAGAGTAGAAATAGAATCGGTAAGGCTACAGGAAGCTACTTTATACCTGAGTGCTATATATAAGAATGCACAGACAATCGGAAACGGATATATTCTTACGGATATTTCTACGGTCATAGAAAATTAATAACGTAACGCTGTTTCAGAATAAAAATTTCATTTCCAGTTTCGAGGAGCTTAAGCAGATAATAGTGAATCAGCCGAGAATTGAACCCACAGCTGTGAATATCAGCCGATATCTTTACACAGATGTCGACTGGTCTACCTACCTGGAAAGGATGAGGGTAGTTCAAAAAGACCTGTGGGTTATAGTGGGGTGAGTTATACAATTTAATATTTTTATTTAATTATGCGACTACGAAAAGCGTGAATTCGTTAATAGAAAGAAAGAAAGAAGGGATTTATTGACGCACACAGGACAGAATAAACAAATTGTATCAGAAGAAAAAGAAATGCAAAAGTAATACAAAGTAACATAAAACAAAAGAAAACAAACGGAATTAAAAATAGCATGAAATAGTCCTGTGCGAGGCCAAAAGGCTCCTACCTCAGCATGTGTTGCGACATTTTATAAGATGTCACAGCGCTGGTTTTCTGATAGGGCCCAAAGTGATAATAACCTCTATTTTTAAAGAGTTCCTATCAATTTTGCGGTCAAAAGTGGAAAAAAACATTGTTTAACCGCAAACTCAATAACCGTAAGACATGTACCTTTAGCGTAGTTACCCTACAACTTTAATATTCATTTCAACGAAAAAATGAGTTCTTTTTTCATAAACCAGAGCGCTGTTCCATTTTTTCACAAAAGAAACGCTGGAAAGATGCTGTAAAGTAAAAAACTGAAAAATCGTGATAAGGGCTACTACTTCTGGAACTTTAAAATTGACAATTTTCAAGGAAAATATTAGTTCCTTCTTCGCACACCAGAGGCGCTGTTTCATTTTTTCATACAAGAAACGCTGTAAATACTGGAAGTAAAAGAATAGAAACTCGTGCTAAGGGTTTAAAATTAACAAAATTTAATTTCTGTAAACAATTTTCGATAAAATTTATTATCTTGTTAATATTATTCTAAAATGATCATTGTTTAGTTAAAAGAGTGCAATTTAAAAAAAAAAAGTGTTCATGGCTCCACAATATGGCGTCGTTACAGCTTATCCTTTTTTATGGTCGCATTGTAAGCATTAAGTAACCCGCTACTTTGTTCTCAAACCACCGCAACTCTTGAAAGTCAGAATTGACATTGAAGTCCACCGAATTACGATCTACTTGGCTTACGATGAACGTTGTTTACGTTATGCGTTTGTAGCGCCACAGACGGTTAAAACTCGTAGTGATACCCCCTATTCAATCAGTTGCCATGACAACTCGTCTCATTTAGCTATTTCGTCTGTATCCCTATTACGTCCCATTCCCTAATTCGTCACCTTGTGCATCTGGTCATTTTTATTAACTCGTCTCATGCTCTATTTCGTCTCTTTCCCAACTCGTCCGACGCAAATATACAAACGCCATCACATCAATCTACCCCAAGTTGTCAAACTTTAACAGATTACAGAACGCGAGTATAACAAAGTATTAGTAAGGATAGCTTTTGCCCCGACTTCATCCGAATGAAATTTCTTATACCCCAATCTACCACAATGCATCGCAAGAGGGTATCGGTATTTTACCATCTGATCATCCCGCTATTTTTGACGTTGACTGTACGTTGTCATATACGTCGGACGAGTTGAGAAAGAGACAAAATAGAGGATGAGACGAGTTGGCATCGCAATCATTCAATCTAGGCTGATGGCGTTATTCATTTCTTTTCTTTTCGTTATTCATTCATTTCTTTTAATTTTGCGGTCAAAAGTGGAAAAAAACATTGTTTAACCGCAAACTCAATAACCGTAAGACATGTACCTTTAGCGTAGTTACCCTACAACTTTAATATTCATTTCAACGAAAAAATGAGTTCTTTTTTCATAAACCAGAGGCGCTGTTCCATTTTTTCACAAAAGAAACGCTGGAAAGATGCTGTAAAGTAAAAAACTGAAAAATCGTGATAAGGGCTACTACTTCTGGAACTTTAAAATTGACAATTTTCAAGGAAAATATTAGTTCCTTCTTCGCACACCAGAGGCGCTGTTTCATTTTTTCATACAAGAAACGCTGTAAATACTGGAAGTAAAAGAATAGAAACTCGTGCTAAGGGTTTAAAATTAACAAAATTTAATTTCTGTAAACAATTTTCGATAAAATTTATTATCTTGTTAATATTATTCTAAAATGATCATTGTTTAGTTAAAAGAGTGCAATTTAAAAAAAAAAAGTGTTCATGGCTCCACAATATGGCGTCGTTACAGCTTATCCTTTTTTATGGTCGCATTGTAAGCATTAAGTAACCCGCTACTTTGTTCTCAAACCACCGCAACTCTTGAAAGTCAGAATTGACATTGAAGTCCACCGAATTACGATCTACTTGGCCGAATTGTCGGCCGATAAGTTGCACCCGACTTGTCAGCAAGTCGGCCTTATGAGGCATTTCATAGAGTTGGTTTTTCCTTCAATGTCTGAGCCGCACGACTACATCAACTGTCTAAATGGCCCCGTAGATGGACGATTTCCCCGGCACGACTGGGTGCAAGGCTAATTCGACCCGTGGTAATGCCCCTTATTGGACTGAATTATGCTAATAATCCTCCCAGAGAACAGTGGTGGCCCAGTGGCATCGGTCCCGATTTAGGAGTTGTAGGTCGTGAGTTCGAACCCCACGAGGTGCATTACTTTGTGTATATTTATTTCATCATCACTGCTCTCAAAACGGAGAAGGAAAACATCGTGAGGAAACCGGTATGTCCTAGAATCAAAAATTCGAAGACATGTGACATCTATCAATCCGCACTGGGCCCGGGTGGCGGATTGATGCTCGCTTCCTCTCACATAGAGGAGGTCTGAGTCCCAGCAGTGGGAGCATTATGGGCTGATGATGATTATGATAATCCTCCCACCTCATCTTATGTAACATTGTTCCACAGATCTTCAGGTCGTCAAGTGGTGTGGGTGGCGCGACGTACACTAGGCATCGGTGTCGCCATCTTGGCGCTGGTGCTGCTCGCCTCACCCATCATGCTGCTGCTGTTACGGCACATTGCATACACCATACAGGTACGATAGACGTAAGTTATAGGGTTGCCGAAATCTCCTTTGCTGCGATGACGTTACGTTTTCTGATATATTTATTTGGCATCAATAGTGTACTTACAGTCCGTTCACGACTTTGCCGCTATGAGCGATGACTTAGCGCGGGAAGGCGACTGCTAAAATATATAGAAATGTTTGAAACACTGCACGGTGTGCCACCAGTGGCGAATTTACATACTTACAAAGTAGTTAATGTCTTATTCACGCCGCTCGTCTCACGAAAATTATTAGGAATTAATTTGCAAAAGTATATGTTTACGATACGCAATTTTTGAATGATCGTTGATAGATGGGAGTGGCCCATTGTAGTTTTTGTTCTTATTATGGCTAGTGCATAGTACTACATTGAAACATTAATTCGTAATACATACTAGTTGTTCATCAAAGTTAATTCATCACAGCCAGGGTATCCGCCGACACGCAAGATATCCTAGTACGAATTGAATTACTGGTAAAGGCGTTGTTTTAAATTCTTGCAGGCAGCATAAAAATAAAATGATTTTTGACAAGGGATGAAATGAATGATTAAAACTTATTTAAAGTTATATATTTAATCCTTCAATGCTGTTTCACAATGATTAATTTCAGGTTCCATAAATTCTAGTAGCCATCATTTTCACGTTTCACAGTTTCTGAAAAGAAACAAAATTTTTGTGTTATTGTTTACATAATTATACAATACGTATGTCCAAATTAGCTTTACATAAGGAGTGGAATTCGTGGAAATGAACTCCTCAACCCTTTTTTATCATTTTCGAAATATCATGCATAAAGTAGATGCACATTATATCAGTATTAAATGTCTGCAATACCACGACGATACGATACAGTGAGAACGGTACCTTTTTTATCGTGGTAAAATCATCAAACGAGTCCTCCCACCCCGGGCAGAGCGGGAGGGACTGTCAGACTTGTACTGACTAAAATCCACGGTGTCCTTCAATAGCCCTTTATATTCAGGGGTCACGGTAATGGAAATAAGTCCCGTCATTTTGCTGATGCTCTTTGAGGCGCGCGTGCAACACGACGCGCCGTTGACTCGGGCGAGAACGGTACTTTAGGAATGCAATTACTTTTACATTTGCGGAATCGAGTAAACTTCAAATGTGCTAAATATTAACTGCAAATGTTGTCTTACGCAGAGACGACATGCGGAGGTCAAACATCACCTACCAAAACTTTCCAAATCATATTCAATCCGCACGTGTTTTCTTCGGAAGCCATACTTGTTTTGCCACGTGAATAGTGAATTAGTGACACATTTAATATCAAAATTAATTCGGTCACAAGGTTATATCTGTTCTACTACATTTGTTTTATTATGAGAAGAAAATATTGTCTTGAAATCTTTCGTAGAATAACATGTTTTATTTATGGAATACTTTGTCATCCAAAGAGATCATCTATTATTATGTATGTTTTTTTTTAATTGTAAGAATTTCATATTCTGTAAACCTATTTAATATAAATTATCCAAGTTTGTGGCAAAAAGTTTACATAAAATATCACAAATATAAAAATAATATGGACTGTGGCATTGTTTTAAACAATGTCACAGTCCATATTATTGGACATTACACTGGATGGACTGCTTGAGAGAGAAGAACATAACCTAATTTGTTTTCTCGATATTAATATTAAAAAAACGACCAAGTACGAATCGCACTCGGATGTAGTACCGTACCATTTATGTTAATTATTTGATTTTATAGCGTCAATACAAACATATTCTGTGAAAAATATTGTGTCAACTGTCTTACCGGCAATAGAAACAAATTCTGTGAAAATGTCAATTGTCTTCCTATTACGGTTCTAAAGATATTGCCCGCTGATAGGCAAACGTACAGCGGAGGCCTAGGTATTAATAGAGTCCCGTTACCCATCGGCAACGATGATAATATTACTAGACTCCGCATGCACGATCTAAGCAACAAAAACTATTCTGTCAACTCGCTGATGTACTACGTAAACGAGGGGGACGGGGTACTGCGTTGTGGCTAACTCAAGGTCTGTTCTGTCTCAAGGTATGTTTACGGCTCACAGGATTGGTCGAAATAAGGCGGATATAAGACTAGGACTAGGACTTTTTTGCCTTATGTGTTGACAGACATCGGTCGCCTGTTATTAGGAGTCCAGTAATATATCGTCGTTGCCCTTCGGGTACGGAAAAGTAGTATTTAGTAACTAAATAAATAAACTCACTCCTTTCATAAAACACTGATCTGCAACACGAATATGTCCCACTGGGCACTTCTTCGGAGTATTAAACTTTCCGGGGTAGGCAAGCCCTAACGTCGCCAACGCAGTAAGCACAACAAACAAAAGCAGATACCACTTCATATTCACGTTTTCACATATAGCACTTGAATGCCGAAAGATGACGAATGATAAAGCTTTTATATAAAATTATGTAGTCGGCAGATCGTTGAATTAGCCACATTGTGATATGCCTAGGCATATCATGATACGCCGTCAGCCAACACTTCATGATGCCCAGCAAAAAGACGGCAGGACTAGCAGTGGCAGCACGGAACAAATTTTAATGTTCGTTTCATCTACAAGTAAATTGTTCCAAGTCTGGGTGTGTGATCGCGGGTCTTATACCATCACCGTGACCCCGGAACATAAAGAGCTATTGTAGGACACCGTGGATTTTAGTCAGTACAAGTCTGACAGTACCTCTCGCCCTGCCCGGGGTGGGAGGTCTCATTTGATGATATTTTTACCACGAAAAAAAAAAAGTCTGGGTGTGTGTGTATCAGTTTTTATGTTTTTCTACGCACCTAGGATACAGGAAAAACTTCAAGTGTGGGGCAGCTTTTTTCTATAAATCAGGCGAATCCACGAGAGCAACGTATTTTCTGTCGAAAAAATGTCTTTCAACACTTCGGTTCGGCAGACACGTTAATACTGGATACATCATGAAACGCCAGCGTGTTAAAATCTGCCTAGGTAAATCACGATGTAGCTGATTTAACGATTTGCCTACGACACATACGTTGCGAAGACAACACCGTTTAAATGCATTATGCATGAAGCTTCCGACGGGTTTCGGAAAGTACATATTGATTCAAGGGCGGTCACTTGTTTGTTTATGTATTTGCTGATAGGTTCTAGATACTAAAATAGCTTTAGACCTGTTTTTTGTCTAATATTTGTTGGTTATATTTATTTATTTAACGCGCACTCAGAATTTGTGTTGTCCCAACTGACAGAAGTTGATGTCTACATACATATTTTTCATCATAATATTCTGGTATTCGTCCACATTTGCTTCGTCTGGAAGCTGATTCCAACTTTGTTGGGGAAAAGGCTAAGCCGATGATCATGAAGCCTATTCTTTGTGTTAACCTGCATTTAGTTTACAAGAGCAACAAACATTTATAAGTTTTCACCTTTTTATAATAATATAGTTACATATTATTTAGATATGAAGCTATTACTCACACATGAGTTCATCATCATCATCATCATCATCATATCAGCCGTAAGACGTCCACTGCTGAACAAAGGCCTCCCCTTTAGACTTCCAGTAGGACCGGTTGTAAGCGGCCTGCATCCAGCGTGATCCTGTGGCCTTCATAAGATCGTCTGCCCACCTAGCGGGTGGACGTCCTACACATGAGTTCATATGACTCATATCATAGTCACCGTTGTAGCACACTTAGTGCACGTGTTTTTCGACTCAATGATAAGATCGATGATTTGTAGAAAAACTGGCAGTGAATGGATGCGGACTGCCTATATATGGGGTTGTATATAATATTTATTTAAGAGCGCGTATTCTGAAAGTTAGCAACTGCAAACACCGCAGATGGCTGTCAAATATTTACAAGTTTTAATTCATTTTGCAAATTTACTGTATGAAAATAAGAAATGATTCTGCGTAGTGCACTAAATTGATTAGGGAATGCAATAATTCATATCGTAAAACCGAATATATAGTTTTAAACGTAGAAAAGGCATTTGGAAACTTTCCATATGCCTTTGATAAAGTCGATTAACCATAAGCCTTCTGTAACATTTTTACATACTCCGAACACTTTCCATTCTTTTAATTATAATCTAACTAAACAGCACTCCATTATGTATGAAAAGCTTCAATAGAAAATAGTTGTGCACATTTAACAAAGCAAAACTAAAGTGCCCGTAAACAAGTCATAAACATTTCCGATCCTTTCTTGAATGCATGTTTATTAATTTGTATAAATTTTACATTACGTATTTAATTGTTAAATGACGCATTAACACAGATAATTACAAGGATAAAAAAGGACAGTACGTACGATCAACATGGCAGTCGCATCTGAACCGTTGAAGCCTGTTGAACCTCCAATATGAAGTTAATCCTCGTATTTTTCCTAACCGTCGCGTTGCTCTCCACTTTGTGTGCGGCGCAGGCGCAACCAGTTGAAACCGATGAACCACAAATCCCAGTTAAAAGACGGGTCAAGAGACAACATTTTGTTGGAAAACTAAAATGTCCGTGTCCGCAGAATTGGGTGGCATTAGGGTCACGTTGTGTACCTTGTAAACAGTGAGTACCATTTTTTAATATTACGATATTTTTATAATATATTTTTATTAATGTACTCACGGCTACACATCAACCTATACAATAAATTTAAAAAACCCCCGACACAAAAACCAAGTTCCTTTTAAAAAGTAAAAAATAATAAAAATACTTACGTCGCATTGGGGGACTGCTCCAAATTATTTTACATCTCCTGTTTTTTTGCAGACGCGACGTATTTTTATTATTTTTTACTTTTTAAAAGGAACTTGGTTTTTGTGTCGGGGGTTTTTTAAATTTTAAATTTATTTTTTATTTTATACTTTTTATAGGTACATACTTATCATTTTATGTTGCTAAGAGTACTCCCGATTAAGTCATCAATATTCCCTCTTAGTACGCTTTCATTTGACTGACTACACACACTTAAACTGACTCTTATAAAGCCAAATACCTGCTGACTGTCTGAGCAGGGTGAAGTTCAAAGAGCAACAGAAGGGTAATAGGGTAAATAAGTCAGTAAGTATGATAATCTGTTGTCCTGTGAGGACTTTTGATCTATAAAAACTTTTAAAACAAACGGTTGCGCCGAACAAAAGAGGACGAGCAATGCGACTCACAGCGTTGGCGTTGCCACAAAGAATTTTAAGAATAGGAACGTCATGATGAAAAGTACTGCTACTAGCTATGTTCACTTCTTCGGGCATGCGGACAGCGAGTAAAGGGCAACTCGCTGTCCGACCATAGACCATGCCCGGGTCGACGGCGCGTTGTGTTCCACGCGCGCCTCAAAGAGCTGTCAGCAAAATGACGGGGCACCCTCTCCAAAGGAGGGCCAAAGCCTGCCGGGGTCGCGGGACTTATTTCTATTTACCGTGACCCCGGAACATAAAGGGCTACTGAAGGACACCGTGGATTTTAGTCAGTACAAGTCTGACAGTACCTCCCGCCCTGCCCGAGGTTGGAGGTCTCATATGATGATTTTACCACGCTAAAAAAAAAAAAAAAATTCACTTCTTCACTGCTGAGAACGAATAATAAGCGCTGTCTATTTTTCTTCTTTATTAGATTTTAGTACCCAAAGGGTCAAACGGGACCCTATAAGTGAGACTTTGCTGTTCGTCCGTCTATCTGTCACCACGCTGTCTCATCATGTACCATGATAGTTAGTGAGAGTTAGGTAGTTGACATTTTTACAGATGATGTATTTCTGTCGCCGCTATAACAACAAATACTAAAATTATTTTATTTTTTATTCTTATGAATAAAATAAATAATTTTGTATACAGAGTGTTTCTTTTAAATTGGCCAAAAGGGAGAAATCTGCATCCGTAAGAGATACCTACAGGAAATCTTTCTTAGGAACCTTTAGCTCTTTTTTGATACTGATAATTTTGGCGATTTTATTTTTCTGGTCAAGTGTGAGCTATCCACAAAAATGAGTGAATAATGGTACGGAAATAATTATCTTTACTCAATAATCGTAGGTTTGCGTTTTCCCTACACTACTAGAAAAGTGAATTATACAAAATGACCAACAAAACAATATTGGCTTATTTGACGCAGTAGCCGTGAGACACAACAATTTATTGTTCTTTTTTATTTTATTCTTGTTTTATATATTAAGTTTTTTTTTTGTAGTGACTTTTTTAATATTTTAAAGTATTGTGTGTTTACCGTGGTCCCTTTGTGCCTGATAAATGATTTTTCTTTTTTTAATTACTATCACAATGGCAATGGCAACACGTGAAATTGATAAAAATAAATAAAAAATATGATTCCTATTTTGGGTTATTATTATTTTTATGAAAAATAGATACAATTGATAGTTCACAGTTAATTAATCATTATTAATGTTATAATCTACATTTTATAAACAATAGGGCGTTTAACACAATTTAAAATTGCACAATTTATGTTTATAAATTGTAACAAACATCCATTAATATATCCATCTTTTACTACTTACTTTTGCACTACTACTAAGTTAGTAAAGATGAATAATATTGTTCAAAAGTTAGTAAGGATGGATATATTGATGGATCTGTCTTATTGCTTCTAAATTGTGGATCTTTTGCTTATCATATTTATCCAGCTTGCTATAAATCCACTGTGAATCGAATCGTTTTCCAGTCAGCTTTTTTAACTAATCAATAATTTCTTGTATGTTCTAGTAGGTATATATTACAAGTAGTCTTGATTATTGTAAACAAGGTGGGCACGTGTCATCCTCTGTTATTCGCAAGTACCTAAAATTAGAAAAAAAGATTTATAAATATGTATATACGTATACATATTTATAAATCTTTTTTTCTAATTTTTTTAAAGTAAAAAATAATAAAAATACGTCGCATTGGGGGACTGCTCCAAATTATTTTACATCTCCTGTTTTTTTGCAGACGCGACGTATTTTTATTATTTTTTACTTTTTAAAAGGAACTTGGTTTTTGTGTCGGGGGTTTTTTAAATTTTAAATTTATTTTTTATTTTATACTTTTTATAGGTACATACTTATATCATTTTATGTTGCTAAGAGTACTCCCGATTAAGTCATCAATATTCCCTCTTAGTACGCTTTCATTTGATAGCCAACTCGAGTATATTTGCAGACCCTCGGTTACCTTTCCCCACTTTCACCCCCACAACTTCTAAACGGCTCAACCGATTTTCATCAAACATGTCTAAGAACATTCGCAGGTAAGTCACCTTTCATACAAAAAAAAAAAACTAAATTGAAATCGCTTCATCCGTTCGGGCTCTATGATGCCACAGACAGACAGACTCGTCAAACTTATAACACCCCTCTTTTTCCGTCGGGGGTTAAAAACCAGTTTGTCTTGGTCTCGCTTTGTACGATTTTTACAGACAATAAACGGTCAGCTAATACTGGTTTGGTATAGCTTGATGGGTAGCTGTGTGTACAGCTGGCGCAGCAGTCGAACAATCGACGATTTCCGCAGAGAAAATATTATTTGTATGATGCCTGGCTATTTGTGTATGTGAGTTTTAATTTTTGTAAGCTCACTAACGATTGAAGAGAAATCGTTGTGTGGGAAAACGTTTAATCAAGAAAAAATAAGAAATTAAAAAATAAAGTTCTTTATTATAGTTTATTTTATGGAAAGAAGTGTCAAGTGTTGTAAATATTGAATAAAATTAAAACCTCCTTAATGCATGGAATCTTGCCTGGCCTGTTGGTCTAGGTCTGGTTCTGTGTCTGGGCGTAATTTATGTATAATATGTTATGTATTTAGAAATACATAAGTATGTTTAACAATTGTCTAGTACCCATAACACAATCTCTGCTTAGCTTGGGACGATACGATAGATGGCGTTGTATGATAGTTGTGGAATATTATTATTATTATTATAATTTCCATAGATTTGGTTGAAACAAAAGTCGCCGTCGTCATTTTGCCATGATAATGGCGTCCTTTCTTTGTACAGAAACTAAAGGATTATAATTATTATAACAAGAATTTATTTTTGTAGCCATACCCGTAACAAATATGTGTTAAACAAGTCCTTTCACTACTTGTTAAGTTATACTACTACATTATCAATCTTATCAAGTTATTTATATATACAGACATTTAAAACATACACATACGTATACATATTTATAAATCTTTTTTTCTAATTTTAGGTACTTGCGAATAACAGAGGATGACACGTGCCCACCTTGTTTACAATAATCAAGACTACTTGTAATATATACCTACTAGAACATACAAGAAATTATTGATTAGTTAAAAAAGCTGACTGGAAAACGATTCGATTCACAGTGGATTTATAGCAAGCTGGATAAATATGATAAGCAAAAGATCCACAATTTAGAAACAATAAGACACATCCATCAATATATCCATCCTTACTAACTTTTGAACAATATTATTCATCTGTACTAACTTAGTAGTAGTGCAAAAGTAAGTAGTAAAAGATGGATATATTAATGGATGTTTGTTATAATTTATAAACATAAATTGTTCAATTTTAAATTGTGTTAAACGCCCTATTGTTTATAATTATGTATATTATAACATTAATAATGATTAATTAACTGCGAACTATCAATATTGCATTAATTTTTCATAAAAATAATAATAACCCAAAAAAGGAATCATATTTTTTTTTTTTTTATCAATTTCACGTGTTGCCATTGCCATTGTGATAATCATTTATTTGGCACACACCACGGTAAACACACAATACTTTAAAATATTAAAAAAGTCACTACAAAAAAAAAACTTAATATATAAAACAAGAATAAAATAAAAAAGAACAATAAATTGTTGTGTCTCACGGCTACTGCGTCAAATAAGCCAATATTGTTTTGTTGGTCATTTTGTCTAATTTACTTTTGTAGTAGTGTAGAGAAAATGCAAACCTACGATTATTGAGTAAAGATAATTATTTCCGTACCATTATTCACTCATTTTTGTGGATAGCTCACACTTGACCAGAAAAATAAAATCGCCAAAATTATCAGTATCAAAAAAGAGCTAAAGGTTCCTAAGAAAGATTTCCTGTAGGTATCTCTTACGGATGCAGATTTCTCCCTTTTGGCCAATTTAAAAGAAACACTCTGTATACAAAATTATTTATTTTATTCATAAGAATAAAAAATAAAATAATTTTAGTATTTGTTGTTATAGCGGCGACAGAAATACATCATCTGTAAAAATGTCAACTACCTAACTCTCACTAACTATCATGGTACATGATGAGACAGCGTGGTGACAGATAGACGGACGAACAGCGAAGTCTCACTTATAGGGTCCCGTTTGACCCTTTGGGTACTAAAATCTAATAAAGAAGAAAAATAGACAGCGCTTATTATTCGTTCTCAGCAGTGAAGAAGTGAATTTTTTTTTTTTTTAGCGTGGTAAAATCATCATATGAGACCTCCAACCCCGGGCAGGGCGGGAGGTACTGTCAGACTTGTACTGACTAAAATCCACGGTGTCCTTCAGTAGCCCTTTATGTTCCGGGGTCACGGTAAATAGAAATAAGTCCCGCGACCCCGGCAGGCTTTGGCCCTCCGTTGGAGAGGGGGCCCCATCATTTTGCTGACAGCTCTTTGAGGCGCGCGTGGAACGCAACGCGCCGTCGACCCGGGCATGGTCTATGGTCGGACAGCGAGTTGCCCTTTACTCGCTGTCCGCATGCCCGAAGAAGTGAACATAGCTAGTAGCAGTACTTTTCATCATGACGTTCCTATTCTTAGAATTCCTTGTGGCAACGCCAACGCTGTGAGTCGCATTGCTCGTCCTCTTTTGTTCGGCGCAACCGTTTGTTTTAAAAGTTTTTATAAATCAAAAGTCCTCACAGGACAACAGATTATCAGACTTACTGACTTATTTACCCTATTACCCTTCTGTTGCTCTTTGAAATTCACCCTGCTCAGACAGTCAGCAGGTATTTAGCTTTATAAGAGTCAGTTTACTAACAGCTCATCAAGACGCGCTTGGTACACCACGCGCCGTCGACCTGGTCCTGGTCGTTGATCGGACGTCAGCTAACAATTACTAGTCCGCTCAGCAGTTCAGTTAGGGAATCACTCCATGAAAAATACTGATATTCAGCTGCATGAGTTCATCGAAAACCGACTCTAGCATAGTTTGTAAAAGACTAGGTTTGTATTGTATTGTATTGTAAAACGGGCTGGTATCTTTACTAGGTAAATGATTACAACTTCCTCACGTAGTTTTAGAATTAAATTATTATTGGGTAATTATAATAAAGTAATGTTTGTTCCATGCGGGGATTGAACCCGCTACACGCTACGCAGCAGTCGATCGCTCAGTCAATACGACAACCACTGCGTATTTTTCCGCAAATTTCCTCGCGGTTAGACTTCTGAGAATTACAATTCCTGTCTCATTCATTAGTGTGGTAGTCGCAAGAGCGACTGCTGAGTATGAGGTCCTGAGTTATATTCCCAAGTCAGGCAGCGTTATTGAGTATTTCATCAAGAATATCACGTTATAGCAGTAATTCCATTGTCTAGTTCCATCATGGAACTACTGGTTTTTTTCCAGTAGTTCCATGGAACAAAAATACCTTTTCACCTAATCCCATTAGTTCCGTTAAGTAGTTAAGATACATACCCTTTTTAATAATGATAGCCTAGTACTTTTGTTGCTAAGCTTTTCACGGAATTATTTAAAAACATACACCACATCGAACTTAGCCTAGTACTTTTGTTGGTTAGTAACATTCTTTCAGTTTTTTAGCTGCAATTCTGTGCAGACGGTGAGCTGCCCATTACTTTGGTGGCCCAGTTGTTTATTATAAGAAAAGGTGGAACTGGTCGCCATGCAAATTTTCGAAGTGGACGAGTTGCCCCCTTACGATTTTATCTTGCATAAACAGAGCGCCAGTTCCATGGAACTACTGGGAGAAAATATTCCAGTAGTTCCATGGTGGAACTAGACAATGGAACTACTAAAGATATCGCGAAAAATATTGCAATAGTTGCCTCGGAGTCTAAATTTGTGTTTGTGTGTTTGGTTGAAGACAATTTTGTTTCCTATTTACTTACATGGGACTTTAACATAACAGGAAAATGTTAATGCACAGGGTATTTTAATGCACCTCTGATTAAAATTTCGGGGATTACAGAAAAAATAAAACAAAATGATTATATTCAAATCGGGTTGTAAGTTCGCCACAAAATAATTCCCCGCAAAAAAAAATTTAGAGCCCGTTTTCCTAGTACTTTCTGTTCAGATTCCACATTGTGTCCTCGTTTGTGAAAATCTTTGGCCAATACATACTTACTTTTTCCGAGGGCAATTATTTTTGTGGCGAAGTAACAATAACCCTTCAAATCAGTCCTATATTTTGTTCATTGGTCTGTTACCTTATCTACTAAATCACATAATAAAAAGCTTATCTGACTAATTACATCGTTTTCTCAGAAATGCATCAGTGACAATCGCTTCTAAAAGTTTTGTATTTCTTAGTGTACACACTAAGATTTTAATCTCCATAACTATGTATGCCAAATTATTGCGATGAACTAAAAACACTGAATAACAGAGTATTAGACTGAAAACATCTAATTTGCCCATCAGAAAGATTATGAAAAGTTATAAGACACGTATTTTTTCTTGTGTTACGTAAACAAAAATTGACGACATTTTAAAAGTGCCAATACATCACTTAAGCAAGTACCGTTTTTACTTGCTACTGGCGTCACGAGCGTCACTCTACAATTTTGATACATTATATTTTTGTACTTAAAGCTGCATTGATTTATTGAAAAGAAAACATAAGTGTCCATGATTTTCCAAAACTCTAGCTAAGGGACTAATAATTGGATTTAAGTACTTCTAAGCAGTATCTAATAGTCCTGTTTGATTTATATACTTAAGTTTTAAGTTTTTTTATAGTTTTAAGCTAAAAATACACCGATTTAAACCTTTTCAGGCAGCCACTTGGCCTTTTGCTTTGTTAGCTATGACTTAGGAACATAGCATGGATGACAAATTCGAAAATGATCACAATTTCCGCGAGCGATTCGAATAAACTGAAAGTAAATAATATTATTTCGCACAGAGTAACTGAAAACTATACATATGAGGCACTGAATGTAGGTAACGTAAGTCCTGACACGCTCGTAAAAATCACCAGGATTTAGTATAGTCCAGTTATCATATTTTTTCTTCAAGTAACTTCGTTATATGTAGGTGTGGCCGCTACAAGTTTCATGAATCGCCGGGACAAGCTCTACCAGTTATTTCCTCGTAACTGCAAAAAAAGAAATATTATTATTAATAATTATGAGCCTATTTGGTCCCATTTCAGTCAAAGGCAAAGTCCACTCTCCTTTCTTTACATTTCGTGATTTAGTGCCCTTGTAGGCCAATCCTTTACGAATGAATCTAGAGCAACAGAGTTTAGTTATAGAATTTGTAACGAAATGATTCCACACAGAGCGAAAGTGGTTGATATAGCCCACATAATAAGCAAACTGGTGGCAATGGACCGGCCATATAAGTCGTAGAAACGATGACCTTTGGGATAGACGTGTTCTCGAGTGGAGACCGCGAATCGGCAAACGTAAGATGGGACGGGCTCAGGCAAGTTGGAGCGACGAACTTTGCAGGGTGGCTGGTAACAGCTGGATGAGAATAATCGAGAAGAAATGGCGTGCGGTTAGAGAGGCATATGCCCAGCAGTGGACTGCTATAGGCTGATGATGAAGATGATGATGCTATATATAACTAGGCAATGTCCTTCGCATTATGCAATCATCGTAGCTTCTATTACCAAGGATCTAACTTGATTGCGCAGTCTTGTCGAAATTCTTTATAACCTGAATGGAAAAGAAACGTCATTAGTATTACCTAAGTTTTAGAAAACAAGTCTTCATATTGAAAAGAGCAAACAGTATTATCTTTTGAAATGTTAAATTTTGCGAAAATATTTGCAAATGTCTCTATGAGCTTAAATGCTCGTAGTAATGCGTAAATACGAAAACGTTATCTGCTGTCACTTTAGACCATGATAATTGTTTAGAGAAAAGTGAAAGAATGAACTGTGCTATCATACCGCAGTACGGAACATACCTATTGAAAATATTTGATAGACTTAGTTACTTATTGGATGTACCTACTCTTAGCCCCTGCGAGAAGTCGGAAGGTATCGGATACTTGCGTCACGTCGTGTATGACGCAAGTATCCGATACCTTCCGACTTTGTGGTATCCAGGTGACAATCCAAGAGGTTCGTTCACGCGTCACTGGACACCAAAGTCTATCGGAGACTGTGAGAGTCAAGATGGCGGGTGTACCTCAACGAATCAAATCCTCATAGGTATCAAAAATTAGTACCAAAACTGTACTATTCAGTACCTGGGTTGAAAAAAATAGTACCTCCATCAGAACAAAATTATATCAGAATTCAAATAGACCCGCCATCTTGACTCTCACCGGAGACTTGCTTCGCGTTGTGTACGAAGCGAAGGGGCTTACTTTGCATAGCAAACCACAAATCATATTAATATTCGCCATAGATATTAGATAATTATCTTCTTTTTCCGAGTTTATGTGTGGGTTTTTGCATAGCGAACATTGCAGATTCAGATTTTGTTTTACTGTGCATCAATCTATGTTTTTGAAATACAGTTACTTACAATTATATTTATGTTGGCATAATCTTAATAGCAACACGATTAACACAAAAGAAAAGCATATTATCCTAGTCTTATGAATCATTTGCATCTATTGAAAAGCATCAATTTATTTTTCATTATTGTAATTCCCTCGGATTTGCGTTGCTAAGAACCTATACGTCATTTCACGGTAATTGCACAGGTGTTATACGTTCGTATGAAAAACCCTGTTTACATACTCGAAGGCGACGTAATAAGATAATAATAAATATGGTACTATTGTTTTTGGAAGATAGATAGGTACACTATTGCTTCTAATGTCTGGATCGGGTGCAACCGGCGCATTATGATATGCATCTTTATCATTGGGTTCTATTCACAAATTCAAAACTGAGATACGACCTTATGCTCGCGGGACTGTCTTCACAGGTAACTGTGACCCTGGAATGTAAAGGAATGCTGAAAAAACAACGTGAATTTTATTCTGTATGAGTCCGACAGCCTCTTCCGCTCCATTTTGGGAGGGAGGATGAATTTGATTAACCACTATAGAAAAAAAATACGATCGCATGCGTCAATCAACAGATTCCCCGGTACTACTTAGAAATCAAACCGGACTTCGATTACGTTTTAACACCTCGCGGTTTGCAGCTGCGATGCAATGTAGAAGCGATTTGATAAACGCTAGGGCCATAGATAGACCTCAGACCAGTGGTTGTTTGTTTTTGTCTAGGTCTACTTTCATTTTGAAATGAAGCGACCGATTGACATGGTTTTTCTTCTATTTATTGAGTAAAACAGGACCGGAGAGAAATATCAAACCAAGTTTGAACAATCTCTTAGTTAATATTAGTTGATGTTCACAAGTTGTAGCCGAGAGTCGAGAGCGCAGTCGGTGTCAAAGTACAAATGGCCCCTGAAACCTCTACAGTTCTAACCAACGCGAACGCCGAAAGGCCGAAAGCGCCCACAAGGGGTCGTTATGGCCCACTTTGGGAAAGGCTGCCTTATACGATGCCGCACACGGCAATGACAATGTCATATTACACCTATTTATTAATAGTGTGACCTCAACCTTGCGCAGATTTGACACTTCGCATAGGAATATGAGGTGCAAACTTCTTTGTGAATGTAACGATTAATTTTTTTATTGCAGCGATAATATTGCTACATAGTATTTTTGAAGATACACAGAAGGACTCAAGCTATTAGAAGATCCTCGTTAAGGAGTGTGAATTGCACTAGACGTCGTGCTCAGCCTAGCTATTTATAAGTTGGTCGCGGGACTAAACAGCTACCGTGACCCCGGAACGTAGAGGATTATTGAAGGAAACCGTGGATTTTAGTCAGTACAAGTCTGAAAGTCCCTCCTGCTGTGCCCTGGGAGACTGTTGTCCTGCATGGTCCTCGTATAAACTGTTCTACATTTATGATGATGTCTGAACTTTAAAAGAGACTGTGACCTCTGTTTGTTTGTTTCGGATGTTTCTTCTCAGAGTAGTCAGGTACGAAACACCGGTCTCTCCTAGTTTTTATGAAAAGACGTGTTAAATGTTTACGCGATTACTTCGCCAATTGTGGACCGATTTTCAAAATTCTTTTTTTATTGTACTAGGGATCTTTCACCTTAGGCATACTGCAAGTTTTATCGTCATCTGTTCAACAGTTTTTGAGATAAGGAATTTTATTAAAAATTTAACCTTTCAAAAGATAATATTGTTTGCTCTTTTCAATGTGAAGACTTGTTTTCTAGCAAATCTTAGATAATATTATTTTACCACGATAAAAAAGACGTCGTATAGTTGTACATTGATTAGCTCTATAAGTTCCGTTATTTCTTCGATGACAGTTGACTCATAAGTTTAAAGGTGAAATGTGGTAGTATGTATGATTCATCTGTTTGGACTACCTCAGAACAGGTAGCGTTTGGAAGGTAGTTCTTAGAACGGCATGTGGGCATGCGAAAACTAACCCAAAGAAAGGGGATATGCAATGGTTATTAAAATTCAATACTGATTAAACACTGATGAAATGATAAGCTGATGTGGTGATGCAAATGATTTTTCTACGTCTTTGGTCTTGTAACTTCTATCGTAGAATCAAAAATAAAAAATTACATAGTAAATATAACATGTTCAATGGACTGTTTAACTATAAAAGGCAAAACTGACTGATACAACTTTCAGAAAGTACGTTTACAATCACAAAACCTTATAAATCTCAAAAATTGGGAATAAAAGAGAGGTAAATAACAATACTTACGTTTCACAGTCATAACATCCACCAAAGTTAGGTGGCCTATATTTATTTTCAGGACACTGTGCATCACCTATAACACTTCTCCTGTATCGTTTAACACTCACAATACTACTTGATTTTGTCAAAGCAATATATTTAAAAATAACATCCACTGTATTGATTTTAACATCCAGTTTTTGAATAACAGCGTCGGTGATTTGGCCAGAGGCTGTATTGACAAGGTCGTTAGTAGTATGAGTCAACACGTGAGTTACGCTCACACCGGCGCACGCGCACAGCACTACAAGATTTATCAGACGATGCATATTAAGTTAACACGACTTTCTGACTCTACGTCTCAACAGTGAATGGATCTGTGATCCGTAAATTAGTGATATCAACATTGATTAGATGTGCAATTTTTCCTTTCTTTTTATTTTATTATCGCATGTGACCTGGCCGACTGGCCGATTAGTTAGCTTTTCGAGCCAATTTTTCGTCTTTTTGCAGAAGATTATTTGCGTAAATCTGAATAATTAAATAGTCTCCAAAAATGCACTCCATCACATCCGGTGCCGTCATTAATTAACAATAATTTAAGTCAACCAACAGACAGTTTTTGCCGATGATCGGAAAAATATGTACCTAATAACTTGAGGTCTCGATCTGAGGTCAGCAACTCCTTCCGGCAATCAACGACCTCATCTCAATATAATTATTATTTATATTTTGTAACCGTGATCATAACATTTACACTTACGCGTTAAAAATAAAAATTATATGTTTATTTCGCTTGTTATAATTATTTAGAACAAGAAAAAAAAAACGTGTTTGCATTGCTATCTCTAAATAATTGTAATTTGAAAGATAACAAGGCAAAATACTGCATTGATAACATCAATATTATCGCAACTGTAATGTCTCATCATTATTAATACCTAAAAAAAAATTGTGCCACCGACTTCAGCGATAGTGGTTAATTTGCTGTCTTTTATTGAAGAGTTTCCTTGCTTTCTCCAGGCTCCCATCACCAGATCGTGACCTGATTGATGGTCAATCACGAGGTCAATTTTGACGCAAAAGAAGATATTTACACGCTCTGAAGAAATTAAATGGTCACATATTCTTTGCTATTTAACGTGCTAAAATCATCAAATGAGTCCTCCCAGCTGCTCCAGCTTCCAGGGCAGGGCGGGAGGGACTGTCAGACTCGTACTGACTAAAATCCACTGTGTCCTTCGATAGCCTTTTACGTTCCGGGGTCACGGTAATTCGTGAGTCCCGCAACCATGGTCACATTTTTGGGGGAAACTTGATCGTTTTAATATTTTATAATCCAGTTGATGAATAATTTTTTTTTATAATAAAACTAGCCAAATCCACTAAAACGAGACATTATCTCCATTTTTTCCTCAAGAACACATGAACATAATTGTACAAAAAACGCAAATATTTAAGATTTGACAGATGGAGATATTACCTGATCTTGAGTATTACGTTTTATTTATTAAGTACATAGTAAGTTAAAAAACATTCCCAGTCATTATATCACAATAAAATTAAACTGTGTACAGCGCATTCTGCCAACAATTTATAGTGATGATGTTATTATTTACTTTATGGCGTTTCGTGACTTCTCTTGACGTTTTTTCTTCAATAACATTGATTAGTACATATTCAATAATGATCACGGGGCGTCCTCACAAACGGTGATTCATTCCGGTATCTTAACAGTGGTGAATCATGGTAAGAGTAGGTTAGTACCAACATAAGACGCGATGCGACTCATTAAGGAAACCGGTTTACCTGCTACCGAAGCCACGACATTAGAAATAAAAACAAATAATGCATGTAAGGCTGGGTTGTAGCTTGTTTTAATCATTCTTTCCAAATCTTCAAAAAAAAGTTTGTTGACCTTTTCACGCTTAAACCATTGAACCGGTAATCCCGAAAAAAGGTACTGTTGGCCTACCATGAACTCTTAAAGCGAGAGTCTTTAGGCTGTGGGAAAGAGATGGTGCTAGACGACTTGTATAGCTCTGTGTCTTTCCCACAGCCTAGACTGGATTGCGTTAAGAGCTCGTGGTAAGGCTCCTGGTGCCGAAGAAAAGAATAAGGGTGCTCCCGCATTTGTCGACGCTGAATCGGCTAACGCAGGTCAAAAAAGCCTTTTTGTCTACGTAATAAGGGTGTTAATAATTTACCGTTCGCACGGTATTGTCTCGGCTCGGACGACACGGCACGACCTACGCCGGCCGACGGCGAAACGAGCCGTTCGCCTGCAAATGATCGGCGACAAGTTTAGTTTTTTTATTTTTGGGAAAATATAGCCATGTGCATTTCAAATCAGGATTGAATTATTTACCAGAAGATTATAATCCGAATTTATTGTACAAGTATTAACGCAAACAATTTTATGGTGCTTCAAATCGGGCAATATTTTTACTCCAATATAAATACCGCCGAGAATTATTGCCACCAGACTGATAATATTTGACAATATTTTAAGTGTGGTCCGGTCAAACATTTCTGGTCTGGTCGTAAGACAAAATGTATGAGTCGGAAATATTGAAAATGTTTTGGAGCTGGCACATAATATGTATCAGATTATTAAATATTTCTGTAGGTATATAGGACGTCCCAAAAACGTTACCTACATAATATAACCTAACTTTGAACACAGGTCGCCAATGCTATAGCCACTACCTGTAACCAGTACTGAAATAAAAAATCCTATCATGAAAGAAGACTGTCTTAGAAAAGAAAAACGTGATTGAGTAAATTGCAATTATTGATTGAAGAATTTTCTCTATTTCTCTAAGATTCAATTATCACAGACTTACTGAACATAAAAAAATATTTTCTAAATCGACCCAAACCCCGCCAAAATGGGGAACATAATAACCTATATAAAAAAATCTGTTTCTTTCGGTTATTTTCAAAGTAGTTTAAAATAGATAACTATATGTATTAACTCAGCGAGTAAGACACATTTTCTTTTTCGTTTCAGACGTTCACCGACTCAATAGAGCAGAGCACACAGAAGTTAGTAGCAGAAAAACAGAAGAGTGACCTCCTTCTATCGAGGATGCTGCCTCTCCCCGTTCTTAGGAGGTTACGGGCACAAAGGGCGGTGCCAGCCGAAGCATTTGATGCCGTCACCATATTCTTCAGCGATATCGTGGGGTTCACCAACATATCGGCCAGTAGTACTCCCATGGAGGTGATAAACATGCTCAATATGCTGTACAGGTCCGTTGGCTAATCCACGTTCCATCTTGTTAATTGTTAAATGAAAGGCGACTCTATCTCACTTCGTATTTTCGGGTAAATTTCCTTAGAAACAGAGAAATCACTTTCGAGATTTTATATGTTTTCCACTTCTCTTATTACGTCAATCAAAAGTGAAACTTATGGCCAGGACTAACGACAAATGCTTCCGTAACAATTGGTATAACCTTTATGGCTTTTAACAGGGTTCAAATTAGCTTTACTGTACCTTTTTTTTATTAGCCTGAACTGTCCCACTGCTGGGCAAAGGCCTCCCAACGTTCACGACTTTGCGCCACCTCTTTCCAATTCTCAAGGAAGATATCTATGCTTACTGGTCAAACTCAATAAATGCATAGTTTAACTTAATCGTGTTGTACATTAGTTACGTATAAAGTTTATCTAACGGTTAAGAT
Organism: Agrotis ipsilon; assembly: GCA_028554685.1. NCBI lineage: Eukaryota > Metazoa > Arthropoda > Insecta > Lepidoptera > Noctuidae > Agrotis > Agrotis ipsilon. The sequence goes on along the minus strand of CM052969.1, from coordinate 14,521,616 downwards.
AAAAATTCACTATGATATTTAATATCCGGCTATGGAGACAATGCGTTTTGTAATTTAAATCATAAACGCATGTAATCAAAGATCATAATAGGTTTGTCATTTGCTGAGACGATAATATTTGTTGCATTAATTTCCTTTGGCGTGATAATTATCATAATTGATAATAACGATGTTTGTCCAGGTTGTTTGATGAGAAGATTACTCATTACGACGTCTACAAAGTGGAGACTATAGGCGACGCCTACATGGTTGTGTCGGGTCTGCCGCAGAGAAACGGTAAGTAGATGAATATCTATGACTATTTCACCTACTGCTTGGCTCCTATTGATCGTAGCGTGCTGTTTTATAGACTATAGCCTTCCTGAATAAATTGGCTATCCAGCACAAAATAATTTTAAATTTAGAACCAGTAGTTTCTGAGATTACCGCGTTCAACCGAACAAACTCTTCAGATTTATAATATTAGTATAGATTATTGTTTATCCTCGTAGTAAGTCGTAGTGCAAGAAAAATACTAGCATACTAGCCAATCGTTAAGATGAAGTCATAACTAATAGATGAGTAATCGTAATTAGTGGACCGATTGGTTTTTGCTATTATGTATGTTACATTGTAGTGTTTTCTATTTTCCTTATTACACTAATACAATAATATATCAGGTGAGAGTATATTTTTCACTGTGTCAGTCCGTAGAATGCAGATTTGAGGTTGATGTTTCGTATTATTATTATTTTGGTGTTATTTATTTCTTAAATTATTTTTGAAGTTGGCATAACTCAAAACAATGTAACCCCTTAACTTTTTAACCGCCAGACTTCATATCAATTGTAGTGCCCCAAGCGCCAGGCTACGAATCAATGAAATACAAGTTCCTCTCTTTCTGCTCCTCTTAAGCTCCGATTTGTAAAAATTATGGTGTACAATAAAAAGTGTTATAGATATAACACTATTTATTGTACACCATAATCTACTACATAAACGGAGAGATATAGAATATGCATCTATTCTATATAAAATCAAACAAAAAACAAAAATCGTGTATATTCTCTGTCGGATATATCCAACTCTGGCGTAATGGCCCCGAAAATATTTGTCGGATATATCCGACGTAGGTGATTAAACGGTTAAGAAGTCGATGTTCGATCTTCGATGATAAAATAAACTGCCATAGTTACTCACTGCATATTGCAGCTGTACATTGTTTGTGCTCATAGTGTGGTGTTCCCAGGCAAACGCCACGCATCTGAGATAGCGGACATGTCCCTATCTCTGTTGCGCAGCCTGGAGGGCGCGTGTGTGCCGCACCGGCCGGGCGCGCCGCTCATGATCCGCGCGGGGGTCAACACGGGCCCCTGCGTGGCCGGCGTGGTGGGCACCACCATGCCACGCTACTGCCTCTTCGGGGACACCATCAACACTGCCAGCCGCATGGAGAGCACTGGTGAAGGTACACGTCTTCTTAACGCATTTTGAAATTACTACTTCATCTGATTTTTTCCTGAGAAATAGATTTTTAGTACATGCCTTTTCCCAATATTTGGGTCGGCTTCCAGTCGAACCAGATTGTGAATCAGTGAAGTGATCAGTTATATTCACGACAAGGATATATAATACATGGAGCGACTGCCTGTCAGAACTCCACAACCCAGTAACTGAATAATACTATACCCCATGTAATGACTGGTTGACAGACTTTAGACCCACCCACAGACCAACCTCGGCAAGCGCGGTTTTATTCTGGAAGATCGGCCTGTACGGCTGTAATTATTTAGCCACAATTGTGTTTATTAAAACTTACCCCTTAATTACTAGGTCTGATATTTGCAAAAAACTTAGGAAATATAATGATGTTAGGTGTAACCGTGTAAAGCAATTCAAAGAACAGTGTTGATTTTTAGCCAGTAACTTCCACTCCATTCAGGGGGGGAGGACCCTTTTAATGATTTTAAAACACCAAAAGAAAGGATAAATCGTGTATTAGAAGTAGATTCACTTCAAGATGATAAGTTTATGCAGATGTTTTACCCGACATTCACAAACAATACTTTTCAGTGAAAACTGACCACCTACTTTTCTGTCCACAGCCATGAAAATACACATTTCTTATACAACGAAAATAGCACTCGACGAGATTGGAAACTATGAGTTCGAGACGAGAGGTCCCGTCAATGTTGCGGTAAGAATACTGTTATTTATTATCCCTCATGCCCCTTCAAATAGGCCAGTCCATTCAGTGATAGTTAAGGAATGATAAAGCCATAATAATTATTATGACTACTCATAAATTAATATTCAATCTGAATGCTGATCCCGTACTTTTTTTTCACGTGGTATTCCACGGAGGGTACCTGGCACCTGCGAAAAATTTTGACAGGAGCCTTATGTCGAATAGATAAGGTGCAAGTAACTCAGGTGCCATTGTCTGCAGTAGCCCTATGTGGAATACCTCCTGCTTTTGATAGGAGATCTTAAAGTTTTGGATAGGTAAATTCGGTCATTGGTAATGTACGAAAACGAAAAAGTTCCAATCGAAGTTAGTAACCATGATAAATTAATATCCAGCGCTAACTTATTGAACTTTGTGAACAGGTCTACCTACCCCAATCTGTCAAATTATACCATTCGAACATTAATTAAGTCACAACAGCATCCTGAAAACCATAGCGGAAGATGTGCGCGCACCTGTGTTGAGGCATTTCGTCCGTCTGGTGATCCATTAGGGAGGTACTATCTCCCTGTTCGTCAGTTTGGGGGGCGGGATGTCTTAGCACAGGGGCATTATTATTACTTAATGTTTATTTTGTTTATTTATTTATGTAATGAGTGTTCTTTTGTATGTGTCATTTTAATATTAACAATAGTTTTTGTAAGTTTTTTGTTGTATACTAACCCGTGGATCCAGTTGTCCCTAAATAAAATAATTTGAATTTGAAACCTTCCTCTATTGTGACAAGGTTGAAAATCCAAGTCATTTTACTTTTAATGCATTTTGAAAGTACATATAGTTTTTGCTTACGCGTTTTGAGCATGGTCCTCTAATAAAGACCTTATGGTTCTATGTCTTGTTCCCAGGGCAAGGGTTGCATGGAGACGTACTGGTTGGTGGGCAAGGTCGGCGGCTTCCGGAGCGAGAGCCCACGGGGACCACAGCTGCAAGACTACCACAATAACCTCATGGAATTGCTCATTCGGTCCTAACTGTGAAACTTGAAATAAAATTTATTTCATGTTTGTTTTTCTTTTACTTTTTACCTATAAATTGCATCCTTCACATTGATGTAGTATTAAATTAATACTGGTTCAGAGAAGATAAAGGGCTTGCACAAAAATTGCAAACAAATAAAAATTGCATTCTAAACATTTTCCGTCTTATTACAAAAAACTTAAACATCAGTACCCTTAGCACGAGTTTTCAGTATTTGAGACGTAAAGTAAACTGGAACTTTGACAATTACAAATTGACAATTTTCAAGGAAAAAAATAGTTCCTTCTTTGCACACCAGAGGCGCTGTTCCATTTTTCCACACAAGAAGCGCTGTAAATACTGTAAAGTAAAATAGTGAAAACTCGTGCTAGGGGTACGTACTGTTGTTCGGTCGCGGGACTTATACCATCACCGTGACCCCGGAACATAAAGAGCTATTGAAGGACACCTTGGATTTTAGTCAGGACAAGTCTGACAGTCCCTCCCGCCCTGCCCGGGGTGGAAGGACTTATTTGATGATATTACCACGATAAAAAAAGGGGTACTGTTGAATACTTGTCTGAAAACACTGTCAACTTCAAAATGGCATTTGTCGTTGATGTATTTTATCGTTTTGCAGTTACATTCTTTTAGGCAAGTTTTTAACAGAAGTTTACCTTTTTGTGGACGGATTATATTATCTTAATCACATACGCGATAAGTGTCCTTTTTACCTGAATGCGCGACGCAAAGGAGGGTAATTCCCTCCTTTGCGACGGGGAATCGAGGGTGTTTTCATAGGTGATTCCCCCAAATATAACTTTAACTACCACTCCATCCAAGGTGGAGCGGACTAAAGACTAAATTATTTTTACACACTCGAATAAAAAGTTTTTTTTATTAGGTATATTATTGTATTAAATTAAATTGATAAAATAAACAAGCCGGTTCAATCTTTATAAAGCATAAACTTTGACAAAATAAATATAAAAAGGACTGCCTTCACAAAAAGATTAATAAAAAAAATAAGAAAACAAAAAAAGAAGAAAAGAGTGTAACTGCAAAACTGACCGTTTTATCAACGTCAAATGTCGCTTTGACGTTGACAGTTTTTAGACAAGTAAGTATTCAGCAGATGTTTATCTTTCTTAGGGTAAGGGTGCTCCCACATTTATCGACGCGGAATCGGCTAACGCCGGTCAAAAAAGTCTTTATGTCTACGTAATAAGGGTGTTACTAATGCCGATCGCATCGGCTTGGCTCGGAGCGGCACGACGGCGGCCGACGGCGAAACGAGCCGTTCGCCTTCAGATGATCGGTGATAAGTATAGTAATGTTTCGTTGAAAATAAATAGGGGAGCACCCGAAGACTGTCCTGTGTTTTAAGAGTAAAAAATAAAATAATTTACAAATAAGGTCGAATTTTTTATTCTTCAAACTGCTGTCTTACTCCGTATTACAGGAAAGTTCGGTGACCCACAAGTGGGAACGTTGTGGGCTGATGATGGTCCATTTTCTACGAGGCTTCGTTCCGGCATTACTGCTATTTAAGTCTATATAAATATCTGTCTTCAGTGGTCGGTGGACTATCTATTGTATCGGGCATTCTTTTTCTGTAATTTCTTCATACCTGCATAAAAAATATACAGTCTTAAAAATATGGTACATTCATATTTTAGACTACTCCTTTCATTAGTTTTGTTGAAGTAGGCAAAGTAATCAAGGTTTTCTGTAATCTGAAGTTGGTTTAAATAAATAATAAATTTGACATAAATTAATGAAGATTCGGCTTTAGTTTTACACTCAATAATCGGATGACATGTTAATAGACACAAGAGAGAGAGATAAGTCTTAAGACGCTCTTAAGCGCTTTCCTAAGCACGAGGATATTGAGAGACATTGATTGAAAAACCTAATAATTCTTTTCCTAGCTTGGTAATCGAACCCAGAAACCCGTCCTCAAGACCGTCAAAAGATGGTAAATAAGTAACAAATAAAGTAATCGTACTTACTGTTTGCAAGACACACATTTGTGTACCAACTGTACATGACCTATTGGACAGTTTCCAACTACCACATCATGTACTGCCCTCCTGAACCGTAAAACACCAGTAATTGGTTGTTTGGTTGCTGAGCTGTCAACCGGTTGCGCCGAACACAATGCTAAGAGAAACCCGACAACCACAAATATTATGAAGAGCTTCATGTTGATACGTGCACACTTCACCACTGCTTGAAGTAAGATGCTGGCATTCTTGAGAAACGAGTTTATTTTTAATACATTTCGCATACAGCCTCTGCCTCCATGACGTATGTGAGTCGAATTGCATCATTATGTCGTAGTAGTAAGGACGATTTTCACTTTTAGTTAGTAAGAATTGCAAATCGGCCGTATGGCGACATAAAGACTGCGTTTAATCATTAATTTATACCGGTTGTTTGACTTTTAAATCGATAAATAAGCTGTGTGCTATGATATTTTTTATCAAAATATTTCTTCTTAATTTCTTTAGGTTCATGCAAAGGGTTCATGGCTGTTTCATGTGCATTATTTTTCTTTTTTTTTTGGAAGTAACACAAACTCTTTTGAAAGATCTTCAAAAAGTAAGGATTGTTTAATTTGTTATTTTAAGACCTTGCACCTTGTTTCGATGCATTCTCATGTTTTACAATAAATATTATTCAATTCTATTCTATTCTATTAATAATTCGGATTGAATGAAAATACGAACAAGTTGGGTACAGTGTGGTTGTCGTACAGTTGACGTGCAGTTCACCGTTGCAGAATACCGTTTATCACTTGAACTTAACTGTAACTGCACTACTACTTCATCGGCGCGTCATAAAATGACGTGATTTAGCCTTCTGTACCCTTAGCACGAGTTTTCAGTCAATGAGACGTAAAGTAAACTGCAACTTTGACACTTTCAAATTGACAATTTTCAAGGAAAAAAATAGTTCCTTCTTTGCACACCAGAGGCGCTGTTCCATTTGTTCCTTGAAAATTGTCAATTTGAAATTGTCAAAGTTCCAGTTTACTTCTCAAATACTAAAAACTCGTGCTGAGGGTACAGTACCCCTAGCACGAGTTTTCTCTATTTTACTTTACAGAGTTTTTCCAGTATTTACAGCGTTTATTGTATGAAAATATGGTGCAGCGCCTCCTGGTGTGCGAAGAAGGAACCAATTTTTCCCATGAAAATTGTCAATTTGAAGTCGTCAATGTTCCAGTTTACTTTACGTCTCAAATACTGAAAACTCGTGCTGACGGTACTGGTCTATAGAAAACACTAAAAAAATACAATTTTTTGCGAGCTGTTGCTGCTGAAAAGGGTAATTTTAATAAGGGGTTTTTCATACTTTCATAGTGTGCACTATCTGGTAGGTATCTAAATTATAAAAATCACAAACACCTATTTTAAATTCCTGTTATTATTTATTTCTAAGACTTGCATACTGGACAGTCTTCTCCCGTTATAAATCTTTATACCTGGAAAAAAGAAAAAACATGTTTTAGTCACTGGTTTTTCGGTGTACCCGTCAAAAGTAATTCTGACTACCTATACCTAATCTATATAATTATATAAAAATGAAACCCGTTTTCCGTTGTCACGACATAATATGAAAACGGCTTGACCGATTCGGAAATTTTTTTGTTGTGTTTGTAACCATCGGGACCGGGTTTTAGACCGGGTCCTCCACCCGTGCGAAGCCGGGACGGGCCGCTAGTTATCTATAAATATAATTATAACTACTGTTGGTTCTTTGAGTTTATGACACATAATGACGAATCACTACCTACTATTTAGCACACACAGAACAAATAATCGTGCTCATCACACAAACATTTGTCCTGGGTGGGAATCGAACTAACCGATATCCAGCATAGCAGTCAGGGTCAGTAACCACTAGACCAACAGGCCTGTCAATCAGAATAAATTGGCCTAAACAGTTTAAAACCCTTTCGTATAGAAAGTGACGCAAGTTTCCGATACCCCCCTTACGACTTTGGTATCCATTGACAAGTGCCTGTACTGTGCCGTACGAACTTCTATAGATTTGCATTTCAAAATCCACCTATATACCAAAGTCGTAAGGTATCGGAGACTTGCGTCGCGTTGTGAACGAATTACGGGGCTAAGGATTTTTTTTTTACACGTGGTAAAATCATCAGATGAGTCCTCCCACCTCGGGCAGGGCAGGAGGGACTGTCAGACTTGTACTGACTAAAATTCACGGTGTTCTTCAATAGCCCTTTATGTTCCGGGTCACGGTGATGGTATAAGTGCCGCGACCCCGGCAGGCTTTAGCCCTCTGAGAGGGGGCCTCGTCATAAGGGGCTAAGGATAAAAACAGTTTGCAACTTACTTGGTACAACTGACGCAGTGTTGTCCTAGTAGAATATGTTTTTCCGGACACGGACACCCAGACGAACCGATGATAACATGTCTGTTGAATGGATGCACTCTTGAAGCACCTGGTTGCTTGGTTGCTGAGCTGTCAACCGGTTGCGTCGAACACAATGCTACTGCGACAACCACGAACGTAATCAAGTACTTCATTTTAATACGTGTTCACTGCGAGGCCTTACATCGAAGAATGATAAAAATATACTCTTAAAAAGCCAAAGACCTCCTTGCCATGCATATTAGGTATGCTTATTTCCGAGAACTGGATTTTGGACTTTAATGTTTGCAGAATTTCTAAATCGAAACTTGATACTAAGAAGTGTTTTCAAAGTTGCTGTGGGTGTGTTATTTGTTTTTCTGATGTTGTTTAATAATTAGGTTAATAATTAGTCTTACCATGGGGTATGGTATTGCCCAGTTACTGGGTTGTGGAGGTCCGACAGGCAGTCGCTCCTTGTAAAATACTGATATCCAGCTGAATCTGGTTTGACTGGAAGCCGACCCCAATATAGTTGGGAAAAGGCTAGGCAGATGATGATGTTTAATAAGTAGGTTACCTAAAAAGTTCTGATATACTAACGATACAATTAGGTAAGGTAAGTAAATGTGGGGGAATGTTCTGGATGAGGCTGGCGCAAGACCGTGGAGCTTTGTACAAACAAAGGGAGGCCTATACCCAGCAGTGGGTGAAGACGGACTGTGGACGATGAAGACAGTAAATGTGGTGAAGAACTGATGTACGGACTGGAGCATAAATCAAGTTGCCATAATCTGTCTTTGTGTAATAGATTTCCAACCTTATCACAATATGTGAAGGTATAATGTTCCATTGGTAAAATCCACAATAATTTCGGGTAGGTTGACCTGACCTGCTTTCGTCTGTAGGTACCTATCGAAGTGGTCAAGGCGGTGATTTTTAAAGCCTTTATAAAGTGTCTGTCTATCCCCATGGCATAAAGGCATGAGTTTTTTTTTAGTTTCAAAACAATTAAAAATCTGGAAAATTGAATTTATTTTATTACCTGGTTCTAGTTTTCATACAACTAGCGACCTCTATAGTAAAATTGCGAACTAAGTTATGGAATGTTCAGCAATTTTCTTGTAGATGTCAGCACATACCACTGCGACAGGTTATTTAATTTGTTTTCTGGAAGTATACTTTGTTAAAATGTTCACTAAAATTCTAGATAAATCTATTTAGAGCGTATAAGTTTTATTTTATTATTTAATCCTCTTTAATAAGGAACAAAATACGTTACAAAATATGAAAATATACTTCATAGTTTTCAAAAATGTAAATAGATGGCGTTACTTGTTCCAAAACAGTTGAATACTAGGTCCGAATTCTAAACAAAATAATAACAAGACGAATCAACTAGTTCTTTAGTAATACGCTAGATGGCAGTAGGCGTTTCAAATCGGAATAAAAGTTATCTTTATTGAGCTTTAAGCTTAGCTTTTCACGAGCCCTTAACGCGAGCCAGTTTAGGCTCTGGGAAAGAGACCGAGCTATGCAAGTCTTCTAGCGCCATCTCGTTCCCACAGCCTAAAGACTCACGCTTTAAAAGTGGCAAGCGCATGGTAGGCCACCTGGCCTTTTCCTGAAAACCTATCTTATCTGCATAATAATGTAAACCATCATTTTCATTAGATTACAAATTTTTTCTATGTACTTACTTCAAGAAAACTTACTTCTACGAACTTCTAGAATAGCCTTCCAGGCTCGACAGCAAATGCCCCCCCCGCTCACCGCAAAATTCGTGGCAGAGGCCTCATAGACACTCGCGCTTCGCAGTGGCTAACGACCATTGGCAGTCGCGGTGACGAGTCACTTGGAAGCGAGGGCGTAATTCCATAAGGTTCAATTTTGGTCTTTGATTATCCGCCACCGCCACATGTCCTCGCCACGTCTTTCCTGTATAAACCTCGCCTTACTCTGATACTGTCCAGTCTGGCGCAGTGATAAAGGCCCTGACTTAGGCTAAGTAACCGGGGCAGGCGCGGGCGAAAATCGCGCCGTGAGTTCTTAGCCTTACAAGTATAGAGAAATTTATTTCTTAAAGTTCTTTCAAAATGATGAAGAAAACAAATAGTCATAAACCCAGAAATCGTCAGGGTCTCTAAAAACCAAAAATTTTAACACATAAACGACACTGGAACCTGGGACACACTACCAGACCTCACTAGGCCCGCGTGTTTGATTCCCTTTTACAGAGAGGAGGCCTGTGTCCAAGCAGTGATAAAATCATCAAATGAGTCCTCCCACCCCAGGCAGGGCGAGAAGGACTGTCAGACTTGTACTGACTAAAATCCACGGTGTCCTTCAATAACCCTTTATGTTCCGGGGTCACGGTTACGGAATAAGTCCCGCGACTACGCTGATGTTCATGCTGATAATATTGAATGGTCCACCCGTAGTACCTACATACGTTTCTGAACTCCACTTTTTTTTAAACAGCACACTCGTATTTTTCTTCTGTATTGTGGATGCGTTTACGAGGTTCTAACTCGCATAAATACAAACGCCCAGACCCGGAAATAATATTTTTAGATCATGCAATTATGCTCCGGACGGAAAAAAAAGTCACCGATTCTTTTTCTTCTTTGGCCCGCTCTTTGAGGCGCGCGTGGAACACAACGCGCCGTCGACCCGAGCATGATCCATGGCCGGACAGCGAATTGCCCTTTACTCGCCGCCCGCATGCTAATAATATTTACCTACCACCGTAGGTCGCCGGAGATCGTCTTGCGACGTCCGACGCCGTGGGCGTCCACCACTGCGAGACAGAGGCTTATAAGGTTTATTTCTGGTTTGTATCCGCCACCGCCACAAGTTCTCGTCACTCTGTACAAACTGCGCCTAAGTGATACAGGATAATTAACTAATTACAAGGGAAGCTATGTAAATTGTCCCGTGAGAATCAACGCAGGGCTCCTATCTCGTATTGTCAGTGGGCATAGTTTATAAAAGAAAAGTAAATACAATCACCCGCACACAGCTCAGTTCTTATATGTGTGTGTGAACTATTTACAATATCGATAAGACACGGTCGGACAGTGACAGTCTTGGAGACGAAAAGTATTAAACTTTTTTAATTTAAATTTTTTCGGTTAGCTAGATTTCGTGATATTATAGGTACCTTTGTTTTATTTTTCATTTTAATCTGTTGATAAGCAGAATTGTATTGTAGCCTAGTTATTAAGATGTATCTAAATACTTACATGTAAGATACATTTTACAACAAATGGTTGGTTCTTCCCAAACAAAATTAATTAAAAATTAGAAAAAATTGGTTTTATTTTCTTCAAGTGTCAGTTACTTTTTAATGTTATTGTATAACTTTAAATGGCACGTAAATTTTAACACGTCACAGGTTTAATTTAACATGTATATTGTTTTTTAATGAAATTCATCAAATGACTCTTCCCGTCCTGAGTAGGTTGGAAGAGATCGCCTACTCGTACTGACACATCACCACATTCCCTATGCCCTCGGTTGGCGGTTGCCCTATGCGTTCCAGTAACGCGGTACATTCCTTAGACAGTCAAACAAATATGATTTACTAACATGTTTCATTGCATTATTCCTTTGTTTCGTTTTATACAAATTAATTTGGACCTCATTTTGGGAGAACGTTTTGACAACGATTGTGTATCTAGCAGTATTTTATGATTGATCGAAGGTTGTCCTAAATAAAGATTAACCGCCTATTTCTAACTACATTTATTACTGTTTTACGACTTGAATGATATAATTATGTTGATTACAGAGTTTTTACAGATTATATTATGTTATATTGAATAATTTACCTATAATTAGATTTATTTTTATGTATTTATTGTAAGTAACAAAGGGAAAGAACATTATACCACATAGTTTTTACACATTTAGATATGTATGTATCTACTTAGTAACTACGCTAAGAATGAAAATATCAATTACTGCCTGTCAACGGTCAATTGAAAATATTAATAAAAAAAAGATTTTCCGAAACATGACCTTGCATGCATTGAAAAAATGTCCGGTCCTTGCGGGACGGAACGGTCCCGCGGCGCAGGATAAAACGAAATTATATTAAAGTAAATATAACTAATTTATATAATTATGACTAATATTGCTATTAGCATTATTTTACTTCTTCGGCGACTCGCTGTTCGACCATGGTCTATGCCTGGACCAACGGCTTAACGTGCTTTCCGAGGCAAGAAGGAAACTCGCTATAACAGATGGTCACCCATCCACAGACCAACCTCGGCAAGCGCGGCTTAACCCGGAAGATCGACCTGTGCGGCTGTAATTATTTAGCCACGAGCTCCTCATCTATTGATTAATATGCTCCCAAAATTCGCAGTAGGTAGGTATGTCGCTGGGCAATAAATTGCTCAAATTAGCCGTGTAGTACATTTATGCCGCCATTACGTTAACGGGCAATAAACCGTGTGAGTAACATCTTAATTTTATTGTAATTCTGAAGGACGACGTTACACGAACCTTGAGATTCTGTGATTTAAGAATTTCAGTTAAATATTACAGTATCTACTGATACACCGATTTTTTAATTTTTTTACGTGGTAAAATCATCAAATGAGTCCTCCCGTCCTGGCAGGGCGGGGAGGGACTGTGAGACTTGACTGACTAAAATCCACGGTGTCCTTTGGTAGCCGTTTGTGTACCGGAGTCGCGGTATACGTATGTCCCGCAAAACTGATTCACCGATGGGGGTGTGGAAAACTAGTAATTAGTTATTTCTGGGTTTTATTTAAACCTGCTTCTATTTAAGAGCATTATTGTCCACTAAAAAACTACATTGATCACAAAATTAATAAGTCAGTCACGAATCAAATAAAATGATTTTTCAGAAAAAATATGTACCTACAACAAATAGGGTCAGCGGAGCCCTGCAGCGGGGCTTCTATTTATGTCTGCAGGGTTTAAAAGAACCAAACCAAACCTCAGGGTGTCCCCAAAACTAAAATTGTTGCCGAGTTGTAACTCGTGGCCGTGTTTAGTAATTTTGTTGCCCGGTTTTCGGTTTTCAGGTTTCCCTATTGAGAAAGGCCCACCCAGCAGTGGGAAAGCGTGGGCTAAATAAAAATAATCCGTTGCTCCGAGTAGGAATTTGTTATGTATCGTGAGTGAGTAAACAAACATTTTAATTCACATACACAAACAGCCATACTCAGTACCTAATAAAAACCTGTAGGACATGCAATGCATTTTTACCGTACAGGAATAAAACCTGCTACATTGGTGCAGAGGATAATATGTTCGGTTACTGAAGTAGGCTTTAGGTATTTGTTTTAGGACAAATTTTTCAATAGACACATAAGTAACTTTTATCTAAGGAATAAAAATAGTTATTTGACATATTTTTCTATGGATAAGCTGTCAGTCCTCCATTTTTGTCCTCAGGTAAAAGTTATCTGTCTATTGAAAAATTTGCCCTTAACAGAATTATTTTAATTTTAGAAATCGGTCGAGCGGTTTGGTGATTACCGCATTACATTCAAACATAAAAACTTTATCTTTTTATGATATAATTACAAGATTAGTTTAATACCATGTCTACTAATCAGTATTATGACATTGTAAACGTATAAATAAAATAATGTGTTATATTTTTTTTCATAAATATAAAAATGCCTAACAGGCAAATTAAATTGATTATACTAGTTAATTTTTATAACATCGGTCACCAATAACAAAATAGCTGAAGATAGATCCTTTATAAATAACAACGGCCTATGGTTTACACAATGAAAAACTATTTTCTCTATTTTACACTTTATATTTGTATATATTTTGTATGTATGTAGTTATGTTTGTATGAATTTATCATTTTTTTTTCCATTTAGTGTATTGTTGCACCTTCTATGTTTGTTTCTCGGCATTAAGTCCGCCTTTGTACTGTCTTGTGCATAAAGTTCAATAAATAAATAAATAAAAACCTCAATTATGTGCCTGCCTTTTAACTTAAAAGAAACAACAAAACGGACACGTGATATCATTGACATAATTCTCCACAACAATTTTATAATATCGCTAACAGTAAGTACCTACATATTGCTCAATTATTTTATTGACACAAATTACAAACACGTATTAAATTACACAATACAATTTAAATCTATTGTCGTAAAGGGTCTAGTAATTATGAACAGGAATGCATTTTCTACACGCACTGCCAAGGTTCAGTTCAAGGTAGAAAAAAAAATTAGCGCAGCTCCACTCCACGCCTCTCAATGTCTTGTACGAATTGCACTTTTTAAATCATTACTAAAAGTAATTCCCGAACAGTGTTGCAAAGACAGTTGCGCCGTGATCATTGTGCCTTAAAAAATAAGTATTCCGTTTTTAAACGAATTAAAAAAAAGTAGGTTCTTAAAATGAGTGTTTGATTGATTTTAGTTGCCAGTGTTTTTTTTTTGTGTTTTTTTTTAATTGAAAGAGAAATGACGCGTTTTTTGACATTTTCGTTTCTGTTATTGGTGACTTTGATTTGTGTTAGTTCGAGGAGTATACACAAAAGTGAGTAATTTATCTGTTTATGTAAATAATAATTAGTAAATAAGTCGTGTTCGTTGTTGGAATATGATTCATTTAATTTATTATTAGATACAATACCTATAGTAACCGCATAACCTCAAACCACATATGATTAGGCTTATATGCTTGTGGTATTGAGGAAAAAATTAGGTACTTCTTATTGTATTATATGAGGTAATTTGTTATCATGTACTCTGAAAGGATATTTAATCCATTTTCAATAACTTTTCCTCATAGTATTGTAATAAACTGACTATAAAACAAATAAAATTTAAAAATGTTATCTACCGTATTACTCAAATTAGCATTCAAGAAATCGTTATTGAAAAAGTGTTCTACTTATTTTATTACGGAATGAGTTCAAAATCGATTATCAACATTGTCAATCTTTTGAACTAAGAATAGTAAAAGACTGGTTCACTGATCGTTGATCCTGATGGTCGGAAATGTGTCGAACTCGACAAAAATTTCTAATGACGTAATTTTTTCGACAAATCATAAAAGTGGGGATGTAAAATTCGCCTTTTGTCGAAGGCTAACGTTAGAGTTCAGTCAAATTTGACGAAAAATGACGTCATTACAAATTTTTGTCTAGTTCGACACCATCTCTAAAACCGAGAATCGCCCCCCTGGTTCGACAAGTGGCATGGTTGCTACTAAAATATTTTTCGGAGTCTGGTTTCGTGTCGAGTTGACGGCTATATGCTAGTCATCAACTAAACATCATTCCATATAACATAGAAACTTAATCATAACTAGTAAAATGTAAAGTGTATTGTCTTAACCAAAATTGATGGCACTATTTATATCTAATTATAATTCACCACTTCCCAATTAGGGTGTTCCCTAATTGCAAAGAGGTGAAAAAACCAAAACTTTCTTTGCTGTATGATCTTCGATATCTTGAGAGACATATGCCATCATCATTTATATCTCAGATCATTAAAATAACGTTTGTGTTTATTTATTCTAAAAGTATGTCGAACAAAAGACGTAAAATAAAAACTAGACCATATAAACAATAAAATTTCTTACTTAACTATAAAATTCTCATCTGCGTCGCACAACAATAGGTTGCCCCGCATTTGTGCGCTTCGATTGTACATCAAATTATAAACCAAGACCCTAGTAAGTACCCTTTGCACGAGTTTTCAGTATTTTACTTTCCAGTATTTACAGCGTTTCTTGTATGAAAAAATGGAACAGTGCCTCTGATGTGCGAAGAAGGAACTAATTTTTTCCTTGAAAATTGTTAATTTGAAATTGTCAAAGTTCCAGTTTACTTTACGTGTCATTTACTGAAAACTCATGCTAAGGGTACAGATAATACACCATATCCAAGGATAATAAAATATTCCCACTACTGGCCCTCTTCCCTAACAAATGAAATGGGCTTTAAAATACCACGCGATTAGATAATCACATACCTATCTTCTGATTTTTTGTCAGGCTTGACCTCCTCGCAATGTTTCTTTACTCTTTGATGATGAAATTAATAAAAACGAGATAACATCTACAGCTAGATACAAGGATAGATAGGATACAAGGATAGGACGGCACCGTTTTGGAGCAGTCAACGACGATATATTACTAGACTAATAACAACATGCGACCGATGTCTGTTAACACATTAGGCAAAAAAGTCTTATAACCGTCTTATTTCGACCACTCTTGTGAGATCGTCGTTGGGCGCAGTGGTTGAGCGATCGACTGCTGCAGCGTGTTGCGTGGTCAATCCCCGCACGGAACAAATATTTGTATGACCTAAAAGTAGTTGTTCCAGGTCTAGGTGTTGTGTATGTGAGTTTCTATTTTCGTAGTAAGACGCTAAATCGAATGGATACGGAGAACCCTCCTCAAAAATTTTACATAGGTTGCATTGGAGTAAAATTGCAAGAACTTCAAAAAATTTTTGAAAGTATTCACTTTAATAACTACCAGGGTTTCATGAGATGGGCCGAGCTTATACCATGAAAAGGGGCAATGACACTTAATGAATCTAGACATAATTATTACTGATTAAATTGTGGTCTCGACTACGACATCCGTGGGAGAATTATAAGCAACATTGCTATAATTACCAAACCCCTGTCACAGTTTTAGCCTCATCATTATCATCAGCCTTTGATGTGCCCACTGCTGGGACACCGACTCCTCTCTGTGGGAGGAAGTGGGCCATAAACTACCACGCGCGCCCAGTTCGAGTTGGTAGAATATTAAAAATCTCTCCGAATTTTTGGTTCTAGGAGATTCCGGATTTCAAACGATGTTTCGGTAAGGTTTGACCTTCTCGGTTTTAAGAAAAGTAACATAATAATGCGCCTAGCTGGGTTCGAAGTTCGTTCCTACGGCCTTCAACTCGTATGCCGTAACCAATACCACTGGGCTACCATTACTCATATTTTAAGCCTGCCTTTTTCCCACTATGTTGTGGTAGGCTTCCAGTCTTTTTTTTTTCTTTTACGTGGTAAAATCTTCAGATGAGTCCTCACACCCCGGGCAGGGCGAGAGGGACTGTCAGACTTGTACTGACTAAAATCCACGTTGTCCTTCAATAGCCCTTTATGTTCCGGGGTCACGGTGATGGTATAAGTCCCGCGACAGGCTTCCAGTCTTACTAGAAAAAGCAGAATATCAGTATTTTACATAGTGCGACTACCTATCTGACGTACACAACCCAGTAACTGGGCAATACGATACCTTTTTGTAAAACTGGTTGTCGTGCAGCTTATAAAGAACGAATTAGATTTTCTAGTAGTATTTCTAGTTGTAATAAATCCGGAATT
Source organism: Agrotis ipsilon (assembly GCA_028554685.1). Classification (NCBI taxonomy): domain Eukaryota; kingdom Metazoa; phylum Arthropoda; class Insecta; order Lepidoptera; family Noctuidae; genus Agrotis; species Agrotis ipsilon. Next base: position 14,504,690 of record CM052969.1, on the reverse strand, counting down.
TACATACAATGAAGATCGGAATACAAGTACTTAAGTCATTGATATAATTCATTACGCCTTGCCTAAAGATTTAAATTATGTAAGCAACAAAAATTACAAGACTCAATACTAATAACAATCACTAAAATGTTTTGAGAAGTTTTTTATAATGTTTAATACTAAGGACAATAAATGAGATTCTCAGCATTCAGTGGAACAATCAGCAGAAAACAAAAGAAAAGTGCTCTCAAGAAACAGATTTGTTAAAGAGTTTGTTTATTAAAACTGTAGGCCGGGACTCCAGTTAAATAAACAAGCAACAAGAATAAAATAAAGACTGAAGAAGTTTTAAATTTTATGTATTTAAGAGGCCACTTCAGGTGTTAAACGTTATGACGTGAAGGAATATTGAAATAGGATTATCACCTCGAATTTTATAGTAATAGGCCGTTTTCAATTTATTCAAATACTATTGCCAGCGGCTTTGTCTGCTTCAAAAACTATTATTCCAGGTTATGTATCTGTTTACCTGAATATCCCTTCTCTAGTTTTTTTGTGAAACAGTAACAATACATCCATCCATCCTCATAACATCATTAATTAGATAGTTCGAGTTTATTTGATTCAGGTGTAGCTATTAGTATATCTGAGTTTTCAAATGGTAAAATACCTAGTGTGGGGCAATGTTATTTAAACAGAAAATAAAAAAGTTGTGGCCGACACGAGTCTGTCGCTTAGCACCTAAGAATTTCGGCTTGTTTTGTTGTGGATTTTCGTTCTATATTTTTCCGGGTTCTCTGTCCATACCTACCATACCATATTTGGCTACGTTTACTATATTTTCGACATCAACACCTGCATGACCGCGTCAGGGTGATGCATTCGGAAAAACACATTTGCATTTTTGAACCGCAAAAACTACGTCACTTACGCACTGTTGTTATTTATTTGTTGGTGTCCGGGAAGCACATGCCACTAATTGAGGTTCACGTATCTGATTTTGAACTTTTTTTTTTTTTAGCGTGGTAAAATCATCAAATGAGACCTCCAACCCCGGGCAGGGCGGGAGGTACTGCCAGACTTGTACTGACTAAAATCCACGGTGTCCTTCAGTAGCCCTTTATGTTCCGGGGTCACGGTAATAGAAATAAGTCCCGCGACCCCGGCAGGCTTTGGCCCTCTGAGAGGGGGCCCTGTCATTTTGCTGACAGCTCTTTGAGGCGCGCGTGGAACACGACGCGCCGTCGACCCGGGCATGGTCCATGGTCGGACAACGAGTTCCCCTTTACTCGCTGTCCGCATGCCCGCGCCTACGGTGGCCGGAGATCGTCTTGCGACGTACGGCGCCGTGGGTGTACACCACTGCGGTTGGGGCGGAGGGAAGACGCTGTCCTCTCTCTCTCGCGGCCCGCCACCTCCTTCACGAGCATTACTGCCTCGCAGAAGGTGGCGACCGCTTCCCACTCCGTCTCGCTCCGCAGCATGGTCGAAACCAATGCCGGGCGCGAGAGGTCTCCGCCTATCGCCGCCGTGAGGACGCGTCTTTAGGAACAATTCGTTACTGTTTAAGTTTTTGTGTAATGTTCTCTTCTCACTGGGCTAAAATAACCACCCTATGGAGCCCAACGGGCAGGAAACGTCTACGCGGCAGGCCCAGAAGGAGATGGCGGGATAAGCTAGACTCATTTTTAAATTGTTGGCCTACAACCGCATTAAAACGCGATATATGGAAGGAGGGAAGGGAGGCCTGTTTACCCTGCAGTGGGACAACATAGGCTTTTAATAATAATAATCTTCTCAATCTCATTGCTGGGACACAAGAATTCACTCTATGGCCTACATAAAAAGCAGATTGTCGGTAAACGGACAGGTCGCTATAAGTTTGTGTGGAAAAAAATACAAGATAAATTGTTATGAATTAAAAAAAAATAAGTGGATAAACATGCAGGTGAATTGTATAATGTAATACGTCGCCTTGTTTCGAAGTTACGACCTGTTAGGTAGGTGTGAGGTAAAAGAGAAAGACAATATCTGTAAGGTTAACCCATATAGGTTAACCCGTGCATCGCCGCCGCCGGCCCAATTTGTTTGCGGTCCCGCGCTGTCGAACAAATATTTTAAGTAACACCCCACTCTCGCGAGCATTGCGCACACTGAATCTGGTTGCTGACAGAGTAGATTTGTTCTCCTGTTCACTGAGCGAGTTTGTAAGAATAACATTAAATGTTATGAGTTTTTCGTGATCTCGATGTTTGGTTTTTTTTTCTATGTGTTGGTAATGTAATGACTGTTTTTTTTCTAAATTATTGTTAAATGTTTTTCTGCACTATCGAATTGGGAAACTGTAATGATAGCTGTATGTGTATAAATAAATAAATAAATAATAAATACTCATCTTTCTCTTCATCATCATCATCTTTTACTGTGGGTGTGTCAATAGAATACGCATGGCTTATTGTAGATCTTAAAAACAAAAAATGCTCATGAAAAACTATCATCGTCTTCATTCATCATCACCATTCCATTTTATTCCATCCTAGTCATTGATGTATTAAAGACATACTACTTTGTTTTTTGTTGAATATAGGGCTTCTTTTTTTTGTGTCATTTTTCCCTGTGACCCCTAAAAATGCCACTTTACACATCTCAACAGAACAAATATAATATAATATATTCCACAACTATCACACAACGCCATCTAGTCCCAAGCTAAGCAGAGCTTGTGTTATGGGTACTAGACAACTGATAAACATACTTATATATTTCTAAATACATACATATTATAGATAAATTACACCCAGACACAGAACAAATGATCGTGCTCATCACACAGCTCCAGCATAGCAGTCAGGGTCACTAACCACTAGACCAACAGGCCAGTCATCAACCAGTCAAGTCAGTCAACAATATGAAATGCGACAAAATTCACTGTGGCCACGAAAATGAATTGTCGTAGACACAGTTAATATTATAATTGCCGATCTTTGATGAATTTACCGCATTCATATTAATATTATCCTAATAAGATTATGTTAAGAATTTCTGGCCTGCGCGAGTCACCTTCATTGCAGTGTATAAAACGCCAAATCAGTACCCCTAGCACGAGTTTTTACTCTTTTACTTTACAGCTTTCCAGTATTTACAGCGTTTCTTGTATGAAAAAATGGAACAGCGCCTCTGGTGTACGAAGAAGGAACATTTTTTTCAATTGACAATTTGAAATTGTCAAAGTTCCAGTTTACGTCTCAAATACTGAAAACTCGTGCTAAGGGTACTGGTCCTAAATAATTATACCACGCGCGAAAATGACTAACGGGAAAAAGTTAATTCTATGTGACGTAAATACTTCACACGGTTAAGGTTTAAAGGTTGTCAGGTCACATCATCATCAAAACTGGATGATCAATGTGGTCACCGACCTACGAGTATGATTCCATCAAGTTTTGTTACCTATTTTGGTCATTTTCCTTAATTATCCTTTATTCAATTTCAACCACAATTGCCAAGGAAGCATTTATCCTTCTACTTTACCTGACAACTGGGTTCTAATTTGTTAATTATATTTACTAACATACTAGCTATTACCAACAACTGTGCCCACGTGTCATAAATCTGTGTTTCCAGACAATAACAATAATCTTTGATGGAGACGTGTGTCAGTAAAAATCATCCATCAATCCAAACTATCGAGAAAAAAAAGAAAATTTCGAAAAAATGGATGGGTGTTTTCTTCCTGACAGAAAGACACAAGACACGTTTTTTTTTGCGTGGTAAAATCAACAAATGAGTCCTCCCACCCAGGGCAGGGCGGGAGGGACAGTCAGAGTTGTACTGACTAAAATCCATGGTGTCCTTCAATAGCCCTTTATTTTCCGGGGTTACGGTGATGGAAATGAGTCCCGCGACCCCGGCAGGCTTTGGCTCTCTGAGAGGGGGCCCCGTCATTTTGCTAACACTATTTGAGGCGCGCTTGGAACACGACGCGCTGTCGACCCGGGCATGGTCCATGGTCGGACAGCGAGTTGCTTTTTACTCGCTGTCCGCATGCCCGCGCCTACGGTGGCCGGAGATCATCTGCCGATGAACTAACCTTAAAAGATATTCCAGTTGCCCGACATATGAGAACCAGTCTCACTATGGGATATCGAGGGGATATCGTATTAAACTCGATATAGTGGAGATCAGATAAGCAGTCGCACCATGGAATCAGCTGGATCCGGTAAGACTGGAAACCGACCACAACATGGGAAAATGGCTAAGCGGATGATGCAAGAGATTACAATATTAATTTGTTTAACATTATTCATTAGTGACTAGCGATTACATGCGTTGACCAATGCAATGGGAAATTTTACATATGCAAGTTTGTACTTGTCGTGTGGGCCCTGCGGGGATTTTACCACTAATAAATAGATATGTTTCTCACTTCTCGGTATTGAAGTTTACCGATTTATTCATGTAAAAGCCCAAGTATGTATAATAATTTTCCTTCTACCTATCTTATATCGGTAAGCACTCGGAAAGACTAATTGATTAAAAATCTCTCGCAAATAACGAAGTTAAAATCACTTCGTTATTTGCCGGGTTAAACAAAAGTGCTCATAAGTTTTCAAGACTAGATATTGTTATTAAATCAATTAATAAACTGAAACTGTTTGGAAAGAGATCCGTAAAGGCTATTGGGGGTATGGGGACCAGAAATATGGACAAAGATATTACATTTATTGGCACAGACAACTAAGTAAATAGCTGACAAACCGCTCTGTCTTCTAATATTCAAGCTTGTGCTTGGAAGCACATGCATCACCGCTCGTGACCTCTTTCTCCGCCATGTTACTCGTATACGCCAACAGTGGCCATCCTCATATGTTCCGAACCGAGCAGAAAGCTTAGATGATGGGGCGTTTTTTACTAGGGCGGCCGTATTACCTAGTTTACCGGATGTTTTGTCTGGTGGGCTTTCTACCCGACAATCATGGACGGAATTTTAAATTTTTTAGTGCGATGAAGGATTTTATGTTTAGTTCTTTCATTGCTGCATAGTCGTCTTTTTGTTGACGACTAATTTATGTCAGCTATAGGATATTACTTTGATGATAAGCAAATATTCCAGTACTTTGGTAAACAAGAAAACATTTAATTATCATTTTTTAAATTATACTTAATTTAGTAGCAGTATGCTAAGCTCTAAAGGCAACATTTAATTTCAGTGACGAAAAAAAAAATCAGTGCATGTAATGATTTATCCTGAAACAATCACATCACTATGAACTCTGTAGATTGAATGTATAGGTAATAACCCAAGAGAATCGTATAGGACATTATAATCCCAACACACAAGTGTATTGTACAATTTGTGCATACGAGTAAATACATAGGTCACAATATAGAACATAATACCATAATATCTGTGGGACTAGGACGATGTGCTACGATCATTTGTGATACAAATGAGAAGCGATCGTACGAACAATGTATTGTTTATTGCATTAACGGTATTACCTATTCTTTAGTTAACGTACTGCCAAATTCAGTTTAGGGAACTTGATCTTGACTGGGCACACAAAGATGTCGACATAAGGGATGTAGACTACACGGCATAGTCTTTGTGTCGATAGGATTCTGCAACGATTAACCGACGACCGATACACCATTGGACGTTTCGTCGACGGGACGATTCACTTATGGCCGTTTCACCGATAGACTCTTTCACCTTTGGACTTTTCGCCGATACGACGCACATACACATTTGTAACAATCACAGTGTAATACAATCACTTAATCATCACCTACTCCATTCTCCTCTAGCAGACGTTACAGTATCATTTAGGTACTCTTTATTCTTTCATATCATTTCTTAGACAATCCATCCGTCTTTTCTTTGGCCTTCCTCTTCCATCCATCAACATCCATACTCATCACTGTCACATGAGTGTCATCCCTCCTAATCACGGTCCTTCAATAGCCCTTTATGTTCCGCGGTCACGGTAATGAAATAAGTCCTGCGACCCCGGCAGGCTTTGGCCCTCTGAGAGGGGGCCCTGTCATTTTGCTGACGCTCTTTGAGGTGCGCGTCGACCCGGGCATAGTCCATGCTTGGACAGCGAGATGCTCTTTACTCGCTGTCCGGTGGCCGGAGATCGTCTGCCAACGTCCGTCACCGTGGGCGTCTACCACTGCGGTTGGGGCGGAGGGAGGACGCTGTCGTCTCTCTCGCGCGGCCCGCCTCCTCCGACGGGGCGCCCTTAGAGGGTCAAAGGTTGCTGGGGTCGCAGGACTAGCCCCGCAACGTTAAGGGCTATTGAAGGACATCGTGGATTTTGGAAAAAATAAAAAGAAGAGAAGGACAAACACATTTCAAACAATCATCTATCCATCGTCACCATCTTTTACATTACCTACTTAAATAAACTTTAAGGACCAAATAACACAGGTCATTTCATTATTCACGAAACAAGATTACTTTTTACATCAGATAAAAAAGCATGATGTTTTGCCAGCCAGTTTTCATGTCCCAAGGTCACAACTGATTCTTTATTCAAAACAGGTTGGTGCGGTTGCTAAACGGTTATTGTCTGGTTACGTGATGTTATTGGACGAAAGTTGGTTGACTGGTTGAGCAACCTTGACCTTGTTGTCGTGTCATTCACTCCGGAACGTGTTTTTGGACTTATGTTTTTCCATATATGGTTTGGAATGGATTCTTTCCGCTTTTTGTATGCTATTTATATACGCTAAGTCGGTAAATAAAAATCGGTAAGTAATAGAATAACCGGAAGCTTACAAAATTGATTGTATTAAAATAAAATAAAAGTGCCTGTGAAACTGAAAGTAAACTTTCTACATTCTTCAGGGTTGCGAGAATCCGAGTCACGGGACAGTTCCTGAAGTCGCTTGTCTGTCTCCGTGGTCACGGGACTGTCTCAGAGGTTACCATGACCCTGGTTTCCCGTATCCGCACCACCCAGGGCCGGAGGACTCATTTAATTTGATTTTCTGATTACCACCTAAAAAAATGGTTGCTAGAAAGATCGTTACTGTGATCCTGGAACAAAAAGGGGTATTAAAGGAAGAGAGTGGGTTCTAGTGTAGTCAATAATTATTTGAAACTCCTCTCCGCTCCACCTAGAAGTGAAGAAGTTCTTCTTCAATTAATAAGTATTAGTGATTGAAGGGGAAGAAATCCTTAATGATTTTACAGATCCAAAAAAAGCTTTCTACATTCTGAAATTTAGTGAATTAAAGTGTTCAAACCAGACCGGATGCTTTAGATCCGGATAATCCGGATCATAGGATCTTGTCAGTAGTCGGACGTGGCTCTCCTTAGACCAAAGCCTGCCGGGATGGCGGTAATTGTTTCATCTGGGCGGTGCGGAAGGGACTGTCAGTTTTGTTCTGACTATAATCCACGGTGTTCCTTCATTAGTTCTATAAGTTCCAGGGTCACGCAAGACGATCTCCGGCCACCGTAGGCGCGGGCATGCGGACAGCGAGTAAAGGGCAACTCGCTGTCCGACCATGGACCATGCCTGGGTCGACGGCGCGTCGTGTTCCACGCGCGCCTCAAAGAGCTGTCAGCAAAATGACGGGGCCCCCTCTCAGAGGGCCGGGGTCGCGGGACTTATTTCTATTACCGTGACCCCGGAACATAAAGGGCTACTGAAGGACACCGTGGATTTTAGTCAGTACAAGTTTGACAGTAGCTCCCGCCCTGCTCGGGGTTGGAGGTCTCATTTGATGATTTTACCACGCTAAAAAAAATAAAAAAAGTTCCAGGGTCACGGTTATCTGATGAGACAGTCCCGGGACCCCGGTGCAGATACCGCTGGTATGATGTCATTTTATCACAGGCCTTGTGTGCTGATTTTACTGCGACAATCTCAGCTTAAAATCACTGCCAAAGAATGCAAAACAAGCTAAACCTTATTTCTCCGTAAATGTTACAAAATACGTTGTTTCCTAAAAATCTGTCGCTTTTGGACATTCTTGTGCTATTGGTCAAGGTATGAGTCGATCTTATAAATGTATTTTGTGCCTTGAGAATAGGTCCGGGTATCGGGATATCCGGATATCCGGGATATAAGTTATTACGATCTTTATAATACTAGGTGAATTCGCTCTTTCGTCTTTGTCACCTTTTTTTTTTAGCATGACTAAAGTTGAGAGCAAAACCATAAAAAAATATCACTTATATTGACTTAAAAATAAAGTCCAATATTATACTATGGGGTGTCCCAGAAGTAAAGAGACAACTTTATTTTCAAGTTTTTAATATAAAGTAAACATCTTAGGTAATAATTTTGGTTGAAAGTAATAACAAAAGTATTTAAATTATTATGTTTATATTTAATTTGCGTTGGCAACACTTATGTAAGCAATTTTTCTTAAGGTGGATGCTCAGTAGTAGCCCGCGAAATTTAAATTTTCATGTATTTTTTGCAATTTGCTTATCAGTGTCAAGTTATAACTTGATAAAAATATGATTCGCGACAACAAAAAGCATAACTTTACATATCAGAATGATCAAAACATTCGCTCCAGTCCCGCTCACAAAGATTAGCTCAAATTTGGTAAAAAATCCGAAATCTAACTAATTTTGATCAAATATTTGTGAGAGTGAATGGAGCGACTGTTTTGATTATTCTTGTATATAAAACTAAACTTGTTATTGTCGCGAATCATATTTTGATCAAGTTATAACTTGACACTGATAAGCAAATTGCAAAAAATACATGAAAATTTAAATTTCGCGGGCTACTACTATGCATCCACCTTAAATTTCCTGAGGACCGCCGCATTACGGTTGTTCTTGATTTTGCAGCCACTTCTTTGGACAATTTGGTCCATATTTGCCTGAAAGCTTTTATGGATTTAGGTTTCTCTGGTCGTTTCTAGTACTCCCTTTTGCACAGGGACCAAAACATTTCAATACCGCGAGCTTGTAGTACATTCGGAGCGTTTTTATCTTACCGTACAAAGTCGATGTCTTCGCACTCTAAGTACAGAGTAACATCAGTAGCGTAGTGACACGTCGTCATGTCCGGCCAAAAGATAACCTTATCCCTGGAATGATGCTTGTCTATAAAAGGTATCAATGGTTTAATAATGCATTCGTTCAGATACACTTTTGCCTTCATGGAGGCTGACGAAATGTATGGCTCGGAGGCATTGCGAAATTGGTCTATAGCTTGCTATACTAAACATTTTGCGAAAAAATTGTCTTTTGGTGCAACTTTTTGGTCGTAAGCCACATCTTTACGACTGGTGCAATGGATATACTGCTTTCCGGGAATATCGTTGGGATCCACCGGAACATAAGTTTGATCGTCAATAACGAGTACTGTGCTTAGCTGACTGTTGTAAACTCTTCGGCACCCTCGTTTTGCACGTTGCTCTTGGTCCTTTATGTATTTAGGAGCTGATTTTTTCACATATACTTTCAAACCTAGATCATTCTTCTTTATTTTAGCGACAGATGAATTAGGTATTTTTAATTTATCAGCTCCGGACGGACGGACGTCGAAGGAGTCTTGACAAAAATCGATTTTCCCCTATTTATATTACGAGGTACCGCTAATGTCCTATTTCTTCCCGGAATCTTCTTAAAACTAGTCTCACCGGTTTGTTCTTAATATATTATTATTCTATATAAACTTGTTCGCCTAGCACCTTTTTGAAGAAAGTGGTTTACTGTATCATTTTAAATAAGAGACTCGAAATTAGAATAACTCTGTTAGCACATGCTTCATATTCTTGACGCTTCAGTTCGAAAAAATATTCCGCAATAATGAAATTCCCGCTTTAAATGTCAGATAACAAAACCATAGATGCCATGACACCTAAACTTATTTTTCTTTCATAAAAAAATTTCGGCCAGAAAGATTTCTAAAAATGTCTCTTTACTTCTGGGACACCCTTTACTTGCGCAAGAGTGGAATTGATGGCGCCATCGAAAAAAAGCTCTTTAAATTTACGAATCTTTCCTTAAGGAAATGCAAGTTTTTTGATTGTACAAAGTAAAATTGACGCTCGCAACTTACACCTCTGACGCGTAAAACCAGTGCTTTGACGCGTAAAATGGACGTCATTACTTCAACATTATACCAATGGTAAATAATACCGGATATTCTACCTGCGACATTCAAAGATTGAGTCATGATAGCTGTTGATCTAATCATGATTAATGTTAAGGAAGCGGTTATGAAACTATACAATGACAAAAGCTAAGGGGGTTTTTTTTAGGTGGTAAAATCATCAAATGAGTCCTCCCGCCCTGCGTGTGGCGGAAGGGACTGTCAGACTCTTACTGACTAAAATCTACCCGTGTTCCTTCGGATGCCCTTTACGTTCCGGGGCCGCGGTATCCTGAGTTAAGAAAAAACTCGCAACCCCAGCAGGCATTTGGCGCGAAACACGACGCGCCACCGACCCGGGCTTGCTCCTCGGTCGGACGGCGAGCTACCCATTACTCACCGTCCGCAAGCCCGCTCCGCCGCTGTGCCCTCTGCTGATCAGAAGGACGCGCGTTGGAGCGTCCACTCGACAGGCTATTCGCATATGGGCAAAGAGACCCCTTAGGCACACAGTGCATAAGTGTGCACCGGCCCAAAAAACTGGTCTTCCCCCCGGACGTATCCGAGAGGGAACTTCAGTCCACGAACGCACGTGGAGGTTTCCTGTCTTAGCACCCCACGGTTTCGTTGTCTTTCTATTAAAATTTTACTAACTAGCTGTCACCGGCATGAGTTTACAAGAAAAGTTATCCCCTACATGAGGTAAAAACCTGCCGAGGTCGCGGGACTATCCCATCATGTGACCGTGATCCTGGAATGCAAAGGGCAACTGACGCAATGGTGGTTTCTTAGTCCGTAAGAATCCGACAATACCTTTCGCTCTACCCATGGTGACAGGACTCATTTGATGATTGGTATGGATGAAAGGGTGTCCCTCTTCAGAATAAACTATGTCATCATCTTCCTGCCGGTATCCGATTTTATTTGTGGTCGGCGCAACACGTTTTATTCTTCCATTCTCCCCTTTCAGACGTCACAGTATCATTAACTCCTTTTTCTTTCATAATCATTCCTTAGAGTATAAAGAAAAGATGGATGGATTGTCTAAGGCTTTGACAATCCATCGATCTTTTCTTTGGCATTCCTCTCCTTCTCCATTCATCAACATTCATACTCATCACTCTCTAGTCTCATCCTTCCTCATCACATGTCCAAATGTCCAATACATATCAAGACAGACGATTTCCTTTTATTTTTTCTTTTACAGGCGCCAGTTTCAAACTTCCTCATCTCTTCTTGTTATATAAACTCATTCCTTACTTTATCCATTCTTGTCACTCCACACATCCATCTCAACATCCTCATCTCCGCTACATGCAATTGTTCCTCATCCTTCTTCATCATTTTTTAAAGAATAATTAAGTATGACTCACTTAAAAAAAAAATCCAAAACAGTAATTACGATTATTCAAGAAATCCTTGAATATAGCAAAAGCAGATTTCGTTTAAGATTCGATCAAGATTAGAGTGAGCATCATCATTTTGTCTGGTAAAATTATGATGATTACGGTTATTTTAAATCTGTGTATCTATACAAATCAGATAAGTGGAATTCAGGTATAATAAGAATGTCGTCTATGTGAAATACTGAATTTCAGCAGTATTTTAAGGCTTGAACAAACAGCCAGATCAGTGCAGGACGCGCCTCATAGGGAGACACGACGCGTCCTGCACGCACACATTCTCATTAGCAAAAACGACGTGTAATCTAACATGCATATCCGATTTAGGCAGGCTACACCTTTTAGGCTTACCTTCCCTAAAGCCCTTAGTTGCTTTTTCCTTAATTTAAATAATGGATTTAGGAGTGAAATAGTGAAAACTCTTCAGATAGTAACAAACAGTCATTCTTTTTACTTACAATCTGATTCTAAAATTAGAATAAAAAGAAAACTGCTATAACTTAAGTAACCGCGGAATGCATAACTCACCTACTACACATCATAATTTCATAATATCCTCCGGATTTTCCAACACATATTCAAGGTAATCTTGAAAGTTATTTCTACATAACCTGTTTCTCCTTTTACGCTTGACTTAATGTTATTTACGTGCATATTTGTGACGTGTATTGACGTCACGTCGTAACTGTATTCTTAAGACGCGTCCTTATTACGTCAAACGACGGTCGTAACCTGTTCACCAGGTGAAGGTTAAGGCAGGTTTTTTATTAATAGTTTGTCACGTTTTACACGTATTAATAACGTCGACTTTGCATGGGTTTTTATTGTATTGACGCCATGAGGTGGTATTTTACATGTGCAATAAAGTTTTGTATGGCGTCAAGAGGCGTTTATTTATATCCTGATCCTATACTCTGATCGGCAACTTCATTATCTGCGAATCTTTTTGCAACTATATTGACCGTCGGTTTACAGACTAGTAAACTGTTTAATATATAACAACTGCCTATCGGACCTTACCTGACCTTACCGAGGTATTCTCATTTGAGCAATTATTTCCAGAGCACCTTTCCGAAGAGCAAATATTTATTCCCGATTGAGCAACTCGTCATTTGACAAATGCTCAAATGGGAATAAAAAGTTGCTCTTAAAAAAGGTGGTCTGGAAAAAGTTGCTGAAATGGGAATACGTCGCCTTACCAGGTCCTACTGAGAAATACGATACACTATGGTAAGATTGGTTGTCAGCTTTTCGGACTTCTAACCTGCCAAATAGCTGTCAAAGATCTACCAATAGCAGCTCCAGCAGGTACGGGTTAACGAGCCCACATAAGCATCTACGTAATTTTTGGTTCATTTCTTAAAGTACTTATATCGAATTTGAGTTGTCATGCCCTTTTGCTTTTTATAAAGTCGGGTTTTACCCGACAGTATATTGCACAATATCATGTAAAAAGGTTTTATTTACTCACCTTTGTGTGACATAGGTACCTAACGGCGATTGCCACACCTCGCCACAATGTTCGCGTTTCAAGATGAATCAACGATTATTTCACTATTATTAAACAGTTTTGACGAATCAACAATCCATGCATCTTAATTTAGTATTTCATATGGGAAGTGAGATTTTTGCAAGGTTTTTTGCACGCCTAAATAGCTGAACCGATTTTAAAGAAGTTTATTACTTACAACGTACGACGAGATTGTTTGCAATTTCATCAAATTAGTCTTTTCCCTTGATTCGAGCGGAATGTAAGCTTTTTACAGACTAGTAGACTACCATATTCCATCGGTTACCCAATGCGATCTAGACCCACTTCTGCTTAGACAGTCCATCAGCGTGGCAGAATAAATGGGGCCCTTTTTTAGGTAGTAAAATTATCAAATGAGTCCTCCCGCCTTGGTTGTGAATGAGACTCTCACTAACTAATATCTACGCTGTTCCAGAGGTAGTCCTTTTTTTGTAAGACCAGTGTACCCTGCTTAGAAATACACATCAGCACGACTGGGGCGATACCCTGTGGGCTTTTTTATATTTTATTAACCAGAACTGTCCCACTTCTGGCCAAAGGTCTCCCTCCATTCCTTCCAATTCTCAAGGAAGACATCCAGCTCGTCCCGCGATCTCCTTCAAGGTCTACCGCGGCCCCGCGTTGCTGTTTCAGGGCACCATTCATGAGCTTTGCGTGGACATCTCGTTCGGCATGTGGCAGACATTATCATCATAGACAGGCCTGTTGGTCTAGTGGTTAGTGGCCCTGACTGCTATGCCGGGGGTTGTGGGTTCGATTCCCTCCCAGGACAAATGTTTTGGTGATGAGAATGATCATTTGTTCTGTGTCTGGGTGTAATTTATTTATAATATGTATGTATTTAGAAAACTATAAGTATGTTTATCAGTTGTCTAGTACCCATAACACAAGCTCTGCTTAGCTTGGGACAAGATGGCGTTGTGTGATAGTTGTGGAATGTTATTATTATCTTTATTTTTATCATAGACTAGGTACTTTTATCAAATGACATTTGAAAGGGAGATAATCAAGGAGAAGGGCAAGCAAAGCCGCGGGCAATAGCAGGTTAAGCAGGGGCAGTTACGTCTGAGCTCAAAGGCCGTTCGAAGGCTGGGGAAACCCAGGCCGTGGGTTGCACAATACAATGCGCAAAGGTTGTAAACTGCTGTAAGCACGTGCAAACAGAATACATAATGCCACGTGCCATAACTTTGTATGGCACCCACGTTTGCTGATGAATCAACATTTACCGTAGGTAATTTGAGGTGTGTGTTATCACAAGATTTCTGTATTTATTTTGTGTACTTGAAGTTTTGACGGGGCCCCCTCTTAGAGGGCCAAAGCCTGCCGGGGTCGCTATACAAAACTAGTTTGTCTTGGTCTCGTTTTTTACGATTTTAACACATAATGAAGCGTCAGCTTAACGCTGAATGACCTTCAGAAGTCGGGGATGCCCCAAACTCAGACTATACTTGTTGCCATTGCACGACAGAGAGCGTCCAGTCTGCATGCCAATACCGTGATGCATAAAGATCTACAGTAATTTTATACAGAGGTAAGTTCGTAGGTTTAATTGTGGGGTGCATCTTTCGAACAGCTGATTCGATTGCGAAATTCTAAAAATTAATATTTTTTAAAAAATTACGAGTATGTATGATTTTAAAGTGTCATACAGGGTTTAATTAAAAGTTCTCGTGAAATATTTTAAACGCATGGTTAACACCGGGGCTGAGTAATTGTGTCGCGACTTCGATTCCCGTACGCAAACTATTTGTTTGGCTTTTATAGATAGTTGTTCCGTGACTGACTGCTTGTTTTTTGAAGTTTAAATGTTTGCGAAGGCATACTCACTCAAAATAGGGAAAAACATATTGTGGAGAAATGATTAAAAAAAAAAACCTAAAAGAAACAAGTTAATTAAGACATAAATAACAAGCTAAGTAGGCATTAAGTCATCTTATAATATTTTTTAACACGTGCAAGAACTTAATAAATAAATCATTCAAAAAAACTCATTCACACAACTTTGTACGGCCCTCACGTTTCAAAATGGTTTCACTTTTTTGACTGTAACCACATAATAAACATTATTTATTCTTTAAGATATTTATAGACACGATTCGATATTCAAAAGTCGTCTTCGAAGGCTGTATATTTATCATTATTATGTAGCTTTGTATTCTCGTCACGTAAGACTAAACAAAAGCAAAAGTCTTTGAAACCTATATATATCTTTACATAAATTAATAGTTAATATGCAATCTGACTTGCTAAAGTTCAGCGACTGATAGGGGGAGGCTTCATCAGTAGTGTAGTAGTACTTACTTGTTAAATCCCATCTATTTTTAGACATTTCTTGAGAAAATGTTTGGGATTTTAACAATAGTTTAACTACTGATTAAAGAACTGGCTCTTAATCGTGATTGTCAAGCCGTTAATACCAATAACAACTCGCTTTTAAGTATGAGGTTGTCAGTTCAAATCCCAAGTACCAATGTGTATATCAAGTTTAAAATATGTTTTTGATGTACATGATATAGGAGTCTAATGAGCAACGTTTCATTAATTATGTAGTTTGGCAATCGACACTTTAATGCCGGCTTCCCAAGGGGCGCGTGCTACCACGCGCCGCCGCCGCGCGCCGCCGCCGCCGCCGCGCCGTGACACACCTGGAATTTTATTTTATACAAAAATCAGACGTGCGAGACGGTGTCTCTGCCTACACACTGGGCAGGAGGACGCGCGGTCGGTGCGGCGCGGCGGCGGGCGCATCCTATAATGTGCCGTGTGCAAGCATAAGAAAAGGTCACATAATCAACCGGATATGTATCTTTCGACATAACTAGCCGGAATTAGTGGTAGTGGCTACTAACGCCTAAGTATGCGTCATGGTATATAAAGTTATTAAAAGCAAGTATGTTAATTTAGGTACCTGAGTGAACCCTCTTTCTTATGACGACATTTTATACACAGTCAGACGTATAAAATTTCCATTTACGCCCATTGCAGCTTCGAGCGTCATAAGTAGACTCGAGTCGTGGGCCAATCAAAGATAGAAAAAAAAATGTTATTTTAGTACCTTCAAAATATACAAAAATAGCGCTTATTACTTACTAGTTATAGTAAATCAGCTTGATGCATTAGATTATTTTAATACCTATGCACCGCACCCATTTTAAGTAGGTTACTTTCATTTGATTTTATTTAAATTTTAATGAAAAATTATCTGAAAATCTGCGTTCACAGCGAATAGGATGGTTCCGCCCGACCCGGGAATCGAACATACACTCAGTTTAGCGTTTGCGATCACGGGACAGACTTTGTTGTTTACATTGAGCTATTATTACAACGTATAGAGACGACACCAAGTATCACCACTGTGTTCCATCCAGGATGAGACAACGCGCACAAGTTCATTCAGTTGTTTAACAGCTCTGTGGAGTGCTCCAGGCGCGCGCACTCATTCTGGATGGGACACAGAGGTGATGTTTGGTGTCGTCTCTATACCTAGTAATAATAGCTCAATGATTGTTTAAATTAAAATTGTAAAGACGACTTATTGTTTGTAAACTCAAAAACGTCTTAACCGACTTGTTATCGGTTGCCATGGCAACTGAGACTCATGACGAGACACGTGTTTAACCGCAGAATGTCAATAGACGTCATAATATTATTACAATAAAGTTGTTAACTTACTGTATAAGTACTTAAGTATCCCACGTGCTTCAAGCATGTATTGCATGACAATGATCATGACCACAAATGCTTACTAGGTAATTACATGCATTGTTGAGGAAGGCTGGTAAAGGTATTCAGTACAACATGACATTTATGGACGTCACGTCAGTAGACGTCAGCTTTGTTTTTTTTTATCGTGGTAAAATCTTCAAATGAGACCGGACACACAGGGCAGGGCAGAAGGCACTGTGACTTGTACTGACTAAAATCCACGGTGTCCTTCAATAGGCATTTAATTTCCCAGGGGTGATGGTAATTCGGAAGTCCCGCGACCCCGGCAGGCTTTCGCCTTCTAAAGGGGCGCACCGTCATTGTGACACCTTTGGGGTGCTCACAGCTCTGGCCATGGGTTAAAGCCCCTTTGTACAGAAGGCAAGTCCCTTACGTTACGACTTAGGTAACTATTGACGCGTGCCCTGTTCGGACTTTTATGGATTTGTATTGCGACAGTCGCCTAGGCATCAAAGTCGTAAGGTATCGGAGACTTGCTTCGCTTTACGAAGGGGCTTAGACTTACTTTATTTACATAAGTTCAGGTGTTTCTCACGATAACACCTTCGGGAACGCGGAATGGACTGTCAGACAGACTGACTAAAAACTAGCTTGCTACTTCCTGGAATCTGTGTTCGCAAAATACTGCTTTTTATTTAAAGTGAATTACACATTCCATAAGTAAGACAGTCCCGCGACCCAGACAGCCCCGTGACTAATTGATTTGTAAACTTAGTGACGTGAGGTCATTGCTGGTCTGTTTACACTCGAAATATTCTGAAGGAATCACATTTTGACAGCTTGTAAAAATTAAAATTATTGTGACGGGTCCCACAGTACTAATGGAAAACAGTTGTACTCGTAACCCAATTTACTTACTCATGTTATACGAACCTGGCATAATTATTGTATTTCCACAGTTATAAAATATACAGTCGCAGCAAGTAAGGAAAGCTTTGAACAAATCGTTAAACTTTTCAATTTATTGTCAAACTTAACCTGCACGGTTTGTTTCGAGAACTATCTTCAAATAAGTATAATTATTATCGTGTAGTTAGAGCAAAATATTTTCATTTTTGTGGGTCACGGGACTAAGCAAGTTATTGGACCCTGGAACGAAAAGTGCAATAGAAGAAATAGGGTGAAATGAAGTTTAACTTGTTAGGACTTAGGTCGTGGGAGTGTCTCTCTGGTCGCAGGACTGCCTTAAAATGGTAAAGTGGCGTTGGAGCGCAAATTGCAATAAGAGTGATAAGAGTATGTCAGTCACATAATCCGCTCAAACCAGGGCTCAGGACTCATCCAACTCAAAAAAGGATAAGTGATTATTGAGTTTGGTTTTCTTAGAATCGTTATGATGCAGAATTTTGCATATTAAATGGCCTCTTAGAATATGATTGTATGATGTAATTAATTAGCATTTAAATTACTACAATGACAGTCTTAATTATCATAAACCCCGCTTATGTACTTATTTATCAATGTACAGTCAAGAGAATAAAGCGTTAAGTTAGTAAAAATTTTTTTTTTTTAATACAGCAGTTATTACTTAGAAACAATCATCTATTTGTAGAACCTAGTATAGGTTCCAAAATATTTTCTGCGTAAAAACGTAAAAAAACAATAACCAATGAAATTCGAAAGAATACTTGTCAGGTCGTGGCTAAATAAATACAGCCACACATACAGATCTTCCGGGTTTAGCCGCGCTTGCCGAGGTAGGTCTGCGGATCGGTGACCATCTGTCATAGCGAGTTTCCTCCATGCCTCGGTAAGCACTTATAGCCACTGGTCCCGGCTGTCATTTCTAGATCTTTGACAGTCGTTACTCTTAGCCAGAAGTTCAGAAGTCTGACAACCAGTCTTACTATGAGGTATCGTATTACCCTGTTACTAGGTTGTGGCGGTCGGACATCAGGCAGTCGCTCCATGTAAATAAAGATAGTGTTGTGATTGGGTTATTAGGATAACGTTATTTTTGAATGCGTAGTTTTAGTTTTTCATCGTAAAAATATTTATGTATGTAGGTATATATTTATTTATTTAATTATTCAGGCTGTTTTACATCCGTACGCTCACCACGTAGGCTCAGTTGAAAACGAGCGTCGGGCACCCGTTGTCCGGCATTTGCTGAACTGGGTCTATTTGACGCAGCCGTGAGTCACACAGTATTTAAGGTTTAGTTATAAGTTTCTTGTAAATATTTGTTCGTTTTTGTTTTTTTTTTGTTGTCACACAATAGTTTAGTGTTGTTACTTTTTCTTTTTTGTACATTTTCTTATGTATATGTGTGTACTTATGGCATGTGTCAATAAACGTTTTTTCTTTCTTTCTTTCTTAAATACTGATTTCCAGCTGGTTTTATTGGTAGCCAACCCCAATATGGTTGGGAAAAGGCTAGGCAGATGATGAGGTATACGTGTCAGCGACTGTGCTTATGATGACTGTACCTTGTAACTCATGCAGGTGACGTTGTCAAGGGGATACCCCTTCAATGCTTAGGTGTCTCAGGTGTCGTCCTTTTACGTACGTATAATTCTGGGAAAGCAGGGATGTCCTGCACTGCATTATAATTGCTCACCTAACGAGAGACAAAAATTAATGGAGGATTCGTCATCATCATCATTTGGGCAGGACAACCTTTGGGCATGACACCCTTTGGGCAGGACACCTGGCAAGGCGCAGTGACGGCAGGTGGAGTAAAGCTGTGACAGAGTGGCGTCCAAGGAATGGAACAAGAAGTGTTGGTCGTCCGGCGGCGAGATGGGCAGACGATATTGTTGCTATTGCGGGAGTGTCCTTGATGAGGCTGGCGCAAGACCCTGGAGCTTGGCAGAAACAAAGAGAGTCTTTACCCAGCCAGCAGTGGGTGAAGACAGGCTGTGGGACATCCTTTACCTTGATTAAAGTCAGGATCAAATACATCTAAATAAATGTATGTTTGACTCATCCAAATAACATAATCTTATTCAAATTCCATTAACATTATCAAAAATGGCTCATTCTAATCTAACTTATCTTAATCCATTACTAAGTACTAACCATTACATTTGTTTTATATATTAGGTATTATATTCTTTTGTTTTTTGTTTCTCAAAAAAATATGACTACCTTCATCTATGTCCTTCTTAAAATTACATTTATTGTCAGAAGGACAAATTAAATATAAAAAAACAATGTAGGTAGATGCGAAGATATCATTATGTCATTAAATTCAATTTCAAGAAACAGGGGCCTTAGTCAAACAGCATACGACAGAAAAGTTGAAAATGTATTGGTGACTGATGAACGATAACGATTGTCGTTATCTGTCGTATGCTGTTTGACTAAGGCCCCAGGTTCCCATTCCAAAGGCTGTCTTTTTTAATGTTACTCCACAGGTTTCTCCGCTAATTTATAGACTGATTTTCAAAATTCTTTTTTAAAATTATATTTGACTTCCTTATTAACAAAAAATAAATGCTATCCTTAAAAATGTTAATACTTCAAAATGCCTCGACCGATTTATATAAAATGTCCCAATAAAAAGTTGCTATTATTGAGCAAGGATTGAACGTAAAAAAATAAGATAAAAAAAACAGCGAATTGTGGTCCTGCAAGTCATAGAGAATCACTAATCACTGCTCACTAACTAGTGCAAAAAACCCAGTACTACGTTGTAGTAAGTACAACGTACGAACCATACCAACCACCAAATAAATAACTATTTATAGTATGGTTAGGTCACTGTTTTACCCTAACGTAGTATTGGTTTTTTTGCGATAAAAAATGAAGGCTACTTCGTGTAAAATAATAGAATAGAATAACGAGAGAACTTTATTTGCGTGAAATATGGTAGATACGTTTTTGGTATAAATAAAGATACATCGTTGGTATCACAAGGCATACACATCAATATCAGATGACTGTTATTCATCACCTGCCTAACCTTTTCCTCAGTGGCGCAGCAAGACCGAATTTCTTCTGGGAGGGGGCAAAAGCCATCTGCGTGCCCCTTTGTTTTCAGGACGAAAAATATGACTTGCCTCTGCTGCTCGCGCGAGGCCCCCTTGCTGTAAGAAGTCCCCCCAAGTCATCAATACCAAATGTCTTCATACCAAACTGTCACCGACATCAACTTTGCGAGGCCCTTTTGACTCTAAAGATCCTTTTTATATTCCTGTTAAAATCATCAAATGAGTCCTCCCATCCCGGCACGGCGGGAGGGACTGTCAGACTTACTGACTGAAATCCACGGTGTCCTTCAATAGCCCTTTATGTTCCGGGGTCACGGTGTCCTTCAATAGCCCTTTATGTTCCGGGGTCACGGTGTCCTTCAATAGCCCTTTATGTTCCGGGGTCACGGTGATGGAATAACTCCCGCGACTCCAGCAGGCTTTGGCCCTCTGAGAGGGGGCCTCGTCATCATGCTGACGCTCTTTGAGGCGCGCGTGGAACGCGACGCGCCGTCGACCCGGGCATGGTCCTTGGTCGGACAACGAGTTGCTCTTTACTCGCCGCCCGCATACCCGCGACTCTAGAGATCCTAGTTACAAATAGAACGTACCCAAGTTAGGCCCCTTCAAGTGCGGGGCCGGGGGCTAGGGTACACTTTGCCCTCGCCTAGGTACGCCACTGTTTTTCCTAACTATATTGGGGTCTTTTTTCAGTCTAACTGGATGATCTCCATATCTCAATTTCGGGGGTAACATGATACGCCTTGTTAGAACGTATTGTTAGATTTTCGGGCTGCGAATTGTTTAAAAGCTACTCAAGTATATGTTCAGAAAAAAAGAAAAAAATATTTGTAAAGGGGCTTTGATGGTTTTGGTCCTATCGGTCGCTCGCTATATTATTTTTATTTCAGAATCCCGGATCACAACAAATGTTTTAATTTGAAATACGAGTAGAAGAGATTTAGAAAAACAAAAAATATATACCAGACACAATGTTATAAAGGTTTCAGAGTTATTCGCCGAAATATATGCCGAAAACTGAACCTTGGGAATACAATTTTTTATTTTTTTTTTCTGTTCATAGATTTTGTATTACGACAACATAATTACATAATGTACTAAAACTAATTTACAGTTTTCCAGTAAAATACCGAACAACATCAAAAATTATCCCAAATAAAAAATAAATTAAAAATTTAAAAAACCCCCGACACAAAAACCAAGTTCCCTTTAAAAAGTAAAAATAATAAAAATACGTCGCGTTGGGGGACTGCTCCAAATTATTCATCATCTCCTGTTTTTTTGCAGTCCCCCAACGCGACGTATTTTTATTATTTTTACTTTTTAAAGGGAACTTGGTTTTTGTGTCGGGGGTTTTTTAAATTTTTAATTTATTTTTTATTTTATTCTTTTTATAGGTATATGCTTATATATTTTTTTTGTTGCTAAGAGTACTCCCGATTAAGTCATCAATATTCCCTTTCAGTACGCTTTCATTTGATACCCAACTCGAGTATATTTGCAGACCCTCGGTTACCTTTCCCCACTTTCACCCCCATAACTTCTAAACGGCTCAACCGATTTTCATCAAACATGTCTAAGAACACTCGCAGGTAAGTCACCTTTCATACAAAAAAAACTAAATTGAAATCGCAACATCCGTTCGGGCTCTATGATGCCACAGACAGACAGACAGACAGACAGACAGACCAACAGACAGACAGACACGTCAAACTTATAACACCCCTCTTTTTCCGTCGGGGGTTAAAAATAGTAGTATTAGTAGTAATTCATATTACTCAAGACTTCGTTTTGAAGTAATCGCTTATTTAAAAAAAAACCTGCTTTTATTTTAAAAATCCTAAAGAGTTACCATAATCTGTATCCCTGGGACCACATTCGTTCTGTTTGGCCTAGCCTAGCACGGAGTACTGACGAACCTAGAGGTTAGCTTATACTAGTCGCTAATTGCTTGTATATCTATCGTTTTTGCCACAATTTACTATGAATCCCCTTTATTTGGTGGTGGTTAGTAATTTAGTAGGTAGTAATTTAATTTTCAAGGTTTGACTTCTGTTGAAATCAATTGGAAAGATTAATATAATTGTTTTATACTCCCAATTTTTTTACAACATTAAATCGTTTGTCTTTTAATTTATATTTATAATATATAATAATATTCCATAACTATCACTCAACGCCATCTAGTCTCAAGCCAAGCAGAGCTTGTGTTATGGGTACTAGACAACTGATAAACATACTTACTTATATATTTCTAAATACTTACATACATATTGTAGATAAATTACACCCAGACGCAAAACAAATGATCGTGCTCATCACATAAACATTTGTCCTGGGTGGGAATCGAACCCACGACCTCCGGCATAGCAGTCAGGGTCTCTAACCAATAGACCAACAGGACCGAAACTGTATAAAAAGCTAGTAGTATCAGGGCTCAAGAGAAAAGAACCTCCGAACAATGCACACCGGGTCCAGAACAACTGTTAACTAAATCAGGCCCCAGATTCAACTGCCTACCGAGAGCTTCCTCTGATGTTTACGGCACCTTTAAAAATTTTTCGCAGGTGCCCTAAGTGGAATGAATTTGCTAGTATAGTAAGTATAAAATATTTCACATAATTATGGCACCTACATTATTATTGATAGGTGCCGTATGTGGAATACTTCAGGTGCCATTTCAGCGGATCCCCAATTTGAAATGAGGTAGAGATATGTATGTGTGTGCATGAGGTATTCCACATAGGGCAAATGGCACCTTCTAAAACTTTTTACAGAAGCCTTATGTGAAACAGATAAGGTGCTAGTAAGTCAGGTGCCATTGTCAGCGGGTGCTCTATGTGGAATACCTCGTGTGCATGAGTTAGAAGGGCGAGTATGACGTCACAATATGCAGCCATCACCCTTCATCGTGGTTGCGTCGTACATCTCAACAATCTCTCAATTTCTAACGTGCTCAGTTAACCAGAATCGGGTTAATAATATGCAAAGAACCCGTTTGAGTGGTAACGATGACCCAAATAGTCAAGCGACTGGTCTTTCAGCTCAGGGGCAAAGTTCGATTCCCACATACTAATGCCTCTATTATTAATTTCCGATTGCCAATTGTTAAGTTCGAGTGATGTTTTCGACGTGTTAATTAAATTATTTGGTAGAAAAGAACGCATTGATGTTACAAATTGTATCAAGATACATTGTTTTGTTACAAGATGTGTGTTGCACTCTTTTTTCCTCTTTCACTGATGTAATGCTCGAATTTGTAAAATTTCCCGATGCGGGGAGCACTTGAGGACGACAAATAGAGCGAACGATGGTGACGTGTCCATGGAGTTTTTTGCTCATTGTTCTCCATAGATCTACGCTTTGGAATGAACATCTACGGTACTTTCACAGTTTTTATGTCGTGTGACTGGGACTGTAGTACCATAACTATTTTTCTACCTATTTTATTTTATGTCTTTTGACAATCCAAAAGTGCCCGCAATTAATTGAAATAAAAAATTTGATTTGATTTGATTTTATTATCGTCTAAGTGGATTACTTAATTATAAAATCATGTGACTGTTCTTAAAAATAATCCATTTTTTTCTATTCTACAGATGGTGATGGTGCCACACCAACGTTTGATGAAAAGAATAAGGATCACTGGAATTTGCAGGCGCAATGGATATTAAGATCAAAGGTATGCTTTTTTTAATGTGGTAAAATCATCGAGTGAATGCTTCAAATTGGCACCCGCATTTTTTAATTACGAAAAAACGAATATCTATTCTAAAATCAAGGCATAACCTCAGGATCTCGAGACTGTCTTAACAGAATAATACCATTGCACTTGAGCCCGAAGGACAACTTAAGGAACAGGGTTGTATTTAGAGGTATTCCACATTTTGGGCACCTGCTGATATGGCACCTGGGGTAGCGTATTCATAATTTGGCATCTTTCAATATTTTTCGCAGGTGCCCTGTGGTTGCCAAGCTAAAAAAACAAAAGGTGCCCTAAATGGTAATATTTTTTGGTCTAGCATTTTCATCCTTTTCGGCACCTACGGATATTCACTCTTGTTTCTTGTTTCTGACTTGTCAGTAAAAGTGAATACTCAGAAACAAAAGTGCAAAAGTTAAGCTACGCGCCGCTATGTAACAGCGCCCTTATAATCCAATATCTCGAGCAATTCTTTCTTTTTTATTAAAATCATAGCTTAGCCATGCGCCACTATGTAGCAGCGCCCTTACAATCCAATATCACAAGCGGGACAATTCTTTCCAGGATTATGCAAAACTAAATTAAAGTTTTCAAATTGAAGTCAGTGACTTATCCAAGTTTTACCTTTTCTTTAATACTTTAAGATTAAGGAGGAGATACTGTGTTTTACCGTTTCTTTATTACTCTTTGAGTGTCGGAGCTGGAGGCGTCTTGAGTAATCCTTGTCCCTCAGTCTCGTCGTTTTGTCGCGGGGTTTCAAAAATCAACTGTTTGCCAATGTCACAGGGTTCACTTTTATTATTTCCCTATAATTATGACTAATACCATCACATGACTGATTATTAATCAGTCATGTGATAGTTTTATTCTTATTCCGAAGATCACGTTAAAAAGACGTGTTTTCAATGACAAACTTCTGCAAAAAAATCATTACGTTTCGTTGCAATATCTACACGTTTTTTTCTTATAACATACGGTTTGATTCATCATCATCATGTGATCATAACAAAAAGAATTAAAAATATAATAATGTTCTATAAAACTGACACATAAGAAATTTATACATACAAGAAAGAATATAGAATATAGTTCTAAAATACAAATTAGTCCACAGCCAACATTCAATTTTTACACTATTGTTTGTTTACCTACCCTCATCCGTGTGTCGCAGCGGGGTGCCAACTCAAAAGCAGTGATGGGTGACTTTCGCCCAAACGCTAAACCTATAACAATTTCTGTCAGGACATGCTTAGCTTTCATGTTGTTCTGTCTTGTGTAATCATCATTTTTATTCTTCTATTATTTTTCTATTTTATTAACCGACAAAAAAAAGAATGAGGTTCTCAATTCAGGACGTATCTTTTTTTTGTATAACCACGCATAACTTTTCCTAGCGTTGTCCGATTAAAAAAAATATTTTTATTGATTAAATAAATCTTGAGACATTTTGATACATCGCTTCGAAAATTATTTTTTCTATTCAGTTCGATGTCTCATCAGCTTATTTTTTCGATAAATAGGTTTTATTGTTAGCAATTTTAATTATTAATAATTTTCCACTGCTGCAAGACAAGCCCTTTTATGATGTAAAAATTCTGTTCAACCATAAAACTGATCTTGAAGTTATCAATTCTAAATTCCAGTTAGCCAGTCCTCTGAACACGCGGATAGCGAAGAACGTGATCCTATTCCTCGGAGACGGCATGAGCATCACCACCCTGGCTGCTACCAGGGTATACCTGGGACAGCAATACGGCCATCTTGGTGAAGAACTGAAGCTGAGCTTCGAAGCTTTTCCTTACACCGGCTTGGCTAAGGTAAAAAGTAAAAAAAGTGGTTTTATTTTCTTCATTAATACGGAAAATTGGCAGTAGGTAAAATATTCATTGTTTATCGGTTGTTTTCTATTTAATAAATCGTTTTTATAGACTTATTAAATTATGTAAAAATATCTTTAAAAACGGCCGAATTTTTTCGTTTTCCTCAATTTTACATGTCAAATTATGTATAGCTACTGATTCAAAATCGTGATAAATCTGTCGATTTTAATCAAAATGCCATTTTAATTTCATAAAAATGTTCCCTTAGACATACTGCGTTGACCACAACGTAGCCGACTCCGCTTGCAGTGGCACAGCCTACCTGTCAGGAGTGAAGGCCAACAGTGGGACTGTGGGACTAAGTGCTGCTGTCAAACGTGGGGACTGCAAGGGACAGAGGGATGGCATCCACTCCGTCACAGGACTGATGGATTGGGCACAGAAAGCTGGGAAGGGAACTGGTGAGAATTTACAAGATTTTGATTTTTTTTTTCAAAGTTCATTATACTACTTTACAAGACTAGGCAGTTTTGGAAATGTATATACGGGTCGAATTAATAATCTTAAAAACCATCTTTATCGTCTCGCCATAGTACACCAACATTTTAGCCAGTAAGTTATTTTAAGTTACTGGATTACGAGTAGATGGTGTGCAAAAAGATTGCCTAAAGGTGCGTACTCACCGGGGCATCGACGGTTAATGAAATGGGTCTTGATGATCATCGGATCGCCCGCAAAGCCAACGATCGTCCGTAGTTATTTGCAGACGATCCGATGCATGGCAGTAACATCAAAGAAATTTAACCAATCGTTGGAATTGAATGTGGAAGATTATCGACAGGGCTCTTCGTTGGCTCTCGTTGATACGGTGTGTATACGGCATTAGAATTTATGATTATAAATTATTCATAACTGACACTTATTTTTATGGAAATAAAGAAGTCGTTTAAGTTTTAATAGTGTATTAATACCAGGTTTCCCTTAAAATACCCCACAATTATTTTGTACATGAATAAACAAAAACTCGTGTGTACATAATATATTTCCAACTTTTGGTTGTTTGTTACGCTTCCACACCAAAATTGCGGAACTATTTCCGAAATTTAGTACGGTAAAAGATGAATGGATTGTGTGAGGGATGATATGAAAGAAAAAGATAATTGATATTATAACGACTACTAGGGGATAATGGAAGAGAAGACATAAATAAATAGATGAGACCTTGGAGACATTGGCTTCTTCCCGTTTTTTTTTTTTTTAATTATGTAGGAAGCAAACGAAGCCGCCGACATTTTGTATTCTAAATGCAAAATATTTCCTCAAGCAAATGGTAATTTATTTATTTGCAAAAAATCATCGAAATAGAAGATTTTTAAAATTTTACAAGGTCTTTTAATTTCATTAAAAGACATAGATTTAGTAATAAATATTTATGACCATTTCTTAGAACACTGTTGAGTACGTATCCGCTATGGAGCAATAAGTTTACATATAATAAAACCAGCCAAGTGCGTGTCGGGCCACGCACAGTGTAGGGTTCCGAAGTTGCCCATCAAAATACTTGTGCGAACTAACTAAACTCATTCGCTGAATTTAATTTTAACTAATGAAAGTTGACAAACTTACATTTGCAGTTGAAAAACATGTTCTCCTATACATTTTGCTTAGGAAAATATGTTATCCAAGTACGTTTTATATGTTGATCGACTATTACTCGTAAACTTGTAAAGCCTACTTAGTCATGATAATTTTCTTTTAGATTAAAATTAGGGTACTAAAAAAATATTTTACGAGATTTTATTTTACCACTTTTTCGCCACAACAAATCCGTATAATTACAGCTTTCTATAAAGTACTGGGCGTCTCTGAGCTAAGCTGCGGACAGAGGGACGGACGGACATGGCGAAACTATAAAGGTCCCTTGTTGACTACGGAACCCTAAAAAAATACTAAGTAGGAAGCGAACGAAGCCGACGACAAAAGTTTGCATTCTAAATGCAAAATATTTCCTCTAACAAAATGGTAATTTATTTATTTGCAAAAAATCATCGAAATAGAAGATTTTTAAAATTCTACAAGGTCTTTTAATTTCATTAGTAATAAATATTTATGACCATTTCTTAGAACACTGTTGAGTACGTATCCGCTATGGAGCAATAAGTTTATAATAAAAAGCATTTTATTGTTGCTTAAATTATCATTTAAATTTTTCGCAGAATTGAAAAAGCTAATTGTTTTTTTTTTTTTTAATTTTATTTTTTTAAATTTCGTTACAACATTTATAACAAACCAATAACCATAATAATAATAAGAACTGCTTTAAGCGTCAGCAAGAGCTTTGGTATATTTTATTACTATATATTGATTCGAGGAGCTCGTGTCTAAATAATTACAGCCGCCCAGTCGATCTTCGGGGTTAAGCCGCGCTTGCCGAGGTTGGTCTGTGGATGGGTGACCATCTGTTATAGCGAGTTTCCTCCGTGCCTCGGAAAGCACGTAAAGCCGTTGGTCCCGGCTGTCATTTGTAGATCTTTGACTGTCGCTACTGTTAGTCAGAAGCCTGACAACCAGTCTTACCATGGGGTATGGTATTGCCCAGTTACTGGGTTGTGGAGGTCCGACAGGCAGTCGCTCCATGTAAAATACTGATATCCAGCTGAATTTGGTTTGACTGGAAGCCGACCCCCATATAGTTGGGAAAAGGCTAGGCAGATGATGATTTATTGATTCGATTCATGGACTTAATAGATTGAATTCGCGTTTGACCACTATCTCGCCTGGTGTGGTCGAAGATGTGGTCGACGGTGAAGCACGTCTAGAAGTATCCTGTTCACTCTTGACTTGAAGACCCCAAGGTTATAGCTGTCAAAATGCCTTTTATTTAACATTGTTTTTGACAACCCCCAGATCTACTCACGAGATTGCCAACTTATTAACCGGGCAATCTTGCCTCTGCCTTGAGTATAAACCCTCCAGCCAGGGGACATAAAATACACCTCTCTACTAATTCTCTCAATACTAAATTTTCCAGGTTTCGTGACCACTACGCGGGTGACCCACGCTACGCCGGCGGCATCATACGCACACTCCGCAGACAGGCGATGGGAAGCTGACAGCGACCTGCCGAAGAAAGGACTACGCTGCGATGATATCGCTACGCAACTCATCAGGGGACCGGTTGGCAGAAAGATTGATGTAAGTTCTTAATTATAGATCGATTGAATCTTTCTATGAGATTAAAAATGTAACAGACGAACTATTACAACACATTTGGACAAACTGTGATAAAGACCAAAAATATTATTGTTACATGTAATTTTTAAATGACAGTTAACAGAAGAAGGTCGCTGACATTCTCACTCTTAAGCCGGCCGTACACGTACCAGTATACTTGTGCAAATCTAGACTTGCACAAACACAGGACAGTGACAATGTTAGGTGCAAGTATCTTCCCAAACACGTTTCAGTATACTTGCGCAAGCATTACCGTTGCCGCAAGTGCTAATTGGTTAGGAACGATCTATATATTACTAGCTGTTGCCAGCGGCTTCACCCGCTACAACCCGAAAATTATCCCACGGGAACATAAAATCGGGATAAAAACTATCCTATGTGTTAATCCAGGTTATAAACTATCTGTGTACCAAATTTTAGCCAAATCTGTTCAGTGGTTTTTGCGTGAAAGAGTAACAAACATCCATCCACACATACAAACTTTCACGTTTATAATATTAGTAGGATAATTGTTACTTTAACCGTGCTAATTTTTCCCCACAGGTAATATTAGGAGGTGGACGTAAAAACTTCTTCCCCATAACCGCAAAAGACGGCCAAGGCTTACAAGGCCACAGAAGTGACGGAGCAGACCTAATCAGGGAGTGGAAGATAAAAAAAGAAGCAGCTAAGAAGACTTATAAGTATGTGTATGACAAGCATAGTCTCCTGAGCCTAGATGAGAACGTATATGATACTGTGTTAGGTCTGTTCGCGCACGATCATATGCCTTATCATTTGGAATCCACCAGCGATGATCCGACACTCAGTGAAATGACACAGAAGGCGATACAAATACTGCAGAAGAAGAATAATGGTTTCTTCCTGTTTGTTGAAGGTGGGTTTTCAGTACGAATATTTTGTAGGAGTTAAGTTGTCATCTCCGAAAGTAGTGATTCAATTGAAATTGATTACGACTATGTTACTGGCAGCAAAACTCGAGATTCAGTTATTTTACTAATCATTTTTTCTTGTTTCTTATTTGAACAGAATTTATAAGATAATTCATCATGGTAAATGTTGTGCATAGGAAGATCTTGGACAGAACAATCACGACTCATTTCTGTACTTTGACCGGCCTGTTGGTCTAGTGATTAGTGACCCTGACTGCTACGCCGGGGGTCGTGGGTTCGATTCCCACCCAGGACAAATGTTTGTGTGATGAGCATAATCGTTTGTTCTGTGTCTGGGTGTAATTTATCTCTATTATGTGTGTTTTTAGAAATTAGAAATATATAACTATGTTTATCAGTTGTCTAGTACCCATAACAAAAACTTTGCTTAGCTTGGGACTAGATGGTGTTGTGTGACAGTTGTGGAATATTATTATTACTTTCTAGCAACCGTTTTACTTTGGGTCACCTCTCGGATCCCTAGCAGCGTCCCTTAATTATGGTTTTCTAAAGCAACACAATCAAATGATTCCAGGAGGAAGAATAGATACTGCTCACCACGAGACAAAAGCTCGTAAAGCGCTGGACGAGACAGCTGAATTTGCGAAAGCGGTTGAAGCAGCTTTAAGGATGGTGGACTTACAGGAGACTTTGGTGGTCGTGACGTCAGACCACAGCCATACTATGACGTACAATGGGTATAGTAAGCGAGGAACTGATATATTGGGACTGGTTAACAAGGTACGTAACTGATTTATAACTGTAAATGCTTATTTCTAAACTGTCAAGGATAACGACGCCGCCCCCGTGAGGAGAGGTATTCCACGAAGGGCACCTGGCACCGGGGAAATTTTTGACAGGAGGCTTATGTCGAATAGATAAGTTGCAAGTAGCTCAGGTGCCATTGTCAGGGGTTGCCCTAAGTGGAATACCTCAGAAATCGGTGTGTGCAAGAAAAATCGATGACATGTGACACTACCATCCCACATTGGGTTATCATGGTGGGTTATAGCACATTACCTCTGATATCGAAGAGGTTCGTCATAAATATGGCTATTTATTTTCTGCTTTTTGTTTTTCTTTCAGAATAATGCCACTGATAACATCCCATACACTACCCTGAGCTACGCCAACGGTCCGGGATACAAAATGATGGATGCAAGTAGCAATAGATACAATGTGGCGTTGGATGACGATTTCAGTGAGTATTTTATTACATAAACTAATACCCCCTTATTAATAAACGTGGACTAAAGTTACGCCAAGGTTAATCCTTATAAAATGTATGGTTAATCCGAAGATTAACCTTGGCGTAACTTTAGTCCACGTTTATTAATAAGGGGGATAAAGTTTAGTTTAAAATTTCCAAAAAAATAGGTAGGTACATAGTATGTACTACTGACAAGATTTAAAAGTACTTATATATTTCTTTGCATTTTTACGTAAAATTGGAGTAAATAAGGCGGAATTAATGCCGCATTGAAAGAAAGAAAGAAATAACATTTATTGGTACAGGCGCAGAGCTTAGAACAATTATAAAATAAATTAAATAAACAAGTGATTAAAAAAAAGAAAATAAAATAATCTAAAACTATTTGGTACAAAATTTCTTTGCCCCACGGCTGCTCCAAACATGCCCAGTGCAGCATTGCAGTATCTGCCAGTCAACCTTTGGGTCGAAACGACACGATGTCGTGTCGTTACCGTTCTCGTCTAATGTGAAATCGCTCAATGGTAGAACTGTGGAACCAAACAACAACTAGACGGAACAGTTGGTGCAGTGGCTCAGCGATTGGACTGCTACGCTGCGTGTCGCGGGTTCAATTCCCGCACGGAACAAATATTTTTATCATCTACAAATAGTTGTTCCGGTGTTTGTGCATGTGAGTTTCTATGTTTGTAAACGCACAAACGACACAGCTAACAGAAATTCCTAGTGAGGGGTAACGTTAAAAAAAAAAATAATTTGGTTAACATTGACAGACAATTTTGAAGACAGGCCTGAGAATTTCTTGCCGTTAATTTTTATAATTTATAGGTACATGAAATGAGGAGATGAGGAGATTCGTAGACGAACCAAAGTAACCGACATAGCCCAACGAATTAGCAAGTTGAAATGGCAGTGGGCAGGCCATATAGCACGCAGAACTGATGGCCGATGGGGCCGTAAGGTTCTCGAATGGAGACCACGCACCGGCAAACGCAGCGTAGGACATCCACCCACTAGGTGGGCAGACGATCTTATGAAGGCCACAGGATCACATTGGATGCAGGCCGCTTACAACCGGTCCTACTGGAAGTCTAAAGGGGAGGCCTATGTTCAGCAGTGACGTCTTACGGCTGATATGATGATGATGATGATAGGTACATACAATTTAATAACATTTTTTAATCTGTTACAGCTCATCTTAATTACACATACCCAGCCTTAGTCCCGATCGCTCGAGAAACGCATGGAGGTGAAGACGTGGCGGTCTTCGCCAAGGGTCCTTGGGCCCATCTTTTTACAGGCAATTACGAACAGAACTTTTTGCCTCACGCCATTGCATTTGCTTCCTGTATGGGGCCAGGACTCACTGTTTGTAACTCATAACTAGTATAGACTAATTAGTAAATATTTTGTTTTAAGTATTTGAGGTACCTATTCCACGAAGGGCACCTGGCACCTACAAAAAAATTTGACAGGAGCCTTATGTCGAATAGATAAGGTACCAGTAGCTCAGGTGCCATTGTCAGCGGGTGCCCTCCGTGGAATACGTCGATTGTTGTAATGGGAATATGTTGATCGTTTTCTCTAATCTGGGTTTTAAAAGTTAGAGTATTGTATACCCAAGATTATAAAAACATCATGGAAAGATTTGGTACGAATTGTTGGTTGAATGAATTATTTTTTACTATTTATAAACATTTTGTTAAGTTAGATTTAAGTACTTTTAGTTTTATTGAGAACTAGCGGCCCGTCCCGGCTTCGCACGGGTGGAGGACCCGGTCTAAAACCCGGTCCCGATGGTTACAAACACAACAAAAAAATAATTATCCGAATCGGTCAAGCCGTTTTCATGTTATGTCGTGACAACGGAAAACGGGTTTCATTTTTATATATATAGATTATGCCATTAGATTTGATATCTGTTCCATAAGTCATAAAAATAACTGAGAATAAAAAAACACAATTAAAATCTCGAAATAAAATAATTATGTTTTCTTTTGCATTCATCCTTTTTTTTATGATTTCTATGCTACCCGGCTTGCCCGAATCTACCGTTACGTAGGATAAAATAACATAAAATAAATAAATTTTATGCAATAACCTAAAATAAATTAATTTTATTGAGTTGAATACTTCTTTTTGTCCCACTGTGCACTGTCAGGACTAATTCCTTCCTCTTGCATCCGTGTCATAAATCAGTTCTGAACATTTCGTGGAAATAACACAATTTAGAGACATTTCATTATGGTAATACCATTTTCCGAGAGCCTTCTGCAGAGATAGATTTC
The DNA here is from genome assembly GCA_028554685.1 of Agrotis ipsilon. Taxonomy (NCBI): domain Eukaryota; kingdom Metazoa; phylum Arthropoda; class Insecta; order Lepidoptera; family Noctuidae; genus Agrotis; species Agrotis ipsilon. Next base: position 14,470,853 of record CM052969.1, on the reverse strand, counting down.
AAACCAGGCAAATTTTAACCTTATTCGACCGTAGACATAAAGTTCTAAATGCTACTGTGTGAATAACTTTTAATTTTCATTTACACTAATTAGAGCTTTATCCATATAAAATAAGGTTTATTTTTGTACATAAGAGTCAATGAGTGTTCATTATTGTGGTATATTTTGTTTGCAAATATAACGCGTAGTGTGGTATTTTAATTAGAAAAGCAAATATTTCTTCTTATTCTATTTGCCTTTTTGAAATTACTAATTTTGTTTGAAGCGTGTACAAATTAAATTAAAACGTATAAATGGTTTTAGCTTAGTTTTTCATTATGAGAAAATTTTAACATTTTATTGTACTCTGTTTTAAGATCTCGGGGTTGCCTATAGTTGTGATGATCAGTATAGTTAATCTTTTCGTAGTTTCAGGTAAATAAAGACTGTATAAGTAATTTCAAAAATTCATGGCTCTTTTATTTATTTACATTTAGAATTAAATCATTAAAACTTTATCGATTCAATAGTTGCAAATCATGTTTCGTGAAACTTAAGTCAGTGGTTAAATTGCCAACATTCATAAATAAATTATGGTACCTGCTGCCATAAAAGCAGATTTGTAGTAACGATAAATTACCTAGAAGTAAAAAACGACTATTTTTATTGTTGTAAAATAGGTACCAACTTAAAAATAAAATGAGAATTTTGTTGGTAAAACTTTTAAGGAGATCAAGTTAGGGCTCTGCTGGAGAAATTATTTTTTCTGCCAATGGCTTCGTTTGATCCACGACTTTTTATCCACCCTGTAAAGGGTTCCGTATCAAAATAACTACGTTCATTTAAACTACTGTCAATATAGCTACGGTTGACTCACATAAGTTCAGGACACATATTGGACGACTCAACTACTGTTCAACTGACATAATTTTGATTGAACTAAAATTAATTGCACTATCGATAAATATACAGTAGTTGAATTAACCGTAGGTGTATTAAATATAGGTGAACTAACCGTAGCGCGTAGGTAAGTTAACCGTAGGTGAATTAAACGTAGATGAATAGTCCATTAGGTATTTCGTACATTAGTTATAACAAACTTATGTGAAACGACCATTAGTTATACCAACCGATAGGTCTTTCGACCGTAGTTATATCGGTAGTAGTTAAAATGAATGTAGTTATTTTGATACGGAACCCTGTAAAGGTATTATAGAGAAAAACTGAGAATTTCACAACTGACTGAAACCGGAACACTTCGATAGTTAATAAATATGTGGTAAAACTGATAATTGTCTCGTTTTAAATACTAATAATAGTGTTTGTAGCCGTGCTGCAGTTTAAAAAAGCTACAGCATTTTTTCTTTATATTATTATTTACTGTTTTATCTAAGCAACAGTGTGCACCATTGTGATTACGATAAGTTAATTTAAGTTATATTTAAGAAGTATTGCTTATTTTTTCAACTGATTTTGATAAAATATTTTGTTACCAAATATCGTGTGTTTCTTATGGCTTTTATATTTTTTTTATTACATAACTTAAAATAGAGTTCAGAGCAAAAATTATCATTGATGTTGATTTAACTACACAGAGTTAATTTTTATAGTTTAGTTTAAGAAACTCAGACCGTTAAAAGTAATTAAACGGTTTGAGTCAAACCCAATAACTGTAGTTACGACTTTGCATGGCATGCATATTTTCGGATAACAATCACAAAAATTCATTATCTTGTTAATTTTGAACACTGCTTTAAGAATAAAATGTGACGGATGTGACGTACATAATACATTTAGATATACTATACATAATTATAATCTGAATTATCAGAAAATCAATCTTGTATTCACAGAACAGAGAGCTGAAAATCGATCAGTTTATATCTATGTATTTACAGAGGTCCCAACTCCAGACTGGTTCTCAGAACTTAAGATTAAGTCCTGTGAGGTTACATCGTTAACTGGTGACGAAACTATAATTATCTTGATATAGTTCTTGGAAACTTGGTTTACACATCACTGCAGTATTATCCCTCGTTTACACCAAGAAACAAGTTAAGTACTAGTTGCATACAAAACTTGTAGAATACTAATTGTCAAAACATAATTTATTTGTTTTATTTGTATTGAGAATGTCTCAAACCATAATCTCAAACATTCTTTCGTTCACACTGTGTAGTCAAAAAGTATTTACTTATACAAGTATAAAACACGTTTGCGTTTACACTGAAGTCTATGACATGTCAAAACTTGTCAAATACATGTATTATACCTTGGTGTGAACGAGGGGTTAGGGTGCTTATCCATTCTAGATGTTGCTCTGCCGAAATGCGGGTATTCGGGTGACAGTGACCCTGAAACATAAAGGGCTATTGAAGGACTCTGTGGATTATAATCAGTACTAGACTGACAGTCTCTCCCATCCTGCCCTGGTGGCAAAACTCATTTGAAGAATTTACCACGTAAAAAAGAAAAGATGGTGCTAAGTGCAAATTTGTGTAAAACAGTTGCGAAAATGTAAAAATTGAACTGCAAAAAACTATGTGTTCGTTTACATTGATGCTTAGCTATGAAACGGAGCAAGTAATATGTGCTAAGATGCGCCGCTTCAAAGGAGATGTAGGAGGAAGATGTATCCACAGCGTTACTTAAATAGCCCTTTACGTTCGAGTGTCACAGTTATCTGCTTAGAAAGTCCAGAGAGATCCGGGATCGCGGGAATATCAGGTTGTCGTGAAACATAAAATCTATGAATACAGTTTAAATTGTTTTCTATATTTAAATAATGTCTTTTTGCAGTAAAATGTTCTGTCTACTATATTTAAGGTGTTTTCCCTCCATGTGGCATAGTCGTGGGACGCCCTGTATAATGTGTGGTCATTAACCACGAACTGATCTAGACAAGCGTGGCTCAACCTTGAATCACCTTGTGCTGTTTTAATTATTAAGTCACAATCAAAAGCTAAAAATAATGATGTCCGAAATTCGAAAGAAACATTTAGCTGCAATTTCCAAGAATTATCTGTTTGAAGAATCGATCTTGAGTCAACCAATTTACCGTTGTCTACTAACACTCGTATTTTAAGACTTGACTTGAGTCAAGTTGTGAGTTATTCAATTCAACTAGACTCAGTTGCCATGGCAACGGTTAGAAACACCAGCAATTTCGCAATTAAACGATAGTGAAGATTGCTTGCCTTGCCTGTCAGTTACCTATTAATTTAAATTTTGCAGTTATCAGGAAACAAAGACACTACCAGAGTATTTCAGAGTAATTTAATTTTTAGCTAGAAATGGTGGTTCGAATGACTTATACAAGTCTTGTAAAGGAAGTGTCTGTTTGATTGAACTCAGGAACGCGTTCAAATTGAAAAATTTAAATAACATCACGCTACGACCAATAGGAGCCGAGTAGCAAGTTAAACCATGAGGAACAGCTAGTCTTCGATAAAAATATTCCACAACTATCACACAACGCCATCTAGTCCCAAGCTAAGCAGAGCTTGTGTTATGGGTACTAGACAACTGATAAACATACTTATATATTTCTAAATACATACATATTATAGATATATAATATGTATGTATATATAGATTACACCCTACAAAAACTAACTAATCGTGGGTGTTTCTGCCAATTTATAAACAAACAATTATAGTTGTCAATATGTCATATTAGGGGTGTGTCAGGCTTGACTTAAGTCGAGTCAGTAACTAATTACCAGTGTAAGGTAATAGACACAATGAGACAAATAGGATATTTGGATTTAATTGTGTGTAATGAGCACCCTTAGTTAATGATAGTTAGGGTGGGTTTGTGAGCTCAGTTTGAGTGAGTCGTTACAGATTTGGGTCAACGGGGTCACGTTGTTCTGCCCTTTGATGTAAACGCAACGCATTTAATTGTATTGTAGTGATTCAGCTTTATAAAATAAGTACTACGAAAGCCTAGTTGGTAAAGAGGTTGGAGTACTTAACTTGGAACACCGAATTATTCTTTCCATTAAAATTTTTACTAAAAAATGCCTTGAAAACTCTATATGCTTTCATCAATGTTTACTTGTAAGTGAAAATATGTTTTTTCCAATACAATTACTACGTATACTGCAACTCCGGTGCATAAAGGGCTACTAAAGGACACCATGAATTTAGTCAGTACGAGTCTGACAGTCCCCCGGTCTGACCTGGGTGGGAGGACTCATTTCATAATTTTACCACTTTAAAAAAAAATAAACACTATTACCTACTACTTTTGGTAAAAGTTTTTAAATTTTAGTGAATCGCATTTTTATTGCATAACACATTTAAAATTCGTCAAGTAGGTAGTTAAATTAATTTATAGCCGACCTCAGAATTAATTTAGAGTCTCAAACTTCATAAACTTTCAAGAGCATTGTGGTAAGAGCATAAAAAAGTTTCTTATTTTATGATAAAAATTATAAAACTGGTACCTTCAAACCACGGGAGCAAAAGTTCAAAATCATCATGTTTAGGCGACGCGGTTGGTGTAGTGGGTTTGATTCTCGCACCTATCAAATATTTCTTTGATCTCTAAGATAATCTGTAAGTGCTTATATCGAAGAAAAAACTACGAAGAAAATAAAAAGTTATCTATGGCAAAGTTTCAACACAGATAATAATTATCGAAATACCGTGACCCTGAAACGCAAAGGGCTATTGATGAATACCATGGATTTTAGTCAGTTCGAGTCTGACAGTAAGGGTTAGGACTAATTTCACATCATACTCAAATCACCTACATCGAAGGATTTGGTAGAAGAAAAAAAAATAGAGCATTGTAAAAAGTGCGGGAAAACAATTACTCAGTTCAGGTTAAAATGACAGCCTTATATATAAGGCTGTCATTTTAACCTGAACTAGGTATACCTAGGATTAATACGTAATACACCTAGATTTTACTGAGTTGAGGAAACTTTCGTAATAAGGTAGGTGATACCTTGAGCCAAAGTCAAAGTCTAAATATCTGTAGATTATGCGTTAATCTTGAAAGAATTTGAGTGTGGCTAAATTAATTGGTAAACCCCTAAGTCACCTCTGCAATCATTTGATTGGAATGTGTTGATTTTAAGCAAAGCATTAAGATGCATTTACTTCAAAATTGTATTCGTAAGTTGAAGAATGCGGATAAAACCGAGGGAAATGACAGTACCCCTAGCACAAGTTTTCACTATTTTACTTTACAGAGTCTTTACCGTATTTACAGCGTTTCTTGTATGAAAAAATGGAATAGCGCCTCTGGTGTGCGAAGAAGGAACTAATTTTTTCCTTGAAAGTTATCAATTTGAAATTGTCAAAGTTCCAGTTTACTTTACGTCTCAAATACTGAAAACTCGTGCTAAGGGTACTGAATGATATATGAAATATCATTTAGTCTCAAAGTAACATGAGACTAGCATTGAATCCATTATTAGATAATGTAATGTGTTTATTTTGACTTAAAGGTATTTACACAGTAACAGAAAGAATATACTATTATACACAAAACAACTCAAATCGTCATCTGCCTAGCCTTTTCCAAACTATTTTGGGGTCGGCTTCCAGTCAAACCAGATGCAGCTGAATATCAGTATTTTACATGAAGCGACTGCCTGTCAGACCTCCAAAACCCAATAACTAGGTAATACTATACCCCATGGTAAGACTGGTTGTCAGACTCTGGTACCATGGACATTAAATTTGTATTTATAGTTACCATAAAATTTCAAATAGTCTCCATAGTTTTAACTTTTCCCAGGCTTCGCACAGTACACGAGAGACCACGCGGGTAAAATTTAATAGGGAATAAAAAGGTATGGAACAGCATAAGAATGTTTATTACACATGGGACTAACTGTGTTCATGCAGTAATGCAGTATTCTAGTTTGTTGAAACTTTTTTGTGAGCATTTAAAGACAATATTTAAAGACAATTTTATACCCTCCATATTGTACAAATACTTTGTTATTGGAAATAAATTATTATTATTAAATACACGCAAAGAATTTATAGTTTCTTATATAGATTTACAAGAATCTTTCGAAACGCAAGGGTCGCGGGATTAACGAGCTACAGTCACTCTGGAACTTAAAGGGCTATTGGAGGAGACCGTGGATTTTAGTCAGTACAAGTCTGACAGTCCATCCTGCCGTGCCCTGGTTGGAAGGGCTGATTATAAGATTTTAACATGCAAAAAAAACCCGAAAAATAATTTAAGGTCGTACTGCTAACTCATGATTTGATCTCATTTTATTATTAATAATTAGTCTTAGTACTGTAAGAATAATATCTTTTGTTTTTACCTACTAATCTACCTTTATGTTCAATTACCGTAATTAAGTTACTGCCTAATAATAAAAACATTATGTTTAATGTGCCAATAAAAGTCTGGAAAAAGCCAACGACCTTTTTCTCATCAATTTCAGAGAGGTGACATTGTATAATATCGAAGAAAAAGCACTTATAGATATGAAGTTTTATTAGTAACAAGGCAATCCTGTTAAATTAGAAGAGAAGAATAAACCATTTTATAGAACGAAAAAAAGAATATAAGCTTACTGGCCACGAGTACTCACAATAATAAAAGAAAAATAAAATGTTATGTAAAATAAAAAATTTAATATAAAAAGAAAATTCATTCTATATAATTGACCAGATAGCTTGATATTTGCATTGTGCTATTTATCACTACGTACAGAGACGACACCACGCATCACCACTGTGTCCCATCCAGCATGAGCTGTCAAACAATTGAATAAATTTGTGCGCGTGCACTCATCCTGGATGGGACACAGTGGTGATACGTGGTGTCATCTCTATACGTAGTAATTATAGCTCAATGGATTTGATGATATTTTAAGTATAAATTCCTGTTAATACGATTAAATTTTTTGGGGTAATTGTTGTCTCAATAAATAGTTGTGCGTAAACAATGCATTCGTAACTAACAGTGATTGCGTTTGATTAGCCATCAACTAATTTATTATTGAAGAGTTCCCTCGATTTCTGCAGAATCTCATCATCAGATCCTACCTGATTTCGTGGGAGCATTTGAAAAGTGTATTTTTTCTTTCTTTTAGACATTTTTTTCGGATCAAACGTCTTTGAGAAGTCGGGGAAGGTACATAAAAAATCCGACGAATTGTAAACCTTTTCCTATACTGAAATCGGTACAAAAAGGTTTTCCTCAAACGTTATTTAAATATGTTTTGCATGCGTTAATCTTGAAAGAATTTCGTAAATTACAAAAACCAAGTTATTGGAATGCACCGAATCATTTCATTGGCATGTGTGAATTCGAGCCCAAATATGCCTTATTGCCTTTACGTCACACCTAGGATCGTCAGTTCTAAACATACTCAGCCATAATATTATTACATTTATTTATTAAAGCTTTATTGTGTATTAATCACTCCCATATTTTTTTAAAGATTATTGCGCAAAATTAAATAAAATTTTAATCCCTCGGTGTTCGTTGCCTGTCTGAAGAAAACAAAAAGATCATAACTTTTAAACCGTAAACATAGCACCGTATGTCTCACAGCTGAAAATATTGATAAAAAAGAGATTTATATATTTTAATGTTTTTCTTTGGAAATTACGTCTCCCTATTAAACTTTATCTATACTTCCCGGACACTATACACCTACAGTAATATTTATGTACAACATTATTATGAAACTAAGCCACTATCAACGGCGAAAATATTCCCTTTTGTATGTATTATTAACTTAAAGGGTTTGGGTTTGTAGATTTTTTTTTATAAATCCGTAAGTACTTTCAGCCCATGAAAGGTTGTCAATGGTTTACAAACTACTCTGGTACAGAGGCTAAGGCTAAGAGGCTATAAAGGCTTAATTTTGTGAATCAATGAATTTTTTTTTTAGCTGTACGTATTATAACACACGAACATAGTGTTTTTTATAAAATGATAAACCTCTAAGAAAGTGCTATGGACTTGTGTAAAAGTGCTAATGGACACTATTCTTAGTTTTAAAATAATGTATAACGTAGCATATTAAGTTAGAGTTAAATTACTTATTAGTCTTTTAGGCTAGATCGAAACAGAAGTCTGTTCTTAATAACACAGGAAAAAAAATTAAATTATATGCTGATTATTTGATAATCTGACAGTACAAAAAATATTATTTCTACATAATATTCTTCTTTATTCGCTATTATGGGTACCTATATGCCTGAAATAAAATACTATTATTATTATTATGTCGTTTATTCATTTTGTTACATATCTATTACATTTTTAAATATTTAGTAAAACAAAAAAATTAAAAAACATTTAAAAATATAAAAATAGTTGTCCGCCGGCGTGGGAGCAGGGTCCAAGCTACCGGTGGTTAGGGTTCCAGAGACAGGAACCTCCTCACAACTTCTGAATCTGGCTCTTGATCCAACTACCTACTCCAGTTCCGTGCGCGCGCGCTTGGCGTATGGTTGTGTGTCGTTGTGTCGCTTTGCAAAAACCGGAATTAAGTACCGTATTATAAGTGCCGAACATAGACGGTTGATTTGGCATAATAATCTAAACTTGAATAATGGTGAAGTGTAAAAAATGCAATAAAGTCGCGTCGATTGCGAAAGACGACATCATTAAATGTAAAGGATCGTGTGATGCTGTCTTCCATAAAAAATGCGTCACGCGATCTACCTTCAGAAATGAAAAATGCGAGGATTGTGTCTCCCTGCCCGGGTCACAGGCTGGTTCACCTGGTCTTGAGGAACCTAGTATTGCGCTAACTCTTGCTGCGTTAAACAGAAAAATGGAAGTCGTATACAGCATGGAGAAAAAGTTGAACGAGCTGGCAGACCTGGTAGATTTCCTATCTGAAAAGTACGACAGTCTGTTGGAGTACCAGAAAACAGGTGAAGCAAAAATCAAATCCCTGGAAAATGTGAATGCACACTTAGTTAAGTGCAATAAATCACTAGAAGAACGAGTGAATGAGCTGGAAGAGAAAGAGAAGGAGAAAAAGGTGGAGTTAGCAGGATTGGAGAAGAAAGAAAACGAAGTTGTGGCTGAAATAGTTGCCCTTGTTGCTCAAAAGCTTCAATTGGACGTTGGTCAGATTGAACATGCAGAGAGGGTAGGCCGTGAAAAACCAGACGCCGAGAAACCTCTGCCAGTGGTTATAACCCTGAGAACAAAAGAAGCTCGTGATAAGTGGATTGAAAGCCGCAAAAATCGTCTGACCAATGGCGAAGTTTATGGTACTCAAAATAGTAACCGTATTTATATAAATGAAAACCTCACTAAATATAAAAGAAACCTTTTATGGGTCACTAAAAACCAGTTAAAGGAAACCTATAAGTACATCTGGATTCAGGATGGAAAAATACTCATAAGAAAGAGTGACGAGCAAAAGAAAATAATGTCAATTAGAAACGAACGTGATATTCAACGATTCCTAGATACCAACGAAACTACGTTAGCTTAATAGCTGTGGCTATATCTATGTATCTACGCACACATAGTGCGAAGTAAACACTGCGAGCAAGATGTTGCGCCCAATAAATGGACCGTTATGATGCTATTGTCGCATTAGAATGTCAATTTACCCGATTTCAAAATGTAACTAATTGGGTCCAGAGTACCCTTGGCAACAATAAGTACCTACATATAGTACATTTAAACATTCGATCGTTAAGAAAAAATTTCAATGACTTGCTAATCTTCTTAAAAACATGCTCGGAAGGGATAGAAGTGTTAGTGTTGACAGAGGTTAACGTTAAGGAAGACGAGTTACCGTTATACTACATAGAAGGGTACAATCTATTTGGAAATACTAGAGAGAATGCAAGAGGGGGAGGTGTGATTATTTATGCTAAAGACTATCTTGTTTTCAACTCTTATAAAACGCTGACTAGCTCAATGGAATGCCTTCACGGAAAGCTCACTATTAACCACACAACTATAAACATCCTTGCAACCTACAGGCCACCAAGATCGAATAAGCTGCTTTTCCTTGATGAGATCGAGCAGATACTCAAGAAATTCCCATCTAACGAGGATATCATCCTGTTAGGTGACATCAATATAAATCTGTTAGGAGTGAGCGAAAGCCCTCAAGTTTCAAACTATAAGAACTGCCTGTGTGGACTAGGCTTACAGTGTGTGATACCATCTACGGAAGTTACGAGAGAGGCTATTGTCGCGGGTGTAAAAGAAGTGTCGTGTATCGATCATGTGTGGGTGCGAACTGGTCAGTTGCGGAATTGCATGTCGTTTGTTATTGAGTGTTCCATGTCGGACCATCATGTGGTGGGGGTCTCGATACCGTTAGATGCTACGGATACGTGGATTGACAGTAAGAACTCGGACGCTCGGTATGTGATTAATAATAAAATAGTAGCTAAGAAACTCACCGATTATGACTGGTCCCAATTGTTGTGTTGTTAATGGACTGCCCGTTAACTATGTACGATAAGTTACAATATACCTTTAATGATATATATGAAAGTAGTAAGACTGTTACGCCAAAGACTAAAAATAAAAAACGGAGCACACAAACGTGGATAGGAAGGAATTTAAACGAAATGTTGTTGCGTAGGGATAATTTATTTAGAGAGTGGAAGAATACGCCTAATAATAACACTAAAAGACTAGAATATACACGATTTAGAAACAAAGTAAACAAATTGATTTACAAAGCGAAAAATAAATTTAGGCAGGAAGAAATAAAGAAATGTAATGGGGATCCAAGGAAAATATGGGAAAAAATTAATAGCTGGACAGGTAGAAAAAAGGCGAATATAGATGATTTAATTAAGAGACATTTTGGCGGTAAAGACACAATGTATAACGTCTGTAGTAACTTTGCAAAAACATTCACTGAAGAAATTGTTAGTATAAAGCATAATTGTAATATTAAGTTATTGGATAGAAGTAAGTATGTCAAGACAAGTGATGTCACGTTTCGTTTTAAACCGGTTTCCAGTAACACGGTGGGCAAAGTGATCGATCAGCTGAGCAGTGATAAGGCGCCGGGCATTGACTGCATTCGAGTGATGGATTTAAAATTAATCAAAAATAAAATCTCGCCGGTCTTGTCGCACTTTGTCAACCTGTGTTTATCAAGAGGGGAATATCCACAAGCGTTAAAAAAGGCTTTAATTAGACCCATATATAAGCAAGGAGCACATACTGATTACACTAATTACAGGCCGATCGCTGTCTTATCAGCGATTAACAAAATAATGGAAAAAATTGTAATTGGTCAGGTAGGCGAATTCTTGGAACAGCATAATATTCTAGCAAATGCTCAGCACGGGTTTAGACGAGGACGTAGTACAACAACAGCACTATCACAGTTCTCGGAAGATTTGAACAATAGCTTGGACCAGGGTCATCAGGTCCTGGCGCTGTTCATTGACTATAAAAAGGCGTTCGACACCTTAGACCACGACGTGCTGCTGCAGGCGATGGATGAGTGTGGGATCAGGGGCCCCACAAACAGGTGGTTCCGGAACTACCTGAGTGACCGAACTTTACAGACCAGTGTTTCGGGTGTGGTAGGTAAGGAAGCTGCAGTCAGCCTTGGCGTGCCAACTGGTTCTGTATATGGACCGGTAGGCTATATCATGCATGTCAACAGCGTCAGCAATGTAGTTGAGAAGTGTCGTGTATATATGTATGCAGATGACATGTGCTTGTTGTACTCAGCTAAAAATATACAGGAGATCAGGGCTGTTTTACAGGCTGACTTTGATAACATAACACGGTGGGCGCACGATAACGGTATCATTTTAAACCTGAGCAAGACTAAACTTATGCATGTGTACTCTCCGCACAATTTGGTTGCAAAGAATGTCAACCTAGATGATATCGGTGTCGTGGGCCATTCGTATGAGTGCATGCACGTTGGGAATGTCAACTGCATATGTCAAAAGCTTGAGTATGTCGACAGATTCAAATACCTAGGTCTGTGGGTGGACCGCAACGTCAACTGGAAGGCACAGGTTGACACAGTGTGTGCAAAGCTTAGGTCAGTGTTGAGCAAGTTCTACATTCTGAAGTCGCCGCTGAGTAGAAAAACTTTGCGTGTAATTTACTTTGCCCTCGCCGAGTCGCTGATTAGTTATGGTTTATGTACGTATGGTCGTACATTTAAAACCTATCTAAATAGTATAAAACTATTGCAAATTCGTTTCATGAAATATCTCGTCAACCCGAAAATTAAACTTGAGTGTAAAGAAAATTATGACAGACTTTTTGTTGTGTGTAAGGTGCTTCCTGTACATGAGAGGGTCAAGTTCTTGGTGGTTCTTGAGCAATTCTACAACGATCAATACAAAGTACTCGTTCAAAATAATTATAATACTAGAAGCGTTAGGGAACGGAAACTCGTACGACCACCCGTAAAAAACTACTACGGCAAAAGAACCAATAAGTATTTGACCCCCACACTCTTCAATAACTACGACTGGTTAAGGAAAGATAACAGTATTAGTAAACAAACATTAAAGAATAAATTCAAAACGGTACTGCTGAAAGAAGTAGTCACAAGCTACGAGTATGATATGTAGTTATATACCTAACTAAATACTAAACTAATCTGTTGTTATTACGGCTGTTTTTGTCTATTTCGTTCACGCGATAATAAATGTAAACCAACTTATAAGTATTCCTTTTGTATTATCTAATCGTGCCCGCATATTGGCGATAGAAGTTACTGTAAACTCGTAGATACTCAGTACATAATTACAAATAATGTTGTACAACACAACCGTCTGTATTCTGTATAACGCATGTTATATAATAAGTTTTATGTTAGCCTAAATGTACCAAAACATTGTAAAAACAAGCGCTAATCCCGCCGACAAACTGCTGTGCAGTTTGGTGGGTCTAGATACATATGTTGTTGTCTTGGTCCTCAATAAACATTTTTTTCATTTTCATTTCATTTTTTTACCTGAATCTGGCTCTTGATCCAACTACCCAACGAGAGCCTCGACAGATGTTCGTCGAGGCTCTTGGCCATCAGGCCATTGGCCGTTACAACAATCGGCACAATGATAGCCGAGCTCACATTCCACATGTCGACAACCTCGCGCGCCAAGTCAAGATATTTTATTTGTTTATCTTTCTCGGCTTTCACGAGGTTCTCGTCATGCGGGATGGTAACATCGATTATCATTGCGCGGCGCGCTGATCTGTCTATCACTACTATGTCAGGCTTATTGGCGACAATAGTCCTGTCAGTAATGATAGGCAGATCCCAGTACAGCGTGACATGGTCTTTTTCGAGAACTGGGTCGGGCACATACCTGTAGTACGGCACCTCAGAATCCACAAGATTGTATTTCAAAGCAAGTTGCTGGTGGATAATTCTGGCTACTAGGTTGTGCCTGTGCAAGTACTCGCCGTTAGCAAGACGAGAACAACCAGAGATAATATGTCTAATGGATTCACCAGGACGATGGCATGCCCGACACACGTCAATCGTCCCGTCCTTTATAATATGTCTCCGATAGTTATTCGTCAAGATATATTATTATTATTATTATTTAAGCACACCGATACAGATGTTCCACATTTAATATGCTTCTTCTCATATTCTACCGGTGTAAAAGACATCAACGTTTTAAGTTGCATACTTTAAAATGCAACATCTGAAACATAATATAATTTTATAGTGGAACTAGAGAGCACGTTAGTGTATTTTCATTTTATAAGTGAGATATCTGAAGACGTTCTTTGCAATTCAGATTTTCATACAATACAATAGGTAACAGCTGCGTCGATCGTCAAGGATACGCCGTGATTGGGAGGTCAGTTCGGGGTCGCGGTACTGTCTGGAAATCTTTTCCATTCCACAGTGTGTATTTAGGTGGTAAGTTAAAAATAATAGATCATTTATGATAGAATTTTGATAAAACATTGATTTCGATTTTCGAAAAGTATCCCATAAAGAGGGTGGCTGGGAGTAGAAATTCACAAAAGGAAAGTTCGAAAATCACGCGGATGAAGTCGCGGGCGGAGTGCTACTAGATCATAATTATGGACCCTGTCGGGCACATCACAAACGAACATAAAACGTAGGAGTGAGGACGCCCTAAACGGTTGTTGGTTATGATGTGCTGGAACGCACTTGTTAAGCGTTAAGTCTTTTTAATTTTGCATCTTTTGTAATTAATTATCTATCTCGGTTGCATCTTTGTCTGTATCCAGTCAATAACACGAAATGTATTCGATCGTAAACAGAGTATTCTGTTAAATGCCACTGCTTCCTTTGAGACTTCAACCACATTGTTATCACCGTTAATTATATAAATTGCTCACTATCTTAAGCATCAACAACATTACATAATTCATTGTTGAGCAACAGAAAATAATACAAGATATGAGACGACCACGATATGGATGAATCTCTAATGCCGCCATTTTGTAACGATTATCTAACACTGCACGATCTTAAATAAACAATAATCAAATAAGAAAAAAATAATGCACAAAGTAGAGCAATTAAGATAATAATAATAGGTAATTATTATATTAATTGTCTTAGTGGCCTATACTGGGTACCACATTTGGTATGCACTGGAATAGCACCTCAGCCAATGATACCTTAACTATTCCACATACGGCTCCTACCAAAATTGCAGGTGCCAGGTGGGCTCAATGTGGAATACTCGCGATAACCACCCTGTCGAAATCTGGCTCCCAATAGTTTTTGCTGGGTTCCATCACGCAGGAGTTTAATCTGGATGAGCTCGTTCCATCTTATGCCTCATCTTTGCCTATGGCCTGGCTTGAAGCCAAAAATAATTTGCGAAACGTAATTTTCTTCTAGTATTTTTTTGACTGAGCCTTCATTTCAGTAACGGGTTCTAACATTAAGGTGAGTAAGTTTTGATTAAATTATAAGAAACGAAATTGTCATAACACATTCCGAAAACAAATTTTAATACTAAATATTCCATAATTCGATTGCATAACGAAGCTAACTTCTGAAATTAAATACAGGTGACTGAAATCCTAATACATTTTGTAGCGTAAATTCCATTTTCCCAGTAACTTTTCCCTGAAAGTTGTGCACAATTTAATTTCAGTTAATAATATTATTGTAAGCAACAGTTTCTGCCCGTGTGAGGAGCTTTTCAGAGAAGCTTTTCAGGAGCGCTTTTCAGTTGTTTTCCCACCCTCACGGAGGGCGGTTGTCGCGTTGCTGAAGACGTTTTTCCCGCAAAATATCGTGTTTTTACTAAACTGTTATCTTTATTGTGGAAATTAAAATCCTTTGTGCTTCAATAACAATGGGTAAGTAGAGATCCCTTTGGTTATAAATAATTTAAAGTGGTACCATTTTCTACACTGAAAGTTTCATATTTTCCACGAAAAACCACAGGGTGAGTTATTGCAGTAATATTTTAGGGAATAGTTTTAGAATTTTCTGTCAGTTTTGATAAAGAATGAAAGGTATATGAAGTTTGTTTTTGTTGCGGATAGCCGCATTAGGTACAAGAGATGACTTATGTAATTTGTACGAATGCAGTATTTTTGTAGCTGTTATTTTTTGGCAACTGTTTATACTGTATTAATTACCACGTTTAGAATATATACATACGTTAGAATAAATACATTTTTAAAACTATAACTTAATCAATAAAATTAAAATATACATAACTATTTTTTTTTAACAAAAACTACTTTTAGCAGTGTATTTTGATTCAAGATATTTATTTAATTCCTTTTTTATTTTATTTAGCAAAGAAATAATTAAGAAAACCATCATCACATATAACAATCGATGTACAAACAGGCTGGCAGGCATTTAAATAATACTTTAAATTATTTTACCTACTTACAATACTCTTTTTCTTTCATACATTAGTCATCAAATAAATTAATCGAATTGACAAAAAGTATATCGCTCAAACAATACTCTAATGATGCTCGATCACACATTTGACAGTTGATTTTTCAATATCACGAGATTCACATTACAAGACAAATGTGTTGGTATAAGAAGAGAAATGTGAAAATATCCCTTAACTAAAAGAACTAAGAACCATTTTTGACTAACTTAATATATTGAATATCGGCAAACGATAAAAAATATTTCTTTGAAAAAGTTTTATCAAATTAAGTTGCCATCTTTCATGCAGACGGCGACTTGTAGAAGAATAAAAAAGTTCGAAGGCAATAAATAAAGATTCCAAGTAGCAATAACGTTAAGCAGTTGCATAGAATAGTCTATTTTAAATTTGTTATCGTATTTCATATTATGATTCTCCTAAAGTTACCACTTTGGTGTCATCATAATAATAATATAAAGTCGTTAAATGAGGGCATGCGGGTAGCGAGTAAAGGGCAACTCGCAGCCCGACCATGGACCATGCCCGGGTCGACGGCGCGTCGTGTTCCACGCGCGCCTCAAAGAGCGTCAGCATAATGACGGGGCCCCCTCTCAGAGGGCCAAAGCCTGCCGGGGTCGCGGGACTTATTCCATCACCTTCACCCCGGTACATAAAGGGCTATTGAAGGACACCGTGGATTTTAGTCAGTACAAGTTTGACAGTCCCTCCTGCCGTGCCCGGGGTTGAGGACTCATTTGATGATTTTACCACGATAAAAAAAAGTTGTAAAATTAAATACTCTATTCTATAGTTGGAGCAATATAGTAGATAATTGATAAAAAACAGTATTATCGCAGTTATATTAGCAACATTGGTGAACTGGCGTTTTTAGATACCCTAAGCTGAAACGGAAATGACGTCAAAATTACCAGCTAGGCTTACTGAGCTTTTAGTGCGGAATCTAATTTGTTTTACGACTAATTACTGGTATATTGCTTGGACATAAATAGCACCCTAACGTGTTATGCCAACCTAGAATAATGTTTATTTAATTAAAAGGTTATGTGATGTGTGTAGGTGTGATTGATTCATACCGACCGGCCAGCGATTAGTCGGTTTTGAACCAATAACTAGAAGATTCATATAAAATTATAAAACTTGATAACTTCAGCGTATTTTTTTTATGATACTGAATGATATCTTCTTATGTATAAAAATCAATTGGTGTTCGTTAGTCTCGCAGTCTCGCTAAAACTCGTGAACGGCTGGGCCGATTTAGCTGGTTAAAAAGATTTTTTTTAATTGTTTCTGAGGCGGTACGAACTTTGACGGGTCAGCTAGTTTAACATAAAAAAGCTTTCTAACTTTTAACAGACAAAATAATTATTTTTTATGTTAAAATTTAAATAGCTTTTTCGGTCTTTCTCCAACGGGTCTCAGAATAGGCTAATCAAAAATAGTGTTCGGTAAAAATAACATTATTAGTCGGAACCTTGGAACGTAAAAGCAAACTGAAGGAACACGTTGGATTTTAGTCAGGTTTGCAAGTCTGACAATCCCTTCTCATTACTAAATAAAAGTCCAACCTATTCCATCGGTTGTCCTTTGTGTTCCACGGCCACGGTGACATTTAAAGACGGTTCTACATCAAACCATTACAGAGAGAACACCAAACAGACAGAATAGAAAAATAGGGTGTATTCCCACCCAATACCAAGAGCTAATACCATTTAGCATTAGTTTATTTCCGAATTTGTTTTCACTCCCAACGAGTAGGTACCACATTTTAAAACCAATACCAAAACAAGATTGAAGAAAATAGGTATTATTAATTAGGTCAGGATCGAAAATAAGTAAATGATAAAACAAAATAAATTCGAAAAAAAAACTAATACCAAATGGTATTAGTTTTTGGTATTGGATAGGAATAGGTCAAAAATAGACGCAATATTATATTTGTACGTATCCTAAGAACACAGAGAGACACAGCAAATGTTTCCTGAAACCGTGACCGCGAACTAAATAAATAAAATGTAGTCTTTTGTTATTCTAATATATCTTGTGGACAAAGCGTCTCACACGACAGAAGCAGGAAAAAGAAAATAAGAAAGAGACGGGAGCTTAAGAACTCGCATTTAATAAAGTAAAACATTGAAACATTTCTTTGGTACATAAATGTTTTCTTTACTTAAATGTGTATTAAATGCACCGGCAGGGCAATCCACGGTTTTAGAGATGGTGTCGAACTCGACAAAAAATTCTAATGACGTCATTTTTTCGACACATTTTACTGAACTCTAACGTTAGCGTTCGACAAATGGTGAATTTGACACAGCAACTTTTAAAATTTGTCGAAAAAATGACGTCAGCTCTTGAACAAGCTCGAGCGCTTGCAAAACCTTTGCATTCGTTTCGTTTTCGGGCTAAGAAAGTACGACCATGTTTCTCAATTCAGAAAAGAACTCAAATGGCTTCCTATTCGTCTTCGCAGGAACACTCGAATATTATGTCTCCTTTTCAATATCCTTCATAACCCTGCTTATCCTTCCTACCTACGCGAGCGTTTTTCTTTTACCCGCCCTCCTGACGCTCTGTGCAGATCCCACCTTAAGCATCACCTCAATTTCCCATCCCATAAAACTGACTATTTTTCCTACTCCTTCTCCGTTCATGCAGTACGATTGTGGAACTCACTTCCACCTAAAATACTTGACGCTAAAACTGTCTCAGTCCTCTCCTCTATAATTTAGTTAATATTTATAGTTATATAATTAAGGTTTATTTTAAAGCATATATATTATATATACAGTTCATATGTTTAGTTTATTAGTACTTATGTATGTTTTATTTTATTCTTTGTACACTGTGTCTACGTTTTGATTTTATCTCTCTTCTGTCGTTGGCCTGCTGGAAGAAATTTCTTGTTGAAATAAGCTGTGCCTATGTGCTCTTTTTTTCTTAAATGTAATCTCTTGTATTTAGGTGTTTATGTGTACATAAATAAATAATAAATAAGTCATTAGAAATTTTTTGTCGAGCTCGACACCATCTCTAAAACCGAGAATTGGGACCTGGGCTCAATTTAGTCTAGAAAAATACAAGAATAACATAGATGAGGACTAAGATACAGCGAGCTCTTTTAAACGGAACTTCTGAATACAGTTTTTTTTATCTTGGTAAAATCATCAAATGAGTCGTCGAGCCCAGGGCGGGACGGGAGGGACTCTCAGACTTGCACTGTCTTAAATCCACGGTGATTCTTCAATATCCCATTACATTATGGGGATATGGTTAACTGATGAGTCCAGCTTGTTTAGACTGGTGTAGTTTTTGTTTTCGTTATTCCAAGATCTTTTTTCTTTCGATTTTTAATTTAGTCCTGGTTTGAATTATTTTGGAATATCTCCAGATCAGCATATTAGGTTTGGGCCTACATTCAACAGAATCGATTCAGTTTATTGAAAATTCGGTACGTACAAAATCAATCAGCCATTGTCCCTTAAGGGTAGGATTTATCTTTCGGATCTAAATCGGACCAGTCAGTAAAAAGTAACGAGAGATAAAAGTGTAACAAAAAAATAACGAATTGACAACCTCTCTTTTATTTTCTGTCGGTTAAAAACAGTAGTACGATATGTTAGAACAGAAATCCATTCTTTTCTATATGTAGAACAACATTAAAAGCAGTATCATCTAAGTTGCTGTAAGAGAAAATTCTGAAAACTTAAAGTCGAATTGCGTATTTAATGCCAATTTAATTTAAAAAAAAAGCACCCACCTCATCTGCTTATAGTCTGAATGACTGATCGCAAGATAAAAAGGGAAAAAAAAACATGCCAATTTAATAATTTACTATTTTGTTACCCAGAGTTGCAATTAAAATAATGAGCGAAAAAAATGTTTCCTGCATTTCTTCTCGATGTATACCCATTATAACTGATTGTCAAATTATGAATACTTTTGTGTTAAAACTATTGAGCTATTATTACTACGTATAGAGACGACACACGTATCACCACTGTGTCCCATCCAGGATGAGACAACGCGCACAAGTTCATTCAGTTGTTTGACAGCTCTGTGGCGTGCTCTAGGCGCGCGTATTCATCCTGGATGGGACATAGTGGTGATACTTGGTGTCCGTCTCTATACGTAGTAATAATAGCTCAATGGTTAAAACACCCGTTTTCAAAAATCTTTTAACGATTCACTCACCGAATAAAGACAAAGCCGCAAGCATTTGTATAAATAAAAAATATATAAATTACAAATCTTTGGCTAAATTCCACAATGTGTTGAAAAGATTGATGTTTCTCTAAAGCGATCAACATTCTTTGTAATAAAATTACTTCGCCCAATACCTCGATATTTTCATAAGCCTCTTATACTGAAAACCCTCCTTAGGCAAGAAAGGGATAAAGATATACATAGACATTTTGTACTTGCTTAACAATGTGAAGAAAATCCGGATTGACAGCATATTTATCACTACACCATCCATTATTGAACGACCCGTGCTTTCAAACCCTTTTTACCGTAATTTGATAAAGTCAGGGATCAGAGTAAATTGGTTACTTTTATTTTTTTGGACTCCGGCCAAACGATTGTTTTAAGTTATTTTCTTGTTCTGTTGAATGCTCGTTCATTCTTTATTCTATACTAGATTTAGCCGGTGGTTTTGCTCGCGTTTATTTCAAATTTGAAAATCATTTTTCAGGTTTCATTTTATACAATTATCATGCCTTAATAATACGTGACGTCATCTATAAGAATGTTATAGATGTTTTCCTCGGGGACTACAATATTTTATGAGATGAAAAGTACCTTGATTATGTCCATAATAGTACATCTGGCATTACGTTGCCGTACCATTTTGAGGATGATCGGTTCATTAATTTTGATGAAAAACGGTTACAAACAAACTTTCTTTCGCATTTTTATCACATAATATATTAAGTTACATAAACATAAATGTGGTTTCGTAAAGATAGACGAATGACTTTTTTATTACATTATAAAGTATCAAGAGAAGAAACGTCCACACTTCCAACCCTCCAACAGATTTGAAACAGTTGTCCTTAGAAATGTCTGGTAGATAAGATTTTTTTTACTATAGCGGCATTCTTCGTGAGAAAAATGTCAAGTATTTTTAGCCTTTTTTTGCAATGAGTGCCCCCGCCCTGGTGGAGAGGAAGAGACTGTCCGACTCTTACTGACTAAATAATTCACCATCTTTCTTCAATTGCTCTTAACTTTCCAGGGTTGTGGTAAACTACTTACACAGCCCCGCGAGACTATTTTTGCCTAATTTAATATACGAACCTAACCTAACTCACTAACATAATATCCTAATGAAAACGATTTTTCTTTAATTTAAGAAAAAAAACTCCGTCGAGTTTACATTTCAGAAAGATAGACAGCCCTTTCCTGGATTCTAAATTATCCAAGCATATTGGCATGTTTCTCGAACAGGAAAAGCCTGTTCGAGAAAGGGGACGGGGAACATTCGGAGTTTCCCGTTTCCGGCTCTGGGGCATATTACATTTTATGTTTAGGAATACACAAGTCTTGAATTTGTGATATTTCCATTAACTTTTAAGGTTGATAGAGGTAATATTAGTATATTCTTGTTTGATCGTACTTAAAAGGGTACCTTAGAGTCATCTAGCTAGTAAATACTTATGTACATTGAAGGACCATTATATCAAGAGGAACTGAAACCTATCTAACCGAAAGGACTCTGACTTCATTTCGGGAAAATTTCCTATCATTTTTTTTATTGGTAGAGGCCTATGTCCATCAGTGTATTGCGAAAGGCTGGGTTAATTGAAAAATATAAGCATGTTAACAATAAACATAACATTTTGTTTATATCTGCAGTTTGGAACTAAATTAAAAAATTAAGAAGGACCAGACTCCAGCACATTCCTACCAAAATCTGCCAAAATTCTTTAATAGAATTTCAACCTTTTCTCAATATACGAAAAGATTTATGTTCGTTTGGTAAAATTTGACAGATTTGGGTAGGTTGACCTTCTGGCGTCTGTACATAATTAACATTATTGGTGAGCTTCCTCAGAAAAGTTCTGTGCGTAGGCGCAACCGTTGTGTATGACCAGCAAAACAAGCACGCCGGTTAGGAGTATTTTAAGATTCTGTATCGTATCCAAAGTCTCTAGCAAATAGGTTTGTAATATTTTTCTCAATATAAAAAAAATCGTCCGTGTGTACAAGAAAATCCATGTTTCTTGACCAATCTTCTCCATAGAGATCTACGCTTTGACTTACTATCACGGTTCGAGAGATGCAGCCTAGTGACAGATGTACAGACAGACAGCAGTCTTAGTAATAGGGTTCCATTTTACCCCTTTTGGGTACGCCTACCCTACCACCTACGTAACCCTACTACACCAGTATTAGCTGACCTTTTATTGTGTGTTAAAATCGTACAAAGCGAGACCAAGACAAACTGGTTTTAATGTGTAGCCGTGTACCTTAGGCGACGCAAATCTCCGATACTTTACGATTTTGACGCATGCCTGTGTTCGAACCTCTATGGGTTTTTGATTCCGATAGTCGCTTGGATACCGAAGTCGTAAGGTATCGGAGACTTTACGTCGCCTAGTGTACGAAGGGGCTAATACTCCACTTAAACGGGGGACAAGGTCGACCGAGTGCCTAGACAAAACTCATCTAGTTTCAATTAAAACATTGTCTGAATGTCCGTTGTGTTTACCCTGCAAATCGTAGCTAGGCTCACTCACGAAATAAAGTAGTACCTACCTAAAAACTTTTACGTGTCCACAAAAAACATTTTAACGACATTTTTGTGTATCCGACACATTCACTACGGGATTTTATTGTTCCTTTTAATGACTACAATATCTTTCGCGTGAATGGACTTACAATTTATCTGTGTTACCGAATACAGGATGAATTTTTCAAATTGGCGTGGATGGCTACATCCGTAACTATGATGAATATCGAAAAATACGGCGCAAACTAAAATTGCATCATTGGTTTTTGAAAAATCAATGTTTGTGGCCAGAATTGATTTTGGATTAAAAATACACCCTGTGTTATTGAAACTTCCAATCGTGTTGGTGTCGCTTACAAGGTGAAAATTCTGGGAATTAATGATGTACAAGGAATCTTCAGTAAAAAGAAAAAAAAAACAGTCATAACTTTTCATTATGGGTGTAGGTAGAAACTATGGTCTTTGCCCTATACCCTTAGCACGAGTTGGAACTTTGACAATTTCAAAGTGACAATTTTCAAGGAAGAAATTAGTGCCATCTTATTTATTTTATTTATTTATCAGTATATAATATATTGTGTATTATGTTTGTTGTTCCGTCAGCGTCACTAACCCCCAAAGGTTCATTGGAAGACCAGCGTTAGACAGTTTCACCCTGTCTGACATAAATGCTGAAATGGACCTTTTTGGCGCAGCCGTGAGGCACACAGTACAGTCCTCTGTATTTTGGCTTCCTTTTTTTTATTTTTCTTTGTTTATGTTTAATATTCTCTGTACTTTTTAATATTACGTGTGCTACATGAACTGTTGTCAAATAAATCTTTTTCTTTCTTTCTTTCTTTCCATCTTCGAAAACAAGAATTTATTACATGCATAATAATAATATTTTCTGATTTTTCTGAATGAAAATGGGCACCCAAATTGCTACAATTTTAATTCTCAAATTCTTTTTGCTTTGTCCACTTTCAGACATCTGGTCATAGAGGTTATTTCACACACCTGACACGGCCTTGATCAGTTTATGTCCTGCCATGGCTTATCTTGATTTACGTCACTACGTTCATTCTCCCCTTGAAGCTCCCCCTGTCTACAACCATCAGTGTAAGTCCGGTTTTCACAAATTCCGGTTGTCGGATACCGGATACTCGATAAGCCGGGTAACTATTGTATGCCGGAATATCAACGTCACAGAACGTGATCCCTGGCTTTGGCAGTATATGTCAGCATTTCTATTTTTTCCGTATTTTATAGACAACATCATCTTCACGCCTGTTAATCGTAGCTAGTCCTGGCGTTTGTATGTGAGTTTATATGTTTGTAAACGCACCTACGGCACGGGAGAAATTCCTAGTGTGGCAATGTTTTTTTTTATAATAAAAAAACCAAAATGTGTTCGCCACACTTAATTGACCCCTGAGTATCAGTATGCGACTGCCTATAGGACCTCCACAACCCAGTAACTGGGTAATACGAAACCCCATGGTGAGACTGGTTATTAGACTTTAGAGCTACTCTATAGAAGTTTTTATGTGGCGAATACATTGCCATAAATCTAAAATGGAATCCAGACAGTGAGTGCCTTCATTAAGAAGCAGGTCGGTATAGGTCGCTGCAGGTAAATCTGCAATAAAGAAACCGGCAAATCAGTCACGTCTCAAACTGTATTATAATCTAAAATCATCATCTTCCTAGCCTTTCCTCAACTATATTGTAGTCGGCTTCCAGTCAAACCTGATATGCAGCTGGATATCAGTATTTTACATGGAGCGACTGCCTGTCGGACCTCCACAACCCAGTAACTGGGTAATACCATACCCCGTGGTAAGACTGATTGTCAGACTTTATAGCTTCTGGCTAACAGTAACGACTGTCAAACATTAACAAATGACAGCCGGGACCAATGGCTTTACGTGCTTTCCGAGGCACGGAGGAAACTCGCTACGACAGATGGTCACCCATCCACAGACCAACCTCGGCAAGAGCGGCTTAACCCGGCAGATCGGCCTGTGCTGCTTTAGTTATTTAGCCACGAGCCCTCATATAATCTATAAGTACATAAGAAAATATGGGTTTATAGTACCTATCTACGTGTACAGACAACGCGAGCTGGTCGAACGGCCGCCGTGAAAAAAAAACCTTCTAGAAAAATAAATATACGAGTAAGTCACTCCAGCGAAAAGAAAAACAAAATTAACTTACAATAACATTAAGCTTCGTTACAAGACTTGAAATACAACGATCTCCCTTATAACTTCCATTTAATTCTGCTTTTTTGTTCTTTGATAGTCTAGGCAAGTCTAGTACCTTAACCTCGTTAGTATTCAATATTCTAGAGATAGTGAACCCACGCGTTTAGTCTGAAGCTTATTAAATTTTATTTTGAAAGTGCACGTGCGATCTATGCTTTGGGTGAATAGGATGAGGCAAAGTAGACACGGCTACATAATATCAAGCTGTATTTACGTAAATTCTATAGGGTTTATCACGTAAAAGACAAATTTTTATAATACATAAATTAGAAATATGACAATGAAGCCGTAAACTGTAAAAACAAAAATTAAAATTAGTTGTAACTTCTATGAAAATAACGTCTATTTTTTTGTTTTTGAAATAAAACCAAGCTCCTGATATACTCAATTATGTATTAATAAAATATTTTTTCTAACATAAAATTGCCGCACTTCTGGGCAAAAGTCTAAAAAATAAAATTAAAGAAAATTAAGAAAAAAATCTCTGTCTGTTTGTCAGTTTGCTTAGCTTTGAGTTATTCCAATCTAATCCCCCAAACCGATGCCCTGGCAAGTATTTTTACTTTTTAATTCCTTTCTGATGCACTGTAATTTATGATTCTGTTTTGTACCCTTAGCACGAGTTTTCTGTAAATGAGACGTAAAGTAAACTGGTACTTTGACACTTTCAAATTGACAATTTTCAAGGAAAAAATTAGTTCCTTCTTCGCACACCAGAGGCGCTGTTCCATTTTTTCCTTGAAAATTGTCAAATTTGAAAGTGTCAAAGTTCCAGTTTACTTTACGTCTCATTTACAGAAAACTCGTGCTAAGGGTATTGATCCCCTTTCTTTTTTTTAATGGACACGTTTCACGCCTGTGACAATTTTAATGCACGACTGTTTCATAAATAATCCTGACTAAAGTAACATCAATACTTGTTCCTTGCCTGAATAAGAAAATTATGCTTGTTATATAACAGAATGGAACATCGATACACAGGAAAACATTATTATCATAATGACACATAAACATTTAGTACTTCGGAAAGAATGTGTTATGGCTCTGATAATACATTTGTAGAGACAGCCTTAGCATGGTAATTCGAGAAATATTTCTTAGCAAAACATCAATAGCCAACTTAATCGATTTTCAAAGTCAAGCCGTGCTTGCCGAGGTCCGCCTTTGGATGGTTACATACCCTTATATTTTTAAAGCCTTCTAAAGCATTGGTCTCGGCTGTCATAGCTTCATCTGGTTAGACTGGACCTTATCTACAACATGACTAAGATATTTTTTTTATTGTATAGGCCGTATTTTTGCCTATTTATGCTACAAGTCTGATTTTCCTAGCTATGGTAAGCTGCACCAATCACTAAGGCCCGTATTACAGAACCACATCAAAACTCAAGTCTTATTTTAAAACTAGTTTCAACCAATCAAATGCCTTGAATCAAGGGGTACTTGCGTACACGGTGCATGTAACCCGCGCAAGTGCCTCAACATGCTCAAGCTACATGCACCATGTACAAGCGCCCATTTTAAAACGCGCGGGTCTAGCGACTTGCTTACGCATCAAGAAGCTTGCGCATGTTACTCGCGCGGGTTACCCGCACCTTTACTTGCTCCAGTTACATGCAACGTATACATGCACCCTAGTTTTAAGTAATGCTTGAGTGTTCAGTGACGTTCTGTTATACGGACCTAAATGCCAATTGCTATACTCTGGAAAAACAGAAAAATAATTACAGTACTATATATTTCTTTCTTAAAATTACCATTATCATTATTATCTGCCTTATTTCTTATAGAATAGAGAAAGAGTAGTATACGAATGACATGTACCGTACCATATCCCAAATCAGTAATAAATACATTACTAAGCGGACTGGCTGAGTCATAAGATTTTATTTGTAAGTTTGAAAAAGTGACAATAGCAGAAAAGTTGAGGAATTACAAGGAGAGGTCACACAAGTAGTAATCGATACTCTTGAGCACATTACCAGCTGACAGCGTTTAGGAGTTCTTTCAACGTTCTTTATTTTTAGAACTCAGATTATTTTTAAACTGAACGTATCATCCTGAAGGTCAAGGTCATTGTGGAGGCATACCGTGAGCACTAAGGTGTTTGAGTTCGAAAGGCGGCGTAAAGTAGAGCTCGATGCTAAACGAGACGAGCTTAAGGCCCGACCACCCGCGGCCATCCAATACAATTACGTTGGAGGGGTGCTGACTTGCAGTGAATGTGGACGCACTTTCGCTGCAAAAATTGGCCATGTCAGTCACCAGAGGGCACACCAGCGATGCTCTCAATAGACAGATCCAAGTCGCTGTGGCCGAAATCGGTCTGGATCATAATTATATCATCCTGAAATTTGAAATAAGTATACTTTGAGGTGTACAAATACAGACATATGGTACCTTTATTACACTTAAATACTTTTTTTTGAGGAAAACAATATTAACGTTCTTGTGGTAGGTAATACTTAGATGCGGCTGAATTAATGTGTAAATTCTAAATTAATGCCAACGAGGCCACATGATAGAGACACACAGAATACCACCTGCTACATGCTCCTCTTGTCTCATCTTGATTCATCATCATACCATTCATTTTGTACTGTCGGCTTCGTGTTGCAAAATCGTCAAACTTTTTCGTCAGAATTTCTTTTAGTGACGCCGTTTGGTCCTATTTTATAATAACCACCATTTATGTTTTAAATTGCCTTTTGAAATTACTATGACTTATAAATATTTCTGTAATCACCATTTAAAACTTTTAATTATGGTACCACTCGATGGGGTAGGCAGAAAAAAAAACCTTTTAATAAAGCATTCAAAATTCGCCATTTTCTAGACTCAGTCTCACTTGCGGTAGCAAGATGAATCCAACCATAAATCATAAGCTTAATTCCTTCCTACCTTTTCAAGCTGCAACAGAGATCGTAGAAATCTACATACTCGCAAAACTAACTCTCCTTCTGAAACTAATTTTATTATTCTGAGATGTTTTACAACAAATATTGCTCAACCTCAGGCCTCTTTGCTTGCTAACCCTACACATAAGTAAACAAGCTCCCATTTTCTTTTATTTCCGAAGCGTGTCCCAGCTACCCTCCCAGTTATTAAAGTAATAGCCCCTCTTATCTGCGGGAATAAATAAACTTACCGACAGTTATGAAGATTGAATATTTTCTCAAGTTTTCATCTTCGCGACGAGTTTCATATTGTTTGTGTTTGATGAATCATTAGCCTGATTAGTTGTTGTGTTCCTGTACTGATTTTATGACTTAACAGCTGTTGCTAGCGGTGACACCTGCTACAACTCGAAAATTATCCCATGGGCACATAAAATTGGGAAAAAAATATCTTATAAATTAATCCTGGTTAAAAACTATCTGTGTACCAAATGTCATTCAAATCCGTTCAGTGGTTTTTGCAGGAAAGAGTCAAAACCTCCATCCATCCATCCATCCAATCTGTTACACTTTCTTTGTATGTTCTTCTTTCTATAATATAAAAATGGATCGCTAAATGTGTTGCTAAGCCCATAACTTGAAAACAGCTGGACCGATTCGGATAATTCTTTTCTTGTTGTGTTTGTAACCAACAGGACAAGGTTATAGAGTATATTTTTTTGTGTCCTCATGTCCTACCGTGCGAAGCTGAGACGGGCCGCTAGTTTATAAAATTTGTAGGATAATTAAAGCCATATTATGATCAGTGGAGGTTAATTTTAGTCGCTCAGTAGATAGATGTGTGACCAAAATGAATACTGTGTTTTCTCTGTGCTTCAAAAACATAGACCCTTTGGTTCTGGCTTTCATAAGTCTGTTAGACAGTCGTCGAAACACGGAACTTCACAAAACCAATTTTCCAATCTTACTATTCAGTTACTGGTTTGTGAAGGTCAAAATAGGCAGTCGCCTTTAAGTAAAATATTGGTGATAAGGTTAGACTAGAAACCGACTTTTTTTTTCTTTTTTTTTATCTTGGTAATATCATCAAATGAGTCCTCCCAACCCGGGCAGGGCGAATGGGACTGTCAGACTTGTACTGACTAAAATCCACGGTGTCCTTCATAGCCCTTTATGTTCCGGGGTCACGGTGATGGTATAAGTACCGCGAGCTCGGCAGGCTTTAGCCCTCTGAGAGGGGGCCTCGCCATTATGCTGATTCTCTTTGAGGCGCGCGAGGAACACGACGCGCCGTCGACCCGGGTATGGTCCATGGTCGGACAGCGAGTTGCCCTTTACTCGCCGCCCGTATGCCCAGACTAGAAACTGACTTGTAAATAAAATAAGTACAATAAATTGAGAACCTCCTTCTCTTGAAGTCTTTTCATAAATTCAGTGGTTATCGTTTTATTCACGTGTTTGTTTCAGAAGGTATTGATCAAATGTATAATTTTACGAATGCATTGCATAATCAGGAGTTTCCTATGTATTACAAGAAATACAGAAAACAAAAAGTGGTGGATTAGGTAACGACTATCAATTGAGAAAACACCTATTTAGATTATGTTGTGGTTAATAATAATAATAGTTTATTTAATTCAGACATTGTAGTCCATACATTCCAGAATAAAATACAAATTAAATTAAACGTAAAATAATAAGAGAAGATTAAATAGTTAAGATTTCAAGGGACTATTTAATTACTCAAAGCGTGTTATGGACTGAAAAATCATTTAGGACGAAAAATGTACATTTCAAGCTGTAGAAAATCGAAAAAATTATCCATATTTTTTATGGTTATACCAATATTAGCATACAGCTTGGCAAAGGTTTCCCGTATAACCATCCACTCTTACCTCTGTGCAGTTTTTTCTGGGTGAATCCTGCATAAACTTTTCAAGTCGTAAAAATATAAAGTCTAGTTTTCAATGCTATTCTTGGCCTTTCCAGTCAAAAAAGGTTTACCATTTAAGGTAAAGGGTTTGTATACTTTTCAGGTTTTTGGAGGGTTACAGATGTTTTAGTTTAGAAAGGAAAAAATATTAAATATATTTTTTTATAAACCAGTACGAAGTAAACATTGGAATTCTGGCTCTTCTGGGCAAAAACCCACTACTAGTTCTTCCTAGATCCATCACCTAGCTTAGGGTCAGTTTGGGTACGCTTAAACGAAACTTATAGGTACCCACAATGCATGAAGCTCAAGGGCTATTGGTTGGGACTTTTACTTACGTTACGAATTTATGTGAATTCTACTAATCGATCCATCACTGTCAGCTATTATAGACCCTTCTTTATAGGATTTACCGTTTTTGATAGTCTGTCGAAATCTCGTAATCTTTTTTCTTCTATCTACTTGATAGACATGACGCATGACGTACGGATTTATTGAGAGCAAAATGAAATTGGAAGGGATTATAATTCGACAGAGAATTATCTCATCCCTGTTTTCACACATATATTTATTTACCTTTGAAATCATCTAATAAGTTTTACTCCCAGTGTGGAGCGGGTGGGACTGTCGGACTCATACTGAAGTCAGTATGAGTCTAGTATGAGTGTAAAGACTGTTGAGGAGTGCCCGAGCATGATCGGAAGGCGAGTCACCCATTACTCGTCGTCCGCATGCCCCGTTCATTGCGCTGCTATTGCGTGATCCGTGAGCTATGATCCTTTGACGTGAACTACCTATATTTTATGCTGCGCTAGCTTTTTTTACGAAGAGCCGTTCATCGTTAGGCTCGGTATCCAGTCAAGCTGTTTGGCGCTGAATGTATGTATGTTACACGGAGTGACTGACTTTACCCCTTGGTAAGACTGGCTATCGGACTTAAAAGCTAGTCAAGTATTTCTATTATAAAGCACAACCTACTAACATTCAATAAAAATATTATTATTATCTATTAATATTGTTGAAGGAATACTTATGAGTTGGGGCTGAAGGACCTAAATAAATATGCGTTTGATACTTCGGCACTTTAGTAAACAGTCAAAGTTTGATGAAGAAACCGATCTTCTTAATCTGGATGAATTATGATTGGAATACACCAAAGATCCTTTGCTTTTATCCCTTTTGGGTTCTTTTTCAATATTTTCTCATATATGTGAGGAATTATATAACTTAAATTACCTTCAAATATACCTTTTAAAATGTGGTTTGACAGTATTTTTAGTCGAACTCTTCCGAAACCGCCGACTGAGAGTAATTTACACTCATCATCATCAGCGTGAACAGGTCCACTGCTGGACAATGGTCTCCCCCTTTAAGTCCCCGGCAAACGACAATCCACAACTTAAATAATATAAATCGGTTTTCCGCGATTATCTACACAGTCTTAAAAACATAATGCAACGACTGAATCCGTTTTTTTTTCCAGCTCCCCCATCCATCAAGATAGAAGACAAATCCAGCTGTGCTCCTAAACTACAGAGATGGTGTAGAAGCCGTCGCTGCCAGCTGTGGAGACTCCTGCTGCTGCCGTTCATCCCCATCCTGGCTCTCATCGTGCAGACCACGCTGTCTTTGAAGAGTAGCATCACCAATGGAAGAGATGTGGCTGATGTTGAGGAACAGGTTAGTGAATCGACAGCACGGATAATCCCATCTAGATTCCGCATACTAGGGACCTCTCACCCGATACAAGCCACACACTACTTACTTTTGTTGTTGTTCGTCTTTCTTGATCCTCTCAGTGTTGACCGAAAACTAAAGACGGTATGAGTCTAGAATGAGTCTAGTCTAGTTTATTTTAAACTTTAACTTGACTTGAGATTAAATACTTTTTTTTATGAAAGACGGTATATGCAGACAGCACCAGAAGAGCTTAACCAATAACACTAACGTGTGACGCTCATAAGTTGCCTTGTAAGCGGAATCTAGAAGTGGTTATGTGTGTTCTCCAACAATGATGAACGTGTAACACACTGACCGCAGAAAGTTTAGAAGCATAAAATTTTGCACAAACATCGTTTGAAAAAATTCAGCCCTTATGGCGTTCAAAAATGAGTTGAAAGTTTGAAATAAAAATGGATCTCATTCACTTGAAAATAATGTACTGAAAATCATAGGAAAAAATAAGATTTACTCTCGGAGAAAGTTGCAGGCGGAGAGCTTGTCTATACTAATAATTAAAAAGTAATTTAAAAACAAAACACCCCTTTCAAACTTGATCCTGAACGTTACATGCTAACAAAATCAACAGATGACAATATTTATCAACGTCAAAATTAATTTACGTCACCAATTTTGCTGTTCATCTAAATCTAATACATAGAACATCGACTGTAGGGTTATATGTATCTTCAATCTCATACATTTTCATGAGCTTGCGACACAAACGTCCATCAAATGTTAGTCTACCGCTTCTGACGCAAAATAAATTACTTTTAAAAATTCTCTCTACGTAAAATGGAAGGAGAATATTGTGTTTACTTGTTGCTGGGTCCTGTGATAAACTAGAATATTTTTTCTATTTACTTTGTATTTATTATTGGGAACTGACCGTAAATATATTCTAGGACTCAGGGAACGTTGGTGTTGAATGTTATTAATTTGTAGATGTTTGACAATCGTTTCTTTAATTGGAAAAAGGCCACCTCAAAACACATATAAACAGAGTGTTTCTTTTAAGTTGGCCAAAAGGGAGAAACCTGCATCCATAAGAGATACGGGAAAACTTTCTTAGGAACCTTTAGCTTCATTTTGATACTGATAATTTTGGCGTTTTTATTTTTTTGGTCAAGTGTGTGCTGTCCACAAAAATGAGTGAAATTGACCAATTTTTTTTTTAAATGCCGTTTTACTCTGTTTCATGTAAGGATCATTTCATTGTATCGGAAGAAAATAATCGCGACGGCGGAAGATGGTCAAATTCAGCAAAATATTTTTTCATGTGTTAAACTAGTTTTTTTTTTTCTATTTACTTTGTATTTATTATTGGGAACTGACCGTAAATATATTCTAGAACTCACAAACCGTTGGTTTCGAGTATCATTAGTTTGTAGATATTTGACAATCGTTTCATGTAAATTTACTGGTATTAAACTCCATTCAAGTAGGCTCAACAATTTAATAGGAAAAAGGCCACTTCAAAACACATAAATAAATAATTTCACATCTTTTCTCATGTGGTATGAAAGGAGAAACCACAGAAAGCCACCACGATCCTAACATACTCCTTTCACCTCGTCTTCGTTCATACATATGAAAACTTAAAAATGCCACTTTAGTTGTATGATAATCGCCAAATAATGAATAGTTCGACGTCCGATCAGTGACGATGGCCGCGAGCTTTGTCACACATCATCATTTCAGACGTAGGACGTCCACTCTGCGAGACATTGGCCTATAGATTTCCAGTCGGATCGGTTGGACGCGGCATGCATCCATCGCATCGGTCTTAATCAGATCGTCTGTCCACATTATAGGTGGACGTCCTACGCGCGCTTCTTAGAGCGCAAATTCGTAAAATGGTCCATTGCTATGCAAAATAAGAAATGTGGGATGTGGATTCAGTAACCATTGTGCTCACAGTCATGTCGGCCTATGGCTTTCTTTTTATTGTCTTATATCATTGTTATCTTCCTGCACTTATCCCATTTTACTTAGGGTCGGCGCAACACGTTTCTTTTGTACATTCTCCCCTATCACAAGTCATAGTATCATTTACTCCTTTTTCTTTCATATCCTTACTTATACAATCCATCCATCATTTCTTTGGTCTTCCTCTTCCTCTCCATCCATCAATATTCATGCTCATCACTCTCTTAGTCACATGAGTGTCATCCCTCCTCATATGTCCATAACAAGATAGACGATTCCCTTTAATTTTTTCTGTAACAGTATTAAAAAAAATATTCTGATTAAGTGGCCCTTTTAGGACCAATAGTCATATAAGCACGCAGTTTATGAGTCCTACGCACCGACTATTCCAAAGAAACTCACCTCAAATGTTCGTCACAATAACGTTTGTACGTGGTTTGGGAAAGGCCCAGGTTAATGGAAAGGCCTGTACTATACTGTGAATAAGCACTTGGTTATTAATCTGACACAAACCTGCCTAGATAGGTAGTATAGGTACCTTATAAGGGTAACTAGGCCTAAGTACTGGTATCATTGACGCATTTTTTAACGTCATTATGACTATGTTTTTGACACCTTTTACATTTTTATGCCTCATTTTTCTTACCTAGACTTACTTACCTGTTCTTTTCAAAATTAATCTAATATTTTCGATTTGACTACTACTACTACTTACTATTATAACACTGTAAAGTATTTTGTTTGTATTTTGCCTAATTATCATGTTTTTGAAGAGACAAGTAGGTTGAAATTGGACAAGAATCGTGACGACCTAAAAACTAGACCACCTGCAAATATAACTTACAATATCATCAATGGTGTTCTTACATGTCCACTTTGTGCTTGGAGTTTTACGGGAAAAGTTGGATATGCGAGTCACTAGAGAGCACATGAAAGGACATATCAAAGCTCTCAACCACTCTAAAAGTCATAGATTGCAGTCGCTGTGGCCGAAATCGGCTAGATGGCATCATCATCAGTTTATTGCATCACCAATGCTGACAAAACGACGAAGGAAATCGGCATATCCTAGGATCAATAATTTGAAGACATGTGACATGTATCAACCTTCACGTGGCCCCCGTGGTGGATTACAGCCCACTCCTCACAGAGATTACGCCTTTCTCTCAACTGTGGGAACAGACTGATTATGCTATGTATTTTATGTAGAGACAATAGTATCTTAATTGTTTGTACTGTTTAATGGCTTAAGGGTTAAATAAATTCACATAAAAACCTAACCTGAGGACAGGATGCGGGATATTTGTATCCAAATACTACGGTACGTCAACGACCTTCTGTACCCTTTTTTTTTTTTTTTTTTTTTTTTTTTTTTTTTTTTTTTTTTTTTTTTTTTTTTTAACGTGGTAAAATCATCAGATGAGACCTCCCACCCCGGGCAGGGCGAGAGGTACTGTCAGACTTGTACTGACTAAAATCCACGGTGTCCTTCAATAGCCCTTTATGTTCCGGGGTCACGGTGATGGTATAAGACCCGCGACCACCTTCTGTACCCTTAGCACGAGTTTTCACTCTTACTTTACAGCGCCCTGCCAGTATTTACACCGTTTTTTTAATGAAAAAATGGAACAGCGCCTCTGGTGTGCGAAGAAGGAACTAATTTTTTCCTTGAAAATTGACAATTTGAAATCGTCAAAGTTCTAGTTTAGTTTACGTCTTAAATACTGAACACTCGTGCTAAGGGTACTGGATACTTTTATCCAAATAATACGTTGTCAACGACCATCTTGAAATTTATTTCTAGTGGTACCGTATTTCACTGAATTATTATCTGATTCACTCTTCCGTGCCAAGAGGTATTGATTCCAAAGCCAATTATAAACTATAGTTGCCAGAATCTATGTAGACAGAGTAATTTCCACTGTCGGAATCTAGTAGTAAGTTTCGCATTATAACAAAACATTTTGTTGGAAGTACCACGAGTCAGGAGAAATTATTAAGATAATTGTAGTTCACGTTGAATAAAGCACGCGTAGACGTGTCGAAATGTATTACTAAAATGGAAGTGTTTTGGCCATATTACCCGGAATAAGAAATCTAGCTGTATTATGTCTTTTCGAATTGGAGCCTCGGGTAGAAGAGCGCAGTCAAGGAAGACCATAAATGCGCTGGAAGAACTTCACATTGAAGAGGGTTGCGGACTTAAAGTTATAAACACATGGATGTCTTGAAAAGTGCTAGAGTGGAGACCACGGACTAGCAAGCGCAGCGTAGGACGTCCACCAACAAGGTGGACAGACGACCTTATGAAGGTCGCCGGAAGACGCTGGATGCAGGTCGCTTCCAACCGGTACTTGTGGCGATCAAAAGGGGAGGCCTATGTTCAGCAGTGGACGTCCTATGGCTGAGATGATGATGAGGATGTCTTGAAGAGTGGGAAGTATCGGTCCTCACCAAGATGGTAGAAAGAATCTGGAGAAGATGAAGTTTAATTGTATAATGTATATGATATCTGTGTACAGGGTGAATTTTTCAACTGGGAGTGGATGGCTAAATCCGAAACTATGGGGAATATCGAAAAACGTTGAAAGGAGCCTCGAGGCTGATTTGATGAAAACTAAAACTGCATCATTGGATTTTAGAAAAATTCGAACCTGCTGATTTTGGAAAAAAAATGACGTCCTGTATTATTACACCATTCGAAAAAAAAATTAAGCTGTATAAGGATCACGAACATTAATTGAGATGGTAGATTTCAACTTATATAAAAACACAAGACGTAGAATAATTATTGTTTGTTTTGCCATTAAAAGTGTTTTCGTTGAAATAAAGCATTTGAACAAAATAGAAAAACAAGCAAAGGTCAAGAACCAAACATCTCTCAAATGCTAGGTGATACCGTTGGATTTTCAACTTTCGGCTGTAGTACAACCGTACAATATCCAGCGTGCCATTAGTTTTTAGGTTTCATTTTGGACTAAAAACAGCCCTAACTTTTCCAAATAAAAAATGTTTGCTAATAGTTTTCTAGCAAAATTGTCTTTGAATTTAATCTAGGATATTATTACAAACAAAAACTATAGACCCCTTTTTTTAAGATTTACCCGGCGGACTTGAGGTTCCTTGATGGGACGCACTTTTTATCTAGATAAAGTTTCTATGGGATAATTTTCGAGTAAGGCCCTTTGCACACTAGGCGACTCAAGTCTCCGATACCTTACGACTTTTGCATCTATTGAAACGTGCTTGTGAACGAATCTCTATGAATTTGTATTGCGATAGTCACCTCGATATAAATAGCAAGGTATTAGAGACTTCGCAAGACGATCTCCGGCCACCGTAGGCGCGGGCATGCGGACAGCGAGTAAAGGGCAACTCACTGTCCGACCATGGACCATGCCCGGGGCGACGGCGCGTCGTGTTCCACACGCGCCTCAAAGAGCTGTCAGCAAAATGACGGGGCCCCTCTCAGAGGGCCAAAGCCTGCCGGGCTCGCGGGACTTATTTCTATAACCGTGACCCCGGAACATAAAGGGATACTGAAGGACACCGTGGATTTTAGTCAGTACAAGTCTGACAGTACCTCCCGCCCTGCCCGGGGTTGGAGGTATCATTTGATGATTTTACCAGGCTAAAAAAAAAAAAAGGTATTAGAGACTTGCGTCGCCTTGTGTACGTAACGAAGGGGCTGACATGCAAGTGAAACCACAGGCAAAAGCAAGTAATTATACGTGCTCTTCCATACCGCAGAGGGGACTCGAAAGGCAAATACCAAACACTCTAGTCTTGAACATTATCGATCTGTTTTCTTCATTGCAGTTTTCAAACTGGACGTATCTGAATAGGTTATTGTTAAAACTTGGCATTTGTAAGCACTTTGATACTTGTAAGATGTCATTGTCATATTCATAAAGTTATGAAATGTTTGCGACTAATTTCGTTAACATTTCATATCTTGATGGATTTCAGTTGAAAAATATTTAAGTCTTTAGATTTGCTCTGTCGTCATAAAATTGTCTATGACGTCTATGTCTTCAACAATAGGGTACTATCAAATATTTGACACGACAAATAGTATGGTATATTTTTCGTGAGCTGTCAAAACATGATTCGAACTTAGATTTTTATAGCATCTGCTAACAGGGGGCCAATTCTCGGTTGTCGAGATGGTTTCAAACGTTTCTAATGACGTAATTTTTCGACCAATGTTAAATGTTGCTATGTCAAATTCGCCATTTGTCGAAGGCTCATATCGAAATCTGGAACTTTACACTAATATCGAAAATTGTATAGGATCGTTGGATGTATGAACTTATCTTAGCCTTTTTTTTTTCGGGCAAGCGACATACTCTACATAAGTATGACAAGGGCACATTTAACGATTTAAATCTTTGGCAAGATGTGTTCATGAATGAGATGTTCGTTAGCAAAGTTTGTTGGTATTACAATGCTTCCACAGTAACTAAGAAGAACAAGTTTCCTTGTACACAATAGACCATAACCTTTGTCTCAGTATAGTTAGCAAGTCAAAATACACAACGAAAATCTGTTCATTACATAGATGGTTTCTGTTAAGAGCTCTTTAAAATTGCGAAAATGATCATTGTTGTTTTTTTTAATATATTAGGTCAGCTGTACAAGGACTGCTTGTACCAGTCAGTATCAACTGCTCGAGCAGATAAGAACCGGGGTTCGGTGAGGCCTGGCAGTCGCCAGGCATACACAAACAGCTCATGCAGTCAATAATAACTGATAGCTGATTAAAACAGTCTGTGTATAGCCAGTTTAGATTTGAAAGAACCCTGAAATAACTGTTTTAAATACGTCAATTTGATATTCGAATGAGGTTCAAATGTTACAGGTTGCGAGACCGTTGTGAAGGTAACCGTGACCCAGGGACGGAATAGATTTTTAGACAGTAAAAGTCTGACAGTAACATCCGCTCCACCCAAGACGGGAGAAATCATGATGGTTTCCTCATAATGTTTTCTTCATCCGTTTTCTTCTTTTAAAAAAAAAACGCTAGCGCTCACCTGGATTTTCTCTTGTATCATGGGTGTGTTTACAAACATAGGTACACAAAAATCCAGAACCGCAGCAACTACTTGTAGGTCATACGAATATTGTATTTTATGCGCGGATCGTACCCATGACACACTGCTCAGCAGTGGAAAGCTCAGTCACTTAATATTTAGACTGGCCTGTTGGTCTAGTGGTTAGTGACCCTGACTGCTATGCCGGAGGTCGTGGGTTCGATTGTCACCAAGGACAAATGTTTGAGTGATGAGCACAATCATTTGTTCTGTGTCTGGGTGTAATTTATCTTTAATATGCATGTATTTAGAAATATATAAGTATGTTTATCAGTTGTCTAGTACCTATAACACAAGCTCTGCTTGGGACTAGATGACGTTGTGATAGTTATGGAATATTATATTATATATATATTATTGTACCAAATTAATCTTTATTAGTGAGCAGTGGTGACCCAGTGGTATCGCCTCCAACTTACGAGTTGTATGTCGTGGGTTCGAACCCAACCTGGCACATTACTTAGTGTAATTTATTTCATCACCACTGCCTTCAAAACGGTGAAGGAAAACATCGTGAGGAAACCGACATGTCCTAGAACCGTCAAATTCGAAGACATGTGACATCTGCCAACCCGCACTGGGCCTGCGTGGTGGATTATGGCTCACTCCCTCTCACAAGAGAGGAGGCCTGTGTCCCAACAGTGGGAACGTTAAAAGGCTGATGATGATGATGATGATGAATCTTTATTGTTTTGTTGACAGGTCAGCAGAGCAACAGAACTTGGGAAGCTGGTGACGAGGTTGCAGCAAGAAAGATCCGAAGTGGCCTTCTTCATCTTTACCAATGGGAGCACGTTGAGGTAAGCAAGATACTCAAATTGCTTATTGCAAATACACTTGTAGGCAGACAGTCAGTTTGGAAAATTGTGGGACGTTTGCTCATCCACAGTACCTCAGTGGCTCAAGTCGAAAATTTTCGAGCAATGCGTGTATTGCGAACTACGGACAGCAGCAGTGTGCCTGCATCCGGCTCGAAGGACCATGTTCATGATTTCTTCAGGTTTATCTATGTAAATTTTCTGAAAAGCTAGTCGTCTTTCATTTTATCTCCCACTGAAAAACCTGAAGAAATCATGAACATGAGTGATGACGTATGCCCCTGAAACGCGTTACCTACTTAAAAGTAGTTTCAATCAATCAAATTCCTCTAGTTTCAAGTAATGGTTGAGTATTGAGTGACGATCTGTAATACGAAACGTAGTAGTCTAATTAATAAAAACTTTATTTTTGAATTGTCTTTTTTATATTTACTATGGACAATAATAACATGCCACATCGTTCTCACATAATGTACCATCTGTTGATGAATGATGTAACAAAAGTTTTGTAATGATTTTGGCTATTGAAAAGAGTGTCCATGGAGTTTCTAGCTCATTCTTCTCCATAGAGATCTTGGATGAACGCTTTGGAATGAGCACCTACGGTACTTTCACAGTTTTTATGTCTTGTGACTGGGACTGTAGCACCATAACTATTTTGTACTAGTTTTATTTTTATGTCTTTTTGACAATTCAACAGTGCCTGTAATGGCCTAATTGAAATAAACGCTTTGATTTTGAGTCTGTTACTATGGACCTCATTAGTAAGCTCAAATAGCCCAACAAGCTATGGGCCTCCCCATGGCTTGGGCTATTTGCTTGCTGGGAGTCTCTCTACGTGATCGAACCAAAGGTACTGAGCATCATAGTGTACAAACGACGAACAAATTTTTCCATCAAATTAAGGAAAAAATTTCTGTTACTATAAATGACACAAAAGTGTGATGTCATAAGACCTCAAGACCTCAAGACCCAACAACTAGGTACTCTATAAATAAAAATAAGACTGATAGGGTCCTTTCACCGATTTGCATCATTCAAAAAACAACTCAGAAAACCCAGGTATTCTTTCAACAGAATATTATGAAATCATAACCACAATGTTTTAATATACCTATATAAATATTATTATGTGTTATTTTATTTATAACAAAAATAATTCACATTTTATGGTTGGGACGCTGATTCATAATAGTATTTTCAAGGGACAGGTTCATTGGCATAAGAAAAATCGTAATAATTGTTGTGAAACTATATTTCGCAATGTTTTTTGAGTGACATAGCGTGTTGCGTCGTTGACTAATCATATTATTTATGTTATTAAAATATTTTCTTATTTAAACCTATGTATCCTGCTTAAGTGTGTTAAGTTTAATTAAAATTGGAACAGGCAAATCTAAATAAAATTAGATATTCAACAAAAATCTTCATGATAAAATCGGCATCTTTGAAAATCTATAATCCTAGTAAGCAACAAAAACGGATCTATGTGCCCGACTCCACGAGGTATCCATTATTGTTATATACTCAAACCTTTTCCAGAATGTAACAAACACTTT
The DNA here is from genome assembly GCA_028554685.1 of Agrotis ipsilon. Classification (NCBI taxonomy): domain Eukaryota; kingdom Metazoa; phylum Arthropoda; class Insecta; order Lepidoptera; family Noctuidae; genus Agrotis; species Agrotis ipsilon. Next base: position 14,430,113 of record CM052969.1, on the reverse strand, counting down.
TCTAGAAACCACATCACAATCGGTTCAGCCAAACGCGAGATAATCGCGGACAAACATGTAATTGTCTCTGAAAATCTACAATCCAAGTAATCAAAAACGGATCAACGTGGGCAACGTCACGGGATAGCTATTTGTGTTGTATACTAAAACCTTTCCGGAATATAATGAATACTTTCAAAGGTCGAACAGAGAACCTGCTTTTTTTTAAAGTCGGTTAAAAAGCACATGTTTTGTATGAAATGCCGTATACGTACACGCCATGTCCACTATGGAGGAATCATATTCTTTAAATCTTTCAGATCAAATCTGTCGCAACGGTTTGCGAGCACCAACAGAGCTATGGAGCAGATGGGTGCTCTTCCGATGCTGGTCTTCAAAAACCGGTCTAAACCAGTGGATGGAGATGCGTTCAGAGCTGAACTTGAAGAATTGAGGTATGTTCATAAAAATTGCAAAAGTTTCCAAAGATTTTTTTTCAAAAATTCCGAATTTGAATTTTCTCACTCTTTGATAAGTAGACGTGTCGATATTAATAACATCAAGTCATCTCAGAGTATTTAGGTACTCTTTTAGTCCGACAACGAATCAACGAAGATACGGGCCCATACGAAATTTACTCTTAGATCTTAAGTGCACCCTACCTTCTATTTATTAACTAACTAATCTACTGTCACTAAATGATCTAATCAGTAACTGATCTGATAAACGTAACTGATATTAAATGTAGAAATACGGTTTCTGCTGAGTTAAGTACCGACTTTCTTTATGTTATAAGTTTTCTTGCTTTTATGCCAAATAAAACGTTTCTTTTCTTCGACAAAGGTCAATGACACTTTGACAATTACACCGCAGCTAAGCGTTCAAAGTCTAAATGAAGACAGGTGGTACTGATTTTCATTAAGACACTAATAAAATTGGAAGTATCGGCTTCCATTGCTGTTTATCTCGATTAGTCTTGATAAAGAAAGCAATATGTTTGCTCCGTTCACCTGCAAGCAATTTATCGTCAATACTGGGATCCAATTCTGTGTATTTGCTACAAACAAATAACGTGGCTTGAGGAGATTGAGGGAATTTACTGGCTCGTCGCTTTTTATAAATGTAGCTATTTTTTTTGCTGGGGTGTGAATTTATAATAATAACTAGCCACTGCCAGCGGTTTCACCCGCTACAACTCGATAATTATCCCACGGGAACATAAATTGGGATAAAAACTATCTTATGTGTTAATCCAGGTTATAAGCTGTCAGCTGTACCAATTTTCATTCACATCCGTTCAATAGTAAAGTAAAGAGTAACAAACATACATCTACACAAATACACAAACAAACTTTCACGTTTATAATATTAGTAGGATAATATTCCACAACTATCACACAACGCCATCTAGTTTCTAAATACATATACATATTATAGATAAATTACACCCAGACACAAAACAAAATGATCGTGCTCATCACACAAACATTTGTCTTGGGTGGGAATCAAACCCCCCCCGGCATAGCAGTCAGGGTCACTAACCACTAGGTCACCAAGCCAATTGCAATTAACTCCTATAAAAACAAACCTCGGAATAGTTCATTCAACCAACTCATCGTTCAGAGCCCGACCTCAAGGGCGTTTGAGGTTCTAGCATGAAATCCACGTATTTGGCCTACTTGAAGAACATTTTTTTTCCATTAAATTAATGCCAAGGTTGTTAACGCCAAATTTCCCCAAAAAGGTTAAACTCGTGCGCGGTCCTTTGACCTCGGGATGGTTTCAAGTTGTGATATTTTTCCTCTCCGTTGATAGGTGGGGTTTCGAATATTATTTTTTTTCATTTATGAATACGAAAATTTACAACAAATTAAATTAGTTTGAGAATTTGTTCCACACTATTCTTTTCTGATTAATTTCGTTGTAGGATCCAAGACAGGTAAATTCATTCTCCGGGACACGTCGAAATTCATTGTCTCGGTGCTTTTCTGGTGGTTGCCACTGTTGACTCTGGCTCTCAGGAGTTGCAGTGGTTTGGGAATAGTGTGGTGTGTTTGTCCCAAATAAAAAATACTTTGAATACAATTTTCTTGTTACTAACACGATTATGGTTAACGTGTGTCAACTTATGGTTATCCTTTTGCTTTTTAGGTTACCTCTTTATAAGAGCCGACGATTCGTGAGAAGTAATTTAATAATATTTATGTTTATTAGTTCTTGTAAATCTGAATACCTTTCCAAGATAGCATCAAGATTCGTCATGGGACATTGACAGACGATGTGTAAACAAATGACCTCATACCTTGTGGTTGAAAGCCCCAATGATTGATGAAATAACAACATAGCTGACGCCTATTTTAGGTGTAAAAATTATCATTATGAGTCCTCTCACCCTGTTTGGATCGGAAGTGACTGACAGACTTTTACTGACTAAAAAGACACATCTTGATACGCGTGCTGAGGCCCTAAAAAGTAGTTTCTCGTTCGCATACATTTTATTTCGTTAATTCTATTTTAGAAGCCATGCAATTAGAAATGGGTTTTATAATATCAAAGTAAAAACAAGTATTTCATAAGAAAATCGCGTTCGAATTTAGTTAAGTGATTAATTCATCTTTTTGACCGGTCATTATTAATAATACCCGACGGCCAGTGGACAATGTAACAAGTCAGTGTTTGAGATAGCTTGAATTTATCACTTGGACTGGGCAGTATGAATAATTCCCCACTAGTAGCCGGGCAATGTGATAAAATGGACCGCGGCTGTGCCTTGCAATTACACTGCCTACCTCCGCTCGACGGAGCCCCGCTTCGCGGGGCTCTTAATTCTGTTGGCAAGGTTTAAAGGTAGCTAACACGAAGGGGATGGCGGGGTCTTCCTGAACCCACCGTCCCCTTCGAACATTACGTGTCTGAGTCAGGGTGCCCAAGTCCCGTGCCTCTTCGCTCTTGCACCCTTGGTCAAATTGCTTCTTACCTCCTACCAAGTTATCTCGACGGAGCCCCGCAAAAACACAACCATGCACCTATTTTATTACTTTGACCAAGATAGTGAAAAAAAGTGATAAATCATTTGTTATTTTAAACACATTTCCCAATTGAATCGGGCATTGTGAATACAGACCGGCCTTTATTAATAGTGCCCGAACTTGTCGAATTGCCCGTAACACATACCCTTTATTGAGTCTATGTTACGGGCATATTGCTCGTGACGGTACTATAAAAATATCATTATCTAAGTAATTATGCTACAGGAGCAAAGTTGTGTTCCGGCTCTGAAGTTCCGTAGATCGATCTGGGTCCTCTTTCAAAGTTTTTATCACGCAGCGCCTAAGGTAACTTAACTATGTTGATTACCTGCTTCCTGCCTGGTGGCGGATTTAATTTGTATTTTTAGGGTTCTGTAGTCTGAATAATCAAGGTACGAACCTTACTTATGGTTTGGTCTCTTTTGAGAGGTACAAGTTGCAATTTGAAGTGGCAATGGGCAGGCCACATCGCTCGTAGAACTGACAGCCGATGGGGAAATAAAGGTTCTCGAGTGGCGACCACAGCCCAGAAGACGCAGCGTAAGTAGGCCTCCCTCTTGGTGGACCGACGACATCGTGAGAGTCGCGGGCAACCAATGGATGCAAGTGGCGAATTGTAGTTCGGCGTGGCGGTCTAAGGGGGAGGCCTATGTTCAGCAGTGGACGTCTTCCGGCTGATGATGATGAATATGTTTTAATCGGGTGGTAATTTTAGTACGTAAATAAAATATTAACTTGCGAAAGCCCTTATAAAATCCACATAATATCTTATTTTTTATGTTATTCACTTTAAGTAATATTTATGTAATCTATTCAGGCTATCTAGGTGAGCAGTGGGTAACTCATCGTCTGATAGGGCCAGACCCGAATCGACTGCTCCAAGCGTCAAAGGGACTGTTAGGTACGATACAGTCCAACCTGTAAGAACATTGAAATGTATCAACATTAATTGCAGTTCATTTTTGCATGCAAACTTATCTCCGTCGGCATCCCGTGATACGTAGCGACGTGTCTCGTAAGTTGCATGCAAATATGAACTGTAATTACTGTTGATACGTTTCAATGTTCTTTTCCGCATTGTAAAATTCCGCCCGGCTCGGCCGATTGGTCTGAATCGTACCATAGCATATCTCACGAGGCCTGACACGACCAAATGTCAGCCAGGGTTTCCGAAATCTTTATAAAGTGTAACAATGTGGTGGGTGACGTGTGTTTTAGTCGGTAATAGTTCCTTCCGCTCTCCCTAGAGAGATGTGTGGTGATCTTAATGAAGCAAACAAAAATGAGTGAGTTATTTTTTTACTTCGCTGAGGTTATTTTTTTACTTGATAAAATCATTCAATGAGTCCTCCCGTCCTGCTCCGGGGTGGGAGGACTGTCAGACTTGTACTGACTATAATCCACGGTGTCCTTCAATAACCCTTTATGTTTCGGAACACGACACGCCGTCGACCCGGGCATAGTCCATGGTCGGACAGCGAGTTGCTTTTTACTCGCTGCCCGCATGCTCGCGCCTACGGTGGCCAGAGATCGTCTTGCGACTTCGCTGATGTTAGAGGGAGTTCCATGTAAAACATATACAGAGTGATTTTTCAACTGGGCATTGATGACTATATCTGAAACAAAAAGTTATATCAAAAAACGTTAAAAGGAGTCTCGAGGGCGATTTCACGAAAACTAAAACTGCATCATTGGACTCTAGAAAAGTCAATAATCCTGACTAGGAATCGAACCCGCTGATTTTGTCAATAAAGACACCATTCGATAATGTTGTTAATAAGGATCAAACTGTGGGAAGTAATCATTTACGGCAGGGTTAGCCTGTTACAAATATCATCATCATCATCATCAGCCGGAAGACGTCCACTGCTGAACATAGGCCTCCCCCTTAGACTGTCACGTCGAACGACAATTCGCCACTTGCATCCATCGGTTGCCCGCGACTGAGAGTCGCGGGTAAAGCGATGTAACAAATAATTATAATTATAAAAAAGGTCATATTTGTCTGGGCACGGAACCCTTCTCCCGATACGGCACCTCAGTAATTGGCCAGGTTGTTTTATTCAATCTCGTGATACTAGATCGATCATACTACAAAGTTCAGAGGCGACGTGAACTTCGAACGAGTGATCACTTTCAAAACAACTGAAACTTTTCCTCTTGCTATTTTTGTGTCAAAGAACAAAAATATTAAGTCTAGTTTTGTACTAGGTAAGCAAGAATGAAAAACTGAAGAAATATGCAAATCCTCCACTCTTGAATTTCATCATCATCATCATTTCAGCCGTAACACATCCACTGCTGTACATAGGCCTCCCCTTTAGACTTCCAGTAGGACCGGTTGTAAGCGGCCTGCATCCAGCGTGATCCTGTGGCCTTCATAAGAATGTCTGCCCACCTAATGGGTGGACGTCCTAAGTTGCGTTTGCCGGTGTGTGGTCTCCATTCGAGAACCTTACGGCCCCATCGGCCATCAGTTCTGCGTGCTATATGGCCTGCCCACTGCCATTTCAACTTTCTTATTCGTTGGGCTATGTCGGTAACTTTGGTTCGTCTACGAATCCCCTCATTCCTGAGTCGATCGTGCAGAGAGACTCCGAGCATAGCCCTCTCCATAGCTCATTGTGCGAAAGGAAACACAATGACTCTCGTCACCATCTTCGCAAACTTTTCCATCTTGCGTGTTTTCTTTCTATTTTTCCCCATAAATAAGTTTAAAGAACCTAGCCCATTATTTCAAGTTTCTCACGGATAACAGTGTGCCTAGTGCGAGTTATTTTACGTAGACGCAATAGAAACGTTCAACCGCGTTTGGCGCTTTCATTGGTTGAGAGTTCTCACATCCTTGAAGCGGGGCAATAAGAGCGCCAAACGCGGTTAAACGTTACTATCGCGTCTACGTAAAAAAACTCGCACTAAGCACACAGAACCCTAAACGTGCAAACAACATGCAAAAAAGTAACACACACACTATATTAAATTATAATATTATAATACACCACTAACTCTAATCGCATTAATTTATCGAAAAGCATGCAACATGCAGCATAATATTTTCCATAGTATCTAATGGTGTTTCTAATACACCATAATGGATATTATAATCGCTGGCACACCTATATTAATGTGTTTGTATGGCTCGTTAAAATCCCATGAGCGAGCACTCATGTAGATGGGATAATCGTTGGCAAATATAATGTTTGTTGAGCAATACAGAAGGGGTGATTATTATGTTTGCTGTGCTACACATAAGGGGTGATTTTATGATTGTTTGAAGAGGTGAGGGGAGATTTCCTTCAGGAAGCCTTCGCGCCTTCTTGGAGCTATTTTTAAACATATTGTATGCATTTGCGCTTTTCCAGTGACTGCTCAATCCGGGGAAATCATTTCGAATCTCCCCCTTGAAAACTTGTTCGTTGATAAAAATATAAACCTACTAAATAAAGGGGAGTTTTATGAAAATTTCAGTTCTCTAGGCCAAGCAGTTTTTTTAATTGGTAGTTAAGGTAGATGATCAAGAGGGTCTCGAGAATCTTACAAAGGCTAAGGCCCGGTATCCACCAAAGCGGAGAGGAGAGGAGATGTGTTTGAATAACCAATCAGATGTCAACTGAAGCTAAGCGGAGAGGAGATGTGTTTGAATAACCAATCAGATGTCAACTGAAGCTAAGCGGAGAGGAGATGTGTTTGAATAACCAATCAGATGTCAACTGAAGCTAAGCGGAGAGGAGATGTGTTTGAATAACCAATCAGATGTCAACTGAAGCTAAGCGGAGAGGAGATGTGTTTGAATAACCAATCAGATGTCAACTGAAGCTAAGCGGAGAGGAGATGTGTTTGAATAACCAATCAGATGTCAACTGAAGCTAAGCGGAGAGGAGATGTGTTTGAATAACCAATCAGATGTCAACTGAAGCTAAGCGGAGAGGAGATGTGTTTGAATAACCAATCAGATGTCAACTGAAGCTAAGCGGAGAGGAGATGTGTTTGAATAACCAATCAGATGTCAACTGAAGCTAAGCGGAGAGGACATGTGGACATCTGATTGGTTATTCAAACACATTTCCTCTCCTCTCCGCTTTGGTGGATTACGGGCCTAAGTGTAAAACGCACAGGATGGGGTTCGACGTTGCTTGGGTAAGCCTGGCTGTCAACAGGAGCGGGGCGTAGAAACAGAGAAATATTAACATACAGGATTGCATCAAATTCCGCCTTCCACAGTATTGCAATAAGATTGCCGAATGCTTGATATTTATTCACTCCGCAGCTTCGCATTGCTCTTTTAGACAGGCAGCCTTAAGCTAGTAGTGTCCTTTTCGAAATGGACCCCCCCGACGTGTAAAGGGTAACTAAGTAAAGGGTTACTTAAGGGTAACTAATAATAAATGCTATTTCTTTCTTTTTTAACTGAAAGAACATGGTTGTTTTTTAGTCAGTCAAGTCTGACAATCAAGTAAACACTTGAGCATAAGGAACTGTCGGATTCCCAGAGCGGGAAATCCCAAATATCCTGTTATGATAGTGACATGATTAAATTGATTTATTGGTAGCTTAAAGCCTGTTATCCTTTAAAGAGTAGGCAGGAGTGAACAGAAGCCAGCCTTCCAGGAAAAAAACATAATTTCCACTTTGTTTTTATTCATGCATGCATAATAAAACACATAGGGTTAAAGTCCGGAGCATTCACGTTTACACACAAATATCTTCCTTGTAGAGTTTACATAAGGATAATATTCATGTAAAAACAGCAACTAGACACGTCACAATAAAAAAGTCAAAGAACAATGGTCACTTATTAACAAAACCACAGTTGTTTTTCACATTCTATTCATTGCTCAGTTGAAGTGTTTGTGCCCATTATTCTTTACCAATAAACCCATTAAATTGAAAACACGTCTGGGTGCATAAAGAACAATAACATGGAATATCTAGATTTTTATTCACCTATTAATGTACATACCCTCGCCATAAAATGATCGTTAAATTTTTATAGGCAATTCATTGAAGAAATCGTAAAAAAACTAGGGAGTAGATACCTAAGAGAATAACATTTTTGTAGACGTAAATGTAGGTATAATTATTATTGAAATGACCAACCAGGGCAAGTATCTACTAATAATTCATTGACCCAATAGAAGGGATCCGTCAAATGGACACTGGTCAACTGTCACTCGAAAATAACGTTTGGCAATAAAACACTTTGGGCAAATTAATTTTGAGTACCTAGTGTATACTTTCTTCATTCTCTTGAAGAGTTACTATCAGAATTGATAATAATGTAGGACAATTGCTATACCTATGGACGCTTTTACCTGTTCTAACAGAAACAAACTGGATTTTTTTAGTGTTAGAAAATTTTGACCACGTGAGAAATGTCTTGAGGACAATCTAGCACTAACTTTTAATTAAATCTTGCACGTGTACATAAATTATGGAAATTCTTGGATATACAACATGTCCCAAAATTCAACGATAAGCCGGTACCAGAGGATGGACTTACTAATGACCACTCGAGAAAAAAAAAGAAAAAAAAAATACCTCTACTTTTTTTTAAATTACTTAAAAAAATGGAAATTCTTTGAAAATGTATACCCCTTATGACACTTTTAACTACCATGACCATAATTTTTCAAATATTTCAGTTTTTTTGTGTGTATCGGCAACCTAGGTAGTACTACTATTCACCATAATCTTTGAAAATTACAGAATTTTCGTAGTTTTATACAAAAAAACAACCAAAAAAAATATTTCCCTAAAATTTTGAAAGATTTTAACGTTCAGTACACTTTAACTCATCGTAGTGTAAAAAAAAATATGGACACTACTGGAAATGAGAAATTGATCGGGCTCATCAGTATGAAAAATCATTTTTTTTTTTGGAATTTCCTAAATTTTCCTAACAAACATTGTTCAGTAACATGGGCTTAGTTTCCCCACGAGAGGTTTTGCGCTATTAACGTTACACGCTGTATATGACGAAGTTTTGTGAGAATGCATGAATGGCTGTTTGATACGTTTTCAAGAAAAAACGGCGTAATTAAAATTAAAAACCTGGATTAACATGTTGGTTATTTTATATTAACGGCATATCAAATACCTACCTTATATTTACGTTTATCCAGGTTTCGAATATTTTACGATCTAATGGGATAATAATTGTCAAAGAGCGATTACGAACTTGATCTTGTTACATAAAAAAGTACATGTACACCATTGAGCTATTATTACTACGTATAGAGACGACACCACGCATCACCACTGTGTCCCATCCAGGATGAGTGCACGCGCCTAGAGCACGCCACAAAGCTGTCAAACAACTGAATGTACTTGTGCGCGTTGTCTCATCCTGGATGGGACACAGTGGTGATACGTGGTGTCGTCTCTATACGTTGTAATAATAGCTCAATGGTGTACACCTTTTTTATTATGTAGCCATTTTGTTAAAACGCTTTCGTGATTGAATATCTAGAGGAAAATTATAAGTTTCAGTTTTTTTAAGGAAAGAAGTGGTGTGATGTAAATATTCATGGCAATGGAATGTTAAAATATAAAAATAAACTAATTTTAAAACAATGATTCACCTAAGAAGGATAAAAGCAGAAGCACTATATAATATAACGTAACATTTTAATATTACCATGATTATCGGATTTTACATAATGATCCTACATAAAGAAAATAAAATCACGAATGACTGTGAAATAATCGTGACTAATATTATATTAAAATAAATTTTATTCATTTATCACCCAAGCCTCAACAACGTTTTTTTTAGCGAGGTAATCGTGGTGGTCAAATGAGTCCTCCCTCCCCGGGCAGGGCGGGAGGGACTGTCAGACTTGTACTGACTAAAATCCACGGTGTCCTTCAGTATCCCTTTATGTTCCGGGTTCACGGTAATGAGATAAGTCCCGCGTACCCAGCTTTGGCCGTCTAGAGCCCGCCGTCATCATGCTGCAACGGTCTTTGAGGCGTGCGTGGAACACAACGCGCTTTCGACCCGGTCCATGGTCGGACAGCGAATTGCCCTTTCCTAAAGCGATTTTGACGAATTTAGCTCTGAGATAGATGACAATGTTTACAGGCTACTACAGCATCTAGGTTTATATACATATAAACATATAGGTACTTTTATTATATAGCTGAAGAGTTTACTTGTTTAGTTAAGCGCTCTAATCTCAGGAACTACTAGTCTGAAATGAAAAAAAAATACACTTCAGCTGTATAATATTAAAATGGAAAATAATCTTGTTTTATTACAAAGGTTTGGCCATAATCTACCTGATATAAGGCCACGATGCGTCATTGAACACGTGCCTGTTAGTATTTTTCTAAGAAATGTTTTGGACTGGTTGCAGTTGGGCACTTTATTTTACATTTAAGGTAAAACCAATTGCTTTTGATATCAGTAATTGAGTGAATCATTAAGATCCCAGGCTTTTCCCAAATACCTACACCAAAAAGTTTTTAATCACTAGCATACGCTGTTCGTTTTTTTTTTTAATTTATGGAATAAGAATTGAACTGTTTTCTTGTTTTTAATTGTAAATCTTTCTTGTTAAATAAAGAATGTGAAAACAAGATGAAATCATAATATAATCTACCGTAAGTGCCTATTCACACGATCGTGTTTTTCTGAGCGTTAAAAAATCGCCGGAAATAGAACACATTTAGGTCAAGGTCACGAACAAGGGATGACTAAAAAGTGAAATAATAAAACTGTCAAATATAAAAGATGACTCACATCTCTTAATGTTCCCCGACGTCCCGTCAATTATTAGCTAATTAGTTCAAAGGAACAACGGGGATTTTTATGTCTAATTTTATACAATCCCGCTGAATGTGGGGATTTTTTAAAAACTTTTTCTCTTTTTTTGCTAGGCTCTCACATCATGGGTCGCGGTCGCGGAATTGTCTGTGGAGCAGTGGTGGCCCAGTGGTATCCGTCCCGATTTACGAGTTGTAGGTCGTGGGTTCGAACCCCGCCAGGCGCATTATTTTGTGTAGGGGAACCTGTTGTACCTAGGACAGTTTTTCAGATATTATTTTTTTACTGAGATTCCACGTGTTGTATACCCATATTTGCATATTTTGAAAGGTCAATTATTTGAGTATTCACCACAAAAATATCGAGAATGTATATGCCACACTAACATGTGTTTTATATACTTAAAAAAAAATGGTATTTAAGTCCGAGGTACAACAAACCCTATGTACCTCGGCCAGTACTACGGTGTACCTAGGACACAACGAGAATTGGGGAGTAATTTAAGAAAACTATAACTTTTCATAGCCAAAATCATTTTATTCGGTCTAGTGAAATATTTAACAAAAAATAACTAGCAAATTTTGAATAAAATCAAAGCAATACTCGTATTTTTTTTTTCTTAAAAAACAATTTTTTTTAACAAAAATATCAGAAACTTTTAATCACTGTTTTATCACAATGACAATTTTTAAAATTATTACATACATACGCCAGTACATCAAGCTACCCCAATCTGTCAAATTCCTTTTTCGGTTCAGCCAAAAGCGAGATAACAGTGGACAAACATACAATCGACTTTGAAAATTTACAATCTCAGTGAACAAAAATGTAGCCTTCAGGGCAACGTCACGGAATATCCATTAGTGTTATATACTAAAACCTTCTCCAGAAGGTAACGAACGCTTAACTGAAAACCGCATCAAAATCGATTCAGCCAAACTTGAAATAATCGCGAACATACACACAAACAAACATACAGGTCGAACTGAGAACCTACTTTTTGTTTTGAAGTCAGTTAAAAATATTTAAATAGTTCAACTGGCGTTCTTTTCTTCTTCTCTTTGCTTTTATGCATGATTCCTGAAATAATAAATGTATTTGAATAGGAATGTATTACCGGAATATGAAACAGTTTGATCAGATGTACCTTGGCCACTGCCAAGGTACAACTGATCGACAGTGACCGAGGTTCAACACCAGTCCAACTTCAACAAAATGGGTGGATTTCAAATATTTTGAGGTTACTTATCCCGCAAGTTTATGATTATTTTAACACTTACTAAACTAAAGAACCAATAGCATATACAAGTTAAGTGACAATTATAATACGTTGAGAGCTATCAGACTGCAAAGTAAATTAGGAATACTTACTTGTCTCGTGAAAAAAAGTTTTGACGTCGATAACACCAAACACCTGCTTAATGGCGGTAAGTGACTAACTGCTCATTGAATAGTTGGTAGTGATGTACCGAATACCAAAACTATAACAATTTAGCATTGCGGCAACATTTAAAACGAGCCTAATGGCCTAGGTACATATAGTGCCAAGGTACAACAGGTTCCCCTAATTTATTTCATCACCACTGCTCTCAAAACGGTGAAGGAAAACATCGTGAGGAAACCGGCATGTCCTAGAACCAAAAATTCGAAGACATGTGACATCTACCAACCCGCACTGGGCCCGCGTGGTGGATTATGGCCCACTCCCTCTCACAGAGAGGAGGCCGGTGTCCCAGCAATGGGAACATAATAGGTTGATGTTGATGTTGATGAATTGTCTGTAAAGGTAAATGTGAACCGGGAACCCAAAAGGATATTGTACTAAAAGACCTTCAGCTCCCCAGTCCGGGAGGTCTCATTTGATGTTATTACCACCCAAAAAAAGGCTGTATATAATACCGTTCATTCACCTTTCTTCATGAAAACCAATTACTTATTTTTCTGCTGAACCAAAATTGACTTTTAATTGGAGGTAAACGGTCAAAGACATGAGTCACGTTGTAGGTATAATATACCATATTACAATAGTAGGAAAATACTAATTGGTACTGGTCACTGGTCTGGTCAGTGTAACGTCTCCAAGGTCTTTTTACATTCACCCAGCGCGTGTGAGGTAGGAGGTAAAAAGAAGCTTTGATTGATTGGATTAGTATTTTATAGACAGTCAGACGGAGTAAAGATGATTTATTTTGGGGAAAGAAAATTTTCTGACTGCAAGTGGGATTCGAACCCGCTTCTTCTGGATTGGTACTCCAGGCGCCTTAACCAACTAGGCCATTGCAATCCACACCTGCCTGCAAGCTGAAATTGTCTATTCCACGTTTTGAACGCTTTTCGCTGCTGGTGGTGTTAAGGCGTCTGAAGTAGGTACCTATCCAGAAGACGCGGGTTCGAAACCCAATTGCAATCTGAAATTTTTCTTTCCTCAAAAAAATCATCTTTACGATGCGCGTCGCATGCGTTAATGTGTTTAAAAATAATAAATAAGTCAAAAGAGTTATGTAAAAGGTTTTTCAGGGTTATTTTATAAGCTTGAATATATATTAGTACCAAACTCTTTGGCCATATATCTTCACCATCGTCATCGTTAATCTTTAAAATGTTCATAGGTACTGCTGGGACACAGGCCTCCTCTCTGTGAGATCCCAGTGGGCCATAATGTACCACGCGGGCCCAGTTAGGGTTGATAGACTAATCCACATCCCACATATCGACAAGCTCGCGAATCAAATCAAGATTAGCTAAATTAATCATTGTTATTGTATTGTTACAAATGGATTAAAAAGCAACTTTCAATCCAATATCCGAGATTAAAACATAAAATCAGTAAATCTATTTTCCCATACTCTTGATTGGTGTTGTAAGTTGGGCCAATTGTTTGTTTGGCAAATGTTTGTCATCACTTAATTTAGAATGTGATTCGCTCTACGTCCTCGTGCGTTGTATTGAATACTGATAAAGGCTTCAGTGTATTGATTTAGTTCTCGTAGTTTAACGCTGGAGTAAACAAAGCTTTGAGTAACATGTGAAATTGAACTGTAATCGTTTTATAATTAGACTGTGATTCTGTGAGCTTTCGTCAAGTATGTTTGCTTTCACAATGTCAATGATCTTTCTTGCGTAAAGATTCAGACTGAATATCAAAGCATACAGGGTGAATTTTTCAACTGGGCTTGGATGGCTATCTTCGAAACTATGAGGAATATCAAAAAACGTTGAAAGGAGTCTCGAGGCCGATTTTGACGAAAACTAGAGCTCCATCATTGGATTAAAAAAAAAAACAATAATCCTGGCCAGGAATCGAACATGTTGATTTTGCAAAAAAAAAACACAGCCTGTATTATTACGCCATTCGATAGTGTTGCTAATAAGGATCACATTCTGGGAAGTAATCATATACGGCAAACTAAAGAAGAAAAAATCACCCTGTATATTTCAATAGATAATTATTTTTTCAAAGATTGTTAGTGAAATGCAATGAACATTTTACACTTGTTTTTCATTTAATCACTACATAGTGTAATGACAGACTTTGTACATAGTCTGTCATTTTAGGACCGTTGTTGTGTGACCGTTTATGTGTAAGTGTGTGTGAGTCAACATGAGTATGTTGTGTTTGATAAACCCAACACTTCTCAGAAATCGATACTGTTTTCACTTTTCCTGAATGACAATTGTAATAGTCAATAGCAAAATAAACTTTAGAAGTAGTGACCGGCCAAAGGCCTTATCACAAGAAATCATATATTTTACTAGCGGCCCGTCCCGGCTTCACATGGGTGAAAGTAGGTACTCTAAAACCCGGTCTCGATGGTTACAAACACAACAAAAAAAGAATTATCCGAATCGGTCCAGCCGTTTTCGAGTTATGAGCTTAACAACACATTTTGCGATCCATTTTAATATTATAGCAGATAGATTTTCAGCGCATTTGAAGTATTTACTGCGTTTATTGTATGGAAAATTGAAAAATCGCTTCTAGTTCACGCATCGGGAACTAACTTTTTTACATCGAATTAACATCAAAGTTATTTTACGTTAAAAAAAAAAGTGTAAAGTCATGCTAGGGCTTTAGATGATCAAAAAACCATCTTAGATGATTTACTTTAGCTTACTTTTGTACTTTTACAAAAGATTCTTATGACTCATAATATTCCAAGAATTATAGAAACGGGTTCGGTACCGACTGCAGACGGTAGACAGCGCTGTATTTCAATTAATTCTGAATATTCCGTGAGACAAGTTGAAAAAATGGCCTTGTCTTTTGAGGAGGTCGTTTTTGTAAATACTACGAGATACTATAATAATGATACGAGGGCTGCAGCTGAAAATTAGCGTCAGGTGGCAAACTTTGTGTTGCCATCTGACATTATGCTGAGCTGAGGCCCTTTGGCATTAAATTGTAAAGTTTTTATTTCCTCTAATTTTACTACCTACTCACTTTATAACTTTATTTGTATTGTTTTAAGTTTTAGTAACCAATAAATACAATTTTCTTTCTTATGAGAAAGCATACTAATTATTTTTGGTTGTCATAATTTATTTATTTAATGTTCGGAAAGATTACAGACTAATATATAAGTTATTAACAACAATTGCACTAACATTATTGCTATTTACAAGCTTTCACAAGTAAAAAATCATCAAAATAATGAGTTTCCTTGCCGAGGATCATGAATGGAAAGGATCTGAAGAGACTGTCAAACTCTTACTAGCTAAAAATCATCACTTGATTGCTTGAATGCCCCTTTACATATCAAGGCAGCAGCGGTGCCTTTTTAAAACAGTCATTATAAATGTATTTCTTTCTCGTCCTGTCAATTAAAGGTTTTTTTTTCAAAGACATTGCCAAGCGTATAGTCGACGCCTCACGTGACCAGGGCTGGCCTATATCTTGGTCAAAGGATCAGCATTGCGATCCAACGAGGCAATGCTGCCAGCGTTCTGGGCACTTTCCCCATTGACAACGATGTGGATGAAGTTTTCGACGCCCTGTAACTTTTTATTTCAATCATTTTTGTAAATATTTTACCTTTAAGTTTAGTTTTTAAATGTAGTATATATCCCCAATATAGAATAAGTGTACTTCTTGGAAGGATTGCGAATCCGCGAGTAATGTCAATTAAATGGTTGATGTTAATTTTATTTTTACTTTCTTTGAAAGGTACAGTCATGGTAAAAATAAACATTGCATGTGATGAGTGTCATGAATGATCAAACCGCAAGCTAACCGGACCCACCGTTATTGAACCGGTTTTTTATTCATTCAACCTAAAAACTTGCTATAATACAAATAAATAAATCATTTTGAATGAGAGTGAGAGCAAAGCTTGTTCATGCAGCGATAAAGCATAATTGAAAAACTTTGTCATTGTTTAAATCAGAGTGTTAATACAATAACAAAGATCCAGAATAAATAATATGGATCAAGAGGTACAGATGGTGTAAAAACAAACTTAAACTAAATACAAGCAATATAATTATGTGTACAAAATAACTATAATTATATGGTAAAACATACTGATGATATCGTCCATCTGTTTACAAAATTAAATGAAGTTACTCTATCATATAAAACTTGGGCATGCGGACAGCGAGTAAAGGGCAACTCGCTGTCCGACCATGGACCATGCCCGGGTCGACGGCGCGTCGTGTTCCACGCGCGCCTCAAAAAGCTGTCAGGAAAATGACGGGGCCCCTCTCAGATAGCCTAAGCCTGCCGGGGTCGCGGGATTTCTTTCTATTACCGTGACCCCGGAACATAAAGGGCTACTGAAGGACACCGTGGATTTTAGTCAGTACAAGTCTGACAGCCCCGGGCAGGGCTGGAGGACTCGTTTGATGATTTTACTACGCTAAAAAAAAAACATATGAAACTTATAAAGTTTCTTTAAAATTGTTTCAGTAATTACGAATAATAAGGACTTGCAGTTTATGCGAAATGCAACACGACGTCTAACCTTTTTAATTACGTTTGCCTTAATCAAAAATATACTATTGTCCACAGAGCTAGTATAAATGACGGCACATCAATGACAGAGGCTGTGGAGTGGTATACCAACGCCAACGCTGCCCTGCTGAGCCACCTCACTAAGGAGATCAAGGATACGGACAGCAGCACTATATGGAGGTAGGAAAGTCTTCTTCTTGTCCACGATTCTAGAACAGGTTTTTTTTAGGAGCCGGCTATGTCTTTGACTGGCCTGTTGGTCTATTGGTTAGTGACCCTGACTGCTGCTGGTCGTGGGTTCGATTCCCACCCAGGACAAATGTTTGTGTGATGAGCATGATCATTTTGTTCTGTGTCTGTATGTATGTATTTAGAAATATATAAGTATGTTTATCAGTGTTTAGTACCCATAACACAAGCTCTGCTTAGCTTGGGACTAGATGACGTTGTGTTATAGTTGTGGAATATTTATTATGATTATTATTATGTCCTACTCTTGGGCAAAGGCTTCCCTCCACTCCTTCCACCTTACACGATACTGGGCGTCTTCCTTCCAGTTCGGATGAAACCTGTCCAGTTCGTCCTGCCACCTGCCATGCCCACGTGGCCTACCTCGACCTTGCCTCTCTGTCTCAGGGCACCAGTTCTGAGCTATTTTGGCCCACAGTTGGTCCCGGCGACATGCGGCAGACATGTCCTGCCTAGTCCCATTTGGCTAGGCGCAGCGCAGAGCAGAGTCGATTTTGTAAAGCATGGAACGTCATTGAACAACGTACGCTTCGGCGCAGGCACATGCCACGCAGACATGTGTCCTGCTCTGCGTCTCGTTGTGGTACCGGCACAGATTTCTGCGTGCACGTCGAGATGTGTTTTTGAACAATAATACAATAATAGAGCGATTTTTTAGATAATCACTTTGCCAAATACTATTTCTGCGCTTTGACAAACTGTAAAGTAGCAACAACTCGTTAATTTCATAATCAGTCTCTGAACTAATTTTGTTCGTCAAGCATCTATTCCTTATACTAGCTAGGATGCAAGTGTCAGTTGCGTCGCAGCATGCGGAGGGGGCACATATCTGCCTCAACTACCCTGCCCTGCACTGTGCTGTGCTGCATTGCCTGCGTCTCAGCATACGCATTGGGTTAGCAAACACAGCGCAGGACGTCTACCCACAAGATGGACAGACGACTTTATAAAAGTCGCCGGAAGACGCTGGATGCAGGTCGCTTCCAACCGGCATATATGGAAATCTAAAGGGGAGGTCTATGTTAAGCAGTGAACATTCTACGGCTGAGATGATGATCTAGAAAAATATCTCGTTTTAAATTACGCGACAAAAATTCAGGCTTGGATGCAGCATGCAGTCAACTAATACCTAAATATTTTTCATAACATTTATTATAATGGATTTCCGCAAAAAACGCCTGATTGTATTTTTTTTATCATCCATCTTCACAACCTTTCGCATAAGCCTCGCCTTTTTCAATATAAGTTGAAAATTAACATATTTTTGACAGCCATCGCGTGTTCAAAAGAGGTATTTCCCGTAAGCGACTGACTCATGAACACGGACACAAGACTAGGCCAACACAACAGACACCTACTTTCGTCCACACACATCAGGAATGTGACCTTACGAGAACATTATGACACTACGTGCCTCATTTGGGTACATAAAATATCTGATGTTCCGCAACGCAGAATTGGGGCCATACTCTAAGCACCTTCGTACATCTGGCGACGCAAGTCTCCGATACCCTACGACTTTGGAATCCAGGCGACAATCGCAAAGCAAATCCATAGATGCCAAAGTCGTAAGGTATGGGGACTTGCGACGCGTTGTGTATAAAAGGGCCTAATGAATTACAAGTTCGAAACACAGACGTTATTTATGACACGGTCAGTATTTTATCTAAATTATAACTAAAAAGTGTAAAAATATGTTTATGCAAAAGGATGTGCTTATGCAAAGTCCAAGGCCAGAAATGAGTTTCGATACCTACATCTTCTTGCTCATAACTCGAAAACGGCTGGACCGATTGGATAATTCTTTTTTGTTGTGTTTGTAACCCCTGTAAATCAGTGCCAGGTTTTAGAGGACGAAAATCATCAAGTCCACCCGTGCGAAGCCGGGACGGACCGCTAGCCGCTTTTGGATAAAAACCCATGCTGATGTAATAGTACCGTTTTCTCAAAACTTACGAAGTTCGTCCTCAAGGTCGAGATACTGAGAATTCCGATGCAGCTAACTGTAGAGAGATAATTCCAATGTGTTGCTCTGATGTCATCGCTGCCTACAAATAAAACAACAAGTAGAGATTGTCACACTCTGAGGCCTTATCACAAAATTTCTTACTACATGAAGTATTTACTGGGTTTATTGTATTGAAAAAAGAAAATACTCCTCTAGTCTATGAACGAGGAACTACATAGTCCGCACCACCACTTATCATAATACTTATCTGCAGAAAATTCGTGGTTCTACATTTTTAATACAATTTGATTAATCATGATAATTAGAATTTTTCAGTCTTATAGCCAATTATCGTGAAACGACTCGCTCTAAAGGTCGCTGTACACATTGGGCCAACTTGTGAACACTGCTTGCGAAGCACGCCAAATCCTTTGATTGGTGCACGAAAAACCGACAACTTTCGGTTGGCCGGCCAGTATTCCCGCCAACTACCAACATACCGCCAACTAGGTCTGTACACGCTGGCCCAATGCGTTTGCCCAATGTGTACAGCGGGCTTAAGAGAATGTGAAATGCGTGGCATGACGATAAAAGGGCAGTGATTTAATAGCTCGTGGTCCCCCTAACCCACCGTGTTTGTCCGAAACAAACATCCCAAAGCAATGATTACCCCTTTTGGCCGATATCGTTTATTGCTTAGGTCACCTATCGCACCGTTAATTAACTTTGTTGCAATGATGTCACCTAAGTTCAACATAGCTTATTACCACGGCTATACCCGCTATTTTTCTGTTACTGGTTGACGGGGTTGTACAGGGAGCAGTCGTGGTCCAGTGGCTACGATTTAAGAGTTGATTGAAGTCGTGGGTTCGATACAGCAGTTTCAGTAATTTGATCTCATTAACACTGCCCTCAAACCAGCGATGGAAAACATCGTGAAGAAACAAAAAAAAAGATGTCCTAGAGCCAAAAAATTGAAGACAGTTGATAACTGCCTACCCGCACTGGGTTCACGTGGTGGATTATGACACATTCTCTCTCGCAGAGATGCAACCTATGTCCCAGCAGTTCAACATTATAAGTTTTTGATGTTTTTTTTTCATAACTTTTACCTAGTAAATTCTAGACTACAAAGTAAATCTGTAAGGGTTCCGTTATAAGAGGAACGTAGCCCTAAAAATAAAAGAAAGGATTTTTTTTCTTGCCAATCATATTATAAAAAATCGAATTCAATTCAATCAATTTCATTTGATGATAAGAAAACGCCACTTACTACAACACACTAGCAAGTCTCCGCTATTTATCAATTCGATCCACCCACGTCCAACTCGCTTGGATTACCTCACAAACGTGCTTCTTTACAAATATACGTAAAGAATATGGCGTCTTGCAGTCTGTACTTCATAGAAACAAATGAATAATCATGATACAGACGCCAGTACACCCAAGCTATTATATCCCAACTTGTCTTCAGTAATGGATTTTAAACTTTATCACAATAGGAGAAGATCCCTGTTCGATAGTTGATGTGCTGGTGTCTGTACCTGCATATCTAAGAAAACACTGCCAAGGGTTTTTCATAGAAAAAATACATGAGTCTTATTTTTAATCAATTATTTAATAAGAAATGTGTCATCTGTCTTACGTCATGCAATCTTTTAATTGTCATCAATTTTCACACATTATCTTATGTGTATATCCATGTGCAATTACTTTGATGAACACTCGCGAAAGCTAAAATTGCGAAACAATTAAAATATCTGTTTTTTTTTTTAAGCGTGGTAAAATCATCAAATGAGACCTCCAACCCCGGGCAGGGCGGGAGGTACTGTCAGACTTGTACTGACTAAAATCCACGGTGTCCTTCAGTAGCCCTTTATGTTCCGGGGTCACGGTAATAGAAATAAGTCCCGCGACCCCGGCAGGCTTTGGCCCTCTGAGAAGGGGCCCCGTCATTTGCTGACAGCTCTTTGAGGCGCGCGTGGAACACGACGCGCCGTCGACCCGGGAATTAAAATATCTTGGCTGAGCTCTCAAAGTTGTCAACATTAATAAGGAATGTGAGCTCGGCTATCATTGTGGCGATTATTGTAACAGCCAATGGCCTGATGACCAAGAGCCTCGACGAAGCACTCGAGGTCCCATTTAGGTAGTTGTATCAAGGCCCTGATTCAGAAGGCAGTACCTACTCTTCGCTACGGCTCGCATTATGAGGAGGTTCCTGTCTCAGTCTGGGGCCATACCACCGGTAACTTGGACCACACCCGCGGATAACTTTCTTTTAAATCTTTTTAGGGTTCCGTAGTCAACAAGGAACCCTTATAGCTTTCGCCATGTCCGTCCGTCCGTCCGTATGTCCGCAGTTTAGCTCAAAGACGCCCAGTACTAGAAAGCTGTAATTTCGTGTAAATATACGGATTTGTTGCGGCGAAAAAGAGGTAAAAATAATCAATTAAAATATTTTTTTAGGGTACCTCCTGTACACGTAAAGTGAGGTTTTTTTTTTCTCGCGTACCCCTTAGTGTGGGGTATCATTAAATAGGCTTTTAAATAATATTGATAGTTTCCATTAAAAAAAAAAATGATAAAAGAATCGTTTGGGAAATATAAGCTTTAAAGTGCTAATTTTTGCTCGACTCGAGTGACCCCCTTCTATCAGCTAAACGGTTTTGTTTGGAGGTGTGAAAAAATTCACAATAGTAGTATCTATATATATAAAAATGAAATCCGTTTTCCGTTGTCACGACATAACATGAAAACGGCTTGACCGATTTGGCAGATTTTTTTTTGTTGTGTTTGTAACCATCGGGACCGGGTTTTACACCGGGTCTTCCACCCGTGCGAAGCCGGGACCGGCCGCTAGTATAATATATAAACAAAAAAAAAAAAATTAATTTTGGTGAAAAAAATATCATGACTAAGTAGGCTTTACAAGTTAACGATTATAGTCGACCAACTTACAAAACGTACTTGGATTTCATATTTTCCAAAAAAAATGTATCTGAGAACACGTTCTTGAACTGCAAATGTAAGTTTGGCAACTTTAATTAATAAAAATTTAATTCAGCGAATCAGTTTAGTTAGTTCGCGTAAGCATTTTGATGGGCAACTACGGAACCCCACACTGTGCGTGGCCCGACACGCACCTGGCCGTTTTTTTTTTGTTTTTGGCATATGTAGAAATGATAATAATAATTTATTGCAAAAGTTTGCGAGAATGGACGTGTGTATGTTTGTCACTATTTCGGGCAAAAGCTACAGAACGGATATGGATGAACTTTGGTACACAGATGGTTTTTATCCTGGCTTAACACAGCATAATATATTATATCATCCCGTGGGACAATTTTCGAGTTGCGTAGCTAGTCTACCATATTTAAATGACTAAGCGTCTATTACCAATGACTCAGTCTGTAACAACCATGATTGATATTAACTCAGATGAAAACTTCAAGATGACAAATGCACTGAAATTCATATTCTTGAGTCTTAGTCATGAAAAAAATGTTTTCCCTGTGATATGTAAAATTTTAATTACAGAGGGAGACTGAGTCAGAAATTCGTCAAGATTTTCCCCAATCTCGATTAAATGTAGACTATGGAGTTCCACAATTTTATTTATGTCGTCATAACTTTGGCATGAAAAATAAAACACGCCATGTAACATCATTATATCATTAGTGAATTTTTTGTTTATGAAAAAATCTGATGCTCAAACCACATAGGAATGTCGTGAAACGTCACATTCCATTCTGTTTTCAAAGCTTTTTTTTACTTCCCACATAGGTCAGTCCCAATAGGACAGTTTAGGTATAGGACAAGGTGAACAGTTCAATGGCATCCACCTGTCATTGAAGTGTCCTCAAGTTTTAATTATTGTTTTGTTTTGTTTTTTTTACTTTTATATATTTTTTTAACTATACAATTTAATTTACAAACTATAAATAAAAACCTACTAATAATATTTACAAGGAAAAATAATAATAAATAAATAAAAAGAAGAAAAAACATTCATAGGGCGTCGAAGAATACGTCCACATCGCTGTCAACGGGAACAGTGCCCAGAACGCTGGCAGCATTGCCACGTTGTATGGCAATGCTAATCTGTGGCCAAGAAATAGGCCAGCCCTCTGGTCACCTGAAGAGTCGACTAAACGCCTGGCGATATCTTTAAAAACGCTGTGGGCACTCGGACCCCATGGCCCCAGAGTTTCAACCCCAAACGGCTCAAATACATAGCTACTAGCTAAGCCAATGTATTTGCGCCGCTTGGAGTTTTCAGCACATGCAGCAGCAGCGCCAGCACAACACGCTGAACTAGGAAGATGGGAAGGCGCAAGGGTGTCGACACAATGTTGCATCCCACACCAAAGGCCTACCCAGCTTCCATGGCATAATGGACATACCATCGGGTCTCTTCCCATCGTCGCGTGCCAAACCACTGGGTTCTAATACGGCTGGCACCCCGGCGGTGACAAGAGCACGACGGATTATGTCATTTAAGCTAGCGTGTCGTGCTAACCGACCTGTACTCCTGCTGCAGGAAAGGCCATGGTGTGTGTGTGTGCCAACATTTGTTTTTTTGTTGATTTCTTTAGACTTTGCCCCACACTAAGAATGTCTCCGGTGTCGTGGGTATGTTTACATAGATAGAAATATACATACACAAGCACCCACACTCGGAACAACTGCTTGCAGGTCATACAAATATTTGTTCCGTGCGGTGATCGAACCCACGACACGCTGGACAGCTGATCAAATACTTAGCCACTGCGCAATGTTAGTATCGTGTGATTATTGCTTAATTTAGAATTTGTAAGTGTTGAAAATGTTAAGGCGCTCCCTTACCGGGAGCATTCGCGTGTAATGTAACATTATAGAATAGACTTTGAGCATTACGTTACAATACTACCTCCCTGACTGACAAGCATTCGCGTACATTTATTATAGATTGATACAAGTTGCACATTGTGATGCTCGATGGTCTTCCCTCACTGATGAAATGTTTGAATCTGTAACGTTATCATTACAGGTGAATGCTCGCGGTGGGGCAGCGGGAGGGGAATTTCTCGTTTATCATGTTACTTCCAACAAAATGTTTTGTTATGATGCGAAACTTACTACTAGATTATTCCGACATTGGAAATTACATTGGAAACCCAGCTTTGTCTACATAGATTCTGGCAACTGTAGCTTTCGAATCAATATTTCTTGGCCCGGAACAGTGAATCAGATAATAATTGTATGAAATACGGTGCCATGAGAAATAAATTTCCAGATGGTCGTTGACAACGTATTATTTGGAAAAAAGTATCCAGTACCCTTAGTACGAGTTTTCAGTATTTGAGATGTAAACTAAACTGGAACTTTGACAATATCAAAAAATAACAACAAATAACATTATAGATTCGAGTTATTTATTCGAGTACCTCCCTGACCGACGAGCATTCGCGTAATAATATAGATTTGACAAGGTGCGCATTGTGATGTTCGATTGTTCTCTATCGCCAATGAAATGTTCTAATCTGTAACGTTACATTACAGATGAATGCTCGCCTTAATGGTTCTGTTGTTGAAGTCATCGTGCAACAGTGTTGCTAATGTCTTTGTTTTCTAAACTTGCTTCTAATAAAATAGAACACTTATATTTTAGACGGTTCTATGAGAATAGGAAAGAGGTGAAGTCGCAATATCTAAATGAAATTAGGATCATTGAGTTTTCCAGAGGTTTAGATTTTCATAATTTAAATGGATTGAAAGAGGGGTGTTATAAGTTTAACGTGTCTGTCTGTCTGTCTGTCTGTGGCATCATAGAGCCCGAACGGATGAAGCGATTTCAATTTAGTTTTTTTTGTATGAAAGGTGACTTACCTGCGAGTGTTTTTAGACAATCATGTTTGATGAAAATCGGTTGAGCCGTTTAGAAGTTGTGGGGGTGAAAGTGGGGAAAGGTAACCGAGGGTCTGCAAATGTACTCGAGTTGGGTATCAAATGAAAGCGTACTGAAAGGGAATATTGATGACTTAATCGGGAGTACTCTTAGCAACATAAAATGAAATAGGTATGTACCTATAAAAAGTATAAAATAAATTTAAAATTTAAAAAAACCCCGACATAAAAACCAAGTTCCCTTTAAAAAGAAAAAAATAATAAAAAATATTAAAAAAATATTAATAAATTTATTTTTTTTATATCTTACAAATGCAATTTGCAAGAGGAGTTGCGTATATAGACTGTGGAGTTACATTATTATGTAGAGTGTGTAGACTTAAATGTCATCCTAATCTACGCAAACTGATAATTTAGAATTTATCAGTTTGATTAAATAATTTTCAATTAATCACATTTACCGTAACATATATATATATGCTACGGTAAATGTGATTATTAATAATTTTACAAAATTATTAATAATAATCACATGTTTTGGTAAATGTGAATAAACGATCGAAATTTATTACTTTTAGTAGTAATTATTAATAATTCACGACACATATTGGTAAAAGTGATAAAATTAATAAACTAAACGGCTAAACCTAGTGCTAACTGAAGATAAGTATGATACACGTAGGTTTAACCGCATGTGGTCGGTTACACCTAGGTTTAGCCGGTTAGAACTAGGCCTAACCTCGGGACTTGCTGGCACCCCGACTCGGACAATTTAGGTTAGAAGAGGATGGCGGGGTCTTTCAGACCCCGCCATCCTCTTCGTGGTTATTTTTTTTTTAACCACGCAGAAGTAGGAGCCCCGCGGAGCGGGGCTCCGTCGACTTGCTCCTGTGAAGGAAGTTTACTTATTACATTTATCACTACTAGGGTCAAATTATTAATAATAACCGACAAATGTGATTAATTAATCACTTTAACCTCGACTTTCGGTAATTATTAATAATAATAGATAATTATTAATAATTTTCAATTAATCACATTTACCGTAACATATATATTGTTCTATTACACACTACACACACTTGTAAATATTATCTTCCTCGGGCAACGACACCAAAAAATTCTCATAAAAACGATGAAACTGATGCTTTGGCAAGGAGCCAGGGGACGATTCTCGGCTTTAGAGATGGTGTCGAACTCGACAAAAATTTCTAATGACGTCATTTTTTCGACAAATTTTACTGAACTCTAACGTTAGCCTTCGAAAAATGGCCAATTTGACATTATCAACTAGTAAAAGTCGAAAAAATGACGTCATTAGAATTTTTTGTCGAGTTCTACACCATCTCTAAAACCGAGAATCGGCCACCTGGACCGAGTTTTATCTCGGCTTTCTTTTACATTAGAAACAATTTTTCAAAAAAAAAACTTGTTTTTCACAGATACCTGGTTGGATTCAAGAATCTACTGCGGAGCATCGAATGTAAAGGCATCGGCTCTGTACTAGGTATCAACTACTTCGCCAGAGGGTATCTACATCCTCGAGCTTATGAAAGGTAAGTGGAGGCTTATTCAAATTTATATCTTATTTGCATTCCATAATAACAGTTTTACAAATTTTATGATTGGCTTATAGCTAGATAGGCACCAACGATAGGTGGAGTAGGAAGGTTCTCGAATGGAGACCGCACGTAGGTAAGGGGTTATGGGACATCTCAATGGACCGATGACATGAAGAAGGTGGCTGGTAGTGGCTGGATGAAAAAAGCAGGAGATCGTGCGCTGTGGCGCTTCCTGGGAGAAGCCTATGTCCAGCAGTGCATTGCAAAAGGCTGAAATGATGAAGTAGGCACAGTTTCGGACCCTGCAGGACAGAAAAAAAGAAAAAACATAAGCCTACGAGCTTTTAATAAATCAAATGGTAACCAGATTAAGACATATTTGCACAGTATATGTAATGGCCACATTAGCACAGATTACCAAATACTACACTCCATGTACTTACATGCGCTAATTACTTCCTCGCCACTGGGATACTGGCAGCTCAGTCGGTTATCAAAGGCCACGCGACGCGTAGTTGTAGTTTTAATAGATTTCTACTATTTAGTCTAAAATATAAAGTTGAAAATGGAATAATAAGAACAGTACACGATGATCATGAATATTTTGCAGGTACATAGCTCATATGATTCTGGGCCGGGATCTGCTGGACAATACACTGAACTTGGTGCCTTCTCTCATACCACTTCATAAGGATATCAAGGAGGATAGCAATGAGTATCAGGATTTGGAGAAGAAGTAAGTTTTTACACCCGGTAGGTTTTTTAGCCTTACGACTTTGGTGTCCACGCGACAATTGCAATATTGCAATAACAATCCAAAGAGGTTCGTACACAGTCACGCGTCAAACAATACCAAAGTCGTAAGGTATATCGAAGACTTGCGTTGCGTTGTGTCATAGTGTGCATTTTTATGTACTGGGGAATATTTAACAAACCGTCTACGTCTAGTTGCTGACATATTGAATTTCTAAGTTCTAACTTTTGTTTACTCTTTGGCCTCATCTAGTCCTGAAGGCTACATTGATGAAAGACCAGAAGAAATTGGAACTCATGGCCACCGACGAAACACAGTAAATACTTTTTGGCGTCGTACTCCGACAGTGCTAAG
This sequence comes from Agrotis ipsilon, assembly GCA_028554685.1. Classification (NCBI taxonomy): domain Eukaryota; kingdom Metazoa; phylum Arthropoda; class Insecta; order Lepidoptera; family Noctuidae; genus Agrotis; species Agrotis ipsilon. Next base: position 14,402,631 of record CM052969.1, on the reverse strand, counting down.
TAAGGCGGCCCTCGTCAGGCTTACCACCACATATGCGTTTTCCCACCCACTAAAAATAATCTTCCGAAATATAATAATTCTATAATAAGCAGAGTTGATTAATTTTCTACTCAAAAAAATGTAATTTCCCAGTTTTGGCTGACAGTGGTCATTTGTAATTTGTACTCATTTTATTTTTCTTCTCTCCTTAACTATATTGATGATCTACTTTGGTTGCAGGAACCAGCAGATTGTGGACAATAAGCACCAGGATGGCAGCGTCGCCGATGCCATCGAGTACTTCGATCAGACTGCCACGTTCCTGGATAAGCTGAGAGCTGTACAGAAGCAACTGCGAGAGAATATCAGGTCAGTGACCAATGCTTGCCTGCATTGCCTTGCTTTAACAGAAGTGGAAGGAATGGGGGGAAGCCTTAGCCCAGGAGTGGGTGCCAAAGTCCAAGAAAAAAAAACATTAGATAGAAGAGTCAAGAGTTAGTTAGTTCAAATGTTGCCGCTTTCCCCAGAACTGGGTCCTGGGGCCTATTGTATAGGTATGTCCTTTTTTTCACCGGAAAGCGATCCGTTTTTTTCCGGATTCAGGGTGGTACATAATCAATGTGTATATATGTCACGGATACCGGTCCGGTGGACATACGTTTTACAAGCAATACAAGTCCATGAAGATTTTCACGCGAAAAAAATAGGAAGGTACATTCAGCATCAGAAGTTGCTGACCACATTCAGATTTTCAAAATCGCTGTACAGCGTGATATTGCGTAATAATACGGTTTACAGCGACTTTGAAAATCTGAATGCGGTCAGCAACTTTTGATGCTGACTGTACATAGTTCCAAAATGAACTAACAAATATACAGACAGAAGTAGCCCAAATGAGAAGTAGTCCATTATGGAGTCGGTTGCCCAAATGAGAATAAGCCCTAATGCGCCAAAACCCAATTCTTCTCGGACGCTCCAAATCTCCAAAGGTTGACCTTTTAGGGAAAAACAAGGAAAACCAGGTATTTTCTAATAAACCTCTAGTTTTCAAATAACTAGTCAAACCTCAGTTCGTACCTAGAATTTTTATTCATAGAGAAGAAATTGAAAAATATTTCAGAAAAGAAAACTGCAGATGCCAATCTGCCAAAAAGTTTTGCATCGTTATAGAACCGTTTTACAGTTACTGCAACGACCATACTATTTTTCTACTGCCCCTCTTCAAAATTCCACCGTATGTGACGAACGTTATAAAAATAAACTTTAAGAAAGTAGCAATAAAGGTAATAATGCAATCGTTTCTCACCCGAGAATGACGCCAATTCAATGAGACACACGTGAGCACACAATTCCGCAATCTTATTGCAAATACATTTGATTGCCCCAAGCCAATCGTCTGATTTAATTTGAAACGTGACGCGAATCAACCTTTTCAATAAACTCATTTTAGATTCAATTCCCAATCGTTTAAGGTTCGATTTTCTTCGTCGTGGCTATTTCAATAAATTCTTAAAGGAGTACCGAGAGTTCATGAAAGAATTCTCAGTTTTATTTCCTTTTGGATAAAGTTGGTTCTTATTTGAACAGAGGTGTGCGATTGAAATAATCTTCTATTAAATCGGAATGTCACAGGATTCAATAATACAGCGATTGAACTATTTTCCCACGTTTTTATAAACTCACTTTTCTTGTTTGTCGTTCCGGTTGGACTTTTGCAACTCAATCTTGTGGCACTTCCCAATAAGCTAGCAGGCTGAAAGTTTGCACACGCTCTGAGTTCCGATGACAATACATGAGTAAATGTTATAAAAACGTGGGTTTTTACATTTTTTTAAATCTATTAATTTGCTGTTGAATTTATACATTAAAGTTTATGCCCGCTGTATCGATTGTGTGCAATTTGATAATTATTTCAACGATCTGATACCCTGATAAAAATTGTGTCCTATTCTGTTAATCCATGTTGAATGACATTATTCATCAACATGCAAATCAGGTCAGTAGTTTTCTGTAAAATAGTAACAAACATAAATCCACTGATCATCATATCATATCCATAACATAGCCAGATATCCAAAAGCTTGAATGACTCTTCTGAGAAGGCTTCTTTAAGAAAATCGGTCATATTGGGAACTTATACTTTTGCGATTCATTTGTAGTTTTGAGAATTTTGCCTCTAAGCCCATCCATCCTCGGGTATGCGGGCTGCAAGTAAAGGGCAACTCGCTTTCTGACCATGGACCATGCCCGGGTCGACGGCGCGTCTTGTTCCACGCGCGCCTCAAAGAGCGTCAGCAGAATGACAGGGCGGGATCTCAGAGGGCCAAAGCCTGCCGGAGTCGCGGGACTTCTTTCCATTACCATGACCCCGGAACATAAAGGGCTATTGATGGACACCTTGGATTTTAGTCAGTACAAGTCTGATAGTTCCACCCGCCCTGCCCTGGTTGGGAGGACTCATTTGATGATTTTACTACGCAAAAAAAAGCCCATCCATCCTGACATGCTTTTGCATTTATAATAGTAGTAATACGCCTTATTTTGTAGTTATAGGTGTCTCAAGTGTGGCTAGGCGCCACCATAAGACGCGATAATGGTCGGTTGATAGCACAATTATCTAGTGTAATTACCGGTCGTATACACAACAACTTAACTACTTAATTACTTAGAAGATCACGACGGTTGCATGTGGTTGGTAGAGATCTTAGGTATCTTATAGTAAGGTTTGCCCGAGGCTTATCGGTCAGATTTTACAAAAATCATTACTTAGCGTATGCCCTACTCCATGTTCCCACCTCCAGCATAGAAAATCTTTGGAAGAGCAATGTTTTCATTTATAGAATAATAGTTAAGATAGCTGTTGCCCGTGTTTTAACCTCTACTGCTCGGCTCCTATTAGTAGTAGCGTGACGTTATATAACCCATTCCTGCACGCGTAGCATGGCGAATCTATCTCTATTCTACCAAGAAAAGAAAAAGTTATTTCATCGTTATTCCTATACAAATCGACTGTTTTTTTGCACAAGTTTTACACGATTCTTACACCATTCAAGAATAGAAACATAATTATATTTTCTATATTTTAAACATTGTTATGCTTAAATCGATAAAAATCTTTTACGTTCTGTGATTATGTCTATTCTCCCGTCGACAAAGCCCGTTTAGCGCGCTCAACCAAACAAACTCTTCAGCTTTAGAATATTACTGAATATAATATTTGCCTGAGACTAATCTAATAACATAAATACGAAATTAAGTCTTGTATCGTGGGTTCGTTCACAAACATATGTATTCACGTACCTACTTACAAAAAACCCGGAACAACTATTTGTAGTTCATATAAAGATTTGTTCCGTGGCACGATCGAACCACGGGAAAACAACAGTTGCTCTAAACATATTTATGCTTTAAAATAGTTGCTCAAACGGTTATACTTCCATATTTGTATGTATCTTGCTTGCTTATCTATACGTAACCCACATCTACAATCTTTTGAACGTCCTTTGAGCGAGAAAAATAGTCAAAAGCTAGTCGTTTCCTCGTCGCACAGGTAAATGGGGCAAGCAAAATGTCTTTGCATACCCAAGAACCATTTGAAATATAGAAATGAAGCGGAAATATAATGCAATCCAGTTGTATGTACTCGCTATGTACTGGTTAGTGCATTATTTTTTCTTTTTTCCACGTTTTTTTCTTCTATTCTCCTTTATCAGACGTCACCCTATCATTTACTCCTTTTTCATTCATATCATCCCTTACACAATCCATCCATCTTTTCTTTGGCCTTCCTCTTCCTCCCCATCCATCAACATTCATACTCATCACTCTCTTAGCGACATGAGTCTCATCCCTCCTCATCACATGTCCATACCAAGACAGACGACTTCCTTTCATTTTTTCGGTAACAGGTGCTACTTTCAAACTTCCTCTTTTAAACTCACTCCTCTGGCATACGCTTAGTGATGTGAACATTTTATAAAGAGTGTCCATGGAGTTTCTTGCCCATTCTTTCCGTTGAGATGTAAGCCTTGAAATAGGAAACTACTGAGTGGGTCAAACAGGGTGAATAGGGACGCAGGGGTGAATCGGGACAAAACTTTGAAGTGGATTTTAACGAAAAATTATGATGGTATGTTGCCAGCAAGGTTCCAAATTAATGTAGTATTAATCAATAAATAAAATTGAGTAGTTGTTGGTAACCTATCACATTAATTCAACATTTAAATCCCTGTTAAAGTTTTGTCCCGACTCACCCCTGCGTCCCTATTCGGGTTATGGGACATCTCGCCCACGAAAAAACTGGCCCTAAGGCCAGATGTCCCCTTTTTGAAATGTGCATGGGTAGATTCGCCCGAACCAATTTAATAGAACGGGCCAGATGTCTTCTATTAAATTGTGAAGGGATATTTAGGCAAGATCGTATATTATTAATTAAATATCTGTTCATTAACAATATAATCAGCAAAATTACCAGGCGAGCATAAGTTCAAAGTGGTATGTACTTTAATCATTCTAGGCAGGAGGATTATTTAAGCACATACCACTTAAAAAAAATCGTATACTTCATACCACTTCGAACTTATGCTTGCCTTGTACTTTTGTTGATTATTAATGAACAGAAATATTTTATTAAAAATATACGATCTTGCCGAAATATCCCTTCACTATTTAATAGAAGACATCTGGCCCGTTCTATTAAATTAGTTCGGGCGAATCTACCCATGCACATTTCAAAAAGGGGACATCTGGCTTTAGGGCCAGTTTTTTCGTGGGCGAGATGTCCCATAACCCCCCTATTCACCCCGTTTTACGGTACTTACCACAACTATTTATTATTTTATTTACACCGTACATGAAGTTGTGATTGATGTGATTCAGAAAGTAAAGAAAGTAATGACAACATTATTTTATCTTGAGTGCTATACAGGGTGACATTTTATTAATGAGCAATATTTTAAACTCGGTCATTACTAACGATACTAATCGTATTACGGAACTCACAAACATTATTAATGGAAGTATCTTTGTTTAATTTTGATGTTTGTTTACTTTTCGTTCCGCGCGCGGCGTACTGCGCTTTAAAATGTTGATACTTTATGACTTTTGAGATTTATTTTTATTACTTTTAGTGTTTATTTGCAATAATAAGTATAATTTTTAAGGTGTCCATAATCGATCATTTGTTCTGTGTCTGGGTGTAATTTATCTATAATATGTATTTATTTAGAAATATATAAGTATGTTTATCAGTTGTCTAGTACTCATAACACAAGCTCTGCTTAGCTTGGGACTAGATGACGTTAATGTGTGATAGTTGTGGAATATTAAAAAAAAAGAAAATCGTATTATTAATATTTTTGATTTGCGATTTATCAGCCGAAATGCAATCAGCATCGTGAGTAGAACCTTAGATTAAAATATTGCCCATGATTTTGATTTCAGCCTGTATAAGAAGTAATTAAGATCCGTCGCATTACACGCATCGTTAAAACTATATGAGCTGGATTAAACCGGTTGAAATATACTTGTAATTGCCACGTGGCGTGCCAGAGGAGACGACTCGGCGCCGGCGCATGGCGCATGCATGAGTAATCTGAGCATCTGTCACTCAATTCACTAATTGAAAAATCTGTTTCAATTGCCCCCGCGCATTTATTTTCAACACATTCACGATGACTCTGCGTTTTTTTTTTAGGGTTTCGCATCCGAAAGAAAAAACGGTCAACTCTATTACTAAGACTCCGATGTTCGTACGTCTATCTGTCATGTTGTATCTCATGAACCGTGTTAGTTAAAAAAATACTGTAACAAGAAATGCTAAAAAACTGAATAACATAAACATTTAAGTGGCTCCCATACAAAAAACTTGATTTTTCATGAACAAGAAATAAATGACTCCCTATCTAAATTAATAAGCTGGCTGACAATAAATAACTTGAAAATAAATCTTACAAAAACCCAGTACATGAACTTCAAAAATAACCTTTTTGTTGGCGAGTTTAAGTCGCACTTTACGGCTGATTAGATTACTTCTGTACAAAATAAAAATAGATATGTGTTCATTCTTTCTCTTTATGAGCTGTTATATTAATTTGTAGTTCTAGGTCATCCCGGTTTTCCCACAGAGATCTCCACACCGATTTTGAGATTCCAATCTCTTATCATTCTGAGTAATGATAGTGATGTATAAATAAATGCGCCATGTTTACATCATGGACATCCCACAATTGGTAATTGTGTGTAAAAATTGTACGAAGCGAGTCCAGGTCAAACTGGTTTTGTATAGCTTGATGTGTAGCCGTGTGTACAAAACGTTTTGTCAATACTTTCATTGTGTGCACAGTCAAAGAGTGAAATTCCCTGTCGCTGTTTCTAGCGATATGCGCTTCTGATAAATTCAATGAGATATTGTCCTCAACGTGTTTGGTTTAGGAGAAAAATGAAAGCATGTGTGCTTCAAGAATTCAAAATGACAGCACAAAGCCATCTGACGCTGTAGCATTTTCATCTGCAACCCAATAGCAGAGTCTATAGAATTTATATATTGATTTTAGTATCAACTTCTAAAAAAAACTACTGTACGGATTTGGATGTTTGTTACACAGATAGTATTATATTCTGGATGAACACATAAATGTAGGATAATTTTATCTCGATTTTATCTTTCCGTGAGATTATTCTAAGTTGTAGCGGGCAAAGATGCTGCCAACAGGTAGCACTTGGGGTGCTAAGACAGGAAACCTCCACGTGTGCTCGTGGACTGGAGTTCCCTCTCGGATACGTCCGGGAGGAAGACCAGTTTTTCGGGCCGGTGCACCCTGGGATGCGGGCAAAAACTCTTCCTTAGGCACTGTGTGCCTAAGGGGTCTCTTTGCCCGTATGCGAATAGCCTGTCGTGTGGACGCTCCAACGCGTGTGCCTCTGATCAGCAGAGGACACAGCGGCGGAGCGGGCTTGCGGACGGTGAGTAATGGGTAGCTCGCCGTCCGACCGAGGACCAAGCCCAGGTCGGTGGCGCGTCGTGTTTCGCGCCAAATGCCTGCTGGGGTCGCGGGTTTTTTCTTAACCCAGGATACCGCGGCCCCGGAACGTAAAGGGCATCCGAAGGAACACGGGTGGATTTTAGTCAGGAAGAATCTGACAGTCCCTTCCGCCCCACCCAGGGCGGGAGGACTCATTTGATGATTTTACCACCGATAAAAAAACAGGTAGCACTTCGTAAAATAAATCAAACAACTTACACATGAAAAAAAAACTATGTAATAATAACAATGATTTCAGCATGACTTCATTGACCCACTTTAAAAGAATGCGGATGACGAATTCGATATCTTTTGATTTTTCTATGATGAGTTTATTGATTGACGTGAATGTCCCGTGCATGATACATCGGGAACTATGAACACTTGCACTCCATTACCTTATCTTCACAGTCCTATGCCTTCACGGAATGTGCAGTGTTGGTACATTTCCAGGTTTTATTTGAAAGCCAAGTCTTGTGAACTACGGGCTTGGCTTGGCTTCTTCAGATTTTTTTTTATTTTTTATTTATGGGGTCGTTGGAGAAATGTCGTGTGTTTGTATAAAGATTTTGTAAAATACAATAATTGTTCATTGATTTTTGTCATTTCATATCGACAAAAATTACAAACTTTCCTATAGACTCCATTAATTTTTAACCGATTTCAAAAAAGGAGGTTATCAATTCGACTGTCTTTTTTTCATGTTTGTTACCTCTTAACTTGCGACTGGGTGAACCGATTTTCATGATTCTTTTTTTATTTAAAAGCTGGTGCTTCCCGTGTGGTCCTACTTATCATTTCAATATCTGATGATGAGATCCTGGAGAAATCAATTGCGTAAGTGATCGGATCATAGCTATTTATTATTCTTTTTTGGACTTGTCTACCATTAGTTATATTGCGGGTTCCTTTAAAATAATGGAATGAAGAATTCGACGCTTTGAGGGTGGATAAGTAGCTCGGTTTTATATGAGCTTCTGATTAATTTAGTCGCATAATTAAATCGGTCTGTCTGTGACGAAATAAATACTACAACCACAGTGTGACACATCCTCGTTGAATGAACTAATAACCGCAAAAATGTGATGTCACTGGTTTAAAAACATACTTGTTGCTCTGTTGTTAATTACAACTACAACGTTTAAATTATAATTATTAGCTATTCAAGTTTAAACTAGTTATTTATTTATAGTTGCAATTAATATTTTCCTCGTAGAATTACCCGTGGCTACGTAATAACTGACGTACGTGTCAATCTTGTAGGGTTAAGCGACGCTAGTCGCGGTTTCTTCATAGATGGGTGACTACCAGAGAATTCTTGATTTCTTCTAGCTGGGAAAGAACATAAACTTTCGCCGTTAGTTCCAAAGTTTTTATCATCAAATAAGTCATTGTAATTAGGATGGAGCGAATGGACTGTAACGGTCAATATCGACATTAAAAAAAAAACAAACATTGCAAACGCGCATGTAACTACGATGTTTTTATAAATGTTGTTAGGTCTTTTGAGAGCAGTTAACACCCAAGTTCGCAACCCTGGAAACCCTGTGCTGTCAATGTCAATGTCGAGTCAAAATCCGTTCAGTAGCTTTTGCTTGTGTATCTCATGAACCGTGATAGCTAGAGAGTTGAAATTTTCACAGATAATGTATGTATTCTGCCACTATAACAACAGATACTAACTAATAAAACCAGCCAAGTGCGAGTCGGACTCACGCACGGAGGGTTATGTACCATCATTTATAAAAATGGAAAAAAAACATATCTGTTGTCCGAACTCTTCCTGCACTTAGTCAGATTTTACAAAGGTCTCCTTGATGTCATCGATATAAATAGCTTTTTTCCTAGTTCGCCTTACTATGATTCATAGCAGTTTGCTTCGAGGACATTGAACCGTTTTAAAGTACTTTCCCTTACAAGCAACGCAGTATTTTTTTTTCTTTTTCAACAGCTTGCAGTCTCATCGACTGCATCTAAATATTCTTAGAATCTTTTTGAAGATTAAAATTTTCATTCACTCGAAGGCAGCCGAAAAAGGTATGGCATCAAGATGTCAGGTGGAATACTTTGTAGAGTCGTTTGGTATTTTTCTGAGCTGACGCCATTTTGGCATTAACAGCTATTTTATTTTTTGGGGTGTTTTAATGAACGAATAAAATCAATTTTCTTAATTCTGTCATTCAACGGCACTGCCCGATTAGGGAATTGAAACCGAGGACCCCATGACCACCTGTCGCGCTTGCGACTACTAGACAGCGAATTAGATTACTTCGAAAAAATAAAATCTGCTTCTGTTTTTTCCAGGGACAAAGTGACAGTAAGTCTTACGGATGCAAGGAGGCAAGAGGTCGTATGCGCAGGGATCCTGATCCTGGTCTGTGTGGTTTCTCCGATCATCATAGTGTTGGTCCGGAATGCAGTCAACACTATACAGGTTAGTATTTCTTAGTCATACATAGGTTTATTTATGACAGGGCTGGTGCAGTGCCTGAACGATCAACTACTGAGCTGCCAGGTTCCATGCCCGCGCGGATCAAATATTTCTAGTCACTTCTGCCGGGGTCTGTCTAGAGAAGTATCCGGCACCCTGGAACTTAAATGACTATTGAAAGAACTCCGTGGATATTTCTAAGCATGAATCTGATAGTCCATTCTGCTCCACGAGTGCGGGTGGGCCTATTTGATTAACTTTTTTTTAGCTTTTATCCATACGCAAAAGGTAAAACGGTCCTCAAGTCCGGTTTTCTATTATGTAGATAGAGGATATAATTATTATATGTGGTGTATGTATCGAGGAGTTCAATGTTTGAATATTATTATTATGAAACAAAACTAAATATACATGATTTAATAAATAAACATGAGTGCATTGAATCCCGCCATCTGTGACTCGTAACGATCGGGCAAAGTGCCGACAAGGCCAATGGCGGGCGTCTAAATTGAGCACAACGTATTCTTAGTATTACGAGTTCATTCATTGAATGCGGAATACTACGGAATGCACGTTACATCATTCTCGTGGGTAGTATTTGCTACTTATCAAGGCCAAAGATATTTTTACGAACGAAAAATTGAGCTGCGAGCAGGGTTTGAACCTGCGTCTTCTGGATAGGTAGGTACTCCAGACGCCTTAATATTTCAAAAACAAAGCGAACGAGAAATTTAGCTACGAGTGTGGTGGTTGCGGTGGCCTAATTGGTTAAGGCGTCTGGAGTACTAATCCAGAAGACGCAGGTTCAAACCCTGCTCGCAGCTCAATTTTTCGTTCGTAAAAATATCTTTGCGAAGACGCGACGCAGGCGTTATTGCGTATAAAAATATAAATTTATTAAGGCCAGCTAAGTCACAATGAAGGGTTCCGTAGTTAATTTAGTCTAATAAAAATGTAACCGACTGCAAAAACAAACCACAAAATAATTACTTACAAAATAACTTTTGAGTTGTAAAATTTTTATGAGATCATTTGGAAGTATACCTAACCTTTCTAACAAAAAATGATTATGAACCAACGACGATATATTACTAGACTCCGCATACAAGATCTAAGGAACAAAAACTATTTTGTCAACTCGCTGAGGTACTACGTAAGCGAGGGGGACGGGTACTGCGTTGTGATTGGCTAACTCAAGGTCTGTTCTGTCTCAAGGTATGTTTACGGCTCACAGGAGTGGTCGAAATACGACGTATATAAGACTTTTTTGCCTAATGTGTTGACAGACATCGGTCGCCTGTTGTTAGGAGTCTAGTAATATATACTCGTTGTTATGAACTAACTAGGGACACCCGCTGGGTGACGTACACGTGTCGGCATTGTTCCTAAATGATCCATTCTGTTCTATCCCAAATTCCAACTTGCAACTGTATACCTTAACTGCACTCTTTTAAGTTCTATATTTCTGTTTCAGGTATACGCGAGCAACTTAGCCGAAAAGGCTCGTGAACTTGAATATGAGAAGGAACTGAGTGACTCTCTGTTGTACCAGATGCTTCCGCCAAGTATTGCTAAGCAATTGAAACAGACGCAACAGGTAACCTATATTTATATCATAAAATGGTAATCTTTGTAATTTTATGAGTTTGTTTGTAGGAAGCAATCTCTGGAAGTACCTACTGAACCGATTTTGAAATTTTGAAATTGCAACTGTGTCAAGCCTGAGTGGGTTGTTAGTTGTTTATTAATTTAAAACACCAATGGCCCGAATACTAAAAACCAAATTTTTGCAGCATCTTAATTCGGTAATCCCTATGCAAAGAACCGTTGCATTTTTTCAGAATTTGGTTTTGAAATAAGAATGTGAAGATAATGGTCAATCTTTATCATTCATTTTTTTTTAATTGAAATCTGTTCATCGGTCTAGTAATGTCAAAGAAAATCAAGAAGAGTGTTCTTCTAAAGGTTCAGTTTTTTAGATTTTAAAGAACCTATACAGAAAATTATTTGATCACTGCAATTTTCGTAACGAAAATTATTATTAGGAAAGTGGGTATACTCCCAACGGCCACCACTGAAACTGGCACCAGTGGTGGCCGTTAGAACAGTGACTTATTTTTTGTCCCAACGGCCATCAGTGGCGGACATTGGAACTTTCCAAATAACATTTGTCTCAACGGCCACCACTAAATTGCCACCACTGGGGGTCGTTAGGATTAATATTATTTATTGTGTCAACTGCCCCTGCAGCAGCAAAGTACTAGGCTTCACGATTTTTCGTGTCATCCTTGCGCAGGGACCGTGCTAATCTAAATGTACCAGGCTAGCTCGCCTTCGCAAGACGATCTCCGGCCACCGTAGGCGCGGGCATGCGGACAGCGAGTAAAGGGCAACTCGCTGTCCGACCATGGACCATGCCCGGGTCGACGGCGCGTCGTGTTCCACGCGCGCCTCAAAGAGCTGTCAGCAAAATGACGGGGCCCCCTCTCAGAGGGCCAAAGCCTGCCGGGGTCGCGGGACTTATTTCTATTACCGCGACCCCGGAATATAAAGGGCTACTGAAGGACACCGTGGATTTTAGTCAGTACAAGTCCGACAGTACCTCCCGCCCTGCCCGGGGTTGGAGGTCTCATTTGATGATTTTACCACGATAAAAAAAAAAAAAAAAAAAGGCTAGCTCGCCTTAGCGCCTGCGCTTATTTATCAATTTATACGATCCCTGACTCTTGTGTGAGCAATTTCTCAACGATCACTAAAAACAGAGGGCTTGAGAAACAACTTTTTACTCTAGTGTTTTGTTAAAAATGTGTTAAGATACAGAAAATAGTTTTCATAGTTTCGTAAGCACCAAATGATAAATGAAAACGGTCTATAGGTACAGAGATATCATAAACAAGTGTTCGCACGTACGCCCTTTGCTTCCGGTCTGCTACTGAGAAATTCATCACACATGAATCAGAGATACTATAAATCAATACTTATAAGAGCAGAGACGTAAAGGTGACCCCAACGCGTCCTGTTCGAAGAATTCAACTCTGACGTAGATCAGTGCTTGGATGAATACCTCAATGTTACTGGTAATGAGAGGACGGGATCCTCTGTAAGAGTAGGAGATAGCTCCTCTCTATGAAAAGGAGCGAGCTCTAGAGGCTGTCGGCAACACGCGGCCGCAGCAAAAATCTGCTCACAGGGAAATTTATTAGGTGCGTCCTCAAGAACGAGCAGCCTTGCGAGGTATTTTCCGCGCGAGGAAACTGCCTCGCGAGGCTGCTTGCTCTGTGTGGACGCGTCAATTGTTTCTCGACCGAGGCACGAAACAAAATATGCGAGCAAAACAAAAGCCGACACTGGATGGCTTGAGCGCTCGGTCGCTCACCCGCACAGCGCACGCGCTTGATTCGGCCGAGACATGTCCACACTAATCGAACTGTTTCGCGTGGCAAATGCCTCGCGAAACTGCGCGCTCTGTATGGACGCAGCTAATGACGACTCTGATCTGTATTGTATAAGCGGTGCTACTCCACATACGATAAGACACTTAATATTATGCCAAACCCCACCGTGCGTTGCCGACGCTTCTGACCCTTTAACTCGTGGCCCAGTTCTGGTCCGATTCAATTTATATTGTCATAGACACGCTAAGAAGTTTATTAATAATACGTAATGTTTATTTCTGGATCAGTTTCTCAGTAACATAGCTGGACAAATCGGAATTACTAGTACCCAATAATGACCGTATTATCCTGTCCACCTAGTTTCTTCAGAAATGCATTACTATGCAACGTTATTAGAAAAACTTGAATCATAGGAAACACTGTGTGCATAGCTAATGAACATCATCATCTTGCTGCCCTTAACCTATTTTCCTTAGGGTCGACGCGACGGTTGCGGAACTTATCTCATTACCGTGACCCCGAAATATAAAGGGATATTGAAGGACACCGTGAATTTTATTCTCTCGCTCTGCCCTGGGTGGGAGGACTCATTTGATGATTTTGCCACGATAAAAAATGGTCGACGCGAGACGTTCTCTTCTTCTATGTTCCCATCAGGCGTCACAGTATTATTAACTCCTCTTTAAATCCTTTTTATTTTTTTATGTGAGATTAGTTTGCTCTTGACCTTATTCTAGGTCAGGAATGACTAAGAAAAGGTCGACGATGGAGCGAGCTTACCCAGAAGAAGCCTGTTCACTTTAACTTTGAAGAGATTGGGTTGTATGCGTTCGGAAATACAGACGCAGGCAGACTTTCTTTCTCTATCCATTTTTCTTTACTTGGCCCTTCCACTCCCTCTTATAGAATACTGCAATGTGTCAATTCGGGCTTTTGTGTGTGGTCTTTATATAATTTTAGTCCTGCCTTTTTTTCTATTCTTTTAGGATCAGAGCAGCTTTTCTTTAATACTTCTTTTTATACCGTATTGGCGACAAACAAGAGTACGGCCCACTTGATTTATATCCTAGGTGGATATAAATCAAGTGCCTATCATCATCATCATCACCAGCCGGAGACGTCAACTGCTGAACATAGGCCTCCCCCTTAGACCGGCACGCCCAATGACAATTCGCCACTTGCATCCATCGGTTGCCCGCTACTCTCACGATGTCGTCGGTCCACCTAGTGGGAGGCCTACCTACGCTGCGTCTTCCGTCGTCTTACGTAGCCTATGGACGCCAGCAATACCAGAGGTATCGTCTGTACGTTGCCGACTCTGCAGGAACTTTTACTTGTCTACTCCGAAGACAACTTCTTCCTAACAATGCCATTCCTCTCACAAGTCCACGTGTTTCATCCGGCCCGCTGCCCCTGCCCCGTCAACGGGCTAGATCGAAACAAATTGTATCATCGACACCGCTATACTCGGCATCATCGGGGTGGATGGCACAGATAAAAGACTTGTCATAGTCAAATCAATTAGGACATCAAAGAGGCACTTGGAACCGACGAATATTATAATGAAATGAACCGGGTTGGGACGTGAGGACGTTGACGAGCTCGTGGCTAAATAATTACAGCCGCACAGGTCGATCTTCCGGGTTAAGCCGCGCTTGCCGAGGTTGGTCTGTGGATGGGTGACCATCTATTATAGCGAGTTTCCTCCGTGCCTCGGAAAGCACGTAAAGCCGTTAGTCCCGGCTGTCATTTCTAGATCTATGACAGTCGTTACTGTTAGTCAGAAGCTCTAAACTCTGACAACCAGTCTTACCATGGGGTATGGTATTGCCCAGTTACTGGGTTGTGGAGGTCCGACAGGCAGTCACTCCATGTAAAATACTGATATCCAGCTGAATCTGGTTTGACTGGAAGCCAACCCCAATATAGCTGGGAAAAGGCTAGGCAGATGATGAACCGGGTTGGGACGTGATTGTTCATGTTAACCAACTGGGTAGATTGAAAGAGTTCACCGTGTAGTGGGATGGATAGTTTTTTATCGTTGGTGAAACCACTTATGGACCTACCTGACATTTGCGTGGGTGGACATCATTGAGCTATTAATACTACGTATAGAGACGACATCACGCATCACCAGTGTCCCATCCAGGATGAGTGCGCGCGCCTAGAGCACGCCACAGAGCTGTCAAACAAATGAATGAACTTGTGCGCGTTGTCTCATCCTGGATGGGACACAGTGGTGACACGTGGTGTCGTCTCAATGTGGAAATATGAAAATTCTGTATCAATGGTCCGTTCCATGACAACTGATTACGACATTGAGTCATTGTGTCCGTATGCAGAGTTCCTCTTAAAATAATAATGTCATAATTTATTCAATAGTTATATTGTTCCTTAGAATAAACTGCGCTGACCCATTTGGCAATGTGAATCATTTGTGCGTGGATTACTTCTTAATATTTTATTTCGTCACCTCCGGATGCGTTACTTCGTTTGTCTGAGAACTAGAAAAACCCAATTTTTATTTTGTTTAATAGGATAACCAATTTTATTTTTTACATTGAAAATACTCATTTCCCATTTAATACATAAGTACTACTACAATACTTATGGGATTCAAATTGTACATTAAGACCAGTAAGTGGTCGCGGGACTTATACCATCACCGTGACCCCGGAACATAAAGGGCTATTGAAGGACACCGTGGTTTTTAGTCAGTACAGTCTGACAGTCCCTTCCGCCCTGCCCGGGCTGGGGTGGGAGGACTCATCTGATGATTTTACAACGTAAAAAAAAAAGACCAGGAAGTAGGTATGCTAAATGGAAACTTTTTGCCCGCGGGTTCAATGTCTTGTAGAAAAAATTTTGCTACCGAGATACAGATAGATATATTGTAGCCGGATTCTACTTTATCCGTAGATGTTTAACTATCATCAACATCTGTTGCATAATAAAAGCATAGAGACGAGACAAACAAACAAGCTGTTTAATTTTTCTAGCAAAAGTTTAAGTCAGTATTGCCTACTTTTTTTTAACGTTGTATCAGCCTACATTCCAAAATTAATTGATCTAACAAAACAAAGCATATACCAGTTAACTACCAAAGGAGAATCTGTATCGCTAAAATTTCATCATTCACCACAGCTCAGCTTGAGCTACTATCTGGGGGCACGGCAGTGCCCCCGCTAAGACGAGACATTCGAATTTTTCGAAACCTAGTATTGAGGCCCGCTCAACATATAACAGCGGTGCGCCTCTGCGCAAGAGAGCCTCTAAGCAATCGCTATAAGTTAGAAAGAGACAGATATATTGGCGCTTTACAATAGTGGACTCCTACGCGGTTGTTAAAAGCGATGATGTATTCAATTGCCGATTCATTGGTAGACATTGGTATTACTTACGTACCAACAACTTGACATACTTAACTCTCGGGTTTTTCCGCTAGGTATAAAAAACCCTTTTGGTGTATTAACATAATGATCCTTATTTTTTCGAAGATAAAGGCGTTTTTACATAAAAATATAACAATAGAGTTATAAACGATATTTAATAGACAGGGTAATTTTTCATGTCATCATCATAGTCATAGAACGTCGTCCACTGCAGGCAATATCTTTGTAAGTCTCCAAATTAAAAAAAAAAACTCACGAAAAGCGTCTAAATTTACAAAAAAAAACGTAATTGATGATTTTAGATTTTAATTTGATGTACCTAAACATGTTTCTGTTTCAGACATGTTGAAACAATGTGATAAATATCGCAATATGTATTTACATAGGTATTCGATGTTAATAAAATCACAGTATAGAAAACATATTCACCGTTTGTTTTTTTCAAGTGACAGTAAAAAAGTAATTAGAAACTTTATTCTTTTGTCAAACTTCAAACTTTTAATGAGTTTATGAGGATTCTAAACCTAATACTTGTTTAGCTGTGGTTTCATCCCTTGTCAACATGAAAGAAAAAATAATTCAATTAAATCTTTTACCAACTTCTAAAACATGCATAATTCTTTCCTGTTGAATTTGAAAAATAACTAAATTGATAAGGATTCAAAAACAGATGTAATTATATGTTTTTGTATAACTTTTTCAACTAAAATATTTTTCACAAAAATCAATTCGATGCTGAGCTTTTTTTTTTTACGTGGTAAAATCATCAAATGAGACGCCGCGACCACCCCGGGCAGGGCGAGAGGTACTGTCAGATATGTACTGACTAAAATCCACGGTGTCCTTCAATAGCCCTTTATGTTCAGGGGTCACGGTGATGGTATAAGACCCGCGACCCCGGCGATGCTGAGCTACAGCGGTATTGCATCTCCTTTACTTATTCCGCTCTCCTCTCTAGAAGAAGTAAAATGCTTCCCATACCTCATTGCTCTGTACCATGACTTGGATCAAGACGGGATATAATCAACCGAAACCTGACAATATAGTACTCCAAGACAAAAAAAAAACTTTAGGTACTCTAAAGGCGCATTCACACTCATCAGTCAACGTCACGTCACGTCACCGGCCCTGTTTAAAAAACAAAATGTTTCTACACTCCTATATGATATTTGTTACCACACGTCAGTTACCGGCACGTGATCTATCAGTCACGTCGCCGGTCGATATTTACATATAAGTGTTTTTCAGTGACGTGACCTGTCTGATGTGTGTGAATGCACCTTTATTATGACAAAGCCAACACAAGACTGACCCTTTTGGTCTAGTGGTTAGTGACCCTGACTGCTATGCCGGGGATCGTGGGTTCGATTCCCAGCCAGGACAAATGTTTGTGAGATGAGCACGATCATTTGTTCTGTGTCTGGGTGTAATTTATCTATAATATGTATGTATTTAGAAATATATAAGTATATGTTTATCAGTTGTCTAGTACCCATAACACAAGCTCTGCTTAGTTTGGGACTAGATGGCGTTGTGTGATAGTTGTGGAATATTATATTATTATATTATATAAGTATACCTACTGCAATAAAAGCCAAATCTCAACAAAATCAGATGTTTAAAATGCGATAAAAACTCATAAATAGTCATTAAAATACACTACAACAACGATTACATAATCGTTAAACACATAAACATACATTTACATATAGTTTACTGATAAGAGCTCAAGTCTACCCGCAGTCTGGTGTGTAATGTAATCAGTTATACAGTTTATAACGATAACCTTGTTTTATAAACGTAACGTAACGTTATCGCAGGGCATTGAACTTGCCCCTTACAACGTTACGTTCATTCATCGCTGCGTCGGGTTTCACGGCCGTATGTACGATAACTCAATGACCGCCGCATGACGCAATCTGCTAAAGTAGGTATGTGGGTAGCTGGACTTTGCACCGTGATGTGTTTCACAACAGTATGGCGCATGTCTGTAACTTTTTTTGAATGGTCGTATATTGGGGTGGGTCGTGATCAACGACGATATATTACTAGACTCCTAATAACAGGCGACCGATGTCTGCAAAAACATAGGCAAAAAAGTCTTATATCCGTCTCATTTCGACCACGCCTGTGAGCCTTAAACATACCTTGAGACAGAACAGACCCTGAGTTGGCCAATCACAACGCAGTACCCCGTCCCCCTCGCTTACGTAGTACCTCAGCGAGTTGACAGAATAGTTTTTGTTCTTTAGATCGTGGCATGCGGAGTCTAGTAATATATCGTCGTTGGTCGTGATCCACCGCCTTGTTATCCGTTCCAGGCCCCCTACCCAAGTCGCAAACGATAATCGTTAACGCTCGTTACTCCCCAATAGATTTTCAACTTTGTACACCAGAGCCTAAATTTGAAAATCTGTTAAATATTTCTAAGCATTATCGACTGGAACTTCTGTGTGACCTCACTCCATCATAGAGCTCATCTTTGCTTAAATTATTTATTTAATTAAATTAAAAATAATAGCAGAACATTTCTTTCGTGTGACCATATGATTCACAAAATTAACCAAACAATCACAGTCATAATTAAATTAATAGTACATCATGATACAAGTGCGGTAAGTTGAAAATTACAGCCGAGGCGATATTGCTCGCACGAGCCCGCAGGGCGAGTGCTATAAGAAAGCAGAGGCTGTAATTATCAAACCGCACGTATGTCATACGACGTTTTATAACACATTTGTGAGGAAATAAATAAAACTCGGACTTTATTAAACGAATAAATTCATTATTACTTGACATTTATATTAATAATTTCGTGCAGGTCTACGGTAGACTCGATCGAAAGCTAACCTGAATAATAAAACATTAAAAAATAGAGATTTCGAGTCGACAACATATATCCGCAAAATTTGGGTTCACCTTTACATTCGATTAAACAAAAAAATCATTGTTTCCAGGTTCCAGCTGAGTTCTTTGCGTCGGTAACTGTCTACTTTAGCGATATTGTTGGGTTTACTGCTATTGCTGCCGTGTCCACACCGTACCAGGTAACGCACCTTTTTTAAATCATGAAATCAATCCTCCCGGTCTGAGTTGAGCGGAGGGGACTGTCAGACCAGCTATTAAAAACATATTTCTTTATTTGCCCTTTACTTTCTAGGGCTGCCCATAACTTGTAACCTTTTAAGACTGTAACAAGAAATATCTAAAGGCGTTAGTATAGCATTTGCGTGTGAGGTAAACGTAAAGCAAATTCACCAATTTTAAACGAAAGTACCTACCTAAATACCTGAGGCCTTAGTCAAACAGCAGACGACAATCGTTATCGTTCATCAGTCACCAATACATTTTCAACTTTATACCCGAGCGCGTAAAGTTGAAAATCTATTAAAAACTGCTGATCGATAACGAACGAAACAAACGTAAACGATCTGTGAACTTCAATTGATTTTCAACTTTACGCGCTGGGGTATAAAGTTGAAAATGTATTGGTGACTGATGAACGATAACGATTGTCGTCTGCAGTAGTCTGCTTTTTGACTAAGGCCCCTGGTGGATATCTAATTTTCCGATCTAATTGATCAAAATCCATCTGTGCCTATGTATAAATATCAGATCAAAGAAATAGGCAGATAGAGCGCTCGGAACATGCGAGTGTGTCCACCAAAGCAAATACAAAATCAAATCGAATTACATTCCATATTGTTCTCTTTGTTTTTGAGAATAACTTTTACAATGTTCAAAGACACGAGACGGCATATTTTGCAAACAACAACAACGACGCGTAGCTTGGTACTGTCACGAGTTTGTATTTATTTTGTACTAGCTACTGCCAGCGGTTTCACCCGCTAACCTCCAAAATTATCCCACGGGAACATAAAATCGGGATAAAAACTATCCTATATATTAATGCTGGTTATAAACTATCTGTGTACCAACGACGACATATTACTAGACTCCGCATGCTCGATCTAAGGAACAAAAACTATTCTGTCAACTCGCTGAGGTACTACGTAAGCGAGGGGGACGGGGTACTGCGTTGTGATTGGCTAACTCAAGGTCTGTTCTGTCTCATGGTATATTTACAGCTCACAGGAGTGGTCTATCCTATGTGTTAATCCAGGTTATAAACTATCTGTGTACCAAATTTCATCTAGTAGGATTTGCTTTGGCGGTCACACTCGCGTGTTCCGAGCGCTCTATCTGCCTATTTCTTTGATCTGAGATATAAATTAAAATATTTTTATTTCAGGTGATAAGTTTCCTGAACTCAGTATACAAGTTATTTGATGAGAAAATAGAATGTTACGACGTGTACAAAATCGAGACCATCGGAGACTCTTACATGGTCGCTTCAGGATTACCTGTAAGAAACGGTAAAGTAACAATACTCGTATTTATAGTGCAAGCCATAGCCATACACCATACTGCCTATCGTCCAATCGGCATGATGCTGCCGATTGTATCCGTTAGAATTGATCGCGTGTGGGCATGGAATTTTCGCAATTGGCATGACAGTTTTTGGTTGGCTTGATCAAGCCGATTTGATCCTGCCGATTGGAACGTGGATTTATGGAGGTCGATTTATTTGATTTCATTAAGACAAGGCTTTACCTGAACGTCATGCTGAAACTTTCGTCATGCCAATTGAACTGTATGGTGTATTGCTAGCAAGTTTGTAACAGAATTGCTCAGTTTTTTTTAGTTGACTCATCAAGGCAGAACTAGACTTAACGTTAAGTTTTCTTCAGGCAATAAACACGCGACTGAAATAGCAAATATGGCGCTAGAGCTACTGGAGGCGACATCCATGTGCAGACTACCACATCGACCTGATCAGGTACTAATCTAGGTAATATTTTGTCTGTGTCTTCGCTTTTAAACAAAACACACTTATAAAAATAAGCCTTTTTTGATTATTGTCATTTTTCTTCAAGATTCATTGCACTACACTGGCCCAGGGGCTTTAGTCAAACAGCATACGACAGCAGACGACTATGCTGTTTGTCTAAGGCCCCAGTATCAACTAATTTTGGACAGAGCCCTTATCAAGAGTTTCAGTATTTTACTTTACAGCGTCTTTACAGTATCTACAGCGTTTCTTGAATGAAAAAATGGAACAACGCCTCTGGTGTCCGAAGAAGGAACTAATTTATTCCTTCAAATTAATTTCAAAATTGCAATTTCTTACGTCACAATAACTGAAAATTCATGATATGGCCTCTGATGTCAAATAGAGGCGTTTTTGTTTTGTTTAAAGCTGTTGTACCTGTAACACTGTAAAGCTAGGCCAGTACCCTTAGCACGAGTTTTCACTATTTTACTTTACAGAGTCTTTCCACTATTTACAGCGTTTCTTGTATGAAAACATGGAACAGCGCCTCTGGTGTGCGAAGAAGGAACCAATTTTTTCCTTGAAAATTGTCAATTTGAAATTTTCAAAGTTCCAGTTTACTTTACGTCTCAAATACTGAAAACTCGTGCTAAGGGTACAGAAGATTATTAATTAGTCTATTACACGCTGCATAAAATTCCATGCAAGTTTGGATACATTGTGTACTATTTTGGACAAAATCGCAATGTAGTCAAACTTGCACGCACTCGCTTGCTATTTATTGTGTCGTCTGAATGAGGCTGGCCCCAGCACGCGTAGCATGGCGATTCTATATCTATTCTACCAAGAAAAGACAAAGTTATTTCATCGTTATTTTTACACAAGTCGACTGTTATTTTGCACAAATATGACACCATTCGTACACTATTGAAGAAAAGAACGTTTATTTTCCATATTTTTTACATAACCATGCTTAAAACAATAAAAATATTTCTACGTCCTGTCATTTTGTCTATTCTTCCGTCGACAAAACCTCTTTCTACGGCGCCATGCTACGCCTGCAGGTAGCAAACTATATTATTTTTGCTTTTTTGCCATCATGCCATAATTATCTTTTTATCTGTATTATGATTTGCTAAGATGATCGTAGAGAGAAATTATTAAAATATCATTCATTTTAGCATTTTATCACAATGTTGCAAAGCTCTGATTCTTTCAACGTTTTCTTTGCTCTACACCTTCCGCCTGACGCAGGTCCTCACCGAACACGGCTATTTCAGGAGGTTCCTCATTTTTTTTTTAGGTGCTACAATCATCAAATCAGTCCTCCCGCCCTGGGTGGGGCGGAATGGACTGTCAGACTCTTACTAAAATCCACCCGTTTTCCTTCGGATGCTCTTTACGTTCCGGTGCCACGGTAACATGGGTTAAGAAAAAACCGCGACCCCAGCAGGCATTTGGCGCGAAACCCGACGCGCCACCGACCCGGGCTTAGTCCTCGGTCGGACTTCGAGCTACCCATTACTCACCGTCCGCAAGCCCGTTCCGCCGCTGTGCCCTCTGCTGATCAGAGGGACACGCGTTGGAGCATCCACACGACAGGCTATTCGCATACGGGCAATGACATATTAGGCACACAGTGGCTAAGGAAGATTTTTTGCCCGCATCCCAGGGTACGCCGGCCCGAAAAACTAGTCTTCCCCCCGGACGTATCCGAGGGAACTCCAGTCCAAGGGCGCACGTGGAGGTTTCCTGTCTTACCCCAGGAGGTTCGTCTTTGAATATGTTTTTTTATTTCAGACGCTTTGTATGAGAAGTGGGATTCACATGGGGCCGTGTGTTGCGGGTATTGTGGGCAGCAAAATGCCCAGATATTGCTTATTTGGAGATACCATCAACACAGCAAGTCGCATGGAAAGCACTGGAGAACGTAAGTTAAAATATAAACGGAAATCAATCGAATATAAACGGAATTAAAGTAGGTTATTCAACATCAAAGCATAATTTATTGGAACAGATTTTATACCCGCAAGGGTATTTTTGCGGTTTATTCCACGTTGTTCACCTGGGTGATATCACCTGCGTGAACAAAGTGGACAACTTTAGTGTCTTCAATTCACCTGGGTGATATCATCCAGGTGATATTTTTCCGAGGTGAATTGGGGACACCAATGTTCACCCAGGTGAACAAAGTGAAATAAACCATTTTTGCGCATATTAAAAGAATAAAAAAGCAAATCTATGGTAACATTTTTTTTGTAATGTCAAATGTTTTATATTCAAGAATAATCCTAATCTTTACTGCTATGCTAATTATAAATGCGCAAGTAAGGTATTTTATTTGTTTGCTACCTTTTCATGCTTAAGCAACTAAACCGACCACTGTTAAGCGCTCTAGATTTGGCGTTGTAAAATGATCAAAAGAGTCCCGGGCGGACTCTCGGCGGGACGGGAGGGACTGTCAGAGTTGCACAGACTAAAAACCTTGGTGTCCTTCAATAGCATTTTACGCTCCGGGGTCACGGTATTCGTTAGTCCCACGACCGTGACACGCTGGGTGGATCGCTTTCTAATAACGTGGTTGTATGATTCATTTTGCGCGTAGCTACTACCGTACCACTCGAATCACTGATACAGGGGACAACTTGTAGATCGTTACTGTGACTGTTCTCTGCAAGCAATCGCAGTTATTGTTCCCGATACAGTAAGGTTTAGTTTGGGGTGACAAATTCTGGTCCGAACATCGCGCCAGTGATGAGGTCGCATGATTCACTATCATAGTCATCCCGCATGCGACTTCCTATATTTCATAATCTGGAATCATGAAGTGTCTATTCTTCAATCCTACTAATATTATAAACGTGAATGTTTGTATGTGTGGATGGATATTTGTTACTCTTTCACCCAAAAACTACTGAACGGATTTGGATGAAATTTGGTACACAGATAGTTTATAACCTAGATTAACACATAGGATAGTTTTTATCCCGATTTAACAGGCAACAAACAATTATATAAGACTAGCTGTTGCCTGCGGTTTCACCCGCTACAACTCCCGTGGGAACATTAAATCGGGATAAAAATTATCCTATGTGTTAATCTAGGTTATAAACTATCTGTGTACCAAATTTCATCCAAATCCGTTCAGTCGTTTTTGTGTGAAAGAGTAACAAACATCCACCCACACAAACAAACTTTCACGTTTATAATATTAGTAGGACTAGTCGTATATAATTGTAACGAATACCGATCCCACGACATTTTATTGACCCATAGCGATTTTTTTTTTCTTTCTTTTGCAGCAATGAAGATTCAAATTTCTGATGATGTGAAGCGGGCATTAGATAAGACTGGACTCTTTCTGACGGCTCCTCGAGGCGTTGTTGATGTTAAGGTAAGCGTAGCTCATTAGGTGCATCCACACAGAGCGAGCAACCTCGCGAGGCATTTGAAGCGCGAAGCATCTCGGTTATTGTGGACGTGTCTCGACCGAGGAAAGCGCGCGCGCTACCGCAGCCGAGTGACCGAGCTTCCGACCCATCCAGTGTCGGCTTTTGTTTTGCTCGCGTATATTGTTTTGTGCCTCGGTCGAGAAACAATAGACGCGTCCACCAAGAGCAGGCAGACTCGCGAGGCATTTGCCGCGCGAAGAAAATGCCTCACGATGCCGCTCGCTCTGTGTGGGCGCACCTAATGGCATTTGACACACACAGAGGAATTATTTCAGGGATTCCCAAACTTTTTCAGCTCTCCTAAACCAACAAAAAGCGCAATTTAGACCTTTAGTATTTTGTCTCGGGGTCATATTATGACTTTACACAAAATCTGAAGCTGATCACATTTCATTTCATGTATCATAAAGAAAATAATAGGAATTCATTTTTCTTTCTAAACTGAGAGGAGTAAGGTCAATCATGTGAGTAGAAGAGTGTGGATGGACAGAGAAAAATATCACAAAAATAAGGAATAAATGATACCGTGTCATCTAACAGGAGAAAAAGAGAAGCGTTTTGTGACAGCCAACCCCTAAATAGAATGGAATCAGGGGCCTTAGTTAAACAGCATACGACAGCAGACGACAATCGTTATCGTTCATCAGTCATCAATACATTTTCAACTTTATGTCCCAGCGCGTAAAGTTGAAAATCTATTGAAGTTCACAGATCGTTTTCGTTTGTTTCGTTCGTTATCGATTAGCAGTTTTTAATAGATTTTCAACTTTACGCGGTGGACTATAAAGTTGAAAATGTATTGGTGACTGATGAACGATAACGATTGTCGTTTGGCGTCGTATGCTGTTTGACTAAGGCCCCAGGGCAGCAAGATGATTCCCTTTCCTTTTTCAACAACTTCCTCAGGGCAGGAAGATGATAACCTTTCTTTCTAAACTTAACATCTTTCTTTTTCAGGGCAAAGGCGAAATGACCACTCATTGGCTCGAAGGGAGGATTGGACCCTCTCCGGAAAGACCTCCAGCTTCATCTCTAGACTGTACACCTAGCTTTTTAGCCAGAATCCATTCCCAGAGATCGACAAGATACCCAACGGATAAGCAGAGAAAACACTGATCAAAAAACTTTTACTTATGTCCTTAATTTATATTTGTAATTAGAAAGTTAAGGGTGAATTTTATCAAATACAGTAAAAAAAACAGGACAATAGTAGATTACGCACCAAGGGAGTAAAGCATTGCC
Organism: Agrotis ipsilon; assembly: GCA_028554685.1. NCBI lineage: Eukaryota > Metazoa > Arthropoda > Insecta > Lepidoptera > Noctuidae > Agrotis > Agrotis ipsilon. The sequence continues at coordinate 14,376,884 of CM052969.1, read as the reverse complement.
TTACGTCACGGGCGTATTGAATCCCGAAACTACACTAAGGATTCTGGGGTGAACCTCCGTAGCGCAGCGAGGAGGTTCAAGTGTTAATTCCCGAGTGAAACGAGGGAATTAAGTTAAGAATCCTTAGTGTAGCGAGGGATTCAAGTCAGCCCAAGACAAGGCAGCTTTACTCCCGAGGAGCGTACTCTGCTTTTCACACCTACTGCGAGGAAATAAATTCGAATTTTGAAATTTGATGTGGTACGACAACCTTCGAACGTGAAGTTGGCACCACTGTAAGCGATCAGCTGTTGCTGCCAGCGGCCGCCATTACTGATACGACTCCTTGGTGAAAGTTTTCATACGGTTTTCTTTGAGTTTCCAAATTCAAATCACATTATTCCCACGGGAATAATGAAATTCAGTACATATATTATTCCCGGCTCGAGCGAGGGGGAATAATGTCATTCTTTACAGTAGGTTTGCCTGACGTATAATATGACATTTACGAGCAAGTAGTGTGAAAAATGGTTTTATGTATCTGTTACGTATAACTATTTTGTCCGGATTTTTGCGGCTCTAGCACGATTTTTCACTTTTTTTTAACTTTAAGTAAACGGTTACTTTGACGCTAATTTGGAAATGGAAATAATTGAGTACAGTACTCCCATATTAATAATGCGCATGCAGATCTTTGCCAGTTATCGTATTCCCGGAAACACCCGAATCATTGCATCGAAGAGAGCCCTAAACAATGCACTTGCATTTTGCACCTTGTTCGAAAGAAACAGGAATCAATGTCATAAATGTCAAATCATGTGAAACATTTGAAAACAATTCGGGCGGTCGGTGACTGTCGCCGGTCAGTCAAAGGTCCGTCAGTCGTCTTTATATATTGGTGGTGACTGCACGTGTTGTCTCTGTGTGGAATTATATAGAGCTGCTATTACAAAACACATAATTCTACTAAGTTATGCATGAAGAAAATGCCACCACTCTAAATACATATCGTCTTCCGACGCTCGGGAAATACGACCGTTGCCGAACAGTGACGAAGATTTCTATTTGCTTTATTAATTTTGGAGTACTGTACCTACCTCGTTCGTACACTGGAGGCGCTATACAACGGGGTGTGCAATAAAATAGGTACTTAGGTGAGAGTACCTATTTTACCGCACGCTCCGTTGTATGGTGCGTAATTTTTAACTTTCAAACAATGACAAATATTAGGGTTTAAAACGGGATATTTTCCATGTTTATTATTTGTTTTGAGTTTATGATAAAAAAAATAGACATCCTAAATATCGGAAACTCAAAACAAATAATAAACATGGTAAATATCCCGTTTTAAACCCTAATATTTGTAATAGTGACCATGTCAGTTTAAATACTTAGGTATATTTCGAACAATGTATAGGCTTTGTAAATGCATTTTTGGAGCAAACGTATTGAAAAATAAATAAAAGAAAATTGGAAATTATCTCTATTATGCCCAGAAAGATCATTTCATTTATTCAATCTTTAAAAAAAGTAAAGTTCCAATTTTCTTCCATTAGAAACAGCTAATTGAAATAGAAGTACAATGACTGAATAAACTAAATGTGTTTTCAAAATGAAGGAAATGACAAAAACTAAACTGGCATGCTTGTCATACAGAGCAACAAGTTAGGTCTTCACAGACCGTCTCCGTGTAGATTGATACCTTATGGCGGAGCCCCATCTTAGAGGGCCAAAGCCTGTCGGGGTCGCGGAACTTATTCCATCACCGTGACCCCGAACATAAAGAGCTATTGAAGAACACCGTGGATTTTAGTCAGTACAAGTCTGACAGTCCCTCCCGCCCTGCCCGGGGTGGGACGAGTCATGTAAAAAAAAGAATTATGTTGATACCTACATATTTTTCGATCAAAGACTTCCTTGTTCTTGACTTCCGTTGATATACTACTGTTTGGCCCTAATTTTCTGGTCAGCCACCATTTTGAAAAAGTGAAAACACTGCCACAAGTTTAGAAAGTTAAATAGACAAAAAGTTTTTCCAACAATCTATCATAGATTTATTTTAAAACAATCATGCAAAACCCACCAACCTTGTCTAATAGCGGTTTTAAATAATGGTATCTCTTATATGTAAGTAGGCTGTATATTGTATGCATATTTTGTACGTGAGTTCAATAAATGTCTGATGATAAAAAAAAGTAGTTTTTTTTTTTCAATTTAGGCTAAATTCGTCTTTTTCCGAATGGAAAAACAACATGTGAATACATGTAAGCATGATGTGCAATACATACCTACAGCACAGCCTACAGTATTGCACAAATTGCACATCAAGTTACCTCAATCTGTCAAATGCGTTTAATAGATTTTCAACCTTATCATAATAGTGGAAAGATATTGTTCGATTGGTAAATATTGATTGGTTAGTGTAGGTTGACCAGCTAGCGTCTGTATTTTCTAAGTTTATCATCATTGACAGAGGTGACGGAAAACATCTTGAAAAAATCTGGACTTAAACATATAAGTCTATAGTCAAGTCTGAGGCCTGTGTTGTTCTCAGAGGTGGCTTAATTAACTCTGTCGTCAGAGAGGTAGCCACACCCTCAAACGAAAAAGAAAACAAATGTTAAATAAAAATCTTGACCGTCTACAAAAAAGTTATACATCAGCACGCATTTTTGCGGTTATTAGTTCATTCAACGAAGGACCCATGTGTCACGCTGCGGTTGTAGTATTTATTTCGTCACAGACAGACCGATTTGAATATGCGATTCAATTCATCAGTTCGCGTAGCTTGGCGATTCTATCTCTATTCTACCAAGAAAAGACAAAGTTATTTCATCGTTATTTCTTCACAAATCGACTGTTTTTTTGCACAATTATGACACGATTCTTATACCTATAAAGAATAGAATCGTATCTTTTCTATATTTTAAACATTGCTACACTTAAATCGATAAAAATATATTACGTTCTGTCATTTTGTCTATTCTCCCGTCGACTAAACCCGTTTCTACGGTGCCATGCTATGCGTGCTGTTGAACACTTGACTAAAAAAGTTAACGATAATTGATACTGATATAAGGGTCGTTTTGCAGTAACACTTTTTTTTAGACAAACGTTCGAGAGATGTTAATCTTTTTGTGCTCGCAACTCGCCGCTGTCCGTGTCCAATCAAAATCAGGCTTTAAATACTGGGTCAGTCATATTTCAGTAGTCTGTACCCTTTTTTTTTTTTTGGTGGTAAAATCAACAAATGAGTCTTCCCGCCCGAAGGGACTGTCAGACTCTTACTGACTAAAATCCACCAGTGCTCCTGCACCGGCCCGAAAAACTGGTCTTCCCCCCGGACGTATCCGAGAAACGGGCAACTCAACTCCAGTCCACGGGCGCACGTGGAGGTTTCCTGCCTTAGCACCCCAGTAGTCTGTACCCTTAGCACGAGTTTTCAGTAAATGAGACGTAAAGCGAACTGGAACTTTGACACTTTCAAATTGACATTATTTTCGAGGAAAAAATGGAACAGTGCCTCTGGTGGGCGAAGAAGAAATTAATTTTTTTCTTGAAAATTGTCAATTTGAAAGTGCCAAAGTTCCAGTTTACGTCTCATTTACTGAAAAAACGTTCTAAAGGTACTAATTAACTGCAGTCTATTTATTGACATACATGAAATATCACGTGTCATACGTATGATAAAGTTCAGTGAAACAAACAACTTTAATTCCAAAAGAATGTTTCAATTCGAATTGGAACAATGCCAGTAATACTATGTGGTGCAATCACGCGATGACATCAGCCATAATATCGATATTAAATAGGTAATTTTCTTTCAATTGAACAGCATTTGTTTTTTCTTTTTAGGCGGTAAGGTCATCAAATGAGTCCTCCCGCCCTGGGTGGGGCGGAAGACTGTCAGACTCTTACTGACTAAAACCTACCCGTGTTCCTTCGGATGCCCTTTACGTTCCGGGGACGCGGTATCCTGGGTTAAGAAAAAACCCGCGACCCCAGCAGGCATTTGCCGCAAAACACGACGCGCCTCCGATTCGGGCTTGGTCCTCGGTCGGACGGCGAGCTACCCATTACTCATCGTCAGCAAGCCCGCTCCGCCACTGTGCCCTCTGCTGATCAGAGGGGAAAAACTGGTCTTCCCCCCGGACGTATCCGAGAGGGAATTCCAGTCCACGGGCGCATGTGGAGGTTTCCTGTCTTAGCACCCCAATTGAACAGCATTTAATTTATTTTATACTACACCTGCTTGGAAAGTACCTTGTTACTTTATCAAATTTACGGTAGAAAGTACGTCATTGCATATCGACCAAATATGCGGGGAGAAAACGCATCTGAGCGGGAGAGAAAAGTGTATGAAAATCCATTTCTAACGTGTTTTTTCTTTTTTAATTTTGGGTAAGACTATGCGCCGGTAACCTAAATATCAAAAGCCAAAAAGTTTTTACAGTGAGTTTTTATCTCCAAGTTCGCAAAATGACACTGGCCACTAGCTGTATGTTGGATGGTGTCGGGCTGGCAGTGCGACCCTGCGGCGGCAGGATAAACAATTTGAAAAAAGAACATGTGAAAATTGCAGACGCCATTGGCGCCATTTTCAATTTGTGTGTTGTTTGAGGATTCAGTTTTCGTAGAAAGTAATTTATTTTCCTCGTAGGTGTAGTATAAAGCACTATGTATCACTCGAGAGAAAGTGCGATTCCCGATCTCGGGTATTTTAAAGTTCTCGGCTACGCCTCGTCCTTTAAACGATACCCTCGATGGTAATCGGTCACTTTCTCCTCTCGGTGAACAATGTACTATTACATTAGTGTAAGTATTAAAAAAAAACTCTATATGGTGCCGTTGACAGTCTGTTATATAAATCCTCACACGAAAAGAATAAAAATCATAGCTAAATCAAAACCTGACCGTCTTACTAATAAAAAAAAGTTAAACATTTGTTGAACTCTTGTATATAATATCGATATTAACTATTGAATTTTTATTTATACAACGTGTAACGTTAAAAGCGCAAAACCTCTCGTGAGGTAACTCAGCACACGATACTGAACAATGTTTGTTATAAAACTTTTGGAAATTCGAATCTGTAAGGTATGTAACGTTACAGATTCGAACATACGATGAGGGAGCGCCTTTAGGTTATACTACCAGCTCATAGTGTTGAGGAAGAGTTTTTCATGTTCTGAATGTGGTAGAAGCGTACTGTTTAGTACAGCATCAACTTTCGTCACGTTTAAGTCTAACGTGAGCTTATTACTATCAAATGGGCAAAACCGGGCTCTAACTCCAGTCTGCTAAGCATTCGGTGACAAAAACCCAATAGTATTTTTCATGACCCGAGAATCGAACCAAGGGACTAATGCTAAGCAAGTCATCTTAAGATGTAAAAAGATTAATTTATTATTTAAAACAAAATTTTATTATAACACATTCATGCATGTAAATTATGTATTTAATTAATAAAAAATTGAAATATTGCTCTGATGTAATAATTATAATTTGTCAATGGAGTTGGGAACTAAATGAATCATTTAAATATAAACAGAACAGCTGTTGTGGTTTGAGGAAAAAAGTGAGCACGCGTTGCTCGCTCGTGTCGCGGCTAATGGCCGCGCGAGGTCGCGAGGAATTCCGATATCCCAACCGTAGGCCTTAAACTGACTCATCAAAGAAACTGACGCACCTGAGAATTTGTGGGAAAATATTGAAGACGTCAATTTGTTTTTTCGAATATACCTCTTCCTCTTGTTACCCCTCTGTATCTTCTCATAATCCACCAAGGAATCATTTAGGTACGGTCAAACGGGGTGAATAGGGACGCAGGGGTGAATCGGGACAAAACTTTGAAGTGGATTTTAACGAAAAATTATGATGGTATGTTGCCAGCAAGGTTTCAAATTAATGTAGTCAATAAATAAAATTTAGTAGTTGTTGGTAACCTATCACATTAATTCAACATTTAAATCCATGTTAAAGTTTTGTCCCGATTCACCCCTGCGTCCCTATTCACCCGGTTTTACGGTACATCTTTTTCTTTAACACCATTAAAAAATGCTTTGCTCTTTGCCCCAGGATCATAGACTGATAGAATACTATAAAAATCGTTTGACCCTGGACTCCGACAGGACAGTGGTTGCATGCCAGTGAGGCTTACTACAGCCATAATCTCACCGGTGGGTGATAGCAGTGGTGTAGTGGGACTAAACCTAGGAGGGGGGCAAGATGATGAGAGATGTACGAGGCCTTTTTTCAGATCGAAAAATATTATTTGCATCCGCTGCTCGCGCGGAGCCCGTTTTTGTTGTAAGATGATTTGGTTCCTCCAAGCCACATTAACCAATTGTGATTGTTACAGCGATGCGAGGCCTGTTGGAATGTTTCAGTTCCTAGTAACAAAAAAAACTTTACTTATAAAAATCCATCCAAAGGTTGTCTTGAAAAAATCGCTTTTAGCGATAAGACCGCTCATTGTGTCACCCTATGTATAAGATACACTCTGTACCAGTAATTTGTATGGTGTGCATAATAAAGTGTATTCTATTCTATTTTTAATTATTTTACAACTTCGGTCCTCACGCGAGCAGTCGCAGGCGTTTGACCTGAACCTTCGGCCCCGCCTAGCTGCACCACTACGTGCTGCTTAATGCTGCTAGAGGGGGAATCCTTCCATCGTAGACAGGCCTGTTGGTCTTAGTGACCCTGACTGCTATGCCGGAGGTCGTGGGTTCGATTCCCACCCAGGACAAATGTTTGTTTGATGAGCACGATCATTTGTTCTGTGTATGGGTGTATCTATTATATTTATATATTTAGAAATATATAAGTACCTATGTATATCAGTTATCTGGTACCTATAACACAAGCTCTGCTAGGGATTTGATCGCGTTTTGTGATAGTCGTGGAATGTTAAGGTGTCTACACACCGAAGCCGCCAGCCCGCCGGCACGACCCGGCGGGCAAGACCGGCGGCCTGATTGGACAATGCAAAATCGTCAAAATCAGGCCGCCGGCCGTCACAATTAGGCCGCCGGCTTTGCCCGCCGCCGGGTCGTGCCGGCGGGCTGGCGGCTTCGGTGTGTAGACACCTTTATGACGTAATCCTATCTTGAATACTACAAAAGTGAAATTAGTTTGTTATGCTTTCCTCTTCTTTCTTATAAAACCCGAAGGGGGAGAAGACCGGTCAAGAACTAGCTAATTAAAAGATATAACACAGATGTTATGACATTCCGCAACAACAGGAGACTGCAATTTTATTATTCAAGTCTTGGGAATCCCCAATGGGAATTCCCATAAGCCTGAAACATCATAGTTGCTGATGGATTTTCAACTTTCTGAACTGAGCTATACGTTGCACATTACAATAGTGCAATTATCACTTTTAAGGCATAAAACCGCCACTGTTGATACTTGATCAACAGATATCTGACACAAATTAGCGATTTAATTGGCTGCTCAATGAGATAATTATATAGTTGACAACAGATCCAATCATGCGCATGTTTCATGTGAGTTTTAGAAGTTTGTTGTCCTTATAAATTGCTCTATTATAATTATTTTTTTATTGATAGAAGAATTGCAGAGTAAGAGATCCAGGGTTCGATCCCCAGATTAGTTAAATTCTTATTAGTGGTCGCCCTGTGTTTTTTTTTGTTGTTGTTATTTATGAAAAGAAAAACTTGATTTTTATAAAAGTCATGCCTCAGTAAACACAGAATCAAAAGCAGTATAATATCAGGATCAAGAAGTCAGGAAATATAAACGGAGAAAAAACAAGCTAAAATCACTTCATCATCAGCAGGAAGACGTCCACTGCTGAACATAGGCCTCCCCCTTAGACCGCCACGCCGAACGACAATTCGCCACACACGACACGTCGGTCCACCTAGTGGGAGGCCTACCTACGCTGCGTCTTCCGGTCCGTGGTCGCCACTCGAGAACCTTTCTTCCCCATCGGTTGCCAGTTCTACGAGCGATGTGGCCTGCCCATTGCCACTTCAACTTGCAAATTTTACGAGCTATGTCGGTGACTCTGGTTCTTCGGATTTTATGCCGCAAAGAAACTCCGAGCATAGCTCTTTCTATCTGAGCATAGCTCGTTGAGTGACTCTTAGTTTCTCTAAAAGGCCAGCAGTCAGGAAGAAAATCACTTCGCGTAAATATAATGAACGATGCGAATACCACAAACATAAAAAGCGCGTTATAGAGCGGCGCCGAGGGCTTGCATAGCGACAGGCGGTTTTTTTAATCTACGTCATGTTTAAAAGTCTCTCCACTCGTTTTTTCTGAGGCAGCAACAACATTGACACAGACTGATAATGTCTGAATATAGAGCAGCAGACAGGAGTGAAAGGGGAGACAGCGTGCCGTGCGGCAAGTCACAACTCGCATAGCTTGCAATAATTGAATCATCACCCCGTTTACAAGATTTATAATAATAATAATATAATAATAATATTCCACAACTATCACACAACGCCATCTAGTCCCAAGCTAAGCAGAGCTTGTGTTATGGGTACTAGACAACTGATAAATATACCTACTTGTATATTTCTAAATACATACATATTATTATTATAGATAAATTACACCCAGACACAGAAAAATGATCGTGCTCATCATACAAACATTTATCCTGGGTGGGAATCGAACCCACAACCCTCGGCCTAGCAGTCAGGGTCACTAACCACTAGACCAAGAGGCCAGTCAAGTCAATTTATTCCCGTTGAATCCTACGTTGACATCATGAGAACGTACCTATCAGAAGAAAAGTGCATGCATCTTGTTCATTTTAGCGAAGCAACGCAGCGCAAAACATACATTATGACCTGTTCAGGAATAAGATAGATAGGCGCCAATAAGATAATAAGTAGGTAGATAGGTACGCGAAGTCGTGAGTGGCGGCGCCTCGTTGTGTTTTTCAAACATTTGTTTAACGCTCGCCACAGCCCACGGGCGCTAAGTCATCGCTCGCAGCGGCAAGGTCGTGAAAGAGCAATCACCTACTGAACTGATTTTAGTTTCCCGCATGTAGCTGGCGCCAAGCTACATGCGGGAAACTAAAATCAGTCAAACGCGTGGTCGCTACTGAAGGACACCGTGGATTTTAGTCAGTACAAGTCTGACAGTCCCTCCCGCCCTGCCCGGGGTGGGAGACGTAAAAAAAAACAGAACAGACCTTGAGTTAGCCAATCACAACGCAGTACCCCGTCCCCCTTGCTTACGTAGTACCTCAGCGAGTTGACAGAATATTTTTTGTTCCTTAGATCGTGCATGCGGAGTCTATTATAGTAATATATCGTCGTTGCTTGCTGCCTACTACTCGAATTGTCAGAGACGGTCGATTTTCGAAGTACGCCTAGGTTGATCGGCTCGATCAGTCGAAAAATCGACCAGTGTTTTAATCGAATGCGCACGCGCCGGTTGCAAAAAGGTTAACCTTAGCAAAAAAATCTAAATTGGCGTAGCAAAAAAAATATGAGTATGGAAACCGGTAATTCTAGTTATCGTTTTAAATTAACCACTTTTATATAATGATAGCCTAAAACTGACACGGGGGTATAAAAAGGACACTAGCAGATTCATAAAATGAATTACGATAAAATTCTTAAAAAAGGACTTCACTGTAAACAAAACACTGTACCCTTAGCACAAGTTTTCAGTATTTGAGACGTAAAGTAAACTGGAACTTTGACAATTTCAAATTGACAATTTTCGAGGAAAAAATTAGTTCCTTCTTAGCACACCAGAGGCGCTGATTCATTTTTTCATACAAGAAACGCTGTAAATACTGGAAAGTAAAATAGTGAAAACTCGTGCTAGCGGTACTGTTCTGTTTTTTTGCTCTAGCAACATAATATTCATTTAAATATAGTATTATTATTTTATCGTAGGTACCTATTTATCTTACATTTCTTCTAGTTTCCTTTTTAGCACTCTTATAAGGAGGAAATTAAGACATTGCATGATTTACATTCGACGGATGGGTATTTCCAGATGTTTAGTTGCGTGCAGCATAACTACTCAGTGTTTCTTATAAACCCAAGGATAATTATAATATTGGTAAGTATGTTTATTTTATTTATATACCGTTTTTCCTCAATTTGTACCAACAAGCCCTCTCCACCAAATACCTATTGATTGAAATTGAAATTACGACTACGCAATTAAATATGATGAAACATAATTAGAGACAGAAGACTGGCCTGTTGGTCTAGTGGTTAGTGACCCTGACTGCTATGCTGGGGGTCGTGGGTTCGATTCTCACCCAGGAAAAAGGTTTGTGTGATGAGCACGATCATTTGTTCTGTGTCTGGGTGTAATTTATCTATAATATGTATGTATTAAGAAATATGTAAGTATGTTTATCAGTAATTGTCTAGTACCCATAACACAACCTCTGCTTAGCTTGGGACTAGATGGCGCTGTGTGATAGTTGTGGAATATTATTATTATTATATTATTATAATATTTGTAATGTTTAGAAAACGACTTTAAGAATAATAAGTTACTTATTTTAAATTATTTATTGACGTGCGTTTCAAAATAGTTACGGTTTTTATTTGATTTTAAGCAGTGGGCATAAAATTCATTGCAGTAGTATTAGTTTGCGGGACTAACGAATTACCGTGACATAAAGGGCTATTGAAGGACATCGTGGATTTTAGTCAGTACAAGTCTGACAGTCCCCCCGGTCCTACCCTAGGTGGGATGACTCATTTGATGATTTTACTACGCGTAGTTTAACAACACACTGTTCTCTTTTAATGGAGTATTGAGAATAACATCTTGTATATATTATAAAAACACTTGGTACAGATCGGTGTCAGCACATGAAAAATATTGAAAAAAAAACTACTTACTAGGTACACACGGCTACACATCAAGCTATACAAAACCAGTTTGTCTTAGTTTCGCTTTGTACGATTTTAACAAACAATAAACGATCAGCTAATACTGGTTTTGTATAGCTTGATGTGTAGCCGTGTGTACGTTTGCCCTTCGCGAACGCTGACAAACATCCAAATTATAGTGAGTCATAATCATAGCTTCCTGCACATGAGTGTGAATAAATTGATAATGGTTGACACCGTGATATCGGAAGCTGCGGCTATTAGGACGTCGAGAAGGATGTCGTCACATAGTATGTGTAGTAACACATACTATGTGACGACATCCTTCTCCATCGTATTAGTTGAACACACCGGTAAGGGATCCGTCCGTAAACAAATCTATTTAGTACTAGCTGCTGCCAGCGGTTTCACCCGCTACAACTCGCAAATTATCCCACGGGAACATAAAATCGGGACAAAAATTATACTATGTGTTAATCCAGGTTATAAACTGTCTGTGTACCAAATTTCAACTTTTAACAGATTTAACAAACTAAAAATAAAACTCCTCAATGCCATCAATTGGTAACGTACTTTAAGAGTTTCTAGCACTAGCAAGAATAATTTGGGGTGCGTAAATGGTATTCAGCTGCATTCTTTTAGTCATAACCGATATGACTGAAAGACAATCCAAAAAAACAAATGGGAGGTGATGAGAAGACCGATAATGAAAATTCTGACAATTGGAATCAAAGTTTGGAACTTTTTAGCAACATAGTTTCGCGCAATTTCAGTTTGTGGGTAATTAAAGATTGTATTCTATGAAACCATAAGGTGTCAAACAGGCATACAAGCCCGCCTGATGAAGAGCTGTCACCATTACCTATGGGCGCCTGTAAAACCCGAGGTATCATCTGCGCTTTACCGACCCTGTAACTTTTCCACACCCTTCTTAGGAAGAAATTTTAGGTCCCTTCGTACACAGGGCGACATGTCTCCGATACCTTACGACTTTGGTATTCAAGCGACTATTATAAGGAAACCCAATAATGGTTCGTACACAGGAAGTCGTAAGGTATCCGTAGACTTACGTCGCGTCGTGGACGAAGGGGCTAAGAGTCATTGAAAATATCCCCGTGGGTCCTCTAGCTGTCAACACAATGATCCTTCAAGTACTGGCTCTCCCGCATTTGCAGATAAGACCAGCTTCTCGATACTGGATTTATACGACTGGGGTTTTTTTTTAGCGCGGTAATATGATCAAATGTGTCCTCCCACCCCGGGCAGGGCGGGAGGGACTGTCAGACTTAAACTGCCTAAAATCCACGGTGTCCTTCACTAGCTCTTTATGTTTCGGGGTCACGGTGACGGAAAGAAGTCCCGCGACCGCGGCAGGCTTTGGCCATCTGTGAGGGGGCCCCGTCATTTTGCAGACGCTCTTTGAGGCGCGCGTGGAACACGACGCACCGTCGACCGGGGCATGGTCCATGGTCGGACAGCGAGTTGATACGACTGGGGTTGCAAGACAGTTGAACCCTGAATGGGTACTTCTGGGATTTCACATAACTAACAATCAGACAGGATACGTAGACGTCATGTTCAAACACTCGCCAATGACTTTGATAATGACGTTAGTGTCATCATCGTAGTCGTCGGCGAGTATTTGTCTTGCTCTTTCAATATAAATGAAAGGCTAGTTGTATGCAGTTTGATTCTGATAACATTTAATTGTTCCGGACAAATATAATTCAAGAGTTCCGCTGCACGTCTGAGGCCCTAGCACGACTTTTCACGTTTTTTTACGTAAAGCTAACGGGAAATTAGGCGTTGATGAAAAAAAAACTTTCTTCGTACGTACAGTAGAGGCGCTTTTCCATTTCCCATGCAATTTCTTCTTCTTCTCGTTCCTCTCCAATCACTGGAGGTTGGTCATCAGATTTAAAAAGCGCTCTTTATCCCTGGCGAGGTGGAACAGCTCTGCAGCAAACACAGTAAAAACTTTAAGCAGGTAGGTAAAATACAAGAATCTTGTGCTGACGCCTCCGTACGCGCGGCGATGACGCGTAGTTTGAACACGACGCCTGCGCATGTCGTGTTCGTGTTCATTAGGTGTGATTCCCAAGATGTACCTCCTGAAAAGCGTACAGTAGGTTTTATAAATTCTTACATTACGCGTTTGTTACCGTCTTACGGAGGGGACATAATCATCCTCTAGCTAGACCGTCACCTCACGGCATAAATATGCACTGAAAAAAAAACCTTTTGATGTAAAAAATCACAATTGATTGTTGTACTCAAAACACTGGGCGGTTGAATCATGCATCGTCCATGCTATCAAATTTATTGTCACTTAAAACACTAGGCGGATGAATCACGACACCATGCGAATCAAAGTAACTCAGGTTAAACATTGGGCGTTGACCGTACCCTTAAAACATAATATTTGTATGTCATTACTGATAGCACCTAACACTATTTACCATAAGATCTTATAATGTAATAACCTATGTTTGATACAACGACGATATATTACTAGACTCCTAATAACAGGCGACTGATGTCTGTTAACACATTAGGCAAAAAAGTCTTATATCCGTCTTATTTCGACCACTCCTGTGAGCCGTAAACATACCTTGAGACAGAACAGAACTTGAGTTAGCCAATCACAACGCAGTACCCCGTCCCCCTCGCTTACGTAGTACCTCAGCGAGTTGACACAATAGTTTTTGTTCCTTAGATCGAGCATGCGGAGTCTAGTAATATATCGTCGTTGGTTTGATAAATAATTCTGATTCTGATGACGTCACAATATAGCGCCACCACACCTTCACCATTAATTTTGGTCTTATGGCCCTTAATTATCGACCAGCCACACAAATGAGTCCTTTCTTAGGCCTTTTCGTCGTAGTCCCCGGTCCCGTGCCCCTGTACCCGAGGCCTTGACCGTAACACTGAGTCCTCTCATTACGGGAACCACATAGGTCTTATTCACAGGATATTTATAGTTCTTAATTGCTCGGGACCGTCCCGCAAGGAAGAACCTAGGGGAATATAATTGACACACCCACAATTAGCTCAACACCAACTGTATCTATTACTTGTACTGCATCGCAAACAACTAATGTTTAATCATGGGTATAGTATGACACATCGGGTGCATGAACTTAATGTTAAATTAATAACTACTATCCTACTAATATTATAAACGTGAAAGTTTGTATGTGTGGATGGATGTTTGTTACTCTTTCACGCAAAAACTACTGAACGGATTTGGCTGAAATTTGTTACAACTATTACAACTAATATTATAAACGTGAAAGTTTGTATGTGTGGATGGATGTTTGTTACTCTTTCACGCAAAAACCACTCAACGGATTTGGCTAAAATTTGGTACATAGATAGTTTATAACCTGGATTAGCACATAGGATAGTTTTTATCCCGATTTTATGTTCCCACGGGATGATTTTCAAGTTGCAGCGGGTGAAGCCGCTGGCAGCAGCTAGTGGTAAATAAAGATGCACACTGGTTGAGCCGCGCTTGCCTAGGTCGGCCTTAGGACCCTCTATAAAATATCGAGTTTCTTCTTTTACAAATTAGTAAATCTTTATCTTCCATTTTCTAAAATAAAATTGTCAAAAATCTACCTATAGTTGACAGATGGGATCATGTAGTTCTGTCATTTTACATCTTTCTGTCAGAACACTCTTTACCACACGGTCAGCTGTGTTTTCCGTGTCACATGTGTATGAATAATTAATTAATGAAAACGTCATAAATGGAATATAAATAAACTTTGTCCTTTTAAGGTAGGTGCATTCATTAAAACCATTGTTATGCAAATACGGTAAATTTATGTTATTGTATTATACCCTATTCTAAGTATTACGAGGTTTATCTACTAACTAGCGTAACGGGAAAATCCTGGATTAACTAGAAATGACTGGTGTTGAGAAAATTATGCATTTCTTACAAACTTTCAAGTCCTACGTTTTCGAAAACACTGAATCAATTAAACATTTTTTAAATTTCGTAAAAATAAATTTTGTATGTTTAAAATCGATCTCATTTAGCGTAACACGATAGTTTGAAAATGTTCTCTAATTTCATTTTCAGACCTGAAAATGTTTGTGAAATACTCCAATTTAACAGAAGATAAATAAAAAAATAATTAAACATTCCCGCCAAAAAAAATAGCCTCCTATTTATTTTTTGAAAGGCAACACAAAGTTTATATCTATCGCAATTCGTCATTTACCAAGGGAAATCCCAATGGAGGCACGACTTCCGAACTGTCACAATATTTTTTTTTAATCATTCATTTACATCATTAAATGATGATACAATAAGAAATTCAAAGCAATATCGTTGCATCATTATCCAGCAACAAAATCTGTTCAACACAAATGTATAAATTGCGCAATAATTTAATCACAATTTCACAACATTATAGTTTGTCTGATATTTTTTGTATACAATTAACTTAGCATTTTAAATCGGGGTTTACCCCAGAATCCACCAACGATACAACCAAACGAGTTATAAATTATTCTGTGACTAACACCGTTACTTAAGAGAGAAATATTTTTTAAACACTAATATTATTGAAAAAGCATGATAACTTGTGAAAGAACCTTAGGTGCCGTGACCGTAAGAAACTCCGTGGAGTGTCCATGGAGTTTCTTACCCGTTCTTCTCCATAGAGATCCACGCTTTGGAATGGGCACCTACGTTACTTTCACAAGTTATCATGCCTTGTGTCTGAGACTCTTCATCTGCCTAGCCTTTTCCCAAGTATATTGGGTCGGCTTCCAGTCAAACCGAATGCAGCTGAATATCAGCATATCATGGAGCGACAGCCTATCGGACCTCCACAACCCAGTAACTGGGTAATATGGGACCCCATGATAAGATAGGGTTGTCAGACTTATGAGCTTCTGACTAACAGTAACGACTGTCAAAGATCTACAAATGACAGCCGGGACCAATGGCTTTATGTGCTTTGTGAATGAGACTGTAGCGCCATATTATTGAACAATTTCTTTTAAATTTAGTTAGTTTGGTAGGTACATGCATTTTTGTGCATATACCTTAAGGTGTCAATGGTTGTAACTAAACCCGTTGATAATGAGGTACAGGGTTTTATTTGCAGGTTTATGATGCGAAACATTGCGTTAGTTCCTCTATTTTATACAGGACTTTTATTTGGCGAAATTAATGTGGGTGTAATGTTAGTATGACTCTGCCTTACCCTTGGGGGACAGTAGGCGTGAATTTTTTGTCATCTGCCAGGATCCAAATCAAAATTAAATATCAGCTGGAAGACACCCACTGCTGAACATAGGCCTCCTCCTTAAACTTAAAATTAAATATTAACAACCTTACTACAAAACCTTAAACACATGTTGAACACTTGTGTAAAAAAGTGTGACTGCAAAACGGACCTTATCTCAACGTCATAATCTGACATTTTTTTAGACAATAGTGTTCAACAGACGTTTAAAAGTTAGTATTAACAGTCAGGGTTAAATTATAGAGGTAAGTTAAACTCAAGTGAAAAGTAAGCAAGAAATGTGAATAACTTTTTTTCCCTTAACTTAACCACTTTCTTGAATTACACACATAGATGACGTCTTGAGTGATCTGGTTGTACCACATTACATCATTGCCATGCGCGCGTGCGCATGTCCACAACCATATAAATAAGCCTGTTCAACATTTACTAAACACTTTATCAGAAACAGTCGTCTCTAACAGACCGCTACAAAATGGCAGCTCCAGTTTTATACGCGTTTTCCTTATGCATTCTTTGCGCACTAGTTTTTGCAAAGCCCGTTGCGCAGGATTCGGAAGTGAAAACAACACCAAAAACGAACAGTGTCCTAAAATTTGATACAAAAAATGTGCGTGATTTTGAACCAGTGCTAACTTTTGACAGTTTAGTGGAGCAAAGTTCGGGAAATTCTGTCGCAAAACGAAGAGTTAGAAGAAATACTATCAACGGGAATGGGTGTCCCGGAGAAATGATCAAGTTCACAAATAGATGCTTAACATTTGAGCAGTAAGTACAACTGGCTTTTTTTAATCTAATTTAAAAATGTACCAAAGGGGTGTTTCTTTTAAAAACTTGATTTAATATTTTTTTTAACTGTCATTTGAATAATTAAAAAAAAAAGACTTAAGATCATTACATTGATTGCACTTGAACACAACAACTTAATATGGAATGCGAGAAACCTGTTTTAACTAATAACTCTAGTTAACATGTTCATAAATAATAGAAAAAACAAGCTTTATTTTCATTCTTAATTATACTGGTTATTTTTTATTTAGCCTATATCCTACTCTTGTTTATGCTCTTGACATTTCTGATTGATTTTTCTCGCTAAGTAACCAGAAATTTTGCAAAATAATGTTACAAATTTTAAAATAATTAGTATTGCAAGAAATTATATAAAAAAATAAAGCTTTGATTCAGTAAAAACGTGAGATTTGCATGCAGACATAAATTGTTGAACTTGAATGATTGAAATTGGAATGCGTCCAAGCATCCAGCCATATTCTTCTAGGTCTTTTGTTATGCCATAACTAACAATTTATTTTCTTATTTTCTCAGGTACGAACGGATCCTCAAAGCAGTAGAAGATGAGTGAATCTTACAAGATACTCCTGTTGAAAAACTGACTTCAAGCAATCTTGCTCGCGTCAAGACTGTTCGTGGACAGTCTGGTGGCGCCGTCAACCTTTTTTCAATTTTATTCATCGTGAACCAAAATACATCATCGTCAATTGCCCTTTCCTATGTTGAGGCCATCCTGAGCAGTATCTGAGTACCAGTATTGCCTCTCTAACCGTCACAACCCAGTTACTGTTTGGTAACCGCTTCGTTGTTTGACTTACGGGAAACAATTTGTAGTCAAGAATGAAGGTAGCTTTTATATTAAAAGCTTAAGTTATTCCTAGAATTAAGTATTATTATTCTTTAGTTTCATTCGCGGCTCAAATCTAGTCTTTAAAACTTTGACATAATGCACTAATTAAATTGTTTGGTCTTGTGGAAAAACAAAAAAGAATTGATTTGGAATAGAAAATATAGGAATGGTTATTTATTAATTTCAAAAGCATATTAATAGAAACATGATTATTTAAGTGTCATTATGTCTATTACCGAATTATTAAAGTAATAATTCTGTCAACAGTTGTCATATAATGTCATATTATGTTAATTATTTATATAATTGTGTGTAGCAGGATAAAATTATAATTCTTAGCACTTCCAAAGACATAGGATGTATGTATGAAATGTGTGTCTTTAGTCAATCAAGATAACTTTTATATTTTTAATACTCATCTGTCATTGCCTCGTTCATTGCTAGTTAGTTATCATTAATTAGATGTTAATCATAACTCTAATAATTACAGTTATGATTAACATCTTTTTTTATGATTTCTTTTGATATGATTAACATCGCTTTTGTTGGTGAATTTCACATACAATGATTGTATGTGAAATTCACCAACAAATGCGATCGGTACTTCTAAACCTAGTTCAATACTTGTCAATGTCATATTATTATAGCTCTTAAACTTCGCTTAGAGGAACTCGATCCGGTTCAGTTTTTTTTTTTACTTTTTTTTAAGAGCCTGCTCTGTTACTAAGACTTAGGTACTATTAGTTTATAAATATTTTATTTATTTATGTCTTCTGTGATAAATTGTTTTAAGTTGTAATTTTAGTCAAAAGCTTTAATATTGACGGAATCATTTTATTTTAATAATAATTTATTATATATTTATTTTTGTGCTATTGTTTAAAAATTACCAATTAATAATTTATTCCATGTTCACTACGGGTACTTGTATAGTTAAGTTATTATTTCTAAGATTTTTTAAAATGTATGTAACTATCTTGTGAAAATATTTTTTCAATTTTTTCGACGTTATTTTTATTGCAATTTAGAATTAATATTTATTTGAAAAATTAAAAGAAAATTATTTATATAGAATCTATTTTTTTATTTTCCCAAAAAAGAACTTAATAATCGAAGTTCAAACACATAGAAATTCACTAGTTACTTGCCATTGAAACAGACACGAGTTGAAGAGTCAACGAAATGGGATTTAAAGTTAGACCAATTACACACTACACACATTGCAGCTACTAGATAGTTCATCATCATCATCATCAGCCTGTATTCGTCCACTGCTGGACATAGGCCAGCTACTAGATAGGTACAGTAAGACATAATATCACGCCTGTGCTCTCCAAAAGGAATAAGCAGGATTGATTAAAGGAAGAACGTCACAGGCTTGCAATTTTTTTTTTATTATTATAAAGAAAGAAGAAAGAAAATGCGTTTATTTGGCAAACCTTAAGCACACAATTACAATTAAAAATTACGAATATACAATTAATGTAGGCTGTGCCAAATAGGCTCAGTTCAGCATAAAGTCAGTTGTAGCAAAGAATAAATAATATTACTACGGTTGTAGTGCAATGATGTCCAATATTAGAGTTAGATTTCCGACCCCTAAAATAATAATATTCCACAACTATCACACAACGCCATCTAGTCCCAAGCTAAGCAGAGCTTGTGTTATTTGTGTACTAGACAACTGATAAACATACTTTTATATTTCTAAATACATAAGTATTATAGATAAGTTATACCCAGACACAGAACAAATGATCGTGCTCATCACACAAACATTTGTCCTGGGTGGGAATCGAACCCACGACCTGTGGCATAGCAGTCAGGGTCACTAACCACTAGGCCAACAGGCCATTCAAATAGGTACGCAGACCTGTTTCTTAGGAGTTGGGATTGAGCAATACCAACGAAGATATATTACTAGACTCCGCATGCACGATCTAAGGGGCAAAAACTATTCTGTCAACTCGCTGAGATACTACGTAAGGGAGGGACACGGGGTACTGCGTTGTGATTGGCTATCTCAAGGTCTGTTCTGTCTCAAGTTATGTTTACGGCTCACAGGAGTGGTCCAATTAAGACGGATATAAGACTTTTTTGCCTTATGTGTTGTCAGACATCGGTCGCCTGTTATTAGGAGTCTAGTAATATTATAATCGTTGAGCAATACCATTGCACAATTCCATCATACATTTTTAATGTTTGATGCAAAATGAAAGAATGATGCAAGTTAAAGAAAGAAACATAATTATTACGTTGTTTTTTATTGAATGTAGTCTAGTTATAATAAATTGCCCCCTACTTGTAGGAACTTGTCGTTGAGCAATACGATTGCGCAATTTCATAATACATTTTCACAGTTTGACTCGATTATTTCCATTTCTGGATGATGCAAATTAAAGAAAGAAATACAAGAATTATTTTTTGTTGCTTCATATTTTTTAGGGTTGGATATCATCAAATATGTCCTTTCGTTGGAGTGTCAGACTTTTCTAAAAATACAGCTTTTATTTAATATTTGGTTTTAGGTTTGCTTTTGGCTCTAATTTCATGTCGAAAGATCCTCTCTTTCGCTGTGAAAGGAGAGCAACTTTTAAAGTCCCTGGAACGTGAAGGACAATTGATGGAACAGTGTGGATTTTGAGTCAGAAAGAGTCTGACAGTTTCTTTCAGTTCAGCCAGGGCGGGGGGGACTCATTTTCATAAACACTGAAATGAAATTAACACATATAATATTTTTTTACTTCAATTAGCTTTTTTTAGTGTGGTAATATCATCAAATGAGTCCTCCCAACCAGGGCAGGGTGAAAGGGACCGTCAGACTCCTACTGACTAAAATCCACGGTGTCCTTCAATAGACGTTAATACGTTCCAGGGTCACGGTGATGAGATAAGTCGAGAGTCGAGTCGAGTAAGATGAGATCATACATTTTCACAGTTCGACACGAGCATTTCAAACAAACTGGATGATACAAAATTTATGTAGCAACATGTTTGTTTCTTGGATGTTATGTTTTAATAGATGTTTCACACCGAATAATGTTCAATTGATGTATGAAATATAATTCAATATGTGCTTAACAAATAAGAAACTTTAAGTTTAGGTACTTATTAAAAGAGGAGCGGAAATTATGTGTAAATATAATCAGCAACACGTATGTCGATCTTTGAGGTTAATACGGATTATAACGGGTAGAAAACTGTAACGCTGATATAAAATAATATTAATAAGAAAGCTTACATTTCATATGTCTCACCCCAGCCGACTAGTAGGCTCTTTAGACCAATTACGTCACCATGTCTAGTGTTAATGTGATGTAGAATGGAAATGTAAATTCTACTAATATTATAAACGTGAAAGTTTGTATGTGTGGATGGATGTTTGTTACACGCAAAAACTACTGAATGGATTTGGATGGAATTTGGTACACAGATAGCTTATAACCTTGATTAATACATAGGATAGTTTTTATCCCGATTTTATGTTCCTGTGGGATAATTTTCGAGTTGTAGCGGGTGAAACCGCTGGCAGCAGCTAGTACAATATATTGTTGAATCACACTAGGATAAACAGAACTTGAAACAAGCAATAGTTGCGCAAGACGATTGCGCAACCATAAATTATACTTTCAAACTTAAACGCGAATATTTCTAAGAAATAACTCGATGATGTAAATTGAAGAAACAAATATGTTGCTTCGACAAAAACGTTTAATGTACAAACGCCAGCACATCAACCTACCTCTATGTGTCAAATTTCGTTAATAGATTTTTAACCTTATCACAATAGTGGAAGGTTAATGTTAGATTGACTTTTGGGGTAGGTTGACTTGCTGGCGTCTGTACTTTAGGTTTTCCAAAAATAAATAATGGACTTATGCTCGTGCGATATAGGAATCAATGAAATGAACAGAAAAAATATTTACTGAATGGAAAAACCTAACAACGTAATAACGCTTAAATCAACTGGGTATCAAACTCACATCCACTATGAGCTCTTTCAATAACTAAACCAACTGTAAAAACTATATTTTAAGGTAACTTTTGAAAAGGTCTAAGCTTGGTAACCATTGATTCCGAATCGGTTAAGCCGTTTTAGATTTATGAACTTAGCAACTCATTTTGCGAAACATTTTTAAATTATAGAGATAGACTATAATCCTGAAAAATTTGTAGCCTTCGTGATCGTATATTTACAAAAAGAAATGGTTTCCACAATACCATACAGTCACACCTTCGCCATCTAGTGACAACAATAAGAAGTACATAATGAGTCCTTATAAGGGACTTTTCACTAAACGTCAGGTCAGGTCAGGGATAAAAACTGTCACTAAGCGACCATGACTAATTTATTTTATGCGTCATCCTGTAAAATACCATGGTATTTAACAGCATTTGGCAACCCGAACATAGTAAGCCAGACTAGGCCGATGATGATGTCATCCCGTTTCACTGTGACCTGTTAAAAAGATGGGATATAAAACCTTTAATCTTGGGGTCTTCAAGTCATGACGGGGCCCCCTCACAGAGGGCCAAAGCCCGCCGGGGTCACGGAACTTCTTTCCATCACCGTGTCATTGTAATTGTAGTGTAATTTATCTATAATATGTATGTATTTAGAAATATATAAGTATGTTTAACAGTTCTCTAGTACCCATAACACAAGCTCTGCTTAGCTTGAGACTAGATGGCGTTGTGTGATAGTTGTGGAATATTAAACTACTTATGTTATAAATAATTATACATTACACAATTTTTCATTGAGGAGCTCGTGGCTAAATAATTACAGCCGCACAGGTCGATCTTCCGGGTTAAGCCGCGCTTGACGAGGTTGGTCTGTGGATGGGTGACCATCTGTTATAGCGAGTTTCCTCCGTGCCTCGGAAAGCACGTAAAGCCTTTGGTCCCGGCTGTCATTTGTAGATCTTTGACAGTTGTTACTGTTAGTCAGAAGCTCTAAAGTCTGACAACCAGTCTTTCCATGGGGTATGGTATTGCCCAGTTACTGGGTTGTGGAGGTCCGACAGGCAGTCGCTCCATGTAAAATACTGATATCCAGCTGAATCTGGTTTGACTGGAAGCCGACCCCAATATAGTTGGGAAAAGGCTAGGCAGATGATGACACAATTTTTCATACGAGTGTCTCTTTCTTAAACTATTTTATTGAAAAAATCGCTTGTAACATTATTTTAAACCGGGGTTTTCCCAACATGTTCGGTAGAAACAACACATCACAAAAAATTGCAAGTATTTTAAGATGACTAATACAAAATGAGAACTGTCGCTACAAAAATTTTCAGGGATATATTTTACAGACTTTTCACTTATTTTTTCGGGGGTTTTTCTACAATTATTCAGTTAAAACGAATAATTATTCAGTGAGGTAAAGTTTAGCGACGTATTCAATCTGTGACACATAACTGACATTATAACTCGCGGGTAATTGAAGGCGTATAAATAAAACGTGAGTGTATCCGACTACATACATCAGTTGAAGCTACAGAGCTGCCCGCGACACACGTTCCGTCCAAAATGGAGTCGACATTCCGTGTAGTGATTCTCGTATGTCTATTATCTAGTTCATCATTTTCAATGCCAATTTTGAGTGAAGTGAAAGTGGTAACAAAAAGTGAAAATACGCCTACAGTTTTAAGCCCTGATAATGGAATGAAACTTTTAAGCTCTAGCACAGAAACAGTGCTTGAAGTTTTCACACACGGTTTCGAAGCAGGTCATGTTAAAAGAGTTAAGAGAGATGTGGTCAACCCTGGTGAACGATGTCCTAGTGACAGGATTGAATATGGCGGACGGTGTTTGACGAAAAAAGAGTAAGTCGAATTTTTTTTTTCGTAGTTTTATTGGATTAAATTTCCTAATAAAACATTTCTGTATTCTTTAGTTTGAAATTTTAAAGCGAATTTTTCATCATTATGGCTACAGTTTTTTTTAATGTAAAATTAAATAAATAAAATGTTTATTTATTCAATTATAATTATAGGCAGCTAACATAAATTTCTAAGGTGCTAACGTTTTAAATTTAAAAAGAATTCTTAAAGTTTACTTAATTGTATAAGTAATTTTTTTTTTTAAACCTAACGATACTTTTGTATCCTTGAAGGATTTTTTTATTATTATTATAATTTTGTAACAAAAAAAAATCGGAATGATAGTAATTATGCAGTATTATTTTCTTCTTATTTATAAGCGTTGTTGTGGATTACATATTTTTAAACACTGTTTTAGGCTATCATGGTTTATTTCAAAATTTAAAATACCACTTACGGGAAAAAATAAATAAATATGTCACTTAAATAATAAAAAATCACGGAAAATATCCCTTAAGTGACGTTTTAAATTACAAATTTTTAAATTTTACTTGAATACTTTTATTAATAAATACTTTCCGTTTTTTCCAGGTACGATGAATACAACGAAGTCTCGGATTACGAAGCAGAGAGATAGTATTTTTTTCATTTCCGCGTGGAAAACGAATTTCAAACTCAATGGTGCGAGCACTACTTCTGGTTTAAAAAATTAAACTAGTATTTGATCAATCCAAAGTCCTTGCGTACTTTTGTAGTTTATGGTCAATAAAGGCCTTAATTGAATTTTTTCGTCTTAAGGGACGAAAAAATATCAAAAAAAAAGGAAAAATTAAGGGAAGAATTGGGAAGAGAAGAAATGCATTAGTAACCCTCATTCTGGCGCAGTTGACGTTTATATAAACTGTTAATTTCCATTTCTAAAAAACTTAAATGTATTTAAATATTAAAGTATCGAATTGTAACTAGTCATATTTATATTCTGATACTGTTAAATAATTCTCAATTATTGTGGCCAGTCAATAGATATTAATCATAAATTATATTATTTATTGTTGCATTTATTGAGGGTACGTTTTCTGTGATAGGAACGTACTATGTAAGTACTGATATAATTTATTTAATTTATAAATCATGAACACTTTCAAGTTTTAATTTTACACTAACTTATTGAAAAACATTATATTAAACAGTTAAAAATAAATTTATAAGGACATTAGGTAGTATTTTAGGTGATATTATTTATAGTTATGACATTAAAATGATAACATAGTTTAATTTAATCCTCCACTAATCTCTATGAACTTAATATTAGTACAAATTGTATTTATTCTTGCATTTATTTAGGATACATTTTCAGTGATAATTTATTTATTCCACTTTCTTCCAGTTTTTATTTTAGTTATGTTATTTATTTATTGTCTAGGAATATAATAATAGGTATTAACGCCTCAGTAATTGTTTATTCCGTAGTCTTGTATGTTTTTAAGTTATATGAGTCTTAAATATATTATATTAATGTATTTAAGACATCTCTTTTTTGTGTACTCATTATTTTAGTGAAAAATTTAACCCTACACAATAATATTTTGATAATTATTTATGTAAGTATGATATAAAAAATATATTTTTTAAATATTGTATTTACCAAGCTCAAAATATTGCTCACAATTATATATCTTAAAATTTAAGAGTATATTTTGAAATCTTTTTATCTAAAGTGACTACTTTATTCCTTCCATTATAAAATGTAAGTGTTATAAGAACATTTTTGTTAAAAAAATAAACTGTTAAAACTTCACGCTAGTTTTTTTCCTTATTTTACCTGAAGATACCTACTGTTACGATGCTCTCAGTAGTTAAATAACTTTACGAAACATTCTTGAACACGATTACTTTGTATTGTTATAATATTGCGCAACATTTACTGTTTAAAAGGACACAGAAAAGTGTGATGCAACATTCCCTAACGTTATTGTGTTCTTAAAATGGGCATTTTAAGAACTTAGTACAAATTTTATTTATTCTTGCATTTATTTAGGATACATTTTCAGTAATAATGTATTTATTCCATTTTCTTTCGACAGAGGAAAGTGTGATGCAACATTCTCTAACATTATTTTGTATAATACGATTACTTTGTATAATATTGCGTATAACATTTACTGTCTAAGGGGCAGAGACAATAAAATGTGATGCAACAATCTCTAACGTTATTGTGTTCTTAAAATGCCCTACTTTATAAAACGGAAAATACGTAAGAAACCTCCAAAAAAACCCATTACCTCGATGGTTTGAAATGAATGAGTTGTTCCGGTTTTTTTCGCCATATACCTACGTATTACGTATACGTAATTAGAATACCCTTTCACCTAATCCCTTACGTGCTTCTATTACGTAGTTCAGATCTGAACTTCATCATCATCATCATCAGCCTATAATGTTCCCACTGCTGGGACACAGGCCTCCTCTCTGAGAGAGGAAGTGCGCCATAATCAAATACGCGGGCCCAGTGCGGATTGGTAGATGTCACATATCTTCGAATTTTTGGCTCTAGGTCTTGCCGGTTTCCTCACAATGTTTTCCGTCACCGTTTTGAGAGCAGTCGTGATGAAATAAATTACACAGAGTAATGCGCCTGGGGGGTTCGAGCCCACGACCTACAACTCGTAAGTCGGGACCGATACCACTAACTCGGCCACCACTGCTCGCCTTGATTTGAACTTAGGGTTAAGTACAGCTTAAAGCTTAGAAACAAAAGTAGGTACCTATTAGACTTTTGTTTCTAACCTTTAGCTGGAATTATTTTATACTACCTCGCACTTATGCCATCCTAGTATTTTTGAAAGATTCTTTAAAAAAAAAACAGAATACCAATAGTGTCATCGAAATACTGGGATTAAAAATTCTCAGTAGTTCCATAATTGAACTAAAAAATATGAAAGAGATGAGAATAAAATTACTGGGATACGGCGAAACAAAAACCAGACGAGCTCATGTCCAACCATCGAGTTGGTAGCGGACATAATTCAGTCGTCAAACAAAAATACGACTAGCGACATCTATGGAGCAAAGGAAAAACTAAAGACGTGTTCTACATCGCATTATTAAATACCCGGTAGTTTATGATATCCTGTCGCCAGAGGCTTCGCTCCCTACAATTCGAAAATTTTAGGTCATAAACTATCTGTGTACCAAATTTCATCCAAATCCGTTAAGTAGTTTTCGTGTGAAAGAGTAACAAACATCCGTCCATCCAAACAAAATTTCACGTTTGTTATATTACCCCGAAACGTAAAGGGCTATTGAAGGACACCGTGGATTTAAGTCAGTGGAGTCAGTAAGAAGTAAGTTATACAGAAAATGTCAACAATGTATGTTGGGCAGAAAGCTCACCAGACACAACACACGTCTTGTTTTTAAAGGGTTCTGTACCTCAAAAGAATAAGCGGATCACTTAGTTGTCTGTCTGTCTTTCTATCAAGACTTTTTCTCATGAACGCGTGGAGGTATATAAAGCTGAAATCATTATATACATTATATCGAATAGCTAATACTTAAGTCTAGAATATCTTGGAGCAGGGAAAAATTCACAACGTGTAAGTCAACGCTATCAATAGATACGTCATTTATGCTCTGTTGATGTATATTTTGACGCTTGCGGTTTAATCAAAACTATAATATGTAAGGCTGCGGTTCCCCTGAGGTGGAGCGGAGCGGAGCAGAGCTGAGCTGCGAAAAGTGGTAGATAGGTGTATCCACTAAAGCGGAGCGGGATGGAGTGGAGCGGAGCTGAGTAGAGCGGAGCTGCTTTGCCTATTGCTAACTAAAATGAATGAATACGCTCCTCTCCGCCAATGTTGTTTCCTTTGAAGCGGAGTGGAGAAGAGGATTTGGATTTCAAGCCATGACTGTGACTGGTGAATCGCGGCACACCTCGTCTCCGCTCTGCTCCGCTCCGCCTCAGTGGAACCGTAGCTAAGAGGGTAGTTCCCGTTGTCCTAGAATTAGGACGGCGTACAAATAGTTTTAACAACGGAAAAAGTAACTACGTAAATTATTTGGAAACCCTTTTTTAGTGCTTAAATTAAGGATGAATCTTTTGTATGAAAAATCGTTAATTTCAGGATATTTTTTTGGTGTTTAGGCTAAAAATTCAAAATTAATGTCATACGTATGACAGCGAAATAATTCAACCCCGAAGTGGTGAAAACGAGAATGAAAACATTAATCCTGGAAACTCCTTCAAGTACCATTAGCACCGGCGAGTAAAGGGCAACTCGCTGTCCGACCATGGACCATGCCCGGGTCGACGGCGCGTCGTGTCCCACTCGCGCCTCAAAGAGCGTCATAATAATGACGGGGCCCCCTCTCAGAGGGCCAAAGCCTGCCGGGGTCGCGGGACTCATTCCATCACCATGACCCCGGAATATAAAGGGCTATTAAAGGACACCGTAGATTTAGTCAGTACAAGACTGACAGTGCCTCCCTCCCTGCCCGGGGTGGGAGGACTCATTTGATGATTTTACCACGTAAAAAGAAAAAAATACCCTTAGCACGAGTTTTCAGTATTTAAGACGTAAAGTAAACAGGAACTTTGACAATTTCAAATTAACAATTTTCAAGGAAACATTAGTTCATTCTTCGCACACCAGAGACGCTGTATCATTTTTCCCACGGTTTTATACACTCACTTTTCTTGTTTGTTTGTCGTTCCGGTTGGACTTTTGCAAATCAATTTTGAGGCACTTCCCGTTAAGCTAGCAGGCTGAAATTTTGCACTCGCTCTGAGTACTGATGAAAATATTTGACTAGCTAAGAAACCTCCAATATGGCGGCCTCCCCAAATGGCGGACGGGCTGTTTGAAATCAACCCCCATGATATGTGTATCAAATGAAAAGGCCATTCGCTTCCCGCTGACCATGACCTTTCCACACTCGCTGATCTCCAACTGATTTTGGTATTAGTACCGTTACGTTTTTTTTTTCGTGCAACTAATATTTATACTGGTTATGTTTGCAAGCCCATTGCACATAAATGGCCATTTTTTAATGGCCAATTGCTAACAATTTCGGTATTGAAAGGTACTATTACCAAAAAGAGTTGGCGATCAGCGGGAAGCGAGTGTAGTTTCGATAGTTTTGTAACCGGGCTATAAGCGAGTGTACAAGTGCGATGAGCGATTACTCGCGCCACTCGCCCGTGGTCGCTCAGTCCTGTGTAAATAAATGATCAAGCGAGCCGTACGAGTAAGTGTTAGATTTAAACCAGTTCCAATTTATTCAATAAACATGCCTTTTATTCTGAGAATTACAGATTCATTTAGGAATTTCGGGTAGGACGTCATTGTGGTTAAGTAGGTCTCATCACTAAACGAATTAATTTTCCCAAACTATGTTTTTCCAGGATTCCCATGTGACCAGATGTCGTAAAGGCTGATTTACATTGATAATTATTTTAGCTAGATCCAGAGTCGTTTCAATCTAGTACATTGTCCGTATTTGAAGTATCCAAACACTGGATCGAAATAGAGCTCGTTCCTGTTATGCTCGTTCGTTTTTATTTATAGAAAAAATTTGATACTCTCCATTTGGTATCGTCATTACCGCTTGTAGGTCTTAGCATGCGACGATAAATTTGCTTGAAACCTTCAATTTATCGCTAGCTTTTTCTTCACGACTTTTCTCCTTCTCTGCTAGATGTTGTTCGTAGTCTTCCTTCAGAAATTCTTGTTAGGACCTTCGGCCAGCTTGTATATTGTGCATTGCTCGCACTGGTCCTTCTTGGGCACAAAGAAACTAATGTTAAAGTTGTTATTGAAAACTTTTCGGTAGGTATGTAGCTGTACGTAAGGCAGTCCGTGTTTTATGCAATCTTCTTTGTAGTCTCTATAAATATCAGTTAATGTTTTTCCACCATCTATGAATTCTCTGGTAGTTTGCTGGCGCAAATAGTGGCTTTCGACACGAGGAATGCTGTTAATGTGTTTTTTTACTTCTTCTATCATTTCAGCGGGCACTTTTCTGTGGTTTCCATGCAAGCCTCTTTTTTCTCCTTCTAGAATACCGGTTGATGCATTTTTTTTCTCTACTACTGTTCTTATGCACCTGTCTGTAATATCCAGCGTATTTTTGAAAAAGGTTTTGCAAACCCTTTCTTTGGAGCCGTTAACCTCGAAATTGAAAGCCATTTTCGGCTTTCTATTGGAATTAATCTTTTTATATTGGTATCTAGGCTTTATATCTGTTATGTTACGAGCTATGAATTCTCGCTGTCGCATCAATGAGGCCATGGCCCAATAATCATTAAAAATATTTTTTCGTGACTCTTCAGAAATTCTATCTGCGCATTTCAGCCGACATGTACTTCCACAAGGCTGTTTAATCGTTTTAGCTGGAAAAACGGTTTTCTTTTTTGAGTTTGAAACATATTTTTTGCCTGCATTTCTTAGAATCTTCACAATATTTGAAGTAACGATCTTATTATTTTTCTTCTTTCGTTTTCTTGGAATTGCATCAACTGGCTGAGTTGGAGCTTCTTTTGCAGTATCGTTTATCGTTCCTGTGTCATTTGTATCAAAATGTATGATTTTGACGTTATCATCAGGGTTGAAAGAGGCGACATGATCACCATCATTCCGAGCAAGACCACTTTTAAGATTCAAATCAGCAGGAAGATGATAACTTCTTTGATGATCATTAGAAATTTCAACAATCTGAGTGAAGTTATCAAATTTTAAAGTGTTTGGCATTTGGTCATTCATGTTACTATTTTCGTTCTCTGTTTCGTCATCCGGATTAGAAGGGTCGAAATTATTACGTGTGTCATTGGTACTTTGAGTAATTTGTTGGGTGTTTTTTCTTTGTACAGACCAAGCTGAAGCTGAACTGGATAATGAGCTTGAGGACGAAGATGAGGACGAGCTGGAAGATGAAGACGATGACGACGAGCTTGAGATCGATCTCCGGCATTTTTTCTTTGATGGAAAGTATATTCTATCATCATCAGAGGCGGAAGAAAAGTCACCATCGTCACTGTCAGTTTGGTTGTGATAAGAGCTAGTTAAGGGTGAACTTCTCATGATGTTCAAATCGGACGCACTCTTTGTTGAAAGGGTTTCAACAATATCGGGATTTCTTTTAGAAGCAGAATTAGTATTTTGAGATTCATCACTGTCATCGTTGTTCTGAGTTGATAATTCTATCATACTTCTACACCTACTTCTCTTCGTATCCATGATAGTTTAATGCCTTAAACAAAAAGCCTTTTTTTATTAAATTCGTATAAAAACAAAATCCTAATTAAAGTTAACATACAGGGTGATTTTTTAGTCAGCATCCAAATTTTAATATTATTAATCTTTGGCGAAAATCATTGAATACGTGTTTTTTTCTTTTTGTATCACTCAAACTCAATACAAAAATATCGACATATTATCACGTCTCAATGTTATTTATAACAAGTTGATGAATCTGTACCCTCAGCACGAGTTTTCAGCATTTGAGACGTAGAGTAAACTGGAACTTTGACAATTTTCAAGGAAAAAATTAGTTCCTTCTTCGCACACCAGAGCACTGTTCCATTTTTTCATACAAGAAACGCTGTAAATACTGGAAAGACGCTGTAAAGTAAAAGAGTGAAAACTCGTGCTAAGGGTACATGCCACCGCGCTGTGATTTGTCACTCAGGTGTAGCGGGGCGGGGCGGTGGGTAAGTGGTATTCGCTCTGCCCGTTTCATGCGCCGGCAGTGTAGTATTATTAACGTTTAGCTTAGTGACCACGCAGAGCGGATAATTCTTATAAGAAAATGATTTAATATGAAAAGGAGAATGAGCGTTGATGGTTTCGCTTTTTGAAACGTATGGTCACTTAAGCAAATCTATAAATAATGTTATTATTTTAAACTTATTTCAGCATAAATACACTTAAATCATTTGTGGGGTTTTAATTTTCAATGTTATTAGTAATTACTATTATATTTTTATTCCGGTATAGTGAAGGGCTACATTACCAGAGTCGATCGATTAAGATAGAAAAATGTCGTAAAACAATTGAAAAATCTACTAGTGTTCCTAAAGATTACCTTAAAAGCTGATCGTATGGTTTTTCAATAAATTCTAATACGATTTATTTTATGTTAACACAAATTGAGGTCTTATAATAAAAGTAAATAAATAATCGATATTATGTTAAGAAGTGAAGTGTCAATTGTCAAAGTCAAACTCATGGTTTTCGTGTTTGTTTGGTTTTGATTTTAATTCGTATATGAACAAACCTTATTAAAATTAAAAAATAACTGACACTAAACTCAAACTGTCACTTATATAATGACGCACAGCTAATATTTTAAAGCATATTTATTGATTAAATGGCTCTTTACAGGAAATGACCGTTATCATCAACCGCCTAGCCTTTTCCCAACTATATTGGGGTAGGCTTCCAGTCAAACCAGATTCAGCTGGATATCAGTTTTTTAAATGGAGCGACTGCCTGTCGGACCTCCACAACCCAGTAACTGGGCAATACCATACCCCATGGTAGGACTGGTTGTCTGACTTTAGAGCTTCTGACTAACAGTAACGACTGCTAAAGATCTAGAAATGGCAGCCGGGACCAACGGCTTTACGTGCTTTCCGAAGCACGGAGGAAACTCGCTTTAACAGATGGTCACCCATCCACAGACAACCTAGGCAAGCGCGGCTTAACCTGGAAGATCGACCTGTGCGGCTGTAATTATTTAGCCACGAGCTCCTCCATATTATTAATATTCTCCGTTATTAAATTCATAGAAAAACAAAATACGCACTAAAGTTATTAAAACTGGCATTATACTCAAACTGCCACTTATGCATTTACTCACAGATAATATTCCAAAGCAAATGTATTAAATAAGTGGCACTTTACACATAGTGCCAGTTTTTAACTCACCTCGACAAGGATCCCCTACGGAGACTTGACGCGAATTGGCGTAGTGCCGCCGGACGCCGGTTTATAAATGAGAAGTTTTCTTTTTCGAGTATTAAAAAAAAGTAGTTTCCAAGAACTCTGTACATGGCGTTGAACTGACTACGTTACTAGATTTATGCCTTCATTTTTGCACAAATCCACGAGGCACAGACTTCTCTTCTTTTTCTCTTGGGACATTTTCTTTATGGCGTTGAAAACTCATAAATTAAAAAGACTGGTCAATTGATTTTTATTTTCTTTGTTGTTATTTATTTCCAAATGCCAATGGTGTGATGTGATATGACTGACAATGACATGATATGTACGTTACGTTTTAAGATCTCAAAATTACAATCAAGTGAAAAAAATAAAAAATGACGACGTTCCGTTCATTGCAGTAACATACCAAGTTCAGCGCCATCTATCAATCGACTAGGGAAACAATCAAAAGAAAATCCCTCATTACCGACCGGACAAATTGTGACAAATTCATAAATGACACTAGCGTTTCGTTTTGTGCGCTCTGTATACTTAACAAAAAAAAAACTTTTTGTATAGTGCCACTTATGTTTTAAGAATTAGTGTCGAATAGGTTAGGTATGTCTGTTAGTTGGCCGAGTGATGGCTATAAGATGCGCCAGCGCAAGAGTCTTTGCCAGTCAGAGCAACAGCGACGTTAAGCGCACACGCTTCCCAAAATGGCTAGTAAAGTCATTATTATAGTTTTCTTGTCTCTGGTCATAAGGGCTTATTCTTTGCCCACCGCCGTCGATATGGGAACAGTGAACTTATCAAACGGTGTTCTTGAATCTGGGTTTACAGAAGAAAGCCCTACTGATCGTGTTCAAAGTCTTACGCACGTAAATTCTGGAGAAGTGGTATATGGTAGAAGAATTAAGAGAAGTGTTATACATTCTGGAATCTGCCCAAGTGATCGGATAGAATTTAGAGGAAAATGTTGGCCAAAAGAAACGTGAGTATCTCTATATTTTGCTTTTTAATTTTGACTTTTTTTTATTTATTTTTTTCATCGTGGTAAAATCATCAAATGAGGCCGCCCACCCCGGGCAGGGCGGGAGGGACTGTCAGACTTGTACTGACTAAAATCCACGGTGTCCTTCAATAGCCCTTTATGTTCCGGGGTCACGGTGATGGTATAAGATCCGCGACCTTTAATTTTGACTAGGGTGGAAATTTAAATTATTTATTTTGATAAAAGACGACAATATTATCATCGCTTCTTATATATGTATTCGACTGTAATTTCCCGTTTCCTCCAGTTCCAATTTATTCAATAAATAAGGCTTTTATTCTGAGAATTGCTAGATTAACGTTTCTTTTTATATTATGTTACATTTTTACATAATCTACTTGTCTTAATATTAAAGAAAAAACATATTTCCATAAAGAGTAGAATAAAATATTAAAATCATAATAATATAATTATTAATTTATTTTTGACACACAGTTTAGTTATTTAGTTTTATTTTTATGTATAGGTACTTTTTTTTTTGATGACTTTATATTATGTTGATTAGTTTTTTTTTAATAAACCGTTTTGCATTGTGGAAACTAGTGACGACGACTTTTATTCTAATTTTATTCGGGTTTTTGACTGCGTTACTGGCAGCCGGTTTGTCATACTATGTACCTTAGATGACATCGCTTACTTGTGGTGACTGGTCGACTTGCTGACCTTTGGTTTTGTTATTTAAATTAATTTTATTTCGGTATATTGATATTTACTGTGATGGTCCTAGTTTATCATTTCTTTATTTCCTCCTGCAGTAATTTCATTAATACACACACATAGCACGTTTGGATGTTTTAAAGCTGCTTTGCGTCCGTCACGTCACCGTCCAGGTCCAGTTGAAAACAACTCGACAATTTGCTGAACTGGACCCATTTGGTGTAGCCGTGGGGCACACAATGCTATATTATTTGCTGTTATATTTATTGTTTTTATGTTATATATTTTATTTGTTTATGTTGGTTGTACCGGCTACTCAAATAAACGTTTTTTCTTTTTTTCTTCTAATACTATTTATTATTTTTAATTTTATTAAATATATTAATTCGTAATGTAAAAATATTTAGTTTCAATTCTTATTACAAATTTTATTTATTGTTGGTAGAGTTAGTCCGTGTAGATTCAGAAACTTGGTTCCACATGAGATCTGATATCTTTTTCGTAGGACAAACCTTATGTGGTCGTTTTGGCAACATTTTACATGAATTGTTTTTGGTGGGATTTTTAATTTTATTAAATATATTAATTCGTGATGTAAAAATATTAACTTTCAATTCTTGTTACAACTTTTTTTTTGTGATTCTGATGTGATTTTTGCGAAGAATCGATCGCTGCTACTGTGCCAACCGTGTTGTTAAAATTAATGTAAGTTTATCTCTTTGGTTTCAGGTTTGATGACATGGTAGTTGACAACGAAAGACATCGTCATCGTCATCATAAACATCATCATAAACGTCATCATAAGAGCCGTAGGGCGTCCACTACTGAACATAGGACCTCCTGGAACCTGGCAACGAGCTCTTAACACGATCCAGTTTAGGCTGTGGGAAAAAGGCAGAGCTATACGTATCGTCTAGCGCCATCTCTTTCCCACAGCCTAATGACTCACGCTTTGAGAGTTCATGGTAGGTCCACTTTCATGGATTTCCAATATTTAGAACCGGTTGGAAGCGGCTTGCACACAGCGTGATCCTGTGGTCTTCCGATCTTGCGTCATATTTTCAAGAACAAATCATGATCTAAGTCACCTAGTGGTATAATTTTTATTTTTTAAATTAATGATATAAAATTTTGTCTTCGTATAACTGCCATAACGTTTTTCACACTACTTGCTCATAAATGTCAAATTATATATCAGGCAACCCTACCTGTAAAGCAAGTCATTGTTCCCTCTCGCTAGAAGCGGGCAATAATATATGTACTGAATTTCATTATTCCTGTGGGAATAATGTGATTTGAATTTGGAACCTCAAACAAAGCGAATGAAAACTTTCACCGAGGAGTTGTATCAATCATGGCGGACCGCAACTGCTGATCGGTTGCAGTGGTGCCAACTTCACATTCGAAGGTTGTCGTACCACAACAAATTTCAAAAATCGAATTTATTTTCTCGCAGTAGGTGTGAAAAGCAGAGTACGCTTCTCGGGAGTAAAGCTGCCTTGTCTTGTGCTAACTTGAATCCCTCGCTACACTAAGGGTTCTTAACTTAATTCCCTCGTTTCACTCGAGAAATTAACACTTGAACCTCCTTGCTGCGCTACGGAGGTTCACCTCCAGAATCCTTAGTGTCGCTTCGGGATTCAATACGCCCGTGACGTAAGGCAATGCTTTTCTTCCTTGTTGCGTAATTTACCTACTAATACCGCATTGTGTTGCCATTAAATTTAAATAAGTTTTAACTTCTCCTAATATTATAATTGCAAAAGTTTGTAAGTATGTATAATACACATTAGTCTTAGTATAGTGTGAAACCTGATACACGTGTCTACCTTTTTTTTTTTTTGTAAAGAATATTTTTATGTATGTACAAAAACTATATTATGTAAAATCACAAAGTTATAGGCTTGTTATGAGCTAGGTTGTCCGTTCAAAAACATGCTTTCCACGAGGCGCGGGCGTTTCAACCACACGCAACCCACTTTTTCAATATCGTACACTCATTGATATTAGTTTTGGCAAAATATACATAAGCGTAAGGTGGTTGTATTGTTATGTACCTGTATAAAAAAAAAATTGTAACTAACATATACGTGGTGTAAAAATTTATGGTTCTGTACCCCTAGCACGAGTTTTCACTATTTTACTTAACAGAGAGGACTGGTAAGACTTTACCAGTATTTACAGCGGAAGGAACTATTTTTTTCCTTGAAAATTGTCAATTTGATATTGTTAAAGTTCCAGTTTACTTTACGTCTCAAATACTGAAAACTCGTGCTTAGGGTACTGAATAAGCTGTGTAGGTATGTTCAGGTTTTACATATAGTAATAATAATGTTATATTTATCATAATGTTTGTTACTCTTTTGCGCAAGAACTAGGTACTTGTTATGTACAGTCAAATATATGACTGATATTCTTCCTTATATCTTATGTGAAATATTGCTCAATTTAGACTTTAATTTACAATGTAGTTATTTATTTTAATTAAGTTTTTGGTTTTGTTTAAAAACTATTTATTTATTAAAGTATACCACTGCCGCATGAATTTTGTTTTTTTCGACTGGGAACCGAACTCGTACAAACAGCGAAGAAACAGAATTACTACTGCTGTGCATCACAAATAATGACGCAATTTTAGCGAAATTTTCAAAATAAACTTTGTAAAATGATTCAAGAAACATGTTTCTTTATTATTTAATGGAAATAGATAAACAATAAATATATATGGGAACGTAAATAAACATATTTTACATGTGTAATTTATTTGGCATTGTTGCAAGTGCCAAGATCACAGATGAACCGAGGTACCGAGAGGAGGATGGCTTCGGCATGTCAAAGGGAAGACCACTTTGTGACCTTTTACAAAAGAGCAGACAAAGTTGTCTATCCATTATTCCAGCATTCGTCAATTCCTCGGAAACTTTATTTTCCCCGTTTCCTCAAAGACGCTTCGACCACATACTTCCCAAGTGGTCCGATGATAATAATATTTAATCCTGGAAAAATCGAGGAAACTCCAACAAATGACTGCCAATCCGGCAGCAACCACAAAAGTTGTTGCCAAAAAATAATTTCGATTATCGATATAATTGAAATTATTTTTTGGCGAATTTACAACAACCCACTAGGTTTTTGTAAATTCGCCAAAATAATAATTTCCCACGAAAAAAGTATTGATCCTGTTCTCCTAATACTTCCTGTTAAGATTACACATTGTGTCCTCGTTTTCGGTAGTTTTGTGCTGGATTTTATTATTTAATTGTAAACTGCTCTCCGTGAGGAAAAAAAATTGGGTGAATTTACAAACCCTAAAAATAATTTAAAACAAAAAAACAAAATCTTTGGCTACTTTGTACATACTGTTTTCGTGGGGTATTAATTTTGTGGCAAACTTGCAACAGCCCCGCGTAATCGATAAGTAGTGATTAGAAAAGAGTGGAAGATATATCCTACAGGTGTTATGAGGACTAAAACTAGTGGTAACAATTTATAATAAGCGGACTGTAATTAATGACAGAACGATTTTACAATAATTGACGAAACGTTATAAAATATATGCGATCAGTATCGTGGACGATGACGCAGTGTGTTGAGCCGCGGCCGGTGCGCCGACGCTGCTTCGCAGACCCTCTCGGACCTGCAACCGCCCGCTATCGCCCGGCTGCCCGGCTGTAGTGATGTTCTTAACAGTGATAGTGATCTAGCAGCTCGGCCGGCTTCACACGGGTTTAAATCTTCGACTTACCCTGAAGATTTCCCGAAATCTTTCTACATGCAAAACTTGTCCTGACAAAAACAAACACAACAAAAAAATAAAACCAGCCAAGTGCGTGTCGGACCACGCACAGTATAAGGTTCCGTAGTAGCCCATCAAAATACTTATGTGAACTAACTAAACTGAATCGCTGAATTAAATTTTAACTAATTAAAGTCGACAAACTTACATTTGCAGTTGAAAAACATGTTCTCCGATACATTTTGTTTAGGAAAATATGTTATCCAAGTACGTTTTATAGGTTGGTCGACCATTACTCGTAAACCTGTAAAGCCTATTTAGTCATGATAATTTTCCTTTAAACTACGTTATATATACTACTATTGTGAATTTTTTCACACCCCCAAACATAACCGTTTAGCCGGTAGAGGGTGGGACACTCAAGTCGAGCAAAAATTTAGCACTTTAAAGCTTAATATTTCACAAAAGAATCTTTTTATCAAAAAATTGTTAATGAAAACTATCAATATTTTTAAAGACCTATTTAATGATACCCCACACTAAGGGGTAGGCGAGAAAAAAAAAGGCATCCCCACATTACGTGTACAGGAGGTACCCTAAAAAAATATATTTTATGAGATTTTATTTTACCACTTTTTCGGCACAACAAATCCGTATATTTACATCAAATTACAGCTTTCTAGTACTGGGCGTCTCTGAGCTAAGCTGCGGACAGACGGACGGACATGGCGAAACTATAAGGGTTCCTTGTTGACTACGGAACCCTAAAAACAACATCTGAATTGGTGAACTGTTTCGGAAGTTGTGCACGTACAGCGAACTTGTTTTATATTTTATTTGTATGTATCTCGCATATTTAATTTGACGTAACGTATTGTAATAGGTAATACGTAATGCATTATCTTGTGCCCATGCGTCTGCGCAGCGCAGCGCTGTGAGCGCTGCCTCATTCGACGTTTGTCAGTCAGACAAAGCAGACGTTAAAATGGAGAGCACAGTTTTATTCGCGTTGCTGCTGCGCGCGTCATTACAACATGTTGAGCAAGATTTCAAATCAGTGAATAAAAGTGACGCAACTTTTGACTCTAGTGTATATAGAAATAAAAGAGAAACGATTGTTAGTAATTATAGTTGTCCTGAAGGGATGTCGTGGGTTTCTTATCATTGTGTGGATAATGACCAGTAAGTTTTTTTTTTCAATAACATTTTTGTTTTTATTTGTATATTATAACTTCAAAAAAAAATCAGCTACGCAGTGCTTAGTTTTAAACTGTGTATTTACTTTGGATAAATCAATATACATTTGTATTATTTTAAGCATTAGAAGCTTTAAAATAATGTATCTTAAGCTTTAAAAGAAAAGAAACCTACGTTATTTTTCCAATCTGAAATAATGATTTGTAAAAGATTTGAGGTGATCTGATTTCATTGTTCATCACTTAAATGACATGAATATTTGTTTACAAGGGATAGATCAGTTGATTAATGACATAATTATGTATAATCTATAAAGTAAAACTGACTTACGGAAAAATTACGCTTTCGAACAGGACTCGAACCTAGGTTCTTCTGGACTAAACTGATCCAGAAGAACCTAGGTTCGAGTGTTCAAAAGCTGTTAAAAACCACATTTTACTAATTTACTGTAACAACTCTTTCCAGGTACAATAAATCAAAAGAGGATGACTATGTTGAGATGACTGAGTTACAAGGTGAAAACACGTCATCGGAACCTAGCACAACGACTCAAATTCCCAAGTTACCATATTCAGGACCGACACAAACTCCTCTGACCTTGCACACTCTACCAAGTTCCAAATATGGACCAAAGAAACGACATCGAAAGAAACCATGGCCTAGGCCAAAATCGCCAGAAGCTGCAACAACAACGTGGTCAACAACATCGTCAGGCTTTGAAACGACACCGGGGCCTAGCCTAACATCGACAGGCCATCCAGCGACATTAACATCGGCCGCTCCTTCAACGACGTCAGGGCCTGTGTCAGTCAGCAGAGCAGAGACGATCTTCTTAACAACGACAACAGTTTTATTCGTGTTATGTTTATCTATGCTTCAACACGCATTATTGTTGCTTATTTCGCAAGATGTAACATAAATGACGTCATCAAACTGCAAATGTTGCCTCAACTTAGAGAAATGTTGCGTTTGATCCTGATGCAATTCTAAGTTAAAGTGAAAATTTTGAATTTAGTTGACTAAATGTGACATTAATGATGTCATCAAACTGCAAATGTTGCCTCAACTTAAATTAATGTTGCGTGTGATCCTGATGCAATTCTAAGTCAGTGAAAATTTTGAATTCATTTGACTAAATGTGACATATTTAAATGACGTCATCAAACTGCAAATGTTGCCTCAACTTAGAGAAATGTTGCGTGTGATCCTGATGCAATACTAAGTTAAAGTGAAAATTTTGAATTTAGTTGACTAAATGTGACATTAATGACGTCATCAAACTGCAAATGTTGCCTCAACTTAGAGTAATGTTGCATGTGATCCTGATGCAATTCTAAGTGAGTGAAAATTTTAAATTTGACATTTAATGACGTCATCAAACTGCAAATGTTGCCTCAACTTAGAGTAATGTTGCGTGTGATACTGGTGCAAGTCTAAATCGTATTAAAGATATTGAACTGATTTCACAAAATGTAACAGTAATGATATCATTAAATAGTGCAAATGTTGCCTCATTTTAGAGTAATGTTGCGTGAGATTCCGTTTCAATTTTTATT
Organism: Agrotis ipsilon; assembly: GCA_028554685.1. NCBI lineage: Eukaryota > Metazoa > Arthropoda > Insecta > Lepidoptera > Noctuidae > Agrotis > Agrotis ipsilon. The sequence continues at coordinate 14,336,188 of CM052969.1, read as the reverse complement.
TGTTGTGAAGAATCTAGACAGTGCATATATTAGTTCTTTGAAAATTAAGATTTGGAATCACAGCTGTCTAGGGATCTTGTGGTTTTAGAATAATATTAGACACGATAAACTTGAAAAATAAGGCTTATTTTTGAACTAACCGCTTTAACACAAAGGTACCTGAAAGAGCACATACTTAAATTATTATAACTTATTTTATATCTACTGTTTTTCAAATACCTAAATGAAATTACGGTCAACATTGTTATTATCCTAGATATTTATTATTTTATATTTATTATTGTTAATTTAAATTATTTATGCTTCACACTTACGTGTGACCTTCTTTTAAATTGGCCAACAGGGGGGATATCTGAATCCTTAAGAGATAGGTCAAAACTTTGTAGGGAGACTTTCGCTCTTTTTTATATTTATTAATTTTTATTTTCTGCAAGAGTAAGGTGTCCATAAAAATTAATGATTTTTTTAAAAGCCTTTCTACTCTGTACGGGTGTCTGGGTTATTGTATACATATATATCTCTAGTCTGTATGCCACAGAATATCTTATTATGTTTAGCGGAAAAAACGAAAAATCAAAAAAATGCACATATGGAATTTGGCAGTCGCAGCGACGATATGCAATAAGGCTTTTGATGTCATCAGTGTGCACTGGCCTGTAAAAAAAACTAAGCAACTGACTTAAGTAAATGTAGTATGAAAAAATACTCGTACAAAAAGTAATTTAGTTATTTTATAAGTAAAAGTAAGATAAAAGATTCCGGTAATTTAAAAAAATAAAATGTGTGGTATGTTGATTTTTGGACAGCATTTATTACTTCTAATTTATTTATGTGTCTAATATTAATTGAACTGTGTTTTTTTTCTAGTCATTTACAAAATATTTTTTTGAATAAGTAAATTCGATTTAATTAGATTATAGGTATTTATTGTTCACACTTTTGTATTATTTCTACATTTTCGATAAATAAATTTTCTAAACTAACAAAAATGTTTAATTTAGCTTATTTTTATGTCTTGACACTTTGAATCTGCCTAGTCTTTTCCTAACTATATTGTTATCAGAGTTCCAGTCAAATCTAATGCAGTTTGTATTTTGTATGGATTGATTTCACAATGGTCTTGAAAAGGTGGCTAGATCAGACTGGATGCGGTAGGCTGAGGACAGGGCGTTGTGATGCAGCCTGGGAAAAGCCTATGTCCAGCAGTGGACTTCGATAAGCTTATGATGACTCCACAAAACAGTAAATGGGTAAAAATACCAGATTTTCTAGGTAAGAATAATAATAATAATATTCCACTACTATCACACAACGCCATCTAGTCCCAAGCTAAGCAGAGCTTGTGTTATGGGTACTAAACAACTGATAAACATACTTATATATTTCTAAATACATACATATTATAGATAAATTACACCCAGACACAGAACAAATGATCATGCTCATCACACAAACATTTGTCCTGGGTGGGAATCGAACCCACGACCCCCGGCATAGCAGTCAGTGTCACTAACCACTAGACCAACAGGCCAGTCAAAATATGATGTCATGATAGTTAGCAACTTCTGATTAACAGCAACAACCATCTAAGGTCTTCAAATTACAGTGGGACTAACAGCATCATAACCAGCCTATAATGTTCCCACTGCTGGGACACATGCCTCCTCTCTGTTACACCTCTTGGCTCGAAGTCAAACTTATACATAACTTCTTTTTATCATGGTAATATCGTCAATAAATCAATCATATCCCGCCGATAGCGGGACGGAAGGGATTGTCAGACTAGTACTGACTGAATTCCATCATGTTCCTTCAATAGCCCTTTACGTTCCAGGGTCACGGTTACCTGATGAGACAGCACTTTGAGGCGCGCGTAATGGAACACGAAGGGGCGGAGAAGCACATTAGTGTAAATTAATATTTTCACCACAGGGCCCCAAGTCTGCTAAATTACAAAAGGCTCAATTGAATATCAATTGGATCTCAGTAGCAGTTTTAACTACATTTGGTATTCTGCTACTAATTTAAGACCGATGGTTTTCCACTGACATTCCATTGAACTGCTATCAGAATATTTGCTAGTCTGCTCTTCAATCTTGTTCCAATCGTAAATCGATTGTGGACTTTATCGGTATTCCACTGTTATTTAACACTTGTTTGGCAACACCTATTGTTCAACTGAGAGTCAATTACACTTACACTACGATTCTATTACGACTCTATTGGGCTTATTTAGAAGTTTTTGCAGAATACCAAATTTGTTCTAATCGTAATGGAATCGTGATTGACTCAATTGAATATCAATAGCATGTGAGTTAAATAAAATTAGCAGAATTGACGCCCTGCTCTTAAAGAAGGAAAACATTATGAGGACACTTTGAATAACCCAAAAACGAAAAATTCTAAGATTTGTCTAACATCTACAAACCAAACGACGATTTATTAGACTCCGCATGCACGATCTAAGGAACAAAAACTATTCTGTCAACTCGCTGAGGTACTACGTAAGTGAGGGGGACGGGTTACTGCGCTGTGATTGGCTAACTAAAGGTCTGTACCACTAGCACGAGTTTTCACTATTTTACTTTACAGAGTCTTTCCAGTATTTACAGCGTTTCTTGTACGTACAGCGCCTCTGGTGTGCAAAGAAGGAACTAATTTTTCCCTTGAAAAATGTCAATTTGAAATTGTCAAAGTTCCAGTTTCCTTTACGTCTCATTTACTGAAAACTCGTGCTAAGGGTACTTTTCTGTCGCAAGGCATGTTTACGGTTTACAGGAGTGGTCGAAATAAGACGGATATAAGACTTTTTTGCCTAATGTGTTGACAGACATCGGTCGCCTGTTATTAGGAGTCTAGTGAGTGATATATCGTCGTTGTACAAACCACTCCATGTTACAGAGAGGAGGCCTGTGTCTCAGCAGTGAGAACATAATGACGCTCTCTCACCGCGAGCATTAAAGATACAGATTTGAGCATTTAATCGGTGAGGGAGAACAATCGAGCATCACAATGTTACATTACATGCGAATGCTTGCGGTGAAGGAGTGCCTGTAGAGGCTGGTTATGGCTACTTACAATTTTCTGATTTTATATCATCCCGTGTAGATTCTTAATTTCAATCAAATCTGAAACCATTACTAAAAAGTACGTATTTATGACTTAAAAGTACACGGGACTTTCACGTTAATTTACGTCGTCATACTTCAAGTTTTTTGTTCAGCAAAATTCTTAGAATTCATGCTAGGGCCTCGATACTTATATTACAAAGCTACGAATAGTGACGTATTAACGGTGACGACATAGGATAATTTGACCAAATAAGGTCCTCATTAATGACACATTACTGACGTCGCCTTACCAGAGAATTTTCCCCCTACTCGTGTTTATAGGCGCGAGCGCATCTACTTTTCGCATTCGTGGCTAGCTATTCGACGCGAGCAGACGTTTTCACTGCGAACCAGTACGATGGAGTCTACACTTTTGTTTTTCTTGTTTTTGTCAATCTTGTATTGTGCAGCACTATCGTTGCCTACTTCATCAATGCAGTCAGTTAACAGTGTTGATGATGTGCCAACTAAAGTGATTATTGATCGACATGCAACTAAAGATATTGAGAAAGTGCAAAGATCTGGCAGTGTTTATTTTGATCGTGTTTTAAAAAGGACTACTAGAAATGTTATTGATGGACATCATGCCTGCGCTGATGGGTACGTGTGGTACAAGATTAAGTGCGTCACAAATGAACAGTAAGTTTTTGTGTTTTTACTTTCCTATCGTTATTAAATTTCTGTACCGTCACTTCGTCTGTTTAAAAAATATTTAATCGTTGAAAACATTATATGATAACATTTTTTATTCAATCGTTTTTTTTTTAAAAAACAATTTTTTATTAATCTGCATTTTTTTTAAATTGTATTGGTATTGTTTGTATAAAATTGTATGTCTAAAAACAAAAAATAATTATGTCTTAATTTTTTAAACAGAAATTTATCACTGATATTTTTTTTTTGTTAATTGTTTTTTTTTTTCTCAAACAATTATTTATTAATCTGCCATTTTTTAAAAATTGTATTGGTATTGTTTGTATAAAATTGTATGTCTAAAAACAAAAAAAAAAATATGTCTTAATTTTTTAAACACAAATTTTAAGAAATTCATTTGGGCTTACGTAAAAACTTAAACTAAAAATTAATGTAAATTGTACTAATTATTGTTTTTTTCTGTTTGCAGGTACAAAACATTAATGGAAGATGACTACGAGGAATAGATACATTTAAATTAATTTCGTGCTGGACTGAAAGATGAAATTCTGAACACATTCACTCAGGACACAATTAATGTAACTTCCAAAACATTAATTAGATTTTAATGACTGGTACTCACACGAGAAAACCATAACGAGATAAATGGGATCATATTGATCCGTTCTACTGTACTGACGTGATGACGTCATTGACAAACATCCATCCATCCAAAACTCCAAATTTTCGCATTTATAATAGAATTAGTTAGATTTAATTAAGCCGTAAGTGATATTTATTGAAACTAGTGATTATTGAAATGTATCTAGTCATTTAGAATGTTTTTCCTTTACCAATCTGAGTAACGGGAAAAATTGTTAAGAAAACCCAATCTGATAAGCTAGTTTTTCCTCAATTTTTGATCTAAAACTTGCAGGGAATTGAACTAATGTTATTAATTGTTTTGTAAAAAATATTATTTCTTTCTTTTTGATGTAGTTTGGCAAAACCTTTCAGTATTTTTTTTCGAACTGCATCAATTGCTTAGTAATTGATGCAGTTCGAATTTTTGTTTAGAAAGCATAATTATGCATATAATTCTTTAATATTCCCACAATTGGGACACAGCGGCCGATTCCCGGTTTAAGAGATGGTGTCGAGTTCGACAAAAATTTCTAATGACGTCATTTTTTCGACAAATTTTACTAAACTCTAACGTTAGCCTTCGACAAATGGCCAATTTGACATATTATCAACTTTTAAAATTTGTCGAAAAAATTACGTCATTAGACATTTTTGTCGAATTCGACACCATCTCTAAAACCTAGAATCGGCCCACTGTGTCCCAATTGTCCTCTAGGAGATAGTTTGTAAAGTATGTCGTGTGAAAAAATAGCAAGGTCGGTCAAGGAAGATAGCAAAATATATAGGTATATAAGATGTTTACTCTGTGATAAAACTTGGCTAATAATTATACGTACGAGTTATATATATACTCGTAATTCTAGTACATACCGGTAAAGCAGGTTTTAATGTTTGTAATTTTATGAAACATGTTTTTATTTTGTGTATAAATTTTATCATTTATTTATGGAACTTATATAATTGATGATAATCATGTTATTGAACTTACGATTTTGATTAAAAAAAATATGTTATTTATGTCCTTTCGGTTTGTTTAAAAGTTTTTATTTATAACATTATAAATATAACACTTTCCTTTTTTTTGTAAGTCACGTTGTCTTTTCAGTGTTTTTTTAAGATCGCTAAGTCATAGACCTCGTTAGATTTTTTTTTTATATATTTTTCTCTTACTTATTAATAGGTTTTATAAATAATAGTGGATAAGTAAGAGCAAAGAGTAACGAACTTGTTTTATTTGAGAGACCACAACTCATAGTTAGTGATGTGCATGACGTTCCATAGATTAAGAATTATAGGTTCCAGATTAAGTGTTTCCTAAAACATAAATTGTATGTAGGTTTGTATAAACTTCAGGTGTTCTTGTCTTTCTAGTTTGTATAATTTTAAACAATAAATTATTTATAAAAAGTAAAGAAAAGACTTAAACTTACAAGTGTTCTTTTGCAACGTATATTGTATTTAAGTGTATTACATCTGTGTTAATAAATATTTTATGATGAATTTGTTGTTTTTTTATAGTTTGAACCTGACATTATAGATACTATAATGAATATATACTATAATAACATTTTTAAATTGTTAAACTTAACACCACGTTTCTAATTCTCGAAGAGTAATTACTTAAGAGTCAGAGAGGATTTCATCATCATATCAGCCGTAAGACGTCCACTGCTGAACATAGGCCTCCCCTTTAGACTTCCAGTAGGACCGGTTGTAAGCAGCCTGCATCCAGCGTGATCCTGTGGCCTTCATAAGATCGTCTGACCACCTAGCGGGTGGACGTCCTACGCTGAGAGGATTTAGTTCCTCATTTTCTCCAGTTCAATTCAAGCCCCATATAATAATTGGTAAGGCCAGTAATAGAAAAGCAGAATGAAACACGTTTATCATAGCATGAATGGCAAGATAAAGGCAGACTGAATATAAAAGATAAATGGAGAGGAAGACGCCAGATACGAATGAATGAAACGTGTAGAAGGAGTTCCAAATATTGCTATATTTCACTCGTTCGTACTCGCATGTATATTATGCGGATGCGAATGCGAATGCGAATATTCGCAACATCTCTAGTAGAAACTCACTTGACTGGCCTGTTGGTCTAGTGTTTAGTGACCCTGACTGCTAGGCGGGAGGTCGTGGGTTCGATTCCCACCCAGGACAAATGTTTGTGTGATGAGCACGATCATTTGTTCTGTGTCTGGGTGTAATTTATCTATAATATGTATGTATTTAGAAATATATAAGTATGTTTATCAGTTGTCTAGTATCCATAACACAAGCTCTGCTTAGCTTGGGACTAGATGGCGTTGTGTGATAGTTGTTGTGGAATATTATTATTATTACATATACAAACGCCCAGACCCGGAACAGCTACTGTACAGTACCGTCGTGCTTTGCATTGATTTAGGTGTTCGAAGCCACCCAAGGTGATTAAGTAATGATTCACTTGTAACATAAATATTTCGCAACTATTGTGAAATAACGTGTGATTAAGACAACAGGAGTTTTTTTTTTCTTTTGATGCATTTTTATTATATTTTTCTTACGTTTTTTAAAAGGGATGCGTCATTTTCAAGTTAAAGGAAACGGAGTTGAAATCCAAGCGGAGTAAATCCCCCAAATTTTTTTTGGGTAAAAATCCTCAAAATAATTATGTGGACGACGAGTAATGGGTAGCTCGGCGTCTGATCAAGAACTATGCCGGGTCCATAGCGCATCGTGTTCAACACTGGTTAATCTGATGGGGTCATGGAGGACCAAACGCCCGCGACTGACTCAACAGGTAACCGTGACCCTGAAACATAAAGAGTAATTAAGGGAATACGGTAGATTTATTTATTTGTTTAAGAGCGACCGACACGCGACCTTTTCAAGCGATACTGGTCTTTTAAATTATGTAATTATAGTTTAAAATTATTTTACACTGAAAGTGCTCGCCGCTGCCGCCCCGCTGCCGGCCGCCGCCGTTCCGGTGTGACTCGGCACTATCTTTACAGGCATACCCAATACAATAGTGGTTTGCGAACACACACAAGTGTCACTCAAGTTTCAGTCAGTACGAATCTGACAGTACCTTCCAATTAACCGGGAGGAGTCATAATATGATGACCACATAAAAAAAGGAAAAACCAAAGTACATTATCTATTACAAGTAAGTTTGTAGAATAATTTAGTGGTCAAACTATTGGATTTTTATTATTTTTTCAACCAGCTGCTTAAATAATATGGTTTAATAGGTAAGTATTGACTACCTCTTTGATATGTTACGCATATCATAATAATATACCATGGAGTTTCTTGTCGGTTCTTCTCCATGGAATTGATCAACCCGAACCGAGCACCTTTTGTCGACGTTTTATAAGTGCCCTCATGGGCCTATGTGAAATAAAAATATTTGATTTTGATTTTGAATATTATCCCACTTGTTACTGAAACTTTTTTTCATCTCCGATCATCGAGATTTTTGGATATGTTTGTTAAAATAACTCAAAATTGTTAGGAAAAATAGTAAAAAAAATCCAGGTTTTCCGGAAAAACGAGGAAAAGGTGACCTTTTAAAAGGCCCGTCGTAACATGGGGATAGCCCACGGATATGTATGGCAGTTTAATCTTTAATGAGACAAAGTATTTTGTAATCAGTCTTTAATCATCTTGTGTGGTCAAAGGTTATTAGTACTAAGGTTTTAATTAAATTAAAATTCACAAATAAAAGAAAGGCGGACATTTCCATACGTATTACTGATTTTGAGAGAAATATACCGAAAAAACAGTACTTGGGAAGTAAATGAATATTTTACTTAAGTTAATTCTTATTATTATTATTTATTTGCAAGTTTATCATTGTTTATATTGTTTATCTTCTAAGTGACCAATTCCATCGCACCAAAAAGATTGTCGATGCGATCTAGATGTCGGACATGTGCCACTCTTTTAAATATAAGTTCTGAGTATACCCTTTCCTAATAAATGACCCAGAGAAAGCAAAGTGATCAACCGATCATAAATTCCGCCGTGTCGTTTGTAGACCTACTAGGCTTTACGGCTATTAGTCGGCAGTGGCAGAGGACAGAAAATATCAGTACCAGTTCTTGCCGTAATTAGAAACTTGTTTTCTGATAGTTCAACTTATCTGCTCCTCTCTTATTTCCATTATACTGTTTGGTACATTTTGAGGACCTTTAGGCTTTTAAATTTTTTATCTAGCCCTTATTTTAAATATCATGAAGGAAGCTACACAAGAGTAATTACTCAAGAATCAAGTAACATGATAATGTTGAAAGGCGGCTATCCGAACATAAGCAAATTTTGATATGGCACTTCCCTGCAGACCAAGCTACCAACAGTCAGTAATGTAGATGATAGTAAGGAGGTAAGGATATAATATACAATGTTGTACCAACCTCTTAGTTTATACATAACATAACATCATGCCTGTAAACCCCAAGGGAGAGAGTTAACTAAGGCTAACCCTAAGACTTATGATGATCAGAGACATCTACTTTGCATTCACAAGTTGAAAAATGGTTATTTGGAACAGCCATAAAGTGTCTTCATTACATTGCACTAGCTCATCAACAATTTATGTGAAATTTAACGATTTCAGTGGTCGTGAGCTAAAACAAAATAATCATATTTTGCTATCCCCATAATACGACAGGGCTTTTAAAAGGCCATCGATTTCGAACGTAAAAAAATGTTATTTAGTTGTTGTTTCGAAACAAGGATATAAGGTATTTATTTCGGTAATTTATGTAAAAGTTCATATCAACGTTCGATTTGTTCCAATTCCGCAAATAAATATCTTAAAAACTTACTTTTGTAAAGTCGTCGACAAAAAAAATTCTCAAGTTCTACAAAAACCCAAAAATAACTAGAAAAAATGCATCAAATAATAAACGTGAATGCATCAAATCAAACGTTGATAGGTACCACATAAAGTGACACCATAAATATGAATGTGAAACATTTTTGAAACCAAGAAAAATTAAGGTAGATTAAATTATTTTTTTGGGACTTTTAAAAGCCCCGTCGCCGTATCTGGGTTATGTGCAAGTGACATCACGATCAACTTTATATACACCGTGTTAAAACAAACAAAGAAAAAATACTGTGACTCAATGACTGGTAAGCTGAGAAATCCCTATAGAACAAATAAAACAGTAGTGATACTATGTAGCTAAGGTCACTTCATTTGGGGTGCTAAGACAGGAAACCTCCACGTGCGTCCTGGGACTGGAGTTCCCTATCGGATACGTCCGGGGGGAAGACTAGTTTTTCGGGCCGGTGCACCCTGGGATGCGGGCAAAAACTCATACTTAGGCACTGTGTGCCTAAAGGGTCTCTGTGCCCGTATGCGAATAGCCTGTCGTGTGGACGTTCCAACGCATGTCCCTCTGATTGGCAGAGGGCACAGCGGCGGAGCGGGCTTGCGGACGGTGAGTAATGAGTAGCTCGCCGTCCGACCAAGGACCAAGCCCGGGTCGATGGCGCGCCGTGTTTCGCGCCAAATGCCTGCCTTGCTTCCGTCCTCCTCTCCTTTCCGTCTCCTACCTTGGGCCCGGAACGTAAAGGGTATCCGAAGGAACAAGGGTGGATTTTAGTCAGTAAAAGTCTGACAGTCCCTTTCGCCCACCCAGGGCGGGAGGACTCATTGCTGATTTTACCAAAGATTGATTTTAAAAGCTCACTTCATTTGATTGTTATATTTTTATTAAGAAACATAGAACAGTATAATAATAAGAATCTATACATAGTATAAAACAAAGTCGCTTCCCGCTTCCTGTCCCCATGTATGCTTGTATCTTTAATTCTATGCAACGGATTTTGATAAGGTTTTTTTAATAAATATAGTGATTCAAGAAGAAGTTTTTTATGTATGGATCATGTGTAATATACCTAGTAGAGATTGTACCCGTGCGGAGCCGGGGCGGATCGTTGGTTATAATAAAAAGCAACCGGATTTAGAACCTCCTCCATTTTGTAGTCGGTTAAAAGGTGTTAGACTAGTGTCATGATAAACGTGACTAATAACGTCCTTATTTTACCTAAAACGTCATTGAAAAGACATGGTCAGTCGACAATTGACACTAAGTACGTCATGACGATTTTCCTCCTTGAGACGAAAACGTGACTTGACGCCTTATTTTTAGCCCCTTCGCACACGGCGTCGTATCGTAAGCGTATCGTAAAACGCGCGTAATACGAGAGCAATACGAGCAGGAACATTTTCATACAAGTCCGCACACGAGGTGGTGTTGCAGCGTATCGTATGAGGTGTTCATTGTTCATTAAAATTACGATACGCGTACGAGACGTCGAATACGCCTACGACCAACGACAATATATTTCTAGACTCCTAATAACAGGCGACCGATGTCTGTCAACACATTAGGCAAAAAGTCTTATAATCCGTCTTATTTCGACCACTCCTGTGAGCCGTAAACATCCTTGAGACAGAACAGACCTTGAGTTACCCAATCACAACGCAGTACCCCGTCCCCCTCGCTTACGTAGTACCTCAGCGAGTTGACAGAATAGTTTTTGTTCCTTAGACCGTGCATGCGGAGTGTAGTAATATATTGTCGTTGCCTACGACCCATGTGCGAAAAGCCTAACCTTCTTCGCAATTTCCGCAAAGACAAGACATAACCAGTCGAAAATCGACTCTACGTCACTACAATTTTCCTCCTTAACACTGTATGCTATTTAATTAATTAAGTTATAATTTGTATGAACTGGAAAATTAAGTAAAACCTAGTATGTATTTTAAATGGTGATTGAAGTTAATACCCTATTTTATCCACTTAGGGGTAGGATTTATCAAAATCCTTTCTTAGGGGATGCCTACATCATATAGTAGCTTTATGCATGCAAAGTCAGCCCAATCGGTTTAAAATTGACAAAGTTTCATCCCCTATTTTATCCCTTTGGGGGTAGAATTGATCGGTTGCCTACGTCATTATCATCTACCTGCATGCCAAATTTCAGCCCGATCCGCCCGGTGTGCAGTGGTTTGGGCTATGCGTTGATAGATCACTATGTCAGTGAGTCAGTCACCTTTGAGGTATACTGGTTATACATATTATTTAGATATCTATTAAATCAGACTCTCCGAAAGGCTAATTTCGAAAAATACCCAAGAGCAAAATAAATAAATTTGTATGTACAAAAAATACTGTCTTTGGGTTATTTTGTTTTGAAAAAACCAGTTTGTTAAAACAATTTTGTAAGGCTAAGTCCAGACGTCCTCGTAGCACCGCTAGGTGTCATTTTTGAACGGTTCGATGCAAGTTTTTAACGATTGGCGCAGTGGTTGACCAATAGACTCCTGCGCAGATGGTCACGGGTTCGTACCTACACAGAACAAATATTTGTACGATCTGCAAGTAGTTGCCCCGGGTTGGATGTTTGTGTATTACATTCCCTACTATCTACTTATGAATTTTATTAGTTATATTCTTGTGAATAAGTATATTTATTAGTTTACTACTTTTATTATAATAAGTTCACCTTTCAAATGTGTTATTATTTTTACAATAGAGGGGCCTTAGTCAAACAGCATTCGACAGCAGACGACAATCGTTATCGTTCATCAGTCACCAATACACTTTCAACTTTATACCCCAGCGCGTAAAGTTGAAAATCTATTAAAAACTGCTTATCGATAACGAACGAAACAAACGAAAACGATCTGAGAACGTCAATAGATTTTCAACTTTACGCGCTGGGGTATAAAGTTGAAAATGTATTGGTGACTGATGAACGATAACGATTTTCGTTTACTGTCGAATGCTGTTTGACTAAGGCCCCAGTTGTCTACTATTAATTCGCAACATAGTCAAACTTGCATGCAAGTCTCAATCAATTTCTGGCATCGATGAGGGTTTACACTGCGTTGTCCCACTGCTGGACAAAGCTCTAGCTCTATTATATGAACTCTTTTCTCGCGCAACTTGGCTTAAGATCTTTAGATTCTGTAGTCTACAGTGTAGACTAATTTCACTTTTTATTATCTTTACAGATACGAACAATTATTGGAAGAAATTTAGCAGTCCGGATGTAAGAAAAGCGAGAATCAATCGCCTTAATTCGTTTGAAGATAAGGAAGATTTGGAAGAATTCGAAGGTGGCCTTAACAGAAGAAGATCAAATCAAATCAAAACGTTTATTTCAATTAGGCCATAACCGGCACTTTTGAACTGTCAAAAGACAAAATAAAACTAGTACAAAAATAGTTATGGTGCTACAGTCCCATTCACAAGAGACATAAAAACTGTGAAAGTACCGTAAATGCAGAGTAGCAGAGTACGTAGGTGTAGAGTATAAATGGAAGAAAACTAAATACACTAAAAGAAAATTCAATTCAATTTTCAATGACTTTGCTGGTAATTTGTTTTTACTTATTATAGTAACAATAGGTACGTATATTTATTTCAACTCTATAATTTTTTTTTTCATGCACCTGTCTTGCTATTTTATATCTCCAACACAGTCGACTGGTAGAAAATGGCCTCTGGGATGGAATTCACTTAAGTTTTTAATTGTATGAATTTTTAAATAAATATTCTTATCTAACTTCCTTTTTTTGTTGGAAAACGACCTAATAAGTCCTCCTGCTGTTCCTTTAGTTGTCCTTTGCATTATAGGACCTCGGTGCTCTTATTCCAAACTATAACCTGTCTCTGAGACTTTCATCAAGATTCGACCAGCCGATTTGACGAGAAAAAATAATTAATCATCACTGAAATTCTTTGATACAAAAGTTCAGCGTATTCTAACGCCATCTATGCGGTGGGCTAAGAACTATGATGTTTCCCTTTTCAACCAGGACATGATTCAACAAGTTGAGGAAGAAATAAAATTAACCAATTCATAAACGTGGACTCTTTGATAAAACACAGATGGCGTTACTGAAATGAAATCTAATAATATTAGGTCTTTACCTATGCTGTTTTGCAACTACTACTACTAATCATTTCAAATCAAAAAATTTTTTGTTTAGCTAAGAATTCTAATTTCAAATTAATTTTATTTTAAAAACATGTTTTTATCTTTTCAAAAGTAGTCATTTGTTTATTGATTAGTATATTACATTTTCTTCGCATTTCAACCTATTTCGTCATCAAGGATACGTTAAAAATCGAGTCATTATGGAATATGAGTACCGTCGTGACAGCAACGCGGCACAAGCGGCACGCAACATCAACGACGTTTAATAACGTTTTAAAAAATCACTACCCGAGAGACAGAACAAAATGCCTTTGAAGAATTTGTTGCCTCCCGTCCAGGGGCCTTAGTCAAACAGCAGACGACAGCAAACGACAATCGTTATCGTTCATCAGTCACCAATACATTTTCAACTTTATACCGCAGCGCGTGAAGTTTAAAATCTATTAAAAACTGCTAATCGATAACGAACGAAACAAACGAAAACGATCTGTAAACTTCAATAGATTTTCAACTTCACGCGCTGGGGTATAAAGTTGAAAATTTAGTTTTTAATAGATAACGAACGAAAACGATCTGTGAACTGTGTATTGGTGACTGATGAACGATAACGATTGTCGTTTACTGTCGTATCCTGTTTGACTAAGGCCCCAGATGATTTTTTAAGAAGGGAATAAACTGCCACTGCGTTGGCAAAGATGCATTGATTGCATGGGTGATTACTTCGATTAATACAATTAAAACATTCGTTTAATTTTTTTATTCAAAATGGCAATTTTGTAGGTTTTGGTGGTTAGGGACCTTAATAAAAAGATGAATGTATGAATGAACAGACTTGTTATTCATCCAGACAAAAACTATGAACGAAGATAGAGTCTAGAATAAGACATGCGGTTACTTTTTTTTTTTTTTTGAACTTTGCCCCACACTATTTTTTCCTGTGTTGTGGTCAGTCGTGAATGCGTTTACAAACATAGACACTCACATACACAAACAGACCTGGAACAACTACATATTTAAACAAATATTGACCACAACTGTTTGTAGGTATTAAATATTTGTTCCGTGTGGGAATCGAACCCGCAACACACTGCGCAGCCTGGTGTCCAATCGCTCAACCACTGCACCAAACGTGCCGTCATTACCTACTCTTATATCTCAGTATTAGTAGTTCTCGTGGGCTCGTCATTATACGCAGACCAAGTGTGCTGGCTGCGGCTAGGTACCTATATAATTTTTTTGGAAGACGAGGTATTTACCAGTTACCAAGGTTTAGTGGCAATGGGCAGGCCATATTGCTCGCAGAGCAGATGGCCGATGTGGTCGAAAAGTACTAGAGTGGAGACCACGGACTAACAAGCGCAGCGTAGGATATCCACCGACAATATGGACAGACAACCTTTTAAAGGTCGCTGGAAGACGCTGGATGCAGGTCGCTTCATACCGATTTGGACAGCAGTGGACATCCTATGGCTGAGATGATGACGATGATGATGAGGGTATTTAAAAAAAAAATCTTCAACATACATATCTTATTTGAACTCAACAACTACATTATGTGCCTAGCCTTTTTCACGTATCTGTAAATCATTACCTATTTAAAATGGGTCCGCTGCCGGTTCCGTAACAAAATAACTACGTTCATTTAAACTACTGTCGATATAGCTACGGTTGACTCACATTAGTTCGAGATACATATTGGATGACTCAACTACTGTTCAACTGACATAATTTTGATTAAACTAAAATTAATTGCACTAACGAACGATGCATCTAAGGTTCTTTTAAGATATTGCTTGTTTTAACTACGCTTGAAATACCTTATATATTATTAAATGAATGTTGCCAAAAGTAAAATAAGTTTTTTAGTATAGGCTGTATAGGAATCGACCGTTGCCAGAAACCATGGACCGAACTTCACATGTAACACTGCTAAGTGAGTACCCAGCTTAATAGTGTGGCGCAGCAAAAATTGCATAAGATCTAACTACTCCCTGACACAAATGCGCCATAAAAACACCGACTGGAAAACGCTGGATGCAGGTCGCTTCCAACAGGTATATGTGGAGATCTAAGGTGAGACCTATGTTCAGCAGTGGACATCCTATGGCTGAGCTAATGAAGATGATGGGTGGTGGAAATCGGTGAGGTAATTTACCTCGAAAAAAAAGACGATAATATTACCAAAAAAAAACACAAATACCTAATAGTATAGACGCCAGAACACCAACTTACCTCAATCTGTCAAATTTCTTTAATAAATTTTCAACCTTAGCACATTAGGATAAGGTGAGCAGTGGTGGCCCAGTGGTATCGGTCCCGACTTACGAGTTGTAGGTCGTGGGTTCGAACCCCGCCAGGCACATTACTTTGTGTAATTTATGTCATCACCACTGCTCTCAAAACGCTGAAGGAAAACATCGTGAGGAAACCGGCATGTCCTAGAACCAAAAATTCGAAGACATGTGACATCTACCAACTCGCACTGGGCCCGCGTGGTGGATTATGGCCCACTCCCTCTCACAGAGAGGAGGCCTGTGTCCCAGCAATGGGAACGTTATAGGCTGATGATGATGATGACATTAGGATACGGTTCGATTGGTAGTATTAAAGATCAAGGAAGGTAACCTGCTGGCTGTACATTTTAAAAACACGAGATTTTAACACTTTTCGGAAAAACACAGTTTCAATTATTTCTTAAATAATACCTAACTGCCTATTTTTTTTAAAATAGAAACAATGTTGATGGAAATGATAATTATAAACAAAATCAGTAGGTAAAATTGGGCTTTTAATTAAAAAACATTGTTATGGTACGAGAAGGCTTACCTACGTAAAAGTTATGTAAGTTGGGTATTTCCTAAATGCTGTTACTACCCACCATACTGCCGTCCTTACGAAAAGTGCAATAACTCGAGTTTTGGCCCAAATTGAGTTAAGTTACATATTCGGAATCTGCAGAAAACGATCTATGGACACTTTTTACGTATCTATGACGTATCCGATTTTATAACTAACCATAACTGCAATATCAGGGTCCGTGCTTTATGATTTACAAGACAAGAACTATAGATAGGGCTTAACTTACTTACGTTAGTGTTAACTTGTTCTTACTAATGAAAACTGCAATATAAGAAACTTAATGCATAGTTTAGGAAACAGTTGGTTATCCTAATCATTAGTACAATAAAAAGGTTACTTAATGGGGTTATCACAAGTAAACAATCTTTCTAAATAATACTTACATTAAGGTATATTTTGTTTTTTATAGCTGGAATAAAGGCGGGAACAAACATTAAGTATCATTTAATATTCTCCACATTGTAACATAATATCATTTAGTGAAAGTTTCATACTCGATACCATGTATAGTGATGGAAATAACAACAAATAAAATCTTTAATCCCTTTTTTCTCGAAATCAGGTTTAACCTAGTTATTGCACTTTTCGTTAAGACGGCAGATAGAGTATAGGTACTATAGTAGCTAAAATAATAGTAATTAGCCAGATAATAATTATATAGTATAGTA
This sequence comes from Agrotis ipsilon, assembly GCA_028554685.1. Classification (NCBI taxonomy): domain Eukaryota; kingdom Metazoa; phylum Arthropoda; class Insecta; order Lepidoptera; family Noctuidae; genus Agrotis; species Agrotis ipsilon. Next base: position 14,319,324 of record CM052969.1, on the reverse strand, counting down.
TTATTATAATTATGTAGTCACGGCCAATAAAATGAATACAGCATTCAACAAAATTCAAAGCGAATTTCTCGTGAAATACGACCAGAGGGCTTATTTTTTTACGTGGTATGATTATCAAATAAGTTCTCCCACGCAAAACAGGGCGGGAAGCCAAGGACTGTCAGGCTTGTACTGATTAAATTTCATGGTGTCCTTCAATAGCCCTTTACGTTCCAGGGTCACGGAAATTTGATAAGTCCCGCGACCCCGGCAGGTTTTGGCCATCTGGGGCGCCCCGCCATCATACTGACACTCTTTGAGGCGCGTTAAACACAAGGCGCCGTCCATTTCTCGCCGCCCGCATGCCCGCGCCTACAGTGGCCGGAGATCGTCGAGGCCATGCTTGCTGTCACCGTAATCAGACGACGAGTCAGCTTTTAATTTTATTTTTTTCTAAACTTAGAATGTGCGAGAAATTTTCTGGATTACTTCAAATATAAAATTAGAACAGCGTTGCAGGAAATGACTTTCCCGACTTAGATACGTTGCGTTATCTAAAAACAAAAGATTTGTTATCTTTCAGTATTTTTAATGTGGTCTAATTATAACCATTTTCTCTATACAAGGACGTCATAAGCATACGGTAATGACGTAGGTAGATGAAATTGAAAAATACATAAAAAATAACTTATGATAAGGTTTTATTTCTAAACGCATATCAAATGCCTTGTTTTTTTGTTATGCATATAATTATGTAACAACATGCAGAGTTAGAAAAAACAGTTTTTAAGGGGTTAAAAAAAAACTAACAGTTTAAATTGTTATAAATAGGGCATTATTACAAATTGATTCGGACTAAACAAGTTTGGGGACTTGACAACGATCACAGAGGGCCAAAGCCTGCCGGGGTCGCGGGATTTATTTCCTTACCGTGACCCCGGAACATAAAGGGCTAATGAAGAACACCGTGGATTTTAGTCGGTACAAGTCTGACAGTTCCTCTTGCCCTGCCCGGGGTGGGAGGTCTCATTTGATGATTTTACCACGTAAAAACCCTTTCATTTCATACCAACGTGAAATGTCGTTTTGACGTTGACAGTTTTTTTAGACAAGTTGAGTGTTCAACAGATGTTTATCTTTCTTGCGGTAAGACGTTAACTGCTTTACTGTAAATAGTTAAATGCAAAATAACCGTTAAATCAACGTCAAATACTGTATTGCAGTTGACACTTGTTTCAGACAAGTGTTCAACCTTTGTTCAACTTTTTTTGTGGTAAGAAGCTTAAAATCTCTCCGCCTTTTTCACTTGAGTAGATCATTTAAAGGTGTTTCCTTAATTTAGGTAGAAAGCGACACTTAAAAAATACAGGAAAGAAAAGGAGAAATTAATTAAAACAATGAAAGTGCGGCTAAAAATACTTTTTTGTTCTTTCATAATAGGATAACCGTACTGACGTAATGGTGTTGGTAGAATAATCTTAATGGGAGGTATTTATTTCCTGCTATATATAGCTTAATTTTATCCAGAATATAACACATTTTTATGTAAGTAGTTAAGGTACAAAGGCCTCCTGAAACAGAGACGACTTCACTTTATATTTTTCATTAATCTCTTTTTATTCGCTCGGAGGGAATCCAAAATTACGGGTGATTAAAATTTAGTGCGATCTTCGAAAATTTGTACTAAATATACCGGAGTATTTAGTACAAATTTTAAGAATAGACGAAACTGTAACAAGTTTTTTAAGTCCTGAAACTGTATTATACTTGAAATGAAAATTCAGTTAGTGATCATGCAAGATTGTCAATTTTAACTGATGGTATCAAAAGCCTAAAGCAAGACGCTACCACAACAGGCTATACGAGTTCTATTAGAAGTCTATTAAAAGTGCTACGAAAAATGTAAGTACCTATAATTTTTCTACTTCATCTTTCATAAATATTTTCTATGATATTTGTCGATACTTTTTTCTCTTTTTGCTTTAATTAAATCTTGATACATGATTAAAATACAATAAAATTTAACAATTGCAAAGTATTGAAAAACTCCTCTTCAACGCTGTCAGTTAATTATGGTTTCGTTTCACTAAAACGTTTCAAAGATTTTCATAACAAAGAAAAAATTGAAAAGTGTTTGCAATTCGCGACGCAATCTTGAGTGTAAAATATACATTATACAATAAAAAAATCCGTTTGATATTTCGCAAACTCAATTATTTATCTTTTTCCAGATACCATCAATTTGGAACACATTGACATAAATTTCTAAAGTTCAAACAAGAATCAAAATATTGCCGTCAAATGCGACAGCAGTGAAGGTGACGAGTTGATCTCATTTTTTTTCGGGTGCAAACATGTTAAGACGGAGACCCTCAGAAGATGAATTTGAAGACCCTGTAATGAAACACGGTATAGGTTGAAAAATGACTCTCTACTGCAATGTTGACTTGAAATATCTAATAATATCATTGGCATTATCGTTAAAACTTAAAACGGGCAGGATGAAACTTTTTGATAGAGGTGTTTTTTATAACAGCACCGAAATGTCGGATAATAAACAAATAATAAACATGGTAAATATTCTACACGTTCTCATATTATATTACAATGTTTCTAAAACCTTAAATAAGATGATTATAATCCAATTTTATTTCAAAAAGAAAAGCCGGTGAATGGTTGCAGAATCCTCTAACGAACTCTACGTTTTTTAGAAGGATTCTGCAACTATTCACCGACGACCGGTTCATCATTGGACGTTTCGTCGACAGGACGATTCATTTATGTTTCACCGATAGACTCTTTCACCTTTGAACTTTTCTTTAAGTTAAGTTGATTTTTTTTTTTGCAGCACAATTTCAAGCATATGTATCCTAATTATTATTTCGGGTCTTCAATTATTTGTATGTTTTGGTAAAAAAGTCTGTTTCTATGTAAAGTTTTAAATCGGTGTAATTTAGATATATTTTTTGTTTTTTTTTTTTCTGAAAGCTTTAAATTCTGTTTATACGTATGAAGTTTCATTAAAAATGGTTTTAAGTATTTTTTTTTTCAATTTATTAAAAAAAAAACTTTATAAAGAGTTTTCAAAGTCCTCTCTGATAATAGCATTTACATAATATAATTTTTCGATAGTCACTAATTTGTTCGTATCTCGTCTTATTCGTAAATATTGAAGACATTGTCAGAACTTTTGATGTTGACTTCGTCCTTGCTTCTCACATTTTGAAACTTCGATAGCTCAATCTAATCACTCATATTATTCATCGAGTTGGAGGCTCGTATCTGGAGGCACGCTTTTATATCCTGTTCGTAAAATTATAGTAACCATGGATTTAAGAGAAGTTGTAACTTTTCTTGTTTTAAGATATAATTCCGACGGAGATTCCAGCCGCCCTCGGAACCGTACCTTAAATATTTTTGTACACAGTTCATTTTATTTTTCGTTTAAAAACGAGTACGTCCGATGGAGCTATGATGTTTTGTCCACGAGATAGATGAGTGAGTTCAAATGCGTGCGTCCTCTTCTTTGAGAAATATGTGAGATGATTTTGAAGAATCGTTGTTACAAAGTGTAATTGTTATTATGTAATTATGCACAGATAAAATTAAATTCACTAATGTAAATTTTTAAATTTCTTTTTAATAACTTCTTAAAATAATACCTGCTGGTGCAACGAAATTTCAAAGGCCTTATAACGAGTTTTTACGTTTTTGTAACTTAAAGTAAACGCGTTTGACGTTAATTCGGATGGATTAAAATTTGTTCGTCCTCCGAACACTAGTAGGCACTTTTTCATTATCCACACAATTTAGGTCATATAATAATACTTTGAGTACACTTGACAGCCAAATACGTAGAATTCCTCCTAGGGTCTCAAATCCAAATGACAAATAAAATATTTTTTCTTTCTTTTTTGCGCATTTTTATAAAATGGTCCGAAATAAACGTTGAAAGTTGTTTTCAAAGCCGTCCTTATTTGCATTAAGATGAGATATGAACACATGAACTGATTATTTCGATAAATGAAATGTGAAAGTCATCATAAATTAATTTAGGTCTTCATCATCATCATCATCAGCCTATTTAGGTCTGATTAGTCGTAAATTGTGATTGTGAAAAAGATCTCTGAAATTGTGAAAAGTGGTGCCCTTTTCCAGCTCTGGGAAGATTACAGTTTTTTGAAGATGAAAAGAAAAATAAACACTGCAGTTTTTTTTTCTTTAAACTAGGACTGGCTAAGACCCTAGCCTCCTGTCTTCCAGGTATCTTGGAAGAAAAATGTCACAGTGAAATCTTTTGTAAAAAAATATTATACAAGGAAATCTTATTCTTATCTACGATAAGTATTATAGCCCAAGAGCTGCTGAACCTTCGACTAACGGTCGTCCTGTAAGGTTAAAACTTTGTACACTTATAGTTAATAGCATATTATGGGTAATAGCGACGACCTGGCAGGCCTCAGCCGTGCACGTCATCAAACCATTTAGTTTTGAAAGTGTAAAAAAAAATAAAAAAAAAAACATTTTAGCTTAAAATAGACATAAGGACGGATCAAATGATGTACAATACATAATATAAGGTTTAATTTTGTTTGCAAATAAAGGCGACGAAGGTTTCGGTGGAAGTAAAAATAAAAGGAAAAACGGGCTCAAAATGCAAGTCCCTCTATTCTAAATAAAGAGAATAACATATACTAATGTAATAAAATAATCAAATGAGTCCTCGCACCCACGGTGGGGCAGCAGGGACTGTCAGACTTGTACTAACTGAAATTCACGGTGTCCTTCAATAGCCCTTTACGTTCCGGGGTCACGGTAGTTCGTTAGACCCGCGGCACACATTAAAACTATTAAAATACACGTATTACAGTGACTATATGCGTTCACGTAACACCTGTTACTCGCACGCCCTTAGCAGCTGTCGCCTCGCCTGGCAAGGTCTTGTGCTCTTCAGAACCGCCTGTCATTGTACATACTCATTCCAAAACGTTTACTTAAAAACATATCTAAATTTTAACTTTACAGGAGAAAGTTTATTTTTCCTCGTCAAACGTGCACTTTTGAATGCGCCTGGCACATACTTGTGCACCTTGTAATCGCCTGTCATTTTATTTCCAAGATTTACTATAAATAAACTACATGCTGTTACATTTTCAAGCTTACAGGAACAAGTTTTTTTTTTCAATTTTTTTTACACTTTCAAAACTAAATGGTTTGATGACGTGCACGGCTGAGGCCTGCCAGTTCGTCGCTATTACCCATAATATGCTATAAGCTATAAGTGTACAAAGTTTTAGCCTTACAGGACGACCGTTAGTCGAAGGTTCAGCAGCTCTCCAGCTATTAGTAAATTATTTCAGAATTATAATTTTTTGTCAAATTAATTTATTTTATTGTAGAAATATTAAAGATGAGAAGGTTTTTAGTAATTATTTTGTATTTAAACACATATGAAACTTCAGACAACTATCAATATGATATTGTTTCTGAAAACTATGTGTGGAAGTATATTTGAAAAAATATTGTTTTGATAATAATGAAAATAATGAAAATAAAACAACATCATTTAAATCTGCAGTTTTATATTTTTGTATTTTGTGGTCATTGGGTAGGTAACTTTTTTAAAATTATCTCGCCCTCAACCTCTTATCTTTATTTTGTTCAAAGCTATCAAAATTCAAAAGCAAATCTTAATTAATACTTAGTTTTTGTTTCAAATTGATTTAAAATATCAAGAAGAAACATAATAAGTATTATTTACACAGGTGACTTAAATAAAATAAATACATTTTATTAAACTAAAAAATAGCACCAAAAAACCTCCTCCTCAACGTTGGCTGGTAATTATGGCCAAGAGACCCAGGGCATTTCTAAGTTTTATAGTTTTGCCTAGTGTCTGGCCAAAGAAAGGTAGTCAAGTCTCTTAACAGAGGAATCTCCTAACAATACGCGCCTTGTCCAGAAGCCTCGCTTTCCGAATCTTGAGCATGATCTAGCCGACAAGCGAAAGGGTCCCTCGAATGTTGGTCGAGGCTCTGGGCAATTAACAAAAATGAAATAAAATAATAATATTCCACAACTATCACACAACGCCATCTAGTCCCAAACTAAGCAGAACTTGTGTAATGGGTATTATACAACTGACAAACATACTTATATATTTCAAAATACATAAATATTATTATACATAAATTACACCCAGACACAAAACAAATGATCGTGCTCGTCACACAAACATTTGTCCTGGGTGGGAATCGAACCCACGACCTCTGGCATAGCAGTCAGGGTCACGAACCACTAGATCAACAGGACTGTCATAAATAAATAAAAATCTTATTCATTATTATTACATGAATTATATTTATGTAATTTCATATTGCACAATTTTTATTAACACAAAAATTTGATGCTACAATATTTCATCATCCTTTATAAACTGTTGCTTCTATGTAAGTATGATAAAGTGGTAATCCCAACTACCACAAAATTAGCTAAAAATCACGTTTGTTCAAAATTAAAGGTAATGTAATTTCAAAGATTATTTAAAAAAAGATCTAATAAATGTTTAATAAAATATATTCACAGGTTAATATTTAAAAAAAAAACCTTCGATTTTTATACATATAATATTCGTATCATAAATCTTAATAAATATAATAGAAAGCACAACACGGTTTTATAAGAGAACTGCAATCATTATTATATTGATTTTTTTACTTTATCGTGAAATCTGTACACCTTTATCAGTTTTTTGTACGAGTGGATATATTATATAAAAATAAAAACTAATAAAAAGTCTTAAATCTCTTCTTTGGTTGTATATATGTATAATTATACAAATAATAATACACAAAATAAAATAGTCACATTTTGTAAACAATATAATTTGACTAATATAGTTTTATCAATTCAATTAAAATACGTTTTTCATTCGAGTACTAAAGATCCTAAATATTGTAAGTATTAAAGTTATTACACCTATACATTTGATGGATTTGAAAAAAATATATAAGAATCCATCATTTAAAAAATCTTACTAGGTTTAAAAGACGCTTTTTTATATCTTTGGTTTTATGTAATCTTAAGCTTATGTTAATAAATTAAATTATTTCAGTTCTAAGTACGTTAATTTTAAATAAATATGTAAAAGCGCTTCTCTACCAAACTATTTAAACAGTGTCTATTTATCTAGTTAAATAACTTTGAAATAAATTATCAGTCTTAAGTCAGTTATTAATATCTAAAAATAAATTAATCTACAATTAAGAGTAATTTTCACAAAAGACATCTTGCAGACTTCATTCATGAAAAAGACTCAATGGAATGTCACACAAGTTATCTTACTACGAGTAGTATATCTTATCAGACTTATTATATATTACGACATTCACATTTCATTCATCGAAATAATCAGTTCATGTGTTCTTATCTCATCTTAGTGCAAATAAGGACGGCTTTGCCAACAACTTCCAATATTTAAATTGTACTGTTATAAAAAATGCACAAAATAAATTATCCATTGGATCTGGACTTAAATTGCACCAGCTGATATTTAAAGTGAATGTATAACGTAAAGTTAAGTCAGTGCAAACTTATTTTTGTATGTGCATTATTATATTGTGACAAACATAACACTCTGAAACAACAACACTTTAAAATCATCTCACATATTTCTCAAAGAAGAGGACGCACGCATTTGAACTCACTCATCTATCTCGTGGACGCAACATCATAGCTCCATCGGACTAACTCGTTTTTAAACGAAAAATAAAACAAATTGTATACAAAAATATTTAAGGTACGGTTCCGAGGGCGGCTGGAATCTCCGTCGGAATTATATCTTAAAACAAGAAAAGTTAAAACTTCTCTTAAATCCATGGTTACTATAATTTTACGAACAGGATATAAAAGCGTGCCTCCAGATACGAGCCTCCAACTCGATGAATAATATGAGTGATTAGATTGAGCTATCGAAGTTTCAAAATGTGAGAAGCAAGGACGAAGTCAACATCAAAAGTTCTGACAATGTCTTCAATGTCTGCGAATAGGGCGAGCTAGGAACACCCTTGTGAGAACCGAGAAATGATATGCCAATGCCAAATAAAAGGTTAAAATAAATCATCGAAACTTCAGATTGTTCCAAAAAATTACTTATTGTAAAAAAATATTTTTAACACAAAAGCATGTAGTGCAACAATGTTGTTGACTACGAATACGACTCTATTATGCGTGTTTCAAAATATTTGACTAAATCGGTCAAAACAATGAAGAAACGATCATTTACAAAAACCTTACTTTGATAAACAACTAATTTCATAATCTTCTTTCTCAATTATTGTATAGAAGACAGTTTTGTCCACTTTTCATTATTTTTGTATACCCACGGTAATTAATAAAAATGACTGCGGTAAGCGCACGTGAACCGCACTTAGTTTCAATGGCGAATTCCTCGCTGGTATAACTGAAGCTACTGTTATATTTTCAGTCGTCAGTGTCGAACTTTTCATATAAGAATGACTCGTCCTTTTCATAATCTTCTTAGTAGATGCTTCTGTAAAAAAAAGGGCGGAATAAATACACTTTTCTTTCAAAAAAATTCTAAACCATTGAATAAATTAAATATTTCTGTCTTATTTAAAATATATTCAATAAAAATCTAAATGATGACAGGATTTGTTACAAAAGCTTATGTATATTGAAATCAGAAAAAAATAAAATGAATCAAATGTACTATGCAAAAGAAAAATAGATAATACCAGTAAGATAATAAGAAATTACCACCATAATAAAAGACACAAGAAAAATAAATAAAAAGAAAAACTTACTTTCTCATCATTTCACAATGATTTCAATCAAAACATTCCTTTGGAACCATTGCCAGTAATCGTTGACCTTTGGTTTCGTCGAAGGCTTTTGACACCTTTGATCAAAATTGGCACCACGATGGCAAAATTGTTAACTTCGCACTGCTTCACTATCAACCTTCAGAAATAAAAACTAGTCCAGTTTTGAGAATAGTAGTTCTGCTGTTTAGAGTATCAACCCTAAAGCATAAAAGCTGGTTGAAGCAAAAAAATCAATGAAAGACCACACTTGTTCAGGAGATCCTCTCAGTTTGACTTATTGCAAAAGACTGTAACTCTTTGGAGCCTTACACTTCGCCTATATACAACCGGGGAATTTTCACTTCGCAACATTGCATCACATTATTATTCTAAAGCCGAACGACGCAATTTTGTTTTCAACTAACATTCAGAAATTGATGATTTCTCACTCAGAGAAAAGTCAGTAACAGTCCCTATCAATACCAGAGCTAAGAGATCACAGATTCAGGTTATGTAGTTGCAGTAAGAGATTTTTTATAGAGCAAACGATGTAAAATTTCCACGTTATATTGCGAAATTGTTGCTCAGTATTTTGCTGACGCAATTTTATGCTATACCTAATGTTTACCATTTTATAACCACGTCATTGGTACTTTGTTATTTACTGGCACTAGCCTGCGGATCCAACTGATGGTCAAACGTCACTTCCTATGATTTCCGATGTTTTCGATCTGGGGCAAAAGTGGGCACACTTACTAGTCATTGATTGGTCCATCTCGTACCGCCATCTTCTACCAAGGTCTATCAGTATGTTAATTTTTAATTAAGATAAGAATCATCACGCCTGTAATTCCAAAAGGTTAAGGCAGAGATTTAGGTTCTTAACAGCACACCACATTCCTCGACATTTAAGTCTCGTGTCATATCGAGCAAACTATTGCCATCATATGGGTACAAATCTAAATTCCGTGGATGCTTTGCTGATGGAAAACCTAATAATACTTTGCACGACCTAGGAGTTGAACCCAGGACCTTAACCTTTCTAGAGGGATGACGAGGCCACCAATGAGGGCTAACCACCTGCTGGGTTCGTGGGTCTGTCTTATAAGGTTACCGAGACCCTGGAACGTAAAGGGTTAAAGGATCGCCCTGGATTTTGATTATTACTTAGCTGACAGTTCCTTCCGCTCCATCCAGGACGGATGGAGAGGGAAATATTACCAAATAAAATAATAACTCAAAAAGGGAAATAAAAATATGAATGAAACACGTTTTGAAAAACCAGTTTTTATTCAAAAAACACGTTATACAATAATAAAAATTTAAAGTAAGGATTGTGGTGATAAAAATGTTAAATAAAAAGTAAATATAAAGTAAATTATATATATATCTGGTTTGCGCCAAATATTATATTTATATATTTAATTTCACTCTACAAGGTTTTGACTAATTTTGTTTATTTTAGCAATGAACTGCTTTTTTTATCAATCATTCACACCTTAAACGAAAGTTAAACGTAAACGAAAAGTAAACTCTTGTCCTGTAATTATATTACACAACTATCACACAACGCCATCTAGTCCCAAGTTAAGCAGAGCTTGGGTACTAGATAAGTGATAAACATACTTATATATTTCTAAATACATACATATTATAGATTGATTACACCCAGACACAGAACAAAATGATCATGCTCATCACACAAACATTTGTCCTGGGTGGGAATCGAACCCACGACCTCCGGCATAGCAGTCAGGGTCACTAACCACTAGACCAACAGGCCAGTCGAATTAATTATGTATTATCTATTGTTATCAAGCATTAGCACTTCGTATCAATACCACGCCCACGACCTTAGGATTATACATATTGCGCAGAGGTGTGTCAGTGTCTCAGTAGACGTAAGAATATAATTTGCGGGCAATGTTTCATCATCCCAATACATTCGCTCAGAAATAAGTTTATAGTTCGGATAATACAAATAGAATACCGTTAATTATTTTTGATTTTATTTATTTTATTCCTGATTTTTTTTCTATTTTCTTTTTTTATTACTTTTCATAAATTTTTGTGTACCTATAAGTGGGTACATAAACCTGAAATAATTACTACTCTAATCTTTAGCATTCCTGTGGGATCATTTTCGAGTTACACGCCCAATAATATCTAGGCGACTTGTATGATTCACATTGAACAACTCATCCAAACATAAAATATGTTTCGAGGCAACAATATTTCGTCAGTTATCGCATCGACCGTCATACTGATAATGATTATGAAATAATAATCTATAGAATGGAATTTTTGGATTCTAATCCAACAACTTGAATGAGTGACTAAGATTTTTTCGTAAAAACACATATAACATACTGGTTTACGGAGGCTACTTCCTTACCTAGCCAGAAGCTGGCTTTTTCCTTGTCATAATGTAAACGTTACTACGTGGCGCGATGATGTAAATTGTATCTACGTGTTATGTTGTATTATTGTAATTGTATCGCAATATAATATTGCGATATGGTTGGCGTAGAAGTTGAGCGATTTGTTGCCCGTGAATCCCACGTTATGACAACATGTGTATACGGAAGAAAAGTGTTATCTTTTAAAGATTTATTCTCTGTTATTAATTTATGAATTTTACTAAAAAAAGTTTAAAAAATAAAGCAATTTTGTCGTTGAAATTATTCGCAGTCAGATTTTTTAAAGCATGTGCGATCCAACGAGAATAGTTTATGGGAATAAGGAAAAAACACGTTTTTCTTTTGTTATGGGATTCAACGGCTATACATTTTATTTTTTTGTGGGATCCAACGGGAAAATATTCAAGCAGGATTCAAAAGTGGGATCCAACAGGAATCATTCGGCTGTGGGACCGACTGCGCTACTGCGCTACGATTCCTACCTGAATTCTTGTATGACCTGCAAATTTAAAATGCATTTTTGTAAAATATAAAACTAAATTAGATCATTTAATTTTGTAATGTAAATACAACAAAATGATGTATCAAATCTTTCTATTTTATACATGTTGAGTGATTTTCATTGCGCAACTTATAAATACATGGCTCGTTTTCCCGTACAACGTGGCAGTGACGTCGTGGCATCGCTACACGTTGCTACGTGTCGCGATGATGTCTGTTGTGACTACATTAACTTTTTGTTTTTACCGTTATGTTAGTATTGCTTGCATGTGGGCGGCGAGTAAAGGGCAACTCGCTGTCCGACCATGGAACATGCCCGGGTTGACGGCGCGTCGTGATCCACGCCTCAAAGAGCGTCAGCATAATGACGGGGCCCCACCTCAGAGGGCCAAAGCCTGCCGGGGTTGCGGGACTCATTCCATCACCGTGACTCCGGAACATAAAGGGCTATTAAAGGACACCGTGGATTTTAGTCAGTACAAGTCTGAGTCCCTCCTGCCTTGCTCGGGCTGGGAGGACTCATTTGATGATTTTACTACGTACAAAAAAATAATAATGTTAGTATTGTTTCAGTATATTTTTTTACTTTAATGACGTATTTAGTAACTCACTCCCTTTTCCTTGGGTGTCGTCAATGGCGATTTAGCGCCACTTTGTAAAGATCGTCGCTCCATGTTGGCTGAGGGGCGTCCCACCCGTGGTCGTATTACGATCTCTACTTGACGTCAAGCGTCAAGTCAACGTTCACCGTCTCTACGACTAATATGGCCGGCCCATTGCCACTCGATAAAATTAGTTCCTGTCGGATCATCTTATTCTTGTGAATTAGGTAGTTTGCTCTCAAACATAAAGAATTGTAATTACCTAAGTCATTCACCTTCAATATAAAGATTTTGAAACGGGAGGGACTGTCAGACTTGTACTGACTAAAATCTACGGTGTCCTTCAATAGCCCTTGATGTTCCGAGGTCACGGTCATGGAAATAAGTCCCACGACCCCGGCAAGCTTTGGCCCTCAGAGAGGGGGCTCGTCATTTTTGCTGACGCTCTTTGAGACGCGCGTGGAACACGACGCGCCGTCGACCCGGGCATACATGGTCACTCGACACGGACAGCGATTTGCCCTTTACTCGCTGCCCGCGGTTCGTTGTACACTTAGGAAATGAAACCAATATACACTTAACAAATTTATTACTAAGTGATTAGCACGAGACACAGTAGAAATAACAGAGAAGTAGGCAACGACGAAATATTACTAGATATCCTAATAACAAGCGACCGATGTCTGTCAACACATTAGGCAAAAAAGTTTTATATCCTTCTTATTTCGAGCACTTAGTGTCAGCCGTAAACATACCTTGAGACAGAACAGACCTTGAGTTAGTCAATCACAACGCAGTACCCCGTCCCCCTCGCTTACCTTAGCGAGTTGACAGAATAGTTTTTGTTCCTTAGATCGTGCATGCGGAGTCTAGTAATATGTCGTCGTTGGAAGTAGGTTAGGCCATAATCAAGCGACAATAAATATTCTTTGGTTTTAAGTTTGCATTTATGTGAGTTTAAAGTGTGAATGTTAAGTTTTGTGTGCAATTTACTATATAGTATCAGCTAAAAAAGGATAGTGACGTTCTACGAATGCAGTGTTAACATGTAATTTTGGGCAAACAGGGGTTGGTCTTCTCTTTGGGGTGGAGCTGCTAGTTTCAGGGGGCGGAAGAGTAGCGTGTTAGCCCCTTCGTACACAAGGCGACGCAAGTCTCCGATACCTTGCGACTTCGGTATCCAAGCGACTATCGGAATACAAACCCATAGATAGAGGTTCGAACACAGGCACGCGTCAATGGATACCAAAATCGCAAGGTATCGGAGACTTGCGTTGCCTAGTGGACGAAGGGGCTTACTATTTACGCATGACTGTGCGGAGAATAAACAGTTCCTGCTAACTGTGAGCGTTTTATAATCCATGCTCGATGAGTCAAAGGTGCTGATTGGAGTCTGAGGAGCTCGTGGCTGAATAATTACAGCCGTAAAGGCCGATCTTCCGGGTTAAGCCGTGCTTGCCGAGGTTGGTCTGTGAATGGGTGACCATCTGTCATAGCGAGTTTCCGACGCGCCTCGGAAAGCATGTAAAACCGTTGGTCCTGGCTGTCATTTGTAGATCTTTGACAGTCGTTAAGTAATGTTAATCAGTAGCTCTAAAGTCTGACAACCAGTCTTACCATTGTATTACCAAGTTACTGGGTTGTAGAGGTCCGACAGGCAGTCGCTCCATGTGAAATACTGATATCCAGCTGCATCTGATTTGACTGGAAGCCGACCTCAGTATAGTTGGTAAAAGGCAGGCAGATGTTTAGTGGATGAGTCAAGTCGAACCATCACTGGGTCCATGAGGTAGCCACTCTCTCTCACAGAGAGGAGGCCTGTGTAGCCTGAGCACGCGTAGCATGGCGCCGTAGAAACGGGTTTTGTCGACGGGAGAATAGACAAAATGACAATACCTAAAAGATTTTTATCTATTTAAGCATAGCAATGTTTAATATATAGAAAAGATGTGTTTCCATTCTTTAGTGGTGTACGAAGCGTGTCATACTTGTGTAAAAAAAACAGTCGATTTATATAGAAATAACGATGAAATAACTTTGTCTTTTCTTGGCAGAATAGAGATAGAATCGCCATGCTACGCGAGCAGCAGTAGGAAAGTAGACTGATAAGTATGTACCTAGTAGTTTAGTTTAAAATGAACTTTGGTGAGCCGAAGCCATGGGTAAATCCTAATTTCCAATAAGGCTGGTGATTAATATAATTGTTTGTTATTTATTTCATAATATAAATACATTATATATACAGTTAAAGAACTTAAAGAGATACGAAGAAAATAAAGATGATGAAATATTATGTTGCATTGAAACTTTCGTTTGATAATTTATGTTGTATAATGTGAATTACACAATATCTCGACGATTTATGAATGATCACAGGTACCTATTACAAAATTTATCATGACGCCTCTACCAGTACCCTTAGCACGAGTTTTCAGTATTTGAGACGTAAAGTAAACTGGAACTTTGACAATTTCAAATTGACAATTTTCAAGGAAAAAAATAGTTCCTTCTTCGCACACCAGAAGCGCTGTTCCAATTTTTCATACAAGAAGCGCTGTAAATACTGGAAAGTAGAATAGTGAAAACTCATGCTAGGGGTACTGAAAGGGTTGGCAATCGGTATATTACTGTCTGGTCTAAACCAAGAGACCGATTTTGATTGATTTTGGGGCGGTACTAAACAGGAGTTGGCAATAGTACCTATAGTTGCCAACATTCAGTTTTCGAATCAGCCTGTAACAGATTTTCAAATCAGCCTGTAACAGACTGGGTATTCCCTCCTCCGTTGTCATAACATCTTTCCTTTTACACCGATTCATTGATTTTCTAAATTTAAATATTCATATTTCGAATTCATTCTGTCATTGTGTCACTTTTAACTCCTTTTGATTCATTAGAAGCCTTGCAGCTAAGTCTGTGCTGCAATTATCTAATTTCAAAGTCACATCCCCACAACATCCTGTCCTGTGTTCAGCCTTCCACATCCAGTCTGATCTAGTAACCTCCTTAATGGTCATGTGGGTTCATCTAGCTAGGGTGCATGGATCGACAGTGTAATTATTAATATCTTAATTTATATAAATCTCGTGTCACAATGTTTGTCCTCAATGGACTCCTAAACCACTTAACCGATTATAATAAAATTCGCACACCATGTGCAGTTCGATCCAACTTGAGAGATAGGATAGTTTAGATCTCAAATTTTAGACCGGGTCCTCCACCCGTGCGAAGCCGGGACGGGCCGCTAGTTATATAATATAACAATAATAATTAAAGAAAAAAAAAAATATTTGGGTATGTCGGAAGCATTAGGCATCAATAATGCTGACATGAAGCAATCGTTAAGGGAGCGCTTCTTTGGCCGCCTGAATAAAGTACTAAACAGTCTTTTATCAGGTGGCAATAAGGTGCGCGCTTTCAACGGTTGGGTCATGCCGGTGTTGATGTATTCTTTCGGCATACTCAAATGGACCCAGACGAACTCGACGCCCTGGATAGGAGAGTCCGTTCACTGCTGACTGCAAATCGGATGCATCACCCACGGTCGTCGGTGATGAGGCTGTATATCCCGCGGAAGTGTGGGGGTCGTGGCTTCTTAAATGCTAAGACCCTGCACAACCGTGAGGTATGCAGTCTCAGGGAATATTTTCTGGAAACCGATGTGGGGATGCACCGAGATGTGGTCACAGTGGACAAAGGTCTTACCCCGCTCTCCTTGGCTAACGAGAACTGGCGCAAACCTAGAGTACTAGACACTAATGATCGTAAGGAGGTACGGCAGAGCAAGGAGCTTCATGGACGCTATTACCGGGCACTACATGGACCCGATGTCGACTTTTTAGCGTCCGTATCCTGGCTGCGTTTTGGTGACCTTTTTGGGGAAACCGAAGGTTTTGTCTGTGCAATAATGGATGAAGTTATGATGACGAATAACTACCGAAAATACATTGTGAAGGATGGTACGGTTGACATATGTCGGGCATGCCACCGTCCGGGAGAATCGATCCGACACATTATTTCTGGGTGTTCTCGTCTGGCTAACGGCGAATATTTGCATAGACACAACCTCGTTGCCAGGATTATCCACCAGCAACTTGCTTTGAAGTACAACCTTGTGGAATCGGAAGTGCCGTACTATAGGTATGCGCCCGACCCAGTTCTCGAAAATGGCAATATCTCGTTGTATTGGGATCGACCTATCATCACTGACAGGACTATTGTTGCTAATAAGCCTGACATTGTGGTGATAGATCGACCGGAGCGTCGCGCAATAATTGTTGATATAACCGTCCCACATGACGAAAACCTCGTGAAAGCGGAAAAAGATAAACAATTC
This sequence comes from Agrotis ipsilon, assembly GCA_028554685.1. Lineage (NCBI taxonomy): Eukaryota > Metazoa > Arthropoda > Insecta > Lepidoptera > Noctuidae > Agrotis > Agrotis ipsilon. The sequence goes on along the minus strand of CM052969.1, from coordinate 14,302,661 downwards.
AAGTATCTTGATCTGGCTCGCGAGGTTGTTGACATGTGGGATGTGAATACGGCAGTTATTGTGCCGATAGTCGTATCTGCCAATGGCTTAATTGCCAAGAGCCTCGACCAACACCTCAGGAGGCTCTCGCTGGGTGGCTGGATCAAGCGCTTGATTCAGAAAGCAGTACTCATGGACACGGCGCGTATTGTTAGGAGGTTCCTCTCTCAGGAGCCCTGACCGCCGGTAGCCCGGACCCTGTTCCCGGTACTGGTGGATTGCTATTTTTTATATTTTTAAATTTTTTTATTTCTTTTTTGTAAAAATATTTAAAAATGTAATTCATAGGGTATTAAGATGAATAAAAAATAATAATATTCCATAAGTAAGTATCACACAACGCCGTCTAGTCCCAAGCTAAGCAGAGCTTGTGTTATGGGTACTAGACAAGTGATAGATAAATTACATCCAGATACAGAACAAATGATCATGCTCATCACACAAACATTTGTCCTGTGTGGGAATCGAACCCACGACCCCCGGCATAGCAATCAGGTCCACTAACCACTAGACCAACAGACCAGTCATATAAGTATTGTGTTGTCTCAATTTGATTGTTATTCTGTGGGAGAACCTTTGCATTTCATGGCCATGGTGCATTTATAATACAGACCCACGTCCCAGGATACCATGACTCTGGAACGCAAACGACGTGTGAAGGAACAGGGTAGATGTTTAGTCAGTAAGAGGCTAACAGTCCTTTCCTTTCCATAGGGTGGGAGGACTTATTTGATATTTTTTACACCAAAACAAACAGTTATAGTTAGTTAGAAAAGAAGAAAGAAGTTTATTTGTATTAATACTCTGTAAAACTAAATAAAATTAAACAGCACCTATAAAAATATGTGAATAATGTATTGATATCATATCAGTACAGTACATAATTACAGCGTAACGTTAATTAATTACATTACAAGTTTATTACATCAGTAAAGATAATTTATAATAATATTATTAAATTGATTTAATTGTCATGTAATACGAGGCAAGCCCCTTTTCTTATCATTTTTGTAGCACTTATCACAAAGGTCATATAGGTACTTATAACACGTCATTTTTATTTAGATAGCGCATGTTCGCCGAAAGTGCTGTTTCACACAGTTTTCATATCAATAAACAATGATGTTATGAGTAAAAAAATCAAATTCATTTATTTCAATCCATATAAGATCATAAAAGTATTCACACTCATTAACAATAAACATATCGAAAGCAAATCAAGTATATTGATTTGGCTCGTGAGGTTGTCGATATGTGGGATGTGGATTCAGCAGTCATTGTGCCGATAGTCGTGTCGGCTCATGGCTTAATCGCCAAGAGCCACGACCAACATCTCAGGAGGCTATCGTTAGGCAGCTGGATCAAGGGCCAGATTCAGAGAGCAGTTCTTCTGGACACGGCGCGCATTGTTCGGAGATTCCTTACTCTGGAACCCTGACTGCCGGTAGCTTGGACCCTGTTCCCGATACCGGTGGGCCACTATTATTTATATTTTTAAATGTTTTTATATTTTATATTTTTGTTTTTGTAAAATTATTTAAAAACTTAGATCAATAAAGTAAAAAAATGAATAAAGAGCATAATATATCGACATAAAGAGGAATAAATTACCAAAGTTTACACTTTTTGTGACGTAAAGTTAACCTTAATTGTTGACGTTTATTGTTGGATAAAATTAATTCCCCGTAAGTACACTTTTTTTTTTTGCGTGGTAAAATCATTTGGCCCTCTGTGACCGTCATTTTGCTGACAGCTGTTTGAGGCGCGCGTGGAACACGACGCGCCGTCGACCCGGGCATGGTCCATGGTCGGACAGCGAGTTGCCCATTACTCGCTGTCCGCATGCCCGCGCCTACGGTGGCCGGAGATCATCTGCCGCCCGTACACTACACTACCGTATAGTACACTAGCGGAGCTTTTAATTATCCATACAATTTACGTCGTAAGTCGCAAGTCGTAGAAATGGCTTCAAACAATATGGATTAGAAAGTTTGTAAGATTTATTCGGCGTACATAAATAGTTTTATTCTTGCATGATTATCTATAAGTCAGTCAGTTATTATATTATACTAGACTGTTTGACTGCGTGATCGGACAGTTTAGTAACCAAATCAAATCAAAGCATTTATTTCAAGTACCTAGGCCAGTTATAGCAATTTTGAAATGTCAAAAGACAAAAATAGTTCAAAAATACTTACGTTGAATAAATAAAACAGTACCCCTAGCACGAGTTTTCACTATTTTACTTTACAGAGTTTTTCCAGTATTTACAGCGTTTCGTGTATTAAAATATGGAACAACGCCTCAGGTGTGCGAAGAAGGAACCAATTTTTTCATTGAAAATTGTCAATTTGAAGTCGTCAAAGTTCCAGTTTACTTTACGTCTCAAATACTGAAAACTCGTGCTGACGGTACAGTTGAAAAATAGTTATGTTGCTACAGTCTCAGTCACACGACATAAAAACTGTGAAATTACCGTAGATGCCCGTTCCAAGAAGTCGTAATAGGATCGTAGTAAGAATCTCTATGGAGAAGAACGGGCAAGAAACTCACGTCACATTATCTTGTATGAAATCCGTTACTAACCAATATTTGTATTGCCAACATCGTGACGGAGGAGCTTCACTGTGTCGCAAGCCTATCGTATTCCCTGGCCCTGGAATGTAAAAGACAATTGAATAAGCACTGTGGATTTAACATTATCGTGTATCTTTTCGCTCCACCCCGGGGTGGGAGGACTCATTTGATGAAATGACCAGAAAATAAATGTTGTAAGTGTAAGAGAGTCCTCTCTTCTAGCGGTCAAACCCGGGCAAGAACACCACAGTTTCCATAAAGAGGTTACCTGTAACCTACTGTGACCACGTTATAATGGCGTTTTCACGAGATTTCTATTTTACCTGTAGGTATTTTACCTGTAGGTAAAATAGAAATGTCTGTAGCGTATTTTTTTTTCGCGTGGTAATATCATGAAATGAGTCCTCCCTGTCAGACTTGTACTGACTAAAATCTACGGTATACTTCAATAGCCCTTTATGTTCCGGAGCCACGGTAATAAAATAAGTCCCGCGACAACACGACGCTCCGTCGACCTGGGCACGGTCCATGGTCGGACAGCGAGTTGTCCGTTACTCGCTGTCGGCTTGTCCGCGCCTACGGTAACCGGAGGTCGTCTACCATCGTTCGACGCCGTGGGCGTCTACCACTGCGGTTGGGGCAGAAGGAAGACGCTGTCCTCTCCCTCTTGCGGCACCTACAGTGTACTTGAAGTATTTACAGCGTTTATTGTATGGAAACTGAAAAAGCGTCACCAATGTACGAAGGAGGGAATTGATTTTTCCATAAAATTTTACTTTACGTCACTGAAACGTGGAAAGTCGTGTGCCTACTCTTACAGATCTATGGTCATCTTTTCAAAGTGTCATCGATTATTTTTCCTTCCTCCTGATCCTGACCCACAATTGGACTCTATAAACGTCACAAGATTTTCCTCATTCCTCGACATCACACGCCCTCATCGCTCCAGCCGATTCCCACATAGTTTCCTGTGTTATTTTGAATTATCCTTGTGTGCAATTAGACAATAAAATAATTAATTATTATTTCATATTTCGTCATTAAATACGTCGCTGTTTCTAATGGGTATTTAATATAAACATTATTGTTATTGATTCATGGTATGTATTTGCGGTCGTAGCTCCAATTCTTGAAATTGTGTGTTTATTTTATATTCTTAGTAATTGATAAAATGGATAGTTTCTGTGAAAGGTTATCCTTTTGTGTTGCATGTTCCAATTAAGATGACTGAGCTTCTAATCTTTTTTTGTTTGCCACTATTCCCAAACCACTGCAACTCTTGAAAGCTGAATGATGTAACAAAAGCTCTGTTTTCATTTTGGCGATTGAAAAAGAGTGTCCATGGAGTTTCTTGCTCATTCTTCTCCATTGAGATCTACGCTTTGGAATGAGCACCTACGGTACTTTCACAGTTTTTATGTCATGTGTCTGGGACTGTAGCACCATAACTATTTTTAGTACTAGTTTTATTTTTTGTCTTGACATTTCAAAAGTGCCTATATTGCAAGGAAAAGAACTAGAAAACAATAGAATAGGAAATGGAGGGATGTGGAAAATACGTGTTTTACGTATTTCTCACTTCCCTCCATTTCAATCAACACCAGCATGGTGCCATAGAAAAGGGTTAATAAACGGAAAACGACAGAATTTAGAAAGTATTCATAACTTTCTACATTCTTTAATTTTTGCCTTTTCTTTGCATTCAGAAAATAAATATTTCTGCTATAATAGTATACAAAACATGCAAAAAAAAAACAGGTAAATTATATTTTTTTTTAAAAATCCATGAAATAACTTTGTCTATTTTTAACCCCCGACGGAAAAAGAGGGGTGTTATAAGTTTGACGTGTCTGTCTGTCTGTCTGTCTGTCTGTCTGTCTGTCTGTCTGTGTGTCTGTCTGTCTGTCTGTCTGTCTGTCTGTCTGTGGCATCATAGAGCCCGAACGGATGAAGCGATTTCAATTTAGTTTTTTTTGTATGAAAGGTGACTTACCTGCGAGTGTTCTTAGACATGTTTGATGAAAATCGGTCGAGCCGTTTAGAAGTTATGGGGGTGAAAGTGGGGAAAGGTAACCGAGGGTCTGCAAATATACTCGAGTTGGGTATCAAATGAAAGCGTACTGAAAGGGAATATTGATGACTTGATCGGGAGTACTCTTAGCAACAAAAAAAAAATATAAGTATGTACCTATAAAAAGTATAAAATAAAATAAAAATTAAAAATTTTAAAAACCCCCGACACAAAAACCAAGTTCCCTTTAAAAAGTAAAAAATAATAAAAATACGTCGCGTTGGGGGACTGCAAAAAAACAGGAGATGATGAATAATTTGGAGCAGTCCCCCAACGCAACGTATTTTTATTATTTTTTACTTTTTAAAGGGAACTTGGTTTTTGTGTCGGGGGTTTTTAAAATTTTTAATTTTTATTTTATTGAATAGATGAATATGTAGACAGATAGAAAAAAAAACAAGGCCAGTACCGTCAGCACGAGTTTTCAGTATTTGAGACGTAAAGTAAACTGTAACTTTGAGGACTTCAAATTGACAATTTTCAAGGGAAAAATTGGTTCCTTCTTCGCACACCAGAGGCGCTGTACCATATTTTCATACAATAAACGCTGTAAATACTGGAAAAACTCTGTAACGTAAAATAGAGAAAACTCGTGCTAGGGGTACAGTAGTCAAAAAAGAATGTTTACATCTGGGATAAGCCGAGTACTGCCTTTTTTATCTTTGTAAAATCATCAAATAAGTCTTCCAGCCTAGGGTGGGACAGGAGGTACAGTCAGACTCGTACTAACTAAAAGAAATTTTACCACCTAAGCCCCTAATCTTAACGAATGCAGGCGTATAGCCAGTGTAGCCAGCTAGCTATACTTGCGGTTACTCAGATGACACAACTACTTCGTTGCAGTAGGCACAACAGATCCATGTCAATTATTACCAGTAATCGACTTGGTTTTCTTGGAAAAGGCAAATATGATGAAATGTTTTTACATTGAAACATTTTAAATTATAAGTTGTGTAATATAAGTTACACAACTTAGTATCAAGTTGGTTGGTAACTGAAAACAGAAGCAGCAATAACTACACCCATTTTTTATTATACAGGGTGAATTTTTCAACTGGGCGTGGATGGCTATTTTCGAAACTATGAGGAATATCGAAAAACGTTGAAAGGAGTCTCGAGGCCGATTTTGACGAAAACTAAAACTGCATCATTGGATTTTAGAAAAATCAAAAATCCTGGCCAGGAATCGAACCCGCTGATTTTGGAAAAAAAATCACATCCTGTATTATTACACCGTTCGATAGTCTTTCTAATAAGGATCAAATTCTGGGATATAATCATATACGGCAAACTTATAGAAATTGCTGATTTTTATGAAATTGTTATTTTTCCATGTTACTTTACATCTACTGAACCATAATTTATTCGAAATTATAAAATTTCATTGTTTTCAATGTCTCACTGGATTTGACGTTTCAACAATCCCAGTATACTTATCAATACGACATTATTGAGTTGAACTAAAAATAGCATTATTTTAAAGAAGAAACGGTAACATAATTATGTTTCAAATAGGTACAGTCTGCCTTGAAGATTAATCAGTTTTTTTGTAATTATACGTTTTCCTTAAGTTTGCCGTATATGATTACTTTCCAGAATTTGATCCTTATTAGCAACACTATCGCATGGTATTATAATACAGGGTGTGATTTTTTTTCCAAATTCAACGGGTTCGATTCCTGACCAGAATTTTTGATTTTTCTAAAATCCAATGATGCAGTTTTAGTTTTCGTCAAAATCGGCCTCGAGACTCCTTTCAACGTTTTTCGATATTCCTCATAGTTTCGAAAGTAGCCATCCACGCCCAGTTGAAAAATTCAGTCTGTATACAGAGTGTTTCTTTTAAATGGGCCAAAAGGGAGACATCCTTATCCATAAAAGATACGGGAAAACTTTCTTAGGAACATTTAGCTCTTTTTTGATGTTGAAAATTTTGGCGTTTTTACTTTTTTGGTCAAGTGTGAGTTGTCCCCAAAAATGAGTAAAATTGACAAAAAATTTTTGAATGCCTATCGACTCTGTTTTATGTAACATTTCATTGTATGAGAAGGAAAATGTATGGGCAACAGAAATGGGTCAAATCTGAGTACTACTAATACGTTTTTATGTTGTAAGAAGTTTCTTCTTTTGACTAACTTCCATTGTCCAGACATTTTACTTCCCATACAATGAAATGATGCTTACATGACACTAAATCAAAAAACATCTTTAAAAAAATCGTAACTTTTTCATTCATACAATTTGTATGAAAAAATATTTTGCCAAATTTGACCAACTTCCGCCCGATTTTTTTCTTCCCATACAATTAAATGATCCTTACATGAAACAGAGTCGATAGGCATTCAAAACAAATTTTGACAATTTTACTCATTTTTGGGGACAACTCACACTTGACCAAAAAAGTAAAAACGCCAAAATTGTCAACATCAAAAAAGAGCTAAAGTTTCCTAAGAAAGTTTTCCCGTATCTCTTATGGATACAGATTTCTCCCTTTTGGCCAATTTAGAAGAAACACTTCTGTATATTTATATATTTTTTTATTGCCCCACACTAAAATTTGTCTGTATCGTGAGTACGTTTTGAAACATTTTATTCACATACACGAATACCCAGACCCAGAGTAACTATTTGAAGATCATACAAATAATTGTTTCGTACAAGAATCGAACTTGTAATACGCAGCGCAGGAGTCGATTACTCAAACATTGCGCCATTCCGTGCCGTAATTGCTCTCATCGGCTTCCTGTCCTTAACTCATTATGTCTGTCTCATTTGACAGACGCCACGTCATCACTCTTTTCCATAGACAACAAGACGTTAAAAGCGTCAGTACATGTATAATAATTTTATGTACAAAATGACGTTATTAGGTGTGGTCGTGTATCAAAACGGTACTAGTCGCCACGTGGCAGAGCGTCGCGTGCGCAAGTGACGGTCACACAAGGTCAGGGTTTGCAACCGTGTGGCGGACGTCAGAGAACATGTTAATTACTTGAAATCACGTATTAGGGTGCTCCCACATTTATCGACGCGGAATCGGCTAGCGCCGGCCAAAACTGCCTTTATTACTACGTAATAAGGGTGTTACTAATACCATTCGCATCGGCTCGGCTCGGACGACGCGGCTCGACGCCGACCGACGCCGAAATGAACCGTTCGCCTACAGATGATCGGCGATAAGTACATAATGTTTCGACGCCGAATCGGCTTAAGCCGTATCCAATTCGAAAAATGTGGGAGTACCCTAATGCGGACGAGCCTACTGCCGACGCCCTTGGTTACATGGCTCAGCGATTCCACTGGGGCGCTGGTAGTCCTCACCAAAACCGTCTGGATCGCGAGCACTATCCTGTCGGATTCCGGCGCCAAAATATTTCATTGTTTTTCGTCGGTACGTAGGAGATTCAGGTCTTCTGCGTTAACTTGCTTCAATATAGGTCTTGTTCCAGGATAAACAAGACCCAAGAGAAAGACATTTCGTAACTATAAAAGAAGTAATAAATCGTGTTGCGACAACCCCCTAGTAAAGTGGGATGAGGTCGGGAGATGATGATGATGATGCTTGAAAAGAGAATGATATTCGGCGCGGCATCGATGTAATCTGAATTGCTATATTTTTGGCTACCTGTATGCGTATTTAGGTCAATTTTGAAACAGTTGAAAGGAACGTAGTTGGCTAACAGTGGAATTATGGTTTTTTTTTTTTTTATTCGGACCCGCCGCACTGTTCCCAAACCACTGCAACTCCTGAAAGCCAGAATCAACAGTGGCAACAAACAGAAAAGCGCCGAGGCAATGAAGCTCGACGTGTGAATGAATTTACCTGTCTTGGATCCTGCAACGAAATTAATCAGAAAATAATAGTAGAGGAGTAGAAAATTGTAGGGTTTATATGGGGTTACACTTTTTATTAGATATCAGGTACCATTAATAAGTTATTTTTGTGTAAAACGTAAGGAGAAGTGCGGGGATTTACCGAGCAGTGGAACGCTGCATTCCCTTTTATTGTAATTTACAAACCTAGTATGTAATACCAGACTTTATACGTCAAATAATGCCTGCCCCTTTTACGAGAATAATTTTACAAATATAGTGCGTAATACAAAGCCTTATACGTCAGGCGATACGTTTCCCTATTACGAGAGTAAACACTGTTGTCAAGGTTTTTCAACCTTTTCATGGCACGACCCCTTTAATATTAAGAAATATTTCGCGATCAGGTACCCGTTGGATTTTTTTACATGTATTTTATTTTGTGACAAATAAACATTCAAACCAACATTTTCATCGAGTATTCGCGTACGTTTAGCATAGATTTGATACAAGGTGCGCATTGTGATGCTGGATTGTTCTCCCTCACCAATGAAATGATCGAATTTGTAACGTTATATTACAGGTGAATGCTCGCGCTGAGGGAGCGCCTTAATATATCTTTTAAAACTTGTTTTTTTTTAATGCAGTAGATTTTCCAACCTTTTACGACTCCCCATAGAAGCTTCGCGACCCCCCCCCTGAAGAGGCTTCGCGACCCACAGGTTGAAAAACCCTGGTTTAATAAAAGGCACGCATTTTTTTTTCTCTTCCAACAAATAATCGTACTTTAATTGTTTCGAACCACGAGCTGTTGATCATGATACACCGCATTGAAGTGGTGCGAATGGCCCAGCTTAAATTTTAGAATGGGTCGTTTTTTACCCGACTGCGCCAGAAGGAGGGTTATGTTTTTCGAGTGTATGTATGTATGTGGGTATATTTCTTTGGCACGCTCTGCAGCCTAAATGGCTGGATAGATTTTAACTTGAGAGGTGTCGTTAGATTCGTCTTAAACGTGACTTTCACATTTTTTTACGCAGTCGGGCTTTTTTTTAATGTTTTTTTTTACCCTTTTTTTTGGTACCTAAACCGAAATTTACGAAGATAAGAAAAGTTTTAAATTTGGGAATACGTCACAAGATTTACATTTTTAATTGCTTCTGACGTTACGAGCCACTCCCGTTTGTTGCGTTTTATCTTTATTATTGATTGATTTATTAAATACATGGACTAACATTATGACTCCTCAAAAGATTTAACAGGACTTTTTATTTGTTTCATCAGTTTTTGTTTGTTTTTATGCGTTCGTATCGACGAGTTCATCATCATCTGCCTAGCCTTTTCCCAACTCTATTGGGGTCGGCTTCCAGTCAAACCAGATTCAGCTGGATATCAGTATTTTACATGGAGCGACTGCCTGTCGGACCTCCACAACCCAGTAACTGGGTAATACTATGGTATTACCCAGTTACTGGGTTGTATGCCCCATGGTAAGACTGCTTGTCAGACTTTAGAGCTTCTAATTAACAGTAACGACTATCATCATCAGTCTATAACGTTGCCACTGCTGGGACACAGGCCTCCTCTCTTGTGAGAGGGAGTGGGCCATAATCCACCACGCGGGCCCAGTGCGGATTGGCAGATGTCACATGTCTTCGAATTTGCTGGTTCTAGGACATGCCGGTTTCCTCACGATGTTTTCCTTCACCGTTTTGAGAGCAGTGGTGATGAAATAAATTACAGAAAGTAATGCGGCAAGCTGGGTTCGAACCCACGACCTATAACTCGTAAGTCGGGACCGATACCACTGGGCCACCACTGCTCTAACGACTGTCAATGATCTACAAATGACAGCCTCTGACCAACGACTTTACGTGCTTTTCGAGGCACGGAGGAAACTCGCTATGAAAGATGGTCACCATCAGAGATGACCAAAGATGGTCATCATCATCCACAGACCAACCTAGGCAAGCGCGGCTTAACCCGGAAGATCGGCCTCTGCGACTGTAATTATTTAGCCACGAGTATCGACGAGTTCAACGTGTTGGGAAAATGTTATTGGATTTTTCAAAAGAATTTCTTAGTTAGCCTGGAGTTTGAAAGTTTGAGCGTTTTATCTCTTGCATCGAAAAACAGGTTTGTACCAGCACACACCGATGGCCGACATAGTAGAGCATTTATTCCAAACGTAAATTCAAGCATAGTGGCAACAAGGTACAGATTCCAATGTTTAAACCGCGAAGGGAAATCCCCCTTGCATTAAATTAACTAGTGACTTAGCTTTTGCCCGCATCTACTTTCGCGTAGCGCCATCTGTTATTTTTATTACAAACTTACTCAAGGATTTATTAAGTTAGTTAGAAATCCTGCTATACATCATAACTTCCTCATTAAATAATGTTATTGTACAAGTGAAATAAACTTATTTATTTTTACATGGTTTGTTTATTAATTTTGTTACCTCTTAACGCCTTAACCACGGAACCAGATCATCCTGTTTGCATGATATACGTTGTTAGGCGTACAGCTAAGGAAAAAGGGAAAAAAATACTGTTACCGAGGAAATCAACAGTAACGTTCTTATGATAATAGATGGCGCTACCCGAGCGAAACCGCAACATTTATTGTTACCTTAATTTGTAGTGGTCAGTATTTGGCCTCTATAACCTTTTAAAAAAATTAAAAAACCTCCTACACACAAACCCAGTTCCCTTTAAAAATTAAAAATGCTCCAAATTATTTATTATATCCTGTTTTTTTGCAGTCCCCCAACGCGACGTATTTTTATTATTTTTTACTTTTTAAAGGGAACTTGATTTTTGTGTCGGGGGTTTTTTAAATTTATTTTTTATTTTATACTTTTTATAGGTACATACTTCTACCATTTTATGTTGCTAAGAGTACTCCCGTTTAAGTCATCAACATGACAGCACGCTTTCATTTGATACCCAACTCGAGTATATTTGCAGACCCTCGGTTACCTTTCCCCACTTTCACCCCCACAACTTCTAAAGGGCTCAACCGATTTTCATCAAACATGTCTACTCGCAGGTAAGTCACCTTTCATACAAAAAAAAACTAAATTGAAATCGCTTCATCCGTTCGGGCTCTGTGATGCCACAGACAGACATACACACCCCTCTTTTTCCGTCGGGGGTTAAAAAAACATGAACACTAGGTTTTTTTTGTGTTAAGGATGCCTTTACAAACATTTAAACTCATGTTACACCCAGCCCCGGAAAAACTACTTGTATGTAGATCATACAAACACTTGTCCCTTGCAGAATCAAACCCAACACACGGTGCGGCGGTCAATCCAGCCACTGTCCACTGTGCCAACTTCGCCGTCTCTTTCGTAACGCAATGAGATTTTAGAGAGAGACTCCCTTTTTCGAAGATGACAGTTTGTGAAAGTGACTTTATGCGTTATCAGCCATCCTGTTACAAACTCGATTTGTTATAGTAGATCATCCCATCCACGATCCAAACTAGTCCATCGCGGCTTACCTTGAAGATCGACCTATGCAACTGTTATAAGTATCATCATATCAGGCGTAAGACGTCCACTGCTGAACATAGGCCTCCCCTTGAGACTTCCAGTAGGACCGGTTGTAAGCGGCCTGCATCCAGCGTGCTCCTGTGGTCTTCATAAGATCGTCTGCCCATCTAGTGGGTGGACGTCCTACGCTGCGCTTGCCGGTGACTACGCATCACACTATACCAAACCAATTTTATCGTGGTCATTCTCACCTTTGCTTATACTGGATTTACATAGCTTTATAGGTATGTAACCATATTGTGTATCGACCAAAATCCACTGCGTTAATTGCTAGTTATACGTATTATAGGTCACAGTACACTGTTTATTTATACAGTCTCGCGACTTTGGCTCTATGCAGCCTCTCTAGTTTACTGACAGCTTTCTGAGACACGCGAGATGCGCCGTTGGCCCGGGCATAGACCCTTCGGACACTGAGCTACCCATTTGACCCGTATGACAATTTTTCAGAAATGCCTCATTAATATAACTAATTGTTGACCTATTTGTTTATATTTCTTTAGAAATCGCAGTGACGCGAATTCTGAAAGCGATAGCAGTCTGCAATCGTCATAATCATAAGGTGAACGACCCTGAATCGTTTATTAAAATTTATAAGATTTATTGTTTGCAATTACAAATAATTGATATCTACACATATGCTGCTTTCGCGATATCAATATTCATTATGTAGAAGAAAACTTTTTACAGCCAATATTGAAATTACTTTTGTCACATTAGAATTTAATACTTGAGTTTCCATAAATAAGTACCTAGATGGCATGAAACTGATTTATTGATAAAACTGATGAAAATAATGTTGTAGTTGCAGTATAAAAGAAATTTTAAAGACGACTGCATAAAAGGCGTTCCATAGTTTTTGCGCACAGGCGCTGCAAGGGGTGCCGACCCCTTGCGGCCTTGGGAACAGTGTATAAGTCGGGTATGCGAGTTTTGATGGGAAATCACACACTAAGGGCAAACTTAATGCAATACTAAAGGTGGTTCGCGCCGGAGACCGTGACAGGAGACCGCGACAGGAGACCTTAACGTAGCGCAAGCACCAACAGAACGCCATTTGTTAATGGCCGCTTGTAAATGACGTCCTGATGGCGTTTTGCGCTACTTTAGTGTTGTGTTAAGTATACCTACAGAGTGTATGTCCCCATTATACCTCGCGTCCCCGTCTTAAAATACTTTCACCTTACCGATGGCTCATTGCCGTACGTCTTCTAGTCCGAACATGGAAAGGGACAGATAGAATCAAATTGTGCTGAACTGCACAATCCCCTTCTTGAAACACTGGGGTGCGTTTAAGTCAACCATCCAGATAAAAATTACACTAACGAGAGTTCGCTGAACGGAGTCACAGGTTTAACTGTCAAATTCAATTGACAGCTCAGCTTGTTATTAGTTATTTTCATTTTTTTAAAATCTTATTTACTTGTCACACAAATAAAGTTCACGGAGGTGATAAAATAAGTACTTGTTACAAATTAATATTTGTTTCTAGAGAGCGAATTGAGCAAACAGCTCCATGTCAAAGTCAATCTGACAGCCATCTGACAGCAGGATAAAATTTAGCGAGGTAAAAAGGTGGCTAAGATTTATCCTAGTAGGCGAAAACTTATACCAGCGGACGACCGTGAACGGTGCATATAAAATTTTAGTCAGTTTAATTTTTAAACTCTCGGTGTACTTGAACGGGGTGTTTAACGTTTAGTCCGTATAAATTTTAGACTGGATGGTTGACTTAAATGCACCCCTGTTTATTGATAAAATCTGTGATCAGCTGACGACAGTCTTCAATAAAACACACTGCAAATGATTGGAATTTTTCAAGGTCATCGGGTTCCTTTGGTCATTGCCACGGAATAGGAGAGATATCTAAAAATGTAGTATTTTTCAGTACTCTTATCAATTTCAACGTCACTCTGAAAACAAGGTCCAGCATCCTCTGTCTGATACTCATGGTCAACCTTCAACTGGAAGACTGATTACCTACATGATAAACAGAGAAAAAAAAAAGATTATCTAACCACAACATGTTTGATCAGCATGAGTCGCCTCTAAGCTAATAAAATTCATCGAAATCACACAGGGTGTGAGTCATTTTGCCAACATATTACAATATTATGTGTACTTATGGACAAACCGGTAGCGCCGGCGCAGCCTTGCTTGGCATAACGGATCCTCTGATCGGCCAACATCAACACCTCATTTCTCTTTCATTACTTTAGTATCTCTTGAGGTGAACGGTCGTCTCAAGTGGTGACACTTTTTAAACGGGATTTAAAAATGAAGTCACGGCAGTTTTTGTTTTGCGCAGCAGTTTTGCTAGTTTTAATAAACGCTGGGAGGCCGGAATCTAGTTATTTATACCATAATAAATGCCTTCAGTTATTCGGAAAATGTTTCATGAAAATTACTGAAAGTTTTGACGTAGTAAGTGAACTAATGCTGTTGAATCGTGCGAGGAGAAGTTTTATGAACAGCGGGAATTGTGTAAAGGGGCAGATTTGGTACCTGTATAGATGTTGGGATTGTAAAACGTAAGTAAAATAAATTATTCAGTGATCACCTTATAACTAGTTCGCTTCACTAATAGTATGTTATAGTAACTATTATGTAATTCCTACATGTTTTTTTTCGATTCCTCGTAACATGAATTAGCACCATAAACATTTGATAAATGATAATTTTGTCACTCAATCTCCAATTTCGGATGAAGTGGAAACGTTTCTTTAGGCTATATTAGTAGGCACTACCAAATATAATATAAGTACTACTGTGTCTCTAAATATAAATAATTAATGGAACAAAACACTCCACTAGTAACAGAGTTGCAGCTAGCTAGCTGAATCTTAGGCTCGCTTATTGTCTGGCTCGCTGGTTGGCTGGCTAGCTGACTAGCCGCCTCCCCGGCTACCAGACATGGTCGTTAGCTGATGGTTGGCTGGCTGGGTAAACTTTACAAGTTCGTTTTATTGAGCACTATCTTAAAATAACTAGAAGCATCAAGAAGTCCCGGGTCGACGGCGCGTCGTGTCTCACAGAGGGCCAAAGCCTGCCGGGGTCGCGGGACTTATTTCCATCACCGTGACCCCGGAACATAAAGGGTTATTGAAGGACACCGTGGATTTTAGTTAGTACAATTCTGACAGTAAGGGGTTGGAGGGGCACATTTGATGATTGTACCACGCAAAAAAAAAAAGCATCAAGAAGTCGTTTCCCACTCAGTAATTAGTATTTTACCAGCTTGGTAGACACCTTTGTTTACGCTTACATTTTGTTACATAAGCGAGGTTATAATAATCTTTACTGAACTATTAATTTATTCTTCGTTCAGCATTTCAATGACAACTACTATTAATTTATTTATTTATTTACTATGTTTGTTTCTTTAAATAGATACGTGTGTTAGATTTTATTTGTTAGGTACTGTTTGCTGTTCGGAATTTCCGTATCAGTTAAATACGATTTATAAATAAATAATTATGATGATAGGTGTGACCATTTTATGGGTGTTCTGCCTGTTACGATTGATTTTATATCCTTAAAGTAATACGACAGGTAATTGCGGTCTGCATGTGTCTTAGGGCTGCTTATTCAATAGTCAGATAACTTTTATCTCAGGAATAAAAATAGCGGTTTGACATATTTTCTATAAAGTACGATTACTAATTCGAGTCAGTAAAATGACAGTAAAATGACATTTGTTCACTATAGAAGTGTACCTACTAAATTTCATAGTATCAGTGACAGTTGCGCTTGTCATTTTACTGACTGTAATTAATAATTAATCGTAATTTAGATGAGCTGTCAAACCGCCATTTTTATTCCTGAGATATAATTTATCTGAGTATTGAAAAATCAGCCCTTAGGAAATCACAAGTGAGAAGTTTGTAAGCTCTACTTTTGCGTTTATTAACATTAAAAAAATATTAACCGTTGTACAAAACTGTAACAAAATACAGTTCATCCTCATGCACTGGCGAGGAATAACCCGATGAGTAATCGAATAAAACAAAATATGCAAATATTATTTCGAAGAAATGAAAAGTAACTCAGGTATCGGTTCATCTTATGACCATTCGACGAAATCTAATTATGAAATAAAATAAAAGATAAATATTGCTAACAATTTTTTAGACTACTATAAGCAGTTTAACGAATAAGATCCTTGAATATTATTAATGATCGGTAAATCAATGCGTATTCATTAAACAATGTGATGTGAATTAAATTCGATATAATGGAGTTTAAATATATTTATAATAACGAGGAAGGTAAATATCCCGTTTTAAAACTAAATAATAGAGGAAAATCCAGTCATACATAAGGGTCAAGACACATCGACACGCGACGCTACGCATATTTCAATAGAGATACTCAAAATCGAACCCTTCTTCCTACACCTACACGAAAAGATACACCTGTCGCCAACGACGATATATAACTAGACTCCTAAAAACAGGCGACCGATGAATATCAACACATTAGGCAAAAAAGTCTTATACCCGTCTTATTACGACCACTCCTGTGTGCCGTAAACATACCTTGAGACAGAACAGACCTTGAGTTAGCCAATCACAACGCAGTACCCCGTCCCCCTCGCTTACATAGTACCTCAGCGAGTTGACAGAATAGTTTTTGTTCCTTATATCGTGCATGCGGAGTCTAGTAGTATATAGTCGTTGCCTGTCGCAAAGCACGCGGCGCCGCGCTGCATTTTAATAGCGACTGAAAATTTAACTTTATTCACTACTCAAATACAGATTTGCAGTATCGTTGTATCACGTCGCGCCGCGTCGCGTCTCGGTGTGAACTGACCGTAACCGTACTATGTGAATAATGAATGACATAGTTATCTGAAATAATTGTTTATTTCTGGTTGTTGGGAATATTTCAGTGTATTTAGTGCACACTTTTGTTATCAACAGTGCATTTGAAACGTTATTGAAGACTAACTGTTGCCAGCGGCTTCACCCGCTACAACTGCAAAATTATCCCACGGGAACATAAAATCGGGATAAATCTTATGTGTTAATCTAGGTTATAAACTATCTGTGTACCAAATTTCAGCCAAATCCGTTCAGTAGTTTTTGCGTGAAAGAGTAACAAACTATTAGTAGGATTTCTAAGTTCATCTCTTTGAATTTGATCCAGCAGTAAATTGTTTCTTCTTGCCACAAATAGAAGCGGCACAGTGTCTTTTAAATTAACCGCCTTCAAAAACAACCACAAAAAAGGGTAAATTAACATACAAAATAACTTTTGTTTCGGAAGTCGGTGGCTTTGTTTTATTATTTCAATGTCTTTTTGCCACCGACTTCCGAAAGAAAAGTTATTTTGTAGGTTATTTTACCCTTTTTGTGGTTGTTTTTGAAGGCGGTTTAATTTTTTTTGAAAAAAGTTTTTTATTTTACTCTTTTTAGTTTAAATATTCATCCTAAATTCTTGGCAAACACATCATTTTCTTACATGTGCACTAGAATTTTGTAATCCGTAGCACCGGTATTAACATCGCCCATGTTGTGTACATAAAAGAAAGTTCTAATAAAATTCCCCATCTCAAAAAATGCTGAACAGAGTTCGATGAAACTTGCAGTATTCCCATCGTTGCTTGCAGTATTTCGATCGTTCACCATAGTGAACGATCCCTAGTACAACAAAAAAACAATTTTGAAAATCGGTCCACAATTGCTAAGATACTGTTAATCTTTTTAAAACACTTCGTAAATTAATAAGTTGATAGGATTGGAAATTCTAATTCCCCTAGGTCTTGCCTCAGTATTGCTAAGTAATTAAATCAAAAACATTATGTGTTCAGACTATAACGAAATAATATCGTCATGGAGTACTTTACATTGCTTTCGGATACATTCTAAAAATAAATCAAAGTAGGTAATTAATATTTCATCATCATCACTAATTTATTTTTTCCTTGTTAATAGAACTGCTGTGCAAGGGAAAAATATAAGTAATAGGTATAAAATAAGGAAAAAATGCAATAATTTGAACGCATTATAACAAAACGATGTCGTCACTGGAAAAGCGAAAACACTATTAGCGCCAAAATACCTAAAATGTGTTTTTTATATGGTTTGATTCGTAATTATTTCCTCTATGCATTAGTATTGGTAGGTATTTAGGTTGCTAATCATTATTCGTTGTAAATATGCCATATTTTCACCGAGTAATGATTAGCAACCTAAATTGCACCATTTAGTTAATAGTTGTCCTTTAAGCATTATTTACTTTCCGCGAATTGGAACGAACTGTACCCTTAGCACGAGTTTTTAGTAAATGAGACGTAAAGTAAACTGGAACTTTGACACTTTCAAATTGACAATTTTGAAGGAAAAAATGGAACAGCGCCTCTGGTGTGCGAAGAAAGAACTAATTTTTTCCTTGAAAATTTTGTGTGCTAAGGGTACTGAATATAGGCTTTTCCCAATGTTCGCCACTGTGCCCGGTCTGAACCTACCTCATCCAGTCTCTGCCGGCTGCTTTACACAGGTCGTTTCACTTGACCGGCAGCCGTCCTACACACAATTGCCAAGTCGTCTCCACTCAAAGAGACGTCTACCCCAACGGTTGTCAGTTCTGCGAGAGCATGAAGCTCTCCAACTAATTCTTTGAACTACGTTAGTATCTTTGGTGCTCTGATGAATCACCGCATTCCGGACTTTATTCATTAGAGTTACGGTGACCAAAACATCCTTAAATATCTTCTAGAATTCCCGAAATCTTCTAACTCAGCTAAGATATCCGGCATAAAGGTTACGGTTTGGTCATTAGATATTTTATGTTTCATTAGACGCAAGCTTTTCAATTAATGGGCGAACAATAGAAACTCTAGTTTTCTCTTAGCCTTTTCAATTGCGGGCGGCGAGTAAAGGGCAACTCGCCGCCCGACCATGGACCATGCCCGGGTCGACAGCGCGTCGTGTTCCACGCGCGCCTCAAAGAGCGTCAGCATAATGACGAGGCCCCCTCTCAGAGGGCTAAAGCC
This sequence comes from Agrotis ipsilon, assembly GCA_028554685.1. Taxonomy (NCBI): domain Eukaryota; kingdom Metazoa; phylum Arthropoda; class Insecta; order Lepidoptera; family Noctuidae; genus Agrotis; species Agrotis ipsilon. The sequence goes on along the minus strand of CM052969.1, from coordinate 14,283,605 downwards.
TGCCGGAGTCGCAGATCTTATACCATCACCGTGACCCTGGAACATAAAGGGCTATTGAAGGACAGCGTGGATTTTAGTCAGTACAAGTCTGACAGTCCCTCCCGCCCTGCCCGGGGTGGGAGGCCTCATTTGATGATTTTACGACGTAAAAAAAAAAGCCTTTTCAATTCGGCGTGTGTTGCGGTGGAGGTCGACGAAGACCAACTTACCAATTTGCATATTTATCTGTCTTTTATCTGACGGCATAGCTTACATAATTATCCTTTCTTCTGATATCCATAAGCCTGAGAGTCTCAGGCGAGAGTTTAAACTTCGTGTCCATACGTTGCATTTGGCATAACTGCACAGCATCTTCCTTGAGGATTCCTACCACTTATTGGAGAGCCCAGTCAACATCGTCAGTCATTTCCAACAAACGGACTTTCCGCTCAATGTAGCGAAAATTCGTGAGCTTAATGAAGCCTCTTGTCATTACACTGCGCTACGCCAAGCTACACTAACCTACTTTGCTTTAAATTAACTATACTAATACCACACAAAAACTTGTCCTGCTTATCGGAACAGAGACAAATCCAACAACCAGTCCAGAGGCACACCAGAGGTCGAGTTTGACTCTACCTAATTCCGATCTCTGGTTATAACGTGTAATTAATATGATTTTATTTTTATTTAAGTGAAGTTAATAGAAGTACAAAAACATAAACTAAGTTTATATAATTGAGTTTAAAAACAAAACAACTAATCTTTAAATTTCTAGTCAGTCTTTAAACTCCATAAATAATTTTAGTTAGGTATAATAACCAAAACTATATTATTCTGTAATGCATGTTAGTTGTTTTTTATTCATAAATTTCAATGGTTTTAGTGATTAGTATTTATATTTGCCGGTTCTGAATATGTTTATGGAGAGTGCTTTTGCCTTACGGAGTTCTCAAAGATTTTTACTAAAGAGACACTATCTTCGGAAATACAACAGTAATTGGCCATACGTCTTTTTTAAAACTTAGATAGTAATTTTATAATCAGTTTTTGTCTTCAGCATATATTTTAATTGCAACACTAGAAAAAAAGTAATCCCAGTTAGAACAAAAATAAAAAAAATTAGAAATGCACTTTGGCGCTTTAGCCTTTTCGCCTTTCCAGTGACATCATTAATTATCTATGAAAACCGGCTGGCTTGTGATTGGTCGAGCATTGAAAATGGCGGCATCCTGAATCTTTTGTGTCGTGCAGTCCCCGCGCACGTGGCTGCCTCAATCCATTCCATTCAGTCTGCGATTGAACTCGGTGGCTAAAAGACGTGCAATATATTTTGTAGAACAATATTCAATTAATAAAAATGAATCAGTTACAATTAATGTGTTTTCTGCTAGCGATGGCAATGTGTATCGTCGCATATCAAGAATTTAATGATAATCCTATTGAAAATGGGGAATTTCATTCGAGAGTTAGACGAAGTGTTATAAATGTAGGTGAATGCGCTAAAGGTTTCATCAAACTCTACAAATGCATATCTTGTGAGTTGTAAGTAAAACCATGATTTTTGTGTTACATTGAATTTGAATCTATGTTCTTTTAATTTACGGCATTCCAGTGAAATTTTCATTCAATTAATATTTACTGGTTTTATGATGGAATCTTATTTATGTTTCGCTTTGAAAACTCAATATTATGAACGCTGATAATTAAATTTTGCTGAGAGTTATTTATATTCGTACGAACTACTAGGAGATTAGAATTTTGTATCTAAAATTATAGAATCTTGTTGCATCTAAAAATGTATTATTTTTTTAATTTAAAATTTTTGTTTCTCTAGTTATAACTGTCTATCGTTGAAAGACTTTTTAAAAAATTTGGATGTCGGTAGTTCAATTGGATTTCCCTTAATTGAATACGTTTATCACATTGAGCATGAATTTAATCATCAGATTCCTAAATATTTGCTCTAAGATAATTAACTAAATTACATTTCAAATGCCACGATTGACAAAGAAATTAAATAATTATATTGTGCAACCACAGAGTTGCTCTTGCGCCTACGTCAACGGATCGGGCGGCAACCCGTGCTTGTCAAGGACCGCGCCATTATCCGTGACGTCATTAGGGACTATGGAACGACATTCGAGCACTTTACCGACACTTAAGTTCTAAATCGAACAGTTATAAAGTAGCTTAGGTTTTGGTTTTTTAAGCTTTTGTAACTATTTTTTTATAACTTCGTGTAAATTAATATTTAAATAAATCGATGGCAGTAGGTACCAGTACCTAATTCGCTCAATGTAGGAAAGTAAATAAAAATATCTTGTTGATCTCATTCATTGTGCGCAGTAGTACTCTGTTAGCTTTGCGAAAACATACTCTACATGTAATTTGGAATAAAAAGTGATAGGCAGTACATAATGATGCAATCGACTCTACGGTTACATCTATGTAGGTATAATTAAAATGTATTTCACCGTAAGACGCTTTGTCTCATTGGTTGACCTTTGCCCCCTTGCACTAAAGTTACAATCAGGAAAATCCTAGCCCAACCACCCAACTAAAGTCAACTTTGGTGTAACTGTAGGTACTCGCACATCTTGTTTTATTAATATTTATTTATTTATTTATTTAAACTTTATGCACAGTTACAAAAAACATGTACAAAGGCGGACTTAATGCCTTGGGCATTATCTACCAGTCTACCTTAGGGTGATGCAGAGACAAAGACAAAGTAGGTGCAACATACAAGACAATTACTTAATAATGAGATCAATATAAATTAGTACATATATACAATACATGCATACATACATACAATACATACATACATATACAATTTAGAGAAATGAATGAGACTAACAACCAGTTAATTTAGAGATGAATCTGCCAGCTTCTCAGTAATGTACTCACGAGCTTTCAACTTGAAAGTGAACCGACTAGACACCGTCCTGATATTCCGAGGAAGCGCATTCCACAGGAAAACTGCCTGGACTGGGAAAGAAGATTTTAGAAAGCCAGAACGATGAGAGGGACATCGGAGAAGACGATTATTACAAGAACGAAGATTTTTGCTATGTGCAGAGCATAAATATTGGAAGTGAGTAGTGAGATAGGACGGAGAAGTAGGTTTGTCAAGAAGAGAAAACAGGGTGGTTAAGGCCCTTAGCGCTCTGCGCTGGCGAATGGGCAACCACTTTAAAACGGACCGATGTTCCGAGACGTGATCATATTTTCGGAGATTAAAGACGAATCGAATGCAGTTATTCAGAAGTCGGTCAAGTTTATTGAGTAAATCTGCATTCAGGTCATAGTAACACACATCAGCATAATCAATAATGGGGAAGATAAGGGATTGCACGAGCATTGCCTTTACGTGAGATGGGAGAATATTCTTCAACCGATATAAGGATCGCAGGGTTCCAGTGACTTTTTTGCTCACAGTCGCGACCTGCTTACGCCAGTCAAGGCAAGTGTCAACATGCATACCCAAATCCTTGACATCAGAGTTGAACGGGATTACAGCACCATCAAAAATAAGCGGAGGCACAGTCAATCCACTCAGTCTTCGCAAGCTGTAGGGGCTCCCTATAATAATAGCCTGACACTTGTCTGGGTTAACCGCCACCCCGAATCTGTCAGACCAGTTCTTCACCGCTCTTAAATTCCTGTTCAACTCATCAATCGCATCGGAAACGTTGTCAACACTTGCCTGACAATAAAGCTGCAAGTCGTCAGCATAAAGATGATACGCACATTGAAGCTCAGTAGTTATAAGGTCTATAAAGATAGAGAACAGAAGTGGAGATAAAATACCGCCTTGAGGGACGCCAGTTCCAAGATCACACCACCTGGATGAAGTCTCACCAGCGAGAACCGACTGCTGACGCCCTCGAAGATAGGAAGAAAACCAGTCTAATACATCGTGAGAGACCATAAGATAGGAGAGGATGGATAAAAGGACTTCGTGACTGACGGTATTGAACGCATTGGAAAAATCGATTAGCACTAGAACGGTAACCTTAGTGTCTTCCATTCCCCGCCTAATATCGTCAGTCACTTTAAGGAGAGCTGTAACCGTACTATGACCGGGCCTAAACCCAGATTGGAGAGGACTGATGAGTGAGTTCTGGTGAATAAAGGAGGAGAATTGTTTATGTACACAGGCCTCAAGTACTTTTGATAAAAATGGCAGGATGGAAATCGGACGGAATTGACTGGGAAGAGTAGGATTGGGAATCTTTGGTAGAGGACGAACGTGGGCTTTCCGCCACAGGGAAGGGAAAACACCGGAATAAAGGGAGTAATTAACGATATGGGAAATTGCAGGCAGGAGCTGATCAAGAACCGTCACAATCATGTGACGACTGATGTTATCGCAACCTACTGCTTTGGATTTTATGGATAGGATGATCTTCTTGATCTCTCCCGGATCGACTGGGTTGAAGGTAAAGGGACTAATATTGGGTCGCGTCAGACCATTAAGGTAATCCAAAGTTTGAAGTTTAGTCGAATTATCAAGTGTGGCAACAGTGGAGAAGTGAAGATTTAGATCATCTAAGCCAATTGTGCTAGGAAGGTCTGAATGCCGCGATCTACCGATACCTAGAGTTCCAAGGAACTTCCAAATATCAGCAGGAGAAGCAGAGGTGATATTATCAAGAACATGTCGGCGTTTTGCGTTGCGTATCATCTGATTGCAGCGATTGCGAGCAGTTTTGAACAGGACCCACTTATCCTCCGATCTATCTTTTTTAAACCTCCGGAACGCCTGGTCCCTTCGTCGCATTGCCATCCGGATTTCTGTATTCATCCATGGTGCAGGTGGATGTTTCAGCTTCACTTTCCTGATTGGAGCATGAATATCATAAAGCTTGATTACCAGATCATTAAAAATGGCTACTTTTTCATCAATAGTAATGGCTTCTTCCATCGGACTCCAATCAATACTAGAAGCATCTTCCGCAAGCTTCTCACCATTCATCCTCGCAAAGGCACGCCTGTACTGGAACATAGGTTTGGGTTTCGGAGGTTTCAGGATATAAGACAGGAAAATAAGGTCATGTCGGGAAAAGCCAGGAGCGTCCAGTTGACCATGAGAGGAGACTAGTGAGGGATTAGAGGTAAGGATTAGGTCGAGCCAAGTATCATCACCAGCAGTGTTGTGATGAGTAGGTTGGAGGGGTAACACATGCAGGTTAGCCGACTCGACCAGGTGTAAGAGTTTACAGGATCGAGGAGAGGTATGGGCAAGGAGGTTGGTGTTGAAATCCCCCATAACGATGTGATGTGTGTACTGCGAACCCAAAGACTCAAGAACCGACTCGAATTCGGTGAAATAGTCTAGGGAAGGGGGACAATAGACGACGCCCAGGACAGTTTTAGCACCTCTGACACAAACCTCTAGAAAGAGAAATTCAGCCGAGCTGTTAGGGGAAGAAGTTGCAAGAATTTTAAAGGGAAAGTCAGCACGGAGATATATTGCTACCCCACCCCCTCTCTTACCGACTCGGTCATTCCGAAGAAGAACGAAACCTGGAAGAGAGTAAGTGGTCGACAATAATTCAGGTTTGAGCCAAGTCTCGGAAATCAGGACGGCATGAACATTGTTGTTGGTGAAAGTCTCGTACAGCTCATTGTAATGGCTTGGAACACTCTGGGCATTTATGTGACAAACTAGAAACATTCGGCCTAGATCCTGGTCGAATGTTTGACGTAAACGGTCACCAAGAGTGTCCTCAACCGAACAAAAACTGTTACCAGTAGAGGAAGCAGCAGAGTCATTGGCAGAAAAAAATGATTCATCATCAGAAATTGGTTCCATAACAGAAGAGAATAATTATAAATAAATAAATACGTATATATAAATAATACTATAATAAAAAATATTTTATGAAGGAGAATAACACAAACAGTTGATCCGACGCTTGCATCTCTGCACCACCCGCCAGCTAACATCATAAAAGCAAGAACAAGAAGAAAAAAAAAAAAACATAGTTTAGATAAAAGATAAAAGGGAAACAAAATCAGCCAAATAGAAAGCAATCGAATTGCGACATTCGGAACGCACCTTACAGAACTAATTTAGATTTTGGTGAACGTATCCGATCGAAACTTTAAAAAAAGATTATAAAAAGTCTATGGTCAAATAGTAAGGTTTTGAACTTTTGACAGTCACGCATTATGAAAATAAAAAAAAATCGATTGAGGGTAAATGATAAAAGCTGTATAACTTGCAATAATAAAATGTGAAACGTTAAAAAGAAAAGATATAGGGTCAGTGGGCCATCTTAGAGTAAACTATGAACTAAGACAATTAAAAAAATATTAGGTTACAACGAGAATGTAAACAAAGGCGCACATTACAACAGTGAAAGATAGCAAAAACAAGGTAAGATATAGCTGTAGTAATTACCTAAAGCGTGACTGCTGTTATTTATAGTGATAATTATTATATCAATGCTTCTTGTTCTTCAGGCTGTCTCCAGACCCTTCAAACTTGGGATATTTCACCAACAATGGACTTAATTCTTCAGAGGATGTGATTTTGTGTCTGCTCCCATCTGGCGCTTTAATGGAAATCACACCGTCCTGAGTCCAGCACGACCTCATGCCGAAGTGCAGCCTCGCTTTCCCGAAGATAGATTGCCGGGCTTTTGTCAAGAACTCCTTGACTGAGATAGCAGTGCCCTTCAGACGCGTCTTTGCTCTCCAGACCGCAGACTTATCTTCATAATTAGAGAACTTTACTAGGATTGGCCTATGGTGTTCCTTATTCGCTGTACCGAGCCTGTGGCAGACCTTGATGGAGGATGCAGTGATGGTATTAAGAGCGAGCTTCTTATTTAACACCTCCATGATGACTGCGCTGCTGATCTCGCTCTCAACCTCCGGTATCCCTTGGAAAATCAGAGCCTTCCGCCGATGCCTTGTCTCCAGCCCATCAACCTGACTAGCGCACTCACTTATTTGCTTCCTTAGCAAACTCAGCATGCTGAAGATGAGCTCCCTAAAGGTACGGAACTCCTCGGCTACCCTCGCGACGGTATCCTTGGCAGGTCCAGCACATTGTATCTGCGCTTCCAATTCTCCCATCTTCCTGACAAAGCTGTCCTCCAAGCATTTCTGTGCGGATATGATCTCTTCCAGTTGTGACATTGTTGATCCACTTGTATCCAGTGATAGTGAAACAGTGAAAGTGTACTGATAAGCTGGCAGGTGGTGTTTAATTATGGACTGAGTCACATAAATGTGCTGCAAACGCTACTACCCGTTGGTTAGAGGTAATACTCCAATAAATTATTAAAATAAAATAAAAATACTATTATTTACTATTTTAAATATAAAATTAATATTGGAGCTATGACTATCTTATTTTCACACCTACCCGCGAAATTTCATTTCGCGGGTAGGTGTGAAAATAAGATAATATGTGGGTTTGAGTAAATCTTCTCCGGCATATCTCGATTTGCCAATTTTTTTTTGCGACCCGTGCATGAATTTTTAGAAGCTCATCGAAACAATTTTATTTAGAAACATCTTAATGCGTTTTTATTTTGAAACTAATTTTTAGAGCGATCGGTAATAAGCCATTGAAATGTGTAGTTTCATAAATGCATGAAAAATTCCTAAAATTCATTAGATTTTGTAGAATTCTTAACTACTTTGTACAACAGCTAGTAATCAAAAATGAGCGATTACTAGCTGTTGCCAGTGGCTTCACCCGCTACAACTCAAAAATTATCCCACGGGAACATAAAATCGGGATAAAAACCCTATGTGTTAATCCCGGTTATAAACTATCTGTGACCAATTTTAAGCCAAATCCGTTCAGTGGTTTTTGCGTGAAAGAGTAACAAACATAACCTACATACACATACATACATCCTTACAAACTTTCGAACATATTATATTGAACTGTGTTTTTTTCTTGACTATACCGATTATCAATTGGAGAGTACGGGTCCACACACACACTTGTGTGCATCGTCAGCGTCAGTACTACGGCTATGCTTCATCAAACGTCGATGTCGCTCTACTGCACATACCAACGACGATATATTACAAGACTCCTAATAACAGGCGACCGATGTATGTCAACACATTAGGCTTATATACGTCTTATTTCTACTGTAGCGTACTAATCATCTACAAAAAGTACACTAGCGCCATCTATGGAGTGATGGCGAAACGAAGATGCAAAAATGTCTATATCGTGCAATCATAGTTATCCGCAACATTAGAACACATACGATATTCCGACTAAGTATGTCGGGCAGAAAGCCCACCAGACACAACACCCGTCTGGTTGGAAGGTACCTTCCTTTTCACCGGGTAGTGAGGAACTTTCCACTCTGTTCCTCCTACCCCCAAACTACCACTCCTGTAAGCCGTAAACATACCTTGAGTTGACTCTGTGCCTTGAGACAGAACAGACCTTGAGTTAGCCAATCACAACACAGTACCCCACCCCCCTCCCTTACGTGGTACCTCAGCGAGTTGACAGAATAGTTTTTGTTCTTTATATCTAGTAATAGTAGTAGTTGGAGTCTAGTAATTATCGTCGTTGGCACATACATTTATCTACGCGGAATCAGGCTAATACCGGTCAAAAAATGCCTTTATGTTCACGTAATGGTGTTACTATAATACCATTCGCATCGGCTCGGCTCAGACGACGCTTTGCGACGCCTATTATTATTGTAATCATTGGTTCGGTCGTCAAGTTAAAATAATATGATTCATCTTTTAGTTTTTAGTCGTTTTACGAAGTTGTTTGTTGTAATTATAAGCTGCAGCACGTGTAGCATGGCGATTCTATCTCTATTCTACCAAGAAAATACAAAGTTATTTCTTTGTTATATCTATACAAATTGAGTGTTTTTTGCACAAATATGACACTATACTTACACCCTAAAGAATAGAAACATATATTTTCTATATCTTAAACATTGCTATGCTTAAACCGATAAAAATCTTTTACGTTCTGTCATTTTGTCTATTCTCCCGTCGACAAAACCCGTTTCTACAGCGCCATGCTACGCGTGCAGGTAAGGAATAACGGTAAAAAGCAAGTCTCTTATGAGCTACGTCGTGTATTGAGCAACAGATGACGTCATTGAGTCTGGGTGCTCCATTTGTGACAACTTGGTGACGTCAGCGACGCGAGCGGCTAACTCACTCGGGGCGAGCCAATGGGAACGCGACATTATATTGCCATAACGGTCACGCCGCGTTCTCAGCCAATTGGAGTCCACATTTTATACAACGCTCAGAACCATGAATGAACAAAGGCGATGAATATGCGATAGAGTAAAATGTATCCTTCACTTTGAATTATTTCGGGTTATTTGTGAGGATTTGTGTACGGTGCACGTACAAAGTTTGGATTGCTGACACTGCGACCTCAATTAATATATAATAATATTCACGGAACATTACAGTTAGTTGACATATTGCAATTATCGCGATCGGCACGGATTGGCATCCAACTTATAACTATTTTGTAACTTTAAAAAATAAACTAATTCTTGTGGTCAACCGTGGTTTACCGTCAACTCACCAAACTCAAACTCTAACTAGCTCTGAGCCATACAATTTGTTTGTGTTGCTCGTATTCTCTTACGATCCTTATTCACAACCTTTAAAGATAACAAATTCCTCCAACAACATATTATTTTGTAATCCAGTACAAAATATAACTAGGGTCGCCACGACGAAAAAGTTGAAACTCTACCAAATATGCCATACACGGTACAATAATAATACTTGCGCAAATCCAGACTCGTGCAAATATACTGAACTTAACGTGTGTGGGAAGATACTTGCACAAATTCCTAACATTTTCATTGCGCAAGTCCAGACTTGCGCAAGAATACTGGAACGTGTGTGGCCGGCATTAGAGAACAAACATTAGTTGTTTATTTGTCCATCTATTTTCAATTCAGCCATCAATTGATTACTTATTAATATAGTTTTCATCTTTTTCAGGTATACTGAACTGACTGGCAAGGAATGCAAGTAGACAAGAACTGACGACTGTATTTGATCGACAACACTACAAAAAGATGGCGCCCGCTCTTTCCTGTTCATAATACTTCTGCTACATAACGAGAAAAAATCGCCTGTATATGCTTATAACCTGACAAACAGAACATCTTTGCTGTGTAAGGAAACGATGCGACTGATTTACAAAGTGTTACAACACTGTGACACATCTAAAATTCATATTATCAGCCTATTGCCGTCCACTGTTGAACGTGCCCCTTCTCCAAAGAGCGGCCTCCCTGTCCTGGGCAACCCGCATCCATCCACTGCTAGCCACATTCTTCAAATCAACGACCCACCTAGCCGCAGGGCGTCCCACACTACGTTTACTTAAATTCATAAACATTAAGAAGTAGAAGGTTAACGATAAGCAGGTCACTGATGCAAACTAAACTACAACAAAAACTAAAACTAAGTATAGCAAAAGCCAACATGCAACGACGATAATATAATTACTAGACTCCGCATGCACGATCTAAGAAACAAAAACTATTCTGTCAACTCGCTGAGGTACTACGTAAGCGAGGGGGTCGGGGTTCTGCGTTGTGATTGGCTAACTCAGGGTCTGTTCTGTCTCAAGGTATGTTTACGGCTCACAGGAGTGGTCGAAATAAGACGGATATAAGACTTTTTTGCCTAATGTGTTGTCAGACATCGGTCGCCTGTTATTAGGAGTCTAGTAATATATCGTCGTTGCCAACATGGGAATCAATGAAGTGTGAGATCTGGCGCGAGTCTGATGCAGGATTTGAAGAGGATCACAAACACATGCCATCACCCTATGTAGGAGCAAGAGGTCTGACAGCGACTCCCAGGACCTACAAACCTTCACGCGATTATGACGACCTGGTATCTACCAAAGAGAATAAATGAATACAGTATGGACATTATCACTATTGCTGTTTCGATCCTATCCGTATTTATTTGAGTTTGACGCAGTCTTCTTCTTCTAACATCTGTATTAGTCGTCATCGTCATCTGAATTCATCACATTATCAACGTAACCAGAAGAATAAACAATCTCGATCAGGGCCATAACAGTGTACCGATCAATTACCGTATTATAACTAAAAATGGACGCCGACTGTTATATTAAGCGATAGTTTAGTTTCAGTACCTGACGTGAATACGTTGGCAAATCGATAAGTTTATTTTTTTTGGTTGAATTTAGCATCTGTATTATTCAAAAACAATCCTTCTCAAAAGAAGTCTTTATCACGTCAACATAATTATATTCACATCGGGTATGAATACAAGGTGTTAAAGACATCAACGCACAAACGCAACGTTACGTTTAACCTGTTAAATTAAACATTTCGGACTTTAAATTTAAGAGCCCCAATAAAACAGTGCATCGATGTACATACGACTACACATCAAGCTATACAAAACCAATTTGTCTTGGTCTCGCTTCGTACGATTTTTACACACAATGAACGGTCAGCTAATACTGGTAATGCATAGTTTGATGTGTAGCCGTGTGTACTGTTCACTGGGCTGCGTCAAAGTACTTTACACCTTGTGTAGTAAGCTACAAGTACTGTTCTCGATAGACTGTTGTTACGAGCCGAGTATTTGTGCATGTGAGGTAGGTATTTGCATTCCGCTACAAAACTTTGAAGTTAAAACATTACATTGATTCAGCTATATAGGGCAACGTGATGTCATCTAGAGATTGGATATTATGCCCTGGGGGCCGATTCTCGGTTTTAGAGATGGTGTCGAACTCGACAAAAATTTCTAATGACGTCATTTTTTCGACAAATTTTACTGAACTCTAACGTTAGCCTTCGACAAATGGCCAATTTGACATAACAACTTATACAATTTGTCGAAAAAATGACGTCATTAAAAATTTTTGTCGAGTTCGACACCATCTCTAAAACCGAGAATCGACCCCCAGATAAACACCTGAAAAATGCCAGTTAACACCAAATTTTGCCTGATCTTTTTACCCACTTAAGTTTCTGCTAAATTTTTAAACAATTCATTATTTGTAGCCCTAGTGATCAGGCATTTATTTGGGTGTAAGTATGCTCATTTTGTTCATAAAAGTTTTAATCTTCGACCTACCTTTTATTACTTCATAGTACTTGTTCTTTAGTATTTATGATGTTTTTGTTTATGTGAATATTATGAACTCTGATATTACGTCATTGCATTTAAATCGTTATCTATCAACTACCGTAAAACGGGGTGAATAGGGACATAGGGGTGAATCGGGACAAAACTTTAACAGGGATTTAAATGTTGAATTAATGTGATAGGTTACCAATAACTAATCAATTTTATTTATTCATTAATACTATATTAATTTGAAACCTTGCTGGCAGCATACCATCATAATTTTTCGTTAAAATCCACTTCAAAATTTGTCCCGATTCACCCCTGCGTGCCTATTCACCCCGTTTGAGCGTTATGTATCATTCTAGAAATAACCGCCTGTCTTGCCCTTCGTGATTCTACATGAAGTGTCATAAATTCATAATTAACTTAGTTTTAGTTAATCCTAAATTGTACTCATCAGTATATTTTCAAATATTTCAACGATCGTACAAATCACAAAAGTTTATGATTACAAAAAAACTGAGATTGTAAAATTAGGAAAATCTGACTGTTATACGAATTTGATTTATTAGTTAACAATATTATGTTATTTATTTATACTTCATGTACAAATCAATGGTACATAGGCGGACTTAATGCCACAAGGCATTATGTTAACTCATAGTCTCTCACATTCCGGAGATTAATTCAAGAAAGAGTAGTTAATCATTTATTTCTTAAATTATTGTAACTACGTAGTTAATAAAATTAAAGTTTATAATTATTATTTATTAAAATTGTGTATTCCTTTTTTTACTTTTTACAATTTTTGACATTTTACTACAATGTGTATTACTTATACTGACATATTGGAAGTAAATTAAGAATATAAGTATTGTAACAACAGTTCCACATAAACATTCTAATATATATACTAAGAGAGAAACAAAATTTGCTCATTTTGTACCCCATAATAGAACATAATTTATAACAAAATGTTAGGAAAAACTCTTTGTCTTCAAATCGTTGTTTACAGTGATATGGGCTGTCATTTGTAGATCTTTGACAGTATGAGCCAGACTTATGAGCTTCTGACAACCTGTCTTACCAAGGGGTATGTTATTGCCCAGTTACTGGGTTGATAGGCCTGTTAGGCAGTCACTCTACGTAAACTACTGATATTCAGCTGCATCTGGTTTGACTGGAAGCCCACCCTAATATAGTTGGAAAAGGCTAGAAAAAGGCAGATGATGAGTTTACAGTATTATACGCATTCAGTAGGTAAAGTTATAACAATCTACAGGAACTTGGTGAAATAAAATTACAATAAGTTACAAAAATGGTCGTTTTATTTGGTTTTTATTCTATCATTTTATTCTCATTTTGGGTGCTTGTACACGGTGCATGTAACCCGCGCAAGTGCCGCGCATTTGAAACATGTACAAGTACAAGCGAGTAAGCCCCTTCGTACACAAGGCGACGCAAGTCTCCGATACCTTACGACTTCGCTATCCAAACGACTATCGCAATACAATTCCATAGAGATTCGTTCACTGGCACGCGTCAATGGATGCTAAAGTCGCAAGGTATCGGAAACTTGAGTCGCCTTGTGTACGAAGGGCCTTACTTGATCAAGTGGCTTGCGCATGTTACTCGTGCGGGTAACCCGCACCTTTACTTACTCCAGTTACATGCGCCGTGTACAAGCACTCTTAGGGCATGTTGTTTAATCAGTAGTAAAACTAACTGCTTGTTACATCATTTTTTTTTTCGCATTTTATAACGTTTTTTTTTTTTGTTATAGGATTTAAAAAATGTATAACTAGTGATCACAAAACTCGCCCTTAATCTTTTGGATTGTTTGAAGTGCAAGCTGATGAACACAGTCATGAGGAGAACCTGAAAATTATAAAGAAAGAAGGCGTATTTAATTAAAAACAACTACTTACTCCATGCCATACATTAACTCAGCACTTATAGAAGTGAAATGAAGTGAGTAAAGTGAATGTATGAAAAAGCACTGAACACTCTTCTAGCTAGGATCATAAAATATTCCATTGGCCTTGTTTACTTTCAAATATCTGATACAAACATAAAGATCAAGAAACCTGGTCGCGGGACTTATCGAATTACCGTGACGTGAAAAACTACGGTTTACACAAACGTTATTAGGTATTCAAATCTTGGTTTTGCGATAAACCATGGTCTAACAATCGTAGCTGTCAAAGGTGTGTCAAAGTTTCTCTAAGCTACTTTTTCATTGTGTTATTATTTTTGTGTTATTTTCACCCAAAATGGATTAGAACGTGCTAGATTTAATTGTTAGTACCCATGGCGTATTTAAATGTTAAATGACTTGACCGTCACTGGAAGCTTTATTATTGAGAGAGCGTATCCGTTTCCGTCGATTTCTTTTCTGTTTTAGTACTTGTATTGACCTACTCAGTGGCGCCACCTGGTGTTTGCTTGTCATTTTAGTTTCGTAAAACGTCCGAGCTAATTTTTGTTCATTGGCGTTTCGTTCTCCGTCGAAGCAACTTGTGCGCATCGGTTCACGACCGATAGCAAAAATTACACTTTATTTTTTATTCTAATTCTAATCTAAAAATAGAGTGATCATACTTGTAACAGTTTTTTCCATTAGGATTATTTAATAAATTCAAATAATCAAATTAAAAAATAGTCTTGATTTAATAGCGAGTTAATTTTGAAGAAGAAAAACTGTAAGTACCCTACTTTTTTTAAAGTAAGTGATCATTTCTTTAAACGGTGTTTGCCGTTCGGATCACTTCTAAGATTTATTAATTGCTAATTGTTTTTAATATTTGTGTGTGTGCTAACAGTTTTAGTGTGTGTCAAGGAGACTTTTTATTTAAAACTTATATTGTTACAATGGATGGCCACGTTAATGTTTCGGCTACCGAGCCAGAAGTTATGGCCGGCCCGAGTGGCATGTCCCGAAAAAGAAAAGTTAGCTGTTCTAGTAGTAGCACGACAAGTAGTAGCTCTTCAAGCTCGTCTTCTGCTAAACGTAGCAAGCGGTCGCGCCGCTCACGTCGGAAAAAGAATAAACGCGCCCAACAGTCTAACCGGACATTGGACAAGCTTATAAAAGAAGTTCAAGAGCTACGCGAACAAGTTTTGGCAAATAATATGCATAATGATAGCCATGAGGGGATATCGGTTTGTTCTGGGGTCAGTGGGGAGTTATATGACCAAAATAATGTTGAAGAACACTGTTCTGAATGTCCTGATCTTGAAGGTCAAAACTTCACTTTTGATATCGAGACAAAGCTTAAGGAACCATCTATTCCGAAAACTCCAGATAATTTTTTAAAAATGCTACTTGATGTCCAGCGCTTGGGTAGCACAGCTTGGTCTGAGGTAAGGTATTCTGATACTCAAAAGCTCTATAACCATAACCCAGGGTTCATTGACTTGGACACAAATGAAGAGATTAAAATGTATGATACCTTACGTCACCTGGCACATGCTGATAAATCGTATGCTGCAATTACTTTTTGCATCCTAAAACAAAAGGAATCTTTACAAGAAGCTATTCGTAATCTTCTTTTGTGGGCTAAAAGTACCGAAGTCAATTATGACAATTTAAGCGGGAAGGTTGAAGAATTATTTCAAAAAGGTGATTTACATAAAATCTCCTCAGACTTGTTGCAATTAGTTTGTGGCCATCGAGCGGAAAGCATAGAAATGCGTCGAGAGACAATTACTAGCCAAATTCGAGACCCTTTAGTTAAAGCTTCTGTAAATAGAATTCCCCCATCATCCGTTTATTTGTTTAGTCCTGATGCTTTTACAACAGCATTAGAGAAAGCTGGCGGTGTACGCAAAGCTTTTTGGCCCCCCAAAATTGAATCTCATACCAGATCTAATCAATCTAATCACCGCCCCTCGCGGGGGCTAGGCGTGCGCAAACCAATAGCTCCATCGCGTGAAGCTCAACATTGCAGTCATGAACCAGGCATACCGATGCACATGCATGCCTATGACAACCCACCCTCGCGGGGTGGATATTTTCGCACCAATCATACAAACAAAGGACACTGTCTACCATCCTTTCAAACCGAGCAGTATACTAATAATAATAGAGGTTCATTTCACAACCGTGGTTCGCGACCCGATCGTGGAGGTAACCGAAGTCGAGGACGTTCAAACCATTCTAAAAGTTCTCGAGCAAACCAAAAACGACACAAACAATGACTCGTATCATTTTCGAGCGGGTCAGTTAGCGCACTACCACTCGAAATGGAAGGAAATGGGGGCGCCAGAAATTGTACTAAAGTTAATTCAAGGATATCGCATACCGTTTATCCACAAACCTCCTCTGGTATACCCAAATGTAAACAAAGGGCCGTTTCAAACGCCTGTCTCAAAAGAAATGTCTGCAATAATAAACAAAATGAAGACTCAAGGCATTCTAAAAGTTGTTCAACTCTCACCGAGTTTCATTTCCCCTCTATTTTTGATACCAAAACCCGACGGATCAGCCCGTCCCATATTCAACCTGAAAGCATTAAACGAATTTGTAAAGGCCCAGCCATTTCATTTAATAAACATGTATCGCATCCCGGATTTCCTGCAACCGCAAGACTGGATGTGCAAAGTGGACCTATCGCAGGCATACTTCCACTTAAAAATTTCAAAGTCACACAGGCGCTTCCTTCGCCTTGTATACAACCAAGAATTGTTAGAAATGACCTGCCTTCCGTTCGGTTTAAGCACTGCACCCAAAACCTTCTCAATACTAACGAACTGGGTTGCCCAAATATTACGAGAACGGTGGGGGATCCGAATCATAGTCTATCTCGACGATTATTTAATAGTAAACCAAAATGTACACCTTCTCCGAGATCATGTGAAGCTCGCATTAGAAACATTACAAAATCTTGGTTGGCAAGTAAATTTCGAGAAATCTGTTCTTTGTCCTCAAAAAACTATAACATATTTAGGGATATTGTGGAGTCCTTGGGACAACATAAAATCCCTGCCAAAAGAAAAGACTTTTTCGCTCATCAAAAAAGTCAGTTCAGTTCTCGATCAAGGAATGGTAACTGTAAAAGAGTTACAGAAAATAATAGGACTCCTGAACTTTGCCAGTTACGTTGTTCCTCGGGGCCGACTAAATCACCGGCAACTATTAATGTTCATGAACTCGTTACCAGACCATTTATCGGAATCCTACCCACTACCACAAAATGTTCAAAAAGAACTGGAATGGTGGACTCTGAACTGTCAGTCACCGACCCCTCTACATTATCCCCCGCCAGTAAACTTCCTGACAACAGATGCCTCAAACCAGGGTTGGGGAGCGCAACTGAACAATCTGGCAGTATCAGGCATATGGTCGCAAGAGGAACAGACATTGCACTGCAATCAAAAAGAAATGTTGGCCATATTTCGTGCCTTACGGGACAACGCTCACCTACTTTGCAACAGCTCGATCCTGATACAGTGCGACAACAGGACTGCTGTCAGCTATTTAAGGAACGAAGGAGGTACGAAATCATTAGCCCTAACAGAATTGACATATCAAATTCTGAATTTACTGGACCAACTTCAGATACACTTCAGCATACACCATCTCCCAGGCAAATACAACAATCACGCCGATCACTTGTCGCGTTTTCGCCGACCCCCGGAATGGCACCTAATGCCAGCTTGCACGGAAATAGTATTTGCGAAGTGGGGAACCCCAATAATAGATTTGTTTGCCTCGGAGACAGCTCACGTAGTTTACAACTATGTATCCCGAGACCTGAAAGATCGCCGAGCTCTATTTCACGACGCATTCAGTGTCCCATGGAACTATCCACTCGCTTGGATATTCCCACCTCCATTCTTAATTCCAAAAGTCCTAACACACCTCAATCAATCGACTGGAATATTCTTAATAATAGTACCTCGTTGGGAGAAGGTGTTTTGGCGTGCAGACCTCAAAGTCCGAGCACTAGGTCCACCACTAATTCTAAAAAACTTACGGACGCACCTGATCGACACATCGACAGGGCTTCCACCACCACAAGTGGACAAAATCATCCTCGAAGTTTGGAAATGTGGGGGTGGTCCGAGGCGATAGAAACATGGACCCCTGAACAAAAGTTATTGCTCAAAAATTCCTGGCGTAAAACCACCATGAAGACATACGAGGTGGCTTGGAAACGTTGGACTTCCTGGGCTACTTCCAAGAATATTGACACGAATAATCCTACAGGTACTCAATTAGCTCAATTTTTATCTGATTTGCATCTTATTCATAAATTATCATATAATACAATTCTTTTACATAAATCTGTTGTTTCCACCTTATGCAATGTTGAAAGATCAAGTCAATTAAGTTCACATGTTCTTGTGAAACATATTTTAAAATCAATTGCTCTGGAGAATCCAAAGTGTTCTAAACCACCAATTTGGGATGTTAGTAAATTAATCACCTATCTAACCAATTACACTATAGACCTAAACAATCCCTTTCAAGTATCACGTCATGCTGCGACTATATTACTGCTTTGCTCAGGTAGACGCATCCATGACTTGACGTTGCTTAGAGTTGATTCTGACCATTATATTAGATCAGATGATGGTGTTACATTATGGCCACAATTTGGTTCGAAAACAGATTGTAGTACTCATAGACAGTCCGGCTGGAAACTTTTAACAAATCCCAACGATGTTAATTTAAATCCTATATTCTGGATAGAAAAAGCTATACAATTATTAAATGAAAGACGTAATGCTGCAAAATCATTTAATTTGTTTATTACAGTCAGAGGTGTGCCTAAGCCTGCTTCACGCACTGTAATCGCAGGCTGGGTAAAAACCCTTTTCAAAGAAGCTGGCATCACAGCAACTCCAGGAAGTACTCGATCTGCAGTAGCCTCCAAAAGTTGGCTGGAAAATCATCTCCTAGATGAAATCCTATCTCGAGGAAATTGGCAATCAGCCAATACTTTCCAGAAATTCTACAGAAGAGAAGTGATAAGAAGTGGTGATTCAAATCTAAATGTGACAGAATTGTTTAATCCGGTCAATTAACTGTCTGTATTAACTTTTGTTTTATTTCATTTTCTTTTTTATGATTAGATCATCAACAGATCAATTAAATAAATATGTAACCTTTTATGTTTAATAATAAATGGATTTTCTAATGATCTATGTTTTTAAATACTCAAATTTCTTATCACATTGGCGTTAGCACATTATTAGTGGCGACACCAGGCGATAACAAACAGGTCTCAATAATAAAGCTTCCAGTGACGGTCAAGTCATTTAATAGCAGCGTTTTACCTGAAATAAAACGCATATTAAATACTTACCTCACTGGAAGCTTTATTTTTACTTCTGCCTGGTTATATTGAGCCAATGAACAAAAATTAGCTCGGACGTTTTACGAAACTAAAATGACAAGCAAACACCAGGTGGCGCCACTGAGTAGGTCAATACAAGTACTAAAACAGAAAAGAAATCGACGGAAACGGATACGCTCTCTCAATAATAAAGCTTCCAGTGAGGTAAGTATTTAATATGCGTTTTATTTCAGGTAAAACGCTGCTATTAAGACAACGGTACTAAAGTCTACGTTTTATCTAAGTGTTGTAATACGGAGAAATTTAAACCATGGTTCTGAAGATAAGCCTGGACTTGTAAGTACAGGTTTAAACCACGGTTTATTTAGTTTTTGTAATAAAGCCGACAAGGTCTGCCGCGGGTTCAACTGATGCGAAATACTATACAGAATACGAGTACGTTTACTTTTTTCATGACGTCATGTCGCTTATCGCTCTCATGTTTGTATAATCTGCTCACTAATAATAAAATTATATCCACTCATTTTTAATATTCTAAGTTTTTATCTATAATGTTAATTTTGCTTGAGTGTGAACATCGTTTTAGTTACAGAGAAATACATTTTTTTATTAAATTCTGGGATTAACTAATAGATCCCGATCAAATGCAACTAGTCAGATAATATTGCTCCTAGTGATGAACAAATCAAATCAAAAGCATTTATTTCAAATAGACCAATAGGGCACTTTTGAAATGTCAAAGACATAAAAACTGTGAAAGTACCGTAGTTGCCCGTTCCAAGAAGTAGATCTCTATGGAGAAGAACGGGCAAGAAACTCCATGGACACTCTTTGAACCCACGCCTAGCTAGTCTCTGTTACAGACTTGTGTCTGTATTTATGAAAGTGACACGTCGATTTAAATCTAGCTTTAGTCTTAGCATAGTTTTCCTTTTGTTTTCTTAAAAACTTTGCCCCACACTAAGAATTCTGTGTCGTGGGTGCGTTCACAAACTCACGACCCGCAACAACTACCTATTTGCAGATGTTTCAAAAATATTTGTTCTGTACGGGAATTGAACACGCAGAATAACAGCTCAATCGCTCAGCCACTGCACTAAACGTACCGTCAACCCAAAATGTTTGATAGCTCACCCTGACCTACACACTGACATGAGGACACACGCGCCATGTTCACGATAACAATTATCAACCGCGTTATTTGTAGACATCAAGTTTTATTACCGATTGTTATGTAACAGGGTAATGACCGCTTCAACAGCTGATTTGAGGATAATGTATGAATATTAATACACGACATCCGTCGCGTATTATCGGTCGCGGAACTCTACGCTTATGGTCATATACCTATTTACCGCGTTACTGTTTACAGCGACTCTTCTCACATGTAAAATTAAAAGAAACATTCAAATTAAGTTAGCAATCGACATCCTTTGTGCCAGCTTAGGGTTCACTAACTATATAAATCAATAATTGAATTAATCTATGACGTGCAATTGTTACAATGACTTCAACGACCAAGCGTGTAAAATATTACTACTGTACGTAACTAGACTGCAATGTGTGCTTTATTCATAACATTGATGAGAGGTACTTATATGTGTATGTAGCGGATTCCCTCTGTTGTGACGCACTTAGTAACAAACGTGCAGAATCATACTAAACTGAACCTTAGGCGCTTTAAGTCAAGAATGAATAGTTAACTTCTAGGCAAGTGTGTTTTCCTGTCGACAGCATTATTGCTTACCATCAGGGCAGATACCGGAGTATGTAAATGTTTTGTCATGCAAACATTAGCAAGAAGACTTTGCTATTACGAATGAAATCGACAGTAATGCCCTGGATGCTACATTACGGTGTGTTGACCTAACGACGGGAACAATAAAATTGTGTCCATGATACATAAACGTTTTACACGTGCGAAGATAGCTAAACGTTCGTAGCAAGCAACGATGCTACGCCGTAGCTAGCTACGTTGCTACGCCGTAGCTCTATAAATAGTGATGTCGTAAGCGGCGCACGCGACGCGCGTTACGAGTCCCGATTGCTCTGCATTCCATTTTTTATACAATATTACCTCTCTTATCATATCGTCAAACATGCCGAGGTTTATACTTATATAAACATGTGGTTAACTATATATAATGTCTGTTTAACTGAATAGTTATGTAACACAGTAGATAAAATAGATTTAAGATACAATTTGACGGAGGCTTCACATTATTTTACGTTCATATGAATATTTATCTGGACTGACACATAAGCAGCCATACGCACATTTTTTTTTTGACATACGCAGATTTTCTAGGTAAAACGTTGCCCCACATCGAGAAATGTCTACTGTCTTGGGTGTGGTAACAAACACTTAAACCACAAACAGCCAGGCTCAGAACAACTACTCGTAGTTAATTCAAATATGAAGTGTTCCATGCGGGCATGCGGGAATCGTACCTACTACTGCTAGCTACTAGCTACTGTGCCAGGGCTCCGCTTCGAAGAAGGACGCACTGGTAGGTACGTGGGGTAATAATTAAGGCTAGAAGAAACCAGACTGATCAAGCACTCGCACAGGAAATAAACCCATCGAATTTGCGAGAAAAAGCTTTAAGTATATTTCTGCGATTATGGTCCTTATTCGTATAAGAACATGGTTTGTTATGCTGTGTAGGTAGTTAAGCGGAGCTAGCGGCATTGTCAATCCGTTCGGACATCGATAAATAGTGTACCTACATTGGAATGTGCGTGCGTTTTCCTCAGGCAAATAGCTGGCTTATCTCTATCAGAGCATATTATATTATAATTGCATAAATTTTGATAATTCGTAAGAAACTTAACATCTCAATATTCATATATTTTATTCAATAAATATATTCATTCTTATTTATATACAAATAAGATGCACATTATCGTGTATCCATACAAAACCTATACAGTTACGATTTTATTGAAATAATTATTTTGGTTTTCGTTTTCCTGTTACTTAGGTAGTTGTCGTTGCGCTCGCGATTATTTGCTCGCCATTTTTGTTCTCTGTTAGGGGAAAATTCTTACTACCTGTGAATGATAAATAAGATTGGTAAAACGCGCCAAAGAAGCTTAAAATAAGATCAGAAGAAGTTAGAAAAAAACATGCAAAATAATAAAACTAGATGTCTATTTATTGTAAATCTAATCTTAATTAAGTATATAAATGATAAACTTTCAGTAAAAATATAGATGCATATATATGATGTGGCGCTGTTGGTCTCCTGAACTGTCCGAGCGGGGCGCACAACTTCGAACTCTTGCATCACACACAGCAGTACCTATGGGTATCGCGGCACACCGTAAGTCGATGACTCGCGGCGTTGCCCTCGTCCAAATACTTTAGGAAGTATTTTTATGTACACTCGTACTTGTTAGCCCTGGTTTGGGGTGTGGCAAGTACTTATATCTCATGGCTAGACAACCATACCGCGAGACCATGTAGTCTGTCATCACACTCACACCGTTGCACTGCATTTTCGGAACACACAGAACAGAACACTGGCGACTAATATTCAACGTACTATAGTGACACATTCATGGCCTAATTAAAAAAAAAGATTTAACTAAGCATTGAATCTTTGATTTGTTAATTTGAAAAAATACTCCAACACATGCTATCATCAAATATTTATTGATTTTTAATAATACAAGCTTAAGAATAGAAAAACAGTTTATATAAATTAATTTAACAAATTCAATTGAACTTTTTTTTTTAAAACTAGGTCCAGATGGTCCGTTCGTGGTCGCAATACAGTCGCATTATATGCGTGGTACATCGACCTACGTGATGTGCTCCGTTAGACCAATGGAGATATAGATAGATCAGACACATAACAATAAACAACGTGAACAAAAATATAATAGTGATTGTAAGAGGTGACAGCTTATCGATTTTGCTGACTGGCAATGGTGTGGTTGTGAAGTCCGGAGTGGTCCAAGACTGATTTGTAGAACTAGGATACGATTCTGTCGTTGAGGAGTTTGGCGTGGTCCAAGACTGCGATGTCGATCTAGGATCCGATTGTGTCGTTGAGGAGTCTGGCGTGGTCCAAGACTGCAATGTCGATTTAGGATACAGTGGTGTCGTTGTGGAGTCTGGCGTGGTCCAAGTCTGCGATGTTGATCTAGGATCCGATTGTGTCGTTGTGGAGTCTGGCGTGGTCCAAGAGTGCGATGTCGATCTAGGATCCGATTGTGTCGTTGTGGAGTCTGGCATGGTCCAAGACTGCGATGTAGATCTAGGATACGATTGTGTCGTTGTGGAGTCTGGCGTGGTCCAAGACTGCGATGTAGATCTAGGATACGATTGTGTCGCTGTGGAGGCTGGCGTTGTCCAAGACTGCGATGTCGATCTAGGATCCGATTGTGTCGTTGAGGAGTCTGGCATGGTCCTAGACTGCGATGTAGAACTAGGATACGATTGTGTAGTTGTGGAGTCTGGCGTGGTCCAAGACTGCGATGTCGATCTAGGATACAATTCTGTCGTTGTGGATTCTGGCGTGGTCCAAGACTGCGAAGTGGCTCTTGGATAAGATTGTCTCCGAGATTCTTCCGTTGTTCCATGACTCGACCTGTTTTTGGAGATCGGTATCACGGCTAGACTCGGCAACGACCCAGAATGTGGCGTTGTTTCAGTATTCATCGTCGGTCTACTATGCCCACTCTGCTGGGGTTGTGACGTCACATTGTCAGCTTTTGACCATGTCGAAATCTTATCATCATAGTCTGCATTCGTCTTATTGATCCTGTAAAAAAGAAAGCAACAGATTTTAATCACATTTATAATTCATCAATTAAAAATGATTAATTTGACTAAATCAGTTATTTTCAACTATGCTACGGGCAAGAAACGAAATAACCTACACCATATCACAGTTAAGACTTTGCCAAACGGCGAGCTTGGCACTCTGTGCGATGCTAGTGTGGCTTGGCCTTGGCGTGCTTACTAACTTTGAGAATATATTATGACCCCCTTCGTACACAACGTGTCGCAAGTCTCCGATACCTTACGACTTAGGTATCCAGGTGAATATTTAAGTGTGTACAAATCCATAGAGTTTGATACACGGGCACATGTCATTGTATGCCAAACTCTTAAGGTATCGGAGACTTCCTTGCGTCGCGTTCTGTACGGAGGGCCTAAGTGACACAAAACATGTTTAGCAGGACGACTCACGCCAAGGACATACCACGTGTTGCGTCGCGCCAAGCTCTCTATTAAGCATTTAAGGTAGCGTACCTAACAAGTGACGTGCTCAGAGTAATACTAGATCTACTAGAGTATAAAATACTCAACATGAGTCTGTATGACTATATTTTCCAAGCAAATAACTACAAATGGTCGATAAAGCGACAACGTAGCGTAAGCATAGTGGATTTTCATGAGTTTGTGAGCTATCTAGTATCTTCTTATTAATTGGTCGCAATGAGAAAACTTATACCGCATTTACGAATTACATTTTTTTTCTGTTTAGGGAATGAATTGCTGTCAACATTAGTGCCTGGGAGAGGATGGATGTAGACTGCCAAAGACTGGGAAGGCTCGCATTTATTTTTGGGAAGCTTACGTGCGTTGAAGAGATAGAGAGATAGGATAAGCAATGCTGTGCTATATAATTTCAGATAAACAACGCTTTAAATAACTAGAATCCGGTTTATGGGTATCCTTTTATTGAACCTGGAAATTAAGACGATACCATCATTGAAGTTAGAATTTAAGAAACTTCACAGTTTGAACAGAATAGGTACATATTCTTTTGGACAAACGAGTTGGACAATTTTCACCGATGAAAATGCATTACGTAACTTCTAAGACTATTGCATGATTATAATATATTTCTTTTCACCTGAGATCCCACATGTTCTACGTGTTTTCAAACGGTCTAAAACGGACCACTTGTCACAATTGAATTTTTTTTTAACAAGATATTTTTTACAAACTAATCCTTCACTGTTTGCATGACTGTTACAATTTATGTACAAATAATCAAAATAAAACATTCAAAGTGTAGCGCTGGGAAAAAGCTCTGGTGTCGAACGATCTCGAAGATTATTATGACGTCACTGGAAAGCGCGCGACCAATTGGCGCAGACGCAGTGCGGAGCTAACAGTATACAGTGTACGGGCTTTCGTTATACAAAAATCTGTACAAAATCATAACGTCAAAATGAAATAAAATTAATCAAAGACAATACCTATCTAAAAGAATATCTTTCGCTGTCCCATGACTCGACTTCTTTTTGGAGATCGGTATTACGGCTAGACTCAGCAACGACCCAGAATGTGGCGTGGTTTCAGTATTCATCGTCGGCCTACTATGCCCATTCTGCCGGGGTTGTGTCGTCACATTGTCAGCTTTTGACCATGTCGGAATCTCATCATCATAATCTGCTGTCGTCTCATTCATCCTGTAAAAAAGAAAGCAACAGATTGTATTCACATTTATAACTAATCATTTGAGTGAATCAATTATTTTCAACGATGTTACGGGCGACTATACAATGCCAACTATACTACGAGCAAGAAGCGAGATAACCTACAGCATATCATAGTAAAGACTTTGCCAAACGGCGAGCTCGGCGCTGTGCGATGCTAGTGTGGCTTGGCCTTGGCGTGCTTACTAACTTTGAGAATATATTATGACCCCCTTCGTACACAACGTGGCGCAAGTCTCCGATACCTTACAACTTAGGTATCCAGGTGAATATCCAAGTGTGTACAAATCCATAGAGGTTGAAACACGGGCACGTGTCAATGTATGTCAAAGTCGTAAGGTATCGGAGACTTGGGTCGCGTTCGGTACGGAGGGCCCAAGTGACACAACACATGTTTAGCAGGACGATGTTTATTTACAAACTAGCTTCTGCCAGCGACTTCGTACGCGGATCCTGTTGTTTATTCCAGCGACAATGGTGTCGTCAAAATCGAAGATGTGAAACGTCTGATGTCGAATTCTCAGAGAATGACGGGAAAACAACGGGACGCGCATGACGATTCCAGACTTTCCAGATCTTGAATTTTTTTGAGTTAACAGGAAATGCCCATCAGACTAAACAACTTTTGCTAAGACGTCATTCCTTATATGTTATAGTGTAGCTGGGCTCTTGGAGTTCTACATCAGGTGTTCTAGATCTTCAGTTTTTATATGACAACAGCGAGTGCTCATCAGGCTGAACAGCTCTTGCTCAGACGCCATTACTGTATATGTAAAAGTGTAGCTGAGCTCTTGGAGTTCCACATCAGGTGTTCCATATCTTTAAATTTATTTTCACAACAGAAAATGCTCATCACGCGGAACAATTTTTGCTATGGTGCTATTTTTGTATCTCTTATAGTTTAGCTGAACTATTGCAGTTTTGCATCAGATGTTCAAGTTTCCAAGATAAATTATAGCTTATTATGTTGCTTAGACTTAATAGCTATACAACAAAAAAAAACCAATCAAATCCGTTTAGTAGTTCCGAAGATTAGCGTGTATGGAGTAACTTCTCCCGTTTTCCTAACATTTCTCTTCACTGCTCTACTCCTATTGATTGCTAGCGTAATGAAAAGTATACTATAACCACCGCAGGAGTATGAAAAATAATTGCACCAAGTTTCGTCAAAATCCGTCGAGTAGTTTCGGTTTCTATAACGGTTGTACAGACAGACAGACAATAATTTTATTAATTGCATTTTTGGCATCAGTGTCGATCCCTAATCATTCACCCCCTAATAGTTCTTTTGGAAAAATATTCCATGTACAAATTTGACCTCTCTACAGATTTATTATAAGTATAGATAGATAAACTAATTTACAAACTAATCTGTTACAATTTTGTACAAATAATGAAAATAAAACATTCAAAGTTTAGCGCTGGAAAAATGCTCTGGTATCGTACGATCTCGAACATTATCATGACGTCACTGGAAAGCGCGCGACCGATTAACGCAGGCGCAGCGCGGAGCTAACAGACAACAGTAGGTATATATGGACGCCCGGGCTTTCGATATACAAAAATCTGTACAAAATCATAACGCCAAAATGAAGTAAATTAAACAAAGACAATATCTAAAAGAAACCCTTTAAGATTGTAAGTTCCCATATTTTTAATTCGTTGTTCACGAAAAGCGTTCAAACAATTTTTAAAAATATGATAATAATTAGAAAATTCGAAGTCGTACTTGAAATCCAGCAAAGTAATACTCCTCCAGAAGTTCAGTATAAAATCATAACTGTACAAATACAAAACAATGAAAAAATTACTTACAAAATTTCGCTTGGAAGGCACAAGATATAGATATTTATGAAACCCTCACGACACAATCCAACACTCCCTACATGTCGCCTGATTTTTGTATGAACTTCTTGATTTTTGAAAGTATCGTAACTGTACACTGGATAGCCGACGACACTTGCCATTGTTTGGAGCATAAGCAACAAAAAAGTTAATTTATACATTATCACTGATTTAATATTGTTCGATGATAGAATACTCAGCGTCTGACAGACACGAAGACGTAGCGCGGAATGAACGAGCACGTGCGCCGGCTCCGCACTAGACATACAGTGCAGTGGTGCCATTAGGTTTTTAACAATTACAAGCTCTATGGATCATCAGAACTTTGAAACTGATAATAAAAATAAACTTTAAAATAAGGATATACAGTTTATTTTTCACTATCGGTTCAAAACCCATAGAGTCCAATTTCGAATCTTTTTTAGTTTACTTGACCATTTATTCGTCAAATACTGTCATAATGTGCACATCGGTAACTAAACATTTACTCATTTCTCGTTTCACTTCGATTTGGCGCGTTTTTTGCTAAGCAGTAGCAGTAAGCAGTAAGCACGTCACTCCAGAGGGAATCCGCATATAAATAGCAATATATGTTGTTTACATAAATATACATCCTACTAAGTGGACAGAGTGACAAGAAATACAAAAACTAGGTATTTATTTTAACATAAAATTATATTGTTTAATTACAACAAATAATTGATAAGGTACTGGTGATATCCGCAAACACGAACATTCACATAATTGTTATCCTTAAATCAGGTGTTGAGGCGGTCATTTCATTTACTTTACACAACAGTCGTAATCATCATCATCAGCCTATAACGTCCCCACTGCTGGGACAGAGGCCTCCTCTCTTGTAAGAGGGAGTGGGCCATAATCCACCACGCGGGCCCAGTGCGGATTGGCAGATGTCACATGTCTTCGAATTTGATGGTTCTAGGACATGCCGGTTTCCTCACGATGTTTTCCTTCACCGTTTTGAGAGCAGTGGTGATGAAATAGATTACACAAAGTAATGCGCCAAGCTGGGTTCGAACCCACGACCTACAACTCGTAAGTCGGGACCGATACCACTGGGCCACCACTGCTCGTTAGCAGTCTTAATATTATCTACTAAACTTGATGTTTGCAAACAATCAGTTCACGACGAGAGCGGACAATGATTGTACAGAATGTCACATAGTTCTCATGGTTCATATCAACTGAAGTAATGCGTTAGCAGAAAGTAAGTGCTGAACTGCTGATGATTTTGCCTTTTCTTCTTTCACACGCGAGGCTATTGCGTATATCGTGGTGATCATCAAATAGCTGTCAAATAGTAAATTTCGTATTGGCTTTTGCATTTGAAATGAAACTGCTCAATGCAAAAACGCCCTAAAATCAACTGTTCTAACGTCTTGAGGAACTCCACTCCTCAGCTTAGCCTCATAACAGGTATCAAAATATTCAAATTCAGTGGACAACCGTTGGTCAGTGACTATCAAGGCCCTGCAGGGTGGTTCGCAACCACCATTTTGCGGGAGTTCCGCGCCAAGAAGTTTTTATTGTATTGTATTCCGTCGGTGCGCAGGAATTCTAGATTATGTTCGGTGCGCTCGCTGTCTCAAACATTATCTTTCGCTCTGGGCTGGTACAAGATCGAAATGAAATTTTGTTAGGAATATTTCTGTGTCATGGGTGCGCTGATACACATTCAATGAAACATACACAAACTAAAACACTCGGAATAGAAAAAAGTGCCTACCACACCAGCACGCGTAGCATGAACAGACCACCGTAGAAACGAGATATATCGACGGGAGAATCGACAAACTGACAGGTTGAAGAAAGATCTCTATCGTTCTAAGCACGGCGATGTTTGTCTCGTAGAAAAGAAATGTTTCTTCTCTACGATAGAAAGAAGTCTACAACGTCGAAAATGCCGACAATATTTTCTCTACTTTTGACACTTGGGGGAAGACACATTTCTTCTCTACAAGAGAAACTTGTCTACATCAAATCAGACCTAGACAAGATTCTTTAAAGTATAAGAAAGTGCATCAAACTTTTTTTAATACGAGTTCCATGAAAAATTATGAAATAAGAAATATTCAGTGAAATAATGTAGACAGCTAATCTTTCCAGTGTTTTATTAGTAGACAAAAACATTATAAATATACATGCAGCATGGACCCAATATTATCTGCCTAAAATTGCTATAATCATAATTGTGATCATAATTTATCTGCTTTATTAAATATCTGTCTCCTATAACACACTTGTTTTTCTCTGTTTCTAGAAAGTATGTTAATTTTATTTGAAATTTGGCTAGGAAAGACTCGTGTGCATACTGTGTCTATAGTTTGGATACTTTTTGCGCTTTGTTGTCGCTTTGATTTATGTGTAAAGTTTTTTTTATTGCAAATGAATGCACATATTTCTAGAATTATGGATGATTCTGTCTAATTCCAATAAATCATTTTAATTTTATTGCTATGGAAAGAAATTCTATGTCTTGTCTTCATAGAAACGCGAGTCTACAGGTTGTGCCATGCTTGGGCAGAAGACATCAAGTCGGATAGAAAGAGCTTTGTCTTTTCTTGGTATAATAGAGATAGAATCGCCATGCTACGCGTGCTGAATGCCATAATAATATTTTTTCTGTTCGGAGATCTAACTCGTGACTTGTAGTACAGTAGTATATCAGACAGCCACTGCGCCAACTTTGCCGAGAAAATAAAGGATAATGGTTAGTATGGGTAGGTATAGGTACTCCGAACGCCCGTGACATCAATGGATCATCTGAATCCACCCTCAGTGTTGTGTAAATTAAAGTGTGTTTAGATATATAAGCTCCTCGGTGGTTCACAACTCGACGCCTTCTCCTCAAAGCGGGATCGGCTCTCTCACTATCCCGCTCTGCAGCGTCTTTTTGTACCATCATGGTCTCATTGGAAGAGGCTACTTCTCTCCAGCTGTCTCTGCCAGCATTATAGGCTCAACTAGGTGCGCCAATTGCATCATCGCCATCTACGGAGCTACGTCGTAGCAGGGTCACTAGCTACGTCTTAGCAGCGTCGCTTGCTACGAGTGTTTCTCTACGTGCATATTTTGTAAGTCATGGCCACGATGGGTTCTCGTCACGGGGGCAATGTACCGGTTTACTGAACCGCGCGGCATACTGTCGATTTCATTACTTTTATACGTAGCATCGTTTTCCTAGCAAACATTCGGGTGACTCACGAAGATATAATTTTCGATTACTTTCACGTACTTAGTATTTAATGGAAAAGGTTTTATTTCGACTGATGTTTACTCTGCAGGTCTACGTTATATCATGTTGGATAATGTTCAGACTACATCTGGAGTCATTTACTATTCGGACCTTGTGGAAACTTGAACAAACTTCCGTGCGTTCAAGCGTTTTTGCCATACCTATTATTGGAATGACCAAAACTTTAAATTTTTTGAACCTGAAGTTGTTGTAGAAGTTACTTTTACTAAGCTACCAACTTTCATTATGACACGATGTGTGTGTACACGTAGACACATCCACGACACAGGCTTACATACACCAGTGGAACGGTTTATACGTCGGTCGGTCGACTCGCCAGTTTTGTTCTCTGTTAGGGGAAAATTCTTACTAAGTAGGTACCTGTGAATGATAAATAAGATTGCTAAAACGCGCCAAAGAAGCTTAAAATAAGATCAGAATAGGTTAGAAAAAGCATTCAAAATAATATAATTAGATATCTATTTATTGTAAATCTAATCTTAATTAAATATATACGAGAAACTTTCAGTAATAATATAGAAGCATGTATATGATGTGGCGCTGTTGGTCTCGTGAAACTGTCCGAGCGGGGCGCACAACTTCGAACTCGTGCATCACACACAGCAGTACCTATGGGTATCGCGACACACCGTAAGTCGCTGACTCGCGGCGTTGCCCTCGTCCTCCGATGTACAGTAGTCTGTCATTACACTCACACCGTTGCTCTGCATTACCGGAACAGACACAAGAAAACACTGGCGTTCTATCACTGAGCTGACAACGTCGCACACGACACCTAACAGAACAGTGTGGCATCATAGCCTTGAGAGAGACGGTAGTGTGGCCCTGTAGCCATGTAACAAACGATAAACGCAAACGCTGAGTGGGCTTTAATCAATTTTAAACTTTATAGGCTTGGATATAACGTTGAAGATCTAGTGGAGATTGCTTATCGTTTTCGATCCTTCCTGCGCTAACGCTCAGAAATCTTAAACAGTTTTTAACTTTAGGCTCTACGCGGTAAAGTTGAAAATCTATTGGAGAGTACCGGGCGTTTACAATTCTCTTATACGGCCTTTTTGTGACTTGGCTAGGGGGGGGGGGGGGGGGGCTGATCGAACTCTCACCGCGATGACATCACCCTAACCTAACCTTGACGAGACGGGCAAAGCTGCCGACAGAAACTAGTGTTTTGCATTAATATTTCTTTTCCTTTTCTATTTGAAGTTTCTATAGGTGAACAAATTGTAGGCCTTCTATGTAATTATAATATACGCTTGGCTTTATTAGTTTAGATTTTCATGCGCGAATCGAACCCGCAACACGCAGCGTAGCAGTTCAATCGCTCAGCCACTGTACTAAACGTGCCGTCAACCCGAAAATGTTTGATAGCTCACCCTGACCTACACACTGACATGAGAACACACGCGCCATTTTCACGATAACATGTTATCTACCGCGTTATTTGTAGACATCAAGTTTTATTACCGATTGTTAAGTAACAGGGTAATGACCGCTTCAACAGCTGATTTGAAGATAATGTATGAATATTAATACACGACAACCGTGGCGTAGGTAACTATTATCGGTCGCGGAACGCCAGAGAAGACAAATGTATAGAAAAACAATTGACCGTTCATACTCTACCGCTGATCCGTTAGTGCAGGGTTTTTCAACCCTTGGGTCGCGACCCCCTGGGGGGTACTTACATCTCATGGCCAGACAACCATACCGCGAGACCATGTAGTCTGTCATCACACGGCTGCACTGCATTAACTGAACAAACAGTACCCTCAGCACGAGTTTTCAGTATTTGAGACGTAAAGTAAACTCGAACTTTGACAATTTCAATTTGACAATTTTCAAGGAAAAAATTAGTTCCTTCTTCGCACACCAGAGGCACTGTTCCATTTTTTCATACATGAAACGCTGAAAATACTGGAAAGACGCTGTAAAGTAAAAGAGTGAAAACTCGTGCTAAGGGTACAGAACAGAACGGGCATGCGGGCAGCGAGTAAAGGGCAACTGGCTGACCAACCATGGACCATGCCTGGGTCGACGCCGCGTCGTGTTCCACGCGCGCCTCAAAGAGCGTCAGCATAAT
The DNA here is from genome assembly GCA_028554685.1 of Agrotis ipsilon. Taxonomy (NCBI): domain Eukaryota; kingdom Metazoa; phylum Arthropoda; class Insecta; order Lepidoptera; family Noctuidae; genus Agrotis; species Agrotis ipsilon. The sequence continues at coordinate 14,250,541 of CM052969.1, read as the reverse complement.
GACGGGGCCCCCTCTCAGAGGGTCAAAGCCTGCCGGGGTCGCGGGACTTATTCCATCACCGTGACTCCTGTACATAAAGGGCTATTGAAGGACACCGTGGATTTTAGTCAGTACGAGTGTGACAGTCCCTCCCACCCTGCCCGGGGTGGGGGACTCATTTGATGATTTTACAACGATAAAAAAAAGGGTCCAGAACAGAACACAGGCGTTGTATCACTGAGCTGACAACGTCGCACACGACACCTAACAGAACAGTGTGGCATCATAGCCTTGAGAGAGACGGTAGTGTGGCCCTGTAGCCATGTAACAAACGATAAACGCAAACGCTGACTGGGCTTTAATCAATTTTAAACTTTATAGGCTTATATAACGTTGAAGATCTAGTGGAGATTGCTAATCGTTTTCGATCCTTCCTGTCGCTAACGCTCAGAAATCTTAAACAGTTTTTAACTTTAGGCTCTACGCGGTAAAGTTGAAAATCTATTGGAGAGTACCGGGCGTTTGCGATTGTCGTTTACGACCTTTTTGTGACTTGGCTAGGGGAGGGCTGATCGAACTCTCACCGCAATAACATCACCCTAACCTAACCTTGACGAGACGGGCAAAGCTGCCGACAGAAACTAGTGTTTTGCATTAATATTTCTTTTCCTTTTCTATTTGAAGTTTCTATAGGTGAAAAAATTGTAGGCCTTCTATGTAATTATAATATACGCTTGGCTTTATTAGTTTAGATTTTCTTGCGCGAATCGAACCCGCAACACGCAGACCAATCGCTCAGCCACTGCACCAACCGTGCCCTCAACCCAAAAATGTTTGATAGCTCACCCTGACCTACAGACAGACATGAGAACACACACGCCATGTTCATGAAAACACGTTATCAACCACGTTATTTGTAAACATCAAGTTTTATTACCGATTGTTATGTAACAGGGTAATGACCGCTTCAACAGCTGATTTGAGGATAATGTATGAATATTAATACACGACATCCGTCGCGTATTATCGGTCGCGGAACGACAGAGCAGACAAATGTATAGAAAAACAATTGACCGTTCATACTCTACCGCTGATCCGTTAGTGCAGGGTTTTTCAACCCTTGGGTCGCGACCCCCTGGGGGGTACTTACATCTCATGGCCAGACAACCATACCGCGAGACCATGTAGTCTGTCATCACACAGCTGCACTGCATTAACTGAACAAACAGTACCCTCAGCACGAGTTTTCAGTATTTGAGACGTAAAGTAAACTCGAACTTTGACAATTTCAATTTGACAATTTTCAAGGAAAAAATTAGTTCCTTCTTCGCACACCAGAGGCACTGTTCCATTTTTTCATACATGAAACGCTGAAAATACTGGAAAGACGCTGTAAAGTAAAAGAGTGAAAACTCGTGCTAAGGGTACTGAACAGAACACTGGCGTTGTATCACTGAGCTGACAATGTAGCACACGACATCTAACAGAACAGTGTGGCATCATTGCCTTCAGAGCCCTATCATGACGCTATCTGATCGCGCTGATCGAACTCTCACCGCGATGACATCACCCTAACCTAACCTTGACGAGACGGGCGAAGCTGCCGACAGAAAAACTAGTGTTTTGCATTAATATTTCTTTCCCTTTTCTATTTGAAGTTTCTATAGGTGAAAAAATTATAGGCCTTCTGTATAATTATAATATACGCTTGGCTTTATCAGTTTAGATTTTCTGGGTACATTATTTTTTTTAGTTCAAATATTTAAAAAAAAATATCTTAATCTCAAGCTTAAACTTAAAAAGTAAGCATTGAGTATTTTGTCAATTCTCATTCGTAATACAGATTTAACCTTGCCAACGGGTGCAAAATCAATCCTATCCTGTATTTTTGCCTCTTATTATTTTAAAATTCAACGTACTAAAGTGATACATTGATGGCCTAGTAAAAAAAAAAGTGAGTAAGCATGGAATCTTTGAATTGTTAATTTGAAAAAATACTTCAAATATCATCAAATATTTATTGACTTTTAAATATTACAAGCTTAAGAATAGAAAAACAGTTTATATAAATTAATTTAACAAATTCAATTGAGCTAATATTTTTTTTTAAATTAGGTCCAGATGGTCCGTTCGTGGTCGCAATACAGTCGCATTATGAAAATGCGAGGTACATCGACCTACGTGATGTGCTCCGTTAGACTAATGGAGATTGAAGCACAATTATAAAAAATAGGCACAACGCAAACAAAAATGTAGTATTGATTGTAAGAGGTGACAGCTTATCGGTTCTGCTGACTGGCAATGGTGTAGTTGTGGAGTCTGGCGTGGTCCAAGGCTGCGATGTAGAACTAGGATACAATTCTGTCGTTGAGGAGTCCGGCGTGGTCCAAGACTGCAATGTCGATCTAGGATACGATTGTGTCGTTGTGGAGTCTGGCGTGGTCCAAGGCTGCGATGTAGAACTAGGATACAATTCTGTCGTTGAGGAGTCCGGCGTGGTCCTAGACTGCGATGTAGAACTAGGATACGATTGTGTCGTTTTGGAGATCGGTATCACGGCTAGACTCGGCAACGACCCAGAATGTGGCGTTGTTTCAGTATTCATCGTCGGTCTACTATGTCCACTCTGCTGGGGTTGTGACGTCACATTGTCAGCTTTTGACCATGTCGAATTCTTGTCATAGTCTGAATTCGTCTCATTGATCCTGTAAAAAAGAAAGCAACAGATTATAATCACATTTATAATTCATCAATCAAATGATTAATTTGAGTGAATCAGTTATTTTCAACGATGGCACGGGCAACTATTCAATGCAAACTATGCTACGGGCAAGAAGCGAAATAACCTACACCATATTACAGTTAAAACTTTGCCAAACGGCGAGCTTGGCACTGTGCGATGCTAGTGCGGGTTGGCCTTGGCGTGCTTACTAACTTTGAGAATATTGTTATGATCCCCTTCGTACACAACGTGGCGCAAGTCTCCGATACCTTACGACTTAGGTATCCAGATGAATATCCAAGTGTGTACAAATCCATAGAGGTTGATAAACGGGCACGTCGTGTGTCAATGTATGTAAAAGTCGTAAGGTATCGGAGACTTGGGTCGCGTTCGGTACGGAGGGCCTAAGTGACACAACACATGTTTAGCAGGACGATATTTATTTACAAACTAATCCTTCACTGTTTGAATGTATGTTACAATTATGTACAAATAATCAAAATAAAACATTCAAAGTGTAGCGCTGGAAAAATGCTCTGATAACGAACGATCTCGAACATTATCATGACGTCACTGGAAAGCGCGCGACCGATCAACGCAGACGCAGCGCGGAGCTAACAGACAAATGTATATCGTGGACGCCCGGGCTTTCGTTATACAAAAATCTGTACAAAATCATAACGTCAAAATGAAATAAAATCAATCAAAGACAATATCTAAAAGAAACCCTTTAAGATTGTAATTCCCATATTTTTAATTCGGTGTTCACGAAAATTGTTCAAACAATTTTTATAAATACCTCCAGAAGTTCCGTATAGAATTATAACTGTACATTGGATAGCCGACGTCACTTGCCATTGTTGTGAGCATAAGCAACAATAATTTTAATTTACACATTATCACTGATTTAATATTGTTCGATAATTTAATACTCAGCGTCTGACAGACACGAAGACGTAGCGCGGAATGAACGAGCACGTGCGCCGGCTCTGCACTAGACATACGACAGTGCAGTGCTGCCATTAGGTTTTTAACAATTACAAGCTCTATGGATCATCGGAACTTTGAAACTGATAATAAAAATAAACTTTAAAATAAGGACATACAGTTTATTTTTCACTATCGGTTCAAAACCCATAGAGTCCAATTTCGAATGTTTTTTAGTTTACTTGACCATTTATTTGTCAAATACTGTCATAATGTGCACATCGGTAACTAAACATATTTTATTCATTTCTCATTTCAATTCGATTTGGCGCGTTTTTTGCTAAGCAGTAGCAGTAAGCAGTAAGCACGTCACTCCAGAGGGAATCCGCATATAAATAGCAATATATGGTGTTTACATAAATATACATCCTAATAAGTGGACAGACTGACAAGAAATACAAAAACTAGGTATTTATCTATATATATAAAAATGAAACCCGTTTTCCGTTGTCACGACATAACATGAAAACGGCTTGACCGATTCGGATAATTATTTTTTTGTTGTGTTTGTAACCATCGGGACCGGGTTTTAGACCGGGTCCTCCACCCGTGCGAAGCCGGGACGGGCCGCTAGTTTTAACATAAAATTATATTATTTAATTACAACAAATAATTGATAAGGTACTGGTGATATCCGCAAACACGAACATTCACATAATTGTTTTCCTTAAATCAGGTGTTGAGGCGGTCATTTCATTTACTTTACACAGCAGTCGTAATAATATATTATCTACTAAACTTGATGTTTGCAAATAATCAGTTCACGACGAGAGCGGACAATGATTGTACAGTATGTCACATAGTTCTCATGGTTCATATCACCTGAAGTAATGCGGTATCAGAAAGTAAGTGCTGAACTGCTGATGATTTTGCCTTTTCTTCTTTCAGACGCGGGGCTATTGCGTATCTCGGTGTCTGTGTGGTGATCATCAAATAGCTGTCAAATAGTAAATTTCGTATTGGCTTTTGCATTTGAAATGAAACTGTTCAATGCAAAAACGCCCTAAAATCAACTGTTCTAACGTTTTGAGGAACTCCACTCCTCAGCTTAGCTTCATAACAGGTATCAAGCTATTCAAATTCAGTGGACAATCGTTGGTCAGTGACTATCAAGGCCCTGCAGGCAGGGTGGTTCGCGACCACCATTTTGCGAGAGCTCGGAGCCAAGGAGTTTTTATTGTGTCGTATTCCGTCGGTCCAAAAAGAAATTTTGTTTGGAATATTTCCTGTGTCATGGGTGCGCTGATACACATTCAATTATCAAACATACACAAACTACACTCGGAATAGAAAAAAGAGACTACCACACCTGGAGGCCATAATAATAATTTATTCTGTACGGAGATCTAACTCGCGACTTGTAGTGCTGTAGTATATCAGTCAGCCACTGCGCCAACTTTGCCGAGAAAAGAAAGGATAATGGTTAGCATGGGTAGGTATAGGTACTCCGAACGCCCGTGACCCTAAAGAATCATCTGTATCCTCCCTCAGTGTTGTGTAGATGAAAGTGTGTTAAGATACTTAAGCTCCTCGGTGGTTCACAACTCGACGCCTTCTCCTCAAAGCGGGATCGGCTCTCTCACTATGCCGTTCTGCAGCATCTATTTGTACCATCATGGTCTCATTGGAAGAGGCTACTTCTCTCCAGCTAACTGTCTCTGCCAGCATTAAAGGCTCAACTAGGTGCGCCGATTGCATCATCGCCATCTACGGGCCTACGTCGTAGCAGCGTCGCTAGCTACGTCGAAGCAGCGTCGCTTGCTACGAGTGTTTCTCCATGTGCATATTTTGTAAGTCATGGCCACGTTGGGTTCTCTTTTAAATCTGATCATATTTATACGATAAACTTTCAGTAAAAATATAGATGCAGGCATATGATGTGGCACTGTTGGTCTCGCGAACTTACTGTCCGAGCGGGGCGCGCAACCTCGAACTCGTGCATTACACACAGCAGTATGGGTTTCGCGGCACACTGTAAGTCGCTGACTCGCGGCGTTGCTCTCGTCCAAATACTTTAGGAAGTATTTTTATGTACACTCGTACTTGTTAGCCCTGGTTTGGGGTGTGGCAAGTACTTATTTCTCATGGCCAGACAACCATACCGCGATACCATGTAGTCTGTCATCACACCGCTGCACTGCATTACCGGAACAGACACAAGAGAACACTGGCGTTGTATCACTGAGCTGACAACGTCGCACACGACACCTAACAGAACAGTGTGGCATCATAGCCTTGAGAGAGACGGTAGTGTGGCCCTGTAGCCATGTAACAAACGATAAACGCAAACGCTGAGTGGGCTTTAATCAATTTTAAACTTTATAGGCTTATATAACGTTGAAGATCTAGTGGAGATTGCTAATCGTTTTCGATCCTTCCTGTCGCTAACGCTCAGAAATCTTAAACAGTTTTTAACTTTAGGCTCTACGCGGTAAAGTTGAAAATCTATTGGAGAGTACCGGGCGTTTGCGATTGTCGTTTACGACCTTTTTGTGACTTGGCTAGGGGGGGGGGGGGGCTGATCGAACTCTCACCGCAATGACATCACCCTAACCTAACCTTGACGAGACGGGCGAAGCATCCGACACAAACTAGTGTATTGCATTAATATTTCTTTTCCTTTTCTCTTTGAAGTTTCTAAAGGTGAAAAAATTGTAGGCCTTCTATGTAATTATAATATACGCTTGGCTTTATTAGTTTAGATTTTCTTGCGCGAATCGAACCCGCAACACGCAGACCAATCGCTCAGCCACTGCACCAACCGTACCGTCAACCCAAAAATGTTTGAGAGCTCACCGTGACCTACAGACAGACATGAGAACACACACGCCATGTTCATGAAAACACGTTATCAACCACGTTATTTGTAAACATCAAGTTTTATTATCGATTGTTATGTAACAGGGTAATGACCGCTTCAACAGCTGATTTGAGGATAATGTATGAATATTAATACACGACATCCGTCGCGTATTATCGGTCGCGGAACGACAGAGCAAACAAATGTATAGAAAAACAATTGACCGTTCATACTCTACCGCTGATCCGTTAGTGCAGGGTTTTTCAACCCTTGGGTCGCGACCCCCTGGGGGGTACTTACATCTCATGGCCAGACAACCATACCGCGAGACCATGTAGTCTGTCATCACACAGCTGCACTGCATTAACTGAACAAACAGTACCCTCAGCACGAGTTTTCAGTATTTGAGACGTAAAGTAAACTCGAACTTTGACAATATCAATTTGACAATTTTCAAGGAAAAAATTAGTTCCTTCTTCGCACACCAGAGGCACTGTTCCATTTTTTCATACATGAAACGCTGAAAATACTGGAAAGACGCTGTAAAGTAAAAGAGTGAAAACTCGTGCTAAGGGTACTGAACAGAACACTGGCGTTGTATCACTGAGCTGACAACGTAGCACACGACATCTAACAGAACAGTGTGGCATCATTGCCTTCAGAGCCCTATCATGACGCTATCTGATCGCGCTGATCGAACTCTCACCGCGATGACATCACCCTAACCTAACCTTGACGAGACGGGCGAAGCTGCCGACAGAAAAACTAGTGTTTTGCATTAATATTTCTTTCCCTTTTCTATTTGAAGTTTCTATAGGTGAAAAAATTATAGGCCTTCCATATAATTATAATATACGCTTGGCTTTATCAGTTTAGATTTTCTGGGTACATTATTTTTTTTAGTTCAAATATTTAAAAAAAAATATCTTAATCTCAAGCTTAAACTTAAAAAGTAAGCATTGAGTATTTTGTCAATTCTCATTCATAATATAAATTTACCCTTGCGAATGGGTGCAAAATCAATCCTATCCTGTATTTTTTGCTCTTATAATTTTAATATTCAACGTACTAAAGTGATACATTGAGGGCCTAATTATTATAAAAAAGATTATATAATTACAAAAAAGATTTGATTAAGCAAGGACTCTTTGATTTGTTAATTTGAAAAAATACTTCAAATATCATCAAAAATATTTATTGACTTTTAAATATTACAAGCTTAAGAATAGAAAAACAGTTTATATAAATTAATTTAACAATATACTAATAAGTTTTTTTTAAACTAGGTCCAGGTGGTCCGCTCGTGGTCGCAATACAGTCGTATTATCAATATGCGTGGTACATCGACCTACGTGATGTGCTCCGTTAGAGATTGAAGCACATAACAAATACGCACAACGCGAACAAAAATGTAGTATTGATTGTAAGAGGTGACATCTTCTTGGATCTGCTGACTGGCAATGGTGTAGTTGTGGAGTCTGGCGTGGTCCAAGGCTGCGATGTAGAACTAGGATACAATTCTGTCGTTGAGGAGTCCGGCGTGGTCCAAGACTGCAATGTCGATCTAGGATACGATTGTGTCGTTGTGGAGTCTGGCGTGGTCCAAGGCTGTGATGTAGAACTAGGATACAATTCTGTCGTTGTGGAGTCTGGCGTGGTCCAAGACTGCGATGTCGATCTAGGATCCGATTGTGTCGTTGAGGAGTCTGGCGTGGTCCACGACTGCGATGTCAAACTAAGATACAATGGTGTCGTTGTGGAGTCTGGCGTGGTCCAAGACTGCGATTTCGATCTAGGATACGATTGTCTTCGGGGTTCTTTCTGGTTCTTCGTTCCCTGATTCGACCTCTTTTTGGAGATCGGTATCACAGCTAGACTCCGCAACGACTCAGAATGTGGCGTTGTTTTAGTATTCATCGTCGGTCTACTACGCCCACTCTGCCGGGGTTGTGACGTCACATTGTCGGCTTTTGACCATGTCGAAATCTCGTCATCATAGTCTGCATTTGTCTCATTGATCCTGTAAAAAAGAAAGCAACAGATTATAATCATATTTATAATTCATCAATCAAATGATTAATTTGAGTGAATCAGTTATTTTCAACGATGGTACGGGCAACTATACAATGCCATATATGCTACGGGCAAGAAGCGGAATAACCTACACCATATGCGACGGAGGTAGGTCGGCACCCGGTGATACCGGAGTGCCTCCCTGATGCAACTCCAGGGCAGGGTGTTGAAGGCGTTGGAGATATCTAACGACACCGCCAAGACGACCTGGCCCGGGCAACGGCATCCCCCGTCGTGAGGGCTCTCACGCGCATGATGGCGTCCACCGTCGAGCGCCCCCTGCGGAAGCCATACTGGCTCTCCGACGGGTTCGGGCCCACCCGATTCAGGTGCCCGACGTGGCGGTCTGCAATGACTCTCTCAAAGAGCTTGCCCACCTCGTCGAGCAGTACTGGGCCGGAATGCGAACGGAGAGTCCGCAGGGCGCAAGGGCTTTTTGATGAGGACCAGTTTTCCCGTCTTCCAGCGAAGTGGGAACCGACCCCTTTCCAAACACGCGCTGAAGAGCCCCACCAGTCGAGTCCCGAAGGCCAGATCCCAGGCTTTTCCTGGCAGGCCGTCGGGTCCTGGGGCGGCATTTGTGGCCTTAAGCCGCTGTACCGCCATTCTCAGGTCTACCTCGGTTTTCGTACACAACGTGGCACAAGTCTCCGATACCTTACAGCTTAGGTATCCAGGTGAATATCCAAGTGTGTACAAATCCATAGAGTTTGAAACACGGGCACATGTCAATGTATGCCAAACTCTTAAGGTATCGGAGACTTGCTTGCGTCGCGTTCTGCACGGAGGGCCTAAGTGACACAACACATGTTTAGCAGGACGACTCACGCCAGGGACACCACGCGTTGCGTCGCGCCAAGCTCTCTATTAAGCCTTTAAGGTAGCGTACCTAACAAGTGACGTGCTCAGAGTAATACTAGTTCTATTAGAGTATAAAAATCTTAACATGAGTCTGTATCACTATATTTTCCAAGCAAATAACTACTGATGGTCGATAAAGCGACAACGTAACGTAAGCATACTGGATTTTCATGAGTTCGTAAGCTATCTAGCATCTTCTTAATAATTGGTCGCAAAGATAAAACTTATACTTTAGGGTAAAAAATGCTGTCAACATTGGTGTCTGGTAGAGGATGGATGCAGACTGCCCAAGACTGGTATGGTTGGTGTTTTTTGTGATAACCTTACTTGCGTTTAAGAGATAGAGAGATAGGAGAAGCAATGCTGTGCTATATAAATTTAGATACACAACGCTTTATATAACTAGAATCCGATTTGTGGGTATCCTTTTATTGAACCTGGAAATTAAGACGATACCATCATTGAAGTTAGAATTTAAGAAACTTCAAAGTTTAAACAGAATGGGTACATATTCTTTTAGACAAACGAGTTGGACAATTTTCACCGATGAAAATGCATAATGTAACTGCAAAGACGATTGCATCATTATAATATGTTTCTCCGGTCTTCAGTAGAACATGTGGGTTATCAGGTGAAGAGAAAACATTGAATAAATTTGTTTAACAAGTCTAATCCTTACAATGAAACACTGTTTGGCCGTTACAATTTATCTACAAATAACCAAAATAAAACATTCAAAGTGTAGGGCTGGAAAAAAGCTCTGGAGTCGAACGATCTCGAAGATGATCATGACGTCACTGGAAAGCGCGCGACCGATCGGCGCAGACGCAGCGCGGATAGGTACATGGGCTTTCGTTATACAAAAATCTGTACAAATCATAACGTCAAAATGAAATAAAATTAATCAAAGACAATACCTATCTAAAAGAATATCTTTCGTTGTCCCATGATTCGACTTCTTTATGGAGATCGGTATCACGTCTAGACTCGGCAACGACCCAGAATGTGGCGTTGTTTCAGTATTCATCGTCGGTCTACTATGTCCACTCTGCCGGGGTTGTGACGTCACATTGTCAGCTTTTGACCATGTCGAAATCTTATCATCATAGTCTGCATTCGTCTTATTGATCCTGTAAAAAAGAAAGCAACAGATTATAAGCACATTAATTTATAATTCATCAATCCAATGATTAATTTGAGGGCATCAGTTATTTTCAACGATGGTACGGGCAACTATACAATGACAAGTATGCTACGGGCAAGAAGCGAAATAACCTACACCATATCGCAGTTAAGACTTTGCGAAACGGCGAGCTTGGCACTGTGCGATGCTAGTGTGGCGTGGCTTTGGCGTGCTTACAAACTTTGAGAATATATTATGACCCTTTCGACTTAGGTATCCAGGTGAATATCCAAGTGTGTACAAATCCATAGAGGTTGAAACACGGGCACGTGTCAATGTATGTCAAAGTCGTAAGGTATCGGAGACTTGGGTCGCGTTCGGTACGGAGGGCCCAAGTGACACAACACATGTTTAGCAGGACGATGTTTATTTACAAACTAGCTTCTGCCAGCGACTTCGTACGCGGATCCTGTTGTTTATTCCAGCGACAATGGGGTCGTCAAAATCGAAGATGTGAAACGTCTGATGTCGAATTCTCAGAGAATGACGGGAAAACAACGGGACGCGCATGACGATTCCAGACTTTCCAGATCTTGAATTTTTTTGAGTTAACAGGAAATGCCCATCAGACTAAACAACTTTTGCTAAGACGTCATTCCTTATATGTTATAGTGTAGCTGGGCTCTTGGAGTTCTACATCAGGTGTTCTAGATCTTCAGTTTTTATATGACAACAGCGAGTGCTCATCAGGCTGAACAGCTCTTGCTCAGACGCCATTACTGTATATGTAAAAGTGTAGCTGAGCTCTTGGAGTTCCACATCAGGTGTTCCATATCTTTAAATTTATTTTCACAACAGAAAATGCTCATCACGCGGAACAATTTTTGCTATGGTGCTATTTTTGTATCTCTTATAGTTTAGCTGAACTATTGCAGTTTTGCATCAGATGTTCAAGTTTCCAAGATAAATTATAGCTTATTATGTTGCTTAGACTTAATAGCTATACAACAAAAAAAAACCAATCAAATCCGTTTAGTAGTTCCGAAGATTAGCGTGTATGGAGTAACTTCTCCCGTTTTCCTAACATTTCTCTTCACTGCTCTACTCCTATTGATTGCTAGCGTAATGAAAAGTATACTATAACCACCGCAGGAGTATGAAAAATAATTGCACCAAGTTTCGTCAAAATCCGTCGAGTAGTTTCGGTTTCTATAACGGTTGTACAGACAGACAGACAATAATTTTATTAATTGCATTTTTGGCATCAGTGTCGATCCCTAATCATTCACCCCCTGATAGTTCTTTTGGAAAAATATTCCATGTACAAATTTTACCTCTCTACAGATTTATTATAAGTATAGACAGATAAACTAATTTACAAACTAATCTGTTACAATTATGTACAAATAATGAAAATAAAACATTCAAAGTGTAGCGCTGGAAAAATGCTCTGGTATCGAACGATCTCGAACATTATCATGACGTCACTGGAAAGCGCGCGAACGATCAACGCAGACGCAGCGCGGAGCTAACAGACAACAGTATATATGGACGCCCGGGCTTTCGATATACAAAAATCTGTACAAAATCATAACGCCAAAATGAAGTAAATTAAACAAAGACAATATCTAAAAGAAACCCTTTAAGATTGTAAGTTCCCATATTTTTAATTCGTTGTTCACGAAAAGCGTTCAAACAATTTTTAAATATATCATAATAATTAGAAAATTCGAAGTCGTACTTGAAATCCAGCAAAGTAATACTCCTCCAGAAGTTCAGTATAAAATCATAACTGTACAAGTACAAAACAATGTAAAAATTACTTACAAAATTTCGCTTGGAAGGCACAAGATATAGATATTTATGAAACCCTCACGACACAATCCAACACTCCCTACATGTCGCCTGATTTTTGTATGAACTTCTTGATTTTTAAAAGTATCGTAACTGTACACTGGATAGCCGACGACACTTGCCATTGTTGGGAGCATAAGCAACAAAAAAGTTAATTTATACATTATCACTGATTTAATATTGTTCGATGATATAATACTCAGCGTCTGACAGACACGAAGACGTAGCGCGGAATGAACGAGCGCGTGCGCCGGCTCTGTACTAGACATACGACAGTGCAGTGGTGCCATTAGGTTTTTAACAATTACAAGCTCTATGGATCATCAGAACTTAGAAACTGATAATAAAAATAAACTTTAAAATAAGGACATACAGTTTATTTTTCACTATCGGTTCAAAACCCATAGAGTCCAATTTCAAATGTTTTTTAGTTTACTTAAACTTTTATTCGTCAAATACTGTCATAATGTGCACATCGGTAACTAAACATTTATTCATTTCTCGTTTCACTTCGCTTTGGCGCGTTTTTTGCTAAGCTGTAGCAGTAAGCAGTAAGCACTTCACTCCAGAGGGAATCCGCATATAAATAGCAATATATGGTGTTTACATAAACATACATCCTACTAAGTGAACAGTCTGATAAGAAATACAAAAACTAGTTACCTATGTATTTTAATATAAAATTATATTATTTTAATTACAACAAACAATTGATAAGGTACTGGTGATACTCGAAAACACGAACATTCACATTTTTGTTATCCTTAAATCAGGTGTTGAGGCGGTCATTTCATTTACTTTACACAGCAGTCGTAATAATATATTATCTACTAAACTTGATGTTTGCAAATAATCAGTTCACGACGAGAGCGGACAATGATTGTACAGAATGTCACATAGTTCTCATGGTTCATATCACCTGGGGCCTAAGTCTACTAATTTATAAACGTTACAATGGTCTCTCAATGGTGTGTTTTTGACAGTTTTTGTATGGCAAATCTGTCAAAAACTTACCATTGAGAGACCATTGTGACGTATATAAATTAGTAGACTTAGGCCCCTGAAGTAATGCGGTATCTTGTAAGTGCTGAACTGCTGATGATTTTGCCTTTTCTTCTGTCACACGCGAGGCTATTGCGTATCTCGGTGTCTGTGTGGTGATCATCAAATAGCTGTCAAATATTAAATTTCGTATTGGCTTTTGCATTTGAAATGAAACTGCTAAATGCAAATACGCCCTAAAATCAACTGTTCTAAAGTCTTGATGAACTCCACTCCTCAACTTAGCCTCATAACAGGTATCAAGCTATTCAAATTCAGTGGACAACCGCTGGTCAGTGACTATCAAGGCCCTGCAGGCAGGGTGGTTCGCGACCACCATTTTGCGAGAGCTCGGAGCCAAGGAGTTTTTATTGTGTCGTATTCCGTCGGTCCAAAAAGAAATTTTGTTTGGAATATTTCCTGTGTCATGGGTGCGCTGATACACATTCAATCAAACATACACAAACTACACTCGGAATAGAAAAAAGAGACTACCACACCTGGAGGCCATAATAATAATTTATTTGTTCGGAGATCTAACTCGCGACTTGTAGTGCTGTAGTATATCAGTCAGCCACTGCGCCAACTTTGCCGAGAAAAGAAAGGATAATGGTTAGTATGGGTAGGTATAGGTACTCCGAATGCCCGTGACCCTAAAGGATCATATGTATCCTCCCTGAGTGTTGTGTAGATGAAAGTGTGTTTAGATATTTAAGCTCCTCGTGTTTGGCAATAACCCGATGCCTTCTCCTCAAAGCGGGATCGGCTCTCTCACTATCCCGCTCTGCAGCGTCTTTTTGTACCATCATGGTCTCATTGGAAGAGGCTATACTTCTCTTCAGCTATCTGTGCCAGCATAGCCTCAATTAGGTGCGCCGATTGCTTCATCGCCATCTACGGAGCTACCTCGTAGCAGCGTCGCTTGCTACGAGTGTTTCTCCACGTGCATATTTTGTAAGTCATGGCCACGACGTGTTCTTGTCACAGGGTCAATGTACCGGATGGCGCGGTATACTGTCCATTTCATAACTATTATCGTAGCATCGTTTTCCTAGAACACATTAGGGTGACTCACGAATATATAATTTTCGATTACTTTCACGTTGTCGTTTTCAAAGGGGCATTGATATTGTGTGAGGAATTTGGTCCTTGTTTTCGTCAAGACTCACAAGTGACCGCATAGTCGAATGGTTAACGCGGTGGCACCGTTGTAACACTGGCGAGGAGTCTGGAGTTCGATCCCGAGTCGCACAACTTCTTTTTGTTGTTATCAATTTTGTTATTTGGACTGTTTCTCTATTCGAAAATTTATATTCATCGTGTGAGTGATTCTTCTTGTATTGAACGGACGTGTGTTCAAAGACCATAAGGTCAATGTGAGCCATTATCTACCGACATAGTGGAGAAATATTAATCTAAATTATTAAAGTAATTGTGATTGTGCGTCATCCAAATAAGGGTAAGTTTTAGATTTAAGTAATAGCAGCTTTTAGTTCAAAGATTAACCTAGTTAGATATTTACCCGTTTTTTTATTGTCATTGTTGTAGCTTCACGCAACGCCCTTTAAGTTGGATATTTATTGTGCAACTTTAACAAACGAGTCCCTGAGTAAACGAGCTAGCGGGCAGAGGTGTTGGCAGAGTTCACCCCAAGAAAATAACTCTCCTGGCGTCCAAATTAGATTAGGTTTAGGTTATGACTAGTTAGGTTTCAAGTTTAGTTTAGGCAATAAGTTAAATTAGATATAATATATGGGCATTCATTGCTAATTTATCTCGTTTTATTTAATGCAAGAAGAACCCGTAACAACGTACATAGTACCTGATTGGAATTTTTTATTTCGACTGATGTTTACTCTTCAGGTCTACGCAATACTATGTTGTATAATGTTCAGACTACATCTAGAGTAATTTACTATTCGGACCTTGGCTTTTGCCATACTTGTTATTGGAATCACATACAGCAAATGCAGCTCGCAATTATTAGGACCGATTCATATTAGTTGTCATTTTTAGCCGTAGTGCTAGGAAACTGGGCTTCTCCCAGTTGAAATATCCCTTTGTGCCTAAACGCCTTGTTTTCTTCTGTCTCCTGCTTGCCTGGAAGGAAGAGGAAACATAATTTTCCTACTCCTCCACAATTCCTGATTTATTTCGTTGCAGGATCTAAGACAGGTAAATTCATTCTGCGGGACACGTCGCACTTCATTTGACTCGGCGCTTTTCTGGTGGTTGCCACTTTTGATTCTGGCTTTCAGAAGTTGCAGTGGTTTGGGAATAGTGTGGTGAGTTTGTCCCAAAAAGTCTACAGGTCTAGCTATGTATGCGAGGTTAAACGTTAACGTAATGTGTTATTATTATCCTCAACAGCTGTTCGCTCGGTCATCGAACACAATATCAAGGTTATTATGTAATAATAACTCCCGTTTTCAACGATAACGCGTTTCCTCAAACATTGTGTAGGTCAGGATTACAGGAAATATCAGCTCACACCATTGAAGCACCGATATTTTTTTCGGACACCGGACACTTTAAATGATTAGTGTCTGTTTTTTGTGTTTTAAAACGTTGCTACTACTATATGTTTGGTTGCCGACCGTGTATTGTTTTTCATGCGAGAAGCTTGCGCAGGTAAAACGGTGGTATAGTAAGCTTGTGCGTGTGGTAGGCCCATAAGGCTTTGCCAAGCAGCGAGTTCAGCGTGGCGCGACACGCTAGCGTGGCGTGTCCTTGGCTTGCGTCGTCCTAAACGCCAGCGCTAGCGCTAGCGCGGAGTGCTGTGTGTGACGACTCAGGTACAATTTAGACCAACCGGCCCGGCGCAATGCGAGCCGGTTGGTCTGAATCGTAAGTACCTTACATTACTTTCATAGTAAGTTAAGTAAGCACGCGAAGGACACACAGCACTAGCGTCACATAATCACATTGCGCCTAGGTTACTCTAGGTATACCGATGAGGAAATAATTATTTTATCAATGAATTCGTCGTCATTGTTTCCATCACATAACCTTGATATTCAAACCAGTCAAACGGGGTGAATAGGGACGCAGGGGTGAATGGGGACAAAACTTTGAAGTTGATTTTAACGAAAAATTATTATGGCATGTTGCCAGGCTTCAAATTAATGCAGTAGGTATTAATGAATAAATAAAATTGAGTAGTTATTGGTAACCTATCACATTTATTCAAGATTTAAATCCCTGTTAAAGTTTTGTCCCTATTCACCCCTGCGTCCCTATTCAGGCGGTAACAGGAAAATTCATAATTATAACCTCATTTAAAACAGCTGTAAGCGGTCATTTACCTATTATCAGTCGTATTACTCAATAAGGATGTTATACCAGCTGGTTGATGGAAGCTGAAATATAAAGGTCGATGCCGGGGTTTGGGGTCACTAAACCAATCGGCTACGTAGGTATACAGAGGCTACAGTGTACGAGCAAATTATTTTTTGAAAAAAAAAAAGGTAAAACTTCAATGTTATTTGTCCTATTAGTTTACAAGAAAGATAAAAAATAAATGTAATCGTCGAAAATCACAATCAAACTCCTTATAAAGTACAAAGTGCACAAAAACGTTTATATTACACAGCGTATTTACTTTTTTCGCACATACATTAATGGTTGACATGTAAAGCAGTTTCCTATTGGCTAACGAGGAGACGTGCCCATATAGGGAGATCTGTATACCGCGTTTCCATTGGTCCGCCAAAGTTAGTAAAGATGCGACGCGGCGCCCGCGCTGCTGACGTCATAATATCGCTAGTGAAACGATACAAGTCCTGTATAGTGGCGCCATCTAGCGCTATACACACGACGTATTTCAAAATGGACGCGCTCTCTGCGTTTTCTAACCTACAACTGAACAACATTACAGTTTATATAAAAACGTACACGAATTTTATTGCAAATTTATGATAATCGTTAATCGTAAACCGCGCGTACGACGAGAACAAAACGAGCATGAACATGTTCAAACAAGTCTGCCGCATACGAAGCGTTGTTGCAGCGAATTTTTTGTACATAAGTACGCTACGTGTCGCGGGATGCCGACGGAGATAACTTTGCATGCAAATATGAACTGTAATAACTGTTGATACATTTCAATGTTCTTTACCGCATTGTAAAATGCCGCCCAGCCCGGCTGGTTGGTCTGAATCGTATCTTAGAAGGTGTTTATTGTCAATTTGACATTATGATAGTCGTAGGTCTTAACATACTGGTGTAAAAAAACACAAGAGTAAAAAGATAACTTTCGTTATTTTCTTATCATCATCATAAGCCTGCCTACAATGTTCCCACTACTGGGACACAGGTAGGGTTGCCAATTTTTTTTTCAAGAAATAAAGTATATTCAGGTCTATGAAGAATATTAAACAGTATTTTAGAAAAATCAACAGTATTTTGTTTATTTGTATACATATTTTTAGAACTTCTCGCACAACTTATTATTTTACAATCTTTTTTTAATTTTGATGCTAAACAGTATTTTGTATACTTTATTTTTGTTCAAGAGTAAAAAGTATATATAATTTAGTGAAAAACAGTATAATACTGTTCAAAACAGTATAGTTGGCAACCCTAGACACAGGCCTCCTCAAGGACTAGTGGGCTATAGAGCCATAACCCACCAAGCGGGCCCAGTGCGAATTGGTAGAGGTCTAATATCTTCGAATTTGATGGTTCTAGAACATGCCAGTTTCCTCACGATGTCTTCCTTCACTGTTTGAGAGCAATGGTGATGAAATAAATGGACACAAAGTAATGTTCCAGGCTGGGCTCGAACCCACAACCTTTAATTAACTAGGTACTTAGTAAGTCGGGCCCGATACCACTGCTCTATTTTTTATATAATAAACTTAAGTAAGACTGAAGTTAGATCATTATGTTGCGGGACATAACGCATACCGCGACTCCGGTACACACAGGACTACCGAAGGACACCGTGGATTTTAGTCAAATCTGACAGTCCGTCCCGCCCTGCCCGGGGCGGGAGAACTCTTTTGATGATTTTAACATAATAAAAAAAAAGTTAGATCATTATAATTTATTATGTTGGAATAGGTGTAAGTAAAAAAAAAAAATATTGGATTGTTTATAAAATTTATTTGTCCCACTCGCGAACGTCCGTAAACGTCCGAAAGATTTAACTCGTTTTCATGAATTTTTTTACAGAAGTATAAGGAAATATTGGGGACTGTTATACGCTGCAGAGAAAAGGGGACGAGCGAAGGCACGGGCTAACGCTAGTGCGAAAGCAACGACGATATTACTAGACTCCGCATGCACGATCCAAGGAACAAAAACTATTCCGTCAACTCGCTGAGGTACTACGTAAGCGAGGGGGACGGGGCACTGCGTTGTGATTGGCTAACTCAAGGTCTGTTCTGTATCAAGGTATGTTTACGGCTCACAGGAGTGGTCGAAATAAGACGGATATAAGACTTTTTTGCCTAATGTTTTGACAGACATCGGTCGCCTGTTATTAGGAGTCTAGTAATATATTGTCGTTTTGGGAAAGAGAAAGAAAATTAAGGAAATGATGCGCTGACTCAATAAATTCTGAATGACGGAAAATGATGAAGCTGGAAGGGTATGGTTAACGTTGTCAGCTCTCTTGGCGAGCTCTTCCATATGAGTTTGTGATCCTCCATGGATCCTGTGCCGAAGCTGCTACGTCTTCCACTTTCCACTCTTGCGGCAGCTGTGCATGTGTATGTTAACATTCATTACCAGTTAATTCGGAGTACCTGAAAAATAAACAGATTTATGTGGTTAGTTATGGCAGTTGCCGACTTTAAGAGGTGAAGGTCTTGGGTTCATTCATCATCATCATCATCATAAGCCTATAACGTTCCCACTGCTGTTACACAGGCCTCCTCTCTTGTGAGAGGGAGTGGGCCATAATCCACCACGCGGGCCCAGTGCGGATTGGCATGTCACATGTCTTCGAATTTGATGGTACTAGGACATGCCGGTTTCCTCACGATGTTTTCCGTCACCGTTTTGAGAGCAGTGACGATGAAATAAATTACACAAAGTAATGCGCCAAGCTGGGTTCGAACCCACGACCTACAACTCGTAAGTCGGGACCGATACCACTGCGCCACCACTGCTCCTTCATTCATGGGTTCATTCAATAGTAGTTTAATATATTAATTAGTTCATATGGAATCTGCTCAGAACCCATAAGTACCATGATTTGTCATGACGATACTCGATCATCGATATCGACCGCGGTTGGCGCTCTCATTGGCCCGCTCCAAGATTATTTGAACTCTCAACCAATGAGAGCGCCAAACGCGGGCGATGCGTATGATCGAGTATCGTAATGACAACTCATGGTAGAGGTTTGCTGGACTACTTTGGACTATGATTTTCTCAAGACTGTGGATTTTGGAAATAGTCGAAAACCTCTCGATTTAAGTAAAATATTTTCAAATTAGTTTTTTGAGTTTTTTTTTTATTTTAGATTTTTTTTTTTGATTTTTTTTTTTAATTATTTTTTTAATTTTATATATATATATTTTTTTATCTTTTTTTTTTCCTATTGTTATGAAGTGAAATGAATAATAAACTAATTAAAAAAAAAAAACTATGAAGCCTAGCTATGGAAGAGGTGAATATGGTATCATTGGTATCACACGCATCATGGCGCAGGATACCTTCAAACTGTAAATTTAGTTTTGCGTGAAAGTGGCAAGAATTTCTGTGGACAGACAGCTTTATTCTGTAAGGTTTCTTTTCTATTTTGCTTGTGGTACCATTCCGACAAAAGAAATCGCGACTTTAGATACACACATTTTTTATCTGGCAACGCTTACATCCAAATTATCTATTAAGATGACGATAGAATAATAAAGCACTGCTACAAAATCGCCAATCGTACGCAAACTTCCTACTCCATTCAATTAAAACTAACCTTAATACTAATAAGGTAATTGAAAAGTTTACTTGAAAATTTTACTGTGGCGATGTGGCCCAACCATGCGTGGTACCTAATTACCAGAACAGCGCCAATGGAGTCGGCGGCGGCGGAGGGGGTATTTGGGGCGGCTCACATATTAAGGGAGGAGCTAAAAATATACTGACAGCTCATTGGCGCGTGGATTCATAATGGAAGTCAGCGTAAAGAAAAAAAAGGGTCTTTGGTTGCTACAGTTTAAATACTCATCGCTAGTTGGCGCTTAGTTAAATATTAAACATTTTTAAAATAATAAACAGTTTAAATACTTTATTGATCAAACAACTGACTGAATATAAATTATTTGTAATAGAAGGATTTTTTTATTTTAACAAATAGCTAAATAATGGATATGATTTGAATTTAGGTCTCATGTAAAACGGGAACAAATCCAGACTCATACTTTTTGGTGATAATTTTAAAATATTGAGATTGAAATGTCATAAAAGATATTACAAGATTTCTATATTTTAATTCCAGCGTACATTGGAAAAAGCATTGGGAAAATGAAAAAAGCCCCAACAGCAAGTAAGTAGATATACAAACGATGAACTATTTTTTTTTCATTAAATTAACGTTAAACTTCCAGTTTGTTTTACGTACAAAAACGGGAAAAGTCACGAAAAGGTTATAAAGATTTTGAGTTTCTCGGTTCAAAAGTTATTTCCTCATAAAATAATAATGAAATGGAACTTTTTACTGATGATTTTTTCATACATTTTCGTTTCTATGTGACATTGCTAATGAATATTTGCTAGGCGTGTTCTAAAGTCTAGCTGCAAAAACTGTTGCATACATAATGATAACCACAGAAATGCAGGCATGGCACCATAGAAATAGGTTTTGTTGACTGAAGGAAAGACAAAATGTAGAAATATTTTTACTGTTTTAACTGTTTTAAAGAATATAGAAAGAATTTTTACTATTCTTGAATGTTGTATTAATGTTTATTGCTCCGTTATAATCAGGTTAATACCTGCTTTAAGTACCTACTCGTTTTATAAGCCCATGAGTCGGACATCGATTTTTCATTCATGTGGACGCACGTACACACATCAAAAAAAGTTTCTGATCACTAGGTTAAGCTGATTATAATTGTTGTTTAATTGAATTTTATCAAAAAAAATCTTTGTTGTGTGTTTTCTTTAGATATTTTTTTTTTTTAGGTGTTAAAATCATCAAATGGGCGGAAGAGACTGTCAGGCTCTTACTGACTAAAATCCACCCGTGTTCCTTCGGATGCCCTTTACGTTCCGGGGCCGCGGTATCCTGGGTAAAGAAAAAAACCCGCGACCCTAGCAGGCATTTGGCGCGAAACAAGACGCGCCACCGACCCGGGCTTGGTCCTCGGTCGGACAGCGAGCTACCCATGACTCACCGTCCGCAAGCCCGCTCCGCCGCTGTGCCCTCTGCTGATCAGAGGGACACGCGTTAGAGCGTCCACACGACAGGCTATTCGCATACGGGCAAAGATAGCCCAGAAGAGTTTTTGCCCGCATCCCAGGGTGCACCGGCCCGAAAAACTGGTCTTCCCCCCGGCCGTATCCGAGATGGACCTCCAGTCCAAGAGCGCACGTGGAGGTTTCCTGTCTTTAGATACTTAAGTAGAAATATCAATAATAAGAATCTAAAAGAAGAAGGAATCATTATACTTATAGGTAATCTACCGTAACAAAAAAGATTAAGCAGGTACCTACCTACTATTTCTAAAAGTTATCGCAAACTTATGTGTGTACCTACCTAGGTAGTATTCATATCGTTCTTGCTTTATAAAATTCGACAACCTAATCAGTCAGTCATAATCAGTGACCAAACTTCCTGAGTAGATTACGCGGACATTTTTTTAATAGATATTAACTTATTTAGGGTCTTTTGATCATATCTACATGTCTGTCAGCCCTATCGTGACACATACACTAAGCGCGCGAGTTGAATGCAGAGCTTAGGAATGCGGTAGTGCTGTTGACAAGGATGGCAAAGTACTACACTGCAGGCGCGTGAGGTGGGGCGTGCGGGTAGCGGGGGGCTCTTCACCTCAGACCCCGACTGCATTCAACTCGCGCGCTATCTGTACACAGTCATCTAACTATGAAAAATAATTCTATCTAATCTTACTAATATTATTCATTCATGTGAACTTTGTGAGGATTGATGGATGTAGGTATGTTTGTTACTTTTTCACGCAAAACTACTGAATGGATTTGGATGAAATTTGGTACACAAAATAGTTTATAAGTAGGTTACGGGCGAAGCTGCTAGATGTAGGTAGATAAAATATTTAATCAGTGCAGTAAGATACAAAGCTATATATTAAGGATACAATACAATCTACACTAATATAATAAAGAGGAACAAATTGTGTGTAATAAATAAACTCAAAAAGTACTGTGCAGATTTCAATTTGTTTTCATTGTTCGAAAACTACATTCACCCTGATTATATTACTAGAAAAGATAAATACACCCGTGCGAAGCCGGGACGGACTGCATTATAGTTATATTCCACAACTGTCACACAACGCCATCTAGTCCCAAGCTAAAGCAGAGCTTGTGTTATGGGTACTAGACTACTGATAAACATACTTATATATTTCTAAATACATACATATTACAGATATACACCCAGACACAGAACAAATGATCATGCTCATCACACAAACATTTGTCCTGGGTGAGATTCGAACCCACGACCGGGGCATAGCAGTCAGGGTACCTAACCACTAGACCAACAGGCCAGTCAAAGTTAAAAAAGTCATAAACACAAAGAACTTGAACTAACTTAAACTTGAAAAGTCACTTAAAAATGTAGAAAGTAAATTATCATAATTACATAGGTACCTTATGATGCATATAAGCTATGACATAATCGCTTATTCAGTGTTTGTTTTGTCACGACGAGAAAATGATTCAGGAATCCGTGAAATATGTGTGACCAATCGATTCGGTGATAAGAAATGAAGCCCAGCTGAAAACCATTCATAAATGTTTTCTATGACTTGAGTGGTATGTATTTATATAATCCTTGAAAAGCAGAAGAGGACACAGTGTTTTTTTTTTAGTCAGTAAAATCTGACATCCTTGTCGTTTCCAAATAAAATCTGACTTTTCGTTTCCCCGGTTGGAGGAACTCCACAAGGATTACACAAGGTTGTAACAAACGGGAATAGCCTTTTTTCACATCCTATTTTTTTATTGAGTTGTCATCTCAACGAGTCCACTTTACTACTATACATTTTTCCTATGGTATTCTCTCCCACACATTCGGCCCAGTTTACCACTACTGGAGGCCAATCGCGCTAATTTGAAACGTCTGCAAACGTAAACGATAACGTTATGGTTCGATTGCAACAGTGGTTACGTTTCCATTCAGTTTTTCTGATTTTGGTATTGCGTTATAAGTTCAAACGCTAACCAAAGTTGGAACGTTGCGTAACTAAGTCTATCTTTTAAGTTTTTCCTTTTGATTTCGGCTACATCTTATTTATGAGATTTCTCCAATAAACCTATGTAGGCGTACATAGTAATGTTGTTATTTTTTCAACATTTTCACTAAGAATCACTTCACAACAAAGACAAAACACTCCAACGATGCAGTAACGATCCTAAAAAAGTAGCGTCCCATCAACTTTACGTTTGACAACGGTTACGTTCCAGCTACGATCGCGGTGCGTCTCGACTTGCTGTCAAACGCTGTCAAAATTTTAGCGCGATACGAAACGGTCAAAAAGTTGTGTTATGGTAGCGGTTCACGACATTTACTTAAACAATGACACAAATTCTGCATTCAACGACTTTCATGAGCTGGTGTGTCTATTTTATGATCTTTGTTTCCCCAAAATAAGAGTAAAAATTAACTGTAATAATAAAAATACGCAAAAGTGGATTAGTAAAGGTTTGAGACAAAGCTGCAAAACTAAACGTAAGCTACGGTATCGGTACTACAAAAATAAAAATGTTAGTAATAAAACTACATATAATAATTACTCTAGTCTGTTAAAGAAATGTATATATAATTCAAAAAAGAATACAAATATAAAATATATTGAAACACACGACAATAAATGTAAAGCCACATGGACTGTCATTAAAAATGAAATAAATAATAACACTCACAAAGACAACATAGAGTTTATACGATTAAATAATACTGTAATTACAGACCCTGTACAAATGGCCAATATTTTCAATGAACATTATGTAAATTTAACGCATGTACAAGGGAGCACACATCAAAATCAAAATATATACAAAACTACGTGTGATAACTCAATGTTTCTAAGGCCAATGTTGGTTAACGAAGTACAACAGGAAATAATGTCTCTGTCTAACACCAGGTCGGAGGGCTATGATGAAATAAGTACAAAAATTATAAAGGCTTGTAGTACTGAAATTACTGCTATTCTCACTCATTTGATAAACATGTCATTTTCTCATGGAACCTTTCCTGATAAACTAAAATTGTCTTTAATAAAGCCTTTATTCAAAAAGGGCGATAAGTGTGACATCAATAATTATAGACCTATAACTTTAATACCCATATTGTCTAAAATTTATGAAAAATGTATGCATAAAAGATTAACTAATTTCTGTAACAAGTTTCAAATTATAAGTGACAAGCAATTTGGATTTCAAAAGAATAAATCTACATCGTTGGCTATTTTTTCTCTTATGCAAGCTATACTTTCAAATATTAATAATAATCACATTACTACTGGCTTGTTTTTTGATCTATCGAAAGCCTTCGATCTGGTGTCACATGAACTATTGCTGAAAAAGCTGGAGTCTATTGGGATTAGAGGACCGGTGCTCCAATGGTTTTCGTCCTACTTAAGTAATAGGAAACAACGTGTGGTCGTCAATAAAAAAAATGACAAAACTAATGACTTAATAACCTACTCATCGGAATATAGAGATAATAAATTAAGGAAGCGTACTGGGCCCAATATTATTCCTCATTTACATAAATGACATCATAAAAATTACCAACCATAAATGCATATTATTTGCTGACGACATATCCATTATAGTGACATCTAACAAAAAACATAATACCATTCGAGATCATGAACTAGACATTAACAATACGATTGACAAATTACTAAACTGGCTCGACATTAACAATTTAAAGATAAATCTAGACAAATCCGTTTACATTCAATTTAATAAATCAAATAATTATAAAAACGACATTAAACTCAACATAAATAAAATCAATGAAGTAAGTCATGTAAGATTTTTAGGAATAATAATAGATAAAGATATAAATTGGAAAGAACACATAGATAATGTTAGCACTAAAATCAATAAATTTGTATACGCTTTAAAACAAGTTAAAAATGTCACTAATATAAAAACTGCTGTAATGTCTTACCACGCATACGTCGAATCAGTACTCCGTTATGGGCTAGTAATGTGGGGTAATAGCACCGACTTCCGTAGAGCCTTCATCGCTCAGAAAAAGTGCATGAGGTCAATTTGTGGTCTAAAACCTGACGAATCATGTCAACCGATATTTAAGAAACTTGGTTTGTTACCGTTACCGTCACTTTATATTTACGAAATATGTATGTTTGTAGTTAAAAATAAACATTTATTTAAGACTGCTAATGATGTGAATCCTCGGAACAGACGAGATCCCTATAAATTAGTGTTGAGTGATCTGCCTAGACTAGCTAAATACAATAATAACTGCCTTGCAATGTGTGTTCGCATTTATAATAAAATACCGAGGCATTTTAAAACACTGCGGACAACATTATTTAAAACAAAATTTTATAAATGGTTACTCGATCATAGTTTTTACAGCATAAAAGAATTTATCGATAAAAAATTTTGATGTATAAAATTTCATTGTTGGTGCATCCTTATATTTGTTGGTGCATCCTTATATTTGTTAACCTTAAAATTTTGCTTGCTTTGTCCTATCTTAGCTAAACATGTTTGTGCCATATAAATTAGTATTTAACACCATTGTATACCATGTTTTACGCAAATAAATACTTTATTATTATTATTATTATTCAATTGCGATTTCGTTGAAAAAAAATAGCGCGATTGGGCTCCTGTTCCGACTCCGTGTAAACTGGGCCGCGGACCAGAGGCTAGTTTCTCCCTAAGCCTGAAAAACTACGACTGTCAAAAACACTGACGTCAGTATACGGCTGTATACTGGGGTGCGTTTAAGTCAACCATCCAGTTTGAAATTTATACGAATTAAACGTTAAACACCCCGTTCAAGTACACCGAGAGGTGAAAAATTAAACGGACTAAAATTTTATATGCCCCGTTCACGGTCGTCCACTGGTATAAGTTTTCACCTACTAGGATAAATCTTAGCGACCTTTTTACCTCGCTAAATTTTATCCTGCTGTCAGACTTTGACATGGAGCTGTTTGCTCAATTCGCTCTCTAGAAACAAATATGTGTAACAAGTACTTATTTTATCACCTCTTTGAACTTTATTTGTGTGTGACAAGTAAATAAGATTTGAAAAAAATTAGAATATTTAATAGCAAGCTGGGCTGTCAATTGAATTTGACAGTTAAACCTATGACTCCGTTCAGCGAACTCTCGTTAGTTTAATATTTATCTGGATGGTTGACTTAAACGCACCCCACATGTCAATGTTTATTGATGCTTTTGCAAGATATTTTTTTATATAAACCTGCCATAGAGGTGACAAACAAGCGTAAATGCCGTCTACTGGAAAGCTGTCACCATAGTCTATGGACGCATGCAACACCAGAGGTATCGCTTGCTCGTTGTTGACCTTGCAATTTATATTTCGGCAATAATGTGTAAACCCGAGAGGCTCATACGTTTTGTCTAGCCCGGTTTCCACTGCGAGCGGAACGGACCCATTAATGACTTCGTTAAACTCGCAAGCGCAAACTTCATACTTGCATTTCCACCAACAAATAGTTTTTACGTTCCCAGAGCTAGCTCATTTTTACTCTTTTCACCTGCTGAGCCATTAATGTGTCCGCTCCGTTTGCAATGTAAACCGGGCTTAAGGCAAACCCCAAATAAATTAAGTATTATATTGGGAACGGTCGTCAAAGATCCATTCAATCTTTTGGTGTTTTTTTTTTTTGTGATAGGTTAACATCCATCAGATTTCTTTTTCCCATTTGCCTTTTTCAATATAGATATTAGTTAGATAACCGGCAAATCAATATAAACCAATGTTTTTCCTGGTTCAATAAGTAAACATGGTTAATACTCGTATGTTTGTAATAAGTAAGATTTTTCATTGGAAGTCAAACCAAAATTAGAATGTACGTTTATTTTTGTAATTATCACGTGTTTTTCAGCCGGTTCTTTAACATAAATGCAACACTTAAAATAATGCTAATCAACAATTGAATCTTGTTTGGAACTTTTGAATTCATAAAACCTTCGTAATTCTATTTATGGAGCTATTAAGATTAATAGAGACAAGTTACGACAACAGAACACAAATTTGTCTTTAACAAATTACCACTTTATGCTCTAAAGCATGAAGTCGAAAATCTTTTAAAGATAAAATATGTAGTTGGTCAGGTTCTGGGTGGGTGTAATGAGGTCTGACCTTTATGGTGTGTCGTCGTGTGACCCATAAATAGTGCGATATTGATACAAAACGTCAATAGGTGCGCGTGCGTCCACACAGAGCGAGCAGCCTCGCGAGGCATTTGCTTCGCGCGGCAAATACCTCGTGAACTGCCTGCTCTGTTATGGACGCGTCTATTGTTTCACGATGGAGCTGCGAAGGCACGAAACAATATACGCGAGCAAAACAAAAGCCGACTCTAGATGGCTCGGGCGCTCGGTCGATCACCTGCGGCAAAACGCGTGCTTTCCTCGGCCGAGACACGTCCACACTAAACAAGCTGCCTAGCGAGGCTGCTCGATCTGTGTCGACGCACCTAATCAGTCAACTAGTCAGTATCTTCAGAGAAACATAAATAAACACTACTTACTTTTTACAATCCCAGCATCTGTACCAATACCAAATCTGGCCTTGCGCACATCTTCCACTATTTATAACATTCCTTTTCATCCTTCCCAACAGCATTGGTTCATTTTCTTGTTCCAATTTTTCGGTTATATTCAATAAACATTTTCCAAACAATTCAAGACATTTCACATGAGATAAATATCTAGAGTCTTCTGCTTTAGAATTGCTGAATGTTAGCAAAAATGCTGTGCAAAATATGAGCAGAAGATATTTCATTTTTTAATTCACGTAAAGTAAAGAATACCACACGACACATTCGTTCACAATGTGAGCAACTCAGGTAATAAACAAGACTTTACAATAGGTATGTGATGTCACCGGGCAATCGACAAATCAGTGAGGAGTATGCACGATGTTTGAACATTATATCGATACCGTAATCATAGACGTTTCTAAGGTCGTATTCAATATGAGGTCGATCCATCTTTTAAGACAGTATCGAATAGTATCTCAATATCATCCTCTAGGCTCTAGGATTCGCGACACTTTTAGTTTGTCTCACTCTAGGATTTTTTTATGTATCGTCTATATTTTTAAACACAGCGCCCAGGAGAAGCGCATGTACGCGCTGTAAACGAAATTTTATAACAACTTTGTAACATACGCATACGGGGCGGTCGTGAAACGCGCGTCTACAGCGCGCAGATACGTCGACATGCGCTGTAGTCGCTCGTAGCTAGTAAGCTTAAAAACAACAACGTGAATTGCATGCCACTAAAACGCACTTCAAAAGAACTTTGAACTCTCTTCATGCGCGCATTTATTTATATATTATGGTACCTAAAAAACTGCAAGCAATCTGACAAAGCCCATATAATCGTCTGCCGCGGTCACGGAACTTTCCAAAACTCCAAACGGGTAACCGTGACCCTGGAACGTAAAGGACAAAGACAACACAAGGACATTTATTCGTAGAAGGGACTATTGAAAGAACGCGGTAGATTTTGGTTTGGTGACATATTTTTAATTTTACGCAACTTGTATCGATATTTCGATACTAAAAAATTATCGTATTGGATCGTACGTCACTAGTAAAGGCGTAAGGTCGCGTGCTACACTGCCACAGGCGCCATTATTTACAATCATATTTCATGTGTAATATTTATAGTGTG
This sequence comes from Agrotis ipsilon, assembly GCA_028554685.1. Classification (NCBI taxonomy): domain Eukaryota; kingdom Metazoa; phylum Arthropoda; class Insecta; order Lepidoptera; family Noctuidae; genus Agrotis; species Agrotis ipsilon. Next base: position 14,221,027 of record CM052969.1, on the reverse strand, counting down.
ACACATTGGTATTTGTGTAATCAAACAGTTTATTCCGATATGTTTACCTTAGAGGCAATTCATACTAACCAAATAACCAAACCACGATAAAAATAATCTTATTAATCAGTTGAATAATGTTCTGATGTGTCATGTCAACATCTTAGCCATCGTTTCCGTGGGAGTCATTTCGTGAAATATAACGGAAGTGGGACAGGATTGGCTAAATTAAATAGCGGGCGCGGTGGCAGACTGAGCCGACAGGTAGCAACTTTTGCCATGGTCTGCCATAAGTTGAGCGAAGGTCAAGCTACGCCTAGGTCTATCTTTGGATGGGTCACCAAAGATAAGAAACTTTTTACAAGGTCTGCCTGTGAATCCGGGGTCGCGGGACTTATTTCCATTACCGTGACCCCGAAACATAAAGGGCTATTGAAGGACACCGTGGATTTTAGTCAGTACAAGTCTGACAGTCCCTCCCGACCTGCCCGGGGTGGGAGGACTCATTTGATAATTTTACCAAAAAAAAATGTCTGCCTGTGGATAAGTGAACCTCTTGTCACATACTTACCAAGAACAACCCCATAACGGTCGATTTTCCCAATACCACCTACGTCCTAAAAAGAACTCATGTAACATGTGAAACTCTTGGTACTTGTAGTAACAAAGTTTTATACAATAGTGTGAGTGAGTATGTGTGTGTGTGTGTGTATTGGGTGTGTGTACGTGCGTGTGGGTGTGTGTGTAAATGTGTATGTGAATAAGTTTCTTATTAACAAGGTGAGATATCTGTACCGTCAGCACGAGTTTTCAGTATTTGAGACGTAAAGTAAACTGGAACTTTGACGACTTCAAATTGACAATTTTCGAGGAAAAAAATGGTTCCTTCTTTGCACACCAGAGGCGCTGTTCCATATTTCATACAAGAAACGCTGTAAATACTGGAAAAACTCTGTAAAGTAAAATAGTGAAAACTCGTGCTAGGGGTACAGTACCCCTAGCACGAGTTTTCACTATTTTCTGCTCGTGCTGACGGTACTGATCCTGTACATCGTATGCGACAACTGTGCTAGCCTCTAGTGTTTTTTCAGAACGTCATATTTTATTATATTGTGAGCAGTAATAGCCCAGTGGTATCGGTCCCAACTTACGAATTGTAGGTCGTGGGTTCGATAATAATTACAGGGAAAACCGAATAACAGTTGACTCAATCTGAGAATCAAATCCAGGAACTTGAGCTTGCAGTAGTAGCGGATAGATACCGCTTGATACTAAGTGGCATTTTGGTTTAGTAAAGCTATTCGAAATCGGATGGCGCTATGGATTTAGTATAGCTTCTCGACACCAGAGAGCGCTACAGTTTTGGTGCAGCTATTCGACACTTGGTGGCACTAGACTTTATAGTAAAGTCACTTGACACTAGATGGCGCTATAAAATTTGGTACAGCCACTCGGCGCTAGATGGCGCTGTAGCTTTAGTACAGCTATTTCATGCTAGATGGCGCAGCAAATTTGGTACAGCCACTTGGCACTAGGTAGCGCTAAATTCGCTAAATTTGGTACAGCCACTTGGCACTAGGTGGCGCTAAATTCGCTAAATTTGGTACAGCAACTCGACACCAGATGGCGTTGCGGCTATATTACAGCTATTCGACGCTAGGTGGCGCAACATTTTGTTCAGCCACTCGGCACTAGGTAGCATTAAAAGTTCTGCTACTCGACACTAGATGTCGCAAAAGCTTTAGTACAGCTACTGAACACTAATAATTTATAATCGCTATGGATTAAGTACTTCTACTGGACACTAGATGACGCTATATATTAAATTTTTAAATGAAATGGATTCGGATAGTATTAACTGACAATGTGTAAAACTGAAGATTTGTTCCAAAAAAACACAGTCGCAATGTCATGGAGAAAACCGAAACACCCGCACGAAATTAAGTGCTGTGTACAGTTGTAATTCAAGTGCAGTTTTTAAAATGTTTTCATGTTAACAAGTCTTAACTATAACTACTCTGTATTCTGTAACTGTACCTTTCTATAAATAAACAAATAAAAATCTCGGTTCAAATTGGCCACCGTAAAATAATCAGGAAGACAATAAGAAAAACCAGCCAATTGCGAATCGGCCTTACGCACGAAGGGTTCCGTACCATTATCTATAAAACGGCGAAAATTTAAATGTCTGTTAGCAGTCACCATATTTTTTTTATAGTTTGTTTTAGCGAGCGGCAATATAAATACATCATCTGTGAAAGTTTCAACTTTCCAAATACATAAATCCCGGTTCATGAGATAAAATCTGTCGTCTGACAGAAAGTCTCACAATTACCTACTCTATGGTTGCGAAGCCCTAAAATTCAGAAAGCTATAACTAAAATAAATAGGCGTAGGTATTGTTTTAGTTTACTTTTTAATATTTACTCATAAAAATACTGAAATATCTCCTTATGCTATTTAACAACTCCTTAGAAACTAATTTATGTACAAATACAACATTTTAATCTTTATTCAACACAGTTCACAGCTCTTAAGACTCATGAATTTTATTCATAAGTAATATTTTTTATCTAGCATTACGTATATTTTTTTCTTTTTCGTCATTAGAGTACATTCACTCGCACTCATCCTGGATGGGACACAGTGGTGATGCGTGGTGTCGTCTCTATACGTAGTATACGAGCTATTATTTTAGCTCAATATCCGTACGTTAAAGGTTCTAAGTGCGGTTAAATTCCACATCACAAACGATACGGCACGTTAACAACAATTAGAAAATTCACACTATTATTCTACACGATCAATTAAAAAATTAAGTATTCGAATCTATAAACATAACCTAAAACTAATTATCACAGATAGGCTTGCTAACACAATTATGCTAGGTTGTTTCACGATGCTACCAGATGTCTGTCTTCGATCATCTGGCGAGCAGTTCTCATGCTGATCGTCACCCATGCACATAGCATAGGCCATGATATGAGGTACCACGCTTTGTTCGTAACTCGCAGTGAAGAGATGCTGCCAGGGTCCTGATGCGAACACAGCAACGTCTTCCCCACCATGGGTCTCCGAATCAAGAGGTACAAGACTCGGGTACGCGTAATTAAGGTCACCTGCAAAAATAAGATAGAATTCAGTCAAAAAGGTGTGCCACTAAGATTATTTTACCACGGTTAGGGTGGCGCAGTGGCTGAGCTGCTGCGCTGCGTGTCGCAGATTCGATTTCCGGATTGAACAAAGTAGGGAGAACAATTTCTAAAAAAAGAATTTTGCAAGTCGGTCCAGGCGTCTTTGAGAAATCGGGGAAGATATTATGTTTTCGAACTACTTTTATATGCACGAGTGAATAACAAAACTGACAATTCTTATACGTTTGCCAGTAAGGATCACGATCAAACCTAGTTATTATTTTATTCCACTATATTATTATTCATTTGAGATACAACTCGTTTCTGCCGGAGCTGAGTGGTTTTTTACCCTCCTTTATACCCATAGCAAGTGAAAAAAAAACTAGAAAAATAAGTTAAAACTTACGCGCTGTGAATTCACTTTGCAGAGTCACATCAACCCTCGTACCGTCGTCTCCAATGGAGTGGGCTTTCCCATTCGCGTAGCTTATAGTAGTGTAGGGTTTCCCATCTAATCCAGAAGCCGTGTCCACAGTTCCAAGAATGTCGTTTCCTCTGGAAGGGTACCCAGCAACGGTCATCGTGTGGGCGTGGTCGGAAGAGACGACTATCAAGGTGTCTTCCTCATCAGTTAAAGCCTTAGCTTTCTTGACTGCTTTGGAGAACTCCACGGTCTCATCCAGGGCTAAATGGGCCAGGCTGTCGTGATGCGCATGATCTATTCTGCCACCTGGGGAAGGAATAGGAAATGAAAACAGGACTATTGAACCGCTATGTGTGAAATTTCCAAAGAGATAAATAGCGGTCAGAGCAGTGGTGGCCCAGTGGTATCGGTCGCGACTTACGAGTTGTAGGTCGTAGGTTCGAACCCCGTCAGGCACATTACTTTGTGTAAATTATTTCGTCATCACTGCTCTCAAAACGGTGAAGGAAAACATCGTGAGGAAACCGGCATGTCCTAGAACCAAAAATTCGAAGATATGTGACATCTACCAACCCGCAATGGGCCCGCGTGGTGGATTATGGCCCACTCCCTCTCTCAGAGAGGAGGCCTGTGTCCCAGCAGTGGGAACGTTATAGGCTGTTGATGAAATAGCGGTCCTAATAAGCACGGGTGGCGAGACTGTCTCACCTGGTAACGGCGGCCCTGGTACATAAAGGGCTATTGATGGATCACCGTGGATTTTAGTCAGTACAAGTCTGACAGTTCCCTACTGTTACTGTTTACTGTACTGCCCAGAACTCAGGATAATTTTACAAAGCAAAAAAAAGGATCTCTTTTAATTATTTAGGCACAAAGATTCATAGAAAAATAGGTACCTACTTAATAAGTAAAATGGGCTATTGTTTATAATGCCGTTCTTTCAATTGCTTCTTGCGTTCCAGATTCTCGTTACCAATACAGACGGTCCCGTAACACCACCTAATCCGCCCCTTATCCAATCCTTCGATAAATCTTAGTGTAATAATAATACCTACCAATATTATAATAATTCATTTACCTTCAACAAACAAGAAATATCCATTAGGATTTCTGCTAAGCATTTTGATGGCAACCTCCACCATTTCTTCAAGAGTAGGTTGGTTTTGTGCCTTCAAATGATACTCCATGTGGTCGTCACGGAATAACCCTAATAGATATTCCGGCAGGTCATCTGAATTGAACACCTGGAAGAACAAATTTTAATGCAGTATTTTCAACGTATTTCTTTGTAAATGTGAATCTTTCTAAACTGATTTTAGATCGATAATGTATATTTTCAAATTTTATACTAGTTGTTCTCCGTGATTCCAACCCCACTGCTCAGCTCCTTTTGGTCCTTGCGTGATTTTATAGAGTCTGTCTCCACTACCAACACATTTTTTTAACTATTATTACAGGTATATAACACAATTGAATAGCGAAGCAAACAATGTTTCAATTGAACCTGTATTTTTTTTTAGATTAGCGCGTTCAACTAAACTACCCCTTCAATTTTATATTATAATCGAACTAGTATAGATTATTTTACATCGCACTTTTTTTCTAAACATGTAACGTTGTAGAATTTAAGTGTGTGTGTAGATGTACCATTAATCATAATATCGTGCGCTGCATGTCGTGTCATTCAATTCTCGCACGGAATAAATACTTGTATAGTTTACAGATCCGGGTCAGTAACCAGTTACTGGGTGAGTTTAAGTTTCCACGATACAGGATATTATTTAAAGTGTAGGGGCAACGTTATTGTACATACAAGAATGGTGCTAGCTCCTTGAAAGCATACTCTAGTGTTGTTACTGTTTAGATCCGATCCTAGCTTAAATTTTACCAATAAAACTTGTTTATTTTATCCACTTAGGTCTTAAAATGGCCAAACTTACCTTCAAAAGTTCCAATCTGTCGGTGACATATTGATGAGTAGCATTCATCTGCTGTTTATCGACATGCCACAGTTCCGTGAGATCCACTCCATCCAGCCTCTTGCCTTTATTGCCGACGACACTCGTTACGTTGGGCAAAAACTCACGACGTCCACCGCCCATGATGACCTTAAATATAAAATAAAATGACTGTGAGGATTACGATGTAAATTTCCTCGATTCTCCGCTACAAAGGAGAATTGGAGACCAAAAGGATTGAAAGAAGAATTGAAATATTAATAGCTTAAGTAGTCTATGCAATTCTTCTAAGAGGGTTGATGGAAATTTGAATTCAAATTTCAATCGGCACTGAGTTTAGGCCTTCAAAATAGTTCTTAATTTTCTGTAATGTTTTATCCACCCATTACTAAATGCTCATTCGTTTGTGGACTAGCACAAAATATACAATCCAGAGTGATTAGGTATTCTTTGCTCCGAGCTATAGGCTGAAATGATGATGATGACGTCAGCCATAGCAGCCCAAGGCAAATGATGTACCTTAAAATGTCTTCCAGGGCTGTTAGTGACGAGTTGATAGGCAATATCTCTGCAGCCTGCAGCCAGGCACTCTGTAGGCACATCTGCATCTGACTCCCAGTTCCTCTCCGAAGAGTGTGCATACATGCCAGCTGGTGAAGCGTGGGTCACTCGTGTTGTCGTCACTAGACCTTGAAAGATAAGAGTTTATGGGCATTTTTATAAAAATGTCACGATTTTTTTATTATTACGAAGCATATTGGTGTGATGGGAGTAAAATAAGGTATATTCGTATATTTTCAGACAGACTAAAATAAATACCAAGACGTGACAAAAAACTAATATAAAATTAAGACTTTCGATTGAAGCACTCTAAGAAAATTTCAAATAATTTATTGTCTATTTTTAAGTAATTTACTTTCTTTGTGTAACTACAAATAAAATAAACTAAATACTAACTATTAATACTATTTTTAAGTAAGAATTTATAATTGTAGCATAACAATAACAATATTTAAATAAGCCTAGCCATAAAATCGTGATATAAGTACCATTTAAAAAAAAACTGCCTATCTTTCTCAAAAAACATTTTGAATTATTAATATTTTAGGATAGTGATAACATTTTAGTTCATCACCATCTCATAATATCGCACGAAACGTAATATAAGATGAATGGCTGCCTATTGTCTTCACTAATATCACCGATTGTTCCATTTTTGTGGTCCATAATTAATAATTATACGTCAGACTGTCCCCGTTTTCTGTTCTAACCATTGACATTATTTTACCATATCACTCAAACGCTGACTGACCACTCAAACTGATGAAAGAATTCAGTTAATCCAAAGATTATTAATTCCTACAAACAATTTTCTACAATAAAAGTTCAGATATTGACGAAAAATGAACATAACATTTCAGATCACATTCGTATTAATACTTGTCCTAGTAGGTACAGTTTGTAATTTGCCGACAATCTGACATCCAGTCTTACCAAAGGATGTCCCGAGTCTCGGTAGGTAGCCGGGACGTGTTGGTCAGACAGGCAGACGCTCTACATAAAATACTGATACTAACTACCACAATTTGTCAAAACGGACAAGCATCTATGATATTTTTCTATTTAAAATTATTAGGTACAGACGCCAGTACATCAGCCTACCTCATTCTGTCAAATTTCTTAAATAGATTTTCAATCTTATCACAATAGTTGTAGGTTAATGTTTGATTGGTAAAGTCAAAGTCAAATCTTTTATTTCAATTAGGCCATCAAAGAGGCACTTTTAAACGTCGAATTAATAAAAAATCGAATTATTAAAATTTGACAGCTTGGGGTGGGGTGACTTCCAGGCGTCTGTACATACAATATTATTTAAAACTAGCTGACCCGGCAAACTTCGTACCACCTCTTTTTCTTACCGTTTAAACTTTAAACCTTCTCTGGATTTCCAGAAATAAATTAAAACAAAATTATCCAAATAGGTCCAACCGTTTTCGAGTTTTAGCGAGACTAACGAACAGCAATTTGTGACAGGCCTGTTGGTCTAGTGGTTAGTGACCCTGACTGCTATGCCGGAGTTTGTGGGTTCGATTCCCACCCAGGACAAAATGTTTGTGTAATGAGCATGATCATTTGTTCTGTGTCTGGGTGTAATTTATCTATAATATGTATGTATTTAGCAATATATTAGTATGTTTATCAGCTGTCTAGTACCCATCATAACACAAGCTCTGCTTAGCTTGGGACTAGATGGTGTTGTGTGATAGTTGTGTAATATTATTATCTATTAATTTCTTTTTTTAACTAAGATTTTCAAAACATACAACTTACCAACATCCAGTCCATGATCGAAGGCCCATTGTCCAATAGAGGGCGTCCAATTCGGCTCGTGTAGTTGTGAGTAGCAGGAGGCCCGTGTGACGTTGCCGTCTAGCCCGATCACTCCATACTTGGTCTTCACACCGGTGAGGTAAGCTGTTGCAGTGCACGCCGAGTCCGGAACTTGGGCGTCTAGGCAGTATGTCTGAAAGTAGAATAAGTTTTTTAAGTAACAATTGAATAATAAACTGATTATTATGAGAAGTTTTCTTTTAAGAGTATTAAAAAAGTAAAAGTAGTTTCCAAGAACTATGTAGATGGCGTTGAACTGACTACGTTACTAGATGTATGCCTTCATTTTTGCACAAATCCACGAGGCACAGACTTCTCTTCTTTTCCTCTTGGGACATTTTCTTTATTACGTGGAAAACTCATAAATTAAAAGGACTGGTAAATGTATATTTTTTTCTTTTTCCTTGTTGTTATTTATTTCCAAATGTCAATGGTGTGATGTGATGTGAAAATCTCAAAATTACAATCAAGTGAAAAAAATAAAAAAATTAGGACGTTCCGTTCATTGCAGTAACATACCAAGTTCAGCGCCATCTATCCATTGACTAGGGAAAAAATAAAAATAAAATCCTTCATTGACGCCACGGTTGGCGCAGTGGCTGAGAGATCGACTGCAGTGCAGCGTATCGCAGGTTCGATCCCCGCACCGAACAAATATTTGTATGATCTGCAAGTAGTTGTTCCGGGTCTAGGTGTTTGTGTATGTGTGTTTCTATGTTTGCAAACGCACCCACGATATAAGAAGAAATTATTAGTGTGGGGCAACTTTAAAAAAATGAGCAAATAAGTGATGGTGATTGGTGCCCTAATGGTAACGGCTCTTATCAAATTGCAACTTTGTGTAATTTAAATTTCATCATTACTGTTCTCGAAACGGTGAAACATTGTGAGAAAACTGATATGTTACAGTTTCCTCAAGTCAGTTTCTATGACATCCTAGAAATAATAATTCGAAAACCACTTGACTGTCATGTCACCAACCCGCACTAGGCCCGCTGTGTTGATTACAGTCCACTCCCTTTAACAGAGAGAAGGCCAATATCCCCGATGGCAAAATGTGGGTGTTCTATAAGTTCCTACAACTCCGTCTCACTCTTCAGGGGATAAATCATTAAGGACATGATTATAATGTTCAACGACGATATATTACTAGACTACTAATAACAGGCGCCCGATGTCTGTCAACACATTAGGCAAAAAAGTCTTATATCCGTCTTATTTCGACCACTCCTGAGAGCCGTAAGCTACCTTGAGACAGAACAGACCTTGAGTTAGCCAATCACAACGCAGTGCCCCGTCCCCCTCGCTTACGTAGTACCTCAGCGAGTTGACAGAATAGTTTTTGTTCCTTAGATCGTGCATGCGGAGTCTAGTAATATATCGTCGTTGATAATGTTAAATACTTTTTTTTTCATTTCTATAAATCAATTTAAATTTAATATCTCTCAAGATTTGTAAGAAGACGGATATACAGACGCCAGCATCCGTGCCAGCAGGTCAACCTTTCCCAATATGCCAAATGCCATTCCAATATTGTGTTAAGGTTGAAAATCTATTAAAGTTTGACATATCGAGGTAATTTGATGTTCTGGCGTTTGTACAGTCAGCATCAAAAGTCCGTTCTGATTTTTAAAATTGCCGTACACCATAATAATATGTAATAATACGATGTACAGCGATTTTGAAAATCTGAATGTGGTCAGTAACTTTGGATGCTGACTGTCCATCGGGTAATTAATAATAATAATATTCCACAACTGTCACACAACGCCATCTAGTTCCAAGCAAAGCAAAGCTTGTGTTATGGGTACTAGACAACTGATAAACATACTTATATATTTCTAAATACATACATATTATAGATAAATCAACACAATTTGTTTTCACCTCACATAATTTGCTTTCCTGTGACCTCGCACGGAGGTCCACTGCTGGCCTAACAATGATTTAATTGCCGTGAAAATAATACGGTACGCTTCCTTCCTCTCATTGTTCGATAATATGCATGTCACTGTACTTGACAATGGTGTAGTTGAGATCTTATTCGTCAAGATTAGACAGCGATAAATCTCGAGTCAGATGTAGTCATTTGTCTCAGGGACTTATTCGTCAACTCGCCCGCAATTAACTCGCTCGCTCAGGCGAGTTGGCACCTTCCGATTTTACCTATTTTTGTTGTCCTCAACTCGCAACTGACCGAAAAATGGTACAGTCATCTATAAAAGTGTTATAATAAATTAATATAAAAACCTATTTTATAGTATGAGGCGCTGAAAGATTTGAGTTAGAATATTTGTAAACGTACCCACGATATAGGAGAAATCCCAAGCGTGGGGCAAAGACACAGGGCAGACTCGTTATATATCTGGTATTTTTATTAATTGTATTTTTGTAAAAACAGTGTAAAATACCTGTATACGAAGTACCTTTATTTAATTATTTAAATACCACCTTTTCATTCAAGCCTAGTACTTTTGTGATAAATAGATTTTGCCCAAAATTTGTATGTTGAGACAGAACTGTTAAAATTAAAAATATCACCTTGATTTTATGCAGTCCTAGTACATTTTTGGGTATTGAGAATTCGCCGAAAGAAATTTTTAGTTTTGAAGACCGTTCGTTGTGCGGCATGAAAACCTTCAGCATGATTCTGTTCTCCTAGTACTTTTTGTTCCAATTCCTCATTCAATTTCGGCACCAAAACCTTCTTCATGATTCTGTTCTCCTGGTACTTTCTGCTTAGATTTCACATTGAATTCTAACTTTTGAAAAAAAAACTTAATTACTTATGTCTTTGTGCTTACATTTTATTAATGATCTCGAAACAACTCCCTAAGACGACCCCCTTTTTTTTTTTTTTACGTGGTACAATCATCAAATGAGACCTCCCACCCCGGGCAGGGCGAGAGGTACTGTCAGACTTGTACTGACTAAAATCCACGGTGTCCTTCAATAGCCTTTTATGTTCCGGGGTCACGGTGATGGTATAAGACCCGCGACCAAGACGATCCCCTGGCCCTCAATTAACCAACTTTACACGTTTAGTGTCATAAACGTGTGAAGAAGGTTTAATTAAATTAAATGTTAAATTAATAGAAACACTTTTGTAGACGGCTGTAAATACGTCAGATTTTCGCTCAGTTGCGAGTTGACGACAACAATAATAGGTAAAATCGGAAGGTGCCAACTCGCCTGAGCGAGCGAGTTAATTGCGGGCGAGTTGACGAATAAGTCGTCTCAGGACTGTCTATAATTGTAATTGTAACCATGACCCTGGAACGTAAGGGGCAACTAAAGGAACAGGTTGATTTTTTTGTCAGTAAGAGTCTGATAGTCTCTCTTTCCGCTTCATCAAGGGTGGGGGATTAATTTTGTCAATTTAATTCCTTCTTTTTTTTGCGTGGTAAAATCATCAAATGAGTCCTCCCACCCCGGGCAGGGCGGGAGGGATTGTCAGACTTGTACTGACTAAAATCCACGGTGTCCATCAATAGCCCTTTATGTTCCGGGGTCACGGTGATAGAAATAAGTCCTACGACCATCAATTTAATCCCTACTCCTATTATAAATGCGAAAGTAACTCTGTCTGTTACTTTTTCACGCTTAAACCACTGAACTGATTTGGATGAAATTTGGTACAAAGTTAGTTTGAGTGCCGAGAATGGACATAGGATTTTATCCCGAAATTCCCACAGGAACGATAAAAAAACGTTTTGCAAAAGCAAGTAAATCATAAAAATAAGGCTACCATGCACTCTCGTAGCACAAAACGTGTTTTTTTTTTGTCGAAGTTTGAGGTTGTTTAAGTTAAGGTTAAGCCCATATCATCAACCGGATGCGGGCATGCGGGCGGCGAGTAAAAGGCGACTCGCCGCCCGACCATGGACCATGCCCGTGTCGACGGCGCGTCGTGTTCCACGCGCGACTCAAAGAGCTGTCAGCAAAATGACGGGGCCCCCTCATAGAGGGCCAAAGCCTGCCGGGGTCGCGGGACTCATACCATCACCGTGACTCCGGAACATAAAGGGCTATTAAAAAACACCGTGGATTTTAGTCAGTACAAGTCTGACAGTACCTCTCGCCCTGCCCGTGGTGGGAGGTCTCATTTGATGATTTTACCACGTAAAAAAAAAAAAAAAATGTCATCAACCGGATGTAAAGCTAGTCTCCATGACATAATCCAACCGTTGACCGATCTGCGAATCGAACCATCGATCACATGCTCAGCAATCGCTCTTGCGACTACTAGACCTCAGTGTATAGTCGAGAGTTTCGAGCGTTTTCTATTTCTCAGATAGATGATTATTTATCAATCTTTCTACATTCTGTCACTTTGTCTATTCTTCCATCTTCAAAACCCGTTTCTACGGTGTCATGCTATGCGTGTTGGCCTCTTTCGACGTATTTCGACCCTTACGGAATAGGAAGAGAGTGTGACATCAGTCGTGGTACGAGCGACCTCGACGCGTGCGCAAGTCTCCTTGAACGTGACACAGAGCGCATGCGCGGTCAAGCGTGTTACGAGCACGCGTAAATTTTGTATTGTTGATCTGTTTGTATTTAGAATATTATGCTGGGTGTCCTAGTATTTAGTTGTGTGCATTGGGGTCTAGGTTCGGTGTCAATGTAAAGCTTTTTTTTTTCTAACAAAAGGTGAACGTATTTTGTGGTTTTCGTTGAACCCACTGGAGACTTTTCGCCAGAGTCGTTTTTTTTTCACTTATATACTAAAGTTTTTATTATACTAAAACTTGAAACAGTACATTATTGTTTCATCATCATCATCATCATCAGCCGGAAGACGTCCACTGCTGAACATAGGCCTCCCCCTTGGACCGCCACGCCGAACGACAATTCGCCACTTGCATCCATCGGTTGCCCGCGACTCTCACGATGTCGTCGGTCCACCTAGTGGGAGGCCTACCTACGCTGCGTTTTCCGGTCCGTGGTCGCCACTCGAGAACCTTTCTTCCCCATCGGCTGTCAGTTCTACGAGCGATGTGGCCTGCTCATTGCCACTTCAACTTGCAAATTTTACGAGCTATGTCGGTGACTCTGGTTCTTCGCCGAATATCCGTGTTCCGGATTTTATCCCGCAAAGAAACTCCGAGCATAGCTCTTTCCATTGCTCGTTGAGTGACTCTTAGTTTCTCTAAAAGGCCAGCAGTCAAAGACCACGTTTCAGAGCCATATGTAATCACTGGCAACACACACTGGTTAAACACCCTTGTTTTGAGACACTGCGGGATTCTCGATGAGAAGATATCACGTAGCTTCCCAAACGCTGCCCATCCTAGTTGGATTCTTCGGGCGACCTCTTTCTCGAAGTTGGACCTACCTAACTGAACAATCTGTCCAAGGTAAGTATAATGGTCTACAACTTCGAGAGTATCATTCCCAACAACAACCGGTACGGGCGCCACATGGACATTCGACATGACTTTCGTCTTGTCCATGTTCATTTTAAGGCCGACCCGTTGGGAAACGATACTGAGGTCGCTGAGCATAGCATTGAGGTGCTCCAACGATTCTGCCATGATGACTATATCATCGGCAAAACGAAGGTGAGTGATGTATTCGCCATTGATGTTGATGCCGAGTCCGTCCCATTCCAAGAGCTTGAAAACGTCCTCCAACGCGTTCGTGAACAGTTTCGGAGAAATAACGTCTCCCTGTCTCACGCCTTTCTGCAATTGGATTGGTTTCGTGCTCTCTTCCTGAAGTCGGATGAACATGGTGGCGTTAATATACAAACACTTCAATACTTCGATATACCTATAGTCGATATGACATCGTTGGAGGGACTGCAATACTGCCCAGGTTTCGATTGAATCGAAGGCTTTTTCATAGTCCACAAACGCTAAACATAATGGCCGATTATACTCCTCTGTCTTCTGTATAATCTGGCGGAGCGTGTGTATGTGGTCTATGGTGCTAAAACCTTTTCGGAAACCGGCTTGTTCGGGAGGCTGGAAGTCATCAAACCTGCGTTCGAGACGGTTCGTAATGACTCTTGAGAACAGCTTGTAAACATGGCTCAGAAGTGAGATTGGCCTGTAGTTCTTCAACAAGGTGTTGTCACCCTTTTTGAAGAAAAGAACAACCACACTCCCGTGCCATGCTTCTGGCGTAGTGCCTTCGAGTATGACGGAATTAAATAACTTCTGGAGGACTAAAAGTACCGGTTTTCCACCCGCTCTCAGAAGTTCTGTTGTGATTCCGTCATCGCCCGGCGCCTTGTTATTTTTGAGCTGTTTAAGAGCCATTCTAATCTCGTACAGGCTGATGTCCGGGATATCCTCAGTGTAGTGCCGAGTCAGTTTAGCTCTTGCGTCTCGAGCTGTTCCGACACTGGGTTGTCGTGTAGATGTGTATAACTGTCCGTAAAACCTCTCAAGCTCTCTCAGGATCTCCGGTTTCGTCGAAATGATGCTGCCGTCGTTAATTATTATACCATTTATTTACGAATTCTTTGCGAAGACTTTTGAGCCCTGGTTCCGCTCGATCGCCTCTTTGATCCGTGCTGCACTATAGGCACGCAGGTCACGTCGCATTGATTTCGAGATTCGTCTATTGAGTTTGCCATATTCCGACATATCAGCTGAAGATTGCAGCCTCATCTCAGTCCGGTCTTGCATCAACTTGATGGTTCCGTTCGAGAGCTTTTGAGGTTTATTGCGGCGTGGGGTCTTATAGAACTTAGACCCCACAGCTTGGACAGTTTCCACCAACCCATCGTTAATCTCGTCCACAGTTTCGCATTCGGTTAGGCACTGGAAGCGATTGTGCAGTTCGAGTTGGAAGTGTTCGGGGTTCTGGATGTGGGCAGGACCAGGTCGGAGCGTGGACTTCACCAGACGAGACCTTTCAAGCTTCACATTGATATTCAATGTGCCTCTGACGATTCGGTGATCGCTACCGGTTTTTACCCTGGCGATCACAGAGATATCACTGAATATTCGCTTCTTGGTCGTCATGATGAAGTCGATCTCATTTCTGGTAGTACCATCGGGGCTCATCCACGTCCACCTCCTGGATGACCGCTTCTGGAAGTAGGAGTTCATCAAATGAAGCTCTTCCTTTTCCATGAAGTCGACCAGTCGCTGGCCCCTATGGTTTCGCTGCCCATACCCAAATGGCCCCACTCTCAACTCATCGCCATTCCGTGCGCCCACCTTCGCGTTGAAGTCCCCCATAACAACGGTGAAGTATGTTTCGGAGGTATGTATGGCCTCGGATATCTCCTTATACAATGCCTCTACTTCATCATCAGAATGTGTCGAGGTCGGCGCATATACCTGTATGACCTTCAGCGAATACCGGTTGGTTATTCTGAGTATAAGGTATGCTACCCTGCTCGACACACTGTCGACCTTCATAACGTTGTTGATGAGGGACCTGCGGACGAGAAATCCCACACCACCCTGGGATTTACGGTCTCCTTCCCGGTAGAAGAGCATGTTGCCGGAATCTAGAACCATCGTATCCTGACCCTCTCTTCGGATTTCAGATAATCCCAAGATATCCCAGCGCATTTTGCTCAATTCTTCCTCCAGCTCGATAATCTTCTCATCGGTCCTCAGTGTGCGGATGTTGTGTGTTGCCAGGGCCAAAGTTCGTTGGGGGTGGTAGCGGGGCATCTGCCGGGGATTCTTCGCACATCCTGCTCCGCCGTTACTCGGTCCGCTACCCAGACCAAGAATAGCGGAGCTGCCGGGGACTGGGGGCCGTGTGCTGTGCTTGTCAATCATAATGGGGGGGGGGGGTTGCCATAATCCCCACGCTTGGCAGGCGGCTTGGGGATCGCAGAAGTCACCGAGGTTTGGCAAGGACGCTGCTGCCCGTCCTTCGGTGGCTGGACGTAGTTTAAGGACGTACCCGGGTCATTATTGTTTACATAATTATATTGAATTCAGTACAACTGAAAAAAATGTACACTTACACTCGAAAGTGCTATGCAAAAAAAGGTATTAATGATTCTACAAAAAAAGGGTCCTAATTCATCTGCTGTTTTCTTGGTTTGCGTGATACCTTGACACCGGTTACATAGTATTTTAATTGAATAATACATAAATGATATTTTCTAAGTAAACCATACATTTCCATAGCGTTTGCTTTACTGCGCAACAAAACAACAATCTCTACTCGTGCACATAAGATACCAGGAATTTTAGTGTTATGCATTACTTTATACATTTAACTATTAAGAAAATTATCTCGAAACGGTATAGGTACATATTATTTAATCGATTACTAAGAATTTGATGATCTTGATAAACAATCTCAAAAGAAAAATAATTATCTAAATTGATCTTGTTGCTACATTTAACAACGCGCAACGCAGGAGTTGCACAGAAGAAATAAATGAAATAAAATAATAATATTCTTATAAAATATTTAAAATAATATCAAAATTAAAAATACGATGTCACAGTTGACACAGTGGTTGAGCGTTCGACTGCTACTCTGCGGGTTCGATGACAGACACGGAATAAATTTGTATGTCGTACAATTTTATTATAGTCGTTCAGGGTCTGGGTGATTGGTTAAGTAAATTTAAAAAAGCAAAATAATGTATGCTTAATTAATATTTTAAATTAGCTTCAGCTGAGCCTCTGCGGGACTTATCAAATTATCGTGAGAAATTGTCTCAAGTGTACGAATTATGCCTGCCGGGGTCGCGGGACTTATTTCATCACCGTGTCCCCGAAACATAAAGTGCTATTGAAGGACACCGTGGATTTTAGTCAGTACAAGTCTGACAGTCCCTCCCGCCCTGCCCGGGGTGGGAGGACTCATTTAATGATTTTAAAACGAAAAAGAAAAAGTGTACGAATGATGGATGATGAGGAACTATCTTTTTTTCATCTTTATTTCAAAGTTTCTATAAAATCGCCAAAAGTCACGCTAGGTCTTTTAATAGATTTTGACTTGATTTGTTCTTGTGATAGCGTATTTTTTCTTTTTTTTATCAATTTGGACTTTAAGGAACACCAATAAAACAGAAATCCAGTGGCAATTCCATTACCTTAGAATTATAGGCAGTATCTTTTTTTTTAACCTGTATTGTCCCACTGCTGGGCAAAGGTCTCCCCCATAACCTTCCACTCTTCCCTTTGTGCGGCTTTCTCCGGACAATCAGATAGCGCGCGAGTTGAATGCAGTCGGGGTCTGAGGTAAAGAGCGGGAGCACCTCCTCCCGCTACCCGCACGCCCCACCTCACGCGCCTGCAGTGTAGTACTGTGCCATCCTTGTCAACAGCACTACCGCATTCCTAAGCTCTGCATTCAACTCGCGCGCTATCTGTAGATCGTCACGCCAGCGTTTTCTAGGCCTCCCTCGACAAGAAGAAGAAAAAAAAATCTGACTGACAGTACAATCACGTACTATAGCGGTTTGTTCAAAGTACTTCTTCGTGATTTCTGTCGCGCTCCATCGAACAAATTGATCTTTTTTTTTTGTGAAATTTTGGACAATACTTTATGTAAGCGATTGTACCTTCGGATCGCTTCCTTCCTTGTTTTTTTTTGTTTTGGATTTATGAAGGGGGAAATTCTTGGATTTAATTTTAAATTCACTCGTAATCGTATTCAAGTATAGTAAGTAAGTAACACTTCAATTATGTCGTAGTATTTTTTGAAGGTATACCACATAAGGCACCTAGCACCTGCGAAAATTTTTGACATGAATCTTATGTGGAAGAGATAAGGTGCCATTGTCAGGGGGTGCCCTTCGTGGAATACGCCAATTTTTTGCTCTACTCGGCGCTAAGACGTCCTTTTGAACGTTTTCAATAATTATTATGAATGTGTTTTTTTATCTTGGTGAAATCATCAAATGAGTCCTCCCACCCCGGGCAGGGCGGGAGGGACTGTCAGACTTGTACTGACTAAAATCCACGGTGTTCTTCAATAGCCCTTTATGTTCCGGGGTCACGGTGATGGAAATAAGTCCCGCGACCCCGGCAGGCTTTGGCTCTCTTTGAGGGGGCCCCGTCATTTGCTGACAGCTCTTTGAGGTGCGGTATACTCCCAACGGCCACCACTAAAACCGGCCCCAGTGGTGGCCGTTAGAACAATTACTTATTTTTTGTCCCAACGGCCACCAGTGGCGGACGTTGGGCCATTCACAATAATATTTGTCTCAACGGCCACCACTGGGGCCGGTAAAAATATATTTCCCGAAGAGATACTTTCAATTTTAGAAGGAACTTAAAATAATGGAACTACTGATTCTTTTTATTATCACTAGTTCTATTTTAAAGGAATCTGGAAATAATGCAACTAATGTTGAATTTGCCTTTTTCGTTGACTAACCAGCAAAAGTACTAGGCTAGCATGAGTTCAAAGTGGTTTTTATTTAAATATTTCTTGGCAGGAATAATGTACCTACCTGAAATTGTCTTGTATTGACTCAGAAAAATTTAAATAAATACCACTTTGTACTTATGCTAGCCTAGTACTTTGTGACCATATAATCTAAATATAGCAAATGCTATAGTTAGATTAAATTGAAAAAACACTGAAAATAAAATAAATATTATTTGGTTCCAACGTCCGCCACTGGCGGTCGTTGGGACAAAAAATAAGTAATTGTTCTAACGGCCACCACTGGGGCCAGTTTTAGTGGTGGCCGTTGGGAGTATACCTGAGGTGCGCGTGGAACACGACGCGCCGTCGACCCGGGTTTTATTGACATTAAAGCTAAATTGAAATTAGCTTACCCAGAACAATATATCATTTTATCTATCCTATTAATATAAATAAAAAAAAACAAGATTAACTTATTTAGTTCAATGAATATAATACCTATGTAGAGATTTTTTTCTAAACAAATCAGAAAGCACTACATTTTTTTTTATAAAAAAAATTCTAAATTATCGCACAACGCCATCTAGTCCCAAGCTAAGCAGAGCTTGTGTTATGGGTACTAGACAACTGATAAACATACTTATATATTTCTAAATACATAATTACATAGTATATATAAATTACACCCAGACACAGAACAAAAATGATCGTGCTCATCACACAAACATTGGTCCTGGGTGGGAATCGAACCCACGACCCCCGGCATAGCAGTCAGGGTCACTAACCACTATACCAGTAGTTTATAACAACAACTCACCCTAGCTAATCCACTGACAGGAAACTTCTCGAAGTCCAGCACTGATTCCTCCCCAAGACTCTGGTCCAGTTGTCCAGAAAACGTCCGAGCAGCCATGACAGTTGCCAGGGACATCCCATCACCGATGAACAGGATCCCATTCTTCGCTTTATTCGTGTTGGGTTTCTCTGCAAGCTTGGACTTCAAGGTCTGGGCAGCCGTTTTCTTCCAAAATGACTGGTGTTTCTCTTCAACTGGTATATAAGCTGGGTTCATGAAAGTATCCAAAACTTTCTTAGGCTTTGTCACCGTGGCCGCCACATCTCCTGTAAAAAAGAAATTATGGGTTTTGTAATTTGATGACACGGTTAGCGCAGTGGCTGAGCAATCGACAGCGTGTCGCTGGTTTGATCTCCGCACGGAACAAATATTTGTAAGATCTGGTAGTTGTTCCGGATCTGGGTGTTTGTGTATGTGAGTTTCTATGTTTGTAACGTAAAACGATAACGGAGAAAGTCATAGTGTCAACTAAAATCTACTAAGAATCCGAATTAAAATCCCTATTCTGATCCTAATTTTCTAATCCTAACTAATAATATACAATACCCACATCATTTATTTAAAGAGTGATGAAAAGGCTTGGTGATGAGCATACATTTTATATGTATTGATCAACCTTGTAACATATTTGACACAAACCGGTTCTTTCGCGCAAAAATTTAGATAGTTTGCAATTTAAATATTGCACAGAAGAATGTTATAATCGACACGACAAAGATGAAGGACGACTATCTTTTGACCGCGGCTTTCCTCTCGAGCCTTTGGTTATTAGGTCAGCATTTACTTTATTTTTATCTAGCCTATGTTATCGTGATCTATTCCCATCCAATACCAAGAGCTTATACCATTTTTTATTAGTTTATTTCCGAATATGTTATGTATCTCCAACGAGTACCACATTTTAAAACCAATACCAAAACAATTTTGAAGAAATTAAGTACAGTCAGATTCAGTAAAATTAAAATTCTTTGAGTGATTTTAATTAAAGTTTAAAATGGTCTACACAGTTACAAAGAACACCGACGATAATTATAATAAAAAGCTCTATACCATTTATCTCCAAACCTACCAAGGTATATAGACGGAGCCCCGCCAGCAGGGCTTTATTTCTGTTTGCAAGGTTTAAAGTAAAGTCAGAGTCAGGGTGCTCCAAGTACAGTCAGCATCAAAAGTTGCTGGCCACATTCAGATTTTCAAAATCGCTGTACACCGTATTGTTACGTATTATAATAATAATAATTTATTTCCTTTTTTTACAATTTTATGCGACAATATGTAGATCATTTACACTGTGCAGCGATTTTGAAAATCTGAATGCGGTCAGCAACTTCTGATGCTAACTGTACCAAGCTCTCTTCGCTCGCTCTTGCATCGATAGTATGTATATTTGTGTAGCTGAGTGTACAAAAAATCACGTTTTGTTATTCGTTAGTAATAGATTTTTTTTTGATGTGGTACTCGTTGAGAATAGAAACAAAAGTCGGAAATAAAGTAATACCAAATGGTATTAGCTCTTGGTATTGGATGGGAATAGACCGTTGTCTTATAGCATAGACAGCGCCCAATAACTATAACATACTTTTACATTTATAAAACAAACTCAAATGTACACATGGCTCCACATCAAGCTTTGCAAAACCAGTATTAGCTGACCGTTCCTTGTTCGTGAAAATCGTACGAAGCGAGACCAAGACAAACTGGTTTTGTATAGCTTGATGTGTAGCCGTGTGTACCTACGGACTATAACTTTTGCAATACCTACACTAGACGATGTTAATTTATTTGATGATCGAAAAAGGCATGTGCTTATTGATTATTTTAGAGCAAGAAGTATCTTTAACTTTATTACTTAGCATTAGTTTTTAACGTGCATCTAAATGCATGTCATAATTTTTTTTTTTTTAGCGTGGTCAAATCATCAAATGAGTCCTCCAACCCCGGGCAGGGCGGGAGGGATTGTCAGACTTGTACTGACTGAAATCCACGGTGCTTCAATAGCCCTTTATGTTCCGGGGTCACGGTTATAGAAATAAGTCCCGCGACCCCGGCAGGCTTTGGGCCTCTGTGAGGGGCCCCGTCATTATGTATGTCATACCTTAGGTAACATGAAAGCAATGAAAGCTAAAGAATGACAGCCAGCGCTGATTTTCAGGTACGTTAATAAAATGAATTGACTGGCCTGTTGGTCTAGTGGTTAGTGACCCTGACTGCTATGCCGGGGGTCGTGGGTTCGATTCCCACCTAGGACAAATGTTTGTGTGATGAGCATGATCATTTGTTCTGTGTCTGGGTGTAATATATCTATAATATGTATGTATTTAGAAATATATAAGTATGTTTATCAGTTGTCTAGTACCCATAACACAAGCTCTGCTTAACTTGGGACTAGATGACGTTGTGTGATAGTTGTGGAATATTTATTTTTTATTAATCAAACAGTGAAAATGTAATTTATGCATTGTTAAATTAGTGAAAGTGTTTCTGCTTAGATACTGAACCTTGTTAATTATTTTTTATTAACAAATCGAATAAAATTCAACGTGAATTGTAATTAAATTGAATAAATGAAATAAAAAATTTCAACACAAGACTGATCATGATAGTCTTGATAACAATGAAAGGTGATAACACTCAATTCATAGATGAACAATCGACTTTATCTATTTCAATCAAAAATACGTGCTTCCGGACAAAAAATCTACAAAAACGTGACATTTTGTTAAAAACTTGTATCATTTCGACGCTATTATCATTTCTGATTACAGGTTACATTGTAGTAACGTAAACTATGGTATCATCACAACTGGTTAACGTGGTAGTTACTAATGGGTGTTTATGGTTTTTTTTTTTTTCGGTGGCTGTTTTCGGCTGTGATTGTTAAAGATTACTTACATATCGGTAGGTGTATTTAAATTGTAACCAACAAACTTATTGTATTGTGGCTGTTTTCGGCTGTGATTGTTAAAGAATACTTACATATCGGTAGGGGTTTTTAAATTATAATCATCATCATCATCAGTCTATATGTTAAATGTTCCCACTGTTGGGACACAGGCCTCCTCTCTGTGAGAGGGAGAGGGCCATAATCCGCCACGTAGTACTGAGAGTACACCAAAGCGGAGTAGAGAGGAGAGGAGATGTGTTTGAATTTTCGTAGCGATGTTTGGCTCTATACTTGGCTCGAATCTGTTCGACATAATTAATCACGGCAGTAGATCAGCACACACGGCTATACATCAAGCTATACAAAACTAGTTCCTCTTGGTCTCGCTTTGTACGATTTATACACACAATAAACGATCAGCTAATACTGGTTTTGTATAGCTTGATGTGTAGCCGTGTGTACTGTTACAAGTGAATGTTCAAGTCTATCAGCACCTTTGGAGTAACAAACATCCATCTATCCATTCTCACAAACTTTTGAAAATGAGGCACAAAATGACTCTGTCATAATTTAGGTCGCATTATCGTTCCCGTGTGAAAATTTCTTACCATTTTTTCACGGTAAAACGATCAAATTAAGTCCTTCCGCCCTTGGTTCCTAACGGTAACCCTTTTGGACAGTTGCACGGCCCTGGCAGGCGTTCGGCCATCTATAGAAGCCCCATCAGAACCATCAGACACTGAATTCTGTTCGACATTGTCACTACTAATTTTATTATGACGAGTAACTTAGCAGTTGACATTCATTTAGTAATTGACTTTTTTTTTGACATGCTATGCCTATTTATACTTATTTTAATAAATTGAAAGATGTAATTTCATCGATTTGTTATTTTGAATCTTAAATAATAATATTTGTACATCATCATCATCAGCCTATAATGTTCCCACTGCTGGGACACAGGCCTCCTCTCTGAGAGATAATAATAATCCAAAGCCATAATCCACCACGTGGGCCCAGTGCGGATTGGTAGATGTCACATATCTTCGAATTTTTGGTTCTAGGACATGCCGGTTTCCTCACGATGTTTTCCTTCACCATTTTGAGAGCAGTGTTGATGAAATAAATTACACAAAGTAATACGCCTGACGGGGTTCGATCCCACGACCTACAACTCGTAAGTCGGGACCGATACCACTGGGCCACCACTGCTCCCAATATTTGTACGCCTCTGGGCAAAACATGGAGGATCTAACTAATTATAACATCTCCCACTAATAACTTTACCCATGTTCACAAATAAAGATTTCAGAGATAATTCCTAACCATAGCGCGACTGAAGCCGTTGGATAAAGTAAATGAAATAAAATAACCACACGTTTTCAGTTAGCTGCCTACTTGCTTATCACATCGTGTTGGCTTAGCATAGATATTTAAATGAACAAAACGAAATAATTATTTCAGTATGTTAGTCGACAGAATTTCTTTTGTTACAGTTTTTTTTTAATTGCGAATTATCTATGAACAGTTGGAAAAATTTGTCTTAAAATTAAAAAGTATTACAATAGAAAGAAGGGATAGGTGACCTAACAGCGATAGATTCCGGGTTTGAAGAACAAAATAAGCTAACGAAGGTACCTAATCAGCCTATAATGTTCCCACTGCTGGGGACACAGGCATAATTTTTTGTGAGTGAGAGTGTACGCGGGACCTCGTATTACAACGTCTTAAAACCAGGCTTGTTCCAGTGAGTGGGGGAGTAACGAGATGGGGCGAGACGACTTGTATAGGTCTGTCACATTCAGAGCCCCAGCAGACCACGAACTTTCAATCGCCCGATAGTTTAGTTGGGCTCTTAATTAGTACGCAGATGTATGCGAGTGCGCACACTATAACGATTTGGTATCGGCCGATAAACAAGTTTGATGGGCTTCCCGATTCACTTCAAACTAAACTTTATAATATAGTTTTTATTAATTAAGTTGGCTCGGTGTGCGTACTAACAGGCCAACCCGACTAAACTATCGGTCAATTGAAAAATCTGTGGTCTGCGGGGGCTCTCACTCGTCGGAATAAGCCTGGTTTTATAAAGTTGTAATACCCCCCCGCCCCCGCCCCCCCCGTGTTGGTTGGAGGATGACATTGTAATTTAATAATTATACATACATAATCCTTGAATTATAAAACATTGTTAAAATAATTACTGCAACATTGTTATTTGAAACAGCTAACAAAATAAAGGATTGACGTAAACGCATCGATTGGCAATAATTTGTTATTTTTCTTAGTCACTGCTGTAATGTTCGCGGACGATTCGCTATGGTAAGTGACGCTGTCTCTTACCAAATAATGATGTACCCACGGAAAAATATGGTATCGATCTTTAAGAATTCGATAATGTAAAATGACGCCTGCATGTCTTCGTCTTTTCGCGAAAATCTTTTTTATTTTAGCGTGGTAAAGTCATCAAATGGTGGTAATGGTAGGTCCTCCCGTACTGACTAAAATCCACGGTGTCCTTCAAAAGCCCTTTATGTTCCGGAGTCTTGCTGACGCTCTTTGAGGCGCGCGTGGAACACAATGCGCCGTAGACCCGGTCACGGTCCATGGTCGGACAGCGAGTTGCCCTTAACTCGCTGCCCGCATGCCCGCGCCTACGGTGGCCGGAAATCGTTACGTGTTCGCGAAAGTGTTGCCCGTTTTCGAACGTCACGTCGTCGTAAGTCTGTTAGTGTTCCCAATTCTCGATGTGCGTTTCTGTACACTTGATACTTTATACATACAAGATTTCAGGAAGATTGGTTGAGTGATTTGGGTGTGAAAAGGTAACAAACTTATCTACGTAGCTATTTCAGTATTATTTGGGATTTGGATAAGAAGAAGAGCTTGAGTTATTGTTTTTAACCAAATTAAAAAAAAGGAGGAGGTTTTCATTTTTGCTTTTTTTTTAACGACAGATATACTTACTGCATCGAACAAGAACAGAATTATCGAAATGGGTTCACCCAGTCGTAAGTTATGCTTGAGTTAAAATGATTAAAAAAAACAGTCGAATTCAGAACTATCAAAAACAAAGCCACCGACTTCGGAAAGATAAGTTATTTTACACTTTTTGATAGTTTTTTTTTAATCAAGAGAGAGTGCTCTCTTCACGATAAAATTAATTTCGTATACCTACTTATTTATTCCTTACAAAAATGTTGTTGTGTCAGAAAACTTTTAATAATGCACTTTCTATTTTGTGTCTTTACAAAAATTACAACAAAAAAAGCGGTAAACATAATCCTAAACAGAAAAAGTTAAAAAAACAATAATTATAAGATAACAAAAAAAGTCAAAACCACAAACACCATCACCAAGAGGAACCAAAAATTATCCTTTTCCCGCCAAAAAAAGACACAGACACATCACATTTTTTTTTCACAAAATTTACGCACCTGTAACAAGTTTTGCGGCCAAAACCGTGGTCGCGACGACCAGTATCGAAATCGGGACTCGCGACATTATTGTGATACTGAGGCGACTGCGCAGGAGTCGCGCGTTTTATCAACTGCACTTCACTTCAATTTGGAGGGCTTAAGACTAGAGTTACCACGCTGTTAGTGAATGTTAGGATTGACTTGACAATCTGACTTGAGGATGAGATATGATTTTGAGTCGTTTGTTTCTTTTTTGTGTTTCGGTGATTGGTGGTTTAAGTTATTTTTTTACTTTAATTTGATGCTATAAAGCGAAAAAAAATTTGCTCTGTTGTTTTTACAGGCATTATTTCAAGGTTTTTATTTGTTATTTTTATCATTACGCATACTTATCTGTACTACGATAGGTTAAATTGAATTTTAAGTAAATAAGTTGCAAAATAGTTGAATAAAAAAAGAATTCATTTTCCAGTAACGTACTTCAAGTGTTAGGATTGAAGATCAGTTACTGTTAACAAAAAGTTTTCACCTGGGTAAATCTACAAATCAAGGTGAACTATGAAATATTTATTACTATCTAGATTATTATTATGATTTCTTCTTCTTTGTAGATTCTTATTGATAGGTTTTCTATCTAAATAAAACCTAAAACAATTTTTTTTTCTTGTCAAAGTTCAAATTTTAAAAATATTTTTTTTTTCTATTTGTGTCTACGCACAACCATCACATTCCATGAAGAATGAATTATTTTTAATTTAAAATGTAAATAAATATTATATTGATATATATATTAAGTACAACTCTGCGTAATCCTTCAAAGATTACAGAGGTGATATTATTAAATTGTATAGAAACAAAACATAAAAAATAAACCATCAATCGTGATTTAGTGACCTACATTGATGAACTGTCTATTATTTCAGTATGCACGTGGAATCAATGAATCTTAATAGCTTATTTACTTGCAGAACAATATTACAACGTTCAGGCCATAAAAATAATTATTTTCATACAATATGAGGCAGCTCTCACGGCGTAACTAAGACGTGTTTGTTATCTACATTTTAGTAACGTTTTCTTTTGATAAAGTATCATAAACGAGTTTATTTTTGTTAAATAAGTAACTAAATTCATGACTTTTCGAAGCAATTTGACAGAAAGTATAAAATTTAAGTTATTTCGGAAAATTTTGGGTTATTGAATCGCTTTTGACGAGTCGGTTAGCGCAGACGTTTAGCGATCGGACTGTTGCACAGCGTGTTGCGGGTTCAATTCCGGCACGGAGAAAATATTTGTATGATCTACATAGACCCGTAGTAGTTCCGGGTCTGGGCCTTCGTTTAATTGAGTTTATATGTTTGTAAACGCACCCACGACACAGGAGAAATCCCTAGTGTGAAGCAATGTTTAAAAAAAAAGATAATGACTACTAAAAAATATATAAAACTAGCGGCCCGTCCCGGCTTCGCACGGGTGGGGGACCCGGTCTAAAACCCGGTCCCGATGGTTACAAACACAACAAAAAAAGAATTAGTCGAATCAGTCAAGTCGTTTTCATGTCATGTCGTGACAACGGAAAACGGGTTTCATTTTTATATATATAGATAAAGATATACAATAAAATATATGCAAATATAAACCATTGTATTATATTCTCTTCGTTATACCATTGTGAAGATAACAAAACGTACGTCACAGTAGCTACCCATGAAAATTTTCATGGTTAAATGTTGTTCTAAAATGATTGACGTATATCAAATTGAATATTGCAAAGGCGAATTGTAATAACTAAGAAATAATTATAATATTTTTCAATTTAACACACCGGTCGTTGGAACTAATTATAACAAAACACTGACGATAAGCAAATTACGTTTCATAAAATATTTTTTCATTTTATACATTCTTTGGTAATACCTAACAGGATTAGGTTGTTATGAATAGGCAAGTCAAAAAAAAACTTGAATTACTTCTTAATTTGAAAAAAAAAACATGAAAACTAAAATATTTACCACTTCATTGTATAGAGACAATATATACATATTATTTTATTACATATAATATTCAGTATATTAGCGTAGAAATCTCGCAAATAAATAATCATCATCTGCCTTGCCTTTTCTCAACTATATTGGGGTCGGCTTTCAGTCGAACCAGATGCAGCTAAATATCAGTATTTTACATGGAACGACTACCTATCAGACCTCCACAACCCACTAACTAGGTAATACGATACCCCATGGTAAGATTGGTTGCCAGTAAGTTCAAGGTAAGTTCTAACTAATAGGAACGACTGTCAAAGATCTACAAATGACAGCCGGGAACAATGGCTTTACGTGCTTTTCCGGGGTGCGGAGAAAATTTGCTATGAAAGATGGTCACCCCCCACAGATCAATCTCGGCAAGATGGCTTAACCCGAAAGAACGGCCTTTAATGAATCTTTTTGAGAAATCATAAAAAAACTCAATGTTATGATTATTTTTTTAACCACGAGAGTCAACCCTCTTCTACCAGGCAGACCCACTCCATTATTTTTTTCACACTCAAACTTACCATTTTTTGTACTTATTCATTACCTACTTAAATTTTTTCATCGTCTTGTATGGTCACCCTAACAGTGACTCTTCCTGATTTTTTAATTTTAAAATGACTCAAGCGCAGGCGTTTGCATTTTGTTTTAAATTTATTTTGACAGGTAATGTCCCTTAGTTTCCAAATGGTCTTGTTATCCTTAAACGTTTTTGATACCTACTTAGTTTACATAAGTGTTTTTTTTGACAGTCTGTACGATGGCGGAGTCTTGCAAGCATCACGTGACGACTGATATTTAAGAGAATAATTTAAAATGATAGCTCGTGTAAGCCTAAGCTATGAAAAAAAGTACCTAAGTTATTCTTTTTTTGCTGATAGTTGTAACGGTGATCGAATTTGTTTTTTTTTTGTAATTATTATTTTCCTTAAATCGCCTACGCCTGAGGAGCTCGTGGCTTAATAATTATAGCCACGCAGGCCGATCTACCGGGTTAAGCCGCTTGCCGGGGTTGTTCTGTGCATGGGTAACCATCTGTCTTAGCAAGTTTCCTCCGTGCCTCGGAAAGCACGTAAAGCCGTTGGTCCCGACTGTCATTTGTAGATCTTTGACAGTCGTTACTGTTAGTCAGAAGCTCTAAAGTCTGACAACCAGTCTTACCACGGGCTATGGTATTACCCAGTTACTGGGCTGTGGAGGCCCGATAGGCAGTCGCTCCATGTAAAATACTGATATCCAGCTGCATCTAGTTTGACTGGAAGCTGACCTCAATATAATTGGGAAAAGGCTAGTTAAATGATGAAATCGCCTACGCTTATAGATCAAGCTACTATGATTTGCCAACAAAATTTTACAAACGTAAACAAGATCCGCCATTATTTGCAAATCTTTTAATCTGAATATTAACTCTTCATTAAAATATAGATTGACGAATATTAACTTGATCACTATTGCAATACCTACATCTTGACATTTCACTTTCAACCAGTGACATAACCAAGCTCCGATTACTCGAAACTCTTTGGTTTGATAAAAAAAAGAACGAGTTTCTGATTACCGTGAGGTCGATGGTTTCTTTTTTTTTTGCAGTCGTAACCGAAACAAGGCTATTGCCCTCGTCCAGAGACTGCATATAATTGCCAGTCAATGGTAAACAAGTTTTTGGTCTGTAAGGCCCTTGTTGAAGCAATTACGTCATAAGACTTGAATTTTTCGACATGAGATGTTGTTTTTGATACATCTTGTATTAAAAATTAAAACTGTTATTTGGAATCCTGAATATATTAGATAGTTAAAATGCGAAAGTATTTTCGAAAGTTACTCGGTCACAAAAACACGTGAACTTGCAAATCGAAAGTCCCAATATCTATGATGTCTTTGTCACCCTACTTACTAATAGTAAATCAATAGGGACTCTTTTATAATAAGGTAAAATAATAAATATTGAATTTTTTCGTCTTTCCCCTGTACGTATCAATTAATGATGTAAAATATAAACAACCTACAGTAGTGAAAAAAATTTAGGCTTTCAATTAATGTTTTCAAGGTTGACTGACCAATCTATCTGTCTGGTTTCTTTAAAAATGTACACGTATCATTTCTTGCTTCTTCCTGTGTGTTTGTTGATAGTTAATAGATGCAGTGACGACACGGTTGGGGCAGTGGCTGCAGAGGGATCGTCTGCTGTCCGGTTTGTCGGGGGTTCGATCCCCGCACGGAACAAATATTTGTATGATCTGCAAGTAGTTGTTCCGGGTCTGGGTTTGATCGATTTCCTATGTTCGTTAACGTACCCACGATGCACCTTTGCTCCCATCATCATTATCTGCCTAGCCTTTTCCCAACTATATTGGAGTCGGCTTCCAGTCAAACCAAATGCAGCTGGATATCAGTATTTTACATGTAGCGACTGCCAGTCGGACCTCCACAACCCAGTAACTGGGTAATACCATACCCCATGGTAAGACTGGTTGTCAGACTTTAGAGCTTCTGACTAACAGTAACGACAGTCAAGATCTACAAATGACAGCCGGGATCAACGGGTTAGCTCTAAAAACTTTAAATGTGCTAAACATACTTCTCCATCTAAAAATGTTTTTGATTGCGTGTTTTGTCTGTTAATTAATTTAGCCAGACGTCCTCATAAAGCTGTAAGATACCATTACTTTACCATTTGAGTTCTCAACCATGACACAGCTTGTATTAAAGTTCATAATACACTAACAATGTGTTCCCATGTCGTCAAAATTTAAATTTTGAAGTGCTGTTACAATTTTAACATCTAAGGATAACTTGAAACAAAAACATTGTGACCTCCTAAAAAAGTGAGTTTTTTTCAAGTTTTCCTGTTGTAGACATGTTTTCCTTTAAAGTAAGATTATAATTTGATTATCATGTGGACCGGTGCACTTAAGTGTTTTATAAGGAAGTGTCCTTTTTTGTGTTCTGTGTGCATTTTCGAGGTCAATTTTTTGGTTAGCAAAATTAAGACAAAACTAAACAAGTTGGGTGTTATTGTAGTATCTAATTCTGGTTTTTATCTACTTTTTAACTCATTTAAATGTCAAGATTTTTCTTGACATCAGAGACAAAGGGTGTGGTGGTATTTTTATTATTGAGTTTTACTAACATTTTCATACTTAGACCTATCTTATACGTCCAAGGCGTTGTAACGGAGAGTCGCGGGACTGTCAGATAAGTTAGACAGTTCCTTCCGTTTCAGCCTCGGGCTGGGAGGACTCATAATTATAATGATCTTTAACCCCAAAAAAGGTCATATAAGTGAGGCCTGCGAAAATAGGTAAAGAATGGATTGACAAAACAGACCGTGCCCTAGTCTTAATCAGGCTCTATTTTAGACCAAGTTATCACTTACGCATTTCTAACACGTCGTCTAATCCCTTTTTTACGCTGTCACAAATAATATGTATACCTACTACCTTTTTTTTAAACCGTTGCCCTTTTCTGTATTTGCATTGATTTTTTTAAACCCACGTTTAATTTTTTTTTTTTTTTTTTTACTCGCTGTCCTACCATGGACCATGCCCGGGTCGACGGCGCGTCGTGTTCCACGTGCGCCTCATCGAGTGTCAGCAAAATGACGGGCCCCCCTAACAGAGGGCCAAAGCCTGCCGGGGTCGCGGGACTTATTTCCATCACCGTGACTCCGGAACATAAAGGGCTATTGAAGGACACTGTGGATTTTAGTCAGTACAAGTCTGACAGTCCCTCCCGCCCTGCCCGGGGTTGGAGGACTCATTTGATGATTTTACCACGATAAAAAAAACACATTTTAAAAACGGCTACACCGCAACAACTGTCGGTTGGTAGGCCATACAAATATTTTATTCCAAGCGGGTATCGAACCAGCGACACACAGAGCAGCAGTCAAACACGAAGCCTAGGCGCCAACTGTAGTCGTGTTATGAGAAATTATTGCTGCAGAGCCTTCAACTGAAACAGGTGTGACAGCACAGTAAATATGTACAAAGTCCTACTACATAAAAATAAAACAAACATTATAAAATATTTTGCTTTGTCTATGTTTACAGAGTCAAACAAAGATTAAAATAGTTCTTTCATATTCGATTGTAAAGATAACCTGTATTTGTTCTAAAGATGAAAAATATTTGCTTAAAACTTAAGCAAATATTTTTTATGGAATGTGTGTTAAAATATGTCACTTCAAGGATTGGTAGTGTCTGATAAAAATGACAGTAAATAAATAGGCCATTTAACGATTCAGACAAAACTTGAAAATAATCAAGTATTCTTGAGACTACATAGTATAAAACAAAGTCGGTTCCCGCTTCCTGTCCCCATGTATGCTTATATCTTTAAAACTACCCAACAGATTTTAATGCGTTTTTTTTTAATAGATACAGTGATTTAAGAGGAAGATTTTTATATTATGTAACATTCATAATGTAGTAGAGATTGTAACCGCGCAGAGACGGGCCGCGTCGCTAGTGAGAAATAAAACAAGTTGTTTTTGATCTCAACTATATCCAGTAACTGGGTATTAGGATACCTCTTGTTGACATTGGTTAACAGATATTCTGGTTTCTGATTAACAATAATTTCCGAAATGCGGAGGAAACCGTTTATGATATATTCACAAACCAACCACCAACCCACCGACCTCGGCAAGCGTAGCTTAACCTTGAAGATCTACCAGTGTGGCTGTTAGTATTCAGCTATGGGCTCCTTCACTACCATTCTCACCAGATTAAATTATTTTTTTTTTTACGTGGTAAAATCATCAAATGAGTCCTCCCACCCGGGCAGGGCGGGAGGAACTGTCAGACTTGTACTGACTAAAATCCACGGTGTCCTTCAATAGCCGCATGAGTTACTTACAAACAATTTAACAATTTTATCGGTGTGTGTTAAAATTCTAAAATCTATTCATGAAGAAATCCTTTAAATTGCTGGCTTAACTAATAGGTTTTAACGATTAGCAAATCAGTTTATAAATTGAGCAATTTTTAATATTTTCAAAGATACCGCTGAATGTTGCATCGAATTACCAAAAAGCCGTAAAATAATTTTGATAAAAATGATTGATATGAATAATTATGTAGGTGGTATTGTGAAACTTTGTTTTACAATTAAGTTTATTCTTATCAAATATGATAACTTTTGGTTGATCGAAGGCTAGACTAATAATAATTTATGCTATCAAAGTTAGTGAATACTTTCAGCATTCAGAAATATACGTAAATACGTACGTACAAGGTACTTATTTGATAGAGTCCCTGTTTGGTGGTCTAGCGCCGCCGGTGTGATTCATCACAGCTTACCAAACGGGGTGAGCATTACTGCAGATGTGTACTGGGGCAGTTCACGTGAAGCGGACAGGGAAAAAAAAGTGAGGTCCTGAAAATCGATGATATTCGGGTCATTTATACTTCTAATAGGTATGAATGTGAACACAAAATATTTTTTGTGTATAACGTATATTTCAGAAGTTATGGGTCTCTAAAGAATTGTCGTAATTGAAATTTCATTTTTTTGAACGTTGTTTTTCGAATTCAATATATTAACAATAAAATATTTAACATAGCGATACATATTGGAAAAATACTGTTGTTTTTTAAAATGAAATAAATTTTTGAAAAAATATTTTTTTTCATGTCCAAAACCGGAAGTAAAGTTTTCAAACCTGAATTTCAGTTACTTCGACCATTTTCATTTTGATTTTTGTTTCTTTGAAATATAGCTTAAAGTATATTAAAAATACCATAGAACACTCAGAATGGGATCTCTATAAGTTTAGGAGTTAGATTCATTAAGGGTACGCTAGTCGGTCATTCTTCCATACAAACGTAGTTTGGCGATTATTCATATATTTGACGGTTTAAATTCACAATAAATAATGATCTACATTCATCTCATCATTTTCTAGTCCTGTATGGAATCAAAAAAGTAAAAAAAAAACATCTATTATTAGTTATGGGTGTCGAAACTTCCTTATTTTAAGACTAATTTTAACGAATCTTTGGGGGGAAATAAATAACAAAAGAAGATAGTAAATTGTGAAATAATTTCCATACAGGAATAGATAATTTGTTCAAAAATCTAGATAACTTTATTTTGAACAGATACATTCAGTAGTTTTTTCATAATATCCAAATTCCCGAAGGTCTTTTGAAAAGTTGCAGTAGTCCATTATTCAAAGATATCACGCATGTATGAGTCAGTCGAAGGGTGGAGTATGTGTGCATAAGTGCCCTAGCTACTTACTGCTCATCCATCCTATCGATACGTGATGTTGGATGAAATAACATGCATTTTAATCCCGCCCGCCAACGAGTTCGTCCCGCCGACTAGCGCATCCTTAATGTACATTCGCGTCGCAATGGGCCTGAAATCTGGCGCTGGTTCAGATAGGTTGGTGTGCTCGAAACAACATGTCTTGTATAATTACTGTGATATAATAATTATAACATAATAAAACAACATTATAACAACGCAAGAACTGGTTTATTTTGTATTTTTTACAACTTTACAGTGGGAATCTATGCTCGAACTGGTTCTTTTAACAGGAAGATCACGGGTTGTTGGAATAAAGCTGTGAAACTTTTTGTTTCCTCGAATGGTGACCGCGTAGACGCAAACCGGGGTTGCAAATAAAAAACTTTTTGAAAAAAAAAACCGTTAAAAAAGGGAACCGACTTCAAAACCAAACACAAAAAAACTGTAAAGTAACTTATTTTTCGGAAGTCAGAAGCCATTAGCCTATGAAATAATAACAAAGCCACCAACTTCCAAAAGAACAACTTCCAAAACAATTCATTTTACAGTTTTTTTTTTGTGTTTGGTTACGTCACGGGATATTCATTAGTGTTATATACTAAAACCTTCTCCAGAATGTACTGAACACTTTCCTGAAAACCGTATCGAAACCCGTTCAGCCAAACGCGAGAAAATTGCGGACAAACATACATACATACATACAGGGCGAACTGAGAACCTACTTTTTTTAAGTCGGTTAAAAATTACAAAATAAACCAGTTTTGGCGTTGTTACAATGTTGGTTTATTATGTTATAATTATTATATCACAGCAATTATACAAGACATGTTGTTTCGAGCACACCAACCGATCTAAACTAGCGCCAGATATCAGGCCCATTGCGACGCGAATGTACATTATTCAATCTAACTCCTAAACTAATAGAGATCGCATTCTGAATGCTCTATGGCATTTTTAATATACTTTAAGCTATATTTTGAAGGGAAAAAAATAAAAATAAAAATGGTCGAAGTGACTGAAATTCAGGTTTCAAAACTTTACTTCCGGTTTTGGACATGAAAAAAAATATTTTTTCAAAATTTTATTTTATTTTAAAAAATAACAGTATTTTTCCAATATGTATCGCTATGTTAAATATTTTATTGTTAATATATTGAATTCGAAAAACAACGTTCAAAAAAATGAAATTTCAATTACGACAATTCTTTAGAGACCCATAACGACACTATTCCGACACTGGATCGCAAACCAGTATTGCGATCAGGTGCCCTACCGTGCGGGCATGTGGGCGGCGAGTAAAGGGCAACTCGCCGCCCGACCATAGACCATGCCCGTGTCGACGGCGCGTCGTGTTCCACGCGCGCCTCAAAGAGCTGTCAGCAAAATGACGGGGCCCCCTCTCAGAGGGCCAAAGCCTGCCGGGGTTGCGGGACTCATACCATCACCGTGACCCCGGAACATAAAGGGCTACTGAAGAACACCGTGGATTTTAGTCAGTACAAGTCTGACAGTACCTCTCGCCCGGTCTCATTTGATGATTTCACCACGTAAAAAAAAAAAAAAGGTGCCCTACCGTGACGCCCTAAAGCTAGAATAGTTCCAGTGAGCTAGGGAACCGGACAGACCTATACAAATCGTCTAGCGCCACCTCGATCCCTCACTGGAACTGCTTAGGCTTTAGGACGCCACAGTAGGCCACCAGTATTCACTGGTCACCGCTTAGTTTTAGATGGTCAAATCATCAAATGAGTCGTCCGGACTTGAATGGAGCGGAAGAGACTGTCAGACTCGTACTGAGTAATATCCATCGTGTTTCTTCAACGGCTCTTTACGTTTCAGGGTCACGGTACCCTGTTTAGATAGTCAGTGGCGTATTTTAGTGAGAAACGGCTACATGGTATGCACGACTGACGTAAGTAATCGACGTAAGCGTAGAAGGAATTAAGGTTAAATTTAAAATGTTACTTACATCATATCTTCCATGGGATATCTTTCATGATTAAATATTTCTTTATATTATATCTTTTTAAAAATACCCGTGATCACGGTGCTTGCAACAGCGTCGAAATGTCAGAAAAACAAATAAATGTATAATCACGGACGTTATCCCGTAAATGACATTTTTTTGAAGCACACCGTGAAAGCTTAAAAAAGGAATTCATGCTCCTTAAATTTTCCGATGAAAATACAATTTAGGAGATACAAACCATACTCTAAAAAACAAACTGATAACCGTATTTATGACAGAAAAATATCACATTGGCCTTCGGCTCATTCATCTATTGTATGCCACTTAAGAGTCAGCGATTCAACTACTTAAGGCCATACAAATCAAATGCAAGTCTACGTATTATGTATGTTTTATAAATAGTTTTTTCCACGACCACAGCAACTAATGTATGCATAAGTGTTTAGACCACTACTATATTCTTTGTTGTGTTTTTCAAAGTTACATAATACATATATGTAATGGTGACATTAAAATTTTTGTGGTCACTCTTTTCAATATTTAAACACTCCATTAACTTCTTAAGTATTTGTTTTTCTTTTAAGATTTTCTCAAAAACATTGTAAGGTACTTTGCTGTAACCCATTGCGGGATTATCTAAACAGGGTACAGCAACACTGGAATGCAAAAGGCAACCAAAGGATCAGAGTGATTTTTGTCAATAATACTCCCAAAGTCATTTCTGTTCCACACAAGGTGGGAGGACTCATTTGATGTCGTACACCCCAATTCTAACAAAATAATTATGATTTTAAAATATTATTGGCAGATAAAATGTATTTTTTTTAGTGTTGTAAAATCATAAAATGAGGCCTGCTATCCAGGGCAGGGCGGGAGGGACTATCAGACTTGTACTGACTAAAATCCACGGTATTCTTCATTCGCTCTTTACGTTCTAGGAATGGTGATGAGATAAGTCCCGCGACCCCGGACTAGAGGCTAGCTTTTTTTGTTATAAAAACAAAAAAGGTATATGGTCCATTTGACTTAGCTTATCATTCTGAAGTGCCTACTAATAGTCTGACTGAAACTAATGACTTCGACTTTGCCAACAAAAAGTAAATCAATAAAATATCCAAATCTTCTGATCGTCATGCGGTCACAGTAACAATGCACAAGAGGATATCCCTTTCCGTAGACAGATCATGCTGACGCAAATTTTACATCAAGGACTTCGTCAGGCGGTGATCACCACTCGCGTCCGACCTTGGTTCAGGCCATTTTACGGGGAGAGGAATAATGGGAAATCCTTCATTGAAAGAGTAATGCTAGCGAAGGAGGAAGCGGAATGCACGAGGAAAAGGTCATCATCCACGCCTCATCTGCAATGGGAAACGTCTCGCTGGGCGTAGGCCTACACGGCGAAGGCCTATGTCCAGCAGTGGACAAATATATGCTGATGATGATGATGAAACGCGGACTTGTGAAGGGCTAGTAATAGGTAGCTCGCTGTCCGGTCATGGACGAGTCCCGGGCCGGGACCACACGTGTTACAAGGAGCTGTCAACATGCTGATGGGGCAGACCCTCGATTACATCTGACTTAAATGTAGATAATGTTGAAATGTATTCTTAATTAGGTAAAGTATACTACACCTCTGTCTAAACCTTTAGTTATACTAAGTTTGATGTTATATCGTGTTTTGTACTATCAATACTGATTCATGTCCAACCTCTACAAGACGAAAAACAAGTTCGTCATGTCTCCGGCATGAAAATCATGTCTGAACTGAATGACGACAACATCCTATTCAAATATAGACTCTATAACAAAGAACAAAAACTCAAACTTGCATGTCACTTAGATCTTATTTTTGTCGATTCAGCGATAGATTTATCTACCCAAGACGATGACCTTAGGGTCATGTCACACATACAAATTATATCATCCCCTTGAGACTGAACTTTAATCCGTTAGATAAATAAATAAATTATGTTATTTTTCGTTTGAAATAAGAGCGATAGTAATGGTCGATAAGGTGATTGTTTATATTAAAAGTCACGACGTTTCGCCGTGAGGTTTCCGCAGAGGAGGCCACACCCCTCGTGGCGTAAGAGATAAGGACCATGTGTTCGGAGGATGGGCCGCGTCGTGTTTCTTTGTGCTCATGCTCAGCGTGCCCTATATGCCTTTAGCTTTACCCCCATAAAGTTTAGTAATAATAATAATTGTCCTACGGGATCGCACTACTATTTGTAACGTACTATCGTAATACTAATTGTGTACCTGCCATAGATATATTTCTGTGGTACCTACCAACTTTCATTCAAATCCTTTCCGTTTTGTGTGAAAGAATAAATATATATTTACACATGCATTACTGAAAATAGATGTTTAACGTCAACCACAAAAAAATTTACTGAGAACTCCTGATGAAAAAGATCATAAAGATTTAACTGGATGGGTTGGAATGTAATCTTTCTTTCTTTTCTTCGTGTGTAGTTGTGGCCATTTTCTGGTTTCAGAAACCAGAAATGATATTGAATGTATAAATCTAGTTTTCACCGTGACAGTGGACATCCGATGTCAAGATTGACTTTAAAATGTTGCTTTTTCCCCTCTTTTTACCTTACCGGATAACATATATATTTTTTAAAGAATATAATTTGTTAGATAGAGTAGCTTTTTTAACATTTATGTCCGTTTTTTTCTTATCAATACCTTCAATTGCAACCCAAAAATGACTTGACTTAAGCTAGCCTTAAAGTGACTCATAACATCCGGAAAAGCCAGCTACCTCTTCCTCTTAAAACGTCTATTAATAAAAAAAACTAGGTACTTACGCAAACAGTCAACACCAACAAGGAAGACAACGAGTACAGTCGGCAACATGATGTTCCAAGTTGTTGAGACCCGGGACAGTTCGCACGCGACTGTCTCGATTATCTGTCCCGAGACACTTTATAGTTAATTGGTCACTACATACAGCCTGTTATGTTTGTCGGGTTGATTGCAAAAGAGACCTTATTGACAGTAATATGTATTGTAGACACAAACTGGGTGTTGCTTTGAGAAGTAAAGGTAGAAATAGTTGCAGACAAGGACTTATTTTGCTTGTTCAGCAATGGAGATTTTTTTATAGGGGTGTTCGATAATTTCACCTTAATTTTAGAAGCTGCAAATGTAATAAAAGATTTTTTTACTGTAATAAACTACTAAACAGTGATTTTGCCACCACTCTTCCAATATCGCAAAAGTAATCGTCTTACCGCAGAAAAATACCCAAATTTTTACAACTTTTTCCCCAGGTTCGGACTGGCCATTTACAGTTAAAGGGGCGTTTGCGAATTTCGCACCTGTTTCCGCAGGTTCTTTCTTGCGGGGGTAAATTAAATTAGGGGGCCCAGCAAGCCAGGTCCCAGCTCTACCGAGCTAAATGCTAACCAGATCATATAGTTCTTTCAATTAGAGAGATATTAATCGCTTTGCCGACCCAGTCCGAATCTAGAAGCCAACTCCACACTTAGAAAAGAAAAATGTATTGTTTTCTCGCTATATTACACGATTTTCTGAAGTAAACTTCTATTTTATTTCCTCAGAAAGATTGATATTCTAGTATCATCATTAATGAAACATCCCGTATAACATCACCACGCTTGCCTCCCGTGGGTCTGAACTGTGTAGCAGTGCTGACGTACATGTTATCTCGCGTATTTTTTCAGTTTATCTCTCAGATAGAGCCAATGTGTTTTTCGGTGGTTCTCCTCTTTGTAAACATTTATTTATAGCTTAGTCTACTATTGTTCCGTGTTGTTATTTTGTGAACCTGGGAAGCTTCTAAGGGTAAATTACCCCATGGTATACTGTCATTTTTTTTTTCTGCTCGACGTTTTATAAGTGCCCATTGAGGCCCATATAAAATAAAATATTTTGATTTTGACTAGATTGAACATGGTGTTGTTGATATTAGTGCGGGTTGTTGTAAGCTCGTCACAAAAATTATTACGCACGAAAAAAATTTTGATCATGTTCGCCTAGTACTTTCTATTTAGATTCCATATTGCTTTCTCGTTTTCAGTACGTTTGTGCTGGATTTTACTATTTAATTTTTCTGCTATCCGTGCGTAAAAAAGAAATGGGTCGATTCTACAATAGTCAAAAAAAACCCTTTGACTAATTTATACATAATTTTTTCATGGGGAATTATTTTTGTGGCTAACTTCCAACAACCCATTTGTTCATTGGTTTCGTTTTTTGGCTTTTGTTTATGTGACAATCTGGAATCAATACGATAATACGTAAGTTATATAATTATATCATTTACACAGTTTACCTAAATATTATGTTAGAAAGAAAAAAACATTAATCTGTATCCTAATTCCATTATTATAAATCTTTGACTATGCTCTTCTCTTTGTTCCTCGGTTTAATATTTTTTTTTTAAAAAAGGGTATTAATTTTAATATTATTGGAAGATAACAGGTCTTCGCTTTAACGAAACAGACGTCACAAATAGTTACGGTTTTAAACTCTAAAGTAACAACACATATTTTTTCTTTGTCGTCGTGTTTACGAGACATCTTCAAGACACATCATAGAATATGTTAAGTATGTTACTCATGTGTTTGTGGCTTAAGAAAGAAAGAATCTTAGTTTTACCAAGAACTTTAATTGCATTATTTGCCTTCCGAGATAAAAAGATTATAAAGATTAACTTAGATTTTTCTTCAAGTGTTCTGGTAATATGCCATGCCTACTTTCCGTGTCAATTATCTATGACAATAATTATATATTTTTAACTAGCGGCGCACAGTGGTCCGGATTTTGAAAAAGGTGGACATAGGATCGAAAATGCATATTTAACTTAACAAAAAATTGTTTCGTATAGGAAATTTAACGCTGATTAATACTTATTACTACAACTTTTCAAAAAAACTGCTCCTTCATGTCAAAAAAAAATATTGAAGAAAAAAATGTATGGGAGAAAATCTATTTTTTTTTTTCTCCGTTCAGTATCAAAGTATAGCAAGCAAACCTTATATTCTGGTAAGTACTTATTGCCCTTAATACGACGACATATAAATTGCTTGCGTATCCCTGCGGCCTTGGCGCCTACGATGATTCAAAGTTTAAAATTTCAATTGGGTTTTTTTTTCTAATTATTACCGAGTTTTTCAATTATGCTGAATTTAAAATATCATTTTTTCATTATATAAAAATTAAAACATACGCATTCAAGCATTTGGCAAGTATTTGTTTATTTTATATTAATAAAAAATAGTAATAAAAGCTTTTAACTTTAGTCATATAATTATAGACACGTCCTGATTCGTTGCCTATTTGTAACTGACTGAAACGACTCCTGTGATAAAAGAATGATTTACCGACGACGCTGATTGGCTGTTGAAGATGTGGTACTAATTTTGTCAGTCGCTACTTGCGTGCGTGTGTATGTTATTAATATCTGTGCATGCAACAATTAAAGGAACTTTTTTCTCAACCCTTGAGGAAACACCCGTGCTGTGTGAAAGTTTTGTGAGTTTCGTTATGGCTGCATTTGTTACAAACTTGGCCATCTTTATGTTCCTCCGTGTTGAAGGAGACATGAATTGGGCACGACTCTATGAAGCTATTATTCTGCATATCCCAGTTGAAACATGTCCAGAAGATTTAGAAATAATCAAGACCTTTTTGAAGAACTAAATCAGTAATATCAAGCGCAGATGGGCAAGTGCTTCTAGAAATCAGAAGACTTTAATGAATAGACATGCGGCGTGGTTACAATCGCTCCGCTTGTAGTATAACCAACAATCAGTCGAAAATATAAGAAGATTTATACAAACTGTCATCCCCTATTTTATCCCCTTGGGTGTAGAATTTATCAAAACCCTTTCTTAAAGGATGCCTACATCTTAACATCTACCTGCATGCCCATCCTGATCCGTCCAAAATCAAGGAAGATTTATTCAAACTTTCATCGCCTAGTTTATCCCTTTAGGGGTGGAGTTTTTTAAAATCCTTTCTTGGGGGATGTTTACGTCATAGTATCTTTTTGTATGCAAAGTATCAGCCTGATCGGTTTAACTTTACAAAGTTTCATACAAACTTTCATCTCCTATTTTAACCCCTTGGGGGTAGAATTGATCAAAATCCTTTCTTAGCGGATGCCTACGTCATAACATCTATCTGCATGCCAAATTTCAGCCCAATCCGTCTAGTGGTTTGGGTTGTGCGATGATAGATCACTATGTCAGTCAGTCACCTTTGAGTTTTATATATTTAGAAGATGAAAGAATAATCAACAGAAGATTATTTACAAAATAATAAGCAAAAATGCTTATTTCATCATAAGATCACGTTTTATATTCCCCGAAGGATTCGGCAGTGGTTTATACTACACTGTCATTTCGCCAGTTATATATGTATAAGTCCCAAGTAATAGGGGGCGAGCCTAATACACGGAAGGGACGCGCGTGGAGCTTGTTTTATGAAAAATTATATTTTAGATTAATTTCAATAGAAAAACTCGTTATTAACGAGTTTTGAAATTAATCTAAAATATTAAGATAATTCAACATTGAAATTTTAAACTTTGAATCATCGTAGGCGCCAAGGCCGCAGGGATACGCAAGCAATTTATATGTCGTCATATTAAGGGCAATAAGTACTTACCAGAATATAAGGTTTGCTTGCTATACTTTGATACTGAACGGAGAAAAAAAAATAAAACAGATTTTCTCCCATACATTTTTTTCTTCAATATTTTTTTTTGACATGAAGGAGCAGTTTTTTTGAAAAGTTGTAGTAATAAGTATTAATCAGCGTTAAATTTCCTATATGAAACAATTTTTTGTTAAGTTAAATATGCATTTTCGATCCTATGTCCACCTTTTTTAAAATCCGGACCACTGTGCGGCGGCCCGTCCCGGCTTCGCACGGGTGGAAGTCTCTAAAACCGGTCCCGATGGTTACAAACACAAAAAACAAATAATTATCTGAATCGGTCCACCCGTTTTCGAGTTATGAGCTTAGCAACACATTTTGCGATCCATTTTTATATTATAGAAGATTAAGCCTTAAGGACCAAACAATAAAATTGATTAATGGACAGTTTTTCATAGATAATCTGACACGAAGAGACGTTTTAATATAATCTATTATTACATCTAAAACAAAAAAATCCAAACCTAATTATAGTTTATTACGAAAAAAAGATGAGGAAAAAGCCTTTCAACAGTAGATAACGCTAATTAGAGATGAAACCGTTTAATATGCTATTAACACGATAAGGTCACTGTGTTTGAAGGATGGTTCTCCAATTAATTAGTTAATTGTTTAGATTCCTGAAGTGTCTATTTTATTTTTGCTACCTTCGATCATTAACAAATTATCGAAGTTTCACAACAAATTACCTGCTCTATCGCTCTCACATAATGTATTATATCTCAACTATTTTTTTTTTTATCGTGGTAAAATCAAAGTCAAAGTCAAAGTCAAATCATTTATTTCAATTAGGCCATCAAAGAGGCACTTTTAAACGTCGAATTAAAATTAAGGAAATGGGATGGGATGGGATTGATTCTACACCCATTCGCAAAGGTAGGTTGTATGAAGAAGAATGGGCAAGAAACTCCATACTTACTCTTTTTAAAAATGTTTTACAATATTTTTTTACATCATTGAAATAAATAATGTAAAAGCAATGTACCTTGAAAATCTAAACAAAACATGATTAAAAAAATAAAATAATAGGGAATAAAGAAAATAGCAAAAAGGTACATGGTGTTCACATTTTAACAAAATATTGCAATTAAAGCTATTTTACAAATACAATTTATGGAGTGTGTGAGCATTCAAATTTCAACCAGCTTGATTCTGTTTAAGCCCTACATTGTACTATGGAGCAGGACCAGCATGTTTCCAAACATTTTTATCTTGAATATAATCTTCTAATTTATAATATGCTTGTTTACTAAGTGTATTTTTTATATAACTTTTAAATTTTCTTTCATTTAGATTTAAGATTTCACTCGGTATTTTATTGTAACACTTAACACAGTACCCCATAAAAGATTTTTGTACTTTAGACAATCTAAAATATCGTTGATCAATTTTATCTTTATTTCTCGTATTAAAATTATGTCTGTCGCTTATTTTATTAAAAAGATGAGGATTTTTCCTAACATGCATTATATTTTCATAAATAAATTGACAAGGCACTGTCATTATATTTATCTTTTTAAATAGTTCCCTAAGAGATTCGCGACGACGAAGATTGTAAATTGCTCTGACAGCTCTTTTTTGCAAAATGAAAATGGATTCAATGTCAGCTGCCCGGCCCCACAGTAGAATGCCATAAGACATAATGCTGTGAAAGTAGCTGAAGTAAACCAAACGCGCAGTTTCGACGTCGGTTAACTGCCTTATCTTTCTAACAGCATAAGCGGCTGAGCTTAGTCGCCCCGCTAGAGATGCTATATGGGGCCCCCATTGTAATTTATCATCTAACGTGATTCCTAGGAAAACCGTCTGATCAGTAAATTCCAATTTTTCTCCGTTTAGTAAAATGTCGCAATCGCTACTTTTAACATTTGGCAAAGTAAATCTAATACATTTCGTTTTCTTTTCATTAAGAACTAAATTATTCAGAGTAAACCAATTTTGAACCTTAGCAATACACTCATTAACAGTGTCTAGATTTTTTGCACGTCTATCTATTTTAAAA
Source organism: Agrotis ipsilon (assembly GCA_028554685.1). NCBI lineage: Eukaryota > Metazoa > Arthropoda > Insecta > Lepidoptera > Noctuidae > Agrotis > Agrotis ipsilon. The sequence goes on along the minus strand of CM052969.1, from coordinate 14,176,710 downwards.
ATTAACGATGTATCATCCGCAAATAACACCATCTGTGGTTGATTTTTTAGTAAATGGGGTAAATCATTAATATATACTAAGAAAAGGAATGGACCCAAAATAGAACCTTGAGGCACGCCCATAGTAATTTCAGCCCCTAAAGAGTTTACACCGTTTATCTGTACTTTAAGTTGTCTATCTCTAAGGTATGAATTTAGTAAATCAAGAGCTTTATTTTTGATTCCATAATGTTCCAGTTTCAGCAAAAGCGTTTCGTGGTTTACGCAATCAAATGCCTTTGAGAGGTCGCAAAAGATTCCTATGGCATCTTGCGCTTCCTCCCAGGAGTTAAAAATGTTCTTCAATAGGGTAATCATCAAATGAGACCTCCAACGTCGGGCAGGGCGAGAGGTACTGTCAGACTTGTACTGACTAAAATCCACGGTGTCCTTCAGTAGCCCTTTTATGTTCCGGGGTCACGGTAGAAATAAGTCCCGCGACCCCGGCAGGCTTTGGCCCTCTGAGAGGGGGCCCCGTCATTTTGCTGACAGCTCTTTGAGGCGCGCGTGGAACACGACGCGCCGTCGACCCGGGCATGGTCCATGGTCGGACAGCGAGTTGCCCTTTACTCGCTGTCCGCATGCCCGCGCCTACGGTGGCCGGAGATCGTCTTGCGATTATATCTCAACTTGGATAAAAGTATTAATGCGTTATGAAAGGATTTGTAATAATTACCTGATTGATAAAGAGTGTCCATGGAGTTCTTGGTGATTCTTCTCCATTTCTTCTCCTTACGCCTTAGGGTACATTCATATCATCGGATAGTCGAATGTTCTTTGACGCACTAACGGATCATCCGTTGAGCGTGAACGGTCTATTTTCTATGCATTTGTCTGTTCTGGCGTTCACCGACCGATAATCCGCAACGGATGTACCGTCAGATATGAACCCACCCTAAGATTGAGCATCTACAGTACTTTCACAATTATTATGTCGTGTGGATGAGGTTGTAGAATCACAATTATTTCAGCAGACAATTCAAAATTACCTGTTACTGGCTTACTTAATTTTTTCGCCATCCATCAAAATCTGTTAAGTAGATTTGTGTGAAAGAGTAAAAAACCATCCATCCGTCCGTCCTCATTAACTTCCTTTTTTTGAAACTTTTGCATTTATAAATTAGTAAGGAACTTAGGACTACTTTGTTAAATAGGTACACTGGTCCTTATGAACGCACCCGCAATCACTGACAACACCAGAGCTCTGCCCTGCTCTCAATTTAAAATAACAAGCGTTATATTATGGTTTTAAGTTCCTTTTTTAAATTGGGAAAATCATCAAATGAGTCCTCGCACATGTATGTCGGACTCTTTCTGAATAAATCCACCGTGTTGCTTCTAAATCTACATCTCTTTTCGTTCTAGGATCACGGTGACCTGTTTAAATAGTCCCGTGACCAGCGGCGCTATTGTGCAAATCTCGGTGTCTGTGTGGTGACCATCAAATAGCTGTAAAAAGGTAAATTTCGTATTGGCTTTTGCATTTGCAATAAAACTGATGTGCAATGTTCCATAAAATCAACTATTCTAACGCTCTTGAGGCACTCCACTCCTCAACTTCGCCTCATAACAGGTATCAAGCCATCCAAGTTCAGGTTGACAACTGCTGGTCAGTGACTATCAAGTTAGCCAATAGCTCTTCTGATGTTGTGTTCCTTTAACCATAACTATTTTTGTACTAGTTTTATTTTATCTTTTGACAGTTCAAAATTGCTGGTTATGGCCTAGTTAAAATAAACGTTTTGATTTGATTTGATTTGAACCAAATTATTTACCTGTCATCATCATTATCAGCGGGAAGACATCCACTGCTGGACATAGGCCTCCCCCTTAGACCGCCACGCCGAACGACAATTCGCCACTTGCATCCATCGGACTCTCACGATGTCGTCGGTCCACCTAGTGGGAGGCCTACCTACGCTGCGTCTTCCGGTTCGTGGTCGCCACTCGAGAACCTTTCTTCCCCATCGGTTGTCAGTTCTACGAGCGATGTGTATATTTACCGGTGGAAAGTAAAAAAGGTAAATGTACCGATCACAGGCCAAAGGGTCAGGTGCCCATTGAATGTTCAAATGCAATACAATAAGACCAGCTATTATAGTTAATACGCGTATCCTCCTTAGCGCTGAATGGCGCCTACGCAATGTGCAAGGAACGCAAATAGCCTTTATTATTGGCCGCAAAATGTAGGTAGGTCAGCCACCTTGCCCATATATTGACAAGCCTGTTGGTCTAGTGGTTAGTGACCCTGACTGCTATGCCGGAGATCGTGGGTTCGATTCCCACCCAGGACAAATGTTTGTATAATGAGCACGTTCATTTGTTCTGTGTCTGGGTGTCATTTATCTATAATATTTATGTATTTAGAAATATATAAGTATGTTTATCAGTTGTCTAGTATCCATAACACAAGCTCTGCTTAGCTTGGGACTAGATGGCGTTGTGCGATAGTTGTTGAATATTCTTATTATTTGTGTTTATGTGCGGTTGAGATACCACATCCGGAACATGAATGAAAATTCGGCGAAGAACCAGAGTCACCGACTCGTAAAAGCAAGTTGAAGTGGCAATGGGCAGGCCTCATTGCTGGTAGAACTGACAACTGATGGAGAAGAAAAGTTCTCGAGTGGCGACCACCGACCGGAAGACGTAGCTTAGACAGGCCTCTCGTGGACCGACGACATCGAGAGAGTCGCGGGCAACCGAATGCAAGTGGCGATCTCATTCGGCGTGGCGGTCTAAGGGGGAGGCCTATGTTCAGCAGTGGACGTCTTCCGGCTGATGATGATGATGAGATATCACTGTCTTATCTTGACCATAGATCACAACTGGACTCAGCGACACTACTAAGTCCTTTTGACACAGTTCTACATATAGTGTCTATGTCATTAGGTACATAAATTTGCATTTTTTTTTGTATGTTTTTGTTTGTTGGTAAATAGTACACCGTAGACTACCTACAGTATTGTTCCTCCTTAACTTTTCAAATCCATCCAAAGGTTGTCTTGAGAGGTCTTATCGCTTTTAGCGATAAGACCGCCCATTGTGTCACCCTATTTATAAGATATTGATTGGATATGTATCCTGTAATTTGTATGGTGTACATAATAAAGAGTAGGTATTCTATTCTATTCTAGAAATAATATTTAGTAGGCAGGTACCAAGAATTTTCCGCAACTTGCATGATGTTGCAATATGACGTCATCACGGCTTCATTCTTATCGTGATCGCCTAATAGGAACTCCATCGATTAGTAGTAAGTTAGGCAACGAATGATATTCGTTGTTTCTTATTTTTCTTCTGAACATATTTTGTGAATGGCCAGTATTTTGAATGCACCTATTCGAAATTCAAAACCAACCAAAAAGTATACGTCAAACTTTTTGGTTTGTAAAAACAAACCAAAAAGTTTGACGTATACTAAGGGCACCTGGCACCTGCGACAAATTTTGACAGGGGCCTTATGTCGAATAGATAAGGTGCAAGTAGCTCAGGTGCCATTGACAGCGGGTGCCCTAAGTGGAATACTTCAATAGTTGACGTATTCCACGAAGGGCACCTGGCACCTGCGTAAAATTTTGACAAATATTTAATTTTTAATTTTTAATTTTTATCGCAAATTCTTTTTTGAGGACAAATAACTGAACGTTTGCACTACTTGAATAGACGACATTGAAACTCAAACAGATTCAAATCATTCTATTGTGCTTCAACACATCAGACCGGCCTTTACCTATTACGATTCATATACTCTATTCATTTAATAAAAAGCATGACTTTGACCTATCGAACGTGAAATCATTTTGTTTGTGATATCGTTATTACCTTGTGCCGATAAAGGGCTTAAGTGCAAGTTTCGTTTTTTGCAACTAACTATTGCATTTTGACATTCGACCTAAATGATAGGGGGCAACGACCGCCATCTGTATTCAAGGTTTGACGTCAAATTGGAGATGATAAAATTGACATGCTTCTTTCTCAAAGAACAATGTATGCTTTCTTGCAAAACTGGTACCTAACCTATGGAATGTAAGTAGCCAACAAAATTTCTAGTAAAGTTATATTTTTATACGCAACTAGCGGCCCGTCCCGGCTTCGCACGAGTGGAAGACCCGGTCTAAAACCCGGTCCCGATGGTTACAAACACAACAAAAAAAGAATTTGCCGAATCGGTCCAGCCGTTTTCAAGTAAGGGCTAAGCAACATGTTTAGCGATCCATTTTTATATTATAGAAGATAACGCCTGTGTCGCATCTTCACAAAGATATTTTTGAGGAACGAAAAATTCAGCTGCGAGCAGGGTTCGAATCTGCGTCTTCTGGATAACTCCAGACGCCTTATCAATTTGGCCATCGCAACCACTACTCTGGAAGTTGAATTTCTCATTCATTTGTCTTTTGAACGCTTTACACGTTGCGCCATCTAATAGTCCTACTACAAACGCTCAGCACAAAGTGACGGCCTCATTCACTGTATACCCAAGCCCAGCTGGATCCTCGCGCCCGGCATTGGTTTCGGCCATGCTGCGGAGCGAGACGGAGTGGGAAGCGGTCGCCATTTCTGCGAAGCAGTCATCGTGCTCGTGAAGGAGGTGGCGGGCCGCGAAAGAGAGAGGACAGCGTCCTCCCTCCGTCCCAACCGCAGTGGTACACGCCCACGGCGTCGGACGCCGGCAGATGATCTCCGGCCACCGTAGGCGCGGACATGCGGACAGCGAGTAAAGGGCAACTCGCTCTCCGACCATGGACCATGCCCGGGTCGACGGCGCGTCGTGTTCCACGCGCGCCTCATAGAGCTGTCAGCAAATGACGGGGCCCCCGCACAGAGGACCAAAGCCTGCCGGGGTCGCGGGACTTATTTCCATCACCGTGACCCCGGAACATAAAGGGCTATTGAAGGACACTGTGGATTTTAGTCAGTACAAGTCTGACAGTCCCTCCCGCCCTGCCCGGGGTGGGAGGACTTATTTGATGATTTTACCACGATAAAAAAAAACCCAGCGGAATATCACTTTGTCTTCAAATATTTTCAAAAACACCCTCAACAAGATCATGTCCGTTAACTCGAGATATTTTCCTGCACCATTTTGAGAGCAATAAAGGAAAAATGTGCTAGTATTGTTTGCCTGTCTGGTTTTAAATCAACTACACGACATACAACTCGTAATTCGGAGCAATTCGTCACATTAAATTATGCAAAAAGATAAAAAAACAGACATTTTCCACACTTTTACAGCAAATCAATACACGTTTTTGAAATAATTTAAGAAAATAAATGAACTCATGAAATTATTGTTCATTGAAAATGATTTTGCTAAATAACTTTAGAACGAGGCAATGATCCTTCTCTGTGGTTTATGATTAGCGTAGACAACGTATTGTATTCGTTTATTATGTTTGTCAGTTTTTATTGTCTGTGGCAATCATGGCGGGATCACGCTTTGGCGGGAAACGACGTGGACTGAACGTGAAACGTCTCGTGTTGTACTTAATTATATCTTTAAAATTAAAACTAGTCATAAGCTTTAGGTTTATTACAATGTGGTGATATTTATTAGAGCAGTTTGCGGCTCATTAGTAATGGTTGGTCCGCCATTAGCCGCGTTGTTTAATCCGTATTTGTTGAATCATTATACATGTAATATAGATGATTCCACAGTCAAACCAGTACAGTTTTGTGGGGCCTAATTTATAAGTTTGTATTATTATGAGAAAATAAATAATAAGAATAGTTTATTTTTTACAAAACTACTGTACCTACTGGTCCTACAACCAAAAAAATCAAAAAACCCGCGCTGTATCTAGGCCGGTGCGTGGTAGATGCTGGAAGGAGGCCTGTGCCTGAGCAGTGGGCAACATTACCTTAAGGCTAGAAAAACAACCAAACACGTCACATAACACTGTCGATAACATCATCGCTTACCATAAGGCGATCGTCAAATGAACAAAAAATATCAATCTATAACAGAATATAGGCGTAAAGATGATAATAGTTAATGACAATTTAAATGACACTTATTCTTATCTTTATCCGTTGTAAACTTTTGTAAACATGACATTAATGATTTCAAATAATTATCTGTCGTATAGATAACTTGTATTGCTGTATAGATAACACTTTAATCTAATTATCATTTACATAGGTATTTACAGTTATCGTATTTACATAGGTATTTAATCCAGTAGTTACAATATAAGTTGAGTAAGACAGCTGCTATAAATATCTCAGTGGCGTAATGTATCCCTTTTATGGCTGTTTATCCAAGGTTATACCATAATTCACCAATGTTCAAACTCTAATATCTTTGGTTCCCCTGTTCGGATACAAGATTCAAGCCACTCTATGAAAGGGAGTGGACTGTAATCCACCACGCGAGCTCAATGCGGGTTGGTAGACGTCACATGTCTTCAAGTTTTTGGTCCTACGACGGTTCCTTCACAATTTTGAGAGCAGTAGTGACGAAATAAATTTCACAAAGTATGGCGCCTGGCTGGGGTCGAAATTATGACCTAAAATTCGTAACTTGGGGCCGACACCACTAGACCACCACTGCTTCTAATTAAATTCCGTTCAAATTAATAATGCCGCGTGGTGGATTATGGGCCCTCTGGCAGAGAGGAGGCCTGTGTACCAACAATGAGGACATTAATAGGCTGATGATGATAAACTTGAACAGTGCGAACCAAGGGTTATGTTTCGCTTCTTTTCTACTTAAATATGGGTGTACTATTAGGTACCACACACCGCTGTCGTGCCATTTAAGAATATTATGATTTTTTTTTTAAATCAAATCTAAGTTTATTTTCTTTGGTTAAATAGAATATATTATGTATCTAAAGCTAGAAATTTTAAAATAAATATAAATAAAACTATTTAAAAAAAAAGTTTTATGTATGGTAAATTAAGTGTTTGCTATCTTTATCGAGCTGGGCGGTGACAGTCATACAAACTTCATGAATAATTATTATCTTTTTGGGGCGTAAACGCATTGCGGAGATGACAACAGTTCGATTAGTGTAGAGAAGGTTTCATTTATTTTACGTAATAGTTTGTTAACCGGTCGTCGTCGTGTATATTTTTAATTAGTAATTTCTTTTTGGGGTTAAATATGCAGAAAATCCATGTAATACTACTCTACTAGGTACTAGTCTGCGTACGGTTAAATTGTTAGCTTAGTAGGTACTTATCCAAAGTTTCGAAAGGGCTGTGCAAACAATTAAAAAAGGGTCAGTATTTAAATAATACCTATTTGGCGTAGCATTTCTTGTGTAATTATTAAATTCTGCTGAATTTTATTTCTTTTCTTTCATTGTAACGAACAAAAGTTGTTTTTATTTTATTATTTATTTACTGGTCTTCTTGTCCATGAAATTTACATATTCAGACGAATGCAAGTCGTTTTATAACGTTATCAGATGGTTTTGTACTCAAAATAATCAAGATCAAGTGATTCAATCGTAGGCATACTTAAGTTAGTAAGAGCCACTTATCTAGTTGTCTAGTTTTCTATATAGTGCTGTCAAGTATATTTAGAATTTGGTATAAAACAAGTAGAAACTAAACATAATTTCTTCGTCATTGAATAAACCATGTGTTATAGGCTTATGTATCTATGATCGTCTCACTAAAGTATTTGAACATTTTTTGCTGTTTTCTTTTGTAACTATTACGTCGAAAATTTACTCATCGTTTGGACTATTTTATTTTGAAAGATTTTTGTCCCCTAGTACTTTTATAACTTTATGTTGATGTATGTATCTTACTAAGGTATGCGTACGAAGTTGTCAACAAAGCTGTTTAGTCATTTCAAAAAATAACAATTTGAAAGTTTGTATGAAATGCCCTTTGGCGTACACGCTCTTAAATTCTATTTTAAATGATGGCAAATATCATCATCATCATGTTTGCAGAATATAGGTATTTAGGAAAATGTTCTTTCCCAAGTAGATATTCATAAAACAAGTAGCTATCACGATGACTCTCTTTTATACTACCTACTCGTGGACATAATTCAGTATGATATTCAAACCACTTCTAAATAAGTGCACTTTAACGATAAACAATATATAAATATAATTATAGTAATTATTATAAAAGCCGCCTCCTCATAATACAATCTTAGTAAGACAAGAACGCACGCGTACGTCGCGTGTGTCTACGCAATAGCGCGCACGGCACGTGCGTGTGCACAGGGCCGCAATCGTGCAGTTTATTTTTTACTAATAACTCTGCCTGTACGCAACTGAACTCCTATTGTATGCCATTGAACTCCTTCGACGGCAGGACTGATTTCATTACTTTTTTACGTGATAAAGCGGTATTAGATTATAGTCAGAACGGGTAGTTAACGCTAACGTTACAATATGGCATCATGAATGACAGTTTCACACTTGTCATTTTCATTTATAGTCCGGTCGGAAAGCAAGAGGAATTTCGTACGTTGACCTATTATTACCTGTCTCTGTCACTCCCACATGAATAATGTATAATGAGACTCGCTTGCACAGATGGCGGCCATTGCATCTTTAGCAAGAGACGATATTCTTCCTGCTTTCCGACCGGACTTTAGTATGTCAGTCACTCACTCGAATCTGATTTTGAGGCATCTTTGACCCTCAATTTTTTGTGATATTAAAGGTGCAGGCTGTTCTTGGATAACCAAATAAAATAATTTTAAAAAATCTCCCTAATTCGTCTCTGTGTAATAAAAATCTTTACCACTGATAATGACGATGATTTGACTACGGGTGTGGTTGTTATTTTTTTAACTTTTACTATCGGTTTGTCAAACTGATTACACACATTTAAAACTAATTATAATTTGTTTACGGGTGACGAAACTTTTGATTAGGGTGATATAAATAAGAATATCTATATCAACGCACGATGATCTTTGCCAAAATTGATACAGCAGTTTTAATATTCAATTCCGTACATTGTGAAATTGTGAAAGAAAAATAGTAATGTGTCATAAACATACACATAATTATTTAGATTTTAGATAAATATGGAGCAGGCAGTGTTTCTCCTAAACACAGGTTGCGCTGCATCTTACCTATATAGGAGAACAGCACTACACCCACAGATTTGTTTGTTTTAGCCTACATGTTCTAATAGATTTATCTCTAAATCCATTAATCCATCACCACCTGCTCTCAACTCAGAATGATGATGGAAAAATTTAAACAATAAAATATGTTGATTCCAAAAATCGGACTCATTTTTGTGACATTCACTAATCCTCACGTGGAAAATAAATTATAGCTCGTCCAGATGAAACTTTATCTGAGAAGACTATAATTTATTTTCCACTCACTTCCCACTCACGTCAACTGACCTGAGTCCCAGCTGTGGAACACTATAGAAATACAGGGTGTAATTTAAGTCATGGTCAATATTTTAATCTGAGGTTCTACTCACGATACTGATTGCATTTTGGCTAATCATTCGCAAATCAAAAATATTATTAATGCAAGTACGAACAACTTTAAAAATGTAGTAAGTCACATTTCAAAGGCATAATGTAGCAAATAAACACTAAAAGTAATTAAAAAATAATTCGTAAACCCCTATAAGTCATGAAATATCAAAATTTTGAAACGCAGTGCACCGCCCGGCGCCCGCAGTACGAAAAGTAAACGGCGACCACGTCTTATTAAATTTTTTAAGGTTTTAAATACTTGCATCAATAATGTTTTTGAGTTGCGTAATACAACCACTATCGTGAGTAGAGCCTTTTTTTATCCTTGTAAAATCATCAAAGGAGGACTGTCAGACTTGTACTGACTAAAATCCACGGTGTCCTTCAATAGCCCTTTATGTTCCGGGGTCACGGTGATGGTATAAGTCCCGCGACCCCGGCAGGGGTTGATTTAGTGGCCCCGTCATTTTGCTGACGCTCTTTGAGGCGCGCGTGCAACACGTCGCGCCGTCGACCCGATGAGTAAGAGCCTTAGATTAAAATATTGCCTATGCCTTAAATTACATCTTGTATAGGCTGACGACTAAGCTATAATTTCGCTAACGGTGATCTGCGAAAAAGAACATTTTCTTCTTCTGTAACGGAAAAAAATTAAAACAATAACTTCACATATCAATTTTATTAAAATCCTTCTTGTTTCATACGAAGCTTGTATATTGATCTAATTACAACAAATATCTAACTTGCATATACATAACTTTTATACATTCAATAATGATTTATTTTACATAATAATTATGTTATTGAACCGGTTTTTTGACCCAGTTATATGAATATCAAGGTATCTCTATTGTGATAAAAATGTATTTATTAGGCTCTAAACACAATAGAAAGAAAAGTAACTAAAACTTGTTTTTCTTTTGTGAATGAAATTGAAAACGATCAGATATTTGAACGATGTTAAAAATGTATCTGGGGGCACGGCAGTGCCCCAGCCAAATCTCGATTAATATTCCATAATGATATTGACCTGAAAAATATCATGCTTTAGCATGATATACAGGGTGAATTTTTCAACTGGGCGTGGATGGCTACTTTCGAAACTATGAGGAATATCGAAAAACGTCGAAAGGAGTCTCGAGGCCGATTTTGACGAAAACTAAAACTGCATCATTGGATTTTAGAAAAAACTAACATCCTGGTCAGGAATCAAACCCGCTGATTTTGGAAAAAAAATCAAACCCTAATACCGTTCGATAGTGTTGCTAATAAGGATCAAATTCTGGGAAGTAATCATATACGGCAAACTTAAGGAAAACGTATAATTACAAAAAAAACGATTAATCTTCAAGGCAAACACTGTATTTGAAACATAAGTTACCGTTTCTTCTTTACAATAATGGTTTTTTTTAGTTGAACTCAATAATGTCGTATTGCTAAGTACAGTGGGATTGTTGAAACGTCAAATCCAGTGAGACATTGCAAACAATGAAATTTTATAATTTCGAATAAATTATGGCTCAGTAGATGTAAAGTAACATGGAAAAATAGGAATTTCATAAAAAACAGCCATTTCCTTAAGTTTGGCGTATATGATTACTTCCCAGAATTTGATCCTTATTAGCAACACTATCGAACGGTGTAATAATACAGGGTGTGATTTTTTTTCCAAAATCAGCGGGTTCGATTCCTGACCAGGATTTTAGATTTTTCTAAAATCCAATGATGCAGTTTTAGTTTTCGTCAAAATCGGCCTCGAGACTCCTTTCAACGTTTTTCGATATTCCTCATAGTTTCAAAAGTAGCCATCCACGACCGGTTGAAAAATTCACCCTGTATATATCATGCTTTAGCATGATATTTTTTTCAAATAGGTTGTCTTCATAATCGTATTTCATTACCCAATCCGATCAACGATGATGATACTTTTCATCAAAATTGGGTCCAAGACTGAGTATTTTTTCAGAAAGGGTCTACCTTTCTGTTAGTTACGTGCTAATCGCATTTAGTTTCATTATTATGATATACTTACTATGATTATAAATTATCTGTTTTTATTTTGATTTCATCGGCTTAATATAATTTGTAAAAAAACGCAATCCACTAAAAAAATTAAAACAAGACAAAAAATATCAATCAAAAGTATTATATTCTGTACATCGCATTTTATTTTAAGCATTTGTTTATTTATTTTAAATCTTACATTAATCATTGCGTACGTCAAAATAATAATTAAAATGTGGGTTTGAAAAATTTAGTACACTGTATATTTTTATTATTTGAATAACACATTTTTAAATATTCAGCCCAATTATTAACGTTTATTTAGGATTATTTCTGGAACTTTCTAATATTATTTTATTTTTATGCTACTGCAAACTACGCTGCCTTTACAATATTGTATTATGATTATTAAATAAAAATGCGATATCAAATCTACCCTTTCATATAATTGTAGACATAATGTTGTATTATAATTTATAAGTTTGTGATAAATTTCGTATAACTTGATAACTAAATAATTATTCTTCACATAAAACTTTTTTGAATTTAATTCAATCATCATCATAGAATATAATTGTTAAATAATTTTGTACTATTATTATAATTTCAAAATATTTAATAAATAAAATGTATTTTTCCTCTTTTAAATATACTTTGGTTTTAAAATATTATTTTCTCAATAAGTTAAAATTGACTTATTTTAAAATTAAGTATTTTTATTGTCATAAAATTGTTTTTAGATAAAAATAAATACTCTAGGTTATTTTTAAGGTATTTTGGAAACTGAAGTAGGCAACAGTATTTTTCTCTTTGACCAACATATTAGTTTTTTGTTTTGTTGTTAATCATAGTGGTAGTGGACGATTTAGTCTAAAAACACCATAATACATCATATTATATTTTAATAACAGATATGGTTATGACTTTGCTTTATTGTAAGTATTATGTATCTTTTTCACAAATAAAGTGTAATCAAATACCAAGAAAAATAATATTTAACATGTCTCAGATTAAAATCTAACATCTTTCGCTTTTCTCTAACAACTAAATAAAACACTGGGTACTACGATGATCTTAAACTCCTAAACGTTTTCCTTTAAAATTTTATTATAGTCTTTAAGAGCTTAGCAAATTGTAGAAATTTTTACTATTTCGTTATTTATTATTAAGTACCCTTTTCGCTTGATTTTGGTAAAATTCCTCCATTATTATTATATTTTTTTATTTAATTTTACGATTAAAATAAAATCACCTTAGCATTACTTCGCTAGTTCTATAAATATTTTTTTTTCGATTCCTCGTAACATTAATGAACTCTGTTAACATTTGGCTCATCATATTTTGTTCAGTCAACCTCCACATTTTGGAAGACTAACGGAAACCTTTCTTTAGACATGACACATACGTTTTTATTCTCTCTAAATCTACATACACAAATTCATACAACGTGTATACGTACGACACTAGAAATTTTGATTATTTTTATGTTTTTACAAAAAGTGTTGACACAACCGAACATTTAGTTGATTATAAACTATTATTTTTTATAGGGAATGTACCACTACCTCTTATATAAAATTAAAATAATAATACTCTTAAGAGGTGGTGGTAAGCCCCCAGTTGTATGTAGGTACTTATTCATGTAGGTACTTAGTCAATCTATTTCATCTATTTGCGTCTAAAATGTATATTTATTTTTATTAAACACAATTAAAGACTCATTACACACTATTGTTAATCACAAAAGCAAACACTGACACGACGTATAATATTATTGAAACGTGTAATGAATCCTTAAATTCAATTTTATTTTATTATTTATGTATATTTTTATTCAGCATTATTTGAAGCAATTTATAATTTGCAAAATATAAATAATCTTGAGAAAAAAATATCGCAGTGAACCCTGCTTTCCGTAAGTCACGAAAATGATGTTTATATTTTATTTTATAAATAAAAAATAACTTACAAAAGTTTAATGCACATTGACGCGGTTTTATTAAGCATAATATTATTATATTTTACTATTATTTTATATTCTCCAATATGTAATATTATGACTTACACATAGTTAACATGAATGAACGGAAATCGCGAAGTCTTTATTCGACAAAATAATACAAATCTTTAAAATTGATTCTTAGAGCTTTTAATGTATACAAAAGAAAGTGTTTTTCACTGATTTATTTATATAAATGCTTTGGAATTGAGTTCCTTAGAAAAACCATTAAAATTGAGTTTATGAAAAAATCCCTTTATTTTTTAAGTTTATTTATTTGTCGTTTACTCGCAGTAATTGCCATTTATAAACTCTATTTACAAGTACATATATGTCAGTTATGTAACGGACTTATATCCCTTCAACAACTTTCTATGGTGTTACCTAAAAGAGCTCTAAGAATTCTATGGTTAAGGGCTATCAAATATTTTTGAAAATAACCAAGCTGCCAACATTTTTGTCATTCTTTTTTGGACTCTTCAATTCAGTACCCTCAGTACGAGTTTTCACTCTTTACTTACAGCGTCTTTCCAGTATTTACAGCGTTTCTCGTATGAAAAAATGGAACAGCGCCTCTGGTGTGCGGAGAAGGAACAAATTTTTATCTTGTAAATTGACAAAATTCCAGTTTACTTACTACTGAAAACTCGTGCTAAGGGTACTGGTTGCCATTTTGAATTATAATGGATTATTTTGAAGTGCAGTTCCTAAATTCAATCCTTTTCACCACTATTATATTGTAATCTTTCTGATTCAAGAGCCCTTAAAAATTATGATAAACTCAGGAACGGTTTACAACATTCCTTTAAATTCTAACATTCAACATGACATGTAATTTTAAGGCCTTATTATACACATGTGAAGCCATTATAAGAAACCAAAACAGCAATCACACACATCAAATTTACTAATCAGTACTACACTTCAAAATCTAGCAACTGTTTCTGCGACTTTTTGTCGTAAGTGCGACAAAATAATCGCATTTGCGACAGAATAATCGCACTTGCGACAAAATAATCGCGGTTGCGACAGATAAATCGCACTTGCGACAAAATAATCGGACTTTATTAAAATGTGCGTGGAAACTGAAATAAGGGTACGTATACACTGCCACCAAGCGCGTTCTATAAAATGATCCACTTTAGCAACACGTCTATGCGTTAGGTCTAGATAAGAGTTTCTTTCCCCCCGTACTGTTGGAGGTACGAGTATGGGCACTGGCTTCCGGGAGGTTCTCTCTTCGGCCGGTGGTCTGCATACTAGTTTTTCGAAGTCAGTATTGTCACGAACTCTGTAATGTGCAAAAGATAATGTTTATTGACAGGTCTCACCGTATAACAATTTATCTAAGTGCTTGCCGGATTCTCTCGAGCATTACGGACTCAATCGTATACATTGCTGTAATGGCTCAAACTCCAATTATGATTTCATCTCGTGAAAATATTTATGAAGTTGAAATTTAGTATAGCGTCCTGTCTCCAACCAGCCGGCAGACGCTCTCCGGCCACCTTAGGCGCGGGCATTAGGGTGGCGAGTAACGGGCGACTCGCTGGACCATGCCCGGGTCGGCGGCGGCGGGACGTTGTGTTCCACACGCGCCTCAAAGAGTGTCAACACAACGACGGGCCCCCCCTTTTAGAGAGCCAAAGCTGTCAGGGTCGCGGGACTTATCGAATTCTCGTGACCCCAGATCGTAAAAGACTATATAATTGAAGGACACCGTGGATTTTAGTCCCCCCCGCTGTAGTAAAAAGTTAAGTCTTTCACAAGAATGACAAATTCCTCACCATCGTAATTGACCATGCCGTCTCCATCGAGGTCGGCCTCGCGGATCATGTCGTCGACCTCCTCCTCGCTGAGCCGCTCCCCCAGGTTGGTCATCACGTGGCGGAGCTCCACCGAAGATATCAGGCCGTCGTTGTTCTTGTCGAATACTCTGGAATGTTTTAAGTAGGCATATTATGAAAAATCAACTCTATATAAGGATCCCTTTCATCATCATCATCAGCCTATAAAGTTCCCACTGCTGGGACACAGCCACAATTCACCACGCGGGCCCAGTGCGGGTTGGTGGATGTCACATAATAATATCTTCGAATTTTTGGTTCTAGGATATGCCGGTTTCCTCACGATGTTTTCCTTCACGGTTTTGAGAGCAGTGGTGATGAAACAAATTACAAGATGTAATATACGCCTGGCTGGATTCGAACCCACGACCTACAACTCGTAAGTCGGGGCTGATACCACTGGGCCACCACTACTCTATCAAGGTAATTCTATCTCTTCTATAAATATCAAGGGTGCCTTTAGGGAACAGTATCTATTGATGAGTAACATTTCCTAACTGGAAATTTTGAATATTGACGATTCCCTAACTATGTAGATTTTGAAAACTACATTAATACCTTAAAGGCTGCAATAGTTCAGAAATATACGGAAAAAAAACTAACACGAAATGCATCAAAGTCATTTAGACAATAAGGTGATCTGTTCCAAGTTACCATGGACATTTGATACATTCTTCAAAACTGTAATAATCATTGTTTAGTTGAGCTGCAACAGCTTTATAAAATGTATTCTCATTGCAATTTCAACCATTTATAGCCATCTAAATTCATGCTCAACAATTTCCCCTCCATAACAAGTAAACAAAAAAATAAAAGCAATAATAATAAGGAATTAGGAAAACGTGTGTCGTGACGGTCCATGGCTTAATCGCCAAGAGCCTCGACCAACATCTCAGGAGGCTCTCGTTGGGCAGCTGGATCGAGGGCCAGATTCAGAGAGCAGTTCTTCTGGACACGGCGCGCATTGTTCGGAGGTTCCTTACTCTGGAGCCCTGACTGCTGGTAGCTTGGAGCCTGTTCCCGATACCGGCGGGCCACTATTATTTATAAGGAAAAAAAATGAATAAGGAAGGAACTAGTTAGGAAATAATTATGAGGAACCAAGGTATACCTGAAAGCCTCCCTCAGTTCATCTTCTCCATCACCCCCACGCATCTTCTTGGACATCATTTGAAGAAACTCATTGAACTCGATGGTGCCGTTTCCGTCCTGGTCCACCTCCTTCACCATGTCGCGAAGCTCCGTTTCTGGAATTCACAGTTTTTCAATTTAATAAAATTGTAATTTCTGGGTTCTGAGTTTTTGCTCAAGGTGGTCTTGATTTGCTGATCGAGTTAAGTTTCATTAAAGAAAGTTATTTTAAGCCAGGGTTTCTCAAAACCCTGGAGCGGAAGGTACTGATAGATTCGTTCTGACTAATATCTACCGTGTTCTTTCAATGAGACTAATCTGAGCAGTTCAAAAAATGTCCACTTGCCTCTGGAGACCTGTCAAACTATCAAACAGTATCCTTAGCACGAATTTTCAGTATTTGAGACGTAAAGTAAACTGGAACTTTGACAATTTCAAATTGACAATTTTCAAGGAAATAATTAGTTCCTTCTTCGCACACCAGAGGCTTTGTTCCATTTTTTCATACAAGAAATGCTGTAAATACTATAAAGTAAAATAGTGAAAACTCGTGCTAGGGGTACTGATTAGTCCTCATTCCCCTTTCTGTTACACAGGGACATGGTTGTTTGTTTAAAATAGTTTAGACAAACCCGCGGCCATGGGAGGTACATGGTGTTTCCCAAATACTATATTAAGTGGAACGATCTAACAAAAGACTAATATAACGTGTCCCTTCAGTAAAATAAAACCAGCATAAAATCAGAAGATAAGCATAAACAGATTCATAATAAAGTGCCTAAAGTACCCGAGTTGTCCTAAACACGGAATTATCTCCGAGACTTTAATGACATCGTAAATTGTATCAAGCCGTTTACGTGAGCATTTTCGTTGAGATCAAATGAATATGTAAAGCCCGCTGTACATATTGGGCCAACGCATTGGGCCAGCGTATTGGGCCAACGTGTACAGACCTACTTGGCGGTATGCTAGTAGTTGGCGGGAATACTGACCGGCCAACCGAAAGTTGTCAGTTTTTCGTGCACCAATCAAAGGATCTTGACGTGCTTCGCATAAAGTGTTCACACGTTGGCTCAATGTGTAAACAGCGACATTTGGAATTAATTATTTTGGCCCAACATGTTGGCCCAATCCGGCCAATGCCTTGGCTAATGTGTACAGCGGGCTTAACATGGTTCGCTTTGATGGTGCTTTCTTTTATTATGTGCTATTTTTTTACATGGCAGCATTAAATGGTTAATAAGATTAGGTAATCAAGAAGTGGGTGTTAATTTATGACATCATTTCTCCCATTTTGATGAAAAGAAGGACGTACCAACGTAACGTAAAGAAAGGCTCAATGTTTATTGTAGTGGAATGTTGTAATGAAATCTTACAATGCATTATGAACTTTACCCTAATCGTATAAAGTCTAAATTAGGTAGGTAAGATGCCCACTCTAGGGTTAATTGTGAAAATTCCCGAAGACGTGCGAGAATTTTTTGAAAAACACGTGCGAGACACGTGTTTCGGCGCATTTCTAGTCTGAACGTTACACAAACAGCATATAGTTCAATATGCTTTACATTCGGCTGGCAAAATTTAAATGACAATGAAAATTGTGTAAAATGGGACTCAAACAGATAAATTATAAATCTTATTTTAAAATAACAAAAGCGAGCTACTTTATAGCTATCAGACTTTTATAAGAATTGAAGTGAGAAAAAAAATATCTACCATGAAACTGAACATGTTTGTCGATACGATTTCACAATTTCAGCCAACGCCGACGTGGCGCCGTGGCTTAGTTGGTTAAAGCGCCTGTCTAGTAAACAGGAGATCGTGAGTTCGAATCTCGCCGGGGCCTATGTTGTCTTTTTGCATTTATTTGATCATGTTTGTGTTAAAAATAGCTATTTAAAGAAATGTCCAAGCTATTCTTGGGAAAATAATAATTATTAACTTGAATTTTAATTCGTTGATTAATTGAATTCCACTCGCATGTCATGCCTACAGTTTCTGAGATAACAATTATGTAAATAAAGCGACCATTAACAGCTGCATTACAAAGGTAGACGAAAATATCCTAGCTAAATTATTTCAGCGCACGCGCATGCTTTACACGTCTGTAAAACTGATGCGACATAATAATATTAAAACACGTTTTCTGTGACCGTTTTCCTAAACTACGCAATATATTTTGATACGGTTTTCAGATTGAGAACGATTATTTTCAAAATTAAAGTAGTAAGTAAAGTAATATTATCAAATTAGGTTGATCAGTAGTTTTTGTACATCATACTAAAAATTATAAAAAATGCGAAACTATGTATGTTTGTTTCTAATGCACACAAATTAAGTTATCTTTATTTTGGTATCAAAGACTACAAAAAAAATGTAATTAATTAACCGAGCGATTAATTAACGATGTTTCTTATTAAGAGGCCATACTACCTCAAATGGCTTAGCAGAATCCTCTGATACGCCGAAAATACTGCAGCATTAATTTTGAAATAAATATATAGTAAAGTTGAGGATTAATGTTAGGTCTTATGTTTGGCGAAAACACGATCCCATAAAATTTTCTCGATAAAAAAACATCCCAAAGTTACCTCTAAATTGAACAATAAACCGCTGGCAATCATAAAATACTTAAAATTAGATTATGAAACTTTTTATACTAACAGAACTAACTATAAAGCAGGGCTTATGTTATTCAGTTTTTCGAATTTCCTTTTTTTCGCCTTAAAATAAATAGATTCTCGCGTAGACAACTAAAAGAAAGAGCAAGCAATAGTGCGTGGTACGTGCAAGTGCGAGCGAGTAAGATTATACTGAAGTAGTATGCCGCCTTAAGTTCCATTTTCGCGTCGAAACGGTTGAACCGATATAGACAAAAACGCTCGCTTTTCGTAATTTCCTCGCATTTTGATGTTCTCTAAACTATCAAGCAACGACGATATATTACTAGACTCCGCATGCACGATCTAAGGAGCAAAAACTATTCTGTCAACTCGATGAGGTACTACGTAAGCGAGGGGGACGGGGTACTGCGTTGTGATTGGCTAACTCAAGGCCTGTTCTGTCTCAAGGTATGTTTACGGCTCACAGGATTGGTCGAAATAAGACCGATATAAGACTTTTTTGCCTAATGTGTTGACACACATCGGTCGCCTGTTAAGTATTAGGAGTCTAGTAATATATCGTCGTTGCTATCAAGCGACCTTTTGTTGCTAAACGTGACACTTGCAGTGTGGCCTTAGCCTTACAAAGTTGGGAAAAGGCTAAGCAGATCATGAATTATTTAGAACAATACATAATTCGATTTTATCCGCAAACAATTCCTACAATATGGTTTCCGTTATCTACTGCGAAGGTTCTGTATCGGCCATAATTGGGAAGGAAGTCGTTAATTGGAAACAATAACAGTCGCTAATTAAAACTATAATCACTACACTATAGAATTCAGGAAAATATAGAACTATTTATTTTCTTATCAAATTGTCACATAATCTGTCTATCAATGATCCAAACATACAATCCGTGTTCTAATTAATTATTGTTCGCTGATTATTATAACAATTAAAAAAATATTCAACGACATAACAACCTCATACAATATACTGCGTCAGTAATAAAGTTCAAATGCGTCTGTAAAATATTGGGAAGATCGAGTGAGCCAGATAGTGACGACTAATCGTTAGGTATATCAAGTAACTCATTTCACTCGTACAGGTGCTTAAAGCAAAATTAGGGGAGTATCAGAATGAGGGATTTTATTTTTATTTTTTCCCTAGTCGATGCTTAGATGGCGCTGTACTTGGTATGTTACTGCAATGAACGGAACGTCGTCATTTTTTGATTTTATTCACTTGATTGTAATTTTGAGATCTTAAAACGTAACGTAGGTACATGTCATGTCATGTCACTGTCAGTCACATCACATCACACCATTGGCATTTGGAAATAAATAACAACAAGGAAAAAGAAAAATATTCATGGACCAGTTTTTTAATTTATGAGTTTTCGTCGCCATAAAGAAAATATCCCAAGAGAAAAAGAAGAGAAGTCTGTGCCTCGTGGATTTGTGCAAAAAATAAGGCATACATCTAGTAACGTAGTCAGTTCAACGCCATCTACAGAGTTCTTGGAAACTACTTAGCGGGCTCCGTCGACTTGCTCCTGTGAAGGAAGGATACACCTAGGTTTAACCGTATGTGATTGGTTACACCTAGGTTTAGCCGGTTAAACCTAGGTGTAACCGCACTTCGGGTATTAGCCGTAACATATATTATAAAAATCAATTGCTGTTCGTTGGTCTCGATATAACTCGAGAACGGCTAGACCGATATGGCTGATTGTGGTTTTGAATTATTTTGGGAAATCCAGAGTCTTTTTTTATTGTTTCTGAGGCGGTACGAAGTTTGCCCGGTCAGCTAGTTTATAATAAAAATAAGTTCATAAGTACCTGAAGGTCTTTGTCCAAGCGACCGCATGACAACTCCAAGCTCAGCCATCGTGATGGTGCCATCCTCATCCTTGTCGAACAGCATGAATGCTTCCTTGAACTCTGTTGGTTAAATTGCAAAGACACTTTACACAAACACACTTGTTTTTGGACTACATTTTTAACCTGAAAAATTGAGAAATTGCCGTTAGCTTTGTGAGAAGTCAATACAATGATATTTAAGGTACTTAATTCAAGAATTATTTTTAAAATTATACATTGGTAGAGAACGATAATACATCAAGCTAACCCTATGTGTCTTTCTTTAAAACGATTTTAAACTTTATCACAATGATAGAAGATTCATTTAAAATTGGGATCATTTCAAAGATTGGGGTAGGTTGATGTTCTGATCGGTACAATTCCGAAGGTTCACCACAACCGCAAACCTGCCTTCGGATTTGTAACGTTAGATGTTATGATAATATTTTATTTATTAGATTGTTTACCTGCGACTTGTTCTTCCGTGAGGCCATATTCAGACTGAAAATTAAATGACATCTGATTAGTTTTCTATTAACATTACATGGCTACGTTTTCAAAATATCATGAAGGCAATAATGGTGACTCAGCATAGCAAATTACCGCAGTTTTACTGAACTGTACGGAATCGTGAGTTCACTGGCTGTATAGGTCGTAAGTTTAAACTCAGCCAGATACATTACTAGTGCTACGCAGTTAATTTCATCACCACTGCTCTCAAAACGGTGAATGAAAATTAATCTAGGAAACTAGTGGCCCAGTGGTATCGGTCACGACTTAAGAGTTGTGGGGTTTGAACCCCGCCAGGCGCATTCTTTTTGTAATTTATTTCATTACCACTGCTCTCAAAACGGTGCAAGAAAACATTGTGAGGAAACCTATGCAACGGTGCGTAGGACATGCGTCTCAATGCGGCATGTCCTAGAACCAAAAATTCGAAGATATGTGACATCTACCAATCCGCACTGGGTTCGCGAGGTGGATTATGGCCCACTCCCTCTCTCAGAGAGGAGGCCTGTGTCACAGCAGTGGGAACATTATAGGCTGATGATGTATATCAATCCACATTGGGGATACATACTGAAGTGAAGTAAAGCCTGTATCCAGCAGTGGGAACACAGGTTTAAAAAAAAAGTCAAACGATTACGTACAGATACTTGTCGTATCGCCAGATCACTGGTAAGTCTCCTTAGTCTTCTATATTCTTTGTTATAATTATCTTCGGCAGGCTTAGCAGCCGCCATTTTTAATTTCTTTCTAAATAGAAGTGCGAATAAAAGTATTTTAATAAGGATCCAATTGATAGCCGTTGATGTAATTGCGTAACACAACAACACAATAGGCGTAGTTTGGGTTAAAATTGGAGACCCAAATCTGGTCAAAAGAGACATCCACAAACCAGGTAGACTGACGACATGCTCAGAGTGGCAGGGATTGGGAGGAAATACGGGTTGGAGAAGAGACATAAGGTGGTCTTTAATTTTAACAGTTAGTTATCATCAATATCGTTATTGAAAGTGTTAACCACGAGTATTTTTCGAACCCCCAGACCAATGGGTCTTTCAAAGTCCTTTGTATTGTGTTTGATAGTGTGTTACGCAATTAGAGTGTGTATTATAGAGCGTGTATTAAAACGTGTGGCCATATTAAGGGTTGTGGTACACATTGTTTAAATAATTGTCGGTATGGAACCAGAACGCCTAAAATGGTTACTTTTGCAGAGTCATAATAAGAAAAAAAATTGCAATGTAATTCATAAAATGGACGTGGACGCGGTTAGTTGTAGTTATTATTCACGTATTTTATCATATTTAAATCTTATTATAGGTAAGGCATTTTTAACAGGGTTTCCTCTTAAAAATGCCTAAACCCACCAAAGTAATCAAAATAAAATCAATAAAGTCTAAGGGCTGATTTTTTAACAGTCAGATAACTTTTATCTGAGGAATAAAAATGTGGGTTTGACAGTTTATATAAAGAAAATATGTCATTAAATTTTGTGAATATACGTACTTATTTTCTATTTTGTTTACTATGTGTTGTCTGTAGAAACCACCAGCCCCTAATATGAACAGGCATTTCTAATATACGCTGTTATACACTTTAAGAAATTGGTTCTAGTTATAACACAATCTTATGGTTAGTAATAAAGGTTAGAGTACAATAGACGATTTACGACCATTCGAAAGTTTCCCGATAGGTAAGTACCTACAAACTTTTACCAATGTTTCAAGACTTTTGCAAGATAGTTTTTTGTTTTATCTTTGGGTGGAAAAATTGGTCTTTTATTTTTGTATTACAATAAATTAAATTATAAGTTTTGGAATTTAAGTGTAGGTAATGCAAGGTAATTTAAAAATAAAAAAAAATAAGATTTTCCGTCATGATGTTGCAGATGATGAAAAATTTTCACAATCATAATGTTACCTATAGACCTCTCGTAGAGGTTTCTAAACGTAATATGACACTGAAACGCAATGGGTGTGTTATGGACCAGGTTGGTTGTTAGTCAGTAAGAGTCTGACAGACCCTTCCTCTCTCCCAGGGCGAGTGGACTCATTCGATGTTTAATGCATCCCAAAATAAAATAAGGAGCACATATTTTCGAACAAATTATATAAATACATATACCTAGTTACTGTGAAAAATTAGTTAGTTATTTACTTTTATTTCACGTGTCCTCTACATATCTATCCCACAAATATAAAGTAAATGATACTTCCTACATACCGTACTTATTTATTTTTGAGCATCAATGACGTTTGTCATCAAACAGCATTATTTTTATCCAAGGTTTTGTCACATATACCTACCACATAGATAATTTTATCTATTTTGCTCTGAATGTGCTCGAAAACCTTCGCGAAAGTAATTTTGAATTTATCGTCTACTTTCATTGATTTCAAAATAGAAGATCCAAAAAAAATAACAATTTTGCTAAAAAATATTAAAAGGTTATCATGATCACGGTGTGTGTCATGGTTTTCCATAATGAACGTATTAATTATATAATATCTCAATATCTTGTCCACCATGGAGATGCTTAAACAATAGAAATTAATTGCTCACAACTGAATAAACAATTTGGCGGGACAAGGAAGTTAACATTTTCTGTTTCTATTAATTATTCTAGGCCCTCTACCTAAACACATGGTGGTAATTGAAAAAAAAACCTGAAATGCACGTGTAACATGACCATATCTAAATCTCTACAGGAATTGTATTTTTTTCGCAATTTGTATTTTTTTTTTCAACCGTAATATTACTGGCCCCGTAGACTACTGAAGAACATAACACGGTATATGCTTTTTCAATAAAAACGATGTTAATTCTGTCATTTTGTCGATTCGTTTCTACTGTGTCGTATGCATGCTGTAAAGAATGAAAAGTGGGATAACATAAATAAATAATTCAATACGTCATCTAGATAATGCTACTCAAAAACCCTTGATAAAATAACATAATAACTTGATTAATCAATGTAATTTTGAAGGCCTGACGAGTACTTAATAGTGATAAAATCTCTGATAACGAAAATTGCTATCGATAGTAGAAAAGTTACACAAAAACAACAGATATGAAATAAAAATCACAAATATATAGAGACAATGCTATAAGTAGAATCTAATTGGCAATTAGTCACAAACAAACGACATTTAAAATAATTCAAATTTACAAAACCAAAAAACTTTTTTTCGCACTTCACGTTAAATATTATTTTCAACACTATTAAACGTAATATTTTAACACTGTAACACGACTGCCCTTTATAAACTTCAAGTAAACAAAGGAATAAGGCGCGAAAAACACATTCCTATTTTGAATTTTGTTTTTTTTTTATCACGGAATACGACAAGGTATTTTTAGCTTCACTTCGAAATAACTATTGGCACAGATACATTTATTTTTACTCCAAATTCTTGGTTTATTTTTAAATACATTTTCCGATCAATTAGGGATTATTTATTTTTAAAAACGTTTAATGTTATCGTACTGGTGATAACACGCGCGACGCGACATTGTCAGCTCGGTTATTAGTAGAATTCTATATTTAAATTATTTTCGCTTAATGCTCTAGGTATGTTCTATAATGGTGACATTACGAGATCTGTTGATCAAACAATCCCAAGAAGCAGCAATTACTTTTAACTATCAGAGTTGAACTAAATCATAAGTGTTGTTCAACCAATAAAATGACCGTAAAATTGATTTATTTTTAGTCACGTAAACAGTGAAGCAGGTGAAAAGTATCCGATCTTTAACTATGAAACAATTTGACTTATTGTGTTTATATAATATTGTTTTTCCAAAGAAGTGAATAGGTCGGTAGGTACAGACGCCAGCACATCAAGCTACCACAGTCTGTCAAACTGCAATAGATTATCAACTATAGTAGGAAACAAGAAGGTTCACGTTCGATTTGCATTAATTTGTCAGATTCGGGTAGGTTGACCTGCTGGCCTTTGTACTTTTGTTTAGTTAGACTATCATTTTTTTTGTTGAATAACTACTTATATATTTTTAATTCAATGTTTTGATAATATTTTCAATAATGTTTGTATAGTGTTTATTTCAAGTTTGCGGTCAATGTAGAACAAATAAATATCATTCCGTCATCTTGGCACAACGCGTGTCATTTGGAACGCGAAACTGTTTTGGCGGGAAATTATAGACTCATCAACCTGTGACGTAACAAATCGAGGTTTCCTTTTAAAATGAAATGTACTTTAGGTGTTACATATTAAGAATCAAATTCTTTTGTGATTGTTATAACCCACGTGCTATACTGACATAACTTTCTCTGTTGAGTGAAGAATAAAGTGACCTGTAGCGTCATCTGTTGTGGAAAATTGAAACTTTTCAAATGATTAGTTTAGTTTATAGTTTTTAGGAAATAATTATTTTGTTGGCTAATCTTTTGAATTGATCAGAGATGTTTTTTTTTTAATTCAGAATTTATAACTCATAAACTCATATTTCGTTTATTCATCTTTTTACATACATTTACATTTTTAAATATTTTATAAAACAAAAAAAAATTAAAAAACATTTAAAAATATAAAAATAGTTGTCCGCCGGTATGGGAACAGGGTCCAAGCTACCGGTGGTTAGGGTTCCAGAGACAGGAACCTCCTCACAATACGAGCCGTATCAAGGAGTACTGCCTTCTGAATCCGGTTCTTGATCCAACTACCCAACGAGAGCCTCGACAGATGTTCGTCGAGGCTCTTGGCCATCAAGCCATTGGCCGTTACAACAATCGGCACAATGATAGCCGAGCTCACATTCCACATGTCGACAACCTCGCGCGCCAAGTCAAGATATTTTATTTGTTTATCTTTCTCGGCTTTCACGAGGTTCTCGTCATGCGGGATGGTAACATCGATTATCATTGCGCGGCGCGCTGATCTGTCTATCACTACTATGTCAGGCTTATTGGCGACAATAGTCCTGTCAGTAATGATAGGCAGATCCCAGTACAGCGTGACATGGTCTTTTTCGAGAACTGGGTCGGGCACATACCTGTAATACGGCACCTCAGAATCCACAAGATTGTATTTCAAAGCAAGTTGCTGGTGGATAATTCTGGCTACTAGGTTGTGCCTGTGCAAGTACTCGCCGTTAGCAAGACGAGAACAACCAGAGATAATATGTCTTATGGATTCTCCTGGACGATGACATGCCCGACACACGTCAATCGTCCCATCCTTTATAATATGTCTCCGGTAGTTGTTCGTCAAGATAACTTCGTCCATAATCGCACAGACAAAACCTTCAGTTTCCCCGAAGAGGTCACCGAAACGTAGCCAGGACACGGACGCTAGAAAATCTACATCGGGCCCATGAAGAGCCCGGTAGAAGCGTCCGTGAAGCTCCTTGCCTTGCCATACCTCATTGCGGTCCTCGGTACTGAGTACCACAGGTTTGCGCCAGTTCTCTTTAGCCATGGATAGCGGGGTGAATCCGTTGTCCACCGTGACCACATCTCGGTGCATACCCACTTCCATCTTCAAAAAATATTCTCTGAGACTGCACACCTCGCGGTTGTGAAGGGTCTTGGCATTTAAAAACCCTCGACCCCCGCATTTCCGCGGGATGTACAGTCTCATCACCGATGAACGTGGGTGATGCATCCGATTTGCTGTCAATAGAGTACGGACTCGTCTATCCAAGGCGTCGAGTTCAGTTTGAGTCCATTTGAGTATGCCGAAAGAGTACATCAGGACCGGCATGACCCAACCGTTAAAGGCACGCACCTTGTTTCCGCCTGAAAGAAGGCTATTTAAAACCTTTTTCAGGCGTCCAAAGAAGCGCTCCTTCAACGATTGTTTCATGTCCAGTACATCAATGCCTAACGCTTCCGACATACCCAAATACTTGTAGGTTTCGGATGAGGAGAGTGATCTAAGGTGTATGGAATCTGAAAGCTGCATCCCTTCAGATTCCATAATCTCCCCTCGCTTTACATGCATGACTGCACATTTGTCCACACCAAATTCCATCCTGATGGCGCTACTAAAAGTTTCAGTTACCTTCAGTAGCTCCATCAGTCGCAATTTGTTGGGGGCAAAGAGTTTCAGATCATCCATGTATAAGAGGTGAGATATGACCTGACCACCTCTCCTCAACCGATAGCCCAGACCTGAATCCTCCAGCAATGTGCTTAGAGGATTCAGGGCTAAGCAGAACCAAAGTGGACTCAAACTGTCGCCCTGGAATATTCCCCCGCTTGATCCATACAGGTTCATCGTTCGCCTGGATCGGTCGACACCCTGGATAGCGAAGGACCGTTCTCCATTGCCCCATACATGACTCAAGGAAGGCGCGTAGAGTTGCATCTATCTTGTACAACTCCAGCACCCTCATGAGCCATGAATGTGGCACCGAGTCGTAGGCCTTCTTATAATCTATCCAGCATGTAGACAGATCCCTACGAGATCGACGAACCTGTTGGCTAATGGCCATGTCAATGAGGAGTAGCTCCTTAGTACCACGGGACCCGTTCCTACATCCATTTTGAGAGGCAGACATAATGGAGTTACTTTCAATATGTGTGTTAATTTTCAATTTTTTTTTTTTTTTTTTTTTTTAAAAAAAAAAAAAAAAAAAAAAACTCATATTTATTATTAATTAAACTAGTCTGTATTCAGATTTAACTCAGCAATATTGACGCGGAAAGTTTATGGCGTTTTTTTAATTATATTAAATTGTCACGTTGCTTAACAAATGTCTCCTGGAGACCTTGAAACCCTATCACCTGGTCACCTGGTGAAAACTCAAATATTTTGTTCAAAAACATATAACATCGCCTACTCAATAACGCTACGCAGAAACAGTCGAAACATTGAACGGTTAATAATTTTGGTAGGCGCAAATGCTTACTGAAAACATTTATATAAACCTCTATGAAAACGAGTTTCTATAAAGCACTTAGGAGATTAATATTTTTTTAAGAACAATTTAAATATATTTGCATCTAGTTAGACTGAAAGACGAGGTCAACATAATTGGGATAAGGCTAAGTTGCTAGAAATTATGTAGAAAGTCAGTTGAGTATGACATACCTACCTAACACCATCTACTCCGGCCAGAGAATGTCTATTTAGTCCTCATGGACTATCTCTGGAGTTTTAAAACGTGATGGTTAAGTGACTTTGTTAAAATTTGATAGAAAAGAAAAGGCTTGCTTGGTGAACCAAGCAAACGCTGCAAAAACCATTTATAAAACATTTGATCTGATTTTTCATAAAAAACTTCATGAGTATATTTTAAATTTAATATTTAAATTTAAAATTTATTTACTAAATATTTAATATAATAATTATTTTAAATTAACCTCACTTTATCAAAATAAAATACAGAAATAAAAGAAAGAGTTGACATTTTAGACGATAAATTAGTGTTAGCAAAAGAGCGTACATTTTTATTATTATTTCGGTCGTAAAAGTTCAGGACTGTCGCGACTCACACATTGTATTTTTGATACATTTTTAATGAGGTATGCAAATAAAATGTTCATGAGCTGTAGTTGATATAGCAAAGGCAAATACCGCCCACTTCACTGGAAAAAATGAGACTAAATGAAAACTGCGGTTTTACTCGCACCATAGAGTAAGCATTACAAATACGAAAGCAATATACAATCTTCTTATACAACGTGTAACGTTAAAAGCGCAAAACCTCTCGTGGGGTAACTCAGCACATGCTACTGAACTAGATTTTTCATACAAAATGAGAAATTGATCGAGCCCATCAGTATGAAAAATCATTTTTTTTGCGATTTTTCAAAGTCTTAAAACAAACATTGTTCAGTAACATGGGCTGAGTTACCCCACGAGAGGTTTTGCGCTTTTAACATTACACGTTGTATTTAAAATCAATTGCTGTTCGTTAGTCTCGCTAAAACTCGAGAACGGCTGGACCGATTTGGCTAATTTTGGTTTTGATTTATTTGTGGTTGTTTGTGTGTAAGTCCAGGGACGGTTTAATTTATTAAGAGGCAGAATGAAGTTTGCCGGGTTAGCTACTCTCATATGAAATATTAACATACCTAATAAGCTAGTTTCCAGCTTCATTTTATTGCTAATCTATTTCAAAATATGAAATGGACTTTTCTATTTTATTGCTCAAGCAATAGAGTTGATAAGTAATCAATACAGAAGAATATTAACGCAATTCTAAAATAATTAAAGACGCATTTTAGATCCCCAGAAATGCGGCAAATCTGCCATCTTAGTCATTAATCATTTGTCCTGTTCACAAATCACCATGTCTTTGAGAACGCTAAACTCTTTGTTCAGATCTGGGCCGACTGAATTCAGATTGTCTTCGAGATCCTAAGAAGAAGAAGCATAAAATACTTATGCTAAATCAGAAAAGAGTTTACCTAAAGTCATTGAGCTATGATTACTACGTATAGAGACGACACCACGCATCACCACTATGTCCCATCCAGGATGAGTGCGCGCGCCTAGAGCACGCCACAAAGTTGTTTGACAACTGAATGAACATAGGCGCGCGCACTCATCCTTGATGGGACATAGTGGTGATACGTGTTGTCGACTCTATACGTAGTAATAATATCTCAATGACCTAAAGTACGATTATTAATTCCAGTCAGTAAAATGACAAGTGCAACTCTCACTGATACAATGGTTAGTACATTTCTATAGTGAACAAATGTCATTTTACTGACTCGAATTAATAATCGTACTTTAGGTAATATTTCTTTACC
Source organism: Agrotis ipsilon (assembly GCA_028554685.1). Taxonomy (NCBI): domain Eukaryota; kingdom Metazoa; phylum Arthropoda; class Insecta; order Lepidoptera; family Noctuidae; genus Agrotis; species Agrotis ipsilon. The sequence continues at coordinate 14,146,567 of CM052969.1, read as the reverse complement.
AAATACAATAAACACACAAACTTAGGTAAGTATGCTCATTTATTTATTAGTTAGCAAGATGGCATTCACCTGATATTCGTAAAGGATCATCATAAACTTTTAATTTCAAGATCAACTGTTTAGTGACACAAAATCGCAGCTGTCTAATAATTTCAGAAAATTATTTAAAAGTTAAAAGAGAAAGCATGTCATTAAATTTGCAAGGTAGCACGCTGTGTTTTAAGTATGTACAGACGCCACAAAATCAACCTTCCCAATCTGTTAAATTTTACCTACCGAACATTAACTTTCCACTAATGTGATAAGGTAGAAAATCTACTAAAGAAATTTGACAGGTTGAGGTAGGTTCATGTGCTGCCGTCTGTACATAGTACTTGAGAATTTTCCTCATGAGTATGTACTGACTTTGTGGACGAGTGTTATGGTTAATAAAAATAATACAATTAAGTCTTTGAACTTGAAGAAAGAATGGAAAGGAATTTTGTCTAAGTTTTTCTGTGACACAGATTTCAATCCAACTAATATAAACGTAAAAGTTTGTATGTGTGGATGGATGTTTGTTACTCTTTCACGCAAAAACTACTGAACGGATTTGGATTAAATTTGGTACACAGATAGTTTATAACCTAGATTAACACATAGGATAGTTTTTATCCCAATTATATGTTTCCGTGTGATAATTTTTGAGTTGTAGCGGGCGGAGCCGCTGGAAACAGCTAGTTTCTTATAATGATTTCATCTCAATGATTTGGAGGTGATTAATATTTTTTTTTCTTAGTACCTATGTGTTGCTAATTAAAAATTGATGGGCAAACCAAATTACCTAGCAGATCCAGCAGATACTTCTTATATTATAAACGTGAAAGTTTGTATGTGTGGATGGATGTTTGTTACTCTTTCACGCAAAAACTACTGAACGAATTTGGCTGAAATTTGGTACACAGATAGTTTATGACCTTTTTTATCCGGATTTTATGTTCCCGTGGGATAATTTTGCAGTTGTAGCGGGTTAAGCCGCTGGCAACAGCTAGTTACAAATAAGTTTTCGTCAGCTCTTACGAATTTAATTTCTCTGTAATTGCCAACTAAAAGTTCCTTCACCTGCACGTTTTTTGCAACCTTTTTTCCCAAAAATATCTGAATATATAATTAAATGTAGGTTCATTTATAAGAATCTATACATATAATAAAATAGTAGGAAAGTCAAAACTGTACATTGAATATTTTTTTTTAAAGAATACTTGGGGTGTGATGTACAATCGATACCGAACCCAAAAATATAGTTTTTAGAATTTTTGTCTGTTTGTCTGTTTGTCTGTATGTATGTCCGGGATAAACTCAAAAAGTACTGGACGGATTTGAATGATTCTTTTTTTGTTGTATTGGTATTAAGTCTGGTCAAAACATAGGCTATAATTTATTTTGGAAACTTGAACACCTGGCGCAGAACCGCAACAGACTAGCTAAACTATAAGAGATACAAAAATGGTGCCATAGCAAAAATTGTTCCACGTGATGAGCATTTTCTGCTGAGAGAATAAATTTGAAGATCTGGAACACCTGATGTGGAACTCCAAGATCCCAGCTACACTATAACAAATACAGGAATGACGTCTTAGCCAAGTTGTTCGGCCTGATGAGCACTCTCTGTTGACATATAAAAATTGAAGATCTGGAACACCTGATGTGGAACACCAAAAGCCCAGCTAAACTATAACATATATAGAATCGACGTCTTAGAAAGAGTTGTTCAGCCTGATGAGCATTCTCTGTTGACGTGTAAAAATTGGAGATCTGGAACGCACTGTTGAACAACAAAAGCCCAACTAAACTTTAACATAATATACAGAGTGTTTCTTTTAAATTGGCCAAAAGGGAGAAATCCGCATCTATAAGATATACGGGAAAACTTTCTTAGGAACCTTTAGCTCTTTTTTTAAATAAATAAAATATTCTACTGGCCACACATTAATTATTTACCCGGGCTCTTGGAGTTGGGTATCAGACTTTTCAGATCTTCGATTTTGACGACCCCGTTGTCGCTGGCATAAGCAACAAGATCCGCGTACGAAGTCGCGGGCAGAAGCTAGTATCAAATAAAAACTATTAATGCTTCTCAGATGGCTACAATTCAAACCAAGATTGTACATAAGGGAAGTGTATGGTCACCCATCTACGGTCGGCCTTCGACATGCGCAGCTTACCTTATACCCTGCTATTATCTAGCCACGAGACACTACAACATTCTTGTCACAGTAGTTTTGTGTGGGCGAACATCGCACAAATGAAAAAATCCCTAAAATAACAGCGTTGAAGTAAAAACGAAGCGTAGAAGTAGTAACGAAGCCATCGAGTTAAGGCTCGATTGATTCGTCTTGACGAGTACTTTGTCTATCATAAGTGTTTTTTACGATAAAACTTTTTTTTAAAGAACATAGTTTTTTAATGACTAACTTGTTTTGCTTGTGCTGTTCTTTTTTATACGCCATTTGGTATGGGGCTTCTGTATTTAATCTACAATATGAATTTCGGGAAATCACAATAACGCCAGCCTATAATGAAAGACAAATGTTGTAACATCACTTATTGGCACGTAAATACTTTGGTTTATTTGTGGAAATCAGTTGTATTTATAATAATAAGAAGTATTTAAACAAAATATAATATTGGATTATATTTCTTTCCGTCCATTGTGTTGCGTAGATATTTTTGTTTTAGACCCGATTTATTTATGAATATAACATATAACTTGTTAGTTATTTACTCTTAACATCATAATTTATACGTAATTACCACAATACGTAACTACCACTAATTATGATTTTGGCAACGGAGCAATAGTAGAGATAAAATATCTGGTTACAATAAATAATTATTTGACCGAACTAGCTTAAGTCAGGGCCATTCATTAAAATTGCATTCATTAAAACGACCACTAGTGTTATTTTAACGGGCCCTATTTCATAGATATTGCGGAATAACAAAATATTATGACAACGAAGTGCTTTTGGATTACGCACCTGCCGGAGGTGTCTATGGTCTTCCTTTTTGTTTTTATTTATTGTAGCTGTTTTTTTTTTAAAATATATATTTACAAAATACGCCTCGAAATTACGGAGACACTTTTCTAAGATATTGTTTGTAAATTCCGCTTATGAAAGTAGATAGATACTCAGTAATTGTATTGCATTCCATATAAAAATTATATGGAAAGCAATAAAATTCAGTATTCAGTGGTATTAATAATAATATCCTTCGCAATTTTCAAAAATTCACAATTTAAAAAAATTCAAAAATCCTAAATATTATCATTTTAATATAATCATTTAAATATTGTGTCATAAAATTGAAAATTGTCATGATTCAAAATTTATGTCACAGAATAGTCATTCAAATATTAATTTGGTGAATTTATCAAAAATTTAATCTTTCCTACTTACAAAAATTAAACCAATTTGACATTTACGATGTCTACAGAAGCTATGGCAGTGACAGAATCATAAAATACTTGTCAATCTATTTATAAAAATAATATTTAAAACTAAAATTGCATATCTATAAAATATATTTATAATGGAATGAATGACGTCACACAAACATTTAAAACGGCCTGACAGAATAGATACGATACAGATAATTAAAGAAGGTCAAATCGTCAATGATATCCGCGTGCTGGGATCCGAACTCCTCCGCACTTCACTACAGCTCAGATTAAATTGTCAATTGCAAGTTGAATACTGCAAAATGTCTCTTAATAAGCTTTTAGGCTTAATTGAGCTATTTTGCGAATATTTATTATAAGTATATTTCGTGACAATGCAATATTATAATGACATGGAGCTGATCTTATGATGGAGCTGGAAGGTGGCCATAGGAACTTTGTAACGAAGCCATCGAGTTAAGGCTCGATTGATTCGTCTTGACGAGTACTTTGTCTATCATAAGTGTTTTTTACGATAAAACTTTTTTTTAAAGAACATAGTTTTTTAATGACTAACTTGTTTTGCTTGTGCTGTTCTTTTTTATACGCCATTTGGTATGGGGCTTCTGTATTTAATCTACAATATGAATTTCGGGAAATCACAATAACGCCAGCCTATAATGAAAGACAAATGTTGTAACATCACTTATTGGCACGTAAATACTTTGGTTTATTTGTGGAAATCAGTTGTATTTATAACTAGCTTCTGCCCGCGACTTCGTACGCGTATCCTGTTACTGATGCCAGCGACAACGGGATCGTCAAAATCTAAGATCTGAAACGTCTGTTACCCAACTCCAAGAGCCCGGCTGAGACGTCACGACAGCGTCCTCCCTCCGCCCCAACCGCAGTGGGTAGACGTCCCCGGCGTCGGACGTCGGCAGACGACCTCCAGCCACCGTAGGCGCGGGCATGTGGACAGTGAGTAAAGGACAACTCGCTGTCCGACCATGGACCATGCCCGGGTCGACGGCGCGTCGTGTTCCACGCGCGCCTAAAGAGCGTCAGCAAAATGACGGGGCCCCCTCACAGAGGGCCAAAGCCTGACGGGGTCGCGGGACTTATTTCCTGCACCCTGACCCCGGAACATAAAGGGCTATTGAAGGACACCGTGGATATTAGTCAGTACAAGTCTGACAGTGGGGGTGGGAGGCCTGATTTGATGATTTTACCACGCAAAAAAAAAGACGTCATTCCTATATGTTATAGTGTAGCTGGGCTCTTGGAGTTCCACATTAGGTGTTCCAGATCTTCAATTTTTATACGTCAACAGAGAGTGCTCATCAGGCTGAACAACTTTGCTAAGTGTCATTCCTGTACATGTTATAGTGTAGCTGGGCTCTTGGAGTTCCACATTAGGTGTTCCAGATCCTCAATTTTTATACGTCAACAGAGAGTGCTCATCAGGCTGAACAACTTTGCTTAGACGTCATTCCTGTACATGTTATAGTGTAGCTGGCCTCTTGGAGTTCCACATCAGGTGTTCCAGATCTTCAATTTTATTCTCTCAGTAGAAAATGCTCATCACGTGGAACACTTTTTGCTATCGCACCATTTTTGTATCTCTTATAGTTTAGCTGGTCTGTTGCGGTTCTGCGCCAGGTGTTCAAGTTTCCAGAATAATTTATAGCCTATGTTTTGACCAGATTTAATACCTATACAACAAAAAAAGAATCATTCAAATCCGTCCAGTACTTTTTGAGTTTATCCCGGACATACATACAGACAAACAGACAAACAGATAAACAGACAAACAGACAAACAGACAAAAATTCTAAAAACTATATTTTTGGCTTCGGTATCGATTGTAGATCGCTCCCCAAGTATTCTTTTTAAAAAATATTCAATGTACAGTTTTGACTTTCCTACTATTTTATTATATGTATAGATAATAAGAAGTATTTAAACAAAATATATATTGGATTATATTTCTTTCCGTCCATTGTGTTGCGTAGATATTTTTGTTTTAGACCCGATTTATTTATGAATATAACATATAACTTGTTAGTTATTTACTCTTAACATCATAATTTATACGTAATTACCACAATACGTAACTACCACTAATTATGATTTTGGCAACGGAGCAATAGTAGAGATAAAATATCTGGTTACAATAAATAATTATTTGACCGAACTAGCTTAAGTCAGGGCCATTCATTAAAATTGTATTAATCAACAACTTGCATCAATACTTGTTAGTATTGCATGAGAAAAAATCTTCTAAAGCGTCACATTTCCGTAACAGGAGCTAGAAGCGTAGCTAATTTTTTTTTTTGTTTTTAATACTTGTCGTTGATTGATTTTAAAATGCCCTGCAAAAACATCTGCCAACCACTCACTGTAGTTAGAACGTACTGAGTCCTTATCTCCGTAGTATTTTAACAGCGTCTCTTGCATGGAAAATGGAACAGCGCCTCTGGTGTACGAAGAAGGAACTAATTTTTCCTTAAAATGAATGTCAAAATAACAGTTTACTATATATTACAATAACTGAAAACTCATTATAAGGCCTCTATTCCCTGATTTCATTGTAACAGTTTTGATTATTATTACATTGCGCCGTAAATGTTTGTCAAACTTGACGTCTTGACACCTGTCAGTGTCAACATCGCAAGCGATGTAATGTGACTAAACTGTCAAAGACAAAACTACCGCGACTTCAATCATAATTGTGAGATTCGCAACAATATTATACTAATTACTTTAATGCCCGAAATTGATAATCTCAATGCAATCACTCTGTTTTTAGAACTACTTTTGATTAGACATGCCTATCTCGTATTAAAGAATAGCATAGGCCAATTCGGTCGTTAACATTGAGCTATTATTACTACTTATAGAGACGACACCACGCATCACCACTGTGTCCCATCCAGGATGAGTGCGCGCGCCTAGAGCACGCCACAGAGCTGTCAAACAAATGAATGAACTTGTGCGCACGCACTCATCCTGGATGGGACATAGTGGTGATACGTGGTGTCGTCTCTATACGTAGTAATAATAGCTCAATGGTCGTTAATTGGTTTCAGACATAGATCCAACTGTAGATAACAACCGAGATAGATTATTGATTTCCAGTGTTAATTTTATAAGCTTTTTAATTAACTAACAACATTAACAAACTGCTACAAAAGCCCGGAAAACAACTGAATTTGATCTGAAATTCACCACGCAGGTGTTAATGCGTATTATGTATTCACATTTAGTAATTCGTGACAGTTAAAAAAATAGTCATTAACGCCGTGTAAATAATAGTTGTCAGTACTAATAGCATGTTCTTACGACCATTATATAGACAAAACATAAGGAACAAAACATAACAAAAAGAAAAATCTATCTATAGCGTCATAAAATTGTCTATCGGACGTTTTCCGTCAGCCGCGGTGACGGGTTAACCGACAACATAAAATAAAATAAAATAAAATTCTGTATCACATACATTTTATTGAAGCTATAAACATTTGTGACATAAATATTATTGGAATATGAAGATCATTCTTACTCTTCGTGATTTCTTTTGGGGACTAGGTATTTTGACTTTTGTGTTAAAACAGTTGCGAGTAAAAGTATGGAGGAATCACTTGGAATCCATGCTTTTTTTACGTGGTTAAATCATCAAATGAGTCCTCCCACCCCTTACTATCAGACTTGTACTGACTAAAATCCACGGTGTCCTTCAATAACCCTTTATGTTCCGGGGTCACGGTAATAAAGTAAGTCCCGCGACCCCGGCAGGCTTTGGCCCTCTATAGGCCCCGTCATCATGCTGACGCTCTTTGAGGCGAGCGTGGAACACAACGCGCCATACCCGGGTATGGTCCATGGTCGGGCGGCGAGTTGTCCTTTACTCGCCGCCCGCATGCCCTGGAATCACTCATTTGGAATTAATTCGCTAAAGCTCCATAAAGAGTGGCGTGATTACAATAAATTTCTTCTTAATTTAAAGTTAACAGTTAAAACTTTCGGCAGACGATCTCCGGCCACCGTAGGAGCGGGCATGCGGGCGAAGAGTAAAGGGCAACTCGCTGTCCGGCATGGACCGTGTCCGGGTCGACGGCGCGTTGTGTTCCACGCGCGCATCAAAGAGCGTCTGCATGATGACAGTTTCCCCTTCTAGAGGGCCAAAGCCTGCCGGGGTCGCGGGACTTATCCCATTACCGGGACTCCGCATAAAGGGCTATTGAAGGACATCGTGGATTTTAGCCAGTACGAGCCCGCCCTGCCCGGGGTGGGGAGTACTCATTTGATGATTTAACCACGTAACCTTTAAAATGATACCATTTTATTTTAAATATTTTTATCTAGTTAAAATATCAATGTTTTAGTTTTGAATGAACTTAGGAAACGATACTACTAATTAAGTTAAGAAAACAGCCGTTAATAAAATATTATACCTAATCATTTTTTATGGATGTCAAAAACTCATACTTTTCACAACCAACCAAAGTAACAACAAAAGTCAAAAAGAAGTGAATATTACATTCAAATCAATGAAGACTACAAAACATGAAACAAAAGTCTCCTGAACTACCTTTTCTTATTTTCCTAATGGACTCTTCAAATGTCAAATCAAGTCCCGAACTCCAAAGCGGAGAAGTCTGAGACGTGCGGAGTCGCTGTGTGTCGCGAATTCGGGTTCCCGCTGGGTAGTTTTTTCGGGTGAAGCTGTTTGAATATGTGACTTAAAATGTTTGAGAATGCATTGTAAATACAGAAGTAATTCCTAGTGTGTTGCAAGGACGGGCATGCGGACAGCGAGTAAAGGGCAACTCGCTGTCCGACGGCGGTTGACGGCGCGTCGTGTTCCACGCGCGCCTCAAAGAGCGTCAGCAAAATGACGGGGCCCCCTCACAGAGGGCCAAAGCCTACCGGGGTCGCGGGACTTATTTCCATAACCGTGACCCCGAAACATAAAAGGCTATTGAAGGACACCGTGGATTTTAGTCAGTACAAGTCTGACAGTCCCACCCTTGATGATTTTACCACGATAAAAAAAGTGTGTTTGTTGAATTTTTAATTTCTCCGCTGCCGCTGCACCCTTAAAAATCTGTTTTGAGCAGTCAACGAACTCAAGCATATCAAAATTCAATACGAATAACAAAAACAAAAATAAACGAAAAAATACTGTTTTCCCAAACAACTTTCGATAATCCAATCACAGGCGATTACTCGAGCTGTATCGCGGAAACGCGGGTTAGAGGAAGACAGGGAATAAGAAAACTCGAAAGTTAAACAGAGACAAAAGTAAAATTTTCCCGCGATAAGGCTTGCTTTTATTTTATGAGGCACTATGTTACTTTGTCTTGTTTGTTTTTGTAGAGGTTTGTTCGTAAAAATAAGGTAATGTTTCTATAAAATAATACCTACTTTACGGTGAATAGCTGAATACTATTAGTACGCTAGTATTATATTATCTGTGCTTTAATAACTTTTAGACGGGTTCTCTTTTATGTTATAAAATTATGTAATTCGATTTCTGTAAGCAAACTACCAATTATGTAGAGGTTTAAAAATAAATGAGGTGTCAATATTATTTGGATCTGTCATTATTTGTTAAGTTTTTCTGGAACATTGTCTAGTATCTAGAATTATTTTAGTTCTTTAATAATATATCTTACCTATAGATATTTTACCTTTCAGAAACCTTTAAAGTTTATACTTTTAACGCTGGAGATATAGGCATTCTCTCTATGAGAGGAATAGGCTAAAATTCACCAAACCGCCCTAAGTACTCAATGTGCCGTTGAAGAAAGTCACGTGCTCCATTTTTGGATTGAGGGCATGCCAGTTTGGGAACTCTCCATGAGGCACTGAGATAGCCACCAAACAAGCTGGTCGTGTCACAAAATGTCATGGCCATCTGGATCATCCGGGTATAACGCACGATACCTGATGAGGTGGTAAGCCTTCTTGTCGTTTTTCGGAAGGACTTCCTACTTAATATTATAAACGTGAAAGTTTGTATGTATGGATGTATGGATGTTTGTTACTCTTTCACGCAAAAACTACTGAACGGATTTGGCTGAAATTTGGTAAGTACACGAATAGTTTATAACCTGGATTAACACATAGGATAGTTTTTATCCCGATTTTATGTTCCCGTGGGATAATTTTCGAGTTGTAGCGGGTGAAACCGCTGGCAGCAGCTAGTATTTAATAATTTTCCAACTAAAAAAAAAAACGTATGCTAGCTTCTGCTTTATTATTTCTTCACTGTTAAGAGAGCAAGTGTAAGTGATAAAAAATACTTAATGCAGAATGATCAGCAAAAAATACATGTAGTATTCGGGGACTACCATGGTAAAGCTATTGAATAGCATTTTTTTTTAGTCTATGGTCAGCCACGTCGATCAAGTGCAACGTCAAGAAAAACGAACACCGTGCCGAAGTCTGCCGAACTGAAACGACATTAGACGATGCGGGGTGTCAGGTATATTTTCGTTAGATTTTTTTTCATTACGGATTTTCTTGATTCGGCCACCGCGCTCAGAGCTCGCGATAGAAACTATGCAATAACTTAAAAAGATCTTAACCTACTCTTAAGTTACAACCTTCTATACCAATACACCACTGTTCAAAAACAAACCTAAATGTCTACTGCATTAATGTCAAAATAACTCACCAGATTTATGGTAACAATCAGCTCATACTGCTGGTGCTTGTGGCCTTTCTTCTTCTTTCCCTGAGGAGTCTTCACCGCCGCCGCTGCAGCCGCCTGCTTCGGGGGCGCAGTCTTCGCCGCCCCTTTCTGCGCTGATGGTTTCACCGGGGTTTTTGGGCCACCTTTGATAAAAAAGAGGAAAGTTATATTTTTATACGCAATAACGCCTGCGTCGCGTCTTCGCAAAGATATTTTTGAGAAAGAAAAATGTGTAAATAGCGTTCATAAAACAAGCGAACGGGAAATTCAGCTTCGAGTGTAGTGGTTGCAATGGCAATTGGTTAAGGCGTCTGGAGTACCTATCCAGACGCAGGTTCGAACTCTGCTCGCGGCTCAATTTTTCGTTTCTCGAAAATATCTTTTCAAAAGAGGAAAATTTAAATCATCATCTGCCTTTTTCCGATTATAATCGTCTATAATGTGGAAAATTTATCAGTTAACTGATAAATCTTCTACAGCTTTTGCCATTATCACTAAACGATGGTTTCCTCTCGTGCTGTCTTCTCACAGAACCGCAAACATTCTAACATCATCGTCTTCCATTCATCAGCAAACAAGTTCAATCCAGGGTTAGTTCCATATCGTATTAGGTTTTACGAAAACTAACCAAGAGTTTTAATTGTTGTAATATCCAATGTCCATTTACTACTGAAACCATTAGTAGTTCTGTTCAAAATAATTTGAATTACTTCAGGACATTTTAATCTTTTCTTTAATTATGTAGGTTTTGTGTTACCAATTAAAACTTAGAGTTGGACCTTCAACTGAAGCTTAAAGTAAACGAAGGTTGATGGGGAAAATTCCACAGATTACTATTACTAAGAATCCAAATTACCAGTAACGTACATTAAAGTAGTTATGAAAAATTATTTGTAAGTTTGTATACAAACTATTGATATTTAATCAAAAATATTTGTTTTTATTTAGTTAGCAAGAGTCTGAGAGTATCTTTCGCTTCACTCAGGCCGGAAGGAAACATTGGATGACAACCCGCAACAAAGAAATAAAGAGGGTATAAAAACCCCCAGAACCTAACTCCATTAAAAAGAAGAGGTAGAGAAATGGCTAGATAAATGGAGGATTACCGTTAGCGGGTCAAAATCAGTGCACATAACTTTTACCCTCAGAAAAGAAGATTGTCCCCCAGTCAGATTAAACGGTATTCAACTACCGCACCAACATACATTAAGGTGCCTGGGCATGCACTTGGACCGTAGAATCACATGGAGAAAGCACATTGAAAAAAAAAGAGATGAAATTAATTTAAAATTCAAGGGTCTCTACTGGCTACTGAGACGTAACTCAAAACTATCCATGGACAACAAGATGTTTATTTATAAAAAAGTCTTAAAGCCCATCTGGCTTTATGGCATACAGCTGTGGCGATCTGCCAGCATCTCCAACAAAACAGTACTAGTCCAAATTAGCATGGTTACCATGGTTAATTGAAACATAAGAAATGCATGAAATCTTAAATACGCCTATGATAGCAGATGAAGTGGACACGTACGCAGCCAAATATTTATGTCAAGACTGACAAAGCACCCTAACCAGGCAGGGCAGCTGACTATACCAGAAACCATTCGTCAACTCAGAAAACGGCGAGACATCTTTGACTAGAAGCTTTTTCCAGCCAAAGATAAAGAAAGGGCATGGTTCCGTTGGGAGCGACGCCCTCAATGACAAAAAGCAGTTTCTAAAATACCGGTAAAGTACAGGTATTTAGGGGTTCCTGTAACTATACCGGAACAGGAACCAGAACCTAAATTGGAACCTTTAAGAACCTTTATTTTACCGGTTCCCAAGCAAAGCGAGTCCATACTTGTTGAGGCGCGGTCGGGTGGACGGCGCGATGCGGCGTGTGCCGGGAGTTTGAGGAGAGGGAACGAAGACGTTTTAAAATGCAAGGTCAGGGGGCCTATTCTCGGTTTTAGAGATGGTGTCGAACTCGACAAAAATGACGTCATTAGAAATTTCCATGTTTATGGGGATGTTAAATTCGCCATTTGTCGAAGGCTAACGTTATAGTCTAGTAAAATTTGTCGTAAAAATGACGTCATTAGAAATTTTTGTCGAGTTCGACACCATCTCTAAAACCGAGAATCGGCTCCATGGTATGCTAACGCTAAATACTCTCCGAACGCATCCCCTCTCCCATAAGGAACCTTTAAAATAGGTAGCCAGGAACCGGTATAATATTATCTGATTTAAAGATTCTAGGAACCGGTACATCAGAACCTAAACCGGGACCGATACCGGAACTGGAACCGTACCGAAAAGAGGAACCTTTTTATGAACCTAAATGAAGAACCAGAACCGAAATTGGTACCGGTATTCAACCCGTGAAAAGCACCCACCTCATCTGCTTATAGTCTGAATGACTGATCGCAAGATAATAATCCAAAAAAAGAAGAGGTATCTACATCGACGATATAGTATCTACATCCGACCAGACCAGTGTTGTGTCCGATGGACTTTCTGCTCGATAATATCGGAATTTATTCTCACACATTTTAGTTCTGCTATTGCTCCATAGATGTCGCTAGTTACATTATTATTTTATAACTTATTTTTTTAATCCGCTAAACATAAAAGTAATAAAAATTAAATAAATAATAATGATATAAAATAATATAAAGTACCTTTCTGACACGGCGTCGTTGATTTCTGTCCCGCTGCGTTCTTCTGATTGACATGTCCACTCCCATCGGCTGGTTTGTTCCGTGCCTGTAAACAACAAGAAAACAACTATTATTCAATACTGTTTAACATATATATCTATACTATAAACGAATTAACCAGTTACAAGCCCTAATTATAAATGAAAAGTGTTTCGTGTGAACTAGGCTTAACTGGTTTTTACGAAAAGATGAATGAATTTACACTCTACTGCGAAATGGATACGATTTAAATTTCAATGTTTTGAAGAGAGCTGAAAATAGTTGAATAAAGTTTTCATTATGGTTTTAAGCGTTTTTCAGAAGTTTTCGGGTCTCAACTTTTCTGGAAAGAAAATTATAAATTAAGCGTTAGTAAATTATGTTTGCTTATTATAGTTTAAAAAGCAGTGTGTCTGAAATACATAAGCGTATTAGCGTAGGTAGATACTAGTTATATTGAGAATTTTATTTCAATTTTTTTTTGTATTATTCTCGTAACACTATGATGTGCGTAAATTCGAACATTTAAAGTTCATTACGGCAATATATTATGTATAACAAGATTTCCCATCAGTGTGGCCCTACAAAAATAAGTTATTTGGAAATTATTCCTTATACCAAGATAAAAAAAAGCTATCTACATAATCTCCATTGTCGAAACTTTAAGAAATCATGTCTGTTAAGTTTTTACACTTTTTAAAAATATATTTACCTACACAATAAAAATCTCTGCCTTATTGTACCAACATTGTAGCCCACGTCAAGCCAGTGTTGCCCCACTCAGTGACGGATGAGCTTCCTGCGACAGCTCTCCGGAAGCAGCCGACAAGTGTATCTTTTTGAGCTAGCACTAACAGATATCGATGTTTCATGAATTTCTGTGTAGTACGTAGGTAACAACAGGTTTTATGCCGGTATTAGATGTTACAAATTTTTTGATATTTTTTTATTTGTGTACCTAGTAGAAAACAGGTCAAAAGCTTGCTGAAAATTATTTCAAAAATTGATCAATTAGCTAAAAGCTTTTTTTTTTTAGCTAAGCTGATTTAAATAAAAGTTTAATTAATTGAAATTGTGCCTACTTAAATTAATGAAAAAGCATGAACAATAATATAAATGCTTGTCCTTGTTACTTGGTTATCAATGAAGATAATATCATAATTATCAAAAAAAAAATACTGTTAAAAAATTATACAAGTAATTTTTTTTTATGGAGTAGTTTGAATTGAAAAAAAAACATTCACATCAATCATTAACTGTACTTAAAACGGAGCTTTTTACTTCGTAAGTTTCAAAACTGTGATGAACAGTAAAAGTAAAATAAAATTCACTACTAAAATCTTTTCACTTCCAATTAAAATGACGCAAAGAAATTTCTAGAAAAGCATCAAAAGTTTCTGCACTAAAAGAGGTCTAATTAAAAATAATTTCTCTTCGTTTAAAGTCGTGAAAAATTCAAACAAATGAGCGCTATTAAGGCCCCTCTTCGCGGCGGGCTCGAGAGAAAAATAGGTATTAAAGCGCTACTCACACAGCGATAGACGCGGTCGACCCACTCACACACACATCTATGATCGCATAGAGTTTTCAAGTAGCACTAAGCGCGTACCCAACAAATGAATCTTTCTATCTATTAGGGCTACGATAAACTCGATCGAAAGCTTACCTGAATAATAAAACATTAAAAAATAAAGATTTCGAGTCGACAACATATATCCGCAAAATTCGGATTGTCGAGGATTTTGTAAATTTCTAATGATTTTCTGACCAGACAGATCGCAGCCGCCATTTTTGACATCGGTTACCATGTTGAGAAGTTTTTATTTTTCTCTTTATTTTCGGCCAGTGTCATGTGGTGTATTATGTAGTAACTAAACCTCCTTAGAAAAACCTAAAAACTGTAACCCCCCCTGCCTCGACAAGTTTAGTTTTCGACCTTATTGACATTTATGCAAACACCGGATTTTAATGAAGGAGCAATGTTATTTTTTTTTTTTTTTACTTGGTAAGATCATCAAATGAGGTCTCCCACCTCGGGCAGGGCGGGAGGGACTGTCAGACTTGTACTGACTAAAATCCACGGTGTCCTTCAATAGCCCTTTATGTTCCGGGGTCACGGTGATGGTATAAGACCCGCGACCCCGGCAGGCTTTAGCCCTCTGAGAGGGGGCCTCGTCATTATGCTGACGCTCTTTGAGGCGCGCGTGGAACACGACGCGCCGTCGACCCGGGCATGGTCCATGGTCGGGCGGCGAGTTGCCCTTTATTCACCGCCCGCATGCCCGCGCCTACGGTGGCCGGAGATCGTCTTGCGACGTCCGACGCCGTGGGCGTCCACCACCGCGGGTGGGGCGGAGGGAGGACCTTGTCCTCTCTCTCACGCGGCCCGCCTCCTCCTTCGCGAGCATGACTGCTTCGCAGAAGGAGGCGACCGCTTCCCACTCCGTCTCGCTCCGCAGCATGGCCGCAACCAATGCCGGGCGCGAGAGGTCTCCGCCTATCGCCGTCGTGAGGACACGTCGGTGCTCCGCCCAAGCGGGGCAATCCTGCACCGTATGCTCGACTGTGTCCTCCGGGCGATCGACGCAGTGGTGACACCCAGGCGTTTCCTCCTTTAACAATGTTAGCTAACGAGAATATGAGGAAAACAAACTAAATTTTAAATGTCAATAAGGTCGAAAATCGCTTGAACCTTTTTTTTTTACTTGCCTTTGTTGAGCAGGGTAAAAAAACAGGTTCAAGCGATTTTCGACCTTATTGACATTAGGCAAACACCGGATTTTAATGAGGATCAATGTTCATCATCTCAACCATAGGACGTCCACTGCTGAACATAGGCCTCCCCTTTTGATCTCCACATGTACCGGTTGGAAGCGACCTGCAACCAGCGTCTTCCGGCGACCTTCATAAGGTCGTCTGTCCACCTTGTTGGTGGACGTCCTACGCTGCGCTTGCTAGTCCGTGGTCTCCACTCTAGCACTTTTCGACCCCATCGGCCATCCGCTCTGCGAGCAATATGGCCTGCCCATTGCCTCTAATGTAAGAAAAACAAACTAAATTCTAAATGTCAATAAAGTCGAAAATCGCTTGAACCTGTTTTTTTTTAACTTGCCGTTAGCAAAAACTATCATCGGTCACAAAAAAAAATTTCAATTCCAACTGCCTGTACAAACATACAACTACAAATTTTTACAATGTACAATTTTGTTTTATTTTCAATTTGTGATTTCCAACCACTGTGCGCACCCCGCAAAGTAGTCTTGTGTATGTACATGCCACTTAGCCGCGTAATTTTTTGGTAAAAAGCGACGTGCTCTCACCTTGAAATCCTGCGGACGACTGAGCTCTGCGATTCGATCTCGAACCAATGCCGGATAAAATATTCCGCCATAGTAAAATGTATGGAGATTTTCGGTCTCAAAATTCAGTTACTTTACGAATTTTTTACGCGAAAAATATACAATGTTTTGAAAAACAGACACATGTAGACAGTACACCGGTCTTTGTTCTCTTTATTTATGTATAATATTAATTAGTTTTCTGCTTATTTACGCCAAAGTTATGGAAATACGGCAGTGCTTTTTACGCGTTTTTAGTGATTTTCAATATTTTTTTTAACAATTCCAGCCGGGTTTATCCTCAATCCGATATTTGTAGACCCTGGGGGAACTCTTAAGCTACCCAGACCTTTTTTTTCGTGGCTATTGTTTTAAGTTTTATACATAAACTTATGGAAATGCCATAACACTTTTTGCTAGTACCGATCCTTAAGGGTGAACTTAAAACTGGATGGGGTCATTATAACAATTTTTTTTCAGGAAAATATTAATTTAAAGGACGTTTAGATTTGTTCTGAATTGAGTGCAGTGGTGGTCAAGTGTTAAAAGCTCTGACTTACGAGTTTCAGGTCGTAAGTTTGAACTCAGCCACAAACCTATTCTAATTAAAAGGATCTCATAATTTGATGCAATTTAAATTAAAATCATTTTAATTACATTATCTATTAAACAGGCACTTTTGAATTGTCAAAGAGCGGCATCAGTTTATTAAAAACATAAGCTAATTAGTCACCTTTCAGATGTACGAGCAAGAAATTCCATTCGTTTAAAAAGTCTCTGAAGTGCTTTGCATGAGTGGCATTAACGCAAATACTCAGTTACTTACGCATATTTTGAATCTAGAACACTTGTATCCTTTTCCATCTTGTTCTGAATTTAAAGAGAAGATTTTATTAAAAAAAAGTAATAAATATAAAAAAGGAATTTATAATTTTTGGACGAATCGAAGTATTCGCTCTACGCTACGTTCTGCATTCATGCTAGCGCCTCTTTAGTCGAAAACTCACCTATAACAACGACGAACGTTTTTTGCAACACACTGACATACTGCCCTGTTTATCCAGATTATTGAGAGCACAACCTTCACGAAAAAATCCAGAAAACAGGAAAGCCACGTGTAAGTTAGCTATAGACTTCCTTATGACAAGCTCATAAAATGTAAAATGTCGCAATAATATTTTCCCGTACTTGAAAAAGTGACTATTATTAATCTTTAGGGATCCGCACACAAAACAGAACTCTATGACTGAACTGTCTATCCACCCGTATCAGGACTGTATCTTTTGAACCGGGTAGTTTATTTTTTACAGTGTATTTTTTATGACTGCCATGTATGACATCAAAATCATTTACCATGGAGTTTCTGGTCGGTTCTTCTCCATCTAAACGACCAATCCGAACCCAACACCTCGTTGTCGACCTTTTATAGGGCATATTATGTGAAATAAAACTTTCATGGGCCTAAATATGTGAAATAAAAATATTTGTTTTTATTTTTCATTTAAAATGGGTTTGATCATGACCTCTAAATGGCCCAGACTCAATGATGAGGCCTAACATAGAGAGAGCTCACCCAAAAAAAAAATGAAACGACTGTTCACCGATTTTTGCTCTTGATGGTGGCAAACAATAGCGCTAAATATTGTACAACAGTACGAAACCTTTACTTCGCGGGTCTGACTCACACTTTTCCGGATTTTTTATGAAAATGTCGCATACCATTTAATTCGTGATGTCATATAAAATCGTCGACAATAGTTTGTAGGCGAGGTGAGACGAGCCTCTCTCGCGAAACTAACTATAAAACTTCGGCAAAAAGTATAAATCCGGACGCAGTGACTTTGTCACAGCGTTGCCGTTGTAATATTATTTATTCAAGGTGTGCTAGAACAATAATTTTCAAATATTCATAAAATTATTTACAATCTAATTTTATTTTAATAAAATGTGAAAAACCTATTTGTTTTCTATTAATTATTCACAAGGGAAGTTTTATTCAAATTAATTCTTAACTACAATAATGAATTAATTACACCTAAATAATTTAATAATTAACTATTTAATTTAATTAATTTATTTTGTAGTTTAGTATTAGTTAACTTAGGTTATTAGTTTTTTGATCTTTCGATAAATTAATAATAAACATAGTCAATCCATAAAAAAAAAAAAAAAAAAAATTTTAATGTTTACACCTCTTTTTATTTTAATTGTAGATTATAAAAGTTGGTTGGGTTTTTGAAATATTTTTTGCTAAAGTTTAGGTTCGAAATTGATGTTTTATTTAAATCGCTACCTAATCTTTTTGTTTGTTTCTCATGTGAGCCTAGCCTTTTCCCCACTAAATTGGGGGTAAGCTTCCAGTATACCTTGATGCAGTAAAATACCATTATTTTATGTGAATTGGCTGCCTATAAATAAAACCTCCATAAAATTCTTCCATCTTTTTCTTTAAAACACTTTAATTTGATCCCATTTAAAACTTCCACCAACAAATTACACGAAAATTGTTAATTCTGAGGATCATAAAATCCCAAGGGATGAAAATTTCTGATATGCTAATGAACATTACATAGACAAGTCAGGATTTTGAACTGAGCTCCGAAGGATCACGGAGGCAGTCAAGTCTATGCATAAATTAAAGGGCTTACATGAAGCCTGTCAACGTTATCATTACAGCAATGATTTAAACCGCTTATGGGTTGAATACGAAAGTTCCGAATTATGTTGGGTAAATGTACTTTGTCATAATCATAGCGTAACGTTGAATTATTGCTCGTGGTCGGTATTATGTATTGAGCCCACAGTCTTAAGCTGGGCATGACAACAGACTGAAATGAAAACGTATACGAGTTGCCCGAAAAAAGGTGTAAGTGTGATGTTTATATTCATTACATTTATGGGTAAATAAGAATGATAATAAAATAAATGAAAAACAATACAGTCATTATCAAAAAAACAAAGTATTTTTGTATATTTTTTTATTTTCAAAAAATCAAAGTAAAATATTAAAATAAAGAGGAAAATACAAGGAAAATTTGTTTAGTTCCTCATTTTTTCCAGTTTTGTATCGTATTTTCTCTCCGCAGAACAAAATAAAACTCTGATCTCCTCAGGAACACTTTCAAGTGTTATTTTCAGGGAATCGTGTAATTCTCAAGGGGTATCGGCTTATGGACAGTTGTAAAAGCGATGATTGGCTTGCTTGCCTTTTATTCTCGCGAAGATTCTTCCTAAATCCCTGTTGTGATAACGGGCATTCATCTTCGTTCAAAAGGTATTTATACCGTAGATTTTTTTTCGACTAGAGGGTTAATTTAACGCTGCCGTTCCAATGTTCCTTTGTCATTTTTCTTTTGACTTTATAGACAGTGTTTATTTTTGTTTACAAGATGATGAGGATGATTGAGATGGATGTGTGGAGTGACAAGAATGGATAAAGTAAGAAATTGAGCAGTGGTGGCCCAGTGGTATCGGTCCTGACTTACGAGTTGTAGGTCGTGGGTTCGAACTCCGCCAGGCACATTACTTTGTGTAATTTACTTCATCACCACTGCTCTCAAAACGGTGAAGGAAAACATCGTGAGGAAACCGGCATGTCCTAGAACCAAAAATTCGAAGACATGTGTCATCTACCAACCCGCACTAGGCCCGCGCGGTAGATTATGGCCCACTCCCACTCTCAGAGCGGAGGCCTGTGTCCCAGCAGTGGGAACATTATAGGCTGATGATGATGATGAAAGTAAGGAATAAGTTTATATCGGAAAGTTAGAAAGTAGCATCTGTTACAGAAAAAAATTAAAGGAAGTAGTCTGCCTTGATATGGACATGTGATGAGGAGGGATGAGACTCTGGGTGACTAAGAGAGTGATTAGTATGAATGTTGATGGATGGAGAGGAAGGGGAAGGTCAAAGAAAAGATGGATGGATTGTGTAAGGGATGATAACAAAAAGGAGTAAATGATACAGTGACGTCTGATGAGGGAGAATGGAAGAAAAAAACGTGTTGCGCCGACCATAAGTAAAATGGGATAAGGGCAGGAAGATGATTAAGTAAGGCCCGTTCAGTCATCTACACGAACTTCCACACGTTCGTATTTTAATTATTTGTAAGATTTTTGTTTTTAATTTTAGTATCCTACGGGTGAGACAGTAAATCATGTCATTCATTATGCAACTGCCAGCAGAGCAAAGAAAAATCTGTGCGCGTCCCGTAAAATTACTGCCAGTGCAACTTGATTTATACCTCTAATTGCAGTACGTACATTTAATATTAAAACAGTGTTGGTACCAGAAACCTTAACACTGGCCTGTTGGTCTAGTGGTTAGTGACCCTGACTGCTATGCCGGGGGTCGTGGGTTGTATTCCCACCCAGGACAATAAATGTTTGTGTGATGAGCACGATCATTTGTTCTGTGTTTGGGTGTAATTTATCTATAATATGTATGTATTTAGAAATATGAAAGTATGTTTATCAGTTGTCTAGTACCCACAACACAAGCTCTGCATTGTGTGATAGTTGTGGAATATTATTTATTTAACACAAGTGTTCACGGTGAACGGGGGTAAACGTTAATTTGATTGATTAAATTAGCTCCTCGTTTTTAGAAACGCTTTTTCGTTTTGCGTACAATTTACGTCGTAATACTTCAACATTTCGTGATGAAAGGGACGGCGCTGGGTGTATTAGGACCTTATCAGTTGAGGTTTTATAGTCTCTACGTACCCCAATAGAAAAAAATCGAGAGTTTACCTAGTACCTACGATTCCTCCCAGAGTTCAGGACATTTTGATATAAAAGAAAAAAAAAAGTTGTTTTGTCAACTACATATTATATCATCATCAACTCAGCCGTAGGACGTCCACTGCTAAACATAGGCCTCCCCTTTTGATCTCCACATATACCGGTTGCAAGCGACCTGTATCCAGCGTCTTCCGTCTTCACTACACTATATAGTCGGCCATAAATAGATAGATCTTATAAGGCCCAAAATGATGTGGTTGCAGTGAAAAGGACTGAAAGATGTAGCAAAAAGTAACATACCTACATTCGTTGAATCTTTTCAAAAGTTAATATAAAATGTACTGGATAATGACCCCATTCGGTTTTAATTAAGAGTCCTCATTTTAATCGTGGGAGTTAGACGGCCACTTAAGACTTTATTAAAAGCATATTTTTTCACGCCTGTCAGTATTTTTTTATTCAAGAGCTGCTTGAGAAAATGGGACCCTCGTAATGAATTTTCAGAAAAATGCAATTCTCTCTTGATATTTTTTTTATAAATATTCAAACGCTACTAATGGTGACTTTGTAAGTTATGAAACGGTAATTTTTAAAGAATAAGTTTTTTAGAAGCCTCTTAGAAAGTTGAGTGAAAAATTTAACATTTAAGAACCCCGGTCTTAAATAAGTAGCGTACGGCGCCGGCCGTACGCAACGACGATATATTACTAGACTCCTAATCACAGGCGACCGATGTCTGTCAACACATTAGGCAAAAAAGTCTTATATCAGTCTTATTTCGACCACTCCTGTGAGCCGTAAACATACCTTGAGACAGAACAGACCTTGAGTTAGCCAATCACAACGCAGAACCCCGTCCCCCTCGCTTACGTAGTACCTCAGCAAGTTGACAGAATAGTTTTTGTTCCTTAGATCGTGCATGCGGATTCTAGTAATATATAGGCGTTGGGCGTACGCCATTTCACAAAATAAAAATGTATCCTCTTTAAAACATTGACAGACAAATGCATTTGTTTTTAATTTTTACACGTGTAAAAAAAATTTTACAATTCAATTTAAAAATACAAATCATCACACGTTGTGCAAATAAATCACAAATAAAAACCTAATTTAAATAGTAGTTATCACAAATGGCCTAAAGATGAAAGGAAAAAATACATTAGCAACGATAAATAAAATTCTAGATTTATTTAATAATAATGTGAGTACATAAATATTTAGGTAAATGATGTCTAGTTTTTTTAGATATTGCAATTATTTTTCAAACTACGTGTCCGTTCTTTAAAGATATTAATGTCCAGACTTCAGACATGTCTTGTAGTTATTATTTATTTTAAAAAACGTTATAGCGGAAATGCATTGCTTTGAAGAAAATTATTTTCTTCTTTCTTTAACTAAGCTCTCAAAAGTAAAGTATCGTGGTGACATTGAAACAAGAGTCATTTTTTTATTCACCTTGTGGAACCAATTATCAGTTGTCACTTCTCTCACTATTGTAAGATATTAGATATTTTTATAACATTTCAGTTACCTGACCACGACCTCTTAACGCGATCCAGTTTAGGCTGTGGGAAAGAGAGCTACACCATTCATCTAGCGCCATCTCGTTCCCTGAGCGGAACTATTTACGCTTTAAGATGTCACGGTAGGCGACCAGTTCCAATACCAATTCCAGACCAGTAAAAATGAAACAGCGCCTCTGGTGTGCGAAGAAGGAGCTAATTTTTTCCTTGAAAATTGACAATTTGAAAGTGTCAAAGTTCCAGTTTACTTTACGTCTCTTTTACTGAAAACTCGTGCTAAGGGTACAGATTAATTTATTCGTGAACAACTGAAAATTATGGCGCTTTCAACAATGCCGAAACTGAAATTCAAAAGAAATCAGATCAGTTTTAAACTTTTATAAAATACCTAATATTTACCATTTTTGAAATGGCTCTGAAACTGCCTTGTTTTTTTTCGTATTTACTCGCATTTTTATAAAAAGAGGTTTTTTGAATCAAGGTTTAAAAAAATTAAACACCTATTTAAATAGGTAATTCCTATTATAAAATAAGCTTATGAATTTGTGAATAGCGTTTTTCATTTACAAAATCTATGAAACTGTGATAAATAACAATAAGGTTTTGTTGTCTGCAGATGGCGAATACCAGAATTGGACAGATATTGTACTTAATATTTTATATCTGTCTTCGTTCTAACCCACTAAAATTTACACTATCAACTCTAACAATTAAATTATTTTAATGATGTTCTAGAAGTTTTGTTTCATTATGCCTTTGTTTTTCCAATTCGCTTTTGAAAATGAGTAGAATGGTCGACATCGGCTTGGAATTTACTAAAAATAGAATAGAATAGAAGTATTTATCATTGTTCGGTGTTCGCAGCCGGTCCGATTTTTGTCATCATTCCATTTTCAAAAAAAAAAACTAGCTATCATTCGTTTCCAAATGATAAGAAGCAAATTCCATTTCATCATGCCGTGACAAAATAACAAGCTAACAATATTAAAATCGTAGTCTCCGCTCAGATTTTCGATTTACCTGGCGTGAAAATTCGACAAGGAATGTACCTACAGGTTATAAATATCTAGGGAAATTCTGTCTAAAAAGAGGTGTTCACACTCTGTTTGCAGCTGTGAAATGAGAGTGGTTAATGCGATTACTTTCGAGTAATCCTATTTTGCTCTTGCGAGTATTAGGTGAAAATTATATTTTGAGGTTAGATATTTTGCTATAGAGAGAGTTTTTAGCATTAACAGATCTTGCAGCAAGATTTCATGTAAAATAAACTTAAAGTTACTATAATAATTCGACACCAAAAACTTGTAGCTAATAATATAATATGAAAAAGTACTAATAAAAATAATTTTAGTACCACTAAAAATATTGTACCAGAAATAAATTCTATGCCGCTGCTACAAGATCACGTCGTCGAAATAAAATTGTCCCGTACAAGCATTGTGCCTGTAACACCTCGTTTAAATTTCGAACGTGTTCTAAACGGCCAGTTTAGTGACAAACGCCGCGCGCGCCTTGGCTAGAGCCCGCTAATTTTTGAATTTTTGTATAGTTCCAATTGACATTTTAATAATTCCAAAATGGTGTGTGTTTTTTTTTATTTGAAGAAAAGTTTTTCCTATATTATATTTTTTTTATTGTGTTTTTTTTTAAGTTTAATATTTTAGTTAGTTTAATTGGTAATATTGAAGTTAACGTTTATAATTATGCATTACAGAGCCGAGGAAAAGATCAAAGAGATAATGGACAAATTATTAGTGAGTATTTTTTGCTACATATTTATATTCATTGATAATAATAATTAAATTAAAAAAAAATAGTCATAATTATTCAATAAATTAAGCTATAGGTAATACCAAACGGATGCATTTGAATTGTGATAACAAAGGATTTTTCCTTTTTCTAAATAGACAAGACTCGATATCGTAGACATTACAAACTTCAAAACGCTATAATAAGCTACGACTCTTACATACTCCCTTTTGGCACTACGTACCCGAACTTTCTTCATTTTATTCAATATTATTGTCATTAATTCCTTAGAAATAATTTTAACTTACCTAAGGTAATACTTTTAATTGACCTTTAGTTTTTTTTCTATAAGCTAGACATTTTTTTTCTTGAAAATATACGAAACTATTTAATAGAATATATTTATGGCTCTATCTTTGTTGTATGTGACAACAAAGATAGAGCCATAAAAATATTCTATCTAAATTGAAATTTCATTTTCGGGGCGCATAAAATGCAAAGCTGAACGTAGAAGGTAAATTGCAAAACCGACTACTGCTCTCGGCGCCATTTTGTAACCATGCATACATCCTCGTTGAGAAAACTATATATATAAGTATTTTACTTGTTGAAAAAAAATGCGTTTCTTTTTAATAATATAATATTTGCCAGCGGGCCTACGTTTTGATCAATAAATTAACCCAAAAATGTAGCATTAGCTATTATTATTCAGGGATAAATTTTTACCAAATCGAACCTAAACCAGATAATAAAGAAAGTTAGGTAATAAAATTATTCAAGAGTATTTAAAAAATATAAATAAGGTAGAAACATGTAAAAAAAAATGAATAAGTGACCTCTGGTAACGCGCACTGCGCTTACGTGGTGTATAACAGCCCACTACCAAAATCAAAAATAGACCTATCGCCCACTAATCTAAGGCTAACCTTACTTGACTAAAATGAAAACCGCTGTATGGTATACTTAGCAGGCGGCTGTCGAGCGTAAGGTAGTTCAAAAATTTTTTTTTTGTTTTTACTTTGTAAAATCATCAAATGAGTCCTCCCCCGGGCAGGGCGGGAGAGACTGTCATGATTGTACTGACTAAAATCCACGGTGTCCTTCAATAGCCCTTTATGTTCCGGGGTCGCGGTGATGAAATAATTCGCGCGACCCCGGCAGGCTTTGGCCCTCTGAGAGGGGGCCCCGTCATTATGCTGACGCTCTTTGAGGCGCGCGTGGAACACGACGCGCCGTCGACATGGGCATGGTCCAAGGTAGTTTAACTTTTAGGCAGGGTGGGTTTTATGATTAGGAAGTTAGGATAGTAAAAAATAGGATAAGGTGTTACTTTTATTACCGAGAATAACTCGAAGAAAAAACTTCAGTACCTACTTACTTATTTAAATTGTTGCTATCATACGTTTACATGTTAGATTCATAGTCAACCCCTATCTCAATACAAGAGTTCAGAAAACTTCTAAAGAAAATCGTCGAGATAGTAAAAACTTTTCCAATTTTTATATTATTTTCAGACGAAGTGTTTTTTCTCTTCTATTTGTCTCTCCCAAGCTGTCGACGAAAAACGAAACGTGTCAATAAAATGTATAAAGATTTAAAATAGTTTGTTGAAACATTGTCTTTAAAATAACAAAGTATCTAAAAAGGGCTATTGAAAGACACCGTGGATTTTAATCAGTACAAGTCTGACAGTGCCTAGCCCTGCCCGGGGTAGGAGTACTGATTTGATGATTATACCTCGCAAAAAAAAAAAAGATGTTTAATAAATAGAGAGGTACATTTTCTTTCTATTCAAAGATAAAGTATGTCATTTTCTTAGTGATCTTTTCTAACACGAGAACAATGATACGCCGTTGAAAGAGACAATATCTTAGCAAGCCTTTTCAAAATGACAGCTCTGTTCAACAATGTTGGATTAAAATCTACATCTTTAGAATATTAAATTGAAATAACTCTTTGTCCATTGTTAAGAGTGAGCTAATTTGCAGGAGTGTTGGTGAAAGTTATTTTAATTGTGAATTAAAAAAATACTGAAGATACGGACCTGTACCTTTAGTACAAGTTTCAGTATTTGAGACGTAAACTGGAATTTCGACGATTTCAAAATTGACAATTTCCAAGGAAAAAATTAGTTCCTTCTTCGGACACCAGAAGCGCTGTTCATTTTTTCATACAAGAAACGCTATAAATACTGGAAATACTCTGTAAAGTAAAATCCTGTAAACTCGTGCTAGGGGTACAGAGGCCTTTGTCATGAATTTGCAGTTGTTGTGACGTAAAGAAAACTGGAACTTTGACATAAATTTCACGGAAAAAATTAGTTCCTTCTTCGCACACTAGAGGCGCTGTACTATTTTTCTATACACTATACGCAGTAAATACTGCAAGTACCTATGCTGTAAATCTTATGACAAGACCTCTTAATAGGGTAGCTTGACGGGCTGACATCTGTAAATAGTCAGTAATAGAACTAAGCACATTATAGGCTACATTTCTTAAGTGACAGAACGTAGACCATTGTCTACCAACCCAGCCCATTAAACAGGCTTATATTGCCAACATTTATCGCCTTCTGAATAGACAGCTTAATGTTCACGTCAGCACCGTTTTGTTCTTGATATGCAGCGCACAGCGTACAGCTATTATTTTGCTGCAGCGCTTAATTGCCTCGTGATTATGTTGGAACAGCGGCATTGTTTATTCAAGACATGCTCTTATGTTGTTTAGGTTAGGTATATTTTAGAAAAAAAATATATTCAAAGAATTCTAAAATTTGCGGAGTGACTTTCTAGTTTAGTATCATCAAGCGCTACTTTTGCTCTTGTGATCCTGAGTCAGATTTCCAGGTCAGACAAATTATTATATTTCAATTCTTTTCTGTGCGTGCAGCTCTCAAACTCTGTGATAGTTTGATGGCATCACGTTTATAACATGTGACTAACTTGCAAAATGTGGGAGTAATATTTAGGTAGCTACTCCTTTTATGTACTTTACTATATAACCGATTTTGCGAGTAAATGGTCCAAAAATGAAGGTATCTCAAAGATTTATTATCCATTTACCGTAGAGCGAAAATGGAAGAGTTATATCTTGAGCTAGTTTTCTAGATTTTTCACTTTTACGTTCCTATATCCGGCCTATAATAAGAAGTCTATTTTTCGTGAAAAATGTGACTCCTACGCACACGCTGAGGCGCCGGCGCCGGACGCTAATGTATGAGCTGAGCAGTATTTATGTTCACTGAATTTGACATACTTATGTCCAGTTTTTGAAAGAATAATCAGTCTTGCTATGATTGGGGGACTGTAATAACAATCCAACAGCCAATTTGAGATTAGCCTGACCACAGAATACTTAATAGTACGTACAGAAGTGTCACTTCTCAAAAAAATCAACGCGTTTCGCAAAGCGTGCTAAACGGCTGGTGGCCGGCATTTTCTCAACTATATTGACTATCAGATTTCAGTCTTACTGGATGCAGCTGAATACCAGTTTTTTATAGAAACCACTTCTTGGCAAACCTGACTATCAATCCTTCGAGCGAATGACTGAAAGAAAGGGCTTTAAAAAAAAAAACGAGTGATAGTAGAAACGAACTAGGAATACTTAGTTAAAGCATAATAATACTGTCTGAAGCTTAGCTCCTTACACTATCGCCGCCGGTTGCATTATGGATATACATAATCCGACTTCAGCAAGAGTTGCTTAGCTTCAAAAATCACCCGTTGGTTACTAGAGTCTCTATCAGTTAGACAATGTGTAAGGGAAAATTTGTCACCCATCCAACAACACGCCTGGCAAGCGAGACTTAACTTATATTGATTGGTAAAATATTGAAAATTATATTTATAATTCACCATCACCTCATCACTCGAGCGAATATTAACTTGTTTATATCATAAACCGAGTTCATGAATCACCATCAGTTTGCGACCCCTGATCGACTCTTGATTGCCAAAGGTTTGATAAGGGTAGAGCCAGGGGTGGCGCATTAAGGGCTGTAAACTCGTTAATGATGGCAACTTTAGGCGTATCGTTGATGAACTTGTTTTGAGCAAACTTAAACCTTATGTGAAGTTTGTTTAAGGTCTGTTTTTGATGTGTTGTTATAGAGTGGTAGGTTTGATTTACTTTTATTTAACAGATATTGAGATTAGAAAAAAAAGGAAAAAGTGGGAAAATTTTAGTTCGGCTTGAAGCTTATTGCAAATGTAATGTAAAACTAAAATCGTGACTAAATTATAAAACCAATAAAATCCAACTTGTAATTATGCAGTTAATCAAACTCAGAGGAATATTTTAACACGAATATCTTATGTTAGCTAAGCTTATGTATTACAACAACAACAAAAACATATCAGAAGCTATCATAAGGAATCTTATAAAAAAACTGTGATCCCATTATCTCAGGAAGCATTAAGCATAATTAAAAACAAAATAATTATAAATATGATTGCCAGGTTTGGCAAGTTACATTTTATAGATTAGATGATTAATTGAAAAATCAGTTCACCTGGTCCGCGATCTAAAAAATAAATTTTATATCCAAAGTACTTGATAAATCTACCTAACATACCCCTAACGACCAATCGCCAGGTAAAACCAACAGTTTCTAGTCTGTATTTTACAAAATAACAATTCAGCTTTATCAACACGTAAACTAGATTTTTGGGTTCACAAGCAATCAATTTTAATCCGCCACTTGACGTAACTCATTCTCTGTACACTGGTGGCCAAAATAACGTATCAAACATTACAGAAAATTACGATTAAGCTTTTTTCCACTCTATTATTCAGAGCATAAGAGTGGTTAACCTGTTGGTGGTTACGTTGATAATTATAATAGCTATCTGTCTTGCGTTAAAACATATTTTATTTCATATGTTTTTCCACGCCATTTAATATTTGAATGAAATGAAGTTAAATGCTCATAATTTTTTGATAAATAAATTTGTTTGCAACCGTCAGAGCAATGTAAGTGTCACATTAGCGGTGATAAATTGAGTTAGTTGATGCGAAAAATGATAGTTTAATGATTGTTTTGTTAAACTAAATTAAAAGCTTCAAAATGGGTCCTATATTTTTTTATGAAGTTCCATAGCAACAGTTTAAAAATGTGTTTCTAAACCATATGTCAAAGATGCTTAGTACCTACGGATGATCTAAAATCCAATAAGTGATTTTTAACTAACATAAAGTTCATAGGAACTCAATATAACAAAGCTAAGTCTTTTTAATCCCATTAGTTATTTGTTCAGTCTTGATGGCCAACAGTGTAAACCAAAAACAGTTTGCTCCCAAATTGTTTCAGCTTTACAACGCCAAAGCGGGCTGGGGTTAGGTTTATAAAACGTTTTAAACCACAACTGGCGGGATACTTACTCAGGATTTTAATTCCTGTCATTTCTTTTATTACTAAATGCCTCCCTAGCTAGTGCAACTGCTGAACAAAACATACTGGGTTCAATTCCCAGGTTAGACAATGTGATATTGAGTGTTTCTATCAACATTTTCTAATTAGCAATCGTGCAGTCAAGATTTGTGTCAGTTGATGCCAATGAGCCCACTCCCTTTGACATGGATTTTACAGTAGTGAAGTAGCGAAATATTTTGCCTGGGTTTACTATTAGGTACACCTATATCCTTTATGGAGACACATGATGTTAGATTATATACAAGAAAATTCAGCTATAAATAGCAAAATTACTATCAAAAAGCTCCATGCAGTGTCTTTTCTATCGAAATATAAGCCAGAAACAGTTTTCACAATAGGTACTTGAGTTCGCTTACTTAGTCACGGCGCTTAGTACCTTTTAGCTACCAATAACTTTCCCTTTGAGGCAAAGGGATCGTCAATTTTCACGAAGCGCGTTTGAAATTCAGAAGCTTTCAATACCGAAAGTTTTGTCGCTTAACTTTTAAGGGGTAAAATCAATAACTAATTTGTGGTTGTTTTGGAGTGTCCTCTTTGAAAATCGACTGTTTTAACTTATCTTTGTTCAAGAGAGTTTCCCTTTTACGATCGAAGAAAAAGTTAGACTGAACAGGAGCCCAATCGCGCTATTTTTTTTCAACCAAATCGCAACTTAACCGCTACCATAACACAACTTTTTGACCGTTTCGTATCGCGCTAAAATTTTGACAGCAAGTTGAGACGCACCGCGATCACAGCTGGAACGGAACCGCTGTCAAACGTCAAGTTGATGGGACGCTACTTTTTTAGGATCGTTACTGCATCGTGTGTTTTGTCTTTGTTGTGATGTGATTCTGAGTGAATATCTTGAAAAAATAACAACATTACCATGTACGCCTACATAGGTTTCTCGGAGAAATCTCATGAATACGATGTAGCCGAAACCAAAAGGAAAAACTTAATAGCTAGACATAGTTACACAACGTCTTTGGTTAGCGTTTGAACTAATAACGCAATACCAGAATCAGAAGAGCTGAATCGAAACCTAACCACTGCCGCAATCGAACCATAACGTTATCGTATACGTTTGCAGACGTTTCAAATTAGCGTGATTGGCCTCCAGGCTTCTTCCGGGTAAGCTAACTCTAACATAGATTTTGTCTCTGTTATATCTGACTCACACTAGAGTCAAAGATAACTAATCACAAACAAAAAAAAATGCAACATGTCAAAGATCTTCATGATAGCTACACGTATTGCAGCTGTCATGAAGATCTTTGACAGTCTTTACTGCTTATATTCAGAAAAATGAAAGACTGACAACCAACCCCTTTGTCAGCAGCCCTTGGCAAGGACCAAGGACTGCTGTACTTAGCTACTGGTTTATGGCGGTTAGATAGGCAGTCGCTGTATGTAAAATGTTGATATTCAGCTTCATTCAGTTCAACTAAAAGCTGACCCCAATATAATTAGGTTCAGTCTAGGCTGATGCTGAATTACTTAAGAAAGTTTCTCAATATTTTATTTTGATAGAATCTACTCCTTCACTATGAAACAAAATCGCCAACAACACATCTGTTAAGGCCGTTGTACACATTGGGCCAGCATGGTTGGCGAAAATGATGAATTCCAAATGTTGCTGTTTACACATTGGGCCAACGGTGTGAACACTGTATGCGAAGCACGCCAAGATCCTTTGATTAGTGCACAAAAAACTGAAAACTTTCGGTTGGCCGGCCAGTATTCCCGCCAACTACCAACATACCGCCAAGTACGTCTGTACACGCTGGCCCAATGCATTGGCCCAATGTGTACAGCGGGCTTTAAGTTAGAAAAAGGTAAAATTAATTCTTTTTTTTCTTGACAGTGCTCAGGCGCGCTTTCAGCATGTTCGACTCAGAAAAACAAGGCCGCATCGAAAAGGAGAAGGTCAAAGCAATACTCAACACTATGATACACAATTATGATGATCTTGAACTTGAAAGGATGATGGACAGTGAAGATGCAGAAGGTGAGTGTTTGTTTTTAAGTTTTAAAAGAAAGAAGTTTCATAAAGCAGGCTTTTCACTTTTAAATGTCGATTATTAAAGTTAAGGAAATGGGATGGGATGGGATTGATTCTACTCCCATTAGCAAAGGTAGGCTGTATAAAAAAGAATGGGCAACAATGTTCTTGAACTTCACATTTGACCGGATTATGAAGTTCGGTCAAATAATAATAATAATATCCCACAACTATCACACAACGCCATCTAGTCCCAAGCTAAGCAGAGCTTGTGTTATGGGTACTAGACAACTGATAAACATACTTATATATTTCTAAATACATAAATATTATAGATAAATTACACCCAGACACAGAACAAATGATCATGCTAATCGCATAAACATTTGTCCTGAGTCAAATGGGGCAAATGTCCGGACTATTAAATTCAGTCCAATTAGACTTGACAATATTGATAACAAAATTTGAAAGACCTGAACTCTGGTAGAGACCTTTTGGCATTTAAAAAAAAAAGCATTCCAAAGATTCCATCGACCCTGCGTGTGCGGAAAGTCAGTAAAATCAGTCAATTTTGGATTTTTGTCAAAGAAAAATAATGAAGAACACTTGCTATGCTAGCCGGTCACCCATCTACAGACCAACCTCGTTAAGCGTAACTAAGACTTGAACATCAACGCGTGCAGCTGTAATAATTTAGCAGTGGGCTGCGAAAGTGCGAATAATAATCTCACCATCAATTTTGATCTTATTTTAACAGGTCTAACATAAAACAGCGTCGACAATGATTTTAGCAGAAATAGCCCCAGTTAATCTCGCCTTAACGCGTTTAAAGAGCGAAGTTTATGTTCTTGCGACATTAAGTCCAGAAAATAGTTCTGTTTTCTTTCAAAGCCAAGAGCACAGATTATCCAGCACGTTGACATTTTTATTTACTGTTGACAATCGTCCGTATTTCTGCATAGTGTACGACATAAAGTACACTGGTAAACTAGTAGTGCAATAACACATAAAACTGAATAATTTCCAGAAACAACACTTTCGGATTGACGTCAATCCAATTTATAAATAATTTGGTGCACTTGTTAATGTTTTTGATGACATAATTATGTCATTTTAAATTCTGTTGTATTATATATTTTCGACATAATATGCCGCATACCTTATCTTAAATCCTTGTTAGCGCATATGTTATGTGTTTTCTTCGTAAGAAACTCTTTTTCTTTTCTTGTTACTGTTACTTTCAGTCTGTGTCACCCCACTGCTGGGACTCTGAAAAAGCCTCTCACCATAGTTTCCAGGTATTCTATATAGGGCTAATTTGAGTCGCTGGTGATTAGTTTTGTCTAGCTCATACAGTCATTTCTACGACGACTTATTCTAAAAAACATAGTTAAACTAAATTAGTGATTTAGTAAGTATTATTTGTACAATAACTTATATTCTGACGTGGCTTTGTTTACAAACATTTAAATTGATATAAATTCCTACAAACAAGCTTTTCTTCTAAACCGATTCGCAAACCACACAAAATTGAAACGAGGTTACTTTCCCGACTTTGCCCGTCAACTGTCATTGACTTAAATTATAAAGTCACGGCAATTTGCTGCGCGACAAGATGGTGGCTTCAATTAGAAGACGCCATGTGCTCGACTGAAATAGAAGTCAGGTGCTGCGTTTACAAAGTTTAGCTGTGGTAAGTATGCGGCCAGTATTATAATAGTGGAAAGAAAATGGACGTGGCATTTATTATGATCCCTCTAGGAAAAGATAGTCAATAAGACTTTGACAGTCTCTTCAGCACTTCTCACAAATTGTATACCTTTACCAACCGAAACAAAGGCTGCTGAGAGATTCCTGCACACGGAACATATTTTCTTGTAGTAGAGTGGTGTTTGAAACGACAATCAGTACATCAACAAGGCTGTCACAACGTTTAATTTCTAATCTTAATAGTGGGTTCATATCTGATGGAACATCCGTCGCGGATCATCGGTCGCGGAACGCCAGAACAGACAAATGTCGCCAGAAAAAACAATGGACCGTTCACACTCAATGGATTATCCGTTAGTGCGTCAAAGAACACTCGATGATCCGCTCGACGGATAATCTGTCAGATATGAACGTACCCTTAATCTCCAAAATAGATGGAGACGAAAAAAAAGACATTTCATCATTTATACCTATTTAAGTTCTTTATAATCGAGTGCAGGGTAATCCTTTTTTTGCGTGGTAAAATCATCAAATGAGTCCTCCAAACCCGGGCAGGGCGGGAGGGACTGTCAGACTTGTACTGACTAAAATCCACGGTGTCCTTCAATAGCCCTTTGTGTTACGGGGTTACGGTGATGGAAATACGTCCCGCGACCCAGGGTCCCGCAACCCTTACACGAAACTTAATCATCAATCGGACACAAATCGTTTTTCCAGAATACCAAAAGAGTTCTATAGCAAAGATTCAATAAAAAGGGAATTAATGTTATAGAACTACAGCCACATACTTCTTTGTTTGCCAACATAGCTTCACAAGGGCGGATCATCCCCTCTTCAAGGTCAAGGGCCGGTTTTCTTCAACAAAGACCCACTTATAAAATATTACAAGAGATCTTGACTAGTCTTGAGGGATATTGTGTTTGTTGAGACGTCTTGTTGTAGGTACGAACCTTGAATTCATTTTGTTTTATACTCAACAGGTTTTTCATCTTGTTATAACGAGAAAATACGTTTTTTTTAGGTACTTGTGTGTCCTTTGGTGCCAAAAAACCCCATAGTAACAAACCGATTTTTATACAGAAATAATAGTGTTTGCAGTTTTAGCGATACTTATTTTGTTTATTTTATTTATTCTAATAATATGTAAACATGTCATGTTATAATAAGAATATAGCACTAAGTACAATTAACTGACTATGACAATGATTAACATTGATAATGTTACAAAGAGCGATAAGAAGAGTCATTTAGAGACTGTAATTATTATCAGATACTCGTAATTCAGAACATTGGTGACCCAGTGGTACCGGTCGTGGGTTCGAACCCCGCCGGGCGCATTACTTTGTGTTACTTATTTCATCACCACTGCTCTCAAATCGGTAAAGGAAAACATCGTGGGGAAACCGGCGTGTCCTAGAACCAAAAATTCGAAGATATAATGTGACATATACCAACCCGCACTGGGCCCACGTGGTGGATTATGGCCCACTCCCTCTCACAGAGAGGAGGCCTGTGTCACAGCAGTGAGAACATTATAGGCTCATGATGATGATGATGACTCGTAATTCTAGTTATTCTAGTGTGAGGAGCTAATTTCATTCTAGTGTGAGGAGCTAATGGGAGCGAGTTTGCTTTAGAGTGCAGTACTATTTGCTTGTGAAGTGCTGAATCTCACCTTAGTTCTAGTACGATCGCGGGACTCATGAATTACCGTGACCCATGAACGTAAAGGGCTATTGGAAGACACCGTGGAATTTAGTCAGAAAACATTCAGTTTAGTCAGTAATAGTCAGTTTACATTTTCGTGAAATAAAATATTTCGAACTTTGAGACATCTTAATCAGCTTTTACAGTCTCAAATGCTGGGACATAAACCATTACCTGAGAGATAACTTAAGTAATTATTGGAAACTACTTTAACCCCTTAATACGAATGCACAAACAGCTGTTTGATGACGTCATTAAATCCGTAATAGCTAGGATCAAGTCCGTTGCGGAGATTATCTTCAGATCTACGTCTACATCTTATTTGTGACCCGTTAATCGGAATGCTAGATTATAACGGATGGTTTATTGGTATTACTGTGTGTTTAATTAAAGGATTAGTTAACTAATGATTTGCCAGTTGTGGCAACCGTCTGATAGGGCAACTCAATCAAGATCTGCACGCGTAGCATGGCGCCGTGGAAACGGGTTTTGTCGACGGGAGAATAGACAAAATGACGGAATGTTAATTTTTTTATCGATTTAAGCATAGCAATGTTTAAAATATAGAAAAAATATGTTTCTATTCTTTAATGGTTTACGAATATTGTCATATTTGTGCAAAAAAGAGTCGATTTATATAGAAACTAGCTTCTGCCCGCGGTTTCACCCGCGTCATGTTAGGAGTTTGGTCCTATAGTCCCGTCTCCATCAGTTCCCTTGAAGAGCGCTATTTCCGACATCGTGGGTATCTTCAGTGGTGGCTGGGGCGAGAGGTAGAGGATGTCTTTTCCCTCACGCATTCCGACTGCTAACCATTCCCCCTTAATTGCCACTGAATCTTGAGGTACCTCCCGAAATGAAAAAAAACGAAAACCGGTAGGACTGCGTCAGACTGAAGGTGAGGACGCAGCCCGTAGCCTTTCCAAACGATCCTTAAAGTAGGCCGGTCAATATGGACATAAAAAAACCAAACATTGCATACGCGCATGTAACTACGATTCTTTTATATGTTGTTAGGTCCCTTTAGAGTTTAGATTATTTAACACCCAAGTTTGCAACCCTGATAACCCTGTTCTGTCAATGTCAATGTCGAATCAAAATCGCACTTAACCAGTTTTTAGTATTTGTTGTTACAGCGGAAATAGACACAGATCATCTGTGAAAATGTAACCTATCTAACTATCACGGTTCGTGAGAAACAGCCTCCGAAACATTACATTACTTTATAACATCTACAAAAACCAGCAACAAAACCACGTTTTTTGTATGGGAGCCCCCCTTTTTTTTACGTGGTAAAATCATCAAATGAGCCCTCCCACCCCGGGCTGGGAGGGACTGTCAGACTTGTACTGACTAAAATCCATGGTGTCCTTCAATAGCTCTTTATGTTCCGGGGTCACGGTAATGAAATAAGTCCCGCGACCAATGAGAGCCCCCCTTAATATTTATTGTATTTTGTTTTTTAGTATGTTTTGTTATAGCAGCAACAGATGTACATCACCTGTGAAAATTTCAAATCTCTAGCTATCACGGTTCATGAGATACACACGCAAAAACTACTGAATTGACAGCACAGGGTATTCAAGGTGGCAATTAATAATAACAAAATGGTAGTTACATGCGCGTTTGCAATGTTTGATGTCGATATTGACCGGCCTAAAGAGGGATTTTATAGACGCAATTGTGACATATTACCCAGCCCGTCATTATTTTGTCGCGGTATTATTTTGAAACTGTGATATCTCCTAAGATATTCATTGAAATCAAATGATGTAAAGGGCAATTTCGTTCAAAATTAAATGCTTGTGATGATTAACGCATTCCCGCACGCGCACCCCCGCCTTGGTGACGCTCACTTCGCAACGGGCCGTGCAGCAGAAATCGTGATATTTTAATTTCGCCATAACTTCGAAACTAAACATCAAATTTTAATCATTCAAAGACCAAATATCATCTACATTAACTGTACTTAATGATGAAATAAATTATTTTGATAAGGGTTAATAGAATGAGTAAAATAAATGCGTTTAAAAGTAGTCCAAAAAAATTCAAGATTTTTGATTTAAAAAATGGTTGTTGTGCCTCACTCGACATAGATAGGTATAGTGTGTCGCGGAGTTTTTTGTAGATATTTATAAGATCTACAACTAATTAGAACATTTCATAGTTCTATCTTTTATAGTTTAGGCAGCGTACGCAAAATAAGTAACTTTTCTGGTTGATTTTTTACACCTTGTGTCCGAAAAACCCAAATATATTACGGAACCCTATTTATTTCCAAAATAAAATTTAGTCTATGTTACTCGTGGATAATGTAGCTTTCGAATAGTGAAAGAATTTTTGAAATCGGTCCAGTAGTTTTTGAGCCTATTCATTACAACCAAACAAACAAACAAACAAAGTTTTCCTCTTTATAATATTATAGTATAGATAACGACGGACTAACTTTGTCTTTTCTTGGTAGAATAGAGATAGAATCGCCATGCTACGCTTGCTGGGGTTAAAGAGAATGATCTTGATTAGAATTTATTATTGATTCGCAAGGTATTAGATGTGTGCAGTTGCGACGCGATTTGCTGCTGAAATGTGTGTCATGGGTTATATTCCCGCATTGAATAAATATAGGTACATCATATTTAATTTAATTACCTAGTTAAATATCTTGTACCTATGTTTTTTTCCTTAGACACCTATTTTTATTTATGAACTTTTTAACTAGTATATAAGACTTAACTATATTACATTTCTGTGCCTAAGTTTACACCCATTTCTGTAAAATGTTTTATGAATAAAATTTATTATTATATTATATTATTATACAGGTTCCCAGGCTTACTGTTTTGTCTATGTGAGTTTAAATGTTTGTTAACGTAACCACTACACAGGAAAAAAATGCATTAGTTTGGGGCAACGTTTAAAAAATATAGAAATGTATAAGAACTGAAAGTTAATGTACCCACTGCAGGGTTGGTACACACGGCTACCCATAAAGCTATACAAAAACAGTATTAGCTGATCGTTTATTGTGTGTACAAAGCGAGACCTAAACGAACGGGTTTGGTATAGCTTGATGTGTAGCCGTGTGTACAATGGCTGAGCGATCGACTCTTGCGCTGCGTGAACAATATTTTTTTTTATTGTCATCTCGCAGGTCAAGCTAGATGAGGTTATGAGCTGCTTAACTTAATGAACAACATTTGTATGACCTACAATATAAGTCTTAGTAGTTTTGTATCTCCCCCCCCTCCTTTTAGAGGGCCAAAGCTTGCCGGAGTCGCGAGATTTATTGAATTACCGTGACCCTGGAACGTAAAGGCTATTGAAGGACACCGTGGATTTTAGTCAGTACGAGTCTGACAGTCCCTCCCGCTCTGCCCTTGGTGGGAGGACTTATTTGATCATTTTTCCACGACAAAAAATAGTTTTGTATTTAAAGTGTGTATATGAGTTACAATATTGTTAAACGTACCCACAATACAGGAAAAATTCCTAGTAGAGGTGTGTGATAATTCATATTTGTAGTGTATTTACTCATTTTTTTGTCTTTCAGCGTGTGGGAAGCTGAATTTCGACTCATTCGTGCGCATCGCAGTATTTTTCTTACAAGAAGACGCCGAGAAACTACAGAAAGAACTCAAAGAAGCCTTCAGACTATATGATAAAGAAGGTAAGCTTTCATTTTGTCTTTGAGGCGTGTGTGGAACACGACGCGCCGTCAACCCGGGCATGGTCGGGCAGAAAGTTGCCATTTACTCGCTGCCCGCATGCCCATAACTTAATAGCTTAAGTAATAAGATACATAGCATGATCAGGTTTTAAAATTCCCACACCTGGGAATCAGACATCCTCTCTGTGAGAGAAAAGAACTTCAGCCTGGAATGGAATGGAAGTTCAGTTTGGTTAGATTCAAAAATCTCAAGTTACAAGTCTGTTTAAGGTATCGAGGACATTCAAACAGCACTACATAAACGATGCAATAGCATCAGACTCCTAAAAATATTAAGTACATATTACATCGTCGCGGGACTTATACCATCACCGTGACCTCGAAACATAAAGGGCTATTGAAGGACACCGTGGATTTTAGTCAGTACAAGTCTGACAGTCCCTCCCGCCCTGCCCGTGGTGGGAGGACTCATCTGATGATTTTACCACGTAAAAAAAAAGTACCTATTTCATTAGACGCTTCATGTAATTTTCTTTTGAATTCACAAAATTGGGTCTTTTTTACACTGCTTGTAATGCACAAAGCAGCAGATTATGCCTATTTTAATTTC
Source organism: Agrotis ipsilon (assembly GCA_028554685.1). NCBI lineage: Eukaryota > Metazoa > Arthropoda > Insecta > Lepidoptera > Noctuidae > Agrotis > Agrotis ipsilon. Next base: position 14,107,298 of record CM052969.1, on the reverse strand, counting down.
ACAGATTATTTATTTTTCAAAATGGCAGCTAATAGAAAAAGATCTGTCTTTAACCAGATCAACTTATCAAAATAAGCTTTACTGAAATTCTATGTTATTTCACTAAAACAATAAGATTGATTACAGCAAATTAACCTTGACAGAAAACAAAGAAAGAATCATAAATATTTCAGACAGTCGTAGCCATTATACAAATAAATGGGCTAAATAATGGTACTAATAGTACCTACTGAAGTAATCCGAAATATATAAAAAACTTAGTAGGTATTTAATCTACAAAACCCTGATATACATTTTGTAACGTTAATAGCGCACAACCTCTAGTGGGGTAACTCAGCCCATGTTACTGAACAATGTTTGTTCTAAGACATTTGGAAATTCGCAAAAAAAAAAAAAAATTTTTCATACTGATAGGCCCGATCAATTTCTCATTTTGTATGAAAAAACAAATGTGATTTTTGCGAATTTCTATAAAACGCGACATTAAGGCATTTCATAAACAATAAACAAGTCCATTTCGAAATTACAGAAACTGGTGGTTAGGTGGGATGCATCTCTTAGGGACTTTACATGACACATGCGACTGCAATTCGATCGATTCCAACTACAAGTGAAAATAAACCTTTCTACTACGATATAATGATGCAATTCTATTGACATGACGTCAACGTGGCGATCGTGTTTTGCTTTTCATGCAACCGCGCATTTTATGCCATATTGCCTTAGTGGTAAGGTTGATTTTTACTTGTAGTTGGAATCGGTCAGATCGCGTCGCATCGCGCCATGAGTCTTTAGTTGTCCACTCCAGGCAACAGCACCACAAGCTCCGTAGCTTGTGGTGCTGTTGCGTGGAGTGGACAACTCATCAGTGCCTAACCTAACTCGCGACTTTCAGAATTCCGCGTCCATCAGTTTTTACTGTGTTCCGTCTGTGCTAATAATCAAATCCATAATAATTAAGCAGAAAACACACCCTAAAAAGTTATCAGAAAACATTTTCGCAAGATTCAATTTAAATGACGATAATTGCTCAATAAAAATCAGTCTATTATATATTTAATTCATAGAATAATCAGCAAAAAATCTGCTATCCAAATAAGCATCCATCACTTTCACCATCATCACACTCATCAAATCGGTCCAGCCAAACGTGAGTTAATACAATTATACGAACAAATATACACTAAGCGCGCGAGTTGAATGCAGAGCTTAGGAATGCGGTAGTGCTGTTGACAAGGATGGCAAAGTACTACACTGCAGGCGCGTGAGGTGGGGCGTGCGGGTAGCGGGGCGCTCTTCACCTCAGACCCCGACTGCATTCAACTCGCGCGCTATGTGTAGTTGTTAGAGTCGAACTGAGAATTTCATTTGTTTTGAAATAGGTTAAAAATTCCAATTGTTTTAAAATAATGTGTCGGGAAAAAACAATAAATAGTTCTTTTTATATAGGTAGGTTATATAAAACTAGTTTTGCGGTTGGCAAGAAAAAGCTCATTTATATCTTAACAGTACATAAATAAAACAATTACCGGAAATGTTTTTCAGGGCTAATTTTCCAATAGTCAGATAACTTTAATCTAAGGAATAAAAATAACGATTTGACATATTTTCTATAGATAAGCTGCCAAACCACCTTTTTATTCCTAAGATAAAAGATACTGACTATTGTAAAATCAGCCCTAAAACGAGAAAACGATGATCTATATTTATACTATCAGTGACGACACGTTTGACGCAATGGTCAAGCCATTGGCTACTGCGCTTCGAGTCGCGGGTTCGAGTTCCGCACGGAACAAATTTTTGTATCAAATCAAATATTTGATTGACAACTTTACAGAATGTAGAAAGAATTCTATCGTCGCATGGCGATGTATATAATTTAAAAAAAAACTCACAGTATATGCTATAGCGCCATCTAAAGAGGTACCAAACATTAAAAGCAACTTCTTGAAGTTCGAAAATAAAAAAGGCAATTTAAAAATAAAACCAACTGCCATTTAGTACTTTCTCCTTCAAAAACCAGACCAAACTGGATTAAACTAGTTAAAACTTAAAATGTTGCTCGAAACGAGTACTTGTTTCATATGGAAATTGTATTGAAAAGTTTTCGACTTCGTAACTAGAAAGCTCATACACAAATTGTGATCTGATTTCAACCCTTATCTCTATGAAGTTGAAGACTATTTTCGGATACATACTTTAAATTATTGGTTGATAGAATTTGCCGGTTACTTTGTATATCAAGATAGAGACAGATTTGCGTCATATAAAAGTTGTTAGTTTTGTTTTTCGCATTTTGTATCTTTATGAGTTCGAATAGGAAATGTTTTTGTTTAACAGTCATTGATTGCTTTTGAACAAACAGGAAAATAAGGAAACAACAGAGAATAAAAGCTTGTTGGGTTATACCTAAATAGATGTTTTGACGATGGGAGTGAATCCAGGTTAAACTACCCGAATCTGACAAGTTTTACCATTTGAAAATTAAGCTTGCAACTACCTATTGTAATAAGGTTGAAAATCTATTAAAGAAAAACCGATTATAGTATCTTGATGAGTTGGCGTCTGTAATACAGTGTAAAAATACTAGTCTATGAGAATACTCTTATTTATGTTGTAAAGTAATTCTTTACATTAAAGAACATACATTATAACAGTTTGGGCACATGATTTTAAGTTTAATATTTTTAAACAAGATTCAAAGTTGAAGAGCTTAATTACGATTGGTCAAAGCTTTACTCGAGTCATATTGCCCCGTATAGGGGGATGTATACGGGTCAATTTAGTCAATTTAGCGGGCTAGCCGTGCGGAGTTACCCAACCGTCTAAATGACAACTGGTGACATCAAGCGGTGCAAGGGATGCGTCTGATGACTTGTCGCACGGCTAAGCCCTTTCGTACACTAGGCGACGCAAGTCTCCAATACCTTACGACTTTGGTATCCAAGGGACTTTCGCAATTCAAATCCATAGAGGTTCGTACACAGGCACGCGTCAATGGATGTCAAAGTCGTAAGGTATCGAAGACTTGCGTCGCCTAGTGTACGAAGGGGCTAATTCGACAAGTGTAAATCTCCTACTAAGGCGACGAAGCCACTCAATTGTGGATTATGGATTTCCACCCAAAAGATATTTATTGAAAAATATAATTTTAATAAATCATTTCCAATCTCAGTGAAAAATGAAAAATTTTAATATTAAATAACATCATTTATCACTTTTAAAATCACCAAGTTCAAGCCATAAATTGCGCTGTATCCAATTTATAGTGTTCACTGCGTGTTTTCACTGATAATTGTTCGCAATAACCGTCGATCGATTCGTTGGATCGACGCCAGAAACCCCTACGATTTGTTGACGATAGAATTACGATGTTAAAGCGATAAAAAGACGAGATTCCGTGACAAGTGTGTTAGTAATAAAAACGAGTGTTTATGTAGCTACTAGTTGCGTTTGTCGGTTATTTATGTTGACTTTGGTTGACTTGTTGTGGTATGTATATAAAGTTGGTGATCAATGGTTGTGGATTTAAAAGTGTCATGTTGCGACCGTGAATTCTTTATTGTTGAAATCTATTTAAACACTGCTGTATTGTTTAAAATAATCTAGTGTTTTCTTTGTCGAAGCAAAAAAACGAACGCATATTTACACAATGAGTAATTTTGAGGAGAGCGTTGTTATCCGTCGTGACTTTGTTGTCAAAATAAGCAACTATTAAACTAGATTTATTTAAATAAATCTTCATACAAATAATTTTGTGTAAAAAGTACCTAAGTACATTAAAAAAAAAAAATTAGTTGTCCTTTTTTATTTTCTGCGTTCATACTTAATGCATCCCAAACGGTATAAATAAAAAAATAAAATTCTTTGCCCAGTTGGACTCTAAATGCCTTATATCATTCGGTACCTATTAATTATTCTCACTCTAAGTAAAAAATATTTCCTACGTATAATTTCAATTAAAACAACTGTCATTTTCGTTAATTCTAATTCTCTTATTATCATAATTTTAAGCTCTCCTTATTTCCAAAGGTACGAAACAAACTCATATTGTAAGGTATGAAAAAGATATTTATAACCGAAACACGACGGAAGACGATCCCAAAGATTCATCTCAGAAAATAAGATGTAAGAAATTGTTATAGTGCAAGAGCCCGCGATAACCAGACATTTGTATTTTTTTTAAATCTGATATTAACAAAAACTTTTTATTCTGTAAGTTGCTTTTAACAAACTTAAAAAAAACAATCAATTTAAATTCGTTAATACCGGAAAAGAAAGAAAGAAGAAAGAAATAACATTTATTGGTACAGACGCAGGGCAGAAGAAACTAGGAGGCCACAGTCTCTTTTAAGCCCGGATGCAGGTGTCTGAGACGGTCTTTTAAAGAACAAACCACCACTATTTGATTGGACCTGTCCAGTTAGTGCAAGCATTTGTTATAGTTATTATTGAGGCCTTTGCCCAGCAGTGGGACAATATGGGCTGATTGATTATAATAATTTGAGTTATAGGTTATCGTGTAGTTGGACCTATATCTGTGTTCATCTTAATGCAGGTAAGAACGATCTACGAATATGAAGGATCATGCGTAGTTTGACAGGTATCAGTTAACAAATGTGTACTAAATAACTGCTAAGTTACGTGTTTAACAAAAAGCGCTTAATTTTGTAATTTCATCAGGAATAGTGTGATAAATGAATAACCTAATGACAGACATATTTTTATAGGGTTCTAACTTCCCGTCAATCATTTATAATCTTTAGTAAAAATTGGATTACACTTACGTTATACCTACACATATATGTTATAGTATATCTTGGGCCACTATTAGATTTTTCTTACTTATATTGAGAACATAAGCAGATTTTTTAAATCTTTAATTAATAAGGAAGCTCAGACAGTAGCGAGCTCTTGGTCTATTATTACTCGTGTATAAATAACAGGTAAATTACGTCGGTAAATCTTTTGATGGATGTGTAGGCACGTTACGTAACTTTGTACAATTAATTGATATAATAAGCTGGATACGGAAATTAGGGAAATAAAATAACATTTTTGACAATTGTGCAGCTGGAACATGTCTCTCTCTCTCATCACTTTTCAAACAACAAAAAAACTATCAAAATTGAATCATCGTCATCATAAATTTTATCAACATCGTTTCTTTCGTCAAAAAATCATCTTTAAATCAAAATCTTTCCACTTCACTAGTAGCTACGATGTCACAGAGAGACACATCAAATTTATACCATATAGCACCCTCCCTTTCCCCTCAGGGGTTAAAAAGAAACTTCATCATTACTCGACTCCTGCAAAGATAGGTTATCTTTTTCAAGTGTATTGAGAGTGTTTTCGATACTAAATAACAATAGTTCCTGAAAATATTTTCCCGCATCACCAGACCAATAGTAGTTCCTCCTACCATGCCTGATTGGATGCAGGCCGAATATATTCGCCACTCTGATCAGATACGCGGCATTTCATCAAGATCACACTCGATTCAATGAAATCCGTTTGATCTGCATCAACACACCTATTATATTTTGAACTAGAACTGAGTCTGAAATTCGCAGCCAAATTTATATTTACAGAGGCATAGTAGACTAATGCTAACATTTTAATCATGTTCGAATGTCCAGGAATGTTATTAAAAGTCTCAGACCATAAACCATTAAAATAATTTTCAAATGCATGGGTGGAGCGAAAGGAACGTTTTTGTGAGACAATCTCACCACACGATTCCCAAATCACTGCAATTCCTAAAAGCCAGAAGTAAGAGTGGCGACCCCCGAGACAATGAAGCTCGACGAGTCCTGAAGAATGAATTTAACTGTCTTGAATTCTGCAACGAAATCAATCAAAAAATAATAGTGGAGGTGTAGAAAACATATAGGTGAACTTCCCTCTATATTAAGTAGGAGACAGAACAAAACAAATTCACAAAAGGGCATAAGCCTGGGATAGGCCAGTTGCCTAGCACCACGGAAGACACTGTCAGACTCTGTCCAACTAAAAATCTACCCTGTTGTTTCGAAGACAGTCCTGCAACCCCCAAAAATAAGCGTTTGTTTGTAATAATTTGGCTAGTAAAATACATTTAAGGAGAAGGCCCCACTCCCATTTAACACCAAAATAATTTTGAGAGCCGTTCTGCTGGTAATTGCTATAATTAGTCAAATTTTGTTAATTATTTCGAATAACTTTACTTCTTTTGCACTAAACTACTTCTGTACAATTTCGTAAAAGATTATTTCAATGAATCAATCATCATAAAGATTTTAATGGTATCCAAAAAATTAAATCTTAAAAAACGGTCAAAACAAAAGAACAAATCAAAATCCAAAATGATATACAACACAGAAAATCACAGCCAACATTATAAAAAAACACTGTGACAAAAATCATCCGTGATCATTGTGATCACACTTAATACACGAACGTCAAAACAATCGTCTATTGCGGGTAGTTGTACAATATTTACGTCGTCGCCGCACGCAAATGTCACCAGACAGACATACAAGGTTCTTTATGTCATAAATTATATTACTCTGATGATTTTATAAGTGGATGTCTCGGGGACAGACATATGTTTGTGAATTCTGGGTCTAGATAACGTTAGATTAATAAAATTTGCGGAGTAACAACGTATTTACGGCTTATATAACTAATTATTTATTGTAGATTTTCTTTGTCACTGAAAAATTTTATGAATTGCCAATTATTACAATCAATATTGCTAAAAATCTAAATATTTACTGTCTGTCTCATTGATTAACGTAATTTCGGAGCAATTTGAGAACGTGTAATGTTAATGTGTTTTTATTCTGTAAACGGTACTCATAAATTGGAGTTAATGGGAAGGATTTTATAACCAAAATTTTGAGAGAGAGCGCATAGGAATAAGCCCTTTCTACGCCAATTGAGAAAGCATCATTGATGCTCATTATTCCTTTTTTTATATTATTATAATATTCCACATCTATCTCACAACGCCATCTAGTCCCAAGCTAAGCAGAGCTTGTGTTATGGGTACTAGATAACTGATAAACATACTCACATATGTCTAAATACATAAATATTACAGATAAATCACACCCAGACTCAGAATAAAATGATCATGCTCATCACCCAAACATTTGTCCTGGGTGGGAATCGAACCCACGACCCCCGGCGTAGCAGTCAGGGTTACTAGCCACTGGACCAACAGGCAAGTCATATTCATACCAATGCTATTAATTCCAGGTAATGGCTACATCCCCACGTCAAGCCTACGAGAGATCCTGGCCGCCCTAGATGAACAACTGACCCCAGACCAGCTGAATGAAATGATCGCTGAGATTGACACCGATGAATCTGGCACCGTGGACTTTGAAGGTCAGTTTAACAGTTTTCTTAGTAATTTAAAAACATAAAATAATAATATAAAATAAATAATAATAAGTTATGTTTTTTATCATAATAGTATTAAAATACTGGATGAAAGCTGATATCTATAGAACTCGCATAAGGGTCCAGGGTTCGATTCCCAGCTCAGGCAAAGGGTTATAGTTTTCCTAACAGGATATTTCAGCTCTTTCATAAAACGTGAGTGTACTAGGAACACTTCCATCTATCCTGTACAGCGCAAATACTAATAAAATATTTACTCATTTGTTTCAGAATTCATGGCAATGATGACGGGTGACTAGTGAAGATAAGAAGATGCGGTCTTGTTGCTGAGTTATGTTAATAATAATAATTTAGTTTTTTTTAACACTTGTTTCATTTAATGATCTAGTTTAGGTCAGAGAGGACAGAGGCAAACCTCCGCTGGGCTGGCCTACATAGTAGAAGCATGTTCACTCCAAAAAGAAATAAAATAAAATTCATAAGGATAACTCTATAAAAAAACGACAGGGCATCCTTGCAAGGAGAATTAAAAAAAAAGACAGGCCAGAAATTTGCCTCTTTTCTTATTAAAAAAATCAGAAACAAAAGCTCCTATGAAAAATATTACTCAAACAGACCAAAAATTATAAGCAATTTTAAACCCATAACAATCACAAAAGTGTACCCTTCAGAAACGACACACTAATTCTTTTCCTTGCAAATCGGACAAAGGCCTTTTCAGGCCAAAGGGAGGGAGACGCCTTAATTAACACATGAAATGGGCCGACTAAGCTTGAGCTCAACAAAGAAAAGTATACTGCTTTGTGGCAACTCCAAGGATTTTTAGCAAGAAAAGTAACAACGAAAAATGAGAGTAAATACCCCTTATTCATAAACGTCAACTGAAATGGAGTTATAGAAAATTTTCTTTCATTTCTTTTTGAATGAAAATTTTAATGTAAGGAATATTGTAAAGTCGACTAATGGTGTGAACAACAATTTTAAAGAGACTTTTTCGATCTAATTTGCGAGATGAAATTAACGATATAAATCGACTATGGCTTAATATCTGACGTTTATTGGAAGATAATGACTTCCGATAACCGATATTTGCCGAATGGATCTCTCTGGGGGTGACTACTGGGACTCAACATTTTAACTTCATGATGTGTTACGACGCGTTGACCTTTGTCAGCTAACGCCATTATAAGTAAAATAGGAAAAGAACGATAGTTCCTCGATACTTCATTGATAAGATCCTCAGATGAGACGGCTGTTGTGGGTTACTGTTTGTCAATTGCCTTTATGTTTATTTGTAATTTGTAACTAGCGGCCCGTCCCGGCTTCGCACGGGTGGAGGACCCGGTCTAAAATTTGAGATTTAAACTATCCTATCTCTCAAGTTAGATCGAACTGCACATGGTGTGCGAACTGCACATGCGGCGGAACACGTATTTTTTCCTTATTCTTCCGAAGTCTTCAAAATGTAATTAAATTGACTAGCGCCAGAGATTCACAATAAAACGCACAAATAAACACACAATTTGTCCCTTTTCGTTCAAAATTGTTTCCGGTAAAACTCTACGCTTTGTATATTCACGACCTACAGCGTTTTTATGATCTATAACATAGGTATTTTATGTGGCAATATTTTAGGTACGCCCAGGTGGGACATGTATTGTATAGAGAATATTCTTGCAGTAACAAATAGCTTGCACCTGGGGCAGGCAACGCTTATGTACGAACTATGTATAATATGATTATGTCATATGTGAGCAGCGATTACCAGTTACTGGTGTTAGAAACATAAAAGTCTATTTCAAAAATAAGTAGCACGGTTAGCGCAGTGGCTGAGTGATTGGGCTGCTGCGCAGCGTGTCGTGGGTTCGGTTTCCGCACGGAACAAATATTTTGATGATCTACAATTAGTTGTTCCGAGTGTATGAGTTTCTATGTTTGTAAACGCACCCACGACACAGGATAAATTTCAAGTGTGAGGCGTAGTTCTCAAATTAAAAGTACTTTCACAAATTATTGTCAGTTCAAAAATAACTGTAACAGTCTCATTGAAATAAATGCTTAACTCGAGTTTGTGTTTGCTAAACGAACGCAGCATTAACTAAAACAATTTCGTTAAAAAGACATCAAAATCTTGACCTGACGAGGTGGCAACAATCCCAAAAATAAACAATGCTGAAAATACATGAAGGTACTCCAAGAGGTACATTAACTTGACTGTGTGAAAAGAGGGCGTATGAACACACGCCGAGGGCGCCGACACTCGCCAGAAATGTTTTCTTTCGGCAACCCTAAAGTTGAGGCCACGAAAATTACGCTCGAAGAGGTTTTCCCTCACATCCCACGGCTAAGCTGTGTGTACGTATGAAATGCATGTTGTCAATCCGTTTAAAACATTTAAAGTGACTTACAAATAGCCACACCAGAAACTATCTCTAAATACTTTAAGCAGCCACACTATAACAATCGTGTATTACAACGTGTAACGTTAAAAGCGCAAAACCTCTCGTGGGGTAACTCAACCCATGTTACTGAACAATGTAACAGTATGAAAAACCTTTTTTTTTGGGAATTTCCAAAAGTCTTAGAACAAACATTGTTCAGTAACATGGACTGAGTTACCCCACGAGAGGTTTTCCGCTTTTAACGTTACACGTTGTATAGAGCATACAAAAAAATTGTTCCCAGCCGTGGTCGAAGCTGCAACAGAATTTCCCAGTAACGCCAATAACGCCTTATCAGATTAAAAGCAACTTTATTTATGAAAAGCAAAGTTTATAACTGTACGCATTTGTGTAGGCACATCATCATTTGACTTATTAATTTTGCTATAATAACACGAGCAGAAAAGTGCTATTGTCTTCGGACGCCCAAAGCGTTGTTTTAATGGCCCTAACATAAGGTTAAGGGGCCCTACATAAAGCGTTTGAGAGCTCTAAGCTCTTAGTTGTGTGCGCATAGAAACGAAGCCTAAGGCTTACGGCAAGCACCCTGTATGAAAGCTCTGAAATGTCCCATTTTGCCTGAAAAAATATTAATATTTGCACAATGAGAACTACTTATGTATTGTATCATTGTTCGGGGTCTTGCCTACGTCAGTACGAGTATACTATTCAACTACTTTAACGTTGAATGTCCTTCGCACATGATCATCGTAGTGTTTGTTTACTCGAATAATAATTGTGATCACGGCAAAGAAAAAGCCAAAATCGTGATCTATTGACTTAATAATACCTCCTACTTAGAGAGCATAGTTGGCGCATTAGGTGAGTGATTGTCGAGGGTTTGATGCAGGCTAATATTTTGTGTGATCTAAAAGTACTTTTATCGTGCCTAAGTGTTTGTGTATGTGAGTTTAACTGTTTCTACCTAAACCAACCAAACACAATACAAGAGAAAATATGCAAAGTACGTGAAAACAATATCGCATGGCAATAATTGTAATTACCGCCATTTTGATTCTGCAACATAATTTCTTTAATTTTTAGTTATTTGCGCAAATGTATTATGTAAACACGGCAACATATCAAGCTATACAAATCCAGTATTAGCTGACCGTTTATTGTGTGTAAAAATCTTGCAAAGCGAGACCAAGGCGAACTGGCTTTGTATAGCTTGATTTGTAGCCGTGTGTACCAACAAACCCCGCCTAAAAATTTAATTGTAGCTCACTTCTCACTTCATGTACACACACACACACACACATGAATCACGTCAATAGTTTACGACAGCTGTCCCTAGAGTGAGGCTTCGGCCGCAATCGGCTATTATCGGCTGTCATCGACAATCATCGTCAATCGCCGCGTTAGTTAGTTATATGGCATTAATTGAGATTCTTGTTTGATATACACTGGATTAATAATACGCTTCCTCGGTTGATGTGTTTGGTAGGATCCTTCTTTGGAAGCCAATCATCTACCGAATTTGCCTATCCGAATCTTTAAGATGTCCAATCAGAAACAGCCATAAAAAAACAAAGAAACGGGTTTAAGTTTAACATTGATAGTAATTTCAGGCAATACACTAATTGCGTTTGCACAAACACACGCAATTAGTATAAGGGTGGGTTCATATCTGACGAAATATCGGTCGCGGAAAACCAGAACAGACAAATGTATAGAAAAACAATTGACCATTCACACTTTGATCATCCGTTGAGAGGAAGCTGCTAACTTCCTAGGGTGACTTACTTACATTTGAACAGTATAAGATTAGCTCATTATTTAAGAACTTATACATGACATTATTTTGTGGACAAAGTGACCCAAACTATAGTTTGAACACAAGTTGTTGGTTGACATTTGAATAGTATAGGTTTAGCCCTTTTGTTTCATATCTTTTATGCTGGATTTTTGTCCGAATAATATAATGTGATTCCAAAGGATTGCAAATTAAAATAACATTAATAAACAGGGATTGAGGAACAAAATCGTTGTTGGAGAAGACGGTAGGTAAATAAACAATCCTAAGCTCGACTTTACATAAATACAAAGATTTAAATGCCTAGACTGGCGCTCATCACTGGAGCATTAGCTCAACATGTAAAGCCCTTCGTACACTAGGCGACGCAAGTCTCCGCTACCTTGCGACTTTAGTATCCAGGTGACTATCGCAATACAAATCCATAGAGGTTCGTACACAGGAACGCGACAATGGATACCAAAGTCGTAAGGGATCGGAGACTTGCGTCGCCTTTTTTTTTTTTTTTTTAGAGTGGTAAAATCATCAAATGAGACCTCCAACCCCGGGCAGGGCGGGAGGTACTGTCAGACTTGTACTGACTAAAATCCACGGTGTCCTTCAGTAGCCCTTTATGTTCCGGGATCACGCGCCCCCGGCAGGCTTTGGCCCTCTGAGAGGGGGCCCCGTCATTTTGCTGACAGCTCTTTGAGGCTCGCGCCGGAGCTCTTCCCGCCACGCCTCGACTTCTCGAGGGACTTGCGTCGCCTAGTGTACGAAAGGGCTAACAATCCAAGATTAGATTTTATGAAAGATAGATTGAGTATTACAGAACTTACAGAACGCTATGAATTAGAACAACATATACTAAATGTTATAAACTGTATTGATCAAGAGTGTCAACGTAATACCTTATCTAGCAATTTAAATCATTGTGTGTCTATGCCTTACCCACTTTCTGCGTACATACACAGTTAAGCGATTGTACTTACGTTTATTTTATGTTCTCATTTATCTTGAAGGCACTAACAATCTTGTTGAAACAGTCCCTTTAATCTGTTACAATACCTTCATAAATATTGTAGGGCAGTCTTAAACAAACTGGTCCTAAATACACGCGATGTAAAGTATTTACGTTGCTAAGGACGTGAGCCAAAAATTAAGACATTTTACACCTGATACACATTCTTACCCCTCGTTTACACCAAGAAACAAGTTAAATACTAGTTTCATACAAAACTTGTAGAATACTTGTCAAAACATAATTTGTTTGTTTTATACATGTATTGAGAGTGTCTCAAACCATAATCTCAAACATTCTTTCGTTCACACTGTGTAGCCAAAAAGTATTTATACAAGTATAAAACACATTTGCGTTTACACTGAAGTCTAGGACATGTCAAATACATGTCATTGTATTATACCTTGATGTAAACGGGGGGATACAGTGTGACATAGAGTATGAAGCAGCTTTTGAACAAATTGATCTGTTGTCAAAAAAAAGGTCTGATCGGTAAAGTTGTTTTTTTTTTCAAATCTTAATATATAAAACTTGCGTGCAGTAATTTTGTGTTATGACAAAGTTTGATTCCTTTAAATTAATAAGTTTCGGCTTTGTTCTATCTATATACATTTCCCACTAATGACACAATCATTAGGTTTTCCTATATGAACCAGTTTCCCAGTCTCAAATGCACCACCAAAACATAGACTTGGTAGCAACATCACTTGATTTCAAATCATCAAATCAGAGCTCAGTCAGAACTAATTCAAGATAATTATCATAGTTCCCGTCGCTCCGCAGCTGGGTATTTCACACTTATAAAGTGGAAATAGGTTTGTAGGTCACAGGACTCTGTAGAATCGTTTGGCAGCCGCCATTTGTTAGCCCCGGTATGATTGGGTAGTACCCCGGGCCGGTTCTGTGGCGTATAAATGAAGTCTCGATTTTCGTCGCTCATTAAAATATTTGGTCAAGTATGTACCTAGAGTCGTTTTTGGAGTTTTTGCGTAATGACTAAAAAAAATTAAAGAGAATCGTCTGTCTTGTTTTTTTTAGTCTCTGCCCCTGTCTAGGAATTTATCCTGTATAGTGGATGCGTTTAAAAAATTTAAACTAGCATACACTCAGAATCAGAACAACTAGCTGTATTTATACCATTCAAATATTTGTTACGAGCGGGAATCGAACCCACAATACACAGCGCAGCAGTGCTCAGATAGCTTAGCTGTATAGAAATGTTAGTATGATGGAAAGCATTACATAACCCCGTATATGAAATTAAAGATATCGGCAATATGAAGGTACTACATAATGTAGCTCGTTCCCACCTGCTTGTTAATATCACCCTGTATAATATGACAATATTGTCGGGACTTTGGGAGCCTAGCAACCGAAACTTGATACCAGGCCCTTATTGTAATGGCGTACGATAAGTAGAAAATTTACATAATAACGCGATCTTCTCGTTTTTACCTGAAGAAATATTATTTACTGGATAATAAAATATATATTTTTATGAATAATGAAATATTATATTACCACTAGCTTATGCCCTGCGATGTGCCCCGCGTGTAGCTTGATATTTATTCCAAAGCAACGTCATACTGTTAAAAAGTATCCTATCCTACGTTACAAAATATTTGCTATATCCGAACAAATTTTCTTATTTTTAAAAGTAGCAAAAATTTTAAAGTATTTTCAAATTTTAAAGGGCCTGGAAAAACACTTGACATAGTTTTCTACCTCAATTGACCACAAAATACCCAGCGGTTTAACCTCCGACTTTGAAAACGGCGTCTCTTAAAATACCTTTATAACCTCACCAGTTTTGTCAATGTATCTCGGATTTGGACCAAAAATTGAAAAAAGGGTTTGATTCCATGTTTTTGTTTTTTGAATGAAATTATTCCCAAACCACTACAACTCCTAAAAGCTAGAATCAACAGTGGTGATCACGCTAAACGTTGACAAGGAATCTAAACGAAATCCTGGATAATGATTGTTGGCCAGGCAGGCGAGTGACAATAGGAAGCGGTCAATGCGGTCTATCGATGTCAACTACAACATTTTACCATCAATTTCCGAATGTGTGATTGGTCTGGTTAAACCCCTTTTTATTTTTTAGCGAGGTAAAATCATCAAATGAGACCTTCCGCCCAGAGCATGGCGAGACTGTCAGACTTGTACTGACTGAATCCACTGATCCACGTTGTCCTTCAATAGCCCTTTACGTTCCGAGGTATTTGTTAGTCCCGCGACCACGGCATAAGCTTGACAGACCTCTCCCAAAAACACACAAAGTCAAAGAAACAGTATTTTAATTTCAGTTATTTGTAATCGAGACCCCTTGTAAGAACTCTGAGGTACAAAACTTTCCATTTGTGGCAAACTACCGACTTTAAAGTTTAAAAATAGATTTCTATGCTAGGTAGCATACATGAAGGTTTAGGATTATTCTCAAACCTTTTTGCTCCAAAACTTTTGGGTTCAAAGCTTTTGGATTAGAAAGCGAATAAAGTTTGCTTTGTATTGTTGAAACTAAACCTTCATTTGTAGAATAAAGCGTTTCCTTTTCATACGAATATATTGTACAGTATGACCAGCCTATGATGACGTCACGACGAGATCCTGCCTTGACGAAACCGGCCCAAAAAAAGACAGCGGAACGAAAAGATTAAGCAGGTTTGTTTAGTAGGTATTGGCATTAGAAAACAGTTCAAGGTAAAATTGGAGGGGACCTTTATATGCTGTGTTTACATGGGTAAAGCTGGGATGAAAATGCTTTTAATCCTTTTGCATTCGTATTGTCAATACTGCTGGGTCACTGGTTTCCTCTCTGTGAGAAGGCTTGGGCAATAGAGTTCACCATGTGATATTTTCCTTCATCGTTTTGAAAGTTGTGATGATGGATTTATGAATTATTTTTACAATGAAAAGTGCCTAATGTATCTGGATTCAATTCAGTTCTGTCATTCGACTTAGCTGCCATAATACGAAATGCATAACATCATCAAAGCTTTCATTTGGCATAGGTCGGTTTCATCGCTGTTCAGCGATGGTCCAAGATGACGCAAGGTCCTTTTATCAAATTCAAGATTCCAAAACTCATTGATACTCAAATTTTTTGTAACCTGTCTTATACTATGCTGAGGTCTCAGAATTATTTATTGGACCGTGATTATATCCCCTACAAAAGAAAGACTCAATATAGAATATACAACCAAAATAAACCTATAATAAAGCAGGAATTTCGTCATAATATTAAGGTTTACGACATTATTAACTAACGTATGTGTTGTAATGTATTTTCGTCGCGTCTTACCGCAAATATGGTGGGTCTTACAGGAAGGTCTTATTTATGTACAGGATGAAGGGGCCATGTAGGAACTAGGTCATCAGATAACATCTTTATATTTTGGCCCTTAGTAACATGAGAAAATAGTTTGTCTTTTTTGTTATTTCAGACTACCCACGGTACTTTCACAGTAATCAATGTCTTGTGAGAGGGACTGTTGCAAAATAACTATTTTTATACTGTTTCATTTTTGTTTTTTGACAATTCATAAGTGCCTGTAACAGGCCTACTTGAAATAAATGATTTGATTTTGATTTATACTGCTATTGCCCTTTCCAATTTATAAAAGTTGAGCTAAAGTTTCTATGATGGGGTACTTCATTGAAACAGCATGATCATCGTCATCATTGGCAACCCTGTTCCAACCACTGCTGAGTTTAGGTCTCAATTCTCTTGTGCCATATTTGCCCTGACTAGATTTCCACCTGATTTCACGAAATCACAAACATATTTCACAGAACCCTCAAATATTGCAAACGCAGAACTTTCTTACAAATCTTGAGGGATAAAGATTGATTACATCTCATTACGAGAAAGGAATTTCTTCGTAATTTGTCGATTTCGGTTTATCTTTAGATCAGTGAGTGACCCAAATATTTTTTGGATTCGTTTTATTAAAGAGATTTATCGAAATCGAACTATTTGATTGATTTCACCTGCACTCTGTTTATAATAATTGACAAAAAAACGCAATTGTGATACTAATCTTGTCATCTAAAACTAAATTGTAGCTTATTTAGAAAGGATTTCTAAAACATATTTTAGTGAAATGAAGTGAAGTGGTGAGACCTTATGTGAAACTTTCTGAGATGACTTCAGACTCACAGTGTTATCTTAAAATAAATAACTTCTTATAATTCGTAGTCCTGTAACACAACCTGCAAAAAACATTACAATCATTAGGCGATAGATATCCACTAATACTGGACCCGCGTGGTGGATTATGGTCCCGTATCCCAGCAGTGGAAACATTATAGGATGATTATGAGACATCCACTGCAGGACTTCGGCCTCTTCAAGCGTTGACACAAGGTTGGTTCTTGTGCTTTACTATCAAGTGAATTGAACCAGTCATCACGTACACTTTGTAGTAATTTTTCAAACGCAAAATCAACCTAATTGAAATCAAGTAAACATAATTAAATTGTCATCGCCCTCCAATACACGTCCTCCAAAAATCAGCATCCGGTCTTCAATAAATTCTTCAGTCAGGTGACACTTCGTAGATTATATTATTAGTTTGATATGTAATAAAAAAATCTACAATGATGTGTGTGTCGTGAGTGTTGCCACTTACCGTTCGCAGTTCTGATTCTACGCAGATGAAGATGGGCTACTGCTAAAACAAACTACAATTCATTACGCGTATGGCTCATGACAATTGGCAATGATTTTTATACCATTGAAGTGATCAAAGTTTGAATCTTAATATATATAAATCTCGTGTCACAATGTTTGTCCTCAATGGACTCCTAAACCACTTAACAATTTTAATAAAATTCGCACACCATGTGCAGTTCGATCCAACTTGAGAGATAGGATAGTTTAAATCTCAAATTTTAGACCGGGTCCTCCACCCGTGCGAAGCCGGGACGGGCCGCTAGTAGATTTATAGAAATTCTAAAATTAAACATTGACAAGGGGAAAATCTGTCCAAAAATAAACAAGGAAGAAAGAAAAGTGCTCCCAAAGGAAACACACTTGCAATTAAATGAAGCTTAAGTGTTCTGACCCAAGGCATTAGGAAGAACAAATTTGGGAACAGACATTATTGAGGAAAATAATAAAATTACCGAAAGTATCCATAAAGATAACGGTACATTGCTAGAGTATATCTATAAAAATGAAACCGACTCTTTATATTGCAGAGGAAGGGATGGAAATCATTTTGATTTGGAAGGTTCCATATAAAAATATCCTAAGGACTGTGAATGTGAACAGTATATTCAAATCTGGAGTTATAGTATTTGTCTCATAGGGTCGGAACTAATGAACGTAAATCATATTCCCAGTACACTTTGATTACAAAAGACCTCAACAATATCAAAGGCCTTAGACGAAACATAAAAATCATTGCCGACCAACCGAACAAAATAAGATGCTCAATTTTGAAAATGGACAGGCGTGATCAAGCTCTTACTTTTCATTACCTGACTTACACTCCTAAAGCTACTGGTGCTAGCGCTCCGAGCCTGCAAGAAGAAACATTCGTTCCTATACACTAGCACACACAGCTTTTGTAACAACGACCAAGAAGATTGTCATGCTGAATGGACAAGCTGTTTGCGAGGTTGTAAAACGGTCACCGTTCACCCGGTCCTATTCAATAACGTTTCCAAAGTTCCGTTTGATAAATTGCTGCTCATATTTTCTTTTACTGTCAATAAGAAAGTTTGTGACATCTAAATGTTTTTCTGCATCAATCTTTTCTGTTATTGGTATTGATTTTTCTAAGTTTGTATCAGAGATTTTGAAAGTGACTGATGTGAATTCTTCGTTTAATAAGTCTCATTTTTTATGCTTAAGGAAAATGCTATGAAAACAACCTTCTGCGAATAATAATCATCAATTTCTTACTTTTTAATTATTTTCAATGCTTTTGCTTTTAATTATAAAATCCACTTCATGTAATTTATTTTCTTCAGTTTGTTTTAAACTATATTTTTTTATTAATAATGTTCCCTTTTCAAATTTTATATTGTTTGCTGTATGATTTAACTGTATTTTATTAGGGCATTAATATCTCTATGAGCAGCGTAATTGTCATATTGGCATGATTTAGTGTTTCGAACGACATTTTAAATTATATTTTTATCGTTCCCCAAAAGTATTTCTTAGAACATTTTTTTCTTACTGAAATATTAAATCTCAAAATAATTTATCACGTGTTATTATAAAATATCAAATATTACAGCATTTTTGAAATTTTTTAGTGTTTCTTTCATCTTTCAATGGCATAACAATTTCGTTATTTTAATTTATTGCTATTATTATTGCGTCTTCAAACAATGATATTTCATAATTGTATATCACTTTCTTTTCAATTAATATAGTATCTAAAAAAGCAGTAAACATTATACGTATCTACCTAACCTTATTCTTCTTTTATGTTTCGATGTACTTCCAGTATAATCGGATCCAACCGAATACCAGTATTTTACATGACATGACTGTCTATCTGACTACAAAAATCTAATCTCTACTAAACAGCAATTTTGATAATAATTATTCAGCATCAATTGAAATGAAAATTTATTACACTGTTTTTTCCTAATGTTAAGTAGGCGTGGGTATTCTCCTATAGTAAAATTACATACATACATATCACATTCTCTTTCCAAAATGTGTTTAAGAAGTGTCATAGGACTATCGTCACCACAACTAAGCATATTATAGACAACTAAAGACCATTTTACCATCGAAACAGCTTGTTGGTGCATCTATGTGCATAGCGTTAGAAGAAAGAGACAGATCGTGCAGCCGTTCTAATCTTATTGGTCGAGCACACAAGAAACAGTTATTCAAATGTTTTATGCACAGATATAGGAGCTTCACTTGATATTTTGAAGGCAATTCAAGATATTTAAGATACCAAAAAACTACAAATAGAAAAATGAGACAATGCAATGTAAACATTCTTGAACTAAATGAAAATAAATGTGACCATAAAAGCTTGAGGAATGTTATTTTTTTGGTGTTCATTTCCTCATGAGTTATTTTTTCATTAACGTTACAATTGATATTATCTTAAATTGCGTTTAAAAATATCAAATTATGCTCCAAAACACATAACATATAAATGCAAGCAATTTGTTCGTTTGTGTTAAGGAAAATTCGGAAAAACAGTGAGTTTGAGTAGTCATACCGCCAGAGGAAAGCAAGATAGATAGTTTGCAATCAACACTTAAGTGACTCTTTACAGTTTTTTGAAAGAAAAACAATAAAATTTTTGAAAATTTTCGTGCGCTTTGTTTGACAAAACTAGTCATTGTGCTGAAAAAGTGTTTCAGTTCAAAAATTTCACAAAATACAAGAAATATAAAAAAAATTTAGGAAGAATTTTACTTGCTCAGTTTTGGCTCCAACGAAAAGCTGAAAGGTCATCCAATCAAAAATATTTTGTCAAAAATAACGCACTTTTGATTAAACCAATTTTTTCAGATCATCAGAATCACAATCACAAGTATCGTCTGTCCGTATTGATACTTATAACCGTTGTTATGTAAAGAGCACTGTATATAACATTTAAAGCATTTGCCAAGACGATCAGCAACATTTATATACAACAGAAACATTCTGCGTAGAACGGTAATGGCCGATGTCAGTGTGCAAATTAGCGTTAAAAGTATTTGTCAGTAGTTAAGTTTTAACTCTGGAACACCTGTAACAGAAATGGTAAATACCAACAAAGAAATATTTGTTGAAGACGCATCCATGTTCAACAAAAATCGCATCCATGATCGATAAACTCTTTATTTTTTTTTCATTCAATAAAATAAAAAATAATAGATTATACGTTTGCAAACCTATTTATTGAAAAAAAGATACAAAATTGAAGCACACGTTTTATAATCGAATTATATGTATTAAAAAATATGGAAATCCTCCGGAAAGTCACTTATGCATTTTAAGCTACTCAATTTCAAAATTAGTTGGATACCTATCTATAAATAATCTCACATTACACATTTACCTTCTTGCCCTTTCATGAAAAGGCAGAAACGGCAAAAAAACAGTCTACAAAGTCTTTTATATATTTTATAGTATTCTCGTTTACTACAAAATCTCTTGAAACTTAGGCACGTCCTATAAAAGATGCATTACGGCAGCACTTTATCATTTTCCAATATCAAAGTCTATACAAAGTTAGCGAAATAAATCCGCTATGATCCAGGGAGATCGGTCCAAATCTTCAATTTCAAAGAGTCTTCTTGCAAAGTCTGGCCACACGATTTTCTCCCGTTGGAATCGCATTATTTATTCATATTTTGTCATTTCGTATAAGCATTCTAAAGGAAATGATTTTTTCTTGCTCCTAATTTGTTTGAAAGCGTTTTGCGAAAGTGTTTTTCGTCCAGGTACAAACGTCTCATCGAAATTGTGTTATTTCTCGTTTACATACGTTTTCATACAGTTTTGGTTATTCACGAAGATGTACGTTTTTAAATATTTTTGGATCACTTTGAAATACTGTTCGTACTATTTTGACAGAGTATAATAACTTGACATTAAAATAATTGTTAAAAATGCATAGGATTTCAACTAATTTACTTATAAACACTAACCTTAAGAGCGCGTATTCTAAAAGTTGGCAACGTCGCAAATGGGTGTCAAATATTAACAAGTTTTAATTAATTTAGCAAAGGACATTGGGAAATCGATGTATGGGATTTGGGCCCACCCTTCAATAGTAACATGTTATATACCGTTGGATAGGGTTCTTTAAGGGGAACATTACTTGCTAATAAACATATGGTCTAACGTTAGTACTTTCGGAGATATGAGGTCTTAAAGTTTTCTCGTCTAACATTTTATTTGTTTCACATTTAATTAAAAAGGGCTATATTCTTCGTGAAAATCCTTGTTTAGAGTGAAAGTGATTTGAATTTAGAATGTTGATATTGTTAGTGTACGAGCTGAATGACTAAGGCTGCGGTTCCACTGGAGCGGAACGGAGACAAGCTGTGCCGTGCCGGAATTAATACGAAATTATAAAAAGTACAGATGTATGATGTCCCACCCTTCAATAGTAACATGTTATATACCGTTGGATAGGGCTCTTTAAGGGGAACATTACTTGCTAATAAACATATGGTCTAACGTTAGTACTTTCGGAGATATGAGGTCTTAAAGTTGTCTCGTCTAACATTTTATTTGTTTCACATTTAATTAAAAAGGGCTATATTCTTCGTGAAAATCCTTGTTTAGAGTGAAAGTGATTTGAATTTAGAATGTTGATATTGTACGACTCTTACTTACTAACAATCCACCCCATGTTATTCCTCTTAAGCGGCTGCTGGCTCTAG
Organism: Agrotis ipsilon; assembly: GCA_028554685.1. Taxonomy (NCBI): domain Eukaryota; kingdom Metazoa; phylum Arthropoda; class Insecta; order Lepidoptera; family Noctuidae; genus Agrotis; species Agrotis ipsilon. Next base: position 14,085,346 of record CM052969.1, on the reverse strand, counting down.
GGTAAGCTCGTTTTTTTTTCGCAAATCGCTAAGCAGTGTACTTTGTTTTAGTTTTTTTTTTTAATACAAGTTAATTGTTACAGTATTTAATTTCATTGTCAACATTCAAAGTTAAGACAGTTGGAATAACTTAGGTGTTGTGTAACGAATACATTTCCGGTTTTAAGTTCTCTTAAATTCTGAGATAGGAGAACATTCCCGACAACATAATATATCAAATGTGTCCTCCCACCCACCTTGTGTGGAGCGTCATGCGTCCGGGTAATGTTTATCTCAAAATGAATTAAACTACGATCATTAATTGCTTAGATCGGGATCATTTATGGTACCTAGTACTCACGGCTACACATCAAGCTATACAAAACCAGTTTGTCTTGGTCTCGCTTCTTGCGAATTTCACATACAATGAACGGTCAGCTAATACAGGTTTTGCATAGCTTGATGTGTAGCCGTGTGTACTAGCACTCCGCCCGTAACTTCGTCCGTGCATATTTCGAACTTCACATTCGTGAATTTTAACTTCCGGCAACCCTCTTTATGGGATACTTTTGGAAAATCTAAATACGTACCGTGTCACTTCATTTGAATTTGGGTTTAAAAAGATTAAGTTCTTTAACCCACCCACAACCCTTCAAGGAAAAAATAATTAAAATAACCTTGATCAATTACTAAAAGAAAAAGAGTTTTGCGATTTTTACACTACTAGTGGTTGGCTTTTTTAAAAATAGATAAATACGCGTCGTTTAATTGATTAAGAGATAATGTATGCCAAGTTTTGAACTCGTCGAAGCAAGCAGTAAAATCCTTCCGTTAAAACCTTATTACTCCTTTTCACCAACTTGGGGGGCGATTTTCGGAAAATCCTAAAATGCGTATTTAAATATTTTTTATCGTCTTTCCATATACTGAGTTTCAAATTCATGGGCTCACGGATTATCAATGTCCCATACAAACTTTAACACCATCTAAATCACCAATAGAGGGTAGTTTTAAAAAATTAATGACGCCAATCATTTTCATTTACTTATCTTCGTATTCATGCTAAGTTTCAAGTTTATAAACCCAAGGAATAAGATTTTACATACAAAGGTTTTCACCCCCTTTCAACCCTTAATAGGAAGATTTTCGCAAAATCCCTTCTTAGTGGCCACTTACATAAACTGTAATTATTGTAAAAAAAACATGTTTTTACGTTTAGCGATTTAGGCTGTAGGAGAGTCTTACGACCGTACCCTGATCTTTAATTTTTATAGATAACTCCGAAAGTACAGACTTTTGATCTTAGTCGTAATACTAAGTTTTATTCAGCATAAAAATACCTATTCATTCATATGTATCTTATTCCTATTGAGAGGTGGGCCCACTTTTTCTCAATATCCTTTACTGTATGAAAATAAGAAATACCGCTCTATAGTGCACTAAAAAAGTGATTAGGGAATGCAATAATTAATATCGTAACGCCGAATTCATAGCTTTAGACGTAGAAAAAGCATTTGGAAACTTTCCAATTGTCTTTTATACACCTGAAACGGTTACAACATCAAATTCAGTGTTTTAATTGCATTTCTATATCAATTTTCTAGAGCACTACAGAGCCTTTTTTCTTATTTCCATACAGTAATTGCCAAATTAATTAAAACTTGTAAATATTTGACAACGACGCTAATAAATCGTTGCCAACTTTCTGGTTACGCGCCCTTAAGTGTTATACCTTTGGATACAATTTCATTCGTAAAATCTTACAACCTTATTGAAAGGATTCAAATGACCCCATGGTTATAAAAGTAACCATATACGGAGCCATTCCAAGAAACGGTTGATAAAAAATGCAAGAATAAGGAAACGAAAAAAGAAGATGGCCACCGACATAAAAATTGTTTTACGAATGTGTTACGAGCTTGCTACTGGGTATAACTGGGCTAAATATTAATAATTTTATACAAAATCGCAGATCTCGACAGTTGTAAGAGTTAAGAAAAGTTTCAATCGAATTTTAAGTGTATCGTAATATTAAAAAAAGGACTAACAGTTCAGTATAAGTATTATATTTTTTACTTGTTAATCGTCGTTACCGCTGCCGTTACCTTTGGTGTCAGAGATCTGGGCTCTTTAATGAATGATTATATTTGATGATCGTTTTTAGAATAAAATGCTGTTTTTTTTTATTATTTTGTGAGCCGGTTGACGAACCTGCAACACGCAGCGTTGTAGCCTATCAATCAGGTACTGCACCAACCGTGCCAACAGAATGTTCCGCGATAAATCGTATATTTCAAAAATCACTTAGCGCAATGCGATGCCGGGGTCGCGGGACTTATTTCTATTACCGTGACCCCGGAACATAAAGGGCTACTGAAGGACACCGTGGATTTTAGTCAGTACAAGTCTGACAGTACCTCCCGCCCTGCCCGGGGTTGGAGGTCTCATTTGATGATTTTACCACGATAAAAAAAAAAAAAAAAAAAAAAAAAAAAAAAAAGCGCAATGCGATGCAATCTAGCTAATTTGCGTCGCTCACTAAAAATTGAAAGTCACACTATAACGACAAAAAGTCGTTGCCAATTTAAGATGTGTGATCTATGAGTAAATAGAAAAAAAAAGGGCTTGCAAAAACGACGTCATTCAGTGGAATTGCATTATTATGACGTAGTAATAAAAATTATTCCCATTTGTTTTTACGTTACATTCAAATTTCAAACGTTACTTTTTATTACTTTTCTAAGTTGGCAACTCGAATAATTTCTCGGTCGATAGCGGGACATTCCCGCAGGCATTGCCGCCATCATCTTTTTTGTTGACAGCTGTCAAAAATGTTATGACACCAATACAGTTAAGTTGTTCAGTACCCTTAGCACGAGTTTTCTGTAAATGAGACGTAAAGTAAACTGGAACTTAAGCACTTTCAAATTGACAATTTTCAATGAAAAAATGAAACAGCGCCTCTGGTGTGCGAAGAAGGAACTAATTTTTCCCTTGAAAATTGTCAATTTGAAAGTGTCAAAGTTCCAGTTTACTTTACGTCTCATTTACAGAAAACTCGTGCTAAGGGTACTGTTATGTTCACAGTTGGAACTTTAGTTTGTTTCATTTGTTTTGGAGGTATATTTTTCATTATTTCATGGGCAGTGTTGGGCAATTTAGTTTATTTTATTTTCTTATTAAACTTTCGTGGTTCTATTACTAACAAGCGCCCCATCTCTGTGTCGCCCGGCTTCGGCTATTGGGTCTAACACTATGTTTCTATGTTTTCTTTCTAACTGCCTGCGGCTTTCGCTATCGCTTGCGTGGGTCTTGGAAATTATCCCGCAAAGAACTTCTCAAAGAATCGGGAACTTAATAAAGGGAGAAATCATCTGAATCCGTTCAGTAGTTTCCGTGTAAAAGAATAACAAACATCCAACCATCCATCCATCCTCACAAACTTTAAAATATTAATATTAGAAAGTTATATTAGATCAAGAGAGCAGTGGCGGCCCAGTGGTATCGGTCCCGACTTACGAGTTGTAGGTCGTGGGTTCGAACCCCGCCAGGCGCATTACTTTGTGTAATTTATTTCATCACCACTGCTCTCAAAACGGTGAAGGAAAACATCGTGAGGAAACCGGCATGTCCTAGAACCAAAAATTTGAAGACATGTGACATCTACCAACCCGCACTGGGCCCGCGGGGTGGATTATGGCCCACTCCCTCTCTCAGAGAGGAGGTCTGTGTCCCAGCAGTGGGAACATTATAGGCTGATGATGATGATTAGATCAAAATTCCAAAGAGTTTCATCAACACTATTATTAAACCTTTAACTAGTTCTAAACTCTATTCAATTAACAATTCTCAATAGCAACGTTTGAACTTAGCAATATCTCCAGGAAATGGTATAAGTTTCAGCAATATTACAAGGAAATACCTTCATAAGGAAGTTGCGCTCGCAGTTACACTGAACTGATTATTAAATGAAATTAATTTCAGTAACATCACACTATAACTAGAAGTTGACAGTTTTTTTTTTTATCGTGGTATAATCATCAAATGAATCCTCCCACCCCGGGCAGGGCGGGAGGGACAGTCAGACTTGTACTGAGTAAAATCCACGGTGTTCTTCAATAGCCCTTTATGTTCCGGGGTCACGGTGATGGAAATAAGTTCCGCGACCAAGTTGACAGGCTTATAATCAGATACAAAATACCGTTATTATGCTGTATTGGATATTTGAATTAGGTGATCTTAAAATGTGGAGAAACTTAATGTTCAAAAACCATGTAATTGGCAGTAATAGCTACTTATTTTTTGGCTTAGTTACTACTTACAACTTTACCGTGTTGGAAATTATCTCATAGTAACATACATAACGATTACATAAGATAAAACGTTTTAATCGTATTTCCTAAAGTAGTTAATGGTTTATTCATATGCCAAAATCTTTTACAAGTGTCAAAATAATCATCATCAGCCTATAATGTTCCCACTGCTGGGACACAGGCGTCCTCTCTGTGAGAGGTAGGCTATAATCCACCACGCGGGCCCAGTGCGGATTGGCAGATGTCACATATCTTCGAAAGTTTTGGTTCTAGAACATGCCGGTTTCCTCACGATGTTTTCCTTCACCGTTTCGAGAGCAGTGGTGATGAGAAAAACTACACAAAGTAATGCACCTAGCGGGATTCGGACCCACGACCTCACTCGTAAGTCGGGGCCGATACCACTGGGCCACCACTGCTTGTCAAAATAATAGAGATAATTGTTATGAAAATAGCCGTCGTTCTATTATACTATAATTGAACTATTAATTATACCAAAACAAACATTATAAGCCAACCAATATCAATGTTTACAAAGTACAGTTATCAATCAATAGGAATTCCCTGCAAACCCTCTCAGAATCTGATACTGTTTCCTAGCCACAAGAAACTCTACAAATCCTTGCTAATTACTACGATATATCATTCAATCTCCTGATCCCCCGAATTGGGTCACGATCGAGGGACATCCTTGGAAACAAATAAATCTTCCAACTTGTTTAATTTTGGTGAATAAATGGGATAGATGGCTGAAGATATGGCTTGAAAGGTAAACAAGAATCGATTCATCTCCATAAAGAAAGAATAAATTGCATCAATCAATCTTATAGAATGAAAAGGAGTCCTTAATAAGATGTTTAAATAGTGCATTATTATCTGTGGGAATCATTAATTATTCTATAGGGATTATTCTAGCTTTCGATCATTTATTTTTTACACAGAGGACTGGTAATAATCGGTTAAAAACCAGTTGAGACCGTTTTCATAGTAGTATCTCTCGTGTAACTAAAATTTTAATAGACGGTGATTTTTAACCGACTTCAAAAAAGAAGGAGGATATCAATTTGACGGTATGTTTTTTGTGTTTGTCACGCGTTTACTTCGGCAATTGTTGACTGATTTGAATTGAAAATTAAACTAAAAAGAGTAAAATAAAAACTTTAAAAAAATGTAACCACCTTCAAAAACAATTTTGTAAGTTATTTTACTCTTTTTGTCGTTATTTTTGCAAGCGGTTACCTAATTTTTTTTTGAAAAAGTTTTTATCCTTTCACTTCAGGAATAACAATTTTGTAAGCAAATACGAATTGATTCCCTTGCATCATGAGAAACAAGATGATGAGAGCATGAGTACGTCACTTAAACGTAAAGTAAGCGTTTAGCGAAAAGATTAAGTTTAGTAGATGTAGTGTAGGTAACGAATGTTTTCAATTATAAATCGAAATCTTTACGTTCTCGTCGCATATTCGTGCTAGTATAGCCTCTACAGTAAAAGGCCATTTTTACGGTAACAATTTGTAATTGCATCGTATCCTTCACTGATCCCTATATTGACCAACTTAATGTATAACACACAGACGCATAAACCACACATCCCATCGCTCATACAACGCGGTATGCCGTCCAGCCGGCAGTTCGGAAGTGCGGCCTCCAATGCCGGATATTAGCCGGACGCGGCACGGAACTAGTAATAACTGAACATGCAATAAACGGAACGGTTTTCTGCTTACTCATTGTGACTTGTTAGTTTAGTACGGAGGTAGTTGGAGCTAATTTTTATACCATATAGATGACAAAAATGATGGTATGACAAATATCAGTCTCATTAGCTTGTCAAGCTTAACCAGCCTCAGCTGCCGGGACAGTGAAGAACTGGCTCATCGGAATCCGAAGACAAAACGCAAACAAAGTACTTGCGTAGTTCTTGTACCTTTCATCCCGAAAAAAAGTACTGTTCCCGAGAAAAAAAACAATAACATTCTTATACATAATAATAGATGGTGCCACCATCTGTCGAATCATGATTGAATTATTTTATCACATACCGAGTACAACTCGGGTTAAGCCGCGAGCAAAAGCGAATTTGAAATCATATCACTTAAAGAAATTAAAGAAGACTAAAACAATGCAAGCACAAATAAAACTGTTCAATAAGGAACTCATATGTTAATTTTACGAACTACTTAACAATAATCCCATAAAAAGGAACCTTAGATTAGCCTTAGATTTACATCAACCGAATTCCATAAGAACAGCGGCGAAGGAAACAACAGGAAAACTATCAAGGTTGGCTTATCTCAAGGACGGATATTTGGCCCTGAAGAGATTTGATACGTTGTTTGTTTGCCACCCTTTTGCTGTGAGGAGGATGTACTGGCACCTAAGCCCTTGTCAAACAGACAGGCGAAGCGAAGGCGATCCGAAGCGTTTTTGTATGTAATGTAAGGAATTGTTTGAAGCCAGTCACATAGACTATCGGACCGCTTTTGTTTATCAAAGTGACTGGATTTAAACAATTCCACACATTACAAATAACAACACTTCGGATCGCGTTCGCCTCGCTTGTCTGTTTGACAATAGCTTTAACGTAGGATTAGGAGAAGGGAATGTTGGACATAAACGTTTATATTATTCAGTTTATGTTGGACATGTTTAGTAAAGTGGTGTCCTAGTAGTAAATGCCCCGAATTATAGCGTCACTAGTTTTTTTTTTTTTTGAGGTGGACTTTTTCTTCACTTTTATCGAGGTCAGAGATGAGAGAGCCAAAGTCGACGATGGAGCGAGCCAACCCAGAAGAAACCACGATTATCACAAAGGGTAAAAATAATCATAAAATAACAGTCCGCCAGCACCGGGAATAGGGTTCAGGCTACCGGTGGTCAGGGTTCTTGAGAGAAGAACCTGACAATACGCGCCGTGTCTAAAAGTACTGCCTTCTGAATCAAGCGCTTGATCCAGTTAGGGCGCGTTCCCACTATGTCGTAACAACTAATTTATCGTTCGACATTCAGAACTCATTCAGAACGACACAGTAAATTGTGTCGTTCTAAATGTGAACACCTCCATTTAAACATATAAGCTAGTGGCTTATATGTTTAAATGGAGGTCTCACTTAAAGCTACACGATTATCTGTCGTCACGACACGTTGGGAACGCGCCCTTATCCAGCGAGAGCCTCCTTAGGTGTTGGTCGTTGTGGATTATAGCCCACTTACTGTCTCGAAAATCTGTGTCACAACCCTGACCACATAACTATTAAATTTGAATACATCCCACGATATACGGACTTCTAAAATCTATATACCTATAATATAGCTAAATTCAAAGGAAATTGAAGGAAGATGATGGGTTTTAGACAGTACGTCACTGATCTTCCTTCCACTTCACGCATAACAGAATTCATGATATTCCAACTCAAATAAAAAGTCAAATCGTTACCTATATTACTTTTGGGAAATACTTTGATAAACATATTCCACCGTTACATAACATAACTTGCGAACAACAATGAATTCTTGTAATAGACATGGTGTTGTCAATATTGCCAAGTTCGCAAGTAGGTCGCATCCGTGATCGGAACAAATAAAATATTATCCCACTATGTCAATGCATATGAGGAAATGGTTACAAGACTGAGTTGGCAGTGGCTTAGACGGTGTGCAGAAATGGTTATTTATATTATAAGTAAAGTAGTTTTCAAATAAGTAAAGTCGACCTCGATTTACTTCTTTTGAGAACGATCCCTACAAAAGTGACTTTTAGGCCTGTTACACACGTAACATCCACACCACCAGCATTCGTGCAAATAGAGTTACTGAAAAGAAAAAAAAGAAAAGAGATTTATTTGGACACACAAGACAAAATAAACAAAATTACATGAAAAGAAACAACATAGAAAACAAAAATCAAAAAAAAAGAAAAACAAAGGTAAAATAAAAAAACATAAACAATTTTGTGCAGCTTTATGCTGTTACAATGTGTCGACATAACGTTTTGCTTGCAAAGGGGATTAGTATTTCCAAGGTAAGCTACCCTATAGAACCTAGGCTACCCAATGCTGGACTGCTAAATCAGCAGGGTATGATTGTCATCCTGAGAAATTGTCTTTGTAATCTTTATTAGGATAAAAGGAGTATCTAAGCAGGATACCGTGGCCCTAGAACCAAAAATGTACCATCGGGATGGTAAAGGAAATGCAAGTCAGTTAGTTTGACAGCCCCTTACGCTCCACCGCGGACACATTCAGTGAATTATACATGCCAAAAAAGGACCATATACATTATACACATACAGCCCTGCTTAGTGCTTATTAATTTCACTTCGCATATTTGGCTTCTAAGAACTAGACCTAACTACCATTATTATGGCTGATTCATGATTGACTTGGGGGTTTCTGAAAACTGATAACGTTTAAAATGAGCCTTGGTGGCATGAACGGATTTCGAAGGAATTTTTCACACTTATAGTTTTTGTCTGAGATTTTACAACCGATATTTTTCTTTCAACTTTTTTAAGTTAACATAAATCATCATCATCTGCCTAGCTTTTTCCCAACTATATTGGGGTCGGCTTCCAGTCGAACCAGATTCGGCTGGATATCAGTATTTTTTTTTAATTAACATAAAAAAGACAAAAAGCGGGTCTCGTATTCGTGCCAAACAGTTCCAGTAGGTTCATAAAAATATCGGGCAGCTAACTCCTGACACTAGTTTACAATTGGGCTTTAAAAACATTCAAAATCAACCACACAAGACACACTCAAAACCAATTTAGCAAACAAAAACTTACTTTCTAGGTAAAAACATAAAAGCGAAACTTCTTTAAACTTTTTAAGCACTCAAACTGCAGCTCCCAATCTTTTCCCTCCCGCAATCGATACTGCTGGCCGGAGCACCCGGCCGGTCCGGGGCGTCGGTCCGGCAATTCTACCGTTTATCCGGTTCAGTTGTGATTCATCCGGTCGACTTTTCGATTCCCCGAAGGCTTTAAAGTTCCGTAAAATGTATTCATTCTTGCTGGAGTACTGATTTCAATGAGAAAACCGAAAAATAGCGTGGGTTTCAGTAAAGGTCAGTTTTGATTGATTTTGAATGATCATTTTTAAATATTCATAGGTATATTATAATGCATTAAGCCTGTAATCCCTGAAGGGTAAGGCAGAGGTGTGCCTAATTTTAAATCCACATTTCGCCAGCTATGTTTATTTTAAACGGGTCTTTGGCCATCAACTACTAATTCGGACTTCGAGACTACTATAGAGAGATTCATAATTGAAAAAAAGAAATAACATTTTACCTAAACTAAGAATTGAACATCTTGGCGCATATATCTCATCTTAACACAGAACAAACATTATTGTTACTCCTCTATTATTATTTTGTAATTAGTTACTATTTTCCGGAACTTCGTCGAGCTTCATTGCCTCGGAAATTTTATCGTGTTTGACGTTGTTGATTCTGGTTTTTAGAAGTTGCAGTTGTTTGGGGCGGACAAAGGCCGTAATATCACAAAAAATGTCATAGTATTTTTCTGTATTTCTGATTTGTTTAGGATCTCTAAGTTCGAGAACACTTGCTAAATTATAAACCCGATCGTAGTTTACTCTGTGGCAAATATTATGACCTAATTTAAGAAACTTAATATTCTCGCACATTACCAGTAGAATATTTCCAACCTCCACGCAAGGAGAACTGCGAGCAAAAACTAGTCTCTAAAGAAGTTTATTCTCCAAATTATTCACGGTCTATAAACTTAGTTTGGCCAAACTCAAGCGCCATGTAAAGGCTATCCAATAGCTCAGTTTTCGTTACAAGGGAAAACCATTAAGGTGAAAACTCATTAAAGTTTATAATGATTTCCTATTCCATGCAGAGATTGGGAACAAGCGAGTTAGCAGCACTTAGCTGCGTGTCACACCGAAGTGTAACTTGTTTTTTTTTACGTGGTAAAATCATCAAATGAGTCCTCCCACCCCTACTGTCAGACTTGTACTGACTAAAATCCACGGTGTCCTTCAATAGCCTTTTCTGTTCCGGGGTCACGGTGATGGGATAAGTCCCGCGACCACCGAAGTGTAAGTTAGTTATTTTACGTTTTACTTGTACTAACACAAATTGGATAATTATTCCCATTTATGAGAAAATTCGATCAGTACTTTTACTAGAATAAATGGGAGGATAGTTCGATGAATGGATGGATTTTACTTAATTTTTCACACTAAAACTAATATGTGCTAAAACTACCGAACGGATTTGGTTGAATCTTGTTACACAGATAGTTTAGTGACCTGTTTTTATCCTGGAATTAGTTTTCTACTCGGCTGGCACCAGCTAAGTGCTTATAAAAAAGAAAATTGTTACAAAAACACATACAATTAATTGATTATTTTTTGACTTTAAAGCTTTTACCCTAAATTAATAAAGTTACTGAAAGAAGTTTTAGTTAAAAAGATAAGTAATCTATTAGAATACCAAAACGACATTACAAAAAATCTTTGATTTATTTCTGTTATTAGACAGAGAGATTAAAAATAAAATGTAAGAGGCAACTGAATATTATTTTTCTATTCAAAAACGTTACAGAACGGTGTGACTGCCACCCTATTTATCCGTGAAGTTCGACGTGAGTTAATGAGCAATTTCCGAACGAACCGTACTAATGAACCTATCTGAAATTATACACTGCAAGCTTCAATTTTTAACGTTTCATTTTTAACTCAAAACGCCCATTAATGATGGCTGGTTAGCGCTATTTCTGAGCATTTGACTGCAGCGCACAAACAAATATTTGTATCATAATATACAAGTAGTTGTTCCGGGTTTGGCTGTTTATGTACGTGAGTTTCCAATACACACAGAAATTTAAAAAATATATATTATGCTTAAAAGACCTTTTAGAAGAGCTTTTCACAAAGCTCTATCATTGTGCCTGCCGGGGGTCGCGAGACTTATCTCATTACCGTGACCCCAGAGCAAAAAGGGCTATTGAAGTGGATTTATTACGACTCTGACAGTCCCTCCCGCCTTGTCCAGGGTGGGTGGACTCATTTGATGATTTAACCGCGTAAAACAAAACTCTATACATCCTTGTCTCTTAATCTATGTTACTGACCCAGTCATTACTTTTATGTTACATTCAAAATATCCACTGATTACTATATTGAGCCCGTTTTTATGTAAATGTCAGGTTGAGTGTATATAAATTCAGAATAACGATGTCAATGGCATTATAAAACAATGGGCAGGTGTGTTATAACTGTGATATATTTACGCTTTCGCGTTGGTCGAAAACGTTTTCGCAACAAAAAACATTTAATCGTTTTGCCGAGGCGTTATCCTCAATTTTATACTGCAATGGTTATATTTTTATGAATTATATATCATTTCATTTTGTAAAGGATTTAACAGTCTTCAAAAAACATTGATTTTTGTAACAATTAGTGTGTTGAATGTATTCTGTTCTATTGTGTTAATTAATTCTTTTTTTTATTTTCGTTTATAAAAGTATATCATTTATGTCATAATACTAAATTAACTAACCTAATATTAATGAAAATAACTAATAAAGGGCATAAAAAAAAATCATCCACATCGCTGTCAACGGGATAATTGTACCCAGAACGCTAGCAACATTGCGACGTTGGATGGCTGAATCTTTAATGAAAGCTAATTCTTTGGCCAAGAAATAGGCCACCACTCTGGTCATTTATTTATTTTTCATTGTAGTAGTATTGAAAAAAAAGGAAAACTATTTTTCATGAAGAAATGTCAAGTTATACAATCTGTCAAAATATTTTCACCGAATCATGAAATAGGATCCGTGCAATTCAAATCTGAAATACAAACACAACATAATACCTAAGTTTCAATTCACTCGCCTGAACTAAATTGTACCGCAAAACTCGTAAATCTCGAATGCATACTAGCACCAGTTACTGTTCTGCCTGTACTGTAGGCAATTAATTATTAACCTGCCACCCGATTGGATAAACCGCTGCGAACGCACCTGGTGCCTACTAATTAGGCAATAAATCTACTCACGTTAGCGTCTGCCGTTACTGCAAGGGTAAAAACAGGGCCGTCTTCAGTCTGTTAGAGGCCCTGTACCCTTAGCACGAGTTTCTAGTATTTGAGACGTAAAGTAAACTGGAACAGTGACAATTACAAATTGACAATTTTCATTAGTTCCAGTTTACTTTACGTCTCATTTACTTAAAACTCGTGCTAAGGGTACTGGTCCCTTAAAAACTCATATCTGATACATTGAGCTATTATTACTACGTATAGAGACGACACCACGTATCACCACTTTGTCCCATCCAGGATGAGTGCACGCGCACAAGTTCATTCAGTTGTTTGACAGCTCTGTGTCGTGCTCTAGGCGCGCGCTCGTCCTGGATGGGACACAGTGGTGATGCGTGGTGTCGTCTCTATTCGTAGTAATAATAGCTCAATGATCTGATATGATTTGTTTGTGAGAAAATTGACTGATAAAATAAATCTAGATTTCTTCGACGAAAAAAAAATCGTTTTTTTTTATTTTGTGCTATCCTTTTTCTTCACATTAGCTCAAATCTCGTCCAGATTTTGAAAAGTATTACTTAAAAATAAAAAATATTGACTAATACCTTGCTTCTGTTTCTTGGGTCCCTGAAGTCTTCCTTGGATGCCTTCCGCCGTTTGTCCTTCAAGATCATTCGAGCAGCAGCGAACGCCATCTTGAAGTGTAGTCTTAAGCTCTTCACTTTAGGTTTCCCAAATGCTATGACGAGTCCCCTAACACTTTGACAAGTCCCCTAACACTTTGATAAGACCCCAACACTTTAGCAAGACCCCGACACTTTAGCAAGACCCCGACACTTTAGCAAGACCCCGACACTTTAGCAAGACCCCGACACTTTAGCAAGACCCAGTCACTAGCAAGTTCTTCAGTATAAGAGTTCTCAAGGCTTCAAACACTCCCAACACTTAACGAATAATCACTTTACTTTTAAGGGTTAATAGAACTGAATCACAGACTAATTTTAAATTGACGAATTTAATTGCTTTTGATATTTATCACTAATTTTACAGTAATTAGGTCAATATTTTACTAAATATCTATAATTATTAACTTGATATTTTAAAACTTAACAGTTATTGCCTTTTTCGTTGTTGTTTCAACGTCAACAATTTATTTTTAATTATTAATAATATATTTAACACTTTTAATTGAACTTATTTAATTGATGATCACTCTGTAATTGAAAATTTGTGGTTCCTTAGATGTTGTTGTCAATGATGTACAAGTTATATAAGAATTAAATAATTTTGCTACCGTTTCAAACGTGTAAGCACAGATTACGTGTAACTTCATAATGATTGAAACATGCCAGGATGTTTGCTGCTCTTTCACGCAAAAAATATTGAAAAGATTTGATAGAACGTTACATTCATACAGCTAATACATTAAATAAGATATAGGCTACATTATAATAAATTTTGTTAAAAAGTTTTGTACATTTAACACCTGAACTTAAAATTGATTTATTTATCATTTGTTATTGTACTTAATTGAGTACAAAACAGTTACTTGTCTAAAACTAGAAACATAAATTAGTCTTCTTATCTTTTAAAATTAAAATTTATTTTTAAAGATAAATCAAATAAATCATCCTCACCAGCTTGCTGAATTAAAAACTCTAAGTTTTTTTTTTAAGTTTGCTTCATAATTATAAGTTTCCTTTACAATTTTTCTTTAAGATAAATCTACCTAGATGGTCTCAGTGTATCTAGAATTTCTCCCAATAAGTAGGCAGCTAAAAAGCCAGTTTTTAACAAAGATTCCTGAGGCATTGTTCGTTATAAAGGGAAGAATTATATGAGGGTTTCCGTTTGATCTCTCTATTGTTAAATGGCTTATTAATTTTCCAAGGACCATTGTTACAAGGAGTTTAGTATAGAATTGAGATTTGTGTGCTTTTTTTCTTATGAAAACTAGCCATAAAGCTGCTTTTCCTGTAACTGCATTGCCAAGGCCGTTATAACCAAAAAAAAAATCATAGAGTTAGATAAAACACAGTCATACTTTTGCTCTCTGTTGTAGTGGTGTTGGCTGACACGCTGTGGTTTAAGAGGAATACTCCAATCAGCTCGCGAAATTTCAAAATTTCTTGCGTTTTTTTAAGGCTCTAAGTTCATAAAGCTGCAGGAATGACTTTTTCTGTTTTTTTTTGTTCCTGCGCCTTTTTGAATTTAGAGGGTTGTATTGATGATTTTGTTGGTTATAATTCTGTAACTACATACGTCTTACAGCCGCAAATAGTATTTTAATCAACATACAACCTAGCACTGGCCTGCAAATTGCAAAAAACTTATGAAAATTTGAATTTCGCGGGTTGATGAGAGCTTTCACCCAAATTGCCGACCGCAAGATATAAAATACATAATTATTATGGTGCGTTTTTTGCTAACATGAAACAAAATTCTTAAAAAAAATTCAAAACACTGAAGTCTCATATCCATTCAATTCAATGAATACAGCATTTCTTTCTGCTGCACAATTCATTTACAAGCATACTTCAGGGAGAACAATAGAAAATTGCTCTCAGTACACTCCAAAAAAGGCATGAAATAAAAAAAAAACACATGTTTCAGAAGCTGAACATCAATTGTGTCGTGAGTACACTCGCATATGAGATATAACCACTACGCTGTTGTAACAACGACACAGTATAAGATTAACAGTAAACCAACTCACACAAAACACGAGCGACAAATGAAGAACATCGTGAGGATAGATTTGAATATGAATGTGGACTCTAGGAGCATAAGAACACTGTGGATTTTTATACGTGGTACAATCATCAAATGAGTCCTCAAACCCAGGGCAGGGCCGGAGAGACTGTCTAACTTGTGCTAAATATAATCCACGGTGTCCTTCAAAAGCCCTTGAAGTTCCGGGGCTACGGTTACCCGTTAGTCCCACGACCCCAAACACGCAGTGGATGTCAAAGTCAAAGTCAAAGTCAAATCATTTATTTCAATTAGGCCAAAGAGGCACTTTTAAACGTCGAATTAAAATTAAGGAAATGGGATGGGATGGGACTGATTCTACACCCATTCGCAAAGGTAGGTTGTATGAAGAAGAATGGGCAAGAAACTCCATGATGGGTTATGAGAAGATTGATAAGGCAATAAAGGAGATATTTGCAGAGATTCCCTTTATAGAAAAGTATGGAAAAACAGCCGATGCCAAAAAAAATAGGATAAGTATCGGTAAATGATGAATTGCGACTGTTATAACTACTAAGGTACTTTAACCATGGCGCGATGCGACGCGATTCCACGGATTCTAACTACAAGTGAAAATCAACCTTGCCACGTGTTTTGTTTTTCATCTATCCGTAGTTAACAACGTATTTTATGTTATATATCGTAGTGGTAAGGTTCACTTGTAGTTGGAATCGGTCGAATTGCAATCGCATCGCGCCATAGGTAAATTCACTAAATCATTTTTTTTCCCTCTCAGAGGGCCAAAGCCTGCCGGGGTCGCGGGACTTATTCCATCACCGTAATCCCGGCACATATAGGGCTATTGAAGGACACCGTGGATTTTAGTCAGTACAAATCTGACAGTCCCTTCCGCCCTTCTCGGGGTGGTAGGACTCATTTGATGATTTTACAAAAAACATATTTTTTTAGTATTATTCGATGATACGTTGCATACACATAAAACTAACCACTTCTTTCAATGCGGCAAGTCCAACTAGCTCACTAGTAACCTTCGCGTTTCCCGAAATATTTAGACGATTCGTTCCAAATTGAAATACTGTATGTTACACACACGTCTACTGTGACAACATCGCTGAGACTCTTCCCGACAAGTGCCCTCGTCGCATCAAACTACTCACATGAATCCAACGTAGGAAATTATACCTTATCTTTTTGCATTCAGAGTTGTAAATTCAGTAAGTTTTTTATATGATAAAGTTATGCAATCTAAAGGGCTGTTAAGTTTAAATTATTGAGTTTATTCTCAGTTCGGGCTGTCGCTTGTGGCTTAAATGTGGCTCTGGGGATAATGTTTGTGTTTTTTGTAATGTTACATGGATTGTTTTATAGTTTTATCTCTTTTTTTTGTTACCCAGAGGTTTTTGGCGCCACATAAATATGAAGATAGACAGGCGAACACGTTAAGTGATCCTACATGTTTTTTGTTGTTCTTTTGAGGTATGGAACCTTATAAAGCAACTAAATAATTACTAATGTTAATGGACAATGGACAAATGGACAATTTAAAAGAGTTAATGGACTTTGATTAAGCACAGAGGTATATAATATTTTGGGGGTAGAAGGAACAGAATGGAAAGTTCTTCGCTACCCGGTGAAAAGGAAGGTACCTTCCGACCAGACGGGTGTTGTGTCTGGTGGGCTTTCTGCCCGACATTCATAGTCGGAATATTCTATGTCTTCTAATGTCGAGAATAACTTTGATTGCGCGATGTAGGCATTTTTGCATCTTAGTTTCTCCGTCACTTCATAGATGGCGCTAGCGTACTTTTTGTAGATCTCTTAAGTACGCTACAATATAATCTGGATTAAAGTCTAAGATACTTTTTTATCCCGGTAGTATAATCTCTTGGAACAATCATCGTACTCCACAAGGTGGAAGTGACATAAGTAAGTAAGTAATATAAAAATTAACACTGTTTTCCCATTAGCCGAAGATTGAAACTACAAAAAGCTACTCGCAATAATCAAATCTGGTTATCCATTTCCCCAATCTATAGCAAGCGTTATAATGAAACTATGTAGAACAAACAAGCCAAATCGTTGGAGCTACGTCAATTACTGCTGCTAACAATAAAATCGATGAAACGCACGAATTGTGTGCAACTTACGATCGATAGGGATTGGGGTATTCGAAAGGTGTGGAAGCAAAAAATAACTAATATTATATAAATTATGATGGATGGATGTATGATATTCAATTGTACCAGTGGGCACAGCCCGTGGGATATTTTTTGCATTGTAGAGTGAAACCGCTAAGAATAACTTGTATAACATAACATCAGGTCTGAAATCCAAAGAAAGGTCCCATAAAAAAAGCCCCATAAAGGTCGCGACTATTGCTGTCAACCTCACAAAAAAAACAGTCTAAATTCTCGATGTAAATACTCAACAACATTTCAGGACTGGACTCTAGACATTAGAGGGACTGTCAGACTCAAATCCACGATGATCTTAATAGCCTTTTACTTTCCAAGGTCATGGTTACCGGATGAGACAGTCCCGCGAAATTTAATTAGATAGGTACTGTACAGATGAAAAAATTTACCCATCATCAAACAACAGTCACTAGGTATGTTTTGACGTTAGCATAACACCATCCCCAATATTAACTATCACTAATACTGCTTTGTAAACTTACTTCTAAATGAATGGTTGTGTTCAACTGTTCATATTGATTTTGATTCCTTTATGCATTGGCCTTGATAGACGTGTATATTAATTATGCACGTACAAATATCAACAGACTACAGTCACTACAGGTAATGGTAAATATCAACTTTTATTAAATTTTTGTTTCACCGAGCTGTTCCCAAATCACTAAAAGCTAGGGTATCTGAAAACACCTTTTTTACAATTTTCAATAGACTTTTTTTTTTAATCATGGTGAATTCATCAAATGAGCCCTCTCGACCCGGCTAGGGCGAAAGGGACTGTCAGACTTGTACTGACTAAAATTCACGGTGTCGTTTAATAGCCCTTTGTGTTCCGGGGTCACGGTGATAGAAATAAGTCGGCAGACTTTGGCCCTCTGATTTTCAATAGACTCGCGATAAAATTATCTATTCTACTTGAGCAATAGAGCAATTCCAATTGTATTGTTGCTAAAGTGCCCTTTTTTAGAGCTGCAGAATCAACAGAAGCGACCACCAGAAAAGTGCACAGACAATGCAAGTCGACGAGACCCGGAAAATGAATTTAACTGTCTTGGATCCTGCAATTAAATAAATCATAACAGAACTAAACTAATCTTTCCCAAAGCAACAATGAATTATCATGGTGGAACAAATATTTATATGGTCTTGTTCCTGGTCTTTTTAGTATAATGCGAGTTTAATGAAACGCAACCACGATGAAGATGAAATTCCTAGTGTGAGGCAACCCTTTTAATTTTAAAACCTTGTCAAAGGTTGTTTTCGATTTTTCCGCTTCCATTATACTGCATAAGGGCTGGCACACAACTGGCGCAAAGGTTTTTCACTATAAAACTAATATAGACATTCATCATCATCAGCCTATAACATTCCCACTGCTGGGACACTGGCCTCCTCTCTGTGAGAGGGAGTGGGCCATAATCCACCACGCGGGCCCAGTGCGGTTTGGTAGATGTCACATGTCTTCGAATTTTTGGTTCTAGGACATGCCGGTTTCCTCACGATGTTTTCCTTCACCGTTTTGAGAGCAGTGGTGATGAAATAAATTACACAAAGTAATGCGCCTGGCGGGGTTCGAACCCACGACCTACAACTCGTAAGTCGGGACCGATACCACTGGGCCACTACTGCTCTAATAAAATATAAACATTAACCTCTTTGAAATAATATCTAAAATCAATTAACATACGTAAGAGTGTAGTCACTATAAAAAGCTACGAATGCTTTCTAGTATACCAGATAATTTGAGTCCATTCTCTATTCTAAAATTGTTACACAAAGCGCTCCAGCGCTGCATCACTGGCGTGTAGACATTTTCAATCAGCGCTTTACACAAGCGAATAAAAGCTAAAAAACTATTCGCACAGAATCCCTATTCGACACTGAACATGATAGGATGAAAAAGCTAAAAATGAGAGAGGGATTATTTGCTGTGTACAAAAGAGATAGTATTCTTTTGTGTGTTTTGTTCTATATGGTGTGCTGCATTTTGCATTTTCCGTCCCTTTCATAGATGCAGCAGAAGAGAATAAATAATACAGATACTAATCATCATCAACATTTGGGTCAGCCGACCCCAATACAGTTGGGGAAAGGCTAGGCAGATTGGGGAAAGGCTGGAAGCCTCCAGTCAAACCAGATTCAGCTGAGTATCAGTATTTTACATGGAGCGACTGCCTATCGGACCTCCACAGGCCAGTAACTGGGTAATACGTTACTTCATGGTAAGACTGGTTGTCAGACTTCAGGTCTTCTGACTAACAATAACGACTGTCAGACAGCCGGGACCAATGGGTTTGCGTGCTTTCCGAGGCACGGAGGAAACTCGTTATGTCAGATGGGCACCCATTAACAGACCATCAACCTCGGCAAGCGCGGCTTAACTCGGTAGGTCGGCCTATGCGGCTGTTATTAATTAGCCACGAGCTCCTCAAATACTGATATTGTTAATTTATGATGTTTTCAGGTTTTCAAACCAGGTATAATGTGGACTACTGTACTGATACGGTTTTGTCCAGTTAACTCGTCATCTTCTTCGAGATTTGTCGCAAAAGACGCTAAGGTTCCACAAGAGAAGCTTTTTTGGGCCATTTTGGAATGCGGCAGAAGTGTAGCAGTTTAATAACAATACGGTATTTTACTAAAAAAAAAATAGTAGTCCAAAATATAGATTACTAGCTTCTGCCCGCGACTTCGTACGCGGATCTTGTTGCTTATGCCAGTACACTGGGGTCGATGTGTCGGCAAAATCGAAGATCTGAAAAGTCTGATACCCAACTCCAAGAGCCCGGGTAAAAACTAAGACGTCATTCCTATACTGGAAAAATATCCAACTTAACATAGCCCACAAAGATCAAGCAGTTCAACAAATTAATAAAACAAAATTCCTAGGTATTACAATTGATGAACATTTCACCTGGAAGGATCACGTCGATGAACTTTGTACTAAAATAAATAGATTCGTTTTCGCCCTTAAAAAAGTTAAAAACGAGACTACCAGAAAAACTGCTTTGATGGTATACCATGCTTATGTTTGCTCCATCATCAGATACGGTATCATTATCTGGGGGAACTCTACTGAGGTAGCAAGAGTTCTAATAGCACAAAAAAAATGCATACGCTCCATTTACAATATGGATTGGACTGATTCTTGCAGACCAGTATTTAAATCGCGCAACCTTCTCACAGTTCCTTGTATATATATTTATGAAATCGCAAAATTTGTCAAAACTAATTTTTCCCTTTTTGAACCCAAAAACAATAATAATAAACGTACAGTTGCACAGTTCTTATTAAAAATGCCGGTTCCTAGGATTGAACTATTCCGACGTAATTGTGTTTATATGGCTCCTCTTATTTTTAACTCTTTACCAAAAGATATAACTGAACTTCCTTATAAAAAATTTTGCATAGTTTTAAAGAAATGGCTCATCTCACATAGTTTTTATTCCGTAGCTGAGTTTCTCAAAAAATCCAATTGTATATCCTATCACTATCGTAATGCATTATAAGTTATAACTAATTCGATTCTCGTAAGTTCTATTTTGATATTATGTTTTTACACTTTTTTATATTTTATTTTAAGTTATGTTTTCAAATTTTTATTTGTATGTTGCCAAGCAGTAAAATACTTATTATTTCGTGTAGATTTAATAAAACGTAGACTAAATTAATTTTATGTAGTTACCAAATAATGTGTAGGTAACCTATATGTAATAATGTTTGCATGCCATTTTTATGGCGAAATGTGCTTGATCTTATATTTAATTTTACCATCTTTGTACTTGTACCACATTTAAAGCAAATAAATAATTTTGATTTGATTTGATTTGATTTCAGGTTGAATTTTTCATCTGGGCGTTGAGTTGAACAAAAATAAGCATGATTTCAAAGAAGAAAAGGTTTTTAACCGACTTCAAAAAAAGGAGGAGGTTCTCAATTCGGTCGGTATGTTTTTTTTTTTTTTTTTTTATGTATGTACATCGATTACTCCGAGGTTTCTAGTCCGATTAGTGTGATTCTTTTTTTGTTCGATGCAGGATACTTGCAGTGTGGTCCCATAAAAATTTCATCAAATTTGGTTCAGTACTTTTTATTTTGTGAGCATTTTTATTAATTTCGCCTACTTGGATGACATGATGATCTTTACTTTTTGCGTGTTTGTTACGCGATTACTTCGCCAATTGTGGACCGATTTTGAAAATTGTTTTTTTGTTGTATTAAGGATCGTTCACCTTAGGGAATACTGCAAGTTTCATCGAACTCTGTTCAGCATTTTTTGAGATAGGGAATTTTATTGGAACTTTCTTTTATGTACACAACATGGGCGATGTTAATACCGGTGCTACGGATTACAAAATTCTAGTGCACATGTAAGAAAATGATGTATTTGCCAAGAATTTGGGTTGAATATTAAAACTAAAAAGAGTAAAATAAAAAACTTTTTTCAAAAAAAAATTTAACCGCCTTCAAAAACAACCACAAAAAAGGGTAAAATAACCTACAAAATAACTTTTCTTTCGGAAGTCGGTGGCAAAAAGACATCGAAATAATAAAACAAAGCCACCGACTTCCGAAAGAAAAGTTATTTTGTAGGTTATTTTACCCTTTTTTGTGGTTGTTTTTGAAGGCGGTTAAATTTTTTTTTGAAAAAAGTTTTTTAACTTAAGTTTCGAATACAGTCATCGCCTTGAAGATTGATCAGTTTTTTTTCAATTATACGTTTTTCTTAAGTTTGCCGTATATGATTACTTCCCAGAATTGTTGAAAGGAGTCTTCAACATTTTTCGATATTCCTCATAGTTTCGAAGATAGTCATCCACGCCCAGTTGAAAAAAATCATGTTATAGTGTGGCTGGGCTCTTTTTTTTCGTGGTAAATCATCAAATGAGTCCTCCCACCCCTGGCAGGGCAGGAGGGACTGTCAGACTTGTACTGACTAAAATCCACGGTGTCCTTCAATAGCCCTTTATGTTACGGGGCAACGATGATGGTATAAGACCCCGGCAGGCTTTAGCCCTCTGAGACCGGCCCCGTCATTATGCTAACACGACGCGCCGTCCATGGTCGGAGGGCGAGTTGCCCTTTACTCGCCACCCGCATGCCCGCGCCTACGGTGGCCGGAGATCGTCTTGTGACGTACGACGCCGTGGGCGTCCACCACCGCGGGGTAGCTGGGCTCTTGGAGTTCCACATCAGGTGTTCCAGATCTTCAATTTTTATATGTCCACAGAGAGTGCTCATCAGGCCGAACAACTTTGCTGAGACGTTATTCCTGTATATGTTATAGTGTAGCTGGGCTCTTGGAGTTCCACATCAGGTGTTCCAGATCTTCAAACTAATTCTTTCAGCAAAAAATGCTCATAACGTGGAACAATTTTTGCTATCACACCATTTTTGTATCTCTTATAGTTTAGCTGGTCGTTTGTGGTTCTCGCAGGAAAATTATTAGACTTCGCGCACGACCGCTGCGTAGGGAGCCGCGCGGGTACCTTACTCATAGATCTAAACTCCCCTCCCGGCCTTGGTGACGCTCACTTCGCAACGGGCCGTGCAGCAGAAATCGTGATATTTTAATTTCGCCATAACTTCGAAACTAAACATCCAATTTTAATCATTCAATCCAAATATCATCTACATTAACTGTACTTAATGATGAAATAAATTATTTTGATAAGGATTAATAGAATGAGTAAAATAAATGCGTTTAAAAGTAGTCCAAAAAAATTCAAGATTTTTGATTTAAAAAATGGTTGTTGTGCCTCACTCGACATAGATAGGTATAGTGTGTCGCGGAGTTTTTTGTAGATATTTATAAGATCTACAACTAATTAGAACATTTCATAGTTCTATCTTTTATAGTTTAGGCAGCGTACGCAAAATAAGTAACTTTTCTGGTTGATTTTTTACACCTTGTGTCCGAAAAACCCAAATATATTACGGAACCCTATTTATTTCCAAAATAAAATTTAGTCTATGTTACTCGTGGATAATGTAGCTTTCGAATAGTGAAAGAAGTTTTGAAATCGGTCCAGTAGTTTTTGAGCCTATTCATTACAACCAAACAAACAAACAAACAAAGTTTTCCTCTTTATAATATTAGTATAGATTAAAAAATATTAGACCCGTATTTTTTCTTTTGTCACATAAACCAAAATTGACGAAGATACAACGCTTCTAAAAATCACAAAACGTCACTCGGTCGGTACAATTTTACAAGCGCAATGACGTCACAAGCCCCCACTCCCGAATTTGGAAGCTTTTTATCTTTGTCAATATTCATTGATTTGAAAAAATAAAAAATACGTGTCCATTATTTTTCAATATTATTACTGACGGACTAAATAGATTATCAATTTGTTTATGCAGTAAAATACCGTTTTGAAAAAAACTGTCAGTATTAGTCCAATAGTTGTTCATATTAATAAGTAAAATGACTCCTTCTGGAGTTTAATGAGTTATCATTTTGTTAATCCAGGCTGTAAATTAAATGCCAAACTTACTGTTTCGGTTAAATACGTTACACCACACCAGGAATTTCACCTATATGGGTGCCTTTATAAACATTTTATTTATTTATTAAACATTATATTATAACATACGACGGCTGTGTGAACAACCAATTACATCAATTTAAACTCACACTAACACACATACCCGGAACAACTACGTAAACAATACAAATTATTCATATTTAATACTTATTCACAACCTTCTCAAGACTAATTACAGGCTGGTATTATTACACAACAAAAATCACACTCATTAAATAGCTGAACAAATTAACAACACATGTTCAGTACATTAAATTGTTTGCATGTTGCCACGCCTCGAACTTATCCAATTAGAAACATGCGGGCTACGACCTTCACCGCTGCTCCGGTTCACGACCTAAGTCGGTCCTAAGTCCTAAGAGTTGCGATATTGACGTTCTTTATTTTTCAGCGTGATAAAAAAATCAAATCTGTCCTCCCACCCATGGCAGAGCGGGATCAGGAACTGTCAGACTAGTACTGACTAAAATCCACGTTGTCCTTCAATAGCCCTTTCATTCCGGAGTCAAGGTAATTAGTAAGTCCCACGACCCCGGCAGGCTTTAGCCCTCTAATGGTCCGTCCCGCGTCATTATCCATCCATCATTATATGGACGTGCTTGCACCATTTTTATTGGAGATATTTTTCTCCTGTTTTTAGGAAAACATCTTTGTTGGTGAAAAGAAACCTTTAATAAAAGCTGTGGTAGGCCTCATAGGGACTACCTGGCTCGCCACCACCATATCAGAGTATACAGGTGTTAACAGTTACTTCTGTGGGATCTTTAGCAACCGTGGCCCAAGATCGATGGCGCGATATACTTTGTTTCCTTTCATGTAAATGTTAGTATTAAGACGCATCGCGGTGAGTCGTGGTATTATCTTATACCGCAACCAAATACTTCACTTGAACGAACCGTTCAGTCGCTGTCCTCAGATGTGATGGTTAAGTAGCACAACATGTAAACATGCAGGGTGGACCTGATCAGGGTTTTCGGACTGTAGCCCAGGGCCCAGTTTATGCAAAGTGCGGCCTATTCCTAAGCGTATACCTGGCTCATCAATGTCAAAGACAGTTTTATGGTCTTCTTCTGTGTCGTGACCAAAACTCAGCCACATTTACGGCGTTGGTGGTGGTCTCGGACCGGAGGAATTACTCAGAGCACAAGTGAGGAGGAGGGCCATCGTATGTACTGAGGCTCCGCAGTTGCACCTTTCCTCATCGCAGTACCCCCACCGGACCATCATCTGCCTAGCCTTTTTCCCAACTATATTGGGGTCGGCTTCCAGTCGAACCAGATTCAGCTGGATATCAGTATTTTACATGGAGCGACTGCCTGTCTGACCTCCACAACCCAGTTAATGGGTAATACCATACCTTATGGTAAGACTGGTTGTCAGACTTTAGTGCTTCTGACTAACAGTAACGACTGTCAAAGATCTACAAATGACAACCGGGACCAATGGCTTTACGTGCTTTCCGAGGCACGGATCAAACTCTTTCATAGCGAGTTTGATGGTCACCCATCCACAGACCAACCTAGGCAAGCGTGGCTTAACCCGGAAGATCGGCCTATGCGGCTGTAATTATTTAGCCACGAGCTCCTCAACCCCAGTCCCCCACCGGACCGTATTATAATAAATGACAATAATTAGTTGGCCCCAAAGTAACAACTCAGGGTTCACAAACTCTCGGTCCGCCTCTGTAAACTTGCTAAAAATATTTTTGTTATCATTGTCACAAGGTATGTTAGGGTTAATGTCACATTTTTAAAGATCACACGCAATGTGGGTGTCGCAATTTTTATCCGACTGCGGTGAGGCCTAAAAAAGGGTTAAGTTATAATTTTAAGCTTAATAAATGATGATAAATGTGTACAACTGGGTGGACATGTTGGATTACCGCATACTGTGTAGTAGGTAGTACTAGTAGGTCAGTGTTATTCGTAACAATAAGAACGTTATTGTATGGGATAATGAGAGTTGTGCAAGTTAAAATCTGTTTTCCAGTGATGCTGTAATGTGTATGTTCGTATTAATTACTATCTATAGTCGATATTATCTCTCTGTTCTGATAAGATAGATCATTATGTCACGCAAATTAATTTTTATGGTTTACTGTAGATTGTATTCTATGACTAACTTAATATCAGATAATTGCAAATGTTTATATTGGCAATACTGTTTAATCAATTACAATGATTGTACCGTAGTGGAAACGATTATAAGACATTTAGCTGTTTTCGAAGAAACTTGCATCGCTATGGACCTATAATCATGCTTACGGATGAACATAAATCTTGTTTTCCCTTGTTACCCTAATATAAATAAAATAAAATACATAAAACATAAGGAAAATAATCATAATAATGCACACTTTATTATAGATTTCACTCCCCGTCATAACTTGCCAGTGCAATAAAAAGACGCCATGCTGTCTCGTGTGTTTTACGAACTTTGCTCGCGGTTCTGTTCCGCGTTCCTAATTTATGGGAATATTATATCAATCTTAATACTAGTCATCTTATTTGTTTATTAAACTGGGCTTAGTTTAGTTAAAGTTTAGGTAAAGTTAAGTTTACCAAAGTAATTATACAACATTATTTTTAGTAATTATGCAAAACTTAAACGTAGATATTTTAAATGGAATTGCTGTGGTTCTTCCATCTTTTTTGCGAAAAGTCTTTCACCCTAACCTTTTCGTGGACAGAAGAGTCTTGGAACGTTTCGAGTAAGAGGAATTTATTATTGTTTTGTTAATAACTTATATCCACGTCCGTCCAGATATTGCAGTGTCTGCATAATTCTTTGCCAAATGGCCATAACCTAGATTTTTCTGTGTGTACTTTGGGGTTAACCTTTCTCCAATCAAGATACCTTAAAACTGTTTTATAATAAACAAAATCTACATACAAACACACAATTCGCATGTTTAATATATAAACCGCCATTTTAGAGAGAAAAGGGAAGAGCTTCCTTCATTATCAGTGCAATAAAATGTCGCCAGCCCGTCGCGTTGGCGACACTTGATTACAATAAAGACCTTGGTTGATTAGAAAAGTAAGTAAGTAAGCTTCTTGCATTTTCTTTTCTTCTTATTTTGGAGGTAAGACGTGGAATTCCTTAAAAAATAATGGACTCTTGACTTTTTTAGTCCATGAGAGGCTTCATTTAGATGGTGTGAAAGATATTTTTGTTTTCATTATTATCACTGAGTTTCTCAATAATGTTTGTGTATTAGTTTTGTGTTTACTAAGTTAATAATTGTTATAAATCGGATTCGTTATCAATCATTTAAAATAATAATAATTTAAGCTATTCTATTATATTGAATCACAACACAACACTTCGAAAGTGCAATATTGCAAAAATGTCAAATAATTTTGAGATCTGCATTTTCATAATCTATCTATATCTATATCTATCTTCTATATCTATCTATACATATAATAAAACTGTAGAAAAATTATTTTTGTATATTAAATAAAAACTCAAAAAATATAGCCAGGGTATTAAAGGACAACCAATAGAACCCATTTCTAGCATTTTTAGAATTTTTGTCTGTTTGTCTGTTTATCTGTTTGTCTGTGTATTTGTCCAGGTATCACGTAAAATATACGAAATTAATGTACATAACTTTTATACACAACGATTAAGCGTTACTTGGAGAGGAATTTAGTTTTTGTTTCATTGGAATCGGTTCAGTCTATCAAAAGATATTTGAATTTAAAGTGTTTCAGAAGTTTCTTTGGTCTCACACATTGATTTTGTACGTCAGTCGCGCGATCTAACTTCGAATAGAAAAACTAGATTATTCAAATAACTGGAATGGACTGGAATGGACTGGAATGGCCTGGAATGGACTGGAATGGACTGGAATGGACTGGAACGGAAAAGAACTAAAAAATACATTGTTCAATTCCGACATCCACGCGAACGAAGTTGCGGGCAGCTAGTTCTACATAATTCTAAACTTGAGACTATTACTGCAAGTAAAACTGAGGTTTTACTTGCAGTAATAGTCTCAAGTTGTGTTGTTCCATTTGCTTCGCTATTGTTTTTTTTAATTTTTGTAAAATCTTTTGGATCTAAAACATGACTGCAACTTTTTAGTGGAATTGACTTGTAAAAATTCGGCTCACAAACAGTGTCCGAGGCCACAGGACTTATCAACGTGGTGTTGGCTGGTCGCCAAGTCAGGTCCATTTGTTACATGCATAATAAGAGATAAGGCAAAGACAGGCAGACTTTGCCAGCGTTTTTTCAAGTTTGTAAACAAAACGAAGATACATTGTGTTTTCTGATTGTAGATTTTGATAGTCACACTTGACAACAGTGAATGCGAAATATTTTATACGAACGTATAAATTGTTCGAAGAACCAGAGTCGACGACATGGCTCTTAAAATTTGCAAGTTGAAGTGGCAATGGGCAGGCCACATCGCTCGTAGAACTGACAACCGATGGGGAAGAAAGGTTGTCGAGGCCTCCCACTAGGTGGACCGACGACATCGCGACATCACGGGCAACCAAGGGATGCAAGTGGCGAATTGTCGTTCGGCGTGGCGGTCTAAGGGGGAGGCCTATGTTCAGCAGTGGACGTCTTCCCGCTGAGGATGATGATAAAATTGTTCACGATAAATCTGATTTTGAAGGAATTTCCATTCGAATAGGAATCATATTCTGGATGTATCCTGTAATTTGTATGGTGTACATAATAAAGAGTATTCTATTCTATATTCTTTCTTTTATTTATTTATACTTTTAGAACGCGGTTGTAGGATATATTTTAGGTTAGAAAAATACGCCCTTGTCGCCAGCGTCGCCGTATAATGTTCCACACGCGTCTCAAGAAACTGTCAGCAAAATGGCGAAGAGAACCCATCATAGGGCAACATGGGTGCCAGGTCTGTTTAAACAGGCTACTGTGGCACTGAAGCGTAAAGAGCAAGCGAAGCATCAGGGCAGTTTTACTCAGTAACGGTCTCACAGTACCCTCCGCTACACCCATGCGGAAGAACTCATTTGATGACTTTGCAGTTTGCAGTCATGAAAAAGGTTGGCATAATACAGATTTTCTATTAAATTCATCGTAAATAAGTTAAAACGTTCGAGTTAATCTGGGATTATTGCGGGTTATAAGGATCGGTCCGGAACTAACCACCGCAAGTTATACGACGGATCTATTTGCCCGGAATCGGGAACTCTGGATTATAATGTGATGTATTAAAATTCATTGAATTGTTAGTTATTCCGGGTTGATGACCAATTGATCGTTTGGGTATAATTTTCTTATCCTATATACTCAATGAAATCGGGTCGAAATATTGAATAAAAAGCATTTATGAATTGAGGTTCGGCTTCTGGTTATTACCTATACTTTAATTTAAAGAAGTCCTGAGTTAGTGGTTATTGCATAATACCATTAAGACATCCAGATATATTTTTTTGCCCCATACGAGGAATTTCTCCTATGTCGTGTATGCGTTTACAAACATAGAAACACATTTATACACAAAACCCAGACCCGGAACAACTACATAAAAATTATACAAATATTATTTGTTCCAATGGAGGATCGAACCTGCGATAGACTGGGCAGCCGACGATCGCTCAGACGCTGCACAAACACCAAATACTAAAATCAACGTTAAATGTTGACGTCACGAATCAAAATTTCACGCATGAAACCAACAATTTTCTATTAATAGGAAACACAATATTCCAATCACTTGACCTAATGCAGGATGCATTAGGTTAACCAACTAAAACAGTTGACGATCAATTTAATGGTGAGCCATTTCTCGTGTCCGCCAGTGTACTACGTCATAATAGCACGACCGGCGGTCAGTGAGTGCGTCGCAAAGCTATCTCGTATCTTATAATAGATCTAGATATCTGGCTGACATCTGGATTGGATGAAGTAAGCATGTAGATGTTGATGCATTGGAGTTTCTAGATGATGGTTTAAATTGGGGTATGAGGGCTTGGAACAGTGCCTTTTTTTTACGTGGTAAAATCATCAAATGAATCCTCCCGCCCCTTACTGTCAGACTTGTACTGACTAAAATCCACAGTGTCCTTTAATAGCCCTTTATGTTTCGGGGTCACGGTAATGGAATACTTAAGTCCCGGGACCACGGCAGGCTTTGGCCCTCTGAGAGCCCTCTGGCCCCGTCATTTTGCTGACGCTCTTTGAGGAGCGCGTGGAACACGACGCGCCGTCGACCCCGGGCATGGTCTATGGTCAGACAACGAGTTGCCCTTTACTCGCTGTCCGCATCCGCATGTGGCCGGAGATCGTATGCCGACACAACAGTGCCTAAATATTAGAAACTCAAAACATTTATAATATAATATGCACAACAGTGCCTAAAAAACATATAATAAACATGGTAAATATCCCGTTTTAAACCTCAATAATAGTATTAGTTACCATTTATTATGTCAATCTAAAAACTTATATTGCCTATTAATTCATCTGATAAGGCAAAAAATGCTATAATAATACGGTAATGCTGGCCATTGAAGGTATTAAACAAGCTGGTTTCGATCGATTTCGATCGAGGACTAAGATCGTAGCACTTACAACCAATAATAAACGTGGTATGATATTATGTTGACGGCACAGTTGGTACAGTGGCGATGGACTGTTACGCTACGTGTCACCGCACCACTTATAGGAGTAAATATTTGTATGTTGTTTCGGGTCTGGGTGTCTGTTAATATGAGTTTCTGTGACTTCAAATTGTTGCAATCAGTCCCACAGTACAGGTAATAATACTATCACACAACGGCATCTAGTCCCAAGCAAAGCAGAGCTTGTGTTATGGGTACTAGACAACTGATAAACATAATTAAATATTTATAAATACATACAAATTATAGACAAACTACACCCAGGCACATAACAAATGATCATGCTCATCACAAAAACATATGTCCTGAGTGGGAATCGAACCCACGGCTCCAGGCATAGCAGTCAGGGTCACTAACCACTAGACCAACAGGCAGTCATAGGTTATATGATTAAGTTTTAACAAGAGTGTTTGTTTTTAAAAGTTTATAAATTCATTAAACATAAAAAACTCCCGTCATCCCATGTCAAAGCAATATGTTTCCAATCTCATAACTCAAAAAGGATATCTACATCAGGATGTGCCTGACATTTTGCAGATTGCGTAAAAAACTTCCGTTTGGGACCGGGTACAACTTCGAACGCGTGAATTTCAATAAAAACAACTTTTACGAATCGAAAACTTATGATTGGTTTTCAATAAAACCGTTGATTGCAAGAAATGTATACTTCGTATTGGGATGTGATAATGAATTGCAATGTTTGGTAGACAGTAAACTAGCTTTTTGCTAGCGGCTTTGCCTACACAGAGCTCGCTGCTGTCGTATGGAATGTAGTATATACTACCCGGCTTAAAAATGCCCTATGTGTTAAAAGAGACTATAATCTACATCTGTGTTAAATTTCATCAAAATCCGTTTAGCTGTTCTGACGTGTTTGCAACAAAACGTCCTCACAAACTTTCATGTTTATGATATTAATAGTATTCCAATGAAAAAATAATCAAAATCATGAATTGGTTCTTTCATCCCGCGGGTCCCATCTGAGCGGGGTCAATCGACCAAAGAGCCTAATAAGGATAAGAACGTAAAACAATCAGAATTTCGTAATGTATGTTTTTTTTCTGTTTTTATAATTCCTAGGTCATACTTGGTGCTAATATAAAGTTGTGGTACAGCTACGGATGAAACGGTGTTATTCGGTTTTTCCCTTAGGATTTTGGGAGCCTAGATCTATGCTCAGTTGATGGGCAAAGGCTCGCCCCTACTACAGGGGATTACACAACAGACAAACTTTATTTTTGACCACATTTTTACTAGTCTACAGACAGAAATTGACAGGCCTGTTGGTCTAGTGGTTAGTGACCCTGACTGCTATGCCGGGGGTCGTGGGTTCGATTCCCACCCAGGACAAAAATGTTTGTGTGATGAGCATGATCATTTGTTCTGTGTCTGGGTGTAATTTATCTATAATATGTATGTATTTAGAAATATTTAAGTATGTTTATCAGTTGTCTAGTACTCATAACAGCTCTGCTTAGCTTGGGACTAGACGGCGTTGTGTGATAGTTGTGAAAAAAAAAAAGAGAAATGTAGTCACAGTTTCATCCATTTCATTAATCCTTCACTGCAAATGAAAGGCCAGTACAACCTCACAACTCTTCATCAAACGACTCCACATTTCAAGCCATGTTCATCCCGTTCCGGTATCGAGCAGAAAACATATTGAATGGGCCACGCGGACAGCAATTACGTAAATGGGCCGCGCCTTGAATGGTTTCAGAGCGCACGCGAAGCGACAAATGCATGAGTTGGGATCGGGGTTTAATGTTTTTGCTAGTTTTTGCTTTTTCTAGCTCGTGGAGTCAGCCGCAGTTGCAATTTCGCGTTTGAACTGTGAGTAAAAAATCGTAAAAGTCTGCGTAACGCGACGGGTGTTCTGAATTTTTGTTTCAAAGCTTTTTCGTTTGCTTTGCCTTAATTATGATGTTGTTTGTTTCTCTTCTTTGTCAACTACTCGTAATATTTGATATTTTTAATTATGTTTCTTAAAATGGATAAATCTACTTAGACAATTTATCTCAAATTGCACTCAGGAGAAACTGAAGCGGATAGTTCTCAATATAATAATTATGAACATAGGTGCATTTTTTTTTGCAATGGCTGACCGTTTGACACCTCATCTCATAGTGCATACGTATAGATTCAATATGAGTCCGATATTCCCTTTATCAGAATGGGCGGAAGGACTCATTTAATGATATCATCGTCATCATCATCCACAGTCCGTCTTCACCTACTGCTGGGTATAGGCCTCTCCTTGTTTTTGCCAAGTTCCACGGTCTTGTCTTATTGATATACTATCCCAAAAAAATGGGAAGAATCATACAAGATAGGGTTATAGTTTCTTTTAAAACCTAACAAACTGCAGTTGTACAAGGAACTCCCGTAAACTGTTACAGACCTTAGTTCAAAGTTCTCTAGTTACCGTCACTTGCAACTAGTCAATACCTAACTTTATCTTGTATCACAGTTAAAACTCTTCCTTTCGATAGCTGTTGTATGTGTTAGAAAACTATTTAGTAAGTTAAATAAAACTATAGTGTATACCTAAATATATTTCTTGAGTCAATCGTCGCTGACACTGACCGACAGTCAAAGTAACGCCATTTTTTTTTGCGTGGTAAAATCATCAAATGAGAACTCCCACCCCAGGCAGGGCGGGAGGAACTGTCAGACTTGTACAAAAATCTACGGTGTCCTTCAATAGCCTTTTATGTTCCGGAGTCACGGTAATGGAATAAGTCCCGCGACCAAAGTAAAGCCATAATGTGCAATAAACAAAATTTTGAAGATTGTACTTTCGTTCGTTTTATTGAAAGAATAGGGTAAGTTACTCAAAACGAATCTGACAATCGCTTCTGCTCTACCCACAGCCGGAGGAATCATTCGAAGATTTCCCATACCTATTGACCTATTATTGATACCTATTGACTAGGGCCTGCAGAACCGGTACTTTTTAAAGACCCGGTACCGGATGTTCGGTACTGGAGTTGGAACCGGGATTTCCCGGGAATTTCGGTACTTTCGGTACTTGCGTACAAACCGCTATGAACATATTGTATGAAAGGCACGAGTGTGTGCACACTACCTACAATTATCTAAATCGGTTGAATAATGTCCTCATTACAAAAGTGGGATGGTGCAGTTCAAAAAACTTCGTTTTATTCGTAAATCGATTGACAATAATCATCAGTACACAATCTCAAGGAACCTTTAAATCCTTTTTATATCTTATAATGAAAATATATCAAATAGAACTTAAATTCCTAGTCTATTTTGAATTAGAAAGAAGCCTATCTTTGTCACGTGATTGCTTTGTTTTTTCCTCTATACAACTTTTACGTCACTTAATCACTTTGTTCCTACCACTTTATATAAATATCATTAAGCAAACAGCAAAACAAAACTAGGCATAATGCTTTATCGAAGTGAAAAAAATATAAAATTTGAATGTAGAAAACGCGATTTTCTTTAAAATAAAGGAAAGATCATTAAAAAAAGTAAGAGCTTTTTAACCGAAGAAAAAAAAAGGAGGAGGTTCTCAATTCAACATGTGTTTTTTTTTCTTTATTTATGACCACGCATAACTTTTCCTAACGTGGTCCGATTTCAATTTTTTTTTTTTTGTTGGAAGGAGTATATCTCAAAGTTGGTCCCATTTAAATTTCAAAACTAAAATCGGCCTCTGGTAGAAAAAAAAGGAATTAATTGTCAATCTTCCTAGAGAATTTTCAATTATGAACCAATTCTGTTGAAATAAAGTCGACAATCGTAGTTCTGAGGACATTATTATATAGCAGAGATGTGGAGAACATAACATGATGGTGTCACCATCATCAGATCAACTCCAGATCCCTGTTATTTTGTTAAGTCAGTACCAAGAGTTCCTTAACAGTTAACAACAGCTATACCGTGTTTGGGCTCATTTCACTAAGCTTTATGAGCACTTTAGACCTAGCTGAGGTATTATTGCCATCGAGGGTCTGAGGATGGGGACGGATAGCAGGGGCAAGAGGTCCTCAACAGTTAACAGCACCTTTATCGTATTGGGCTCATTTTACTAGTCTTGATGAAAACTTTATATTTAGCTGGGGTATAATTGTCGAGGGTCTGAGGATGGTAACAGAGGGCAGTAGCAAGATATCCTTAACAGCTGGAATTGATCTGATGATGGTGACGCCATCATGTTATGTTCTCCACATCTCTGTTGTATAATATATATGACACGAGATAGGAAACTCAAAAGTAAAAAATAATCCTTTTAAAAAAAAATCAAACCGACGAAACATCGAACTGAAAAGCAAAAAATAACTTTTAAGGCGGCGCCAAAGAAACAATCAACGAATAGCTACGACGAGCTATTCAACCACGACAAGCTATACAACGAGCTATTCTGCTCTAATGGTTAATTTATAAATATGTTTGTTTGTTTGGCGCCGCCTCAAAAGTTATTTTTTGCTTTTCAGTTCGATGTTTCGTCGGTTTGTTTTTTTTTTTAAAGGACTTATTACAGATCAATTTGCCAAATAATTATAAAACACACAAAATTTAAGCATAATAAAAGTTATTGTCTTTCAAGTAGATTTTCGATTAGTTTCATCAAAAATTTTATTAATAAAATTCTCATTATTATCAATTAAAAATGTTTTATGTTAATAATACTGTTAAAAATAGTTAATTGGATATGATTTGTTGCTTTATATTGAAAAAATAAGGAAAATAAAAAAAGTACCGAAAGTATCGAAAGTACCGGGACTACGGGATGAAGAACCGGTACCGGATTGTTTAAAAAATTCCCGGGATTTCCCGGTATTTTCGGTACCGGGATTTCCCGGTTGCAGGCCCTACTATTGACTGACCTGTTGGTCTAGTAGTTAGTGACCCTGACTGCTATACCGGAGGTCGTGGGTTCGATTCCCACCGAGGACAAATGTTTTTGTGATGACCACAATTATTTGTTCTGTGTCTGGGTGTAAATTATCTATAATATTTATGTATTTAGAAATATACAAGTATGTTTATTAGTTGTCTAGTACCCATAACACAAGCTCTGCTTAGCTTGGGACTAGATGGCGTTGCGTGATAGTTGTGGGATATTATTATTATTATACCAAAAAAAAACAAATCACATTACCCAAAACTGTCTACTCAAAAGTTCCTATGTCTAAAACACTAGTTCCGTCCTCAGTAGTACATTTTATTCAACTCGTTTCTTGTTCTAACTTGCCTTGCAGTCCAACAGGCCAAGTTTACGCCAAGAATTTAGTGCTAAGCAAACTTGGTGATTACAAACTTGGCTTAATTTGCGATCCCACACGTCTGCGGGTTTCATAGTTGCAAGATTGCTGCAAGTTGCATCGTGAAGCTTGGTTGCTTGATAAACATTGATAAGTTAAACTTTGTATTTATATTGAGAGGAAGATGAGTTGGGATATGGCGGGCTGCAGTGGATTAAAGACAATGACATAAATAAATAAAGGAGGGTGCTCAAAAAAACCCATGCTCCGGCAGAAACACACTGAATAACAAAACTGTCAATTTTTATATGTTTGCCAGTAAGGATTGGGCAGAGCACCGACGTGTCCTCACGGCGGCGATAGGCGGAGACCTCTCGCGCCCGGCATTGGTTTCGGCCATGCTGCGGAGCGAGACGGAGTGGGAAGCGGTCGCCGCCTTCTGCGAGGCAGTAATGCTCGTGAAGGAGGCGGCGGGCCGCGAGAGAGAGAGGACAGCGTCCTCCCTCCGCCCCAACCGCAGTGGTGTACGCCCACGGCGCCGTACGTCGCAAGACGATCTCCGGCCACCGTAGGCGCGGGCATGCGGACAGCGAGTAAAGGGCAACTCGCTGTCCGACCATGGACCATGCCCGGGTCGACGGCGCGTCGTGTTCCACGCGCGCCTCAAAGAGCTGTCAGCAAAATGACGGGGCCCCCTCTCAGAGGGCCAAAGCCTGCCGGGGTCGCGGGATTTATTTCTATTACCGTGACCCCGGAACATAAAGGGCTACTGAAGGACACCGTGGATTTTAGTCAGTACAAGTCTGACAGTACCTCCCGCCCTGCCCGGGGTTGGAGGTCTCATTTGATGATTTTACCACGATAAAAAAAAAAAAAAAAAAAAAAAAGGATCACGATCATTCCCGGTTATTATTTTATTACACTACACTATTGTTAATTTGAGATACAACTCGTATCTGCCGGAGCCTGGTTTTTTTTTTTTTCTATGAAGCCTGAGCATTCTCCTTTGCTTTAAACCAGTGTTATGCGGAGACAAATGGTCACTACCATAACACTGGTTTATACGGTAATTGAGCAGTCGATCGTTTGGCCACTGCCACTGCCACACGATCGACTGCTCAATTACCGTTGTATAATTATTTTAAAGTAGCTGTTCAGAACTGGCTGTTTGTGTATGTGAGTGAAAATGAAAAAACGACACTAGAGAAATTTCTAGTGCAGAGCAAAGTTTAAAAATGTCGTTGAACTTTTCCATCACCTCCAA
Organism: Agrotis ipsilon; assembly: GCA_028554685.1. NCBI lineage: Eukaryota > Metazoa > Arthropoda > Insecta > Lepidoptera > Noctuidae > Agrotis > Agrotis ipsilon. Next base: position 14,048,459 of record CM052969.1, on the reverse strand, counting down.
CATTGACCCAAACAAAGATGAAAAATATACATAACTGGGTAATTAAATCTTTTACAAAACTATTATTATTTCGAAGTTTTATTTCTCTCTTTTTTAAGAAAAATAAAAAGGGTCTAAACCTAACAAAAAATAAACTAAGAAAAATATCTTGGCCCATTTTGCGTGACAGCCCTGACGAGGTTATGTCACTTATGTCAAGTTGACGGCGGTGACAGCTCGAGTCTTTGTTTACTACCGAGTCTACCGTCACACTACGAATATCACTGTACTTGTTTATTAACTACTGACCATGTTTAAAGAAAAATAACATCACCATCATGTTATTTCCTTTAAACATGGTCTCTTAATTTAAAAAAAACGTGTGGCACGTCAATCGTCAATCGTCATCAAGTTATGCAATTTTTTTTTAGGGTCTGCCGAACTGAAACGACGTTAGACGATGCGGGGTGTTAGGTTTGTTTTCGTTACGTAATTTCTTGATTCGGTCTCCGCACTCAGAGACCGCGAAAAAAGCTTAAAAATGTTATTTAAGGGAGCTCAAAAAAATATTTTTGCAGATTATACATACCTTCCTATCAAAATTCATTGGCTCAAATTGAGTGAATGAAAAGTTCCTTATTTAGTGAAATAGCAAGCAACGTTCCTCAAATGGGACGGCCTGGGCTTATATTTTAATTCCAGCATAATTTAAAATGGACTACGGATTTCAGCGATTACGCTAACCTCAGTGGTTTGTCCGACCTTTGGGTTAACACCACCTACGTGTCAGTTGTGTTAAATTATTCAGGAATACGTTACATAATCATACCGAGAGCTTTACATGATCCTGTTGGTATTTTTATTTCATTTAAAAAGACCAGCAAAGCTTGTACAATTTTTAAGTAATATCCTTGCATTGAATAACGTTATTCTAAAAAAAATACACCACATTAGTTTATTATTATTGACAGAACAAGTTTGACACTGACAGTTGTCAGTTCGAATAAAAAAGCAGTTATTTCAAACAAACCAGTAGTTGCTACTGGCCATTTAGAATATCAGTTCGTTTTTCAAATTGAATAATGAGCATACTTGCAGCTTTGATAGTATTACGTCACGCGAGTCAAATGAGTAGGTGACAGTAGTTTGTTTACAAGCCATAATTCTAGGTAATTCAGTGTTACCGGATAAAATGAATGGGTAGTTTCTGCATCGTTTGTAATTTCTAGGAATTTTTAAATGTGAATATGAATATGACATTCTTCTGTGAATATGACATTTTAGGAGAACTTTGTTTGAATTGGATTCCGCTTTGAATGGTCTATAAAATACTCGAAAAAAAAATAGAGTTAATGTTTTATTTAACTAATAAAAACTTTTTTTTTTACCTTCGACTCACTTAAATTGCGTTTTACATTTTATACAAAAATAAAACACTTAATATAATCCAAAATAAACCGCAAGCCTGGAATAATTTCACACAGCTGGCGGTATTAACATTTCCAATCTATTGCAAGTAAAGCCGGGTACAATCGTAAAAATAAAACAATTTGACCGCACACTGCTAAATGGAAACCAACCTTCAAATAATCAGAACCATGACCCGACGATTGTGGCCACAATTTCCCTCATAACCACCAAATGCCCGACCCCAATTGGAGATTCATTCATCAATGCAAAATTGGACTGCTGTACTGTCAGCGAAATAGATTGGTGTGTAGAATAAGGAATATGTTACCGTGCCCTAACCGGGCTTCATGTTGAAACTTATTTACTTCTGTAACACCTATGTACACGTGAATGCAATAAAGAATTTGTGTTTGAGTAACAGGCAACAACAGTAAACAGGCAACTCGCGAAACTTCAAAACTAGGTAACTGGTACTCGTAAGTCATGAGCAAATAAAAAAATTGCCAAATAACATAGTTTTCTCAGTTATACGTAACTAACAATTTATTTAAGTACATAGTAACAGAGATGACAGGTATTTATGTAGTTGAACAGTTTTAAGTCATTATTTTATGCCTAGCTTTGACCAAAAAAGTTGCTGGTTGAATTCCAATCCAACCAGAGGCAATACTTCCCCAACTCAGTTATGCTAGCAATGAGGTAATATGAGTATGACGCACTTTGGCAAGACCTTCGTGCCACTGAAAGTAGTCATTAGACACAATAAGGATCATTGGGAAACCGACTAGACTTCAGAATTTTTAGGTTACGGATCTTTGTCTGCTTGCCGCTTTTCTATTTATTCGATAGTACTTAACCCGTCGCGTGGCGTTTGAATCGCGAATATTAGAGAAGGGTCAGAAGTCCGGTCCAACCCTTTCGTGCCCAAGCGTTACTTTATTATTATCTTTATTGGTACCGAAGCACTTATGATTCTAGGTCAAGTTTCTTTGGTTACGATTTCTTACGCTCAATCTTATTGTTTGTTCGGCAGAATCTGAGAAATATTTCTTTACTGATTTGGGACTGTAAGATAAATTACCTTTCTTTAGTTTGGCTTCTTTTAGGATTCGGAATTGGTGATTTAGGGCTTCTATGTTTTTCTCTGTCACACGCCGTAGACATAAGTCAGAAATGACTGGATCTTATTCGTTTGTGGCAGCAGAAGCAAAATCTTGATTTATTTCAGCTCGTAGAAATATGATTCATTCGTCCAAAGAAACTATAAATTTTAACCGAGAGATTATTTTGAAACATGTAGTGGGTCACTAAGGATCATTTGATTGAAAATTAATAACTACAATAAATTAATAAAGTTTGAAAATCCCTCTTGGCTTGCATGTAATTTATTAATATTTATTGTAATTCTATTGACCAGCCCACTCCATCTAACGGGAATCAGGCCTGTGTTTCAGCAGTGGAAATATAATAAGCTGATTTATGTTTATGCTGTCAAGCAATTCATATTTCAAAGGTACACTATCCCTAACCATCAGATAATATATCAAAAAGATCCTATTTGATAATTTTCAACCATAATACGAGCGACATTAAGTAGCTAATAATTTTAACCATTTATCGTTATCAACACATAATAAACAAAACATAACCTTCTACGATAAAACCTCGACCATTAACATAACCACGCACTACACAATTCTCCCCCATTACCATGTCAACATGAATAAACATTTCAACAACGTTAGCACAAGACAAACGCTGAACATGCTTAAGGCAGGGCGCAGATTTGCGACAAAGACCTTTCTTAAGGGTGAGGCTACGGCGCGTCGGCGTCGTGAAGAGCGTCAGCACAATGACGGAGCCCCCTCACAGAGGGCCAAAGCCTGCCGGGGTCGCGGAACTTATTTCCATCATCATGACCCCGGAACATAAAAGGCTATTGAAGGACACCGTGGATTTTAGTCAGTACAAGTCTAATAGTCCCTCCTGCCCTGCCCGGGGTGGTAGGACTCATTTGATGATTTTACCACGATAAAAAAAAGGGTGAGGCCAAACGAGCTTAATTTTGTAAGTCGTAAGTCAAAGGATTTCGTTTTCTGGTACAGTGCAGACCAATAATTTTGCGCCGCGAAAGACTTTTTCTCAAGGCTCAGAAAATTACGCTTATTTGGCCTCACCCGAAGACTTGAAAAAGTGCGGGCGTTACTTCTAGCAGAGAACTTAAACAAATATAGATTGATGTATCAATCAGCGTTTGATTTCCATCTTTTTTGTGTTATGTGGTCACTCTCTTGTCTCGGATTTAAAAAATATCAGGGAAGCTCACAGGCCTTTGATATGGGTTTAGACTTTTTTTGTTTTCTTCACGATGTCATCTTACCCCGATGTCATTAATTTCAAAGATAAACCAATAAAATAAACCAGTAAATTATTGTGCTTTAAAAAACACACATTATTTCTTGCCCTAGCTTGGACTCACAATTTACAGAACCAATCCACAACTGGTTTGGTCCGCTGTAAGATGTATGAAAACAATTATGAACAATCCCCCGAGGCAAGTTCAAAGGTACCGAATAATTTATCAACACAACTGGGACTCAATCTGCACCAAGGCTGTATGTTTAGATTTCGAATTTTTCATTAAAGTTGTGCCATTTTCTATATTTACGATTTAATTTTCACATTACAGCTCACGCAAAAAAAAATCTAGAGGATGCCATACGATTCTGTCTCCATTGTGCGCCCTCTCTTACTCAAGACAAACGACGAACACGCATAAACATAATAAAGGTAGATAATCTCAGCATCATGACAACTCCCATGGCGGTGACTTCTCATGCAAATGATGCTGTATTCCCCACGGAAGGGACGGGACGTCATAGCCGAGCAGTTTGGAGTTTTAACGGCACCTAAATTGTTCGTTGGGTTATCAATTTAAGTTTTGGACATGTTTTAATGAAATGAAGCGAAAAAAGTTGGCTAGGTATTAATTTTCACTGTTAATTTTGACGTGCGAAATTAGTTTTAATATTTATAATAACATCATCATGCCGGTAATTCGCTAAGGGTTTCACATAGGTCTCATGACTCATTTCCATCACCGTGACTACGGAACATAAAGGGTTAATAAAGAACACCGTGGATTTTAGTCAGTACAAGGTGGGACGACTCATTTTATGATTTTACCACGCAAAAAAAACAAAGCTGTACCAAATTTTTCACCCATATTTCGCCAGGTATGTTTAATTTATGGTCCCATGTATCAAGGGGCGAGTCTATAAGGGGCGAGTCTATAAGGGGCGAGTCTATAAAGGGCGAGTCTATAAGGGACGAGTCTATAAGGGACGAGTCTATAAGAGGCGAGTCTATTAACATCAACCGCTTGCTACGAAGAAATTCCTAAAGAAGGAATTTCCATGACATTATTTTCTCCTGATAGCCATTTTCAGCATTAAAATTAGATTTTAATAGGCTTCTATTTTGCCATCAAACTAGCTGCACTAAGCAAATCCAATCGCTTTACCCCGATCCACATGCCCAGTTCTTGTCACTCCCAGTCTGTTGTCCCTACAATTGATTCTCTGCACGCGACAGAAGTGACCCGAGCGTCATTACCGGCTGTCAGACCACGCTGTCACGCTGTGCACTTCCGATGGGTTATGTTAACGCTTCTTTATGGCTGAGCTTAGAATTCACATCTAAATGTATTAGAACACCACGATTATTGACATAAATGTGCGACTGTATTTATATACGTGTTGCTGTTATATATCTAAACTACACAATTATTAATATTTGATTGCAGTTTTCACAATCGTTTGGGAAATGAATTATTCTCCCTATAAGGGTTTAAATTACCGGGCTTGATTATGGCCCAAATCAATGCATGAATGAAGACTATGCAGTCTTAGCTTATTCAGTATGAGCTGATACATCAGGTTAGAGCCAGGTGAACATGGTGGGATACTTACAGGACTTAAAATTGGTACACTCCAGCTCAAAGTTGAGAGAAATATAAAGAAAAAGAGGCCCGAGCGGGTTATTATTCATCACGCGGGTACAGGGCAGATCAACCAAATGGAATTTTATATTCTGGGAAAATGATGTTTTGGGACAGCTACCAAACACACTTGTATATTCACTGTTAGGCTATTAAATGATGGGCATGCGGGCGGCGAGTAAAGGGCAACTCGCTGTCTGACCATGGACCATGCCCGGGTCGACGGCGCGGCGTGTTCCACACGCGCCTCAAAGAGCGTCAGCATAATGACGAGGCCCCTTCTCAGAGGGCTAAAGCCTGCCGGGGTCGCGGGACTTATACCATCACCGTGACGCCGGAACATAAAGGGCTATTGAAGGACACCGTGGATTTTATTCAATACAATTCTGACAGTCCCTCCCGCCCTGCCCGGGGTGGGAGGACTCATCTGATGATTTTACCACGTAAAAAAGGCTATCAAATGATTAGTCTAAAATTCTTCAATATAAAAAGTATTACTTATAAATTAAATGTGAAGCGGTGACGTCTATCCAATTTTATTGTAATTTCAATTACTGTCAAGTGCCGTTTCATGTTATTATTAAAAGCCAATTATTACCGCATCGATGACTTTGTACAAACGTTTATTTAAGTTATTGTTCGTTTATTTGCTTTTTCGTATATTATATTTTACACGAGTATTTATTTATTAATTATTTTGACATGGAAAAAAAAAGGTCGCGTTGACAAAGGGAACGGTGATTGAAAATTGTTATGTGTAATTAGTTAATCATTCCCATCTAATTTTTTTCCTATCCGCATCTAATGGGACAACAAAAATATTACATTTTTCATTTATATTCATCATCATTTCATAATGTAATGGGGTGGGAATACACCTCCTTGTTGTCAATGGAACAGGAACATACCTAGCCTTTTCTTATGGTAATATCATCAAATGAGTCCAGCACCCTGAATAAGGTAACCTGTTTAGACCGCTTTCCCCTAACTTACCTACCCTTTTGTTTAGGTGGTAAAATCATCAAACGAATCCTCCTACCCTGGGCGGAGTGGGTAAGACTGTCAGACTCGTACTGACTAATATTCACGGTGCTCTTTCAATAGCCCTTTACATATGTTAAGGTCAAAAAACCCAATTCATAAACGTTACGAAAATGAAAACTCAGTAATAACTCAAGTTAGCGGAGGCGTCAAATTGTAAGTTTAAATTAATTTAAGGCTAAAAACGAAAGGAATGATGGTGGATGGATGGAGGAAAGAGGAGCCATTTAAAGGCATTGTTTTATAACTTTGTTTATTTGTAGTCATTACCATCCTTAGTCCGACTTTTGTTGAATTTAAGGTAAATAATATTAATAACTTGTGGTTTCTGTATCTTCTTCTTCTTAGAAATAAAAATCAATTGCTGTTCATTAGTCTCGCTAAAACTCGAGAACGGCTTGATCGATTTGGCTGATTTTGGTTTTGAATTATTTTAGGAGGTCCAGGAAAGGTTTAAAAGGTTTTTTTTATTAATACTGTCTGAGGCGGTACGAAGTTTGACCGGTCAGCTTGTAATTATATATAAATCGTATCATTGATTTACATGTGACTTCATTTTCTGCGACTTCACTCGCGCTAAATTAGAATTGGACATTAAATACTGCTTACAAGGGTGTAAGCAGTATTAAAAGCAGGGGCTTGTAATCATATAATTCGAAAGGCACATGGCGCCATATAATTGTTACTACTTGCTCGTACAAGTACTGTTTATGAATACATAACTACACCTTTCGGACACAATATGCCGTTAAAATCAAATGCAAAGATGCATAACCCAATATTTCCATTTTCCCGTAATCCTGCAAAGAAAACCAATATCTCCTTTCGTTTTAAAACAAAGCTGCTGCAGAGGGTCTTCGGTCATTACAGAAAGTGGAAACCCAAATGAGTTTACAAAATACTTTTTAAAGCACCGGCTGCTCGTTAAGTCCGCGCCGCGCCCAAGTAGGTTGACCATGACGTCACGAAATGTAAGGATATTGGGTTTTTTGTGGGTCACTTCCGTCGTTAAAGTGAGGAGCAACCAGGACGGGGTGATGAAGGAAGTTTGTACCTAATGACGTACACTTGTAGTAGGTATATTATAACTCTTAAATATAGTTTTAAGATTTCAATAAATTGGTAGTCTAATGAAACACTATCATTAGTCCGCTGCCTCATTAGCTTTATGGCTACAATAGCTACTACTGAGAAGCTGGGATATCTCGGGTCGAGATTCAGGATTTTTGGTGTGTCAAAATTGATAAATACTTAAATATTTCTAAACACATAACTATTATAGATAAATTACACCCAAGCACAGAACAAATGATAGTGCTCATCACACAAACATTTGTCCTGGGTAGGAATCAAACCCACGACCTACGGCATAGCAGTCAGAGTCTCTAACTAGTAGACCCACAGGCATGCCTAACCTGCCTAACTATAAATGTAAGGCCGCACATAAACGGACAATTCAATCAATCTCTGTATGTCTTGCAACTGCTTCACCACCCGATGCAGTGCCACTGCTCGAGCGCTTTCATGTATGTACGTTAGAGTACCATAATTTGCTGAGCAGTCGCGGCTTTAAGCAGTTGATCTATCAAGCAGTCCGTGTATGGCCGGCCTTACTTCAAAAGGACTAAGCACACATTTGAAACTAGGACAGTACCATTCAAATTACAACGTGCATTCACTCCAATTTCCAACGCAAAGCTCTTTTTCGCGCGAAAAAAGGTTAAAAATGAGAGATTGTGCGAACAAATCACATTTAGCTGGATATAAACCACCGCCAGTGCCTGCCACTTGCTGATAACAGTATTTCTATGCATTTTTCACAGCAAAAATAACAGTGATTTTTACGTGTTAGAAATAACTGTTACTTTTTGGTAACAGTACATACCTGTTATTTTTGTCATGAAAATTAACTGTTATTTTTTATGTGAAATATTACATGACGAGAACAGTTGGTCGGTTAATAAATAACATTGTTGACGTTTCTCTTGTAAAGTTGTGTGGTAGACAAATGTTTTTAAACTGATTTGTTTGATCAACAAATACAGAATCAGCTGGTTTTAGTAGAAATTGTTTGTTTTACACTGTGTACACGTTTAGGTGTGTTTTTTAATGGCATTCACGCGATGTTCATAAATCATTCTTTGTAACGTTTCATAAAATACACATACAGGGTGTAGCAAACTACTAACTTGAAATATTTTGGGCATGTATTTTTTGCTTTACAAAAAATAAAACATGTTTTACTCAGATTATTTGATTCAGATGAACACAAAGAGATTCTTACATTACATAGGCCTCAAAGTGTTCTCACCCATAATAATATTAATAAACAGGTGCGTCCACGCAGAACGAGCAGCCTCGCGAGGTATTTTACGCGTGAGGAAACTGCCTCGCGAGGCCGCTTGCATTGTGTGGACGCATTTAAAGAAAAATACTGCTAACAAGTCACCATAATAGTCGATTGACATAAAGGATTTAAGGTTTAGGTAAAGAACAAGAATATTTTTGAGAGGTATTCCACATAGGGCACCCGGCACCTGCGAAAAATGTTGACAGGAACCTTATGTGGAAGAGATAAGATGTCAGTAGCTCAGGTGCCATTGTCAGCGGGTGCTCTTCGTGGAATACCTCGTTTTGTAACCTTTCTGACCTCCACGAGGGTGAAGCAGCATGCTACAGCTAGTAGTATAATACATTTACGCAATCACGCGAACGTTATTCCGCATGTGTTGTGGTTTTCATTATAATTGCCTATTAAACTGCTGGCGCCCGTGCCAACTAGCTCCAAGTATCTATTGAAACATGTTATCTATATTGAAACCTTACTATCGGGTTGTATATTGAAACCTTACGTACCGGTTTTAACTCCGGTTTTAGCGGAACGATAAACGAAACAGATTTAAAAAACCGGTTTAACACTTTCATTAATTGGGCATGCTCCTTTGAAATGTTTCCTAACTAGATGAAGATTGGCAAAATAATGAAATTTCTGTGATAGAAGATTTTAATGGCTTATGTTTTCAGGCCTTTACTAAATACACTTTTCAATTTATAATATATGAGTACAAAAAAACCTTATTAAAAACTTATCAACTCACACTTGTGGCCATATCAATCACTACATAGAAGACTTAGGTATTGTATCTTTGTGGGTTCATAACTTTTCTTTGCATGCCTGTAAAATGTAACAGATAATTAAGCGCCTACTTGGTTCCTAACAGTGACCTACGACATGTAAGTCGGTGTTATTATCACTGAGTCACCGTTGCTCAGTGTTGAAGTAAGTACCTGATGGCCGTCAAAATAATATTTGGCAGTAAAAGCTTCAAGAACAGTCGGACAGGATATTTGGATAGACGTAAGATGGCAGATAGAGAGAGGTTTTGACCGTATAGTGGCCAAAGATCAGGAAAAAATAAACCAGGCCCAAAAGCCCGTCGGACATTTTTGATTGGGACAAACCCACCACACTATTCCCAAACCACTGCAACTCCCGAAAGCCAGAATCAACAGTGGCAACCACCAGAAAAGCGCCGAGACAATGAAGCTCGACGGACTGACAAAATGGTCAAAATCAAGGAGAGTGATGTGGGGTGCGAAAAGTATAGCAGAAAAGGAGGCTTATAGCCAGTAACCAGCAGTGGATGATCCTAAGCTAGAATGACGACATAACACCATGAAAACTCGACTAGCAACTAAAAATAACTATCACCCTAATTTTTCAACTTACAAAGCTATTAGCTGACACAGCACTCTAAAAACAACTAATATCATACCAAATTAATCTAAGCTATCATAAAACAATGCTTTGTTATTAAATTAGGGGTCGGTAGCTATCCAGCTCATTCCGCGACTAATGCCTCATCGATCTTCATTAGTGGAATGCTGAATCATAGACAACGTGTTTAGTAATGATAGTGTAATTTAGTCTTGAGGATATTACAGTGAGACGTTGGCCTACTGCATCGTTAGTCTTGTGTTCGAAACCGCGACTGCTGAACAAGAGTTCGATTCTCAGGTTACGCAGAAAGTGTAATTGGGTTTTTCATCAGGAACTCTTCTTAGCAGTTACAGAGTCAGATCGGCGATTTTTCAAATGAGTCCTCCCACCCTGGGCAGGGAGAGGGGACTGTCTGACTTGTACTGACTAAAATCCACGGTGTCCTTCAATAGCCCTTTATGTTCCGGGGTCACGGTAATGGAATAAGTCCCGCGACCCAGGTAGGCTTTGGCCCTCTGAGACCAGAGGCGGGCCCCGTCATTTTGCTGACGCTCTTTGAGGCGCGTGTGGATCACGACGCGCCGCAAAGAGCGTCGACCCGGGCATGGTCCATGGTCAGACAGCGAGTTACCCGCGCCTACGGTGGCCGGAGATAGTCTTGCGACGTCCGTTGCCGTGAGTCGTTTGTTTACCTAGCGCCAAAATTAGCCTATTATCTGTTTTTAAAAGTCGATGTGCAATGAATCGCTGATGCTTGCAGCCTTCAAGCCTCCACCCGTAGAATTCATTTGTAGATCTTTGATAGTCGTCGCTATTACTCAAAAGCTCGATAGTCTAACAACCAATCTTAACAATATCCAGTCTCTGGACAATGGAGGTCCGATAGACAATCTTTCCATGAAAAGACACTGATATTCAGTAGCATCCGGTCCGACGGGTTAGAATAGCTGGGAAAAGACTGATGCCCTGAATTTATTTAATTTTGATGATCTTCCAAAAAGGTTATCTCTCTCTTCTAAATAAGGAAACAAAATGTTATGACCTCTGTACAAAACAATGAACAGTTTATCTAACGTTATCAAACCACCTCAAACCTCATACAAAAACAGACAACTCTACGCCTATTGTCATAAGTACTAAAACCCTTTGCCAATAAAATACCTGCAAAAGCCTTATCGTTTACGGGCATTTCAAAGAGCTGAATTCAACCTTAAATAAAGGGTTTCTTTACCTCGTTTCTAATCTACAAATTTACCTTAAAATTACCGTTCTAAATCACTCTTTATTGTATGGAAAGTAAAGTCTGTTTTTGAATAGACGTTGGTATTATTCTTTTGCTAGCGGTAATGTTTGCCAAAAGTTATCTTGACTTAAAAAGACTACTATTATTTTAATCGTCAAATATTTGTTGAAATTTTCTGCACGATTAAAGCAGATTTTAAGTTAAAGATTCATAAAAAATAAAATAGGAACTAGCATTATGACCGCTCGGTCGCCTGCAGTTTAGTTTTTTTTTTAATTTACATGTCATACTCTTCAATCCATTCTTAAAGGCTTGCGGTGACTATCTCAGTTGGTAAGAGCATCAGATGTACCTACTGAATCCGAAGGTTGCGGTTTCAAATCTCGCTCGGTGTTCAAATTTTTCTGTTGACAGAAAATCTTTGAAATTCGCGATCAAAACGAGAACTCCTACTATAATAGGATATTTAGTTTATTACAGCATAGACTGAAACCATCTTTTGAACAAAGAAATTATCGAAATATGTCTCGAGGGTCTATATAATAAGTAATATTTTAGAAACACAGACATTTCATTCAGACTTCTAGGTATAAACCTTCAGGTATTACAAATGAAGTGTTCTAGACCACAAAGAAAACATATTTCGTTTCCAACAAACATAATGAGAAATTAAACGTTCTCTACTTCAGGAGATTCAAATAAATATTTCACAGACAATAAGATTGTAGGAATCTAAACTTTATTGGAATGTCGGTTAAACAAAGGAATACAATTATTAATTGAGGTAAAAATGAAAGAAAGCATAGGTTATGCACGCGGTTTAATATTTCTTTTTTAAGATCCCATGCTTATTGGGCAAAACCTTCTAGTATATCTCAATGACCCCAACAATGATCTTGAGAAGATGCGTCAATATGACCACACTTTTTTATTCATGCCTAAGGTTATATTAGTTTCCCAATAATCACGACGTCAAAAATTATTGGATGGCACATCTCTGGCCATAATATTTATTTACAAAAAAAATGGTATATTGGTCCTGGTCCAATGTAACAAAAGGTTTGCCATCCCTTTTTTGTGTAGTAAAATCATCAAAAGAGTCTTCCTGGGGTAGAGCGGAAGGGAAAATTTCCAGGGTCATGGTAACCAGTTTAGATAGTCCCGCGACTAATGTGAACACCATGTACCTTTTTGCAATTTTGTTTTATTTTTTAATCATATTTAATCTAGAATTCTAGATGCTGCTTTTACATTATTTAAGTATTTCAAATGATGTAAAAAAATATTGTAAATCATTTTAAAATGAGTTTCTAGCCCATTCTTCTTCATACAACCTGCCTTTGCGAATGGGTGATGAAATGAAATGATGTTTATTTATACAAGTAGGTTATAAATAAACACTTTTACACGTCTTTTTATAAAACTAGAAGCGGCCGGTGTTTCGTACCTGACTACTCTGAGAAGAAACAGCCGAAACAAACTCAGAGGTCACAGTCTCTTTTAAAGTCCAGACAATAAAAATGTAGAAAAGATTATATAGGTGTAGAATCATTCCCATCCCATCCCATTTCCTTAATTTTAATTTATGACGTTTAAAAGTGTCTCTTTGATGGCCTAATTGAAATAAATGATTTGACTTTGAGATGGTTTGCCACCCCTATCTTAAGTATTACCTATACGATGCATTAACAGCTACCTAATCATCTCAAGTGGTCCACATACGTAAGCTAGCTATACGATAACCAAGTATGAACGCCAACGCCAAGTAAATCCATCCTTCATCGATATAATGACGTCACAGTTTGATGAAATATGATGACGTAGCGGTCCGCCGCTCGAGATGTCTGCCAAGTCACGAACATCTGAGAATGTAGGATGTGGAGCGTTTTATTTTAATTTAAAATAATGTTGGTGTAGGTAACAAAAGACAAGGAAGGTTGAAAAGGTGGGTGGCCTTTGCCCAGCGCTGGGACAGTTTGGTTAACATGAAGATGTATGAATTATAGTTTATTTATTTATTTATTAAAACTTTATGCACAAGTTCGTACAAAGGCGGACTTAATGTATCGGTGTGAGATAAAAAAAGTATTTTTTTATGAAGTGATACCCATTTAAATTGTTTGCGGGATGGCTTATTATCTATATATTTTGACTGAAAACAGTCCAAACTAGGAAGTTCAAAAAGCCACTCTTTTATTTTTCAACTAGCGGCCCGTCCCGGCTTCGCACGGGTAGAGGACTCGGTCTAAAACCCGGTCCCGATGCTTACAAACACAACAAAAAAATAATTATCCGAATCGGTCAAGCCGTTTTCATGTTATGTCGTGACAACGGAAAACGGGTTTCATTTTTATATATATAGATAAAGAGAAACACAACAGTGTCCTACTAAAGACGAACTAAATTAAATTTAAAAATTATTTATTCGAATTAAATCGGTAGACAATAGCACTTTGTAAACATCAAAGTTAATAAAAGATGGTCTCCCAAAATATTGTTTGTTAAAAGCTCTACATTACACTAATTATTATTCTCCACAATAATGTTTTACAACATGTTTTTATTTGTAACGGAAAAGTACAAAACAACGACGATATATGCACGATCTAAGGAACAAAAACTATTCTGTCAACTCGCTGAGGTACAACTAAGCGAGGGGGACGGGGTACTGCGTTGTGGCTAACTCAAGGTCTGTTCTGTCTCAAGGTATGTTTACGGCTCAAAGGAGTGGTCGAAATAAGACAGATATAAGACTTTTTTGCCTAATGTGTTGACAGACATCAGTCGCCTGATATTAGGAGTCTAGTAATATATTGTCGTTGGTACAAAATAATGGACATCTCACTGATAACTTAGACAAAAATCATAAATCTCTCACGGCGATTCCGTAAAATATTAGCAAAAGATACTTCTTGATGACGAAGCTAATCTTTCCGAAAGAAAGATTCATTGATATCGATGATAATTCTTTTCTTTTCCCACCTATTTATCTTTATTTTTTGGAGATTATTATGGCGTTACAAAGAAAGAATGAAATTAATGACGTTCTTCTATTCAATTTGAGGCACACGACTTACGATCCATTCTTTCTCGCATAGAGAAGGACCGTGGCAACGACGATAGACTAGACTCCTAATAACAGGCGACCAATGTCGGTCAACACATTAGGCAAAAAAGTCTTATATCCGTCTTATTTCGACCACTCCTGTGAGTCGTAAACTTACCTTGAGACAGAACAGACCTTGAGTTAGCCAATCACAACGCAGCACCCCGTCCTCCTCGCTTACGTAGTACCTCAGTGAGTTGACAGAATAGTTTTTGTTCCTTGTTAACGACGATATTATATATCGTCGTTGGACCGTGGAAACATAATTGACCACTCACAACACGATAAAAATCGTCTACCTAACTGCGAGAAGAACGTTATGCCGAAGATCATTGATAGTCATTACAGATCAAGACAAGGAGTATATCATTACCTATATCTAACTGGGACGTGGTGGTCAGATAGGAAGTGGCTCCGGTTAAATACTGGTGATTGGCGCCGTGGTTGAGCGATCAACTGCTGCGCGTCGCGTCACGGGTTCAATCCCGGCACGGAACAAATATTTGTATGATCTGAAAGTAGTTGTTCCGGGACTGGGTGTTTGTGTAAGTAAGTCTCTATGTTTGTAAATCCATCCACGAAACAGGAGAAATGACCAGGGTGGAGCACGTTTTATTTAAAAAAAGGTAAAAGAACTATACACGGTTACATTAGAAGCCTACCTAGTTAGGGAAAAGCCTTAACAGAAGAGACTATTAAGATGAGACTATAAGACTATACTACTATATAAGACTATGCTATTGTATATGATTTTTATCAAGCGGACCGTATGCTTATTTATCACTTTATAGTATGCTAAACGACAACCATGGGGTATGGTATTACCCAGTTATTGGGTTGTGGAGGTCCGACGGGCAGTCGCTCCATGTAAAATACTGATATCCAGCTGAATCTGGTTCGACTGGAAGCCGACCCCAATATAGTTGGGAAAAGGCTAGGCAGATGATGAGTATGCTAAACGACAGTAAAAAAGACACACTCGGTTTGGTTTTTTTATTACAAAACCTGCAATTTGGAAATAATTTCCAATTCTATTCAATGCAATATGAACAGACAGAGTCTTAAATGAAAATTCTGTTCGCAACGTATTTTCAGTATGAGATTTCATTTCATGTTTTCTCTTCAAATTAAATTGTCACTGTAATGAATGTTTATTTATTCTTCGCTTTTTGGGTACAATGAACTCTCGTTGGAACAAAAAGGTTTAATATAATTTACGCAGTTTAAGTGTCAAGCTCCAATTAGTGGTGTTATTGACCTCGACTATATAAAACTGATATTTTAATTAAGAAGATCGTTTTTTGACTGGGTTTTCTATCCATATAAAATAAATACACCATATAATAATGTTTTAAGCTTGATGTTAATTAGGCAGACGACCTCCGGCTACCGTAGGCACGGGCATGTGGACAGCAAGTAAAGGGCAACTCGCTGTCCGACCATGGACCATGCCCGGGTCGGTGGCTATTGAGGGACACCGTGGATTTTAGTCAGTACAAATCTGACAGTCCTTCCCGCCCTGCCCTGGGTGGAAGGACTCATTTGATGATAATGATGATTTTACCACAATAAAAAAAAAGCTTGATGTTAATTGAGACCATGCCCCGGTATGCTCAGCATAATACGTCCACCTGCAATGTAGATAGAGGATCTGATGAAGACCACAGGATGGTGCTGGATGCAAGCCGCTTCCAACCGGTCCTAGTGGAAATCTATAGTGAAGGCCTATGCTCAACAGTGGACGTCCTGGGACCGAAATTATCATGATTATGATAACAAAAGTTATACTTTAACGTTAAGACAACCGCCTACCGTACCGAGCGCTCGTCCATACTAAAAGAGAAAACGTTTTCCTGCCCCTAAATGTTATCCTATCTCAATGATTTTTTACAATGCTTCTGATACAGCAAAAAACTAGGTTTACAGGTTTTCTTTTTTTCAAAATTTATAATAGTTTGAAAGTTACAAGCGCCTAAGAGTTACTATTTTGATGACAAAATCTTCATTGAAGTAAAACCTTTGTATTTTCTAAAACTTCTTTTTTATACAAACCCACGACAATCTAGACAAATAAACGCAAATTCTCTGCCGAAAGCTTACCGCCACCTACACAATAACATTCTGCTACAGTCGCATCTTTATCATGCAATATATCTCAGGATAGGTGAACCAGTTTATAAGCCAACTAATCCTGAGATTTGCTCTGCCTAATGCCAACCAGACAATATATCAGCATTATCAGCTAGTTGGAGGAATTGGCCGGTATTTGGAATACGTCCAGGTCTTCCCATTTGTTGTATTTAGGTTGTTACGTGCGCTACCTCAATGTATTAGGGATTGAAATGGAATGTAGTTTGGTTATATTGTATGGTTTTTGAAATGTTCATTTTGTTCAGCAAAGAGATGAGGAAGATATGCCGAAACATTTTTACAATCAAATAAAAATTACGACTTTTTAGTAAATCGAAAATGAGTGAGACCAGCTTCTATATATAAAGCTCGTAATTATATAAATCGACATTTATTTGATCGCCACCTCACTCTATGGTAGATAAGCAACGACAGCGACAAACGTGAGTACTGCTATGTAGTGTATGACAGAGATAACGCTCCACTAAACCGTAACTCGCCGAAAATCTTTTTTCAAAGGACGACGTGCATTATTTATTGCCGGTACCTGTACATAAATTCACGACTTTATCTCTTAACGCAACCTGTAAAAATTCTTACTTACTCCTTTCACCTCGTCTAGGTATACTTTGGAAATTCGATAAAGTGTGTCAGATAATATCCAAATATCCCGTAACTAGAAGGCGGGCGCGGGCATGCGGACAGCGAGTAAAGGGCGACTCGCTGTCCGAGCATGCACAATGCCGGGGTCGACGGCGCGTCGTGTTCCACGCCCGCCTTAAAGAGTGTCAGCATGAAGACGGGCCCCCCCTTCAGAAGACCAAAGTCTGCCGGGGTCGCGGGACTTACTGAATTACCGTGACCCCGGAACGTAAAGGGATTTTGAAGGACTCCGTGGATTTTAGTCAGTACGAGTTTGGTAAAGCTAAGGTGTGAGGACTTTTACCACGTTAAAAAAAATCCCTTAACTATGATTGTATTAAAAAGCAATGGTTAGTTATTAACATGGCTTATATTGCCCACTGTTATTTCCTTAATTTCCCCGTCGACACGAGTTAAAAACAATATGATAGGTAACTTGCTCACCACACAATGCCTTTACCAATAATTCAATAAAGACCGACTTCTTTCGAACAACATTAATTACAATATAAAACAAACATGATTACAGGCAAAGAATTAACAAGATTAAAGTACCTAACTCGGTTGCCGCACCGCGAGCCGCGGAGTTCTGAACTCGCTGACAACTATATAGGATTACGAGACGTTTCGAATGGGTAAGGCGTCTGTCCCACCGCCAAAGAAGCGATACGCTAGCGACCATTCATTTTTTTTAACTGTCGTGTGTAACGGAAATGTTTCCCGCGGTGGTGGACGCCCACGGCGTCGGACGTCGCATGACGATCTACGGCCACCGTAGGCGCGGGCATGCGGGCGGCGAGTAAAGGGCAACTCGCGTCCGACCATGGACCATGCCCCGGTCGATGGCGCATCGTGTTCCACGCGCGCCTCAAAGAGCGTCAGCATAATGACGAGGCCCCCTCAGAGGGCTAAAGCCTGCCGGGGTCGCGGGACTTATACCATCACCGTGACACCGGAACATAAAGGGCTGTTGAAGGACACCGTGTTGAGGACTCATGTGATGATTTAAAAACGTAAAAAAAAAATGTAACGGAAATGTTTAATAGACGTTTCAGGGCCACGGTAGGAAATTTAAGAATTAGGATAGATTTTAGACAGAGTGAGTCTCTAAGTTCTTTCCTCTCACTCCGAAAGTGATTTAAGTAATGCAGACCACTAACCGTAAAAAACCTAGGAGTGATTCAAGAATCATACGGACCATGTTACGTTTCCAAAGTCGGAAAAGCGTTATTGGATTAAACCAAAACCAAGAAAAAAATCATAAAAAAACAGCAACAATTCTTTGAATGTTATACCCGATTGATTTTATTATGATTCTACCCTTTTACACTCCTTTTGCACCTTCACCTAACCTTTCGGGGATTACAAGGCGTGATATTTATGTTAATTTTTAAATAGAACGCTGACACCTCACACCGCTAACAAGAAATCTGCGAGAGAAATGAGCAACTCGTTTAAGTTGCTAGGTCTACTCGCTAGCTGCCGGGGTCGCGGGACTTATTCCATTACCATGACCCCGAAACATAAAGGGCTATTGAAGGCCACCGTGGCTTTTAGTCAGTTTAAGTCTGACTGTCTCTGCCTGGGGTGGGGGGACTCATTTGATGATTTCGCAGGTCCACTCGCTACTCGCTAATCGCGGACGGTTGGACCGATGCCTATAAAGGCTGATCCATTTTCGGGTGACCATATTGCTTTCGCTACCGTTTTTGGTAATCGAATCAAGCGGATTTGTGATCGTAACTTTATTAATTCGGTGCCGTATTGTGAGATTTCTGATTGATTCCGTTGTGGGTTTTGAGACAATTGAATCATTGCTTTGGGATTCCACGGATTTCATTGTTTCGGCTGTTCGTTGTATTATGTTGCTAGGTTTTCTATTAACTCCACTAAGTAACCGAAACAAACTGGTTTAATTAAATAATTGTATTAAATTTGATTGCGACAAGGAATTAAAAAGGTTACGCGGCCCTAGAACAAAAGGGCAACTGAAGAAACAGTTTGTTTTATAGTCAGTACGAGTCTCCACAATGGGTGGGACCCTTCCTCTCCACCCAACCAAAGCAAGAAAACTTATTAGATGATTTCCCAAAAGCAAAAAAAAAGGTCCGAAATACCGTATTAAACGGTACATTTAAACAATAGTGCTTCAAATGTAAATCATTTCATTCAAGACCGAAAACTTTACCGGTAGAATTGTACTCAAAGTATTACAAATTCCAAATGGCTAGCCTCCCCAGCTTTGTAACATTTCATAACAAAATACCGCAAAAATATATAATTAAACCACAAAACTCAGGAACAAGATACAACAACAAGTCTGAAAGCTGAAATAAAAAGAAGATTTTTCAGCAGTAAAACATTAAAATGAGAGCTCAAGCCACAAGGGGCTTATCTAGTACGGAACTGAGATACTCCGGAATATGGACCTTTGTGAGGGGGGAAGGGGGATAAAAATACTTGGGACGAAAGCCTACTGTAGTTAAGGTAGGTATGTAAGTGTCAATATTTTGATAGATTTTTATGTATTTACGTCATCTTCTTTTCATTATCTTGTATCGGATTTGTGTTTTCAAGGAGGTTATTTGGCAAAGCATTCTTAGATAACTTAGCATTTTGTTAATAATTGGTACGGGGTACTGAGACGCTATTTGTAAAAAAAATGCAATGAGTAATAGTTTTTTTGAACAAAAAAACAATATCGTTATTATTTGAGTGATATTTACACAACAGATTTTTTTTGGCAAGGGATTTCATCAAATCAGTACTTCCACTCTAGGTGGAGCGGAACGTATTGTCGAACTTGACTGACTAAAAATCACTTAATACCTTCAGCTAATTACGTTCCAGAGCCGCTTTAACCTCTTAAGACAGTGTCGCGAAACAATAAGTTTTTTTTTTTGTGTAGTTAAATCATCAAGCTGAATTATTCTGTGTTTTATTGGAACTTATTACAAAATGTTTGCATACAAGTCTTTATTACACAACACCACAACAGTTTCCATCCATTAATACCCCCGTTAAACCAAGATACATATTGTAACAATCCCTCTTTATGGGAGCAATCACGCGGGGCTTATCTCCGCAGCTTACAAGGCAATATTGCTCCGTACTCCATCAACAAAAGGCAGTTGTGGGACAAAACAGTTCCGGGTAGTCTGTCTGTTTTCATGAGCATAGAAGTGACATAACATCACATGTTTTCATCACAACATCTTCGTGTAAGGATGAAATCCCTCTAGTTACAGAGTTATTAAGACGATTCTGAGAACTTCATAGGTCTCGGACAAGGCTTTCGACATCGAAAGTATAAGTCCAGGAGCCTTAGTCAAACAGCAGACGATAGTAGACGACAATCGTTATCGTTCATCAGTCACCAATACATTTTCAAATTTATACCCCAGCGCGTAAAGTTGAAAATCTATTGAAGTTCACAGATCGTTTTCGTTTGTTTGGTTCGTTATCGATCAGCAGTTTTAATAGATTTTCAACTTTACGCGCTGGGATATAAATTTGAAAATGTATTGGTGACTGATGAACGATAACGATTGTCGTCTACTGTCGTCTGCTGTTTGGCTAAGGCCCATGGTTTCCTAACGCTATGTTTCTTCGTCGATGTCCATAATTAATTTAGAGAAGTCATATTTTTATACTCGCCAGGATTTGAGTTCCTCAAGAGGTTAAAGCGGTTCAAAGAGTCCAGACAGACATTGTACAAAAGCTCTAGATCTAGTTTCTTAAGAGGATCCGGACACTATGTGCTTCAATCGACCCACCGCGTTGATTTGCGTGTTAGATGCTACTTGGAAACTCATGAATAAAAGATCCTCACATTATTTTTAAATCGTATTTCAAAATGTTTTGAAATACCGGCAAAGTATTGGCACACAATCTCAGTTGCGACTCGCTTCGCCTATATTTTAAGAGCAGCCTTAGTCCCAACAATAGTCTGGTGACGGGCGGGCATACCGCCTCAAATTGCTGCGAAATTGTTCAGACGCCCGAAATAATGGTTTCCTACGATTAAGTTCAGACACGCCGGTGACACGGAAAGTATTCTGTTTATTTATATTTTGTGACGGCGGACTAAATTATGAGAGAAAATTGCTTTATTGTACTTGACGGCTACTCGGTGGTAGGGGTCTTTAATTGTCTTTTTTTTTCTTGTGATGAATTGAGAGTTAAAAGCAGTGGTGATAATGACCCCGACTTACTAGTTGATGGTCGTGGGTTCGTTTTATGTTTATCTCATGGCTACTGCTCTCATAATAAGAAAAATATTGTAAAGAAATCAGCATGTGACATCTATCAAGAATAGAATAGAATAGAATAGAAAATCATTTATTCGATATAGGACACACACACAGAAATAATAAAACAATAAAATTAATTATACAATAACAATTTTGCTGAGCATGTCCACACCAAAAGGGTTACCAACTCAGCATAAGCTGGGCGAAAAACACCCAGCGCTGGTTTTCAGTTGGCACCACGCAGTGACACACGGACGAGGGTAGGCAAATAAAATAAATATTTAAATATTTTAATAAAAAAACAAATAAATGTGTGAAGGGAAAAGTGAAGTGTATTAAATACAATAAATAAAATCCTATCCATAATTATCATAGCATAAAAACGTGTGCGATAAAAAAAAATATATAAAAGTATTTTTAATAAAACACGCCTAGAATGACGCCACTAATGGCGCGGTAACCGACCAATAGGGAGCGCTGCTTGCGCCATGGCGCCAGACAGGCTCACAGAAATAAGAAACTCGCTGCCGTAGGTGCGACTAAAACTTAAAACTCCGCTTTTTGATGATAAAAATAAAGTGGTTAACAAATTCCTAACAGCAAAATTAGGACACAGTTAAAAATGGAAAGAGTAAAGGTGTAAAAGTGCAATCACACAGTTCCCGGCAACACAGACGCAGACCCAAACGAGCTCACCAGAAACAGCTCAGCTTGTAGCTCGCCCTTTCGTTACCCAGCATTAGGTACAATAATGGTGAGTCAAAGTTTAATCATTCAGATAAATACGTTTAACAAATAACATTCAAATTAATTACATTCAAAATTAAATTATATCTGTTTCATTAAAATAATTGTAAATTATAAAATTGGTGATTCTATCATTATAATGCAATAGCTGTTCTAGTACGAGAGCTAGGGCAGCATTGCTATTCGTAAATGAAGAGTGAATTAACTTAATTATTTATTATGATATTATACGTGATATTAAAATTCTAAATAATAATAAAATATACCATTCATATATTTTATTTATTTAAATAAATGATTTGTCAATATTAATATTTTCAAAATTAATTTGCGAACACAGAATAAAATGCTTAAGTCTGATTTTAAAAGTATTTAAATTGTTTAGGTCCCTAATCGGTGGAGGAATATTATTCCAACATTTGGAGGCTGCGTAACGAAAACTACCTCGAAAAGCTGCAGTACGGTGATGTGGGGTAGCCAGCTGTTGGGCGCAATGCCTGGCCTTGCGCTGCCGGTGATCATTTATCCACGCCAGCTTAGAGTAAAGGTATGACGGACATTTATACTTGATGACGCCGAAAAGAAGACAAGCTAAGTGCAGTTTCCGACGTGACTTCATTTTTAAAATGCTGTGTTTGTTCAAAAACGGTGTAATATGGCTCCTTGGTGGGACGTTAAAGCAAAATCGAGCACAGGCATTTTGAACTCTTTGAATAAGTCTAACGGTAGGAGCTATCAACCCGAATGGGCTTGTGTGGTGGTCTACAGCCCTCTCCTTCTCATAGAGGATCGAAGAAGACGAAGCTAACTTATCTTTCCAAAGAGTAATGTGGATTCTTTATGGCCGATACCTATGCCAGGCTGACTGATCCATTAAATGATAAAAAATAACACATTCCTTTCACACGTCAATTCCACAAAGGTGATAAAGATTTCGCGACGGCGACGTCTGTACTTAATGTCACAAGTAATGAGATTTATAAACGTTAAAAAAAGAGTATGTAAGCATGTTCATCCCTTGAGAAATAGCAAGAGAATTCAAACAGAAAAAAAATTACATAATTCAAAACACATAACCTAAAAAAATCACCCATTAAACCTGGTGATATCCCAAGAGAAAAACATCAGTGACACGAAAAAAAATGTCTTTTGTTCACCCCCGTTTTTCGATTTCACCCCCCTGAGGGGGTTGTCAGGCAAATTTATGTGGCACCGATTAGTTGAATGCTTTTTAAATCGGCGTTGTTGGGTAAGTTACGGTTTTAGATGGTATCAGCTCTTTGAGATGGATTGTCAGTGTTTATTTTAAGGTATGTGTTGTGAAAGATAAGGGTACGTAATCTTATTTTTTTCAATTTGTTACTTATAACGTAGGATCTTTGAAAAAGAACACCAACTAGGAGAATCCTGTTTTACTTTCATTAATTATGTTTAGAGAAGAAAAAAAATCAGTAGTGCTTTTCAATAGTCAAACTATCACAAAAAAAAAATCCATCAAACAATTTGTATAATTATATACCACTTAAATTAAGTCTTTACTACTTTTTAGACTATCACGGTTAATTTCACAATTTAAAATGTCACTTACAGGATATCTTCCGTGATTATTAATTGTTTTGAGTTCCCGATATTTCGACGCTTTTCGACATTTTAAATTGTAAGTCTTTACTGTTTATAATTCATATAAAAATATATACTAGATTGTTACTACTTTTATAACATTAAAAAAAAAATATTTTCAACAACAATTCATGAACAAGAATTTTTGATTTGATCCTAAGTCACTATGCCCCATTGTAGCTATTTCTTAAACAAACAAACATTAAGTTACTATTCAATTTGTTTAACAAATATTTAGCATACCAACAGCCCTTCCCAATTAATATTTGATTAAAACAAAACAATGACGCAAGTCCTTTTCTCTTAAATGGGGTTAGAAGGTCGCCTTAATCTTGGAGAAGTAAAAAATGATGGCGGGGGCCGTCAGTGGGACCCGACGTGGACGGAATTGGGGGAGACACTTTAATGAAAACCGCTTACAAAATACTGACACAAGAAACATTTTAACCGAAGTACAAGTAACTGTTAAAGGTAGCGTGAAGAAGGTTAAAGACGTTTTTCTAATCTAGATCATCATCATCATCAGCCGGAAGACGTCCACTGCTAAACATAGGCCTCCCCCTTAGACCGCCACGCCGAACGACAATTCGCCACTTGAATCCATCGGTTGCCCGCGACTCGATGTCGTCGGTCCACCTAGTGGGAGGCCTACCTACGCTGCGTCTTCCGGTCCGTGGTCGCCACTCGGGAACCTTTCTTCCCCATCGGTTGTCAATTCTACGAGCGATGTAGCCTGCCCATTGCCACTTCAACTTGCAAATTTTACGAGCTATGTCTTGTCTGATCAATATCACAATATACTAATCACAACATAATACTTAGTCCCTCCTATCAGCTCTGTTCCTATCACAGAGAGGAGGCCTGTTCCCCAGCATTGGTAACATTGCAAACTGATTATGCTTAGACTGATATACCTAACTAACCGAAATATTTCAGTATGAACCTTCTATTTTGTATTTTCTTCACTACAATGTGGATGTATTTTTTTATGTTGTTTTAGACGAACATTGGAGACGTTTAAAAGCAAATTAAACTGGAATTAAAAGACGATATTTTTAATGCTCTCTCGTCTTGTCCGCTGTTTAGTGCCCGGCTTTCCAAAGGAGTGTTATCAACTTGTATTTTTGTGTTTGGAAAGTTTCTGTTTTAAAAAACAGCAGAATTTTCTTGATATATCGAATCAGATTGACTCAATTATAACAAAGAGAGAGAGTAAGTGAGAGAGAAGAGTAAGAGTACTTTATGCAGTCTGCTCTTATTTATGGGATAAACTATTATAAGGTCCTCCCGCCGTGTGAGGAGCGGAAGAGCCTGTCAATCGTACTGCCTAAAAACATCCATATTTGAAACGGTTACCCGTTGGGGCTCACGGCTTCAGCAGTTTGTTTAGACAGACCTGCAGTATCTACTTATGCACTTAAAAATATCTGTAATTATTTTATCTGCCTTTGGTTTTATACCTACTTAAAATGTAATGTGAATGGTAGAAATCTAAGGTATTATAATTCTCAGCATATATTTGTAAGCTGGGCACGCCGCATTCGCGGCGGTAAGACCCCTCTTTAAGGAGTGGTTGGATAGGCGTCACGGCGTCCTGACCTACCGCATGACGCAGGTCCTCGTCGGGCTCGGATGTTTCGGGAGGTACCTGTGACTGATGAGGAAGGAGGAAACGTCTGGGTGTCACCAATGCAAGGATTGACCGGAGCATACGGTGCAGGACTGCTTCGCTTGGGCAGAGCACCGCCGCGTCCTCACGACGACGACTCATTTGATGGTTTTACCACGACAAAAAAAAGAATATACTTATCTGGTATAATAAGCCGTAATACTGGAAACAATAAACTTTATTCTATTTTATAGAATTGTTGGGTTATTAGCATTAAAACCGCAATGTTTAGACTCATTTGTAGCAAGAAATATGTTGTAAGTTAACGATCTGTATGTATCCTATTTGGAGATAGTCCAAATGGGACAATAACCTAGGGGAACAGGCTAAGAGGAAGATTGTAATGACCTTAAATTGAATTCTAGACTTGAGGTTCCGCAGTGAGACGATGATTCGGAGGCTGAAGCCATCTCTGGAAAATGCACGGTTGATGGCATTGGTTAATACAATTTTTATAATGTATATACTTAAAGTTGATCTCTGCCTAAGTCCTTGAGGATATCATGCTTTTTATTTGCCTCGTAAAAACATTATATTATTATGACTCCTTCTAGTGCAGGGCAAGAGGGACTGTCAGACTTGTACTGACTAAAAATCCACGGTGTTCTTCACTAGCCCTTTACGTTCCAGGGTCACGGTAATGAGATAAGTCCTCCGACCCCGGCAGGCTTTTGCCCTGTAGAGGGAGGCCCCGTCATCATGCCCGGGTCGACAGCGCCTCGTGATCTACGCGCGCCTCAAAGAGCGTCAGCATGATGACGCTCATTGAGGCGCGCGTGGATCAGGAGGCGCTGTCGACCCTGGCATGGACCATGGTTGCATGCCCGCGCCTACGGTGGCCGGACATCGTCTTGCAAAGGAAAACATGCTTAAAGATTTATAATATGTTTTTAGAAATTTCCTTTTTATCCAAGCAAGAGGATAGTTTTTAGATCCTTATAACTTACTACTATATTTGTGAGCTTAAGTTTCCTGTATAAATCACACCGTAACTGCGAACTAATCCTTAATTTCACATACACAGCGTTCGCAGATCCCCAAAAGATTACTCGGCGAGAAAAACTTATTCCAAGTTACTTTTGTGAAACACACAATTTTAAACCCTCCTGCTTTCGACATTAAAGTGCTTTTAGTGTAGTACGGTAAAGTTATTTAACTGGTATTACACAAGTCTGAAATACGTGGTTCAGTTGAAGTTTTTCGGGAAAATGCACGCCAAGGGACATGTTTTGAAACATTTATAGTGAATGTAGAACGAAAATTTTGTATGTAATTGGTTCAGTTTTGTGAAGGAGAACTGGCCTGTTGGTCTAGTGGTTAGCGACCCTGCCTATCATGCCGCGTATCGTGGGTTCGATTCCCATCCAGGACAAACGTTTGTGTGATGAGCATGATCATTTGTTCTGTGTCTGGCTGTTTATCTATAATATTTAGAAATATATAAGTATGTTTATCAGTTGTCTAGTACCCATAACATAAGCTCTGCTTAGCTTGGGACTAGATGGCGATGTGTGATAGTTGTGGAATATTATTATTATTATAACTTTGCGAGAAGATCAAAAACCAAAAACCTGTATTCTTTGATGTGTATACGATAGAATCATACTTTTTTCCTTTCTCCCGGCCTGGGCGAAGCGAATGGAAATCCATTCCGATTCTTTGGTTGCTTGCGTTCCAGGACTACAGGCCTCTTTTAAGACAGTTCTATGAACCCAGCAGGCGTTTGGCCCTATAGGAGCTTCATCAGCTTTCTCCGTGGACTACTACATGGCGTCGACCCGGGCCTAGTCCTTGACCGGACGGCGAGCTACATCAGCCAACCTTTTAGGGATAAAGGCATAACGTTATTGTGTTTAGAACTATAAATTCGTGATTCAGTTAACTTAAACAAATTTAATTGACCTTAAATCCTTCACTTCTAAACAGAACAATACCCTACTTCCATACTAATAACCCAAGTTCCTTGTCCTGAAACAAAATAACGTTTAGAACAATACTTATTTAGTAGGTAATTGTAGTAAAAACCAACAGTTTTGCCGCATTGCACAAAACGTTAATTGTTTGTTTACACGCAAACTCTTCTATTGTTATTAATAAAATATTGTTATTATAACTTTTAATTATGATTATTATTATAACTTGAGCGAGTTTTTTATCGTGGTAAAATCATCAAGTGAGAACTCCTACACAGGACGGGGCGGGAGGGACTGTCAGATTTGTACTGACTAAAATCCACGGTGATCCTTCAACAGCCCTTTCATCAGATTTATGGTGACCTATTGAGTCAGTCCTGGAATGGAATCGGGCAGGTCACGTCAGCCGCATAGAAGATGAAAGCTAGCAAAATGTCTCCACATAATAGTTGCCGGAAGATGTACATCAGCGCCGATGCCGGCCCAAAAGAGGTGGCAAGATAACAAAGGCGTATATACCTATTATGATGATTGTTTTTGGGGGAAAGGGGAACCCACTGGCAGTGGTATTCCTCTCCAGAGCCTTACCAGATCCTGTCGCAGCCCAACGCCAAACAGGTTTTACCTTCCTGAATAATCTAGCTACATCTTAGGCCTGATCTTTTTTTCTTTACTAGATTGATGCCAAAGAGCAAACAGGAAAAATATTTGTCAGTCTTTCGGGCTCATTCTAGTGACAATTTCCAAAAATCTAAGAATGACCTTCAGGATCAACGGCCTTACCATGCTTTCTAATCCCCGGAGAGGTCTCGCAATAAAATGGTAGGGTTCCTTATCAACGGATCAACCTCGACAATCGTTACTTAACATTGACCAATCGACCCTTTCGGCTTTGAACCCCTGAAAAGTTCAGAAGTAATATCGGGATATTATCTTGGACTTTTAACCTTGGTTCTTACAAAGATTAGGTCACATTTTCTTTACACGTGTGTGTCATGAAAGGAGTTTTATTCTGAATTGGGTTTTGCTCGTGATTTCTCTCATTTCGCTTCATTTGTCCACCTTTAGAGAGACAACGGACAACCGCCTCCAGGATCCTAAGTTTCTCTAATACCTAATATCTGAACCAGGGGGGGTATTACAACGTCTTAAAACCAGGCTTATTCCGGCGAGTGAAAGTGATAGAGCTATGCAAGTCGTGTAGCGCCATCTCAACAAGCAACAAGCCTGGTTTAAGACGTTGTAATACCCCCCTAATTCAGCGGCTACCGTCGAGTTCGCTGTTAGTTGAAGTTTTTACTTAGTCTCACTTGTTCAAAATCGGTCATATTATAACTATGTAGTATCTGCTATAATTATGATGAATGTGTCATATGGAATCTGTCAAAAGTAGACTAAATAGTTTAAAGCAGGTCGCGGGACTTAACCCATTACCGTGACCCCAGTACATAAAGGGCTATTGAAGGACACCGTGGATTTTAGTCAGTACGAGTCTAACATTCCCTACCACCCTGCCCAGGGTGGGAGGACTCATTT
Organism: Agrotis ipsilon; assembly: GCA_028554685.1. Classification (NCBI taxonomy): domain Eukaryota; kingdom Metazoa; phylum Arthropoda; class Insecta; order Lepidoptera; family Noctuidae; genus Agrotis; species Agrotis ipsilon. The sequence continues at coordinate 14,019,449 of CM052969.1, read as the reverse complement.
GATGACTTTACTAAGCAAAAAAAAAATGTTTAATGCATGAAAAAACTTCTCCTGTCGTGGCAAAACCTCACTATCCGGACTTATCCGAATTGGCTCGTATTAGACAAAGACAAAACAAACAACACAAAAGTATGACAAGGAGAGAGACATAGCAATCAGTACCGGGTGTCAGTTACAAACAGTGCGTATTACTCGCTATTCTAATTAGTTACTGCCAGGGACAGCTAAGATGGACTGAATTGTTAGGATATGAATAACGGCACTTCATGAACACGACATGACTTGCACAATGGCTGACTCATAGGTGCCTGCTATGAGTGTCGCTGGTTCGATCCCCAGAAGGAGCAATAAAATTAAAAAATGGCCAAAAAAAAGAGATATTGTTGTTGTTATGGTCTGGCTGTGTGTAAATGCAGTCACGATACAAGAGAAATTCAAAGTTTGAGACATCTTTTAATAGGTGCGTCCACACAAAGCGGGCAGCCTCGTGAGGAATTGCCGCGCGAAGCAGCTCGGTTAGTGTTGACGTGTCTCGGCTGAGGCAAGCGAGCGCGCTGTCCCGTCCAGTGTCGGCTTTTGTTTTGCTCGCGTATATTTTAGCAGCAAATGCTTCGCGAGGATATTGCCTCGCGAGGCTGCTCGCTCTGTGTGGACGCACCTATTAAAAAAATCGGATTGTCAAATTATCTACATTCCGACAATGAATTAACATAATTCTATTGCCATGGAAAATTAACACTTACACCTCTTAAGCATGGCTCAGATTCCAGTGTTTATTGCTCTCAGTGACTCATAAAGTCCCGAACCTATTGAGTGAAAGCCTCAAATAGCTATAGAAATCCACACTAGCAATACAAATGCTCCATAAATACTAGTGAGAATTCCTCCCGGACTTTGAACACGAGCGGTGCCAAATTCCTTGCGGAATTGACACTGGGGTGCCGGCAGTTCATAACTATTCAGATCTATTCCAGTAAAGTTAGATTCGCTGTGGTTTGCCACAGAGTAACTATAAAACAGTTGGTCAACTTTGATTTTCGGAGTGATTGTTGTTATACTGTCGGATTTAGTAACTGTGTCTATTTTGTGTAATCTGTGTGTTTGTTATTTTCATTTAAATCATCATCATCTTGATCCTGATCTGGGTGGGAGGACTCATTTGATGATTTTACAACGTAAAAACAAAACTTATTCCTGCACTACTATTATACTAATTCAAAAGTTTTGATTGATGGATTTTTGTTACTTAGTCACACCAAAACGGATGAATGGATCTGAATGTTTGCTATAGAGATAGACTGTAGTTTGTGCTAACACATAGTAATAAGTTCTCTTGGGACAATGACTAAACTTCACGCAAGCAGAACCAGGGCCCCGGGTCGACGGTGCGTCCTGTTCGACGCGCGCCTCAAAGAGTGTTAGCATAATGACGAAGCCGTCTCAGAGGGCCAAAGCCTGCCGGGGTCGCGGGACTTATTCCATCACCGTGACCATTAGGGCTATTGAAGGAACATAAAGGGCTATTGAAGGACACCGTAGATTTTAGTCAGTACAAGTCTGACAGTAGGGGTGGGTGGACATTTGATGATTTTACCACGCAAAAAAAAACAAAACCAGTGGCAAACGCTACTAACAAATAATATAAAGCACTTTCCTTTACACGTCCAATGACCTTTGCCGCCCGCAACTGTTTTCGCGTTCTCGAACTTTCTTTCTTTCTTTTAACGTATTTTTTCATAAATCTACAGTTTCGGGAGCGGTAGGGGGCGCGGTTTCGAACCAACATGGCTGAGTCTTACGTCATGATCATTTTTCATTTGAACTGCCGCCCAAGTCGCTATCGAAGTTTTGTTATTGCCCTCCGATACGAGAGATTTGGACGATATCACGCCGATTGGGGAAACGGTTTGTTAAAATAATATTTAATTTTATTTGGTTTTTGGGATCAACGTGTTTTTATTTTCTTGTCTTGTTTTCTGCTTAGTAGCCTAATCAACCTACTATCTCACTGTTAATCAAATTCTCGGAAGTATTTTTCAACAACACAATTTATTGAAATCAAATAATGAAGTAAAATTTAGAGTATATTACAAACTGCAATAAGCTTGCTTTGCTGAATTAGTTTTATTCCATTTCAATACATTTCTAAAACAATAATTCTATTATTAACTTATCGTAAAGATTCCAATCAATTTATTAATTACCAATTGTTAAAAATCGCATGCTGACGCCCTTTAAAATTCAAACATAAAAATTAACATTCCTTGGAAATAAATACCAATTTATTAACAAAATATAATATTCATTACAACGTTATCGCGTGTAAAACTAGAACAAACAAGATCACGCATTGAAAATAAAACACGACAAAATAAAATAAAATATTTATAAAATTAATTTTTGAAACCATTAAAAATTCCGTTGCCCTAGTTGGTTAAGATCGGTGGGCCGATATGTTGGGCCTCAAGTTCATACGAGCCAAAACGAAATAGTTTTTAATTGTAATCATGCACGCGAGTGTAATAAAATGCGCTGTTTCAACGCCTACTTTTTAAATGAATACTGCGTAGTTATGAGACCGTAAGGCTGAGGCTACACTGCAGGCGGATCGCGTAGTGGCAAGTGATTAGTTGTCGATCGCTTAGATTACATCTTAGTGAACCAACGCACTGCAATATCAAAGAATTAATTAATTCAAATAACTAGGTCTTTATGAATTAAACAATGTATAATAAGCGCAGCCACATTGCTCGGTTGATGTTACGCGAAGTACCTACTTATAGCAAAAAGATACGTATCACTCCATTTGCCGCTAAGCGTGCCACTTTCTGTGTAGTCGAAGCTTATATGTTATGTCTCTAAGGCCAGAAAACTTTTGTTTGTGGGCATTTGATTGTAAATAATGGAAAAACGCAATATTTTGTTTAGGTAATCAAGTATTATTTAAAGATTTTATAATTATTACAGGCTTTCTAAGGTCGAGATTATTTGAAACTTGTAGTGGTCCGCGTGTATGAGATCAGTTAGGGCTCCACAGACAGGAACCTTGTACAATTTACTTACTATTTGATAATCACATTCTAATAACAAAGAAAGTGACAATTTTTAACCTAAAGATGACATCTCAAAAGTTCAGAGATCTGGCAGAATTTATTTCTAAACTAGAACAGATACAAACGATATATCTACCTTTCCAACAATAATATTTAGTTTGGTTATAAATCATCTTCTAGATAATACCTCATTTAATCCAAAAAATCTAAAAACTACCTATAGATAAGTATCAAGACCTCGAAAATACATAAACAACGTGACCTCCACTAGGAAAACAATATGTCCACAAAAATTCCGTCGCGTGAGCGTTGCGTCGCTGCCAACGGTTCCGCAAACAAAATTCGACCTTTGGCACCATATGTGCGAGAGTTTCCACGTAAAATTACCATAATTATAGGATAGATAGAATTGTTTGTTTCTCCATTAAAAAAACGCCACTGCGTGTGGAGGCCTCATCACAAATGATGGACCTCTTACTCTTTGTGCAACTCCATCTTCTCTTTGAAAACCCGACCTACGTTGACGGTGAGATTCCTAGTAGGTAAGTTCTAAGCGATCGAGAATTTCAGGCGTGTTATTATTTTTATTTTTTATGTATTTATTTGGTATCATTATCATTAATAAGAAAAACGTGTGTTTAGTCGAATGATAAAATTAATTTCAGATAAAATAAAATAAATATTATTAGGGAGTACATACATAAAGTTTATTTTAAAAAATGTTGTACCTAAATCAATTTTGAAAACATCTTACGAATAAATATTAAATCTGAACATGAAAATTCTATGCCATAAAGATACTTCACAATAACGAATCCAAAATTTTTGTGTGGGCAGGTAACCGGCCAGTAGGTGTTAAAATATGGGCTCATAAAAGCTTCACAGAAAATATCATTTCAGGAAAACTTGGACATATACCTATAGCCAATATCTATTCCATTCAAGAGGGATTGACCCAGTTTACTATGATCAATATTTGGTTCGATTTACGATGTTTAAACTCTAAGTTACGAGAGTGCGTGCGTCAGGGCACTCCGTATTTACACTGACACACCTTGATGATATCATTCGGTGAGAAAATGTACATGGAAATACAATTACTTAATTCTACAACTGTATTATTTTCAACTATGATGTCAGACTGTATATTTTATTAGATTTAGGTACATTCATAGACATTTGACTGGCCTGTTGGTCTAGTGGTTAGTGACCCTGACTCTTAGCTTGGAACTAGATGGCGTTGTGTGATAGTAGTAGAATATAAAAAAAAAATTAGTAGGTTGGTGTATTTAAATAATGATGCTTGTTTTTATACACTTTATGCAACGATGCCTATAACCAAAAAAATTCTATTGAAAAAGTATTAAAATCGGATTTTTTAACAAACTAGCGGCCCCTCCCGGTTTCACACGGGTGGACAAGTGGACACAAAAAAAAATCGTCCTCTATAACCTGGTCCTGATGGTTACAAACATACCAAAAAAAGAATTAGCCGAATCGGATCGGTTATAGATAGAAGATAGATACAAAAAAGTGTAAAATAACTTTTCCTTCGAAAGTCGGTGATTATGTATTTATTTTGTAGACATGCTTTTTTTTCGCTTAATCTCAAAATAAGATAAATAATTACCTAGAATCCTAAAAATAAACCAAATGCCATTTTTTCGCATCTTGGCAGCGGTATTACAATTACGGTACCCTAAATTGAATATCACCATGATTTGTGATTACTTATACTAAAAGTTTTTCTCGGAAAATATAAGGAAAAATATTTAATAGAAGGACGCAGTAGCTTGAATTTTGATGCAGTTGGCGGTTCTCCAAACTTTGAAGACCAGTGACAAAGACCCTCGGTTCTTCTTAAATCCTAACTTGAATGCGCAAGTTACTGAAACTTTGTGAGGTCTTAAGTAACTGGTTGATGGAACTTTATAGTCGTATGGAACAAAATACTCGGTATAGCCGCTGTGGCTTTGACAAGGAAGGAGGTTCAGGTTACTTGAATTCTAGTACAAAGACGTCGGTTTGCTTGTTAATTGAGTGACGTGAACTGTGCAATGGAGTAGCGGCTGCCAACCTTTTTGAATATCCATTTCAAGTTTCAATACATTCGTCTATAAAGATATTATGCTGAAGTACGATTATTAATTGTAGTCAGTAAAATGACAAGTGCAACTGTCACTGGTACTATGAAATTTAGTACATTTCTATAGTGAACAAATGTCATTTTACTGTCATTTTACTGACTACAAATAATAATCGTTCTTTAGAGAAATTGTACATTCTGCAATTACGATAAGTAGCCCCTTGCAAGAAAAGCCAATAAAATAGGACGTTTTGGATATAACTAGACTCGTCATTACGAATTAGCTGAGTTCAAAGAAGCTTCGGAACAAGGTACCACCCACAGCACAGTCAAAAAACGAGGAAGGAAGTAAAATATCTTTAATTACTGTAGCATCAGAAGTGACAAAATCTAGATATACTGAGTACAAGGCCCGGGGGGTTTATTCTGCTGGGACAAAGGACACCGTGGCCCTGTGATACAAAGGCAACTAAAGGAACAAGTTGGTTTTTAATCAGTCAAGTCTGAAAGTCCATTCCCTCCAATTGCACTTACAATTGATGAAGTGCCAATAAAAATCTGTCACTGAAAATAACTTCGATAAGCAATATCATTAAAATCTGACCTTGCAGTGCACAATATTTTGACAAGAAATTACTTCCCGACTTCTTACCATCGCGTGGATCACTTTAACACCATAAACGATGTTAGAAAACACCATTAAAGAACTACGACCTTCCCACCTTTGATTATAATCATAATAAATCAAAACAAAACCGGTATTTGCACGCAATCGTCATGATCGTTTAGAAATAAGCATTCATGCGCGAAGTTCAACACGCATTTCAAGAGCTTGTAGTTATTGTTTGTGGGTACAAACGCCAGCACATCAACCTACTGAAATTGTCTTCAAACTGTTACTTCACTCATGCTTCAAAATTGAGTCATAAGATAAAATACATACATTGAAAACGAACTCGTAACATTAAAAAAATCACCAAAAATAAGCTGTATATTACGTTTCCTGAAAAAACATGCTTTTATAGTTAATATAAAAGTGTTTGACGACTTCAATAAAAGCGTCCAATAAAGTCCAGAGAGGCCTGTTATAGTTACAGGATACATAATAATATAATACTTTGAGGTCGGAAATATGAGCATTATAACTTTCATATCATGATGATAAAAAATATTATAGGTCGTAATCCAAGTGATATACAATAATGTATAATATTTCTGGCTTTTTTTTATTTCAGTAATATTAATATTCCACAACTATCACACAACGCCATCTAGTCCCAAGCTAAGCAGAGCTTGTGTTAGGGGCACTAGACAACTGATAAACATACTTATATATTTCTAAATACATACATATTATAGAAAAATTACACCCAGACACAGAACAAATGATCGTGCTCATCACACAAACATTTGTCCTGGGTGGGAATCGACCCCACAACCCCCGGCATAGCAGTCAGGGTCACTAACCACTAGACCAACAGGCCTGTCAGATAAGAGAACCAGCAGATGGCCTACTTGTTTGATGCTGAAGAGCTTCTGGCAACAATTCAAAAGCCATATTTGTTGTAGTGACCCAGTGGGTTCACTGATGACAGCATCGGGTCAAGTGTTGTAAGACCTTGGTTCAAACCCGAGCATACATTGTGAAATATTATGTATTTTAGCACTATTACTTCAAAACGGTGAAGGAAAACAGCATGAGGAATCCAGCATGTCCTGGAGCCAAATATTCGAAGACATAATTATGACACCTGCTAATCCGCACTGGGCCCGCATGGATTATGGCCCACTTCCCCTTATAGAAACGAATCCAGGCAAATAAATTTGTATAATTTAAATCATATAAATCACACAAAGTAATGTGCCTGGCAGGTTCGAACCCACGACGATGACTCATAATTTGGGGTCGATACTGCTGGCCCACAACTGCTCTCTATTCTTTATAATAACCAATAGATTATTATTAACTAGCGACCCACCCCGGCTCCGCATGGCTGCCATCTCTACTACATAAAAACATTCCTCTTGAATCACTCTGTCTCTTAAAAATACCGTATCAAAATCCGTTACTTACTTTTAAAGATTAAGCATACATGGGGACAGGATGCGCGAAGCGACTTTGTTTTATAATATGTAGTGACGTAAGCATAATATTCTGTGTCTGTTATGCAGACACAGAATATTATGCTTACGTTTTAAATGAGAAAATAACCCAATAAATAAGTTCAATCTGTACACGAACGTTTGACCTTTCGCGTAACATATCAATCACATCATTCATTGTATTGATTGATACACAACAAAGTTTGACAGTGTTTCAAATTATGTGTTTATACCGTGGGTGTAACTGCCTAAAGAAGTTATTGAAAGTTAATTTTGAAAATAACTTTACAGACTGGGGACATAAATACATTATTTTGATTGGTCACTTTAGTTTCTAATTTTCGAAAGGATTGTATTATTTTGGGGGTGTCAAAATTTCATAAATTACTTGATAGTAATGAAAACTACACATTACTTAAATAAAAATGTTATTGGGTAAACCGCGTGCAAATCAAACCCACGAGACTTAACACCGTAACAAAAAATATCATATGTGTTAATTCAGTTAATTGACACTGTATTGAAACTGTATTGAATTTCATTCAATTATATTCAGTAGTCTATATAGGTGTGAAAGAGTAACAAACAAACATCCATCCAATCCATATTTCTAAACTTTCAGATTTTTAATATGAAGAAAGATTTCATTCGTAACTCTTTCTTTAATTAAAATAAATACATTAAATTTAGTTGGAGCTTAATCATGCTGGCGAAAATATGCTGCCTTTGGTCTTTCATAATGTCTATCACATTAATACTACTCAACATAAAACTCATATCTCCCACACGAAATCGTAACTCAAAACTGAATTAATTTCATTAAAATAATTACCTCAGTATAACTTTTAAATATTACATTTAAGAGCTCTTTACTCAAAACCCAGTTTTAAAATTGAGGGCACTAAAGAAACATTAATGCTAAATTCATTTTAATTGCATCTCCAACTTGCTACGGCGTAGCGGCGTAGCGCTACGAGATGGCTACGAAGTTCGTAGCCGTCGCAGTGAATGGAGTAGTTATAAAGTTAAAGATTTGATATTACTTTGGAGGTAATATGGGACACGTTATATATTAGATTAAATGAAATTTTGTAGGTAATTTTGTCTAACTAGATATTTTGTTTATACGACAGATCCCATATAGGCCTTTCTCGACAGAGGGCGATCCGTTCCGGCAATACGATCTGATCACATATTATGATCTATGTAACCTATGGATGTAGATGTGTACATATGTGCCTTCTCAATGCCGGCGTCAGCATTGCGTTCAGCCTTTACATAGATCGCATCGCTAGACCGTGCCGCCGGGACAGATCGCGCTCCGTGCGTAAAGGCTCAAAATAAGCAGAAAAATGGTCTTCAATGATTTATGGAAATAAATAAAATAATCATTCACATGAATTATTTTTTGTTTTATGTCCTGACTATTTATTATAAATGAGAAAGTGATTCTGTCTTTGCGTCGCTTTAAGGCCCTTCTATGCGGCGGGCGCGAGGGAAAAATAGGTATTGAAGCGCTACTCACACAGCGATAGACGCGGTCGACCCACTCACACACACATCTTTGAACGCATAGAGTGTTCAAGTAGCAGTAAGCGCGTACCCAACAAATTAATATTTCTATCTTCTATAATAATTTCGTGCAGGGCTACGGTAGACTCGATCGAAAGCTAGCCTGAATAATAAAACATTAAAAAATAGAGATTTCGAGTCGACAACATATATACGCAAAATTCGGATTGTCGAGTATTTTGTAAAATTGTAATGATTTTCTTACAAGACAGATCGCAGCCGCCATTTTTGACATCGGTTATCATGTTGAGAAGTTTTTATTTTTTCTCTTTATTTTCGGCCAGTGTCATGTGGTGTATTATGTAGTTACTAAACCTCCTTAGAAAAACCTATAAACTAAAACCCCCCTGCCTCGACAAGTTTAGTGCGGCGGGAAGAGCTCCGGCGATCTCAGGGCGATAATATGGAGGGAGCGACTGTCGCAACAGAGGTCCGGGCACGCCGCGATGGCGGCGTTAAGACCCCCGGTAAGGTTGGAGGAGTGCCTAGATAGGCATCGCGTCTTGATTTACCACCTGACGCAGATCCTCACCGGACACGGAAGTTCCGGATGTGGAGGTACCTGAAGAAACACCTGGGTGTCACCACTGTGTCGATCGGCCGGAGGCGGACACAGTGGAGCATACGGTGCAGGATTGCACCTCACGACCCAGCCGCAGTTCGGCCAACAGGCGCGGGCGTGCGGGCGGCGACTAATGGGCAACTCGCTCTCTGATCATGGAACATGCCCGGGTCGACGGCCCGTTGTGTTCCACGCGCGCCTCAAAGACTGTCAGCACAATGACGGGGCCCACCTTTGTGGGCCAAAGCCTGCCGCGGTCGTGGGACTTATGAGTTACCGTGACACCTACATTTAGATGTGTATTATGTATGACACACGTTTCACCCGAGCGAAGCCGGGTTTTCATCTAGTTGAAATATATATTTATCTAAACTTGTTTTGTTTGGTTGACGGCTAATCTAAGGAGCTAGTTGGAATTCAAAAATTCTTTTTGCGATGGGTTTTTGCTATCATGCAATTTAAAAAAAAACAGGTGCAAGCAATTTTCGACTTTATGGACATTAATGCAAACACCGGATTTTAATGAAGGAGCAATGTTAGCTAACGAGAATATGAGGAAAACAAACTAAATTTTAAATGTCAGTAAAGTCGAAAATCGCGTGAACCTTTTTTTTTACTTGCTTTCGTTGAGTAAGTTTAAAAAACAGGTTCAAGCAATTTTCGACCTTATTGACATTTACGCAAACACCGGATTTTAATGAGGATCAATGTTAGCTAACGAGAATGTGAGAAAAACAAACTAAATTCTAAACGTCAATAAAGTCGATATCGCTTGAACCTGTTTTTTTTTAACTTGCCGTTAGCAAAAAGTATCATCCATCACAAAAAAAAAATTTCAATTCCAACTACCTGTACAAACATGCAACTACAAATTTTTACAATGTACAATTTTGTTTTATTTTCAATTTTTGATTTCCAACCACTGTGCGCACCTCGCACATAAGTCTTGTGTATGTACACGCCACTTAGCCGCGTAATTTTTTGGTAAAAAGCGACGTGCTCTCACCTTGAAATCCTGCGGACGACTGAGCTCTCCGATTCGATCTCGAACCAATGCCGGATAAAATATTCCGCCATAGTAAAATGTATGGAGATTTTCGGCCTCAAAATTCAGTTACTTTACGAATTTTTTACGCGAAAAATATACAATGTTTTGAAAAACAGACACATGTAGACAGTACACCGGTCTTTGTTCTCTTTATTTATGTATAATATTAATTAGTTTTCTGCTTATTTACGCCAAAGTTATGGAAATACGGCAGTGCTTTTTACGCGTTTTTAGTGATTTTCAATATTTTTTTTAACAATTCCAGCCGGGTTTATCCTCAATCCGATATTTGTAGACCCTGGGGGAACTCTTAAGCTACCCAGACCTTTTTTTTCGTGGCTATTGTTTTAAGTTTTATACATAAACTTATGGAAATGCCATAACACTTTTTGCTAGTACCGATCCTTAATGACAAAACAAGGATTAAAATATTTAACACACAACTTTATGTTCTCACTATATAAACTTGTGTATTAATTTCCAACCTTCACGCAGGCGGATCCGTAGGCAAAAGCTAGTTAGAAATAATACATAAATTACACAAAAGCACAGTCATCACTGCCTTCGTATTTATTGGAAGTCATAAATAATTGAGACAGCCGAAGTTGTCACAGAGAGTGTTTCTTGATCACTCAGTGCCAATCACAGTAATTGACTGGTTCAATGAGAGTCAATTAGGGCAATTATTTCGGTAGTAAAAGTTTTTTAATTACATCAAGATATAGACTGGAAAACAGACATTTCGTTGAACTTAGAACACAATCATGCACAATCTTATACATGTATGTATACACAGTATACACTTTACTTCTTTTTTTATCGTGGTTAAATCATCAATGAGTCCTCCTACCCAGGGCCCGGCAGGAGGGATTGTCAGACTCGTGCTGATTAAGATCCACGGTGTTCTTCATTAGCTCTTTATTTTCCAGGGTCACGGTAATGAAATAAATCCTGTGACCCCGGCAGGCTTTAGCCCTCAAGAGGCCTCGTCACAGGCCCCGTCATCTTGCTGATGCTCTTTGAGGGACACGTGTAATACTTAAAGCATGTAGTATTCAATTATTTCGATACTGATCTTGGTTAATACATGCCGACGGTTGTCAATGAACTTAGCGTAATATAATCACTGACCCATGTAGGCGGACATTAGCAAGTTAAATTGACAGTAGGCAGTTCCAGTAGCAATACAGATTGCCATATGTCTACAGGGTTACTTGAAGTACGAAAAGCAACCTTATTACTGTGACATAAAGTCTATAATGTTCAAATTGGTGCAATTGATCACGCATTGTACTACTCCATCCATCAAAGTAAACTGGGAGGTTAATTTGATGGGTAATACCAGTTCCTCGTTCGTCTACTAGAGGCCCTTTTTCATTGTCCATACATACGTTACGTATGTATGGACAATGAAATGAAAACGCGTACGCGCGCTGTACGGCGAAATGCATATCATGAATTTATGCTAGGGCCTCTCGTTTAGCACACAGGATACATTTCATCTCAGTATGCAATTGTGTCAGGCGAGTGAAGCCGCTGGCAACAACTAACTATTAATACTACATTTTTCTTTTGTTAAAAAGCCGATCAACCATTACCACAAACAAAAGTGTTTTCGTTATTCTATTCTCATTTCTCAAAAAGCCAATCAGCTTATGTCCAAAATAACAAATAGCCAAAAATAATATTACGAAAACAAAAAAAAAACCTTCATAGTGATGACACAAAGCATTTGAAAATTAATTTGTCAGGAACACAGCTTAATATAGCTATTTGGAGCGCTGCCAAGCGCTGCCGAGGCTTTTTAGAGCATTGTTTTCTTTTTTTTTATAATTGTGAAAAAGTGAAACTGTAATGATGAGTGAAATTACTAGCAGATTTGAGACTTGGAAATGTATTGTTTTTTTCTTTCGATACAATGTTTTTTATATAAGAAAATGATAGCAAAATATTTTGTTCAAATTATTTGACTCACCTTGTCATCTTGCTGTTTTGTTTCCATTTATCTTCTATGAAATAGACTGTAGCTCGATCACAAGATTTCAGAATTTTACTTATTGAAGTAATTACCGAGTTTACTGTAGGAACAATGGAACAGCGCCTCAAAAAGCCTGAAAGCTATACTTCGTTTGACCTCTACATATATTTATGTAAAATCTTTCAGGGAATTCAGAGCGTCAGCAGAATTGTTCGAGTGGGCGGCTGCAGTAGCGTCAGCAAATAAATGCATTATTGATGAGAATTTTTAAGTCGATTGATAGACTGGAGGCCATCGGCTATTTTCTATTTTTATTCTATTTAAAGAACAATGGGCAGAAATGTATGGACCCCGTCCCTTTCCTTGTAACACTCCCATCTATATATCAAATGAAAGTACGTGAAAAGTGTATCATTTCAATGTATGACAGCAAACCTGCAAACTATAGGAGAAAAAAGTTATTGAGGCTTTAATGTCAAAAGATGAATTTCGATTTTCAGAAGAAAACATTGCTCTTAGCTTTTTCACATGATAATATGTGTATAGATCATGAGAAAGAGTAACATTGTTGACTTAGCGGCACCCAGACTTCTGACTCTTTAAAAGAAAATCATAGTACTTAGTAGTAATAATTGTATGAAAATAATGAATTTAAACTAGATTGGGGCTTTAGAGGCTCAAAGCTGTGGTAGGGATACCACAGGCCCTACTTAGAAGAATATGGCTATAAGACCGTCACATGCCGCCACAACCAAAACGTTACTCAACTGACTAACGAGGAAGCAAAGGAGTAAAAAAATCACCAGTGTACTATGGATGGTCGTTGGAGTCATTTTTTGGTTTCCTTCATTAGTGTCCGAAGTGCTAACAGTGTCTGAATAGCTTTTTGTCATGGTAATGATGCGTACCAACGCCAACGCTTGTACCCATCATTTCCATGTGAAAATCTATGAACATCGCCGTGTGGAGATACGTTCGTATAGAGTATATGGAAATATGTGGCACGACTATAATATCGCCGCGATTCTATCGAATGTGGAGATAGCGCCTTATTCTTTTTCAAAAACGCTATCATCATCATCATCATCATTATCTCAGCCGTCGGTTGGAAGCGACCTGCATCCAGCGTCTTCCGGCGACCTTCATTAAAACGCTATAATTAAATATTAAAACTGACATTTTCAAAATCAATGTGTTCCATTATAAACTCTGTGAATCCCGGCCGATCTTCCATATATGTACATATCCTCGTAATAACATACTATGACGAATTCTGACTCGAAGTAAAGATTGCGAACACGTAACACATAGTTGACGCCTGTCTTCTACTTCCATAGTCGACAAACCCAATCGTTAAGGCACTCGGCAATCGGTTAAAGAAACTAGCAAGTTTTTTTTTTTGCATGTCATGTGACATTTTTTTTTAAATACAGTAATGTCAACGATGCATTAGCATACAGTATTGAGTATGGATTAATATAATTTAAGACATACATGACTTCTGCCTAACATTATGTATCGTTGGTATTTTGACATAAAAGTCTCAATAACTTTTTTCTCCCATAGTTTACAGGTTTGCTGTCATACAATGAAATGATACACTTTCCAAGTGCTTTCATTTGATATATAGCTGGAAGTGTTACAAGGGGTGGGACGTTTTGTCCATCCTTCTTTTAATTCGGTGATAGTTTTCTATTGTGTTCGTTCGTATGAATTTATAATGCACTAGCTGACCCGGCAAACATTGTTTTGCCATATAAATTATTTTTACACTTAGGGGTATGAAAAATTGTTGTTGGCCGATTCTCATAGATACCAGATAAGCACAAAAAAATTCACCAAAATCGGTCAAGCCGCTTCGAAGGAGTATGGCAACGAAAACTGTGATACGAGAATTTTATATATTAGATTTTGAAAAGCGTTTCGATGTTAAAATATTGTTCAGTTTTATATATTATCGATATTGGTAAATGAACGATAAATGGAATCGTAAAAATAAAACATTTAGTTTCATTGGTACTAAGAAAGCTGGCTTATTAAAGACTTCAATAAAATAAATGATGTAGTTTTGATCAATTTCTCTTTTAACTAAAGTAGGTACAATTTCTTTTTAGGATAAATAATATTACCATAATAATGTCAAGTATGTAGGATGACAATATTTGAAATTTAGGATTACAAAGTACCTGTTATTTTATTTTTAAGATTTAATGTGCCAAGTTTAAAATAAAAATACAATACTATTAAAGGTCACGGACAAGATCCGTTAAATATCCGTCTTTAAACACGGATTCGCGAGACCTTGATATAGTAGTTTTTTTTTACGTTGTAAAATCATCTAATGAGTCCTCCCAACCCGGGCAGGGCGGGAGGGACTGTCAGACTTGTACTGACTAAAATCCACGGTGTTCTTCAATAGCCCTTTATGTTCCGGGGTCACGGTGGTGGAATGAGTCCCGCAACCGCAGCAGGCTTTGGCCCTTTGGGGGGGGGCCCTGTCATTATGCTGACGCTCTTTGGGGCGCGCGTGGAACACGACGCGCCGTCGACCCCAACAGTGGATATATTAGATGGAGGCATTTTCCCAAAAGTAGAACACACAAAAAAAAAGTAATATCTTACAATACAATGTTTCTGCTATCTCTACACACAGTCGCATCCGCTGTCGCCAAGCGGGAACAGGACAAATTCATTGCTTTTTGGCAAACAATTTCCAACAGTACTCGTTTTATGAACAACAGGAATAGAACACACCCACGCGCTTCTTAAATAGAAACCTTCAAGGTTTCAAGGGTCAGTGTTTGGTAAGACCTTTTGAGCTTAATTAACTTGGCTTAAATGCTCTTTTATTTTTGTAAAAAAAAAATTGCCCGCGCTATTTCTCTTTCCGATTTACTAGAAAATGAAATGTGATAGCTCCTCTAATTTGCATGATAATAACTTAATTTATATCAGAATTATTTTAATAATAACATACTAATCTAATATTGATTAAAAGTTAGCATTTACATTAAAAATAAATTATTAAATACATATATACGTGATCACGGTACTTGCATCAGTGGCAAAATATCAGAAGTTTTAATCTTATACATAACAAATCAATTGCTGTTCGTTAGTCTCGCTAAAACTCGAGAACAGCTGTACCGATTCGGTTAATTTTGGTTTTGAATTATTTTTGAAAGTCCAGGGAAGGTTTAAAATGTGAATAAACATACAACACACACAGTAAGTTATAAAATTAGTTGTCACAGATTTCGATTAAAATTACCTATCCCACGAAATGTCTTGAAAGTCAATAAGCAATCCTCTTAAGTTTACGATGCTATTTTGAGCCTTATTACCAATACGCAAAAATAACTTTACCCTTTAAAATGATCCCTACATCCTTAGCTCAAGCCTCCTTTCACGAAAATGTCAAGATGGCCTCCGCATTTCGAAATTTAAAAATAAATTTTCGTCGAAATTCGGCGGAGTAACGTAGCCTGACAAACGACGCCCGGTGTCGGAGTATATAATAACGAAACGGACATGTGAGCAGTCAAGATGTTGCAGGAACTTGTACTGCGACAAAATATATATTATTATCTTGTTTCAAGTTTTTTTTTGTCTACTGTGACTGCAGCTAGATATTTCTATAAGTCAAAGATATTTTTCAAGGAACGAAAAGTTGAGCTGCGAGCAGGGTTCGAACCTGCGTCTTCTGGATAGATAAGGAGATGGTGAGGTGGATGGTAAGTTGTTTGAAACATTACCAATAGATGGCGCAACGTGTAAACAGCGTTAATAAAAACAAGCGAATGAAAAATTCAGCTGAGAGTATAGTGGTTGCGATGGCCTAATTGTTTAAGGCGTCTGGAGTACCTATCCAGAAGACGCAGGTTCGAACCCCGCTCGCAGCTCAATTTTTCGTTCCTTGAAAAATATCTTTGCGAAGACGCGACGCAGGCGTTATTGCGTATAAAAATATAAGTTTATTTCTATAAGTATTACTTATTAAGGATCTATGTATTCGATTTGAGCACTAATAAACAATTTTTAAGAACTTGTTATACGTTAAATAAAAATAATCACGATCCCAATCTGTCTAAAATATCTAATTCACCCGTATTTTAAACAACTTTAACCATTAATTACCGCCGAGATGGTTTAAATCGCGAGTGAATGAATTATAACTTTTGGACATTTAATTATTCTTCTTGTTTTTTAACGTTGCCACACTCTAGGAATTTCTCCTGTATCGTGGATGTGTCTACAAACATAGAAACTCACATACACAAACACCCAGACCCGGAACAACTACTAGCAGATCCTACAAATATTTGTTCCGTTAGGGGATCGAACCCGCAACACACAGCGCGGCAGTCTAATTGCTCAGTCTTTGCGCCAAAGGAATCAGATTCTTATGTCGCTTCAAATAAAAGTTATTTATAGTTACTGCTACCAACATTTTTTCTGTAATTCAGAATTAAAACATTAAGTTTGTTCTTAAAAGACCAATAAATTAAACAAGATCTTGTACTGAACCCAAAGCCAATCTACGATCTAAATGCATTGTTTTTACTCCATAATCAGTAGTTAAAATCGATAGTCCCATTTTTTATGTAGTACGATATTTTAACCACAAATAAATATACAAGTGGATAGGTCAACTACTGATTTTCAGCCGAAAATACTCAATTGTTTTAATACCTTGATAGAAACACACCCAACTTAACAGAGACATCTCATTTATTATTTAAGAGTGAATTTAAATGGACTTTCTATGTCTGGACTCGAAGTTTGGAGCATCTTTTTGTTTCTAAAAAGTACTACGCGACCATGGTGAGAACAAAAACGTCAATGACCTTTATCTGTCAGCTGTCACCTGAAAATTACGTGTATAGCAAAAGCAACATCTTGTGCCAAACTATATACCTATACCTATATAAAATCAATGCCACTTTTCATTGTAGTTTTATAACTTAAGAATGGGCTTATTACAAAAATTATTCGTTGTTTTATTACAAAAAAAATTAACTCATAATAAATTATCAAATTGCATGTTCGCATTGCATGTGGTCGATTTTTTAGTATGGCTCTCATAGAATATCCAATGAGTAATGTTTTCTTTGACAAGTGACCGATAGTATCGATTCTTGTTGGTGGCTGCAAGGCAAAGTAGTGTATTAAGTACTTAATAATTTAATGAACGATTCGGTTGACACCTTTTCACTTTCTATTTAAAACTAAGTAGGGATCCGCTATTTCGAACTGTTTTTATAACTTGAAAAATAAACCAATGTTGGTCACATTGGCGGCGAGTAATTTGCGAGTTGCTGTCCGACCATCGACCATGTCCGGGTCGATGGCGTGTTGTGTTCCACGCGCACCTCAAAGCGTGTAAGCATAATGACGGGGTCCCCTTTTAGAAGGCCAAACATTGCCGTGGTTGACGGACTCACGAATTTCTGTGACCCCGGAACGTAAAGGGCTATTGAAGGACACCGTGGATTGTAGTCGGTACGAGTCTGACAGACAGACACATAAATGATGATTTTACCACGCTAAAAAAGTTGTAAAATGTTGGTCACACTGGGTTTTTTCAACATCATCTTTTATCAGCGACTTTGCCCGCTCATTTCCCTTGCCTTATAACCTAGTCACTTCGGGCCAAAGTAGCTTTCTACTGGTGAATGATTTTTTTTAGTTTTGAGTACTCATTACTACTCATAATCACCATACAAAAATTCAAATCTTACATCATAGGTGGTATAATTACCTAACATAAAGGCGCTTCCTCACCGGTAGCATTCACCTGGAATGTAACGTTACAGATTCGAACATTTCACCAGTGAGCGGAGACAATACGGCATCAAATCGTGCATTTTTATGTTACATCACAGGTGAATGCTCGCGGTGATGAGCGCCTTTACGTAAACAAAGGAGAAGGCAAAAACTAGTAGATACTGTAATATCTCCGTTAAAAAATATTAGACCTATTATTTGTACATATAAGATAATTGGATTAACGGAAGACCCATTTCTCACACACGATAATTCATTTCTACCCATGTCCTGTAAGTTGACACGACTTGAAGGGTTGAGAGAGGTCGACAAACCGGACTTCCCTTTTCTTTCTATCTTACTACTATGTGTCTCATCCCAAATTATATCGGAAATGTATGCGACAAAACTTATTTATCATATTATAATTCTACTAGCGGCCCGTTCCGGCTTCGCACGGGTGGAGGACCCGGTCTAAAATTTGAGATTTAAACTATCCTATCTCTCAAGTTGGATCAAACTGCACATAGTGTGCGAATTTTATTATAATCGGTTAAGTGGTTTAGGAGTCCATTGAGGACAAACATTGTGACACGAGATTTATATATATTAAGATAATGCGAACACGGCTGATCCCCACGATCTAAGGAACAAAAACTAATATATCAAAATACATAATTATTATAGATTTTGTGATTATAGCTGTTCCGAGTCTGGTCGTTTTTTGTATGTGAGTTTATATGTTTGTAAATGCTCCCACGACACAGGAGAAATTCGTAGTGTGGGACAAGGTAAATAAAAAAAATAAAAAATTTGTAGCTACAATATTTTTTCATAGATAGAAATCAATTTATCAGTACTTCTGATCATATTTTTTCTCTAGCACGTTGATAGTTATCATTAAACGAATTAAAATTCGATTACGGATAACACCAAGGGTTGTCACAATCCGTGTCATGACATACAGTCATAAACTGAGGTAGAATTAGGTACAGGGGCCTTAGTCAAACAGCAGACGATAGTAGACGACAATCGTTATCGTTCATCAGTCACCAATACATTTTCGACTTTATACCCCAGAGCGTAAAGTTGAAAATCTATTGAAGTTTACAGATCGTTTTCGTTTGTTTCGTCCGTTATCGTTCAGCAGTTTTTAATAGATTTTCAACTTTACGCGCTGGGGTATAAAGTTGAAAATGTAGTGGTGACTAACACTTGTGTTCGTCTTTGAAATTACTAACATAAGCTACTGGGAAATATAAAGTTTGATGGCTCTCTACGCATCCGGATCGACTCCTGTTAAAAGGAGAAAAGAAAAAATGAGTAGAGTATGGTATGGAATTAGATTAATGTGCAATCATTGTGTAAGTCTAACATACTGTATGAGCCTTATAGTTTTAATTTTCTACAATATTTATTAAATTGATATATACAGAAGCTGTTGGTATACCTATGTTAAATAAATACTGAACATTTCTAAATATACGTCGTCTGCACAACCACTCAGATCACTTCTACAGTCATGAATGGGCTGAGTGGAACTTGAAGGACTCTTACTGTTTAAAAGCACACTGTTTCTTTAGGTATATTTATTTATTTATTTATTTAAACTTTCACGTACAATTGTGGTACATAAGGCGGACTTAATGCATGTATATGCTCTTTAGGTTCTACGGTCGCAGTGTCCTTACAGGTGAGACCCTGCAGATAGTTACAGGCTGCTCTTTAAAAGTGGGACCAGTACCCCTAGCACAAGTTTTCACTCTTTTACTTCCCATTATTTACAGCGCTTCTTGTATGAAAAAAAAAGGAACAGCGCCTCTGGTGTGCGAGGGTACAGCTGTCCCGCCGTAGAGGGGGTGACAAGTACCGTCAGCACGAGTTTTCAGTATCTGAGACGTAAATTAAACTGGAACTTTGACGACTTCAAATTGACAATTTTCAAGGAAAAAATTGGTTCCGTCTTCGCATACCAGAGGCGCTGTTCCATATTTTCATACAAGAAACGCTGTAAATACTGGAAAGTTTCTGTAAAGTAAAATAGTGAAAACTCGTGCTAGGGGTACTGAACTAGTCTTTTATAATTCAATTATTTCGAAATTTATATTTATCTATACGCCTGAATGACAATACGCCACTTCGGGACACACGATCGCCCTTGAACCAGTCACTTGTATTCAAGTGTTGGTTCATTGTCGATCATTCAATTTTAGCCACAATGTAAGCGAGACTGAAACCCGTGTGAACAAGGTATCTAAAAATAATCCATTGTTCAATCCAAAAGCTGAATGGAAAGGTTCTAAAATAGAATACCTACTACTGTTTATTTTTAATTTATTTTGGGTAACGGGAAAAGTTGAACATTTTATTCCTTGCTTTTAACTATGCGAATAAGTTTAAGGAGAGTCTCATTCTAACATCCAAGTTCTTATTTTCTCTTCGAAACAACTGGACCAGTTTTAATGATACTACATGCACACAATTATGACGTAGGTCTGAAAAGTTCATCAGACGACATTTTCAAATCGTCGTATTAAAAAAAAAGATAATTCGAAATCTCTGTTCGAATTCTATCAAGAGATGTATTCATTGTTTCCTTTTTTTTAATAAGTAATCATGAATTTAAAACAAAATAATGAGTCTAATGATGTATGACTCAAAAAAAAATCAAATGTTTTAGTCAAGTCATCATTCACTGCAGCTGACTGCATGCCTTCTTCTTCCATACTTTATCACTGTACAGCAGTCACCTCATCATCCTTCATCGTCATCATAGTCAGTGAGTGTGTTTTTTTTTTTATTTCGGTATTCTTCTAGTACCTTAGAGCTATTACAACCAGTAGACCAAATAAAATTGAATAGGGATTACAGCTATTACGTTCCGTCACGTGTAAAAAGGTATAACTAACAAATTCCAAAGTGAGCCTCTTGAATATTTATTGAAAATTTTGAATCAATTTACATAATACTGCTTGCTTTCACACAAGAAAAGTATTATCAACAAAAAATATGACAAAAATGATCTATACCACCATCGTTGTGCCTTATCGCTATAAGGTAGTAGTTTGCGGGTATGTGGTTAGATGCGTGTGGGGTACAAAATACCCCAACTACGGCATGGGGTGTATTGTACCCCATGTAACCCTTCGGGACTCGCAAGCGTGACTTTTATTGTGTTTGGTATTTTTTTCGGAATCGGGAGTTATTTTCGGGCATTCATTCTCTTGGTTTCGTGAGGAGAATAGATAATTTTAGTTTGTGTTGGCTTTTGCGGAAATAAAGCACATCCTTGCTATTTTCATAGTTTTTTTCAGGTTATATTATTTTAAGGAAAACTCAAATGAATGATGCGGATAAATCATACGGATTCCGATAAATATTTAAAAAAAGAAAGTTTCTGCTCAAGATTTTAAGTGCAAAAACTTATCAAACATAGATATTTACGCTAAAGAAAATCTAGTCTGTTACTCTTACGTTTATTAAAGAAAAACATATTCCATACTCCATAACCTGACCTACCAACCAGGAAAAAAATATAAAAGAATTTGTCTCTGAACATTCTTTTCCTCATACAAAAATACTTCGTTAGTTCATGCAAAGGAATTTGCCAAAGAATTCTTTTGCGTCCATAATTTTATCATTTGCTTTGCAGCATCGTAAAAAATAAGCACAAAATAATAATATGGATCGTATCGAAATGTTTCAATATCCTACATTCCGACGGTTCAAAGGCATCTTTAAGATCCGTTTTCCACTAAACCGCAGACGAAATAAGAACGCGAATAAATGACTGATCTATTCATAAAACATTATTAATCCTACAATATTCGAAGGTTTTACCAGAATTGTACACTCAGATTAAGTTTTAGTTCGTGGCTAAATAATTACAGCCGCACAGGTCGATCTTCCGGGTTAAGCCGCGTTTGCCGAGGTTGGTCTGTGGATGGGTGACCATCTGTTATAGCGAGTTTCCTCCGTGCCTCGGAAAGCACGTAAACCCGTTGGTCCCGGCTGTCATTTCTAGATCTTTGACAGTCGTTACTGTTAGACAGAAGCTCTAAAGTCTGACAACCAGTCTTACCATTGGGTATGGTATTGCCCAGTTACTGGGTTGTGGAGGTCCGACAGGCAGTTGCTCCATGTAAAATACTGATATCCAGCTGAATCTGGTTTGACTGGAAGCCGACCCCAATATAGTTGGGAAAAGGCTAGGCAGATGATGATTAAGTTTCAGAATCGAGAAGTATCACAGTGGCGATGCCTATACTCAGCAGTGTGAGATTCCGGCTTGACATGTGGATGATGAATAACGGGAGAGCCTATTTTTGCTAACTACTATGCTGTCTGTATTCATACATGCTGGCCACTACAATGAACTGAACACTAAATTATGTATAACCCTTAGCTGGAACCTGAATCCATTAAACTCCAGGTGCGAAATAAATTTTTATTAAAGCTAAAAGCAATAGCAAGCTAGAATTCATATCCAGGCAAACAAGGCAAGGCCTCACGAGGGCCAAAGGCCTGCTGAGATCGCGGGACTGAACCGTGAGCCTAGAAAATGCAGGGCTTGTACGAGAAAGACCCTTCCGCTCCACCTTTTTTTTTTTTTTTAGCCTGGTAAAGTCATCAAATGAGTCCTCCAACCCCGGGCAGGGCTGGAGGGACTGTCAGACTTGTACTGACTAAAATCCACGGTGTCCTTCAGTAGCCCTTTATGTTCGGAGACCTCTCGCGCCCGGCATTGGTTTCGGCCATGCTGCGGAGCGAGACGGAGTGGGAAGCGGTCGCCGCCTTCTGCGAGGCAGTAATGCTCGTGAAGGAGGCGGCGGGCCGCGAGAGAGAGAGGACAGCGTCCTCCCTCCGCCCCAACCGCAGTGGTGTACGCCCACGGCGCCGTACGTCGCAAGACGATCTCCGGCCACCGTAGGCGCGGGCATGCGGTCGACGGCGCGTCGTGTTCCACGCGCGCCTCAAAGAGCTGTCAGCAAAATGACGGGGCCCCCTCTCAGAGGGCCAAAGCCTGCCGGGGTCGCGGGACTTATTTCTATTACCGTGACCCCGGAACATAAAGGGCTACTGAAGGACACCGTGGATTTTAGTCAGTACAAGTCTGACAGTACCTCCCGCCCTGCCCGGGGTTGGAGGTCTCATTTGATGATTTTACCACGATAAAAAAAAAAAAAAGCCCTTTATGTTCCGGGGTCACGGTAATAGAAATAAATCCCGACCAGGTGGAAAGACGCATTTGATGATTTTACAACACCTAAAAAAGGAGATTTGCAAGACAGCAGATCGACCAATCACAGGACCCTTTGCTCAACTTCGCTTGGCTTGTCTCTTGGTGGAAACCGGCCCTTACTTCTGTTCATACTTTTAGGGATGGCTAGCAAATATTGAATAGCGTCAACGTTTATGGAGTGGCTCATGTGTGACGTTATTTTAATGGATATTTTTTGTTATCAAAAACGTATCGTATGGTTGTGGATAGTATTAGGAACATGTAATGAGATGTAGTTTTTAGTAAGTACATAGTAATATAGAATACGACTGAAAGATTTTCAATAAAAAACCAGAATCAATTTATAATTCCATAAGACAACGAATTTCAATGAAATTTCTACCACGCTAGAACGTTCCCGTAGGATAGCGCCCATTGTTCATACGAGCGCCATCACAAGCAAAAGCTACATAATTCTAGTACCTACTCAGCCCTCGAAAACATATATTTCAAGAAATATATGACTGATTGACTAACCTAAGTCGCTTTTTACTTTGGGGACAGACCCCAAAGTAAAAAGTCAAAAGTGAATAGGTTACTTCTAGGCAAGCATGCTTCACGGTCGACCACATCTTCCACTAGGCGAAATTGTGGTCAAATGCGAACCTATACCTAAATAAAGAAAAGAAAATGATGATTTCTTCCAAATATTGCTTCCTGCGCGGGCAGCATGCGGACAGCGAGTAAAAGGCAACTCGCTGTCCGACCATGGACCATGCCCGGGTCGAAAGCGCGTCGTGTTCCACGCGCGCCTCAAAGAGCGTTAGCAAAATGACGGGGCCCCCTCACAGAGGGCCAAAGCCTGCCGGGGTCGCGGGACTTATTTCCATCAACGTGACCCCGTAACATAAAGGGCTATTGAAGGACACCGTGGATTTTAGTCAGTACAAGTCTGACAGTCCCTCCCGCACTGCCCGAGAGGGGGAATCCTGTTTTAATGATTTTACCACGATAAAAAAAAGATATTACTTCCTACAAAGAAACTCAAAAACTTTAGCTATACAGAATATTAATGGAGTAGATTGGTCTGTTAGGAACATATCAGAGTTCTCACCACCCGAGACAAATTCCCCCTCAAAATACTTCAAAGCCAATTAACAGGAGTACAACTAACTAGACACTT
The DNA here is from genome assembly GCA_028554685.1 of Agrotis ipsilon. Classification (NCBI taxonomy): domain Eukaryota; kingdom Metazoa; phylum Arthropoda; class Insecta; order Lepidoptera; family Noctuidae; genus Agrotis; species Agrotis ipsilon. The sequence continues at coordinate 13,994,877 of CM052969.1, read as the reverse complement.
TGTATCACCACCTACCCACATATCCGTTACTGAAAACTTTCAAGGCGGTATATTACAAAAGGAAGCGTTCAAGTGTAAATCGACCTTAACGCTGTACTTTCTAAAGGTAAGTTATTTTGCTCTTTAGTTAATTATACAATCAATATTACTTAAATTGAGACCTGTGTTCCAGTAGAGGGAATATTATAGGCTGATGATGATGGTTACTTTAATTATGAAATACTAGCAATTCGCCCCGGCTGCGCTCGGGAGCAATTTACAACAAAAAAGAAATGCGCGTAGTACCGCTACCGTATTAGTTATTGCACTGGAGTATTGACCAATCTTTGGAATGACAACTAAATGAGAATATTTTGTACGCAAAAACTGTGAAAAAATATCTCAATAATGATGAAAACTACATCGACCTCCGCTGCTTAATTTAAAAGATCTATGCGTACAGTCAAACTAATATCACTTTGTTTCATAATAATGTAAAGATGACTTTTACGAGTCCGACTATTATAGGTAGTCGACAGAGGAGCTAGAAAAGAGCTAGAGCTAGAAACTATAGATATCAAAGAAAAATAAAACATCACTCTTGTGTTGTAGCTAAACACGGCAGCACATCAATCTACCCAGATCACACAATTTAATAACTTTTTCAACTTGCCCGACCCGGAAATCGCCTCCGAATCTCATGGTCAGCAGTCGCACTAACAACCAACGAGACAACCCATTAATTAATCAAACACGTGAATATTTGACAGTTATTTGCGACGTTGCCAACTTTCCTAGTGCTAAGTTTTTAACTTCGTGTTCCTCTGTTTAAATCCATTCATTTTCCAAAGAATCCAATGAATGTCTAATGTGTCTACAGTCTAGTTGTGATCAATTAAATATGTACATTATTTAAATATGGATGTATGTGCGTTCGTTTACACAGTTAAAATGACAGATCATTAAATATGAAACTTTAATTTAGTTGGATGACAGATTTTAGAAAATTATCGATGATAAATAGATATAGTTTAACCTTTAACATACATTGATATAAATTGTTACATGTGCTTTTCACTCACTCGGTATTTAAGAAGTTTCATGAAAAAATGTTTATGTGAATGATCGCTATTTAACTGTTTTTCAAAAAGAATGAGACTGAAAAACCCAAAACAATACAAATAGTGTTCACGTTAGCGTTATTATAATTTTGAATTAATGGCCCTAGTCTAAAGCTAGCTTCTCACGGCACGTGTTATCATGAGTCGTGCCGCGCCAACTGCACGCCCGCTCGCACTCGTGCACGCGCTTGCATCCTGCGGCTTGAAGTTATACACCAGCTCCGGTCACGCCGAGATTTTACGCACCGCATGAAGGCAGCTTTACGATTTAAATCTTTAAATTTGTGTAATTATGAGGGCATTACCTCACTCATTTCGAGAAGTAAAAGGTTCTAATGCAGTCATGCTACATAGACCCGATTTATAAACATTTTTGTAAAAGAAAATCCCACCAAAAACATTTCATGTAAACTATTGCCAAAACGAGCACATAAGGGTTGTCCTACGAAAAAGATATCAGATCTCTAAAAGAAATGACTAAATTCAGGCAAAGTTCATTACAAAAAACCATGTTAAAGATCTGTGGGGCTTCCAGAGGCGGCTTTATTGATTCTAACACTTACGTACACCAGAGTAATAAATAATAATAAATAAATTTATTCAAGAAAGAGGTCACAATAAAGGTTTACATAATAATAATTACAAGCGGAAATAATATAATTATATGTGTAATGTAGCGATATGCCTGATCTAGGTTTATTAAAACCTGTGTTTCAGGTACCACGAGTATGGCCACGAGAAATAATGCAACAATTCAAATTGAAACGTTTTGAACAAAATCAGATCAAAAACTTTCCATAATTGCTCAAAAAACCTCCTCGTAATTAAAATTAATTGATCTGAATTTCACGCCTGTCGCCGTTATAATTATGGGCTCATTAAAGACATAATTATCGATAATTGAAGTATTACTGATGAACGTGTCATCAGTAAAACTTCAATTATGTGTGGTACACTTAATTTGTAAAATTCACTAGGTATTTTTTTCTGAGAATTAGGAATTGGAGTTAGGTATTATGAAATTCAATTAATTGTCACAGGAGATTGTAAAAACTGAAGCGGAAGATAGGATATTTTGCTATTACAGCGAGTAAAGGGCATCTCGCTGTCCGACCATGGACCATGCCCGGGTCGACGGCGCGTCGTGTTCCACGCGAACCTCAAAGAGCGTCAGCAAAATGACGGGGCCCCCTCCTAGAGGGCGAAAGCCTGCCGGGGTCGCGAGACTTATTTCATTACCGTGACCCTGGAACATAAAGGGCTATTGAAGGACACCGTGGATTTTTGTCAGTACACGTCTGACAGTCCCTCCCGCCCTGCCTGGGTTGGGAGGACTCATTTGATGATTTTAAAACGTAAAAAAAGAAACGACAATCATCTATCCATCCACCTCAAACGAGTTATCAGATAAGAGTATTTTTTTAAAGGGCTCCCTATTTATTTTACTGCCTTTAATCATGAGCACAAATACATAGGATTCTTAGATTTTCAAGCGATAAATAAATTAAGTTCACAAAAGTCATTTACTCCGTAAAAGGAGCAATTCACAAAAAGAGCTCCACAATTCTTCTTAAAAACAGATCTTCATTTCACGAGGCGAAATGATAGTAATTCTTAACACGTTGTTTAAAATTAACTATAGAAAAAAAAAACGTTTAGCTTGATTTTCAAAATTACACGTACCGTAGTAACATGAATTCGCACGTCGTTACGTATCGATCAAGATGAAAGTTTTCTCTAAAGGAAAGCTGTATCTATTCACTTTAATTTTGACGTAAGAATAAATAATTATGACAAGATATTAGATATCAAGATATGTTGTAAAGTGATTTTTGTTATATGTAAGAAAAGTATCACAAATATCCTGTTATAACGAAAACATCTTAGCTTTGCATTGAATGCAGTCTTAAGTGCTATTTTTATTTTCAGAATAGATCATCATTGCTTATAATAAGGCAAAAAAATCTTATCCTCGAAATTGCAGGTAATGGTACAAAATTGAGGTGAGGGAGGGAAAAAGAAGACCAATACATAATTGTAAGTCCACGACATTGTACAATTTGATTGTAGTCAATCAAAGTCTACAAATCACAAACAAACAACATAATCAACCATCAATATTGATCGAAGTCCAGTCAACTGAGAGTATTCACATGTTGGATTGATAGTCATCAAACAAACTTATCGATTGTTAGTCATCTATCGATCAAATCATTTGATTTTTATATATCAATGGAACTTAGGTAAGGGCCATTACGTGTCATTATAACAGGTAGAGTGATATTACAGTTTTTAATTATACATGGGCGAATTGGCTATCCGTATCTCTGCATTACGATTTTCTGATTTTAGGGCAAAAACATGAAAACTATCGGGATACCACATAGTAACACATTATGTACCTTAGTTAAAAGTATATAATATCTATTTGTAATTGGTTCATTATCAGTATATCCTAGTTGTTTCTTTGAGAATGAGCTAAGCTAAAAGCAGCTGATAGAAAAAAAAATGAGAACAGACATATATTACTGCAGATCTTCAGGGCTTCTCTGTAATGTTCTGTTCCGGCTACTAATTGAGTATCATTTTGTATTGTAGTTATTGAAATGTATAAAATGTTTGTTTCAGAAAGAATTTATGGCAATATGGGTATCATTACTATGTAATAAGGCGAACATATCATAGCGTAAAGCAGGTTTTATGGATTACAATTAAACAATACATAGATACTATTATGTATTTCTGATTACTCTGATAATTTTGACAGCGAAATTATGTAAAAGCAGCAGAGTGGTAAATCATTGTACTGTATAGAATAGAGCAATCAGATTATATATTATTGATATTTATTACAAAACGGCGTTTAATACCCGTTTATCCCAAAGGACTCAAGACTTATAACATTACGTTGTCCTTACGTAAGCTGTACTTATCCAAACTGCTGTTTAACATACTCACATAACTTCAAACCGACAACAATAACTCGGAACCACAGATTAAAAAACGAGCTGCTTAATTTAACACTCGTTATTTTAAATAACTAATAACACGTTATTATTGCTTCGGATTCTTTTTTCAATTCCTTTTGAATGCACTTGAGTGACAGTTCGAAATGGCGCGAAAGCTTAGGGTTGTGCAGCGTTTTTTTTTTCTTCTATTTTGAATGGTTTTGGTACCGAGTTGCATACAGCCAGGGCTTTCGTATTTTGTTTATTTTTGTGGTCTGTTTACTTAAGAGATGGGAGCGCGCGGCCCGGCTGCCGACTGCCGGCGAAGTAACCGCTCGTGGTTAGGGTTGCGCGCGCATTCCGTAGTGAAATGCGTCGATTTTATACCGTAGGTGTAATTTTAAGCGTTTGGTACGGTTTAATTAATCGCCCATAGGGATTGAACAGCGAATTAAGTTGATATTGTGGTCACTACGGGAATCGATTTGGGTTTTATTATGATGTTCGCCGACTGGAGTTATTAATTTTGCTTTGGGTATGACACTTTTAATATCGCGCCGTTCATAAACAAATATCAGCGTCTGTTGACATCTAAACTATGTTCTGAAATGTAAACATTTAAGTTTAATTTCGGTTAAATGTTCCAACAGTCCCAAAAATTTATTTGAATGAAAAATTCAATATATCACCGAATTTCTCCATTTGGGTATTATGCCCACCTGTCAGTTACATAAGCGATTTGAGAAAGACAGATTGTATCAACTTTATTTAGTCGAACAAGAAGACAGTTTCTATATGATGTTGCATTTTTATTATAAAATTCTTTGATAATTATGTTCAATTTGTAACTCACGGTCCACTTGAAAAAATTATGCGAAGGACACAGAGAAGAAATTCATATCATAAGAGTTTTTTTTTTTAAAGTCTTCACTGCTTTGACAACCCTACCTGTCAATCAACTGAGGCAAGGGAAAACTTTATTAATGAGTATGAAGAACGGTTAATAACGTGGGTAGCTAAAAACTTCCTAAGTAGTTATTATTATTATACAGTATGCCATTAATATGTCTATTAAATCCACTTTTCGCTGTCGTTTGTCGGTCTTATACTTATCTACTTTAGGATGAAATATCAACGCAGTATTAGATACATAGATTAGATAGTTATAGATGAAATAAAAAAATAAAAGACCAAAAAAAAACTAAAAAAACACGCTGAAAATTGTCTAATACTTCTTCAATCATCTCCAAATAGAAAAAAAAGCATGTATTGAAAAATGCGTTTTTTTTTTGTTCTGAAAAATAAATTCTTGAGGCATTTGGAAACCTTCATATACTTTTTAAATTGAATTTTCAAACAATGAAAAAATAATAAGCCCTAAAAGGATTAATTTTTGGATTACTTAAAAAACCATGTAGGTATTTAAATATAAGAAATCACATAAAAATCGGCAGAGCAATTTTTCACTAGAAGTTAGAGCGCGAAATGTAAAAAGTTAATTTGGAGTGACACTGAAATCGAAAAGTTTGATATTTATACTTATCTATTCTAACTAATACAATCTTACATATTATATATACAGATAGTATTTGAAGCTGAGGTATTTTTCACAGAGAGCTATAATCAATTTTCATCATTAGGTCATCTCTAAAAATAATGTTGAATTATAATGCATCTGTAATCTGTATAACTTTCTTTCATCATAATTATTCCAAATTTCAATACCGGAGGAATTTTTGGGGTCACACAAAACTTGTTGATTTGACTAATATTCAATTTTAACGGTATTAAGTTTTCGAAATGCCTCCCCACACGTAGGTACTGTGCAAAACATATTTTTGTGTTTTTTGTATCCTATTTTGTCCGTTCTTATAACGTTGTTCACTATAAAAACATGTACCTAAATAATAAATAAGAAGAACTTGACACCTTAATAACGTTTTCTTTCACGCCATTGTGTTCGTCCTCCCAACAGCCATATGTTGCTATTATATGAGACATTACAAGGTTACGTAACTACAGAAAGTAGTGTGTATTTATTGTTAACAAAATTGTATAAATTATCGGATTATATCATTTATCATACAGGATATATCGTCCAGCGTGTTCATAAATGTCAATTTATATATAAAAAATCTTAGGAAGCCTTATCTTTCCTAGAACATGTGTTGCATTACAAAATATTGCAAAATTGTTCAAAACTATATCGCTAAACCTCAACTGGATTTGTGCAGGACATCTGGCTTGATGTGGAGATGGTAGATGCGAGTTATCATTGAGCCAGTGAGAGAATGTCATGCTCACTAAAATGTATCGCTGATGGTGGCGCGTATGTCGGATCATTTAGTTCCCTTCATTATGCTTGAACATTTGTTATGTTTGTGAACGGGCCCTATTAGTTTTTTTTAACACTTTTAATTTGCCACATCATTCTCACGTAATGCCACACAATCTCAAGATCAATGATGTAAAAAAGATACTGTAATAATTTTGCAAATAAAAAAGAGATAAATATCTACTAGGTATCACCAAACATTTCTTATTAAATATTTTTTTTGTCTTTAGACAATTAAAAAGTGCCTCTTACCTGCCTACTTGAAATAAATGATTTGAATTTGAAAGGGCAAGGTTTGACGAAGTGATTGATAAGGCCAATTTTATTTAAGTTTCTCGTATCTTTATTTTGACAATAAATTCATATAAAAAAAAATCAACTGCTTTTCCAAAGGTATTTTGAGGTAATCAAACCAGTTTAAAGAAATGAAATTTAACTTTTCTAGTAGCTCCTTTCCCGCGAACTCTTTAAATTCCGCGACGGTCTCTCTCGACTATTATAATATTATTTAATATATAATAATAATATTTTTTTCGTATTCACATAATTGTACGTGCTATTTCAGGTAGCGGTGGTTAAGTGCTTTTCATCCTTATGTTCTGAGAAGTAAGGTTGAAAAGTTGTCAACTAACGTTTTCCATTACTTCGGTAGGCAAAAGCCTCTGGTCTCAACCAGAACAGAGGCAATAAATAATTAATAAACTAAACTTAACTACGAAACATTTTCATTACAAAAGACAGTTAAATATTTTCGACCCATTTATATTTTCTGAAATCTATACTAATATTATAAAGCTGAAGAGTTTGTTTGTTTGTTTGTTTGTTTGTTTGTTTGTTTGTTTGTTTGTTTGAACGCGCTAATCTCAGGATCTACTGGTTGGAATTGAAAAATTCTTTTTGTGTTGGATAGTCCATTTATCGAGGAAGGCTATAGGCTATATAACATCACGCTATCGCCTATAGGAGCGGAGCAGTAATGAGAAATGTTTCAAAATCGGGAAAATGTATTCCTTTTTTAGAGCTTCCGTTGCGTGCGCTGCGTAAACGGTTAGAGTTTCGCAAAAAATATGTACTACGGAATTATTCCTCATAAAATTTTCTAAAATAAAGTCCGCGAGAGCATATATCTATCTTTAAAGGTTAAGTCACTATAACCTTTTTTATGGGAACCAAATTTGTTTTAGAGTAATGCGTTATTTGCGAAGGTGTTTTCATTAACATGATATTAATCCTTATCCAAATAAATACGTTAATCATCACAAGCATTTAATTTTGAACGAAATTGCCCTTTACATCATTTGATTTCAATGAATATCTTAGGAGATATCACAGTTCCAAAATAATACCGCGACAAAATAATGACGGGCTGGGTAATATGTCAGAATTGCGTCTATAAAATCCCTCTTTAGGCCGGTCAATATCGACATCAAACATTGCAAACGCGCATGTAACTACCATTTTGTTATTATTAATTGCCACCTTGAATACCCTGTGCTGTCAATTCAGTAGTTTATGCGTGTGTATCTCATGAACCGTGATAGCTAGAGATTTGAAATTTTCACAGGTGATGTACATCTGTTGCTGCTATAACAAAACATACTAAAAAACAAAATACAATAAATATTAAGAGGGGCTCTCATTGGTCGCGGGACTTATTTCATTACCGTGACCCCGTAACATAAAGAGCTATTGAAGGACTCCATGGATTTTAGTCAGTACAAGTCTGACAGTCCCTCCCAGCCCGGGATGGGAGGGCTCATTTGATGATTTTACCACGTAAAAAAAAGGGGGGCTCCCATACAAAAAACGTGGTTTTGTTGCTGGTTTTTGTAGATGTTATAAAGTAATGTAAATATCGACATCAAACATTGCAAACGCGCATGTAACTACCATTTTGTTATTATTAATTGCCACCTTGAATACCCTGTGCTGTCAATTCAGTAGTTTATGCGTGTGTATCTCATGAACCGTGATAGCTAGAGATTTGAAATTTTCACAGGTGTTGTACATCTGTTGCTGCTATAACAAAACATACTAAAAAACAAAATACAATAAATATTAAGGGGGGCTCTCATTGGTCGCGGGACTTATTTCATTACCGTGACCCCGGAACATAAAGAGCTATTGAAGGACCCCATGGATTTTATTCAGTACAAGTCTGACAGTCCCTCCCAGCCCGGGATGGGCCACGTAAAAAAAAGGGGGGCTCCCATACAAAAAACGTGGTTTTGTTGCTGGTTTTTGTAGATGTTATAAAGTAATGTAATGTTTCGGAGGCTGTTTCTCACGAACCGTGATAGTTAGATAGGTTACATTTTCACAGATGATCTGTGTCTATTTCCGCTGTAACAACAAATACTAAAAACTGGTTAAGTGCGATTTTGATTCGAAATTGACATTGACAGAACAGGGTTATCAGGGTTGCAAACTTGGGTGTTAAATACTCTAAACTCTAAAGGGACCTAACAACATATAAAAGAATCGTAGTTTCTTCGCGTGTGCAATGTTTGGTTTTTTTATGTCGATATTGACCGGCCTACTTTAAGGATCGTTTGGAATGGCTACGGGCTGCGTCCTCACCTTCAGTCTGACGCAGTCCTACCGGTTTTCGTTTTTTTCGTTTCGGGAGGTACCTCAAGATTCAGTGGCAATTAAGGGGAATGGTTAGCAGTCGGAATGCGTGAGGGAAAAGACATCCTCTACCTCTCGCCCCAGCCACCACTGAAGATACCCACGACGTCGGAAATAGCGCTCTTCAAGGGAACTGATGGAGACGGGACTATAGGACCAAACTCCTAACATGACGCGGGTGAAACCGCGGGCAGAAGCTAGTAAAATATAATAATATTCCACAACTATCATACAACGCCATCTAGACCCAAGCTAAGCGAGCTTGTGTTATGGTGTGTACTATTAGACAAATGATATACATGCTTATATGTTTCTAAATACATACATCTTAATATATATAAATCTCGTGTCACAATGTTTGTCCTCAATGGACTCCTAAACCACTTAACCGATTATAATAAAATTCGCACACCATGTGCAGTTCGATCCAACTTGAGAGATAGGATAGTTTAAATCTCAAATTTTAGACCGGGTCCTCCACCCGTGCGAAGCCGGGACGGGTCGCTAGTAAAATAAATATAACGCTAAAGGCAGTTCAAATAGTAACTGACGAAAATGTAAACAAACAGTTCAGGTTAATTTTGGTCCTTATTTCACAGACAGTAAAACATATTTTCATTTGTTTTGATAAAGTATCAAGGTAAACTAACAATGTTGTGGAAGTCAGATAGGCAGTCGCTCCATATAAGCTATGGGTAGAACTGGAAGCCAAACCCAAAATATTTGGCAAAGGCCAGACCAGCTGGGTCTTCAAGGTCTTCAGGTCATCGATCCTGAGTATCCTTGGATGATGTAAACGAGAGTTCGGCAGTGAAATGATGATGATGAGATAGACAGACCCATTTGCTATTTAATAGAAGTATTTTTTTCCAAGTAGGCTTATGAAAACACCACTCTTTGAAGGTCATTTTACAGAGACAGTTGACATAAAAAATCATTTAGCAGCGACTTAAAGAAAGACTTCGTTGGTAAATGCAATTACTGAATTTGAAATCTTGGGTTCAATTTTCAGTTTAGGCAAAGTGATTTAAGTTTTTTATCAAGAATATACGTATACACGTTTAGTACCAGCCAAGAAATCACGTTTTGAGCGTGGTTGACAGCTACAGTACATAATAAATAAAATAATGTACAAAAATATGTAAAAAAACATGTACACACCTGCCTGACCTCCGACGGAATAGCAGGCGCACATAATTTGACAAAAATAAAATGATAAAAGTCATATTTCAAGTGGCACTACAAATTCAATCATATGTTCTTTATTTACCCATTTGTTTACATTTTCGTCAAACACATTTTGAACAGACTATATGAACCCTTTTGACCTCTAAAAATTAATGATTTTCACTTCGTTAGTATTAATTTATATCCATCCTAAAATGACAAGTTAAGACTTTAACGCTGGGACCGGCTTTTCAAATGTAATTATTAAACACACAGTTCAACGATCTGTATATAAGAACTTTAATAGAGAACTTATGTAACTTTTATTTATTTAACTTCATTATCATGTAACAAAACAGTAAATAGGCGGACTTAATGCGTTGGGCATTCTCTTTCAGTCTACCTTAGGGTGGTGTAGAGAAAAAAACATAGTAGGTGCAACAATACACTAAATAAAAAAAAGATAAAAACACATATACATACAAACGAGCAAGATAAATATACAAATGTAAAGTGTAAAAGGGAGAAAAAATTGATAAAGATGAGGAAAACCAACAACAAATGATGATGATGATGATGATGAGTCTGCCAGCATTTTGTGCAAATGCTCACGAACCCTGAACTTAAAAAGGTGAACAGACTGGTGACCGCTAAATTTTACAGTTATTATGTTTCTATCCTTTTTTATCCAACGGCAAAGCCAAAAGGACGGTTATGATTTTGACCGTTTGTATGTATGTTTGTTTGTTCCCTCATAACTTCTAAACTACGATTCTGCAACGATTCACCGACGACCGGTTCATCATTGTACTTTTCGTCGACAGGACGATTCACTTATGGCCGTTTCACCGATAGACTCTTTCACCTTTGAACTTTTCGCCGATACGACGACTCATTTATGCCCGTTTCATCGATAGAACCATTTCACCTAGGGACTTTTCGCCGACAGGACGATTCGTTTCATCAATAGAGTCTTTCCAAACAGACGGTATTTCATTCAAATTTCCATAATCAGGGCACGGCCACTGTTTTTCAGGTTTACGAGTATCATAAGATAGCGAAACAAACAAAGATACGTGATAAAAGTCACCAATGAGCGACTGGCCAAATATCATCAGAGTAGCATTTTATTACTTGAAAATCGTTTAAGTATTTCAATGGACAGTAAACTAGTAATTCGTGTGTAGTATTAACAAAAATAAGTATTACATGATATTTTTAAATATTTTTTATGTGTTTTTGTTAACATATTAAGATGAAAATTAATAAAGGAATTATTAATCTTTAAGTTGACTGCGATTTATTCAGCGTTTCTCTCAACAAGTTCAGACGGTTAGTCTCGGAGATAGGGGAACGCATTAATCAACCTACTTAGTAATTTCTTTGTCAATTTCTTTCTTTATTTAATAGTTTAGTGTTTCAAATTTCTATTCATTTTCATTTAGTTTAATAAATATAAAATTATAATTTAATATCTTTATGGTAAATGTTGCGTATACCTGTCATAGGCTTACATACCAGCACTAAGTTTATATTTTTGTTTTTAATAACTACATTGTATGTTTTGCTGTTGGTGTACCTTAAATAAATAAATAAATAAGTTTAACCATAAATTAACAAAGTAATCCATCTTACGGATACGTGATCGTCGCATACGCATATGCAGGGCGCGTATGGTCGAAAAAACTTCGTGATTAGAATCACCGAACTTAATATCCGTCATGATAACTTGTCAAACACGGGTTAAAATTAACATAAGTACCTTTAAAGTGTAACCTAACCTATGTTAAAAAATACCTAAAAGACAATTAATGTTATGAACAAGGGGCGTTTATATACTTTAAACTATATATTAAACACGTAAGTAAAATACAACGGTATGACAGTACACAATGTATAGACGAGAGGCAACGCCGCCAGTCTCTTGGGCACTTTACCGGCTGACAGCGTTGAGGAGGAATTTTTCGATGCTTTGTAATATTTTAATTTAGTTTTTGGTTTATGTACAGTTAACTTTATATTCATTACATTTAATTTAAATTAATTTTCTTAACAAAGCATTAATGTTTAATATCAAAGTCAATTTAAAATCAAAATACACTGTCCTGTAACGCACTTATACATACAATTATTCAATCATAATTAATTATAATAATATATATAATAATAAATAGTTTCTATCACTTACCTGTATATCATTACTTAAAATAATGATGGATGAATGATGTCTCGGATGATAACTATTGATTGTTCACTCGGTAATACATACCTGTAACAATAAAGCATTATTTAATCATTGACACGTAGAAAAGATTAAAAATACCAAGCTATGGAAAAAGTCTACGCGCTTGCTACGTCGTAGCGGCGCGCGCTGCTACGCAAGCTACGCGCTACGGTGCGCTACGAGCGCTACGACACGTGGCAAAGACTGTATTTGAAACATAAGTTACCGTTTCTTCTTTAAAATAATTCTATTTTTAGTTCAACTCAATAATGTCGTATTGCTAAGTACAGTGGGATTGTTGAAACGTCAAATCCAGTGAGACATTGAAAACAATGAAAATTTATAATTTCGAATAAATTATGGCTCAGTAGATGTAAAAGTAACATGGAAAAATAGCAATTTCATAAAAATCAGCCATTTCCTTAAGTTCGCCGTGTATGATTATTTCCCAGAATTTGATCCTTATTAGCAACACAATCGAACGGTGTAATAATACAGGGTGTGATTTTTTTTCCAAAATCAGCGGGTTCGATTCCTGGCCAGGATTTTAGATTTTTCTAAAATCAAATGATGCAGTTTTAGTTTTCGTCAAAATCGGCCTCGAGACTCCTTTCAACGTTTTTCGATATTCCTCATAGTTTCCAAAGTAGCCATCCACGCCCAGTTGAAAAATTCACCCTGTATACAAACATATGTCAACCATAAAGTACATAGCCCTCTCAACAGCCAGTATCTACATGGCCAGTATGTACATAGAGGTGATATATCTCCAACATTTTTTTTTTGAGACTGCTTCTTAGAAATCTATATGGTTTCACAAAATTTTACTGGTAAAATAAATGATGAAGTCATGTTAATGTTTTTCTTTTCCTGGTTTTTATTAATTTTGTCCACTTAGAACCGTTAAAATTGAATCGTTTTTTATATGCTACTTGTAAATAAAAGATGTTGGTTTGCTTCAAAGATTCATAATTATTAAAAAAAAAATACTCAAAACCACATAAAGGTAAGTCTCCTAGTTGTATATTACCATACAACTAGAAGAAATGTAGGTAAGTGTATTTTATTTTCGGCGATATTATATTCAATGAAAATCCCACGTAATATCGACGCCCTCTTTGAATGCAAGCTCCAACCAAATACAATTCCTGAAACACAATGAAACTATCAATTCAATTCTGTTTCAAGTCGGGCTTTCCTCGACTGAGAGAGCGCTACCGCCATCTACCGTAGAGTTGAGACCCCATGTGACATTTTGTTTGCTACAAGCTTCTCAGAACGTTAGTTACTTCAGCTGAATGTAGATGGCGCTGTCACAAACTTACAAAAGAATTTTAAAACCAAGAGTTTTGTGTTTTGTCAATGTGATAATAAATTGGTTTGTTAGTTTTATATACATTTTGTATGATAAATAAAATGAAATCAATGTTTTGTGATAAAATTCATCATCATCTGCCTAGCCTCTTCCCAACTATATTGGGGTCGGCTTCCAGTTCCAGCTTCTTGTTTTGTAATAAAATTATAGAAGTAATAATTACTGGTACAAAAGTATCCTTAGATAAAAGATATATTAATAAATAATAATCAGCAAAAAAACCAACGCAGTTTGATTCTCATAAAGATCACAATGAAAAGCATTTTAAGCAAACTTATCGTTAGTTATTTTAAAACGTACACGACGTAGATAATTCCGTTAACCCTATAACGCAATTAGGCGTCAGTTCCTTTCAAAACTTAATTGCACGTGAACTTAATTGCCCAAAGTACGGTTTTGCCCAAAGAACATTTTTGCCCAGAGGCGTTTTTGCCCGTATTTGTTTAAATTATCTGAACGGAAAAGTTTTAACTTGGATTTTGTTTGTTCAAGTGTGCTCCCATTTTGTATTCAAATGTTTCAAAGACCTCTTCCGACCGTTATTTCAGGCCTGATTTTGTGTAACAATTACGTACTTGCAGAACTTGTTTGTTTAAATTAAAATATGGTCAAAGAAAGTAAGAAGTATTTGTTTCTGTTGTAAAACAAGCACCAATAGATACATTTTCGGCATGGTAAAATCATCAAATGAGTCCTGCCGTGGGTACAGCGGAAGAAACTGTCAGACTTTTATTGACTAAAAGTCCAGATTGTACTTCTTAGCAAAGGAGGAGGCAGGACGCGTGAGTGAGAGGACAGCGTCTACCTCACGACCCAGCCGCAATGGGAGACGCCCACGCACAGACGTCGCAGGACGATTTCTGGCCGCCGCGGGCATCCGGACGGCGAGTACCTAATGGGCGACTCACTGTCCGATCACGGGCCATGCCCGGGTCAACGGCACGTGTGTTCCACGCGCGTTACCGTGGCCCTGGATCATAAAGATCCATTGAAGGACACCTTAATGGGAGGACTCATTCGATGATTTTAACACGTAAAAAGCAAAAAAATACTGTTCCTTCTACGTGCCAGGGCCACGGTGAACTGCGTATGTTCCGTCAGAATTAGAAAGAGAACCGTGACATTCGCTATAAGTAGAAAGAGTTAAAGAAAGTCTTAACCCAGCCTTGGAACAGATCAAACTAGTAAAATAAGTGTAGGTATTAATTATTTTTAAACGCATGCGACGAGCATCGTAAAGATGATTTTTAAGGAAGGAAAAATTTCAGGTTGCAAGTGGGATTCGAACCCGCGTCTTCTGGATAGGTACCTACTCCAGACGCCGTAAACAACTAACTAACTAGCAACGCTACCAAAAAGCTTTCAAACAAGGAATAGAGAATTTCAACTTGCAAGTGAGGATTGCAATGACCTAGTTGGTTAAGGCGTCTGGAGTACCTATCCAGAAGTCGCGGGTTTGAATCCCACTTGCAATCTGAATTTTTTTTTTCCCCAGAAATCATCTTTAAGTGTAGGTATATTGAAAATACTTATACCGATCGAAGACTCCGAGGGTTAGTAACATCGTCCTTAAAAACGAAGTGTTAGCAAACAACGTGATAAAGTGACAAGTTATTGACAGTTGTGGATATTATAAAAAGGGGGTGAAAAATTTACGAGCTTCTGTGTGTATGTTCACGCAAGTGTTACCAAATATTACGGCAATAGGGTATCAGTACCAACCAGCACCGGGCTCGCGTGGTGGATTATGGCCCACTCACAGAGAGGAAGCCCGTGTCCCAGCAGTTGTAACATTATAGGCTGATAATTATGATGAAGGGTATTTGATTGAAAAATCTAGTACGTCAGTTAGTTTATCCAAAAAACATTTGACACGTATTTTTACTTTTGTTACGCAAACCAAAATTCATGCGGGCAGCGAGTAAAGGGCAACTCGCTGTCCGACCATGGACCATGTCCGGGTCGACGGCGCCTTGTGTTCCACGCGCGCCTCTAAGAGCGTCAGCATGATGACGGGCCCCCCTCTAGAGGGCCAAAGCCTGCAGGGGTTCGGGACTTATTCCATTACCGTGACCCCGGAACATAAAGGGCTATTGAAGGACACCGTGGATTTTAGTCAGTACAAGTCTGACAGTAACAGGGTGGGAGGACTCATATGATGATTTTACCACGATAAAAAAAAAATTGACGAAGGTACGACACTTTACAACTTGGCAAAACGTCACAAGCAAGTACAGTTTTTACTTGCTTCTGACTTCACGAGTCTTCATTGTCGTCTTTTGATGCGTTATGTCTTTTTAATAATTAATAATAAATAATTAATATGCACTGGTTTAATGAATAGAAAAATACTTATGTCCATTATTTTTTTAAACCTTACTTGATGGACTAAGCAATGTTTTGAACTATTGATACTGTCAGCAGTCCACATTAATTAAGTTATAGATTGTGGTTTTGAATCCAGTCAGGCACTTTTTTTTGTGTAGTTTGTTTATTAAATTGTTTATTAAGGAAACATTAAAAATATCTCATCAAAGCTAGATCCATGTGGTTGATTGACCGGTAACCGGTCAATGAGTGAGACCAAGATTGATTGATTGGCCGGTAACCGGTCAATGAGTGAGACTGGTGGGCATAAAACAGCCCTATTAAAAAATAATATTTTGTCCCATAGGACCCATGTCCTATCGTGTATAATAAAATTCCTCAAAATATTAAAGACCTACCCATAAAAATATTTAAAAAACAGTTAACTAAACTGTTAATTCAAAAATGTTACTACACCATAAAAGATTTCTTAAATGATAATTTAAATTAAAATGTTGTCATAGTTTTTAATTAATTGTTATCCATTTTTTCTAATTTTAGTTTGTTTTATATTATTGTTAATAGCATAATTGTTATTGAAACTTTTGTAATTATTTTCTGTTCTCTGAATATGTTTGCATGCCGCAAGGTAAAATGTAACGGGACTATTTTATATTATATAACACCTTATTTGTAAACCTACATTTTTAGCAAATAAATGATTTCTAAATGATTTCTATTTCAAGCAGATTGATCATCAAAGGCTAGCTCTTTTCTACGGCTTAACTCGCCGAGCACCCCTTATTTCTCTACTTAAATTATTAATGCGTTTAACCGCCTCCAGATTTTCATCAATTCCTGTAACTAAATTCTTTAAAATTGCTTCTGATAAAGATATATCTGATGACATAAAATAATGCTTTCCCGAAGCGAATTAAACAAAATAAACTCATTTTCGCGTTTACAATTAAAACAGTTCAAATAACGATTACTACTCAACACAAACATCAAAGAACATGGTTCTAAAAAACAAAATACAGCACATCAACTTAATGACGGTCGAAACACTTTAAATTACCATTACCTGCCTGAAACTTTACTCGTAAAAAGGTGTTTAACCCATCAAGGTTGTTTTAAAAACCCTCTTAGTTCCCGACAAGGGTATACCGTATTTAAGCCCTAAATTCCTTCCAAAAAAACCTTTTAAAATCCTAAAACGACAGGGTTTTAAGACCTAAAGGCCTTTAATACCGCAAATAAATTTGACCTTGAAATACTCGCGTTCAACTCCCCAGGCTCGCATATATTACGAATTTCGTTCCGGTAGATTAATTTCGTTTTCATTTGAACCCTAGGGAACTAATAAAATTAATTAATTAAACGCAAATTTGGGAAAGTACGTTCTGTTACGACAATCGGTTGATAAATCCACATTTACCTAATTAAATTATGGTTGTTATGTATAGTATACCTACCTACTTTACAAATATTTTACTGATAGTGGTGTTTCCCGCGTGTAGCTTGGTAAATATCCTAGAAGAACATTACGCTATTTCATATTCTAGTATTATAATTATGTGCACCAAAATTCGAGTATCAATTTCAAAGAAAGAGTATCCTTCCTCACAAACCTTCGTATTTATTACGACATGTAGTTTGAATAGTCATACTACACTTACACAAGCAAAAGTATGGAACCACTTACATTAAATTAATCCGAGTTGGCTTGATTTGAATTAATTTGGTATCAATTTTAAAGTTAACAGTGAAACTTTTAAAATTATTCAATTTTTATTATTCTTAACTAGTTTTGAAGTACCTACTTAAGATTGTGCGGAATCGGAATAAGAGATTCCCCCACATTTGCTCTCGATGCTCTGCATGATCATTATTCTTTTTTTTTCTATTAACCTCTACTGTCCCACTGCTGGGCAAAGGTCTCCCCCATAACATTCCATTCTTCCCTTTTTGCGACTTCCTCCGGCCAATCGCTTATGAATACGATTAGATCGTCTCGCCAGCGTTTTCTAGAATTTTCAGCAACGACGCCCATCCGCCACCTACTGCGTAACGACTCTAGCTCAGCGATCCCTATGCATTCTATACATTCTTGTGTACATTCTTATATATTTATCTTCATAAGTAATCCCATATGTATGCGTGGCCTCATCTCTCTCTCTTCATCCGTTGTAATTATCTATTATTGGTCACTTATCAGTAATTTCCTTTCCAGCCATATCATCGTTTCTTTGGTCTTCCGCTGCATACATCTCAATTTCACTCATACCGTGAGTTTAAATGTTTTTAACGCACCCACGATACACAATGCATTCGTTAAGAGTGGCAACAATTACTACATTAAATAAAAACCTATTAACTTGTACCAAATAACGCTTTTATCACAGTATCATCATCAGCCTATACCTAATGTTCCCAGTGCTGGGACACAGGCCTCCTCTCTGAGAGAGGAAGTGGGCCATAGTCCACCACGCGGGCCCAGTGCGGATTGCTAGATGTCACATATCTTCGAATTTTTGGTTCTAGGACATGCCAGTTTTTCTCACGATGTTTTCCTTCACCGTTTTTAGAGCAGTGGTGATGAAATAAATTACACAAAGTAATGGCGGGGTTCGAACCCACGACCTACAACTCGTAAGTCGGGACCGATACCATTCAAATCAAATCAAAGCATTTATTTCAAGTAGGCCAATTATAGCACTTTTGAAATGTCAAAACACAGAAACATTTCAAAAATAATTACTTTAAATAAATAAAAACAGTTCAAAATAGTTATGTTGCTACAGTCCCAGTCACACGACATAAAAACTGTGAAAGTACCGTAGATGCCCGTTCCAAGAAGTGGATCTCTATGGAGAAGAACGGGCAAGAAATTCCATGGACACTCTTTTTAGATCGCCAAAATTGGCCAACACTGCTCTCACATTATCACAGTATGGCCAGCAGCTATTCTATTGAAAAAGAAGACCTTACTATAATAGCAAGAAAGACAGAAAATAAATTTATTCGGCCAAGATTAAAACGAAAAGGATGTGTTTAACATTTTTATCGCAGACCGTCTCATATAGTCCAAGGTTGAGAATGTGAAGGTCGCCATTGTGATATCAGTCGTAAAAACCGTCTACAAGATAATCTTGGAATATTCCTTAATATCGAGGACGATGTGACGTCATGCGTGCCTTTGAGAGCTAAATAGTTCTAAGTAATAAGATTAGTTTACAACGTTTTCATTTTCATTTTCTTCAACATCGAAAATAAATTCGTAAAACGTGATGTATTTCTGATTTTTGAGTATGTTTTTTGGACTCAATGGTTGTTTAACCCAAATATGCAACTCTAGAAAATTGGTGGAAACATTTTACCCTCTAAAAATGGCGTATGGATAAACTTGTTTGCATTTTTCATCGAAAGCTAGAACATTAATTTTGTGACAAATAAAGCCCAACTTGAGCTCAAGTTGGGCTTATTTAAAAATAGGCCAATAATTCGAATAATAAAAAAATCAGTCTTTGATCCAAAATTCTTAATCGATTTTGAGTTGCCAAAATAGTGGGAAAATCATAATAATAATATAATTTGTTGCCAATGAGATAATTAGAAGCTTTATTTAGACCTTACTTAGTCATTACTTAATTACCACTCAAATATCAAGGAAAAAGGCCACTCATCAACAAATTGAACCTAGAAAAACGGTTTTTGCCAGTGAGGCAAATTGAAGCTAAATAGACCCTCTTAATAGTAAGTTAATTAGTAGATCCTTTATAAACACTGGAATACTGAGAAAAAACGGTACATCATCATCATTATCAGCAGGAAGACGTCCACTGCTAAACATAGGCCTTCCCCCTTAGACCGCCACGTCGAACGACAATTCGCCATTTGCATCCAACAGTTGTCCGACTCTCACAATGTCGTCAGAAAGAAAGAAAAAGAGGTGCACTCACTTAAAAAGTTTCTTCTTCGCCTCTTAAAAGGTTCACGGGGACTCTAAAAAGGTAACTGTGGTCCTACAACGCTAGGGTCTATTCGGGTAATACCATGATCAGCAAGAGTCTGACAGTCCCTTTTGCTCTAATCTTCGGGACCCAGGGCAGGAGAACTTATGTGCTGATTTTACAACTACAAAAAATGTCTCTAAAAAGGTTACGCTAGCGGAATCATAATATGAATTACGATAAAATTGAAAAACAGAATAGAATATTCCATTATAAGAAATTCATAGCAATTTATTTTATGATTCTGTTTCTGTGGCCCTTTAGACTCCCAGGCTAACAACCAATCATAACTATGCTGCCCTCCTAGTCAGAAATCACACGCTCTAATTCGCTCGGTTACCTTTCATAGCCTTACACGGAATTATACCTGCTATAT
This sequence comes from Agrotis ipsilon, assembly GCA_028554685.1. Classification (NCBI taxonomy): domain Eukaryota; kingdom Metazoa; phylum Arthropoda; class Insecta; order Lepidoptera; family Noctuidae; genus Agrotis; species Agrotis ipsilon. The sequence continues at coordinate 13,974,401 of CM052969.1, read as the reverse complement.
TAGAAGTTGAGCTAGCGTGATACAGTTCGATATACGTTGATACAGATCTGCTATATTTTAGCACAAAGGCAAAGGCATAATAGTATGAGGAACAGAATCTTGAATCCTACTAATATTATAAACGTGAAATTTTCTATGTGTGGATGGATGTTTGTTACTCTTTCACGCAAAAACTACTGAACGGATTTAGCTGAAATATGGTACACAGATAGTTTATATTCTGGATTAATACATAGGATAGTTTTTATCACGATTTTATGGTCCTGTGGGATAATTATCGAGTTGTAGCGGGTGAAGCCGCTGGTAACAGCTAGTTTCTTGATACTTTCCTTTTTTTTTGTTGCCTCACACTAGGTATTTTTCCTGTGAAGAGGGTGCGTATTTAAACATAGAAACTCACATACACAAAACTCAGACCCGGAAAAACTACTTGTAGGTCATACAAATACTCTTATTTGTTTTTTTTTCCTTCGATCGGATGTTAGCGATATGACCGCCGTTGTATCCTTAAAATAAACTTTGTAATTTTGTATTCATTTTGGTGTACAATGAAGAATATTCTATTCTATGTGCGCTTTCCTCAAAAAATATTGGACATACGAACATATTGTGCAGCACTTCAACAATGCGCGTAAGACTACTAAGATGGGGTGCTAAGGCAGGAAATGGGGTGCTAAGGCAGGAAAGGGGTGCTAAGGCAGGAAAGGGGTGCTAAGGCAGGAAACCTCCACGTGCGCCCGTGGACTGGAGTTCCCTCTCGGATGCGTCCGGGGGGAAGACCAGTTTTTCGGGCCGGTGCACCCTGGGATGCGGGCAAAAACTCTTCTTTAGGCTCTGTGTGCCTAAGGAGTCTTTGCCCGTATGCGAATAGCCTGTCGTGTGGACGCTCCAACGCGTGTCCCTCTGATCAGCAGAGGGCACAGCGGCAGAGCGGGCTTGCGGACGGTGAGTAATGGGTGGCTCGCCGTCCGACCGAGGACCAAGCCCGGGTTGGTGGCGCGTCGTGTTTCGCGCCAAATGCCTGCTGGGGTCGCGGGTTTTTTCTTAACCCAGGTTACCGCGGCCCCGGAACGTACAGGGCATCCGAAGGAACACGGGTGGATTTTAGTCAGTAAGAGTCTAACAGTCCCTTCCGCCCCACCCAGGGCGGGAGGACTCATTTGATGATTTTACCACCTAAAAAAAAAAAAAAAAAAAAAAAAGACTACTAAGATGGTAATCACAGCCAAACAGATGCTGTGTAACTAGCGTGCGACAACTTTTGGAATATTCACGCACAATTTGCTTGTTTTTCCCTGAGAAAGTCGACCAGGGGGGGACCAAATAACAACGTCCTAAAACCAGGCTTAAAAGTGACAGAGCTATCCAAGTCGTGTAGCGCCATTTCATTCTCTCACTGGAACAAGCCTAGTATTAAGACGTTGTAATACGCCCTCAAAGCGAACATTTGTGCTGCATAGTGCCGCAAACCGGTGGAATCGTATTTTAACGATGATTTCAGAATATAATTCCTTTTTAATGGAGTATCGAAGGACATTACAACCTATTCCGCATCAGCATCATCAGCCTATAACGTTCCCACTGCTGGGATACAGGCCTCCGCTCTTGTGAGAGGGAGTGGGCCATAATCCACCACGCGGGCCCAGTGCGGATTAGCAGATGTCACATGTCTTCGCATTTGATGGTTCTAGGACATGCCGGTTTCCTCACGATGTTTTCCTTCACCGTTTTGAGAGCAGTGGTGATGAAATAAATTACACAAAGTAATGCGCCAAGCTGGGTTCGAACCCACGACCTACAACTCGTAAGTCGAGACCGATACCACTAGGCCACCACTGCTCACTGCTGTTCCGCATACCCAAGGAGTATTCTATCTGGCTCAATAATAATCCAGGGCAGGGTAACTTCAAACAAGCAAAACTAACCAACCACACTCAAATCAGTCCAATACATAACCAAATAGAAGTCGTACTATGTTGTATGTATATTATGTATGTACAAGGAATCTGCGATGGTCGGTCTGTCTAATCCGATCATGCAAATGGGCCTCGATCTCTGACCCGCTCGACGCCTCCTCAACACAACACCGAATAGAAATATTTAGAAGGTGAAATGCGAAATATGTTGCCGTTTGAAACACCCCGGGCAGGGTGAGAGGTACTGTCAGACTTGTACTGACTAAAATCCACGGTGTTCTTCATTAGCCCTTTATGTTCCGGGGTCACGGTAAGGAAATAAATGCCGCGACCCCAGCAGGCTTTGGCCCTCTGAGAGGGGGCCCCGTCATTATGCTGACGCTCTTTGAGGCGCGCGTGGAACACGACGCGCCGTCGACCCGGGCATGGTCCATGGTCGGGCAGCGAGTTGCCCTTTACTCGTTGCCCGCATGCCCGAGCCTACGGTGGTCTGAGATCGTCTTGCGACATCCGACGCCGTGGGCGTCTATCACTGCGGTTGGGGCGGAGGGAGGACGCTATCCTCTCTCTCTCGCGGCCCGCCATCTCCTTCACGAGCATTACTTCCTCGCAGAAGGAACTGCATCATAGGCTTAGTGTAACGTTTTCTGCGGTGACGGCTTAGCGATACCACTGGCGATGGTAGGGCCTCATCATGCCCGTTATGCTGTAGTTACAAATTCTTCCAGGCGAGATCGTCCAATTTTAGTTCTTATCTTTGCTTTAAGTTAGATTGAAATCATTTTACCCATTGTAAAAGAAATAGGAATTTATACATTTTGACATTATATCGACATACAAGCTAACTTTTTAGTGATATTTATGGCTGAAATGCAATTTATGCTGTGTTCATAACCTTAGGCGATGCAAACTTCGTTTACAAAAAAAAATTATTCGTTTTTTCATCCAGTGAAGTGTCCAGGAACAACTACACGGTCATACAAATATTTATTCTCTGAGAGAATTTAACCCGTGACATGCAGATCAGCAGCTGCGCTTTTAACTCTGTTGGTAGGTTGCTACTAAAATATCCATATCTTTAAAATACACTAAGGTAGTACTTCTGGTCGCGGGACTTATTTCCATCACCGTGACCCCAGAACATAAAGGGCTATTGAAGGACACCGTGGATTTTAGTCAGTACAAGTCTGACAGTCCCTCCCGCCCTGCCCGGGGTGGGAGGACTCATTTGATGATTTTACCACGGAAAAAAAAGGTAGTACTTCTGTCATTGTTTATCTGTGTATCTGTAAACACACACCACTCACGTACTAGGGATGTCAGTCAGACATGCACATGACGTCATAACAAGACTATTGTGCTACTGTTTGTTCAACGCTAGGCTTGTAAGGTTCATTTGTTAGGACTTCAATTGAAATTAATCACTTTATGAAATCAAGAACTGGTTATAACCAAATCTGGTTATTTTATTGTATTTTTTAACTAAATTGTTTTGTGTTTTGTTAATCAGGATGTTCTTCTTCATCTTAGGAATTTACAAACGTATAAATTGTGTGCAAGTCAACAGTCAGCCCTGGTCGCGGGACTTATTCCATCACCGTGACCAAGGAACATAAAGGGCTATTGAAGGACACCGTGGATTTTAGTCAGTACAAGTCTGACAGACCCTCCCGCCCTGCCAGGGGTGGGAGGACTTATGTCATGATTTTACCACGTAGACTAAGGCTGTTTAGTGTTCTACCCATTCGGAAGATTGGCTAACATTTTAAATTCGTGTGACCTGCAGTGCATTTAGTCTGAAATATATTTTGTAAATAATGAAGTATTTCTACTTTCTGTAAAAGTACAACGTTAGCTGAGCGCCACACTGCAAACCCAAACGCGATGGCGAGGCCATAAAGTGGTCCGCAAACCTGGGGTTGAGCAGCCCTGATGCCCTTGCCGGGGTTGCGAGACATACGTATACCGCGTCCCCGGTACACCAAAAGGCTACTGAAGGACAGCGTGGATTTTAGTCCGACAAGTCTGTAGTCGCCCTGCCCGGGGCGGGAGGACAAATTTAATGATTTTACCACGTAAAAAAACAAAAACCCAAACGCGATGACGAGACCATAAAGTGGTCCGCAAACCTGAGAATGAGCAGCCCTGATGTAGACCAAACAAATATTTATACTGTACGCCAATCGAACCTCTGCAACAACTAGATTTTACTATAGCAATATCGGGATTTTTCAGAACATTAAGGAATAAAAAAAAACATCTTACATCCATCCTCTCACAGTAACTTCAAGAACTCTCAATTCAATTGATCTTGTATCAGCTCTAAAGTACTCATAAATATCCAAAATACAATATAATACATTGTATCATAAGCATATCACAGAAATATTCGCAAATAAAATATAATTTCTTCGAATCGAGATTTATTTGAGAAGAAACATGTTTACTCGGAAGGAAAAGAAAGGAATATCATTATTTTCCGAGTATATACATACACATATATACCATCCATGCGTGTATATACTTACACGCATGGTCTTCATATGACTTTAACAGTATACTCGTTATGTCTGAACTTTAAAAGAGACGATGACCTCTGAGTTTGTTTCGGCTGTTTCTTCTCAAAGTAGTCAGGTACGAAACACCGGCCTCATCTAGCTTTAAAAATATTATGACGTTTAAAAGTGTTTTATAACAACCAACTTGCAAAATAAACATCATTTATCATACAAACGGAAGAGCTCGTGGCTAAATAATTACAGCCGCACAGGCCGATCTTCCGGGTTAACCCGCACTTGCCGAGATCTGTGGAAGACTCGGAACTGTTTTTTTTTTGACTTAGGTGCATCTAATACTAGTACGATGCCTAAGTGGTTTCGTGAGTCACTGTTGTGCAATCTCTCATGGGTTGCCACCGCAGTGATCCACTATTACGTTTATTTGTGTTTTTGTTACTAATATAGTTTTAAGTTTTACTAATATACGGTCCACCGCTTAACAGCGCCACAAACTACCTACGGTGACGGCTGAGTGATTCCACTGGCAGTCGTAGACCTCACCAGCAGTATAATCCTCTGTTAACACAGCCTTGACTACCCTTCCCGTCATGATACTTGAATAAAAGATAATTCTATTCTATTCTATTCTAATCGAAGCCCAATCTAAAAGAGGATGAATGAAGCCTATTACTATTAGCCGGTCACAAATCCATTCTCCAGTGATTAGGATCACAATATCACTTATACTGTCCCAGTATCTTATTTCATACACTAAACAAATATAACAGGGGATTTTCCATAAATTCTCATTAAATCCTTATTCCACCACTTAATTCCAAGGCTGTCCCGTTAATAACGTCCGCCATTAATATTTTTATGGCGAATAATAAAGACACAATATACACCATATTCTGTGCATATCTCACGTTAATATCATCTGTTATATTATACTCCATGAAAGTAGTTTTAATGATGGTGATGAAAACGAGAGAACAGCTATGTTAGCACAGTAGTTCAAAGTTTATCTTCGAGGCTACTGGTCTTGGGTTTGGTTTTCGCATATAATTTATGATGTTAAAGCTCTAAGACTCCTTGGTGACTGTTGCTAATAAATAACTTTACCATCATAAAAAAGGATAAAATCAATTCATTTATAAATATTATCGCTCCCCGACAAAAAAAAACTGTCATAACATAAGAATTACTAATACGACTACTTCGAGATAACGAGATTTTATACTATTTACTAAATTGATAATGTAAAAATTATATGAGTTACACTACTTGTTGTATTCAGTTACTGAAGGATGGCCGATCTTTCAGTAACTAAATACAACATAATAATGACGATTTTACAGCCAGGTAAATGACATATTTGCTATTCAAACGTAATTTTTCAGTATTATGACATTTTTTGTTATTCCCGGGCAGCGTTATGTAATATATAAGTACAGACTTACTTGCCCTTGCCCTCTTGCCCTTTGTGAATGTGAATACTTATATATCGCAAAGACGATACGATAGAACTGTGTTTTCATTTGGAAAATTGGAGAGATGAAAGTAGATTGTTTCCAGAAAATAAAGATACCTTGTTATATTGGCTTATTAGGAAGGTTTAATATCAATACTATATTGGTTTTCTTCTGTTTCTTTGTACACATAAAAATAAATAGAAAACAAAATCTTCTGTCCGTCTGCTTTTGCGACTAATACATACGTAAAAATTAAAATAAACGAGATTTTTTGTCAATTCATTGTTGTGCCAGGAACGTTCCTGGGTGAATTGTTTAATGGTAGTGTTTATAATGTTTTGGCGATCCATAATTTTATTGTATTTCTGATTTGGCTTGTTTTAAATTAGTATTGTATAAAAGTACTTTATTGTTAGTTTAGTTTAGTCAATTTGGTTTATGTTCATAAGTTGCTTAATCTGTCATTCATCATATATTTTATGAGGCTTCATAGATGTCAATTGAAAACATTCGACACTTCGCTGCATCGCGTTAAGCCACCAACACCTAATAACAAACAAGTCTCAATAAAACATCAATCCCGAAAAAACCTGCCAAGCAGCAGTGGATCGCTGGAACATCAATAAATGATAAATGATAAATGATGTTTATTTAGCAAATTGGTTTTGGCAAACTCTTTTACACGTCAAAAAACACTATTTTTAAAAACTAGATGAGGTCGGTGTTTCGTACCTGACTACTCTGAGAAGAAACATCCGAAACAAACTCAGAGGTCACAGTCTCTTTTAAAGTCCAGACAATTTCGTATTAGTTATATGAGAACCATGCAGGTGTCTGAGGTGTTCTTTTGAAGAAAGAACCACACAGATTTGAGTGGGCCTGTCCAGTCAGTGCAAGCATGTGTCAGTTACCGTGTAGCTCAACTCATAACACAAGGAGCTCAACGATACGACAATCAATACCAAAGAAAGGACATTTGGGTAGGCCGCATAAATAACTCAAACTGTCAGACAATTTAAATAAAACGCAAAAAAAATATATAGAATAATGTGTAACCCACACATGTCCTCACATTCACAAGTTATTAGAAAAAAAAAAAACAATAATTACAAAAAAAAACAAAGAACCTAATTAAAATTACAAAGTAATTCATGTCAACAAATAAAAAGTATAAAACACAAAAAAAAGAACAACACAAAAACAAAAAATATGTACAAACAGAAAATGACATAGAAAATGTCAATATACAAAAAAAATATAAATAAATTACAAAGTAACCATGTCAAAACACAAAATAAAAATTACAAAAAAGCATGTCAAAAAAAAATGTACAAATGAAATGTCAGGGTGTATAAATGAAAGTATGTCAAAGTAAAAATAAAATGTCAGATTGTATAAAAAGCAAAAATAAAATATAAAACATGTCAAAAGTGTAAATAGGAGAAAAAAAAAAAAAAAACATTAGTGAAAAACATTAGTGAATTTAATTGGAGCAGCTTATTCCCATGCCTTTTTATCCTCTAAATAATGATTAATATGATAATAAGCTTTCTGGGCCAGATTTCGTTTAATATACGATTTGAATTTATTAATACTTAATTTTTGAATAGGGCCGGGAAGTTTATTATAGAAACGTATACATTGACATCTAAAAGTAATTCCTATTTTTTTGAGCCGAGTTGCTGGTACAATAAATTTATCTTTGTTCCTCGTGTTAACACTGTGAATATCACTATATTTTTTAAAAAGATTAATATTTTTATGTGCGTACAAAAGATTTTCATAAATAAATTGAGACGGCACAGTCAATATATTAATCTCCTTAAACTTTTCTCTGAGGGAGCACCTGGGACTCAATTTATAAATGGAACGAATTGCCCTTTTTTGTAATACAAAAACTGTTTGAATATCGGCGGCATTTCCCCATAAAAGAATACCGTACGACATCACACTGTGGAAATAACTAAAGTAAACTAAACGGGCTGTCTCTAAATCAGTTAAGTCGCGAATTTTTCGAACGGCAAATGCTGCAGAGCTAGGCTTTTTTGCCAATTTCTCTATATGGGGGCCCCACTGAAGTTTGTTATCCAAGGTTATGCCTAAGAAGACTGAGGTGTCTTCCGGTTTTATCTCTTGATCCTTTATCCGTATAACAGTTTCCACTTGTTTAACATGAGGTATCGTAAATTTAATGCACTTCGTTTTTTTCTCATTTAGAAGAAGATTATTACATTCGAACCAATTCACTATTTTTGCAAGAGCTCTATTAACATCATCAGTAACGACCTGCTGACGTTTGAGTTTAAATAAAAGGGAAGTATCGTAATAAAAATCATAATTTGACAAGCAAAATACTGCCAAAGGTAATCGCCCGTCAAATAAGCAACGGTTTCAAATGATACGAACGGGACGGCTGGCATATAAACCTCATTTCCTGAGACATAAATTATTTGGAAAAAATGGGGTCCGTACTTCAATAAACGGAGCCCACCCGTCTGTCTGTCTGTGAAGACCGTTTTCGACCTCAGAAACGCGTGGAGATAACTCCACTGAATAGCTGATGTAACTTAATACTTAGGTCTATGTTCCCTGAGGGGTATTACAACGTCTTAAAACCATGCTGGTTCCAGTGAGTGAACGAGGTGGCGCTAGACGACTTGTATAGCTCTGTCACTTTCACTCGCCGGAATAAGCCTGGTTTTAACACGTTGTTATACCCCATGGAAATCCTAAAATAAGCAAACTTTTAAGACAAGGCAGTAAACAAGTATGTTAACATATAAGTACAACATACTTTGATACAAGGAAATCAAAACCACTAAGTAATGGGAGTACCCATTTATCTACAATTGCTAATTTTTCACATTTTTTTGAAAACGGTGCCCCTTTCTAGGAATTTCTCCTGTGTCGTGGGTGTGTTTACAAACATTTAAGCTCACATACACAAACGCCCAGACCCGGAACAACTACTTGTAGATCATACAAATATTTGCTCCGTGCGGGAATCGAATCCGCGACATACAGCGCAGCAGCAATCTCTCAGCCACTGCGCTAACCGTGCCGCATTTTATTCAGTAGTAAAACAATTCTCTTTTGAGGAACTCTCGTTTTTCAACTACAATATTAAGCTTGTATTAGTTAAATCATCAAATGAGTCCCACACAGGTCGAGACGTGAGGGACTGTCAGACTTGTACTGACTAAAATCCACGGTGATCCTTCAATAGCCCTTTACATTCTATGCTTTTCTTTTATCGTGGTAAAATCATCAAATGAGGCCTCCCACCCCGGGCAGGGCGGGAGGGACTGTCAGACTTGTACTGACTAAAATCCACGGTGTCCTTCAATAGCCCTTTATGTTCCGGGGTCACGGTGATGGTATAAGACCCGCGACCCAGGCAGGCTTTAGCCCTCTGAGAGGGGGCCTCGTCATTATGCTGACGCTCTTTGAGGCGCGCGTGGAACACGACGCGCCGTCGACCCGGGCGTGGTCCATGGTCGGACGGCGAGTTGCCCTTTACTCGCCGCCCGCATGCCCGCGCCTACGGTGGCCGGAGATCGTCTTGCGACGTCCGACGCCGTGGGCGTCCACCACCGCGGGTGGGGCGGAGGGAGGACCTTGTCCTCTCTCACACGCGGCCCGCCTCCTCCTTCGCGAGCATGACTGCTTCGCAGAAGGAGGCGACCGCTTCCCACTCCGTTTCGCTTCGCAGCATGGCTTCAACCAATGCCGGGCGAGAGAGGTCTCCGCCTATCGCCGCCGTGAGTACATGTCGGTGCTCCGCCCAAGCGGTGCAATCCTGCACCGTATGTTCGACTGTGTCCTCCGGGCGATCTTCGCAGTGGTGACACCCAGGCGTTTCCTCCTTTCTCATCAGACACAGGTACCTCCCGAAACATCCGTGTCCGGTGAGGACCTGCGTCATGCGGTAGGAAAGGACGTCATGACGTCTCTCCAGCCACTCCTCAAAGAGGGGTCTTATCGCCGCTCGCTACGTTCTATGCTTGCATTAGAAATAAATTATTATCAACTACGGAACCCTTCATTGTTGACCAACACGCATTGGACCAGTTTTTGGGTATATACTGAAGTGAAAAGGATATTTCTAAGATATATTGCTCGTTTATACAAGATATGAGTCGCTTATGGACTTGATGGAGGCTTAACATAGTATTGGGTCAAGGTTTTCTCGGAAGTTCTATGTAAATGTATGATAACGAGGACTTGAGCACGTAGTGTAGAATGTTAAGTTGCTCAAGTATTTTGGCTTGAGTAACAAATAACAGGGTCAATTAAAAACATAATAATTATATCTAATATAATTAACCGAAATATATAATAAGCCGAAAGTTTATAATTGTATTATATAAACTTTCGCCTATCAATAAGCTAGTCAAAATCGACAAGAAAAGCTCCATTAGGGCTATGAATTTTTAAGTTTGTAACTCTCAAAAAGTTGTTGGAATTATTACACTTAAACCGCCATATTTTTCTGATTCTACTTCATTCCTAATCCAAACATTTTTCTTCAAAAATTTGAATCTCACACTTTTGTAAGGGAATAAATTAGCGCTAAATTAAGCCCAATAATATAATCTTGGTGTGGTAAGACGAAGTATACATAAAAAAGCACTGAGTATCTAGTAATCCTATGGTGAACCAAATGCCGTTACCTTATATAGACCCCTACAAACTATCTTATATTAACAAAAAAGCTTTACGATTTGCATGCGTTTAGTTAATGCGTATAAAATCTTTAAAAATTATTTTGATTTGTCTGCTAAAAAAGTAGAAAAATGTTCTTAAACTCTGACGGCCAATTTCAGTCATAATAGACCTAGAAAGTAACGAAACACTAATTCAATCTTAATGCGCGCCTCAAAGAGCTGTCAGCAAATGACGGGGCCCCCTTACAGAGGGCCATAGCCTGCCGGGGTCGCGGGACTTATTTCCATCACCGTGACTCCGGAACATAAAGGGCTATTGAAGGACACCGTGGATTTTAGTCAGTACAAGTCTGACAGTACCTCCCGCCCTGCCCGGGGTGGGAGGTCTCGTTTGATGATTTTACCACGATAAAAAAAAAGACCTAGAAAGTAACGACACACTAATTCAATTTTAATGTCGTATCATTAAAAGATACATTTAGTCTCACATTTATGTCTTAGCTACCCGCTAATAACTTTACTTTGAAACCGTCGTTAACTTACAACACGCAATAAAATCAACGTTGCTTTATGGCTAATCCAATTTCCAATAGAATTAGGGTGATGGTCCACTGCTGTTAGGCGACACGGGATAAAATTTAAACTGGTAAGGCCTTAACGTGACGTCATGCACGTTCCTAAATAAACAGGGACACATTGGAATACATTAAGATTACACTATTATTAAAAAAAGAATTTCCCAGTACTGGGAATTTGGTCGAGGGAATTATGAATTACCGTCACCCCAGGACGTAAAGGGCTTTTAAAGGACACCGTGGATTAAATCTGTACGAGTCAGACAGTCCCTCTCGCCCTGCGCTGGGAGAACTCATTTCACGATTTTAACACGATAAAAAAAGTGCTGGGAATTTCTGCTGGGTCGTGATTTACAAGCATGGTAGCTCCTTGACCTTATGGGACCTTGGACTTAATAAGTAGGATACGCATGGAAAGATTTACCACATTAATTGCGCAGTTTAATTTTTTTGACAACCACGCATTAGTGCGTAGCAAAGACATAGCTCACAGTGGACGCTGATCCCGCCCAGCTTTCATATCAGTTACGGTGTGTAGCATAAACATGTTACACAGCGAGAGAAACAAGCATCTCGTTGCTCGCTGCGAATGATACATTACGGACCGTATCAGTAGCCAGCTTTACGCGAAGCTAGATGTATAGGTAGCTAAGGTCTGGGTCACTATGGATTGGGGTCTTTATGTGCGGTTTAATTACTATTTTAGCCTCACTAACTTAGATTGGAGGCCTAAAGTGAGACTGAAACGGTTTAACTGTAAAACAATATTATTTTAGGCTAATTCTCGTGAAATTGACTTGTGGGGCCTACAGAATGGCTCAATATATCACGGCAAGCAAAGTAGCTGAGCGCTTAGCTGCTATCGCGGGTTCGATTCAAGAACGTCACAAACATTTGTATGATCTACTGGTAATTGTTTCGGACTGGCTGTTTGTGTGTTTAAATGTTTGTAAATACACCCACGTTACAAGAAAAAATGCTATTGTGGAGCAACGTTCCTAAAAACCAATCTGAGTAAATGTAAAAACAATTAAATAGTAATAGCTTATTAGGTACTCTGGACTACTTTTTAAACAAAAAAATAATAAGTGATATTTATCGCTTTCAGACGCGAGATTAGAACAATAATCAATTATAAAAATCCAACAAAATGGTACCTTCTAAACAAACAAAAAAACGTGACAATACGTAACTGTCGTCAAAAATAAAACAAATCTAGAGGCACCTTAATCGAAATTCACATCTTGATTGAGATTTAAATATTCAGTGCTTTGTAAATGAGACCCGAGATCAAAATCTTCAATAAATTGGTTTCATGGAAACATAATAAATACAATGGAAGATAGACCTACATCCAATAAACGCTGATGAGATGATTCAAGGCCAAAGAAAAAGAGCAAATAGAAAATACTCTGCTTATTCTTATTAAACTTTGACTTATATTAGCTTAATACTGGTACTTGCGGTTTTCAGCAGTTTCGACCGTGTGAGGATAGTTTGTTCCAGGAGATTAATAGGGGAGATCGAGTACAAAAACAGCAGGTCGTAAGTAACAAACGTCCTGTAGGTTTATCAAAGGGTCGAAACGTCACTCTACTAAGGCAAGCGGGGGGAGCGACGCCGGTATCTCCTGACGGTAGTAGGGCGACGTTTTGACCATTTGGGCTTCAGGACGGCGAGTGATGATACGTGAGTCGTCCGATCGAGGAGCAGACACGAATCGACGACGCGTCATGTTCCATACGCACCTCGAGGCTCCTAGAGCCCTAGGCCCCTATAGAGCCAATCTCCTACCAGATTCGCGGGTCTAAACTGGGTACCGCGGCCTTGGAACACAAAGTCCAACCGAAGAGACAGGTTAGTTTTTAGTCAGTCTGACAGTTGCATTCAGGACGGGAGGATTCATTAGGTGATTTTGAATACAAAAAAAAGTATATGATATTTTATGCCACTCAAAACTTTAGTTTCCTTTTTCCGCCTAACCTTATATTTTTAACGACCCCCAAAGGACCCTATCTGTACCCTTAATATTCAACCCTATCCGTTGTCAATACATTTTTAAAAGCAAATGTAGGTACTTATAGGAACTGTCAGTGAGAAATGAATTTGAATACATTAATTTGTGAAAGATTCCTGAGTGCCTGTTTGTAAAATCTAAGATGGCCGATGTAAAATGGTTCTCCTTTCGACATTAAAATTTGTGAAAGTGTTTCAATGAATATTTAAACGCATAATAATGCTCTTCTAAGTCATTGTGAATTTCTGAATTTGTACCTAATAGCAAGTTTGTCAAATATTTTAGTATGAGAAAAGGAAATAGCATAAGAACGACTCTCGTATTAGAAAAGACTAAATATTCGTAAGGATCGTATCTGTAAAGGGCATCTCGCTGTCCGACCATGGACCATACCCGTGTCGACGGCGCGTCGTGTTCTCACGCGAGCCTCAAAGAGTGTCAGCAGAATGACCCCTCTCAGAGGGCCAAAGTGTACCGGGGTAGCGGGTCTTATTCCATCACCGTGACCCCGGAACATAAAGGGCTCCCGCCCTGCCCGGGGTGGGACGACACATTTGATGATTTTATAACGCAAAAAAAAGGATCGATTCTGAATAAAAATTAAAAAATTATGTTACTGGGATCAAAACACGAAAATGGCTGCACCAGTTTAATTTAAGTAGTTTTTCTTGTGTTTGGAATAATTAGAACAAGATTTTTACTGCCAAAGTCTAATTTTCATCAAGGTTATTACGAAGGGAACTGTAACTTTTCTCTCCTAAACTTATCAATTTCTCCAATTATTGCCCTCGTATGATTCCGGGGCTGGTCCCCAGTGCAATAATTCTTTCTCAAACCCAAAGCCATAGACGCCCACAGCGTCGAACGTCGGCAGACGACCTCCGGCCAAAGCCTGCCGGGGTCGCGGGATTTATTTCCATTACCGTGACCCCGGAACATAAAGGGCTATTGAAGGACACCGTGGATTTTAGTCAGTACAAGTCTGACAGTCCCTCCCGCCCTGCCCGGGGTGGGAGGACTCATTTGATGATTTTACCACGATGAAAAAAACCCAAAGCCAACAGATAGCAAGCCAAATCATTGACTCGGAAATAATCTTTCAAGAAAGAAAATAAAAAAGTCAATATCCTCCCGTAAACCATCTAAACTATCAAGGGGATGATGACAAAAACAAACTATACACGCCTAAGATTTTATTACGATTTAGAAGAACAATTTGTGATCGCGACACTTGGCTGAGTGCCAGACGGAGGCGAAGGTCAATGGACACACTGTTGTTAAGGATGAGTTTCGGATGTAGTAAATTAATATATGTATAATATAATATTCCACAACTATCACACAACGCCATCTAGTCCCAATCTAAGCAGAGCTTGTGTTATGGGTACTAGACAACTGATAAACATACTTATATATATCTAAATACATACATATTACACCAAAAAATTAAATTACACCCAGACACAGAACTAATGATCATGCTCATCACACAAACATTTGTCCTGGGTGGGAATCGAACCCACGACCCCCGGCATAGCAGTCAGGGTCACTAACCACTAGACCAACAGGCCAGTCAATTAATGATAGTGTGATAGCTACAATTTAGCATCTAGGGTGAATTTCAGGTCGCGGGACTTATTCCATCACCCCGGAACATAAAGGGCTATTGAAGGACACCGTGGATTTTAGTTAGTACAAGTCTGTACAGTCCCTCCTGCCTTGCCCGGGGTGGGAGGACTCATTTGATGATTTTACCACGCATCATCATCTTCCTGCCCTTACCCCGTTTTACTTGGGGAGGCGGCACACGTTTCTTTCTTCCATTCTCCCCTATCTCAGGTAAAAAAAGGATGAATTTCAGGGGAGTACCTGAATCTTAACTAATATTTAAATGCGATAGTATGTTTTGATGACGTTTTCACGCCCAATCAACTGAACTTTTGCAATATTGTTAGTACTTGTATTATTTGGAAAACAAAAGATTTTCTGGTCATGTTTTGAATCGAATAATCGCTCATAATAGATTCGAAAATACAGTGAGTTAATGTACCCAATTGGACAAAAAGAAAGACATAATAATAGGTATTAGTTCAAAAGTGAAATACGTTTGAAACTATATCTTTCATGTCCGTGTGTCACTCACAAATCCGTCCGTAGAAGTCACTCATAAAGACGGATATGACGCCGTCTTCAATACTCGGGAGGATATAACGAATTATCCGGCTGAAGCCAGTATATCCGCTTCAATTTCGGATATTTTCAGTCCGGTGGCTTTTATGCAGATTTAATAAATACGCTAATTAGAACAAACAACAATAGCATTAACACTTGTTTACAGCCCTGGGTAAAAGTTTGTGTCAATTGATTGGACTCTTTGTCGTTAAAAACCCTCTTTAAAAAACACTACTCTAAAAATACAGGATGTCAAAAAGCAAGACAGAGATTGAAATATAAGTACCACACCGCGTTACAAAAAGGCATAGTGGACATTGGCAAGAAGGCTGCGTGGCAAAAATGGACTTAAACATTACAAAAAAAATGGGAATGGGCGGGCCATTTCAATCACATGCTGACGACCGCCTGGGTAAAAGTCTTTCAGTATTACAAAGGAAAAGGCTTGAATAGTATTGGGCAGGGCATGTCACTCGCATGCGGGATGACCACTAAGCGAAAATCTCCACACAATGGACACCAGAGGAAGGATGGCGCTGGTCCAGAAAGAGGGACTGTCTCATGAGATAACCATGACCCTAGAAGGTAAAAGGCTATTGAAGGATCACCATGGATTTTAGTCAGAGTCTGACAGTCCTTTCCATCTCGCCTTAAGTAGGAGGACTCACTAGAAGATTTTACAACGATCAAAAAAATCGCTAGTCGCCAGTGGCTTCGCTTGCTTATATTTATATCGAGTTTGATTCCACATGATCATAACACAGTACACACTCTATGGCCTGAATAAATAGTCGTTACTAAGCCAAGCCTAAGTCAGTGCTTGGGGATGTCAAATGTCAATAATTCTCATGGAAATTTCTAAAATTTGACGTAGCCAAGCACTGACTATACAAACTATGTTTACAAAATGTTATTGCTAACAAAATATATCTTAATCCAATACAATGTGGCAGCTGGTCGTGCTTTCGCCGGAGATTTCATGAATTATTTAAGCGCTGTGTAAGCGAATGTGCGTAAAACAGACAATTCGCCATGTATATGGACAACAACTGGTAAAAACAGTGGTTATTTAGACCAATGGTGGCCAGTGATAACGACCCCGACTTAGTCAGTTGTAGGTTGTGGATTCAAACCCTGACAAATAGCTAACTATCATTTATTTCATCACCAACTGCTTTCGAAACAACGTCTTTACTATTGTGAGGAAACTCACAATCGTAAAAAATGTTGTTATAAATCTCTTGGGAATATATAATTAACTAGCTGTGCCCGCGACTTCGTTCGCGTGGATGTCGGAACTTAACAATGTATTTTTTATCAAATTGACAAACTTGCATCCCCTATTTTATCCCCTTGGGGGTAGAATTGATCAAAATCCTTTCTTAGCGGATGCCTACGTCATAACATCTACCTTCATGCCAAATTTCAGCTCGATCCGTCCAGTGGTTTGGGCTGTGCGTTGATAGATCACTATGTCAGTCAGTCACCTTTGAGTTAGTTATATATATTTAGATTACAAAAGTTACTGAAAATGTCATTCTTGGATCAAACTCCTATCACCAGATCTCCTAATTCCATAATTTAGAGGATACGAAATTCTTCGACCAAACAATATTACCCGAAAATCACATTATCCTTTAGGGCCCACAATCGCATTCATATCTCTTAGGGACGCAACGTCCCATGAAAACCGGCGCCCTTATTCGTGACATGAAGATTTTTACTGGGATTTATTACATCACATTAATGTCAATGACAGATTTGCAATTTGAGGGTAGATAAGAATGGGCACGCCACAATCATGGCGACAAGTCCTATTTTTGACAAGAGGCTGGAGAGGCGCCGCGGCGTCCTAACTTTCCACCTGATGCAAGTCCTCAGGATTTAGGGAGGAGGGATTATCTCCTTCGGCGAAGCAATAATGCTAGCAAAGGATGAGGAAGAATGTGTGAGGGAAATGACATCCTCCACCTCTTGCAACAGTCTTGGAAGACGTACCCAATCTGCTGGAAGGAACAGAGTGGTCAAAACCTGTCTATACTCTCAAAGATCTATAAACTGTAGCCAGAACCTATCTAAACATATATACCTGTCTTCACTTGGTTTTCAAGGCACAGGGGAAACTAGGTATTAAATTTATGGTTACCCATCCATGGACCGACCCAGGTAACTACAGCTTAACCAGAACCTTGAAGATCAACCATTTTTTTTTTTACATTTTATAATCATCAGATGAGTCCTCCCACCCCTTACTGTCAGACTTGTACTGACTAAAATCCACAGTGTTCTTCAATAGCCCTTTATGTACCGGGGTCACGGTGATGGAATAAGTCCCGCGACTCCGGCAGGCTCGTGATGATCACCCCTTAACTTAATTTAGCCACAAGCGAGTTCATAAGCACCTTATGCAATAGCCAAAGTAATCATAACTGTAATCAAAATCTGAGGAAGTTATTTTGATAACCTTTGGGGATACAAGTTTTGGGTCACGTTATGTGGTTTCCTTGAAATGAAGTTATCTACAAATATTTACTTGAATGCGTTGCGAGCGTTCATAAGAACCAACTTAGTTTGGGAATCAAGTTATGATTGTGTTCATTCAGTAACCAACGGGAAGAAAACTTTGTTTATATAGGAAACTTAATAACTTGGAAACAGAAAAAGGTATCAAAAACTACCAGGATCGCGGCAATATCTGTAAAGGCAGCCTTGGTCAATGGAGAAACAGATTGGTGTTTTGTCAATCTAGTCCTAACCTGGGTGGACTCGCGTGCCTATAGACAGTAACCTCATAGAATAATTCCGCAACTCTAGCGTTCGCCGTCTCTATGCTCGGTGAACTGCCGTTAAACTTGCTAAGTTAGCTCCGCCCGTCCGCGCGGTCGAACGGTGACTTGTAAGAATCGCATTACGCCATTCCATTTTCAACAAACATAGAAATGCTCGTTTCGTTTTTCGTTGTATAAAAAAGAAACCCATACAATACTATGTATGTCAAAGTAATCTATGTCGACGTCATCATAAAATATTGCTAGTGCCAAACCAATCACATTTTGTTCAACCCATGTGAAGATTAGATTACGATTACTCGTAAACTTGAGATTCCACGGAAATTTTCTTATTTTGGGATAAAAAGCCGATGTGTACTCCATATTTTAGACATTTGGATTTATCTTATTTTTTGGGATAAAATCAGTGAGCTTCCAGTATTTGTTTCATGGTTATTGAGCTTCATCAGCCTATATAATAATATTACCCCCGAGTCGACGGCGCATCGTGTTCCAAGCGCGCCTGAAAGAGCGTCAGCATAGTGACGGGGCCCCCTCTCAGAGGGCCAAAGCCTGCCGGAGTCGCGGGACTTATTCCATCACCGTGACCCCGGAACATAAAGGGCTACTGAAGAACACCGTGGAATTTACTCAGTACAAGTCTGACCAGTTTTAAAAAGGCTTTACTTTCTATGAGAGGGTAGTAAGCTATAATCCACCACGTGACCGCAATACAGGTTAGTGGATATTACAAGACTATTTTTTTTATTTGTTCTGGAACAAAAAAAAATTACAATGTTAACTTTCATCGTTTCGACAACAGTAGTTAACAAATGTGTGTCTGACTATCCTCAAAAATGAATTACATTATTATAATATGTAATGCATCCATGATCGTAGTATCCATGAAATAAACAAATTGACACCCGGGTAAATCGTCCCTCCGAATCACGAACATTGAAATGGAAGGTGAGAACGTCTCTCCAGTCACTGGAGAACCGGGATTGGAGAATATCTCCCAGTTTGACGACTTACAATTAAGATCCTTCGAAAACATCATAATTTCGCACAAAGAAAAATTAAACAAAAACTTAAAGCTAAAATATTATTGTAAAAACAACTCCAATTAACTAGAGTGCAGTCGTTACTTCAACAGAACAGATAATAAAATAATTTAATCAAACAAAAAGCGAACAAGGTCGGACTTAAAGGCTAGTGCAGAATGATATTAATTTTGCAAATACACCTCGGGGACTGGCAATAAAATTTTATAAATTCCTTCGGGCTTCTTGTGTGTACAGGCTTTATTGAGTTATATTATCGGTTGAATATTGCATAACCAGGATATAATATTCCCAGTGCTAGAACAAAGGCCTTTTATCTACGACTAATATAGAAGGTATTCTAATTAATATTACAAATGCGGAAGTGAGTTTGTTTTTATTTTAAGCTTTTATGTCTTAACTATTTTGATGAATTTTGGCACAGAGATAGATAGAACCTTGAAGGCACTTATACGGCTGTAACGGCCCAGCTATCTGTAGGCTGGTTAGGATTAAAAGCTACATGCATACATAATAATCTTCCACACGTAATAAGAACAATTTTCAATGCGTAGTGGGTTAATAGATGACATAAAAAGACTATGCATTTTTTCAAATAGTGACGTTGGATTGGCTTCCTGTTTAACGGGGTACAGTTTGGTATCGGTCTTCTAAATAAGTGGACTGCCTATTTTACTTCTTTCACTCTTTATCCCTTGTTAAAACTACTTGTCAAATTGTCAGGTACTAATGACAGTCGGGAGCAACAGCCGTGCTTTGCAAAATAAAGAGAATGTATGGATATTCAGTAAGTTTGTAATGAAAGGTTGCCAATCGATGGAGCAACGTTAGCATGTGCTGTTGAAAATATGAGTGCATCGTGAGAGATTTGATATGAAACAAAAATTTGTAAATGACAGCATAAAAAATTACAGAGAGACTGGAAAGTCACAAGACCTTCTCTAATGGGATAACAACAGTCCTTTTCCCCCACCCAGTCTTTTTTAACCTGGTAAAATCATCAAATGAGTCCTGCCTTCCTGCCCTGGGTAGGAGGAATGTAAGACTTGTTCTCAGTAAAATCTATGATGATCTTTCAATAGTCCTTCACGTTCCAGGGTTACGGTTACTTGTTAAGACAGTCTCACGACTTCCACCCAGGGCTTAGGATGAAATAAACAACCAAAAAATGCGAGAATAAAAACAAAAATGTATTACCCCGACCCTAAGTAACAAAGAATAAGGGCAGATGATGGAATGATGTTGATGGCATATTAAACACAGATGATAAAATCCACCCTAATAAATATGCAAATCCAAAACTCCAGTAAAACCAGGCGTCAGACTATAACGTAACAAAAAGCAAACAATACAGTGTTTCCCCGACGTAATCCATATTATTTTGAGGAGGGAGGAAAAATACAAGAGCATTTTGATTACCCCTCGGATGGAACATACCATAATAGCATAAAACGTTGGTTCGTGAATAATTTTGTTACAGATTATGTAGGTGAGGTGATAAACAGGTGTTCCTTTATGTAACACTAGTGGTGTCCGCGGCTTTTCTATAATAATAATATTCCACAACTATCACACAACGCCATCAAGTCACAAGCTAAGCAGAGCTTGTGTTATGGGTACTAGACAACTGATAAACATACTTCATATTTTAGATAAATTACACCCAGACACAGAACAAATGATCATGCTCATCACACAAACATTTGTTCTGGGTGGGAATCGAACCCACGACCCCCGACATAGCAGTCTGGATCATTAACCACTAGACCAGCAGGCCAGTCAAAAGTAATGTCAACCGCACTGCTCGATGTTCGAGGTTAAACTATGCTTGACATGGTTGGCCTGTGAATGGATGGCTAAGGATGGGGCCCAATTCAACCAATGTTTGTTCGTGCTATTTATAGATTTTGATAGTCCTAGCGACTAAGACTATGATATATTGAAATATATCATAGTCTGCCCTATTATTTATTTTTGAGACTGCTCAGTCTCAATCAGAAAAACTGACCAACAATCAAACCGCTTCTAAATCGGTTCATTCGTTTAGGATCTACGATCCCACAGATAGACATACACAGAGACTTTTTTTTTACTGTATAGTAAATCTTCAAATGAGTCCTCCCAGTCCCCCATACTGTCAGACTTGTACTGACTATAATTGACGGTATCATTCAATAGCCCTTTATGTTTCGGGGCCACGGTGATGGAATAAGCCCCGCGATCCCGGCAGGCTTTGGCCCTCTGAGAGGGGGCCCCGTCAAGCCACACAGAGACTTATACAGAAAATCACGTCAAAAGTCATTCTTTTTTCGTCGGAGGAAAATAACAAAACAAAAACCACTTCGATGAATCATCTTCACAATCATCTGATTGTCCCTCTAGACTTGCAACATAAGCACACTTCTGTCTCTCAATGACGTCACAATTCCTCTTACAGACCGCACAAGAACCAATTTGCTCGGAAAAGTGACAAACCTTCAATGCATAATGAAACTTCTGTGGTTAAGACAAAGTTCGTTTTACAAAGTGAAAGAAGTTGTTATATTTTAATGCAACGTTTGTGTGGCTGTAAATCAACTGTTTGTTGTGTTTTGAGAAGTTTTTCTAAGTGAATTAGTGGAGTAAAGAAAGTAGCTCTATCTGTCTTTTAGCTAAAGGATTATTATCCCGAAAGTTTGTTTTAGACAAAGGCTATCTTGAAAAAATCGCTTTTAGCGATAAGACCGCCCTTTGTGTTATATATATATACTCTGTACCAGTAATTTGTATGGTGTGCATAATAAAGTGTATTATATTCTATTGTATTCTATTCTATTCTAGACGCCTATTCTAGAGGTATTTCGCGAAGGGCACCCGCTGACAATGGCACCTGATCTATCACCTTTTTTTTGCGTGGTAAAATCATCAAAAATGAGTCCTCCCACCCCGGGCAGGGCAGGAGGGACTGTCAGACTTGAACTGACTAAAATCTATGGTGTCCTTCAATAGCCCTTTATGTCCCGGGGTCACGGTGATGGAAATAAGTCCCGCGACCTTATCTATCACCTACGGTACTTTCACAGTTTTTATGTCATGTGACTGGGACTGTAGCACCATAACTATTTTTATGTTACCTATTTTTTTTTTTGTATTTTGACAATTCAAAAGTGCTTGTGACAAGCCTACTTGAAGTAAATTATTTCATTTCGATTTTGTTCGACATAAGGCTCCTGTCAAAATTTATCGCAGGTGCCATGTGCCCTTCGTGGAATAACTCCTATTCTACACTTTTCTTTTCACTTTTAAGTTCGTTTGTGTTCATGTGTCGACTTCATGGGAAGAGCCACTGTCGTATAACATGTTTTGGGCGCTGCGCTGGTGAGTCCCGATTTTAAGGAATAGCTGGACATGCCTCAGTCTAAAGAATCCTCAAGATATACGGTTGTTTCAAGATGTCCCTGTAATGATGATGTATGTGGTAGCAAGATACGGCCCCACCGGTGGAGACCACCCGTAGAACATGCCACCGGGCGGTGTTGTGGAAATGTCATTGCCGCTGTCCTTTTTTGCAAAAAGCAATAAATAGATTTCAGTCAATACGAGTCTAACCAACGACGATATATTACTAGACTCCGCACGCACGATCTAAGGAACAAAAACTATTCTGTCAACTCGCTGAGGTACTACGTAAGCGAGGGGGACGGGGTACTGCGTTGTGATTGGCTAACTCAAGGTCTGTTCTGTCTCAGGGTATGTTTACGGCTCTCAGGAGTGGTCGAAATAAGACGGATATAAGACTTTTTTGCCTAATGTGTTGACAGACATCGGTCGCCTGTTGTTAGGAGTCTAGTAATATATCGTCGTTGAGTCTGACAGTCCCTTCCGCACAACTCAAAGCTCAGAGAGGATTCATTAAATGGTTTTCCACCAGAAAAAAAAAGCAATCAGTATCAACTTGAGTAAACATCAATATTTAAATTAAATCACACACACTGAAAATCTGAAAATTCGTTAAGATAATTGACACATTGTGCTAGTACTGTGCTAACACTGTAAATCAATTACTGTCAACCGTAAATGAATTATTGGACCAATAAATCATATCCGTAGGACAAAGTAATCGAGATTTTATTAATTGTGACGTCCAGATTTTTAGTTAATTAAAAGGTTTTGGAACCCTGACAAAGCCAGAAAGCGTTAGGGCAGACCTTATAGAAAATGGGGGTTTGAGCTGGACAAAGCTAGGGATCAGTTTGTTGCATTGGCTCTGGGTCGGAATTGTTGGAAGTTTTAGGATGAACTAATTATAATCTATTTATACAAATATTATACAGTTGAAGAGTTTGTTTATTTGGTTAAACGCGCCGAGCAGCTGGAATTCGCGGGGAAAAGCTATCGGAACTTTATAAGTGAAGGAGTTTTAATTATTAGTCTGGCTTAATTATTTTTTTATTTGAACAACCTTGCCCCACACTAGGAATTTCTCCTGTGTCGTGGGTGCGTTTATAAACATAGAAATTCACATGCACATACACCCAACCTGGAACAACCACTTGCAGTTCATACAAATATTTGTTACGTGCGGGAATCGAACCCGCGACACACAGCCCAGAAGTCCAATAATTGCTCAGCCACTGCGCCAAAGGTGTCGTCAAAATTCCTCCCCTTTTTGTATTAAATTTTAAATATAAACGCTAGTATCACCTAAGTTGAAAATTGTGTGACATCTACCAACACACACTGGGCTTACATGGTTGTAGCCCACGTCGTCTCACCGAGAGCAGACCTGTATCTCAGAAGTGGGAACATTATTCGCTGATTAAATAGCGCAAGGCTGTGTTTAACATAATTATGTCCTAATTAATTAGTTAGAGAACAGAGCCGTTATTAAGTCATTAATAAATTGCGTAGTTACAACGCTATGTTGACATTGCTATGTCAATGAAGCTTAATAATATATCTCTAGACTGGAATAGTCGCAATTGCTATTACTAAGCATAAAATATATAGGTCTAGTGGTTAGTGACCATGACTGCTATGCCGGGGTCGTGGGTTCGATTCCCACCCAGGACAAATGTTTGTGTGATGAGCATGACTAGTTGTATTAATTCAAATTAATATTATTATATTATTTGTTCTATGTCTGGGGGTAATTTATCAATAATATGTATGTATTTAGAAACATATAAGTATGTTTATCAGTTGTCTAGTACCCATAACACAAGCTCTGCTTAGCTTGGGACTTTTGTGTGATAGTTGTGGAATATTATTATTATATAGTACTATGCATAATTTTTTTCGGGTGCCCACTGAAAATCAGCGCTGTGCTGTGGGTCCCCCATCCCATAGCACAGCTTTATGCTAAGTGGGAAGCCTTTCTTGTCACAGTCATGACATACAGCTGCGTACCTATCATGTTTTGTATGTTTCTTTTTGTTATTATTTGGATTTCGTTTTGTAATTTTCTTTGTAATAGAAGTTTTTGTCTTTATTGAATACATAAGCATGTCTGTGTCGATGTTTTTTTTCTTTTTTTCTAAAGCTCTGGATTTAATTCACGAGTCGAGCTATTGGGATATTTGGCTTTTCCATCAATTTTTTTAATAGTAAACCCGGCTTTAATATGACATAATCTTAGCTAATATTATAAATGCAAAAGTAAGTTTATTTGTAACTTTTCCTTTTTTCCACAAACGTTGTAAGATATAGAGACGGATACGACTGTTACCGAGAAAAACAACTATGAAAATCATAATAATGATAGATGGCGTCACATGTGATTGTGCACACATGTACGTCCGTCTGTACGTCGGTCCGATTTAATAGTCATCATGTCATTTCCCAATTATTTATTTCTTTATTCATTTTTTTTTACTTAATCGTTTCATTTTAAAATATAAAAAAAAAACATTTAAAAATATAATAAATAGCAGTCCACCAGCATCGGAAACAGGGCTGCCGTTGGTCAGGGCTCCTAAGAGAGGAACCTCCTAACAATACATTTTGGTCAAGCAACATAATAATTATTTTCTTCTAATATAAGTAGATATTTAATATAATATTCCACAACTCACACACAACGCCATCTAGTCCCAAGCTAAGCAGAGCTTGTGTTATGGGTACTAGACAACTGATAAACATACTTATATATTTTTAAATACTTATTATAGATAAATTACACAGAACAAAAAAAATGATCGTGCTCATCGCACAAACATTTGTCCTGGTTGGGAATCGAACCCACGACCTCCGGCATAGCAGTCAGGGTCACTAACCATTATACTAACAGGCCAGTCTGTATATTTCTCCATTACTTGCATTATTTTTTTCAGCAAATGTAAATTACTCCCAAAAATGTATATAATACCGTCTACAGATTATTATCACGAGCTAAATACATAAAACACGTTAATTACTGAGTTCTTTGTGTTCGGTAACCGGACGTCCGGTGTTTTCACACAATAAAGAGTAATTATTCATGGGCCTGACCCTTGTGGTAATGGTTATACCTGTAGTTACCTGAAACTTGGTATTATGATATGAATTTATGAGTATACAAGTGTTATTAAAAGGCTTTTAATGTAAATAGTAGTAAAAGGTAAATAATACACAAGATACAAGATATTTATTCTGTAAAACATGAGTGCAGAATTATACAGGTTTTAAGAATAATAAGAAGTAAGAAGGGGCCAATTCTTAGTTTTAGAGATGGTGTCGAACTTCTAAAGTCGAAAATTTCTAAAGTCGTCAAATCGACAAATTTTAAAAGTTGCTGTGCCAAATGCGCCATTTATCGAAGGCTAACGTTAGAGTTCAGTAAAATTTATCGAAAAAATTACGTCATTAGATTTTTTTGTCGAGTTCGACACCATCTCTAAAACCGAGAATTGGCATGGGACCAATTCTCGGTTTGCCATTCATGGCGAAAATTATTCGAACTAAGACAACCATTATCAATATACGCAATCGGGTTTGTCTTTTCAAAAACTTCTTAAACATTTTTTGAAATCATTCATATTATTTTTTACCAGATACAGATCTTCATTTTTGACAAAAAAATTACAGTTCGAAAGTATCTGTAATGGTCAAAGAGGTATATGCTTTGAGTTTGACCCGAAATATCAATGCTAAAACCTTTAACGTAAATACCTATATTTTTGTTTAATAAATAAACGAAACCGCCTTATTTCTCTTTAGAAATTATGCTCAAACAAACACGCTTTAATTTTATAAAGGTTTTAACAATATAGCAATTGCATGCCTAACACCAAAATGTTAGTACAAAACGCTAACTACCCACTTATTTTTACGACAAGGTCATATTACATCGTGTTAAAAAAGTGTTATATAAACCTCATAAACATCCATTTTAATTCACATTTTCTTTATTATAAGTAACTGCAGTTTTATACAGAGTGCGTCCGTTTCCTTGGCCTTTGCGATAACGGAGATTTATAACACCCTGTATGCACTTACAGGCTATTCTGAACCCATGGTTATGTGAAAATTCATAGAAGTATTATAGGGTTAAGGCTTATTAAGGTCAAACGATTTTAATAGCCTGTTGAATACTGTGCTTTGAAGCAATAACGAAACTTGTACCAGATGTTATCAGTATTATAATGATGCAATTTTAAAATTGCTCCTTAATAATTGCAAAGCATTTTATTGCTTAGTGTTTTATTAATCTACTAAATGCTTCTAACTGTTAACTGTTTTCTTTACTCAATCCATAAAAAACTTAATAAGCAAGTGGTATGCACAGATTTTACGAGACGGTAACGACGTAGCAGTTTTCTACGTGCGCGTATATGTATATTCAGACTACACTAAAACTGCCATAACAACAATAATTCTAAAGAATAAATTATTTACGAAAATTTATACCTTAAAAAGTTATTTAAAAGATTCGTTATTTTGAGAGAACGCCATAAAGTAACACTAATCACATGGTAAAATCACATAGTAAAGTTTAATATCGTGCAAAACAAACAAACTAAACAGAAACTAGAAAAATCTGTCAAAACAATATGGTGTCCTCCTAAACTCTCACGTTGTAACAGTATTTAAACTGTGACTGCACTCTAAAATTTTATATTTTCTGAAACACGATCAGCGCACGTGACGCCGGGTCACAGAATAGTATATCAGTGTTGAACTCTGCTAGAGCGAGGAAATGGAAGCAGAAGTTTAATTTTATACAAAACAATATAAGGCTGAAGAGTTTGTTTGTTTGTTTGAACGCTATAATCTCAGGAACTACTGGTTCGAATCAAAAAATATTTTTTAATTAAATAGTAAATTTATAGAGAAAGGCTAAAGCCTAGCTATATACGTTAGCCCAAAGTAACTATTCCACAAGGACGAAGTCACTGGCAAAAGCTAGTCTTAAATATAAAAATAATTTGCTGTTCGTTAAAAAAACTGCTGTTCGTTAGTCTCGCTAAAACTCGAGAACGGCTGGACCGATTTGGCTAATTTTGGTTTTTAATTGTTTTGGGAAGTCCAGGGAAGGATTAAATGTTTTATTTTTAATTGTTTATGAGGTGGTACGAAGTTTAAAAGAAAGGTGGCTGCATGTTTTTCATTTTTTTTTTGTGGAACCATTCAGTAAAAGGAGATGTCAAGTATGTAGCTCGGCCCTAAGAACGCACAATGCTTATCTATATCAAACAATATTTGTATTAACAGTACTTACTTTTTAAAGTATTTAGATTTAAAGTCATATAAAACACCGTTTCAAAAGTTATATAAAGCTTATTCTATTAATTTGTCCCAAAAGGATTATTCAAAGTT
This sequence comes from Agrotis ipsilon, assembly GCA_028554685.1. Lineage (NCBI taxonomy): Eukaryota > Metazoa > Arthropoda > Insecta > Lepidoptera > Noctuidae > Agrotis > Agrotis ipsilon. The sequence continues at coordinate 13,946,477 of CM052969.1, read as the reverse complement.
TTCTTAGAAAACTTGGGTATAACTCCATAATAATTTGTTATATTATTTAGAAAAAGATTAGCATACCTATTAGAAACGGATTTTTGATAATCTCACAGGGGGTTAAAAGGTCAATAAACATCATCTTGGCATTTTAGGCCCTATCTTCAATTACTGCAATGATTTTTGTTCTAGAAAAATTTGTAGTTATGTTCTTAGATCTAGGATACTTAGGACTGTCTTCAGTTATTCAGGAATTGATGGCTTACCTGAAAAAAAAAGAAAAGGTCATTATTGTTTTAAGATAATTAATACAAACAATAAGTAATACTTTCCATAGTGTAGTCCATAGTAAAATTACACGTCATTACACATGCACACGAAAGTAACATAATTATATTCACACTAGCTGTTGCCAGCGGCTTCACCCGCTACAACTCCAAAATTATCCCACGGGAACATAAAATCGGGATAAAAACTATCCTATGTGTTAATCCAGGTTATAAACTATCTGTGTACCAAATTTCAGCCAAATCCGTTCAGTAGTTTTTGCGTGAAAGAGTAACAAACATCCACATAATATTAGTAGGATAATATACTAGTACAAAAAGTAGGTACCAACACTAAAAATAAAAAAAAAACTTATTTAATGTATTCGAGAGGACGTTCTGTGTCATCAAAGAAAGAGCTAAAATAAATTAACAAACTAAACGCTCCAATTTACTTTACAACTGAGGTAAAACTTTACTGAAAAACATACCATTTTATGCACAGTACCCCTATCACGAATTTTCACTATTTTACTTTACAGAGTCTTTCCAGTATTTACAGCGTTTCTTTTATGAAAAAATGGAACAGCGCCTCTGGTGTGCGAAGAAGGAACTAATTTTTTCCTTGGAAATTGACAATTTGAAACTATCAAAGAGTTCCAGTTTATTTTACGTCTCAAAAACAGTACCGTCAGCACGAGTTTTCAGTATTTGAGACGTAAAGTAAACTGGAACTTTGACGACTTCAAATTGACAATTTTCAAGGGAAAAATTGGTTCCTTCTTCGCACACCAGAGGCGCTGTTTCATTTTTTCATACAAGAAACGCTGTAAATACTGGAAAGACGCTGTAAAGTAAAAGAGTGAAAACTCGTGCTAAGGGTACTGAACCTTTTGCGTACACTTTGTAGTAATAAAAGGTAACTTTTACTTGATGTTAATAGTTACCTAGGCAACCTAGTGTGGAAAGTTATGGTCGTTAGTGAGTTCAACGACTAATGAGGGTTTAATCTGTTTTCTAACTGGCGAATTGTTTGTATATTATTTTGCCAATTGATGTTCCGTTTAGAAGTTAGTTTAATGTCTTTATAATACTGGCTAGGCTATTATGTAACCGTCGTTTATTTTTAGGAGCTTTTTGTACGTTAAATTATCCAAGTTACATTTATTTAAAAGATCTTTTCACTGGTAATGGCAAATGGTGCATACATTTTTTGGGTGGTAAAATCATCAAATTCTCCTCCCACCTTGGGCAGGGCGGAAGGGACGGTCAGACTTCTACTGACTAAAATCCACGGTGTCCTTCAATAGCCCTGTATGTTCCGGGGTTACGGTGATGGAAATAAGTCCCGCGACCAAACATTGTAGTTTTAGTTTAATATTGTTTACCTAAATTTTATGCTCATATTGCATGCATAACAAGACGCTTGCAATCCCAGAAGAGTGGAAATTATATGCGTAATTATACTTGAGTAGGATTAACACATAGGATACGTACTCGACAATAAGATTTTAAAAAGCGCGAATATCATTCTGTTATTTTGTAGTAGTTCTCCTTTCTCCTAACTGTACATCTGCCGAAAAAAATATTAGTGAAAAGGCATTTATGTGTTAAGCATTATCTCACTGCTGACATAAGGCGTACCTCATAAATATCCAAGAAGTCTTTTCAAACTCCACCTCAAATAATTCTTTTTTGTTCAAATATTTTTCAAAATATTTAGTTTCAACTATATTTTTATTAAAATAACTATTAAATAAGATAAAATACAATATCTATTATAATCTTTATTTAATTTCGTCTGGCAAATGACATTGATACTACTGCTGAGATTGAATCATTGTCAAAGACGACTTTGACATCAATAACACTAATAAGGACAAAAAATCAATTTATATTAGGTTTACCAAAGAGATTACATTGAAAATAATAACTCTAAAGAGCAACAAATACAATGAGAGACTGTCAGGCTCTTACTGACTAAAAATAGATTTTTGATTTGATGAGTATTTTAGTCTGACAGTCCAGACAGTGGGAGGACTCGTTTGATGATTTCACGGCACAAAAAGACCGATGTCCGATGTATCGATGCTAAAAAATCGTATCCTTGATAACTGACGTAACCTTTACCCATCCATCATGGGGTTTGGACTCCCTGTCTTAAGAGAGGCAGCTGACAACCTGTATTTTACATGAAACGACTGCCTATGCGACCTCCATGATACAGTACTAGTAAGTGCGGTACCTCTTGCTTCGTAGGACTGATTGACTTTTGAACTATCTACTACTTGTAACCAGTATCCAAGATTTCATCATCATCACCATCATCATATCAGCCGTAATACATTCATTGCTGAACATAGACCTCCCCTTTAGACTCCCAATAGGACCGGTTGGAAAAGGCTTGCATCTAACGTGATCCTGTGGCCTTTATAAGATAGTCTGCCAACCCCACGTGTGGACGTCCTACGCCAAGATTTCAAGGCTGTTGCAAATGCCATGATCGAAGGTTGACTGGAGAATGCAGGTGGATGGAAACTTCAACAATCATTCATCATTGGTAAATGACAGTATAAGTTTAGTTGTAAACATATTAATGGATGGTCACAACTCACAGTATAGAGTACTACCGAACTGAGAACAGTACAGTATAGTATAGTATACAGTACAGTAATGGGAAAAGTATACAGTTCTAACGTTATGGGCATCCAGTTTTTGACTGTTAGCCGACCTGAACATAGTTGAAAAGAAGCCTTGGCAGGTAAAATATTAACAAACGTAATAAAAACATTAACTAGTCACTTCGTAGAACCCTCACCTAGGCGAATTTTATTCACGCCCGAGCCGCTATTAGTCTTCACAAATATTAATGTAACTTTCTTCATTCCATTAAAATACAGAGTTTATCAAAAAAAGAAACAGGCCTGTTGGTCTTGTGGTTAGTGACCCTGACTGCTATGCCGGAGGTCGTGGGTTCGATTCCCACCCAGGACAAATGTTTGTGTAATGAGCACGATCATTTGTTCTGTGTCTGGGTGTAATTTATCTATAATATTTACCCATAACACAAGCTCTGTTTAGCTTGGGACTAGATGGCGTTGTGTGATAGTTGTGGAATATTATCCTATTATATTATTATTAAATATCTCCGTAACTACTTCCAACAAATACAAAAGCTCCCATATCGTACTTATAATATAACTTTATTGTTTAGGAGGAATAGTCATGTAAAACGGCAGAAAAAATTTGGATGGAAAGGCCAACAAAGTTTTTAACTTAGATTAATACTTTCTACACCAATTTCACGTTTCCATGAGATAATTTTCAACTTGAAGGTGGACCTAGCCGGCAAAAGCTATATAAATAATATTCATAGAATACACAAGTGACGTTTCGGTAAGACCTTTCTGAAAGACCTTCAAAATTTCCTTTTGCTTTTAATTATCTCGAGCCACCCTGTACAAACCTTCAACTTGCTAAAACACCTCAATTTATTCACACAATTTCAAAAGACACACACAAAAACTAAACTCAACATCCATTATCCTTTTGGTTTATCAAACAAAAAGAGCGCAAGGTTTACAACCAGCAATGAATACGAAAATGGGGAACTTTCGTCATTAAATGGAGAAATTTCTAAGCAAGACAGAATAATTACGGTCTAAGGAAGAATTCGATTAGCGCATCGTGGGGTGGGGGAGGGGTGGGGAGGGGTCAAATGTCAGTGGGTCAAGGGTCATGCCTTCAGTTTTATTATAAGAACCAACGACGATATATTACTAGACTCCGCATGCACGATTTAAGGAACAAAAACTATTCTGTCAACTCGCTGAGGTACTGCGTAAGCGAGGGGGACGGGGTACTGCGTTGTGATTGGCTAGCTCAAGGTCTGTTCTGTTTCAAGGTATGTTTACGGCTCACAGGAGTGGTCGAAATAAGACTGATATAAGACTTTTTTGCCTAATGTGTTGACAGGCATCGGTTGCCTGTTATTAGGAGTCTAGTAATTATATCGGCGTTGATAAGAACATTCCCGAGTGCAGCGACCATTGAAAGAGTTAAGTACTACGAAATGGACTAGGTTTTATTGTAGTGTCGAAATATTCGTCACGGTTTTGTCTATTTATGAATTGAAAAAAAAAACGGTTTTATCAATTTTTCTGTTAAGAATATTAAGACTGACAATAATCGGCACAATAAGGCGGTAAAATGGAATATGGGTAGATAAATATTCTGGAATCACAAACCAGTCAGCTATTACAAATAAATATTCGGCACGGCAATTGCCGGTCGGCATTCTAATTTCAATTTTTTGTCGAAATTAAGGATGTGCTAGTCAGGTACATAAAATCTACCCAATCAGCACAAACTCAGTAATTTCTCCTTGTCGGCATTGCTATTCGGCAAATAATGCCGAACCGACATTATCGTGTAACGACCCTTCCTCCATCAATTCCCAATCAGTGTCGTAACACAACTCCAAGCTTGAAAGAGTAAACCTATTTTTATTTGGCAACACAAATTGCCTAAAATTAACAACTGTTAAACACAGCTTTCGGGCAACGATTAACAACAATTTGCTGAACTAATTAACGTTTATTGGCTTATTGTGCGGTTGAAGGCAAAACGAAAAGGTCGTTCAATTTAAAAGTTGATTTATGGTAGAATAGAATTTGCTCCTAGTCATAAACGATTAGGTAGAGGTCTGAGATTAAGCGGAGCGACAAGCGGAAGCATTCTACGACACTATTTATGGCCACAGATGATATAACTTGTTTTAATTCACACGATCGTATTGCAAGTCATGTTGTTATGTCAGTCGGACACATTTTAAACAATTTATTTCGTTGGTTTTCTCTGGATTCACAGTCTTAAAACGACACGTCATCTAAATTAGTCGTCCCACCCAGGGCAGAGCAGTAGGGACTGTCAGACTTGTACTGACTAATATCCACGGTGACCTTAAATAACCCTTTACGTTCCGGGTAATTCATTAGTCATTACATAACGCCAAAGACAGAACTGAGCGACACGCGCAGACAAAGTGAAGCTTTTGGCTTGAATGCGTAATTGTGCAACACGTAGACGATAATTCTAGTCCGCTCCGCCAATCGCCTCGCTACCACTGTCACACGACCTTTATGGCAATGTTTAAGAAGATATTACGGTGCAGTTGTTGTTTTAATGGTCTACCTACCGTGTTTGTCCTGGGTCAAAAAGTGGTACCCCTGGCTATTTGTACACAAAAATAACAAGACCTTAGTTTAAATGTTTGTGAACGCACCCACAATATTGAGGAAATTCTTAGAGAGACTGCCTACCTACTGGGCCATAACTGAATACCAGCGCTGTGCCTTTTTTTTCTAAAAGTGCCCAGTGCCCATGCTGAGATAGGGGCCTTTTGGCCTCGTACAGGACCAAAACTAATTATTTTATTTTATTTTAGATTATTTATAAAATTTATTTTACTTAATTTTTACATCTTGTTTTTAATTTTATGTTGTTGTTCTGTCCTGTGCGAGTCCAATAAAACTTTTTTCTATCTTTTACCACATGGGAAAAAGACATGAATTTATATGTGTGTTTGTAGCAGCCGTGTTCACTGACGATTGACGGCCCTGTGTATGAGTGATCGACTGCGCGACGTGTCGCGGGTTCGATTCCTGCACGGAGCTAAAATTTGTACGATCTACAAGTAGTTGTTTTGGGTCTGAGTATTTGTGTATGTTTTTTTTAAACATCCCCCCACACTAGGGACTTCTCCTGTATCGTATACAAACATTTAAACTCACACAAAAAATCATACACAAACGCCAAGACCCGGAACAACATCTTGTAGATCATACAAATATTTGCTCCGTGCGGGAATCGAACCCGCAACACACAGCGCAGCAGCCCAATCGCTCAGACACTGCGCTAACCGTGTTGATTAACGCACCACGAGACAGGTTAATTCGCAGGAACAGTACCCCTAGCACGAGTTTTCACTATTTTACTTTACAGAGTTTCTCCAGTATTTACAGCATTTCTTGTATGAAAGTATGAAACAGCGCCTCTGGTGTGAGAAGAAGGAACCAATTTTTTCCTTGAAAATTGTCAATTTGAATTCGTCAAAGTTCCAGTTTACTTTACGTCTCAAATACTGAAAACTCGTGCTGAGGGTACTGGGCAACATTCAATTAAAAATAAGTTGAAAATTCAACTTATCAACATCTATTAAATAACCTCTTTTTCTAATTATAGTAATTACATCAAATTTCATTTATCTACAATTTCTTACACACTAATACCCTAAAGCTTTTTACTTGTAAAGACATAAAGCACGGTACACACGAAACGTATCTCAAAGAGCGTCAGATGTTAATGTGTTTCAACTTTTTGAAACAAGCTTAACCCGTTGGTTGCCGACGAGTGAGGACGAGTGGCTCTTATGTGCAACTGGCTTAACGTTCTGGATAACAGCCTGTGGCAGTGGGGGGTTGAGTGTGTCGATGTACTTTAAGTGATACAAGATGGAAGATGGATTTTTAGAAACTTATTTTTAGTTATTCAGGTTTTGCTCAATTAGGTTGGTATGCCATCTATTTACAATAACGTTATTTTTGATTGGAAAGGTTTCCCATACCCTGACAGCGGTAATGTGGTATAAGACTAATAGTGTAACAAACACCCTAAAAAATCTAAGTCATATAATATATAATTTTATTTTCTTTTTATTTCTTATTATTTTATTTTTGAATCATATTTAGTCTAGATTTTCAAGGTACATTGCTTTTACATTATTTATTTCATATGATGTAAAAAAAATATTGTAAAACATTTTTAAAAAGAGTAAGTATAAAGTTTCTTGCCCATTCTTCTTCATACAACCTACCGTTGCGAATTGGTGTAGAATCAATCCCATCCCATCCTATTTCCTTATTTTTAATTATTCGACGTTTAAAAGTGCCTCTTCGATGGCCTAATTGAAATAAATGATTTGACTTTGACTTAGTAATTATCATCAACTCGTCTTCTCAGCATAATTTCCCAGAATATGATCGTAAAAAAAATAGTTTAACCCTAATAGCAGTTCAAGAACTCTTTGATAAAGGGTGCTTACTTATCTAGATGGACTTCAAAATCCTGCAGCAATCGGTGTCAAGTTGACGATAAGTGCTTATCGATAGCCAAGTGACGGCCAAGCCAACATCGTTATCTTGTAGACGCATTAATTTCCAATCTATTTTTATAGACTTCGATCATTGAAATATATTTTGAGAAGTTCCAGCGATTATATTTTTCTAACTAACACTTTACTTTTATTAGTTATCAATTTTCTTCAGTTTTCGTGATTAGAGCTGGTCGTTTAGGCGAAGTGTATCGGGCATCAAAAAAAAATCCTCGAGTTTCAATCTGGGTGTTAAGCTGTCTACCCACCGAAGCTGTCGCCGCCGCCGGCCCGCGCGCACGACCCGCGGTCAAGGGCGGTGGCTTGATTTTGACGATCTTTCATTGTTCAGTCTCGCAGCTTTTTCTGCTGGCGGCGGGCGGGCTTCGGTGAGTAGACAGCTTTATGGTGACCAGTGACTGTGGAAACTTTTAATATTCTAGATATTAAAAGTTTCCACAGTATCTAAACATTATATTATTTCTGGGCTGACTGGCCTGTTGGTCTAGTGGTTAGTGACCCTGACTGCTATGCCGGGGGTCGTGGGTTCGATTCCCACTCGCTCGGGACATATGTTTATGTGATGAGCATAATCATTTGTTCTGTGTCTGGGTGTAATTTATCTGTAAAATGTATGTTTAAAAAAATATATAAGTATGTTTATCAGTTATCTAGTACCCATAACATAAGCTCTACTTAGCTTGGGATTACATGGCGTTGTGTGATAGTTGTGGAATATTATTATTATTATTTCTGAAACACACAAACATAAATATAAACCTGCTTATACATATTTAAATGCGCATCAATCAACAATATTATAAAACTGTCACTTGACAAAAAATATAATATCAAAATACAAATAAAATCCGGTACTTTATCAAACCGAAACCATCAAAAAACAATAAATATAAATAAATAAATCTTGATTGTAAAACTATCGACCGCCATGAACCGTAATTTGTTCTGGATAATTATCATGTTGACACGTGCACGGATGTCATTATTGTGACGAATGGTGTCTTTTGGTAGCAATAAGATTGTTATAAAGCAATATATGTGAGCTTATAATTGCCTTTACTTTAAATATTCTTCTTTTTTACTTATTTTGGGCGTGAAAAGGGAACAAACTTTCGCATTTAATATGTTAATTTCAACGAAATGCAATAGTGTGCGCAAATTAAACAAAATACATCAACCCGACTCCAAATATCAGGTTGTTGTTTGTCGGGACACCAGACACAACATCCGTTTCGACATGTTTTCCAAGCATGGACTTCTTAACTCCCGGGCTGCTACAGTAAACGCTGCCCTCTCCCTGACGCGGCCCGCCTGCTTCGCGAGCATGACTGCTTCGCAGAAGGAGGCTTAAATATTCAATTACAGTCAATTCAGTAATAATTTTTTATTACTGTAATTGAATTCATTGACTAATGTTTTTATTTCATAAAATTAAAACTACTGAAGGCCCTTTTATTCCCCCTTTATATTCATACGTTCACTTCACATCAATCTTAATAAAATTGTAATTAAAAGTTGTGTATCTAATTAATACTGATACGTTATCGTTACATCTACAGTATCGTTAGAAACTAATTACTGTACCTCTATCTAATTGTATTTAAAGGTGTTGATTAATTATTATGGCAAAACAAGTTTTTGCCTGCGGGTTTATTTAATATTGGGATAAATATTTGTTATTACAGACCAAAGTCTGTATCGGCTGTTCAATGTTCAGCTGTTCTTTTTTCAAGACGAAAGGACGGACATAGGGACCTTTCCCTATGTCCGTTTCTGTACATCGGACAACATAAATATTTTTTAAGCGTAATTTCCGGACGATCGCTTCATTTATTTGGGCGTGAAAAGGTAACAAACAAACAGACTTACTTTCGCATTTACAATATGAATTACAACGAAATCCTTCAGTGTTCCTGCCTGACTACAAATGTCGGGGTGTACGCCACCAGACACAACACTCGTCTTAACATGCTTTCTGAGCACGGACTTTTGAACTCCCAGGCTGCTACAGTAAAAGTTTCTAATACGAAACCCACCAGTACTTTTTGCCAAACTGCTGATAAAATGATAACTTTGACATTTTCGCATCTCTAAAACTATTAATACAGATTTTTTCTGTCCAAAAGAAAATTATTATTGTATGACAGATTTAGGTAGGTTGATATGCTGGATTTTATTAAACTTTACCAGGTTTTGTCGTGATACTGTGTATATTATCTTTTTTTTAAACAGTTCAACGAATTTCTCCTGTGTCGTGGGTGCGTCTACAAACATCTCAACTCAACTCACATACACAATCTCCCAGACCCGAAGCAACTACTTGTAGATCATACAAATATTTGTTCCGTGCGGGAATCGAATCCGCGACGGGCAGCGCAGCAGTCCATTCACACAGCCACTGCGCTAACCGTGGAATTAGGGTAAGGGGAAGTTTGAAAATGAAAGGGAACCGTCTGTGTTGTTATGGGCATGTCATGTGGAGGGAGGGGAGGGTCGCTCATGTGACTAAGAGTGATGAGTACGAATGTTGATGAATGGAGAGGAAGAAGAAGGCCAAAGAAAAGATGGATGGATTGTTTAAGCACTGTTTAAGGAATGATATTAACGAAAAATTTGAATAGAATGGCAGAATGGAAGAAAAAAACTTGGTGCGCCGACCACAACTAAATGGGATAAGAGAAGGAAGATGATGACAGTGTACGTTCTCTTAAGGTTGCCATAAAATGTGTTGACGAGAAAATTCCCTACACACAAATTCCCAGCGAACAATACGCCAAGGCTCTAAGCATATAAACGGCTATGTATTAGCCGAACAAAGCAGTAAATATGGCTACATACTCCCAGAGGCATTGTGGGTGTTAAGATTGGTTAATGTATCGGATTTCCTGCTCGAGGTTTCTTGGAGGACTTGGCTTTAAGAAAGTAATTTCTATGGCATCATAAAATACGGCGTTGTAGGCCTTAGTATAGGTATTAAATCTTCCTTATGGTAGGTATGAGGAAATTTAAGACTTGTAATGTCCTTGATGTAGACTAAACTACCTTTTTTACAGTAAACTTCTTAAGAGGTCATACTACCTCAACTGGCTTAGCAGAGTCCTCTGATACGCCGAAAATACTGCAGCATTAATTTTGAAATAAATATGTGGTAAAGTTGATGATTCATGTTAGGTCTTATGTTTGCCGAAAACACGATTCCATAAAATTTTGTCCATAGAAAAATTCCCTAAGTTACCTCTAAATTAAACAATAAACCGCTGGCAATCATAAAATACTTAAAATTAGATTATAAAACTTTTTATACTAACTGAAATAACTATAAAGCAGGTTATGTTATTAAATTTTTCGAATTTCCTTTTTTTTCGCCTTAAAATAAATAGATTTTCGCGTAGACAATTATAAAAAGAGCAAGCAATAGTGCGTGGTTCGTGCAAGAGCGAGCGAGTAAGATTATATTGAAGTAGTGTGCCGCCTTAAGTTATTAACATTATTTTTGAGGAAGAAAATTTAGCTGCGAGTGGGACTTGAACCCGTGACTTCTGAATAAGGACTCCAGTCGCCTTACCAATTAGGCTATCGCAACTTCACACTGTGAAATCGAATGTTTCATTTCCTTTTTTGGGCAATGTTGCGTCATTTCTACTTCCAGGAAGTAGACTTTGGATTAGACAAAATACACACATAGTTTAATTTGAATTTAAATAAAAGATACTTTATACTCCAGTATGGCCTTACCGTGAGACAATTACTGAACGTGACTAGGTCTTCATAGGTAACAAGGTAGATGGGGTATGAATTTTGAAAAAAAAACAAGTGAAAACGTGCCCTTATAAAAAAATAGTACTTTTTTATTCAAATCTCCCTGTACTAGCAACGTAGCGATTTAGAATCAACCATAAAAATAGTTCAAGTGGTAATTTTATAAACGTTAATGACTAGAACATCGATCAGAACTGATTCGATTCCGATAAAACATTTCAAAATGTCAATATAGCGTCCGATAAAACAGCTACGTAAATTATTGGCTTATCGCTACGTGCTACGAAGCTACGCCGTAGCTGTCGTAGCACGTAGAGGGTCTACGAGTTTGAGTGAACTCATATTTCATAGTATCTTGAGATGAAAGATTAATATGTAAGTTTGTTTCAGGTGTATATTATGATCTATAGATCAACCTGTTTTAGTTGAATATAGCTAAATGACTTCATACTAAAGTAAACCGTACTTTTATCCAGTTACTGTTTTTATTCCTTGACAGGTCTTTCATTTGGAACGTAAAAGGCTATTCAAGGTGGAACGTGGAACCCTATTGCCATCGGCTGGGCGCAAATCCACACTTCGCGGCTTCTACCGAGAAATACAGTATGGAAAAACCCTATAACATACAATAAACGTTCTAGAAATATTTTTATACTTGAATCTCTGTATGTTCCGAACATTATACTTAAATTACATAATGATGTGCCCATGAACATAAAACAAAAGGTTTTCCCGGCACATTTAAATATAATTAAAAACGACGGCTAATTATAAGACCATAAAGAAAGGCGGTGATCATGATCAATTAAGCTTTTAACTTAATTAAAAATACCCTCATTAACGAAAACCTCCAATTATTCTAAGCCTATAGGTATTATTGAAGGACACCGTGGATTTTAGTCAGTACAAGTCTGACAGTCCCTCCCGCCCTGCCCGGGGTGGGAGGCCTCATTTGATGATTTTAACACGTTAAAAAAAAATCCTATAGGTATACCCGTAGTGCTAGGCAACTGGGCTTCTCCCAGTTGTAATATCCCTTTGTGCCTATTGGCCTTGTTTTGTTCTGTCTCCTGCTTGCATGGAGGGAAGTGAAAACATATTTTTTTCCTACTCCTCCACTATTATTTTCTGATTAATTTCGTTGCAGGATCCAAGACAGGTAAATTAATTCTCCGGCAACACGTCGAGCTTCATTGTCTCGGCGCTTTTCTGGTGGTTACCACTGCTGATTCTGGCTTTCAGGATTTGCAGTAGTTTGGGAATAGTGTGGGTTTGTCCCAATAAAAATAGTTGTCCCGGGTTTGTATGACTGAGTTTAAATATTTCTAAACACACCTAAAATACAGGAGTTCAAGCACTGGGCAACTCATTTTTTTATTTATTTAAAAAAAGCATTTTATGTGAAGATATAGCTTATCCTGTTTGAATTAATGAGGGCTTTGGTTTATTAAGGGATATCGAATTATCCGGTAATCTAAAGAAGAATAAAGCTATTACATTATTTTTAAAATTAGCGTGACTTTTTTTTTAATTATCCAATGAGTCCTCTCTTCTAGGGTGAGAAGGGAGGGACTGTCAGACTTGCACTGACTCAAATCCACGGTGATCCTTCAATAGCTCTTTACGTAACAGGGCCACGGTTACCAGGTGAGACAGTCTAACGAAACATAGCTTGACTTCAAGTGAATTTTCACTTTGAGTGAATAAACACACAAAAATTAACAATTACACCGTAACACCGAAAAACAAAATTATTATGATAAAAAAGGTCGTATTTTATTGTCTCAATTCCTCCTGTAATTCATTTCATATTTCACCCCATCGAGATAACAGGTCAATTCTGTTTAGTTGAAAATTCTACCCAATTATTTCAAATAAACTTATCGAAACTATTCCGTTATATTTGCAAGCTCAAAACACGCTACATAGAGTGCATATTCGCATGGCATTGATTTCATGAATCGTATTATATTGTAATTCAATCTTTATTACCAAAGGGGTATGATATCTAATTGATTGCACCAATTTGGAGTCATTCCAACAGTTGAGAGCATTAATTAGGAATTTAAAACCGAATGGCTTTTTGAAAGCAATTTGTTCTTTTGAGCTCTAAATGTACGGTTAATGATATAGTTTTAAGGATTTGTCGGTCTAGATTTTAATTATTTTAAGAAGAGATCTAAGCTTTAAAAATAACCACTGCCACAAAAATAATCTACTAAAGCTTAATTTAATGTAAAAACGTATCTTACTAATCACAATAAAACCTAATTTCGAGTTACTTTGTGGACTATTGATGGACATTGCATGCCACTTCTTGTATTTTCTGAATGAGGCTTATCACTTTACCCAATCTGGAAATCAAACTGAGGACTTCAAGGTCAGCTGCTACTCTTACAACCACTGGGCCACGGGATAGAGCAATAATACCTTTTCAGTATTTCATAGAAAAAGAGGAACAACGTCACATCGCGTTTACTCCGATCGCATCTCGCTGCGAAAATTATCGGAAAATGGAAATATAATTTGATTTGAGAATTTTCCAATTTCCTTCTTTATTATCAAAGGCTCATTTTATTTTTTTCAATTTTCTCGTTTATCATTCCAACTGTCTTGGTTTACGGTCTGTACTCGATTTAGTTTATTTGAATTTGTAAACGAGTTTTGATTAATTTAATTTAGATCGTAGGTATTAGCTATGGTTGAAAAGAAGGTTATTGAATTATATTATGTACTAGCTGTTCCCGCGACTTGGTTCGCGTGAATGTCGGAATTTAACAATGTATTTTTTATGAAATTGACAAAAGCGAAAAAAAGCGAGTTTTCAAGTTACGTAATTATAAGAAAATTTCTAATACTTTCATAATTTTCAAACAAGAAACCTATCTGCAGTATTTGTAATCGTCAATAGAATGAACAATTTTCGAACAATTGTTTTTTTATTACTATTAATTTTGTACATAAATATCCTATTTGTTGTAGTGTACGAGGTGGCGCGGCTAGGAAGCATGCTTCCTGGACGCGCCACCAATTTTGTTAAATATCTCGTGAATCTTTCTAGCACAATTTTTATTTTATTTAGAACAATAATGAACAATTTATTCATACTAACTTCGATTCAAAATGCGACTGTGGCGCGGCCAGGAAGTACCACACCAAAGTTTCATACAAACTTTCATCCCCTATTTTATCCCCTTGGGTGTAGAATTGATCAAAATCCTTTCTTAGCGGATGCCTACGTCATAAAATCTACCTGCATGCCAAACAGCCCGATCCGTCCAGTAGTTTGGGCTGTGCGTTGATAGATCACTATGTCAGTCAGTCACCTTAATGAGTTATATATATTTAGATTAACGTTGATGAATCTAGAGGTGTTTGTACTGTAGGTATGTGTATATGTTATAGATTCCAAGGCAAGAATGTGTGAGAATGATAAACAATATACTCTATGATTGTAAGTCCATGCGAGGAACACCTAATAGCCCGTATCACAGAACGTCACTTTAATTCAAGCAAAATTTAAAAATAGTTGTATTTATTTTTCGTTTGAGATTGTATTTATTTATATTTTGTGTTTATTTGAGTTTCTTTAGTGAGTGTGTTTAATTTGCTTGAAATTCGGCCGAAACTATTTTTCAGTAATGTAGCTTTAAGTGACAGTCCTTAATACAACCCGTAACCTAGTTTTCATTTAACAAAATCCTCTTTAGGAGATACGCGGTACGGTCACGTGATATCGCTACCTTGGAAAGCAAACTGAAACCTTCTGGAAAGTATAACCCTTTCAAACAAAGACGATTTTTTATTATATCAGCCGTATAGACCATATGAGACCGTATAGACATTTAAAGACAACGACTATAATATATTACTAGACTGCACGATCATGATGCACGATCTAAGTAACAAAAACTATTCTGTCAACTCGCTGAGGTACTACGTAAGCGAGGGGGACGGGGTACTGCGTTGTGATTGGCTAACTCAAGGTCTGTTCTGTCTCCATTCGAGAACCTTACGGCCCCATCGGCCATCAGTAATGCGTGCAATGTCCTGACCATGTCAATGACCTGCCCACTGGTATTCAACTTACTAATTCGTTGGGCTATGTGGGCAACTTTGGTTCGACTATGAACCTTCATTTCTAATATTATTATATTTCATTTTTAATTTTTAAGATATTTTGTTGTAGGTAAATGTGTTCCTTTTTATAAATAAACGAAATTTGATTCGATTTTGATTTGATTTGATTTCTGAGTCGATCAAGCCGAGGGTCTTCCTTTTATTTCTGGCACTATGTTATTTAGCAAAAAATAATCCTTGTGATGAAGCCTTTCGATCGGTATGATAAAACTACAAAAATTTTTTTTTTCTCCTGTAGCTGGTTCGACTCCCGGTTCAATCATGTAATTATTTAAAAATCTGTGAACGCAGAACAGTTAAATTTTTTTTTTATTGAATAATATCTTCTTTGAATAAAATGTTCCATCTACAATACTCAAGGAACTTTCCCTCCATGTGGCAAAGCCGTGGGACGTCCTGTACATAACATTGATCGATCATAACATCTGTCTCGTCGACAGCAATCAGACAGTCTGTCTGTCTCGTTACGATCAAAGTACGCCCTTATCTAGAGCGATCAAGACAAACTAACGAGTAAGTCTGCGAGTTACAAACCTCTTTACAATTGTTGTTAAAGTACACAGTTTCCAAATGCTTTGGGAATTTATTGAAGTTTACGCAAAGTAAACTTTACGATATCTATATTGAAAGTTTGATTTTACTGAGCCCAAATGCCTCCCAAACCCCATGACTGGCCTGTTTGTCTAGTCCTAGTGGTTAGTGACCCTAATTGCTATGCCGGAGGTCGTGGGTTCGATTCCCACCCAGGACAAATGTTTGTGTGATGAGCACGATCATTTGTTCTGTGTCTGGGTGTAATTTATCTATAATATTTATGTATTCTGGACCCGGGTACGTCCTTAAACTACGTCCAGCCACCGAAGGACGGGCAGCAGCGTCCTTGCCAAACCTCGGTGACTTCTGCGATCCCCAAGCCGCCTGCCAAGCGTGGGGATTATGGCAACCCCCCCCCCCCCCATTATGATTGACAAGCACAGCACACGGCCCCCAGTCCCCGGCAGCTCCGCTATTCTTGGTCTGGGTAGCGGACCGAGTAACGGCGGAGCAGGGGGTGCGAAGAATCCCCGGCAGATGCCCCGCTACCACCCCCGACGAACTTTGGCCCTGGCAACACACAACATCCGCACACTGAGGACCGATGAGAAGATTATCGAGCTGGAGGAAGAATTGAGCAAAATGCGCTGGGATATCTTGGGACTATCTGAAATCCGAAGAGAGGGTCAGGATACGATGGTTCTAGATTCCGGCAACATGCTCTTCTACCGGGAAGGAGACCGTAAATCCCAGGGTGGTGTGGGATTTCTCGTCCGCAGGTCCCTCATCAACAACGTTATGAAGGTCGACAGTGTGTCGAGCAGGGTAGCATACCTTATACTCAGAATAACCAACCGGTATTCGTTGAAGGTCATACAGGTATATGCGCCGACCTCGACACATTCTGATGATGAAGTAGAGGCATTGTATGAGGAGATATCCGAGGCCATACATACCTCCGAAACATACTTCACCGTTGTTATGGGGGACTTCAACGCGAAGGTGGGCGCACGGAATGGCGATGAGTTGAGAGTGGGGCCATTTGGGTATGGGCAGCGAAACCATAGGGGCCAGCGACTGGTCGACTTCATGGAAAAGGAAGAGCTTCATTTGATGAACTCCTACTTCCAGAAGCGGCCATCCAGGAGGTGGACGTGGATGAGCCCCGATGGTACTACCAGAAATGAGATCGACTTCATCATGACGACCAAGAAGCGAATATTCAGTGATGTCTCTGTGATCGCCAAGGTAAAAACCGGTAGCGATCACCGAATCGTCAGAGGCACATTGAATATCAATGTGAAGCTTGAAAGGTCTCGTCTGGTGAAGTCCACGCTCCGACCTGGTCCTGCCCACATCCAGAACCCCGAACACTTCCAACTCGAACTGCACAATCGCTTCCAGTGCCTAACCGAATGCGAAACTGTGGACGAGATTAACGATGGGTTGGTGGAAACTGTCCAAGCTGTGGGGTCTAAGTTCTATAAGACCCCACGCCGCAATAAACCTCAAAAGCTCTCGAACGGAACCATCAAGTTGATGCAAGACCGGACTGAGATGAGGCTGCAATCTTCAGCTGATATGTCGGAATATGGCAAACTCAATAGACGAATCTCGAAATCAATGCGACGTGACCTGCGTGCCTATAGTGCAGCACGGATCAAAGAGGCGATCGAGCGGAACCAGGGCTCAAAAGTCTTCGCAAAGAATTCGTCTATTGGGCAAAGCCAAATGACAAGGCTGAAGATTAACGACGGCAGCATCATTTCGACGAAACCGGAGATCCTAAGAGAGCTTGAGAGGTTTTACGGACAGTTATACACATCTACACTACAACCCAGTGTCGGTACAGCTCGAGACGCAAGAGCTAAACTGACTCGGCACTACACTGAGGATATCCCGGACATCAGCCTGTACGAGATTAGAATGGCTCTTAAACAGCTCAAAAATAACAAGGCGCCGGGCGATGACGGAATCACAACAGAACTTCTGAGAGCGGGTGGAAAACCGGTACTTCTAGTCCTCCAGAAGTTATATAATTCCGTCATACTCGAAGGCACTACGCCAGAAGCATGGCACAGGAGTGTGGTTGTTCTTTTCTTCAAAAAGGGTGACAACACCTTGTTGAAGAACTACAGGCCAATCTCACTTCTGAGCCATGTTTACAAGCTGTTCTCAAGAGTCATTACGAACCGTCTCGAACGCAGGTTTGATGACTTCCAGCCTCCCGAACAAGCCGGTTTCCGAAAAGGTTTTAGCACCATAGACCACATACACACGCTCCGCCAGATTATACAGAAGACAGAGGAGTATAATCGGCCATTATGTTTAGCGTTTGTGGACTATGAAAAAGCCTTCGATTCAATCGAAACCTGGGCAGTATTGCAGTCCCTCCAACGATGTCATATCGACTATAGGTATATCGAAGTATTGAAGTGTTTGTATGGTAACGCCACCATGTCCATCCGACTTCAGGAAGAGAGCACGAAACCAATCCAATTGCAGAAAGGCGTGAGACAGGGAGACGTTATTTCTCCGAAACTGTTCACGAACGCGTTGGAGGACCTTTTCAAGCTCTTGGAATGGGACGGACTCGGCATCAACATCAATGGCGAATACATCACTCACCTTCGTTTTGCCGATGATATAGTCATCATGGCAGAATCGTTGGAGCACCTCAATGCTATGCTCAGCGACCTCAGTATCGTTTCCCAACGGGTCGGCCTTAAAATGAACATGGACAAGACGAAAGTCATGTCGAATGTCCATGTGGCGCCCGTACCGGTTGTTGTTGGGAATGATACTCTCGAAGTTGTAGACCATTATACTTACCTTGGACAGATTGTTCAGTTAGGTAGGTCCAACTTCGAGAAAGAGGTCGCCCGAAGAATCCAACTAGGATGGGCAGCGTTTGGGAAGCTACGTGATATCTTCTCATCGAAAATCCCGCAGTGTCTCAAAACAAGGGTGTTTAACCAGTGTGTGTTGCCAGTGATTACATATGGCTCTGAAACGTGGTCTTTGACTGCTGGCCTTTTAGAGAAACTAAGAGTCACTCAACGAGCAATGGAAAGAGCTATGCTCGGAGTTTCTTTGCGGGATAAAATCCGGAACACGGATATTCGGCGAAGAACCAGAGTCACCGACATAGCTCGTAAAATTTGCAAGTTGAAGTGGCAATGGGCAGGCCACATCGCTCGTAGAACTGACAACCGATGGGGAAGAAAGGTTCTCGAGTGGCGACCACGGACCGGAAAACGCAGCGTAGGTAGGCCTCCCACTAGGTGGACCGACGACATCGTGAGAGTCGCGGGCAACCGATGGATGCAAGTGGCGAATTGTCGTTCGGCGTGGCGGTCTAAGGGGGAGGCCTATGTTCAGCAGTGGACGTCTTCCGGCTGATGATGATGATGATGATGATTTATGTATTTAGAAATATATAAGTATGTTTATCAGTTGTCTAGTACCCATAACACAAGCTCTGCTTAGTTTGGGACTAGATGGTGTTGTGTGATAGTTGAGGAATATTATTATTATTATAATAACCCCATCTCGCCATAAGTATATACCTACTTGGACAATATGCTAATAATTCTTTTCAAACACTAATACAAATAAACCTCCTTAAAATATTGTTCGACTACAAATAAATTACATTTTATCAGCTCTAGCTATTCCCAGTAGTTTTACCAGTAATAGACTTACAAGTAAGAATACTGGGAAAATTTATATCTTTTTATTTTAATGTGAGACTCTTTATATCACCGGTATATCATGACCAGATGTATGCGAATGTACCAGGCGAGAGGAGCATATAACGATCGTAACAGGTGGTACTTTGTAGTTTCTGCCTACCCTCATGAGACAAAGACGTGAAAACAAATGTGATGTCTCTGTCCATAGATTCGATTATTGTCTATTGTTTTTTCCGGTTATCAGCCACTTTTTTTTTATTAAAATCGAAATGGTGACCTTAACTTTTCATTTATTTCTCCAGCAAGTGCCCGCGTTGATAATATAGCGATACTTTTCTTCCACGCACCAGTAAAAATACGACAAACAATATCGTCAAAACAATAACATTCAGAGGGCTCTCTGAACTGAAAATACACCTTTCAAATTGTACGTTCAACAATGTTTGTTCTTACTACGGAACTTGAGTAAACAGTTCTGAAATGAAAACAAAAATATAGCAGACTCAATAAATGGTAAGATAAATATTTAGGTGTGTAAATTTAATTTTGTTAAAGAATATCGTTTTGTTGATAATTTCATTTGTAAAGGGTTGGCAAACCAAAAACGTTTTATCAGAAACAGTTTTGGCGATAACAAGTACTTTTGCTGATTTTAAAACACCCTACACCTTTTTATTATTATTATTTATTTAATGAATTTGACAAAATTGGTCCACTGGTTAGTAAAATGTTTCTCAACTAAGGGTTAATTAATAATGACGGGGCCCCCCTCTAGAGGGCCAAAGCCTGTCGGGGTTGCGGGACTTATCTAATTACCGTAACCCTGGAACATAAAGGGCTATTAAATGACACATGAAATCTTTGTTTTGTTCCTAAGGTCAATCAAAGTTTTAATAGTATAATCTTTCTCAAGGAAGAGTTTTGGCCGAAAGGTGTGCTGTATCGGCGATTCCGAGAACACGACGCCGTCACTTCGTGTGCAGTAGTTTTTTAGGTATATTTTTTGTATTTATTATTAGTTTTTTCATTATTTTATATTTGTATGTGTATTGTGTTTTATGGGCCTTTAGTTACCTGAAATAAAGAATAAATAAATAATGACGCAGCAAATGGAAATAGTCGTATAAAAACAACTATATCTATACTATAGGAGTATAGAGATATGAACCCTCGGCCTTCGATACACCTCATTTGAAACCGGTAATAATTCCACTTGGAATTCAGTGCGCTCAGTTCGAAATGATTGCAGCTCTGTCATTTGCATGCCGCTTCATTCCGTTGGGTTTCAATGTACGTGGATATTTTACTACAAGATGTTGTGGGAATATCATACTTTTTTATTGGAAAGGATGGATAAATGGATGAATGTTTGTAAGTCGTCACGCAAGAGTGAATGTAACTGTAATTTAGATCAGAGCAAAATATACCTTGTATATTTTTATAAGATATGAATGTTGCAAGCATAGAAAGAAAGAAAATGTTTTATTGTACTTACACAGGCCAAAACAACAACATAAAAAATAGATTGTAAAAAATTAAACAAAAGAAACTAACAAAATAAAATAACCAATTTTGGTCCTGTACGAAGCCAAAAGGAGGTGGATATCTCGTTGTTCAGAAATAAACGTTTTCGGACTGACGATGGCTTCAATATTTTTGACTATAACGTGAATGAAACCGCTAGAAAAAGCTAGTGTAAGAATATGTATATCCGACACTTGTAACATATTATAGGACATAAACAGAACTGAATTTTTCATTCTCTGACCTTCAAAGCATGTAACTTTTTTTTAACATTGGTTGTTCTCCAGTATTGTGGGTGCGTTTTACAAACATAGAAACTCACATACACAAACCCAGACCAGGAACAAATACTTGAAGATAATACCTTGTTTCACGTGAGGATCGAACCTCCAACATGCGACGCAGCAGTCGATCGTTCAGACACTGTGTCATCCGTGCCGATAAAATTCACCATTTTCGTTACTTTTCAGAGGAATTTATAAACGTTATTAAAATGAGAAATCCAACATCATCATCTGCCTAGCCTTTTCCCAACTATATTGGGTTCGGCTTCCAGTCAAACCAGATTCAGCTGGATATCAGTATTTTACATGGAGCGACTGCCTGTCGTACCTCCACAACCCAGTAACTGGGTAATACCATACCCCATGGTAAGACCGCTTGTCAGACTTTAGAGCTTCTGACTAACAGTAACGATTGTCAAAGATCTACAAATGACAGCCGGGATCAACGGCTTTACGTGCTTTCCGAGGCACGGAGGAAACTCGCTATGACAGATGGTCACCCATCCACATACCAACATCGGCAAGCGTGGCTTAACCCAGAAGATCGGCCTGTGCGGCTGTAATTATTTAGCCACGAGCTCTTCCTAATAAGTAATCCAACAATTCCAACATAATACAATGCACGCGTAAAATAACTTGTAGAGGCATTTAAACAAATTAAACAAGCAAAACGTTCTACATTAAGCAGCTCTACATAATTAATTCCTAACGTTTTGAGGGGAAACAGGGATTTTGGGTAAACAGCGCTCCTTATCTCTACGTAGAGTACTTACGAGTAGAGTCGAGTTGCCGCCAATTACTCTACCGGCTTTGTCGCGTGTTATAAGTAGAGCCTACTCAATCCCTGTTTCGATTTGATGTTAGGTATTTTAGTTTAAAGAAATATTAACGTTATAGCTAAGGATATAAAGTTAATTTTATAAGTCAGGGCACAACTCAAATATTTTTATCAATTAAAAAATTAGTTAAAAAATTAAGTACTTAAGTCTTGTAGTCTATGGTATCGGTAGTTAATTCTTATGCCATGTTTTTTCTCAGCATTCCACGCAAAACAAATTTTAAAAAAATCTCTTGGCACGTCTGAGATTTTTGCCCAGTTAATAATAACTTACCGCCAATTTATACAATGTGACAATACTATTAGGTTATTTATTTTACTATTATTGATTTTTTCGGCGAATTATGTAAAAGGCACCAAAAATAAAGATGAATCAAAAAGCAATAACAGTTAAAACAAAACTTTTACGAGAGATCAAAATACTTGTATTATTTTTTTTAATACCACTAACAAACTAAAACGAATACACTATACTCATCATCATCATCATCTTCCTGCCCTTATCCCATTTTACTTGGGGTCGGCGCAACACGTTTTTTTCTTCCACTCTCCCCTATCAGACGTCACCGTATCATTTACTCCTTTTTCATTCATATTATCCCTTACACAATCCATCCATCTTTTCTTCGGCCTTCCCCTTCCTCTCTATCATCAACATTCATGCTCATGACTCTCTTAGTCATATGAGTCTAATTCCTCCTCATCACAATACACTATACTATGAACTAAAATAACCGGAGAAATCTTAAAGGAAATTCAACAAAAACTTTGAACAGTCATATAAAATTTCTCGTGTGTGTCAACAATCTTTTTGTCTGCCATTTGGCCCGACAAAGAGGCCATATCTTTTAGGTACCGACTCCGTATAAAATTTTATTTGAAACTCGAGGACATTGGACACACGCGCCGTTTTCTCGTCTATGGACTTGAAAGCAGTTCATTCGAAAATAGAATGGGGATGGGAGAAAGGAATAAATTTTACAAGGTTTTTTAAGCCGTTTTTTATTTGCTTAGGTATAAAAAGTAAGGTTGGCTACTTAACAATAGTTACCAATCATAATCTACCTAGCCTTTTCCCAACTATATTGGGGTCGGCTTCCAGTCGAACCAAATGCATAATCATCAGTATTTTACATGGAGCGACTGCCTATCGTACCGCCACAACCCAGCAACTGGGCAAGACTGGTTGTCAGACTTTAGAGTTTCTAACTAACAGTAACGACTTAACTAACTATACCAAAGATCTTCAAATAACAGCCGGGACCAACGGCTTTACGTGCTTTCAGTTTTCTATGAAGCAGATTGTGATAGCTTACTTTAAGCAGTCCATGTCCATACATGGACTTCGCCCATGCCCGCGACTTAGTATGAACTATGTCGCGGGCACTGGAGACTGCCTTAAAAGGTAACCGTGACCCCAAAAAGTAAATAGCTATTGAAGAGCACCGTGGATTTTAGTCAGTACGAGCCTAATAGTCCCACCAGGCTGGGTAGTTACATTTTAGCACAACAATAATATATGGACTAAGGAGATTTCTAGTACTTATTTGTATGATATTTCTAGCTAGTATTTGCAATGTGGTTGCGCTCGTATTGTGGTGAGTTTGAATAATACCTCGCTGCGGCCTCCTGCATGTCTAACAAGGGGATTATGGCTTCACCTGGACTAGGTTTGATGTTTTGTAACATTGTGGTTGATTTTGTAAGGATTCACGGATGTGGGAATTAGTTAGACTCGACTTTTAACGCGAAATACTTTGACCAATGTTATTTTAACTAGAGAGTATTGAGAAAAAGTGGGCCCACCTCTCAATAGTAATAAAATACACATGAATGGATAGGCAATTTTATCTAAAGTACTAGTAGTTAGTAGTGCAGTTTGATATAAAGTACGATTATTAATTCGAGTCAGTAAAATGACATATGTTTTTCACTATAGAAATGTACTAAATTTCATTGTATCAGTGACAGTTGCACTTGTCATTTTACTGACTTCAATTATCGTACTTTAGATACATAAACATTCTGAAGTCTTATCATGAATTTTCAGTTACTGTGACGTAAACTGGAACTTTGAGGAGGAACTACTTTTTTTCCTTGAAATTAATGTCATTCATATTTTTTTCCTTGAAATTAATGTCATTCATTAATTTCAAGGAAAAAAATAGTTCCTTCTTCGTACACCAGAGGCGCTGTTCCATTTTTCCATACAAGAAACGCTGTAAATACTGGAAAGACGCTGTAAATTAAAATACTGAAAACTCGGACTCTGGACATTCCTGGGGCAAACACCCATATTAATTTTAACATCGTCCCTTAAATTATGTAAATTGTCCATTAAGTAATAGCTGGTAAATTAAATTCGGTAGTCACAAGATTACTACGGTCAACGGACAGTAAATCGTTGATCCATCTGTAACAACTTACACAAAGGACTAATAGGTTTCCCAATCTACAGTCCGTGTATGTCTGACCTATTCATCTGTATGATGCGAATGGAACCAGTAATCCTCTTTACACAATAAGCTTACGATATTATAATAGATTTCATTCATTTACGGGTACGGGCAACGGTAATCCTTTAGCAGATAAGTGAATGATACAAATGATATACAGTAATGTGACTCTTGTCTTTAATTAATCGTTACTTGCGCAGCCGTGAGTCACACAGTGTAAAATATACCTAAATGTTTTTTTTATTTATTTTATTTTAAAATTGTTTAGTTCTAACTCTTGTTTGTTTCTTCTTTCTTATTACTGTGTGCACTTGTGGCATGTGCCAATAAACGTTTTTTCTTTTTTTTTTCTTATCTTTCTACTTATTTCTTTGTGTTTTTTTTTTCAACTGTACATTTAGACGGCAAGATTTTGAGTATTTCTTAAAAAGGTACTGCGGTCCTAGAACACAAAAAGCATTTAAAGGCACTAGGTGGATTTTATTCCATACGAGTCTGATAATACTTTCCGCTTTACAAAGGCAAAAAATGCAGGCAAATGGCAGGACTCAGTTGTAGATTTTACCACCTAAAAAAAGGGTAGCAGGAATGTCTTAAAAGGTCACTGCCACTTGACTGGAACTCAAATGGCAATTGAAGAAACAGGTTAGGTTTTTTAATCAGTACTAGTCTGACAGTCTCTTCCACCCCACCCAGATCAGGAAGAGTTATTTCATAATTACCCGCAATAAACAAAAAGTTTTCAAAACCATAGAGTTAAACGTATTATAGACAACCACGTCTATAAAATTATTTACTATTCCCGTAAAAAAATACCTTTAAAATACTTAATGCCTTTTATACTTCTAGGTAAACGTTAATATCCCAGTTCTGATGCTCTACAGTAGCCATTACAGATAAGACTGAAGTGCACTTAACATGTATGATAGCGTTTTGATATCCTAAGGCGTAAAACATAACGTTTTTAGATGCTACTTGTATCGTAAAAGACGTTATGTTATGTAGCATGTCATACTTACGTTTCGGCAATTTAACAGCAAGGAGAATATGTCACGTAGCTTTAAAAGCTAATTGTTTTTATCTATCTTCTATCTATCTATAATATAAAAATGGATTGCCTAATGTGTTGCTAATCTCATTACTCAAAAACGACTGGACCGATTCGGATAATTGTTTTTTTGTTGTGTTTGTAGCCATCGGGACCGAGTTATAGAGGATTTCCACCCGTGCGAAGCAGGGACGGGCCGCTAGTATTTTTATAAAAAAAGATTTATTCCCGTTGAATCCCCCGTTGTGACAACATGTGTACATAGCATAAGAAAAGTGTTACCTTTATATTATAAAAAAATCTCTCCTGCGTCGTGGGTGCGTTTACAAAAATAGAAACTCGTAAATACCCAGACCCGGAAAAATTACTTGTAGGTCATATAAATATTTTCACACCACTTGGTCGTAAATGTCAAATTATATGTCAGGCAAACCTACTGTAAAGCAAGTCATTGTTCCCTCTCGCTCGAGCCGGGCAATAATATTGTACTGAATTTCATTATTCCCGTGGGAATAATGTGATTTGAATTTGGAACCTCAAATAAAACCGTATGAAAACTTTCACTAAGGACTCGTATCAGTAATGAAACACTTGAACCTCCTCGCTGCGCTACGGAGGTTCACCCCCAGAATCCGTAGTGTTGCTTCGGGATTAAATACGCCCGTGACGTAAAGCAATGCTTTACTCCCTTGGTGCGTAATCTACTATTGTTCCTTGCGGGGATCGCTGGATCGGATCGGACACGCTGCGCAGCAATTCAATGGTTCACCCACTGAGCTAGCCGTGCTGTGCTAATTAGGAACCTACCATCAGACTAGTTTTCCCAACTGGGTTCAGTTTCCAGTCGAAAAGGATAGAATTGAATATCAGTACTTATAAGCTAGTTGCCCTAAAAAAATGTAATAAGTCCGTCTTTTAGATTTAAAAAAAATAAGTAACACATATTTTTTTGTTTGCAAATTACACCAAAAATGACGAAGATATAGCCTATTAATGTTACGTGTGACGTCACACCGTAGGCATCGCATTTTTTCGCGAAGGGTGACGTCACACGTAACTTTAATATCTTTGGTACTTTTTGTTTAATCGAAAAAAGAAAAATAAGTGCATCTAGCAATATCTTTTTATAATAATCTAAAATCCGGACTAAATAGAATGTAATTATTTAGACCCTGGAAACTACCCTATTGTACAGTGACCACCTCTTCGGTATCAACAAGTAAATAAATGTCTGGCTACCTATACGAGAACTTCTGTTGCAACCGTGACGACAAGACAAGACTAGTTGACTTTACAACATTTCTAGTAATAAATACTAAGTAAGTAGTGGAGATACAAGGACTTGGTATTTGTTGCTAGAAATGTTGTAAACTCAGCTAGTGAGTCTTGCTGTCACGGTTGCAACCAGAAGTTCTCGTATACATTTTCCTGCGGGAAGGTAGCAAAAGAAACAGCTTTAATTTCTAGACTGTAAGCCTACAAGATGTTTTTACCAAATATCAGAGCCAAAAATACCCTTTAACAATCCAAAAGGAAAAACTACTCAAACAAAAATTGTCGCATAGAATTCTATTTCCAACTCATAGCTGCCAGTGTAATCCCAGTTTTTCCTCACGCCACTCTCATATCCTTCCAATCCTATTTCAGCATAAGGGTGTAGAATAATATACCTATATATCCTTCGTTTAATACGGTAAGCCAGCTACTATATCATATTATATGTGCCCTTAACGCGAGACACAAAAGCACTGACAATTTGTCTCCACAAGCCTGAAGAATTACATAGTAATATTAGTTAAGACGAACATTCACTAGGCGTCTATACATAGCTGGGTTTTAGGTTACGTTATAAGGCAAGTAACCTTGAAATATATAATACCAGTAAGACAATAAAATTACGAAGTACTTTCGTTTTAATAATTTGCATAATTATACTACATTGATCTCCGCTCTATTAAGGAAATGAGTTCTCCCGTCCTGTGTGGAGCAGACACGTTTGTCAGACTCGTACTAACTGAAATCCATCGTGTTTCTTCAATTACTCTTTACGTTCCAGGGTCACGGTAACCGTTTTAAACAGTACCGCGACGTATACACGTAGCCATAATGTGTTGTTGCGTGTAAAATTTTTTTTGTTCCGACATTAAGTTAATACTCGACTCGACCATTCAGAAAATCAATCAAGTTTTAAATTTTACCGAACTGAATAACGAACAGCGTCTAGTTCCAAGCTAAGCAGAGCTTGTGTTATGGTTACTAGACAACTGTAAACATACTTATATATTTCTAAATACATATATATCTATACATATAATAAAATAGTAGGAAAGTCAAAACTGTACACTGAATATTTTTTTTAAAGAATACTTGGGGTGTGATCTACAATCGATACCGAAGCCAAAAATATAGTTTTTAGAATTTTTGTCTGTTTGTCTGTTTATCTGTTTGTCTGTTTGTCTGTTTGTCTGTATGTATGTCCGGGATAAACTCAAAAAGTACTGGACGGATTTGAATGATTCTTTTTTTGTTATATAGGTATTAAATTTGGTCAAAACATAGGCTATAAATTATTCTGGAAACTTGAACACCTGGCGCAGAACCGCAACAGACCAGGTAAACTATAAGAGATACAAAAATGGTGCGATAGCAAAAAGTGTTCCACGTGATGAGCATTTTCTGCTGAGAGAATTAGTTTGAAGATCTGGAACACCTGATGTGGTACACCAAGAGCCCAGCTACACTTCTGTATCTATAACATAAACAGGAATGACGTCTTAGCAAGAGTTGTTCAGCGTGATGAGCACTCTCTGCTGACGTATAAAAAATGGAAGATCTAGAACACCTAATGTGGAACTCCAAGAGCCCAGCTACCCCACGGTGGTGGACGCCCACGGCGTCGGACGTCACAAGACGATCTCCGACCATGGACGGCGCGTCGTGTTTCACGCGCGCCTCAAAGAGCGTCAGCATAATGACGGGGCCCCCTCTCAGAGGGCTAAAGCCTGCCGGGGTCGCGGGACTTATACCATCACCGTTACCCCGGAACATAAAGGGCTATTGAAGGACACCGTGGATTTTAGTCAGTACAAGTCTGACAGTCCCTCCCGCCCTGCCCGGGGTGGGAGGACTCATTTGATGATTTACCACGAAAAAAAAGAGCCCAGCTACACTATAACATGATTTTTTTTAACTGGGCGTGGATGGCTATCTTCGAAACTATGAGGAATATCGAAAAATGGTGTAGACTCCTTTCAACAATTCTGGGAAGTAATCATATACGGCAAAACTTAAGAAAAACGTATAATTGAAAAAAAAACTGATCAATCTTCAAGGCGATGACTGTATTTGAAACTTAAGTTAACCTTTTCTTCTTTGAAATCATGCTTATTTTTGTTCAACTCAACGCCCAGTTGAAAAATTCAGCCTGTATAGGTATGACGTCTGAGAAAGAGCTGTTCAGCCTAATGAGCATTATCTATTGATGTATTAAAACATAAGATTTGGAACACCTGATGTGGAAATCAAAGCTATCACTAATTTCACGGACTGATTTTCGATGACGATTAATATATTAATACAATTTTTATTCTACTGGCCAAACTCCCATGATTTTTTTACCCGGGCTCTTGGAGTTGGGTATCAGACTTTTCAGATCTTCGATTATGCCCACCCCATTGTCGCTGGCATAAGCAACAAGATCCGCGGACGAAGTCGCGGGCAGAAGCTAGTTAAAGATAAATTACACCCAGACACGAACCACTCATACTCAGACTCATCACGCAAACATATTTGTCCTGGGTGGGAATCGAACCCCGGCATAGCAGTCAGGGTCACTAACCACTAGACCAACAGACCAGTCTTTTACTAGAACTAAACTTGTAACTTCCTTTTAGTTCGCTCGCTGTCGGTAGTGACGAAAGTAGTCGCAGCTGCCTAACTTAACTTTCTAACTTGTTTCAAACTTCGTAGACTCATGCATAAAGAGATGTGAACAGTACGTACTGATTTTATGTGACATGACTATTTTTAGATCTTAGTTTTTAGGGTTTCGGAACCGAGGGGTCAAACGGGACCCTATTACTAAGACTTAGCCAACGACGATATATTACTAGACTCCGCATGCAGGATCTAAGGAACAAAAACTATTCTGTCAACTCGCTGAGGTATTACGTAAGCGAGAGGGACGGTGTACTGCGTTGTGATTGGCTAACTCAATCAAAAACTCTGTATGTTCTGTCTCAAGGTATGTTTACGGCTCACAGGAGTGGTCGAAATAAGACGGATATAAGACTTTTTTGTCTATTGTGTTGACAGACATCGGTCGCCTGTTATTAGGAGTCTAGTAATATATCGTCGTTAGACTTAGCTGTCCGTCCCTCCGTATGACACCAGGCTGTATCTCATGAACCATGTAAGGAGCCGATCTTCCGGGTTAAGCCGCCCATGCCAAGGTTGGCCTGTGCATCGGTGACCATCTCTCATAGCTAGTTTCCTCCGTGCCTTGGAAAGCACGTAAAGCCGTTGGTCCCGGCTGTCATTTGTAGATCTTTGACAGTTGTTACTGTTAGTCAGAAGCTCTAAAGTCTGACCAACAGTCTTAGCATGGGGCATGGTATTACCCAGTTAATGGGTTGTGGAGGTCTGGCAGTCGCTCCATGTAAAAGATTGATATCCAGCTGCATCTAGTTTGACTGGAAGCCGACCCCGATATAATTGGGAAAAGGCTAAGCAGATGATGATAGGTAGTTAAAATTTTTACAGATGATGTATTTCTATTGCCGCTATAACAACAACAAATAATAAAAGAAAAACTTTTTTTTTAATAAAAATAATGGTACGGAACCCTTCGTGCATGATTCCGATTCGCACTTTGCCTTTTTTTTTTTTAATTTGATTTCTTGCCCTTCTTCTTTAGAATTTTGATTATGGTGTTTGAGGGCTTAATTAGATTAAAATTCCAATTGTAATCTGCTTAGCCATTCCCGACTATGTTAGGGTTGATTTCCATGCAGAGACTGCATATCTGACTTCCATAACTTTTGACTGGCCTGTTGGTCTAGTGGTTAGTGACCCTGACTGCTATGGGGTTGTGGGTTCGATTCCCACCCAGGACACATGTTTCTGTGATGAGCATGATCATTTATTCTGTGTCTGGGTGTAATTTATCTATAATATTTATGTATTTAGAAATATACATATAAGTATGTATATCAGTTGTCTAGTACCCATAACACAAGCTCTGCTTAGCTTGGGACTAGATGGCGTTGTGTGATAGTAGTGGAATATTATTATTATCATAACTTATGCAATACTGCGTTATTGAGATATAAGATTCTAACATAACAAATATTGACTACTAGCTGGTTGCCAGCGGCTTCACCCATGCTAGAAAATTATCGCAAAAGAATGTATCAAAATACAGTTATTTTCAATTAATTAATTCAGTTATTTTAGGATCAGTATCCTATGTGAAATTCCAGACTACAGTCTATCTCTGAGCCAAATTTCATCAAAATTTTCTGTCGCATTTTTATTAAAAGTTGTATTAAATCACCTACTACATAATGTTTTATTTTTATACGCAATAACGCCTGCGTCGCGTCTTCGCAAAGATATTCTGGAGTACCTGTCCAGAAGACGCAGGTTCGAATCCTGCTCGCAGCTCAATTTTTCGTTCCTTGAAAAATACCTACTACATAGTTAGTAAACAAGACAAAGGCTAAAGGACGAACAATTATAATCAAATTCCTTCAAGGTTTTTCCCTGAAATTCATAATTCGATTTTCTTCGTAAAATTAATTTCCATACTTAAGCTTCCCAGTGCCATCAACTGTCTCTTTCACTCACGAAATCTTACGAAACGAGTGACAAGGACGAAACGATGTCAGCTGACTCGGCAGTATAAATTGTCAAGTCATAGGGATAATTAGTTTGTCTGATAACGTAATAAGAAGCTTTAATGTTAGGCCACGTACACACGACCACACTTACAACCAGTATAAGCTGACCGTTTACTGTACGGAAAGATTTAACAATGCGAGGTCAAGATATACTGGTGAAGAAGTACTGCGGGCTTATCAACCAGATTAATCCAAGGACGTTCTAAAGCAGTAATATGTTTATCTATACTCCTCTCTGCATCTCTACTGCCTCGTCGTGCTTATGGAGATATATATTTTTATTTATTTAAAATAGGTTTATGTTATTAAATCAAATTGCATTAAAAAAAATGTAGTAGCGCTAATATTCCGCAGTTAGTGGCGGACTTTAACCGTCGTACCACAAAAACTTTTAAACATCTATTGAACACTGTCTTGTCTAAAAAAAGTGTCAGATTATGACGTTGAAATAAGGTCCGTTTTGCAGTCACACTTTTTTAGCGAAGTGTTCTACAGTACCGTCAGCACGAGTTTTCAGTATTTGAGACGTAAAGAAAACTGGAACTTTGACAATTTCAAATTGACAATTTTCAAGGAAAAAAATAGTCCCTTCTTCCCACACCAGAGGCGCTGTTCCATTTTTTCATACAAGAAACGCTGTAAATACTGGAAATAGGGGTACTGATGTTTAAGTTTTGTAGTGAGGCTGTAAGAAGCTATCTGTCAAATTGTAATATCATTCATTCTTAGTTCGGGCTCGATGTCATGCGACGTATAAAACGTCCGTAAATAAGGCCGAAACCTCGGGTTTCGTACTTAGAAATTAGACCTTCTGGTGTGGCCTGCCAACGACAGTGGTATAGCCCTTTGGTTGGCATAGAGGCATCCGATCTCTACAATCAAGTTAGTGGGTAAAACGATGTACCTTGGTAAGACTTTTACTAATCGTAACGACATCATTGAGCTATTATTACTACGTATAGAGACGACACCACGTATCACCACTATGTCCCATCCAGGATGAGTGAGCGCGCAAAAGTTCATTCAATTGTTTGACAGCTCTGTGGCGTGCTCTAGGCGCGCGCCCTCATCCTGGATGAGACACAGTGGTGATGCGTGGTGTCGCTCTATACGTAGTAGTAATAGCTCAATGAACGACATAAAAATATTCAAATGATAACCGCGATCAACGATTTAACGGTTACGTAAGGAAACATCAACGTTTTAAATGGTAAAAAAAAAAGTAATGAAAACTTTATCAGCCTAATCTTTTATAATATAAAAATGGATCGCTAAATGTGGTGCTAAGCTCATAACTTGAAAACGGCTGGACCTATTCGGCTAATTCTTTTTTTGTTGTGTTTGTAATCATCGGGACCGGGTTTTAGAGGGCTTCAACCCGTGCGAAGCTGGGACGGGCTGCTAGTTGTAAATAAAACTCTGTAAAAGAATAACGTATGTAAAAGAAAAACTTGAGTTTATTAAAGTTTTTCAAAATAAAAGCGGCCAAGCTTTGAGCTATTATTACTACGTATAGAGACGACACCACGCATCACCACTGTGTCCCATCCAAGATGAGTGCGCGCGCCTAGAGCACGCCACGGCTTATTCCACTTTTCCCCGTTGGATGATCCCCATTGATGGGGATTAGTGAACTTTTTGTTCACTATTCCCCGTTGACCCAAAATTTTTATTTAATGGGGATAATTGAACTAAAAAGTTCAATAATCCCCATTAGGTAGGTACGTTAAAAAATAGAATATATGAATCATGTTACATTTATTAATTAAAAATATAACTTTCTTTTACCTAATAAAATCACAGATTGTACAATTATTAATTTAAAATAAAAAATATAACTTTCTTATACCTAGTAAAATCACAGATTGTACAATTATTAATTGAAAATAAAAAATATAACTTTCTTATACCTAATAAAGTCACAGATTGTTACAATCATTAATTTAAAATTGTAGCATGAAAATATTTCTTTCTTATACCTTGTAAAATCAAAGATTACACTCACTTAAGTTTTTCTAAACAGTGCCCAATGGTAATTTCATTATTAATGAGTTCCCTTTGGACCTCCTGTATATAATTATCGCGATTGATGCTTTTTTTTGTTTTTTCCGCTATACCTTTATTTTCAGAAACCCCCAATGCAAGAACTTCGTAATACGATGCATCTTCAGCCAACGCTGTGAGGAGCTTCATAATGTTGGGTTTCTTTATTTTCACACGCTTTTTTATTTTATTATTCCATGCTTCGACTAAATTCGTAGTGCGATGAGTCTGTCCAAATACACACCACGTTTTAATAAAATCATCTTGTAGCCATTGTCTGAGCATGTAATTTCTAAACTCCTTGCTATTATCATCATCAGGGCTTTGAGAGGCAACATAAAACCAACCCGCAATGATTTTATCTGATGGTAACAAAGCCAAAGCAGTGCTAAGTGCAACTTGTCTTCTGGTTAATTTATCTTTTGTTAGTTTGAGTTGTTTTCCTTTCTTCCATATTGCCTGGGTGAAATGGAAATAACAGCCGCTAATAGATATATTTACAAAAACATTTCGCATTGCGTTCATCGGAGCCACTTCATAGTCACATTTAAATATTTCTGGATTCCAATCAGGTAATGCAGATTTTAGCATACTAAATAAAATTTCATATGTTTGTTGATTTTTATGGCTCATGAGGGCATAAACAAGTGGCACAATGTTTATGTGTTTTTCTGTACTGCCCAAATCCCCATGAATGGTGTAGAGTTGGTAAAAGGGAGATGGACAGATCCAAAACGTTCCATCACCCAAGAACATCTTCAAATTTTTCATTTGATGTCGGGCAAATTCAGAGCAAAAAGCTATTACACGGATACCACTGTCATTGTAGTCTGCTAAAATAAACTGATGAGCTGGAGGTACTTTAACTTCTTCAACATTTTTGAACTCAATTTTACTTACTTCAAATGCTGCATTTCTGTGTTTATATAATGTTGTTTTGATAGACTTCAGGGCAGGGAATTCTTTTATTTTGTCAATTCCGGTATCTTTTAGTGAGCTCACAGCCGCGTTATAAGCAGTGGGAATAGCAGGTGCTTCTGGATCCGCAAGTGTAGTTTTTAGTTTGAATAACCTCAAGGTAACTTCATTCCGCGCAAAATCAGGTTCACAAACATTGTGTCGTTTCTCAGCTACAACTTGATTGTCCTGTAAAATTAAGTAATAATAATTAATTACTTTACATTATTTTTTAAGTAAACAATATTGCACTTACATAGAATACAAAATTAAATAGGCTATTTAACAACCTTTAAAACTTATAACAAATTGTTGTTATCCTATCAGAATAGTTCAACAAAACATATTTCACTTTATGCTTAACTAAAATATGTAATAATAATTAAATATATACAATTCACTTCAGCTACACTCTTTTACACTAGGTGTAATAGACTTGTTTGACAAAAGAATGACGTCACACGTGCCGCCATGACAGAAACAGTGTTTAAACTTTAACGTTGATTTTTAAATTTTGATATTGATAAACGTGATATTGATAACACACTTATCCTGAGTTATTATTGTCATTATTAATCACAAAATATAATAAGTAACTTACCATGACAGTGATGGATCCGGCACATTTACTTTGTTTTCTTGTGGTACACTCCCACAAAACTCCACCATTTTTATATTTGCATTTTTTACTGTATTGATGTCCGGCCCGGAGAAGTATGGTAGCTTTACCTTTTTTAACGTACTCTAAACAAACGTCAGTTGAACTACCTGCCATTTCGTTTATTTATTCCTATTGTAATAAAACAACTTCTCTCCAGTAACAGTGTTTACTTATTATAATGTTCCAAAACTAGTCTCAAAACACAATGGAAGATATTACTATTATACTATTAGGTCTCACTTATTTTACGCTTTAACATAAACACAATAATTATTCTAAAATTCGTTATTTATGGAAAAATGCCATCCATCAAGAATTTTCAAAATCGACCAGCAAAAAAACAAAAGACGCCATCTCTTTTTTTTTATTTTTTTTTTAAGAACATATCACTATTCCGGCACACAGCCAGTATTTCTATAGACGATATAGGTTAATATATATTTGAATAGTTATTATGTTGCCAGGTCATTTGATCGATTACATTATACTTAATAATTAAATTGTAAATATACAAAACAAAGAAGAAGGGTCTCGGTCCATACAAAATTTACCCAGCCCCGGCGCAAATGAAACGTATCTCAGTTTTTTCGTTATTTTATGTACATTAAATAACAGGTTTCTTTTTTTTCAATTTCGGTGGCTAACGTAGTTAAATTGCTTAAATAAGCATTTGGAAAAATGTTGAAAATGCTAGCTGTTCTCCGCGGTTTTACCCGCTGCTAGGCTCCTATTGATCGGAGTGTGATGTTATATTGCTCACAGTCTTCTTCAATAAATGGACTATCCAACACAAAAATATTTTTTCAATTCGAACCAGTAGTTCCTGAGATTCGCCCCTTCAACCAAACAAATAAACTCTTCAGGTTTTTCAACTGGGCGTGGATGACTATGTCCGAAACTATGAGGAATATCGAAATACGTTGAAAGGAGTCTGTAGGCCGATTTTGACAAGTAATCATATACGCCAAACTTAAGGAAAACGTATAATTGAAAAAAAACTGATCAATTTACAAGGCACAAGTGACAAGAAAAAATGCAATTTTATAAAAATCTTCTATTTCCTTAAGTTTGCCATATATGGTTACTTCCCAGAATTTGATCCTTATTAGCAACACCATCGAATAGTATAATAATACAGGATGTGATTTTCTATAAACCTGCGGGTTCGATTCCTGGCCAGAATTATTGAATTTTCTAAAATCCAAAAATGCAGTTTTAGTTTTTGTCAAAATCGGCCTACAGACTCCTTTCAAAGTATTTCGATATTCCTCATAGTTTCGGACATAGCCATCCAGGCCTAGTTGAAAAACCTGAAGAGATTGTTTGTTTGGTTGAAGGGGCGAATCTCAGGAACTACTGCTTCGAATTGAAAAAAATTCTTTGTGTTGGATAGTCCATTTATTGAAGAAGACTGTGAGCTATATAACATCACACTCCGACCAATAGGAGTCTAGCAGCGGGTGAAACCGCGGAGAACAGCTAACATTTTCAACATTTTTCCAAATGCTTATTTAAACAATTTAACTACGTTAGCCACTGAAATTGAAAAAAAAGAAACCTGTTATTTAATGTACATAAAATAACGAAAAAACTGAGATACATTTCATTTGCGCCGGGGCTGGGTCACAGATGACCCTTCTTCTTTAGTTAGACTATAATAAATCAAATGAGTTATTTTATAAGTCAGAACCTAACACTATATTAAACTAATAACTGCGAACTGATAAGAACTGCACGCTTGAACTACACTACACACTACTAACCCTTAACGACTACGAAACAAAAACAAAAGATGGGTCGACCAATCACATACGAGCTAACTCGCACCCCGCTCCGCCACCGCCTTGCGCGCGCGCCTCTAGAATCTAGTATTGTGTATCTTATTAGATAGATATATATAAGGTCTTATTCCCAAACATCGTTAGAACAATTTCGTTGGGGCAACAATCTGTTTTTCGTTCTAATAAAATCGTAAAGTAGGTATGTAGGTAATTTAAAATTTCGTTCTTACCTTATAAAAATAAAAGTACATGACCCATATATTTTATTTTTATATTGTTTTTATTTAACGTACCTAATTAGAAAAACTTAAGTGATTGTAATCTTTGATTTTACAAGGTATAAGAAAGAAATATTTTCATGCTACAATTTTAAATTAATGATTGTAACAATCTGTGATTTTATTAGGTAAAAGAAAGTTATATTTTTAATTAATAAATGTAACATGATTCATATATTCTATTTTTTTAACGTACCTACCTAATGGGGATTATTGAACTTTTTAGTTCAATTATCCACATTAAATAAAAATTTTGGGTCAACGGGGAATAGTGAACAAAAAGTTCACTAATCCCCATCAATGGGGATCATCCAACGGGGAAAAGTGGAATAAGCCCACGCCACAGAGCTGTCAAACAAATGAATGAACATAGGCGAACGCACTCATCTTGGATGGAACATAGTGGTGATACGTGGTGTGTCGTCTCTATACGTAATAATAATAGCTCAATGCGGCCAAGTGCGAGACTGAATCGCATGCAAAGGGGCAATACAGTCTGATATGACCGGGGCGTCTAAAAAGGTCAGTTTAGCAGAATCATGGTAATGAATTACCATAAAAATATTCTATATCTGTTCTATTGTTTAAATAATAGAATCGAATATTCCATAATAGTCCGGTGTACTAGTCCGATTGGTTTGATCAAAATTACAGTCCCTAATCAAATGTTTTCTATACAATATCGTAGACAAAATATTGACAATACAGCGGCATGTGGACAGTCGCAATGTGCCATCCCTCTTTTATTTTATTCCCATCATTCACAAAGTTGTATCATTTCTATATTCGTCATAATAATAAAAGGATAACAAAATGTAACATCTGGTTTTCATATGCCAATAACAATAAGGTTTCCATAGCAACCAATATACAGGCTTCATGATATTTTATCCGTGTAAAAATATCGTAGGAAGGTATGATACTATAAATGGATTATTGCTTGGTAGGTACTTTGCCAATGTCCTTTTTTATTTCGCCACAAGTAGAATAAAATAGTAAGGTAGAATTTCAGAGAAGAAATGTAATTAATCGAATTTCAACTCATCATCATAATCAGTGTATCATGTGTCCACTGCTGGGACACAGGCCTCTTTTCTATTAAAAAGAATAGGCTGTAATCCTGCTCCTCCTAGTAAGGGTAAGTAGACGTCACAATGTCTTCGTATTTTTCCCAACATAGGTATCGGTTTTTCCTGATGTTTTGAGGGCGGTGGTGGTGAAATAAACTACACAATACACAACTACAACTCGTAATTCGGGGTTACCACAGGACCAGCAGCAAAGACATCGGTAAAAAAAATACATTCTTCAAATCAAAAAAAATATGTAACTGCAAAAATGGGTAAAATAACTTTCGTTTCGGAAGTCGGTGGTTATTTTTTATTTCCTTGTCTTTTTTGCGACCGGAGTTTTCACGTAACAAACACAAAAAAAAACCACACCGTCGAATTGATAACCTTTTATTTTTTGGAGTCGGTTAAAAATAACAAAATTGCACAAATTATCTGTAGGTGCAATATAATATTGTTATTACGAACTGATTCACTCTGATCCCCGTACTAGTATTAACTGTATTTCGGTGGAGCAGCTGTCCTCGTTCTCTGTAATCTTCACTTTTAGGTAGCAGTATTGTGACAACATAATTATTATTATTTTAAAAGCTAACATGAAACTAATTAATAACAAAATAAAAGGAAGGGTAGCAATCTACATAATAAGTTATATATTAACTTATGAGGCCTCCCACCCAGGGCAAGGCGGGAGGGCCTGTCAGACTTGTGCTGACTAAAATCCACGGTGTTCTTCATTAGCCCTTTACATTCCAGGTTCACGGTGATGACATAAGTCCCGCGACCCCAGCAGGCTTTGGGGTTTTTAGAAAGATAATATATGTAACATTGAGATAAAATATGCTTCTCAATCCATTATTACCAACAATAAACCCCTATAAACACAATGTACCCCTGAACGTGAAGCCCCGGAACCCGAAGGTCGTCCAACTCATTCCTTCCTTGACTTACCGCCACGAATGGTAAGTAGCAGGCACGTACTATTTTTTTTTTCCTTTTTTTCTCCCAGTACATAAGTCTTCAAATGGATTATGCAAACTGAATTCAAAATGGCGGTAATGTTATAGAGATAAGTTTGTCTGTTTTTAGTGTGTTGACTGCTTATGAGGGCATGAATTTTATTATAGTTATTTTGAACGAATGTAAAAGACGGGCTCGAGTTGTTTATCGGAAATAAGACTACTCTTGGAACAAAGAAATGCAGAGAAAACGGGACAAATATTAATAAGAATTAGCGCCTAAAAGAGAAAAGAAAAAGAGCTCACAGAAAGACGTTAAACAATGTTATAAACGATTCCACCACACTGGCGTCTGGGGTACTGCTCCAGAAAGATTCACTGACTAAATTCGATTGTCCTTCGCATTCTAGGGCCACGATGCCTTTTTAAGACGTTCCCGCGGGACTTAATAGTTTAAGTTCAAATTATAGTAAGTATAGTGCGAAAAGTTACATCTAAAATTTAAAGATGACCATTAGTTTTAAAGAAAAAAAATACAGACCATTCTAATTTAATTAAAAGCTATTATAATAGACCCCAATCAGACGTCTGCAATATTCTAACTGCGACAACTATTCAAAATATTCCCAACTTAGTCCACGAATTGAAACACCTGAACTGGTAAAGTTCTCGAATGTAAAGTACTTATTAAGCTCACAGAACCGTAACCGGCTCGTATAAATTAGTACTTCGTTATTGACTCGTGTATGTTCGAGTGAGTTCGTGTGAGTTCGTAATGTCATAATGACAAGTTAGAACGGACTTGGATAATATCAATTATGGCTTAAATCTTTTTTTTTTTTCATAGTCATGGTTCTTAGTATAGTGTGAAACTCTCGAATTAAACGGATTTATTTCGAGGGCCATGAATCACTCGCGTCGCTCAGGATTCGAAACCTTGAATCGCTTGCTACGCTCGTGATTCAAACTTCATT
This sequence comes from Agrotis ipsilon, assembly GCA_028554685.1. Classification (NCBI taxonomy): domain Eukaryota; kingdom Metazoa; phylum Arthropoda; class Insecta; order Lepidoptera; family Noctuidae; genus Agrotis; species Agrotis ipsilon. The sequence continues at coordinate 13,906,157 of CM052969.1, read as the reverse complement.
GTACACTCCCTACGGTCATGATTCAGTTTTTAGGAATTCTTCGCTTGCTCATGATTCGTGGCCCTCGCTTTAAATCCGTCCTACAGTTCACTAGCTTAGTTTAAACAATTTTGTTCTTAGTGAGGCTATTAAATTATGCTATTTCTTTTTTCTCATGTAAAGTATTCGACTTCGATTCTAGCGACGTATGAGTGTTTGTGGATTGTCAGTCCTTAACAATTTTGGTTAGCAATAATTTGATTTTTTTAAAGAAAGATTTTCCGTTAGCTCGACTTAGCCCGCAAATCGTGGTCTGCATTCCTGACTTTCAACACATGTTTGAATTTCAAATATTCTATCAAGTTTCAGTAATAGTAGTTCTGAATTGTCTAGAAAATTAGTCTGATAGCTGATCTCAACATAGTTGGAAACTTTTAATAATTTTTTTTCGATAAAGATGAAGACAGTAAAAACCCATTTTAAAATCAACCAATAACAAACACTTCGAAACGTTTTCGTTTAGATTCAAGGATTCAACTAATTTTACGGAAAATAGTCCCAATCATTGTTCACAAAGGGCCGTCAAAGCTAGCAATGTAACAATGAACATGGATACTCAATTAGTGCGCAGAAGTCATCCATAACATAACACTACAGAAGATCTGAACACATGCATGCATATGCAGACTGTCTGAACTCCACAACCCAGCAACTGGATAGCACATAAAACTGATTAATAATAATAGTATTCCATAACTGTCACACAACGCCATCTAGTCCCAAGCTAAGCAGATTTTGTGTTATGGGTACTAGACAGCTGATAAACATACTTATATATTTCTAAATACATACATTTTTTTGATAAATTACGCCCAGACACAGAACAAATGATCATGCTCAGCACACAAACATTTGCCCTAGGTGGGAATCGAACCCACAACCCCCGACATAGCAGCCAGGGTCACTAACCACTAGACCAACAGGCCAGTCAATTGTCAATTGTTCACATTGTACCTACAATAGATTGTCAGACTTTCCAGCTTCTGACCAGTCACGATTGTCAAACATCTACATAATATGCCTTACACAAATATGTCCTAAAAAAATGCCAGTTGCAAGTGCATTCACACTCGCGTTACATGAAACTTGCCTAAAACAAATGCCACTCGCTGTAAGTGAACCTTATCTGTGTGTGAGTCTGTTTTCCGTCGACGCATGCAGATGGTTTTCTGTAGTATTCTGTAGATACGGTGTCGACGGTACGAAACACGGTTATTGTGGATGTGGTGGTCAGCGTTTGAGCTTGACAAACAGTGAGCAAATATCGTTGTGGTATATAGGTAGACGATGTGTGTGGTTGGCGGCTAATATAGTTGCAATTTCAATTTCGTAATGTAAAATATCTGTACTGATCTTGATTAGCCCTCTTTAGATACGCTTAGTGGATTAATGCTCAGTCCCACACAATAAAGCAGGTTGTTGTACAACAGAAAAACGTATTATTACGCGGAAATTATATACCACTAGCTGCTGTCAGCGGTTTCACCCACTACAACCTGTGCTACAACTCGAAAATTATCCCACGGGAACATAAAACCGGGATAAAAACTATCCTATGTGTTAATCCAGGTTATAAACTATCTGTGTATCAAATTTCATCCAAATCCATTCAGTAGTTTTTGCGTGAAAGAGTAACAAACATCCATCCACACACACAAACAATATTAGTAGGATAGTAGGATATAGTTGTTATTGATAAGCTGATTTATTAATACACGTATGCTTATTTGTAGAAAACAGATTAAAGAAAACATTAATGAAGACTTTAGGAGGCAGGTCTTTAGCGGAAGTATTCATAGCTCGCCCGCTGACAGTCAACAGCGCGTAATATACCACGCGCGCTTCAAGAAGCTGCCAGCAGACTGATGAGGCTCCCATAGAGCCAAACGGCTGCTGGCGTCACGGAACCGAATTAAAATGTCACCGTGGCCCTGAAACGCAAAGGACAATCGAAGGAACTTGGTGAATTTTTAGTAAGAGTGTTACAGTGCCTTCCGCTACACCCAAAGATCTTTAGATGGCCATAAGTTTCCTACAATTAAATTAACAGTAAATTGATATAAAATAAAAACCAAAACACCATCTGATATAATGTCTAACTTGAAATTGAATCCGTACTTTTAGCCGAGGTAGGAAAAAAGAAATAAGACCATCCTAGTTTTCCGATAACTTTTAAAAGAAAACCCATTACACGTCTTATCGCAATCTATCCAATAGAAAGGTGTAAGTACCCCCGATAACGTCCCATCTCATAACCCCAGGGAACAAAACTCGACGGCTAGTCTCAAAATAAGATGCCGGTTCCACCAACTTTTATCCCGTAATCCCCTTTTACGGAAACCCGTAACCCGCCAACCACAGGTGTGATGTTAAAACAGAGAACAAATTTTAAATTTCAAACGAGCACCCGCTTTAAAGGTAGGTTCACATAAACGGGGGACATTCGCGGACGTCGTATGATACTGTTTGCGCAACGACGATAATATATTACTAGACTCCTAATAACAGGCGACCGATGTCTGTCAACACATTAGGCAAAAAAGTCTTATATCCGTTTTATTTCGACCACTCTTGTGCGCCGTAAACATACCTTGAGACAGAACAAACCTTGAGTTAGCCAATCATAACGCAGTACCCCGTCCTCCTCGCTTACGTAGTACCTCAGCGAGTTGACAGAATAGTTTTTAGTTAGATCGTGCGTGCGGAGTCTAGTAATATATCGTCGTTGGTTTTGCGTGTTTAGGAGATAACAGAACACAACAGAGGAATAGGGATGAATACAAATGACAAGTTGAACTTTTTCTATTCAAATTGTTTCTTCGAACGAGAAGAAGGAGGTTATAAGCTAAAATTTAAATACATAATAATAATTTTAGCTTATAAAATCCTTCAGGTCAATAAACTTTTATAGCATGAATGAGTTTTTTTTAGATTATTTAAAACTTTTTTGTAAAATTTATTTTATCAACGCCGTTTATTCACTTTGTTGCCATATGAAATCTAAAACACTTAATCTGTTTAAATCCGAACTCACAATTACCTCGCTCCCGACTAGCATTTGGTATAGCGCTACCCTAAAACGGGGTGTTAAGTAAACTGATTTTATTTAAAATGGCCGCGGATTATTTAAATTGTGGATTACACGATGAGTCTGGTTTGGACTGGGTTATGCATTAAATTATTTTCATTTCAATTTTAGTGGTTTTGTTTGTGGGTCTGTATTTCAACGCATATTTTTTTTTAAATAACGAGATTTGAAAGTGAAAATTTTTCCTAAATAAATTCAGTTTATCCAAACTCCACAATTTTGAACAAAAGGATATGAAATTGTTTTATTTTTTTAAATTAATAGTCTGGTACTGATGAAACGCAGCTGTAATCAAATATTAATAACTATAACTAAAACCATTTTACAATTGATTTCCAGAACCCAGTAGGTCATTTCATTGATCATTAGTTTAAATAATCATTCATAAGAAAAAATAAAATTATATTAAATAATTTCAAATTTAAAAACCTCTACAACTATTCCTTTTTAAAAATAAGCCAAAGTAGCACTGAAAATCCTTTTTTCCTAATATTTTGTATAATAACCTCCTTGCTATGCCAGATAATTTTCCTTTGAGCCAATCAGAACTAACTTGAATAAAAAGGTCCGTCAAACACTTAGGAGCTTCTAGGTGACCTAGAACACCTAGGTACTTCAGAATTAGGTAACCTTCTATTCAGGTCACGTCAGTACTTCATCTACTTATTATTATGTAACAACTTTCTTGTGCAGAAACTTGAATCTAGTCGACTATTTCAATTTATAGAAGTTTTGTCCTAAGTTAAGAAAATGCTTTTCTTCATACATAACTTTGTATGTTTTCCAAATAGATTACAAGACAAATTCAGTTGTCGCGGGACTTATTTCCATCACCGTGACCCCGGAACATAAAGGGCTATTGAAGGACATCGTGCATTTTAGTCAGTACAAGTCTGACAGTCACTCCCGCCCTGCCCAGGGTGGGAGGACTCATTTGATGAAATGAAAAAAAAAGACAAATTCACGATCCTTTCTGCCATTTTGCATTAAGTTTTTTTGCATAGGTTTAATTATTTAACAAACCGTATCGGTCACGGTCATATTCCTATTAACATAATTATGTGTAAAGTTAGAAAAGCTACGTGTTTTACTAAGTTAGAAGTACTAGACTAAAGTTGAGAAAAAAATATTTTGGGACTTATTATTTATTATCTTCCAAAATTTAAGGAAAAAGAGGCAAATGTAAATAGTACACCACAGACTACCTACAGTATTGTTTCTCCTTTCTCTTCAAATCCATCCAAAGGTTGTCTTGAAAAAATCGCTTTTAGCGATAAGATCGCCCATTGTGTCACCCTATGTATAAGATATAATCTGTACCAGTAATTTGTATGGTGTGCATAATAAAGTGTATTCTATTCTATTCTATTCAATATATTTAATGGTTTCAGTACTCCATTACTCTCATCCTTAACATAAATGAGGTTAAAACCGAGACAATGCAGTTTTCTTGTGAAAATTCTCAGCTGCTCTAATTAATCTACAATGAACAATCTGTCTCATTCATTTAAAGTACTGAACAAAGGTTTAAAATAACTACAAGTTCACTTAAGTCTTTTGTAGACTTTTGTCTTTAGTTTTTTCTGTACTTTCTTATTTTATAGTAATCTTATGCCAGCGTTTTTTTATCGCGCGGAATTCAATATTTGTCCCACCGGTTCATACTACCGGAATGTGTAATTATTATCTGTCTTCATTATCAGCCCATAATGTTCCCACTGCTGGGAAACCGACCTCCTCTCTGTGAGAGGGGCCATAATCCACCACGCGGGCCTAGTGCAGGTTGGTAGATATGTTTTCCTTCACAGTTTTGAGAGTAATGGTGATGAAATAAATTGCACAAAGAAATGCGCCAGGCTGGGTTTGAACCCTCGACCTACAACTCGTCACTGGTCCATCACTCTCACAGTGCCTTTGTGTTTCTCCAGACTATAATCTATTCTTCTGCTAAATATCACTCGGATCCCTTTAGTTGTTGAGGAGTGGTTGACTAACAAACATACATGGTCGCCTATCAAACTTTTGCATTTATAATATTCAAGAAAGAGGAAGAAATATTCACATAAATTTTATCGTCCCACACTAAAAATTTTCTCGCGTATCGTAGTTGCATTTACTAACTAAAATACGATTATTAATTCCAGTCATAGACAAGTGTAACTGTCACTGATGCAATGTTTAGTACATTTCATTAATGTACTGACTGGAATTACTAATCCTACTTTACTACTTGTAGGTCATACAAATATATGAACTGTACGGGAATCGCACTAGCAACACGCTGCATAACAATGGATTGCTCAGCCGCTGAACCAAGTGCAATAACAGTAACATAACAGTCACGAGCAATAGTATGAATACATCATCATCATCATCAGCCGGAAGACGTCCACTGCTGAACATAGGCCTCCCCCTTAGACCGCCACGCCGAACGACAATTCGCCACTTGCATCCATCGGTTGCCCGCGACTCTCACGATGTCGTCGGTCCACCTAGTGGGAGGCCTACCTACGCTGCGTCTTCCGGTTCGTGGTCGCCACTCGAGAACCTCTCTTCCCCATCGGTTGTCAGTTCTACGAGCGATGTGGCCTGCCCATTGCCACTTCAACTTGCAATTTTTTTTTGAATACACAAATGAATACACTTAGCAGTTTTCAAAAACGATGTTCTGCTACCATATTGATTAAACTTTTGACTTTTCATTAGACTTCTATTTTGGAAGCCATACAATTCCGAAATATGTCTTATTTCAAGTGCAAAACCAGTATTACAGGAGTAAATTGCGTTTGAATTTTGTCAAGTGTGTACATGTTATTGCTCATGACTGTACCGTCAAAGTCGTTGCACAACTTTCAAGCTACAGTTTCAGAACAAAGACACATCAAATCAAAGCACAAGAAACACCATTTATGTATAACTCAAACTCAGTTTCTTAGCTTAGCACGCATAATTATCTTCACTGGAAAGGCAACCTAAACTTAGCAGTATCTCCCCTCTATATTGTCAAACATATCTTTGGAAGTCACTCTACATAATTTTACTCTATTTCGGCGATGTCTGGCACATTTTATAACAGTTTTAAGAGCTTTAGGCGGCGGATAAATATTGTAAAGGTACTCTAAGTTAATAGAAGTGAAAAAAATTATGTTTTTAAAAGTATTTGGGTACTTTTTCCAGTAGGTTTTTTAGTAATGAGTGCAGTAATGGCATGTCCTCTTTTTAGCGTGGTAAAATCTTACAAAATGACTCCTCCCACCCTAAGGGGTGGGAGGACACTGTGGATTTTAGTCATTACGAGTCTGACAGTAAGCTGTCAGACTCGTAATGACTAAAATCCACAGTGTCCTTCAATAGCCCTCTGTGTTCCGGGGTAACGGTAATGAGATAAGTCCCTTGACCTCGGCAGGCTTTGGCCCTCTAGAGGGGTCCGTCAACATGCTGCCGCTCTGAAGCGCGCGTGGAACACAACGCGCCGAATAATGGCGTGTCTGGTGTACTTTTGTCTGTTACATGGCGAGTTCACGCGAAGTATATACAGTCAGCTAAACAGTCATGAATGCAGACAACATTTTTTAACGGTCTTCCAAGTTTGTTTGCATACTAAAAGGTTTTGTTTACATGTAGTACAAAGTTAAAAAGTGCATCATACAGTAGCATGCATATGGGTTCAAAGATTCTTTACTTATTCTAAAAGAACATTTACATTGTTCATTTATTGAATAAATACATATCTAATTATGGCAAAGTATAGTCCAGTAGTTAACAGTTATGTTATCCTTTGTAAGTAGGTAGGATGTCAATTTAAAATGTCACTTACGGGATATCTTCCGTGATTATTAATTGTTTTGAGTTCCCGATATTTCGACGCTGTTGCAAGCGCCATGATTGTGGGGTGTCATCAATCACGGTAAATATCCCGTAAGTGACATTTTAAATTGTGCAATAAACCGTGATAGCCTAAAACAGGTAGGATGTCGACTTAATTATAATTGTGTTAAAGACTAGTTTCTAATAAAATAGTTAACTCAGTAATTTTATGCTGTTTGTGACGTACTCCTTGAGTTTAGAATTAAATGAATCGAAATAAGATGTGTACCTACTGTCTACTGGTAGACTTTTTTATAAGTAGTTGAACACCTTATATGCAGAAAACTGTGTAAAACTTGCTGTTTGCAAACCTAAATGGTTTTATGTCTGTACATGTGGCCTTTGGAGTTTGCAAAAGGACATTAAGGTTTTATTCTTTTTATTTTTGTCTATGTTTAACATATTTTCGTGTTGATATGACATGATATTTATTATTTAGACTTATGAGGTTATGCGTAAAATCTATCATCAAAAAAATTACATGACCTAGGGCAGTCATTATTGCAGGAGTAATTTATTAGAATAGTACGTACGTCGGTGAAAGTTTATTTTTTCCCGTATGATAAATTCACCCAGTACACAAAATAGATTTTTTATAGCTTTAATCGCGGTCACTGAGAGCGGCGCGGCGCAGCAACCGAATCAAGAAGTTTCCGAAAACCTAACGAAAAACCCTGACACCACGCATAGTCTAACGTCGTTTCAGATCGGACGACTGCGGCAAACATAAAAATATCCGTAATTTAGACAATTTACTTTTTCATACGACGATTCTAAACGACCAACTACGAGAGGAGTTTTTACAATGAAACCTACTTATAAAATTCTCCTACAATAAAAAAGGTCTTTAAATCAGTAGTGTACCACAATTTTTTTTTCTTTAAAAAATGCTAAGCAATAGCTTCACCGCGGCAGTCTCCGAGTACCACATGTATTTTTTTACTTCAAGATTAATGATTCAGTTCAGCATTCTTCTATACAATGAATTATTCTTTGCACATACATATGTTGGTAGATCTTGAAAGATAAGATATACCGAGCCGCCCTGAACATGAATACATAATCTGAATGATATACGGCCTTCTGTCAAGGCGTGCTTGTAGAGAAGGCATTCGTAGTACATTTTGTAGCAGCGGTGAACATTGAATACTTACATTCATTTGTTTTCGTACAGAGGTATTAGCTTCGCGAGCGTTTTGAACCTAGGATATACAATACCGCTCACTTAAAAAAAGAAAAACTCATTTTACGTGCGGAATCCCGCTGAGTAAAATAATTTTGGTCGCGAGACTAACGAATTACCGTGACCCCGGAATGTAAGGAGCATCGAAGGACACCGTGGATTTTAGTCAATACAATTCTGACAGCTCCTCCTGCCCTCCCCGGGGTGGGAGGACTAATTTGATGATTTTACAACGCTAAAAAAAAATATAATTTTACCCGGTACAGTGTTTTGAGATTTAAATTAAGTAGCTTTCTTAGGAGTCTTTTTTGCGTAAAAGAACTAGAAAATTCCATATATTAACCCAGAAATCGTATAGGTCAACATATAAGCCCAGTTTTACGTCCAACGAACATATTAGGGCCAGCCAAAGCCAAGTTAATGGAATGACCGATAACTCAGGAAGCCAGCGCCCTTTAGAAGTACCCGGTTTTCAGGGTTCCGTAAGTCTTATTAGGGCTTCTATGTCTGTTAAACTATTTTCTAAAATTATAACACTAAAAATGGATAAAAGTTTACAAAAAATACTACATGGCTTTTGATTTATTTTTTTAACCAACTTCAAAAAGGTGAAGCTATTCTTAAGTCGGTTTTTTTTTTATACATCCGTGTCCGGTGAGGACCTGCGTCAGGCGGAAGGTTAGGACGCCGCGCCGATAATTATGTACGAATACCTATTACTCAGAGGTTTCCTAGTCCGACTTCTGTAATTATTTTTCTGTTCCATGCATGTACTTGTCGTTTCATCCATTAATTTAAATTAGTTCGGGTCAGTATTTTTTTTTATTTTATGAGCATTTTATTACAGCTTTTACAGAACCCTCCTATAATAGTACGACTCGTACTTGACCGTTTTTTATACGAAAACCCGATACCAGATGTCCTCACAAATTATGTAAGTATTTTCTTCGGATTTTTGCAGAAAATCTTGACGGTTTTTGTGAAGGACTAATTTGGAGTCGTTTTGCTGATTCGGGCAAGTTTGGGAGAAAGGTCAGTTGTATTATGTTCTGCTTTGGAGTCGAGTTTCCTGTTTCTTCGTCTCGGTTGGTGGATTTTGCAAGCTGACTTGTGCGAATTTAATATCTGCTGAATTTAGTAAGATTTTACGGTCAAACGCTTTGGTTTTTGATGAGAGGTTTTCGGCATCACAAACGGATAAAAAACCGGTGTTGACAAGTTCTTTATATATTTAATAGCAAGGGAGAGAAGTACCCGGGTCGACGGCGCGTCGTGTTCCACTCACTCAAGGAGCTCAGCATAATGACGGGGCCCCCTCTCAGAGGGCTAAAGCCTGCCGGGGTCGCGGGACTTATACCGTCACCGTGACCCCGGAACATAAAGGGCTATTGAAGGACACCGTGGGTTTTAGTCAGTACAAGTCTGACAGTCCCTCCCGCCCTGCCCGAGGTGTAAGGACTCATTTGAAGATTTTAGAGAGGAGAGAGGAGAGAAGTAAAATGCTTACAAATTTGGTAACTGGCTTCTCGGACTATCATATAACAAATTCGAAAGTTTATACGGATGGATGTTTGTTACTATATTAACCGCTGAATGGATTTGAATAAAATTTAGTATAGCTTACAACTCACTTTACCATAACTTACAACTCGGTATTACGTTCTCATGGGGTAATTACCGACAAGCAGAAGTTTACCGTCACAATGTTTTTCTTAAATTTCCGTGCTCATCACATCACAAATCTGGAAAAAAATACGAACACGTCTATCGTCTTTTAAATTACGTCCGTCAACTACACTGTCGTTTAATTTAATACACGATTCTGTTTTCAGTGCGAACATTTACGTGTCAATTTTTTTTTAACGAATCATTACTTATTCTGTGTATAAGAGTCCTTTTAGAAAACCTTTTTTCAGTGGTAAAGTCATTAAATGAGTCCTTCCCGCCCTAGAGGAAGTGGAAGGAAAAATCTTAAAAACAAAAGTCTAGCCTGTACCTTCAATTTCACTTTGCGTTCGACGCCCCGGTATACTAAGACAGTCCGCGAACCCGGGACGTAGTTATCCTGCCTCCAAATTTAATTTCTTTTACGTTTTCTTGTTAAAACTTCAAAGTAAAAGTGCTCACATCATTACTGAGACAAAAGCCTCATCTGTTTGAAAGAAAGTTGGTCGCAATCCATCACGTAGGCCTTATGCGGGTGGGTAAATGTCACATGTTTTCGAATGTATTTTTTTGGTTCAAGGACATTCCGTATTCCTTATGCTATTCTTTCCTTTTATGTTTTTAAAGTACCTATTATAAAACTGCAGAAAAATTGTTTTTGTACATCTTAATGAAATCCAAAAAAAAATGTTGTGCATAAAGTTTAATAAATAAATAAAAATAAATAAATGAAACAAAAATATAATTGTGTCGGTATACTCCAACAGCGCTTCGCACTAAAAAATACATTGTTTAGTTCCGACATTCACGCGAACGAAGTCGCGGGCACAGCTGGTATAATAATAATCCCACTTATACAGCCCAGATATTACCATTGAAAAAAAAGTTCAGTAACCATTTCTTGAGGAGCAGTGGTGGCCCAGTGATATCTGTCTTGACTTACGAGTTATATGTCGTGGGTTCGAACACAGCCAGGCGCATTACTTAGTTTAATTTATTTCATCACCACTGCTCTCAAAATGGAGAAGGAAAACATCGTGAGGCAATAATCTTTGAGACCCAAAATTAAAAGACATAGCTGCCAATCCACACAGCCTGTGTCCCAGCAGTGGGCAACGGAAAAGAGAACATTATAAGCTAACTAGCTGACCCGGCAAACGTTGTTTTGCCATATAAATAATTACATTTAGGGGGATGAAAAATAGATGTTGGCCGATTCTCATAGATACCGGATAAGCACAAAAAATTTCATCAAAATCGGTCAAGCCGTTTCGGAGGAGTATGGCAACGAAAACTGTGACACAAGAATTTTATATATTAGATGATAGATGAAATATTCTATATTGCACACCAAAAGATCACACAGCTTTTAACATCATCATCTACCTAGCCTTTTCCATCTATATTGGGGTCGGCTTCCAGTCAAACCCAATTCAGCTAGATATCAATATTTTACACGGAGCGACTGCCTGTCGGACCTCCACAACCCTGTAACTGGGTAATACTCGTACCATACCTCGTGGTAAGACAGCCTCTGACGAATAACGACTGTCAAAATTCTACAAATGACAGCCGGGACCAACGGCTTTACGTGCTTTGTGAGGCACGGAAGAAACATGCTATGACAGAGGGTCACCCATCCACAGACCAACCTCGGCAAGCGCGGCATAACCCGGAAGATCGGCCTGTGTGGCTGTAATTATTTAGCCACACGCTCCTCCTCCTCTCTATCACACAGCTTTTAACAATATTACTAATTTTATGAGTTCAATGGCGGTCTTAACAATTTCTTTTCACAAAATATTCTAGACTCGTTTTTTGCTCAAATCAAAACTTTACACAAATACTAACTGCCCTGAAAAGGCTGAAAGATTACACGAAGACGCTGTTTACCTCGGGGCATAGCGAGTCACCGCAAGTGTAACATGCTTGCAACTTTAATGGAGATCTCTCAGAGACTTTCAAAAGACTTGAGGAAAACTGAGACTGACATATATTTGAGATAACATGACTTTTTTTTCTGAATCCTTAACAAATATAATGCCTGAATTTCTAACTGTGAAACTGTTATTGACTAAAACCTACCCTGTTCTATCAATTGCCGTTTAAGTGTCAGGACTGTGGTATTTTTTTTCAGAGTTATCCAAGTAATAAGAATATTAGAGCCAATTATCAGCAAGTTTAAGTTAAAACTCAACTTCACAATTCTCAATAAAAATAATTCCAAGAATATTAAATCCTAACCGTGGAATCAAATCAAATGCTACGCGTATTGCACACTAAAAGCTGTCTTGTTTACAAAGTTTTTTTTTTGCGTTTTAAGTCATCAAATGAGTCCTCCCACCCCGGGCAGGACGGGAGGGACTGTCAGACTTGTACTAACTAAAATCCACGGTGTCCTTCAATAGCCCTTTATGTTCCGGGGTCACGGTAATGGAAATAAGTTCCGCGACCCCAGCAGGCTTTGGCCCGTCATTACGCTGACGCTCTTTGAGGCGCGCGTAGAACACGATGCGCCGTCGACCCGGGTGTTTATAAAGACTTAGAAAGACTTATATTGTTACAAGTTGTTAGTTGTTTAAAAATTTACATGAACATACTTCGCTTTTTGTAGGACCAAAATATATTACCGAAACAAACCAAAACCTAAAGAAAACCATCTTACAAAACGCGAACTAACATTCCCTACAACTAACAAACATAATTTACAATTTTATTCATACTTTTCTAACTCTTGAAAGAACTTCACGATTTTACATAACTTCGTCGCATTACTTCGGCAATTTCCGCCAGCCTTCGGGTCCCATCGTGTTTGTTCACATTTACATTTCGCGTCTGATTTACATCGGAACTCGTTTCTATTCGCATAGGAAGCCATTACAGTCCGTATGTTGACAATTTCCATGTTCATTACACGATACATTGCTCTGCATTGGCGTATTTATTATTGGAAACATGTTTCGATCGTTATTTTTCGTATTCCATGAAGATTGTGAGAAATAAAATGTGAGAACTACATTGAGCTATTACTACTACGTATAGAGACGACACCACGCCTCACCACTGTGTCCCATCCAGGATGAGCGAGCGCCTAGAGCACGCCACGAAGCTGTCAAACAATTGAATGAACTTGTGCGCGCTCACTCATCCTGGATGGGGGACATAGTGGTGATACGTGGTGTCGTCTCTATACGTAGTAATAAAAGCCCAACAAGTAGAACTACGTCTATTTTTTTTTAATAATATAAGAGAAAGAATTTACTCTATAAAGGATAGAAGGCCAACGCTTGTACTCTTACTTATACCATTTAGCTATTTGTACAGCGGAGACCGCGGTAAAACTATGAAATACTTTTACAGAATCGTAGTGTTACAGTAAAACCTTGTTTGTTGCTCGAACTCTAATTCTAGTGCGTCGAATACGTGTTGTGGATGTTAACACTCCAATAAACATGGAAATATGGAATATACATGCAAATGTGATTGTCCAGGTTTGTCAACTACTAAAAATTTCAAGACAGTTTTTTGGCTAATAAGAGCCAATAGAACATCACGTAGCAGGGGGGCGATTCTCGGTTTTAGAAATGGTGTCAAACTCGACGAAAATTTCTAATGACGTAATTTTTTCGACAAATCATAAAAGTTTCTAAACATGGGAATGTCAAATTCGCCATTTGTCGAAGGCTGACGTTAGAGTTCAGTAAAATTTGTCGAAAAAATGACGTTATTAGAAATTTTTGTCGAGTTCGACACCATCTCTAAAACCGAGAATCGGCCCCCAGTTCTAAAAAAATACATCTCCCGTTTTGCTCGATCCGACGAACCCTCAATTTGTGCCCACCGGGAAGTGGGTTGAATCCCTGGGGGCTCTCCAAGCTTCACTAAACCATTTCCCGGAAGTAACGAAACCAATCTGAATTGTCAGGTAGCTGAAATTTCAGCCTAACAGGCTTCAGCCTAATTCTCACAGGCTGTACAAGTGTTGAAAGGCTTTGACAAAATGTCGAACTCATTTAGTTTGTCATGTGCTTTTGAGCACTAATGCTACGCCGAATTGAATCAGCTACCCGATTAGGTTAGTTAACAGTTATTGTTGTTGACGAATGCATCCCGTTTTCAGTTCACGGGACTGTCTCATCGGGTAAAGAATAGAATAGAATACACTTTATTATGCACACCATAAAAATTACTGGTACAGAGTATAGTTATCTTATACATAGGGTGACACAATGGCATCACCGTTTAGCAGTTTATGTCTGACAGTTGACAGTCCTTCCCGCCCCGCCTTGGGAGGACTCTTTATGATGATTATACCATTATGTATCGTGTAACAATCATCAAATGAGTCCTCCAAAGAACATGTTTTCGCTAAAATGTTAAAATAACGAAATATGACCAACTATTAGAGAAATCTCCTGAAGGCACAGAGATTATTTAGAGGTATTAAACACTAGGATATTCGAATTAGTATTAAAGTTAGAAAATTCATTTTAATTGCAAACTCGAGTGGTCAGAACTTTGAACCATAAAAAAATTGTGTGTGTGCGGGAATCGAATCTGCGACACACAGCGTAGCAGCCCAAATCGCTCAGCCACTGCACTAACCTTGCGCACAAAGATTAAAATTGACCGAAAGATAAGAATTGACCTGTCCCATGCGTATATTTGATTTGATTCACATTTTCAGAGCACCTAGTATATAAAATGCCCTTTATAAGAGGCTCATATATCATAAACAGCTGCACACACTATACTTGCCAACCTAAAACAAGCCTAAAGGCAAGCTCCATGAGAACACAATACATTGCAATTTGCAAAATTTGCCCAACACAACCCGCCCATGTTTGCTCGACCAGCCACAAACACGACTCGATTCAATTCACTCGCACGCGTAGGTATCGATAAAAATATCGATATACAACTCGATTATTGCTCACGAATGAAAGCTACCTACGCGGCTACGTATTTAGGCCATGACATGTCATTTTACGTGTCTTCTGTCCTTATCACATTCTACTTTTTTTTTTACGTGTTAAAATCATCAAATAAGTCATCCTGCCCCCATACTGACAGACTTGACTTAACACAAAAGGCTACCGAAAAACACCGTGGATTTTCCACGGTGTTTTTCGGTAGCCTTTTGTGTGCCGGAGTTGCGGTATACGTATGTCCCGCAAGGATCACATTCTACGTAGGGTTGTCTCAGTACGTTTACTTCTTCTATTCTTAATTCTATTTACTCCGTTTTCTTACATACAAGATTAGACACGATCAGCGCAGAGGTTAAATGATCGACTGCTGCGCAGCGTGTCGCGGGTTCAATCCCAATACGAAACAAATACTTATAGAGCCTGCAGGTAGTTGTTCCGGGTCATGATGTTTGCGTATGTGAGTTTCTATGTTTGTAAACGCACAGGTGATACAGAACAAAAGCCTAGAGCGGGCGATTAAAAAAAAAGGACGTATCATATTTCCTTATACAGTCCAGCTTTTTTAATGAGGTATTGATTAACCCTGGCTGCTGGTCTAGGTTAGAAGTGACGAGAGAAAGCGAGCGAGCCTACCCCAAAATAAGCTTTTTTACTTTGGGGTAGGCTGGCTTTTTAAATAACTTTCAAGACCTCTTTCTCACCATTCGTCTCACATTCATACACATCATTGTCTTAGTCACATACTTATCATCCCTACACATCACAATATGTAGCAAAATACTAATATTAATGTCACATTACTGTAAAGAGTGGGATTTTATATAAACAGAGAAGCCACTCGCGTTAATTAAGGAAGAAAATGTAAAAGAATTCATTATCAGTTTTCAAAATCTTTTAAACCTAGCTCTGCCAAACGTTCGGCACTGGAAATCCTCACAAAAACAAACGACAATCGCTGAAAATACTTCCCAATCCAATTATGTAGAAGGTTACAAAACGTTGCATAACAACATCCATGTTTGTGCATTCATACAAGTTACATAGTTTAAGTCGTTTCTGAATAATACATGACCTCACTCAAGTACATACATAATATTGGAATTAGAACACGACTATTTGCTTGTCGGGGTCGCAGGGCTGGTTAAGCAGGATAGCGTGCCACTGGAACGCAAACAGCAACCGAAAAAACATGATGAACTTTTAGTCTGGCAGTCTCTTCCGCTCCAACCAGAGAAAGTGAACTCATAGACCCAAAAAAGTATGTACTTGAATATTTCAATATTGTTTTAAACATTTGTGACGTGCTCTCTTTAAAATATTCAAGGCGTGAGCGCGTCGGGGTGCTAAGACAGGAAACCTCCACATGCGCCCGTGGACTGGAGTTCCCTCTCGGATACGTCCGGGGGGAAGACTTGAGACCGTGTCCCTCTGCTCAGCAGAGGGCACAGCGGCGGAGCGGGCCTGCGAACGGTGAGTATGGGTAGCTCGTCAGAGACCAAGCCCGGGTCGGTGGCGCGTCGTGTTTCGCGCCAAATGCCTGCTGGGGTCGCGGGTTTTTCTTAACCCAGGATACCGCGGCCCCGGAACGTAAAGGACATCCGAAGGAACACGGGTGGATTTTAGTCAGTAAGAGTCTGACAGTCCCTTCCACAACCCAGGGCGGGAGGACTCATTTGATGATTTCAAAACCTAAAAAAAAAAGTCGTGAGTGCGTTTAAATACTTTGACTTGGACATGTAGACCATACAAATATTTTTTCGCGAAGCCCAGAAACTCGCATAGCCTAAGTTTTCTTATTTATAAAGAAACTAACGGCCCGTCCCGGCTTCGCACGGGTGGAGGACCCGGTCTAAAACCCGATCCCGATGGTTACAAACACAACAAAAAAATAATTATTCGAATCGGTCAAGCCGTTTTCATGTTATGTCGTGACAACGGAAAACGGGTTTCATTTATATACAGGGTGAATTTTTCAACTGGGCGTGGATGGCTATTTTCGAAACTATAAGGAATATCGAAAAACGTTGAAAGGAGTCTCGAGGCCGATTTTGATGAAAACGAAAACTGACTCAATGGATTGTAGAAAAATCAATAATCCTAGCCAGGAATCGAACCCGCTGATTTTGGAAAAAAAACACACCCTGTATTATTACACTAATCGATAGTGTTGCTTAAGTTTGACGTATATGATTACTTCCCAGAATTTGATCCTTATTAGCAACAATATCGAACGGTGTAATAATACAGGGTGTGATTTTTTTTCCAAAATCAGCGGGTTCGATGCCTGGCCAGGATTTTAGATTTTTCAAAAATCCAATGATGCAGTTTTAGTTTTCGTCAAAATCGGCCTCGAGACTCCTTTCAACGTTTTTCGATATTCCTCATAGTTTCGAAAATAGCCATCCACGCCCAGTTGAAAAAATCACCCTGTATGTATAGATTACTTAAGAAGAAATACTTTAAACTTTGTGTAAACCTATTATTTTGCCAAAAAAACTTATCTCCATTATTACGAAAGTAGTCGACATATAAAGTCTAAGAGCCCGAACTAATAGTACAATAGAATTAGTCATGAGATTACTTCAGTAAACTCCTTGCCTATTCTTTTTACACAATTAGAGGAGAACTACGGGAAAGTGAGCTTAAGAGGTTCCTTTATAAGTAAAATAGAAGGTTCCTTTTTTATTATTGAGATAATTTTACTACGACAGCACGAATAGCATGGCGATTCTATCTCTATTCTACCAAGAAAAGACAAAGTTATTTCATCGTTATTTCTATAAAAATCGACTGTTTTTTGCACAAATATGACACGATTCTTACACCATTAAAGAATATAAACATTTCTTTTCTATATTTTAAACATTGCTATGCTTGAATCGATAAAAATCTTTTACGTTCTGTTATTTTCTGTATTCTCCCGTTGACAAAACCCGTTTCTACAGCGCCATGCTACGCGTGCAGCAGGCGTAGCATGGCGCCGTAGAAACGGGTTTTGTACACCTACTGTTCAAATACAGAAAATAACAGAACGTAAAAGATTTTTATCGATTCAAGCATAGCAATGTTTAAAATATAGAAAAGAAATGTTTATATTCTTTAATGGTGTAAGAATCGTGTCATATTTGTGCAAAAAACAGTCGATTTTTATAGAAATAACGATGAAATAACTTTGTCTTTTCTTGGTAGAATAGAGATAGAATCGCCATGCTATTCGTGCTGTCGTAGTAAAATTATCTCAATAATAAAAAAGGAACCTTCTATTTTACTTATAAAGGAACCTCTTAAGCTCACTTTCCCGTAGTTCTCCTCTAATTGTGTAAAAAGAATAGGCAAGGAGTTTACTGAAGTAATCTCATGACTAATTCTATTGTACTATTAGTTCGGGCTCTTAGACTTTATATGTCGACTACTTTCGTAATAATAGAGATAAGTTTTTTTGGCAAAATAATAGGTTTACACAAAGTTTAAAGTATTTCTTCTTAAGTAATCTATATATACAGGGTGAATTTTTCAACTGGGCGTGGATGGCTATTTTCGAAACTATGAGGAATATCGAAAAACGTTGAAAGGAGTCTCGAGGCCGATTTTGACGAAAACTAAAACTGCATCATTGGATTTTTGAAAAATCTAAAATCCTGGCCAGGCATCGAACCCGCTGATTTTGGAAAAAAAATCACACCCTGTATTATTACACCGTTCGATATTGTTGCTAATAAGGATCAAATTCTGGGAAGTAATCATATACGTCAAACTTAAGCAACACTATCGATTAGTGTAATAATACAGGGTGTGTTTTCTGTTATTTTCTGTATTCTCCCGTCGACAAAACCCGTTTCTACAGCGCCATGCTACGCGTGCAGCAGGCGTAGCATGGCGCCGTAGAAAGGGGTTTTGTATAAACGTTATTTTCTTCAATAGTGTACGAATGGTGTCATATTTGTGCAAAAAAACAGTCGACTTGTGTAAAAATAACGATGAAATAACTTTGTCTTTTCTTGGTAGAATAGACAGAATCGCCATGCTACGCGTGCTGGTGTTAGACCTTAATTTATGCCGACTCTGGGAACCCCACGAGCCTTTGACTGTAATCGGACAGTGATATTCAAAAGATAAAACATCGTACGTGCGCGCCGGAACGCGCAAAAGGAAAGATTTTTATTATTGTAACACTTTGTCAGCGTAACTAATCTGTACAGACCATCACATCAACCTATCTCAATCCCTCAAATTTCTTTCAGGACTCATTTGATGATTTTACCACGTAAAAAAAAAACCTATCTCAATCTGTTAAATTTCTTTAATAAATTTCAACCTTATCACAATAGTGGATGGTTAATGTTACATTGGTATTTGACAAAAGTAGGTTGACCTACTGGCGAATGTAGATTTATTTCTAAATTACAGTTTTCTAGTAACAAATGTATCTGAGCTAAGCTGTAGACAAATAGACAGACAGACTGACAAACAGACGGATATGGCCAATACTTTGGGTTTCTTGTTTAGTAAAGAACATAAACCACATTGGCTTACCCAAGTTCGAACTCACGACCTCATGAATGAATGCCTAATAAAATACTTGAAACTAAAGATAATTTTGGATCTTGACTCAGCAACTCACCGGGATGTGCAGATTATTATCAGTCCGTCCAGCTCGGAACAGACCTTGCAACGACGAATTACTGGACTCCTAATAACAGGCGACCGATGTCTGTCAACACATTTAAGGCAAAAAAGTCTTATATCCGTCTTATTTCGACCACTCCTATGAGCCGTAAACATACCTTGAGACAGAACAGACCTTGAATTAGCCAATCACAACGCAGTGCCCCGTCCCCCTCGCTTACGTAGTACCTCAGCGAGCTGACAGAATAGTTTTTGTTCCTTAAATCGTGCATGCGGAGTCTAGTAATATATCGTCGTTGAGTCCTTGACACTATTTCTGAACCCAAAGGGATGAAATGACAATATGTCCACCCGAGGTCAACCCATTTCCATTTCATATTGCTCATTCTGAAAGCTAAGTCAGTGGTTTTAGCTTTTCTTTATATTATACTTTTCTTAGAGACTCGATGCTATTAAGAAAATAAAGAATAAAATCATTTTTAGGATTCTGTACCCAAACGGTAAAACGGGATCCTATTACAAAGACATCGCTGTCCGTCTGTCTGTTTGCCTGTCCATCCATATGTTACTAGGCTGTATCTCATGAACCGTGACAGTTAATAGAAATAATCACAGATGACGTATTACTGTTACCGCGATAACAAAAAATGCAAATAAAATAAATATTCTGGGGGCTCCCATACAACAAACGTAATATTTTATATTTATATTTTCACTTTGCCGGTTTTTAATAGGATATCTAGCTTTTAGCCTTCATTTTCACAAAAACTCTTGATCATTCTGATTGTAAAATCTCTTCAACATATGCTTTTTTATGTGTTAATATCATCAAATGAGTCCTCCCACCCAGAGCAGAGCGGGAGGGACTGTCAGACTCGTACTGATTAAAATCCACCGTGTCCTTAAAAATAGCCCTTTATGTTCCGGGGTCACGTTAATAAGATAAGTCCCGCGACCAGATAAGTCGCGCGGCCGTCAACATATGCTTACAAAGAAATTCAGAAATGTAAATGTTACTAAGACACTCGAAGCGTAACGTGGAATTTGCCAAAGTTTGCTGACCATGCTTCCGATAAAATCTGATTACATTTCCTAGAAAATTCATAGTATCTTGAGTAAAAATCTCTGGGAAAATAAAAACGCAAAGATAGTAGCTAGTTTCAGACCAGATTTAGTATTTTATTGTATGTTTACTATGCATTTCAACGTAGATAAAGAGGTAATCTTTATCCCATAATTTTAAAGATTAACTCTTGCGGGCGACATTTTGTGATTCATACACGCTTTTTTAATTACACGTGCACAGTCATATAAAAACAATCATGTTAAAACAATATTAACAAGATAATGCATAAGTTCAACCATTGAAGTTCACTCAAGTGACTGAAACAATTTTTAAAAAGTTACCAGCTCTTAAAGTATTTATAACCTTTTCTAATTCAATACTGAAACACAAACAAACTACCTACTATCGGATCAGTTAAAATTCCATTAAGAAACACGATGCCACTGCAATTGGTGTACATTGTATTATTAAACATTAGTAAGAAGCTCGCGTGCCACTACGTCGAACGAAATGGTTGAAACGAAACGTTTCCTTCCTGCAGTTACACTTTAACTACGACACAGAGAAGTTTAGAAGGTCAGGTTAAGATAATATGTGTTAATTATGACCACACTTCGTTCGAACCCAGCCAGTCACAGTACTTTGTGTTATTTTTTTCATCACCACTGCTCTCAAAATAGTGAATTTTGGGTTTTAGCCAGTCTTTTTTTATTTACGGTTTGCGTTTATCCACTATATCGCCTGATGGAAAGCGAAGATGTAGTCAAAGATAAAGCACGCTTGCCTATAAGTAACCTGTTCACTCTTGACTTGAAAATCCCAAGGTTATAGCTGTCGGGTAATACAGATGGCCGGCCGGGGATTCCACTGCTTAGCTGTGCGTACAATAAAGGTATTGGCAAAAACGCTTTGTACGTACCGGAAGTATATTCACCATGTATTGATGGCGCATTGCCGTACGTCTTGTAGTAGTCCGATGATGGAAAGGGCCAGGCGGAATCAAGTTGTGTAGTTACATCGCACACTCTCCGAAATGTAACCGATAAAAAATCGACAGGCTGGCCACACGTCGTCGATGTTCAAGGCTCTGGAGCTTTGAATCGACCAGAGCATGGTTACTGATTAGCAGTCTCTCTATTCTGACAGTCTCTCCCATCCAGCCCTGGGTGGGATGATAAAATTGTGGTCGTCAGGACAGTCTCACTGCGCCATTTGCACCTATTTTCGCTCTCTGTTTGAAACCAACCTTCTGATCTATTCTGAGATCATACCACAACACACTATGAGATTTTTATCAGTGATGGCGGAAAATGAAAGTATGTTTTACTTTTTTTAATAGCCCTTGACCGCATGTAATTTACACCATGCTATAATTATGGCTTTATGACCCTTTTTATTGTAATTTATAGGGTAAGTGTCAACAAAATTGTGTGCAGCATAATAAGGTATTACGTTAAAATGCTATAACGATACTTAATAAGCGGAGGCCTACGTTCAGCAGTGGGGTGTGCACTTTTTAACCCTCGGAGATCGTGTATAAATAATTACAGCTGCACAGGCCGGTCTTCGGGGTTAAGCCGCGCTTGCCGAGGTCTGTGGATGGGTGACCATCTGTTATAACGAGTTCCCTTGCCTAGGAAAGCACGTAAAGCCGTTAGTCCCGGCTGTCATTTGTAGATCTTTGACAGTCGTTACTGTTAGTCAGAAGCTCATAAATCTGACAAGCAGTCTTACCAATGGGCGTATCGTATTGCATAGCTACTGGGTTGTGGAAATCCGACAGGCAGTCGCTCTATGTAAAATACTGATATTAAGCTGCCCAATATAGTTGGGAAAGGCTAGGCAGATGATGACTCCTTTCTAACTCTGGCGGTATCGTTTTACAGTTAAGTTACTCTGTGTAAGTCAGATAGGCAATCGCTTCATATAAAGTTCTGATATTCAGCTGTATCCGGTTCGACAAACCCGGCCGCATAGTTGGGGAAACGATGGACTAATAATAATGATTTTTTTCCCTTCGAGTTCCAAAAGCAGTTTTTACAATATTAAAAAAAGAAACTCCTGTCCGATCCGTGTATTACAAGTGCCAAGATTCGATTTAGTTTTTATGTGATGCTTTTTAGATAACAAATAAAAAAGATCCCGATAAAAATTTCATTGACTTCGTGCAGTATTTTTGGCCCGAATCAATTTAGATTGCCATCGACACGGTTAGAAGATTAACCTCAAAAATCTTGAAAGTTTGTGCTTCGTTCTGAAATTAAGAGTGTGTATCTAAACCAAATGACGTTTCATAGAAACCTTCAAATCCTTAGTTTTCTAAATTTCTAAACTGATTTTATCAAAACTTCAAACCCATGCCCGGGATACATAGCTCTCAAAGTTACATGTTTTTTTTTTTCGTAAAACAGTATTAGTATTTTTGACCAGAAAAATAAATATTCCATACAAACAGAAACCAATCATCTTTTTTACATATTTCGTAAATGTTTTCTATAAACCTTTTGGACCTTTATATTGTGTTTATAGGTATGTACTGTTTATGTATTCTCCTCATTACTAAAACCAAGGACGTGAAAGTTTGTATGTAATAGGTGCGTCCACACAGAGCGAGCAGCCTCGCGAGGCATTCGCCGCGCGAAGCAGCTCGGTTAGTGTGGACGAGTCTCGTCCGAGGCGAGCACGTGCGCTACCGCGGGCGAGCGACCAAGTGCCCGAGTCGAATTTGTCGGCTTTTTGTTTTGCTCGCGTATATTGTTTCGTGACTCGGAGAAACAATACATCCACACAGAGCGAGCAGCCTCGCGAGGCAGTTTCCTCGCGCAGCAAATGACTCGCGAGGCGGCTCGCTCTGTATGGCCGCACCTACTTACGTTCGCCGTACACGCTCTTTACATTATCGATTTTGCAGTATCTCTGAACTCTTACAACCTTCATTTTGTTCTACATCTTCAATTAATAGTTTTGTTTGTTTTCTCTGCTCTACCTCTCTTATAGTACGTTGTACTCATAATTTTAGTTTTAAAGTACACTTTCAACTAGAAATATTGTCTGGTTTTATTTGTTTTAGGACTGCGATATTATTTTATTAGCACAGTGACTTAACTGACATTATTATGGGAAGATGCATGTAGGTACTTCTTTAGGATGACAATAAAGAAAATGTTAAACTGGTTTTTTCCCGCATTTCTGCTCGTGATGTGGGCGAAAATACCACCGCGAGCATTCACCTGTATTGTCTTCAAATATTCGAATCTGTAACGTCACATTACAGGTGAATGCTCGCGGTGAGGGAACGCCCTAAGGGAGCGTTTGAAATTATCATTCATTTTCTTTATAAGCTAGAGCAAACTCACCTAGAAAGAATTGGAACTCCTGCGCACCGTTGAAACTCAGTAAACACTGTTTAGTTCCAACAGGATGGAGGAGGACTTGTAATGTCTTCCAATAAATCTTCCATTAAACTGAAAAAAATCCAGTACTTTACAAATTGATGATGAATGAAGCTGGTTGTAAATAAAAATAAACTACCCTACAAAGTACTAACCAATGCCATAAGCAACAGAGTGTATCGCGCGACCCCCGCCTCCTCTCCTAATCGTAACCAAGGACAAAACGTGACCAACTGGGGGAGGTTGGAATTAAATACAACACTATCGCGTACTTGCGTCCTGCCATTGTGTGCATGGCCATGTGCCACTACTCCCACTTTTATAGGAATTAGACGGAAATAGAATGAATGAGTTTGTTCCTTTCCACTTCGTTCACAAACTCGGGCAATAAGATTGGTTTAGTAACAAGCGCGTTCTTCAGTTGTTTCTTTCACGTGATTACTGTCACGTTACAAACAGTGTCGCGATGATTCGTGGCCCAGTACCCTTATCACGAGTTTCCCAGTATTTTATTCCACAGCGTCTATCCAGTATTTACAGCGTTTCTTGTAAGGAACAGTGCCTCTGGTGTACGAAGAAGGAAAATTTTTTTTTCCTTGAAAGTCAATTTGAAAATGTTAAAGTTCCAGTTTACGTTAGAATAACTGTAAACTCATGATAAGGCCTCTGAGCAGCTACCCCTAACTAGTATTTTTCTTTACAGCGTCTGCCAGTATTTACAGCGTTTTTTGTATGGAAAAATGGAACAACGCCTCTAGTGTACAAAGAAGGAACTAATTTTTTCCTTGAAATTAATGTCAAAGTTCCAGTTTTCTGTACGTCACAATAACTGAAAACTCATGAAAAGGCCTGTGTTATAATATTAAACTATGTTATTGTAAACGAGTATAGGTATTTAAACCGTGTGTCCCGTCGCATGGATCAAATTTTAAAGAGACATGGAAGAGGTCATATCCAATCTTTGAACTTTGCCCGTTCACAACCTTACCGCTGTGAGCAGTGACGGCGAGCGGTAAGATCAAATGTTCGAAATACGCCACAAGGTGCCGCTAGTAGCGAATTTGCGTAGCTACTTACAAGGTAATCATAGTAGCTTATGTTATTATCATTTTTCGTGTTCAGATTGGCAACAAATAATAATAATAATATTCCACAACTATGTAACGACACCATCTAATCCCAAGAGCTTGTGTTATGAGTACTAGACAACGGATAAATATATAATAATAATATATAATAATATAATGATCATGCTGATCACACAAACATTTGTCCTGGGTGAGAGAAAGAAACTTTAAAACTACTAAAAAGCAGAAAGCATACTTTCATAAACCCCTTAATATAACACACAATGGCCATAAAAAACTATCGCATACCTCCCCCCTCTCACTTACATGCAGACGTTAATGACTGGCTTTCACAAGTCCCTCCAGTGTACCCCAAAAAAGCTGTCATTTGCCCCCCAGGTATACGGTACATGTCCGGTACCTTAAGAGCGCGTATTCTGAAAGCTGGCAACGTTGCAAATGGTTGTCAAATATTACAAGTTTTAATTAATTTTGCAAATTTACTGTATGAAAATAAGAAGTATCGCTCTGTAGTGCACAAAAAAATTTATTAGGGAATGCAATAATTAATATCGTAACGCCGAAGACATAGTTTTAGACGTAGAAAAAGCATTTCGAAACATTCCAAATGCATTTTATACACCTGAAACGGTTTCAACATCAAAATCAGTGTTTTAATTGCATTCCTATACAAATTTTCTAGTGCACTACAGAGCCTTATTTCTTATTTCCATCAGTAACATTACCAAATTAATTAAAACTTGTAATATTTGACAATTATTAGCGACGTTGCCAATTTTCTGGTTACTCGCCCTTAATACCGCTTGAATATCTTACTTGTTGGTTTAACATAGTAACGTTGCATGTCATGGAGTAATGACGTGAATGGAGTGACAAGAAGTACTAGCTCGAGCATGTTAATACTTCGACAATAAAATTGTTATGTCGTGTTAATTTAAAACGTTACCCCTAACCATTGAGCTATTATTACGACGTATAGAGACAACACCACATATCACCACTATGTATCCAGGATGAGTGCGCGCGCTTAGAACACGCCACAGAGCTGTCAAACAATTGAATAAACTTGTGCGCGCGCACTTATCCTGGATGGGACATAGTGGTGATGTGTGGTGTCGTCTCTATACGTAGTAATAATAGCTCAATGCCCCTAACTAGGAATTTCTCATGAGTCATGGGTGCGTCTGCAAATTTAAGGCTGGGTAATCAGATGCAGTATCAAGTGAGTACGTAGGCAGGAGGCTTGTGCAAACGATACGTTACATGCAACGCTGCTTAGTGAGTATCCAGCTTAAGAAATCACATACCACAAACACCCACACCCGAAACAACCTTTTAAATCATACAAGTATTCGTTCCGTGTGGGAATCGAACCCAGGGCACAATATAATCAACGCCCACACATTTATATATCATTAAAAATGACACTTACCTGGATATCTTCAGTGTTTTTTCATTTGTTTGAGTTTCCGACACTTCGACGCTGTTACAAGCGCCATGATCGCGGGTTGACTGAAGAATGCGGGTGGATTAAAATAAATTGTTAGGAGCCGACAAAAATCTGTCAACCCTCTTTATTTGTTTCTTGCTTCGCGTACTACGGGAACTCGACACTAAGTCACGGCAAAACACACCATTACTTATTAAAAAAACCTTGGTTTAAACCTGGATATCTAGTCCAGGATATCAACTTTTACACTCCGCCACTAAGATGACCCACTAATCCAATGGTTTAATTTTTTCGTATTAAAAAAATTGATATAACGTGAACTTTCGCACCGCCATTTGAACCATTGTCTAAACAAACCCAACGATGTGTAAAATCTATTAAATCTGCCATGTTTAAATCGTTATTGATTGAAAATAACACAAAAACAACAACACGATGGGAAAGTTGATATGGGAAACTTTGACACACCGTTGACAGCTACTAATGTTAGATTTAGATGTGTATTGTATCTTACCTTCAACTTACAGACTAACTGGTGACGTCACGATGATTTCGTTCACCAACGGTCAGTGATGTCCAATTTATACTAAGGAAGCACATTATTTTGTATTTGAGTATTAAAACAGGCCATAGTATTAACATTATTGTTTTTTTTTTCGTAAAGGAATTGAACCCGCGATATGCCGTACATCTGTCCATTGCTCAGCCACTGCGCCAGCATGTCATCAAACTGTAAATTTGCTGTTTATCAATTTTGATGTACAATAAAATATTCTATCTACCTATCGGCTATAATAATTAATTGTCAACCTAACGAGTGTGGCCAGCATACACCATTGTGTACACGCTGTACAATTTGTATGATCTGCTCTCGACCACAATGGGCCATTGTCGGTGTATCGACAGGCTGCCTCACTGTATCTGGCAGCTTTAAGTACTTTCGGTATTTCGCTCAATTTGCTCCCAAATTGATGATAATATGTAATTATGTATATGAGTTATTGAGATAGAACTTCAGGGGTAAAGTTACGATATTAAATATTATAGGTAGGTACACATAGAAAATAGTGATCACAGCAGAAACCTGAATTTATGTTTTGTCATTAGAATGTGATATTTATAAATCATCATGGCACTTGCAAAGTTGCAACAGAGCCGTATTTCGAAGTATTGGATGGGAATAGATCCAATTATGTAAATCCAAAAATTTTACTCAGTACTCGCGATAAGGATAGGAAAACGGTGAAAAAATATTCAAAGTACTCATTTGTGTACAAAGAACAGCGCTGTCATCTAGGTGTCTGTCGCATCGGAAATTATCCTACCGTAACCTAATACCGGGTTAAAAGGTAACCTATGTTATGTTCCAAACATAATCCATTACTGTGTATATTTTCACCCAGATCCGTTTTTCCGTTCTGACGTGATTGAGTGGCAAACATCAACTTAAACCTTCGCATTTATAATGGCAGCGGCTGCCTCCGTGTATCTCGAAAATAGACCTCCAGGAACTTCGGACTGGTTCAGTCATTCTGATTGACAATCATCCATAGATCTATCCATGCACCCATTCAAACATCCAAACTTTCGTTAAATATTTAAATTATTTAGATTCTACATAATTATAATTATCAGAATATTTTAACTTATTTGCAAACTTGTTTCTATGCTTGTAAGCGCACCCACAACACTGGAGAAATTCCTAGTGTGGGACAACGTTTGTTTTTGAACTATTATTGTTTCTTTGAAAAGGTCGTGACAGATTTCGCTTGATGCCATCTATCTAGACAGCAGAAATCAAATTAAATAAAAAATCGCGGATTGAATGGAATCCTAGCTCTCGCCAAGGTCAACTAGACGTCTAGAACAGACTTAACAAACCAAATCACTATGATTTTATTTTTACAGTTTTCAAACAGACCCAGCAGTGGTCCCAAATAATTCACATGCATATCATTTGTTTGCCTAAGTGAGAAAGTTTGTCGTGTGATATTTTATAACAGCGATCTATCACTAAGGCAAACCCGCCAATGTTTTTCCCTTATATTCAATTCAACACGGATTTCTTTGCGTGTCGATATTCTACGTTTTCTACAAGTGAAAAGAAAAGATAGATATTTTGTAAAGACGATTGTGTCTGAGCTAAAAGTGGCAGATAGCTTAAAAGTGGCAATTTTTTATAATAGTGATTATCGATAGTAGATATCTGGGTTTTAATTTGGCCAGCAGGGTCATATCCGAGTTTATAACAAATACGAAAAAAAATATTATAGTTATTAACTCTTTTTTAACGATGACTATTCAACATTTTGGTCAATTGTAACACGTCCCCAAAAAAGGGTGAAATAGGCTAAATTTTGAGTGCCTTTCCACTATCCCCCGATTCACATGAAGTAGTCATGTAAATAAGGATGGTAAAAATTTGACAAAAGCATAATATTTTTTTATTATATTTCGTTTCAACAAATGAATTACTATTTTTATGATGATGGTTAAATTAGTTTCATGTAACAATTTAAATAATATGTAATTTTTTTCATGGTTTCTTTGTATGGGTAGGAAAATATCTGGGCAGTAGAAGTGAGTCAAGCTAAGGTGGATCATCGACTAATCTAGGCAAGAGCGTCTTAGCCTTACGGCTGTTAATTCTTAGCCACGACCTCCATACTCGCTAAATTGAAGACAAACAAAATATTTTGAAATGAGCCGAGCCTCTTATTTGTCAGCCTACAGAGGTCGTCGTTCGAAATAATGAAGGCACGCGACGGCCGCCATTGCTGTGACAAATTTGTTTTGGCATAAACCTACTAAGCAGGCCTACTTTCGCAATTTTGTATTTTGACGAACTGACACTGTAGGTACATAGTTACATACAGTCTGTTGTTCTTTATTTTATAATTATTATAATTGCAAAGCTATTGAAAATTATTTTAAATTATACAAACCTAGCCAAGTTTTTAGTATTCATAACTTTTCATTTCGTAAAAATTTAACACTGTGTTTGTATATTCTATAAAATGGAAACATTTTATGTTCTCTGTTATTGTTTATTTCATCTTTGAGGAATATATTCTATAGATACTTTATATTGACAAGACGGTAAAAAAAGAATAAATATACTTCAGGGACATTTAAATTAGAAATGTATACGAGCTATATTATGTTTTATACAGGCATTACAATAATGTACGAGTTTGTATTTTTTATGATTAAACTAAAATGATATTAAAGGATAAAAACACTTAACATAACAGTTTAGTTTTATTTCAATTTAGTATTTTTATTTTTCTATAGTTTCATTAATATTTATATGTTTGTCTTATAAAATAACGGAAACGTCACAGACTCAAGGGGCGATAAAATATTTATTCGCATTGTTACTGCAATAGTTGCAATATTTGAACGCAATACTGATTATCTGGCCAAAAAATAGGCCAGCCCTCTGGTCACATCTCAACAGGTATTGTTTAATTTTGTAGGCGGAGAAGATAAGTCAATTTGAAAAGAAGAAGGAAAGTGTCATTTCCCTTCGCAATGACATCAAAGAATCTTCAACATTGTTTGAAAATTTCATCAGTGCCAAAGCTCACTGGATAAAGCCCACAATTAAGTAGTTAAGATTGACAAAACGGACAGTCGGGCAAATGAACACGCCGACTTCTTTATTAAGTCCCTTCAAGAATTGTTTCCTGCACAAATGTCTTGAGGAAATGCTCGGGTCTTAGGGACCGGTCCCACCGTCACGCGGAAGCGACAGGATAGAAAAAATAAGACAAGAAAAAAAGATTTTTGGTTACACGCACGGCTATTTCTGTTAAGCGTAAGCCGACGTATTTTACTATCACTACATAGTATAAAACAAAGTCGCTTCCCACTGTCTATCTCTACGTATGCTTAGATCATTAAAAATCCGCAACGAATTTTATTGCGTTTTTTTTAATAGATAGAATGATTCAAGATGAAGGTTTATAATATGTATATAACATGCATAATATTGTAGAGATTGCGCCCGTGCGGAGCCGGGGTGGGTCGGATAAATAATAAAATCTGATCATATTATTTTATATTTCGATGTAACGTCATCATCATCAGCCTGTAATGTTTTCACTGCTATGACACAATGAAAGTTTTCTCCTTAATCGCTACCAGTGGGACCAGTGCCTGAGTTAATGAAGATTTGTTGCTTAAAATGGAACGGGAAAATATACTCGCGGTTTTTTCCTGACGACGCGACGGTTATGGATGGCAGATTTCTGTGAACGTTCTTACAGTAAAAACCGTTGAGAAACCATATTTGGGTTACTGATATCCATAAATAGTGTATACCAATTTTTAACTAAATCGATCTAGTAGATTTTTTACAAATAAGTTGAAACAAGTGGGGACAAACGGTGTATTACAATGATATTATCAATGAATATGATACGTTACCTACACGACATTCTATCTTCAAAAACGGCACACTAACGCACACATGAATTACAAAATGTTGCAAAAGCACACTACATCACGATTAGGCTGAGGCTAGATTAAATAGCGATTTGCGATGAGACTGGAAGAGCGAAACAGATGACACGTGGTATCGCTGGTATACGGTGTAGCCATATACGTGAGCGTTTATTTATTAGTTTAAATCGCTCATGTGTCGCAGATCGCGTCGCGGCCCAGTGTAGCTTCAGCCTTAGTCCCTAAAGTAGGATGGTATCGCAAGTGAGAAAGAGACAAATATAGTCAAAGTTTGTCAATTGACTACATTTGAGCGTGTCACTTTCTGAGCGCATTCGTATCCTTGTTACTTATAATATCATTGGTCCATTATATTTTATTCGTACGTACGGTACCCTAAAAGCGATCGAAAACGAAGTAATTTGAGAGTCTAACTTTATAATAAAACCCATTTTAATGTCAATTACCATGTCAATATATTCAGTACAATATCTCCCAAAATGCTAATACACTTCAGACGATAAAATAATGATATTATTATGAATTCATTCTCTTGTTTCAATATTGAGAGAACCGATATCGATAATGTAACTTAACTCGATGAATTGACAGTTATTGTTACAAATAATGCTATTAATCAAACATACGGTGTTATGTAAACAATTTTGAAGGTATTAATGTTTCAGGCCATTTGAAACCATGGAATTTGTACTTAATTGCGAGTAGGTACTATTTCGTTTGCGACTCGTCAAGGCGTGTTTTTCATTTACTCTACGGAGCTGAAAGTGTGAAAAAAAGATAGCTGCTTGGCATAACTTTGACTGGCCTTTCGGTCTAGTGGTAAGTGACCCTGACTGCTATGCCAGGGGTCGTGGGTTCGATGATGAAACTTTGTAGCACAGGGTTCTGATGGTACGAGAGCTCGAGGCAGATCACCTACGCGCTGGATTGACTTGATCAAGGCTGCATTGAATGGTACTACACATTTTTTTTAAACGATGTCCCACGTTGAAGGAACACCGTCATAGTCATAGTACACCACGTTAAAGAAAAGCTTATGCTGCTCTCTTTCTTATCTTGGCTATTTGCAAAAGACTTTTTCTTTGAGTCTTCGCAGAAAGAATTCTTGCAGCACAATTTCCTTAGTGGGAAATTAGCTCCATTTCCCAGTACTAATTGGAACTTTATAGCTTCATTTGATGTTACTCTGCACTGCACTAGGTACTGCGTCGATTTCTGTTCGATAATGTATCGTTTCTAGTCTATAATAGACGAATACAGCAGTCATTGTGGTATTACGGTACTTTCACAGTTTTTGTGTCGTGTGAGTGGGACTGTAGCAACATAACTATTTTTGAACTGTTTTTATTTATTTAACGTAACTATTTTTGAACTGTTTTTGTCTTTTGACATTTCAAAAGTGCTATAACTGGCCTACTTGAAATGAATGCTTTGATTGATTGATAGTCGTGTTGCCTAACAGCATGATTGCAAAAAAAGGCTCAGCGTCTGAGGAGACTCTCGCTTGGCAACTGGATCAAGCAGTTGATTTGGAAAGCAGTGCCTCTAGATACGACGAAGATGTTCCTTTCTCTTTGAGCCCTGTTCCCGATACTGATAGGCAGTTATTTTCTTTTTTATATATTTTTTTTCATAATCAGGTATTGAGTGTAAAATCTCAACATAAATTAAAAGTAAGTTTGGAATTAGGCTTTATATGTAATGTGAGTTTATAAGCTTGTAAACACACCAAAATGTAGAAAAAAAATGAAACAATAAAAAAATAATCCGTCATTGGTTTTATCAAAAAAACCGTTGCAAA
Source organism: Agrotis ipsilon (assembly GCA_028554685.1). Lineage (NCBI taxonomy): Eukaryota > Metazoa > Arthropoda > Insecta > Lepidoptera > Noctuidae > Agrotis > Agrotis ipsilon. The sequence continues at coordinate 13,873,494 of CM052969.1, read as the reverse complement.
ATTGCTAAACGCCGTCCTAATTGCTCATAAAACATTGATGAATGAAATATCCCGGGCAATAACTTCCCTGGCAGTGGACTAGTTGCCGCTAAATGAAAGTCGCGGGTGACTGGCCAATAATAGCACGCTCGATTTCCCCGGTGGCGGTGGGGGCACCACTTGGGGCAATGTTAACACCTTGTTTGGCATAATTTCTCAGTTAAACGACGGCAACTGTTGAATGAGTTGTGGGTTTCACACGCATGACATAAAACAGTTTTAAAGTTAGTATGTTTGACAGATAGAGACTACGTGATGAGAGATGAGTAATTTTAATAAAAAAATGTAATTTTTTTTTAAGAAAATTACTAATTTTCTTTCTTTCTTTAGACAATTGCAGATGGCATTTCAACATTGATCACCCAGTGGTAACAATCTTGACTTACGAATTAGTACAGTCAGGTGCATTATTTTGTGCAATTGAATAATTTCATTACATTCAAAACTACTGTCAAAACGGTGAAAAAAAATTGGTAAGGAAACCATTTTCTAAAACAAAAATTTCAAAACAGGTGATAGATAACAGTCAACTTCCTATCACAAAGAGAAGACCTGTGTCCCAGCAGTGGGCACTTTAGACTGCTTACGCTAATTCTATTCCAACACAGAATTTATATCTACGATTTTTGTAACTTAGTATTTAAAGAAAGTCTTTTTGACCCACCAGTAAAATGTCTCGGAAAGGTTAAAACTCAGAACTGACCCAAATAAAGTCAGAACAAAGTATAAATGACAGTTTATAAAAAAATTGGATACAGAAGTTATTTTTTGTCGTGAGGGGACGGACAAGAATACAATTTAAGTCCACTCCGCAAAACGCATGTCGTAAAAAGCGACAATAAGGCGGAAACACATTAATAAAACTCGACACGACTCGATGAAACGCGATGAGTCGAATCAAATGTATTGTTTTCTATAGACCAGAATCACAAAATGAACATCCGACGCGACGCCATGCCTGCACATTTGAAAGCAGAAACACATTAATAAAACGCGACACGACCCGATGAAACACGATGAGTCGAATCAATTGTATTGTTTTCTATAGACCAGAATCACACTATGAACATCCGACGCGACGACTTGCCTGCACATTTGATTCGATTCCACACGCATCACGTTTCATCGGGTTGCGTGACGTTTTGATATGTGTTTCGACCCTAAACCCGTCACTCTTTTTTTTTATCGTTGTAAAATCATCAAATGAGTCCTCCCGCCCCGGGCAGGCCGAGAGGGACTGTCAGACTTGTACTGACTAAAATCCACGGTGTCCTTCAATACTTCAATAGCCCTTTATGTTCCGGGGTCACGGTGATGGTATAAGTCCCGCGACCCCGGCAGGCTTTAGCCCTCTGTGAGGGGGCCTCGTCGTTATGCTGACGCTATTTGAGTGTGGAACACGACGCGCCGTCGACCCGGGCATGGTCCATGGTTGGACAGCGAGTTGCCCTTTACTCGCCGCCCGCATGCCCGAAACCCGTCACTCTTAGTAGTAGATAAAGCTTCAAAGTCCGACAAAGCTCACAAAATAATTAAAAAGCTGTGGCTCCTCAGATATCCACTACGCTGAGCCTGAAGAAAAGCTTCCAACAGGCCACCAACTGCCACGGCCCACTTGGAAGACCTTAAACCATTTACGAAGCCAGATTGGTCGCTGCAAGTACAACATGGTCCGGTTACTGTGATGCAGAAGGGTGCGAATGCCGAGCCTCATCACAAACGATGACTCACCTCCTGACTTGTACTTTGAGTAATTCCACCTGCTCTCTAGGAACCTGATTGGGGCCACCCCTAACTCCGAAAATGTGGCAGAGTTTGGGTCAAAGCTCATTTGATTTTAATGAATCTTCGACACGACCAGGGGCCTAAGTCTACTAATTTATAAACGTTACAATGGTCTCTCAATGGTGTGTTTTTGACAGTTTTTGTATGGCAAATCTGTCAAAAACTTACCATTGAGAGACCATTGTGACGTATATAAATTAGTAGACTTAGGCCCCAGGAAGAAGACAAAATAACTAAAAAAAGAACCAGGCTGCACCACCAAGTTTTTCCCAGCCACTATCTTAAAGTTATCAGTTCATCTACGCTTGCCGATACGTGGTCTCCACTCCAGGAAACGTCTGTTCCACCGTCCATCGGCCCTTTATTCCTGGTCTTTTTATTCATTGATATTGAACTTACATAATATTGGCGACGCGGTTGGCACAGTGGCTGAGCGATCGACTGCCAAACAGCGTGTCGTGAGTTCGATCCCCGCACGGAACTAATATTTGTATGATCTGCAAGTTGTTGTTCCGGTTCTGGGTGCTTGTGTATGTGAGTTTCTATGGTTGTAAACGCACCACGATACAGGAAGATATTCCTAGTGTGGGGCATTGAGCTATTATTATTACGTATAGAGACGACACCACGTATCACCGCTATGTCCCATCCAGTGCGCGCGCACAAGTTCATTCAATTGTTGGACAGCTCTGTGGCGCGCACTCATCCTTAATGGACACAGTGGTGATGCGTGGTGTCGTCTCTATAAGTAGTAGTAATAGCTCAATGGTGTGGGACAACGTTTTTTAAAAAGAAAGAAAGAATATAATGAACCGTTTCGAAGTCGCATCAAGTCGTAAAAATCGTGCAAGGCAAGGGCGACTCACTACTTCGCTAGTAAATAAATATTATATTATGTATGATGGATGAGTTCGTTGGAAATTTTCCGTTCAGTCGCTGCCCCTTTGACGTCCCGACGCCATTTTATCGATAACCGTATTGCCACATCATGTGTGATTTGCAATTACCTCTCATTATTTAAAATTATTACGGATATTTTCCGATGTATTCAATTTTGTCAAAGTGGTTTAAATCATTGTAGGTACAACTATCGGTTATAAAAATAAGTATTGTACATTGACTTTTATAAAACGACTAGCTGTGCCCGCGATTTAAATTCGTTCGCGTGGATGTCGGAACTTAACAATGTATTTTTTATTAAATTAACAAAGTTTCATACAAACTTTCATCCCCTATTTTATCCCCTTGGAGGTAGAATTGATCAAAATCCTTTCTTAGCGGATACCTAAGTCATAACTTCTACCTGCATGCCAAATGTCAGCCCGATCCGTCCAGTGGTTTGGGCTGTGCCTTCATAGATCACTATGTCAGTCAGTCACCTTTGAATTATATATTATAGATAATCAGCTCGTATCAGCTTCGGTGAGCTTTATTTCTTTCGCATGAAACACTTACCAATCACATAACGTAAAGATTTCTGATGAATGAAAAATTTAACAGCTTATACACACCAAGTAAAACTATATGCACACCAAGTTATTTAAACGCGCCGTTGACGTGCGTTTGTAGCGATACAAACGCGATACGCACGCAAGTCAGACGCAGCCTGTAGACCATTGCACACCTGTATAAATTTAAATACGCGTTTGATTCGATAGAGACGCGCGTCCTTCAATATCCCCTTATGTTCAACGGTCACGGTAATGAGATAGGTCCCGCGACCCCGGCAGGCTTTGGCCCTCTAGACCTAGGCCCCGTTATTATGCTGAAACTCTTTAAGGCTCGCGTGAACACAGCATGGTCATAGTTTACAATGTATTAGGTCAATTTTTCTGTTGAAAGTATACAATCAAGCAAACTATCGACCGATACAATAATTGGATATATGCGGCCTCATTCAAACATATTTATTGTTTTTGTCTAGCCAGTATTAAAAAAAAATATTTTCTGAACTGATGAGACACTTGAAAATATCATCATCATCTGCCTAGCCTTTTCCCAACTATATTGGGCTCGGCTTCCAGTCAAACCAGATTCAGCTGGAAGTCAGTATTTTACATGGAGCGACTGCCTGTCGCACCCCCACAACCCAGTAACTGGGTAATACGCTACTGGGTATACACCATGGTAAGACTGGTTGTCAGACTTTTATTAGAGCTTCTGACTTACAGTAACGACTGTCAAAGATCTACAAATGGCAGCCGGGACCAACGGCTTTACCTGTTTTCCGAGGCACGGAGGAAACTCGCTATGACAGATGATCACCAGAAATATACACGCGGATTAGAGGATCGGGGTCAGTGGAGCATTGACAGTTAGTTATGACAATTATATAATGTGCAAGGCTATTGACTAGTTACATAATGTCAGGGGACGAAGTTTATATAGATCCAAAATTCGTGTATAGCTCATTAGTTTTCATTCAACGGCTAAAAGTTACAACAGTTGTAGAGAATTTAATTTACAACATTTTGTCTAAGTCAGGGTTTTTCAACCTGTGGGTCGCGACCCCCTGGGGGGTCCAAGCGAATATTAGGTGAGATACTCTCTAAGTTGTATACATTTTATTAGTAGCGGCGACCTGGTTGCGCATTCATGGTGTCTTAGGAAAATAGTGCCAATTTTTTACTTGGTAATATCATCAAATGAGTCCTACCACCCAGGGCAGGACGGGAGGGACTCTGAGACTTGTACTGACTAAAATTCACGGTGTCTTTCAATAGCCCTCTACGTTCCGGGGCCACCCCTACCTGATAAGACAGTCCGTCATGTAATAGAAACCTAAGGCAAATAAAGACTTATTTTATTCCTCATCTAAAGTTATTCATAAAACGCAAACAGAAACAATGGAAAATCATCAAATTACTTTTCATGCCAACCCATCTTTTTTTTCAATCATCAATAATACTCCTTGCAGCCTAGAAGACTCAAAAGGGACTGTCAGACTCGTACTGACCAAAACGCATTCTGTCCTTTAAATAGGTCTCCGTGTTCCAGGGTCGCGGAAACCTCTTTTGACAGTCCCGCGGCAGAAGCCGTCAGTTAGAAATTGATCAGAAAATCTTTTAGTCGGCAGATTCTATTTATTGAAATTGTCAACAATATAATTTTATCTTCTCTAACAAAAGTAGATCAACATGAAAATATTGACTGTAATTACACAAATCTGTGTTCTTCGAGCAGTGTAATGTGAAAAGACGGTTAAATACGACCTTATTTATTCAGCTCTGTAAGATAAACTAAGAGCGGGCTTCATCTTATGCATTCGTAATGCCTTGACTCCCTTGCTTCGGAGAAAACTTTCCGATATCTATAAATCTTGTTACGACTGTGGAAGAAATCTGCTGGAATTTTTACTATATTTTTACGGGCTTAACTGTGTCCTGCCTCTGGGCAAGAGCCTCCTTTCTCTGTCCAAACCACTCTTTTGTACGATTGCTGACCTTTGCCTCCTGAACTTTCAGTTCAGATCGTCACACCACCTGTGCTGCTGTCGACCTTGACTGATTTATTTTTTAAAGGTATTCCAAGAAGGGCTAAAATGGCACCTGAGCTACTTGCACCTTATCTATTCGACATAAGGCTCCTGTCAAAAATTTTCGCAGGTGCCAGGTGCCCTCGTGAAATACCTAATTTTTTAAATTAAATTGTCTTTGCATTAGGAATTATGCTATGTTATTGTGTTCTAATATAACACTACAGTTTTACTATGTAGTATACAGAATACTCAGTTTCTCCATACAATCATTCCTTCAAAAGATAGCAATACAATTATACATAAACAAGAGGAAAATAAAAAAACACAGGGTGTGGTCGTGAAATGGCATTGATACGTCAAGACATCACAACCTGTAGAGTCTCCCTGACACAACCTGTTACACTCCGACAACCAACACCTTTTATATAAACAGATATACAGCTATATACATAACTATATTGTACGTACCCTTCGCATCACCCGCAGGGAAAACGATGAAGTTTTCATGTTTATTTTTCTGCGGTCACTTAACAAATCGAAGAAATAGCAAATATGTTTCAACTAGTGCAAGTCACCGCACCGACTTCAAACACTTGCGATTTTCAAGGCTGATGCAAACAATTATTATATTTTAATACTATAAATATATCTGTGATAACAGATATTTTTTCTTTCTGTATATTTCAGTAAAAAATATTTGAATAAAGCTAGTATAGCAAGTATTTATGAATGTGTATATATTTTTCTCGGCGGCCCGAACGGTTTCAGAGCGGGCGACGCGGCGGACGGTTTATTCGCGACTGATTACATGCCCCGTGGTAGAAACAGGGTGAAAAGGACACACTGATAACCTGAAAGCTTAGTGACGTAAACGTGAAACCCGCTGTTGCAAAACCTTCTTTATAACTGGGGTGTAAAGTTGAGATTTCATTGCAAATAAAGTTAGACTTTTGAAGGATCCGTGTTTCCATCTTGCTCGCACTTTCATCTGGTTGGACGGAACACAGATACAGGATGAATTGAATTTATACCTCCACTACGTAGTTCTTCACTTCGATTTATTTAGTGCTTTTCGGGTTGCTGTTGGATACAATGCTGTTTTGCTAACATTATCTTTAGACGTCATCGTATAAAGCCGGCGATGGAAGAAAAGTTATTGGATTAGATTTTCTGATAGAATTTGTAAATGAGATCTGAATCTATTTCGTGTTATCCCTCATGATTGTTCTTTCTGAATCCTAGATTATTTGTAACGGAAGACGTTGAAAGTAGTATTTTAAGTGGTCACGAATTTATTTGCCTCCGCATTGGTATATACTCACTGAGTCTCAAAAGCCTATCCTCTGTAACCATGGATACGTGGGCGTTAGGAATGTGAAAATCTAATAAAGAGTGACGTGATCGCTCTAGAGATTTGTCTATCTCTATTTAAGTGAAAGGAATTTCGGTGTTTTCACTCGAAAACTGTTGCCTTATTTGCGTTTGAAGCCCTCGTGTCGTTTTTATCCTAGACAAAGTAGATGTAGATTTAGTGTAAGGTACATATTTACGTAACCCTTCAGAGATTACAGATTTGATGTTGTTATGTCAAATTATTTGTAATCCTATAAATGATTTTACTTATAATACATTCTGTCTACTACACTTCCATCAGATTGTTCATTGTTATCTAATACTAGCTGATCAGACAAACGTTGTTTTACCAATTATAAATTAGTTCTAGTTAAAGAATATATTAGTGGTGGATAACCCCTATCACTACGAGTAGCAGCCGATTTTCAGACCAGTAGGATATTTTATATATATTATTTTATACCTATGCATATTCAGTAGAATTCATCATCAGTAGAATAAAATTTCATAAAAATCGGTGAAGCCTTTTCAGAGGAGTATGGTAACTAACACTGTGACACGAGTATTTGGTGTATTAGAAGATTAAGCAAATAAATTTTAAAACTAAGTTGCGGTTCCGATGGTGGGATACACGGGTCAGGGCCCATTCGTACCCTAAAATTCGTACCCCAGCATAAAGTTGTGGATTCGGCCCCTATTTAAGGGCCCATTGGTCTCCTGGTAGGGGACCAATTAATATTTCAATAAAAAATATTATTTTTAAAGTACCCATTCGTCCCCTCTAATATAAATACAATATAAGTTAAAGATTTTGGTCCCCTGAGATAAAATTAGCTATATTTTACCTAAGAAACGGTTAACATAGTACACTTGTGAACAGTTTATAAACGGAATTAATTTAATAAATCATAACAGATCATTAAAAAAAGAGCTATGATGAATGATAATCCGTCATGATAATAATATAACCTGTCGATAGGCTTACGATGTAGAATTCTCTACGAAATATTTTTTTTAGATTTAAGTTATTATGATTTTGCATGTATGTAGTTGGTAAACATACAAAAAAATAAGAAGTTATTATTTACCGTTGATATGTGTTCTATATTTTTCGCATATTGTATATTTAATGTTGATTTATATAATGGTCAATCAAGGCTGATTTTTGTAAAAGACTTGTATTTATTGATAGTAAAAATTTTGGTTTTACATAGTTGATAAAGACTGGTTTTACTTTTTATATTCATTGACTGTACGAAGTACTAACAATTAATTGTTATTTTTGTTATATTGGTGATATTTGGTTATTTGTTTGTACACTGGATGTAAATTAATCTAAAATTCAGTTATTACTGGGTTTTTTTTAAATAGTTACACAGTTTTATTTTACTACATAAAGTAGTAGTTATCATATATTTTGCTAAATATTTAAAAATGTACAAGAAACCAAAAGTTGATTAATTTTTTTGAAGACTGACTTAATGCCTAGAGCCTTTTCTTTTTTATTTTTTCGTGGTAAAATCATCAAATGAGTCCTCCCACCCCGGGCAGGGCGGGAGGGACTGTCAGACTTGTACTGACTAAAATCCACGGTGTCCTTCAATAACCCTTTATGTTCCGGGGTTACGGTGATGGTATAAGTCCCGCGACTCCGGCAGGCTTTAGCCCTCTGAGAGGGGGCCCCGTCATTATGCTAACGCTCTTTGAGGCGCACGTGGAACACAACGCGCCGTCGACCCGGGCATGGTCCATGGTCGGGCAGCGAGTTGCCCTTTACTCGCCGCGCGCATGCCCGCGATGCCTAGAGCCTAGAAGCATTTTATTAAACTTAATCTTATTTAAAATAAACATGGTATCCACCGAATTACTATATTTTTAATTTTGACCTTTTCTGCGCGACTGTACCAGGACTACCAAGCTGCAGTATACACATATACATGTACTTATATTAGAAGAATGAATAAAAATAAATATTCTTCAGGGGACGAATGGGCCCCTCAAAAGTTCCAGGGTACGAACGGGCACAGGGTGCGAATCTTAGGGTACGAATGGGTCCTGACCCGGATACACCTACTAATATTATAAACGTGAAAGTTTGTATGTGTGGATGGATGTTTGTTACTCTTTCACGCAAAAACCACTGAACGGATTTGGCTAAAATTTGGTACACAGATAGTTTATAACCTGGATTAACACATAGGATAGTTTTTATCCCGATTTTATGTTCCCGTGGGATAATTTTCGAGTTGTAGCCGCTGGCAACAGCTAGTTCCGAATGAATCTCGAAGACTTCTCTTGATTCAGGGCATTTTAACTGGCATTTTAACTGGCGATCATCAGTGAAGGTAACCGCGAACCTGAAACGTAAAGTGCAACTTAAGAAGTACGTGAATTTTCAGTCAGTAAGAATGAAGAATCCGAAAATCTCTTCCGCTCTACCGCAGGTGGACGAACACATTTGATAATTTTAGCACCTAAAAAAAACAATTTAGCTATATGTATGGTATGTGGTAAATTAATATTTCAGTGGAATATGGGCGAATATCAAAAATTCGAAAAAGTTACTTATATTTTACGCGAGGTAACGAAATAATTATCAAAAGTTGGAAAAGTTAATTATTATAATAAGATAACGACACATGATTATAATTATTATGTATATAGGTACCTTAATTATCCGCACACAACATTGTTTACTTGTAATACAATATACTACAGTCCTGTCATAATTTGATTGCTTCCAATTATGGCACTGACAATATCACAATGATCCCTAGCCTCGTTATGATACGGTTACTGTTAGGTTGTAACCAAGAATAAGTCTGACGCCTTACAATGACGAGGCCCCCTCTCAGAGGGCCAAAGCTTGCCGGGGTCGCGGGACTTATTCCATCACCGTGACCCCGGAACATAAAGGGCTAATGAAGGACATAGTGAATTTTTGTCGGTACAAGTCTGACAGTCCCTCCCGCCCTGCTCTTGGTGGGAGGAATCATTTGATGATTTTACCACTATTTTAAATTAAATTAAATTAAATTCGTTTATTTCAGACTACATAATGTCCATAATTTTGTTAGTAACAATGTAACTTAAAAATATGTTAGTAGCAAATGGCAATGGTTAATAAATATAGTATAATTTTAAGATAAATAATATTACTAGGACTTCGATACACCCATTATTAATTTAATTAAATTGAATTGAACTCAACAACTTCACATCACTACAACTACAAATAATGATTTCAAGTTGAATTGAATTCAACTTGAAATCATTATTTTAAATTAGATTTTAATAAAATTATTTCAAATAAGAATAAGAGCAAGTCAATAAAGTTACAAAAATCAATATAGTTACACATTAAATTAAATTCATTAGGACACGTGCAGCCTGATAAACCTGCCCACCACTGGCGATACTGGTCTATCTGCAATCATCCTTAGGATTCCGTTGCCACTTCCTCTCATTCTTCGAATCATTGAAGCTGACTTTTTGCGCATTATAGCAAAGAAGTCACCCAGCCTCGCGTCGGCAAACATGCCAGAAGCACCACAAAAACGAGGCAGTCGCAACATAACTATAAAATAACATAAATATATAACTATAAAAAAGTAAATTACTTTATCTTAATGCTTGTAAGATATGTCGGCGCGTTGAACCTTTTTGGAGAGTGACCAGAAACGTCAGGAAGGACAGCGAACATTTTGAAGTATGGTAGACGTTTCTTCACTCTGACACAACCCCGGGCTCTTTTGCGTGTGGCCGTCGGACGAGATAATCCGCTGGCATCGCACTCAAGCAAGACGTGTTCGGTGGAGTGTCGTTGTATTCCAATTAACTAGAAAGTGCTGATTGTGATTTCGTCCGTATTAGCTGAAATACAGTAACAGTTATCTTCAACAAGTCATTTTAGCTCTCCTCGCCCGCCTACCCACGATTGCTCGGTAGCCACAATGAACCCAGATTTCAATGATAACGACAAGGTTCCGTTAGATATAAGATGGGACATAGTCTGAGAAATGAGTGGTTGGTGTCACGGGGTAACATAAACTTGAAAAGGCTGTATGGAAACATATCTGACTGAAGTTTAGCAAGAAGTAATTACAAGTAATGACATGGGAAAGTTTATGTAATTCAGTCTTATTGTATTAGCAAGTATTTTTCTGAACATCTCACATTTATAGAATTCCGAATAGTTTTGTTTTATTATGTAACTTTTGTTTTGCCGATGCCCTAATAGATCCAAAGGAGATAGAATAGATGGAGCGGCAAAATATCTATACTAATATTATAAAGCAGAAGAGGGTGTTGGGTTGAACGTGCTAATCTCAGGAATTGCAGGTTCAAACTCAAAATAGTTATTTGTTATACAAGAGTGCAAAGTTGATTTTTAACCGCGTGCTCATGTTTGATGACCGAGCAAGCGAATGATTCTAAAATTGAATCACGAGTGCAACGAGTGATTCAAAATTAGAATCATGAGCGATAAGCGAGGGAATCAAAAGAGCACAAGGTGAAAAATCTTTGCACTCGAGTGCAACACGTAACTTTTCATCCCACCTCAGCGAGGAAATGACTAAATGCAAAAACAAATAAAAACAGATGTACATTGTACAAACACAAGATAGGCTTTTGTTTCAGTTCAGGTATTAACTAAGACATTATAGAACAGAATAATTTTTAAATTAAAACAATTAAGTAAGTTACTTATTTTATCTTGGTTTGTCATAACATATCTATAAGACGTGAAAGGAAAACCGCACAAAGCAAATAAAAAAGGTAAAACAAAGTACTGAGCCAAGAATGTTTCGGGTCTGAGATTTTAACAAAATAATTGTAGATTACGCTCCAAGGGAGGCGTATTGAATTCCGAAGCGATACTAAGGATTCTGGGGGTGAACCTCCATCCGTAGCGCAGCGAGAAGGTTCAAGTGTTAACACCCGAAAGAAACGAGGGAATAAAGTTAAAAATCCTTAGTGAAGCGAGGGATTCAAGTTAGCCCAAGGCAACGCAGCCTTAAACCCGAGGAGCGTACTCTGCTTTCCCACCTGTGTACCACATCAAATTTTAAAAATAGAATTTGTTTCCTCGACAACCTTCGAACGTCAAGTGGGCACCACAGCAAGCGATCAGCTGTTGCGGTCACCGGCCGCCATTACTGCTGCTACTCTTTTGTTCATACGATGTTCTAAATTCAAATTTACTTTATTCACTAGAGGATAAAAACGACTTTTACTCACTTGAGGATAAAAACGGCTTTTACGCTCAGATATCGAAGAGCAAAAGTACCCTTTCCGAGGTGGGGGGATGAAAAAATATTTTTGTATTGGAGAGTCGATTTATCATGGAATTTATTTATCATAAACTCTATAATATCACTCGGCCAATGAGAGCCGAGCAGCGGGGGAAACCGCGGGCAGCAGCTAGTTATACATAAAATAAAAATGGACCTTTTTTATCTGTGGTAAAATAATAATTTGATTTATTTCTCATCACAAATGTTATGGGTACATGAAGTGCTTAAAAAAACATTCAATTAATCCCCCTCCCCTCCCAAACATACTATCAGTTTTAACGTGTATTGACTAAAATCCACGGTGATCCTTCAAGAGCCTTTTACGCTCCAGGGTCACGGTTACTTGATGAGACAGTGCTGCGAGCCAAATGGAACTGCCCTCGAAAACGGAGACGGTGTGTCATCGGGACTTTACTCTGACGACTCACGTTTGACGAGTGTAAGAAGTTCTTGAAGTAAATTTTTACGTTGTAAAATACCCCGGGCTAATACACCTTTACAAATACCAATGATACGACCATTCCCTTTCACAAACCAATACCATTATTCTAGCAGTGTTTACAACTTTTACGGCCGCGCTGTACGCATTGGGCCAGCATTTTGGGCCAAAAAAAAGAATTCTAATTGTCGCTGCTTAAAGAAAGAAAATAACTTTTTCATCCCCCCATCTCGGAAAGGGTACTTTTGCTCTTCGATATCTGACCGTAAAAGCCGTTTTTATCCTCAAGTGAGTAAAAGCCGTTTTTATCCTCTAGTGAATAAAGTAAATTTGAATTTAGAACATCGTATGAACAAAAGAGAAGCAGCAGTAATGGCGGCCGGTGACCGCAACAGCTGATCGCTTGCTGTGGTGCCCACTTGACGTTCGAAGGTTGTCGAGGAAACAAATTCTATTTTTAAAATTTGATGTCGCCTTATGTGGGAAAGCAGAGTACGCTGCTCGGGTGTAAGGCTGCGTTGCCTTGGGCTAACTTGAATCCCTCGCTTCACTAAGGATTTTTAACTTTATTCCCTCGTTTCTTTCGGGTATTAACACTTGAACCTCCTCGCTGCGCTACGGACGGAGGTTCACCCCCAGAATCCTTAGTATCGCTTCGGAATTCAATACGCCTCCCTTGGAGCGTAATCTACAATTATTTTGTTAAAATGTCAGACCCGGAACATTCTTAGCTCAGTACTTTGTTTTACGTTTTTTTATTTGCTTTGTGCGGTTTTCCTTTCACGTCTTATTATTATGTTATGACAAACCAAGATAGAAATAAGTATTATTTGCTTTAATTTAAAAATTATTCTGTTCTATAATAATGTCTTAGTTAATACCTAAACTGAAATAAAAGCCTATCTTGTGTTTGTACAATGTACATCTGTTTTTATTTGTTTTTGCATTTAGTCATTTCCTCGCTAAGGTGGGATGAAAAGTTACGTGTTGCACTCGAGTGCAAAGATTTTTCACCTTGTGCTCTTTTGATTCCCTCGCTATCGCTCATGATTCTAATTTTGAATCACTCGTTGCACTCGTGATTCAATTTTAGAATCATTCGCTTGCTCGGTCATCAAAATTGAGCACGCGGTTAAAAATCAACTTTGCACTCTTGTATAACAAATAACTATATTTGGCAAGTCTTAAACACACAAATACAATTAAAAATTAGGAGAATACAATGACTGTAAGTACCGTGTGCCTCACGGCTGTGCCATATAGGCTCAGTTCAGCATAAAGAAAGGCCACAGGGACCCTGACGCTGGTTTTACACATTGGGCCAACGTGGTGCACGAAAAACCGACAACTGTCGGTTGGCCGGCCAGTATTCCCGCCAACAACCAACATACCGCGAAGTAGGTCTGTACACGCTGGCCCAATACGCTGGCCCAATGTTTGTGTGATGAGCACGATTATTTGTCCTGTGTGGGTGTAATTTATCTATAATATTTATGTATTAGAAATATATAAGTTATCAGATGTGTAGTACCCAGATGTCTAGTACATACCCAATGTACCTATAACACAAGCTCTGCGTAGCTTGGGACTAGATGGCGTTGTGTGATTGTTGTGGAATATTATTATCTATCTATCTATATCTATACATATAATAAAACTGTAGAAAAAATATTTTTGTACATTAAATAAAAACTCAAAAAATTTAGCCAGGGTATTAAAGGACAACTAATAGAACCCATTTCTAGCATTTTTAGAATTTTTGTCTGTTTGTCTGTTTATCTGTTTGTCTGTGTATTTGTCCAGGTATCACGTAAAATATACGAAATTAATGTAGATAACTTTTATACACAACGATTAAGCGTAACTTGGAGAGGAACTTAGTTTTTGTTTCATTGGAATCGGTTCAGTCTATCAAAAGATATTTGAATTTAAAGTGTTTCAGAAGTTTCTTTGGTCTCACACATTGATTTCGTACGTCAGCCGCGCGATCTAACTTCGAATAGAAAAACTAGATTATTCAAATAACTGGAATGGACTGGAATGGACTGGCCTGAATTAAGCGCTTAGAACTAAAAAATACATTGCTCAATTCCGACATCCACGCGAACGAAGTTGCGGGCACAGCTAGTTATTAAATAAATACAAAAAAAAAAAATAAGTATCCCTTAAAACGACTGCATGGATTTTGATAAAATTTAGCTCAGAGAAAAGATACCATTTATCCTGGTATTAAGTTAAGTTAGGCTAGTAAACTATGTAAATAGTTTCTACTCGGAAGGCCGTGACCCCTATCAAAGCAATTAACGCTAATCCAATAATGGGATATTAATACCTAACTTTATAATCTATCCTACAAAGGTTTACGCGTTATTGGGAATTAATCATTTTTCAAAATTTATTCTTGAAATGGTACCCATTGCCTTACTATGTCCTGTGGTTTCATTTACATGGAAATAGTGATAGTACTATACTTTTAGTATTTTTCGGCTAAGACATTACTAATGTTTTTTTTTCTTTTGGGAAAACATTAAAAAAAATACAGGATGTTTAGAGAGTATCTTATAAAATATAAAAACTAAGCCATGCAAGTAATTCGACAATCGCACCTCGCGTAGCCAACCTGCTACGCCGTAGCTGAGTGCTACGAAAAATTGTCGAGCGTTTTATAACGAAAATTTTTTTTTGTCTTCGCAATTGTTTTGGTGCAATATAAACTTCAATTACAATGACAACTAAAATAAGACGTAAAGTAGCTAAAATGTTCCACTTTACAGAATTGAATATCTTTGTGGCCCTGGCAACGATCCAAACAGAGCCTACGTGCATTGAGTTTAAAATTGTGACACAACAGGTTGCGAACCCAATTTCTTCACTTTATAGTTTTGCGGACTCAGAACTTACCATTTTATGAATAAATAATAATCAACCACTAGTTTTGTAAAACTGAAGTAAGAGATAAAACGTTTGTTTAATTTGTTCTTTGAAAGAAGTCCCTCTTACGACAACTTTCAAAGAACAAATTAACATCACGTCCGTAATTCCTGAAGTGATGTCCTTAAAATAGAAAAAAATCTTAGTATACGAGTACGTTAATACTGCCTGCTCGATGGTCTAGTCTCAAGCGCAACTGATCAGCTTAGGTTTGATTCCCAAATTGATTCTCCGAAACTTTGTTAAGCTATTAAGTCGCCACTGTTGATAAACGTTTAGGAGTAGCAGTGGCAATGGGTGGCGGAATATTCCCAAACTATATGGTGAACTCTTTCTTTTATCCTTTATTTGGAATTGTTTAAAGTAACAAATACCAGTACCGTCAGCACGAGTTTTCGGTATTTGAGACGTAAAGTAAACTGGAACTTTGACGACTTCAAATTGACAATTTTCAAGGAAAAAATTGGTTCCTTTTTCGCACACCAGAGGCGCTGTTCCATATTTTCATACAAGAAACGCTGTAAATACTGGAAAAACTCTGTAAAGTAAAATAGTGAAAACTCGTGCTAGGGGTACTGAACTACTATACTAACTATCCTTACTTATATTTTAAAATGAGAATTTGTTTGTATTTGTCACACTTCTACGCCTTAACCAAAAAATAATTAAACAAAAGTCATTTACGTTAAATGATTTTTTGGACAAAAATATATTCTAGCTTAGTACAAAAAAAAAATCATTATAATTGGCAACCCACAATATGGTTATAAGCTTTTCTTTTTTTAATTTAAGGGGGAAATGATATTGGAAGGGGATAGGGCAAGTGAGACCGCGGCAAATAGCGTGGAAGCTATAAAAATCTCAGTTCCCTGTGGAAATCAAGCCCTATCGACTGAAACGTAGAAGCCAATCACTCAGCCATTGCTCCGCAGTATCCTGGCAGATAGTAGATTTACTAATCTCTTAAAAAATCAAACTGTTAGTACTGTGTAACTTCGTATCACATCGTGGGTTTGAACCCAGGAAGTAGTATTGTAGTCAGGGCCCCCGTAAGGGCTACTGGCACCTGTGTGCAAAAAAGGATTTTGGCGCCCCTTAAAGCATCATTTTTTAGGTTTTTGGAATAGGACAAGGTAATTGTTCATAGAAAAGCGAACGCAGTCATCTCTAAAAGTAAAACGTTTCCGTACTTCAAGTTTTTATCTGATAGTGAGATCAAATATTTAAAGTCTTTATTTAATACTTAAACCTAATCCTATATAAATTCTCAAATCCTATTTCTAAATTATTTATAATCTTTTTTATTTATATTTTGGGCCCTTTGCTTTTGCGCCCTTAGAGGACGGCGCCCGTGTGCATTGCACACTTTGCACATATGGATGCGGGGGCCCTTATTGTATTGTCCCACCAATGGGCATCGCGCGGCTAAATGATCTGTCAGTAATCTAATGGCAGGGCCAATGCCTTCTGGGGTCGCGGGACTGTCTCATCAGGTAACCGTGATCATAGAACGTAAAGGATCACTGAATTGTCGTCAGTATAAGTCTTGATTCCCTCCCGTGCCGCCCTGGGCGGGAGGACTGAATGAATAATATTTTCATGATAAAAAAGACCTCTTTTAAAACCTCATTATTTGGGGTTGGTGTTGACATTTTGGTTTTTGAAATTAAGTATTCTACCTGAAGTAGTAAAGAAAGCCACAGGTTGCTCGAATATGTTTTAAAGGAGTTACTGCTCTGGATCACAAGAGGCAATTGGAGGAACAGCGGGTTTTCAATCAAAACGCGATCATAAAATGACTAGACTGGCCCTTTGGTCTAGTGGTTAGCGACCCTGTCTGCTATACCGGGGGTCGTGGGCTCGAGTCCCACCCAGGACAAATGTTTGTGTGATCAACATGATCATTTGTTCTGTGTCTGGGTGTAATTTTATCTATTATGTGTGTATTTAGAAATATATTTAAAGTAAGTTTATCAGTTGTCTAGTACCCATAACACAAGCTCTGCTTAGCTTGGGACTAGATGGCGTTGTATGATAGTTGTGGATTATTATTACATTATTATAAAATCTGAGACTTTTCCGCTCCCGAGTGATTGCAATCATCGTCATAGGTAACATCAAGTTGTTTCTGGCTACGTATCAACAAAATGCTCTTCAATTATGTATAGAGCATAATACGTACAGGGCTATTGAAGGACATCGTGGATTTTAGTCAGTACGATTCTGAAAGTCCCTCCCGCTCTGCCCTGGGTGGAAGGACTCATTTGATGATTTTACCAAGTTAAAGAACTTGGTAACTTAATTATTCAATGATTTTGCATGCTTATGTTGCGATGGTCGGACTCACGAATTACCCCGGAACGTATAAGGCTTTTGAAGGACACTGTGTATTTTAGTCAGTACAATTCTGACAGTCACTCCCGCTCTGCGCTGGGACACATTTGATGATTCTACAACGCTAAAAAAATGTTAAATGTGTTGGTTAGTGGTTAGCACCTCCTTTGATTGTGAGCACTCCATCATCCAGTTAATCGTACTAAATTCATGCCATTCAATAATTTACAGATTAATGATAAACGGAAAACATTGTAAAACGATGTCTATTATGATCGTAAATGATAAGAAACTGCCCTTGTAACTTATTTGTTTCGCAATTAACAACTTTGTACAATACAAAATGTTTTTTATTAGAATGGATTGTCAAACCAGCAACTAAGTTGCTTAAGGTTTTTAAGTTTATATTTTAACGTTATCCCGCACCAGATATTTCTTTGTGTCGTGGGTGCGTTTGTAAACATTATTATAAACTCACATATCTACACAAACACCCAGACCCACCAAGTTTAATGTCCACCTCAGTCACCCCGAGCAATGGCACCACCACACTTCCTGTAACCTGCGGTGACGGTCGGCCTAACCAGGGACGCCTGACTCGCGACCACCATCCTATCTGATTCTAGCGCCAAATAGTTTTTAAGCTATTGCATAGCATTTATCGCGGGCCCTGAGCGCGTCGCGGAGACATTCTCAAAATCTAACAAAAATACAGATAGCGCACGAGTTGAATGCAGGGCTTAGGAATGCGGTAGTGCTGTGACAAGGATGGCAAAGTACTACACTGCAGGCGCGTGAGGTGGGACGTGCGGGTAGCGCGGGGCTCTTCACCTCAGACCCCGACTGCATTCAACTCGCGCGCTATCTGTACCTGACACCACGCATCGTCTAACGTCGTTTCAGTTCGGAAAACTTCGGAAATCATAAAAATATGCCTCATTTAGACAATTTACTTGTTCTTACTGATTCTAAACGACCAGCTACAAAAGGAGTTTTCACAATGAAACCTACTTTTAAAATTCTCCTACAACAAAGAAGTTCTTTATTACAGTAATGCACCACAAACATTTAAAAAATATTCTCGTAAAATATACACGGTAGATGATTTTTTATTTTAAAATTAAAAAATAATCAAAAATGCTTCACCGTGGCAGTTTCGGGAGTGCCACATGTATTTTTACTGTGTTTCGTTTGTGCGCACGAGTTCCTTCTTATTGAGCTCACTCCATGTTACGGGAGGACTCACTTTGATGTTTTTACCACAATAATTATTATCACACGTAATATCAGTAAGACTGTCATATTGCACGCCACTCATAAGCAGTGATAATAATTATCTCAGGTGAACCCGGACATGAATGAGTGAGTCGCGATCCTCATGCGTAGCTGTTCTCATAGCTGATTTTGTTCAGTGCGGCAATCGAACTCATCCCAGACAAGACAAGACAAGAATTATTTTTGTTTTTCTCGGCACAAACATTAAAGTAACTTTAGCATTATTTTAATATGAAGTTAGGATTGTAAATATAATTAAGCTAAATACACATACAAGGTCCATGATCAGTTGTATTGGATCATCCGCGCGGTGTATTGCTGACTTAAAATTTCATTTTTTAATCACACACTGCAAAAAAGAAAGAACCGAACCACACGGCTATTAAATGAGCTATACTACACATATATACTACTTGTATACAGCATGAGTCATATGTGGGTGCGCCCCATTAAGTTTATTAAGTTCATTTTAATTTAAATGGCTCTCTCCCGGGACGGTCGTGCATTTGGTCAAGGGCAACTGAATAATATGATGTTTGTTACCTACTGAAAGTTTGCATCAATTTTTTGTGGACAGAATCAAAACCAGCACAACTGTATAGCACTAGCCCTGCCTTTTCGGATTGCAATAAGGCCCTACCGAGAATGGAAAGTAAGTATTTTTTATTTGACTAAAATGTGGTATAAAAAAGGTGTTATATCATATTTTGCTACTGCCATAACAATGGCATGGCAAAGATTATAATAATAATAATATTCCACTACTATCACACAACGCCATCTATTCCCAAGCTAACCAGAGCTTGTGTTATGGGTACTAGAGAACTGATAACGACAAAGTTAAAGCTACCTGGCAAATTATCAATAGTGAAACAGGAAAATCGGTTAATAAAGAAAAGCAATTAGAGATTATGATAGACAGTCAATTAATTACAAATGCGAATAGCGTAGCAGACGCATTTAATGAATTCTTTGCAAATATTCCTATAACTACGACTCGCTCCTTAAGCTCTTCTCCTTCTAAAGCTGAAAGCTTTTTGCAACAAAATGTGCCTAAATGCGGTAACCTATTTAGTTTTGAACACATAACACCATATGATGTAATAAATGTATTCAACACACTTAAATCGAAACATACTGGCGATTATTGGGGAATTTCAATTAAACTTTTAAGTAATATAATTGACATCGTCGCCCCCTATCTTGCAATTACTTTTAATAAATGTGTAGATCTGGGTACTTTTCCTGACCTCATGAAGAGTAGTAAAGTCATACCATTATTTAAATCAGGCAATAAAAATGATATTGGTAATTTCAGACCCATTTCTATCTTACCCGCCTTTAGCAAAATATTTGAAAAATTGATACTCAAGCAGTTGCTTAGTCATTTTAATGTAAATAACCTCCTTCATAGTGAACAATATGGTTTTACGAAAGGTCGTTCAACAACTGATGCAGGTGTTGCTCTGCTGAAGCACATATTTGAGGCGTGGGAGAGCAGTAAGAATGCAATTGGTGTTTTCTGTGATCTATCCAAAGCCTTTGATTGCGTACACCATGATACACTTTTGCGTAAATTACATCATTACGGAGTCCAAAACGAAGCTCTTAATGTTATAGAATCGTACTTACGTAATATATTTCAATGCGTAGATGTTAATGGCTCGAAATCTTCTGGTCAACCTGTCCAGCTAGGTGTGCCTCAAGGATCAATTCTGGGTCCGTTTTTATTTTTGGTCTACATCAATGACTTGCCATATCTTTTAAAGGGCATTTGCGACATTGTACTGTTTGCAGATGATACCTCTCTTATATTTAAAGTTGATAGAAATAGACAAGATTTTGACGAAGTTAACACTGCATTATCATTGGTCACGGATTGGTTTACTGCTAACAACCTAGTCCTAAATGCCAAAAAAACGAAATGTATAAAATTCGCCTTGCCAAATGTTACAAATCTAGGTCCTAACATAGTTCTAAGTAATGAAGAAATTGAAACTGTTGACTCAGCTGTGTTTCTGGGTATTAAAGTAGATTCTAGAATTCAATGGGGTCCGCATATAACATGTTTAGCGGGAAGACTAAGCTCGGCAGCCTACGCTGTCAGAAAAGTAAGACAGTACACGGACGTTGACACAGCTCGACTAGTTTATTTTAGTTATTTTCACAGCCTTATGTCCTACGGCATTTTATTGTGGGGCAAAGCGGCTGATATTCAAAATATATTTGTTTTACAAAAACGAGCTGTTCGAACAATTTATCAGCTGGGTACTAGAGTTTCTCTGAGGGATTTATTCAAGGAGATTGGCATTCTGACGGTGGCATCTCAATTCATCTTTGCCAACATTATATATGTTAGGCAGAATTTACACCTATATACCAAAAACAGTGATTTTCACCCTATTAACACGAGAAATAAGCATCACCTGCGCGTTCCTTTTCATCGACTTCATAGGGTTCATAACTCATTTGTAGGCCTTGGTATAAAATTCTATAATAAATTGCCTCCGTCATTGCTAAACTTGCCGTTTAATGAGTTTAAATCTAAGATTAAATCCATCCTTTGTTCTAAGGCATATTATTCCGTAAACGATTACTTAGTGGATAATAACAGCTGGTCACTCTGTTGAAGTTAAGACGGCTTTCATGCTCTTTCCCAGTTTAGTTATTTTATTTACCCTTTTTTTTTTCTTTTCCGGACAAGTTATATGACTTCATATAATTGTTTATATTTTTTTCGTATGACTTAGTTAAGTCATCTTGTTTTATTTTATTTTATGTGTTTGTATTTGTTTTATTATTTTATTTTGATCAACGGGCATTGTTGTCCTACTTTACATTTTATTGTTGTCTTTTTATGTGTATTTTATTTTTAGTACGACAGTCGTAGGTTTCCTTCATTTTTAATAATATTGTCGGAGCGGATGAAGAATGTTTAACTATCTCTTGCATTGTATAGAGTGTATTTATCTAGTATTATATAGAGTCATTACCAGCATTGTGTGAGTACCATGAGCTATCTTTGACTAAAATCCTACGTCTGTCATTGACTTGAATGACTCTGGCGGTTGAGAGTATGTCATGCTCACTCAAAAGTCTCGCTGATGGTGGCATGTGTGTCGGATCATTTAGTTCCCTTCAAAATGGTTGAGCTGAATGGTGCTGATATATGTGTCATGTTCGTGAACGGGCGCTGTCAGTTGGGACTGGTCATCTCTTAGCTGCCATGGTCTATTTTAATAATTAATAACTTTATTTTTGAATTGTCTTTTTTATATTTACTATGGACACTAATAACTTGCCACATCGTTCTCACATAATGTACCTACCATCTGATGATGAATGATGTAACCAAAGATCTGTAATAATTTTGGCGATTGAAAAAGAGTGTCCATGGAGTTTCTTGCTCATTCTTCTCCATAGAGATCTACGCTTTGGAATGAGCACCTACGGTACTTTCACAGTTTTTATGTCTTGTGACTGGGACTGTAGCACCATAACTATTTTTGTACTAATTTTAATTTGTCTTTGACAGTTCAAAAGTGCCGGTTACGGCCTAGTTGAAATAAACG
Source organism: Agrotis ipsilon (assembly GCA_028554685.1). Taxonomy (NCBI): domain Eukaryota; kingdom Metazoa; phylum Arthropoda; class Insecta; order Lepidoptera; family Noctuidae; genus Agrotis; species Agrotis ipsilon. The sequence goes on along the minus strand of CM052969.1, from coordinate 13,850,991 downwards.
TTTTGATTTTGATTTTTGATTTTGATAAACATACTTATCTATCTATCTATCTATACATCTATCTATCTTCTATCTATATCTATCTATTCTATATTCTTCTTCTATATACATATAATAAAACTGTAGAAAAATCGTTTTTGTACATCAAAATAAAATCCAAAAAAAATAGCTAGGGTTTTAAAGGACAACCAATAGGACCCATTTCTAGCATTTTTAGATTTTTTGTCTGTTTGTCTGTTTGTATGTTTATATGTCCGGGCATCACGTAAAATGTACGAAATCAATGTAAATAACTTATATACACAACGATTAAGCGTAACTTGAGGTAATATTTAGTTTTTATTTCATTGCAATCGGTTCAGTCTATCAAAAGTTATTCGAATTTAAAGTGTTTCAGAAGTAAAATTACGGTCAGTTCACACCAAGACGCGTAGTTCAGTAGCGCGATCTAGCTTCGAATAGAAAAACTACATATTCAAATAATTCATCTAACGATGATGATAGGATGGGATAGGATGGGACAGGATGGGACAGGATGGGACAGGATGGGACAGGGTTGGACAGGATTGGACAGGATGGGACAGGAAGAGACAGGATGGGACAAGAAGGGACAGGAAGGGACAGGATGTGACAGGATGGGATAGAATGGGACAGGACGGGATAGGATGGGACGGGATGGGACGGGATAGGACGGGATAGGACGGGATGGGACGGGAAGGGACGGGATGGGACGGGATGGGACTGGATGGGATGGTATGGGACGGGATGGGACGGGATGATACGGGATGGAACGGGATGGTACACGATGGGACGGGATGAGACGGGATGGGACAGGATGGGACACGATGAGATACGCTGGGATACGATAGGATACGGTGGGATACGATGGGATACGATGGGATACGGTGGGATACGATGTGATACGGTGGTAGTGAATAGTATATAATCATGTATTCACTCTAAATCTTACAAATAGGTAAATCTATTTTATTTGTTTTGGAGTTCTAACTCTTTTTACCCGACTACCGCAAAGCCAAAAGGAGGGTTATGATTTTGTTTTTGTATTGTAGAACATGGTAGCAATTGAATGATTCTGCCTATGAACAACAGAGGGCGTTTATAACAATTACGTCAAATATATTCTACTAAAATTCTAAATACAGGGTTTAGAAAAACTTGGCGTGGTGATTTACGTACGCATATTTATATACGCTCCAGAATGATGGTTCACAGCAAAAGAACTAGCTTATATAAAATACCGAATAAAATAATAATATTTTTTTTTGAGTCGGTTAGAGGATTCAACAGCGCTTCGCACAAAAAAATACATTGGTAAGTTCCGACATCGACGCGAACGAAGTCGCGGGCACAGCTAGTATATTTCTAAATACATACATATTATAGATAAATTACACCCAGACACAGAACAAAGGATCATGCTCATCACACAAACATCTTTCCTGGGTGAGAATCGAACCCACGACCCCCGGTATAGCAGTCAGGGTCACGAACCACTAGACCAACAGGCCAACAGTAGTTTAAAACTAACAAATGTGTAATAAACAAGTTACAGTGAAAAGAAGAAAATATTACTAATACAGAAACAAAGACACGTACTCGTGCATCCGGAAGCCAGGACCTTGCAGTTGATCGTCCATGGAGACAGTCAACTATGTTTAATTACTCATGTTATGAAAATATTGTGTAAAACTGTTTTGGTTATAAGGAAATAGGTGAAGCCATGTTAGTGGTAGTTAATAGAATTATCATAATTAAGTGACAAGGGCTCAACTGTAAGTAAGCGCTTAAACAAATTAGTTAAAGTAGTAGCAAATTGTAGCTACAACATAAAAAAAAAAAAAAAAAATAATTTACTACATTCTATTTTTCAACTAACTTCCGCAATCCTGTTTTTTTTTGTTTAGTTATTAAAATGATTTTTACACAAGAAGTTGCCAGGTACACATGTATTTATAGAAAACGGCTTAACTTACAAAAAATTTTGGACAACTCACACTTGACAGTGTACTTTAATATTATGACTGGCGTGCGGAACTTTCATCTCTATCAATATGCAAACATTTAGATAGAGTGAGAGCAGTGGTGGCCCAGTGGTATCGGTCCCGACTTACGAGTTGTAGGTCGTGGGTTCGAACCCAGCTTGGCGCATTACTTTGTGTAATTTATTTCATCACCACTGCTCTCAAAACGGTGAAGGAAAACATTGTGAGGAAACCGGCATGTCCTAGAACCACCAAATTCGAAGACATGTGACATCTGCCAATCCGCACTGGGCCCGTGTGGTGGATTATGGCCCACTCCCTCTCACACGAGAGGAGGCCTGTGTCCCAGAAGTGGGAACGTTATAGGCTGATGATGATGAAGATATTTTTCCTCAAAATCTGAAGAAAAAATAACAAGATTCACGCACTTACGCTATAAACGTTGTATCGTAGATGGATTATTATAAATCCGTTTAAACCGACCTAATAAGATTTTCCTTAAAAGCCTTTTACCCTCGAAAATTCATCGGCATACAACCTAATACCACTTAGACGAAACCACGGGATATACGTTAATAATAAATAAGGTACAGAAGAAAAGAAAAATATGCTAGAAAGTGGATCAGGCGTGGGTTCAATATCCCATTCGCCTCCATGCTCAACGCGCTGGTGGGAGCAAACCCTTTTTTTTTGTAGCAACAAATGAGCCTTCCCGGCCAGTGTGGATGGGAAGGAACTGTCAGACTCTTGCTGACTAAAAATTCACCTTGTGTTTCGGTTGCCCTTTGCGACGCCGCTACCATGGCGACCAGCCCTGGACTGAACTTGCCTGCAGATGAATCGAAGCCGATATTTTTACGTGGTAAAGTCATCAAATAGGTCCTTCCACACCGGGCAGGGCGGGAGAAAATGTCAGACTTGTACTGACCAAAATTCACGGTGTCCTTCAATAGCCCTTTATGTTCCTGGGTCACGGTGATGGAATGAGTCCCGCGACCCCGAAAGCTTATGGCTTGGGAGAAGACAGAATGAACGGATTTTATTTAGCATTATTGGCCTGCTGTACTGAATGTATGTAATTGTTGTTGTAGATGGTCACCACTATGTCTTCATGGAGGCGGTAGGAGGCGGTGACCGCTCCCGCCCGGTATTGGTTGAGGCCATGCTGCAGGGTGAGACGGTATGGGAAGCGGTCATCTTCTGTGAACCAGTTATGCTAAAGAAGGAGAAGACAGAACGCGCGAGGGAGAGGACACGACGTCAAGATCCAGCCGCCACAGGAGATGCCCACGGCAACAGATGTCGCGAGGCGGCCACCGTAGGTGCACGCGGACGCCAAGTAATGGGTGACTCACCACCGCCGTCTGACCATGAATCGCATCGTGTTCCTCGTGTGCATCAAATCACGGTTTTTCTTCTCGAAGCTTACCAAATATCAGAGCGAATCATTAAGTTTATAAACTAGCACAATCATCATTCATTTGCCTAGCCTTTTCCCAACTACATTGGGGTGGGCTTCCAGTCGAACCAGATTCAGCTGGATATCAGTATTTTACATGGAGCGACTGCCGTTCAGACCTCCACAACCCAGTAACTGGGTAATACCATACATACCCCATGGTACGACTGGTTGTCAGACTTTAGAGCTTCTGACTTAGATAACGATTGTCAAAGATCTACTAATGACAGCCGGGACCAACGGCTTTACCGAGGCACGGAGGAAACTCGCTATGACAGATGGTCACCCATCCACAGACCAACCTCGGCAAGCGCGGCTTAACCCGAAGGAGCGGCCTATGCGGCTGTAATTATTTAGTCACGAGCTCGAGCACGAGCAAAACTAGCACAAACATTGTACAATTTATTAGCTCACAAAGTTCTCTACTGAAACACTTAAATAAAGTTTTCAGCCACTATTAATACACAAATTGATACATTAGGTAAACGGTAGAACAGTGAAGTATGGACAAAGTTCGCAGCCCTAACATTAGGGATGTCACTGCTATACTAAGATTTATGCTCGGTTCCTTTACGTTGAAAAGGCACGTACTTTAGAAATTGTGCAGTTAACATCCTTGAAGTATGGTTATCGGAAAAAAAATTAAGAGAAAAGTAAGGTAGGAAGCTAGACAATTTAACACTATGAACACAAGTCTGGTCGCGTGACTTATTTCATTACCATGAACATAAAGGGCTATTGAAGGACACCGTGGATTTTAGTCAGTACAAGTCTGACAGTCCCTCCCGCCCTGCCCGGGGTGGTAGGACTCAATTGATGATTTTACCTCGCAAAAAAAAATGAACACCAGCCTGAAATAAAGAATTTGAATATAGTATGGCAGGAAGGTAGAATTTTTAGTTTTAGTTTAAATTAGCTGACCGTGTAAGCTTCGTACCGCCTCAGAAACAATTTTAAAAAGTTTTTACACCTTCCCTGGACTTACCTAACCCAAAATAATTCAAAACCAAAGTTAGCCAAATGGCCAGCCTTTCTCGAGTTTTAGCGAGACTAACGAACAGCAATTGATTTTTATATATAAGAAGAAGAATAAGATAACCAAACTTACTCATTTAAACTAAAAAATCTACTTCTATAATTCTAGTAATGTTTTTGATGATATTAATTGAAAGAAAATATTGGATTTTGTATTAATTATAATATATTCCACAACTATCACACAACGCCATCTAGTCCCAAGCTAAGCAGAGCTTGTGTTCTGGGTACTGACAATTGATAAACATACTATATATTTCTAAATACATAAATATTATAGATAAATTACATACACCCAGACACAGAACAAATGATCGTGCTCATCACACAAACATTTGTCCTGGGTGGGTATCGAACCCACGACCTCCGGCATAGCAGTCAGGGTCACTAATCACTAAACCAACAGGCCTGTCAATTCTATTAATCTAAACAATACCACGAAATTGTAGACCATTGTGTTGTGTCTGTCCAAATCAAAGTGCATAGAAATAATTTACTCAGTTAGTATAATAACGCTCCATAATAATTTTTAAGTTCTTAGAAAACTTCGCAGCGAGTTTTACATTTCCCCTTCAATTTATAAAGTTTCTTTGGAACAAGGGTTCTTGTAAAACCACAGCATGGCTCTTTTCATTAAAAGTTAGGTATCTAACTATATAATTAACACATTTTATCTATACAACGTGTAACGTTAATAGCGCAATACCTCTCGTGGGGAACTCAGCCCATGTTACTGAACAATGTTTGTTCTAAGACTTTTGGAAATTTGCAAAAAAAAAGATTTGTCATAATGATAGGCCCGATCAATTTCTCATTTTGTATGAAAAAGCAATTAAAATTTTGTGCATTTCCAAAGGCTTGGAACAAACATTGTTCAGTAACATGGTCTGAGTGTGCTCTATTAACGTTACACGTTGTATAACGCCGCTTTAATGAAACATTTTTTTAAATTAATAGTTACTAAGATTTTTTTATTTTACACGAAGAATACTTTCACACACAAACACCCAACAAGTACACACGGCTACACATCAATCTATGCAAAACTAGTATAAGCTGATTGTTCAATGTACGGAAAGGTCATATAAAGCGAGTTCAAGACAAACTGGTTTTACATAGCTTGACGTGTAGCCGTATATACATAATTATATTTGTTTAATGCGGTAATCGCAGGTCTCCAGACAGCGCTACTTCAAGTCCAATAGACTTTTTTTTTACGTGATAAAATTATCAAATGAGTCCTCCCACCCCGGGCAGGGCGGGAGGGACTGTCAGACTTGTACTGACTAAAATCCACGGTGTCCTTCAATAGCCCTTTATGTTTCGGGGTCACGGTGATGGTAAAAGACCCGTGACCCCAGCAAGCTTTAGCCCTCTGAGACGAGGCCCCCCCTCGTCATTATGCTGACGCATGTCCATTAGACTTGGAGTAGAAATTGACTCACACTGAATCCTTGGTTATTAATAACAGTGACATCACTAATTAATGTAACACAATTATAATATTATAATACTTAAACGTCATTCTTCTATTGGTAGCGCACTAAGTGAACACGTATCATGAAGCTCTCACTTGTGTTATTTCTCCTGTTGACTGTACCCAGTGTATTGTGTGTTGGAAAATTAAAACGAGTCAGTATACTTACTGCTCTAAAACCTAGTGGTGTATCGTCGCCGCCACCGTTTATCGATAACCGATTCTTACCTACATTAATCTGTCCCGGCAACACCCCCAAAACAAGATCAGGAACATGCATGTAAGTTACTTTCATTTCAAGTTTATTTTTTATCATTTACCCACATTAAATCCTATCTTAGTTACTTATAAGGCCCGGTATCCACCAAAGCGGAGAGGAGAGGAGATGTGTTTAAATAACCAATCTGACCCTTAGCATGAGTTTTCAGTATTTGAGACGTAAAGTAAACTGGAACTTTGACAATTTCAAATTGTCAATTTTCAAGGAAAAAAATACTTTCTTCTTCACACACCACACCAGAGGCGCTGTTCCATTTTTTCATACAAGAAACACTGTAAATTCTGGAAAGTAAAATAGTGAAAACTCGTGCTTACAGGGGTACAGATGTCAACTCAAGTCAACTGAAGCTAAGCGGAGAGGAGATGTGGACATCTGATTGGTTATTCAAACACATCTCCTCTCCTCTCCGCTTTAGTGGAATACGCACCTGATTTGGGTAAGGGCAGAGGGTAAAGAACCATAATATTTGACTTGTATCCAATGTATTCCAACAAACAATGTATTCGGCAGTTTTGTTTCTCATGTAAACAAATTCCATAAAAAAATCCAGAATTAGGACTCATTCACACGGGGCTCGAATAATGAATCTTCAATGACGGGTCCAGTGTTATACATTCCTTTCGCCGAAGTGTTTAACAAGGGAAAGTCCCGAGAAAGAGGATGATATAATAACTTTAAATACTGTATGCGGCGTTGAAATAATAAAAATCAGTGAAAGTGATATGGCTTAATTGGTCTTAAAAAGGGGTATAATATTTAAGAAAAAAAAACCGAGCAAGTGCAAGTTGAACCCGCGCAGAAGGGTTCCGTAAAAACACAGAATTAATAAACGTGATTTTTTGTTGTTTTTATAGATCTATTTATCTGTTTTTTTTTTTGTAATTTTAGTTATAGCGGCAATATAAATACATCAACAGTTGACAGAATACCTCCATTTTACCCCTTGATTACGAAACCCTAAAAAGTATGATTGAATTGGTGATAATAATAAAATAGTTTAGTTTATTTTTTGTCATTCATGCAGAACGTAGACATTGTGACTAAGATTGAACATTGGAATGATGCGTCACCCGACCTTGATAACAACTGTAATTAATTTGTAACAGGAAATTGTTAATCATCGGAATTTAACAATAAAGTGTAGGCAGCGTAGATTGAACAAGTTTTCCCCGTACTTATTGTTTTGTGGTTAATTAATTTTGATACGTCCCATGCGCTCGTGGCACAAAAATATGTTACTTTTTTTCTATGACAAATCGTACGGTTTCGATCGATTTAAGAGTATACATTTAGATAATATCCACTCTTATTTGTTCGCGAAACTAAATATTTTCTTTTTTTAGTTTATTTATTTTATTTAATGACTAGCGGCCCGTCCCGGCTTCGCACGGTTGGAGGACCCGGTCTAAAACCCGGTCTCGATGGTTACAAACACAACAAAAAAATAATTATCCGAATCGGTCAAGCCGTTTTCATGTTATGTCGTGACAAAGGAAAACGGGTTTAATTTTTATATATATAGATTAAAATATATAAACAAAACTAACTCAAACTAAAAATCTACAAATATTACAAACCAAATAATTACAAAAGGTATTAAATTAAAACTAAAACTACCGTTATTACATTTTTTACTAAAATTTCTTTTTTTTCTTTTTCAGACCTGCAACAACTGCTTCATGGATTTATTTGTATGACTATTAACATTTTGGTGGTTTTTATAATTACCTACCTGCCACAAAATACGCGAAGACAACCAGTTGGAATACTTCATTTGTATTATATAAAATTATAAGCTGCTACATGAATGCAGGCTGGCCTGCTGTCACAACCCACCAAATGCTGTCACCTAGTATAAGTTAGGGCCTACATACGGGACCCGCCTATTATTTATTTTAATTAAATAAAAATAAGATTTTCTCTGTCGATAAATTCCATTATACAACGTGTAACGTTAAATGCGCAAAACCTCTCGTGGGGTAAGTGAATTTCCAAAAGTCTTAGAACAAACATTGTTGAGTAACATGGGCTGAGTTACCCCACGAGAGGTTTTGCGCTTTTAACGTTACACGTTGTATATATTTATTATTTTAAGTTTATTGAAAAAATATTACTGGAAAATCCCCACCAGCAGCTAGTGTCACTTTTTTCCAGATCTCCCCATAAAAAAGTAATTTAGCCCAGTGATGAGTTTTATTTTTTTAATATTCTTTCCCGGATCAAAGTTCAGTGAAGCTAATAAGAGCGTGTTAAAAAAAAAATTAACGAGAATGGGAAGGGGATAGAACTGTTTATTCGGTTACAGCGGCGACTGAGACGAGCGTGCACAGGGCGTGATGGATCGCAGATTCATTAACAATAGACATCCTGTGTTAATCCAGGTTATAGACTATCGTGTACCATATTTCATCCGTTAAGACAATCGTCTACCGAGCGCATGACCATACTAAAAAAAAGAAAACGTTTTCCTGCCCCTAAATGTTATCCTATCTCAATGATTTTTTAGAATGCTTCTGACACAGTAAAAAAACTAGATATATAGGTTTTCTTTTTAAAAAAATGTATAATAGTTTGAAAGCTACAGGCGCCTAAAAGTAGCTATTTTTATGACAATATCTTCATTGAAGTAAAACCTTTGTATTTTAAAAACAAAAAAAAATAAAAAAAAAGCAAACCTACAAACCTAGAATATAATAATATGTTGAAACGATTGACGCCAGAATCTAAGAGATTGTTGTGATTTAGTATGTGAAAAACGTTTTCTACTGAGAGACAAATTTCATATACAAAATACTTACAGTCAGTTGCGCGCTCTCTATCGCACAATCGGGTGTCGGATTCAACGCGCGAACGACAGCACGAGTTTTTCTAAATACGTATTTTTTGAAATGGTAGCCGGTATACTATCCTCTTAAGTAGATTTTGCATGAAAGAGTAACAAACATCCATCCAACCATCCAAATAAACTTTCATGTTTATAATATTAGTAGGAAGTAAGATAGGATGCTTGATGTGTACTGCAAAATTCGTATGCCGATTTGGGTTACTTGGCTCTTTATTGTTAACCAGGGTTAGTAAACATAAACAACATCAACAAACAAAACTGATGTTTATTTCCAACATATATTGTGCGTGCTTACTTACATAAGTGAAGGCAGAAATAAGTGGTTTAAACATAAGACATCTATATAGCTTATTTTACAGATTTATAAAAGCAACAATATTGTATGTTAAGTCCACCTCGTCGTTTAATTATAAGAATATGAATCATAATCGATAAATTGGGATTGAGATGATGGAGGCCTGAAAAAAAAAAACAAAATTAAATACAGACAGTATTGTGTAAAGAAACTGCGGGGTGGAATCTGAAGACTGAAGTCTATCAGTGTCGTGTCTGGTGTCAGAATCAGAGCTTGTCCTTAATTATGGATGGTAGAAGGTTCTATGGACAAGCCAAGTTTTTGCGTTTACATAAAATCACACAATATGAATAGCCATAAGGTATTGCACATCAACCTAGTAGTAGGGGCGACCAAAAAGGAATTTTCGATGTGACACGAGCGTGTCAGATATAGGTATACCAAGTATGAACCCTCCATATGGTGGGGCGTTGGAGGGAAACCTCTGATAAGTAAAAAAATGAACCTCCGAAAAAATCGAGCGCGTCAGATTAAGAAAAGGTCGATTAATTACGTTTAATATCTCAGTAATCTGAAAATTTGAGCGTGACAATAGGCAATGAGCGAGTCCTGAAGATGTAAAAAAAAACGTAACGCCCGTTCGTTTCCTACCTATCAACGTTCGTCCAATTAATCCGTCTAATTCGTTCTATCTTCTTCTATACTCATAATAAATCTGTAGAGACTTCAATTCTGTACATGAAGTATATTTCCAAAATAAGTATCAGGGGGTGATTAGGGATCGATACTGATGCCAAAAATGCAATCAGTAAAGATATTGTCTGTTTGTCTGTCTGTCTGTATAACCGTTATAGAAACGAAAACTAATCGACGGATTTCAACGAAGCTTAGTACAATTATTTTTCATACTCCTGAGGTGGTTATAGGATACTTTTCATCACGCTACAATCAATAGAAGCAGAGCACTGAAGGGAAATGTTAGGAAAACGGGCGAAGTTACTCTATACACGCTAATCTTCGGAACTACAAGTCGGATTTGATTGTTTTTTTTAGTTGTATAGCTATTAAGTCTGGGCAACATATAGGCTATAATTTATCTTAGAAACTTGGACACCTGATGCAGAACTGCATAGATCAGCTAAACTATAAGAGATACAAAAATAACGCCATTGCAAAAATTGTTCCGCATGATGAGCATTTTCTGCTAAGAAAATAAATTTAAAGTTATGGAACATCTGATGTGGAACTCCAAGAGCCCAGCTACACTATTACATATACAGTAATGACGTTAGCAAGACTTGTTCAGCCTGATGAGCACTCCCTGTTGTCGTATGAAAATTGAGATCTGGAACAACTGATGTGGAATTCCAAGAGCCCAGCAACACTATAACATCGTCTGATGGGCATTTACTGATTAGACTTACAAAAATGAAAGATCTAGAACGTCTCTAAGGGCCCTTTCACACGGCAGTCCAGTTTTTAACAGGATCCCGTTTTCTGCAGGATCCCGTTTGATGGCAAATGTGTTTATATGCTAGTGTTCACACGAGTATCCCGCATGCGGGATCCTGCAAAAAACCGATTCGGTCGAATTGTGCCGTTCGGTTTTGTCACTAGAAACTGGATCCGAAGTCCAGTAAAAAGCGGGATCCCGTTTAATCACACATATATTTCAATAGCAGTGTTCACACGGCTTCCTGCGTGCGGTTTTTTGCTGGACACTGTTTTTTGCGGGATAGTGGAGTTGTGGCAACCCCCGCCCCGCGCCCGTGTTCATACGGCAGTCTAGTTTTGCGGGACCAGCTTTTTACTGAATCCTGTAAAACTGAACTGCCATGTGAACACAGCGTCCAGTTTAGCAGGATACCGTAAAAACCCGATCCTGCAAAACTGGACTGCAGTGTGAAAGGGGGGTAACTGTCATGCGCATCCCGTTGTTTTCCCGTCCCCAGGCTCTAAGGCGTCGTCCTAATTGGGATCGATTGTACGATGGCGCGATGCGTTCTCGTCGTGCGATGAGTTCAAAAATACAGATATGATCAGTGCATCGCATCATACGATCGTTATTAAGCATTTCATATGCTCACACGATTACTTGCGAGGTTTAAATAAGACCACTCTGATGAAATCTGTATGTTTGAACTCATCGCACGACGAGAACGCATCGCGCCATCGTACGATCGCTCCCAATTAGGACGACGCCTAAGAGTTTGACATCAGACGTTTCAGATCTTCGATTTTGACAACCCCATCATTGTCGCTGGCATAAGCAATAGGATCCGCGTACGAAGTCGCTGGCAGAAGCTAGTTATTTATAAGGTCTTTTCGTCTATGGTTTTTCAAGCTTGTTGCGGACAGCCCCTTGAATTAATCGCCAGATTATTAATTATGTTATGGTAATCAGACCCAGCCCCGGCGCAAGTGGAATGTATCTCAGTTTTTTGTAATTTTATGTACAACATATAACCGTAACCGTCGAATCCGCTGATTTTGAAAAAAGAATCACATCCTGTATATTAGAGTATTCGATAGTGGTGCTAATAAGGATAAAATTCTGGGAAGTTATCGTGTACGTCAAACTTAAGGAAAACGCACAATAATGAAAAAAGTGATCAATCTTCAATGCAAAAACAAGCCGAGAAAAATAGCAATTTCAGAAAATCAGCTATTTCTAACTTACTAGGCTAACTTAGTTATTTATGCATGTGTTAATGGGCCTTTAGTAAATAAAGCACGCTTTTCTTATCCAAAATGGCAACGCTCCACGGGAGCGCGACCCGCTAGCAGATAGCGGTGCGCGCTCCGCGGCTGTTGCGTTACCAGTGAGTGAATGACCTTAGAGTACTGAACCTACCTAACACTTAGATAAAAATAAATTGATTAAGTCTAGTATATTGATTATTATTTAAAATCAAGTATATTGATTTGGCTCGCGAGGTTGTCGATATGTGGGATGTGGATTCAGCAGTAATTGTGCCGATAGTCGTGTCGGCTCATGGCTTAATCGCCAAAAGCCTCGACCAATATTTCAGGAGGCTATCGTTAGGCAACTGGATCAAGGGCCAGATTCAGAGAGCAGTTCTTCTGGACACGGCGCGCATTGTTCGGAAATTCCTTACTCTGGAGCCCTGACTGCCGGTAGCTTGGACCCTGTTCCCGATACCGGTGGGCCACTATTTCTAAATGTTTTTTTTTTTTGTTTTTGTAAAAATATTTAAAAATGTAGATCAATAACGTAAAAAAATGAATAAAGAAGAATTATTATTGATTAAATTAAATCACTTACGGACATCTTCCTGACTGCAATCTGAGCGCACCACCAGGACACTCCAGCGATTCTGCTATAGGCCCTGGTAGTCCTTGATCTCTAAATAAGACAGTTTTTTGTGAAACAGATATCTTCGTAATATAACTATCGATATTTAAGGAGATATTGGTAGGTGCATTATTTACAAAGAACAAATTACCTTTCCTTTTTTTTATTTAGTGGGTACAGGCGTAATATTTTGTTGTATGTTAGCGTAAACAAGGAAGGGATTTTTGAAGATGTTTTGAGCGTGCCGGGGTCGCGGGACTTATTCCATCACCGTGACCTAGGTACATAAAGGGCTATTGAAGGACACCGTGGATTTTAGTCAGTACAAGTCTCACAGTAGGGGTCGGAGGACTCATTTGATGATTTTACCAAAAAAAAGGCTTTTAGGCTATTAAGATTTAACATAAAACGACTCTAACACAACGCTGCAAGACCTACACCAAATGGCTACCCAGTGATGGAATAAGTCCCGCGACCCCGGCAGGCTTTGGTTTTTTTTTTTTTTCAGACCCCGTCATTTTGCTTTTGGAACACGGCGCGCCGTTGACCCGAGCATGGTCCATGGTCGGACAGCGAGTTGCCCTTTACTCACTGTCCGCATGCACGCGCCTACGGTGGCTGGAGGTCATCTACCAAAGTCCGACGACGTGGGCGTCTACCACTGCGGTTGGGGCGGAGGGAGGACGCTGTCCTCTCTCTCTCGCGGCCCGCCACCTCCTTCTAGCATTACTGCTTCGTAGAAGGTGGCCACAGCTTCCCACTCCACCATACCTATACTTAGATCATAATTGAATTAACTCAAAAAAAAAACTTACGGATATGTTGGCCCCGATCCTGGGTACCACGAGCTACCCGGTGGTCCGCGTATAGGTGGTGTACCAAGTACAGTCACCAAAAAAAATAGTAAAAGCAAAAGCTTCATGATACGTGTTTACTGTCTTGTGCGCTGTCGACGAATAAATAAATTGAATGCAAGTAATGTCATTTTACAGATAACCCTTTATCACTTGCTAGGTTTTACATTCGGCTTAGCTCCTATTACAAAAAAACTCTTTTAACTAACTTATTCTCAATTATATTACAATGTTTATATAAAGCGCTTTTTTTTAAATTACTCTGATTACTGTAACTTCAATGTCCTATAACTTTCATATTTATGGGACATTGAATTATGCATGAATAATCTTCAATCACAATAAAAATAAACTTCTTGATTATCCAAAGGAATGTTGCAAATAAAATCTAGATTCTTCAACGATTCACCGACGACCGGTTCATCATTGGACGTTTCGTTGACAGGACGATTCACTTATAGCCGTTTCACCGATAAACTCTTTCACCTTTGGACTTTTCGCTGATACGACGATTCATTTATGCCCGGTTCATCGATAGAACTTTTCACCTAAGGACTATTCGCCGTCCAATGATGAACCGGTCGTCGGTGAATCGTTGCAGAATCTAGATCAGCTCTTTCCAAGATTAACTCTTTTTATGAAATCATGAGTCCTCGTAAACCTCTTAATCTTTTACGATTCAGAGTCACGGTTTCCCGTTTAGGCGGTTTGGCCCTCTATCGGACCGATTGCTGACAGCTCTTTGAGGCGCGCGTGAAACACGACGCTCCATCGACCCGGGTATGGTCTATAACTGGACGTCGAGACACCTATAACTCACCATACGTATGTCTGCGCCTACAGTGGTTCGAGATCGCCTCGCGACGTTCGTTGCCGTGGGCGTCTCTCGCGGTAGCTGGGTTGTGAGGAGGCCGTCCTGTTCCCCACGCATTCCGCTTTTTTCTTCGCTTGTATAACTTATTCGGATGAGATGACTGCCTCTGGCCTCAACCAATGCCGGGCGCGAGAAGTCGCCGCCACCTATCGCCTCCGTTAGGACACGACAGCTTAGTGCTCTGCCCTAGCAGGACAGGAGCCTTACCATGAGCTCTTAACGCAATCCAGTTTAGGCTGCGAGAAAGAAACAGAGCTATACAAGTCGTCTAACGACATCTTCCTACAGCCTAAACTGGATCGCGTTAAGAGTTCATGGTAGGCCAACTGATCTCCACAGTATACGTATGGTGAATACGGCGGTATCTTCGAAAAATATTCCATACCTATATTCAAACGTACAATTTTGTCTCTTTACAGTATTATTGTCATAAATAATATTGATAAGTCTTGTGCCATCGGGTCATCATTTTTGTTTTTTAATTAAATCACCAGATAGCTACACAAAAATGATTGTAGCAAACCACAAAAATCTATATTAGGAGGCCTTTGGAGCCATATCCTCGAGAATTTAGAGCATATCAGCTATTTATCGAGCGACCACTGGACTTGCTGCACTGCTGCCGCTGCCACGAGGCGTTATGAGTCATCACGAGCGAAGAATCAAAAGCTGTTTCAGCCCTTGATTGGTGACAGGTTGTAACAGTAGTAGAAATTTGGTGAGCCCCGCTAACCTGACCAAACCGAACCTTGAGGAGCCTCTGTCGTCGATCATCGTCCTCTGTTTAAAAAACAGGCAAAATCAGGATTTTAATAAAAACGTTGACTCGTTACAAATTTTAATGCATTTCTTGTTTTTTTTTTTTCTATTTTAAATAGTAGCAGTCTCCAATGGTAAGGATTTCTGCAGTTAACCGTATTTAGGAAAGATTCGGAGAGATGTACCTATGTTTTCCTATGAAGTATTGTGTGTATTTTTAGCAAAAATATTTCTCTGTTTTCTTAATACAAAATGAAAACCTAAAAACTTGAAATCAGTTTAAGGAAATATTTTTCAAAAATTTGAGAAAATGTTACTTTTCTACAAAATTCAAATGAAATTCTAATTTGAACTAAATAATTAAATGAAACGATAAAAAAATACAACACAACATACCTAATTATAACTGAAAGAATGACAGTAGGTGAAAACACATCAAACTATGCAAATGCTGCAGTTTTTTCTTGGTCTCGATATAGGTATTATGTCGCAGAACTATGATAAAATAACAACACAATTTTATCATTTGCTTAAACAAATCTAGTGATTTGATCAAATCCCTAAATTGGTTCAGTGAAATGACAAAAAATATTTTCTGTGGTATTTTTAAACTAAACTAAACCTAATAAAAAAACCCATCAGCTTCTACTGGATAGAACTAGGTTAATTGACTCTTTATTGTTATCCAGGGTTAGTAAACACAAACAACATCAACAAACAAAATTGGTATTTATTTCCAAAAAATACCAATATAGTGATCCTTGCTAATATAAGTGAAGGCAGAAAAAAGTGGTTTAAAACGTAAAACATCTCTAGAGCTTATTTTACAGATTTATAAAAGCAACAATATTGTATGTTAAGTCCATCTCGTCGTTTAATTATTATCAGAATATAAATCATAATCGACAGTTCTGAATGATGAGTCGGGTAGAGCTCTGAAAAAAAAAACCTTAATTAAACAGACAGTATGGTGTAAAGTAGCTGCGGTGTGTGAATCTGAAGACTAGGTCTAGCAGAGTCATGTCTGGAGTCAAAATTACGGCAAGCCTGCCCTTGAGTCAACATGCCGTACGGCTACGGCAACAGACGTGACAGGGCTATCTCCGGCCACTGTACCTACAAGCTTTGTCCGTCTAAGGGGGCGCCCCGTCATTATGCTGACACTCCTCGAGGCGCGCGTGGAACACAATGAGCCGTCGACCCGGGCATGGTCGATGGTCGGACAGCGAGTCGCCCATGATTCGCCTCCCGCATGCCCCACCTTCTACTTACCTAGATAAAAATCTATACATATAATAAAATAGTAGGAAAGTCAAAACTGTACATTGAATATTTTTTTAAAAGAATACTTGGGATGTGATCTACATTCGATACCGAAGCCAAAAATATAGTTTTTAGAATTTTTGTCTGTTTGTCTGTTTGTCTGTTTGTCTGTTTGTCTGTTTGTCTGTTTATCTGTTTGTCTGTTTGTCTGTATGTATGTCCGGGATAAACTCAAAAAGTACTGGACGGATTTGAATGATTCTTTTTTTGTTGTATAGGTATTAAATCTGGTCAAAACATAGGCTATAAATTACTCTGGAAACTTGAACACCTGGCGCAGAACCGCAACAGACCAGCTAAACTATAAGAGATACAAAAATGGTGCGATAGCAAAAAGTGTTCCACTTGATGAGCATTTTCTGCTGAGAGAATAAAATTGAAGATCTGGAACACCTGATGTGGAACTCCAAGAGCCCAGCTACACTATAACATGTACAGGAATGACGTCTAAGCAAAGTTGTTCAGCCTGATGAGCACTCTCTGTTGACGTATAAAAATTGAGGATCTGGAACACCTAATGTGGAACTCCAAGAGCCCAGCTACACTATAACATGTACAGGAATGACGTCTTCAGTGACGGATTAACCCTTAATCAAATTAAGCAATTGCCTAGGGCATCACGTCTAGTGGGGCACCAGAAGAAGCAAAAGAAAATCCTAAGGACGGATTTTATTGTGCTTCTTCTGGTGCCCCCATGGAAATCACGTCTCACTCTCACGTCACCAAAAACATACTGAAAATGCTTAAATTTTCTAGCTCGCTTCGCTCGCTATCGAAATTCATGCATAGACCTGGTTGCCTTATTTATTCCTTATACAAGAAAAGCGCAAAAAAAATCGAGCTCGCTTCGCTCACTCTTGCATATCCCTAGACTCTGTTTTATCTACTGGTGGGTTACCATGAACTCTTAAAGCGGGAGTCTTTAGGCTGTGAGAAAGAAACAGAGCTATACAAGTCGTCTAGCGCCATCTCGTTCCCTGAGCGTAACTATTCACGCTTTAAAGACGTCATGGTAGGCTACCTGAAAGAAGTACTTCCCTACATAATACCTTCCTTAAGAAGATTCACCGTGGATTTTAGTCAGTACAAGTCTGGTCTGACAGTCCGACCCGTCCCGGCCTGGGCGGGACGACCCATTTGATGTAATTAATCACGAAAAAAAACCGTGGATAGGGGCACCAACGGCTTCAATTGCTTAGGGCATCAAGTAGTCTTAATCCGTCACTGGACGTCTTAGCTAAGTTGTTCAGCCTGATGAGCACTCTCTGTTGACGTATAAAAATTGAAGATCTGGAACACCTAATGTGGAACTCCAAGAGCCCAGCTACACTATAACATATAGGAATGACGTCTTTTTTTTTGCGTGGTAAAATCATCAAATGAGGCCTCCCACCCCCACTGTCAGACTTGTACTGACTAAAATGCACGGTGTCCTTCAATAGCCCTTTATGTTCCGGGGTCACGGTGAAGTAAATAAGTCCCGCGACCCCGTCAGGCTTTGGCCCTCTGTGAGGGGGCCCCGTCATTTTGCTGACGCTCTTTAGGCGCGCGTGGAACACGACGCGCCGTCGACCCGGGCATGGTCCATGGTCGGACAGCGAGTTTTCCTTTATTCACTGTCCGCATGCCCGCGCCTGCGGTGGCTGGAGGTCGTCTGCCGACGTCCGACGCCGTGAGCGTCTACCCACTGCGCTTGGGGCGGAGGGAGGACGCTGTCCTCTCCCTCTCGCGGCCCGCCCCCTCCTTCACGAGCATAGCTGCTTCGCAGAACGAGGTGACCGCTTTCCACTCCGTCTCGCCCCGCAGCATGTCCTCGACCAATGCCGGGCGCGAGAGATCTCCGCCTATCGCCGCCGTGAGGACACGTCGGTGCTCTGCCCAAGCTGGGCAGTCTTGCACCGTGTACTCTACTGTGTCCTCCGGGCGATCTTCGCAGTGGTGACACCCAGGCGTTTCCTCCTTTCTCATCAGACACAGGTACCTCCCGAAACTTCCGTGTCCTGTGAGGACCTGCGTCATGCGGTAGGTAAGGACGCCGTGACGTCTCTCCAGCCACTCCTCAAAGAGGGGTCTTACCGCCGCTATTGCGGCGTGCCCGAGGAATGACGTCTTAGCAAAAGTTTTTCAGCTTGATGAGCACCATTTTTTTTATGTATAAAAATTTAAGATATGGAACACCTGATATTGAAATCAAAGCTATCACTAATTTCACATACAGTGAAATTAGTATAGTGAGTATTTTATAATTATACAAATTATAAAATAACATAAGCTGGGATTTCTTCCACGCAGTAAAGGCGGTAACAGTTTAGGACCGATTTTCGATGACGATGAATATTATTGTAGGTACTCTACGGGCCAAAAGCCATTATTTTTTTTGGCGGGCTCTTGGAGTTGGGTAATAGACTTTTCAGATCTTAGATTCTGACGATCCCGTTGTCGCTGGCATAAGCAACAGGATACGCGTACGAAGTCGCGGGCAGAAGCTAGTAAAACATAAATTGAATAAATTAAATCACTTACAGACATCCCCCTGACTGCGATTTGATCGAACCACCAGGACAAAACAGCGAAACCAATACAGACGAATATGCCCCTCTAAATAAAACACCAATATAATGTAAAACAGATATCTACGTAAAGTAATTAATTGACATTTAAGGACAAGTACGTGCAATATTTACAAACCACAGATTATTATCATTAAGGTATTGTTTTTTTCAATAGCTTTAAATTTAAATAATTAATTTAAATAGATACCTACGCTATTAATTATTGTACTACGTAACAATAGATACTGTTTATGTTCCCGACATTGAGCTAATATTACTACGCATTTCTACATATAAAGACGACACCACGCATCAACACTGTGTTCCATCCAGGATGAGTGCGCGCGCACAAGTTCATTCAGTTGTTTGACAGCTCTGTGGCGTGCTCTTGGCGCATAGCGGTGATACGTGGTGTCGTCTCTATACGTAGTAATAATAGCTCAATGGTTTCTACCTACAACCTCCCTCGTTTTTTTTCGAAGTCGGACAAAAATACTTTAAAATCTCCACTGCTGCTCCAAAAGCTGGAGAGCAACCTGCATTTGCTAAAGTCTACCTCTTGCATCCACGCGACTATCACAATAACGTCGTTTCATCTAGGTAATGTGAGACCCACCCTACGCTGCGTATTGCCACTCCAGAACTTTTCTTTTCCATCCTACCTATAGATCATAATTGAATTAACTCTAAAATACACTGACAGACATCCTGGCATCGGGACTGTGTAAGATGTACCCGAACGTGCAGTTGGAGATTGATCGCAGCCAGGCTGACTTGTTACTGTACTTGGTAGACCACCAAGTACAGTCACCAAAAATAATTGTATAAGTAAGAGCTTCATGACACGTGTTTACTGTATTGTGCGTTGTAGACGAATAAATAAAGTGAATGCAGTGACTTATGTCATTCTATAGATAGCCCTTTATCACTTGCTAGGTTTTGCATGCGGCTTCTATTACAAAAATTCTTTTACTCAAAAATAATATATTTTTGAGTGTCTCGCAGTTCAGCTTTTGACGTATTGCCTCTGCGCTGCGCGTAACGCGAGATTAAAAAAGCGCTTTTTGAATGTGCCATAACTTTGACTCCTTTGCACATTCGTGTTCGCTATTCGCCTCGTCATTCGCTGAAACATTCGTCGAATGATTCGTGCACGAATGTCGTCGATTTAACAATGATTGAATAATCAACAGCCAACTAGATCACTCGAGTCTCGACATGCATTGTGCATGCGGGTGTAAAACATAGTCACCTTACATAAAATATACGCGGTATATAGGTTTATTTATAATAAGTAAAGTATATAGGTACCTACAGGGTTACGGGTTAAGTCGGCCTAGTCCCTTTGAGGGGTTAAAGTAGACCTTATTCTTGACTGATTTTACTATGGGAACCCCTATCCTAATCCTTACCGTTTTTGAGTTATTAGACTTTTGATTTTCTTCAAAAATATTCGACCTTTGCGTCATAAACTGGTTAAAGTAACAATTTTACGACGTTTAAGACGCTAAAGTGGTACTTTTTCGCTAGCTTACAAACGACACTTTCTAATTAAACCAGTTTATTTGATAAATTACTCAAACCTTGGGAAGTAAATGGCTGTAAAGTTAAAATATTGAATTTTTTTTGGAACTACCCTTGTCTTTCAAAACAAAAGTCTAATAACTCAATAACGATAAGGATTAGGATAGGGGTTCCCATAGTAAAATCAGTCAAGAATGAGGTCTACTTTTACCTCTCAAAGGGACTAGGTCGATTTAACCAGTAACCCCGTATACAGGGTGAATTTTTCAACTGGGCGTGGATGGCTATTTTCGAAACTATGAGGAATATCGAAAAACGTTGAAAGGAGTCTCGAGGCCGATTTTGATGAAAACGAAAACTGCATCAATGGGTTTTAGAAAAATCAATAATCCTGGCCAAATGTCATTACCGTTTGTTAATATTTCTGAGTTAGAGATTAGTTTGGGGGAGCATTGCTGTCTGTGACTTTATTCGCTGCTAAGTTATTAATTATTTTCCACATTTTTGTAACTATTATGAAATAAATTGTGGTAATAGGTTTTCTTCTCTGTTTTGATTAGATTTTTTACTTTGTTCTTCATTAAACTTCTTCCGTAGGTTATCGTTTTCAATTCAAAGCTTTCTTTTAATTGAAAGTCAGTGTGAAAAATAAGATGAGTGTTCCAATTTTATTTGATAAAATCACTATGATGAATTATGGTGAATTCTTTAAAAGTAAGTTCAGAAAATAAAAAAATATTATCTTTCAATTTCGGTTTACTTTATTTGCAGCCACAGCAGCAGTATCTATCACAAAAAAATAAATCTACATAAATCTTCACGCTTTGTATGACCCCTCACAAACATCGGTCCTGAAAAAATAAAATTAATGACCTTTGAAATATTATAAGTTCGATGTCGCGTTGTACTGATGTGACACAAAAGTAAACCAGCACACGTCGTGTGGCGGCGTCTTTTAGCGACGCCTATAAGTGTGTTATGGGTTCTATCACAATATGTATCAGTTTTATGGAGCGACTGCCTATCTGAGCCAGCTGACAGATTTCGGGTGTCTGACAACTACCTAATGACTATCAAATGACGTCATACTGACGTCTGAATCACCCAAATGAATGTTGCGTGACTTTTCATATTTTTGACTCTCTGCTAAATTTAAAAAAAAAGTTATTCTTTTTTTAAACTGAATCTACATGAGTTGTACTTTTATGGAAAAGATTTTTCTAACCTGTAACAGTAACACTTTCCATCTGAGCCCCACTTGTAGCCCCAAGGACACTCGGCTGGTTTAAACGGAACGATAGGCGCAGGCGCAGTGAGAGCAGCAGTCAGTAACGCCAACACTACAAGTAATATGTACCAGAACTTCATTGTACGTGCTCACTTGTGCGCTACCAACAAACAAATAAAACTGTCCAAAACTACGATACTTTTTTTACTTTTAGAGCTTTATTACACACATGTACAGATTATTTGCATTACAATTTATAAATGACTCTTTTAAAGGAACTAATCATTATTTGTAATCAGCTGTATGTTCAAGACACGTAAAGTTCATTTTAAATTAAATTTTAAATTCGTTGAAATAACCGCTATTGATAAGTTATCTCTTTCTGTAAGTGTTCATAATTATTTTTTTAAATTATACTGATAATGAGCTAACTGAATAAACATTAAAGGTTACACGGGTTAACAATGACACATCTTGTCAATATGAACTTATTAAATCTTACGCCTTAAGCGCCGTATTCACCATCTGTCACGGCTGTACGTCATGCACGATGCACGACGCAAAAACAACGTGAATAGGCTTGACGTACGTCATAATCACGGTGTTTTTGCTTCGTGCATCGTGTATGACCTTGGCGGGACGTACAGCAAGATGGAACGTGAATACGGCGCTTTATACAGTGTCATAGCGAGACCTTAACTAGAGGGCGCATCAGCGACGCCCTTTTCTTTCAGCTTGTTGCAAAATGTTTTGGTTTTCCTATTCTTCTTAAAAAAGATCCTCAGCGGGCAATAAAGAACTAGACAAGAAATATGATCAAAACAGTTATACCAAAGTTTATTTCGCGTAGATTTCTGAATTACTTACGTAGGTAACTACCGTCAAACGGATTGAATAGGGACGCAGGGGTGAATCGGGATAAAACTTTAACAGTGATTTAAATGTTGAATAAATGTGGTAGGTTACCAACAACTACTCAATTTTATTTATTGATTAATACAACTATGGAGCGGAGACATGGTCACTCACACAGTGTCAGAAGTCCGCACTTGGTGTCTACCAAAGAGCTATGGAGCGAAGTATAATAATAATAATAATAATAGCCTTTTATTTCCGAGTATTAATTTGTTCTTCTTTTCTTTTTTTTTTTTTTTTTTTTTATAATATGTCGCGAACTTCGGTGTGCCTTTTGGCATAGGCCTCCTCCAACCCTTTCCATTGCGCTCTGTCCAGTGCCACTCTAGTCCAGAGCGGTCCCACCGTTAGCCTTATGTCATCTTCCCATCTTCTAACTGGACGTCCTGGTTTTCTGGTGCCATCTCTTGGATACCAGAGGGTGACTTGTTTACTCCACTTGTTCTTCTGGCAACGCAACATGTGTCCCGTCCAGCCCCATTTCAGATGGTCTATGCGAGAAAGTACATCTGTGACTTTGGTTTTCTTTCTAACCTTGGTGTTCCTTATTTTGTCGCTCAACTTAATACCCAACATGCTTCTCTCCATCGACCTTTGACATTTTGCGATTTTCTCTCTGTGCTTCTCTGTAAGGGACCAGGTTTCACAACCGTATGTTAAGCAAGGAAGGATGCATGTGTTAAATGTTTTTGTTTTTATATGTGTGTTCAAGTCTTTGCTCTTCATCACTTCCTTAAGAGCCCAGTATTTCTTCCATCCTATTGCAATTCTTTTGTTGATCTCTTTCGTCATCATATCAGTTGGTGCTATTACTTGTCCCAGGTACACATATTCCTCAACATATTCAAACTTGTATCCTTCTATTTCTATACTGACTTCGGTACTATTGGTCATCAGTTTTGATTTGCTTGTGTTGATTTCAAGCCCTACTTCTTTGCTCTTGTTGGTAAAGGATTGTATCATTTCTTGGAGTGAGTTTGGATTCTCATCCATCAGAACTAAGTCGTCAGCAAATCTTAGGTGGTTTACTCGATTGCCGTTGATGTTGAGGCCGTAGTGTTCCCAGTCTAGTTGTCTGAAGACCCTTTCAAGCACAGCTGTAAACAGTTTTGGCGACATTGGGTCCCCTTGCCGCACACCCCTATTTATTGGGAATAGGTCGCCTTTAGTCTCTAGTTTTATGCAACTTTTGCTTTTGCTGTATATATTCTTAATTAAGTTAATGTATGTGGTGTTCACTCCTTGCTCCCTAAGGCTTTCCCAGATATGGTCATGGATCAAACTATCAAAGGCCTTAGAATAATCTATGAATACAATGTATAGTGACTTTTGGTATTCGTTGTATTTTTCTATAATTTGCTTAAGGGTGTGAATATGGTCTATTGTGCTATAGCCTTTCCTAAATCCTGCTTGCTCTATGGGCTGGTTCTCATCCAGTATGTTAGTTATTCTTTCCAGAATCACCTTTGCGAATACCTTGTAGATATTTGATATTAAACTTATCGGTCTATAGTTGCCCATGTCGTCTATTGCTCCTTTTTTGTGTAGAAGGACAATGTGCGATTCACCCCACCTCTCTGGAACCACCCCAGTGACCAGGACGTCATTAAATAGCTCGGTTAAAAGTGGACTAATTTCTTCAATTGTGCCTTTCAACAATTCGTTTGAAATGGTGTCAGGACCGGGTGTTTTTTCAAGTTTTTGTGAGTTGATGGCTTTCACTACCTCTGATACTAGAATATGTGGAATATACTCTTCTGCTGACTGCATTCTTCTAGGAGGCATCTTGCTTACTTTGTCCATACCAAAATCCTTGTTAAAATACGAATAGAGGTTTTGGTAGTAGGTTGTCGCTATTCTTTGGATTTCATTTCGTTTTGTGGTACTTCTATGTTTGTTTTTTAGTTTGGGGATCCAGTCTTTGCCCTGTTCTTTAAGTTTCGTGAACGCTTTCTTGCAGGCTCCAGTTTTTTCAATATGATCTTCAAGTGTTTTGTTTCGTCTTCTTTGTCTGTCCTTTCTCATGCTTTCTCTTATTTGTTTGCTTGTGTTTATTATTTCCTTTTGGTTGTCTTTACTCTTCTCCATGGAGATCAGTATCCTTCTTATTTCTAACAATTCTAATGTTCGTTCACTGAACTTTATTTCTTTGGAGTCCTTTTTAATTCTTTTTGTGAGTTCTATAAGTTCTGACTCAAAACATTTGTATTTTTCCACTATATCCATGTCAGAGTCTATAATTTCCAAGAGAGGTTTTGTTGAGGCTTTGGTGTAATGCTTTTCTGTTCTTATAGTAGTGTCTTTCTTTTGTAGATTTTTCCTAGACTTTTTTGGTATGTTGAGATTCAGTTGGCTGCGTACCATACGATGGTTAGTGTTAAAGTTTAAATTTTGGACTATGTGGGTGTCATTAAATAACTTGACTCTGTTGGTTATAATATAGTCTATCTCGTTTTTATATATCCCATCAGGGGAGATCCATGTCCATTTAGTTTTGGGGTTTTTCTTGTACACAGAGTTAAGTAGTGTTAGGTTATTTTCAAGTAGGAAACTGATTAGTCTGAGTCCGTTCGGACTTCTCTTCCCATGCCCAAATCTACCCAGTATAAATTCTTCGCCTGGTTCTCTGACCCCAACTTGGGCATTAAAGTCACCCATAACAACTAAATGGTTTCCAGAGTGTTCTCTCACCGTTTCCGAAATGGTGTTATAGAATTGATCTGCATCCGACTTGGTAGCCTGCTCGGTAGGTGCATAGATTTGTATTATTGTCCAGTCTTTTTTAAAGTTGGGAATGTTAATGTGCAACACTGCTATTCTTTCATTTATTCCTTCGAACGCCTTTATTTTATTCTTAAGTTTTTTTCTTACAAGGAAGCCTACTCCTCTATGGCCGGCGGTTTCGCCTTTGTGGTACATAATATAGTCACTGTGTTCTTCTATTTTTTCTCCTTCTCTCCTCATCTCGCTGATTCCCAATATGTCCCATTTTACGCTACCTAGTGACAGTTCTAGTTCTTGTAGGCTTTCAGGAGTTCGGAGTGTTCTGGCATTTAATGTACACAGGTAAAGAGAGTTGTTTTTGTTTTTCAGATATTTGCATTGGGATTGACTTTTACTTAGGCATTTAGACATTTCCTTGGTTGGAGGGTTTTGGTCAGACTTCTCCGCGGGGACCAGCCGTATTGGAGAGTTTTTGTTGTGACTTGCTTGTTGTGTTGTGTTTTGTTTCCGGTTAATTGTTGAGGTAAGTATTTTTTTTCTGACAAGGAGTATGCTCGCTCTCGCATAAGTTGGAATGCATCTGTTCTTTGGATTTTCTTGGTAGTAATGTTTGTGTTTTCCTTTGGGCTGGGTGTCTCAGAAGCCCTTTTCCTCTTTTCATTCTCACGAAAATTACTTGGTTTTGCTTTGCGTTTTTCCCTGGATTCCTTGGAGTAGTCATTGGTAATGTATGTGTTTTCCCTCATTTTCTTTTTGTTTTTTAGAATTTGAATTTTCTTTAGTAAGGTTGTTGTTGTTAGTAATATAGGTCTTATTTTACCGTTTTCTGTTTTTCTGCCTAGGCGTTGTGCTTTGTTTATTTCACCGCTTTCGAGTGTTACATCCAGGCCCTTGATGATTTCAATTACTAGAGTGTTCAGGTCTTCGTATTTTTCCTCATTTGGTTCTGGGATTCCATGTAGTAGGACGTTATTCTTCCTTCCGTTGGTATCCAGGATTAGAAGTTTCTTATTCAGTTCTTCTACTTCGCGCGTAAGTCTTTCGTTTTCTTGTATTATTGGTTGTATTTTCTCATCTACTCTTTTAAGCACTGTTGCTGTAATGCTTTCTGTTATTTGTATTGTTTGTTTGTTAAGCTGTTCTTTCATTTCGTCTAGTAACAATAACATTTCTCCTGACAACTTCGAAGACATGTTTATGACGTATAGCGATATGCTTTAGTTCACGTTTGCACTGGCGCTGGAACGCGCCTTTAACACGTAATGAACGAAGTTTTAGTGGTCAATGTTGGCAACAAGGATGGAGCGAAGTATACTGGGTGTCAAACTTTCGGACCGCATCAGAAATACCATGCTTCGCTCCAAAACCCAAATAGCTGATGTTGGCCTCACAGCTGCAAGATTAAAGTGGAACTGGGCTGGCCATATGTGCCGTATGCCGGAGGAGCACTGGGCTAAAATAACCACTCAATGGAGCCCAACGGGCAGGAAACGTCTACGCGGCAGGCCCAGAAGGAGATGGCGGGATGAGTTACTCATTTTTAAAGGGTTGGCCTACAACCGCATTAAATCGCGAGATATGGAAGGAGGGAAGGGAGGCCTTTGCCCTGCAGTGGGACAACATAGGCTTTTAATTAATAATTAATTAATACAACATTAATTTGAAACCTTGCTGGCAACATACCATCATAATTTTTCCTTATGATCCACTTCGAACATTTGTCCCGATTTACCCACCCCGTTGGACTGTACCTACTACACTAGCGTGCAAAAGTATGGAATCACTTGCCCACTTTTGATCTGACATAGTTTAAATGAATTTGTATCAATTTAAAGTTAACAATTAAACTTTCAAAATGGTACCTTTTTTACTAGTTATAAAGTACTCAAGGAATCGGACTGAGTGCTAACATACTTTTGAACTCGAGTGTATATTACTCAGGAACCATTACACCTAAGTATTGATAAATAACCTACGATATAGCACCAATTTTCAACTAGAAAAGAGCTGAGCTTTAATCGGCTGTACATTTTCATAAACATACTTCATGGGTAACAATGCTAGTGATAAAATTTTCTATGACACAAAAAAACAACTAAACGAAAGATCATCCGTTTGGGAGCTACAATATCACAGACAGACATGTTAAAAGCCTCGAAACAATCGGGACTTAAAAAGACACTTATTTGTTACTCGATATTTAGGCCCTGAATATGACCGCCATTTTGTTGTTTAGCTTTAAATTTTCTTTGACATGAGTCGAGAAATAGTTAAAAGGTTGTTTTAAAAAAAAAGCTGAAACCCTGCAAATTTCCATTTATTTCACATTTCGATATTTTTTACAGACTTATAGCAAAGTTAGAATTTTGTAGGAAGGTTGGCATCATAATCTATTTATTCTGCCATCATCTTTTTTTAGTCAAACTATTTCATGTTACCTTTAGTAAAAATGTACATAAGACAATAGTTATCCTTTCTATTCAATAATCAATTTTATTTTAAACATTCTTTATGAAAAGAAAAATCAAATGTATTCTGCGTTTATAACAATAATAATAGTAATCGTTTATTTGTCAGAATATTGTTTTAAAGATGTTACATACAATATTATGTTCAGAATATTCTGCTGTTTCCAGCGTACAAATATTTAGAGATAAAATTAACGGTATTTTAACTTAGTATACCTATTTATGAAAATAAGATTATAATTACACAAACAATGACAAGAGATAGGTTTACTGGGAAATACAATTGCAAAGAGTACTCGTATTATTTATAATTTCAATAATGATAAGACATTTAAACAGTTTGTTTAAGTATTTAATAAGAACACGAAGGTGAGACGAAATCTAATTTAAATTTTGAATGAAACTTTTCATTCAAAAAGTCTATTGTTGAATAGTAACATTTATACAAAAGGAAATCAAATATTTTTTTTTTAATGTCATGAAATTTTGACTTCTAAAGCATTAGGTAACTTATTGTAAATACAAATTGCCATACAGTAAATATTATTAGAAAAAATTTTAATTCTTTGTTGAGATACACATAAGTTTTGGATGTTTCGTTATATAATATCCAAATTATGCTAACAAGGAGTTTTGAAAGCAAAGTTAGGTAATACAGTTCAGTTTACGCTACAACTTCAGGAACAATAACAAATATACATAATCTTTGTAATAAATAATCATATTTATTAAAATTTATTTGTCTGGTAACGTTTTTTTTACTAAGGGTTAATTTTTAAATAGGCAGATAACTTTTATCTGAGGAATTAAAATAGCAGTTTGACAGCTTATCTATAGAAAATATGTCAAACCGCTATTTTTATTCCTCAGATAAAAGTTATCTGACTATTCAGAAATCAGCCCTATGTCAAATAAATATTAACAATAATTATTATGTCTTACTTAGGGATGATTTTCAATAAATTGACATAAATTTTCTATAAATAAGCTGTCTAACCGACATTTTTATTCCTCAGATAACTTATCTGACTATTGAAAAATCAAGCCTATGTTAAATAAATATTAACAATAATTATTATGTCTTACTTAGGGCTGATTTTTCAATAAATTGACATAAATTTTCTATAAATAAGCTGTCAAACCGACATTTTTATTCGTCCGATAAAAGTTATTTGACTATTGAAAAATCAGCCCTTAAAACATTAAAATAAATCATTTCTTACTTAGGGTTCACAGCGAGGTTCTAGCGTCTATTGCATAAGGTACAATGCGACAAGTGAATGATGCATACCGTAAGCCAATGCGGCAAAGTAGAATCAAGTCACAATCTTAAAACATATCCTAGTCTGGGTAAAGAAAATTATACGTAAAACAGTATCAATCCTCAAGATATACAAGTACTCGAATAAACAGAGAACTGTGCTATTCTAGACTCTATGATGAGCTCGTCGACAAACCTGTAGCAGATTTTCAACTTTATGGTAAATAACGTAAAGTTGAAAGTCTTCTAGACAAACTAGGACGCAGGTATCAATCGACTACCCTTCACATTACAAATGACCAAGAAAATATATAATTGATGAACAACAAAATAACCATTATATTTGTGGCATTTCTATATGTTTGCTTTTTTAAACGTTTCAGGTTCGTAGTTCGTTCGGCGGCGAGCACTGCAGCTGCTCCGAGTGGCGTCCCGCAAGATACAAATACTTATAAATATTTTTATACAAATTGGTCTAATACTTACAAACTACTCGTATATCTAACTTTTGTACAACCAAGAAAATATCGCACGATGTACTTTTATTTTATTTTATTCAATTGACACAATCATTACACCAAAAGAAGGTGCAGATGGTTCCAGGAGGTGGACCAAAGTTCATACAAAATAAAATAAAATCTTGGCATTTATTAGCCATTATATGTATAAAACCGTCGAAGATTGACAGTTATGATTTGAATAGACTGTCAATTGAATTGCCGAAGCTGATATTGTGTAAAAGGAATGTACTCATTAAAACGAATATTCTTAGAACATGTCAAAAATAAAATAATAAGATTGTATAAAAAAAACGTCAAAGACAAAAGGTACAAATATTTTGTACTGTATCTGGTTTTATTTACATTTTTAGTAGAAATAAGTTTATAAACAACACCAGTTAATACCGGTACCTCGTATTTTTACTTTAACTACTTGAAAAAGACCCTTTTTGTCTGTTTCATAAGGCTCAAATTAGCTAATTATTGTCTAACAATCAAGACGACTGTATAAGAGAAGAGGCGAATATCTGCTGCATGATCTGAGGGAGCGATGCGACGTCCATACACACGTGCGCGTGACCTGCTGGCAGGCGACGTAACAGTCTGCAAAGAAAAATATCGTTATCGGAAAACTCACCTTTTGCTCCCGGATCTGTTTATCGGTTTAAATATAGCATAGGTTTTATCAGTGGCTACTTAGTATATCTTCCCAACAGAATTATGAAATAACTAATGGCCAGTCCTGTGCTTCGCTACGTATGCTGATGATAAACATTATACTTAGTTATTTTCAACACATTTGCTCGTAAAAAGCATTTATACATTGTTCGAAAGTTAAAAATTACGCATCATACAACGGAGCGTGCGGTAAAAAAGTACTCTCACCTAAGTACCTATTTTACCGCACGCTCCGTAGTATAACATAACAATTCCACCAAAGAGTT
The DNA here is from genome assembly GCA_028554685.1 of Agrotis ipsilon. Lineage (NCBI taxonomy): Eukaryota > Metazoa > Arthropoda > Insecta > Lepidoptera > Noctuidae > Agrotis > Agrotis ipsilon. The sequence continues at coordinate 13,820,355 of CM052969.1, read as the reverse complement.
TCACATTATGAGAATAAATAACCTGACTGATCGAACCTCCTTGGAAGCGCTTTTGCTCAACTCACGTTGTCTCACTTTAATACTAAAGAGTAAATGAGATGAAAGATGTAGTTCTAATTTTCACCACGTGCATGTGGCGCCATTTTCAAAGTCGCGCCATTTTCATATTAGGAACTTCAAAAATTGTTGCGACTAATCTTAGTTCGAGCGAGGAATCTGATATTAATATGGAAAAATGTGTTGAAAAACATTGTATGACACACGTGCAGAAATTGGTTTTTACAAACTCGTGACTGCGGTACGCCCTCGCCTTCGCTCGGGCGTACGTTCGTCTACTCGTTTGTAAAAACCAACTTACCGCACTCAAGGAGTTTAAGATATAGGGAGCGCGTTCTTCCTACTAGAAAAACGAGCCCAAATCGGTGACCTTGGAATGAATGAAAGGCACACAGCTCTGCGTTCTGTTTCTTTCTAATAGAGTGTCCATGATACAATACTTTGAGGATAATATTAATAATATAGTGTTACAGAAAGTACTTATAATATTACGACTGAGTGAACTGTTTTTGATGATTCTTTTTTTGTTGTATGAAATATAACTGTCATTTGGTATCATTTCAATTAATATTGAACCAAACGTTCAATAGTTTTTGTTGACTGAGCATTTCTTACTGTGTACTTGTTGACTTGGATGATGTTTTACCGGTATTATGGATAACGTATTTGACAAGAATTGGGGTTGAATATTTGAACTAAATATGGTAAAATAAAAGTTTAAAAAAAGTAAAAAAACCGCCTTCGAAAACCACCACAAAAAAGTTTTAAGGGGAATGCTCCAACCAGCTAAGGGGAATGCTCCAACCAGCCCACAAAATTTCAAAATTTAAAAGAACATTTTTTTCTTAATAATTATAACCAACAAAATCAACAATACAACGCTCTAAGTTCATTTTTTTTGTTCCTGCGCCGAGCCGAGTTCATAAAGAACTCGGAGGGTTGTATTAGTAATTTTGATGATTATAATTCCGTAACTAGATACGTCTTACAGCCGCGAATAATATTTTACGTAACACACAACCTAGCACTGGCCTGCAAATTGCAAAAAACGCAAGAAAATTTAAACGCGGGTTGATAGAAGCTTTCACCTTAAACAACTTATCTTTAGAAAGTCAGTGGCCAAACCTGGCTAAGTGCGAGTCGAACACGCGCACGACGGGTTCCTTAGTATTATCTATGTAAACGGCAAAAAATTATGTATAATTTTGTTTTTTTTCATTGAATGAAAGGTAAATTGCAGTTTTCGATTTATGACGTATTAAAAACTACTTACTGGGTCTCATCACCTCGCTCAAACTAATTTTCTGAAGAAGTTTACATGTTATATTGATAACACAGTTTACATGACAGATTCGAGTAGGTTCACTTGCTGTAGTACTTTTTACCAATAGAATATTACTCTTCCGCTATTGTAATAAGGTTGAAAGGTTGATGTGCTGGCGTTTGTACATAATATATTTTTTTTAGTTTTATCATTCTATAATTTTAGAAAATGCAGGAGCCACTCTTCGTCGAATTATCATACTATTTATTTTATAACTAAGACCAATTTAAAAATTAATCAAAATTAGAAACTCGTAAAGTAGATATTATATATATATACATTAAAAATAATTAAAATCAACTGTCACATTATCTAAACGTAAAACGGAACAACCTAGCACACCTAACTTAGATTATAAACCTGAAATTATTTTTCTTTAAAGAGGATTAATCTCGGAAACCAGTTTATATTGGTCACCCTACAAACGTCACCAATGATTTGAATTTGACAACATCATAATGTTGCCATCTTAAACGTTAAATACACCTCCTAGTTTTTTGGGAAAAATTATTGGATTTTTGTGTTCTTTTTTTTTGGTTTTCTTAAAAATATGAGTAATTAAAATACATTACAGAATACAAAAACTATCATAAGCTGTAAAAAATGTAAAATAATTGTACCAATATGCATCTAAAAAAAACTTTAACTCAAAAAGTTTCAAAATATTGGTAAAGTTTTTTATTTTGTGTAAACACTTATCAATGCCAGAAAGAGAAAAAACTCCTAGCTGTGTGCCTCTCTTGCTTAAAAACTAAGGCACGGTTTTAATTTTAGAAGTACTCACTCCTTAAACTCCTTGACCGCACTAGTATCATAATAGTTAGTTAATAGTTATTTATATTAATATGGATAAATGTGTTGAAAAACATTGTATGACACACGTGCAAAAATTGGTTTTTACAAACGAGTAGACGAATGTAAGCCTGAAACGAAATTGAGGGCTTACCATAGTCACGAGTTTGTAAATACCAATTTCTGCACGTGTGTCATACAATATTTTTCAACACATTTTTCCAACAGTGAGAAAGTCGCAACCATTTTTGAAGTTTCTAATATGAAAATGGCGTCAATTTGCAAATGGCGCCACATGCACGTGGTGAAAATTAGAACTACTTCTTTTGTCTCATATACTCTTTAGTATTAAAGTGAGACAACGTATTGAGCAAAAGCGCTTCCAGGGAGGTTCGATAAGTCAGGTTGTTTATTCTCATAATGTGAAACTCTTAGGTGGAAATCTTTTAATTATTTTCTTGGAAATTAAAAAAAAACCGTAAATAAAACGCACGGTACTATACAACAGGGTGTGCGGTAAAATAGGTACTTAGGTGAAAGTACCTATTTTACCGCACGTTCCGTTGTATGGTGCGTAATTTTTAACTTTTGAACGATGTAAACAGGCTTTTTAAATGCATTTTTCGAGCCAATGTGTTAAAAAAATGTTAACTTACGAGTTAGCTTCGTCACCCAAGCTGCCGATGAATATAACGTGCGCTTGTACTCGGGGGTCCGATGTCAGTATCGTGCCGAGCTCTTCAGGCTGGATGCCGTATCTGTAACAGTACATTGTTAACCGAGGGGCGAAAGTTACTTATTTCAGTCCCGAGACGGGGTTTGGCACCCGTAACGTAGTGAGGGCCCAAATAGTTCGAGGGAGGTATTCCACGAATGGCACCCGAACTACAGACACCTTATCCTTTCCACATAAGGTTCCTGTCAAAATAATTCGCAGGTGTCAGTTGCCATATATGTGGATTGTGGAATACTTCGTTCGAGGGACTAAATAAGTAATTTACCCGAGATAAAGACTGTGCATTTCATTACGAATACGAGGAAAGTAAAAATACATTTTATTAGCTCAAGAAAAAATGAGTGTTGATCGGGTTGTCGCCTTCCTATATACAGGGTGAATTTTTCAACTGGGCGTGGATGGCTATTTTCGAAACTATGATGACGCTTACAGGCATGTAATGACCTACTTTTAGAGTATGAGTAATGAAAAAGAAATAAAATGCATTATGCTTGGTATACAAGACCACAATAGGCGCGGACTTGCGAGCGGCGAATAATGGGGGACTCGCTGTCCAACCATGGACCGTGCCCAGGTCTTTGGCGCGTTGTGTTCCACGCGTGCCCCAAAAAGTGACAGCATTATGACGGGGCCCCTCTGTGGAGGGCCAAAGCCTGCTGGGGTCGCGGGACTAACGAATTACCGTTACCCCGGAACGTAAAACGCTTGGTATTCGAAAAAGAAGAGGTGGGCTGAGTGAAGATAAAAATGTTGATATTATAACAAAATTATAATTGTCTATGTACCTAAGCTATGGTTAGCTTATTAAATGTTAGTATATTTTAACTGCCAAACTGCGTATCATTTATCAGGTTATGGGCCCAGTTAAAAAATTTGTTAAATATACTCAAAGACGTAGTACTGTTTGGTTTCCGTAAAAATGTCGACGAACTATATCGCTATATATAAATTAAAAGGGCGAGAAAACTACGAGGATTGGTGTTTTGCGGTACAAAATGTGTTGGTGCTTGAAGGCATGGCGTCTGCTATTACAGAAAAATTACCAGATTCGCCTACAAATGCGCAAACCAGTGAAGACGCTAAAGCGAAGGCGAAATTAGTATTGACGATCGACCCATCTCTTTATGTACATATAAAGAACGCTGCAACAACATACGACTTGTGATGCAAGCTGAAGAATATGTTCGATGATGCCGGCTACACGCGTAAGATAGGGCTCTTACGCAAGCTCATCAACATTCGGCTGGAGAATTGTGACTCTATGACCCAGTATGTAACTCAGATTGTAGAAACAGGCCAGCGACTTCAAGGCACGGGTTTCAGCATTACTGATGAGTGGATTGGAGCATTAATGTTAGCAGGATTACCTGAAAAATATGGACCAATGCTAATGGCCATAGAACATTCGGGCATCGATATCAGTTCAGATGTCATAAAAACGAAGTTGATGGATATGTGTAGTGATGTTGGTACGGTTTCTGGTTCCGAGAGTGGAAATGCTTTTGTTGCGAGATCGAAAGGACCACAGAGGTCGAATTACAGCAGCACGAAAAAAGAAAAAAGTCAACCTAGTGAACCGTCAAAAGATTTGAAAGCTGCCAAAATAATTAAATGTTACAGATGTAAACAAACCGGTCATTATAAAAATCAATGTCCTAACAATGAAATAGGCAATAGAAAGCAATCAAATGCTTTTAGTGCTATTTTTATGACTGGAAATTTCAGTAGCAATTATTGGTATATTGACAGCGGGGCCAGCAAACACATGACAGCGAAACAAGAATACGTCGAGAATCCATCATACGAGCATGAAACCAAAGAAATAATTGTGGCAAACCAAACGTGTGTTCCAGTGCTGTGTTCTGGTGATGTTAACATCGTTACAGTTGTGAATGGTGTAGAATATGACATCAAAGTTTCAGATGTACTGTGCATACCACAATTAACAACCAACTTGCTTTCCGTGAGCCAGTTGATAAAAAATGGCAACAATGTATCTTTCAAAGAAAACGTTTGCTACATTTATAATCGACAGAAGGAGCTTGTCGGAATGGCAGAATCAGTAGAAGGTGTGTACAGATTAAGTACTAAGAAAATTGAAATTGCAGCAGCGGCTATAACTTCCAGTTTAACCTGGCATCGACGTTTGGGGCACATTAACAGTGCTAGTTTAAATAAAATGAAGAATGGAGCTGCAGAGGGTGTGTCATACCAAGATACAGCAAACATAGATAAATCTAAGTGCACTATTTGCTGCGAGGGTAAGCAGGCTAGGCAACCTTTCCAGCAGAGTGTCACTAAAACTAATGATGTTTTGGAAGTGATTCACTCAGACGTGTGTGGTCCCATGGAAAATTTGTCTATTGGAGGATCTAGATATTATGTTTTGTTTGTGGATGACTACAGCAGAATGGCTTTCATTTATTTCATGAGAACAAAGAATGAGGTTTTTAAGTTTTTCAGAGAATTCCAATCCATGGTTGAAAAACAGAAAGACAGGAAAATTAAGGTTTTAAGGACAGACAATGGCGGTGAGTTCTGCAGTCAAGAATTTTTTAAAGGATCAAGGAATAATACATCAGAAAACTAATGTTTACACTCCTCAACAAAATGGTTTGAGTGAAAGGATGAACAGATCATTAGTAGAAAAAGCTAGATGTTTGATCTTTGACGCAGGTTTACACAAAAAGTTCTGGGCAGAGGCCGTCAATACCGCAGTTTATTTGAGAAACAGATCAGTGGTTACTGGATTAAATGATAAGTCTCCATACGAAGTCTGGACAGGAAAGAAGCCTGATTTAAGCCATATCCGAATCTTTGGAAGTAAGGTAATGATGCACATTCCAAAAGAGAAACGCTTAATGTGGGATAGGAAGGCTAAGGAACTTGTGTTAGTTGGATATGCTGATAATGTCAAGGGTTATAGGGTTTATGATCCAGAGAATAACTCAGTGATGACAAGCAGAGATATCATCATAATGGAAACTCCAACTGAAAACACAGTAAATATTCCTGTTGAATGCAAAGCTGACAAAAACAAACTGGAAGATAAAGAACTTACATATTCAGATATAGAAACTGATGTTGAATATGAAGATAAAGACACTACATAAATATGTTCCAGAAGCTTCTTCGGTGAGTACTTCTGATGATAGTTCCTTTGACACAGCATCGGAACCAGATATTTCACCAGTGAATTTAGATAATCAAGAAAGTTTGTCCAAGCGAGTAAGAAAAAAACCTGATCGTTATGGCTATAATAATTTATGTATTACAGAGCTCGAAGATTACAGTGATAAGGATGTAACACTTGAGGATGCTCTACATGGATCAGAGAGTAAATTTTGGAGAGCAAGCATGGAGGATGAATTGGAATCATTTAGGAAGAATGATGCTTGGGAATTAGTGGATCGACCTCAAGGCTCGACTATAGTGCAGTGTAAGTGGGTATTTAAGAAGAAGTACGATAGTGAGAATAATGTAAGATACCGGGCGAGGCTAGTAGCAAAAGGTTTCTCGCAAAAAGCTGGTGTAGATTTTCATGAAACTTTTTCTCCTGTACTTAGATATTCAACATTGAGGTTACTTTTTTCTTTAGCAGTTCAATACAGTTCAAATAAGGCATTTGAATCACCTATCGATTGACATATTTATGAGCTGTGAAAACGCGAATCTCTAATAAAACGTACGACATTAGGAAACTGTGACGTCACTGATTACATAACTCAATGATATTACTGTTTATTGATTTCGAAGCTATAAAAAAATCTAATTAGTTTTTGGTTTTAAGTCATTTCACAAGGTAGCAAGAACTGGATCAAAGCAGCCGGTGATCGAGTGAAATGCTGGCGAATGAAGAGGCTTATGTCCAACAGTGGCCTTCTATAGCCTGATGATGAGTGTCAAAAAACGCAGTAGAAGGTTTATTTATTTATTTTTTATTGTGCACAAAAAGTTACAATAAAAGCAAATTATACATTAAGTTCACAAAGGTGAGCTTATCTCTTTAAAGAGATCTCTTCCAGCCAACCCGTAAAACTAATAACGAGATAACCAATACGGGGACAAGAAGATTGTATACACAAATAATTAGGTACATATTATATACATATTTAATTAAAGGTTTTGACTTTTCAAGTGTTTTTTATTATATAAATATAACAATCCCTATTAGCAACACTATCAAATGTTTTATAATACAGGATATAATTTTATTCCAAAATCAGCTGGTTCGATTCTGGGCAGGATCATTGGTTTTTCTAAAATCCAATGATGCATCTTTAGTTTTCGTCAAAATCGGTTTCGATACTCTTTTTGGTGTTTTTCGATATTCCGCATAGTTTTGGACTTAGCCATCCACGCCCAGTTGGAAAATTCACCCTGCATAACACATAGTAGGAATACTGACCGTCTAAGGTTGGCGTCAGACAGTATGAGCACGATGGCCTCGTCTGCGTCCTCGCGGGCGATGCTGGAGATGGCGTGCGCGGCCGCGGGCAGCGTGTTGTCGCCCGACCAGCAGAACTGCGCGTGCGCATGCATCGTGCGGATGATCTGCGCAAAAGGGATTTCGTTTAAAATAAGTAGCTCATATAATAACCATCCATAATCACATGTATCGGGCATTAATGGTGGCTCGACGTCCGATCAAGGACTACGCCAGGTTTTAAGTGCGCTTCAATAAGCTGTCAGCAAACTGACGGGGTCCTCATATGGTCAAACGCTTGCTGGTGCCACGATAATGTCTAAGCAGGGTACTGTTATAGTTTGACAGTCTCTTCCGCTCCACCCAAGGCTTCTTTTAATGACTTTATCATTCAAAAACAAAGGATGCAACCCTTTATCTTATCAATGCACTAAAATGAAAACCAGTCCATTGGTTCAGGAGTGAAGGAATAGTAAACAGCGGGCGGGTAAACAGTGGGCTGCAGCTGAAAATCAGCGTCAGGTGGCAAACTTTGTGTTGCCATAGCCTATGCTGAGCTGAGGCCCTTTGGCATAATATTGTTAAGTTTTTTTTTATATCCCCCGTTTTTACCATCTACTCTCTCTTTATATATTTTTTTTGTAATGTTCAGTTTTAAGTTTGTGCTAATAAACACAATTTTCTTTCTTTCTTTCAAACATACCTTTAGCCTTTCCTTTTCGTTCTCGGGAGGCTGGTCTACCCGCACCAGCTCGAGTGCATGCTCCTCTCCTGAGTGTCCCAGCATGTCGTACCGGATGCGCGCCTCGTAGCCTTTCAGAGCCTCCGTCAGAAGCACCACGGCCTCCATCGAACGTTCCAGTCGACCATCGTATGAGTTGAATCTGGGGATGAGAAAATTAAATGTCGTAAGGTCATTCGGGCGATGCTGAAAAACTTCGCTAATGCCGAAAACTACAATTTTTTTTTTATGTTAGATGGGTTTGCTCTTGACCTTAGTCTAGGTCAGGAATGACTAAGAAAAGGTCGATGATGGAGCGAGCTTACCCAGAAGAAGCCTGTTCACTCTAACTTTGAAGATATTAGGGTTGTATGCGTTCGGAAACACAGACGCAGGCAGAGAGTTCCACTCCTTCCTTCCTTCTACTAATGATGTGGATCTCGCCCAACCATAAGATTATATTTTAGCGATCCATAAAGATACAGCTAAGTTATCACCTGTACATACTGCCGGATACGTCCACTACCAGTCGCAGTCGCTTGGGCTTGTCTGGTGGCGCGCCGGGCGGTGGCTCCTGCTCTGTACGACGTCGGTAGATAGAGCGCTCACCAGCTAGACCTGTCACACAAGAATTTTCAATTTTAACCGCACGTTAAATACGCGGATTAAGGAAGCGGCGACCACCTTCTTCGAAGCAATCATGCTATCGAAGGAGAGGCGGGACGCGTGAAGGAAAGGACAGCGTGCAACTCAGCCGCCGCGGGAGACGGCTAAGGAGGTCGCGGGACGATTTCCGGCCATCGTCTGCATGCCCATGCGGACGGCGAGTAATGAGTGACTTGACTTATGTCAAACCAGACAGCACGTCGACCCGGGCGCCTCAAAGAGCTGTCAGCAATCTGACGGCTGACGACTGATCCCCTTATAAGGCCAAAGCCTGACGGGGTCGTAGGACTGTTTTATCAAGTAATTATGAATTTTAGTAAGTACGTCTGATAGTCCCTTCCGTCCCGCCTTGGGTGTGAGGCCTCAGTTGATGATTTTAACACGTACAATAAAAACCAAAGTGCTTATTCAAAAAACCGAAGAATTCACAGTTGGCATGCTAGCTACTTCTCTCAAAGCGGTGAAGGAAAACATCGTGAGGAAACCGGCATGTCCTAAAACCAAAAATTCGAAGAAATGTGACATCTACCAACCCGCACTGTTCCCGCGTGGTGGATTATGGCCCACTCCATGTCCTAAAACCAAAAACACGAAGACATGTGACATCTACCAACCCGCACTGGTCCCGCGTGGTGGATTAAGGCCCACTCCCTCTCACAGAGAGGAGGCCTGTGTCCCTGTTGTGGGAACATTATAAGCTGGTGATGATGCTAGCTACTATACAAAGTTTGGATAGCATACCTTCAATAATCTTGCCGTCATCAAGTTCCCCGCTGGTCTGGTGTCTACTCCAGTGTCGTTCTTTCTTCTTCGCTTGCAGTTCAGCAAGTACCCCACGTAAAGCACCTATCTGTCAAATTATTTCTTGATGTGTAACATTTTTTTTTTTAAGAAGTCAGATGTCACATGATATGTGACTACTGTAATCCTATAATCTAGCGGTTAAGATGCTCAAATCTTAACTAAAATGCTTAACAGACAACAGTTAAAGATGCGATTCCTCGTGCTTCAGAAATAATACGAAGCTAGGGCCGCGGGACTGACTTATCATCTAACCTGACCCTGGAACGTAAAGGCATATAAAAGGAACATTTTACTCTGTACGATTCTGACAGTGCCTCTCGCTCCGACCAGGGTGAGAGAGCCTCATACGATGAATTTAAACACGTAAAAAAGAATACTTTTTTTGTGATTCTGTTAAGTCACATATAAAAAAATGCCCAGACTTGGAATAGCCCTCTAGGCAAGGGCCTGACGACTTTTAAATAATTAATGAATAATGACTAATAATAATTACTAATGAATAATTGCGTCACCTGTTGCTGCACGGCTCTATGGAACTGACCATAGAGCTTAGCGTCGAACTCGCTCATGTTGATCTCCTTGAGACGCTCCTCGAAAGCCTTCCGGTTCATCTCCCGCGCAGCTTTCTTTACGTGTTCTGGAACGTCGTCTTTTTCAGCTTGTGAAAGCTAGAAAAATATTATGGTTTAGTCGTAGCCGTTACGGCCCAGCCGATTTTGAGTTTTAACGAGACTAAAGAACACAAAGGCGATATATTACTAGACTCCTAATAACAGGCGACCGATGTCTGCCAACACATAAGACAAAAAAGTCTAATATCAGTCTTATTTCGACCACTCCTGTGAGCCGTAAACATACCTTGAGACAGAACAGACCTTGAGTTAGCCAATCACAAAGCAGTACCCCGTCCCCCTCGCTTACGTAGTACCTCAGCGAGTTGACAGAATAGTTTTTGTTCCTTAGATCGTGCATGCGGAGTCTAGTAATATATCGTCGTAGAACGAACAGAATTTGATTTTATTTATAGAAGAAGATGATGCATGCAATAGTTGTTTAGAAACGATTGCTTTTTTCACATAAAGTAAATAGAAAGATATAAAACAGTCGAACGAAGTAAGTTTAACGTTATAACGCCCCCATTAACCTTTGGATGATACCTACCAACACCCACTAGGGGGCAGCACCACGACGAAGGATGTCGCAAGACGGTCTCCGGCCACCGTAGGCGTGGGCTTGCGGGCGGCGAGTAATGGGCGACTCGCTACCCGACCATGGACCATACCCAGGTCGACGGAGCGTTGTGTTCCACGCGCGCCTCACAGAGTGTCAGCACAATGACGGGACCCCATAAAGGGTCAAAGTCTGCCGGGGTCGCGGGTTTAACAAATTACCGTAATCCCGGACCGTAAAAGGCTATTGCAGGACACCGCGATTTTAGTCAGTACAAGTCTGACAGTCCCTCCCTCCCTGCTCTGGGAGGACCCATTTGATTTTACCACGATGAAAAAAGGGGGGCAGTAACGCCCCTGTAGAAAAACTATGCTAATGTAACTTTTGGACCTACGTCTACGTCACCCTTTAGTGATGCGTGGCTTACCTGATGTACATCATGTCCCTTGTCCAGCCTGTAAGGGCCGCCCTTCCCGCCCAGGCCGGCCGTGTCCCGCCCGCCAGTGCCGCCCGCCCACGTGTTGCCACCCACGTGGGGCTCGTTCTTAGGATCCTCCTTGCCGTGTTTAGGAGAGGATGTGTCTTTACTGGAATTTAGATGTAGGACTTGATGAGGATTTACATTAAACTTATTTAAGATGTTGATAAGCACTGTAACATTACGGCACATTGTATGTCTAAAAGCTTTCCATACAAAACTGACAACCGTGCGCACGCGCAGGTTGAACAGTGACTTAATTTTTTAAGGAAAAATTAAATACCACTCAACACTCTAGAAAGTTTATTTTTTTTTGTCAATGGTAATGCGTATGTAGTACAACTTTCGTAACATACTAATTACTTTCAACTAAGTTATGACCGCGGCTTAGCCCACGTTGTATCCGTTAATTTATCGCACGGGATCGTACTACTCGGATAAAAAAAAACCATATTATGTTATTACAAAATAAAATGTATCTCTCTGTGCCACATTTCATCCATATAGTTCGATTAAGCAGTGATTTAATTATAAATTTTAAGTAAGATTTCAGCAATGCGCCAAAAAAGTCTTTTGTCTATGTCACTCACCCACTATGCCTGTCTATGGTCATCTGTATCTTCTTGAGGGCCTCCTTGGATCGTCCGTCGAGCACGCCCTCTATGGGCAGCCCGCTGGCGTGCAACACTTCCAGCAGAGTGTCCGCCAGGTCCTTGCTGTAGCGGTCGAAGTCGAACACGTTGCCGATGGCCGTCGCTAAGTCTTCGTTGGGATATTTCTAGTAATAAAAAACAACTTTTTTTTAAAAGGGAACGACTTCAAAACCGAACACAAAAAAAAAGTTAAAAATAACTTTTCTTTCGGAAGCGTAGCCATAGTCAATGAAAAAATAAAAACAAAGCTACAGAGCCTTCCACCACCGGCTTAAATAAATTGATTTTTGTTGAGATAATATTCAAGACCAAAAATATAACCAACATTTTGTTAAAATACACATTTCAATTTCACAAAATGCTTTCAAAAAATAATTAGTCAATGTACTTAACACCTAACTTTGTATAACTGTATAATGTTAAAATTAGCCGCGAGTGCGAATCAAACTCGCAACACGCAGCCTAGCAATGTAACGCTGCGTTTTTTCCTCTTACTTATAACGACAGCAAAAATTCGTAAAGAGGGATGGATATTTTTTACTATTTCCACAAAACTACTGAGCGGATTTGGGTGGAATTTGTAACCTGGATATAATCAGGCCATTTTTATATAGATTTTATGTTCTCGTGGGATAATTTACGGACGATGGCAATAGCTATAAAATAACAACATGAACTTACCTGTAAATGTTTAACAATATTGACGAGTTCCCTGGTGGAGTAAGGGTACGTGAGTTGTCCCTGATCCGCCTTATCCCTGAGTATCGCGAACGCTTGCACCAGTTTCTTCATCACGTCTTGTGGTACATCCGGCCCGTATGAACGAAGGAGTTCCATCTCGGACTCTATGGAGGGATTGTCTACGGCGTGGCAGGAGAACAGGTCACCTGTGTATGGAAGGGCAGTGTGTAGTTTGCAGTATACGTATACAATCAAATTATATCAGCTAAAGGTGCTCACACACAGCAGTTATATAACGCTAGAGACTGACTTTTTTAAACAAATTATAACAAAAGTTAGTAATTGTTACAAATTATAATAAATTGTTATTGATGTTAAACAACTGCATTTAACAAAACTTTTTACAACTGATTACAATATGATATAACAAAATATAACTTTTGTTGTATAACATCATCAGAGCCCCAGCAGGACGTTACCGGAAGGGCGCGCCACCTTCCTCGAAAGACAAACCAAAACTGATTGAACATAATGTTATACGATGTTATATACAACGAGTTCAACCAATGTGGGACCATTTATAACATATAACATTTCTTAACATGTTGTAGAGTATTATTACACGCGATTATAAATGTTATCGTGTTACAAAATGTTGTATAACGTTATATAATTGCTGTGTGGGAGCACCTTAAGAAAACTCTGCAGATGTGATCAATACATAATTTTAGTCTTTAAAATTAATACTACTGGGAAATAAGCTTATTTGCTGTGAGAAGGAGAAGGCCGTAATCCACCAACCCGAATATAGAGCGTGGTTTGGTAGATGTGAAATATCTTTGTTAATGTTTTTCTAGTCGATGAAAATTAAATGACTCCTCCCATTTTGGGTGAGGCTATCAAGATACGTATTGACTAAAAACCAACCTGTTAAAATCTTAATACGTAAACCTAAAACATGCTGTCATCTACACCGATGATATCTTTAAAGATCAACAGCCTTATATAAGAACGTAAACATCTGTTGAACAGGACTTGTCTAAAAATAGTGTAACTGCAAAACGACCCTTATATCAACCTGAAATGCTGTTTTTACGTTGACAGTTCATTTAGACAAGTGTTCAATAAATGTTTATCTTTCTTTGGTAAGACGGCAATATAGTTTTATGAAATAAAAATAATAACCTACCCAATGACGCAAAGAAATCATTCCCTAAGAACGGGAAGCCAGGTCGATTCGCCAGCACAATCATTCTAAAATCATCATGCACGGGTATGAAGCTAGATACATCGCCTCCAGAACTTTCGAGCATATGCTTAGGCACTATTCTCCGACCATCACTGAGGATCATTTCACCATTTTCTACAAGAGTCTTAAGTATACAGGTCACATGTGTGGGGGCCTTATCAGCCTCATCGACGACCAAAACATGACCGTATTTCACTGCTTTTACTAAAGGAGAATCTTCGTAAACCACTACACCATCTTTAACAGTAGGTTGCACAGTCAAAGACTGCACTGTGGTGTCTCTATGCAGCTGTATGTACTCTCTAGGACGGTTTAATAACTGTAGAAGTCTGTCGGCAATCTTGTTCTTGCCGACGCCTTGGTTACCGACTAATAACAAGTGGTTGCCAAGCAAAAAGTCCTGCAGCAACCATTCAAGCAACCGCATATGTTGAGGGACATCGTAGAACAAAATGTCAGGTACTTTGGTTAATGCGTCAGTTTTGAAGATCGCCGCGCTTGTGTTACCGATGGTCAAAACGTTATTTTTAACTGAACATTTGACTTTGGCTTCCGAAGGATTGTTTCCGAAGATCCCGAAGCGTCTCGGTGGGTCAATGCCTAACCTTTGCGAAGCGCCATCTAGCGCTCTTCTAGCTAAGTTAGGCAGGAATTTAGCCAAAAACGTTTGTTGTACAGTCTCGTAGGCAGAGTCTGTTGGGTACTTGGCCATTCTGCTGGCGATCCTGAGGAGTTGCCGAGTGGAGAGAGAGGAAGACAGGTTCTTTAGAGTACTGTCTTCTGATTTTCTTAATTCGTCTGCAAGGTTTATGATAGAGCGAAGTGGTTCAGATATTTCACCGTACTGAAAGCAAATATAATAATGACAATGATACAACGAAGTCAGTAAGAGTGATAATATTTAATAATTGTTCAGTGCAAGAGGGGGAGGTAACTGTTATACGAATAGCAACATCCCTTTTTTACAAAAGTTACTCACCAAGCTGTTAATGATGAATATCTCCTCAGCCTTGCTCAAGTTCCTCATTTCGTGGAAGATGAAGAGGCTCAGTATCTCAGGAGATAGCCATTGCTGTCCGCGACCGAGCACTGGGGGCTCTGCTAGTGCTACGATCCTGAAAAAGAAAGTTTATCGTTTTTTTTTTACGTTGTCACACACTAGTAACTTTTTCTGTATCGAGAATGTGCTTGCAGTCATTTAAATTTACATACACGAACAACCAGAGCTGAAACACTAGGACACAGTGCCGAAATGTCTTCGATTTGTAGTTCTAGCTCATGCTGATTTCCTCATGATGTTTTCCTTCACTGTTTTGCAAGCATTCACAATACAAAGTAAAGCGCCTGATTGGGTAACCACCATCTCCCAAAAAAGTTTGCTTGCTTAAGTTTGTAAGAATTTAAAAACAAAAAACAAAGGTGTATGATGCAAATACCTGAAAGCCGGGTGTATCTTCTTAACTCCATTCTTCAGGAGCTGTTCCTCCGTGACCCCTGACCTCAGCAGCTCGTCGTATCGGTCGTGTCGCAACAGTCGCGTGCCGTCGTGCAATTGCAACTCCCTGTCGTGGACCAACCTGAAATGGAGAAATAAATTATACATAAACTGACCAGTTTATTCCAGTTAAATGTCTTTATTCAGAGTAGAAAAAAACTACAAAACTGCAACTGTTCTCATTTATACATACACCTTTCACCCCATCTACGTTCGTACATCTACTCATACAAGCACGTCGGTTGTTATTAGGCATAATTATATTTACCCGGGTCAACGGCGCGTCGTGTCCCACGCGCCTCAGCAAATGACGGGGCCCCCTCAAAGAGGGCCAAAGCCTGCCGGGGTCGCGGGACTTATTTCCATCACCGTGACCCCGGAACATAAAGGGCTATTGAAGGACACCGTGGATTTTAGTCAATACAAGTCTGACAGTCCCTCCCGCCCTGCCCGGGGTGGGAGGACTCATTTGATGATTTTAACACGCAAAAAAAAAGGCATATATTTAGAAGGCTCGAGGATGGAGTCCCGTCCGGCGGGGCTCCTATTTCCGTCTGCAAAGTTTAATTGAACTTAAAATGAATAGCACGACGGGACAGATACAGCTGCGAATACTACGCAACCGACTTCATTGAAGAATCCCACCAATAAGGCGATAAAGAGAACTCATCACATCAGGTAGGTTTCTTTTTAATTTTAAAAGCTGTCCCTCACTTTGGAATTCTCATATATCGTAAGTGCGACAATAAATATAAACATTAAACTTTAAATACACAAACAGCCAATCCAGGCACAACTACCTAAAGACCATAAAACTATTTGTTTTTTGCGGAATCGAACCAAACAGCCCTGCAATAACCATCTTATAACTTACCTATGCAAAACAGCCAGTGTACTAGCGTGTATTCTATGCAGTCCATCCAAGACAGCCATATGCCCCTTCAAAGCTGCTTCAACCAACGCCGAGTTCCTCCACACAGTGTCTCCATTGTCCAAGGTAGTTCGCTGCTGAACCAAATCTCTGGCTGTCATGTCTTGATACAGGACTATAGGCTCTATTGTATAGCCAAGTAAGGATGATAGTTGTGAAACTAGCAGGCTTTTCCCGCAACCTTTTGGACCTGTGGAAAGATTGTGAAATGTTTTTGAGTCCTTTTGCGTTTCAACTAAGAATAGGACAGCCTTGACGCCATAATCATGACTTCAAGGTCGTCTTATTCGGTATATAGAGTATGGCCAATATCGTCAATTTATTTGCTTGATTTTTTAGACCAAGTTTATTGACTCATGGATTTAAGAAACAAATTCTACATACCAATGATACAAAAGTCTCCCACACTATGACTCAGCAACAATTCATTCAGCAGTTCACTCTGGTACTCCGTCTTCACGACCTTCCTATCTTCAACTCCCTGCTGTCTACCACCATAAGGCACGCTAAATTGAGACTTAGCACCATCGATTTCCATAGACACCAAGGCTTGGTTTCCCTCGATTTTGACGTCTTGAAGCGATATATTCCAGTTCCTTCCAGTGTTTATTTTCAGGTTATGGAGAACTGCTTCCACATTCTTCACGTGTTCTCTGGTGAGGAAGGAATGGTAAGGGTAGAGGAGGTAGATTAGTTTATGTATTGGGATATTTGGGTTTCGTTCCTGAAAATTAAATAATCTATTATTAGTACCACTGGCTACTATTTAGCACCACGGGCCAAGATCACCAGGTTTGAAAAGGCCATAATATTAATAGCGTCAATCGTATTTTGCATATGATTTTCTATATATTTTACTATAAAATGTTTCTACGAGACTATTCCGTTCTAAGAATTTTATCATAATTCATGATGGGACTCTGCTAAAGTGGCCTTATTAGCCCCTCATCAGAATTCTATGCCTTACTTTGGAAACTTTGACTCTTAAATAAATGACTTAGTGGTCAGATTCATCAGTTGAAGCCAAATACGGAACACTTCCGCTTCCCAGAGGAACAATTCTATTGTGATTAATAAGTAGCGGATCCTGTGTCAGAATACTAGCTTTTATTGCATGGACTCTTTCTATCAGGAGACTTAATAATTGATAAAAAGTACACCATCTTGGGCGGTAGGGGTCAGAACCAGGGGTCGCGGGACTTATACGATCACCGTGAGCCGGAACATAAAGGGCTATTGAAGGACACCGTGGATTTTAGTCAGTACAAGTCTGATAGTAAGGGGGTGGGAGGCCTCATCTGATGATTTTACCACGTAAAAGGGTCAGAACCAAAAAAAAACTTGTGCCTGTTACAATTGTTTGGGCTGTATCAGTTATATTGTATGTTTTTGTCAAATAAATAAAAGTTCAAGGAAGTTCGGTATCAGAATTATCGCAAAATATGCATACAATCACAAATCTCAAAATCAAGATAACCATACAACAGAATTCCCCTCCATTTAATTTGACATCGGAGCTCGTTTGACCTTGGGGGTCTCCGTGATACGCACGCGATATCATCATCAGGGTAACTTATACCCAAGGTCAAGATGGGTGTTCAATTGTTCATGCTTGTACTTTTGTAAGTTTTCGATGTCACCTGGTTCGTTAAAAAAGGGTTTTGCATTTTTTGTGGCGGCGAAACAAACGGTTGTTGGGAGTTGAATTTATTAATGGCAATTGGGAATTCTTTTTTTTTTTCGTTTCATCTATTAAAGTTTTGTGTATTTTTTGGACTTACATGGTATTTGTCTCGTTTGCCGTTTGCGAATATTTTAATTCAAATTCATTTATTGCAAATATTTTAAAAACAAAAAATTAACATGAAAAACATTTCAGATAGCACACAAGAAATTGCACAGTTCAATTTGAACACTCATAAAAGAGAAACAGGTATGTTCATAAACCCAGAAATTCCATAGACTTAAAACAAACGTTCGCAGTAAAAGTAATAGTTTAATTTGCAATTCTAATTTGTCTTGAATACAAACTTTACCTATTAACGTGTCAGATTAGTGAATATCGTGTCCTGCGGCGATTAGTATCGTACCCAAGGTCGTACGTTTGTATTTTAAATAGAACACTATAAAACCTTAGGCACTGTCCCAGTACCAGCGGATAGCGAGAATGAGTCGTTCAACTCATCATCATCATCATCTTCCTGCCATTATCCCATTTTACTTGGGGTAGGCGACACGTTTTTTTCTTCCACTCTCCCCTATCAGACGTCACCGTATCATTTACTCCTTTTTCATTCATATCATCCCTTACACAATCCATCCATCTTTTCTTTGGCTTTCTTTGTTCAACTAAAACTAAATTATAATATTCCACAACTATCATACAACGCCATCAAGTCCCAAGCTAAGCAGAGCTTGTGTTATGGGTACTGGACAACTGATAAACATACTTATATATTTCTCAATACATACACATTATAGATAAATTACACCCAGAATGCTTGTATGACGAAGTCCTTGCCGGGGTCGCATGGTGGTGCTAGTAATGACATTTAATACATAATAGCAACCGTTTGGATCAGTCTTCAAAGTTAAGCCATGCTTGTCATCTTTGATGGGAATCATGGGAAAGTGTGTCACCAAATTTACCGTCATACGGTGCGTCTTTTCTAAAATCTGCAGCTCATACAAATATTTGTTCCATTCGGGAATCGAACCCGCACACAACGCAGCACGCAGAGCAGTCAATTGCCTAACCATTGGCGTCAACTGTGACGATAATTACTCAATCTACACTAATGTTATAGAGAGAAAAGATTTGATTGTTTGTTTGTATTGCATAGACTCCAAAACTATCGGTCCGATATCAAAATTTATTTCACCGGTTGAAAACTGCTTTGGTCCTGAGTTACATATAGGCCATAAGGTGACCGGGCGGAGCCGCTGGCAAAAGCTAGTTCTAAATAAAAAGTGGACGTCAGAAGAAAAGTTACTCTATGTAAAATATACAATCGGAAGCCTATTGTTGCAAAAAGTTAGGCAAATGAACCGTTTTTTTTAGTTTTCGACAAAAGTGATGGCTAATCGCTTACCCGCCAACAGTGAGACATATTCCTTACAGTTACAGAGTAGTTAATAAGTACAATAACAGAATGACATTTTTAATCAAGAAACTTTCTACGTTTTAATACTACCGTCATAGAATTGCAAAAATAGTAACACGCGATTATTTTTAAGAAACCTTGAGTATTTTGTAGTTGATTGCATACACCTACTTCATCTGTTTTATTCAAAGTATTCTTACTTTCTGAAAGTATTTTTATTGGTTCTACATTCTAACCATGAAATGGGCTTTACTTTAACTTCAAGATACCTATTACTATTTTTTTTATTTCTTATAAGCATATAGACCACGAAAGAGAAAGATAATTTACCCAAAAATGCTACCAATGCCGCCATCATTGTATGAAAATCTACTACTAGGACTACTTCCAACTTGAGGAAGTCTTACCAGTATAAGTGCGGCCGCCTGCAAGCTGTCCACAGGGAAGTCAGGCAGACTGACTTGTTGCAGCTCAGGACTGATGAGGGCATACGCAGCAGAGAGCAGCTGTTCCAGCTTGGCGCCATCCACCCGGGGTGCTTCGTCTCTTAAAACGTTAAGATGTTCCTGGGGACAAAAGAATTAATCGATGAAACTACTATTTTTTTTAAATAATATCAGTTCTTGAAATGCTGCAATGTAACAGCCTAATTTACTCAATCAACCAGCAGTACTCATGTCGGAACTTAAAAAGAAATTAAGTAAATAATGTTAACAATCTTGACAAGTGGATAATAAATAATTGAGGAATGGTAGGAGCACGATGTACAAATACAATAAATTAGGAACTAGATAGGTACCTACTCTATTCCCAAAATGCAAATAATAGGAGAACCCGCCTTGAACATTTAAATACCACACTTAGCATTTTTATCAAATCATTTTACTGCTTCAAAAAGTTAACAAAGTCATAAAGATACCTTATTCTTGACAAAAAAAAACAAAAAAAAAAAACATTCAAGTTCTAGTCAGATTAACACACGAAAGGTTCCGTATCACTACTACCATTACTAAAATCAAGTGAAAACCGTTTCTTATGTGGGAAGAGGCACTCTTTCGTTTTTAGTAAGGCACACACTGAAAACTTCAAGTGTCTAAAAGATAGACCACCTGACCCGGCAAACTTAGTACCACCTCAGAATGAACGACTTATTAATTGATTTCTGAAAGATTCTATGGGACGAACATCAAGTTGTTGGTTTCCTATATTCCTAATATTTTTATGATATTTACACATCTTTTAGGACTTACATGGACTTCAAAAAAAAATAAAAACAAAATTAACCAAACCGAATCCAGCTGTTTTCGAGTTTCAGAGTGACTAACGAACAACAATTGATTTACTTTATAGTTCAAAGAATAGGCACCAGAGGCCTTTTTTGGCAGCAGAAAAAACAACCGTATAGTCACAGAAACACTCGTAGCAGGGACACTCTTCGCGTACGCAACCCTAAAAAGCAACAAAACCAAGGAAACATAAATCATGAGATTTACTTTCAGCAAAACACTAAATGATTCATTTGGGGTTGAACGTCGCGGTAAATTAATTTCAGTCAAGCAATTATGATAACGAACAGACAAAGTCACGAAACTATGCGATGTTTTGATTACACTAGCTTTTTGATGGATGGCTTTAACTTTTTAATGAGGTACGGTTTTAGTGGAAATTGTTTCATGTTCGGCTTAAATTGTAATGTTGTTTTAATTATTCATTTTAGAATTAAAGCCATAAACTCAAAAGAGGGCGAACAAACTTCGTTTTCAAATGTAAAATTTCGTTGATACTTAAAAATCGAAAATGTAAGACTGAGTAAAACTTTATCTAAAGTACGATTATTAATTGTAGTCAGTAAAATGACATTTCCAGTGTTGCAGGTTTTTCGTCCCAAATAAATAGTGATGCGGTTAATCGAGATTTAACAATTAAAAGTTAATCGAGATTACATTGTTTTTAATTCAATATCAAATTGCCTATAAATAATAAAAAAATGTAATTTACGCTAATTAAACAGAAGAAACCGTGTATCGGTAGGTAATTAAATCTATACTAATATTATAAAGCTGAAGATTTTGATTCTTTGTTTGTTTGAACGCGCTAATCTCAGGAACTAATGTTTAGAAATGAAAAATTATTTTTGTGTTGGATAGTCCATTTATCGAAGAAGACATAATGTCCATTTATCGCCTTATAATTTCACATATAGGCAGTGATGAAGGTTTTGTAGAAGCCGGTTTACTTATGTTTGAATCGAAGAAAAATAGTATGGATTATCATGAAGAAATGATATCGGAGTGTTTTGAGGAATGGCTTAAAAGCATTTTGACAAATTTAAAGCCAAATGCGGTGCTGGTTTTAGATAACACACCGTACCATTCAAGAAAAGTCGAGCGTATCCCTACTTCAAACTGGCGGAAGGCTGATATTATTCAGTGGTCGGATGAAAAACAAATTTAATATCAACCTACAATGATAAAGGTTGAATTAATAGAAATAGTAAAATTACAAAAATCTAAATACGAACGCTATGCTGTGGAAGAGTTGGCTGCTGAATACGGTGTCACAATCCTGCGTCTGCGTCCTTATCACTGTGAGCTCAACCCAATAGAGTTAGTTTGGGCTCAAGCAAAGGGGTACGTCGCCAGGAACAATAAAACTTTTAAAATAAAAGACGTAAAGCAATTATTTGAAGAAGGCCTGAAAGAAGTGACGCCTGAAAATTGGAGAAAGTGCATCAACCACGCCATAAAAGTCGAAGACAAAATGTGTCAAAATGAATGTGTGTGACAAAATGAATATGTGGATTCATTCATTATAAATGTAACTGATTCCGATTCCGATTCTGAATATACCGACTCAGAATCGGAGTCGGAACTCGGAATTAATGACAACCGTAATGAATAAAAACGTATAAAGTTACTTGTATATTCCCGACTTTCTAGTGTTAATTCCTCTGAATCTCTATACATTTTTTCCCCAGCTTTTGTAATAATTTTGTAGTGAGATATTGTAATATACTATATATAATATATAAGGTCCATATTTCTAAAATCGTATTATTTAATACGTCATGTATTAAATATTTACAATAAAAACTTTTTGACAATAAAATAAAGCATGACTAAAAATGTCTAAGTCTATTGATTGCCGAACATCACTATTGTAGCGGGTCACCCTTTTTTGTATCAGTGACAGTTGGACTTGTCATTTTACTGACTACAATTAAAAATCGTACTTTAAATACAAAATTTCGTCCGAATCTTTCGGTCAATAACTATTATTGATCGTTAAAGCCGCTTTTCAGAATCAATTAAATTATATCTATTTTTACTCCACGCAGTTTGTATTATTTTATACACACAGCATCATTTTATCATTATCATCATTTCAGTTTATTGCAGTCCACTGCTGGACATAAGCCTCACCCAAGGAGCGCCACAACGCACAGACTCCCGCTTTTTTCATCTAGCCACTACCTTCTTCAAATTATCGGTGCATATAGCCGGGGTCTTTACACAAATACAAGGTAAAAAAAAATTAAAGGCTCAAGGCTCTTTTTTTTAAGGTTCGAAAACCCGATCGAGGGACTTATTCCATCACCGTGACCCAGGAACATAAAGGGCTATTGAATGACACCGTGGATTTTAGTCAGTACGAGTCTAACACTCCATCCCGCCCTGCCCGGGGTGGGAGGACTCATTTGATGGTTTTACCACGCTAAAAAAAACGCTCAAAAATCCACAGACATTTCCACACTCCATTTTATGAGAAACCCTATACATTTCACAGCCATTTTATGGGTGATACGAACTTTTACGTACCAAAATAACGTTCTGTGGGCGTAAAACTAAACAAAACGCTACTAGGGAACTAAATATGGATAATAGCACGCAATGAACAGATATAAAAACTTGGAGCAGATTTAGTGTAAACAGCTCTTTAGGTCATACTTCCCTTTATAGACTTTTTCTTTATCAATGATTTTCTCAGTTATATATTTAGAAATTATAAATAAAGGTATTCGGGGTTGGGTTTTATGGTAGTTTCGGCGAATTGTTTATTTTATGGCCGATAGTGAAGCTATTATTATGATCCGAGTAATGTCTTTTCCAAGCGATTTCGTCCGCGCGATAGTATCTCAAGGAAACATAATGCTGGGAAAAACTGATTCAGTAACAAACATCCATCCAAATATTCATTTCATTCAAAAAGCGGGTACCTACTCTTTTAGGCAAAGAAAACAAAAAAATAATGGAGAAAACCCTGAAACAACTGCGATCAAAAATTATAAACAACCTATTTAGTTCTGGGAATTGAACCAGCGGTCATCATGGTGATTTCGATCGAATCCCCTAAACCGATCCACCGACCTTCTACAGTTTTATTACATACCAGCAATTATGCTCGATCAGTAGCAAACTAAGAGCAACATAATTTATCTATCTTCTATCTATCTATCTATATCTTCTATAATATAAAAATGGATCGCAAAATGTGTTGTTAAGCTTGTAACTCGAAAACGACTGGACCGATTCGGATAATTCTTTTTTTGTTGAGTTTGTAGCCATCGGGACCGGGTTTTAGAACTTCCTCCCGTGCGAAGCCGGGACGGGCCGCTAGTTTTTAATAAATATATATTTTGACAGACATGTTAGTAGCTAATTGACAAGCATGCCATTTTTGTGTTTATGCGTACAAACGATTATTCCAATATTATCATCAATAACTACGCTACCTAGCTTTGAACCATATCACCAAAATATCAGTTAAAAAACACACCATTCTTTCTTTCTCTCTTGTGTCAAAATTAATGAAGTTGCTTCTGAGAACCCCAGGCCTCTAACATGGCTTATAACGATGTAATCTATACTAATATTATAAAGCTGAAGAGTTTGTTTGTTTGTTTGTTTGTTTGTTTGAACGCGCTAATCTCAGGATCTACTGGTTGGAATTGAAAAATTCTTTTTGTGTTGGATAGTCCATTTATCGAGGAAGGCTATAGGCTATATAACATTACGCTATCACCTATAGGGGCGGAGAAGTAATGAGAAATGTTTCAAAATCGGGAAAATGTATTCCTTTTTTAGAGCTTCCGTTGCGTGCGCCGAGTAAACGGTTAGAGTTTCGTAAAAACTATGTACTACGGAATTATACCTCATAAAATTTTCTAAAATAAACTCCGCGAGAGCATATATCTATCTTTAAAGGTTAAGTCACTATAACCTTTTTTATGGGAACCAAATTTGTTTTAAAGTAATGCATTATTTGCGAAGGTGTTTTCATTAACATGATATTAATCCTTATCCAAATAAATACGTTAATCATCACAAGCATTTAATTTTGAACGAAATTGCCCTTTACATCATTTGATTTCAATGAATATCTTAGGAGATATGACAGTTTCAAAATAATACCGCGACAAAATAATGACGGTCTGGCACAATTGCGTCGATAAAACCCCTCTTTAGGCCAGTCAATATCGACATCAAACATTGCAAACGCGCATGTTACTACCATTTTGTTATAATTTGCAACCCTGAATACCCTGTGCTTTCAATTCAGCAGTTTTTGCGTGTGTATCTCATGAACCGTGATAGCTAGAGATTTGAAATTTTCACATGTGATGTACATCTGTTGCTGCTATAACAAAACATACTAAAAACCAGAATACAATAAATATTAAGGGGGCTCTCATTGGTCGCGGGACTTATTTCATTACCGTGACCCCGGAACATAAAGAGCTATTGAAGGACACCATGGATTTTAGTCAGTACAAGTCTGACAGTCCCTCCCAGCCCGGGGTGGGAGGGCTCATTTGATGATTTTACCACGTAAAAAAAGGGGGGCTCCCATACAAAAAACGTGGTTTTGTTGCTGGTTTTTGAAGATGTTATAAAATAATGTAATGTTTCGGAGGCTGTTTCTCACGAACCGTGATAGTTAGATAGGTTACATTTTCACAGATGATGTGTGTCTATTGCTGCTGTAACAACAAATACTAAAAACTGGTTAAGTGCGATTTTGATTCGACATTGACATTGACAGAACAGGGTTATCAGGGTTGCAAACTTGGGTGTTAAATACTCTAAACTCTAAAGGGACCTAACAACATATAAAAGAATCGTAGTTACATGCGCGCTTGCAATGTTTGGTTTTTAATTTCGATATTGACCGGCCTACTTTAAGGAGCGTTTGGAAAGGCTACGGGCTGCGTCCTCACCTTCAGTCTGACGCAGTCCTACCGGTTTTCGTTTTTTTCGTTTCGGGAGGTAGGTACCTCAAGATTCAGTGGCAATTAAGGGGAATGGATAGCAGTCGGAATGCGCGAGGGAAAAGACATCCTCTACCTCTCGCCCCAGCCACCACTGAAGATACCCATGACGTCGGAAATAGCGCTCTTCAAGGGAACTGATGGAGACGGGACTATAGGACCAAACTCCTAACATGACGCGGGTGAAACCGCGAGCAGAAGCTAGTATTACAATATAATTACAAATTATAATTCATTTTTTGTTTAATTTTATTTTTATAACCAGAAATATTATTCAATATTCATTTTCCTTTTTGTAAAATGGTAGCTTTAAGAAGTTAAACCTTACTAAACTTGAAGGGATTGGCGCTGTTAGCCGAAATACAGGTTCCTCCTAGTTTGGCTTCAGATGCTAAAACTTTTGTGTAATTTTTGTTAGACCTTAGCATTTAACTATAACTTAACCTAAGTACTGTTTATGAAATAAATAAATAATTATTATTATAATAAAGTCCAGGATTCCTAAAAACGTTTATCTTCTCACCATTATCACATCATTGAAAGCTTTAAATAACTATTTCTACCCAAAATTCCAACAGGCAAAATACCATGTTTGCCATTCATTATTTCCGTGCAACCGCATACAAACTGTTCGGGTGGTGATTGCCACATGGAGCGTGGCATGGTCACAGTTAAATTATGACCAGTAAACCAACCATACCATAGCTTTATTTGAGAAATAAGTTCAAAGCAGATGCCCATAGTAAATTCATAAATTCATTTATTGACACAAGTAATTACATCTACAGTAATGAATTCCTACGCTAGTAAAAACTGTGTTGTAGGTGTTAGTGTCTCCCCCTTTATAAAGTGACAAAACTTTATGTCTGACAGAATTAATTTAACAAAAATAAAGAAGAAAAGAAAATCAGTGTTCACGGGGGCAGCCTAATTAAGGGGTCGCGGAACTGTCGTTTGGACAGTTCCGCGACCGGGTAACCGCATGAACCTATACCATCATCTGCCTAGCCTTTTCCCAACAATATTGGGGTCGGCTTCCAGTCGAACCAGATGCAGCTGATAGAAGTAGCTTTTAAGTGCAAGCCGAAGTTTTATTCTCGTATATCCGCTACTGATTATGAAATATTTCTTTCCTGTTTCTTTGCATAGCATTATCTTTATTTGTATTAAATGTAGTGTACAACAGATGTGACACTTGTATTAAACCAACGACGATATATTACTAGACTCCGCATGCACGATCTCAGGAACAAAAACTATTCTGTCAACTCGCTGAGGTACTACGTAAGCGAGAGGGACGGGTACTGCGTTGTGATTGCCTAACTCAAGGTCTGTTCTATCTCAAGGTATGTTTGCGGATCACAGGAGTGGTCGAAATAAGACGGGTATAAGACTTTTTTGCCGAATGTGTTGACATCAAACATCGCCTGTTATTAGGAGTCTAGTAATAAATCGTCATTGTATTAAACGCATGAAAGCGTCGATTCTGAATATTCATTCATAATTGAACTACTGTACGTTAATACAATTATGTCTACTGTGGTTTTCTAGCATGTTAGCACCCCATTACCGCAACTGACACGGAAACAATTCAACCACAATTAATACACACTGAGCTTTATGTTCTGGCAAGTCATTAGTAACGTCTGTTAGTTGGTAGTATTAATTATTTAGTCATTCCCTTTCTCTTTAGTAGAGGGGAGGTAAATATGAAGATTTTTATAATCACTTATGATCATGCTTGCGGAGTAAAAAGGCCAGAAATTACACAAAACCCCTCAATGATTGGAAGGAGAAATGAAAAGTAAGCTAGGATTAGGATTTATTTTATACATTATTAACTTCATAAGTATAGGTTTTTTTTTACGTGGTAAAATCATCAAATGAGTCCTCCCACCCCGGGCAGGGCGGGCGGGACTGACAGACTTGTACTGACTAAAATCCACGGTGTCCTTCAATAGCCCTTTATGTTCCGGGGTCACGGTGATGGAATGAGTCCCGTGACCCCGGCAGCTTTGGCCCTCAGAGAGGGGGCCCCGTCATTACATAAGGTTGACGCGATATAACAGTTGGCAGATAGCACATTTCAGTTTTACTGAGAACACGAATAATAAATCTTTAAGCTTTAGACATTTGAAAACGACCCTAATGAATTAGACATTTACTAGGAAATCTAGAAGGCTGTTGTATGGATGTAGGGGCCTACCATCAATCCATAAAGCAAAATTATTTTTAATCTTACTTCAGCTTGTCTGGATTTTGTGGCCATCAACGTTGTCACAGCCATTATAGATTGTTGGAAAAGACTTAAAAGATTTTTCTATTTTATACTATAGTTAGTATGAAATAGAAAAATGTTCTTGCATGTCCACTTTGCGGTCGGAGTTTTACGGCAAAAGTTAGATATGCGAGTCACTGGAGAGCACATGATAGGACATATCAAAGTTCTCAACCACTCTAAAAGTCATCGATTGCAGTCGCTGTGGCCGAAATCGAGGTATTCCACTTTTACACACACGAACCTTATCTATTCGACATAAGGCCCATGTCAAAATTTTTCGCAGGTGCCAGCTGCCCTACATGGAATACCTCCCGAAAGAGGTATTCCACTTCGGCTAGATGGCATCATCATCAGTATGAAATAGAAAATTATGTGTTGTAGTAAACGGACCAAAAAGTGATATTCAGTCTTAGTTCTTACCAAGGTAATTACAATTATAAACACAAAATTTTTGAGAATGGATGGATGACTCTTTCACACGAAAAACTGAATCTTAACTAAAAATAATTTATTACCTAGATACTTTACACGCCTAAGAGAAAAATTACCGAACCTTACACGGTGAACGCCGCGGGCATGAAAATAGAAGGAAAAGTGTTACTCAATCGCTACCGTAAACTAAACAAGTTGCTACATGTTTCTTCGTGCCTACCAAAAATCGGTACCAGTTCCAAAGGCTAGATAGCACTAACGTATATCCATGTGACAGGCTCAAGCGCCTCTATAATAAATTATGTCAGAAGATACGTGATCGCAGGGACATAGCACACATAAAGTCATGTCTGACTTAGGTATCAGATGGAAATTTGCATATCGCCGAGTTAGGTAAACGTTCGTGGTATGTGAGTCAAGTGGTTTGGTATAAAGGGTGTTGCTTAAGATTATCTTGCTATGCCCCAGTTAGTGGGCATGCGAACGGCGAGTAATAGGCTACTCGATGTCCGACCATGGACCATGCCCGGGTCGATGTCCCGTTGTGTTCCATGCGCGCCTTAAAGAGTGCATGTCAGCATTATGACGGAGCCCCCCTACAGAGGGCCAAAGCCCGCCGGGTTCGCGGGACTAACGAATTACCGTGACCCCGGAACGTAAAGGGCTATTGTAGGACACTGTGGATTTTAGTCAGTACGAGTCTGACAGTTCTGTCCTGGGTGGGAGATGATTTTACCAAGCTAGCAATAAAAAAAGAAAATGCCCCAGTTAGTGGTCCTAATATCAACAGTAGAATAAGTAGAAGTTTGGTGTACAATTTGGCCTTACAGTGGAGGAGAAATCCGTTACATGGGGGAAGGTTGCCCCTACTTTTTGTTATGGAAAAGATTACTATAATATTCGTAAAGTGAACTTATCTTCTATCTTCTTTCTATAATATAAAAATGGATCGCAAAATATGTTGCAAAGCTCATAACTCGAAAACGGCTGGACCAATTCGGATAATTCTTTTTTTGTTGTGTTTGTAACCATTGGGACTGGGTTTTAGAGGACTTCCACCCGTGCGAAGCCCGGACGGGCCGCTAGTAAGTGATAAATTTTACCAATTTCAACCGTAGATGAAGCAATATTTTGAACTAGAGACGTATTATGGTGGGAAATAGGTTTTTGTATGTTTATAATTTGTCGAGGTATGTTTAGTGATCAAATCAAGTGAATGCATTTCTTCAGAAAATAACACGACCAACTCAATAGGCCGATGGCTTATTTGTTGTCGCATCAATTACTGTTAACCATATCATTGCTGGGCGGAGGCTCCCCATGACTAGTCATTAATTTTATTTGTCTCGTCCATACTTTGTTCGTTTTATGACGATTATTATAGAATACAGAAAAAAACCTAAAACAGTAAAAATATATATTTTTATTAAAATATTTATTATTATTTTTCCTGTATATATTACTAGTAGGTTTTTATTTACAGTTTGTAAATTAAATTGAAAAATTGGTAAAAAAAAAAGTAAAAGAGATTAAATTCCTTATTAAAAACTCCAAACCACCTACACTATACTAATGTACAACAGCGTTCTAAGCCACATTAAAACGTTTTA
Organism: Agrotis ipsilon; assembly: GCA_028554685.1. Classification (NCBI taxonomy): domain Eukaryota; kingdom Metazoa; phylum Arthropoda; class Insecta; order Lepidoptera; family Noctuidae; genus Agrotis; species Agrotis ipsilon. Next base: position 13,790,477 of record CM052969.1, on the reverse strand, counting down.
TAGCCGAGATTCCCCTCAAAAGATGGTATCAGCACCTTGCTATTAGCACAAACTTTACCTATCGTTGAGTTCACCAAACTACTTATTTACTACCATTAAACTTAATGTTCCGTGCTCAGAACAGTTTGGATCATGTCGCCCCGAAATTATGCAAACCTTATGCAAAATTTACAATATTTCGGAATATATTACTAACTGTCGCACGATACGACGAATAATTACTGGATACTAACTTGGTTGCCGTGTCACGGGTCCTGCGAACTAAATATCTATCTATAAAAGAAGAATCTGACTTGTTGACTGACTGATGGATCAACGTACAGCTGTAAACTCTGAGTTTTTTTTTTTTATTATTTACGTGGTAAAATCATCACATGAGTCCTCCCACCCCGGGCAGGGCAGGAGGGACTGTCAGACTTGTACTGTACCCCTAGCACGAGTTTTCACTATTTTACTTTAAAGAAACTTTCCAGTATTTACAGGGTTTCTTGTATGAAAAATTGGAACAGCGCCTCTGGTGTGCAAAAAAGGAACTATATTTTCCTTGAAAATTATCAATTTGAAATTGTCAAAGTTGCAGTTTACTTTACGTCTCAAATACTGAAAACTCGTGCTGACGGTACTGAATAAAATCCACAGTGTCCTTCAATAGTCCTTTATGTTCCGGGGTCACGGTAATGAAATAAGTCCCGCGAACCCGGCAGGCTTTGGCCCTCTACTAGAGGGAGGCCCCGTCATCAAACTTGTGTGCACTGAGAACGAATTTTAAGAAATTCATCTGCTAAGGGTATAAAAATAAACCTAGAATGTAGAAATATCAGCCCAAATGATTAAACATAATGTATCAAGATTTTTGGAAATTCCAATTCAGAAGGAAGGAGTTAAGAGTACGAAACATTCGCGAGCGAAGTCGTGGGCGGAGTGCTAGTAGCAAATTATATTCAGGTTCGTTATACATTTAACCGTTGGGACTGAAAACTATAAACCGACAAGCAACAAGGTTTGTTGTTACACTACTCACGAAATAAATTATAAAGCCGCGTGCAGAACTTTTATTCAACATAATAATATTTAAAAACTTGTCAGCAATAAAAGTGTCAGTGTCAGTTAAAAGCTGGTCAGCAGTAGTTTTTAATATTATTTTAGTAACAATAAACTAAATAAATACGTGACTGTATTTAAAAATATGCCTGACAAATAAATACAAATTACAGCAATTTTTATCTGTAAAAAAGACAGTAATATAGTTAAGACATAGATAAGACATTCAAAATTTTTCATTCAGTTCGAAAGACTAAACACTGACAACTCGTAATTTATTACTTTGTTAAGTTCGCAACCAAAAAAATAATGCAATTAAACACGCTAACACGGAACAACGTCCAACGAAGCATTCGTTCAAATGATTCATGAGTTCAACTTGACACATGTACGTAATATATTCAACCTTAAACCCGAATCGTGTCATCGCGTGTGTAACCGGCTTTAGTTTGACGACAAAACCGATCGCGAGCGGGGAGCGACGACCAGTCACTGGTTACTGGGAAATAAGTAACGACGTTTGCGATTGCACCAATACCAAACAACAAAATATTTTGAGAAATAAGTTTAAGAAAGAACAGTGGCTCCAAACTCGGCTTGAATTTTTTAAAAGTGATGTGAATGCTACGCTCGTAGACCAACGCTACGCTTCGTAGCATTTGCTACGAAAATGCTACGCGTTCGTAGCTAACGCATTAGCTTGAAATTATTGATGGTAAGTAAAAATAATAATTATAATATGTACGTATTTAGATATGAAATATAGCATCTTAAATATGTCTTGTAATGTCTTCTTTTTTGAAGTTGATTTTGGTGGTATTTTAAAGTACAATACACAAAACAAAGCAGATAGAGATTCCACTGAGATGACGAAATAACTTTGCTATGGAGTATAAAACACTAAGCTTCCATCGCGTTTATACAGATTCTGTCGGTCCATTAATAATAGTTTTCAAAGTTGAAAACAAATGGGTACTTTTGAAATTAAAATAAATTCTTTCAGTTTACAAAAATAATGATGATTGATCGTAACTAATATTCAAAATAAACATGAGTTTTCAATTCATACGTGTGATGCTTTAAACTTTATATCTTTAAACGATGTTATCCCACTTAGGGTAATACTCTTCTCTTCGAAACAGATAACAACTCTTCCAAAATAAACTCAAAATCTATCTATATATATAAAAATGAAACCCGTTTTCCGTTGTCACGACATAACATGAAAACGGCTTGACCGATTCGGATAATTATTTTTTTGTTGTGTTTGTAACCATCGGGACCGGGTTTTAGACCGGGTCCTCCACCAGTGCGAAGCCGGGACTGGCCGCTAGCAAGAAATAATTTATTACAGAAAAACAGGTTGGACTACCCATATGATGAAAACAAACGCATAATTATGAGGGCTAATCTTTCAACAATTTTCAATCTAATCTTTTATATCATAAAAGCATTATTTTATAACTTGTTTTGAGTGTCCAATATTTCGGCACTGTTACGCCTGCCGCGGCATAATCATAACATAACTATTTTTGAACTGTACCCGTAGCACGATTTTTCACTCTTTTACTTTACAGCGTCTTTCCAGTATTTACAGCGTTTCTTGTATGAAAAAATGGAACAGCGCCTCTGGTGTGCGAAGAAGGAACTATTTTTTCCATGAAAATTGTCAATTTGAAATTGTCAAAGTTCCAGTTTACTTTACGTCTCAAACACTGAAAACTCGTGCTAAGGGCACTGTTTTTGTCTTTTGACAATTCAAAAGTGCCATAACTGGCCTACTTGAAATAAATGCTTTGATTTGACTTGAATCAAAGACAAGCACTAATAACATTGTTCGTGACCGTATCAACCTACTGCTGAACGTAAGCCTCCCCCAAAGAGCGACAACCCTCCCGGTCCTGGGTAGCCCGCATCCATCCACTGTCAGCCACATTAAGAGTGACCATCAGTTAAAAATATTAAAATATTTGAAGTTGTCAAACTCTATGGCTGTTTTTTGTGGTGGTAAAATCATCAAACAAGTCCTCCCGCCCTGCATGGAGCAGAAGGTGCTGTCGGACTCATACTGACTAAAATTTTACACTATTCGACTTCCCTTTGCATTCCGGGGCTACGGTATCCTGCTAAGATAGTCTCGCAATGTCCACGACCAGTAATAAAGCAGAGTTAAATGAGTGCTAGAATTCCAACACGCAATTAAGAATAGTTTCAAATTCAAAACATCATTTCTTTCATATGGTATTTCAAGGCGTTTTACAGTTTTCCCAGAACTTTTCATGAACCCGGGTACAACAACATACTTGAATTTTTAAGCAATAAAACTTATAACTTGCTCTGAATTTTTAGGTAATAGTCACAATTACAAATCAATCAAAATTTAGTTTGAATTTTAAATTTAAAACAGACTGTAAGTCCGTCAATCACCGGGGTCGCGGGACTTATTCCATCACCGTGACCCCGGAACATAAAGGGCTATTGAAGGACACCGTGGATTTTAGTCACTACAAGTCTGACAGTCCCTCCCGCCCTGCCCGGGGTAGGAGGACTCGTTTGATGATTTTACCTCGTAAAAAAAAAGTCCGTCAATCAAACACAACATTACAACCATAATTATCATGCAAACTGAATTCATAAAAGAGTAAAATGTAGTAATGAATTAGTTCCGAGTAGTTTCTGACAGTGGCGCCCCCATGTAACATCGCGTTTGTCGTGTAATTAATCATTGGTCTAACTTGGGGTGGGTGGTAGAGAAACCATGTAATAGTCACAGTTTTTGGGACAATTTCTATGCAAGTTGATCTAAAACAAAATAGAAACACTTTTTTGTTTATATTGTAAAGGCTAAACTACCAAAAAAAGCTGCAATTTTAATCAAGATTTCTTAAATATTTGTTATTTGTATATGCTTTACACGTTTACATTTCTACAATAAATAATTTGGAAACCTAGTAAATGCAGTGCTTAATACATGTTCCATCTCCAAACAAACAGAATTGTTATGTACATTCTCAATTAAAATTATAGTTTTTAATTTTATGTTTTTAGTTTTAATAAAATGTTGACATTTGTAACCACATTTTTTTTTAAAGTGAATATTAAAACGCCGTTAAAGTCTCGTTTTTTCTAGCAATAACTGTGCACCCTTGTCTGTCTATTAACAACGAAAACAATTTCCAAGCAACAGGCTGAGTGCATAATGAACTGACACAAACTGTCTCATAGTTAAACGAGTTATAAGTCTTGTTTGCCATTTTGAAATTTTAATGATTAATTTGAGTAAAAAGAGAGTTCATTATAAAGGGACTAATATTATTTGTATGTATTAACATTGACTTCATTGGTTACACGTCTAAATACGGTAATACAAGTCTGTTATAAATTTTATTGCCAACATATTTAAAAGTACATTTAAAAAACACTTTTAAATACAGTGCTATTCATATTATTTCAAAGTTTTAATTCTCTATCTATAAAAGTAAAGAAATGGCTCGTAACAAATCAACTTCGTTTTATTTTTTCCATAAATAACCACCGAATAAAATAAAAACTAACATTTCATTTTCAACTAAACTCCAAGCTTTCATTCATAAAAACTATTTAATAAAACTCCACCATTTGTTCACAGAGCCGTGGAAAGCCGCGCGATTGATGATACGAATCAATTATGAGGCCGCGGCCGACTCGCGCACGCACTGATAGAGTAGGTCGCGTGACTCCATGTGTTAGCGGGTAGCCTCGAGTGGAATATGGTCCTGTGGCAGTCCTCGCAGCGGCCTATGTACGTGAGGACTGTGTGGGTGGGCGGCTTCCGACACGCCATCCTCACACACGACGACCCCTACCTGCTCCAGCTGCACGCCAAGCGACGCCGACCGAACTCGTCCGCGACCTGCACCACCAACACCAGCAGCTCCCGGCTCAGCCAGCACTCCGACGAGCTGCACGACTGCGTGAGGAAGCTCAACCTCGTCCTCACCAGCGATAAGTCGCGCATCAACCGGCGCCCCGCCACCTCCGGCGACATCGAGTACCTCAACCTGCGCGACGTCCAGCGAGACTTCGACGACGAACTTATTGTAAGATCAACGCCCAAACTCTTGAACGAAACAGACGAAACCAATTTCAACAGTCTCAACATCAACATGAGAAACTTGAGAGCTAATAAAACATCCAGAAACGACGCTAAGGAGAACACCGAACTTTCGGAACGTGTCCTACAATGGCTGGACTTGGCGGGCAAGATAGATTTATTGGCGCCAGAAAACGTAGAGCGAATGTCGCAACCACGACACAGCTGGCCGGAGTTGCAACGTCGAAGCCATAATTTGACGAAATCCAAAACAGCAATCGACATAAATAAAGAGGCAGGGCGAACATCGCCGAAAGGGGGAGACAGTCCAAAAGCGCAAATAAACGGGCCTATCGATCGGCACGATTTTTATGTGCCGACGTCTGCGAACACGATCGAGAACTACGCGCGACAGTCACGGAACACCAAGAGCACGCCACGGCACGAGACGAGCGCCAAAATAAAAGACAACCACAACAAAGCTAAGTCCAGAGACATGAGAACGAACGTGTCGGAGACGCGGCTTAAAGTCATCAACGAAAAGAACGCCGTTGAGAAACAATACGCCGAGATGTTGAATAAGAAGCTGATACCGGATGTGAGCAAGAATCCTAAGCGACAAGTGCACATCTTTATGCCTGAGATGCCTAAGAAACTAGAGTCAACACCAGCTAGTAGAACTGAAAGTTTACTATCACAGCCCTATTATAAAAATTTGAAGTTTGACACAACAATAAAAAAGTAAATCATATATTTATTCGTCAATCATTTTATAATTCGTTAATCTTCTAAATACTTTCGCCCACATCTTCGCCTGCCCAGTAGGTTTTGCGTGAAAGAGTAACAAACAATCATACAACAAAACTTTCACGCTTCTAATAGTAGCGAAATCCCCAAACCATAAAAATGGAACGTCTATAAGATGCTTAAGACTTAGTTGGTTCACCGCGCAATTCTAAAGCAATAGTGGCTGCAAATAAGTAACAAAATGGAACTTTGTCATACTACTACTGATTCACTACGATGTTTATTACTTCATCATGAAATATAACTATCCGACTTTATTTAATTTTATTGTGATTGTGACCTATTTACTGCTTGAACCAATGCGATCGTTCAACTTAGTACGAGAATTATGAATTATCAAACAAATACTTATTTTTGGGAAAATAAACGTTTGAAGATAAAGATGCTTCTACAACCCATTTTTTGTTTTTTCTTTATTCATGATTGCTACAGATTTACACCATTAATATTTTAAACAAAAAAAACGGGGTTGTTTGTTTGGTCAATTTTTGTAAAACTTATAGCTTAAGGACCCAGAAATGGCCAAAAATAGAGAGTTTTTTAGTAGAAAAGAGAGGCATTTTTTGGAAGAGGGACACAGTCTAGTCTAGACTATTTGATAAAAGCCCATAGTCCAATTATATTTGTATGTATGACGAACCTACCAAATATACCTATAATCGATTTCAACATTATACGACTGCAAATTAAGTTTGATTCAACAACTCCAAAAAATATTAACTTGTAGCAGTAGTCCGATCAACGAGTATTTTTTTGTAAGAAGACTTCATAAGCATATTTAAAACATATGCCTCGTTGACTGGAGTACAGTCTGAATATGTTATGACAATTTCAAAACGGGCATTAGACTTTGAAATATAATTGCGAATGCCAGATAGAGGATCTAATTTGGTAGTAAATCTTGAAAGAGTCGATCTTTAAATGTCTTAACGAAAAAATATAACCTTGTAAGTTTAAACTCACCGAATAGCCGACGGTAGCGACATCTCTAGCTTGGAACCGAGATCGCAGCGGAGGGTCGAGTGGCTGCCCACTATACCTGGGTACCGGCAAACCTAGTGCTATCACTCGAAAGTTCTCGTCGACCCGGACCAGACGCCATTTTGACACTTCTTCGGCGCCATGCTCCTGGGGATACGAGCAGGTTATTTAGTTATTCACGTTTAAAAACATCAGGAAATTATATTAAACTCAACACGGCATGCAGTGCTCTCAAAGGGATAAAGGAAAACATTGTGAGAAAACTGACATGTCGTACAACCAACTATACCCTACTTGCGTCGCGTCATCATCATATCAGCCATAGAACGTACACTGCTGGTCATAGACTTCCCTTATAGATTCTAACAGAAACAGATGAAAGCGGCTTGCATGCGGGGCAATCATGCATGCGGGCGGCGAGTAAAGGGCAACTCGCTGTCCGACCATGGACCGTGCCCGGGTCGACGGCGCGTCGTGTTCCACGCGTGCCTCAAAGAGCGTCAGCACCATAACGGGGCCCCTTCCCCTTTCCCCTTTCCCCTTTTATAATTCATAATGTATTTTATTTACTCCTCACCCATTAATTTCAAAGTTGGGTTCAGCTGATTGTTTTAACTCACTATACAATGATTTTAAGAAAGAAATGCCATATTTGGTGACAAAGGCGAGGCTATACCTATAGAGCGGAAATTTACTCTAAAACTTTTCCATCTGAACGGAAGCATTGGTTAATAATACTGGTAATTAGGCACTATAATGCTAGCCTGCATCATTCCTGCACAAAGGCCTTTCCTTCTTAGATTAATAAACATCTAGATTGATAGTAGGCTACTAAGAATTGAAGCCAAAAACACGGGGTAAAAATTTCCCATGTCGTCGGTCGATTCCTACGTAAAACAAGTGAACAGCTACAATGAAAACAAAAAAAGAGGTATTCCAGTTAGTGCAAGCCGCAGAAGGAATTTCGTTTGCAAAATATGAGGACCGCAATCTGTTTTATGAAGTATGCAAATGAGTTCTAGGACTATTTAAAAATGCATGTTGCCAGTGTCTGGAGTGGTCCAGAAATTTTTAAAATACTACCGCACTACACGTAGTAAAATCCTTCCCTTAAAACTTAATCATCCCTTTTCACCAATTTAGGGGGCGATTTTTGAAAAACCCAAAAACACGTGTTTCATTATTTTTGATCTAATTTCCATATACCAGAAATTCATCGGTTAGCACGTTATGATTTTTCTATACAAAATTTAACATCGTCTAGAGTATCATTGGAGGGTAGTTTAAAAAAACTAATAATGCCCATTGTCACCTCCTTAAAGGTGAAATCCTTTCTGGGTGCTCACCTACATGATAAATTGCAACTACCATCCAAAATGCAGGTTACACTTATAGCGCTTTAAAATCCTTCCCTTTAAACTTGAATACCCCTTTTCAATAACTTTGGGGGAGATTTTTGAAAAATCTAAAAACACGTGTTTGATAATTTCTGTTTTCTTATATAAATACTGATTTTCAAAGTAATAGGATCACGCATTATAATATTTCCATACAAACTTTAACATCGATTAGATCACTAATGGAGGGTAGTTTAAAAAAATTAAAAGTGTCAATATATTTTATTTACTTGTGTTCTTATTCATGACTAGTTTCAAATGTATAAACTCAAGGAATAGGATTTTTCACACAGTAGTTTTCACCCCTTTTCACACCTTTAGAGGACGATTTTCACAAAATCCCGTCTTTACGCCCCTCTAAATAGTAGACTGCAACTATTGTCCAAAACCCAAGTTTCTACGTTTAGCGATTTCGGCTGTAGGCGAGTCGTACGACCATACCCTGTTCTTTTAAATATATAGATAATTATGTATTAATATGTTTTTCTACTATATTTTCCAATCATTTTATCAAGATCTCGTCATAATAAAGTATAATCAGTATGTAATTACATATCCTATGAAATTTATTCAGATCAAAACCCACAAATATCAACGTTTTATTGATCTGAGACCAAGGTGCGGATTTTTTTTTTTTGGACCACGATAATTGTTGGCAACATCGAAAATATATATCTGGACAATCCTAAAAATATATTAAAAAACTCAAAACTCGGTCCTCATATTTTGCATACGGATGTCTTCTGCGCCGCCTGGTCTAAGTTAGGGCACCCGCTAAAATGGCACCTGAGCGAATGGCTCCTAAGCTATTCCACGAACGGCACCTATCAATTTTTTTTGCAGGTGCCCTAGTGGAATAGTTTTTCATCTAGCATTTTATTCCACTTAGGGCACCCACGGATCGTACTAGTGCTGGGAATGTGTGTGTGGCGCCCAGGGCTGGGCAAAATACATGCTCTGCTTTAATTGAAATACAAATTACAAAATACAGGAACGCAAGTAATTAAAATATAAAATACAAAATACCTTTAAGTAAAGTATTTAAAATATAAAATACAAAATACTGTATTTTAGCTGTTTTTAATTGAAATACAAAATACTAATTACAAATTACATTTTACTAAATATGTACTCTAGACCAGCATGGGCTGAGTGGCCTGGAATGTTCTCAATTCGACGTTCATTTTTTTTTTGCGTGTTTTCGCCATGTTCGTCGTACAAAGACGACGTGTAAAGACGCCAGCAGGTCCACCTGCCCGAATCTGTCAATTTTCACCAATCAAAAAATAACTTTCCATTTAGTATTGTAATAAGGTTCAAAATCTATTAATGAAATTTGACAGATTGTGGTAGTAGTACATAACAGGTGCAGTATTGCCAACTCTAATTAGCTGCTTTACCATCATTAGAGACAGTGCAATTACAGTAAATTAAGTTTAAATGTATTTTGTTAAAATGTATTTTGGAGTTTCATGTATTTGAAATACTAATTACAAAAATACTTCGTCGTCAGGTATTTGAAATACGAATTAGAAATTACATTCTAAGAAAGTAATTGAAATACAAATACAAAATACGTATTTGTATTTCAATTACGTATTTCAAATACAAGTAATTCAAATACTGCCCAACCCTGGTGGCGCCCACTCAGACATTTATAAAAAAGTGGCTTCACTTAAAACGTTTCGTTTTGTTTCGAACACTGAACGTGGACATTTTTAATATAAGTTTTCCTCATGACTGAAAATTTCCTCAATCTAGGGCCAAAGTAAACCACGGGTCAATAATAATAGAGAAATAATAATAATACCTCCAACAATTTATCGTATCTGGCAGCCGGAACCAAAAACCGTCCATCTTCTAAGTGCATCTCCCTGTTTTCCAGCAAATTATTTAGCACTGGCAACACATTGCGTTCTGCTTTCTCTATGCCTTCTAGAACGAGCACTCTGCCTTCTACTGCTGCGCGGACGGCACTCTGTGGGTTAGTTTTTTTTTATAATTCTACAATGTTTGATGATCGAGATTTTGGTCGCGGATGTTTGAAATGGTTACCGCTACCCTGGAACGCAAAGATCAAGTGAAGAACCAAAGTGGTTTTCGGTAAGAGGCTGAAAGTCCCTTAACTCCAACCGAAAAAAGGGTGAGATTCAAGTAGACCTTTTTTTTGGGTGAGATTATCAAAAGAGTCCATACGCTCTGAGCGGAGCGCAAGGGACTGTCATACATACTCGTACTAAAGTCAACGGTGTTCCTTCAATAGTCATTTACGTTCCAGGGTAACGGTTGTCTGTTAGAAAACCCACAGACTCAGATTTACGTAGACTTTACTTTGGTTTTTGAACTTAGCACATATTAATTTTTATTTTCGGATAGTTGTTCAGTATCATTCGAATATGAACATTACAGGCACATGTTTAAAGTTCATTTTGTAAAAAAACACTTGTTGAATGAAGTAAAGAGGTTTGTGGAAATGAATAGTTTAATTTAGTGTTATTGAAAAACTACTACCATAGAGTCATAATATGGGCAGTACCTGATCAAAATACTTGGCAGTGGAGCTCTGGATTTCCCTCCTCTGTTTGAGGTCAGCCTCAGTGGTGTCACGTGAAAGAGCAACATACTCCAGCTCCCTCTGTGTCAACTCTAAGTACTGAAGAGCAACTTTTCTCCTAAAAGAGTAAGATTGCAGTAAAAATGATGAAGGAAGCACATGAATGCAACACAGAGCGTATGGCCGCAGCGATGCGTGACAAAGGTTTTATTATATTTATCTCTTGAAATGGTCTCATAGAATATTTCTATCTGCTTTCGTATTCTTCCTCATTGCTTAAACATAGCACATAGCAGTGTTCAAATTATTGGCAAACATTGATACACTTTCATTGGTACAAAGTCTAAAGTCCTGAGTTATGCTATCATGCCATAAATATTTTATTTTGATATGATTAATGATTATGAAACCATTTAACATGAATCAGCAATTTTGACTACAACATTAAAATTAACAACTTAGTTTTATTTGTAAAATACATTTAACAATTTAGAATTAGATTATATAAATGGGGGGTCATGTTAGAGGGGCTATAAATGCATGATTGTGTCATGAGAATGAATAAATAAGTAATATTTTTTTTTTTAACATTGCCCTGCAGTAGAAATCTCTTCCTGTATCATGGGTGCATTTACAAACATACAAAGTCATATATCTATTTCAACGCCCAGACCCGAAACTACTATTTGTAGATCATACAAATATTTGCTCCTTGCCGGAATCGAACCTGCAACACACAGCGCAGCAATCCAATCGCTCAGCCACTGCGCTAACTGTGCCGTTGCATAGTAAGTAAAGATCATAGCAGATAAGGTTCTGTAGGTTCTGCCATGACTTTTGTTTATTGTATGTTTGTATTTATATATTTTGCCAGAATTCTTAAAGATAGATGCTCCAAATTCAACAACACTGATGCATAAAGTTATTATAATCAATTACAGCAATATTGTGGAACTTATAAAGTAATTGAAAGAATATAGGTGAAGACTTTGCCCAACAGTGGGCTATAATATAAAATAAATAGTTAAAATGGATCACCTGCTTGGACCAGGTCTGCCAAGTAAAAACATATCTTGGCCAAGTAAATCTTTCTGCATCATCCATCTTAGGTTCCTTAGGGTACTCTGTGATAGGGCCTTAATTTCTTTATCTTCTATTGTCACTGCAATCACAAAATTGTTAAATAAGTAGAAGCAAGTAATTGAAGAAACAGGCTGATGAACTTCTGTCTGTATTTTATATGATCAAGGTTGCAGAGTAATCTAAAAGACAGAGGATTTTATCTTACGTGTTACTAAGGTATTGAGATCAAACTATCTATTGAAGTTCCATAGGTATAAGAAGTTGGTAAATAAAAATAAAAAGTTTTTAATTTAACTTTCCTATTGGAATCAATTTCTGGTACTTTAAAACTACTAAAACAAAATATATTTTCATTTTTAAATATTTTAATTATTAATGTAGTATAAGAACATGGTATAAATAAGTATTTTTAGGTTATATACTAGTTTCAAGGTAAACACTTACGGTACTTCCGAGGCACATATTCAACCTTTTTAGGGCTCTTAATCTCCTTGCTGACATCTCCTATAGTCACTTTATCTTCACTAGCATAACTTCTGACAGGATTTGCAGCTAATATTGCTTTACGAGGACCCAAAATACGAATCAAAACATCAATCCTTCTAACCGTTACCACAGGGTTATACATGGTTCTATTTAGACGGAATTCACTCTAGGTAATGGAATTAAGTATATATTTCAATATTTACGCCATTACGTAATTTATTAAAGCTTATTTAATATAAAAAATGGTATTAATCTACAGGTCAAAGTCTAAAACTTCATCTGTCAGACTGACACTTCCTGTTTACCAGCTGATTTGAGCGCGTTCCAGCCCTAAATAATATTGACGTTTTAACGATGTTTTGCATTTTATGTCATCTCGCTCGCTAACTTTTAATGAAGACGTCCATGGGCCCATAGCGGCCCATAGCAAGGCTTTCTTGTCCAAGTTCTCTCAACGACTCCACAAGTTTCTGTGAGCGAATGGAAGGTACTCAAGTCCGTTTCAGAAATCTGCAGAAAACTCAAGGCCTATGTCCTCCTTCTGCCAAGCAGTCATGCTCGCGAAGGAGGAGGCGCGCCGCGCGAGAGAGAACAATGTCCCCCCTCCACCCTACCCGCGGTGGTGGACGTCCACGGTGTCAGACGTCCCAGCTCCCAGGACGATATCCGGCCACCCTAGGCGCGGGCATGCGGGCGGCGAGTAAAGGGCAACTCGCCGTCCGACCATAGACCATGCCCGGGTTGACGGCGCGTCGTGTCCCACACGCGCCTCTTAGAACGTCAGCTGAATGACGGGGCCCCCTCTCAGAGGGCCAAATCCTGCCGGGATCGCGGGACTTATTCCATCACCGTGACCCCGGAACATAAAGGTCTATTGAAGGACACCATGGATTTTAGTCAGTATCTACAAGTCTGACAATCCCTGCCGTCCTGCCCGGGGTAGGAGGACTCATTTGATGATTTCACCAAGCAAAAAAAAGGTCTAAGTCATCAGTTCCATCAGGCTATCTGAGATTAAAACAATAGGTTTTCTTATGTAATAACCAGGAACCAAATAAAATACCTTCTGGACGAAAGAAATAAGTTTATTTGAGACTAAAAACATTGAACTATTCTTAACTAAGTAGCAATTAAAGCATGGACTTAAAAATAATTATTTAAAGATCTTGTTTTATCAACATAACATCCACTACAATTAGGTATTCATTTTAAAATATCTTGCATATATACTCTAGAAATAGACATTTAACACTAGGCAAAAATTTACACATAAAGCAAACTTACATAGACGTATCCTAAGCTAGGTACAGTCATGCTTCATTAAAAAATAAAACTTATTTAAATAACGGTAATGCGCATAATATTTCTAATAGCTTCTGTCATCAAGGATCAGGATCATATTAGACAAATAAGATTATTCTTTTTAAATGTCAAACATCTCCATGCGTACAGACTGGATTCCTCACTTTGTTTTCTTTCACCGTTTTGAGAGCAATGGTAAGGAAATAGAGCAGGGAATTTACCCAGGCCTTTGTGCCATTTTAGGGAAGTAAGTGACTGTATGGATGTCTGGATGATACCACCACAAAAACTCACGGAATGCTTTATAGTCGCAAACTAAAGCTATATTACAGAGAATTAAAAGATAAAAATAAATATGTCAGAGAAAGACAAGGAAGAAAATACTCTAGGACGAGACGACGAAAACTTGACAGGATACACATTATGACTACTCTTTGAGAGATTTGGCGGCTAAGTTAATTAACTAATCGTCATTATGCTCATCCATTGGTTCAATCTTAACGCTAACAAAGTCAGTTGGTTCCAGCTCCCCTTCATGGTGCTCAGCAGGTTCCGGAGGCTCAATCTTTATAACTATTTCCCTCTCCTTCGTCGCATCTCTATCCTTGTCACTCCCTCTAAGATATTCCTCTTCGGACTGAGAAACCATCTCTATCTGTGAGTCTTGTGTAGTTTCCGAGTCTTTCTCTTCTTCTGTCTGTCGAGGCCGTTCAAGGTTAGTAAGAGTGACGTAATCACCTACTAGTAACTCATCCATCGGTTTCTTTGCCGGAGGTCCAAATATACTGATCAGGATGGACTCGTCGAGGCCCAAGTTGCACTCTCTAGGGTCGACTCTCGTGTAAAAGTCTTTGATGTTTGGTTCCGTACCTTTGAAGCCGTGCCGACGTCGGAAATGTTTGAGCATTGTACGTTTCACTGAGTACGCTTTTGGGCACAGGTTGCACTGTAACAAGGAAATTGGCAAATGATTTTAACTGAGCAACTAAAGTACGGGGCAATTCCGCAATCTATTTGGTCTACCGTAAAAGACCGACGCAAACCTTTTTTTAAGTGTTAAGCTTATGTTAGACCACCATCTCGAAAGGCTTCACTCATGCTAAAAAACGATCTTATTTGTTAGAATATCCCGACTACTCTAAAAAAATTGTCTCACACGATTGTGAACATTAATTTTTCAGATTTAGGGTACATTTTCGTACGAGATAAAAATCTTTCTTCTTTCTTTCTTTCTTTCATCAAACGTCGAAGAAATGACAATTTTTTAAGTTAATTTTAGATTAAACCCAAGACAGTTTTCATTTATTTGGCGCAAGGGGACCACGATAGACACACACATCCAAAAAAAAGTAAATAAAATAATAAGTACAGAAAAAACAAAAAAGTATTTAAAAAAACCTATGTTAAACACAATAAAAAACAAAAGAGTTGTTATTGTATGTCTCACGGCTGCGCCAAAAAGGCCCAGTTCAGCAAAATGATGGTGTGTCACCAACTTACCCTGATGGTCTTCATGTTGCTGTGCGTCATGACGTGGTGTCGGAGGCCTGCCGTGCTGGTGAGCATCTTGTTACAGATGGGACAGGGATGCTGCGCGTGAGTGTGAGATGTGCGCAGGTGACGCAGCATGTAGCGCTCGTCCTGGTACTTGCGGTCTGGGACATATGAGTGAGCTGATTACTTATGGAATAAGTCGTAATTTCGGGGAAATACTTAGAAATTATCTATTTGATTGAAAAACCTGTATTTTATTTGTTTCGAAATTGAAAATTCACAAAAATACGACAGTTTTAAAATTGAGAATCAAAATTAAGTACAATTTTTAGTAGCTTCTGATGAAACGAGACATTCATTGATTTATTCTTTCAAAAGTAGTCATACATGTCTATTACTATTTTTCAAACTAATTGACGGGCTAATTAGATTTGCAATTCATTTATTTTGTGAAATGCCTGTAAACCTAAAATCTATAAGAATACTATGGTAATAAAGATATGGTGTTCACTCACCGCATAGCGGACACTTGACTAGCAACTTCTTAGGTTCGTGCGTCTTCATATGCTCCCGCAGAGAGCATGCACTTGTGAACAACTTCGAACACACTGTGCAGGTCTCCAGGTCTGAAAGAAGAAGAACTAATCAGTACCATCCCTCCTAGCCAAGTCACAACAAGTCGTAAACGACAATCGCAAACGCCCGGTACCCTCCAATAGATTTTCAACTTTACATTGTAGAGCCTAAAGTTGAAAATCTATTTAAGATTTCTAAGCGACAAGAAGGATCGAAAACGATAAGCAATCTCCACTAGATCTTCAACGTTATATCCAAGTCTATAAAATTTAAAATCGAATTAAGCCTATTCAGCGTTTGCGTTTATCGTTTGTTACATGGCTACAGGGCCAGGTCTACCACGACCTCTTAAAGCCTGAGTAGTTCCAGTGACGAAACGAGGTGGCGCTAGACGATTTGAGTAGCTGTCTCTTTCTCACAGTGGTGGCTTTAAGGGGAAAGCTCCAACCAGCCCGCGAGGAACCAAAAAAAAAACAGAAGAGTAATTCCTACACCTTTATGAACTTGGAAGGTTGTATTGGTGATTTTGATGATTAGAATTCTGTAACTACATAAGTCTTACAGCCGCGAATCGCGAATAATATTTTAATCAACATAAAACCTAGCCCTGGCCTGCAAATTGCAAAAATCGCAAGAAAGGAGTTGGCTAAATGACTGCCCCAGTCATCTATATGAATTTCACATTAACTAGTAGTATTTGAAAATTAATTAATGAATTGTCTAGTATTTAATAATTTCCTAACACTTATATAAACTATTAAACATAAAAAAGTATCTGAATTGCTTTTTGAGCATTTTTTTGACATGACAAGGTCACGATGAAATAATGTAAACTAGGGAAGGGTCAGCTTTTCCAGATTGTCAAAATGAAACTGTACTTAATCGGTTTTTACTAACGGGATTTAATACGATTTCTTTTCTGAAATTAAGAAATGGCGTTGAATTCAATTCAGTGTCCTTTTTAGTTGTTTGTTATTATGTTTTTACACGTTTTGATTCGGAAAACGAATTACCGTGACCCCGGAACATAAAAGGCTATTGAAAGACACCAGATTTTAGTCAGTAAAAGACCGACAGTTTCTCCTGCCCTACCCTGGGGCGGAGGACTCATTTGACGATTTTACAACGTAAAAAAAAGTGATTCGTCCACTAAACTCAACTTTAGTTTTTACCCGACTACAGCAAAGCCAAAAGAAGGGTAATGATTTGGACCTGTATGTCCGGTATGACCAGTATGGTTTGTTCTTCTGAATGTGCTTCTTCGTTTAGTTTTAGTTCATATTTTGCATCGAATCCATCTAAACTACTTTCTAACCAATCGATTCTTTTATCGATTCTGTGAACTTCAATTTGAGTACGGTCCCTTCTTTAAGAAAAAAATACAAACGTCAGATGTCATTTGAACACTCTGTCGTATAATTGTTCGTTGTAATTCTTTATTTTAGCTTTTTCTTCACCCCCGCTTGTTTATTGGACTTTCTGCTTCCTTACCTACCGACTTCTCGCTCGACACGAGCTTGACTTGCATTCAATACATCATGAAATAAATAAACTGTGGTATAACCACGCAAAGATTGCGGCGGCATTTTAAGCAAGCAAGCAACGAAGACGTCATTGCTTACTGTTCTACTCTCCGTCCTAGGTATCACATTGGTTAACAATAGAGGTAAGACATTTACAGATGGTCACGGCGATGCTCGGCCCAAACTTAATCTCCACACCGTGTCCTCCCAGTGGCGACACGCTTTACTTTTGGCCCAATCCGACACAAGAACCTCCCTAAAACATCCGTTTCTCGTGAGAACCTACGTCAGACGGAAGATGAGGACGCCGCGGCCGCGATTGCGTGCCTAACAGATTGGTTGCCTTAGTGTAGGTTAATTCATGTAGATACTAAAGTAATTACGTTTATTCTAGGTTCCAAGGAATGCCAACATTTGTCTTGTTATCCTTGTCAGGAACTGCTGAATTCAAGAGCAACTTGTGAAGTTCGTATGATTCGGTCATGCAATGGTGTGCATAACTTCTGGCCGTTCTGTGAGAAATTTACAACGCTATGCAGTGGACAGAACCAATTGAAGAATTTTGCATCATCATAGCCAGATTTCCACGTGAATAAAATGACGTTTAATCATGGTCCGTCGCTTCGAACGCTTTAAGACTGTTTTATAAGAATCCCAGATTATCGAATAAATATAGTACTATTTTTCTTGTTTCATTTCGAAATCATTAAATGTATCTTGAGCTAATTAAAATCTTTAATAACTAGTTCAGAAAAGATTTATCAATCACGAAATGCTTTGCAATATGTAGTCGCCCTGGCTCGTTTTATTTGTCAGCCTGTCTTTATCGATATAACAAACAGATTTCGATGGGGTTATCAAAGTTAGATTAGTTCTTTCAGACCATTGCAACTACTTATATTGAAATACGTTAGATTATTTGGTATTTTAAAGATATTTACTTCATTTGGGTGGTTCGCTAATCAAAAATCAACACCATCGCAGATACGTAAAAACTAAACGCCTGTGGAAAAAGGTATAGCAATGTAATTATTTGCAGTACTTTTTTGATAGGCGTTCACTTTTTTTTTCATGATTGCGAAGAAATGACAAGTTCTATAAACTTTTTTCATGTGAAATATTAATATTGAGCTATTCATCGTTATACAGTGCTAGGTCCCATGTCTATAGATAGCCGAATTCTCGTGCATACTTCAATTTAGCCATCTCCTTTTGAATTGAATTGAACGCCATTGAACCTGTTGGGGAAGTTTCTGGAAGGAACCCAGTGCTGTGAAGGTACCTTGTGGTAGTCCACGTCGTGACGAAAGCAAGCGTTCACGCTAATCCCGCCTCGAACGGCCATATTCAACCTTATCTAAATTATTTTATTTTATTTTATTTCATTAGGGATAACAAACAGTAGCGTATAAAGGTTAAATCACAATATTTTGTAAACAGGAGTAGCATATACACTACTAACGACGATATCCACAAATTATTTTACAAAATAGCTAGCTGTTAGTGAAGAGTTAGTGAAGAAGTAAACTTAACCTAATGTAAATTATACATGAATTTTATGATATTGAAAAAGAAAGAAAAGATACAAATTAATGCAAGAGTTCTGTGGCCGATACTGTACTAATAATAAAAATACTGTTACTGTTAGCGCCATAGGTCGCCCAACTATGTATGTGTATTTTAAATAATAATAATTATTTAGTGACTTGTAAGAATTAAGCGAGCCAAGCGCCAACATGCACATTTTCTTTGACTAATGTTGGTCTTTTAAGACATTACAGATTTCCTTTTTAAATGATACCTTGCTAAGGAAAGTTATATCTACTGAAGAAAAGTGATTATTATAAGTATCAACTAAGCGATGCAACGGTGAACGAGCACCCGAATTAGATCGACAGAATGGAGCAGCGAATAACCGCTTAGAGCGGGACTCACGCCCGTGCACCGTACGAGGGACCAGGTAGCACAAACTATTTACCAGAGAAGAACAGTCAAATTTGTTACGACATATATTAAAAAGTGTCATCATCTCAAGAAGTGTGCGTCTGGATCGTAAAGTCAAAAGGTCGAATTTTTTAAGTAGGGATTGATATGAGATTTTTTTACGGAAGCATCTGTAGTGCATAGCGCGGAGACATTTTCTTTGAACTACTTCAATGATTTCGGAGTACTTTTTGTAGAAGGGGTTCCAAATAGGTACAGCGTACTCTAGCTGTGGGCGGATTATGGATTTGTATAAATTTAAGTAAGTTGAAGGCCGTCGAAATTCTCTTGATGATCGCATTACAAAACCATACATTTGGTAAGCTTTATTGACTATGCTATCCACGTGTGCATCCAGATGGAGTTTGGAGTCCAACAAAACACCCAAGTCACGCAGGCATGCAACCTTACTCAACATAGTATTGCCCAGGTGGTAGTTGTGCTTTATAATATTTTGTTTTTTTGTAAACGTTATACTATGACACTTGGACAAGTTGAGATAGAGTTTATTGGACGAACAATAGACTAAAAAGCAGTCCAGATCCTTTTGGAAATCAACACAATCCGATTCAGAAGTAATGCTTTTATATATCTTCAAATCATCTGCGTAAAGCAAGAAATTGCAATGTTGAAAACAATCTGCAATATCGTTAATGAAGAGAATAAATAAGAATGGCCCTAAAATAGATCCTTGCGGGACCCCTGACGTGACTTGGATATAGTGCGACTCATACCCATTGATCACAACTTTTTGAGTCCTGTTAGTAATATAAGATGCAAACCAACGAAGCAAGTCTCCTCCTATGCCGTTAAATGCAATTTTATTTAGTAACAGCTCGTGATCCACTTTGTCAAATGCTTTTTGGAAATCAGTGTATACTGCATCAATTTGCTGTCTCTTGTCTATGGACTCAAAAAGCTGCGACGAGAAGCAGAGAAGATTGCTAATGCAAGATCTATCCTTTACGAATCCGTGTTGTTCTTTTAATATCACACTATGCATGGTTGGGTATACTTCATTGTGGACAAGCCTTTCAAAAATTTTGGGCACAGCCGATATTAAGGAGATTGGTCGATAATTTGGTACATCGCTCTTAGATCCACCCTTGTGGATCGGGATAATATTTGCGCGTTTCCAGATCTCAGGGAATACACCGTTAGATAAACATTTATTAAATAAAATGTAAAGAGGATAGCACAGTGTATTACACGTACTTTTTAAGAAGCTCGGGGGGATGCCGTCTGGTCCAGGACCTTTGGTTGCATCCACTGACATTAATTCTTTTCGTATTTTATGTTCGGAGAAATATAAATTGCAGAGCAAAACATCACTGTCCGGATTCGGGGGTGGTGGTTCCCAAGAGGTGGAATCAAACGTAGAAGGTTCATAAACTGATTGAAAAAAGTTTGTGAAAAGGTTACAAGTACTAATAGGATCATCTGAGGAATGTTGTTGAAAAGAAACTTTAGAGGGGATACTATTACTGGATTTACGTTTGGAGATGTAAGACCAAAATGCTTTAACGTTCGAGGCTACACTATTTTCAATTGTATCCAAGTATTTTTTATAGCAAATGTCTGCTTCTTTTTTAAACTTTGCTCTATAAATGGAAAATATTTCATAGTCACCAGTACTCCCGTATTTTTTCCACTTAACCCACGCACGAGTTTTATTTCTATATAGGTGCAAAAGAGGTTTAGAGAACCATTGAGGGAAATTACAATTTTTAGGTTTGGATAGTGGGGTAAACAATTTAATGAGCTTGTAAATGTTTTCATAGAATATTAAGACAGCTTGGTCAGGGGATGAGTTCCCAAGCAAATTATCCCAATCAGTGCTTTAAAATTACACTAGTAATTATCGATTCCCGCACGGAACAAACGTTTGTATGACCTTCGAGTAGTTGTTCCGGGAGTTTGTATATGTAAGTTTCTATGTTTGTAGACAAGACCCCAAGATACAGGAGAAATTCCTAGTGTGGGGAAAAATTGTAAATCAGCTATAAGTCCTCGCCATTTAAGTGTGGATTAAAATTCGTTGACCCCCGTGTACCAATGTATTCCAATATTTCAAAACGATACAAAAAATGTAAAGGAAGTGTCGCTGACACGATCAAAACAAACGAATCGCGGTACGGGGCATTCTTGACGTATTCACTGGGCATGAGTTACAAACCTTTTGGCCAAAACCATATTCAATCGTATTTATTTTGAGAGGTACCTAATAATGTAGTACTTAATGAAACCCTTTAAACAGTTAGATAATAACAAAAAATGGTTGAAAACTTTCCGAGTATGGAATACGCTCAGTCAATCCATTGCGCAAACCTTATTTGAAATGACACTCGAGACGAAGGACGCGATAGGTACCTAAAGTCTGTTTTATAATCTCGTAGACTAAATTGACACATGCAAATGTCAAATTTACAAATAATGTTGCCAGCTCTTTTGGGCAGTGTTGTACCTACGATACCGGTTTGTTGAAACGTAACTTTTTATCTATAATAGACGAATTTCATTTTCATTCAAAGTTTATATTTACGATTCATGTACGTACACAGGGCTGCACGACGTGCTACAAACTACCAGGGAAATCTGACCACGCAACGCCATGCGTAATCCGACCATGTTTCGATGCCTTTATATTAAATTTAAAAAAAATAGAACGTAAAATAGACGCCATCACTGTTGTTCCCATACGCGTTCAAACGGCTAAAAATAATAAAACATTCAAAATGAATGAAGTACGAAGCCTTTTTGAAGAAGGTCATCGTCAAGTGACCACGCAGCGGTGGAAAGACTGTGTAGTCCATGAAATTAAAATTGAAGATGAAATGTGTCATGTGAGCCATATAATCGACGACATTACTGATAGGTTTATCATAGAAGTAAGTGGCGATTCTGATGATTCAGAGTATTCCTCAGACATGGAGTTATTATCTGAATCAGATTAACGAGAATACCTGTAATTAAGTTATGTAATCTATCTATATATATAAAATTCAAAACTGACTGACTGATCTGACAACGCACAGCCCAAACCGCTGGGCCTAGAAACTTGAAATTTGGCATAAACCTTCCTTATACCACGTAGGTGAGCACTAAGAACGGATTTTGCGAAATTCGGCCCCTAAAGGGTTGTTTCTGGGGTTGATAGTTTGTATGAAACTTCGCTACTACAGGTGCTAGGAATTCCAAATTTTGCATAAGGTGTCTTTTTAGAACGTAGATGTTAACTATGACGGGATTTTGCGAATTTCGACCCCTAAGGGGTTTGTTTTTGGGGTCGATAGTTTGTATGAAACTTTGTTACTGCAAGTGTTAGGCGTCTCAAATCTTGCATGCTGGTTCATTTTAAGACGTAAATGCTCAACAATGTAAAATTTTTGTGAAATTCGACCCCTAAGGGGTTGTTTTTGGGGTTGATAGTTTTGATACTTAATTTTTACATATAGGTTCTTTTTTGGACGTAAGTGATTACTAAAGATGGGATTTTGCGAAATTCGACCCCAAAGGGGTTGTTTTAGGGATTGATAGTTTGTATGAAACTTTGTTACTACAAGTGCTAGGAGTCTCTAGACGTAAGTGATAGTTAAAATGGGATTGATGTATTGACAGTTAGAGGTATCAAATTTTACAGGAGGTTCTACTTTAGACATAGGTTCTCACTAAGTGATCTTGCGAAATTCAACCCCTTAAGAGTAGTTTTGGGGTTGTTAGCAAGGAATCCCAATATATTCATTGGGGTTATATTAAGAACGTAGGTACCACCCAAGACGGGATACTGCGAGTAGATAGAAATTTTGTTGAATATTGATTTAAATTTTCGAAAAGTATCCCTTATAGAGAGGGTGACTGGGAGTAAAAATTCACAAAAACAAAGTTCGAAAATCACGCGGACGAAGTCGCGGGCGTAGTGCTCGTTAAAAATATAAATGTTTTACATTATTAATTTTGTATTATTACGTTTTAAATAAGTACCTACACATTATTTCAGCATAAACACATTATTTCAGGATAACTATTGTAAAAAAACGATACTTGATTTTATTAACGCTAAGTTTCGGTTGTGCCACATCACTATTTAAGAATTGCAATAAACTGACAATACTCGTAATGTCAGTTTAGTCTACGAGATTAAAAAACACACTTTACATGATTACAAAATGGCGAACAGGTAATGCGCCCCTGACTCGCTCTGACGTCGCACTCAGCGCCGAGTATGAGGGCATAACCCAAAAAATCGATTTTTTTGGTATGAACTTTAAAATTCGATTATTTAAATTCGTTGTATACTTGTAAGAATATGAGTAAAAGATAGATAAATAAATCCAATTATTGCATGTTCTGTTATTGAAATATAAGTTGAAAACATAAGGAATTTTGAAAAATAAATATACACCAAGAAAATTATTTTTGAAATCCATAAACCATAGCAATTACATATTTCATTGTTTGAATGTGTATTTTTGAAACTTAAAAAAAATACCACAATTATTCTTCAAATTTACGTATTTCTTACTTATTTCCGTTGGGATAAGTGATTGGTATTATGAAACTCGAACGATGCAGTATTAACGACAGTTTTGAATGACGAGCGATCTCAAAATTAAGTTTTGTGGACTTTTTGGTACAAGTCGGGTCAATGACTTTTAATTCTTTCTGTTGTGTATATTGTGTATGTGTGTATGAGCGGCGCGTATGTGGGCGTGCGCTGCGTCGCACCTTGACCTCTAATACAGAATTAAATCAGTGTGCTGTTAGCCGTCAGTTGTTTCACTTGGTCCCTACGCACCTACATAACAGTGGCGACGAGTTACCCACAGTAGCAAAAAGTCTGTTGAAAAATGGCACAGACATTTTGTGGTATTTTGTCAATCTTCGATCATAATGTTAATGATTGGAAGACCTACAAAGGGCGCGTGACACAATGGTTCATCGCAAATAACATCGATGCAAAAAACGATGCGGCGGGAACCAGGAGGCGAGCCATTCTACTCAGCGCACTCAACGATGGTACATACAAGTTGGCAGCAGATTTAGCCCTGCCCAAAGACGTGCAAGAGGTACCATACGAAGATCTGGTGACGTTGTTGGATAATCACTTCACACCAAAACGTTGCGGGTTCAGTGAACGACACAACTTTTATGCAGCTTCGCAGCAGCCGGGCGAGACACCAACACAATGGGCAGCGAGGTTACGTGGACTAACGGCGCATTGCGGATTCAGCAATGTTGAGGAGGCCTTGCGTGATCGTTTCGTGATGGGGATGCTAGCGGGTCCTGAACGGGAGAAACTATTTGCGCTGGACTTGGACACCTTAACCTTGGCGAAGGCGGTGGAGCTAGCAGAGAGCATTAGATGCGCGCGGGCAGGAGCTGCCGCAACTGCTCCTGCATCTACAGATCAAGCACAGGTGTTCAAGATCGCAAAAGGACAAAATAGTGTCAACACGACCAATAGTGCCGAGAAAAAAAAGTGTTCAGTGTGCGGTCGCGCTAATCACGAATCGTCTCAGTGCCGTTTTGCAAAGTATAAGTGTAAAAAGTGTAACACAGTAGGGCATTTGCGAAGAATGTGTAATAAACTTAACTACGTGTTAACGGGGGATGTAAGCGAGGACGATGATGGTAAGCCGCTTTATAACATTTGTTCGGCCCGGGGAGAACCTATGACAGAAACGGTGACGATAAACGGTCGGAATTTAAAATTTCAATTAGATAGCGGATCGGCAGTGACGGTCATATCTGAAGGTACATACAAAAAATTGTTGTCGGGTATACCATTGCATAATTCTAACAAAAGATTTTATGGTTACACAGGAACCGCTATGCAGTGCGTAGGTTATTTGCGTCTACCTATAACATATATGAAGCGCACACACACACTTGACGTGTTCGTCATACGACACGGGGGCCCGCCGTTGCTAGGTCGCGACTTCATATCAATATTTAAATTAAAGTTAACACCTGTAAATTTCCTTAGCCATGCACAAAGCCAAATAGACCGATTGCAAGTACAGTTCCCTGAAGTATTTTCAGACAAGCTGGGCGCTTTTAAAAACTATAAAGTCAAGTTGCAAGTAAGTAATGATGCAAAACCGATATTTTTTAAAGCGCGTCCCATTGCTTTTGCGTTGCGCGACAAAGTCGATAAAGAGTTAGAACGCTTGTTAAACCTCGGAGTGTTAAAACCGGTTAAACATGCAGACTATGCATCCCCTATTGTGCCCGTACTCAAACGTGATGGTTCCGTCAGATTATGTGCTGACTATTCTGTGACCATTAACAAACAATTAGTAATAGAACAATATCCTTTACCGACGGTTCACGAATTATTTTCGAAATTACACGGAGGTCAGCAGTTCTCGAAAATTGATTTATCTATGGCCTACAATCAGTTTCTGCTCGACGATGAGTCGCAAAACATCACCTGTATAAACACTCACCGAGGTTTGTTTAAATATACGCGTCTCGTATTCGGCTTATCAAGCGCGCCGTCTATATTTCAGCGTGCAATGGAGACCGTGTTGTCCGGGTTAGATGGAGTGTTATGCCTATTGGATGAGGTGTTGGTAACAGCAAGCACTGAGGCTTTGCATGTGGAAAGGCTACACATAGTTCTCAAGAGACTTCAGGATGCGGGACTAACTGTGCGAAAGGACAAATGCGATTTTTTTAAAGACGAAATAAAATATTTAGGGTATATTATCAACAAGAACGGTCTAAAGAAAGATCCGTCTAAATTAAAGGCAATTGTAGACGCTCCTGTTCCAACTAATATTGCCACCTTGCAATCATTTTTAGGGCTTGTTAACTACTATCGGAATTTCATTCCTCGAGCATCAAGCATTCTCAGTCCCTTGTACGACTTGTTAAAAAAAGGAGTTAAGTGGCATTGGACAGCAATTCATCAAAATGCATTCGATGAAATAAAGAAACGCTTAACGTCGGAACAAGTGTTAACACATTTTGACGCAAAGTCTAAGATAATATTGACGGTAGATGCGTCTCCATTTGGGTTAGGCGCTATTTTATCACAAGTAGGTAGTGATATGTTAGAACGTCCAATATCATTCGCGTCCCGTACGCTCACGTCAGCTGAAAAAGGATACTCGCAAATACAGAAGGAAGCCACAGCGATTATATTTGGCATTAAACGTTTTCATCAATATTTATACGGCAGATCGATACCGTTTATTTTACGTCACCGTTGATCACTATTTTTGGTCCCTATAAGGGCATACCTGAAGTATCGGCTAATAGGCTACAAAGATACGCAATGTTCTTAAGCGCGTATAATTACACAATTGAGTACGTAAGAAGTGCCGACAACAACGCAGACTATTTGTCACGAGCGAGTATACGTCACGATCAAAAACTGATAGAAAGGCGCGGGGACAGCGACGCTCACGCGGCCGCATCCGCGGCTCCTATCGACCGGGCGACTTATGTTAATTTTGTAGTTGAAGGCAGCATACCAGTAACATTGGACGAACTACGCAAAGAAACTGCCAAAGATATTACTTTAACAAAGGTAATTAATTACATTCATCAGGGGTGGCCTAGACAATTGTTGTCGGATTTATATATTAAGCCTTATTATTTGTGTAGGACACAATTATCACATGAAAATGGTTGCCTTATGAGAGGACATAAAGTGGTTATTCCGGAAAAACTACGCTCAAAAATTTTACACGAGTTGCATAATTCGCATTTGGGCATTGTGAAAACGAAAGCTGAGGCCAGATCACGATTTTGGTTCCCAGGAGTAGATGCGGCGCTGGAGGCAATGATCAACTCGTGCGATATCTGCCAACAGTTACGGCCGTCCCCGCCGCGAACGCCGATAATCCCGTGGCCGTACCCACCAAAGCCATTCTATAGAATACATATCGATTTCCTAGGCCCGCTAAATAATCAAATGTTTTTCGTAGTGTACGATGTTACTATGTCTACAACTTCCACAAACGTCATAGAGAAGCTTTGCGATTTTATGTCCAAGTACGGATTGCCACATACAATCGTAAGTGATAACGGCACCGCGTTTACGTCATTTGAGTTTAGAAATTTTTGTTTAAGAAACGGCATCGACCATGTGACGTCACCGGCATACAATCCGGAAAGTAACGGACAAGCGGAAAGTTATGTCAAAATTGTTAAAAAAGGTATTAAATCATGCGTTATTCATTCACGCAATAAAAGTGATTGTAAGTTAAAAATATTAAAATATCTTTTTGACTATCGTAATTCAGTCCATTCTGTCACGGGGTTCTCACCAGCTGAGCTAGTGTTCGGCCGCAAGTTGAGGTCACGCTTAGATCTGATCAATCCGAAAACCCCTTCGGCCTCCCTCACATCCCTCACTAATAATGTTTATCGTCAACAGTGTTCGCAAGTTAAAGCACGTGGAGGTTGTAATAAACAAGTGTTTAAGCCAGGGGATCAGATAATGTACAAAAAGTTTTTAAATAATGTTGCATTCCGTTGGTGCAAAGGTATCATTAAAAAGAGACTGGGGAAAGTACTTTACCTTATTCAGGATTTGATTTCGACGTGTGATGTCAAAAAGCATAAAAATCAAATAATATCAATTAAAGATGGCAACGGAAATGTTTCACAACAGGCGGAGGCACAACATCATTATGACCTCGATGAGTTTAACAACAGTCGTAGCGAGCCATTGCCTGGCGACCCTCGGGTACAGAGTCCCGCGGGGGAGGATACTGAAGAGGCAGATCTGCAATCATCACCGTCTGCAGACACAAAATATACAGTCTCGGATCCAATTTCAAGGAATCCAGAAAGACTGTTGAGAAACATTCCCAGGGTTGACTATAAACCCTTTTTGTAACTTTTATATGTATGCTTCTGTTTTTATTAATATTGTATTTTGCACAACTTGTGTTATAGTGTTCAAATAGGGGGGAGGTGTTGTGTATATTGTGTATGTGTGTATGAGCGGCGCGTATGTGGGCGTGCGCTGCGTCGCACCTTGACCTCTAATACAGAATTAAATCAGTGTGCTGTTAGCCGTCAGTTGTTTCACTTGGTCCTTACGCACCTACATAACACTTTCTTATTTGGCTCAGACTATACAACAATAATTATGGGTCTCATATCATCACATAATGTGCGCTGGTGAATTTTGAAGACTATTCTTCTCTTAGATCTTAGGAGTGTTATCTTTAGTAGATACTTACTTTCTCCAGTATGTTTCCTGATATGGTACGTGAGCTTAGACTTCTGAACGAACGTTTTGCCGCAGTAAACACATCCATAGGATGTATCCTTCAAGTGAGTCCTGAAAGTGATAAAGCCTGAGTTATTTAAAGAGTTTTAAGTAAAAAAACATACAGGCAGACTCTTTTTAGAGGGTGCTAATAAACAAAACAGAACTTTTAGGTTGGCCTAGTGGTTAGTGACCCTGACTGCTTTGCCGGAGGTCGTGGGTTCGATTCCCACCCAGGACAAATGTTTGTGTGATGAGCACGATCATTTGTTCTGTGTCTGGGTATAATTTATCTATAATATGTATGTATTTATAAATATATAAGTATGTTTATCAGTTGTCTAGTTCCCATAACACAAGCTCTGCTTAGCTTGGGACTAGATGGCATTGTGATATAGTTGTGGAATATTATTATTATTTATTATTATTGTAAATAGACAAGACAAAGCACGAACACAAAAGAATATTATTTACAAAACTATTGACACAGATTTAATATTCATCAAAATTGGTTCTGTGACTTCTTGGAGTATTTTTCGCTGTAATCGCCATCCACATCCATTTGATAAATGACATGGCCGGATTCTGCCCTCAAAACTCATGTACTGTACATTAATAACTATTATATGAAAAAATCTTCTGAAATAAATAAAAAATAGTCGCAACAATTACGTTTCTCTAAAACAGGCGAGGAGAATTCCTAAAAAAATAAGTGATTTTTGTATGATTTCCCATTTGATTCATTGCTAGGAAGAGACAATCGCATCGATGTTTGGATACACGCACAAGACAATCAGTGTACCTGTGTAAACTATGTTTGATGGTCATATTAAAATACCTATAAAACGACCGTGACTGCCAGAATTGTATGTTAATTATTATCTTATCATTAGGATAATTTACCGCTTTTCGAAATGCGCGCGTCTTGACGCTACTCACGTAACATTATCGACTTATAAAGATAAATCGATAATATATTTAAAAATGCGTATCCAAATGTCCTAGAGTTATTTTGACGTTTCTGCGACAATTAAACTAAACAGTCACAAATGTCAAAACTGTGCAGTCTTGCGTTGATCCACGTATTACTGTGTTCGTTACTTTGGATTTTAGATATTTAAACTCGAGCTCACGCTATCGTTCATCGGAGTTTCGTTTACGCTTTTCATGTTAATAGTATCCTGCTGTGTCTGTTGGACTTATTTGTTGAAGGACACCGTGATTTTTAGTCAGTGCAAGTCTGACAGTCCCTCCCGATCTGCCCGGGGTGGGAGGACTCATTTACGGTATTTGGGCTGCCACAGGCTCGGAAAAAATATGGAAAAACAGAAACATCACAAAAGCCACAAAAGTACAAGTCGTCAGGGCACTAGTGTTTCCCATATTTCTCTACAGAGTGGAGTCATGGACACTGAGGGAAAGTGAGCAAAAGAAGATAGACGCTTTGGAAATGTGGTGCTGGAGGAAAATGCTTGGCATATCTGTGGAACGCCTTGTGGTGCAGGGCAAAGCGAATGGCAACGGAGCTCGAGGAAGATCACCAATGCGCTGGACAGACCAGATCAAGGCCCCTTGAATGGTCCCCTACACGAATGTACCACGAAGGCAGCGGTGCGAGAGGAATGGCGGCGAATTGTGAAGCGAGCCACCACCCCTGATGTGACGACCACGACCACTCTGCCAAGAGTGTAGCGACTGAGAAGAAGAAGGGCTTGGCGAAGCACCCAAAGAAATATAACGACATCAGCCTCTTTTCTTGATAATATTTTGATGACCTTTGAAGATGAAGAGGAAGATGATGATGACCTTAAAAGTGGATGAAAACATTGAATGTGCTTTTCTGAGTAATTGTAATCATTTTTTTCTTAAAAGACGTATAAAACAAACAGAACTACACTCAATCACATAAAGTGTTTTATTGTCAATCTAATTCTGTATTTGTTTTTCAAAGTCGCTCTCGAAAAATCATAACATTCAGAAATATCTGTAGGAAACGAAGTTTTCTTCACTATCGTGGTCTGTTTTGACGACGCACAACATTGATACTACCATTTCATGTATTTTTTCACCTCCGACTCATTGCTATTCAAAATGTTCAGGCACATTTTTAAAATCATTATTATGATATCTCTCGCATGTTCTCTGATCATCAAACTAAAACTATTTTAAATACCTACCTGTGAGCTTTATTATGAGGTACTGCACGTCATTGTACATGAATATTTTTGTCAGGGCAATGCTCCATACAAGTTCCGGCCATGTCTTTTATTCTCATTATGTAAATCTGCATACAACAAAATTATTTTGTCATTTCAGAAACTTATCCTTTTGTGATACGCGTTGACTGATTCTTAGTAGCTACATACCTAGTTTTAAACACGTGTTTAAAATATAGAAAACAAATGTTTTGTTTTGTTTGTTGTGAAAATGGTGTATGGATCGTACCAAACTCGTACGCAAAAACAGTCGAGCTGTATAGAAATAAGGATAAAATAGCTTTATCTATTTTTGTAGAAAAAAGCTAATATTAGTCATGCTATGCGGCTATGCGTGCTGGTAATACAAGTTGATATACACATAATCCAATATAACCTTTTTAATTTAAGTTTGTACAGTCCATCCAAAGGTTGTCTGGAAGATTTTGCTATTAGCGATAAGACCGCCATTGTAACCATAGAATTAGTCATGTATAAAATAGTTATGTAACAATTTTGGTGTACAATAAAGTATATTCTATCTATCTATCTATCTATAACCTGGTGTGTGAGTTACAGGCTCCTTTGTCAGCGAAGGTCCTGGGGCAGTGCGGACAGGCGTAGGGTCGCTCGCCCGTGTGACGTCGCTCGTGACGTAACATGTTGGAGCGCTGCACGAAGCGCATCGGGCAGTACGAGCACGCGTGGCGCGGACCTTCATGGATCTGCACGTGCTCGCGGAACGAATCGCGCTTCTGCAATTTGAAACTTATTTTAATAGGTGTTAAGCTTAAGTTCATATATAGACTTATGGGTACTGAGCAATAGCTGCTGAATATTGACCATAGTCTCTAGAAAGCGAGAAACAATTATTTGCTTAAAAATCTATCTTCCTTTTCTTCCTCAAAAATGGCAAAATTATATCTGTGAGTTGTTTAAGCAAAGCATAATCCATCTTTTAAATTTTTGAGTTAATTTCACAAATAATCTACTCTTAATTTCACATAGAAGGCAACATAATTATGTCAGTGCACAATTTTATTGAGTTTAAATGTCTGTGTTCATAGCAAGGATCTAGGAGAAATTCCTAGGGTGGTTTTTTTATTCAAGGGTAAGTTGCCTATGGCACTAAAACGCAAGCGAATGGACATTATGTATACTCCCCATCTTAAAATATAGTGCACAGACTTGGTCCTTGACTAACATCCAGAAGACCACACTCAAGGTTTGGTAACGAGGAATGGAGCGCAGTATATTAGGTGTTAAATTAACGGATCGCGATTGAAGCACAATACTGCGCTCCAAAACAAATATAGCTGACGGGGCTCAAGGCTGCCCAACTCAAATGGGACTGGGCAGAACATGTCTGTCGCATGTCGCAATCTGTGAGCCAAAATAGCTCAAAACTGGAGCCCTCAGACTGTAAGACGGGGTCGCGGCAGGCCGCGAAGGAAATGGCGGGACGAACTAGACAGGTTCTGTCCAAATTGGAAGGAGGACGCACGGGCTCGCGAGAAGTAGAAGGAGTGAAGGGAGGCCTTTGCCCAGGAGTGGGACAGAGCAGGCCAAAAAAACAATAATTGCTTGAGCAATAGAATGTAACATAGAATATTCTATTCTATTGCTCAAGCAATAGAGTAGATAACTGATGAAGAACAATTTAATTTTTTAAGCAACATTAACATTAGCCCTACTAAAGTGACCGTTTTATCTCCCAAGGGCGAAAAAAGAACTGTCTTACCAAGAAAGTCTTTCCACAGTAGGTACAAGTGTAGTTCTGCTTGTTAGGCAGATGGTCTTGCTTGTGCATGTACAACGACGACTTGTACTGGAACGATTTGCCGCAGTCTGGGCATGCGAACGGATGCTGTCCCGGGTGACTTATTAAGTAGTGGAGTTTCCTGCAACATTGGAATATAAACTTTATTTTTACTGCCATTGAGCGTAAACTAGACTGCAGACTGTCGTATTTAATTTTTATGATGTTTTCGTTCTGAAGAAGACCACATGCTAGATGCTTCCAACAGGGCGTATTGGAAATCTATAGCAGAGACCTATGTTTTGATGACACGTTTGGCGCAGTGGGTAAGCAATTGGACTGCTGCGCTGTGTGTCGGGTTCGGTTCCCGAATATTTATATGATCTGCAAGTAGTTGTTCCGGGTCTTTGTGCTTGTGTATGTGACTTTCTATGTTTATAAACGCACTCACGATACAGGAGAAATTCCAAGTGTGGGGCAACATTTTTTATTATTTAATTAAAATACAATTTTCAGCAGTGGACATCCTACAACTGATACCTATTATGATGATAATTAGATGTTTTCTAGAAATTGCACTCTGAGGCCCAGCAAATTTTTTTTTTATCGTGGTAAAATCATCAGATGAGTCCAGAGCAGGAGGCTGCCAGACTTGTACTGACTAAAATCCACGATGTTCTTCAATAGCCCTTTACGTTCTGGGGTCAAGGTATTCGCTAGTCCCGCGGCTCAGCAATCCTTGGGGTCCAAAGATTCCGAGGGCCTTGTAGAAAAAAAAGCCTAGATTAAGTCTCACCTCTCATCCACAGTGTGCAGTATCTCCCTGCACAGCTTACACTTGAACTTGCCGGGGCCGTGCGCCTGCGCCATGTGCGCGCCGCACGCCCGCGAGCTGCTGAACTCGCGACCACACACCACGCAGTCCATCGCGCGGTCCGCACGCGACGAACGAGATGAGTGCATCGACTGATCATTACAGGAGGGAAACAAATATTAGATTTGATGCTGTAAAGTAGCTGAAAGATTGTAAAACTGTGTGAAACCGACAAATAAAATTATTTTTTCTTGAGATTTTAGAAACAGGACAGCTGATGACATTGTCTTTAGCCTTAGAACCAGACCACACTTTGCGGAGAACTATCCAGTAGCTGGGTTACCTACTGGATAGTTCTCTGCAAATACTTGGGCCGAAGATTGTACTTTTACCAAATCATTAATTAAATAAAAACCTTCATCTTACCCGCAAATGCAGCTTGAAAGACTTCCTATGGCTCAAAGGTTTGTACTGACAGGAGTCTAGCGAACAGAACACCTTTCTAGCTTCAGCGTGATCACAGTTGAAGTGCGCTCTCATCTCCTCGATAGTTGGCAGCACCACACAGCAGAGGGAGCATTTGAGGAGGTACAGTGCAGTCTTTTCTAAAGTACTGTGCTTCTCAATATAGTGATGGATAAACCAGACCTGGAATTACTAAAACTGTAAGTTTATGTCCCATTTTAAATTAACTTTTTAAGCCAAAAAACTTCAAAATTGCCTTCAGAGGACTAATGGATAATTACCTTATCACTAAATATTTCATTACAAGTATCACATTTGTAATACGCGTCTTTATGATTGAAGAAATGCGCCCGCACTTGATGCGTCTCTCTGTCCGTCTCATGCCAAAATAGTGTTGGACAATACCGACATTTGAAACCTAAATGTGGACTGAAACAGTTGTCATACTCTACATCATCCCAATGTTCTGTCAGATGTCGCCGTGTGTTCTCCCTGTCGTCAAACTCTTTGTCACAAAACTGGCATATCCAAAGATCCTCAAATTCTCCTAACTCATTTGACGTGTGATTCTCAAGATCTTGTTGACTCTCAAAAGTAGCGGCACAAATTCTACAGGAAAACAATGGCAAGGACTTTATGCAGTGCATCTTGAACATATGAGCAGTAAAACTTGTCAGAGTACTATACCGGATGCTGCACAGAGTGCAAACTATATCCATTGGTACTTCTGTTGAAAGCTTGTCATAATCAACATCTGAGTATTCAAAAAAAGATTTAGCATTAACATCTGACAGTATATCACTAATGTAATCATAGTAACATTTCTGTACAACTATCAGTTCCAATGCAGTAACATCAAAATCATCAATACCATTGTAGCTTTTGTAAATATCATTAGCTTCATCATCTTTGGTCTTCTCAGTTCCATCATCATTTTTGGCATCCTCAATAGTTTCTAATTCTTGTTTTATTTCTGGTATGAGGACTTTTATTAATTCTCTAGTCTCATTTTGGTCAGCCTCTATAGCCGAGTCAGTAGGTTTGAGCTCAGAGTCAACATAGCCATATCTTTCATGATGTTTCAGTTGTTCTTCAACGAACTCTGCTCTGAGATCAGCACCATACACTAAGAATGGTACGTGTCTTCCTGACAACAGTGCTGTGAAACATTTCAAGGTAAAATGGTGGTACCCCATATAATGATTGAAGAATGTTCTTGTTGAGTTGGTAGATTTATTGCAAAGTAAACAGAGGAAGTTTGAAGTGCCATCATATTCTAACTCCCAAAGATTTTCTTCATCTCTATTTGATACATTGAAGACATTGTGTTTTTGGAACAAATGTGAGTGGTAGGGCTCACCATCCAGTACACGGAAATGACATAGGCGACAGTGCACAAGATTATGTTGCGATTGCAGATGATTTCGGAGATCTGCTTCGGTTTCAAAGTTCTCAACACATTGAGAGCATGGCCAGGGAGTGTGAAACTTCACATGGCTCACCCAAGCTTCTCTATCTGGCACAAAATATCTAAAAAAAAGTTAAGGCATATGTGACAAACATCCTCAATGAAAATGCAGATTCAGAGGATTCAAGATTTACTACATTGTACTTACCTACAAATACCACAGAAATCTTTCTTATGATTCAGAACATAATGTACAATCATTTTCGATCTGTTAATAAACCAATCTGGACAAAGTAAGCAGCTGTAAGGTCCCGAAGGATTCAGGTCTTTAAGGTACAGCCATACGTCTGCCGGCCGCTCCACCACCGGTGGCTGAAGACAAGCTTTCTTGCGTTGAAGATTAAACGTGACCGACAATCGTTTAAGTGGTAGCTTCTTTTTCTTCTTGATTGGAGCTTCCGAAGAACCCGATGAGATCTCTTCATTTTGCTCTGGGCCTAATTTCTTATTTGCTATAAGTGATAGCGGCTCATCATCAGAGTCATCCGAAGACATCTTCCAGTGTTTATTCTACTTTGATTAGCTGATTAGATACAGGAGTAATCCTAGAAATCAATCAAATATTCAAAACTCTCCAAAAGTACACTACGATTACATTTTACAGGTGTAAAATAAACAAATGACACTTTGTTGACATTGTAGATAAGGACGTACTTTTTCTCTTTCATTCATTGGCATTTTCGATAGAATAGAAAAGGATCGACCTGTTTCACTTGTTCACTTCCTCTCATGTAATGCAGTAAATGCATAAATAACTGGAATACAATTTGTTTTTGCCACTTTGACAACATTAGTGCTGCGCTTAATCATAGACTGGCGATTTCTCAGTTTATGCCTTGGTTTAGCTTTAAGTGGATCATTTTTGCGTACGATAATATTTTAGTCGTAATGAAAATAGTTCTTACGGTTCTAATTCAAAACATACACTACTTTTTTTTGTTGATATGCTTTATTAATAACTTAATAGACAATCTACTTTTAGTTTAAATTGGTCGATCAGTCGCTCCATTTCTCATGATTACATTTTAGTGGAAACAAAAACAGCCGAATGAAAAGATTTTTTTTTGTAAAACATTATGTTATTATTTAAATGTTATGTTTTATTGCAATCTATAAACATGATTAAGTTTATAAATTAAAGTTATAGATAATGTTTCAAAAAAATGTTTCTAAATTCGTTTTTTTTAAAAGTTTCTGCTGCGTGTATCATAACGACGCACAATAATATCCTTTCGTGGCAGCCATTTTATAGAATTAATGTTTGTCTATGGTGATCCAAAGAAAGGCGAAGCTAAACAAAAGGCTAGCATGTAGATAGCATTTAATAAAATAACAGTAAAATTTGCGTTAATACTGAATCAAAAGACTTATTTTTATGATATACATAAGTGAACCAACAACTTTTATAACGTGTGTATCATATAAGTTCGTAAAATGAAGCACAATGCATCGTGTAATGGTGGCCATTAGAAGTAATAATTATGTATATTGGCATACTTACTGCTCCACGGACCAGCAAATAAACATCTGAAGGATTACGCTGAGTAGTTTATCTGAAATTATTATTGAACATCATGTAAACCCAAGTGACATTAGTGATATGTGAGCAAGGAAAAGTGCCCAGTGTAAATAGACCATTTGGCACGAACCATGGCCCAGAATCAGGGGGAGGTTCAAGTGGGCACACCGAACCAACCCGTGAAGGAGAAAGATATTTACGCTTGTCTGCCTGATATGCGGACAAACGGGCCGCTTGGACCCGACGAACCGTGTCCCGGAGGCGAGGAACTCCGCTGGCTGCCCGCGCAGGCCACTGACCGAGATCTGGTGATGTACTTGCGAGCTGCTCGCTCTATGGCAGCATTCGCTGGTATGTGTGACGGTGGCTCCCCCGACGATGGCTGTGTCGCTGCCAGCCGCGACGACACCACTATAAACGCGCTGGACGTACTACATGACTCGGGGTATGATCCCGGTCGTGCTCTTCAAGCTCTTGTCAAGTGTCCGGTGCCCAAGGGAATTGAGAAAAAGTGGACAGAAGAGGAAACCAAAAGATTTGTCAAAGGAATTCGGCAATTTGGTAAGAATTTCTTTAAAATTAGAAAGGACCTATTGCCTCACAAAGATACTGCTGAGCTAGTTGAGTTCTATTATCTGTGGAAAAAGACCCCTGGTGCTAGTAGCAATAGGCCACACAGGAGACGACGCCAGGCATCTTTGAGACGAGTGCGGAACACACGGAATTCTCGTGCTGGAACTCCCAAAGAACAGACCCCAGAAGCTACACCTACTGTACCAGATACCAATGGTTCAAGACCCTCACCTAATCCTAAAGAAACAGGCGAGATGAGTTCTGTTACAGAAGATGAAAATTCAGAAGAGGATAGTGATTCTAGAGATGCGGGTGATTTAGCTAAAGTTGACAATGTTAGACCAGACAACCCGGAAGACTCTCCAAGTAGAATGAGAACCAGAAATAAATCTAAAGAACAGAATACCCCTACCACACCTAATGGAAAGAAAGGTCAAGATGAAAGTGATAATGATTCCAAGCCTAAGCCTAAACCTAGTAAACCAAATGTACAAAGTACAGTCACTTCTTCCAACACCAACACCAATAACAACATACCTGAGAAAGTTCTTTCATCTCCAGTTAGCAAAGATGTTAAGAAAAAAGTGCCAGTGGCAAATGGTGTCAAAGTGGATGTATCCAAAGTTAAGAAACGTCTTCCAGATGACACAAAACCAGAGAGTATTTTGGATGGTGACGTGCAGATGAAGAAGAAAAGACCAGTAACACCTCCTGATAGCCCAGCTGAAAGTCTTACTAATGATAGTTTTCCTGCAATGGATGAAACAGAAACTCCGGAGCCTGAACCAGAAGCTTGTGACTTTAGTTTTAATAAGACTGACAAGGAGAACACTGAACAAAATAAGGAACCTGATGATGACCAGCATGCAAAATCTACTGATCCTCCAGTTAAAGTTGAGAATAATACTGAACCTGTTATTAAAACTGAAAAAGATCCTTTACCTCCACCTTTCCAATTGGCTACAGAGAAAGATGACAGAAGTGTTCTTGATCTTAAAACAGATTCCAACACAAACACTAATAAATTACCTGAAACCATGGAATCAAGACCTCTTGTTCTACAAAATCCTATGTTCCCTAAAACTGAACTAATTATACCTAAAGTTACTCCAATGTGTACAGATCCGATTGAGAAAATTAAAATCAAAGAAGAAATAGATACAGATGAGACAATGAATCTGCAAAAAGATGATTATCCAAAAGATCCTTTATCACACAACTTCCCTGGTCATCCCGTGAGCCAGTCCAACAAACCGCTTAATTTGGAGAACACAAACTTCTTTGTGAAGGACAGTCACATATACAATCCAAAATTAGGTCACAGTATTAAAATTGAAAATGTGCCTAATAATATTTTCAATCCTTTAAATATTACAAAAGACAGTTCAATTATAAGAAGTGCAAAAGACTTTTCATCCAGCATGCCACCATTTTATCCACCTAATATGAATTTCGCTAATGATCCTGCAAAACATAACCCACATATAAATCCACTCAAGACAGTAATAAAATTAGAACCTAGGGATGAAGCCAGCGAAATGAAAAATCAAAATACTCCTGAGATTTTTACTGCTACTATATCTTCAGCAAATAAAGTTGATTCACCAAATGCCCCTCGGTTAGACTCATTACAGAGAATGAGTCCAACACCTACAAATCCACGTGGATCATCACCACCTCCAATGGAACATCCTACAACTTTGAATACAGAACCAATATCAC
This sequence comes from Agrotis ipsilon, assembly GCA_028554685.1. Classification (NCBI taxonomy): domain Eukaryota; kingdom Metazoa; phylum Arthropoda; class Insecta; order Lepidoptera; family Noctuidae; genus Agrotis; species Agrotis ipsilon. The sequence goes on along the minus strand of CM052969.1, from coordinate 13,751,431 downwards.
CAGCCAATTCACAAGAAAACAAAGAATCTGATGTTGATGATAAACAACCAACAGACTTGAAGACGCAACCTATGCCTAAACTGGATGCTCAAAGCAGCAACTTGAGACCACCTTCATTTTCACATCCAGTGAGACCAGAAAATCTTGGAATTAGATCAACAGAAGCTTCTATTACACCAGTTTCAGTTCAAAATATGCCTCCACCACTTAGTCAGCCCTCTATGGCTGGTTTGCTACCTCCGGGACCAATAATATCTGTTGGAAGTGGTGCTAACATTGGGCCTTATGGGTTCATGCCTACTGCATTGTATGGTCATACAAATCATCCAGGCCACCCAGGACATCCAGGACTTGATAAGCCTGGATCCATGCCACCTCTCATGCAACAGCATCCGCCAACCCACAGTTTACAAGGAAGCAATCTTATACAAAGTGCTAACATACAAAGTGATCCGTCAATGCCACAAGATCTTAAAATCAAACAGGAGGTACCTGACAATGTTCCAGCCAATTTGTCTACACAACAAGTAGATCCACTACAATCACTGAAAGAAGTCAAAGTGCCAGGCTATCCTATTGGAAGTGCTATAGCACAACATTTAAATACGGAAAGGGACAGAGAATCTATATCAAGTGTTGAAAATAACAGTAGACCCCCAAGTCAACCTACTAATGATAACACCAATATGGGTCCCAGTGCTTTCCTTGGTCCAAGAATTGAAAGCATAAAGAAAGAACCTGACTTCTTACACCAACCTCACCTACCACCCACTTCCACAAGTCAGAGCAGCAGTTCAGAATCTTCTAATCACGTGCCTCCAGTAAAGAGCCCACACACGCCAACACCTATTAAGAGTCAACCAGGTCATAATGGAGCACCAATGCATATATCACACTCATCGTCTACAACATCGCCGTTCTCGCGGCATATGACAAGCCCCTCGCAGCCGAGACAAATCTCAGCATCGCCTGTTCAGCCGAATACACCAGTATCGCATTCAGCGCTCAACTTGATGAATCCTACGCCGTTATCAATACCATCTACAATACCTGGCCCTGTCATGCACTCGGGTCAGCACCAACACCCGTTCGCGTCTCCGCTGCACCACCCGCATTTGCTGCATCCGTCTATCTTTCAATTATCTGCAGCGGCGGCTCATGCTATGCACCCATATTATCCGCATCCGCATCCTGGGTATTCAATGCCTTATCCATATCCTTATGGACCACTTCCCCAACCTCATCCAATACCGCCGATGCACCCTGCGGTAAGCCAGGCGGGACGCCATGAGCCAGTGAAACCTTCAACGATAGAATCTACGACAATGCTCAGCTCGCATCATAGTCACAGCACTAGCTCTTCGGTCACGACGAGATCTCTTCGAGAAATTTCCGAAAGTTCTGAGGATCCAAGAAATCCGAATGCGACTACAGAGAGACATCAACTGCACGAGACGACGATGACACACCATCATTCAACAAGTCATCACAGTGCTGTTCATACTAGTACCGAAAAGCAGCCAAGTCATGTAGGCGGTGGCACTAACCACACGCTATCTATATCTCATTCGACTTCAAGTAGCTCATCACAATCGATCCAGCACAAGATTAATACGCAACAAAAGAGTAGTTCTCATTCAAATTCTCCACATCACTTGTCGGCGAGCGTGTCTCAGACTACCAGCTCATCGTCCAGCGTCAATGTGAACAACCACAACCACACACATCATCACTCGCACCATCTGGCGCATCACCCCGAGAGACTGTCGCCGGCTGACTCCATGCTAATGCGTCATCATCCAAAAATGCTTCCTGGCAACCCGAACCACCTAATGATACAGCCTCCATCAATGGGTCATCCCATGGGGCTTGGTCTGCCACCAGGTCCCGGGCCGAGTTCTATCGAAAGCCTTCGATTACACGCGCAGGCTGCAGCTGGACTTCAGGGATCACATCCTAGACCCGGCTCGCCTCATCAGCTTCCTCATGGTCATCCACACTTACGAGGTCCTCCGCGACCGATGCCAGACGAGAATCCTGAACTGAAACTCGAAACCCAATCTCAGCCCGAGGAGGAAGAAATACCGAGCCCAGCGCACATACCACATGGACCGAGTCCCGAACCAAAGATTGAGGATACCGAATGTCACAGATCTCAATCAGCCATTTTCCTCAGACATTGGAATCGTGGTGATTATAACTCGTGCACCAGAACGGATCTCATCTTTAAACCAGTGCCAGAGTCAAAGCTTGCGCGAAAACGGGAGGAAAGACTTAGAAAGCAAGCCGAACGAGACAGGGAAGAAAGGGAAAAAATAGCCCAACAAGCACACAGAAAGATAGCAACACCTGAGAAGCCGGAGACGAAGCCGCCGTCAAGAGGTGCCATCGAAACGATATCATCTCCTTACGATCGATTCCCACGACCGCCTGGATACCCAGACACTCCTGCACTCCGTCAATTATCAGAGTACGCACGACCTCACGCTGGGTTTAGTCCAGGCAATCTGCCGCGTCATTGCATGGACCCGATGCTTCAGTACCAGCTCAGCTCTATGTATGGCGCTGCGGGTGCGAGAGAACGGCTGGAACTAGAACACCTCGAACGCGAAAAACGAGACAGAGAGATTCGAGAATTGCGCGAACGCGAACTAAACGACAGATTGAAGGAGGAGCTCTTGAAGAACAACGTAGGGCCGCGAGCGCTCGACCCGCACTGGTTGGAGATGCATCGGCGGTACGGGATGCCGCCACCGCCGCCACAGGGCGCCATCCCCGTGCAGTTCGGGTTATATCCACCCGGGCATGGGCCGGGCGCGCTCTCGCAGCTGGAGCGCGAGCGGCTAGAGCGGCTCGGGATCCCACCGGCTGGAGGCCAGCAGCAGTCCGTACCCACTACCATGTCGCAGCAGCACCACCCTCACCACCCGCACCCGGGGGTGGCCGCGGCGCAGCTGGAGGCGGCCGAGCGGTTAGCGCTGGCAGCCGACCCCATGGTGCGCCTGCAGATGGCGGGCATCAACCCGGAGTACCACGCGCACACACATGCGCACACGCATGCGCACTCGCACACGCACCTGCACCTGCACCCGGGCCAGCAGGCGGCGGCGCAGGCACAGCAGGAGGCGGCGCTAGCGCTGGGTCCGTACCGGCCGCTGCCGCACCCCGACCTGCTGGGCCGGCCGTACGCCGAGCAGCTCGCTCAACAGGCGGCGGCCCACGAGCAGCTGCAGCGCCAGTTACTGCTGGAGCGCGAGCGTGGCTTCCTGCACCCGGCGCACCACGACGACTTCCTGCGTCAGCAACGTGAGCGTGAGCTCAAAGTGCGCGCACTGGAGGAGGCAGCGCGCGCCTCGCGGCCCTAGTGCCTGCGCCGCGCGCCTTAGGTGCCGCTTCCAGGACTATCTCTCCAAGTGTTCACGCGCCGCCCTCCGGATCGGGCGAGCGATATTTTCGAGTGTGACGATACCTGTAATTTATATTTATGATAGGGCCGTACCTTAAGTATTTAAGTTTTTATAATATTTTTTATAGTTGCATGGTCGTGTAGTACGCTTATTTTCCATGCTCAAATTTATTTCTTACCTACTAGTCATAATTGAAATTTTATTTGTGAATGAGATAAAGAGTCACACGTTTTTGCGTAGGCTATTTAGATTAAATTATTGTTTATTTTGAATAACCTATAGGCCTCGATGGCTACAGGTGTGGCCCGATCGCTTACTTGACGACATTCAAAGCTACTTTGTCACATTACGATATTGAATGGAAGCTACAGCCCACTGAGCTGGCTCTCCGTGGTCGCGCTACACCAGTAGCTTTCGAATGAAACATAATGCAAATAAATAAGGGTGCTGGTTAGCATTCATGTGAATGGACCACATGATTACAGTAATTATGTTCAATGTAAACTACATTGCTTTTTATGTTCATGACATAATAATATATATAACTAAGAATAAGTGTTTATTTAAGTATGAGACAGAGTAGGGACTGTGTGGACTTGCCTTTCTAATCAACTTGCCTTTTACGTATTGTCCCGTAGTGACTTTCTCGCTCTGTGTAATCTTAAGGAACTCCTATTTCACTTAAATTATTTACATTTTAAATAGAAATATATATTTTGAAATAGTACCTATCTAGCTCTCAATGAGACGAAGTGAGTATTGAGTGATAATGTAGAACGTGGAGTGTAGCTTGAGAGGCAATCGTTTGTGGAACTAATTACACTCACATATCAATTATAAGATTGAGGTATCGCAGCCGCCGTGAGAAGATTGTTACTAATTGATATGTTGCCTTCAAATGTTGATATTGGCCGAATGCAATAATTCTATATTAGTAATGAAAGGTGATTATAGCCTTGGTGTTATAATTTATAAAAGATCGTTTTGTACAGATTGTGATGGAATATTTTATTGAATGCAATTTCGTTCTTTTATGTTCGCTGTTGTATGGGATTCATTCTCAGTTATGACTGCTAATAATACGGTACGCGCATAATGCGCGCGTTTTGTGTAATGAGTGAAAATAACCAATGGCAGTCCGCGCCATTATTATGGATAACGCTATGTTTATTGTATTTATTTATACCAGTTACTTCTCTGATATCCAATTTAACTTAATGTCTATTTCAACTTTAACTCTCACATAATTAATCATGCTTATTTCGGTTTACGAAGCTTAAAAGAGTTAATATTTCAGTTGAAAACAAGCCGTGTTTGCATGTTGTACCTAAATAAATTCTGAAAAATCATGTTGCGTCGCTAGTAAGACATGGGCGCACATAATAAAACCGAATTAGCAGTCAATAATTTAGAACTGAATACCACTTCCACACTGTTAATTCATTTAATTGAACTTGCAGTAGGGTGATATCATCTTATCAGCTTAATCAGGCAACACTATCGGACTCTGTCTTTCATTCTGATATGGAATTTATTTGTCTCTCTCACGTGCGTTAAGTGAAAGTAGGGTGACAGCCCTATTGCCTAGGACAAGTCGAAGAAACGACAACTTTAAATTCTTGACTGAAAATCGCCAAAATCCTTTTATTTCGAAGACTTAAAGCAAAATTATGAAGTTAACACTAAATGTACTTTACGTCTTTGAAATAAAGGCCATTTTGTGCCGTAACAAACTGTTTAAATTGTTTTAAAGATATTTATTATCTATAGTAGATTAACACTAACACAAAAATTAAGTACTTATACAATTGAAATTATTTTGATTTTGACTCTATTCTGTGTAAGAATAATACTAATGAGTGGTTAAAATGTTCTTGTAAATTGTAAGAGATGTAATTAACGACCGTTGTACACATTCAGTAATTCTGCACTAAATGTAATATAAATTCCCTTTGTAAGAAATACTAGGCTCTGTTAGAAACAATTCTAAAGTATATTGATTATCTAGAGTTAACTTTCACAATGTCGCTTTGTAGGTGTTATTTTGGTAATGCCATAGAACTTACTTTCTGATATCTAAAAAGAGGAAATGAGTATTATTTTTAGAGACAAATTATATCTTAATTAATTAAGAGGTTGCGTGTCGGTTTAAAAACTTCATTTATTTAGACAATAAGGTTAAATGGATGTCTTAGTGCTTTTGTGTAAATTTTTTTGAATAATATATGTGAAAAAATTCAATTTTGTTTTTTTTTTTGTTGTAGACCTTTGAATATTATCCAGTATTTCTGATTGCCACATACCGACTAACCACAGTAAATCTGTAATAATATGAGCTATGCAGGACAGCCAACTTTCAAACAATATAAAAAATTAGGAAAACTTAAAAAGGGGTGCTGGCATGAATATGGTTTAACTTTTAACATAAAGGATAGGTATCCTTTATGTTAGTCTGCTATCGTGACTGTAACTACTTTTCTTGTTTCATTTATTTGTAGAGGCTTTATCAACAACAATTTTTCAGCCTCATAGGGGTTCTCTTAACTATTTTTTGACTAGAGATCGGCCCTGGTTTCGAACAGGAAATATAGCCTGTGACATTCAAAATAATAGGTACCTATCTACTGGTCAAAGAATTTCCAAAATCGGTTCAGTTATTGTAAAGGTTACACCCTAAAAACAAACTACCTCTTCATAATAATATTAGTAGGTATTGATAAAATATAATCATGCAAATAATAATGTACCCACATGGGGCATAGGTACATAAGTTTTGGCTATTTGAGAAAATTCGGGTGCTATTTTTTTGCAAGAAGTTCAAACACTAAGAAAAATATGTTTATGAAACGTCAATTTTCTGACAGACAATTTGGCAAAAGAAAGCATTTTTCTTGGATTTTAGCAAGAATAATTTTATTTTAATACCTAAGCAGGCAATTATACCGGGATTTGTAAAGTACGTTTTTCCTGGGTAGGTAACTAGGCGATAGTTGGGTCGATAACAACAACTTTAACGATACAGGAAATAAACTAAAATAATATAAATAATGGGCCAAGTGAGCAATACTGGCTTACTCGCAGTCACTACCAAACATACGTTTTTAAAGGAAAAGGTTAGTACAACATAATTTTTTTTCATTCGACTTACGTAATGAAACAGCACCCCTTTGTTTACAGCAAACAAAACCCGACTTCCATATTTTTGCGTAAGTAATTTGTCTCAAGGAAAACCTAAAAGAAAACACAAACTTTGCCTTTTATGAAATTAATGTTTACCTCGAGAAGTTCCAATTTATTTTGTAAACAGTTTATACAGCTTCATGAACCTACCTACCATGTACAAGACGCGGTATTGTTGAAGAAATTTCTAAGAAAAATATGAACAAGTTTGTGGTTCTTACTGGGGGAATTTATTTTCAGTTACTTACAGATTTCTACAACACTACTTAGAGGTAGGTACCTCCAAATAATGTGCCCATTGCTGGGAGGCTCTTGTCTGCCTTTGTGAGATAGAATGGATCATAATAATAATTTGTCAAGCGAGCACAGCGCGTATTATCGTAAGTCTCCGATTTTTGTCAGGACATGACGCTTTTCTGACGAAGCGGGCGGCGAAGTGACGAGGTTTTCGCCAATTTGTTAAGCTTAAGAATCTGAACCTTACGTAGGTTGTTCGTAAGGTTCGAATTCTATAACTTGTACTCTAGTTGTCCAAGTAATCAAAGAGTTTATTTGGTGTTCACTTCTTTCAGTCGGCGATAGAACTGCGATGCGACGTGTCTCCAGCTCCGTTCATGCTGCGGCCGTACGCTGGTCTTTACAACCCGTTTTCCCATGCGTGCTCCGTGCTCTGCAACCATCCTGCTGATACCGAGGCTAGGGATGTTGTCAAACGAGCTAAGGATAGCTGGGTAAGTATGCATAATACATAATCAGCCTATAATGCTCCTACTGCTGGGACACAGGCTTCTTCTATTTGAGGAGTGGGTCGTAATCCAGCAAGCGGGCCTAATTGTTTGGTTGATGTCTTTCATCGTATTTCTAAGATATGCCAGTTTCCTCAAAATGTTTTCTTTTATCATTTTTTTAGCAATGTTGATGAATTAAATTACACAAAAATGTTAACACAATTTAATTGACTGCCTCGAGCTAGTGGTGGTCATACAAAAGCTCGACTGCTGAGCTTCAAATTCTTAGTTCGATTCCCAGGTCGAGCATCAGTGTTTCTGAGTTTTTTTATACGGAATTTCTTAATGGCAGTAACGAAGTCGGGACTATTCTCTATTATAGTAGGTTCCTAACCCTTTGGGTATTAAAGACGTAATAAAATATGTTTAAATTGGTTAAATTAATAAGTACCCATTTAGATAAGAGTTTCGCTGAGTTTTGGGGTACCTAGGTAGACGCGAAAGCTTTTAGTCGTAAATGTAGATAACGTCACCCTAAGACATAGGTATACTTTATTTTTATTTTTAAGATTCGATCCTGTCAAGATTCTGGACAAAGAAGATTCATCTTATTTTTATTTACAGGTGGAAGGCAAAGCACATTATTTTCAAGAAGATCTATCCAAGTTTCAAGATGGCGGCGGTGACAAAGACAAGAACAGAACACCACATGATATTTTTACCGAAGATATGTTTAGGAGGTATTTTATTTTTGTTATTTTTACTGCAAGGAATCAGGAGAGGTGTTATTCGGCCAGATTACGCCAGAGAACGTCTTTTGATGACAACTTCGTACAAATACAAGCTATTTGCTTCTCAACCACAACACATTATTTGTACGGACAGCGTCACAATTTGACGTTTTTTTTTTAATGTGGTAAAATCATCAAATGAGTCCTGCCACCCCTATACTGTCAGACTTGACTGACTAAAATCCACGGTGTCCTTCGGTAGCCTTTTGTGTACCGGAGTCGCGGTGTACGTATGTCCCGCAACCCCGGCAAGGCTATGGCCGTCTATAGGGGGGCCCCGTCAGCGTGCTGACGCTCTTTGAGGCGCGTGTGGAACACAACGCGCCGTCGACCCGGGCATCGTCCATGGTCGGGCAGCGAGTTGCCCTTTACTCGCCACCCGCATGCCCGCTACGGTGGCCGGAGATCGTCCCGTGACATCCGTCGACGTGTCACACTTTGACGCTGGCTGTAAGTACTCGATTAAAGTTAGAAAATGAATTTGAAAATCGATTAACTCTACAGATATGCTGAGACTGACTCCAGACCTCTCACTCCAGCCCCAACACTGGCCAGCGGCAAGTCCAGGGGTTCTCGGCGATGTCTCACGCCGGACCAGCCTCATCAGAGAACTACGATTGTGTTGGACCTGAGAAGAAGTCACAGTCAAGTGAGTAAAGTTATAAAATAATAATTTGGTAACATCTGAAAAAAACAACAACAGCTGCAAAATTCAGCGTCACACACCTGCCCTCCGAGATAATTTTTTTTGCAAAATTAATACATTTTCAGCTTAATTATTTCAGACACAAAGTTTAAAATCTGTTAACGAGTACAAAACGTTTTCATTCGTGCTTATCGTAGTCTATAAATTTTCAACTTCATGTCCTAGAACATGAAGTTGAAAATCAATCTGTCTCCCAAAAGGCTCCTATGTTCTGTGTTCATGGGGTCTATGTAAACACTAAACAGGCAATTCATTAACATTTAAAAATGTTTCTTCTTTTTCACCAGGAAACAATCTACTACCACGGCTACGCGACCTCTGATGTAACAGGCGGTCATAACACAAGTCTGACCAACGATAGGTCCACCTTGCCTTCACTAAACTTATCAGAAGGGGCCCACAACCGTCTCCTCAAGGGGCAGAGTGAGCAGCTGCCCCCAATCGCCTCACCGCTCGTGTTGTCCAAGAGATCCATACCGGTGAAGGAACCGCAGAGCGTTAGGAATGCGAAAAAGGTATGTACGACTTTAATCAATATGTACCCAAATGCCACCTCTTCAGACAATTGCTGTCCACCGGTGGACGTAAGCCAACTAAGAATGCTAACCATCCCAGTCCCGGGCAGTCCGCAAATTACCAAGATTAAAGAACTTAAACCGTGGATGGATTTCAACAAAGGCTTTTTATTTGGTAAAATCATAAATGAGTCCTCCCACCCCTTTCTGTCAGACTTGTACTGACTAAAATCCACAGTGTTCTTCAATAGCCCTTTATGTTCCGGGGTCACGGTGATGGAAATAAGTCCCGCGACGAACAGTCAAAGGCTTGGAAATCAGTGGTGAGTGTGGTGTGGTGACTGGACCAACTGTGTAAAACTCGAAAAATTGTCGAAAAAAGATCGCGATCAGATACAGTGAGTTTTGTGTGTCAACAGAATCGTATTTTGACTGACTTAAGTGACAATGGTAATGGTGTCGAACACAAAAAAACTTATAAGAAAGAGGGTAGACTGTTTTGTTTCTTCATAAACATTCACCCGCAATAACTTCAGTTCATCCATGATCATGGTGCTTGCAAGAGTGCCGAAATACCGGAAAGTTAAAACAAATAATAAACATGGTAAATATCCCGTTTTAAAATCTATAATGTTAGTGTTAATGACCAAATCAGTTTTATAAATACAATCAGGCTATTTTACAATCAAGGATTGACTTGACTGCTTGATGATTAAAACCGACTTCAAAAAAGAAGGAGATTCTCAATTCGATTATTTTTAATGTTTATTAACTCATACCTTTCGACTAGGTGAACCAGTTTTTATGTTATTAATGGTACTATGGCTTATAAATTTCTAGTGCACGTCATGTAAGAAAATTAGGTTTTTTTGGGTTGAATATTTGGTCTAAAAAGGGCAAAATAAATTTCTAACTTCACATGGGCCAATATTTTCCCTCAAAGTTAGTTATTTTAAAAAGTTATCATACTACTACTTACATATCGATCGACGCTTGTAGATTTTTCAGCTTTCGCCTTATCTAAGGTAGGGACACGAGTAATAAAAAAATAATCAGAGGGGATATTATCAAGTACCTTAACCAATGGCGAGGTTATTAAATGATATGCAAGCCGAGTACTTCAAAACATAATCTCTTAACCACCACGATACCAAAGTTATGAATTAAAAAGCCACTTAGTTTTAAACTGCGTCATACCCCTGATAACGGCCAAGTGTTTTAGCGCCAGCCACGACAAGCTCTTATCACGGCTGATATGAAAATTTTCTCCCAAGCCTATCCAAGAATTACTAAAGCGTTACTCCAAACACCATCCACTTTTGATAAACATAAATCGATACATTCGTTGACGTTAGTGCGATACGCCGATTTCCACGGATTAGTCGTCCTAAGGAGCGATATCAAAAACGAACATTTCCATTAAAAACATGCTACCATTTTTAATATCCAAGACCAAACTCTTGCCTATAAGGACTAAACTTAAAGATACAACGAAAGATAAGAAGACAAAAGAGAAGAGTTTCTACGTGACTGGCGATGAATTGGCGACTTTGAAAAATGCTCTTAGTAATTTGAAGAGTCGACGTGGGAGACGAATCGCCCCGAAGCTTCCTCCAGTAGCGAAATCGGAGACATGCGACTGTAATCAGATGCACCTCACCAAAATAGTTTTACGTTATGCACCGAAAAGCAGGAAAAGAGGTGCATCCAACATTGTGTTATCCATGACCGCTTGGGGCACGACTGGGCAAAGAAAACGCATGAAACTGCCAAGTGTCAAGTTGACGAAAAAATTTGTCAACGGCGATAAATCATTGACAAACAATACCGATGATTTCTTTAAGAAACTTGAGGTTACTATATAATTATCAGCCGTCAGGACTCATTTATGATTATCGCTTTAAAAAAACTCCCTTAAATTCATTTGCCCAAAAAATAAACCGAGTCTGACATTTTAAAAAAGAATTTATTTTCTTCAAGTTTCCTCAGGTGCAATAATCTCACTACATATTCGTTTCAGAATCAGTTGAAGGCGTTGAACTTGGGTAAACCAGCCAAGAGTAAGACTACTAATAATAATAAAGGAGAACCGCCCGCGTCGCAGCGGTCTAAGCAGGCAGAGAAGGAAGCAGCCAATGAGGCGAACGATGCTGCATCTAATGGAGAAGAAGGAGGTAGGTACATTTCTTCTTCAGTTGTAGAACAATATTTTGCTAGTCAACCAGAAGGGCCCACGTAAGGCCCACAAACCCTTGATAGCTGGTCAGAAATTGAATATAAGCTCGTGGCTAAATAATAATAGTCGCACAGGCCAATCTTCTGGGTTATTCCGCGCTTGTCCAGGTTATTCTGTGGATGGGTGACCATCTGTCATAGCCAGTTTTCTCCGTGCCTAGAAAAGCACGTAAAGCCGTTGGTCCCGGCTGTCATTTGTAGATCTTTGACCGTCATTACCTACTGTTAGTCAGAAGCTCATAAGCGACGACCAATCTTACCATGGGTATCGTTTTATCCATTTACTGGGTTGTGGAGGTCCGCTAGGCAGTCGCTCCATGTAAAATACTGATATCCAGCTGCATCTCGTTCGGAAAACGCTAGGCAGATGATATAATAAATCAAGGGATTAGTGGACTTTTACTAATCCCTTGACTTTACGGTGTGGAATTTTCCTCACATTCAGTGAAAACAATTTCTTGTCTATTCGAATCTGCTTAAATCTTCGGAGACCGTGACGTCATGTTTATGTCACCTAATATTTTCTTTTTCAATTCCTCCAGGCAGTGGTGAAGGTCGAAGGCGAGGTAAGAGAAGAAAGAAAGGTGGTCGTGGTGGTAGTGACCGGATGACATCTGCAGGACTAGCGGCGCAGGCGCAGCAAGATCCGGAGACTCAGGTGTATAAGCTTGGTGTTTCTTTGTTTGAAGATGTGTGCAGGGTTTTCACATGTAAAACAAAATATGACTATTCTTTAAAGGTAAACGTATACCATAGCCGCATCGGACTAAAGCCCATCCAAAATTGAAGTGTTCACGTAAAAAGATCAGTAAAATCAGTCCAAATTTGAAAATTCCTCAGACATCCCGTACATATCAATTTCTAAGCTACAGTGGACACGACGACGTAGACGCTGCGTCAAAACTGAAGTTCGTCCTTAGTGGATTTTCAACTTTCTGTTCTAAGCATAAAATTTAAATTCTTTTGGGAACAGGCTATGATATCGACCGACAGCGACGCTGCACGCCGGACCTTAGAGAATACAATGGTTTTCCCGAAAAATTTGCTGGCTTTAAATTATTTCTGTATTTATTTATTATTTCCTTTATTTATTTATGTAGATCGCCGGCATCGGCGGTGACTCCCAAAACCCAAGTTCCCGCGGGTCGATAGCGCCGGCACTGGAAGACGATGTGATCGTCCTGCCAGCTATCAAGCCACTCGTGGTTCCTAAGAAGTCAGATTCCTTCCTCGACGATGATATGCTCAAGTATCTACATAGAGAGGTCGACGAAGACGCGATCGAGACTGAGTTTGATACAAAGGTTGGTTTTGTATTTTGATTGATTTGATTAGGTATGTGTAAGTTTGCGATATTTCTTGCTAATTAGTTGCCTGGCCTGGCGTTGGCGAAAGCCATGATACGTCCGCAGTGCGGGTTAATGGATGTCACAGCATGTTCTTTTCATTTAGATACCTACATAAAATAAAGAGCATAAAGTTTTTTTTTATTTATTTTTTTATTTAGGGATAATAAACAACTACAACATATATATATATATACAGGGTGAATTTTTCAACTGGGCGTGGATGGCTACTTTTGAAACTATGAGGAATATCGAAAAACGTTGAAAGGAGTCTCGAGGCCGATTTTGACGAAAACTAAAACTGCATCATTCGATTTTAGAAAAATCAAAAATCCTGGCCAGGAATCGAACCCGCTGATTTTGAAAAAAAAATCACACCCTGTATTATTATACCCTTCGATAGTATTGCTAATAAGGATCAAATTCTGGGAAGTAATCATATACGGCAAACTTAAGGAAAACGTATAATTACAAAAAACTAATTAATCTTCAAGGCAAAGACTGTATTTGAAACATAAGTTACCGTGTCTTCTTTAAAATAATGCTATTTTTAGTTCAACTCAATAATGTCGGATTGCTAAGTACAGTGGGATTGTTGAAACGTCAAATCTAGTGAGACATTGAAAACAATGAAATTTTATAATTTCGAATAAATTATAGCTCAGTAGATGTAAAGTAACATGGAAAAATAGCAATTTCATAAAAATCAGCCATTTCCTTAAGTTTGCCGTATATGATTACTTCCCAGAATTTGATCCTTATTAGTAACACTATCGAACGGTGTAATAATACAGGGTGTGATTTTCTTTTCCAAAATCAGCGGGTTCGATTCCTGGCCAGGATTTTTGATTTTTCTAAAATCCAATGATGCAGTTTTAGTTTTCGTCAAAATCGGCCTCGAGACTCCTTTCAACGTTTTTCGATATTCCTCATAGTTTCGAAAGTAGCCATCCACGCCCAGTTGAAAAATTCACCCTGTATATATCATAATGGTAAACAAAACATAATTATGAAGTAATGTTGCAGTCCACAACATTATCCTCAGATAAAACATATTTAAATATTATCAGTGGTTGCCACTAGAGAAAATCACAACAATTAAAAATAATTATAAAAAAATAGTTAAAATTGTTTGAGACAAATAACAAATAGCTACAAGACCAAATCAGATAATTCATTAATTTAAATGACACAAAAAGTAAACAATAATTTTAAAGATACCTCTAAGTTAGTATTTTTATAAGATTAGATTTAAATTTATTTTTAGTGCATGCAAATATGTCAATATCAAAGAAGGTTGAATTATAGGATTCCAACAATCTATGGATAGGGCTGCGTAAGCCAGAATTCGTACGGCAGGAATTTAGCGCGAACAAAGTGCGTGCACGAACCTGTCGCACGTGAACCGTTCGGGGAACAGAATACACAGCTTGCAAGTTGTGGTCATTACTACTGGGCTACTGCTGCTAGACTAACTTCTCTAGACTCTGGAAGATAAAATGCACTCGAATTAATCAATCACCTAAGCCAAAAGGCCATGTTTTTTATCTAAAGATAGGTTCGCGTTTAACCACTATCTCGCCTGATGGTAACCGAAGAATATGTGGTCGACGGTGAAGTTAAAAGTTTTTTTCCTGAAAAACTATAATAGCCTATGTCGTACTCAACATCAGTCAGCGTCATCAGTCTATAACGTACCCACCGAGACATAAACCTCCTCTCTGTGAGAGGAACTCAAAGCTAGACTAAATCATTGACTTCTTTCATTTTTCAGCGTCGCTACGTTTTGGAAGAGGCAATGCGAACGCGTCCAGAGCGAGCGCACGGACAAGAAATGCAGAAGTTACTGCGAGAATTGAAAGTACCAGCTGTCAGTCTCGGAGACTGGCTACATATTCCAAGAGTGTTCTCCCGACAGAACGCACAGTTTGGCTTGCCCATAGACACAAATGCGTTGGAGAGTAAGTACCATAGACTAGAGGTAAAAGTACCATACCAGTTGTCAGTCTCGGTCATTGTTTTCCCGACAGAACGCGCAGTTTAGCTTGCCCATAGACACGAATACGTTGGAGATTATGTACTATAGACTAGAGGTAAAAGTACCAGCTGTCAGTCTCAGAGACTAGCTACACAAACCGAGAGTGATCGCCCGACAGAAAGCGCAGGTTAGCTTACCCACACGAATGCATTACAGACTAAATACCATGGACAAGCAGCTAAAGTACCAGCAGCTATTGTTCTTGATTTATGTTTAGAGGATTTTCAACTTTATTAACCCCCGACGGAAAAAGAGGGGTGTTATAAGTTTGACGTGTCTGTCTGTCTGTCTGTCTGTCTGTGGCATCATAGAGCCCGAACGGATGAAGCGATTTAAATTTAGTTTTTTTTGTATGAAAGGTGACTTATCTGCGAGTGTTCTTAGACATGTTTGATGAAAATCGGTTGAGCCGTTTAGAAGTTATGGGGGTGAAAGTGGGGAAAGGTAACCGAGGGTTTGCAAATATACTCGAGTTGGGTATCAAATGAAAGCGTATTGAAAGGGAATATTGATGACTTAGTCGGTAGTATTCTTAGCAACATAAAATGATATAAGTTTGTACGTATAAAAAGTGTAAAATAAAAAATAAATTAAAAATTTAATAAACCCCGAAACAAAAACCAATTTAAAAAATTACAAAAATACGTCGCGTTGGGGGACTGCAAAAAAACAGGAGATGATAAATAATTTGGAGCAGTCCCCCAACGCGACGTATTATTGTTATTTTTTAAATTGGTTTTTGTGTCGGGGGTTTATTAAATTTTTAATTTATTTTTTGGTGTAGCATAAAGTTGTAAATCCACTAAAGTTTCGGCTCTCCCGCAGGACTTAATCTTATGGAGATATCATTACTGACCTCCACAACACAGTTTCTTTGTGGCACACCTGTATCTTATTCAATTTAATTGTTTACAGCCCTTACGCCGATGAACTACGCAGCGCGCTTCGTGACTGTTAAGAAATCGAAGCAACTGCTGTACCTCACGGTTCTGAGAAAATTCAGGCAGCATGGATACAGAATGCCGATAAAGGTATTCACTTCTCTTTCTAAGAAAAAGACAAAGACGGCAACATTGGTGCAGCGAGTGACTGTGCAATAGACTCCTGCGCAGCATGTCTCGGGTTCGATCGATTTTAATGTTTTCTTTTTTATTTGGCAGCTATGAGAATAGGTCATTTAATTTGTCGTACTCAAACAAACAACTAGACCAGAAACAACTACTTGTAGGTCATACAAATATTCGTTCCACGCGGGAATCGAACCAGCGAGACGCAACGCAGCAGTCGTTTACTCACTGGGCCCACTTTCTTCACTGTGAACTATTTTGCAAATTATTCAATTCCAATGTTATGTTACTGTCCTGTAGAACATAGAAGAAGGCCTAACAATGATGATGGGTGGCAGCCTATCGGCGGCGCAAGCGCTACAGTTCAAGAGCATCATGGACTGGCCCAGCTACGAGGAGGAAGAAAACATCCCTGATGAGATCAAACTCACCCTTATTGACAATGGATATAAGAAGCCCAAAATTAGTACGGAGGCTAATGGTGAAAATGGAGAGGTAAGACCTAAAAAGCCATTCCCACGAGCGCTTTTTTTCGGGCGTTAAAAAAACGCCGAAATTGGACAATGCATTCACATGTATCTGTTCACACGTCAGCGCTTTAAAAGCGTGGGGCTTTTTTCGAACTGTATTTGCAATCCGCCGTTACATGACAGTTTGTGGACTTTGCATACCAAAAATTTGCCGACCGTAGCTAATGCTGATGATGCTAATAGATTATGCTTTTTCAAAAAGTTCATTCTGTAGCATAATATGCCAGCAATCGATCGCTTTAGTAAGGCCACGAAGTTCAGAGGATTCATCGTTGTACAGATTTTCGCTATAGAAATATAGTAATGTCTTATAGATTTTTTTATTCCCAATTTCGGACAACTAAGAAAACAATCCTTACTCCTACGAAATAAAGCCGCTATCAATGACTAAATAAAACTACTGATGAGATGCTAGATACGGTTTGTCTTATTGGATTTTCAACTTTATGCTTGATAGTATAAAATCGAAACTCGTGTGAGAATAGTGTAGCTGAATATGATCTTGATTCACTGCGGATCTTTGCTAATGTTGCAATATTAGAATACAATAGAAAACTTTTCTGTTTCAGTCCGATGAAGATACGGTAAAATTTCGGACATGGTGTGGTCTTTGCGCGGTCTGTGAACGTATGTTTGGGCGATTTCCGCCCCGGGATAAGGATCCACCTGATGGGGTGTGTATTTTATTTTTATTTATGTTTTTATGTGGCTGTATTAGCCGTTGGAAAAAGTCAGTTCCACTAATGATGTATGAATAGCCAGCCCCAAACATAGCGCTGCATATATCTTTTGGCGCGTGGTCATATTTGGAACTAAATCCGCCATCTTTTTTTTCCCGTTGCAATTACCATGGAGTAGAGAGAGCAGTGATGGCTCAGTGGTATCGGTCCCGACTTATGAGTTGCAAGTATGTCGTGGTGCCGAACCCAGCCAGATGTATATTTATTTAAAATGGTGCAAAAATCCCATCGTGAAGACACCCGGCATATTCTAGAGTTCCAAGACCCAAAAATTCGAAAAAAATTACATCTATCAGCCCGCACTGGGCCCACATGGCGGATTATTGCCCACTCTTTCCCATAAGGTTGGGAAAATTATAGCACGAAAGCACATTATTGGCTGATGGTGATGTGCTGAACCATAAACAATTTCGTGAATGTTTCCAATGGCGCCCTACCTCTATGGTCAATTGTTGTAAATTAAAATAATTATTGAAATTCACAGAGACGTGATGTTCATTTATTTTGTTGCAGATTGAACTAAGTGACTTCTCAATGATAGAATCCAAAATAGTTACACTGAAGTTGCAAGCGGGACTCAGGGAAATTTTGAATATTATAAGAGAGCGATGAATTTTATAGGAGTTATTACAGTAATTTATTTTGTTATAATGCATAGTATATAATTATATATTTTGAAACATTTGTAAGTATTTGTAATGGATTAAAAAACATGTTTTTGTACTGTTTGTTTTATTGTCTTCTCTGGTTGAATCCATGCTGATTGAGCAATACTGAATACTAATGGTATTTTTAATGTAGGTAGTGCGGATATTTTTATGTGTTATTGCTTAACCAAAATGTATAAAAACGCATTTTTTAGTTCAACTAAAAGTAATTATTTATTTTGAAACAGTTTTTACTTATCACGCTCCTCATGTGACACGTGATACTTGTTTTCGCGAATGCACATACGACGACAACGTATTGATGCTGGCCGAGGTTTCCAGACTGTCTTAAAAACATACCGTGGCCCTGGAACGCAAAGTACAACTGAAAAAACAGGTTGATTTTTGAGTACATAAAGTTTCCTTCTATACACCCAGTGCGGGAGGATACATTTGAAGATATACTTTTTTTTTTCAGTAAAAGCACAAGATATACCTAGTTATCTATGGAAATGTGTTCCATTGTTCCATTCCAATGTTCCATTACTGAAATAGAATCATACAAAAAAAAATCTGCTCTTTGGCTCTAGGTACATAAAAATTACGCTGTAGATGTAAAATAAAATAATAAAAATGAAATAATAATAATAAAAACGTGGGAAAAATAACGAAACTTTAAAAAAATAATCACAACGAGTTAGGTAATAGTTAGCTATCTATAGATAGCAATAACGAGAGCCGAGAGAAAAAAGTTATTAGAACTAGAACAATATGACTAAAAAGTGTATTACACCTTCCTAAATTCAAGATTCTATAATTATTTAGGACATGGAGATAGAAGGATCAGTTTATCTTTAACTAGAACCGACTAGATAGGTTCTAAATTCCCAAAGAAGTCTAATCGCATTTAGGATGAGTAACAACTTATTTAGGGCACGATATAGTATACCTACGTGTAATCGCCAGCTTTCGACGACCAAATTTCTTATCCTAAATCCTGTCATAAATATCGTATCCTGAATTTAGGAAGGTGTAATAGCCCCATCGTGGTTTTTATGTTCCATTATAAACTTAGAATTTCAATTTTGTCATGTTCAAAAATAGATTTGGTGCGTGTATCCGAACACAATTTCATTGACATAAATTTGACAGAAGTGAGTCTAGGGATGTATGATAGTTGTTCTTCTCTGTTTAAACTATATCGACATATCTATATGAGACACCTCCATGTGAAAAAAAAAATCATACTATAGTTTGATATTCCTTTTGTCATTTTATCAAAAATTTCCTGGTACCACGAAACAATGTTGTTACAGGGTTGGCGTAGGTCACTTTAAATCATTCGAGTCACATGGCTGAAAGTGAAAGCTTAATATTCATTTAATTGTCAGCACACCAATAGCTTTAAAATACACCCAAGCGGAACTGGTTGAATACTTATTTTATGTGCGTTTCTCGTTGAAGCCATGATAAACATGTAGTTCCTACATTTTTCTAGAGAATTTAGCCTTATTTTAGATAAAAATGAAAGGACTATGAGGTCTGTAATCCAGCTAACATGTTTACACGCGAACGTATTGAAAAGTCACCGTTGCAATGAAGTCTCGATATCGATACAATTTGAATTAAGGTTAAGCGTACATCACTTCACATGTTAAACGGTTTTATTGGAAACTATTTTTGTACAGCGCTCTAGCGTAACGAATTATTTAGCTAATGAAAAACAAACATTTCTGACCGTTATCGCACCCGCGTGGTGTTATTCATGTACAACTAATAAATAGCGCTATTGTTTTTGTGTAAAATCGTTAGTATCTCGACCACCGGTAACAATGGATTTGGATAGATCGGGACTGAGTGCGGACGGTAAGTAAATCAGTTTATTTATAATTAAAACACCGCGTTGGTGCGAGTTTACAGGAATATTTACTAATTATAGTCCTTTTACAGAGTATTACGTGACGGCGCTGCAAATATTTGATTATTGTGGTGCTGAGAGTACAGGCACGCTGCGTGTTGACGCTTTGATGGACAAATTCGCACCTTTCGTGAAAACTAACAAGTGAGTATTATTGTAAACTCTCGAAGTGTGTACTGATTTTGTTTAAGAGATGAAAGGTCATCTGTTTATGTTTGAAAATAGCCCAGTTCTGGATTTAGATCTTCATGCAGTGCCCCGCATGTTGTGTTAACGCGTAAAGGTTGTAATCTGACTAACACCACGAGATACTAACGTATTGTTTTGGTTCTTTGAAGCTAGTGATTGATAAAATAAGTAGTTGTTCATATTTTGTATTTAATTTGTAAATATGAAAACAAAGCCCTTGTTTATCATTGAGCCTTATTTTCCTTGTACAGCTGTTTAATCAAAGTCTCAATATTATTAAACAAATAGGGCTTTGTCATGATTAACCAATAGTGTTACTTAAAATTACATTGATTCAAATCAAGAGGGTATTCTGATAATAAAAAAAGTAACTGTTTTTCTTTTACAGAGCTGAATACAGCTTCTTAAAATCTCTATTAGATCCAGAAGAGGCTAATCCAGAAATTAATGTCTCAATGTTAGCCAAGACCCTGCACAAATACAGTGAGAGCCAGAAGTCTAAAGTTGACCTGGATGAGAGGTAAGCACCACCACAATATCTATTTTACACTTATAATACTATAATGAGTATAAAACAATAGTGGCCCAGTGATAAAAGCCCCGATTTACAAATTTTAAGCTGTGTATTCAAACCCAGGCAGGCACATTATCTTGTTTATGTTATTTCATCACCACTGCTCGCAGAAAAATGAAAACGTTCTTAGGAAAAAAGGTTGTCCTAGAACAACAAAAAAATTAAAAGACATGTGGCCTCAACCAACCTGCACTGGGCCTGTGTGAAGGATTACAGCCCACTACCTCTCACAGAGTAGACACCTGTGTGAGAGCAGTGGAAATATAAGCCTCACCTACCACCGTTTTCTCCCTACAAATTTTAAGCATAAAATAGTAGCCTCCAAAAAAAAATTAATTAGCACAGTAGTTTTTGAGTTCATTAATTACAAACATACACACACACAAAAACACAAGTATTTTTTTTAATAATTTAAGTGTAGATTGTTAAATTAGCAAAAGTTGGAATTACTATAACATTATTGGAGTGCATAAACAAATTGATAACATTACTGTTATGAAACAAGTGCATTCTAACCATAACAAATTTTAATTAAAATGTATTGTACAATGTCCTTAAATAAGTATTAGATAATGCAACATGACATGTGCAAAGTCTGTGCTGTGTTTGTTTAACTGCTGGCAAACTAGGTCAAATCAACAGACATAGATTAGATTTTTGCAATCCGGACTACACAAACATTTTTAAATCTATATCACATTCTGTTTTTTTTTGTCATATCGTGAAAGAGGAATTGGATATTGTATTATTTTTTTGTTGATGCATCTAGCAGCTTTGTTTTGATATAAAGTAAAAAAGACTTGCAGATAAATATATTTGTTCAATGTTAAGCACCTGACTAAACTTTTTCTTTTTTTGAAATGAGTCCTCCCACCCCAGGCAGGGCAGGAGGGACTGTCAGACTTGTACTGACTAAAATCCACGGTGTACTTCAATACCCTGAATGCGCCGTCGGCCCTGGCAAAGCGTGGTGCTTTGCCAGGACCGACGGCGCGTCGTGTTCCACGCGCGCCTCAAAGACTGTCATGCTGACAGTCTTTGAGGCGCGCGTGGAAGAATGACGGGGCCCTCCCAGAGTGCCAAAGCCTGCCTGGGACGCGGGTCTTATTTCCAACGCCGTGACTCCGGAACATAAAGGGCTATTGAAGGACACCATGGATTTTAGTCAGTATAAGTCTGATAGTCCCTTCTGCCCTGTCCGGGGTGGGAGGACTCATTTGATGATTTTACCACGATAAAAAAAATGCTTTGACTAGTGTCAATAATTGGCATCTCTTTGTCACTGTAACTGCTATAAGTTATGTTTTGTTACAGTTTTAATTTGAAGAGTGGAGCGCCACAAGACTCAGACTCGGGCATCTCTACTGATGGTAAGGACATGATTATATTATTAACTAGCGCCCCGTCCCGGCTTCGCACGGGTTGACGTCCTCTAAAACCTGGTCCCGATGGTTACAAACACAACAAAAAAAGAATTATCCGAATTGGTCCAGCCGTTTTCGAGTTATGAGTTAGATAGATAGATCTACAACATATTTTTTAGTATATGCGAAACATTATGCACCTGCTTAGTATTTTTATATGCTTAGAATCTATGTACTATGATTTATCAAGAAAAATCACAAGCTGTAGACTTCTTATGTTACCTGGTTGTCCACTCAAAAACATTTCGCGGCGGTTCGCGGTACTACCATGTATCCCGCGCCGGTTTATTACACTTTGTTAACTCAGGTGATATCACCCAGGTGAAAAAAGTGGAATAAACCCCCGCGCCTCCTGTGTCGTACACTCATCGATAATACTTATTTTGGCAATAGGTAGGTACCTAACCATACGGTGATTGTGTTGTAAATAACTGGTGATGAAATCTAATTCAAAAATATTGGGAAAAAATGTTACATGTTGAAAGTTTTTGGAATTATTTTAGAAGCAGTTGCTTATTCAAGTTTCGCATTTACCAAAAATGATGTTGCAAAGTATTGTGGCTATTTGGAAAATTTATTGTTGTCATAATCACCAAAAACTTATTTAGAAGTAACCTTTGTTACCCAATAGACCTCCTTATACTGTGTGGAATACTTAAAAGATTGCTGTATGGAATATCAATTGAAAGATTTTGCCATAAGAATGTTGATAGAGAAAAACCTTAATAAAATATTCATGTCATAATCCAATGAATAACTTTGTGGATGGTAGGTAGATCAGTTGATACTAGTACAGACGCTATCACATCACTGGATGACCCTGGAACGTAAATGGCTATTGAAAGAACATGGTGGATTTCATTCAGTATAAGTCTGACGTCTCTTGTGCTTCACCCAGGGCGGGAGGACTTATTTGATAATCTTACCACCTATAAAAAAAGCCTATCAACCTACCTAGTGAAATTTCAATAATACATTTTCAACTTTGTCACAAGAGTAGAAGATACTTATTCGATTGGGATAATTCTGAAGTTTTTGGATTGGTTGTTGTCCTCGCGGCGGTGTCTGTACTTGCATACTATCACGTCTGTTTACATTATATGTTACTACTACATAAGTAGTAGTTTAAGCAGCGCACAATGTAAGGACTTTTGTCGCTAACTGTATGTGTATTACAGTTTTAGTGATATGGGCGAACAAACGTCGCTCGTTTTTTGTTGTGTAAAATAATATTTTTACAAGAAATAAGTAGCAGAACTTTAAAAAATTTAAAATTATATCCAAACCTATAATGCCGTTTATGTGCTTCGCAAAAACTTGTACCACCAATCAAAATTTTTACTCATAAAAAAAATCGCGTGCCTTAGGTAAACCGGCCACCTTTTTTATTAGGCTAAACAGAGGAAAAAAAAAGTGTAAGTTAAAACTCTGTTCTCAGGATTAATTGTTGCGGTGGTAGCTGGATTTTAATTTGGACTATTGTACAATCATCTGCAGAGAAAAGTAACCTTTTCATGTACCTTCTTTCATTCCTTTTCTATGCAGCTTACTGTACATAAAGTGCTTGTTTCAAGTTATTAGATAGATAGATAATTGAGTGTTCAAATACAAACTCACATCGGGAGTGGTATATAATACGTCATCCATTAAAATATCTTCAAAAACCAATTAATACCTCTTCAACATACTTCACTAATTCGGTGAGTATCTATTATTAACTTAAGTACGTAATTGAACACTTATCCACATTCTGGCTTCTCATTAAATGGTGCTTTATTAGATTATACGTAACTGGCTTTCTGTCAGGGGAAGGTAATGAGGAAACCTTGGACTAAATGACAATTATAAAATGGCTACTAGTAAATTAGTGAGATGATGGATAATTTTAATCTTTACGTAGTATAAAATAAAGTCACTTAAGTCTGATTACGCTCATAACTATCGAACAACTGCACCTAATTGGATAATTCTTTTTTATTGTGTTTTATTTTGTTAGGAAAATTTGATCCGTGTGAAACCAAGGAAGTCCGCTATTTGTTTCTATTTAAGAGGCAATATTTTCTTATTTTACTATCCATCAGGATTTTGGGCTAATGCGTCTATTTATAGTAGTTGTGTCCTGGAATTATAGCTTGATGATGTCTATAGGATATTAACGTGGTACGATTTGTTTTTGTTCTATGTCAGTAAAGGACACATTTCTCTCTAACATTTTTGTTTGGAAAAATATCATTTGTGTCTCGCTCTGTGTCGAGCGGAAGCGACTTGACTGGCTAAATACCAAGCAATTCATTCAGTTGCCCTTTTCGTTCAGTACTGTGGTGGCTTTTAAAGACATCCCCGCGACTCCGGCAGCCTATGTTCGCCATAGAACGCCGTTTATATGTATAGATCGCGTTCGGGTAGACTGGAGACACCATGAATGCGATAAACCTTCTGTAAATAATTATGTCCAGGGTCCCAGCTGGTAGAAGACCTGCAGTGTGAGCTTCGAGAGAAGGCGCATCTGGCGCATCAGCTGCGCTCGCAGCTCGACTTCACGGACCGCCAGCACGAGGAGGCGCTGGCAGCGCTCACTGCTGAGCGGGACACGCTTAGAGCTCATCTTAACATGTGGGTATACTTTAGTTGGCGGTCTTATGATGTGATATTTTTTAAGGAAACAGCCTTGTGTCCAGCACTGTTCCACTGTCGACACTACAGTTTTGGTATCTCAAGGGACTGTTTCGGTGACGAGATTGCAACAACTAACTGGTCCAGAGATATCAATCCTTGGTGTTACGGTTGCAAACGCGATGAGCTTTTTTTACGTGGTAAAGTCATCACATAAGTCTTTCCACTCAGAGCAGAACGGGGGAGACTGCCAGACTTGGACTGACTAAAATCCCCGGCGTCCTTCAATAGCCCTTTACGTTCCGGAGCTATGGTTACCTGATGAGACCTACGACCCCGGCAGGCCTGAACCCTCTAAGGAAGGCCCCGTCATACTGCTTTCAGCTCTGAGGCTCAGTTGAAACACCGCGCCGTCGATCCGGGCATGTTCCATGATGCAACTCCGAGTCACCCATTACTCGCCGTCTACAGAATGCGACGAACTTGACTTCCATACCTGTGTGACCCGAGTCGGGTGAAAAGGCGTTTCAATTGTAGTTTAGAAGTTGGTGGTGTGATACCCTGTGCCTCGGATAGCAAGTAAAGACGTTGGTCCTGTACACGAAGCATGATCTTTCCGCTGTCAGTTTGCCATCCCATCAAACGAAAATAAATAGCAAATGTACCTGTGCCTGCGTACACACTACTTGTGTACTTGAATATTTCGTGGGTCTATGGTTAATCCCTACTGGTCTATCAGGAGGATCAGGAGAACTAAAGTTGTCTGTCCATCCAGGTTACGCGAAGAAAATATGACCTTGACGCACGTTCGTCGCGACTATGAGGAGGCGTGTGAGCGACTGTGTGGCAGCGACCGAGCGCTCGACGACACGCGACGAGAGCTTGACGCTCTCAAGCGACGCTCCAAGGTCATGGTGGAACAGGTCTCCACACTGGAGAATGAGGTGAGGAAATAGATGATGTTGTCATGAATGGAGTTGCCAATTCTAGTGACTTGAATGCTAGATTTAATAGGTGATTCCAACAAAAGTCTGTGTCGAAGTTATTCCTTTATTTCTAAGCTATCTGCCATTGAATCACTTAAGGTGAATGCTCCAACCAGCCCGCGAAATTCAAAATTTAGGAATACGAACAAAAAAAAAACAGAAAAAGTCATTCTTAGGGCTTTATGAACTTGGAGGGTTGTATTGGTGATTTTGATGATTATAATTCTGTAACTACATTCGTCTTACAACCGCGAATAATATTTTCAATAACATAACCCCAATTTTTGAATTTCGCGGGCTGGTTGGAGCATTCTCCTTAAATTAAGTTGAAAATGTATTGGTGACTGATGAACGTTTGACTAAGGCCCCTGATTCGACTTTGGTTTTTCTATGACGTTATCTTTTCAGAAACTGGTTCTCCAAGAGCTTTTGACCAAGTCGAAGGCAGAATGCCACCGCATCAACGAGATGTATGCAGCGAGGCAGTCGGCTCTACTGGAACAGAATGAAGCTCTCCGCACTGAACATGCTGACCTGTCCTCCAGGCTGCAGGACCAGGAGGAGTTCGTGCAGCAGATGATTAAGGAGAAGGTACCTAGATATTTAGCACAATTATATACTAATATTTTTTTAAGATAGGTTTGTTGTTCTGCACTAAATGTTTCTTCTGTATTGTCAGTGTGAATGTTTATTCACAACAACACTCAAACAGACAGTCCCGAAACAACTACAGTCTCCGCCAAATAAGTCTGGAATAAAATTCATTGACCCTCGTGTACCAATGTATTCCAACATGTCAAAACGATAAGAAAAAAATAAAAGAAAGTGTCGTAACACGATTAAAACTAAGATTTCGTGGTAAAAGGCGAGCTTGACCCTTCCTTGACCTTATATTTTATTTTGAAATTCGAACGATGGTATTATGAAATTCGAACCATGCATTATTCGCATCAATGACCTTTATTCCAGACTTATCTGGCGGGGACTATACCTGTAATTTAAACAAATTTAATATTGTCTGCGTGTTTGCGGAATAGAAAACATAACATTAATCGCAAAAGTCAAATATTCAGCCAACGCCATCCGTGTCGTCGAGTTTCTGGTTGAATAGACTTAATTTCTGAATAAATGCTATTCAAGGTGTGTTCTTTCCTAACATACACTTCAATACTTGTATGAGTATATTTTCTAGTAAAGTTTTTTATTACGGTATTGAAATTGCAAAGGTACTTAAATGCAACTTCCCGGCTGACCACCTTCCCAACTTTGTTTCTATTTCCAGGTCCTGCTAGAGATGGAACTAAAAGACGTGCTAAACAAGTCGAACCAGACCCAGCTCCGTATGGACCGCAGCATCGACATCAGCTACACAGAGGAACAGATGCTCACAGCACTCGACAGCCTCAACGCAGACACCAGGTTTTCATCAGGTTAGTAAAATAACGATAAGAATTTTTCGATAGTCGAATAATCCTCAAAATTACTAATACAACCCGTATTAGTAATTTTGAGGATTATAATTCTGTAACTAGACACGTCTTACGGCCGCGAATAATATTTAAATCAACATAAAACCTAGCAATGGTCTCCAAATTGCAAAAAACGCAAGAAATTTTGAATTTCGCGGGGTTGATTGGAACATTCCCCTTATATGAGCTGCGAATGGGTGGTTTCACGCATAGCTCGGCTCAGATGGCGCTACCAGCACGTGACGTCTTTTACTGCATGATTAACTTGACATACACTACACCACAGATAATATAACTACACACTCGTAGGTATACTTGAACGTTGTTTACTTTATGCGCTTGTAGTGCCACTGACAGTTAAAACTTGCAGTGAAACCCCCTATTCTATCGATGCGCAGGAGTTCCAGTTCTTTTTGGGTAAGCTTTGATTTTAGGCTAGCCCTACACGGACTGCTTGCATAGGAAACTATCGTCTTATATGTACACACATTCGCGAAACCGCTTCAGGAGCAGTTGATACCATACCAGTTGCTGGAACAGTTAGCAATAGCAGTTTTAAACTCTTGAATTTGACTGCTGCTTTAACTACTTGCTTAGTCCGTGTATTCATTTCTCATCTTTGCTTTTCGGCTATTTTGAGCCCAAGAGGTCAAAAAAACTTAAGTTTTGTCATTACACATGGGCGGCGAATTATTTTAAAATGTTTCTTTTACGTTAATTTTAGTATTGTTTATGAAAAGAAAAGCTTATCTTCCATTTGCAGCAGTCTCATAGAAATACTTATACATTCTCTAAATGTTTAACATGTGTCATGCTATTCTAATCAGCTTTTCACGAATAACTATTACATACAGTCCGACATGGATCTCTGAACATGAATAGCACGAAAATCTGTCAAAATCTAATTCATTTTATTCCACCTTGCCGCATTCACTGAAACTCATGTCGAACTGTGCATGTAACATACTCATTGTGCCTTTATTCCTACTTTTCTTTAGAAAACCGTATCCTAGATGAG
Source organism: Agrotis ipsilon (assembly GCA_028554685.1). Lineage (NCBI taxonomy): Eukaryota > Metazoa > Arthropoda > Insecta > Lepidoptera > Noctuidae > Agrotis > Agrotis ipsilon. The sequence goes on along the minus strand of CM052969.1, from coordinate 13,723,310 downwards.
GAGTCTTTTATAAACGCTTTGAAAGACGTAGACCAGGGAAGAGGAACTAACATGTCTCTATTTGACGAAATACGTTACAGTTTCTGTAACGTGTCCCGACATAACAATACTTCTATCACCTATGACAAACACCTTGATTACTCCTACACAACTGTAGGAACGCAGACGGATGAAAATAAACCTAGTGATTGTGTTGATAAAGTTGAATTTAAAGTAACGAGTGCCTCACACACTCAGACAGAAGAATTGAAGACCATAAACAATAACAACATTCATTCTAAATGCCTGGAGTGTGAGAAAATAAATAGATATACGGAGCAGTTAGAGAGAGACGTGTTTAATTCACATCATAAAGTAACAGAGATGCAAGTCACAATAGAAAGTTATGAAGGTAATTTGAACTTGCTTGAGAAGATTGTCGCCGACGGTAATGAGAGAAATGGAGTGTTGGAAACTGTAATAAGAAGCTTGGAAGCAAAGATTGGAATACTGGAAGTGGCTTGTGCTAAACAAGCAAACAGGATTGATAGCTTGTCGCCAGACTGTGCTGCTTGCACACAGACCCAGTGGGGTATGCTTTAAATATGGTCCGGTAGTTATGTTCAACACAGATTACTTACTATACAAAGCCTACTAATACACACGGCTACACATCAAGCTATACAAAACTAGTGTAAGCTGACCGTTCAATGAGCGGAGATCGTATAATGCCAGTTCAAGACAAACTGGTTTTGCATAGCTTGATGTGTAGCCGTGTGTATGTTTACAGTTATGAAAAATTAAATATAAATAAAAATACAATTTATTTATTTATTAAGGAAAAACAATGATAGCAAAGAGAAAGAAATATTAATTTCAACATGTTTTTTTTATGATTTGACGTTTAAGTACATATCGCATCTTAGTGCATATCACATATTAACGACAATCTTCAGGAAATGTTTTTAGTGCCAACAACTGTTGACTTCTAATTATATAAATTTTCATCCGAAAATGAACTTTGTGTGTACAAAATTAACGTTCTTTTTCGTATTATTAATCACTTCTGACTGAACAACTTTTTTTACAAATATCCAGTTCCTTTGTATAGTATATAATCTGTGGTTTAACGTGTGTTGTTCAACTGTGGCGTCATCTGGTGGCGGTTTCCGTTTAGTTTACATGTTTTGTTACAACATTATCATTTGCAATTGTTGTGTTGTTTTTGTGTGTAGTATATTGGTAAGGATTTGTTAAGATATAATATTAGCAGTTTAATTAGAATTGTAAGTACATATTTTGTTATAGAAAACAAAAACTTTGTGATAAAAACGTCATAGAATAGGTAGAAATTATTGTGTAGTCTAACATTGTTATCCCAGTTAATTTAGAATTTAAAAATAGTAGTTAATTAGTTAGTAGTAGACTAGTTTTACTTGTTGAAGTGACAGAAACGTAAAATGTGCGGTTTATTTCAGATACGATGAATGTTTCTACGCAAGTGGACGTGCCTTGCGTCGACTGCGAGAAGAGAAACGCCGTCGTTCCGCATCGTAGTCTAAGGAAATTCTTCTGGTGCGTACACAATAACTCCATATTAATTTCATCCTATGAAAATATACCTTAAGACTCGTCCAGTAGATAAAATCATATTCATCAGAATCAGTACAAGGCCACTTCTAAGATAATCATTGAAATCCATCAACTACAAACTGTGATCCTTACAATTTCGGGGAATAACTCGATATCGTGACTCGTAAAGACCTGTGATTTCGTTGGTCGTTGTATATTATTGCCCCCTTTATTTAATTACATATTTCCTTTGGAAATTCGCCCGAAAATGCGGAGATGCCTTATCAGACTCGACTGATAGTGTCCTATATGGCATTACTAGCTGTTGCCAGCGGCTTCACCCGCTACAACTCCAAAATTATCCCACGGGAACATAAAATCGGGATAAAAATCTATCCTATGTGTTAATCCAGGTTATAAACTATCTGTGTACCAAATTACAGCCAAATCCGTTCAGTAGTTTTTGCCTGAAAGAGTAACAAACATTTATCCACACATACAAACTTTCACGTTTATAATATTAGTAGGATAGGATACCAGTTAAGAGCTGGCAATCAGAAACTATTTCATTTTTGTTATTAAAATATAAGCATTTTATTCCATAAATACCTCCTACCTATTCCTCCCTTCCAAAAACCCTGACAGGCACCCTATAATTCCACAGTGTGTGATTCCAGGGAGCCTCTGAAATGCCTGTTCCAAGTGTTCGCCGTGGTGTGCTTCATCTGCGCAGTGTCCGTGCTGTACGGGGTGTCGGGAGTGTCGCGGCGGCCGCCGGCCTGCCGGGAGCTGCCGTGGCGCTGGGTGGACGCGCAGGACATCATGGACCTGCTGCTCAGGATCGAATACGTCGCTGATGTGCCCATGTGAGCAGTGTTCAAGTGTCGTAGCTATGTTGAATCTCCTTGTCAAGAAAAATGTTGGTGGACTTTAATAAGAAGCTTTGTGGGTTTACTTTGGATTAGCTAGCGAAGTTATTAAAGGCCTAAGCAAGTGCCAAAACTTTCTACCCTAGAGTATGAAACTAAATATCAAAAATTGCATTTCGTGTCGTAGTCGTTAATAGATATTCGACTTTATGCTGTAAAAAATAAGGTTGAAAATCAACCTTATTTTTTAAAGCTCCTTGTTATTGACATGTTGAGTTAATAGAGAGATCGACTTTGTAGAGCATTGTCTCACGTGACGGTATCTTTCGAAAATTCTGCGTCATAAGCGACTAAACAGTTTTTATAATTGACACGATTGTCATTGTAATTTAAACTTTGTGTTCATACCTATAAAAGCTAAAAGACGCCTGCTTGTGTTTTCTAACGACTGTTTAGTTGATGATTGTCACAAAAACGAATAGATTGACTAAGTTTTTTTGTTGTGTTTTCTAACTTCTGTTGCCAAATATAAGTTGTGGAAATATCTGTAGGTTTTATCTACAAAATAATTGCTATTATCGACTCCTTGTATTTTATAAATGCATATTGACGAAATTGACAGATTAACTATATATTCTTAAATCTAGTTATACTTTAAAACTAAGAATTGTGTGTGATCTACAGATATTTGCCAAAGTTTTAACGTGAATTCCTGGTTGAAAGCGTTGTAAGTCGTACGGGGCAATTTATTATGCCCAAAGACTTAATTTTAAAGTTTTGTACTTCGTGGTCTGTTTCACGACAGCAGGACATGTTCCAGTTGTTTATCTGACAGATAAAGTTTGAACAAATTCCTAATTTAAATTTTAAAATTTATCTTGAAGGTAGTGTCTGTCTGTATGTACAGTAGGTATTTGAGATGATTGTAGCCCGTGAAATTCATTTTATTTGTAATTTTTGCAATTTGCGCATTAGTGACTTGATCAAAATATGATTCGCGTATGATTAAAATTTCCAAAATCTAACATAAATTGACCAAATTGGAATATTGCAAAAGACACGAAAATTTGAATTTCGTGGGCTACTACGAAGGAATCACCCTATGTTTATTTTACTTTTGAATGGTTTTAGGACTGTTTATATGAATAATTAAACGCCAATTAACATTATTAATGTTTCGAATATTCGACTTAACTCGATAAAAGGCTGATAAGGAGTTTCATAAAATTTTAATTATAATGCCGTAGATACACGGCTTGAAAACTTAATCTGTGTGTTAATCAGGGTTGGGCAGTATTTGAATTACTTGTAATTAAAATACGTAATTGAAATACAAATACGTATTTTGTATTTGTATTTTAAATACTTCCCTAAAATGTAATTTGTAATTCGTATTTCAAATACCTGACGACGAAGTATTTTGTATTTAGTATTTCAAATACATGAGGCTCCAAAATACATTTTAACAAAATACATTCAAACTTCATTTACCGTCACTGCACTCTCTGCAATGATGGTAAAGCAGCTTGGCAACACTGCACCTGTTATGCACTGACGTCAGCACAGCAAGCCTCCTACCACAATCCGTCTTTCCTCAACAGATTTTGAACCTTATTGCAATAGTAGAAGGTTATTTTTGTATTAATAAAATTTCACACATCCGGGCAGGTTGACCCGCTGGCGTCTTTACACTGTACGCTATGACTGTAGGTCAAACTTGGCTTAAAAAACGCAAAAAAAGAAATTAACGTCGAATTGTGAACTTTATGCTAAGAACTTCCTCTACTTTTCAGCCATTCAGCCTATCCTGGTTTAGATTATTTATTTTGTAAAATGTAATTTGTATTTTGTATTTCAATTAAAAATAGCTGAAATACTGTATTTTGTATTTTATATTTCAAATACTTTACTTAAAGGTATTTTGTATTTTATATTTTAATTACGTGCGAAAAAGTATTTTGTAATTTGTATTTCAATTAAAGCAAAGCATGTATTTTGCCCAGCCCTGGTGTTAATTGTATAAAAAAAACAATGGGTGGCAACTGTTGAAGAAATTTATGGCGCTATTAAATCTGAATCAATTTATTTTTCAAAAAAACTTGACCTCTTTGGTCATAATGGGACAAGCTATAGTCACGCCATCTACAACTTTGTCAGGTCTAACCCATAGATAAAGATACACAACTTGTTTATTATTATGAAGGTGTATTTGTGGTTTTAATATAGTATTATCTTTTGTGTTTCTGTTACTTCTATACTAACAACTTATTTGTCATATAATTAATTGTAAATTGCATTTATTTAGATAATCAATTTTTCCATAACTTGCATGATAGTTTTATGAAACTAACTCATTAGTTCATTGTGCAATCGAAACTTGTATCTGTAATTTGTGCCTTAATTCATTAATGTTAAGGTGATAAGTTGATTGCCTTAAACAGATATCGAGTGATATAATATTACTCCAAATTTTATAGTAGAACAGTATTTTACTGAAAATACTAGTTGTCTACGAATATTAATCAATTAAATGAATTTTAAATGATCGTAATAACTGTTTTATCTCATAAAACGTTGATCAGAGATTTAAGGTTATAAAGAAGCATGGCAGTGTCCTAGCCAAGTTCTCACCTTTATGTCACTACTAGTTTTAATTTTATTGAAAACAGATTCCTATTCAAATTAGAATTTGTGAAGCTAAGCATGAAACAAACCAATTCTGTGATAGAGCAGTGCCAGTGAATTAGATATTAGATTTTTAGCATTTATTACAACCTAAGACTATATTCGGTATTCTCTAATTTTGGTATAAGTTTTAAAGTAATATGACATTTTGAAATTAACAAAAAATATTTACCAAAAATTATATTTTATTTTGTCTTTGCATTATTTTTGTAAGGTATAGTTTAAATTTATAATTAGAACTTAGGTTTGTGGACCTTTTATTGATAAAACAATAACTCATCATCACAATTTTTATTGTAATAATTATGTTCATTGCTATTTGTCATTGTTATATTTCTAGGTAACTAAATGTTACTCAAAAATTGGTAAGAGAAAAGGAAGTCAATGTTGCACGGCCGGCCGCAATCCTGAACAAACTGGGCAAACGCCTCGTAGCGAGACCTAACTTTTTTCTTGGTCGAAGCTTCTGCTGCCGAAATACACCCGACCAAGCTCTAATACATAGTCTGGCCTCGTAGTGCGCAAGGTTCTTTAACCTTTTAACCGCCAGCGTCGGATATATCCGACAGAAAATCTTCACGATTTTTGTTGTTTTGTTTGATTTTATTGCATCTATTCTATATCTCTCTGTTTAAGTAGATAGACAGGTATTAGTATATTTTGCAACGATTGAATAAAGAGCGGATTTAAAGCGAGGGCCATTATATGAATCAAGAGCAAGCGAAGGATTTTAATGACTGAATCACGACCGTAGGGAGTGATTCATGATGATTGAATCACGAGCGAAGCGAGTGATTCAAGTATTTAAATCCTGAGCGACGCGAGTGATTCAGGCCCTCGATTTAAATCCGTTTTATTCAAGAGTTGCAAACGATACTTTATACCATGACTACGAGAAAAAGAAAGATTTGAGCGATAAAAGATATTCAACGAAACAAAATAAAGTTTTTTTTAATACCTAAGTCTGCTCCACACACACGTGGGTGCGAAGTAGTCCAATCGCTCGGTCACTGCGCCAACAAGCTGACGTTAAAATCGGAGCAATGGTTTGAATTAAGGGTAATTTTCTTATTAGCAAGGGGGTTGTCCAGCATCGCGGTCGATGTCGAATGTACTAAAGTGTTCTAAATTCAAAAACCAAAACAGTGCGTAAAAGACTACTTTTACGCACTGTTTTCCGTGAGTAAAAGTAGCTTTTTCGAGGGGGAATGGTATAAAATACTTTTTATTGTACACCATAATATTTTACAAACCGGAGCTTAAGAGGAGCATAAATAGAGGAACTTGTATTTCACCAATTCGTAACATTAAAAGGTTAAACTGGTTAATCGTTTTATTAATAAAAGGTCGTAATAAAAAAATACCAATTATAGTATTTTTGAGAATATTAAAATGTTCTCATACTTACAATTAATTTAACTAATTTCGCATTTACAATGCATTTATTTTTAGTAGATCTGTATTTACTGATACGTTTTCCGACTTTCAAAGTCTTACGAGAATAGTCGGATATCAGTGCATTTATTTTTAGTTAAGTTTGTGGAAGTGCGTTCATCGTGCGAAATGTGTTTAGAATTTAGTATTAATGATTGATTTTATTTATGATTTATCATTAGTTGTGATCATATTAAATGGACCTTAATTTTCATTGGAATTAGTTTTAATTTTCAGTGTTGCCAGTTTTCTTGCTTTCGTCCGAGCTTGCAATATTGTCTGTGGTTGTGAATAAATAGTACCTTTTTACACTTTCTAGCTGTTTTCTTGACCATGTTAATTAGTTAGATATTATTTAGTATGATCACAACTTTTGATCATTATTATTATTTTTGTTTAATTGTATCAATTTTAATCACTTATCGTTCTATATAGCAATAAAACAAGATCTTCCAATATAATGTTTTATTTCTGAGACACTTTTAATCCTGGAATAATATTTAACACGTCCGGCAAAGTGCGCGTGTTCGCTAAATGAACTATGCCAAAGGAAAAAGTTCAGAAAATTATTTCTGAACTTTTATGCAGTGTGGGTAAATATGTGCACTATACAAAAGTACCTATATGGTTGTTAAAACTTTTTTGAAGAAAAAAAAAACTGCCCCAGTATCCCCTACTAGGATTTCTCCTGTGTCGTGGATGCGTTTACAAACATAGTAACCCACATACAAAAACCCACACCCGGAACAACTACTAATGGTTTCTACAAATATTTATTCCATGCGGGAACAACCGTGCCGGCAAAGTATTTTAAAATAAGCTCAGCCGTCGATCTCGCGACTACTGGACCTACGAAGCAACACAACCTTTTTTTGAAACTTACATTATTTAAAAACACAACCGCGCAGTTGGTTGTGTGATGAAAGGCAGATGCACTATGCAAACCCTAGTCACCAACCCCCAGAAAGTCCTGTGGGAACAAAAATCTTCCCGATCACGCTAAGACCCTACAAAATAAGAGCAAAACAACAACTAAATACATTATAAATGACTCCCACAATCAATCGGAGTATCCGCTTACAAAGGATCCGGTAATCTTCCCTTTTGTGGTGTTAACAAAAGCCTGCCTGTCAAGGTGCGATGCAACAAAAGATTTAAGGTGCCTCAACTGAGAAATACGTTCGCGAAAACTTCCCACAAGGAGTATTTTTTGCAAAAGGGTCAGTGATGCAGTGATGGCGAAAACTTAACTCTGGATACGACTTTTTGTGATGCTCACCGAGATATTTATCTTGGTAATTAATTTTGGAAACATCGGTGTGAACGCCACTTGAGATGTTGAACGATTTATGTTTTTGTTTGTATTTGGACACGCGCTCTGTTAGAAGTGGGATTACAAACTACCTGTAAAGAAGTATGGCTAGTTTACGACTTTTATTAGGTTTAGTAGCATTGATGAAACTGCTGAATGCAATTTGTTTAATTGTGTTAAGGACATTTTCTAAGCACATAACATTTAGTTATTTTTTATTTACACGTTTATTTACATGTCTTCTAGCGTTTGTAAAAACAGAAATTATTTAGCAAGACAGTACAAGAGAGTATGACAGTACAAGAGTGAGTAAAAAAATTAGAACAAAGTAAGCTTTATTGTGAGACTCTTCTATTAGTACTTTGATATCTGTATTTATAACAACCCCTATCGAAATTGATAATAAACACCTTTATTTAACTCTTTAAACACGTAATAGTTAACTATAACGCATATTTAAATAGCTAGGGGCTAGTAAAGATAGTGGTCACTGTCGCTCACAGCGAATACAACCCTAACAACCGACGTTAAAGTTTAATTTAAAGTCAGCAAGTTGGAATACGAGTCCCGTAGCACACCTGTCACTATCCGTGGGAATATGTTTATAAGGAAGGACATTGTGTGATGGAATTGAAAGTGCAGTTTATGTATCGGTATTGTATGCATAAATATATATGGTGAGATTGACCATTATAAAAAAAAAGTTTATGCAAAAATTTCTTGCAAGCTGCCTATTGTATGGCTCGTATGTAAATCTGTAGTTTATTGCAAATTGTATACAAAGCAGCTGTACAGTGATGGTGTTAAATTCAGAATAACTTGATGGGCTTTCCAAGTCTCGTGATCACTCACGGAGTCAGGAGACAGAATGGCCGTCGTCTAAGTTTCTTGCAATAGTTGCAATCTAACTCTGTAATACCATGTATTTTGTTTTTAAACGTTGCCCCATACTAGTAATTTCTACTGTGTCGTGGGTGCGTTTACAAACATAGAAACTCGCATACAAAAACACCCAGACCCGAAACAAATAATAGGTCATACAAATATTTGGTGCGCGTGCGGGAAACGAACCCGCGACACGCTGAGCAGCAGTCCAACCGCTCAGCCACTACGCCAATCGTGCCGTCAATTATTGTCGTATAGTGGTCAGATAAAAGTGGTAATCTATTATTGCTTACAAAAATGATATTAATAATCATCATTTTTCTTTTATGTGACATCCGTTACGAGTAAAATGTGGCCTTACTCGGAAGAAGCAACACTCAAAAAAGAAGACTAATTTTAAACAGTTCAAAAAATCCATCGATGTTTTACCAACAATTTCTCACGCTGTAAGGTGAACTCCAAACATTGACCCATCAATCTCGTTCATAATAAAATAAACGTTTTTTTGTGACCATATCCCGCGACCCGGAAACAGGCCAGGATACGAAGGTTTTTTTCTCAACTCCACTCAATAAAAACGAGTTGATAGTCAAAAGGAGCAGTTTTTGTAAACACCTGTTTTCATGGGAACCTGTGGGATACAAAAACATACACAGATTTAGGCGGAAGTATTGTGGCAATTTTAATTATGAGAATGTATCGGCGTTTTTTTCTTGGAAGAGAGAGTAAAGAAAGTGGTTTTGGTTTTTTGGTCAATTTACATTGTTTCTATTTTTGTTACGTAGGTTTCTGGAACGAAAACTACAATTAATCAGGCGAGCGTAATCTGCTGATGATACCTAAGTAGATTTAATTTAAGTTCGACTGAAATGAAATCAATAAATAGCCATTTCTTAGTAGTTGTCCCAAAACCGAGTTTTACTGTTTTTAAAAGTTGTTTCTTTCTGCTTGGGCCTTTCCCAATTGGATTCCCGTCGTATCATACACTTATGACTCCCAATATTATTCTTTGAGCTTGCTTCCAATGTTTGCTCACCAGTCACCAAACATCTCGAACATAATTTACGGCTCCATAAAAGTTCCCGTCCCTTTTAACATTTTTGTACAAAATCTTGCTTTCAGCAAAATCATCCCCTCATTAATCTCGCAAACAGATAAATTATCGATAAAGAAGACGGGCTGACCGTCCGTGAGAAAGCGAAGTTCCTTTGATAAAAAATGGAGGGTGCTCAATTCCGAAGATTTGTGTATTATACAACACGCCCCTTGTTTGGGACCTATGTCCGGCCGCCGGCGGAAGGAAATGTGCCTGTTGTGTTTTGTAAAAAAGGTGTATCAAACAACTGTGGAGAAGAAATATTGGAAAGATTTGTGGATTTGATGGAAATTGCAATTTAAAAAAAAACACTGTATATTTTACTTTTTTTTGTCATGTCTTCTACTTTTATTATGGAATGTAAGTTTGTTAACAGAAGACATTTCAATTTAAAAATAGATTCCTAACTACTTGAAAAACAACTATCAAAGATCACGCAGCTTGATATTAGTAACATTAGGTCTAAGGAACTTATTTATTTAGAAGAAAAAAAACCAGTACATTTTAAATTATGTAAAAAACTGTAATGTCAGGGAAATTATTTTGATTCTTCTACATTTGTAAAATGAAAACAAATAGAATTCATCAGAGATGAATTTGAATCTCATGTTCCTAAGCCACTACACACAACAGCCGACATCGTGAGAAAACGCAACCTTGTGAGGTAAAAAATGAAGGGTGCTTGATCCCACATAATAAAAGATTAATCTTTACAATACGTAAGAGGGTCGAACCCTCTTCAGAGGAGTTGGTCGGAAGGAAGGAAATGTGTCCGTTATAAATACTTGTCTAATTAAAAGTTATTCTTTCTTGGATTTTGGAGACTTTTGGTTTAAAATGGGTTTCTTGTAGAGCTGCTGTTGGTCAGAATACACAAGATTTCGTTGTAAATAGAGTGGCAGGTCCTGCCAATAAACCTTTAGGTAGGTATGTAAATTAGGTAATAGCACAGATTACTAGGGCTATTAATCAACACACACAATGTCAATGTACAAAAAGTTCTTGAGAGCATTTGTTTTTCCAGTAGGTATATCTATGTCTCCTATTCAATACAGTTATATGTTTTTTAATAGGACCTAAAAGATAAAACCTCGACATGACAATTACTATGTTGCATCTCCCCAGAACATCTTCAAATCTTATTGGCCGAATCGTGAGAAAACCTGCAGCATCCTGGAGCAAAAAACGCAGGGTTTGTCCTAAAGATGTTATTTGTACAATACAAAGTGAACGACCCCTCTCCAGAGAGAGGCCGGGAAGGAAGGAAGCGGCCCGTTACGATTTATGATCAACTCCTAATTTATTGGAGCAGTTCACACGCACGGGTAACTATTGTGGTACGGAAAGGATATGACAGTTTTTGTTGTTTGTTTGATACTTGAATTTTTGGGGGATAAGGAGACGGATTACGTGGGTAGGTAAATATAAATATATTTAAAGTGCGAAATAGAGGCAAACGAGTGTGGATCGCAACAGGTGGCCTTCTGTTTGTGCCTTGCCTCATGGGAATAAGGCGTGTGGCAGCGAACTACAGTAAAGACTTTATGGCAAACATTTCAAAGCGGAGTTCTAAGCTACCACACAGTTATAAGTTTATAACACATGTTTAATCTACATTTCAAAGCGGAGTTTTAAGTTAACACGCAGTTATAACACATATTTAAACTAGAAGATCAATAGGATTCATAATTGTTCTAGTTTGAGGAACATTTCTTTTTCTTCTCAAGCAGGCTGTTTTCAGTGTCACAAAAGCCAATGTCGGAAGGCCAAAGGGGTTGGTGAGTGCAGTACATCATGTTCGTCATGATGAGTTTCCCAGATAGACATAAAATTTAACAGTTTCACCATCTGGTCCATTCTTCCCCAATTCCCAGCTCATCATGTTAATAAATTAATTATAATAGGAACAAACTGTAATGTTCTCACCGCCACCCCCGAGGCCGCTCGGTCGTCGACGACATGTGACATTCTAATTATTCACCATTCATTAGGTTCATCACGCGATTGCATGGAATATTGTCACACTTGGACGGTTACCATCCAAGCCACGATAATTTACCGTTTACGACCGACAATGCTATTAGAATTTCAACTTTATTTCATTGATGTAAGGTCGAGGGTAAAATTTTCCGAGCCGCATTAAAAAATTTTGTTTTCAAGTCCTGGCAAAGTTACAGATGCGGTTTTATAAACTTTTTCCCAAGGCAATAAGGTTCATTATTAAAAAGTTTCTCCAAATGCAACTGTTTTAATAAGTTGGTAATTATGAAAGGCTACCGTGGGAGAAATAGCTGGCAGCCTAATTAAATATTTATCAGGTAGGAGTTTCGAGAGTAAAGGTCGCTTGATATTTGTGTGACAAATTCTAAATAATGTTTAATGATTAAGTTGATATAAATTATGGCTTTTACAATTACCAATTCTTGACATTTAGCTTAACGGATTAACTTTGACATAATTTACTTTAACTATATTTGACAATTTCATTTCATTTCATTAACATGTAATTCTGAATTCTTTATATTTGTTTAAATTTTTAATTTAAGGACTAACCATGTTCCGAACTAAATGTTGCATGCCTAGAGCAGAATATGGTGACACCAACAATAACTTTCCTGTTATTTATAAACCCACCTGTAAAACTACCCATATTTGCAATAAATGAATTTGATTTGATTGATTTGATTTGATTTGAACACCTGGATGACTAGTTGTTTACGGAAACAGCTATTAAGTGTATTTTAGCACTAGGAAGAACATACATACGTACATAATATTTGTATAGGACATCAGGAAGTTACTTTATCTATGTGATTAAGGTATGTACTGTGTGATGTACTTAGGCGGCTTTGCGTAGAGGGTCTGTAAATATATGGGTCAAGGATTTTCCTGAGTAGTTACTTATTTTGTAGGAACGAATTTATGAGGTTCCTTTTATTTGAGTTACTTAGAAGGGGCACCCGTTTAATTGGTACCTAGATTCCTGTAGTATAAAGACAAGCTGACGTAATGAGTTGGCCTGATTTTGCGAATGCACACATGGCTACACATCAAGCTAAACAAAACCACTTTGTCTTGGTCTTGCATCGTACGATTTTTACACAAAATAAACGGTCAGCTAATACTGGTTCAGTGTAGCTTGATGTGTAGCTGTGTGTACAAAGAGCTTGGGACTGTATCGTATCAGTCTATTTCAATTATCTCACTTGGAATCCTCGAAGGTCTTGCAGGCTTATACTCTGCCTACTCTACGTACTGTACACGACAGGACATCGAGCTACCAAACTCTGTCTTTCTATAATAGATTTAACTTTATCACAATTAAAATTTGACAGATTCGGGTAGGTTGACATGCTTGCGTCTGTACATCTACGTTATGCCATTATTTTTTGTAAATTATCATTTACCAAAATAATATTTGAAAAAAATAATATGACCTCCTTTCCCTCAAAAAATTACCACCAAAAATGATGACAAGTTGCAAAAACTTAAGTGCATGGTAAACAAACCAATGAAACATAGCGTCACAACGAACCCTTTGCACCTAGCACAAATTCCCACACTTCGTGGGAAACTCCATCACCCCCTACCATAAAGTACCACAATTACCTGCGAACACACGACGACAAAAAAACTTGAAACTTCATACTTTACCTTCCCTTTACGCTACGTTACACCCATCAAATATGAGGTTAAATGGTTCATTCCATAATGAAAATAATCATGAGACTTTATGGAAAGGTGTGTGTTCATAAAGTACGGGGTTTTTTTGCGAAGGTCTGCGTTGAAATGATTGCGGTTCTTGATGTGCGTGGAGTACGGTCGCATTCCCATAGTATACAGGATAAGGGAGCGCAGGTGTAGCTTCACTCGATAAGTTATTGTTTAGTTTTATATTGTAGTGTAATTGTATGTAATTTGCGATAGTAATTGGTGAAATTGTTGCGTGTTTAGGAAGTTATGTGTTCTTGTAAAAACTTGTTTTATTGTTTATTAGGTATCGGAGTTTAATGATGTTTTTCAGGTTAATTATGAATACATCTTAGTTGCAAATTTTTACACATAGCAGAAACAGTTTAGGCATTAAAATAAATTTTACTTTGAAGTCAATTTCCTGCAGAACTAAAAAAAAAATCTTACATAATTAACCCATGTAAGACAACTACAAAAACACTTAAACAAACAAACACTTCAAATCACCAAAAACACAACCACCCCAAAACAATACCAACTGGAATCGAACACAAAACAACCGTCACACTAACCACTGCGCCCAAACTCTCCATTCACAACGTTCCCCAATAGAGCGAGAGGGCACGAAAACAAAACATTCCGACACAGTTCCCAGCGCATTCTCCCCTTTGAAAGAAAGAGACAAATACATTTTCACCTTTCAATTCCTAAACGGGATAGCAGGATACAGGGCTAATTGAAAAATTTTGCTCGTACAGTTGCGCCCGAGTGTCCTCATAAGGTGATCGGACACCGACCGGTGAAGACGTGTCGTGGAGTGTTTAATATTTTATTGTATTGTGAAGTGACGATATGCCGTGCAGTGAAGATGATGATTCTCAGACCGGGTTCTCTGAATCCACCCAGGGAATGTCTAAGGCAGAATTGCGAAAGGTGATTACAAAAGTGTTATGTTATTTTTGTGGATTTTGCAAGTTTTTTAATATTGAGCAATAATAGTGGAAATCAGTTATCCTACAGTGAATATTAAAAAAACGAAAAATTACGTAAAATTCGTAGATTTTTGTGGTTATTCCTGTGACGTTTCAAAAATTAAATTAATTTGCGCGGTGCCTTTAATTAATAAACATCTACAGCAACTAGTTTTAATTCTTTACACTAAAATAAATAACTAAAATTATAGAAACTTGATCGAGACATATCGTGTGTAGGTAATTTAAAACATGAATTTCATAATTTTCAGACGAACAAACCGATAATGGAGAAGAAGCGGCGCGCGCGCATCAACAACTGTCTCAATGAGCTCAAGGATCTGCTCATCGACGGCACTGACAAAGACGTAAGTTACTAAGTGATATTTATTTAAATAATTATTCGTGATGTTATTGGATAAAATAAACAGTTTGTAACACGCTATAAACTATAATACAAAATATGCACGGAAATGAGATTAATCCATCCATCCTTTTTCAAGTCGGTTAAAATTATAACACTCGTAAAAGAACAAACCTATTGATACAGTTACCCTGTTAATCATTCAGAACAGTTAATAAATTATTTCCAATAAGAATCTTCTTAGAGAAAAATTCTAAAAAATACTTTTCATGTTTCACAGCCAGCGCGCCACTCCAAACTAGAAAAGGCTGACATTCTGGAGCTTACCGTGAAGCACCTTCAGAAGCTGCAGCGGCAGCAACTTGCAGCCGCGATCGCTGCCGACCCCGCCGTGCTGCACAGATTCAAGGCAGGCTTCAGCGACTGCGCCGTAGAAGTCAGAAGATACCTCTCAAGATTGGCCAGTGTGCCTACAGGACTAAGGCATCGGCTAGGAAATCATCTGACCTCATGCGTCGGGGGTATGGAAACCCTCCAGCCAAGAGACTACGCTCCTTTAGTCCCGGATCCACTACGACTAGACGATGAAAGACCCAGTGCTTTCCATTTTGTCAGGTCCACCAGACCTACGAGCCCCCCTCTCAGTCCTCTATCATGTGACTCTGCCTGTGACTCCTCCACAGAATTAGAAACACCACCACGACCAGTCCAGGCCTTCCCCTTCCCCACACCACCCAGCAGATCAGCGTCAGATCAAGACTCCAGCCCAGAAACACAAAAACCAACAGTATCATCGACCACAATATCCCCAGAAAATCGACAAGAATCTTTAAGGAACAAGAAATACATGGAGCCGTTGTCAATAGTGATAGATGTGGAAAATTATAAAATAGGGATCGACGCGTCGCCAAAACGAGCTGTGGACTACTCTGTCAGACATAAGTTAAAAAGACCAGTAGTGGATCTGACAGGACCTGCTCCGAAGATCATTAGGACAGAAGAGAAAATCGTGCCCGAAATCTTCAGAACACCTGAGAAGTCTGCGTTTACGAGGGTATCAGAAAGGATACCAACGCTTCCTCTTAAGAAGCTGACGATACCTGAAAGTATACCTTCTGTAGCTGAGAGACCTTTAGAGGTTTTCCGGCCGCTTGCACCTCGGACTGTGATAAGTCATACTGCGGCGTCGCTTGCTCAGCCTTCCCAAAGGGAACCTCCGAGGGATGAGAAAGTTGAAGCTGACACCAGTTCCAGATCACCAAAACAGGGAACTTCGACCAGTACTGAGATGTGGAGACCTTGGTGAACACAGTCTATGTAAAAAAGAGGAAATCATTCGTTATTGATTGTGAGAAATCAGGGTTGACTACAAGTGGCCAGCAACTATTGTTTATAATGAAGAAGATATTAGTTTTAAAAACTCTTTATAATAGAACCGCTTTCGAAAATTGATCTGAGATAATGAAAGTTTTAGAATTTAGGTAGAGAGAGATAGTTATATGGATAACCATTTGTTTTTTTTTTAATATTGTTAGAGAGGAACCTAGGAGCACCTAATACCTCGCATAAGTGCCTACATATAGCTTTAAGATGTACCTGTTGGTATAGTTTTTTTACGTGATATTAAATATTTTTAATATTTGTTTGCAATTTTGAAGTTTGCAATTGATTGTTTGATTTTGAATACCTGGAACCTAAGATGCATGATAGAACAAGTGTTATTATGAAGGCTAATCACTACATCAAACTTTCTTTATTGGCCGGAAAATCACCAAATGAGTTCTCCCGCAAAAAGAACTATCCTAAACTAACTAAAACTACCCTGTTCCTTCATTTGCCCAGTAGTAGGTTATAGCTATTATTTCGCGGGACTAAATAGCTACCGTGATCTAGGAACGTAAAGGGCTTTTTAAAGGCACCGTGAATTGTAGTCAGTACAAATCTGATAGTCCCTCCTGCCCTGCTCTGGTTTGGCGGACTCATTAGATGATTTTACCACGATTAAAAAAAGTCCTCTTCCAGCCACTAGCTACAGATTTATGTGCCAAACTTGCCATCTGAGGACTAGCTAGTAGCACCAAAGAGAGTCTGGTACTAAGGTAGAATAACAAAAACAGAACTGGAAAATATTATATTTATTATCAAGTAAATCACAAATGGCGTAATTACTACACTAATAAATAAGTAGAGACGACAATATAGCTTTAAAAAACATTACAAAAGCCTATATTTATCAGCCACGATGCAAATAGTAACATACATAGGAAGCCAGTAAATACATTGGCAATTAAATAGTTGACATGACAAAACATGACACCCTACCCTACTAGACTGGATGTTGTTACTGGATTATTGACTAGCTAGTTTAAGTCGATGTCCCCCCCCCCAGCTTGTCCACGAGTGGCGTCCACCAAAACAAAATGCACAAAAAGCATCGTGTTATAATTGTTCAGTGACTGAATTTTTATTAAGTTAGCAGGTCATTGTCACATTTGGATTTATCCTGTATCGTGCAAACAAATTCACATAACCAAACACCCATTACAACTACTTGTATACAAGTGTAAGTACGAAACTGTTATTTGTACGATCTATCGTACATATATCAGTTTAGCGTAAATTGAACCCACGACACACATGCAGCAGTCAATCGTTCAACCATTACACCAACCGTGCCGTTCATTCTACCCGAGATAGACAGAATTTTTTTATGAAAAATATTGCTCTTGGCCACCCATAGTTTATAGTGATAAGGATATACGAAGATGGCAAAACAATTTTCAACAATGATTAACCCCTAACCAGGCTATGGATGGATGGATGAAGGAGTAAATTTTAGATAGCTTGACAAGCTGAGGGTGGACATTGGGAATTGGCTACATCAAGTAGATGAACCCACAGTTTCCAACAAACCAGAATGGAAGTGCATAATTCGCAGGTCTCTTATTTCAATGAATAAATAATTTAATTAAAAACTATTCGGCTAGTGCCTAAGCGCTTACGCACTTCAAATTAAGATGCACTGGAGCGCATCACACTCACAAGCTAGAACATAATTCTGCGCCTAATGCCGCCAGCGAAAGGCCCGTATTCCAGTAAAGCGGAGAGGAGAGGAGATGTGTTTGAATAACCAATCAGATGTCCACATCTCGTCTCCGCTTAGCTTCACTTGACTTGAGTTGACATCTGATTGGTTATTCAATCAAATCGCCTCTCCTTTCCGCTTTGGTGGATTACGAGCCTTATGCTTGGCGGCTAAAAACCAGTGTTGGTATTTAAAAAAATCTAATAAGTAAAATATAAAATGTATCGCTATTCTAGAAGGGACTGGGAAATACATGTAAAACAATTTCAAGCTTCTTTTATTCTCATATAATCTAAGTATTCGTGTAGAGATCACATAATTTGGACGGATTCATTAAAATAATTAATTAACCCAAAATTGCACACCAGTTTACAATTAAGTTCACACACTTAATTGTCAATAATAAATTAATATACGTGCTAAAGACTACATTTAATTTCTAAAAACTCTGAAAATTCAGTCAAGAATACATTTTAACGTCATTTTACTTTAATAAATAATATCAGGAAGATGGCAGTTTCGGTTCGGAAGTTATAACTAAGTATCTTAAATATATCAGCATTTTTTTTGTAAAAATAAGCTCAAGAAGATATAGAATCATAATTTTACAAGAAAACTCTTTGGTTTTATAATACTACGTGTTTCCACAGATAAAATACATATATATAACACAAATGTTACCAACGTGCAGGGCTGGGCAAAATACATGCTTTCCTTTAATTGAAATACAAATTACAAAATACATTATCGCAAGTAATTAAAATATAAAATCCAAAATACCTTTAAGTAAGGTATTTGAAATATAAAATACAAATTACAGTATTTTAGCTATTTTTAATTGAAATACAAAATACAAATTACTTATTACAAAATAAGTAATCTAGACCAGCATGGGCTTAATGGCTGAAATATTGAAGAAATTCTTAGTTTGACGTTCATTAATTTTGCGGTTTTTTTTAGCCAAGGTTGACGTAGTCATAGCATACAGTGTAAAGATCAACCTGCCCGAATCTGTCAAATTTTACCAATAAAAAAATAACCTTCCTTAATTGTAATAAGGTTCAAAATCTATTAAAGAAATTTGACAGATTGTGGTAGGTATAGCTTGATGTGCTGATGTCAGTACATAACAGGTGCAGTGTTGTCAACTCAAATATCTGCTTTACCATGATTGCAGAGAGTGCAATGAGGGTAAATGAAGTTTAAATGTATTTTCTTAAAATGTAGTTTGGAGCCTCAAGTATTTGAAATACTAATTACAAAATACTTCGTCGTCAGGTATTTGAAATACGAATTACAAATTACATTTTAAGGAAGTAATTGAAATACAAACACAAAATACGTATTTGTATTTCAATTACGTATTTTAATTACAAGTAATTCAAATACTGCCCAACCCTGCCAACGTGTACTCTTTGGTGAAAATGTTGCCAACACAATAATATGTAGTACACTTTAGAGATTCAATATTAGAATAATCTTCATGGGATAAGACAGTGGGGTGCAACCACATTTTTCCAATTCTTATAACCAGACATGTAGATCCACAACGCAATGTAGATTGGATTCCATTTCTTTAATTAATACATGAAATATCTCTAACGTTACAATAAGCATAGAAAATAAGCTCAATATAATATAATCAGCCTATAATGTTCTCACTGCTGGGACGCAGAGATTACACAAAGTAACGCCTAGTCGGGCACAAATCCATGATTATGTTTGACACACCATCACACCGATTTGCCACTGCTCACAGCTCAATATAGCGCAAGTGAGTGATTAACAGTCTAGTTTCCATCATGAATAAATTGCAAATCTGTTTAGGGCTGATTTTTCCATAGACGGATAAGTTTTATCTGAGGAATAAAAATAGCGATTTGACATAATTATTTTCCATACATAAACTGTCAAACCGACATTTTTATTTCTCAGATATAAATTAACTAATTATTGAAAAATCAGCCCTAAGCACTGCAAGTCTGTCAGTTGAATTTAAAAAAAATTGGACAACCATTTTTAAATCAATAAGTGGGGGCTAGTGATGTCAGAACAAATAAAACTATCTACCCACGGGTGGCGTAACGTATTGTGAATTTTAAGCGCGTCATATTTTCATCAATTTTGAATTCCTTAAATAATAATAATATATTTTTCACAACTATCACACAACGCCATTTAGTCCCAAGCTAAGCAGAGTTTGTGTTATGGGTACTAGACAACTGATAAACATACTTATATAGGTATTTCTAAATACATACACATTATAGATAAATTACACCCAGACACAGAACAAATGATCATGCCCATCAACCAAACTCCCCGTATAGCAGTCAGGGTCACTTACCACTAGACCAACAGGCCCATTAATAAATAAATAAATATGGGGTCCAATATTTTTTGATAATCTAACTGACAAATTAGGTTTTTGAGGTATTCCACGAAGGGCATCACCCGTTGACAATGGCACCTGATCTACTTGCACCTTATCTATTCGACATAAGGCTCCTGTCAAAAGTTTTCGCAGGTGCCAGGTGCCCTTTGTGGAATATATCGATTTTTATAGTACACAAGCCAGCAAAGAACAAATAACCACTTACATTATGTAATGATATGTAGTAGTATTATAAGTATGATATTCCCGTATGCTTATTTCTTGTTGAGGAAGTCCTTCCTCTGCTGTTGTAGTTTCTGCTCCAGTAATGTTATCTTCTCCTGGTACTTACCAGCTTCTCTGGTCAGAGCCTGGATCGCAGAGTCCTTACGTGCTACAGCTACTTTTACCCTGGATAATGAAAAATTAAATTTTATTCATGTTTTCGCCCTCAAAAAGTTGGGCAAAAGGCCTCAGGCTTAGTGAGATATAAAAGTTATCCCACCAGTGGTAGGGAAGTAAAAATAGTATACGAGGCACGAGTGTATACTTTATCTACTCTCATTGAACAGAAACATATAAAAAAAATGAAATAAAAGAAAAAGATTGACAGAGTTTAATTATTGGTTACTAGCGGCCCGTCCCGGCTTCGCACGGGTGGAGGACCCGGTCTAAAACCCGGTCCCGATGGTTACAAACACAACAAAAAAACAATTATCCGAATCGGTCAAGCCGTTTTCATGTTATGTCGTGACAACGGAAAACGGGTTTCATTTTTATATATATAGATTTAAAGTGTTCATTTTTCAAAATTACAATGAAGCGTTCTTTTCAAAGTGCGCGCAGCCACAGATAAAAAAATAAAAAGATGTATATTTATGATCTGTATAGTAATGTAAAAAAATATTATAACATTCTTTTGTTAGAGAAATAGTGCCATTATTATTTTTTTAATTTCATTTCGCTATAGGTATTTGTAAAGTAAGTCTGTATGAACTCGTTTTGAGTTTTGTATTTCGAATTTAAGGATATCAGAGTAGATAAAATAACATTACAGTTTGTCCTTCTGGTGGGACAGGCCGGAAATAAGTATTAGTGGGGCAGTTTAACTGTCTGTCTGATTCACCCGCGGCGGCTGAGTCGTGAGATGGAGACTGTCCTCTCCCGACTGTCGCCTCACCTCCTCCTTCGCTACCATGACTGCTTCGCAGAAGGAGGCGACCACTTCCCACTCCGTCTCGCCCCGCAGCATGGCCTCCACCAGCGGGAGAGGACGCCGCCTATCGCCTCCGTGAGGACACACGGCCCATACTAACTTGGCATACAGCTGGTGCATCTGTTCCTCATGCGTCTTCTTCATGTCTTCAATTTCTTTCTTGAGCGCGTCTACCTTGCTCTTCCACGACTCTTCGCAGCTCGCACGAACTTCTTCTGCGCGAGATTCCAGTTGCATGTTCTTCTACAAAATAAAAAAAAAGTGTATTCGAAGTTATTAAAAGTGTTTTTAATAACTTAAAAAAAATGAGTGCGTTGAACCAAAGACGTATTGATTGATTTTTTTTTAAACGTTGATTCTGAATACTTATTAGCCGAATTAAAAGTGATAAGCGGCAAAAGTTATTATCTCCTACAACTTAGACTTACTCCACCCGTGAATCGCTTGCCGGGGTCACAGAACTGTCTTATCAGGTAACCGTGGCCCCGGAACGTAAAGGGTTATTGGAAGACTGTAGATTTTAGCCAGTACAAGTCTAACAGTCCCTCCCGTCCAGGACAGGACGGGAGTACTTATTTGATGATTTTATCAAGTAAAAAAACTCATCACTTTAATTAGCGCGTCGTTGCATGTCTATGTTTAGACTGGTAGCGGTACGGAAAAACTTCAACTGGAACTCAAGAATTGCATGTCTATGTTCAGACTGGTAGCGGTACGGAAAAACTTCATCTCTAATTCGAAAAAAAAAGAGTTAATACTGCTTTATAGATCAGTACTTACCTCAGTCAGAACCCTGTTCCGTGTCTCCAATTGAGAGATTGTCACTTCTAGTTCGGCACCTGAAATTAATCAATCATTAATACTTATGCTTTCTTCTTCTTCTTTCTTCTTCTTCTTACTTCTTTTCTTTCTTCTTCTTCTTCTATGTGATTTGAGGATTTTTTATTTTTTTGGTGTACTGTGTGTACTTGTGGCGTGTGCCAATAAACGTTTTTTCTTTCTTTCTTACTACACTTAAGGCTAACGGTGGGACCGCTCTGGACTAGAGTGGCACTGGACAGAGCGCAATTGAAAGGGTTGGAGGACGCCTATGCCAAATAGCACAACGAACTTCAAGATAATGTTATAAAAAAATAATGTTCGGCAATAAGAAGGCTATTATAACAACCCGCTCACGTCTAAGCGGTACTTGCGCCAGTGGTAGACGCCCACGGCAACGGACGTTGCAGAACACCGTAGTCGCCGGCATGCGGACGGCGAGTAATGGGCGACTCGCTGTCCGATCATGGACCATGTCCGGGTCGACGGTGCGTCGTGTTCCACGCGCGCCTCAAGGATCTGTTAGCACAATGAAGGGGCCCCCTTTGAGGGCCAAAGTCTGCTGGGTTCGCGGGACTAACGAGCTGCCGCTACACCGTGGATTTTAGTCAGTGCAAGTCTGAAAGTCCCTCCTGCTCTGCCCTGGGTGGGAGGACTGATTTTATGATTTTACCACGATAAAAAAGGCACAGTATTGGTTGGCGTGAGCTGTCTAACTCTCCACACCCGCATCGCCGTCTGAACCGCTCCGTTTAATGGCGTCACACTCATACGTTTGTACTTTTGTTCCCACCGTTCGCCACCGCAGCCGAAGCAATTCGTTCGTAGAAAACAGCGCGGGTGTTCGCTACGAGCAGCTCCTCATGGCATGTTTGAATGTTTCAAACATCCACCCCACGCTAAGGCACCGCTCAGAGCGGCGAGGTCGAGGAAGGCCGAAAGAAGTATGTATAAACTGGGTCTGACTAGTTCATTAAACTGTCTAACTTAACTAGTTCAATATGGTTTGTGACAACGACGATATATTACTAGACTCCTAATAACAGGCGACCGATGTCTGTCAACACATTAGGCAAAAAAGTCTTATATCCGTCTTATTTCGACCACTCCTGTGAGCCGTAAACATACCTTGAGACAGAACGGACCTTGAGTTAGCCAATCATAACGCAGTACCCCGTCCCCCTCGCTTACTTAGTACCTCAGCGAGTTGACAGAATAGTTTTTGTTCCTTAGATCGTGCCTGCGGAGTCTAGTAATATATCGTCGTTGGTTTGTGATGAACCCCATTAAACTTACATTTATCTTCAGTCTGTCTTATCCTGGCCTGCGAGTCCTGGTACCTCTTCAGCGTGGCCTGCTCTGTCTCTGCCAGTTCCTTCAACTCAGCCTCGTATTGCTCCTTATTCCTCCTGTTATAAGGTCGAGATTAGAATGGCTGATGGGTAACGCGGTTTATCGGGTTAATTAAATTTGTTTTTAGGGTTCTGTAAATACCCAAAGGATTAAACAGGACCCTGTTTCTAAGATTCCGCTGTCTGTCTGTCTGTCTTCGTCTATCACTAGGTTTAAGTATCTCATGAACAGTGATAACCATGGAGAAGAGTAACCGTGGAGTTTCTTGCCGGTTCTTCTCCATGGAAACGACCAACCCGAACCGTGCCAATTTTATTTTCTTCCCGACGTTTTATAAGTGCCCATTGAGGCCCATGTAGAATAAAATATTTTGATTTTGATAGACAGTTGAAATTTTCACAGATGACGTATTTCTGTTGTCGCTTTAGCAATAAATACTAAAATACAAAAGAAAATAAATATTTAATGGTATTTTACAGACATGATTATTTGAATAGAATAGAATAGAATAGAAAACATTTATTCGATGTAGGACACACACACAGAAATAATAAAAAAATAAAATTAAAAATACAATAACAATTTTGCTGAGCATGTCCACACCAAAAGGGTTACCAACTCAGCATATGCTGGGCAAAAGACACCCAGCGCTGGTTTTCAGTTGGCACCACGCAGTGACACACGGACGAGGGTAGGCAAATAAAATAAATATTAAAGAAAAATTGTTAAAAAACAAATAAACAATGAGAAATGTGAGTAGGGAAAAGTGAAGTGTATTAAATACATTAAATAAAATCATATCCATAATTATCAAAGTATAAAAAACGTGTGAGATAAAATAAATAACATAAAAGTATTAAATAAAACACGCCTAGAATGACGCCACTAATGGCGCGGCAACCGACCAATAGGGAGCGCTGCTTGCGCCATGGCGCCAGACAGGCTCACAGAAATTAGAAACTCGCTGCCGTAGGTGCGAGTAAAACTTAAAACTCCGCTTTTAGATAAAAATAAGTGCCTAACAAATTCCTAACAGCAAAATTAGGACACAGTTAATCAGTTTAACTCCGGAAAAAATGGAAAGAGTAAAGGTTAAAAGTGTAATCACACAGTTCCTGGCGACACAGACGCAGACCCGAACGAGCTCACCAGATACAGCTCAGCTCGAAGCTTGCCCTTTCGTTACCTAGCATTAGGTACAATGGTGAGTCAAAGTTTAATCATTCAAATAAATACGTTTAACCACTTACATTCAAATTAATAACATTAAAATTTTAATTTGCCATTTTTATAGATAATGGTATGGAACCAAACAAATATTTCCTGGCTAGGAATTTTGAAACAATTTTAGTTTTAGAGCGTTCTTAGATATTGCTATCAAGTATCAACGCTTAGTCAGAAAATTCACCCTAACCTAGATTCTGCCTAGTTTCGTCCAAACCTAAGACTAGAATTACTTATGAAATCTAGTACAATCCCAACAGTACCTGAGTGCGTCCTGCAGCTCCCTCCTCCCGGCCTGTGCCTCTGCCTCCATACTCTCGATGGCCCTCTCTATCTCCCTGTCCCTCTCCTGTTTGTGTTGTGCCGCTATCTCTGCCGTCTTCCTCTTTATTGCCAGCTGTTGCTCCGCTTCTAACTTCTTCTTATGTTCTTCTAGTTGTTGCGCCATTTCGACTTCTTTCTGCTTGATTTGTTCCTGTAAAGGGAAGAAAGGTGGTTTTAACTCTTTTTTTTTATCGTGGTAAAATCATCAAATGTGTCCTCCCACGGGCTGCACGGAAACGACTGTCCAACTCGTAATGACTAAAATCAACGGTGATCCTTTAATAGCTCTTTACGTTCCAGGGTCATGGCTACCTGATAAGATAGTCCCGCAATCCGGATCCGGATTGCGGGACAATCCCTTGATTAAGGATAATAGGCTTTGAAATACGGTTCGATTGCGAATACATATATTAGCGTAACACGACGCCGTCACTTCGTGTGCAATAGTTTTTAACCCCCAACGGAAAAAGAGGGGTGTTATAAGTTTGTCGTGTCTGTCTGTCTGTCCGTCCGTCCGTCCGTCTGTCTGTCTGTCTGTCTGTGGCATCATAGAGCCCGAACGGATGAAGCGATTTCAATTTTTTTTTTGTATGAAAGGTAACTTACCTGCGAGTGTTCTTAGACATGTTTGATCACAATCGGTTGAGCCGTTTAAAAGTTGTGGGGGTGAAAGTGGGGAAAGGTAACCGAGGGTCTGCAAATATACTCGAGTTGGGTATCAAATGAAAGCGTACTGAAAGGGAATATTCACGACTTAATCGGGAGTACTCTTAGCAACATAAAATGATATAAAATAAAATAAATTTATCCGTCGTGACTAATTAATCCGCCTCACTTGTACACTCACCGGTTAGGGGGAAACTTTAAATTTAAAATTTAATTCTGTCTCTGTGTCAGCCCATTCCAAAGAGTAAATCTTTGTGGAATATATTGACAGATATGTACAATAGACAACTCACCTCCATTTTTTCTCTTTCCTTTTCCATTTCTCGTTCCATTTGGATTCGTTTCTGTTTGATCTCCAACTCTTGTTCTTCTCTCCATTTCTCTGAATTATAACACAAAAAACGTTATTTTATAATTCACTTACAGTTGCGACAAACACTTCTCTACCTCCTGTATGGTTTGATGTTTCTTATAATTTCAATTTAAGTACAAAAGGGGTATAGGAAATACTTAGGTAAAATTCTACACTAGCGCCCCCTAACGGCGCTAAAAGGAAACGATTAGGTAAAGTTTTTAGGAAGTAATCTCGAGAACAGCTGAACCGATTTTCTAAAATTCTTTCACCACTAGAAAGATTAATAAAAAAAAAAAACTCAAAGCATTTATATCAATTACACCTTCACATTCATTATTCTTCTCTTGATCTGTGCCAGTCAAACGCTAGTCAACTAAATATATAATGTGTTTAGATATTCCACTCACCCAACTCTTCCCTCTGTGCCCTCTCCTTCGCCGCCAGTTCAGAAGCGACCCTCTCATTCTCAGCCCTCATCTCAGACACCAAACGTGTGCGCTGCTCCTGGTAAGTCAGCTCGATCTCTAAGATTTGCTTTTCAAGCCTGAAAATAGTTTTACATCACATTATTTAATTTTATGCAAGTTGAAGTGTTCATGTACCGCCTTTTAATCACTCTATGATCAATATTTTATTATCATCAGTAGCTCTGCCCAGTGGGAGAACACCTACACCGTATGCTCCACCGTGTCCTCCGGACGATTCTCGAAGTGGAGACATCCAGGCATTTCTTCCAGCCCAATTCTCCCAATTCCCCAGGAGCTTCCACAAAATCACTTTTACGGTGAGGAAATACTTTAGGCTGAAGGTGAGGACGCCGTCTGCCCAGTTGATCCTCAAAGAAAGGTCATTCCGCCGTGATTCCGGGGTGGCCGGAGTAAAATTCTGTCTTACCCTTCGAGGATTATTTAGATAATAGGATTAATTGTAAAATGACTTACCTAGAACTAGCAATATGCCGCTCCTTCACGAGCGCAGCCTCTTTCTCGTCCTCGAGCATTCTCCTCAGCTCTTCCAGCTCTTGCGCGTGCTTGGCCTGCATCCTTCCCGTGTACTCCGCGTGAGACATCTTCAGGTCCGATATCTCCTTCTGTTGGCGTTCCGCCATCTCACGGAGTTCGCCTTCTAAGCCTTTTACTGTTAACTCCTGGATTTATATATAAAAAAAAACATCATCTATGAGATTGTATCTATGATTGTATATTTCGGGAACACCGACCCAGGAGGTGTAGTCCAGACCTTCCAGACCTTTGCGTTATGAAGAAAGTTTGAAAGCGCTTAGTGTGTCAGGCTGTAATTCGGGCTTTATATTTTTTTAGTTTAACCTCTAAGGTCTGTTTACAATTACAATTTTAAAATTTACTCAAGTTATAGTATAGTTTACCTTGATTTTTTCAGCTTTCTGTCGAACCCAGCGCTGCCTTGCTACCTGTATACAGAATGCGATGAATTTATGCAAGCAATAATGTATGAGTGCATTTTTTTTAGGAAAAAGCTCATATTTACAGTTGGCAATGGTTTTTGCTATAATAAACAGCAAAAGATGACCTTAATAAGAGCGATTCTTATTTATGATATCAGTTTCTATTTACTAGGGGACTAATATTACTAATAAGCGAAATTAAATGCACTGTGGGTGCTTTCTTGAGGAAAACATGGGTGACGGTATGCCTTAGTCCTTTTAAGGAATGATTTTTCCAACTGAGCGTTTATGGCTATATCCAAAACTATCAGGAATATCAAAAAACGATGAAAGGAGTCTCGAAGCCAATTTTGACGAAAACTAATTGGATTTTAGAAAAATCAATAAACCTGGCCAGGAATCGAAACCGCTGATTTTGGAAAAAATCACATCCTGTATTATTACACCATTCTGTAGTGTTGCTGAAAAGGATCAAATTTTGGGAAGTAGTGATATACGGAAAACTTAAGGAAATAGCTGATTTTAATGAAAATAATGCGCGGTTGGTATAAAAATAAAATGAGACTTTTACTACCAAATCTTTTGGGCAACTTCTCGAGAAATACAAGGCTCATACCTGTTGTGCAGCTTGCATCTTATCATGCTGGTTACGTAGCTCCAACTTGTATCTCTCTTCAAGCGCCTGCGCAGATCGCTTCCATCGCTCTTCGAGTGCTCTCCGTTCATCGACCAGCTGCTCGATACGGTGGTTCAAGGTCTTTTTGTCGTTTATCAACTATAAGGAGGAGGTAGGTTCATTATCGGCATACTTTTTTTAATCGTGGTAAAATCATCAAAATAATGAGTCCTCAACCCGGGAAGGGCAGGAAGAACTGCCAGACTTGTACTAACTAAAATCCACGGTCCTGTGTCCTTCAATAGTCTTTTACGTTATAGGGTCCCGGTAATTCGTTAGTACTGCGACGATTATCGGCATACTTACATACTCTTTTGGAATTATAATTGGATTTTTGACTTACGAGTATTTTGGCCTGCGACTGCGCTTACCCCTATCTTGTAGATCCCTAGAGTTTTTACCAGTTTCTTTTGGCTATAGAAGTGTTCCTAAAACGTTATATGCCCCACACGGTGAAATGTCCATCTTGTAGCGATAGTACACCTATGTAGGGAGGGTGGCATACTCGTATCGAGCGCTACAAAGACTCTTTGCTTCGAATCTTTTTATTTTTGACGAGTGGCCCTTATGGTTGATTTTCTTTTTTAATATTTTTTTTTTCTTTTAAGTTTTTATCTAATTACAAGTCTGGCAATATAAAATCTCACATATTTTTCTATTGGAACTGTTACCAATATCTGCAGGGTGGGGCCCAATAGATCCTGGTGATCTGTAACTCGGGTTAAAACCTATAATAGACACCAGCTCTTCACAGACTGCTTACTGTTATCAATCAATCCATTGTATCTATGGTCTTGTTTGTGAGGAGAAATAAATTGATTTATTATTTTTATTAATCAGAGTACATTTTTTATAACTCACTTGGTCTCTATCCACTGCTATACTTCAAAATCCGGAACTGAATGAAGAATACTTGTATGCATACCTGATCAATAAAGTTCTGATGTCTCTTGATAGTTTCTTCACATTCTTGCTTCACTTTGTTAATGTTTCGGATGGACTGCTTCTCTAAATTGCTGACTTTGTTGATCATCTGGAAATATAACATATTAATAACACGAGCTAACAAATTTAATGTTGATTAGACGGTAACGTCAACGTGATTGTGTAGTAGTTCGGCATCTGTTGTAACAGTTTCAACTGTTACAACAGATGCCGCAACATCACCGAAAGACGTTCAATAAAGGAATTAAATATTAGATCTCGACGACTAGGGCTGTCTTACTAGAAATACTAAACTATTTTATTTTTAAGTAATTTAAGGTTTGGATTACTGATTTTTTCTTCCTGAAAAAAAGCTTCACGATTAGCAAAAGAGGCGTTTGGTTCGTATAGCATATTTAAAATAAAAAGCCAAGTTAAAAGACACACACAAATATTACATATTTGCTCTTAGAAATCGTATTCTCGAATTAAAATGTTCAACGAGTAATTTTTAAAAAGGGACTTGTTTATAAAAGCGAAACTAGATCTTGACCTGTGGGCCTAAAGCGCTATTATTTCTCCTCTCGGGAAAAATGATATAGCACAACGAAATTTCAGAAATTGTCAGGTCTTACACACCTGTTCCTTATGGTTAGCAAGGCTCTCTTGTAATAATGCGATGCAGCAGGAGCGTTCTTCTAACTGTAAAGATGCAGTCACTAGCCTCTGTGCCAACTCCGTTTGAGGCAGCTTGAGTAACGTCTCTAATCTGAAAAATAACAAAGAAATAATGACACTTACTGTAAATTTTAACTTTACGCTTGGAAGTAAATGTGATGCGAAATGTCAAGTCATTTTGAACCCAGTGGTTTGCAAGATAACTTTGAGTTCACGAGAGACATTGAGTTCCTCTGCCCTGCTTATATTATTCTTGCTTCGAAAGGGTCTTCCTAGCTGACCAAAACGTTATTGATCCTACAATTTTTCGGTAATATTGATGCACGCCCACATGGTGCACGGCTCCTACAATGTTTGTTTGTCATGGTTTTGTGGAAATAAACTGGTTGAATAATATGTATTCTGCCAAAATACTCACTTGGGCATAGTTTGCGGTGTTGTGTTGGTAACGACAGATAGAGCGTCATTCGCGCTCTGTTCCACTTTCTCCAAGAACTCAAATATTTCCCTGAAAATTAATAAGAAGGAAATTATAAAGATAAACTACGCTATAAAAGTAGGTATTATCTACTAAATCAGGATCAATCATTTGAACGTTTAACTCACATAAAATTATCTTTGGGCGAGAAACTTTCTTCCTCTTTCTTACTTTCTGGTTCAGATAAGATCCTATTAGTTACTTCCGTTACGGGATTCTCTCCGTAACTCTCAATTTCTTTCAGCATCGAGTAAATATCTAACACCGAAGACTGATTATTTAGATCTTTGGGCTTCTTCGACTCTTTTTCTTCAGAACGGACAGGAGACTGAGCTTTCGCCGGGTCTACTGATTCTTCTTTACGTCTGAAAGGTTCAGATTTTGGAGGCTCCTCTTCAATTTCTGCTATTTCCAGGATCCTGGGAGAAGGTGCAGATAGAGACATCCAAGAATCAATATCTTTATCATTCTGAACGCTGTCGATCCTAGCACTCATGGGAGTTCTAGTCGTATGCATATTCTTCTGTGTTTGGTTCCTTATATTTACCGGAATCGGACTTTTTCCACCGCTTTTGACGCT
Organism: Agrotis ipsilon; assembly: GCA_028554685.1. NCBI lineage: Eukaryota > Metazoa > Arthropoda > Insecta > Lepidoptera > Noctuidae > Agrotis > Agrotis ipsilon. The sequence goes on along the minus strand of CM052969.1, from coordinate 13,692,275 downwards.
TTTATTGTTCCATTCCTGTTTAAACCCGAAGGAATTTTCTCCTGGACCGCCGTTGACTAGTTTCCTTTCAGTTTTCTTTGAGGTCTTAGGAGCATTACTATAATCTCCTTCCTTGACTTTTAAATAATTTTGTATCAGTTCTTTTGTCGAAATCTTGGAAACATCGCGTTTAGATTCTAATGAATTTTTATTATTTGTAACTGTCGATAAGTCTGTTATATTGCTCTCCTGCGAGCTCTCGCTTGACTCCTTCTTTTCATCAAAATTAGAAGCATCTTCAAACATTTTATCTATGTTAAAGGGAGTTGGAGATACTGCGTCACACTTAATATCCTTGATGGTAAGATCGTGTAAATTGTTTATAGCTTCTAACTCTTTTTTGTAATCTTCTATAACTTTAGAAGTATACGCTTTAGTTGTACTATTAATGAGATAGGGTGGATAATCCGTGTTGCTATCTGTGTTGTCAGATTTGATCTCATCAATCCCATCACTACTCCCAGGTATTGGTATGTTACTCTTGCTTGGAGAATTTTGTGGAGGTAAAGCAATGTGTCCTTCCTTCTTCAAAAAGAAATCTTTGTACAACAATCGACTGTGGTTCAATGGTTCAGCCCATTGACCCTTTTTATCTGATGGGAATGTTTTGTGGTACACTTTATCGTTACTATTCGTTGTCGACACGCTATCCAAACTCTTGGGCTGTTCTTCAACTTTATCTTGAGAACTAGATGTCTTAAGTATCGACGTATTTGGCAATGAATAATTCTGTCCGTAAAACCTATCATCATTTGCTCCACTGTCGGGATAACCTGAGTCTTTGGACGAGGAATCTGTATGTACTATGGTACTAGATAATGTATTCTTGAATGAATCAGTAGGGTTCTTACGGAAATCATCGTAGAAGCTTGTGTACGTTCGTGGTTCGCACATGTAGTTCTGAGACACTTTCTTATAATCATCGTGTTTGAAGTCAACCACATAAGTATTTCTTCCAGTCATGTTTTCCTCATGATCACCTTTATTCATTTTGTCTTCCAGGGACATTTCTGGAGATAAGCTTGACATGTGCTGGGAAGGTACACTCTCACAGTCCTGTGTGGACTCTTCTTCTACTAGGGACAGCTGTTGTTTGGATACGTTCAGTCGTCGGGAGTACGTATCTATAGCCTTCTCTACCTCGGATTGAATGCTAGTGTCACTATACGACCCATGACCAAACTCGGCCGCTTTCTTCTCACCATCAAGAGGTATGAAATATGACTCATATGCTCTAGTCTTGAATGAGGGAGACAGACATCTCCCATGAAATATATTTTTGTTCCTGATGGGAGACTGAGTCCTCTCAATAATTTTCACTTCTAACCCGTATTCCTGACTAGTTATATTATCTTCACTAATTGAGTTCTCCATAGGCTTTCGTGTTTTTTTGGCTATGTTCCTATACTTAGCAAAGTTCTTCGAATTGTTGTTTTTCTTCGTCCCTAGTTGAGCTTTAGCCTTGATTTTAGTTCCTAAACTAATGAAAGTGTCTTCAGAACCATAGTCTGAAGCATTGCTGCATAAATCTTTGTTTTTATGAGAATAAGATTCAATGGCTTTTGTGTCTCTTAGTAGATTAGTTGTTGGTGCAACTACTTTTACAGCTGTTGGAGAATCTAGAAAGGAAATAATTGGCAAATTAATTAAATTTTTCTAAGTTGACAAAACAATACAATTGAAGGTAAATAGAAACATTTTTACTGTTATAAGATTGCAATAATTCAGCGCTGAATGCTTTTAGAAAGTTTCTTGTTGACGGAGCCCGTTCTTTTGTATCTGCTGAAAAAGGTCTCTTGTATCTCTCCGGATGATCCTAAAATTAAATATTTATGTTTATTATCAGAGTAAATAACATATTTATTTATATTGTGCAATTTGTTAAAGCCTGTGGTACTTTTACACCATTAACAGGTTCCCACATTATGTATAAGTAATACATAAATTCAGTTGAAGGTTGAATTCAGTTTTATCAACTGCTGAATAATGTCAGGATAGTCAATAATTGGTGTTATGTCAACAAAATACATTCACCCAGCAAACTGAATAGGTACCTATGTATGGCCCACATGCATGAGATGAAGTAATTATTATTTTGATAATGCCAGCTATAACACCTATTATTATAATAATTAATATTTCTAGAGGTTATTAAATGCTTCAGTTTTACCTGGGACAAAGGGGACAAAGTATGTGTATCACAGTAAACATTGTAGAATGTTTGAATTTTAAATTCCTAATAAACAATGTTCATAAAATTGTTCTTTTCCAATTTATTGGTAATTTGATATGCGTGACAAGAGGGTGCACGCCAAGGAACTTATAGGTAAAGCTGGAAACCACACTCTGAATGAAAATCTGAGGGCGAAAAAAATGACCTTGAAATTGTTCTGTAACTATACGTCTCTTTCTAAGTAGGGTGGCCATAATTTTATTTAGACAGGACTTTCCGTTTTGGGTTTTTGCGAGGGAGTTAAGTTTTATTTGCTCAATTTTTTTTAGAATTTTAAACTTCATAGTTTAAAAGTTAGAAGGACACATTTTTTAGGAATTTGGAAGCAGATAACTCAAAAACTTTTGCCTTTAATAAAAAACGTTGTTGATAAACCTCTATTTCATTTTGTAAGAGCTATCCAATGATACCCACACGATTATGTTTGTTGGAATTAATTTGTAAACTAGTTTTTTATGAAGGCACCTTCTCTAGATTACGCATGTGGAACATTTTGATTGATAGCGAATTCACCAAAATGCCTTTAGTAAAGACTGAAAACAAAGTAGATTTTTTCGGTAACAAAGAAGCAGACTATATTCTTGTTCTTCATGAAGTAAGGAATGAAGGAAAACCATAAGTTTTAATTAAACCCCGAGCATACTTTAATTTTACCTAGGCAAGGACTAGTTTTAATTTTTATTAAATTTTATTCTGTGGTTTGTATGTACGTCAATATTTTAGTACTCTTTAGGGTCCGGACAATTAAAAGTGAGGTTGGAGTTTAATAATTAAACAATAAAATAAAACAACAACATTTCAATCAGTTTTATTTTAAAATAATTACAAGAACTTAAACATGATTAAATATTATAAAGTTTTGTGCAATTTCTGACGCTTTGAGCGAATGGCACCTAATTTAGTATCCATTACATTTTTTAAATAGCTTCTAAGCCGGATAGACAAGAACGAGTTAGAAATTAATTTTAAAATTTTTGATTCATGCAAATCAGTACAATTCACGCTGTCATCTGTGGGATGGCAAAACATTTGCCGCAACTTAGGTGTAAAGTGTTGGTTAACCAAATTTATCATTTTGCGATTTTAGATATTCCATGATTAATGGTAAACACTTATTGTAATTTTTTAACACATAAATCATTTAAGTAGTCCACCCTTTCATTAAAACATCAATATGCTTTTAAATTTAAATCTTGGATAAATTATTTTCAATTCTAGTATGTTTGTGCCGTTCGTGAAATTAATTCATGTGGCCTAAGTGGGGGTTTGGTTTTTTGCACCGGTATACTTGTGGGGAGACCTAGAAAGAGACAGATAGGAAACGAAGACTTTTCAGAGGTTACTCGGGGTCACGAATCTTGCCCTCAAACATATGAACGAAGAGTGGTTTCCAGCTTTACCTATAAGTTCCTTGGTGCACGCCAAATTTTGAAAGGGGAGACAGGTATCCATGACTACAACGTTTGTTTAATCATAAAGATGATTAAGCATTAATAAACTGGCGCTAATTTTAATATTTTTATATACTTATGTTCAAAATAAAGGAATAAGCCTAATAACAAGTCATATTACTAAACTACCAGCTAAGTAAGTTATATGGAAATAAACAGTATTGCATAATTATAATTACCGGTGTAATGCAAACAGTGCTCTGCAGCGCAGATCGCGGGCGATTCCGGATGTTTGTCTTGTCCTTCTTCTTGCCTCTATACGATAAGTTTACAGGCGAGCCCAGCAGCCGCAAATTATTATTTTCTTTCGACATTGCACATACATCAGCGACAATTCTAATAATTTATCGCCCGTTGAACCAAACGATTAATGACACAATCTGTTTTGTTGTTTATTATTAGTTGTCAAGGCGAATGTTGCTAGGCAACCATCACGTTCCAGCGTTAAAAACGTAGTGATTTATGTAGTTTAGCATAAGTCATTAGATTTACTTATTACATATTTTTTTTTCTATATTAATTAATTAATTATGTGAATAATAAATTTGTTTATTAATATTGCTACAATTATGTTACTATTTTAGATAATATTTCAATGTGTTTAATATGAATTTCGCCGACACAAGCGGAAAGGATTTTGTGTCAGACATCAGTGTTACAAGTCAAAGGTTTTTTCTACCATTTGGTAGAATTACTATCAAACCAGTGTCAAAGTACTTGTAACATGAGTGTAATATTAAATATATTTTTTAATTGCGCTAGATTAAAAAAAAATTACAACTGTGTAAAAATGTAATTAAAACTAAAACATATCATGTAAGTTCAGTAGCGTGATACTTGATTGAACTAAACGCGTAAAGCGTTGACGTCATCGATAAAAATACAGTCGGTTCATATATCATCCGCTTGGAAAATGTATCTTTGAGTTCGGGCGGTCAAGTCGATTTTTGTTGAGTTGAACCTTGAAAGGCACTGCAATCGCACCGCACTTTGTAAACGCGTTCCGTGAAAATATATGGTGCAAATTGTTCAAAAATATTGATCGTGAATACGTATTGAAGCTTCAGTGTTATTAAATTGTGATTAAAATACAAAAAATCTAACAAAATGTTCAGTGGAATCGCAGGTGTGTATAAATTTTATCTTTTTGTATAACATAAACATAAAAAAATGTGTAAACAAATTAAGATTAAAAGAAAATGTAAATATATTATATATTTTCATTTTATTTTTTTGCGATTGTCGAATAATGATTGGCTACTAATTTTAATTCCAAATTAGCACTTTTCTTTTTATAGTCTGTACAATTATTTTTGGCACTGCATGCTATAATTTAAACACTCAATAATTTTATATGGTAGTATAAATTTAATTAAAATCGTAGACCTATGCTTATAACTATAGAATAGTACGTAATTACTTAACTAGTAGAAACCATGTACATATCAACCAACCACTAAAATTATATATTCTACATTTTCATCGTAATTATGTATCATAGCATCGTAATTCCTCCCATATTACGACACATTATTTACTGTTCATAGGTAGGTACCTACTTACCATTACTGCGTAGTTATATCAATTACATATTATGGTATTATGATTAAAGTTACTTAAACAAACGAAAACCCTAACACGACCAACTGACCTAATTATTCTTTCTTTTGTTGTAAAAAAAATATTGATTCATTTTGGCAAAAAAAACATTGGCTCTTTATATAGGTATACTCTGTGTGCGCGATGATACCCCTCATAACGACCATATTATGGGGACATCTACTATGACTAGGGTTGCCATCTAAAATTTGGAAATTAGGACAAGATGCCTGAAAACCCCGGATTTTAGAATCCAGAACCCGGTTTTCACCTTTTTTTTATTGAAAATCCGGACTACAAATCAACCCCCCCCGCGGACGCTCCCCGGATGGCCTCTAAACTAGGACAAATCCGGGGAAACCCGGACGGATGGCAACCAACCCTTAATATGAAAAAGGTTGTGGTGCATATTAAACGTGACAAGTTCCGTTCGTCACTCCGCTGTCCCTCGTTAGTTCACATGTCTGTCACCGACTGCACATCGATCGCATCTTAATCGTACATATAACGTAACTATGACTTCAGATGCAGGTCTTCAGCTTAAATGCAAAGGGTGAAAACTGAAAACCACTTTTCGTATAAGCTGCGTTGTTACAGGTTCCTGAAATGCGACGAAATATAGTTTAGATATGACTTAGGGTCATTACCTCTAGAATCAGACATTCTACAGACATGTCATCATCATGTTGTAAGTTGACAGAAAACTTGAGCAAAGTCCGAAAGAAAACGTGTGAACCCACTGTAACTCCGTGCAATGCAAGGAAGAAGGGTCATGACATATTTTTTTTGCAATTTCGAACTTTCGGAGAAATCTGCATCAGGCGACATCAAGCAGCCAATAATAAAATTGGGACAGTAAAAGACAAGTAGATAGATACTAGGAAATGCAGCAAAATAATGCAGTTGCTTTTTGTCCGCATCTTGGAAGATTGTGCGCAACAATATGGCGGACTGCAGTGGCATAAAACAACCCCTTCCATTTTCGAATTTGCGCAGTTGTATATAAAACATGGCGCCTGGGAAGTTTACGAAAGAAAGCCCTCCTTATAAACTTGAGGAAATCTCCACTCTCATATAAAGCTGCATTTGTTTTTTTCACATAGCATATAGGTACCCTACTTATTATGCGTTTGTTCACTGTGTTGGTTGGAGTATCGATTTCTCATGTTATAACCTTGATGCTGTTTTTCACGCTGAACATAGCACCAGAAGTTTAAACATAAATCTTGAGCGAAGAGAACAAAACTTAAGAAAATTATCGGTTTTACCGATAACTTCTTGAGCATCTGTTTTTCGATTGAGAGATGCATGTTCCATTTTCGTCCCTCACTCAAAGCACACACCATGAATCATGTACCTAAACTCAAAGAATGAGGATTAATAATTCCTTAATGATTGAGTCATTGTGGCACTCGTAACCGATGGACTGATGTCATTGTCCATCATTTAAGAACATTTAGCTGTACTACGGAGATTCTAATAGGGTATTTTACTATAAAATTTGTATTAGTCCGAAATATAGACTACCAAAAAACATTAGACCCGTGGTTTTTCTTTGTCACGTAACCCAAAATTGTCGAAGATACAACGCTTCCAAAAATCTCAAAACGTCACTCGGTCTTTACAATTTTACAAGCGTAATGACGTCACAAACCCCGACTCCCGAATTTGAAAGCGTTTTATCTTTGTCAATATTCATTGATTTAATAAAAACAAAAAATACGTGTCCATCATTTTTAAATACTCTATCTGACGGACTAAATAGATTTTCAATTTATTTATGCAGTAAAATACCCTATTCAACTGCACGGGAAAAAACTATTGGGAAAGAAAGCTCAAGTTATGATGACCTATTTGCTAGTGTGACACTCACTAATAGTCTAGCACACAGGCTTAAGTGTGCTAGACTAGGTGACTAGACTTCAACTGGCGAAGTTTTTGGGTCAATTCAAGTCTCCCGCAAGGCAAGGTTATTGTACCTAAAATATGTCGCGCCCTGCCTAGTGGTAACGGACTTTAATCTCGTTAATAGTCATAATTATGAATTTTCCTTGATAAGTTGACTGTTTAGGTATAAATAGGTAGTATTTTGATTATTTGACGACAGCCTAATCTGTGAATACTTGTTGCTCCAATGATATTATAAGTAAAAAGGTGTATTGCCCAATATCATGAGGCAGTGCATTTTCAAAACCTATGAAAAGGTCAACTAAATACAGCACTAGCTATGATTTCAGTATCATTTTTTTTCTGTGACACACCCACCAGTCTATTCCCAAACCACTGCAACTCCTGAAAGCTAGAATCAACAGTGGCCACCACCAGAAAAGCGCCATTGAGTACCATTTGCGTTTGGCCATATCCTAGCGCATCCGCCATAACGACAATAAGAAACTATTTAAAAAATTATTCGTTCTAACATTTATTAACCGACTTCAAAAAAGGAGGAGGTTCTCAATTCGACTGTATGTTTTTTTTAGTCTGTGTCTTTCACTGCTTAAATAATAAACGGCCATGTAAGAAATTTACTGTTCCTTATAGTTCATTTATTGTTTACACATGGCTCCGGTACGTGACAAGTCCGTGTTCATGATAACACGTAACTACGAGTATTATGGAGCGTGACGTGGCGTGACTGTGTGACCCGGAGACCCTGGACTGTCACGGTCTAGCGGCACGGCTGACGGGATAAATCAGTCATCAATTCTTTCGTGAATCACTGCGTTCAATCATCATACGACGATCATTTGTTTATTTACGTGGATTACGTTTTTTTTGTTTTATCTCGTCTTTATCACCGACCTTGGTAAGGTCGATGTAAAGGTCTGTTCACAATTTAGAGTTTGTTGTACATGCTTTGTTTTCTTAGATTTTAATTGTGTTGAATCGTGGGTGTCTGACGGAGGCCTCTCTGTCAATGCCGGCGGATAGCGATACGTCTCCTTTGCTTTGTTCGGTCAGATTTCAAGCTTTATTAGGGTCGTTATACACAATCAACTTGTGCATAGATACACACTTTGAGATTTCTTAGGCGAGTTGCATAGATCTGCAATTATTATCTTTTGATAATTGAGGCTTTCATTATATTTTTCTTTCTTAATATTATCAGGAAATCAGTCCACGACTTTTCCTATTGTGTTTTTTATTACGTTTAGAAACATTTAATTAAACTCACGTACACACACAGCCTGCCTTGAAACAATTATTACCTGTAGGTCGTACAAATAATTGTTCCGGGCAGGAATTGAATCTGCGACACGCACTGCAGCAGTTGGCAACTACATGTTTTACGAAACGCGGCATCTGATTTTTTTTCAAATTGAATCACTTGATTTTGTGCTAAGTTTTGCTAATTACCTACGTTAAAGGAGCTGTTTTGTCATAAATTCCGAACTTTATGTCAACACTGCCAAGAACATAGCATAGGTATATGTAGTTTACATTTACATTATAAAATACCGTCGAGAATTAAATCTAAACATATAATATTAGGACAACGACCAGTTTTGTGACGCAGTATCAAACAAAATCTTCGTAAGACGCAAAACCCAAAGCTATGAAGCAATATTATGGTAACTACGCAGCAAGCCAGCGTTCATTCCTCATGGTATGGTGTCAGTCAGTATTTTAAATATTTCAACGTCTCAAGGCATTGGCGCCAAAACTATAAAAAATATAATTGATTGCAATACTAGACTAGTGCTGTACTAACACAAAATACTAGTTCAGTATGAAAAATACTAGTTAGTACATAGTTCACGTAATACGTGACCGAGTCAAAAGGTTATTTCATTCACCATTTATCATTCGTTCCGTTTGCTATTTCAAAGGTGTAAAATATTTTATTATGTTACGATGAATCCGATGAATTGTATGCTAAAAATATTGTTATTTTAAATCATTACGTTAAACATGCTTGCCAAATGCATGATACATCAATGTGAACATCATAAAATTTAAATAATTTGATCGATGAGCCAACACTGCAAAATGTAAAAAAAAGTAAAACAAAATAGATACCGTTGGCCTTGTTCAATACATAGAGGATTGTTGTCTATGGAAAATTTAGACGTGTTTATTCTTCTAAACACCATTTCTTCCTGTTACGAATCTTCCGTATAGATATACAAATTATTATATTATTATTTATTACCTATAAATCTTTTGTTTTGTTCCGCACATTTAGCTACCCCAATCTCTTACATTTTCTTTGATACATTTTCAACTTTATCACACATGCAGAAGGTTTTCAATATTCTATTGGGAAAATATAACAGACTGGGGTAGGTTGATGTACTGGCGTCTACAGTACAGGTAGGGGTAGGCAATCAGACTTGAGAAGAAAGGTTTTAGAGACGTAATACAATATGTTTCCATAATGGGTTCATTAAGAATGTCAATATGCTGATAATAATGTAACCAGCTAATGATATTGGATGAAACGCAGAACAATGTCCGGCCAACAAGGTGCGGATTGACCGAGGGCATGTACATTACACGGAGGAAACTCTTCATGAATCTAATTAAGTATCGGCTAACGTTTATTGAATTACATTGCTGGGGAATAAGTGACCTTTATGTAGATATAGTCGCGGTTTATGTAAACAAAGTATGAATGGCTTAGTGAAGTGATTATCCGTGATTAAAATCCGTGTTATTCCTAAGTTTCCAAAACCAGTAGCTCTGCACTGCTACATTTCGGAATTGCAGTCCATAAAGCCAATGTGCTGCACTATAAACTGTGTGAATAAAAGCACGGGCACATTTCATGGTCAGTAGGACGAATCGAAGTAGTTATTAAATAAATGATGAGTCACTCGCGCGAACTGCGGAATGGTTTGCTCGGAATGTGCTTTGTTTACGTGCCAGATATTACGTTACTTGGTATTGGAGTAAATTTAGCGTTTGCTAGTGCGTTAGGTACAATGTTTTGGTCTGAAAATGACTTGCAGGTTATGAAAATAACAAAAACTGTTTACTTAAATCGGAAAGAAATATGAATGGCCGAAGAAAATTTAAAAGTGGCTCCATAGAAAGGGGAGATCTAAAGAGAGGAGGAAAACCAGGCAGTGCAAGAGACGAGTGCCGGAAACAATTTCAATCCAGGGATAACCGTTATACCAAGGAATTTCTTACAATTGCGCCATGTTCAATCTGACCCAAGATCTCATCTAATGTTCATGAGTCGAGCTAGCAACCAGTCTAGACTAACGAGGGGCTAGTTAAGACAAAGATCGGTATTTTACTCACATAACAGCCTCCTTTATTTATCTAAGAAACTTTGTTGCTCGCTTTGTTTAGACGGTTCCGGAAAAATATTTTTCGAATGAAAATGACTGTGTTGGAGTAGCTGATACAGATGTTTCTTAAATGATGGTCGTGTTGTTCTAAAAAGACGTAGTGAAAAATAAACTTTGATGTAGAACAAAGTACAAAAGTGTTACCAGTATTACCCATATAAACCTATGTCTGTTTTATTATCTGGTAGATACTAAAGCCCAATCTGAGAACCGATGATGGATCCAGTGTATTGAACTCCAAAGACGTACGTTAGATTCTGAAACCGTTATGCCGCTTAAACACAAGATCCCTGCGGACAATGAATGCAACAGTCAAAGTTCATAGAACGCAGACGACGTAGGTAGCAACATAAATTATGTTTATTCGAGGACTGAATTATTCCCAGTGAGTAGGTGTTACACAACATGCTGCCACTCTGTCGTGCTCCTCAATTGTATTAATCAGTTGGTTTTGGCTCCTACAGAGCAATACGGGACGCTATTGGCCGAATCATGAGAGCACAATCTGAATCAGAACGGATAAAATTACACGTGATCCGAGTGTGCGAGTAATATGCCCAATTTAGAGGGACGGAATTAAAGCATCGTAACGTGTGAAGTGTGCTAAACAAGGTTGCTTTAGTAGATTTTTTTTGGAGTTATACCTAGTAATTAGGTTGTTTAAGTTTTAACCTTGGAGCCGCCTACGGCAGCTTAATAGTTCTCCACAAAAATTGTGTTTAGACTTATGGTAAAATGAAAACCATGAGAACCAACCAATTTTCAAAAACAAGCTTCTGCAAAACTAAATAGCCCAACTAGGATCGTTTCATGTCTAAACTAATAATGAATTAAATCGGATTAGTAGAAAATATGCCGCTGAAAGTCCAAAAGTCTGACAAGAAAACTCTATGTTTTGAACATCTATTAGGCAGGTCATCGACAAGTCTAGAAATTACCTCAATTTATGTTTGATCGACGCGCTTTCCAAATTCGGGTTGATATCGTTCACGCTAAGTAAGACATTTTGGCATATTTATCCTCTGTACTCCAACCGCGTCAGAGTATAAAAATATCCCAAGTCGAACTGATTTGAGAAGTAGAAACCATCGTAAAATAATGTTAAAACCACTTCTAATAGATCAATCGTAAAAATAAAAGAATCATCTATGTATACGTGCCCGCGCCGTTCTTGTCATGGATGAAGTTGTTGTGTACTGCTGTAAATTAAAATTACCTTTTTTCTCTCTGATGCAACATTTCTATGTTCTTCGTGATGATTCCGCATTTACAGACGCCAGCACATCAATTTATACCAACAGGTTGATGTGAATCACAAAAAAATAAAGAAGGGTGATCGAATGATGGAAAAATTTGAGAGATTGGGGTAGGTAGGTGTGCTGGCGTCTCTAGCAAAGTCTGTGCCTCTACTCTTACCTAGTACCTACCTTCTTGGGCAAACCTCGCTCTTCATAGTATTATTCCCGAAAGTAACTGTTCTCTATTGTTCTTAGGAAAGTCACTGTTCCCTGTCACCGTTCCCTTTGTTTCGCACCACACCGACTAGGTATGCTAGTATCAAATTCGGAATTCGTGTTAGTAAAATTTGAGTATAGTTAAACAATTCTCAACTTTGTGTTTATTGGTATAATGGTAATAAAAAATAGGAAACGAATTCTATGAAACATAGAATTGTTCGATTTGTTTACGGATAGGTATTTATTTAGAATTCGTTACTACTTTATTCGTGTTTTTGATTGAAATTGTAATTGTAAAAAGACTTGTTTATGAATGATGCAGCCACGTTTTATTTGTTACCACGTCTACTATAATTTTCTAGTTAGGTACAATACTAAAGATCAAGGCACTATCTACATAGTACCTACAAGTACCGCGGTGGATCAACAGTCTACACCGTATAATCAAGTAACCGTACGGAAGTCACATTTTTAAACTGTGAATAAGCTGTGTTTAGTTGTGACTTGTGATAATGTTCCGTTTACAAATTACATTCCTGCATAATATCGACGACCTGTCATAGTTCCGACGAGGTCATCGTTTCTGAACGAGATAACACACTTCCCCTCGTTAAATTGTTATCAGTAGGTCACGTAGTTCAAATAGCGTTGAATATGCATCGGGCTCTTCCAGTAAACAATGTCAACAAATAAAATTCATCGTAACAGAACGAAAACAAATCTCGCCGGTTGCACGATGACGTCATCAAGGTCAGCCGGTGCTGGGGCCCGCCATTATATTAATATCCGAGGCTCCTCTTGCCTCTCATCCTAACATACCGCAATATAAACAAGCGTAAAGAGTACAGACATATAACAAGACGGTTCTTACGCAAGCTGCGCAGGAATTCTTTCATAGCGTTTGCAGTAATTAAGCCTTTGGGCATCAACAGGAATGTCGGTACGAAGTTTCGAACGATATTAGGTTAAAGAAAAACTAAATTTTAAAGGGCAAGTCAAGATGAAGCACCTCAATTAGTTCAGTTTTGCAAAAATTGTTTGGACCCTCATATGATTTCGTCTCTTCTTAAGTAGGTAATAATCCTATTTCTATGCAACAGGTTTCGACAAAAATAAATTTTGATTAGGTATCTGTAAAAATACCCAGCAAACCGGTAGAAATAAAAAAACAAGAAGTGATTTCGTTATCAATAGTAAGGACTTACACTAAACCACGAAACGTTAGTCTTTTTCAACGATTAATGTATTTTACGGTTACAATTAAACATAAAGGAGAAAAAATTGGAATTGCTGGATATCAATATGATCATTTTTGAAGTAAATATTAGGTACCTACTTTGTAGAAGCTAATGCATCGGCTAATCTGAATTTAAATAGAGACACGTTTTTCAACTTTAATTAACTCATTAAGAGTCCATCTAGAAGTGTCTCTTCTTACAAGACTGGGTACTAATCACCTGAGTCATAGACATTGATAGTAAATAGAAACAAGCCTGTGTCATCTTATTTCTTTATAGTCACGTATTAAAGATAAAAAGTAATATAAAATTAAATACGTTTAATAGTGATGAGACAGGTACGTTGAACGAATGAAATAAAAATTGCATTCGTTCTTTTAAATGGCGTATAAAATATCTAGTATTTTCTGACACTCGTGTATTTCTCAGGTGTAAAATAATCCTTTGTTTCAAGTGACCTTGCGGTTGGTCTGTGGCTGACTGTACTATACAGTACGAGTCCAACAGAACGACCAAGTAATAATTATTTAAGTACAATGACCGACCTTTAATTAATTAAAACATGTATGTGCTGCGTGTTTTTAACACATTTCAAGCTAATCTCATGTTTGATCTATTAAATAACTGATATTTTTGTTGGAATATCAAATGAATTATTTTGTGGTAAGCGTTTTATTCATATTTAGTAACGTTTCTAAAAAGGAAGTAAAATTATCGCGTCGGACATACCTACTAATATAAATTACATTTATTTTCTGAGAGTTCTAAATCTTGTGATGACATCACTGGCACTAGGTATATGAATGTGATGTCACGTCTACCGGATATTTATCTAAATTGGTTACCAGCTTGTATCGGTGCAGGAATCTGTAATTTATACCTACACAGTTCTGCGATAATGGTAGCTAAATTAGAGGACTCACTCCAGAGATTACGACTAAAACATTAAAAGGTAATGATGGTGCAACCTGTGATAAAATACAACTTACAGTGGAGTGCTTTATAATGTTTCGAGTCTGTCATTCTACATTTATATTTTTAAAATACATTAGCAGTATTCGTTACAACTGATACCATCTGGTTCTGGCTATAAAAGTATAAAATGTGTGCGAACAAGCATTTTAAAAACGTGAACGCTTCACGTGGGTGGGTTGTCGTGTCCTAGGTCACAAATGTTGCCGCAGTGTGCTCATAAAACCAGTCTGACGCAGGCTGATCGATACCTGGATCTAGACATTCAGGGCTTGCGAGGCCGAGACCTAGACTAGCAGGCGACTAATGATATTTATTGCTTTATACTAGGAAAATTTTAATTGAGTCAGTTGTTCGTGGGGTGAATTTTTCATGAGCGAACAAACACTTGTGCTGATTTTCTATTCAGTGCATGTGTTCGGACTTTCTGGAGCAACATTATCGACGGCAGTTTTATTGAAAGCCACAATGTGATGTCTATTCCACTATCTTTTTGTAATCTGTTAGTACGTAGGTATTTGTACAATTGCTATTATTTCTAAAACAACTTTTATGACTACTTCTAGACGTACATTTCCAGTATACTACGCCATACTGTGTACTTTGTAACTGCACTTGATATATTTACAGTTTACATGCTTGAAGTATGATGTATATCTTTGTTCCTCAATGCAGTTATTCTTTGTTCTAAGTTTGTTCTGTTATACCAATAAATAATCCCTAAAAAAGCCAAACGAAAATTTAGATCAAGTGCACTATGATCGTATTCGTACTGTTTCAGTGTGTCTGTGTGTTAGGAATTTCGCGCAGCTTGTTATCTCATAGGATATTTTTAATCTCGGTAAATATAGGTAACGTCCGCGGACGATCGTTTCGCGTCATGGTACGCGTCATAAATTTATCTCTGGCTTTTTCTATGAGTAAAAACCATACTAGATTTGCTCTATGCAATATAAATCTATAAAAATGCTCTTAGAGATGAAAAAAACAGTAAGTGTTGGCTATTCTATCTGAGATATTTCTATATTACCTACCACTTGAAAGCTATTTGGCCCATCAATCAGCAAGAGTTACGAAACAGTCGGGAAGGCGAGCGAGCGATGATCCCGAGTTGACCGACTCGCCACGCACTTCTCTATTTTCGTTCGGTCAATCGGTCGAGGCATCGGCCGGCAGTATCGATTGACTCCGATTTATCAGTCCGTCGAGAGACAGGACTGTGACGGAAATAATAGCTTGAGTGGAATCTAATACAGGAATAGGAATTAAATAATAAACTGACGTCAAGGTCCGGGGCAAGACTGGTTTTGTCATTAAATTCTAAATTTCATCTGGTTTCTTATTTATATTTAATGCTTTACATTAAATTGTGTAATGTTTAACGACGAAACGATTTGAAATGAAACCCTGAATAATATTCCTAAGGAGCAACATCTTCTTTTCCGAAATCTTCTTCTTCCAAAACCAAACAAATTCCAATAAAGCAGTGTGCATGTGTGACAAATTCATGATACTCATACTCGAAAAATGAACAGTAGTATCACAGATTAGTAGTGTGCTAAGTATGATCAAAAAGCAAGTCGTTATCCACTTTAGTTTTTATCTTAGAAATTAGAAGTTGTAAACATTATCAATCTTGTATCACCTTGAGATAATTTTATATCACATCGTACTTTGTTGCTGTAGAAATTAGAAATCATGAGAAATCTTCATGAATAACATGTTGTATGAACCTGGTATTTTTTGTAAACTAGTATTTTTAGATGCACGTAACCAAGTATGTCTGATCACCTGGTGTCACTACACTATCACCATGTTCGTCCTATTTTGTCTAGTATAAAGTAACAGGTATTTATGAACCGAAAAATCACAGTTCACACGTCCACCATTTTAGCTAGAGGTAAAAGTAAAGCATGAAATTAGTTAATTTTAATAATCTTTGAACAGTTTGTTTAAATATGAATAATTTTTAAATGTATTTCCACGCTTTCCGATAGACAAGAACCTTGGTGAGTTCTTTTGTTGTATTATATGAAGTTTCTCATTTTCCACACGTTGATTAAATTGTAAAAATATTATTTTTTATGAGTTTTCGTGTTTGTAAGTTGTAACAATTTGCAACGAAACACATTGTCAATAATGATTATATATGTTATTTTTGGCTAACATTTATCATGATGGAATTTTTCCTTATTTACAAAATAAGCAAAACATTAGCATGAAAAATATGTTGATATGAAACCCACGTATCCCATAAACTTGTAGAGCGTTGTGGGTCCACGTGCAATTTGTATCTCTGCCCACAGCAGAGTAACTGCCAGGCCATGCCTCCTGTGAACTGCGAATTATTACCGATTAAACTGGTTTTCACTATAACCTGTTTAATCGCTTTAGTTGATAGAACATGTTGTACTATAGAGCATTTATCAAAAAGGTGAGGTTGTATTGAAGCATAAAAAACAATTGTTCATAATATTGAATCAAGTGCGTACTAGGTCTAGAAAGTGGATTTTAGCATGGTAAGTAAGTACAGCTGCTTTTTTCCGCAATAACCTTTCTAGGACAAAAGTGATTTGATGGTCTACGCTGAACCCTGAGAGAGGGAACTACTACACCTTTTGATACATGTTGCATATTATTATTCTATGTCTATGTTAAACCTGACTCATCTACCTTGACCGCACTACAGTTCAGTTCTACTATGAAAATCAATAACAAGGCGGCGCTGTGTCGCTCGAACAATATGGAACATTATGACTTTTAAAAATCGATAAGTAAGTTTTCATTGTGTCATATGCGAAGTTTATAGCATAGCCTCAACAAATAAAAGTATTTTAGAACACCTAGCATAAATGACAGCGCTTTCCTCTAGCTATTATTAAATAACAGTTATTTTCATAAAATAACTGTTAATATTTAGATTATTTTGGTTACAAAATACCTTAATCTACAAGATACATGTAAACACATATTTAATAAGTTTAAGTGCCTCTCTTTACATAATTAATTTTAATTCAATCCTGAAATATGAGATATTCATTCAATATTGTTCTACTTCTCTCAGTGTTTACAAGTAAGGTCCCTTTCTGTCGTTAAACTTTATGGCTCATCCAATTCCTATTAGAATAAATTATCACACATTACTGGAAGTTGATAAACAAATTGGTATTTTACGACGAAGCAGTTAATCTAGTTTCTCAAAAACACCGTGAACTTAAACTCTGTAGGATTGAAGATCATTTTAAAGTAGAACCACTCTGTGGTGAGCACCTCTCTTTGAGTCATTCAGATTAAATAGAAATTCTAATTGAGTGAATTTTGAATAGAGAATTATCTGTCAATGTCAATGCGAGGAAATGACGTAAGAATTCCCAAAACGGCAAATTAAAAGACGAATCGAAACAAATCGTCTATACTAACTGGATAAGAATTTAAACCATTTTAACTCGTGGCGCGTAGTTAGTTCTGATAAATGTGCGATAACTTTCCAATATGGAAATATAGCCATCGAAAAATTTGATTTAAAAAACTAAAAAGAGAACATACCTATAGATTTAAATAAAACGATTTCACTACCGTTACCGAAGTAAACATTAGTGTTGTACTGTAAGCCTGTTACTAATCGACTAAAATTCCAGGGGCGTTCCGAAGCATCGGCGAGAAGACTGCTTCCCTCTTCGACCGCAAGAAGAAGGATGCCGAGCAAGTCGCCTCTGAGAAGGTGCAAGAAGCTGCCCATGTCGTAGAAGACCAGGTGAAGAAGGCAGGCGAACTCATCGGTGGGGCCGAGAAGACCGCTGCTAATGCTGCTGGCACAGGTTTTTTATTACTTTTATTTCCTTTACCGATACTATTTTACATGTTTATGACTCCAAGTGACCAATTTTCTATATAGTAGTCTATTACATAATAGATAAAATCAAAGAAATCATGTCTTTATCTAGCCATACTGCTTTCTGGGTGAGCCTTTGAGGGTTATATATTAAGCTAAGTGGATCTGGTTTAAAATTACTGTATAGTTTCTATAAATAAGTTCAACAGGCTAGCCTACTTGGGTTATAACATTTCCGTCCGTTGACCCTATCTTGTCCGCATAAATGACTCCTTTCCGAACTTTTAAGTAGGCATAGACATGAATATAGGTACGTATGTATATGCATTAGACCTTCTTGAGTTAATAAACGGTTTTATTTTTCAATACCGTTTTTGTAACGCTATGGTACTCGCGATGTAATAGAAAACAATAGAATGAGTCACATTTATTTCTATCGTAAGTATTCAACTTGTTACAATGATTGAAGACAAACTGCTTCTTCTAATAGACACCTATTATGCCAGAGCTGCAATGGTGCACGGTTCTTTTAGCGTTTGAATGACATTGACGAACGGAAACTTTTTAAGAAATTATTTGTGGATTTTTATTGTTAACCAATATGGAAGTTTCCGATATTCTCCAGTTATCCAAATATTTTAAACTAAAACAGATTTAGTGATAAGTTAATCTGTTATTAATTTGTTTACCTGCGTTTAAAAAACATAAAGCGCATTAAAACATGGAAAATTTGGCCGATTGATGAAATAAAAATAATTGTTTCGTAATACTTTAGATATAATTAACCTCTTTTCAATAATACATTGTTGCATCAGAGTCGTTCTAATCAAGTAGAGATACAAAGTACAACTATAAATACACACTAATTAGTCAAATTGGAATAGACAATTAATACACAGGACATCGCTATCTATCTTTAGAATAGTGCACGTTTTCTCCGATAGGCGAAACAAATCTGTCGTCAATAGAATCTATTTCTGGCACATTTATTTATAGAATAATGTTATTATGATAAGGCAAGAGGAAATAAGCCCAAACCTTCCTCGATTTGCCGTCACTACTCACTCAACGACGATATATTTCTAGACTCCGCATGCACGATCTAAAAACCAAAAACTAGGTATTCTGTCAACTCGCTGAGGTACTACGTAAGCGAGGGGGACGGGGTACTGCGTTGTGATTGGCTAACTCAAGACCTGTTCCGTCTCAAGCGGTTTCAAGGTATATTTACAGTTCACAGGAGTGGTCGAAATAAGACGGATATAAGACTTTTTTGCCTAATGTGTTGACAGACATCGGTTGCCTGTTATTAGGAGTTTAGTAATATATCGTCGTTGCTACTCACTACTATCATGTCTATATGACGAAAGTACTGAAAAATAGGAACGATGCAAGTTTTTGGCATTCGAAAAGTTGGATCTATTTGAAGACTAATGACGTTATATTTTAGAAGACCACGGAATTCCGCTAGATACGGAAGGTTATAGATCATTAGTAGTGGTAATGTTGGGGGTGGCCCAGAATTAAGTGGAATAATGACAATTAGACTTTGTTAAAATAATCCAATATTCCAGTTAGTTCAGGTAAAATTCTCCCATTCGTTTTAAATCTTATAAACTTGTATTTTTACTAGCCAATGACGCGAAGCACTCAGCCATCGATGCCCTGGACAAGGAACTGTCGAAGGTTTCCTTGGCAGCCGGAGAGGCACAGGACGCAGCCAGCAAGGCCCTCGCTGATGGCAAGAAAGCTGTAGACGTCACTAAAGGTAGGGGTGTTATTTTTATCGATTTATTTTACGTTTACTGTACCTACTTAGTCTAGTTTTTTGTTACTATTTTTGTGGTAATTAGTAAATTTGGATGTAGATAATTTGCTGTAATAAAGTTATGAAGTAGTTTTAGTTGCTTGAGATAGTAATTTTTAGATTTTTTAAAATCTGTATAGTAGTTTTTATATTTCCTATTATTTTAGTAGTTTGGTAATCCTTTTTTTTTGCAACACCTTTATCCATAGACACATTGGCAACGACAGCTGAAAACACGAAAAAGGCGGCAGAATCTGCATACAACACAACTAAAGGTAAGTTTTTCACATAGAATACTACTGTAAGGCTCTTCTTCTTCTCTCCTATTTCTATCTGCATGAACTAACGTTGCACTATTGTAGATACGGTGAACAGTACTTTTGAGAGTACAAAGAACGCGGCTAGTTCAGCCGTTGACACCGGCAAAGCGTATGCGGACTCAGCCAAAGGTAAACAAACCTTCTTGTCATCATGCCTTTCTTGAAACTGGTGGGTGGAACGGTTATTAGTTTTTGGCAACGGTTGCTAAAATCTGTAACAGTTATTTATAAAGGTCTTTGTTTTGCTATTTAAATTTTTGTTTAACCGTTTAACTATAAACAAATTCTAAGATGCGAAGAAGTATTTAGTGTCTACATTTTTTTTTTGCGCTAAACATAATATCCGAATTCGGATCTCATACTTTTTTAATTAGCTATCTACGCTTTCTTATTTTTTTTTATTTGATTTATTGTTATTATTTTGCAATTATTTTGTAGATACAGTAGCAAGCACTGTTAAAAGTACTGTAGATACCACATCGAGAGTTGCCCAATCGGCTATCGATACCGGCAAAACGTATGCCACAACCGCTAGAGGTAGGTTTCCCACACAATATGCGATCATATACACCTTTGTTTCATTTTTATATTCCTTTATTTACTTTTATTTGTGTACTTTTTAGATTCAGTCGCTAATACAGTGAATAGTACCGTAGAAAACACAAAACACGCTGCTCAATCTGCCGTAGATACAACAAAAACTTATGTAGATAGTGCCAAAGGTATTATTTGTTTTTTTTTTTTTTTGTGTGTGTTTTTTTTTCTGTGTCTTGTGACTAAACACCGTGTGTTTTTGCAAATAATGCTTTAGATACAGCCCAAAGTACGTTCCAAATGGCCTACGATGCATATACGGGCGCAGCAAGCTCTGCTTATGGCATGGGCTTATCCTATTTAGAGAGCGCAAAAGGTATTTATTTGCTGTTTTTTTTGTTTGTTTTTTTTTTTTTTGTTGTCCTTTTCGTTATTCATAAATCTTATATTACGTTATTTTGCCGTCGTAGATACAGTTGCAAGCACAGTAGATAGCACAAAGAAAACTGCACAGAGTACAATAGAAACTGGAAAAGCCTACGTCCACTCAGCCAAAGGTAAATATACAACATTATGCTGCAAATAATATTTAACTTGAAATGATACATATAGGTAAACAATTGTAATTTTATATACCTGTAATTTAAGGCACTGTAGATCAGACGAGAAATTTAACTCCGCAGTTAAAAAAAACTTACGTTAACCAAAGGTAAATTAAAACTGAACCATGCATCATTATCATTTGATATAAATTTCAATAGAAGAAGAAAAGAAACAATAACTATAGAAAGAACAACTATATCTGAGCCTATGCCTGTGCTATGGCAATATTAATTCTGTTATCTCAATAGCTATCGTAAACTACGATGAAAGTCGAACTAATAATAACATTGTGTTGACAAGTTTAGAAAATACTACAAGTAAAAACCGGGACAGAGAAAACTCGAAGATATTGCGGTTGATAGCGATACTAACCGTACGTAACATTTACAAGAGTATCAATTGCTAGATATTTTAGCACTTAATTGTATCGTTTGTTTATTCATCCAATTTCAATTTTGTTCTACACTTCATTTAAATTAAATATTCGTTACTTAAGTGCATAAATCTGTAACAAAACAGAGTTAAGTTTTCTTAGGTAGGGTAAAAACGTGGAATTGTAGAAATTATACCATAACAACATTGGTTGTAGAATAAAACGCGGGGGTTCCCAAAATGTTCGCCGTAGAAAGTAAAGAAGAACGTTGTGAGGTTCTTGTTGATTGCACTTTCTGGGATAAAAGCATAGACCCAAGATATTTTCTACATACAAGATCCACCGGAAAGATGATAGCCCAATTTGAATTTTGTTAAAGCTTTAGAATCAGATTCACGTATTCTGTTTTGATGTAGTTTTCTGTCACTTAAGTATCGACCCGTTAATGGCGCCCTCGCTGGGACAAAAAGTTGGGAACCTGTACGTTAAAGTATAACTTCGCCATATTTCATTTCAATCCCTATTTTTATTGGTACGTAGAAGCTCGGCTAATAGCACAATATTTTATTCTACGCTACGTTAACACTATCCACGTGCAGATTGCTTTTAGTGTACATTAAACGTTATCGTAAATGCATTTTTTATAGACGGTATAGCGAACAAAATGCATGTCTCTGCTATAGATACATCGGAAAATGTAGGTGAAGCTGGTGAAGCCGTTGAGGAAAAGGAAACTACAGATAATGACGTTTGCAACCAAACTTATCATCTTATAGTTAGTGCCATCTTCATCCAATTAGGCAATAGGTAGAGCTAGATCACAAACGTCGTATTTCCCCGAAAATGCTCAGTTTACAAAGCTGCCGTTGTCGATTAACGCTCAACTAAAGGTAGTTTTGGTAACAGATTATGTTTTCTCATTTTTATTTTGTCTATTTTTCATGATTAGATACAGTAGCAAGCACCGCTCAGGCTGCAGTTGACTCAACTAAGAACGCTGCAGCATCTGCTGTTAATCAGGGAAGCACATTTATTGGCACTGCCAAAGGTAGATAGCACAAATATTACTATTTATTTTTATAAGTTATTCACTCGGCCATATACTTTACTATTCTTATTTTTAATAGATAACATATCGAGTACGGTACATGCAACCGTAGATTCTACTAAAAATGCGACATCCGCAGCAGTTGATAAAGGCACATCTCTTTTTGGTTCAGCTCAAGGTAGTAAAACTTCATGATAAAAACTATTATTGTGATACATTTACATGTACTCATATTATAACTTCATTTCTCACATGTGGCTAATTTTCATCATTCGTATGTAGACACGGTATCAAGCACAGTTCACACTGCCGTAGACACAACCAAAAACGTAGCAGCCGCCGCTGTTGAGAAGGGCACTACCGTAATTGGCACAGCTAAAGGTAGTTCGAAATCAAATTTTCTTGCAAAATTATTTTTTTGTCCGCTTTGTGTTGTCGCTCATAATTGTGTTATTTATTTATGTAGACACTGTATCAAGCACTGTTCATACTGCAGTAGACACAACGAAAAATCTAGCTTCCGCTGCAGTAGAGAAGGGCACTTCATTGGTTGGCACAGCTAAAGGTAGTTTAAAATTACATTGTGTATTACATAATTGTGTTGAAAGTAGTCTTTTTTTTTTGTTTTATCATGTCGTTGTATTCATGTTTGTTATTCATTCGCTACATAGATACAGTCGCAAGCACAGTTCATACTGCAGTAGACACAACAAAAAATGTAGCCGCCGCTGCTGTCGAAAAAGGCACTACCGCGATTGGCACAGCTAAAGGTAGTTTAAAATTACATTGTGTTGAAAGTAGTAATTTTTTTGTTTGCACTAAGTTGTCGCTAATTAATGTTATTCGTCCATATAGACACAGCATCAAGCACAGTTCATACTGCAGTAGACACAACGAAAAACCTAGCAGCCGCTGCTGTAGAGAAAGGCACTACTGCCATAGGCACAGCTAAAGGTAGTTTCAAAGTACACTATTTAAAAAAAAAAAAACGCTTTATCTTGCCTTGTGTTGTAATGTGGTTAATATCCATTGTTCATTGTTTGTATAGACACGGTATCAAGCACAGTTCATACTGCAGTAGACACAACCAAAAACGTAGCCGCAGCTGCTGTAGAGAAAGGCACTACTGCCATTGGCACAGCTAAAGGTAGTCGATTTTCATAGAAAAATAAATGTAAATTCACCAGTTTCTATCTGTGTTTGCTTTGTGTTGTTGCTAATTATGTGTTATTCATCCATGTAGACACGGTAGCAAGCACAGTTCATACTGCAGTAGACACAACCAAAAACGTAGCCGCAGCTGCTGCAGAGAAGGGTACAACATTTGTTGGCACAGCCAAAGGTAGTTACTTCACAAATACACACATTTTTGTCAAATTACATTTTTAATTGCTTTTTGTATTGTCTCAAATAATGATGTGTTATTCATTCATGTAGACACGGTATCAAGCACAGTTCATACTGCAGTAGACACAACCAAAAACGTAGCCGCAGCTGCTGTAGAGAAAGGCACTACTGCCATTAGCACAGCTAAAGGTAGTCAATCCATTTTCATAGAAAAATAAATGTAAATTCACCAGTTTCTATATGAGTTTGCTTTGTGTTGTCGCTAATTATGTGTTATTCATCCATGTAGACACAGTAGCAAGTACAGTTCATACTGCAGTAGACACAACGAAAAATGCAGCCGCCGCCGCTGTAGAGAAGGGTACAACATTTGTTGGCACAGCCAAAGGTAGTTAGTTCACACATGTTTTTGACAAATATAATTTTTGTTTTGCTTTTTGTGTTGTCTATAATAATGATGTGTTATTCATCCATGTAGACACGGTATCAAGCACAGTTCATACTGCAGTAGACACAACTAAAAACGTAGCCGCAGCCGCTGTAGAGAAAGGCTCTACTGCAATTGGCACAGCTAAAGGTAGTCAATTCATTTTCATAGAAAAATAAATGTAAATTCACCAGTTTCTATCTGTGTTTGCTTTGTGTTGTTGCTAATTATGTGTTATTCATCCATGTAGACACGGTAGCAAGCACAGTTCATACTGCAGTAGACACAACGAAAAATGTAGCCGCAGCCGCTGTAGAGAAGGGTACAACATTTGTTGGCACAGCCAAAGGTAGTTAGTTCACACATGTTTTTGTCAAATATAATTTTTGTTTTGCTTTTTGTGTTGTCTCTAATAATTATGTGTTATTCATCCATGTAGACACAGTCGCAAGCACAGTTCATACTGCAGTAGACACAACCAAAAACGTAGCCGCCGCTGCTGTAGAAAAGGGCACTACCGCGATTGGTACAGCTAAAGGTTAACTTACATTAGCTTTATTAGCTCTTAATATCGTTTGATGTCTCTCCACCTGTGCTATTCCTAGCTATTCATATGTAGATATCGTAATAAACACTGTCAATGCAACAGTTGTTACTACGAAGAATTGTGCTTTGGCTGCCGTTGAGAGGAGCTGTTCAATCTTCTTCCTATGGGGACTCTAAATGCTCACATTTCTCTTGCTTGATTTAATTGTGAGTTTTGTTGCCATAATTGTGCTAATTTTAATTTACGTTTTATTCATTTAGAAACTGTAGCAAATACTGTACACTCAACTGTAGATACGACTAAAAATGTCGCGGCTGCCGCTGTTGAAAAGGGCACTTCAATTGTTGGGAGTGCGAAAGGTAGTTTAATTTGCTTCATATTTTTGTTAATTCATTCCTTCGTTAGTTAATTTCACCCTTTTACACATTTTTTTAATATTCTTTATTTATTTTTTTGTAGACACTGTAGCAAACACAGTTCACAGTACAGTAGATACGACAAAGAGTGTAGCGGCATCAGCGGTTGACAAGGGTTCGTCATTAATAGGAAGTGCTAAAGATACCGTAGCCAGTACTTATGATGCAACGAAAAACGTTGCAGCTTCTGCTGTAGACACCGGTGTATCTTATGCTACTAGTGCTAAAGGTGGTCTGCCTTATTTTATTTTTGTTTGTTTTACTTTTATTTTGCCTTTTTATTCATGTTTTATTATTTTTCGTAGACACGCTTTCGAATACTGTCCATAGCACTGTAGACGCAACAAAGAATGTAGCATCATCAGCTGTAGACAAAGGTGTTTCTTTCGTAGGAAGCGCTAAAGGTAGATTTTTTTGGCTATTTTCTGTTTCATCCATATATTAGATTTATTAATATTAATTTCATTGCACTTTTTGTAGACACCGTAGCC
Source organism: Agrotis ipsilon (assembly GCA_028554685.1). Classification (NCBI taxonomy): domain Eukaryota; kingdom Metazoa; phylum Arthropoda; class Insecta; order Lepidoptera; family Noctuidae; genus Agrotis; species Agrotis ipsilon. The sequence goes on along the minus strand of CM052969.1, from coordinate 13,666,241 downwards.
AATACTTTTGATTCAACGAAAAATATAGCCGCTGCAGCTGTGGGCACAGGTGTATCTTATGCTGCTAGTGCCAAAGGTAGTTTATGTCTTTTTTGTTTTATTGATTTTATAGTTATTTAGTAATTAGTAAAGTTATGTGTATTTTATTTTCTTCCGTAGACACGCTTGCCAATACTGTACATAGCACTGTAGACGTTACAAAGAATGTAGCTGCATCAGCTGTAGACAAAGGAGCATCTTTTGTAGGAAGCGCTAAAGGTGGTTATTTTGTTTATTTTCTGTAGAATTCTTCTTATTTCTGATCACACTATATTATTTCACTTCCATTTTATAGATACCGTAGCGCATACTTTTGATACAACGAAAAATGTAGCAGCTTCTGCAGTAGATACCGGTGTATCTTACGCTGCTAGTGCTAAAGGTAGTTCCCCACGCTAGTACTTTCTTTATTTATTTTCCCAGCTTTTTTGTATTACATTATGATTTTTGTTCTGTTTCGTAGACACCCTATCAAATACTGTCCATAGCACTGTAGACGCGACAAAGAATGTAGCATCATCAGCCGTAGACAAAGGCGCATCTTTCGTAGGCAGCGCTAAAGGTAGATAATTTTGGTATTTTTGTTTGTTTTGCTCACCTTGTAGATTTTTTATTTATTTTGTATTATTTCACATCGTAGATACATTGGCAAGCACAGTAGATACCGCAAAGAACGTAGCAGCAGGAGCCGTTGATACAAGTGTATCATTTTTAGGATCTGCCAAAGGTATTATTTTGAGCTTATGAGTGCGTTTTATTTTTAATTCTGATTCAATTTTTAATTCTGATTCATCATTTTACATTGCGTATTTTGCCTGTATTGTAGATACGGTAGCAAGCACTGTTCACAGCACTGTAGATACAACAAAGAATGCCGCTGCTTCAGTTGTAGACAAAGGAGTTTCTATCGTTGGAGGTGCCAAAGGTATAAATGACGTTTAAAATTATAAATAAAGATGATTTTCTCGCCCTCATTGTGTTTATACTCATTTCAGTATCCTTTAATTAATCCATACAAAATGTTTTCCAATTTTATTTTTTTAATTGCATGGTGTTGGCTGCATGTTGCATGCTGTTTATGACTTTTTTCTTTTCTGTTTTAACCTTCTGTTGCTAACTTTCGGTAGATACATTAGAGCACACGCTCTTTAACGTAGAGGGTGTTGGAGCGGATAAAACAGACGATGCCGTAGAATCTTCTGAAGGTAACAAAACATTAATTTTCCTTTCTTTTACCTTTATTACCCACTTATCTTTTAAGTACTAATGGTGATTGGTAAGAACCGAACTTTGTTTAAGCTAGTAAAAACTAATTCAACTGTTTTCAGGACTTTTTTTCTTTCAGATTGTATTATACAAATATTAATACCTATACTCATGTTTAAACGTAGAACTGAACGAACCTTTCTTACCATCTAAAAATGACTGCGTGTTGTGAAAATTTTTGCTTGTTTAACTTAGGACTAGAGAAATAACTTTTTTTAACTAAATAAGGTAGATTATGTAAAACTTTATATAAATTGTTATTATAGGTTTGTTTGAAACTACCTGGCCAGCGCCCAAAGATGCCTCTGAAAAGGCATTCGGCATGGTTGGAAAGTCCGTTGAAGATACAACCGGTACTTAGTGTGTCGCTTCAGTTACGGCTTTTTGACGCAAACCTATAACTTTTAATCGAAGCCATGAGTTTTAGAGTGAATAATAACGTTTATTAATCTGAAAGAAATCCACATCGATAAAAATATTAAGCTGCTCGAGTGATGAATCAGTGTCCTCGAAACAAGGCCCGTTAATTGAGTCAGAGAAAAAAAAAACCTGGAAATAATATTGCTTTCGGCGAGGACGTATTGAAACAGACGAAAACCTAAAAGTAATCCGGTGAACTAAGCATATTACAGTTGATCAGTAACGATGATGGTGGCTCGCCAACACGTCTCCTAGCTAATACTTTACTTGACCATAAAACGTTATGACCACTTTTTCTTTGTCTTATTGTGATTGATCAATAAAAGCCACTTCTCTTTATGTTACTTGCATCACATAAAAGGCATTAGCTCAACTATTGCTTCTATTTACGGGCTTACTTCACTTACTGATACAACATTAAAAATCAATAAAATAAGTATTTTTATCGATGTGGAATGTGAATTTTTCGCGATGATAACCATAAAGACCTTTGGATTGAGGAAAATTCATTAAAAGATGTGTCACTGATGACATAAAGCATTATAAGTTATAATTATGACACTGTTATTAAAGTCCATAGTTAGTTTGATTGTAAAATTACATCACAGCCAGCTATGCTATGTTTTTCTTGGATCTGGACTTATCTTGATCAGATCAGAATACTTGCTCTATTAAAGACATAATATTTATACCGTGGTACTTCCGTATTCTGAAGCAGTAATTACAAAAAGGAGAGCTTAAAATGTTAAATCATAATTTAGAATACTCTAAGGGCCGTGTTCACGGACTTTAACCGACGTTTAACCATCTATTTGACATTTGATGTGAGTTGTCATACAACAATTTACGATTTTTAAGATACAATGTCTAAGAATTCATCGGCCGATTACTCAAACATTGGTTAAACGAGAGTCGGTGAACTCGGGTCTAAGATTCCTAAACTAGATAACAGAACAAGGTCGACTCAACAAAAGGTTCTTTCAAAGCTTACGTGTGAAATAACACGATATGCCGTAGTACCCTTTATTAAACAAGGATCTTTGTTCTACAGACACGATCAACACAACCGTAGATGCGACCAAGAAGGCCGCGGAAGAAGCGAAGGCACAAGCTGCCAAGGCTGCAGAGGATGCCAAGGAAAGGGCCAGGCTTGCTGCCAAGGCGGCTGAAGACGAAGCTAAGAGAGTTGCTAGTAAGTGAAATTATTATCTTCTTTTGTTTGGCCTAAAACTAAGCTACGCGTACCCCTCTCACTGATGCAGTAATAAGTTCAGAGAAATGTGATAGAAGGAGTTTTCATCTCTGTTCGCTTTTAAACTTTCAATTAGGGTTTCAAATAAATTAAGATTGTGTTTTGTCAGTTGAGGTTTATACATTGATTTGTTGAGAATTCTATTTTTCTTTTTTTATTCGTGTATTTTTTATTTTGTAATCGCTATACCACCTCAGGGTACCGTTTGTCCCATATATATTGTATAGGCCCCAAGATCTATTTTTAACTATCTCGAACTTTTTTACTTATGGCTCTATAGACTTTTACAAAAGTCACAATTGCCTATTAGGTTCTGTGCAAAGTGACAATCACAATTTTAGCGACCCAACTATATGCATAGTAGTAGACCAGGCAAGTCGATACTATAATATAAACTGCTGAACCTTCCACAGACGCAGCCGTAGAAGAATCAAAGAAGGCAGCAGAGAAGGCTGCAGCAGACGCCAGCAACGCCATCAACAGCACCGTGGACAACACACTGAAGAGGGTGGAGACTGCCGCTGATGAGGGCATCAAGAACGCCAGCACCGTCGTCGACTCCAAGATCAAGGATGCTGACAAATACCTCAATGAGAAGAGGGATCATGTATGAGACAAAAGTTTTTTGATGCGACAACGCGAATCACGATATCAGCGATAGTTATAGCGCCTGGCGCCTGGCGGTTGAGAGTATGTCATGCGCACTCAATTGTCTCGCCGATGGTGGCGCTTGTGTCTGATCATTTAGCTTCCTTCAAAATGGTAGAGCTGAATGGTGGTGATACATGTGTCATGTTCGTGAATGGGCGCTGTTAGTTGAGACTGGGCTCTAAGCTGCTGCATATTGGTCGTCGACCTTTGGACGGAGAACATAGGTGCAGTTTTTAGCTTCGTACAGAATTATTTCTGTGGAGCACGCCCGGTACTTACAAGGGTCATCTGTGTGATGACATTGTGGATTCTTTAAAATGTTTTTAGGTTGTAAAATAAAAATAGACAATTTAACGGTCACTGACGTTAGCGAATAAATACCTACCATAGGTACGTTGGTACGTTCGATAGCAAAAGATCACCACGATTTTTGACGCTATTCCTCATAGTTGCGAACACGCCGACTTGAACAATTCATCTATATACATATAATAAAATAGTAGGAAAGTCAAAACTGTACATTGAATATTTTTTTAAAAGAATACTTGGGGTGTGATCTACAATCGATACAGAAGCCAAAAATATAGTTTTTAGAATTTTTGTCTGTTTATCTGTTTGTCTGTATGTATGTCCGGGATAAACTCAAAAAGTACTGGACGGATTTGAATGATTCTTTTTTTGTTGTATAGGTATTAAGTCTGGTCAAAACATAGGCTATAATTTATTTTGAAAACTTGAACAACTGGCGCAGAACCGCAACAGACCAGCTAAACTATAAGAGATACAAAAATGGTTCCATAGCAAAAACTGTTCCACGTGATGAGCATTTTCTGCTGAGACAATTAGTTTGAAGATCTGGAACACCTGATGTGGAACTCCAAGAGCCCAGCTACACTATAACATATACAGGAATAACGTCTCAGCAAAGTTGTTTGGCCTGATAAGCACTCTCTGTGGACATATAAAAATTGAAGATCTGGAACACCTGATGTGAAACTCCAAGAGCCCAGCTACACTATAACATATACAGGTATGACGTCTTAGCAAGAGTTGTTCAGCGTGATGAGCACTCTCTGCTGACGTATAAAAATTGAAGATCTAGCGCACCTAATGTGGAACTCCAAGAGCCCAGCTACCCCGCGGTGGTGGACGCCCACGGCGTCGGACGTCACAAGACGATCTCCGGCCACAGTAGGCGCGGGCATGCGGGCGGCGAGTAAAGGGCAACTCGCCGTCCGACCGTTTTTAGTCAGTACAAGTCTGACAGTCCGTGATTTACCACGAAAAGAAAGAGCCCAGCTACACTATAACATGATTTTTTTCAACTGGGCGTGGATGGCTATCTTCGAAACTATGAGGAATATCGAAAAATGTTGAAGACTCCTTTCAACAATTATGGGAAGTAATCATATACTTTTTTTTTTTTTTTTTACGTGGTAAAATCATCAAATGTTCAAATGAGACCTCCCACCCCGGGCAGGGCGAGAGGTGTCCTTCAATAGCCCTTTATGTTCCGGGGTCACGGTGATGGTATAAGACCCGCGACCCCGGCAGGCTTTAGCCCTCTGAGAGGGGGCCTCGTCATTATGCTGACGCTCTTTGAGGCGCGCGTGGAACACGACGCGCCGTCGACCCGGGCATGGTCCATGGTCGGGCGGCGAGTTGCCCTTTACTCGCCGCCCGCATGCCCGCGCCTACGGTGGCCGGAGATCGTCTTGCGACGTCCGACGCCGTGGGCGTCCACCACCGCGGGTGGGGCGGAGGGAGGACCTTGTCCTCTCTCTCACGCGGCCCGCCTCCTCCTTCGCGAGCATGACTGCTTCGCAGAAGGAGGCGACCGCATCCCACTCCGTCTCGCCCCGCAGCATGGCCGCGACCAGTGCTGGGCGCGAGAGGTCTCCGCCTATCGCCGCCGTGAGGACACGTCGGTGCTCCGCCCAAGCGGGGCAATCCTGCACCGTATGCTCGACTGTGTCCTCCGGGCGATCTACGCAGTGGTGACACCCAGGCGTTTCCTCCTTTCTCATAAGACACAGGTACCTCCCGAAACATCCGTGTCCGGTGAGGACCTGCGTCAAGCGGAAGCTTAGGACGCCGTGACGTCTCTCCAGCCACTCCTCAAAGAGGGGTCTTATCGCCGCTATTGCGGCGTGCCCAAGTAATCATATACTTACGGCAAACTTAAGAAAAATGTATAATTGAAAAAAAAAAAAAAAAAAACTGCATCAATCTTCAAGGCGAGGACTGTATTCGAAACTTAAGTTAACCTTCTCTTCTTTGAAATCATGCTTATTTTTGTTCAACTCAACGCCCAGTTGAAAAATTCAACCTGTATAGGAATGACGTCTTAGAAAGAGCTGTTCAGCCTAATGATGTATTAAAATATAAGATTTGGAACAACTGATGTGGAAATCAAAGCTATCACTAATTTCACGGACTGATTTTCGATGACGATTAATATATTAATACAATTTTTATTCTACTGGCCAAACTCCCATGAATTTTTTATCCGGGCTCTTAGAGTTGGGTATTAGACTTTTCAGATCTTCGATTTTGCCGACCCCATTGTCGCTGGCATAAGCAACAAGATCCGCGTACGAAGTCGCGGGCAGAAGCTAGTTCTACATAATTGTAAAGCCTAAACTTTTAACCACACGAGATTTAAAGACGAATATAAATATCATCCTACCTAGGTGACATTTAAGAAATAAAATACTAAAATACATATTTCCAATGTTCCAGCTGCTGACTGGTCTATCGTCAGCCGTCAATGACGCATCAACAGGCGCCTCCGGTTTCCTGAGCAAGGGTCTGAGCGCCTTCCCCAAGTAGATGACCAGGCCAGCACCAGCCTCTCATCATCGCTACCTTCAGAAGTTGACTGGAAACATAACAGGCTTCAATTAGATGGTTCTACTAAAATGTTGAATTGTTGAGTTTAAGGCCTAAATGTTGAGCTTTCAATTTTTTTAGTATGGCCATGTTTCTTTATAGTTTTGTTTTGACAAAGCTAGCTAAGTTATATCTAATAAACGATTTTTTAAATTTTCTTTTAGAATTTGACATTTTTTATTACTTGTAACACCGAATACTTAAGTAATATTCCTTTTCTTTGAAACCTGTTATTTTTCCAAGCTACATAATTTGAATAGTCCATCACATTTTGTTTATAAACATGCACATTGTTCGTAAGTTTTGTTTTAATTAATAGTACAATATTGTATAGTTTCTACTCGATAAGATTCACTAACATAAATGTTATACTTTTAAATTGACATTGTGAAGAACTAAATACACATAAAAACTGTATAACCTACAAAATACTTTTACACTATTCTATTGACGATTATGTTTTGCTTTTATCTTATATAAAAATGTGAATTTGCATTAAATATTTTATGTTAAGTCACAAAATTGCAATCTCGTGTGTAGGCGTCTATATTATTTTATAAGATAAGTTTAAGTTATTTTAAGCTCATTTTATATTGCATTTGAAATGCATTTCGCATACACGTCTCGAATTTTTATGCTTGGCTTATACCGTCCATGAATAGCCTTTTTACTAATAAAAATAAATATCTGTTTCATCTTGTTCCTACAATAGTACCTTTTACACAGCATTACAGGATTTCAATCTCGCATTTTATATGACGCATAAACGAAGCCTAAAATATGATAAATATTTGTTATATTACTGCTTAGCAGTCTATTTTATGATACGAATATACGGATGTTATAAAATATATAGGTATATTATTATCAAATCACTCATATTTTTGAAACAATGCTTGAAAATTGTTGCTTATATAAAGTATATATAGTGTTTTATCCGTTATAATTACGTGTTTTATTCAAATTATTATTCATTGAAATCTTGTTTAATTTCTATACCTGTTAAATTTATCATATTACTTATGTACTATGTGTTGTTCAATAAATACATGCGACCCATAAATTACGCGCTTTTCTTTTTAGAACCTGTTTTCATTCCCATTATTTAATTCGAAGGGTTTTATGTAAACACACAGATAATTGCAGATCAAAAGATAGTGGGAAAGAAAGTACAAAGGCATTGCTTATTTCATCCAGAAGACTTGAGAGGAGAATTTGAGGTAGAAGATAAAGTAGTTAGAAGTCGTTTGCGTCGCAATGGAAGTTGAGGAAATGAGATTAGTAGGTAACAGAATTTAGTGAAGAGAAGAGAGAGGTCGGTTATTACACCCGTATTGAGTACGCTCAGAAATCAAAGCGAACACAGGGTGAGCGACCATAAGATTTGATTCAAACCAAGCAATGGCAATAGCATTTAATGGAGGTGAATTTATAGAGAGCTAATTATTACTACACATACAAAATAACTAGTATAAAATAAATAACAATCACAATTTTGATAGTCGTATCGTAGCATGCGTGAACTGAGGGCGGACATGACATTTAAAATTACGCGCTCATTCATTGAGCGGAAATGTCAATATGGGTGTGACCATACTTGCCATCTCAAAACTACCATTTCTCCCAAACTCACAGAAGAAACAAAACGTTACTTGATATATTACCATAGACTTAAAGTACGGACTGCGGAATAACTAACCTTGGGGACAAGAAAGAGAGGAATCGAAGAGCGGGAGAGCGGGTCACCATCTGTCTCTTTCCTATAAGACATAGTCAATGTCTATGGTACATAATGGTACATTACCATTAAGTACCATAAAAAGGGTCCCAAGCGAATTAAGCGCGTTTAGAATTATTATGATTATTTCCTGTTTATTATTACTACCACGGAGTACATGAATAAACGGATAAAGAACGTTTAGAATATTCAGCTGACTTCGCTGTCTTCAAGCTCGTGCGCCATCTTGTGGCTAACGATAACAAATCGCGTGTGTCCGTAGAGGCACACGCGTTGTTAGTCACTAGATGGCGCATGACCTTGAAGTCAGCCCCGTTTATTATTATTATTTATTAGTTCCAAAATATAAAAAAAAACAATACTAGTGCTGACATCTAGAAGTACAATATGCAACTAAAAGTTATTCACAACCTAACGTTCAAGATAGATGTCGCTATAATGCAGTTATTTGATCGGTCAACAACTTTATCTAGTGTTTTCATTTCACAACATTTTACCTGAACTCTTAGCTGCACTCAGCTACTTACTAACCAATTAGCGGTTGTTTTGTCACTCATCCCAACAAATAAAAAAAAAAGCTGTAAAAGCTATTTTCTAACCATTATCCGATAGATGGCGCTGCCAGTACTTAAGAACTGGCGGGGAATACATTGAATACAACATTGTAATCCCCGTCAGTTCACTGAATACATTGGCGGGGTTTTGGCGGGATTGTTCAATGTTCATACCGCGTCTCGAGCAGTCCCGAGTTGACGCCACTAAACTAAAGCGTCTTTTGAAAAGCTGTACTTAACTTCTTTTACAGTTTTTGATCACATAAAAAAAAAGAAAATATAATTATCAATGTTTAAAAAAATATTGCGTCTGACTACAATTACTTTTGAAATATCATTAATGGTGGTCTTATCGCTGATAGCAAATATATGCATACGGAACAAATTACCTACCTACGTTAAGCATATGGACGAAAAAACCGAGAGACACTCTTTGATTTGATTGGTATATTTTGTTATTACTTAATTAATATGTAATCTCATAGGGATCTACTGAGTAGATATAATTTTATTTAGTTGAGAATAATATCTCACTTTAATAGTCAACTCAACCTAGCCTACCTACTTATATAATAAGTTTAAGTATTTTTTTTTTGATTGCTCGTTGTTTTGTTTGTTATAAAAGAAATGTTTTAGGTAATACTAAAATATTTTTTCACACTACTTGCTCGTAAATGCCATATTATATGTCAGGCAAACCTACTGTAAAGCATGACATTATTCCCCCTCACTCGAGCCGGGAATAATATATGTACTGAATTTCATTATTCCCGTGGGAATAATGTGATTTGAATTTGGAATCTCAAAGAAAACCGTATGAAGACTTTCACCAAGGAGTCGTATCATTAATGGCGGCCGCTGGCAGCAACAGCTGATCGCTTACAGTGGTGCCAACTTCACGTTCGAAGGTTGTCGTACCACGTCAAATTTCAAAAATCGATTTTTTTTCCTCGCAGTTAGTGTGAAAAGCAGAGTACGCTCCTCGGGAGTAAAGCTGCCTTGTCTTGGGCTGACTTGAATCCCTCGCTACACCAAAGAATAAATAATATGCTACACTAAGGATTCTTAACTTAATTCCCTCGTTTCACTCGGGAATTAACACTTGAACCTCCTCGCTGCGCTACGGAGGTTCACCCCAGAATCCTTAGTGTCGTTTCGGGATTCAATACGCCCGTGACGTAAGGCAATGCTTTACTCCCTTGGTGCGTAATCTACTATTGTTTGAATACTGGTTGTTTCTTTCATTTGTTATAATACTAACATCAAAATTAAAAAAAGACAAATACTTCAAACAATTTTTTTGATGCATAAAGGTGGACGCACACTTATCAGAGCCGAACGCGCCGAAGGATCGAAGAAACGTAAATTTATAACCTGAAATAGTAGCTAGAGTAGTAAGATTAGGTAGATAGTAGAGAGACCGGTGCGTTGCTCTGACATTGATAAGCAACTGATGAAATGCGAGCGTGCGATTCGGCGTGTGCGGTCGACTCTGATGACGTCATTCGAATTCGTCTTTGGTTTCCTGGGGTTCTTCCGAATCGGACGATTTGGCGCAGAAAAGTGTGCGAGGTTTCATGAGATTTCATATACTTAAAGAATTCTAAAATTCGTTTCGTTCGGCGCGTTTGGCTCTGATAAGTGTGCGTCCCCCTTAAAAGTCTATTAAAAAACAACACACAAACTTATGATTAGTATTATTTATTTCATAATTTATTCAAATATTGAAATTATTTTTTTATGCAAAATATTTGTTTTAATTGAGCGAAGCAGAAACTGGTTTTTGCTTTGCCATATTTTGCCATATTAGAATCCACCGGGTTCCATTCGGTCCCTCGCAGAACCAGTTTCACAGAAAAATTTAAATACCCGGGTATTTTAGGCAGACAGTGCCTAAGGAAGAGTTTTTGCCGTATCCCAGGGTGCACCGGCCCGTAAAACAGGTCTTACTACTTACTACAAACAATCAAACATTCAAATCTCTCCTCTTCATAATATATTTATCTCTTATAACAGTTACGTCATTGAAACACCTTCATTTTTTTTAAGGAAAACGTGTCGTTGGTGCTTGAATGAAATCCAGTAAAAAGTTAATATTTTAAAGTATTTCATGCTAGAAGTCATGTAAGGTAAACTACTTTACAACTAGTTTCTGTCCGCGACTGCGGTCGTATACAGTTTTGGCCCGATCCATTGCATCACATCCCGCCCCTTTCTATTACTTTTCCTGAATTGACACTTAGGCTGCTCTTCCACCAGAGATGCGCTAATATCCACTAATCACATTCATTGATTTACATAGCACAGCAATGGTGGAAACGGATTCAACTAGGATGTGTTTTTTATATAGAAGGATACATGCTATGGCTGCGTGCTGTGGCTGCGTGCCTGGTATGGGTCGTCCCTACTATCAATACATCGCACAGCTCGAACTGCACGTCTTCCTAGCGTAGCTACCTTGTGGCGGCGTATCTTCATAGCACATCTTACTCGCACAGTTTCATAGCGTACCATTAGAGGTATTACGTTTAATAATCTAAGCTGTTACACGTGTAACTATTTGTACGTGAATTCTTACATATAAAATAAACAATCTGATTTCAAAAAACCGATCAGAGTCCCACACGCAAGAAGCTCCTGCAGGACCGTATTTAACCTATTGGAGGTTCTGGCCACTTTTGGACAATACACCGCCTGAACTACGTAAGCATCCCCTTACTATTCATACAAAAAATGTATGATAGCTACTACCCGTTGCTATAACTGTTGCAGAGGCAAAGGCTTCAGTCTCCGCGTTTGTGTCAATAATTATCTCAATGGAACTTTAAAACGGCACTATGAGATATACTTTTTGATAAACAAGGTATATTAACTATCCGTCTATCAAATTACACCCAAATTTGTTGTGTATGTAGTTTTTGTGTAAAGAAAAACAAAAATCCGTCCACCCAAACTGATATACTTTCGGATTTCTAATAATAGTTTGATCACCTTAACCAATCCGCACTGGGCCAGCGTGATGCATTATGGCCCACCCCGGGGTCTCATAGAGTGGAGGCCTGTGTCCCAGTAGTGGGAACATATAGTGTTGACACTTTAAGTGGTAAGCTAAAGAATCAGAAAAATATAGGATGCAAAAGCGAGAGTGACAAATCCGAGGGAGGTTCTAGCATAAGGTAGATATGCGATTAAAAGTATGCGAGTAAAAGTACTATGATAATCACGGGCAAAATAGACCCCTAAAGATAGAGGGGCCCTAGGTAAATGCCCAGTATGCCCTTTGACAAAGATGGCCCTGGATTCCTACCTGTGATGTACTTAACGTCCCACACGTCAAGTATTACAATAATTATCAGCAGAATCGCAATTGAAATTGGTAATAAACCCATAACGACCAGTAAATTCAGTTGGACTATAATTAACTTTCCTTTAGGCTGGCTTTCCACCAGACGATATACATTTTTGCCCCAGAGAGTGTGTCCCACTGTCCTTATTTTCCGTAGTTTCACCTCCGAAAAATATCAATTAACAAAGGGCAACAAATAACGGTAGCAACAAAGGACATCAAAATAACAAAGAATACCAAATAAGTTCACTCAATTCACCTGGGTCATATCACCTAGGTGATATTTTTCCGAGGTGAATCGAGGACACCTGTCTATTTTTTTCACCTCTGTGATAATACCTGGGTGAACGAAGTGGAATATACCGATTTTACATACGAAAACGTTTCAGATTTGTGCCTGGTTGATGTCAATAGGGTCGTGCATGGCTCGCAAGGTAGGTGCACCTATGCCTAAATCTTCGGAGAGTAGCAGTTTTTTTGTGACTTTTTTTTGCGTGGAAAAATCCTCAAATGAATCCCTCTATCCTGGGCAGGGCAGGAGGGACTGTCAGACTTGTACTAACTAAAATCCACGGTGTCCTTCAATATCCTCCCTTACGTTCCGGGGTCACGTTATTCGGTAATCCCTCGTCCCACCTTCTTCTTTGCTAGCATGACTACTTCGCAGAAGGAGGCGACCGCTTCCCACTCCGTGTCGCCCCGCAGCATGTCCTCGAACAAAGCCGGGGCGAGAGGTCGTCGCCTATCACCGTAGTGAGGACACAGCGGTGCTCTGGCCAAGCGGGGCAGTCCTACACCGTTTGTCTTCCAGGTGATCCTCGCAGGGGTGACACCCAGGCGTTTCTTTCTTCCGCATCGGACAGGGTGAGGACCTGGCTCAGGCGGTATGTCAGGACGCCGTGAGGCCTATCTGGCCACCATCAGAAAGGGGTCTTACTTCCACGATTGTGGCGGCGTGCCGACCGTTTTTGGGACTGAAAGTAAACTGGAAGTATTAAGTTAACCAGAAGGAAAATTAGTTCCTCTTAGTACATTAGAGGCCTCTGTTTCATTTTTCCTTACAATGAACGCAGTAAACACTGTCTTCAAATACGCTATAAAAAAAATCAGAAATATTGTGATATGTCGTATAATAATTATGTTTTGTTTCATAGCTTTCAGTTTTACCGCATCGCTCACTCACGAATGGAACGGCATCTTTATCACGTAGTCGACACAACAGCCCACACCGGCTTAGAGAGATGAAAATATTCCACCTCGTGTTTATTTTCCTTCCAATCAATGGAAAGTTACCCGAATCTGATAAAATAGAGTTTTGTGAAAACCTGGAATGTGATGAAAGTACCAAAGACGAAGTGTGTGGTGTAAAATATGTGGAAGATGAAATTATATTCAAGATGTTTGATAATGAGTGCAAATTGTTACAGTATGGTTGCCGGGTTAATGATAGTGAAAGTAGGTACTACTTTTTAAATTTTATACCTACAAATATATCATTAAAAGTTTTCATAAACATTCTGAAATGGTAAACGAGTGGATTAAAAACGCACACAATTAGCAAAACGGTGATGAGGCTGTAGTTATTAGTAGATTATTAACCAAGGGGATAAAGCAGGGTCTTCTGTCGCGGGTGGCGAATTAAATCGCGAGCGAAACAAAGGACTCGAGGTTTACTCCCGAGCGTAGCGAGGGTGTTAAAAACTTAAATCACGAGCGAAGCGAGGGATTTAAGACGAGTCCTGAGTGTAGCGAGGGATTTAAGTTCACCCAAGACTAAGACAGCTTTATCACCGAGGAAAATACTCTACTTTTCGTACCATTTGCGAAAAAAATAACACAGTAATAATATGAGATACGCATTTTAAACATTAATATTTAACATTAACTAATTTATAAAAATAAGTAAAAATAAACTCAACGTTTATGTATTTGAAGAATACAAAAACGCGGCAAATTAAAAAAGCAAAGACATCAAGCTCATACGGCCTCGTCGGTTTTCGTAATTTTATTTAACTAGATGAAAATCCGGCTTCACTCGGGTGAAACGTGTATCCCAAATACTACACATCAAGGTACTAAATGTAGGTGTCACTGTAAGTCATAGGCCGAAAATAAAGAAAGAAAAAAAAAGTCAACATGATAACCGATGTCAATAATGGCGGCTGCGATCTGTCTGGTCAGAAAATGATTAGAAATTTACAAAATACTCGACAATCCGAATTTTGCGGATATATGTTGTCGACTCGAAATCTTTATTTTTTAATGTTTTATTTTTCTGGTTAGCTTTCGATCGAGTTTACCGTAATCTAAGTATTCCAAATTTAAATCACATTCTCTCATTTTTTTTTTTTTTTTTTTTTTTTTTTTTTTTACGTGGTAAAATCATTAAATGAGACCTCCCACCCCGGGCAGGGCGAGAGGTACTGTCAGACTTGTACTGACTAAAATCCACGGTGTCCTTCAATAGCCCTTTATGTTCCGGGGTCACGGTGATGGTATAAGACCCGCGACCCCGGCAGGCTTTAGCCCTCTGAGAGGGGGCCTCGTCATTATGCTGACGCTCTTTGAGGCGCGCGTGGAACACGACGCGCCGTCGACCCACATTCTCTCCCTAGAGAGAGAATGAAATTCAGTACAACATTCTTTCCCTGTTTTTCACAGATTAAAAATGACTATTGTTATGTTCGCTTTTTGTGGCATAGAATGTCACTTTTTTGAGCAAGTGGTACGAAAAACGTTTTTATTTAATGGATCTTAATTATGTAATCCTAATTCCACCGATTCATCATCATTTTCAGCCCACGATCCACGAGATCAAGTAGGCACAGCCTGAACAGACGCTGCCAGAACATACCATCGGCGTCTGTACCATTTTAAATCTTTTAATTACTGAATATAGAGGGTGATTTGTAATTCGATGCATTCCTCGAAATGACTGATCTAGACTTTATTCGCAACAATTTTAACACCGACAACATGGGGTCCAAACTGACTGGTTTATTTCGAAAAATTTCCACCTCTCCCTCATTAAGTGCTTATTTTTAAAAATTAACTAAGAACATCACTTCATATTCTATCAGATAAGTATTAATTTTATACTTTTTTGATAGAATATAAACATTAATTATTTTTAAATGCATTAACGCATGCGATGCGCATCGTAAAGATGATAAATGAGGAAAGAAAAATTTCCGATTGCAAGTGGGATTCGAACCCGCGTCTTCTGGATAGGTACTCCAGACGCCTTAACCAACTAGGCCTTTGCAATCCACACTTGCAAGCCGAGATTCTCTATTCCTCGTTTGAAAGCGTTAGAATATAAACAACTGAAACTAGGGAATACAAGTCTGTTATACAACAAAACATATTGCGGTTATCGGTAGCGGCGCCGTGCCGTAACACGGTGGCCGGTGCCGGACCGTAGACATGTACCCACGCCCTAACCACTACAAAGTGGTGCCCGCATGTACTGCAGTTTCATATATGAACCGCAGAGTGCGCCAAGTCCGTCTTAACTCAAATATACACACCTAATATGTGTGTGTACTTTAAAAAATGTTTATTTAGTATACCTCAGTATTATTTTGTATTATTATATGGTCACACACCAGGGAAAATACATAAAAAAAACTTCTATTTAAAAAACCTCATATTATAATTTTAAGCATGAGATATACTCCTCAATTATCAGCAAAAAAACCCTCAAGATTTAGAAAAATCAGTATTTTTCTCGTACAAATATTGAATAAAAATTAATTGCTCAGACATAATTACCGGTGGCGCGGCGTTGCATTTTGCCGTCGGCCACCCGTGCATTTAGCCCTAAAAACGTTCGTAATCGAAACGAAGTTAGTTCATAGCAAATGACCGCAACGTGATTGAGACTTATTGCCTACTTTTATGCGTTAAACATAACCTCATTAAGTTATTATACAATGTGCGGCCCCCTGACGGCATTCCGTAGCCACGTAGGCCCATGTAGCCACGTGGGCCCATGAAGCCACGTAGGCCTATAAGGGTACTTATAAAACGTTGACAACAGGTGCTCGTTGCCATGCTACGTGGAATGCCCCCAGGATCTGCAGCACAGTACCGATTGACGTCATTGAGGGGGAGTTACATTATGATATATTTTAATTTATTTTATTACCTTTACCAATTAGTTATTTTAACCTACCAAAGTGTCAAGAAAATATTAAAATCATTTTACAAAATCTATTTGTTTATCTTAGAATTGAAGTTGATATCAAACTTTAATTTTTCTATGTTATTTTAGACCGTATAGATTAGGAGTTCAAAGTTAAGTTATATTCAGTTTATATAATTTTATTAAGCAACGTGAATTAAAGGTGAGATTGTGAAAAATCAACAAAGGTAGCTAGGATTTGTATATATTTTATCGATAGTTTTGTTTACCTCCCACTATAAATATACGATGTGTCCCAGGCATAAGTGACCGCCCGGCGTTTTTTGAATATTTGTACAAAATTATTAATAATTATATTTGTGAAAAAAAAATGGAAAAAGATGAACAAACTTAGGAAATATCGTAAAGTTTACGATAGTTTGTGTAGATTTAAAAAGTTTACTATCTACACAAAAAACATATTCCTCTTAGTAAACATAACATCGTTTACAATACTAAAATGAAGCGGTCTGAAATACTCGTTAAATGTAACTATTGTCTATGGATTCAATCCTCTATGATGGGCAGAGTGCATCACCCCTGCACCCTCGACTCAATAGAAAATATGGTATTGTGAGCCCGACTCAATCCTATTAGCGATTTGAGAGGTACCAACAATTTGTAGGCAATTATAATGAAGTTTTTGTCTATGAATTATACCGACTGAGAAAAGGTTTAAATATAATTACAAAAAGCATCAAAAAAGGAGATTTCCTTTTTTGATGCTTTTTGTTAGTTATTTTAGTTATTACAAGGTTAGTTAGTTAAGTATTTAAATAAATATAAAAAATGAGAAAAAAAAAAAAGTTGAAGAAAGAAAAGGTCTCTTACTGCACCAATTACAATATCGTAATGTATCTCATTACGTACTTGTGCGTAATTGTAATGTAAATCGCACGGTTTATCAAGATCCTCCGTCTAAAACGGACGGTACTTTTTTAAAATTTTCAAAGTCAAGTTTATTTTCAATTAGTTTACGCCCTTTAAATGACCCTGTTGAGCGTTCCAGTTTCATGTCGGCATATTGACCCTGATCTTGAATCGTCGGGGATCAAATCACCCCGTTTCCCCGTCTCCCTCTATTCATTGCTTCCTCCTTTGTTCCTATTTATTTCGGGGTTGTCTGATCTTGTTTCGGTAAAGTTTCAATTTAAAATTCTTTATCTAATACAAGTTCGTAGCACGACAATTAACCAAAACTATAAATAATACTATTAATCAAACTTTCTAATTCACTGTATTTTTTATTTAATAGAATTATCTTAAAATGTCATAATAAACATGATTTTTTATAAAACTGATGAGCTTCAAAAAAAAACATACTGTTGCCAATGTTAAAACTCTCCATGGACATTCCAATCTGTCACATCTATCAAAGTGCGTTTCAAGCCAACAAGCCAACACACCAACTGCGCATCTGCTGGCTTAATAAATAGTAACATTGTAATTATTCAGTAATCATGTAATTATTTAATCTGTAATTGCAGTACGTGCCAATCAACTAACAAAATTGTATAACTTTTGTTACATAGGCCACTAATGGAACCACGGCCAGACGGGGAGATGTAAGCCCACCCAGTCTCCCCGTTGCCCAGGCACCAGACGGGTACTATACTCCATATCGCCCCCATTCCCCCCAATTTAAAGCCCCATGCAAAATTAATACCTGCGAGGTGTAGTATTGACGAATTGGGCTTATAACAATGCAATTCGAAATACCACTGGCAGGCTTGCAAAATGAAATGTATTTTGTTGGTTTCGAAATTCGAAGGGGTGTCTGGTCCATGGTATTGTAAAGTACTATATAAAACGTATTGTGTAACCTACGCTTTGGTCAGTATTGAGTTTCATTTTTTTGTTTACACTGTGATGCAGTGTGTAGCAGCCATAGAAAAAAAAATGTTTTTTACTTTTCATTTGGTAAGGCTCATGTTTAGACATTTTTATTTTTTCTTTAGGCTCGATACTTTTTTTAAATTATATTTGTCCACATTAACTTTTCTGTTGCAGTGTTTGATCTAGCACCTTTCATCTCAATTTAATAACATAGTAGCTATATGTTCAAATTCCATTTATGTTAAATTCGATGTTTATAGAGTTCGGAACGCAGACGGTGTCTGGAATCCCGACCCTTTGACTTATTAGTTATCCGCTTTGATTATTATAATTAACTCCTCATTTAGCCGGAGAATCTCTTCCCGGTTCACCAAAATATTTGTCGACATTCAGTCGTAGAGTCATAGAGGGTTGGAAATACTAGCGTCTATTTTTATAGAATACGTCGGTGACATTGAGAGACAATTAACTTTTATAATGCAGGCTTGAAAATATTATCCCGCGCTCTTTGGTCGTTCTTAGTTTGAATTTTATTTGATTATAGTTTTTTTTTTAATTGGATTTTTGGACACTGTTGTTTCTTTTTTTTATTTGTTTATTTAAGTTCGCTTGACTGGCGTGTAATTGTGCTTTTTTATTTTATTTATTTCATATCATGTAAATGCGATATTACATGGTAAATATCCCGTTTTAAACCCAAATATTTGTAACAGTGACCATGTCAGTCTAAAAACTTATAAAATTCAATTACTGACTAAATATTACCTAAGCTATACAAAACTAGTATATCTTAGCCTCGCTTTACATGATCTAACCAAACTGTTTTTGATGTTACATTATACTTTTTTTTTTAATTCTAAATTATTTTGCATTAGGCGGTAAAAGTCAATGCCAAAACTATAATAGCATTTGCTTCGATCTTAGGTTTTTTATTAGACAGCGTATGTTTCTCAACGAAAAACTTGATTCACAAAGATCAAAAATATTAGACAGTGTATGTTTCTAAACGAAAAACTTGATACACAAAGATCAAATATTACCTACCTAGATTAAAACAGAAGCAGTGTAAACAAATCACAGTGATATACGAATAGAAATAGTGTAGTTTGTGTCAACATCTTGAAAACCATTACGTTATTAGAAAATGGTGCTTGAAGCACCCCTATGTAACTTTAGTTGAGACTTATAGTTCACCGTTCCACCTTCTCGTTTCACTGACTCTGAGCGACATCTTATTAATTAATTAATAAATATTTTGAAGTCATGTTCTGAAACAAATGGTTTAAAATACCGATTTCAAAAACCAACACAAAAAGTGGAAAATAAGCTTTC
Source organism: Agrotis ipsilon (assembly GCA_028554685.1). NCBI lineage: Eukaryota > Metazoa > Arthropoda > Insecta > Lepidoptera > Noctuidae > Agrotis > Agrotis ipsilon. Next base: position 13,646,729 of record CM052969.1, on the reverse strand, counting down.
TTTCGGATAGCGGTTACTTAGTTTTTTTTGTCATTCATTTCTGGCACCGATTTTTTTTTTAAGTTTTTATTTTTCCCCTTTATTTAATACCTAATTTAAATACCAAATTTTCATTCAAGTGCACTGGAATTTTGTAATCTGTAGTAACGGTATCCCCACAAAAAAAAAATGTGTTTAAATGCCAAACGTTTTTGTTTTTTATTATTATTATAAATTTTTCTTATTGCTCTTTTTTCCTCACGGTTAGCAGAAAAATTAAATAATAAAATCCAGCACAAAACTACCGAAAACGAGCTAACAATGTGGAATCTGAACAGAAACAGTACTAGGAGAACAGGATCAAACCCATGAGGTAACCTATAAAAACTTCTAGCTTATCGGGAAGTGCCTCAAAATTGCGTTGCAAAAATACAACCGGAACGACAAACAAACAAGAAAAGTGAGTGTATAAAAACGTGGGAAAAACAGTCGAATTTTGAACTTTCCCTTATTTTGAAGTCGGTTAAAGACTCACGAGTTTCAGCCAGTCATTTAGTATTTGCGCGGAAGGGCATAAGTTTAATACTTTTGAAAGTACGCTGGTACGAGTTTAGTCTTCGAACCTCGGATGGAAGTTAGTCTAAATAATTTAGTTTTGCTTTTATGCTTTTAAGACATACTTTGTCTATGTCGTGCGGTGTCCCACAGGGCTCGGTCTTGGGGCCGTCCCTGTGGAACATCGGCTACGACTACGTGCTGCGAGGCGACCTCCCGGACGGCGTCAGCGTAATTTGTTACGCAGACGACACGCTCGTCCTGGCACAGGGAGTGTCGCATCAGGCGGCGGCCGACAAGGCGACACAAGCGGTTGCGACAGTCGTCCAAAGGATCCGGCAGCTGGGACTCGAGGTGGCGCTTCACAAAACGGTGGCCATGTGCTTTCATGGCCGCCTGAACGCGCCGCGGACCGAGTCCCACATAACGGTGGAGGGGGTTCGCATCGGCGTCGGGAGGACGATGAAGTACCTAGGACTCGTCCTCGACAGCCGGTGGAACTTCAGGGAGCATTTCCTGAGTTTGGCCCCAAGGCTGAACCGGACAGCAGCCGCCCTCAAGCGACTGCTGCCTAATCTCAGCGGGCCAAACGCCTCCTGCCGTAGGCTGTACGCCGGTATCGTGCGGTCCATGGCCCTCTATGGGGCCCCCGTGTGGGCCCTGAGCATCCGGACGCGACCACTGAAGTTGGTCGCATGCCAGAGGGTCATGGCTATCCGGATGATCCGGGGATACCGCACGATCGCCGGCGAAGCGGCCAACCTGCTTGCCGGATTACTGCCCTGGGATCTGGAGGCGACTGCCCTCCAGCACGTCTATGAGTGGCGTGTGGAGGCGCAGCGCCGGGGCGAGACCCCGCTGCCTCGAGAAGTCGAGGCGTGGCGGGAAGAGCTCCGGCGCGAGCTCAGGGTAGTATGGATTGGACGACTGTCGCAACCGACGGCCGGGCACGCCGCAATCGCGGCGGTAAGACCCCTCTTTGAGGAGTGGCTGGAGAGACGTCACGGCGTCCTGACCTATCGCATGACGCAGGTCCTCACCGGACACGGAAGTTTCGGGAGGTACCTGTGGCTGATGGGAAAGGAGGAAACGCCGGGGTGTCACCACTGCGAAGATCGCCCGGAGGACACAGTAGAGCATACGGTGCAAGACTGCCCAGCTTGGGCAGAGCACCGACGTGTCCTCACGGCGGCGATAGGCGGAGACCTCTCGCGCCCGGCATTGGTTTCGGCCATGCTGCGGAGCGAGACGGAGTGGGAAGCGGTCGCCGCCTTCTGCGAGGCAGTAATGCTCGTGAAGGAGGCGGCGGGCCGCGAGAGAGAGAGGACAGCGTCCTCCCTCCGCCCCAACCGCAGTGGTGTACGCCCACGGCGCCGTACGTCGCAAGACGATCTCCGGCCACCGTAGGCGCGGGCATGCGGACAGCGAGTAAAGGGCAACTCGCTGTCCGACCATGGACCATGCCCGGGTCGACGGCGCGCCGTGTTCCACGCGCGCCTCAAAGAGCTGTCAGCAAAATGACGGGGCCCCCTCTCAGAAGGCCAAAGCCTGCCGGGGTCGCGGGACTTATTTCTATTACCGTGACCCCGGAACATAAAGGGCTACTGAAGGACACCGTGGATTTTAGTCAGTACAAGTCTGACAGTACCTCCCGCCCTGCCCGGGGTTGGAGGTCTCATTTGATGATTTTACCACGATAAAAAAAAAAAAAAAAAAAAAAAAGACATACTTTGTCTGTATTTGCTGAGAGTTGTTCAACCAATTAAGATGATTAGATGCATGTGAAATAGCTAACGACGAGTCATGATTTTTTATTAAATAAAAACGTTGCTTTATGTAATTTAGAACATCGGTTATTAAAAAAAAAACACAAAAAAAATACAACCTAGGACCTGGTACCTATTCATCTAAGCTGAGAAGAGAGGAGAAGAGAAGAGAGGAGACGAGAAGAGAAGAGACGAGAAGAGATATGTTTGGAGTATGCAATGAGATTTCGTTATTTCCCATGTTTTTTCCGCTCAGCTTCGGTGAAAATGAATCGAGCGCAGAAGAGAGGAGATGCCTAAATTTCCTATAGCCCCTTTCCCCGCTGCTTTCTCCCCGCGGCTCGCACACCCAAAAGCACATGGCTTATTTCGAGCTCACATCTCCGCTAACCATAGCTCACACCTTCTCTACGCTACGCATCCCCGCTTTGGCGAAAATAGCTCCTTAAATATATATTTTTTTAATGGGGTTGTCATTATTTGTTAGTTTACCGACTAACCAACAAACGCGGTTAGTGTTTTGCTTGATGATACTTTAGTTATTGAGTTTTTTCATGTTGCATACAAAATTATGATTGATAAAGTATAATTTTCAACGTTAATATTAAAATCAACATTCATAAATTTCCGACTGAACGGTAGTCAAATCAAATCATATCAATTATTATCAGTAACTTGTAAACATTTTTCCGAATGGTCGAACTGTACTCTTCAATTTTTCCAACCTCTGAGCTTTTGAGCACCTTGAATATCTGCCCTGCATTCAGATTCAAATTGTGAATAAAATATTAATACACATGAATAGCCGATGGAATATATAAAATAAAAAAAAATACTATTTCACGAAGAGAAAGCCTTTTTGTACCAATAAAAATACTATCGACCATAATTATGAATAAGAAAATAAAACGCAGCTGTTTAGCCCGTGTATGTTAATTCAATCAACATAGGCGTATGTTACACAAGTTCTTCACCACACCAGTAACTTTTACCCACTCCATGCTTATCCAAACTTGGCAACAAAAGTGTTTATCGGTTGCCATAGCAACGACAGACAATCGGATCGCAACCTGTTGCTAAGAACCCAAGTTGACATAATAAGAGTGTTGGGGGTAACCTTGGGGTAAGGGTGCTTGTACACGGTGCATGTAACCCGCGCAAGTGCCTGAACATGCTCAAGCTACATGCACCGTGCACAAGCACCCATTAAAAACGCGCGCGGTCCAGGGACTTGAGCATATACCAAAGCGAGCCTGAGAGCAAGTGTGCTTTGCATACGTCTCTATGCGTCTTTACTTGCTCCAGTCATTTGTAACACGTACAAGTACAAGCGAGTAACTTAATCAAGTAGCTTGCGCATGTTACTCGCGCAGGTAAACCGCACCTTTACTTGCTCCAGTTACATGCACCGTGTACAAGCACCCTAACACACGAGGGTCTTATGGGATTTTCGCCGTTAACGCTAGATTACCCTACATTGTAGGTAGTAAGCCAAACCGGGGTGATTCCAACAGTTGGTCTGCTTAAGTATGCACCCTCCTCACGCCTAAAATGCTGAACTAATTTTCAGTCTAATTGTTGGTATTGGGTTTTGTGAAGGGGCTTTTATTGTTTTGTAAAACATACTCATTAGTGCATAATATTATATTTATACTACAGATTTGGTCGCGGGACTTACCTAATTACCTTGATCCTGCAACGTAAAGGGCCAATGAAGGGCTAATTAAAAGCGCCCTGCCCTGGGTGGGCTATACCTAGCCTTCTTCAATAAATGGACCATCCAACACATAATAATTTTTCATTTTCAATCACTAGTTCCTAAGATAAGCGCGTGAAAACAAACAAACATACTCTTCAGCTTTATAACAGTAGTAAAGATTTGAAAGGTCTTACAAATGAAAAAAAAATGTATCCATAAGACCTGCAATGTAAATACCTATGTTCACAAATAAAGTTTGATTTGATTTGATTTGATTACATAATGTAAAGAATATGACAAAGTTGAAGACAGTTCGTTCGTAGTCACATTTAACAAAATTCAAACGCAATTTACTCGACAAATACTGTTTTCCACTTCCAAATAAGACCTTTTCCGTAATAGTATGGCTTCAAAACCGGAAGTTTAATGAAAATTTTAGGCAAATGTTTAATCAATATAGTAGCAGAACTTCGTTTTTGAATACTGCTTAGTTTATACATATGCCCGTGACTGTACACAGTTCGTAAATAAATAACACTTTAAATCCCATTGAGTTCTGTAGCTGTAGCTTCATTGACCATGTCAGTTTAAAAATTAAACAAAATTCAGCGTTCTGCTGCACGTAATAAGAGAGTTAATAAAACTGTGCCACAATTACCAACTGTGCACCGATCGATACGTGCATCGCGTCAAATATTTAAAGCTCCTGGCGCCACCGACGTTGCAAAGCGAACCTAATGCGACTGACGACGAATATTTTATACATTTACCAACGTACTGTATATAAGTACCTAATATACGGGGTGAAATCATGGGCAATATTTTAATCTAAGGATCTACTCACTATGGTGATTGCATTACAGCTAATAAATCGCAAATCAAAAATATTACTTTCAACACATTTGCTCGTAATAGTTACTTAAAGTACGCCCTCGGCTTTGCCTCAGTCGTAGGTTGGTCTACTCGTTTGTAAAAACCAACTTACCGCACTAGTATCATAATAGTTATTTATGATACTAGTGCGGAAAGTTGGTTTTTACAAACGAGTAGACAACGTACGCCCGAGGCGCCGAAGGCGCCCGAGGGCGTACCGTAGTCACGAGTTTGTAAATACCAATTTCTGCACGTGTGTCATACAATGTTTTTCAACACATTTATCCATATTAATATCCGATTGCTCCCTTGAACTCAGATTAGTCGCAACAATTTTTGAAGTTCCTAATATGAAAATGGCGCGACTTTGAAAATGGCGCCACATGCACGTGGTGAAAATTAGAACTACATCTTTCATCTCATTTACTCTTTAGTATTAAAGTGAGACAACGAATTGAGCAAAAGCTCTTCCAAGGAGGTTCGATCAGTCAGGTTGTTTATTTTCATAATGTGAAACTCTTTGGTGGAACTCTTTTTTTTTTTTTTCGAAATTAAAAAAAAAACCGTAAAGAAAACGCACGCTGCTCTACAAGGGGGCGTGCGGTAAAATAGGTACTTAGGTGAGAGTACCTATTTTACCGCACGCTGCGTTGTATGGTCCGTAATTTTTAACTTTCGAACACTGTATACAGGCTTTGTAAATGCATTTTACGAGCAAATGTGTTGAAAATAACTATAATCCAATAGGGTATTTTACTGCATAAATAAATTGAAAATCTATTTAGTCCGTCAGTAATAATATTGAAAAATAATGGCCACGTATTTTTTATTTTTTCAAATCAATGAATATTGACAAAGATAAAACGCTTCCAAATTCGGAAGTGGGGGCTTGTGACGTCATTGCGCTTGTAAAATTGTACCAACCGAGTGACGTTTTGTGATTTTTAGAAGCGTTATATCTTGATCAATTTTGGTTTACGTGACAAAATAAAAAATACGGGTCTAATATTTTTTAATAATCTATATTTCGGATTAATAAAAAAATATGAGTAAAATACCCTATTATGAACACCTTTAAAAAGTAGTATGTCACATTGCAAAGGCTTATTGCAAATAAACACTAAAAGTAATTTATTTTTTTATTTATCATAAACCTCAAAAGTCCTAAAGTATCACAATTTTAAAGTGCAGTACACAACTCGCGGAAACAAAGTAAACAAACATCAAATAATATAGGAAGATACTTGCATTAATGTTTTTGAGTTTCGTAATACGATTAGTATCGTTAGTAACACCCGAGTTTAAAATATTGCTTATTAATAAAATTTCACCCTGTAATGCCTAATATACCTTACAACAAACCTTAAAGCTTGCTGGCTGAATGAATTACAAATCTGGCGGTCTTGCCATTTTCTGCAACTCAAATAAGTTTGAAAATCAGAAGATCGTAGAACAATGTACAGTTTTTTTTATGGGTCTTGGCAATTTTAATAAAAAAACCTGGAATTCTCAAACTACCCGTGCTTTTTTTCCTAAATAAGAAATGCCATTGAAAAGTCAAACAAACACCATATGAGAACTTTCACTCTCAATATATTTTTTTGAACATATTTGTTTTTACATCAAAATGTACTTTTTAACAAAAATGTAGTGTTTTTTTTATTTTAATTAGGCAAACCTCTGCCCAACTTTTTTAGGATTACTAGTGCGATGTTTTGTTATGTTTATTTGTTATTGCTTAAAATCGGTAGTTCTAGCAACACTTCAATTATTATTTTGTTTCTCGGCAAATCAACAAAATAATGTTTGAAAATTACGAATTTTCAAACTTGTATAACTTGGCCGAGAGCCATCCTACAACTTTTGTGCCATAGTAACTATTGCTTGAAATGACTAGTAATACCTACCCATAGGTAGTAGGTGCCATTGTTTTTCTTTGGCCGGCACTTTCAGAAGACATCGGTACCTACGGTACAGTAGTATACTACTAATATTGTTGAAAGTTGCAACTTGTATTGTCACTTCTTTTCTTATACAGACTCACTTCTTTTTTTTTCACAAAGATTTCACTATAGGTTTCTTTAGTTTTAGATTTTCTTTTATTTGCCGTGTTGTTTAGCAATTACAATTATTTATAATTGTAATTTTTAATTTCATGTCTTCTTACAGCTTACGGCATAATAGATAAGAAACACTGTACTACAGAGTCAACCTCAAAATCCAAAAGCAACAAACATATTATCACCTGTATTGACTGCAAAGATGAGGGTGACCCAGTGTGTGGAATCAGACAACATGGCGAAGGATTCAAGATAAGAATATTCGAGAACGAATGTCAGTTGAACAGACACAACTGTGAACGGGAAACGCAGTTTACTATCACTGATTACTTCATCTGTTCTAATGACCCTAATTCAGAAGACGGAGAAGAGATTACTACTGAAGAAGAACTTCCAACAACACTCGAAATTAAGCCAAATAATCCTATAAAAACAAAGAACATTGTTATAGTAGATGGATCAATGTTAGACCGTCGAAATATCAACCAAAGTATCCGAAATTTCTTTGCTGCTACTCACGTTCTAGATCTTCCTATGAGGGACATACGGCCGATGTTCAACGAATCCACACGAAGGAGATTGGTAAAGGTATTCGGGCCTGTGATGGTGTATAAACCTTGGGTTCATATACCGAAAAATATCAGCGAAGATTACTATCACAGTCCAACGTTGGCGTCCTGCTATCATAAATGTCCAACTGTAAGTAAGATTTAATCTTAATTTTAGTTTCAAGTATGTTATCTTTTCACGCACAAACTAAGGCGATAATCCTGAATTCTGCTTATACTTTGTCAAGTGTAATACAGAAATGGAGATACCTTTTATACTGAAAAAAAAATAACCGTCTCTGGAAAAACCACATGCCTCTGACATGGCTAATTAAAGTTATTAAAATATTAAGACGCTCCCACACCGCGAGCATCCACCTGTAATGACGTTACAGTAGTATCACAATGCGCACCTTGTATCAAATACATACCAAATGTACACGAATGCTCTTCAGTCAGGGAGGTAGTATTGTAATGTATTGCTCAAAGTCGAATCTATGTTACATTACACGCGAATGCTGGGAGGTGAGGGAGAGCCTTTACCTGCAAAAACATTTTCATATAAAACAGTGCCAAGACGAGATAATATGGCCAGCACTAACTAAAAGTTACAAGAACTCATGTAGAGCCAAGCTTTTAACTCTGCAAGCGCTAACTTTACAAGCACTACACCTTTGATTGAATAAAAAAAATCTTAAATTTAAACAACAACATTTAAGATATATACCAAACGATAAGATACCAAATAAAAATTAGTTAACAAATATATTCTGCTGATTCCTCTTTATTACACTATGCGTGCCTAAAATAGACACATTTGCATAAAAACGATACTGATTAAGTACCCTTATGCATAATTATATGCAATACGACTCATTTTTCTTTACCCCCTTCCTCAAAATCCTCGCCCTATACTTTATGGAAACTGATTTTTCCTTCGCAATTAATTATCAAATCTGGTTACTTTGACGTGACGTGGCTGCATGGTCGAATTGAACGCTGCAGGCTGCATTCAAGAGAAGGGAGAGAATATTGTGTGCCACAAACAGACCACCAGTTCCTAACTGACGTTTATAATTGGATTTTAATCAGCTTTTAACTCCTGACCACCGGTGTAGTTAATAGTTACTTTAATGACCTGACAAATACATATTCATTAGCGCTAGTCTGCAATATTTTTTTTAGCGTGGTAAAATCATCAAATGAGTCCTCCCACCCAGGGCAGGGGGGGAGGGACCGTCAGACTCGTACTGACTAAAATCCACGGTGTCCTTTGGTAGCCCTTTGTGTTCCGGAGCCACGGTACCGGAGCCGGACTCCGGCGGGCTTTCGCCCTCTAAAAACCGCCGGAACACAATTCGCGCCGTCGACCGGGGCATGGTCCATAGTCGCCCATCACTCGCCGCCCGCATGCCCGCGCTTACGGTGGCCGGTGTTCGGCGGAGCGCTACTCTGTCATGGAAAAATTATGGCAGTATTTTTTTTGCTGGTCTTTTTATTTTCTTTCTAGGTTCTTTGACTCGGACACTAGCTCTTTTTACTATAAAATAATTGACCAATTTTTTTAATGACTAACAATTCTCATTTCACATCGAACATTGAATGTAGACTTTACGACAATATTTGCACTAAAAAGTGCAGGCCACACAGAAGAGACGTAAGACGAGGACGCGTCGCGGACAGGCGCAGATGTACCTACAAGCCTTGTGCCCGCTACGCGTCTCATGTGCTTGTTTTGCGTCGCGACGCTTCTATTTACTTTGTATGAAAGGGCACACTGCTGTAGAGACAAATGTCTCCGCCACGTCTGCGTCTCTTCTGTCTGGCCTACGCCTAAAGTGTGAGTACACTTTAGGCGCAGGCCAGACATGCTATTTGAATCTTAAAAAATGGACGTTTATACGAAAATTTTAAGACTGGTTTTAGACTTGGTTAGCGCTGCGACTGCTGCGTTTCGCGGGCTCGATTCCCGCACGGAAAAAAATATTTGTATGACCTACAAGTAGTTGTCCCGTATGTAAGTTTCAATGCTTATAAACGCATCCATGACATAGGAGAAATCCTTAATGCGGGGGATTTTAAAAGACAAAAAAATAACGTTTTTCGATAATCAACGGGAAATGCCGTTAGTATGGCCTTGCTACAAGGCATCGATATCTGCGAATTAAAAACTACTAATTTCCAAAACAGTTCTTATGTTTTTTCGCAGAAATGTCCAGATATTTACGCGCCAGTATGCGGTGTACCAGGCACGATGGCCAGGGAGCCCTCCCTAATGTTCCAGAACCATTGTTTCATGGATGTTGCGCAGTGCAAGATGAAGTGGGAAGACAAGAGCAGTACTGCTGATAGCTCGAGTATGTCCTTTCCTAAAGTGTTTTTTTTTAAATTAATTATTAAAAAACATTTACTTTTTTTTTACGTGGTAAAATCATCAAATGAGTCCTCCCGTCCCGGGGAGGGCGAGAGGGACTGTCAGACTTGACTCACTGAAATCCACGGTGTCCTTCGGTAGCCCTTTGTGTACCGGAGTCGCGGTATACGTATGTCCCGCAACCCTTGCAAGAAAACATTTTACACAAATCTTAAGAAAACATCTTTACGATGCGCATCGCATGCGTTAATGCGTTTAAAAATAAAAAATAATTAATAAGAAAACATTTACTTAGCATACAAATCACGAAAACACACAACAATAATACAATTTAAAAAAAACACAATTAATAGCTAGAAACCACGTTGTTAGTGGCTCCGCTCGTACCCGTAGTATTGTCTCAAAAAAAACAACGTTTCTTTGGGAAATATGTTTGCTACGTTTTTAAGGATATCAAGGAATTATGCATAAAAATATCAAAGTCATTGTACGGGTTGTAAGTAGTTAACCCCCCCTACACTGATTTGTCGTGAAGATTTTTAAGTTGAAGTTAGTGTTAGAGAAACACTTTTCCACTAAAATACACAAGTTCAGTATATTTAATTAAAAGTAAATTACAACAGTGGAGGCGATTATTTCTCTTAGTTGTTGATAGCTACCGAATTCATCCGTCATGTCATTTTAATACGCGACAGTATGAGGCGCATCGTTGGCCGAAAGTAGGTTGACGAGTAAGCAAGAAAACTGTACGACGATGAGACCGTACAGTCATCGAGGATATAAATAGACATAAGTGTTGGCGCTATATTTATCGTACCTACTTAGAACCAATTGTCACTTTAACATTTCTACTTATTTTTTATATGCAGTTTTATTTTGCGAACCACCCCATTGACAATTTTGCGTCGGTCTCCGAGTATCCCCCTTTCTATAGACAATGGTAGCTATCGACCTGGCCTCACACCTCTAACATATTAAACCGTGTCTACACTGTAGCCACACGGCATTACAAAGACGTGTACATCAGCCCCGAGCGTCAGCATCTCAAACGTCAGGCTATTATTCCTCCTACAGTTAAGCATATTCGATCTATTGTTCATCGATGCAGCTCAATTTGCTAACTGATATCGTCTCTACCTCGAGCTGACTCTGATTGATATTTGCGATAGCTTGGTAATCCTAGTATTTGGGTAATTATTGTATGGCAAAGTTAGATTCTACTATATATTATAAACTAGCTGACCCCGCGACTTCGTTCGCGTGGATGTTGGAACTTAACAATGTATGTTTTATCTAATTGACAAAGTTTTAAACAAACTTTCATACTCTATTTTATCCCCTTGGGGATAGAATTGATCAAAATCCTTTCTTAGCGGGTGCCTACGTCATAACATCTACCTGCATACCAAATTTCAGCCCAATCCGTCCAGTGGTTTGGGCTATGCGTTGATAGACCACTAAGTCAGTCAGTCACCTTTGAGTTATATAAATATTTAGATGCGAAAGCGTGTGTTGTTTTGTTTCCACGTCAAAATGGCTGTCTATAAATAGATAAATAGTCGTAGCTAAGCAATGGCTAAGTCAGTGCTAACTAAGCATCCGTTTCGTATAAATAGACAGTACTACGGTGGGACCTTTATAATAAAAGAAATATTTCGTTTTATGTTTGTATTTATCGTATCGCGCACATTCTACAATTGTTTCTTTTCACTCGCTAAACAGTTCTACTTCTTATTTTAATATATTTCAAATATTATTGAGCGGCTTGATTCAGTCAGTGCTTATAAAGTGCATTTAAGATTAACACGCACAGTAAAACCTCTACAGTACTTTAGAATTTAATGCTGTTCATTAAAAAGAAGTCACTTCAAATAGCACAAAATTTAAAAATAATTACCTATAGGGGAAGTCAACACAAAGCGGCCACCTTAACTTTGAGTTTCAAAAAAAGCCATTAAGCGAAAGATTTTTAAAGAGAATTTTATATCAGCTAGTAGAGAATGTATCGAATTTTTGCAATGGCCAATTTTCCAAGTAAAAAAATAAGCATATAATTAGCAGATTACGAAAACTTGTCATAAAACCGCTTTGCCCGAGTGGCCGCCCAAAGCGGCAAGGGGGTAAGCGCAACGTGGCCACCCCAAAAGTTTTCAATACATGATTAGTGTTTTTGTTGAAATATACTCTGGTGAATCTGCCAAGTATCATCATAACAGATTCTGTTTATAAGTGTCATCTCAGGGATACCATATTTAATTGCGAAGGATTTAATTGAGTCACGCTTTTCTTTTATCAAAGAGATAAATTGTTCAGGCTGTTCAGACCATCGAGCTTCGTCTCGTGATGTCTGGGATGTTTTCTTCTGTAGTTATTGACCATCTAAACAAAATAATTTATTAAGCGTAATCTATGGAGCTATAATATTAAAATAATCGGTCAGGTGGCCGCTTTGCCCAAGCCCCTTTGCCTTTTCCCCCCATTTTGATTAAAAAAATAATTTCACTCACATTATTTATTATATTTCGGAGCAAATACCACACAAGAAAGGCCAAATAGATTAGTTAAATGAAACGTGTAATGAAACCATTTGAATATAAACAGTTTTGACCAAAACAGGTTGAACTTACCTTGTTTTATTTTAATAAAACACTTAAATATCGTTTTTCCCCATCCGTCGCCGGCGGCGGTGGTTCAGATGAATCGGCCTACAGAGTCGCCGCCGCTAGACGTCACGACGCGCGTTTTCATTAATTGTAAACAGAGTACCTACTCTTGTTATTTGTAACACCTAATAAATAAATAATAAATGAAATTCAAGAATTCGGTCACAGTAAAGGTTTACGTGATTATTACAAGCGATAAAAAATAAATTTAAAATACCCCCGACACAAAAACCAAGTTCCCTTTAAAAAGTAAAAAATAATAAAAATACGTCGGACTGCTCCAAACTGCTCGGGGGACTGACTGCTCCAAATTATTTATCATCTCCTGTTTTTTTGCAGTCCCCCAAGGCGACATATTTTTATCATTTTTTACTTTTTAAAGGGAACTTGGTTTTTGTGTCGGGGTTTTTTTTAATTTATTTTTTATTTTATACTTTTTATAGGTACATACTTATATCATTTTATGTTGCTAAGAGTACTCCCGATTAAGTCATCAATATTCCCTTTTAGTACGCTTTCATTTGATACCCAACTCGAGTTTATTTGCAGACCCTCGGTTACCTTTCCCCACTTTCACCCCCACAACTTCTAAACGGCTCAACCGATTTTCATCAAACATGTATAAGAACACTCGCAGATAATTCACTTTTCATACAAAAAAACCTAAATTGAAATCGCTTCATCCGTTCGAGCCCTCTATTTCCGTCGGGGGTTAACAATACAATAATTCTATGTGTAATAATCTGCCTGATCTAGGTTTATTAACCTGTGTTTCAAACATACATTGAGGCTGATTGAAAAATTCCAGTTTTCACGATCCAGGGCCAAAGTGATCCACTGCAGGTCATTGGTTTTATCAAGTTCATCCCGCCATGTAGTATGGTTTGCCGCGACGCCGACGCCTTCTGGCTGTGTCAGAGTTCCACAAAGTGGTTATTTTGGCCCACAGCTTTTGGGCATGCGGTAGACGTGGCCGGCCGTTAGCAATATGTGTTTTGGAGCACAGTGTGGTGTGGCGTACGCGGTCCGATACTTCTACACCTAGAACACTGCGCCCCTTTCACGTTGGCAAACCTTGAGTATGGACATTAAAAAATATGAAGGCGCTTTGAATCTTATTGGAGAATGACCAGAATCGTCAGGAAGGACAGTGAACATTTTGAAGTTTGAGTAGACGTTTCTTCACTCTGACACAACCCCGGGCTCTTTTGCGTGTGGCCGTCGGACAAGATAATCCGCTGGCATCGCACTCAAGCAAGACGTGTTCGGTGGAGTGTCGTTGTATTCCAATTAACTAGAAAGTGCTGATTGTCATTACGTCCGTATAAGCTGAAATACAGTAACAATTATACCCACGATTGCTCGGTAGCCACAATGAACCCAGATTTCAATGATAATTGCATGTTCCGTTAAATATATTAAAACAAAAAATAATATGAAAGAGGTTACAAACTAAGGTTGGGTGAAACTTTTTTAGCGATAGACTCGCGCTTGACCTCTACCTGCCTGATGGTAAGCCAAGATCTAGAAGAAGCCCAGTTTACTGTAAATTTCTATATAGGTTTCATTGATCAATAAACCAATATATTATGATCTTTTCTTAAGATATAATTCTATTCGATTCTAATATCTTTTAAAGAGTTTGTGTGTGCTTTTTGAATACGTTTAATTTATTTATTTGTCTGACAATAAATAACACAATTATAATTTAATAACTCAGAACAAGCCATGTAAGCTGTCTATAAAACAAAGAAAAAAGTATCCTCAACGAGAGGTGTAACTCCGGCGAAACTCTGTCTAAAACTTTTTGACGTGTTGAGCTCCGAACAAAAGGGGTGCTGTCGACACGAAATACCTGTATTTAGTAATTTGCTACAGGCTGTTAGGCAGGCACGTAATAAAAGCTTAACTTTTGCATCTCCTTTGTTTTCTGTATAAAGGTGACATGCAGAAAATAATAATTACCAATGGAATAGGTGATATTTTTATTACGAAAATGTGGCATTTAATTGCCGAATATGCAGCGATCTTTTTATTTATCTAGCTATATAAACAAAAAAAAAATGTTTTAACGCCGTAGCATTATGTTTAATTTAATCTGTCACTTAATCTCTACTTCTTCTTCAACCTTTAGCCATCCAATGCTGAAAAGTAGTGTCTGGAAGAAACTAGATTTCGAAGAGCCTTCCTCTCATCAATTTTCCACTAATAATTATTATTTATATGAACCTACGTTGTTCCAATGCAGGGCAAAGGCCTGCCTCCCCTCTGTCCATTTCTCGCGATGTCTCTAAAAATAACTCCAGCTCATCTCGCCATCTCCTCCAAGGCCTGCCGCGTTGACGTTTTCATCCAGTTGGACTCCATAGACTGGTTATTTTAGCCCGCTGCTCCTCCGACATGCAGCACGACTATGTATTTCAAGTGGGTTTGAAAGAAAGAAAACACATTTATTTGGCGCAAAGGGACCACGATAGACACACACATTCAAAATAAAAACTGAAAAAACAAAGAAAAATAAAAAAATCTATATCTAACACAAGAAAAAGTAAAAAAGAATAATTTTTGACCAACGGCCATGCCGGGGTCGACGGCGGCGGCGCGTCGTGTTCCACGCGCGCCTCTAAGGCCGTTATCATACTAGCGGTTTGGAAGCGGCTGCGGGGCGGAGCGGACGCGGAGCGGACGCGCAGCGCATCCGTCGCGAACACGCCGCGGCTGCGCAGCGACGACGCCGCGGACGCGTGGCAAATGCGTTACGTTTTCGTCACGTGTTTGTACACTCAGTAACAAAATGGATTCCGACGAGGAAACATTGCTGTTGACGTTATTATTTCGAAAACGCCGGAAACAAAAACGAAAGCATCGACGAATTTGAGAAGATCCATTATTAGATTAGGCTGAGGAATTTTTGGCAGAGAGTTATAAGCAACTTTCATGTTTCGGTAAAAAAAAAACATCTCGGCTAAAAAAAAATTGGATTATTTTGCATCTATAATCTGTATCACCTACTCTTATCATACGCCAAATTTCAGCGCTCGAGGAATTTTTCGAAAGTCTTCATACATAAAATTCCTCGTTGATCTGAGGTGGGGCGGACGTTTGGGCGTTTGTTCGAGGCAGTACAAAAAGGCGTCCACTTTGCTGTTCGCGGCGATCCCGTTGCGCGTCCGCAACGAATTCGCTGCGCAACCGCGGCGTGTTCGCAGCGCATTCGCTGTGCGGCCGCTCCGCTCCGCAACCGCTTCCAAACCGCTAGTGTGATAACGCCCTAAGAGCGTCTGCAAGATGACGGGGCCCCCTCTAGAGGGCCAAAGCCTGTCGGGGTCGCGGGTCTTATCTCATTACCGTGACCCTGGAACGTAAAGGGCTATGAAGACACGTGGATTTTCGTCAGTACAAGTCTGACAGTCCCTCTCGCGCTGCCCGGGGTGGGAGGATTCATTAGATGATTTTACCAGAATAAATAAAAAGTCACCATCTGTATACATATATCGAGCTATATTTGACACTACTCTTTGTCATATATTTTGCATCCTCTTATAAGTGGTTGCCAAGCTACAATGGAATCGATACCACGAGTCTATCATGTTTATTTTTAACCCCGTCGATGGCCAATTAGCGATATTTTTCTTATTTCTTAGAAGCGACTTAGCGTAAGTCCCTTAAGCGTTGGAAACTGATATTTTTTCCTTGTACTAAGAAGCTTTGGTTGTTACCATGTTGTTGTTGTTGTAAACATTATTGTTTGTTCGTCATTATTTTAGTATACCTAAGGAGGTTTCTGTCGGATGACACGTGTAACCTTTATTTTTTAAGTTGTTCACTTTAAAATGTTTTCCTTAGAGAAGTTCACTTGTTTTTCGTAGGAATCGAACGACGGAGGTAATAATTATTTTAATCGTGTTTTGGCTTTTATTCTCAATGGCCTACTTAGAAACTAGACCCTTTATTCGCATAATATGAGATTCTCAAAATATCACATTCTTAAAATATTAGATCATCAAAATAGCAGATTCTCAAAATAGCCGAATTTCTACATTCATGTGAAAAACATATTTGTAATAAATGTACTGTGATAGTTTGCAACTATTTCATAAATCCTTCTTTTCGCCTTGGAGTATTACATAATGACTAAACAAAACTATTACAAATTATAAAAACTTAACAAAATTATTACAAAGATTCCAAACATAAAGTAATAAGACCTTCAAGTATCTAGTTGTTCCGAGTCCGATTATTTATGAATTTAAGCTGAGTTTGTACACACCCAACACACAGGAGAAATGTCCAGTGTCACACAGCTCCAATAAATAATCGCGAGCGAAGCGTCTCGTACAAAATCCAGTCGGGAAACTTAAATGCTTCTTGACCCAAACTGAGGTCACTCGAGGTCGAGAAGCACTCGGTCAATGACGTCTTCTTCGGACAGGAAGCCCTATGACTCGGTCTAAACAAGTCTGATGAATTTAAAACTCGTTGCTTAACGTCTGAGAAGTTTGCGAAGAAGCTTTAAAAATATCTTTATGAACTTTCTATTGTGCAACCGTTGAGTTTTAACTGAATCCTTAAAAAATACAGTTCCCAAAGTAATATTGTTTGCAGAAATAGAAATAGCGCGTTCACTGAAATTTTAAAAAATAATATCAGGGTAATTTTTTTTTCAGCATTAGTATTGCATTGTGTTTATTCGGTTGCACTGATTTATACCTCTAGTAATCTGTATTCTGAAATTACTTTTTATATGAAATAATTATCGTAACTTGAGCGCCAACTCAGATAGAAATAAAACAGTTTTTTTTGAGTTTTTATTAAAGATATTTTTTTAGAAAACTATATGGTATTTATTTTATAAACATCTTTTGGCCACAGTTTAGTGGATGAAAATTATACCAACTTCCGATGTCAAAATAACTTTATTTAGGTGATAAATAAAGAAATAAATAAATATTCCACAACTATCACACAACACCATCTAGTCCCAAGCTAACAGAGCTCGTGTAATGGATAAAATCATTAAATGAGTTATCTCTGTCAGAGTCGTACTGACTAAAACCCAACGTGTTGCTTCAATTGGCCTTTACGCTCCAGGGTCGTGGTCATCTGCTTGGTAACTACCACCACCCCGTATTAGTATAATAATCATTAATATTTGACTGATAAAATATCATTGAATTTATAGTCGGAGGGTTACGTAGCACTACGGCGTAGCACCACGTAGCGCTACGGCGTAGCACCACGTAGCGCGTAGCCGTAGTGCCACGTAGCCCTAGGTTTTGCCACAAAAGCCCTTGCGGAGGCTAAAGTTATTATGCAGTGTATTTTCGCTACATTTTACATGGGAACTTTTGCAACTGTCGACAGCTGCAACAGTTAAGTCTTTTGTTCGGGACCACTACTTATGTTCGTTTGGAATATTGTAACTTAGTTTGTTTACATTTGAATTTGAAACTACAATTTGGTTCTGGTTTTTATGTGGAGAATCATTACATAAAAGGCAGAACGGAAAGGACTGTCAGACTTGTCCAAAAACCACTTCATTCCTTCAGTAGCCCTTTGAGTTCCAGGACTGTGGTAATTCACGACCCTGTGCATTTGCCCTCTCGAGCTCCTTTTTTTCTGACAGCTCCTTCAGGTGAGTGTCGGACACGACGCGCACGTCCTTGACTCGAGTTTGCTTCTTTAATAGAACAGTTGGCTACTTTTTGCTAATTTAAGTATATTATGTTTTTTCAGCACGTCATACTACACGATTCTCAGCAACTCTCATTCCGTAACTATCAGCCAATCTGCGGGAAACATCTAGTTGATCTAGTTTTTTTTTTAACTTTGCCTCACACTAGGAATGTCTTCTGTGTCGTGGGTGCGTTTACAAACATATAAACTCACATACACAAACTCCCAGACCCGAAGCAACTACTTGTGGGTCACACAAATATTTGCTTCGTGCGGGAATCGAACCCACGACACGCAGCGCAGCAACCCAATTGCTCAGCACCTGCGCTAACCGTGCCGGCAATCACTTGACCTACCCTGGATTTTATTTTGACCAATTCCAATGGTGGCCTTTTTCACTCCTGTTTTTATGTTAACAACACATCATGTTTTGCAGCAGACCAGTTATAAATTGAAATATTTTAGCAACAAAATACAAGAGACTTTAATCCTCTTGAATCTTCTTTTATCCTACAAAATAAAGCCTTATTTATTTCTACACTAAGTTCTTAGTACAAAAAAAAACAGATCGACAAAACATGGCATGAACCGAGACTTTATATAGGACCCTTCAGAGGATTGCCAGTACTCCCACACAGATCGTGTCTGAGAAGCTACTTACCTGACATAATAGGTTCAAGTATTTCATTACCCACCTCCAGACAAAGATGAGGTACAAATGGAGTGCTGATTTTTAAAAAAAGAATATAAAACGCTGGTGTTTCGAGGGGGACGTTTGAAAAGGGTTTGTAAGAAGGCAGAACATTATATACCCTTACCAGTACGTACATACTTAAAAACCCTTTTCACTAACTTTTGCCACATATTGCGAGTAAATGATTGTTCATTTATAGCATATACAAAATATGGACTAAACATAAAAGTATGTAAAAGTTTCTGTCTTGATTTAATTATTTGTTGCATAAAAAATAAATTTAAAATTTAAAAAACCCCCGACACGAAAACCAAGTTCCCTCTAAAAAGTAAAAAATAATAAAAATACGTCGCGTTGGGGGACTGCAAAAAAACAGGAGAAGATGAATAATTTGGAGCAAGGAAGGAACTTGGTTTTTGTGTCAGGGGTTTTTTAAATTTTAAATTTATTTTTAATTTTATACTTTTTATAGGTCCATACTTATATATTTTTTTTGTTGCTAAGAGTACTCCCGATTAAGTCGTCAATATTCCCTTTCAGTACGCTTTCATTTGATACCCAAATCGAGTAGGTATATTTGCAGACCCTCGGTTACCTTTCCCCACTTTCACCCCCATAACTTCTAAACGGCTCAACCGATTTTCATCAAACATGTCTAAGAACACTCGCAGGTAAGTCACCTTTCATACAAAAAAAACTAAATTGAAATCGCTTCATCCGTTCGGGCTCTATGATGCCACAGACAGACAGACAGACAGACAGACAGACAGACACGTCAAACTTATAACACCCCTCTTTTTCCGTCGGGGGTTAAAAATATATCATTACATATCAGCAATGGACGTTCACTGATGTGCCTGTAAGATAAAATACATGGAATTATGTTTATCACTGGTATAATAAGGTGAACTGTACCAAGTTGAAATATAACAACACTAGACAGCCCAAATCAGAATAGAGTGTTTATGACACTCCATTTTTTCATACTCCATGTTATTTTTTAAGCTGCGTAGGTTGCAAGAGCAGTAAAATTCTAAGAAATAAATATCTGCCATAACAAGTTGATAAAATATTAAATTGCGAAGATAGTCTTTTACCTGAAGAATGCAGTTATTACGGGAAAGCTCCATAGCCTTTTATCAATTTAAAATGGCCTTTTAAAAGAGCTTAGAATTTCATAATATAACAAGCCATGTAATATCAGGAAAATCTTTTATGAAAGAAAATGTTGCCTTTATATTAGGAAAGTGATGCACTGAAAGAGAGAAAAATTAAATTGTTCTTAAAGAAATCAAATTCTAAAGAACAAAATAGTTTTTATTTAAATTAATTTATAACGAAATTGTTTAGTTTACTTGGTCCCAATATAAAACAAAAACTCCGGTGTTTTTTTTATCATGGATTCAAAATTCTAAATAATAATCGAGTTTTGCTTTTTTATCTTGATCGGTACTTTAATGTCGAAATTGCGACCCCCGTTTTTCCCGATTTTTTAGAATTTCCAAAAATCGTGATAAACGAAAATACAAGTAATCGGATTAAATTTAAACGTCTCGCCCCGCAGCATGGCCTCGACCAATGCCGGGCGCGAGAGGTCTCCGTCTATCGCAGTAGTGAGGACACGTCGGTGCTTTGCCCAAGCGGGGCAGTCATGCACAGATAGGTTCACTTCAAAAATATTTATTGCATCAATAATACAAATATGTGGTTATAAAATCAAACATAATTCATTTAAGAAATTTTATTTTATTTCCCTCATATTATAATAATTAAGAATGTGATGTAAATTGACATCTATCTAAAACATTTGGATTTTCTAGCTACGTATAGGTACTTTCCGTATGTTACATTCAAAACAAAACGAACAAGTCTAAAATGGTTTGCCAAAATCAATTTTCGACCGGTCCCATTTAACCAGGCATAGAGAGGATTAACGCAGCCCCGAGGGTGGCTTTTAGCATCCGATTAGCATGACTCACTGGCTGTCCAAATGGAAGAGTGCACTTTAATGAAGCCTAGCTACCTGCCCCGGTTTGCGGCAGCGGAGTTAAGAAAAGAAAGATTTTAAAAAAAACATCGCAAAAAGTGAACAATAACACTAGTCAAGTCAAATCATTTTTTTTGACATTTAATTTTATCCAGGAAATATGCTTGCTGAATTATAATGATACTAATCTGAATAAGTTAAGAAATTAATAAGCACCTACATAATTTATAATGATAATTTTTGATGAATATTATCACGGTTCATCCACCATTTCTTTCTACCAATTTGTACGCCGCGATATGCGGCTGAAAATGATTATCTGTATCTCATTATTATCTTGCATGCAATGTATCATGTACATCATGTTTAAACAAATAAAATCGTACTTACCTTAATTAGGCCATCAAAGAGGCACTTTTAAACGTCGAATATTAAAATTAAAGGAAATGGGATAGGATGGGTATGATTCTACACCCAAAGTTAGGTTGTATGAAGAAGAATGGGCAAGAAACTCCATACTTACTCTTTTTAAAATGTTTTACAAGTCTGACAGTCTCTCCTGCCCTGCTCGGGGTCCCACTCAGAGCAGGGCAGGTGGGACTCATTTGAAGATTTTACAAAGCTAAAAAAAACATCATTTAGTAAAGTAAGAAGACTACGCAGAACAATAGAGTAATAAAGTCCCAGATTCTTGTAATTTACAGACAAAATGCACTCGAGTGAACGAGAACGTTTGTTCTACGGGTAGCAATGAAATGCCATCTTCTCTGACAACGGAATTAAATTTCTTTGTCTATGAAAGTGAGCTAAACATGTTGTTTTAATTGAAGGGACTACCTTTACTTAGGTAAAGGCCATGTGCGATTCGGACTCGCAATGGCCGGTTTTTAACCGACTTCAAAAAAAGGTTTTTTTCTATTTTTTTAAACAATTTTTCAAGTTGACTTAGTTCAAGTACCCTTGTTCAGTAAGCAAATAACATGCAATAAAATATTTCCAGCCTTATATTTCCCACCTTATATTTCCAGCCTACATCGAGCAGTCATTCTTTTTCTGCCTGGGAGATGAGATGAACGGCCTCTACCGGTTCCTGCCCCTCATCAGAACATTGCAGCACATGGGCAGGCTGAAGAGCAAGGGCAAATTTAGGTACAAGTTCAGGAATATGAAGTTCCATAACGAACTGTTGTCTCGACAACCCAAGTTTATGGGATAGATTAATAAACAATAAATTATTATCGCAATTTTATTTGCTAAGCGCTCCTGCTTTATTTACTTGTTTTATTTTAATGTTGCCCCACAGTAAGAACTTTTCCTGTATTGTGGATGCGTTTAGAAACTAAGAAACACACAAACACATAAACACGAAACGAACACCCGGCTCAGACCCAAAAACATTATTGGTAGATTTTAAGCTAATAAGACAAAAAGGTTATAAGCTCCTCAATTATTATGCCTAATCCAAAGACAATGGACAAGTCTGACAGTCCCCCCTGTCACTTCCTGCGCCCGGAGGACTCATAAGATGATTTTGCTTCGTAGAAAAAAATAACTGGGTACTGCCCGGTAGTACAGGCTATTATGTACCATTCGCAGCAAGTAACGAGCTACTTGTTTCTCCTTGTTTCCCCGTACTGACTGCACGAACACTTGTTGTGCAACTCGTTACATTACAAACTGTAACCCCGGTCAGTTACGGCCTTATGACAACTCCAACGGTAGGTCCCATTTGTTCTATGGAACTTACTAACTTACTTACTTATTACGTACTCGACGTAATAGAACAAATTGAGAAAATATTGACAATATTTTCTCAATTTGTACAAACTTTCAATTTGTACAGACAAAAAGTACTCAAATTAATATAATATAATATTCCATAACTATCACACAACGCCATCTAGTCCCAAGCTAAGCAGAGCTTGTGTTATGGTTACTAGACGACTGATAAATATACTTTTATATTTCTAAATACATACATATTATAGATATATTACACCCAGACACAGAACAAATGATCGTGCTCATCACACAAACATTTGTCCTGGGTGGGAATCGAATCCACGACCTCCGGCATAGCAGTCAGGGTCACTAACCATTAGAACAACAGGCCAGACAAATTGATCCATAGAACAAACTAAGTATATATTATATAGCGAGTAGCTTCAATTTTTTGATAGTGAACTGTACCTGGCATTGACGTCAGTGATAAATGTCATTCACGTCTTATACCTCATCATGGAAGAATTTGGGAAAAGCGATTCCCATTTAGTCCTGTGCATTCACAGACAAATAAAAACAGGAGCAAAAGCTAGTATGTAGTTCTATAGAACAAATAGGAATAATATTTTCTCAATTTTTTTTATTACGTCATATTCCATAGAACAAATGGGACCAACGACGATATATTACTAGACTCCGCATGCACGATCTAAGGAACAAAAACTATTCTGTCAACTCGCTGAGGTACTACGTAAACGAGGGGGACGCGGCAATCACAACGCAGTACGTTGTGATTGGCTAACTCAAGGTCTGTTCTGTCTCACGGTTTATTTACGGCTCACAGGAGTGGTCGAAATAAGACGGATATAAGACTTTTTTGCCTAATGTGTTGACAGACATCGGTCGCCTGTTATTAGGAGTCTAGTAATATATCGTCGTTGAATGGGACCTACCGAACTCCATTATTGCTTCCAACGTGACTTTGTCTAGGTTCTCTGAAGCTGTGACTTAACGTGATCATTATTCCGCTCAGTGACCATGCAACACGAAACTACAGAGCCTTAGGTACTCCTGTAACTATAGACAATAATCAATACACGCTTTGATATCCGATACGATCTTGTATCAAAGGCACAAGGGCCTGTTGCACAATGTAAAGGTACTGGCCATAAAGAATGCACCTTTGTATAGAACCTCGTGGTTCCCCGTGGTTTTCTTCCGCTCTGCTCGGCTCGTTTTGGTCGTAGCGTGATGTTTTATAGCCTTTTTCGATAAATTGACTATCCAACACAAAAATATTTTTTTCAATTTGAACCAGTACTTCCTGAGATTAGTGCATTCAACAAAAAAATATTACATTAAGTATGCTTATTTTGGGCGATGTGGTCTCTAAGAGATAAAGCCCTTTAAATAAATTTAAAAAAAAGTATGCTTATATAGGCTAGTTTCAGATTGGTTGACAGTTATCTTTGTTAAAACCATAATGAACGAGAAAATGGAGACATACATCAAATCGGTAGACGAGTGTCATTTTTATCTTATTTATTTTGTTTCGTGAGTGGGTTCACTCAGCCGTCACCGCTAGTAACAAGTAGTTTACGGTGCCGCCGATTCTCAGGTTGGAGATCCCACCCATAGTTTTAAGAAGCCGAATTTTTCGGTATATCGGTATGCGTCTTTCATGGCCAGTACTTATACAGTCGTAGTTGCAGGTATTGCGATAATTAACCATGGTTTAGTTGATTGAGACATCCGAGCACAGCCCGGTACTATAATAATAGTGGTTTCGTATGTATATCAGCTAAAACTGTACGCATTTAGTTACACACTGTTATTTTAAATCTTTGAAACGCATTAACGCCTGTGTCGCGAATTATAAAGGTTCTGTAAGCATTACAATAAGAACGGCGAACAAAAGAAGTATGAATAAACTGATGGAACAGAATAAAAAATGTTCCCACTGCTGGGACACAGGCCTCCTCTCTGTGAGAGGGAGTGGGCTACAATCCACCATAGGGACCCGGTGCGGGTTGGAGGATGTCAAATGTTTTCAAATTATGGTTCGCATGCCGGTTTCTTCACGATATTTTTCTTTCATCGTTTTAAGAGCAGTGGTGATTTAGTGATGAAATAAGCTACACAAAGTAATTCGCCTGGCTGGGTTCGATGTTCGAACCCTGCGACTCGTAAGTCAGAATTAAGTGTCTCACTAAAGCGCCGTATTCATCATCTGTCACGGCTGTACGTCATGCACGATGCACGACGCAAAAACACCGTGAATAGGCTTGACGTATGTCAATAATTATTATTATTTTGACGTAATCATGGCAATACCTTGGCGGGACGTATAGCAAGATGGAACGTGAATAAGGCGCTTTAGATATGCTTGTTTTTGTGTAACTCATAAAATAACTTCCTTCAGGTGACCGACGCAAATAGATACAGGAAAACGAAAGCTTTCCCGCCCTTACATCGCAGAAACCTTAATCGAGCAGTTGCTGAGGAAATTTAAGAGATATTTTTACAATAAGGAAAGAGAGACTTATTTCCTTGAGCGATGATGATAATTTTATATTAGAACTCATAATATTTTCCATACTAACGGACTGCGATATTTGTATATAAATAATATTTAATTTACGTATTTGATTTCGAGCGTTTGACATTCGTGGGCTGCAGCTGAAAATTAGCGTCAGTTGGCAAACTTTGCGTTGACATCTGGCACGTGCTGAGCTGAGGCCCTTTGGCATTAAATTGTTTAGTTTTTTTTTTATATCCTCTGTTTTTACCATCTATTCTAACTTTTTTTGTATTAAAGATGATTTTTGAGGAAAGAAAAATTTTAGATTGCAAGTGGGATTCGAACCCGCGTCTTCTGGATAGGTACTCCAGACGCCTTATTCAACTAGGCCATTGCAATCCACACTTGCGATGCGCATCGCATGCGTTAATGTGTATAAAAAATAATGAATTTTTTTGTATTGTTTAGTTTTAAGTTTGTGCCAATAAACACAATTTTCTTTCTTTCTTTCTATCTATGAAAATTCTCCTGAAAATTATTATAAACAGTATTTATCTTTCCACATACTTTGCAAAAACTCCTTTAATTTTACAGCCGCGGCTATAATATAATTAAAACCAACGAAACTAAATTATCAACGGCAACCAGGGTCAGGAAAAACAACCCTTAAAAACTGAAGCACTAATAGACGCCGTGGTAAAATTGACTTGGTTAAAAATCCCGGTAAATCCCGTCCCACGCCGTCACCAATTTACCGAGGGGTAGTGGTGACGTAACACAATTATCGGGTGCATCCGAGTCGCGGCCGCCATCCTACCGTGATGCAGGGTCCATGTCATTTGGATAATCCTTTCATGTTGATGTTACGTTCAAAACTGTTCATCGGTCATAAACAGGCGTGACCGGATGGTTATTATTACCAATTTACCGTATTTATAATTATTATTATTTGGTATCGTAATTTAGTCAATAAAAAAATATTATAATGTAAGCTTTTAATTAATTAAATTACGATTTACATCGATTTATTAAAGCGGAAAGGAACAAAGAAAGATGTTTTCTTTAAAACTGATATCTCTGCTAGTGACACATTTTAACATGTTCTGAGCTGTCTGTTTGTTGTTTATTAAGCTGTAAAATTAGGTGCTTCCACCCTAGATGACTTTAAGACTAGACTTACTAAAAACCAACCTATTCCGTGACAGGCAGAAAGTTATCTGCATCCACAGTACACCAGTTGATTAAGTACGATATAATAAGGGGTGACCTTCTTGCATCAACCGATCACTAACTAAACCCCTTGAATAATCCTTATTTAATCAACCGACTTTTCACCATTAATCTATTGATGTACATAATTCAATTAGCAAGAAATATGTAAATCATTATTAAAATATTAGTAACCATTCAAAATTTGACTTATTAGACCATTTTGGATGTGACTAAATTACAATTTTAACTGCGACATGGATTACGCGTGAAGCACACATCTCTCAAAACTAATTTATCCGTAATTGAACTCGACGTAGCTCTTAATAATATAATAATAATATAATAATCGTGGAATCATAGAGCATAGGAAGAAAAACATTTTTTTTTTTTTTTTAATAAGTTATCATCGTGGTTTAACTACACTCTCTGCACGGCTGCTATTAGGCGTAGCGAGATTTTTGTAACCTATAATCTTTCTCGATACCATCCAGCTCAAAATTTTCATTTCTTACCAGTATTTCCTGAGATTAGCGCGTTTAACCAAACAATCAATTTATTCAGCTTTATAATATGTATTAGTATAGATAAAATAAAATGAAAACGAATTATTTTTTAATTTAAGAAGAGATTTTACGTGATGAATTCTTTTAGTAATTCTTATTTTTCAATTGGCCTGTTTAGATTCGTTCTTCTTAAAATTTGGTCTGAATGCAGGAGTATGATGGCTATTACACCTATATACTTACAGGGAAGGACCACCGTCCATTTGCAGGAGTAATCGTTGAATAATAAAGCGTCTTTGTATGAGAATAGGAAGTGTTATTGATTGGCGCTGGTTATAAATAGGCATTTGCCCTTACTATTTGTGGTGGTCGCAAATGCAGGACGGTGAATAATGCCTCTAGAACTTAATTTACAGGTAACGGTTTGCCTTATAAGAGCATACACTAGCGTTATTGATGCAGTTCTTTGGAAAGAGTTAATTAATGCTCTATTGAAAAGTGCGCGCACTCGCGTGTCGGTGGGAATTGAACCTTAGGCGATTGGCACACTGCCCCGCATCATACGGGTCGCGTAGTGACAAAGATATAATGATAATGACGAGGGCGCGTGTGATCTCTGTGTTTTACTACGCGTATTTTAAAAGCAAAGAGTTATACTTTCAAACAACGTGAGAACATGCACTCCTGCGCTACGCTGCGTCATATTTTTTTAACCGACTTCTAAAAAAAGTAGGTTCTAAGTTCGACCTATATGTATGTGTGTATGTCCGCGATTATCTCACGTTTGGCTAAACAGATTTTGATGCGGTTTTAAGAAAAGTGTTCGTTATATTCCGTGAAAGGTTTAATTTAAGTATATAACAATAATGGATATCTTGATATGTTGCCTACATAGATCCGTTTTTGTTGCTTTTCTAAGACGCCAATTCCATGTTGTTTACAAGATTTTCGTTGAATATCTAAACTAAAAAGGGACAAATAAAAAAAACCGACTTCAAAACCAAACATAAAAAAAAAAACTATAAAATAATTTTTCTTTGGGAAGTCGGTGGCCATAGTCAATGAAATAAAAAACAAAGACACCGAGTTCCGAAAGAAAAGTTATTTTACAGTTTTTTTTCATGTTGAAGTCATACAACGATTCATTCGACCCATTTTTTTAAACCATTTGTTAAAAAATAATCGATACTGAGTGGTTTTAGTCCTCTTTTAAAATCACGGCAAGTCTAGGTAAGCTCAGGATATTAATTCTAATCTCATCTCTTCAAAGACCTCCTTTGAGACTCAGTACAGGTGCACTGCTTTATATATCTAGTTCGTCGTATGTCAAACGTCTTTGATCAGAACACATATTGATCTAATACGTTGCATGAGAGGGTCTATATCTTGATAGGTTATTGCGTTGTAAAGGCGAATGGTAATAAACTCTCTAATGCACAACCAGGGTTGCCAGATTAGGGTAAAAACTTACTTACAGCTTGGCAAATTAGAGTAGAAAACCGGAAGTCGTCACTGTGCTCTCGATACCAGCACTTTGATTTTTTTTTATTTTCACTTTTTACGTTAAAAATGCATTACTTTATTTAGGTAATGCGAAGCGAATGGCTTAAATATGTTATGTATATATATATATACACTTCTGGACACATCTATTGGCCCACCTTAGAGTTTAGGTTTCGATGGCCCCTACCGAAATATAATTGCTAGATTGAGCAAAAACTGTTGATGCAGTTTTAAACCTGATACATTTTACCATCTTTTTCGATCGTATTGTTTTAAATTTGAATTCAGAATACCATACGACATGGAACTACGCGTAACAAGTCGGATATGCGCCTTGTTAAAGGCAATTGATTTTTGAATAAAAAACATGTTTTATCAAATAAAGGTTTATTTTAATAACGCGTGTTACCTCCATGGGCATCTACCACAGCTCTCAAACGATTAGGCATAGAGTTTATCAACCGCTCTATAAATTTTGAGGGATCATCTCCCATTCCTCTTCTATGGTAGTTTTCAACTCCTGCATCGTCTGGGCAACTGGCTGACGAGCCCTAACACGTCTTTTTAGCTCGTCCCACATGTGTTCAATGGGGTTCATGTCTGGGCTTCTGGCTGGCCAGTCCATAACTGTGATGTTCACATCCCGAAGATATTCCCTGACGATGCCGGCCGCATGGGCTCTTGCATTATCATGCATAAAAAGGAAATTTGGGCCCACAGAGTCCGCGTATGGTATCACGTGAGGTTCTAAGCACTTACGAATGTACCTTTCAGCATTTAATGTTGGCAGCCGTGGTCCTGTAACAACCTCAAGTTGAGTTTTGCCGCTCGCAGATATACCGCCCCAGACAGTCCATGAGCCACCGCCAAAAGCAGTCCTCTCTTCAAAGCAGCATTGTGCGAAACGCTCTCCCTTACGTCGGTAGACCTTCTGCCTTCCATCATTGCCATGTAACACAATTTTAGACTCATCAGAAAAGAGTACACGGCTCCAATCTTGCCGTGTCCAATTTAAATGACTGCGTGCGAAATGAAGGCGCGCTGTTCGGTGGGCTCGCGTTAGTTTGGGCCCATTGGCTGGCTTGTGTGGTACCATATCGCGTTCTTTTAACCTTCTCCGAACAGTTCGAGCGCTCACGGATACTCCGTGGAAGTCGCGAAGTTGGTTTTGTATCTCAATGGAGGTAAGGTGAGGATTTCTCAAGCTGGTCGTCACGATGAATCGATGCTGCCTTTCAGTTGTTACCCGAGATTGTGGCCTTTCTTGGCGACGAACAAAGCCGCCAGTCTCTAGGTACCTCCGATAAACATTTCGGACCGCAGATCGACTTAAATTAAGTTGAGCACTCATGTTTCTTTGGCTGTGTCCGGTCTGAATAAGTGCCACAGCTTGGGCGGCGACTTCAGGTGAAGTATCCATAGATTATTGATAGAACCTCACTTTAATGTTAAGAATAAGTAATGTTTGTTGCAAAACCAAAGATATCAATCACTTTTACAAGAATTAAATCCAAGTAAACCAATAAAACCAAGTTTTCTTAGTATTCGATTGTTTGATATCAACAAACAGGTTCCAAATTGTCTTTTGTTTCTTTAAATTCTGTGTTCGAAATTCAAAAAAAGACTATTGAATTAAATTGTGAATGTGCCAGGTTCAAAACTGTATAAAAACTTTTTGCTCGACCTAATATAAAATTTTAGCTAGGACCAAACGAAACTGAAAATACAAGGTGGGCCAATAGATGTGTCCAGAAGTGTATATATAACACAACAAATTTAAGCCATTCGCAAATGTCGTAACTTATTTGTCTTCTAATGGTTAGTTTCAATGTTCTGTTTGTAATGATTTATTTTTAGTTTTGACTCTTTCTTACAACAATTGTTAGAGCTATGTGTATATAATCAACATTTCTATTCTATTCTATTAATATTGTTTCAACATAAAAAAAAAAACTTTAAAAGGCGAGTTACAAATCTACAATGTTCTCAAAATTGTACACAAATAACGGGTGGAACCACGGTCACAAGCTTATAGCTATACGTAATGCCCGAGCCGTCAGCGAACGCATCACTGTTAACAAGATCAGTTGGATTCCCGTGGACTGTGACGTGATCTGTTTGGATCTGAATGCCGGCTCTCTCACACCTTTCAGATTACCAGAATGATTGGATGGATTACTGGACATTGACGGATCTAATTGGCTTCTACTGGACCGAGAGTGCATTGTTATCTCTGCTCGGTAGTCTATTTTATGGCTTAACGCTACACCTCGAAGTACTGAAGGGTTGCGCGTATCAAAAAAAAATATATATAATGTATCTAGTTTCAATCTGTACAAATATAAAGGGGATATAGCTAGCTCAATTCTAGATACTATAAGAGCCACTTGTTTTGGAAAATTAATTGAGGCACGCTGAAAACTTGCTCAATGTTTCTTCAATTCTATCCTTAAATACAGAAATGCTTACTTAAAGACGTGTTTTTAGACGTATTTTTATTCTGTCATCTACTAGTAAATGATTCTACATGTGGGGTCGGAACCCAACCTCCCCGAAATGACAGTTACCTCCCCTTTAAGTATTAGTTTATTTTACTACCTAGAAATAGTCTCGAAGAAAATTAATATTCAATTCCCAGAGATAGCTAATACTCGTAAAACAAGTCGCCAATTTGTAAAAAAAATTTCTTATCAAGGTTAAGCTTTTCACAATATAATGCTCTTTGATAATCGGATGAACGATATTCGTGGAAGTGTCTTCAAAGGCTATTTAAGAAACGAAAGCAGAATTGCTCCTAGAATTGAAATAAATAGTACCTTTAATGTCAGCCGTTTTACACTTGTGTTATGATTGTTGACAATAATTACACAAAAAATGAGTAGAGGAACAGCTGAAAACGAGTCAAATCGAATCAAGTATATTCTCAAATGTTTTGAGACTGACAGTCCCTCCCGTCCCACCCGGAGGACTTATTTAATGATTTCACCAGGAGAATGAAGGGATACGTCTCTAGGGGTGAAAGTAACTATTTTTAGTCCCGAAATGAGGTTTGGCGTTAGAAAGAAGCGAAGACGCTAATAGTTTGAGGTCATTCGTGTTGTTAACCCTTGAGAAATTCTATCGTGAGGAGATGATGCAGACTACACAACCAGTTTATCTCTGAAAATCAAATGTGTGTGCGTTAAATCGATTGGGGGTACTAATAATGACCATGAATGAATAAACCAATAAGAAGAAAAATATATCAAAATTATATATTTTTTCTCCGCACAAAAAAAAAACGCGCATTTGACCTGGACTTGCGGATAGCAGCCCGTTACAATACAATACAATCTATTTTTTTTATATTTGCTCACAGTTTATTACAGGATTGAAAAGCTTGCTACATGTCTAGTCTATGGCTAGTCACTTCCCGGACACGTGCCCAAATAGAATGTCTCAAATAGACGCAAGCACTTCCCATGAAAACGTCAGTCGCTTATACAATTTCCCCTCAACCCGACCTCGGTAATAGGAAACGGAAACTAAACTTTTATCGAATAAACTCGTCTCCGTTCAATATTGAAAATGTTGCCATCAATAAAATTGGTTGAAGTCTTCTATCAGCTGATCTTATTTTGTGTTTACCTTGATATTGAAAGTTTGATTTCGCAAGGTTGAAGATCGATCATTTACGGTCCAAGTGTATCCGTTTCGGCGATAAGACCCCTCTTTGAGGAGTGGCTGGAGAGACGTCACGGCGTCCTAAGCTTCCGCTTGACGCAGGTCCTCACCGGACACGGATGTTTCGGGAGGTACCTGTGTCTTATGAGAAAGGAAGAAACGCCTGGGTGTCACCACTGCGTAGATCGCCCGGAGGACACAGTCGAGCATACGGTGCAGGATTGCCCCGCTTGGGCGGAGCACCGACGTGTCCTCACGGCGGCGATAGGCGGAGACCTCTCGCGCCCAGCACTGGTCGCGGCCATGCTGCGGGGCGAGACGGAGTGGGATGCGGTCGCCTCCTTCTGCGAAGCAGTCATGCTCGCGAAGGAGGAGGCGGGCCGCGTGAGAGAGAGGACAAGGTCCTCCCTCCGCCCCACCCGCGGTGGTGGACGCCCACGGCGTCGGACGTCGCAAGACGATCTCCGGCCACCGTAGGCGCGGGCATGCGGGCGGCGAGTAAAGGGCAACTCGCCGCCCGACCATGGACCATGCCCGGGTCGACGGCGCGTTGTGTTCCACGCGCGCCTCAAAGAGCGTCAGCATAATGACGAGGCCCCCTCTCAGAGGGCTAAAGCCTGCCGGGGTCGCGGGTCTTATACCATCACCGTGACCCCGGAACATAAAGGGCTATTGAAGGACACCGTGGATTTTAGTCAGTACAAGTCTGACAGTACCTCTCGCCCTGCCCGGGGTGGGAGGCCTCATTTGATGATTTTACCACGTAAAAAAAAAAAAAAAAAAAAAAAAAAAAAGTGTATCCGTTTGTGGTCGCGGGACTTATACCACCGTGACCCCGGAACATAAAGGGCTATTGAAGGACACCGTGGATTTTAGTCAGTACAAGTCTGACAGTCCCTCCCGCCCTGCCCGGGGTGGGAGGCCTCATTTGATGATTTTACCTAAGATAAAAAAAAAGCTATCCGTTTGTGGAATTCATTGCCCGTATCAGTGAGACAAGCTCAGTCAGTGGTTACCTTTAAAAACCTGGTTGCAAAATATTTTCTCTAATTTTAATAGTTTTTCCTGTCAACGATATGATTTCTCACAATTGTTTCTATCATCTTCAATCTGACTTCTTTTCTATACCATTTATTATTGAAAAACATGTAATATGTCATATACATTTTATATATGTATGTATATGTATTTATTGTTATTTAGTTTACTTAATTTTCCTTAAATTTTACTTAGTACCTAGGTTCATTTTTAAGTGCACCACAGACTACCTCCATATTTTTGTTTAAGATTCATATAGCTCATATAAAGGTTGTCTGGAAGATATCGCTGTTAGCGATAAGACCGCCTTTGTAACCATAGAATTATATATTGTAAAACTGTTTTTTTTTTAATAACTATTTTGGTGTACAATAAAGTGTATTCTATCTATCTATCTATACAGAGAACAACGAATGAAAATGTTTTTGGATGTCCTTGATCCAGGATGACCTTGCAAAGTTAACATTCCAGTATTTGATTGTTTTAAGGATAAATCAATTTAGTGTGCACAGGTAGTTTACGATAAGCCGATTAATTATTATAGGTACGACAACGCTTGTCTGCGTGATCGAAGGGTGATACCTGTTTCAAGTTGCATTGGCTTATACATATTATATCTGTTGATGCCATTAGGCTAGCATCTCACGGCGCGTAATATCGCATACGCCTTCACCTACACGAGCGCAACCGGTGATCCTGGGATCAGATGCGTAAGCCCGCGCTGCGTTGAGCCATTGCCGTAACTAGACACGGGGCTCGGCATGACTAGTAATAATACGCATCGTGTGAAGTAAATCTTCTATAAGTACGGCGCCTACCGACTGACCGCCGCGCAACCGAGAAACGTTTACCGCTGTTCCGCGCGGTGCATTTATTATACATTATATGTATAGATCAGGCTGCTTACGCGCGAACGCGCGGTATCGTGTGTGGATTGCCTAAAATTTTCACACCCATACATAGTCTAGGGTCACCATCTTAACAGACTTTTCTATATTAAATTGATCTCAGCTTCATTGAAAAAATATTACAACCAATGAAATAAGTTCAAATGTCTTCTATTAATATCTTTTATTTTGCATTTACTTTTAATCAAAAGGCAAGGAAAAAGGTGTATCCAAACTTCTAAATGTTGTAGGTACCGTTCTCAATAAAGGGCTCGTTTATTGATCTGATGTGAGCCGAGGGGGCCTCTTGGTATCAACATAGATTTACGTGTCATAGGTCATGGATTCAAAGTCATGCAGACTTTACTTTGTGTTATGGGCTTATTGGAATGTGTGAGGCTTGGAATGTATCTATCACTGTTTTTTGTCAGTTGATATTCATTATTAATACCAGCATTAGACAGTCTTATAAGAAATAGTCACATTTCTAGACCATATTGAGTAAAAAAATTCAGGATGCATAACACTTCTGGCATCTTTAGAACGGCTTAACGAGATTTTTGTTCTTATGTATCGACAAAAGGGTCATTTGCGTGGCAAATAATGGTGAAATAATTCAAACCTCTTTCGTCGTTACTTCTTTCAAAATGGCGAAGAAAATGTTATGAAGAAACAGGCCTAATCTTTAAACCACAAATTTTGAGCCAGGTGTTTTCCATCATCATCATCATCATCATCATCTTAGCCATAGGACGTCCACTGCTGAACATAGGCCTCCCGTTTTGATCGCCACAAGTACCGGTTGGAAGCGACCTGCATCCAGCGTCTTCCGGCGACCTTCATAAGGTCGTCTGTCCACCTTGACGGTGGACGTCCTACGCTGCGCTTGCTAGTCCGTGGTCTCCACTCTAGCACTTTTCGACCCCATCTGCCATCCGCTCCACGAACTCACATTAGGCTCACGTGATGAATTATGACCCACTTCCTGCAGCCCATCGTATCATCATCATCAGCCGAAAGACGTCCACTGATGAACATAGGTCTCTCCCTCTTTGACTACCACGCCGAACGACAATACGCCAATTGCCTTGGGTACCTTTCCTTACCAAACTGTAGAATCAACTTCAATATCTTAATCTACATAAAACTCACAATTCCATAATTCACAAAAAGATAAACAAAACCACGGATTTATCTGTAAAATAAAAGAAACAAAAATCTTTAGACGTTGTCCACCCTACCTTTTACCTATTACTCAAATAACAGACTTAATATACGTGCACATATAAAACGAACATCACACATGTCCGACGACACATCAAAGGGTTTGCATTCGCAATATTTAATGAACAACATACTTCCATGTCTCACTCGGAGCTTGTCAAAGGGAAACCGACAAATATGACGCAGTATTCAATCCTTTGTCGCAGCACCAATATGTATTACAAAATTGAAATACCGAATTTACTGATCAATGTGTGCATGAAACTTATATTTGTGTGGACAGTTGGCAAAATGAATGTATTATGAACTGAACTACTATCGGGTATGGTTAACTATGGATTTTTTTAGCCTTTTCTAAATGTACTTACGTGAAAAGGCGTGATGATATTTTATGTTAAATTCTAGCAATATTTATCATTATTTTGTGTTTCTGCACTTTCAAAACTCAACAAAATATGTATGTAAATGACGAATCTTGAACTTGTATAACTCGTCTGAGAGCAATCCTACAACTTTAGTGCCGTCGCAACTATTGATCCAAATGACAAGTACGCATAGATACCATTTTTTTTCGTTGGCGCATTTTCAGAAAAGGCCCAGAAATGTGTGGAGCGTGAATTATCTCGTTTAGCGGCACTGCGATTGACTGCGGCGCTGCGTGTCGATTCGACAGAACAAATATTTGTATGACTTAGAGCAGTAGTTGTAAGTGGTCTGGGTGTTTGTGAGTTTTAAAATGTTTTTAAAAGCAACCACGATACATGAGTTGTTCCTGTCCTGGTGCGAGCCAATGATTTTAAGGAAAAAAAATATAGATGTCCTCTTCACCAAATGTAATAAGAAGCCGCAGGCAATAACACGTGTAACGTAATAATACAGTATCAATTTCTATTTCTCATCTTGACATATTTTAAAACCATGCATAGAGAATTTATCTTTGAAAAGAAAAATATGAAAGCTCAAACAAAGAATTACCTTCATAAAACTCAGTCCTTTGTTTCTTGTTAGGTCTTAATTGTTTTGTAAACACTACGGCGAGCTTGCCCGGGCTAGTACCGGGAAATGGGAGGTCCATTTTCAAGCTGCAAGCTCCCCATTGGCTGTAGCTCCGCACAAATTTCCCAGAACTGCAGCTTTGTGTTCAAGGGGATTAATGGTCGAAGGTAATATCTATTGAAGAGCACCCACGTATTTATTATGCTGCCTCTCTCTATTTAATGAAATTCTGTTTCGAGGAATTAATTATTGCAGTAATAATGTGAAAAGCTCTGAGTATATCGTGTATTCAGAGCTCGAGGTAGCATTGAGTCGTCCTGTTATGTAAAAGGCTTTCTCCAACTTTATACTTTTGCTGCATGAGTTATTAATGTATTTAATACTGTCAGCACGTAAATATGTAGAGGTGGATTTAATGCATATACGATTTTTGCGTGGTAAAATCATCAAATGAGAGGACTGTCAAACTTGTACTGACTAAAACCCACGATGTCATTCAATAGCCCTTTGTTCCGGGGTCACGGCGATGGAAATAAGTGCCGCGACCCCGGCAGGCTTTGGCCCTCTGAGACCCCGCCCCGTCATTTTGCTGACGCTCTTTGAGGCGCGCGTGGAACACGACGCGCCGTCGACCCGGGCATGGTCCATGGTCGGACAGCGAGTTGCCCTTTACTCGCTGTCCGCATGCCCGCGCCTACGGTGGCCGGAGGTCGTCAGCCGACGTCCAACGCCGGGATTTAATGCATAGGAGAATTTTTACTGCTTCGTCTTCGAGAAGTAAGCTAACGAATCAAAATGTGATAGTGGTGTGGTGTTGCCAGACTAATACTTCTTTACTGAGCAAAAAAGTCCACCCTGATTTTCGATTCCTCTTTGCGTATCTATGGCCACGGTATCCGGCATAGACGGTCCAAGATAACTCTGGCAGGCGTTTGGCCATTTAAAGCCCTCGTCTGTTTGCTGATAGCTCCTTGAGACGCTATAAGTTTCGACCTATCAAGCACTAAATAACAATGAAATGAATGTAATCTCCGTATCAACTTGACTTGCTAGTCCCACTTCATCTGAGCTAGAACAAGCCTGCATCTTTCATAATACCGCGAACTGAGCATTACTTGCTATCTATCATTCCACCTAAACGCCTGAACACGAAATAATTGAATGAAATTGTAACACTTAAAAGTAGAGTGACCATTTCTAACGAAAAAAACGTTGGAAAAACACGGGTCCCAGCTAAAACTCTAGGAAGCGTCGAAGAGTGGGTGCTTTGGGGGACTGCCTTATCTAAAAGACAGCCTATGAAAATAATACTGTCCACAGCTGGACATAGGCCTTTCCCAAGCTGAAACGACATTATCTTCTATCCTTTATATTATATAATCTGGCCAGA
The DNA here is from genome assembly GCA_028554685.1 of Agrotis ipsilon. Classification (NCBI taxonomy): domain Eukaryota; kingdom Metazoa; phylum Arthropoda; class Insecta; order Lepidoptera; family Noctuidae; genus Agrotis; species Agrotis ipsilon. The sequence continues at coordinate 13,609,196 of CM052969.1, read as the reverse complement.
TATCTGCTTATATACATTTGGCGATATATTTGATAATACATTTGTTAGGTTCTCACTTGTTAAGTCCAGTTTTTACTGGGGAGCGATCATAGGAACTTAAACAAAAATAGAAAAACGAAAATAAAAACTTAGTAAAAAGTTTCTATTTTCAGTATTAATTCAATAAAACTCCAGATATGTCTACTTTTGCGTGTCGCCAATTATAAATGTGACATAATTACACGCTTTGTTTATGGAGTTGCAGAAACCAGCTCAAAATAACGATAGGCCGGACAGCCGCGCGATATTTATAACAATGACATTTATTACAATACCACACGTTAGGACGCATGGTGACCCTACTCGCAACTCACACATGCACATCGGATTTACGTATAGAATCGCACAACTAATTGCAATATTGTTGTTGTTGAATATTCGCCAGCTCTCGGCCCGGGGATTCTGCGAATATTGCGATGGTGTGCGTGCAGGTAAAGTACAGTCGAGGAGCAAAATAAGATTCCACTGTTACATAACTTAAAATCACGTTTGAAACCTGAAGTGTAATCTTAGGAAGCCCTATATTGCCCACGGCTTTTACCAGTTATGTTTATCATACCATGAAACTTTAGTACCATCAAATGAACAATTACAAATCCCATGTTTGTAATTTTTCATTTGATGGTACTAATTTCATGACGGGGCCCTTGGAGAGCCTAAGTCTGCTGGGGTCGCGAGACTGTCTTGTCAGGTAACAGTGGCTCTGGAACTTAAAGGACTATTGAAGGAAACCGTGGATTTTAGTCAATATAAGTCTGATCAGTCCTACTGATTTGATAACATACCACCTCAAAAAAATAGTACTTGTTTTCAGGAAAACCTACTCTTTTATTAAAAAATGAAATACAAAAGTGTTATTACATAAAATCTTTGCAGACAAAATGCATTTTCTCTTGGTTATAATAAATTATAAACCGATACTCTACGAGCAACATCCACATAAATTTTGCATACTTATTGCTGCAATGAACAGTACTTGAGTGCAATCGATGCAGCTACCTTTGGCCCGGGCATTTAAATAAGCTTACCTCACTACTTCGCCACCAGTTCCGCACTCGTTGACGGCTTTCCATCAGGCTCTTTGATGTCCACTACGTCTGACAGTTCGGACGTATTGGCATTCGGATGCTGGTTTCACTGGATTTGATTAAATGGAGAGCCATCGTTACTGTGTCATTTGCTTTGACAGTTGCAGTGCATACTGTAATTACATAAAGGGGTGTTTGATGTCGTCATATACATATAGCATTTTGGTTGTCTATTAGGTGCCTAGTTGTAATCACTAATCCACTAGTTTGGCAATTAGTTTGCGTTGACGATTTTAATTACATTGCAGGTAGGTAGGTATGAAGTGTAAGTCGGATCGTGCGTCAGTACATTTCGATACAAGTGGGAAAAGTTTGTATGAGCCGAAAACAGGAATAATAAATGCCTGAGTGTATCGACAACGTTTTTCAATACACTTCGTAAGAAAAAAAAAATAGAATGAAAATTAGACTAAACTATAACTTTAATTTTCTTTTTTTCATGAAGGCAAAGGTACGAGTACTAAACACAGTCTATAATACGAAAGAAACTTTTTGAAATAAAATGAAGCCAACCTCAAAAACAACCAACAAAAGTTTAAAATAACTTTTCTTTGGAAAGTCGGTGGCTCTGTTTGTTTGTTGGTAACGTTGAAAATCTAATAAAGATAGACAAATTGAGGTAGGTTGATTAGCTATCATCTCTTCATAACTGACATAGCTAAAGGAAAGCATAGTCAGGAAACCTGTACTTTTATAATGAATATTGTAAAAGTCTAAAGCCATAACAGAGGCCTGTGGGGTTCCCAGCGGGCGTTTGATTAACTCTGCCACCAAAAAGTGGCAACATTCGGACACGAAATTAAAAGAATCTTAGTGCGAATATCTCTATGATATACTTACCATAGATCTATCCAAGCTTCTTGGAATCTTTTTTTTTGCGTGATAAAATCATCAAATGAGGCCTCCCACCCCGGGCAGGGCGGGAGGGACTGTCAGACTTGTACTGACTAAAATCCACGGTGTCCTTCAATAGCCCTTTATGTTCCGGGGTCGCGGTTATGGAAATAAGTCCCATGACCCCGGAGGAACTACTTTGAAGCTTCTATTTTAAAATAAGTGACCAAACAAACAAATACATAATATAGTTCAACACAAAATACCATCAATCATCTAGGTACTCTAGGTAGTAATGGATCCTGCATGCTTTGTCCGCATCTGACGGACAGTGACTGAAACGGACTCCGAATAATATCAATGGTTAATTAGTACGGATATCTGTTGAAAACCAGTGCAGCCCCAACCGACTGATGTTTACAAAAGACCCTAATTGTTTTTACTACCAACAAAACGTCGTAACTAACCTAATCCTGCCAAAAAACAATCAACTTTGGCAAGAAGATTCAAAGCTCCAAAATGCACTGAAAGGATCCCGATCTAAAGGCAAAGACTAAGTTTATTTGCCAGGTATCAAATGCTTTTGCGTAGGTGAGTACGTGTGCCCTAGCCCTTGATTGCCCGATATTTACGTGGGCACTCTAATTGGTATAATCCGATGATACCACACAGGATAATTGCCCAACCAATTATGAACCCAACATGTTTGTATTGGAACCTTTTCATATTAAAGACGTGGGTTGGCAATCCCTTCTTTGAGAGCTCAGTTGGTAATTTGTCGGAAGCCATGGAAATGATTTGTTGTGAAAGATATTTTATTTCGTACTTGATACTTTCCTATTCGTTCTATTTGTAGTAGACAGTATTTTTTTATTATCAGGCTGTATTTAGATTGGTTTCAGTTTCTACTTGACTTCCACACGTTCATATTCTATCACAGTTCAAATTCCGACCCGTTTTTGATATTGGTCTAACACAAAGATTGAGATCAGGATTGTGACTAAGATATACTCGTATACAGGGTGAATTTTTCAACTAGACGTGGATGGGTATTTTCGAAGCTATGAAGAATATCGAAAAACGTTGAAAGGAGTCTCGAGGCCATTTTGATGAAAACAAAAACTGTATAATTGGATTTTAGAAAAATCATAAATCCTGGCCATGAATCGAACCCGCTGATTTTGGAAAAATAATCACATCCTGTATTATTACAATAATCGATAGTGTTGCTAATAGGGAACAAATTCTGGGAAGTAATCATATATGGCAAACTTAAGGAAATGGTTAAAATAAAAGTTTACATTGCATGACTCGTATACATGAGAACTTCTTTTTGTTTTTGTTACTAGGGTGCTACACCAGGTCGCGGGACTTATTTCTATTACCGCGACCCCGGAACATAAAGGGCTACTGAAGGACACCGTGGATTTTAGTCAGTACAAGTCTGACAGTACCTCCCGCCCTGCCCGGGGTTGGAGGTCTCATTTGATGATTTTAACACGATAAAAAAAAAAAAAGGGTGCTACACCAGCCTGCCGGGGTCGCGGCACCTATTCCATCACCGTGACCCCGGAACATAAAAGGCTATTGAAAGACACCGTGGATTTTAGTCAGTACAAGTCTGACAGTCCCTCCCGCCCTGCCCGGGGTGGGAGGAATCATTTGATGATTTTACCACGATAAAAATAAAAAAGGGTGCTACATCAGCGCTTTTTGAGGAGCTCTTAAATTCTAAATTTTGCATACTGAAGTTCCCTTCAGCTTCAGTCTTTTGTGATCAAATATTGAGTCAAATAGAAAAAGGAAACAAAATCTAAATATGACGCATTTATTTCGTATTTTATTTCTATGATCAATGTGATACTCGATAGTTTACGAAACTTATCACGACTAATTAAGGGTTTAACATTTATCTGTATCTTAACCCATTAACGCCCACCATGAAAGTGCAATACATTTTAGTGATTTTTTGTTGTAATTATAACTAAATGGGGTACAACTAACCAATAAAACCAAAAAAATAAAAATAAAATTTAAAACAATAAAAAAAATACCCTGTACACGAATGTGTACAACGGGCTGATCAAGTGTGAAATTTTCGAGAGTAGGGTCACTCTAAGAAAAGAGTTTTCAGACATGTAGCGCAACGCCAATGGCTCTGCTATGACAAATAATATCGAAAGGGGTTTAGAATTCGTTCTTAGTTGTATCCATCACTGCTTTATCATAAATTTGGTGGTGATGATGGACAATGGATGACTAGGTCTTCGATTTGTTTTAGGCAAACATAACCAGCCTTAGAACTCCTGAAAGCTTATTGATCGAGATATATTCTATTATTGTTTGTACCGCCTTATCCATTACATTGGTGAGAGAAAAGTCCTCCCTTTTCGCCTCATGCTCAAGCAACTGAGGCTTATACTGGTCCATTTGATACACACCATCTGTAACTGTGTTTTTTCAACCAGAGATGAATAATTACCACCGAAACAAGCAGAAAATTGTTGGATTCAGAGTTGAGAACTTGTGTGATTTCATGCGTAGTAAAAGAAATTAGTGGCATGTAGGGTTTTCAGCAATTTAGTTTCGTGCATTTTTTCGAGGAGAATCGACGTTACAAGGTGGTTCATCATCTCTACTGTTTTACCCCGACTCTTTATTTGTGATAGATATGATAGCTTCTCAAGCTACCTAGTGTGTCTGGTGTAAGTGTTAAAGAAGCCAAACCAATTTACTGCGCCTTCTTTTTCATCACTAACAACAGCTGCATCAAGTTGTACCACTATCACACTGATCACCATGTCCAATCAGTTCGAATTTCTGCAGCCATTGTAAACTCGAAAGTTTCCTCAAGCTTTAGGAAGTCATTTAGAACAGATAAACAACAGTTAGTCGACATCTTCAATGATCAACATACTTTTTTGTTTGTCCTGCGAACATATTTTTTTGAGTACACATTCGCCCATTGTACACGAGCGTGTACACCAACATTGTCAAGTACTTTTTGCTATGTTATATGATAAAATTTGCTATTATTTTTGTTTATTATAATAACTAACAATATAAACTTAGCTTTAGAATGTAAAATTCCATAAAATTACGGCTGTAATTTATCTAATCCGATGTAATTAACAATTGATGTCAGCTACTTTAAAAACTTTCAAGAAAACATTGTCATTCTGACATCTATTTCTTCTGACCCGCCAATTTTCTTCTTATTTTATAACACCTAGAGACATGAATATTTAGTTCAAAGAAACAATTCAATTTGATATTTGTTGATTGTTTTTTAAATTAATTTTAAAGAAGTGTACACACTTGTGTACGGTGGGCGGTAATGGGTTAATTAAATGCAAAGTTTTATAAAAAGTTGGAATAATTTTAAGAGACAAGAAGACCCAACTACAGATAAATAATACATTTATCTTTTTTTTTAAGTGTTTACTAGAAATTTCTCCTGTGTCGTGGGTGCGCTTACAAACATAGAAACTCACATACACAAACGCCCAGACTCGAAACAACTACTTGTAGATCATACTAATAATTGTTTCGTGCGGGCATCGATCACGCGACACGCAGCGCAGCAGTCCAATCGCTCAGCCACTGCGCTAAACGTACCGTTGAATACACAGCAACAATTTCCCCCCCTCTGTATATGCCACTAAAAGTTTTAAACCCAAAACACATCCATGCTTCATCAAAGTACGAAAAATAAAAGAAAATAAATTATGACACCCAAAACAACTCATTACATTTCTGAAAATACCCTTTCAAGGTCAAAATTCATTTTACAATATGAAGAGATGTTGATTGAACTTGAGTGTATTGTACAAATAGCCCTCAGCGAGGTATTATGGACCCCTCACCCCAAGTTATTGCATGCACCGAACAATTTATCGAGGGGCTGTCTAGCCTCGAATTGCTGCCAATTATGAAGGTTTAACACTATTTTTTGTTGGAAAATTTTAGTTGAAAATAGTGATTAAATTATTATTACTAACTATCCTGTTACAATTTTTCCTTTACATGCTTATATTAGGATGTAAATGTTTAAGGTTGAGGGGAAGATAAAATCCAAAGAAAGGGTTGTTAAATTTTGTGAGGAATGGTATGAAATAAATATGGAGGGAAGAAAAGAATAAAAAAATCATAAAATAAAAAAGTGAATCGCCGACCAATATTGGAATGATAGAAAGGTGATTAATTATCACTTATTATATTTTTAGGTACCTTTTTGCTGATCTGAACGTAGACTTTATACAATATTTAAATTTAAAAAGTAAAGGTAAAGTTTTTTTTTTAATTATAATAGTTTTACATTAATTTTACATTCTGTCAGAATATAATTGTTTTTTCCTAGAACGGATAACTTAAAAGACAGTTACATTACAAAAAAAATATTACCTTAAAGCGGGATTCGGTTAATATTAAAAACTTATTTATTGACATAAACGTCAAAGGAAAACTAACATGGCGCGATTCTCATAAAGCCGACGCAGTCCAGCACTGTTTAAATATCGGTGGGCCTAGCACGAATGTACGAATTCAATGTGACAACCCAAGGGGATAGGAAGGGTAGTTAAACTAGTACTTTGTTCAACATAAAATATCGAAATTCTGGGCAATAGTACTCTTCTCCATAAACAAACAACAGCTTAGACTTCCACCATTTTCTTCGTGTTTTTCTCCAGAAAGTATGACGTTTTTTTAAACAAGAACTTAATTTAACTTTTTTGGTGGACAATAAAGTATATATATGTTATGAATATTTTCAAGTTTTAAAATTCGGTTTATTCAAAAGAATAATGTTCACTTACAAATAATTACAGATACAGTAAAAAAAAGAATGTTATAACAATAATAGTCAAGTGCAAATACATATCTGTGTTGTAAAGTACAAGGATAGTTATTCTCCACTTATACAATTAAACAAGCTAGGTAGTTTATAAAAACAAAACATTGAAGTTAATTAAACATAATTTTAAGTGTGTACAATTCTTAATTTGAGATCAGATCCAGATTGCACTTCACAGGAATTAAAATTAGATTCCCGCCCATGCAAGCTACAATCTAAGTCTGACTTTGAAAGAAGCCATGCCTAAAAGAATTATCGAACAACAGTCTCCTGAGACTGTTGTTCGAGTTGTGCGATCTGTCTGTGATAGAGGAGTAGAGGTTTTCTACCCTCTTCCGCGTTCGACCCCTAAAAGTTTCCACATTCGACCCCTAAGGGTTGAAAGTGGCAGGTTCATGCTACCACGCGCACCTTTTTATAAGCACACCAGCGTTAAAAATGGGGTCCAAGCTGCCGGTGGTCAAGGCTCTTGAGAGAGGAAACTTCTACCAATACGCGACACTTTATGAATCATGCGTTTATTCGGATGTTGAGACTTGTTGATGTGGAGACTTTTGGCAACCAAACCATTCAGCAGACATCACCACAATCTTGAATTAATGTTATATTCACGAGCTGTATTTATTTTTAGTATCGTTAAATGTGAATGTAATGATTGCACTTTTAAACAGTATATAAACTATGTTTGAATTAGAGGATTAATTTATAAATTAAATCCGTGTGTTCATGCTAAGCCCACAGATACACGGTCGAAATAACAAACATGCCGTGTAACCAGCTTTATTTACTGCTCGGAATACGGGATAAACTTTATTTTCGCGTTGTGATCCGCTCAAAGGAAAACTGGTATGTATGCGACGCATTGCAATATTCATAGGAAGGTTGCATTTGTGTGAGTAAATCACGTGATCCCAATATCCAATCACAAATTCTTTCGTGGAAAATATTGCATGTTTTAATTACATATTTTGATACTCGCGCTGTCTGTTACGCTCGATTGAACGCACATCGAATTAATTTAGTGTAAAATACTAAGTACTTTCATTTAAATTGTTGATATTGGAAAATATTTGACTGTATGTACCTATGTTTTTGTGTAGTTTGTTGTATCATCATCAGCCTGCATTCGTCCTCTGCTGGACATATGCCTCTCCTAACGTACGCGACTAAACGCGGTCTTAAGCTTTCGTCATCCAGTCTTTACCGGCTGCCTTTGGCAGGTTATCGTTTCATCTGGCCGGAGGCTCTCCTAAACTACGTTTACGTCGCAGTCCTCACTGAAGTACACGCCTACCTCAACAGTTGTCTGTTCTGCGAGAGATGTTGCAGACCACTGCCACATCAGTGTTGACAAGTTTGGTGCTCTGACGGATCACCTCTTTCCGGATTTTATGCATCATAGTTATTCCAATCATAGCTCGCTAAGCGACTTTAAACTGTAGTTTAGTTGTATTTAGGCGTAAATCACATTAAGCCTATAATGTCCCCACTGTTAAATCGCAGGGTTCTAAGGGTGGGAATAGGCTGTGGTTGACCTCGCGGGCCCAGTACTGTTTGGTAGATGTCACATGTCTTTGATTTTTTGGTTTTAATACATGCCTGTTCCCTCGTAATATTATCTTACACAGCCATGAGAACAATGGCGATGACATAAATAATAGATCGTGTCGTGGCTGGATGGGGTCGAACACACACGTTATTTGTCAACTCGAAAATCGGGGCCGTTACTACTTGATAACCACTCGTGTGATCTTTTGTATCTAACTCCGTGTAAACTCGGCCGCGGACCAGAGGCGAGTTTCCCCCAAAGCCATATAAACGCAATAGCGAAAGAAAATTATTTACTATCGCGGTATTCTTGCGCGGTATACATACAAACTTTCGCAATTATAATATATATTAGTAAGATAAAATCGTCTCCCGTTGCATCTTTCTGCCGAAGATGAAGAAATTCATGGAACAAAATTCAAAATTCAAATTATTTTATTTAGGGACAACTGGATCCACGGGTTAGTACAACAAAAAACTTACAAAAAACTATTGTTAGTATTAAAATGACACATACAAAAGAACACTCATTAAATAAATAAACAAAAAGAAACATAAAGTAATAATAATGCCCCTGTGCTGAGACATCCCGCCCCCCAAACTTACGAACAGGGAGATAGTACCAACCTAATGGATCACCAGACGGACGAAATGCCTCAACACAGGTGCGCGCACATCTTCCGCTATGGTTTTCAGGATGCTGTTGTGACTCCCCCGCACCCTCCTCATCAGTGACACAACTTTTTTCCGGATGATGGCATAAAAGTCGTCCGTATGAGCCTGTGCAAACATCTCAGAGGCACTACAGAAGCGAGGGAGTCCCAACATCATCCTGAAAATATTATTGTATTGGATGCGCAGGGTGTCCAAGGATTTTTTTGTATGACTAACCCACAGACCACCCGTGTACAGACCCTGACAATATGCTTTAAATAGAGTAATTTTGACTTGCTCCGTACAGCGGGCAAATCTACGGGCCAGCATGTTGCCTCGGACAGACAGAGCCCTGCGCTCCCTCTCTATGTCCACATCATCCTTAAGGTCGTCAGTAAGGTAGTGTCCAAGATACTTGAACTGCGACACCCTGTCCAAGTCAATACCATTCAAAGTAATGGGTGGAACAGATTCAGGACCCTTACCTTACCCTTAGCCTTAAAGACCATGTACTGACTCTTCCTTACATTATACGTAAGTCCGTGTGTCTCAGCAAATGCTTCACAGACTTTCAGCATTTTTCTGATCGCCCCTGCAGTGGGACCCAGCAGCACCATGTCATCAGCGTAGCTGATGTTATTTACATTAACACCGCCCAAGCTGCATCCGACACGCATGCTGCTGAGTTCCACGATGAGATCGTTTACATAAAGGCTGAAGAGCTTTGGAGATGTTAATCCCCCCTGCCTCACGCCGCATTCCAGCTTGTATGAATCAGAAAGAGTACCTGACCATTTGACACAGTTCGTCTGATTACTGTACCAATATTTAAAGATGTTCAACATCTCCACCGGTACACCCCTGTCTCCCAGCTTCCCCCAAAGCACCTCGTAAGAAACGAGGTCAAAGGCCTTGGAGAGATCCAGGAAACAGGCATACACCGGTGTCTTACGATCAGTGTAGTACTGGACGGTGTGCTTGAGACTTAAGATTGCGCTCTCAGTAGATAGTCCGGGCCGAAATCCAAACTGCGCATCATGTAGTTTTAAGTAGTCTTGCAAGCAAGAATCAAACAAACCGTCCAGCACCTTGGCTATCACGGTCGCGAGGGAGATCGGGCGATAGTTGTCCTTGTCCGAGATGTCACCGGTCCTGTTCTTAACAATGGGCACCACTGTGGTTTTCATTAAATCAGCTGGAAGGTACGCGTGACTGATGCACATAGTGAACAACAGAGACAGGACCCTCGGCAGATGCACTCCAGCATATTTCAGGTGTTCCACACTGAGCCCGTCATGCCCAGGAGATTTGCCTTTGGTCATTCCTTTAATGTGAGCACTAACTTGACTTGCTGAGAAACGCAAAAGAGGCTCCACCCCCAGCCTGCCGGGCGCAGTGTCAACTACCGCAGTAGAAGGACCGATCGGCGATTGTACTTTAAAATGGCTGGCGAACATATTTGCGATCTCACTCGGATCGCTTAAGCCACTCACACTCGCCGGGAGGCCAGGCCTAACATCCAGTTTTTTTGTAGCTTTCCAAAACTGGGAAAAGTTTTTAGAGACTCGACACTTCGCGATCAAATCCATTTTCAATTGTACTTGATTTTTACGACACCATTTCACCCTGCCTTTAAAAACTTTATGAGACTCGCGCATTTGCTCGAACACTACGCCCTCCGGTGGCCGTTTATGGGAAACCCACGATTTAAACCTAAGCCTGGCCTCTCGATGAGCTTCTCTTACATGTTCGTTCCAGCCGCACAGAACCTTTCTTCGACAATTAGTTGTGCTTCTACCCTTACTTAGGATAGCCGCCTTTTTTAAGACCTGCACAATCTGGTCATATAATGTGTCTATTATTAATGTGTGGGCACTCTTGTTACATGCTCCGTAGCTACAGTTAGTGAACTCTAAAGGGAAATCAATTTCTCGCAAACCTTCCTGACATACCTCACGGTATTTACTGATTTGCGATTCATTCCTCTCCCCCCAGAGCACAGCATTCCTAGGTATAACAGATTCACAAAGCTTTGGCATAACCACATCTAGATCACATTCTACATAAATAGGAAGATGGTCAGATACATACACGTCCTCTAATATGCTAACCTTTACAATGGTTTTCCAAGCTGATAGGGAGACCACACAGTGATCCAGCCACCTACTACTGCCGTGATAATGGTCTATATATGTATAAGTACCAGAGTCGGCGCTTAGTGTTTTCACATCAGCACATACCCACGACCTATCTGAACAATATCTTTCAAGCTCAATATAAAACAGTTCCTTGGGATGAGCATTAAAATCCCCCAATAAGAACACTGTTTCAACGTCACTATTTTCTTCGATGGCACTTATTTCGCCTAAAACTTCCGAGAAAATAGGCAAATTATCGAAGGAGTTTACAGGCATATATACAGAAAAGACTAAGATCTTACGTCCCCTGATTGTCGCCTTAATTGCCGTTAATCGAGTACTACTACATTCCACGACAGAAACCATCTCAAAAACACCCTTTTTCCAAAGAATAGCTACCCCGCCGTATGGTCTCCCTCTCAGTATACCGGCAGATGTGTCCACAGCTGACTTACCTGTATACTCAAAATCACCACTCACCGTTCCCAGTAATGGAATGTCATGATTAAGAAGCCAAGTCTCCTGTAAACACACTACCATAGATGTTCTGCATAAACTTCTAACATCGTCAATCGAATTCTTAAATGAATGACAGTTAAAGCTAGTAAATCTGCACATATTATTTAAACAGGTATCCATTATCATTAAAGAAAATCAATAACTCTTTTTCAAATCACTGCCCTCCTGACTAGGAGAGTACTTATAACGCACGAATCGCCTAAACGTAATGCCGTCTGGCCAGAATTCATCATTTAAGAAAATGTCTAGTTTTGTTTTAGAAACGAACAGTTTGTACGCGTTATATTTCCGGTCGGTCTTCATTTTTATTTTCTTTAGCGATACCACTACTTTAGCCTTCCTCTCAATATAACTAATTATATCCTGTTCACAACACTCTTTACTCACATTAGAAATGAATAACGGGACTTTAACGTCTGCCGCTATGAATTTACCGTTAGGTGATGACGCCCGACCTTTTTGGCCTAACAGTTTATATCTCTTAGTAGATTTAGATTTAACAATTTGCCACTCCGTGTTGTTTTCTTGCGATACCGCACAATTACTCACTATTTTATTTGGCGAAATAACATACGACTGATCCACCGTCGCCGCCGCCGCCGCCAGTGCGCCTGCACTCGATCGACAAAGAAATAATCCAATACTTTTGTAAGACGAGCTATTGAGAACTAAAACTTTCCTATCGTTAGCAAAGTTATGAAGCCTTTCATAGAAATGTTGAACTAAGGAATATTATCCCAGTAAATATTATCTAGTATCTTCAATTCTTCTTAATCTATTTCTCTGAAGAGTGGAGTCTGCAGTTCGCTCGTGTTTTTTTTCTAAGGCACGATTTAGGCAACTCGCTGTCCGACCATGGACCATGCCCGGGTCGACGGCACGTCGTTTTCCACGCGCGCCTCAAAGAGAATCAGGAAAATGACTGGGCCCCCTCACAAAGCGTGACCCCGAGAACATAAAGGGCTATTGAAGGACACCGTGCATTTTAGTCAGTACAAGTCTGACAATCCCTCCCGCCCTGCCCGGGGTGGGAGGACTCATTTGATGATTTTACCACGAAAAAAAAAAGGCACCACTTATGAAGAGGGTGGCGAGAGTGCGTGACGGTGCGAATAAATCATAGAAACCTTAAATTATGGGTTCATTTTAGACGATTCAAGAATACATTGACTACATTGCAGTATTTGTTTGATCAACTGAATTCTTTGTCCATTAATAGTCCGCAATGTATTCAAACCTACATACAACTCGCATGCTGTTTTTTGAAACGTGTAAATAGACCTTTAAGTGGCAGTTATATAACTATGTCGCATAGCGAAACGCCAGCGCAATTTCTCAACTTCAACACTCTTTTACACGTATTTTACATTCTACATTTTATAGTCGCGCTTTTTTCTTTTCTGTGTCGCACTGTGAAATACAAATGTCTTTAGTGCAATATTGTTTTCTTTTTTCGTAAGTTTGTTTAGTTCCTTTGCTAATTTGCTAATTGTTTACTAATCATATTATTTATTATTATTTCGTGGGTATTTCTTATTACAAACAAACTTTTCCCACTTGTATCAAAATGTACTACGGGTATTGAAGCTGCACGAATTTATACTTTAACTCCTGTTCATAAGGTAGAATATTATGATGACACTTTTCGATGATTTTCTTCGTACTCAAAACAATCCCGATATTTAGTAAATATTTATTGTTTGTTTTCTGGAATATTCTTTACTCTAAGAGAGATATTTTTGGATAGGTATTGATTACAAACATATACAAGATATTAATATCATGTGATTTTATTTTGCTATTGGTTACACGCAAGGATAATTATTAATTTAATGTGTAGGCCTATTTGCAGTTTTTCGTCCGTCGGATTGTCGCTTTGTCACTGTTGAGTTTGAGGTATGTCACTTAGGGCACCTGGCACTGCGAAAAATTTTGGTAGAAGCCTTATGTCAAATAGATAGGAGCCTCACGTGCAAGTAGCTCAGTTGCCGTTGTCAGCGGATGCTATATGTGGAATACCTTTGAGTTTAAAACTGAAAGAAAAATGTGTCATAATTATGTCAAGAGTATTGCAGACTGTCATAAAAATCTACTGAAAAGAAACTTAATGAACAATATGAAATGGACTTCTAAAAAAACACAAAAAAATGTTGTCATTGAAAAGGTAACTTTGTATTTTTTAAATTTTTTTCATCAAGTTTTTTATTTTACTGTGACTATCTGTTATAGCGATATTATCCTCCGTGGCTTGGAAATTACGTAATGCCGTAGGTCCCGGCTGTCATTTGTACATCTTTGATAGTCTTTACTGTATTCATAAGCTCTAAAGTCTGACAACCAGTCTTACAATAGGCTATCTCACACCCAGTTACTGGGTTGTTTAAGCGCTGGATACACAGAAAAGACGTAAGACGTAGTCAGCATCCCTTTCATACAAAATGTATAGACTATAGTATGTAGCGTTACGACGCTAAACATCACAACAGACGCGTAGCGGGCACAACGCTTGTACATCTGCGCCATGCCATATATGTCCGCGAAGCGTCCTAGTCTTACGTCTCTTCATTCTGGCCTGCGCTTGAGGGCCAATAGCTGAATGTAAAATAATGATAATCAGCTGCATCTGGTTCGATTCAAATCAAATTAAAGCATTTATTTCAAGTAGGCCAGTTATAGCACTTTTGAAATGTCAAAAGACAGAAACATTTAAAGAATAGTTACGTTTAATAAATAAAAACAGTTTAAAAATATTTATGTTGCTACATTCCCAGTCACACGACATAAAAACTGTGAAAGTACCGTAGTTCCAAGAAGTAGATCTCTATGGAGAAGAACGGGCAAGAAACTCCTTGGACACTCTTTTTAGATTGCCAAAATTATTACAGAACCTTTGTTACATCATTCCTTTAAGATGGTACATTATGTGAGAACGATGTAGCAAGTTAAAAAGTGTCCAAAAGAAATCAGAAATAAAATTATTGATAATTAAAATAAACCGTGGAAGCTAAGAGATGACCAGTCCCAACTGACAGCGCCCGTTCACGAACATGACGCATGATATCAGCACAAATGTATGTTTCGTAAAACTTCCACAGAAAGAACAGGCGCTAAAATTGTCCATTTTGTTATCCTTTAGATGTTCCACACTTCAAAAATTGCTACAGAAAATATCGTGGTTCAGTTTCTTAACAAAGTTGAAAACATGTTGAAACTGACCCGAACTGTTAAAAATGTTGTTACGACCCCTAATCACGCTGCTACGCCGTAGCGTGTAGCATGTTCTACGCCGTAGCGCGTAGCATGTGCTACGCCGTAGCGCGTAGCATGTTCTACGTCATAGACCCGTAGCACTTAAAATTGTCTTGTTTTTTTAGTCCCTTTATTTGTAGGTATTGGATTGGAGGGTGATGGTGACTTCGGTATTTTACATTTATTGATCAGAAGGTGTATTTAAAACTTGTGAAAATTATATTAATATTCAGGGTGTAATCAGATACGGAAAACTTTAGGAAAACGTATTATTACAAAAAAAAACTGATAAATCTTGGAGGCAAAGACTGTATTTGAAACATAAGTTACCGTTTCTTCTTTAAAATAATGCTATTTTAGTTCAACTCAATAATTTCGTATTGCTAAGTAATGTGGTTTGCCGTATATGATTACTTGCCTGAATTTTATCCTTATTAGCAACACTATCGAACAGTGTAATAATACAGGCTGTGTTTTTTTTTCCAAATTCAGAGGGTTCGATTCCTGGCCAGGATATTTGATTTTTCTAAAATCCAAAGCTGCCGTTTAAGTTTTTGTCAAAATCGGCCTCGAGACTCCTTTCAATGTTTTTCGATATTCCTCATAGTTTCGAAAATAGCCATCCACGCCCAGTTGAAAAATTGAACCTGTATAAAAATTCAAACGTCACTTAGCTGTCATGGTGTTTTTTTTTTGTGGATACCTGTGTAAAATATTACTCCCCTCTGAGTAAGCGTACCTAAGCTGACTCGTTATGAATGTAGGCCAGTATGAGTTTGATAGTCGCGATAACACCGATATACATAGTGGTTTTTCATTTTACGTGCTCGTAGAACTGACAACCGAAGGGGAAGAAAGGTTCTCGAATGGCGACCACGGACCAGAAGACGCAGCGTAGGTAGACCTCCCACTAGGTGGACCGACGACACCGTGAGAGTCAACCGATGGGCAACCGATGATGGATGCAAGTGGCCATCTCGTTCGGCGTGGTTGTCTAAGGAAGGCCTATGTTCATCAGCGGACGTCTTCCGGCTGATGATGATGATTCTTGAGGAAAAACAACGCGCGTCTTCTGGATAAGTACTTCAGCCGCCTTACCAATTAGGCTAACGCAAGACGCCTGTTCAAATCCCAGTCGCGGCTGAATTTTTCTTTCCATTCAATCATTCAAATGATTTATATTTAAATGTTTAACGGAACCATGCCATTATCATTGAAATCTGGGTTCATTGTGGCTGCCGAGCAATCGTGGGTAGGCGAGCGAGGAGAATTAAAATGACTTGTTAAAGATAACTGTTACTGTATTTCAGCTAATACGGACGAAATCACAATCAGCAGTTTCTAGTTAATTGGAATACAACGACACTCCACCGAACACGTCTTGCTTGAGTGCGATGCCAGCGGATTATCTCGTCTAACGGCCACACGCATAAGAGCCCGGGGTTGTGTCAGAGTGAAGAAACATCTACTCAAACTTTAAAATGTGCGCTGTCCTTCCTGACGTTTCTGGTCACTCCCCAAAAAGGTTCAAAGCGCCGTCAAGTTTATTACTTACAACAACAATTTACCTTTACAATAATAATTACAAGTACCTACCTAACACAGAACAAAACACCCCATTCCTGATGAACTGTCGCAACACAGAGGGTACATTTAATAACTTGCAGCCTTTGATGGCCCATGTCAATGACGGCCGGACAAACAGTGCAGCGTTTATTAAACTACCCACACTATTGCAATCCGATGACGTCACACGGTGTGTCGCGCCCCCGAAAATGCCCGGCACAGACGGGCCGACGAACATGTTATAAAACGACATATTAATTTTATCTCACTTTTGAGTCGTGGCCCGTGTTATGTCAGTATACGTAATAATATTATAATAATAGCCCTTTGTCAGAAAAATTAATATTCTTTCCCGGAAGTTTCCGAGTAAAGTGCATGTTTATAAATTTAATAAAGCTGTTTTCTCTCAATTAGCTTCGACATTATGAGTACGGGACGTACGCTCATTTGTTTTTAAAAAGGACAAAGCAAATGGAACTTCTTTGTTTTACCTTTTTCGAATGCGCTTTGTCGTCCGTTCACTTTGAAGAATTATTTTGAATTAGGAATATAAATGGCCAGTACTTTTATTATCATTTTTAATGAACTTTCAATTTAATTAATTTACACCTATTAGTATAATGAAAAATTTCAGGATGATCTTTTCAGTGGTTTGAAAAGGCAACAATACAAAATTATTTTAGCATTAAGCATTCTTATTAGTGCCTACGTCAGTTAAATTATCTAAAAAAATACAAAGATGACGAAGATAACTATAATAGGTTGTCAAGACATCATGACAAAACAAATAAAATAATAGAATTAAAATAATTTGGAATATAAACTTAAAGCTTCAGAAGACGTGTTTATTACTTTTCACTGTCAAACTAATTAGGTCTACAATTTGTAGATGCTGTAACGTATAAGTAATCTGTGAACCTGTCATCATCCCTATTGCCGAGTTCTTGACGCCCCCCCCCCCCTATAGAGGGCCATAGCCTTGCCGGGGTTGCGCGACTCTGGTACACAAAGGTCTACCCAAGGACACCGTTGTTTTTAGTCAGGCAACTCTGACAGACCCTCCCCGCCCTGCCTGGGGCGGGAGATTTGATGATTTAAAAAAAAAGAATTACCGAGTTCTAAACTGACACTGAAAAAAATTAGCTGGAAAAGCACTTCATTTATACGAGAATCAAACGAAAAACGAACGAGGCAGCTAACATTAAAACAGTAAACTACACAGCCAAAATAAAATCTCCCCAAAGGTTTATTATCATATCAATTTCCTCCAACAATAATCTTTGACGGAAAGATTTTTCAAAGGGCAATATTCGTAATATTTGAGCTTAGCACAAAAACTTTACAATGGGTGTACTTCATAGGGGGCTGGGGGAGGTTTTGGAACCCTGTCTCACTAACTGGAATCAGACTCAGTGACACGGGAGCCGCCTGTTGCGTCCCGGACAGAGCTGTACCGACAGACTAAGTTTTAACTTGATTTTAACTTTGTACTAGTTTGTTTTGTAAGGACTTTATGGCATAGTTTGCGTGTTAACTTTGCTTTATGACTGTAGGATATAATTTTAATTGAATTACTAACTTTATTTTGCTATGGATAGCAACGAGTATGGCACAACAAAATTAATTTGTAATGAAATGGAGCATATGAAAACGCATTTCGGTGACATACTACATTTTATATTTAACATTTATATGAAACCACAATTTAATATTATAATTTTCACATTTTTTTCCACAATAACAATCTTCACATTATTTTCCACAATAACAATTTTCACATTATTTTCCGCAATAACAATTTTCACATTTTTTTCCAGATGAAAAAAAGTTTAACAAAAGCCAGTTCGACATGTGGTAAGTTAGATTTATTATCTCAAGAAATAAACACCATAATAGCGAAGAACGGACAAGCTATTGTTAACATGTTACCTGTCTATTAAGCATACGTAACAGATCATAATAGTCTGTAGAATGAAGCCAAATTGTGGAACATCAAAAAACGCCGACAACGTGTGATGTTCCGTCGATCTCGACCACAGAGCGCCGACCACCAATCTGTCCCATCAACTAGAGCTGTTGATTGTTAATCACTTTTGCATTTACTGTGAGTTTTTAGGGAGAAAACCTTTATTTTTTTCACGTAGTTTTCATGTTTTCGGGCAGTTAACGTAAAAACAATGCTATATTTAAGATAAAATAATATGGACAGAGAAAACTTGAAAGGAAGAAGGCGTATTTTCAATGGACTGCGCAAGAAGGACGGTTTATGTCTTCTGTTTTTTTTATTTGTCTATTAATGATCTCTGGATTGTAGATTTTTTATACCATAGATTTGAGAATAACATACCGCGTCTCTTGAGTGGATATCATTGTAAATAGCAAGAGGTTGTAAACAGCACCAACAACAAATCATTATAAATTATGTATTTTTTTATTAATTTTCTAGTTCTGAAAACTGACATTTCTAAATTTATTTTCTTTCTTTATTTCATGTAAAAGAAGCTGATTGAAACCAGTTTACTATCTGTAGCTATATTAAATCCTACATCTGAAAATAATATACGTATATTATTCGCAATATTCGAATAATATATTTTTATTCGGATAAATAATACGTAAAATAATAATAATATATTTATTATTATGTTTACGTATCGTTTATCCATTTTACCAATTATATTCTACATATTTTTTAGAAAAGAAAGATGATTTCAGATTAAAAATATTATTATTATTCAAACTACAAAGCACACAATTAATTTGCGAACCGTACGTACGCTCACATATCCTAAAAATAATAAAAATATTGACAAGCACCGGCTTTACACAGTGTGCACAGTGCATTCAGTGGGAAAACACACAGCTCAGCTCGTGCCGGGTGGTGCACCCGCCACCCGCTCGTATCTATGGCAACGAGCTCGGCGCATCTAGACTGCCCGGGACCTAGGGCACAAAGTAAACAGCTTCAGAAGGTTGAAACTTTCTGACGGGCCACCAATGGGTGACTTACCTTCCATCATGAACCATGCCCGAGACGACGGCGAGTCGTGCCCACGCACGCCTCGAAGAGCAGTCAGCAAACTGACGGGCACCCATTTGAAGGCCAATGCCTGCCAGGGTCGCAGGACTGTTTAAACAGGTAACCATAATTTGATCCTATTTTTGACAAAAAAAGTATTCCTGATTGGTAATATAAGTATTCAATAAAGGGAAAATCTAAGTTCAGCCTTCTGCCACGTTTTTATCAAGGTTGCACCCGCCACCCACTCGTCTCCCACTCGTCACCATGACAACAACGAGCTCAACGCATCGCTCCTGCCCGGGATTTGGTCTGCGCTCTTATTTTACAAATTAATTTCAACGTACCTGGGCATGACGGACACGGACGGACCGTATTGATTGTAAAGAGAGAATGTGAATAATGTTTCGTGTTTTGTGATGCTCATCCAATGCGGTTTGTCTGACTATTTGTGGTGTTTTATTTCCTGTTTAATTAAAATTGAGGGATGTAATGCAAAAACTGTTTGGTTTCCTCTTTATTATGTTGGATTTGTATTCGAAAAATGACTGGTATTCGCTTGTACGTATTGTAAGATGGAAAACTGCACCATTACTGAATCCACCATTTATTCAATAAAATATAATTAACATCTTGGAACTTGAGTTTGCCGGTCATGTCAAATCACACCGTCACCCTGACCCGTCTCTGCTTGCTCCACTAAGGATGTACCACGATGCGTAGGGTTTTGATTCCAGTTACCGATTTACGTTTAACAGTTTAAACGAATCGAATACTTTATTTTTAAGTGGTAAAATCATTAAATGAGTCCTTCAACCCAGGTGGACTGTTTTTTGTGTTAATTAACTCTTGACAAGAGATAGACACTTTTTTTTAATCGTGATAAAATCATCAAATGAGTCTTCCCACCCAGGGTAGGGCAGGAGGGACTGTCAGCCTTACTGACTCCACGGTGTCCTTCAATTGCCCTTTACGTTCCGGCAGGCTTTGGCCCTCTAAAGGGGGCCCCGTCATTGTGTTGACAGCTCTTTCAGGCGCGCGTGGAACACGACGCAGGTCGAATAGTATACCCAGTGGTCGCAAAGGCAACTGCTGCTATGTTATTCTCGATACGAAATCTCATCGCTTGATTCTAAGACGTGCTCTACGACGAGGCAGCTTTGAGATCGTTCGATCATGCAATAGAAATCAATGACCGGGTATCGTAATGACAACTCATGGGTACAGGAAACTTTAGTCTTTCAAATAACTGTGATTATAGAGTATAGTACTACAAGGCAGAAGTTTTCTGGAGTTCATCTATTAAACATTTTTCAGAAAACAGTCACGGAGTGTGAATTCGTGCTCCGTTGTGTTCCTTTGTGAATGTTCCTTACGGAGCTATACTAATGTGGCAAACAGTTTCTTCGTGTTTATAATAATTTACATTTTACTTACCATCTTTGTTTTCCGTTGTTAATTGCAACAAGGTATCGTTACAGCACTTGCACTAAACCACTGTTTACTCAAGGCAATTCATCGGTTTGGGTGATAATTTTGGTGAATCTTATTACTTTGACGGCACGGTTGCTGCAATGGCTAAGCGATAGACTGCTGCGTAGCGTGTGGAGGGTTCAATCTCCGCACGGAACATATTACAATTTGTATGATCTGCAAGTAATTGTTGCGGGTCTGGGCTTTTGTAAACGTACCCACGTTGCAGGACAAATTCCTAGAGCAAGGCAACGTTAATATTACTTCATGTTCTTTATTTTAAACGAGCTGCCGTGCCCCAGAACGTAAAGGTTTATTGAAGGACACCTAGGAATTTAGTCAATAGAAGTCTAACAGTCTATCCCTCCTTTTCCTACACCTCCACTATTCTTTTCTGATTTATTTCGTCGCGGGATCCAAGGCAGGTAAATTAATTCTCCGTAACACGTCGAGCTTCACTGTCTCGGCACTTTTCTGGTGGTTGCCACTGTTGATTCTGGCTCTCAGGAGTTGCAGTGGTTTGGAAATAGTGTGGTGGGTTTGTCCCAAAAAAAAAAGTCCTTCCAGTCCCGCCAAGTGTGGAAGGACTTATTTGATGACTTTACCACGCTAAAGAAAATAAAGAAGGCTTCTTTACCTTACGACTTTGGTATCCAGGTAACTATCGCAATATAAATG
Source organism: Agrotis ipsilon (assembly GCA_028554685.1). Taxonomy (NCBI): domain Eukaryota; kingdom Metazoa; phylum Arthropoda; class Insecta; order Lepidoptera; family Noctuidae; genus Agrotis; species Agrotis ipsilon. The sequence goes on along the minus strand of CM052969.1, from coordinate 13,587,536 downwards.
TATAGAGGTTCGTACACAGGCACGCGTCAATGGATACCGTCGCTCGTAAGGTATCGGAGACCTGCGTCGCGTTGTGTACGAACAGCTTTATTCCCATTTGCCATCTTAAGGCTTACCACAGGAGTGGTGGTTGGTACTAATAACGTCTACCACCCCGGTGTTGATTGGTACGTATTGTGTTTTCATAATTATTTTCAGTATCATGCACAGAGTTGGGAATTGTGTCTGGTTTATGGCAATTTGGCAGTGACTTCGCCCCCCTTTTATTGCCTGTGTCACTCAGGACCAAGTAGCTGTCAACTGGTGCAAGTTTTTTTTTTAATCGGCCCAGTTGTTTCGGAGCCTAGTCAATACAAAAAAACAATCAAATGATTCCTCTTTATAATATTAGTGTAGAATACTTACTATATTGTTAGAAGAAATAGCGACTGTCCCGCTAACGCCGACGACGCGCCGTCTAACCTCCCGATGCTCGCATCCCACAAAAGCTTGCGAATTATTTAGCTTGTCTTTCACCCGCAACTTCGCTGTCGTCACACTTATAACTATAGCCACTCAGGCCTGTCTGAGTCAATAGGTTTGTAACTTCCTATGAGGGAAAGAATTTAAGAAATAATACCATGATATTATTTTTAGAGGCTGAGTAGAACTAATTTTAATTGAAACTGTATGATAGGCTTGTGTACCAAAAATCTTATTAGTCCGTTAGTTACATCTTGGTTAATTAAACCAAAACAGACAAAGATAGGATGATTTTAAAATTCACCGTAGTCATGCCAGCACGCGTAGCATGGCGATTCTATGTCTATTCTACCAAGAAAAGACAAAGTTATTTCATCGTTATTTCTACACAAGTCAACTGTTTTTTTACACAAATATGACACCATTTGTACACTATTGAAGAAAAGAACGTTTATTTTCCATATTTTTTTCATTACCATGCTTAGAACAATAAAAATATTTCTACGTTCTGTCATTTTGTCTATTCTCCCGTCGACAAAACCCCTTTCTACGGCGCCATGCTTCGCCGGCTGGTGACATTTTTAGTGCGTCCTGACGTCACAATCTCTGCGTTTTGTCTTTGTGAATAATGTTGAATCGGCACAGTTCTACGCAGTGCCTGAGCGATCAACTGCTGCGCAGCGTGTCGCGGGTTTGAGCCCCACACGAAACAATTGTCTGTATGATCTGCAATAGTTCCGGGTCTGGTTGTTTGTGTATTTGAGTTTCTATGTTTGTAAACGCACCCACGATATACGTAGAAATTCCTAAAACTGTTTTATCGAAAGAAAACATACGTGTCCATTATTTTTCAAAACTCCGACTAACGGACAAATAATATAGATAGACTATGATATACTATGATATATAATTATGACTATAATAAGATTTGCAATTTATTATTGCTGGAATCTAGCCTATTGCTCTTAGGCCCGTATTACAGAACGCCACTCAATACTCAAGCATTACCTAAAACTAGATTCAAGGCATTTGATTGGTTGAAACTAGTTTTAAAGTAAGACTTCGAGTGTTGATGTGCTATCTGTAATACGGGCCTTATTCTTTCAGTAACTTTCTTCACAATCATAATCTTTATTCAATATCTTTTCACTACTGCTGCCACGCGCTGCCCCAGATTCTAATTCACCTCCTGGCACTGAATATAAGTGCCTGGAGGTGATTTATTGACCATATTTCTCTTTGTGTAGGGTTTCAGGAAAAGAATAAAAGTCAAAGAAGTACTAGATTTTTTTTAATTAAATATTTAATTATTCATCTAAAGACCTCCGCCAACAGTGACACTCTAGTTATATAATTATACACGTAGCACTCCGTTGTAGGCGCTGCTCCTACTCGCCTGCGTCTCGACGTCCGGCACTCGTCCTCTTAAAATATAATGTATGGTGTATTGATTGATGGATGTATGTAAGAGGCCTTATCACATTTTTTCTGTATTTAATTTATAGCGTACTTGAAGTATTTACTGCGTTTATTGTATAGAAAATGAAAAAGCGTCTCTAGGACTTATTACTACAAGGAATTATTTTGATTCATTCAAATTAACGTCACTCTCTTGTATAGAAAATGAAAAAGCGTCTGTGAAACCCAAAAACATCTCTGCTTAACCGTAGGTCCATTAGTGGGATTACAGAAGCATCATTCTATAACGTTCAGGAGTAAATCATTTTGAATTCACAACCAGACACCTGTTATAACTTTAAAACAAAAAGAATTCTTTGGGTGAAGTGAGTTCGAGAACGTTATACCTATAATAGCACTACAGGCGTGATGTTTCGTTTTCGACAGCTCTCTAAGAAATCTCTAGTAAAAATTGCATTAGTATAAAGACCTTCGTTTCAGCAATGGCAGTAGATTCTCCGCTGAATCAAACTGAGTGCAAAGTTCACCGACTGCAAAGTTGGTTAAGGGAGCTTGCCCGTGACGCGATTCGTGCGTGGAACACAACGCGCCGTCGACCCGGGCATGGTCCATGGTCGGACAGCGAGTTGCCCATTACTCGCTGCCAGCATGCCCGCGCCTACGGTGGCCGGAACTCGTCTTGCGACGTCCGACGCCGTGGGCGTTCACCACTGCGGCTGGGTTGGAGGGAGGACGCCATCCTCTCCTTCACGCGGCTCGCTTCCTCCTTCACGAGCACGACTGCTTCGCAGAAGGAGGCGACTGTTTCCCACTCCGTCTCGCCCCGCAGCATGGCCGCGACAAATGCCGGGCGCGAGAGGTCTCCGCCTATCAAATCGTAGTGGTAAGGATGATTTTTACTTGTCGTTGGGGTTGGAATCGGTCGAATTGCGTCGCATCGCGTCATGGGGAAGCTCCTTAATTCTCCTATCTTACTTATCCTCACACCAGGAACTGCATCTCTATTGTACGTACCAAACAATTAAAATCACAACGTTAAAACTCGGAACAACCACACGTGGGATATTCAAGAATCAAGCATTTGGACGGAGAGTAATGCCCCGATTCCAGTGACTCGCCAAACGATTGCCGTGGTTGCGAGACTGTATATACAGATAATCTTGACCCTGGAACGTAAAGGGCTATGTCCAGGATTTTAGTAAGTACTACTCCGAGTCCTATCCGCACCTCCAAGGGAGGAGGATTAATTCTATGATTTTGCTACAATAAGGCTGCTTTTCCACCAGATATAAGCTATGCGACGTTGCTGCGGATGCGTTTGATTTACATAGCATAGCACTTGTTTAAATGGATTTAACTAAGATGTTTTTCGTTTTGTATGGAAGTATGCGTGCTATGGCTGCATGCCATGGATGCATGCTAATGGGTCGTCTTCCCTACTATTGATACATCGCATATAGCTCAAGCTGCGCATCTTCGTAGCGTTGCTACGCATCTTCGTAGCATAGCTAAGCATCTTCGTAGCGTAGCTAAGCATCTTCGTAGCGAAGCTACGCATCTTCGTAGCACAGCTACGCATCGTCGTAGCACAGCTACGCATCTCCGTAGCGCAGCTACCCATATTCATAACACACCATACTCGCACAGCTACATAGCGTAGCATCAGTGGAAACAGTCACACAGTTTCGTAGCTCAGCTTTTACATCCTCGCAGCACAGCTACATATTACATCTTTAGTGGAAAGGCACCCTTAAAAAGGCTATACTATATTTTTTTCGTATGGGAATCGAACCAGTGAAACGCAGAGCAGCAGTGAAGCACTCTACCTCTGTCAAGTTGCAATGGTGTTCGTTCATCCCGAACGTCAGTCTACTTTTCTATTTCTCAAAGATATTTTTGTACACTTTTGTACAGAATGCTGTAAGTTATGAATATTTCGCATTGGAATTAGCAGCAGCCTTCGCAACATTTGCAAGCCTCAATCGCTTTGCTTACTCAACTCGCACCATGCATTTGGATCTCACTTACCATAAATACAATGTAATCCACCTTGTGTGGAACAGAGACTACACTTAACAAATTTTGAACGAAAGTACTAAGGGCCTTATCACACTAGCGGTTTGGAAGCGGTTGCGGGGCGGAGCGGCCGCACAGCGAATGCGTTGCGAACACGCCGCGGTTGCGCAGCGAATTCGTTGCGGATGCGCAACGGGATCGCCGCGAACAGCAAAGTGGACGCCATTTTGTACTGCCTCGAACAAACGCCAAAACGTCCGCCCCGTTCCGATCAACGAGGAATTTTTTGTATGAAGACTTTGGAAAAATTCCTCCAGCGCTGAAATTTGGCATAATATGATAAGAGTAGGTGATACAGATCATAGATGCATAATCATCCAAATTTTTTTTTAGCCGAGAAGTAATTTTTTACCAAAACATGAATATTGCTTATAACTCTCTGCGAAAAATTCCTCAGCCTAATCTAATAATGGATCTTCCCAAATTTGTCGATGCTTTCGTTTTCGACGTTTTCGAAGTAATCTATATATATAAAAATGAAACCCCTTTTCCGTTGTCACGACATAACATGAAAACGGCTTCACCGATTCGGATAATTATTTTTTTGTTGTGTTTGTAACCATCGGGACCGGGTTTTAGACCGGGTCCTCCACCCGTGCGAAGCCGGGACGGGCCGCTAGTAATTAATATAAATTATTAAAAGAATTTAGAACGTCAATAGCAATGTTTCCTCGTCGGAATCCATTTTGTTACTGAGTGTACAAACACGCGAAGAAAACGTAACGCATTTGCCACGCGTCCGCGACGTGTTCGCGACGGATGCGCGGCGTGTTCGCGACGGATGCGCTGCGCGTCCGCTCCGCCCCGCAGCCGCTTCCAAACCGCTAGTATGATAACGGCCTTATGTCATTTGACAGCTGTCATTATTGTAGAATTGTTACTAGAGTCCGCGCCATTACTAAAGTGTTTTGACACGACACTAGTGTCTATTTCGTTAAATCAAATTGCATTTAAAAAATGTAGTACCAAAAACTCATGGCGCACACTCTAGTCATCTGTGCGCTGCTAACTACCAAATGACATAACAAACATTTTCGTTCAAAAATGTTAAGGCTATAGTGTCTGTTTTACATGACGTCGGTTTCATTGCGTATTTCTTCTTCAAACAGTCACGTAATATAATCATGAAGGATATTCCTAATCTAAAGGAGCATAAAATAAAACAAACATATGACACAACACCCATTTTTTTGGTTTATTTTTCTTTGTTCTTTTTAAACTTTTTTTGTATTTTAGAATATTTTTCGGATCTTAAACTTATGATTACATAGCTTACTTATTTAAAACTATAAACAGCAGACGAATATTACATGCACGTACTTGTAAATTGTTTATATTGTTACTGTTTCCTATATAATTGATAGAATTGGAAATTATAGTCATTCATTTATATATTTTTTAATTTCTATTAAAAGGAGTAAGCACCATGCTATAAAAGCATTTCTGCCACCACAATTGTAATTTGTTCCCAAATTATTTATAATCACTAAAATTTAAAATGGGATATTTTTACATATTTACCACATTGTGTAATTACCATTTTTTGAGTTTTATTTCCATACTGTTACAAGATTACACGATTATTATCATTATTATGTATTGACTACTGTCAAAAGCTTGTCCAAATACTGGACAAAGCAGAAATCTGTCGCTTGCAAGGTCTGGCGTATACAATGACGCAGAGATTTCAACTCTAGCTCTTGCAGCTTAAATACTTTAGAGAGGACAGCTTGTTGTCTGTGGTACTGTGAGAGTTAGGCCCTTCGTACACAAGGCGACTCCAGTATCCGATACCTTGCGACTTCGGTATCCAAGCGACTATCGGAATACAAACCATAGAGGTATCGGAGACTTGCGTCGCCTAGTGTACGATGGGGCTTAGACCCTTCGTTAACAAGGCGACCCAAGTCTTCGACTCTTAACGATTTCGGTAACCATTGACGCGTGCCTATGTACGAACCTCTATGGATTTGTATTGCGATAGTCACCTGCATCCCAAAGTCGTAATGTATCGGAGACTTGCGTCGCTTTGTGTACGATGGGACTTAGAGCATGCAGGAGCATATAAGAGCATGCAGGAACATGTAAGAGCATGCAGGAGCAACGGAGACTAGCGATTGACCAAAACTGGCCGGAGATTTACAAGCTTCTCCATCATTGTGTCCATTAAATATCCGCAGTAATGCTCCTACTATTTTGCAGTAACCTGTGACTAACACCGATGATTAGACCACCGAAGAGTCACCTTCACTTTTCTAGAAAGTAACAACGACAGACGACCTCACCATGAATCACTTTTCTTGTATTTTTTACGTTCAAATTCGGTTTGTTTTTGCGTTTGTTATGCAACTTAAGAGTAACTAACATCGTGGTGCAGTCTTGCACCACGATGGCATGCTCCAAAATATGGCTGTTAAATGGCTGATCGGTTTTCTAGTTTATTGTAAAACAGCAACTTTATCAGTAAATCTATTAAATCGTAATACATATTTAAGTCTGCTGTTTATAATTTGTACTTATATGTTTATAAGTATACTAAGTAATGATTATTTATTTACCTAATATTTTTACAAGTTCATCAATACCCGTCTAGCCTTTTCCCAACTATGTTGGGTTCGGCTTTAAGTTCGACGGATTGTGTCTGAATATGTACATTATACATAAATATATACATGGATCGACTGCCTTCCTGACCTCCACAACCCAGCAACTGGGTATTATGGAAAGACAGGTTGTCAGGCAATCGACCTTCTGACTGAGATTAACGACTGTCAAAGAACTACAAATTACAGCCGGGACCAACGGCTTAACGTGCTATCCGAGGCACGGAAGAAACTCACTATGTTAAATGGTCACCAATCCACAGACCAATCGCGGCAAGCGCAGCTTGATCTTATCAACCTGTGCTTTTCTCATTTATCTACGAGCTCCTAAAGTATTTACAATTAAATAATTCATTACTATCATCGTATTCAGTTAGGTGTCGTCGTTGTAACACTACATTGGGATAAAATTAATTTAGTTCGTCCAAAATGAAATGATCCTTGAATGAAATGAAATGGCCGGTGTATCTAATAATAAAACACCTCTTTTAAAAATTTTACATACTTTTGACCTTAAACATACTAATTTTAATAATTGAAATTATTATTTTTATTTACACACAGTATTTACAATTTCATTTTATGCTAGGCTTATTCTACGCAAAGTACATTTTACATAGAATTAGAATGAGTATTTTTACCATATGCAACAAGCGAAGTTGTCGTATCGGATACACTGTCATTAAAATATAGTCCCTTAGAACCTGCAATATCCTCCACGTCAAGACCAGAAAACATAAAGAGAATAATCACATTATTCCTCTAAAAATGACGTAAATATTTTTATAATATTTTGATATGAATGCTGCTTATTACTAAAGACTCGGGTACACTACAGCACAGCTGCATCTACTCTGGTTTACGTCTGAACGCTCATTCGTAACTTCCTTAGTGCGCTTTATGGAACTCACATTTTGCTAAGTGTAGACACAGCTTTAGAGACAAAAATGACATTTGTATAGTGCCTTGAACATTACCGGCAACCTTATTCTTTAAACCGGAATAACAACCAGTAGAATGAGTTATGGCGATAGAACTTCCCTGGGCGAACTCGTTGTATATCTTTTACTATATAAAATTCAATTGCTGTTCGTTAGTCTCGCTAAACTAAAACTCGAGAACGGCTGGACCAATTTGGCTGAATTTGATTTTCCTTCCAGGGAAGGATTAAAAGGTGTTTTTGAGGCGGTACATACGAAGTTTGTCGGGTCAGCTAGTTATGTAATATTTAAAGGTTTTATTAATGACCCTGTTGTATCCAGATCAGAGCTTACATTTCTTATGGCCCCTCTCCATTTGCGCGGACACGTCATAGTGGAGAGGGCGAATTCCGTCGAGATCTGCGTGCGTTTCCGCGTCTGCCTGCGTCCCTGCCGCAATCCGTGATTTGACGCGTCGCACGACGTGCCAGCGCAAATGGAGAGGGGCCATTAAGTGTCTGTCCGATAACTGACAATAGTTAAGCTTAAGCTCAGTATAAGCTACATATTTATTATATAATATGTACAAACTACGAATCAAGTAAGCTCAGAATACTTAGTGTTAAGTTAAACTAGACATACTTAGATTAGTTAAAGCCGTAATCAGTATAATTAATTTATGGTCCATCCTAAACATTTTATTATTGGAGTAAAAAATAAAAAATGTGAGTTTAAGGGTGGTTGTCTAAATGAATACTCTGCTATCAAAAATATCGTCTCCTTGGACCCACAATATTCAAAAGACAACGCCACGAATTATAAGGAAGATGTTTCCTCATCAGTGTTATAAAAAAAGTTTTTGTACAAAAGTAAAATGATTATGTTGGATGGTACGCTACGTACAGACACCAGCACATCAACCTACCTGAATCTGTCAAATTTCTTTAATAAATTTTAACCATAACACAAAAATAGAAGGATTAACCTTCTATTATTGAGATAAGGTTGAAAATCTATTGGTAAAATTTGAAAGATTCGAGTATGTTGATGTGCTAGCGTCTGTACTTGAGAATGGTCACTATGTAACTAGTCTGTGTTATCTGACGCATCACCAACGATGATTATATTACTAGACTCCGAATGCACGATGTAAGGAACAAAAACTATTCTGTCAACTCGCTGAGGTATACTACGTAAGCGAGGGGAACGGGGTACTGCATTGTGATTGTCTAACTCAAGGTCTGTTCTGTCTCAAGGTATGTTTACGGCTCACAGGAGTGGTCGAAATAAGACGGATATAAGACATTTTTGCCTAATGTGTTGACAAACATCGGTCGCCTGTTATTAGGAGCCTAGTAATATATCGTCGTTGGGCATCACAGACGCGTGACCATTCTAGAGGCTGTGTTGAAATGCCTCAAGTGCCTGTAACATCACCGGCAACCATACCCTTCAAGCCGGAACACGACAAAAGTCGTTTGGCGGTAGAAATAGATATGGCGGTAGTACTTCCCCGGGCGAGCTCGTTCACTAAGAACTCTACTACGACTTCATGATATTATATGATGAATTTTTTCACAGAAAGTATTAATGAAAACTATTAAATTATGTCTAAAGCCTTTATCAAACGGACAAGCGAAGCGAATGCGATCCGAAGCGTTTTTTTTTTATTTACAACTATCACACAACGCCATCTAGTCACAAGCTAAGCAGATCTTGTGTTTATGGCCGTACTAGACAACTATACTTATATATGTCTAGATACACACCTATTATAGATAACTTAAACACCCAGACACAACAAAATGATCATGCACATCACACAAACTTTGTCCTGGGTGTGGATCGAACCCACGACCTCCGGCATAGCAGTCAGGGTCACTGACCACTAGAGCAACGGGCAAGTCAATTTTTTTTTGTAATGCATGGAATTGTTTGAATCCAGTCACAAACAAGCGAAAGCGGTCCGATAGTCTATGTGATTGTTTTCAAACAATTCCATACATTACAAAAAAACGCTTCGGATCGCATGCGCCTAAGATGTTATTCTAAGAGCCCGTTCGATATTAGTTCCAATTCATCGCTGTTATCAACTATGTATAATCGGATCGTGTAGTAGTATAGTCAGTTGGCCAGGACACTGTTTTACATTTTTGTATTGTAATATTTTTAGGACAAAATACTCCCTACTTTGTTTTAGCGGATGTCTGTAAAGCTGGTTGGGAGTCTTTAGAACTCGTAGAAAAGCATCCAAATAAATCTGAAGTAGAAAATCCGAAGACACGGGAACATTAAAAATCAGGATACCAGAAAATACCCCTAATTTCCCGATTTAAACTTTTCTATTTTACTTTTAAGTAATATGCTAAATGTAAAAAAAACGCTTCGGATCGCATGCGCCTCGCCTGTCAGTTTGACGAAGGCTTAACGGTTTAATTTAAAAAAAAAAACACTTAAGACGTCTATTTAACTATTACTTTTTTTTACATGGTGAAATCATAAAGTGAGTACTGGGAGGACTGAAAGGACTGTCAGACTTGGAAAAAAAATCCACGGTGTCCTCCAATCTGATGAATGACGTTCTGTGGTCGCACGGCTAACTGGTAAGACAGTCGACATCTATCTATTACCTTTATGCTATTAATGAGGGTCGCGGGACTCATTCCATCACCGTGACCCCGGATCATAAAGGGGTATCGAAGGACATAGTGGATTTTGTCAGTACAAGTCTGACAGTCCCTCCCGCCCTGCCGGGGGGGTGGAAGGACTCATTTGATGATTTTACCGCGTAAAAAAGGCTATTTATGAGTCATACTAAGTTTATTTATATTTTACATAAATACACCCTGCTTCGATCTTAAAATACTCCTTTTGATTCCGTTATGTTCCTAGACGCGTGTTGGTGGCGAGTATAAAGGGATTATACAGACAGTATGGGAAAAAGACAGAGCTATACAAGTCCGCTAGCTCCACCTCGTTCCCAGTGGTAATACTCTTGCTTTAATGGCACCTCTCCATTTGCGCGGACATTTTTTTTCACGAGTCTTCTTTGGTACACATTTACATAATGGTTGTATGTCGCCATTAAATAAATAGCGGCAGCCGCACAAAACAGAATTGAAGAGGGCAAACGGATTTCTAGACATAAGCGATCGCGGACGCGTCGCACGACGTGTCCGCGCAAATGGCGAGGGGCCATAAGGCGTCATGATAGGCCACCACGGGTATAACAACGTCTTAAAACCAGTCTCGTTCGTATACAAGTCGTCTAGCGCCATCTCGTTCACTCACTGGAACAAGCCTGGTAATAAGGCTTCATGGTGGCCTACTATGACGTTTTAAAGCGAGTAATTCCAGTGTGGGAATATACATGTCGACTAGCAACAACTCGTTACCAGGTCTGATATTTTAAATCTTAAAAATAATGGTCGTTATTATATACATAATTCTATTCACAATTTGCCTCTTGTTAGTTACCTTTCATACCCTCGATAAGTCTAATATACAGGGTGGAATTTTAAATTGAAATATGTTGTGCCTTATCAACGTTAACGAGCTTACCTATACTATAATGTTACGACCAATGAAGCGTAGCAACGGGAGTTAAACCATGCACGGGGGCAAAAACTAATTTATAAAATTTTAAAATTATTTACAAAAGACAACATTCGGAATAAATTATAAAGTAAAAGAGAGATTTTTTGCATTTTAATAACGAGATTTTTTTAAAGATTTTTTAATGAAATAATTAGTGCCTTTTGCATTCTTGTATCTTTATAACTGTCCTATATATTTTTTCTGTATATTATATAAATTGTTTTTCAGTAACTACAACAGCTGAAATAGCTTCCCTTACTGACCCATGTAAATTCCACTCTGTATAAATTAAACCTTTATTTTTAACGTAGAAAAATCATCAAATGAGTCATCAACAAGTGTGACAGTACCTCCTGCGCTGCCTGAGGAGGGACCTCAGGCAGCGCAGGAGGTACGGTCACACTTGTACTGACTAATATCCACGTTATCTTTCAACAGCCCTTTCCATTCCGGGGTTACGGTAACTTGTTAGTCCCGCGACCCCGGCGATATAATAGCTTAAACCTAACTTATGTATTATATTTACAGCTACTCTTTTGTTATGCGTGTTTGGTATTTAATACCTCCCTGAATAGGTTATATAATGTCGAAATATATTAGTTACAACTAACTTATAAACATGCTACCGTCCTTTATCTAGAAACTCCGTATCACTCAAATGAATAAACTAGAAAAATATTTATTCGATTTAGGACACAGATATAATAAAAAATAAATTAAACACACAATAAGAATTTTGCTGAGCATGTCCACACCAAAAGGGTTACTACCTAAAAAGAGTTTTTGCTTTTGATTACAAAGTAATTAAGTTCAATTTTTTTTTGCGAATATGTAATCGATGTTGATCTTAGATTTTATTTTACGGCATAAATCGATAGTACCAAAGATTTAATACGTTTTCAGGACATTAAGTAATTAATAGCCATGTCAGTATAATAAATCTCTAGAACTGTCTAAAGCTATGTTTTAGCTAAAGGACGGTAGTATGTATGTATATACGATATTATACAACTACTTATGTATGGCCTTTTTTTACATTTCAGGTACTATAGTTATTTTAAATATAAGGTTCTGAATTATACACAGACCTTCCAAGAAACAATTTTATAACGAAACCTAAACAAGCATCGACTTCGTGAATTGTGTTACTAAAAATTAATATATAAAATATTTAGAGAACATAAAGCTTATTTTATTTATCTATTAATTATGTTCGAGTTACTGAAAAAGAATAATTCTTATTTTCTGTTTACTTCCAAGATCATAGAGAAAATTTTTGGAACTTGATTTATTCAGCCAAATTACAAAATAATAGCTATTGTTTTCTTTTAAAATTCAACCTAATTTTTGTTAAACATTAAAATTTAAATAAAAATGTGTTTGATATATTAACATTATTTATTTCGAGTTATTCCACTCTGATCCCCAAACCGATCCCCTGTCAAATATTTTTACTTTCTAGGGGATCAGTTTTTGGGGATTAGAGTGGAATTTCAATGATAATTTTAAAAATTTTGACTTTAAAAAAAATTAAATGCAATTTATGATTATGATTTTATGACGATGAATATTATTATGTATTAATAATATTAATTACATTACAATTTACATTGACCCACAGCCCTAACTATGCCGAAGAAGATTACCATCGAGTTTAACTCGTTAAACCTAAAGGACCTATTTTCGACCTTTGAACACAATTCGTATATTATACGACCTTAACCAAAAATTTTAAGACAATGCCTTATTACTATTGGACTTCTAGCACTCTGTGTTTGCTTACAATGCGTCTGAGATAAGAAGAGATCTGTGTTGACGCCATATTGTGTCATCAAAGTTAAGTTTTTTTTTTATCGTGGTAAACTCATCAAACGAGTCCCCTCCTAAGGCAGGACGGGAAGAACTGCCAGACTCGTACTGAATAAAATCCACGTTTAGTGAACTGGTTACCTATAATAATGGAAGGAATATGGCTTCTGCCTGATCAAAATTTATGTACATAGTTAAGATGATATAGGGTGACTTGCACACTCGGGGTTAAGATATCCTGAGGTGCTTGAGGAGTGGAGAGGTATTCCGCGGTTCTCAGAACCGACCAGGAACCCGGAAGTATGGCCGATCCCTGTAAACGCTTTCTGGGATACTTCCTTCCTCCGAGCACGTTTGCTCTTGCGAATCTCCACTCTAGCCAGCCAGTTAAGGCAAGAAAGAGGTAGGAGGTCTGTTCCTCGTCAGTGTTCACTCTGACCGTCCAATAAAGGCAAGCCAGAGATGAGGAACAAGATATCTCCCGGGAGATCAGGTCCGTAGGGTCGCAACTGCCCAACAGCTCGCCACAAGCTGCCCTGCGGGATTTATTTATTTACTATAACCTTTTATAACATATCGATCTTATTCACAGTTACCGAAAAAAAAAACATAATTTATAACGATTTCCAGTCAAAATTTAAATGCACTTTAGACATTAGATTTCATATAATTATTTGTTTAGTACTGCGTATTCCAATCTTATATTAATCGAGACAGTTTTTTGCGATGTTGCTAATTTTATTAATAAACCCTCATATTTGTGGTAATTACTAATTCTACTTATTTACAAATCTACTAGTGTTCTGACTCTTCATTTCACAGTCTGACCGGGCGAGTTCCACTCTTGTCTAAGTTTTTTTTACTTATTATCCTTACCTAATTTAATTTATTTTTTATGGGCTACGCGAAAAAATAACAACAGTTAAGATTAATTCACTACATATGTCACATTTTGTATCTTTTTATAAATAATTATATAGATTGATATTGTGACTAATCATAACTAATCCAACTCTTCGTCACATCTCCCGAGAATATGATAAATACCTTCAATTTTAATTTTGAATTTAAAATAAACGATCCCGAACGGTGCAATATAGTTAAATGTAATTAAAATAAATGTTTTTTTTTTAAATTTCTGTTTTTTTATTTAAAAATGTAAGTAATAAATAAAAGAAATAAAATATCACAGCGTTATTTAAAAAGCGATCCTAGCATTAATTTCTAGTGGATTATATATATAAATTAAAACAGTTATATACAACTACCCATTTGTCTAGAATTGTGACAAGTTCGATATAATTATTACTAGCTACTATTTATGGTAGGTCTATCATAAAGTAACAATATTTTTTTTTATTAGAACTGTCATGCTAGAAGAACCTTATAGGACCACTTCAGCCAATATCTGTTTGTCAAACAAAACGAACAAGAAATGCAAAGCATTTTTTTTTTCAGTTTTATATTCTTGGTTTTTGTGTAGTATTATTTTTTGTTTCGTAGTATTTTTATTGCTTTACGTCTTGCGAAAGGACGACAATGCATGTTAAAATTCGAAAAATGAGTTTGTTAAATTGTTGAAACCCAGAATAAACTACAAGTCCAAAATAAACATTCGCTTAGACACTTTTTTATGTTTAATTTTTTTATGTAGTTATTTTGATAATGTACTAGAATTAAAATTACATTAAAAATTAGAATCCAAAATTATTTTAACAACTTTAAACAAGTTTATATTTATATAGCTGCCATAATGGTCTACAAAAAACATAAAAAATACTTTTAAATAAATTATTCTTATTTAAAACTTTTAATTTTCCTAGAATATTTTGTAACTTAATGATCAGCGCAGGCGACGGATATGTACATAACTTAAGGCATCGCAAATATGGTGACATGCTATTCTAGAGGCTTTGTTGAAATGCCTGAAGTGCCTGTAACAACACCGGTAACCATAATCTTAAAACCGGAACACGACAAAGTTGTTTGACGGTAGTAATAGATATGGCGGTAGTACTTCCCCGGGCGAGCTCGTTCACTAAGAACTCTACTACTCTTCCGTGTTTTTTTTTCTTGAATTTTGAAATTCGAATGCTATAAGCAAAAATTTATATCATTAATTCGTTAGAAAAAAAATGGAGCATTTAAAAAATTTACTGAAACTGTTAACAATCATTATCAGCCAGATAATATTTTAAACCGCGCACCTAGGGTTGGATATATCATCTTTATTGGAAGTCGTTAAGAATTCAAAAAACCAACCACTAAAAAAGGGTAAAATAAACTACTAAATAACTTTTCTTTCGGAAGTCGGTGGTTTTTTTTTTTCATTGTCTTTTTTGCCACCGACTTCCGAAAGTAAAGTTATTTAGTAGTTTATTTTACCCTTTTTTAGTGGTTGGTTTTGAAGGCGGTTACATTTTTTTTTGAAAAAGCTTTTATTTTACTCTTTTTAGTTTAAATATTCAACCCAAATTTTTGTCAAATAGGTACATAATTTTCTTACATGTGCACTAGAATTTTGTAATCCGTAGCACCGGTAATAACATCGCTCATGTACAACATTAGCTAATAAAAGTAATCAATCAATCAATCAATCCCAATCTCAAAAACTACTGAACCGATTTTGATGAAAATTGCAGTGTTCCCTCAGTTGAACGATACCTAGTATAACAAAAAATCTATAACAGAATGACTTAAATCGGACTTGTAGTTCCGGAGATAAGCGTACACAAACTAAATCAGTCGATGCCTACTCCTTACTGTTAAGGAGTTGTACCTTCCATCATCAGCTCAGCTACATGAGATTATGATTACCATATGCAAATACTTAAATTACTTCATAATAGTTGCGAAAAACTATATGTGGGCCTATAAAATTTGAGGGTTGCCCTCGTTTTCTCCATGATCTAATCATCAGATCTTGACTTGGTGAATATGGGACCACTCCGGAAGCATCTCCTTTCGAACAAAAAAAGAATTTTGAAAATCGGTCCACAATCGCCGGAGAAATCGCATAACAAACACACAAAAAAAAAAAAAAACATACCGTCGAATTGATAACCTCCTTCTTTTTGAAGTCGGTTAATGAAGTCGGTTAAAAAAGAAGGAGATTCTCAATTCGACTGTATTTTTTTTAAATGTTTGTTACTCCATAACTTTCGATTGGGCGAACCGATTTTGATGACTATTTATTTTTTGTTGGATGTTCATTTGGTCCCATTAAAATTTCATCTACTTTGGTTTAGTAATTTTGATTTTATGAGCATTTTCTCTTTTCTGTTCTTGGACGATGTTGTTACCGTTACTCCGGATTACAAAATTTTAAAGCACGTTTAAAAAAAATTGGTATTTGGCAAGAATTTGGGTGATTAAACTATTAAACTACTATAACTATTTAAACTAAATAGGGTTAAATTAAAAAAAAAAAACATTACCGCATAAGCCTGACTACGTAGGTAATAAAAAAAAAAACAAAGTCCCCGACTTCCAAAAGAAAAGTATATAATACACTTTTTTTGTATCGGTTGTTGAAGGCGGATAGCTTTTTAAATTTTTTTTAGTTCTAATAGGCATTTTTTTATCCTTCCAAAAATTTGAAATCTGTGTTCGAGTACCTTTTTTAGTAATCGTACCTATATTAATAACGAAACAAGTGGTATCAAATGATTTATAAAAGGTGCAATACTCGGTTATGGAGATAAAGTTGAAAATGTATTAGTGACTGCTGAGCGATAACGATATTGTCGTCTGTTTTCGTCTGCTGTTTGTCTATAGGACCCTACCTCAAAGAGTTAGTTATCGCTTACGGCCACACAGTGACGGTTTCGAATAAATTATCATTTATCAATAGATAAAATATAAATCATGATAATATCTTAATATATATAAATCTCGTGTCACAATGTTTGTCCTCAATGGACTCCTATACCACTTAACCGATTATAATATAATTCGCACACCATGTGCAGTTCGATCCAACTTGAGAGATAGGATAGTTTAAATCTCAAATTTTAGACCGGGTCCTCCACCCGTACGAAGCCGGGACGGGCCGCTAGTATTGATATAAAATATACAGTTAAAAGCGCAGTTTTTCCCCTTAAACCCTGTTAATAGGCTGTTGACAGTTCTAACAATAACTAAAATTTAAAAAAACTGAAATAAAATTAAACCTGAACATTCCGGTCTAGATTTTTTAAAACGTCTAACAGCGTTGAGCCAAACATTCAAAATAAAACAGCGAACTGAAAGTTAGGATTTATAAATACCTATGTGGTGTTACTAAAAAGGACTACAGGGCAAAAAGTTCCGGGGTCACGGTAATTCGTTAGTTCCGCGACCATAGATCTAAACCTAAGGATATTTTTATGCCTTCATTCGCTACAATGGTTCCGGTCTTTGACCAAAATACCAGAAATTATTTTGTTTTAGTGTCCTATAGACTACGCGTGGGTAAACAAAAATTATGTTATTCATTTTATAGAAGTAACATGTTACTGCCGTTCTTTTGAAAATATTTGAAACCATAATCAGCCAAACAATATTCCAACTGCTGGACCGCAGGTCTCCATCCTCCACTCCTCCCTCCCTCCCGAATAAAAAGGTGGTAAATGAGAAACAGATAACTAGACTAGTGATTTTAAGTTGAATAATTTTTATACTAATCAATTTGTGATCCTAAACGTTTTGTCAAATAAAATATGAATCAGAGCAAATTATTTATGAAAACAATGTGATATTAATTAATACTTCTAATATTTACAACTACTTATTTGTGATGAATTATGACTTGACAACGTTTTATGCATTATACTAGCTACCCACCTTATAGGCAAGTAGGTTTGGTACACCTCTAATTATACCAATTTTCCTATCTAAGCAAACCGAAAAATTATATTTTATTATGTTCGTCTGTCTGCCACACGTAACATATTCTAAAACGTTTGACGTCATAAGTTACGAAGCGATAATTGAGACACTACTCTATAAACGTATGTATATTAAACGATTTTGTAAAACGAAAAGTCACGATAATACAGGGTGTAAGGGACATCGACGCACAAACCGTTACCATGGGTCCAGGACATGACTCTGGAGCCCCGTGTTGGAATTTTTCTACGGGATTTTCCTTTTTTTTGAGTTTATTTTACTTTAAACTGTCCATAATCGTTATTATTACCGAACCAAATGAGATTAATAAAGAAAAGTAATTAATTGCTACTTTCACTAAAAGTACCAATGTAAATAAAACTAGAAATGGTGTCTTCTCAGTTGTCTACAAAAATGTTCAAATGCAAGGTCATTGTATACCGAAATACTGTGTCCTGTACGGTAGTACCTAATGCGCTGCTCACTATAAGAATAAATATCAAGTATTAAAAAAGGGTCTAGGACACGATATTCTGGTCTCTGAGTTTTGGAATTTTTTGTTTGTGCGTTTGAATAGTTTGTATTCGTTTGTGCGTCGATGTCCCTTACACCCTGTATGTTGCAAACTATAGTCAAAATGAATGCCTGTTTTGAGGATGGTAATATCCATTGTATGAATGTACAAACGCCAGCACATCAACCTACATAAATCTATGAAATTTCTTTAATAGATTTTCAGCCTTATCACAATAGTGGAAGGTTAATGTTCTATTGGTAAAATTTGACAGATTAGAGAAGATTGACCTGCTGGTGACTGCACCTACTTGTAGATAATAAACGAACTTACTAGAAGTTAAACGAAAGGAATGCCCGGACGATTCTTTAAAGGTTCCTAAAATTTTTACTTACTATAATTTAGACTATATTTACAATCTCACCACGGGTTTATTACTCGCACTCGATTATGATGGTACTTTTTCTCTAACTAAGATTCTAATAATATGTGCACACTATGATTTAAGCGCCTGACGCCTGTAAACAATATTGAGTTTAGTGACTTTAAGTCAAATTTAATATCATCGCTAATAGAGTACATAATTACGCTCACAGCCTTTAGGCTTAATAAGCTCCCTTTGGGCTACGCACTGCAAAAGGCAGCGCACACTTTGCATTCGTTTCACACGAACATCCACGAAAAAACCCGATCGTTCAAGCACCATGAGAATGTTCACACTAGACTGCTCGCATTTAGATTGACGTGACGTCGTAAAGTGGTAATACTCCGATAGTACTTAAGGGCGCGTATTATGAAAGTTTTCAACTTCACAAATTGTTATCAAATATTAAAAACACAAGTTTTAATTAACTTAGCAATGTTACTGTAAAAAATTAGGGAATGCAATAATTAAGTTTTCGATGTAAAAAAAGTATTTGGAAAATTTTCCAATGCTTTTTTAGACCCGAAACGGTTACAACATCAAATTCAGTGTTTTAATTGCATAATATTTGACAGCTATTTGCGATGTTGCTAACTTTCTGGTGACGCGCCCTTAAATGGTCAGGAGCATTCACGCGTTTTCGCACACACTTGTATGTCCGAATTTAATACGAAAACCCATGCAAAGTGAACGTGTCTTAAAAATAGAAGCTGGATAATTTACACAAATCGAAAATAAGTGTTATTTGCATAGCAGCACGCGTAGCATGGCGCTGTAGAAACGGGTTTTGTCGACGGGAGAATCGACAAAATGACATAACGTAATAGATTTTGATCGGTTTAAGCATAGAAGAAGAGAGCAATGTTTAAAATATAGAAAAAATATGTTTCTATTCTTTAATTGTGTAAGAATAGTGTCATATTTGTGCAAAAAATAAGTCGATTTACATAGAAATAACGATGAAATAACTTTGTCTTTTCTTAGTAGAATAGAGATAAAATCGCCATGCTACGCGTGCTGAACACTCCAATCTATGTCCGTCTGTCTGTCACACGCAATGCAATGCATGACTGTGTCATTATCATCTACCTAGCTATTTTCAACTTTGTTGGGGTCGATTTCCAGTCTCACTGGATGCAGATAAATAAGTATTTAATACTTTTGTTTGTTATTAAGTGTTCATTTAAGCGTCTGACGCCTGTTTCATTAAGCTAAGTAATTTTAGTGAACTAGTGCCTAATTTAGCAGGTACATTCTCAGAGCCTTATTACGACCATTAGGCTGAAGTCAAACGAGCGTAATTTTAGTCACAGAATTTCGGTCGCGTTCATAGAAAAAGTCTTTTGTTTCTACGTCGCGAAAGACGTTTTCTATGAAAGCGACCGAAATTCTGCTACGCTTGACTAAAAAATTATGCTCATTTAGCCTCACTCTTCAGATCCTTTTGGGCTATGCGCTGCAAGAGTATTAGACTAATAATTGAAATTGCTAAAAGAATAATTGTTTTTTTTTTGTTTTTATGGAATTTAGAAGTTTTTTTCTACTTTTTCATGCACTTTTTATATTTTTTATAAGTTTTCATTTAAGTTTTTTTTTTATTTGAAAGTAGGTATTCTATTTTTTACATTCTACAAACTACATTGAACTGAAAACCTATTTGTATTGATACTATACATATGTGTTATAATAATATTTACATGCTATGATTTAAGCGTCTGTTACTTCTTACCAATATATTATTTAAAAAACCTAATTTTCATAAATGTTTAATAAGCTATTTTTGGGCTACGCACTGCAAAAGGTTGCGCCCACTTTGCATTCGCAAAGCAAATTTCGCACGCAAACCTCGGAATTTTCCCGATCTTTCAAGTAAACAGAATCAATAGCTGGGTACTCACTTAGCAGTGTTGCATGTGACGTACCTGATACAGTAACAAGTGAGTACGTAGGCACGAGCCTCCTGCTTACGTACCTACTCACTTGATACTGTATCTGACGTGTTACATGCAACTCTCTGCTAAGTGAGTACCCAGCTAATGATTTCAAAAGTATACGCCCATCAGAACATTTTATCTAAACCTACTTCATACAAGAAAAAAACTAGCGCCATCTATGATAGCTCATACGTACTACGTTCAACTTCGAAATCGTAACCTGAGTTGATTGAGTTGGTTTGGCCCGGAACTTACAGCTGGGGCCATTTTCGTTGTTTGGTTGGGTCTGGCAGAAATTTTGACTGATGGAAAACCTATCGTCTAATGCGATGATTGACACTTGCATGACGAAAATTGTAGGCGATAAAAATTCCATCATTCATAATTGACGGAAATGATTGACCGTCTAATGGCCGCCTAACTCGCATCGCATCGAGAGAGACGAGTTTCTACTTCGATAGTACTTTCTAAACGGTCGGCACATTCGTGAATCTTTGTACACTAACGAAGATTATACGAAAAACCATGCAAAGTGAACGTTACCTAAAAAGTAGAAGCATTAATATTTACAAAAATAAAAAAGAAGAGTTATTTACCTAAACAGTAGCTAAGTGAATATATATATTTACACATACAGTATGTGAAGTGAGACGGATTCTGTGACTACGACTACGACAAAAAAAAACAATTTAAGTAGTTAGAAGCATTTTCTTTTGGTAAAATGATTCACCGGATGGAAATTTTGGTTAACAGTGCGCACATCGCAAATGTGGTGACATGTCTGCTATTCTAGAAGCAAAGCTAGAATGTTTGCTTGCCTGAAACTACAGCAACCATACCCTTCAAACCGGAACACGACAAAGTCATTTTGCGGTAGAAATAGATATGGCGGTAGTACTTTTCCGGGCGAGTTCGTTCAATGAAACCGAAAAATTGTTTTTTTTTTTAATGCTGCCCCGCTCTTTGAATTTCACCTGTGTCGTGGGTACGTTTACAAACATATATCTCACATACACAAATACCCAGACCCGGAACAACTACTTGTAGATCATACAAATATTTGCTCTGTGTGGGAATCGAACCCGCGACACACAATTCAGCGCAGCAGTCCTATTGCTCAGCCACTGAACTAACCGTGCAGTGTTAGCCGTTATTTAAATTAAAACGATTTTTAAATTTGGAATAATAGAATTTGATCTAGACCGCATTTCAACTGCAATCTAACTGCAAATTGCAGTTCAGATGCAGTTTGAATGCAATTTGCAGTTAGATTGCAGTTGAAATGCGGTCCGTCTGTCTAGAGCCATACGTATTATTAATTCACAATTCTGTATTTATTGTATTGAATTTAGTTTTATAGGTTTTTATGAATATATCCAAATTTTAACAAAGATGAATCAGACCACTGTGTTATATCGCATCTGTTATTTTAAAAATATTTATTAAAATTTTTAACAAGGCATTCAATCAGTCAGATAAGACTGAGTATACCTCCCTCCCTCCCTTCACGGTTGATGATAAATTGTTTATGGAACATCACAGTCCCTC
Source organism: Agrotis ipsilon (assembly GCA_028554685.1). Taxonomy (NCBI): domain Eukaryota; kingdom Metazoa; phylum Arthropoda; class Insecta; order Lepidoptera; family Noctuidae; genus Agrotis; species Agrotis ipsilon. Next base: position 13,565,361 of record CM052969.1, on the reverse strand, counting down.
CACCATGTAACGATTACTTATAATGTTTGTAATTGTTAAAAATAAAATGAAAACAGAGGCAGAACTTGCGAGTTTTAAATATCAAATAATTTTGATAGTCAAAACTCGCAAGTTCTGACAACAAGTACCTACGCAAGTAACGAAACCAATCCATTTAATTTTTTTCTGTGTATGTTTATAATTAATGTAACCAAACTATTTAACAGAAAGTTTCTTACAAACTTAAAATGTCATTTACGAATATCTTCCGTGATTAAATACTTGTTTGAGTTCCCGATATTTCGACGCGACTTATTGCAAGCGCCATGATCGCGGGTTGGAACTCAATCAAATATTTAATCACAAAAGATATCCTGTTAGTGACATTTTAAGTTTAGCAAACCGTGATAGTTTAAAAAAGATTCTTACAAGTTGTTTATAATGAATTATTAATAACATACCTAATATTACAAAAAAACAAATATAAAATTTACAGTTATTAAATTTACAGCTACTCATTTGCGAAGAATTATAAATAAGTTCTTTGCATCATTTTTTTAAACTACTTACCTTTGAGGCAAATAGATTTCTAATAATGTATGTTTTATCGAAACAGACAGACAAACCGAAGAAACTTATAAAGAATCAGGGGCCTTAGTCAAACAGCAGACGACAGTAAACGACAATCGTTATCGTTCATCAGTCACCAATACATTTTCAACTTTATACCACAGCGCGTAAAATTGAAAATCTATTAAAAACTGCTGATCGATAACGAATACCAACGAAAACGATCTGTGAACTTCAATAGATTTTCAACTTTACGCTCTGGGGTATAAGTATTGGGATTGTCGTCTACTATCGTCTGCTGTTTGACTAAGGCCTCAGTTCAGTAAATGTCTGTCTGTTACAAGCAACGTTCTCGAAAACGTTTGACATAATAAGTTCAAAGTGATATGTGAGCTTATTGTCTTCGAAAATTTAAATTTATTTACAATACTTAATAAAAACGTAAACTAATAAATCGGTTTTTGCGAGTTATTTTGCTTACTTAACTTAATATCAAAATAATATGTTGCAAACTAAAGTCGAAATTACTAGTCTGTTTAAGATTACTATTCCACTATTCCATATTTGTAAGTTTAATTTGTAATTTTCAGGTTTTTTAATATTTTTTTGTTTTTTTTTTAGTTTTCGATATTTTTTAGTTATGTTAATGTTTACATTGTTATAGTCAACCGTGACTATACTAAGACATATTAAATGAAAAACTATTTACACTGCATGAGATCTAAAGTCAATTATATTATACAGGGTCAAAACGAAATCATGGGCAATATTTTAATTTAAGGCTCTACTCACGATGCTGATTGCATTACGGCTAGTAAATCGCAAATCAAAATTTTATTAATGCAATTATGGACACCTTTAACAATGTAGTATGTCACATTGCAAAGGCTTATTATTGCAAATACTACACTAAAAGTAATAAAAAAAATCATAAGCCCCAAAAAATCCTAAAGTATCAAAATGTTAAAGCGCAGTAAACCGCGCGTGGAAAGAAAGTAAACAAACATCAAATAATAATAAGCGAAGATACTTGCATTTACAATGTTTTTGAGTTCCGTAATACGAATTAGTATCGATATTAATGCCCGAGTTTAAAATATTGCTCATTAAATAAAATTTCACTCTGTAGTTATATTTTAGTAGTTGGACCTATCTCTAAGCGCTATCGGCGACTTTTAAGTTTTTCCTGGTATTGGTGAAAAGGGACAATAAACCTAACCTAAGGTCTAATATTAACAACTAACCTAATAATTTTGGACCTGCCCTTTAGTGAGTTTGGCTTTCTATATGTACATTATACCTATCCTACCGTCTTACACCTTAGGACATTTTCTTAATCCCACCTGTATGTATACATTACATATTCTACGGTTAAACTACTATTTACATTCTAAGATTTAAGCGTCTCACGCCCACTTTCTTATATTGACTTTGTGACTTTAAGTCAACTTTAATATCATCGCTAATAGAGTACATAATTACGCTCACAGCCTTTAGGCTTAATAAGCTCCCTTTGGGCTACGCACTGCAAAAGGCAGCGCTCACTTTGCATTCGTTTCACACGACAAAACAAAACATCCACACACACGACGAACATCCACGAAAAAACCCGATCGCTCAAGCACCACGAGAATGTTCATACTTGATCTTCTCGCATTCGGCAGCATTCACACTCGTATTACGAAAACGCATGTAAAGTGAACGTGACCTAAAAAGTAAAAGCAGATATATGTATAATGTTACCGGCCTAACCCGATTTTAGGACAAATTAGATTGGCCTAAGCTAAACTAGTTCTTTGCGTGCTCGGGACGTGGTGGCACGCCAACTCTGACAATTTAGGTTAGAAGACGCTTCGTGTTTATTTTTTTAAACCACTCAGGAGTAGAAGCCCCGCGGAGCGGGGCTCCGTCGAACTGCTTCCTGTGAAGGAAGAACTAGTTTAGCCTAGGCCAAACTAGTTTGCCCCAAAATCGGGTTTGGCCGGTAACAAATACATAATAAAAAATGGGTTTTATTTACATGGCCGCACCTGTAGGTGGTGAGATGTCTTCTAATATGAAATATTATATTTTTAGTCTAAAAGTTAATTTTAGTTACAATGATGTAGCTAAATAAATGGTCTTGATCAATGAAAAGTTGGCAACTCAACCGATGGATTTGTGAAAAACTGAAGGCATCAAAATTGCGGTGAGATGCTTTTTCAGGTGCAGTGTTGAAATGCCTCAAGTGCCTGTAACAACACCGGCAACCATACCCTTCAATCCGGAACACGACAAAAGTCGTTTGGCGGTAGAAATAGATATGGCGGTAGTACTTCCCCGGGCGAGCTCGTTCACTAAGAACTCTACTACGACTTCATTGAAAGTTTTTTTTTTTTTTTTTTTTTTTAATTTATTTATCGAGGGTTTTATTTTTACAAATTATATCACCCTCATCATAGCCACAATACAAAATGAAACAGAAATTAAACTTAACATTAAAGTTCTCAATAATTATAATATTCCATTAACTACTTATCCCTACGCCTGATTCCCAAATTAGCGAGCTTGTATAGCATCCTGGCAGCATCCGAAAGGGGAGATGCAAGGACGCTATTACATTCTCCGATCTCATAAAATTTCTGAAGTAAATACGCTAGTTCTCTGCGCTCTGCTTCGTTCCGGACACATTCCATAATTAAATGGTAAACATCCTCAACAGTGTTACACTCAGTGCAGTTGGGTGATTCCACTTTACCCATTAAAAAGGCGAATTTATTTAGGGGAATGTGTCCAGATCGAAGTCTAAAAGCGGTTATGGTGGTTTGTCTTCCCATGTTGGCGTTGTCTATCCACGGACGCTTGAGGATAGTTGGCTGTATTGTGGCGTACCATATGCCTTTGTTCCGACTTCGTTCATCAAAGTACTCTTGCCAAATGTCTGTACATTTTAATTTAATATTATAGTTATGTTCTGAATAATATGGTTCACACGCATAGGATTCTCCCTCACTAGAAGCATCCTTGGCCAACTGGTCCACAACCTCGTTACCTACAATGCCGACATGGGAGGGCACCCATTGTAGTATAACATTTTTGTTATTTGCTTTGTGTGTATTAATACTTTTCATAACATCGTATGCAATAGGTATTCCTCGCTTAGGTGTAGTACAGCGATTTATCAACTGTAAAGCACTACGGGAATCAGTAGCTATCAGAAATTTGGAATAAGCTATGGAATTTATATGTGATAAAGCCTTTAAAATTGCTATAAGCTCAGCATGCATAATTGAAATCTTGGACGTAATTTTGAATTTCATGGATTCATTAGTGACCGAGTCGAAGAAAGCGGCACCAGTGCCCTCACTTGAGATCGATGCATCAGTGTATATAATATAATAATCGCCGTACTGCGTATTTAAATACTTCTCACAAATATATTTTAAATAACAGGGTTCATAGTCTTTTTTAGCCTGGTTAATTCCATCTACGAGTATATCAGTTTTGACATTCTTTTCCAAATCCACATTGCCGACCCAAGTAGATAGGCTAAACATTTCTAAACCTTCGCTGGAATAAACATTTTCATTGTTGAGAGATTCATTAATTTTGACTAGTGTTGGTTTCTTCTTCAATCTCCAATATTGATATTGACATTGCGCCGAAAGATTTTCTAGAATGGCAATAGTATTATTATTTTTAAAAGATTTACATTTTAACCAAAACTTACTACCTAAATATTGCCGGCGAACGTGAAGAGGCACGATACATAATTCGTTTTCCATTATGTGTATTGGAGTACTTTTAATAAAGCCGCCTATGATCCGAAGACAGATATTTTGAAGCCGTTCCAATTTCAACAGATTGCTTTGACTGCCACTACCGTACAGAAAGCTTCCATAATCTAATCTACTTCTAACGGTAGCCATGTAAAGACGTCTCAGATGTACGGGGTGTACTCCCCACCCTGAACCTGCAAGCATTTTAAATATATTTATAAATTTTGATATTTTTCCGGATATTTCATTTATATGTTTACGCCAATTGAGTCTAAAATCAAGCCAAAGCCCTAGGTATTTATAATTATCAACAACTTCTAACGGAGACTCATTTACGTGTAAATGGACAGTTTCTCTTTTATATCCTCTTTTGAAAATGCATACTTTGCTTTTAGAGGGGGAAATATCAAGACCCAGGCCCGCGATTATATTGTTAAATTTGTCTAATGCCGTTTGCAACCTCAGGGACCCTACGTAGCAACTATGAGATACAGTGTATAAAACGAAATCATCAGCGTATTGAGCTACCTGCACGTCATTTATGGATTTACAAATAGGTACAGTAGCGATGTTAAATAATAGGGGGGATAATGGGTCACCCTGGGCCAGACCACGTCCAGTTTTTCTGCTAATTGATATTTCATCTACACAGATGTTTAGTTGTCTTTCTTTAAGGAAAATTCCACAGGTAGTTGCAAATTTTTGGGCTGAAATGTAATTTATTATTCATGTATTGGAGTAAAGGGACAATTTCTATATTATTATAGGCGTTTTCAATGTCAATAAAACACCCTATAGTATAATGGTTATCTGCGAATCCTGTCTGAATATTAGATACTAAATTGGAAAGGCTATCTAAACTAGACCGACATTTTCGGAATCCTACCGTATTTTCAGAAAAAAAATTGTTGTTTTCTACGTACCATTCCATTCTGTTGAGTAATATGTAATGAAAAGTTTTACACAAACAAGACATCATTGAGATAGGGCGAAGTTTGATAGATTCTGAAGGATTTGTGGTATGTTTAGGAATCGGTACGATCCTTATTTGACGCCATTGTTTGGGAACAAATCCAGAGCGAAAGAACTTATTATATAATAACAGTAACGCATCAATCGCATTGTTTGGAAGGTGTTGTACCATACTATATGAAATTTTGTCATTACCGGGAGTGCTAGTTTTAGTTTTTATAGATTTTAATAGTTCACATTTAGAAATAGGTGTATCTAGTTTTAGGTTATGAGAGCTAAATGTTTGGGGAGGAGAGTCTACTGAGTCAGGAGTAAGAGATGTTATAGAAGATTTTCAACGTTTGTTTTGTCCAAAGTGTATCGAGACGTGTTACAGCCTTTTAACCATCGCAATTTATGCCACATTTCAGCTGAGGTAGTTTGTTGATCTACTGAGGAACAATAGTTACGATATGAAGAACGTCTAGCTTCAGCTATAAGTTTCTTTGATTGACTTATTTTGGCTTTCAGAATATCATAATTATCAGGATTCGGATTACGACGGAAGTTCACCAAAGCGAGTCGGCGCTCTGCTACTGATTTAGATAAATTTGGGTTCCAGTAAGGTTTAGGTTTAAATTTTGAAGCAGGTCCCGTATATGATCGATAATATGGGATATTTTTGTCAGCAGCTGTATTTAAATATTTTTCGAATAAGTCGTACATACTCTGCAAATCTTCTGACGGAATAAAATTATTAAACTGACTCTGTAAGTCGTGAGTGTACGAGTCCCAGTTAGCCGCTTTAAAATTCCGAGTTAGATGGGGCTGTCTGAAGTCGTAATTTGAGTTAAATTTAATTTTAATAATAAGGTGATCGCTGCCTAGCGATTCATTTAATACGTGCCAATCTGCTGTCACCGCGATATCTGATGATGCTAAAGATAAGTCAGGCGCGGATTTTTGAATAAGGTTATTTACAAGTTTAATGCGCGTCGGGCTACCATCATTTAATGTAACAAAATTATTGTCTGAAAGCGAGTCAAATATTTGAAGGCCACGTAAATCCGTTTTATAGGACCATATACTGTGATGTCCGTTGAAGTCCCCGAGCACTAATGATTTAATATTATTTTGAGTCAACAAAAAATCCCAATCACTAATAGAGGTTGACATTGATGGTGGACAATAAACTGCGATAATATATTGAACGTCCGAACAGTTAAATAATTGAATTTTGAGTGCCTGAATTCTTGTGTTCTGACATATTACAGAGGTACTACATGATTTTATTGAATTATGAACGATTAATGCTACACCCCCATAGCCATCTGATCGGTCGTTGCGATAAATATTGTACCCTTTAATTTTAAGCTCGCTCTCAGGATCTAACCATGTCTCAGATAGGACGGCAATGTGGATTTTTTCATGTGTTAGTAGGTTTTCAAAATTTACGAGTTTCGGTCTAAGACTTTGGCAGTTCCACTGTATGATATTGAAATTATAAATTCGAGATTGCTTACCCATTAAAACCAATAATATACTCGGATATTCCCTTAAGTATTGGCCACTGTGACATATATTCAACAACAAATAGAATTAACCAGTCTGTACATAGCTTAAAACATTTTTGTAACTTTATTAAAAAAGAATCTTTCTTAGAATAAATTACTTGTTTTATCTTATTTACGAGTTCTTCTATTGTAACTTCATCAAGGTTTGATTGTTGTGGCGGCGGTCTAGTCTCGGATTCTACATTAAACTCAGAAACTATGGACTCTCTGTCAGATTCTAAAAGTCCCCAATTTTTAGATCTATGTTTCTTGATTTTTCGGATCGGTTTTCCTCTAGAGATAGTCTTACTAGTGTTGTTTACGTGTTGTTCCTGGAGTGGTGTACCCCTCACAGCGCTTGCATAGTCAGGTGTAGCCTTTGATGTTTGTGGCGTATGAATGAGTTTGTTTGTATCGAAGAGCGACGACTGCGGCTGTGAGCGTATAGGTTGGGCAGCGGGTGGGGAATTGCGAGGAGAATCTGACGTCGGGTACATTTTCAACGCTTTATTATAGGTGCAATTAAAGTCCGCCATAATAAGACGTAGTTTCTTTTCTTTTTGATAGGTTTCACAGTCTTTAGATAGTGCTGTGTGTTCTCCCGAGCAATTAGGACATTTTAATTTGTCTGTTTCACACGTGGAGTGCTCGCCACTGCATTTTAAGCAGACTACTTTGGAGCGTGTACATTTTTTAACTGTGTGACCCAGACGCCAGCAGCGGGTGCACTGTGTAACCGGAAATACATATTTCTCAACTTTAATTTGAAGACTTTCCACAATAACGTGTGCTGGTAAGAATGCTCCCTCAAAGCACAATCGAACCGTCTCACTTGGTACCCATTCACCCTTGTCGTCTCGTCGATTGAGACGTTTCGCAGAAACTAGCTCGGCAGGTGGTGGACACAAAACAAGTTCTGATATTCGTTCCTCACTGAGGTCAATATCGACATTTTTAATTAACCCATAAGAGAAACTAACTTCCATAGGTTTATACATCCTCCACCCCATCGATTTAAATTTTTCACATGTGATAAATTTCTCTGCCACTAGTGCATTACTGAATTCAATTCTGAGCCTGTAGGGATTAATGTATTTTGTTTTTATATTATCGTTGAGACCATTTTCTTTCAATAATTGTGCTAAGGCAAATTGTTTAGGGAGCTTTTCTGAACATGATACGTAAATCAGTGTTTTATCATTTTCGTTCCTATACTTTTTTCCAATCGGTCGCACCATTGACCATTCGGCGTCATCTTCCTCTCTCATTCGTTTCTTGTTTGGGTCTAAATTTGATTGGGAATCTTTTGATTGTGGTTCTACATAAGTTGGTTGTGTGGTTTGTAGCTCCATTACGTCCACTAAATCCTGGTCGCAATCATTTGTATTGAAAACGCGTTCCTCCTCACTATCAGACATCGAATAAAAGGTGAATCATTCGTTGCCTCTTATCATTAATGCGCAAGCGCGCGACACGGCCGCGCGGGCCACGCGGTTGTCGAGGTATGCGCGTCGAGAGATCACAAGAACACGGTACGGTAAACAAACGCGAGCGCTCCGTACGAGCGTAGCCCCGACACTGACTTCATTGAAAGTTGAAATGAGAATTTGAATGGCCAACAGTTACTTGTTTGGGGTCTGACTGCTTGTGTAAACGAATGTATTGTGCAAGAGAAATCATGTCAAAACCATAATTATATGTTTTCATTTTATTTTATAATTTCCTCAAACTCGTGTTGCAAAAATTCCTATTGTGGACCTGTTTCGTGATAAACTACTAAGCAAGTAGGTATTAGTGCGTTTAAATCAGAAAGAATTGATTTTTAAGGTTATTCTAATACATTTTTACTGATCGGAATACACTTTGGGTGGCCTAGATAAATTTAGTTACATACTAAGTTTCTACTTAAAAACCAATCATTTCTATTTACACGAAATTTTTGTAACCGATCCGTTTAGAAATTAGAGTCCAGAATCATTTATCTAAATGAAGCTATGATGCTTGTTTTAATGTGGTAATGTAATTTATCTATAATATTTATGTATTTAGAAATATATAAGTATGTTTATCAGTAGTCAACAAGCTCACAAGCTCTGCTTGCTTAGCGTTGGACTAGATAGCGTTGTGTGATAGTTGTGGTATATTATTATTATTAATGGTACGTAGCTATTGTAATTTTGTTTTAATTTTGAATCAGGAGTAAGGATTATTTAAATGAATGTGGACCTAATTGTTTTTGAATGTCTGAAAAAAAATATTTTCTAATGTATATAAAAAATTACTTTCTTACATTCTTATATGGTGGGTAATAACTCAAATACTCGTAGATTGCATGTACCAACTATCGTAAATAGGACTGATTTTTCATTTGTTCTATATTTTTATTACGTGTTAAATCAAATTGTGCCGCTTCTGACCTTTCTCGACGAATTATTTTATTAACTGTAATTTATTTTTATCTATCTACTATTTTTTTGGCATTTTCCTATTTTATTTTTCTATTTTTTTTGAGTCATCCTTTTTTTACCATCTTTTTATTTAAAAATCTAGTGATTACATTCTAATAATTTAACTACTTAATTATAAATTGTAATTGACTGTAGCCGTTCTATTTATAATGTTCAACATCAACACTTTAAAGTTAAAACAAACGCGCTAAATTGGAGCCGAGAAATTTAAATCCATTTACTAAATTTAAATTTGATTTAACAATATTATTTTTTTTGTCTCTTTTTGTATTTTTGTTTATTATATTGTAATTAGTTTAAGCCATTCTATTTATTATTTAGTTGAAATTAATTAATAAGTACTAAATTGGAATTTTATGTAACCTTAATATTTTATTGACCTAAACAGTTTTATTTAATATTTGAAATTAATTAAATGACGAGTTATATTTTTTTTATTTCATTTTTTTTTGTTTGTCTACCTATTATAATTAACTTTAATAAAATTATTTGACTTATTATGTATTTTGTATGTAATTCTGATATATGACTAAGGTCGTACCTGATTGAAAAAAAAAATATTTTTTTTGCTTTTTTATGTTTTGTTTTACTTACCTACCTAATATTGTAAATTATATTTATTAATTGTATAATATATTATAATAATTAGCTATTTACATTTATTTTTTTTTTTCTTTTTTATGTTTTGTTTTACTTACCTACCTAATATTGTAAATTATATTTATTAATTGTATAATATATTATAATAATTAGCTATTTACATTTAAATTATTCTATACCAAAAAAATATATCCCTTGAATGACTAAATTAGACTATATTTTTTTTGTTTTATCCTTTTTTTTGTTGCGAACATAAACACATTCTTTTTATTGTCCCTAAGCTGTTCTATTTTGAATAAAATAAAATAAAAAAGGCAAAATCTACGTTGAAAGTAAGAAAATGTAATGTAATGTAATGTACACTACTGCACATCAAGAAATTCCATTGTAATGGTTTTCTTGCGTACCTACTTTTACCAGCATCACATTTCAGCTTGGAGACCTGTATCGATCCGAGCCTCGTTATTTTTTTATCTTAAGATTAGATGATGAGATACTTAAAATGGGATTGTTGAAAGTTCGCCACAAAATTAATTAACCACAAAATAAAATATTCTGTTCTCCTAGTACTTTCTGTAAAAATTCCAAATATGTCCTCGTTATCGGTAGTTTTGAGCTGGATTTTATTATTTAATTGTTCTGCTATCCTTGCGGAAAAAGAAATAAGGCGAATTTACAATAAAAAAAAACGAAAACCTTTGGCTAATTTACACATACTTTTTTTTCGTGTGGAATTTATTTTGTGGCGAACTTACAACTACCCCAAAAGTGCACCTTTTTCCATGAACCTTAGGGCCGCGTTTCCATTATACAAGTTACTTGTATGCAAGTTGCAACTTGCCTAATGGAAATGCACCTTAAATATTGAACGGAAAGTTGATAGAATTATTTAACTACATGATTATGTACATGAATATATCTCTATTTATATTAAATTTACTGGACAACATGGACTAATGGTTACCTCCCCCCCTATACGATTATACTAGGGACAAACTTAAATGACGCTAAAATAGACTTAATCTAAACTCTAATCCAACTTTAAAGCTCTTTTCCTTCCCATTTTTAAAATATCGCGAAATCATAATTTAGGCTAAAAACTACAATAAAAAAAAAAAGATTTTTACACATTCGCGTGCACAACTAATCCCTAAATGTATTTAACGCCTATAATTTTTTAATGGTCGTGCTATCTCTGTCATCGCCAAAAGATAGACAGAAACAGCTTTCTATTTTTGTGTGTAAGAGTCATTTTAGGATTAGCGTTTTAAATGATTTTGTTATCGGCTAATAAGCTTACATGCTCGCCACATTTGACGTTTCGAAAAACTGAACGAGCGTACACGCGCTTAAATATTATAGCGTGTACAATCGAACGGTACTTACGATTCGTGTTTATACGAGCCTATAAACAAATCAACCCTTGTATGAGCGCGCGAGTGGTAATTTACGCGCGTATCCGTCACTGGACGCGCGTACGAACATCACGCGTTAGAAATACAGTAACTAAAATGGTTCTCAAAATTTAGTATTAACATAATTATTTCAGGATTAATGGTGCAAGCGAACCCTATGCTAAAGGTTGAAAATTCTATTGGGAAAAGAGTAGAGTTAAGTAAGAGTAAAAAGGAGACCGATTTTTCTTTAAAACTGGAGAAAAAATGAAACAAAAGAGATGAAACGAACAAAATGTTGTATGGCAATCGCAGTAGAGTTGTTAATACCACCACTGACCTGACATCTACACTGATTATTATTAAGTAGTATTGAAAAAAAACTTGATTGCTGAAATTTTGAGCTCCAAAGCTTGTACTTTTATCAAAACTACTAGCATTTTAAGTTATAAGAATATAACATAATTGGTTTGTTGTGATGGCTTGTTTAACTCAGAGGACGCTGCTGCCCATCCTCTGTTGTATCCCTTAGTCGCCTCTTACGACACCCATGGGAAGATATGGGGTGGTGCTATTCTTTGTGTCCGGACACCACACGGAAAAAAATCAAATAACTTTAATAGGACAGTTTAGAAAGACACTTTTGAATTGTCAGAAGAGAAATATAAGAACATTACAAAAATGTGATAAAATATGATGATTGAGAAAGAAATTTCATTTATCCTAACCTACCTTTTGTCTCCCTGTACATTCAGCGTTACTAAGTGAAGTGATTTTACAACTCGAATAAGTTGTCAGATTTCTCCGACATAAGACCAGAAGAATGAACGTAGACAAGACGAAAGGAGTATGTAAAGATCGTAGCAGATGGCGTAGTATAAATAATTGCTGTTCTTTAGTTTGAAAAACCTCAAGCTTAAAAATAATTTACCGAAATCCGAAACGCGACAATGAAACGTCTATTTAACGCTTTGGTAGCCATAGACTGTCGACGTTTAATGAAGACTAAGGTGACTGTAGCAAACGTTGGCTATCCGGTTTTTGTATGTAGGTTACATTATGGACATTAGACATTACTTAATACATAATTATGTACAATCTAATTTGACACCTGTAATTAAATACACAAAAACCATAGTCGTATATTCCACGATAACAGATTTCCGACTGATTTGGATTGTTAGCTAAAGAAGATGACAAAAGTTGGAGTCCTTAAGAAACTTTTGGAACGACATTCATTGCACCACAAGATTGGCAATGTAGATAACAAAATAGTCATTTAAGAACGTTATTTAAGACTTAAAATTGAATACAAAGAATCTTTACTGAGAGTATTTAAATACCTCCGAGAACAATGTGGAGTTGAGCGACTGTTCTTCAATCTTGAGGGATGAACTCCAGTCTACGAGTGACCAGCGATGCAGTTTCGTGGATGTTGTGAATACCTAGAAATACATTAAGTTTACTTTGTGTCTGTATTTTAAAGAATAAGGCCCGGTATCCACCAAAGCTGAAAGGAGATTTGTTTGAATAACCAATCAGATGTTCACATCTCCTCTCCGCTTAGCTTCAGATGACATCTGATTGGTTATTGAAACACATCTCCTCTCCTCTCCGCTTTGGTGGATACCGGGCCAGAGGTCGTAGTCGAGGGACTTTAATCTGTATCACGACGGATTCGAACCTTGCCGCGAAGTAAATCACCCAGACTTTTTTTTTAGTATGCCAGAGTAGAGCACTGTAACAAAAATGTCCTGCTGTAAATACGTACCTCATGACAAAGGAGTCAGATATCATTCCACATGCGGAATTTTCTTCGTTTCCACACCATTCCATTTTATTTCTGCGTCATTTCTTTAAAGCTTTTTAGTGAAAAATTCTTTTCAAGATTGTCTTCAAATTGGTTTATTCATGATGTAGTAGAAGTTATGGCGTATATTGAAGGGACCTAAAAATGTTGTTATTTTGTATTCATCCTCTTAAAGCATTAGGTATTTTCGATAGATGTTTTATTATGTCAGCCAGATAATTAATCGAGAAAAAATGGAGAATCTAAGGTGGATATGGATAGGAACTGTTTAATACGTACCTTCTCAGTAAAGAGAGTAATTTTATTATCAGCATCTGGACAACTAGCCATGGAGTAAACGTCTTGGATAGCAAATTTCGTCGCAAATATAATATCAGCAAAATATATTCTTAAATTCTATATTTTATTGCGGGCATCGGTTATCATACTCAGCTTTTCAAATCTTTGTCATCGATTTTTTCATCAAAGTGGCTTTCTGAAAGCTTTAATTTTCTAATCTTTCGTATTGCACGAGGAACCTCGTTCATCCCGATCCCGCAGTTTCTATAAATAAATAACCTTAACTCTTCAGTTTGGATCAAATATGAGCCGGTTACCAACCAGATAGTGACTGCATGGTTGTTGGGTTGCCTGAGGGTCAAATTGGGAAAAGTTATACCCATTATGTCCTGTGTGGGCTCTATCCGTTGCTGATAACCACTGTTGCTGCGGCACTGCGTTGTAAGCTGACGTCGATGGTAAATGCTGCGATGCCGGAATCGTGTGGCTCATTGGGTTGATAAGACCATTGTTATAACCAGCAACATTGTTTTGACTTGTGGCACCGATGTAGCCAGTGCAGTCATTATGCACAGTAGCATTTTTGTAACCACCAGCAGAGGGGTACGCAGAAGGATTGTTATACCCAGGGGTTGTGTAGCCACTCAGCACATAGCTTGGGGTGTTGTTGTAACTACTGGTATTATTGCAACCACTGACAATACTATTATATCCATTGATGTTATTATAGCCATTGACAGTATTGTAACCATTATTGTAACTATTGATATTATTATATCCATTGGCATTTTCATAACCATTGACATTGTTATAACCATTGGCAATGTTACAACTGCTAGCGATATTGTAACCACTATTATGTGTGTGGTTACTGTGGCCACTGACTATATTCTGTCCAACCACTTCGATTATGTTTTGACTATGAGCGCGGAAGTTATGTGTAAGACATTTTGGCTCTAAACAAATACCGCCGCCCAATTGCATCGTACTTTTATTTTCTTGATTTGTGTTGTTTTGCCGAATTAGTTGGTTCCTCTCACGAAAATTTTGTTGATATCTTGGTCCCTTCTGATTTTGATAGGTATTTTTGTGTCGGTACCTGAAAATATATGAGATTATTTAAAGTAAATCGAGACGTGTACCTAAATTCATAACCTTTATATTACAATAAACTCAATATAAATTGATGGTAACGACACATACGAACCTCATAGGTAGTGAAGTGGTTTTTTTCGCTGGTGTGCTGCCAGCATTCACCACACGTTGGTTAGGGTTATCATCAACGCCTGATTGTTGAGCGCCTGGCCGAGCATTGAGAGCATAACGGTCAGGGTCGTAAATGCCTCCGCCAGTCTGTTGAATAAATGGCCGAGCACTCATGGAACGGTAGGTAGGATCATACTTTCCGAAAGCATGCTGTTGTGGAACTGCCCGAGCACTCATGGCAAGGCGACCAGAATTATCAATGGTGCTATTTTTCTTATGCATTGCCTGCTGAGGATTTATCGCATAGCGGCCAGAATCATCACTAGAGTTGGTCTTTGTTACTGTTGTCCAAAAATTCAGGAAAGGACAACCAGAATCATCACTGGAGCTATTCTTTGGAACAGTTGACCAACTGGTTATAGCAGAGCGACCTGAATCATCACTCGAGCTATTCTTTGGAACAGTTGACCAACTGGTTGGAGCGGAGCGACTTAAATCATCATTAGCGCTGTTCTTTGAAATATTGAGCCAAGTATTACGGGTAGAGCGACCAAAATTATCAGTGGAGCTATTCTTTTGAACAGTTGGCATAGAATTCAAGGCAGAGCGACCAGAACCATCATTGATGACATTCTTTGAAACAGTTAGCCAATCGGTCAGGATTGTGTGACTAAAATCATCACTGGCGCTATTTTTTTGAACAGTCGCCCAAGCATTCAGGGCAGATAGACCTGAATCATGATTTACACACTTCTTAGTACTCTTTTTACTAACTGGTGAAAGATTCGAAGTTACTGCATTTTTTAAAGGTAGACCGCTTAAAATTTGTTCTTTATTCCTTGTACTAGCCTCTATTAGCATGTTAAGTTTTTCCGGGCTTAATACTGATGGCGGTTGAATTTCTTTGACAAAAAGCACCTCCGGTGTTTCGTCTAATGTTTCAGTTAGTGTTTCAACCTGTGTTCCAACATTAGTTTCAGCTTGTGTTTCAGCTCGTGTTTCAACTTGTGTTTCAAGCTGTGTATCAGCTTGTGTTTCAACTTGTATTTCAAGCTGTGTATCAGATTGAGTTTCAACCCGTGTATCAGCTTCAGTTTCAACCTGTGTATCAGTTTGAGTTGCAGCTTGTATTTGAACTTGTGTTTCATCTTGTATTTGAAGTTGTGTTTCAATTTGTGTTTCAACTAATGTTTCAACTGGTGTTTGAACTGGCGTTTCAACCATTATTTCATCTAGTGTTTCATGCATCGTATTTGATCGACTCTTAAAGCGATCTTTTAGCTCCGTAAGATTATTGATGCCTTTTTCTTTTAAAAAATCCAGCATTTTCTTTCCCTCGGTCATGTCGTTGTCCTGACTCATTCTGGCGTAGACGATTTCGAAGACTTGATAGGGTTGAAAAAGTGTTTCAAGACACACTTCTCTGTGTTAGAATCAGCAATTAATTAGTCCCCGGCAACGAATAGTCTCTTCAGGAACTAGGATATTAGGTTACGTCGAGATATTATGAAGACAGTTTAGCTGCTGTTTTAAACAGATTGTTTTTTCTTTTATTAATATTTCTGTGTTCTTTTTATTTTCCAATTTAAGTTTTGGATTTTTCTTTGACTAAACCATTGATTTACCTCAAGTCAAAATAACTTAGAATTAGGTGAAATAATGCAAATGGTGACCTGGTGGTTGTCACCACCTATGGACATTAAGGGCCTTCATAACACTAATTTGAAGCCAATCGATCGAGTGTCTTTGATAGATAACGATAGAATTTATATAATATATATTTACTACATAACATAACGGTAACAAATAGGTAGGGGTATATCCAAAATAAAACTTATAAAATACAAGACCTGGGAATCGAACCCAAAACCTCTTGCTCAGTGGATGGGCTTGCGAACACTAAACTATACAGATACTGCGTGTATTGGTACAGACAAAGAAACTCAACACATAATCGGACGGATGGAGATTGTAACGGTCAAATTTGGGACCGTTAATTTTAATTAACTATCCCATACAAATCTTCATCATCATCTCAGCCATAGGACGTCCGCTGCTGAACATAGGCCTCCCCTTTTTATCTCCACATATACTGGTTGGAAGCGACCTGCATCCAGCGTCTTCCGGCGACCTTCTTACAAATCTTCTATTCGACATAAATGTAAGATGCCAAATAATAATCTTAATTATACCTACTCATATACAGGGTGAATTTCTCAACTGGGAGTGTATATTCTATTTTTATATTTTCCTCTTCAAAGCAATGGCCTTGATGATGAAAAATTCATCCTATGTATCGGTGGCAGCCCTAAACAATGTGATATAATAATTGAATCCTGTATATCGGCGGCAGCCTTAAACAAACGGCGGTAAGACCCCTCTTTGAGGAGTGGCTGGAGAGACGTCACGGCGTCCTGACCTATCGCATGAGGCAGGTCCTCACCGGACACGGAAGTTTCGGGAGGTACCTGTGGCTGATGGGAAAGGAGGAAACGCCGGGGTGTCACCACTGCGAAGATCGCCCGGAGGACACAGTAGAGCATACGGTGCAAGACTGCCCAGCTTGGGCAGAGCACCGACGTGTCCTCACGGCGGCGATAGGCGGAGACCTCTCGCGCCCGGCATTGGTTTCGGCTATGCTGCGGAGCGAGACGGAGTGGGAAGTGGTCGCCGCCTTATGCGAGGCAGTAATGCTCGTGAAGGAGGCGGCGGGCCGCGAGAGAGAGAGGACAGCGTCCTCCCTCCGCCCCAACCGCAGTGGTGTACGCCCACGGCGCCGTACGTCGCAAGACGATCTCCGGCCACCGTAGGCGCGGGCATGCGGACAGCGAGTAAAGGGCAACTCGCTGTCCGACCATGGACCATGCCCGGGTCGACGGCGCGTCGTCTTCCACGCGCGCCTCAAAGAGCTGTCAGCAAAATGACGGGGCCCCCTCTCAGAGGGCCAAAGCCTGCCGGGGTCGCGGGACTTATTTCTATTACCGTGACCCCGGAACATAAAGGGCTACTGAAGGACACCGTGGATTTTAGTCAGTACAAGTCTGACAGTACCTCCCGCCCTGCCCGGGGTTGGAGGTCTCATTTGATGATTTTACCACGATAAAAAAAAAAAGCCTTAAACAAAGTGATATATAATTGATCATAGGTTCTCAATTTTTTGTCCGAGGCCGAGCAGAGGTACAACAGCAAAATATAGTCAACGAAAAGTTATATTTATTTAAACTTGCGCAAAAGATGCAAGCTAAAATATGCACATTTGAAAATGGCAGAGATATTTTTACCATCGAAATATTTTATCTTTTTTTCCTTGCACCTACTTAGGAAAGACGAAACCAAATTAAAAAGTTCAAGAGCCAAAATTGACAAGCGAGCAGTGGCACCTTTAAATTAAAATAAAATTGCAATTTCGTTCGCGAGGTTCCGTATAACGAAAGTAAAAAAAAAAAACAAGAAAAAAAAATTACAACTATAAAAACACAATCGATAAGCAAATTAGTAGACTTTGTAGCCGTTTTAAAATTAATGGAATCAAGGCCCAGAGTGTCCATTTTTGTACTTTCATACATTCAGATTCATGTCGCAATCTCATCAATGTCCAATTTTTTTATATTGACCGTTTGGGAACTATCCCTTAATGATTTATTTAGAGATAATACTAACATTAAATGATGAGGTGAACGGCAATTATGATATTAATTTACTATTCATATGTTAGGACTGAAGTACTACATCCATAGAGATATTTTTGACAGAAAGATTTTAATTTCATGAAAAACATTTAACACGTTTTTTTATAAAATCTACGATCTACTAAATTCCCATTTAATTTAAATCTGGCGTAGCTGTGCTGTTATTAGCTTCATTATTTTTAGAGGTTTTATTTAAATTCAGTTTTTGCCTGAAACAATAGAGAAAAATATTGAAATCTAAAAAGAAAAAAGTTCTTCTTCCAAATTTCACCTTTATTCCTCATCTCGGCAGTCATCTCCTTTCTAGACGTAACACATACTGTTAGAATATAACTAAGGACAAAATAAATATAAGTTTAGCGCGGGATTCGAACCCGTAGCGCAGAGTATTTGCCTCCACTGCCGCGCAATTGCCAAGCAGACTATAAGGTATAAAAAATTGTTATAAAACTTACATTTGCTTCACTATGTCGCTGCTCCGCTGCTTCTTCCTCTCCAACTTTACCCGCTTCACGTACTTTCGAATAAACCAGTTATGATTTTTAATATATTTCCCAATCCTACGATTCAGTATTTTTTCTTTACGCTTAAGTCCAATACTATATTTTTGCCGCGATGTTCTATAAAGGTTTTTGTATTTTCGAATAAGCCAAGTATGGTTCTTAATCACGCGACGGATTCTTAAATTTGCTTTTCTAATTTTGATGAGTCTTTGGTACAAAGAAAAGATGTATTTTGAATAAGTCATAATAAACGTCTACTTATTTTAGTAAAATACAAGAAAACGGATTTTAAACTTACTAAAAGAAATAACGCGAACACTTTCAACTGATTTTAGTTATTTATTCGAGCAATTTGAGAAACGGTATGACAGAAGTTTTGCGAGACCGGACTTTGGGAGCAGTTCAGAGACCTTAGTTGTTAACGAGAGTCGCGGGTAGTCGAAGACTGGTGAATATTGTAGCCTGGACGAGTTTTTATAGTGCCCAGAGGAATACGAGGGGGTTGGAAGCCACTGCCCCCTAATTTCCTCGACGAATCAGTGAGCGCTGCGCGCGCTGCACCCACCAACCCTTTGTCTACGAAATTATTTTTACGCCACTAAACATTATATACTCAATGGTAATGCACATAAGGTTTTGAATGCTGAAAACCGAGTTGTATGCTATTACACGGTTACATCCCCCTTGAGGGACCTATATACTTATAATTTATATATAGGTCAGATAATATCTACCCACTAGCCTATATATTCATAATTTATATATAACGTGTACCTTTGTTACTAGAGGGATTAAAACATATAGGTAGGTACTTATTTCAAATTTACATACGATTTTTTTTATTTGATCTAAAATTTTTAACAAAGGTTGTGTAATCCAATTTTATTTATTATTATTTCTGTACTGGCAGAATACATAATTATGCAAGAATTATTACTATTAGACTTCATTAAACATACAGCACAAGAGTACTGTTTGTTTATAATAATTCTTCAACATCACTACATATTCCAATCTTATTAACCATGCCAATTAATTATACAATAGGTACGTCGCCGTCGTTTTCATACATCTGATGAACGTGCGACTAATGCTACTAAACGTTTATTATTATCACTGGTAATAATAGTTATAATGTCCAACAACTGTTTCTTCATATAACATTCAGTTCGTCATTGAAAAAAATCGGAAAACATCTTCCCGGCCTCTACACTCCGAGCTTTTCTGAAAATTTGGTTTGTCTTAGTGATCTATCTATCTGACCAGAAAGCATAGACTTAAAATGACATTCTACAGTCGAATACCATAATAGGTGCCTAATACTCAAATAGAATAGCCAGTTTAAAAAAAAAAAGTTAATATAAATTCGGTCAAAAGCTACCAGAAAACCAGTGTCGACTCTCCCGAAACGCCTTAAAGACAGTCCAGATAATCTGGACTGTCTTTAAGGCGTATGCTACACGTGTCTTGTAAAAATAAATGTCCAATACAATCGTAGATTTCATAGTTTTCCTGTTTTTTCTCTGTAATCCCGATAGCTACGCAACGCCGATCGGCCGTCGGCGGCTGAAAATGAATGCGAAAATTTCTTATTTATACAACTATATCTATCTTGATATGATTATTGTAATCAATGCCAAGTTTTGAACTACCTAATTATATCTCAATTGTATTACAGACGTAAAGTGGAATATGTAATTAATACGATTAAACTTTTCCGGTCTTAAGAAGTTAAAAAATCTTGTTATGAAATGCATAGATTGCTTTTATAACCTACTAGCTGTCCCGGCAAACTTCGTACAGCCTCAGAAACGATTAAAACAAAAAAATACCTTCCCTGGACTTACACAAATAATTCAAAACCAAAATTAGCTTAATCGGTCCAGCCGTTCCCGAGTTTTAGCGAGATTAATGAACAACAATTGATTTTATATTATAGACTAGCTGACCCGTTAAGTTTCATACCGTCACAGAATATGTTTTACCTTTTAAACCTACTCTGGACTTCCACAAATAAATCAAAACCAAAGTCAGCCAAATCGATCAAGCTTCTCGAGTTTTAGCGAGACTAACGAACAGCAATAGAATAAAAAGTAGATAAAGTTGATGCAGATCTATAAAAATAAATAAAGCATTTACTCAGATCTACTGCTGGGCATAGGCCTCCTATATGGAGCGCAACAGAGCACAATCACTTGCTTTTTTCGTCCATCCATTGCCAGCTACCCTGTCCAGGTCATCAGATCATCTTGCCGGAGGGCGCCACAAAAACTACCTAGGTTGCGCGCGGTTTCCTTCGAGAACCTTCCTATTCCACCTTTCCTATATTGTTCTGCGACAGACATAACTAGCCCACTACAGCTTGCTTCAGTTTTTGACAATATCTATGACTTTAAAATTATCGAATTAGTCCTCCCTCCCGGGGCAGGGCAGGAGGGAGGGAATGTCAGACTTGTACTGACTACAATCCACGATTTTCTTTCAATAGCTCTTTACGCTCCGGAGTCACGGTAATTCGTTAGTCCCGCGACCCCGGCAGGCTTGGCCCTAAGGAGCCCCATCATTATGCTCTACTCTTAGATTACTTTTTGATTTTTGTCCCTTAGCGAGAAATCATCACTAGTCGGTGGATTAACACATAGACTACGTTTTATAACGGATTTACTTTCCCATTTTAGATTTTCACGCGAACGACGCTGCATTTCAAATTATATATAATTGAGAAAGTTTGCATGTTTGACTGAATGTATGTTTGTCACGGTTGCGGGACTATTTCATCAGGTAGCCATGACTCTGGAACGTAAAGGGGTATTGAAGGATCACAGTAGATTTTAGTCAAAACAAGTCTGACAGTCCCCCCCGTCCCGCCCGGGGTAGGAGGACTCATTTAATGATTTTAACACAAACAAAAATAAAAAAATGATTTTAAAACTGCCAACAGCTGTAAACAAAAAGTTAAGGTACATAATCATAAGTAATCATTGAATACACGTCTGTCTTACCATTTATTTTCGTTTAACTTCCAGTTTTAAATGTATACGAATTTGCCAATCACTCTTAAAATGTCCAATCACAATCAGCCGTCAAGAAACGCCGATCAGGATTTAGATTCGTCATCAGCCTAGATTTAGCCTTTTTCCAACTATGTTGGGGTCGATTATCAGTTATCAGCATGCAATATGGAGCGATTGCCTATGTGACGTGCTTTCCAAGACACGGAGAAAACTAGCGTGTTTCTTACCGATAAAAGATGATCACCCCATGCTCCGACCTATCGCGGCAAGTGTGGCGTAACTAGAAAGATTGGCCTGTGCCGCTGAATTTATATTTTAGACACGAGCTTCTCGGATCAGAATTAAGATTGAGATACAATATTAATTTCGGCCGTATTTAACGTTAAATCTGTGTACAATAACCTAACACTATGTTAGGCGTATCCGATGGGCATACCTACTGTTACATTCTCTCTATGTTTTGTTAAAAGCCTCCGGATATGACGCCAGGCAGTGTCGCCCATTATGACAATGTGTCGGTACATACCTTCATAATAACCTTAAAAATAGTCCTGCGATTTCAACCTTGACATAACATTTGTGATGTTTCGTGAAATGAATTCAATCGGATGTGGTGGAACAGGCTTAGCTAAATAAAATAGCACGCGGAGGTACATTTCCGTGAAACGGTAACTACTCGTTTTTATTTGTTTCCATCTTGCTGCAATCAATCGCCAGACGTTTACCGTCTCCCGTCCTGCCCTGGGTGGGAGGACACATTCACGTTCATCAGCAATGTGTGAATGTAATATATTAATTTTTGCAACATGTGTGGGACACCCTTGCGCCATCCTATCTTCCTAGTACAGCGTGTTGTGCTGGCGCTGCTGAAAACTCCAAGCGGCGCAAATACATTGGCTTAGCTAGTAGCTACTTAATATGTGTTTGACCCGTTTGAGGTTGAAACTTTATGGCCACGGATTACGAGCTTTCACAAAGTTTATAAAGATATCGCCAGGCTATTAGTCGACTCTACAAGTTAGCTTTTATTCATAGTTTCATCATCATCATCAGCCTATAACGTTTCCACTGCTGGGACACAGGCCTCCTCTCTTGTGAGAGGGAGTGGGCCATAATCCACCACGCGGGCCCAGTGCGGATGCACAAAGGGGCAGATGTCACATGTCTTCGAATTTGATGGTTCTAGGACATGCCGGTTTCCTCACGATGTTTTCCTTCACCGTTTTGAGAGCAGTGGTGATGAAAATAAATTACACAAAGTAATGCGCCAAGCTGGGTTCGAACCCACGACCTACAACTCGTAAGTCGGGACCGATACCACTGGGCCACCACTGCTTCATAGTTTAGATTATTATTAAATATGTTTAGTATAAATAATAAAAAACACTTACTTTGAAAACAAAAAGAAATAAACTATAAAGATTAGGATTGAGATCCAAATCTTTATGGTTTATTTTTAGTCCAGTAATCACAATCATAATTATTACCAAAATACCGACAATTAATTATCTACAGCTTTGCCAGAACGTCTTGAAACGGAACTAATCTTTTTCTCTTTGTTAATTGATGTAAACGAAGACGCAGGTTTGTTAGATTTATTATTGTGCCATAAAACTAACGTAATAAGTGAAAATAAATGAAATAAAATCATTCAAAGTGCTGGTAGCGAGAGCACAGTGGCGCCTTCCGGTTTTTTACTGTTTTTTGCCAACCTGTACAAGTTTTTTAAATTGTATTCAAGTCATTCCATGAATAATCACAGTAATAAGAACCGCCCTATTTAATTTCTCTCACTCCACATTCCACATAGGCGGAATAAGTCATTGCTGTGTGATAAGTGGAAACTTTCCTATGAAATGTGTGGTTGCTTGATACTTAGATAGGTATAGAGATTACTTACTGGGTAGGTAAGTACCTAGTTTACTTACCGTCTAAACCATAAGTTACATACTTTTGGATTTAGGTTTCCTGAGTTACATGATAAATTAAAACGATTAAAACTCTTGAAGTTTTCATTGTGTTAGTTTTTGTTTTCTTCAACGGTTTTTTACGGAGACCTGTAATTTCACAAGTCGGTACCTATTACACAAACAACAATATAGCGATTAATGTCAACGACTGGACGGTAATTTTTATATTCACAGGGGCGGTAAGTAAAGCGGTATTCCCACGACGAGCACCAGTAATGGGTCTATTGACCCACTACTGGACCTCGTCCAGTCAACAAACGGGCCCGGACCAAAACTTTTGAGTAACTACCCCTATTTATAAATGTATAGTTCTGACTACACATCGAGAGTCGGGATAAACACCTGTCAACCATGGTGTTACCAACTTTTAGTTCGTATCACTAACTAATCTAATGTGCGTAATAAAGAATATCGTCCTTTCTCCTTGGTAACGCAGACTTGCCTTGTGTGCGGTGCAAGATTGTTCGTAATCCCAGAATCACACAACGTCCTTTTTCACTAAGGGCAGGGTGCTTAAGGCTAGCCGCTCGCTGGTGACTTTTGACGCAGCGTCCGGCGGCGGGCAGTGTCGAAACGGTTGCGGAGACAGCACCACTTCGATGATGAACGTTACATGTTACTGGTTCTTGCACTCCTGCAGTGTAGCATTGTAATGTTAGGCGTACCTACTAATAGTTATAGACAAACTGATTACATATAAAATGTTGGAGTAGTAAGTAGATAGGAAGGATATTCGCAAACTACAAAAAAAAAGTGCAAAGAAAAAAGTAGGTTCACATGGGAAAAAAGAAAAAGATCTTGTCCTGTGTGAAATATCATTATTATGCAAAACAACATCAAATTACATAGGAAAGAAACTCGTAGCGACATCTATCTTATTGCTTTAAAATAAATGAAGAAAACAGACAATAGATGGCACGCTTTTGAGTTTATTACTAGGCGGTATATTTTCATGCTATTATCTACTGCAAGATGGTACTTACTGGTACTTAGTTAGGCTAGGCGTATGCTGAGACGCAGGTTACGCAGGTCCACACAGCGCAGAGCAGAGTAGATTTTGTAAAGCATGGAACGTCATTGAACTACGTACGCTGCGGCGCAGGCACATGCCACGCAGACATGTACCTGTCCTGCACTGCGTCTCGTTGCAGTGCCGGCACAGAATCCTGAGCGACGCGTGTATTGTGTATGCTGGATACATTCGTTGCTAGGTAACTTTGTTTATGACGCGAATGTCAGTTGCGTCGCAGCATGCGGAGGGGGCATATGTCTGCCTGAACTGCCGTGCCCTGCACTGTACTGTACTGTGCTGTGCTGCATTGCCTGCGTCTCAGCATACGCTTAGCCTTACTGTTGTGTGTCTGCTCAAGAAATGAAAAGAAAAAAAACAAAACTCATTGAAACTGGACCACCAGTTGGCCGGAAAAGACAAATGCCCGGGTCGACGGCGCGTCGTGGTCCACGCGCGCCTCTTAGAGCGTCAGCACAATGACGGGGCCCCCTCTCAGAGGGCCAAAGCCTGCCGGGGTCGCGGGACTTATTCCATCACCGTGACCCCAGAACATAAAGGGCTATTGAAGGATACCGGGTGCGGGGTAGGAGGACTCATTTGATGATTTTACCACGCAAAAAAACAGGGGCAAATGAAGGAAAAACAAGATTTTATATTGATTGTAATTTAATTCTATTCTGTACAATAACAATCTCAAAATACCTCCAAATCCACAATATAAATGTAACACTATAATATGCACCATAAAATAGAGCTTTCACCTTAAATGCACTTTGTGCCATACAAATAAATCATTATTTATTTGTAAAAATATGTAATATTTTATACCTAGCTGTAATATCAAAATATATTATGTAAAAAATCTTTATATTTAATATAAAATGCTTTATAATGTATAACCGTATTACTTTTAATTAATTCTGTGATATAACTGTTAAAACCTCACAGCATGAACATATTTATTAATATAATTTGCTATGTAGATACTTCTTAAATCTTGGAAGCTAATTTCTGATTTTTCTTGATGATTTTATTTACTATGACGTGTCCCTCGTCGTATATAGGATTGAAGTGTTCCCGAACTTTCTTCCACCATACCGCAATGTTTTTGAAATTCGCGCTTGGATCATAACCACTCATTCCTAGAAAAAAAAAGAGATAATTATTTAAATTTATTGCCTTGTCATTAAGAGCTGACTGCTACAGAGAAATTCCTGATGGAAAATCCAATAATACTCCACCCAATACAGGAGAAATAGAGTGGGGCAACATATCTTTTTTTTAAATGCTAGACTTACGAGGTTGTTCCAATTCACAGGCCGCCAACAAGTCAGCAACAGTGGGAGTGTTGCCAATAATAAAATCTGTTCCTCTGCCCAGCCATTTAGTGTCAAAATCATTGAGTGCAGTCTCCATACGACTGTGGTACCCTGTCAAAGTTTTAGGATCCGTTTTCGTGCCAAATACTATTGGATTTAAATACTGTAACAGAAGAAAATTCCAGGTTTTATAAAGGGTTACAACTCTATAATACTCTAGTTATTTATGAATCTTAAAACTACCCTCAAATGTCTATTATTATTTGGTTTTTTTTTTTATGGTGATAAAATATCAATTGAGCCCTCCTACCACCCAGGGTGGGACAGGAGCAACTGTCAAACTTGTACGGACAAAATTGGTGATCCTTCAATAGCCCTTCATGGTTCACGTTGATGAGACAGTTTCGTGACTTTGATTTGCCATTCCAAGAGAGGTCCCCCTTAGACAACTCTTTGAAGACCACTTCCCATTTTGTTTCGCTATATAACTTTTAATTAGGCAATGATGCTAATTTCATCATGTGAGTGTAAGAAGCATTAAAGTTTATCTTAGATTAACTTACTTTTACCCTAAAGTACATAGCACAGTGTAATCGGAGTCCAGCGTGTTGCCACTCCAAAAACTCTTCAAGTCGAGCTTGTGCTTTTGATTCTTTAGGGTACAAACTCTCTGGTATTATATTCTCTCTGGATAGATACTTTAGAATAGCAACACTGAAAAACAAAACAATTAATTTTCAGAATGCCTTACTATGCAGTGGTCAAATCTTATCTGGAATAAGAATCCTACAAGGTCAAATTTAAGATTAGGGTCACTAAAAGTCAAATTTTATAACTGTTGAGCTGAATGGATTTCATTAACATTTGGACGATTGTTTTGGATAAATACATTTAATATGTAGTGAATCATATGTAATTATGGAATAAGACATACCTTTCAGTTAAAATGAATCCATTATGATTTATCACTGGAACCTTCTGAAGCCTATTTATTGCAGTAAACTCCTCAGAATAGTGTTCACCTGAAAAATATGAATAAAGTTTGTATGTAACATGGCGAGAGCAAATATTTAATTTAATTTTGATCTGATTTTCACCAATTTTGAAAAGATCTATTGATGCCTAACTGATTTTATAAGTGTCCATTATAAAATGCCATGAGGTCACAATAAATTAAAAGTTTTCTATGTGGTGATGACCATCATAACATCAACAACTTGGCAAGG
Source organism: Agrotis ipsilon (assembly GCA_028554685.1). NCBI lineage: Eukaryota > Metazoa > Arthropoda > Insecta > Lepidoptera > Noctuidae > Agrotis > Agrotis ipsilon. Next base: position 13,538,060 of record CM052969.1, on the reverse strand, counting down.
GTCTTCAAAAATTTATAAGAAAAAAGTAAGTACAAAATTCAGGCATAGATCCGATATGTAGCACTTCTAAGTAAGGGTCGGGTAGGGCCAGCGTTACTTGAACGCTGGCTTTTTTACTTATAATATTATTATCATTGGGCTAAACCAAATCAATCAGCTACAAAATGAGACAATTTGATCAAAACTTACCTCCACGTAAATTGACGAATTTTGGCTCAAAATCACATTTTATTGATTTCAATAATATGTAAAGTGCCCTCGAGGGCTGCGACATAAGATCACAATACAATTTTATGGACATTTTAATTGAAATTGAAGATTTTTAAACAAAAAACAGGAAGTTTGGCGAACTTTGAACTTTCTTTTCTAATGTTTTGACACACTGATAAGATTATGTACTGACGCACCACAGTAATTTGACCTTTAACACAGTAAGATAAAGTTCAAAACTTTCTGTGAAAGTTTTTAAACAGTATGACACCTTTTTGGGCACTTAGGAAATGTCATTGTCAGTGGTCTCTGTCAATGTCAAATGCAACAGTCACTTCTGTCAATGTCGTGCAGTCCATAGAGTTCCTTTTTTCATATTTCTACATTTATTTTATTTATCGAAAGATTATATGACTAACCACCATTCCTTCACACGTGTTTCACAAAGGAAAGTAGAAGGGGTGGAACAGCCCCCATCACCGCCCATCACAGACTTATTATAGAGTTGGACCCGTTGGCCCCCATGGCCTCAATCTGTGATATTCTGAAACAGTATTTAGGCGATTATTGATGATTAATCTCTCTAGTGTCTATATAATCTATGATTAGCCATAGACCAGCAGTGCACACCCCCAGGGTCTGTCGACTTTGTTCTACGAACGAGATGTAGGTGGGCTAGAAAACAAGAAAGAGACATCAACATTAGAGTAAAAGAGATAAATTATATAATGTTGCCAACAAAAATACTACTTCACATTGAATCTAATAATAGGCTTATAATTTGATTTTAGAGTATCTTATCCTTAAAATTTATTTTTGCTTTTATTCTGATGCGAGAAAATGTATGTTATGAAATTTATAACATTTAATTGATGAATACACAAAACAAAAAGGAGATAATAATAAGTCAACACTGGAACGCCATATTGGCTATGTTAAGTTGACATTGAAATTTTGACGTCATAGGAAAAAATGTCTGCCATCGCTTGCGCACTATTTTATCTTGTTTTTGAGTTTATTTGTAATAAATAAAACAGTTGCATTTAATTCTACATTCATTGTTAATGTGAGTCGAGCTTGTTCCTCTGTGTTTGTGTTTTGGTGAAATTAAGTGCGTATTTGTGAGAAATAGACCCGGTGTTGAGACAGTGACTCTTGTTTGATTTTGTGCCATAATTCGCGATGAGTTCGCAGAAAGAAAACACTAGAATCTGTGCTATGTGTGGATCTTCACCTTCTAAACATCCCAGCATCATTTTACATCGGTTTCCGAACCTCAGTAAAATAAGTCATATTAGCATAAATAAATATGAAGTCAAATGAAATCTTTTGTTTTACTAAACTGCTCCTTAATCATTATTTTTCAGCATTTTATGCACAAGTACATTGTGTTTCTCGATAGTAATTTTGTTCAGATGTCAATTACTGCTTAGAAACAATTGCCATCTTGAAAGAAACTATCGAGAAGCGCAATGTACTTGTGCATAAAATGCATTACAAAGAACCTGTAAGTACTTGTAGTATTTGAAATTCCCGCCCTGGATTTTGCTGCCATGTTTTCGTGGGCTAAACATAGATGGCGCTGGTTGTTAAGAAAAAATTTCCCCACAAAATTAGTACGGAGTCGCTATTCTTCCCCTTTAGGGGTATATATGTTCTGTGCACACCCCACACCCACATCACTAAAGATCGAGTATATTTTTGGTGTGACGCTTATCTTGTTCGGGAAAAAATACAATAAAGTAAATTTCTTCAAATTATAACTACGACATGGCGTCGTTAGACCTTTTAACGCCTCACATACCTAAAATCAAAATACCCAACTCTCAGCAACTGATCTACAAGGATGAGTGTGTGTATTCTTTTGACAATCCGGTGAGTTGCACTTTTTATTATAACCTACAATTTATATTTTCTATAGAAAAAAAAACGATGTTAATTGGCATTTACTCCACTCGGTTTCGCTTTGTAATGTTACAGTTAGCATATTCTTCCATCCCCCAAGATACGTTTGGTTTTGTTCATTGATAAATTTAAATTAATATGTGGTCTGAGAATTCGATTTCTTGTTTGTGTAGGTGGTAGATAACGAGATAAAAAACTGATATTAAAAATTCCACTTTATTTATGAAAAAACTACTCTCCTATAATTAGAACATTTAACTTTCCAAAGCGCATATCATGTTTTACTAACACCTTAGTGGGATCGCATTTCAATGCAATATTTATTACAGTTAGCTCAAGATTAATAAATTGATGATTGCAGTCAAATCCAAATTGTAACCAATCTTGATTGAGTAAATGTTAAATTGTCACGATGCGGACATCGAAATTATTGTGAGACAGAACAGTGTGCTCATTTATGAATTGAATTACAACTCAGTTTTATAGTATACTAGCGGCCCGTCCCGGCTTCGCACAGGCGGAAGACCGGTCTAAAACCTGGTCCCGATGGTCACAAACACAACAAAAAAAAAATTCGCCGAATTGGTCAAAGCTGTTTTCATGTTATGGACTTAGCAACACATTTAGCGATCCATTTTTATTCTGTAGAAGATAGAAGATAATCAGAAAAATAAAAATGCCACAACTTACAATTGAATTTCATTACAATCTAATTTGATTCAGATAGGACTAACAGTATTATCTGTAAAATATTTGGTGTTCATAAAGTTCTTAACAGCCTGATACACATTGGCTATTACATTCAAAATAGAAGTCCTCGTCTCATTCATAGAATAGGAACATAACATCAATGTTAGAAATGTGTCTAGCATCACGGGGCTCCAGAATAAAATATTATATAACAGTTCTCTACTGACAAAAGTCTTAACATTCTGCTTTTTAAGTTCCATTACATGTATTTTTGTCAATATCACTGTTGAAATAGTGATTGGTACAAAATAACTCACAACAGTTACAACAAACATAAATATAAGTAGGTTCTTGTTATCTAAAAAACATATTTTCATACAATTATCTCTCTCTCCTTTAGGTGTTCTGAGCAATGGAGCTGTTGTCACATTTATATCAGCATAATGAGTTTCATTTTTTAAATTGGCTATGATTTTGTAAACATTATTTACTATTGAGTCAAACTTTTCTGTATTATTTGGATAATTGTCATACATTTCGAAATAATTCGGAATGTTTGTACGTAATTGAAGAGTGTGGTTCATAGGAATAATTGAGGAACAGTTATTCTTACTAACATCTAGTACAGCCATGCAGGAATCACCAAAACTCCTTAAATCACTCACAGAAATATTCTTCTCCTTGACATCCATCGAGTACATGGAAAGTGTAATTAGAACTGGTAAAATCCACTGTATGGCTACAGTAATAAAGCTGAAATACTTTTTCCAAAAGGCTAGGAAGCTTTTAACCGCACTTCCCGTTTGAACTCTAAAATGGTCCCCCAATTCTCGCACGGTGCTTTCATCTTCGTCTTTCTTCACATCGCCTATCATTTCGTAATGCATATAGTTGTCAATCACCAAGCTCAGGAAACTATTCACTAAGGACACAACAAGAGGACCGTAGCTCATTAGAAATGATGTAAAGTTACAGCTGATATCTTCATTCTTCATTATAACTGCTGATCTTTCTTCCATGTCACCCATTTCCACATTAATTGGACTTAGTTTGTAGACTGCTCGACTTATAAAGGCAATTCCAATGCATGTGAGAAGGATATTCTCTGATAGGAGAACGGAGGGAAATACTGCATTATTTTCTTTCACCATTCTCCTTAAATTGAACAAACTTAATGTAAAACCACATAGTATGAGGAAGGTCCCAAGGTACAAATCTACAGCGTTAAACATTTTTTGAAGTGGCAATTGAATACAGAACTTATTCTGCCAGTGTTGTGAGCAGAATGGGACATTGCCTGCCCCTATAGGTTTTTGCATGGAAGTGATAACTGCTATCAAGTGTATGTAAATTATGGGGGCACTTTTTAATGTTTTGTTGTTAACATAAAAGAAAAGTTTTACAAAATATTCTTAACTTACTTGTTCCTGTGGTTTTGCCTGCAAGAAGTTTGCTTAATATACCACAGTAATTTGACACTGGGAAAAGAAGTATCCCATGTGTTAATCCAGGTTATAAATCAGCTGTGTTCCTTTTACCCAAATCCATCCTCACAAACGTTCACTTCGTAGTAGGTACTTATTTATGCAATACTATGCCGGTAGCTAGTCTGCATACATGGCATTTTCCATTTGTCTTGTGTTTGTAGTTAATATAGTCAAAAACATGCTACACTTACATAGTCCTCCTGGCCTAACACAGCACAGTAGTCAATACGAGCCTAACAGTTCCGGTTGGAGGATGATTTTACCACAATACAAAAAAATGCCAAGCCACACGTTCAGCAAGCACATAGTTCAGCGAGTATTACACTAGTTACTCCCAGTATCGTCAATAAGAAAATGTATGATTTGTTCCAGGAATCGGACACTGGCCTCTACGTATCCCTGGTGAGCTACCTCGGCTTCGGGCGCAACTACGTCGAGCAGTACTTCCAGAAGACAGGCAACAATGTCTTCCTGCACATCAAGAGGGATAAGAAACCCGTAAGTTTAGACGAAAAATAATAAAATACAAACTTTACTGGATCAAAATACTTTATTTATCAGCACGCGTAGCATGGCGCCGGTTTTGTCGACGGGAGAATAGACAAAATGACAGAACGTAAAAGATTTTTATTAGTCGATTTAAGCATAACTATGTTTAAAATGTAGAAAATATATGTTTCTATTCTTTAATGGTGTAAGAATCGTGTCATAGGTACTTGTGCAAAAAAACAGTTGATTTGTACAGAAATAACGATGAAATAACTTTGTCTTGGTAGAATAGAGATAGAATCGCCATGCTACAGGTGCATGCAGGTGGAAAACTTGAACCACTTGGAAGTGAGGTAAATAACTAAGTACCACTCGTGTATTCATTTCTATAAGCAACTTGTACTAAGTTGCCAACTCTGTAAATGTGTATTTGTATTTATTTTATCATTGATTTTTAACCAATAAGTTCTTGCACAGTTTCTATTTCAAAACGAGTTTAATAATTAATGTTTAGTATTATTAACATTTGCTTCAAGAATCGGGATAAGAAATGGAACCTTCTTGTTCTTCTTCTTAATCATTTAAGAAGAAGAACAAGAATCTTTCCAAGTGCTATTTTAGAGCGCCACTTCGGGCCAGCTACACACATACACAGTGCGCGTCCAAATAACCTTGCTACCTCCGCCTGCTTGAGCGGCCTGGGCTGTCCATCTCCAGGCACATATTTGACCCAGCTAAATGTTGTTTCAAAAATTATTAACCAGATTCCTGAACCAGAGCAGACCGGCGATGGTCCAGAGAAGAAGATCACTCGGTTGGCCATCGGCGTGGAGGGAGGCTTCGACCCCACTTGCGGCAAGCCCAAGTTCACGTACACAGACCACTACAGCGTCGTGGTGCTGCCCGGCTTCCACACGTACCCATGGCCCAACACTGCACTGCCTGAAGTTGTAAGTTTAATTTTTTGCCAGAAGTACCTTTTACCTGCGTTTTCTCCGATAAAAATAGGGAGAAAACATGCAACATCCACAGGCCTCTTACTATCTTCAGGGGTGAAAGTGTGACAAACAAACTCATTTTCTTGTTTTAATTAAAGGCTAATGGTGGGAGGACTCATTTGATGAATTTGCGACGATAAACAAAAAGCATTATGTGCAGGTGAACAAGGCTGTCCAAGCCGTAATCGATGCTGAATCTCCGTTCAAGATCGCCGAACTGGCAGCCCTGCAAGGCACTTGGGATGGAGAGAAACGAGAAGTCTCTGTGTGAGTCATAATACTATAAATAATAATCATATTAATTACCAAATATATTTTTGTATGTGTTGCGCAAAGCTTCTGAAGGGGTAAATCAATTTTTCAGACTTTCAAGGATTTTTTGAGATTTAGGAAAATTTATAACTTTTCAATCGTCAAAGTAAGAAATGGCAATAGTGCTTTAGCAGCAAATTAACATTCCATGGGGTTTTGTCTTACTAATATTATAAATGAGAAAGTTTGTGAGGATTACTGAAAAACTCAAAATCAATGAACAAATTTGGATGTAATTTGGTACACAGATAGTTTATAATCTGGTTTTACACAGAATAGATTTATCCTCACTTACCTACTACAACTCAAAAATTATCCCACAAGAAGATAATTTTCGGGTTGTGACTAGTTTCTGGTATAAGTATAGATTTCAACACACACAGTTTATTTGAATCCCCTCTTTTCCAGGCACGCGGTTGACTTGAAGCAGCTGGACAACGGCGTGAAGATCCCGCCTTCAGGGTGGAAGTGCGACAAGTGCGACCTCACAAATAATCTGTGGCTCAACCTGACGGACGGCTCTGTGCTGTGTGGACGCCGGTTCTTCGATGGATCCGGGGGCAATGATCATGCTGTTAGTATTATTGTTTTTTGTTCATTATTTTTCTTGATTATTTACTTTTTTTAATATTTTAGCATAACCATAAATATAAACTATAGTGGCTCACTGGTATCGGGAATTAGAATTAGAGTGCTTACAAGGCTTCTTCTGGCTAAGCTCGCTCTATCGTCGACTTTTTCTCTGTCAACCGTGACCTCTTGCCTAAACAATCCAAACAAACTGATGTTGAATCAAAAAAATGAAAAGTTCTTGTTTCTTTGTACTTGCGAATATGATGTAATTCTTGTCCAAAATCTAACAGTAATACAGGACTACACTAATGGAAAATGCTGTAAATTATCGCGATGATAGACGTGCATTTAAACATTGAAAAGCCATTATTGCCATATCCCATGTTTGAAAATGAGAGTGAACATTTTTTTGAAGAAAGAGTGCAAATGCACCCGTGACACAGAAGCAACTAATTGAGTGGCGAAAAAATAAAAAATTCTTGTCTTTTAAATGCCAATTTCTTAAAACAAATTTCTCACCAACTAATCACCCACACTCATGTTCATAATTTCTCACACACAGGTAGAACATTTCCGTCAGACGGGCTTCCCGTTAGCCGTGAAGCTCGGCACCATCACAGCAGACGGCAAGGGAGACGTGTTCTCCTATGCAGAAGACGACATGGTGGAGGACCCTTACCTTGCTGACCATCTGAAGCACTTCGGTATCAATGTGCAGCAGTTACAGAAGGTACAGTTCAAGTATTATTTCTTTGCGACTACACTTTTATCTTTATCATATCAGCAGTAAGACATCCACTGCTGAATATAGGCCTCCCATATAGACTTCCAATAGGTTGGAAGCGGCTTGAATCCAGCGTGATCCTATGTTCTTCATAAGATCGTCTTCACACCTTGGTTTTATCTTAGTAGATAGTAAAATATTGGTATGTCTATGAGGTTCCGAACACACACTAGAGGTGCTTATTTACAAAATCGGATCTAACAGTATTTTACAAAATCCCTCCACACCACTTCTAAACCTGTGCAACTCCTGAAAGCCAGAACCAACAGAAGTGCCGAAATTACAGCCAACAGAACGACGAATTTAACTCTCTCGTATCCTGTAATAAAATTACACAGAAAATTAGCAATTAGAAAAATAATTTTGTAGGACAAGACAAATTAGCAAAATAGCAGTGTAGGACAAGACAAATAGATTTTAAAATATAAACCATCCCATTTCAGACCGACAAATCAATGGTAGAGCTGGAGCTGGAACTTAACCAGCGCAGCGGAGAGTGGAACACCCTGCAGGAGTCAGGCAGCGAGCTGAGACCACTGTGCGGGCCTGCGCTCACCGGACTCAACAACCTGGGGAACACATGCTACATCAACAGTGTTGTGCAGGTTAGTAATCTACATGGGAGATACTCTACTACTCTGGTTTTTGAGATCATAAAATTATTCATAAAACAATTTCTTCACAACAGAACTGTTGAATAAATCTTGCTCAGGGATAGGTTATAATCTGGTTTAAATTTATTCCAGAATTACGAAACGTAATTCTCGGAAAAAAAATCAAATTACTCGCGGACAAAGCCGCTGGCAACAATAAATAAGCTATAATGGTATTTTACCAGCTTCCCTTATTGTTGTTTGGTTTAATTACATCATTTGTGTAAACAATGAGCAGCAACACCAATACATAGCCTAGGTCTTAAGATTCGTGCCTGCCGGGGTCGCGGGACTAACAATACCGTGACTCCGGTACGTAAAGGGCTATTGAAGGACACCGTGGATTTAGTTAGTGCCCTGCTCCTGTCCTGCTCTGGGTGGGAGGACCTATATGATAATTTTATCTTGCTAAAAAAAAGTCAAATAAGTAAAGTAAAAGTGTGTAATATAGGCTAAAAGCTATTTTAATTGTGTAGGTAATATTCCGCATGCCTGACTTCGTGCGTCGGTTCGTGGACGGTGCGCCTGAGATCTTCTCCACCTTCCCGGAGGACCCTGTCAATGACTTCAATGTGCAAACGTAATTATTACCATTTTTATGCATTCAATCGAAACGACGCAAAAAAAAAAAACAAATGCAACAATGGATAGAAAAGTCGTGAATTTGTCTAACACTGTGTCACTGAAGGTATAACTATCATATAACTACTAGACTCCATAGATAAGCCATAAATATATTATTTTTAATACTTTAATTGTAATATTTATCCTTTGGTGGAGCGCCGCTACATAATAGCAATAGCCGAACGAGTCGATTTTCAAGTTTAAATGATAGATAGATGCTATTATGTGCCAGGGAAAGCACATAAAGGCATTGGGCGTAGCTACGATTTGTGGTTACATTAATACCCAGCCACTGGGTTGTGGAAGTCAGATAGACAGTCGCTTTAAGTAAATTATTGATATTCCTGGTTCCATCAGGTTGGACTGACAGTCGACAACAACATAGAAAAAAAGCTAGAAAGATTGTCATAATAGTAATTTATCTCTTCAAAGCTAAACTTGCTAATTCTGTAATAAAAATTCAAATCGACTATATTTGTTAAACTTTTACAGTGCCAAACTAGGCGTAGGCCTGGTATCAGGCCGCTACTCGTTCCCGAGCGCGGAAGGAGGCTTCCAGGCGGGAGTGTCGCCGCACATGTACCGCAACCTGGTGGGCAAGGACCATCCCGAGTTCATGAGCAAGCGCCAGCAAGACGCGCACGAGTTCTACCTGCATCTGCTGTCACTCTTGCAGGTGTGTGGAGCTTACCTTATGGTCTAGGCCTATAGAAACAGTGTCATCATATTTTACTTGTGGTCGGCGCAACACGTTATCTTCTTCCTTTTGCTCCTGTCAGACGTTACAGCATCATTCAATCCTTTTTCCCTATTTTGGATGTTAAACATTATTCATACATCAGGAACTTTAATCATTATCAATCAAAAAAGATCAATTAGTTGATGTTGATTGATCAAAGATGAGTTATTAAATGATTAGGAACCCATTAGAGGTAAACAAACCTACGTTTGTTGACAGGACAAAAATTCTAATAATATTATTGAACAAATAAAACATGTAAAGGCTTACGTTCCAGCGCCACAGCCGTCATAAAGCGAACCCGGCCGACTGCCTGCGCTTCTGTGTGGAGGAGAGAGTCCGCTGTGGAGCGTCAGGAGGCGTGCGGTACACACGGCGCGCCGAACATCACCTGCCGCTACCAGTGGCGCTGCACGCCGCCACCAACACGCAGCAGCTACAGGACTACGAGCAGCGGAGGGCGCAGGCCGAGGCCTCCGGGCAGAGGCTGTGAGTACTACCTACATACAGATGGTCTATGAGGCAGACCGTGTGACGAGAAGAAAATATTATACAACATTTTTGAATAAGCCACTGCTCGCGTCTTCGCTCAAGTAGGTACACAGCTTCGATAGATAATACAGCGATATTTTAATGTAACGTGTATTTCCAGGGACCCGTCACAGATCGTCCGACCACACATCCCGTTCCAGGCTTGTCTGGACAGCTTCATGAAGGAGGAGACTGTTGAGCAGTTCTTCAGCAGTGCCGTCAACAAGAAAGTCAACGCTCACAAGTCAGTATACGATAGTTATACATGATTGGAAAATAGATTCTGGGACATAAGCACTAGAGTAAAAAATTAGAGAGTATACAAAAAAAAATCGCAGCAATCTCAAGATCTTTTGATTGGACCAATAAATACTCAATGATGCAGAAGTGTTATATTTGCAAAAGTGACAGATATTCTGCTGCTTAAGCTGGAGAAAGATCAGTCGCAATATCACCTGATTTACGTGCTCTCCCGGGCTTGAGGAAATCCAAAAATCTTCAGGAAACAACCTTAATGCTAGGCATCACAACACAATAGCTCCAATTGTGGGCTCATTTATAGATATAATATCAGCTTATTGCCGTCCACTGTTGAAAGTAAGCCCCAAAGAGCGCCAACCCACCACTGTGCATTCCGCATCCATCCCCTGCCAGCCACATTTTTCAAATCATCGACCCATCTGACCGCAGGGCGTCCTACACTATGTTTGCCCATTCCCGGGCTCCACTCCAACACATGTCTGCTCCATCTACCATCTGTCCATCTACAGACACACTTAACCACGGAAGATTGTAACATTTCAGAATCACCCGTCTGGCCACGTTCCCCGACTATCTGCTGATCCAGCTGAAGAAATTCACCATCAAGGAAGACTGGACGCCTGCCAAACTAGACGTTGCCGTCGATATGCCCTGGGAGGTACGTACACATTGAGTTGTGGGCTAGAGTTACATACATCCTGTAGAATCTTAAGAAAAATGAGCCTTATTAGCTGAACAATGCGATTTTATTAAGGCTCAGTATTCCGCATTTCCTTTATCTGATGCGTCCATTTTACTTACAGCTACAATACTTGAGCATTTTTTTATATTGGCTGCTCAGATGAGCGTTATTAAGCGGTCCCGGATTTGCCATATTCAAATTGATAAATAATTATATAATTGCTTGAGGCCTTAATTATTATATTATTTGCTCGAAGCCTGAGTAATCAATCTTGTCGCTTAAACGTCTTATTTTCTAACGGTTTTATTTGTGTACATGTGAAAAAAAAATATATCTTTCTAAATGAATAGGTTTTTAAACCGTTTAGTACACCACTTTGAAATCATTAAGTCATTGCATATTGTAGAGTGTTAAAATAAGTATGTCTGCTTCCCAGATGGATCTGAGTTGCCTGCGCGGGCGCGGCCTGCAGCCCGACGAGACGCAGCTACCCGAGGCGGCGCCCGAGACTCCCGCGCCTGTCTACGACGAGGGACTGCTCTCACAACTTGTAAGTTAAACATAAACCATCTTACCACAAAAAAAAATTAAACATCTTACCACTTGTCTAAATAAACTGTCAATGTAAAATTGGCATTACACTTTGATATAGGGTCCGTTTTGCAGGGACAGTTTTTTTAGACAACTGTTCAACAGCTGAGTTTTTGTAGTACGACGGAAATAGTATAAAGATGTACTACTTAAACGTGTGAGTTTAGTAAGGGACTTCTAAATAAATGGCTCAATAAAACCGATATCTCGGGTCTCTACCACTCGCTCTAGGAAAAATTCCAAGTGAGTGAATGACGATTAATACTACGTATTTACTAACTTTTTCGGTATGAAAGTACCACTGTCCTAAATGATCCTGCCATAATATCAATAAATCACATTTACAGTTAGACATGGGTTTCCCGCTTGAAGCGTGCAAGAAGGCACTGTACTACACCAACAACTGCGGCATGGAGGCTGCCTCCAATTGGCTTATGGAACACATGACGGACTGGGACTTCGCCAATAAGTTCACACCACCCGGTAGCGCAGGTACCAACATCAAATATTCATGAGACTTTCAAATTCAGATCTATCTCTTTGAAAAATATAGGTAGCGGTTTTGCTCAGAGCTGCAGACAACGGTTAGTTAACTAGAGACTTATATGTTGCTTATTAATCGTGTGTACAGTCTTGTACCCGTATTATTTGTATCGTATATCAGTTTTACACATTTGTGAACAACATTTAGCTTACAATTCTCTAAAAACTCTGTTCCACTCCTGAACAAAGCCCAAAGCATTCCTTCCACTTCTCTTCATCGTGTGCCTTTTTCCACCATCCACAAAGACAGCCATACAAAACTTAGAATTTTCGTTGTAAAAATTGTACACAATAAGTAATATTTTTTATTTATATCTTAATGTAATTTGCAGGCGCGGACAGCGGCGCAGCTGGAGTAGACGAAGCGAGCGTGGAGCAGATCATGGGCATGGGCTTTACTCGAGCGCAGGCGGCGCGCGCGCTGGCGGCCACGCAGGGAGACGTGCCGCGCGCGCTCGACTGGATCTTCTCGCGCGCAGACGAACTGGACGCAGACGTGGCCGCGCCCGCGCCCGACCAGGACAGGACGCTCGGCTGTCGGGACGGACCTGAGAGTGAGTACTATGCACTTAAATATTTACCTGTGAATGAAGTGGGGTAAAAAGACACAGGCAATCGAAAAAGGTAGTCAGCGTAAACGTAAACTTCTGCGTTAACTATTAATGGCCCGTAACGAACCGCAGTAGTTAATCGCTCGAACATGGAAATTCGCTACAGGAGCACGCGTTCTACAAGTTATATATCGGACGTATATTTCAGCTTTTTCGCTAATATAATTCGTAACAGAAATGTGTTACTTTTCAATCAAATGAGTCCTCCCACTCTTACTATCAGACTCGTACTGATTAAAATCCACGGTGTCCTTCAATAGCCCTTGTTCCGGGGTCACGGAAATTCACGAGTCCCGCGACCACTCTGATTGGACACCGATACCAACAAAATTCAAGAATGCACATGCAGACGTTTCCACTAATAAATAGCTAACATCTATGTTCTGATTACTGTAATCTAGACACGCGGTAGTGTGTCAAGCCAAGTTAACTGGCGAGCACGAACCCTAAGGAGACGTTTCTGACCCTCAGAACTCAAAAAATATTTCACATAAACTTGTCAAAGGCTCATACAATTATTCTTCTTATCGTGTCGATGACGATCTAAATTGACTCGGCCCAGAATTGGGCCACGAGAGCGCTCTCCGAACAATCCATCAGCTCCTGTACAATACCATGCAATGATACAGTTATTGATAATTATGTTAACAGAGTACAGGCTGTGCGCGTTCATCTCTCACATGGGAACATCGTCCATGGTGGGCCACTACGTTTGCCATGTGCTGCACGAGGGCCGGTGGGTCATCTTCAACGATAACAAGGTGCGTATGACGTAACATCTTGCCTGTAAACCTTGAAAAGTAACCACTAGATTAATGAGGCAGTTTTTGATACGTTCTTTCCATTCAAACTGCTAAATGCGTTTATGCATTAAACACAGAGATTCTAACAAAATAAAAAACATCAATCTTTTTATTTGTTTTTTTGAAATCTATACATATAAAAATGAAACCCGTTTTCCATTGTCACGACATAACATGAAAACGGCTTGACCGATTCGGATAATTATTTTTTTGTTGTGTTTGTAACCATCAGGACCGGGTTTTAGACCGGGTCCTCCACCCGTGCGAAGCCGGGACAGGCCGCTAGTGATAGAATAAAATAATTGTGATTCATTAAAATTCTTTATTGTTAAATATATTTTCGTTATATAATAATATTATGTTAATGGAAGAAAGAAACGTGTTGCGCCGACCCCAAGTAAAATGGGATAGGGGCAGGAAGAAGAAGAATAATATTATGTTCTGCAAACAGGCCTATTTTCCCAGGATAATTTCTTGCCAACTGTAAAATTAATCGGTGTTGCTTCAATAAATCAATATTTCCCCAAATTAAATACTTTTCTCAAATAGAGGTTATTTATGTTACTAAATTATGTACCTAAAGTTTTGTTTCCTTTCTTTTCAGGTGGCCCTATCAGAAAATCCGCCCAAAGATCTCGGCTACCTATATCTATACGAAAGGCTGTGATGATCATGTTAAATATGACTTGTTTGTACCAAAAATCGCTGGCACGGTTGTATGGGATACGAAGCTCTGTGTTAGACTGCGTTTGTATTATCTAAACAATAAGAGATTTTAATAAAAAAAAAACAACTTTTAGGCGATATTTATTTTATAGAAAGAAACAAATTGTTAAGAAATTAATTAGGTTAATAAAATTTATTATCTAATAATTTTGCATAGAAAATGCTTTTGTGTTGCAATTTTTACGTAAGACCTTTATCTGTTTTGTAGTTGGACAGTTATTTGTAGTTATCGAATTAGAAATAATCCTTGTAACCGCTTAGGAAAAGACAGGACAGCATTTGTTTGTGATTATTGCACTGGAGTCTCATGATCTTGTAACATTTTACTTTTGTAATCGTTTATGTTTACTAAGCTGTATATTATTTTCCTGATATATACCAATCATTATGTTATAACTCAGTACTAGAAGTACAATTTTCTCATTATATATTTGCCGTACCACATAACAAATGCATTTATTCGGGAAGCAGCTTAGTGTTGGATAATTGTATTGTATAATATCATTGAACATCACTAAAACAACGAAAACTGAAAGTAAATTATTACTGAAAATTGCTCTCTTATTTATTTGTTTTAATCTCCACCTACAACCTCTTATTTCTATTCTGATTCGAATTAGGCTCGTATCGTATGCCACATTCGCGAAATGACATTTGGTCTAAAATGGCCATTTTGCAATATTCCTAATGATTCCCTTCCTGAATTTACAGCAAATGTAGGTATGTCTATTATTCCCAATTTTATATTCTCAAATTGTCACTTGCATAATTCCAAATAGTCGGAATAGGAGCGAAGCTCCCATTACAGCGTGGTTTAAGTTTTGCAGCCACGAAAACGGGACTTGAACGCCCCATGTTGAACAGCTGATCTTAATCAGAACCCACCTCCTTCGAAGTTATTAACAATACGTGTAGTAGGATTGCCAGGTGTGACATTGTGCGCCAATCCTTTGATTCACACGAACGGAAACGGAAAATCCCCCAGCCGCCAGCCGGCTGAATTTCTTATTTCTGGTTGTTTCTTTTCAGAAATAGGCACACTAGTTTTCAGTTTAAATCCCCTCCCCCACGGTGACTCTTTGTAGCGATGGTGTCGTGCCTTCGCAGCGGTACAGTCGCTATCTGTTTGCCCTCTCCCACACCACGATTTTCAATCGCGATGCAAACGCGTTTCAATTTACCCTGTTCTGTCCCCCCATGCCCATAGTATGGTATAACTATACTTCCAACAGCCACCACTAAAATAGGCACCAGTGATTGCCGTTAGAGCTGTATCGTGCTCTCCCCAATGTCCAACACGGTCACGCGTTTACATCGATACAGTACTCTGTGGATACAGAGAGTCGCCGTGGGCGAGGAGCCTAAACACACGAGTTTCCTTGCCGTATGTAGAAACTAAACTTATAAAGGAGGAACCAGAAAGGGGAGACTAGACGTGTGGTCCGAGTGTATGCGTCGACAGTTTACCGCGAGGGGCAACCTTTCCAAGTGATACTTATACAACTTGTAACGTTAAAAGCGCAAAACCTCTCGTGGGGTAACTCTGCCCATGCTACTGAACAATGTTTGTTCAAGGACTTTTGGAAATTCGCAAAAAAAATGGTTTTCATACAAAATGAGAAATTGATCAGGCCCATAAGTATGAACAACCATTTTTTGAGGTTTTGCGCTTTTAACGTTACATGTTGTATTTTTTTAAGATATATTTGTGTAGGTAGTTTAAAATATTTAATCAAGTGAGTAGAGCAAGGGTAGCAGCAAATCTCACAAGCTGGTGGAAAGTAAAACACAAAATATATTAATTACACCTAATTACATCTTTAATATTTAACTATGAAATGTACATTTTAAAAACAATCAGCGTTTGAATTTATCCACTGGTTTAGGTATTTTCCTCATGAATATAGTGCGCTCATCAAAGTATGTGTTGAACTTCTTGTAATCTCTCCTTTTCCTGGGATCCTTTTTGCAGTTATCAGGAGTCAAATTAATCATCAGACCTGGAATATGAAAACCAGAATAATTTGGCAATTTGTTGCTTGAACTTATAATGATGCCCTAGGAAACTTGTTGCTTAATGCCCAGGTACATTCCTTGATTTTATATTTATAATTGGTACATTGCAATAAAACAGATTACACATTCGACTGGGATCATTATGACCAATTACAACAAAAATTATACTAACCCGCTTTCTGTGCCATAGTCACCAACTTGCCTATTTTCTTTTGCTGTCTGCGACATAAGCCAGTGATTCTTCGAGGTAACATACAGCCATCTGACCTCACAAACTGGCTCAGGATTAGTACATCAGTATGTTTGATGTCGAGCGCTAGTGCACACATGTAGCAAGGAGGTTTTTCAGATGTACTGATAGCAGTTTCTTGGGATGGCAGGTTCTCCGCTCGGATCAAGAGCTCGGTGCGAGGTGAAGGCACTGTTACTGCTTCCACGATCACTGTTGAACCCTCAGTACGTTCACGTACTGAAAATAGCAGAAATCATTCAATAATTTTAATTTTTCTGTAGCGAAATTCAAAACGAAAATGTTTTAAGGTTATGTTATAAAAATCCAAATTCATGGGCTGACTCTTCTATTTACTTACTTTCTTTTAAATGCAATGGTTTTGTTGTCGCTAGAGAACGCACAGATGTTGAGAATATTGCACTTTTTGCAAAAGAAAACCCAAGGCGAACGAGACCCGCCATGTTTATTTATTTCCTGTCAGCAGCAGTAACGTCACTGTCATATGTAGTCACTGTCACAGAGTCACAGACTAGCATTTAGCATCAGACGATCAACTAGGTGACACCGTAAAACGTTCATATTTCTGAAAAACCGGAAAAAACGTTAAATTATGATTCTATTAATATTATAAAGTGGTGGAATCAATAGCCCTTTACGTTCCCGTCATAATGCTGACACTCTGAGGCGCGCCTGGAACACAAACAACGCACCGTTCACCCGGCATGGTCCATGGTCGCACAGCGAGACGGCCATTACTCGCCGCCCGAATGATATGCCCTTGTCCACCTGGATTAATACATAGGATAAATTTATCCCGATTTTTGTTCCCGTGGGATAATTTTCGAGTTGTAGCGAGTGGGTGAAACCGCTGGCAGCAGCTAGTAGATCCTACTAATATTATAAACGTGTTTGTATGTGTGGATGGATGTTTGTTACTTTTTCACGCAAAAACTACTGAACGGTTTTTGTTTATTTTTGGTACACAGATAGCTTATAACCTGGATTAACACATAGGATAGTTATTATCCCGATTTAATGTTCCCACGGTAGTTGTAGCGGGCGAAACCGCGGGCAACAGCTAGTGAAAAAATAAAAGATTAACTAATCATGGCAATACTGTCGGTTTTGTGTCAAGTGTGTCAACTGTCAACTGTCAAAATTCATTGATAAAAGTGTCAAAATGTAGTTAGGAAAGTTACGATTTTTACTTCCGAATTTATTGCACAATATTACCTATTACTAGGTATTACTCATTCTTGGTTGGTCGTGGCCACGTCGTGGCAAACTTGTAAACAAAGAGTGTGTCTGATTTAAAAAGTAAAATAAAAATAACCTACAATGGCGTCAAAGCCAGAGTACATTCGCAGTAGAATTGTAAAAACTTATGATTTAGATGAGATTGAGAAACTTATTAAAGATGCTAAAGTTGCACATTGCATGCTCACGGACCCACCAGCAGTTGGTAAGTCAATTGATAACTTAAAACCTCTTGACTGAGTGAAACTAAATACAAATTGTAAGGAAATATTCATGCCAAGGTGATTGTGTTATGATAAAGTTTCATCTAATCCATTACTATTTCATAACTTATTATTTGAAATTGTAACATGTAATAGCGCGTAATCTTCAAATACATTATAATAATATTTTTCATTCATTATTATTGTTTTAGAGATTGTCCTAGCCTATTTAGACACAATTGTTGTAGTTTTTTAGTCCTGGGTATTTTTCTCTGACTAAACATGGTGTCTAAAATTGCACTATCTTGTAATTGAGAAACCCTTACACAATTCTGGCTAAATAGATTTAGCTCACATGAGTTACAATTTCCATAATAACATAAAACTCAAAAATTGGATTATAAATAATTGCTGCCATTCATGTGCAGCATGCTCACAAACATAAAGCAAAATAAAACTTTTTTGTTCTCTTTGGCAATGAGTTAATACACCCTGCCAGTGTGATGTGGTGGAGTTACACTTAACTATGACACTAATAGGTAATTATTGTTCACAATGTCATGTCATAGATAAAAAAAGGCTACATACAAATAGATTATGGATTAGTATTTAAGTGTAAGATTCTGAAAAAATGAAAATCAGCATTTTAATATCTTAATTAATTTTCAGTGGATGAGGAGAGTGTGATGACCCGCCTCAGTGCGCTCACTCTCCGTGGATCAGATGGCATTGGTTGCTCATGCTGTGGTGTCGGTCCGTTCACAACCAGAGCCCAGCAGACAGCCCATTACAAACACCACTGGCACACGCACAATCTTAAGAGGAAATTGTTTGGCAGAAAACCTATTTCCCTCGGAGAATATAATTCTCGTCAAGGTTAGTTTATTGTACTATCTTTTATTTATTTGAATGTTTACTTTCTAAGAGTTTACATTCAAAACATGGTCACAAAAACCCTTAAAATTTAATTAGTATTTTAATAAATGAAAATATTTATCAGCAACAAAAAAAAAACACCTATCAGTATAAATTATGAGAATAATTAAAACAATTTGTGACTCAAACCTACTCTGAATGTAAGCAAAATAACTTGTAAATACCTTAGTTGGATTTAGGTCAGTCACAATTGACTAATCATTATATTATTACCTAATATTATTCTATTTGAAATTGATCATCTAGCCATAAGCTAGTTTCTTTTGTATGCTTTTATATTAAAAGATATTTTCTTCTAAATCCAAGTTGGTCTTCAAAGGATAATATTACAGTGAGGAAATTATTTCTTTCAGATGAAAGTTCAAGTTCAGGTAGTGACTCAGATGGTGATGAAAATCCCAACACTCCTGCCACAGAGTTATTTGCAGCAGCTACTCGGCACTGCAAGGCTTTCTATACTAACCCTAAGGGTCAAGTATTTTGTATCTACCGTTGCTTGCTGCATCATCGGAAGGTAATATAATAATATGATATTGTTGAAGATAACCTGCGTTTTTAGCCTTATCATGCTGTGATTTAAGTTTAGTTAAGTCCTTGAGACGATTACGGAACTTTCTTCCAACCGCCACTAAAACTGCGCTTGCGCAATCCCTCCTACTTCCCATCCTTGACTATGCTGATGTCAGTTATCTTGATCTTACTGAGGCACAACTTGATAAACTTGAGCGACTTCAAAACTTTTGCATAAGATTCATATTTGGCCTACGCAAATATGATCATGTCATATATGTAATAACGTGGGTACCTTCAAACTTGTGTAATATTCTTTTATAAAATATTCGCTAAGTCGAGGGTAGGTTGGCGTTACTTATATTGTTTTGTACTGTGACTTGCTACTCAGCTCAGTAAACGGATTTACGTAAATCTCGGAGTTTTAATGGACATAATAGTGGCGACGAGTGTTAATTGTGAACTATGGATCGAAAATTAGTGAAATTTCAAGAGTTCAATGTGAAAACAGACAATTGGGACAGTTACATAACTCGACTCAATTATTGCTTTGAAGCCAGTGGAATCGTCCTCGATTCGGTTAAAAAAGCTAACTTTTTTACGATATGTGGTGCTCAGACTTTCGATACTGTTCTTGCTTTAATTACTCCAAAAAAATCAAGTGAAGTGACCTTTCCGGAAGTTACAGATGTTTTGACCAAACATTATAGCCCAAAACCAAATGAAATATCAATGTCATACAAATTTTACCATCGTGATCAAACAAAGGACGAGACGGCAATGGATTATATCGCTCAATTAAGAAAAATCAGTACCAACTGTAATTTTCCAAATCTTGAACGCATGCTGCGGGACAGATTAGTGTGTGGCATGAGCGATCGCAAACTGCAGTACGAGTTGTTGAAGAAAGACAATCTAGAGTACAAGGACGTCGTTGACGCCATGGTGTCTGCTGAGTCCGCGGGGAGGGACGCGCGCATGATGCAGCTCGCCGAGCACGCGACCACGCCGGCACGTCTCGATACCGCCGTGCCGTGTGCGCCGCCCCCGCCTGAGCCGATGGATGTCAACGCGTTGAAAACCAAAACAAATGTTCGTCTTTGCTACAGATGCGGAGATCGTCACGGTGGTGAATGCCGTTTTATCAATGCAGTGTGTCATTTTTGCAAGAAAAAAGGTCATATCGAGAAAATCTGTACTTCTAAAAAGAAAAGTACCTCAGGAACGTTAAACCACGCTGAAGTTGTGCAGTCTGACGTGCAGCTGAATGGGATTTACAACGTCGAGGGCGCGAACACGCGCGTGCCTGCCTACAAGCTACGCGTGTTGCTGAATGACGTGGCTGTGGACATGGAAGTGGACTCGGGCGCTGCCTTCTCACTGGTCAACGAGCGCACGTGGGCACTCCTAAAGCCGCGCGTCGCCGCGCCGCGGCCCATGAACACTCGGCTGCGCACCTGGAACGACTCGCAGGTTTCGGTCATTGGACAAGCGACAGTCTCGGTTATGTATAAAGACATTAAAACTAATTTAAATGTAATAGTGGCTAGAGGTTTAGGGCCAAATTTAATTGGTCGTGATTGGTTTGAGCCCCTCGAAATTTCTATAAAGTTTAATAAAATTTTAGATATTGAATTGTCAGCAACGAATGCATTATTAACCAAGTATGGGGAGGTTTTCAAGGACGAACTCGGCACTTACCGTGGAGACCCCGTAGCGATTCATTTGAAACCGAATGCAATACCTAAGTTTTTGAAAGCTAGGCCGGTACCGTTCGCTATTAAAGCTAGGGTTGAACAAGAGATAGATCGATTGGTAAGCGAAAATGTTTTGCGACCCGTGTCATATTCAGAATGGGCCACCCCGGTAGTCCCAATAATAAAAAAGAACGGTGCGGTCCGTCTGTGCGGCGATTATCGTAGTACGGTGAATCAGGCTACTGAAACCGATACTTACCCAATGCCTACAGCTAGTGAAATTTTCGCAATTATATCCGGGGGAGTATTTTATACAACATTAGACCTTGATCGCGCATATACACAAGTGGTCGTTACGGACGAAACGTCTCGTCTTTTAACATTAAACACGTGCAAAGGTCTGTACACTGTACATAGGCTAGCATTCGGCGTGAAAGCATGCCCTGGAATTTTTCAACGGCTAATGACAGCGTTGCTGGCGGGTGTGCCTGGTGTGGCTGTGCTGATTGATGACGTCATCGTCAGCGGCCGTACCATGGCGGAGATGACGCAGCGTCTAGACATTGTATTAGGACGTATTGAGAAAGCGGGTTTACGTCTCAATAAGGACAAATGCAAGTTCGCGAAGGAGCGAGTGGAATTTTTGGGTTTTGTTATCGATGCTGACGGGATTCACCCAGCATCGAGTAAGGTCGAGTCCATACTCAATACACCAGAACCTAAAAATGTCCAACAGTTACAAGCATTTCTTGGTTTATACAACTTTTATGAGAGGTTCGTAGCTCATAAGGCCACGATATTAGAGCCTTTACATAGATTGCTCGACAAATCGCAGAAATGGGTATGGACTGACCGAGAACAGGCCAGTTTCAATACTGCTAAGCGTTTACTCTCTTCTGATCTGACACTTGTACACTATGACCTGAACAAGCCGCTGGTCCTTACCTGCGACAGTTCAGAGTACGGAGCGGGAGCTGTCTTGTCCCACATCATGGAGGACGGACATGAGCGTCCTATTGCCATGGGATCTAGGACATTACATACGCACGAGCGTCGTTACTCGCAACTTGACAAAGAAGCAACCGCTATAATGTTTGGCATAAATAAATTCCAGAATTACTTGATGGGTAGGTCTTTTACGATAGTCACTGACCATAAACCATTGTTAGGCATTTTTGACCCCAAGAGGCCCATACCTCATGTTCTATCACCCCGTTTGACACGAATAGCTTTGATATTAACTTCCTATAGTTATGACATTATACATAAACCAGGAACACAGATAGGTCATGCTGATGGACTGAGTCGCTGGCCACAGCCTGTTCCTGAACAAGCTGAACCACAGCTCTGTGACATACTGCTGATGGCAGAGGCCCCTGATGACTTCCCGATCAATGTAGATAAAATAGCACATGCTACAAAACAGGACAATGTTCTGAATCGAGTTAGTCATCACATTCTATGTGGTTGGCCGGCCAAAGTATCAGATGATCAGCTACGTCCATACTGGCTGCATCGGGCGGAGTTGTCGTTGCATGAGGATTGCATCCTCCTAGGCTGCCGCGTAGTAGTGCCGCCGACGCTTCGTGAAGCAGTTCTACGTGCTCTTCACAAAACGCACAGTGGAATTGTTCAAACTAAATCACTCGCCAGAAGTTATGTTTGGTGGCCACGGTTAAATGACGACATTGAGAGTTTGGTGCAAACTTGCAATCAATGTTCTGAAAACCGGCATATGCCACCAAAAACTAGTTACGAGTGGGTGATGCCAGTGAAGCCTTGGTCTAGATTAAATATAGATTTTGCGGGACCTTTCCAAAATAAAACTTTTTTGATAATAGTTGACGCATATTCGAAATGGCCCGAAGTCTTCATTGTCAATAATATGACTTCAGCCACCGTCATTAGGCACTTGAGAATGATTTTCTCTATCCATGGACTGTGTGAGACACTAGTATCGGACAACGGTACTCCTTTTGTTTCTTCTGAGATGAAGACATTCCTAGAAGCTAACAAGATTAAACACATTACGTCTGCACCTTTTCACCCATCCACTAATGGCTTGGCAGAACGTATGGTGCAGACGGTTAAAGATAAATTACGTAAAATGGACGGTATGTCCTGGGATGTTAAAATTCCAACCATGCTTTTAGGACTTAGGGCAACTCCATGTGCGGCTACTAACAAAAGTTCAGCAGAGCTTTTGTTTAACAGACGGATCCGCACATTGCTAGACACTATTAATCCACATGATCAAACACGTAAAAATAGAGAAAGTCAAATCTTAAGAAATAGTCAAAAGAAAAACAGACAGACAGATGTAGGGAAGAAGGTTATGTACAGGAATTTTAGTAGTGGCCCTCGCTGGTTACCAGGTAGGTACTGTAGTAAGCAAAGATGGTCCAGCCAGTTATCGAGTTGAAACGGGAGAAGGAATGGTAGTCAGTAGGCATATAGATCAGTTAGTTAAACAACATAATGTACCAGATTCAGAGACACAGATTACTAATGAAGAATTAGGACAGACTGAAGAAAGGGACACGGTAGAACAAAGTTATGGGGAAGGACACCATCAGGAAAGGGATCAGTTTGAATCGGATATACCGGAGAGTGAGGAAATGATAGAAGTACCTAGCGCAAACAAATGGGCTGAAATGTTAGGTATTCCATTAGAGTCAGATCCTAGTTTTTCAGGCGGTAAAATTAGAAATAAACTCGTTTTCCATGGAAAAACTCCCTATACTAGGCCAGCTCCAAATTGTGAGTATATGTTGTAATTAAAATACATAATTATTATAATATATTAAATAAATGTTATAATATTAAGATTCATTGATATTATGTAAGTTTTGTACTTTATTATTAAGTTTATATGTTTTCATATTATTATTATGTTTCACATACTTGGGGGAAAGGTATGTCATATATGTAATAACGTGGGTACCTTCAAACTTGTGTAATATTCTTTTATAAAATATTCGCTAAGTCGAGGGTAGGTTGGCGTTACTTATATTGTTTTGTACTGTGACTTGCTACTCAGCTCAGTAAACGGATTTACGTAAATCTCGGAGTTTTAATGGACATAATAGATCACATTTCTGAATTTCGTGTAAAACTCAAGTGGCTTCCTATACGTCTTCGCCGGAATTCTCATATCTTGTTTCAGCTCTACAGTATTCTGTTCAATCCTAAAACCCCCTCTTATCTTAAAGAACGTTTCAAGTTCCTTCATGACACACATAATAGATATCTAAGGTCATCGGAAAACCTGAAACTGGAAATGCCCATGCATTCTAGCCGTTTTTACGACAAATCTTTTACCGTCGAAGCAGTACGTTTATGGAATGCCTTGCCCCTGTCAGTACGGCGAGCTCAAAGCCTGTCCACTTTTAAAAATCTGGTCAAAAACCACTACCTTTCCTCTTAAACGTGTGACGTCAACGTTTATTAGCGTTTTTACATAATAATTAATGTATATTTATATAATTGTATGTGTTTATATATTTTGTGTTTGTGTGTATGTTTTTGTTCGTCGGTAAATTGTACACCGTAGACTACCTACAGTATTGTTCCTCCTTTACTTTTCAAATCCATCCAAAGGTTGTCTTGAAAAGATCGCTTTTAGCGATAAGACCGCCCATTGTGTCACCCTATTTATAAGATATTGATTGGATGTATCCTGTAATTTGTATGGTGTACATAATAAAGAGTATTCTATTCTATTCTATTCTAAGTTATCTAAATAAATTTCTACTTAGTGATATCTGATAAGCGTTCACAAAAGCTCGGCACAACTTTTTTTTATGGAACTTCAAGTACTCATTTGAAATTCCTCGAGAGCCATTTTAACCAGACATGTTTTTCAGGAGGAAATGTCACTGGACGGCGAAGGCCACGTGTGGTCCCGCCGGGTCAAAGATCTCTTAAGCCCTGGATTCGGGCGATGGGCCGTCCTCATGGTCTCCGGTGGTCACTTTGCTGGCTGCATCTTCACGGGCGGAAGCGATGCCATTCACAAAACCCTGCACTCTTATACTACGCGGCGGGGTCAAGGCATGTCGCAAGCAACGAGGGACCAGACAGGCAACGCCCCGAAGTCAGCAGGTGCTAGCTTGAGGAGATACAATCAAGAACAGTTCCTTGCGGTAAGTGTGCTTTTCATTGATAGTAAGACCTTTTTAAAAAAAAAAACAAACCGACGAAACATCGAACTGAATTGATTTTGAAATCGGACCACGTTAGGAAAAGTTATGCGTGGTCATACATAAAAAAAAGAATATACATGTCGAATTGAGAACCTCCTCCTTGTTTTTTCGTCGGTTAAAAATGTTTGTTGGCTTTTACTAGTTGGTAATTAGTTTCCTATTTGCAAGTAGCATTAGTCATACTTGGTGTAATAATGGCCTTTTACACCATTTGACTGACAAAATTTTATGGTAGTTCGAAAATATATTTCAATGGTAAGTCCAATTCCATCCTGCATTTATCAGCCTTTGTTAGTTAAAAGTGTCACACACCCAAATTTTTAATGTTTGTT
This sequence comes from Agrotis ipsilon, assembly GCA_028554685.1. Taxonomy (NCBI): domain Eukaryota; kingdom Metazoa; phylum Arthropoda; class Insecta; order Lepidoptera; family Noctuidae; genus Agrotis; species Agrotis ipsilon. Next base: position 13,512,460 of record CM052969.1, on the reverse strand, counting down.
AGCTTAGTATTTTCTACAACCAGAGTCACATAGGCATCCCACAGGGTTCAACTCTAGATCCATCTCTGTTTGTTGAAATCAGTTTAGTAAGTAAGGTACTGAATAAAGAAATTTCGTTGTATTGTTGCTGTATTATATTTAAGTAAACTGAGTGTCCATTCAAGGGGAAGGGTTTTCAATGGTAAGCAGAATTATGTTTATACGCCAATTGTATTCTGGCCTATTATGTCTATAATAACACGTAATTAGAATATGCTAACTCTGAATACTCAGCTGAAGTATTTTTCTTTCCTCAAAAAAGCTTTATCAACGCGACGCAGGCGTATCAAATATTCATTAAGTTATTTCCATAAACAAGCCGAGCGAAAGCAAGCATTAAACCTGCTTATGGCTAATCCTATCTAATCATATTGAGTGGCATGGAGTGTATCATTTAATTGGATTGCTCTAACGAAGGTAACTGGTACAGTTGTGAAAACAGGGCGTCAATTCTGCTAATTTTATTTAACTCACATGCTATTGATATTCAATTGAGACTCAATCACGATTCCATTACGATTAGAACAAATTTGGTATTCTGCAAAAACTTCTATGTAAGCTCAATAGAGTCGTAATGGAATCGTAGTGTAAGTGTAATTGACTCTCAGTTGAACAGTAAGTGTTGCCAAACAAGCGTTAAATAAGAGTAGAATACCGATAAAGGCCACAGTTGATTTACGATTGGAACACGATTGAAGAGCAGACTAGCAAATATTCTGATAGCAGTTCAATGGAATGTCACTGTAAAACCATTGGTCTTAAATTAGTAGCAGAATACCAAATGTAGTTAAAACTGCTACTGAGATCCAATTGATATTCAATTGAGCCATTTGTAATTTAGCAGACTTGGCGCCCAGTTTGGCTTACTTGTGGTTATTAATCCCTAACACTAACGGGAAATTCTGTTAATGGACGTTTATACAAACATTTAAAAATATTTTCGCGAAAATCAGCGGGAAATGCCGTTTGTCTGACCTGGCTATTAGAGATTCAATGAGATGATGGCACTCATATAGTGGAATAACCTGCTGTATGTTTTCCCGGTTATACTTATGATACCATCAAATCTATCGATCATCCAGAGAGGCTAGGAAATTCAAAAAATAAAGTGAATACTGAGTAATGCCATCATTCACATTTCATTTAATCATACATTCACTGGAGCAGACTACCAAAGCGCCTCGGACGGCTGGCCAAATTCTGAGGCGTTTTAAATACAGCAAAGAGGATTTCTTGATGGTAAGTGGAAATGCTTCCTTCGGACTTGCCAGTGGCATGGCAAGTGAGCATAAAGGACAACACCTAAAATACTGGCTGAATGCGTTACTATATGCTCGAAGATTGCTGTATCATCAGTTGTAAGTCAGATTACTGATGTAAACGCTCCATCCACCGCGCATATTTGTTTTAAGAAGAATCTTAGATACTAGCCAATTGGACACTTCAACAGGAGAGGGATTTGGTTCCTGCTTTCCAAATTCAAAATTTAGGTTTAAGGAGTACATATTTACTGAGCAACGTTTACAGACCCAATGCACGGTGTATACAGTGTTGCCACAGTGAAAAATTATTTATATTGGTATCGCGTGATTGATTTTTCTAAACTTTGAATGATGAAATTGGTGTGAAACGCTTTTTGTTAGATGTCTGCTTCTATTACTTGCAACTTCTGGCAGTCTTTTTGCTTCTCTTATAAGTTGGAAACCTGGAGATAAATAAGAAAACAAAAAAAAAAAAAAAAACTGTATAATTTTGGTGAAAATTTGATTCGATTTTGTAGTTTTCTATTGAAAATTCAACGTTTTTATAACTTCGGAATACATATCAGATAATTGATATAATTGGAACAACAATAATTGGAATTTGATTCAAAATTTATTTTTGTGGAAGTATTCGAAATTTTGGATTTTTGACGAAAATTAAAGAACATCTACTGTGGTAGATGGCGTACGATGTGTAGTCAATTATTCTAAAACCTTATTTACTTACTCATCTTTTAATAAATTTGTATGTCGATAATGCGTGTGTTTAACAAACTATAATATGTATGTATTTGCACGTTTGCACGCATGTGTGAGATGCACGTAAAATATCTATGTATGTATAAAATACAATAAATAAAAGAAAAAAAAACCTATGTAAGCCGTTGTTTTATTTTATAGAATCATTGTTTAGTTGTTATGCTGAATTTGTGGGTACAAAACCATGCTGTTGAACTTACAAGGATATTTTGACGCATACATTTAAGTAGCAGGATATTGTAAACACAAATTATACTGAAAATAAAATTGCGGAATTGAGGTCACATGCCAAAAGATCCTTGTACATAGGCATGTACTTTTATGTTCTAAAAAAACATGTCTTTTCTAGCATGTCCAAAACATCTTAGTCAGTTGGAGTGAAGACTTGAAGGGCTGTTCTCTGGTGTTCTACCGCGCCGTTGGGGCTGTGAACCAGAGCGCCCTCTTCGGGAAGCCATCACCTTTAAGGAAAGAGGATCCAAGAGTCAGGCAATTGCCTTTCCCGACCAGGAAACCTACTTTCAAGGAGGTGAAGAGGGTGTTCCAGACTCTAGCCAGTATTGAAGTCTATGGTGAGCTGACGAAAATTTCATAAAAATATAGCATTATTATTTAGATTAAAATTGTGCGTGTTGGGTTGAGGCCTTTTGTAGGTCTACAAAAGAGAGAATGTCTATATTACTTTCGTCAGGGCAGTTCAAGTTGATTAATTGATTAATGAAAGTAAATAAATTAAGAACTACTAAAATTCTCGATCATAATAGCAATCATAAGAACTGTTATGTTTTATTGACGAGACGGAAACAAAAATTTGATTGCGAGCAGAACTTGATCAGCAGGCAGCTATGTTCTATTTGGTAAGGCGCCTAGAGCACAGATTACCAGATATCGCACTCCATGTACTTACACGCGCTAAGCCCCTATCGGGCGCCGGGCGACCGGCTACCCATAGCGCGGCGGGCTGTCAACAGCCGCGCACAGCGCGCAGCGCACGTACGCATATATTTCGGTCGAATTGATGTTAGTTATGAAATACTAAGATCTGGTTGAAGAGATAAATACTACATTTTACGGTTTTCCTTTCCCTTCCTTTTTTTTGTTATGAAAAATTTATTAACCTACAAGTATTTCATTCTATCATTTATTAAATAGTTGTAGGTTTTTTACATTTTTTCATCGTTGATTTTATGTTTCGATTATTTTAAACGTATCCACGACAGAGGAGAAATTTCTGCTGTAGGACAATGATTTGAAAAAGACAACATATTCTTTCTTTTTACAAGTGTATATTTTTAGTTTCACTTGTTCCGTTGGCGGTCTGTAATAAAATCTTGTTAATTAAATTTGACCCACTTCCTGGCTTCCGATTGAGCAGATGACCTCGTAATAATAGGTACAGCCGACTCTCGATAACTTTCGCTATTACGAATGATCGAATGTTTAAAATATCAAAAGGAAAAAAAAAATAAGAGAAAAAAAAACACTCTGAATTATTAAGTGTTTATAAAGAAACAAATTCATACGAAAGTGTACTGTGTCAAAAAAAAAACCCTAGGTACTAACATCATTGTCGACAGAGGCAGCCCTCGCAATTCATAACATCACGCGGCGGCGCGCATCTTCAAAGCGAAACTTACTTTACGTTTGTGTAGTTAGGCACATTTTCGTTCGCAGCGTCTATCGTCTTGAAAGTGTAGGCTATTATAGCGGTAGGTATTGAACATTTTGAATGGAGTGAGTTATATGTACTAATATGTGCCTAGAGTACCGATTCGGAAGGTTCAAGTCCCGCTCGTAGCCGATTTTTTCCAGCCCCATATGTCCACTTCTTTAATTAAAAAATATTTTTCAGATACTTTACAAGACTTCCAAAAGGCGCTGTTGACGGTTACGGGTGCTAAAGCACCATTGAAGACTAACTCCGACATCAGTATTGCGGAAAGCGCTAAGAAGGTGCAGAAACCACCACCAAAGGTCCATGACAGGGCGAAGTCGAGGTAGGAGTTCTTTTTTTTTGTTATTTATCATGTAGTAAAGAAGAGAACAGGAAATTTTATAGCTCATGCCTTTGGCGTAAGACTTAATGATTTAATTTGGCTTGACGTAATTTTGTTTCTTTCTTTGCGTGTCGATTAAATCAAATGGTATCTGAATAATACGTAGCCACCCAGCACAGCTCTGTCATTATGAATCAGCTCTGTTATCTCTGCCTTAATGAAATGCGAGAGTTCATAATTTTAGTTAATAGCAGTATTTTAAATATATTCTTATAATCGGAATATTGGGACCGTCGATTTCTCCAGTGTGAATTAAAAATAAAAAACCGCTTAAGTGATCATAAATATGTGCGACCATTTCTCAAAGCCATGGCCACTAAAAAAAATATTACTTATGTAATTTGATGACTACAAAGTCGCATGTTACAACAAATTACAGAGAACGTGCCCCTCGCGAGTTACCAACCCAAGTGACGTCAAGCGAAGACGAAGGTCCTTGCTATATCGACTCCGAAACCCCACCAGATTGGATCAAGACACTCTCAGAACAGAGCAGCAATGGAGTCATCACCAGCTCAAGAAAAGACCTTCTTAACGACTGCGCACTGGCCAGCTGTGCTGACTCGGACAGTGACAAGGAAACCGTGGAGAAGAAAGAGATGAAGAAGAAGAAGAAACCTAGTAAAAAGGTTGAGAAGGTGGAGAAAGTAGATGAGAAAGCCCAAGCCGCTAAGAAAGGACCGGCGAAGATTCCGGCCAGTGTTAAAAAGGTAATTTTGCTGTTTTAAAACATGTGACATTGAAGGGTATTAAAAAGTAACTGCTTACGTTTTGTTGCCAAAGTGCTGTATTTTAATATTTTGTTTTATATTGGTTTTATGAATATGTTCTTTATCTACTATCATCGTTTTAAATATCTACCGTTTTCTAACTATTAACATACTTTGAACAAAGACCATCTCGGACATTCTGATGTGTTGCAATTCATGACTACTTAATCTTATCAAAATCAATAGTTGCTTGGTTGGATCGGGCTCAGAATCAGCACTTTAACGTCAATACTTACGCAAGACAGTTCTCCAAATCTTTTCTCGGTTTTCCAGTCGATTAGACAACGAAAAAATACTGCAACAATAGCTTTTACATACGTTTGAAGAAACTATACCCCTAGCACGAGTTTCACTATTTTACTTTACAGAGTTTTTCCAGTATTTACAGCGTTTCTTGTATGAAAATATGGAACAGCGCCTCTGGTGTGCGAAGAAGGAACCAATTTTTCCTTGAAAATTGTCAATTTGAAGTCGTCAAAGTTCCAGTTTACTTTACGTCTCAAATACTGAAAACTCGTGCTGACAGTACTATTTATTTTACAATTTCTATTTTTATTAGATGTGGAAAAGTATCTCAGACAAGGACAGCATTACACTGGAGCCGATCCTAGAGGCTTGGGAGGGTGACATTCAAGCGGCTTGCAACACACAGGACCCTGTAGATGGCAACACTGCCCTGCACAAAGCTGCTATCGCGGCAAAGCCTGAGATGGTTACGTAAGTTATTAATTTTCATCAGTATTACAAAAAAAAATGTAGGGGTTAATTAATTGTAAAATATAACTTTTGGGGTAAAATTATTGACTCGGTTAGGATGGGAAGCTCGGCTAAGATGGGAAGGTTGTGAATACTGAAGGTTTAAAGACGAATTGTTGAAAATTATTAATCAGCGTCATCTGCCAAGCTATTAAGTAATTTAACTGTTGGGACTAGCTTTCGGTCTATAGACAACGGCACAGTTGGCGCAGTGGCTGAGCGATCGACTGCTGCGCAGCGTATCGCGGGTTCGATCCCCGCACGGAACAAATATTTGTATGACCTACAAGTAGTTGTTCCGGGTCTGGGTATGTGAGTATGTGTTTCAGAGTTTCTATTTTTGTTAACGCACCCACGATATAGGACAAAGAAGAAGGGTCATCTGTGACCCAGCTCCGGCGCAAATGAAATGTATCTCAGTTTTTTCGTTATTTTATGTACATTAAATAACATGTTTCTTTTTTTTCAATATCAGTGGCTAACTTAGTTAAATTCCTTAAATAAACATTAGGAAAAATGTTGTAAATGCTAGCTGTTCTTCGCGGTTTCACCCGCTGCTAGGCTCCTATTGGTCGGAGTGTGATGTTATATAGCTCACAGTCTTCTTCAATAAATGGACTATCCAACACAAAAATATTTTTTCAATTCGAACCGGTAGTTCCTGAGATTAGCCCCTACAACCAAACAAACAAACTCTTCAGGTTTTTCAACTGGGCGTGGATGGCTATGTCCGAAACTATGAAGCATATCGAAATACGTTGAAAGGAGTCTTAAGGCTGATTTTGACGAAAACTAAAACTCATATTTGGATTTTAGAAATATCAATAATTCTGGCCAGGAATCGAACCCGCTTGTTTGGAAAAAATCACACCTGTATTATTACACTATTCGATAGTGTTGCTAATAAGGATCAAATTCTGGACAGTAATCATATACGCCAAACTTAAGGAAAAAGTGTAATTGGAAAAAACTGATCAATTTACAAGGCACAAGTGACAAGAAAAATTGCAATTTTATAAAAATCTTCTATTTCCTTAAGTTTGCCATATATGGTTACTTCCCAGAATTTGATACTTTTTAGCAACACTATCGAATAGTGTAATAATACAGGATGTGATTTTTTACAAACCAGCGGGTTCGATTCCTGGCCAGAATTATTGAATTTTCTAAAATCCAATGAAACAGTTTGAGTTTTCATCAAAATCGGCCTACAGACTCCTTTCCGCATATTTCGATATTCTTCATAGTTTCGGACATAGCCATCCACGCCCAATTGAAATCCTGAAGAGTTTGTTTGTTTGGTTGAAGGGGCTAATCTCAGGAACTACTGGTTCGAATTGAAAAAATATTTTTGTGTTGGATAGTCCATTTATTGAAGAAGACTGAGCTATATAATATCACACTCCGACCAATAGGAGCCTAGCACCGGGTGAAACCGCGTAGAACAGATAGCATTTTCAACATTTTTACTAATGCTTATTTAAGCAATTTAACTAAGTTAGCCACTGAAATTGAAAAAAAAGAAACCTGTTATTAAATGTACATAAAATAACGAAAAAACTGAGTTACATTTCATTTGCGCCGGGGCTGGGTAAATTTTGTATGGACCGTGACCCTTCTTCTTTCTAGTTTGAGACAATATTTTAAAACAACTAGGATTGATGAACATTCATATCACGCTTCATTAAAACTGTCAAAAATACATAAATTTGGTGTAATTCTCAAAAAAACCAACTAGTATTACTTGTCAAAGAACGTATAGTTAATAAAAATACAACTGAATATCAAACTTGTATGTATGTATGTTACTTTTTGACAAACTGCACTTTATTATAAATCACTAAAGCCTAGTTTTACTTGTACAGTCAGATCCTGTCAGCGGGCGGAGACCCGTGCATCAAGAACCACGTGCTACAGACGCCGTACGCCGCGACCCCGCACGCCGACACGAGGATCGCCTTCAGAATGTTCCAGGCGCAACATCCTGACAAGTACAATTATGCTAAGGTACGGAAACTTTCCGGGGTCAAGGGCTAACGAATTACCATGATCTTGGAACGTAAAGGGCTATTGAAAGAAACCGTGGATTTTAGTCAGTACAAGCTTGACAGTCCTTTCTGCCCTGTCCTGGCTTGGAGGACTCATTTGATGATTTTACCACGATAAAATAAAGGAAGCATACCCATCTACAAAAATGAAAATCGTCCTTGCTACTACGACATAATGATGCAATTCGACTGACGTCGTTGTGGCGAGTGTGTTTTGTTTTTCATCTACCCGTTCTACACATTTTATGTCTTACGTCGCAGTGATAAAGGGTTATTGTTGTTTTTTTGTTGCTCTGTTGGGTAAAGGTCTCCCCCATAGTTTTCCCAAGAGTTCGTCTTTTTTAACTTTATTTCTAAAGAACAAAACATTTTATAGTCACCGTAAAAATCATAAATAAAATGCTAATGGTGCAATTAAAGTTTAATTTACCAAAACAACTATTAAAAACAATAGAAAATGCTATTGCAACAATTAATAAGCTAATTTACTTCTTCCAGTCCCAAATCCCCGGGCCGGTGACAGCCGAACAACTAGAACAACAGAAAGAGAAGAAAGCACAACAGAAGAAGGCGAAACGGCAACGAGAGAAAGAGAAACAAGCAGACAAACTTAAAGCGAGCGCGTTCTTACAACTTACAGATGAGAAGAAGGTACTACGTTTATCGTTTTTTAAATATCGACCTTGTTAACGGTAAAATAAAGTTTAAAATTATGTTTTTACGTTTTGCATTGCTAAAGTGAATGTTTTTTTTTAAATATCGACCTTGTTAGCGTTACAATAAAGTTGAAATGTTGCATAAGGAAAACGAACCGAGTGACCGTACGTATCGTCTTGAGCTAGAAGGAACTTTATGTTCGATGCATTAAAAGCGGTTTTGGCTTGATTCTTAAACGTCATAATTGATACTTTGTACAACGAACGAAATGCAAGGAATTTTATGTAGTGTAAAGTGATCAGTTCAAACTGATTTCACGGAAATATCAATTTCATGAGTATAAAATTGATTTATTCTCGACTTTATTTTGACTGAAACAAGATTCATATTTCGCGAGCTATACTATATTAATAGGTATAGCACATACCATGCGTTGTCATTACGATACTCAATCATCGATATCGACCGCGTTTGGCGCTCTTATTAGCCCGCTCCAAGGTTATATGAACCCTCAACCAATGATAGCGCCAAACGCGGTCAATGCGTATGATCGAGTATTGTAATGAGAACTTATGGTAGAGGCTCAGGATGTAGGACGTTTATAACAATCTACAAATTGCGTTCTTTCGTGTAAATATACCTTTTTCTTTTACAGAAAAAAATTCCTCTACACGAACAACGTTGTTTCTCATGCGGTGCTCAGCTACCCAAAGTCCCCTTCGAGTACGACGATTGCAAGTTCTGCCGAGTTCCTTGTCTACACGACCACAGAAAGATTAGACCACTAAACATGAGCGTATAATAAATTTCAATCCAGAGTACTTATTGAAAAGACGCGACCATATACAACGTGTAACGTTAATAGCGCAAAACCTCTCGTGGGGTAACTAAGCCCATGTTCGCAAAAATTCAATTCGCAAAAAAAAAAAGATTTTTCATACTGATGAGCCCGATCAATTTCTCATTTTGTATGAAAATGCAAATTTTTTTTTGCGAATTTCCTAAAGTCTTAGAACAAAGATTGTTCAGTAACATGGGCTGAGTTACCCCACGATAGGTTTTGCGCTATTAACGTTACACGTTGTATACAATTACCGAATCAGTGTCATTTTTTGTTGTATAAGTCCAAGGAGGCCTATCATGACTTCTTAAAGCCAGAGTAGTTCAAGTGTGGAAAAGAAACAGAGCTATACAAGTCGTCTAGCGCCATCTCGTTCCTACAGTGGAACAATTCTCGCTTTAAAATATCTTGGTAGGCCAACGGATTTCCTCACGATGCTTTCTTTCAATGATGTCCAAAATAAATTATGAATTAAAAATGGTTTGAACTCGCAACCTCATGCATTAGAAGCGAAGTGCTAAACCTCCGGGCGAAAGAGGTAATTGAACACACTATGAAGCAACTTTTAATATTCAATATATTTTTACTGTGCCTTACATTTACCAATTTAAATTCAATTATTCACTGATAGAAAAAAGAAGATCTTGTGAATGTAATTTTATAAATTCATTCCTTAAAACTTTTAAGGGATAAAAAGTTTGTAACACTCCAATCTCCTAATGTCTACACACAAATTATTATAATTTAATTTAAAAATACGGAAAAGAATTTTCTTCTTTAATAAATACGCAGATTAGTACTCATTTGTGACATAATATGGTTGGGAATTTATTTATTGTAAATTTTTTTATTGTAAGCGGACAAAATATAGTTTTGTTTTTACTTTATACGTTTGGTTTTCATTTACATATTATACTTATTACTTAGCCATTCATGCGAATACAATAACCGTTGGTAGTGAGCAGGGCTCGGAAAACTGTTTATTTTTCGAAACGTTTTCGTCTTAAATGCCTAAGAACGTATTTGTTTCGGTTACGTTCGAACGGAACGTAAAATAAATCGGTTAAGAAGAAGAACAATATTTAATCGTTCTTGGTTAAAATAACGTGTTTTTAACCGTTTTTTTGGCTTCAAGACGTAGGTTCAGATCGGTTCTTCCCATTTCATTCAAACGTTCCTATTTCGTTTTCGTTCCGATCAAAATTAGGTGCAAAGAACTGTTCTTAACGTTTTAAAAACGTTATTTTGAAAAACGTTTCCGAGCCCTGGTAGTGAGTTAAATATCACCAGTGCAATAGAGTTTTTGACTGAAAAAAAAAACGAATTAGTCCATCAGTTAGATTATGAAAAAATATTTGACACGAATACGAACACTTAGAATTGCCAATAGGTACGTCACAAGCAAGTGAAGCAAGTACAGTGTGTACTTGCTTCTGACGTCACAAGTCGACTCTCGAATTATGATGCGTTAAGCTATCTACACACCGAGGCCGAGCCAAGGCGGCCTGATTTTGTCGGCCGGCGCGGCGGCGCGGCGGCCTGATTTTAACGATTTTGCATTGTCCAGTCTCACAACTTCTAAACTTCTCCGGCTTGTGCGGGCGTGCGCCGCCTTCGGTGTGTAGACAGCTTTATATCTTTGTAAATAAATATGAATTAATTAAACAAAAGAAAAAAAACTAGTCCATTTTTTTCTAAAACTTTAGCTGATGGACTAATTAAACTTTCAACGTATTGACGCCGTCAATCTGCTTATTAAGAGACTTCTCCGCTTACCGGAAACTGACTTTTGACTCTCTGGGTGTGTATCAAAGATGATATTAGGCTGCACTATTTCGCGTCTTGTGGTCGCACGCTAAAATACGTGTATGCCCGTTTCCAAAATACCTGCGGAGAACGGTCGTACAAATCTACTTTCTTTGGAATTATAAAACTTTTTTATTTTCTTATTGACAGTACAAATAAGTTATTTCTGTTAGATAGACTTGCATTTTAAATCCTTGTTCTTCATTTACATTCAATGCGCACACGCTAGCAACATCGGAAAACGTGAATCACGGCGATGTAGTGCCTCAATACTGATTCATACAACCTTAATATAGGCTACCTAGGCTTTACAGGTACTTTTATACCAGTATTAAAATCACGATGATATAATTATGACTATGCACATATGTGTGTTTGGCGCAGTGGCTGAGCAATTGGACTGCAGTGCGAGTGTGAGTTTCTATGTTTGTAAACGCACCCACGAAATAGGAGAAGCCCTTAGTGTTGTCAAAGTTAAAAAAAAAAGAAAAAACTAGTAAATATTCGAAAACTCCGAGATTTTTAATGAAATTATACTTATACTCGAATATCGGGAGGCAGGTAGGTAATTAAAGACATAATAATTGTAAACTTTTAATACCCATATTAATTTTCCACTATTACATTTACCATTCTAAGTTTTTTTTTGTTATTTTTCTGGTATGGCTTCAGAGAATTAACTTCAACTCGGACTCAAATTCTCGATACTAGCGATCTACTATGAAAATAGCTTGGATAGAAGAAACTTGTGCACTTAATAAATTAACGCGCGAAAATAATCCATGATTTCATAAAGTCCATGTTTGGATGTTTTTTTTAAGTATCTAAAGATGATGATGTTGAACTCCGAATTAGCTCAATATCGTGTTCATATAATGAAATTCCACGTGTGTCTGGTAAATAAGTGGTAAATGTTATATTATATGAAGTTCTTCATAGGTGTCTATAAAATAACAACCTAAAAACAGTCATGTAGGTAAATAAAAATGAGTGAAATCTAATAATTATGTTATCAGTATTTTTTTAGGTGTTATGTTTAATTTAAATATAACTAAATAAAGGAAATGAGTTTCTATTTATCCTCATATTTAGTTTAAAGTAATTTTTCATCCCCCCATCTCGGAAAGGGTACTTTTGCTCTTCGATATCTGACCGTAAAAGCCGTTTTTATCCTCAAGTGAGTAAAAGTCGTTTTTATCCTCTAGTGAATAAAGTAAATTTGAATTTAGAACATCGTATGAACAAAAGAGTAGCAGCAGTAATGGCGGCCGGTGACCGCAACAGCTGATCGCTTGCTGTGGTGCCCACTTGACGTTCGAAGGTTGTCGAGGAAACAAATTCTATTTTTAAAATTTGATGTGGTACACGGTGGGAAAGCAGAGTTCGCTCCTCGGGTGTAAGGCTGCGTTGCCTTGGGCTAACTTGAATCCCTCGCTTCACTAAGGATTTTTAACTTTATTCCCTCGTTTCTTTCGGGTGTTAACACTTGAACCTTCTCGCTGCGCTACGAATGGAGGTTCACCCCCAGAATCCTTAGTATCGCTTCGGAATTCAATACGCCTCCCTTGGAGCGTAATCTACAATTATTTTGTTAAAATCTCAGACCCGAAACATTCTTGGCTCAGTACTTTGTTTTACCCTTTTTATTTGCTTTGTGCGGTTTTCCTTTCACGTCTTATTGTTATGTTATGACAAACCAAGATAAAAATAAGAAACTTAATGTTTTAATTTAAAAATTATTCTGTTCTATAATAATGTCTTAGTTAATACCTGAACTGAAATAAAAGCCTATCTTGTGTTTGTAAAATGTACATCTGTTTTTATTTGTTTTTGCATTTAGTCATTTCCTCGCTAAGGTGGGATGAAAAGTTACGTGTTGCACTCGAGTGCAAAGATTTTTCACCTTGTGCTCTTTTGATTCCCTCGCTATCGCTCATGATTCTAATTTTGAATCACTCGTTGCACTCGTGATTCAATTTTAGAATCATTCGCTTGCTCGGTCATCAAACATGAGCACGCGGTTAAAAATCAACTTTGCACTCTTGTATAACAAATAACTATTATTGGACTTTTGTTTATTAACTGTTAATTTAAAGACTGACGCGCATAACTGGTGAATGTAAGTATTTCGCATAAATGTAAAATATGCTTATGTTTGTAATTTTAAGTACTACGAGCATTGAGCTATTATTACTACCTATAGAGACGACACCACGCATCACCACTGTGTCCCATCCAGGATGAGTGCGCGCGCCTAGAGCACACCACAGTGCTGTCAAACATCTGAATGAACTTGTGCGCGCTCATCCATCCTGGATGGGACACAGTGGTGGTACACGGTGTCGTCTCTATACGTAGTAATAATAGTTCAATGACTACGAGTACTTCGCTTTTATAATGAAATAAACGATTTTCTAAAGCTGTCTACGCAACGAAAGATTGATTTGTATCTCATCGTCGTCATCAGGTTCCTGTCCTTATCCCATTTTATTTGCGGTCGTTTTATGTCATCGTTTATCAGTTTTTAGTAGGTAGTCAGAGATGTGTGAGGTGTGATTTTCTGCGTCGTTCATAATAGTCGTCTCAAGCGTTGATTTGATTATATTCTCGTCAATTAATGCACTGCTTGTGGTACTGAGTTTGATTACCAGGTCAGTCAAAGTGTTATTTTGTTTTGACATCAGGATTTCACAACAGCAGATTAGGAGTCTGGAACCGCCCCTTATTTTAGGGGACATAAACGTACTACCTACCTGGCGAAAGATGAGTGTTCATTTATGTACATTTCTGCCTAAAGCTTCAGGGATTACAGGCATGATGCTATGTAGTACTTACGATTGACGGCGATAGGCAAATTCTCATAAAGTTAATTTTAATTTTTATACTGAAGTATAAGCACATTTCCATCAACATACATTTATATGAATCTGATTGGTTGGTAGATTACACTTCGAGTAAGGTTTTCTGCGTGGTATGCAGTGCTAATGTGTTGCCACCCTACAGAGTACGCGATATGTTTGGTAATTGACAAGGTACGCATAGTTCAACCATGTTGTGACATGGTTGAACCACGGTTGAACTATGCATTGTCGGTTGTTCTAGGGTCGTAAAAGACTAAGTAGGTACTTTAGCGGATTTTTTATAGGTACTAGATTAACAATTGAGGGGTATAGTATCAAAGGCAGCTAAATCCGTATGAAATTATTTTCCACAAATCGAAAAAAACTGTTATTTTATTTCTATTTGGCAACACCGTAAATATGATGGTTTGATAGGATGCTCTAGTACAAAATAAATAGGTGTTCCAACAAAAGTATCTTGTAAGAGGGGGATTTTACATTTTTCATCGGTGCATACACACAGACTCAGAATTATTTTTCTACTATTAACTATACTGATCTACTTCTAGGCATGGACTTGCAGGTCACACAAATATTTACTCCGAGCGGAAATCCAACCAAAGACACGTCGCGCAGAAGTCGATCGCTAAGCCACTGCGCCAACCGTGTCATCTAAAGTTCTAAACTATATAGAGAACATAATGATATCTAGTGATATTTTTTTTGCAAATAGGTTTTTTCAAATACTTTTACACGTCAAAACACTTTTTTGCAACTATGTAGATAAGGCCGGTGTGTTTCGTACCGTAGGGTTAGGTTTAGATCGCGGGACTTATTTCATTACCCGGGAACATAAAGGGCTATTGAAGGACACCGTGGATTTTAGTCAGTATAAGTCTGACAGTCCCTCCCGCCCTGCCCGGGTGGGAGGACTCATTTGATGATTTTAACAGGATAAAAACTCTTAATTATTCAATTTATTCCCAACTAAACTTACACTAAAATAAAAAAAAAACCTATTTTAACAAAAACAAATATTTACATTTTTTATTTTTTTTATTTTTTTTTTTTATTTTTTTTTTTTTTATTTTTTTTTTTTTTTTTTTATTTTAGTGTAAGTTTAGTTGTAAATGTATAGTTTTATTTATTTTTAATTTTTAGCTTTAGTTTGTATATATTGTCAACTTAGCATTTATTCCCTAGATGTAGTAAAATGCTGTGGTCTTGTTATTATTATAAAGACCTTGTTCAAATGTTCATGATGACATGTGATATGCAATAAAGAATTGAATTAAAATTTAATTGATGAAGGTCCTTCCTATGTAGTTTCGATTTCATGTCGGGCTAAATGCCTTGTCTCACAGTGACAATTGCGCGTTAGTAGTAAAATTAACAGTAATTCCGGCAGTATAAATTCAGCAGGGTAAAATGTGGCGGGCATGCGGACAGCGAGTAAAGGGTAAATCGCTGTCCGACCATGGACCATGCCCGGACCGACGGCGCGTCGTGTTCCACGCGCGCCTCAAAGAGCTGTCAGCAAAATGACGGGGCCCCCTCTCAGAGGGCCAAAGCCTGCCGGGGTCACGGTACTTATTTCTATCACCGTGACCCCGGAACATAAAGGGCTACTGAAGGACACCGTGGATTTTAGTCAGTACAAGTCTGACAGTCCCTCCCGCCCTGCCCGAGGTTGGAGGACTCACTTGATGATATTACCACGCTAAAAAAAAAGGGTAAAATGTGAGTTCTCATAAAGGGTAAATAATAGGACTATAAAATTAGCCATGAAAAGTAAAACAGGAAACATACTAGCTTGGTTACATTTCGAAAAACGCTGCCCCACAATAGGAATGCCTCTTGTATCAGGGTTGCGTTTATAAACATAGAACCTGACATACACAAACAAACAGCCAGACCAGGAACAACTATTTATAGATCACACAAACATTTTTAACGTGCGGGAATCGAACCAGCGACACGCTGCGCAGCAGTCGAACGTACAATAATTGCGCCAACCGTGTTGTCGAATTATTATTAGCCTTGGAGAATTGAGGAGGTCTACAATATGTTATGCTACATTCTACAGGAGGCCGTAAGTCCGGACGATTTTCGATACCTACGATTGCCGTTTTGAAGTCATAATCATCTGGTCGGCTCAATACGTATTTTTCTAAACTATCACGCTATTATTTTACTTATCCATAATTATGCTTCCTCACACAATGCAAACGTTTTTCTCGCTTCTTTTATTTCATAAACTTCTAAGCACTAACCAGAATTTGCTTATATTTATGGCTGCTATGGACTATTCCTATTTTTTCAATACCACTACCCATTTTTTGTCAGTATCTTCCGGTCCTCGTCCGACTTTTTCTAAAGACACATGTTGCAGTTGTCCGGCCATGTGCTAAACCATTACTGTCTTAAACTTACGTCTATTATGGCTTCCTCAAAAGTGTGTGCCTTTGTGTGTAAGACGTTCAATAAACAAGAAAAGAGTGAGAAATTCAGCTTCGAGAGTAGTGGTTGCGATAGCCTAATTGGTGAGGCGTCTGCCTATCCAGAAAACGCGGTTCGAAATCTGCTCGCTGCTAAATTTTTCGTTCCTCAAAAAATATATCTTTGTGTGCCTTTGTTATTTCATGCTAACTACGCTGATCGAAAAAGGTTTTAAAATAAAAAGGTTTAGTTGTCTTCTTTGCATACTTACTTTAAATACTTCTTATTTAAAATAAAATGGTTTGTTTTAGAAAAAAAAAACGGAATGCCTGGCATGATTGTTTCGTCTTTGAACTCAGCAGAATAAAAGTTATCTTTTTGTCTTCTTTGTATGCCTACATATTTTAATTATTTAATTAATAAGCTGTTGATACGCGTAAATCTTGCCCTGCACTGATCATTTCTCTGCTTATGTCATGAATAAGCAGGGTTATTCTCAGGGAAAAAAGAAGAAATAAAACAAGTACAACTTATTTTTTTTTTTCTTAACCCCGTAAGTAAATATACTGTACGTGAGCATTTGAGACTAATTGAGACAACGATACTTGCACACCTGAGCCACATTCAATACTAATGATAATTATGATATCCGAGCTGTGTAGATAATTATGATATCCGAGCTGTGTGCTACTGTAGTAGGTACTAAAATTTAGTAGGTGTGCACAAACTCCGGTGCATCAGTTTATGTATAGGTACAATTATTACAAGTACCTACGCTATCAGGTCAACCTACCCCAATCTGTTAAGTTTTACCAATCGAACATTAAACTTCCGCTCTTGTAATAAGGTTGAAAATATAAGAAAAGAAAGACAGATTGAGGCAGGTTGATGTGCTGGCGACTGTGGAGTCAGTTATAGCAATTAGATGACCTCTTTTCATTAATCGTTCACATTTTTTTAAATACGAATCGATAGAATTTTATGATTCTTTTTTCATTTTAGTTATTAGAGCAAATAAAATAGAAAAGAATAAAAAAATTCTATCGATTCTTATTTTTTTTTAAATTTCAAGCATATTATTCAAGGCGGGTTCATCAGTGCCATAATTGACATTAATTGTACAGTCACGACCAACAAAATATACATAAACACTTACTAGAATTCATGAATTCAAATGCGTTTTTCTTGTTAAATACTGGTTTCTATAAATAAGTTCTATTTTATAAAAGCACAACTTCCTAAATAAAAGGTTCATTAAAACGCAATGGTTAAGTTAGTAAATATGGTAGAACATCGTGTTTTAATTTCGTTACGTGTATTATCTTTTGTTGCTCGTGACTGTACTGTTATACGTTTACCATGTGTCACACAGTGTGTAAAAAACGATTGCATTTATTATGTTATTGCCATCAGAAACAACCACACGTCACCTCCGCAATCACAAACTTCAATTAAAAAATGTAAACAATGACTAATAAAAAAAGCATTTATAGTATTTCATTCATTCGTAAATATTCTCAACGCATTCCATTTTACTGCGTAACTAGGTTTGTATTTATTTCTTTATCTGCCCATTTTTTCGACCTCTTTGTTTTTTCAATCGCCTTCCGTAACAATACCTTCAATAGGGTGACAGTTCTATGCGCGTACGCTCTACAAAACTACGAACATTATCATTAACAGTAGGTTGTATGAAAAAGTAGATTAAGAAAATGAACCTTATTTCTTAGCATATAAGAGCTACGAAACGGTAAACGTTAAGTTGGTTCTAAGTTACGTTTCGGTGCGGTGCACATGGAGTCGGCAGTCGCGCGCCCACCGACTGTGGTTCCGGTGGGGTCGATCACCACGGTAGTGTATGCGTGCCTTTACACACTACATTCCGAACTTTACTCGCGAACACGGAGTACGCTTCGCGCCAAATTACTCATTCGAAATTTGAATTTTGACGATTGTTTTTTTTTGTGGGCATAGACTTTTGGATTATTTTTGTTTGAATAATTAATTGAGTTATCAACTAAAAAGTTTTGTGATTGTGTTGTGACTTATTATAATAATTGTGAGATATACTTAAAGTTTATAGAACGAAATTACATTATGTGTTGTTGTTAATTGTGCAATGTTTTGTGAACAATAAAAAAAATCAAGATGAAGATGCGGTGGAACTTTTTTGTATATTTGTTTGTTTTATTTGTGTTGGCGACTTGTGTCGGTGAGTTTTTTTTTAATTTATATTTTTGCTAATAAAAGAGAATCACATAAGTAGGTAATATTATTTCTAGAAATAAACCTGACGTAATAATTAAGAGATTATCAGAATTTATTTTCCGAATGTTTTATAGGTATCTATTGAATAGAGCTCTGGCACAGTAGCAATTTCTGCACGGTACCGTGACATTTTCACTCAGAAAATTACCTACCTAGTCATTGATGATAATATTACGTACTTATGTAGGTAGATATTTTTTTATATTTTCATTGCCACATGCGACGGCTCGGAAAATTTTTTGCTTGAATTAATTCGGTACCTATGTACGCTAGGTTATAGTGTTCTGTGCCTATGTATCCTTCGTAAAATTGATAATAAACACACTGTAAACTTAAACCACGTAAAGCAGACACAAATAAAACAAAAATAACATACCAACGTACATTCTTATTATAATTTTATGTAACTAAATTACATATAATGCAACGATTTTAAAAATTTCCAGGACATTAATTTAGTCGGAACAATCATAGCTCACGGTGCCTGACCATGCAGGCCGAATATTTTAACATGCATTGTCTCTGGCTAATTTAAAACGATTAAAATCTCACGTACACACGGCATGAAAGGGAAACATGATAGAAATAAGTGATCTATGAATAATGGCTGCAATTTTGTGCATTGCAACATTGAAGATGCTTGTCTTATTTTGTAATGTTTGATTTAGATTGTATTTTAATTTGGTGAACGTTACTTTTGAGGCAGTTTGTGGAGTCGTGGAGTATTACGCTGATGTTTTTGTGTCAATCATCAATCGTAATTTGCGTTTGCATTATTTTATGAGACAAGGTAGTTAGTATAACTGAAACTTAAGTTATTTTTAAACGGTGGTTTTAGTTTTTAGCTAGTAGGCACAATTTCTATTCTTTTTTTTAGAATATCTAACGGTTTAGGTTTTATTGCTTTACGAGGATTTAGGTTTTGCTTCGATTCGTTTTTTGAAAAATGTTAACTATGAAGAAGACAAAAGACGAATGGAACACACAACAATAATTTTTAACGTGTGACCAAAGTCAATAAAAAAAAATATGTACCTTCTTAATTTAAATTTAACTTGACAGACAACTCTACCACAAATTAAAAAATCACTGAAAATAAACCATCTAAATTCCCAATTTACAACCACAAAAAGAGGTGATAGTACAGCATTAGGGAAGGCTATAAGTTACCATCAAGCGAAGGCATTAAACCTCTACTTAGTCCATGAACTTTCAATAAATCGGCGGGTATCCCAGCCCACATATATTTGGGATATCGGCTCGTTATTCTTGGGCCTAAGGCCGGGACGGCTATGATCATTTTATCGAATGCTCGCAGATATTTAATGCAACTCGGTATGGGGATGAATGAAGGATAAAATTGGGAAGGTTTTGTAAAAGAATTACCCCGTGGAGGTGGTTTAATGTTATGTTGATATTGGGACTCTTTCGTGAGAGAAACTTACCTAAAAATATTGAGTAACACAAACACACAAACCCGGGTCGACGGCACGTTGTGTTCCACGCGCGCCTCAAAGAACGTCAGCATGATGACGGGGCCTAAGTACAGAGGGCCAAAGCCTGCCGGGGTCGCGGGACTTATTTCTTTACCGTGACCCCGGAACATAAAGGGCTATTGAAGGACACCGTGGATTTTAGTCAGTACAAGTCTGACAGTCCCTCCCGCCCTGCCCGTGGCGTGGGCATCAAATAAAGCAAATGAGTCCTTCACTTGATGATTTTACCACGATAAAACAAAAAACACACACACACACACACACAAAACGGAACAACCTGAACGGATCTGGATTATTGTACAGAGATTGATTATAATCTAGGATTAACACAGGCAACAACTTTTATCCCGGTATAACGGATTAACGCTCCTGTGCTATAATTTTCGTCTACCACCTGAGCGAAACTGCTAGAAAAATGTAATATTATTCTACCTAAAAGTTTATCTACATCAACGAAACTATCATAATTCCAGTCTGAAAACATTACTACCATTATATGCGTAGTTTTTTACACTACTTAACACACTTTTTTTTCATAGTAAAATCATCGAATGAGTCCTCCCACCCAGGGCAGGGCGGGAGTGACTGTCAGACTCGTATTGACTAAAATCCACGGTGTTCTTCAATAGCCCTTTACATTCCGGGGTCACGGCAATTCGATAAGTCCCGCGACCACACTACTTAACATTAGGGACACTCATTAATGGACGTTTACAAGAACATTTAAAGACTACTTATGGCGAAAATCAACGGGAATTAGTGTGGCCAGGCTATCACTGAGAAATGTTCAAGTTAAGTATCTACAAAAATACAATTGAAACTATGACGATATCTTTCAGTAATTCGAAAATATTTTGAGGAATCCGGAGCAAATTGGCTTTGAGTACTGGCCTGAGTAAATTCTAGCCTGGGGTAGATTCTTGGCGTTTACTTAGACGCGAGAACCAAAAAGTATTTAAGTAAAAGTGAATGACAAGCTTAATGGTTTTCGTCTGAAAAAACACTTAAAACAACGCCTGTAATCCTTGAAGGCAGAGATTATATTTAAATTCCATTTTTCATTTTGACGGCACCGTTGGCGCAGTGGTCGAGTGATAAGACTGCTGCTCTGTGTCGCGGGTTTGATTTCAGAACGTAACAAATATTTTTATGGTCAGCAAGAAGTGTTTGTGTATGTGAGTTCATATGATTAAAATCACATCTACGACAGAGGCGTTATTATCGTTGTGAAAATATCACATGACTCCACCCACCCAGATCGGAGGGACTATCAGGCTTGTAGTGACTATAAAATCCACGGAGAACCTTCAAAAGTCTTTTACGCTCCAGGGCCACGGTTACCTGATCAAACAGTCCATTGATTCCGGCAGGATTTAACCCTCTAAAATTTCTAGTGTGGGACAACGTTTTTATATGACTGGCCTGTTGGTCTAGTAGTTAGTGACCCTGACTGCTATGCCGGGGGTCGTGGGTTTAAAATGTTTGTGTGATGAGCACAATCATTTGTTCTGTGTCTGAGTGTAATTTATCTATAAATGTATGTATTCAAAATATATAAGTATGTTTATCAGTTGTCTAGTACCCAAAACATAAACTCTGCTTAGCTTGGGACTAGATGGCGTTGTGTGATAGTTGTGGAATATTTATTTATATGTCTAAAAGAAAAAAAACAAAATGGCAAGAATAAAAAACTGCATTGCCGTAGAAATCCACCAACATACCTTTCTCTAGTATAACTGAAAGATCCCCTTAACGGAAAGGCTCATTGTACTAACAGATAGAACCAGACCCTAATGGGATGGCTGACACGACATCCAGTAATTAACGTATCAGCGTCTACCTCCTTAACATTCCTTCAGCTGTATTTCTGAACGTGGCCTCTTTAAAACTACGTTCAGAAATATAGCAGAAATTAGTGGTTTAATGATAGTGGTAATATCTTCTAGCTACTAAATGACTGTAGGAAGGTTATCATTTAGCTTTAGTCATTTGGTGACAGGGCCAGTTGTTTGATTAATTATTATAAGTTAAGCTAAAGTATTAGTTAGTTAAGTTGGTAATATAGCATTTTAACTAAAATAAGTATGGATTTTAGTTAAAATGCTATAAATTTGTACTAGTAGTTTACTTATCTACTGGTAAACCAATCAATCCGAAGATATATTACACGATGCTTTGCCTGTTTTTTTCAGATACTTCTTTGTACCTATATAGGGGTGTTTAATTTATTGGTAAGGAAATAATTCCGACTTACGATTACAAAGGTTGCGGATTCGAACCCATTCACCCTTTTCGCACCATCTTCACAAAGCTCTACTGATTGCCTGCATAAGATAAATGTAGCAATTAAGAGCATTTTACAGAACTTTAAACTTTTCTCACTTTTCTAACTAACTTTTCAGGAAAATAATCGCGAAGTATCTTCTCTTAGATAGTATCTAGTAGAAAGTTCGAAGGTGATAATTTAACTAGGAGCAGAGACTGTGGATCGTAGCTCACATAATAATTTATATCGTTGGCCAGTTTGGTTCCAGTAAACGAAGAAGTTTCGCAAACATTTTAAAATAAATTTTATTATAGCTCGACACCTCCAGCTTTAGCTGGTTTTCTTGGTAGTTAAGGTAAAAATATACGCGTTTGCAAAAGCCGTTAAGCATTCATTGAAATTACTGGCATTTAATATAATAATAATATTGCACAACTATCACACAACGCCATCTAGTCCCAAGCTAAGCAGAGCTTGTGTTATGGGTACTAGACAACTGATAAACATACTTATATACTCCTAAATACATACATATTATAGATAAATTACACCTAGACACAGGACAAATGATCATGCTCATCACACAAACATTTGTCCTGGGTGGGAATCAAACCCACGACCTCCGGCACAGCAGTCAGGGTCACTAACCACTAGACCAACAGGCAGTATGCTAGCGGCTTCGTCCACGTGGAGTTCGGTACTTGCTCCAAGGGTTTATGCTACCGGGATAAAGTCCTATGTGTTCCAGGCTATACCTATTCTGTGCCATATTTCATCAAAATTCGTTCAGCCGTTCTAACGTCAATAAGTAACACGTTCACTAATCCATTTATCCATCCAAAGATTTGAACTTGGTCACGGGACTGTCTCATCAGGTAACCCGCGTGACCCTGGAACATCAGAGTGTTTGAAGGATAACCGTGGATTTTTGACAGTACAAGTCTGACAGTATGAGTAGGAAGACTCATTTGATGATTCTACCAAGATAAAAAAAATACCTTTCAGATTTATAACATAAGTAAGGATCATTCTGTCTCCGTCAATTGCTTTGAAGTTGAAGTGTTACGATAATTTAAATATGTTGAACGTTAAGTTTTTTTCGTGCTTTGTGATAAACTTTTCATTCTGAAATGTTCATGAAAAAGTTCTATCTTTTGATTTAATTAATCTGCTAAATCCAGGCTTTTTTGGAAAAGGCCTTAAGCAAAATAAATCGTTTTCAATAAGAGAAAGGGGTCTTTATTATATTAAGCTTGTCTAGATTGAAAACTTAGGTTTCTAAAAATTGGTGTACCTACATAAAAAGTGGATAGTAAAAAAGTTTTTACTACAAATGACATATTTCGTCTTCAATGTCCCCGTGCCGAGTAGAACTTTCTTGTTTCAAATGAAACTTTTTATTAGTCTTGGTCGACTTCCTGAAAGCTGAAATTCTTTACATTTACATTGGGACTGCTAGTGCTACAGTTATTCCAACTATGAAATTTAAATCAAACAAGATTAGGTGTTTTGTTACTAGAAGAATCCTGTAGACAAGCCCCAACAAATATTTGAAACCTTTACCGGTCAGTAGATATTTATTATTTTGCAGATAAAGTTAAAATTTTGAATCATATCGCTTAGTATTCCATTTTTAAAAAACGAGTTTGGGCTAGTTGTTTGATCAGGAGTTAAACTAACAATTTGATAAATCGAATCCATTTGTTAAAAAATATGGGATTTCATTATGAATGATTGGGATTATGCAACTGGCTCTAGTTATTTATGCCAATATGATAAACCGGCTATGGGTGTTACTCTTTATGGGTGCTGTTCTTTTTCTTTTTTTAAAATAATAAAATTTGCTATAGGTTTAATGCGAGTGCCTCAATCTATACTGAAAACTGATCTATGTATATTTTTTCTTCTTTAGCACATGTTATATTTACGCACCTTATTAGTCGTTGTTGATATCCAAAAATGTGTTTTGTTTGCTCCAACTATCATCGAGAATACAGTCTTTTCACAGGCGATTTACATCAGCATTATTGTCTACATAAAATACATCTTTAACATCCGTAGCATAAGCTTGCTTTTGAGTTACCGCTGTTAGGAGCAAAATAAATCTGTATGGACTGCACTCGTATAACAGTAGCCGAATGATATGTTACGGAATAATTGTTTGTAAACAATGGAGGTATCCATCCGAACAATCGGCACAATCAGATCATAATTACAATCTCCGAATACGTGTGAGCAAGTATCGGATAGTATCCGTATCCGGGCAAATCGGATCGATATAGTCCGAAGCTATGCAGTGTAAAAAGAGAAAGTTTATTAGTTTGTTTGCCCGCCTTCCGGGCACCCATACGATAGTTTTAAATCGATTTCAAAGCTTATTACTGGAAGAGATAGCTTAGATAGCTAGCAGTAACTGGGTTTCCATGTGACGTTTAATTGAAACTGTCTTCGTTTAGTCGACTTTTCTACAATCGACTAAAGTGTCTAATGTCATTTTTATTCTTACTAATACTATAAATGCAAATTAAAGTGTCTTTATTTGTTTGGTTTTCACACTTAATTTCATCAATGAATTTTGGTAAGAGGTGTTCCCTGTTTCTTCGGTTGGCCTTTGTACTCCAGGACTGCGCTATCCTCCTTAGGCAGTCCCAAGACCCGTAGATGGATTTTTACAGGCAACCTTTTCGTATAAACCTTTAAAGAGGGAGAAAACAGGGGAGTGAGGCGAAAGTAATTTGAAAAATAATTTAGGGAGTAAGTACCGTATTGAACTTCTGACAGACCAAATTAATTATAAGTACATAGCAGGTAAACGGATTTATTGATTGCCTTAATGGCATTTTGGTGCCCTATTAGGCAGTGCCGTCGATTTGACCCAATTTTTTGTGTTTGTTTTTTACCTTACAATTATAAAATTTGGTAGATGGGGCTAAAGAATTTAATTATACTGGAGAGATATTTTAATAACTGCTTAATTTTTTTTTTATCAGAATTTATTTATTATTTATTTATTAATTTAAATAATGTGTAATAATGTAGAAAGGTAATTTTTGTCCTACACTCGTATTTTGTATTTAGGTAATTGAGCAATTTAATTATTCTAGAGACTCATTTCAATAACTACAACTTAAAAAAACTGTATTTCAATCAAAGTATAAAAGATGGAAAATTTTACTTCATTAATTAGGAATTTAATTATTCTAGAGGAACTTTTTAAATAAATATTCTAGTACTAAAAAAACTGTAAGTAGGTACTATTCTTATACTTCTAGCCAACTACAAAATATTTTAATAGAAAATTTTGCTTCAGCAATATTGCAATGTAGATTTAGATGTGAAACTTATCATGAAAACGCAATCTTCTATGGAACAGGTCCAGGCGATTGCCAAGTCTGAACTCGCAATAATTAGTTCTGGGATTTGAGTTAACTGCACTGAAACTAATATCTCTTGACATGCCCTAGATTACCGATACTGAATTCTAGACTTACATTTGATATTTAACAATGGGGAGACGTTAAAAAAAGTAGATGATGTAATGTCAAAAAGAGGATAGATTTTACTTTAAGTAGGATAAAGAATAGCTAATTTTATGATTCTTTAACCATCTAGTTATTAAATTAGCGATCGGTGGTCTAATGATGGTTATTAAAATGTACAAATTATGTACAAACAATATGAATTTGAATTAATTGTGAAAAACTTTAAAAATAAGTATATTTTTTTGTTAAAAACGGATGCAGGAGAAATTCCTAGTTTGAGGCAACCCCCACACTAGGAATTTCTCCTGCATCGTATGTGCGTTTATAAACATAGAAACTCACATGAGACATACACCCATACCCGGAACAACTACTTGAAAATCAGATAAATATTTGTTCCGTGCGGGGATCGACCCGCAACGCTCAGGGCAGCAGCAGCCACTGCGCCAAAATATTATCAATTATGTGAAAAGTTGTACAGTAATTCGATTACATAGTTGTGACAGTGGTGCGAAAATTTTCTATAATTTTTTAACAGAGAAAACGTCAAGAAATAGGTGCATGGCTCGGGGAGTATTTCGTTTCTATGATGAGTTACTGGTAGGAAACTCCATGGATACTGATTACATAATAGTCGTCCATTTGTTTGTCTTTTGGAGGCCATTATGTTAAGAATTTTCTATAATCCATCTCATGTTTTGAGTGGCACCTTATTTATACTTTAATGTACTCGCACACAATTAAAATAATTGCGGTAAAACTGGTAATAATTTAAGGACTTCATTCTCTGATTTAAAATCAGCCAGTGCTTCTAGATTTAAATAAAATTGCCTATGTTTTGTGAAAAAGCAGAATAAATTACTTACAACAAAAAGTAGAAATATAAATGTTACAAAATCATTGAGAAGAAATGAGAATTGTATTTGAAAAGTACATTTTTTGCCGTTTTCTAATATGTCCAATGGTTTTACAGTGGCCAGTTTTTTGTAAGTTAAATCACTACGATTGTCTCTTGTGGCAAGAGTTATTCGTTTTTCGTTGTTTTTAAATAATTTCATTCTAAATTATGTAATTTTTTCTGTAGAGGTTTTTGTAGAGACATCAACACTTTAATGAATCCCAAACCTTTGATGTTTCCATTAATATTTTTTTAAACAATTAATGGAAAGAGTAGAAATTTGACAGATTGGCGTAGGTTTACCTGCTGGCGTTTGTACATATCATAGATATTTAATATTTCTGTGGTACATATACTTGCATTTGAATAGTTATTTAGTACTATATTTGTCCTGAAGGTACAAAGACACATAAAACACATGTAGAGTTCGTGTGTTCCTCTATTTCACCTTTGGAGGTTTGTTTAGGTGTTTCAAAACTTAGTCATCTGACATAGTGCCTAGCAATGTTACATTTTCACAGTGCTTCTCAATCTACGAAAGTATGTACGACTAGCTGTTACTAGTGACGTTTGTCCTTGTATAACTCGTAAATTATCTCAATGTAAACTTCGTGGAAGTCCAAGTTGAATACAGCTTTTACGTTGGTTAGGGGGAAATCCAAATCCATTAGAAAAACGAAAAAAAAAAAAATTGTAGGTACACTCTAGTTCAGAAACCGATACGAGCATCTTAAAAGAAATTGGTCAATTGCACTCATTTTTGTGCACACTTGTACACATGCAAAAAACAAATTAACACCAAATAAGAGCAAAAGGTTCCTAAGAAAGTTTTCCCGTATCTCTTATGGATGGGGTTATCCCCTGTTTGCCAATCTTTAAAGAAAGACCCTGTGTAAATATATTTTCATCAGTTTTTGTATAAAAGAGTAAGAAATATCCATCCATTCATCCACACAAACTGTACTTTAAAAAATACATAAAGGCGCTCCATCAGCGCGAGAATTCACCTGTAATGTAACGTTACAGATTAGAGCATTTCATCGGTGTGGGAGATCAATGCGTACTTTGTATCAAATCTAAATTAAATGTACGCGAATGCTCGTCAGTCAAGTCAGGTAGGAGTTCTGTAATGTAATGCTCAAAGTCGAATCTATAATGTTACATTACACGCGAATGCTCCTGGTGAGGGAGCGGATGCCATGCATGGTTGCTTTTTAAAACTTAGAGCGCAAGTTAATGTTGATTTAACTCAGAGAACGCAACTTATCACTTTAAACCATTAAAAAAACTATCAATCAGCTTATTTGACTATCAAAAAGCTTTTAAATACAAATTATTCATGGCGGCCCCTCTCACAGAGATTTATAAGGCTATTAATATCATTAGCGGTAGAAAGGAAGATGAGCGTTCTTCACACCTAAGTTTTACCGCTTTATTAGTAGGCGGATGAGAAATGATTAGTGATCATTATCAAGATAAATAAATAAGATGAATCGCATTGGTTTAAGAGGAAGTTTGTATAGAGATAAGTTTGTAAGCGCGTTCATAATTTAAGACCAAATTTTTAAATTGTACATCTTTGAAAGTTTTACACTTTTATTACTCTTTCAAAATCTCTAATTTTTTTATCTCATATGAACAAAAAAATTGTGGTAAGTACAATTTTTCAATGCAATTTCATGTAGAAACTAGCATAGCGTCAAAAGGGTTTCATTTATAATCCGTAGTCTAGATCGTTTATGTATTAAAATAACTTAAGATTCGACGAGTAAATGTCGAAAAAAATATGTTGGAAAGTGTTTTGTTGTTTCTGCCTATCAATATAGCAAAAAAAAAAACTAATAAATTCATAATTGAATAAATAATACGTACAAAATTATAATCGATTGTTTTTTCAAATAATACTAAGATATAGTATCCATATTACCAACTAGCATTTCA
The DNA here is from genome assembly GCA_028554685.1 of Agrotis ipsilon. NCBI lineage: Eukaryota > Metazoa > Arthropoda > Insecta > Lepidoptera > Noctuidae > Agrotis > Agrotis ipsilon. Next base: position 13,483,835 of record CM052969.1, on the reverse strand, counting down.
TAATTTATTCCGTAAAACAGATGTTCTACAAAAATGAGTTAATGTTTATATTGATTTATATTATTGCCTGAATTCTGTGCTTTTCGAAATGGACCCAAATATTAAAGGTTCCGTTCCAACGGCACAAAACAATAAATGTCAAAAGCATATCGCATGATTATTGCAACGCGCTGTAATTATAAATTGATGTATGGCATTCATAAATTTTACATTTCACTCAGTTAAAAAATAAGTTCTGATTACGAAAATGTTTCTTAATTATTTTATCTGTAATTACTGCGACGTTGCGACGAGCAGCAGTGGTGGCCCAGTGGTATCGGTCCTGGCTTACGAATTGTAGGTCGTGGGTTCGAACCCCACCAGGCGTATGACTTTGTGTAATTTATTTCATCACCACTGCTCTCAAAACGGTGAAGGAAAACATCGTGAGGAAACCGGCATGTCCTAGAAACAAAAATTCGAAGATATGTGACATCTACCAATCCGCACTGGTCCCGCGTGGTGGATTATGGCCCATTCCTTCTCTCAGAGAGGAGGCCTGTGTCCCAGCAGTGGGAACATTATAGGCTGATGATGATGATGACTGCGACGTTACAATTATAAATTTTTAATTAAATTAAGTAGAAACACAGTTCATAATATGGTTGCAATTTTGTGTTTTAATTGAAATTAAATTTTAATTTTGAGAGACACCTGGAAGAGCTTTCCATTGCATTAATTGCGTTTGCATTTGCAATATTTTCTCGGAAATCACTGAACCGCGATGAGTGAAACTTTTTGTGTAAAATCGGTGTTTTTTTTAAAAACTGGAGAGTGGATCTTAATTTATTCAAGTAAGGTTTTTTAGTTTAGTTGCAAAAACTAGCAGAGTTTGCACAAGGCATACATTTAAATTGCTGTCTACAATTTTACGAAGTTTTATCGGGATTTTAATTATTTCTAGATTAAATTTAATTCTACTGTATATTTCAATGATAAGTTGCGCTCTTTCTTTTTTTAATTTCATTTGTTATATCCTGTTTTCTTAGTAGTTTCGACTTATCTTGTTCCAGCTTATTAATCAACTGTTTGAAACTTCAGCATTTCGTTTTGTTTTCTCTCTTTTTAGCTGTCTTTGTTTTTCACGTCTTCAATCTTAGAAGTTTTTGCTTCAGGTTCTGTCCACAGCAAATGTTATTTTACTGATCTTACTTATGTGATTAAGGATGATAAAAATACGTTATTTAACCATCATCATCATCATCTCAGCTATAGGACGTCCACTGCTGAACATAGGCCTCCCCTTTAGATCTCCACATAGACCGGTTGCAAGCGACCTGCATCCAGCGTCTTCCGGCGACCTTCATAAGGTCGTCTGACCACCTGGTTGGTGGACGTCCTACGCTGCGCTTGCTAGTCCATGGTCTCCACTCTAGCACTTTTCGACCCCATCTGCTCTGCGAGCAATATGGCCTGCTCATTATTGCCACTTCAGCTTGCTAACCCGGTGGGCTATATCGGTGACTTTAGTTCGTCTACGGATCTCCTCATTACCATACAAATTATAGGTATTTAGAACGGGCGGTTTTATTGCTAAAAGCGATATTTTTAAGACATCCTTTCCATGGATCTGAAGAGCCAGATAACAATACTGTAGTCTGTGGTATACACTTTACACATAGAATAAGTACTTAGATAGTAGAGGATGGATGGATATAAGTAAAAGCCGGTCGTATCGTGATGTTTTATAGCCTATAGTCTGAGATAAACGCGTTCAACTAAAAAATATTAGTATACTCGTCTAATTATATTTTGTGTGTTATTTTGAACTCCATATTATACGGTTGATACATACATCCTCATTAGAACTATACCAACACTACTCAGTCACACATATACGGGTTAAATTATAGCAATCACTGTCATTTGGCAACTTGGCTTCATATCCAACTTGGATTGATCCTCCGCCAGGTGGATTTGGCACTTTGACGAGTAACGACATAGCTATGTATGAAGGTAGTAGCCGACCCTCATTTGATGAAACTTTTGATACATTGGTGTCTTTAGTCTTTGGCAAAATGACTGAAAAAATCCAACTAGTCCATCAGTTAGTTTAGCAAAGAAAATAGCAACCTATTTTTTTTAATAACGTGATTAATAAAAATCGAATAAACGACGCTTTTAAAATTCACAATACGTCACTTCCTACGGTAATTTTTGGTAGTTCTGACGTCGTCCCGAGTTTTTATTCGTATCCGATTAAAAAAAATAAAAAACTGCCCATTATTTTTCAGAATTCTTATTGACGATTTTTAGATTTCCATTTTGTTGATGCTGTACCGAAACATGGCTATTGAATAATCTTGAATGACTCATTTTCATTGAACAGTCGAAAATAACAACAATTGTATTTGTTTGGATTTTTTGTTGATCTGAATTTTTTCAATGATCTGTATCAGCATTCAATGTCTTTTTACTCGACTCAGCCAGAAGGGAGGTTAATGTTTTTATGCTTTTAATATGTATAAAGTATATTAGTTACTAGTAGCACGTCCCGGCTTCGCACGGGTGGAAGTCCTCTAAAACCATCCGCACCGGGTTTACAAACACAACAAAAAATGAATTATCTGATTCGGTACAGCCGTTTTTGAGTTATGAGCTTAGCAACACATTTAGCGATCCATTTTTATATTATAGATTATATTATAGATTTAATCTTTAACATGCAAAAAATAAAAATAGGAGTATAAATACCTAAAATATAACAAAAATTACTAAACTTACAAAGCATCGAAAAATTTCTCTCCAACGCTGTCAGCTGGTAATGTGCCCAAGAGACTGGCGTTACCTCTTTGCTGTTCCTTTTAAAAATAAGTAATGTCGCTCCTAATCATTGGAATCTATTATTAGGTAAAATAAATAGACAACGGTTGATGGTTCCAAACAATTTAAAAAAAATTAAGGGTAACTACGCTAGTCGGTTATTCTTCCATATAAAAGTAGTATGGTGATTACTTAATTGTTTGATGGTTTACATAAAAAAAAAAGATCTAGATTAATCTCATCTATAATGAGAAAATCAAGAAAAAAGAAAAGACAACATCTTTTGTCATGAGTTTATATTCATTATATGGTAAACAAATAAAGATATAATAGTATATAATTGTGCTTACATCGCAGAACGTGTCCTACCCAAGTACTCAGCCCAGCTGTTTCTAGAAAAACCTATTTAATTGTCTACTAGACTTAGTTTGCACAAGTGCTGAATGTGAGTAAGGGGCAAGTAAACAAGTACCTATTTCATCTCTTAATACTATGTCTCTAATATGTTTGTATGTAATTATATGCTTCTTCTAATATTATAAATATGAAAGTGTGTATGTACCATACACATATTTCGCTTTTCATGAATTTTGGTTCAACGATAGTTTTAACCCTAGTAATAAGTATAAATTTATTTATGCTTAAAACTTTATGTACAAAAATAGTGGGCACATAGGCGGATTTAATGCCACAAGGCATTCTTTACCAGTCAACCTTTAGGTTAACTAAAGACGATTTTGTGGTAGGGTACGATAAAAAATCGGTGGGTATGGATGTTCGTTACTTGCTCTTTACACAGAAACTACTGAACAAATTTGGATGAAATTTGTCACACCGATAGTTTATAACCTGACATAGGATATTTTTTATCCCTTTAGTACGGTCACGTGGGACAATTAAAGGGCCAAATCGATGCCATAGGCAAAAGAAATACCTATATTTTCTAAGTAAAGAAATATAAAAGCCTCTTAAATTACAAATGTTCGCACTCACAGCTATTCAAATCGATCGCCAGGGTGATTGATGACGCCAGAAAAAAGGTGTAACTGTTTACCGATTACTGATCTTTGTCGCGTCCTTGGCTCCGTTTTTTTATAGTTATCACTATAATGGCTTGACCTTTTTATTTATGTTCTAATAGATCTCTCTATTTTATTCTGCTTTTAAGGACTGGCAACACATTGTAAAAAACAATGTGTTGTTTTGCTTTGCCAAATCAAACTTTGGAAACAAGGTTCTATTAAAGTAGGTTTTGTAATTTAGCGCTTTTGTCTGTGGTTTGTCCGCGTGCTGGCCGGATATGAACACACGAGAACATATTTCCGGGATAAAAAGTATCCTATGACGTAATCCTGACCCAGGTCATAGTGTACAAGTTTACCTTTGTACCAAACACGGAGCAAAAACTAAAATGGCTACCATTTAGCGGGGTTGGTTCCTGACTGATCCCACATGTAGAATATTTTGTTCTTAGATTTGAGCAAGCTACCTCTCCTTAAGTCTGTACAGATCAAAACTGGACACATTGTTTTTTTTTTATTCTAAGGAAACAAACAACAAAGCCATTGTTACATTAACTTGCGGTATTAACTTGGCATAGCATGGATACTTCTGCCTTACCCGTAAAGAGATTTCCAAATTCAAGACGATTATTTCACTATTGTGTCTGATTTAGGGACACAGAAACTGTTAAATACAGTAAAGCTACTAAAATTGTTCCTAAAATCAACGAACAGACCAATGCATTAATTAAGAACCCTAACTTATTGAAATATCTGCGAAAATTGGGTACAAATTATAGCAGCCGTCAGTACAATCAGCGTCAAAATTAAGTGAACTTTGCAGAATTTCAAAAGTGTTCTGAGAATTTCAAACTTGCTTTGAGTAACATTTTCTTTACATCGCATCTTTTCTCAAAAGATTTCCTTCCCCTTAAATATTCTCTTGGGTTCTTACGATACATTTTTTGCCCTTTTTCCTCTTTCACAATAGATTAATTCCTGTTCATAATATTAATCCATGACAGAGAGGGTAAACAGAACATAACTTCGTCTTAAAACAGTGGGTTTTGTCCTTGTTAATAAAATATGTATAAGGGTAAAGTGGGGTAAGATGTGTCCAGAATCACCCTGTCATGTTCAGGGCTTAAATCAAAAATATTGTGGCCGGGGACGAAGATCGGGGTTGATTTTGGGTCTAACATTATTGGATGACAAAGCTTTATTTTTTTGTCATGTTTTTACTTCATTGTAATTGTAGGTCCATAGATTTTTTTTTATTTTTACATTTTTTTGGGGTTTTGTCATAATTACATAATCATTTTCTTAATTTGTAACTTAATTTCTTTCTCTAATTAATACATTTTATAAAGTATCCACAGACCACATTACAAATAGCCAGGTCACAACTCCTCAAGGAGTCCCACGGTCGCCATTAGCGCATTCCTCGCCGCAATGCGCGCGCGCAAGCAAGACGCGCCACAATGATATTTGTACTCCTTTGTTATTGATAACCTGATACCCATGTGATAATGACGTGTTCTGTTTTGTAATTATGCAGATTGACGCTGCGGAAAGTATGACTAAATAATAGCATTCAATCAGTTACTTTTCCTTGTAGTATCGTTGGTTTTGCTTGTTCAGAGATTTTCTGAAAGATTAGCAATACCTATTATGTACGAAGTATATTTTTTCGTAGTCAAAATACATTTTAGATTATGGACACCCTAAAGTATTTGCAAACGGAAGGCGTCGTTTTTTAAATGCTTTCTACCCTTTGTATATAATATTAGTAGGATTAGTTGAATTTTCTACTTACGGTAGCATAAAAGCAAGCAATGGAGCCGTGTACATCGCGGTATACCTCTCTGTTTCCCTAACTTCCTTCAAGTAAGCTTGGGGATTATATATATTAACACAGAAAGGATTGAACATCACTATCATGGCACGTGCTAATTGCGTATTAACGCTACATAACCACTAATCTGCTTGTACTCTGAAAGCTTGCCATAGAGATAGTAATTTCCTTTAATGTTGCTAAAATATGGCATAAAATTAACTTATTTTCAGGATTGTATTACTAATTGTGTTCTAATTTGCTTAATATTAGCTCTCGTGAGAATATTGCTAGACATTGACAGTATCATCTTTCACAAAAATGAATTCCTCTCAGTTTTCTTCAAAATCGTAAGGCAATTATTTGTTCAGGGCCTACTTTTTTGTGTGTGCATTATTGTGATTTTTGTTACCAACAGTACCCACAAAAAAGTGTGAAGGCGCAAGTGTGAAGGTTTTATTTATTATTTACTTAACTACTAAAGTGCTGACCGCGTAAACTGGAATGCACTCCGAGGTGCCATTAGCAGCGAGATAGTGAACTTATAACTCAACTCTAGGTTTAATCGTAAATTGCCGAAGTCATTGTTGCCACAAATGAATATTAAGTGCGAAGAGCTGCTTATACAGAGTAAGTGGAGCGTTTAGTGCAAATGGATGGGTTTTTCTTTCTTTATTTACCGAGACGACAGATAGAATAAACTTTACTGCTTATCAAAATGACAGCTATTTTTTCACGTGGTAAAATCATCAAATGACTCCTCCTCTCAAACCCAGGACGTTTACGTTCCGGGGCTACGGTTACTTGATAAGACAGTCCCGCGAGCCCCGCAGGCGAGATGAGGACAAACTCTCCATCAAATTGCTGACAGCTCTTTGAGGCGCCCGTCCCGATCCATGATCGGTCGGCGAGTCTTCCATTACTTGCCGTCCACATGCTTGCGCCTGGCCGGAAATCGCTAATTTCATGGTTACAACGGCGGTCTTATCACTGGTAATATTTCGCCAGACAATCTTTGTAAAGATATTATAAAAGGACCTAAAAAAAGACTTTCTTTAATACTTTATCTTTTTATTTCTTATAATTTTGGACGCGTTTCATGTTGTGTGTATTTGCTCGAGTGTATCCTTTGATCTTGTTACCATATTTGACCCTATTTCTGGAGCTTTATGCCACATTCCGAGAGGCTTATTCCCCGAGATCCGCAATCCGCTTGGTTATCCGAGATCAACACGTGACCACTAGATTCAGTTAGAGTTAATAAAGATACAGCTCTTATATTTATAAGTTTTTAGACTGATACAGTCACTAATCTACCCGGAAAGCTGTGAACGGATCGTAACTATATATACGCATCTCCTTGCTAATAGTTGTTTTATATGGACAAAACCTGAACAGTAGCTATGATGAATTTTAACGTTTATTTTACGTAAACTGTGACGTTAATTTGAAAAAAAGTTCGTGTACTAGAGGCGCTTCTTTATTTTTCCAAATAAAACCTGAGTAAATACTTGAAAACGCTGTAAATAAAATACAGAAACAATTTAATTTCTTCAAGAGTCCCGAATAAGTCTGGTTAGTCCCTTTTCCCTAAGACCCATATTTATGTACCCTATTTTCTTTTTTCACAAATTCGTCATCTGTCAATTTCATCAAATAATCCAAAGATCTCCAAATAAATTAGGTATTCGCTATAGGGCCCATATTATGCAATACCTACTTAGTGGGCGCGAACGAGTTATATTGATGTAAAGAGTACCTACTTCGTACCTCACTCAGATGACCAGTAGACCGCAAATAATTCGAAAGCAATTTCACTTGTAGATAAATATCGTTCCGTATTCGCACCCTCATAGCGTTCGTGAGTATCAAAGTGATGTTTAGAATTGGCATCGTACTGATAGAGTAAATTAATGATGATAATTAGGAGGCTCTCGTTAGGCAGCTGGATTAAGGGCCTGTTTGCCTAACATGACTTCTTAAGCGTAGGTGCGCAACCACGTGAGCAGTGAACTTCTTATTTGTGCCCGCACAATGCTTTTTTTTTTACGTGGTAAAATCATCAAATGAGTCCTCCCACCCCGGGCAGGGCGGGAGGGACTGTCAGACTTCTATGACTAAAATCCACGGTGTCCTTCAATAGCCCTTTATGTTCCAGGGTCACGGTGATGGAAATAAGTCCCGCGACCGCCCGCACAATGCTAGACTCAGTTCAGTGAAAATGTTCGCGCACAAAAGTGTTGCACTGTGCGCGAACAATCCATAAGAATTCAACCACTTCTATTGTTTCTAAAGCTTCTGAATTTCAACCTAAGTTCCTATCAGAAATTCTCAATCTTCCTACAGTAAAGAGATTCTATATTTATGTTGTAATAGCGGACGATCAGTTTGCATCCGTGCGTAAAGATAGGCGGGAAGGAACAGAGCATAAAGTACTATTCGTGAATAACTTATCCGGGTATAGGAGGTCGAATTGGGAAAGTAAGCCCGGTAAATATTCCAAGCTAGATTTGCCAGCGGCTAAGCCCGTAAAGTTGTAATTTTGAGGATTTTTTTTCGCGGATGAAAAGTTCTTAATGTACTTTCTTCTGTACTTACCAAGTTCCTTTAATGTTGGGTGGAAATCATCTAAATGTAAAGAAATTATTTGTTTTAAACGAAGTAGTAGCTAGTTCTTGTCCGCGGTTTCACCTGGAAGTCGTCGATTAAGTATCTTAGGGTTGAATGGTTCGATGTTTTTTACTAAACCAAGCCAGAACATTTGAACAAGATCGAGATGAAATTATGGCGCAGAAGTAGATTATACGTAGTATGAAACACAAAGGTAATCTTATAAACGAGTATCACAATCCTGTGGAATAATTCACAACTACCACGCAGATGAAACTAGTGAAAAATATTCTAACAAAGTCTGAATTTCCTGTGTACAGCAAACAAAACTATTTCTAGAAACTACATAAAGCCAGCAGAATAGATATTTCACCTGAAACGGAACAGCGATCGCTGAATATCATAAAACAAAGTTCCGACTCCCATCCATTTCTGATGTTTCGCCTAATCTCTAAATCCTGTGGTCGGATTCACTTCAGTTTTCAACTTCTAGTGCATAACACAATTCTGGAAGTTCATTGATTGTACTTAATTAGTGCCCTATAGCATCCTAGTATTTCATTGTCAGTATTATAAAATTAATAGACAATTCCTGTTTGATTAACAACACGATGAAATGAGTCTAAGGACATAACTTCTGGTGGTTAGACTCTCTGCGACCAAAATAACGCGGCTCAATTCAAAAATTTACGTTCGTTTTGAAATCATATAAATCATTAAATAATTGTTATCCGACTTAATTACAATGAAACAAACGAAAATCATATTAATCATAAGAAAGCACCTCATTTTTTTTAATAATACATATTCAATGTGCATATCAACTGTACTAGTTTTAATGCCCAAGTGACCTGAGAAAGTTACGTCAAGAAATAAGGTTAACACGGAGCATATTTCACTCTCGAAGTCCCTCTGGTCCTCCCTAAGGAGGTGGCTTCAAAACGAGTAAAGAGTACAAACAGGTAAATCATATAAATGTTCGGTCAATATGCATATCTGTCCGGAAATGCATTATTAAAGCTAAATATTGATATTTGAATATGTTTATCTATTACTTATTTATTTAAGTGTCGGTATTGACAGCCGATGAAATTGATAATTATATTTGTTTAGTTGTATCATGTGTGTGGGAGAGTCCTCAATTTTAGTTAATTAGTTGAAATTGGTGTTAGTTAAAGCGCGGAGATCAGGGGCACTAAACAAAGTGACAGCGAATATTTCGATTTCATCAATTGTATTGTATAGTTTTAAATACCAGTTATTTATTGTTATTTAAAAAGTGCTTACAAAGTGTCGAAATATAGAATAATCAAACAAAGAAAAATATGAAATGCTGGCTTAGGCTTTAATTATAGTGTGTAGTTGCTTATTATTAGTAAAAAAATGGTTTAGAGTAGGCTATAGATAAAGTAATAACCTACTAAATAATATCGCACTTAATAACCTCAAACAAATCAACCAATAAAATTATCTGAACACAACAATCAGCGAATTGGCTCCAAGAAAACCGAATTAATAATTCAAAGCCCAAGTTTAACTGTGGTTTGAGAACTAAACGGCGGTTTAGCTAGCTATTTAGGTTAGTTTAGGACATTCCTTCATTGCGAATTGTGAAACTAAGTTTAATACTCGTGGCGAAAGTTATCAGGACTTTCAGCCGTAAGTGGTTGAGAAAAATCTCAACCGAGGTAAACTGAGCTAGCACAACACAACCATTGAATCTCCTAAGATTGGCCAGGACAGGCAATCGACAGATAAATATGGATGAGTATGAAACCTTTGCCCAGTTGTGAAATAGTAAGGCAGAAAAGAGAAACAAAGTTTTCCCACTACTACCCAATTCTGGCCGCGTCAAAGGCCCCGAATCGAAAAGAATCTATTTTTTATCAATACTGAGTTCATCTACCCTTTGCTCGGTACATTTTATGCGGAGTTTTCATAGTACATTTTTACCGGGCCAGCCTAGGACAGATATGGCACCCATTTCAGTTTTAGCTTTTGATAATAAATGGACTTGTATTTTTGCTTGTGAATTTTTCTGGCGCTTTGGGTGGAGCTGGTCGCTTTCATATGAGCCCCTTGAGCCATGACTCGGTGGTATGCAGGTATTGATTAGTTTGTACCTACTGCGTGAAATTGGCTCGAGAGAAATAGAAATCGATGGATTGAACTATTTTCTTTTTATATGTAACGTTCAAAAATTGACGCATTTTCTTTTCGTTGGAAAAACCTTTGCCCTGTTGTCCTACACTTGAGTGTTTTTTTCTGTATCGTTAGCACCATTACCTGAAGCCCTTAATTTTATTGTATCACGGGCTAGTGTCCGCAAATCAGTCCGTATTTTGCGTATACCTGAAAGCCTTACAAATATTTGATTCATGCAGGATCGAATCCGCGTTACTTAGCGCAGCAACCCATGACTCAAACACTGCGGCAACCGTTTTGTTAAAATTTCTACTGCCTTTCTCATCAATAATACCTTTTCAGTTACCAATATAACAGTGTATCTTACACAATACACATACAAAATTATTAATAATTATTATTATAGGTGCTAATTAATAAACACGCTGAGAACTACCAAGAACACTGTTAATAGAGATACTGTAGACATGATTAATTATACGAATGATTAGTTTGTGTTATATAGAACAAGATATACTCAATTTTAGCCCAAGTAGAGCGCTCATTATTAACTACTAGCTATTGGCCGCGGATTTGTCTGTTTTGAAGAAATAAATCCTACTTCATTAGCGAAAGATTTTTTGAAATTGGATGAGTTGTTTCGGGGGTTAGGTACTTTTCTCGGTCGCGGGTGTCTCATCAAGTAACCCTGATCCTGGAACGTAAAGGGCTATTGAAGCATCACCGTGGATTTTAGTCTGTGCGAGTTTTACAGTCCTTTCTGTGATTTCTGTCACGCTGGGCGGGTGGACTCATTGATTTTATCACGATAAAAAAGGGTTACCTCTGATATCTTTGCTTATAAAGATTACTTCTTTATACAGTGACTAGGTTTTTTCAGTGGTTTTGCACGAGTTTTCTCAATAAATTTAATAATTCTGCAATATGAGGCGAATTGTACGACATAATCAGGAGTTTCATACCAAACTCCTATCAATTCTCCTCTTCAAAGTTAATTGAAAAAGAAGTAGCTGAATACCGTCACCAGGTTCCCATCTTCTGTTCCAAAATTCTTTTAAATTGGTACAGTTATTTAGACGTGACAGCGTAACAGACAAACTCATTTTTCAATTAAAATATTAAATTATGATTTAGTATTTTATGTAAAAACCAATTGCTGTTCATTAGTCTCGCTAAAACTCGAGAACGGCTGGACCGATTTGGCTAATTTTGGTATTAAATTATTCTTGAAAGTCCAGGGAATGTTAAAAAGGTGTTTTTGAGGCGGTACGAAGTTTGCCCGGTCAGCTAGTAGACTTTAATTATTAGGTATATCTGCAGAACGCAGCAGGGAGTGCCTCTCACGAACTTACGACCTTTCGATTGCGAGTCGACGGTTCCGTCATTTAGCTACTGTAGGTTCGAAACTTAGCGTGTCCAATGCCTATACTATCCAGGACGGATTCTTCAGTATACCCACCGTATAACTTTATAGAAAGCAACGGGGAATTTATGGTCTCCTTTCATCGAGATTAGTTCCGTAAATTCTTTATTTTTTAGACTTTGATGGCTTAATGAGCACGATGGCCTTTTTGGTGCGTTCAAGGGTTAATTTATGGGAAACGTGCCTATTTGGTAGATATTCCTGTGTAGGGAAAAATATTTTTTCTGAGGTTTTTTTAGGATAACTTCTTATTCTTGTGGAGTTTCCATAACGTATTATAAGTATGAAAGTATCTACCAATACATGCAACAATATCTTATAAATCTACTAATATTTTAATGTGAAAGTAAGTAAGGATGGATCGAAAAATGTTACTCTTACATTTCTTTTTTTAAACATGGAAGTGATTTGGATGGATTCACTTATAGTTAATAACCTAGGTTCTAGATAATTAAAACAGGCGATGGTGTTAGGCCCAATATTTCCTTCCCGTGGTGTAATTTTCGAACTATACGCAAAGCCGCTGGCAACTTCTAGTACAACATGTTATAATTTATGTATTTGTATTTACATATGTCATATTCTAATTAACATGCTAAATTGAAACACAAATATAGTTTTAGCTCAGAGCCAGCCTGCTAAATGATGTGATTTATGACTGAACGTTGAACAGTTACATTTATGTAGCGAATTTTCATGTCATTCACAATTCGGTGTTTGTCCCTAAAACAGGCATGTTTGTGAGTTATCAAGGCGCCTGCTACCCTCACCCTAATCGTAAGGAGGTTTAACAGCTTGTACCAATCCGTGCCGGTACCATCCATTCCTGATTTGTTTGTGTTTACATTTTTCAATTTGTTGAACATGTCTGTGTCTTTATGTTCTTCAAGGTAGATACTTCAACGACAATCGCGATTCAATCATTAATTATCTTTTGAATGTCAACTAATAAGGATGGATTAATGCCATGGATTTCAATTTAAACTCAAAAAATTGTATCCGTTTCCTGGTTTCACAAAGAAACAATGTCAGCCGTAACGCTAGTGCTGTGGTTATTCACAACAAAGTATATTTCTTCACCGCAAAAAGAAAAGGAAGTTCCACTCACCGTTTGTCGGGTTATTATAGAGAAAACATCTTATCTTATACCTTCGAAGAAAATTTTGATGTATCACGGAAGTCCCGAGAGTATTACAAGAAAATATAACTTAGGTGCTTATTTCAGTACGTGGGCAAGTCTGTTGTACATTTGGTTTCGAATTTTGGCGTAAAGCCAAGGTGAAACGGTTGGTTTTAACCAAAAGCCGAAGCTTAGGCATTTAGCTAAAAACAATCTATTGTGAACACCTGTGTCACGGGGCGAGAGTTGAGCTTAGCAACGTGTGTGTGTGTGCGCACATGTGTGCGTTACCTATCTAATATTTCGGGAGTGAACCCATTCAATATATTGTTTGCATACATGAGTATAAAATGTTTAGCGATATCAATTTCCTCCTGAAATACATTTCATAAATATTTACGCAAGCAACGAGAATAGAAAATGAAGTACTATATTGCTTGCTTGCCGTCCGCAAAAGTTATAAGTGGCAACTTAAAGACATGGCTACTTAATGGCACCGGTTGGCAGCTAGCCAGCAATCTGTCATCATTTAGCTTTGGTGGTTACAATCATAGCCATACGTAATATGCCATAAATGGTGGCTCGATACGTCTTTTGAAAGGTGCTGAAAGGAACTCGCCTTGGCACGAAGGATCGAAACATAAGTTTCATTATGTATAGAAGTACTGGCTGCGAAGACGGATTGAATTGCGAATACGAAAATAGAACCATATTTTAAAATATTGGCGGGAATGACCGTTGAAGAACTTACAGGTACGGGCGATTAATATTGCTCTTCGGCTTCTAGAAAGAGATAACTGGCTAGTTTTGGGCTCGTAGAGCGTTATCTCAGTTGCACGAAGAACTAACCAATCAACGAATTGTTTACCATGGACCAACGACCATTATCGTTGTCGGGGACTAACATGACATAGGGTAAAAGGTAGATGTGTGAATAACATCTTATCCATGTTTCCACAAACAAAATTATTTTTGACATCCCAAAATGTAATATCTAAGGTACCTGAATACTTATTTAGTTAAATAAACCTTGTCACAGCTGCCTTTGGAGTAAGACGCAATAAAGACGTCGGTACATATCTATATTTACCAGAGATATTGGAAATACTCGTAAGAAAAAATATAATCGTCCCTTATCCCTTGTATCTAGAGCAGTTATATATTGCATACAAACTTACATACCGTGTAAAAAACCTTAATCTTTGTTGGAACAAATAATGGCATATCGATATTATAAACCAATATTGGCTCTGATATCAATAGGACCTTTCCCTTCGTCCAATACACTATTTTAAATAGAAAATACGATAAAGACTTTTATCGTAAACTTTGATGGATTGGAAGGCAAATAGGTTTACTGTTCAGAGAACTTGAAAGCAGTTTTGATAAGGAGGGTGCTTCGCCCTTTCCATTGAACCTTTGCGTCCCGCGTCCGGTCGCTCGTCCGTCTCACGGCTTATGATTTCAATAGGGGTCTCAGTCCACTGGCTTTGAACAAACCCCAGATATAGATAGGACGAATTAAATGTTTGAAACTCGGTAATTTCACTAGTTCTGCTGTTATTAATGTTTGTTGCCTTTGATCTGTTTGCAGCCCAATTGGATTTTGGAGATGAAATACACAGAATATTATTAGAACATGAACAGTATTTACCGGCCTATTTAATAAGATCCAGATATTTGATAACAATTTCTTCCCAAATTCGGAATGTATCTCCAAATTTCAAATTATCTTCCGGAATCTTTGTACAGAATTCAGTCTCTTGAACTTTACGAGCGCTTTCTAAAGAGTCTATCTTTATCAACTCTTTGATCTAATCTTGAATGTTTAGTCGATTTATTTATTCAGCGTTAATAGAATCCCAAAAATTCATTGGTATTTTTTGTGAAATCGTTAACACCAGCCTTTGAGCGACAAAAAATGATTGTAACAACTTTACAAGTCATTGCCATGAAAATAAATGTAAAACGAATTAAGATAGAAGTAAAAAGTGGTATCCCACAGGCGTCACGGGGTTATAAAGCAAATATTTGTTTACAACAAGATTGAGTGTACGTGGGGCAGTCGCGCTTGGCTGAACAAGCGACACGAGGAGCGCGCGCGCAGGAAATAGAGCCAATTTTATATCGACTTAGCGCTCATTTTTATTGTCGTGTTCCGGATACGTTTCCTTTACAGTCTACAATTAATAACGTCTTCATACAAGGCCACATTTACCGCTTCTTCAATAAATAGAACAATCCCCTTTATGTGTTTGTGTTCCACTTGGCTTGAATATCAAAAATTAAATTCTGCCTCCATAAGTGCAAAATATCAGTAACATATGACTGGAATTTGGCGAGCATCAGTTAATTCGATTGTTCTCCGCCAAATTGGAGTAGTGTGGTGTTAAACTGAGCTGACCTGAAAAACTGAGTTGTTTAGCACTTCTATAGTACGCCCCGTATTACAAATGAGAGCTCATGCCAATTAGCACCTCATTTTCTAATGAATTGATTTCTTTTGGCTATTTCTTCAGTCATTAAAATAATTATTCCGTTTATCTTTCTTCTTCCGTTTGAAATGCTAATCACAATAACAGTCCGAAATATTTACAATACAAATTCCCGGAACGAAAAACATCAAATAATTCTAAAACATCGCCAAAGTTATTCAATGTTAAATCCAACAAATTATTTATCAACGCTAAACATTCATAATTCATTTCGTCGCGCTAAACTGCCTAAACTTATAAATCATCATAAATTCCAATTTCCAAGTTTGGGAACCGGCGAGATGTATCATTAAGTTGGTCCGACACAAATCCATTTCAATAATTCATATCAATCCCTATCATTCCGTCCCCCATCCCTATACTTTCTCGTGGCTCTCTATAATTACCTGTTTATATTCGCTTTACTTGGTCCAGGGTTTGTTCATTGCTTTGGGCAAACGGAGCAATTATCACATCGCCGCCGGACAGTTCCCACGGGATGGTAAAATTTGTAACTCACATACAAACGTGTCGAACCTCGCGGCTCACACTTTTTGTAACATTAGGCTCGCAGTAGGATATTGTACTGCGGTCACTCTTGTTACGAAGCCTTAGAGCGCATCCTCGCCGGTCGTATCTCCGCTCTCGTTCTACATTGCTGCTTTACTTCCACTTAAAGTAATGTTGTTCCTAGAGTGACGGGAGATGGGTTGAGTGCTCAAGAAAGTGGGCGTTCTGGTTTCGGGTTACATCGACGCAGTACTGGTTTTGTTTGCTCGAGACGCGCGCGATCGCGTGAGAACCTTCGGAACTGCATGGGCGTGACATCGGACTCTTTTTGTCGTACTTTTTTAAACTTATTTCTTTTGTAAGGCTAATGCTGAGCTGTGAGTGAGTATCGGTAATAGCTATACAGTCAACTTTCCGACGTGACTGTGACAATGCAATTCGTATGATTGTCCAGATGATTTTTATGTTCTAAGAGTTGAACGTACGCATTGTTTTCCATGAATAATTGTTGTTTGGTATTTCTTAAGAATTCGTGTACAAACGTCTGGTTATCAACGCTGGTGTTTGTATTTCGTCACACGCTGATTTCACGATTATTAGTTGCGCTTTTTCGATTCTTTTTTCCTTGCTTGCCTATCGACATTTATATGAAAAAGGTTGCCAAGTGAGCCTGTTCGGGACAGGATTCTATAATTGATTGTCGGCGTGGCTATTAAAAAGACATTAGACGTGACCGTCTGTTTGGTTTGGTCGTGTGTGCAACAATACAACGTGGATGTTCTGTTTTCAATTTCCGATGTTATCGGCCGTTATAGTTAGGTGGGCACTTTCGCCGGTGTTTGCGGCCAGCTACTGAATATGTATCGATTGTTTATTTGGAAATATGATCTGGCTGTATAAACTTTGTAGCGCGATATAGCATTAGTCGACAACGCGCAGTTTTGTTTGTAAACTTTGCACATAATCTGGGGCCTAAGTCTACTAATTTATAAACGTTACAATGGTCTCTCAATGGTGTGTTTTTGACAGTTTTTGTATGGCAAATCTGTCAAAAACTTACCATTGAGAGACCATTGTGACGTATATAAATTAGTAGACTTAGGCCCCTGAACAAGTTGGAAGTTGGCATTCATGCATGCATGCTTACGTGTAAGGCTGAATGTATTGTATGCTAGAATGTAGTTTTAATAAGGCCTGGAACGCGAAGGAGAAAAATAATGACGAAGTTATTGTGGTTGCGGCTGGAACTCGCCCTTTTGGAATGTTTTGGAGTATGCGAGCATTTGATCCAATTAAAACTAGCTAAATAGCTCAATTACGAAAGGAATTTTCTAACAATACAGTAGCTTTTTTATAACTTTTTTCCTCACGAAGGTAATTCGTTAAAGCAAGACAAAACCAGGTTCGCATTACCAAAGGAGATTGCCCAAAATCGCACCGGGTCCAACAAATAATTCTATCTACGAATTTCTCCGTAATGAAATTTACATATTTCATTTTATATAACTATCCAATAAACTCTCTGGTCTGGTATATTGTTTCCGAGCGTGCTCCGTTGAATAAAACATAATATTTTTATTGCATGTTTGCGTCCAACGGTGCATATATTTTACATAGATCTCGATCTGGTACACCCGAATTGGCTGCATCTACATTTTTATTGTTTTTTTTCTAAACGTATTTGAGTAAAAACAAAAAAAAAAGCAATAATAAGACGGTAAATATTGACAGCAATCGCATTATGGTAAATTATTACACATTGTGGTGCATTGCTTTGGTTATTTGATAGGTTCCTTGTTTTTATTATAGCAGCTACCTCAGGTAGCTTATAGTTATTTATACTATTTACATTTTTTATGTATTTACGTAATTTAATGTAATACCTAAGTACTGTAACTACTCCCAGACCTGTAATTAAACAAAATTTGCATGTTCAAATACAAACTATAAATATTAATAACCACTTTTTACGGTTCATTAAAACTTACGGACTAAAATAGTCCAGCGGAGCTATTAAAGTAGGCTAATTAACTTCTTTAAAGTTCGCACGAATGCAGTCGCGAACAGCATAGAGTTAAGATAGGCGGTAAAATATTTCCCACTACAAAGAGTGGGTAATTATGTAACCAAAACCAACGAAAAACTATTAACGGTCCCAAAAAATAATCATTCAATACACTCGGTACACTTCCCACGGGGCTATTATCAAGATAGTGGATCACAAAGCTATTGTTGCGTGCGTTTGAATATGGAACTACGGAATTTGTTCGACGTAGCGGTCCATTCTGTGCTCACTAGCGCCACTAATGACCGCAGACTTAACTTTGCAAGTGGCATAAAGCGATATAATAGAATAAGCACTCAGCCTCTGGGCAGTTGTCTATGGCTCGCCTTTTGTTGGGACAGGTGATTGATGGACCCTCATTGTCTATGTCGCGTTTAGTTTGAAAAATGGCGAATGTTTGCGTTTATTTGATTGCTCGTTCGAATTTTTGTTGATTTTTTCCCGCTTTTGTAATGGACGGATTATGATATTGAATTGAATTTAAATATTGATGTAATTAGTTCAATTTTGTTTGGAGTTTTGAGCAAAAAATCCGGAATTTGATTAACATTTTTTAATGGTTGTTCCTGTACTGTTGTTATGATTTCAATATTATTGTGTCTCTATTGTTTTTCACAGAGCTTCGTTACCTGTCTTGCATACCTAAGGCTTTTTTTACGTGGTATAATCATCAAATGAGTCCTCCCAAGGCAGGGCGGGAGGGACTGTCAGACTCGTACTGACTAAAATCCACGGTGTCCTTCAATAGTCCTTAACGTTCAAGGGTCACGTTAATTCGATAAATCCCGCGACCTTCATAGCTAACGCTTCGCAGAAGTTTGTAATTTGTCACATATCATCACGATTTTCCTGCCCATAGACCACTTTATTTATTTCCCAGACAAAACAAACTGGCACCAAATAAAAACTATTTTAGTAAATAAAAACATCATTAACGTCCGTCCCTTGTCCCCTCCCTAGCGTCCCGCGTCACTGTTTACAATACGAGAGGAGCATTCGATTCAATAACAGTAAGTAACAAATCGAGTATAAAAGCCCCGCACTAGTACGAGTACGTAAACAGACGGACTGGGCCATTAAGTAATCGCTTTTCGCTCAATTGGTCGTAACTGGCGCAAAACGACACGCTCTCACTATATTTGCTTTTCGTTTACGGATCAAACAGCAAATATGAGGTTATCTCTGTCTGTATAGCATCCATTATTTAGGTGGTGGAAAATATGAAACGAGATCTTCTAACTTTTTTTGTAACAATCACCATGCATTTTTTCGTCTGTCTGTGGACTGTCTTATCAGGTAACAATTACTCTGGAACGTAAAAGGTAATTGACTACGTATCTATGTGACCATAAAAAATTAAAATAATATTTTTTTTGTCTCTGTTATTAATTTTCCGCTCTTGTCTTCTAAACCATGTCTAAATAGATAAGCTAAGATTATGATTATCAATTCGAATTTATAATCATTCTTCAAAAGTGTGTACCTTATTATGTATAAAGTTTCACTTATAGAGCCATAATTATAAAGCTTTCAATTTTCCCAAAATCCCAAGTCAACCAAAGAAGCCATACCATTAGCTCTGATTAATACCGCTCCGTCAATGGTAGAGATATCGAGGAAATACTTGTAACTAGTAATCTCTCGACTTTCCAGACCATATTAAAAGCTGCAATCACTAGTTCTGTCAAAAGAACCAAGTCCTTCTGACGTTTTGGTGTACTTCGCAAATGGAGGTGTTAGAGTGGAGGTGTCCATTCATGCATTTGCATCGATTTTTCTTAACAGCAGCTCAAGAACATTTAACTTTTTTTGGAGTGGATAAAATCATGATGTGTCCCGCCTGTGTGAAACGTAAGAAACTATCAGATTCTTTTTTTTTTAGTACCATCTACCAACCTGGTTGTGGGCTGCTTAACCTGACTTTTCTGTAGATGCCATGGCTTAAATGAATCTAAGGCCTCCAGGCAGGGTGGTCAGACTCTTACTGACTAAATAACCACCCTGTTACCTCGATTGTCCTTTGCGTTCGAGGCCATCAGCTTAGGTCTTTTAAACCTTCTCGTACAGTTAAATAAAAGTAACTGCATCTTTCGGTACTTCGAGGCTAATCTAGAAAATTACAGACTGGATTCTGGCACGCTTACCGCCACTTAGACCGTTTTCCAAGGGAGGTTTTGTGAAATAAATTCATCGGTTGTAAGTCCACTAAAGCTAGCTAAATGTACAACTGAAACTAACGACGTATATTGCGAAGGTTTTTTTTTGTTATCTACTAATGAGCGACGAGTAGACTTAAAAAATATATACCAAATGAACAGAGAAAAACCTATGGATTTTCGGTAAAAACTAGTAGGTATTTGTTATCACTGTACTATATTCTGACCTAAAGAAAATACAACGTACAAAATCAGAAAACTTAACTAAAGCCAAACACATCTGAGTTTATTTTTCAGCATTTATTAATATAGGTTCAACCCATTCGCCAGCCTTCAACAAATGGCCAGCAAAAAAAACAAAAGAACATGTCTAACATCGAAAAAGGTTTTCACATTTTCTGAACAACCTTTTTTGGGGACAGTATAAATATAAACCATTTATTTTTTTCTCTTTACATTATCAGTGAAGTTAAACGATGAGTAGGTATGAACAATATTACTTGTTTTTGTGTCATAAATATGTAATATCTCGAGACTAAAAGTTCTAGTAAGTATAAATTCTGTAGCCTCTAAAGGAGCAGTTTGATCTCAATATTTTATAGTGTTCCCAAGATATCGGCTAAAGAAATTGTTGCCATATTTCTAGATGAAACGGGCGAAAAGCAGCCATATTGTGTTTTAAGTAAAGTACCTAAGTGGAAAGAAAAGTTATCTTTTTGCTATGAATACTTGAATAGTTTTTCAGAGTAAGCTAGAAAATGTCCCAGTAGGCTGTAAACCTGCTAAGCTCGTTGCGAACCTTTCATACACGAAAATGTTGGAAAACGAACTTCTGTGACAAGATTCGCTAAAGATACGGATTTTTTTGGTCTTAATACAAAAGACTTTCTTTCAAATCTCTACTACTGCTTGGTAATCGAGATATATTAATATAAACTTACTGATTTAGTAACTACAAGTACGTGAAAAAAACTTGATAAATTGTTTTTACAAACATTATAGCACAATAAAACTTTTCCACTCGTAGGACACGGGCTTCCTTTCTGTGAAAGGAAGTGGGTTGTAATCCACCTTATAGTCTCAATGCAGGTTGGTATTCGTAGATGTCTCTGTTTTTCTGGGGGTATACCACTGGTTCACCACTTTTTATTCAAACAGTCACAGACACACTGCTCATTCAGTCAATTCCGTCGGTTAGGGTATTAAAAAATAATGGACACTTTTTTGTTTTTTAATCGCAATTAATATTGAAAAAGATAAAACGGTTCGAAATTCGGGAGTAGCTTGTGACGTCAAAACACCTGTAAAATTATATCGACCAAAGTGACGTTTCGTGATCTTTAGAAGCGTTGTATCTTCGTCGTTTTTAAAGACAAAAAAATGGGTCAAATGTTATTTGATAATTTTTGAGTAAAATATTCTATTACGAGTATTTACCTAGCTTTAATCAAACGAATTATTAAGGAAGAACATGTCGGATTTGAGAACCTCCTCCTTTTGCCGTCAGTTAAAAGCCAATCGTCTTAAATTGTTTCTGAGTATCAAGTGCGATTTACTTGTTACTTGCCAAACGTATGTAGATTCCCTCCAAGTCGCTTCGTAAGTAGGTAAAGCGCTGTCAAACAAGTAGGCTGTAATGTACTTAGTGGCTCCGCTAACCGAGACAGAGTAAATATGCCTCTATATTGTGACAGAAGACTTGTATGTACGTTTGTTTTGTAGTTCAATTTAATACTCACTTCAACGTTGCTTGCTTGGGTGTGGAAGAAAAACAGAAAAGATCTTGTTCGACATTTTGAGAAGTACGGTAGCGTGGGAATTGTTTTGAAGACTTTGAAATGATATTCTACCAATATAAAAGTTGGAAAATATGTTTGACATTTGCTAATACAGTGGGATGAAGTGCGTATGTGATCTAATGCGATCGTGAGACGATGTGTGAATGAGACGAGGAGCGCACAACCCCATTGATAGTAAATTAGCCGTGACAATGTGAATTTTGGGATCTATCGCGTAATATGACTTACCCCCATGTTAAAATTCAGGCCTTGTCCAATCTTATGCGAGGAATGAATCCTTAAAAATATGTCCTTAAAACCCACCTAACGTTATTAAAGACAATTTTACTAAAAATTCCAAGCTTCTGGATTTTCGTGAGTGCGGCTTCTGTCAGTAGTTTTAATTTTTTGTATTGGTGCAAGTTGCTAGCCCAAACAAGGGATAACATCTAATCTATATCTATAAGAAACACAGACGTGATAAATCAAGACAATTATGCTTTTATTCAAAGAATAATGTCTCTCACTTTGCTTTTATTTTTTAATAGGTAATCGCATTATTCTATATCGTTCCCAACCCTACACCGAAAAAAACCACAAACAGCATTGATCTGAAAACTCAAAAACCCAAACTAGTCAGTTTTTTGTTCTAACATAATTTTATTCATAGAGAAATCCGCTTGTAATACATACAAGCCCAGAATTAGGTCACTGCGTCCTACAAATGGCTGGACACAATATAATTATGTTATGAGTTGTTGTATGATCCTCCCAAGATCATTAACTTAAGGGTGTATGGAGGAGGCTTCAAAGAGGACAGCTATGGCCTATTACAAACAAACTAACCGCGCGTTAATGCTCTGTGGCGGATTAACAGCATAACATATAGGTATAATATGAAACAATATGCAGGTGCCCAAATGTTTATGAATCTTGTCTCGTCTTGAAATTGATGTTTTGTAAACTCAGGTAACCAGCACGTCCTAAATTCGGGAATTTGGGGATATAATTATGTAACATGTATTGACTGGCCTGTTGGTCTAGTGGTTAGTGACCCTGACTGCTATGCCGGGGGTCGTGGGTTCGATTCCCACCCAGGACAAATGTTTGTGTGATGAGCATGATCATTTGTTCTGTGTCTGGGTGTAATTTATCTATAATATGTATATATTTAGAAATATATAAGTATGTTTATCAGTTGTCTAGTACCCATAACACAAGCTCTGCTTAGCTTGGGACTAGATGGCGTTGTGTGATAGTTGAGGAATATTATATTAGACCAACTAAAACTAGGGTTTTTTTTGTCGTGGGTAAATTATCAAATAAGTCCTCTTACCCAGGGCGGGGCGGGAGCTACTGTCAGACTTGTACCTACTGACTAAAATCCACGGTGATCCTTCAATAGCTGGGGTAAGGTGGTAGATTATATTATATCACTATACCAGGAAATAGATTAATTTCCCAGTAATGGGAATATGATAGACTGACTTTGATATGCCTCTATAAACTCAATATTGTTTGACTGTCTGGATAAGATTTGTTTTTCCTCTTAGCTCTTATCTAAAATTTTCACTACTGTTATTACGTCTACACTCTACACCAAATTGTACACAAACTCCAATAATTGACGGGTAGATAGTAGCATAACATAGAAAAAAAAAACATAGTTTTCAAATAATGACAGTTTTTCATTTGTCTATGCTGACTCTTTATGTTATGGCAAAGCAACAATGCAGATTTTCGTTTCACCATTTTGGGGTAGCGAAACTGTTTCGAGAGGAAACCGTGGCCCTGAAATGCAGGGCAATAGCAGAAACAAGGTGGACTTCCGCTCTACCCAGGGTGGAAGGACTCTATCTTAAATTCTTCAAAGACCAATCATATTTACTTAATGTATTCCAGAAAACACGTGATGTTCCTGCTAAAATGTAGGTATAACAGGCGTTACATTATGGTTACACAATTTGTATCTTATTACATTGTAATTAGGATCCCGAAAGTCGGGAAACGAGTGTTTTTGACGCAGGTGTATTGTGTTTCTCAATAACCAGGTAGAAACACGATAAGCTTCTTCGTTATGAAGGTCAGGGCGTCTATAAAAGACACTTTAGCAATATCGTAATATGAATTGAATCATTAAATCAATTCTATTGCTTGAGTAATAGAGTTGAGTATTTCGCAGTAATGGCAAGCGAGTCGCAAAAGAACAAATTCTCAAAATGGCCAATTCTGTAAAAGCTAGATTCTTAAAATGGCGTAATATAAAGGCCTAATATGCTAGTTGCCCTAAAAAAAATAATTAGTCCGTCTTTTAGATTATTAAAAAATAAGGGACATGTATTTTTTTTATTTGTAAATTAGACCGAAATTACAAAGCTATAGCCTATTAAAGTTACGTAATGGGCTATATCTTTGTTATTTTTTGTTTAAGCGAAAAAAGAAAAATACGTGTCCAATATTTTTTTGGAATCTAATATACGGACTAAATAGAATGTAAATATTTTGACCCTGGAAACAACCCTATTCTCAAAATGGCAAAAGATCGAAATGGAAAATTTAAACATAATTATGAACACTTCTGCGAAGCCTTTTGAACTTCAATCTCTCATAACTATTAAATAACGCCAGTTCACAGGCCTTCTGCGCTGTTGCATACCTAACGAAAAACAGAAGACAAGACTTGACAGAGAAAAAAAGAACGATTAGAAATATATTATATTTACGTAAAATAATTATTAGTTTCTTTGAAATTAACGACGACAAGACCGTTCAAGTGGTCCTTATATTATGTATGTATAATATAACATTTTCTGTAGGTGCGGGTCCATAAGTCCTTGTGCACCTAAGATCTTAGGGACACGCACTGAAAATACCAAATATTTGTACCGGTCGGTCTCGGTATATTTCAACTTCATAAAAGGATATCAGCTTACTATCCTATCTAATCAGTGGGGACCCATCCGTGTACCTCAACGTCCCTAGCGATACTAACGTAATTGTAGTTCTGGAAACGTTCCGATAGCATTTTATGCGCAAAATTTTTGGTTTTATTCCTTTTATGCCAAAACTATTCTGTTTCCTGTATACCAGTTATAGTGATGTGATAAGTTTTATAGATTTTAGTAGGGTTACCATTTCAAAGGCTAGATAAAATTCAAGTCAAAGAATTCCTTAAACTACACTTTTTATTTTAAATAATTTTTTACTTTGTCAATAAATGCTAACTAAGTACAATTATATCTAAAAAAGTGAATAAATAAATAGGTAATAAAAATCGCATTTCTTTTTTTTATATTTGTTTGTAATAGATAAACTCTCAAAATATACATAAATATTTACCTTTAAAAAGCTACACACAAATATTTGCAAAGCTACGCTATTATTAAGTAACATAGCCTACATTCAATTTTTTCAACAGAGTTGGTTTGGATCGCTAGCATTTTCTAAAAAAATACGGACTCATGGAAGGCGAGAAAATATCCAGGCGCGTATCTAAAAGCCGGCCATGTCCAAGTAAATCAAAATGAATGATGCTAACCCTAGATGAAACAGTTAATGGAAAACGAAAATTATGTTTATGACTTCTGTTAGTTAAGAACTTATGAACTGTAGTTATATAAACAATAATAAAACAATTATCCGTACTGATATGAATCTCAAATGTCGATGAGAATTCCTTATTTTATTTGAGGGAAACATTACTATTCATAGAACGTTTTGACTTACGTTTTTATTGGAAAGGAAATGGTAGAATAGAAAATTGATGAGTAATGATTAAGGATTATTGTGTGTGAACAAATTGATAACGAAAGTGAATTTTACCATTTTTACCCACGACGGAACGGAGCAGGTATATGCGTTAGGGTGAGAGATGTGTGTTTGTGCGTTTGTGCAAAGTAATGTTCCCACCTATCTTCTAAAGTAATGATCCGATTTTGATGCGGTTTTTTTAGGTTACTTCTAGGCAAGCGTGCTTCACTATCGACCACATCTTTGCTTATCAGGCGAGATAGTGGTCAAGCGCGAACCTTTCATTAAAAAAATAAAAAACTTTAACCTTTAATTGTTTCGTATAGGAATGGATGCAATTGGCAGATTCGATCCGCGTGGGTGATTTAGGGCTTCCCCTAGATACTACGGATCGAATCCGTCACTTGTTCTGCAGTGGATGTCTTCCGGCTGATGATGATAATCAAAAGCCTTACTACGAGCTCTTAACGCGATTCGGGTTAGGCTATGGAAAAGAGACAGAGCTATGCAAGTCGTCTATCGTCATCTCTTTTCCACAGCCTAAAGACTCACGCTTTGAGAGTTGATGGTAGGCGACCTGGGGGGGTATTACAACGTCTTAAAACCAGGCTTATTACGGCGAGTGAAAGTGACAGAGCTATACAAGTCGTCTAGCGCCATCTCGTTCACTCACTAGAACAAGCCTGGTTTTAAAGCGTTGTAATACCTCCCCTGGACTCTCTCTGTGATGGCTGGTCCAAAGTGGGACTCCAAAAAGTACTTGAAAAGTGAAGGGAGAGACATTTCCCTCAAAAGCGACTCATTAATGACTGAATAAAAAAATAGATAACTTATTTAAAGATAGAAAATGATAAGCATTTAGCATATTTCAACAACGTCACCTAAAAAAAGTGTTTAAGCAATTAAGTTTAATTGTGACTGTACTGACGATAACTTAGAATACTTAACAATTAAGATAATCCTAGCTTTGCGGTCACTGACCCTCGCCCCTCCCCCCTCTACAGCCCTCACATCCCCACCTGTCACAACCTCGCGTTCTCTTCGGGTAATAGATATCGGTTTTTAGGATCAGCCTTTGTCCAGCAGTGGAGAAATGTGGGTCTTTGAGTTAAATGAGACTATCTATTATCATCAGAGTGTAATTATCCTTTCTGTAGGCCAAATGTTGACTATGTGGCTAGTCCTAACTAAATCGGTGTACGAAAACGCGAGTAAGCTCGGCAACCGGCCTCGGTTTGTTGAAATTCATAGATTTTCAACTTAACACTCTAAAGAATGACGTTCAAAATCTATTGAAGACTGTAAAACGTTTTCTTTTATCGTTTGTCACCTTCTGTAATGTTAATCTTTCATAATATGTGAATGAAACTTAGAAGTACTCTCGCTATTTTGTAGGTTATTTTACCCTTTTTTGTGGTTGTTTTTGAAGGCGGTTAAATTTTTTTTGAAAAAAGTTTTTTATTTTACTCTTTTTAGTTTTAATATTCAACCCAAATTCTTGGCAAATACATCATTTTCTTACATGTGCACTACAATTTTGTAATCCGTAGCACCGGTATTAACATCGCCCATGTTGTGTACATAAAAGAAAGTTCCAATAAAATTCCCTATCTCAAAAAATGCTGAACAGAGTTCGATGAAACTTGCAGTATTCCCTAAGGTGAACGATCCTTAATACATCAAAAAAACAATTTACAAAATCGGTCCACAATTGGCGAAGTAATCGCGTAACAAACACGCAAAAAGTAAAGATCATCATGTCATCCAAGTAGGCGAAATTAATAAAAATGCTCACAAAATAAAAAGTACTGAACCAAATTTGATGAAATTTTTATGGGACCACACTGCAAGTATCCTGCATCGAACAAAAAAAGAATCACACTAATCGGACTAGAAACCTCGGAGTAATCGATGTACATACATAAAAAAAAAAACATACCGACCGAATTGAGAACCTCCTCCTTTGAAAAAACGTGCCTGAGAAAAGAACGAGTGAAAGGATATTGAGTAGAAATTTGCTCAGCAGTGGCACTGAAAAACGTACTGCATTCAAGACAAAGTGCCGATTCGACGACGATAACTTAGAGGTACTATCGCTGTTGAATGTGTCCTTGCGGCGTCAGAACCTTCCGATATTCAGAACAAGATCATAAAATTATCATTCCGTATTCGCGTGACCGATCGCTTTGGTTAGGACACCGGCATAGATAGAAAAGGATAGAATCGTTAATAACTACTTACTCGTCTATTTTTCCTGTCGATTATTTTCCTTTGCCGTAGCGTGATTTTCCCTATAAACTTGAAATTATTACTTATAAGTTCTTATGTATCATGATAAATACATAAGAATATATCATCCTACTAATGTTATAAACATGAAAGTTTGTATGTGTGGATGGATGTTTGTAACTCTTTCACGCAAAAACTACTGAACGGATTTTGTTTATTTTTGGTACACAGATAGCTTATAACTTGGATTAACACATAGAATAGTTATTATCAACAGCTAGTAATACATAAGAACGCATGGATTGACTGCTGCGCTACGGAAAAAATATTTGTATGATCTAGAAGTGGTTTTTCCGTATCTGGGTGTTTGTGTATGTCAGTTTAAAGCTTGTAAACGGCCAACGCAAAGATTTTTTAACACTAATTTTTCCCGGTAAAATAAGACTGAGAATTGATTTGGGTATCTCAATTATGTCCGTTACATTTAAATCTATAAAATGCGATAAAGCTGAAGTGTTTGTTTGCTGGAACGCGCTCATATCAGGGTCATGCACTATATAATATCATGCTACGACTTAGGGCCTATGCAAACCACGTTTTTTAAACGCGCCGTCGACTTGCGCTTTGGGAACGCGCGTCGACTGCGCGTTTTTGTCAAATAGAGCAGTTTGTTGTCGCGATACAAAGTGCCAAACGCGCGTTTGCATCGCGTCTGTATCGCTATAAACGCGCGTCAACGGTGCGTGTAATAAATAAAAAAAAGGCAAAGGCCCGAGCCTATTACGGGGAGTGGAACCGCGGGAAACAGCTTGTTCAATATATGGAGTCGGAGTCTGCCACTGAAGTCGGAGTCTGCCACTGAAGTCATGCAAAACCCAACGATATATACCATCATTTTAATATAAAAAAACTTTCAGTTCAGAGTTCACCCATACATAAAATTGTCTCTGATTTAACAGCGACTAACCACATAGCAATGCGCCTTCAAGCCATACATAATAAATAGTGCTTAACCCTACAACGATAACTACTAGCTAGTTTTATGTACAAATCTATGTTTTTATCAGTAGGTATCACGTTCAGCACTGGCGTTGTGTAGAAACAATGTCTAAACCGGTAAACGTAAACCAGGAACGTAAAGGGTTATTAAAGGAACACTGGTGGATTATAGTCAGTACGAGTTTGATAGTATCTGACTTATTTGATGATTTCTCCACGATAGAAAAGGGTCGTCCGTCCTTTGATTCTAAAGTACAAAGAAAGTTTTTGAGTACCTACATTAGAAAAACCAACAGTTAAGTAGATAACAAATACTAAAAAGTACCATAGGTACCTGCGGCACACTACCGCAGGACACATAGGGTATACAGAGTGTCTTTTAAATGGGCCAAAAGGGAGACATCCTTATCCATAAGAGATACGGGAAAACTTTCTTAGGAACCTTTAGCTCTTTTTTGATGTTGACAATTTTGGCGTTTTTATTTTTTTGGTCAAGTGTGAGTTGTCCACAAAAATCCAACATCAAAAAAGAGCTAAAGGTTCCTAAGAAAGTTTTCCCGTATCTCTTATGGATAAGGATTTCTGCCTTTTGGCCCATTTAAAAGAAACACCGTGTATACACGGTACTCATTAATTTGATGATTTTAACACCCAAAAAATGGAGGCGAGCTAGCGAAAAGCCATCAAAGCTATAACCTAAGGATATTTTCCATCATTTTGATAAACATTTCAGTTCAGTTATCCACATAGCAATGCGCCTTCAAACTATATATCATGAATAGTGCTTAAACCCCACAAAGATAGCTACCGTGACGGTTTTATGTACAAATCTATTTATCATCAGTATCACGTTCAGCACTGCGTTTCGTAGAAACAATGGCGTAATTACCATACTTGGCACCAACTGTATTCACAGTATCATTCTGTTGGTATTGCAGGTGAAAGCCAGCTTTGTGAAACTTATATTTAGCGTTTCAGTTTTTAATTTTTGGGAATTTTTGGAACATGGGAGGAGCTCGTGGCTAAATAATTACAGCCGCACAGGCCGATCTACCGGGTTAAGCCGCGCTTGCCGAGGTTGGTCTGTGGATGGGTGACCATCTGTCATAGCGTGTTTCCTCCGTGCCTCAGAAAGCACGTTAAGCCGTTGGTCCCGGCTGTCATTTGTGAATCTTTGCAGTCGTTACTATTAGTCAGAAGCTCTAAAGTCTGACAACCAGTCTTACCATGTGGTATAGCATTGCCCAGTTACTGGGTTGTGGAGGTCCGACAGGCAGTCGTCCATGTAAAATACTGATATCCAGCTGAATCTGGTTTGACTGGGAGCCGACCCCAATATAGTTGGGAAAAGGCTACGCAGATTATGATGGTGAAATATGGAATTTTTATGGTGAAGGAAAACATCGTGAGGAAACCGGCATGTCTTAGAACCAAAAATTCGAAGATATGTGACATCTACCAATCCGCACTGGGCCTGTGTGGTGGTTTATGGCTCACTCCCTCTCTCAGAGAGGAGGCCTGTGTCCCAGCAGTGGGAACTGGGCTGATGATGATCTGATCTTATGTTGAACTTTTTAATACTCAATACTTAATTATTTATTGCATTCCATATGTTACAAAGGTGGTAAATAAAAAGTTAAAGACACAATAATGGACCCTGTCGGCCTGTCGGGCACGCAAAAGTTAGGAGAGAGGAAGAGGGCCGAATAGCAATTTAATCAAATCAATATTATTGAAATTATTGGACATGTAGGTATCATTGTGTATGTGTGTGTAGATAAACAGGGTGAATTTTTCAACTGGGCGTGGATGGCTACTTTCGAAACTATGAGGAATATCGAAAAACGTTGAAAGGAGTCTCGAGGCCGATTTTGACGAAAACTAAAACTGCATCATTGGATTTTAGAAAAATCAAAAATCCTGGCCAGGAATCGAACCCGCTGATTTTGGAAAAAAAATCACACCCTGTATTATTACACCGTTCGATAGTGTTGCTAATAAGGATCAAATTCTGGGAAGTAATCATATACGACAAACTTAAGGAAATGGCAGATTTTTATGAAATTGCTATTTTTCCATGTTACATTATATCTACTGAGCCATAATTTATTCGAAATATAAAATTTCATTGTTTTCAATGTCTCACTGGATTTGACGTTTCAACAATCCCACTGTACTTAGCAATACGACATTATTGAGTTGAACTATAAATAGCATTATTTTAAAGAAGAAACGGTAACTTATGTTTTAAATACAGTCTTTGCCTTGAAGATTAATCAGTTTTTTTGTAATTATACGTTTTCCTTAAGTTTGCCGTATATCATTACTTCCCAAAATTTGATCCTTATTAGCAACACTATCGAACGGTATAATAATACAGGGTGTGATTTTTTTTCCAAAATCAGCGGGTTCGATTCCTGACCAGGATTTTTGATTTTTCTAAAATCCAATGATGCAGTTTTAGTTTTCGTCAAAATCGGCCTCGAGACTCCTTTCAACGTTTTTCGATATTCCTCATAGTTTCGAAAGTAGCCATCCACGCCCAGTTGAAAAATTCACCCTGTATATATGTTACGGTAAATGTGATTAATTGAAAATTATTAATAATTTTACAAAATTATTAATAATAATCACATGTTTTGGTAAATGTGAATAAACGATCGAAATTTATTACTTTTAGTAGTAATTATTAATAATTCACGACACATATTGGTAAAAGTGATAAAATTAATAAACTAAACGGCTAAACCTAGTGCTAACTGAAGATAAGTATGATACACGTAGGTTTAACCGATTGTGGTCGGTTACACCTAGGTTTAGCCGGTTAGAACTAGGCCTAACCTCGGGACTTGCTGGCACCCCGACTCGGACGATTTAGGTTAGAAGAGGATGGCGGGGTCTGAAAGACCCCGCCATCCTCTTCGTGGTTATTTTTTTTTTAACCACGCAGAAGTAGGAGCCCCGCGGAGCGGGGCTCCGTCGACTTGCTCCAGTGAAGGAAGTTTACTTATTACATTTATCACTACTAGGGTCAAGTTATTAATAATAACCGACAAATGTGATTAATTAATCACTTTAACCTCGACTTTCGGTAATTATTAATAATAATAGATAATTATTAATAATTTTCAATTAATCACATTTACCGTAACATATATACCTATGATTGTATATATTATATTATTCGCGGAAAAGCATTGAAAAGCCAATGTATATTTTTTCCAGAAAGTTACTGGCTAGTTTGGCCCTTGATCGGACACTGAGTCACATAAATATCAACCCTTCCATAAAGCCAACTCAACTTTCAAGACAATATGGTAGACACAATACTATTTAACATCTTTTCACTATCGCGTGCCAAGCCATCGGTTTATAATTAAAAAAAATATCGATGAATATCGAGGTTTTAGAAAATTACTTTCATCACATCGTTAAGTTAATTAGATTAAAATTACAGGTCAATTTGTATTCTCATAATTATATATAATTAATATAAAGCACTTAATTTATAAGCTATACTAAATATATTGTCTAGTCAATTTGATATTTATTGTCATAGCAGCACAGCATACTTTCAATTTCGAATAATAATTAATTACGATTAAACGTCGGATTGGTGATCAAATTATTCACTTTTGGCGTGAATTATTTTTTATTTTTTTTCCACAACTATCACACAACGCCATCTAGTCCCAAGCTAAGCAGAGCTTGTATTATGGGTACTAGACAACTGATAAACAAACTTATATATTTTCTAAATACATATCTACATATAATAGATAAATTACACCCAGACACAGAACAATGATCATGCTCATCACACAAACATTTGTCCTGGGTGGCAATCGAACCCACGACCTCCAGCATAGCAGTCAGGGTCACTAACCACTGGACCAATAGGCCTGTCTGATGATCAGATTATTCACTTTTGGCGTGAATTAGTAATGTTTTCAATTAAACTAAGGGTAGCTTATTTCATTAGTAAATTTTAGAAGTTCTGAAGCTACTAAAAGTTTTAGATATCATTATACAGAAAAGTCGTTTGTGAAAAAAGAAAAATATATTGAATCCTTATACTAAATTGCGGAGCAAATTGTCGAGTTTGTACGTACTTAGGAAATGAAAACTTTCTCTGATTGTTTGAGATTGGAAAACTTTTAATTTTTTTAGGTTTGAACTTTGTATTAAGTTGCATATTCTAATAGACGACTATGATAAAGCTTATCGTACGAATAAGAACATTATTTACATGCCAATGAAGTTATTTTTCGGATGAAGCACAATTAGGTGTGTAACACTTAATATTCACCAAATATTCCAAAATGCAGTTACTCCAAAAACATTTATTTTACGCTTCAAAAAGACATAAAATTGGATTTTTTGTAGCTCTAAAATCAATAAATAGTAAGATTAAATAATTAAATAATTAGTGACGTTACAATTTACCTTTGCCATAAAAGATAAATGGCAGAATTGCGTTTTGACAGCTCATAAAAATCAATTGATTGGTGGTTCAAATACCAAAAGCTACTGTCAAAGCTCTCCTTGAAGCGGAAGGATTTGTCAGACTACTAACTAAAATCCATCGTGTTCCTGAATTGCCCTTTACGTTCTAGGGTCACCTGTTTTGACAGTCCCGAGACCCAGCTAATGTTAAGTTGAGATTAAGTTTGCTCTATAGCTTCGGGCCTTATTATCTGTGATGTCTATTACCAAAAAATAAATGTCCTTTTCTATAAATTAGTATGATTGTCTATTTATTTTTGTTGATACGATTTGCCCAATGTTTGCAGACTAATAAAACTTTTTGGGCCAATCATCGGGAAAGTTGAATTTGATTGGTACCATTGAGGGCTCTTATTGCGAAAATTCCCATTACGACGTGTGAATAGCTATGCGAAAACCTAGTTTATTAGAAAAGGTATTATTTTACTTTAGCCAATATTTTTTGATCAAGAGCTTTGTTAAGATAAAAAAGAAACATTGGGCAAAATACATGGTTAAGATTTCGATAACCAACGTATGCTGGAAATTAATAACACACTGCGGTCGCAATCTTGATCTTTGTTTCTAAACAAATTAGACAAATATTTTGACTTAGTTTCTAGACAAATATTTTGTCTTGAAAATGTCCAATAAAAACAGCTATTAAAAAATAGGGGATCCGGACATTGGTATTTTATTAAAATCTATTGCCGTGTCATAAAAGGTACTCTAAAAACCACTCTTTTTACATTTTTATCCAAGCGATCAAAACATTGAAAAACCCTATCCACTTGATATCCGAATACCCGTCAGATTTCACGCTTTTTCCCCGAAAAAAGCGCTTAATCCACCCGCTGACACGGCTACACAATCAATGTGCGCAATCAATCCAGCGGGCCTTTTCCCAACTACGTGTGATTCAGCCTCCATACTAGACACTGGGCATTAGTATTGTAGCTGATACACAATCTCCACTAATATTTAATTCAGGGCAGGTAGGACTGCGAGAATCCGAACATTCTGAACTCTAGGAACACAGGATTACTTTTACACTTCCATAGTTCTCTATAAGAGTAATACTTTTTAATTCGCCTCTTCTGTTTGGTTGAAGGCGTTAATCCTAGGAAGTACTGGTTTGAATCGATGAAATATTTTAGTTTTGGATAGATCGTTTTTCGAGTAGGGTGAAATTTTGAGGACAAACTAGAAGCTTTATAACTAGGTATGATAAGCAGGGTATTCAAGTTTGGAAGGCAATTAGCCGCAGCGTATCCCAAATATGTCGGGTCGGTCGGTTGTACCAGATGCGACTTAATATCAATAATTTACTTGTTGTGAAGGCCGTCCAATGCCGTTGTCCGCAAACAAATTGCGAGGCAATACCAATTTCCCATGGTTTTGTTAGAGGATCCCGGCAAGAGGAAATCGCTTCCATAGCGATTCGATTTTCTGCAACGACTTTTAACTGGTATTAGAAAATGTTTTCAGCTCTGGTATTTTTTTTTGTATATATTTTCATTCTTTGCTGTAGGTACTAAGAAAAACAAGTCTCCTGTTTACTGAAAATTTAAACGAAAGAACTTAAAAGTTGTTTTTTTTTCAAAGACATTTGGAAAATGTCGGAACTAAACAACATCTGCTACAAATACTTGAGCTCTGAAAACGCTCAGAGCTGCTCGAACCTGCTCGACTCTGCTCTAGAGTCACGTGTGTGACTGCGCTCGTTATCAGAACATCTTCACGCCTTTCGACTCACCCATAATGAGCGACCGTTAAACTCGTGCAATACTCGATTCGAAAGGAAAATTTCTAGATTATTCTTATGGATTACGATATCGATACTATGAATAACAATGTAGCTCGGCCGGGGTATAAAATTCTTTTATTTTTATTAAATAGGGGTCGAATGCTTTTGTAGTTTCATGTCAGGTGGAGGTTCCTTTGATATTCGTTTCGTGTTCACTTCTAAGACCCCGTTTTATTAATACTACTCTCGTTTGAGTTCCCTCGTCATTTTCCATTTGATGTGCTTGCTTAAAGGACCTGACACTATTTTGAAAAGTGAAATGTGAGTCTCCGTGACTTTTGATAAAAGAAATTGGTTTTTTCGTTCTTTCTATTTTGGAATCTTGAAGAAAATGGGATTTAGAAATTGAATGTGGTTGAAGTTCGTTCTAGAGAGTTCCTAACATTTTCAATTAAGCTTCTTTGATGCTTTGTGTGGAGCAGGAAGAACTGTCAGACTCCCTGACTAAAACCATCCTGTTCTTTAATATAATCTTTGCAATCAAAGGTGGGCTCACAACCCATCTTCAATTAAGCCGATATCTACCTGGCTAAGGATAAACACAGAATGTTCAAAACTCTCGTAACCACGAAAGACACTCTCAATCTCCCTGCCACCTGAAAACGGCTAAACCGACGTTCGTTTTAAACCGTTCGCGAACACGTAACAAGTTCCATAATCCCACTGGAACTGCTAAACCTTTTACAACAAAATAACAGCTCAGTACTAAAAATGAACACCAACGGAAAGTACTTGGTAAACTCCATTCAGGGCAACAATAAGATTTGATACGCGCGTGGCCGCGGCTGGCGCTTTGTGTGAAATATTTGTAATCTTCATAAAGTGCTGTAATGGTGCCGTGGGGTGCTGACGATTCGAGCCTACCCTTTTATGCGTCGAATAAGCTTTCAACTTACGATATGGACCGTTCATTAGCAACTTCCAAAATAAAGGGCGGTTAAATTGAATCAGTATGTGTTTGAAGATTGTTTTTCGAGATTTTCTGAAGGGAAATTGTCTTGTTAGCTTCTGTTTTATCGACGATTACTGGTAATAATATAAAAGGAGATAAAGTCGACTGCTAAGCTGGGCAGTGTCGTTCATTATCTAGTTTTGCCTTTACTCTTTCCTCATCAGTTGCAGCGCGAGTCGGGCGTTGTTGATAGCAATAATCTCATCCTTTTTTTCTAAGTCAAAATATCACGCCTGTGACCCATCAGGGGTTAGGCAAAGGTGTCCCTAATAGTCCACACTTCACCTGCAGTGACTTTTAAGAACCATGTAATAGGGGCACGCCTATTACCACCAACTGGGCACTGGATCAAGGAATCGTGGCTGCTACTGAGAAATTTATAATGTAAAACCCTATAACACTGTTATACCGAGGAATCAAACCCGAGACCTCATGATAAGCAGTAGTAACTGCATGCCAGTGACGTAAGCATAGTCAGAAGTGTAATAAAATCACCTGTCTAACTGCCGCAGCACGAAATTCAAGCTGTATGTTACAGTCAATAAGGATAATGGACAGCTAGAATTCCAATTAGCCTATTCAATCGAGCTAATTATGCTTGTGTATTCGAAACGAATCAATAGTACGCACGGCTACACTTTAAGCTATACAGAACCAGTCCATCGTGACATTGCTTTGTTATATTCTTTCTGCTCATTCAACGGTCAGGTTACACTGGGTTAACATAGATGGTCGGTAGCTGAGTGTACAATGAGTAAGGCTAAATCATAACACCTCTATCGCTCGTCAAGTGTTGACTGTTTGCCCTTATTTTTTGCATATTTTTAGACGGAACCGTTTGACAAACGACGGACATGAAGTGTTGTGTACTGTTCCTTTGTTAATCGAGAATCAGGAATTCGATATAAGGTATCTATCTAGTAAACTAGATTTATGATGCATGAGCGTTTACACAAATATTAAACATTATGCCCAACTTGATTTATTCAAACCCATTCAGCCTCTCATTCAGCAGTAGCTCTTGCGATCAGAGAACCAACGCCAGTTATGTAGTCTCTGGTAAGGGGCATTTACACGAGTTGATAAGGTAGCCGTGTAATTGCGACTAGTCACCCGTCGCGTAGCTTGTAAAAAAGATCATTTAGACGTTCGATTTTCTCCGTACAGCAGGCCGTACGGTCAAAGCGAAACATCAACTCGCGGAAATCATTACTAGTTTCATAAAGCTGAAGAGTTGAATGCGCTAATAATCTCAGGAACTACTAGTTCAAATTCAAAAATTATTTTGGTGTTACATGGCCCATATAACGAGGAAGGCTATATGCTACATAACATCAAGCAACGACCAATAGGAGCCAAGCTGCGGGGCCCCATAAGTCAGTGCTTACTCAGTGCAAATCAGTGTTATCGATTGTTGGCGTGGCACCTACAGTCTCGCCCCACTCAGCGGAGCCGTGTAGGCTTTAGATCATAGCATAATTAGTGACAGGTGACGTCATTAGTGATGGCTTATCTACGAGGCCGAGGGGACACCGCAAATGCTGACTTACGAATTGGTACTTAGCTGTTATTGTCATGATTTAAGTATCAAATTAACATCCTAATCTTGAGCAGTCATTATGAATAGAAAGTAAGTTTGTTTGTTACATTTTCCTAATGAACCGATTTTGATCAATTTTGGTACAGATATAGAAGGGACTCTGGAGAGTTAGAGGGTATTTCTTTTTGCATTTAAATCGGTTGTGAGCAAAAATAAACTTGCTAAAAAATACGTTTCAACGTAAATAGAAAGTACTTCGAAAGCAAGCTCTACAATTCAAAATAAGAAAATGGACTAAAAAGTCAGATACAAAACTCGCGATTGGAATTCAAAAATCGAAACGCAGTCCCAAAATTTCCAAACCTTTAAATGGTTCTCTAATTCGTTCTATTTTAAGCATTTTTCTTATGGCTGGTCGTTTCAATCATTGGCCCGTATGATTTTTGTGTTTTTGTGGGAAAAGAAATCCTACCTGGTAACATACTAGGTACTCCATTACATAAAACTTTAGAATATGTTAGGTATACAAGGTGCAGATAGCTAAATATATTTCATCATCATCATCAGCCTATAATGTTCCCACTTCTGGGACACAGCCTCTCTCTTAGAGAGGGAGTGGGCTATAATCGGCGCAGTGCGTGTTGGTAGATGTCACATGTTTTCGAATTTTTGGTTTTAGGACATGCCCGTTTTCTCATGATGTTTTCCTTTACAGTTTTGAGAGCAGTGGTGATGAAATTAATTACATAAAGGGATGTGCCTGTCTGGGTTCGAACCCATGACCTACAATTCGTAAGTCGGGGCTGATATCACTTAGCCCTCACTTGTATAAAAGACATACGAGGTGTAGATAGCTTTTTTTTTTTTTTTCTTGGTAAAATCATCAAATGAGTCCTCCCACCTCGGACAAGGCGAGGGGGACTGTCAGACTTGTACTGACTAAAATCCACGGTGTCCTTGAATAGCCCTTTGTGTTCCGGGGTCACGGTGATGGTATAAGTCCCGCGACCAGGTGTAGATAGCTAAATATGCCTTAACTTATTCATTATGTTTCTCAAAGTGAGACCAATATCTTCTTACATTTTCCATCCCGTTGCTTTCACTTAATTTGATAGGAAGACACACCTGTAATTCATTAAATGATTCACTTAAAAGAGAAGGTAGTATTATTTGTAGCATTCTTAAGGTAGAAGGTACATTACTTGAATAACTTCTGCAATGGAGTAAGTTATAGCGAACCTAATTAATTAGAAATGCGATACGAACATCCAGGAATTTTCTTGGCAGAATATTTCTAGTACAGATACTTTTTTAAATAAACATAATTATAGAATAGAATAGAATAGAAACCCACTTATTTGATATTGGACACACACAACAATAATAAAAAATACAAAAAGAATTTTGTCTTGTGTTTAGAAATCCACACTAATATAAAATGTTTTTCCAGAAATTGTTACTCTACCCCTTACTAGGAACTTCCACTGTGTTGAAGGTCTGTTTACAAACATTTTAAACTCATATACACATACAGTCAGTTCTGGAACAACTATGTGTATGTGTAGGTCATATTAATATTTGTTCCGTGCGGGAATTGAACCCGCGGCAGCAGTCAATCGCTAATTCACTTCGCTAACCGTGTCATCATTAACAGTAGGTGATGCTAAATATTTGTCAATTATAAGGGGACTTAAGAAGTGTCAAATCTCAAGTATTTTTTAAAATTATAATTATGGTATTGAAATGTATAATAAAATTTCGGCGATAATTCCGCAAAAATGTATACTCTATCCACACTAAATTGCAATGACTTACACGCGTACCTCAAATACCCCTTTAGCTGACGGGACCTTGGATGCCCAAATTGTCTGCCGGGGTCGCCGTACTATTGGGTAACCGTGACTCCGGAATGAAAAGAGCTATTGAAGGAATCGGTGGATTTTAGTCAGTATAAGTTTGACAGTCCCTCCCGCCCGTCCTGCCCTGGACGGGGAGGACTCATGTCATGATTTTACGTAAAAAAAAAACAAGTTTTTTTGGTGTTGAAAATATGTTATTGAAAAAATATCAGCGTTAATTCCGCTTCAAAAACCAATACTCTATCTTCCAATGCTCTATAACTGACAAAATGACACTTCAATACGTTTGTTATGCCGTATGTCATCCGTTCAGCGAATTGACGGACGTTTGATTGAGTACCCCACGGCACCGTAACGTTACCTATTAGTCTGAAACTCCGAAATAACCCGGATATATGCCGGGATACTACAAACTGCTACTATGAAAGGGGCCATCTCCTTTGGGAGTTGCTGCTTTATCTTGATATTTTGATCGAAATATGAAGCTGCCTGTATTAGATTTCAAGTTGGCTCACTTGTTTAGTTTCTTGATGTAAAATTTTTACGAGGTTTGTCTATTAGGGTAGCCAGAAACCTATGCAGAAACTACAGTAAGAGACTATTTTTTATAGCGTGGTGAAATCTTTAAATGAGTCCTCCGACCGCGGGCAGGGCGAGACGGACTGTCAGACTCGTACTGAGTAAAATCTACGGTGTCCTTCAATAGT
Organism: Agrotis ipsilon; assembly: GCA_028554685.1. Lineage (NCBI taxonomy): Eukaryota > Metazoa > Arthropoda > Insecta > Lepidoptera > Noctuidae > Agrotis > Agrotis ipsilon. The sequence continues at coordinate 13,443,589 of CM052969.1, read as the reverse complement.
CACGGTAATTCGATAAGTCTCGCGACTCCGGGCAGAAAGAGCCTTAGTACCATTTTTTTTTAAATATATATGATGGGTTTGCTATTGACCTTAGTGTAGATCAGGGGTGACAAAGTCAAGGTCGGCGATGGAGCGAGTTTACCCAGAAGAAGCTTGTTCACTCTAACTTTGAAGAGATTAGGGTTGTATGCGTTCGGAAACACAGACGCAGGCAGAGAGTTCCACTCCTTCGCTGTTCGCATTTGTTTGCAAACCGGGTATTCGGGCGGATTTTAGTCAGTACGGTGTTTGATAGTCCCTTCGACTCCACCCAGGGCAGGGTTTCCCTTCCCTGGGTGGTAATTTGATAATTTTTTCTACTGTAAGAAAATATTTCAACAGATTTATTAAGCCTCGTCCATGTTATTTCGTTTAGACTTCTAGTCATACACAGTAGTTTGCGTGTCTTAATGCGTACCTGACTTGATTAAAGAAGACCCGCTTTCGTGATATTATTTTGATTCAATCATGATATATGATGATGTAAGGAGTAATTTCTACGAATCCTGAAACCCGACTCATGAAGTTAAGAAAACTAAGGCCGTTTTCTTGGAAGCTCTTATATTTAATTATTTGTTAATAACTTTTCCGAAAATCAATCAAATCAGTTTAATAGAGTTTTGAAATCGTACAAGTGTACCTTATTACTTAAGTATTAAATAAAAGTTAAAAGTGAGAGCAGTGGTGGCCCAGTGGTATCGGTCCCGACTTACGAGTTGTAGGTCGTGGGTTCGAACCCAGCTTGGCGCATTACTTTGTGTAATTTATTTCATCACTACTGCTCTCAAAACGGTGAAGGAAAACATCGTGAGGAAACCGGCATGTCCTAGAACCATCAAATTCGAAGACATGTGACATCTGCTAATCCGCACTGGGCCCGCGTGGTGGATTATGGCCCACTCCCTCTCACAAGAGAGGAGGCCTGTGTCCCAGCAGTGGGAACGTTATAGGCTGATGATGATGATGAAATAAAAGTTCGCTTATAATATTGAAATACAAAATGAATCATTTTTTTTTACGTTGTTAGCCCTTGGCTATAATCCAGACCAGAATCAAAGACTATCTTAGATGGAACTGAAATTGGTGTCGGACTCCGAAACTATGGGTGGGTGACAATCCAGGCAGTCCTGGTAAGGCATATGACCGCCAGTGGACTCGCTGGGTAGTCCCACATGTTACGGGTAGACTGTGATGCCGTGGTAAGCCCCAACGATATTTCTATGATCTTCAGGGTGAATTTTCCCAGTGAAGCAAGATGCGATCAGCCTAACGAACTTCGCTTTAGAGGTATCAATCTCAATATCTTATAGCAAAGGTGACATTGAAAAATTATGCGAACAGCAAGTACGTTGAAACTGCGTTAAACTTAGGTAAAATAAGCTGATCGTATAGGTTCTTTGATCACATGCTCCTATAATAAAATTTGATTGAATGAATCTGCAGATGTAGATAAGATAATGTCCATTTGACTATAACCTCCTGCCTCCATTCTCAGATGCCCATAAAAAGGGGACCTCGTCCCTTTAAATTCTATCAAAGCCTCGTATTATAGGTGCTAAGGTATTTATGTCCCTGACGGAATATAATCGTGAAATACGCACTTAAAAGTTCACCCAATCGGATGACGCAGGCATGGAGAGTTGGAGAGACTGCAATGCGAATCAGACTCAACAAAAAAAAAGGATTAAAAAAAAAAGAATTGTAGAATACTGACGTACAGTTTTGCATGCGACCGTTTGTGCGCAACTCAGACACTTCTGTCAATCAATCAATCAATCAACTTTTGAACTTTTGCAGTTCTCTGCCCGAATCTTTTTAAACACAAAAAAAATATTTATGACACAATCTTGTAAATGCACAGCTTTTACAGAATAGGCAATTATAAATGAAAAATAAAGGAAACTTGTTTCTATCATGAGAAACTTTACTAGTATTATAAGATTATAATAAGAAGCTTTTCCATGAAAATTAAAAAAAAATAAGCTTGTAAAATTCATCAAGTGAATTCTTCCGCCCTGAATACGCGGAAAGGACTACTGATTAAAACAGCCTGTTTATTTATCTAGCCCTTTGCGCTCAAGGCTGCTGTATCCTGCTTAGACAGTTCCAGGAAACTTTCATAAGGTTTATTATCGAGGTAAATTATCAAATAAGTGGAGGCACTCTTTTGATAAAATTTACCCAGAGTTTAGCGGAGGGAACTGTCCGACTCGTACTGAGTAATGCCTATCCACGGTGTTCTTATAACAGCCCTTTATAATTCTAGATTCACGTGAAGGATATAAGAAGATTGAGATCACTTAATAAACGAGGTCGCAAAAACAAAAATGTCAATAATTTAACCATTTTCATTCTTTTCCAGATGCTGTCCAGAGGTTCATTGAAATGCCAACGTATACAGAAGTAAATCCGGGTGAAGATGCTCTGCTTAAGTGTAGGATATCAGACAAGAAAGGCGTGTGCTCGTGGCAGAAAGATAATAAGGTCAGTGGTAGTGATAAGTTTTTAGAAAAGGAGAAAGAGGTCGAGCATGAATGAAGATAGGACTCCATTTGCGTTTACATATTCATAAGTAAGTAAGCATGAAAACTATGTGTAAACACCGCCCAGCAAGTGAGTAAGTTCCTAATTAATTAGCTAACAAGTTGAAGTTAGCTTACTTACTTATGGATAATGTGAATCGGCCTTTAACCATATGCTGCTTTCCGTCGTTCTTCTACTTTTAAGTCGCGTCGCGGCGACTAGTGGCATGTTCTAAGCAATTACTTTTTCTAGTCACTGTCGTAATACGTTTGTGGCTCTGGACAACAGAAAATTGTACGTTTTTGCTGGGAAAACAGCCAATTACAGTGACTAGATTCTGAATGGGAAGGTCCAATTGAAACTTGTGCCTTTTATCATGCAGGCTCGTTTAGAAGACGCCTGGTCGTATTCGTATTCATATTGGCAAGTGTCCATGAACATACCATATTAAAATCACAGCTTTGGCACACATTGTCAGTCAGCAACCCAATTCCGTAACACACTTTCAAATAGGAAGACTGTTAAGGCAGTTTTAAATCTATTGCTACATATGTTTAAAAAGTGTTCCGTTTGCGCCGCAATTTTTATAGAGCAATGGCATTGGGAGTATGTAATTTTTATCCCGTAGCTCTGTAGGAATATGAGATTTATAGTATATACTCTTCTAAAATATATAATATTATACATTCAGGTTAAGTAAAACTATCCATGTAGAGGATATAACACATTGGCTAGTTTTAAATCCGCTGACTAAACCTGACTATCCTATTAACTGAGACTAACCACGTGGGCAAGCGGCCCTCCCTTTTCACAGTGCACCGCCAAAACGTTCCGCCTTGCCGCGCGGACGAGCGGATCTGCGTGAAAATTACTTTACTGATGATCAATAAAATGATTTCTGATTTGTGATATAAAGAACGTAATTTGTTTTGCTGCCTTACCTAATCTAAAAAGTGGGTAACATTGGTCATTGACTGAACAAGAAGAGAAAATATCGAATGTTTTCGTAAAAATCTTTTGTTCTTAGAAATAGAAAATATAGTTTATCTACAACTAAATGTACTAGAAGCTCCACCCGGCATAAAATGCCTCAGGCTACACCATTCAGCCAGCAACGTTCTCAATAGCTATTTCTCGAGTATTTCATAAAACCTCTTCACTTTAAAAAATATCCGCAGTGTTGCCATGTGCAATAAAATTATTTGAAGAATTCAAAATGGCGTAATCTAGTGCCGCCGCTTGCAGCGTCAATGTACGAATAATTACCGCTTACTCTTACAAAAATTACATTTTAATTTAAGCTTGAATTAATTACACACAAAATAATGTTATAAGAGTTAATAATACTTCAGCAAACATTATTCTATAAGCCGTGTAACATTGTAACACAAAAGAAAGTAGAACAAAAAAAAAGAAAATGTAGAGTGTACGTGTAGCAAAAAGTATGGTAACATTTACTTTCCTTGATAAACAAAACATGATCCATAATGCTAGCAACACCTGTTATATTAGAGAATATTGAAACAGATGGATCCCTGTTGGGTACGAACCTCAGATTATACAACTACAGACTTCATGAATGTTTCATACCTTTGTTTATTCATTAGTTTTTGTTCGTGAATTCGCCAAAGTAGTGGGGAAGATACCGCGATAACAAGTATCATAAAAATTATTATGTTGACTTTATCCAAGTATTTTTTTTTCATCATCAAAATTCTTTCAGACCCAGTTAGTAAATTCATTTATAGTAAGTACCTATTGTTTATATAGGTATGTCTTTAACTACTGTTTATAGACTTATCTATGTGAAATCCATCAAATTCGATAATCCATCACCAATTGATTACAAACGTATACTTAACAAGTTTGTTGTAGAAGTGACCATTTCACTTTTGTGTTTGTAATAAGTCACAAGCCTATTGCCGTCAGCCGGGTTCTCTCCTCAGCTCCTATCCCCGATGAAAAAACCGAATTAGTTTTATCCCCAATTGGGAACCAGAAACTCAAGCCCAATCGCAATAGAACCCAGGAATTCAAGCTTGGCAGTCGCACGTACTTCCTTCGTGCACGAGCCATAAACATATTCTAAACAAAACAGAAAGAAAACTGTGAATATCGGCTCTTTGTCAATTTGTTTATTCCAAGAAAGTTGTAAAGAGTCAACTGTGATAGATGTGTTATGGGGTTTGTAAGCAAGTGTTTGCAAACTGCCATTATTTATGTTCCATCGTGTTTTTAGGCCGGTCGCACGCCTCGCCATTTTAGTTGCGGTTATGTTCGAATTTGTAGTTTAAAAGTAAGTTTAGGAAGGTCTAGTGTTGACAAAAAGTTGAGGATTATTTATGGTGGGGTTTTTGTGGTTAATTTTGGTACTAGGTTTCTAGTAGACAACGATAGAGTTGATTTTATAAAATTTGTGACTAGTTCTTATTAATATGTTAATTGGGACGGCTGCGGGATAGTTGAGGTTGACCATAATTTAATCAGGTGATATCCAAAGGTCAATCAAATTGAAACATCGAAGATGTTCAAGTTCCGTTGTCTTCATTTTAATAGTATTGTTTCGCGCTCACTCACTTCCTCAGTGCAAACTCTACGCGACATAAGCAAGATAATTTACCGATTTAAATCTGTGGTGATCTCAGTATGATCTCCTTTACATATGCAATCTATCACGTACGTTATCAGAAGTGCAAGTTGTACATCTCTCAATCTAAACGAACGTCCATAGATCGAGCCGGGTCAGTAGCCGCGGCTCCAATTGCCAAGTCTGCCACTTGCCTAAGCTTGGCACGTTGCACCCCGAATCTACGGCGTTCAAGTGTGATACGTCGAGTATAAAATCTGGTTAGAGCTGGTTTACTATCCTCCAGTAATATAATGAATTTCTTATGCTATGAGTAATGGCTTGCTTTGGTTACGTTGAAGATACTTCCTTGTTTATATTTCCTGTGCACGATGTGTTTATGCTGGTTATTGTAGTAGGGAATTTCATTTTGGGGTTTCCGCAACCAAAGGGTGCAATTGGAACGCTATCTGTCCATTTTTTAGTCAAAGTCACTTATGTTTTTTGTGCGTACATTATATTGGCCAAAAATTAAGGCGTTTAATATCCAAAAAGGCATTTTTATCGGCGGCTTTGCTGAAGTATCTAAAATATTGTACGGTTTTGGGGTTCGCACTTTCTGTTTCAGTTATGAATCGGTTATCATCCTGGATCAAATGTCGTTAATCTACTTATGAACCCACTGACCTACAACACAGGGGTTTAATTGTGTTTGTTTCTGTGTTAATTGTTAATGTGTCTCAAGGGCATGCCATGACTTCGAAACTGGGATGAGTTACTTGTGATAATCTTCAAAGGGTATACTCCTCTGTAGAGTAGGTGAAGGGATCTGTCCGACTACTAACTACACAGTGTTCCTATTCGTTACTTCTGGTGCAGAAACATACTTGCATTCTCTAAAATAACTCCATCACTCACGGTTTGATTGAAACCCTGTCTCAGGTTATGTTGGTAAGCCTGACGTACTATTTTTATTAGGTATTGGTTCGCTCTTCGCCTCAACCTAGTCCAGAAGCAAACATGAGATATATGATGGAAGAAGCTTACCCAGAAATAACTTAAACTCCTTCGTACCCAAAGGATACGGTAAAAATTTTAGGCGGCCAGACTCCAGGATGGTGGTTACTTGGCAGGCAGCCCAGGAATATTTTGAAACCCCTACTGGGATCGCTGGTGGCAATGTCATCAGTGGGAGGTGAATCGGGGATCCCACCCGCCTTAATCTTCGTTCTCATAAGACATTCCCTTTAAAAAAAAAAGCTGATTCATTTCACATCCTTATAAGTCAAACAATTGACTTCTAAGTACGAGCAAAGATAGTAAATCGCTTTACTAATGACTTTGTCACATTTTTCCAAGAAGGCCTATTCACAATGTTTAAATTTCAAGCCATGCTGTAACCTCATTAGTAATGTGCTATGAAAACGGTCTTTATTCAGCGCTATTGTGGTTTCTACCTGATTGACTCATCACGTGTACCGGCTTTGCATGTATAAACATATACCCTTCGACTGAGGAATGTCTGTTCGTCTGTGCAAGGATAGTGCGCTTAGTGTATTGTGAGACGATTCTCGGTATTAGGAAATCTATCTTATGATGGATTGGGATAAGGATGAGTAATTGTAGGGATTCAAGGATAAAGCAATGGTTGGTAGAAATGGAAAATGTTAGTTGTATTGTCAGATATTCTAATTACATGGTGATGAATAGACTACGTCAGCACCTACGGTCATTACGGGCTGACCAATTGATGAAGCTTGCTAGCTGAAGATTATTGAAAACATTACAATGTGGTATGACCCCACGTCATAACCAAAGCGAGTAGTAGCTTATAGGTACTCTCTAAACAAAAAAAATGGGCCAGCCCCAGTTAAGCATGACGGTCGCTTTGGATACTACGAGTATAGACTCATGCGACCGAAGTCGCAGAAAAACTCTAGTTTATCAAGTTGTTCACATTTGCATCAAGAAGCTATGAAGGTGACTATAAACTGACAAATATACAGCACAACTACAGAAAAGCCTAAGCTAAAAGTGTCGAGAGTAGTAAAAACTACACGTAAAAACGCGATTTTATTCGCTAGATTTTATACGTTTTTTTACGGCATACAGACTTCCTCTTAAACGGAAGCCGGTTGTGCGTCGTATTCTTACTTGCACGTAAACAAAAGTCGTTTACCTAGATGTACCTACTCGTTCCTTGATTTGTTTAACATTTGTCTGTTTTCAGTCATACTAGAAGATACACCTCAATCAATGACTAAACAGAAACGCACATTGAATCTTCAACCCTCGTCTAGGTGTGGAGAGTTGAAATTCCAACAATAACTTGCAAATTATAGTAACAAAGACCTCATTGCATCGCATCGCGTTTTGAGTAAGAAGCCTTAGTCAGTTGATATTGTGAAGGTACTTAAAGACAGGGTACTTATATATCTCTGTCGTACATAATTGGTGATATGTGAATCAGGGCGGATCGGGTACCATTTTATTCTAAGAATGTTTCTCTGCAAGCCATTCTTTTAGAATTATTTGTAACAGTTTAAACCGTAATTTTAGGAGATAATGAAAATATTTTTGAAAATTTTACAAATATTTGTTTTCTGAGCTGATAACAGAAGAGTAGAAACGTAAGTTTGTAATACAACCAGGAACAAAGAGTAGGAATAATCTTAAGAAATCCAGAATCAAGTAAAGATAAGAAAAACAGATTTTGATTATAATTTTGTTCTCAAAATACTATAGGGAATAGAATCTATATCTGGCGAGGAAATGTAAACCCTAGTAGTCTTTAACCGGCTGATTCATTCAGTGATTAAGAAATCTATACTACAAACACTACACTGTATTACAAAGATTCGCATTTTCTTTTGTAAAACTCAAAAAGAATCTGGAAAATTCGGCTACTAGGGTCCTATTTTCCAGATTTCCAGATTCTTAAAGATGATTTTTGAGGAAAGAGAAATTTCCGATTGCAAGTGGGATTCGAACCCGCGTCTTCTGGATAGGTACCTACTCCAGACGCCTTAACCAACTAGGCCGTTCTTTCCTCAAAAATCATCTTTACGATGCGCATCGCATGCGTTAATGCGTTTAAAAAAAAACCAGATTCTTTTCCCAAATAACTTTAAAATAAATGACTGAGTTATTACAAGTCTCTGATAAACTCGTCATAATCCCAACAAACGACTGCTGTAACTCAGGTTCAAATGAAGTCCTAGAAACCACAACTTTCCTTAAAACGCCTTAATGCGCCGGAATCCTTGCACAGCGAAACAAGCGATAAACAAAACTCGCCAGGAATACAGATAAAACTAAACGTTAACATTAACCAGTGTTTATCAAGCGGGTTAACGTAAACCTCGCTGTTTGGTATGAGCAATCGTTGCCGCGCGAGATCTGAATCTTAACGAACCCTAGTCACGATTGTTTTTAAAGTTTAACTAACTATAGTTAAACGGATTGTGATGCCGTTGGCCGCATCCTGCCTTTGCTTGCTTGTATTTTTAAACTGTGTAAGCAGCTTATGATTTTCCCACTGCTGGGACAGGGGCCTAAAATCGTCGTTGCCTAAAATCGACTACGCTAACCCGATGCGGGTTGTTACATGTCACTTCTTCGTCCTTTAGTTGTTTTCATTTTCATCAATTTGAGAGCATAGAATTTTATCGTGAGAGTCAAGATGGCGGGTGTATTCGCATTCTGATATAATTTTGTTCTGATGACGGAACTATTTTTTAAAACCCAGATACTGAATAGTACAGTTTTGGTACAATTTTTTGATACCTATGAGGATTTGATTCGTTGAGGTACACCCGCCATCTTGACTCTCACCATTTAATCAGCCTATAATGTCAGTATCTGCTGGGAGCTGGGACACCAGCAACCTCGATGAGAGGGAATGGGCCATAATCTACCACGAAGGCCCAGTCAAGGTTGGTCAATGTCACATTTCGATTTTTTGATTTTAGTATAAGGTCCAGTTTTTCCTTCACAAGTTTGCGAGTGAATTAAATTTAACAAAGTAATGTGCCTGACTGGGTTTGAATCCACGACCGTGTGTTTTAAGGGTAATTTATTTATAGACTATTATTAGCCATTCATGATGTGCGATAATTATGTAAATATTGGGAGGCAGTCATGCGTGTCACTTTGAACGGCCATGTTTAAAGTTCCCTTTATTTTCATTTTGTTTGCTGTAGTGGAACTAAATTGTTTTTAATTAAATTTTGTTTATACAAATAATAATTTACGCTAGTCTACAAAGTAAATTACGGCCTCATTTTTTATCTAAACATAATTTATTTAAGCAGGTTTTTACCACCCAGAACTTTCAATAACTTAACATGTAAATTAACATAAGTATACAGCCGTATCTCATAAACGAGACAAAAAAGGTACTTGGGCATTGTGTCCCAAACTTAACGTCCATAGACAATGATCGTTGCATCAGTAATTATGGTAACGATCTCCTTGTTTGGTACTCGTTTGTTAAAAGTAAAATCTCTTGTCTATGACCAGGTTTTAAAAAGCGGCCGTTCCATGAATATGATTACCATTTAGATTTAGAACGGAGTTTATCTTAATTGTTTGATGTTTATCCCGTGAAGTACTATTAGTATTAAGATTTTATGAACACCTTTTGTTGTATTTATGAACGAATTAGAATTTGTAGTGGTGGGAGAAAAATATTCATAATGTTTTTAATAGCGACTTGGAGAGCAGGAAACAATCACGTTCTTGCATAGGATAACGCCTACACTGAGCATTTTAAAAAGGATTGTATAAGATAAATCAGCATAGTCATACACATTATTTGATTAATATCTTTTCTTTTTTTAGAAAAACAAATAACCAAAATTAATGAGAATAACTTTTTCAGAGACAGTTATCTTTAAGATAACCAGTAGAAACGTAGAAACTAGACGGTATTCATTCCGACTGCCAAAATATATCCCAGTATTCTATATCAAAGAGCCAAAACCACGTCTGTCCGTCTGTATCAGTGTATTTCTAGCTAATCCCTAAACCCAGTTTCCTGCAGATTTCATCTCCGCGCTCTATTTTCTAGAAAATGCTTTTCCATATTAATTCGACGCGTGCCAATCCAATGGCGGGCGTTCCATTGTTTTTTTATTTTATTTTGTTAGCTAGTCGGAAACCAGATCAATATTTTAGAAAAACGTAGTGTTTTCTATGACAAATTGTTTTTGGTCGAATTTGTGAAGGTTTCGTGTTCTACGTGTTTGTTCGAGTATGGCTTTGTGTACTACGATCACAATGGGGCCCGAGTGTGTGCCACGTATACGTTCTGTACAATGTTGACGATTTTCTTTGAAATTTGCTAGCTTTGAAGGACCTGCATTGGTACAGAATTCTGTCTATTTTTCCGGAAAATACCGTGAATTCGGAAAGATATATCTATCAGTATAGTGCGAAAAGTATATTTTGAAGCTCAAATAACGTTGACAGAAATTGTTATAGATGCTTGGTTCCGATTGGAATCACACGCCAAAAGATCTTTGTACAAATCTATACACCACATTTCTTCTCATACAGTTTCCTAACAACCATAAACTATTCCTATCTCATGACTGACATTTGACACTGACACATCTTCCGAACCATAGACATTACTAGTTATTTTCATCGGTACAATACGTAGGAGACAAAGGCTCGATGTACAGTCATTAGCAGGCCCCTCACGAGTCTACACTCCGTGATTCATGCTCCCTGGGAACGTTGGCAGAGTTGGCAGAGAGCCTGCTGGCCCCCGGGCAACAGAACCTTGCTGAGTATGAATGGGAATAGAGCGCTAATGGAGCTCTAAGTGGCTTAAATGAAAAACTAATTGCTTGTGTGACCAGATTATGAAAGTGGACGAGGCGAAAGGAGTATGTAATAATCCTAGCAAGTATTCCTTAGTTTATGTCTTGTCTAACGCCATGAGAAAAAGGGTGTGAGTATATTTATGCTCGTAAATGTAATACGAAGGCGTTGCTGGTGAAAATAATGTTTTTTTTTCACTCCTCCGATGTTCTTTTCTGATTAATGGAGTTGCGAGATCCAAGATAGTTAAATTGTTTCTGCGGGATTTGTTGAGATTCATTACCCCGAGGATTTTCTGGTGGGCGCTACTGTTGATTCGGGATTTTAGAAGTAGTAGTGATTGGAAATTTAAGCGGTGAGATGGTCTAAAAATATAAAAAGAAAAAAATATTTAATTAAGAATTTAAAAAAGGAATATATCTTTCGCCAAGATTACCTTTCTAATCAACAGCCTCATTATAAATGTGACACAAACAAACATAAATGATTCATCAGACAAGCAAAGCTAATGTAAAGATATTTACAAAAATTCAGAATTTTAATATCGCCTCTGCAAGTTGTAGTCGTAACTTTGTGTGAAAAATAAAACCTCGAGAAAATACGGCGTAAATTTTCACACGCTTTATGAGCATGTACCCTGACGTGTTATATAGCTTGTCATATTAATACTTCTAGGGCATAATCTAATATGGGAATTATAGATACATGTCGCACTGTAATACCGATTGAATAGTAAATTACGTAGACAAACGGGCTTCGGACGTATCCATCGAGTTTTCAAAGAAATCGTTTGATGGATTTTTAATCAGATTCCCCTTTGTGGGGTCGCAGGGGAACCATTTTGCTTTAAATTAAAGGGTACTTGATGGGTTTTAATTCTGTTTGTCGAAGTATACTTTGGATTTACTAGGTATTAGTAGAATTTATTATAGGGTGAATGGACTCAGAGAATAGTGAAGTTTTCCTTACGATAAATGTTAGCTAAATTAATCGTCAGTTCCATTAATAAATTGACATTGTTATGAGCTAAATTAAATTGTTGATATTTTTAAAATGACTAAATGGAGAGTCGGTAATGGAAAAAAGGTTCGTTCTTTCTGTTTGCCAAAGTAAATAGCAATTACAGGGACAAAACGGTTTTTCGCATTAAAAGATCACGCACTTTTTTCGTACATTTGCGACCCGCCCTCGGCAAATTTCCTCATTTATGAATTATACGAAACTTATAAAATTATAGGTCCTGTGAGCGTATTTAATGTTTTGCTTTAATGTAGTAACCATGTCGTGACTTTCTTTTGTCATAACCTACACGACTTTTTACAATTTTTGTTGCAGATTATAGCTAGCTAGTTAGCTTTCGCTTACAACGTTTAATTTTGGATTTTAAGGCCTAAAATTAAACTACAGTTCTACATGCTAGTTTTGGCAATTGGCTATAGCCGGCTCATATACCCTAAGCTTTAGATTATACAATGTTCAGATTCTTAGTAGGCCACTGATAAGTCAAAAGCACGGTTGAATTTTTAAATAGCCCCGTCGTTCCATTCCCATGTAAAACACATGAAAATCTCCAAGAAAAATATTTAAATGTGTGCGTGGTGCTCACCAACAAAAAAAGTGAAATTAATTAATTCCTATAAACCAAATATTTTTAACTAAACTTTATTTTGAAGTGCCATTTGACAGATGGAGGCCCCTGACGGGTTCTTTAAAAGTTGGGTCGCATCATTTGTTACAAGATTGATTATGAACAAACAGCCACCATTTTATACAATTTCCATAGACAGTATCATAAACACTGCCAACAGCGCATGTCAAAGGCACTCACGCGCCAAACAAGCCTTGTCGCACCACACGAGGTTAATTTTACATTAGGTCGGGATTTCGCACCTGCATACGGGTTATTGGCATAGCGGAATGTTTGTCGTCGCTCCAAAAATAGCGGGATTGGTTATGTGACGTCATTATGGCATATAGCACGAGTACACGAGTACGGTATGAGTGTGGGTACGTGTGGTAGTCACGCCTCGCGGTCACGCCGGCAGAGCATTGTTCCGAGCCTATGTGGGCTGGGGCAAGACGGAGGCGACAGCGGGGTCATTCAAATAAAAAATATATAGGTACTTATAGAGGACTACTACAAAATCGACCTAACAACCTACGAAAATTAACCACTAAAAGTCGCACTTATATGACTACGTTAAAACGAAAATATATGTGTAGCGAAACACTAGGGGAAGGTTTATTTTGAACGATTTTTAAACCTAGCACCTTGATGTCTAATCACAAGATCCCAAATTAAGGACACGGGCTAAGGTATAGAAAATACTATACTAATATTCCTTTATTCATACTTCACTCAATCTAAATGCTAAACAATTCAAAAACTTCATAAAAATGAAATACCTACTTAATAAAATTCATCTCCAACTCATATTTCTGTATTAATTTACCATGAAGGTCGTGTAGCTTGAGCAAAGGACTAAATATATTTAACATGTCATAATTAAGATTTTCATATTTCTCCAAGTTCTTGGAGGTCTCAGTTGAAAACGGAGTACGATTTTAATTATATGCTTCGGTAATCTTCGTGTGTATTTGAAGTAAGGAGATCTTCATACTTATGTATTTATGTACACACGGCTAAACGTCAAGCTATACAAAACCAGTTTGTCTTGGTCTCGCTTTGTACGATTTTTACACAGAATAAACGGTCGTCTAATACTGGTTTTGTATTGCTTGATGTGTAGCCGTGTGTACAGTGCGACATGGATCTTAAGACAGCTTTGTTTCAGTGACGATTCACAAGAGCGCTTTTTTTTCAGACGTTAAAAAAGCGCTGCTTAAAACAATATAATATAGTTCGAAAAAAAGCGCCGCGCTTTAAAAGCACTGACGTGGACTGTTAACAGATACATAGAAATGCATTTCTTTTATTTCGGGATCTTTTTTAACGCCCATAAAAAGCGCTCGTGCGAATAGGTTCTCATAACCTTAGTGAAATGTATTGAAAACGCAACATTTTGTCCATGCGCCAAAAGATCCTTTTACAGCTATACAATCTTATTATTTACTTTCCTTTCGAACATTACAAACTTCGTTAATAGTAAAGAGGTTGTGCAACGCTATGTAATAAAAACTTTTTGCCATCGATGGTCCCGGTAGCGTTTAAAAACTTTTTTAGGATGCCATAAAATAAAATAAAAACAACAGCGCGGTTGACAGTTCTCTTTATCGAGGGAATGGAAAAACGATTTTTTAATAGTTATATGAACAGTAATGATTTTAAAAGTTAATAGCGTTGTGTATTTAATTTACTTGACAGTTGTGTTTGTGAAATCAAATTTAATATAGAAGCAGACTTGTGAGTTATTGCCTTATTTCTTAGTTTATTTAATTTCTTAGACGTAAAATTATTACCGAGAGAAAAGCAATATTCGTTTGAGGTTGAAAGCTTGACATTATAAACATACGAATTTAGATGTTCTTAATTCTGAAAATGGCGAACATAAATGCTGAGTTAAATTGCGATATTACCTAAATACCACGAAGAGTTAAGTCTTGATTATTGCTTTTATAATAACTTACTCTAAACTACTTAGCTACTACGATAATAATAAATAATTTATTGACGGTTACCGCACAGCCATGAAATGTTTTGTCGATAGTTTTTATGATCTTTACGAGCAAAAACATTGACCTCAAAGTTGTTACTTCTGCCGTGTTTTATGCAATAAGTTATTTAACATTTTATTTTTATTTCCTAACTGCATCATAATATACAGGGTGTTTCTTTTAAATGGGCCAAAAGGGAAAACTCCTTATCCATAAGAGATACGGGAAAACTTTCTTAGGAACCTTTAGCTCTTTTTTGATGTTGACAATTTTGGCGTTTTTGTTTTTTTGGTCAAGTGTGAGTTGTCCCCAAAAATGAGCAAAATGGATCAAATTTTTTTTAATGCCTATCGACTCTTTTTCATGTAAGGATCATTTGATTGTATCAGAAGAAAAAAATCGGGACGGCGGAAGTTGGTCAAATTTAGCAAAATATTTTTTCATACAAATTGTATGAAGGAAAAAATTACCAATTTTTTTAAAGATGTTTTTTGATTTAGTGTCATGTAAGTATCATTTCATTGTATGGGAAGAAAAATGTCTGGACAATGGAAGTTAGTCGAGAATTAGGATCATTCTCACTAGTTCCACCAGCAATTAGTTCCATGGAACAAGTGAGACTTTTTTTTCTCAGTAGTTCCATGGACTTTGATAATGGAACAGATGATACAAAACTTAATCGAACTCGTCTCACTAGTTCCACCGTAGTTGTTCCATGGAACTAGTGAGATTTTTTTTTCTCAGTAGTTCCATGATTCTTCTTAGTGGAACAAGTGAAACTAAAATAAATTAACAACATTCCCATTAGTTCCATTTTCTATAAAAGAAAAAAAAATCATATAGAAATCTATATATATAAAATTCAAAACTGACTGACTGATCTGACAACGCACAGCCCAAACCGCTGGGCCTAGAAACTTGAAATTTGGCAGAAATCTTCCTTATACCACGTAGGTGAGCACTAAGAACGGATTTTGCGAAATTCGGTCCCTAAGGGGTTGTTTTTGGGGTTGATAGTTTGTATGAAACTTCGCTACTACAGGTGCTAGGAATTCCAAATTTTGCATGGGGTGTCTTTTTATAACGTAGATGCTCACTATGACGGGATTTTGCGAAATTCGACCCCTAAGGGGTTTATTTTTGGGGTCGATAGTTTGTATGAAACTTTGTTACTACAAGTGCTAGGCGTCTCAAATCTTGCATACCGGTTCAATTTAAGACGTAAATGCTCAACAAGGTAAACATTTTGCGAAATTCGACCCCCAAAGGGTTGTTTATGGGGTTGGTAGTTAGCATGAAACTTTGTTACTTCAAGTGCTAGGAGCCTCAAATTTTGCATCGGGTTCTTTTGTAGGACGTAGATGCTCACCATGAAAGGATTTTGCGTAATACGATCCCAAAAGAGTTGTTTTTAGAGTTCATAGTTTGTATGAAATTTTGTTACTACAAGTGTATCAAATCTTGCATGGAGGTTCTTTTTAAGAAGTAAATGCTCACCAAGGTGGATTTCGAATTTTGTGAAATTAGACCACTAAAGGGTTGTTTTTGGGGTTGATAGTTTCGAGACTTAAGTTTTTACATAGTGGTTCTGCTTTGGACGTAAGTGATACTTAAGACGGGATTTGGGGTTTTTAGGAATACCAAAATATACCTTTAGGTTATTTTTAGGACGAAGGTGCTACCCAAGACCTGAAATTGCGGGTTGATAGAATTTTTGTTGAATTTAGATTTACCAAAAGTATCCCTTAAAGAGCTGGCTAGGAGTAGAAATTCACAAAAGCATAGTTCGAAAATCACGCGGACGAAGTCGTGGGCGGAGTGCTCGTATTACATAAATTAATTAAAAGCACAAAACAAATATAAACCCAATCATCGGGTAATGGGATATCTGGCCCATGTCCCATATCATTAACAACATAATCAGCAAATGTACCAGGCAAGCATAGGTTCAAAGTGGTATGTACTTAAATAATTCTAGGCAGGAGGATTATTTAAGTACATACCACTTAAAAAAATCGTATATTTCATATATGTACTTACCAATTTGAACTTATGCTTGCCTAGTACTTTTGTTGATTATAAATGAACAGAAATATTAATTTAAAATATACGATTTTGCCGGTATATCCCTTTTTTTTTTACGTGGTAATATCATCAATGAGGGCGGGAGGGACTGTCACACTTGACTGACTAAAATCCCCGGTGCCCTTCAGTAGCCTTTTGTATACCGGAGTCGCGGTGTACGTATGTCCCGCAACCCCGGCAAGGCTATGACCCGCTATAGGGGGGCCCCGTCAGCGTGCTACCGTCGACCCGGGCATGGTCCGTGATCGGACAGCGAGTTCCCTTTACTCGCCGCCCGCATGCCCGCGCCTACGGTGGCCAAAGATCGTCCATCGATGACCACTGCGTCTGGGGCGGAGAGAGGACGGTGCCCTCGCTCTCACGCGTTCCGCCTCCGTCTTCGCGTGCAGTACTGCTTCGCAGAAGGAGGCGACCGCTTGCTTCTCGCCCCGCAGCATGGCCGCGACCAATGCCGGGCGCGAGAGGTCTCCGCCTATCACCCGCGTGTGAACACGGCGGTGCTCCGCCCATGCAGGGCAGTCCTGCACCGTATTCTCCACCGTGTCCTCCGGGCGGTCCTCGCAGTGGTAAAAACCGGGCTATTCCTCCTTCATTATCAGACACAGGAACCTCCCGAAGCTTCTATGTCCGGTGAGGACCTGTGTCAGGTGGTAGGTGAGGACGCCGTGGGACCTATCCAGCCACTCCTCGAAGAGGGGCCCTCAGCCGCGATTGCGGCGTGCCCGTACCCCGGTTGCGACAGTCGTTCTTTCCAAACCGCCCTGAGATCGCGCCGGAGCTCTTCCTGCCGCGCCTCGACTTCTCGAAGCAGCGGGGATATGCCCCGATGCTGCGCCTCCACGCGCCACTCGTACACGCGCAGGAGCCCAGTCGCCTCCAGATCCCAGGGCAGCGATCCGGCAAGGAGGTTAGCCGATTCGCCGGCGATCGTGCGGTATCCTCAGATCATGCGGATAGCCATGGCCCTTTGGCATGCGACCAGCTTTGCCAAATTGGTCCGGGCGAATCTACCCATGCACATTTCAAAAAGGGGACATGGGCCAGATGTCCCATATCCCGATGATTGGGTTTATATTTGTTTTGTGCTTTTAATTAATTTATGTAATATTTCTATATGATTTTTTTTTCTTTTATAGAAAATGGAACTAATGAGAATGTTGTTAATTTATTTTAGTTTCACTTGTTCCACTAAGAAGAATCATGGAACTACTGAGAAAAAAAAATCTCACTAGTTCCATGGAACAACTACGGTGGAACTAGTGAGACGAGTTCGATTAAGTTTTGTATCATCTGTTCCATTATCAAAGTCCATGGAACTACTGAGAAAAAAAAGTCTCACTTGTTCCATGGAACTAATTGCTGGTGGAACTAGTGAGAATGATCCAAAAATACAGTAATTTTTCTTCATACAGCATAAACACGTATTAGTAGTACTCCGATTTGACCCACTTCTGTTGCCCATACATTTTCTTTCTCATACAATGAAATGATCCTTACATGACACTAAATCAAAAAACATCTTAAAAAAAATTGGTTATTTTTTCCTTCATACAATTTGTATGAAAAAATATTTTGCTAAATTTGACCAACTTCCGCCGTCCCGATTTTTTTCTTCCGGTACAATGAAATGATCCTTACATGAAAGAGAGTCGAAAGGCATTAAAAAAAAATTTGGTCCATTTGACTCATTTTTGGGGACAACTCACACTTGACCAAAAAAGTAAAAACGCCAAAATTGTCAACATCAAAAAAGAGCTAAAAGTTCCTAAGAAAGTTTTCCCGTATCTCTTATGGATAAGGATTTCTCCCTTTTGGCCCATTTAAAAGAAACACTCTGTATACCTAAATATTTTTTTTTAAACTGTATAACTGATATGAAAAAAAGCCCGACAGTTTTCGTCATATAGTATGTAATTTTGGTACCTACTCGCTGTCGTTATGAAACGTGGATATAGTATGGGACCTTTACATTGAACTAAAATAACTGGGAAAATCTAGTAGGGACATCCATACTTCTAGCTATATGTCAGCCTAGCCCTTTGTGGATTACAGACGCTATGTTATGAATATATGATATGGACAGCTCTGATTCACAATTCGACGAACATGGACGTGATATTGTATCAAAGAAATTGAAAATAAAACCATACACAGTGCACTGCAGTGGTCATAGATTTTTTTCTATATTGTTGTGTCCGCATTCGTTTATGTCTCACGTCAAACCAGAAAGCGTTTTCACCAGCATGCGGCTGACATTTCGGGCCCCACACGTCCGTATCCGCCACTGACGCTGCTAAAAACACCACTTTTTTAGTTTTTACCACTTTTTACCTTTTGACACGGCTCGCATTTTATAGTGATTACATTTTTGTTTGACACTCTATTTTTATTCCTCTAGTGTCATATTGTTACACAAAAATTCACAACATAACGGGCATCGGCGCATGTTAAAACACAAGTTTTGTTTATCGTGTTTAACTTTTGTTTTTCGGATGGATTAGACCGTATTTCGGTTGTAGTTATGACTTTATTAGTTTTTCGTGGGAAGGGATGCCGGTAGCGGATTATGGAAGCTGTTATGAGTTTTGGGATCCTAAGTTATAAATTGGTTCGGGTTTCGGAAAAGAGTTTATAAACGGAAATCTGGTGCTTTTACGTGAAATACGGATTAAAGCGTCGATACCTTTGTAATTTGTAAACGTGAAGTGGTTTTGCATAAAAAATAACTTACTTTAAGCAGAAATTCAACTTCTTTTTTTGTAGTAGGTTCCAAAGTAGGTTATGTACCGAAGTATTATGCAGTCCAGCTCAATAATAAAGCTAATTTTATGCTGCATGGATAATTCATTAGAACTGCTCACGAGAATACCAGAGCTAATATAGCAGTTCGAGAAAGAATTTGTATTGTCCAAATCTGAACAAAAGCCTCCTTGTATTCATAAAATAATTTTATTATGTTCCAACATATGGCGCACAGGCCGACAACGAAGTCAACGACATATTTTGTCGTGTCAATAGTTTTGCCAATAAGCCGGGACTGTGACAAAGCCCTTTCGTTTATCTTAATCTTTTAGGGACGGCATCCGTCACGCCAATTAGAGGGACAATAGGCCATTATTGCGTAGTCACCACGATCCTATACAGTACAGGACCATTAGTCATCTAGATCTGATAAGCAGGATAAGAACTCATCCATTGGTTAGCTGACTCATCCATCTTTTTGCATATTCTCGAGAAACAGGCAAGGTATCTACAGTGTGTAACAAAAGGAATTTAGTTTCTGATGATTAACAACTTTCACTGGTAAGACAATTCTGAAAATGAAAAATAAAGTTGTACAGTTAATTAAAATGTACGAAAATTGTACTATTTTAAAGGTCAAATAAAATTTGGATCATAAACGTATTGCATAGTGAAGAAATTATTTTATGCTTTGTCCCATAATAAATGTAAACTGTTCATCATACAGTACGTATCTCCCGTTTAACTTCACACCCTGTATTAGATATATTAGAAGAATCGATATACTTATAAGTATCATACCATAGAAGTATCGAAAGCAGTGATGAATGAATCGATAAAGGAACGCAAGTCACAGATATAGATCTTGCTTGATTGGACTTGAGATGGGTCTGCGTTTGTCAATGCTAATTTGAAATAAACTCTGAATGTGACGCGGGATCCCCTTGCAAGACGATTTTGAGCATGACTATGAATTTTGTGCCAGGTATTGTCATGATTGTTGGGTAATGGTAGATCCTGTACTTACCGGTAGATATTATTAGTGTATGATACAAGAATGAATAATTTTGACTACAAATTAATCATAGTTGTGTCATGAATAGTCCCTACGCCCCTATTGCCACCAACCTTGAAGATTTTTTTGGTAGAAAAGCCCTAAACACTTACGATACTCAGGTCAATCTTAGTAATAGCAAAGAATAAATAATATTACTACGCATATTGGTAATTGCGCAATGAGGCAAGTAATAATTCGTTCTTGTAACTCCAAAAAGTGAGAAATGGACTCATATTTCCGCATAAAGCCTTACCCTTACAAAAATGCACATAAACATTTGTTAAATGCCAACAACTGCCCATTGGCTACAAATATCTCCAATTCATTGCGGCCATAGGAACGCGGATTATTTTGCTATGTCATTTGCGAACCAAATAACAATTCGTTCACTCCAATATGTGTGTTTTTACGCGCAGGCTGTGCAGATTCAGTCATTCGTGATTGCCTCTAGTATTTTTTGTCAACAATTTGGCCACATTTTACGTGAATCGGTTCAAATATTTAACCATTACGCAGGCCCAGGTGTTTGTGATACATGCACACCATTACTTGGAGGAATAACCTGTATTTATCTTGGCCATATTCTAGAGGTTTATCGCTAATATTCCGTAGTTTGTGCTACTTTTTTTTTGTTACTTATTTCAAAAATCTGCATCGCAAAATTGCAAAGAAAGCACACAGTCTTGGGATCTGTCTCCGGGATGTAAGACACAGCAAAAGAAAATGGGTCACTATACACACAACTGCATACATATTTCATATGTTTACTATTTTAAATTAAAAAGCAAGTGCTTGATATTGCAAGTCGTTATTTCAAGCGACATACAAAAGCCCGCAGCGAGGTAGGTACCCGGTTATCCGCTTAAGTGCATGCTGAAATACAGGACAAGTTATATATGGTTGCTTTTCCCACGGGCTTGCGGGTGAAAATATGTTTTACAATAAACATAATAATCTTGATTAAAAAGCTGTTGACATAAATAACATTCGCGTGTAGTTTGAGACATAAATTATTATCCGTTAACGTAAAGTGGACTTAAATTAAAAACTTAATAGAAATGCAGTTGAACGTTATAAAAATCAGCTTTACCATTGCAGTGGAAGTAATACAAGAATTTTTAAATACAAAGCTCAAAGAGAAAATGTCTGTTGTGTTTTATGGAGGGAAAAGATTAAAGAAGATTAATCAAGGTCCTCTTATACCGCATGTTATCATCAGGGGGCGATCAAATGAATAGGAATGGTGGGTCAGAGAATAGTCTTGCCCTATCGAATAAAAAAATTATCGAGAATGAATGAACTACTCGTCGTCGTGAGTGCTATTCAACAGAACTAATAGGTAGGCTGAGCAGAAAGCAACCCCTTGTCTCACACAAAAAGGTTAACGTAATGATTTGTTCAAACTTATGAACCATATTATATCTTTTGTATGGGAATCAAATATGAAATGTGAGTGTACGTTGTGGAAGACTGAACTACTCAACAATTTTCTTAGAGATTCTGGTACCCAGACTAGAACTAAGTGCTAGGCATCTTTTGGTACACAAACTGATATTCTTTTTTCACCCACAGGATCGATCATAGTTTTTACCAGGTTATAATTCCGCAGTATCTTTGCCTGAGTGTCCGTGAAACTAGTTTAGTTTTTATTTTTTTTTGCTACACGAGTTTATACGAGTATGTCCTCCAACAAAATTTGGTGTCTTGAACTCAGTTTTGTTCTACAATGTAGTACGTCTAGAAGATACGAACGAAACTTTAATGTGATGCTAAGTGATGGAAAATGAAGATTGACGAAAATTTTATAATTGAGTTATGAAATAAACCTCAAAATCCGCAAAATGCGTTAAGTCTTACAAGCATCCTGTATGAATACGTGTATATTTGTAGCCCTCTACGGGACCACATGCGTCAAGTTGTATTATGTATTCCCAGCATAATCCATAAATTCATTAGCAGTATCAAAGGGAGCAGTTAAAACTGATTTCATATATTTACTTTCACGGCTTCACTTGTCACGTACTGCTAACAGCGGCGGTTAGTTCCCAAGTTTTCCCATTTAACTTGTTGTCCCAACTTATTGATATATTTACCAAGTTTCGAATTAGTTTAGCACTTTTAACACTGCGGCTGAATTCACCTAAGTGTTGAGCTTCTTAGAGTTATAGGGAATAGATTTTATATGAGTTGTTCGATGGAAGAGATTTATTATTGTGTGAAATTGCGATTGGTTTCTGTTCTTTGGGGAATACAATTGTTTTTGAAGTACCTATATCTTGATGTTTTTGCGCTTAAATGGCTTTTACAAGAGTTTCTAAATATTCCTGGAAAAGATGAACAAAATTGTTCACAAAGCTTGAGAACTTCGGTTTGAATTCCAGGTTGTACAAATAATCGTCCCGCGGTTTGACTTTGGCCTGGAGTTTCCAGGTTATCTGAACTAGCTAAATAAAGATAATTTATTACAGTGGGTTTAACAGTGTCATTTTCAGCAGTATCAGTTCGTAAAATAGAAAACTTGATTGCACTAGCAATAGCGTGATTTAATCAGAATCATTATAATGTACTATTGCTGTGGCCTTTTCAAAACCCCCAGTTACATTTCCATCAGGGAATAATATCACCAAGATATTAGGTATTAAGTGTGCTCTAATCTCCAACAAACTATTTGTCTAATATATTTTAATGTTAGCAGGATTGGAAATCCTGCAGCGTAACGATATCAATTTGAAACTAACTTCTATTCCAAGCGAGTTTTCACCATTTTGACGTAGTTTTAGTATTAAAACTTTAGTTACGAGAGAGATTATCTGGTTTAGGATGGTGAGGAGAGATTTTCAGCATAGTATGTACATTTATTTATAATATTTATTACAGCAAACTTATTTAAACTTTTTTAAGTTAATCCTTTCCTTCGTTCTTAGGACAGAAATGCAAATATTATAACATTATCATCTTCCATTGATTGGCAAAAAAATTGAAGGTTAAAGAAGTTTGAAAATGGCGCCTATTTTAGAAAAAAATAAGGGTGTCGTCTGTCTTAGTATGGACATTATTTTGATGAGGAGGGAATGATACGTATGAGACTAAGAGAGTGATGGGTATGAATATGGATGGAAAGGAAGAAGAAGATGGATGGATTGCGTAGCTGCAAGGAATCATATGAAAGAAAAAGGAGTAAATGATACCGTGACGTCTGATATTGGAGAATGGAAGAAGAAAACGTGTTGCGCTGATCCTAAATTAGTAAAAGATACGAGTAGGAAGATGATAATGATTCATCAGCAAACTCCAATCCAAAGATGGATAAATCCAACGCAAAGACATGAGTACCATAACTCCTATCTTTGACATTTCCCTCCAACCTACCTAAAAGTTTAACCACACAAGATTTGCCCGAAAATTGTGGTCTATCCCTCGTTTCAGTTTACAGTTACCGCTGAAACCTCTGTCCACGTACTGAAGAGCCAGCGCTAAGATAAATAGAGTTCTATACGTTCCCAGGGAGTTAACTTCAAACGGTATTAAACTAGTTCCTAGTAAAAAAGGCTTCTGGATCGATACCATAGCTCCACGTTTAGTATTTCACTCAACTATAATGTTTGTGAGATAAAGTTTTTGTTTAGAACAGCGCTTTATCTGTTCAAATAACTGGAATAGTGAATTTTATGTTGAAAGCTTTGTTTTACAAGGTTTTACGGTATCGGATATCGGGATTGCGTTAGAAGGACATGGAATGTAAAGGATAAGTGAACGGGTTAGTTTTTCATTAGAGTCTGACGGCGAGGTACAAGATTACTCGCCGTCTGCAAGTCAAACTCCTATTACCTGGTATTAAAAGTGACTGGTCAAGTATCGGAACAATATAATGTAGGTAATAGGTACACCTCAGTCTGGATCTTTGGCACTATATTATTATTTATTTTATTGTACCTAAAGATCCAATTTTTTATCTTTTATGTGCTTGTATGGGTTTCATGCCATTTTTTTTTATATAGGTGTTACGATCTGGTGATAATAATTTAAATCGAAATCAATCAAAAACTTCAGGTCAGAATGCGAAGATAATTTAATTAAGGTGACGCACCTTTATACCATTCAATTTATTTTGTTATCAAATCTCATTTCAACTTTTATGATTAGTTTTTTTTTGTTATTTTTATCTGTGACATTTGATATCAGTTGTATACGGGTTGTACCAATCAAAAGTTTGATCAGGCACTTTAAAAATTTAAATGAAAACCAGGTTTATAAAATTGGAACTTATCAGGCTTTTAAAATTTGGATGATGACAAATTACGTGATTTTTTGTAAGTGGTTGTGATTCTGTTAGCCCCTCGAGTGAGATTACCCTCTTTTTTTAGATTAATCGATAATCGTTTAGTAATAGGCAATCTGCCTGAAAAAATCGAATTAGTCCGTCAGATTACTTATATGAAAAAGTATTTGACCCTTATTTATACTTTTGGTACGCAAACCAAAGTTGAGACACAGGACCACAGAAAAAAATACTAGTGTTGGGTACAGTTTTTATAAAAAAAAATCAAGAAAAAAAAAATGTTTATTTGAACTATCATCAATGAATTTTGAGTGACTTTTTAATTATTATTTTTTTGCTTTTCCCCAAACTAGGAATTTCTCCTGTGTCGTAAGCATACGAAAACCTAGACCCATAACAGTGTACAACTTGTAGATCAGTGTCGTATTAACCCGCGACATGCTGCGCAGAAGTCGATAATATTAATATTACGTCCAAATACGAAAGCAACTCTTATTTTTACCTTTTGCCGTCAATCGCACGAAAATATGTATTTCGATCACGTTTTGGTACACAAAGAAGTATCTGTGTCAGGCTGACCTCGAGGTCATACATACTTTTTACCTTTTCTTTACGTTCTCATGAGATAAATTCCAAATTTTACGAAGGTAAGGTCACGGGAAAAAGGCTAGTATAAAATAAATGAAAACTAAGCTACGCGACAAATTATAACGCAGGTACCGGTAAGTCTGTAGACATAGTGGTCTCCTAACGTGTCCACTCCATGTATGAATTTGAATTACTAATTTTATAAGTGGGTCTTACAACAGTGGGAAATTAGTTTAGACAAATGAGAGAGTGGAATATAAGCTAGTTGAGGTACTGTTGTTGAAATTGAAAGAGACTTTTTGTTATGAAATTAAAGTTATTTTTAACCAACTTTAAAAAAAGGAGTAGGTTCTCAGTTCAGTCGTATTTTTTTATGTATGTACACCGATTACTCCGAGGTTGCTAGTCTGATAAGTGTGACTCTAGTTTTGTTCGATGCAGTATACTTGCCATTTGGTCCCATAAAAAATTCATCCAATTTGGTTCAGTACTTTTTATTTTGTGAGCATTTTTTTTTATTTCCGCTGTGTCGATGATATGATGATCTTTATTTTTTGTGTCTTTCTTACGCATTTACTCTGTATAATTAATTATTTGTACAGTCAACTTCAGAGAATTCTCACTCCCTTTGGTAGTGACGTCAGTAACAAAGGGGTTGAGTTTTCTTTAAAGCTTAGCACACTTAATAGTCGTCACCTAGTGATCGTAATTCCATTATGGTTCATTAAAATTCTACGTCTGAAAGAATTAATATTCCTGCTCCGTAAAAACTACATAAACTTTAAATAAAAAAAAAACTCTTCTGGATGGAAGAGTTTCTTTTTTTATATATTCTTAAAAAGGGGTAAAAAGTTTTAGCTTCACGTATTAATCAACATCTTTTTTTTAACAGTCTTGGCTTTTCCTATCCGCTGTCGAAGAATTATGACTTTTATAATGCGCTCACCAGTAGTGGAACTGCGGCTGTATTTCCGAACGCATACAAACCTAATCTCTTCAAGGTTAGAGTGAACAGGCTTTGTCTGGATAAGCTCGCTCCATCGTCGACTTAGAAAGTCGAAGACTAGAGTCAAGAGCAAACACATCATAATTGTCGATTATTTTTATGTTTGCCTAATCGAACCGGTTTTTCCCGTAGGTGTCAAGGGTATATACCCCTGTCAAGTGTATTCGACTGTGTAAGAAGGTTCAAGGTTATGATATTTCTATTATTCAAAGACTTCCACCATTTCCACCGATCAGGGATCACCTGCGGCACACATTTTTTATTAACCCCTCCATTCCAATTGAGGTAGGCAGAATTCTCGGCGGCAACATACAATTATTTGGTTCACAGCCCTGGTATTTTGGAAATGACAACAAAATTAACCTTTCCGTGTTATTAGATGCATGCAAGTGCCTGCCCCCTGTTAAAATAGCGTGACGTTAGTATGCGCATAATAAAAACGAAGTGTGATAATAAAAATTTAATAGAGTTTCTTAGAAAAGATCCATTAAGTTCATACCAGGAATTGCGCTGCGGACAGTTAGCTATTCTTAATTACATACATAGTTTTATGAACTTAAAAATTCGTTTCGGCTTCCCGACGTTTTATATGAAAAGTAATTTAAAGTTTGTGCACAAATTACAAAGTTGTTGTATTTTAAAACTACCTACTGTATTTTTGAAGGAATGGCCTTGGAATTGAAATCTAGCGAAACTTTAATTAGCTCGCTAGTTTTTGATCGTGTTCTCAAGATTAAAATCCAGTCAGTACTGCATGGATGTAAGAAACTTGCACATGTACTGAGCAAATTAGAAGAGCGATTTAAACTCGAGTCCTCAGTATTAAAATGTGAAAACTTTTTTGCGACACCGCTCATTTAAATACATATTTCAGGCACGTATTCAGTATTTCAATTAGAGCCGTCGTAGTTGAATACTTCGTTAGGATAAATTAATACTGTGGATTACTCGAATTACTCTACAAATAACTCGGATTATAACAAACTAACCTTTGCCTGCGGTTACTCTCGTCTTACTGTCATTTTCCCCCTTCTGTAAAAAGAAGTAGCCGGTAACACACGGTACATCAAAAATCATCAAAATCGGTTCATTATTTTGGCCTGATAATAACGTTATAAACAAACTCAAAACTCACGCTCTTTACCCATGGTGATTAGCAGAAACCACAGAGCTAATTTTTGTTACTATCCTTAGACAACGTGTAACGTTAAAAGCGCAAAACTTCTCGTGGGGTAACTCAGCACATGTTACTGAACAATGTATGTTCTAAAACTTTGGGAAATTCGCAAAAAAAAAATGGTTTTCCATACAAAATGAGAAATTGATCGAGCCCATCAGTATGAAAAATCATTTTTTTTTTGCGAATTTCTAAAATGTTGTATACATACCTCTTTCCTTATCCACGTACATCTGGTCAAACAAGCTCGTCATATTATTAGTAAGGATATTAACATATATGTCTTTACATGATTGGCATTGAATAACCAATTAATTACTAAATTTAATCTTCATTGAGAAACTGAGAGTGTTGGTAAAAGGCATTCTCGATTATCAAATACATATAGACATTGAAACCAATTAATGCTTGAAACACACTATTTATTACGCTATTGGACACCGTTAGTTCAATCGCAGGTTTTATGTCTTGTGACGGGGACTACTCTTTTGATTTTTACGTCTTAGTTAAAGAATTCGGGTTATTAGTCCAAATGACTTTTGAATTGTCAAAAGACGAAAAATAATAACTTCTGGTCGCAAGAGGGACTGCTGGCCAAAAGGTACAGGGCTTGATTCTCAGGCCGGGCAAATTGCTTTGGGGCTTTTGGTTTTTCCATATATTATGTTATTTCTATGTCGTAGCAAATCGCTCACTCAAGCGAGATTATGAATAACAATACGGCGAGACCTCTTCAATTTCGAGATCTCGCGCGATTGGCAGTTTTGTTGCAAATAAACTCAATATTTGAAAAAAATAAACAAAAAATAAGAAATAATTAAGTTAAAATTATTAATATAAGATAATATGCCTCTATTTATTTTCACGATTTTTTACGACAGACATTTTCTTGTGTGAACGAAGCCACTGACAAAAACTAGTCATACACAAAGCCATTTGGGTTTATACTTCGATACACATCAGTAGAAATAAACCAAGCTATCCATGTAGAAGAGGTGTAAGCTCACTGATTACCTACCGAGTATTGCTAAATGCAGTCACCTGTACACCGGAACAGACATACAACATAATTCATATTGGCCTCTCGCAGAGCATCCAGCTTTGCCTTCTCGTATGCGGTGTGGCACAACCGCATGCCCTCTGGGAATTCGTACGGCTATAAGCAACTGCTTATTTGGCACGTCGACTGAATATCTGTGTATCTGCGAAAGGATTTTGGTATCATAGCTTAGATTTTGGGTTGGTGTCATTTGGCCCGCTACCCATGTCCTGTCAAAGTGTTGTATGTTTTTTTTTAAATAAAAACGTTCCCACACGCTGGGAATTTCTCCTGTGTCGTTTAAAAACATAG
This sequence comes from Agrotis ipsilon, assembly GCA_028554685.1. NCBI lineage: Eukaryota > Metazoa > Arthropoda > Insecta > Lepidoptera > Noctuidae > Agrotis > Agrotis ipsilon. Next base: position 13,414,732 of record CM052969.1, on the reverse strand, counting down.
AAACTCACATACACAAATACCTAGACCCGGAACAACTACTTGTTGTTCACACAAATATTTGTTGCGTGCGGGGATGGAACCCGCGACACGCTGCAAACAGTCCAATCACTCAGCCACTGCGCTAACCGTGTCGTTGAAAATTATATCAACCCCGCTTTACTTACTCGGTATTGGCCTGTGACGGGTGGATGGCACAGAATAAGCCCCTTTATACACAAGGCGACACAAGTATCCGATACCTTACGACTTTAACAACCATTGACGCGTGCATGTGTACGATTATCTATAGTTTTGTATTGTGATAGTCGCTTGGATATCGAAGTCGTAAGGTATCGGAGACTTGCGTCGCCGTTGCGTCCGTCCGTCGCGTTATTCATAGTCTCCGATACCTTACGATTTCAGTATCCTGGCCACTATCGCATTACAATCCATAGAGGTTTGTAAACACGCACTAGTCCATGGATGTTAAAGTCGTAAGGTATCGGAGACTAGCGTCGCCTAGTGTACGAAGGGGCTTATTCCCATATACTCCGTTAACGGGGCAGGGGCAGTGGGTTGGATGACACCATGAAGATGTTTGAAATGTTAAGGCTTATAATGGCTTGGTATTGCTGTACAAATATTTTATTAGCGTTTTGTTAAAGTCGAAGGTAACGCCATCATCTTGTTTTGTTTTTTCATTTTATTTGACTGTACGGTTGGCGCGGTAGTTGAATGATTGACTACTGTGTTGCATGTCGCAGTTTCGATTCCCAAACGAAATAAATATTTTATGATGTACAAATAGTTGTTCTTGATCTGTTTGTGTATGTGAGACATCCACTATGGAATAGGAGTAAAGCGGCCGGGGCTGAAAGTTCCCGGGGTAAGTTGTTCCGACAGTTATACAATTTTAAAGGTAAGAGATAGCAATACACGTGAAGTGTTTCGTTTAGGCATTAGGTGACAGTGATGGCCATTTAGCACATTTTATACTAGATTTAGCATAGTTTATATTGATTTTAATTTTTATTTGTTGTTTAGCATATTATACTTATTATTAGAATTTTTTTTTGGCTTATAAAATAATTAATCAATTAAAAATAAAATGACATTTATAATGACAACAAACAAAGGAAATGAATATGTGGGCCCGCCTTTATATCAAACGCTCTCTACCGTAATTAGGGTATCCCATATAAAAACCCGTAATTTCGAATAATACAGTCAAAAGTAAGCTTCGCAACAGTTTGTCGGTAAAAACGATTTAAACAAAACTTAATTATGCAATGTCGATTAAATAAAAATCGAATCTAAACGACGTTTTATTTGACATCGAAGACTTTTAGATTATTTTTGGCATTAACAGCAGTTTAGTAACTTTCATGTTAGTCTTATTGGCAACATTGTCAAGTGACGCGCCGCGCCGCGCTGGCGGCCATCTTAGTGCATTCGACGACTGCGTACGAAGGGGCTGTGTGCACCGTGCTATTAGAACATCACGTGAGTAAATTTTGTTCATATTCAATCTTTTTCGTCTATTTTTATTTACTATTAGGCGATTTATATGTATCTTTCCTATTTAAGAGTTGTATTAGTTAGGTATCTTATTGTATGAATGTTTTTTCAATTGATTTAATTGAATGATAGTAGGTATGACAGTTTTTATACAAAAACAGATCCCTCATAAAGGGGCTGGTTGGTCTCCGCAACAACCTACCCCAATTTTATCGACCTTCAAAGGGGTTTGAACAATTTTCTATTGAGAGTGTATTGCGTCTAAATAGTATATTGCGTTTGAATTGATGTGATCTGTCGATTTATGAATGGTACAGACGTGACCGCCATTTTTAATAAAAAATAGTGGATGCAATTTGGTCCTACATAAGACACAAAGCCCTTTATCATATTTTTTAAGATCTTTTTTCTTTTTTAGAATGGTACGTACATACAAACGAAAAACTGAGAGAGGGAAAACCTCCCAATCGTTATTACGCCAAGCTGCCAATGCTGTCATACAAGATGGAAGAACAGTAAGGACGGTCGCCAGAGAACTTGAAATTTCCTACATGACGTTGCACCGATTTGTTAAAAAAATGAGAGGTGGTAAGGATCCTACCGTAGGCTACAGCAGAGCAGTGTTTAACACGGAACAGGAAAAAGAGCTAGTAAGCTACATTTTAAAGTGTTCTTCAATATACTTCGGGTTGCTGCCAAGAGAGGTGCGAAAACTCGCGTATGAATGTGCAGTTAAATTTTCCTTGGGCAACATTCCCTCTACGTGGCACAAGAATGGAGAATCTGGGGAGGATTGGTACACTGGGTTCATAAAAAGGAACCCAATATTGCCCATACGAACACCAGAAGCGACCAGTGCAGGACGTGCAACTGCATTTAACAAACATAATGTGGATGAATTTTTCACCAAGCTCAGCGATATCCTACTCAAATTTAAGTTATCACCTTCCAGAATTTGGAACCTGGACGAGACTGTATTAGGGCCAAAGAAGATAGGCGCTCAAAAAGGTACTAAACAGGTTGGTGCTCCGGTGTCTGCTGAGCGTGGGACTTTAGTTACTGTGGAGTTATCAGCAAGTGCCGCAGGATACACAATTCCACCAATGTTTGTGTTTCCCCGTTTAAAATTTAAAGACTTTTTTTTAAGAGATGGGCCTTCTGAGTCTATTGGAGCTGGGAATAAGTCAGGATGTATGACTGCTACTGAATTCCTTACATATATGGACCACTTTATCAAGTTCACGAAACCCACTCCCGATGAACCAGTGTTACTTTTACTAGACAACCACTCACAAACATCAACGTAGTAGAGAAAGCTAAGGCAAACTCAGTAATAATGCTGTCTTTCCCGCCTCACTGTTCACGTAGGCTGCAGCCACTGGATGTGGGCATCAATGAGCTTTTTAAATCGTATTGTGCTAAAGCTCAAGACGGCTGGCTGGAAAATCACCCGGGAAAAACAATGACAATTTATGATATTCCTGGAATTGTTAAATCAGCATGGTCTTTAGCGGCAACCCCTGTAACTATTATGAACGCTTTTGGAAAGGTTGGAATATGCCCCTTAAATCCTGGCGTATTTACAGAGGAGGATTATGCAACATAATTCGTGATAGATCAGCCATTGTTACATGCTGCTTTGTCTCTAGCTGTGTCAAATAATGGAACCCTCCAGCCTTTCAGCAGTTCAGTTGCGGCTGAAATAGATGACGAGCCAGAACCATCTTCTATTTAACGATTAGATGGTCCTGGCTGATCTGAATAATGTGTAACCGGAACCTGTAAAAACCTCAGCAACCGGCAATAGATCAAGGTGATGTCTATCAGGCTGCCTCTTCGAATATTCATTGTAGACAAGAACTTCAATTAACACCCAAAAAAACAAATAATTCAGCCGTGTTTAACCCTGAAATCGTAAAACCTTTACCCGAGATTGCAAACGGCTACAAAGCGCCGTATAAGAAAAACGGCTGCTTTGACTGACATGCCAGAAAAAACAGCATCAGCTGAAGAACATTTGTAGAAGAATCCATTCTTATTCACTACATTCGACTTTACAAACAAGGGAAAAGAAATCAACAAAAATAAAGACAAGGTAAAAGGAAAGGATAAAGTTCAAGAAAAAGCTAATCGAACAGTATTACAAGAAAGCGAGAGTGATAGTAATGTAGGATTTGAATTTAAAATCCCTTCCAAGAGAACAGTAGATAGAGATATTTAAAAATTGGGGACGTGTCAAATGTATTATTGAAGCTGATATTACTTGTGAGTCAGATGAAGAATTTAATGATGAAATTATTAGAATAATAGTGGCTAAAAGTTTATTATGACTGTTTAAAATAAGACTGATGCTTTGTCTTCATTGTAATTCCACTAAAAGAAAAAGAATTTGAGAACCTTTAAGTCTCTCTCTTGTACTAAATGAAAAAAAATATGGACGTTAGAAGTTTAATTTTTTATTTTTATTGCATTTGTGATTTCACTTGTCATTACACTTTTAATGTTTTGCTGTTGCTGTTTTTACTATACAAGCTATACAAGCGTAAAAACAATTCGCCCCAGCGGTAGCGTGGGGTTGAATGTGCCCTTCCGAAATTTTGTAAAAAAACTATTGAGATATTAGCAGAAATTACTATACTATTGCAGAGACCGATTAAGATTCTGTAATAGGTTCAAATATCAGAATTAAATCTTATCATTTTCTTCATAAAATCACATGTTATTTGAAAATTGGAACTTTCTACCCCGGCCTGTGTAAATACCAAGGAGAGTTTAGAAATTCCTATGACGAAGTACAGTTTTTTAATTAATAAATATAAGCCACCCAGCCAGTTCAAGATGTAAACTTCCTATATTTGAATAATGTATGTTAATTCTAAATCCCTCAGCAGACATTTCATCGAGTGTACACGGTGTTGAACAAGGGTCTTCTTGATACGGGTACGTTAATAAATCAAATATACTCGTACCAGATTAACTGAATTAAGCTGGCCAGAAGTTGATCCATGATTCAGACTTAGTGTTATATTTAATTAAGAAGTTATCCAGTTCCCTGGGGACTCCTTTCTTCAGTTGTTAAAACTTAGACGAGGTACTTATGTGTCTTTTTGTGTCGTGACATTACGTACTGGTCCTTAAGTGAATAGTGTTAAGTACCACACTTCGTTGTTAGTACTTAAATTGTGGACATTTAGCTTGATAAACTGACTACATAAACCCATACACACTTAACTTATTTCACGTATTTGTCCCATGGGTAGAAACTAGAAAGCACAGTTCGCCATCCTTTAAAATCCTTACTTAATTACTCATTTGCCCTCTTTTTCATCTATCCTTACATACTTCATTAGCCTCGTCCACGAATCAGTTTCTTATTAAGTTAAAAAAATTAAACGCATTTAAACTTTTTGTTGAAAGAAAAAATCGATATTGATGTACGATTTCAAAGATTTTCTCAATTCGACAATGATTTAGATTAGGGTTTAGGGTTAATACCACTGGTTCTTTCCTTTTGGATCATTTCTAAAACCCACGGAGTAAAAAGCTTTTAAAATCTTCAATAATTTTAAAAGCATCCATCTCCACAAAATCGTTATGTATTAAACCGTAAAATTGAAAAATTAATTGATAAATTGAGCACATAGTCGATCTACGCTCAATCCAAGTCATTTGAGCAATTCGATGTCATTACCCGCACTTAAGGTTAAAAGCTTCTACGATTTTGATAAGGCACTCGTGTGCCCCTTTTATGAAGGTAGCTTATTGTGATTTTCTTTGGATTTCTGTGTCGTACAAAGGAATTAACTTATGCTGAGAATGCTCTAAAAATGGTTTACGAGTTCTCACTGATGATTTTGCCTCAGCCTCAATAATACAATCAGTTTTGTGATCTTTTACGCCGAGTTTTATTTTGTGCCTTAAAAAAACAGACACACAGAAATGTTTTATTGTGACTTGTACATTGTACTATACATTTACAGAGATAGAGGTTATTCTTGTTAGGTATAAAATTTATTTGTTTTGGGCCTTATGCAAATGTAATGTCTATTATTTAATTCAGTAAAGTAGAATCATTCAGAAAAATAATAAAAGTATAAACACCTGTTATGTAAAAAAAAAGCTTAAAATGTTGCGTGTGATTGTTGTGTTACTTAGAAAAACTGATAATACGAGTAAATGTTCATAATGCCTTTACATAATTGTTTTATCGAACCTATCAGTAAATAGACGAATCCAAAATCATCAGTTTAAACTAGCCATAAAAAAGACACGAAAATAAGCCATCCATCAAAATTCATAACGTCCGCTTAAAAAATATGGTTGCAAAAAAAACCGTTACAATTCAAAATCAAAGCCGAATCAAGTTGATTCATCAACCGTCAAAATGCGCTATGGATTAAGCCAAGCTACTCGGTACGCAAGTATCAGGTTGCTAGTAGGATATCAAGCTATGGAGTCGCGATTGTGACCCGATTCCGTGAACCGAGTCGCACACCGTGGTCGGAATGATAAGTAGTCAGCGGCATAGGTTTCTTTCATGGCCGTTTGACAGCTATAAAATATTATTGTGTTGTCACGACGCGACGCGACGCGACGTTTCAGAAGCGCAGGTAAGAAGTGTTGTGTCGTTCAAGTATCTTTTGCGCTATTATATTTTGATAGCTTGATTTTTTGCTCGGGTTTCATTTTCCGCACAGAACATTATTGGGAATATGGTCTCGTGGGAGACGGTGAAGTATAAGGACGGATGAAGATAAATTCGAAATATAAAACAGGAGAAATCAAAGAGTGAAGCTTTTAGAAAAGAAAAATATATCTAGTGTTTGTGTGAATAAAAATAAAATTTGCCTTATGATTGGATGATGGCTACCATTGATAATAACTCAACCAAAAACCACCAATCGATGAAATTAAACCCAATGAACTAGGCCAAATCGCCCGCAAAAAAGCCAATAAAGAACCGCGTACACTATGAAATCATTTTTTATTAAAATTCATTAAATCCATTACGTTGCGAAAACCGCGTTGTTTCTCAGCGAACGAAATCTCTTCGGATCCACAAATTATAGGGCAGACCACACATGCTCGTACTTAATTGCAGAGACGATGTCTCACACACGCCGTCACGATAATTCGGTGTTCGTGACTGTACATTTTAATATTCTTGTCTCAGACGCGTTGCTATGCGTTTATACATCGATACTTATGAAAAAGGTGTAAAGGTCTTTCATATGTATGGTTCAAATGTCGTTGCGATTACGCAGGTAGAATTTTTTTTGTTATTTTGTGTGGATTTTTTATTGAAGAGCGCGGGAAATTGCTGGGCTGACAGAGGGAGACGTCATAGTGTAGTCGCAGAGATAACGTTTTTTTAACGCAGCTGATCTAAGTTTTTTGTCCAAGATCTTCTTACATTTCTATTGCTATCATGAATGGCACTTCATATTTTTTTCTCAAGACAACCATTTTTAAACGTATCGCTTCCGCACAACTAGCTTATTGTAAAACATTCCAAACATAACGATTACGCAAGCTCATAACAAAAGCCAACCCCCTTGGGGTTAATCCTTTAATTGTTCGAACACAATAAATCCTTAAACTCACCCGAACGAATGGGTCGCAAAAAACATACGTTGACAGTACATTATTCATAGAGAATCGTTGGACACAGTCAAACACACGCGTGTATTGTGTGTTCGACCTTTATTTGAAGCTCTTGCTTTCATTTCGCCCCCAACTGCTTATGAATAAAAGCTTCTCTGTTCGTCGGTTCTCGAGTACATTAGCGATGTTAATATTACGATAATCGTGTTCATAATTGATGCTTTAGTATTGAATGTCTCGTTGTATGTAAGGGACCACTTCAAAGCTCGATGTGAATCCAACAGGACGATTATAGTAGGTAGGAACGTATCAAAGGATTCAATGTAAGCCACGTGAAATAATCTCTTATGCGGGCGGTTTGCAAATTCAACCCCTATTTGATCTTTTTAGTCGGAGTTTTATTTGAATTTACATATTTAATCACTTGTTTTTAAACCTTGTGAGTGAGCAATTTAATGGTTGAACGAAAAGGTTGACTTTGAAAAATAATAGAAAAGGTTATTTGTAAATTACCTGAATGAGTTGCTCTTTTCATAAAATAAATATTTCAACATGTTGTAGCCTGTAAAATATTAATAAGTTAAATATTGTAATACCTATATATATTACCTGCCTTTAGGTTCTAAAATAGAAGCAGTCTAAGTGAAGCATAATAACCATAAATGATGGATATCGTAAGCACCAGAGGTGTAGCAAGCCAACCAGCCTTGAAAATCGTAGAAGAAGTACCGAAATTCCTAATTATCTGAAGTGTAGGTCAGATTGCAAGGTCCTATAGAAATAATGACTAACAAAAGTGAACGATGCCTGTATGTACTTCTAAAACTTAAGATTCAATATGCAGCAAATAAGACCGTAGTAACCAGAAACACCAAACCTAGACTTATGACAATCCCAAACTTTATGACCATCAGACCATCGCAATTCAAACCGTACATTATAGGTACCCGAACAAACACACCACACCTATTTCAACAACCGAGAATTATGACAATCAAATCGATGCACAACCGAACCTATGACCCAAATCTGCCAATACTTCAACACAAACCATCTTAAAGGTAGATAAAGGCCGTCCTTGGTGGTTCAATGGGCCTTATGGTGATTTCATGGCGTATTGGCAGGATGAAGCCGATCCCATCATTGTTCGACGGTACATACGTGGGCGAAGGTACGAGTATTGAGTGCTATGGAATGTCCGCGTTGAAAAATGAAGGCAAAACACGATAGCAAGATTGATTGTGGTGATACCGAATTGGTGCCTTTTAATCATTTTGCTTTTTTGTGAAAATGTAGCTTGATTTTTTGTGAAGTTAACGTGTCGATGTGTATCGTGCCGAAATCTATTCTTAACTAGTTTTGGTAAAGGATTTTCTAGTTCAGTTGGAGTGGAAAAAGAAATAAAGTCGAAGAATATTTTTTCAATATTCGCTTCTTTGGTTTAGTGGCCGCAAGAGGTTTTGGGTTTTGATTCCTAGATCGGGTAAATTGTTATTAGGGTTTTCTTTCAAGAATATAGTCTGAAACATAGCCAGCCAGCTCTTCATCTGTCAAGTCTTTTTCAAACTGGTAGGGTTGTTTTCAAGCCTTACCTGCATGGTTCTCATAGTACTTTACCAATACAAAATTGTCTTTGGACTTTAGAAGAGACTGTGACCTCTGAGTTTGTTTCGGATGTTTTTTCTCAGAGTAGTCAGGTACGAAACACCGGCCCCATCTAGTCTAAAATAGTGTCTTTTTGACGTGTAAAAGAGTTTGTAAAAAGCAATTTGCTGAATAAATATTATTTATCATTTACCGGATAATCTAACAGGATCACTTCATTTTACCTCCAATAAAACATAAATAGCGAAGTGTTGGTGAACATTGAGGAACACCCCTGTCAAACCCTTCAGAAGTTACACAGGTCATGTTTTATGTTTATTTGTGCAATATTGGTTAGACGAGGCATTAACAAAGCATATTGATACATATGTAATGAAGGTACAAATATGACTGGCTGGATTAATGATCTCACGCATTTAATTAATGTGCGTTTGGGAATGAGTAATTAGCTGTCACACATGTTACCTTTTATGTCCGACAAATGTTTGAACAGGAATTTTGGGACATAACCAAAATTAGGTAGCATAAAACGTTATCTCGTTTATACCTGACTGATGTTCAAAGCTCAGCTTCCGTAGTTAGTCTAGTTTATTCCCAAATGTTTATCAAACTCCTTTACTAATGCCGCTTTTGAGCATCACTACTGAATGCCTCTCAACCCTCCACATGAAGAGTGTCCATTAACTCGTCAGTCGCGAGCTAACGTTACCTACTTCACCACGTTTATGAGCAGACAGCGCTAGCGCCATCTATATGAAACTCGAAACGATTGTTTAATTGCACTCTGCCCCAGGGATCCATTCCAGTGATCGGGGTAAAAAATAACGGCTATCCACACGATGGCATCGGTTATTTGTTGAACGTGGAAATTGAGATAACAAATGTATGTGTTTGATTAATGCAAAAGACCGTTGGTTCCCGGTTTGTAGAATACCTTATCTATTTTAGTTAGTGCGTTAATGTTTGGCAAAACAGTAGAAGAATATCGTAATATTCACCATTAACAATCATAGGGTCATAAAGCTGTCAACAAAGAGTCATTGGTAGTATAAAAATGTTTGATGAAATGTGAACAAGTTAAAGACTGGTAGTGGAAATCGGCCAGTAACAATTGAAACAGGAACATTTTTATGAGCTGGTCATGTTGTATGATCTTCCTTTCTTTTGTTTTTTTTTTATATTTTTATACGGTAAGTTTATGTGGCTTATGTTACGGTTTCATAAAAAAAAAAATTAACTTTAGTTCAACGTTCAATCAACGTTCGTTTAATTCTGTGTCCTTTACCCTGACCACAGTATAACCTTACCATTTTAACCAACCCTTCAATGTACCACCAAACACGGGGCAAAAATAACAATTTCTCCCTTTTAACCCTTCATTGGGCGCAAACTCAACTTTTTCACGATACCATGAATACAAAAGCATGTTTTGTTATTCATTGTGGTTTTAAAATATTCATAACTGGGCTGACATGTAATGTCCGAATGTTCTCGACTATGAAGTGATGAATAAAGGGATATTTTCAAAAGATAATAATAATATAGACCCGCAGGACAGCTTGTCGCGAGCTGTTGGGCAGTTGCGTCCCACACGGACCTGATCTCCCGGGAGATATCTCGTTCCTCATCTCTGGCTTGCCTTTATTGGCCGGTCAGAGTGAACACTGACGAGGAACAGACCTCCCACCTCTTTCTTGCCTTAACCGGCTGGCTAGAGTGGAGATTCGCAAGAGCAAACGTGCTCGGAGGAAGGAAGTATTTCAGTAAGTGTTTGAAGGGATCGACCATGCTTCCGGGTTCATGGTCGATTCTGAGAACCGTGAAATACCTCTCCACTCCTCAAGCACCTCAGGATATGTTTGCCCCTTGTCGCTACGTCACCTAGTGCTAGCGATATGTTCGGGGGCCCATTTGTTGAGTGTGCAAGTCACCCCCTGCCAGCGTATCTATGTATATTAAACATTGATTAGGCAGGGGCCATAGTTTTTCCATAGTTATAAGTAACCAGTCCACCTAACCCACCAAAAACCATAACCCTATCTTTTATTTCCATATTCCGCAATAGTTCAACTCCAACCGGGGGTTGTCCTTGGGTACACTGGCATAGTGCATACAGGGACAACTGCCGGCTAGGGCCTCATTTCATTTAAATTCCGTAATGGGCCTCTGCAAGATGGCTTCGGCTCCTGGCATGCCCTCTAAAAGTCCGGGATCCTATTATCCCGAGATCTAAAAAGAAATAATAAATAATAATAGTAACAATCCACAAATATCACACAACGCCATCTATTCCCAAGCTAAGCAGAGCATGTGTTATGGGTACTAGACAACTGATAAAGATACTTATATTATATATTTCTAAATACATACATATTATAGATAAATTACACACAGACACAGAACAAATGATCATGCTCATCACAGAGCCATTTGTCCTGGGTGGGAATCGAATCCACGACCCGGGCATAGCAGTCAGGGTCACTAACCACTACACCAACAGTCCAGTCTAAGATACCCAACACTATATTGAAGGCAGTGTCAGATTGCGCCTAATTACAAACGTTCGTTCATAACAGTAACGTTATTTGTAAGGGAATATTTTAATGGTGATATTATTATTTTAATTATAGTGCTAAATGAGTTCGTGTTATTCGATTACTGTAACTAATGAGATGGTTAAATTGGGTGTTGAAATACTGAAAACTGAAATTCAACAAATAGTTTTGTTATGCTAGTTTTTGCCCGCGACTTCGCACACGTTATGGCTGAAAACTTACCCACGGGGCATTTCAATGGGTTGCGAGATTGTCTAAGTAGGTTACCGTGACACTGAAACGTAAAGGGCAATTGAAAGAAAAAGGTACATTTTAGTCAGTACGAGTCTGACAGTCCGTCCCCTCCACCCAGTGCTCGAGGTTTAATTTGATGACTTAACCACAATAAAAAAACTATGGGGATATACCTATAAAATGTGTTTGTCAAATTATCCTAGAATTATCGAAGAAATGTTCCTATTTGATATATTGTTTTAACCAATCTTGAACCAGATGAAAAGCAGATGATGTTAAAACAAGTTACAAATGCCGTATAGAAGCGTAACCGAAAACCATAGATATTTAGATGTCGGATAAAGTTACGAGTTGTTTCTGTTCGGATTTACCGCAGTTTGTGTTTTATCTCGGAGTATTTTAATCATGAGGTTATTAGGCTCGTCAGCACAAATTACAAATGTTATCTGGATATGTACATCAAAGATCCTTTGATGTACATAATTATTTTGATCGAAATAGGAAGGTATGTACATTAATTATATATTTACCAAAGCTTCCAGGAAGTAAGCAATATTTTGGGTATTACATGCTTATAATCCCACAGGAAACTTCCCTTGAAATTATTTATAAAATGTATTTCGAAGCTACTTATTATATTTTAAACATTTCCTAACAAAACTGGCAAAATAATGAGGCCTTGAATGTTATTAGCACATAAAAAATATTGGTATATTAAATATATATTAGACAGATATACAACGTGTAACGTTAATAGCGCAAAACCTCTCGTGGGGTAACTCAGCCAATGTTACTGAACAATGTTTGTTCTAAGACTTTTGGAAATACGCAAAAAAGAAGAAGATTTTTCATACTGATGGGCTCGATCAATTTCTCATTTTGTATGAAAAACCAGTTTTTTTTTTGCGAATTTCCAAAAATCAGTAACATGGGCTTAGTTATCCCACGAGAGGTTTTGCGCTATAAACATTACACGTAGTATATATTCCTATTTCTGATTTTCATATACCTGAAGTACCAACCAACGATAAAAATTCTTAGAACATTCAATATATCTGTAATAATTAATATCTCCAAGGAAAGGCGCGTAATTAACCACAGTATTTTATAAAATAACTTGAAGCTTATTAACTCATTGTTATTCCTCCCACGCATCGCTATTTACAATTAGTCATCCCGAATAAGTCGAGAATAGACGGTATAACGAGTATCGGTATATCGATATGTTGTTAGATTGTATCGAGTTGTGTATGTTTGCTTACTTGCCTATAACTTTATTCGAATCGATATCGAATGCTTTTTTTTTACGGGCAGGGCGTGAGGGACTGTACGACTTGTACTGACTAAAATCCACGGTGTCCTTCAATAGCCCTTTATGTTCCGGGGTCACCGTGATGGAATAAGTCCCAGGCCTTAGAAGGTGGAAGCTTGCCGGGGTCGCGGGACTAACGAATTACCGTGACCCCGAAACGTGCCATTCAACAGCCCTTTGGCTATTGAAGGGCACTGTGCATGGATTTTAATAGTACAAGTCTGATAGTTGAGTGGGGGACTCATTTGATGATTTAACCAGGTAAAAAAAAGGCTTGGCACGAATCAGCTCGACCTAGTCCTCGGTTCAAAAGTAAAGTACACTAGTGACATTTTGACCCAAAATTAGATTTTGATACTTTGCCATTAATTCGGCATGTGGCGAATTGTCGTTCGGCGTGGCGGTCTAAGGGGGAGGCCTATGTTCAGCAGTGGACGTCTTCCGGCTGATGATGATGATGATGATGACCCGAACAGGTGACGTCTTAAAGCCAGATGAGTAGTTCTAGTGTGGAAAAGAGAGAGCTATACAAGTCGTCTAGCGCCATCTCATTCCTTCACTGGAACTATTCAGACATAATGGTAGGTCAACACTTCAACAGGTCTGTAGCAATCTTTACATAACTCGTAGTACAATCACCGAACGACAATTATGATTTAAACACATAGCTATTATTTTTTCGTGTGTTTATTAACACGATGAAAAGAGTAATTTGAGCTTCTATTTTTAGGGGTCCGTTTTTTAAATATAAATTTGTTTTGTCAGCACTTAGCTAGTACCTTTGTACCCGTGGGATTTGTAGAAAATTCCGGAGATATTCCATTATCTTGTTTACGTCTTAAAAGGATTCTCTATGACTATGTAGTATTTTAGGTTTCAAGGTCAAGGCTTTTGGTTGGTGATTGGTAGTCAATCACACAATAATTAACGTACTCCTCCACAATATTATTTTGTGATGCGCGATCCAAGACAGTTTAATTTATTTTCTGGGACCTCATTCAATGCCTGCGCGCTTTTCTGATGGTTGGGAGATCGGACGTGGGATTTTCAGGAGTTGCGTATGGGGCTGGTGATATTTTTTTTTCTAGAAACTGACCCACTTTCTTTTTCTACGAAGATTGAAATTCATATTATAAACAAACCTCCAGACACAGAACGAACGAACTTATCTAATATATAAAATTCTCGTGTCACAGTATTCGTTGCCATACTCCTCCGAAACGGCTTGACCGATTTTGATGAAATTTTTTGTGCTTATCCGGTATCTATGAGAATCGGCCAACATCTTTTTTTCATCCCCCTAAATGTAATTATTTATATGGCAAAACAACGTTTGCCGGGTCAGCTAGTAGGTTATATAAATTGTTCCGTGCTGGGATCGAACAGCAGTCAGCAGCAGTCAATCAGCTCAACTACTGCACCAACCGTGTGTGTGTCATACTTCAACTCAGTTAGATCAGTTAGTGACTTAATACTTTCCTTCATAGATGTGTTCATTTCAAAGTATCTGCCTCGTTTTAATGTTGTAACAGCTACGTGCGACGTGCGGGATAAATCAATCAATATGCAATCACAGTTTAAACGGATTTCACGGCCTTCGAGCAAAATCTCGCTTAATGAGAAACTAAGAATTTCTCGATACTTATTAGAAAGTATAAGGTAAATATCAAGGATCCAATATAGAGGCTATTTGTTTTTACGTGGTAAAATCATTAAATGAGTCCTATACCCAGGCCAGGGCAGGAGGGAGTGTCAGACTTGTACTGATTATAATCTACGGTGTTCTATCAATAGCCTTTTACGTTCCGGGGTCACGGTAAAGTTTTCTCATAAACTGATCAATACTGTTATGTTATGTCAATACTGTTCAATAAACTGATATTAAAGTAAAGTAGTTAGTGTTATTGTCAAGTTCCACTACCTAATTTAATTTGATTCTGTATAACCAAAGAATAAATAATATTAGTGGTATAGTTTTTATTGACCTACGGAACCGTCATCATAGAAACAATTTCTTTAAGTTAACCTTTGACATTGTATAATAACAGCAAGTGCAAAAGATCGTATAATATTGGGCAATGAATGATGAGGCTGTATGCTTGTAAATGTCTTGGCCATCCATCTCTCATCTGATAAATAACTGCGGGTGTCGTAACCGAAATAGTTGATGTACTATCACTTTTTTTTTTGAGTGTAATGGTTATCATATCATAGCGTGGGACTTTGTTATTTGAGGTATCTAGAAGTAACACACCTGAAAAAAAAATGCAAAATTATGTGACTTTGGCGTTTGGCTTGGCCAGCTGTTGCGAATGGCGAGTACTGGGTGAGTCGCCGTCTGATTATGGCGGGTCGACGGCGGTTATTTGCATAAGGAGCTGTCAGTAATCCCTAAGAAGGAAAAAAACCCTTTAGAGGGCCAAAACCCTCTAAGGGGGCAGATTGCCGGGATCGCGGGACTATCTTATCAGGTAACCGTGACTCTGAGTTGGAACGTAAAAGGCTATTGAAGTATCACCGGGGACCATGGAAAACAAGCTATTCAGCTTCAAAACGAGTTATTGCGATGGCCTAATTGGTAAGGCGTCTGGAGTACTTATCCAGAAGATGCAGGTTCGAGTATCGCTCATAGCTGAATTTTCCTTTACTCAAAAAGTCTGTAGTCAGTACACCACGAAAGTCCCTTTCTGGATGATTTTAGGAATTAACTATGAAAAAAAAGCTAAGTACCCATTACACATCATGGTACAACAACGACCTCTTAATTCCACTCTATTTTATTTTTTTAACTGTGGTCGTCTACCTTGACCTTACATAATAATAAAATATGTACCATTACATAACACCACCATTTTTCTAGAGCCGCGTACAGATATCGCGAGGCGTGCGACACGAATGGTTCGTCTCGCATGCCTCAACCTGAGGCATACGATGGTACATTTATACGTGCGTCCCGAACGAAACATGCTCAAGCTGAGCAAGCAAACCACCACGCACGGTGTTCGTCAGTCGTCGTTGACTTGCTGTGATATTTGACGCCACGCGTCTTCCCTTTTACATTTATTGTAATAATCAGAATGTTTAGAGTCCCACAACACTCTATTAATTTCATAAAGTTGAACCAGCTCACGTAGTGACTCGGTATTGGCCTCCATGATGCATGCGCGCAACGCAAACAACACCTGTCCGTCCACACGGAGCGCACGGCTCGCACTGAGGCGGCGTTCGCAACGATCGTATGGCGCGAATGCTCACTGTGAGCACACACGTCCACACAGCCCGAGGCATGCGAGACGAACCATTCGTGTCGCACGCCTCGCGATGTCTGTACGCGGCTTAAGAAGCGTAAGCGTGTTGATCCGTTGTAAAACTGTTACATGTAGATTGTTGTAGATAAAACTAAGTACTTGCCTTACCACGATAAAGGGCGACTTGCACCATGGCTAAACGCGATTAATGGTTTACATGTTCAAAGTATGGTCTAAAAATAAAGAAAATAATTAATATCTTAGTAAGTTTGAAAAGATGGATGGATGCTCATGCAAATTATCAATCTTACCTTGTTGCTATTTCACCAATTCCTTCGCACTTAGCGTTTCCAAACGTGTTTTGTAATGCGAACTGCGAAGGAGTGGAATTCTTTGACTGCGTCTGTGTTTCCGAACGCAAGCAACCCTATTCTCTTTCAAGTTAGAGTGAACAGGCTGCTTCTGGGTAAGGTAGCTCCATCGTCGACCTTGTCTCTGTTACCTCTGACTAGACTAAGGTAAGAGTAAACTTATCGTTAATTAAATAAAATGTTAACTTTTTCGAATAAAAAATACTCATGAATAGTTTATTTATAACCTGGATACTTTTCATTCCGCTATTTCTTCCCGTGGGTTAATTTTAGACGACTACACGAGGATTAAGCTGCTGACAACGGCTTTATACAGCTAAAAAAAACTCATATTTAAATAAGACTAAATGTGCATTCACACTCATCAGTCACCGTCACGTCACGTCACCGGCCCAGTCTAAAAAACAAAATGTTTCTATACTCCATATTATATTTTTGGTCCCACACGTGAGTCACCGGCCAGTCACCGGTCAGGTATATTTCCATAAAAGTTTCATTCGTTAACGTGACGGTGACGTGACGTGACTGATGTGTGTGGAAATGCAGCTTAAATCAATCCTTTATGATGCCAAAAAGGTACAATATCTCTATTTCTGTTACTCCATACAAGTTTCATTTGGTAACGTGACGGTGACGTGACGTGATGTTTGTGAATGCACCTTTAATCAGTGCTTTATGATGCCAAAAAAGTATAATATCTCTATTTCTGTTACTCGTTTGACAGTTACGAAGACAAAACAACGTTTAGCGTAATGAGTAGTGGTGCAATCAGCTGTAGATGAACGTTTTATTAATCAATGAATAATTCAAAATATTCACACAACCTTGCATGTCATTGTCATACACAGATTGTGTCAGTAATTATGAACAATTAATATTTTGTTCATATTTACGTTCTCTCACTATCTTTGCGTATTTCCCACGATAAAGATCAAGGTGGTTATTATAGTATGTTGTAGTAGCATTGATTACTTAATGGTTTAAATTGCTAAGTGTTGGTTACGTACTGTTTTTGCTTTTATTTTAGTCCATTGGTCTTTGATCGAATAAAGAAGTAACTACAGTTTGTAAGTTTGGTGATTTATTTCAATGAAGTAATCTCTGGAATACTGAACCGATTTAGAAAATTATGTCAGCTATAGAAAGCTTTATTTTCCTTAAGTTAAATAGCTTTAATGATGGGGCCCCCTCATAGAGGGCCAAGGGGTCGCGGGACTTATTTCCATTACCGTGACCCCGGAACATAAAGGGCTATTGAAGGACACCGTGGATTTTAGTCAGTGCAAGTGTGACAGTCCCTCCCGCCCTGCCAAGGGTGGGAGGACTCATTTGCTGATTTTACCACGCTGAAAAAAAAAAGTTAAATAGCTTTACCTCCTTTTAATTGCACATTTGCTAAGCTAAGTCGTAAACTTTACTTATTAATTTAAACTAAATATTCTAATGAACTATCGTTTCTTTGTTTGGTCAAAATCGTTCAAATTACCCCAAGTGTGGATCAAACTCCCGACCTTTCAACTGCCAGTCTCCTCAACCGTTGCGCTCTCGTCCCCTATTGTTATTCTCTACCAATTAAATAATTACTAAAGCGTAAACGATGATAAGCAATCTTCACCTCTTAATCATGCCATTGTTATGTTTAAAACAGTTACAAGTGATTCATTGAGTACTTACATAAAGCTTAGCATACATGAGAGCACAATTGGCACAGATAGGGCACCTGTACAGTCACGAGCAATAAAATGCATACACATCGCGTTTTAACAAAATTCAAACACGATTTTCTCGTAAAAAAACTAGTTTTTCTTTTGAAATCAGACCTTTTTTTGTAATAAAATGGCTTCCAAAATTAAGGGTTTACTAAAACCATAGATATAATAACTAAAACGCAAAAAAGAGAATATTGTTTTTGAATTCTGTTAAGTATAAAGGTGCGTATCATTGCTCGTGGGTCGTGACTGTACGTAGGTAGGTACCCAGGCACCTGTATAACTAATCGAAACAGTCATTGTGGATATCAATAGACAGGTAGTTACTTTTTCCTGCAAGTCACTCTTTCCTGTTAGTGCCAACTATGATGAGCACTATGGCTAATTCAGTAATCGGTTGTTGACACATAGTTCTTTTTTTAAAGTGACATATGTTAAAAAAACCGGTGACTGTTAACCGGAAGTCAGTGCCTAGTAACGCTTGAACTTAGATTCAAATAGCTTCAGACCATTCCGATCAAAAGTCTGTGGTTTTCCTATCAACTTCAATTTTTTTTTCATAGATCGTCAAAAAGTAGGACTATTTAATTTGATTTGAAGGGCACTAAATATTAGTAGTTGGCCCACTTTAGAGGGGCAAAGCCTGCTGGGGTCGCGGGACTATCAAATAACCGTGACTCTGGAACTATTCGAAGGGCTATTGAAGGACACCGTAGATTTTAGTCAGTACGATCTGATATCTATGTGGGTTGGAGCCTTGGAGCACATTTCATGATTTTGCCACGCTTAAAATAAGAGCACTAAATATTTGTATGACTTACAAGTATCTACATAGTTGCTCTTTGCATTGAGTTAAAATCTTTGTATACGCACCCTTTTTTTTTTTTTTTTTAGGTGGTAAAATCATCAAATGAGTCCTCCCGCCCTGGGTGGGGCGGAAGGGACTGTCAGACTCTTACTGACTAAAATCCACCCGTGTTCCTTCGGATGCCCTGTACGTTCCGGGGCCGCGGTAACCTAGGTTAAGAAAAAACCCGCGACCCCAGCAGGCATTTGGCGCGAAACACGACGCGCCACCAACCCGGGCTTGGTCCTCGGTCGTACGGCGAGCCACCCATTACTCACCGTCCGCAAGCCCACTCCGCCGCTCTGCCCTCTGCTGATCAGAGGGACACGCGTTGGAGCGTCCACACGACAGGCTATTCGCATACGGGCAAAGAGACTCCTTAGGCACACAGTGCCTAAAGAAGAGTTTTTGCCCGCATCCCGGGGTGCACCGGCCCGAAAAACTGGTCTTCCCCCCGGACGTATCCGAGAGGGAACTCCAGTCCACGGGCGCACGTGGAGGTTTCCTGCCTTAGCACCCCTGTATACGCACCCTTACGCACCAATAACGCAGGAGGAATTCCTAGTGTGGAGAAAATTGAAACTTAAAAAAAAAAAAAAAAAAACTTCTTTTATTAAAAAATAAAAGACAAGGGTTTCATAAAAAAATACTCCGCATAAAACACAAATAGGGCAAATAAATACATATCGGTATTCATTGTTCAGACCACGAGTAGGTAACTGATGAGTAGCTAATGCTCGGTTAGTGGAACGACACAATAAAATAGCTCCTAAGGGCTCTTGTGGGACTTACTAAGCACTAGTGCTCGACCGAAGATCGATTTCTGGTCGAAACCGAAGCCGAAGGATTAATAACTCTAAGAAATTTAGTTTAAGGTTGTTATTAGTTTAAGCTGTATGTGAATAATACAAGATATTAATTGTTCATTAGTATTTGTTGACTATAATGTCGACAACATATCGAGATTAATAAAGTTGTTTTGTAACTTGTCAAAATTAATAGGTAATCACTTCAAAACTCATGTCAACTGACTTAGATCGTTCTTAGACTTTAAGCCAAAGTGACTCTTAGTAAAACGGCCAATATTTCGGCCAGTTAAGGCCGAAGCCGAATGTTTACCCCAATTTTAGATCTCAGCCGGTTACCGAAGCCGAAGCAGAATGGACGGCCCGACACTAAAGAGTACAATAGTCTTCTAAAAGTCTGTCAATTAATTCCATAAATTAGTGCTTCTGTTTTCCAAAGACGTATTTATAGTTTCATAGGATTTTTTTTTATTCTTGTTCTCTGTTTGTGGTATATTGCGACCGTTGAAAATAAGCTATACCTAAATGCCATCATACAAAAAAAATACGCTTTTTCAAATGTACTCACTCCCATGACTATAATTTATTATACTTAATGATTTCTTTACCACTTATGCCAATCAGTTATTCTGAAATTCAAACTAGAATTGCTTTCATCAAATTAATGCATCAATTTGATTTTTTCCGCCTTGTCGCCTATTACCTTTTGATTGTCGATTATTGTCTTCTCCCTAGATCTTTAACACTTATTTTTTTAATCAAACATAATCATCAAATTCTATACACAAAAGTGGCAACCAATAATCAATTTTATTGTTATCATCAATTAAAAAAAAAATAGTTTTACAATTGCTTTCAAAGAGAAATGTGTTGTTTCATGTTTATTATTAGGTACTCAGTGGGTTAAACATATTATATCCATTTTCTGTTTACATAAAACGTTTACCTTAACGTTAATTGTCAAATAATTTGGCATTGTGTAAACAATTGGTGTTGCAATCAAAACAAATTGTTATTACTACGCCTAGTTCTGCGGGTATTAAACGTGTGTTTTTGTTTACTTTTGCCGGCACATAGGTGTGTAATCTAATGTTTTCTGTACATACACTACGCTGTAGGCCTGAGTATATTAATGGACAACATTGTATATCCCTGTTAGTTGGGTAGACAAGGGTGGATAAGATGATTAGGCAAAATGCATCCTCTGGGTAAGCTCGGTCCATCGTTGACTTTGTCTTTGACACCTCTGTCCTAGGCTAAAGTCAAGAGGAAACCCATCTTAACTATAAAATACTCTTAACTATAAATACTAAGCTGGTTAGTAGTTGTAAGCGGTAGTGCCAAGGATGATAGTTCAATTTCCAAGTCTTAAATATCCTCCTCCTCGCCTCGTATTCCTGATTACTGAGGGTCGTGATTCTTTGTCGTGAAGTCACTTTCAGCCTTCAATACTTCGCCATCTGCTTCTGTTCTTGGCATAGTAAAGCCTATCGTGAAGTTTCGTGGAAGAGCCAATTTGCTCCTACCATCAGCGAGCCTTGGATCACACAGATACTTGACATCAACCTTGCCAGTAACCGTCCATATTATAGGTTGCAACCATCTTTCCTCTCGATGAGACCGAAAAAGCTCAGGATTATCAAAGAATCTCGGACTTTTTGTCCAAATTTGGATTTAAAAATAAATAGAAACTGAATGAAAAGAAAATGTCGATTAAAAATATCCCCATTCTGAAATTACCAAAAATAACACAACAGCTTTTTGTGGGTCATTCGCCAGTTAGTTCCTTGTGATCTTCACATAATTTACATGGTTCTACTATAACTACCTTGGTCGGTATCGCTTACAGCTTACTCTTAACACTTACGTTTGACGAAAAATTTCGTTGTGCTTCCGACAACTTTGACTGAACGCTGCTACGTTGAAAATGGGCATGTTTGAAAATAAACACACTTCTTCTTTGTAATAGTACTCATCATGTGCTCACTTATCTATTCTTAACTTTAAAAAAAACCAAAGAGTAGTAAATGTCGTTTGGCGTAGTGGTCGAGCAACTGACTGCTGCGCTGCGTGTCCGCGGGTTCGATTTCTGTAAAGATCTGCAAGTAGAGTTTTTAGGAAGAACTTGCTCCTGTTTAAAAAAAATATGGCAATGCAATTTTTGTTGTTATAGTATTCATGCAACGTGCACATGAGGATGTAAAATGACTTGGTAGTCGTAATTTGAGATCACCAGAACATGAAGTTTTCACAGTATCTACAGGTGTTTCTATTTTTGTTATTATATTTTATGATATTCGTCCCATGGTTAAGGCTAATTAAATATTTCTACAAAACAAAAAAAAAAAAACATTAAAAAATATAAACAATATTGGCTCACGGGTATCGTGAACCGGGTCCAAGGTACCGGTTAATGCACCTTTATTACTTTCTTACTTTCTTTGAAGGTAGAGAAACTTTTAAAATATAATACCAACTTCACTAATTTCTCATAATTGGTAGAAGAATAGAATAATAATAATATTCCACAACTATCACACATCGCTATCTAGTCCCAAGCTAAGCAGAGCTTGTGTTATGGGTACTAGAAAACTGATAAACGTACTTATATATTTCTAAATACATACATATTACATATAAAGATAAATTACACCCAGACACAGAACAAATGATCATGCTTATCATACAAACATTTGTCCTGGATGGGAATCGAACCCACGACCCCGGCATAGCAGTAAGGGTCACTAACTACTAGACCAACAGGCTAGTCAAAGACTCAAAGTACTAGTAATATAGCTGCCTGTATCTCCTTTTGAAAGTACACGACATGAATAAAATCTGGTGCACCTACTCCAAAGTACTCTTACTCTCGCATTATGCGGAACATCGCTTACGTCTCGCTGCAGGCTCGTCTTGTGCATTAGGTGTATGCGCAAGTCGCATTAGGAAGGTAAGTATCTTGGAGGCAATCGCATTATTTGCATATGAAACCGGAATCGTGTAGTTACATAAAATTTTGTCTACTAAATGGTTATAACTGGAGCAGTAGTGGCCCAGTGTAAACGGCTCCTGACTTACGAGTAGTTGAACGTAATTTTGAACATAGCCAGGCGTATTACTTTGTGCATTTGAAATTCGAAAAGCAAAAACCCAATAACACTGTCTGTCCCTTGCCTTATATGCAGCGATAGCACTATTAGACACATAAGGAGCATGCACGATATAAGGAGCATGCACGATCTAAGGAGCAAAAACTATCCTGTCAACTCGCTGAGGTACTACGTAAGCGAGGGGGACGGGGTACTGCGTTGTGATTGGCTAACTCAAGGTCTGTTCTGTCTGAAGGTATGTTTACGGCTCATAGGAATGGTCGAAATAAGACGGATATAAGACTTTTTTGCCTAATGTGTTGACAGACATCGGTCGCCTGTTATTAGGAGTCTAGTAATATATCGTCGTTGATTAGACACAAGAAGCACACTAGCACTATTAAGGTAATTAGGTTTCTGGGTGTACTACTAGGTGCCTTTTTTCTCTCAAGATGTACTGATGTATCTCTGTTAATTAACCTGCTTCTAAGAATCTCACAGAGGTTTTTGACGTGCCTGTCGGCTATTGATTACTAATTTTGATAAGTACAGGCACAGGTACAGGCTTCAGTACCTAAACAGGTTTTCATTTGTAGTTCCTTTTATAAGAAGGAATTTAGTTACTTATTAATTAATATTAAACTGGAATGTACAAAATGATATCTATGTTCATTGTTGCTAGTAGCCTACCTATGATCGCAGGCATGCGAGCGGCGTGTAAAGGGCAACTCGCTGTCCGACCATGGACCATGCCCGGGTCGACGGCGCGTCGTGTTCCACACGCGCCTCAAAGAGCGTCAGCATAATGACGAGGCCCCCTCTCAGAAGGCTAAAACCTGCCGGGGTCGCGGGACTTATACCATCACCGTGACCCCGGAACATAAAGGGCTATTGAAGGACACCGTGGATTTTAGTCAGTACAAGTCTGACAGTCCTTCTCGCCCTGCCCGGGGTGGGAGGACTCATCTGATGATGTTACCACGTAAAAAAAAAAGCATACCTATGATGGATCATCTCTCAAACCTTCCCTGTTAATTTTCTATTAGCAATCTTTGACCTGCGTGCGTTTTGATAATCGTGTTCGTAAGGCGCTCGTCACGTTTTGTTGTTTCTGTTTAGCATTATTTATTCTCAGCAGATGATAAAGGTACGTTTCAGATAGTAAGATAATAGAAGGAGCAGCCATTGTTTTGCTTAAATACAAGAACCTGATTTGTAAGCTGATTTAATTTTGATTTAGATTTGCTTTCGATATATTGAAGGTTAAATGGCGGCAGAAATTTTATCTATATACAGATCCTTTAACCACTTCAATATTAAATAACTAGAAACATTAATGACAAATTATTGAGAAAAGCCTTGCGTACATAGCATAAGCTTAACCAGCATTTTATGTAGTTCAGAGGTGATGAAATAAATTACAGAAGGAAATGCTGGGTTCGAACCCAAAGCCTCAAACTCGTTAATTGGGTCGGTTATACCACGGGGCCGTCACTGCTCTTTTACAGCCTAAAAGGGTACAAAATAAACTTAAATAAAACCGTCCAAGAGTCCCACAAACTATTACAAACCATTTCTTCGTAACATTTACAACGGATATCTTCAGCGAAGATTTTCAAACGCTTTCAACTAGAAGTATTCCCACGTTTCTTGCGAGGAATGGAACGTTTCCTTGATTCTACTCGTGGTGGCTCGGACACGTACAAATTACAGGTAGAAGAGCTCCTTCTAAAAGGACTGCTTAAAAAATTGGAATCGTTGACGATTGATCGCGTGAACATCGTATTTTTATTGATATTTACTGACATCCATTCATGGAAAGGTTTGAACACCTGCTGTCTGTTTCGTTTAGGTACACCTTCTCAAATTGATATATGATACTCGTAGCTAGGTGAGATCACAATTTTACGTAGGTAGTAGGTACTTACGGAAAATTGAGATCGGTAAATAAATTATCACGAAATTTTCAAGAATAGCTCCATATTTTTCGTGGAAAAATAACGAACACTTCATACTTTTTTACATTAGACTTCACATTACATTCTTGACGGAATAATTACCAAATAATGGTAAAATCATAATATGAGTCCTCACACTCCCACCCAGGGTAGCCGCCATATTGAGTAGCTTAGAGGACACAAAAATTTAGAAACAGACGCAAAATAGATTCGTAGATTGGAATAGAGAAAGTACATATAATGATTGTAGAATGAGTACATAAAATGTAATGCATTCAATTCGACTGAAGCTACAAAACAATCTGTGTTATCAGTTCGAAGTAGCAAT
Organism: Agrotis ipsilon; assembly: GCA_028554685.1. Lineage (NCBI taxonomy): Eukaryota > Metazoa > Arthropoda > Insecta > Lepidoptera > Noctuidae > Agrotis > Agrotis ipsilon. The sequence goes on along the minus strand of CM052969.1, from coordinate 13,389,569 downwards.
ATAGCAATTACTCTCTCCGCTAGACTAGACACCATCAAAGTCCCAATCAAATTCTAGCCTCAGGCTTCTCATTCACCATCCTAGCACCATACAAACACCATATACAAACACCTAATTACCTTCGTCATTAGTTTGTATGCAGTTACTGCATAATTAGCAGCACAGATCTCAACTCAGGGAGCTGGTATCACTCATTTCCGACATTTGATTTGCAGCTAACGGCCTGATAAGCTTATGATGGCTCTACCTCCTGCTTTGGGTCGTAATCTAGAGAGTTGTATCTTTAGTGTGATGGAATTTGATGGGTTATTAAGGTATCGTGTGTCTGTTACTTGAAAATCTTCTTTCTTCTTATTTATAAAAGTCAATTGCTGTTCGTTAGTCTCGCTAAAACTCGAGAACGGCTGGTCCGATTCGGCTGATTTTGGTTTTGAATTATTTTGGGAAGTCCAGGAAAGGTTTAAAAAGTAAGTTAATTGATTCTGTGGCGATACGAAGTTTGCTGCCAGCTAGTAACTTATATTTGGATTAAAAGAAATGCTTCATCTCATTGGTAACGGTGTTGTGTTGAGCTTACGTTTCAAGATGTGACCTAATTTCGACTTCGATCAACATAAAAATGTACAACCCTGGAACAAAAGCGTTCCTCACGGAATGGGAACATTAAGAACACACGTTAACGTTTAATCCGGGGTAATTCTGGGTTCCATTTTCAGATCTAAGCCGGCTATGTTCAAGATATCTGAACGTGCAAACTCTGAAATAGGTCTCACACATGGCGTTAATGTATCCGCTCATGGTATAAGATATACGATATGGAAAGTAAAAGTATCATCTTCACAGATGTTCATAAGACGACCACGGGTCATAAACCGCTATAAAATGGCGCGGTCCACACTGGCGGATATTGCGTCTCGTATTGTTCTCCGCGGTTATTAATCAGACAACTGTCGCTGTTTTGTTTGTGTTCCTTACAACGTCACGCTTCGCTTCAGAGAAGGTGAAACTTGCGTTTAGTGTGTTCACATAAAAGGCGAACATTTTTTACGTATTGTATTAGAAGATTTATTTGTTTTTCTTGTTTCTTTTATTTCCTTTATGGGGATGAATGCGAAAACGTGATGGAATTCTTTGACCAGAATATTATTTGGGAACGCGATTGTGGAACTCATTTCAAGTGATTTTGTAGAAATATTTTGACTCGAACACAACCACGATGTAACTGCAAAAACCTATTGTATTTTACACGACGACCTGTGTATAAAATACGCTCTAGGAAACGGAGCTTCGGTTTTCATAAGCATGTACTAATTAACCCTTCGCTTTGAGCTCATTAGCAGGGAACACTACCTTCCTTCATTAACATCTCCAGGAATAAACGACAATGCTTTTAAAACGTCGGCCCTTTATTTATTAAAATGCTTTCTAATGATGTGGACAAGCATGTTGTAATTGGTCAGGGAACGTTTGAAAAGCAATTAATACTTCATTTTCATTTTTAAAATGGATAGTTACTTTCTTGATTGTTTTGTTAAGAAATAACTTTTCTTCAAATGGTAATTAGTATTTTAATTTCTGGAATTTCTTTGTTGTGATTTAAGAATGGCAGAGTTTATGTTCTTTAACTTGAAGTTAATCTAAAGGTTTTGTAATCAATCATTGCTATAAGTTTTCTCAATTATTTCTTTCGGAAAAGTCTTAGCGTAAAGTGATTACTAAATTACTTGTAAGTTGTAAACTTTCCAAGGTAGATTGACTGCCAGTAACTTACTTATGACAGTTCTAAATCCATATCAACATTATTATTATTACTTATAAATAAGTGAAGTTTTGAAGTTTGTATGTAATTTGCAATCTATCACAAAACTGATCTGATGTCGATAATTATTGAATACTAGCGGCCCGTCCCGGCTTCGCACGGGTGGAGAACCCGGTCTAAAACCCGGTCCCGATGGTTACAAACACAACAAAAAAATAATTATCCGAATCGGTCAAGCCGTTTTCATGTTATGTCGTGACAACGGAAAAACGGGTTTCATTTTTATATATAAAGATTATGCGCGTTGTGTTCCACGCATGTCTCCAAGAGAGTCAGCACAATGACTTTAGACGGCCAAAGCCTGACGGGGTCGCGGGACTACCGAATTACCATGACCCTGGAACGTAAAGGGCTATTGAAGAACACCGTGGATTTTAGTCAGTACAATTCTGACTGTCCTTCCTACCTACCTGCCCTGGGTGGGAGGACTCATTTGATGATTTTTATACGCTTATCAAATTGTTAAAGCTATATTTAAAAAAGTTTCCCTTAGAAGTATTTAATCCTAACGAGCTAAGCCACGATAAATGTTGATTACGAATATACTCCAAACATTTCCTAATTCCCATAGATCACTAAAATACAAGACTGAATTTTGCAATTTTGTTTTTACCCCTAGTTTTATGACAGTTTTTCCGCATACCTTCGCCACAGAAAAGGCAAATTCATTATATTTTTTACCTTTTACCTTCCCGTAGCAAAGCGAAATTGAAATGTAGTTCATTTCAGCTTTTTTCTTGCTTTTGCGAGTACCTCCATTAAACGAGTGTCCGTTTATTCATAAACTGGATGCGTTATGACTACATAAATAATTTTATCATTAATAACAGTAATCACACTCGTTATATTGCAGACCGAGATGAGTAGAAATGCTTAAAAATAATTATATAATCTAATATTCCACAACTATCACACAACGCCATCTAGTCCCAAGCTAATTAGAGCTTGTGTTATGGGTATTAGACAACTGATAAACATACTTATATGTTTCTAAATACATACATATTATAGATAAATTACACCCAGACACAGAACAAATGATCGTGTTCAAAACACAAACATTTATCCTGGGTGGGAATCGAACCCACGACCCCCGGCAGTCAGTAGTCACCAACCACTAGACTAACAGGCGTGTCTCATGTTTTAATTGTCTTTCTAATTATGTATTAGAAGAGTTTTCAGTCTCAGTATCAATTTCCCAGAATACTTACAAGATTAGTGGATATTCTTAAATTGTTAAGAGGCGTTCAACTAGAAAAGCAAAGCATAAGAGGAATAAAGTAAAGGAATTTATGTTTCTAGGTAATCCTTACAAACAAAACAGAGATTCCTTGAAAAGCTTACGAATCAACAAACAACGCACTTTATTAAGCCAACACAATGACATTCAAAATACAAAACCCTGGACGAAGTCAATAATTAATTCGACTATCTCAACAATCTTAATCTCATAAATAAATTAACTTGGAGCTAAAATGTCAACGGAGTATTGTTTAGATTACTTGAACCTTGGACAACTGAACCCGACCCTTTACGCCTCAAGGACTCTATACAACATGCCCTGGAGGACCTATCTTTATTGAAAGATCCCTTCGTCAAGACCGAGTGAATAACCTACCTACCTAGTTTTCAAATCGTAAATTTGTGCGGTCATTTATCCCGGTTCAACCACAAGTAATGTCCATTGAAAACGGCCAGTTCCTTCTCAACTCGACTGCTAGCAGCCCCTTTTTAACGGGCCTTCACGATATTGGAAAATATATATCTGCTCGTTTGTTTGTCGGCGGAGTTATTAGGCTGTTTTAGAAGTACGTCTTTATAGAATGTTCGAGTTCGAGATTTTTAAGCTTTGTCTAGGAAAATATAGCTAAAACCCGTTGCTTAACTTTCCTGATTAAGGAACTAAACAAAAGCTACCTAACTATTAGTATTCGGATATTCATAGACCTGCTTTTGTTTATAGTTAGGTATTTTGAAAGCAGTTTTAGTTTAAACTTTGTTCATACAACATCTTTGATTATGTCGTGGAAAATCTTAAAAGGCTTTATGGATAATTTTGGTTAATTCTCTACAAAAAAAAGATAAATATAATGTTTAACCTGCTACAAAATGAATACAAAGGATGATTTTTATCTCGGGAGTACAATGCGCTGGAACAATTAATTCACGAAGGCAAACCGCGGTTATAAGTTAGTTTGACATTAACTGAATATCCATTTAGATATCAATCTATCATGTTAATCACGTCAGCTACACATGAGATCACACTTTGAGCACTACCCGAAGCCATCAGAGGCACTACGACTAATATCTTCTAAGACATCATCTAATATCATAAATGTTAAAGTTTTGATAGATGTTTGTTACTCAATCTTGACAAAAGGACTAGATCTGGCGGAAATTAAGCACATGTATAGATCTAGTGGTGGCCCAGTGGTATCGGCCCCGACTTACGAGTGGTCGTGGGTTCGAACCCCGTTAGGCTCATGACTTTGTGTAAATTTATTTCATCACCACTGCTCTCAAAACGGTGAAGGAAAACATCGTGAGGAAACCGGCATGTTCTAGAAACGAAAATTCAAAGATATGCGACATCTACCAATCCGCACTGGGCATAATGGACTTTTTTTTCTCTCGTTTGTACAATCCTGTAGTATGGCATTACCAACCTCCACGCAGGCGAAACTGCTGGCATGAACTAATATAACAATATCATTGCTCCTATCTCCAGAATATCTTTAATCTTTGTTTACAGTTTTCTTTCCTACCGTTATTGCTTGCTCCTGCGTCCCCAATGATTCCAGAACACATCATCGGGAGTTATTATGTGCAAATATTGGGCAAAAGAATTCCAATTACAGGCGAGCCGAGCTCCAAGCGACCATTGTAATAATTTCGCATGTTCGAATTTTATATACAGACACGGATGGAGTATTTTTTTATATTTTTTCTGAGCAACGAAGCTTACACGTCCGATACGATGAAATTGTATGACTTTTCATACAATTTCACTTTGTTGGATTTTTTTATGATGCAGTCAATCGTGCATGTATAGTTTGTGAAATATAAAGTTACATACGTGATTCTGACAAGCATTTATAAAAAACAAGCGAAATTGGGGCCTAGGTTTTATAACGAAAATTATACATAGCAATTTGGTTGTAACAACGAGGAATAAAATTCGATGAGCATGCGTGTCGGGTTCGACTCTCGCATAAAACAATTATTTGTATATATAAGTACTTCTTCCGGTTTTCGGTGTTTCTGCTTGTGTGTTTAAATTTTATTTGTAAACGTACCTATGCTACAAGAGAAAATGTTAGTATTGAGAAAAGAAAAAAAAAGCTTATTGGCTAGACGAGGTGAACATTACGTTGCTTAATTTTCTTTTCAAAACAGAGTAAGGCCAAACAATTTCACATTGAAAATAAGAGAAAGTCTGTTTGGCTACACCAGCTAATCTGCAACATAGTATCGTGTATCGAAACACATAGCACACCTCTTTACATGAGATTGCGTGCCTACATTACACATCACAATAGTGAGGTTTTCTCTGTGCGAGTGTGCGCTCGCTCTGCAATTTAGCAAATCGTCCGACCTTATGTTTTTCACGAATCGTTGGCAAAGATAAAAGGAGCAACCGCTGAACCGTAGACGCTTATGCAAAGTGTAGAAATCTCGTTTTCAACGGCATACAATGCAACTCCCGAAAGAAAGACTACAGACGCCGAGGGATTAGCGCGAACCCCTTTTTAGATAATTAAAATTTCTATTTGCGGATCACAAAGTTAGATTTAATTCAGCTAACTTTAGATTTATTAGAATGGCCTGCCAGATTAGTTTGTAGTTTAGTAATAAATTTAAATCCTATCTGTTTGTGTTCCAGGTATCTTTTTAATGAATGGTGTGTGTATTTTGTATTAATTTGAATATTTAGCCGGGTTTAGTTCGTTTAGTTTGTATAATTTAAAACGGGCGTTGCGGTTAGCTCTGACATATTAATGAACCTATTTTGTATACAATTGGTACCATTTTAATTAATACTAATCCGTGAACGTGGATATTAGCCAAATTAATGAATGATGTAGGCACAATTAATATGGTAACAATATAATGTTTTACTTAATTGTTAGGGCGCATATACAACGTTTTGAATTGTTATTTTGACAAATAATTAACTGATTGAACTGTTATTTTGAAAGATATTATGATGTATAAATTATTTGAGAACTATATTTGAATGATACTCTATAAATTGATAAAATATATTTATTTGTTTTACTATTTATGTACACATAATAATTATGCAACACAGGATAACTATTAACATAGAGCTGAGTGAAAGGGGTACTGCTTATAATTTCTAAAGACTTTTTGCCAGCAGACCCACTAACACAGAAATGAAGATGAATGAATAATATAGTATGTGAAAGGAGGAATAAAACACATAAATAAGTGGGAGCCGAACCTATAAAATACGAATACATAATGTTAAATAAATATTGATACTAATATACTTGGATCATCAGACATCAAAGGGTCAGACGCTGGTTGCAATATTTTTGATATGTCACATCTTTTTATTTTGTCAGAGCAGGGTGTTAGAGTTAGTCGGACTCTTGCTAGGTTTGTCTTTAGATGGATGAGCAAGATTAAGCAACGCTTATCTAGGCCTATGTTTAGATGAGTCACCAAAGTTAGGCAACTCTTGAAGAGGTCTGTCTGTGTATAAGTCTATGGATTCAAAGCCAAAGTCAACATCGTATTCGATGTCGTGTTGCTTATCACCAAAGTGAGATGTCACGTTACACATCATATTATGCGGCTAAGGTAAGGCCCGCTCTTTTTAAATCACTCTGGCGCAAAAAGGGTTGTTATTAACTATGGTTTTTCATAACCACACTTATGCCTATCATCGCAATTATGTCACCTTTGGATATCCTGTCGAAAACCTCTGGTCTGTCAATTAAGGTAGATATTAAACTCGTATACATGTTTTAATTCATTATAATTATTTTATTTATTTATTGTAATTCCGCTAAATTGGTTATTTAATAACTGCTTTACAAAATTAAATGAAATACACGTCATGCTATATTACATATTATTTTAACCACAACGCTCGGCACATAATTATATCAGAACTTACTGAACCGAACCAATTAATGAAATTAATTAATTCTCATGTTTTAAACAAAATTTTCGATGTAATCGATGCTACTGACGGTTCAATTAAAGATGACTGACGTTTGATAGAACAGAAAAAAAGAGTATTTATCTACTTTCCCGTTTGAAAGTTTAATAACCAACATTTTCAATTTTGGTACTTATTTTTTGATACCCGGATAGAGGCCTTATCACAAGATTTCAGTATTTTATCATATTTACAGCGTACTTGAAGTATTTACTGCGTTTATTGTATGGAAAATGGAATAGCGCCTCTAGTGTGCGAAGAAGGAACTAATGTTTTCCTTGAAATTAATGTCAAAGTTCCAGTTTACTTTACGTCACAAAAACTGTAAATTCATGATAAGGCCTAAGAACTAAGTAGGTATCTTTATTGCAAATTATTGAAAGATTTACCAATCACAATTATTTTAACAGATTTTTTTATATATTTATGGAATTATTCCCCTGAATCCATAATTATTATAACGAACAGTTTGGGTCATGAACAATTTTATCTACGGAATTATTTCTATGCAATTTGATTTTTTGTTTGCCCAAAAATAGCACGACTCTCAAGCAATCGAAGGTTGGAAACATTTTTTCTAAATAAAACATCGCATCACGAAATATTTCTAAATTTTGTAATTTTGTCTGTCATGTGTTTCCGTTGACAACATATTTAGTTTCTACACTTTCTACAGTGGCCTATTATGTACGATTGTTAGTGTGCATCAACGAAATAAAACACTGTATTTGTTACAAAACTACCCATTTGTCCACAATCACAAAGCTTGGCAAACGGATCGGTTAATCAACATATAGCAGACAGTAAATTACCCTGTTCTAGCCAATATCTTGTATGCTATTTGGATGGTTGCCCAATCTTTTAATTTTATACATCGATAACCCAGAATATTTCTATGTAAGGGGGTCATAAGCCAGAAGTATTTAATCTTTCACTAACAAAGCGGCCCCTATACACTATACTGAATACACATTCAATTCCCTGCTTCCTGGTTTTTATCCATCGCATTAAAGATCTCCATTCATGGTCCGACTCTCATCTGACAAGCTTGTAAACTAATACTTATATTTAAATGTAATTTGATCGTTAGACTAATAACAGTATTACATTCTTATATAAAATTACATACAAGTTTAATTCACTTCTTTATGAACGATCTCATTTTATTCATCATCTAAATTGGTATTGTTAAAGCTTAAGTTGATTGGTTTTGGTGAATTAATTTTCGAAAAGTTGTCTTGTATTATTTTCTCACGATGTCAAATATGCATGCCTATCTTAGATAAACGAAAGCATGTAATCAGACCATAAAATTGCAAAGTCAAATAACAACTTATTCTAAATCAACTTCAGGCTTTCAATTAACAAACGCCTTTGAACATTTGCGTAATTTAGGTTCAGAATAATTGTATTTCCAGACTTTCTTAACTTTTAAATGTTTAATTATGTTATGTAAATCGATGAATTGTTTTATTTGCAGCCGGTGGGAATATATCGTGGAAAGTACGAGTGGGCTAATGAGAACAGTCCTGTCGGGGGTGACTGCTCGCTGTGGGTGCGCGCTGCGACACTGCAGTTGGACGACGGGCAGTGGCAGTGCCAAGTTACCGCCAGCACCTACGATGTGCAGGTAATAATACAGAACAATATCAACGAGAACAGTCCTCTGGGCAAAGTCTGCTTGCTGAGAGTCTTTTGGTGTCGTAATCATGTCGAAGAAATAAATATAGCAAAGAGAAACTTAACACATTACGACGTACGAGACGGTTATAGTTCTCAATATTCTTGGTGGTAACAGTTGTTACAGTAGCTTGCCAAATACTTAAGTATTAATACACGAAGCAATTCTGAAGAAAAGAATATGTGGAATAAACCATTCGCTATCAGCAGAGTTTGATATTTGTTTCAGCATCAGAAGTTTAGCTCCAAGTATCAGAAAACTTACTTCCAAAATTTCTCCCCAGGATGCTCTGTCAAGTCCACCAGCAGCGTTAGCAGTGCGGGTTCCACCACAATCTCCCCGGATTCTGTTCAACGGCTCCCATGTGATGCCAGGACAGAACATCACTGTGCCAGCAGGCAACAGAGCTACCGTCGTCTGCGAGGCCAGATACGGCAACCCTCCGGCGTATATCGAGTGGTATTTGGGTAAGCATCTTTAAAATTTTAGAGGATCTTTCTAGAGCGTGGTGTGCAAGGCAATGCGGATATAGCGACCTATTTAGCTATGACTTTGACGTCGTTAGTAGTGTCTACCGGTTCAAGTAGTATGGGTTGATTAATTGCCTGGAAAGGAATCGGTTTCTTCCAGGCAAGCGTACTCCGCCATAGGACGCATTTTCGCTTCACTTGAGGCAAGTCAGGACCAAACGTAAAGCTAAACACACATATTACGACTAAATAGAAACGTCAAATTGTGAATTGCACGTAACACAATGTATATTCCGAATATTCTGACTTGAAATTATAATGAAGCCGTTCTGTGGAATTAACATTTAATATGTAGAATCATTCCGCGTTATCAAAAGCATAACTAAACGATGCTTTTAAGCCAATGCTCTTGATTTTGATTCCGTTATGCAAGGAATACTCCTTAACTCAATTTAAACCTCAATATCCGACAAAAGGAAGCCTCAGAGACAAGGACCGACGGACCTAAGCAAACAAGTATATATGAAAATCAGGACGCTAACTAACCTTTCCCTATGTTTAACCGTTCCTAATCAATTCGCCGTTAAACATACCACACTATTAACCCGATAAGTTCATATAAAATTCTAAATGCCATGTCGTGTGTTTGAACTGGCTCGATGGCGCCACGACCTACAAAGCGCCATGCATTTTGGACGAAGCTTCACTGTCATTGAGTGACGGATACAGTGCATTGGTCTTGTTCCTATCCACATTATAAATGGGCTTCGTTGTGAGGCCTATGATTAGCGTCGGGTTGTTTATTTAGTTATTAGGTGGGTACTTATGGCTGTCATTAGTGGAGGTTAGATAACAAGATGGTGTTGTATATGGGTAGAAGAGAAGGGGTTTACTGTCAAAGAAGTTCTAAATTAGTAGCTCATGTGCAACAGAATGCTGAACCGTCCGACGCCCTAGGCGTCTCCTGCCTTGGATCGCGGGACACACGTATATCGCGGCTCCGGTACATAAAGGGCCACTGAAGAACTCCGTGGATTTTAGTCATTACGAGCCTGACAGCCCCTCCCGCTCTGCCCTGGGTGGGAGGACTCATTTGATGATTTTACTACGATAAAAATGGCGTCTCCTGCCTTGCCGCGGCTGGGTCTTGGGGTGGAAATATCCAATCCCTCACACATTCCGCCTCCTCCTTCGCTAGCATTAACAGCTTCGCAGAAGGAGGTGGCTGCTTTCGATTACCTCTTGCCCCACAGCAACCGGTGCATGGTGCTTGAGGAAAAATATGATACTGGCTCGATGGTCCCCTGACTTACAAAACGCCATGCTTTCATAGGAAGCTTGACTGTCAGTAAGTTTCAGATAAGTACAGTGCATCGGTCTTGTTCCTATCGACACAATAATGGGGTTCGTTGTGATGATTGATGATTTTAGCGTTCGAGTATTTATTTAGTTAGAAGGTGGATGCTTATGGCTGTCATTAAAGATGGTAGGGTAATAAGATAGGGCGTGGTTAAATTATATGAGTACAAGGGGTTGACTGTCAAATAAATGATTTTTCAGTGATGAGCATATTGTGTATGTGAATGACACAGAATACGGAGTCGCCTCGCTAGCAGTGTTTGTAGATGGTAGTAGTAATAAAATTGGTGGCTCTAATCGGGGAATTACACGATTTAGCTGTCCGGCTTGGCCGTGGGGCTAAAATCGACCGTCTGAATGGTCATTTGCCGACCAGTTTAAATCCCCCATTATAGAGCATTGGGCGCACTAGTTCTGTCAGTTCAGTTAGTCATAAAACCAGCTACCAAATAAACCAAATAAATTATTTCTTTAATAGTAAACGGTGACCCTGGAACGTATAGGCCTGTTGAAGGACACCGTGGATTTTAGTCAGTACGAGTTTGTCAGTCCCTCCCGCCTTGCTCTGGGAGGACTTATTTGATGACTTTACCACGTTTAAAAAAAGTAGTAAACGGTAGGTAATGCTGAATAAGTGACAACATCAATTCCATATCTCTTGGTGCGTAAATGAATTAGGCGATGTTGATGAAAATAAGAATATTAGAGCCTATTTCAAAAAACATAAGTTCCTATTTTTCCTCATCAATTTTGCGTTTGTAGAATCATGTCACAATATAGTATTTAGGCGTCTCCCTGCTTCAGAATAGAAATAAAAAATATTAAATTCTAAGTAAATATTATCGTAGAACTCCATTCAACCATTAATAACTTCCAGTACACGTGTCAGAATTACTGGTTTGTGTAACTTTACGATTCATTAATTGTATGTTTCTGACGATAGCGTGCGCTATGATTGTTTGTTTGTCTGTCTGTCTGGGTATTTGTTGATACTGTTTCAATATTTACTTTGACATGTTTTTCCTTTTTTATTGAAATCATATTGGAAGTAATATTATGAGGTTTTTGTGGATATTTTGTTTGTATAACCATTTGGCTGCATAAAGCTTTTACTAATTAGATAAACAAATTACCGTCCGTTGCGTCACGCAGTCAGTTAGACATCAATGGGTAAATAATGTAACCAGTAAAATAAAGTAACATAACATCACGTTGGTAATCGAAGGGCTAGGCAGTGCTAGTTGTATCTAATAGTGCTCTAAAATAAGGTTAGGAGCACTATTAGACTATACTGATGAAGTTCAGTCATGTTAAAGTCCCACGTATATAAAACCTATGGAGAGGTATTATCCCCCTTAGAGGGCCAAAACCTGCCGCAGTCGAAGGACTGTCTTATAAGGTAACTGTGGGCCCGGAACGTGAAGGGTTATTGAAAGACAATGTGGATTTTAGTCAGTACAACTCTGATATTCTCTCCCTTCCTACGCTGGGTGGAGGGTTCATAATATGATAATTTTACCACGTAAAAAAAATAGGCATAAACCGAACACAAAAGAAGACTTCGGGGCTGTTACTGAGGAATTCCTTGTAGATAGGGTCCCAGTAACACTTTAGCGTGACATGTGAATCAATCCAGGACCTCTAGGTCAGCAGTTACGCTTAGTGCTTAACAAACTAGTCTAGTAACTGAAGTGTATAGAAAAAAGCTGGTTGGTTTATTTGTTCGACAAAAACGTATACTAAAGTATAAAAATCCGCAATGATAAATTCCTTTTACAATCCACATAAAAGTACTCAAAAGGACCCATTATTAAATCGACAATGTAATTAAAATTTTATTTCTATAGAAATAATTGGCCATTGTTCAATGGCGAAGGGAAAAGTTTTTAAAAGAGAGTTGGTGCAAAAACGTTTGGGAAATTGTAAAAAAATTGTAAAGGACCAATGAAAAGATTCGTGTACTCAGTACAGACCATTGATCATTGCTACCTTATAGCAATACGGCACCCGATGTATAAGGTATTGGTGGTGGTAATTTGGTACACTTAAAATTAGAATAGAGTTAAGTAAATTACATTATTTTTTGGTGATAAAATCAAGCGGAAAGGAATGTCAGACGAGACGGTTACTGACTAAAAGTAAATTCTATTCTTTCATTATCAGTTTACGTTTCAGGGCCACGGTTTACTTTACAGAAGGTCCCGCGACCCAAGTTTAACATCCATGGATCACTCATGGATAGCCTTTTGCCATCAGTGAGGCATTAAAATTGAGTTCTGAGCATAATAATATATTATAGTGAGAAATTTCTGGTTTCAAAACTCAAATCCTTTCCAATTTTCCGGATTTAAGAATACAATACAAAAAAGCAACCTTTTACTTTTTATGTCCCCAAACCATACATCCTACTATAATATTATAAACGTGAAAGTTTGTATGTATGGATGTATGGATGTTTGTTACTCTTTCACGCAAAAACTACTGAACGGATTTGGCTGAATTTTTTTACACAGATAGTTTATAACCTGGATTAACACATAGGATAGTTTTTATCCCGATTTTATGTTCCCGTGGGATAATTTTCGAGTTGTAGCGGGTGAAACCGCTGGCAGCAGCTAGTTTAAAATAATAATCGAATACATTACGTAATTTTCCATTACACTTATGTAGTAGGTAACGATTTGGAATCGTTCCTCCGATTGCTTTTCCAAAGAGACCAAAACATCGGAAGAGTTACAAGGGATAGAGACATGGGAATATAGGCTTTGCTCAGAAAAGAGACTGGACAGGATAAAAAAAACCTTTTCATCCCCCCATCTCGGAAAGGGTACTTTTGCTTTTCGATATCTGACCGTAAAAGCCGTTTTTATCCTCAAGTGAGTAAAAGCCGTTTTTATCCTCTAGTGAATAAAGTAAATTTGAATTTAGAACATCGTATGAACAAAAGAGTAGCAGCAGTAATGGCGGCCGATGACCGCAACAGCTGATCGTTTGCTGTGGTGCCCACTTGACGTTCGAAGGTTGTCGAGGAAACAAATTATATTTTAAAATTTGATGTGGTAACATCAAATTTTAAAAATAGTATTTGTTCCCTCGCCTTAGGTGGGAAAGCAGAGTACGCTCCTCGGGTGTAAGGCTGCGTTGCCTTGGGCTAACTTGAATCCCTCGCTTCACTAAGGATTTTTAACTTTATTCCCTCGTTTCTTTCGGGTATTAACACTGAACCTCCTCGCTGCGCTACGGACGGAGGTTCACCCCCAGAATCCTTAGTATCGCTTCGGAATTCAATACGCCTCCCTTGGAGCGTAATCTACAACTATTTTGTTAAAATCACAGACCCGGAACATTCTTGGCTCAGTACTTTGTTTTACCTTTTTTTATTTGCTTTGTGCAGTTTTCCTTTCACGTCTTATTTTTATTTTATGACAAACCAAGATAAAAATAAGTAACTTAATAATACTTAGGTCTTAGGTAGTAGTTTTCAACTACTACCTAAGTATTATTTGTTTTAATTTAAAAAATATTCTGTTCTATAATAATGTCTTAGTTAAAACCTAAACTGAAATAAAAGCCTATCTTGTGTTTGTACAATGTACATCTGTTTTTATTTGTTTTTGCATTTAGTCATTTCCTCGCTGAGGTGGGATGAAAAGTTACGTGTTGCACTCGAGTGCAAAGATTTTTCACCTTGTGCTCTTTTGATTCCCTCGCTATCGCTCATGATTCTAATTTTGAATCACTCGTTGCACTCGTGATTCAATTTTAGAATCATTCGCTTGCTCGGTCATCAAAATTGAGCACGCGGTTTAAAATCAACTTTGCACTCTTGTATAACAAATAACTATTGCCTTCGCCGACGCGACATCGAACAATGTTTTTTTCCAACTACCTTTCTTTCTTTCTTTTTAAAAACGTTGCCCCACACTAGGAAACTGAGTGCGTTTACAAACATAGAAACTCACATACACAAACACCCAGACTCGGAACAACTATTTGCAGATCATACAAATATTTGTTCCGTGCGGGGATCGAATCCACGACACACTACGCAGCAGTCGATCGCTCTGCCATTGCGCCTTACGTGTCCATTTATTATAATATCCACTTGTTATTTGTTTTCAGAAAAAGAGCGTCTAACAGCATGGTCGCAGACGAATGCCTCCGAAGTGGAAAGACCTCGAGTTTGGGCGGCGCGGTCAGTCCTCGAACTTGGGGCCACCAGGTCCGCTCATGGAAGACAGTTGGCTTGCAGGGCTCATCATCCGTCTTACCCATCACCGTACTACAGGGACTCATATACCATGCTTGATGTTACTTGTAAGTATTCTATTTATTATGCTGGTAAATTAAGAAGGAAGGTTTGCTAACGCCATGTTGTGACGTCATGCACGCTTTTATAACACTTGGACGCTGTCAAATGAACAAGTATCATATGAAATAGCTCTAACAGGCACAAAAAAATTAATTTGCACGAAGTATTTTATTACTAAACGTTATTTTTAACTGATGATTGCCAGATGCAGAACTCTGATATTATTATCATCCTTTAAACTCGATCTGCCTAAAACACACTTGATCTCCTTGGTCTTATCTATCCTATCAACAAAAAAGATGTTGAAACCGGGATGATTTTCGTAAACTCAAAGGTTTATTTTGTGGTGCCATTTTGTTTCGTTTTCTTGTAAGTGATGAAACGGGATTTAGCCAATAGGAATATGACAATAACTCTGTTAGTCTGGTCGACCATAATCTGGGTCAGAAAACATATTGTCGTGTAAGATTACCGACCCCGCGCAGGCAAAGCCGCATGTTGGGGTTGGCCTCTACTAGTATTTTGAGGGTTAATAATTCCATATCGAGCACCATTTTCATAAGAGCAGTGCTGAGATAGTGGTTACGGTCTCTACTTACGAGTCGTTGGTCGTGGATTCGAACTGAGGCAGACGCATTTCACCACCGCTCTCAAAACGGCCATCTCGTAAGGAAATCAGCAAGTCTTAGAACCAATAAATCGAATAGATACATGTTCCACAATGCGGGAAGAGTGCAAGTTGGTTGATAACATTCACCAAGTTAGTTTTATTTTTAAGTCCACTAACACTCATAGCGGGTCTGTGTCATAGCAATGGGAATATTATAGGCTGCTGATTATTCTATAAACTTTTGAAACTCAGTCACTTCATTTACCTGCATCTAAAATTTATGGCGTCTTTAAAAGCACCTCATGCTTATAGTTTCAACGCTGTAGGTCGTAGAAGTGTGTAAGCAATTAAATAAATACTACCTCATCATAGTTACGTAGAACACCTTGATCACAAACCAACGCTTTTTAAATTAATGACTGTTCTTAAAACAGATAAAAGTTAAAACTTCAAAACGGCCAGTGTTAACGACGGGTTTAAGTATCACCTTAAAAGCACCGCGTTTGAGGTTTACTGTTTAAGACCAATTCCAGAATTAGTGTCTTCAGGAACACCTCATAATTTCATGCTAACGATGATTGTGTCACTGAATTTTTTATTCACTTTTTTTGTGCAAAATGCCAACGAGTCTTATGTAGGATTCAGACCAACCGGCTCGCATCGCGCTGGGCCGGGCGGCATTTTACAATGCGGTAAAGAACATGAAAATGTATCAACAGTAATTACAACAACTTACGTATAGTTACCTCCGTCGGCATCCCGCGACGCGTCACGACGTGTCCATGTGTACATAAGTTGCGTGCAAATATGAATTGTAATTACTGTTGATACATTTCTGTGTTCTAATGTTCTTTACCGCATTGTAAAATGCCGCCCGGCCCTGTGCGATGCGAGCCTGAGTCTGATTCGTACCTTAGTCGCAGTTTCAGTTTTTAGTTTCGTAGTTTCGAAAACAGGCCAAATCAAAAGAAAGATAGCCATAACTTTGGAATCTTTAAGTTAACAGTTAATAAGTTACTAAGTAACCTATAGAAGCATCTTATAGGCTTCACCGCGTCGACCACATTATTGCTTATTATCCGACGAGATGGAAACGTGAGCCATACAACCAAAAGGTCTTTTATAGATCTATCTATTCCACAAACTCACTCTACTGTAATACTGTTACCGGGATCGCGTGACTGACATCGGGTAAGCGTGATCCTGGAACGTAAAGAGCTATTTAAGAACACTGTGGATTCTAGTTAGTACGAGTCTGACAGTCCCTCACGTCCCCGCCTTGGGTGGTGGACTCATTTGATGATTACACCATGATAATTTTATTAGATATTAATTCAATTAGTACTGTTTTGCTTGCTGTGTATTAACCTGTGTATTAACTAATGTGTCAGTGTACCAATTTTTGGTAAGCCAAATAATAAATAAATTAAAAAAAAAATGTAATACTGCAAACCATTGAGAAAATCTCTCGCGTAACGCGAAGAGTGGAAAACGAGATTGCACGTCTCTTTGACGTTTTATAAATCCATGCAGATACAAAGATTTTATATGGTCGTTTTTTCGAGAATAGCTCGAGGTCACAAAATAGAAACAAATCAACTACCAATTAGCAGCCGCCGTAGCTGTAGAAAACAATCGACACTCACAAATTGATCCTATACAGAATCGGAAATAGGATGGAAACACAGACCTCTGTATTTCTTTTTTCTTGTGTAATTATAGTCCATTCTGGAGTAATTTTCTTGATGTTGCGCATAAGTGAACATGTAGTGGGGTTCTTAGTAAATGATACTCCAGGAAGAAATACTTAAGACCTATATTCAAAATAACATACGAAACACAGGAATGTTATACAAATAGAACATGAGGGTACATGAGATAAATTGCTAAGCCAATATTACAATATGTAGGTAATACATAAAAAAACAACAATGAAGCTAATCAACCAGTACAAGCTAGGCGATATAGAAAATATATAAAAGCTATACAATGCTATTTTCTTATACAAAGCAAGTATGAAGCGAATTAAATAGAATGATTAGCAGGGACTTTAAAACAAAACAATACTTTGAGCAAAAGAAAAGCAGACTAATAAAATAATTAAAGAATTGAACAAAGCGGGAAGCGCTAAAAGCTAAATAACTCCACGAATAATATGAAACACCGGTAATATTCCGTGTTACGAAAGTACCACCAGCGTGACGTATTACAAGCAGAGCGCTCAACTTGCTAGGGAGTCGTTCCGTGTCGTCGGATACAAAGCCCTCGCAGAGTCGAACTGCGCTAGGCAAGCCGGGCACGTCTTTTATATCCGCTCGGGGCGCGTATGTGTGCGCATGTGATGAGACCTTACGAATGTATTCGAGTGAGCGATCGCATTAGTCGTGCGCGCAATGTTTACTTCGTTACAGTCTCCCCCTCTGGCTCCGAAGACGTCTCGACGAGGAAGACAGACTCTAAGTTTCCTTTCGTGATTGTCCTCGAGTGGGTTTCGGAAGTAGTGTCAATGTGACTTTTACAGAGGTTTCTCTTCTATAATATCTCGACGTGGGGCAAGTTTTGAGCCGCATCCTTGGACGGTCTTACTGAGGGTGTGTATCAATAAGAGCCTGATGATCCGTCAGGATTGTAATAAGTGTCCATTCTATAAATGTCTTCTGAGCTTATCAAATCAACTGTCGTATTCTACAGGGTGTTCTTTTCCTCCCTCCCCCTACACGAGAACCTCGTTACTTAAATCTCAGTTATCGCTGAGATATCCGTTCCAGGTGAATTAAATAACGCTCTGGAATCGGGTGACAATTCTATGGCACTTTCATCTATCGATCTTCTAGCATCACGATATAATGCATCTACTACTGGAGAATGGCCATCAAACAGTCGTTGGCGCTTATTCGGCGGAGTAGAAAATACAATTGGCACTAGTGGTCCATACGTAGGTGTCTGTGGACGCGCTGCACTTGCTTGACAGATCTCCATATTAGTGGGTGCGTCATTAGCAACTAACGGCTCTCTTCGCGATTGTACAGGTACATCTTCTGGTACAAACAAAGGCACTCTCATCACGGGACCATAAGGTCGAATCAAATTATGTTCGACGTGATTCGATGGTATCGATTTCGGAGTAACAGCACTTTCTGGTGTACTGCCCATTGGAGAAATCATCTCTGGTAAATTGCCAATGCAAATCAAATCGGCAATCATTGTCTCGCAAATGTCTTCTTGTTTCAAGTCATAAACTTTCACAGGATCATCGAGGAACCGACATGTTAGCTGAGGTAAATTTAGAACCATCATAGCATCTTCGATGAAACCAACTCCAAGTAATGTCTTGTTACTCTTCGCATGAGGCATAACAATGAAAGAAGTTTTAATCACCTTTCCATATATTGTAACAGGTGCTGTAACAGTCAAGACAATCTGCATTTTGGGTATACCATCGGCTAACGTTATGGTCATAGTCTCCTGTTTGAACTCATATCCTTCTTTCTTCAAACACATGAAAAGTTGATACGAGGCTACACTCGATCTAGCACATGTGTCTACGAACCCAGTACCTTTTATACCTCCAATACTAATTGGCACTATCGGTCTAAGGTATCTAGTGCTCGCAGTATTTATGGAACAGAAATTGATGTCTTCCGTTCCTATGCGCTGAACATTGCACTTCGGACAACGACTTCGAACGACACCTGGTTCGCCGCATCCGTAGCATGAAAATTTTGGCTTCACTTTATCTTCAGACTTAGTTTCCTCTGGCTTCACTGCAGGTTTTTGCTGCTCAACTTTCAGACGTTTTCTACAGACATCCGCAGTGTGTCCTGGAAGTCTGCAGTAATTGCATCTAGTTTTACCTTTAGGAATACTTTCTATTTCTTTAGTGACCTGTTTTACTTCAGCTCTTTCCCCTAAATTTCGCTCAATCTCTCTAGCCTTCTCTAATAAATCATCGAAATTTCCTATAGCTTCTCTAGATATCCTTTCTCTGATCTCAAAACGAATTTGGCCGAATACTAAATCAATCTCTTGTTGTTCAGTATGACCTGGTGCAGGTAATTCGGATATGAGGGCACGTTTTTCTGCTATAAATATTTCCGTTAATGTATCTTTCTTTTGCTTTCTTTCTACTATCTCCTGGTATATTTTGAATGCCAACTTCTTGGGCGCAAATGCGTGCCGCAAGCGTTCTTCGAACTGGCTCCAAGTCTTTACCTGGTTTTGAATGCCTTGCCACCAAGTAGCAGCATCATCTGTTAAAATTAATGGTATCCCTGTTAATACGTCTTCGTCTTCTATACATTCAACCTTCTTGAACACACGCACCGCTGCTAGAAAAGACTCGACCTCAGAAGCGCTCTTATTGCCCTTAAATTTCACCGGACATCTTACCATGGAACTCCTATGCTTTGACCCTGAAGCAACTGCTGAGAGTAGTTGTTGAAACTGATCAGTCGACATTATTACTGATGACGAAGTTGAATCAGAACCACTCTTACTATCCATTGTATCTGTTATTTTTCCTTTCTGTGGGTAGTCCTGTATTGTAAACCTCTGCGTCCGTACTGTTGGTCTAGGTCTAAGGTTTTTCTTTGAAGGATCCACGTTGGGGCGTCAATTTGTAGTGGGGTTCTTAGTAAATGATACTCCAGGAAGAAATACTTTAGACCTATATTCAAAATAATATACGAAGCACAGGAATGTTATACAAATAGAACATGAGGGTACATGAGATAAATTGCTAAGCCAATATTACAATATGTAGGTAATACATAAAAAAACAACAATGAAGCTAATCAACCAGTACAAGCTAGGCGATATAGAAAATATATAAAAGCTATACAATGCTATTTTCTTATACAAAGCAAGTATGAAGCGAATTAAATAGAATGATTAGCAGGGACTTTAAAACAAAACAATACTTTGAGCAAAAGAAAAGCAGACTAATAAAATAATTAAAGAATTGAACAAAGCGGGAAGCGCTAAAAGCTAAATAACTCCACGAATAATATGAAACACCGGTAATATTCCGTGTTACGAAAGTACCACCAGCGTGACGTATTACAAGCAGAGCGCTCAACTTGCTAGGGAGTCGTTCCGTGTCGTCGGATACAAAGCCCTCGCAGAGTCGAACTGCGCTAGACCTCCGGTAGTAGTCGCGGCGCCCCCGCCAGGGGGCGCGGCTGGCGGGCATGGACTTGGTCCTTTTTCCCGCGGATGCGGTCTGTTGTGCCCGCTACGGCGGGCACACGCGCTGGGGTGGCGATATAGCCGTGTTTTAAAATCCTACGGGCGCGCGTGCTATGTGACGCGCGCCGGGGTGTGTGGTTGCACATCGTTGCTTGCAGGCGCGCCACGACACTGTCGGCAGTGCCGCTTGCTTCACTGCGCCCCGGCGGTCTGCCCCTGCCAGGTGAGACCCTCAGTTGCCTGAGGGAGGCCCGGCAGGAAGCGACCAGCGACAGGGACGCAGACTTACGACGCACCTGCAAGGGAAGAACTGCGCTAGGCAAGCCGGGCACGTCTTTTATATCCGCTCGGGGCGCGTATGTGTGCGCATGTGATGAGACCTTACGAATGTATTCGAGTGAGCGATCGCATTAGTCGTGCGCGCAATGTTTACTTCGTTACAAACATTAATTAAAGAAAGAAAGAATAATTGTTATTTCGTCGCCACTTGAACTATAATAAAAATAAAACACGTGGAAATTGCTTTTACCATTATTTCTATTCTTTTTCGTGTCATGTTGTTGCCGTGTATATCAGTTTCGGTTGTTAAACCTTGTGTAAAGTTGTATCTCGTGATTGGTTTGTAGTTATTTTTGCTAGTAAATTAGAATCTGACATAGGTATTTTATTGTTCATTAATTGTTTCTTTGGTTACTAAAGCTTTGTAATTTAAAACGTTTTAAATTGAAATCTTAATCGCTCCTGATATCAAGCTGTAAGATTTTAGGATTATCTCTTAAGCTGTAAATCTGGGGTTGGCCACTAGAAATGGAATTATTTAGACAAATGTTCGCACCTCGCACAATTTAGTACATCTAGCATTGCCGCTTGTAACTTCTTAATTCTTTAAAATATTAAGTGTGTTTGTGAAATATGAATCGATTAAATCGATTCGCAACCTAACCTTCAGTACTCTGTAGGTTGCTCTATGCTGCAAATCAATTCATCATCAATATGGTTATTATCATTTATTTTTATTATCTTCGAGGGGTGACGGCATAAACATTTTTTATTTCTAGTAGGTACTCTAGATAGTCCTCTTTTATCTATTAAGTGGTAGAAAGGTACTAGTCGTATCTAAACAAACTTGCATCTCGTAAATATCAATCGGGTGCTACTTTCTTGTCTCAAGTTGAACTCTCGGTTCTACCGCGTAATTTACGGCTGTCGGTCTCAACCTGCAAGACTTTGAATCCTAGATTGCAATTTACGCTTGCATCAACTGTTGCTCTGAAAAGAATTACAATCGAACACTTGCCACCAGATCCTGATAAGAGAGACTAATTTGGGCTTTATGTGTGTTTATGGCGCCATATATACTAAAGTACGATTATTAATTGTAGTCAGTAAAATGACAAGTGGAACTGTCACTGATACTATGATAATTAAGTACATTTCTATAGTGAACAAATGTTATTTTACTGTCATTTTACTGACTACAATTAATAATAGTACTTCACAGAAGAATAGATAGTCTTAGGAATATTAGAAAAATGACTTGGGTTTTCATATTTGATTGATTTTCATATTTGATTGATATCTTACCTATATCTTGTTACGGTCAATACCTTTTATAGCGATTCTAACACGACACTGCTCGTCCGTGCAAATGGGTGCAAGTTGTGAGGCATGTGTGTGAATGCACACATTGTGTAGATACGGCAATGTGTAGGACTGTAACGCATCAATTAATTTAATATAAGTCAAAGCGGTATGATATACGCTTTACAATGCAGATGAGCGGTATTGTGTGTTTTTTTTAACGCCGTATTCAAGCCGCTTCTAGCCGGTCCTATTCGGGGTCGCGGGTCTTATTTCCATCACCGTGACCAGGGCCTGATTAACCCTTAGGCTAATTAGGCTGCAGCCTAGGGCGCGAGGATCGAGGGGGCGCTGAAATCGTGGTCTTCACATGCACTATTCTAGCATCATTGCATCTACCCTACATATTTTAAACCACTACAAAACATTAAAACTAAATCCACGGCACGGCCTTTGTAATAAAATACATCTAGATTAATTTAATAACAAAATTGTCGAATAACATAGCGAATGCGGCGTGGCCAGCGGTTCTTTTGATTTTTAAAGCAGAGCTCGAAATTCATGTAAACAAAACCCAAAATATAAACAGTGGGTCAATTCAAATAGTTTAGTCTTTAGATAAGTATCGTCTTGGGAGACTTGTATCTACTTACTTATAGATACTCAAGTATTAACATGTTTTATTGTAACAAAACTAAGTTCAACAATTGGTACTGGTCATCCGGCCCTGGCGCCTGTGCTGTGTTTGAGATACTTATTGTCCTTTCCTTAGTGTTTTCGTGTTTTTTTGAGTATGAGTGGTAGTGAGAGTGGTTCTATAGTAAAAAAGCCAAGTGGAGCAGAATATAGAAAATAGGCAAAAGAAAAGTAAAAGAAAATACAAAACATTTTAAAACATACTCGTAAGCTTTTTTTTTTTGTTTTTTTTTTTACCGTGGTAAAATCATCCAATGAGACCTCCAACCCCGGGCAGGGCGGGAGGTACTGTCAGAGTTGTACTGACTAAAATCCACGGAGTCCTTCAGTAGCCCTTTATGTTCCGGGATCACGGTAATAGAAATAAGTCCCGCGACCCCGGCAGGCTTTGGCCCTGGGGGGCCCCGTCATTTTGCTGACAGCTCTTTGAGGCGCGCGTGGAACACGACGCGCCGTCGACCCGGGCATGGTCCATGGTCGGACAGCGAGTTGCCCTTTACTCGCTGTCCGAATGTCCGCGCCTACGGTGGCCGGAGATCGTCTTGCGACGTACGACGCCGTGGGCGTACACCACTGCGGTTGGGGCGGAGGGAGGACGCTGTCCTCTCTCTCTCGCGGCCCGCCACCTCCTTCACGAGCATTACTGCCTCGCAGAAGGTGGCGACCGCTTCCCACTCCGTCTCGCTCCGCAGCATGGCCGAAACCAATGCCGGGCGCGAGAGGTCTCCGCCTATCGCCGCCGTGAGGACACGTCGGTGCTCTGCCCAAGCTGGGCAGTCTTGCACCGTATGCTCTACTGTGTCCTCCGGGCGATCTTCGCAGTGGTGACACCCAGGCGTTTCCTCCTTTCCCATCAGCCACAGGTACCTCCCGAAACTTCCGTATCCGGTGAGGACCTGCGTCATGCGATAGGTCAGGACGCCGTGACGTCTCTCCAGCCACTTCTCAAACTTTGAACCTCGACTTCTCGAGGCAGCGGGGACTCGCCCCGGCGCTGCGCCTCCACACGCCACTCATAGACGTGCTGGAGGGCAGTCGCCTCCAGATCCCAGGGTAGTAATCCGGCAAGCAGGTTGGCCGATTCGCCGGCGATCGTGCGGTATCCCCGGATCATCCGGATAGTCATGACCCTCTGGCATGCGCCCAACTTTAGTGGTCCCGTCCGGATGCTCAGGGCCCACACGGGGGCCCCGTAGCGGGCCATGGATCGCACAAAAATGGTTTGCCACCGTAATGTTGAATGTCATGCAGATTAAAAAACAACGTTAGTTTCGCTTGCAGACCGATCTGAAAAGTTTTATAGGTAAGTAAGTAGGTAGTAGTAGTTCTCAGTTACTACTTTTTAGGCCGTCCGTAACACACCCGGCAGGGGCGCGTCCTCATAACTAGCCTAGGGCGGTCAGTACTCTTGATCAGGCGCTGACCGTGACCCCGGAACATAAAGGGCTATTGAAGGACACCGTGGATTTTAGTCAGTACAAGTCTGACAGTCCCTCCCGCCCTGCCCGGGGTGAGAGGACTCATTTGATGATTTTACCATGACAAAAAAAAAAATCTTCTATTGAAAGTTTATTATATTAGGGGATGCCTATGTTCAGCAGTGGACGTCTGATATTATGATGAACTTTGCCCCTCGCTAGGAATTTCTCCTGTGTCGTGCGGTTACAACAATAGCAACTCACATACACTAACACCCAGACCCGAAACAACTACCTGCGGTTCCCGGGATCGAACCCGCTACGCGCCAACCGTGTCGTCTACTTTTACCAACTTAAAAAATCCAAAAGCTTATAACATTTCTCCACGACAAGACCTAACAGCTGGTAAAATTTGCAAGTTGAAGTGGCAATGGGCAGGCCGCATCGCTTGTAGAACTGAAAACCGATGGGGAAGAAAGGTTCTCGAGTGGCGACCACGGACCGGAATACGCAGCGTAGGTAGGCCTCCCACTAGGTGGACCGACGACATCGTGAGAGTCGCGGGCAACCGATGGATGCAAGTGGTGGTGATGTCGTTCGGCGTGGCGGTCTAAGGGGGAGGCCTATGTTCAGCAGTGGACGTCTTCCGGCTAATGATGATGATGATGAAGACCTAACAATAAAATGTCTTTTTCCAGTTGTTCCAGTAGTCTCCATAATCGGTGGTGACGCCAGTACCCTGGCCAATCTTGAGGAAGGTTCCAGTGCTCTCACCCTCGAGTGCAGAGCTGATGGTAACCCCAGTCCTTACGTGTGGTGGACTAAGAACGGACAGGTCATCGCAACTAATGGGGCGAAGCTGATGTTAGCACCTGTGTCTAGGAATCATTCTGGTGAGTCAATTGAAAGACTAAGGTTAACTCGTATTCTTTTACCTGCCGGCGCGGCTCCGCAAGACAATCGGGCACGCGCGCCTTAAAGAACGTCAGCATAATGACGGGGCCCCCTCTCAGAAGGCTAAAGCCTGCCGGGGTCGCGGGACTTATACCATCACCATGACCCCGGAACTTAAAGAGCTATTGAAGGACACCGTGGATTTTGTCAGCACAAGTCTGACGGTCCCTCTCGTCCTGCCCTGGGACTCATATGATTGCCAAGTAAAAAAAAACTCGTAATATTTTAGCCTAGTCCTTTATTTTTTGTAAAGGGCCTTCTGTTATGATTTACGGTAATCGATTAGGGTCCTGTATCTGGACTATTTTTATAATCTCAAGGCTATATTTCACAAACAATGTATTTTAATAACTTTATTTTGGTGTTTTTCAGGTATTTATGGCTGTCAAGCAAGAAACTCCTTGGGAACATCAGACTCAGTCAAGATTGAAATTGATATAAAGTGTAAGTATCTATAAGAACTCCTAATGGCATATCACTCGTCATTTTTAAGAACAAATATTAAATAACTCAGCTAAATGCAATTGTCATTTCAAAACGTTTACCATGTATCATAGCCGCAATTGGCGAGCACGCCGCTGGCAAGACCCCTCTTTGAGCAATGGCTGGAGAGGTACCACTTCGGTGTCTTCTCTATAGGAAAACTCTGCAGTTTTGGGTACTTCTGTCAATATGAAAAATCGGGTGGAAAAAAGGCGTGTCTATAATATAGCTCGACTTGAGTTGAGTCAGTCACTAGAATACTCGTAGCAGTCATCATCATCTTCCTGCCCTTATCCCATTTTAATTGGGGTCAGCGTAACACGTTTTCTTCTTCCATTCTCCCCTATCAGACGTCACAGTCTCATTTACTCCTTTTTCTATCATACAATCCATCCATATTTTCTGTGGCCTTCCTCTTCTTCTCCATCCATCACAATTCATACTCATCACTCTCTTAGTCCCATGGGTGTCATCCCTCCTCATCACAAATGTCCATACCAAGACAAACGGTGTCACTAGAATACCAATGTTAGTTTTATATTCCAATTTTTCATCATCCTTAAAAGCATAGTGGACTTCTGTAGTCAGACCCATTATGATAATATTAGCAATCCTTAAAATAAACCTTGTGTAATTTGCAGACCCTCCTCGAGTGACGTGGGTGGGACCAGATACTGTGGTGGAAGCGAACCTGTTCTCTCAAGTCACGTTGGAGTGCAAAGCTGAAGGGAACCCTCCACCCTCCTATACGTGGTATCACAAGTAAGTAAATTTTACCACTTTTTGTCAAGCTAGTACAGCCATATTTGCGGGACTATCTAAGCAGGTTTTCGAGACTCTGAAACGTAACGGCTATTGATGACACAGGGTGGACTTTTAGTCAGTAAAATTCTGAGAGTCCCTTGCATTCCATCCAGGAGAACTCATTCGATGATTTTAAGGCGCAAAAAAATACAAGGTGTTGATTTGCATCCTAGTCAAATTCAAGGACGTAATTATGCTAATGATTCTCGACCCAAATCAACAATAAAATGGGTAGGTATTTTTTATTTTTTTTATTCCTGTTAACTGAAATCCGTAAGTGTCAACTAGCCGTATTTAAAGGCGGCGCGTCTGTTACAAGCCTTAATTTATCAGAACACCTATAATGGGGATTATAGGTGTTCTGTTAAATTAAAAAAAGTTAGGTTGAATGTATCTAATTAATAGTACACACACATTTCCCCAGTTAGAGCACCTATGTTAAGAGTATCATGTAATTGAGGAGCCAGTTACAAGTAACCGGCCACAGATCCTGACTTCTTAAGGATACTTATGAATACCTAATGGAAAACCCAATAACGCTTTGCCCCACTTGTTAATTGAATCTAGGACCTTTACTCAACAATCACGCATACGATTAATGTTCCAGTGACACCAAAATACTTTATTAACTAAATTTCCCTTTACTAACAATTTACTCTTCAACTCTTCCAGCCCAGCATCATCAGCCCGAATCAACTCTCTCCAAGATGGCGCCTACCCGATCTCCATGACGCCTCAGCTGCAACTGCACAACGTGTCGTACGACCAACATGGACGATACACCTGCGTGGCCACCAATCAGATCGGACTTGAAGACAGGTAAGATACCAGGATTGATTCTGTTCCTTATTGCCGTTTGTGGTAGATGCTTTTTTGAATGTAGATCACAAATTCATTCAGGTTTAGGGTCTCTACTTCCACGAAGTCTCACGGTTAGTGACCTTGAGGTCATCTTTCCAAAATTTTCCTGACCAGATTTCAGGAGAAGATATGATTTACATAGAAAAATGTGGACGATTCCTCTTAAAAATTAAAATATACAAATTGGAAATAAATTCAAAAAGAAACTTGTGGCCCATGAGGGGATCGAACCCGCGACCTTCGCGTTATTAGCACGACGCTCTAACCAACTGAGCTAATGGGCCAGTTGGTGACTAGGTTGAAATAGCTGTTTAGTTGTCTTTACACTGACGACTGTAAGAAATGGGGTTTTTTTTGGTATACTCCCAACGGCCACCACTAAAACCGGCCCCAGTGGTGGCCGTTAGAACAATCACTTATTTTTTGTCCCAACGGCCACCAGTGGCGGACGTTGGGCCATTCCAAATAATATTTGTCTCAACGGCCACCACTAAATTGCTACCACTGGGGGCCGTTAGGATTAATATTATTTATTGTGTCAACTGCCCCTGTCATTGGTGGTGGTTACAGTTTGATCAATCGAGCTCGAATTGTTGGTGGACCGAGTTATAAATCAGAATGCCAAAACAAATATTTGAAAATCTCTTTTATCATAATAGCTTGCATGCAATAAAACTGTTCCACCGTTTCTTTGAATATAATTTAAAAATATATTTCCCGAAGAGACTTGCAAAGAAGACGGATCACGACCCATACAAAATTACCCCACGTCCTATTACAAAGTGACGTATGTTAAAAAATAGATAAAAATGTATAAAAAAATACGGCATATTCCCTTACTTTATTTTTTTACACCTTCATGTGGAAAAATGGTTTTAAAAGTAGTTCAGGCGCTGTTATGAAAAATTCGTTCGTACGAGTATTTATTAACCGATTTTAAAAATTCTTTTTCTGTTTGAAAGGATACCCCCAAGGTAGTCACACTGCCATAGAGTCAGGTATCTGGTGTCCGCGGTCCTGGCGAAATGAAATGAAATTCTCAAAAATAAGCTTATTTTTTGTCAATAAAGGTAGTTTTAATATATTACATTTATTTTGTTCAATAAAAGATCCAATGACGATGCCTGCCGGGATCGCGGGACTGTCTCACCTGGTAACCGCGGCCCTGGTACATAAAGGGCTATTGAAGGGTCACCGTGGATTTTAGTCAGTACAGGTCTGACAGACTCATAGGATGATTATACCGCGCAAAAAAAAAACAAGTGACGATTACTTATGTCTTTATTTATCGGATTATGAAAACGTGAGAATAATTAAAAAATAAGTTCATTTTTAGCATTCCGTAGCCAAATGGCAAAAAACGTAACCCCAGATTCGTCATGTCTGTCCGTATGTCACAGCCACTTTTTGTGTAAAAGCTATGCCGTTGAAACTTGGAAAGTAGATGTTAAATGTGTGTCCTCCACCCTAAAATAAGAGAATGATGAAACAAAAAAAAAATATTATAGTATTCAAAGTAATATTTGAATTTTTACTTTGAATACCACTGATATTATTATTAATATAATAACACTCATATTATTTATGTATAAAAGAGGCGATTTTGGTGATATGGATTAAAAAAATGAGTGGACTGGGAATTTAAGGATACTACAAAAAAAAACATTTTTCTATTGTTTATAATCACAATACACACGTTACGATGAATTTGGACAGGACATTTGTGCAACAAATAGCGAGCATAACCCAAAGTTCGTTCCGTCATTTTCTCAGCATTCATTTATTATTTTCTAAATCCCTTTAAACTTGGTTCAAAAAACCTGCCTTTCCTTTCTTCGGGCTGGTTCCACATCCAGCCCAAATAAAATATTACACTCATAACATGGGAACATACCCCCATTGTCTTACGCCCATGTATACAAGAACAACTGTGTTCAACCACGGTATTATCCTTCATTTCGTCTATTAAAAGCTTCGCTTGCCGCGTCGCGTCGCGTCGCTATCGTTATTCGTCTCTCTCATTTGTGATAATGTAAGTGAAACGACCTCTGTCGACCACTGTATCTCGTTACCTTTTTCTGATCAAAATGCAATAAATCAAAAGAAACAACAAGAGAGTGAAAAACAAATAATGCGAAGTACAAAAATGAGCTTACTTTTGAGATTTTACTTTCACTTCTTCAGGATTCTGGAGACCGGAGACCTGAATATATGACAATGGGACTAGCTTGGCGCTTTCAAACAAAAAAAGAATTTTTTTAATCGGTCCATAAATACTTGTAAGAACGAATTTTTCATAACAGCCCCTGAACTATTTTCGAAGCATTTTTTTCATATGAAGTTGTAAAAAATTGAACTTAGAAAATATGCCATCTTTTTTAATACATTTTTATCTTTTTTTTGAGATATGTCACGGTGTTATAGGACGTGGGGCAATTTTGATCCTTCTTCTTTAGAAGAAACTTAAAATAATGGAACTACTGATTATTTTTATTATCACTAGTTCCAATTTAAAGGAATCTGGAAATAATGGAACTAATGTTGAATGTGCCTTTTTCTTTGACTAACCAGCAAAAGTACTAGGCTAGCATAAGTTCAAAGTGATTTTTATTTAAATATTTCTTGGCAGGAATACTGTACCTGAAATTGTCTTGTATTGACTCAGAAAATTTGAAATAAATACCACTTTGAACTTATGCTAGCCTAGTACTTTGTGACCATGTAATCTAAATATAGCAAATGCTATAGTTAGATTACATTGACAAAACACTGAAAATAAAATAAATATTATTTGGTTCCAACGTCCGCCACTGGCGGTCGTTGGGACAAAAAATAAGTAATTGTTCTAACGGCCACCACTGGGGCCGGTTTTAGTGGTGGCCGTTGGGAGCATACCTTTTTTTTTAATAGAAAACTATATTGATATGAGCTGGCATTACGCCACCCTGCCATCAAATTCCTGGTAAACCTTACAGAAGGACTACTTCCAGAATTGAACGTTTCGTATGATTATTATGGATATTTACATATTCTTCTGCCAATTCCCAGGACGCATCAATCAGAAGCAGTGACCCTGAACGTGCTGGGTCCGCCGGTGGGCGCGGAGAGCGGCGCGGCGCACGCGTGGAGCGGCGGGGAGGCGCGCGTGGCCGCCAGCGTGTGCGCAGACCCGCCGCCGCTCCGGGCCGCCTGGCTGTGGGGGAGCCTCCGACTTGATGTACCCTCGCAGATTGGTAAGTTATAAAAAAATGTCCATATAGGTTGATGGGAAGATAGAAATAAAGAATTAATCTTATTTTTTTTTAAATTAGTAATATCATCAAGTGAGACTTGTACTGACTGAAATCCACGGTGATCCATCAAAAGCCATTTACGTTCCAGGCTCACGGTTTCTTGATGAGACGGTTTCGTGACCCTGGTAGACTTTGGCTTTGGTTAGGTTTTTTCCCACCGTGTTCTTTTCTTCTCCATCGGTTATCTGGTCAGCGAGCGATGTAGCCGTCAAGCTGAAAATTTTAAGAGCTATGACAGTTACTTTGGTTCTTCGACGAATATCCCCGTTAAGCCATGAAACTATCTGGAAGACGGAACACTAACATAAATTCATATTGAAAAAATGGGTTGTAGTAAATTCACCATAAAATTGATGCCCCACGAAAAAAAGTATTGATCCTGTTCTCCTAGTACTTTCTGTTCAGGCAGGGTATTACAACGTCTTAAAACCAAGCTTATTCCGGTGAGTGAAAGTGACATAGCTATACAAGTCGTCTAGCGCCACCTCGTTCACTCACTGGAACAAGCCTGGTTTTAAGACGTTGTAATATCCCCCCAGATTTCACATTGTGTCCTCGTTTTCGGTAGTTTTTTCCTGGAGTTTATTATTTAATAGTGCCCCGTGTGGAAAAAAATGGGTCGAATGTACAATAAAAAAAACTTAAAAAAAAAATTGTTTCTTATAAACATACTTTTTTTCGTGAGGAATTAATTTTATGGCTTTACAACAACCCGAAAAAATAAAGAAAACAAACAACAACCTTTACCCAAGCTTTACCCTAATAAAATAAATTACCTGCCACCTAAAATGTCCTTTCTCACCAGGTCGCTACCGCACCCTAGAGCCCGCCACGGACGGCGGCTGCTACCGCTACACGCTGCTGATCTCAAACACCGGCATCGCTGACGCTCGGGTGTACGTGCTACATGTCGAGAACGTGAGAGGCTTCTCCTCCCATGCCGTCTCTCTTACTGTTCATGGTAAGTTGTGTCTTATTTTCTAGTGTTTTAGAGCTATTTTAGATAGCAGCTGAGATTAATGCCGTCGTAAGTAAATTTTGATTGAGGTTGGCAAGTGAACCAACAATGGGTATGGTTCTTCTTAAAAGGTTTGCACTATTGCAAAGTGATGTGCTAACTTAGACCATTCGTGTCGAGGCCATAGCAAAAAACCTATGATCACGACATACACATACTTTTTATTTTTGAGGAAAGAAAAATTGAGCTGCGAGCAGGGTTCGATCCTGCGTCTTCGGGATAGGTACTCCAGGGGCCTTAGTCAAACAACATTCGACAGTAAACGAAAATCGTTATCGTTTATCAGTCACCAATACATTTTCAACTTTAAACCCCAGCGCGTAAAGTTGAAAATCTATTGACGGTCTCAGATCGTTTTCGTTTGTTTCGTTCGTTATCGATAAGCAGTTTTTAATAGATTTTCAACTTTACGCGCTGTGGTATAAAGTTGAAAATGTATTGGTGACTGATGAACGATAACGATTTTCGTTTACTGTCGAATGCTGTTTGACTAAGGCCCCAGACGCCTTAACCAATTAGGCTATCGCAACTACTACACTCGCTCAATTTTTCGTTTGCTTGTTTTTATGAACGCTGTTTACACGTTGCCTGCTCCCAGCTCAATTTTTCGTTCCTCAAAAATTTCTTTGCGAAGACGCGACCCAGGCGTTATTGCGTATAAAAATATAACTTCACTTATTTTTTCTTTTTTTATTTCATACATACTACAAATATAAAATGATGACCCACTTTGGTACTATTTTCTAAAGTTAAGCAAAGGATTTCTTTGCATTAAATAATTGAACGGATTTTCAACATAGATTTTTAATAAGTGGCATTTACACGGTTCGATTTGGTCGTGCGGGAAAAAAAACTAATCGAATCTAACTAAGACGGTTGATTCTCGTCCCACAGTAGGCCGATAAATCGACCTTTGTAAATGTCCCATTGTAGAAAATACCATAACTAGTGCTATTTTCATATTAGGTATACATAATTAATCAAAAGCAGTAACAGTCTATAAATAAATCTTATTTACAATTAAATCGATTTTCTTATTTTAAAGGCATTCTTAATTATCCCATTAGCCATAACCTAAAACCGAATAGACAATACCTCCTTCAATCGACGGTAATCAGTTTGTCAAATTAGGAAACTCTGAAGATGCTCAATTGTTTATTTAATTAGTTGTTGTTGTTAGGAAGCGAATGATAATAGTACGCATGAAATAATAGTAGATGTTATACTTAAATAGTTTACGTTATATTATACCCATTGAGCTGTTATTACTACGTATATAGACTACACCACGTATCACCACTATGTCCCATCCATGATGAGTGCGCGCGCACAAGTTCATTCAGTTGTTCGACAGCTCTGTGGCGTGCTCTAGGCGCGCGCACTCATCCTGGATGGGACACAGTGGTGATGCGTGGTGTCGTCTCTATACGTAGTAGTAATAGCTCAATGATTATACCTAGTATTTTAAAACTTCAATTCTTGCTAAACCGTGATAGGTACCATACAAGGCATGGTATAGTAGAAATTTTATATAATATTTAAAAGCATGTAGTGTTTAAATGTCTTATATGGTAGAAATAAAATTTTGACTATACAAAATCTGCTACCTTGAATTCAGAACATAATTCTCATTTTGTAGTATTTTTTTGTCGATAGACAACATAATGTTTCAATTTAGTTATTAAGAGGCCATACTACCTCAAATGGCTTAGCAGAATCCTCTGATACACCGAAAAAACTGCAGCATTAATTTTGAAATAAATATATGGTAAAGTTGAGGATTAATGTTAGGGCTTATGTTTGGCGAAAACACGATTCCATAAAATTTTCTCTATAGAAAAAAAAGAAAAGTTACCTCTAAATTGAACAATAAACCGCTGGCAATCATAAAATACTTAAAATTAGATTATGAAGCTTTTTATACTCACTGAACCAACTATAAGGCAGGACTTATGTTATTTAGTTTTTCGAATTTCCTTTTTTTTTTCGCCTTCAAATCAATAGATTTTCGCGTAGACAACTAAAAGAAAGAGCAAGCAATAGTGCGTGATACGTGCAAGTGCGAGCGAGTAAGATTATACTGAAGTAGTATGCCGCCTTAATTATATCATTAGTTAATTATGTCCTAATTTCTGTCAATTAAATTGAAATTTTCTGTTTCACGATCAAATAATTATGTATGTTATAGCAGTTTTTTTATTTACTAAATAGTTCTAAATCCCTTAAATCACGACCTGAATTCATAGTACTAACCAGATTGCAAGTCGAACCAACCGACTGGTGACCCTAAACGGTGACGTCACACGGCCGTAATTTTGTGAGTCGTAAGTCGCAGAATTTCGTGTTCTGGTACAGTACTGGGACGTTACCACGAGCTCTTAACGCGATCCAGTTTAGGCTGTGGGAAAGAAACAGAGCTATACAAGTCATCTAGCGCCATATCTTTCTCACAGCCTAAAATGGATCGCGTTAAGAGCTCGTGGTAAGGCCCCTGTTCATTCATTTTGCGTCGCGAAAGACGTTTTCTGTGAAAGCAACCGAAATTCTGCGACTCACGACTCACAAAATTACGCTCGTTTGGCCCCACCCGAAATCCCCTTGCACTCTATAAAAGCCGTACTGTACTCCCTAACCCTGCAAGTTTGCCTGTTTGTACTGCATGTTAAATAACGTAACAATAATTTTGTTCACGCAGATAATTTTTCGCTAACAGAGACTGCGCACGTGGCGCCGTTGATCGCCGCGGCGTTAGTGATCGCGGCGCTGTTGGTCATCGTGTTGTGTCTCATCATCAGATGTAGGAGGCGGAGAGGTATGTTGTAGATTTAAGATTGTTTTATGGCCTTTTTTGTGGTTTTGATGTCATTAATGACTCTTCTGGAAAAGAAGGATACCGTAGAAGAGAGTTTTGTGTACGGAAGAATAGAAATAATGACAGAAATGAGATATCCACAATGTTAGAAATGTAGAAGGCAAAATGTTTTTATTTTTCAATAGCCTACGTGTATCTGGTAAAAAAATCGAATGGCATACAAGTAACTCTGTTCCTTCCTAGTAGAATATCTCAAACTGGTCACTAGTTAGAAAGAAAGAAAGAAAGAATATTGAGTGTATTAGCATCAAAACTTAAAAATTAATAAAAAACAAAACGCATCTTTTAATTACCCACTTTTTTCAATCTCCTGAACTCTTAAACTTTCCTGTGAGTGTATTGTAGGTAATTTCTATGTAGGCCTTCAGAAAAACAGCCTTGGTATTATAATATCATCAAGTACTAATGTAATGTTTTTTTTTCATTGCAGAGAGCGTGGAATATAAGACTGAAGATTTAGATAGGTGAGCATTATTTCTATTACATAAACTTAAGACCCTTACATAATATGCCAGCGGAGCTTTCGCGTTGCCTAGTGTGTAATATCCATTACAAAATAATTCAACTCGAGTCAATTCATACCGAGAAGGAACGTTGCACGCACATTTAAATAGTGCGATTCCAAACTGAACTCCATAGATTACACAAAAAGATATACATTTCCAGCAAAGCCGCGTCGTATCCGGTTTCGATAGAACAGGTTGTCTACCATGACGTCTTAAAACGTGAGTTGATCCGCTGTTGGAAAGCGACAGAGCTATACAAGTCGTCTAGCGCCATCTCGTTTCTACAACTCAAACATTAAGACGCCATGGTAGGCCACCTGATCTTTAGACAGAACTGTTTTTCACATTCAATTTTCTTCTACAGCGAAAAAGCAGCACTACCAGCAGACGCAGTGTACACCCCGCGGGACACCCCGCGCCCCCTGCCCGCGGGCTCCGGCTCGCTGGCCGGCATCACCTCCGGCATGCCCGGCGCGGCCCCCGGCCCCGGCTCCGGCCCCGGCTCCGGCCCCGGCTCCGGCGCGCGCTACTCGCCGGGCGCGCTGCAGGTGCGGCGCGCCGCCGTGGTGCTGCAGCCCCCCACCACCGTGTGACCTACGAGCACAGGTGTGATTGCACGCATGAACTAACACCTTCATAAAAAGACCAACCTACCATGATGTCTTGAAGTTAGAGTAGTTACAGTGTGGGAAAGGGATGGCGCTAAATAACTTATATAGCTCTGTCTCTTTCCCACAGCCTAAACTGGATCGCGTTAAGAGATCGCGGTAATGCCCCAGATGACGTCTTAAAACGTGAGTCTATAGGTTATGGGAAAGAGACAGAGCTATAGAAATCGTATAGCGCCATGTCGATCCTTCAGCGTAACTAGGTACTCACTCTTTAAAACTTCATGGTAAGTCACCAGGTGGCCTACAATGACGTCTTAAAATTACAGTAGTTCCACTGAGGGAAGGAGATGGCGCTAGACACTTATATAGCTCTCTCTCTTTCCCAAATGTTTTTCAAACGTCGTGGTAGGCCTCCTGTCTCCCCTCAAAGCAGAAATTAGGGTAGAGCAGCGGAATAGAGTGGAAAGGAGACTTTCAGAGACTAATCACATTAGTTCTAATTCTGATTATTTACGTGTCAATCATAAAGCCTAGAATTGAAGTCTGCTTAAAGATTTCCAGGTCTGCTATGGCAGCTTACAATATATCACGACTCTCGTTTTTTTTTGTGATTAACGTCTTCATTTTGGTTGAATCTAGGCGTAAGCCCCAATTTCCATCTAAGTAGAGCGAGTGTAAGGACCTATGGGCAACCAAATTAATCAGTAGATTCCCGCCTGCCTCCTCTCTATTCTACTTTCCTTCTGCTTCTCGTGTGGGTGGAATTTGGGAAGCGTGATTTCCACTACTTCGCTGCAAGTTGAATTGTTGCTAAAGAACTTCTAATGGGTCCACGAAGCCGTACCCGAAGTGAAGCCTCACTATGCAAAGCGTAGACATGACACTGTTATCCGCTCTCGGCAAAACCCTTCAGCATTGCATTGTCCAATGACGATATATTACTAGACTCCTAATAAGAGGCGACCGATGTCTGTCAACACATTAGGCAAAAAAGTTTTATATCCGTCTTATTTCGACCACTCCTGTGAGCCTTAAACATACCTTGAGACAGAACAGATCTTGAGTCAGCCAATCACAACGCAGTACCCCGTCCCCCTCGCTTACGTAGTACCTCAACGAATTGACAGAATAGTTTTGTTCCTTAGATCGTGCATGCGGAGTCTAGTAATATATCGTCGTTGAATTCTGGTCCCATACTGTTAAGCGTGATTTCCACTACTTCGCTGCAAGTTGATTTGTTGCTAAAGAACTTTTAATGGGTCC
Organism: Agrotis ipsilon; assembly: GCA_028554685.1. Classification (NCBI taxonomy): domain Eukaryota; kingdom Metazoa; phylum Arthropoda; class Insecta; order Lepidoptera; family Noctuidae; genus Agrotis; species Agrotis ipsilon. The sequence goes on along the minus strand of CM052969.1, from coordinate 13,352,577 downwards.
ACGATTCCGTACCCAAAGTCAAGCCTCACTATGCAAAGCGCAAACATGACAATGGTATACGCTCTCGGTGTTAAAATCCTTCACCATTGTATTGTCAGTGGATATTATGATAAACAAAGACTCATTACAGGATAACAAGGAAATCGGAAGTTAAAATCCTTTATTCCAAAGTAGCATTTTCGCCACCAATGTTTCTATCTCAAAATACCTTGAAAAAAAATCATTTTCCTCAGAAATCCATTTAGTTCTGGTAATGGGGGGACACGTTTGTGAGGTTATTTTTGGGAAGTAATGAGAGTGTCCACACGATGCGACTATCTACAGCAAGCTTTTCACATGCAGCTCAATACGTGTTGAGGCCTTCCTTGGCCTTTAGCAGTATTATTTCATCTTACATTAGTGTTGGAAAGATACAGAGTAAAACGTCCGGTATAATGTCATCATAATCAGCCGGTATTTGTCCACTGCCGAACATATACCTCTCCAAATAAACACTTCTGAGCCCGATCTTGAGCTTTCCCTTTCCATGCTACCGGCTTGCCTTTCAAAGGTACACCTGGGGTGTTATTACAATGTCTTAAAACCAGGTTAATTCCGGTGAGTAAAAGTGACAGAGCTATACAAGTCGTGAACTGCGATCTCGTTCACTCACTTGAAACTAGCCTGGTTTTAAGACGTTGTAATACCCCCCCTTGTTTGGCAGGTGTCCTACACTATGTTTGTCTAGTCACGGTTTCTACTCAACGACACATCTACCCTAACGTTTAGTTGGTTGTCTGTCCGATGAGAAACGTGGCCAGCCTACTGCCACTTCAGCTTTCTAAGCCCATAAGTACACAACGTAACGCAAGTCTACGATACTTTACGAATTTGGTATCCAGGCGACTATGGCAATACAAATCCTTAGAGGTTCCTACACAGGCACGCGTCAATGGATACCAAAGTCGTATCAGAGACTTTCGTCGCTTTGTGTACTAAGGCCCTAAGTATTTGAGATACCGGCCATAGCTTCTTACTTCTCTTCTTCTTATCTTCAACACTTTCAGCGTTTCCAAACGTCTTTTATAATAAGGACAGTGAAGGAATGGAACTCTCTGCCTGCGTCTGTGTTTCCGAACGCATACAACCCTAATCTCTTCAAAGTTAGAGTGAACAGACTTCTTCTGAGTAAGCTCGCTCCATTGTCGACCCTTTTCTTAGTCATTCCTGACCTAGACTAAGGTCAAGAGCAAACCCATGTCACATAAAAAAAAAACACTGATATTGAAATAAAACTGCTTTTATGTTGGGATTTACTCCAAAATATCTACAAAACGCGTCGTATGTACACGCTCTAACAGGCACGATAATTTTGATATTGATTTCCTGCACCATTAGATTATGATAAAGATAAGGCATGTCATGTCGTACATTATCCTATCAACTCCTGAATTAATTACGACTTCACACCACACTTGGTTATCAGTACACGAAAAAATATGTTATTGATAAAATTAATTTATGTTTATACAAATTTTTTGCCTGTTTTTTACCTGATAGCGACACTAAAAGTGAAGCGCTAGATATTATGTAGGTTCGAGGAACTTGCTATTTTGTTGCCCTCAAACTGGTCAATTATCCTGCATTATAGGTGTGTTGATAAAAATTTAAAGTCACATACGCAAACTGCCAGACGGAAAGACTACTTGCAGGTCATATAAATCTGTGTGGGAATCAAACCCGGGACACGTAGCACAGCAGCCAATCGTGCCATGTTTAGATATCGATATCGGTTCCACGAGGTGGCAAAATTCTGGTCAAGCTTAGAACAGAGTTTCATTCGAGTAAGAGAATCTAATAGAGCATTTGGTAGATAATTTCGTACAAAACTACCTTTTAGGGTTCATATTTATGCACTTTCACAATACAGCATGGGGTATTACCAAATAGGTGCATGCACACAGAGCGAGCACCCCTGTAAGGCATTTGCCGCGCGAAGCAGCTCGGTTAGGTTGGGTTAGCTGCTGCGTGTGTGTGACCGTGCACCCGAGCCATCCAGTATCGGCTTTGTTTTGCTCGCGTATAATGTTTCGTAGCTCAGTCTAGAAACAATAGACGCGTACATGCAGAGCAAGCAGCGTCGTAAAGCAGTTTCCTCGCGTGGCAAATGCCTCGCGAGGCTGGTTGCTCTGTGTGGACGCACCTAATAAAAGTAAATTTTTCCTTGACTCTAAATCAGTAACAGCCACTCATTGATGGTCACTTGGAATAATCCACGTTCCATCAGTACCTAACGTTAAAATTTCAAATTTTACCTCCTATTTTGGCATTCCATTTGCAATTATTATCTTCCCCGTATCACTTTCAGCTGCATCTGTTATTGGCAACACTAATCGGATCGGTTACAAATTCGATACTATCAAAAGTTCGTCATTGTTGGACGCTTGTTTATCTGTTTGGTTCACTATGTTACACAGTTTTGCACAGGATGTCTGTTTGTAATGTTATCTGTTTCGAAATACGGGATTGCGAGATCACCGGCATGCCCTCGGGCCTCGTGTGATACAACTTGCGTCAAATAAAATGTACGAGGCATGATCCCTTCGTTTGTATAATGTTGCTCTACGAGTACTCTACTCTCTGAAATACAGTCAAAAGAAGCAAACCTCGTCCCATACTCGAAGCCTCTGTATTTTGGTGGTCAATGACTAGAGACTAAATGCAGATGGGAAGCCCAAGTCCCTCGCCTAAGCTGACCAAAAAAGAGGTGGCATGACGACCAGGAAGCGCATAGATAGATGTATATCTGGTCCGAGGTAGCGTTCCAAAAAAGTATCAGCAGTGCAAAAGTAGAAAAATAAAGTGATTCCATAGATCTGTTTTTTCCTAATGAGGTACTAGTATGGTAGGAACTAGAACACGCATACGACGTGACATTGACCTACTGACTTCGTGAGTTATCAGTCAGTGACTTGTTCCTTTCCTGATAGCTTCGTTGCGGTTCATAGGATTGTGGTTGACCATGGGAACCAAAATATCACATACATACTGGGATTGTAGTATAGTTTCTAAATAATTTGTCATCAGACCTGTGTTTCTGGATATATAACTTTGAAGCTCACAGTTAAAGTTCATTTTGTTTTACAGCTGAAACAATTTAATGGCTCTTTAATAGTTCTCAATTATTCTGAAAACGTCCTAATTCGAACTCCTATAAAGTCGAAAGTTTCCCGTCTGTACTTACAAAATATGCTCCCAAAACGGATTTGTTTACTTTAATAGTTTAAGTCTGTTTACGTTTGATACATATTGTAGCCTTATGGTTGCGACTATTAATTAAAATAAGTGCAAACAATCTTAATTCATATTATGTACTGAAGGTCAAGGTCACATTGGGCATTTTTTGATCTTTTGGAACAAGTGCTTCCCCACAGTCAGTACATATTGCTAGAGAGCCTGTCAGATTGCAACATGACGAGACGTCGACCCGGGGCATTGTCCATCATCGGACAGCGAGGCGTTCATAACTCGCATTCACTCGTCCGCATTCCGCGACATCTGGAATAATTTATCAGGTAGGAGAGTAGTGACTAGGAAAAAAAGAAAAACAATACATTTTTCGAATAGATTATTATCTTGGGTGACGCCATATTAGGCAATTAAGTGGTTCAGTTACGGGATATATCAATTATATCCATCAATCGAAGTGTTAGCCATTAAATCCAAGGCCGCTCCCTTGTCTATTAGGTGCCGAATCTACTCGTAAAATTACTCGTAAACATTCGCAAATATTGGTATTATTCTTTTTACTAATAATGTATGTCCCAGAACGCTCGAGGCTCGTGCTAAATAATTACAGTCACACAGGCCGATCTTCCGGAATAAGCCGCGCTTGCCGGGGTTGACTTGGGATGGGTGACCATCTGTCATAGCGAGTTTCCTCCGTGCCTCGGAAAGCACGTAAAGCTGTTGGTCCCGGCTGTCATTTGTAGATCTTTGACAGTCGTTACTGTTAGTCAGAAGCTCAAAAATCTGACAGCCAGTCTGACCATGGGGTATGGTATTACCCAGTTACTGGGTTGTGGAGGTCCGACAGGCAGTCGCTCCATGTAAAATACTGATATTCAGCTGCATCTGGTTCAATTGGAAGAACCAATATAATTGGGAAAAGGCTAGACAGATGATGATAAGCCCCAGAACGACTTCGACCGAAGAATAGGCAAAATTATGGAGCGAAGTTTTCTTCAAAGTTATTCATTGAAGTTCTAAACTATATTAAACAAACTGCCCGTGTTTGTACTCATACTACTATAGTTACGATGTTTTCAGACATAACCACTACAGCTTTTAAACAAAACAAGTAGTTAAGTAAAAGCTAGTGTCTTATTCCAATGAAGGTCAAGATAATACAATCGATGTCCAGTCGACTGTACACATGTATGGAAAACTTTAATTATGCAAAACTATTCTCGACAAGTCGTTACTAATGCGTGCTAAGAGATCGAACTGTAAATCTTTACATTTGTTTTACTTAATAGTTTACTTTAGTTACTTGGGTACATACAAAAACCTTTTGCTGGGTTTTGTAAGCAGGATGTTCCTCTCAATTTTTGTGATACCAAGAGTAAACAGTACCGTCAGCACGAGTTTTCAGTATTTGAGACGTAAAGTAAACTGGAACTTTGACGACTTCAAATTGACAATTTTCAAAGGAAAAATTGGTTCCTTCTTCGCACACCAGAGGCGCTGTTCCATATTTCCATACAATAAACGCTGTAAATACTGGAAAAACTCTGTAAAGTAAAATAGAGAAAACTCGTGCTAGGGGTACAGGTCATATGAACTTAAACTATTTGAAGGCTCACTTACTGACTGAAGAACTGCATGAATAGGAAGTTGTTGGCCGAGTGCCATTTCATTGATTATTTATCATCTCAGCTGCCGTAATTTTACGTATCAATAAACACATAAATATAAATAATATTTAAATAACGGAAGGTGCCACGATGGGAATAAACCTTTTATCCGAAGCCGTAGACAAAAGTGACTTTATAATTAATATTTTTACCTTTACAATCGTCAATAACGATAGAGCTCTCGTGGGTTCCATTTCAGTATCGTCTGCTAAGGTCTTAGAGGTGAGACCAGCGGATCTCTATAGGCAATTACCCAGACTACCTATTGTTAAATACGACCCTACCAATATATTACGACTCTGGCAGTTGTAGGTACTCTACTAAACGCGTAGCTGATGACAAGAATGATAAAACAAAACACAAAATACTCTAACCACACTTTCTAAACTAACCAAGCAACGCACTAGGTGTGGGTAATTAACAAAAACTGGTGAAACTGTCCGAACAACACTAAAAAACTACTAAACATGTCAATGATTCACTGTTAGACTGATATCTAATTACTTTGAGTGCACACCACGAATCACAAGGGGACTGTGTCAGTGTGCACGATAAATACTTCTTTTGCAGGAATTTTTATTTAAGGTCTTCTGAGAATTTTGTACTGTGTACTTTAGGATTCTCTAGAATTATTTGTCTATGGTAATATGGATAGCCAAAATTATATTATTGACTCAATTGAGGATAAACGCTGCCGCGGTAACTGACGATTGAGAATAGGAAAATTAACCTTACTATACAGGGTGAATTTTTCAACTGGGCGTGGATGGCTACTTTCGAAACTATGAGGAATATCGAAAAACGTTGAAAGGAGTCTCGAGGCCGATTTTGACGAAAACTAAAACTGCATCATTGGATTTTAGAAAAATCAGAAATCCTGGCCAGGAATCGAACCCGCTGATTTTGGAAAAAAAATCACACCCTGTATTATTACACCGTTCGATAGTGTTACTAATAAGGATCAAATTCTGGGAAGTAATCATATATGGCAAACTTAAGGAAATGGCTGATTTTTATGAAATTGCTATTTTTCCATGTTACTTTACATCTACTGAGCTATAATTTATTCGAAATTATAAAATTTCATTGTTTTCAATCTCTCACTAGATTTGACGTTTCAACAATCCCACTGTACTTAGCAATACGACATTATTGAGTTGAACTACAAATAGCATTATTTTAAAGAAGAAACGGTAACTTATGTTTCAAATACAGTCTTTGCCTTGAAGATTAATCAGTTTTTTTGTAATTATTCGTTTTCCTTAAGTTTGCCGTATATGATTACTTCCCAGAATTTGATCCTTATTAGCAATACTATCGAACGGTATAATAATACAGGGTGTGATTTTTTTTTTCAAAATCAGCCGGTTCGATTCCTGACCAGGATTTTTGATTTTTCTAAAATCGAATGATGCAGTTTTAGTTTTCGTCAAAATCGGCCTCGAGACTCCTTTCAACATTTTTCGATATTCCTCATAGTTTCGAAAGTAGCCATCCACGCCCAGTTGAAAAATTCACCCTGTATATGTTTTTTTTATTTATTAAGGTTTATTTTTCTTTACGTGGATTTCCGTCCCGACTTTTGCTATTTGTCTTCCAAAGACACAGCCTTTTCTAGACACAAAAGATAACTAAGGGCGAAGAGAAATGAAATAATTAAAATATTGCATAAGCACTAAGTGCTTATTCTATCTGTATCTACTATTGATTATGCTGCAATAAGATAAAAATAATTTTGTGGTCCAGGCTTATACGTCTATCTGACCTATCTATGGTTCTAAATTTGTTTGTATTGATACTCCAAGAAATATTCGTCCCATCCGTCTAAGCCAATACTATGTCTGCCAAGCACTAATTACACTTTTTTTTTTGTTTCTAGGCAGCTTTAACGTCGCTGGAGAAAGAAGCCAAAGAGAATGTATATGTGGTATTAGACCCGCACATTCAGTACGAAATTACGATTAATAAGCACGGAGAGCCGCCTAAGTATTTATCCTTATCGAAGCCGCTAACTCACCAAAGAACACACGCCTTCGACCCCCATAGCATCACCAATGATATTAACAATAATGATTACGAGAGATTTTCCACTTTCAAAACAGGTCCACCCAAAGCTAGAAGATCCAATAAAAGTAACAACAAGAACAATACAAATTACATCTGCAAAACAAATAAAGATATAGAATACTCCAAAGATCCAAACTTCGGTCAAGTTAGAAGTACAGATTCAATGAATCAAAATGCACAAAAATACAACGAACATAAAGATACCAAAAATTATTCCCGAATGTACGAAAGGAATAATTCTGGAAGGAAAGAAAACAGAAAGAACCAGAATGGCTTTGAAAAGGATTCACAGAATAACAAGAGATCTTCTTATCGTAGCTGGAAAGGCACAAAAGAAAAAGAGAGATCTTTTGAAGATTTTACCGAAGAAAAAATTAAGAATGATATTGAAGAAGAGTTTAGGCCTCGGCCGGGTAAAGTCAGGGAAATAGCTTCGAGGTTCAACAAGTGTAGCACTGGTAACGTAACTTTGAACACTAAGAGGGAACGCCCCAAGCCACTGCAAAGTTACGGTCACCAGGCTTACCTGGACCATGTGTTCCCCGACGCTGTGGAAATATAGTGTAACGAGTGGACATGACAAGTTAGATCTCCGTTTAGTTAGTGTGTACGTAATAAGGACTAGATTTCTCACTATACTTATTTATTAATGTAGTTTTGCCATATTCTTCTAGATATTTCATGACTGGTGAGTCGCAGAGGTTTTGGAGTACTACTTCAGCATTATAGTTGTAAATAGTTCGCTATTAGATAGCTGCACATGATAGAGTATGCACGCAGGTGCGCCGGTACCTAGGACAAGGAAATGCGTAGAGACGCCTGCATTCATGTTTGTATTCATTAATCCTTTAACTATTAAAAATCTTTAAAGAATATCATAAATGTTGAGATGAAAAATTTTACAATTTGTATTAAACTTTTATTTGTATCCAAATGACTTTTGTATGTACTTACGATGTTGCATTTACTTGTAAATAGTCTTAATATTATCATGGTTATTTTAAGTTAATATTTCTTTTTTCTGTCTCGTAATAAGAATATAGTTTGTTAAATATTCTTTTCTTGTGTGTATAGTCTTTATTTCTTAAGTTTCGTATTGTTGAATTTTAACAGAATTAAAATTATCATTTACATTTCTTGTTTTATTTGTGCTATCAGTGTAGTGTCAGGTCACCGCATTTTTTATGACTTGTCAATGTTCTTCTTTGATAAAATGTCTGTTTATAAATAATAAATATATTAAGTATTTCTTGTGAGTTATTTCGTGATATTTTTGGATTTTAACCACAATTTTATTTAAGTTCGATATCCCGTAGCATAAAATCAATACATTTAGAAAGTAATCAGTTGAAAGCAAGTAGGTAGGTATTGAAAAGTCATTGCACTTTATTCCTCCGACAAAATCCCTTTAACAACACCCTCGCCATAAATTCCAATTACACCGCTGACCTCACTAAAATGCCTGTCACATGCCAATTAGCACACGACACTATATCCATACCAGATTAATTGATACCTCTGATCCACCTCCCATCGTTTTGTACGTTGACGTTACTCGATCCTGTAGTCAATACGTTAGATAAGCTATAAGCGCCGGCAACAGTTCATATTGTGCAGTCGTCGGACGCAAACGGTATAACTTACAAAAAATAGGACAACCGCCGAACACATGTTGCTTAAACTTCTAATGTTTTTGACTTGTCAGTATTACGTTATGTGTAGTGTTAATGGGAATCGAACTTATGCCAAATTGGTGGTAACGGAAATTAAGTGTAGTGGTAGATGTGTTACTAAGTGTTGTCCCGAAGGAATGGTGTTTGCAAAAGTGACGGATATGAGCGGAGTTACGAAAAGTTTGTGTGCGTCTGGTGAAGATGAGATTTTTGGATCAAAACAGTTGATTCATGAGAGGACTGCGGTCAAAGATTACAAATATTTGTGGAAAAGTTTTGATATTTTGATTGGGAAGCCGTGCCAGAGGATGTATGTGTCGACTCACCCGTTTTATATACAAGAGGTCAGTTATTTTTTTTTTTCAAGACGTTTTTGCACTTGGATGTTTGTGTTATCACTGTTTGTTTGGTGTGTGTTGTTTTTTAATATTTTGGCGGATTTTCTGAAGTCTTGTCTATCTTGTGTTGCTTTAATAGTCAATAACATACGCAGGCTGTCTATATTTATTTCTTAGGTAAGATTATTGGCTGATTAGGTTATAGTTAGAAAATAGTAGGTAGTAAGTAAGAAAGGCATTTTTTTTGAGGTGGCGGTATTTTTAGAAAATCTTTTTAATAAGTTGAGATGTTTTATTTTCACTGCTTTGATTATTATTTTTATACACGTGTTTTAATGGCTGATTACTACGAAATTGAAAGGCTTTGTTATTTTCAACATTTTACACTTGTTTACACTTGCACTCGCTAGGAAAGCTTCTCACGTACTATTGACTTTTTCATACAAAAACACTTTTTTGTGATACAGGACCACTAGTTTAATTAATTGTTAATTAGTTAATTGTTATACCAATATCATCCTTACGTTTTATCTAATAAAATCCAAATTAGGCATCAGGTAAATTAAAAATTTCATCGTTTTTATTAACGTCGCACAATTTAGGTAAATCAATAACTCTGTGTATGTTTATGGTCACAGGTGCATAATACATCTAGCTTACTGAATATGATAACACCGTGAAATACATTAATCTTTTAGATTTACGATACCACAATGTTTTAATCTCATCGCTCTGAACCATATATACTGTCATTGATTACTTGCACACACATTGTATTTTTTTACAAAATTTTGTCTCCTCGGACCATTTTATGAACGAACAATTGATGGCGCCATATTGTAACTTCATGTGAATAACGTTAACAAGAAAAAAAAACGAAAATAAATGTTATTGAACATAATAACCAGAAGTTGAAGTGGCAATGGGCAGACCACATCCCTCGTAGAACTGATAACCGGTGGAGAAGAAAAGTTAGTTTAGTAGGCGGGTGGCGACCACGGACCGGAAGACGCAGCGTAGGCAGGCCTCCCACTAGGTGGACCGACGACATCGTGAGAGTCGCGGGCAACCGATGGATGCAAGTTGTGAAATGTCGTTCGGCGTGGCGGTCTAAGGGGGAGGCCTATGTTCAGCAGTGGACGTCTTCCGGCTGATGATGATAATGATTGAACATAAAGTAAAAATCATTTTTGTGATTCAAATGTTGTGCGGTCAACAGAATACAATTTGATTAATAATATCAGATCATAATTCCTGACCGCTAGTTTCCTTGCATGAGGTAGGTTAGTGTCACAAAATATAAGCTACTAGATATTATAGATGATGTAGGAACAGTGTTAATCATAGTGCAGACACAGGCGATTAAACGCGCGAAGTGGTTTTAATAAAAACCTACAGGAGATCTTTTTTTATTAAAACGCCGGTAACTATTTTCGAATTGCACATTTTGCGTCAAGTGCACAATTTGCGGAATACACAATCTGCGTCAAAACCTTCACAACAAAGCGCCGCGACATCGTGCCACGCTAATTTATACTCTAAATGTACAGCGTATGATTATATCATTTTTCTGGACACTGCGCAGCAGTTTTCCTCTCCTGTGCGAGAAACTTGGTTTACACCGCGAGCGAAGCGGACCCATTATTGACATCTCCACCAAAAACATTTTTAAGAGCGAAAACGAAACTAAATAGCTCGCTCTTAAAATCAGACGATTAAACTTTTGTTGGGTGGAAAGGCAAACATACTTCATTAATTAAAAGGAATCTGTTTGCCTAACTATTTCCCGTACGTTATCCTGTCGTAGTGGAAACCGGGCTAGAGGTTCAACAGGGCGGCTAAACCGCAAAGCCGCTCTGTCCGTTTACTCGCGTCTGTCTGCACGAGGCTTTAGCATGTTTTTTCTTGGTATTATTACTTTGTCGTAGCTTTCGTAGTACTAGAAGATACTTAGATTAAGTGCCCATCCTTCTTTGCATAGTAAAGTGGTCCTTAAGATTAAACAGCAAGTTGTTGTCGTAAGTTTGTTATTTTACCTTTGAGCCAAGTTTGATGAATTTTAGTGCAAATGATATCCTCTTATTTGGGCCAGAAAATCATCATAATTGTGAGTTCTTGCACTTAGAGTGAAACAAAAGGGACTGTCAGACTACCGACTCAAAACTACCCTGTTTATTTGACTTATGCGTTCCAGGACCGCAGTGTCCTTTTATGATAGTCCCCCGAACCGGTATGGAGACCATAAACCGTCGACGTTATAGGGTGATGATGAGGTGTTAGAAAATCGTGCACGACAACACAGTATGGCGGCCTTATAGCGGTTTCATATAGCACCTATTCTACCTATGTTTATAATGTAGTTATCGGACAATCTGAATACAATGAATAGCAAATAAGTCCACGTGTAAAACTGTTAATCCATTGTCTCGTTTAGATCCAAACATAGATAAGTTTTAGGCTAGGACACCTAACATGACCACACAAGAGTAAATTAAAAGCCATACCAAGTAAAAACTACGACCAAATAAATTATTTCTTTATTAGTAAACGGTGGTGGCGGGACTTATACCATCACCGTGACCTCGGAATATAAAGGGCTATTGAAGGACACCGTGAATTTTTGTCAGTACAAGTCTGATAGTCCCCCCTCCCGCCCTGCCCGGGGTGGGAGGCCTCATTTGATGATTTTACCACGATAAAAGAAAGTAAAAACTACGATAAAATTATAGTTAAAGATACTAAAACTTGTACTGACTAAAATCCACGGTGTCCTTCAGTAGCCCTTTATGTTCCGGGGTCGCGGTAGTAGAAATAAGTCCCGCGACCCCGGCAGGCTTTGGCCCTCTGTGAGGGGGCCCCGTCATTTTGCTGACAGCTCTTTGAGGCGCGCGTGGGACACGACGCGCCGTCGACCCGGGCATGGTCCATGGTCGGACAGCGAGTTGCCCTTTACTCGCTGTCCGCATGCCCGCGCCTACGGTGGCCGGAGATCGTCTTGCGACGTACGGCGCCGTGGGCATACACCACTGCGGTTGGGGCGGAGGGAGGACGCTGTCCTCTCTCTCTCGCGGCCCGCCGCCTCCTTCACGAGCATTACTGCCTCGCAAAAGGCGGCGACCGCTTCCCACTCCGTCTCGCTCCGCAGCATGGCCGAAACCAATGCCGGGCGCGAGAGGTCTCCGCCTATCGCCGCCGTGAGGACACGTCGGTGCTCTGCCCAAGCTGGGCAGTCTTGCACCGTATGCTCTACTGTGTCCTCCGGGCGATCTTCGCAGTGGTGACACCCCGGCGTTTCCTCCTTTCCCATCAGCCACAGGTACCTCCCGAAACTTCCGTGTCCGGTGAGAACCTGCGTCATGCGATAGGTCAGGACGCCGTGACGTCTCTCCAGCCACTCCTCAAAGAGGGGTCTTACCGCCGCGATTGCGGCGTGCCCGAATAAGGAGGCCCTAGGACAAATTATCACGTTCTTGTGACTTAACGGGAACTTCGACGTTTATTTGATGGAAAAAATAGTTCCTCGATCGTATACTAGAGGCGCTATTTCATTTTCCATAAATGTAACGCCGTAATTAGGTACTTTAAGTGCGCTGTAAATGTAATACAGAAATCTTGTGATAATGACCTCGGGTGTATTTCAGATTACTGACAGAATTCGAGTTTGAGATTTGTTTATTTCTTTTATTTTATTCAATAGGTACAGATTAGATATGGGCGCCGCGCCGGCGCGGCGCCGCCGTGTGCCCTCCGCACGCCGCCGCCGCCGCCGGCATTCACCGCGCGGCGTGAGTGGCGTAAAGACGTGTATTTGTTTTCGTGATTGACTCATCCAAAATTACTGAATTAATATCCCAATAAACATTGGTGAACAGTTTCGGGGATATAACATCCCCCTGAGCAGCAGGATATGTTTAGACTGTTGGTTCTGTACTTAGAAACTCATAGTCGTGGCGTCATACAGACATTTCAGCAGTCGATGTACCGCCAGTCCACTTGACATCGCTGCAGTGATTGTAGTCCCAGGTTTCAACAGAGTCAAAGGTCTTTTCTTAATCAACAAATGTTAAGCACAGGGGCTCCGTGGTAGACGCCCACGGCGTCGGACGTCCGCAGACGACCTCCAGCCATCGTAGGCGCGGGCATGCGGACACCGAGTACAGGGCAACTCCCTGTCCGACCATGGACCGGGTCCGGAACATGTCCGGGTCGACGGCGCGTCGTGTTCCACGCGCGCCTCAAGGAGCGTCAGCATAATGATGGGGCCCTCTCAGAGGGCCAAAGCCTGCCGGGGTCGCGTTACTTATTTCATAACCATGACCCCGGAACATAAAGGGCTATTGAAGAACACCGTGGATTTTAGTCAGTACAAGTCTGAAAATCATCAAATGAGTCTCCCACCCCGAGCTGGGCGGGAGAAATCATTTGATGATTTTCCACGATAAAAAAAAAGTACAGGGTCTGCTTATGCTCTTCGGACTTCTGCATAGTTATACAGAAATCCGAAGAGCAAAGAGACAAGTTTGCCTCACTGTGTGGATGTGGACTATGATGCTTAATCCTCCGCGAAACCCAGACTGCTCCGGAGACTGAAACTCGTCAAGTCTTCTTGCGAGGCGGTTTGTGGTGACCCTCGAAAACAGTTTATAAACGTGGATCCGGACTTCAGGAGTGATATGAGACGATAGATTTTCAATAGGGTTTTGTCGCCCTTCTTGAAAAAAGGACCACTCCTGTTCCACGCCTTTGGAGTTGTCCCAGTGTATAAAATAGAGTTGAATAGTTTTTGGAGCTCCCGAAGTACGGGCTTTATACCTGCTTTCAGAAGCACCGAAGTGATTACATCGTCACCTCATCTAGGCTGATTTCCGACAGTTCATCAGTGTAGTGGCGTGTTAGAGTGGCTCGATTATCCTCTGAACAAGGGGCTTGTAGACCATGACTGTCGTACAACTGACCATAAAAGCCTTTTATCTCAACTAGGATCTCCGACTTTGAGGTAATGGTTTGGCCATTAGGCGATCTAAGCTTCGTCAGTTTTTAACTAAGGTCGTTGCCCTGGCTGGAGGCCTTAAATTTTTAGGCATCCGCAGAAAAGTCCGGTTGCGCCGTACACAACCTACTAGAGCAGGGGTTTTCAACCTTTTTCATGGCACGACCCCCTTTGTATGAAGAAATATTTCGCGACCCCCCTACCCGTTGGATGTATGTACATGTATTTTATATTGTCTCAAATAAAAATATTCAATCCAATACAGTTACTCATTTTTATGTTCTCCCTCACCGATGAAATGCTCGAATTTGTAACGGTGATGGAGCGCCTTAATATAAATCTTTTTAAACTTTTCCAACTCCGAAAGCTTCCCCCCTGAAGAGGCTTCGCGACCCCCCAGGGGGTCGCGACCCCCAGGTTGAAAAACCCTGTACTAGAGGTTGACTTGCGAGATGCCAAACAAAACAAAAAAAACGACATTTTCCTGTCTTCCGCCTGAAATGACATTAAGGAGCCGGCCGGTTTGAAGAAGATAGGGAGTAGATTTCGAGCTTTAGTTCAAGGTAGTAGAAAACCACGCCGCCGGCGCCACGCCGCCGCCGTTCGAATTTGGTCAGCGCGCCGCCGCCGAGAATTTTTAAGGCGGCGCCCATGTCTAGTACAGATACATAACAGATATGTAAGATTTACTGTAAGAGTAGAGAAATTAGTTTGATATGAAGTGTCCGACCGAAAGTCGATCTTTACCCGAAGCCTCAGAATCGACTTTATCCATAACCTTCATCCGAACTTGATAGTTTGTTAATCCTAACAAAAGCTCAGGATTTGGTAAAAGGCCTGCACAATTGCGAGGAAGCAATTACAGAGTGTCATGAAAGAGAATTAATTATAAAACCTCTGTCCAACCCTCCAGGATCTACTCTTTTGGAAAACATTTACTTTGTGATTATCATTATTTTGTGATATTTTTGATTATTATATCCATAAACTACTAGTAGTAACCAGCGGCTTCGCTCGCGTTTATATCGAAAATTGTAATAGTGGATAGGTCTCCTATGATGGCAGTAAGAACCAAAATCCATTTATCCATTCTAATATGGAGTCACGGGACTTATTTCATTACCGTGACCCCGGAACATAAAGGGCTATTGAAGGACACCGTGGATTTTAGTCAGTACAAGTCTGACAGTGCCTCCCGCACTGCCCGTGGTGGGAGGACTCATTGGATTATTTTACCCACGTAAAAAAAAGCCATTCTAATATGACAATTGGGTAACAAAACATACATCCAAAAATCCAAAATTTCGCATTAATATAAGGATGTAAATGATTATCAGCAAGTCTCGTGACAAATTACATACATGGCTTCAACGTTATCACTGACATTGAAGTACTCTTTGTTTGGGTATCAAACACCCTAAGTGCTTGTCCAAATTAAGGGCAGCCTTCACCACGAGTGACGATATTTACCCAAGGTTTTACGACACACCCTGTATATGTAATCTGCTTCACAATAAAGCGTGATGTCTTGGCAATTTTGTCTTGTCTTTGTTTTGATTTTGTTTTAGTACGCATAAGATTGGAAGACTTATCTAATAATTATATTTATTATGATACTAGCCAGTGCAAAACATTTTTTATCGTTCCTGTGGGAATTTCGGGATAAAAACTATCCTATGTCCATTCTCGGCACTCAAACAAGTTTATACCTAATTTCATCCAAAGTCAGTGGTTTAAGCGTGAAAAAGTAACGGACAGACAGACTTACTTTCGCATTTAAAATATAATAAGTAGGGATGATTTTAGTAACACTCCTAGAAACTGTTAATGGAATATTAGTTGCATAAGGAAACGACGAATAAAACAATATTTGAAATAAAGTTCACCAAAACCCCGTTTTTGCATTTGGTTTCGACATAAAATGAATTGTAAGGCACTTCATAAGCTTTCAATTAGCTAACGGTACTGTTTGAATAATATTATAGTTATTAAGAAAATGGTGTCAAAACAAGTTGTAAATAAAAATGCGGTAAAATGCCATTTTTACGCGCTTGGTTATTCATCTGCAATAGGATGATGTGAAGGCCTTTTGTAAGCTTTGATTTTTTCACTGCTGGCACACAGGCTAGTTCGCTGCGAGAAGAAGAGGAAAAGCTTTCATTTGATATATTTTATTAACACTATTTTAGTATTTAAACTTCTCGAAAATCACCATCATCATCATCATCCACAGCCCGTCTTCACCCACTGCTGGGTATAGGTCCCTCCTTGTTTGTGCCAAGCTCCACGTTCTTGCGCCTTATCTAGAACACTCCCCCAATCTCAACAATGTCGTCTGCTCATCTCGCCACCGGACGACCAACACTTCTTTTTCCATTCTTTCGACGCCACTCTGTCACAGCTTTACTCCACCTGGCCGTCACCGCACCTTGCCAAAAATCATAGTACAAACGAAAACCCAAATTCCACAAAAATCCATTTTTCGTGTATCATTTCGATTTGGTCAACATAGAAGAAAGTATATTACAAGTTTTCGTATGACTTATGTCTCATCAATTATTGAACGGTTTTTATTTTAGTCCATAGGTTCCGTGGTCCAAATAATTCTCTATGTAGGTACATAATATAGCGGTTTAAACCGTCTTCACTGCCAGTGAGTGAATCTATGTGACAAACCAACAAACATACTTGTCTTGTGTACTTTGTGAAGCATATAACGTAACATTTCAGTTCAGGAACAGCAAATGTTTGTATTTAATTTTCATTAAGTAGTTTAGTAGGTTGTACTAAATTAAATGCAAATTAGTCCCATTAATTTGCAAAACCTTGCCTACTCCATGTAACGAAGATATATGATCGTGTAGATTTTATCTCTACCTATAGTTAGGTACTAGAAAAGGGGCAGCTTTTATGTTCCTTTAAGTTAACTAAACTCTTTTTTTTGCTTTACGTTCACACGCGCTGGAATAGGATTATAGTAGGTTCCATATTTTTTTTTCTATACTAACATTAATTTTAAATTCATTAAACAATATCGAAAATTCAAATTGATAAACAAACTACTCTAATCCAACAGCAACTCAGTGGTACCGCCTTTGAACAACAGAGGGCGTTTATTACAAACACGTCAAATGTTCTTGAAAAATCTAAGAAAATTGTAAATACAGGGTATAAATGAGTGGCGAGAAATAAGAGCTTCGAACTAAAAAATACATTGTTAAATTCCAACAAACACGCGAACGAAGTCGCGGGCACAAGTAGTGATAACTAAATTCGACAATCCAACTGAAAAATATACTGAAAACATCATGGCCACGGGATCCTCTGTAACGGAAACCGTGATCGTGTGACGCAAAGAGTAACTACAAGAACAGGATGGAATTATAGTCAGTAAGAGTCTGTCTTATGGCCCGGTCACCTTACTACTGTGAGCGCTGATGGTGGCTAGCGGTATGATCAAATGTACAGAAATGTTTGAAAGACGCCACGTCGAGTCGCAGTCACTGGTTAAATCGCGTCTTCTTGATCCTATAAATGTTCCCACTGCTGAAAAACGGGCCTCCTCACTGTGAGAGGGAGTGTGCCATAAACAACCACGCGGGCCCAGTTCGGGTTGGTAGACGTCACATGCCTTCGAATTTTTGGTTCTAGGACATGCTGGTTTCCAAACGATGTTTTTCTTCCTCACCGTTTTTACAGCCGTGGTGATGAAATTAATTACACAAAGTAATGCGCCTAGCTGGGTTCGAATCCATCTACAACTTGTAAGTTGGGGTCGATACCACTATATAAATAAAATAAAAATTCCACAACTATCACACAACGCCATTTAGTCCCAAGCTAAGAAGAGCTTGTGTTATGGATACTAGACAACTGATAAACATACTTCTATTTTCTAAATACATACAAATTATAGACCAGACAGAACAAATGATCATGCTCATCACACAAACTTTTGTCCTGGGTGAGAATCGAACCCACGACCCCCGGTATAGCAGTAAGGGTCCCTAACCACTAGACCAACAGGCCAGTCAAAATTGGGCAACCAATGCTCCAATTTCATTATTATTATTTATTTATTTCTCATACAATCTGTAATAATTATTATACGCATGAGCAGTTTCATAGCGGTCGGTCATAGATCTGTTGGAGTGGTGGATGTAAATTATAGGCCATCGGTTAATATACAAAGACGTTTATTAAAGAATAACTATTATTTAGTTTTTACACTGGACGCAATGCGGAGCACAAGGAAGTGGCGGCCATGACGGACGTTCGTAAGTCGCTGACAGAGCGCGGTGATGTTGCCATAGGTAACTATAACAACATCAACTGCACGAGACAGTCAGCATTGACTGCTTCAATCAAACTAAGCTGATCCATAAAATAAGGCCGAGTCATATATTTTGTGATCAAAACACCAAACAGTTGGTAATTATTTTTTATGAGAACAGATGTGGCGTCTCATCTGTTTCTTCTTAAGAGCCCTATTACAAAATGAAAGAACACAGTTTCTGTCAATTTGACATCGTGATGCCCCCCGCATAAAAACAAAACACAATCAACACAGCTACGCCTCGTATACCAGGACGAAAACAACATGAGCTTTTGTCACTTTTCTTTCGAATAAACAAAGTGAGATCCCGGGCTTCTAGACACTACTTATTTTCTTAGTTACGAATGGATAATATGATAAATGTATACCTAGCAAAATAAAATAAGGGCCACTCATTAAATTACACTTTAAACAAGTATAACTCTTATACTGATCGATTTTATCGATTAGACCGCCCATTGTGTCAAACTGCGAATTGGATATATTTGTAATTTAGAAGATGTGCATTTTAAAGATTATTCAATTCTATTCTATACGAGTAAATAATCTTGTTTGGATATCTTTCAAGTGTTCATTTTGTTTCTTGTGACTAACTGGAATTCATAACTTATTTAATTAGATTTTTGAAATTATTTAGAACTTACGATTTGGTGTTTAAAAATTTTATACATCAAACCGTCATTTGTGCCATCCATTTAGAGACATAATTATGGACCGAAAATGAGCCACTTGCGGTGATTAATGTGACATAGATAAGGAGATATAGCCAGAAGAGGTCGGTTTTATGGTCGAATATAACCAACCAGTGTTTTAAAATATTTTAAACTGGTGTCAAGAGACAAGAGTAATATCACCAAACGCCGTGATCCAGGAAGAAACTGAGTAAGGCCCAAGAAGACCATCATGTTCGTTAAATCACGCAAAGAGAACGATAAATCTACTACGCGAATCATAAAAACTCAAACTATTTTGACTGGGCTTCAGTGTTTCTTATACTGGGTCACTGCTGGTTTCTTTTTTAATAAAGACAGATCTTTCAGAGTGTACTCTTGAAACAGAATGTTTCGGTGAGCTCTAAATTAAGTGCTCTGGGGTGGTTATTCTGTCTCGCAAAACTGAGGTTACACTTCCTAACGAAGGTACTAACTTCTCAAGATTGCGTAGAAAATGTGGTACAACTCCACATTATTCCATTCGCATAGCAAATAGTAGGATAGTAGGTATCTGAGTTCATCCACGATCAATCGCGACTAACAGTGCATAGATTCGCTTATGCTCGAATTACGATGCTACAGTTGGTCACTTAGGCTTTTTACCTGATTTCTATTGAAATTTTATTTTTTTACGTGGTAAAATCATCAAATGAGACCTCCCGCCCCGGGCAGGGCGAGAGGTACTGTCAGACTTGTACTGACTAAAATCCATGGTGTTCTTCAGTAGCCCTTTATGTTCCGGGGTCACGGTGATGGTATGAGTCCCGCAACCCCGGCAGGCTTTGGCCCTCTGAGAGGGGGCCCCGTCATTTTGCTGACAGCTCTTTGAGGCGCGCGTGGAACACGACGCGCCGTCGACACGGGCATGGTCTATGGTCGGGCGGCGAGTTGCCCTTTACTCGCCGCCCGCATGCCCACGCCTACGGTGGCCGGAGATCGTCACGCGACGTCCGACGCCGTGGACGTCCAGACATTGTCCTCTCTCTCGCACGGCGCGCCTCCTCCTTCGCGAGCATGACTGCTTCGCAGAAGGAGGCGACCACTTCCCACTCCGTCTCGCCCCGCAGCATGGCCGCGACCAGTGCTGGGCGCGAGAGGTCTCCGCCTATCGCCGCCGTGAGGACACGTCGGTGCTCCGCCCAAGCGGGGCAATCCTGCACCGTATGCTCGACTGTGTCCTCCGGGTGATCTACGCAGTGGTGACACCCAGGCGTTTCTTCCTTTCTCATAAGACACAGGTACCTCCCGAAACATCCGAGTCCGGTGAGGACCTGCGTCACGCGGAAGGTTAGGACGCCGTGACGCCTATCCAGCCACTCCTCAAAGAGGGGCCTTACCGCCGCTATTGCCTTCGATAATAGGATAAGATTAAAGAGATATAGGAACGTTGCGTTCCTGTACCTCTTTTGCTCACACATATCGCTATGCAATCCTAGATACTTGACGTCAAAGGATCAGAATAACAGCGCAGTCAATGATATAATCGGCGATACAGTTAATCCGTTCCACCTCTACAAGTTATGGCTTCCTATAATAGCAGACTGGCACATGTCTGGGTTAACCGCTACCTCAAAACAATCAGTACCCTTAGCACGAGTTTTCAGTATTTGAGACGTAAAGTAAACTGGAACTTTGACAATTTCAAATTGACAATTTTCAAGGAAAAACTTAGTTCTTTAAAGTAAAGCCAGTGTGTGTTGCCAGTGATTACATATGGCTCTGAAACGTGGTCTTTGACTGCTGGCCTTTTAGAGAAACTAAGAGTCACTCAACGAGCAATGGAAAGAGCTATGCTCGGAGTTTCTTTGCGGGATAAAATCCGGAACACGGATATTCGGTGAAGAACCAGAGTCACCGACATAGCTCGTAAAATTTGCAAGTTGAAGTGGCAATGGGCAGGCCACATCGCTCGTAGAACTGACAACCGATGGGGAAGAAAGGTTCTCGAGTGGCGACCACGGACCGGAAAACGCAGCGTAGGTAGGCCTCCCACTAGGTGGACCGACGACATCGTGAGAGTCGCGGGCAACCGATGGATGCGTGTGGCGAATTGTCGTTCGGCGTGGCGGTCCAAGGGGGAGGCCTATGTTCAGCAGTGGACGTCTTCCGGCTGATGATGATGATGAAAATAGTGAAAACTCGTGCTAGGGGTACAGATCCATTTTTCACGGATTTTCGGGGCGCACGTTAGAGAGCCAAATCCTGCCGGCATCGCGGGACTGTCTTATCAAGTATCTATGCCCCCGGATCGCAGTGGGTTATTGAAGGACACCGTAGATTTTAGTCATTACAAGTTTGAATGTCCCTCCCGTCCTTCCCTGGGTAGAAGTGCTGATCTGATGATTTTACCACGTATTAAAAAGCCATACCACCAGGGGCATGGCCGGTGGTATTGTGCGTCCGCAGCGAACTATAGGTATTATACAAATGAACTGGAATGTTTGGGAAGTTGGCAAGTCTGAAATTACAGTTGTGCTCCTTGAATCACGAGTTTGAGCTACACGATAACTGACAAATGCTTGCACTGACTGGACAGATCCACTCAAATCTGTGTGTGGTTCTTTCTTAAAAAGACCATCTCAGACGTTAACCTACATAGCTCTCGTATAACTACCAATTTAATGTCTGGACTTTAAAAGAGACAGTGACCTCTGAGTTTGTTTCGGCTGTTTCTTCTCAGAGTAGTCAGGTACGAAACGCCGGCTTCATTAACCTACTGGCAAAAATAAATATCATTTCATTTCATTTCATCATTACATTTAATTACCAATTCAGAAAAAAAGCTATCAGAATTATTTACATTTATTATCTAGAA
Organism: Agrotis ipsilon; assembly: GCA_028554685.1. Classification (NCBI taxonomy): domain Eukaryota; kingdom Metazoa; phylum Arthropoda; class Insecta; order Lepidoptera; family Noctuidae; genus Agrotis; species Agrotis ipsilon. Next base: position 13,330,750 of record CM052969.1, on the reverse strand, counting down.
TTATATCCACATTCGAATATAGGGAAAATACAATCAACACATTTATATGTTTACATTGCAAACAGATCAGAATAAATTAATTCAAAATATTAGCTTGTATCAAAAAAGGTTGGTCGCGCTATACTCTTGGCGATTGGAAATATTCCTGGCCACCACTCATGACCTGCGGAAAATTAGAGGTACTTCATTTTTTATATGGAAGGAGATTGCCCAACTGCGGTCCAAATGCTGCCCAGGAATGGTAGTACGTGCGCTGGGTTGCTGCCACTAATGTCTATCTACATGCGAAATATTTTAAAAATCTACCCTGGGGTTTCTGATTTATTTGGATTTTTATATGGATGACTTCATTTTAGTCCTTATGATTTTTTTATCGTTCTTTACATCTGTCCAAATGCTGCCCAGGAATGGGAGTACTTGCACCGGGTTCTTGTCACTAATGTCTGTCTGCATGCGAAATATTTTAAAAATCTACCCACGGGTTCCTGATTTATTTAGATTTTTATGTGGATGACTTCATTTTTATCTGTATGATTTTTTTATCGTACTTTACACTTCTCCAAATGCTGCCCACGAATGGGAGTACTTGAACTAGGTTCTTGCCACTAACATCTGTCTACGTGCTAAATATTTTAAAAATCTACACAGGGGTTCCTGACTTATTCAGATTTTTATGTGGATGACTTCATATTAGTTCCCATGGTTTTTTATTGGCCTTTACACCTGTCCAAATGCTGCCCAGGAATGGGAGTACTTGCACTGGGTTCCTGCCACTAATGTCTGTTTAAATGCGTTATATTTTAAGAATCTACCCAGGGGTTCCTGATTTATTTAGATTTTTATGTGGATGACTTCATTTTTATCTTATCTGTATGATTTTTTTATCGTACTTTACACTTCTCCAAATGCTGCCCTGGAATGGGAGTACTTGCACTGGGTTCCTGCCACTAATGTCTGTCAACATGCGAAATATTTTAAAAATCTACACACGGGTATTCCTGATTTATTTACATTTTTATGTGGATGACTTCATTTCAGTCCCCGTGATTTTTTTATCGGCCTTTACACACTGTCTACATTAAAAAAAAATGTAGGCAGACATTAGTACAAGAATCACAAATGTCTGTATACATTTTTTTTACGTGCTTAAATCATCAAATGAGTCCTCCCACCCCCTACAGTCAGACTTGTACTGACTAAAATCCACGGTGTCCTTCAATAGCCTTTTATGTTCCGGGGTCATGGTGATGGAATAAGCCCCGCGAGCCCGGCAGGCTTTAGCCCTCTGAGAGGAGGCCCCGTCATTATGCTGACTCTTTGGGGCGCGCGTGGAACACGACGCGCTATCGTGTACTCAGAGGTAACATTTGGACAGGTGTAAAGTACAATAAAGAAATCATACAGATAAAAATGAAGTTATTTACGTAAAATCTAAATAAATCAGGAACCCCTGGGTAGATTTTTAAAATATTTTGCATGTAGACAGACATTAGTAGCAGGAACCCAGTGCAAGTACTTCCATTCCTGGGTAGTATTTGGACAGGTGCAAAGTACGATAAAAAAATCATGGAGACAAAAATGATGTCATCCACATAAAAATCTAAATAAATCAGGAACCCGTGTGTAGATTTTTAAAGTATTTCGCATGTAGACAGACATTAGTGGCAGGAACCCAGTGCAAGTACTCCCATTCCAGGGCAGCATTTGGAGAAGTGTAAAGTACGATAAAAAAATCATACAGATAAAAATGAAGTCATCCACATAAAAATCTAAATAAATCAGGAACCCCTGGGTAGATTCTTAAAATATAACGCATTTAAACAGACATTAGTGGCAGGAACCCAGTGCAAGTACTCCCATTCCTGGGCAGCATTTGACCAAATGTAAAGTACGAAAACAAATTCATACAGATAAAAATGAAGTCATCCACATAAAAAATCTAAATAAATCAGGAACCCCTGGGTAGATTTTTAAAATATTTCGCTTATAGACAGACATTAGTGGCAGGAACTCAGTACAAGTACTCCCTTTCCTGGGCAGCATTTGGACAAGTGTAAAATACCATAAAAAAAATCATGGAGACAAAAATGAAGTCATCCACATAAAAGTCTAAATCAATCAGGAACCCCTGAGTAGATTTTTTAAATATTTCTCATGTAGACAGACATTAGTGGCAGGAACCCAGTGCAAGTACTCCCATTCCAGGGCAGCATTTGGAGAAGTGTAAAGTACGATAAAAAAATCATACAGACAAAAATGATGTCATCCACATAAAAATCTAAATAAATCAGGAACCCGTGGGTAGATTTTTTAAATATTTCGCATGTAGCCAGACATTAGTGGCAGGAACCCAGTGCAAGTTTTCCCATTCCTGGGCAGCATTTGGACAAGTGTAAAATACGATAAAAAAATCATGGAGAAAAAAATGAAGTCATCCACATAAAAATCTAAATAAATCGAAAACCCCAGGGTAGATTTTTAAAATATTTTGTACATAGACAGACATTAGTGCCAGAAACCCAGCGCACGTACTCCCATTCCTGGGCAGCATTTGGACCAACTCCCATTCAAAAATGGGCAATGTCCTTTGATGCTATGACAAAGATACTAGCGCCGCGTCTAAAGGTCATGAATAATGGCGTGTATTTTAAATTTTAATGATTACGTGACTAATGTCAAAATGGTTGCGAGCGGTACGTCCTCTCTCTGAGAGCGCTCCGCGCTGTCTAAATCAAAGAACAAACCGTTCTTGGTTTTATATTGAATTTTGTCGTTGCATATTTTAATTATTATATACTATTAGTTTACTTTTAAATGCGCTAATTATTTTTTCCATGCAAGCTAACATAGTAAACTTAGTTATTGAATACTTTTTGATTGAATATTCAGTAAATAAAAAATATAATTTCGAACGAAAAAATGTCAAATTCTTCCTGTTTTCCAGAATTATTTTTGGTGTATTTCTGAATGAAAAATAAAAATGTGATTAATACACTCCAAATATAAACTTTCAGATGTACCATGGACATTTTCAAATGTTATTTTACTATTATACATTCTATGTAATTCAATACAAAAGTATGACAAAAAGTAGAATTTTATGAAACATCCTTTGCAGAGACAAGGTTTTTACTCATGTATGTAAACAAATCTAAAAATGTTTTCAATACACTCCACGCAGAAATAATCAAACTTTCTAGAGTATATATTTTTTTTTAATTTGTGGCCATATCCTACCCAGAATCAGATTAAAAACCTTGCACAAAAACAAGGAAACGTGTGATAGCCCTCTTAAGGATCGGTAATCCCAAATAGTGTTATGGCATTTCCATAAGTTTATGTATAAAACTTAAAACAATAGCCACGAAAAAAAAGGTCTGGGTAGCTTAAGAGTTCCCCCAGGGTCTACAAATATCGGATTGAGGATAAACCGGGCTGGAATTGTTAAAAAAAATATTGAAAATCACTAAAAACGCGTAAAAAGCACTTCCGTATTTCCATAACTTTGGCGTAAATAAGCAGAAAACTAATTAATATTATACATAAATAAAGAGAACAAAGACCGGTGTACTGTCTACATGTGTCTGTTTTTCAAAACATTGTATATTTTTCGCGTAAAAAATTCGGAAAGTAACTGAATTTTGAGGCCGAAAATCTCCATACATTTTACTATGGCGGAATATTTTATCCGGCATAGGTTCGAGATCGAATCGCAGAGCTCAGTCGTCCGCAGGATTTCAAGGTGAGAGCACGTCGCTTTTTACCAAAAAATTACGCGGCTAAGTGGCGTGTACATACACATGAACCACTTTGCGAGGTGCGCACAGTGGTTGGAAATCAGGATTTGAAAATAAAACAAAATTGGACATTGTAAAAATGTATTGTTGTATGTTTGTACAGGTAGTTGGAATTGAAAAAATATTTTTGTGGTAGATGATAGTTTTTCCTTTTTGTTTTTTTTTTAGTTGGTAAAGTCATCAAATGAGTCCTCCCGCCCTGGGTGGGGCGAAAGGGACTGTCAGACTCTTACTGCCCTTTACGTTCCGGGGCCGCAGTATCCTGGGTTAAGAAAAAACTCGCGACCCCCGCAGGCATTCGGCGCGAAACACGACGCGCCACCGACCCAGGCTTGGTCCCCGGACGGCGCTGTGCCCTCTGCTGATCAGAGGGACACGCGTTGGAGCGTCCACACGACAGGCTATTCGCATACGGGCAAAGAGACCTCTTAGGCACACAGTGGCCTAAGGGAGAGTTTTTGCCCGCATCCCAGAGTGCACCGGCCCGAAAAACTAGTCTTCCCCCCGGACTTATCCAAGAGGGAACTCCAGTCCACGGGCGCACGTGGAGGTTTCCTGTCTTAGCACCTTAGATAGTTTTTGCTAACGGCAAGTTAAAAAAAACAGGTTCAAGCGATTTTCGACCTTATTGACATTTAGGATTTAGTTTGTTTTTCTCACATTCTCGTTAGCTAACATTGATCCTCATTAAAATTCGGTGTTTTCCCTAAATGTCAATAAGGTCGAAAATCGCTTAAACCTGTTTTTTTAACTTGCTCAACGAAAGCAAGTAAAAAAAAGGTTCAAGCGATTTTCGACCTTATTGACATTTAGAATTTTGTTTGTTTTTCTCATATTCCAGTTAGCTAACATTGCTCCTTCATTAAAATCCGGTGTTTGTATAAATGTCAATAAGGTCGAAAATCGCTTGCACCTGTTTTTTTTAATTTGCACGATAGCAAAATTATCATCCATTGCAAAAATAATTTTTCAATTCCAACTAGCTCCTGAGATTAGCCTACAACCAAACAAAACAAACTTTTCAGTTTAGATAAAAATATATTTCAACTAGATGAAAACCCGGCTTCGCTCGGGTGAAACGTGTGTCATACATAATACACATCTAGGTACTAAATGTAGGTGTCACGGTAAGTCATAAGTCCCACGACCGCGGCAGGCTTTGGCCCTCAAAGGTGGGCCCCGTCATTGTGCTGACAGTCTTTGAGGCGCGCGTGGCGCCGTCGACCCCCGCATGTTCCATGATCAGAGAGCGAGTTACCCATTACTCGCCGCCCGCATGCCCGCGCCTTTTGGCCGGAGATCGTCCTGCGACGTCCTGGGCGTGTACCACTGCGGCTGGGTCGTGAGGTGCAATCCTGCACCGTATGCTCCACTGTTTCCTCTGGGCGATCCACACAGTGGTGACACCCAGGCGTTTCCTCAGGTACCTGCAGATCCGGAACTTCCGTGTCCGGTGAGGATCTGCGTCAGGCGGTAGGTCAAGACGCGATGCCTATCTAACCACTCCTCAAACCTTACCGGGGGTCTTACCGCCGTTATCGCGGCGTGCCCGGACCTCTGTTACGACAGTCGCTCCCTCCATATTATCGCCTTGAGATCGCGCCGGAGCTCTTCCCGCCGCACTAAACTTGTCGAGGCAGGGGAGGTTACAGTTTATAGGTTTTTCTAAGGAGGTTTAGTAACTACATAATATACCACATGACACTGGCCGAAAATAAAGAGAAAAAATAAAAACTTCTCAACATGGAAACAGATGTCAAAAATGGCGGCTGCGATCTGTCTGGTCAGAAAATCATTAGAAATTTACAAAATCCTCGACAATCCGAATTTTGCGGATATATGTTGTCGACTCGAAATCTTTATTTTTTAATGTTTCATTACTCAGGTAAGCTTTCGATCGATTGTATCGTAGCCCTGCACGAAACTATTATTTTCAAAGAAATATTAATTTGTTGGGTACGCGCTTAGTGCTACTTGAACACTCTATGCGATCATAGATGTGTGAGTGAGTGCGTCGACCGCGTCTATCGCTGTGTGAGTCGCGCTTCAAAACCTATTTTTCTCTCGAGCCCGCCGCGAAGAGAGGGGCCTTAACTGCCAACTATAAATTTTGATTTAATCGTAATGAATATAATCGTAATTTTTAATAGGTATTAATATTATCTGAATAATAAAACACTCAAATAGAATGGTGTACAATTTATGATAATCGTAATTATTCATGTGTATTTATTAGATTCATAGTGTAATTATATAATATTTTATTTAAGTAAGTGCCTCATATAAAGTATTCGTCTCGTCTATCTGTTAAATAATGATTTTAACACTGGCCTTCTTCAAATTTGTAGTTATTTATTTAATTGGTAGATATAAATAACATCACAAACATCATCGAATTAGCAAGTCAAAAAGGCAGTGGGTAGACCACATAGCACAAAGAACTGATGGCCGATGGCGCCGTAAGGTTTTCGAATGGAGACCACGCACCGGTAAGCTCAGAGAAGAACGCCCACCGACAAGGTAGCCGGACGATCTTATCAAGACCACAGGATCACGCTGGATACAAGCCGCTTCCAACCGGTCCTATTGGAAGTCTATAGGGGAGACATATGTTCAGTAGTGGATATAACATCTCGCTCGTCTGTGATTCGTAAATGTAAAGGCAGTGCTGTACCGGGGTTGCGAGACTGTCTCATCAGATAACCGTGAGTCTGGAACATAAAGGGCTATTGAAAAATCACCATGAATTTTAGTTAGTATAAGTCTGACAGTCCCTCCCATCCGGCCCTGGGTGAGGACTCATTTGATTATTTACGATGAACAAGAGGTATACTTACTTACTGTTACGAAATTCATTCATTCAAAGTCCCATGTCATGTTTAATATTCTCTCTTTTTAATCTGTTTTTGACTACTGACCCTAATTTTAGACTCCTCGATTGCTCCTTAGAAGTAGGTACTTTTTTTATAAACCTAAATACATTCTTCCTCACATAGAAATCGATCTCAGGACCTCATGTTCAACATACGTAAGTCACAACGAGAATAACGATGCCGCATATACATTCCTGAGAAAATCTATTATCACACTATACGAGTACAATCATTACACAAACGGCAGTCAATTATACAAGTCAATGAAATCATAGCAAATGAATAGGTAAATATTATTATGAGTTCAACGGATAATCTCCATATTCAATACTAGAAACGACTTTATGTAATCCCAAGCATTGTTTACGGATCTTAATGACAATAAAATGAAGTATATCCTACTAATCCTACAAATATTATAAACGTGAAAGTTTGTACGTGTGGATGGATGTTTGTTACTCTTTTACGCAAAAACTACTGAATGGATTTGGATGAAATTTGGTACACAGACTACTAATATTATAAACGTGAAAGTGTGTATGTGTGGATGGATGTTTGTTACTCTTTCACGCAAAAACTACTGAATGGATTTTGATGAAATTTGGTACACAGATAGTTTATAACCTGGATTAACACATAGGATAGACACACATTTTTATCCCGATTTTATGTTCCCGTGGGATAATTTTCGAGTCGTAGCGGGTGAAACCGCTGGCAGCAGTTAGTAGTTTATAAACGTTATCACACTAATGGTCCCTTAATAGTAATATAATATTGGTTCTCCTGACTGAATTCGGCCTCGGCGGCCAATGTCAACAGAGATTATGTATCTCCGCGGGATATATTATAGTGCAATAGTATGTGCGCAGGCGCAGGTGCACTCTTTGTTCCTTTACTCTTATAGTCGAATGGGACGGTAACGCGAACGGAGAGAGAGATCAGTACCCTCAGCACGAGTTTTCAGTATTTGAGACGTAAAGTAAACTGGAACTTGGACAATTTCAAATTGACAATTTTCAAGGAAAATATTAGTTCATTTTTCGCACACCAGAGGCGCTGTTCCATTTTTTCATACAATAAACGCTGTAAATACCTGAAAGACGCTGTAAAGTAATAGAGTGAAAACTCGTGCTAGGGGTACTGGTGCAGGACCAGGCGGCCCGCAGGTTATATAACTTTCAATCTCCGGGCTGCTAGGTACTGAAGAATTCTTATAGAAAAGGCTTACCACCAGCTAAACAGTAGATCTTTTTGTTTAATCTTATATATTTTTGCCATTAAATGCAATGTGATCTAGCGTAGCAAATCTCGTAGCATATTTCGTAGTCCTTTCTCATAATTTCGTAGACCCTATATTTTGCTCGAAACCAACTTATAGTTATGACTTTATGATGTGTTTACTATCTATTAGTTGCATAGATAAATTAGTAAATCAAAACTTCGAAGTAACCTTGAGGCCGTAGCACGATTTCTACGTATTTGCACGAACGTTATAGTTGCAGTATGTGAATGATATGGAAAATGAAAAAGCACCTTTAATTTCTGAACAGATAACTAATTTTGACTGGTCTGTTAGTCTAGTGGTTAGTGACCCTGACTGCTAAGCCGGGGGTCGTGGGTTCGATTCCCACCCAGGACAAATGTTTGTGTGATGAGCATGATTATTTGTTCTGTGTCTGGGTGTAATTTATCTATAATAATTATGTATGTATTTAGAAATATACAAGTATGTTTATCAGTTGTCTAGTACCCATAACACAAGCTCTGCTTAGCTTGGGACTAGATGGCGTTATGTGATAGTTGTGGAATATTATTATTATTTTATTCATCAAAGAAATGTCAAAGTTGCCGTACATCGTAAAAACGCGATAACTCGTGCTAATGCTTCAAGACAATAAATACTTTGCCGTAAGCGAACGGTCCTGCATAATTTTCTTTCCATACAAAACAAAACATTATAGATCATTTAAATTCTATTGGAATTTCAATGAATAAATAATGTCAGTCACTTCTGACTAGCATACATATTGTTTGAGATTAAATCATCACCATCTTTGATGTCTCTGTCTATACAAACACTTAAGAGGAAACCACCACGGCCGGTTTTCCATACAAACGTAGTCCCCTGTTTGCTCCCTGGATAAAGCCAGTAGAGCAATATTTTTTTGCTAAAAATTCTATGGCACCTATTGGCATGTCTCTATGTTTTCCTTTTTTCCATAAATTAATTATTAAAAGAGATATAAAAATTCAAAATCTTAAAAAAAATGGCCAGATTTTCCGCTGTGTTCAAATATCCAGAAAACAAAGACGAGATTATAATAGGAACACGGCCAAAGCCTTCCTTTACTTTAAAAAAAAAGTAGTTACATCGTGTAAGTTTTGGAGAAGTAATTAGGGTACTACGAATCGTTGATTTTGTGCTCATTTAATAGGTATTTTCGCTCCAAGCTGTCTCTATCGCGCTCTGAAATCCTGTTGTTCGGCACTGCGCGACAGCAATAGATTTTACAAAATACTTATGCCTCAATTCTCTAGCCCGTGGTGTTTCCTCTTAAATGAAGAACAAAAAACAATAAAAGTCCTTGATGAGTGTTTTAAGAACTCATTGATGAACACATTTCGTCGGCTATTGTTTGTTTTAATCTTTGATAGGTACTAGATTGTATAACATTTGCATAGTAATCATCTGCGGTAGCAAAAACTTATGAATATCAAGTGTTGATAGGTATGAGTCATTGGTTTCTGTCTTGTGTAAAGGGGTTTGCAGATTTACTTAATCATCACTGCATTTGTGGCTTAAGCTTGTTTCACACAAGCCTTAACGGTTGCCTTAAGGTTTCTGAACAGTCTGATGGTTGCTTGTCATAATGATGGCCGGTAGGCACACCACGCCACTCTTTTTCTTTTTTTAAACTTTGTACCATACTAAGATATGGAATTTCTTACGGGAGACATTCCTAGTGTTCCCTAGTGTAGGTAGGCCAAAGTTGGCCCACTGTGGCCAACACACACACTGCTCTTTGTTGCGTTTATAAGCATTCAAATTAATTTTCATTAACATCCCAACGTAGATAAACTAATTGTAGACCACATAAATTTGCGTTCGGTTCGATAAATCGAATTGGCGACACGCAGAAAATCATAGCATAGCAGAGCAGAGTCCTCCTAGTTTTTGGTCATGGTGACCAATATTAGCAGAAACATACCATAGACACAGGGAAAGTGCAAAGGTGTGATGCGCTAGAGTTCATGCCACTAATATTCATGACCTGGGCCGCGAGATTGCCGCATCAGGTCACAGTGACCCTGGAACGCAAAGGGCTATTAAAGGATCACCGTGGATTTTAGTCAGTACGAGAATGACAACGATAAAAATTCATGGCCTGCGAAAAATTGGAGGTATAAGTACATTAAATTGCACTGTACGAGTATTCTATACAATGAATTATGATGTAATGACATAGACACTAAAAAGGACTTTAGTCGTGACGCGGACTAACTCAGCTGCGATTCCTAACTGTTAAAGGTCGATGGAACGTCCACATGACAGGACCAGAGAGTAATAAATCTAAAGATCAATAGTGAAATACAGACCAAAGAATGTCCAAGGTGAAAGGTCTCACGCTCTTTGGTAGACATCAATCGGCAAAAAAAGATAGATCGTAAAAATCGTGCTTTATGGCCGATGTATACAATGGGTGCTTTTATTTAAGACTATAATATATCATCCGCTCTTCCTCTAGATATGTATGAAACTACTGAGCCTTATCACAAGATTTATGTAGGTATAGGCGTACTAGAAGTGGAAAAAATAAGCAGCGCCTCTAGTGTAAGAACGAGAAACTAATTTTGTCCTTCAAATTAACGTAAAAGTTCCGATATCGTGCATTTCCTTACCGTTACCGTCTAATGTAAAAGATTGCCCATAGATTACAAAATATTATATGCCAATCCTATGCTGCTTATTTTCCACAATTTCATTTAATCTCACATCATGCATGTACAAAGCATATTTTAAGGCACTCCTTAAAATATTGAAACGTATCGATTTCGACCAGACGCCTTATCACAAGATTTCAGTATTTTATGGACAGCGTGTAGCGGTACTAACCTACTACAAAAAGAACAGCAGCGCAATCTATGCAAAAGAACGAGTAACTAAATAGTCTACATCGCGCAATCAAAGTTATCCTCGATATTAAAACACATAGGATATTCCGACTAAAAATGTTGGGCAGAAAGCCCACCAGACACAACGCCCGTCTGGTCGGAAGGTACCTTCCTTTTCACCGGGTAGTGAGGAACTTTCCACTCTGTTCCTCCTACCCGCCAAAGCGTACATGAAGTATTTACTGCGTTTATTGTATGGAAAAATTGACAGCGTCTCTAGTGTACGAAGAAAGAAATAATTATTTCCTTGAAATTAATGTCAAAGTTCCAGTTTACTTTATGTCACAATAATTTTAAATTCATGATAAGGCCTATATTATAATCTACTTTTTTCTAATCCATGCGGCTGCTGCAATCGCGGGCGAAGTGCTAGTGTCGTATTTTTATTTTTCCAAAGAATATGTATTAAAAAGCCGTCTCATCCATTACTGTATATAGCTTAATCACTTGGAATCAATTGTAAATGTTGTTCTAATGTGCTCTATAAGTAGTACACAGAAGGCCCACCATACAATATGGAGTTTTAAATATTTACCTATTCTTTTTTTTTTTTCTCTAGCAATTTTAGTTATCATCAATTCGCTTCGGTAGTGTTTTTTTATTAATTTTAATTTATTGTGGTAGACCACAAGTAATAGTAACGATAACGATTTTAGAAACCACAAATGATATGCCTACAAAAAAGTTACATGTAAATAAATACCAAATGAGAAAATAATAATATTGTGTTTTTGCAACTGAACAAGCCTTCTTTATGTTATTATAGTGGTTGAAAAGTATTCAAGTCTAGCAAAAATTACTGAAGTTTTAAAAGCAGGCCGTAATTCTAAAGCTGTACGAATGTTGGACTGCGGAAATGACTGGAAATGTTGGGTAGGATTTATTTTCAGTAAGAGTTTAATACTCCCTTCTTCTCTACTCAGAGCCTGCAGGAAAAGTCATTTGATGATTACGCAAGTGAAAAAAAGGCGTTAAGTTCCTTAGAAAATTATAAAACTAAGTGTGATGTTAAATTTTGTTCCTAATTATAATTATTTTTAGATGGGTTTACTCTTGATCCTTATCCAGATCAAATGCGACTGAGACAAAGCCTCTAATAGAGCAAGCTTACCCAGAAGAAGCCTGTTCACTCTAACTTTGAAATAATTAGGGCTGTATGCATTCGGGAACACTGGCACAGGGAGAACCAATCTTTTGCGGGATGATTGAAAGTGCATAATTGTAATTGACACTCCATTTCTTTATGCGTAGGTAACTCAAACTTGTCCACTAGAAGACGGTGGAGAAGAGAAGAGGTGGACGGTGGACGGTGAGGGTCTTCTGTATAAATTTCTGCTGTATCAGCCACTAGGATCGCCATTGTATAAGCCTACAAATTAATTATGCAAAGCTCGCTTACCGGACAAAGCAGGGTAAACAATTCGTTTAATGGGTTAACTCTAAATTGAAAGTGCTTTTAACACCCCTATTCTGTTATTTTCTAAGCTTGTTTTTATTCCTTTTTTTTCTCCACATTGGAATATTATTTACTTCAGATAATTTGCAATATCAAACGAATTGTATGCATACATAAACTCTTACCCTTTTACACATGACAGAATATAGAAACCACAGTACGCCATCTACTAGGTACAGTCAGGATTATATACATAATATAGGATTATATTTTCTGTATGCTAACAAAAATGTACCATAATAATATACATGTTAGTCTCTAAGGTATATATCTATGGGCCCAAGTAGCCTGAAATAAATTGGATATTATTATTATAATATTATTATATACTTTTGACTTCAGTACCCTCCCCAGCACGATTTTTGTGACGTAATGTATCACATTAATTAATGGAAAAAAAATAGTTACTAATTCGTACACAAGAGACTTTTTTCATTTTTCATATAATACATATATAATATATAAATAATACGACATAAATACTGTCTTTATGTACGCTTAAAGGTAAAATACGGTTTACAATAAGACCTCTGACCTTTTTAAAGAACCTCCAATGAGGTCAGCGATGTCTTTGGTCTATGTTACGTCAATATCCACTTCAATTATTTTTATCATGTTTTAAAATTGTATACTTATTACATGCCTACGCTATAGTACTTAAATGATCATCAAATGAGTCCTCCCACCCAGGACTGAGCGGGATGACTGTTAGACTCATACTGACTAAAATCCACGGTGTCCTTCAATAGCCCTTTACGTACCAGGGTCACGGTAATTCTAAGTCCAGCGACCATGGTAAATAATGGAGAATTTATTAAATCGAATCGTCTATGTACCCTTTATACATTATTGATTGAATAACAGACATGATCATTTTATTATAGTCAACTCGGCGAAGACCGTACAAATTACAACCCGAACTACTACTGTTAAACCCTATTTTTTGTAGTTCGGGTGGTAGGTAATTGCTGCGGTTATTCAGACTTTGTTGTATAGCTTAGTGCACGGTCTTACCCGCCAGGCGGTCTTCACCGAGTTGATCTTTTATGTGAAAAACTGAAATAGCCTGAATGGAACAGAAAACTGTTAATTTAGTTCTGATAGATGGCGCTGTTTGCTGTTTCCGTTCAGTAACGAAAGAGTTCGTTGCTTCGATGTAAGATGGCGCTACAAGTACAAGTGTTTTATTTTTGTACCGATTGAGCACTTTTCATTCAGGAATAGTGATAATGTCTGGCAGAAAGACGTCATTCAGAAGATTAATCGTGGACTGTTGTTGTAGTAGTAAAAAGCGTTCAAGATCTTGTTTTTAAACGACTTTGATAAAAGGATTAGCTTCTAAATTCATCCGATTCTTTTTTATGTACCTACCTATATTTCCCGATATTTATGACATGGCCCTGGACCGATTTCGATTTACTGGGATCGTGCGGTATCCTCGGATCATCCGGATAGCCATGACCCTCTGGCATGCGACCAGCTTCGCCGGTCGCGTCCAACCGCACCGGGGCCCCGTAGAGAGTCGTGGACCGCACGACACCGGCGTGCAACCTCCGGCAGGGGGCGTTTGGCCGGCCGATATTGGGCAGGATACTGGGATAGGATCTGATGACGGGATCTTGGAGAAATCGAGGGAACTGTGCAATAATTGATAAAAAATCTTGGGCGATTGCTGCTATCGCATATATCTATGCAGTTTTTACGCAATCACACAATACGCTTGTATCCACAAAAAAGGAAAAAAAAAGAACACAAAAGTGTAAAACAACTTTTCTTTCGGAAGTCAGTGGCTAAAAGAGAAGAAACAAAGTCACTGATTTTAGACGTTTTGTGCTTTTTTTGTGTTCAATTCCGTTCAAATGGCAAAATATTTTTTCTTCTTCCTGATTAAATTTTTTGGTAGGTAATTTGAATGTTATTTCAACATTTTTTTTTAATTTTTTCTTTTTTAGTTGAGCATAATCTTAAATTCAAACGGGTTTGATGTTTCCACTACGATATCGTATTCAATACATTTACCATAATAATTGCATTTACGCGATTACATCTCATCATCATATCTAAGAATCACAAAGGAACTTTGCATAAAATTGCCTAGCTAAGTAGCTAGGTAAGTACGTCACCACAACCTGTTACAAATAAGTACCTGTTTAAATTAGTTTATGATATTTCAATATCCTGACTAACAGCTGACTAGAATTAGTCACTGGATAGTCAGAAAGAAGTCTGATAGGTCTGATTGCAAAGAATCAATCTTTTAAATAAAAATCAAAGCCACTTTTCGTTGTAACTTTATAACTAAAGAACGGGTCCTAACCTATCCAAACCAAATGTTTAGGCTTTGTTCGGACTATTTATTAGATGGTTTATGCGAAGTTTACACAAAATCTTCTTCATTTATACGTAGATATATCACGTACCGGGTCTCTAGTATAGTATCAACATTTTGTCACATTTAGTTTTTATACTAACAAGAATACGCCTTATGTTAATAGTAGTAGTTTAACGTGGGTCCCTCAGGAGCTGTCACATTATAATTCAGGCAATTTAGTTAGTTCCGACATTTCCGACACCCTATTTAAATTAGTATACGAATAGGCCCGTGTTTACAATGAGGAATATTTTTTACAGAAAAACCAAGCAGATAGAGATTTCAGGCCTGATGGCTTATTATGCTTATTATGACTTCTTAAAGCCAAAGTTTTTGAAGTGAAAAAACGAGGTGGCGCTAGACAACGTATATTGCTTAATTATTTTTAAACGCATTAACGCATGCGATGCGCATCATAAAGATGATTTTTTGAGGAAAGAAAAATTTTAGATTGCAAGTGGGATTCGAACCCGCGTCTAAAATTTTTCTTTCCTCAAAAAATCAACTTATATAGCTATCTCCTTCCCACACTGGAACTACTCTAGCTTGAAGATGTCATGGTGGGCACCTGTTCCTAACAAACGAATAAAAAAAATGTCGCTCGTTGCTGGCCTCCCGAATGCCCACCAAAACATACTTGGGGAAAAGGCTAGGTAGATAGATGGACAGTATCAGCAAAAGTGTGAATAGACGTGGTACTGAAAAGTCTACCTACTTATAAAGATGACTATATAAATGCTTTCCCAACATACCTCAATAAGAAAGATGGCATTCCGACGGTAGAATAATGAAAGTGGAAACCTGTTCATAAGAACACCAATATAAGGCTCAAAATCGCCACCTTTTCGGACTAGTACCTATTGTTCGATTTGAAATACCTTCCTTTTCGAACTAGTATTGCTTAATTTAATTATTTCATTTCCCGATCTATTTTTTTTCAAGTGATATACTAATAATTCTAATATAATTTCTAATACTAATATACTAATTGTTCTTGATTAGGTAAATCACAACATTCACAACTCGTCATCACAGTTGCTCCATGTAAAATACTGATATCCAGCTGCATCTGGTTTGACTGGAAGACAAGCACAATATAATTGGGAAAAGGCGAGGCAGATGATGAGGTACATCACAACTAGGTATATTTCTGTTTTCATCAGGACATCACTTTAACTGATAACCTATCTCCATAATCTTTACATAATTCACGACTCAGAAAGGTTATTTCCGCAGGAATTTTATACATTTATTATGTACAAACTGCTACACATCAAGCTATACAAAACTAGTTTGTTTTGGTCTTGACTGATTTAGTATAGCTTGATGTGTAGCCGTGTGTACCTGAATCCAGGAAAAAAATATGTCAGATAATACATTCAAGTTCAATGACTCATAAAATATCATTATGTACCGACTTGTGTACATAACTAGAAGCATTTAAGGAAAATCCAAAATAAATGACACAAATAAATGCTTATTATTCTGTGAGAATGCCAAACTGAAGACTTGAATATTTATTTAAGGTAACCATGTTTACATAGCTAAAAATACGAGCAATCATTGGTTTGTTAACCGACTTCAAAAAGAAGGAGGTTATCAATTCGACTGTATGTTTTTTTTTTTTTTTTTGTGTGTTTGTTACGCGATTACTCCGGCGATTGTGGACCGATTTTCAAAATTCTTTTTTTATTCGAAAGGAGATGCTTTCGGAGTGGTCCCATATTCACCAAGTCAAGATCTGATGATTAGATCCTGGAGAAATCGAGGGCAACCCTCAAATTTTATAGGCCCACATATAGTTTTTCGCAAATATTATGAAGTAATTTAAGTATTTGCGTATGGTAATCATAATCTCATGTAGCTGAGCTGATGATGGAAGGTACAACTCCTTAACTGTAAGGAGTAGGCATCGACTGATTTAGTTTGTGTTCGCTTATCTCCGGAACTACAAGTCCGATTTAAGTCATCCTTTTTTTGTTACTAGGTATCGTTCAACTGAGGGAACACTGCAAGTTTCATCAAAATCGGTTCAGTAGTTTTTGAGATAGGGAATTTTATTAGCTAATTTTGTACATGAGCGATGTTATTACCGGTGCTACGGATTACAAAATTGTAGTGCACATGTAAGAAAATTATGTACCTATTTGACAAGAATTTGGGTTGAATATTTAAACTAAAAAGAGTAAAATAAAAGCTTTTTTTAAAAAAATGTAACCGCCTTCAACACCAACCACTAAAAAAGAGTAAAATAACCTACAAAATAACTTTTCTTTCGGAAGTCGGTGACAAAAAAGACATTGAAAAAAAAAAACCACCGACTTCCGAAAGAAAAGTTATTTTGTAGGTTATTTTACTCTTTTTTAGTGGTTGGTGTTGAAGGCGGTTACATTTTTTTAAAAAAAGCTTTTATTTCCTATATAATTACACAGATTTGCAATCTTCTTATATATAAAATTCATTTTCTGTTCGTTAGTCTCGCTAAAACTCGAGAACGGCTGGAGTGATTTGGCTAATTTTGGTTTTGACTTATTCTTGAAATTCCAGGGAAGGTTAGAAAATATTATTAGGCGTTACGAAGTTTGCCGGGTCAACTAGTGTAAAATAAAAATGGCTTAGTAGGCGACTCGGTCACTGAAACTCGTCCGGTCCGGCCGGGACAGGAATTTTATTATTATTACCTAATATTTTTAAGATAAAATTAAGTACTAAAAAAAAATGGAATCTTGCAGTGCTTGATCAAGAAATAGGCCAGCACCATTAAAAGCCTAGATTGTCATATCCAGGAAAATTAACCTGCTAATAAATACCATCTAAGACATGATCACTCTATTCTTTGTTATCCTTATTAATTTTCAGTACTTTTCTCCGAAAAAATGACTGAAACGGTTCACATGCAGGATGCTTGAATGTGCTTACGAAGTTACGACTATTGGTGAGTTTGAGAACTTTAGACGACCTAAACAAATGTCCTTTCTTTGGCATTGTTCATCAAATAGGCGCGGGCATGCGGACAGCGAGTAAAGGGCAACTCGCTGTCCGACCATGGACCATGCCCGGGTCGACGGCGCGTCGTGTTCCACGCGCGCCTCAAAGAGCGTCAGCATACTGACGAGGCCCCCACTCAGAGCGCTAAAGCCTGCTGGGGTCGCGGGACTTATACCATCACCGTGACCTCGGAACATAAAGGGCTATTGAAGTGGATTTTAGTCAGTACAAGTCTGACAGTCCCTCTCGCCCTGCCCGGGGTGTGAGGACACATCTGATGATTTTACCACGTATAAAAAGAAAAAAATTCGTTGAGCTTCTATATAAGGTCTGAGTTGAGCTACACGATTACTGTTTAATGTTTGTACTGATGGGACAGTTTTTTTTTCATTTAAAATAGTCTTCCGTTTAAACACTATTTTGTCTGATGGTCCATTGGAATCCGAATGTTTCTTTTTTTCTAAAAATACCTGTGACTAATCGGCATATCCCTCGTATGATTTGATCTAGGTCTTGCCTGGACTTTAAAAGAGATAAAGAGTAATCCGAAGGGAAATACTACTTCAATCTCGTTTTAATAATGTTTAGCAAGCTTGTACGCTAATATTAAACTTATTCATTTTTTAACAAATGTTAAATGTTGGCAGTTAAATTAGTCAAGTACACAACAAAATCCCGAATTAAAAAAAATATATAACACAGTCACTTATGGTAAAACTTTATTTCACTGTAGACCAATTCATTATTTTAAGTACATAATAAATAATTCATACCCCAAAAACAAAATTTTACATACTTAAAATACAAACTATGTCACATTGATATGATTAATTAGTAGCTAAGCTTTTCAGTAGCTCACAACGAAATTTCATTAACCTAGCGGTTAATCGCTCTAAACTAGATCATAATAGTGACTTTAATTTAAATTTTCCCTGAAAAACATTGACCTACTAAACCTAAAAATTTCGGGAATCCAGTGTGAACGCCTCGCTAGGGTACGATATACAACAATTAATTTTCCCTCTAATGAATTCCTGCCCTAACTAACTTCATATAAATAAATAAAATTTGCTTGCTTGCCGGTCAGTGCAATACGTACAACATTATGAGCCGGTCGTCGGTATCAAACACAGATTACAAATACTTCAGATCGTGAGCGTACTTGTTGGCAGCAAAACTATTTTTTCCGCGATCAAAGAAAATGTTCCTACTTCTTCTATTTTTCGTAG
Organism: Agrotis ipsilon; assembly: GCA_028554685.1. Classification (NCBI taxonomy): domain Eukaryota; kingdom Metazoa; phylum Arthropoda; class Insecta; order Lepidoptera; family Noctuidae; genus Agrotis; species Agrotis ipsilon. The sequence continues at coordinate 13,311,863 of CM052969.1, read as the reverse complement.
CCGCGTGCGCGAGTGAACAACCGTGTTTAGACCATGAAAGTGTCGATATTAGTGACGTGAAAAGATCCGATGACGGTTCGATAGTGCAAGATGGCGTCGTGTTCCCGCCAAAATATGTGTACACGAAAAAAGTTGACGGTAAAATTAAAACGTTCGGGTGTTTGTGTCAAAACAAAAATTGTTTTAGAAAGTGTTGTCGTTCAGGATCTGTTTTTGTGGGTAGAAATTGTACAGCAGTGCCGGAAAAGGATGTGCTTCTAAATCATGGCGTAGATACGCATTACAAGTCTAACTTTAAGCAAAATGTGGCCCTGCATAGTTTCGACTTGCTTTATGGAAAAGCTTGTCAACTAATGTTTGTGGAAGAAGATAATAAGTGGTACATTCAAGAGGTAAATATACTTTTTTTTTTCAATTTTATTCTTGCACTTACTTTTAGTCAACATAATTTGAATGGTAAATCCGTGTCCGTTAGAATATTGAAGAAAAAATTGGAGGTACGTGTACCTACCCACCAATTTTTTTTATATCAATGAATATTAACAAAGAAAAAACGCATCGAACCTCAGCAGCAGAAGATAGAAAGCACTAAAATAATACGACGGCCAATTATACGACGTATTATAAGTTTACAAAACAAAAAAAAAACCCGGCCAAATATTTGAAAACCTAACAGAGGGACTATCCACCTATTTCGATATTTTTTCGTCGAATAGCTTATTCATGCTCGACACCACACGTGCATTTATGTAGAAAAAAAACTTGTTTTATCTACAAACAAAGAATAACATTATAACCGTGGAGCCGTGGTTTACAGTCGTCACGACAGAGGCTAGGTGATTAGACTAGGATATCCCGTGGGTATCGTAAAACATGATTAAGAGACTTTCAAGTGAATTCGACAACATTTCTGCATTAATTTAATGAATAGGTAGATACTAGATGCTTGCATTTCTTCGAAAGAGCTTTTCTGGGGAATTACTAGCAACCTACCATAATGAGTGTAAAATACTCTTGCCGAAGTCGAGAGGCACTTGATGTCGTTGTCCTTAAGATATATTATAGAGAGGTGGCTCGTTGCCGGCGCCGGCTACCACAATTATCACTATTGGGAACCGGCGGGCGGTAATTATAACGCCGGCACTCAAAATGGGAATCGGTGACAATAAGCAAAACGCTGGGCAATTTAGCCTAGGCTCAACTAGTTCTTGAGAACTCCTGACTTGCCGGCACCCCGACTCGGAAAAAAACGTTGTCCCACTAGGAATTTTTCCTGTATCGTGGGTACGTTTACAAACATAGAAACTCACATACACAAACGCCCAGATCCGAAAGAACTACTTGTAGATCATACAAATATTTGGTCCGTGCGGGAATCGAACCCGCGACACGCAGCGCAGCAGTCCAATCGCTCTGCGCTAACCGTTTCGTCCATATTACTTACTATTTATAATTGTGCACTGTATTATTTAAGTAGGCAATTTATATTGTCTCAATTTTTTCAAGGCTACCAAGGTTCCATTCCCTTAGCTTCAAGAACGATCATAAGATTGTGGAATTAACCTGTTTACTAATAGGTATAAAAGTTTCAAGTTGCTTACTTTGCAAAAAGGAATGTATAATATGTTCAGATGGGGAAGGCGAATCAGGACTTCATGACACTGCAGAAACGGTAATAAAATTGTTTTGTTGAAAATGACAGAGCGTAGAAAGATTTCTCTATTATATTATCGAGCTAAATAAGGCATAGGAGTGCAATAAAATAATTGCCTGATTAGTTGTAGACAATCAGTGGTCCGCTTTGGCCCTGGATCTTGAAAACTGGAAGTCATGGGTAGATGGCTTTTGACCAGCAATAGGATGAAGTAGGTTAGCAGTATCAGTTGTTTTCTTCATTGATCAACGGATTGTGCCATACTCAGCCAAAAAACAGTGAATTGTATAGTGTAATAACTTGGCATTTTCTTGTTAGTGCGCGATGACAGCACCTTCTAGTGCCCACACAATTTGGGACATAAGATCTGCCAACTCTTGCCAACTACATGTTTTAGTAGGGCACCCGCTGTCAATGGCATCTGAGGTACTTGTACCTTATCTATTCGACATAAGGCTTTCAACATTTTTCGCGGGTGCCAGATGCCTTAAGTGGAATACCTCACATTTTCGGCTCGTTTTTTAAATATAAAACCCAATAAAGTACTGAAAACGTTCAATAATCCATAATTAAACTTGACACGTACATCACTTTACGGATGTCCCCATTTAGTTCACATGTCTGTCACATCCCGCGTTGCAATCGATTTGATAGTCCCCACTAACGATTTCGAACATAATCTATAATACCTATAAAAATGGTTCCCTAAATGTGTTGCTGAGCTCATAACTCAAAAACGACTGGACCGATTCGGATAATTATTTTTTTGTTGTGTTTGTAACCATAGGGACCGGGTTTTAGAGGACCGGGTTCCACCAGTGCGAAGCCGGGGCGGGCCGCTAGTAGTGTATATAAATATGAATTGGTCATGCTTATACGCATGTAGACGGTGCGTAGTATAAAAAAAGATGTGTGAACATAGATGAAGCAAAAGAAATAAGCCATAATACCTATGTGAGGATCGTAGCAGGTGGCGATCTGTAATGTAACGTGAATGTGAGCTTATGTATGTGGAATGCAAAAATATGTGTGTATGTGTGTCATCGCCTTAGTAAATAAGACATCGTCTTGACCTCCGACATAATCTGTTGTGAAAGATTGCTTTGCAATAATAATTTCGGAATTCTAGATGTTTTTACATAATTCATTAGCAAGCTAAAGTCATCAAGAATAAGAATCACTTATGTACTCCAATTTCGCGTGATCTTTAATAACCAGTTTAGAGTAATAAAAATGTTACCGGTTAACTGTTACATTTAAATTCAATGATATTATAAATGAATAGAGAGAACCTTACCTACACGACATTCTATTTTCAAAAACGGCACACTAACGCACACATGAATAACTAAATATTGCAATAGCACACTACATCACGATTAGTCGCTAAAGTAGGATGGCATCGCAAGTGAAAAAGAGACAAATATAGTCAAGGTTTGTCAATTGACCACATTTGAGCGCGTCACTTTCTGAGCGCGTATAATGTATCTACACCTTTTTACTTATAACATCATTGTTTAAATTGATACCAAATTCATTCAAATCGCGCCATTATTTATGGAGCTATTCCGGATAAATCCCAAGCAAGTGATTCCATCGGGCACGTCGCAATCGCGGCGGTAAGACCCCTCTTTGAGGAGTGGCTGGAGAGACGTTACGGCGTCCTGACCTATCGGATGACGCAGGTCCTCACCGGACACGGAAGTTTCGGGACACCGTAGAGCATACGGTGCAAGACTGTCCAGCTTGGGCAGAGCACCGACTTGTCCTCAGGGAGGCGATAGGCGGAGACCTTTCGCGCCCGGCATTGGTCGAGGTCATGCTGCGGGGCGAGACGGAGTGGGAAGCGGTCGCCTCCTTCTGCGAAGCAGTAATCCTCATGAAGGAGGAGGCGGGCCGCGAGAGGGAGAGGACAGCGTCCTCCCTCCGCCCCAACCGCAGTGGTAGACGCCCACGGTGTCGGACGTCTGCAGACGACCTCCGGCCACCGTAGGCGCGGGCATGCGGACAGTGAGTAAAGGGCAACTCGCTGTTCGACCATGGACCATGCCCGGGTCGACGGCGCATCGTGTTCCACGCGCGCCTCAAAAAGCGTCAGCAAAATGACGGGGCCCCCTCACAGAGGGCCAAAGCCTGCCGCGGTCGCGGGACTTATTTCCATCACCGCAACCTCGGAACATAAAGGACTATTAAAGGACACCGTGGATTTTAGTCAGTAAAAGTCCGACAGTCCCTCCCGCCCTGCCCGAGGTGGGAGGACTCATTTGATGATTTTACCACGATAAAAAAAAAGCAAGGGATTCCATACTTTTGCTCGCTAGTGTAATTTACTAAAGAATCCAACTAAGTTACTTGAGTTACCTACAAGATAGGTAGTTTGTATTTAACGTTTCATTTCAAGAGATAATTGGAAACCAGTCACGGGACTTACTAAGGATACCTTGGCCCTAGGCTAGAACGCAACGAAAAGATCATCATCATCATCATCATCATATCAGCCGTAAGACGTCCACTGCTGAACATAGGCCTCCCCTGAAGGATCAGGATCAGGATCAGGATCAAAGGATCAGGGTTACCTTAAATCAGAAAAAAATAATGCAAAGAAGCTAAGCAATTCCTGGTTAAGTTAAATAAAACCGTATAGAACAGGACACCCTTGGTGGAAAAAAAAAAAGCTAAACTGCAAATCCTATAAACAATAACTGCTAAAAATAGCAACATGTCATTGCATTAAACCTTGCGAGATCATTTATTTTAAGTTATTAAAGCCAAGGATAAAACGCAGATAACACATGCCAATAACAGGATGCCGGGAGGATGTTGTGGGCTGTGCCTGTTGTAACCATAGATATTGTTACATAAAATATATTTTATATATTGAATGAAAAAATATAGGTTACGAATTTTCACAAATTTTATTAGTATATAGGTTGTTAACAAAATAAAAATAAAATAAAAACAATAATGTAAGAATAAAGAAAATAATTTTAATACGAGAGTTTCATACGATCTTACCATTAAATGTTTTCAAAACAACTTTGATAATATAATAAGTCAACAAGGTATTACTATATTGTTTGGAGATTTCAGAAAAATATGTAATTTGGCAACATGGAAATCACAAAAAATGCATTATCGCACATCTATGATTAAAATCACCTTAGGTATTTCATCACGTGGCCATGCGTGGGCAAATTGTTCGGGTAAGGTAGGCCCCATTAGTTGGACTAATAGCAGAACCGAAGCCTGCTTTGACCCATAGATACATTTGCATAAGGGATGTCTCCTATACCTTTAAAAAACTACAAATTTAATAGTAACTCATCAACACTGAGTCAGTCTTTTTCGTATCTTTGCCTTACAAACTAAACCTGTCTATGCAGTTCCTGAATATAGCATTAATGACAAATTAAAGTAATTGGCATGTGTCTTAACATCCTCTAATTAGTGTTGTTCAGTGCATGTGTTATCAGTCGAGCCTGGGGACTTGTTAGTCCCCGTTTCCGTAGTCGTTACTAAGGCCTCCTTGGTAGAGACTCGGGTCGCGATGCGTCAAGCGATGCATCAAGCGACTCATCAAGCGGCGCGTGTCGCGGGGTGAGCTGCTATTGCAAGGGGTGGTTATAAATTGTTGCCGCTTCTGCTTGTTAGCTCTAATAACGCCCCGCATGACGTGGCGGCTGACGCTCCGCCTGAAGCTTAAGTCTCTAATTAGGTACGAAGCCCTAGTTGCCACGGCATTGTTTTTTCTCGCTGACACTTACCAAATAATTACTTCAAAGAACTGCTCAATAACGGTAGTGCAACTTATCTATAACAAAAAGAAATCGGTTATCCACGTCATTACTACAAACATTTATGACGTTTTTCAAATGATTCAAGTTTACCTTCAAAATCTACTGTCTGACGATGTTAACCGGAACATAACAAATAAAAGAAGGTTGCATACCGACAGATCAGTCAAGGTCGAGGTAATTGATCCATAACGGTTCAATGCAGTTCATTGCTCTTTTTAGATGAAGTTGTTTATGTCTTGCTTATGCAAAAAAGGCAAGGGATATGAAGTTTTGAGAAGTTATCGGAGCAGTGTTACATATTAGTCAGAGATCCTCCATTCATTGTTGTCTGGAGATTTTTTTAAAAGCATTGAATCTTTTTTTTTTTAATGTTCTTTGCAGCCTGTATTAAACACTATTTTAAAACCGGATCAGAGCTTGAGCTTACTAAATAAGTTTTTATATGCAAACGTTGTGAGGATCTAATATGGACGGATGGATGGATGTTTGTAACTCTTTCACAAACAACTGGATTTGGATGTTCTGTATACGGATAATTTATAATCTGGATCAACACATAGGTAGATAGTTGGCCGCGAGAATTATTCAATCACCGTGACCCCGGGACATAAAGGGCTATTGAAGGACTACGTGACCGATTTTAGTCAGCACAACACTGCAAACCAAATTTTTAGAAATTACAATAAGATCGCCTACATAATTAAAAACTTGTTCTCTTTTGGCAAATAATTTCAACAGGTTTTTAATTGTATAAAAACGCCATTCGATTTGGGATTATGCAATCCAATTTACTCTGACCCACTATCGAATTTTAAGGAGTCCGTTAATTGATATACCTGCCTTTATTCGATAACTTTCATAACTATGTATGCTAGTGAGGTGCTATGATAATACTTCATCGGTAATCTGAGCAGTATCAATCAACGAAAAATCGAGGTATTCCTCGTAGCGCTCCCGTTTTGAAACGCTCCCATCTAAGCGCTCCCGTTTTGTTCCTCCAAGCGCTCCCAAAAGGAGCGCTTCGAGGAACGATTAAAAATATTAAAATTTATTTCCTCGAAGCGCTCCCATGATTAACTTTCGGATAGAGATGGGACTATAATAACTGAAATTATCGATAATAACTAGGTCGTGATCCTGTATGAACACCTTCTTCATGATTCTGTTCTCCTAGTACTTTTTGTTCAGGTCCCTCATTCAATTTCGGTACTAAAACCTTCTTCGTGATCCTGTATGAACACCTTCTTCATGATTCTGTTCTCCTAGTACTTTTTGTTCAGATCCCTCATTCAATTTCGGTACTAAAACCTTCTTCGTGATCCTGTTCTATTATTTGCGGAAACTGTTTTCTTTTTTCATTTTTTTTTAAGATTTATTATGCTACTCGAAGCGGAGACAAATCCAACAAATCAATAACCATGAATATTGGTTCAGCAGATCTCGAGTTATAAATTTTGTAACAAACCCGTCTTTGTTTTATATAATAAGGTTGATTGGATGTATCCTGTAATTGTACGGTGTACATAATAAAGAGTATTCTATTCTTTTCTATTCTATTAACGCCGCTATTGCGGCGTGCCCGAATAACATTGGTCCTTGTATACACTTATGAGTGCCGAAAGCAAACAGATATTATTCTCTCAATTTCGTAATTTAGTTAAGCAACTTCGATGTCGATGATGCACACATGAGTTTTTAAAAAATACCGATATATTTCATTACGTTTACTTCATGCTTTTCCCTATTTTTAATCGTGGGAGCGCTTCGAGGAAATAAATTTTAATAATTTTAATCGTTCCTCGAAGCGCTCCTATTGGGAGCGCTTGGAGGAACAAATCCGGAGCGCTTAGATGGGAGCGTTTCAAAACGGGAGCGCTACGAGGAATCCCTCGAAAAATCAAAGCAATCATATATTTTTTTTTTAATTTTAATGTACTTTTTTCCCCCTCTGTGTCTCACTGCTAGGCAAAAGCCTCTTTTACTCTCTCTCTATTTTGGGTAATTTCTGGCCATTTTTGCCCTGCTAACTTGAATAAAGTAAAATTATTTTGGTGGCACAGAAAGGCTGATTTTAGACAAAATCTGTTGACAATAAAGATTTATAATTTCGATTAGTCGACGCCTGTACTTACTATCCAACAGTAAGCCGACTGTAAATATTGCCGACTAGTCAGATAATCGGGTTTATCAATTTATACATGAACACGAAAAGCCATTTTACGTCGTAATAATAATTTTACTTTAGCGCCACTGATAAAAAATCAAAACATTCTGTTGATTCGAAAATATTCAAATTCTTCAGATTTTATTACTTTGGCATTGGTATCTGTTATAAAAAGAGCGGCTGTCACAATCTCAGTAGTTAGTAGTATAGTTATATGTTTATTGGTAAAAGAGTGTTAACGCGTTTTATCTATTCAGTCGTTCCAAGGACTCGTAATTTAGTTTTTTTTTAAAGCAGCTGCTGTACAAATAACTAATAAATTATGGAGCAAACCTAGACAAGATTGTTCAGAGTGAAAGAGAACACTTCTCAGGGTCTCTTCTCTCTTTCTAATTTGCGCGTAGAATATGCATACCGGATACCTATTGTTCATCAATTGTTGCCGTTCCTCTTTGAGCACTCTAATTTATACTTCACCGTTTTTTTCTTTTCTCGGCTACCCGCCCTTTTTTAAAAGCTTTGTAAAATCATCAAGTGAGTCCTCCCGACCAGGCCAGGGCAAGAGGAACTGTCAGACTTGTACTGACTAAAATCCACAGTGTCTTTTAAAATGTCTTTACGTTCCGGGGTACGGTAATTCGTTAGTCCCGCAGGCATTGGCAAATTATGGAGCCATTTGTTCAAAAGGCAGCTCCATTTGAACAAATGGCTTACAAATTATGGAGTACGCTGATCGGGATACATACGTAAGCTCAACAGCCATAATATCAACAGTTAAAAGATCAACAGCGTAAGATGATGCGGTTAGGGTTTCCATTTTACCGCCTACCGCGGCGGTGCGCGGTGCCTTGTGTTGATCGCCTTAGTATTAAGCTAATACTTTCCAAGTTGAGATTTTAAACTTTGGCCTGGTGAACTGTTGACTCACTTATCTGTTGGCATTCTGAAGTGTTGACATTTTGAATCGTTGGTCTATTGAACTGTTGACTTATTTAACTGTTGACATTTTGAGTTGTTGAGATTTTGAATCGTTGATCTTACGCTGTTGATCTTTTAACTGTTGATATTATGGCTGTTGAGCTTACGTATGTATCCCGACACAGACATGTGTCAGAGTGGGGACCGCGTATAAACAAACGTAGTGTGGGACATAAACGACTCATCCGAAATAGAGGATTCGCCATAATATTTTGAAGGTCGACGTTTTATCCTCGTAGGAATTATTTTTCGGAAGAGTTGACACCTAAGTCGGCACGGTAGACTGAGGAATACAGGTGATGATTTATTAAAAAAAATATGATACGATATTTCCATAATAATAAATTGAAAATGCGTCCGATTAAAGACAGTGTCAATTCCGCAGTAGCCCCATACTAATTAGTAAAGTTCATGAAGTAGACAAGCCTTAAAGTAAATAATACATTTAAACATTCCATCTTACCAATAAAATATAAACGTCTTTTGAACACTACTGTCAACGTCAAAACGACATTTCACCTTCGTCTATGGGTCGATTTTGCAGTTACATTTTTTTAGACAATTGTTCAACAGATATTTATTTTTTGTGGTAAGACTAAATAATTATAAATATTGTAGTGAACACTGTTTCAATTGCAGCATTAATAGATGTTGTCTTTTGTACCTATAAAATCTTTTACGACCTTTTCATTACCGTTTAATTGGTTTATTATGACTGGCTAGTTGCCATTGAAATAAACTTCCTGTAAGTTTATATTTTTGTTGCCTATTTAAAATCCATATCTCTAATTAATATATTTTTTTAAACTTTCCCCCACTCTAGTAATTTCTCCTGTATCGTGGGTGCGTTTACAAATATATAAACTCACATGCACAAACGCCCAGACCCGAAAAAAATACTTGTAGACCATACAAATATATGCTCCGTGCGGGAATCAAAACCGCGACACGCAGCGCAGCTGTCCATTGTCCAATCGCTCAGCTGCTGCGCTAAACGTACCGTAAATTCTTTAAGCTTACCCTTAACAATCAGAAAAAATATTAGAATAACATAGAGATGAAAACAGCAGAGATATAGGTACGTATGGTGGGTCAGTTTGTCTGAACGAAATAAACTACAGAACCGATTTTCATTTTATCAGTTTCACCAATGCACGGGGTAATTAGTTTTGTTGCCTTAATGAGGAAAATTCAGAAGATTTATAATTACTTGTATTTTTTTGCATAAAATTTTCTGGAACATTATGATAGATAATAACCGTCAAAGATATCGGAAAATATCATACCGACTAGCCGTTATAGGGTCGATACATACCGGGACGCGACGCCTTAAAGTATATTATTAACTTAGACTTGGTGTCCATGGCATTGTAAAACAAATTGATAGAATTAGCCAAGTTCTACTTATACCGGAAGTACCCAGTTGACTCTGTTATGTATGTAGTTACAGTACGATTATGTGATTTGTTTGCGTCGTTTCGTTTATCGTAATTATATTTAAATTTTATTTCGTTGAAATCACATTATTATGCTTTAAATAATAAACGTGCATCGAAATTACATGATGGCTGCATTAATTTGTTTGCTTCCGGTTTTTTCAAGCAAAAGCTATAATCGGTTAAAAGTTGTCGACCAAAGAGTTGTCCCCAGGCCGTTGCTAGAGCCAGCCCGCGATGCTGAGCCTGTAGTTTGAAATTCGTCCTTAAATAATAATTTCTTTCAGATCCAACCAGTCCCTTATGCTATCCTCCTCCAACGATTCCCTAAGCCGAGGTTCACAGTGCTACAGGGGATACCCCTTAGCGTGTAGTCGCTTAGTACAGCTCCTGGCTGGAGGCCTTAGTTTCACAAAAATATCAAAAACAGGTTAGTTTTAAGAAGGCACCACAGTATTGTCGGTCCTCCTCTAGTTTGACCTGCAAGATGCCACTCAGAAAAAAAAACAAAGTACTTGCTTGGCAAAGTAATTTACATACGAACAATAGGTCTTCTTAATCTACCTACATATTTTTTTATAGAATCAATGGCCAGAATTACAAATCATAAGCATTGACTGCAACAAAACGACACAAGTCATTGATATCGCGAATTTGAATCAGAACCTGAAACAATTGGGTTATTCCCAACTATTTAGCGGTTTTTTTATGTAAAACCCATGTATCACAAAGCCACGGGATTAGGGAATAAACTTAGGACACGTTGAGAAAACATAAAAAATATAATAGTACTTCAAACTCCAGTTGCGCTTGCCTAGGACGGTCTTTAGATGGGTAACGTTAATCCCGTTGTGGCCGGCTGTCATATACAAAAGGGGTGCGAACACGTGCTTCCCCTACTTTATTTTTACCTGGGTAACTCACGAAGAGCAGTGGTAGCCCAGTGGTATTGGTCCCGACTTACGAGTTGTAGGTCATAGGTTCGAACCCCGCCAGACGCATTAGTTGGCGTAATTTATTTCATCACCACTGCTCTCAAAACAGTGACGGAAAACATCGTGAGGAAACCGGCATGTCCTAGAACCAAAAATTCGAAGATATGTGACATCTACCAACAGGCACGGGGCCCGCGGGGTGGATTATGGCCCACTCCTTCTCTCAGAGAGGAGGCCTGTGTCCCAGCAATGGGAATATTGTAGGCTGATGGTGAACTCACGGAGACTATAGATGTTGACTGTGGATCACGTGATCCACCTGAAGACATTAGCGGCCCATCCACTAACGTTCGGTCTTTCTGACTTGTCCCGTTGTGCAAACTGTACAGAAAAGCGACGGGTTAAAATAAAACCGTTAAAGCCACTAATTAAACGACTTATTCGTCAACTCGCCTGCAATTAACTCGCTCGCTCGGGCGAGTTGGCACCTTCCGATTTTACCTATTTTTGTTGTCGTAAACTCGCAACTGTCCGAAAAATGGTACAGTCATCTATAAAAGTGTTATAATAAATTAATATAGAAACCTACTTTATAGTATGAGGCGCTGTAATATTTGAGTTTGAATATTTGAAAACGTACCCACGATATAGGAGAAATCCCAAGCGTGGGGCAAAGACACCTTGTCAACTATCTGGTATTTTATATTAATACTATTTTTATAAAAACAGTGTAAAATACCTGTATACTATGAAGAACCTTTATTTAATTATTTAAATACCACCTTTTCGTGCAAGCCTAGTACTTTTGTGATAAATAGATTTTGACCAAAACTTGTATGTTGAGACAGAACTGTTAAAATGAAAAATACCACCTTGATTTTATGCAGTCCTAGTACATTTTTGGGTTTGAGTATTCGCCAAAAGAAATTTTTAGTTTTGAAGACCGTTCGTTGTGCGGCATGAAAACCTTCAGCATGATTCTGTTCTCCTAGTACTTTTTGTTCTAATTCCTCATTTAATTTCGTCACCAAAAACTTCTTCATGATCCTGTTCTCCTGGTACTTTCTGATTAGATTTCACATTGAATCCTAACTTATGAGAAAAATCATTATTACATAAGTCTTTGTGCTTATATTTTATTAATGATCTCAAAACAACTCCGCCCCTAAGACGACCCACTGGCCCTCAATTAACCTACTTTACACGTTTAGTGTCATAAAAGTGTGAAGATGGTTTAATTAAATTAAATGTTAAATTTATAGAAACACTTTTGTAGACGACTGTAAATACGTCAGATTTTCGCTTAGTTGCGAGTTGACGACAACAAAAATAGGTAAAATCGGAAGGTGCCAACTCGCCCGAGCGAGCGAGTTAATTGCAGGCGAGTTGACGAATAAGTCAATTAAACCACAATCCTACGTTCTTTCCGCTGACTTTAGTACAACACGCCTTGATAAGCAATCCTTCATTGACCAAACACACGTTTAGGTACATCGTCCTTCGCGACGGGAGGGATGACAGGGTTTTAATAACGTCCTTCTTTCTCGCTTGTGCAAATCCACCGGCGTTCATTCCGTAAGGTTTGTAGATTTTGGCAGGAATTAACGTTAGTGGATAGGCCTCTATTATTGTATAGAGATGAAGTAGACCTTCTACTGTGGGTGTCGGTCGGTCCACGGAAACACGACCAAGAAAGTCCAAGGGTCCTCACCTGCCGCCTGACGCAGCTCGACCCCGTACACGAAAATTTCAGCAGGTTCTATCGGGCTATTGATGGACACTGTGGATTTTAGTCAGTACAAGTCTGACAGTCCTTCCCGTCTCGTCCTGGGTGGAAGGACTCATAGGATCACCACGAAAAAAAAACATACCCGCTAAATATAGTCGCTCCGTGTAAAATGCTGAAATTAAAATTATTGAAGTAATATGACCTCAACTGAAAACACTAGAAAACCCCGGCCGACCAACATTGTTATGAAATATGAATGTGAAAAGCCTAGCCACATGATAACTGAAATTCCAATTTGTTTTCGTTTTATAACCTCGCACTACAGCTGATCATTCAAATAGCTAAAAATAACTTATAAAATAACGGAATGCGATGCTTCTAAAATAACGTGTTTCTTAATATTTGTAATTCAAAATGCTGACGTCATAATACAATGATGTAATGATATTCGTGCGTATTAATTATTATGAATACATGGGTAAAATTAAGGTAATGTACACAGTAGTCTTATAATCATTATAACACCTTGATTTAATTACATAGGTAGGTACTAGAAATATAAAATAACATCATTATAAGCCGAAGGTACATGACTATTGTGGTATAGTAGGAAATATGGTCATCATCACATTGCCTCTAACTATCTCTGGAAAGGCTTCCAGTCTAACCAGTAGGCTATCACTGTACAAAAAAAATATATATGAATGAAATGATGTAGGTATTGTAAGAATAAAGAAGGTACCTACATAAATAACTACTACTAAACATTTTCCCATATTTCAGTTAATTATAAACTACGTGTAGTCGGTCTTAAAAGGCCAAGCAACGTTTGGAATGTTGACTAGCCGACATCCGACATAAAACAATTAAACACAAAATATAAAACTTATTGATCACAATAACATGCCTGGACTATGAATAGAATGAATGAACTCAACTCTGAATAAACCCGGTTAATCCAATGGCGGTTAAAATCGTGCAGACAATGAGTTATTTTCTTAGAATAACGCATACGTGTCTTGATTATAGCGAATCAGAACAATTTTATTATTAGCCCGTGTCAAGGATTTGTTAGAAGCCGAGAAAATTGTCTTTACGCGATTCTGTGAAAGATTTTGACAATAAAGTTTCAGTATCTTTAATTTTTTACCAGAGGGGAATGTCGTTCTATAAATGTTCACGGTTTTATGTCGTGGTAAAACATTGATTTTGTAGGGTTCCCTGTATCAAAAGCAAAATACTGAACCTTTAGAGAATCATGTTGTTGTCCGTCTGTCAAAACCCTTTTTCTCATGAAGGTATCAAGCTGACATTAATATCACTTTGTTCTGTACAATACTCAAGTTTGATAAAAAAATAATACATACATACAAACATTCAATGAAACAGTTTATATTACTAAACTAAAATGTCATATCTGAAATTATTATGAATAATATTTCATGTAATGTCAACAATCGCATAAAAATTTGTTTAAGGATCGGTAATAGCAAAAAGTGTTATGGCATTTCCATAAGTTTATGTATAAAACTTAAAACAATAGCCACGAAAAAAAAGGTCTGGGTAGCTTAAGAGTTCCCCCAGGGTCTACAATTATCGGATTGAGGATAAACCGGGCTGGAATTGTTAAAAAAAATATTGAAAATCACTAAAAACGCGTAAAAAGCACTGCCGTATTTCCATAACTTTGGCGTAAATAAGCAGAAAACTAATTAATATTATACATAAATAAAGAGAACAAAGACCGGTGTACTGTCTACATGTGTCTGTTTTTCAAAACATTGTATATTTTTCGCGTAAAAAATTCGTAAAGTAACTGAATTTTGAGGCCGAAAATCTCCATACATTTTACTATGGCGGAATATTTTATCCGGCATAGGTTCGAGATCGAATCGCAGAGCTCAGTCGTCCGCAGGATTTCAAGGTGAGAGCACGTCGCTTTTTACCAAAAAAATACGCGGCTAAGTGGCGTGTACATGCACAAGAGCCACTGTACGGGGTGCGCACAGTGGTTGGAAATCAAAAATTGAAAATAAAACAAAATTGTACATTGTAATAATTTGTAGTTGTATGTTTGTACAGGTAGTTGGAATTGAATTTTTTTTTTTTTGTGACCGATGATAGTTTTTGCTAACGGCAAGTTAAAAGAAAACAGGTTCAAGCGATTTTCGACTTTATTGACATTTAGAATTTAGTTTGTTTTTCTTACATTCTCGTTAGCTAACATTGATCTACCTCAGTGCCTCAAGACGAAAGTCTTCAACCAATGTGTGTTACCAGTGATGAGTTACGGCACCGAAACGTGGTCTTTCACTATCGGCCTCATCTCAAAGCTCAAAGTCGCTCAGCGAACTATGGAGAGGGCTATGCTCGGTATTTCTCTGCGTGATCGAATCCGAAATGAGGAGATCCGTAGACGAACTAAAGTCACCGATATAGCCCACCGGATTAGCAAGTTGAAGAGGCAATGGGCAGGCCATATTGCTCGCAGAGCATATAGCAAGCGCAGCGTAGGACGTCCACCAACAAGGTGGACAGACGACCTTATGAAGGTCGCCGGAAGACGCTGGATGCAGGTCGCTTCCAACCGGTACATGTGGAGAACAAAAGGGTAGGCCTATGTTCAGCAGTGGACGTCCTATGGCTGAGATGATGAACAATGATCCTCATTAAAATCCGGTGTTTGCCTAGATGTCAATAAGGTCGAAAATCGCTTGAACCTGTTTTTTTAACTTGCTCAACGAAGGCAAGTAAAAAAAAAGGTTCAAGCGATTTTCGACTTTATTGACATTTAGAATTTAGTTTGTTTTCCTCATATTCTCGTTAGCTAACATTGCTAAAGGAGGAAACGCCTGGGTGTCACCACTGCGTAGATCACCTGGAGGACACAGTTAAGCATACGGTGCAGGATTGCCCCGCTTGGGCGGAGCACCGACGTGTCCTCACGACGTCGATAGGCGGAGACCTCTCGCGCCCGGCATTGGTTGCGACCATGCTGCGGAGCGAGACGGAGTGGGAAGCGGTCGCCTCCTTCTGCGAAGCAGTCATGCTCGCGAAGGAGGAGGCGGGCCGCGTGAGAGAGAGGACAAGGTCCTCCCTCCGCCCCACCCGCGGTGGTGGACGCCCACGGCGTCGGACGTCGCAAGACGATCTCCGGCCACCGTAGGTGCGGGCATGCGGGCGGTGAGTAAAGGGCAACTCGCCGCCCGACCATGGACCATGCCCGGGTCGACGGCGCGTCGTGTTCCACGCGCGCCTCAAAGAGCGTCAGCATAATGACGAGGCCCCCTCTCAGAGGGCTAAAGCCTGTCGGGGTCGCGGGTCTTATACCATCACCGTGACCCCGGAACATAAAGGGCTATTGAAGGACACCGTGGATTTTAGTCAGTATAAGTCTGACAGTCTCTCCAGCCCTGCCCGAGGCGGGAGGCCTCATTTGATGATCTTACCACGTAAAAAAAAAAAAGCTAACATTGCTCCTTCATTAAAATCCGGTGTTTGCATAAATGTCAATAAGGTCGAAAACTAAACTTGTCGAGGCAGAGGGGGTTACAGTTTATAGGTTTTTCTAAGGAGGTTTAGTAACTACATGATACACCACATGACACTGGCCGAAAATAAAGAGAAAAAATAAAAACTTCTCAACATGGTAACCGATGTCAAAAATGGCGGCTGCGATCTGTCTGGTCAGAAAATCATTAGAAATTTACAAAATCCTCGACAATCCGAATTTTGCGGATATATTATGTTGTCGACTCGAAATCTTTATTTTTTAATGTTTTATTATTCAGGTAAGCTTTCGATCGAGTTTATCGTAGCCCTAATAGATAGAAATATTCATTTGTTGGGTACGAGCTTAGTGCTACTTGAAAACTCTATGCGATCATAGATGTGTGTGTGAGTGGCTCGACCGCGTCTATCGCTGTGTGAGTAGCGCTTCAATACCTATTTTTCTCTCGAGCCCGCGGCGAAGAGGGGCCTTAATTTCGAATATCAGCGTCTGTCGCACATACAGTTAGACACGAAAAACTATGTAGATATATTTTATAACATGAGTTGTGAAACTTTCATTGAGTTTTGTAACTGAAAATACCACAAGAGTTTCATGATGAAAGTAATAAAGTTTTAGAATGAGGCCAGAGCATTCTTTGAGCTCGACCGACTAAAGTAAATCTGAAATAAAAAGTTTCAGGTTTGCATTATTTCACATTCAATTTAAGACTCAGATATGATTTATTTACAGAATTACTTAAAGAAGCCTGTCATAATAAAAACAAATCTCTCAAAAACAATTATCAGTATGTATCTACTCTACGTGCCACAGAGCACAGAAACTTTTAGACAGAAGCTGATGGAAACTTTTTTCCGAGTACTCTGAGTGCAATGATTTATTTCCTAACTGCCAAAAGGAGGATTTTGTTTTTATTGTATACTGACATTAACGTTAAATAGCGTTTGGTTAGCAAGCCACTGTGAGCGCTCAGCGCTAGTCTCCGTATCCCTTGTTGATGAGACATGCTGCTTTAAATCACTGAGACGCTGCGCACGTTCAGCGCTAGATTCCCAAGCACTGGCCTGCGATGTTTTCGCGCTTTGGCTTTTTTAAGGTTCAAATCATCAATCAATCTCTTCCCACCCAGGGCAGAGCGGCCCTTTATGTACCGGAGTTGCGGTATACCTGTGTCTCGCGACTTTCTGAGTATTCTTACGGCTTTGGGATTGTTCAGTTGTCTGCACAGCAAATTATCCCAATCTGTCATGTTTTTCCAATGAAACACGAACTTTCGACCTTTGAAATTGAAGACATAGACAGACTAGCTCAGCGGCTCCGCCCGCTACAAATCGTAAATGATCCCACGGGAATATAAAATCGGGATAAAAACAATATCATCTTATGTTAATCCCGGTTATTAAACATCTGTGTACCACGTCCAAATCCGTTCAGTAGTTTTTGCGTGAACGAGTAACAAACATCCATCAATCCAAACAAACTTTCATAATGTTGTTTATAATGTTAGTAGGAGTAGGATAGGAGAAATAACAAATAATATTAGTATACTGGGTTAGCTGATCCTTTAGTAATATTTTCTGATACATGCTATAAACCGTAATAGCTTTAATCGTGATCTGTAAAAAAACAGCGACAACGAAGGAGTGGAACTCTCTGCCTGCGTCTGTGTTTCCAAACACATATCTAATTAACCCTAATCTTTTCAAAGTTAGACTGAACAGGCTTCTTCTAGGTAAGCTCGCTCCATCGTCGACCTTCTCTCAGTCTTTCCTGACCTAGACTAAGGTCAAAAGCAAAACCATCACAAATAAAAAAAAAACTATAACGTTCCTCGATTCCGTGCTATATGGCACGTCATAATAAGTCATAACACTGCCCAGGCGCCTAAGCAACTGTAACATTTGCGTGTATGTTGATCTATCCAAGTGTTATAGTGCGCCTACGCAAGAGCGTTGTACTCAGTTTCAATTGGCGTTGATTGGCGTGTTTCAAAATAAACTTCGAATTCAGTTCAAAGTTGTTAACTATTGTGAGGAGTTGTTACTTCTGTTTACAACAGTTATAAGTGTGCTTTTATTATCATAGAGTTGTTATTTGAATGTATTTACAAACATAAGCTTATTTTAGGGTTCCGTGCCAAAAGGGTATCCCTATTACTAAGACTGCTATCCGTCCGTCCATCTGTCTATCCGTCTGTCACTAGGCTTTATCTCATGAAGCGTAGGTAAATAGATAGGCAGTTATAATTTTCACAGACAATTTATTTATAGATAGACTGATATTATAATATCAAATACTAAAGAACAATCCCACGGCCTGCGCCGCGCCGCCGCGGAAGATGCCCATGGCATCGGACGTCGCGAGGCGAAATCCGGCCACGTAGCCGCGAGCTTGCAGATGGCAAGTAATGGGGTACTTGCCGTCCGATATCAACCATGCCCAGGTGGCAGCGCGTCAACAATCTGACGCGGACCTTGGAGGGCCAAAGTCTGCCGGGGTCGCGGGACTGCCTCATCAAGTAACCGTGACGCCGCCGCCGGAATGTAAAAGGCTATTTATTGAAGGAACACCGTGGATTTTAGTAAGTAAAAATATATTCACTTTTGAATCAAAATCATTTTATTTTACGAGAACATCAATCAATAATTTATGGTTGTCTGAGAAGAAAGAGAAGTGATCTCAGTAAATAAGCTGTTTTATGCCAAGATCTTTGGATAAAAAAACGGCATTTTAACAATGTTTCTAATAAAAAGGCGATAAAATTGTTCTGTATATTTTTATCTACTGCTCAAGCAGTATTTAATAAGATTAAAAATGAATAAAGGAAAATAAAATAATAAACAAAATAAATTATGGTTTATTTAAAAAAAAAGTAGGTAATAAGTAAATATTTAGTTTATGTTAAAAATCAGTTAAAATTATTTTTAATCAAATTAAATAAATAAATCCTATCTATAAAATAAAGATGTTTTACTGATCGAAATGATGACAGTCCTGCCATCTGTCTACGAAACTTGACACTATCAAAAGGAAATTAGCTCTTGTGTTGGAAATGCACTAGGTATCACTGTTTCAGCAAAGTTTAAGCTCCACAGGGTAGATGGCGCTGATTACAATTCCCGATAAAATGGAATAATTACGATCATGATTTTTTTTCTTTGAGAACCGTAACTTTTATTAGGTGACTGAAGGAAGAGAAATCAACGGGACCATTTATTATTATTTCTCCGCTTTCTGCCTATCAACGGGCTATATCTCATGATCCGTACTAAACAGCTGTCAGCAACATAACGGGGCCTCCAAAGCCTGCCGGGCTCGCGGGACTATCAGCTATCCCCAGAACGTAAAGGGCTATTGAAGGACTTCGTGGATTTTAGTCAGTACAAGTCTGACAGGACCTCATTCGATGATTATTCGATTCATTGAATGTTTATTTTTAAGCGCCACGTGAAGCTTAGCGGCGCAGAGGCCGCGGAGAGTTTTCGCTTCTTCCCAACTGCTCAACTGAACTGCCCAACTGCTCAACTAACTGCCCGACTGCTTAACTACAAACTGCTCTAATTTATATTATGATGATACTTGCTGCTACGGGACTCTTTATGTTGGGCCGCTTTTTTATCCTGGATTCGTCGCCAACAAAATCTAGCAACCCTAATTTTTACACCCATGCTTTTGTGGGAGATATTTTTAATTAGGGGTATAAAACGGGTACAAAACAATAGAAAACGTGACAAAATATCGTGCAGGACTACTGCCTGAGGGAGTCTTCAGACACATAGGTACTAAACCCACATTTCTGTTATGTTAAAGTGTCATGCAACAGTGACAAAAGTCCGTTCACTCTTGCAGGGCTGTTACAAACTGAGTTAATTAACAATAATTAACTCTATACTGGTACCTCATATGTACCTAAACATTTCCCTTAGTAGTTCGATCACTAATAGAATGACGAAATATTATTTACATATTTTTTTGGAACCATAATTATGTGTATGTACTGTAAGTTCTTGCTTCTTGCCAAGTTTCATAATGGTAAGTCAACGGGAAGTAGGTGCAGACGCCAGCACATCAAATTACCACAATCTGTCAGATTTCTTTATTAGAATTTCAACCTCATCACAAGGGTAGAAGGTTAATGTTTCGGTGAATGTGATTCGGGTAGGTTGACCAGCTTTTTTTTTCTTTTTTGCGTGGTAAAATCATCAAATCAGTCCTCCCACCCCGGCAGGGCAAGAGGGACTGTCGGACTTGTACTGATTACTACTAAAATCCACAGTGTCCTTCGGTAGCCTTTTGTACACCGGAGTCGCGGTGTACGTATGTCCCGCAACCCCGGCAAGGCTATGGCCCTCTATAAGGGGACCACGTCATAGGTTGACCGTCTGTACCTATAGGTTTTGATTACACTGCAAGCGCCAAAATATGCGGTAAAACAGTGCATAAACGTCCGTATCTTTTGATTGCGTTGACTTCGATATTTGATTATTTTTCTCTATTTCAACGGACTTACGTTTTACTTTACTTAATCATTAAGATTACCAACATCCTATTTCTAACACCTGCATAGATATTTGTTTTATTGTGTTGGCTGTACCTGTTATAAACAGAAATGTTTCTTATAATCAAACTTCAGACGTTTCAATTATCTAATCTAACATTATGTTTGTAGCCTTGTCAAGAATGAAATACAGTGAAGCTTTCCTCCTACGAAGAAATCTAAAAATAATCTGAATCGTCTGCGAATGCATGTTGTAAGAATAAACTGCACATTTAATTAGTCGTATTTGAAAAATAATTATTAAGTATTTTTTGGTTTTTTAAATCATTAAATAGAATAGAATATTTATTTGATAAAGGATACTCACACAGAAATAATAAAAACAAAATATTATTAAAAATACAATAAGAAATTTTGTTGAACATGTCCACACCAAAAGGGTTACCAACTCAGCATTTGCTGGGTGAAAGATACCCAGCGCTGGTTTTCATTTGGCACCACGCAGTGACATACGGACGAGGGCAGGCAAAGAAAAATAGAAAAAAAAAATATTGGAAAAGTTAAAACGCATGAAAACTTGAGTCTGTTTCGTGACGTCACTAGTAAGAATTATACCTGGGAGTTATGTTCTCATTGATCTTCGTTAATTTTGTTTTTTTTTTATCGTGGTAAAATCATCAAATGAGTCCTCCCACCCGGGCAGGGCGGGAGGGACTGTCAGACTTGTACTGACCAAAATCCACGGTGTCCTTCAATAGCCCTCTATGTTCCGGGGTCACGGTGATGGAATAAGTCCCGCGATCAGTCGGCCTTCACCTTAATAACACAATGATGTGTACAAATCGTGTGTAATAATGGGAAACCAATTGTTTTCCTTAATGTGGCAATACCTGGGTCATTAGCTTTTCTTACATTTGTGTTATTGTTTTATTTTTAAAATACCTGCTAAATACTGCATTTACTTTATGAACTGTGGCAGATAAAAGATCCATGTTTAATAAGAATATACAGGACCACCTTCTCTCCCAAAACTAATAATTAATCCGCCAGTTAGATCATCAGAAAATAATAATACTTAGAGTTGTATTGTTTTACGCAACACTTTATGTTGTGTTTTTTTAGGAGACTGCTCTGTCTCACTCCTGGGCAAAGGCCTCCTTCCACTCCCTCCACTTTCACGATACTGGGCGTCCTCCTTCGGACGTAACCTGTCCAGTTCGCCCCGCCATCTCCTATGTGGCCTGCCACGACCTCGCCTCACTTGATGTTGTACCTATATGTTGAATTGCATAAAAAAATACAACTCAAATATTTTCTGATGATCTTTGACGGTTTTTTATTCAAGCCAGGATTTCGTGAGATTAGTGCTTTCAACCAAAACAAAAAAAAAAAAAAACAAAACTTTATAATATTCCTAACTGTTCCACTTGGTTTCACTGTGGTTTAGATAATCTCTATAATTATAAAAATCGATTGCTGTTCGTTAGCCTTGCTAAAACTCGACAACGGCTGGATCGATTTGGCTGATTTTGGTTTTGAATTATTTCTGGAAGTCCAGGGAAGGTTTAATAGGTTTTTTTTTTAAATTATTTATGAGGCGGTACGAAGTTTGCCTGGTCAGCTAGTCTAATATATAAAAATCAATTGCAGTTTGTTAGTCTCGCTAAAACTCGAGAACGGATGGACCGATTTGGCTGATTTTAGTTTTAAATAATTTTGGGAAGTCCAGTGCCCGGTCAGTCTAGTATAGTATATGTAGACATAAAATTAACTGCATTCCATGTACCTGTATAACTCATAATATATATGACAAACGAGGTTGTAACTCCATGACATTTACATGACGTGCCAATGGTAATTACTAATTTCCTTTCTGTTCAGTACATAAAACAAATGTAGGACTTTTATATGTAGCTAAGAAGGTACGTTTGTGGTGTTAACATTTCAATTTCAGTAATTACTTAATTGATTACACCTAATTTAAAGTAGGGTGACGTTCATTTAGAAATTTCATTTCGGAATACTTTTTTTTTCTCCGGTCCAGTATTAGAGATTTAGACACTGTCAGACTTACTGACAAGAATAACTGCAAAACGGACCATAAATCAACGTCAAATGCTGACACTTTTCAAACAAATGTTGAAAAGATGTTAAACTTTTTTGTAGTAAAACGATGTTAATTTTCACACATTTCAATGTAAACAACTTCTTGAATGTTGTGCCCATAGTGCATTAAAATTTTTAGTTCTAAGTACTTTCTACGTTTCTTCTCCATAAAAAAAACCATACCGTGCCTTTAATTTCGTCTAAATAAAATAATAATTTCCATCTGCGTCGGTAACTTTCATAAAAATTGTGCAAAATGTTTGCTTCATACTTTGATTTATATCATAATAGATACCTCGTTTATTAAAACATCCGAAAATAGAGATGAGCCAATGGAGCCCAGGAATAGGACTCAAAAATGGCCAGAAAACGACCACAATTGGACAGACAAATGCATAGTTATACACGCTCGCATTTAGTTACATACTGCTGACCAACAGCAGCAATGAATGAAATGTATAGCGCCTACAATTTATGTAACTGCAATAAATCATACATACGTGAGTTATTGTAGTCGCTAACTCAAAAGCAAAGCATAAAATTATTTGAAAAGCATGAGGAAAAATGTAAAAAAAATGCGGTATTCATAGAGAATAAGATAATCTCAATTTGATTTGTAATCAATGTACAGACGCCAGCAAACTACCCCAATCTGAAAAAAAATTCCAATCGAACATGAGCGATCTTCTTTTGTGATATCGAAGAAAATCTATTACAGTTTTTTAGCATATTTGGGTAGCTTTGTTCTGGCGTTATGTACTGACGGCAGCAGGTCAATCTATCAGAGTCTGTCAAATTTTACCAATCGAAAATCAACCTTCCAGTATTGTGAAAAGGTTGAAAATTTATTTAAGGACAGATTGATGAAGGTGGATGCTGGTGTCTGTACCTAATTGTCGTGGTTGAATAACAATATTTTTTTGTGATCGTTACTTTGACCTCGAACGCCAAGTGTTTGTGAGACCGCGAAAAATGAATGAGTATGAGCTACAAAAAACGCAGTTTTTTCTACTAGAAAGATAATAATAGCTATAATGATGTACTCAATTTTTTGCAACACGTCATTAAGTTGGAGTTGATTACAAAGATGTCTAGAATAAACAAGGAAGTAAATTACAGGTGTTGTATGCGCAAGCGCCGGTTCCACGATTATTATTATTTTATTTAGTAAAAACTGTATACTATCTCTTAAAGAGAGATCTTCCGTAATTGTTTATAATTTTGAACTCCCACGGACTAACAAGAAAATGCTGAAAATAAAATGTTTGGTTCATCCAGACGCGTTCTCCAGTCAGCCCGTAATCATGACGCTTGCAACAGCGTCGAAATTTTGAGTCAAAGTAATCGCGTGTGATTGTATTGTGTAACGGGCTGGTATCCGCAACTCCGCGTTAAATGCGTGTATTCCGCGTGCGGGAATCGCGTATGATACCCCGTACTTGTGACAATTTAAGTTTAGTTAAAAACCGTGAAAACTTTAAACAGTGTTCAAGATATATATGAGGGAGGAGCTCGTGTCTAAATAAATTATTGCCAAACATCATCTAATAAAACCGTTTAATGGTCGCGTGCCGAGGTAAGTCTATGGATGGGTGATCATAGCGAGTTTCCTTGGAAGGTAGCCTTTGCAGCCATTACTGAAATAAGAAGTTTTTTCTTTCTTCTGCATTTCGCTAATGTTAGTCAATAGCTCAAAAAAACTTACAACTATACACCCGGTCTCGTATTCAATGAACTCAGCTTATCGAAGTCAATTGCTAGACATTGGCCTAGTCAGCCCTATTGGCTAGTTGGCTATTGGCTTAGCAGCCCCAGTCCTGGCTGCTCCACATCCTTCTGTACTTCGTTTTCCGCATCCAGTATGTCGCAGTCACCTTTCGTTAGATCATCGGCCCAAAAAGCTGGGAGTTGTCCCAAGCCATTACAATTTAAGCAAGGGTGTCATCAGTGGCGGATTAAACGTTGAGAGCGCTGTAGGCAAGCATCTCATCGGCGCCCCTATATTTAAGATAACACGTAGATACTATAGTTTGACCAAAACCGATGTACCTTAGGAAAATGCGGTGAGATGGGGGCCAAGAAAAAAAGAGCATCAGTTTACATGAGATCGATATATGTCGAACAGATCTTACGAATTCGGTTTACAATATTTTAAAGCCTTAGGTAAGACCAATGGCGTATTTTAAAATTGAGCGCTCTGGACCTGTAAAGCCCGGAACTAAAGACAAAAAAAATGATGCATTGAAAATGAGCAATTAAAATCGCAAGCAACTTTGCAATTTTCGAATATTTTTTGGGAATAGTAGGAAAACCTTTTCATTTTCATTTCGTTAAACATTTCCGTACTTCAAGAAAAGTTTTAATCTAAAAGCAAAATCAATTTGAAGTCACTCTTGTAGCGCGAGCGTAGCGAGCGCGAAATTTTTTAGCTTTTTGGAAAAGAAGAAGCCAAATTTTCATTTTCATTTCGTTGAAAGTTTCCGTACTTCAAGACAAGTCCGTAATCTAAAAACGAGATCAATTTGATGTCTTTTTTGAAGAGCAAGCTTGGTTAATGTAAGTTGCTTAGGTTTTAGTACTTTTTTTTATGACCTAGTAAATTTTTTTAAATTTCTTCGAAGATAAGAACTCGGTGTGGCTTGCGCCACCCCTCGCAACCTGCCGCCCCGGCCCTCTTGGTATGGCCCTCTTGGCCTAAGGGTTAATACGCCACTGGGTAAGACTAGCAGTCGACGCGAGGAACACTGCAGTCGTATCTTTCCAACTTCAATCAGAGATCATATGTACCATCGACAAAGTTGTGTGTAGGCGCAAGTTTTAGTCAGTCCCATCGTATAATTTATATTTTGTTATAAATTGAAGCGAATTGGGATTGTATGCAAAAATAATAGTTTCATCGTCTAAGTGGTGACTTACATATTGACATAATTAATTTTATGCTATGTTGTACCTTTTTTCTTTATTTTACAATTCCGCCCGCGCGCCCCTTTGTACCTTCGCGCCCCTAGGCAGATGCCTAGTTTGCCTTAAGGATAATCCGCCTCTGGGTGTCATAAAGACAGTTAGGATACAATATGCCGTCTTGCGGGCGGGGTTAAGACGGAAACAGACGGAAGTTGTAGGTAAATACATGTACATAAATCCCAAAACGCTTGGTGGTAGGCACCACCCCGTCAGGGGCTGGTTGACGACCACCAACTCGGAAGTCGAGTGGCTCGTCCGCGTTTCGTCCGTGAAATCGTGTGACCCAGTTCTTCTTGAAGGGTTGTTGTACAAACAGCTGGAAACTACGGTGTTAACACATTTCATGGAAAATACTGTCTGCAAAACGTTTTTTCATACTTTCTTTAAACCCTCAAAAGGGCGTGAAAGAGTTGCAAGGTAAGCAAACGCGCATAAGATAACTCTAGTGTTGCAAGCATCCATAAGCTACGGTGGCTGCTTTCCAAAAGGCGGGCCGTTATTACCTATAAAGTTTAAAAAAATACTACTGATTTTCGGCTGCACCCGGTCCGGGTAGACTAGAAATCTATGTAAGGCTAATTATGTACACACGGCTACACATCAAGCTATGCAAAACCAGTAAATGCCGACCGTTGAGTGTGCGGAAAGATCATGAAAGGCGAGACCACGATAAACGGGTTATGTATAGTTTGATGTGTAGCCATGTGTACGAGGTAGGTACTAGCTAAAATCTGGATACCTGTATCCATGTTAATCCAGGTTTTAAACTAACTTATTATACCACTTTTCATCCGTTCAGTTTTTGCGTGAAAGAGTAACAAACAGCTAAGTAAGTCATCTTCCTTAAGAAGAAAGATCAGGTAATAAGATACTAAACATAACCAGATAGGCGGTTTGCACACTGTATCGTGATGCAGCGGAATGTGCATCGACGTAGTCACGCGAGCGGTTGCGGTTTATATCAGCACCATCATGCAGATTTTTTCACATAAACACAGCTACAATATATTATGCGCTGGCGCAAACATTCAATAGCAGCTTGCGGTGGCGATAGACACACTACAGATTCTATATTACACAGATTGACATATTTGTAATATACATAGTAGGTTATTACTCACTTATTTAGCGGAGCTCGTGGCTAAATAAATAAAACTGCACAGGCCGACCTTCCGGGGACCATCTGTCATTTGTAGATCTTTGACAGTCGTTATTGTTATCTCCTTCGTACACAAGGTGACGCAAGTCGTCTGGAACCAAAGTCGTAAGGTATCGACCTTGGTTCCAGGCGACTATCGCAATACCAGTCCATAGGGGTTCGTATAGGCCCGCGTTGATGGCTAAAAAGTCGTAAGGTATCGGAGACTTTTGTACCAAGGTGTTTAATCAGAAGCTCTAAAGTCTGACAACCAGCCTTACCACGGTGTATCGTATTAACCCAGTTACTGGGTTGTGGAGGTCCGATAAGCAGTTGCTCCATGTAAAATACTGAGATTCAGCTGCATCTGGTTCGGCTGGAAGCAGACCTCAATATACCTGGGAAAAGGCTAGGCAGATGATGATATACCTACTTATTCAGGTAGACATCATGTCAATAACCTTCTTATTGAAAAAAAACACTAGAACTAAAAGTTTACGTGCATAAGGTTGAAAATCGGGTTTCATTCTTAGTAATGTCATCTTCATCTACTAGAAAGATGAACCGCAGAACGTAAACTAGGCCGAACGTCAATTGTTACAAGACTAATAAAGGCTGACCTTTTATTCCATTGAAATGTCATACTAAGTTAGGTCAGCTACGATGGTGGCTTACTGCAATGCACGTAGGCTTCGTAAAATTCCTGAAAATCACTTTCATGGAACCAATTTGTTCAGTCATTAATTCACAGGATTTATTAATTGTTTCAGTACAAATTCGATGACGTTTTCTTAGTTTGGGTTCATTAGCACTTACCTAGCCAGGAAAAAAAAACATGGCGGAAAATCAAATGAAATTGTGCAATTTTTTTTTATATACAGGAAATTAATGTGTGGTTTACACAAGTAAATATTTTTTAAATCCTTCCTAACCCTTTATATTTCCAATTTCTAATATTTTCCTAGTTTCCAAATCTTAATATTATTAATGTGAAATTACCTACGTGTGTTTGTTTGTTGCTTTTTTATGCCTAAACAACGGAACCGATCTTCCAAAATGTTTGCATAAAGATTTTTAAGATAAGATAAGATAATTTTTATTTGCTTAAAACATGGTATACTGGGTGTTAAATTATTTTTGATCTACATGTTTTGCTTAAAAATAAAGCATGCAAACTTACTTACTATACATAATACTGCCTCCGTCGCCGCTGTGGTGTAGGTGGTTTTGGCCTGTACGTAGTCCTGGATGACGAAGTGCCTCCGGGTTGCGGCTGCGTTCCGGATCCGTCTCTTCTTCGTCAGTGCGTCTCTTTTAAGGCGTTCCAGGGAGGGGTTCCACCAGGGGGGCTGTGCGTCGTGTTTTAACGACCCCAGTTTTGGGATCGCTACCTCACATGAGCGGTGTATAAGAGTGGTATATTTTGAAATGAATGACTCCAGGTCCTCTGGGTTCTCGACGTCCGAGACTGTGACTGGCGTGATGTCACTATCCGCCAGGCCTGCCTTGAAGTGCGTGCGGAAGTCTGACCACTTTGCCTTCTTCGTGTTGTAGATGCGCGTGGAGATCGGCCTTAAGGGTTCTAGGGCCTTCTCCAAGCGCATTGAGAAGGTTATTGCATTG
This sequence comes from Agrotis ipsilon, assembly GCA_028554685.1. Taxonomy (NCBI): domain Eukaryota; kingdom Metazoa; phylum Arthropoda; class Insecta; order Lepidoptera; family Noctuidae; genus Agrotis; species Agrotis ipsilon. Next base: position 13,283,330 of record CM052969.1, on the reverse strand, counting down.
TGGTCCGAGGTTGTTAGACTTCTTTCTACTCGCCACTCCTCAACTTTGCCTAACAGCGACAGGCTGCATACCGTAACATCGACGATACTGGTGCACCACCTGTCTCCTCTGTAGGTCTCGAACGTCGGCGTTTGGCCCGTGTTAAGGATGTGGAGATCCTGTTCATTGATGAAAGAGTTGTATGTCGCCCCACGATGGTTTTCGGAAACACTTCCCCACCACTGGCTCCAGGCGTTTACGTCTCCTCCCACTATGATGTTGCGAGTGTGTAGTTTGTGTATGGTGTTTTGTGTTGCAGAGAGGTACGGTTCGATTTCTTGGTCACCCTCAAAATAGACCGATAGCACCCCGAAACTGAACTGACCCGCCTTCAGCAAGACGGCGGAGATGTTCTCGGTCACAAGCTGGGGGTCATGGATAACCTCCAGGTTGTTCCCGAAAACAACTATCGCGGCCTTGACTGGTTTCTGGCGATTGAGGCTGCACTGGATGACTTGCGTGCCGGGGCATTGTTTCATCACACCTGTTCTTCCTACGTAGGGTTCTTGAACAAGTGCTACCGAGATGCCCTTCGCCTGTGCCGCCATGTGCAGCTCTTCTGTGGCCAGCTTGGAGCGCTGAAGGTTGACTTGGATGAACTTCAGCCTTGCTGTCGGTCTTGTTGTGTTTTGTAAGGTGACGGAGTGTCCTGTGTTTGTGTTCTCCTGGTCGCCCTTAGCAATAGGAAACGCGCGACCTCGCTATTCCATCCCACTTTTGTCGTTCCTGGCAGTCTTCGCTAAACGCGGTGTGCGCCAGGTCACTGCCCGTTTTTTGAGCCACTTTGCAATTTATGCATGTGGGCTGTTTGCCGTCGGCCCTAATGGGGCAGTCCCTTCCATTGTGTGCTCCTGCGCAATAGCTGCAGGCTTCTTTTTCGGTCTTGCATATGGTCCTATTGTGACCATATCCAAGGCACTTTGTGCACTGTACTAGGGGGGACTGGTCCTCAATGGGGCACCGCTTAATGCCCACGTGGACTTTCTGGATTTGTGTGAACCTCTTCCACAGCTCCGGAGAGAGCTCCAGAACAGGGTGGCACTCGTGGGGGTTTCTCGCGCGCTTCCTATAGCGCATCTTTAGAGTCTGTTCAGCCACGGCGACGTCTTGCAGTAGGTGTTTGTTCTGCGCCTTTAGTAGGTCAACAATTTCGACGTCGCTGTAGCTGGACAGAACTCCCCTGATGCAGACGAGGGGATTCTGGGGTTTCGGCTCCTGGACCTTGAGCTCTGAGTTCGACTTGAACTGATCTTTGATCAGGTTCAAGTCCGCTTTGCTGGCGCACCTGAGTACTACTTTTTGGTTTCGCGCTTTGCGGACCGTGTCCACTCGGGCTCCACTCGTTTTGAGGTCCAGGGCGGTCCTGATTCTCTCGACCACATTGTCCCCAGTATGCCTGGGGTTCGTCGACGATACAATCAGGGTGTGGTTGGGTGATGGGGTTTGCTTGGGGGGTTTGGGTGTACCGGCAGCCTGGGCGAAGGTTTTGGGACCAAGTTGTTGTTGTGGCGGCTTATCCGCTCGGCCCAGGTCTGCGACCCCCTTCTCTATGTTCTGGAGAGTCTTTTTTACCTCCCCGACTGCGAGTTCCGCTTCCAGGTTAAGCGCTGGAGGGGCCTGGATTTGCGGCTCTTTGTCGCGCAGTACGCGGATGTCCGCCGAGACGATCTCCAACCTCTCTGCTATGGGTTTGATGTGCTGTGATATGTTTATTGGTGGATGTGGTGGTGGAGGGGAGACAACAGGCCTGTTGGCGATGGCCTGCAATTTTGACTGTAGCTTTGACACCTCCTCTTCGAATTTTACGGTCGTGAGAAGGCCTGTCTCCTGGCTACTCGGGTCCGTCTGCTGGTGTGTTGGCTGGCTGAGGTCTTCCTTGAGCCTTTCCAGCGCCTTACGGAGTACGTCCACCTGGTTGGAAATGGTGGTTAGGGATGCCTCTAGGCGAGAGAACCCGGCCCCCGTTAGATCCCCCTTGGGGTCCTCCGGAGTCCTGGAAGTTTCCTGCCGCGTTCTCTCATGCTCCTTCTGGTTTTGGAGACTCGCCGTTTTAATTTCCTCCTTGACCTCTTTGATACTTTTGAGGGTATCAACGGTTTCATGGCCGAGCCATTCTCGGATCCCTTTCGCCTCTTTTTTTGTATCTGAGACGTCAGACCGCATGAGTGACAACTCGACCTTCATTGCCATTAGCTCCCGAGTGTGAGCTCTCTCGACCCGCACAAGCTCTTGTGCGTGTCGAGAGCGCTCCTTCTCGAGATTGTATTTATGGCGCGCTCTCGAGTCTGCCAACGATAGGGCTACCTCGTAGAGGCCTTGTAGACACTCATGGGCTGTGACCTTACACTCCCGTTTCATGTTCCCCGCCGCTTCCAGAGCGTCCTTGCCTTTTTGAAGCAGGTCGTTTGCTTCACGCGTCGCCAGGTCCATCTCTACCCCTGTTCCCCGTCTAGGTGTTCTGTAAAGGAGACTCGGCCGTCCGCACTCGGAATGGGTTTGGCTTACTGTGGAAGCCACCGAGCTCTCATCCTCAGAAAGGATCTTGTGGGGAGGGGAGATGCCACATTGTTCCCAATTTATGACGATCTCTGACGTCCTCATGCGATCGTCTGGCGTGTGGAACTGTGTCTCTGCTGGTTCTGACACTGGTGGTGTGACCGTCACGTCTGGTTCCGACGCTGCCTTGGTGACCTGGGGCACATCTGACGGACGCGCCGACCTCTCGGAGACGACTGATTTGGCCGTATTTTTGAGGACCTTTTCCCTAAGGGACTTGGGGGCCCTTGCGGCATCCGTGGTCGTTTTGCGCGAGGTGGTGGATTTGTTGGAAGACATGGTTAGGGGATGTTATGTATTATTATGTGTTCAATACAGTGTACGTTATAGCCTGTTTCACTTTTTTTTTTTTTTTTTTTTTTTTTTTTTTTTTTTTTTTTTTTTTCTTAATATTAATATGGACTCACTGGTGCTGCGCTGGTGGTCTGCGTCTGCTGTCCGATGAGGAGTCCGACAACTGATACAGCTCGGTGATGTGAGCTGCGTAAACGCGCTGGCGGTGGTTACGTAGTGGAATCTCGCTGCGCCTCCGGATGTTGTTGTGTGTGGGCGCCGAAATTTGAGTTTCTGTTGGGGCCAATTTGTAGGGTGTTTTGTGCCCTTTCAAATGAGCCCAATCTCGGCCTTCTAGCTCCAACGGGTACGAAGATAGGCCGCGGGGGGGTGAGGTAGCCCTGAGAGGGGGGTCGGGGGGGGGGGGGGAAGGGACTTTCGTGGGGTGACTTTTGCGGGGGGGTGAAGGCGGGGGGGGGGGGGGGGGGGGGGTCTCGTGTGGAGACTCTTGAGGGGGGGTGAGGAAAAGGGAGGGGGGGGTATAAGATGAGGGGTGAGGGGTCAGAGGGGGTGAGGGACCCCTTGTGGCTCAGGCAAGGTCTTGGAATACCAAGATGAATGAGTCCAAACTTGGGGGGGTAGGGGTAAGGGGTTCAGGAGTTCTCTCGGGCTTACCTGATGATGGGCCGTGGAATGGTCACTGGGATAGCTGGTATGCAGGCAGATTCCTCGTCCGGCTTCGAAGTCTCCAGTGAAGGCTGGGATGGCTGGTATTTTTGTGTGCCTCGTGCCGTATGGTTACACGTGTAGCGAATTTGAGGTTATTGATGGCTGTTACCACGTGTTTTTGGCGTTTTTCGACACTTAATAACTCCCAGGCCCGTGCTCCGATTTGGTCGATCCAGGTGTCAATGGATAGGTCTCTGCCGCTGCTCGCTGTTTTAAATTTTCAAGACTGACCCCACTGACCTTAAGCCGGTTATTGTCCTCCAAAGTTTCTTGGCTCTTGCTCCGAAACCCGTAGTGTCAGACACTTGCCCACACGTTTCCTGGTGAGCTGACGCAACACTATTCCACTGGTAACTTTATTTCGCACTTATAGCAACGCGTTGAATTTTGGTGAATTTTTAACGCGGAGCGCGATGTTTCTGCGATGGAAGATTGTCGGATACCGCCTCAAAATCACATTTTAAACCTTCCCTGGATTTCCAAAAATTAATTCAAACCAAAATTAGCCAAATCGGTCCAGCCGTTCTCGAGTTTTAGCGAGACGACTAACGAACAGCAATTGATTTTTTTATCTAAAGAAAGAAGAAAGAATTTTCTCCCATAATCCAATATTTCAGTTATGTACTATTTATTAGTATGTACCTAGGTACTATTTATTAAATTTCAATTAAGTGTCCATTTTTTATTATTTTTTATGGATCCAAGATTTTTACTGCGTTTTTAAGCCTCCTTTATGATGAGAAGATAATGTGTAAGAATTAAAAAAAATGTCACAAGTACCTAAAGGCAGTCCGGACAAAATAAAACAAATCTTAAACAGCAGGAGATTAAATTTAATCTGTATGTATACATTGAGCTATTATTACTATGTATAGAGACGACACCACGCATCACCACTGTGTCCCATCCAAGATGAGTGCGCGCGCCTAGAGCACGCCACAGAGCTGTCAAACAACTGAATGAACTTGTGCGCACGCACTCATCCTGGATGGGACACAGTGGTGATACTTGGTGTCGTCTCTATACGTACTAATGTAAACATAGGTATGGACAAGGTTATTAATTAATAACCTTGTCCATACCTATGTCCGATTAAAATTCATAAGGCGGTATTATTGACTTGCACCATGCATTTAACTGTGCTTGCGCAGCGCAACGTAAACTACTGCGAAGTTATTATGCATGGATGCAATCATTATAATTGTTGATGTACTTATTTATAATAGACCAAGAATTATATAATAGCTCTAGATCGCTATCTGACTAGTATAACAGTTTTAACATCATTATGTCTTTAGGTTTTTCCTAACTATGTTACCATCCCCTTTTCGGCTGCTCGTGCGCAGTCTTTAGAGGTTTCTACGGCTTTGAACGCAAAAGAAAAGTGAATGTACTTTTTTTTATCGTGTTAAAATTAGCAAATGAGTCCTCCCACCCAGGGCAGAGCGGGAGGGACTGTCAGACTTGTACTGACTAAGATCTACGGTGTCCTTCAATATAGTGAATCCTGCGACCCCGAAGGGCTATGGCCAACATAAGGGGGGCCTTGTCATAATGCTAACACTCTTTGAGGCGCGTGGTACAACAAAACGCGCCGTCGACCCGGGCATGTTACATGGTCGGACAGCGAGTCGCCCATTACTCGCCGCTCGCATGCCCGAAAGTGAAGGAACAGGGTGAGTTTTAGTCTATAATCTGTAAGAGTGAGTCTAATAGTTTCAAGTCAATTTCATGCTCTTTTTAGCACCTACATATAACTTTGTATGCTCCATACAGAGTCGTTTGTAAAACATTAACAACCTTTCATGGGTACCTGAAAGTACTTACTTGTAGATATGAAACCCAACCTTTCATACATTATCAATGTATTACAGTCGGCGCAGTGGCTCGACTCTCGACTGCAGCATGTCGCGGGTATAATCCCCGCACGGAACAAATATTTGTGTGATGTGCAAGTACATAGTTACTCCGAGTCTGGGTGTTTGTATATGTGACTTTCTATGTTTGTAAATGCACCCACACAGGAGAAATTCCTAGTGTGGTGCAAGTTCTTTTAATAATCTAATCTAAAACAAAATAGATTAGATTATTAAGAGACGTTGCATTTTGCTTATATAACGTTATTACACATTGTTTAAAAATAGCTTTGTATTTATGGATATTATATTATAATTTCAATTAACTATGTGACATTACATAGGCAGGGAACTATGTATATATTCATGAAATTAGCGAATTTCCAAGTAGTTTTTAAATATTTTTTTAAGATTATTATAAAATATTGATAGCATTTTATCTTGTTTACGAATTCGATGTCTGGAGTAGATAGGTCAAGGAATTTACAGACACTTGAATGCCGAATCTATCGGTATTCCGTATATTTCTGACTATACATAGGTAAGGTAAGGTAGGTTACTATCTGAGCTAAAAATTCATTCGGTAGTTCTGACGCTAACATGATTGAGTTAAATCATTCATCTCACCAAACATCCATAGATACTTTCGCAATTTTAATATAAGTTAGGTATTATAGAATATGTTGAATTGGTTAAGACAAGATGAAATGACGGCTTTGCCCCCCTTTTAGGGTCGCGGAACTAAACGCGGAACGTATTGAAGGACACCGTGGATTTTAGTCAGTAGGTACCTATAACAAGTCTGACTGTCTCTCCCGCCCTGCCCTGAGTGGGGGGAGGACTCATTTCAAGATTTGAGAACGTCAAAAAAAGTTAAGGATTAACTGATTCGCCATTTGATTACAGAGTCTATAATTGACCAATTTTTAGAATGTCATGTACAATTCTACTCATTTATTCACTCATTTACTCTTTCATTACTGATTCTATAATTGACCGATTCTACTTAAATATAATTAACTGATTCTACAACAAGTGTACTCGTGAAGAAACTGTGAATTCCTGAAACCATTTCTCAAGCAACCACAGTGCCGTTTATCTTTCTGATCCAAATGAAACCCCGCGCCTGAAACTTCGAAAAGTTTTGTATAATAATTGATCGGTTCTTTAATTGACATGATTTACACCGAAGTTTGACAGACGTTATAGAATATACGGAGCGAATACCGCCACTTTCAGCTTTGATTCAAGACAAGACAAGACTAGACAAGACATTTATTTGTAGAAACATGAGTATACATACAAGGCATGAAGTTGTTGTTCACATAAAAAAGCTCCACCATGTTCGCCCTTTAAGGCATACAAAAATAGACATTTAAAAAAGTTAAAAATAGTTAAAAGACATTTAAATTATTATCTTAAACAAACATTCATCTTGTGTTTGTTCACCAAATACTTACGAGTACATCTAAATAACCGCTGTGCTACTTACGAAACCTATCATCGTTTTCAAGAATAACAGGCAACTATTTTTTCTCCTAATTAAGATTAAGTCATTGGTGACAAATGACCCACGTCAAAGTTATGACCGTGACCGCATCGTGACTCAAAATCGAGTCATAGGTCAAAGAAAACAAAAAACAATTGACTATCTTTCATCATTTTTGCCGCTACTTTAAAATGTTTTGTAATCGGTTCGCTTTGTCGAGGTGTAATAATGACATGTTAAGTACTGTACATTCACCTGTACCCCTAGCACGAGTTTTCACTCTTACTTTACAGCGTCTTTCCAGTGTTTTTACAGCGTTTCTTATGTGAAAAATGGAACAGCGCCTCTGGTGTGCGAAGAAGGAACTAATTTTTTCTTTGAAAATTGCCAATTTGATATTGTGAAAGTTCCAGTTTACTTTACGTCTCAAATACTGAAAACTCGTGCTAAGGGTACTGTACTGTAACATTACAGATTCGAGCATTTCATCGATGAACGAAAACAAAACTGTACTGTGTGGTAGTACTGTAATGTAATGCTCAAAGTCAAATCTATAATGTACCTAACATTACACGCGAATGGTCCCGGGTCCCGGTGAGGCCTTATTTATTTTACCTGTATACAATAAATAATAATATACAATTAATGATAGCTTCGGTGGCTTCACAGAAACCAATTCCAAATTGGAATTTGTTACATTGCCGGCAAATCATCTAGTATCTACAGCCGATTCATTTGATGACTTCAATCAGTTTTCTACGAGGAAAACGCGATGCTAAATAAAATACTATAATTCATGAAATCTCCGCTGACTTTTCATCATAAAGTTCAACGCACAATTGTATATTCATTGTTTACGCTATTAGTGCTCCGTCCAAATAGACCAGATTGGAATTATTTCTATGAATTCCCATAGAGTCTTTTTTATAGTGATCCTCGTCCAGGGAGGGACGGGAGAGACTGTTGGTTGCTTTTCCACCAGAGATTTGCTATGCTACATTGCTATGCATGCGTTATTGATATTCACAAATCATATTCATTTGGGACACAGCACTGGTGGAAACAGGGTGTGCTATGGGTGCGTACTGTGGATGCGTACGTTACAGGTTCACGGTTACCATTGTTTATTAGACAGTAGTAATATTAGTAACCATGGAGTTTCTGGCCAGTTCTTCTTCATAGAACGTTTCCTATGAAAAATAAGTTACCCGTAAATATACCCGATATTTTGTCACGTCGAACTAGCAACATATATGTATACAAGGTTTGCATCACAATGCACACCTTGTATCAAATCTGTACTAAATGTACGCGAATGCTCCCGGTGAGGGAGTGCCTTAATATGTACGGGCGCCGGTTTGCAGCAAAACTTATACTAGGAACGGAGTCGTATCGTATTTTACTCTGGTCTTAAAGTAGCTGCTAAAATATGCCTTTGACTGTCCTGGATGTTATTGTTATTACAATATTGCTTTTGATGGCATCTGCCAATGAGTAAATTGCCAATTTCATTGCGCAAGAAAATAATGGTGGGTTATCCTTTCTGGCAGCCTATTGCGATCGACTTTAAATACGCTATAATGTAGATCGCTCATTTGCACTAACAATTGGATTTTCCGCTTTAACTACAGATTTTTTTTTTCTAATTTGATAAATCATCAAATGAGTAATCCCACCAAAGGTGGGACGGGAGAGACCATCAGACTTGTATTAACTAAAATCAACAGTGTCCTTCAATAGCCCTTTACGCTCCCTGGAACGTAATTCCTGTTAGGAATTGTCTCACCAGGTAACTTGAACTTGGTCAAGGTTACCTGGTGCATCAAATAAAAAAAAAAACATCCATTCGAAACTACTAAGGATAATTACACAATCAAGAACAATAAAACTAATAAATATGGTAGTATATGTATCGATAAAAATACATATTTATTAAACAAACAACAACAGAATACCGGGAAATTAAATTTTAATTAAAAACAAGCCCATCAGCCGCCGCAGAAATTCAAAAATAGATCAAAGATCACGTCCCAATAAAATAAACGTATGACAGATAAAAAACCATTCAAGTGCGAGTCGCATTCACGCAAGAAGAATTCCGTAACTTTGATTTTTAGTATTTGTTACTTTTACTAACAAATAAAATAGCAAAAAAATCTGTAAAAAAATCATTTGTCTACTTATAAGTCCTTTCGTACACAAGATGACGAAGGTCTCCGATACCTTACGACTTTGATATGGCACACGACTTTCGCGATAATTGACCATAGAGACTCGTACACAGGTACACGTCAATGAATGCTAAAGCCGTAATCGGAGACTTGCGTCGCCTTATGGACGAAGGGGCTAACCGATATATAGATACAGCCCTCAGACAGTCATAATAAAAGTGTGATGCGGAACCCAAAAAAGATAATGGTACAGAAAAAAGTTTTAATAACAGCAATAAGAGAAACCAATGCTTTCATGAATAGATTTTCGTTTAACCCTTTTTTGAGATGCGTAAATACATTATCCTACTGTGAGTCGACATGGTCACTAACAATTTTATAAACTGAAATGATTTATCGTCAATTCAGTTCTTTAAAAGAATTAAAAAAAAATATCTTGTGTTGTGAAACTTCTAAGTGAAGATGGATTTTTGTTTCTCTTTCACGCAAAAACTACTGAAACAATTGTTATGAAAGCTTTCAGTTACAATGTTTGTATATTAAAATAATAAATTGGCCTTTATTAATCTAAGATTTGGTATAAAATATCGAGATATTACGAGATTTCAAATCTTAAAGTTCCCAAAAATCTAGAACAAAGTTTTTGCTTCGGCAATACATTTTGGCTCGTGGTTACCATCAGCTTTATTCCTTTTCTGGCATATTTTCACCGTATATTACTCGACACTATACAATAAGCCGAAATTACATTTCGTGCTCTGTTATTGTGAGATCATTCTGTCACAATAACAGAGTAGATACACGACGCCTGATTGACCCTTAAATTAACCTCTAATGAGAAATCTCTCATAAAATCAGTATGTTATGTAGCTGGAGATATTATGGAGACATTGAAGGATGGAAGAATGGAAGGACCACAGGACGGACTGGAAGACGCAGTGTAGGCAGGACTCCCACCAGCACGCGTATCATGGCGTTGTAGAAACAGGTTTTGTCGACGGGAGAATAGACAAAATAACAGAACGTAAAAACGTAAAACGCGATTTTTATCGGTCTAAGCATAGTAATGTTTAAAATATATATAAAATATGTTTCTATTCTTTAATGGTGTAGAAATAGTGTCATATTTGTTGCAAAAAAAACAGTCGATTTGTATATAATAGAAATAACGAAAAACAACTTTGTCTTTTCTTGGTAGAATAGAGATAGAATCGCCATGCTACGCGTGCTGGTGGACCAATGACATCGTGAGAGTTGCGGGCAACCGATGGATGCAAGTGGCGAATTGTCGTTCGGCGTGGCAGTCTAAAGGGGGAGGCCTATGTTCAGCTATGGACGTCTTCCGGCTGATGATGATGATGATGATTGAAAGATGAAGGATCTGGCTCATGTTTTTCAAAAATGTGTAAATTGTAACTTCATTTGATGTTGAAAGGTTCATCTCTATCTCCGGATTCAACGGGTCTCCAATTTGTTTCTATTTTTTATTCGAATTTTCGGTTTTTCGCTCACCATTTCCGATCACCCATTAAAGATATCAAGTTCAGATAAAGCAGATCTAACATCATTCGGAAAATGTTATGCAGAAGAGGATTTCTTCCAAGATCAGATGTTTCATAATTATATGAAAACCATAATAATGTCATCAATTCTTCTCCAAACTAAATAAACCCGAGGCGGGCCCTAGACAGTCAATTATAACGTGCAATAAAATATCGATACAATATAATTTGAAATCCATTCGCATCAATATTTTGAAGCCACATGACTAACTCTGACGACATCACATATCTACCATCTATATCAAGTCCTTTCCTTTTTTTAGGATTTTGTATGCTTACACATAAATAACTCTTTAAACGTGAAACATAATACCTACTACCTGCTCGGCTCTTGTGGTCGTAGCTTGATGTCATAGCCTTCCTCAACATATAAGAACTTATACCTATGTTACCTTTATTCTTTATAATAAACTATAATGCATTCCATAAATGGGCTATCCGTCACAAAACTAAAATAACATTTTTTCAATTCGAACCAGTAGTTCTTGAGATTAGCACATTCGACTAACAAACTCTTCAGTTTTATAATAGGTACTAGTACAGAAAACAAATATACATAAATGGTACGGAGACCTTATCATGAATTTACAGTTTCTTGACGTAAACTGGAACTTTGATATTAATTTAAAGGAAAAAAAATAGATCCTTCTTCGTACATTAGAGGCGCTGTTCCATTTTACCATAGAATAACGCAGTAATAATACTTCAAGTACGCTGTAAATAAAATATCTTGTGATAAAGCTTCAAATTGAGTTCCTAATACTGAAAGTTCTGAGCTCATGGTCACCCTACAGTTACCTGTCAAGTGTCAGACATATATATTTTTAACTCCCTTGCCGATAATAATATAGAAGCCAATTAGCTCTAATTTCGGGATTCAGTTAGTGTTCGGGTGTTTATAAAGACTGTCGCGGTCTCAGCAAACCGCAGTATCGTTTCGTCGCTTTTGCAAGCATTTATCGTTTCCGATAAATGTGTTGTTTTATTTTGCGCGTTAACGTGGTCTCCCTAAAGTTAGTAAACAAGTGATTTTGTTATTTTGCGAAAATATTAAATCAATAAGGTACCTATTAAAAATTAAATAGTGCAACTCACAACAGTTAATTTAGTGATGAAGTGACGGCAATATTTATTTAGTTTGCATTTTTATTTTTCTTTCTTTAAAAGTGCTCCTCAAAATTTGCAATTATTTTGTAACTAAGTGTCTTATAACAATCTTATAATACTTATTATTCACTGTGTTTAAAAAAAATATTCGTAAGCCCTGGTGTAAGCAATTAAATCTTGAAAGATTTAATTCTTCTTTAATTCTTCTTTCGATCGTCTACAACGACTTATTTATTGATTTTACTTACAATATTGGTCATAAATTATCTTATTTTACATCTAAAAATCATACAATAGCAATAATAAGACTCATACATTTCAAAACAGCTGAGCTGATAGCCGAAAATCGGCTATTTTTTATATTAATCTATTAAATTGAAATATCTTGAAAACGGTTAGGTTTAGGATGGGGTGTTTCAAAGTCAAATCAATCAGAAATGATGTAAACAACATGCCCATAACAGGAATTGGTCGACTTACCAGTAACCCATTATTTAAGATGACTCTAGTCTAAGTCAGGGGTGACAGACACAAAGTCGACGATGGAAAAATAGTGGCGTAGGTCAGCAACATGTAGGAACACCATGTTTTGTCCATAATTTGATAACGTACGCCGCAATGTTGGCAGCTCGTAATTAATTAATTATAATAACTGTTCTAAGAACTGCATAACAAGCGCACTAGGATACCCTAGTAGTGGATTATGACTGTATTTCAAAAGGCGTGCCTGTCACAGGAGGTTTATGATTACGAAGGCTATAATTATGATAAGTTATGAAATATAGATGGTCACTAACCATAATTCGGTTATAAAACGGGATATTTTTTCTGTTTACAGTTGCAAAAGTATCGAAATATTGCAAATGCAACTAAAAATTAACATGGTCAATTCCGTTCTAAGTTCTAATAATATTTCAGAGTTGTGGAACTGTCCAAACGGATAATCGTGTCCCTGAAACATAAAACGCAATTGAAGGAACACGATGCATTTTAGTCAGTACGAGTCGGAGAGTCCTTCCAGCTCCTTTCAGGGTTAAAGGAGCCTCATTTAATGACTTTACCAAATAAAATAAAAACGAATAATATTGACGTATCATATCAGAAGTGTACCTGAATATATAATTCACGGTAATATAAAAAGTCGTTTGAGTATGTCTGAACGCACTTAACTGCCGAACAACTGCATCAAATTGGGTTATTTGTTGTTTTGTGTTGTTTACTGTCAAAACAATATTTGTAATTTATGATTATAAAGTTTTAGAAATCCACGGCGTAAATCAAAATATTGAACCGATGAGAAGCCAGTGCGAGTGATCAATAAATAAATAGTGATAAATAATTTTAAATTCTTCTTAGTGTGGCAAAAATAAAAATTTTGCACACAATTCAACTGCTTGAACTCCACTCACTGATACAGTGTTCTTCCCTTAGCCCATTCTATTGGGGTCGGCGTTTCACATTTTTTATTTTAACCGATTTCAAAAGGGAGGTTCTCAATTAGTCGGTACTTTATTTACTTGTTTTCATTTATGACTCCTAGGTTTCAGGACTGATTTTTGTAATTCTTTTGTTTGGTTGATCCAGTAATCTAATAAAAATCATTCAATTTTGTTCTGTTTAGTTTTATTATTTAGTGAGCACCTACGGATTACAAAATACTAGTGCATCTATAATAAAATTATACATGAAACAAAAGGCCTTGAAGGTTTTGTTTATGTCAAAAAATTATTACTCATAACTTTGGCTTCGCCGTAATCGGGTAAAAATTGGAATTTTTAGCACTGACTGGTTACAAATTTCAGCGAATTTAAACCAGGTGTTCAAAATGTGACGTAGGAGTAAACAAAGGAAATCATTCATCATCACCACCATCATCTCCAGGAAAATAAATATTTTCCAAAAAATCAATCATAAAAATTGAGTCATGAAAAAAATACATTCATACAACATGTTGCAATCTTGCAATTTATATCTTATCTTGTTATTATCTTATTTCTTACTACTCGGAATATAGTCAATGTGAAAATTTGTTTGGATGTATGGATGTTTGTTGATCTTTGACGCAAAACTACTGAACAAATTTGGATCAAATTTGGTACACAGGTAGTTTATAACCTGTTTTAACACAGAGGAAAGTGTTTATCCCGATTTTGTGTTCCCTTGGGATACATTTCGAGCTGGCGAAGACGCTGGCAACGAAAATGTATGATTATAAAAATGATTGATGATTGTGATGATAAACAATTAGTATTTGAAAATCAGAGCCAAGTGCAACTAAAAATGATTGCTCTGGCTCCATAACAGTGAAAGCAAACCAAACTACACATGCCTTGAAAATTGAAATTTTCTTCAAGACTTTTCTTCAAATCAGCTTGCACCGTATATCTTTTAAAGTGTCACCACTTGGTTGAACTCCACCAGAATGAAAATAGAGCAACGCTAATAAAGAAAAAATAAATACTTAAAGAAACCCGAGAAAAACAAGCAAGATCTCCATATATGTCAATTATACATATTTTTATATTGGATGAAACATTGTTTCCACAGTCGTAACAATTCTTCTTGTCTCTGAAAGGACTGCTATAATTTACCTTTACTTCATATGAAAAATAAAGAAAAACATTCCATTTTCTGTGCGTCAAAAAGGACACTATAGACATTTCAGTGCTTCGTGTATTAACAAAGGAAAGTGAAGTGAAAAAAATGCTAGTCGCATTGACCATAGTCTTAGTAATAGCAACAAAAACTGCTTCAAATCCCTGTAAATATGGGATCAGTGTTGAACTAAAGGACCGGACATACAATGGAGTGTACTACAAGCATGGAGAGTACTTTGTCGTCAACAACACGGAATTTGGATGTGTTTGTGTGAAAAAAACCTGCATTCGAAAATGCTGTCAACCTGGACTGGCGTACGACTTTAAAAATCGTAGGTGTGTGCCTGAACCAATGAAATTCCATGTACCAGTATACCGAAAACCACATCTGCCACCAATACAAGGATTTAATGTGACGAAAAACTTTAATTTAGTTTATGGAAAAATGGAGTGTGACACATCGAAGGGGGAAAAACGATGGAGAAGGCCAAACATTGAAGGGGACATGAAAGTACTGTTGGTGAGGTTTTAATATGTTTTTGTAGATGTTTTATGTTGTTAATAGGCATGTCATATTATTATTACCTACCTGTATAAAATAGAAATTAATCTAAGGAGTAATAAGAAGTGGAAGAAGTGATTGAGTAATTCCAGTTGCATGAAAATTTTATCAAAAATGTTAATTTTATAAATGTTTTTTTTTTAATGTAACTACGGATTTTTTCGGTTTTTCTTGGATATACCTAGAAAGTGAATTTTTGAACGGAGCGTGGAAGACCATATCCGAAACTATGAGGAATACCGAAAAATACTAAAACAAGTCTCGATGTCTATTTTGATGAAAGCTTCAACTGCTTCGTTGAAAACAGGACCTCATGCTTGGGACTATGAGATAAATCAACGATGCATTTTTATCTGGCTGATAAAAATATGTGTTGAACTCTTTAAGTGATTATGTCATAGGTAGTTTTTGTGTCATTAAATGACCAACTCACCTCGTAAAGGACGCTGTTAAAGATCCAAACATGTTTGACGAAAAGGAAAGCTACGTTTTCATTAAAAAAAACCATCAACATATCAAACTTCGTCAAATATTCATTCTTGTGGCCGATTTTCCCAAAAGGTTTTCTTTTCATCTTAATATTTTATACAAACAATTCTAACCTTAATATTTACTGAAAAAAATATTAGATCGAAATATAGATAAAAAAATATTTGACCCGTATTTTTTCTTTTGTTATATACCAAAATTTACCAATATCGCATCTAAGAACCACAAAATGTCACTCAAATGTCAATGTTGGTATAATTTTATAAGCTTTATGACGTCACAAGCCCCCACGTACTGAATTTGGAAACGTTTTCGTTTTTGTCGTCCTGTCGTTTTCACACGTCCAATGGTGAACCGGTCGTCGGTGAAACGTCCAAAGGTGAAAGAGTCTATCAGTGAAACGACCTTATGTGAATCGTCTTGTCGACGAAACGCCCAATGGTGAACCGGTCGTCGGTGAATCGTTGCAGAATCCTCTTTGTCAATATGAAATATACGTGTGCATTTTTTTTCAATACTCTTACTGACGACTTACAAATTTTCAATTTATTTATGCAGTAAAATAACCTATTTTTATTTGGCAAACATGACAAAAACCACTCGATTTCATGGTCACTCTACAATCGTTAAAATGCCACGTTGACTTTAATTTCGTAAATTAAACTTTCATGCATGGTTTGAGTGTTAGCCCCTTCGCACATGGCGTCGAATCGTAATCGTATCGTAAAATGCGCGTAGTACGTTGATGACGCATGATTCGTTCTTCTGGGGGTGCAGCCTCTCTTAATGTTAGGTTCATTTTTCAATAGGTGTGGTCCCAAAATATTTCGAAGTACCTACCTACTGTAAATGTATCCTTCTAATTCGATAAAAACTGCCGAACTTATTATCATTTTCTGACAGTTCAGGTGCAGCAACAAACAATCTTTTCTTGTAATTATTTGCGATGTATGAATGGATTCAATGATAACGTCGCTTTCTACTTGTAACAAAATCAAATAACAAGAAATCCTCTTCGTCTGAAGAGAAGGTAAGGTCATCAATAAATTCCCCAAACACATCTGGTATGCTTGACGCCATGATTTCAACTGAGATATTACAAAACGATACGTCTACGCGTCGATTCGTTTGTAGAACGCTCCGCGTATCGTAATTACGATACGCGCACGATACAACTACGCCTACGACCCATGTGCGAAAAGCCCCTACGGAGTCATTACACAATGTTTACGCCCCCCAGTTAGTGTTACTTCACTTTCATTTGACCATTTAATTAACGAGCAAAATTTGACTGAGAACCCCCAACTCTGGTTAGTCACCGTACGGAAGTCGATAACGACGTGTGTGCACAATCTTTATTTTTAAATCATAGTTTAAATTTTAGTGAAAATGTCTGTTATTTTTTCGTTTAATAAGTTTTTGGAAACAACGTGTGCAGGAATAAAATTGTGCTATTTTTTATTTTGATCTGAGAAGATCTTTGCATCAAAGAAAAACAGTTTTAAAATGAACTATCGGGTAAATAGTTACCGAAAACAATAACAATTTTTTTAATAACAGTATGATCAATTCTCTTCCTACCTATTGTGTATTTTAATAAACAAAAAATATAGTTATATACTTCTCATCTGATCAGTTTAAACAAGTAAAAAATATACGTTCTCGTGAACACAATTTGTGTAGTCTTGGCATTTAAACCGGTTTTCAAGAACGCAAGTTCAATAACCATTATTTAAATCCAGAAGTAAGATTATATTCTGCAAAATGAATTGATATTTTGACTTTTAGGTCCACGGTGTTTTATAAAAAAAGACACCAACGACCCACTTTTGAATCAAAACATCTATTAAATGTGTCACTTCTTGTAAATTTGTAAACTAAAATCATCTTAAAACCGGTTCAGCCATTTCGACATAAACTAAAAATAACATACTCATAACTAACACAAACGGATGGTAAACAGATATTTTTGTGATATCCACAATAAAACAACGTATTATTGACGTAGTTTCAATATACCTAGAATTTTGTTGTCAACAATTGATAAAAACGTCAAAATACTCAACTTTTTAGTTGTTAAAAGTAATGTTTATTTATAAAAGTAGGAAGACCTTTTATTCGTCATCATTTTTCTCGAGATAAATTACTGTTGTTGTACACTGTCTGACATTTTATAATACATAAATAATCTCATAAATAATAGTGATTGTGACTTTAGTGTCAATAATTGGATGTATTCTTTTGTTATTATAAAAACTACTGACTCATAATTATTCAGATCGAAATTATTTTTTATCCTCAATACTAAAAAAGTTACTCACCGTAAAACTTTTCAAAAGAATAATATTATTCACTTTTTTCGTAAAAACAAAACAAATAAAAACCTGTTTCCTTGTAAATTACTAAGCCTATGCGTGTACATGTACAAGATCTTCTTAGTACGATCAATTCACCATATAATTGCTATGTATCATGCGACCACGGAAAGCCCTCATTGACAACCTAGTCAGTCAGTTGTTAACCTGCGCACGCGACGACCGTACTGAGGTACAGTCTAGTGGCAAAATGAAAACGGTGTTATTTATTATACTGGTTGTAATATCAAGAACTAGATCGCAATGTGATAAGGAAAACAGTGTTGAATTAAGTAATAGGATGTTTAATGGTGTCCGTTATAGTCACGGTGAATTTTATGTGGACAATGTGACTAACTTGGAACGGGGTTGTGTGTGCCTTAAGGAAGTGTGTGCGAGAAAGTGCTGTCCACTTGGGCAGGCTTATCATCAAACCCAGAGAAAATGTGTCAACTTAACAGAAGCCTTTGATCCTCCTGTTTGGAAGGAACATAAAATACAAATAGGATTTAATGCCACCATGAATTTCCATTTTTTGTTTGGCAAAATGAATTGCTCAAACGAATTAATGGAAATGAGGCTACCTATCTATCCTGCCACTGAGAATTATCATTTGAGAACGGTGAGGTTTGAGATTTTTTAATAAGTTAAAAGGGCTTGAAATTAAGCATTTAAAAGTCGTTATTTAATAAGTATGAAACTTTAAATCCCTAGTTATATATTAACTGTTCGTACGCGCATAGTTTCGAAATGACTTCAACAAATGGCGTAACTCTTTTTTTGTTTTGTTCGTTACTATCAGGATAATATTGATATGCAAGAAAGGTCCTCCGGGTAGGTGGAATACTTGAACCCGTGGAAAGTAATTATTTCTATCCTGTATCCTCCCACAGCTGGGCAAAGTTCTCCCTCTATTCCTTCCAATGGTCACGGTGATGCGTTAGTTCCGTCCAATTTCTAGAAGAAGTCCACTTCGTCACGCCATCTCCTTCGTGGTCTAGCTGGACTTGTGTCGCTTTTTTAGGGCAATCTTGAACTTTTTGGGGCCAAAGCGTACCGCAGATTACCTATTATAAACTAAAAGAATTTTTACCAAGCGACATAGTACTATTAGCTTGTTCTTAAACAGACCTGGATCTAAGATTTTTCGAACCGCCTTTCAAATAAAAGGGCCAAAAACTTAAAAAAAAAATATTACCAACAGATTTTTGTTCTATGTATAATTATGACTTGTGAAGGAGAAAAATGATACACGTATTAACAATCAATTTGCCGCATTCTAAAAAAGCAGGCCTAGTGGCCTACCATGACATCTTAAAGCGTCGTTATTGCCAGTGTGGGAACGAGATGTTGCTAGACGACTTGTATCTGTCTCTTTCCCCCAATAGAATTTCTCTCGCTTGGCCTAGGACATCTGCTCGCCCTAGCTACTGCTCATGTAGCCCCTTATTTCTACAGAAACAGCGCATTTGTCTTTAACCCTTCAACCGCCTACGCCGTTTATTATCCGACAAATATTTTCGGGTCCATAACATGAAGCAAGCATGTTCATGAATTTGGCGTCCATAGAAACGAGAGCCTGGGACACCTCTCCTGATGGACACCATTCCCATGCCCCCCACAAATCCAGCATCGTTTTAACTTTGTCTACAACGTGTAACGTTAAAAGACTTAGACTTTACTGAGAAATTGATCGAGCCTATCAGTTTGAAAAATCATTTTTTTTTGCGAATTTCCAAAACTTTAGAACAAACATTGTTCAGTAACATGGGCTGAGTTACCCCACGAGAGGTTTTGCGCTACTACTTTAGCATTCAAACGAGCTTTGACACATATTACTTTGATGACGTTATTCGAGCACTACCATCGTGAAAGTTGTTCCTAACTTCTATAGTATGTTACTACTACGAGTAAGTCAACTTTCATCTCAAAATATGGAATGTATTATATATTATGTATGTAGGTAACCCTTTTATAGAAGTATATAATTGAAATTGAGTAATCCTTACCTGTATGGATTTTACGTGTTTTCATTTTCTTGGCAAAAATGTGGTCTATATTCATTATGTAATCTTAATCTTATTATATAATCTAACTAAAATGTATGCCATGTATTATGAAATTTGGCGCAGAGATAGGTGAGACTCGGTTTATCGTTCTCCTAAGATAATTTCTAAGTATCACGCTGGACTGGTTGTCAGACTTCCGGGTCACTGTAACAACTATTAAAGGCGTAACGTGCTTTCCAAGTAGGGTTGTCTTTCGTCTGGGTTTCCCCGGATTTGTCCTAGTTTAGAGGGCATCCGGGGAGCGTCCAGGGGCCTTTGTAGTCTTTGTGTTTTTATTTGTAGTCTAAAAAGAATAATAATTAAGTCTTGGGCTGCCCGCGATACACGCACACTTTACCTTCCCCCCACCCCTTCCGACGCAGTTGCCATATCCGGGTTCTGGACTCCAAAATCCGGGGTTTTCACGCGTTTTGTCCTGGTTTCTAAATTTTAGAGTTGGTAACCCTACTTTCAAGACTCGGATTAAAATGTGCCTATAATAGACGGTAAATTCCCCCATCCATGAGTCGACCTATCCAATCTCTACTTAACCTTGAAGATCGACCTGTAAGGCTGCTATTATTTAGCCACAAGCTCTGTTGTATTACATAGTGAATCCTAGGCATTACTATATTATAATGTCACAAAATGCGAATTTGATGTATGGATGATGATTGTAACTCAATCACGTCAAATCAGCCAAACGGATTTTGATGAAAGACTCAGATTAGGTTATAGTGTTGATTGACATAATTAAGGACATTTTTTATCCCGGTAGTTTTATCCTCTGGGCCAAATAACGACTCCGCGCGAATAAGATAAATTAATAAGAAAACAAGTTTAAAAAAAATAAGAGTATAATTAGAATAAACTTGAAATATCTCAAACAAGTTTAAGTAAATGTACTGTTAGCAAAAAAAGTTAAGGCTTTGCCAAACGGCGTAATCGATGCGCGGCGCGATGCAGATGCCACGGACACTAGCGTGGCATCTCTTACGGCGGCGCATCGCATAGACACTTTGTTGCCTAACCAACCGTTCCCTGTGATATTGGCACAACATCGTAAGGAACCGTAGTTTTGTCTTAAGTGGAAGCAACTGGTCGCGGTACTTATTCCACCACCTCGGAACATAAAGGGCTATTGAAGAACACCGTGGATTTTAGGGTGTAGGGTCCGCTCGCCCCTTGGATCTTGCCCCTTTCAATTAAAATGGTCGACTCGCCCCCTTCACTTTTAGATACGCTGATTCGCCCCCGATTGTTAATAAGTTAAAAGTACTGTTAGCAACACAAGTTTTTAAATATTTAAATAAATGTTGTTTGCCTACAACTTCGCGCGTCTATTCCTATTTCTCCTTACTGGCTTTAACACCAGTGAGGCGAGGCTATTAGAAGCTAACAAAAAGTACTAGGCTAGCATGAGTTGAAGGTAGCCTGTATTTAAATAATTCTAAAGTTTACCTGAAACTGTCTTGTTCTTTGACTATTCAACAAAAGTACTAGGCTGACATAAGTGGTAGTCATGTTTTTGGGTAGATATAAAGATTCCCTGAAATCGTCTTGTTCAACATTAACCAGCAAAAGTACTAGGCTAGCATAGGCCCAAACCGGTATGTATTTATATAATTCTGGGTAGGTAGTTTATTAGTTAAAGGTTTTTCTTTAAATCAGGAACTTGGTCCGGGTTATCGGTAGGCAAGGCTCTTGATAGAGGAACGCCTTACAATACTCACCACCTCCAAAAGAACTGCCTTTCGATTCAAGCGCGTGATCCAGCTTCAAATCGAGAGCCTCTTTAGACGTTGTTGATACACTCACGTTAATAACCTGTTTAGGTACGATTGTGTCCACTAAGTAAGAAATAATAAACTTTACAATTTTTGCAACTGATCTCAAAATATTACCACTTTAAACTTATGCTAGTCTGACACTTTTGCTGTTTAGTCAATGAACAAGACAATTTCAGGTAATCGACCCAGAAACATTTTAAAAAATACCACTTTGAACTTATGCTAGCCTAGTATTATTGCTGGTAAGTGAATGATCAAGATAATTTCAGGTAATCGACCCAGAAATATTTAAATAAATATCACTTTGAACTCATGATACCTAGTACTTCTGTTGGTAAGTCCATGAACAAAACAATATCAGGTAATTTTTCAACTTTGAACTTATGCTTGCTTAGTACTTTTGCTTATTACAGCATTGTCTAATTTTCGCGATATTCTTAGAATTTTTGCGAAAATGTGGTGTAACAAATTATCTTACGACGTAATACGACTCTCTCTACAGGTAGCACAAACCATCACAAAATCACAAGTATCACGACGAGTTTGTGAGATTACAAATATAGTTGACTAAAGTAATCAAACGTAGTGTTATTCTTACTGTTAGCATTTTTCTGTCTGACTGTACCTTTCTAGGTTAAATTTCAATGGAAATGCCGCAAGGGGCGAGTGGGTACACCAAAATAATTATTTTAATGTCAATTTTCAACTCGCCCCTTCATAAGGGGCGAATGGTGATACACCAAAATAAATAAAAACGGGGCGAGTCGGTCATTTTAATCATAAGGGGCGAGATCCAAGGGGCGAGCGGACCCTACACCGATTTTAGTCAGTACAAGTCTGACAGTGGGGGGTGGGAGGACTCATTTGATGATTTTACCACGAAAAAAAAAGTGGTAGCAACTGGACACAAAAGTATTTACGTATACCCAAGGAGTGTATGATTTCAAACGGGTTCCTATATAAATCAAATATTCATCGGTAGTTTGTATCTGAAGACTTAACTCTTTTGCTGACTGTACATGCAAAACAAAATGGCACGTTTTTGTTCACAGTTTTTTTTTTTAGATAAATGAACTGCTATTGACCTTCATTATTTTTGAACTATCAACTAGGTTTTGCGTTTCGCTCGTTTTATCAAAGATTTTACAAAGTTTGAAGCAAGTTTGCTAAGGGTCTGCTCTCTAGTCTAGTTCAGAGGTGACTGAGATCACTGTGACAAAGCCTACGAGATAGAGCGATCTTACACATACCCAATGTTACTCCTTAAGGCGCTACCTCACCGCGAGCATTCGCGTGTAATGTAACATCACAGTGCGCATTGTGATGCTCGATTGTCTTCCATCACTGATGAATTGTTCGAAGCTGACGTTACATTACAGATGAATGCTTGCGGTGAGGAAGCGGATTTGTACACGCTAAATGACTAAACGGATTTGGATGTGGTACACAGATATTTTATAACCTGGATTAACTCATGGGAAAGTTTTTAATGCTGATTTATTACCCCGTAGAACACTTTTTGAGTTAAGTACCTAGTTAGTTACCAGTAGCTTACTAACTGACCTACCACTACCAAGATGGGTATGGCATCATTACTATTGACATTGTACATGTACAATAGCCATTTAATGGCGTCATTATTCGTTTTGTAATAGAATAACATAATTGCTTTGTTAATACAACATGTGTAATATTAATAGAACAAGTTGAATTAATGAATTCAAAATAGAATCGTTAGGTACGGTAATTAAGTAAAATAAATATTAAATTGTTATCTAACTTTGCAATCTTATATATTTGCAACGCGTCATTATCATTAGATCATTAGTCCACATACGAGCTGCCTCGCGAGGCCGCTCGCTCTATGTGGACCCACATTTTTTTCTCAACCGAGGCACAAAACAAATATACGCGAGCAAAACAAAAAGCCGACACTCGATGGCTTGGACACTCGCACGCACGCCCGCGGCAGCGCGCGCGCTTGCCTCGTTTGAGACACGTCCACACTAACCGAGCTGCTTCGCGCGGCAAATGCCTCGTGAGGCTACTCGTTCTGTGTGGACGCATCTATTTAATAAAAACAACACCATTTCATCATGGTTTAACAAGCACTTCCTTGAATATTAGGAAGTGAAATCGTGAAAACGCTATCACAGAAGGACATTCATTGACCTATTTGGTCGGGTTGTTGAGAAAGGTCAGGTGTGCGTGTATGGACAGGTATTGAGTACAGGTTCGAATTTCGAAGAATAAAAGACTAGAGGTAATTGTTTTGTAATTTGGTTTAAAAACACTATCGACGATATATTACTAGACTCCTAATATCAGGCGGCCGATGTCTGTCAACACATTAGGCAAAAAAGTCTTATATCCGTCTTATTTCGACCAATCCTGTGAGCCGTAAACATACCTTAAGACAGAACAGACCTTGAGTTAGCCAATCACAACGCAGTACCCCTCGTTTACGTAGTACCTCAGCGAATTGACAGAATAGTTTTGGTTCCTTAGATCGTGCATGCGGAGTCTAGTAATATATCGTCGTTGATTACACATGACATGTACCTGACTACTCAGTACTCTGAACTAAACAAACTCGGAGGTTAATGTTTCTTTTTATGTCCATACATTGTTATGTAGATACAGGGTGTAGCTTATGTTAGTTTAACTTCTGATGAAGCCAAAACAGCTATTAGGTTACACCGTTACAGTGTGGGCGTGCCTCCCCCTCCCTCTTACTTTCAGTCACTTAGTATACCTACCATTAATTATATCTTATAGCTAGGTATAAAGCTGAACAGATTTTGATGAATTTCGGTACAAAAATAGATGGTACAGCCATTACAGTCGCGGGCAACAGTTAAATTAAAGATACTTTGGCTAGGTAAGCCAAAGTAGTACTTTTGTACCCTTAGCACGAGTTTTCAGTAAATGAGACGTAAAGTAAACTGGAACTGGACTGGTAGGAAAAAATTAGTTCCTTCTTCGCACACCAGAGGCGCTGTTCCATTTTTTCCTTGAAGATTGTCAATTTGGAAGTGTCAAAGTTCCAGTTTACTTTACGTCTCATTTACTGAAAACTCGTGCTAAGGGTACTGAAATAATACTTTTGACAGATGCTTAGCACCGACTATTAGGCCCTTCGTACACAAGGCGACTCAAGTCTCCGATACCTTACGACTTTAGCATCCATTGACGCGTGCCTGTGAACGAATCTCTATGGAATTGTATTGCGATAGTCGCTTGGATACCGAAATCGTAAGGTATCGGAGACTTGCGTCGCCTTGTGTACGAAGAGGCTTAATCTCGGCCTTAGTTTCCAATAAAACCTAGCAACCTTCATACCTAAAGTAATTCAATAAATATAGATTCGATAAAAGCCATATAAAGAAGAGTCGTTTTCGACCAATTACTCAACAGTGTGGGCTAACCTATTCCAAGTGAAAGCTTACAAGATATTATTAATTTCTTATTATGGCAGCTAATAGTCGAATTCAAGCGCTAACAAGGTGTCTTGTGGCCAAATCATAATAATAATATAATAATATTCCACAACTATCACACAACGCCATCTAGTCCCAAGCTAAGCGCTTGTGTTATGGGTACTAGACAACTGATAAACATACTTATATGTATATTTCTAAATACATAAAAATTATAGATGAATTACACCCAGACACAGAACAAATGATCGTGCTCTTTACACAAACATTTGTCCTGGGTGGGAATCGAACCCAAAACCTTCTCCTCTTTTAAACAATTTATGTATCTAATGATCATAATCATCATACCAACCATCATAGATACGTTCCCCACTGGTGGGGCACACGCCTCCTCTCTGTGAGAAGGAGGGGGCTGCAATCTAAACGAGGCATCACAAATGTCATTGCATACGAAGTTTTAAGGCGGTCCCTCACCGCGAGCATTCACCTGTAATGTAACGTATTCGAACATTTCATCTTCGAGGGAGAACAATCGAGCATCACAATGCGCACCTTGTATCAAATCTATACTGCACGATTGCTCGTCAGTCGGGGAGGTAGTATTGTAATGCAATGCTCAAAGTCGAATCTTGTTACCTACATTACACGCGAATGCTCGCTGTGAGGCACTCCCTTTTAAGTTCTTGTCAGTTTTCTCACGATGTCTTTCTTCATCGTTTTTAGAGCAGTGATGATGAAATACGTTACACAAAGTAGTGCCTTTTTGGGGTCAGACTCGACTTAAGTAGTAAAATTGTCCTGTACACAATTTAAATGTTTTTTATTTGGTATGGGCACGGTAATATAATCATACAGTACCCCAACTTCATACAAACGGACGAAAAGCGAGCTATACCTACGCGCCTCGATGTCGGGGCGCGCTCGGGGTGCAGACAGTCACGGCTGTACCGCAGTGTCGAGCGGACGGTGTGTTGGTTTTTTAACAGTAACCGCGTGTTTTTATCTCTAAAAATCAGTTCGAGTACATATCTAATAAGACGAGTAGTTTAATTAAGCTTTATATTAGAATGCGGATTTATTATACTTTAAAATTTAACAATAAAGCATTTCGTACGACTCAGTCGTGGCGTAAATATTTTTCGGTCTCAAATACTTCTATAATATATCGGACTTTATAAGCCCCATTTGTTTTTCAAACAAAAACAGGATTTTTTAAATGAAATCTACCAATCAAAAAACAACACGCATTTTTATTGAACACTTCCTATTCATTATACAAAGTATTTCATTTATTTATATAAAAAAGTATATTTACAATCACAAGACTAAAATAGAAACAGAAAGTACGCAAAGGCAAATGTTATTAAAATGTTGTAGACGGGTAGCCCTAACGCATGTTTACGTACCGCGCGGCTGTAGGTATTTAAATCTGTCTGGCGGCCGAGTTACGCTACTGTATGATTATTATACTGTGGTATGGGCTTGTATTATTTTATCTATGGTATGGGTTTACTCTTGACTCTAATCCAGGTCAAAGGTAACTGAGTCAAACCACTAGGGAGCTAGCTTGAGCTTACCCTGATGAAGCCTGGGCCCTTACCGCGAGGTCTTAAGGGCGCATAACCAGAAAGTTGGCAACGTCGCTAATTGTCAAATATTTACATGTTTTAATTAATTTTGCAATGTTACTGTACGGAAATAAGAAATAAGGGTTTGTAGTGCACTAGAAAATTGATATAGGAATGCAATTAAAACACTGAATTTGATTTTGTAACCGTTTCAGGTGTATAAAAGGCATTTGGATTTCTTCTAAAACTATTTATTCGGTGTTACGATATTACTTATTGCATTCCCTAATCAATTTTTTAGTGCAGTACAGAGCCATTTTTCTTATTTTCATACAGTAATTTTGCAAAATCAATTAAAACTTATAAATATTTGACAGCCATTTGCGACGTTGCCAACTTTCCTAATACGCGCTCTTAACACGATCCAGTTTAGGCTGTGGGAAAGAGACAGCTATACAAGTCGTCTAGAGCCATCTCTTTCCCACAGCCTAAAGACTCACGCTTTAAGAGTTCATGTAATAGGACATCTGTTCAGTGTTCACTCTAACTTTGAAAAGATTCGGGTTGTATGCGTTCGGAAACACATACACAAGTAGTGAGTTTAGAAAATATTACAGAATTAAATTTACGAGCGACTGAAAACATAATTCTGACTGAATCAGTTGGTCACTATTAAATTTTCATATTTTTTTTAAAAGTTTTGTTTGAAAGTTACATGTTATTTTAGAAGTTTGTTTAAGCTTTATGGTGTTAACATTTACATTATCTTCAAAATATATTTTAGGATATATTTGTCATAAACTCAATGTAAATTTAAATATTAGGCGCAGTATTATATAAAGTAGACATTGCTAGGATGTTGGCGGATTATCAAAGAAACCTAAAATGAGCTTAATAAGCAATTTTACAGAAAAAATGCGATTCATTATCTGCCTAGCCTTTTCCGCTACTATAGGAAGACGACCCCAATGTAGTTGATGTTGGGGTCGGCTTCCAATCAAACCAGATGCAGCTGAATTGAGAGACTGCCTATCGGACCTTCACAACCCAGTATCTGGGTAATCAGATACCCCCACCCACGGAGGAAACTCGCTATGACAGATAGTCACCCATCCAAACACAAACCTCGGCAAGAGCTGCTTAACGTGGAAGATCGACCTGTTAGGCTGTAATTATTTAGGCACGAGCTAAATGTAATTAGTCAATTAGATTTGCATTAAATACTTGCCCCGTTTTTTTTCTTTTAGTGTAAACATAATTGACAAAAATACAACGTTTTTTAAAATCACAATCCGTCTCGCGGTCGGTATATTTAATCAGGTGTTGTGACGTCACGTCACTCCCGATTTTCGATGCGTTTTATCATTGTCAATATAAAAAAAAAAAAACAAGAAATCCGTGTCCATTATTTTTAAATAGGTACTTACTCTCTAAACAGATTTTTAATTTATTTATGCTCTAAAATACCCTATTTCCTATTAAATGACTTTTCGAACGTATATTCGGTAGCACGCTAGCTAGTCAATTGATGACGGTATCGCCAAGGACCACGGGTCTGTTTGGAGTCTTGGAACTGTCTGGGGTTGTAAAACTGTGTAAGCCACAACCAGCTGTGGATACCACGGCCCTGAAACACAAAGAGCATGAGAAAGAACCGAATAGCTTTTAGACAGAACGCCTTAAAGCTACTTTCACTATTTTTACACTCCAAAAAACCAGATGTTATGGCAAAAGAAAGATACGTTACAAAATAATTGTATAGTAAGCGCACTTCTGTTTTTGTTCTAAATTTGGGCCCGAGCTTAGCCGGGACGGATCGCTAGTTACGTATATTAAAACAAGACTATTATTATCAATGCACTCTAATTTGAACATTTAAAAGGTGTTTACAAACTTATCAAATAATCACGAATAACAAATACCGAAGATATGAAGTTGTTTGTTGACTGACTGGTTCTGCTCATAGCAGACCTGTTTGAACGGAGAATCTCTAATATTGACTTGATAAAATTACACTCGATCGACGCAGTCTTTAAGATTGAATTCAACAGGCAACAGTAACGATAAGACCTTCAATCGAGACGGTCGTCCGTACGACGAAACACCGAATCTTACGATAATGTGGATCTTATTGACAATCTTATTTGGAATTGTTTGCGGGACTCCAACCAAAAATGAACCTTGCGGATTACAAAAAAGTGTAAAACTGGAAAATGGTACTCGTACATACGCAGGTTTAACATTTTTGGCTAATGAAACCATCACGGATCCTGACACTAAGGAGCCAAGAGGATGTGTGTGCCTTAAGGGGAAGTGCGCCCGAAAATGCTGCCCTTTTGGCCAGATCTACAAATATGATACCTTTAAATGCATCGATCCAAATACGACCATACCATTTGATCCACCAGTGACTGAAGAAAAAAATCAAGTATTTGCTGTCAACAAAGGTATCAATGCTACGAAAGAGTTCATTTTTATAACTGGTAAAATGGTCTGTGTCCGAGATGCAGGAGAACGAAGATTACCAGTTTGGCCAGCGGTTGACAGCTTCAATTTGATCAGGGTGAGACGAAAACCATTGTCTAACTTTTATTTTTATTCAATTTTGATCGTTAATCAAGTGTTATTAAATCTTAAAATCGAGACAGTGCCGTTGCTTCCGCAGACTAGTCATTCATATATTACTTTGAGGTCACGATTACTAAAAGTCAATTCAATAAAATGAGTTATTAGTTTTGTCTCCAGTTTGTACGTAGATATTCTAATTAATATTAAATGGCTAGTACAATTTGTTTATACTTTATTCCTAGATCTGTTTTTTTACATCTTGACTCTTTACTGTGTCAAATTGACAATTAATGGTACTATTTTTTCCTAAATCACTGTCGCAAATTGGCAAAAAAACCCGTGATGGGTTGTGAATAAACATTTACGGTCAAATCTGGCTTTGTACATACCTAAAATTCGATTGTTACTACTAACATCAAACAACGAAATAGATCTTATGTAATACGCATTTAAAACGCATAATATACAGGGTGTCAAGTAATGAATGAATAACCTTGGAATGGGCCATAAGAGAACTAAAGACCATACAGAAAAAAAAAACAATACCGAGTAGTAACTAAGAATGTCACTTTTAAGAATATTGATAATTTTTGGTAAAACTATTCACGAGCACTCTTGAGGAGATATTTAAGACTCTGGCAGCCTCATGGATGACCAAGGGCATTGAAGTCGGCGATAAAAGGTTAACAAATCTTAGATTTGCCGACGACATAGTTCTTTTTGCGCCTACAGCCATGGAACTACAATTTATGCTCGAAGACCTGAGCACGGCTAGCCTCAGGGTGGGACTTGCGATGAATCGGTCTAAAACTAAAGTGATGACAAATAGCACGAAGCGTAGGGTTGAGGTAGATGGGCAGGAAATACAATATGTCGATGAGTACATCTATTTGGGCCAGCTAGTTTCCTTCGAAAACAGGCAGGAAAAGGAAATCGATCGTCGAATCGACAACGCCTGGAAGAGCTACTGGTCCATGAAGACGCTAATGAAGGGAGATCTGCCGATTTCCCTGAAGCGGAAACTCATCGATATGTGTATCCTGCCCATCCTAACCTACGGTGCTCAGACCTGGTCGCTCACCGAGTCGCAGAAGTTCCGCCTTGGAGTGTGCCAAAGAGCAATGGAGCGCAGCATTCTGGGTGTAAGAAGATCCGATAGAATACGTAACACCACGCTGCGCTCTAAAACTGGAATAATTGACGTAGGTAAGAAGGCTGCCAGGCTCAAATGGAATTGGGCGGGTCACGTTATCCGCATGGAAAACAGTCGCTGGGCAAAAATATGCACGCAATGGGTACCTGAGAATGGACGACGCCGCCGTGGCCGGCCCAAAAAGAGGTGGCAAGACGATATTGATGCGTACCTTGAGGGCTGGTCCGAAGTGGCACTAGAAAAGAGCACGTGGAAGGACATGGGGGAGGCCTTTGCCCAGCAGTGGGACATAAACGGCTACTAAAAAAAAAAAAAAAAAAAAAAAAAAAAAAAGATAATTTTTGGTACCTTAATTTACATTCTTCCACACCACGACCACAAATTGATGAATTCCATCGGTTTTTAGTGTCAAAATAATCGAAATTAACTGAGCTAATGTATGAGCATTAAAACATTGTAACGCTACGATGACACGGCTTTTTAAAAAATGAACTTGGATTAGTGCTTTAATGAAAAATAATTAATTTTGACTAGGTTTAATTAAATTTTAATTGTATACATTTTTTTTAATGGTCTTTAGTTCTACTATGACCCATTCCACGGTTATCCATTCATTACTGGACAACCTGTATAATACAGGGTTTCCCACGAAATTTGGATCATATCGAATCACCAAACTTTTTATCTCCGTGCATTTTTCGGTTCATAGGTTATGCCCGATTAGTTTGTTAATTTGTTATTTTATAATTGGAGGTCTTATCGTAAAAAAAATAACCTACAATTTAAGTTCTTAAGACTATCGTGCCCGTCTCGTGATGAGTGACGTGACTGATGTATGTGAATGCACCTTTATACATGCTTATATAAATGGTGCGCGAAATTCTGTCGTTTATAAGAAAAACACAGAACTAAATACCTCAAATACTTGCTCAAGGTTCTCATTTATTTTAGACATTTCCTTATACGAGAGGCAAAGATATGAATCTCGGTATTTCGTTGTTAGGTTAAAAACTTATGTCACATTATTAAAAGTTGAATAATAGTTCCACAGTTCGAGTTTGTCGTTTACTATCGAGAAGAACGGTTTTAGCACAAGATTTACGCATTTTACCTACAGTCTAAGGGCGTTTTTTGTATGGAAAATTAAAATGCTCCTCTTGTGTACGAGCGAGGAATTAATATTTTACTTTAAATCAACGTCAAAGTTCCCGTTTACTTTACGTCAGTAAAACGTAAAAAGTCCAGTAGATCTATCACAAGATTCCAGTGTTTTATTAACAATTTACAACGTACTTGAAGTATTTACAGCGTTTATTGTATGGAAAAATGGAACAGCGCCTCTAGTGTGCGAAGACGGAACTATTTTTTTTCTTCAAATTAATTTCAAAGTTACAGCTTGGAAATTCATGATAAGGCCTCGGATAGAGTTTCCGGAAAGAAAATGTCAAAATCTTTGTAGAAAATATAATTTGTTTTTAAAAGCGATTGCCACTCGTCTGAAACCGCTAGTATATTTAAGCTTAACTTCACTTAATCAATTTTTTGAATACTTTTTTTATTTATCGTATTGAAATCATCGAATGAGTCCTGCCACCAGGGGCGAGAAAGGAGGGACTGTCAGGCTACTAACTAAAATTTACGGTGTTCCTTCATATAGCCATAGCCCTTTACGTTCCAGCGTGACGTTAACCCGATAAGAAAGTTCCGCTACCCAATTTACTGAGTACTGTCAAATTATCTATAAGTTTATCATATACTAGCTTTTGCTAGCGGCTTCGCTCGCTCACCCTCCCCTTCCTATTGCTTACGTCACTCAAGACCAAAGCAGCTTTTACTGGTGAAAGAATTTTTGAAATCGGTCCAGTAGTTTTGGAGCATATTCAATACAAACAAACAATCAAATCTTTCCTATTTCTAAGGTCAACTCGGCGATGACATGACAACCCGAACTACAAAAAAATAAGTTTTAACAATATAAATGAACCATTTTTTCATTTAATTGCTGTGGTTATTCAGACTTTGTTTATTGCTTATGGTACGGTCATACCCGCCAGATGGTCTTCGCCGAATTGACTATAATATTAGTCTAGTTAAAAACAGAAAAGGTTTACGTGACGCCCTTCACGTTTTTGTGACGTAAACTAAAAGTAACTTTAACATTTTGATGTCGGTATAAAATCATTTCTTCGTCCGTCCGTACACCAGAGGCACTTTTTCATTTTCCGTTCTTACCTTATGTACGAAGTACGGACAAATACTGCGACAGCAGACGACTATCGTTATCGCTCAGCAGTCACTAATACATTTTCAACTTTATACCCTAGCGCTCAAAGTTGAAAATCTATTAAAAACTGCTGAGCGATACCGAACGAAACAAACGAAAACGATCTGTAAACTTTAATTGATTTTCAACTTTACGAGCTGGGGTATGAAGTTGAAAATGCGTATTACCAGCATAGTAAATGATGCGAGGTTTTGAAAAAAACAGACACAGTCAGCTTCAATTACATGCCAATCATTCTGTTCTGCCATATCTCGTTACGTGATCTGTGTGTGCGACACATTGTAGCAGGCGATCGTCTGCTGCGCAATAATATTGTCCCTATCGTGTTATCAACTACAGGCATTATTCCTAAGCAGCTCCACCAGTCCTTAAGAACACCTGATTTACACATACCAAAGTCTTCAGAAAGCCGCAATTCTGAATACTTGCAGAATCGTCAGAAATTAATAGTTACCACTCCACACACACAACCTCCAGCCACCGCACAAACAGATTTTGATATACACAGAAACTCAGCACTCCTAAATTGTAAGGGTACAAAAGACTCCTCAGGGAAGCGATAGGCGGAGACCTCTCGCGCCCATCATTGGTCGAGGCCATGCTGCGGGGCGAGACGGAGTGGGAAGCGGTGGCCTCCTTCTGCGAAGCAGTAATGGTCGTGAAGGAGGAGGCGGGCCGCGAGAGGGAGAGGACAGTGTCTTCCCTCCGCCCCAACCGCAGTGGTAGACGCCCACGGCGTCGGACGTCGGCAGACGACCTCCGGCCACCGTAGGCGCGGGCATGCGGACAGCGAGTAAAGGGCAACTCGCTGTTCGACCATGGACCATGCCCGGGTCGACGGCGCTTAGTGTTCCACGCGCGCCTCAAAGAGCGTCAGCAAAATGACGGGGCCCCTCACAGAGGGCCAAAGCCTGCAGGGGCCGCGGGACTTATTTCCATCACCGTGACCCCGGAACATAAAGGGCTATCGAAGGACACCGTGCATTTTAGTCAGTACAAGTCTGACAGTTGGGGTGGGAGGACTCATTTGATGATTTTACCACGACAAAAAAAAAGGGTACAAAGACGGGGACACAAGGTATGCTGGGAGAACACACTTTAGGCAAACTTATCACGACACTAAAGTAGCGCAAGCGCAAATAAGACGCTATTTATTAATGGCCGCTTGCAAATAACGTCTTGATGGCGCTTGCGCTAAGTGAGTGTTGTGTGAAGTATGCCTAATGAGTGTATGTCCACATTATACCTCGCGTCCCGTTTTATACACTGTTCCCCTATCTCGCCAATAAGGTGACTGTAGGCATTCTTAGGGCCTTCCCTCGTAGACAACCATCAATGACATCTATCATAACACTTTTACCAGTGCTATTTATGTAGGTAGGTATTTATTTAGCTTAGTGGTAGTAGGTAACAATGGAAACGACCATCAAGAGTTGTTTTTAGTTAAAAAAAATCCTCTTGTTCAAAAATGTTGAATTGTAGGCAAAAAAAAAACTAATACACGTCAGAAAAAAAAATTATGACGTCTTTTACTAACGTAAATCCATTTTTACAAAAATCTTTTCGCATTTAAGGAAAATAATAAAAATTTCGTTTATTTAGAGACATAAGAAACGTCACATTTCACCTTTAAAAGTTGCGGTCATACCTAATTCCAAATATAGATTATTCGTTCAAAAACAAGTTTTTGATGTAAACAAGTTCACGCGCAGTTTACATGCTGTTTTGTTTTTTCTTCTTTCTCGAATGCACCCATACATTGTCTTGACAAGTTCGCTTTTTTAACGATAAGATCGCATTGCATCGCCTTAAGTGAAATGTTTTGTTTTATTTTAATTGAAATTATATTTCACATGTATAAATCTAATCATATTTTATGTATAAATAAATTATAAAAAAAATCAACTCCTGTTCGTTAGTCTCGCTAAAACTCTAGAACGGCGGGACCCATTTTGCTAATTTTAGTTTTGAATTATTTCTGGAAGTCCAGGGAAGGTTTAAAAGGTTGATTTTAAGGCCTGTCTGTTAGTTGTTATCTAAATATTGATGTATAATAAATATACATCAATAATTAGATAACAAAGACAAAAGTATAAGACGTCTAAAAATTCGTCCATATCTGTCAACGGGATACCTAAGGCCCAGAGGCCTTATCATGAATTTACAGTTTTTTTTACTGGAACTTTGACATTAATTTCAAGGAAAAATTTAGTCCCTTCAAAAATTTAGTTTTTTCAACGAAATATTTAGTGTGCGAACACAAGAGGCGCTGTTCCATTTTTACATACTAAACGCAGTAAATACTTTAAGTACGCTGTAAACAAAATACTGAAATCTTGTGATATCTAAGGCAAGAAAACATATATTAATCGTTTTAGCTTTACAAGGAGAAAACAATACAAGGAAAGATCTGTACAAAAATACGTTGCATCATTGCGATATCAATTAGTAACGCCAGGTACATACTTCATCCTTGAAGTCGATTAACTGTTACGTAAAAATACCTGTCATTCAAAATACCTTTATGACATCACGAATCAGGGGGCCGATACTCGGTATTAGAGATGGTGTCGAACTCGACAAAAATTTCTAACGACGTCATTTTTTCGACAAATTTTAAGCGATATGTCAAATTGGCCATTTGTCGAAGGCTAACGTTAGAGTTCAGTAAAATTTGGCGAAAAAATGACATCATTAGAAATTTTTGTCGTGTTCGACACCATCTCTAAAACCGAGAATCGGCCCCCAGGCGCGTGGTCACCACTGACATCGACGCAGGCGCCGCCACTAGCAAAATATTGTATGTTCTAGGTACAAGTAGTTGTTCCTGTTGAGGTCTTTGTGTATATTAGTTTAAGGCTGCGTTTCCACTGAGGCGGAGCGGAGAGCGATTACGAATCACATGGCTTGAGTGGAGAAGAGATGTGGATTTCAAGCCTTGTGTGGTGTAGTGGAAACGCAGCCTTAAGGCACCCAAGACACAAAAGTTTCCCAGTGACGGGTATTGTTTTTTTTTAACTTATCTATATTTATGTCACTAGCTGTGCCCGCAACTTCGTTCGCGTGGATGTCGGAATTTAACAATGTATATTTTAGTTGCAAGCGCTTAATCCAGGCCACGTTTGTCATATAAACCGTGTATTTAGAATTTTCTTAGATGAATCAAAAATATTTGACACTTGTATTCCAGGTTTATGTAGGACTATTTTCCTAATGCCCGTTCTCACCACACCACACCACACCACATCACACCACACCACACCACACCACACCACACCACACCACACCACACCACACCACACCACACAACACCACACCTCACCACACCACACCACACCACACCACACCACACCACACCACACTATTCCATTCCATTCCATTCTGTTCTACTCTATGATTCCTTTAAATATTGCTTGAATTAATTTATATTTTTTATATTATGTGAACCGATTACGATGAAACAAAATACATAATGTTATTTCAATTTAAACACGTCTATTCCAGGTTTTCTTTTAACGCCATCTGCCGTGCGTTGTAGTTTTGCTATTCGAATTCCGAAGCTAGATCGCGCGACTGACGTACGAAATCAAATTGTGAGACCAAAGTGCACCCGTAATTTTACTTCTGAAACACTTCAAATTCAAATATCTTTTGATAGACTGAACCGATTCCAATGAAACAAAAACTAAATTCCTCTCCAAGTTACGCTTAATCGTTGTGTATAAAAGTTATCTACATTAATTTCGTACATTTTACGTGATACCTGGACAAATAAACATACAAACAGACAAACAGATAAACAGACAAAAATTCTAAAAATGCTAGAAATGGGTTCTATTGGTTGTACTTTAATACCCTGGCTATATTTTTTGTGTTTTTTTTTAATATACAAAAATAACTTTTCTACAGTTTTATTATATGTATAGATATAGAATAGATATAGATAGATAGAAGATTTTAAAATCTTATTTCTTACTTAATGACATGCAAAAGTTTGTGAGTATGTAGGTTTTGTTACTCTTTCACCCAAACACTACTGAACGAATTTGGATGAAAATTGATACCCAGATTTATATTTTGAGATCTACCTATGTTTAGGGAACAATTGAAATGAAATAAATTCTTTATCGACCATCCGCAAATACTATTAGGTACTTAGTTTAAAAAAAATGATTCACTACACAATATCGCTTTGTAATTGTAGTACAATTACAAAACACAATTCACAATATAATACAAAGTACAATTACATGTTTTACAAACACCATCTAACTCGATGCCAAAATAAAAACTTGCTGATGAATTTTCGATTGTAACCGCTTAACCGAGGGCTAAAAATCCAACAGCGTGTTTTTAGTAGACATAATTTAGGCGTCACGGTAAGAGAAATCGTACAATGTTTTTTCATATAGTTGACAGCATACAAGTGAGAATGATAGCGTTTAAGTTCAAAATTGCGTGATTATGTGTCTACCGCAGGCGTAGCATGGCGCCGTAGAAAGGGGTTTTGTCGACGGAAGAAAAGACAAAATGACAGAACGTAGAAATATTTTTTGCGTTTTAAGCATGGTATTGTAAAAAATATAGAAAATAAACGTTCTTTCCTTCAATGGTGCACGAATGGTGTTGTATAGTGGCACAGTTATACTGCACATTTGTGCAAAAAAACAGTCGATTTATATAGAAATAACGATGAAATAACTTTGTCTTTTCTTGGTAGAATAGAGATAGAATCGCCATGCTACGCGTGTTGGAGTTTCTTGACCGTTCTTCTCCATAGAGATTCTTTGGAATGGGCATCTACGGTACTTTCGCAGTTATTATGTCTTATGACTGGGACTGTAGCACCATAATTTTGTAGTGTTTAATTGTATTTTATTTGTCTTTGACAATTCAAAAGTGCCTTTAATGTCCTATTTGAAATAAATGCGTTGATTTTGATTTTCTTCCTAAAAAGCCACTGGTGGCACACTGATATAGGCTTCGATTTACGAGTTGTAGCCAAACCAGCCAGTCGCATTTTGTACTTTAATCACCACTGCTCTCAAAAGGGTGAAGGAAAACATCGTGAGGAAACCGGCATCTCCTAGACCCAAAAATTCACATTGAGATCGAGTGGTGGATTAGGTACAACCCACAATCAACATCTGCCCTCATACACAAGTGACAAGCGACAAACGTAAAAGCTCAGTCTTTAATAGATTTTCAACTTTATTTCTAGGCCCTAGATCATAAATTAAACGTAGACTCTAGGGTTTACATTTTTATCTTGGCATTTGTCTACGCACAGTTCTTCTACCAGCGATGTGTCTGCCCATTGCCACATCTACTTACACTACGTCGAATATCCTGGTTCCGGATTTTATCAAATGTGTTGTAATAATCCAAAATCCAAACAAACTGTATCCGCCATTTTAATTTGGTATTTGGTATTAATAATGATTCCGTTCCCAAAAATATCAGTGAACGTGACACTTAACGACACTCACTAATTTTGAATGTCATTAGTACAAGATTATGGTGATATGATACCTACTTTTATTAATTTAGATAATCCAATTATGAACTATGATATTGTGTAATGTGGCACCTATATCGTTATGAACTATGATATTGTGTAATGTGGCACTAACACTTCTAGTGCCAGTAGTCTGAATCATCCCACAGCTGGGAATTCACGACTCTCCCCATGACTCCCACTTTCTTCGATTTACGGCCAAATTGGAGCTGGTAGTTGGTTTTATCCAGCTCATCCCGCTATCTTCTACGAGATCTGTTCGCATCGCTTTCTGGCTTTGTCAGGGCTCTAGAAAGTGTTTATTTGGGCCAAAATTTCTATTATTTGAATTCTTATTATTTTTTAGTTTCTTTCTATTTTCTGCAACCCCTTTCTATCTTGGCGTAGGCCTCCTTCAACTCATTCCACTCTTCACGACGATGTCGACATCTTTGTAACCAGTTTTTATGGTTCCGTACCCAAAGGGTCAAACGGGACCCTATTAGGACTTCGCTGTCCGTCCGTCCGTCTATCAACAGGATGTATCTCATGAACCATGATAGGTACTTGAAATTCTTACAGATGATGTCTTTCTTTTGCCGCTATAACAACAAATACTAAAACCTTTCGTTTGCGAGTCCGACTCGCACTTGGCCGGTTTTATTCATTTAATAATTTATAATTACGTATGTATAATAACGGTTAATTAAACGGTTAATTTATCACGCGTCTGTAAATAATTCGGAATCCCGAAGAATGATCACCAATTTATATTTATTATTATTTCAAAAATACAACGTTAAGAGATTGATACAATAGACCAGATTTGTTTCAATGTAACCCATAATTGTATATCAAATATTTATTTAATATAGGTATATATTTTCATTTATGTATTAGTATATTATTTATAAATAGCCATAGTTAGATGTAGTAGTTTTAATTGTTTCGTATTGTACGGTTGCACCTATTCCAGCTTCTTCTCCATTTGACCCAAAGGTTGACTGGTAGATAATGCCTTGCGGCATTAAGTCCGCCTTATGTACCACAGTTGTACGTGAAAGTTTAAATAAATAAATAAATAAATTGTTTTAGTGTACTCATTAATAAATAAATTAGCTGTTATTATAAAATATATTATGCTACAGAAACCTTCCAAAAAAAAATAAAACTAAAATTTTATTTCATTGTTCTACAGGATGGCAATCTCTACGTGGAGATACCTTCCAGCATCCCAAATGTGTTTATCTACGGGCCTGATAAGTACTGCATCGATACGTTCGTGTCTGATAAGGACCCACCCCACCTGAATGCCCTGATCTGCTTCGTGTCCAAGCCTGAACAAAATAGTTATGAAGTCAGTGCCAGCTGTAAGTATCTCTACTAGCTTCTTAGCCCTTTATTCATGTTTTAGACACACGAGAGCGTGTCAGCCAAGTAATGGCGCCCTCACAGTGTTTAATATTACACGAACCATTTCTTTTTTCGTGGTAAAATCATCAGATGTGTCCTCCCACCCCGGGGAGGGCGGGAGGGACTGTACTGACTAAAATCCACCATGTCCTTCAATAGCCCTTTATGTCCCGGGGTCACGGTAATAGAAATAAGTCCCGCGACCCCGGCAGGCACACGAACCATTTGGAGTCACTTTTTAGCCCCTCATATCTCAAAAACTATTTGGAGACTGGACGGCTGACTAGAATATGTGAAAAAGCCAATACAGAAATTAGGCTACAATGTTAGCCTTAGTTAAAAGAAAAAGTATTTTATGTTGTTATAAATACATTTCAGGACGGGCTATTAAAATTGGCACACATTTAGATTTCACTTCTTTTGTTGTTGAAGTCAACAACCAAGGCATATATCATAACTAGCTGCTGCCAACGGTTTCACCCGCTACAACTCGAAAATTATCCCACGGGAACATAAAATCGGGATGAAAACTATCCTATGTGTTAATCCAGGTTATAAACTATCTGTGTACCAAATGTCAGCCAAATCCGTTCAGTAGTTTTTGCGTGAAAGAGTAACAAACATCCATACATACAAACTTTCACGTTTATAATATTAGTCGGGATGAAAACTATCCTATGTGTTAATCCAGGTTATAAACTATCTGTGTACCAAATTTCAGCCAAATCCGTTCAGTAGTTTTTGCGTGAAAGAGTAACAAACATCCATACATACAAACTTTCACGTTTATAATATTAGTAGGATAATTGTTTAACTTGGCTCTCATTTCACATTTACGTTTTTGATAGTTATATTTTTCTGCATAAAATTGAATAACTGTTTAGTCTGACAGTTAGAATATTGAAAAATAATATATAAGAATTTTATGTATTTTTTTTAATCAATAAGATAAGATAAAAATATTGACAAAGATAAAACGCTTCAAAATTCGGGAGTGGCCTGTGACGTCATGACACTTATAAAATTATAGCGACGCGACCAAGTGACTTTTTGCGATATTCAAAAGCGTCTTTTAATACGGGTCGAAGGCGCGGGACTGTACAGTCAGCTTCAGAAAAGACGAACCCCTGTACTTACATGTGGCGTAATCTTTAAACTTATTTCATACTCACGACCCGCCCTAGCTCTCTCAGGACTAATGGCAGATGATTAGTCCTGAGAGAGCTTACTGTACTTATTATTTTTTATTTTGCGATAAACTCATTCAAAACAAAAAACATTGAGTGTTCTATCAAGATGAAAACCCGATGATTAGTTGCGTATCTTCAAAGATCTAAGTACACAGACAGAATTATGTGAGTTTGTTTTCTATATACAACGTGTAACGTTAAAAGCGCAAAACCTCTCGTGGGTTAACTCAGCACATTTTACTGAACAATGTTTGTTAAAAAACTTTTGGAAATTCGCAAAAAAAAATTGATTTTTCATACAAAATGAGAAATTGATCGAGCCCATCAGTATGAAAAACTATTTTTTTTTCGCGAATTTCCTAAAGTTTTATAGTTTTACATTGTTCAGTAGCATTGGCTGAATTACCTCACGAGAGGTTTTGCGCTTTTAACGTTACACGTTGTATAGATGAATTATAATAAGCAGAGTACAACTTTAATAAATTTTTAAATCGTGAATTCTCGCGCACCGCAAATCGCGCAGACAAAACCACGGATAAAAGCTAGTAATTTATAATTCTTTTCCAGCACGCGTAGCATGGCGATTCTATCTCTATTCTACCAAGAATAGACAGAGTTATTTCATCGTAATTTCTATACAAATCGACTGTTTTTTTTGCACAAATATGACACCATTCGTATACTACCTATTGAAGAACAGAACGTTTATTTTCTAAATTGTTTACATTACCATGCTAAAAACGCTAAAATTATTTCTACGTTCTGTCATTTTGTCTATTCTTCCG
This sequence comes from Agrotis ipsilon, assembly GCA_028554685.1. Lineage (NCBI taxonomy): Eukaryota > Metazoa > Arthropoda > Insecta > Lepidoptera > Noctuidae > Agrotis > Agrotis ipsilon. The sequence goes on along the minus strand of CM052969.1, from coordinate 13,241,810 downwards.
TCGACAAAACCCCTTTCTACAGCGCTATGCTACGTTTGTTGGGCATAGCGGCCAACCAATGCGTTATAAAATAGTAGAAAAAAGTATCTAATTCTGGTATGATTACATATTTGACTACGTTAAAAAACAAAACCGTAGCAATATAATTTGAATGCTAGTACCACAACTTTAAAGCTTCTTTTCCTTCTTTCGATACGATGTTTATTAACTCCATCCTTGAAATTTGTATTCTTAAATACGAAAACATTGATTGATTTTAAAAATTGATAGCGGAAAATAAACCTTACGTACTTGGAGAAAGTTGTATTATCGAAAACCTCGCCAGAACTGATTGCCAATTTAGAATTTGAATGATGAAATATTTTAGCGTCTCATGTTTGTATGGACTGGTGAAAAAACTGTTATCTTGATTGCATCGCAATGACGATATATTACTAGAATCCTAATAAAAGGCGACCGATGTCTGTCAACACATTAGGCAAAAATGTCTTAAATTCGTCTTATTTCGACCACTCCTGTGAGCCGTAAACATACCTTGAGACAGAACAGACCTTGAGTTAGCCAATCACAACGCAGTACCCCGTCCCCCTCGCTTACTACCTCAGCGAGTTGACAGAATATTTCTTGTTCCTTAGATCGTGCATGCGGAGTCTAGTAATATATCGTCGTTGTTGCATCGTCTGTCATTTACAGGTGTTTTTTACGTTTCACAGCTATTGGTCTCAGGGGTCAGTCAGCACAATAACGGGGCCCTATAGAGGGCCATAGCCTTGCCGGGGATGCGGGTCATACGTATACCGCAACTCCGGTACACAAAGGGCTACCGAAGTCTCTCCCGCCCTTCCGCCCGGGGCGGGAGGACTCATTTGATGATTTTACCACGTAAAAAAAATGGTCACAGTGGTTTTTAAACTATACTTTATATTATAAACTTTTATAATTATAAAATTAAAGCTTTTCTTTTTTTGTTGGTTTGTTTGGTCGAACGCTCTAATCTCGAGAACTGCTGGTCTGTTTTGAAAATTATTTTTGAGTTAGATAGACCATTTATCAAGGTACGGGAGTGAAATCACCGGGGAAAGCTAGTAAAGAATATTTATATTAAGAAACTTTCTGCAAAAAACACCTTTTTAATAATATGATATTGTATTTACTTGTATTTCTTAAACAAACACAAAAAGAATAAGAATGTACCAAATATAAAAATATGTATGGGAATGCCTTAAAATGGGTGATAGGTAGACCTTATTGCAACATTTTTAACTTCGACGACTGTTTTGTAGAATTTGTGAAGTTAGGGTTGCTAGAGCTAGGCCGTGTAGATTCAGAAGCTTGGTTGTACATGAGATCTTATTTTCGTAGGACAAACCTTATGTGCTCGTTTTGGCAACATTTTACATGAAATGTTTTTGGTGGGATAATAATTTATCAATACCTTCATGAATGATAAACTAATATAATCTTCGTATCTGTGCACACAAATACCTTAAATTCCTTAAAGTCAATGGACGTTTATACGATCATTTAATTGAAAATCAACGGGAAATTCCGTTAGAGTGACCGTCTATAATGTTCTGTTCAAATTTCCAGGCATGCTGATCTCCTGTTTCTTCATCCTGCTGACGGTAGCCGTTTACGCATGGGTTCCAGAACTTCGGAACCTGCATGGAATGGTGCTGATGGCATACCTTCTCAGTTTCTTTGTTGGCTTCCTGTTCCTGGCAACCATGCAGATCCTCATCTTGAAGAAACACATCACGCAACAAATATGCACCATATTAAGTAAGTACTTTTGCAGTCAGAGCTATTTTTTTTATTGGGACAAATCCACCACACTATTGCCAAATCACTGCAACTCCTGAAAGCCAGAATCAACAGTGGCACCAGAAAAGCGCCGAGATAATAAAGCTCGACGTGTCCCGGAGAATGAATTTACCTGGTTGGATCCTGCAACGAAATTAATCAGAAAAATATTACATAGAAATAGTGTCGTCTACTATTTCTATGTAATATTTTTCTGATTAATTTAATTTTATAGGAAATAAAATGTTTCCACTTCCCTCCATGTCAAGCAGGAGACAGAACAAAACAAGGCCAATCGGCACAAAGTATATTACAACTGGGAGAAGCCCAGTTGCCTATCACCACGGGTAAAAATGACTACTAATATTAATGGGTCCTAAATTGTGAATAGGTAATATAATAGGTAATAGGTATGGCAAAAACGCTTGAACGCACGGAAGTTTGTTTGAGTTTCCACAAGGTCCAAATAATGACTCCAGATGTAGTCTGAACAGTATCCAGCATAATATTGCGTTCGTTCTATCAAAGAATATCCTCCCAAAGTAGTGAAAGCCAGTGGCCTACCATAGCGTCAAAAACGAAAGTAATTCCACTGTGGAAATGAGATGGTGCTAGATGATTTGTATAGCTGTTTCTTTCCCATACTGGAAATGCCCTCGCTTTCTTTTAAACCGTTTCTTTTTACCGTATCTTGTTACCTTTCGCAAATTCTGTTATAGCGTTTATTTGTACAGCCCAAGGACAAGGGGTCGCGGGACATACGTATACCGCGACTCCAGTACATAAAGGGCTACTGAAGGACACAGGATTTTAGTCGGTACGAGTCTGACAGTCTCTCCCTGCCCTGAGTGGGAGGACACATTTGATGATTTTACCACTATAAACAAAGGGTGGACAAGCCAAGGTTGAGACAATAGAGGAGGCGGAATATACTCTGTTTTCTGTTTTACAAATGATTTCTTTTCTAAAGAAATAAGATTTATGGCATCAATAATAAATGCAAAATTTCCGCTTGCGAACTATAGAAGCATTTTATTACTATCTAAAGAGGCTTTTAGTTTGGCGGTCTGGCTCATTGAATAATCGTAAACAAAAACAAATAACCATATTTCATAGCCACGTCTAGACTTTTTTGTGTTTTATTAGTTTCGTCTATGATATTATTTACTGCAGCTATTTTTTATTATAAAAACATTTATTGCAGCGGCATGAATAAAATTGTAGTTGTCTGTTGCCTTGCACACCTTTTCAAATTTCGAAGATAGGTAGGTTAATATGTTCGTGAACGGGCGCTGTCAGTTGAGACTGGTCATCTCTTAGCTGCCTCGGTTTATTTTAATTATCAATAATTTTATTTCTGATTTCTTTTGGACACTTTTTAACTTGCTACATCGTTCTCACATAATGTACCATCTTAAAGGAATGATGTAACAAAGGTTCTGTAATAATTTTGGCGATCTAAAAAGAGTGTCCATGGAGTTTTTTGCCCGTTCTTCTCCATAGAGATCTACTTCTTGGAACGGGCATCTACGGTACTTTCTCAGTTTTTATGTCGTGTGACTGGGACTGTAGCAACATAACTATTTTTGAACTGTTTTCATTTATTTAAGGTAACTATTTTTGAACTGTCTTTGTCTTTTTACATTTCAAAAGTGCTATAACTGGCCTACTTGAAATAAATGCTTTTGTTTGATTTGGTTATGAAGATCCACAATACAGGAGATATTACAAGAGGGGGCGACGTTTATTTAAAAACAAAAATTACTAAGTTTTGTCCTAAGTATTTGTGAAATAAAAAGGTACTATTCGGGTGAACCTTCGTGAAAACCTTGTACTCTAAGGGCCAGTTCACACCGAGACGCGACGCGAAGTGATGCGATGATACTGGAAATCATCATGGAATCAAATACAATTAGCCCCTTCGTACAAAAGGCGACGCAAGTCTTCGATTCCTTACGATTTCGGTATCCAAGCGACTATCGCAATACAATTCCATAGAGATTCGTTCACAGGCACACGTCAATGGATGCTAAAGTCGTAAGGTATCGGAAACTTGCGTCGCCTTGTGTAAGGAGGGCCTTAGAATTTGTGTCATTATCAAAATAGGCTCGCAGCGTCGCGTCGCGTCGCGTCGTCGGTGCAATGTATATAATTTCGTGCAGTAAGTAAAGTAAGATTTTGAGTGCGAGTAACGTCGCATCTCTGTGTATATTGACCCTAAGTTCTTCCTGGAAACTTAGTTGTGAATCTGTTTGAATCCGCTGAACGATTTTATAGTGTGAATAATTATGTTAAGTAAACTAAAAACCACTTACACCAATTAGCCAACTAATTAGCTATTCTATGTTACTTTTAGCGATTGTTTTCAAATTGATGTATCTTTTTAAAATTGAGCGAATAAGTATAACATGTTAAATATCTATTAGCGTAGTAGCTGTATGCCTGCCATTGTACTTTATTATTAGGTAATTGAGGAACATAATTGAGTATTTCGTATAAAACGGGTAAATAACAGTGATTGGTGTTAAAATAGCTTGTTGTTTGTTACAGCGTTCATCATCTACTACTCCCTTCTGGCAGCATTCTTCTGGTTGAACGTCATGTGTTATGACATCTGGTGGACGTTCAGGTAATTTATTACCATTATACAACAATGGCCGTCTACCACAACTGCTGAATACCTAGCATGACTAATTCTTTCTCTAATCTGTAAAGTTACGTCTGTACAATTCGTAATTTTTTAAATTTTTTTTTGCCCGACATTGTCTCGTACACGACTGAAGAATAATCGATCTTTTCTACATTGAAACACCGCAATAATTAGGACGATACATATATTATAATTCTATCGTTTTTTTTTATATTCTTCTGTTGACAAAACCATTTTTTACGATTCTGGTTGTTTAACAAATGGATGCAAGCGTCAAAAAAAAGGTGTAAAATACACATAGAACTGCTATCAAAGGCATACATCGTGGATACAAAGATGCAATACATCAGTTCAGACCTAGACGCGACGCGACGCTAAGTGATGCAACGATACTGGAAATGTGAATTGACCCTTATTGAGGACACGCTTAAAAAAACCTACTCCTTTCAAATAATGTCTTGGTTAGCTTTAAAATTAAACAATTTTAGCAACAGAAATGATGGCGAACTAAGGTGGTGACGTTATTGATTCATTTTGATTATTTATTATTGGAACTTTCCGATAAAGTCACAGTTCATCGTTTTTTTTTAATGTCACGAGCTCGTTGATTATTGTTCATCTAACTAAAGAATATATCCTGCATAACAGCATTGATGGCTGACGTACATAACCAGTTACTACTTACCTGTTATTCTTGTATTTTCTTAGCATAAAAAAAGGTTTTTTTTTTGTTGTCTCTACAATTTTGAACAACTCGGGAAGTTTGGAATGACATAAAACAGGCAAGGGACCGTTTACCTGTTTTTTGTTAATTGTCCTTCTGAAAGTGCTGGTTGATCTACCTTCAGTCTCCAATCCGTAACGATGCTAAAAGGCAGTCATTACGTTTTTTTTTAAATTCCGCAATTCATATTTAAAATTCAACTATTGCACTTTTTTATCTATCTCACAAGATTATTATTTACTTTACCTTTGATTTTAATCTTATTTTATTGACCCGATTTGGAAAACTCTACTATCGATTTGATAAAAACATCAACAATGATAATCACAGCCCAAAAAAAATATAGTAAAAAATATAGAACGTACTACTCAGGTAGTCCCATAATCATAACGCTGGTATCTGGTGATAGAAACCTGGAGAAATCAAGGGAAATCATCAATATTAGACAGCAAATTAACTGGGATTGTTACTATCGCATATCTATGCATTGTTTATGCAACTAAACCCACATCTACAAAATAAAAAAAAAGACTTTTTTTCACAAGTCGTTCCTAATCAACATTTTTTAATTTCCAGTGGAAAACGAGCACACGGTCCTTCGGGGTCTGTAAAAAAACGGTTCGCGTACTACGCTATGTACGCGTTCGGCGTACCAACGTTGTTGACCATCATACTTGCTGCCTTGGAGTTCTCTGACCTGCCGATGCAGCACCCACTGCTGCCAAGGCTCCGGATACAAGGCTGCTTCATCCATGGCAAGTCAACATCTCCCACCTTTATGTTTTCTTTTCCCATACTACACACTATTCTCTCTTACTCATATTTTCAGCAATCACCTCTTTTTTTCTCTTCGGTGAAGGAAAACATCGTGAGGAAACCGGCATGTCCTAGAACCAAAAAATTCGAAGATATGTGACATCTACCAATACGCACTGGGCCCGCGTGGTTTATTATGGCCCACTCCCTCTCTCAGAGAGGAGGCCTGTGTCCCAGCAGTAGGAACATTATAGGCTGATGATGTGACCTCTTTTTTTTCAATAGACAACCATCCATAATTTCTTTGGTTTATGAAACTTATGGCCCAATGTGGCGGAAACTTTTTGAAGACTTGTCTAAAAACAGTGTAAGCGTCTATTCACACTTGATTCACACATACCATAACCACACCACGGCGCTGCGACAAAATGTGGTCAAGCTGTGGTTACGTGTGAATAGTGTCGCGGCGACTTTTTGAAGTTGCGTTGTGGTAGCGACAAAATGTCGATGTGGTTGCGTTGTGGCTGTCGTTGCGATGTGGTAACCACGTGGTCGCGTGCAGTTATACTCCGGCTTTCGTAGAGGAAACACGGCTTGACTGAACGCAGTCATGGAGGAAAGATTGTAGTTGCTATCCTAGTTATGTCTTTTATTAATAAGAAGAAGACGACGACATCAGCGTATTAGTTGAAATAGAATTAATTGGGTGGTGAAAGGCGCCAGCTAGGCGCGTGCTGTTGATGACGTCGTGTCGTAGCGATGTGGCCGCGGTGCCGCCGTTGGTGGTGGCATTGCCGTGGCAATGTGGTTGTATTACACAGGTGGTCGATAACAATCGCAAAATGTGGTACGTGTAAATTGTAATATTCATTTTCAATACAAAATATACGCCCGACCACATCGCGTCGTTGTGGTGTGGTTGTGGCTGTGGTGTGATTGTGGTACGTGTGAATTGACCTGTACTGCAAAATCACTTTTATCAATGTGAAATGTCGTTTTGACGTTGACAGTTTTTTAGACAAGTCTTCAACAGATGTTTATCTTTTTTTGTGGGACGATGGATAATGTTAGTACCACATTGATGTGGTGACAGTACTGTGTAAGTGAAAGCGAGAGAATGTGTAAAAGAAAAATAGGAACAATGCAGAGTGTATGATAAGAGGGGTTACAGTGGCTTCAAGTGTTTAATCTCCCAGATTGATGCTGATTGATGACACATTTCGCCTTAAAATGGCAAGCAAACATTAATAAACAAGATGCTAACTTTAATACGCTAAGAATGCACAAACATAAGATTAGATTAGATAATTCTAAATCTGACACTGTAATTTTGTGATTTAAACTTATATTTTTTTTTGCTAACCTGTTCTGTCCCACTCCTGAGCAAAGGCCTCCCCCCCAAAGCTTATTCAACCAAATGTATATTAATAATTTTTATTCTTTCCAGGAAACAGCAAATTGCTCTACCTATATGGGCCGATAATACTTCTTTGTGTGGCAAACATGACGTTCTTCGGACTGACTGCTTTCAAGATCTGGAAGATTAAGAAAGAGACAAAGGTTCTGCGAGACAAGGAAAACTCAGCCTCAAATGCCCAAGATGCTAAGGATACTCAGAGGTAGGTACCTGATCCTAGTTCTAACGTAAAAGTAAAGTTGCAGGCCGAGATCTGCAAACGGCCTGTCGTTTTGCCAAAACGGTTTTGATAAATGTTTCGAAATATTTTAGTGTGTGCAATCATTTAGACTCTTTTGCACAAAAAGGCTACATTCTAATTTCCCAAGAGTAATAGTTGGTAAGCAATTATTTGCTTAAAAATACAGTGGCCAAACATCAGGTTTGCATTCGAAATGTCTGAAACACAATTTTGGGACCAATTGGCATCGTTAAGGACGTCAAGCTTCGTTCAAAACGACTTTTGCTCAGCCAAATTCTGTGTTTAGGGATAATTGAAGAAGCTGAGCAAGTTTTCGGAGAGCCTAAAGCAGTTTTGAAAAAAATCTTGAAGCTCTCCCAATACCCGTATTGGGCATGCATCGTGGATTATGGCCTACTTCCTCTAAAAGAGAAGAGGCCTGTGTTCCAGCGGTGGAAACATTAAAAAGGCTCATGATGATGATGATAAAGAAACAAGCTAACGTTATAAAGAATGGTATACACCACCTAAAATATAACAAAGCCTTAAATCCCTTTACTTTACTTATCAAATTCCGAGAATGTTTAATGCTTCGTGAGCACTAATTGTCTTGATTCTGCTTGTCTTAAAACCTAAATGTATAGTTACTAATCTACAAGGCGCAGTGTGTCGTGGGTTCGATTCCCGCACGGAAATAATATAACATAGATACTTTTTCTAGCTCTAGCTGCGTATCTAAGTTTAAGGGCTCATTCACATTATGTCGCAAGCAGCGTGACAGCAGCGCGGCAGAAGCACATTCCTTTACATTTTATATGAACAGCCGCGCATAAGCAGCGTCTGTCGCGCGACTGTCGCCCAATGTGAAATAGTTGCGAACATCATCATCATCATCATATCAACCGTAAGACGTCCACTGCTGAACATAGGCCTCCCCTTTAGAATTCCAGTAGGACCGGTTGTAAGCGGCCTGCATCCAGCGTGATCCTGTGGCCTTCATAAGATCGTCTGCCCACCTAGTGGGTGGACGTCTTACGCTGCGCTTGCCGGTGCGTGGTCTCCATTCGAGAATCTTACGGCCCCATCGGCCATCAGTTCATATTTGCGAACGCGCCCACGATTCAGGAGAAATTCCTATTGTGGGGCTTACCTTTAACTTACTAATAGCAACTTACTAAAACCCTTTTAATTGTGGCCAAAAGTATGAAATTCAAATGTTCCAGGTTCACTCTATACGTGAAATTGTTCACCGTTATGGGGATCAACTGGATCCTCGAGGTGGTCAGCTCCTTCTACCCTGACGCTGACTTCTACTGGCAGTTCTCCGATGCCTACAATGTGCTCGTCGGCCTCATCATCTTCATAATATTCGTCTGCAAGAAGAAAACTTGGAATTTAATCAAGAAGAGGTTCGTCTCGTTTTATTCTTGTCTCCAACAAGACGGGAAGACATGATTTTGATTTTGTTAAGATATAGTTACTTAAGCGTTTATTCACACGAACGACATCGCTGCGACAAAATGTAATTGAGCTGACGTTTCGTGTGAATTGAGACGCTGTCGCATTTTACAGTCGCATTGCCGGTAGACATTCCGATGTTGGATGCGTTGTGTTGATCTTTGCGATATCGCAAAGTTGTTTTGTATTAAGGCATGGTTAGCGCAGTGGCTGAGCGATCGGACTGCTGCGCAGCGTGTCGCGGGTTCGATTCTCGCACGTAGCAAATAATTGTATGATCTACAAGTAGTTGTTTCGGGTCTGGGCGTTTGTGTATGTTAGTTTATATGTTTGTAAACGCACCCACAACACAGGAGAAACTCTTAGTGTGGGCCAAAGTTTAAAAAAAAAATGGCCGGTCGCTAGTTCGCAGTTTCGTGTGATTGCGACATGGTTGCGATGCGATGCGGTGAGTAACACCCACGCCGTCGATAACGAAGAAAAAATGCGGTCTGCTTGTGTTTTCAATATAGTATATACATCCACCGAAATCATGCAATTGTCGTATCGTTGTCGATGTCGTATCGCTGTCGTACGTGTGAATAGAGCGTTAGGTTAATATAAGTACGTTGGCTAATCTTTACGACAGGTTGGTACCGACAGAGAATATTGTTCAACTACCTTTGAGAAGATCTTATTGGCTAGTTTCAGCTTCAGTCTGTCATACGAAGCGACAAACAGCAACCCGTAGGTAGTGTAGATAGAGACAACGCTATACAAAGCCAAAACTTCTCTTTCTCTAAATCGATGTGCAATGTTTATCGCCGGTACCTAAGAATTGGAAAACTCGACAAATTATATTTTACGTCATATAGGTCATGGAGTTTTAAACAAACTGGTAAAGTAACTCAGCACATGAAAGCTGAAATTTTCAGAATTTTTCTTACAAAAGTGTAAATGCAAACAGTAGAAAAGGGATTTTGTCGAGATGAAAAATGGTGCTGGTGATTACTTCTTCGGACAGATACCAAAGAATTTTGCCAAAGTTTACAGCACTAAGTCAGTTAATTACCTATAATTACCTATGTTTATTTTTATTATTTTATTTGGGAGGAGAAAAAAGGCCTCCTCTTTATGTCGGATTATTTCACCTAGAAGATAATAACTTAGTGAAAATCTTCCAAGGTGGAAACAGTGTATTTTATTCAATTTTATTTTAAAATAGTGGTTAAGCCGATTTTCGCCTGCTTTTATATATTCCTAAGTGTCAAACACTGTGCGTAGTACTATATAGATCTCAATAGCGCATTTTTAAACTTTAACCAGTTGACAAAAAAGAGGCTACCATAAAGGTAAGCGTCCACAGGCCCGCATCGCACGTAATGGATTTTAGTTTGTCTTGTATGAAAACTCATACAAAAGCGTCCACTGATCCGCACCTTACGGACTGCTCATCGGCAATGCCTACATGCGATGCGTACTGATGACGTCATACGGAATGCCGATCAGTGGACGCGCCCCGGGCGCTCGCTCCGCATCGTCGGCATAACGACTTCTGCATCGCTTTCCTCCATTCTCACAAACACTTTCCGCACGTACGATCATTACAAAAATCCGAATGAAGGTGGCATCGGCAATCCGATTGCTGATACTTGCGTCGGCAATCCGATCGTTGCCGATACAGTTGACGCAGTCTAATGAATCCGTTTGATGCGGGCCTGTGGACGCTTACCCTAAAATGTCACTTATTGAACTGAATAGACTATAAATCATTTTTTACCTGAGATATACCTAGTTTTAACAAGTGTGTTGATGAAACATGAGATTGCATTTATAAAATTGTGTTAATTTACGACTAAAATAAGCAAACTTTGAAAAATACCTAAGATGACCTAATTCTGTACCCAGGATAAATAATTCCGATTCAAATAGCAGCGGAGAAATGAATAAAATCAGTAACAGAAACATAAGCCGTTGGCAAACGAACACTAATAGAAATTCCAGTCTTGACACGACAAAAACAACAATCGGAGAAGACTCAACAAAAAGCAGATCCAACAACGCATTACCATTATAGCTAACATGAACGATTAAAACAACCGTTGCAAAGAAAAATAAGACTGCTAATTTTAAAGAAAATTACAATCATACTAAACAGAGAGACAACGTCACAGAACCAGATGCAGGCAAAAATATACAAGTGTTCATTATACAAGACTAATTAGAGCGAAAACAGTGAGCAAATCACTCCGATGCGAAAACTGAGCGAAAACAGTCAGCAATCACTGAGGTGTTTGAAAAATAAACGAGAAAAAAGGTACAGAAAAGTCTGGTACACAATTAGTAGACTTTAGTAGCGGGTTTTGTACTAACTCAGATTGGTTGGCAACTAATTGGTTTGTGTACAACTGTGCTATTCTCCAGGTCCTCATCGACGAGCTGTTCAGATTTTCAACTTAACTTATTATCTATTATTATTAGTTATAATCCGCGAAATTCAATTTTTCTTGCGTTCTTTTGAAATTTTCAGGTCTGTGCCACGTTGTGAATTGATGATAATGTGATTTTTGTGATAGTAGTTATAGAATAATTAGATTTTTTTAAAAAATACGTATATTTCAAAGGACCACGGACAGCAATATATGGAGACTGGACCATCGCTCAACAGCAATGAAACCTATGCCAAATGAAAGCTTTGAGGATGTTAAGCATTTCTTATTATGGCAGCTAAGTCTAATTCTAGCGCCAACAAGGTAATTTCGAGCACTGAAAATATACCCTTACCTAACCTAACCTGGGGTAACATTCTCCTACTGATTTGAAACAGGTGTCATTCGAAGCGTTTGGTAGATACGTTAAACTTTTACTATGGCGACATTCTTCACATGTGTAAGGTTCATCTGGAATATCCGAAAATGTCAACCTAACCTAACCTGTGGCAACATTCTGCTACTGATTTGAAACATTTGTCATTCGAAGCGTGTGGTAGATACGATATATTTTTACTATGGCATATAAATTGCAGATATTCCAGGTGAACCTTACACATTTGAAGAATGTCGCCATAGTAAAAATATATCGTATCTACAACACGCTTCGAATGGCACCTGTATCAAATCAGTAGGAGAATGTTACCCCAGGTTAGGTTAGGTAAGGGTATATGTTTTCAATGCCCGAAATCACCTTGTTGGCGCTCGAATTCGACTTAGCCGCCATAATAAGAAATGCATAACATCCTCAAAGCTTTCATTTGGCATAGGTTTCATCGCTGTTGAGCGATGGTCCAACATTACTTACACTTATTATTGTCGCGAAATATATTTTTGATCAAGACACAAACTGACACAGACCAGATTTGAAGAATAGATTGCAAGAAAATAAGAATTTCGCGGGCTACCTCTAGGCAATCACCTGAAATACAAACTGCAGGTTCAACAATAAGCTCGTCGACGACTTTCGCCAGATATTACTATTCTATCTCGAAGCAAATCAAGATCGGTTTCCTTTGACGGGTGTTTCTGATCGCATAATAAAATTGGTTACAGACAAAGATCGGAATCTAGATATCAAATGAGATAGATTGTTAATTTCCAGCGTTAGAGATTAGCACCTCAGGGCCTTAACTCATGACGCGATGTGATTGCAATTCGATCGATTCCAATTACAAGTGAAAATGAACCTTGCTACTACGATATAATGATGCAATTCGATTGACTTGACGTCGTCGTGGCGATCGTGTTTTGTTTCGTGTACATCCGCGCATTTTATGTCATATGCCGTAGTAGTGAGGTCGATTTTCACTTGTAGTTTGAATCGCGTCGCATCGCGCCGTAGGTAAGCTCCCTTAGTAGTAGTGAGTAGTTTGGTCGTAAATAACCTAGTGTTTTGTAATGGTTTATTTGTTGATGTTTTTAAATGTAGATAGTTATGTTATTTTTAATAAACCTAAACTTAAGAAGAAAATAATCTTTATATTTTAAACACCGATTGATTTAATATTTGCACTTATATTTAACAATTTTGGTTTGGGTAAATAGTGTGAAGAATTACGTTTTTAAATAAGAAAATCAGGAGCGAAGTCGTAGGACAGAAATGGAGGGAAATAAATAATTGAAAAGTACGTGGATTGTGATGTGTGTTTTTTGCTTCATTTGAAGAAAAGTACATCATTTAGTTTTATAATGCTTATTTTATGAGTTTTATGAGATTTGTTTTGACTTGCACAATTGTACATGGCTTCTTTTTATTACAAAAAAATCATCAAGTGAGTCCACTCAGAGCAGAGCGGGAAGGACTGTCAGTGTCTGACTAAAATTAACGGTTTCCTTCAATAGCCCTTTACGTTCCGTGGTCACGATAATTCGTAAGTCCCGCGACCCCGGCAACTTGTACATGGCTTAGAATACACTAGTAAACGAGGGTTCGTACAGAATTGTAAATATAATTAATATTTCATTCATCATTGAAGTTTGCCGGCCGTTTACACTCACGTATAAAATTAACAAGACAATCATATAAGTTAACTTCTGTTTCTGGTTAATTTTATACTGCATTTTTAAATTTTTTGTTTAATTACCCATCTTTCGACTTTTCCTTTATTTTTTTTAACCTACTGTAAGTCCTTACTTTTCGCCAAATTTCATGATTCTAAGTCAATGACGTTTGAGTGTAATAAGCGCAATCGATTTTCAAATAAAATTGAAAATCAATTTGATCGACCATCATCGAAGTTTTATTTTGTTTATCATATCGAATGGTATCGAACATTCGAAATATCGTACTTTCAACACGTATCGAGTGTTCGAAATATCGAATTGATACATATCGTAGATACGATTTTTTTTTATTTTAGTACTTATGTATACCTACTATGTGGATGTTTGTCAAAAATTACGATAACCAGTGATTTATGTTTGTCTGCTATTGGTGTCGTTACATCCCTATTTTGAACAAACACTACAAATCTTGTAAGCACAAACATTTGCACAAATTATTTGCGCAAAATTTGGCGCAGAGTATTTATTTTACAGACACATTATTTATTTTTATTCCAGTATTTTGCCCATGATTTAAAATAGGGTTTTTTGCACAATTATATTATTTTTGCATTGTTTGGCTGCTAATGTTTGCGCTTTTCATTTTAATAATTTTAAATCACGATTTTCTGAAATAATAATAATTCATAGTTTTAATTTTATTGGCTGAGAAAAGTAACAATATTCGGAGCCTTTAGCGAGATTAATCTTATTTGCCTTGAGAAAATTAATAAATGTGTGTTAAAAAAAAGTTCTAACCCAACGCTATTGCTACAATGCATCCCTCCCGCTTTAACTTGTTTTGTCGCTAACTGCATTATTTGTGCACAGATATTGGAAGCTGACCGGAAATCCAAAGTACCGACGAACCAGTATTTCCACGACCACAACTTTTCGTAAAGGGTCCAGGTCCACATCTGATGGAGAAGAACGTATTGCGTTTGTGTAACTCTTAATAAATTATGTTACTTAAGATGTGGAATACAAAAGTTGTTCCATTCTATATTAAAGACTAATTTTTTTTTAAATTAATTTAAGGAGGAAAAGTAGTAAATAATAAGTAGTTGTCAAATGAATACATAACAAATATACCAGTCTAGAGATGATGAAATAACTCCACACTCCAGAAAAAATAGAGCCAACAACGCATTACCGCTTGTCAACAAGAAATATTAATTACAACCTGGTGGTTGCTATAGTTGCCTGAAATAAAGGACAAAATAAATAAATTGTTCTGGCTGAGATATACAAGACTGTACTTTTGTAAATAAGCACAACAGCGCTTAACTAAGAAGAAACGCTTACACAGCGAAAGATACCGAAAAAAAAACCTTGGTTCAAAAGCGTCGTTGATCAAAAAATAAATGAGACTGGTTTCATATACAAAATTTTTGGATAATTCAGTCTTGGACAGACTATTTTATGGAATATATTGCAAGTGAAAAGGTACATAAAAGTCTGGAACACAATGTATTAGGATTTAATAACTGTAGTTTAGCACTAACAGCTCCAAGTTTTGGCAACTAATTTTGTGAGGGCTTGTGTCTAGTCGGTTTGGTTGTGAATGTGAATGTTTCTAAATTAATAATATATTATTCTGTATATAATAAATGTTTGTATAAAAACGTCTTTGTATTTTACACACCAATTGATTTCCTATATGCACTGTCAGTTAATTATATTGGTTTGGGAGTAGATAGTGTGCACAAAAAAAGAAATAAGTTTATTTTATAAATTTAATATACAGAAATAAGAAATTGTTTTAATAATGTAAACAAATAAGGTGCACAACAGATCAGGTAGAGGAAGATAATTATACAAAGCATGTGATTGCTACTGATTTAACTAAACATTTCAACATGATTCGCTTTGTTTCAAGGAAACTATGGCATTGTGCTTTATAATGCTTACTTTGTTGTATTGTGACCAGTAGATGGTTTGGAATATTCTAAATTATATGACAGTAGTGTTAGTTATATATAGAAAGTAAGCGGTCTAATGGCTGGCTATAACATTCAATCTTAGTTGCGCAAGTTGCAGTTTTCAAAAGTGAGCATGTAGCGATGAGAGGGCGAAACAATTTGAAAAGAGCTAGACCAAATACCGCATTATTTGATTGGGCAAACTTTTGCACAAATTATTTGCGCAAAATGTAGGTCACTGTATTGATTTAAATATACATTTAAACAAAAAATTCTAGAACATGATAGAAGGAATTTAGCATAATTTATCGCATCCAATTGCGTTATTTAAAATTAGTACCGTATAGGCGCTCCCTCACCGGGAGCATTCGCGTGTAATGTAACATAGATTCGACTTTGAGCATTACATTACCAAATACCTGGCTGACGAGCATTCGCGTACATTTAGTCATTTAAGTAAAAAATTGATACAAGGTGCGCATTGTGATGCTCGATTGTTCTCCCTCACCGATTAAATGCTCGAATCTGTAACGTTACATTACAGGTGAATGAATGCTCGCGGAGATGGGGCGTCTTTAGATGAATGTTTGCATTTTTTGGCATCTAACGTTTGCGCTTTCAATTTTAATGTGAATGATTTTTTTGAAAAACGATTTTTTCTTACAAAGTTCTATTTTTAAAAGTCTGTGGACAATACACACTTGTATGGTTATGGACTTTGACAATTATTACCAACTATATTTTATTAACAAATTTTTATTTAGTAATATTTCTCAAGTTTACGGTGCAAATGTATTTATTACGTTTATCCTTGCAAGTTCAGATTTGAGCTTAGTACAGGAAAATTAAAAAAAAAACTGCATAATTTAAATGATCAGCAAGGTTAAAAAAATATATTTGCGCCTTAAACGATATAATTTAAATTAAGTTCCATGTCAAATTCAAAGAACGATTTTGCATATTTCCAAGTCCAATTAAATGTTCTAACTCTAAGCTATGGCTGTTATGTTATGCATCCCCTCTGCTTGCTAAATGTGTTGTTGCTAACAGCTTTGTTTGTGCACAGATATAGGCAGATGAGAGGAGACACACTGTCCAGGACGCAGACAACTACATCAAGCCGAACAATTTCCACATCTCGAGGAGACGACCTGCGAATGAACTCTATTAAAAAATAATATTAATTATTATTCAATCTTTGGCAGCAAATTCAATGTAAAGGCCCGGTTACATGCAGCAACTGGTATGCGTAAACAATTGGCGGTGAAGCAATATTTGTACAAATTGTAACAATTAAAAGCTCTTGCTAAAACTGATCTAAATGAAAAACTTCAATTAAAATGAATTGAAAAACAGTTGTATATAGAAATAATAATCTCAAAGCTTCCTTAAAAATAATCTTCACGTTTATGGTTTTTTTATTGCAAAGTATGTTTTCAAACGTAAATAATTATTGTCCTGCTTATTACTTTCATATTTACATATTCTTATTGATAACTTTGAAAGAGTGGGATAATATCGACTGTGCTTTCGTTCTGTTCTAGTCCAAGTCAACATTACTGATGTTTGCGCAAACTGACACTATTTGCGCAATTAGATGGAGTGTCTATCCGGGCCTTAAACAAAGTCTTTTGAAGATCTGTTTTAAATCATTCTCGTTGTTATAGCTTTTGCTATTGTCATTTTTATTAAATACTATAAGGTTATTTTTACTCACAATAAGTAAATCTATGAAACTTTATTTACCTATTATGTTGTTCCAATTATGTAACGAAAAACGGTTCGAATTTGTTTGACGTGTCCACGACATTCAGCACTGTTTGAACTCTGTCAATTATTTTGTCAAAAATAGTGCATACTTTTCTTTTGACATATTTTTTAAAAGGGAAATATTGTATTAAGTGCCTAAAACTTGCCTTAGAAGATAAATTCTTTTATTAATTCCTGGTCCAGTAAAGGTCAAGGTCTAGTAAGAAAAATAATGAATGTTGCTGTTTTCGCTGCATATTTTGAACTGACTGCTTGGATGCTGTAAAAGGATCTTTTAGCAAGTGACGCTATCAAGATGTGTGTTTTTTAATAGATTTCACAAAATACCACTTTCTCCTAGATGCGCTCTTCTATGAACGTCACGCGAGCACCAAAAAATCCTTTTATTAAATATTTAAACTGTTTTAATAAGATTACCTACTACTTATTTGAGCAAGTATTGTGTGCATGTAACTTAGACAATTTACATCTAACTCCACATGCCTATAATTTTAATATTGGCATGTAAGTATAGGTACATACGGGGGTCTAAAAATACCATTTTAGCAAAATCATAATTTTAATTGCAATAAGCCATTATAATTGAAAACAGATCTGGTATTGAAATAATATTCAGCTAAAATGACCTCTTTAGACCGCCTGGTAGGACATAATTTGAGTCCATCAATATTTGCGCTAGCAATTCATTCGTTCCAGCTACTGGCACACTTGCGCAAATTGATGGCATACTTTTGCGCAAACCACTTGCATACTTTAGTGTAACTTACAATGTACTTACTTGTAGCTGTATCGTGTTTTGCGGCGATTTGCTGACTAGCCTGTCGACAAAAGGTGGACGCACATTCACCGCGCCGAACGCGGCAAATTTCAGGATTATGTATAAGAAATCTAAAAATCCTTTCGAATCCGCGCCGAATTGTCCGGTTCGATCCGGATTCGAAAGACTTCTATACAGAATTCTAAAATTCTTAGCGTTCGCCGCGAATGAATGTGCGTCCACCTTTATATCGACACACACTAGCTCCACGTATTATTTCCCCACACTCGTAACTATAAGGTAGCTATTAACAACACTATTATCTTGCATTTCAAGATTTAATATTTATGTCTTTTTATCAAAGATTATATTCTTTATAATTATGTTTTTACACCTCGACGTAAGTGCGGAACTAACATTTTCTTATTTAAAAAGTTACGAAGCATTTACTAGTTATAAATAAACACTAATTAAGCCATATTTGGTATTGCTATATTTTATGAATATAATTATATAATTAATAAGGCAGCCAGAACAAGATCTGAATGAATTAAAATTAAGTTTAGAAAAAATCATTTTCTGAAGATGGAATTTTATTAAATCTTCCGAGTCTAAAATCGCTTTTTAAAAAAAAAGTATATAAGGCTCTGCTATCCCCAGACAAAGGACGCGTTTCTGGAAAAAGACACCTCCATTCAAATAATAATAAATATTGCTCATAGCACATTTGAAAGAAGATAGGATCTGTTCACACAGACCGACCGGGCGAGAACATCGCCCAGCGGTCGTTTTCACACACACCTGCTGCGCAAGCACGGAAGAGGATGCAAACGGAGCCATTCGGCGAGGCGGCGCGAACGCGGAAGTTTATGTTAAGAAAGACGCGGTAGGTTTCCCCTCAAACATTCTCTTTATTATAAGAAGTGATACTCGTATGTAGAAAAAATCCTATTACAATGATTCAAATCTGAAAAAAAAACGTAAAAGTGTGAATGGACCCATAATCGGCTAATTTACCTTCAAAGAGCAAGATCTCTGTCATAAAAAGCACTAATCAAACCTAACAAATAATGAACCAGACAAAAGTTACATAGATGTGGCAGAGACTTCGAAATTTAAACTAACCGATTATAATAATCTTTCCAATGGCCGATGTGTAAAGTTAGTTTTTCATGGCGCGTGATATAATGACTGTGTTGCGAAGCGTTGACCTGTACAACTCGACCAAGCTAAGATTGCACCTTGCTGGAAAGCGGCGCGGCGCTCCGCTCGCTTCCCCGCTCATCTACGTGCTGTTTCAGAAACTGTATCCAAAATACTGTTGCTCACTGTACACCGCACCTTAGCGTCAGTGCGACGTAATCGACACGAGGTGCAAACTTAGCTTGGTCGCGTTGTAAGTTTTTCGACATTTATGGAACGGACGCGCCATTCAAGTTGTGTCAAGGCATTGATATTTCGATACCCGATGCATTGTGCGAGCGGGCTGGTGATGTTACGCGACCGACGTGTGAAAGTAGCTTTATATTTGTCATCAAAACTTGTACTGAAAATACATACTTATTTGTGTGTCTTATATTTGCAGCTGGTTCACAATATAAATATCAATGTGTTTTTAATTTAAACAACAATGTGTTGATCTCAAGACGCCAGCAAATCAAGATAATTGAATGGATTTACAACTTTATCGCAATAAAATAACGTTCATGTTCGACTGAGAAAATTTTGACAGACTGGAATAGGTTGATGTGCTGGCGTCTATATTTACCTGCCTGCATCACAATATTTATTAAATGTTATTACATTATTAACGGACGAAAAAGAAAGTCTTCTTTTCATATTATAATATAACTCTATTTATTGTAAAAAGAAACTATTAAAAATAACGTATTTTGGGTATCATAATGTTACCTGTATCTCCATTGTCTACTGATTGGGGGTCACCTAACACGTAAACTTCAATTTGTAATCATGCAATTAAAGCTATGTTTAAATGTGTCTGTCAATTATTTCAATGAACCAAACTAGTATCTACAATTTATAAACATTTTATCAAACAGAATTTGTTATCAGTTTTGTTCTCAAGCGTAGAATCCCTAGTTAGAGTAAAAAACAGACGTCTAAAGGTGGCGCGTTTCGCACCGGAGACTGCGACAGGAGACCGAGACAAGAAGTGAGAGTCAAAATGGCGGGTGTACCTCAACTAATCAAATCCTCATAGGTCTCAATAAACTGTACTAATCAGTACTTGGGTTTAAAAAAATAGTACCTTCATCGGAACAAAATTATATCAAAATGTAAATACACCCGCCATCTTGACGTAAAGATGGCGGGTGTTCAAAGAGCGTAAGCAAAATGACGGGGCCCCCTCACAGAGGGCCAAAGCCTGCCGGGGTCGCCGGACTTATTTCCATCACCGTGACCCCGGGACATAAAGGGCTAATGAAGGATCTTAGTCAGTGCAAGTCTGACAGTCCCTCCCGCCCTGCCCGGGGTGGGAGGACTCATTTGATGGTTTTATCACGCAAAAAAAAAAAAAGATGGCGGGTTTATTTACATTTTACCGCCATTTTGACTCTCACGACGAGAGACCGCAACGTTACTTAACATTAGGCAATGTATGAGCGGCAGTTCGCGAGCGAGACACAGACAGGAGACAGATACGGTAGCGATCTACTGTCTCGGTCTCCTGTCTTGGTCTTCTGTCGCGACCTTTAGCCCCTTCGTACACTAGGCGACGCAAGTCTCCGATACCTTACGACTTTAACATACATTGACGCGTGCCTGTGTAGGAACCTCTTGGATTTGTATTGCAACAGTCGCCTGGATACCGAAATCGTAAGGTATCGGAGACTTGCGTCGCCTTGTGTACGAAGGACCTTAGTCAACGTCATCAAAAGATGCAGTACACGCTCAGTTTTAGCGCATGTTTTGGCACTCGCCTACCTATTACTATACCTATTGCTATAGGGTAATTCCAATTAACCTAGAATCATGAAATTTTACAAGGAGCAGGAACTTACTGTTTGCAGTTGTCATTCAAATAATGGTAAGATATTTTTCTTTTTTAAATTTTTTTACGCCTGGCAAGGTATTAAAATCAACTAAATTATCTGGCTCATTAATTGACAAATAATATTATAAAGTTTTCGAAATACTTAAAAACCTTCTTAGGATCAAAAAATCGCATCTTAAAATACGTCTGGCTTCGTTCAAAACCAGTACCCTTAGCACGAGTTTTCAATCTTTTACTTTAAAGCAACTTTCCAGTATTTACAGCATTTCTTGTATGAAAATATGGAACAGCGCCTCTGGTGTGCGAAGAAGGAACCAATTTTTCTCTTGAAAATTGTCAATTTGAAGTAGTCAAAGTTCCAGTTTACTTTACGTCTCAAATATTGAAAACTCGTGCTGACGGTACTGTTTCTCTTAGCCTTGCATTTCTGTATTTAATAACAATGCATGAGGACTAATCTGAGCAGTTCCAAAAATGTCCGCTTGGGCAGCGCCACTGCTTCTGGAGACCTATCAAACTATCACTCGGAACTGCTCAGATGGAAAAGTATTAAGCAAATTTCCAGCTTGCATCGAGCATTTAAAAATTCACCGAGTTCTCCTAGTTTTGCAAAACTTGAATTGCCACCCTTTTTGCATCGGCCGACATCGAAATTAGAGTATCTACAGTATGAATACAGGTCATGAAGTCTACAATCGATTGCAACTAACCTCTTCTACACAAGGCGACAAAACTCTGTTAGCTTACGATGTCGGTGGCATCTATTGACGCTTTCCTGTGAACGAACCTCCATAGATTTGTATTGCCATAGTCGCTTGGAATCCAAAGTCGTAAGGTAACGGAGACTTGCGTCGCCTTATGTACGATGTAGCTTACAATTTACAGGACGATTTTAGTCACCCGCATGCAGCTTGAGAGCAGAGCAAAAGTCAGATGGCACCCAACTTTAATGCTTCCTACCTGCGAAGACGGTCGATTCTCGCTGCACGGCTAGGCCGCACGGCCACATCGACCTTTGTAAATCACCTAAAAGCGATTAAGGAAGGTAACATTAAAGTATACGTTCTTAGGAGAGCGGGTGTGACGGACCACGGTAGGTGTTTCATCATGTCATTCTTGTATGTCACCACGATCAGGCCGGTGGTCATATCAAGTGTGACGCCAGAGCATGGGTGTATTTAAAAAAAATATTAGGCGGGCCTGGCATCCATTGGTTACGGGCAGTTCACACCGAGACGCGACGAGCACGACGTGACACAACGATACTTTTTTTTGTATGGTAAAATCATCAAATAAGTCCTCCCACCCCGGGCAGGGCGGGAGGGACTGTCAGATTGAGATTTGTACTGACTAAAATCCATGGTGTCCTTCAATAGCCCTTTAAGTTCCGGAGTCACGGTGATGGAAATAAGTCCCGCGACCCCGGCAGGCTTTGGCCCTCTGTGAGGGCGCCCCGTTAGTTTCCTGACGCTCTTTGAGGCGCGCGTGAAACACGATGCGCCGTCGACCCGGGAATAGTCCATGGTCGGACAGCGAGTTGCCTTTTTTCTCGCTGTCCGCATGCCCTGCCTACGGTGGCCGGAGATCATCTGCCGACACAATGATACTTCAAAGGTGTATCTTTTCTTGTAGAACCCTATTAAAACGCAGCGCAGCGCCGAAATAGAGTTAAGCTATTGTCAAACAGACAGGCGTGGCGAACGTGAAGCGAGGCGTTTTTAACCGACTTCATTGATTGTATTGTAGGTATGCAATTATTGTTTGAAGCCCGTCACATAGACTATCGGATCGCTTTCGCTTTTCTATGTGACTGGATTGGACTTGCACGCGTAGCATGGCGCTGTAGAAAGGGGTTTTGTCGACGGGAGAATAGACAAAATGACAAAATGGTTTTTATCGGTTTAAGCATAGCAATGTTTAAAATATAGGAAATTTATGTTTCTATTCTTTAATGGTGTAAGAATAGTGTCATATTTGTACAAAAAACAGTCGATTAGTATAGAAATAACGATGAAATAACTTTGTCTTTTCTTGATGGAATGAATAGAAATAGAATCGCCATGCTACGCGTGTTGGACTCAAAGTCGAATCTATATGTTACATTACACGCGAATGCTCCCGGTGAGCGAACCGGTTATTTGCCGCCGCATAATAATTTGGGTTGGATATTTTTACTGAAAATTATAAAATAAAAAACTTTTCCAAAAAAAAATTAACCGAAGTCGGTGAAAGAAAACTCAATGAAAAAAAAAAAGTAACCGACTTTCGAAAGAAAAGTTATTTTTTAGGTTAACTGAACAGTTTTTGACTGAAGTCGGTTTCTTTTTTTTTCAAAAAGTTTTTTTTTAGTTTTCTACAAATTATTTTTTTTGTTATTCTATTCACAGCACTTTCAGGTATCCTGATTCCTGGTAACGAAGAAGCAGCAAATTCCAACTTCCGTCAGTGGAAGGCGACCGGTGGTGTGCTCTCTTAGGCTCTACTTGTGCTTTAGAACTAAGTAAGATACATAAATGAAACTTAACTGTATTATGATAGTACATTTGATTTTTAGTCACAATCTATTAATCATAACTGTGATGAAACGTCAAAAATGCCATTTTATCTTATCTAAGGCACTTCTTTAGAAATGGCTATTCCAGAAAATGCTCATTTCGGGAATGGACATTCTGTGAAATAGACTTTTTGTACCCATTAGATATTACAAAAAGTTAAAACCTTTCCTCCAATTGTGTGTTGTCTTAATTCTATATTATTAAAAGAATAAAAATATTTAAAAAAAAACTTTATTTTTTATTCCAGGTACATACTGTCTCTTCGGATTCCTCATAGTCGGCTTCGCAGGCTACACCATCATAGAGCTGATGGAGTACAAAGTGAAGAAGGCTCATCATCTCGAGAGGAACTTCGAACTCGTCAACAAGAAATCAGAAGATGTGGCTTTAAGAAAACCTTGTGATGCTGATGGCGATTACTAGATCTGTATTTTTGTATAATCTTAGTTAAGTATACAATGTAAGAGAATCATGGAGTATAGTAAAATATTTTAAAAGACAAGTACTGGGTTTTTATTTTTCAGTTTTCAGCTTCAATTTATTGAAGGTTGGTTTTCTGTCCCCTTCTTAATATCATTCTGTGTGTCATAGAGAAAAAGGTCTTTTTAAAAAAATCAAATCGTCGTTCGATCATGTGTATTAGGATTCGATGTTTCAGTTTTTGGCTCATATCTCTGAAACGGGACGTCCTATGAAAAAAATAAGCAAATTTTCGCATCCCCCTTGTACAACACCCCCAGGGATGCTAAGAGTTGTACAACCTATATATGACTTTGACTCCAGGGATGCTAAGAGTTGTACAACCTATATATGACTTTGACTCCAATTGGGAACTTCCTAATTTTTAAGTCGGTTAAAAAAACTCTATAATAGATTAAGTTATCGTTCGAACATAGAAATCGATTTCATAGGATTTTGGCTCATATCTCGGAAACGGGACGTCTTAGAAAAAAAATAAGCAAATTTTCACATCCCCCTTGTACAACACCCCCAGGGATGTTAGGAGTTCTACTACCTGTATATGACTTTGACTTAAATTGAGAACTTTCTAATTATAAAGTCGGTTAAAAAGACTCTTTAGTAGATTGATTTATCGTTCGAACATAGAAATCGATTGCTTATGTTTTGGTCATACCATGGAAACGGGACGTCCTAGGAAAAAATAAGGAAATTTTCGAATACCCTTTCTAAAACACCCCCTGGGGTGCAAAGATCTCGATCTATGTATGACCTCTGTGTATGATCTTGATCTGAATTAAGAGCCTACACCTTTCCGAAGTCTGTCTTAAAATGCTTTCTATTAAATCTGTTCATCATTCAAACAGAAATCGATGTTACAGAAATCGATGTTTCAGTTTTTGGCTCATATCACTGAAACGGGACATCCTAGGAAAAAAATAAGCAAATTTTCGCATCCCCCTTGTACAACACCCCCGGGTGTGCTAAGAGTTCTACTACCTGTATATGACTTTCACTCCAATTGAGAACTTTCTCATCTTTTAAGTCGGTTAAAAAGGCTCTCTAGTAAATTAATTTATCTTTCGAACATAGAAATCGATTTCATAGGTTTTAGCTCATATCTCGGAAACGGGACGTCATAGGAAAAAAATGAGGAAATTTTCATATCCCCCTTCTAAAACACCCCCTGGGGTGCAAAGATCTTGATCTATGGATGACCTCTGTGTATGACCTTGATCTGAATTAGGAACCTCTACCTTTCTGAAGTCTGTTTAAAATGCTTTCTATTGAATCTGTTCATCATTCAAACAGAAATCAATTTCATAGTTTTTGGCTCATATCTCTGAAACTGGACGTCCTGCTCCAAAAATAAGGAAAGCCCTGGGGGTGCAATAAGCTCCATCTATGGATGATTTCTGTATTACGTTGACCCCAATTGAAGTTCCTAATTTTTGGACTCGCTGAAAAGAGCTTTTTATTTAGTCCATTTGCCGTCAGAACATAGAAATCAATTCCATAGATTTTGGCTCATATCTATGGAACGGGACGTACTAGGAAAAAAATAAAGAAATTTTCGTATCCCCCTAGTACAACACCCCCAAGGGCGCTAAGAGTAGTTCTACTCCCTGCATATGGCTGACTACAATTGAGGACTTTCTCATTTTTTAAGTCGGTTTAAAAGGCTCTTTAGTAGATTAATTTATTGCTCGAACATAGAAATCGATCATAGGTTTTGGCTGGGACGTCCTAGGAAAAAAAATAAGGAAATTTTCGTATCCCCCTTCTAATACACACCCTGAGGTGCAAGATCTCAATCTATGAATGACCTTTGTGAATGACCTTGATCCGAAGTAAGAAACTGCACCTTTCTAAAGTCGGCTTAAAATGCCTTCTTTAAAAATGCATGCATCGTCCAAACAGAGATCGATTTAATAGATTTTGGCTCATATTTCTTAAAACTGGTCGTCCTGGTGCAAAAATAAGGAAATGCCCGTGGGGTGCAATGAGCTCAATCTATGGATGATCTCTGTATGACTTTGACCCGAATTGAAAAGTTCCTATTTCTTAGAGTCGGTTAAAAAGTCTGTTTATTTAGTCCATTTGCTGTTGGTGCATAGAAATCAATTCCATAGATTTTGGCTCATATCTCTGAAACGGGACGTCCTAGGAAAAAAATAAGGAAATTTTCGTATCCCCCTTGTACGACACCCCCAAAGGGCGCTAAGAGTTCTATTCCCTGTATATGACTGACTACAATTGAGGACTTTCTCATTTTTAAGTCGGTTAAAAAGGGTCTATAGTAGATTAATTTATCGTTCAAACATAGAAATCGATTTCATAGGTTTTGGCTCATATCTCGGAAACGGGACGTCCTAGGAAAAAAATAAGGAAATTTTCGTATCCCCCTTCTAAAACACCCCCTGGGGTGCAAAGATCTCGATCTATTGATGACCACTGTGAATGACCTGGATACGAATTAAGAACCTCCAGCTTTCTGAAGTCAGCTAACAATGCCTTCTAAGATCAATTTAATAGATTTTGACTCATTTTTCTTAAAACTGGACGTCCTGGTACAAAAATAAGGAAATGCCCGTGAGGTGCAATGAGCTCAATCTATGGATGATCTCTGTATGACCTTGACCCAAATTTAGGCTTTTTATTTGATCCAATTGCCGTAGACATAGTAATCGATTCCATAGAATTTGGCTCATATCTCTGAAACGGGACGTCCTAGGAAAAAAAATAAGGAAATTTTCGTATTCCTCTTGTAAAACACCCCCTGCACGCGTAGCATGGCGCCGTAGAAACGAGTTTTGTCGCCGGGAGAATAGATAAAATGACAGAACGTTAAAGATTTTTATCGATTAGAGCATAGCATGTTTAAAATATAGAAAAAAAAATGATTCTATTCTTCAATGGTGTACGAATCGTGTCATACTAGTCGATTTGTATAGAAATAACGATGCAATAACTTTGTCTTTTCTTGGTAGAATAGAGATAGAATCGCCATGCTACGCGTGCTGGGGTGCAAAGATCTCGCTCTGTGGATGACCTCTGTGTATGACCTTGATCTGAATTAAGAACCTCGACCTTTCTGAAGTCTGCTTAATATACCTTTTATTAAATCTACTCATCATCCAAACAGAAATCAATTTCATAGATTTTGGCTCATATCTCAGAAACGGGTTGTCCTAGGCAAAAAATAAGGAAATGCCCGTGGGGGAGTCGGTAAAAAAGGCTTTTTATTTAGTCCATTTGCCGTCGGAACATAGAAATCAATTCCGCAGATTTTGGCTCATATCTCTGAAACAGGACGTCCTGAGAAAATAATAAGGACATTTTCGTATCACCCTTCTAAAACACTCCCTGGGGTACAAAGATCTCGGACTATGAATGACCTTTGCTTGATCCGAATTAAGAACCTCCACCTTTCAGAAGTCTGCTTCAAATTCCTTTTATTAAATCTACTCATCATCCAAGCAGAAATCAATTTCATAGATTTTGGCTCATATCTCAGAAACGGGTTGTCCTAGGCAAAAAATAAGGAAATTTTCGCATCCCCCTTGTACAACATCCCCAAGGGTCCTAAGAGTTTAACTAAATGTATATGGCTTTGACTCCAATTGAGAACTTTCTCATTTTTAAGTCGGTTAAAAGGCTCTTTAGCAGATTAATTTATCGTTCGAACATAAAAATCGATTTCATAGATTTTGGCTCATATCTTAGAAACGGGATGTCCTAGGAAAAAAATAAGGAAATTTTCGTATCCCCCTTGAAAACACCCCCTGGTTACAAATATCTCGATCAAAGGATGACCTCTGTGTATGACCTTGATCTGAATAAGAACGACCTTTCTGAAGTCTGCTTAACATGCCTTCTATTAAATCTACTCATCATCCAAACAAATCAATTTCATACATTTTGTCTCATATCTCAGAATAGGGTTGACCTAGGCAAAAAATAAGGAAATATTCGCATCCCCCTTGTACGGCACCCCCGCGGGTTCAAAAAGCTCGGCTTATGGATGACCTTTAGATGACCTCTGGGTGACCTTTGATTGACTTTAATCTGTGCTTTCATACTTGTTCAAGTTAATGTAAGACTTTTTTATCGTGGTAAAATCATCAAATGAGCTTCCACTCATGGTAGGGCGGGAGGGGACTTTCAAACTTGTTCTGACTAAATTCCACGGTGTCCTTCAATAGCCCTTTACGTTCCAAGGTCACGGAAATGCGACAAGTTCCGCGACCCCGGCGACCATTATCCGTAAAGCCTCGGAGTAAAGCCCAATAATTCAGTTACCTATGTGATTTCACACAAAGAAGGATGGACAAAACGTCCCACCCCTTGTTCACTTCCATCTATATATCAAATGAAAGCACTTGGAAAGTGTATCATTTCATTGTATGACAGCAAACCTGTAAACCATGGGAAAAAAAAGTTATTGAGACTTTTATGTCAAAATACCAACGATACATAATGTTAGGCAGAAGTCATGTATGTCTTAAATTATATTAATCCATACTCATCAATACTGTGTGATAATGCATCGTTGACATTACTGCATTTAAAAAAAAATGTCATAGAATATGCAAAAAAAAAAATTGATAGTTTCTTTAACCGATTCTCGGACTACCTTCAGCTCGTCCACGGTTCTGTGCCTTAACGATTGGGTTTTTTCGACTATGAAAGTAGAAGACAGGCGTCAACTATGTGTTACGTGTTCGCGATCTTTACTTCGAGTCAGAATTCGTCATAGTATGTTATTACGAGGATGTGTATATGGAAGATCGGCCGGGATTCACAGAGTTTATAATGGAACACATTGATTTTGAAAATGTCAGTTTTAATATTTAATTATAGCGTTTTTGAAAAAGAATAAGGTGCTATCTCCACAATCGATAGAATCGTGGCGATATTATAGTCGTGCCACATATTTTCATATACTCTATAGTCTATACGAACGTGTCTCCACACGGCGATGTTCATAGATCTTCACATGGAAATGATGGGTACAAGCGTTGGCGTTGGTACGCATCATTACCATGACAAAAAGCTATTCAGACACTGTTAGCACTTCGGACACTAATGAAGGAAACCAATCAATGACTTCAACGACCATCCATAGTACACTGGTGTTTTTTTTTACTCCTTTGCTTCCTCGTTAGTCAGTTGAGTAACGTTTTGGTTGTGGCGGCATGTGACGGTCTTATAGCCATGTTCTTCTAAGTAGAGCCTGTGGTACCCCTACCACAGCTTTGAGCCTCTAAAGCCCCAATCTAGTTTAAATTCATTATTTTCATACAATTATTACTACTAAGTACTATGATTTTCTTTTAAAGAGTCAGAAGTGGGTGCCGCTAAGTCAACAATGTTACTCTTTCTCATGATCTATACACATATTATCATGAGAAAAAGCTAAGAGCAATGTTTTCTTCTGAAAATCGAAATTCATCTTTTGACATAAAAGTCTCAATAACTTTTTTCTCCTATAGTTTGCAGGTTTGCTGTCATACATTGTAATGATACACTTTTCACGTACTTTCATTTGATATATGGATGGGAGTGTTACAAGAAAAGGGACGGGGTCCATACATTTCCGCCCATTCTTCTTTGCATGTGGGTCCAGTTGACTAATAATAAAATACAGAAAATTATTTTTGTGTGGTCTAGTGGACACGCTCTGGTCTATTAGCGAGCGGGCCTAGCTAACCGAAGACTCGGTGATTTTCTTCAACTTTAAATTAAAGTCCGGACTTGTATTTGTATCCCACGCTTGCCGAGGTTGGTCTGTGGATGGGTGACCATGTGTCATAGCGAGTTTCCTCCGTGCCTCGGAAAGCACGTAAAGCTGTTGGTCCCAACTGTCATCTTTGACAGTCGTTACTGTTTGTCAGAAGCTCTAAAGTCTGACAACCAGTCTTACCATGGGGTATTGTATTACCCAGTTACTGGGTTGTGGAGGTCCGACAGGCAGTTACTCCATGTAAAATACTGACATCCAGCTGAATCTGGTTTGACTGGAAGCCGACCCCAATATAGTTGGAAAAAGGCTAGGCAGATGATGATGACTTGTATTTGTATTCCATATTGTTAATTTCGTAAAGTGCTTCATACTCAGTAAGTCTGTAGTCCATTACAACGTTATTTACGTAATAAAAGCTGTGATCAAATCTATAAAGTTCTATTCAAATAATCACTTATTAATAACTAGCTGTTGCCAGCGGCTTCACCCGCCACAACTCGAAAATTATCCCACGGGAACATAAAATCGGGATATAAACTATCCTGTGTGTTAATCCAGGTTATAAACTATCTGTGTACCAAATTTTAACCAAATCCGTTCAGTGGTTTTTGCGTGAAAGAGTAACAAACATACACACACACATACACATACATCCTGACAAAATTTCGCATTTATAATTATTATATTAGTAGGATTCGTCAAGTAATTTAGTAGAAAACTACGAATTTGTATTATTATTATCCTATTTAAAGCGTACAAATAATAAAATCACCAGATTTAAATGTTACTTGATGAACTTGCCCTATCACAACAACAATGATCTCACGTTTGGTTGAGTAGGTATACATCCTAAGGATGTGTGCAGACGTACGTGTTTTCAAAGTGCGCGTTTTACGCGTTTTTTTCGGAACTAGATGAGGCTGAGGATGGGCCGAGGAGATTTTTTTACCGGCGTATAAAAAAAAACAAGCAAACAAGTTCTTAAATTCATTCAAATCTGTTTTATTTATGTTCGTCCGGGGAACATACATAAGATAAGATTTGAACGAATGAAGAAACTCGTGGAAATAATGTTTCCTCTATTTGGAAAATTGGATTTGGAGAATTCTTATTTTGCTTGAAAGGGTATACTTCCCAAGTGCTCAACATCACATCAATATCCATATCCCCTCACCAGATCAGAATCAGCGATGACGGGATCCTGAAGAAATCGATGGAACTCTTTAATAAACGGGGTTAAGGGACATATCGCCCACTTAAAAACTGTTTTGTGGGCCTGATGTCCATATTTTTAACCGACTTCAAAAAAGGAGGAGGTTGTTTTTTTTATGTACGTACATCGGTTACTCCCAGGTTTCTATTCCGATTAGTGTGATTTTTTTTCGATGTAGGTTACTTGGAGTTTGGTCCCATAAAAATTTCATCCAATTTGGTTCAGTACTTACTTTTTATTTTGTGAGCATTTTTATTAATTGCTCCTACTTGGATGATCTTTCACATGCCATCTAAATACGCCCTTGCGGACTGATAGTAGGGAATTTCTAAAATCTGTGAGCGCTGCGTCGTAATGCGCACGTGGTAGTTGCAGAGCTATTCTCTAATGACAGCCTTAATTCTATGCCGCGCTGACCCAGCGTCGCAACAAGGCGACGGTGTGAGAAGTCGTCTGCTACGTAAAAATGTATATTAGTCTAGTCGTCATAACGCACCAACGACGAGTAACGCACCCTAATAATTTAGCAGGAAAGCTGAATTAAAATAAAATAAAATGTATATTTTTATTTTATGTTTTGATTTTTTGATCAGTTCCTTGAAATTATTTGACAAAAGAATCTTGCATCGGACGACCGGCTTACTAATAACAAGATATGGAATTTAAAATGTGGATTTTTAGTGTTACTATAGTTTTTCGTGCATTGTGCATCGTATCGAGTTCAAGAGTCATTCCAGCAGCGGTGTTAGCGGCACTTTCGGGAGGAGGCAGTTGGCTGGATCATGAAGACTACAATCATAGACATAAAAATAACATGTTGAGCAACGACATTGAGGTATTTCAGATTTACGAAACTTTAAAATGGCAGGGTAAGTACCGAATATTTGAATTTTATAAAGGATGAGGCGAGCTCGTGGCTAAATAATTACAGCCGCTCAGGCCGATCTGCCGGGTTAAACCGCGCTTGCCGAGGTTGTTCTGTGGATCTGTCATAGCGAGTTTCCTCCGTGCCTCGGAAAGCACGTAAAGCCGTTGGTCCCGGCTGCCATTTGTACATCTTTGACAGTCGTCACTGTAAGTCAGAAGCTCTAAAGTCTGACAATCAGTCTTACCATGGAGTATCGTATTACCCAGTTGCTGGGTTGTGGAGGTCGCTCCATGTAAAATACTGATATTCAGCTGAACCTGGTTCGACTAGAAGCCGACCCCAATATATTTAATTGGGGATTGGCCAGCTAATACTGGTTTTGCATAGCTTTATGTGTAGCCGTGTGTACATACATGAAAAAATTAAAGCATTTGATTTAAGCTCTTCCCGTCACTTCCCACCCAGTGAGCCTGAATGGGACAGTCATGGCATAGTCGGATATTGCAGATGACACGCACAACACCAGCAAACCATCGATAAGAAAATGTTGTCCCAACGGAGAGGGATTCGACATATTGAAGGACGAATGTCGCGCTGTTCCTTATCAATTCAACTACTCAAAGGAATTCAATGTCCTGGTCTCAGAGAAAGTCGATTGTTCATCATCATTACACGAGGTTAAGAAGCTAGTGACGAACATAGGGCAAACTTTTAGTCTGCAATCGGTAAGTACCAAAAACATAATATAACTAGCTATTGCCAGCGTCTTCACCCGCTACAACTCCATAATTATCCCACGGGAACATAAAATCGGGATAAAAACTATCCTATGTGTTAATCCAGGTTATAAACTATCTGTGTACCAAATTTCAGCCAAATCCGTTCAGTAGTTTTTGCGTGAAAGAGTAACAAACATCCATCCACACATACAAACTAGTAGGTAGGTAGGTAGGTAGTAGTAGGATACTACCTTGATGGCTGGTCCAAAGTGGCACTGGAAAAGAGCACTTGGAAGGACATGGGGGAGGCCTTTGTCCAGCAGTGGGACATAAAGGGCTAAAAAAATATACATATACTACGGTACACTGTAACATTCCGGCCGTTGTCGTTGGAATTTCAAAAAATCTTTAGAACTAGCGCACACGATATGCAACATAAAAAGGTACATGGGCGGACTTAATGCCTGAGGCATTCTTTACTAGTCAACCCAGGGTACAGGCTAAGTCTTTTAGCTTTTTTTTTATTTTTTACTTATTATTTTATTTTTTAATCATATTAATTTTGTCTAGATTTTCAAGGTATTTTGAACAGGAATTTTTATTTTTACGTTAGTAAAAGTTATGTGTGGTCAAACATAAAAAAAAATATACATGTCGAATTGAGAACCTCCTCCTTTTTTTTTCGTCGGTTAAAAATAACCTCAGTTCTAAATACATAGGTAAATATTATAGATAAATTACAACCAGACACAGATCAAATGACCATGCTCATTACACAAACATTTGTCCTGGGTGGGAATCGAACCCAGGGTCACTAACCACTAGACCAACCAGGCCTGTCTATGTCCATATTGATTTCGTTTTTTTTACATACTTTTATCCCATTTAAGCTTATTTATAGCTCTTCTTTTCCAGAACGGTGCGTTACGCGTGGTGGGATTGATAACTCCTGATCTGGTCTACGATATAAGCAAATATTGCTTTGATTTGTTCACAAACAGTGAAAACAAAACAACCCGGTATGATGCCTACATTTGCCACATTCAATATGATTATGAAAGACATTTTATTCTCACTGGCGCATGTAAGTATTTAAAAGTATAATTATTTATTAATTCATTGATATTTTAATAACATTATTCCACAACTATCAACGTCATCTAGTCCCAAGCTAAGTAGAGCTTGTGTTATGGGTACTAGACAACTGATAAACATGCTTATATATTTCTAAATACAAAATTAAAGATAAATTCCACCCAGACACAGACAAAATGATCGTGCTCATCACACAAACATTTGTCCTGGATGGGAATTGTACCCACGACCCCCGGCATAGCAGTCAGGATCACTAACCACAAGACCAACAGGCCAGTCTGTCAGTCAGGGCAGATTTAATGTAGGTTCATATTTATATTTCAGGTATGTTAACTACTTCTGTGCTGGTTCTCTTGAGACTCTTCGTTTACGCGTGGCTGCCGGAGCTTCGAAATCTTCATGGAATGATCCTGATAGCATACCTAATCAGCTTCTTAGTAGGCTTTTTGTTATTAGGAAGCAAGATGCTCCTTATGTATGGGCAGAAAATCAATCAGGAGATGTGTGTTACCATTAGTAAGTAAAAAAATAAAATCCATCCATCTTCCTGCCATTATCCCATTTTACTTGGGGTCGGCGCAACACGTTTCTTTCTTCCATTCTCCCCTATCACAAGTCACAGTATCATTTACTGCTTTTTCTTTCATATCCTTACTTATACAATCCATCCATCTTTCCTTTGGCCTTCCTCTTCAAATAATAAAATAATAAATAAAAATAAGAAGCGATCATAACATGTCATTATTAATACGAACAGTATTTGAACCTATACTTGTGATTCAGCACACCAAACGCTTTTAACAACCAAGCCATCGCAGTCATACACACAGGGTCGAATTACTATACTGGGGCCTTAGTCAAACAGCAGACGACAATCGGCATCGCTCATCAGTAACCAATACATTTTCAACTTTATTCCCCAGCGCGTAAAGTTGAAATCTGTTGAAGTTTACACAGCGTTTTCGTTTGTTCCGTTCGGCAGTATCGCTCAGCAGTCTTTAATAAATTTTCAACTTTGTGCGCTAGGATATAAAGTTGAAAATGCAATAAAGACTGCTGAGCGATAACGATTGTCGTCTACTGTTTGTCTATAGAGCCTGTTACTACTATACTCGGATCATCGTCACCATAAGAAGTGAGAATGGAATTAATAATTCGACCACGTGGCATGACTGCGATAAATAGTCGCGGTTTTTTTTCCAAAAAAAAACTGTGTTTAACTAGTTGATCCACCCCGCTGCCTGTGCCCCGTCAGCGGGCTTAATGGGAAAAATAGTTTAATCGACTCCGTTATACTGTTGGCGTAGGCAGGTAAAGGGGTGAATGGTACTTGATAACAAGTACGTAGTTCCATCCACCCCGCTGCAGTAGAAATTATTTTAATTTGAAATTGTTTTTTTTTACAGCTTTCGTTGTTTACTTCTCTATTCTATCAGCATTCTTTTGGAGGAACGTCATGTGTTACGACATGTGGAGGACTTTCAGGTAGCTACACATTTTTATATGATTCTAACATAATTTTCTACAATGCAGGCCTAAAGGCCTAAACACGTACTAATATCTAGTTACCATTAGGTCTCATCCAACGTCTCCCAACAAGCCCAATTGAAAACTAGCGTCAGGCATCTATTGGGCCGAATTTTTTTCTGAACAGGCGGCCTACCATGTACTTGTCTTTAGGCTGTGGAAAAGAGATGGCGCGAGACGACTTGTATAGCTCTATCTCTATCCCACAGCCTTAACTAGATCGCGTTAAGAGCTCGTGGTAAGGGTTCTGGCGTACCTGGTTCGCTGCGGGAAAGGTAAGAGGGGCAAGAGTCCCGACGGACACTAGGACAGGCGTCTTCCGCGCCGGCTGATCGTGAAATAGAGGCTATCCTCTCCTTCACGCATTCCCAAAAGGTGGTGACTGCTTTCCATTCTCGCTCCTCAATATTTCTAGCCTCACCCAATGACGAGTGCGAGAGGTCAACTACTTCGACTTCGGTCTTAAAATATGTGAAATAAACGTGTTTTCTACGCTTCTTCCCAACTGCTCAACTACAAACTGCTTTACTCATATTTGACAAGGGGCCTGGCAGTCTATTTAAGTCTAATAATTGATAACTAGACCAATTTTTTCCAAGGACCTAACTACTTCATGTAGTGTTCTACATGAAGTAGTTAGGTCCTTGGAAAAAATTCAAATTGAAACAAGAATTATTAAACACTAGCGGCCCGTCCCGGCTTCGCACGGGTGGAGGACCCGTTCTAAAACCCGGTCCCGATGGTAACAAACACAACAAAAAAATAATTATCCGAATCGGTCAAGTCGTTTTCATGTTATGTCGTGACAACGGAAAACGGGTTTCATTTTTATATATATAGATAATTATCTCATAAAAAAGAAAATGTCTAAATTCTTAAACTATCAAATGGTTAGCAATGATGATTGATTGAGCATTGGGGATCCCAACTAAAAAAGAAAAAATGAAAAAGCGATTTTCTTTCATATTTTCAGTGGAAAACGTGCAATGTCAGGACAAAGTTCTGCCTCTCGGACTCTCCTGTATTGTACATACGCATTAGGAGGACCAACTGGGTTTACCGTGCTACTCGCTGTACTTGAATTTTCTGGCTTCTCCGGAGAGCATAGCCTGATGCCGAAAGTACGGGAATATGGCTGCTACAGTTTGTATGGTTTGTATTTTAATTTCAAATAAAGTTAAACCCTACAATATACGTAGATACAGGGTTCGATTCTGCGGGGCCAAAGCCAACCGGGGTCGCGGGAATGTCCCTCCAAGTAACCCTGGAATGTGAAAGGCTGTCAGTACAAGTCTGACAATCTGTCCCGTCCCGCCTTAGGTGAGAGAACATTTTTTGATTATTTTAACACGATATAAAAAATCCCTCCAGGTCAGAGATCATTGGTGTGATGTTATGTTTTATGATTAATGCGAAAATAATCTTATGGTATTAATAATTTTATTAATTACAGGGTACAGTAAGCTGCTATACTTTTATGGGCCGATAACAACACTGTTCATAATAAATACGATTTTGTTCACACTGACAGCCCTGAAAATAGCTGCGATTAAAAAAGAGACCAGTATGGTATTCGAATCTGGGCAAAGTAAAATTCACGATCAAAATGAGGCACAAAGGTATAATAAAAACAGTTCTTTTTTTAAATTGCCCCCCCCCCTCTTTCTCTTGTAGTTGCTTTGCTTATAGTTAAATGCAACTTACCGAATTCCGGCCAGATATGGCGGCGACGCGACGTGTTTTTCGTTGATACTCAAAGAGGGGGCAGAGGAAACCTCTCGCCTGCCGGGGGGCGGCGACTGCGCAAGTAAACCGAACTGCCCGGCAGAAGGCAGAAAAGGACACCTTACACACACATACCCCTCCGCCTTCCCCGAGCGATCTTATTGATACTGACTATGTAATGAAAATCCTCATGGACCCCATTAACCCCATGAGAATTTTCACAAGCTATAAAAAATACTTTGTGAGAAACGACGGAGTCCTCTACCCAAATAAATCCGGACGTTTTGTTTCAGATTCATGCTTTACGCTAAGCTGTTTGCTGCTATGATGTTCTTGGAAATAAACTGGATCATAGAAATCTTCACAATATTTTATCCATACGACATAATCGTGTTAGATATCACAGAATTGTATAATGTAGTCATGTTTCTAGGCTTCTTCATCAACGTTTTTTGTGAAAAGAAAACATGGAGCATAATACGAAAGAGGTTTGTCCATCTTTTAAGCCCGGTTTCCACTGCGAGCGGAACGGACCCATCAATGACTTCGTTAAACTCGCACGCGCAAACTGCATACTAGCATTTCCACCAACAAATAGTTTTTGCGTTTCCAGAGCGAGCTCATTTTTACTCTTGTCACCCGCTGAGTCATTAATGGGTCCGTTCCGCTCGCAGTGGAAACCGGGCTTTATGTCCAATGAACCGAACCTTGAGAAGGTCTATTAAACAAGCTTTTAGCACTAAAAATAACTTCACGTTGAATAAAACTAAGTAAAATTATTATCCTTTTTCATAGATACCAAAAAACGAGAAGCCTTCCTAAGCCTGTGCCAACAACTTTTATTTTAACCAGCAGCAGTCTGGAGACACAGAGCCGGGACATTATAACAAGCGACATTAACCAAGAAGAGGCGAGTCCTTTGAACAGCCAAGATGGCACTGAACCAACCGATCACAGACGAGAAGACGTAAGCCCTGTCTATAGCCAGGATAACACTCCATTAACTGACACTAGCGGAGGAGAGACAAACCCTGCCTACAGCCCAGAAGAGACGAATTCTTCGAACAGCCAAGATGGCACTGAATCAACCGATCACAGACAAGAAGATGTGAGCCCTGCCTATAGCCAGGATAACACTCCATTAACTGACACTAGCGGAGGAGAGACAAACCCTGCCTACAGCCCAGAAGAGACGAATTCTTCGAACAGCCAAGATGGCTCTGAAACAATCTACCACAGACGAGAAGACATGTGCCCTGTCTATAGCCAGGATGTCACTCCATTAAATGATAAAAACCAAGGAGAGATAAACCCTGCTTTCATAACAGAAGAGACGAATCATCTGAATAACCAAGATGGCTCTGAAACAAGCTACCACAGACGAGAAGACATGTGCCCTGTCTATAACCAGGATGTCACTCCATTAACTGACAATAGCCGAGAAGGCACGAATCCCGTCTACAACAAAGAAGTCGTGATGTCCCAGTACTTAACACCATACGTCTTATGCACGAGGCTGTGAGCTCTAACTCGAGCAAGTATCAATAAGTTTTGCTCAAGTGAGTGTGAAATATCGTGAGGAAATCTGAACCTTATGATAATTATGTTAATTTCAGAAGCCTGCCATGTGCTTCCAAAGGCGACAACTATGATACTCGAGGACATCCTCAATAAAAAAAAAAACTCAGAAGAGATTAAGCCTGTCAACAGTCAGGATGACACTAAATCAACCGACATCAACCGAGAAGAGAGGATCCCTGCCGAGAGATATAAAAATATTGAGTTTTATAACTCACCTTTATTTTGTTGCATATAAATGCTACTTTTGCTAAACAATGTTAATCAGAACTTTTTAAGAATGATTCAGAATTGTATCTATTTTTGTGAGTAGCGAGATAGAACGTAGTATCGTCAAATAACGACAAGTCAAAAAAAAAACGTCTCGTCAATGACAGTGCGTAAAGCCAAAGACCCGATTCCCACTTACCCACAGCCGGATATTATCCGTGTGTTAGGTATCCACCTAAGTTAATTTTAAGTTACTGACTTTTTTATTTATTTCAATGACATTGTTGCCACCTTTTATAAAAGAATAATAATATATATTTATAATATTTTATAAATATTTTACCGTTATTTTTAGTTTTTAAATGTAGAATATTGGTAATTAGTTAATTGTTTGTTTTTTTTTTCATTATTTTATAAATAAACTGTACCTACCTTTTTTGTCGTTATTTTTTAAGTCTGTTAAGTTATTTTCAACCCAAGTTATTTTCAATTAACTTGGGTTAGAATATAATTTTGTCATCATAGAACCGCCATCCATAATACCTAATAATATCGCACATGTACACAATGAGCTAAAAATAAAAACGACTGAGCCAAACTAAATACTTAATAGTTCAATTTCTATAAAGTTTTCAAGTTAGCGACGAAGGTATGCGTGAACAAACATAAAAAACATCCGAATTGATAACCTTCCCAAAGCGACTTCCAAAGGGAAGTCGGTTAAAAATAAAAGACTAAAGTACGATTTTTAATTATTGTAGTCTGTAAAATGACAAGTGCAAGTGTCACTGATACTATGAAATTTAGTACATTTCTATAGAGAACAAATGTCATTTTACTGACTACAATTAATAATCGTACTTTAGGGTGGTTTCAAATCTGACGGTACATCCGTCGCCGATCATCGGTCGCGGAACTCCAGAACATCCGTTAGTGCGTCAAAGAACATTCGATAATCCGCTCGACGGATGTTCCGTCAAATATGAACGTACATACCCTAATGATATGTGGAATCTTAATTGATACTAAATTATTTTTAATCCATTCTCAAAGAGATGTTATTCTGACCTTTTATTATTATCATTGACGTTACATTGTGTTATCAATTTATCATTGACAAAAGACGACCCGGTGAACGTTAAATTCGTGCCAAAAACATTCGAATTTTTTAAACATTGTATATATTTTTTTAATTCGAATATTTTTTTGAAATAATTTTGAATTTTCTTGGTAGGATAGTGATAAAATTAGTAGCACTTTTATTTCTCTTCAGGACCATTTTCTTGCTTCAAGAATCTGTTCGCAAACTGACGAGCTCCCATTAGGACCAAACGCCTCGGTATATAACGGGACCGTATATAAAATTAACCGTGGCTCTGGAACACAAAGGGCAACAGAGTAACAAGGTAACAACAATTAAGAGTAGGACAGATAAGACAGACCCCTCCGCTCCATCCAGAGTGCTAACGGGCAGTTTTCCTTAAATAGAGTATTATTATATTTCACAGGTGCCTAGTATATTTGGACGGTGTTATGCAAAGTAGAACTAACACACTACACGTCTCTTTCGAGATATTTAGGTTTTTGTTTTAAACATTGTATAATAATAATATAATTATAATATTCCACAACTATCACACAACGCCATATTCTAGTTCCAAGCTAAGCAGAGCTTGTGTTATGGGTACTAGACAACTGATAAACATACTTATATATTTCTAAATACAAAATTATAGATAAATTCCACCCAGATACAGAACAAATGATCGTGCTCAAACAAACATTATTTTGTCCTGTGTGGGAATTGAAACCCACGACCCCCGGCATAGCAGTCAGGGTCACTTACTACTAGACCAACAGGCCAGTCGAAGTGTATTGGCACCGTGCACGACTTTAGCGCCACCTAGCTTCACGAGTGACGTCAGCAATGACCGTTCTAACTAGAAACAGCTTTTCTTGCAAATCACTTGGTTTTGGATATCATCAGTGGCACTGACAAAAATTAAATAAATGTAGGAAAAATATATTCCATAAGGCAAATATCAAAACAGGATTTAAATGAGGATATTGGCGTTATTTACGTTATTCTCTTCACGGCAGCTATCCATTTCCTGCATTGTTCATCTTTCCAAGAGCCATTTGGGAATAAGTAAAACTTAAATTGACTATTTCTTCTAGGATTCTTGCAGTTTACAACACAATAACTGCTGTGACCTATTTTTTCTTGGGGTAAAATGCGATTACAAAAATTACGTACAGATATGTCTGACACATAGATTCGAAATTGACAGATGACACAGTTGAATAAACTCTCAGACAGAGTGGTCGTATTCTGACTGCTCCCCATCACCTGCCGTTGAAGAAACTACGATATCTAGTCAGAGATATTCATTGAAATCAAATGATATCAAGTGCAATTTTGTTCAAAATTAAATGTTTGTAATGATTAACGTATTTAATTGGATAACAATTAATAGTATATTCATGAAAATACCGTCGCAAGTAATGTATTATTTTAAAACTAATGTGAAATCACAATCACAATGAAATCTAATGGAAATCCATAAAAAAGCTTATGGTGAGTTAACCTTAAAAGATAGATATGTCCTGTCGCGGACTTTATTTTAGAACCTTCATGAGGAACAATTCCGTCATACATAATGTTTGCGTGAAATAAACCGTTTACGCAGTGCACGCAACGGAAGCTGTTAATAAGAATTTCCCGATTATACAACATTTTTCATTGCTGCTCTGCTCCTATTGGTCATAGCATGATGCTTTATAGCCTATAGATTTCCTCAATAAATGGACTATCCAGCACAAAAAGAATAATAATAATAATAATATTCCACAACTAGCACACAACGCCATCTAGTCCCAAGCTAAGCAGAGCTTGTGTTATGGGTAC
This sequence comes from Agrotis ipsilon, assembly GCA_028554685.1. NCBI lineage: Eukaryota > Metazoa > Arthropoda > Insecta > Lepidoptera > Noctuidae > Agrotis > Agrotis ipsilon. The sequence continues at coordinate 13,200,200 of CM052969.1, read as the reverse complement.
CAGACAACTGATAAACATACTTATATATTTCTAAATACATACATATTCTAGATAAATTACACCCAGACACAGAACAAATGATCGTGCTCATCACACAAACATTTGTCCTGGGTGGGAATCGAACCCACAACCTCCGGCATAGCAGTCAGGGTCACTAACCACTAGACCAACAGGCCAGGCCAGAATGATTCATTTCGAACCAAAAGTTCCTGAAATTAGCGCGTTTTTAACAGTTGGCAAAGCTGAATGTCCTCTTAGACAAGCGTACATTAGTTCTACTATTCGCCACCATGAGTGCTGCAATCGAATGGTACTACCCCCACCTAGAATTCGCACCCAGCGAATAGAAAAAAATAGGTAAGTTATAAGATAATGAAGAGGTTGATGTACATTTGCCATTTTTTTTAAACTTCTTACCTACTTTGAAAGTTAATTGGCCTCATAATTCCACAAAGATTGCGGTTCAAAAAAGAAACTTATCAAATTGTTATTTGTATGATTTTTGTGTTCGTGATAAATGAATTTTATTTTAGTTTTAATTTTTTAAAGCTTCTGTGGTCTTATCTCGATTTTCGCATGTGTGTCCGACGCACATGGTTTGGTTCCTGTTTGCATAACTACGTCCATTTCATACATCACATTACTTGTGCGGGATTAAAGCTTCCTATTATTGTTATAATTCATTTATATTTCTTGGCAAGCGCTCGTATATAATATTCATACGAAATGATTATAGTTTTCAATTTGTTATTAATTTTTACGACAACAGCTATCAATCTTGTAGTCGCAGAACATGATTCAAGAATAGACAGTGATGTTCAAAAATTTTTGTTTAAATGTTGCCCGGAAGGAAAATATGTCGGGAGGAGGAAATCTTGTGTCAATTACAGCAAACCACTTTCTTTTTCTACGGTAAAAGTGTACGATGAGAAAATAAAAGACACGGGGAAGTCAATTGAAGATGTATTTAGATTTAATGCGAGCAAATTTAATGATACAGAATTTATCACGGAAGCTTTGGATGTCTCGCTGATGGATTTCAACACATTTGTCACTGAGGTGAGTGCTTTGTATTACTTTGCTGCGCAAACATTCATATGAGGATAAAAGGTATTTAAAAATGGAGGAAAATGATTTTTTTCTGTATCGTGGGTGCCTTATCAATGGCTTGGATTTTTTTTTAAGTGATTTAAAAACAATACTTATTTAAACATGTTTATTTAAAAATGTATGTGTAGGTAATAGGTATGTCTAATCTTTACTATTAATCTACGGGAGATCATATTATCATAGCAAATGGGTCTTGGATTCGAGTTTGTAATCGGAGGCAAAGCGTTATTAGTTTCATAAAATTTAATTAATTACATAAAATTGGAGGCATATCCATAAACCTCTAAAAATTCTTCGAAATGATTATTGATTATTATTAACTAATGAATAAAATTATTATTTTATTTCACGTTTTCCTTCATGAATCGAACACTGAAAGAAAACATTTTAACTTGAAACTGGACATTTTTTTTCGATTGAGGAGGAAAGTTGTCAAATGAGTCCTGCCTAAAAGGACTGCCTGACTCGTACTAAGTAAACCGACCCTCTTGCTTAAAATGCATCAGTTCGGCATCATCAGCATCAGTCGGAATTGGAGGCTGGTGACGACAAAGCCCTTATCGCTGAAATATTTCTTTGCCTATACAGAAAAACCTGTAAGAATTTTTTGGTTTGAAAGCAACATACATAAAATGAAATTCGTCTAGAACCTTTTGAGTCTCGTACAAGGTCGTTTTTAATGCTTTCTTTAAAATATTTTAAACAACTTTTTTACATTAACTTTTATTTTTACATCATTCGCAATCTTACTTTTTTCTATATTCTATGCGAACGAATAAAATCAAATTCTAAGTATCCCAATCTGCAAACTTGTTTCTTTCTTACAACTCAATGTCCGTGCAAACTGAATTTGTCATGGCGGAATTGCGAGGAACGTTGTGCACGAAAAGTCAAGATCGGTAAGATCGAGTCAGACCTCTGTCTGCCAGCAGTAGTTGGAGTTAAGCAGGTGGAGTCTGAAAACCTGGGGAAGGACACCTCCTTTTTTGAAACAGTGATAGTCCAAAAGGAGGCTGCCAAACAGGGTCAAGAATGTGGCGGTTCCGCTTGGAGAAAGAGTAGCAATGCTGCAATGATGCCTATCGTCTTCATCACTTAAAGCAGATGAGACATTAGGTTCGTAAGCGTTCAGAGTGGAAACTCTGTTCACTCTATTGATATTTGAAATTTGAAAAGGCGGTAACACTGTGGTAAACTTCTATCGTACAGTTTGTCTTGGTCTCGCTTTGTACGATTTTTACACACAATAAACGGTCACCTATTACTGGTTTTGTATAGCTTGATGTGTAGCTGTGTGTACACACGTGAACAGCAAGACTCAAGGAAAACAGAAAAAAAACTCTTTACAGAATCCCAGAGACTTTGCACTAGGGAGCTCAAGAAAGGGGGGGGGATCAGTGTTCCATCTTATTTGAGTGCTGTGCTCCAACTGATGACATTATTGTACAGTGAAACAAAAAGTTGCTTGCCAAAACGACTGAACCTTTCAACTTTCAATACATAATAATCAGCGACAATGTGCACCTTGACAAAGAACCGTTAGGTTGATGTAGGATTTGACAGACCAGTAGTGGTTGACAGACTGGTGGCCAAAGACGCATTGGATGCCCTTAAAAGTAAAACAGGCGTTGCTATTGAGAGTGACTAAGAAGATGCTGACGTCAGAGGCAGAGTCACATTAACTGTGACGGAATAAAACCGCACTTATATGTGCATTAATCACAGAGAATTTATATTTCTTAACAACCGCTCGTGTTTATATTCATAAAAAATGATTTTAGTACTAACCATATTATTAGTTTTAAGGACAAGCATTAATGCCCAAATCAGTGAACCTAGTTCTAAAATTCACAGCGGCTTTCAAAAATATTTATTTAAATGTTGCCCGGAAGGAAAAATTGCTGGAGGAAGAAGAGCTTGTGTCAATTATAACAACACGCTTTCTTTTTCAACGTTAAAAGTGTACGACGAGGAAATAAACGACACGGGAAAGTCAATTGAAGATGTGTTTAAATTAAAGGCAAGCAAATTTAGAGATGCAGACTTTCGAAGTCAGGCTTTGGATCTTTCGCAGACGGATTTCAACACATATGTTACTGAGGTTAGTGTCTTGTATTACTTGGTAGAAAGCGCGATTGTAACGGTTGAAAGGTGTAAAAAAGCGGCAAAGTTTGAGACGGACTCGCGTTCAAAGCGTTCTTACTACAAAATAAAAAAAGTTCATGTTCAATGCAGAAAAATTGGCAGATTGGGGTACTTTGTCGTGCTGACATCTGTACATGCATAGTGGAAACTAACACCTTACCAAGCTTTCATTTTTAATTTGTCTGTGAACTAAGCAGTTTTTTGTCTCTGGTTTCCCCTATAAATCTCCCCTCTTTACTCTGTACATACTCTGACCAATCCGGTCAAGTCATACCTCTTATTGAATCCGGGCCAAATGTTAGAAAAAATTATAATTGATCATTTGCTCAATAATTTGAATACCATCAGATTCCGATCAACATTACGGTACCATCAACAGGGGCCTTAGTCAAACAGCACACGACAGTAAACGACAATCGTTATCGTTCATCAGTCACCAATACATTTTCAACTTTATACCCCAGCGCGTAAAGTTGAAAATCTATTGAAGTTCACAGATCGTTTTCGCTTGTTTCGTTCGTTATCGATTAGCAGTTTTTTTTTAGCGCTGGGGTATAAAGTTGAAAATGTATTGGTGACTGATGAACGATAACGATTGTCGTTTACTTTCGTATGCTGTTTGACTAAGGCCCCAGAAGTCATACAAATAGGTGCTCACATTACTTTTTTTGTCTTTTCTTCCGTCACCTTAAAAGCACGTAAATAAGTGCTTGACTAGAAGCCCAAGTTACAAAAGGTATATGTTTGAACCTTCTAAAGCATTTGATTGTGTAAACCATCATAAATTAATTTCGAAACTTGAGCATTATGAAAAAAGTAAACATGCGCTCAGTTTGGTAAAATCTTATTTGTGTGATAGGCAGCAGCAGGTTCAAATAAACTGCGTAAATATACAGAGCTTAACAATCAAGATAGGGGTTCCACAAAGCTATATATTGGGTCCTTTCCTGTTTCCGATTAAGTAACAATTATTGATTTATCAAATGACACATAATAAATACGAGTACAATACGGGGCCCAAATCTAAACGGTGACGTTTAATACTTTACGTCAGATCTATTACTGGATTACAGCAACAGCTTAGTGTTCAATGCAAGTGCGTGTACCACGAGGACCACGGCAAAGAAAAGTTTCATTTTTAGTTTTACAGACGATATAATACTCTTTTAACAATTTTGGTATAAAATAGTACACCAAAATTGTACAAAAAACGGTTTTACAATATTGCTAACCCTATGTTTAAAGTGGCGGTCTTATCGCTAACAGCGATATCTTTCAGACAACCTTTACATGAACTGTTTGTATCTCAAATAAAAACATGGAGTCACTCAAAATATGTACCTAAGTACACACGGCTACACATCAAGCTATACAAAACTAGTATGTCTTGGTCTCGCTTTGTACGTTTTTTATACACAATAAACAGTGACCTAATATTGGTTTTGTACGATTTTCACACACAATAAACGATCAGCTATTACTGGTTTTGAATAGCTTGATGTGTAGCCGTGTTTACTACACAAAATACAACGTGAATTTCGTACCCGAGTTGGTTTGGTTAATTATAAAAATCCCACTGAACATAACAGGAAGTAGATTAAGTGATATGAAACCAAAGTCCGTTTGCGGAAGTTACTATCAATCAAAATGATTATTTATAACAAGTTATAATTTTGGTTTACCGCATAATATTTATTAAAGTTATCTAGACCACTCTAGACTAAATTAAATGTATAATAATTATAAAGAGGAAATATTTGTATTTTTGTAATGAATTAACTCAACAACTATTGTGCAGATTTCGAAAAAAAAATCACCATTATAAAGCTACGTTCACCCTGAGTAACAAAGTCTATAATCCCGTGCGATAACCTTGCGGGCCGCGAGTCTTTTTTTTTTTTAATTTTCAATCAAATCGGCTATACGTGGCGCCATCTTAGAAACTTATTGATTTTCTCCTCGTGAGCAATTTTTTTTTTGAGATGACGGGTTTTTTCGAGTACAATGTTAATGCTGCAATGATTTTTTTTTTCTACACTAAAGGGAAACTGCAATAGAGCATACCATAGAGCCGGAATATCGAAGATCCATTAACTAAGCACTATAACCACGTGGTGGCTGGATAAAGACCTTCCTACCCGAACAGAGTGGGAAAGTCTCTCCCAACTGTGGGAAGACGATTGGCTGATTATGCTGCATGTGATTTGTTGAGTGTGGGCAGTTCTAAAAAACTGCAACGGACACCAAGTTTTTTATTCTATTTTTGTTTTTATTTGTCTTGCTCTACTATAGATAAATGTATTAGTATTTAGTATAGATATGTGCCGTTTACCGACATTTCACCTTATATACTTAACGAGACAAACCTATAACCTATAAAAATATATGTTTCCCACTCAACCACTGAGCCAACATTGTCAAATACATAACAATGTTATTTGAGTAGCTTACGGGATATTTTATTCTTCCAGGAATATATTTTATTTATTTTTCCTGTCATAGAATTTACTTGGAATTTTAATAATTCAATATAATATTGCCTGACTAACATTTACCTTAAGTGTTATACATAAACCACCTTTAATAAGAATAAATATATAATATATTCAGCATATTCAGCGACTACAGTATAGTGTAGTCACTCAAATTCATTCGAAGTCATTATACATACACATTCTTTGGTAACCTTACATGAATTAGCACCCCAATTGCGAAACACACTTGCAAAGATGATCTGAAAGATATAAATTTATACAAGTTTCAAATATAAAATATAATGGAAAGTTATTAAATAATAATCGTGTGGATTTTTGCGATATAAAAATAAATATCTTCTCGTAAACGTAGTGAGACTTTTATTGTTGACAGTTCAGTAAAAACAGATTTTACTTCATAGACTACATGACATTCATTTTTGACATATGAGTTCCACAGATTTAAATACTCATTACATTTTACGCGTGAGATTTTTATGTTATCATTTCATGCTTTTATTAAAAGTATGACTCTATATAAAGGAGCCAAGTACAGGGAATGCAACATCCTTAAAAAAATAAAATTGGTCATTGGGGATTTTTTCTGATAATGAACCAATCTAAATACTGAAGCGACACACACAGGATATGGGGAAAAAAGGAACTAATATTTATGGTGACCCAACACGATCTTTACCCTTATAATAGGGCGTAATTTTTTACAAAAGTCAACATGTGTTTGTTTTGTATGTAATACATTAAAATGAATAGGAACTAGGGTAAAGGGAGATTATTTGGTGAGACAGGCAACTCAGTGATAGAGTCTTAAAAATCTCTCAAAACGTTGCCTATGCATGCTGTAATGCGAAATGATGCAACTAGTTAACCACTAAAGTGAACAAGATGCAGTGATACATCATTTCGCATAGATAACGTTTTGAGAGACTTTTAAGACTATCACTGAGTTGCCCGTCTCACCAAATAATCTCCCTTTATCTTTATAAAACATCTTTTCTATAGTTTTCATTTTCTAGCTTTTGCCAGCGACTTCGACTGCTCAGCCCCCCCCCCCCCCCCCCCCCCCTATTGTTAATGTCACTCAGGACCAAAACAGTTTTCAAATGGTGAAAGTTTTTTTTAAATCGGTCCAATAAATATTTGTGTGAGTAAATACAAAAAATAAAAATCATTCCTCTTTATAATATAAGTGTAGATTAAAGATTGCAATGAAAATGAATCTGAAAAGGTAACTGAAGGAACTATTTGATTTTAAGCCAGTAAAGTTGCCACCATGCTGGTTCTTTGGCCTATCAGTATGCTATCCATGGTAATGCTGCAAGCGTTTTGGGCACTGTTCTCTTTGACAGTGATGTGGTAGTATTCTTTGACGCTCTTTTTTATCGTGGTCATCAAATGAGTCCTCCCACCCAGGGCTGGGCGGGAGAGACTGTCAGACTTGCACTGACTAAAATCCACGATGTCCAATAGCCCTTTCCGTTCCAGGGGCACAGTAATTTGATAAGACCCGACCTTCTTTGACGCCCTTTGAATTTTTGTCTGTATTTTTTGTTATTATAATTATTGTTTAGTATTATATATGATTTTTGTTGCAATAAAAATAAATAATAGTATTTGTTACACTAACCTTATAAGACTTGTAAGCATATCAAACCGCAACATGGTGTTGTTTTCCTGATTTAACCTCATGTGCGATGTACTGGGAAACCATATTCTTATATGTAATAATTATTTTAATTAATACATGTTCATTTTTCCTTTATATTACCCTTTTCAGTAATTGACTCCGTAAATGATAAATCGGCAATTATTAAGGTTTTCAGAAATTTTCCTCAATGTAAACCCACGAGCATTCTTTGTGCGACCTAATTTCAGTACTCAGCCTTTTTTTATCCTGGAAAAATCATTGAATAAGCACTCCCATCCAGCAGGGCTATTAGCTAACTTGATAGTCACTGACCAGCGGTTGTCCTTTGAACTTGGTGGATCCACTCCATTATGAGGCTAAGTTGAGGAGTGGAGTCCCTCAAGAGCGTCAGAATAGTCGATTTTAGGAAACATTTACATTTACCAGTTTCATTGCAAAAGTAAAAGCCAATACGAAATTTACCTTTTGACAGCTATTTGATGCTCACAGCACACAGACACCAAGATACGCAATAAGGCAGGGCAAGACGGGATGGACTGTCAGACTTGTACTGACTTAATCTACGGTGATCCTTCAATAACCCTTTACGTTCCAGGGTCACGCTTACAATTAGACAGGCTCATGACCCTGGCGTTGGACCTCTAAGGGGGGCCACGTCAGATTGCTTACGCGTGAAACGCGAGGTGCCGACGTAGTAGGGTCCATGATCGGACGGCAATTCACCCAATACTCGCCGTCTGCATGCCCGCGTAGGAGTCTGTGGCTGCTGAGCTGAGCAACGGAGAAAATGTTAACCAATAAGATTGCAAGCTGAAGAGGAGCAAAAATTTAGTAGGATGCTATTGGTTACCATTTCTCCGCTTCTCCGCTTCGCAGCGTCTTTTTGCTCCTGCGGACATACAGTCTTGAAACGCTCATTTTAAAGGAGACGCCTATTTGCTCAAAGACCTGTTTGATATTTTGAAAAAGTGCTTGAGCCACGCTGGAAACTTGCTAATTACTTCTAACTTTTAATATTATATATTTTTATTATTGAGCATATTCTAAATAGCCTACCTTCAAAACCTAAATAAAATAAATGTTCTTAATGGGGCAAACATAGAAGGTCGAGTACAGTTCATTTTGTATGGATGTCATGTTATGGAATTATATAAACAGAACAATGCTGCACATAGTCGTAGGTTTTCAACACACCATGTCATGAGCAAATGTGTGTCTTCATATCTGAAATTATAAGGAAAACATCGTCATGAAAATACATGTTATTAAAGTATTATGGATCAACACTTTGCTAAAGCTATAAACAATTGTAAATGCGATGTTTTTCCTCTGCTCACTCGAGAAATATTTTAACTAATATAATTTACATTATTTACATGCCTAACTGATAACTTTTATCTGAAGAATAAAAATGGTGGTCTGACAGCACATCTATAGAAAATAATGTCCAAATCACTATTTTTATTCCTCAGTTAATAATTATTTATTTAAACTTTCACGTACAACTGTGGTACATAAGGCTTTTATCTGACTATTTTAAAACCAGCCCTAAAGCGCTTACGACAGGTACCTAAAGCCGTAGCGCGTTGCATTTGTTCAGAAAAATAAAACTTTTAAAAATAATGGAATCGCTCAGCCGTCATTTACGTATTTGGCCATCCATACCCATTTGGAAATGACGTCCTGTAGAAACAGACACAGTACTTAGATACAATTATTATTAGTTTTTCCACTTTTTTTATCGTGGTAAAATCATCAAATGAGTCCTCCCACCCCGGGCAGGACGGGAGGGACTGTCAGACGTGTACTAACTAAAATCCACGGTGTCCTTCAATAGCCCTTTATGTTCCGGGGTCACGGTGATGGAAATAAATCCTGCGGCAGGCTTTGGCCCTCTGTGAGGGGGCCCCGTCATTTTGCTGACAGCTCTTTGAGGCGCGCGTGGAACACGACGCGCCGTCGACCCGGGCATGGTCCATGGTCGGACAGCGAGTTGCCCTTTACTCGGTGTCCGCATGCCCTAGTTTTACCACTGGCTAACTAATTCATATTATTTGGTTTTATTTCAGAGTGGAGTTCTTCAGTTGCAGCTCCCGAATGCGTACCGTCTCTGGACCCCAATAGAACCTTCAAACTACTGCGTGGACTACCGCATCACGCACGACCCTAAAAAGATCACGCCACGCTATTGGGCAGTCTTACCGGCAGAAGAGTTCGTAAGGAGTAACATATACTTTACATGCGGTAAGACGATAATCTCTGCTATTAATGAATCCTAATGTTCTTATTATTATAAATGCAAACGTGTGTATATTTGTTACATATTTATCTAAGCGCACGGCAGTGCGCAGGGCAAGTTCCAGTAAAAGGCCGGGCGCATGCCGTGCACTATTTACACGAACCGTTTCGACTCACTTTTGACACCCCTGTAGCTCAGTGCCTATTGCAAGTACAGAGATAAAATTACCTTATTACGTAATCATGTACTAGTACTTAAGCAGTATGCCAAATTTCATTGATAGAGCTTCAGTAGATCTTGAAATATAACCCTGGGAAAATAGCTAATTTTGGCACTGGCTCACTCACTAAGTGACCGGTAGTCAAAACTTTTTTAGGCGAACTTGCCCCCCTTTTTAACAGGCATGTTTTTGGTGGGATTTATTTTCACGTCAAATGATTTTTTTTTATAGTTTTTTTTTTCAATTTTAATATAGGTTTACATATATTTTGTACCATTAAACCACAATTGGTTTGTATTGGTTGAACTGACTTGATGAATTTTGATTCAAAGAACGGATTTTTTGTGGTCATAAACTCATCAAATGAGTCTTCCCGCCCAAGTCGGGATGGGAGAGTCTTTCAGGCTCTTTCTGACCAAAACACGTTGTCCCTCAATAGCCATTGACGTTCCAGAGTCACAGTTATGTCATAAGACAGTCGGTCAGTCCCGCTACCCACGGAGATAAGATGACCAAGAAGCTGATAATAGACTATTATGTATATAATGTGTAGCGAAACCGCGAAAAGTAACTAGTATATGGATACATTATAGGTATTATCGGTTTCCTGCGGTTTCGAGTCATGTTTACAGCCTACACTTTACAGCGAGATTTACGTCTTTATTTACAAACTAGCTGGAGCCCGCGGCTTTTTTTTTAGGTGGTAAAATCATCAAATGAGTCCTCCCACCCCGAGCAGGGCAGGAGGGACTGTCAGACTTGTACTGACTAAAATCCACGGTGTCCTTCAATAGCCCTTTATGTTCCGGGGTCACGGTGATGGAATAAGTCCCGCGACCCCGGCAGGCTTTGGCCCTCTGAGAGGGGCCCCCGTCATTAGGCGCGCGTGGAACACAACGCGCCGTCAACCCGGGCATGGTCCATGGTCGGACAGCGAGTTGCCCTTTACTCGCCGCCCGCATGCCCAACAGCCTACAGTTTACAGCGAGATTTAGGTCTTTATTTATATATATTGCGACGCATGCGCATAACATTTACAAAACATGTTTAAGAATTACTCCCTGGATGCTTATTTATCTCTTTTGTTGACTTTATGATTTGCGTATCGGGTTCAATCAATTATTCAAAATGGTAGGCATGTTTTAGCAGATAAAAGGTATTACAAACTTGCTGTAGCCCGCGGCTTCGCCATTTTTTTTTTACGTGGTAAAATCATCACATGAGTCCTCCCACCCCGGGCAGGGCGGGAGGGACTGTCAGACTTGTACTGACTAAAATCCACGGTGTCCTTCAATAGCCCTTTATGTTCCGGGGTCACGGTGATGGAAATAAGTCCCGCGACCAATAAGTCCGGCTTCGCCCTTGGGATATAAACGAATTGGGATAAAAGCCTATGTGATAATGCACGTTATAAACTACCTCTGTACACCTATGTAAATGTTATCCATATCCGTTCAGTAGTTTTTGCGTGAAAGAGTAACAAAAACTCATACAAACTTTCGAATTTGTATATTAAGGAAGATTTATAACATGCAGCAGGATTTGACACCTACTTAAAAAAATGGTTTGTTAATATTTTATGGGGTAAACTGCGATGTCCGAGTAACTGAGAAAAAAATTAAACGTAGCAATGATGCGATAGGTAAGTTAGGTATACATAATAAATGTATAAATGTATACCTAATATACCCACTTTCGAAAAATAGCCCCAATGCACTATTATTAAAATAGATCGCCAACATATTTTTAACGGCATCATTGCTAATTATATTCAAAAATCTACCAAACGTAGCAATAATTATATTCCTGCTGGGAACATTAGGTAAAGTTCCTTCTTAGATTTACTTGTCTCGACTAGAAGTGTTTGCTATATTTTTTGTATTTTCGGAATATACCTTCGAAATAGCCCCAATTCACCCTACCAAAAATTAAAAAAGCGTGAAAGGAGGCATAACATTTTACTAAAATAAAAATTGTTGTAAATAACCGTAATACTCAGAATGTATTCCATTTATTGTATTTTAATTCCTCTCCAGAATTGCGCACATTTAAGGGTTAAAACAGTTGAATCATTAGCGCGTTAAAACCGCAGATAAATAAATTGATTCATAGCAAAAACAAACATCATCTCTATAATTATAAATTGGAACAGAGCAAAATTAATTTCCAGGATTTTTATAATAACCTCAATTATTATATTTATTGTTATGCGTGCGTCAAGTAGATTTTTCAGTATGGGTAGGTATTACTTTGCGAAGTTATCCTTACACACAGAATAAACTGAATACTTCAGTGGGTATTATTGCCGATATCGCGTAAGGAAAATGGGACGAATAAAACATGTTACTTCTCGTATAAATGTATACTAATTAAAAAAATAGTTGTGTGTTGAATAGTGGACTATCCAACACACAACTATTTTTTTATTTTTATTGAGAAAAGCTATAGACCGGGTGAATTTTACAACTGTGCGTTCAAAGTTTTCGTCAAAATCGGCCTCGAGACTCCTTTCAACGTTTTTCGATGTTCCTCACAGTTTTAGAGACAGCCACGCCCAGTTGAAAAATTCATCCCTTATAATATTACGCTACCACTAATAGGATCCGAGCAATGGGCAAACAACGGGGATCAGCTAGTATTTTATACTAGCCTAAGGCCCTTCGTACACAACGCGACGCAAGTCTGTTCCTTTAGGACTTTGGTATCCATTGCCGCTTGCCTGCCACCACACGCCTGCGAACCTCTATGGATTTATTGCGATAGTCCCCTGGATATCAAAGCCGTAAGGTATCGGAGACTTGCGTCACGTTGTGTACGAAGGGGCTAAATCCTTCTCTGTGCAATTTTCTAAGGGCGAAGTCCCTATAACTGTCACCGTGTAACAATATTCTTTAATAGGATAGTACAATTTATTCTAGAATATAAAATACAATTTAGATAATATAAAAACACCGTTCAGCACTTCACAGTTCACAATAGTACACAGTTCGTTTGACACATACAGGAGGTTAGGCCTTAGAAGCGACCTCAGCAGGAGAGGTCTCAGGAGTGACCTCAGTAGTGTCCTCAGTAGGAGAGGTCCTAGGAGTGACCACAGTAGGAGAAGTCCCAGGAGTGACCGCAGTAGGAGAGGTCCCCGGAGTGACCGCAGCAGGAGAGGTTCCAAGAGTGACCTCAGTAGGAGAGGTACCAAGAGTGACCTCAGTAGGAGAGGTACCAAGAGTGACCTCAGTAGGATAGATTCCAAGAGTGACCTCACAGGAGTGACTCAGAGGGTAAGAGGAGATCCCTCAGTTGAGTGACTTAGAGGGTTGTATAGAAGTTTGAGATCGAGTCCAAGCTGTTGACCATTCAACAATCTGAGATAGAGAGAACCCATTCCTCTGACGGCCTCCGCTTTTATATCCGTCAGATTGTTTTCGTAATTTCTTCTTTTCTCTTTTCAAATATTAGTTTCATCAAAGGTTTGGGCATATCAGACCAAGGAGGTCTGCGTGCGTTTACATAATGTAAAATTTAGATTTAAGTTATTACAAACATAATTATAAAAATAGAAAATACAATGTTTCTGTGAAATCAATTAGATAAAATAATTTAATTATATAAAGCAAAAGCAACATCATAAACAAGAAACTATAACATAGGTCATAGACTAAGCCGGACAGAAAAATAAAAAGTAACTGACAGTTTTCATATTTGACAAAAGTGTCACAACAAAATGATCAAGTAATATATTTTATTAATAAAAGGATGATAAATAAGATAATAGGATGAAATGGATGACGTAAGTATACATAAATACTATATTTGGTCACTCCTGGGACCTCTCCTACTGAGGACACTACTGAGGTCACTCCTGAGACCTCTCCTGCTGAGGTCGCTTCTAAGGCCTAACCTCCCGTGTGTGTTAAACTTTGAACTGTGTACTACGGTGAACTGTGAAGTGCTGAACTGTGTTTTTATATTATCTATCTTGTATTTTATATTCTAGAATAAAATGTTACTATCCTATTAAAGTATATTGTTACAGATTGGGCGCCAATCTGTAACAATATTCTTTAATAGGATAGTACAATTTATTCTAGAATATAAAATACAATTTAGATAATATAAAAACACCGTTCAGCACTTCACAGTTCACAATAGTACACAGTTCGTTTGACACATACAGGAGGTTAGGCCTTAGAAGCGACCTCAGCAGGAGAGGTCTCAGGAGTGACCTCAGTAGTGTCCTCAGTAGGAGAGGTCCTAGGAGTGACCACAGTAGGAGAAGTCCCAGGAGTGACCGCAGTAGGAGAGGTCCCCGGAGTGACCGCAGCAGGAGAGGTTCCAAGAGTGACCTCAGTAGGAGAGGTACCAAGAGTGACCTCAGTAGGAGAGGTACCAAGAGTGACCTCAGTAGGATAGATTCCAAGAGTGACCTCACAGGAGTGACTCAGAGGGTAAGAGGAGATCCCTCAGTTGAGTGACTTAGAGGGTTGTATAGAAGTTTGAGATCGAGTCCAAGCTGTTGACCATTCAACAATCTGAGATAGAGAGAACCCATTCCTCTGACGGCCTCCGCTTTTATATCCGTCAGATTGTTTTCGTAATTTCTTCTTTTCTCTTTTCAAATATTAGTTTCATCAAAGGTTTGGGCATATCAGACCAAGGAGGTCTGCGTGCGTTTACATAATGTAAAATTTAGATTTAAGTTATTACAAACATAATTATAAAAATAGAAAATACAATGTTTCTGTGAAATCAATTAGATAAAATAATTTAATTATATAAAGCAAAAGCAACATCATAAACAAGAAACTATAACATAGGTCATAGACTAAGCCGGACAGAAAAATAAAAAGTAACTGACAGTTTTCATATTTGACAAAAGTGTCACAACAAAATGATCAAGTAATATATTTTATTAATAAAAGGATGATAAATAAGATAATAGGATGAAATGGATGACGTAAGTATACATAAATACTATATTTGGTCACTCCTGGGACCTCTCCTACTGAGGACACTACTGAGGTCACTCCTGAGACCTCTCCTGCTGAGGTCGCTTCTAAGGCCTAACCTCCCGTGTGTGTTAAACTTTGAACTGTGTACTACGGTGAACTGTGAAGTGCTGAACTGTGTTTTTATATTATCTATCTTGTATTTTATATTCTAGAATAAAATGTTACTATCCTATTAAAGTATATTGTTACAGATTGGGCGCCAATCTGTAACAATATTCTTTAATAGGATAGTACAATTTATTCTAGAATATAAAATACAATTTAGATAATATAAAAACACCGTTCAGCACTTCACAGTTCACAATAGTACACAGTTCGTTTGACACATACAGGAGGTTAGGCCTTAGAAGCGACCTCAGCAGGAGAGGTCTCAGGAGTGACCTCAGTAGTGTCCTCAGTAGGAGAGGTCCTAGGAGTGACCACAGTAGGAGAAGTCCCAGGAGTGACCGCAGTAGGAGAGGTCCCCGGAGTGACCGCAGCAGGAGAGGTTCCAAGAGTGACCTCAGTAGGAGAGGTACCAAGAGTGACCTCAGTAGGAGAGGTACCAAGAGTGACCTCAGTAGGATAGATTCCAAGAGTGACCTCACAGGAGTGACTCAGAGGGTAAGAGGAGATCCCTCAGTTGAGTGACTTAGAGGGTTGTATAGAAGTTTGAGATCGAGTCCAAGCTGTTGACCATTCAACAATCTGAGATAGAGAGAACCCATTCCTCTGACGGCCTCCGCTTTTATATCCGTCAGATTGTTTTCGTAATTTCTTCTTTTCTCTTTTCAAATATTAGTTTCATCAAAGGTTTGGGCATATCAGACCAAGGAGGTCTGCGTGCGTTTACATAATGTAAAATTTAGATTTAAGTTATTACAAACATAATTATAAAAATAGAAAATACAATGTTTCTGTGAAATCAATTAGATAAAATAATTTAATTATATAAAGCAAAAGCAACATCATAAACAAGAAACTATAACATAGGTCATAGACTAAGCCGGACAGAAAAATAAAAAGTAACTGACAGTTTTCATATTTGACAAAAGTGTCACAACAAAATGATCAAGTAATATATTTTATTAATAAAAGGATGATAAATAAGATAATAGGATGAAATGGATGACGTAAGTATACATAAATACTATATTTGGTCACTCCTGGGACCTCTCCTACTGAGGACACTACTGAGGTCACTCCTGAGACCTCTCCTGCTGAGGTCGCTTCTAAGGCCTAACCTCCCGTGTGTGTTAAACTTTGAACTGTGTACTACGGTGAACTGTGAAGTGCTGAACTGTGTTTTTATATTATCTATCTTGTATTTTATATTCTAGAATAAAATGTTACTATCCTATTAAAGTATATTGTTACAGATTGGGCGCCAATCTGTAACAATATTCTTTAATAGGATAGTACAATTTATTCTAGAATATAAAATACAATTTAGATAATATAAAAACACCGTTCAGCACTTCACAGTTCACAATAGTACACAGTTCGTTTGACACATACAGGAGGTTAGGCCTTAGAAGCGACCTCAGCAGGAGAGGTCTCAGGAGTGACCTCAGTAGTGTCCTCAGTAGGAGAGGTCCTAGGAGTGACCACAGTAGGAGAAGTCCCAGGAGTGACCGCAGTAGGAGAGGTCCCCGGAGTGACCGCAGCAGGAGAGGTTCCAAGAGTGACCTCAGTAGGAGAGGTACCAAGAGTGACCTCAGTAGGAGAGGTACCAAGAGTGACCTCAGTAGGATAGATTCCAAGAGTGACCTCACAGGAGTGACTCAGAGGGTAAGAGGAGATCCCTCAGTTGAGTGACTTAGAGGGTTGTATAGAAGTCTGCGATCGAGTCCAAGCTGTTGACCATTCAACAATCTGAGATAGAGAGAACTGTTCTCAATACAATAGTCCAAGATAGAGAAAACCCATTCCTCTGACGGCCTCCGCTTTTATATCCGTCAGATTGTTTTCGTAATTTCTTCTTTTCTATTTTCAAATATTAGTATCATCAAAGGTTTGGACATATCAGACCAAGGAGGTCTGCGTGCGTTTACATAATGTAAAACTTAGATCTAAGTTATTACAAACATAATTATAAAAATAGAAAATACAATGTTTCTGTGAAATCAATTAGATAAAATAATTTAATTATATAAAGCAAAAGCAACATCATAAACAAGAAACTATAACATAGGTCATAGACTAAGCCGAACAGAAAAATAAAAAGTAACTGACAGTTTCATATTTGACAAAAGTGTCACAACAAAATGATCAAGTAATATATTTTATTAATAAAAGGATGATAAATAAGATAATAGGATGAAATGGATGACGTAAGTATACATAAATACTATATTTCCCCAACGACCCCGAGAAAATTTTTGGCCTAGGACAAAAATTTTGTAAAGGTTAAATATTACCACATTCACAAAACTTACATAACTCAATCAAACACACCGACATCTTACGTTAAGCGTCAGGTAGGATTCACATTCAATGATCGCTACTCAACTGATAAATCGATAACTTTAAGGCTTATTTTCGGAGTTGTAATCCGCTCGCGTCTAAAACCACTAATGAGATGAGATTTTAACAGAGGCTTATTTTTATGGAGTTGTCAGCCGCTCCAAAAGATACCCATGGTTTAGAGCCATAGATAGCGGTAATGATGGGGTAGGCCATCATACCGTAGAGACTATTGGGATAGACCAATAGTATAGAAGTCAACAAGGGCTTATTTAAGGAGTTGTCAGCCGCTCCAAAAGAATACCTATGGTTTAGAGCCATAGATATCGGTAATGATGGGGTAGGCCATCATACCGTAGAGACTATTGGGATAGACCAATAGTATAGAAGTCAACAAGGGCTTATTTAAGGAGTTGTCAACCGCTCCAAAAGAATACCTATGGTTTAGAGCCATAGCTATCGGTAATGATGGGGTAGGCCATCATACCGTAGAGACTATTGGGATAGACCAATAATATAGAAGTCAACAAGGGCTTATTTAAGGAGTTGTCAGCCGCTCCAAAAGAATATCTATGGTTTAGAGCCATAGATATCGGTAATGACGGGGTAGGCCATCATACCGTTGAGACTATTGGGTAAACCAATATTGTAAAAGTAATAGCAAAATGAACCGATGAATGAATTAGAAAATAATAGAGTTTTAATAACTCTATTAGAAGAAAGAAGACAGGGAATAAGAGCCATAAGTATAAAGAAAAAATATTATAATATTAAAATAGTTGTATAAATTAACTATAAAAAATTCTATCGAGGACTCAAAGGGTGATTTTGTAGAGAGCAGGAGTATTGTGAGGACTCCAAAGAGTTTTTAAAGCGAGAGTCAATTAGTACTTAATTTTGCCATAGCAAAAATATCCATACCAAAAAGTCAAAACAATAGGAACACTATGATCCTGTTGCCTAGCAACCAATGTTTATATTAATAAGTCAGAAAAATCTTTTCAAGAGCCCACGATAAATGAATATAGTATGATATGTATGATTTAAATAATAAGTATATAGAAATAGATATTTGTAAAAGGAGTAATGTAGTTGAGTAGGTATGAAAAAACGTCCACAGGATATTCTCCTGTTTCTGTCGTAGAGTGTCTCAACAACCAACTTGGGAGTGTCCACGAATGGATTAACACACCAAGCGGCCGTTGAGTACGAATACCCGAGGGGTAAACGTTGTGGTGTGCAAGTCTGTGGGATGTAGTATTTCAATGTTATTGTAAAGTGTTAAGTAAGTAGGTATGAACGACTACGGGATATTGTCCAATAGCCGTGCGAGAGTAACCAATCTCCAACCTTGGTTGTGCCCACAAGTGGGTTAACACTCCCAAGAGGCCGAAAGGGTGCCGATTATCTTACGATAATGGAATGTGTGAGGGGGTGTAGGAGTAGTATAAATAAATAAATAAGTGGATGAAAGATGAATAAAAAGCTTGGCCAAATATATTCACTTGAGGAAGTGTTTTTTAGAATTTAGAGAGGGCTGGGTTAGCCAGTTGGGCGCCAATCTGTAACAATATTCTTTAATAGGATAGTAACATTTTTATTCTAGAGTATAAAATACAAGTTGGATAATATAAAACACAGTTCAGCACTTCACAGTTCACAGTAGTACACAGTTCAACGTTTAACAAACACTGAAGGTTAGGCTTTAGAAGTAGCCTCAGCAGGTTAGGCCTCAGGAGGTGGACCTCAGTAGTGTCCTCAGTAGGAGAGGTCTCAGGAGTGACTTCAGTAGGAGAAGTCCCAGGAGTGACCGCAGTAGGAGAAATCTCAGGAGTGACCGCAGATGGAGAGGTCCCCGGAGTGACCGCAGCAGGAGAGGTTCCAAGAGTGACCTCAGTAGGAGAGGCACCAAGAGTGACCTCAGTAAGATAGATTCCCAAGAGTGACCTCACAGGAGTGACTCAGAGGGTAAGAGGAAATCCCTCAGTTAAGTGACTTAGAGGGTCGTATAGAAGTCTGCGTTCGAGTCCAAGCTGTTGACCATTCAACAGTCCAAGATAGAGAGAACCCATTCCTCTGACGGCCTCCGCTTTTATATCCGTCAGATTGTTTTCGTAATTTCTTCTTTTCTATTTTCAAATATTAGTATCATCAAAGGTTTGGACATATCAGACCAAGGAGGTCTGCGTGCGTTTACAAAATGTAAAACTTAGATTTAAGTTATTACAAACATAATTATAAAAATAGAAAATACAATGTTTCTGTGAAATCAATTAGATAAAATAATTTAATTATATAAAGCAAAAGCAACATCATAAACAAGAAACTATAACATAGGTCATAGACTAAGCCGGACAGAAAAATAAAAAGTAACTGACAGTTTCATATTTGACAAAAGTGTCACAACAAAATGATCAAGTAATATATTTTATTAATAAAAGGATGATAAATAAGATAATAGGATGAAATGGATGACGTAAGTATACATAAATACTATAACCGAAGCGATTCGCCGAAAGAAATACTTTATGGACCATTTGCATAGGTCGATTCTCCGATCATTTTAGCCATACGGTTGGTTCTACTCGTGACTGCATCGCTTGAAAAAATTAGTAGAAAATAATAAAAAATAAAAATAATAATAAACTATTGGAATTGTCATTTAGAGGGACGATTTTTTTTTTCACAATGCCGTCTAAGCAGAGCTTGTGTTATGGGTACTAGACAACTGATAAAACTTATGTTTCTTACACCCAGACACAGAACAAATGATCGTGCTCATCACAGAAACATTTGTCCTGGGTGGGAATCGAACCCGACATAACGACCTCCGGCATAGCAGTCAGGGTCACTAACCACAAGACCAACAGGCCTGTCAAAGTGCTATGAATTTATTTTCTTTTGAACTTTGTCCACAGCCACACTGGTATCATGCTTCTTTATGCTGTTGGTGCTGATCGTATACTTCTTGCTACCTGAACTCCAGAACTTGTGTGGTCTGATCCTGATGGCGTACGTCTTCAGCCTCTTAATGGCCTTTTTGCTGTTGGCCGTGATTCAAATACAGCAACACACCACGACGGGCTGTATATGTTTGAGTAAGTGATCATTACGGAATTATTCGAAGCGCTGAGCGGACTATTTTTTTTTACTGTGAATTGGGTTTGCTCTTGACCTTATACTAGGTCAGGAATGACTAAGAAAAGGTCGATGATGGAGCGAGCTTACACAGAAGAAGCCTGTTCACTTTAATTTTGAAGAGATTAGGGTTGTATGCGTTCGGAAACACAGACACAGCCACAGAGTTCCACTCCTTCGCCGTCCGCATTATAAAAGACGTTTGGAAATGCTTATTGCGAATTGTTGGTATAAAATACTTACTCGCTGGAAGAAGAGACTCGTTTTATTTTTTACACTTTATCCCGCTTTTGTGATTTGTCATGTAACATTGGTGCGTTTACAAACATTAACTCTATAAAAAACAATCAGACCCCGGAACAAGTCTCTGTGGGTCATATAAAGATTAGCTCTATGAAAGACCCAAATCCAGAACTACTGTGCACATTGTGTCATGAACTGATTGACCTATGCATTAGTTGCAAAGTAACCAAAAACTGCAATGTTTTATCATTTATTGAAATAATAAAATAACTCATCACTTTCTTCTATTTTTCCAGCGATGTTGATTTATTTCTTCTTCTTGGCTACATTCTGCTGGATGAGCGTCATGTCTTACGATATTTGGTGGACTTTCAGGTAAGTTTCTTCACCAATAAATTGCTCAGAGAGAAATAATTATTACTATTTGGAAATACATATTTTATAGGTACTTCTAACTCCCTTTCTTCACCGCCATAACGGAATATAAAGATGATTTTTGAGGAAAGAAAAATTTCAGATTGCAAATGGGATTCGAACCCGCGTCTTCTGGATAGGTACTCCAGACGCCTTAACCAACTAGACCATTGCAATCCACACTAGCAAACTGAAATTCTCAATGCCTCGTGTGAACGCTTTTCGGTAGCGTTAGTTGGTTAAGGCGTCTGGAGTACCTATCCAGAAGACGCAGGTTCGAATCCCACTTGCAATCTGAAATTTTTCTTCCCTAAAAAAACATCTTTACGATGCGCGTCGCTTGCGTTTAAAAATAATTCATAACGAAATATGTTTTACAGAGGATATGCAAAAGCTCGTCCAATTCATCGAAGAGGAGAATTGTTCAAGTTCCTGATGTACTGCTTGTTCGCCTTTGGCGTCCCATTGCTCATGACCATGGGTCTTTTCACCTTGAACCAGGTGAAGAATAGCATGAGACACCTGCCTTGGTTCGTCACTCCCCGAGTCCCTGAGTTTGGATGCTTCCTTGAAGGTAGGCATGCTTTTTAAATAATTAACGTTTACATAACAATAAAATTGATCTAGTTTAGATCTACAAATCATCCACGTGGGCTATCTAATAAGATGTGCAAATATTTTTGTGATTGTACTATAATTATGTAATATAATATTCCACAACTATCACACAACGCCATCTAGTCCCAAGCCAAGCAGAGCTTGTGTTATGAATACTAGACAACTGATTAACATACTTATATATTTCTAAATACATACATATTATAGATAAATTACACCCAGACACAGAACAATTGGTCATGCTCATCACACAAACATTTGTCCTGGGTGGGGATCGAACCCACGACCTCCGGCATAGCAGTCAGGGTCACTAACCACTAGACCAACAGGCCAGTCATACAATACAGGCTTACCAAAATAAATAAATGCTCACCATCATATGTTATAATCAGGGTGCCAAAAAAAAAATAGAATATAGCCTATATTCTATTTTTTTTTGGCACCCTGATTTCGACAGATTAGAATCGCGAGTAAAGCGAGATGACAATACCTCATTCTTCAAGTTTGGTTCCTAAACCCTAAACACAGAAATGGAAGCCCCGCTCGACGGGGCTTCGTCGACGTAACTTCATAATTTTGTACAATACTTCATAAACACAATTTTAGCAGTTATTGTGTATTTATTAGTTACATAACCTATAATGTTCCCAAAACTAGGACACACGTCTCTTTCCAATGAGAGGAAGTTCAGGGTGGTACATGGCAAATGACTTCGAATTTTTGGCTCTAGGACATGCCGGTTTTCTTACGATGTTTTCCTTCACTGTTATGGGAGCAGTGATGATGAAATATACACAAAGTAATGCGCCTGGCTGGATTCAAAACCACGATCTACAACTCGTAAGTCGAGGCCGATTCCACTGGGCCACCTCTGTTATAGAGATTTTAAATTCCTATGAACATTCTCTTCGCAGGTGGTGTAAAACTGCTGTATTTATACATTCCCATGCTGATCCTGATTATTTGTAACTGGATGTTTTACCTGATGACTGCGTTCAATATCTGGCGGTTGAGTCGAGGGACAGCCGTGCTGGACTCTGCCGCTGCAGGCAATCCGCAAGCACATCGCACGCATAAGCACAGGTGAGTGACAAACACGCTCGACGGAAGTACACTCCTCCAATAAATGGCCCAAGAGCTTCGCTCAATTTTTTGAATGTATTTGAGAAAAGCTGAAAACCTTAAAAATACATTAAAAAATCGGTTTAGTCCGTAGTATTGAAAAATAATAAACACTTTTTTTTAATCAATGAGTATTGAAAAGATGAAACGTTTCGTTTGGGAGTAGAAAATGATACCGACTGAGTGACTGAGTGAAAAAAAAAAAAGGCGTCTGGTTTATATATTTTAATAGTTGTCTTAAAACATCTATTTTTCCAGGTTCATGGTTTACCTGAAGTTGTCGGTAGTAATGGGCCTGAACTGGCTGCTCGAAATAGTCAGCTTCCAGTACCCTGGCTTCAAGATATGGTGGATATCCGACATCTACAACATACTCATTGGTCTGGCGATATTCCTGATTTTTGTCTGCAAGCAGAAAATACTGAGATTATTATGCAAACGGTAAGTTTTTCAAAGATTTGAAATTTCTATACTGGGTGTAAGGGACAGCCTTGAAGCAGAAATAAAAAAAGATTCGGCGTCACCATACAAAATTATAAACTTGATTGGACAGTTTGTATGGTGAGGCCGGTTTTATTCTGTTCCTGAAAAAATAAATGTGGAAGATTGTTTAGTTTCATCTAATGAGCAAGCCATGAAAGTTTGTGGCGGGCTGTCCCTTACACCCAGTATTTCTTTATTAAAAAACCAGATAGGTGATATGTCTGGTGGAGCCAGCCGCCTAAAGCCTCGAAGTTAAACTTTATTAATATTATTCTATTCTTACAGTTACTTCAGAAGGAAGACAATGCGCTGGTATCCATCATCAAAGAGCTACAGCCAGTCCAGCAGTGTGTCAGATCAAGAAACAGCAACTCTTCAATCGAAGGTGTCGTCTCAGCCAAATGGACTGAACGGCTCTATAGTTTCTAAAAATTGAATGAATTTATCAATGAAAGATTCGGTCAACCAGTTCTACGATAATATAAGATACTTATTAATTTCATTCATCACGATACACCACCAATTTTTTTTTTTAAATAAGCCAAACAAAGGCAACGCTACTAGCAAGATTAGTCTTTACGTTGTCTGGATTTTATTTTTGGCCGATTGTACACAAGCGAAATACAAGTAGGCAAATAGCTGGAGAGCTGCATGCATTGTTGCTAAAGTGATTGAATGAACTTGCTCAATGCTTTATTAATGAGGGATTTTCTTTTGATTGTTTCCCTAGTCGATGGATAGATGGCGCTGAACTTGGTATGTTGAGTTATCCACGCCATAAAGAAAATGTCCCAAGAGAAAAAGAAGAGAATACTGTTCCTCGTGGATTTGTGCAAAAATGAAGGCATAAATCTAGTAACGTAGTCAGTTCAACGCCATCTACAGTGTTCTTGGAAACTACTTTTTTTTATTAATACTCGGAAAAGAAAACTTCTCATTATGCCTAAATACAGAAATTCAGACCTGGCTGAGTTGTAGCGGAATTGATCCAAGCCAGATGTGTTATAAAGATGCGATTTTATGATTATTTATGTTAGTTAAAAAAGTATCGCATTTTAGTTTAGTGTTTGATGCTCAATGTCTTTACAAATAAGTATTTTTAAGTATAATTGTGGATTGTGAATGTGTAAGCATTAACTGAGGCTAGTTAGTTACTCGGAATCCAAGATTTCAATCATTTCCGAGATGGACGATATATTTTAGGCATAAATTACTTTTATTGATGTTAGAACGAATGAGTGACCTAATTGTTTAGCATTTAGGTTCAATTTTAAGGTATAAGTAAAATTAGTATTTTCAAATCTATGAATACATCCATATCAAAGTGTGAATATTATTATTAGAAACGAGTATTTTTATTTTAAGTAATTTCAATTTTAAAACACACAAACTAAATTTTAAAATTGAAAATACTTGAATGTACTTAACACTATTGTTTACATGCATCTGTACACGTGCGCATGGAGCCAGATAAGTGTGGAATAAAATTTGTTGACCTCGTGTGCCAATGTATTCCAATATTACAAAAGCATTCGAAAAAATGTAAAGAAAACGATCAAAATAAGCGTATCGTGGTAAGAGGCGACCGTGACTTTATATTTTATTTTGAAATTCGAACGATGGTATTATAGAATTCTAACGATGCGTTATTAGGGTCAATGACCTTTATTCCAGACTTATCTGGCGGGGACTATAGCTATAAGTAACTTGAATGTCATTATCCTAACCATGTCTGCTTATCACTTTTACAAACTTTCATTTTAGTTTCACCTGTCCCGTGCGTCGTAAGTAATCAAATCTTGCAAGTTAAATTTTATCCACTTCCCGGAATCCAATTGAGCTGAAATTTTGCACGTATGTGCATTTCGTGTGACAATGCAATATTATGAAAACATGTAGCTGATCTGATGATGGAGCTGGAAGGTGGCCATAGGAAATATATAATGAAACGCCGCAAACCCATCGAATTTGGACTCGTTTGATTTGTGTTGACGAGTATTTTATCTGTAGTAAATATTTTCTGAACAATAATAGTTTGTTTTTAAAAAGAAAAAGTTATTTAAATTACTAACTAGTTTGCTGTTAATTATCCGACTTCAAAAACAAGGAGGTTATCAATTCGACGGTATGTTTTTTTTTTTTTTTTTTGTGTGTTTGTTACGCGATTACTCCGGCGATTGTGGACCGATTTTCAAAATTCTTTTTTTATTCGAAAGGAGATTCTTTCGGAGTGGTCCCATATTCACCAAGTTAAGATCTGATGATTAGATCCTGGAGAAATCGAGGGCAACCCTCAAATTTTATAGGCCCAAATATAGTTTTTCGCAAATATTATGAAGTAATTTAAGTATTTGCGTATGGTAATCATAATCTCATGTAGCTGAGCTGATGATGGAAGGTACAACTCCTTAACTGTAAGGAGTAGGCATCGACTGATTTAGCTTGTGTTCGCTTATCTCCGGAACTACAAGTCCGATTTAAGTCATCCTTTTTTTGTTATACTAGGTATCGTTCAACTGAGGGAACACTGCAAGTTTCATCAAAATCGGTTCAGTAGTTTTTGAGATAGGGAATTTTATTAGCTAATTTTGTACATGAGCGATGTTATTACCGGTGCTACGGATTACAAAATTCCAGTGCACATGTAAGAAAATTATGTACCTACCTATTTGACAAGAATTTGGGTTGAATATTTAAACTAAAAAGAGTAAAATAAAAGCTTTTTTAAAAAAAATGTAACCGCCTTCAAAACCAACCACTAAAAAAGAGTAAAATAACCTACAAAATAACTTTTCTTTAGGAATTCGGTGGCAAAAAAGACAATGAAAAAAAAAAAAACCACCGACTTCCTAAAGAAAAGTTATTTTGTAGGTTATTTTACTCTTTTTTAGTGGTTGGTTTTGAAGGCGGTTACATTTTTTTAAAAAAAGCTTTTATTTCATTGACAAAATCGGAGGCTATCACACTATGCTATGCTATTCATCTAGGACTCTTGGACTAGACTCTCATAGTAAGTTTAAGTAATTTTATAAAGAATGTGCTTCGAATTTATAATAAGTTTTATAATTATATTGTTCAGCGAAATCTATTCATAAGAAAGTGTTAACATTTTTTGTTTACTAAAATTTATTTAAAGCATTATTTTAAGAATCATTCCCCCCATCCATCATATTTTACCATATAAGAGGCATGAAACGGTGCAATAATAGGTATATATTTTAGGCATAAATTACTTTTAGTGAAGTAATTAGCAAGGAAACATTAATTGGATGTACTTGTCTACTTGAATATAGCCTACCTCTTTGGTTAAGTGGTTACAAATGCGATTGCTAAGAATGAAATCTTTGGTTAGATGCCCAGTTTGAGTTAAAGTGTTGGATTTTCCCATCAAGGATCTCTCTATTATAGACATAGTGGGGATTTGTTCCCGGTTAATGGCAATAAGCTCGCTCAGTATTGTTTTAGGCTATTCCTTCGGGAATTTCAGGCATGGTTTATGTTTAATTGTAGGAATTTAAAATAACGTTGGATCTGACATTATACGAGTACGTCTTACAAAAAAAGTTAAATATCTGTTGAACACTTGCCGCCTTACCACAAAAAGATAAAAATCTGTTAAACGCTTATCAAAAAAGGTGTTACTGCAAAACGACCCTTGTATTAACGTGAAATGTCGTTTTGACATTGACAGTATTTTTAGACAAATGTTCAACAGATTTGTTCAACAAGTGTTTACCTTTCTTGTGGTAAGAGTACGGTATATCTAAATAAGTATTAACTGCAAAACGTCATTTGATGTTGATATAGGTCCGTTATTTTGCAGTTAAAATTTTTAAGAAGAGCATTCAACAGATGTTTTTCTTTTTTAGTTTATGTGCAGACGCCAGCAAATTTTACCAATCTGAAATACCAAAATGAAATTATTTTAAGAATTTTGACAGATTGAGGTAGGTAGATGTATCGGTGTTTGTACATACTTTAAGTTGTAACGTGGTACACATTTAGATCAAATTTTCTTTCAGGAGCATTTAATTATAAGCTGATAATGACGTTAATAAGAGTATATTTTACTAATAACGGACTGTACAAGCCACAGACTAAAACGAGTAGGTACATGGTATACTCGTTTTAGTCAGTGACTTCACGTTCATTGTAAGTTAGAATTTCGACGAAAACCGTTTTTTTTTTGTGGCATCAAATCAAAGTTTTTCGTTTCTGTACATTTTTCACCTTGAATACTATAAAGTACCTACTATATAAGTAAAGTACCATAATACTACATGTAAATTTTCAGGATAAAGTGTGACAATTTACAAACAGACAAATTTTTGCATTTACATTTAATATTAGTTAGAATATCGAAATAGTCTTGTACTTGACAAGTTAAGATAACTTTTAATGTTTGAGTGAAATATATAGAAACTATTATAGACATATTATATAAATAGAAGTCAAGGAAATGAATTGTTTGTCAAATTATCTTACAACATAAATTGCCCGTTTATATATTTTTTTTGCAAAAAATTAATGTTGTGTGTTAATTTGATAAATAATATCAGTCCTGGACTACATAAGTACCGTACCAAAACAAATTATAATACTCATAGTAATATTATAATTGCAGAAACAATAAGTAATCGTCTAGAAGTATAAGAGCCTAGTCTTAATTTTAATGATAATATTATACTTAATGGATGCCCCTTAAATAATTATAAGTGAATATTTTTCTAAGAAATATTAGGATAAATAACAATGTTTTCACATTAAATGTACTTACCTACAGAATTTACTCTTTCTAAGAATTTTAATTAAATAAAGACTCACTGCAAAACGCAATAACTACCCTTTTTTATTTTTGTTCATATTCTATCAATACAGATTTTTAAATGAATTTTATCTGACAACTTTTCAGACCTATGCATTCTGCTTGTGCATATTATCATCATCATATAAGTCGTAAGACGTCCACTGCTGAACGTAGGCGATCTTATGAATACCACAGGTATTGGAAGTCTTTAGGGGAAGACTTGGTCTGTGGTCTTTAGAGGAAGACTTCCAATCCAATACCTGTGGTCTTCATAAGATCGTCTATCTACCTAGTGGATAAGTCTTTAGTCTTATTCCTTCGCTGAGCTTGCCGGTGCGTGGTCTCCATTCGAGAACCTTACGGCCCTCTCAACCATCAGATCTGTGCCTGACCACTGCCACTTTAACTAGCTAATTCTTGGGGCTATATCGGCAACTTTGGTTTGTCTACGAATCTCCAAATTTCTGAGTCGATCACGAAGGGAGACTCCGAGCATAGCTCGAAAGAAATCGTGGATTTTAGTCAGTACTAGTAGTACAAAGTCCCTCCCGCCTTGCCCGAGTGGGAGGACTAATTTGATGACTTTACCACGCAATAAAAAGGGTAAATTGCACCAATACAAAGACAATGCTTCAGAGATTTAAAAATATGTTTGTGGAAAATCTTTTCTAAATTTTCTAAATAAGCAGACTGTATACGAGTATTTACACATCGAGTGAAGTCCATCTTTTCCTTCTACAAGTTTTATAGCAATAAGTTTGTAACAAACTTATGAAATGAATCTGTTGATTTGTCGTTATATTGTAGGCACTGTAAATATTTTTAGGTAGACAGGAACTTTGACGTTAATTTGAAGAAAAAAAATAGTTTTTCGTAACTATAAAAGAAGCGATTTTCATTTTCCATACAATAATGCTAATTGTTTGTGCCTCTGAACAAAGTAAAGTTTTTTTTAGGTGGTAAAATCATCAAATAAGTCCTCCCTCCCTGGTTGGGGCAGAAGGGACTGTCAGACTCTTACTGACTAAAATCCACCCGTGTTCCTTCGGATGCCCTTTACGTTCCGGGGCCACGGTAACCTGGGTTAAGAAAAACCCGCGACCCCAGCAGGCATTTGGCGCGAAACATGACGCGCCACCGACCCGGGCTTGGTACTTGGTCGGACGGCGACCTACCCATTACTCACCGTCCGCAAGCCCACTCTGCCGCTGTGCCCTCTGCTGATCAGAGGGACACGCGTTGGAGCGTCCACACGACAGGCTATTCGCATACGGGCAAAGAGACCCCTTAGGCACACAATGCCTAAGGAAGAGCTTTTGCCCGCATCCCAGGGTGCACCGGCCCGAAAAACTGGTCTTCCCCCCGGACGTATCCGAGAGGGAACTCCAGACCACGGGCGCACTTGGAGGTTTCCTGTCTTGGCACTCCGAACAAAGTAACTCTAATTTAAATACCTTTATTTATGTACCAATTTTTTTAGTGTGGTAAAATCATCAAATGAGTCCTCCCACCCAGGGCAAAGCAGGAGGGACTGTCAGACTTGTAGTGACTAAAATCAACGTTGTCCTTCATTAGCACAATCCGGACTCATGGTAATTCGTTAGTCACGTTATTGTCCTGAATCTAATTCTAGAATCAACGGAAAATTATTGAAAAATATCTAGTGGTGAGTTTTCAGGAGTGCTCTTGCATAACCTGGGACTGTAACTAGATGTTCCTTAGCACGAGCTTTCAGTATTTGAGACGTAAAGAAGACAGGAACTTTGACAATTTCAAATTGACAATTTTCAAGGAAAAAATTAGTTCCTTCTTCGCACACCAGAGGCGCTGTTCAATTTTTTCATACAAGAAACGCTGTAAATACTGGAAAGATTCTGTAAAGTAAACTAGTGAAAACCCGTGCTGGAGGTACAGATCCTGTTAGGACGCCATTATGTAATATACGTAAACATCTTCTGCCTACGTATGTAGCAGTTCGGAATAAACAAAGGGTTTTACATTTGTCTATGTAAGTATAAGGAAAAATACTGCATACTGGCTGTAAATTTAACAATAACGTTGTATTTACTTGACAACTGCAAATGAGTCAAATCAATACAACATGTATTAATTTCAATGTAATACAATATTATAATTAATAATGTGGTTTTTCCGAAAGAACCTACCTAACTTTTTATCAAACAATGGTTTATATTGGTACCCATATAGCAAACTATATATTGTAAGCTAGGTCAAAACCTAGCTTACAATGTTCATTAGATGTTAACCATAAATCGTACTAAATAATAAACAATTCATCAGTTATATCCTCAGCCTAAATAAAGTTTCATAAATATGGAACATAGCTCAAGATAGTCCAACGAGCTATGGAGAGGGCTATGCTCGGAGTCTCTTTTGCGCAATCGACTCAGAAACGAGGGGGATCGTAGACGAACCAAAGGCAAAGTTGCTTATTTATTCTAACTGCCTAAAAATGAAAAATTGTTGAAAAAACTTGTTTTAATCTTAGCTGATTAGGTACTCGTAAATTCATCATTTTGAGACACACATTTTGTATTTTATTCCGTCCTTTTGACTGTTCCAGAGATTTTTTCATTAATTAGGCAAAATTTTTCTTTTCCCATCATCAATGTTTTTAGAGGATATATTCTATACTGAATCATACTTTGGTATGAAACTTATCGGTGGTATAATATGATCACCTATGAAGCAACAGAACACAGTGTACACAGTGCATACAATTGGAAAACACTCACCTGTTTCGTGTATAGGTAATTCTGTTATGCAAATATCGATCAGTGGGTGCGTTGCACTCTCCCGGCCCGGCCGTTACCATGGCAACAGCTGTAACCAGGTTGCCCGGGGCATCAAAGGGTCATATTTCAAATAATCTACCTTGACGGGGGATGTTGGCAACCGGTATTGATTTTATAGACTCGTGTTTATTACGAGTCACATATTATGTGACTTTGAGAGTAGGGTGCCTGCCTTTTTCATTAATAAATATAGTTACTCTGTCCGTTAATGGCGGGGGCCCATTAGAGGGCCAAAGCCTTCCTGGGTTTCGGGACTAACGAGCTACCGTCACTCCAGAACGTAAAAGGCTGTTGAAGGACACCGTAGATTTTAGTACAAGTCTGACAGTCCCTCCTGCCCTGCCCTGGGTGGAAAGACTCATTTGATGATTTAACCACGCTAAAAATAAAATAGTTACTCCGTAAGCTTAACTATTTATTATGATTTTTTTAACCTTTAAGAATCTTTTAAAAGTTAGATGGTCGCGGGACCACCGTGACAGTCACCTCTGAGTTTGCTTCGGCTATTTTTCTCTGAGTAGTCAGGTACGAAACACCGGCCTCACCTAAGTTAAAAAAATACTTACCTATTGATTGTTACGTGTATAAGTGTTTTTAGAACCTACTTTTTTTTTATGTGGTAAAATCATCAAATGAGACCTCACACCCCGGGCAGGGCGAGGAGGTACTGTCAGACTTGTACTGACTAAAATCGACCAGTAGCCCTTTATGTTCTGGGGTCACGGTAATAGAGATAAGTCCCGCGACCCCGGCAGGCTTTGACCCTCTGAGAGGGGGACCCGTCATTTTGCTGACAGCTCTTTGAGGCGCGCGTGGAACACGACGCGCCGTCGACCCGGGCATGGTCCATGGTCGGACAGCGAGTTGCCCTTTACTCGCTGTCCGCATGCCCGCGCCTACGGTGGCCGGAGATCGTCTTGCGACGTACGACGCCGTGGGCGTACACCACTGCGGTTGGGGCGGAGGGAGGACGCTGTCCTCTCTCTCTCGCGGCCCGCCACCTCCTTCACGAGCATTACTGCCTTACCGCTTCCCACTCCCTCTCGCTCCGCAGCATGGCCGAAACCAATGCCGGGCGCGAGTTTAGAACCTACTTAGGTACAACATAAATTTAATTTAAGCTCTACCTAAAGGAAAATGATAAAGTAATTCATGTAATGAGAATCAAACAGGAATCTCATTACCTACCGTACCTACTTAAAGTGATGACAAAATTGTACCCACAATTTTAAAATAGAGTTGCTAATTATTGATAAGCGAACAGACAAACACGCACGTTATGTATAAATGTTTAGCGGTATTTTATACAGAACTGATTGCCCCATGGGCAATGTGTTATGTGCGCTACACTAGTTATTTCTTCTGTATCGTGGGCACGTCTATAAACATTTTACCCAGACCCGGAACAACTAGTTGCAGATCTAACAAATATTTTTCCCGAGGGACAATCGAACCCGTGACATACAGCGCAGCAGTCAAACGCTCATTATGTAAAAAAACGGAACGGAGAAG
The DNA here is from genome assembly GCA_028554685.1 of Agrotis ipsilon. Lineage (NCBI taxonomy): Eukaryota > Metazoa > Arthropoda > Insecta > Lepidoptera > Noctuidae > Agrotis > Agrotis ipsilon. The sequence goes on along the minus strand of CM052969.1, from coordinate 13,167,742 downwards.
AGATTTTGATGAGGCTCTGAAATAGTATATTATTAGTCTGGAATGCCACAGACGGTATCCCAGACGCTAGCCACAGCCACTAGCCACAGCCACTAGCCACAGACACTAGCCACAGTCGCTAGCCACAGCCGCTAGCCACAGCCGCTAGCAACAGTCGCTAGCCACAGACGCTAGCCACAGACGCTAGCCACAGTCGGTATCCCAGACGCTAGCCACAGCCGCTAGCCACAGACGCTAGCCCAGACAGCAGCTACAGCCGCTGATAACAGCTTGTTAGCATAATATTTCCAGTCTTTTCCTGTAATTGTAGGCATCTAACATATTCATATAGAGTAGTCACGTTGCCCTGTTTACCAAGCTATACTCACAGGACTTTCCTTAATATCAAGAATTTTATGATTTGTCGGTAATGCGGCTTAAAGCGTATAGACTGCTACCAGGACTCGAACCTTCTTGATAAGTACCTCACATTCCGGATAAGTCGGTACTGCAGACGCTTAGCCAACTAAGCCATCGTAGTTCGTCTCGGCGAGGTCGGATATTCAAATCAATTCTAATCTTTACTGCTGAATTGACACACAATGTAATCTTTGTTATTTCTTTGTTGTTTTTAACTTTTAATTTATTCCTTTATTATCATGTTTTTTTATAGTAGATTGTATAACAAGGGAGCAAAATAATATTTTTACGGCGAGGGCGCTATTTTGAATCCAGAGCAAAGTGAGGGATTCTTTAGTAGAATCCTGAACGTAGTGAGGGATTCAACGTAAGTCGCCCGAGCCAAAAATATATTTTGTCCCGAGTGATACACTCTGCTTTTCATCACCCACTATGAGAAAATAAAACTCCACTCCAGTCCACTCCACCCACTCCAGCCACTCCAGCCATTGCTCGCTAAAAGTTTTCTAGAGAAAACACCACTTTTGGGCGCATTTAAAGGCGAACCAAGTCGTCCTTTTCGAATAGATGTGATGAAAAAGTAATTTGTTTGTTTATATTGCGTGTACCGGTAGCGGTTGTCATTCAGTGTGTTAAACGGAGACGTTGTATTCCACAAAGAAGCTTTATAGATCAAGATCCCAGAGTCCCCAGACCTACGTCATTTTAACTAAGCTGAAATTGTGAGGATAAGCACGACCTGAAGGTGTATAAAAACCTAACTCAACCAAGCCTACATTTTACTAACTAAATACTGAGCGCAACACACAGATGATATTGCATTCCGTATTAACACAATGCTTTTGGGAGAACGTTCATTTCTACAAAATCAGCCCTGGGCCGTAAAGAACATGGTAGTTTTTAGTTAGGTAAGCCTGACAGTATCCTCTCAGTATCCTTTACACATGGCGGCATGGCTAATTTCATTTCATTTTATCCCAGTTGCTCTTTTGATAGCTTTCAAACTCTTTAAAAAACAGGAGAAACAATGAGTTTGTTCCACTAAACAAGAGACAAACAAATCATTATACTTCCTCTGTAGAAAGACAGTGCACAAAATCAATGTAAAATTGGATGACCTCGTAACTCTGGTTATTCTAATGTACATAAATAATTACAAAGACCCCATATTTTCCTCAAAACTTGAATAGATACTAAGAGGAAACTTCTGCTTAAATACCACACAAATCGATTATAAGAGTAAACATGTTAGATATTTGTAATAAAAAAAAGACAAACAAACAATCGGTCCTGTTGAAAATCTATGGGGAGGTCTAACTTCAGCAGCTTGGACGAAAAAAAACTGATCCTGTTCTCCTAGTACAATGTAAATATTAAGTTGTCCAAAACTTTATATATGGGTGATAAAAGTCTCATCGCGGAAGAAAAGTGGCCTTTGTTCACCCAGGTGATATTTTTCCGAGGTGAACAAAGTGGACAACTTTGGTGTCTTCAATTCACCTGGTTGATATCACTCAGGTGATATTTTTCCGACGTGAATTGAGGACACCAATGTTGTCCACTTTGTTCACCCAGGTGAACAAAGTGGAATAAACCGTTAATTGCTGCTATGGAACTCTTAGCGCCATTTCCATCGGAACCATGCCTTTTCTTTATCTATGGTTATTACCATGGTATACCAATACTATGGTATTCTGTGCTTCTAGTCAGAATTGTCTCGCCGCTTTTTAAGTCGAATGGTTTCAGGTATAGTGAGCTGCCAGCTGGTTCGGCTCTTTTGTCAGCCTTGATTTATATTTAGCTGCGTAAGTGTATATTTTTTCGCATATCTTAGGCCTGTGTTAAAAATTGCGAGCACTTCTGTTGTTTTAATAAAGCAATGGTGCATTGGATATTTGCTTTAAGAGCTCTTACACACGAGCGGCATGTTCCCAACGGTAGAGGTAACTGCAAGTGTCGTTATAAGTCAACGGCTGCAGTTACCTCTGCCGTTGAGAACAAGAGCTCTTAGGGTAATTTTGTACTACCTGTATAACTATTATTTTAGAGGTGCTGGCAGACCCCTACAGCTCAAGACAATTTTATAAATTAGCAGTTTTTATGCCCATGGACAGTTTTGAGTTACGTCCCAGCAGTCAATGGAGAGTCTAGTTTTTTTCAATGTACTTTGTCCATGTAAATCACGGTACAAGTGCATACCCGCCCAAGTACAGTCTGCATCAAAAGTTGCTGAACAAATCTGAATTTGTCCAGCAACTTTTGCAGTGTACAGCGGTTTTGAAAATCTGAATGTGGTCAGCAACTTTTGATGCTGACAGTACCTTATGAATGAATGAATGGATTGAATGTAGGTTTAGGGAACTGAATGTTGGTGTTTTAGGTGAACAGAATGATAGTAATCAAATAATAATACCACGACAGAGCTTTTCCGACAGAACATTGATGGCAATTTATTTCTTTTGGTGTGGAGTCCCAAAAATCAGCCATGTCGAAGTTTTTGTTATTTGAAACGTCTGTTTTAAAATAAAACCTAAAATGGAATAGAAAACTGATTGGTAGTTGGCAGTAGTCTAAAAGAAAATAGCAGACGAAACTCATATTGGGGAATTGCGTCAAACATGGACATAGTAAGTAATTTTTTTTTTTTAACTGAACGCTTACTCAATGGGCTAACTGACCGAAATGCTGCGACTTTTAATTATTTTATAAATAATTTAATTTTAACCCTACCTCTAACATTTCTTGCAAGACCCACAGAAAGTAAATTAAAAAAGGTCACTATATGACACTATAATGAAACAAGACAAGGGTGTTTAACCAGTGTGTGTTGCCAGTGATAACGTATGGCTCTGAAACGCGGTCTTTGACTACTGGCCTTTTAGAGAGACTAAGAGTCACTCAACGAGCAATTTAAAGAGCTACGCTCAGAGTTTCTTTGCGGGATAAAATCCGTAACACAGATACTCGGCGAAGAACCAGAGTCATCGGTATAGCTCTTGCAACTTGCTAGTTGAAGTGGCAATGGGCAGGCCACATCGCTCGTAGAACCGACAACCGATGGGGAAGAAAAGTTCTCGAGTGAAGACCACGGACCGGAAGACGCAGCGTAGGTAGGCCTCCCACTAGGTGGACCGACGACATCGTGAGAGTCGCGGGTAACCAATGTATGCAAGTGGTGAATTGTCGTTCAGCATGGCGGTCTAATGGGGAGGCCTGTTTACGTCGTCATTAGGCAGTGCACGTCTTCCGGCTGATGATGATGATCATGGTGAGAATATAATACCTAATGTAAAGAAATACGACGAATGCACCAGTTGATATAATCTTTTCACACAGGCAATGTCGGAAGCTAACGCCCGTTGGTCAATGTTAGTTTACTTTTTTCACACTAACAGAATGCTATTTTTATCTATCTTCTTGCAATTATTAGCGATGGAGAATATAGCTGCTGTGTGTGGGCACTACTTGAAGGTTACCTCACTGAATGTTCTGAAATATCTTTCTAAGAACGGACAACAGACGCAATGCAAGTTTGCAAGGCAATATCTTTATTAAATTAAAATAATTTCATTTAATTAAAAAAAAAATGATAACCTACAAAGTTTTTACTCTTCTTTTAATGTTAAGTGTTGTGAAAAGTGATCCGGACTTTGAAACCATGTGCAAAAATGATTATAGACTTATGAACAATACCAAAATCGATGTTTCTAAATTTTGTTCATCTAATAAGACTACTTGTATCGAAAAATGCTGCAATGAAGGCGAAATGATTACTCCGAGGGGTCATTGCTTCAATAAAAATGCACTGTCTTGGCGATTAAAAAAGGAGTTTGCAGAGCTTATTTCAGAAGTTAACTATTCAAAAATAGTTTTGTGGGATAAATATGCTAAAATTAAATCAGAAAATGATTACATTTTTATAAAAAATCAAAGACATCTTAACTGCACGACACAGCAAGCGATAACGAACGAGTTTTTCATTTTAGAGGTAACTTTTTTTTCTATCTTTTTATATGCTGTGTTCCATCAGTGTAATCCAGCTGAAAAGGCAGTAGCTCTTTCTAGCACGAGATCGTAAGTCGTAACGTAACCGTAAATTAAGCCCCTTCGTACACTCGGCGACGCAAGTATCCGATACTTTACGATTTTGATATCCATTGACGCGTGCCTGTGTTCGAACCTTTATGGATTTGTATTCCGATAGTCGCTTGGATACCGAAGTCGTAAGGTATCGGAGACTTGAGTCGCCTAGTGTACGAAGGGGCTTAATTTACGGTTATGTTACGACTTAAGTCGGGCCTAAGTATACCGATTTTGATTTGAAAATGCAAGTCTCTATCTATTCTCTCTCTCTATCTATTTATTTAACACTTAGATCCAACTTTTTGCGAAAAGCATCATCATCATCCCTCTATATGAGGCATAATTCAAAAAATTCTTCAGTTTGGATTTTCCAACTGGGTGCGAAAACAATGGGAAATAGCGAAAAATAGTGAAAGGAGTCTTAAGAAGATTCGGGAGGTTTTTGTGTCCGATGGGGAAGGAAGAACCGCCTCGGCGGCACGACTGTGAGGATCGCCCGGAGGATAAGGTTGAACACACGGTGCAAGTCTGCACCCCGCATCCTCACGAGGGCAATAGGCGGCGACCTATCGCGCCCGGCATTGGTTGAAGCCTTGGTAGTTATGTTTAGTGCACTACAGAGCCTTATTTCTTATTCCCAAACAGGAACATTGCCAAAATAATGAAAACTTGTAAATATTTGACAGCTATTAGCGACGTTGCCAGCTTTCTGGTTACGCGCCCTTAAGACGGATTTGAAAAAATATTTATATGTATATATTGGCCAAATTCTTGATGAAGGTTATAGGTAAAATCACGCCATCACTCTTATCTGCTTTTCACACCTTTATTTTTTTATCGTGGTAAAATCATCAAATGAGTCCTCCCACCCCGGGCAGGGCGAGAGGGACTGTCAGACTTGTACTGACTAAAATCCACGGTGTCCTTCAATAGGCCTTTATGTTCCGGGGTCACGGTAATGAAGTAAGTCCCGCGACCCCGGCAGGCTTTAGGGGCTGAGCATTGGCTGCCACAGCGGGGCGTTTAAGAATCAGTAACTTTTCCCCGCGGTATAACACACTGCTCTACCCCCAAGAGTTGTAGCGTAATGTTAAATAGATTCTTACCTCTCTCATAAATGTAGCTATCACATGCAAAAAGATTTTCCAAATCGGAACGGTACTTCTAGAGATTTGCGCGTTCGAATAAACAAACTCTTCAGCTGAAAGTGAGGATCAATAAATTGAAATATTGACTGACGTATACCTCGAAAACTAGACGTGATACACACCAGATATCTTTTAGACTTTTTTTTATTAATATCAGGCTGAAAGGAGATTGAGTAAACTACAAGGGCACTTGGTTGCGCTCCCTTTGACACAGTATGGTAGTGAAAATTGGACACAAGTTAGGCTTATTGACATACTTCAAAGCAACTTTAAATACAGGTTGATATTTTGTGGGGTTTTTCCAAAAAAACATAATTTACTCAGGATATTATTTGAGGTTATGTTAGACGTCAAAACAATATCGTTTTGAAACCGTACCTATTTAGATTGGTACACATTGATACTGCAATATTACTTAATGTAAAAAAATAAGATTTTGATATGTAGGTTATTATTGGGCGTTTTTCCATTAGCTGGCCGGCACCGGCACACAGTCGCCGACGCCATGCCGATGCCTGCGAAGCAAAAATGTACGAAAATGAATGACTCGCTTTTGCACTTATTATATTATAATAGGTACAAACATTTAGTAGTGCCGGTGGCGGGCCGGCTAATGGAAAAACGCCCATTATACTAGGTATCATGAAGGAATATACTTGCCGTAGTAGAAATCCATATATTTAAAATATTAACCATGGCATCCGTTGCCTCTCTCATTTGACGATTAGGCAGTGGATGCGATAATAACAAAGAACAATTTACACAGCGCGACATATTGTTTACTGTCCCGAAGAAATCAACGTAGACGTATACTACAAGTTCACTATAACAGCGCACTACAGAGTCCCATTGCTCGATGTATAAAGACGTGGAGATACTCGACACGAATATTAGTTCAGATTATATCAGAGAAAAGCAAGAAATAATAGTTCGCCCGTAATAACGAAATCAAAACCAAACAAACACGAAAATAATGAGTTTGACTTTGACAACTGACACTTCATGGAATAGAGTTGGACACATCAGTCAATTACGATATCATAATCGATTATTTTTTTACTTTTATTACAAGACCTCAATATATGTTATCATAAAATAAATCATATAAGAGTTTTTAGAAAAACAATAATAACAGCTTTTAAGGTAGACTTTAGGGACACTAGTAGATTTTTCAATTGTTTTACGATTCTATTCTATGTTTAATCGATCGATTCTGGTAACGTAGCCCTTCACTATACCGGAACAAATATATAATAGTAATTACTAATAATATTGAAAATAAAAACCCCACAAATAATTTAAGTGAATTTATGCCAAAACAAGTTTAAAATAATAACATTATTTACGGATTTGCTTAAGTGTCCATACGCTTCAAAAAGCTATATTAAAAGTGATCTTTCTCCTTTTCAGCTATCATTTAAGCTGGTACCAAAACCGTGCAATGCAGTTTAATTGTATTGAATTGTCTTTTTGATATTTTCCATGGACATGTAGTAAAATTAATTATTTTTGACAAGAAGCACTTTTAAAAGTGCCTGTAATTTTTCGAAATGCTGCGATTTTCTCTTAATATTTTTTTTTTCGACGGCCTATAAATTTTTAATTTTAGTTTTAATCCAGTCGTTTTTAATTTTTAATATTTTACTTTTATTTTCAGTTTTTAAACGTAGTATATGTATACCTATATATTATAGTAATAGTTAAGTTATTATTTAATAATTTAATGTTATAAAACTAAATAGACAATAGTATATATAAAAAAAGTAAATTAACAAGAAGTAGTAGGTTTTTTATTTTATTTTTGCGTGGTAAAATCATCAAATGAGTCCTCCCACCCCGGGCAGGGCGGGAGGGACTGTCAGACTTGTACTGACTAAAATCCACGGTGTCCTTCAATAGCCCTTTATGTTCCGGGGTCACGGTAATAGAAATAAGTCCCGCCACCAGAAGTAGTAGGTACGTAAGTGATAAGGATGATAAGTGCAATTCCTGATAAGAAATTCTATGAAAGAAGAGTGACATATCTCAAAAAAAAGATAAAAATGTATTAAAAAAGATGGCATATTTTCTGAGTTAAATTTTTTACAACTTCATATGAAAAAATTGCTTCGAAAATAGTTCAGGGGCTGTTATGAAAAATTCGTTCTTTCGAGTATTTATGGACCGATTTTAAAAATTCTTTTTTTGTTTGAAAGCGCCAAGCTAGTCCCATTGTCATATATTCAGGTCTCCGGTCTCCAGAATCCTGAAGAAATGAAAGTAAAATCTCAAAAAAAAGCTCATTTTTGTACTTCACATTATTTGTTTTTCCCTCTCTTGTTGTTTCTTTTGATTTATTGCATTTTGATCAGAAAAAGGTAACGAGAGACAGTGGTCGACAGAGGTCGTTTCACTGACATTATCACAAATGAGAGAGACGAATAACGATAGCGACGCGACGCGGCAAGGGAAGCTTTTAATAGACGAAATGAAGGATAATACCGTGGTTGAACACAGTTGTTCTTGTATACATGGGCGTAAGACAATGGGGGTATGTTCCCATGTTATGAGTGTAATATTTTATTTGGGCTGGATGTGGAACCAGCCCGAAGAAAGGAAAGGCAGGTTTTTTGAACCAAGTTTTAAGGCATTTAGAAAATAATAAATGAATGCTGAGAAAATGACGGAACGAACTTTGGGTTATGCTCGCTATTTGTTGCACAAATGTCCTGTCCAAATTCATCGAAACGTGTGTATTGTGATTATAAACAATAGAAAAATGTTTTTTTTTGTAGTATCCTTAAATTCCCAGTCCACTCATTTTTTTAATCCATAACACCAAAATCGCCTCTTTTATACATAAATAATATGAGTGTTATTATATTATTAACTATAATAATATATATATATATTTTTATCATTCTCTTATTTTAGGGTGGAGGACATTTTTAACATCTACTTTCCAAGTTCCAACGGCATAGCTTTTACACAAAAAGTGGCTGTGACATACGGACAGACATGACGAATATGGGGTTACGTTTTTTGCCATTTGGCTACGGAATGCTAAAAATGAAGTTATTTTTTAAATATTCTCACGTTTTCATAATCCGATAAATAAAGATATAAGTAGTCGCCTGACTAAAATCCGCGGCGACCCTTCAATAGCCCTTTATGTACCAGGGCCGCGGTTACCAGGTGAGACAGTCCCGCGAACCCGGCAGGCATCGTTATTTGATCTTTTATTGAACAAAATAAATGTAATATATTAAAAACTACCTTTATTGACAAAAAATAAGCTTATTTTTGAGAATTTCATTTTATTTCGCCAGGACAACGGACACCAGATACCTGACTTTATGGCAGTGTGACTATACCTTGGGCGTATCCTTTCAAACAGAAAAAGAATTTTTAAAATCGGTTCATAAATACTCGTACGAACGAATTTTTCATAACAGCGCCTGAACTACTTTTAAAACCATTTTTCCACATGAAGGTGTAAAAAAATAAAGTTAGGGAATATGCCGTATTTTTTTATACATTTTTATCTTTTTTTTAACATACGTCACTTTGTAATAGGACGTGGGGTAATTTTGTATGGGTCGTGATCCGTCTTCAATTTTACACAACAATTTCTACAAAATAACTTTTCTTTCGGAAGTCGGTGGCTTTGTTTTATTATTTCGATGTCTTTTTGCCACCGACTTCCGAAAGAAAAGTTATTTTGTAGGTTATTTTACCCTTTTTTGTGGTTGTTTTTGAAGGCGGTTAATTTTTTTTTGAAAAAAGTTTTTTATTTTACTCTTTTTAGTTTAAATATTCAACCCAAATTCTAGGCAAATACATCATTTTCTTACATGTGCACTAGAATTTTGTAATCCGTAGCACCGGTATTAACATCGCCCATGTTGTGTACATAAAAGAAAGTTCCAATAAAATTCCCTATCTCAAAAAATGCTGAACAGAGTTCGATGAAACTTGCAGTATTCCCTAAAGTGAACGATCCCTAGTACAACAAAAAAACAATTTTGAAAATCGGTCCACAATTGGCGAAGTAATCGCGTAACAAACACGCTAGAAGTAAAAATCATCGTGTCGTCCAAGTAGCCGAAATTAATAAAAATGCTCACAAAATAAAAAGTACTGAACCAAATTTGATGAAATTTTTATGGGACCAAACTGCAAGTATCCTGCATCGAACAAAAAAAGAATCACACTAATCGGACTAGAAACTTTGGAGTAATCGATGTACATACATAAAAAAATAATTAAAAAAAAAAAACATACCGACCGAATTGAGAACCTCCTCCTTTTTTTGAAGTCGGTTAAAAAAAGTAAATTAACTAGAAGTAGTAGGTTTTTTATTTTATTTTTGCGTGGTAAAATCATCAAATGAGTCCTCCCACCCCGGGCAGGGCGGGAGGGACTGTCAGACTTGTACTGACTAAAATCCACGGTGTCCTTCAATAGCCCTTTATGTTCCGGGGTCACGGTAATAGAAATAAGTCCCGCCACCAGAAGTAGTAGGTACGTAAGTGATAAGGATGATAAGTGCAATTCCTGATAAGAAATTCTATGAACACGAACAAATGGGTTACTTGATTGATAAAGATAATATATGTTATCACGATGTCACTAAAGAGATACGTTATCTAAAAAAAGTGTAAAATACATAAATAAAATTTAAAAAACCTCCGACACAAAAACCAAGTTCCCTTTAAAACGTATTATTAATATTTTTTACTTTTTAAAGGAAACTTGGTTTTTGGGTCGGGGGTTTTTTAAATTTTAAATTTATTTTTTATTTTACAGTTTTTATAGGTACATACTCTACCATTTTATGTTGCTAAGAGTACTCCCGATTAAGTCATCAATATTCCCTTTCAGTACGCTTTCATTTGATACCCAACTCGAGTTTATTTGCAGACCCTCGGTTACCTTTCCCCACTTTCACCCCCACAACTTCTAAACGGCTCAACCGATTGTCATCAAACATGTCTAAGAACACTTGCAGGTAAGTCACCTTTCATACAAAAAAAAACGAAATTAAAATCGTTTCATCCGTTCGGGCTCTATGATGCCACAGACAGACAGGCACGTCAAACTTATAACACCCCTCTTTTTCCGTCGGGGGTTAAAAAGTACAAAATGCACCTTATCTCATTATTTTCACGAAGGCAAAATGCTTCTTAATGGCAAAATGCGTTAATTTACTTTTTCTCACTAATTAACTGCTATATGTTGTCTATCTTATAACGGTCAAAACTTATTACTAGCGATGGGGAAAATATGACTGCGTTTTGGGAGCAGTATATAAGTGGTCACACAGCATTCAATCCTTATTGAAAAGCTAGCGACCTGCCCCGGCTCCGCACGGTTGCAATCTCTACAATATTATTCATGTTATATACATAAAAACCTTCCTCTTGAATCACTCTAGCTATTAAAAGAAAAGGTATCAAAATCCGTTGCGTAGTTTTAAAGATATAAGCATACATAGGGAGAGGAAGCGATAAGCGACTTTGTTTTATACTATGTAGTGATGTGTAGCGCAATACCATCTTATAAAAACTTGTGGCATTTGTTTTTTCATTGAAAACCGTTTATCATATTGAACTGTTTTGATATTATGAAACTAGTTGACCCGACAGACGTCGTTCTGTCAGAAGCTATTGGTATATGGTAGTCTTACAGTCACAATCCTCAAATAGGCGTTTTTAAAATACGTCGACTGGAACGAAAAACAAATAAAGAATTCAAATGAAAAAAAGGAATATTTTCGTCCTTTAGTACCTGGTCCTGATGGACGGATAGATAAAAACCGGCCAAGAGTGCGCGTCGGGCCACGCACAGTGTAGGGTTCCGTAGTTGCCCATCAAAATACTGAAACTATAAGGGTTCCTTGTTGACTACGGCACCCTAAAAAAATATCAGAATCGGTCTAGCCTTTTTCAAGTTATGAGCTCAACAACACATTTTGCGATCCATTTTTTATTATATAAGATGTGGATTAAACAAATATGTCAGTAATGTAATAACAGGAAAATTATAGGTACTTGAAGCGTTAAGGTGACTCACGGAATTTATTGAAATATCTCTTTACTACATTGTCCATTTACTGTCATGTTGTATGAAGTATACAACGGACGCAATGCTAGTTTGTAGGTCAATTAACTTATTAAATTACAATAATTTAAATTAATTTTGAAAAAATGATAGCCTACAAAGTTTTTACTCTTCTTTTAATGTTAAGTGTTGTGAAAAGTGATCTGGACTTTGAAACCATGTGCAAAAATGATTATAGACTTATGAACAATACCAAAATCGATGTTTCGAAATTTTGTTCATCTAATAAGACTACTTGTGTCGAAAAATGCTGCAATGAAGGCGAAATGATTGCTCCGAAGGGACACTGCATCAATATAAATGCACTGTTTCGGCGACTTAAGAAGATTGCTGGGCTTATTTCAGAAGTAGACTATTCAAAAATAGTTTTGTGGGATAAATATGCTAAAAAGAAATCAGAAAAAGACTATATTTTTATGAAAAATCAAAGACATCCTAACTGCACGTCAGAGCAAACGATAACAAATGAGTTTTTCATTCTAGAGGTAATTTTTTTTCAACTATTTTACCTAAGTATTGTATACCATTTGTAATATTAATCATCATCCATCCTTTTCCCAATATAGTTGGGAAAAGGCTAGGCAGATGATGATGATTGTATACCATCATACCATCGGTGTAAAAAAAATGAAGATTCAGTAGCTCTGACTAGCACGAGATCGTGACTCGTCATGTAACCGTAAAGTGAGTACACCGATTTTTAATTCGAAAGTAGAAGTATCCATTTAATAATTAGGTCCAACTTTTACGAGAACCACCAGAACTACATTATCAAATATACAGAGTGAATTCTTCTCCAACTGGGCGCGAAACTATAAGGAACAACGAAAAATAATAAAGAATCGAACCAGTTGATAATGAAAAAAAGCAGACTTTATTATACGCTATACGAAAGTGTTAAGTACTCGAAACTCTAGGATCAAATTGCAAGAAAAAAAAATTAAATAATCAATCTTTTTATAAACACACGGGAAGCTATAAATAAATATAGGTATATTTTAGTGATATGTATGTATCAATATGACTAACGACAAATACTTCGTAGATGGTAAAGTCTGTAATTCGTAAGGAAAATTCATACGTTAGTTGGTGAAACATTATGTAGGTAGCAGGAAAGGCCTGCAGGTCTAAAGCGGCAACTTAGCAACATTCCTAATGATTCATTTCGTGAAGCCAATGACGTTACTGGGAATGCACGAAATGAATCATTACGAATACTGCTTAAAGTGGCCGATTAAGAACCGCTGTAGTGTCGAAGATGTAAATTTACGCCGGCAAAATGTCTGTCGTCAACGAGTAGTTCAATGATGAATCGGTATACCGAGACCGGTTGCGGTTACGGCACCTACCTAATTACAAGGTGAATTAGTGGTTGCGATGCCTATTCGTCACATTAGAATAGAAAAGTAATACTACCTATAGTGCACATGCACCAAAATTAATAAACAGCGTTTTCACAATATTGTTAATCCTAAGGGTGCAACGGCGGTCTTATCGCTGATAGAGATATCTTCTAGACAACCTCTAGCTATTAAGCCCGGTTTCCATTGCAAGCGGAGCGGACACATTAATGACTCAGCGGCTGAAAAGAGTAAAAAAGATCTCGCTCTGAGAACGCAAAAACTATTTGTTGGTGGAAATACAAGTATGCAGTTTGCGCTTGCGAGTTTAACGAAGTCATTAATGGGTCCGTTCCACTCGCAGTGGAAACCGGGCTTTAGCTATTTGGTCTCAATCCCTATTAAGTCACCTTGTACATCTTGTTTTTTTTTAAGTCTTGCTCTATTTCGTCTCTTTCCCAACTCGTCCGACACAAATCGGTTACGTACAGTCAGCGTCAAAAATATCGGGACGAAGAGACTGTAAATTATTCCGTTATTCCGTGCGATGCGTTGCGGTATGTCGAGGCTGGAGGGTGTTTTGCTCGCGTTTCAGGCAAAAAGGGACACATCGGTAGTTCTTGGCCTATAAACTGATTCTGCAACGATTTACCGACGACCGGTTCACCATTGGACGTTTCGTCGACAGGACGATTCACTTATGGTCGTTTGACCGATAGACTCTTTCAACTTATCCTGAAAACGGATTAAAAGTATCTCATGTCCGAATCAGATCATGATCTTCCGATCTTCTAGCTTGTACCCGCGGCTTCACTCGTGTAGTGGGCGTATATAAATACGCCCATCACACGTGTTAAAAAAATAACCAGATGCACAAATGTGACAGATGTTTAATATTGGTCGTCATTTTTGAATAAATAAAAAAAAACGAATCCCTATTAAGTTACACGTATTTTTAATTTCACTTTTTCATTTTACCCTTTTTAGTTTAAATATTCAACCCATTTCTTATAAATACATAACATATATATACACTAGAATTTGACTGGCCTGGTTGGTCAAGTGGTTAGTGACCCTGACTGCAATGCCGGAGGTCATGGGTTCAATCCACCCAGGACAAACGTTTTTGTGATAAGCACGATTATTTGTTCTGTGTCTGGGTGTAACTTATCTATAATATGTTTATATTTAGAAATATATAAGTATGTGTATTAGATGTCTAGTACCCATAACACAAGCTCTGCTTAGCTTGGGACTAGATGGCGTTGTGTGATAGTTGTGGAATATTATTATTATTATTAATTTTGTTATCCGAAGCACCGGTTATAACACAAGTCCATAACACAGACACACACACAATAAGTTAAAAAGACTCAAAAATTAAAAACTACTGAATGAAACTAAATTATTTTTTATGGGACCAAAGCACAGGTATATTATTGCATCGAACGATAACCCATGTGGATGCAGAGTTCTCATCAATATAAATTAATTTTGAATTATTAAGTCCAAATACAAGGTACCTACTGTAAACCGTTGAAGAGTTCCCTGAACTATGTCCCTGAAAAGTGCCTGTCTGTAGCTGGCCTACTTTTTTTCTGTATGGTGGGTGCGTTTACAAAGACAGAAACTCACATACACAAACACCCAGAACCGGAAAAACTAATTGCAGATCATGCAAATATTTGTTCCGTGCGCCACTACGCCAAACGAATCCTATCCTACTAATATTGTATGTGTGGGTGGATGTTTGTTACTCTTTCACGCAAAAACTACTGAACGGATTTGGCTGAAATTTGGTACACAGATAGTTTATAACCTGGATTAACACATAGGATATATAACGATAGTTTTTATCCCGACTTTATGTGCCCGTGGGATAATTTTGGAGTTGTAGCGGGTGAAACCGCAGGCAACAGCTTTACTAGCTGTGATGATAATCTTATAATTGAAATGGATAATTTGATATAAGTTTTTAAAATCACATGGTCATTATTACAAATATTAATGTGAGTATATTTACAGGACGGATCGGTAAAGATGCAAGACACGGGCAGCTCGAATACTTGGTTTGAAATAAAAAAGCTGGCATATTGCATAGACTATAAATTAGTTGTCCTCAACAATACACCACAAGTAAGACTTCTCGTGAAAGAATATAACGCAGATCCAGCAGAAGATTATAAGAAATCGTTGTTTGTGCTAGTAGGTGAGTGAGATAGGCCACATTTTTTTTTTCTTTAGCCTGGTAAGATGGGGTGCTAAGGCAGGAAACCTCCACGTGCGCCCGTGGACTGGAGTTCCCTCTCGGATACGTCCGGGGGGAAGACCAGTTTTTCGGGCCGGTGCACCCTGGGATGCGGGCAAAAACTCTTCTTTAAGGAGTCTCTTTGCCCGTATGCGAATAGCCTGTCGTGTGGACGCTCCAACGCGTGTCCCTCTGATCAGCAGAGGGCACAGCGGCGGAGCGGGCTTGCGGACGGTGAGTAATGGGTAGCTCGCCGTCCGACCGAGGACCAAGCCCGGGTCGGTGGCGCGTCGTGTTTCGCGCCAAATGCCTGCTGGGGTCGCGGGTTTTTTCTTAACCCAGGTTACCGCGGC
Organism: Agrotis ipsilon; assembly: GCA_028554685.1. Lineage (NCBI taxonomy): Eukaryota > Metazoa > Arthropoda > Insecta > Lepidoptera > Noctuidae > Agrotis > Agrotis ipsilon. The sequence goes on along the minus strand of CM052969.1, from coordinate 13,152,069 downwards.
CCCGGAACGTACAGGGCATCCGAAGGAACACGGGTGGATTTTAGTCAGTAAGAGTCTGACAGTCCCTTCCGCCCCACCCAGGGCGGGAGGACTCATTTGATGATTTTACCACCTAAAAAAAAAAAATACCATTTGGTATTAGTTATATCTGAATTTATTTGCTATTCCATACGAGTACCATATTTTTAAAATAAAAAATCTATTACCAACGAATACCTAAACGTGACTTTTTATACACTCAGCTACACAAAACAGAAATAGGAGCCCCACAAAGAGGGACTCCGTCTATCTATCTTGGTAGGTTTGGACATAAAAGGTATAGAAGGCTTTTTAAGATATCGTCGGTGTTCTTTGAAACTGTGTTGGTCATTTTACATCTTAATTAAAATCGTTCAAAGCATTTTAATTTTACTGAACCTGACTGTACCTAATTTCTTCAAACTTGTTTTGGTATTGGTTTAAAAATGTGGTAGTCGTTGTGAATACAAAATAAATTCAGAAATAAACTAATACCAAATTGTATTAGCTCTTGGTATTCGATGGGAATAGATCACGTGTAAAGGGCGTGCCTTTACGGCGCTAGCCTCGGTAACACTGGACCCCTTCTGCTACTCTCCATTTAATATTCTTCATTTTCAGGATTGCTGATATCATCTTTTTTCCTGCTGTTGGTACTTGTGGTCTATCTTCTGCTGCCTAAGCTCCAGAACCTCGTAGGTCTTGTACTGATGGCTTACACCGCGTCCCTTCTCGTCACGTTTTTAGTTAAAATTGTTAAACATTTTATCAACGAATCATTGACAACAAAGCAGTGCAAAATTATTGGTATGTGAGATATCTATATTAATTAGTATATTATCATTTAAAAAATTGCTCTAATTTCAAATTTCAGTTACATCAATAATCGAGTGAGTCGTAATTTCAATTGCTGGGCTCGATTCCCAATTATTCACAAAAAGCAAAATAAAATTTGAATTTACAAACATTAAAATAATTAATTTACCTATTTTCGTATTACATAAATATTACTGATAATTCGTAAAAAAAGTCTATTATTATTCTTATACCGTAATTAAATAAAATGGGGCTTAAGAGTACAGTTTTACTACTTTGTAACTATTATTTCAGCTCCAGTGATGTATTTCGCTGCAGTCTCAAGTTTCTTCTGGTTGAATGTCATGTCATTTGACGTCTGGTGGTCATTAAGGTAATTAAATTTTAAGTACAGTTTTATAATAAAGTTCAAAAATGCAATTTTTACTTCTAATGGTGCAAGATGCCCTAAGTATTGTACGAGTACATACAAACTTAAATGGAGGCGTCCTGGTGACCTGAAATACAGGCCCAGAGCCTAGTTTGGGCACCAGTCTCCCACAATATATTGCGCTTTCTATAATGTCACCGTAGAATTAAGGTAACAATTAAGAGCAATATTGTGGAGAAAATAAATTTATTATTATATTAGATATTATTATTTCCACTGGTCGATTCTTATATTTTTTATTTGGTTTGCCTATGGGGCATCATGATCTGGACGTCGTCTTGTCTATGTGTGTTTCTATGTTTGTAAACGCACCAACAATACAAAAGAAATTCCTAGAGTTATAATAAATATTTTTAATTATCTTTTTTTCTCGCAGAGGTGTTCGCAAGAAGCGCGATATAAACCGACGAGGCGAGAGAGTGAAGTTCATGTGGTACTGCCTGTATGCCTGGGGCTGCCCGCTCCTGATCACTGCTATAGTCACCATACTGGACAACATAGATCTTTCTAACTGGAACATTACCAAACCACCCTTCGAAGATTTCTTCGTTTCTGGTAGTATGATTTAATTACATAATAATTTGAAAATGGTGGTTGTACACAGAAACCTCGATAACTTTTTGAATGAGATCAATAGGCTAAAAAAATTAATTAGTCCGTCATGTGTCAGTTAGATTACCCAAAAATATTTGATGCGTATTGCTTTTTTTGTTCATCATCACCAACATCATCATCATCAGCCGGAAGACGTCCACTGCTGAACATAGGCCTCCTCCTTAGACCGCCACGCCGAACGACACTTGCATCCATCGGTTGCCCGCGACTCTCACGATGTCGTCGTCGTCGGGTCAGGGTGATGAAATAAGTCCCGCAACCAACTAGCAGCCCTGCGAGGCATTTTCTGCTAACAATGAAACTGCCTAGTGAGGCTGCTTGCTCGGTGTGGACGCGTCATTGTTTCTCCACAGAGGCACGAAGCAAAATACGCGAGCAAAACAAAAGCCGACACTGGATGGCTGGGGCGCTCTGTCACTCACCCGCTGCGGAGCGTGAGCTTGCCTCGGCCCAGACACGACCACACTAACCGAGTTGCTTCGCGCGGCAAATGCCTCGCGAGGCTGCGCGCTCTGTGTCTCACATTCAATAATAATACTAATAAAGTAATTTATTGCTACGATGTCTGTTAACTTGGTTTTGCTTCTGATATCTAACCCTATCCTAACTCTGTCTTTTAGCTAAATCCCTAGTATACAAAATATCAGAGAGCCATGGAAAGGATCCATGGCTCTCTGACATTTTGCGAGTTTGTCCCTATGACTTTTTGTCAAAGCCCACGGTCAATTATTCAAATACAAAAAACCGTATATTTCCTTTTACGTTTTACCGTTTAACTGTTTCATCCTGTAGTTTTAATTTACAAACATTTCTTCTATTTCAGCTGACAGTGTGCACTACTACTTTATTATACCAATAGGTATAATAATCTTCGTAAATATCATATTGTTCTCATTGACCGTCTACAACATATGGATGATTAAACGCGCAGTGTCAAGGGCTCAAGACTCTAGAAGAAGCTCACAAGACACTAACAGGTAGACACTTTTAATTATTTAGCCTTGTATAAGTTACTAGCTTTTGGTCCCGTTTTCCCGTTGTCCTCCTAATCTGTGTCCCCGTCACGGGGTCATCAGAACACCCACAGCTTTTTTAGCGTTAACTTAGGATTGATTGCCTTTTTCTTTTCTTTTTTTGATTCTGATAGTACATGTGGTGCCATTTATTTTAAAAGACATATTTGTGTGGATTTTTTACAATAAATTAATTGCTGGAAAAAGGGGCGCCACTGCCGCTATAAAGTTCTTTCCCGGTTTGAAAAAAATTCGTAGATCTTAGGAACCTTGGCGACCTTTTATGCTCCTGTTTTCTTTTACATGGGTGGCATATGTGTAATGCCCGTAAACATCAAAAGATGAAATGAACAATTTTATGCATAGTTACATAAAACTATTAATACTGTCTTATTCATTTATTGTAATCAACTAATGCTACACTGACTCATTTTGACTGTACGTCCATACTTAAATGACATGCTATTTATAGTATGGGCTTATCTTTACAAGAAATACAAACAAGTTTTTCCCGCTTGACGTTGAATGCTCATTTTAGTATAAAGTCCTCCATAGTGTCCCAGAAATGTAACTACTTTTTTTTTTGCGTGGTAATATCATCGAATGAGTCCTCCCATCCCGGGCAGGGTGGGAGGGACTGTCAGATTTGTACTGACTAAAATCCACGGTGTCCTTCAATAGCCCTTTATGTTCCGGGGTCACGGTGATGGAAATAAGTCCTGCGACCCCGGCAGGCTTTGGCCCTCTGTGACGGGCCCCGTCATTTTGCTGACGTTCATTGAGGCGCGAGTGGAACACGACGCGCCGTCGACCCGGGCATGGTCCATGGTCGGACAGCGAGAACTACTTTATCATGGTTATAGTTATTTTTCTTGCCGAAATCCCAATTTTCAAATGACGCAGCATGGAATATTATCATGGAATATTGAGTGATCAGTGACTCACTTTCAAGCCATATTATTATCTTCCACGCCACTATTTCATCGTTCCCTACTCACATAAAATCAAAACTTGAATTTGAATACCAGTCAACTTGTTAAGCTGAATTAGAACTTATGGTGATTTAAAAAGAAAAACAATGTAGTTGACACTCCTGAACTTACAATCGCCACTTTATCGACGTCGCTAATAAAATAATAACAAAATGTTTCTAAAATTGTTCAATAAAAATATACTCTATTGCTTAAGCGATAGGATCTCACAATTTCCTTTCATTCATTCCAGATTCGGGACCTACATAAAGTTGTCAGTGCTCATGGGAGTCAGTTGGATCCTGGAGCTCGTTCCAGCTGATACAGATCTATGGGTCTTCATCTTGGTAAATCTGTTCAACCTACTCGTCGGGGTCGCCATATTCTTTTTATTTGTGTTCAAAAAAGGAATATTACTCCAGCTGTGTAAAAAGTAAGTGAAATGAAGTCTTGTGAGTCGTGATCATTGTGTATCGTATAGTATAGTGCTGTGGGGCCGCACTGCGTTGGGAAATGCTGATCTTGGCTACAATGTATCCCACCATACCACCTTAGTCTGATTCTGTCTGATCTGGTGCTGACGTCAAATAATGATGGAACAGTTGATGAAGGGTACATCGGATTTCTAGCATGAAACTTAATAACAGTCGTATGTGAACTGCAGCTGTTGATTTTATTTGAGTAATTACATATATCGTGAGGAGTGAAACAGCTTTATTCCTTGAGCTAAAAGTTTAAAGACATTGCTACATTATGTCCCACCCTCTCTGTCAAGTATGATAATTATGTGACACCCACATAGTTGAGTAATATTTCTGTAAACCGAGTGAAGTACATCCTTCCCCTGTGCAAGTTTAATAACAATTATGTTATTTTTAGGTTCAACATAAAGAATAAGTTCACCAAGAGTTTCGAGGTATCCCAAACGAGCAGAAGTGGGACTACTAGAACAACAAGAGCTTCCCATACAAAGGATCAAAAAATGCAAGAAATGGACCTGTTGAAAAATTGTCCAAAAGAAGAAAGTGTCGTTGATGAAATTTAAGGGCGCGTAACCAGAAAGTTGGCAACGTCGCTAATAGCTGTCAAATATTTACAAGTTTTAAATAATTTGACAATGTTACTGTATGAAAATGAGAAATTTGGCGCTGTAGTGCACTAGAAAATTGATACAGGAATGAAATTAAAACACTGAATTTGATGTTGTAACCTTTTCAGCAGGCGTAGCATGGCGCCGTAGAAAGGGGTTTTGTCGACGGAAGAAAAGACAAAATGACAGATCGTAGAAATATGTTTAGAGTTTAAAGCATGGTAATCTAAATTTTTTAGAAAATATGTTCTATTCTTAAATAGTGAACGAATGGTGTCATATTTGAGCAAAAAAACAGTCAATTTGTATAGAAATAACGATGAAGTAACTTTGTCTTTTCTTGGTAGAATAGAGATAGAATCGCCATGCTACGCGTGCTGGTGTATTAAAAGGCATTCGGTAAGTTTCCAAATACTTTTTTTACGTCTAAAAGTATATATTCGGTGTTACGATATTACTTATTGCATTCCCTAATCATTTTTAGTGTACTACAGAAACGTATTTCTTATTTTCATATAGTAATATGACCAAAATTAATTAAAACTTGTAAATATTTGACAGCCATTTGCGACGTTGCCAACTTTCAGAATGCGCATACTTAACGTCTACATGCAGAGTGATTGATTACATTCCTAGAAAAGGGTGATAAAAAACTTATTTTTAACTATTTTAACCATGAAAAGCTAGATTGTTTGCAAATATCAAACATTAAAGATTCTTCGAAATAATCCACCTTTCTCCCATAAAGCTTATTACGAGAATTGTTATCAGAACTTTGAACTGATATTTTCCTTGTAGCATTTTCAACGACTGAATCCAGTAAAAACCATTTTTCAAACAAATGATCTTTCGGAATCGGTGGCGAAAAGTAATTAAAAAACAAAGCCATCGACGTTCGAAAGATGTTATTTTAGTTTTTTTTTGTGGTGGCTTTTGAAGGCGGTTAGTTTTTGTAAAGGTTTTATTAAAACTATTGCCCCACTTTAGAAATTTCTCCTTAACGGCAACAGAATAATTGTAGGATTCAAAAAATTTTTATGCAAACATTTATTGCAACTACACGTATTGTTACAAACTAGGTGTTGATCTCAATCACCCATTTCAAGGAATGTGTTAATTACAATCGAACTTTGTATTTATCAGTTCATGCTACTATTTAATCAAACTATATTTTAAGATAAAGTAGGTAATAAAGGAGGCTTTAGTCCCAACACAAAATAAATATGTTAAACATTGAATATTTTTGACAGACGCTCGATAGCAAAGTTGCTCTGATCAAAAACTAAGGCGCATTATTCACAACAGCTTGCGTGATTGTATGGATTTTAAAACTATCCATGTAAATCATCAAGAAAATGTAATGAAATGTTTATATATCTTTAGCAAAAATCCAAAGAATACCTTTAAGTCCTTGTTTCTCGAAATGGCTTAACCGATTTAAATTACACTTCGTGGGCAAAAGCAGGATGCATAGGTCTTAAAAGTTATAAAAGGAGAATTCGGAAAAATAGACTGATTTTTTTTTTAAACCACAACACATTTTTGTTCCATAACTCATTTGGAAATGTTTTCTCATAACTTTTTAGACCGATTTTTACTGCATAAGCGTATAAACTGTAATTAAGATCAGTACAGTGTTCGCGGGACTTATCTCATTACCGTGACCCCGGGGCGTAAAGGGCTATCGAAGGACACCGTGGATTTTAATCAGTATGAGTCTTACAGATCCTTCCGCTCTGCCCTGGGTGGTAGGACTCATTTGATGTTCGGTACAATCGTTTCGAAAAATGAGAGCTTGTTTTTTTTTAAATGTAGTGCGATGTAGTGCAGCGCTCATAAAGGGCTAGGCGTATTAGATTTAAAAATTGATTTAATATGATAAGTTACCAACAAGTACTCAAATTAATTTATAGAAACACGTTAAAATTAATTTCAAAATTATCACCCCTGCGTCCCTATTCACACTGTTTGACCCGGTACTGGGGGTGGTAAGCACTGACCGTCGTAATAATAGTATTTAATTAGAAATAAGACTTTTAGTACAAATAAGATACTGTGTAGTATTAATTTGCATATCAGTTAGAGAAATATAACTCATTATTAATTAAGCATTAATTTTGTATTAATAAATAATTTTATGGAATTTAATTAATGTCTCAATTATAGCTTAATTGAATCCGTCGTCATACTGGCAGTAGATCGGCTGTTAGTCTGGATGACCGGTTTAGTCCATGTTCGACTCCTACAGTTTGGACAGAGTTCCATGTTGAACCCCTTAATGTTGTTGACGTTTCAGGGGGTTGCGAGATACATTGGTAATCTTTTTTTCAACTCGTCAGGGGTTGAAAGTAGACAACCTATAAGAATATAAATTTCGAAATTGAACAAAGACTAAACCGAATGACCGAAGACCGAGAATTTTTATGGTGCAATAGTCTAGTTGATAAAATCAGCGAACGAATGATACTCTTTATGACTGTAGTTCAGTCAATTGAATTTACAGTGTAAAAGCACGATGAGATTGCCATCGACACATTGTCGTGTTGCTACAGAAAGTATCCGCAAAAGATGAGACAAGATGGATCGCACCGCAAAACTTGTATATACAGGGTTACTGGTTAAGTCGACCTATTCCCTTTGTGGGATTAAAGTAGACATCATTCTTGACTGATTTTACTATGGAAAGCCCTATCCTAATCCTTACCGTTTTTGATTTATTAGACTTTTAATATTTTTCAAAAATATTCCACCTCTGTGTCTTAAACTGGTTATTGTAAGAATTTTACGACGTTTAGGACGCTAAAGTGATACTTTTTCGATAGCTTACAAACGACTCATTCTATTAAAGCCAGTACATTTGATAAATTACTCAAGCCTTGGGAAATAAATGGCTGTAAAGTTCAAATATTGAATTTTTTTGGGAGCTACCCTTGTCTTTCAGGTCAAATTTCTCAAAATAAGTGTACGGTACTAGATGTGCAGATTGCAGCAAAAACACTGCTGTCTCATTAGCTTTCTAAAATGATACCACAATATCCACTTTTATTAAGAATATGGCCGCAAAATAAGGGTTGATACTGACAGACAGCAGTGTTTTTGCTGCAATCTGCACATCTAGTACCGTACACTTATTTTGAGAAATTTGACCTGAAAGACAAGGGTAGCTCCCATAAAAATTCAATATTTGATCTTTACAGCCATTTATTTCCCAAGCCTTGAGTAATTTATCAAATGTACTGACTTTAATAGAATGAGTCGTTCGTAAGCTATCGAAAAAGTATCACTTTAGCGTCCTAAACGTCGTAAAATTCTTACAATAACCAGTTTATGACGCAGAGGTGGAATATTTTTGAAAAATATTAAAAGTCTAATAACTCAAATACGGTAAGGATTAGGATAGGGGTTCTCATAGTAAAATCAGTCAAGAATGATGTCTACTTTAACCCCTCAAAGGGAATAGATCGACTTAACCAATAACCCTGTATATACATTGTAGAGTCTTCATTTTATGACACACTTCGTTTCATCAATAGACTCTTTCAACAACGGACGTTTTGCCGACACGACGGTTAACTATAACTCTTTAAACTTTTTAAACTTATCATCTTCATCATCAAAAAGTCCGTCGTTGAAAGAGTCTATTGATGAAACGGATGTAAACGAATCGTCCTGTCGACGAACAGTCCTTATGTGAAAGGTTCTATCGATGAACCGGACATAAATGAATCGTCGTATCGGCGGAAAGTCCAAACGTGAAAGAGTCTATCGGTGAAACGACCATAAGTGAATAGTCCTGTCGACGAAACGTCCAATGGTGAACCGGTCGTCGGTGAATCGTTGCAGAATCTACACGTAGCACTCGTAGCAATGTTATAGCATTCTTAGCAAAAGCGTAGCAGTCGAAGCGAAGAGTTCGTTTTGGGGAGGGCGCAATGGTGTCGCGGAACTGTGTAAAAAGAACTAGGCCTCATCTTTGCCTCTGAGTTAGATTAAAGCCACGTATTCACTGAGCAACAATTGTTTATAAACTCTGTTTCAGAAACATATAATATTGTTTCTGTAAACACTACGTGTTTATCGGTTTTCGGTGCTCCCCACTTGCGGCGGAGAACACAGAAACAAATCAGTTGCGCAACAGGTGCATGCGAGTGTGGACGCGTCCAAACATTTGTTTATAAACATGGCTGTAGTGTGGGACGATGAAACTGTCTTTAAATTGATAGAACTGTTTGAGAAAGAACGAATATTATGGGATTAAAAAAATGTAGGCACCACATAACAACACTACTTCCTCGGGCGACATGACCTAAGCAACTGACTGTGTGGACGGCAGAGTTTCCGAAACATTGTTCCTGGAAACATTTACGTGATGTTTCAGAAACTGTGTATCCGAAACACTGATGCTCAGTGAATACATGGCTTTAGGCCAGCAACCATTTTTTCTGACTGACCATTTGTTTTTTTTTTTCAAAGCCGATCATTCTTATCGATCGAATTCTGAGGTTATCGGCAATGTCAATGGCATTGTTTAAAATCGAGTTGCTGTTATAAAAAATGCTATCGATCGCACCCATTACGCTGTCAAAAAATATTTTTTCGACTGGCCTGTTGGTCTAGTGGTTAGTGACCCTGACTGCTATGCCGGAGGTCGTGGGTTCGATCCCCACCCAGGACAAATGTTTGTGTGATGAGCACGATCATTTGTTCTGTGTCTGGGTGTAATTTATATATAATATGTATGTATTTAGAAATATATAAGTATGTTTATCGGTTGTCTAGTACCCATAACACAAGCTCTGCTTAGCTTGGGACTAGATGGCATTGTGTGGTAGTTGTGGAATATATTATATATTATTATATATTATATTTTTCCTGTTATTTTGTTCCTGTAAATATGAACTTTTCGCGCCCGGCATTAGTCGAGGCCATGCTGTGGGGCGAGACGGAATGGGAAACGGTTGCCTCCTTCTGCGAAGCAGTCATGCTAGCGAAGGAGAACGTGGGCTCCGTGAGGGACAGGATATAGTCAATCTCACGAACCAGGAGCCGCGGGTGGAGCCTCGCGACGTCCATTGTCATGGGGCAATGGGCTTGGCGAAACGGTTAAAAGAGCTGTGTGCAAAGCTTGCCGTAGTCGCGGGACTGAATCATCGGGTAACCGTGACCCTGGAACGTAAAGGCTTATTCAACGACATCGTGGATTGTTAGGCCGTCAGTACTGTTATCACACGCTTTAGAAATCCCTTTTTAAAAAAAACGATTTTAGAAAATTAATTAAATATATTTCAGTAAAAGGCACATATATCGTAGAAAAGGGAAACTTGGTCAATTTTCTGGCTTACGACCTATCCGGTAGGAGTCTCAACCCGAACTGATGCTATTACCTGGCTAGGGCACTAAGTCTAGATAGGAATGATGACATGGTGCTGACTAGGCACTTAAGGGTGTATTGTAGGGATGTAACAACCCCCCCTTTAAGAGGAACTTTACGGTTTTCATGGAAAGTTACGAAATTATTCTTAACCTTGGGAGAGGAATTGGTTCGGGTTCCGGATCGTTATCTGTGGTGTTATCGTTTTGTAATTTAGGTTTTGTTTTGCAGCCAGAATATTTTCCAAACTTCTTACAAAGTTTATAACTAATGAAAATTAAAATTAATATGAATACAAGGTAAGTCAAAAGTGGATAGTGAGAACTATATTCAATTAGGTTAGTATTAGGATTATTTATTATTTTATCAACATCTGACAACACTTGATTGTTGATAACGCTAGGTAGTTTTTCTAAGTCTATGTTTGACAATTTGGAAGATAACAATTTGGGCTTTGACAGGTTAAACTTTTCTAGATTACAACAGGCTTCATTAATTAGGTTAAAATCGGAAACTATAGTTTTGACGTTTATGTCAATGTTGTTTCTTCCAAACAGTTGTTTATTTCTACAATAAGCCGTACAATTAGGTCGAATATTAAGTAAACCAGTACCCAATATTTTGAACTCTATTAAATCAGATTTACACTGTATAGAAAGTTTAGTCGGTTCCGATTGGACAAATATCCATTTGTTTCCTTGCAATTCTTGCCAAATATCTATCTGACCATACATTAATTTAGTTATACAATATTTAGGTATTTCTGTAACAATTTTTGTTAGTATATCAGTCTCACAGGTTGGTGTTTCTTGAATTGAGCGTGTGTCGGTATTATCACAAATATAAACTCTGTTTACGGGCTCAGTACAGGAGTTTAGATTACTTATACAGGTATATGTTAGTTTATCTTTACTAATGCCAACATAGTTACAGGATGGTACAATCATAGCATAGGAGTTTGGTTTTTCTATATTGTGTGGTATTGGTACTGGAATAACTTTAAATAGATCTAACTCAAAAGAGTGTACAAGGGGAATTTTAATTACAAAGACTAACTTATTGTTTACAAAATAACATGATAACTTTGATATATCAATCAAAGCATGAATACTATCTAAATCTAAATTTAAAGGCAATTCTTCATAACTAGGTAATTTTCTAACGTTACTTATTAACTCATTATACAACTGATTTGGTGTTATGACCGATGGGTGGAGAGTATTCGCTTTAGCGAATAGCATTGCATTTACAAGGTCATCTAATTTAAATGACAGAGTAAGTAGACAGGATGATAGTTCAGTATAAACATCGTTCATTTTTGATTTTATGTACAGCTTATTAGATACAATTGACAGATTACTAAAAGTGCTAGATAGGTTAATAATAGCGTCATTCAAACGGACTTCGTTTGTGGTTATAGTTTCTAGAGTTTTGTTGTACCGGGAAAGAGCCGTGTTTGTTACAAGGATGTTATCCTTTAAAATGGACGCAAGCTTAATATTATTATTATTTAGGGTTTGAATGGCGTTATTATATCTTATGGCATCATCTTCATCCATTGTGCCAATGACTTGTTTGAAAAGAGAGCCAACTCCTGCTAACCAAGCAGATCTCTTTTCTCGCCCAGATGTTAAATGAGATATGGCATTGTAGTCTTTCAGAATATCGGTAAGTCGCAAAACCAGAGGCTGTAGTATGTTTGTACATTCCGATTCTTTAAGTATTGTATTTTGTCGACACAAAAGTGTAGAAGTTTTTAATGCATTGTTTATATTATCTATATGGGGTCTCATATATGCAATATCTATAGGTACAAGTAAATGAATATGGTCACTAGTCTGTTTCATGATTCCTATTGGATCGAAGTATACACCAGGGCTTTCAGTGACTTGTTCGATGATATCAGATGTTGCAAGAGACAGGAATGTAGATATTCTGAAATATATTAGACATAATATTTAACTTATATTATTTTTAGTTAAAATTAGGTTTATTAGATTAAGGTATAATATAAAATTAAAAACTAAATATTACTTATTTCCGCCAGCTTCAGTTCGTCATAGTGATACTTGACGTGACGGCGATTAACGAGAAGGGTCAACGTATTGTTGCCATTAATTTTTACCACTTTATGTGGACCTTTCCAGATAGGCGACAGAGCTTTATTCTGTCGCGGATGGTGTTTGATATACACCATATCGCCTGTTTTGTATTTCATAGGTCTTGTTTTTCTATCGTAATAATTTTTTGATGTAATTTTAGATTTAAGAATGTTTTCTACGGCTTTCTCTCTGGAGAGTTTCATTCTTTGTTGGAGTATACGGACATAACTAGGATAAGTAGGTTCTAATGCTGTATCATAAATAGAAGTGGGTATAAATGGTTTGCAACCAAATAATAATTCATATGGTGTATAATTAGTAGTGGAATGGACTGTGGTGTTGTAGGTTAACATTGCCGTGTAAACGTATCTCGGCCAATCATTTTGGTTGTCATCGACGAAGGATTTTAGATATTCCTTAAGAGTCGCATGGCTTCTTTCTAAAGCGCCCTGAGTTTGTGGATGATAGGGGCTGGACCATAACTGTTTGATTTTCAAGAAGGTGCAGGTTTGTTTAAAGAGATCCGCTGTGAAATTGGTTCCCTGGTCTGTAATAATAGTCTTCGGGATACCAAACTGGGATATGAAATGGATTAAACATTCAGAGGTTTCTTCTGCCGTAGCATTTCGGATGGGGTAGCCTGCTGAAAATTTGGTGAGGTCATCCTGAATTGTTAAAATAAACCTGAGCTTGGCCGCACCTGACTCGGGCAATGGTCCAACAATGTCAAGTGACACGCGTTCAAAAGGTTGTGTGGATGTCGTTGTGATTTGCATAGGAGCTCGATTGGTTCTACGCAAGGCTTTATTGGTTTGACATTGTTCACATTTTCGGACATAATCTTCGACATCTCTGCGCATATTGCGCCAATAATATTTCTCCTGGATTCTACTCAACATTCTATTTGAGCCTAAATGACCTGAAATGGGAATATCATGGTTCTCTTTTAGGATTTTACTGATTTCAGTTGGCGAGGGATAAATTATAATGTTTTTGAAAATATGGACACTGATTGAAGTAGTGTGAAATAAGTATGTAATTATGTTATGAATTTTCATAAAACTATGTGAATCAAACGGATTACGAAAGTCCGTTATAGCGAATTCGGATATGTTTTTATTAATCAATTCAAGTTTCAGATTTTTAAGGCTCTTAAAAATATCCTCGTAGTTGCACTGATCAAAATGATGGACTTTTACAAAAAGTAAGTAAAATTTTACATTATTATTTTCGAAAGAGAGAAAAGAATGTAATGTTCTTTCCTTTTCAAGGATATCATTTGATTCCGAAATTTTATCGATAACTTCCGAAATATAGGGATTTGACTCGTCAAGGTCAATAGAAACTGGTATAATAATGGTTTTTAATTTTGTTTTTAATAGAGTTTCACTATGTTCATGAATTATAGTATCAAATTGATTAGATTTATTATTTATTTTTTTCAGGCATTTAGGGTAAGTATCGTCGTCGTTCTGGACTTCAGGTGGAGTTGGGATATCAAAATCTTCAGGGAGTTCGATGTCATCGGGTAACTCAAAGTTTTCAGGTAAGTCAATAAAGTCTGGTAAGTCAGGAATTTCAGGTATTCCAGGGCTTTCAGGATTAGCAGGAGGGACTTCAGGCTGCTGAGGTGGAGTTGGAACACTCACAGGTGGCACTTTGTCGGTAAGTACGTGAGCGGTGTTTGGCGATTGAATGGATTTTACAGGGTATCGGGAAAGAGCATCAGCGTTACTGTTGATCTTGCCCTTTTTATACTCGACCTCATAGTCGTATTCCTCGAGTTTTAATCTCCATCTTACTAGCTTGGAGCCTGGTTCCTTGCAATTGAATAGCCACCTAAGTGGCTTATGGTCAGTTATAATTTTAAATTTGTGACCATAAAGATATGGGCGGAATATTTTTGTTCCAAAAATAATAGCCAGACATTCTTTTTCGGTTACGCTGTAATTAGTTTCAGCTTTATTTAGAGTGCGTGAGGCAAAAGCGATTGGGCGGTCTTTTCCCACTTCGCCTTGAGAGAGTATCGCTGAAATAGCGTAATTTGATGCATCACACGTCAGGATGAAAGGTTTAGTAAAGTCGGGGTATATTAAGACGGGTGCTGAAATTAACTTATTTTTTAATGTTTCAAAAGCTAGTTGTTGACTATTAGTCCAATCAAATGGTACATCCTTTTTTAACAAGGATGTAAGAGGTTTAGCTAGTTTAGAAAAATCTTGTATGAAGCGACGATAATAGGACACCAAACCTAGGAATGATTTAACATCTTTTGGACATTTTGGGATAGGGAATTCGCTTACAGCTTTTATTTTCTCGGGGTTAGGTTTTAAGCCTGCTTCACTAATAGTGTGGCCAAGGTAAGTAACTTCTTTGCGAAGAAACTCACATTTGTCCGGTTGCAATTTTAGGTTGAATTTTCTCAATCTTTCAAATGTGTGGGATAATTTCTGGACATGAGATGTAAGATCGTAGGAATATATGACAATATCGTCTAAATACACATAGCAATGTATACCTTGCAGACCTGATAGGACTGTGTTCATGAGCCTCTGAAAGGTTGCAGGGGCATTTTTGAGGCCAAATGGCATTCTGATAAACTCGTAGTGACCTTCAGGTACACTAAAAGCAGTTTTAGGGATATCCTCAGCTGAAATCTCTATTTGATGGAAGCCTGAGGCTAAATCGAGAGTTGTGAAATATTTGCTCTTACCTAGCTGGTCTAAGATTTCGTTTATTTGGGGAATTGGATAGCTCTCACCAATTGTGATGTCATTGAGCTTGCGATAGTCAATGACTATGCGCCATTTCTTTTTTCCTGAAGCATCAACCTTCTTGGGCACTATCCAAATAGGGGATGACCACGGAGAAGTAGATGGTTGAATTATATTTTGTTCTAGCATCTTACTAATCTGGGTTTTGACCTCGTCTTTATGAACTTCAGGAAATCTGTAGGATTTAACATTTATAGGTTGCGAGGAACTCGTTTTGATTTCGTGTTTGATGGCACTAGTTGAAGTAAGTTCATCGTCGGGAAGGTGGAATATGTCTGCATATTGACTACAGATGTCGTAAAGAACTTCAGATTCTTCAGAGTTTAAATGAGAAGTTCGTAATTGTTTAAGGACGTCGTTTGTTCTCTCATAACAATTGACGTTAGGTTGGGATAAGCATATTTCGTTTTTAGATATCGGGATTAAGGTCAAAGAGAGATTGGGATTAATTGAAATAGGTTTTTCAGATACATTCAGGATCGATACGTTTACTCGATTATTACTTTTTATTTTCACTATCGAGTTGGCTACTAACAATTCGTCAGAAATATGTTGGTCCAAGATTATACCTTCCTTAACTTCTGGGTTTTTAACTGAACATTCTATGATGGTTTCGGTTCGTGGTTCTATTATGTAAGACGGATGGTTGAATGACAACTTTATATGATGGTGTTCGATTTCCAGCGTACCAGAATCATAATTTATTCGGCAGCTGTTCTTAATGAATAGGTCGTTACCTATAATGCCATCATAGGAAAAGCTTAAGTTATCAAAGATGTGAAATTTGTGTGATACTGTGTATCCAGAGGATAGACTTAAGTCCAGAGTAAGATTACCGTAACTGATAATCGGGTCCTTTGAGTCAATACCTTTTATTCTGACTGTATCAGACCCTAAATCAAGGGGTTTGGATAGACATGACTTCTTTAAGATGCACAAGGAGGCTCCAGTGTCTATCAGGAGGGTAAGTGGTTTGTTGCTGACAGACGACTGGGCGACGATATAAGGTAAGTATGTTTTTAAATTAGTATTTACTTCGTATATTTTATAATCATTGTTCTTTTCTTTTTCAGGGACACACATGGATTGAGGAGGATTAGAAATGTCTTCAGTTTGGGGCTGGTTACCCTGTCGCGTGACATTATGAGAGCTGCCAGTTTGGGGCTGGTTACCCTGTCGTATAGCTCTAGGGAGAATGTCTTCAGTTTGGGGCTGGTTACCCTGTCGCGTGACATTATGAGAGCTTCCATTTTGGGGCTGGTTACCCTGTCGTGTAGCTCTATAGGATGAATGGTGATTGGATATGGGATTAATGGCATCGTCTTTTAAAGTTCGTCTCGTGCGACACCCTATCGAGACGTTTAGTAATTTAAATCTTCTTGATCAGGTTTTACATCATTTGTGAAGGAGTTTTCTTCGTCGTCCACGAAGTTAACATGAGGACCCTTGGATTTAGAAGAATGTGTCTGCGCGGGAGAACTGAATTTATTGTTATATTTTTTATTATTATACTCGCGCAATTTACATTCGGCTAGACTATGACCCTCTTTCTTGCAGTATCTGCACACTGACGAATCTTTAGAGGAAGAAGGTTGGTTGTTATTATTAGGTAGATGTGGCTTCGGTGGAGTTCTATTGTTATCTTTCTTATAATTATTAACATTCTGTTTAAAAGAATATTGTTGGATCTTTTCTTCAGAGATTGCATAGTTAACAGCCTCGTTCAAGTTTTTTGGATCTCTGCATCTTACAATGTTAGCTATGCGAGGTTGTAACCCTATGTTAAATGTATGAAGCGCTAAGTCTTCCATCGCAGCCACTCTACCAACAAGTTCGCTTTTCTTCATGTTGGATATTGTTACTTCTGTGAGTAACCTGGATAAGCAAGTTTCGACTCGCAGGTGAAATTGGCTGACCGTCTCCTGGTTGGTTTGATGACATTCTTGAAGCTCGGTCAGTAAATGGGCGTAATGTTTTCTCTCACCGAATTGATTTTTTAAAAATTCTTTGAGAGATGACCAGTTGTCAAAATCTTTGATGGAACACGCGCTTTGCGCTTTACCATCTAGTTGGCTAATAATATATTTTAAGACAATGTCTTCCTGGGATGACGACGATAAGAATATCGCATTATCGCAATTTACTAAGAAGGCATTTAATTTATCTCTAGAACCGTCGAATGGTTTAATAAATTTCAGGATAACATTAAGCGGTATTTCCTCATCTCTTGCCTCTTTAAGGTCTTTTTTTGAATCTGCTTTAGACATTTTGTGTAATTAAATAACTTGCTATGGAATAAAATACAATAACTATGATCACGATAATAAAACTTTCGCCAACTGGTTCTAGACGGCTTATCAGTATTCCGAGTACTAAGTAACCGAATACGTGGGCGAAGGATGTGTAGACTACTGTCTGGACACAGTGTCAAATCGACAAATACAAATTACAAGGAATATAGATTAACTTATGACTATGAGTTAGGTCTAAAAATAGAATTAAAATTAAGGGCACTGAACTGACTCACATGACACAAAGACACTTCATTTTCTGGGGACACGGAGGACGTCTGATCCTGGTCGGTGCTGGATACGAGCAGGTCCGTGGAATGCGCCTGTAGCGCGCTGCCCAGTACCACCGCACAGTAGACAGGTGACGACTTGGATGCACCTCAAAAGGGCTCTGAATTAGGCCTCTTTTGAGCTGGAGTTAGCCTATCGTAGGCCACTGGAGAAGGGCTATTTCAGCCAGGGTTGGCCTGCCTTAGGCCGCTGATGGGTCTCGTTGAGTTCGGGTCGCAGGTTTACGAAGCACACAAGATACACTTGGCACAGGGACACTTTCTTTCACTGGTTATCACTTCACGAGAGGTTCCACGGGATATAACTAATCCCACCGCTGCCACCAAATGTTATCACACGCTTTAGAAATCCCTTTTTAAAAAAAACGATTTTAGAAAATTAATTAAATATATTTCAGTAAAAGGCACATATATCGTAGAAAAGGGAAACTTGGTCAATTTTCTGGCTTACGACCTATCCGGTAGGAGTCTCAACCCGAACTGATGCTATTACCTGGCTAGGGCACTAAGTCTAGATAGGAATGATGACATGGTGCTGACTAGGCACTTAAGGGTGTATTGTAGGGATGTAACAGTACGAGTCAATACGTGCAGCCAAAGAGTTTTGTATACAGACACAATGAAACATATCAGACAACATTGGAAAACCGATATAAAACTGCCTGCATAACGATGGATCATAATATTAGATTACATAACAAGAGAGTAAAGCATTTCCTTACGTCACGGGCGTATTGAATCCCGAAGCGACACTAAGGATTCTGGGGGTGAACCTTCGTAGCGCAGCGAGGAGGTTCAAGTGTTAATTTCTGAGTGAAACGAGGGAATTAAGTTCTGAATCCTTAGTGTAGCGAGGGATTCAAGTTAGCCCAAGACAAGGCAGCTTTACTCCCGGGAAGCGTACTCTGCTTTTCACACCTACTGCGAGGAAATAAATTCGATTTTTGAAATTGGATGTGGTACGGCAACCTTCGAACGTGAAGTTGGCACCACTGCAACCGATCAGCTGTTGCGGCCAGCAGCCGCCATGATTGATACAACTCCTTGGTGAAAGTTTTCATACGGTTTTATTTGAGGTTCTAAATTCAAATCACTTTATTCCCACGGGAATAATGAAATTCAGTACATATATTATTGCCCGGTTCGGGCGAGAGGGAACAATGACTTTCTTTACAGTAGGGTTGCCTGATATATAATTTGACATTTACAAGCAAGTAGTGTGAAAAAATATATATTTTGTTCCGTGCAGGGATCGTGCTCGCGGCACAATGGAGCAACAGTTGATCGCAGAGCCATTGCGCCAACCACCATCAACCATTGTTATGATGAAACAATAGCACAATGAGTTGAAATTATATAGTCATTTTAGCGTTGTAAAATGTAGGAATTCATTTAAATGACGCAAGTAAATAGGTAAATCCTGATCATTAGCCTATCCTGCTCCGTTACTAATGAACTAACATGGAGCTGATAATACAATAACTAATTAGCAAACAAAATTTCGATAACACTATGTTTTTTCCTCTAGTTAGATATACTGAGGATATTACTACATGTTGATAACTATATTATATAGGTAATTCGCATATTTATGTGCATCGTCCCCTCAAAACATTTACTGGGGTAAATCTAGTACCTAATATTATATTTTCATAATTTATACTTACCTCACTGTTTGATGTTGTAGCTTGTAGCGTGAACTAAACTTTATGCACAGGTGATACGCCATAAACATATTTACAAAATAAGAAGAGAATCAATCCATACTATTAGGACAAGCCTAGAAGACAGATATTATTCAATGTTATTTTGTTTTCGTTGCAATGACTTCAGGTGTTGCAAACCAGGGGGGGTACCTAGTAGTTTTTATAAATCTTCTATAATAATGAAATAGTTTGATACACCTACCACCAACCCGTTGAATCGCTTGTTACCTAGCAACGCGGTAGGCTCGCGATCTCACACATAGCCAACACGCTAGGGCTTCAGTTCCACCCCAGCCGCAATGGTAGACGCCCACGGAGACATACCTCGGCGTACGATCTCCGACCACCGTAGGCGCAGGCATGTGGGCGGCGAGTAATGGGCGACTCGCTGTCCAACCATGGATCATGAAGCATAATGACGGGGCCCTCCTTTAATGTTTATTTATATCATCTTAAAATATTGTAAACGTAAGTATATGATAAGACAACAACATTCGGTCTGCACAGCGACATATTTAAGATCTGTCCAGGACTAAAGACTGACAAAAACATTGTTTTTTTATTAAACCAAATTAACTCCTCTTGCCCGCCCCTCCCCCACTCTTTGGATCATTTTCATTATCATCTTTCCCTTTCTCTTTCCTGTAACGTTATGAAACAAACATTCATTACTAATAGGTGGATCATGCCATTACACGTACTCATGTACGTCCATAAATATTTTGCTGGAAATACGTATAACTAATTGTGAAACATATTTATATCTAACGTCGAAAATTATTTGACGTCAGTGATCATTAGTGATTTGTGAAGTTAGGCGGTTTCGATTTTAAATAAATTCCCAATGAAATAAAAGCTAAGATTATGTTTACTTTTAAAGTGTTTGTTTTCTTCATAATTATAAGTGTTGCAATAGGTGAAGTGGACTGCTCTAATCAGTGCAAGAATGATTACAGAGATGAGAAGAATAATACAATCAATGTAGCGGAATATTGTTCGAAGAAATTGTGCATTGAAAAATGTTGCGGACAAGATTGGCTGTTTGATCCTCACGGAAGATGTATGTCTAAAACACGTTTAAAATCATCGAAAGTGTTAGCTAAATACGATGCCATCACCAACGTTTTGTCTTCTGAGAATGCAACAGAGACCCCGCCCTGGGATTATGTTTTCATTTATAATCTTAGAAATGTCAACAACTGCACTGCTGAGCATCCCATAACGGATGAATATAAAATCTTAGAGGTAACTAACTTTCAATTTGTTTCTCAGTTAAGTATTATTTTTTTGAAACAATCCTATATTGTTTTTTCTAACAAACAAGTGAGAGTCGGACTCGCCCATAAAGGGTTCCATAGCAGCACGCGTAGCATGACCACCGTAGAAACGAGTTATATCGACGGGAGAATCGACAAACTGACAGATTGAAGAAAGATTTCTATCGTCCTAAGCACGGCGATGTTTGTCACGTAGAAAAGAAATGTTTCTTCTCTACGATAGAAAGAAGTCTACAACGTCGAGCATGCCGACAATATTTTCTCTACTTTTGACACTTGGGGGAAGACACATTTCTTCTCTACAAGAGAAACTTGTCTATATCAAATCAGACCTAGACAAGTTTCTTTTTATTATATTCTTGATGTTTATCGACTTAAATTTATTTTAAAAACAAGTTAAGGTCCTCCCAACTCAATCCCTTTAGTTTTTAAGCCTTATAGAATAAAAAAGGCTGAATAAACTTGTAAGGAAAGTGCATTAAACTTTTTTTTAATAAGAGTTCCATGAAAAAATATAAAATGAGAAACTTTCAGTGAAATAATGCAGACAGCTAATCTTTCCAAAGTTTTTTACACAAAAATATTTTGCAAGGTCATGAGTCATAGACATGCAGCATAGACCCAATATTATCTGCCTAAAATTACCATACTCATAATTTGTCATATAATAAATATCTGTCTCCTATAACACATAGAAAATGTTGTACATTTGTTTTTCTCTCTTTCTATAAAGTATGTTATTTTTATTTGACATTTTGCTAGGAAAGACTCGTGTTCATACATGGTTCATACTGTGTGCCTATGGTTTGGATACTTTTTACGTTTTGTTGTCGATTTGATTTATGTGCAAAAAGTTATTTTTATTACAAATGAATGCACATATTTCTGGAATTATGGATAATTATGTCTGATTCCAATAAATCATTTTGATTTGTATTGAAAACTTGAGAATTTAACACGTTTTTTTCGTTAACTAAACGTTTTAGTTCATTCACAGTTCAGTCATTCGCCGTTGCTATGGAAAGAAATCCTATGTCTTGTCTTCATAGAAACACGAGTCTACAGGCCGCGCCATGCTCGGATAAAAGACATATCGAGTGGGATAGAAAGAGCTTTGTCTTTTCTTGGTAGAATAGAGATAGAATCGCCATGCTACGCGTGCAGCAAGTAACATACTCGTAATATTAAAGTTCTTGTAGTTGGTTGTAACTTTGAAAGGTAAATTGCTGTTTACCATTTATGACGTATTACTTGATATCGTTCAAGTCAATTTTCGCTAGAAGTTTCCATGGCATCATATATTTTTTTCAGGTTTATTATTCTTTTATTTTAGTAGTTACAGGGGGTGAGGACACACATTTTACCACTTTGGAAGTATATCTCGAGCAAACTGTTCAGTTTAGAAAAAAATATATAGGAGTAACCTCAATATCATTTTTTTAAAAGACCTATCCATAGATATCCCACACGTATGGGTTTTCAGAAACTATTTTGATTTACAATTAACCCCCATGGGGAATCCCCAAAAATTAGTTGTTATTTTTTTTTAATTTTTGTGTGAAAATACACGTGTGTGATTTTCACATAACACATCTCCTCACCAAGTTACAACAGGATAGCTCCTGTACTTAAAAAAAAACTGGCTGTGACATACGGACGGACAGACAGACAGGCAGACATGACGAATCTATAAGGGTTTCGTTTTTTGCTTTGGCTACGGAACCCTAAAAATTGGGATTCCAAAAAGGTATTTGCTATTTTGTGTGGGAGCCCTAAGTTTAAATAAATTATTTATTTATATCTTAAAGGCGCTCCTTCACCTTCACCTGTAATGTATAGGCACTCCCTCACCGAAAGCATTCGCGTGTAATGTAACATTATAGATTCGACTTTGAGCATTACATTACCTGTGACATTACAGTACTACCTCCCTGACTAAAAAGCGTTCTCGTACATTTAGTTCAGATTAGAACATTTCATCAGTCACGGAAGATATTCGAGATATTTATTATACATTACACGCGAATGCTCACGGTGACGGAGCGCCTTTATACATATTTTAAATATTTGTAAAAAAAAATGGATTCTAAATATTAGTTAACTACTCTGAACTCTTGTTCGGCAGTCGACCTAACCATATAAGGCAGCAAGGAAAATTTATTGTATCTATATTTAGAGTGAAGTTAGTAATCATGCATTCAGGAAAAAGAATTCTGCTACCTAATCATGATTGATATACAAAACAATATTGAATTGAGCTCATAAAATTGGGTCCCGTACAGAAATATACTGCGCAGCAGTCAGTTTTAAATACAGCCGCCGCATTTTTTTGCAATTATCCCCATCCAGTGGCGTATATCAAGGTTCAGCGCCTGGGCCTTTATAGCTTGCCGCCCCAGAAGTTGAAAGTACGGCTTGCACCGCCCCTCACAGACTGCCGCCCCGGGCCATGGCCCTTTTGACCTAAAGATAAATACGCCACTGGCCCCATCAATTATGAATCTAAAGTGTGCTCTTTGAAGCGCACGTAGAAGTATTCTTTAGGAATACAACCTGGTGTGCATTCTCGCCGTGGCAAGTTTGGCTTTAGAGCGCCAAAGCCTGCCGCGACCGCGGGACGTAAAGGGCTATTGAAGGACACCGTGTGTTTTAGTCAGTACAAGTCTGACAGTCCCTCCTGCCCTGCCCTGGCTGGGAGAACTCAGATGATTTAGGCACGCAAAAAAAAAGTGCGGCTTCTTTGAACGCGCCTCTGCCGCAATGCTGCCCGCTAGCTTTGAGACCGAGACCCGAGATAAATCGCAAATATACTTCCTGTTCCTACCTATTTCCTGTTCTCAATATACCATATAACCTAATATTTCAACAGTTTGGAGTTTTGTTTTTAAGTATTTGACGACAGAGGTCGGTACTGTTAGACCATTTCGGTTTTATTTTATCGAATTCCCCATAGAACAAAAATGTTGTTAAGTAATTATGTTTATATTTAAAGTTTTTCTGTTCATTCTTACGATAAGAGTTGCAATAAGTGAAAGGACTGAGTGTAGAAACGAATACAGAGATGAGAATAATAATAAAATTAATGTAACAGAATATTGTTCGAAGAAACTGTGCATTGAAAAATGTTGCGGAAAAAATGAAATGTTTCGTTTAAATGGAAGATGTGTACCTAAAGAGCTGTATTTTAATAAAGTACCGGTAGTTAAAACTCACTACGATGCCATCAACATTTTATCTTCTGAAGAGGAAAACTATACGATATCATTAGAGACAGTTTTCATTTATAATAAAAAAGATATATTCAGTTGCACTGCTGAACATCTTATAACAGATGAATATTACATCTTAGAGGTAATTTTTGATTTTATTTTCTTGCTTTTGAATTATTTTCCCAGCCTTATTCTACTAAAATGTTTTTATTAATGATTGAAGACTAAAATATATAAAGTTGCCTTTTTAAACCTCCCCCTACTGTTATTTTAACTTTTATGTAAACCCGGAATATAATTTTCAATATAAACAGTTTTACCAATTTCAACTGATACCGACGTCTTTTTTAAATTTTGAGATAAGTATTTATAGGAAACCGTAGTAAACAAGGAACCTTTATAGTATCGCCATGTATGTACGACCGTCTATTTGTCCGTTTCTCCGCAGTTTAGCTTGGTACTAGATAGCTGTATTTTGCCTTGATTATATAGATTAGTTATGTCGCCAAAGTGTTTTGATAAAATATCGTAAAGGTTTTTATTTTGGGTACATCCTGTACATATAAAGTGGGTTTTTATTTTCTCACGTACCCCATTGTTAGATTATGTAATTGAATAGATTTTGAGGGTTTGGAGTTTTTTTTTTTAATGTATGACATAAATCATAATAGTAAGTAGTTTATTATGATGAAGTACTGCTCTAATGAATCAACTCGATGCAATTTGACTAAATTGCATCGTATCGCCGGCGCGGGTTGTAAATGGTAGTGAACTACGAAAGTCTACTTTACTACTGACTACTGATGACTGAAAATAGAATTATGATTTTCATTATATTGACTTCGACAGGATAAGTGCTGGAGCCTCATTATGTCTTCTCTATGAAACACTCTGTTTGATAAGAAAGTCAAAATGGACATAAAAAAAATTGTAAAGTGTTAAGGCCGCCTTAAACAAGCGCAGTAACATTTACCTCTTCGTACACTCGGCGACGATACCTTACGACTTTGGCATCCAGGTGACTATCACAATAAAAAATCCACAGAGGTTTGTACAGTGGCATACGTCAATGGATGTCGCAATCTTAAATAAAGTATCGGACACTTGCGTCGCCTTGTGTACAAAGGGGCTTAAGAGTTACTACCCCTCCCCGCGTTTCACGTCGCGCGAGAGCGCTTTTCAAATGAACTCCGCTGACCCCGTTGTAAAAACGTACTACCTTGAGCTTAAGCTAGACTAGCATAGGATTATTGTTATTTTAGGTTCAACGTCATACAGAAGAAATTCCTGGAGTGGAACAAAGTTATGTAAAAAACTGGGGTACCTAACGATCAATAAAAATACTGACTTTGTGGTCGTTATGGAAAACCCAGGGTACGGTAAATATCTACATGATACTTTATACCATTTTTGGGGATTCGTACCCCAAAGAAAAACGGACACTTTAAAATCACTTTATTGACCGTCTGTTTGTCCATTTGTCTCTCTTCTTGTCCCGTTTTCTCAAAAACGCGTGGAGGTATTAAGATGAAATTAATTTCAAATACTCAGTGCTGTAATCCCTTGAAGCAGAGAAAAAATCAGGCTCTTCCTAAGTCAGCGCCGTCAAACCCGTGTAGATCCATGTGCAAAAAGTGGGGATTTACAGTACAAATACCTAAGAGTTACGTCTGCGAGGTTGATTGAACCTACTTCCCAATATATATTTTTTCCTTAAACGCCATGGGTAAAATTAAAGTACGTAATGCTTATCATTTTAAACCATATTTATTATTTCCCCCGAACACGCCGAGGAAAATAATACATTTTATGTTTTAAGGAAAATTATCGTTTGCATGCCAATGAAAATACATACAATGCATGTACATACCAATGTATGTAGCTACCAATTATTCTAAAATGAAACTATGTAACATGTTTTTTCATAGGTACCTGTTAAGACGCCCCAACTTTAAAAAAAAAAGTTTTAGGAAAACTTACAAGACATAATGATACTTTTTATTTTGTAACAGGTATTTTAACAGTAATATCGCAATCTTTGTTGAAACTAAATATAAAATACACTCGCGAGCAAAAGTATGGAATCACTTGATATTGATCCGGGATAGCTCCTTAAATAATTACGTGATTTGAATGAATATGGTATCAATTTTAAGTTCACAGTTAAAGCTTAAAAACAACGAAGATATATTACTAGACTCCTGGCGACCGATGTCTGTCAACACATTAGGCAAAAAAAGTTTTTTTTATGAAAAATAAAAAAAAACATTTAAATATTAAATATTCAACAAAAATCTTCATAATATAATCGGTGCCTTTGAAAATCTACAATCCCAGTAAGCAACAAAAACGAATCTATGTGGGCAACTTCACGAGGTATTATTGTTATATACTCAAACGTTCTCCAGAATATAACGAACACTTTAAAGCGAGGGCCATTATATGAATCAAGAGCAAGCGAAGGATTTTAATTACTGAATCACGACCGTAGGGAGTGATTCATGATGATGATATTTAAATGCTTGAATCAGAGGTATTCCTCGTAGCGCTCCCGTTTTGAAACGCTCCCATCTAAGCGCTCCCGTTTTGTTCCTCCAAGCGCTCCCATGATTAACTTTCGGATAGAGATGGAACTATGGGTACTAACTGAAATTATCGATAATAACTAGGTCGTGATCCCGTATGAACACCTTCTTCATGATTCTGTTCTCCTAGTACTTTTTGTTGAGATCCCTCATTCAATGTATGTACTAACATATTTTCGTGATCCTGTATGAACACCTTCTTCATGATTCTGTTCTCCTAGTACTTTTTGTTCAGATCCCTCATTTAATTTCGGTACTAAAACCTTCTTCGTGATCCTTTATGAACACCTTCTTTATGATTCTGTTCTCCTAGTACTTTTTGTTCAGATCCCTTATTCAATTTCGGTACTAAAACCTTCTTCGTGATCCTGTATGAACACCTTCTTCATGATTCTGTTCTCCTAGTACTTTTTGTTCAGATCCGTCATTCAATTTCGGTACTAAAACCTTCTTCGTGATCCTTTATGAACACCTTCTTCATGATTCTGTACTCCTAGTACTTTTTGTTCAGATCCCTCATTCAATTTCGGTACTAAAACCTTCTTCAGGATCCTGTTCTATTATTTGCGGAAACTGTTTTTTTTTTCTTTTTTTTAAAGATTTTTTATGCTATTCGGGGCGGAATCAAATCTAACAAATCAATAACCATGAATATTGGTTCAGCAGATCTCGAGTTATAAATGTACCTAACAAACCCGTCTTTGTTTTATATATATATTAAAGATTGATTGATTGGATGTATCCTGTAATTGTATGGTGTACATAATAAAGAGTATTCTATTCTTTTCTATTCTATTACCGCCGCTATTGCGGCGTGCCCGTATAACATTGGTCCTTGTATACACATAAGAGTGCCGAAAGCAAAAAGATATTATTCTCTCAATATATATTTACGTATTTTATTTAAGCAACTTCGATGTCGATGACGCACACATGAGTTTTTAAAAATTATCGATATATTTCATTACGTTTACTTCATGCTTTTCCCTAGTTTTAATCGTGGGAGCGCTTGGAGGAACAAAACGGGAGCGCTTAGATGGGAGCGTTTCAAAACGGGAGCGCTACGAGGAATACCTCTTGAATCACTCGTTGCACTCGTGATTCAAATTTAGAATCATTCGCTTGCTCGGTCATCAAACATGAGCACGCGGTTATAAATCAACTTTGCTCTCTTGTATAACAAATAGCTATTTTTAAACCTAAGCTGGGGCGGTTTGTAATGTGAGCATTAGCTAATACGACTCGCTTATGACCAAGGTCTTAATCACTAGTTTTACTAACTTTTTTTACTAATTGGAACAATGTTAATAGACCGTATTAGTCCCGTGCAGCATCGAACGCGCACTGCCCGCACGAAGCGCTAGTCAAATCACATCTAACGGTGTTGGTATTAATAATAATAATATTTATTTAATTCAAATTTGGGATGAGTAGTTGAGTACCTAAGTAGGTAAAGTTAAACACAAAACTATACCTACATACGTAAGCGTGCAAACACATTAGCAGAATGTATGAGCCCTGCCTCTTATACTAGGGTCACCTGAATCTTAAGAGGCAGTTTCCAACGGAAAAAACGTATTTATTAAATAATAAAACTTTTTATTAACTATCGCCCACGACCCCGATCCGCGCTCAAAGCGACAAGCTTGCTTCGTCAGCAACCACAGTGATGTATCCTTATAGTTTTTCCCTGTCTTTACCTACGTAGATGACTCATACATATATTTAAGCTTGTAATCACCAAAGAATTTGCCCCTTCAAAACATCTTTACTTTCAACTGAATAACCTAAAGCTCGGATATACTGAATCCAGGAGGGTGCAGGCTCACATCCCGTTTGCGGCCGAATTTTTCTTTCTACAGTTTTTTTTTTGAAATTCGGGACGCATGACTACAGGGTCCTAACACAGACCCTCATCCACGGCGACTTCTTGTAGCGACACTTTGACGTGTTGGCATCGCTTCTGTGGCGCGTTGCAAAATGTGACTACCACGCGGTAGTACTGCTGTGTTAGTAATGCTAGCGTTCTACAAAAAGTCACCGTCTTTTTGTAGAGCGCTAGCAGGGGCGTTAATGAATATCATCATCATCATCAGCCCATAAATTTTCCCACAGCTGAGACACTGGCTTCTTCTCTGTGAGAGGGCCATAATCCACCACGCGGGCCCAGTGCGGGCTAGTAGATATCACAAATGTCGTTTATCCTGACGATGTTTTCGTTCACCGTTTTGAGAGCAGTGGTGTTGAATGAAATAATGCCCCACGACTTATAATTCGTAAGTCTGGGCCGATATCACTGGGCACCACTGCTACTCAATGTGTAATTATAATATTAAATTATAACCAAAAGTTTTTTACAGGATGGATCCCTTAAGAGGCGAGGAGCAACTGGATCAAGAAAATGGTCTACAATTGACAGACTAACATACTGTATAGACTACAAAGTATACTTTAAATCTAAGAAAAGTAAAGAGCCATTTGTAAAAATTATTATCAGAGAAATCACAGCTGATACAAAAGATACGGATAAGATCGAAAAGTTTGAAACAGTAGGTTGGTAAAACTGTTTATACATAAAGCTCTACGTCACAGTTTTTTTTTTTTAACTAAGGAACTTTGATGTTAGTTTGATGGAAAAAAATTATCCCTTTTTATACACTAGACTGAGGCGCTTTTTCAATTTTCCCTACAATAAACGCAGTACATACTTTTTCTTTTCTTTTTTAACTTATCTCCACCCTATGAATGTGTCCTGTATCGTAGGTCCCTTTACAAATATATAAACTCACATACACAATCGCCCAGACCCTAAGCAACTACTTGTGGATCATACAAATATTTGCTTCGTGCGGGAATCAAACTCACGAGACTCAGCGCAGCAGTCTAATAGCTCAGCCGCTGCACTAACCGTGCCGTCAAACAAGTGTACTTCAAGTACGCTGTAAATAAAGCACAGAAATCTTGTGATAAGGCCTCTTTATTTTATTTACCTACAACTGAAATGTAAATTTTGTCTTTTTCTCTCTTTTTCAGGAATCATTATATCTTCATTCTTCCTTCTACTACTGCTGATAGTATATTGTCTGCTGCCTGAACTTAGAAACTTGTCAGGCTTAGTACTGATGGCCTATACATTTTCTCTACTTTTTGCTTATACAGCTAAAATTATTTTAAATTTTACCATCGGAAATCCACCACCAAAGTTCTGCGAAAGAATTTGTAAGTAATTTATATTATTGCAAGCTATTTTACGTTTTGTTAAAATTACTGCTCTCCGTAATATCTGCCTGAGTTTACCTCCATCTGCGAAGCAATCATACTAGCAAAGGAGGAGGCGGGACGCGTGAGGGAGAGGACAGCGTCCACCTCCCGACCCAGCCACCGCGATGGCTGAAAATAGTAGGCATGAGCATGCGGACGGCCAGTAATGAGCGACTCGCTGTCCGACCAGTACGACAGTAACACTTTTATGCAACTGGAAAAAGTTACTGTGATTACACATAATGTTGTTAATGATATGGTCGTATTAACTTTAACCCTATTTCTCACGTAAATTGAGTTTTGCAGTGAATGTGAGTTTTTATTGAACATTTATGTTTTATATCTGAGTAAAAGTATTATGAATTGCAAAAAAGGCACTCTTGTGCAATGTCCTACAAAAAAAAACATAAGTTACACATTAGAAGCTATAGAAAACACCTTTATATTGTTAAACGTGAATCGGTAACTGGAATCCCAACCCTACGCATCGTGGTACATCCTTAGTGGAGCAAGCAGAGACAAGTCAGGGGGACGTATGTCAGCGCGGTGTGATTTGACATGACCGGCAAATTCAAGTTGCAAGATGATAATTATATTTTTTTGAATAAATGGTGGATTCAGTAATGGTGCAGTTTTCCATTTATTAATATCTATAAAATTATCATTATTATTGTTTCAGCACCAGTCTTATATTTCGGGTTTATGTCAAGTATATTTTGGTTGAGTGTGATATCCTACGATGTTTGGTCGGCATTAAGGTACATACGAATTTTATTTTTATACATTTTTTACGTTCAAGGAGATAAAACTCGAAGACAAGTGACATGTACCAATCCGCACTGGGCTCGCGTGGTGGATGATGGCTTACTCGTTCCGACAGACAGGAGGCCTGTGTGATGATGATGATGATGATGATGATGATGAAAAAAACAGAAACCTCTCACATTCACGTTGCTCGAGTAATCTCAGGGTATCTCACCGTGTGTCTGTAGGCTAAATAAAATCCAGTATCGATGGATAGTTT
Source organism: Agrotis ipsilon (assembly GCA_028554685.1). NCBI lineage: Eukaryota > Metazoa > Arthropoda > Insecta > Lepidoptera > Noctuidae > Agrotis > Agrotis ipsilon. The sequence goes on along the minus strand of CM052969.1, from coordinate 13,121,226 downwards.
AACCTAAGAATTAACTTGAAGGGACTGTCCCGTCAAGTAACCGTTACCCCGGAATGTAAAGGGTTATTGAAGGAACACTGTGAATGTTAGTCAGCACGAGTCTGAAAGACCCTCCCGTCCCATCCTGGGTGGGTTTACAACTCATTTTATGATTTTACCATTAACTTGATACTTTCCTCTTTTGCAGAACTTTACGTATAAGCCGTGGCACTAAGGATGAGGAACTTGTGAAATTCCTGTGGTACGGGCTCTATGCCTGGGGAACCCCGCTCCTCATGACTGGAATAGTTGTCGCCCTGGATAAAATTCCTAATTTGGACATTGTAAAACCACCCTTTGATAATTGCTTTCACCCCGGTTCGTAATTTTTTTATGTATTTTTTTGAATGGCTCTTTTACTCTAGTTTAAATTAAAGGACAGAGACAAAGTTTAAATTTTTTTACGTGTTAACATCTTCAAATTAGTCCTCCCCACCCGCCAGGGTGGAACGGGAGGTAGAGACTGTCAGACTTGTACTGGCTAATCCTCGGTGATCCTTCAAAAGCCCTTTAAGTTACAGGGTCACGATTACCTGATAAGACAATACCGAGACCCACGATTGCTGACGACAGGCCCAAAATTGCTGTCGACTCTAATTTAGTGAGAAAAGCCTGTTCACTCTAAAGGTGGCGGTTCACGCCGGAGACCGTGACAGGAGACTGCGACAGTACTTAACATTAGGCAATGTATGAGCGGCAGTTCGCGAGCGAGACACCGACAGGAGACAGGCTGTCTCCTGTCGTGGTCTCCGGCGCGAACGGCCATCTTGTCGTTGAAGAGATTCGGGTTGTAAGTAGGTAAACGTTCGGAAACACAGACGCAGGTAGTGAGATCCACTATTTTGCTAAGAAGGACGATTGGAAGCTGCTCGCACATTTGTCAACACACACACACAGGCACATAGTTAAGAAATTAGAAAATGCTGTCAGCATCCAAATAATGAAGCAAGAGTATTGATGAAGAAAAAGAAATACTGATGACGTCATATAAAGCGGCATGAATGGTGTAATGGCAATTAAGTATGGATGGCAATTAGCACTATGTTGAGATGTCCAATGGTAGAAATGGGCCGGTAAAATGAGGTCTTCGATAATTTTATGCGAATCCCGGAAATCTCGTGATCGGAATTTCTCGGGGCAAAACTCTAATACCTACTGCCATTCTTTTTTCAGGTCCCGGATATAATTACTACTTCAGGATACCAATAGGAATATTAATTTTCATGAATACAATACTGTTCATCATTACTATCGCAAATATATGGATGGTGAGGCACGCTGTTAATAATAAGAACAGCTCTAAACGACAGAACACCAAGTAGGTATTATTATTATATTATAGGTATATAATTATATATTTACTTGCATATCTCTTCGATATTATATTTATTGCAAATATTAAAATGTTCTTGCATTTGAGTGTACTTGCTATTAGATATCAATAATAAAAATGTTAACCACTCCTCAAGCTCAGAATATGTTACTCCCTCGTCGCCTTGTGCTTGCGATTTGTTTCGGGGTCCTGCCATCGTCTCTAAACTATGTTCAATAAGCATTGATCAGGCAGGGGCCATAGTGCATCCATAACTATAGATAGCCAGTCCTCTAAACACATAATCCGCAATAGTCCAACTTCAACCGGGGGTTGTCTTTGGGTATATGCTTGCATAGTGCATACAGGGATAACCGCCAGTTGGGCCTCTGCAAGATGGATCCGGCTCCTGGTACGCCTAAAAGTCCGGAATCTCATGATCCCGAATATATATATTAATAATGTAAGTACTTTTTAATGTAATAGTCCTCCTGACCGATTTCCGCCACGGCGTTTTATCTCAACGGAGATTTTAAACTGCATCTGCGCGGAACGTCATTTAGTACACAAGTGTGTGCGCAGGCACAGGGGTACTCGTGTGTTCCATCACAGGCCTCCTCTGAGAGAGGGAGTGGACCATAATCCACCACAAAGGCCCAGTGCAGATTGGTAGATGTCACATATCTTCGAATTTTTGGTTCTAGGACATGCCGGTTTCCTCACGATGTTTTCCTTCACCGTTTTGAGAGCAGTGGTGATGAAATAAATTACGCAAAGTAATGAGCCTGGCGGGATTCAAACCCAGGACCTTACAGTCGGGACCGATACCACTGGGCCACCACTGCTCCTTAATATAAAGAGGCATAGTATAAAGAGGCGGAATGTTGTAATTTTTTATAAATTTATTTTATTTCAGATTTTCTACATACGCAAAATTGTCTACGATGATGGGAGTCAACTGGTGCCTGGAGCTCATACAAACTGAAAACGTAATTTCGATGTACATTTTGTTCAATATGTACAACATATTCGTCGGTGTTGCCATGTTTTATTTGTTCGTGTGCCAGAGAAGAACGTTGGCGTTGTTGTGTAGAAAGTAAGTTGATGAGTTTTCAACTGAAATGGTGTTTCGCCATGAACAAACAAACTGATTTTATATTATTGCTATATCAGGGTCATAGCTCCCATTGAGCGATCTGGGCGTGTGCCCAAGGTCCTGCAATCATCTGGGAACTAAAACAAAAAACTTTACATAACTCAGCTGGATTCTACAACTTTCGAGAACCTACGACGAGAACTACGCACGAACATGGGCCCCGTAGACCTGAAGTGTCCAAAGCCAAAAAAAAAAATAAACGGCCGTGCTAGATGCTAGTTATCGCTCTCATGGATGATCGACTCGGCTAAAGAAGGGTTAAAAAAAAAGAATCATCGAAATCGGTCCATAAACGACGAAGTTCTGCGCGAACAAAATAAAAAAGCATAAATAAATACGGTCGAATTGAGTAACCTCCTTTTTTAGAAGTTGGTTAATAAAAAGGCATACATGTGCAAACGAGGATTAATTAATATTTAAATTTCCATTTTTTTAAGGTTTAACATCAAACATGAATTCACCAAATACCTGGACACAGAGACATCTCGACGGGAAAGAAGTAGTACGAACACTAAGTCTTCATTTTTATCCCGCTCTACTTTTAAAAGCAAGTCTAGAAAGGCACAAAATCAAGAATTGAAATGTGAGGAAACTCCCAAGGATGAAATTGCCATAGTTTAATACGCTATTTATTGAAAAAATGTAATGTAAGTCTGAAAATAAGATTATCAAAACACATTTTTTTATGTATTTATTTTTCTATTGTTTTAATAGTTTTTATTTATAGGCTTCGCTAATCAGTATTTAGTTTCTTTTATTTACTTTAATAATACAGTTATAATCTATTAAAAATAAATTAAACATAATCTAGAAAAAAAATGGCCCGTATTCAACGCCATCTACAAAGTTCTTGGAAACTACTTTTTTTTTTAATACTCGAAAAAGAAAACTTCTCATTGACAAAGACACGGCGCTTTTCCAATTCATAATACCTACTTACGTCATAATCATTATCATCATTTCAGCCTATTGCAGTCTACGGCTGGAGATAGGCCTCTGCCAGGGAGCGCCACAGCGCACGATCTCCTGCTCTTTTCATCCAGCCACTGACAGCCACCTTCTTCAGGTCATCGGTACATCTTGCCGGGCGTCCCATCCTACGCTTACCATACACGCGGTCTCCAATCGAGGACCTTCCTACTCCACCTTTCATCGGTTCTGCGGCAGACATGACATAATACGGTCATGCAGAGTTGTAATGTTTAGTGCGTTCCGATGTCATACGAATATAAATTATCTATTTTTCAAAACTCTAATTAGATTTTGCAATTCATTCTTTTGTGGGACTGGTTATCAAACACTGGTTATTCACACTATACCTACATAATCTGCAACGTCGCGCACTGCCCTGGTTGGCAGGACGCTGAGCGTAGGAGTATTATGTGTTTTGTTTTTAATGTTTTTAAATTTTATCTTTGCGTCGATGTATATGAACTCATTGTGCAATTTTATTGTAATCGTATCCACAAGAACTCTACCGACAAACTGTACTGCAGTTTGGCAGAAAACAAAATGTTAATTTTCATATAAGTTTGCCCGAATAAAAAAAAAAAAAAAAAAAAACTTCCGGCCTTATCTAGAACACAACGCGTCTTAAAAATCTCATTATGATACCAATCTATAAGGCAACGTTTTTGAAATTGAGGTCTTCGATAAATGTTAAATGATTATACCTACCATATTATAGATCTTAGCCTAAAACACGTTTATTCTATTTATTTATACCTACGTAGTCATTTAAGTACCTACCTAGTACATATTTTATTATTACCGAATACACTACTTCTATATTGTATTTTTCGTTTTTGCACGATCGTTTTTGATCGATAAATTTTTTATTAATTTTAGTTGTACGAACAACTACGAAAGATAGCGTGAACGATTTCTAAAATGTTTTTATTTTTATACATTAGCTAAGTGAAATCAGTCTATCTATATTCTTGATGCAATAATATTCGAATGACATAATTATTGTTTACATTTTTTAAATGATTAAGTAAGCATTCGAATATAAAATCTAGGTAGGTATTTGATTTTATAATTAATACATATTTTTTCTGTTGTTCTTATTATATTTTAACGTTTCTTCCAGAAACAATTGCCGCAATGGCTTTTAAATATTTTAATTAACAAAATATTTACTACCTAGATATTATTTGTAGAAGTTGTTATTTTTTTGTACATAAATATTGGTTGTATAAGTACTGTAAAAGACATTAGACCTAAGTTAAGGCCCTTCTATTCGGCGGGCGCGAGGGAAAAATAGGTATTGAAGCGCTACTCACACAGCGACAGACGCGGTCGACCCACTCACACACACATCTTTGAACGCATAGAGTGTTCAAGTAGCAGTAAGCGCGTACCCAACAAATTAATATTTCTATCTTCTATAATAATTTCGTGCAGGGCTACGGTAGACTCGATCGAAAGCTAGCCCGAATAATAAAACATTAAAAAATAGAGATTTCGAGTCGACAACATATATACGCAAAATTCGGATTGTCGAGTATTTTGTAAAATTGTAATGATTTTCTTACAAGACCGATCGCAGCCGCCATTTTTGACATCGATTACCATGTTGAGAAGTTTTTATTTTTTCTCTTTATTTTCGGCCAGTGTCATGTGGTGTATTATGTAGTTCTAAACCTCCTTAGAAAAACTTATAAAATGTAACCCCCCCTGCCTCGACACGTTTAGTGCGGCAGGAAGAGCTCCGGCGCGATCTCAGGGCGATAATATAGAGATTTCGAGTCGACAACATATATCCGCAAAATTCGGATTGTCGAGTATTTTGTAAAATTGTAATGGTTTTCTTTTATGACAGATCGCAGCCGCCATTTTTGACATCGGTTATCATGTTGAGAAGTTTTTATTTTTTCTCTTTATTTTCGGCCAGTGTCATGTGGTGTATTATGTAGTTACTAAACCTCCTTAGTAAAACCTATAAAGTAAAACCCCCCTGCCTCGACAAGTTTAGTGCGGCGGGAAGAGCTCCGGCGATCTCAGGGCGATAATATGGAGGGAGCGACTGTCGCAACAGAGGTCCGGGCACGCCGCGATGGCGGCGTTAAGACCCCCGGTAAGGTTGGAGGAGTGCCTAGATTGGCATCGCGTCTTGACTTACCACCTGACGCAGATCCTCACCGGACACGGAAGTTCCGGGTGTGGAGGTACCTGAAGAAACACCTGGGTGTCACCACTGTGTGGATCGCCCGGAGGCGGACACAGTGGAGCATACGGTGCAGGATTGCACCTCACGACCCAGCCGCAGTCCGGCCAAAAGGCGCGGGCGTGCGGGCGGCGACTAATGGGCAACTCGCTCTCTGATCATGGAACATGCCCGGGTCGACGGCCCGTTGTGTTCCACGCGCGCCTCAAAGACTGTCAGCACAATGACGGGGCCCACCTTTGTGGGCCAAAGCCTGCCGCGGTCGTGTGACTTATGAGTTACCGTGACACCTACATTTAGATGTGTATTATGTATGACACACGTTTCACCCGAGCGAAGCCGGGTTTTCATCTAGTTGAAATATATATTTATCTAAACTTGTTTTGTTTGGTTGGCGGCTAATCTAAGGAGCTAGTTGGAATTCAAAAATTCTTTTTGCGATGGGTGATAGTTTTTGCTATCATGCAATTAAAAAAAAACAGGTGCAAGCAATTTTCGACTTTATGGACATTAATGCAAACACCGGATTATAATGAAGGAGCAATGTTAGCTAACGAGAATATGAGGAAAACAAACTAAATTTTAAATGTCAATAAAGTCGAAAATCGCGTGAACCTTTTTTTTTTACTTGCTTTCGTTGAGTAAGTTTAAAAAACAGGTTCAAGCAATTTTCGACCTTATTGACATTTACGCAAACACCGGATTTTAATGAGGATCAATGTTAGCTAACGAGAATGTGAGAAAAACAAACTAAATTCTAAACGTCAATAAAGTCGATATCGCTTGAACCTGTTTTTTTTTTAACTTGCCGTTAGCAAAAAGTATCATCCATCACAAAAAAATAAAATTCAATTCCAACTACCTGTACAAACATGCAACTACAAATTTTTACAATGTACAATTTTGTTTTATTTTCAATTTGGAAGCACTCTATTTCTCGTGACGTCGAATTTTATAGCGCCAATTTTTTTTTTGGCAGATTAGACCATTTCTATAGTAAATTTGAAAACGGCGAATTTCGGAAAACCATAGGGGTTGAGAAAAAAAATCCGAAAGTTTCCTTCAGAATCAGTGGGAATGTGGGAGTATTATGGGTGGTAAAAATCATGTGAAGGGTCTTAACTTATTTTTAAGTGATAATGAAGTCAATCACATGTTCAAGGTCAAGGCCGACAACTCAGAAGTCAAGGACAAATACTGTAAAAGTCACTCACTCACACACACACACAGCTAGATAAACTTAACTTTTTTCTAATTTTGAAATGCTACCTTATAAAAGCGCTCAAGTAAAGATCAAATTTAAAAAATCTTGTAATAAGGCGTAATTGACGGAGCCCCGCTACGCGGGGCTCCTATTTCTGTGTAAAGGGTTTAAAGTAACCTAACATGAAGGGGATGGCGGGGTCTTAGTTCGCTCGCTCCGCTCGCTCACCAGACCCCGCCATCCCCTTCGAACCTAACCTATCCGAGTCGGGGTGCCCTAAGTCTCGAGCTCGCTTCGCTCGCTCTTGTATCCTAAGTTCTCTATGTCTATGTTTACATTCAATCACGTTTCGTTACGCGCGGATTTTTGGAAGTGCAAATAATTTATTTTTTTGTTAATATTTATACTATTTAACTTATCATCGAGTTCAATGTATTAGCAGTAATTTAAGAATAAATTAAAGTAAGAAACTCGTAAAATTAATAATAATAATCATTAAAATCAGCTCCAACATTATCTTAACGTAAAACGAACAGCCTAGGAGTGAAATTCGTGCATTATCTGTGGTAAATAATAACATGGTTAGGTTTATTTTTTATTTTTTTTCGTAACTTTAGGATTTTTTTTCTCGAAAACTATGAGGTATCGAAATGAAATATTTTAGGAGAGTGTTCTACATGTCGAGTTCTATACGTAAAAAAAATATCAGCTTCGAAAGCGACGTCACGAGAAATAGAGTGGAGCCTTCAATTTTTGATTTCCAACCACTGTGCGCACCTCGCACATTAGTCTTGTGTATGTACATGCCACTTAGCCGCGTAATTTTTTGGTAAAAAGCGACGTGCTCTCACCTTGAAATCCTGCGGACGACTGAGCCACAGACTACTTAGAGATACTACGTATCAGACTGCCAACTTCGGAACAAAAATTTTCGCCGTAGGCTTTTGACAGCTTTTGAGTTTTAATGGTGTATGACGTTTGTTTTTTTTTTTAAATCACTGTTGCTCAATGGCAAAGGAATAATCGTATACAGCCTAAACGCCGTATTCCTTATTGCTATATTACTGAAACTTTTCTGAAAATTAATTTTGGGAAAGAAATTAAATAAAAAAACAATTACATATTAAAACATTTATTTTTAAATTTCCATTTAAATTTTTCGATTGCTTGATTTTGCATCGTAGGCAAATAACGAAAATCATTAAATAAATGTAAAATTATCATAGTAACAGTTCATTGTTGTAAATCTTTTGACGCAACATTATTTTTAAGAGCTACTATCACTGTACCGAAACACCTCACTGCACCTTTGGATGGGTAATTTAGTATTTTGTTACTGCCGTATATTCTTGATGGTTTATCAAATGCCTCTTTCCAAAACGATGGTGAGCTGATTTTTCTACAACTGCTATTCTCTAGATTTTCACATGTCTTCCATCTGCATAATGAGCTGGAAAAGAAGAAACACTATGTTTATTATAAAGAAATATTATGAACCTCGGACCCACTCCAATGAATGAGGTGGGTTCTTTATGTAGTCACATAGTGTAAATCAGTTGAGTTTTATGAAAACATTATATTATTATGTATTCAGTAAAACATATTATTTTATCATGTAACTGTATAATAAATTATCTTAAAAAGATCGATTAAACTAAAGGAACAATATATCTCTGCCTCCTACCACGCTGGCGCTTTTAAAATTTAGCAACCATACTAAATAACAATTTAGGATTCAAAACATATATTTTATACTAGCCATCGCCAGCGGCTTCACCCGCGTTTATGATGAAAATTAGACAGGAATTTAATCCTGGGATAAAAGTATCCTATTATGTTAAAATAATCTGAGTAACAAACATCCATCTATCCTAACAAACTTTGTTAGAAGTAAGATTAAGAAAGCAAGAAGTAATGATAGCTGATGTTTTATCATAATATTTACCTTTATACTTTCGAGTTGTTGTTCCACTCAAAATCTCATCTTCAGTAAACAGGAAAGGATAGGCGCTGCCGAGACTTGGACGAGATTTAGACGTAATGAACTTCTTTTCGAAGTGCTTTGACAAAAAAAACCGCTTCGGAAGTTGTTCAGGTGATAACGATTGCAGTCTTTCAGATCATCACGGTTTAGTTTAGACACTTTAACCACACAGCGAGTCTTTTCCTATTACACGGGAAATGATGCCAAATAGCGTCCTGTCGCGAAAATTTACAAACAGAGCACTCGTGATCCATTTTGCAAATACTCAAAGTAATAGTAGACACACTGGGAATTTATTATTACAGAAAAAGCGGACAGGATGATAAACAATAAAGGTCAATATTAGCAAAGCAGTAATGTCAGATGTCAGACACACTTCATATGAAAGAAAAACAAATGGCGGCGTACCAGCGCCTGCGACGGCCAATCAGAGACGACCACAAACGTCAGTCATCATTAAAACAATATGGCGCTACGTCGAGCGTTTCGTTGTATGAAGATTATCAGCCGTGGACTGAGCTCTGCGATTCGATCTCGAACCAATGCCGGATAAAATATTCCGCCATAGTAAAATGTATGGAGATTTTCGGCCTCAAAATTCAGTTACTTTACGAATTTTTTACGCGAAAAATATACAATGTTTTGAAAAACAGACACATGTAGACAGTACACCGGTCTTTGTTCTCTTTATTTATGTATAATATTAATTAGTTTTCTGCTTATTTACGCCAAAGTTATGGAAATACGGCAGTGCTTTTTACGCGTTTTTAGTGATTTTCAATATTTTTTTTAACAATTCCAGCCGGGTTTATCCTCAATCCGATATTTGTAGACCCTGGGGGAACTCTTAAGCTACCCAGACCTTTTTTTTCGTGGCTATTGTTTTAAGTTTTATACATAAACTTATGGAAATGCCATAACACTTTTTGCTAGTACCGATCCTTAATAGTAAATGTAACTAGTTAGTAATAAATTAAGATTATGACTATTCCCAATTTCTATGTTTTTTTAATTTATATGTATGTGTATACCTACCAATGAAACCTATTGGATTTATTTTATTTCTCATAACTAATACGCACGATAGGACATGTCTTTGTCTTACATTTATAACATAGGAAGAAAAATTACGAAATTGTAGGTACTTACTTAGTTCAAAATCTAATTTAAAAACATAGTTTTTGACGCCATTTATATTTACTACCTAGATATTATTTGTAGAAGTTGTTATTTTTTTGTACATAAATATTGGTTGTATAAGTACTGTAAAAGACATTAGACCTAAGTTAATAGTAAATGTAACTAGTTAGTAATAAATTAAGATTATGACTATTCCCAATTTCTATGTTTTTTTAATTTATATGTATGTGTATACCTACCAATGAAACCTATTGGATTTATTTTATTTCTCATAACTAATACGCACGATAGGACATGTCTTTGTCTTACATTTATAAAATAGGAAGAAAAGTTACGAAATTGTAGGTACTTACTTAGTTCAAAATCTAATTTAAAAACATAGTTTTTGACGCCATGTAAAGGACATCATTTTATTTGGGCCTTTTCTGAAAGCTAAAGAAAAAATAGTACCTACAGACGCTACAAATAGTCTGTACTAGTCACGGCTAGTCATTTGAAGCAATAGTTAGATACTATGGCAAAAAGTTGTAGGATGGCTCTCGGCCAAGTTAAACAAGTTCGAAGATTCGATATTTTCATAATATTTGTTGATTTTTGAAAGTGAACAAGCGACCTCAAGCACTTTTACATAACTTAACATTTCGCCTGTAAACCCAAAAGGGTTGGGCAGTGATATGCATAATTAAAATGAATAAATAATCACTTAATGTTTGTAGTTACAAGGAATAGGTCACTATTCAGCAGAATCTTCAGCCTCGATCTTTATGATTGCCTCGATGGAATCTGACAAATCTTCTTTTGTGCTGTAAGTAGTAATTATTGCTACATGACTAGCACTACTCATAGGTACTACTTTTTTCTTCTCACACTTTCAGAAAAGGCCCAAAAATGCGCGGTAAGTTAAAGCGGTAGTCATTTGTGTAAATACTTTAGGTAGGGTAAAACACCCAATTATTGACCCTTTAAGCGGTTTTTCATGCTTCTTTCGCAAAATAAACTAATGCACGAGTTGCGAGTGTAAATGAATGTTTTTGGAAGATAAAATAAACATTGGAGAATGTAACTAAAACATTATAAACAGTCATACAAAGGTAAAAAGTGTTCTTTTTCTCGAGTTTAGCAAAAACAGGCCATTTGACCAGTTATCAACATGCCTGTACCAAATTTTCATCATGCAAATGACCAATTTTTGACCTCCTGTAGTATAAGAATAATTGTAGTAAGTTTAAACTATTCAGGAGGATCCAGAATGTGACAGTAGATCGAAAATGTAAGTACCTCGCTCAAATTAAACTAGGTTCTTAGGTTACTACGTAAGGTATTTTTTATGTTTGTGATTGTGCAGATACACACATTTAGGGGTGCCAACACCTATGGGCATAATACAGATAATAATAATAATAATAATAATAATAAACTTTATTGGTAACATAAAAAGACAAACCTTACATTTATCGATTCTACAATGTAGATAATTATGCACGTAAACAAAATGAAATGGTTATTGTATACTTTACGAACCTGGGTACGAATGGTCGTTTGATTCAGGTTCACACTGACCTCCGTACTAGTGAAGACTGTATCACGGCAGGTCAGTCTTCCTCATTCACAAACACACTGTCCACAGTTACATACTTAGTCACTAAACAATTTCACTAAATACTAGTACTTACAATAACTTTAACTAAAACATTGGTTCGAATTCATTAACGAGTACTGCTTGAAGAAGTACAGATTATTAAAGCTACCCACTTCTTACGTGGTTTTATAAGTTTAGTTATTTGGTCACAACAATACAGTGGGTAATCGCAAAATGTTCGGTGTATATGCAAAAACTTAAGATAAAAACTCCATTTATTTCTTCTTTCTGTTGTTTATACTTTTATTATTTGAATGTCGAGATTTTATTGTTACTAATGATATACAGGGTGAATCAGATGCATTAAAGTTAAGCTACCTCACCATTAAAATGAAATATACGTATACACCGTGGTGTCAGTAACTGGTATATTCGTACATATGGTTCATTACCAGCTATTGACATGTCATGTCAAAAAAATGGTTATCCATACATTTGAGTTTACCACATATTGACCCCATCATTTTAACAAGTTAAGGCTCATTAAAACTTGAAAATCATGTGGAAAAGCATTATGTCTGTCTTAAATAACGAAAAAATACCAAACTCTAAGGAATCTATAGTGTAAAACTGAAATAAAATGACATTGAAAACAACCTTCAGCTTAGCAAATTGTTAAATTTCTTGATGATTTTAGCAGGGTATTTTATTATCATAGGTTTACGGACGCAATATCGCTTTATTTAAATTTTCTGTGACGCCGATATATTACAAGATAAATTATTTTTCATTTTCTGTATTCTTTATGCAGCACTGCAAGAAGATTTATTATTATTTTTGTTAAAAACTGTTAAGAGGTCAATAGTTGGTGGGAGGTCAGCAGTTGGGTACTTTACCCTACTTTTAATTTTATCATTTTAATATTACAATTTAAAGTTTAAAAAATAAAAAAGAACTGTTTAATTCGAAATTTGTTGATTTATTTTCAACCAGTTATGGTTGAATGATCTGTGTTGGTATTTTCTTTTTGGTATGGTTAAATCACCAATATGAGTTCCTCCCGCCCTGAGGATAGTCACCCGGTTCCTTCAGTTACTATTTGCCTTACAGGGCCACGGTACCTTGTTTAGACAGTTCCGAATCCGGCAATTTAAGCACCTTTGTATACCTTTACCATTTATCTTTTTTAATAATACCTAAATCATCAAAATGAGTCCTACCGACCTTGATGTGACATTAGTACTGACTAAAAACCACCCTGCGTTCTGCTGGAATCCCAACTCTGAATTCAAATTATATGACATCAGTAGCGAAGCTATGGCGGGGGCGAAGCGGACCCTAGTACCCGGCTTGAGGGGGCGGACCTGAAGGGGCCTCGCGCTCTGAGAAATAAAAGGATAAAATCTTGGCAACGGCGATGACAAGTTTACAACCAGCCAGTAAGGCAGTTGAACTTAATTTTCACCTGATAAATAGAGGCCTCGCAATACCGATGCCGCGACGATCTCATGGTCTATCGCCTCCACTGCTCACGCGAGGCCCCATGTTTCAAGATAATAACAGCTGACAATCACATTTTATGATGATTTGGGGGAACCAAGTCCTCTTACAAAGGGGCGTCTCGCGAGCAGCGGAGGCAAGTCATATTTTCTTACTAAAAGAAAAGGGCCTCGCAGATCCGTCTTGCCCCCTCCTAGATTTGGTCTTGCTATACTACGCCACTGTATGACATGATAATGTCTCAGGCCAGCCATTAGACATTACAGTACCCCTAGCACGAGTTTTCACTATTTTACTTTCCAGTATTTACAGAGTTTCTTGTATGAAAAAATGGAACAGCGCCTCTGGTGTGCGAAGAAGGAACAAATTTTTTCAAAAAAAATTGTCTAAGTTCCAGTTTACGTCTCAAATACTGAAAACTCGTGCTAAGGGTACTGAGATAGTCGTCAAATAATATTGTTTCTTTCTAGAGAAAATGATTGTGGTGACTGACCATTACCTGCTGATTAACTGAATAAGAATGAAAACAAAATGTAAAATAGTGGCCAAAATGAGCACACCAGACTATTGAATATTTTAGTTTAGTCTATATTGATCCTGACTGCAGTTCGCTGGAATTCAAAAACGTTCTGTGGATGGATTGGAATTCTTGGAATTACATCAGTTCATTTCGAAACTAAATGTATAAGTTTAAACCAAAATGCTATTTTTAAACAACTTTTTACGAAATACACAATCATTCAATTTTTTAGTCGAGTCGTCGAGTCACTCAAATGTCAGTCATGAAAAGTTCACCGCGCAACCCTATCGCGCAACCATCATAACATTTTTCTACTCTGTGGAGCTCATGATTGATTTTCGTCGCGAATTCCATGAAATCCCACCCAGCTGTTTCGTTGCATTAGCTGCAGTGCGCCTGTCTGAACTTAGTGCACCCCAGATTCCCGGGTCTATCTAGCTCTTGTGTAAACCAGTCAATATGTCGTCCATCATGGATGAAAGGTGTGTAATTATTTTAAGTTGTGGGACTTACCATATCCTGAGCAAAGTGATCGATAATTTGCATTTTTCAGAGTGTCGGATGAGATCGAAGCTCTGGAAGCAATTCTAATGGATGATGTTGTGATCAAACGTGTTGGGGATGTGCCGCATATCATCGAAACCGTCATTCATCCGTCAACGGGTGATGATGTAGACCGGCAGTACGTCTGTGCAACTCTGGTGGTGAAGCTGACACCAGGGTACCCTGACAGCAGCCCGGAGGTGACGTTGAGGAACACGCGAGGTCTTGACGATGACGTCCTGGCAAATATTCACATGCAAATCCGTGAGAAACTCGCTGATTGTCGTGGTGAACCAGTGGTGTTTGAACTCATTGAGGTAAGAAACCATTATTTTGTATCATCATCATCATTATATAATAAGTAAGATGTCCACTGCTGAACATAGGCCTCCCCTATAGACTTCCAATAGGACCGTTTGGTAGCGGCTTGCATCCAGTGTGATCGTGGTTATTTTGTATATATTAAACTGCAATTTAAAATTGTTTTATAGATTCAGAAAAAATCCTCGCTTTTTACTTGATTTTGTATTGATTCATTATGTCCAGGAGTGGAAAAGCAACATAATAAACCAATTATTTTGTATGTGCGTCTATTACAGAAATATTTCTCTTAGCTTGGGTCAGTGGGTCGTCTTAGGGGTGGATTTCAATCAAACGCAAAGCTCCTGGAAGCTAATGGCCTCCCGCGTTGCACCAGCAGTGGGACAAAATAAGCTCATAAAAGCATCTTTAATAATATTATATTTTATTAAAGATTTTTTGTATGTTTGTATCCAGTATTTTTTTTTTTAAATATTTACAAACTAGCAGCTACCTATCACATGTAATAAAGGGCGTGATCATTCCTTTGGGCACTGAGAAATTCATAAACAAATACTTCCTAAAATAAGGACTAATTATATTTTTAACTAGCGACCCGTCCCGGCTTCACACTGGTGGCCTATGTTACTCAGAGGGAATGTAGCTTTCTAAAAGTGAAGAAATAAAAAGAAATAGGCACAAAGTTTTTGAGTTTATTCATTAAAAACATACAAATCTTTCCTCTTTACAATGTAAGTGTAGATTAATTCATCTGGGAATGTCAGTGGACATAGCGCAAGACTTGGAAAATCAGGATTTCGATTCCTATACTCCTTGTACCTGTTGAAGCCAAATATTTGGCTTACAGAATTCAGAAAAGACCTGGAATTGGTTTACTGTGACTGAATCTGGATGATAAATTGAATAATTTAAATCTATGTTTCTTATACTATTTCCTGTTAAAAAGATACATGATCTCTTTCCACTGATTGTGGTTTTCACCAAATCAACCCAGTGGACACAACCCAAACAGGCTTTGGGAGGGGTCACTCATGGCTCTTGCAAGAATTATATTAAGTTGCTGTAGCTGTATTCAGGGTTCTAAAATCACAGAATTGTAATATCTATTTTGATTTCATTGTTTAGTTAGATAAGTAAATTTGGGGTATGGTCATGTTCTCTGTGAATCTGCTCTCCTCGCTTCGACCACACCCTAGTGACATTAATATTATGATTTGGTTTAAAGCCTATTTTAAAGAAAAATACTCTAACTAAATATTATAATATTTTAGTAAAATAACCTTGGGGAATTTGTTGTTGTCAATATGATTTTAAACTAGACAAGTAGTGTTTCATAAAAAAAAAAATAACACACCTATTATCTCTACAGACTACCCAAAAATGGAATGTTTTTATTGGTATTTCATAGTTACATCAACCTCAATAAATAAAACAGTACACTCTGATATATTATTACTCAAATATATTTTGTATAAAAAGATGTATCTGAATATGAAAACATTTAAAAATTAGGTCAACCGTTACTTAAGATTGTAACATTTCCTTTTAAACCCCCTGGGAGGTTGTTTAAATGATATGGTTGCAATGGTGCTATCTATGACCCTGCTTGAACAGAAACAGTGTTATTAGAGTTTTCCACAAGGAATTTCTAAGTAACTACATAATATGGACTCTGAATTTATATGTGATGGTAATATGGCTCACCCTCTTTTATACAAAACTCTAACATTAGTCATAACTGGAAAAGTGGCAAATTAAGGTGTAGTAGTACATCAGTGCTTCGTTATATTATTATTAGCCTGAACTGTCCCACTGCTGGGCAAAGGCCACCCTCCATTCCTTCAGACTTTGCGCCACCTCTTTCCAATTCTCAAGGACATCCAGCTCGCTCCGCCATCTCCTTCGATGTCTACCGCGGCCCCGCGTCGCTGTTTCAGGGCACCAAACATGAACTTTGCATGCCCACATCTCGTTCGACATGCGGCAGTCATGTTCTGCCCAATCCCATTTAAGTTGTGTTGACCTAAGATATTGCGATCCATTCCACGTTGGCAAACCTTGAGTTTGGACTTTTGAATGTTTGTCAAAGACCAAGTCTGTGCACCGTAAGTCTGGATGGAGAAAATACACATGTCTGTTAACTTTTGCTTCAGAGACAGAGGCAGAGTGCCCTTGAAAAGCTCCTTCATGGACCAGTAACTCTTCCAGGCACTTCTGTTCATCTTGTTCATGCGTCGTAGTTTACCAAATTTATTAATCTTTTACAGCTTATCCGCGACTGTCTCACTGAGAGCAACTTGCCGAGTGGACAATGCATGATCTGCCTCTTCGGGTTTTTGAAAGGCGACGAGTTCATCAGGACCCAGTGCTATCATTACTTCCATAGCCACTGCCTCGCTGCTCACCTGATCTCTGGCAGGCGTTACTATCAAGAGGAGACGGAAATGCTTCCGAATTGGCAGCAGGTGAACAGAACACCATTCAAGGTAAGTTTAATTTAGAGGAACTTCATAATTGTATTAAATTCCAGCTTCAATTTCTGAACCGATTTAAAAAAAGAAACAGCCTGTCTCTCTTCTAACTGGTTCGTTCGGTTTGTTCAATTCAGGGTCCGCTTCGCAATTATAATTATCGGGCAGTTTCCGGTGTTCATAGTAGGTCTGCAACTTGTACTAGTTAAATTTAATTTTATCAGTGTTCTTTTACAGACGTAGAATTCGTAGAATATCGTTTCATAGAAAATGTTTAGACCAATTAGAGTTTCAACAGCTTCCTTGAACAAAACATAATTTCACAGAAACACAATTCAATGAAATTCATTATGTATTACATATTTATCCGACAAACCAATCAAACGGCAAACTAATAGAATTATTTTTAACGAATGTTGCCCATTAAATAACCTTTCGAATTCTTCATCGTTATGTTGATCGCAATTAAATAACTATAGATCACAGTTCTTCGAGTTTTTGCTAGTAAATGCAAAATCTAATGAGTTAATACTAGATAGTATAACTTCAAAACTTCGCTTCCTAAGCTTTCTCTTCCGCTGAGGAATTATAAAATGACTCCTCCTGATTAGGATGAAAAGGAAGAGACTGTGATCCTCGTACAGTCTAAAACCCGCCATGTTCCTTCAATTACCCTTTGCGATCTAGGGCGGAAAACTTGAGAAATTCCTACAACCCTGGTATTCATTTGGGCCTGTCGGACTACATCAATTAACTTGGATAACCTTTTTCTTACAAGTGGATCTTCATTTATGAACACTTCGTCTGTTTTCTTTTGATGTACAAACCGGGGCGTGGTCCGTTTCGGTCAATGCACAACAAGATTCATTACGGATGATAAAAATCAACAGATGAATGTGCAAAGGAATAGTATTAGAACCCTAGATAATTTATGGGGTACAATCAATCAACAACGCGTTATCACTTGCATATTTTTCTACTGGGAACATCAACTGTGTACTTTCAGATGAAATCTTTTATCAAGATGATAAAATATTTCAACTGTTAGAACAGACAGGGAAAAATTAAGTTTAATTCAATTTCGCTATCCTCAATTCTCAACAGTGACGTATTAAAGGATCAATATTACAGCAAGCTGGGTCCAGCCCATAAGGCAACCAGACTGTTCTAAAACCTCAACATTTTAGAACACTCATTCTTTAAAATAAGAAGAGTAAAGGTAATGAAGGAAGCTTTGAAGCTATATTAAAGGTGTAACTTCAATTTGCCCAGGAAAGCTGCCCAGTCTGCCGTATCACGCTGACTACCATCGAGGTGGAAACCCTGGCTGACGCACCACCGCCCATGATGTCATTCAACGCTACCCCGTTCCTCTTGACGGATGAAATGAAAGTAAGTGGACTGGTTGATACATCTTTAGGTATTGCAAATGGTAGTGGTAATCACGCCCTCTCATTATAGGATAATTTGTTTGTTCAGCCATTTTCAAAATGATAACCTGAAGTAGTTAGTAGGTTTTAGTGCTGCAGAAGATTCAGAATAATTGAAATATCTTGGTTCGCTATAAACGCAGTAGTTTACTGAAGATTACTTCAGACTTATATTTGCAGACAAGAAATACCATTTTTTATCGTGGTAAAATCATCAAATGAGTCCTCCCACCCAGCGCAGAGCGGAAGAGACGTCCAGACTCGTATTGACTAAAATCCACGGTGTCCTTCAATAGCGCTTTACGTTCCGGGGTCACGGTAATTCGTTAGTCTCGCGACCAAACAAGAAATACCACAACAAATGCATACAACATTGTAATAATGGTTCATCTCCTTTCATTCCCACATGTATACTGTATAAGTCTTTTGTATTTTCAAAGAAATTATTTGTCTTGCAGGAGCTGCAGAAGAAGATGGCTAAACTACTGGCTTACCAGATGTCCAAGGGAGGCGTGATTGGATGTGGTGACTCTGGACCACCACCGCTGACCATCACCACTCCAGAAGACAATGAGAATAACGTACAGTATTTACTTACTTTTTTATTAGGACACACTTTCATTGTGCAAGTATTTTAGGTGCATGTGGACTTTATTATTCATAAATACTTTTTAAATATTTTTATGTAACTTTTATATTGCGTAATATTTAGAAAGCATTCATGTATGATAATGGAAGGATATCGTTATTCAGTGCTTTACGGGTTTCAATTAAAATATAAATGTTGTTTCGAAACTTAACACAATATGCTGTAACAGTTTAGTTGTGGTATGGCACACCTTTGTCAGATCTTGTCCTATTGTAGACTACGGAAAAGCTACCATAGGATAACGCAGTTAATATAGCTTTGAGCAAAGATCTATAATGGTATGGGTACTGATTTCAGCAAAGCGTTTGACAAACTAGCACACCTACTTTATACTCGGTATGTCATCTCAATTGATTTAAAAATACACATAAGTACCTTCGTAATTGAAGCTCTATTTCTTTTGTTTTCTTGTAAATTGTTATATTAGATAGAATTATAGTTAAACATTTACCTATTGCCTGGAGTACCATAAGGTTCATAACTGTGACCATAACTCATTACAAGCAAAATTCATTGAAACAGCATCAACCGAAAGCTCATATAAAAAATCTTTGATTTCTTTGTCTATTTGTCAAACCGTATTGTATTCTAAAAAAAATTCAACAACCACATTTCTTGAAATTTTGCCGATGCATACTTTAAATATTTTATAAGACGATAGAGACTATCGCGAGGTATAATCGCCATATTTTAAATTATAATAAGAACGAACATTTAGAACCATTATAAGATTACGACCAAAATAATGTTATTGCCATTTTCCCACGCTGTAAAACCCGTATTTACACTCTTGATTTATTATTTACAGTAGCTCAAAAAAAGAATATTACAACCATACAAAAAATGAAGAGACTTCAAATAATACAGACTGTAAAGAAATACTGCGTCCAGAAAATGATAAAAACATTACGGTGTACAAACCTTCCCATACACTAGGCGACAAACAATGATCGTTTGGAAACTAATGCATTGTCGCAAGTACTTGGTGAAGTTTCCTAAACGCAATTTATTTTGAAGTCACTATTAAAGCATACGCCATCGTCATTTTTATAACAGTATAGTAAACAGTCCAACAAACTATTAACTGAACGGCTGGACTTACAAAATCTGAGTTGAAATACCTGTAAAAGAAACAATCGTTTACAATACACAAATACTGTACCAATAGCAAAACGAGTACATTGACTTTTTGGATTGATTGTTCAATTTTGAGTAGCTAAGCTAACTCTTCGCTCGCTTGGAGTGGAGTCACATTAGACGGTAAAAAATCGAGTAAAGCCATGTGACACAACTGCCATATCTTCCCAGGTTTCCAAAACATTTGTTGCCTGGTGTATGCGAGGCAAACACATTGGTTCGCAGTAACTTAGACTATTTGTCACAGGTATGCTCATCTCAGGTCGATGTTGATATGCAAGACATTACGCGAGCTCTTAAAAGGTTCGTTATATATCCATAATATAAAAATATAAAATATATATCTATCGGCGCGAGAAAATTATAATCATGATAGTGTAGTTTGAACACCTGATTGATAGTATGCAGGTATTAGATTTAAGTTATCTTTAAGTGCTATTTAATCTAAATGTTACGCTACTTTTATCCTAAAATACTCCTTGATGTTTTTAAAGAGATAGTCTTTTTCGCAAACATAAACTGGGGTCATGGGGTCGCTACAAAAAATAAAATCACATCGCGTTGTAATGTTTCACCAAACCTTTCACAAAACCATGTCCTAGGGAGTCCTGAGTTCGTTGCATCCTAAATTATTCGTAATTTTCGGATCAATAATAACTACGGAATACTCGACGGAGCCCCGCCCGGCGGGGCTCCTACTTTTGTCCGCAGGGTTTAAAGTACTTAGCACGAAAGGAATTACGGGGTCTTATAGACCCTTTTCGAGTCTTTCAAGCCCTATCTGTCCTAGCTGTGGTGGCCTTACTTCCAAAATATGAATAAACCATTAATATTTTGGAAGCAACACGTTACTTAGCAAAAGTTTGTCAGGCAAAATATTTTGTAAAGTGAATTATTTGGCCAATCATTGATTCTCAAGTAAAAAGTAAATTGTTTTTTTGTGAACTGACAGGCCAACCTTGGTTTTGACCAGTATTTTAGAGCAGTGAGAAATCGCCAACACAAGCCAAGAATATAATTGCTCACGGCTTTACCCGCATTAATTTTGACAGAGAATTTGGGTGTGGTAATATCTACTCGTTTTAACATAATAACGCCACTGTTGTTTTTCTCAATGGCTGTATTTTTTTCACGTTTTCGAACATGTTCTGTTAATTTGAACGGACGGTTATTTAGCTATAGAGTATGTTTCATTTCAAGAGTTCATTTAATCATGAAAATTGGTTGTTGAGCAATTTGACTACAGACTTAAATAGTGCTTATTTACAAAAAAATGTATCAATTTTAACAGTTGTATAAAATAGTTCATCAAAGTCGTATTTGCAAATGATACGCTACAAATTCATGAACAGCGACAATTTGCTTCACAATTAATTTTTCTGACAGTATTACTTGTGTGATCTATTATTAGTCTCCAGAATCAGTAAATTTAAAATCTAAATAGAATAAAAAATAATGTACCTACACCTAATGTATTTTTATCAATTAATTTTGTCAAAGATAAAACGCATCAAAACACTGAACTATTGAAAGGGTCGTCTTCTTCCATCTTCGTCAATAAGAAAAGGAAACATACCAGTCAACATTTTTTTGAAAATCGAATTTACGGACTTAGGGCGTTATCACACTAGCGGTTTGGAAGCGGTTGCGGAGCGGAGCGGCCGCACAGCGAATGCGCTGCGAACACGCCGCGGTTGCGCAGCGAATTCGTTGCGGACGCGCAACGGGATCGCCGCGAACAGCAAAGTGGACGCCATTTTGTACTGCCTCGAACAAACGCCCAAACGTCCGCCCCGCCTCAGATCAACGAGGAATTTTATGTATGAAGACTTTCGAAAAATTTCTCGAGCGCTGAAATTTGGCATATGATAAGAGTAGGTGACAGATTATAGATGCATAATAATCCAATTTTTTTTTAGCCGAGATGTTTTTTTTTTACCTACCGAAACATGAAAATTGCTTATAACTCTCTGCCAAAAATTCCTCAGCCTAATCTAATAATGGATCTTCTCAAATTCGTCAATGCTTTCGTTTTTGTTTCCGGCGTTTTCGAAATAATAACGTCAACAGCAATGTTTCCTCGTCGGAATCCATTTTGTTACTGAGTGTACAAACACGTGACGAAAACGTAACGCATTTGACACGCGTCCGCGGCGTCGTCGCTGCGCAGCCGCGGCGTGTTCGCGACGGATGCGCTGCGCGTCCGCTCCGCCCCGCAGCCGCTTCCAAACCGCTAGTATGATAACGGCCTAATGGGGATGGCAACTAGGGAACTAATGGCGCAAATCTTATAGATACTTCAAAATAGTACTACCTCATTTGGCGCGATCTACAATTAGCTTTGACTGGCCTTCCCCATTAGATTATTAGATTTATTCCTATATTTTTCTGTTTGTTAACACCATTGTATTTAATGCAGGAGAATTCTCATGGATCTCCTGGGTCCTCCAACGAAGGAGCGAAAGCTAGCAACAGCATCGTCAACGGTAACTCAAACTCAAATGGACGACAGAATGGAAACTCGTCCAACGATAACTCTGCGCCTGGGTCCCCGGCTGGTCGCCCTGCATACCGCGGCCCTTACAGGTATGTACCACTGGTAAACGCCGATAATTCCCGATAGCCACTCTCAATTTGTCCACAACTGGTGGACAGCAAAATTACCCCTGATGGCCACTGGTGGACTGCAAAATTACCCCTGATGGCCACTGGTGGACGGCAAAATTACCCCTGATGGCCACTGGTGGACAGCAAAATTACCCCTGATGGCCACTTGTGGACAGCATTATAATCATGATACTGAGCAAAATTATCCGATGGCCACTGGTGGACAGCAAAATTACCCCTGATGGCCACTGGTGGACAGCAAAATTACCCCCTGATGGCCATTGGTGGAAAAATAATACTTAAAAAAAAAGGGATGGAAGTTTCGGTCGTTGTTTTTGTATAGATGATTTCCCCTAATTTGTGTATTACCAATTCGAGCATGAAGAGCGGTTTAAAATACCTCAAAGCGGTTCAAAAAGTGATGATGGATGATTTTAGCGCACTTGCTCAGGATACGATACGTTGCATTTTAACTAATTTGAGTCACCAATCAACTACAAATAAAAAACATCCTCACTACTACTAAATAAAGGCGCACCCATACACCTACTAACGCAATTTTTATATTAGCAGTAATATAAAAATTGCGTTAGTGGGTACATAGAAAAAGCACTCAACTCACAAAGACCTAATTCAGTCGAATCTCGTCATTATGTCGCAGTAGTAAGGATCATTTTCTCTTCTAGATAGTCGGTATCACTTGAGACGACTATTTTGCCACTCATGGACTGGTTATAACTGATAATGTTTCCCCCAGGGGCTTCAACCGCCGCGGCAAGCCCGGTCGTCGCGGGCGCGGCGCCGCGCGGTGACCCGCCCCCCGCGCCCGCACGCCGCGCGCCGCATAGCGCACCCCCCGCCCCCCTCGCCACCCTCGCCCGCCCCGCACACCACTGAACTCTGTTGTCGACTATCAACTAGCCCACCGAACTTATACATCTATGAAGATACAGCCTGAACGATCAAGTATGTTGACGAAACACGCGTTTTACCCGTCCGCGTTTCTTATTAACATTTTATACGTCTCCTGTCAGTTTTCTTGCCAAAATCTATTGCTAGAATGGAAGATACGCCAAACGGTGTGTGTTGCCATTTATGTCACTCTAAAATTGTCAGTGTTCACATATATGACAATAAACGGAGTTGTCGAGACTGCACAGGGGACTGAAAATATATTTTATCAGAATACAGGGTCTAATTTGCTAAAACGGACTGAACCGAACCCCTCGAGACTGACGATTTACCCTAGTTACCCAAACCTATTTATATTTTTGAAAGTGCTCGGAGCGCTTTCTCCTGTAATATTAGACCATATCGATTGGACCACTCAACTCTATGATGTATCCCTGCCAATATTTCGCGAGTTTATTTGCTTAGTTTTCAAATGTAACCTGTGATCATGACCTCCTTTCAGATTTAATTTAATTAAAAAATATTATGAGGAATCCGACATAGTTGACTCCAAATTATACTAGTTGTCTCTGCAACCATATCAATACGGGGTATCCTGGTGGCCATGACGTCTTAAAACATGAGTTCAACTGTGGGAACGAGATGGCGCTAGATGATTTGTATAGCTCTGTTTCTTTCCCACACTGTAACTACTCACACTTTAAGACCTCTTGATAAGCCACCTAGTTCATAGTACAATCTTTATTTGCGTTTAGCCTTGAATTCACGATTAGTCAACGTCAAACTACATGAATTTCAGAGGTTCCGATTCAGGGCCTATCTGGACCACTGGTTGTTGGTTTCAAACAGCTCGTATCACCGTCTTTGAAGTCTGCGAATTTGATGAATGAAAAGATCTTTAGTGTAGTCATCTTCAAGAAGGCTGTGGAATTAACTGCATGGATTTGCCGCTAGAGGCGTTAGTGTAGCGTAAGGTCTAGCTTATGTCAAATGGGTGGATTACGCGGGGTTCTTTAAATTACATTTAAGTTGGGAATATTTTGGGTATGAATGACGGCAATGCCCCACTTGACTCATTGATGGAAACTGAATCAGGTGTAAAATTCAATTCAACGCTAAACGTATAATCGGCTTTGCGATGAATCTGCAAAAAAAAACTACATATTAGGACTGAAGGTGCATTCACACTCATCAGTCACCGTCACGTCACGTCGGTTTATAAAATGACATGTTTGTACACTCCTTAAAGATATTTGACCCCACACGTCAGTCACCGGCACGTGATCTATCAGTCACGTCACCGGTCAGGTTTCATTAGGTCCATACAAGTTTCATTCGGTAATGTGACAGTGACGTGACGTGACTGGTGTGAGTGAATGCACCTTAATTGGTCCTGCCAATCCGTTTAACTATGTCGGATTTATTTTAGGATTTATCGTAACGATAAAACGTATAACCCTTCCAGTATTCATTGAAAAAATATTAAAAATACCAAAGAAAACACTGCCATTATGAGTCTTCACTATGTAAGATAGTATACAAGTTGTTTTTACATCAATGGGGAAGGCCAGTCAAAGCTAATTGTAGATGGCGCCACCATAGCTTAGTCCTAATCCGACCAATGACGTAGTACTATTTTGAAGTACCTTAAAGATTTGAACTGATTTGAACCAATGACGATGCTTGAAACAAGGTATACTAGCGCCATTAGTTCCCCAGTTGCCATCCCTATTACTAGTCATCTTCAATTCGTCAACGAAATGACAGATCTGAAAGGAATCATTATTTCTATAACCACAAATTATCTAACCAAAAGTACCTTCCAATCTTTCCCAATATCTCGAAAACGCTTTACTTTTTAAGTTTTTTTTTTTACGGAAATCGTCAGTAGTTTCTCACTTTTTGATCGCAATCTCGTAATGAAATCTCCGTTTTCACTAAAATCATGAAATCTTAACAAATAATTGAAGCAAATTGCTCGAGGTGTTTGAGTGAAACCTGTTTACACGTAGATAAGTGGGCCAAATAAATATTGCTGGCCGTAATTCAAAGTATTCATGCCATCTTAATGCCGTTATGAAACAGGATGGAGTTATAATAATATATGATCTGTCTTACTCTTGCACTGGAAAACTGATGACTTATTTATTCAGCAGGCTTTACATAGTAAAAAAATGCTACATCTATGGTATAAATCCTACCACCAGAAATACTGGTATCCATCTATATGGGAGGATCGTCCCTTTTCAATGAAATCTAGAGGAACTTTACTCTCTGTTCGTCTTCAACTTCATCTCATAATACAGACAGCTGAACAATACAGCCCCTTATGTTGAAAAATAATATGAACATGCTGTTTTCTAAGGACAGCGAATGTCTTCGAAACCACAACCATGCTTTAAGTAAGTAGTTGAAAATCACTAAAGACATTTAGGATTGCTTAGTAGTAGTGCTAAATTTATTTGCACTTGTATTGCTATGTAAACTAATCTATAAGAAATTGATATCCGTAATTTTTATACAAATGATTTGAATGTACGGATAATTTACGTTAGTAGACAATTTGATCAATAATTCTTTCCTGCTTATCTATGTGCAAACAGGCTAGACGAACGTCTCGTATTGATCTTCACAGATGTATTAAACCATAGATAATATGTAAGGAATAGTCCTCACATAGCAACAGAGTTCAGAACCCACAAACCTATGCAGTATATGTCTAAACCAACATTCACACCAGCGTTTGGTACACAGTATGTGACAACAGAAAATGGGTATATTTTTCGATTTTAAATTTGAAATTAAAACATATCTTTGATGCATTATTACCTATTTGATTTTATGTCATTGTTTGATCATTATAAAAATACTCAGGTATATTTAAATTATTAAATACTTTGTATCAAATGCTGGTTGTTTACTGCATTTCCCAACAGCTCTTGCCAAAGTGAGATGGCACAAAATAATAATAATAATGAATGTAATAGTCGTTGAATGTACTCTTAGCTTAAGGCACGTTTCTGTGACGAGTCTAGTCAACATAACTAGTATTCCACATTATTAAATCATAAATGTAACTACGTGTCAAATGTTTGTGTTCTTCGGTCAATTTAATGCAAAGGAAACTTTACTTTATGTTCTAAGAAAAATAATAAAAATACAAAAAAAGCAACTTAAAACTAAATATGAGTATAAGTAAATTCGCGTCGGATAAGAAGTGAGAAAAAGACAGGAGTACGAGATAAATTTAAACTACAATACCAGTGTAATAAACTTCAAATCTGTCCAAACGAAAAGATGCAAAGACTAGCCACTCTACCATCTCATGCACTTTAATAAAACAGTCATCATTCGAATATCGAATATGTCGAAAATGAAAACACTGACCATAGCTACGAAAATGCTGGTGGCCATTGAGCTATTATTACTACGTATAGAGACGACACCACGTATCACCACTGTGTCCCATCCAGGATGAGTGCGCGCGCACAAGTTCATTCAGTTGTTTGACATCTGTGTGGCGTGCTCTAGGCGTCACAGTGGTGATGCGTGGTGTCCTCTCTATACGTAGTAATAATAGCTCAATGGTGGTAGCTGACTCTTCACAATTGCAATCAAATGGACATCTAATCTGTTGAATATATTTAAAGAATCTCATCTGCCTTTTTCCATAAAGTTGGGGCCGGCTTCCAATCTAATCACTGAATATGAAAACAGCATAAATACGCGAATTCTATGCAGGACTGGCATTGCAAATTGCATTAAATTGACCGTTTAATAAGTCATTAAAAGTAAGAATTACATTAGCTAAACTGTCTTAGATTGAATAAGATTTTCATGTCACATGACAACAGTTAACTTACAACTTTTTTTTTAATAATAATAAGGGATAGTCCCAATTGTTTTGATATTCCAGTTTATGTTAAAATTGATTCTATGTACAAATAAGTTTTTAGATATAATTACGATATTTTTGTATGAAACAAATGAATTGTTATTTTAATTGAATTTATATTTATTTGGACTTGTTTATTGTAGTTAGCGGATGAAAGAGAGTAGAAAACACATGAGTCGAATGTTTTAGATATTAAGTTAGAGAACATATAATTTATTTGATACATTTTCCTTACGAAGGTTGTGTTGTAATCTCTTAAGCTTTTTAATCTCTCTAGATCTCTATGGCGATACAAATTGCTAACTCAAAGTTAGGTTTATTTTTACTTTTCAGAGAATTGTAAAAATACTTATTAAAAATTGGCATTTTATTTTGTGTTATTGCAACACCAACCAAAAGGAATTATAGAAAATGAGTTTTTCGGCAGCTACTTATATCTTCATACTTACTTTTAACTCTAAGTTAGGTATTTTAGAGCAAAGATTAATGAGTGTTTCTTCCAAGGTATATAAAGCGGCGTATCTAAAGTACCATCTTGATTAGTGCTGCCATTAGTAAGACATTTTTATAAAAGAAATCCACTTTCAGACAGGCAGGTTATCATATTTTTTTTTTTGTCAAAATACTGAATTCTAGTGACATGACAAAAAATTACTGAAAGTTACAATCTGCCGTACATTTATCTTTGTGAACAAGCCGTATTTACGATTATGTTAGTAATAGTTTGTGTGTACCCTAACAAAAAAGAATTCCTTGCCATTTTTGCAATTAGATGTATTAAAAAAAAAAAAAACTTATTCGAGTTTGTTAAATTTGTCATATTTTACATTCCAGTAATGTTTCTGTATATAACATGAGATTATTTTAGATAACTTTTCATGTGTTTCGGAGCGCGAAAGGTTTGGAATGGGAAACGTACTTATTCTGCACAACTTTTGTTTAGTTGTGAATATTTCGAAAAACGTTACAATATCGGTTACTTATTCTATTCGCATATATTGGAATAGTGTTAGTGCATGCATAGCATAATTTCAGCTTTTTATGGCGCTTATTAGCCAATAGATTTAAGGAATAGGGATTATCAGGGTTGTCAGACGCGTTAGATTTGCAAAAGCAAAATGGCTTTTAGAAAAATAAATAGAAGGACGATCTAATTTGCATATACATAAAAACATTAGCCCTAAAAGGGAATAGCTAACAAAGTTGTCTTGAAATAGCGCTTCTTCAAGCTTTTAGCGATTTTACAAATTTTTTGTATGGCTTTTTATCAAGACTGACAACCCTGAGATATTGGCAGTTGGCCCTTATTGAGGGAGGTTGATGACAACCGACAAGACGGTACATTTTTGTAATCGTAATTTTTATCTATAAATATAATTTATGTGTAGTAGTAATTACCTAATAAACACTTACCAAAGATATTCGTGTTTTATTTTACCTAAGCCATATCCAAAAAATCTGTACGGTTAGTTTTAGAAAACTACGGCCCGTTCACGACCTTGCTGCTGTGGGCTGAGGCCTAGCGCGGGGCGGTCGGTGGTATGTTAAAATAAATAGAAATGTTTCAAACACAAAACGAGGCGTCGCCAGTAGAAAACGCGAGTGGTTTTCTCCGAAATGGCTCATGGTGTTCGTAGGAGTGGGAAACAAAATACAAAGGTATATGAGTGCGTAGCCACTAAATCGAGCAGTCCGAGAGCGGAGAATTCGGCAGCTACTGTACTAGTGCTAAGTACTGCCGCCCGCCGCGCCGCATTCCGCTTAGACCACTCATGAGCCACACATGCCCGATGTGTTAGATTAATAAAATAGTGCGAGAGTACGACATGGCAACGGCTGTGTGCTACTAGGCTGAAACTCGCCTTCCAATAATATTACATTCATACAATTATTTAGGAAATAAGATCTTATTTGAAAGTGTAGTAAATCCAGTCCGGATATGGACAAAGCCTTGATTTGCTTCCGATAGAAGTTGTTATTTGCATGTCTGACCTACACGCATATGGACATGACAGAGATGATTCCTGCAACTCGTTTGGAAACTGGCGACCTCGAGAATGAGGGTAATTGTGTTTATGGCAAGGTATGAGTACGTGCGGGCAAAGGAATGTTTGCGCGGCAATATTTAAATTTCGAACATGTGAAGTGTTATGGATCTGTCAGTTGATATTCTAAAACATTAGTCTTTGAATGTGTGCAGGCACAAGTAACCATAGACTCGTACGAATTGATTTTTACTACCTACGTTATTTATTAAATATTTAAAACAGTGCTTTATTTATCCCACTGATGAGGTTAATTACAGAGAGACATTATTATTAAACATATTGGACCTTCTTACCGACCATAATTTACATGAGTACTTAGGTATTTCTTTAATTTGTATCTTTCGTAGATACAAATAAGAATTTTAATCGATCTTCGATGTCCTCAACAAATCAAAGCCGAGGGCCTTTAAAGTCAAAATCCAATTTTAACGGTTTTTAAAAGTAAATATTACCAATATCGATCTGGTACTTAAGCCCACTCACGCATCTTTGGCAAGGTACCTATATTTAAATGAGTTGTACGTCCTTATGAGTCAGTGGCCGGCGCGTGCGCTTATGGTGAAAACATCTGAAGGCGAGCGGTTTCTCGAACGATGAGTAATGTAATTATAATGTGAGGGAGGCTGTGCAGGTAAGATCAAACTGCTGATATGCAAAGGATAATCGCAAGCCTGCTGGTTTTATTACGGAAAACAAGTGAAGGCAGAATGCAGGTACCTCAAGTGAATTCTAGGTCGAATAGAACGTACTATTGTGTACCTACAGGCGAAGCCGCGGGCAACGCCTAGTCGAACATAGGTACTACTTATATTACGAATTAATTTATTGAATAAGGTCGTGATGAACTTGACTGTGGCAGATGTGCAGACCGCAGACGCCAGTACATCAAACTACTATTGGAATCTGTCAATTTTTCTCATTCGAATAAAAACCTTCTGCATTTGTCATAGTTGAAAAATCCACAAAAGTTTGACAGATTGGTGTAACTTAATGTACTGGCATCTGTTCCAAATAGACAATTTACTATTTATAGGTGGGTAGATTTAGTGAGAAATTTTGTCCTTCGAACCGGATACCTATGAAAGCTCACAGCCTTAACGTGTAAATAGGACCTATAACAAGACAATGTGCGTTCTCAAAATAGGAGTGACCTTTGCCGGGTTCACTTCACATGGATAAGCATTAGCTAAATCAGTCTTGTGTGCTTTAGGTACCTATCTATTTGTAGATTATATAAATAAGTGGCAAAAACGAAAGGTCAAACCTATTGTTGCTTTGACCGCTAGATGCACTTGTTTCTTTTTAGACCCACGGAGGATTTTTGCCAGTAGGTACTTCTTAAGAAAATACAAATCAGACCGTGCACCTATAGAGTGCACGCCACCGCTCGTGACCTATTGTCGCGACGCTAGTGTCTTTTGTCATTAGGGGAGGTAAGCCTAAGACGCGTAGCCCGTCTAAAAAGGGTACATATGCATTTACGCGTCGCCTCTCCCTATGAGGAACCGCGTCCTGCACGCACACATTCTCATTTGCAAGACGGACGCGTAATTTTAAATGCATACCCCTTTTAGGCGGGCTACCCGTCTTACCTCCCCTACATCAAATTGCATTAAAAAAATGAACCTTGAATTTTCCGTAGGTAGGACATAATATGTGGTGGCACAAACTCTATTTTTCTTTTTAAATGTTTGATTTGTTTTGTGTTTTCTTTTTAGATCAAGAATGGAGACATCCGCTTTTGAATTCACCAGACGTGGCATGCAAATCGGTAGAGTCATTAAGGTCATGTGGCGGTTGTAAGACAGGCCGATTAACGTCATATTTTAATGTAACACATGTTTACTGTCAATATGCAGCACTTAGCGGGTATTATTGTGTTAAATACTAACATATTCATTAGTCTGAGTATAAATGAGAAGCTTTATTGCAGACGTAAGTAGTATACGTATTAACAAACAAGTGCGGGTCGGACTGCCGCATTATGGGGTTCCGTCGGTATCGTATTATCAAAATTCCTATATTTGTTTATGTTTTTAGATTATTTTTTACTACCTACCCTATATTTATTATTTTGTAGGTACATGTATATTTAATTTATTTTCTACATTCATAATTATATTTGTTTTCTAAGTTAATATAAGTATTTATGTACATATTTCACAACACACACATAGGTAGCACGATTGGATGTTTTAAAGCTGCTTTGCGTCCGTCACGTCACCGTCCAGGTCCAGTTGAAAACCAGCGTCGAGCACTTAGCTGCTCGACAATTTGCTGAACTGGACCCATTTGGCGTAGCCGTGGGACACACAATGTTATATTATTTGCTGTTATATTTACTGTTTTAATGTTATACAACTATCTTTTATTCACTATTTTTTTTCTTCTTTTATTTGTTTATGTTGTGTGTACCGGCTACTCAAATAAACGTTTTTTCTTTCTTTCTTTTCTTTAAAAAAAAACTGTTTTTTTTTTTCCTTTTACTGGGCTACAAGTAACGTAAAATAATTATTTTATTCTCTTAAATATTTATTTTATTCTGTTTATTAGTATTTGTAGTTATAGTGACAACAGAAATACCTACATCATCCATTTTTAACTAGGTATTTATCACGATTCATGAGATAGGTACATACATACATTAAAGACACATTCATGAGATACAGCCTGGTGACAGACGGACAGCGAAGTTTTATTATTAGGGTCCCGTTTTATCTTTTGGGTACGTAACCCAAAAAACTAATATACCTAAGTCTAAAAGTTTTTTTTTCGCAATCGAGCAATACTTGCTCTATTCTTTGATATTTGTAGCTACGCTGACTAAATAAAATTTTTTTTGAGATCCCTCTGTCATTAACGTTCCCAGTTTCATTGCATTCATCGATAATTACCATAAATAATGTATGAATCAAGTCAACTTTGTCAGGCGTGCATGCTCCGTTCGACGTGAGCCATTTCCTTTGCCTTGTTATCGCACGACGTTCGTCCAGTCTGGCTTTTAAGCGGGCGGAGGCAGAACGTGTCCTTCCATTGCCATTCTCGCTCTGTGATTAAAAAAGTAATATTTCGCGCGCTTTGTATTATTTTAAATTTGGATTTAAAAAATTAGCTGTTGCGTTTCTTTTTTTTTGGGTGTCCGTTTGGAAAAAATGTGTTAGTGTTTTGAAAAAGGAAATAAATTATATTAGTATCTGCTGTGGATCGATAAAATGTCTACATTATTGAAAAACGTTACTAATTGCATCTGGCATGCTTTTGACTCCTTGCAAAATAAAGATGTCGTGCACAAGTCGAAGTTAAAGGTAAGTCTACACTTTTCACAACTTTTTTTTTACATTACCTAATTATATATTTTCTCACTTTGAATATTAAACAAAACAAAAGAATTACTAAGAACTTGTTAAGTTATTTCAGTCAGTTTCGTGGCGAATAATTTGAGAGAGCGGGTGAAAAACTGGAAAAAATAATAATATTCATAGTGGTGAACTATGAATAAAATTTTATTTTTAATGTTTTAGGAGCATGTGTAGGTATTATAAGGTCCGTACAGAAAAAGCCTACATTTTCTTGAAATTTATTTTCCTGCTATCTTGTAGGCCACCATACCAATGCCAAGAGCAGTGGTGACCTGACGAGTTGCGAGACGCATTAATTAGTCTAATTTCTTTTATCACCACTGCTCTCAAAACGGTAATTAATAACAAACATCGTGAGGATACCGGCATGTCATACAAACAGAAATTGGAAGACTTGCAACATTATTAATCCGCACTGGGCCCGCGTCGAGGACAGCCCTTTTTCTCTCACAGAGAGAAGGCCAGTATCCCAGTAGTGGGCAGTGACGGATTAAGACTACTTGATGCCCTAAGCAATTGAAGCCTTTGGTGCCCCCTTATCCACAGGTTTTTTTTTCGTAAATTACATCCAATAGGTCGTCCCGCCCGGGACGGGAGGGATTGTCAGACTTGTACTGACTAAAATCCACGACGATCCTTCAATAGCCCTTTACGTTCCAGGATTACGGTTACTTAATGAGATAGTCACGCCACTCCGGCAGTCTTTCCCTTCTAAAGGGGCTCGCACAGTCAGTTTGCTGACAGCTCTTTGAGGTGTGCGTAGAACACTCGCCGTCGACCCTGGAACAGTCCATGATCGGAGGGCAAGTCATCCATTACTCGCCATCCGTATGACTGCGCCTACGGTGGCCTCAAATCACCTCGCAACGTCCGTTGCCGTGAGCGTCTCCCACCTATCCACAGCAGTAGTGAACGTATTCATTTTCATTAGTGATAAGGAAGGTATTATGTAGGGAAGTACTTCGCTCAGTAGGTAAAACAGAAGCTAGGGATATGCAAGAGCGAGCGAAGCGATCTCGATTTTTTTTGCACCTTTCTTGTATTATGCATTAAATAAGGTAACCAAGCCTATGCACGATGAATAACGAGCGAAGCGAGCTAGAAAATTTAAGCAGTTTCAGTAAGTTTTTGGTGACGTGAGAGTACCGTGAGACGTGATGCCCACTGGGGCACCAGAAGAAGCACAATAAAATCCGTCCTTAGGATTTTTTTTTGTGCTTTTCTGGTGCCCCCCAGACGTGATGCCCTAGGCAATTGCTTAATTTGTTTAAGGGTTAATCCGTCACTGGTAGTGGGACCTGTATAGAATTATCTATGCCTAACTAAACAATAGAGTTTACACTCTACTAAAATTACTGAGATTATAAGGAAAAACGTAAAATATCACGTATTTACATATCGCGTGGTTTTGCTTACATAAACATTAAATTCTCAAAACGTTTAGTTAAACATAACTGAGTTTATTGTTATTTAACGCGTGATTCATTATTTTAGCTATAATTTTATTTATAGGTTTAGGTACCTACTACACTTCAATAGGCATGCTGACAGTACTTTTTAATTAATTGCAAAACTAATTAGTCAGTCAGAGTTTTCATAAAAATGGATATGTATTCTTTCTTTTATTAAAATCAATTCATATTTACAAATATATAATGCATCATTGGAATACGAGAGTGAGGTCCGTGACGTCCTGTACTTGCTTGTGACGTATTGGCGGATTAAAAAGCGTCGTATAAAGTATCTTCGTTTTGGTTAACGTAACAAAAGATGTCGGATATTTTTTTTTAATCTAACTCAGGGTTTTTCAACCTTTTTCATGACACGACAACCTTATTATGAAAAATATTTCGCGACCCTCTACCCATTGGATTTTTTTACATGTATTTTATTTTGTGACAAATAAATACTCAATCCAACACAGTTACTCATTTTCATCGCACATTCGTGTACATTCAGTATAGATTTGTTACAAGGTGCGCATTGTGATGCTGTATACAGGGTATCCAGGACCCCCCAGGGGGTCGTGACCCACAGGTTGAAAAACCCTGATCTAACTGACGGACTAATTCGGTTTTTTCAGTCAAATCCTACTTTTTTCTGTCGGTAACAATCAAAGGTGCAGACAGCCTTTTCAGAAAGGTACGAAAAACCAATATAAGCTGACCGGTCCCTGTGCTCAAAGATCTTGCCAAGATAAACTGGTTACTTATTAATGTGAACCTGGGTGGGTCCAATTTTAAGCAGGACTGTGCCACTAGTGGACTTGGTCCTGATAAAAAAAAATGTAGAGATTTTTTAAGAGGTCGACTATTCTTCCATTTGATTTTTAATCGTAAACCAATGCCATAAATAAATTCTTTAACAATTATATCTAAAGATAATGTTTGTTTGTGATTAACATAATTTATTTACTGTGTTGTTTATCTGAAACATAAGACTTTTTGTTGATATCAAATTCCGACATGTCAATCATGATTATAATTGTTTGTGACCACAGAATTTATACAAACGTGATTTATTTACCATTTCTTATGAAAAATGGAGCGGAACCTTCGCGAGTCCGATTCACACTTGGCCGGTTTTTAGTTAGCTTAAAAACTCTCTTTGTCTTACTTATTAGCTGATATGATCTAAACGTATGTTTAACCTCTAAGGTAAGTGATCCTAGAACAGTGCATCGACCCTAGATTAGGAAGAAACTTAGCCGGATATCTAGACTGCAGTGTCGCTCATTTAATCATCATCTGCCTAGCCTTTTCCCAACTATATTGGGGTCGGCTTCCAGTCGAACCAGATGCAGCTGGATATCAGTTTTTTACATGGAGCGACTGCCTGTCGGAGCGGTGAGTGTCGCTCTTTTAATCAACCTATACAATATATTATGTTCCCACTTCTGGGACTCTGGCCTCCTCTCTAAAAGAGAGTGGGGTGTTACCAACGCGGGCCCACTGGTTGGTAGATGTCACATGTCTTCGAATTTTTGGTTTTACGACATGCTTGTTTCCTCACGATGCTTTCCTTCACTGTTCTGACAGCAGTGGTGATGAAATAAACTATACAAAATAATGCGCCTATCTGGGTTCTATAACCCGCTACTTAGAACTTGGAAGTCGAGGCCGTTAGCACTAGGGCACCACTCTAAAATTTTATCTAAGTTACGTAAAAAAATATAAATATTTCATAAGGTCATTCAAGTTTAATTGACACTCACTCTAATTGAACCGCACAAAAAGATTACTTCTTCGCTATGGTCCTAAATACATACAGGTATATTTTTCCCTTCCGAAGTAAACCGATTTATGCTTTTTTTTCTTAGGCACACAGTGCCTAAGGAAGAGTTTTTGCCGGCATCCCAGGGTGCACCGGCCCAAAAACTAGACTTCCCACCGGAGGACGTATCCGAGAAACTCCAGTCCACGGGCGCTCGTGGAGGATTCGTGTCTTAGCACCCCACCAATTTATGCTTAAATTAAATTAAGAGTGATATTATTTATGATGGTAGGCAATGATATTATATCTAAGTAAAAAGGTGTAGATGCGTTATTACGCGCTCAGAAAGGGACGCGCTCAAATGTGGTCAATTGACAAACCTTGACTCTAATAGTCTCTTTTTCACTTGCGATGCCATTAATATGTGCTTTAGCGACTAATCTTGATGTATGGTAGGTAGTTTATTTTTAATGTGACTGTCGATCAAACAAAAATGGAATTTATCAATGGGTACACAAATAGTCCTCATAGATAAATAACATTTTTGCTAATACAATTACCAAGAACCATACAGTACTAGATACGATGTTTATTATTATTACTAAAACCCATAACAATATCAAAATAACTTTTTCAAAAAATTCTTGTAAGACATAAATATTTAATATTGATAACCATTCTTTTTCTCAAAACAATGAATGTTAAACTTACCATTTGCATTTATGTTTATCGAAGTGTGCAGTCCCTCTAGTCTAGCGGGTTGTGGTACATTTGCCACAAAGGCCGCTATTTAGCTAAGTATTTGCTGTGACCCGGTCAAGGATATCTTGCTGGCGACACCCTCGTCATTATCTAGGCTGAATACTACACTCTAAAAAGTCTAGAACTTATTTTTAGATCTAAAAAGCTCAGATTATACTTTTTAAAATGTTCTGAAAATGAACCATAAGTATTTGCTTACTAAAGGTTATAATGATGTTGGTTTTATTTGTAAGATACCCCTCATCCAGTCGCTTGTTGTAATGTGTTTATTAATTCTAGATTACCACGGTTTATTTTCAGATATATATCACGATTCATCTCAGTTTTGAAGTTAATTTGTGAGGTGTAGATGCCCATACAACGACCCTTTCTTAATCTGTGAAATTTCTTTATTTTTTCAACATTATCAGTAAATGTGAAGGTTCATGTTCGATTCGGAAAATTTGACAGATTGGGGTAGCTTGTTAAGCTGGAACCTCTCCTCAAAATAAAACCCTGCAGATTAGACATACAAGAATTTGCATGCATGTTCGCATGCAATTTACTATTGCAGATTTCGGACTATTATTGGACAATGTATTCAACTGATCAAACAAATACCGAAACGAATTTTTTTAAAGTAAAAAGGCATTTTTTTATCGTGGTGAAATCATCAAATGAGGCCTCCCACCCCGGGCAGGACGGGAGGGGCTGTCAGACTTGTACTGACTAAAATCCACGGTGTCCTTCAATAGCCCTTTATGTTCCGGGGTCACGGTGATGGTATAAGACCCGCGACCATGTTAATATAGGGCTAAAAAAAGTTTCAATTTGCTCTTTATATTTCACCATTATCTAAAGCCGTACCTAACATACTTACAAAGAACGATTTGATGAAATAAGTCTAGCTTAAGTTGAATGATAAATCTATACTATACTATGTGGTGCTTGAGAGAAGCTAGATTATGTTACAATAATGAAGTCTTTGACCTCGAAAGCCACGCAAGACTGCCTGTATAATGATGTCACCAAGAAGTTTGCCATTACTCTTTGGAATAATTTCAGCATTAAGAAAATTTGGTCCATAAGACTTTATGCCGTCTTAGTTGAATTTAGGTACGTCAGTTAAACGTTATTTTTGGGACAATAATACAGCTACACTGGGACTAGCAACGTCCCATTACTGGACATTATCAATAAGCTGACATTTAGTAATAAGCAGGTACTTAGTATATACATATTGGTATATACGAAAAAAAAATTAAGCTAGGTATACTTAATGGTCGCGGGACTTATTCCATCACCGTGACCCCGGAACATAAAGGGCTATTGAAGGACACCGTGGATTTTAGTCAGTATCTACAAGTCTAACTGTCCCTCCCGCCCTGCCCGTGGTGGGAGGACTCATTTGATGATTTTACCACGGAAAAAAAAAAGCTAGGGTATACCTAGCTTTTTATTTTCTATTTACTTACTTTTTATTATATATTCACATTTTCGGTGCACGGCAATATTTTTTTTAGGAAAGTTACCCCTCTTGGATTTTCTCCTTTATAGTGAGTGCGTTAACAAACATTTCAACTCACATACGAGTGAATTTCCCGGGACCGAAAATTGCGTGGCATCAATGAAATCGGTACTAAAAAACATAGTTATAACGTTCTCAATTTTTATCCGGGTAGGTGAAATAGTAATCTATGTGTAGCACTAAATGTTTATTTAATTGGATTAATAGATATTCCAAAAAAAATTATTAAACCTCGAAATCTTTCATTGCCGTGTTTGTCCACACTTCACCTTGTTGTGTATTATTCCACATTGATAAAAATCTATTGGTTATTTATACTTAAACCTCGTTTTATTTGATACATGAATAGTTAAAGTATTGCTACAGAATACATTTATTCAAATATTTAAACAAAACAACGAATGGTTAATAAAAAATCACTTGTCCCAGAACTACCCTTCATCGCCGTGTCCTAATCATGTTCAAGGATATTGTTTTACCTACTACTTTCTTCCCCCTTACCGGTTTGCTAAACGTTGCATATTAGTGCTGCCTAAGTGCTCAACGTGGAAGGAAGTACACAAGTGCCTGCGTTTTCGCACCATAAATTTAAATAATCAATTTTTATGTTACTGGAAAAATTTTCTTTAATCGCCGTGGATAGATATAACTTATATTTGAATAAGTTTGTCTTCATGAGTAAGCATTCGATAGAACACCATTCCTCATATGTTCATTTGTGAGGTGCTTATTTCTTCGAATAATTAATAGATTTTTTGTTATTTATATTTTTAGCCTTGATTTTCATCGACGTGTTTTCATTGCCGTGGTTTCCGTGGCCGAAATTTGCTATGGAAATGAAAAAAAAGACATGGCAATTAAAAAAATTTCATTGCCATGCCTTATAAAACAATTTAGTTTCATTGCCGTGGCCAGGTATTTCATTTCCGTGACTTGTGTTTTCATCGCCATGGTATGATTAGGCAAAGAAAACATCTTTTGTCACCTGCGATTCAGGTAATACCGATTACTGACAGTACAAAACTCGTCAAGTTAACTCTAGATTGTTTCTCTCTGGTCTCTCTTTAGATTTGATTTGAAAGGTCCAGCCTGATGAAGTCTACGCTCCCACCTACTCGGTCCCATATTCAGAACCCCGAAATCAACTAGAGCTTTCTAATCGCTTTGCTTTCCCTGAGAACTTATTGACCGAGCAAACCTTAAACCTCATGTCTGAACGAGGTTCGCTACAGTTGCAGTCTTCCAATGACTGGAAGTCATATAAGCAGCTAAATAGACGTATATCTAAGTCACTTCAGAGCTTCGGAAAGCGGGTGGAATACCGGTACTTAAAGTCCTCCAGAAGCTCACTAATACCGTCCTGTTCTAGGGCAAAACGCCTGAAGCATTGAGCAAAGGTGAAGTGGTGCTTTTCTTAAAAAAAGTTGCTAACAGCCTATTGAAGAACTACATACCCATCATGCTTCTGAGTCATGAGTCAGACTTGATGACTTCTAGCCTCCCGAACAAGCCGGTTTCCGAAGAGGCTATAGTACCATACACCACACCATACGCTGCGGCAAGTTATACAGAAGACCGAAGAGTATAACTTGCCATTATGCTTAGCGTTTGTGGACTATGAGAAAGCCATCGTATCGGTGGAAACATGGGTGGTACTTGAGTCACTCCAACGATGCCGTATTGACTATCGGTACATCAAAGTGTTGAAGTGTTTGTATGATAACGCCACCATGTCGGTTCGAGTACAGGAGCAGAGCACGAAGGCGATTCCATTGAGAAGAGGCGTAAGAAGGATGTTATCTCTCTGAAACTGTTTACTGCCACAATGGAAGACGCCTTCAAGCTCCTGGATTGACAAGGACTTAGCATCAACATCAACGGCGAATACATCACTCACCTTCGGTTTGCCGACGACATCATAGTCATGGCAAGTCGATGGAGGAACTCAGCATGATGCTTGATGGCCTCGACTGAGTTTCACAATGGGTGGGCTATGGGCTTGAAAATAAACATGTACAAGACGATTTTTTTTTTAAATTTCAAATGTCGGTTTGATGCATAATATTATTTTGTCAAAATCTGCCAATCAGTTTGAATATAATTGTAGTTCTAATTTTAACATATATTGTACTCATCGTTGATTGATTCTTTCATTGCCATGCCACAGTTATTTCATTGCCGTGGGCGCTTGTTTCATTGCCGTGCACGCATGTTTCATTGCCGTGGCACGAAATTTTTAAATCCTTATATCTTGTTAGTTTTTTAAGTTATCTGCTAGACATTAAGCAAGAATATATAAATTATCAAAA
Source organism: Agrotis ipsilon (assembly GCA_028554685.1). Taxonomy (NCBI): domain Eukaryota; kingdom Metazoa; phylum Arthropoda; class Insecta; order Lepidoptera; family Noctuidae; genus Agrotis; species Agrotis ipsilon. Next base: position 13,080,460 of record CM052969.1, on the reverse strand, counting down.
ACTTTAATAAGAGCGTTTCTTTTTTTTAAAAAAGCTTAAGATTAAAAAAACCACGGAAATGAAGATTTTATAGGACCTGTTGAAATTCACTCATACACAAACCCGGAACAACCACTTGTTGTACCTAGCTCATAAAAATAATTGCTCCGTGCTGTAATCGAAACAGTAAACGTAACACGTAATGTAACACGCAGCGAAGCAGTCCAATCGCTCAGCCACTGCGCGAACCAATTGGTTTTTCAGTATAACTATTGTAAACATACCTAGCTAGAGCTACCTAGTCTATGTTACTTCTATGTAAAAAAGTACAACTTTGCCAATATCCGCAGACAAATGGCCGATGTGGCGGGTTTAGTAATACGTTTCGTAGTTGTCATAGACACAAAATCGAGCATTGAATACCAATGAGACACATCTATGAATCATTTCCTTTTACGATACTGAATTATTTTAATTCTAGGACAAAATAGGTTTCTGTATTACGAAATATAAAGGCTACGTTGCCACACAACCCAAATATAATAAATTGATTGTAATATAAAAACTTTATGCGAAATCGATCTAAATAAGGTCTTGATCTACGCCTACGAATTATTTGTCTAAATCGAGTTTGTATTGCATGTGACAAGGCATGCAAATAAAATAATAAATTAAGTACCCAACAGCATAAAAAAATTGTTTATTCAAAAAGACTAGATGAATAGACTGGATGATTTTATTATTCTCTTCTATTCTATTCTGTTAAATTAAACGCGGTCTAATTATTTCTCTGGTTCATATACAGGGTGAATTTTTCAACTGGGCGTGGATGGCTACTTTCGAAACTATGAGGAATATCGAAAAACGTTAAAAGGAGTCTCGAGGCCGATTTTGACGAAAACTAAAACTGCATCATTGGATTTTAGAAAAATCAAAAATCCTGGTCAGGAATCGAACCCGCTGATTTTGGAAAAAAAATCACAGCCTGTATTATTATACCTTTCGATAGTGTTGCTAATAAGGATCAAATTCTGGGAAGTAATCATATACGGCAAACTTAAGGAAAACGTATAATTACAAAAAAAACTGATTAATCTTCAAGGCAAAGACTGTATTTGAAACATAAGTTATCGTTTCTTCTTTAAAATAATGCTATATTTAGTTCAACTCAATAATGTCGTATTGCTAAGTACAGTGGGATTGTTGACACGTCAAATCCAGTGAGACATTGAAAACAATGAAATTTTATATTTCGAATAAATTATGGCTCAGTAGATGTAAAGTAACATGGAAAAATAGCAATTTAATAAAAATCAGCCATTTCCTTAAGTTTACCGTATATGATTACTTCCCAGAATTTGATCCTAATTAGCAACACTATCGAACGGTGTAATAATACAGGGTGTGATTTTTTTTCCAAAATCAGCGGGTTCGATTCCTGACCAGGATTTTTGATTTTTCTAAAATCCAATGATGCAGTTTTAGTTTTCGTCAAAATCGGCCTCGAGACTCCTTTCAACGTTTTTCGATATTCCTCATAGTGTCGAAAGTAGCCATCCACGCCCAGTTGAAAAATTCACCCTGTATATCTAAATATAACAGAGAAGAAGAAATATACTATTTTTTTTATTGAAAAGTCTCGCCAATTCATGTCGTGTCAATTCAACAGTTTAAAACAATTGTTATTTTATTAGGTTTTAACTTTACATTGGAGGACTTCGGCCATTACGAATATATGCGTGAGATATCTTTAAATTAAAATTGATTTCAGCAATTGGAGGTGGCATTAATTGCGTATAATTATTTCTTTAAAAAAGTTTAACATGCAATTATTTAGCTTAATAAAAGTGTTACCATAACCTCAAGCAATTTTGCCAAAGCACGCAACAGTTTTGCCAAAAATGGTTGTTCATTAAAAGTGCACGCAGTTAACTCAACACCTACTTAAAAGATTGCAGTTAAAATAAATAATTAACATAACCTTATCATTACATGTCCGGTTCAAAAGCACAAAAAGTGATAATTGACATAAATTACAATCATTTCAGAGGGGGTATGGCTTTCACTTCAAGCATTTCTGTCAACTTCAACGCAAGGAATTATTTAAAAAGCAATTAAGTTGATATTTCTTTGAAAGTAGGACGATTGTGTCATACTTTATTGTGTTTTTGCTGTCTGTCGGGAATAGGAAAATGGGGCAGTGTCTACGTCAAGCTTATTAAGCAAATTATAAGGAAAAATGACCCATTCATTCATCACATTCACTTCATTTAACTTTAACATTAGGTGTCCAAGTCTTGGTCGTGGCACTTATACCATCACCGTGACCCCGGAACATAAAGAGCTATTGAAGGACACCGTGGATTTTAGTCAGTACAATTCTGACAGTCCCTCTCACCCTGCCCGGGGTGAGAGGACTCATTTGATGATTTTACCAAGATAAAAAAAAGGTATCTAAGTCTTATTTCTTTTTCGTAAGAAATGTGGCAATCATTTATTATGGTGCACTAGTGTGCACCAGATCTCTAGTTACATCTCTTCAGAAGATTGCAGCCCACTGTTGGAAAGCCTTTCCTAAATGCCAACCTTCCCAGTCCTGAGCAGTTCACATCCATCGACTGCCAACCACTTCATCAAATCATGGACATATCGTAGTGCAGAGCGTTCGTTATACGACCATTTATTAACCCCCGACGGAAAAAGAGGGGTGTTATAAGTTTGACGTGTCTTTCTTAGTACTAGTACTACCTTGTCCTATTGAAAACGAAATTATCTTGTTTTTCATCGACACGACGAACAAAATTATCTGTCTATCAGCCAGCAGTAAAAAAAGATGGGTTATAATAAAAACCTCCTTCCTTATCTATTCACTGGAAACTAGGTTTATGGCGAAATATGGGCGAATAAACTGCCACATAACAGATAAGATGGCGTTGCCTCTGTGCCAAGAAGAACGGAGTTGCTTTTTTTTTAGTATGAAGGGATTTTTTTAACGGCTTTGAATTTACATTGTGCCTAGTAAAAATGGCGTTTCACGAAAAATTATTTAAGATAAGGTGTTATATTTTTTATGCCCATACAAATAGAAATCATAAAGAGGCACAAAAATAGAAAACTAAATTACTCATTGATTTATTTATTTTTATTCTAATACTATAGATATAATAAAGAAGTTGTTTAATATTTCTGTGTCTATTACACTTCATTGACTTCTCCTCGAAAATAAAATCAAATTAGTTGAGTGCTCACTTCTCTTGCTGCAAATCAGTTTATCTCATTATTTTATACTGCGGTGATATCAGTTTTTATTTTTCGACGCCCTGTAACTTTTTATTTGAATCATTTTTGTAAATATTTTACCTTTATGTTTAGTTTTTAAATGTAGTATATGTATATATCCCCAATATAGAATAATGCTTTAAAAACATTTCGGATTTTCAAAGTGATCGCAAACTTTTGATCTGTGTAAATTAGTATCGCTAACTCAATGTGATTGATACTGCAATAAAATGAGATAGTATTTTTTTCATTATCTTAATTGTACCTACTTATTGCTATGGCGCTATAATGCTTACTGGACTGTTTATGTGTCTTATAAGGCTGGCTCATAAAATGGACTTGAATTATTGTTTATCTATTTATTTATGTACACAGTAGACGTGGGCGCCGCCTTAAAAATTCTCGGCGGCGGCGCGCTGGCCAAATTCAAACAGCGGCGGCGTGGCGCCGGCGGCGTGGTTTTCTACTACCTCCAACTAAAACTCGAAATCTACTCCCTATCTTCTTTAAACCGGCCGGCTCCTTAATGTCGTTTCAGATGGACGACAGGAAAATGTCGATTTTTTTTGTTTTGTTTGGCATCTCGCAAGTCATCCTCTAGTAGGTTGTGTACGGCGCAACCGGACTTTTCTGTGGATGCTTTAAAATTTAAGGCCTCCAGCCAGGGCAACAAACTTAGTTAAAAAAAACTAAGCAACCACACGCTAAGGGCCTTCGGGGTACGGACCTCAGCTTAGGGCGTTGCTGGGGAGGGGGGAAATGTCAGTCCTATACAGTACAGTAAATACCTTGTCCTGATCAGGTCATCAGGTACAAAAAAAAGCTTATATCAGAGAAGCGAGTATTCAATAAGAAAATAAGCAAGTTGGTGCGACGTGATCTCCGAACCACCAATTTAGGTGGCATAGAAAAGGCAATAGAAGAAAATCGGGTTGCTAAAGTGTTCGCCCAACAGCTGAAACGCTCGAATCTGACGAAGCTTAAATCACCTAATGGCCAAACCATAACCTCAAAGCCGGAGATCCTAGTAGAGATAAAATATGCTTTTATGGTCACTTGTACGACAGTCGTGGTCTGTAGAGATAAAATATGCTTTTATGGTCACTTGTACGACAGTCGTGGTCTACAAGCCCCTTCTTCAGATAACCGAGCCACTCTAACACGCCACTACACCGACAAACTGCCGGAAATCAGCCCAGATGAGGTGACGATGGAATCACGTCGGTGCTTCTGAAAGCAGGTAGTAAAGCCAGTACTTCAGGAGTTCCAAAAGCAGGTAGAAAACCCGTACTTCGGGAGCTCCAAAAACTATTCAAGTCTATTTTAGAGACTGGGACAACTCCAAAGGCGTGGAACAGAAGTGTTGTGGTCTTCTTTTTCAAGAAGGACGACAAAACCCTATTGAACATCTATCGTCTCATATCACTCCTGAAGTCCTGATCCACGTGTATAAACTGTTTGCGAGGGGCATCACAAACCGCCTCGCAAGAAGACTTGACGAGTTTCAGCCTCCGGAGCAGTCTGGGTTTCACGGAGGATTAAGCATCATAGTCCCCATCCACACAGTGAGGCAAACTTGCCTCTTTGCTCTTCGGACTTCTGTATAACTATACAGAAGCCCGAAGAGCATAAGCAGACCCTGTACTTTTTTTTATCGTGTTCATGTTAAAATCATCAAATGAGTCCTCCCGCCCAGCTCGGTGTGGGACTCATTTGATGATTTTCAGAATTGTACTGATTAAAATCCACGGTGTCCTTCAATAGCCCTTGATGTTCCGGGGTAGCGGTTATGAAAAAGGTAACGCGACTCCGGCAGCCTTTGGCCCTCTGAGAGGGCCTCATTATGCTGACGCTCCTTGAGGCGCGTGTGGAACACGACGCGCCGTCGACCCGGACATGGTCCGGACCCGGTCCATGGTCGGACAGCGAGTTGCCCTTTACTCGCTGTCCGCATGCCCGCGCCTACGGTGGCTGGAGGTCGTCTACCGACGTCCGACGCCGTGGGCGTCTACCACGGAGCCCCTGTGCTTAACATTTGTTGATTAAGAAAAGACCTTTGACTCTGTTGGAACCTGGTTCTACAATCAAGAGGACTGACGGTACATCGACTGCTGAAATGTCTGAATGACGCCACGACTATGAGTGTCTAAGTACAGAACCAACAGTCTAAACATATCCTGCTGCACAGGGGGATGTTATATCCCCGAAACTGTTCACCAATGATTATATTATATATTAATTCAGTAATTTTGGATGAGTCAATCACGAAAACAAATACATGTCTTTACGCCACTCACGCCGCGCGGTGAATGCCGGCGGCGGCGGCGGCGTGCGGAGGGCATCTAGTACACAGAACACACAAAGTACAGGAAATTACATTAAGATAAAAGAGCACAAAGGCACTTAAATATCTTAGGCTTAGGTTTTAAATATCTTGGGCACATGGTTACGGACAACCTACGTGATGACGAGGACATGGATAGAGAACGTAGGGCGCTGTCGATACGGGGCAATATGATAGCTCACAGGTTCAAGCGTTGTGCTGCGAATGTTAAAATAACTCTCTTTAGAGCGCACTGTACGTCGTTTTACACTTGCAGCCTGTGGGCTCGTTATACGCAACGTTCGTTCAGCGCACTACGAGTTCAGTACAATAACGCGTTCAGGGCGTTGTTGGGGCTGCCGCGCTGGCGCTGGTGTAGTGCGTCGGGCATGTTCGCGGACGCGCACGTAGACGGTTTTCACGCCGTGCTCCGCAAGAGATACGCTCTGCAGGCTGCGCGCCAGCACCAACAGCATCCTGGCCGTTATAGCGGATAGGTTGGACTCCTGTTACGTCCAAAACTGGGTCAGAACCCATATTATTAAATAGTTGTATTAATATGTATAAGTGTGCTTTTATTGTTTATTCTTTTATCAGTTGTTACTAACACTATTTTTAAGTTTTTCATGCTGTAATACTAACACTCTATGGACTCGTGGGTCTGAAATAAATCGTTTTTATTTTATTTTTATTTTATTTTTTATTTTTTTACTACTTATTTCATTAAGAAATCTCTTCCAGCAGACCAACGAGAGAAGAGAGATAGACATCAAAACGTAGACACAGTGTACAAAGAATAAATAACATATAAACATACATACTATTAAAATAAACATATGAAATATATTTATACAATAAAAAGGTTAAAATAAACCATATCGTGTTGGAATGGGTATCGTGTGGGGTACCGTATCGTGTGGGGATGGGGCAAAGATCCACAAATGAAAGCCGAAACTGCTTTCTGAGGTTCCTTAACTCGGTATCAATGTAATGGATGGACCCATCAACAGAAAAACCTAGGGAAGTGCAGCTTATCCTTGAAGATCGATCTTTTTGAGATCCGAAACGATCTCTCAAAAGTTGCTATTTACTTCGTAATTAATGTCGCAAGTCGCGCATTCGTGTTCACGCGTCGTTAAAGGTAAGGACGACATTCCCATTTAGGAGACGATGCGACAGTATCAAGTGTAGGGCTGCCTCGTTATTTTTTACAGTCGACCTCATAAATACCACCATAAGATTCAATGTCGCTTACACGTCGATAAGGTTTATTTGCTTATTTTTCTTCTTCTTTGTATCTCTGGGTGGACAGGTATTTGTATTGCCCAAAACTTGGCCATCTCCACAGTAGTTTTCGTTTTCACTTGGCAGCGTCAAGGTCAGTTTTGCTACACGTTTTTGGGCTAAAAGGGTAGGAATAAGAGATCGATCAAATTTATTTATTTGCTTTAAATGTGGTAAATAACAGGTAAATTGTTAAATCACCGCGATTTCAGAAGAAAAAAAAAGTCATGTGTCAAGAATCTAGGCATTTGTAGATGAAGCGAATTCTTTCTTTCTATAACATGTCGTTGAATCAAATTATTTCAGCTACTTACGTGTTACATTCGCTCGAGAAAGATATGTCTAGTGTCCTTGTGTTTCATAAATCTATCAATACAGAGGACTTGAAAGTGGTTTAGTAAGCTTTGGGCCAGCCCTGTAAGTCATGCATGAATCATTTGCTAAGACGATGAAATTCGACACCAAGGTATAGGAGGAATCCATTGCAAATGAAAATAAGACCTAAATTCTTTTGTGTCATGTCGTATTAAATTTAGCTCTATTTAAGAAATCATGACAATAGCTGAAGTAGAACCGGATTATGTTGCCTTACTGTGTGGATAATTATTTTATTCAATAAAATAATGTTTTTGTTTCAAAGAGGTGCTTATTATCCAGTTATAGGTACTGTGGCGTGTGGTGTGGTGGCCTACTTCAGAAGTTACTGTTATTCAATACCAGTCACTGGTTTTTACCTGGATATTGTGAGCTTAAGTAACAAAACAATGTGTATTTACTCAGAGACGGATCTTTAAATGGGCAAACTGGAGTCCAGGGCTCATAGGTTTATAGGCCCACCAAAGCACAACACTAGTTATTTATGACAATGAATGTTATCGTTTAGTCGTTGATATTCCGAAGCATTATTAAAGACAGGTTTATGATAAAATTACTGTGTGTATGTGTGCATTTACTTTAATGAAGGGTAAACTGCATATTTTCTTCACCATACAATTATCAACCAAATGGAAAGCTTAAAAGGTTACCTTTGTGTGGTCTGAAATATTTGCACAATACAAAATAAACCATTATTGAATTCAAAAGCAAATTATATACCAAGATCGAGATATAAATTATAATTGGATATTAAATACATAATAAAATATTATAAACTGTAATTATGAGGCAGCCCTGACACTGCTGATAATGTCAAGCGTCGAAGCCTACTTTCACGCGAAAATTGACATTTAACGTGTACCCACTTAAATGCTACGAAATCTATTAATATTTAACTACCTACTGACATAACATCTAACATCACACTAGAAGGTAAGGAAGGAGTATAATAACTAATAGCTAGAGCACTGGTGGCCCAGTGGTATCGGCCCCGACTTTTACAGTAGCGTGCAGTGGTTCCAGAGTATAGGTAGGCCAGCCCGAACAAAGACCCAAAAAAAAAAAAACGAAAAAAAAAAAAACTCACCTGATTATTTGAAACTGACGATGTGAATAGAAGAAACATTCGGCCCATTTGAAAACTTATACTTTAAAAAACTCACCACATATTCTTCACGAAAGATTAATGAATCACGATATTCTGACGATTTTAATAGAAGAAAGATTCGGCCACCTCAAATATCTTTCCAAGTGGGTGATGGTTACAAAACACGTCACTTGCAAGATATCCAAAGAGGCCTTTAGAAAGGCCCTATTTCATGTGATTCGCATAGCATGTCCTACATACATACATATATTTAATAAGATAATTCAGAGTAAGAGGATTCAGATTTGATTTAAATAATTAGAATCTGTGAAAAAAATTAAATTGTGCTCATTTATAAATTAAATCTACGCGCCTATCCTTTTTCAAGTAAGAATTCAATACGTCGTCATAAAAAGTGGGTTTGCGTCGTAGTTCGATCATTAGCTCTTTTTCTATAGAAATTAAAGAAAGATTTGTGAGTCGTTGCTGACTCTGTGTGTTTCTTAAATATGTATGAATACGTTTTAAGGACGAGAATGAACGTTCTGCCGATGCGCTGCTAGCTCGGATAGTAACAATGAACTTCGCTAAACGCAAAACTTCTGTAAAAATATTATCTAAATTATTTTCATGTAAATTTTGAATTATAGCATATATGCTACAATTCGCAAATTCAGGCGATCTATAAATAAAGCGCAATTCATTTTTTAATCTATCAAAATTAAAAAGTGCCTGATAAGTATTAGTGAACTCTCTGATTTCCTTTTCAGGGAATTGTTCACTATATTTACTAAAATTTTCACAAGAAAGTAACTCAAAGAATTTCAAATTTTTGATACTCATATAACGATGTCTTAATTCGCTGAGTACATTATCAATTATCTCGGTAAAGATTCACCGATAATGTATTTTTACATCATCGACATTGCGCTTTCTTTTGGGTGGTCCGGTAATGACGGCAGTTGCATCATAATTGATCTGGAATTTGTCTCTGTAATTAGCTAAAAAGGACTCGAATTGTTTGATTTTTTTTACACAAAACGCGATGTCACTAGTTTTTTTCTGAATTATATCGTATAAAATATCGGTTTGCTCAAAAATATCAGAGAAATTTCTTAAAAAAAATTTAAATTCAAATTCTTTCATGTTACATAAAAAAGAAGTAACTTGTGACAATGTATCACCATCCCAGTGTTGTGTATTTTCATTAATTTCCTCAAACAACTGAAGAAGGTGTGTATACTCGTTATTAATTACATTTAACGTGCGCGAGTGATATGTCCACCTAGTTTCGGAGACACGAGGCAGCTTTTTCATAGCGGAAAAGTCGTTATAATACGCCATTCGTTTCGTACTATTGTGAAAGAAAACCGCAATTGATTTTATTATGTTAAAAAACCGTTTTGTTTCAGGAACCCGTTCGAAAGATTTCGATAAAACTAAATTTAATACATGTGCTGAACACCATACGTACATTGCTTGCGGACATTTTTGCCTCACCAAAGCTTGCACTCCGTTAATTTGAGAGGATAAAACTGCTGCCCCGTCATAAGTTTGTGCAATTAATTTAGAATGACAATCTAAATCTCCTAAAATTTCCAAAATTATAGAACTTAAAGTTACAGCGGTCCGATCCGCGCTGACATCTACGTATTTAATAAATCGATCAACTACTTCGGAATCGCGAAAATACCTTAAAATAAAAACTAACTGTTCTCGGCCGCTAATATCAGGTGTTTCATCCACCATTACAGAAACAAAATCGGACTTTTAAATTTCGTCTTTAATGTGAACAGCCATCACAGAGGCAACACTCGAGATCAAATCATTTTGCGTTCTGTTCGACATGCCCGTGAATGTGCTACTTGCATTTTGTAAGTGATTTTCTAAGATTCCATCGTACTTTGCTAATAAATCTACTAATTCTAAATAATTACCTCTATTCACTGATGATAAAGATTCATCGTGGCCGCGAAAAGCTAATTCTTGTTTTCCCAAAAAGCATACAACATCGATCAGTCTTTGAAAAATGTTTCTATTTCTATCTACTTTAGAATTATGCCTTTCTAAATCTAATCTGAACTGGCTGTTAATACTAGTTTCAATGCGTGCCTTACCAAATGTACGTAACTTAAAGCAAGCCTCTATCCGTCTTATTACAAAACGAGGTTTAACTATAAACCCAGGTTTAAATCACGTCAAACTATGGTTTACCTAAAAACGTTATTACAAAACGTGGTTTTGCGTTAAACCATGGACTAAACCTTGGTCTAACTTTAATCCACGCCGCCCCCTAGTTTAGCGGTGGTCTAAGTCGTAGCTGTCAGAGTTGTGTCAGTTTTTCATTGAATAATTTTCATTGTATTGTTGTTTTTGTGGTATTTTTACCTAAAACATGGTCGACTTAATGGATAATGATCCTAGATTAACACTTAGGCTACTTTTAATTTCGTTATCATGTTCCCGTGGGATAATTGCCTGACATACTTATCCCAAACATACTTTACTTAGACATACACTAGTAATATTCACATTAATAAAGATGGTGAAATTATTAAAAAGAGGCAACTGTTCTAAAAAATGAAAACAAAACTTCATAATAATTCCAAAAAATTATTACTAAACATGTCATAGTTTATTATGACGCGCGAGAATGTTACGTTCCATTACGCGCTTTAAATGTTATGTAAGTAAAGAATCCAACATTAAATAATATGCTTAAAAAATCAAACTAAAATAAAGGAAATGACTTATATCTAACTTCTAAAAAATAAATCAATATTTTTAATATCTCTAAACCTCAATTAATCATAAACGAATTATCAATGCATTGTATTTTCTGGTAATATGGAACGTTGCAATCGAATGATATCATGGTGAACGAATGAAATTTGTATTAATCTGTGGTTGGATTTAGACCTCGGTTCAAATGACGGTACTAAGAAGTCTGAGGTTTATTTATGTTTTGTAATACGAATAATTTTAAACCATGGTTTAGCACTTAAGCCTAGACTTGATAGTTCTGGTCTAAACCAGGGTTTTGCGTTGTTTTTGTAATAAGACGGTATATGTTTTTCTGATAGGTCATGCTTTTTCGCTGAGGAATGAAAATTATGCAAATCAAGAAATCCCTCACTCCATTTACTAGAAGTATTGAACAAAATGCACGGGAAACAAAATAATTTATTTGTGTGTACGCAACCACACAGCCAGTGATATGTTTCATAACTCTGAGGATTGAAATGACGAGTACGAGACGAATTATTATATTGTTGGGTTAACTCTCGTAACTCGGGTACACATCTCACCTTTTGTCACAACTTGAATCTTATCATTATAAGATAGTTGTGAAAACTTATTACTTTTAATCTCTAATAAACACACATTGTCAGCACAAATCACACAATCTAGGACCATTTTTAAGTAAACAAACAAATATTCTACTTTATGTTTCAAAACGGATTACTTAAAACTCACTATGATATTATAAAAACAAAAGGACAAAACAATAACAAAAGATCACACGCGCTAATCTGCTCGTCACATGAAACAATATGGCTCCTACAAAAAAATAAGATTTAATATTTCTCGACAAAAAACGCTACTAAAATATAATGGCCTCATTGTCCTATTGTCATCTTTAAGAACGGCATTTAACATAATTTTGCCGTATTATACTGACAGAGTTGCCCTATTTTCCCAATTACCCAAAAACCAAATTCTCAAAGTGGAGAAAAATTAAATTCCTACAGTTAATAATTATAATTAAAGGGCTTTTGTTATCCTTTAAAATTATACTTATCTTTTGACATGTATAGATTTGATATTACTACCCCGTTGGTTGTTTTAATTGTTTCTATTAAAATCGTTTCTGGGTGAAGTTTGTTTCCTGAACTGGCAACGCGCATGGTGTGTTTCCACTAAGATTTTCATTCATTAAAACGCTGGTTCCCTATTGGTTGCCGCCAGCTACAGCGAGCCTGGGAACGCCCATTATTTATGCATCTGTTCCGATCATACACACGACAAAATGAAACAAAAAATCATACATTTATGAATGAAATTTACTAAAATTGAGGCAAGAAAATAGTGGGCCTTAGTTTCGTATTACAGTGAAGTGAACGTGATGACGTCACGCGGTGCAGAAAGTTGCTCATGCATTATGCTAGGCGTTATGGTTTATTTTATATTTTTGTTTTATATTATTATAAGGTTACGATACATGCATTTCTTTTAATTTGGTAAGTTAGGCTTGGCCTGTAACAGTACTATGAGATACCGCCCTGGATTCGAACCCACGACCTATAACTCGTAACGAGTTATAGGTCGTGGGTTCGAATCCAGTCAGGCGCATTACTTTGTGTAATTTATTACGTCACCACTGCTCTCAAAACGGTGAAGGAAAACATCGTGAGGAAACCGGCATGTCCTAGAACCAACCATTCAAAGATATGTGACATCCACCAACACCAACACGCACTGGGCCCGCGTGGTGGATTATGGCCCACTCCCTCTCTCAGAGAGGAGGCCTGTGTCCCAGCAGTGGGAACATTAAACAGGCTAATGATGATGATGATAATAACTAATAGGGAACCCACATTACATTCCGGGGTCGCGGGACTGTCACATCTGGTAACCGTGACCCTGGAACTTAAAGGGCTATTGAAGGATCACCGTGGATTTAATCAGTAAAATTCTATCTATAAAAGTATATCTATGTAGTCACATCCCTCTCGTCCCGCCCTAAGGTAGTAGGACTCATTTGACGATTTACTGTTAGTATTTTTAGAGCCCCTTTTTTGGTGGGTCCGACTAAATTCCTATTAGATCGGGGAAGATGGTTGGAATTAGGGAAGGAAAGAAGTTAAATTTCTTCCAATGCAGAAATTGTATACAACGTGTAACGTTAAAAGCGCAAAACATTTCGTAAGGTAACTCAGCCAATGCTACTAAAACAATGTAAAAATATAAAACATTACGAAATTCGCGAAAAAAAAAAAGTATTTCATACTGATGGGCTCGATCAATTTCTCATTTTGTATGAAAAATCTTTTTTTTTTGTTCAGTAACATGTGCTGAGTTACCCACGCTTTTAACGTTACACGTTGTATTTGTTTAAAGTTACGTGTAATAGGGGTGAGCTTAATGCCAACAACCCACTCTACTGGACAACCACAACTATTTTATTTTTGTCTTTTGAGAATTCAAAAGTGCCTGTAACTGGCCAGCTTTAAATAAATGATTTGATATGATTTGACTCAGTGGTTGCTACTAAGGAATTCCTAGTAGGTATTAAAACTTAATAATTTAACACTTTGCCTTACCAAAGCAACGAAACCAAGGCTTTCCTCAGCAATCACCTATGTAATCACTATACCAAAGAAACAATTACCTCCTTTTAATGAAATAACATATCAGGTAAATTAATAATTTTCTAGAGATATTTTATGATAGAGTTGTAACTTACAAAAGTGCGATTATATTATAACTAAGAATGCTTCACAATATCATAGATATGTAGTTGGCTATCTCAATAACTTGCTAATTATTGCAAATGCAATAATACCATGTACGACATAGTATTATTATTGCAATACATACCAGACGCACTATAACCAACTATGGATAATATCAATATGCATTTACAATCAACAATGCATTAAATTAATAATTTATGCACCTAAGTAAACAGTTTTGTCTGCAATACCGACTTTACCTAAGGAAAGCGTTGTTTTATTCCGTATTTTAACCGACTTCAAAAAAGTGGAGTTTCTCATCGTACTTATCAATTAAATTATAGATCAATCTAGCTTTTGTCAGTGGATTTGCCAATGGGGTATCTTATATTTTTTAGACTATAATAGGATATCTGTTGATTTAATCAAGATCCATCTAGCCTTTCTCGCGTGAGGATTTTTCAGGAACCGTTAATAGATAAAAGTTTCGCGGTTTTGTATTAGGTAGACTTCCTGAAATAATATTCTTTGTCTAACCCATTATCGTATGAAACTACAAAAAATATAAAAATATAAACAATTTATCTTTGTATTTACCTACCTACTTACTTATTATTAAGACACTAGTTTACCTAGTCTAGACAACATAATAGCTGTAACGATAATCGTGATTAAATAGCGTCCGACATATTGATTTGCTGTTTGAAGTCATCGCTCGATTTGTCGAAACTAATCTGTTTCAATCACGATTTTACATCAAGCTTAAAATAAAGCTGAAGATACACTAGAGCTCGACCTGATTTTTTACATCTGTGTCGTAACATCATCAAATGAGTACTCCTACCCCGGGCAGGACGGGAGGGACTATCAAACTTGTACTGACTAAAATCCACAATGTCCTTCAGTAACTCCTTGCGTTCCAGGGGGCACGGTTACCTGAGGCAGTCCCGCAACCCCGGAAGGCTTTGGCTCTCTAAGAGGACCCCGTCATATTGCTGGCTGTCAAGAAAAAAAAAACAAAAATCATCACAATTAACAAAATCTGAAGTAAAGTAGGTACCTACTTTTTTTTTACGTGGTAAAATCGCCAAATTATTCCTCCCACCCAGGGCAGGACGGGACTGTCAAACTTGTACTGACTAAAATCCACGATGTCCTTCAGTAGCTCCTTGCGTTCCGGGGGCGCGATGACCTGATAAGACAGGCCCGCGACCGCGGCAGGCTTTGGCTCTAACTCCCACGAAAAAAAAAACAAAATCTGAAGTAAAGTACCTAAATACCTACTTACAAGAACATACCATAAACTGATTTAAATATATTTGACATAATAAAAGTAAAGGTCACATCCGGGTGTCCATATTAGACCCTAAAGAGACCAGCTGTCCTTATTAGTCAGTTTGACCCTGGGGTGACCCTACCACTATGACCAATGTCCGCTTCAATGTAGCTTACCGAATGTAACTTGTGTTATACTGATTTATACTAATTAGGTTTCAACTTCAACGTAAAAGCTGTTTACTGGCAGGCTTCGGCGATTTACCTTATTTTATTATCATTATCGACCTTTAGAGGGTGTGTGCGACTGATAAAATGAGGTAGGCACCTAGACCCCTACGTAACGACGTGCCGGGGTCGCGGGACTGTGTAAACATGTAACCGTGACCCTGGAATGTATGGAGCTAGAAAAAACACCGTGGATTTGAGTCAGTGTGAGTTGGCAGTCCTTTCTGCTCCACCTTGGGCGGGATTATTTGCTGATTTTACCTCGCTAAAGAAACGTAGGTAACTCGTAACATACATACAATAATTATATACCCTATCCCTTTAAGGAGTTCTTTCAAAACTTTAATCTGTGTTAAATATTTTTATACACTTATAGGCCCGCGAAGTGTAAAGCTTTTTTGGGCAGTATTTGAACCTGCGACCTTCCGATTCAGTATAATGAAAACTTTACAAACTAATTAAGCCACCGCAGTCATGAGCTTACAGCTCGATTTCGTTTTAAGCTTTGCTTCAACTTGTAGGTGAACAAGTATACATCTACACTAATATTATAAAAAGCAAATATTTGTAGTATTTTCTAAGTGTGTATGCATAAAGGGCTATTGAAGGACACCGTGGATTTTAGTCAGTACAAGTCTGACAGTCCCTTCCGCCCTGCCCGGGGTGAGAGGACTCATTTGATGATTGTACCACGATAAAAAAAGTGTGTATGTTTGTAATGAATAAACTCAAAAACTACTAGATCGATTTAAAAATTTGTTAAAGTTAGACTCGGTTTAAGCTTAATATTTTAACCAAGAAAGAGACTATAACAAACGGAACAGTGTAAATGAATTCACTTGATAGCTACGCTAAAGAGTTGTTAGAGGCGTGGGAGTAAGGTCACTCTACTTCCTATTACCACTGAGCATAGTATTCATGTAGTAATAGCTATGATTCATAATATGATTGCGAGACGCACAACTATGATTACTCCCACAAGGCGTGCAGTTGCAAACACAATCTCTATAGCTTGTTAAAATAATGTGACAGGCAAAGAACCTAGGTCGCGGGACTGTCTAAACTGGTTAACGTGTCCCTGGAACGTATAGAGCTTTTGAAGGAAGACCGTCGATTTTAGGGAGTAGAGTCCGCACTCTCAGTGCAGCGGGGACTCATTTGATGATTTTACCACGATAAAAAAAGGCAAGGCTAAAATCTACTGAACTTATTGGTTACCATCAAGATGTTTTGAGCTTTACGTAGATATGGTATGGATATTATGGAGATGAATCCCTTACAAAACATAAGTATGATCAAAACGTCGTCTATTTCGGTACAACTAATATACAGCTGAATTGTCAAGTATTAATGGAATTATTACCCCGCTAGATTTTCTGTACCTAATGCGGAATAAGAACTCCATAAAATGGGGAAAGCACATCTTATATCACAAATAATGATAACCGCAGAGTTTTGTTTTATTAAACAGAATAGCAGTCATTAAACAAATATTAGCCCATGCTCATGCTATGTTCATTCCATGAATCATTTCTATAAATAGACAAAAAAGGAAGTTCTTGCGGATAAAAGACAAAATCAAAGACACAATGCCCATATTTATATTGAAATAGTGAATTATCCTTCACCGACACAGAGACCGCAGCGAGCAACAAAACATTGCATGAATCACTAAGTTATCGTTGGTTATTGAACTCGACCAGGGTTACCATGTTTTTTTACCAAATTGGTAACTTAAATGACATTGTAGCGTACAAGACGACACGAGAAACAGAACACAGTGTCTACCTTTTTTTTAGCGTGATAAAAATTTTAAATGAGTCCTTCCAACCAGGGCGGGACGGGAGGGACTAAAATACACGGTGATCCATCAATAGCCCTTTGCGTTCCAGGACACGGTTACCTGATGATACAGCTGCAACCCGAAATATTCACATTACAGGAGACGTTCCTTAAATGTAGAGCAAATTATATTGGAATTGGATCAGTAATTCTGAAAAATAACTTATTAATCTTATTTCTTTAAAATCGTGGCCCGAAAATTTACAAAGCGGTACATACATAGTTTCTCGTTAGAGTAAATTATAGCGTAATTGGTTCAGTACCTACTTCTGAAAAACTACCGACATCCAAACGTACAAACCTTACTTCTTAAAAATAATTATGTACCTAAATAGTGTTCTTATAGAATGGTGGCACACAATATTATTGGTAGCCCTACAAGTATTGAACAGACATCGCACACAGTTTGACTAATAAGCTTCTGAATAATAACGGATACATCGCTTGAATCGCTGACTTGTAACTGAGACAGTTCTTCACTGTCGCCATTTTGTTTTTATTCTTTATTGCATATCCTTGTTATTTGACGTCATCGTCTGTTCTTCCCAGATATAGAAACAAGTTGGTTATTCATCGTCTGTCATGGTAGAGTCATCAAGATGAGATAACATAATGTGTGTGACATTAGCAATATGTCTATGTTATGTTATGTGCAATCTGTGCAGTACTTTAGAGAAAAAAAATATGATTTGCATTTGTCTGTTATTCATAACATTAGAGGTATAGCGACGAATGCGCTCCCTGTTATAATACCTAGAACTTTAAAATGATTTTTTTTTCTTCATTTCAGTTCTATACCTCTAATATTCTAATAATGATGTTCACTTGTGAAAGATCTGGCATAGGATCAGTGTAACAATTTCCCAACATTTATATCGTAATCCTTCCTGAACCGTTTCTGGATCCAAGTGACCAATTCTCATGGAAATGGAGTTCTAGAAGGTTCTATCAACGTGACTTTTTAAATTTGATAACACTGGGATTTCTCTTGACTCTAATGTAGGTTAGAGGTAACAGAGACAAAGCCTACGATGAAGCGAGCTTACCCAATCTCTCTTCTGTCTTCTTGCCCATTCTTCTCGATAGACATCTACAATTTGGGCCACTAGGTACAGTTCTGGGACTAGGACTGTAGGTAACCTAACTTTTTTGACAATTTTCACTACTAAACTGAAATAAAAATGCTATTGAGTTCGTAATTTACTTGTCTAACATTTTTAAATTGTGATTGTAACAGAACAACCACAAAACATGACGCATACACTCATTTCTTGCAAGGTTATGTAGCAGACATATCTGGTTACTGGAGTGTCAATCATTGTAATGAGTTTAACAAACAAAGTACCTACCTACCTATAGATACAGATGGGCTGATACGCCCATGGTGACATAATACCGTATTGTCTATGTATACCGAACATTTCAAGGCTTCAGAAACATACTTAATTGTCTTTTTAGCCAGTAAACGTAAATATTTTTATTTTCTTTAAAATTTAGTATGTGATGTAGGTGCGTTTAACTCGTATAATACAGAAGATACCATACCCTGACTGAACTTCTGTAGGCTCTACAATATTATTTGTTCTGCGTGGGAATTGAACCCGCGATCCTTAGTGCGAGCAATAAACGAGGCGTGTTGCCAAAAACCATGTTTTTGCCATAAAATCGAAATTATTAAGTATTTAATGAAAATTTTAAATCCCAAGACACTCAGATTATTTTTAATCTGAGCCAATTAATGTCCGAACAAGTTCGTCTGACATGATTTGTTTAGTCACTTAAATATTTATATTTTTTTCTTCTTACCCATTATGTTATCAGTTTAAAACGGTTAGCGTTAATAATCTAATACAAATTACTTACCTAATTACATCATGAAACCACATAATTTCATCTCTGACTAATTAGTCTACAATTAAAGGAACTCAACAGATAAGACAACGCAACTCGAAACTTATCGCTTCACTTAAAACATAAATTATTATAATGACGTTATGAGAAACTCATTAGAATATCTTGGACTGTACGGCATCACCTTACACCAGTAGTTTGATAAAGGAGACGCCACATTTGAGGGTTCTCAATATCTATAAGTATTACAAACAGCAAAAAAGTGGCACTCACTGCAAATCGCTGTCTCATGTAGCCTCAGCCTAAGAGTTGACTAGTCTCTTATATGTTACAGTTACTAGCTCTCCGCCCGCGACTTCGCTGTTGCCGTCATCGTGTGAGTAAATTTAAAAAAAATACTGAAATATAATATTCAAAATCGATTCAGTAGTTCTAGAGATTACTTTCTACAAAATAACTTACAAAGAGATTTCTAGAATTACTACTGATGGTACCCATTGTGTAAGGGATGATATGAATGATTAGGTGACGTCTGATAGGGGAGAATGGAAGGAAAAAAACGTGTTGCGCCGACCTCAAGTAAAATGGGATAAGGGCTGGAAGATGATGACTACTGATGGGACCCATCTCGCCAGATTGCAAGAGCAGTCATCCTGTCAAATGAAAGAAATATCACACCACACACAGTACACACTATCACTATACTACTAACTTTGGTAACGCTAGTCGGTAACACCATTGTCCCAAAGGCAATATAGCAAAAGCATGATAGAGTAAACTATTGTTTTGAGACAAAGAATTGATTGATGTTGAAACCCAAAACGTGTTAGTTTGCGTTTGAGTTAGCTGATAGCGAGCAGAAACAATGAGTCAGCGTTGTAACTTGCGACCGCTGACTTCATGTTTGAATAGTGCGTTAGCGGTAGACAATGCTACTTCAAACTTGTGACTTGTATACAGTATGTCGTGTCGCGGCAAAGAATATATAATATTACTACGCAAAGAAGCGTCACTCCCAAAAAAAAATCAAACAAATGTAAAATCTATACACGAAAGAATAAAGTACATTTTAATTGGCAGCCGTACCGCCCACCTACTTTTATATTAGCCTAAACTTCCCGTATGCAAGCAAAAATGTACTGAATGGTTACGCGCGAAAGTTTATTTTTGTTTATCTGACGCCAAGGACATTGAAAGGTTACCGTCGGTCAAGCTCAATAGGGATGCGACTCGCGAGTTTAGACACAGTTAGGTGGGTATACGTTTTTACGCATTTGTTAAATTACATTAATAACATAAATACCTATGTTCCTCATGGAATTTTGTTTTTATCATCAACCTATATCTTTTTGGATTCATCATCGATTACTTCATACACCTACGGCACCTTTCGTGAGGAACAATTATATATATTAATATTATCTGTTTTACCTATTATTGTTATGTATAATTATTTCTCTTATTTGACCATGGCTCTTGGTCTATAATTTTATTTAGTCATAACTTTAAAGATTGTTATCATCTGTGGCAAAGTAGCTAGTCCTTATCATTTTGCATTCAACCGACCAATTACTATCGCATACTGTTACAGGCCCCGCGTGGCGTGTCTTTGCAGGTAGGTAGGTAAAAAAGTCGCGCAGCATGTGGCGCAGCGAAATACGATCGCTGACCTTGAATGAGTAGTGTGGCCATTTTGTGAGTTTGAACGTGCGTTAACAACAAAGCAAACATCTTTCTACTTTCTACCGATCTTAATTCGACCTACCTACGTACCTACTCAGCTTAACGTGAGTAGGGTGATGTCAGGTTTGATATTCGTCTATTTTATCTTGGTCCTCAAGTAGGCCAAACTTGTAACCTACCTAATCATGGTCAGTTAAGCGGGGATACTTAAATGACATTAATAAGCACACCACAAGCAGGTAGATAATTTTGTTGATCATTATTAAAGTACGATTATTAATTCCAGTTAGTAAATTGACATTTGTGCATTAATGAAATGTAGGTACCTACTAAATTAAATTGTATCACTGGGGGGGTATTACAACGTCTTAAAACCAGGCTTATTCCGGCGAGTGAAAGTGACAGAGCTATACAAGTAGTCTAGCGCCATCTCGTTCACTCACTGGAATAACCCTGATTTTAAGACGTTGTAATACCCCCCCTGGTCATTTTACTGACTGGAATTAATAATCGTATTTTAAATGTACTACATAGATAAATATGCACTTTTTTTCTTCCTTTCAAGATCACGCGGTAGCGTGTGAAACGTGAGGCTTTTATCACTGTCATTATTTATACAACCAAAAGTTATGCAATATTTTTTTTTCTTTATAATAAATTAAATTATAGTTATAATACTGTTATGAAAACTTTTACGAAACTATAGGTGTAAATGTGCGTAAATAGACGTAACCGAACAAAAATATTTAGTAGATGAAGCGCGAGCGGAACGGGTAGCGCGTGGCACCCGACTGAATTGTCCTCCACGAAGAGGCCCCCCACCCTACGTGCAGTTTTATACCTACGTCGCGGAGTGATCCAGGCCTGGTCGCGGGCCGATAGTTGAATAGGCCAAGTCATGATATGCCTAGGCGCATGCGGACGGTGAGTAGGTAATGGGTAACTTGCCGTCTGATCATGGACCATGCCCGGATATACGCGCGACTCAAAGAGGGTCACAGCCTGCCGGTGTCGTGGGACGTCTCATCACCCTTCTCTCACCCATCTCGTAACCTTGACCCTGGAACGTAAAGGGCTATTGAAGAATCACCGTAAAATTTAGTCAGTACGAGTCTGACAGTCACACTTTTTTTTTTTGTCACTAGCAATTATGCTATCATACCTACCTATAAAACATATTTACGAACTAGCTATTGCCAGCGGCTCCGCCCGTGTGTATAACGTAAACTATCCCACGGACACGTAATACCCACGTTATACCGGGACAAAAACAATCCTATGTGTTAATTAATCTATCTTTATGCATCATTGTAGTACGCTCTCGCAGTCTCAACCCACATTATAAAACAATTAACAGTTATTGTAAGTATTACGCCTATATTATTAGCGTCACAGTTCATTGATCTCTCTCCTTCTTAGAACTATAACCACATTGTACTTGCTCACCTAGTTGGACTACATACTAACTCAATGAAACTATCAAAACTAATCTAACTTATCTATACATATAATAAAATAGTAGGAAAGTCAAAACTGTACATTGAATATTTTAAAAAAAGAATACTTGGGGTGTGATCTACAATCGATACCGAAGCCAAAAATATATTTTTCAGAATTTTTGTCTGTGTGTCTGTTTGTCTGTTTGTCTTTATGTATGTCCGGGATAAACTCAAAAAGTACTGGACGGATTTGAATGATTCTTTTTTTGTTGTATAGGTATTAAGTCTGGTCAAAACATAGGCTATAATTTATTTTGAAAACTTGAACAACTGGCGCAGAACCGCAACAGACCAGCTAAACTATAAGAGATACAAAAATGGTGCGATAGCAAAAATTGTTCCACGTGATGAGCATTTGCTGCTGAGAGAATTAGTTTGAAGATCTGGAAAACCTGATGTGGAACTCCAAGAGCCCAGCTACACTATAACATATACAGGAATAACGTCTCAGCAAAGTTGTTCGGCCTGATGAGCACTTTCTGTAGACATATCTATACATATAATAAAATAGTAGGAAAGTCAAAACTGTACATTGAATATTTTTTTAAAAGAATACTTGGGGTGTGATCTACAATCGATACCGAAGCCAAAAATATATTTTTCAGAATTTTTGTCTGTGTGTCTGTTTGTCTGTTTATCTGTTTGTCTGTTTGTCTGTTTATCTGTATGTATGTCCGGGATAAACTCAAAAAGTACTGGACGGATTTGAATGATTCTTTTTTTGTTGTATAGGTATTAAGTCTGGTCAAAACATAGGCTATAATTTATTTTGAAAACTTGAACAACTGGTGCAGAACCGCAACAGACCAGCTTAACTATAAGAGATACAAAAATGGTGCGATAGCAAAAATTGTTCCACGTGATGAGCATTTTCTGCTGAGAGAATTAGTTTGAAGATCTGGAAAACCTGATGTGGAACTCCAAGAGCCCAGCTACACTATAACATATACAGGAATAACGTCTCAGCAAAGTTGTTCGGCCTGATGAGCACTTTCTGTAGACATATAAAAATTGAAGATTTGGAACACCTGATGTGGAACTCCAAGAGCCCAGCTACACTATAACATATACAGGAATGACGTCTTAGCAAGAGTTCTTCAGCGTGATGAGCACTCTCTGTTGACGTAAAAATTGAAGATCTAGAACACTAAATGTGGAACTCCAAGAGCCCAGCTACCCCACGGTGGTGGACGCCCACGGCGTCGGACGTCACAAGACGATCTCCGGCCACCATAGGCGCGGGCATGCGGGCGGCGAGTGAAGGGCAACTCGCCGTCCGACCGTGGACGGCGCGTCGTGTTCCACGCGCAACCTAAAGAGGCTAAAGCCTGCCGGGGTTGCGGGACTTATACCATCACCGTTACCCCGGAACATAAAGGGCTATTGAAGGACACCGTGGATTTTAGTCAGTACAAGTCTGACAGTCCCTCTCGCCCTGCCCGAGGATTTTTTTCAACTTGGCGTAGATGGCTATCTTCGAAACTATGAGGAATATCGAAAAATGTTGAAGACTCCTTTCAACAATTCTGGGAAGTAATCATATACGGCAAACTTAAGAAAAACGTATAATTGAAAAAAAACTGATCAATCTTCAAGGCGATGACTGTATTCGAAACTTAGTTAACCTTTTCTTCTTTGAAATCATGCTTATTTTTGTTCAACTCAACGCCCAGTTGAAAAATTCAACCTGTATAGGAATGACGTCTTAGAAAGAGCTGTTCAGCCTAATGAGCATTATCTATTGATGTATTAAAATATAAGATTTGGAACACCTGATGTGGAAATCAAAGCTATCACTAATTTCACGGACTGATTTTCGATGACGATTAATATATGAATACAATTTTTATTCTACTGGCCAAACTCCCATGATTTTTTTACCCGGGCTCTTGGAGTTGGGTATCAGACTTTTCAGATCTTCGATTTTGCCGACCCCATTGTCGCTGGCTTATGCAACAAGATCCGCGTACGAAGTCGCGGGCAGAAGCTAGTAATATTATAAATGCGAAATTTTATGAAGACACACGGATGGCTGATACTCTTTTTTTTTTAGCGTGGTAATATCATCAAATGTGTCTTCCCACCCAGGGCAGGACAGAAGAGACTGTCAGACTTGTACTTACTAAAATCTACCTTTTCCCGGTATTACGGTCGCGTAGAGTAGGTATATTTTCGACGTCCACCCAAAACCAAATAGTTCCTGAAAATTTAAGACCTTCAAAGTAATTTCATCTTTCCAGGTACTGACAGCTAACATAGGAACACTACTAGACCTGTACGGCGTGGAGAAGGGTCTGGACCACTTCAGATCCTCCCAGGAGCTGACCTTCGACGAGTTCCGGTACTACCTTCAGCATGAGGTCTTCAGCTCCTTACCGAAGACCACCACCTTGCCAATAGTCAGGGAATATGAAAAGAAGATCAGTGAGGTAACGATATAGTAGATTGTTATACAAGGGTGGAAAGAAATCAATTCCCATACGAGGTATTTAGACGCACGAGCGAAGCGAGGGCGGCTATAATCCGAGTGGGAATTGATGACTTTCACCCGCGTTCAACACTCTACTTTTCATTTCAAATATGGGGTGTCCCAGAAGTAAAGAGACAACTTTATTTTCAAGTTTTTTAATATAAAGTAAACATCTAAGGTAATAATTTTGATTGAAAGCAATGACGAAAGTAATTAAATTATTATGTTTACATTTAATTTGCGTTGGCAACACCTATGTAAGCAATTTTTCTTTAATTTCCTGAAGCCCGCTGCATTACGGCTGTTCTTGATTTTGCAGCCACTTCTTTGGACAATTTGGTCCATATTTGCTTGAAAGCTTTTATGGATTTAGGTTTCTGTGGTCGTTTCTAGTACTCCCTTTTGCACAGGGTCCAAAACATTTCAATACCGCGAGCTTGAAGTACATTCGGAGCGTTTTTTTCTTTACGTACAAAGTCGATGTCTGCGCACTCTAAGTACAGAGTAACATCAGTAGCGTAGTGACACCTCGCCATGTCCGGCCAAAAGATAACCTTATCCCTGGAATGATGCTTGTCTATAAAAGGTATCAACGGTTTAAAAATGCATTCGTTCAGATACACTTTTGTGTTCATGGAGGCTGACGAAATGTATGGCTCGGCGGCATTGCGAAATTGGTCTATAGCTTGCTATACTTTGGCGATTTTGCGAAAAATTTGGCTTTTGGTGCAACTTTTTGGTAGTAAGCCACATCTTTACGACTGGGACAATGGAAATACTGCTTTCCGGGAATATCGTTGGGATCCACCGGAACATAAGTTTCATCGTCAATAACGAGTACTTTGCTTAGCTGACTGTTGTAAACTCTTCGGCACCCTCGTTTTGCACGTTGCTCATGGTCCTTTATGTATTTAGGAGCTGATTGTTTTATATACACTTTCAAACCTAGATCATTCTTCTTTATTTTGGCGACAGATGAATTAGGTATTTTTAATTTATCAGCTCCTATACTGACGGACGTCGAAGGAGTCTAGTCGAAAATCGATTTAACCCAATTTATATTACGAGGTACCGCTACTGTCCTATTTCTTCCCGGAATCTTCTTAAAACTAGTCTCACCGGTTTGTTCGTAACATCTTATTATTCTATATATACTTGTTCGCCTAGCACCGTTTTGAAGAAAGTGGTTTACTGTATCATTTTTAATAAGAGACTCGAAATTAGAATAACTCTGTTAGCACATGCTTCATATTCTTGACGCTTCAGTTCGAAAAAATATCCCGCAATAATGAAATTCCCGCTTTAAATGACAGATAACAAAACCATAGATGCCATGACACCTAAACTTTATTTTCTTCCGTAAAAAAATTCGGCCAGTAAGATTTTAAAAAATGTCTCTTTACTTCTGGGACACCCTTTATAAGGAAAGTAAAAAATAGTAGTTTTTCTAAAATATGTATTGATAGTAATAACATGAGTAGTACCTATTTAATAGTCTTTTTTAATTTAATTTCAATTATGGAACACACCGCCCGCGTCACCGCCGCGGGCCATCCCACTTTAAGGCGCTGTGAATAGCTAATGTACCTCTCGCTCGCACGTTTCGATATTTTGAATGATATAAAATCACTGATCCCATTTTCGAAAAATTGCAATCAACAATTCTGTGTGCAATCACATTGCACAGTTTAGTAAAAAAAAACATTTTAATCGATACAAGTTTACCTACTCAAAAGTTTGCTTTACTAGTTTTAGTACTTAAGCAAACTGTGCAATGTGATTGCACACAGAATTGTTGATTGCAATTTTTCAAAAATGGGATCAGTGATTTTATCTTTCAAAATGTCGAAACGTGCCAGCGAGAGGTACATTAGCTATTCACAGCGCCTTAATAGGTATTTTTTTTAATTCACATTGACCGCAGCATTTTTTTAATCGATATTTTTCTTAATTATGTAAAAAAAAATTATAGCCAACTAAATAACCAATTTTAGTTCTATTTTTAAAAGTCATTCCCACCCTAGGGAGGGAAGCAATTACTATGAGTCTTTCCCGCCCAAGGGAGGGAAGCATCGTTTTCGACCCAATGCTCTGATCAAACAAACACTACTTTCCGAGTATGAGAAATGAAAAATATTTTTTTATACTCGTAGTAGATATTTTGGGTAATAAATGATATGTCTTGAATTATCCATATACAGAAAATACGGGTGGTAGAGATGACAGGAAGAAAAGACAGCGCTAAGGCTGACTAAATGGAATTAGGAAAGAGACTATGTTATAAACAAAAAAAGAATCACCTTGCTTCTAAATTACCATCATCCTTATCAACACATAATGTTCCCACTACTGGGAAACAGTTCTCTCTGTTAGAGGGAACGCGAACACACGGAGCACAGTGTGAGTTGGCCGGTGTCACATGTCTTCGAATTTTTGGTTTTAGGCCATAGTTTTAGTTTCAACATTTTAAGAGCAGAGGTGATGAAATAAATTACATAAATAACGCGCTTGACTGGAACCTCGGTTTTCTAAAGTGAAATATCGGTTCTCGGGATCGATTCAGTACCAGTAATTTGTATGGTGTGCATAATAAAGTGTATTCTATTCAGTACTAGTAGACTTAAAAATCAATGTTGGGCTTTAAAATCGATACTTTGATTAATCGATCTAATATCACCATCCGCCAACCAAGCTGAGAAAAAGGTGAACGAAATTCTTGTAAAGTAGATGGAACAAGAGCATTGCAAAGATACAGCAAATAAAATTAAATCAGTCGAACCTAAAACAGTAGAGTGAATTTGTTATGTAGCAGCCTATTTATATGCACATAACTTCCCCTCGGTAACTTCGTCATACGTTGGAATCGAGTCCAATATATTCGTATTAAGTGAACGCCTACATCGTATTTATTACGGAGAATTTTGCGTCTGTTCCTGTTTTCGCATTTTCATGAAGGTCAATGGAATAATCTCCTTCAAAAATATATTTTTGGTTGTTTTTGAAGGAGGTTACTTTTTTTTTAAAGTTTTTATATTACTCTTATATTTTTAGTTTAAAAAAAGAATTTGATAATCGGTCCACAATTGCCGGAGTAATCGCGTAACATACACACAAAAAAACATACCGTCGAATTGATAACGTCCTTTTTGTTCCTTTTCAGCAGTGGGAACATTACGATCTGTTTATTAATTATAGATGATGTAATAAAAAGACTTCGTTTAGATGCATTTTTTGCGATTGACATACAAACACTTGCAAATTAGTATATTCTGAGACTAGATGGCTAACTAGTTATGGCGAGTTATGGGTGACTCGCCGTCCATTCATGGACCATGCCCGGGTCGACGGCGCGTCGTATTCCACGGGCGCCTCAAAGTGTGTCAGCACAATGACGCCCCCCCCCCCCCTTTGGAGGGCCAAAGGCCGGTCGGGGTCGCGGGACACACGTATACGGCAGCTCCGGTACCTACATAGGGAGGACCGCGATACAAAAAAAGCCCAAGCTCTTCTGAAGTCCTGATTAATAGTTCCCCAATGACTAAGAACATTCGATCTACTCTAGTGTACCTATTTTGACTGCTTCGAAGTTCGGATTGCGTGACTATCCCCCATTGAAAGGCTTTCTTCAGCCGGAGGTCAATTAGTACGACGGAGCCATTAGCGCTAAAAGACAGACAGTTTCAAACAATTATTGCTAATGTAGCCTCAGTCTATATCTCTAAAATCCCTCTACAAATATATTAGCCTATGTTACTCTGTTGTTGCCCACTGTTTCCGCAGTAAGGGCAAAACCTAGTGAAAAATATATATAGAGACAAATCTTTGTCATACAAATCCCTACTAATATTATAAATGCGAAAGTAACTCTGTCTGTCTGTTACTTTTTCACGCTTAAACCACTGAACCGATTTGGATGAAATTTGGTACAAAGTTAGTTTGAGAGCCGAGAATGGACATAGGATAGTGTTTATCCCGAAATTCCCACAGGAACGATAAAAAAACGTTTTGCGCGTACGAAGTCGCGGGCAAAAGCTAGTGGCCTATAAAGATGGGTTTTCTATTGACAGAAAGTTAATGTTTCCTTGTAGGTGAGTCTGTTTGCCAATAAGGATAGCACATATTAAATTCATAGTTAATAGGAACTATGCTTTTGAACAGGTCGAATTTTTGGTAAAATAAGATTAGTCATAAGCTAAGGTAAATCTCAAGAATTTTCACGCTCATTAGTGCTTTGTTTAGTTGATTAATAATGTGTTCCGCGTAAATCTAAGATAAAAGAGTATGAATCATGAATAGAAGAATTTCTTCTCAGTTTTCTAAGGTTTAGAGAACGGTAAAGTACTCACCTGTCCTAAGTATGTTTGTAGACATTTCAGCATTTTATCACGTCCGCTGATAATAAAGCAAAATAAATGAACTGCAGGAAGTAAACTAGCGATAGCCTGCGGCTCCGCTCTTCCTCCATTTTTAATTACAAAAGAAGTAGCCTATAAGCTCACGAAAAACAAACTAGGTATTTCTTTACCTGAAACTATAACCGTCTCAAGAGTTTCTATTATAGTATCAGAGTTCACCAAAAATGATTCTGCGATTTATGATTAGAACCGTGTCACACGAATCAAAAACAAACTCTGTACCGCAATACTTTACTTACTTATAAGTATTAGTAATTATGGAATTAGGATACCTAGAGGGAAGGAGTTTTGTGAAATAATAAATTATGTTAAGTAAGAAACAAAATAATGCATTCATAGTTCACACTTCCGTAACTCATATCTCGATTGTATAATGACAATCAAATGTCAATATCCACTTTAGTTTGTAGGTACTGTCTCCTCAATCTTGAACAAACATAGTTACGAAATCACTTACAAAATAAACTATTAGCTAATGGACTGTCGTTCATTGTAATATATCATTTATATGTGCATTTTGTCCACAAACTATAATAGGCTAGATTTAGAACAGGATTTTCACTTGGTTGTCAGCCAGGATAAGTAATTGAATTATTATGGTAGATTTTTCAATAATTGTCTAGAATGTTTTCAATAATTATGAGTAACCTACAAAAGCAGAAGGTTTATACGTTTTTATGTCGTATAACTCATAAGTTTAAAGGAAAAGAGATCTTTGAGTCAACCAAGATTAACACCGAAGAGTGTTTCCAAAATCCTCTATTTTTTACATACCTAGTTTCCAAAATAAAGCCGCTTCCCGTATTTACATTTTAGTGCAGTATCAATAGACGAGAGTAAAATGTGAAGAGATTATCTAATCTATATCGCTCCCCGAAGCCAAGATGGGGCGTTATCTGAAAATAAGGTAATTGCTAAAAATGATTAATGGTAAAACGAAAAAAAAAAAAATTATTTTGACATAAACTAAGATCCGTTTGCACTCATGATTAAACTACGCATAACAAAAAATATCGAATGGTTCGTCATCTTGGAAAATAAAACGACACGTCATGTGACTTGTCTAGTTCAAAGGCAGTTCTATTAAACAAAAAAAAAACATTTACTTTTATTTTATTATGCACAAAAACAAAACAGGTGCACACGATAATACAAGCGATCCTCAACAAATATCGCTTTGTAATTAAAACGAAATGTCTAGAACATGCGAGAGTCACTAAGCATTTCCAGACGCAAATTGCAGTCGACAAAACGTTCCCAAAACTTTAGCGTCTAGGTTCTCGGCCCCGCGACCTGAGTATTGATTTCCGCTAAACTTGTCTGGCATTTGATATACATATACAGAACTATGTCTGTCTGTTTATACAGAAAGCAACTTTGCCCTTCCCATTGTTGCCTCCCTAATAGTAACTCCCCTAGCCACAAAACTAATATGAATCAATTACTTATCTGTTTGCCGAAATAGAGCATTGTGTCGTAAAAATTGATGTCAATTATTTATGGAGTTTTCCAGAATTATCTTGGAGATGTGATCTTACCAAGTTCGCTACAGTACAAAGGCATTGTAGATTTCTAGGTAATATTGTAAATGAGAAAGTAAGTTTTTTGTTACCACTCTTGTAACTACTAAACCGATCATCCCAAAATTTTGTTTATACGTCCTTATGTCTTGTCAGGTGAACAGAGACAAATGAAGGGGATCTTTTATCCCAAAAAAGTACTGTAACCGTATTAAAACAACAAAAACGTTCATATGATAATAGGTATATATGGTGCCAATGTACGATTCGAATTCACTGTCAAAAGCCGCAGACAAAAGCTGCTATGCAATAAATTGTTACACTACATTTCATTTTCATTAGCCCAACTTACTATAGAGACTTTAGTCCAACAACCAACTTACTCCACAGTCTCAAAAATGAAAGAACAGTTGGCAGTATTTTACACATTCTTGCCAAGTCTACCCTTAATAAGGCCACATGGCTTTGTGCGAACAATACTTATTTTTATAGGTTATAGGCACCTCGCCAAGTCTGTACACCATCTCAACTTTGTTCAAAATTGCTCATTGAATAAACTTGGCACAGTAGTTCTTTGAACAGCTGTGGATGTGGGTCAAGTAAGGTCCTATCACATGCACGTTTGTAATTACATGCAGCGGGTCTAAACCGGCAGGTTTGCAATACTCCTTATATAAGCAATTCTTATAATATTCATAAAATGGCACAAGCAGAATTGGATGTCACATCTGGACTGGACAGAGACCATAGCATGGATTGAACCTACCCTAGCCAAAATCAAATAAAACTGTCTAATTCCATTGCAGTGGTGGCCCAGTGGTATCGTGTCGTGGGTTCGATTAAACCCAGACAGGCGCATCACTTTGTGTAATTTATTTCATCACCATTGCTCTACAAACGTTATTTCTACATCGTGAAGAAACCGACATGTCTTTGAACCAAAAATTGGAAGACATGTGACATCTACCATCCCGCAGTGCGACCGCGTAGTGGATTATGGCCCACTCCCTTTTCATAGAGAGGACGCCTTTGTCCTAGCGTCCCAGCAGTGGAATCATTTATAGGCTGATGATGATGAATTCCCTTACCGAAGACATTATCATACAAGAGGTCGTAATTGTTTTTGGCTCTTTCTAGAGAGTAATATTCAGATATGTCAAGCAATTCTCCTTGTAATCATTTTACGAATATTAGAAGAATTGCTAATGACTTTGCTGGAAATTCACTTTTAAGTAATATTGCTTAAAGAGGCCGTTTTAGACCCGAAGACTAGTGCCACATGAGTACATAATCGAACGTGCTGTATCTATGTACAAACTTATTTTAAATACTATTGAAAAAATTAGGTAGCATTCGTTGAAGTGTGGGCCCTGAGCATCCGGACGCGACCACTGAAGTTGGTCGCATGCCAGAGGGTCATGGCTATCCGGATGATCCGGGGATACCGCACGATCGCCGGCGAAGCGGCCAACCTGCTTGCCGGATTACTACCCTGGGATCTGGAGGCGACTGCCCTCCAGCACGTCTATGAGTGGCGTGTGGAGGCGCAGCGCCGGGGCGAGACCCCGCTGCCTCGAGAAGTCGAGGCGTGGCGGGAAGAGCTCCGGCGCGAGCTCAGGGTAGTATGGATTGGACGACTGTCGCAACCGACGACGGCCGGGCACGCCGCAATCGCGGCGGTAAGACCCCTCTTTGAGGAGTGGCTGGAGAGACGTCACGGCGTCCTGACCTATCGCATGACGCAGGTCCTCACCGGACACGGAAGTTTCGGGAGGTACCTGTGGCTGATGGGAAAGGAGGAAACGCCGGGGTGTCACCACTGCGAAGATCGCCCGGAGGACACGGTAGAGCATACGGTGCAAGACTGCCCAGCTTGGGCAGAGCACCGACGTGTCCTCACGGCGGCGATAGGCGGAGACCTCTCGCGCCCGGCATTGGTTTCGGCCATGCTGCGGAGCGAGACGGAGTGGGAAGCGGTCGCCGCCTTCTGCGAGGCAGTAATGCTCGTGAAGGAGGCGGCGGGCCGCGAGAGAGAGAGGACAGCGTCCTCCCTCCGCCCCAACCGCAGTGGTGTACGCCCACGGCGCCGTACGTCGCGAGACGATCTCCGGCCACCGTAGGCGCGGGCATGCGGACAGCGAGTAAAGGGCAACTCGCTGTCCGACCATGGACCATGCCCGGGTCGACGGCGCGTCGTGTTCCACGCGCGCCTCAAAGAGCTGTCAGCAAAAATGACGGGGTCCCCTCTCAGAGGGCCAAAGCCTGCCGGGGTCGCGGGATTTATTTCTATTACCGTGACCCCGGAACATAAAGGGCTACTGAAGGACACCGTGGATTTTAGTCAGTACAAGTCTGACAGTACCTCCCGCCCTGCCCGGGGTTGGAGGTCTCATTTGATGATTTTACCACGATAAAAAAAAAAAAAAAAAAAAGCATTCGTTGAAAACTGCTAGTTTCATTTGTCTTTGATGACTAACTTACTAATGGGGTTATCACTTTACTAAACATATAATGATGAATGACAAAACTATAGATTTCAAGTGAATTTAACCACAAAATATAATATACCAGTCTATATTAAAACAAACTAAAATATAACACACGATTGTACAGACAGTAGATACATACCTATCCACATACTTAATTATTTTTTGGGTGGTAAAATCATCAAATCAGTCTTCTCTCCTTGGGTGGACTGAAAGGGACTCTCACTGACTAAAATCCACTGTTCTCTCTGTTGCTCTTTGCGGACCAGGGCCACGGAGTCCTTGTAAAACAGGGAGAGTAGATAATTATACATCCTTTATTTCGTCTGTGTTTCATGTTGAGAGCATATCCTGTTGTGTTTTATATGACACACAGCTACTTAATTTTGCGTTATGTACACAGCAACATTTTTTCTAGCTTATTTTACATCCGTCATGTCATAATTCTCGCCACCGTGTAAAGGTCACGTATTTGCAATATACTCATTCAATTATAATTTCTCAACATGTAGCCAGCAGAATAAATACTCGGATTGAAGTTGCAGGTTCTAACTAAGTAACTTTTAAGGACTTCTGAGTTCTGACATACTTATTTATGATTGGAAACTCTACCAAACAACCGGGGTCGCGGGACTCCGGGGTCGAGGGACTGTCTCCGGGGTCGAAGGTCTGTCTGCGGGATCGCAGGATTGTCTCATGAGACTCTCAAACCATGACCCTGGTCATGTTGATTCTGGCTCTCAGGAGTTGTAGTGGTTTGGGAATATTATGGTGGGGTTGTCCCAAAAAAACCGTGATCCTAGAACGTAAACGACTATTGAAGAAACACCGTGAATTTTAGTCAGTACAAGTCTGACGGTCCCTCCCGTCGCGCCCTAGGTGGGAGGACACATTTGTTTTTTTTTTTATCTTCCATTAAACATTTTTTCCTTCTATTACCCAGGTATGCTGGTTGGTCTGCCGCAAGAATCTACTAGGTCGTGACACAGGAGTGTTCAGCGATGATTCCGTGTTCAAACTGTTCAGGATCTTCTGTCTTCTGGGAGACCTAGTGCAGGATGCTGATGACTCCAAACATTACGTGGTGAGTATTTATTTTTTCAGGCGTTGGTTGTCCCTCGCTAGGATTTTTTCCTGTGTCGTTAAATTGTCGTGGGAGCGTTAAATTTCTTCTTCTTTTTTCGTAATATAATTATCATAGATATTATACAACGTTTAATGTTAATAGCGCAGAACTCGTGGGGTAAGTAGGCCCATGTTACTGAACAATGTTTGTTTTAAAAATTTTGGGAATTCGCAAAAAATAGAAATGATTTTTCATTATGATGAGCCCGATCAATTTCTCATTTTGTATGAAAAAGCAAAATTTTTTTTTGCGAATTTCCTAAACTCTTGGAACAAACATTGTTCAGTAACATGGGCTGAGTTATCCCACGAGAGGTTTTGCGCTATTAACGTTACACGTTGTATATTATCTATCACGTACTTTACGAATGAATCTACATTAGAAGAAAATATAATTTGACTTAAGTATAAGAAGAATCAAAAAACCTAAAAATGTTGCGTAATTTACTATTATATTACTAGGATTGTAAACCCCTAAATAAAAATAGAATAAAAAATAATAATAGGATATTATTACGACAATTTTGGATATATCTTGTGTCTGAATAGGCTTTTGATCAAAAGAACTTTTGTTATGAGCAATGGCTGAAAACGCTTCTTATTTAGGCAAGTAAGAGACAGTTTAATCCCTAGGTTGTTGGAAGCCAAGTCAAAGTAATATAAATGCTTCATAAAACTGACTTGCTTACGAGTTTGTTAAATCTGGAAGTCATTTTCCCTTTCACTTCAACCTATAGCAATGTACACATAAAATTAAAAAAAAAGGATCATGAACTTTAAGAAACCTACTTTCAAAAATTTAATATGACCACTAAAACTGAAGTAAAATATAATAATTAACAGGCATAATAAAAATTTGACCCCATATTTTTATTGGCAGAGAAAGCAAAGTCATCGCTTAGGTATTTATTCTTTCACAATTTAACCATGCGCAGGCGCAATCATGAAATAAAAATAATTTTAAAATATGGGGCGCTATTTAATTCTGTTCAAACGAAAACATAAACTTTTTAAAAAAGAAGAAAAAAACAATTGGTAATCAAGGAGTTTCTTATCTTCACATTTTAATTTCACCCAACATTAACTTCATGTGTTGGCTACATGTTTCTGTACTGTTTTATCTTCGATCAATCAGTACCAGCGTCAGTACCAGCGGAAAGCGATAAATTCGTAAGGAAGGATCATTACATAAGAAATAATAAATATTTTCTTAGTAAAAATGCTGCTTTGATCACACAATATTCAGATATTAGATTGACTGAAAAAAACTAATTAATAATCCGTCAGTTATCAAAAAAATATCAGACATTTTTTTTTCTTTTGGTATACCAAAATTGACGAAGAACGACACTTTAAAAATTTCCAATACGTTACCTACGTATTGGAAATTTTTAAAGTGTCGTTCTCGTTCGTATTACATTACTTTGCTCCTGACGTCACAAACCACTCTCGTATGCTGATGCGTTATATCTTAATTAATTCAATAAAAGAAAAAATACGTACCTATCCATTATTTTTCAAACTCTTTTTAACGAACTAGTTAAATATGCAATTTATTGATGCTGTGAACATAGGTCATGGTTAGTGGTAATAGGTATCGTATGTCGAGGTATAATAATTTCGCTGCCGCTCAACCAATGTGACCACAGCCTTATATTCCTCTGTGTATTGTATCACAAATAGGTCATTCACACTTATTGTATTGTACTTATTAATTGCTCTCATTTCTCGTCTCAAGCGCATATGTTAACTGGGTTCTAATTAACATCGTAAATGCTAAGAAAATCTTGGTTTAGTCAATTTACGGTCTAATTCCAAATGATTTTATGGCAGTATCTACCACCAGTAGCTTTGCCTTCAAAATCATAGCTAAATTTAAATTGCGCCAGTTACAGAGACTTTTGAGTTGTCAAAAACCAGACGATATTGAAAAAAAAACCCAGACACAATCCCAGTAACAAGACAAAATTATGTGCAAGTACTGTAGTTGCACATTTCAAAGCGCCATTCTCTATGGAGAAAGAGTAAGGGGGCAAAGAGTAAGTAAACAATAACCGTCAAACCCAACAATAATCATCGGGGTAGCTCATAACATAAAATACAAAGCTGGTCAGAGGATCCTTGATATTCAATAGAGATTGAGCAATTCTGACCAAAGCCTTTGGTCAGTGTGGGCTTAAGCGATAGGCTCAAGCAGAATCCTTTGGCCCAAAGGATCCTCCCGGACGACCAACCCACAAAGTTCTTTAAGCTTCTCTATAATTGTATTCCTTTTGTAGCCTACAGACTCACAGCAAGAAACCCCGAGAACAACCGAGAAACGTGAATGTGAGAGGTGTCCCGCGTCTCTTTTACTTTATTTGAAGTCTCTGGGAGACTTCACGCCAGGGCTTCTCGCCTTAAGTGTGTAGACTACATTAATAAAATGTTCCACAGACTTTCACTCTCGTTCTAAAACAACCGAGAAGCGTGAATGTGAGAGGTGTCCCACGTCTCTTTTACTCTTTTGAAGTCCCTGGGAGACTTCTCGCCAGGGGCCTAAGTCTACTAATTTATATACGTCACAATGGTCTCTCAATGGTAAGTTTTTGACAGATTTGCCATACAAAAACTGTCAAAAACACACCATTGAGAGACCATTGTAACGTTTATAAATTAGTAGACTTAGGCCCCTGGTCTTCTCACCTTGAGTCTCTAGGCTACATAACAAAATGTTCCACAGACTTTCACTTTCGTTCTAAGAGCTGGTCTAGCCTAATATTAAGATCACGTGTGGGCCGCCTCCTACACACTCTATTACATAAATGAGACAAACTTTTGTCACAGAGCACTTAACAATAATTAGAGTCACGACATCCATCTCTTACGAGTATATTCTAGTGATATTTATTTGTGACGGTGATAGTGAAGAATGACCAATGTTTATAGCAATGTATCCAATTTATTGATTGATAGATATATGCATAGATAGAGAGATAACTGTCGTAAGCCAGAGGTGCAAAGCTAGTTTGGGAACTAGTAGACCATCTGTAAGCAATAATTTTACTATAATAATATTCCATTATTCCAACTATCACACAACGCCATCTAGTCCCAAGCTAAGCAGAGCTTGTGTTATGGGCACTAGACAACTGATAAACATACTTATATATTTCTAAATACATACCTACATATTATAGATAAATTACACCCCGACACAGAACAAATGATCATGCTCATCACACAAACATTTGTCCTGGGTGGAAATCGAACCCACGACCCCTGGCATAGCAGTCAGGGTCACTAACCACTAGACCAACAGGCCAGTCACTATATTGATATCTTAAGTTTATGATGACTTATGACAACAAGGTTTAGGAGGTGCAAAAAGACAGTTTTTTATAAACATGCTCAAGGTTTAAAGTGAGTTGAAATTATGCAAACTTTGCAAACGCAGTCTCATGCATTAAAGTCGCAAGCATCGTTAGCGCTGATGCAGTGTGCTAATTAGTAAGTCAAGCTTTGCTAATTCGTAAAACTCATTAATTATCTAGACTAGTTCGCCTACGTTAGCTAGTAGTCGCTCTCCCAACTTTAATTGATTATTATAAGGGTTTTTATTATAAGGCAGAGTTCCAGTTTTAATTATATGTATAGGTAATCGTTGAAATTTAAACTCTATGAGCTTACTTGTGTGGAATACTAGATATGAAATACATAGATTAGGAGGAGGACATAAACTACGGAACAACACAGCTAAAATCTATTAACACTCAAAACTTTTACGACTATTATTGATCTGATCATCCAGAAGTATCTCATCAATAAGATCAGTGTATGTCCTTCTTGAAAATGCACGCTCTAAAACCACATACTTACCAACATCGTAATATAAGGTATACGAATCTAGATTTGAAAGGAAATTGTACAAATTCAGGACATTACAATAAAGGATATTTTATAATTTATACTCTCTATTAGTTTCAAGCACGTCCATGTGTAGATTTCAATTTCGCAAAACTTAATACAAGTTTCATAACGGTTGTCATTTGTGGACACAACCAAGCTTGCGTAATTTTTACACTTTCACTCGTTTTCAGTTCGTCCAGCGCTTATTTTAAAACTTCCTTCCACGTATTTATGAGATTGCTTACTTCAGGTTAATATATTTTACTTCTTCTCTCAATCAGGTGGTGCTCCAACCCTCAGAAGCTGGCATAGTAGCAGAACAACTAGTCCACTGCCTCGGCCTCCGCTGGGACACAGCTGACTGGGAAGCCCTAGGGTCCTCCATAGGTCACTTCAAATGGGCTGCATTCCTCGCCGTACTAGAAGCTAAATACTGTGGAGACCAGCAACTACATTCAGAGGCTCTGGTGGAAGCTGTCGATGAGATATACGATGTTTTCATCGAGGATATTATTAAGAAGGTAAATACAATCGACTACCGAAACGAAATCACATTAGACTCAAAAATCGATCAGTTCTTTTTGTAACATTACTTTTATGAATCTTCTCGTCTCGAATAGCAGAAACTCCTTGATTTTCAACAAAACCAAATAAAAACACTAAAGATCAATACGATTAAACACTAAAATATCCTATCTCTTCAGGGATACCTGTTCAAACGCGGCTACCTCCTCCCGACCATGCGTGAGTACTGGTGCGTCCTGCAGCCGTGTGCCCTCACCTACTACAAAAGCTCCTCGCAGAAGGAACAATGTGGCCGCGTCGTCATCGACGAGTACTGCTCCGTTGAGGCCGCCATCGGCGAGGGCAAGATACAGAGGTTCCAGCTCATCACGCCTGATAGGACCTTTGAGTTTGGCACTCAGGATCACAAGTAAGTGCAACAATCACTTACTTCACGTCTCCTTACAGCGAAAACGATCCACGATTGTGCCCATTACCTTTCTCCTTTACGGAATTTAAAGTTCCGTATGAAAGTCTCCATTTAGATTGTGGCAATGAACTTACTCTCAACTCTGCCATCTAGCCAGAAACTCAAATAACTTTTGCATTAAATTAAATAACATAAGAAGCTTCTATAAGTATTCATTCCACTCATAGATCTTTTTATTTTACCCTAGGAGTCGTCTGCAATGGATATCAGCTCTCCGTCAAGCAGCAGCTGTATCAGGTGGGGTAGAAGGATACCAGAGGCGCGCGAGAGCCGTGAGACGCGGGGCAGGTGCCAGGAGGGAACGTGAAGTTCGGGAGACCAGGGCACGGCTACAACACGAGGTTAAGGCTCGTCTTGCTGCTGAAGCACAGGCACAGGTAATTAATCTTATCATGTGGTATTTTACGTTTCTGTCGTCTGAAGGAATAAGGAAAAAAATTATGACTGAATACTTTGACAATGAAAATATTATGACAAAAGGAAATAAATCAGGTGTCAAGTACTAAGAAATCACTCACAATTTTATTATTAATTAAAACTTGTTTTCTTATTTGAATAAACATGACTATAACTCGAACCACCCTTTTAGAAAAATCTTAATAGTGATTGTAATGTATTTCAGGAATTGGTAGAATTAGCACAGCAAGACAACAAAAAGCTAGAAGAATTGAAAAACGCACAAGTTGAACTTGAAAAACTATTACAAGAAGAGACACAAGCTAAAAGAGACGAAGAAATTGTTAGAGCGTTACAAGCTAGGTAAGCATTTAAAACTATGAGAATAACTTTCAGAAAGCTTAAATTAACGAAGGAAGGTAACCAAAATATATTTTCTTCAGGGTTTTGGCGGAAGAATGGGAGAGGCGAGAAGAATTAGAACGACTTCAAGAAGAACAGAACAAAATGCTAGAAGAAGAAAGATTAAAACGTCGGCAGTTTGAAATGTTGCAAGCTGAAAAGGAAACTCAATTTAAAGGTATTGAGTATTTGATGAATTAAAATATCTATGACTTATAGTATAGTAATCAACTCAATAGCACAGATGATGACAATCGCAATCCAGTTTTGGTATCAGTTTGTGGTCTGAATCTCCTTTTCCTTTAATTTCAGAGGCCGAAAAACGCTTGAAGGAGCTCGAAGAAGAAAAACAACGACTAGACGCTGAACTGAAAGCAGCTCAACATAAAATATCTAAGACTGAACACACGGCGCACGCTTTGCAGGTACAACTTAGGGTAAGTAGCCATTTGTATTGCTTACCTACTTTTCCAGTATTTGGGCAAATGTCTCAGAATATTTGCAGTACTTGGGAATCAAAGCAAATGATTGACGCATTTTCGCGTCGGATCTGACGTTAATGAGGAGAATAGTGAATGGTGTGATGACTGTATTTATTTCCCAACAGCGTTTATTTCTGTAATGCAAATCCAACTAAAAAAAATATTTTTTTCCCAGGACCTGAACCCAGTACTTCGTAACGGAGAAAGAGCACGCCGTGCTTTGTCCTTCGTCCCAACAACCAAGAGCTCATCCGACACCCTCATAGACGTCCGAGCTATACGACACCTGAAAATACTTGACGATGAAGAAAAATTATGATCTGATGATTAGAAGAATAAGTAAAACAAATTGTGCAGCATTATTGTAATCTACCCTCATATAAAAGCGCTTATGAAGCTGATAAATATATATTTAGTATATTTTTAAACTTGTTTATGACAGTTCAATCGAAAGAGTTACAAATTGGATTTATCCAAATCCGTGTGGACTAGTATATGGATAATATTTTAACTTTCTTTGATTTTGTATCCGATATCTGTACTTTAAACTTGAGAAAATAACGTTTATAAGCAAATGGAAGCAAAAAATATAACAAATAGCATTGGTAGATTTTTAGAAGTAAATGTTTTAATTTCCTAATTACATGGATGATATCTACAGAGGCATTTTGAACACTTTTCTATTTGTCATAAACACAAAATGATATCTATTTTATCTAATTGTTATCTATCTAATCTCATTTAAATACTTTACTTACTTTGTAGATCTAAGAATTAATTAAAGCAAAACCATTTAAGAAAATAAAATGTACGTCTTGCTTTCTCATAATTCGTTTTATTTTAATAAAGAAAATAAAATTCTAAAACAATTTAAAGAATACGTAACGATAATTTATTTAATACAACGAACCTATCCATTCGTATAAAACCTATTTCTTCTTGGGCTTCCCCTTGGGGATCCCCTCAGCTTCTGCTTGCATTTTCTTAAATATTTTCCTTAACTGTAAAGAATGGGAATCCGGGTAAGGAAAAAGGGATTTTAAATTCTTGAATCTTTTGAACCCGGTGACCTCTTAAAGCGTGAGTAGTTCAGCTGTGGGAACGAGATGGCGCTAGACGACTTGTATAGCTCTATCTCTTTTACACAGCCTAACTACTCACGCTCTAAGACGTCGTTGTAGGTCACTGATCACTTGGTAGAACACTTTGAAAGGAAAGGTAAACCATAACAGGAGGGAGTTTATCGGGAAAGGAAAAAGGTGAGAATAAAATGAAATATTTCCGATGATTCCTTTATTAACCTTTCTTCTTTCCTTTTTTGCCTTTTCCTTTTAGCTGCGTGAACAAAAGATATCATAAACATTGGATTTGATTCGAAGCAATTCTAATCTTAAGTAAAACCATTTTTTCTATTATAGTACGTCATACCAATCAAATTTAAGAAAATTTTCATAGATTTGGTAAAAAAGGTCTAGGTGAAAAGTATTTACTTAACATAAAATTACAACCTGTAGAAACAAGCCACATTGGCAGTTATCCACTCTAGAAGAAAACTGATTTAGCTCAATTATTTCACAAAATAGTGACATTCTAACATACCTTCTTCTTCTCGGCACGATTAGCCAGCACCTCTCTCCAGAAGTTCTGTATGACCCTGGCTGCGTGGTCCCGCAGGAACTTGTTCATCTTGTCCGTCATCTCTTGGTGGTATTCCGCCTCTCGCTCCGCCATCAGCGGGATGTATTCAATATCTTGTTCTGCTAACTTTTTCTGTGGATTAGAGTGGTCTTTTAGCAATGGCTGCTTTTTGTAATTTTATTCTTGTGTAAGATTATTCATTCGTATTATAACTTCTGATTATTCGGACAAAGAGAAAGGTTTACATTTCAATGGAACCTTCGCATGCAAATGTCGGTTTCCATCTATTTATTTTTACAAAACTTTTATTTTCTAAGAGCATGATCAGTCTAAGTATAATGTTCCCACCGATTGGACTTAGGCCTATTCTTTATTGGAGAGAGTATGTATGAACTAACAAGCTTTTCTAGGGTGAACTAATAGATTTTAGATAATTTTGAATTGTTGGTACAGTACCCGGCACGTAAGTTGGCAAGATTATGGTGTAGTGGGGATAAGTTCGCGCATCGTATTTAGCGGCACGCAAGTGCAAGCGAGACCGCATATACTGGGTGCGAGGGGCAAAGACGAGTGACGCACTAATTGCGTGCTCGGATCGGCACTACCTCATACCCCGCAACCCGCATGACCACCAAAGAGATCTAAAAAATGACTTCTGCGCATCTAACGACTCTTGCCAACTTACGTGCCGGCCACTGTATGTGCTAGCACATTCCTCACTAAATTATCCTTTACTGCTTTGAGTAGACTTATGATGCGTTACCTCTAATTCTATGCATTTCTCTGATTCTTCTTCATACTTCTGCGTGAACTCGTCTAGCTCCACTTGCTTGTCGTTCATCTCGAGGTCATACTTCTGCAGCCACGACAACAGCTGTGTCTCCACTTTGAACCTTATTATTATAAATAATGGGTACGTATCAAAATCCCGAAAGTTCATAATACCTATGTTTGAAATACCGACGTCCAAAACACCGAAATTAAAAATACCGAAAGTTTTAAATGCCGATAGTCGTTATATCGAAACACAAAATACCGATGTTCAAATGCCCGAAAGGACAAAATCCCGAATGAACTAAATCCCGAATGGACGAAATTCCGATGGATGAAATCCCAAAGAGCGCCAACGTAGTTCCTGCGATTATTCACAGATGGCACTACAACACAGTTATGACGGTGGGCATTCTGCTTAACATGTTTTAATATTTTTTTAAATATAATGTCGTAGGTTTTTCATTAAATTAGGTTTTTGATCAAAAACCTCGGTTTTTGATCAAACAACGGATGATGTTAAAATAACAACACGATTTTATCATTTCCCTAAACAAATCTAGTGTTTTGATCAAATCCCTAAACTGGTTCAGTGAAATGACAAAAATTTCAGAAAAAGTCGACGGAGCCCCGCGGAGCGGAGCTCCGACGACTTGCTCCTTTTAAATTTACTAAATAAAATTTACTTCTTAAATTTACGGCATTTTAAACTCCGGGTTTTTAAACTTTCGGGCAAATGAACTTTCGAGATTTCAAACTTTCGACCAAACAACCATTCGGCGTTTCAATTTTCGGGATTCCGTCCATCGGTATTTTAAAATTCTGTCTTTTAATTCTGTCGGTAATGTAATACGGGTACGTATTAAAATACCGAAATTTAAAAGACCGAATTTTAAAATACCGATGGACGGAATCCCGAAAATTGAAACGCCGAATGGTTGTTTGGTCGAAAGTTTTAAATCTCGAAAGTTCATTTGCTCGAAAGTTTAAAATCCCGAAGTTTAAAAACCCGAAGTTTAAAAACTCGAAATTTAAAAACCCGGAGTTTAAAATGCCGTAAATTTCCTTCACAGGAGCAAGTCGACGGAGCCCCGCTCCGCGGGGCTCCTACTTCTGCGTGGTTAAAAAAAAAATAACCTCGAAGAGGATGGCGGGGTCTTTCAGACCCCGCCATCCTCTTCTAACCTAAATTGTCCGAGTCGGGGTGCCAGCAAGTCCCGAGGTAAGACGACGAAGGTGGTTATTTTTTTTTAACCACGCAGAAGTAGGAGCCCGACGACTTTTTCTGAAATTTTTGTCATTTCACTGAACCAGTTTAGGGATCTGATCAAAACACTAGATTTGTTTAGGGAAATGATAAAATCGTGTTGTTATTTTAACATCATCTGTTGTTACAACATAACGACTATCGGCATTTAAAACTTTCGGTATTTTGAATTTCGGTGTTTTGGACGTCGGTATTTCAAACATAGGTATTATGAACTTTCGGTATTTTGAATTTCGGTGTTTTGGACGTCGGTATTTCAAACATAGGTATTATGAACTTTCGGTATTTTGAATTTTGGTGTTTCGGACCTCGGTATTTCAAACATAGGTATTATGAACTTTCGGGATTTTGATACGTACCCTGTAATACGTACCCTAAATAATGTATTAATTAGTTTTCATTTTAGTATTTATTAAGGAGAAAACCACAGGAAGAAGCTGTCTGCTAGTATGGAATACGAAGATAATTCCATGATTTTAAAAATAGTCTGTTGAAAATTATCGCACCGGAACAGGAAAGGTATTCTAGATATTATGCCAGACTAAAAGCTATTCCTATATCTCATCCAAAAGATTTAGCCATCCAAACATTCAAAATTTTGCAAAGATTTGTTAAAGATATTGGGTT
Organism: Agrotis ipsilon; assembly: GCA_028554685.1. Taxonomy (NCBI): domain Eukaryota; kingdom Metazoa; phylum Arthropoda; class Insecta; order Lepidoptera; family Noctuidae; genus Agrotis; species Agrotis ipsilon. The sequence continues at coordinate 13,035,818 of CM052969.1, read as the reverse complement.
ATTCCACATAACACTATGAGACAAGGTTTTGAACGTTACCGTCGCGCTCTCTGATTCTTCTCCTCAATCTGGTGCTGCCTCAACAGCAGTTCATACGCCTCTCTGCTCTCAATCGCCTCTTCCTTTAACATTTCATTCTTCACTGTATGACTTCGCGTTGCCAGCACCATCTGTCGCTCTGAATCCAAACTAAATAATAATTAACAGTTAAATAAACAGACAACATCTTTCTTTAAGGAAGCTTTGACACTTTTTATCTTAAAATATCAACCTTATAATTATTTATGGCTACTTCTGGGCATATGCCTATCTCAAAAATTACCACATAATTGTTAACCCCTGCTTTTGCAGCCAGCAAATTCATACGAAAATTATAGGGCTTTTTTCAAGGGAAATTACGCAGTGTTGATTAAAAATTTCAAGAAATTCAGTCCTATTAGCGCAGCAATATGGATCACGTTCTATACGACTACATTCAAAATCCAAGGTTTCTTACATTTTCTTCTTGAGCTTGACAGTAGCTTCAAATTTGAGCTGCGTGAGTTCATGCTCCAACTTGGCGATCATCTCAGTCTTTGAAGCCATGGTCTTCTCGAAATTTTCTGTCTCCTCTTTTAAAGTCGTCGTGCTCTCTGAAAGTGAACCAACAGGTATTTTTTTGCATTACATTCTAAAACGAACTTTACGACGACTTTGCGTGGATTCGTTTAATTTTTTGATCACTGAATCCCAAACAGTATGTCCAAACTCGTTGTTTACATTGTAGTGATTCATAAAAGTTTAGTTTTTTCTACGTTCTTACCTTTGATACATTCTACAAGATGCTTATTAGAAGCTTCCAACTTCCTTGTGTTAATCTTGGCAGAAAGTTCCTCCGCTGCCGTGGTCTCCATCTGTCTAACCATCAGTTCTCGAAAATGCTCCATTTCTAAGAGAAAGTCGAACCCAGGTGGCATTATCTTGGGCTAAAAAACATATTAGATGACATAATGCAAGTTGATACAATGTTACATTAAATGGAAGGCAAGCACCTTCTTCAGTTTTATGTAACAGTGAAGAGGATAAAATAACATGACTATGTACGAACCGATCAGAGATACAACTAACAAGTGTGTATCTGTACTTGTTTACTAATATTTTAATGCTGAAGAGATTGCTTGGTTGAACGGGCTAATCTCAGGAACTACTGTTTCGAATTGAAAAGTTATTTTTGTATTAGATAGCCCATTTATAGAGGAAGGCTTCTACGAACAGAAGCCGAGCAGCCGGGGTGAATCCACGGGAAAAATGTATACGAAGAAAATTGATTGAATTCTGATGGTCCATAAAGGACATGCATAACCATAGGTACAAAAAACTTACGACGCCTTTTTGGTCCGCTATCGTCTCTCTCATCTGAAACCAGTAAAATCCTAAAATATATATTTGAACGCTAAATTTATTAAAAAATCTGACCAAGAGTTAAACGAAGTACCTATCCTGAATCCCTATTTAGACATGCCAGAATTTCAATGCAAGTTTTACTACATTGCGGACTATTAATGGACAATGAATTCAGTTGAACAAACAAATAGCACAATATAACTTCCATGCAAATTAAAGTTATATTTTTATACGCAATAACGCCCGCGTCGCGTCTTCGCAAAGATATTTTCAAGGAACGTGTAAACAGCGTTCAAAAAACAAGCGAACGAAAAATTCAGCTGTGAACTGTGCTGTTTGTACTGGTTGCGATAGCCTAATTGGTTAAGGAGTCTGGAGTAACTATCCAGAAGACGCAGGTTCGAAACATGCTCGCAGCAAAAAAAATTCGTTCTTTGAAAATATCTTTCCATGCAAATTCTTGTAAGCAAGTTCTTGCGTCGTCTTAATGGGGGCTTCAGAATCAAATAAGTTGACAATTTGTAAGAAATTACGCACCTTGGCGATCATTTGATCGATTGTGGGTCTGAGTTCAGGATAGCTGTTCATGATGTAGATCAGATGCCCTAGTTCAGGATTCAGACGATCTTTTAACGTTAATTCTCCCTGGAAATTGGCTTGAGATTTGAACATAATCGTATCACAGATTGATTTACTTACCTAGTGGGCATAATACTAGAAAAGCATGACAGTTCCCCGTTTTTATCGGGATTCCTTGAATGCTTACCTAATCTAACTTATTGAAAATCATAGGTAATATGGGAATATTTAAAAACGGTTTAATTCATATTAACGAAATGTATCTATTCCCCATACGCAGTAAATACTTCTAGTATTCTTTTTTTTTATCGTGGTAAAATCATCAAATTTTAATGAGTCCTCCCACCCCTTACTGTCAGACTTGTACTGACTAAAATCCACGGTGTCCTTCAACAGCCCTTATGTTCCGGGGTCACGATAATAAAATAAGTCCCGCGACCAAATACTTCTAGTATGGTCTAAATAAAATACATAAATCTTATAATAAGGGGCTCTACCATGACTTCTTAAAGCGAAACGAGAGAGACAGAGCTAGACAAGTCTAGCGCTATCTCGTTCCCACAGCGGAACTACTCTCGCTTTAAGACGTCATGGTGGGACACCTGCGGCCGTATTACAACGTCTTACAACCAGGCTTATTCCAGTGAGTGAACGAGATGACGCTAGACGACTTGTATAGCTATGTCACTTTCACCCGCCGGAATAAGCCTGGTTTTAAGACGTTCCCTGGGCCGGGATAAGGGAACCAAAATTCAAAATTAGAACTCACAGTTTTCAAATCGTCCATAACCCCCACATTGAAGAGACTGGCCGACATTAGCGGATTCTCATACTGTTCGAAAATGAAAATCAGGTCATCCATGTGTGTTGAAGATAATACATTGCTGAGGAGGTTGTATTCCTGCACCAGGTCTGCCAGACAGATGGACAGCTTGCATTTGTAGATCGCATCGTCCAGGATCTTGGTGATGCGTTCAGCTTGGATGTGACACTCCAAGTCGATTGGTGAAGCCGCTAGAATAAGAATTATTATATTGTAAACAATTTTGGCTATGAACACGGACTTTTAAACATTCCTACATAAATAAAGACGGAATAACGTGAGAACGAAATCGTAATCTAAGTACTTGTTGAAACTTATGAAGTTGCTGTTGGTTACACCATGTTAACTTGGCAGTTTTTGGTATTTAATTTAATTAATTACAGCCCGCACAGGCCGATCTTCCGGATTAAGTTGCCGGGGTTGGTCTGTGGATGAGCGACCTACTATCATGCGAGATTGAGATTCCTCCGTGCATCGGAAAGCACGAAAAGCTGTTGGTGTTGCTTCCGGCTGCCATTTATAGTTCTTCGACAGCCGTTGCTGTTAGAGGCTCGACAGTCTACAATCAGTCTCACCATGGATGGGGTATCATATTACCCATTTATTTCTTTATTACGCTTTCACGCTAAAACCGCTGAACCGATTTTGGTGAATTTTGGCACAGAGATAGATAGGACCTAAAGTACGATTATTAATTGTAGTCAGTAAAATGACATTTCCAGTGTTGCAGGTTTTTCGTCCCAAATAAATAGTGATGTGGTTAATCGAGATTTAATAATTAAAAGTTAATCAAGATTACATTGTTTTTAATTCAATATCAAGTTGCCTCTAAATAATAAAAAAATGTAATTTACGCCAATTAAACAGAAGAAAGCGTGTATCGGTAGGTAATTAAATCTATACTAATATTATAAAGCTGAAAAGTTTGATTCTTTGTTTGTTTGAACGCGCTAATCTCAGGAACTACTGTTTAGAAATGAAAAATTATTTTTGTGTTGCATAGTCCATTTATCGAAGAAGACATATGTCCATTTATCGCCTAATAATTTCACATATAGGCAGTGATGAAGGTTTTGTAGAAGCCGGTTTACTTATGTTTGAATCGTAGTAAAATTGTATGGACTATCATGAAGAAATGAACTCGGAGTGTTTTGAGGAATGGCTTAAAAACATTTTGCCAAATTTAAAGCCAAATGCGGTGCTGGTTTTAGATAACGCACCGTACCATTCAAGAAAAGTCGAGCGTATCCCTACTTCAAACTGGCGGAAGGCTGATATTATTCAGTGGTTGGATGAAAAACAAATTCAATATCAACCTAAAATGATAAAGGTTGAATTAATAGAAATAGTAAAATTACAAAAATCTAAATACGAACGCTATGCTGTGGAAGAGTTGGCTGCTGATTACGGTGTCAAAATCCTGCGTCTGCCTCCTTATCACTGTGAGCTCATTCCAATAGAGTTAGTTTGGGCTCAAGCAAAGGGGTGCGTCGCCAGGAACAATAAAACTTTTAAAATAAAAGACGTAAAGCAATTATTTGAAGAAGGCCTGAAAGAAGTGACGCCTGAAAATTGGAGAAAGTGCATCAACCACGCCATAAAAGTCGAAGACAAAATGTGTCAACTTGACCACATCATAGATGAATATGTGGATTCATTCATTATAAATGTAACTGATTCCGATTCTGAATATACCGTGCAGAATCGGAGTCGAAAGTCGGAATCAATGACAACCGTAATGAATAAAAACGTATAAAGTTACTTGTAAATTCCCGACTTTCTAGTGTTAATTCCCAGGGCCGCCGTAAGGGCTACTGGCGCCTGTGTGCAAAAAAGGATTTTGGCGCCCCTTAAAGCATTTTGAATCATCATTTTTTTATGGTAGGTAGGTAAGTGGTGTATTTTAAAATTCAGCGCGCTTCCCTTGGGCTGTAAAGCTTGCCGCCTCGGAACTTAAACACAAAAGAAACCATCAACTTCACACCCAAACCCGATGGGGTTTGGGTGTGAAGTTGATGGTTTCTTAAGTTTAAGAAGTTTGTCTTCTAAGAGAAGTTAGAGAAGACAAACTTTTTTAAATTTTTTAGAACACAACAAGATGTAACTAACATACATTAAGAAGTATTTGGTATTGAAAAATGAGCTATCAAAAGAGAGGTCAAGGAAACCGAATGGCAATTAATTTATTTGAAGCGCGAGCGAAGCGAGCGCGAAATTTTTTAGGTTTTTGGAATAGGACAAGGTAATTGTTCATAGAAGAGCGAACGCAGTCAGCTCTAAAAGTAAAACGTTTCCGGACTTCAAGTTTTAATCTGATAGTGAGATCAAATATTTAAAGTCTTTATTTAATACTTAAACCTAATCCTATATAAATTCTCAAATCCTATTTCTAAATTATTTTTCATCTTTTTTTATTTATTTTTTGGGACCTTTGATTTTGCGCCCTTAGAGGATGGCGCCCGTGTGCATTGCACACTTTGCACATATGGATGCGGGGGCCCTGTTAATTCCTCTGAATCTCAATACATTTTTTCCAGCTTGTGTAATAATTTTGTAGTGAGAAATGTTAATATACTGGTATATAAGGTCCATAATTCTAAAATCGTATTATTTAATACGTTAGGTATTAAATATTTACAATAAAAACGCTTTGACAATAAAATAAAGCATGACTGAAAATGTCTAAGTCTATTGATTGCCGAACATCACTATTGTAGCGGGTCACCCTTTTTTGTATCAGTGACAGTTGCACCTGTCATTTTACTGACTACAATTAAAAATCGTACTTTATATCTATGTTATAGGCTTTATGGAGGGGCAAAGCAACGGGCAAAGGGCAGAAAAATAAACTTACCATTGTCTTTCGTAAAGTCGACTTCTCTCTCAGGCTGTGCTTCTTTCTGACTGCTATTCTTCGAACTGTCAGAGTATGTTGAAGTGGAATGTCCTGAAACTGAAGGAGCATCCATATTATATTATGAGCTTAAAATAAATAATAGTTTCACTGCTTGTGTCGACAAGATTTGATTTTAGGACGCGTATTTCGTTACTATGGTAACGGTTTGTAGCTATGGTTACCAAAGAGTTATGTTGTTTTTCTTTTTTATTGCTTGTTTTGTTTTTAGTCGATTATGATGTCATACTAAAAATGATTTTTGTGAAGATACATTTTATTGAATTATGTCTACTTAGTAAGCACGCTGTTGCCATTATTTTAGAAATAAAATATTCAATGGATTTGCGTTTTGTTTGGAGTTATTTTATTAGGTACTGGTTGAAAAGAAATTGAATTCGAGTAAAAATCAGAAAAAAAAATCTTAACTACTTTAGGTAACTTGTTTTTTTTTAAGTCATAATGCAAAATTTTTAATGCACATAAGATCTATGTTAACCTTAATGTTAACTTTCGAACGTGAAAATATAAATAAACAAAATGAAATAAAGTAGAAAGAAAGAAAGAAATTTTTCTTTACCATGTTGGGGGTCCGCTTCAAGTCTTCCTGATGCAGCTAAATACCCAGGAGTTGGACTGCCTGACCTCCACAATCCTTTAAGAAAATATAACATACAAAGGTACCTATTACAGCGTTTTTTTCTCGTGGTAAAATCATCAAATTAGTCCTCCCACCCTGGGGGCGGGAAGTACTGATAGACTTTTACTAACTACAATCCACGGTGTCCTTAAATAGCCCTTACCTTCCGGGGTCACGGTAATTCGTTGGTCCCACGACCCCGGATATATTAAATTAAGTTTTAACATGAAAAAAAAAATTGTGACAAAATCTAGATAATTAAATCAATCCCTTTGTCGTTTTGATTAGATATGGAGATTGCTTGCAAAAAAAAACTTGAAACTTCTTGCGAATAAAAATCAATTTTGCATATCCCTCCATATCGTTTAACGAAGTTTATAATGCCACGTATACATAAATATTTCATCTGTTTTTATTATATTACTCTTGTTATAACTTTGATTAGTATTATTTATTAGTTTAAAGTTTTAGTGCCCAATAAACACAATTTTCTTTATTTCATACTAGCTGTCCCGGCAAACTTCGTACTAAACCTGCCCTGGACTTCCAGAAATAATTCAAAACTAAAATTGGCCAAATCGGTCCAGTCGTTCTAGAGTTTTAGCAAGACTAACGAACAGCAATTGATTTTTATATATAAGAGATTAAATAATATCACCTTCTTTTTTGAAATCACTTAAAATACCTAGTCCTTAAAGAAATAAATACTCGTAGATACAAGTCCAACACACAATGTATACATATAAGTCCCATCCTCTAACACCTTCATTAATTACTTAGTTATAATCAATATGTACAACACACCTTGTTGCCGTGTTACCATGTTACTTATAGTTTGTTCAATAACTGCATGTCAGTACCTAGAAGAGACGATTTCAACAATATATTAGGGTAAATAGTTTTATTATAAAAGGTAAGGTTTATTAATTTATTTTTACAAAAGTGGACTAGTTTTGGCCGTTACACTTATATTGTTATCTTCAATTATTATAGACTACTTGTTGCATCTTCACATATGTATAAGACCACACCTTTTTATAACTAGGTACGTTACTGTGTTTAGCTTTGATATACTAAGGTAGTTATTTATGTACATAAATACTATTTTTTTTCTATAATATCCGAATAAAGAAAAAAATATATAAAAATATAATATTGTATCTCAGTCTAAATCTTGATCTGCGTATTCGATGGCTGTTTTAACAAAAGGTTGGCTGACAAATTCGGCCGTTTATTACGGTTACAGGCCTGCAGATGAATAGATTGTCTGTAATTAACAGAATTAAAAGATGTATTACACTTAAACATTACGTAGTTAAATAGATAAGTAGGTACACTTTTTTTTTCGCGGTAAAATCATCAAATGAGACCTCCCACCCCGGGCAGGGCGGGAGGGACTGTCAGGCTGACGGTGTCCTTCAATAGCCCTTTTTGTTCCGGGGTCACGGTTATGGAAATAAGTCCCAGCAGGCTTTGGCCCTCTGTGAGGGGGCTCCGTCATTTTTTGCTGACGCTCTTTGAGGCGCGCGTGGAACACGATGCGCCGTCGATCCGGGCATGGTCCATGGTCGGACAGCGAGTCGCCCTTTACTCGCTGTCCGCATGCCCGAAGTAGGTATACTTAGCAACTATCATCACGCTTTGTAAACAAATAAGTATAGTACTTACTAGATTACTGCGATCATCCAATTATAATAATGATAGCATATCAGCAAAAACTGTTGTCGGTTGAAAAATAACTGCTTCTACTTACCAACCTGCAACTTACTTCAATTATAAACCTATACTGTTTTCACAGCAAAGAAAACTAAAACTCCAAAATGGGGAAGAAAGGCAAAGTGAACAAGTTGGCGAAGATGTCAGATGAGGAGCGGGCGAGGTACCTGCAGCATCGAGCTGATATGGAGGAGGAGGCTCGCAGGAGGAAACAGGAGCTCATTCATAGGTTCATCAAGGTTAACAACTGATACAAGCCTTTTTACAATCTACATTATGTATCACACATCTAATTATGAAGAATTTTAGTGAGGATAAAAAGTAAAAAAATGCAAGACTGCCGGTCCTGAGCAGCTGTGGGACCCGAATATGATCAGAAGAATTGAGCCCAGGCCCAATACACTAACGGCAAACGATAAACGTATATAAACGCTCAGGAGTCTCTAGTAGACTTTCAACATAATACCTAACCATATTAAGTTGAAAAACTATTAAAAATTACTGAGCGTTTTCGTTCGTTAACGCTCCGTATTCTATAATAGAGTCCAGAGTCAGACGGGATCGCGGCAAACCGAGCTAAAGATTGTTTTATTTTGATTAGGAATTGTTTTGTATCCTATGATGCCCTATATTTCTTCTCTATTTAGAATAGAAAGTAGTTTTATTCCACTTTAAAGATTTTACGTACGAGTATTATGTTTACAGAATAAACTCGACAAAGAAGAAGCCTTCAGTCGCCTGAACAAAGCTAAAATAAATCAACAATGGAGGTTTATACTGCGCAAGATAAAATGCAAACAAATGGCGATGGATATACAGGTAAACTCATTACTTACGAGTATTTTTGTTTATTGTCATTTCTTTTCCCACAGAGTTTTTACGGTGTATTGAAAGGACATATTTCGTGTCCCTCTTTGATTTAATGTTATAAAGAAATTATTGTAATTGAGCATGAAACGGGCCCTTGGTTATGGCGCAAAAAGCAGAGAAAAGTTGAGCAAATTTGTTTGCAGTTTTTGGCATCCGATCAACGGAAAACCCGTGTGTTACCCTAAAATGGTTTGTCATTGGCATAATCCTACAAGGTTTTAATATCTTACTTATAGTCCTAAATTCTTCTAATATGTTAATCGATTTTCTTCTAGAACATGCTGACAAGCTTCAACTTTCTGATGGAACGCAAGAACCGCCTGATTAAGACGCTGGTGAAGGCGACTGATGATTCCGATGAGCAGCATCGAAGAGCATTCCAGGCACATACCGAGAACGTCAGCTATTTTCTTAGTAAGATGTTTTTTCATTTCTGTAATACTGACCTTTTCTGTCATGAGAACGATCTTATCGCGTATACCTCATCGAAGACGTAGATACTTAGTTTGGACTTACTGCAGAATTGTGTAGGTACGCGAACACAGGCGCACTCTCTACTCTCACTCACTCATCTGCTTAAGTTTATGAAATACTTTAGCTATTTGACCTCCTTCAGCAATTTAACGATGTCTATTAACCTATAATAATTTATGTGTTCTTGTTCGAAGGACGTTAACGATATTCTAACAGTGGGTAGTTACAGACAGATCGTGAAGCACGGTTGAACACTAGCGCTTTAGTGTCGCTGTCAGTAGCATAGCCAATAACAAACTTTAGTCCCAGCGCTGCGTAGCATATAAAGGCTGTGTTTACAGAGAATAGCAATGCAGAGCACAGAGAAAAGCCTGCGTCTGTAACAACAAATCTATGCTCCCTGAGACATGTCGCGGTTTCTCTCATAACAATATATTTATGAACCACCGTACGTTTGATACATTTATTTGTTTGCATCTAATTAAGTTTGAGTTCCTGAGTCCCGACTTTTATCCGCAACATATTTCTTTGCCTAGAACTCACCTTAAAACTATGATGTTTGAAGATAGAAGACGACGGTATACAGGTTCCTAAAAAGCAGTTTAGGCTATAGAACCGTATTAAAATTCCAGACATAGGCTCCCAACGTCTAGACAAGCTACAAGCAGAATACGATCACCAAAAGAACACTCTTCTTGAAAACTGGGACAGAGAAGAGATGGATCTGATAGACAATCAGGATCGGGCGGAGTTCAAGTTGAAGCTGATCGCGTACATACAGGACAGGGACTTCCAGGCGATGAAGAAGAGCATAGAACTGCAGAGAGCTACGGAGAAGAATGATGCGAGGCTTGAAGTAAGAGAAACTTTGTCTATTTAAAAATTTCGCTTTTTGTGAATTGTAAGATTAAAAAAAGCAATGCCTGTAGCCTCAATTAATGCTTTTGCTGATATAAACTCTATTGTAGTAGAAGTTTATACTTTATTTGGATTCTATTTGCTAATTTATTCACCGCAACTGGGTGATCAAATGAGAGATGAAATCAAAAGAATACAAATTTTACATGTCTACGATCAATTTCGCAATATAATAAAGGAACAATATTATACCCAAACAGTATTTATTGTTGAATATTAAATGTAATAAAATACAGCACAGTTAGATAGACTACTGATGTTTAACTAGAATTTCAGGTCATCTTTCCAGTCATCACAGTTGGCTCTGCCCTTTTCAGATAAACATAACAGCAAGTTTTTCGAAAATTCGCATTTATCTTCCGAGTTTTCTGTAATTAAAAAAACACATACTCAGAAGAACAGAATCACATTAATTAGTGGTTATTGCAAAATTATGAATTAATCAGTAATTTATGAAAGTAGCCCTTTTTTTTTTTACGTGGTAAAATCATCGAATGAGACCTCCCACCCCGGCCAGGCCGAGAGGTACTGTCAGACTTGTACTGACTGAAATCCACGGTGTTCTTCATTAGACCTTTATGTTCCGGGGTCACGGTGAGGAAATAAATCCCGCGACCCCGGCAGGCTTTGGCCCTCTGTGAGGGGGCCCCGTCATTTGCTGACAGCTCTTTGAGGCGCGCGTGGAACACGACGCGCCGTCGACCCGGGCATGGTCCATGGTCGGACAGCGAGTTGCCCTTTACTCGCTGTCCGCATGCCCGCGCCTACGGTGGCCGGAGATCGTCTCGCTATGAAAGTAGGCCTTACGAGAAAAACAAAACATGTGTATTAATTCACAAGTGGTAGAAGATAAAGAAGTTTTGACTTCAAACAATATAGGTATAACAACAAAATTGGAGTCGATTAATTAAGTATTGACGATAGGTACCAATCAAAGCATGATTCTTGGTCTGGCGATTTATTTCTAAGACTACTAACTAATTCTACGAATAAAATAGATTTAGATTTAGCAAATGGTTACCATTATCCAAAATCTGGAAGCACTCTTCAATAGACTCCTGTAAGAAGTCCCTCAGATCTTCGTTCTTAACGTCCTTAGTAATAGCATGCGTCACCAGGTATCTGTCCGGCATTCCATCCTCCGCCGTCTGGGTGAGAATTAAGAAATTAATCTCTACAGCTGCTTCATAGCTCGTTGAACTAATCAAAATTAATTAGTGGGAGATTTTTTTAATTGGCCATGAAGTTGAGTTTATCCGTTTGTCTATTTAAACCATTTCAGTGTGGGGTTCCATTTTAATTTGGGTAGATCATACGGAATCCGTGAAAGTTTTTTTTTTCCTTTAAACCGTTCCCAGAATTTTCTAAGACTACAATCCACCACGAGGGCCCAGTGCGGATTGGTAGATGTCACATATCTTCGAATTTTTAGTTCTAGGATATGCCGGTTTCCTCACGATGTTTTCCTTCACCGTTTTGAGAGCAGTGTTGATGAAACAAATTACACAAAGTAATGCGCCTGGCGGTGTTCAAACCCACGGCCTACAGCTCGTGAGTCGTAAGTGTGTTAGTCGTAAACCCGTAGGTAATATCCAAAAGACATGTTTTTTTTGTGTACAATGAATAAGAATTCAATCTACTACAAAATACGTACCATCTCTAAATTTTCCAAGAAGCAGTGCAAGGCACAGGCTTGGTTATCAGTTTCATTATTAGAGTGATGTTCAGTAGAGTTCTTCTCGTCTGAGCGAAAGTTATCTTCATAACCTGCGATCTTATGTGTGTTCGGATTGTACTGACTCCTCTGCCCTGAATTTTCTGGACGTCTCTCTCTTTTGTATCTTCGAGTAGATGGGGTTGTGGAGTAATAGTTGTTGTACTGACCCTGGCCCATGTCTTGCTGAAACAATATTATTATGGCGTACCAAATTATGCTTAAAGAAACAGATTACAGAAAAAGTAGCAGCCCAGAGGCTAGATTTGCGTTCCGTCCTACAGATAAAAGTTTGTTAAAGAGGGTTCTTAAAGAAATACCAAGACGATACTCAGTACTTTACCACGCATTCCTAAAAAGAATGACTGACCTAAACACACGGTAGGTATGTGTAAACCCGCACTCTTGTTACGCTGATAAAAACACAGGCGTCTGTGTTTGCCGCATTCAAGGATAGAAACACGCCTAGCACGTAAGTCCCGCACTGGTGTAACAGCGAGCAGCCACACGCTAGGCGTGTTCGGACGCACAGTTGTCATGCTTACGAAAATATGCTACGACAGTGCGGCTCACACACCGTGTGTGTTGCCGGCCGTAAAGCTGGCAGCAATTTTGTTGCTCGGCCGCAGGCAAGGTGTTACGATACTAAAGGGCATCTTTCCCTTGTCCTGCGGGAAAAGCTGTTGTTTAAATTCAGCTAAATTTATTTTTACTTACGCTTCCATACTCATCGCTTTGTGGAAAGTCTTCCCTGCCATTGAAATTAACATTGCGACTCCCCGTCATGTCATTCCTGTTATTCGTACCCCCCATCCTCCCTCCATTTCTGCCACCGTTCCTGTCATTGTTACCACTCATCCTGTCATCATTCCTGTTCTTTCTATCATCACTACGGTCCATTCTATCATCAGTTCTACCCATCATGTCATCTCTATCTCTCATACTGCTTCCTCCTTTCCTACCACTATTTCTATCGTCTCTGCTGTTCTTATTTTCTTTACTTCCAGTAGTTCGCCCTTTTTCCCAGTCGTTTTTCTGTATTTGATTCCGTGGTTCCTTATAGTCTTGCTCTGAGTTCCCTCTGCTTGAGTTCTTTCCTTCTTGCATCTTCAAGCATTTCTTGTAAATGTTCTTCAGCTCGGCTTCTTTCGGTCCTCCATTTGAACGACAATTCAAGGCCTGTACAAGAGACACTTATTAATATGTCTTACTTGTCCTGCTTATACTAACTTTGAGGGAAGTTAGATAGGTAAGAATATATCTTCAGCTAATTAATTGGATTAACATGACTTACATAATACTTACCTACATCATATCAAAACCTATTTAAGAGAAAGTTCTCGGTAGGGCAATGATTTTCACAAGACCCATCTAAGAGACGTCTAAGAGATGGCGTACTACCAGCAAATGCTATAACTGTGTAGTACCTTCAGGATCTAAAATCAAAATATAAAATAAATACTACTCACATAGCTCTCAACGATTATTAAACATAGTATCAGGACGTGGTACTTGACGAGGCACATGGTCACAGCGGCTGCCACTCTGACAATGTTGATGGTGACCATGCCGCACCGTTTATATGATAACGGCGTCCACGCCTCACTTGCCGCAAACACAACAGGTGACAAGCTTCATCCAAATATGACTAATTGTTGGGTGACATGCGTGTACGGTGCTTTTGAATTATGTGGACTCGATAATTTTGTGGCGATTCTATTTTTATCACTTTCACTCTTTAGTTTTGCTTTTAAGTTGCGTTATGAAATATTTTTCCAAGTAAGAGTAGGTATATTAGTCGCTTACAGCCCCAGTTGCTTAAGCATAACAAACACAAAGAAACCAGTATTTGAGTCGTCTAGATTCTTTAACGTCTTTTTTTGACTTCAGTTCCTTTTTCTTCTTTCTGGTTTCAATTACATATCAATCTCCCTTGTAATTAAGTGCATGCATCATCAATTCTACACATATCTTTAGCTTCTATATTTTAACTGAGATGTTAAAATTTTCATTTTCTGTCACCCCATCAATCTGTTTTCCACAAGCCCTGCTTCATATTACATCATTCCTTTGCCCATCAAGTATCATATCAAACAATGCTCATCATTCATCAGTCACGCCTGTCAAGCTGTCATACTACATGGTCGGACATGCTGACCAGAGCCAGTAATTACAGGAAAACCTCATGTGGCCAATTGGAAATTGCAATATTATACCACCAGAATAACAAGTATATCGGAATATGAGGTACTGTACTTGTTGTGTTCAGGGCTATTTAGAATGTCTATTTTGCAGTCTCATTAAGATTTTATCATAAACTGTTGTTTTTCTACGTCGTAAGCTAGTACATTCGTGGGATTCTTCGCTTTAATTTAGTGAATTTGACGGTCGAAATTGTATAACCATGAAGAATTTTAATTTCCTGTTTTTTGATACGCCAAGCGAATGCCTAATTGATAGATCATATTCGTTACAGTCTGAATTTGATGGCTCACTCACTGAATTAGCAATCTCATCTTCAATGAGAGTAGGTACCTATATATTGAACTGAAAGTTAGGTTGCAGATACTTCTTCAACTTCTTTATAAAATATCCATTATTTTTGCTGCGAGTCTTGAAGATTTTCATTTTTTTTATTGAGTTATCAGCTACTACAACTTCTTAAGCTGTTTTTCTAATTTCAGCATGAAGAAGAACTGCGCAGCTTCTGCGTCCCCAAACAGCTGGCGATCGAGATGTACTGGACCAAGCTCCGCGAAGTTTACACCAACTATCAAGAAGAGCACAATCCCATTATGAACCACTACCACAGTCTGCGCGAGAAGGACGACTTCTATCAGAAGGAGATCGCAAGAAATGACTACCAGATACAACTGGCCACTGTAAGATATTTCTAAAGCGCCGTATTCACCATCTGTCACGGCTGTACGTCATGCACGATGCACGACGCAAAAACACCGTGAATAGGCTTGACGTACGTCAATAAATTATTATTATTTTGACGTAACCATGGCAATACCTTGCGGGACGTACAGCAAGATGGAACGTGAATACGGCGCTTAAGAACTTTGGAAAGAAGTTTTATTTTTTTTAAAGTCTTGTGGAAACTCAATAGGTTGTTCATTCGTGGAACGCTAAGTTTGAACTGCTGTAAGAACTCAGTCGGGCATTCTTATTTAATAACTATCTACTGGAGTATCCATAACATTAATCAGTATTTCTTTTCAATAAAGCCCAAGCTGTTATTTCAATAGTGCACGCGATCTCACTTAATCATTAGGTTGGTGATTATTCAGGGGTGCTAAGGCAGGAAACCTCCACGTGCGCCCGTGGACTGGAGTTCCCTCTCGGATACGTCCGGGGGGAAGACCAGTTTTTCGGGCCGGTGCACCCTGGGATGCGGGCAAAAACTCTTCTTTAAGGAGTCTCTTTGCCCGTATGCGAATAGCCTGTCGTGTGGACGCTCCAACGCGTGTCCCTCTGATCAGCAGAGGGCACAGCGGCGGAGCGGGCTTGCGGACGGTGAGTAATGGGTGGCTCGTCGTCCGACCGAGGACCAAGCCCGGGTTGGTGGCGCGTCGTGTTTCGCGCCAAATGCCTGCTGGGGTCGCGGGTTTTTTCTTAACCCAGGTTACCGCGGCCCCGGAACGTACAGGGCATCCGAAGGAACACGGGTGGATTTTAGTCAGTAAGAGTCTGACAGTCCCTTCCGCCCCACCCAGGGCGGGAGGACTCATTTGATGATTTTACCAACTAAAAAAAAAAAAAAAAAAAAAGGTTGGTGATTATTTGTACTTCACAATGCTTTGTGGACACGGATGAACTTTCCGAGCCTTGATAAAGGGCCGCGAACCAAAAATGAGAACAAATTATTTTTCACTTCAGTAGCTCAAAAATGTAAGTTTTGCTGCCTGAAAGCAGTGAGCAAAATGCGATTTTGCTCACTGAGTGAGACAAAGTAACTTTTTAATTTTTGTTACAAGAAAGCTACGACGAATATCTTATTCAGCCTAGGGTTAATCATACAATTCGAAACATTTACACTCCATCTTTTTCCCGCACTTAGAAAGAGAGAGAGACAAAGCAGCCCTTTTTTTCCTTCTTCATTTAGGACAGGCAAAGAGTCAAGCCCATACAGCCACAAAGACCAGCCCTTTCGAAGTTCCGATTTTGAATTCGACCTCAGCAAAGACAAACACGTTCGGAAATATGTACTAACTAAAGAAATTTTGCAAAAAGATAATTATGTCTTTAAATGTAATTTATTGAATTTTTAACTTATTGTTGTATTTAAACGAAAATAAGTATTTACTGCGAATAAAACTGATATTTAACCTGTAAATATTTATTTCTAGTTTCAATAATGTTATTTAAATATTTTGAATACTAAAATATTACGGGTGCTATTTCCGAATACGCCTTAATTTAAATAAAAGAGCGGGAATAAAATATCGTGACTGGCGTAAAGAGTGTTTATTATTTTATCTCCTAAAGTGTTCTCGCTGCTGAAGTGAAAAGTTATGTG
Source organism: Agrotis ipsilon (assembly GCA_028554685.1). NCBI lineage: Eukaryota > Metazoa > Arthropoda > Insecta > Lepidoptera > Noctuidae > Agrotis > Agrotis ipsilon. The sequence goes on along the minus strand of CM052969.1, from coordinate 13,019,283 downwards.
TGTTACACTTACTCTTGTTGCACAAATAAATATTGGGTAATTCTAAAATAATGTGGCAAACCTTTGTGTAACGTGACAAAGTATCATTGGAATCATTGCGGCAGCTTCTGTTATTTGTTTAAAATCACATTTTTCTTCTTTTTATTTCGTAACATTATCTAACAATGAATTAGGAAACAGTTTTTGACTTTCATACTTATCAATAATTTCGTAATTTCAGTGGTATTTAAAAACATTTTAACCTTAGATACATATACTTATCACATCATTTCTGCTTAGGCCCCAGATTACACATTCTTGTAGAATAGAACGATACGAAAACAAACTATACAATACAAGTTAAACAAATACCTAAACTACATAACTATGCACAATGGGACACTACTTTTGAATTGCAGGAGAACCTACTGAATCTACAACACGAATGGCAGAAGACGACAAGCACGATGGCGGACAAACTAGCACGCATGGCGGCCCGTAAGGAGGACTTAGCTCGGAAGTACCTTCAGATGAAGACTGATTCCAAGATCGAGAGGAGCAAGGGCAGTCAGCTTCTGAATATCATGGTTAACGCCAGCCAGGATGCTATTAAGGTTACAGACGTCCAGTCTACTGTTTCCATAAATATCCATGAAAGCAATTCTCTCTGATTTTATTGCCTTTGTTTGAACTGTCATTGCCAGTGGAAATGGCAGCCTTTGAATGGCATCTAATGCTGGCAGGTTGAGGTCATTGTTCGGCCTTTTATTTAACTTGTTGATTTTTCGTTTACAGTAACTGTAACAGGTAGGTATTCAATTAAGCCTTGCCTACCTGCCCAATATAGGGCCGCTTTTTAAATTCTCATAAAATGCATTTGGCCTACCCAAAAGGAGTTTGGGATACGGAAACTGTTAAGATTGCTTTCACATTAGGCGTTAGCAGGACAGTAGCGCGGCAGAAGCACATTCCCTCACATTTTATATGAACAGCTGCGCACAAGCAGCGTCTGTCGCCCAAAGCAGCGTAAAGATCATAATTATCTGCATAGCCCGATGCCATTCGCGGGTTCGATTCCCGCACTGAACATCTACAAGTAGTTGTTCCGGGTCTGGCTGATTGTGTTTAAAAAAAAACACATCGACAACACAGGAGAAATCTTAGAGATTTTGGGTCATATTGTTTGTTTAATGGAGGAAATGAATAAACAAAAGAATCTGCGATGATTTTAGTTACTTAGTAGAAGTGAACATTACACACACGCGCAAAAAAAATGACTTAGAAATGTTTTTCACAGCATCTCGAAGATATGCATGAAAAACTGAACAAATTGCTGCAACTGGCAGAGATCTGCAGTAAGTACGAGCACGCAGGTGATGAGCTGACTCAAGATGTAGAATACGACTTCGAATCGGTAGACTTCGAACACCTGGATAAGGCTATGATTGTAAGTTGGTGATGAAGTTGAATTAAATAATTTACCTAGTAATTTTATAAAAACAGAGGTTTGGACGGAAAAAAATATTGTATTGTATTGTAAAACGGGCTGGTATCCGCAACTCCACGTCAGATGCGCGTATTTTGCGTAGAAAAAAAAAATCCGAAAAAATAAATAAATAAAAAATGAAATAAATTACACGAAGTAATGGGGCTGGCTTGGTTCGAACCCACGAATTGCAATACCACCTTCTAATCCTTTTGCATCTCTTTTCCTATCACAGGACGAATGCAAGGAATACAGCAAAATGGACAAGTTTCTGCTCAAAGTGAACAGAGCTAAGGTGCAAACGATTTGCTTGAAGACTGAGAAAGCCAAGCTGATGAAGGAAAACGTTCAGCTGAAGAACTATATCAAGCGATACCTGACGGACTTGGCACTGAAGGGCAAGGACCGGCCACTGAGTATGAGGATAAGGATGGAGCCGCCGAAGATTGATAACAAGGCGTTGTATGTATTTCTACTAGTTTTCTGACCTATTAATCTTTTGTTTTTTTGAAAAAAAAAGCGTTGCCCCACACTAGGAATTTCTCCTATATCGTGGGTGCTTATACAAACAGAAACTCACATACACAAACAGATCGAACCCGCAACAACACGCAGAGCGGCAGTCAGTCGCTCAGCCACTAAGTCAACCGTGCCATCAAAAGTTACAAAATCTTAACCCATCCAAAAGCAACACTCGGCAAGAGTTGCTTAACCTTAGTCACCCAATGTTTGCGACATAGTGGAATAATCTAGTTTTTAAGAGTTAAAACTTAAATAAATCCAATCAAATCTGTGTCCCCAGGAACCGCCCAGTAACGTGCATAGAAGGAGCGCTATCGATTGCAGTGCAACACGAGAAGCGCATGCGCAGCATCCAGCGACGCAACAGGGACGACGAAATCAGGGCGTACCCTCGTGTACAGTGTTGGATGCAATCAGCGTAATACTGGAACCAAACCAAATGCTACTTTTTTTTTCTTCTTGTTCCTGGCAATCGAAAAATGCTAGAGAAAATAGATTTTCTGTCTAAAACTAAAGGTTTTTGAGATATAAATGTAGGCAAGCTAGTGAGACATCAGATCAGCCAGCCTAAGAAAAACCCTATGAACAAGTAACAGGCAAATTCAGTTATTTAACGGCAGTTAACTGCTATTAACCTTCCTAGCAATGACTAGTCTAAATTGAGTCGGTCCAGAATTGAGCCTCGATTTTAATGTTTTTTTCTTTTTATCAATAAGTGCAACTTTCAATCAAATCAATTTAGCTGCATTAATTGCATATAACATTATTTTAATCAGATTTTACATTGTGTTATTTTTTAATTTAATAAAATGTTATTTTTCTGTAGTCATCTAGTCATAAATATTATGTATAGCAAAAGACTTAGATTAAGCCAAAGATTGTGTCAATTATAATAATTTATATGTTCAACTCATCTTTAACCAAAAATAAAGTGATGTTGAGTTACCAAAGGTGTAAAATCATTCCTATCCCAACCTTAAATTTTAATAACAAACATTAAAAAAAAAATACCTTTTTGATGGACTAACTAATAGATCATCATCATCCTTACCTAATTGCTATACCACCAATTAGCACTAAGCGTTTCCAAACATGATAATGCGGACAGCGAAGGAGTGGAACTCTCTGACTATGTCTGTGTTTCCGAACACATTCGACCCTAATCTCTTCAAAGTTGGAGTGAACAGGCTTCTTCTGGGTAAGCTCGCTCCATCAACGACCTTGTCTTAGTCACTCCTGAACTTGACTAAGTTCAAGAGCAAACCCATTACACATTAAAAACAAAAAAAAATGAGTTGAAATAAATGATTCGACTTTAGATTTTGACAAACATTAGTAAGAATTGAAAAAGACAAAGTAAATAAAAGGACATGAGTTTTATAAAAAAGTACTTATATTATGTAAAGCTATCAGTATTAAATTAGAAAATGTACAAAATACCAATTCAATTGGTTCCATTTCATACAAAACCACTACTTACTAACTTCTAAACAAAAAAAGCAGTTTTTCCGGAATAAAAAACATTGTTTAAAAGTGGGTACTGATAGGTATTACCGGCCATGTCACATTCTACTCAGCGAGTATTTGTACAGTCCTCGTAATTATATCATCCTTGCAGTGAAAAAAGTCACCCATTGCTTGCTGGAAGTGACTCATGGCCCATAACACAGGTTAGTACCCATCACATGAGATTTTTTCCAAACAATACCCTGATTGTATATCTTAGAATTTAGAGCCAACATTTAAGAAAATAGACAGTTTCATGCCACTAGCAATAATAGTTTCTGTTACATTATTTCCATACAAGATATCGCTCAAGTAGTGTATGCAGTGATTGAACTGCAACAGAATAGGTGGAACATAATTGTTTGATAAAACATTGGAATGGATTATAAACAATTCTATTTTAGGCATAACAATTCTTGATAATCTCAAATAAAAACTATTTCTAATAACCTCAGTAGTTTTGATCCATTGGTACTACACCAGCCAAAGAATTAGCAGAATCATCGCCCAAGTTCCAAGGTTCGTCGATAGCCACCAGCAGCCTTGCCACCGCTTTGTGTCCGTCCAAATCAATGTTCTTTGTAAGTTCTTCATTGAAAGGAACATATTCATCACACAACACTGTCTTTCCTTGTGAAACGCCGTAAATCTCGTACCAACCTTCCAGTGGCTCGTTCAAGGGTCGCTTCAGTTTTATGAGAACCTCCTGATCATCTACAGTCTTCACGTAGAATCCTTCGCTGGCAGTAACTTTGGTGACTTTGCCCCATAATGTGACTTTCGCGCCAACTTTGCCGAGGTTACCGGCTGTAACGTACGGAACAAACTCATCGTTGTCAGGATACTGGTTGTCTTCGAAATCGTCGTGGTCTGCCATTTTAAAATACTTGAAGGAAGTCGAAATAGGATTTTATGTGGTAAATTACAAAAAAGGTTGAACAAAAGACAAAAGTCTCAAAACCGACAGGAATCAACTTGCTTGACAGGCGAGTTATCGATGACATTAACATTAGAGTAGAGTAGTCAAGAAAAAAATCAACTGTCAAAAGCAGGGGTTTTCAATGAGGGATTTTCTTTTGATTGTTTCCCTAGTCGATGGATAGATGGCGCTGAACTTGGTATGTTACTGCAATGAACGGAACGTCGTCATTTTTTGATTTTTTTCACTTGATTGTAATTTTGAGATCTTAAAACGTAACGTGCATGTCATGTCATTGTCAGTCACATCACATCACACCATTGGCTTTTGGAAATAAATGACAACAAGGAAAAAGAAAAAAATATTCATTGACCAGTCTTTTTAATTTATGAGTTTTCCACGCCATAAAGAAAATGTCCCAAGAGAAAAAGAAGAGAAGTCTGTGCCTCGTGGATTTGTGCAAAAATGAAGGCTTAAATCTAGTAACGTAGTCAGTTCAACGCCATCTACAGATTTCTTGGAAACTACTTAATACACTTCTGGACACATCTATTGGCCCACCTTAGAATTTAGGTTTCAATGGCTCCTACCGAAATATGATTGCTAGATTGAACAAAAACTGTTGATGCAGTTTTAAACCTGATACATTTTACCATCTTTTTCGATCGTATTGTTTTAAATTTGAATTCAGAATACCATACGACATGGAGCTACGCCTAACAAGTCGGATATGCGCCTTGTTAAAGGCAATTGATTTTTTAATAAAAAACATGTTTTATCAAATAAAGGTTTAATTTAATAACGCGTGTTGCCTCCATGGGCATCTACCACAGCTCTCATACGATTAGGCATAGACTTTATCAACCGCTCTATGAAATTTTGAGGGATCATCTCCCATTCCTCTTCTATGGTAGTTTTCAAGTCCTGCATCGTCTGGGCAACTGGCTGACGAGCCCTAACACGTCTTTTTAGCTCGTCCCACATGTGCTCAATGGGGTTCATGTCTGGGCTTCTGGCTGGCCAGTCCATAACTGTGATGTTCTCATCCCAAAGATATTCCCTGACGATGCCGGCCGCATGGGCTCTTGCATTATCATGCATAAAAAGGAAATTTGGGCCCACATAGTCCGCGTATGGTATCACGTGAGGTTCTAAGCACTCACGAATGTGCCTTTCAGCATTTAATGTTGGCAGCCGTGGTCCTGTAACAACCTCAAGTTGAGTTTTGCCGCTCGCGGATATACCGCCCCAGACAGTCCATGAGCCACCGCCATAAGCAGACCTCTCTTGACAGCAGCATTGTGCGAAACGCTCTCCCTTACGTCGGTAGACCTTCTGCCTTCCATCATTGCCATGTAACACAATTTTAGACTCATCAGAAAAGAGTACACGGCTCCAATCTTGCTGTGTCCAATTTAAATGACTGTGTGCGAAATGAAGGCGCGCTGTTCGGTGGGCTCGCGTTAGTTTGGGCCCATTGGCTGGCTTGTGTGGTACCATATCGCGTTCTTTTAACCTTCTCCGAACAGTTCGAGCGCTCACGGATACTCCGTGGAAGTCGCGAAGTTGGTTTTGTATCTCAATGGAGGTAAGGTGACGATTTCTCAAGCTGGTCGTCACGATGAATCGATGCTGCCTTTCAGTTGTGACCCGAGATTGTGGCCTTCCTTGGCGACGAACAAAACCGCCAGTCTCTAGGTACCTCCGATAAACATTTCGGACCGCAGATCGACTTAAATTAAGTTGAGCACTCATGTTTCTTTGGCTGTGTCCGGTCTGAATAAGTGCCACAGCTTGGGCGGCGACTTCAGGTGAAGTATCCATAGATTATTGATAGAACCTCACCTTAATGTTAAGAATAAGTAATGTTTGTTGCAAAACCAAAGATATCAATCACTTTTACAAGAATTAAATCCAAGTAAACCAATAAAACCAAATTTTCTTAGTATTCGATTGTTTGATATCAACAAACAGGCTCCAAATTGTCTTTTGTTTCTTTAAATTCCGTGTTCGAAATTCAAAAAAAGACTATTGAATTAAATTGTGAATGTGCCAGGTTCAAAACTGTATATAAACTTTTTGCTCGACCTAATATAAAATTTTAGCTAGGACCAATCGAAACTGAAAATACAAGGTGGGCCAATAGATGTGTCCAGAAGTGTATTTTAATTCTAGAAAAAGAAAACTTCTCATTAGGAACTCCTCAGTAGCAGCCACGAATCTGTAATAAATTGATGGCAATGGGTTTGCTCCCTTTAACACGGGACCTATCTGGTAAAATGTGGGTTTATTACTAGTAACAACTTTGCCTAACCCTTTTAGGATTAAAGGCGTGATGTTATGCCACAGATAATCCTCTAGATTCTGTATACAAAGCAACCTATGGTGTATGAAATAGGCTGTGTATTTATCTGTTTGTATTTATATTAATATCTATTTAATTTTCAAGTTTTGGAACTCAGCATGGTTAAATAAACAAAAGAAAAGCACAGAAATTCAAAACTAGGTATTTATCACAGGCTACCTCCATTCGCAAGTCCTAGGTCTTCGTGGAGAAGAACTCCTAGGCAAAACATTTTATCAGTACACATTTTTGTAAAACTCAAAATATCAGATATTAACATCGTAATAAATATCAATTTACTTACATTATCATTGTAGAACATGACACGCGTTTAATTTTCAGCATCGCACACTTGGGATCTCCATTACTAATCATCACATATAACAAAATATAACACCACACAAGACACGTCTTATATCTTTGAACAGTAGCAGTGTAATGAACACGAATATGAAGGTACATGTACTTTTATAAACTTTGAATTTTACCCCTTCCGACAAACACTACCGCTATAATCAACCAATGGCATGAATCAGAATGTCATACATTGTAATTTGTAGCTAAAATAATTAATGTAAGTACTAAAAACAAATACTGTGTAGTAGAACATTTTTTTTTAAATTGATTACATCGTTTACATATTTATGTTAGTATTTATTTGAAACCTTAATTTAATTCGACATATATTTGACCGTCAACGAATTTCATTCGGAAATCAGTTATTTTAAATATATTTATATTCTAATGAAGTTACAAAAGGGCTATGATCATATGTAACGGCCACGTCATTCTCAACACAAAAATGACAGGCTCTGACGTGTGGCGCCTTCTGTGCGGAATCTAGAGGTGGTTATTTTTTTTGTATGTTGTGCAGACGCCAGCATATCAACCAATATCAACCTACTTCAATCTGTCACAAATTAATAGATTTTCAACCTTATAGTACGATTTTTAATTCCAGTCAGTAAAATGACAAGTGCAACTGTCACTGACTCGATTAATAATCGTACTTTTAGTTATTTTTTGGTTCATAAACTCAAACTAAAAATGTTGACTTCAACGCCATCTAACGGGACATTGGCTGGGAACAGCCCGTCGCAATCACCTTATGAAATTCTAATAGATAAACTAAATATTTTTTGCCACCCGACCCGAATCGAATTCAAAACGCCACGTTCAACAGTCCCGCTTGCACCACGAGACCAACGGGCAGTAAATAGTTTAAATAAAAATAATATAGTATTATTAGAACCACGGGTTGACAGTACTTTTCTTAGCCCATGATCCTCATGATGATTATCAGAAGAAAATACCCTTCCAAAAATATTCGAACCCCTTAAAGGTGTCTACACACCAGCCCGCCGGCACGACCCGGCGGGCAAAGCCGGCGGCCTAATTGTGACGGCCGGCGGCCTGATTTTGACGATTTTGCATTGTCCAATCAGGCCGCCGGTCTTGCCCACCGGGTCGTGCCGGCGGGCTGGCGGCTTCGGTGTGTAGACACCTTTACGAATTGCACGAAAGGGTAAACCAACAACGTAGGAAATAAAAGCAGCATAGCAAATTTAATAAAACTTTTATTTTCGCTTATTTACACTATTCCTTATAACTAGACACTGTTACACGACTATGCGAAGTGGTCCTCTCGGTCGGCGGCGAGTGTGGGCGCGGCGGCGTCCTCCATGGCCGCGAAGTTCATGAAGTGTGCCGGCCGGTGCACCTCGTGGTAGAACTCACGCGGGTTGCCGAGCTGGACGCCGTACTTCATGTTCGGGTCGTGGCGGACACCTGGGGAGAAAAATATATTGTAGTTACAACTAGAAATAGGTTTTACAACGATAATCTTGGTTTATTTGTAGATTTTTAAGCGAATAGCGTCGGGTTTGTGTTGTTGGACAAAATCCCAACGGTTCGCGCGTATGTACTGCGGGCCTTTTGCTTTTGTTATCAAGCTACTAATAATGAATGAGAGAGCATACATTTGAAGTAAATGATCTAAAATCAAACGTAAAAACATCGTTTACATACCCATGAAATTGTAATTCCAGCTACCCTGCGACGGCACCATGAAGTATCCAAGGAATCTATCAGACAGCAGCATCTGAACCCTCTCGTAGTGGCTTGGGAGGTAGCCCTTGGGGTTGTTCCCTCGATCTGTGTTGCGAGCTCCCCACTCGTACCCGCTCGGGGTCAGCTTGTACGCCGTGAGGGAGCAGGAGCCAGGCGTGAACGAACACGTGATTATGATCGTCTTCTCGCCGTCCCAAGTTGGGTTTTCTGCCATTATTTTCGCGTGAGTTGTGATATCCTGTAAATTGACGAATACATTTTTTATTAATACATCAAAATTCGAGACTGATGGCTCGCGAGAGAAAACTGTAGTTGTTTGTAACGTTTTGTCAATTTTAAAAGTCTAGAAGGCACCATACCTGCGGCGACAGCTGCGGCAGCTCGTTGGGCTGCGTGTGCATCCAGCCGAGCGGCTGCAGGTGCTGGAGCGCGGGGTGCTTGGGGAGGTGCCGGGGCAGGTGCACCTGCTGGTGCGTGCCCCACTGCGGCGGCACCACGGCGCACTGCACCTCGCGCACCATGGGGTTGTCGGCCGGGGACGTGCCGTACAGGTAGCACGCGATCTGAGGACGAGATGACAGGTTTTTAAAGACAGGCTAAAAAAATAACGCAAGTCATGTCATTGTTAGCTGGAGAGCTGCTGAACCTTCGACTAACGGTCGTCCTGTAAGGCTAAAAATTTGTACACTTATAGTTTATAGCATATTATGGGTATTAGCGACGACCTGTAGGGCTATTGGCTAACCGGTGTGAAACTGGTGGCATAGTGGATAGTTGCTGGACACCTCTAATTTTATCGATTGTTATGCGGCTAAGTTGAGGAGTGCCTCTAGAGCGTTAGAATAGTTGCTTAGAGGGGAACATTTAAATTGATCAGATTCATTGAAATTTACCCTTTGACAGCTATTTAAGAGGGCTATCACACGTTTCCGTGTTTTTGTGCAAGGTTTTGAACCTGATTCTGGGTAGGAAATGGCCACAAATTAAAAAAAAATATATACACGAGAAAGTTTGATTATTTCTGCGTGGAGTGTATTGAAAACATTTTTAGATTTGTTTACATACATGAGTAAAAACCTTGTCTCTGCAAAGGATGTTTCATAAAATTCTACTTTTTGTCATACTTTTGTATTGAATTACATAGAATGTATAATAGTAAAATAACATTTGAAAATGTCCATGGTACATCTGAAAGTTTATATTTGGAGTGTATTAATCAGATTTTTATTTTTCATTCAGAAATACACCAAAAATAATTCTGGAAAACAGGAAGAATTTGACATTTTTTCGTCCGAAATTATATTTTTTATCTATTAATATTTACTGAATATTCAATCAAAAAGTATTGAATAACTAAGGTTACTATGTTAGCTTGCATTAAAAAAATAATTAGCGCATTTAAAAGTAAAATAATACTATAAAATAATTAAAATATGCAATGACAAAATTCAATATAAAACCAAGAACGGTTTGTTCTTTGATTTAGACAGCGCGGGGCGCTTTCAGAGGGAGGACGTATCGCTCCCGACCATTTTGACATTAGTAACGTAATCATTAAAATTTAAAATACACGCCACCATTCATGACCTTTAGACGCGGCGCTAGTATCTTTGTTATAACATCAAATTCCATATGAAACATGTAGTACCTTGAATTTTCCGCAGGTCATGAGTGGTGGCCAGTAATTTTCCCGATCGCCAAGGATGCAGCGTGACTAACCTTTTTTGATACAAGCTAATATTTTGAATTTATTTCATTCTGATCTGTTTGCAATGTAAACATACATGTTAATGTTGATTGTATTTTCCCTTTATTCGAATGTGGATATAATTCTAGATAATTAATGTAAATAATTCTGATAGCTTTTTTTCTGATTTGGTAATTAAATGTAATTTCAGACTTGTCAACTTCCCAAACTTCCAGTTCGGTTGAATAATATAGCTCGCTGCGGAATCACCATACCACCGGCCATTACCCTGGTGATATGGCTTTTTAATACGTGGTAAAACCATCAGATCAGCTCTTCCACCCAGGGAAGGACGGGAGGGACATTCAAACTTGTACTGACTAAAAACTACGGTGTCCTTCAATAACCCCTTGCGATGCGGGTGTATATTTGGCTCTATAACGTGCGCCCCGAAAATCTGTGAAAAATTGATCCGTACCACGAGTTTTCACAATTTTACTTTACAGAGTCTTTCCTGTTATTACAGCGTTTCTTGAAGGAAAAATGCGGTATTTTGTGTTGGCAGCTGCATTGTATTTTTTTTTTGTGGTATAATCATCAAATGTGTCATCTCGAGCGGGACGGGATTTATTACCAGACTCGTACTGACTAATATCCATGGTGGTCTTTCAGTAGCCCTGTACGTTCCAGGGTCACCCGCAAGTATAAGACAATCCAGTGACCACGGAAAGCCTCAGCTCTCCAAGGCTTACCTTTCTGATTGGAAATCGCTTCACGGCGTCGTAGGTCACGCGGCTGTTCTCTCCCTCACGTGTTCCACCTGCTACTTCGCTAGCATGACTGCTTTGCATAAGGAGGTGACTACTTCCCATTCCGTCTCGCCCCGCAGATCGTGGCCTCGATCAATGCCGGGCGCTTTTAAACTGACTCAAGTGCATCGAGTTAGATTTGGCAAACCTGTACCACTCCATGTACCAGACTTGAACATTATACAAGTTCATCAACTGTTCAGGCGTGAAGTACCGCTTGACAAGGATCCTAACTTTTTTGCAGTCAACTCAATAAATATTGAGGGTCAATGTCAACGGTACCCCAAAAAAGTCAAGACTAAAACTACAGGCTCAGCAGCACGGGCTGGCTCTTGCAAGGGTCGGGGGGGCATTGACTTGGGCGTCGCGACGGGCGTCCTCGGCGGCGAGGACGGAATGACGGAGTCGATCTGTGTCTGTGTTTCCTAAGAGTACTGGTTTCCCTACTGCTCTCCTGGAGGAGGGTGATGAGGTCATCGGGGTCTACAAGGGTATGCCTAGGGCGGCGAATGGAGCTGATACGCGATGGTTCGTATCGGGCGGCCGATGTTATCAGGGGATTGGGGTGCCTAATAGCTGAGTCAAAGAAGCGCTTGAAAATTCGCTTCATGAACTGAAGGATGATGGGTTTTCTAGGTGGAGGCTGTCTTTACGGACATATGGAATAATATGGAGTTGTACCACATTTTAACGCAATTTTGAGCAGTTACGTACCTTCGTTAAAAAGTGAACGCTCAGTTTTACGAGATAGAAATAACCATCCCAGAGCATAATTTAGAGCTCACCGAAACATTCTGTTTCAAGAGTGAAAGGATCTGTAACCTGTTGTTAAGATCTTCTCTACACTATAATAGATCTGTCTTTATTTAAAAAAATAACCCAGCAGTAGCAGTGCTTCTTATACTGGGTAGTATAAGAAGCACTGAAGTCCAGTCAAAACAGTTCAATAAATTTCCTTTGCAAATGTTTAACGATTTGCGCCATGCGCTACAGTTAACTGCAGGCGGACCAAGCATCTTCTTGCGGGCACGCCGCAATAGCGGCGATAAGACCCCTATTTGAGGAGTAGCTAGATGGACGCACGTCCTCACCGGACACGGATGTTTCGGGAGGTACCTGTGTCTAATGAGAAAGGAGGAAACGCCTGGGTGTCACCACTGCGTGCCATTGCGAAGATCGCCCGGAGGATACAGTCAAGCATACGGTGCAGGATTGCCCCGCTTGGGCGGAGCAACGACGTGTCCTCACGGCGGCGATAGGCGAAGACCTCTCGCGCCCGGCATTGGTTGCGGCCATGCTGCAGGGCGAGACGGAGTGAGAAGCGGTCGCCTCCTTCTGCGAAGCAGTCATGCTCGCGAAGGAGGAGGCGCGCCGTGCAAGAGAGAGGACAATGTGCCTCCTCCGCCCCACCCGCGGTGGTGGACGCCCACGGCGTCGGACGTCGCAGGACGATCTCCGGCCACCGTAGGCGCGGGCATGCGAGCGGCGAGTAAAGGGCAACTCGCTGACCGACCATGGACCATGCCCGGGTCGACGGCGCGTCGTGTTCCACGGGCGCCTCAAAGAGCGTCAGCATAATGACGGGGCCCCCTCTCAGAAGGCCAATGCCTGCCGGGGTCGCGAGACTCATTCCATCACCGTGACCCCGGAACATAAAGGGCTATTGAAGAACACCGTGGATTTTAGTCAGTACAAGTCTGACAGTAAGGGGTGGGAGGACTCATTTGATCATTTTACCACGTAAAAAAAAAACATCTTGTTGAATTTTTTTTAATCTTCATGGTGTCGATTTGAAATAGTCTTGTCTATTATAGGGATGCTTGTGGCTTGTCGCAATGTATTTATATGGTCCGCGTAGTAGATTTATCGCTCTCTTTGTGCGGTTTAACGAACATGATGGTCTTCTTGGGCCTTACACAGTTTCTTCTCAGTTTCTTGGATCACGGCGTTTGGTAATATTACCCGTCTCTTGACCAGTTTCAAATATTTTGAACCACTGGTTGGGAATATTAGACGATTAAACCGACCTCTTCTGGCTATATATGCTTATCTGTCACCTTAATCACCCCAAGTGTCTGGTTTTGCTTCTATCATTATGTCTCTGAATACATTGCGTAAATGATTGTTTAATGTATAAGTTGACTGGCCTGTTGGTCTAGTGGTTAGTGACCCTGACTGCTATAGCGGAGGTCGTGGGTTCGATTCTCACCCAGGACAAATGTTTGTGTGATGAGCACGGTCATTTATTTTGTTCTGTGTCTGGGTTTAGTTTATCTATAATATGTGTGTATTTAGAAATATAAAAGTATGTTTATCAGTTGTCTAGTACCCATAATACAAGCTCTGCTTAGCTTGGGACTAACTAGATGGCGTTGTGTGATAGTTGTGGAATATTATAGAATAGAATTGAATAATCTTTATTATGCACACCTTGTAAATTACAAATATGTATATCCAATTCGCAATTTCTCTTAAATAGTGTGACACAATGGGCGATCTCATCGCTAAGAGAGATCAGTATAAGGGTAATACTTGTTTAAAGTGTAATTTAATGAGTGGCCATTATTTTGTTTTGATAGGTATACATTTATCATATTATTATATCCATTCGATTTCGTTACTAAGAAAATAAGTAGTGTCTAGAAGCCCGGGATCTCACTTTGTTTATTCGAAAGAAAAGTGGCAAAAGCTCATGTTGTTTTCATCCTGGTATACGAGGCGTAGCTGTGTTGATTGTGTTTTGTTTTTACGCGGGGGGCATCACGATGTCAAATTGACAGAAACTGTGTTCTTTCATTTTGTAATAGGGCTCTTAATGCGTTCTTTTGGTTGCGTTCCGATTGTCTAACATCAAATCTACAGGGTTACTGGTAATTCGACGTATTCCTTGCAGGACGTCATAGTAGGGTTAAAATGCAGCAAATTAGGCCACCAAATGTTCTACCGAAATTCAGTAGTTTTTGAGTTATTTAGATTTTTACGTTTTTATGAAAAAATCCCAGATTAAATCATTTGAAGCCAATTTAAAAATGATTTACAGCTCGACAGTGCTGAAATTTAAGTTAATATCATAGTTGATGACGTAGCAGATCTTTGTAAATAATGAAAAGTTCAAAAATGCCAAAAACTTTGGCAAATATCACTAAAGAAACATTATTTTTTTTTGCGATTTTCGCTATTACTTCATACAAAATGTTGTCTAGTGAAAAAAAAAATTACTACGCCTGATGTACAAGTTATTAGAGAAATATCCTTGTCTTATCAGCTATCCAAAAAGATATGATTGTCAATAGTTTTGCATGTGTAGCAGGGAAGGGAAGAGTTTTATGATGAGCAGGTAAAATTTCGAGACGGTCAACCTATTGTTTCATATTCGTATTATCCGTAGTTTTTACCCGCGCTTCAACTCCAAACACTCGGCAAGCTTTGTGATTGGTCACTATTGTTCTCTCGGCATGACACGGGGTGCGACTTTACAAAATCTGGTCGTCAGCCTCAGTTAGTTTCAACTCTACGTCGCGCAAGCTCGTGTTTTGTTATCTGGCTATTTCCGGCCATTAATAAGTCTAATTTGTTTTGTTTATTAAGTTTCGGGGGTTTTTGTTTTGTTGAAGGATGGTAAAGACTAAAACGTAAACGAGATGTATAAATAATTGTAGACACCGGTCTGTGCCGGGCCATTATTAACTCTAATTATATTCTAATGTAATAAAATAATCAAATGCTAAAATATAAAGGCTAAGGCTAAAATATATTCTAATGTAATAAAATAATCAAATGAGTCCTCGCACCCACGGTGGGGCAGCAGGGACTGTCAGACTTTACTAACTGAAATTCACGGTGTCCTTCAATAGCCCTTTACGTTCCGGGGTCACGGTAGTTCGTTAGGCCCGCGGCACACATTAAAACTATTAAAATACACGTATTACATTGACTATATGCGTTCACGTAACACCTGTTACTCGCACGCCCTTAGCAGCTGTCGCCTCGCCTGACAAGGTCTTGTGCTCTTCAAAACCGCCTGTCATTGTACATACTCATTCCAAAACGTTTACTTAAAAACATATCTAAATTTTAACTTTACAGGAGAAAGTTTATTTTTCCTCATCAAACGTGCACTTTTGAATGCGCCTGGCACATACTTATGCACCTTGTAATCGCCTGTCATTTTTTTTCCACGATTTACAATAAATAAACTACATGCTGTTAAATTTTCAAGCTTACAGGAACAAGTTTTTTTTTCAATTTTTTTTACACTTTCAAAACTAAATGGTTTGATGATGTGCACGGCTGAGGCCTGCCAGGTCGTCGCTATTACCCATAATATGCTATAAACTATAAGTGTACAAAGTTTTAACCTTACAGGACGACCGTTAGTCGAAGGTTCAGCAGCTCTGGGGCTATGTAGAGTGTCAGCATAATGACGGGGCCCCCTTTAGAAAGCCAAAGCTTACCAAGGATTTACGAATTACCGTGACCGCGGAACTACTATTGAAATGACACCGTGGTTTTTAGTTAGTATGAGGTATGAATCTGACAATCCCTCCCGCTCTGCCCTGGGTGGGAGGACTCATTTGATAATTTTACCAAAATCAAAAAGTCATGTCATTGTAATTTGAATACACAACATCGCAAGCTTTGGGAGAAATTACTTATTTATCAAAAAAGTAATGTGAACTTGTGCCACTTTTTGTAGTCACGTCAGAAATACCAGATAAATTATTAGAATCTTCAGGAACTACACTGCTAATTCTATAATTATAATCACAGTAGAGTATGTGTAATTTTTCAACTAACCTGCGCTCTCAAATCGGAGATGGTGACGAATTTCTTGAGCAAGTTCTTTGGCAGGATGTAGGTGTAGCCACTCTCCTTGATGTCGTCAGAACTCACGTAGATGTGGTTCGTACGCAGATGTAGATTCGTAGCGGAAATCGCACGAACGCGCCATTCCGTCTTTGAGCTGAAATTGAATTATGGCATAAGTACAACTCAAAATTTAAATAAGGTTCAAAACATTTATTATGATTAGTTTTCTCTCAATTTCATAAATTGCTACGAGATCAGCTAGGCTGACATAGTCAGGGCGAAAAATCCCAACGTAGAATTATTAAGCGCAGTCATATTTTGTCTCAAGATAATTTTGTCACGAGCCCATTCTTAATTTTACCTGGATTACTTTATTGTCAATATGATCAGTTAGCGTTGTATGAGTGCCGCGGCGTGTCGCGTCAGTGCGATCAGCAAGCACGCCACGCTCGCGACACTCCAGAGTACATGGACTCTCTGGTTTCAATACCCCTACGCGGTTCATCATTTTCATATTGACAGGAAAGAACTAACCCAATCTGCGGTATTTTGTGTTACAATTGTATAAATGGGTAACCAAATAGCGAGTTGCAGTAAACTTTAACATGTCGTTGCTGTGGCAGATATAATGCAGCATCTCATCTGCTTTTATAATCCTGATTTTGCCCAACATTTTACAGCATACTGCATGAATAACTTACAAAAATGTTCTCAAGTAATATTCCTGCATTACAAAAAATCATCATATTAAAATCAAATCCTCACCTGAAAGTCTGTGACTCATAGTTGCTGGTTGTAGACGTGATGATCTCGTCTCCATGCTTGTTGACGGTCCTAGTAGTGGTGGCAGTGAGCTGGCTCTGTTCCTTGCTCTGCTTCTCAATCTCGGCGATCTGTTGTCGCTGTGCTGATGGAGCTGATATCTCCATACCCAGAATTATGTCACGGATTTCTGATTGTGTGAGTGAGGCTACGTTTACGCTGAAGAAAAAAGTAATATAATAATCGTTAGTACTGGATTACGGTGTAAAAATGTAAGGTATTATTCGAAAGTCTAAGTTACAGATGATGAGCTGTGGGCAAAAATAACAATATTGTGGAGCCTTGACACAGCCAGAAGGCGTCGCGGCAGACTTCTTAGAAGATGGTGGGACGAGCTGGATAAAACCAACGATCAATGGTTCACTTTGACTTTAGATCGTAAAAACTGTGCAGTCATGGGGAGAGGCTTTTGCCCAGAAGTGGGATGAAGTAGGCTAGCAAATAACTCATTCCAAAGATCAAAAGATATAATGGGGAAAAAGACATTTCAAAAACTGGAAAAATATGTCTGTGGCAAACAGCATATTTGCCACAGACATGCACCAAAGAAAGAAAATTGTGTTTATTGGCACATACTTAAAACTAAACAATACAGATAGAAAGAGAGAGTAGGTAGTATAAATAGAGGAAATAAAAATCCTAACAATTGCATATCTCAGAGTAACTGGTCTAAGAACAAAATTCACTTACTTGTTCTTCTTGCCGTAATCAGCAAGAATGAGGTCCTTGAGTTGCACCTCAACCTTGATCCAGTCGTCATCGGACAATGTAGGCCAGATGTGATGAGGCTCCGTTAGCGTGGTCTTGTCAGGTTTCAGAAGGACTTTAGTACGCTCGGTGTTCACGTGAAGCGCGCGAAGGATAAGGATCAGACGACTGAATGCCTAGAAAAAAATTAAAAATACTCTTTGTAGTCTTTGCGGTATTCTAGAGTAAAAACGCGGTCTTTTTCGTGGTTGTTTATGATCAGTTAGCGTTGTATGAGTGCCGCGGCGTGTCGCGTCAGTGCGATCAGCAAGCACGCCACGCTCGCGACACTCCAGAGTACATGGACTCTCTGGTTTCAATACCCCTACGCGGTTCATCATTTCATATTTATGGCGAAAGATTTTATTAGGCACTTCAGCTGCCTGTAATGGTAAAAAGTTAGTATATGGACTGGTTTCCAGAGACTAACAGAACAGAGAGGAGACATGAAATTGAATTAAAATGCATATAGCAATCTCTTGTCATTCGCGTCTCCACACTGTTACAGTCGTTTGAGCCTAGGTAAATCAAAAAAGCGCCATTTTTTTTCTAAGGCTACTTCCTTAAAGTACTTTTAAAATCACGTTACTTACAGTATAAGACGAGATGGTCTTCAGCCAGTCATCATACAAGTTGAACAGCACCATCTGTGGTTCAGTGGCCTTCAGGATAAGGTCTCCAAACTTCTCCACCTTGAGACAAGCCTGGAACGGCAGCTGTAGCTCCGAGCCCTTGATAACGATGTTCGGGAAGTCCAACAAGTGCACCTGGACACGGAAAAATACACTTTATGTAGTTTTTGGCTAGAAATATTTAAACTACTAGTTGTTGGCGGCAACTTCAACTCAAATATTTTATCCCAATTTTCCCGAGTTGTATCAGATGAAACCGCTGGTAACAGACTATAACACATTCAAAATTTTAGAAGAATATAACTGTAGTAGTGGTTTATCAAAAGCATCACCAGCAAGGCAGAGAAAGTTTACATACTACCAAGATGCATAAAATTATGATAATTTATGAAATTTCTTACCTCAAGAGGATCCAACATTCCCTTTCTGGTGACAATGATCTGTTTAGGCTGCTCCTCCACCGGTAGAGAACGAATCAAAGCTGCTACTTCTTCAGCAGTCTTCCATTTAGCGAGCTGAATGAGACAAAAAAAAATGTTTGAGTACAAAATTTACAAATGCAATGAATATGACAGTATTTTCGTGCAGTTACGGCGCATTTTCACGGGCCGATTACGGTTGATTTGCCAGTATCCTTAGCAAGACTTTTCACTCTTTTCCTTTACAGCGTCTTTCCAGTATTTACAGCGTTTCTTGAATGAAAAAATGGAACAGCACCTCTGGTGTGCGAAGAAGGAATTAATTTTTTCCTTGAAAATTGACAAAGTTCCAGTTGACTTTACGTCTCAAATACTGAAAACTAGTGCTAAGGGTACTGACGACTAGCCATGCGGTCCGCTGTGTGGCTAAAATTGACCAGTTATTTCAAAATTCGACTAGTGTTTGACTAGCAATTTTTGTAAGCAAGCTAGTCATAGGCTAGTCAAATGTCCCATAAATAAATTATGTTGTTACCTGTCCAAGACGTTTCTGTCCGGCCCACACGCTGGTGTGAATGATCTTGAGGAAGAGCTGTCCTGTGCGCGGGTTGAAGATAAAGATGGCGCCGTTGATGGGCTTGGTCGTCAAGTTGCCCTCGAACGTCTTGTGGATCGTTACGCGGTACACGTTTGTGTCGTCCACGAACCTGGATAGGACAGAATGGAATTGTTTTAGAATCAAAATCTTAAACGCCTATCATGTTTACTGTGTTTAACTTTACAGCAGTGATAGATGGGTATGCACTGTAATAATACCGAGAATAAGGTAAAGAAACCAATGAAAAATCTGTTAATGGGATCCATAAGGATGATTTTTCAGACTTAAAATTTTGTAAAATAATGTGATATTATGTATTTATGATGATGCATTCATATTTTTTGTTGAAAATCACCAAATGACCAAAGAGTTTCAATCAAAAAGTGAATACATGTTTTCAAATTGAGTTATTTTTCTACATAATTATTATTTTTCGATATTATACCTTTTCAACATGTAAGAATCGAGTAACGTCTTACCAAATGATCTGGTTGGAGAACAGTTCTCCATAGTTCTGACTGGAGAGGTAGGGCTCGGTAGGCTCTGAGGAGTACAGTTGTAACGCCTTCCGGATGCGCTCGCGCAGTACGTACAGCGCGGGGTTCGCTTTCATTATCTTGGCCATCGCCTGCTGGATCAGCGGCTTGCAGCCAGGGAACCAGTTGCCGTATGCACTGTGGAGGAAAAGATTCAACTATTGAAGCTACTGCAAATAGTTCATAAGATTCTTTCTTTTTTTATTGTTGCCCCACTCTCTAAATTTCTCCTGTGCGTTTACAGACATAGAAATTCACATACACAAAACAACTTTTAGGTCAAACAAATATTTCTTCTGTGCGGGAATCGATCCCGCAACACGCTGCGCAGTAGTCAAATCGCTCAGACACTGCGCCAACCGTGCATTTGTGATGTATGAACATTTTTTTCCTGACAGGAATGCGACAACTAATGCTTCATGCTACAAATCTTTACCTAGTTTAGAAAAAGCTAGTGAATACTTATCAACTCATCATCGTGGGACACAGGCCTCCTCTCTGTCAGAGCGAGTGGGCCATAATCCACCACAGGCCGAATATGGGTTGGTAGCTGTCAAATGTCTTTGAATTGTTGGGTCTAAGATGTTTTCCTTTACCGTTTTGAGAGCAGTTTTGAATTTCATTTCAGACACTGCAAGGTGGCATTATTGCTTACCTGTGCAAATTATAAGCTAAATCAATAGCGATGAGCAGTCCTGTAGGTGAGGGGTAGATGGACATGTTGTCAGTCGTGTAGTCCAGGAACTTGGCGCGCGCGTATCGCTCCACGTCGTGTGAGTCGTAGTCGCCCCAACGTAGCTGAATGTCCAGCCAGTACTTCTGTGTTGTTGTGTTGTCCATTGTGTCTCTGTTGGTAAGGAATATTTGTGAGTTGAGGTTTTAGGAGAAATTAGAAGTTACTTCTATCATCTCTATGCGAGGCAGAAAGCTCTTAGAGAAAAAATAATGTGGACAAGTATAAGACGACTTTATGATGTGAAATACATCATGATTTCAAAGATCACACACATTAATTCCACATTATTATACACTGTCAGCACTGATATCTTTGCTTGATATTTATTTTATCAATAATAGTTTTCATGAAAGACATTTTTGCATAAATTCACAGGATTTTTGGTGTTATTGAGTAGAAGTTTTAAACTTTCAGAGGAAAGAAAATTTAATCATGTACTGCATAGTCGTCTCTTATTCCTTTAAAGTAAAGGAAAAAAATGCTTTTTAACTAGCTGTCAAACATATAAACCAATAAAAAATCATTGATCATCAACTTACTTGGTATCAGCGAGCAGCGAAGGCCGGGACACGTTCCACTTGTATGCCGAGAACAGCAGAATGTCAGCACAAGACGAGTTCATCTTGTAAGACTTACGCGGGTGAATGGTTTCCTTCTGGACCGTCTCGATCTCGAGCGCGTCTAGCTCTTGATCGAATACCTGGAAGGAAAGTAATGATTAGCATTGAAACACAGCATTGTCTTATAAGTAAATTATAAAGACGATAGATTTTGACTATATGTTTCTATTGACTGGCTCCGAAATTAATGGAACAACTTCCAAAAAGTTTTTCACATCTTAAAAGCTGCCTTGGTCCTGAGTGACACAAGCAACCATGAGCAGGCGAAATCGCAGGCAAAAGGTACTTAGTTGATAAAACATAAAATAAAGTGAGTAGTGGTTCTACCTATCTGTAAGTGTAGTTTTCCTTTTTTCTGTCTCATAAGTATCGATTTCATGTATCCGTTTTGATTTTTTTTTCATTAATTATTTTATTGTTTTGGTTCACATACTTCTACCAAACTAAAAAGACAAAAAGGAGTGAGAAGTTATTTAATTATCCTGATGTAAAAATAAATACTCTTTTTGGCCTCACTTCTCCCAGTATGGCATAATATCATTGCTGTACAAATGAAAATGATGATAAATCCAATTAGTATACAAGTAATAGTTACCTGACACAAGTCCATGACGATAGACTCGTGCACCTTCTGCCACAAGTGAGCTCTGAAGATTTGGATGAGCGAGATCTTGAGTGTGGGGATCTTGCCGTGCATGAAAATACCCGTCAGGTCCAGTTGTACCTATGGAACAATAGAGGTGGGTCATTACAAGATAGACTATGTGGTTAATTGTGAGAAATGAACGAAAAATTTGATGACTTTTCTAATGATGTAGCTGTACCTATTACTGAAAATCTATATACAGGATAAATTTTTCAACTGGGCGTGGATGGCAATTTTCGAAACTATGAGGAATATCGAAAAACGTTGAAAGAAGTCAGATTTTGAAGAAAACGAAAACTGCATCATTGGATTTTAGAAAAATCAATAATCCTGGCCAGGAATCGAACCCGCTGATTTTGGAAAAAAAAAACATATTCTGTATTAATAGGAAACAAATTCTGGGAAGCAATCATATACGGCAAACTTAAGTTGCAAAGTATAGTGTTCCCTAGATGACTTTTATCAAAGAAAGCTGCAAAAAATCGACTATAGAATACAGGCTTGCTATCATCAGATCTTACCTGGAAACCGACGTACACATTGGCTCTGTTGATGGTAGGCGACCACCACAGCGTGAACCGACGGTTGGGGATCTGGTTCAAACCGGATCGCTGAGCGTTGGTTAGCTTCTTGTACTTCATCGACTCTTCGAAACCTGAGGCTTTTTCCCTGCACAGGTGGAAGAACAGAGATTAATAGTATATTTTGCAACGATTGAATAAAGAGCGGATTTAAAGCGAGGGCCATTATATGAATCAAGAGCAAGCGAAGGATTTTAATGACTGAATCACGACCGTAGGGAGTGATTCATGATGATTGAATCACGAGCGAAGCGAGTGATTCAAGTATTTAAATCCTGAGCGACGCGAGTGATTCAGGCCCTCGATTTAAATCCGTTTTATTCAAGAGTTGCAAACGATACTTTATACCATGACTACGAGAAAAAGAAAGATTTGAGCGATAAAAGATATTCAACGAAACAAAATAAAGTTTTTTTTTATACCTAAGTCTGCTCCACACACACGTGGGTGCGAAGTAGTACAATCGCTCGGTCACTGCGCCAACAAGCTGACGTTAAAATCGGAGCAATGGTTTGAATTAAGGGTAATTTTCATATTAGCAAGGGGGTTGTCCAGCATCGCGGTCGATGTCGAATGTACTAAAGTGTTCTAAATTCAAACACCAAAACAGTGCGTAAAAGACTACTTTTACGCACTGTTTTCCGTGAGTAAAAGTAGCTTTTTTGAGGGGGAATGGTATAAATAATTATATTATACTAGCTGACCCGGCAAACTTCGACCCACCTGAGAGTCATTTTTTCTCACCTTTTAAAGCTTCCCTGGACTTCCAGAATTAATTTAAAACTAAAATTAGCCAAATCGACCCAGCCGTTCTCGAGTTTTAGCGAGACTAACGAACAGCAATTGATTTTTATATACAGGGTGAATTTTTCAAATGGGCGTGGATGGCTACTTTCGAAACTATGAGGAATATCGAAAAACGTTGAAAGGAGTCTCGAGACCGATTTTGACGAAAACTAAAACTGCATCATTGGATTTTAGAAAAATCTAAAATCCTGGCCAGGAATCGAACCCGCTGATTTTGGAAAAAAAATCACACCCTGTATTATTACACCGTTCGATAGTGTTGCTAATAAGGATCAAATTCTGGGAAGTAATCATATATGGCAAACTTAAGGTAATGGCTGATTTTTATGAAATTGCTATTTTTCCATGTTACTTTACATCTACTGAGCCATAATTTATTCGAAATATAAAATTTCATTGTTTTCAATGTCTGTCTGGATTTGACGTTTCAACAATCCCACTGTACTTAGCAATACGACATTATTGAGTTGAACTAAAAATTGCATTATTTTAAAGAAGAAACGGTAACTTATGTTTCAAATACAGTCTTTGCCTTGAAGATTAATTAGTTTTTTTGTAATTATACGTTTTCCTTAAGTTTGCCGTATATGATTACTTCCCAGAATTTGATCCTTATTAGCAACAGTATCGAACGGTATAATAATACAGGGTGTGTTTTTTTTTCCAAAATCAGCGGGTTCGATTCCTGGCCAGGATTTTAGATTTTTCTAAAATCCAATGATGCAGTTTTAGTTTTCGTCAAAATCGGCCTCGAGACTCCTTTCAACGTTTTTCGATATTCCTCATAGTTTCGAAAGTAGCCATCCACGCCCAGTTGAAAAATTCACCCTGTATAACTAGCGGCCCGTCCCGGCTTCGCACGGGTGGAGGACCCGGTCTAAAACCCGGTCCCGATGGTCACAAACACAACAAAAAAATAATTATCCGAATCGGTCAAGCCGTTTTCATGTTATGTCGTGACAACGGAAAACGGGTTTCATTTTTATATACAGGGTGAATTTTTCAACTGGGCGTGGATGGCTACTTTCGAAACTATGAGGAATATCGAAAAACGTTGAAAGGAGTCTCGAGGCCGATTTTGACGAAAACTAAAACTGCATCATTGGATTTTACAAAAATCAAAAATCCTGGCCAGGAATCGAACCCGCTGATTTTCGAAAAAAAATCACACCCTGTATTATTACACCGTTCGATAGTGTTGCTAATAAGGATCAAATTCTGGGAAGTAATCATATACGGCAAACTTAAGGAAATGGCTGATTTTTATGAAATTGCTATTTTTCCATGTTACTTTACATCTACTGAGCCATAATTTATTCGAAATATAAAATTTCATTGTTTTCAATGTCTCACTGGATTTGACGTTTCAACAATCCCACTGTACTTAGCAATACGACAATAATGAGTTGATCTAAAAATAGCATTATTTTAAAGAAGAAACGGTAAGTTATGTTTCAAATACAGTCTTTGCCTTGAAGATTAATCAGTTTTTTTGTAATTATACGTTTTCTTTAAGTTTGCCGTATATGATTACTTCCCAGAATTTGATCCTTATTAGCAACACTATCGAACGGTATAATAATACAGGGTGTGATTTTTTTTTCAAAATCAGCGTGTTCGATTCCTGACCAGGATTTTTGATTTTTCTAAAATCCAATGATGCAGTTTTAGATTTCGTCAAAATCGGCCTCGAGACTCCTTTCAACGTTTTTCGATATTCCTCATAGTTTCGAAAGTAGCCATCCACGCCCAGTTGAAAAATTCACCCTGTATATAGAAGAGAAGATTACAAGCACCCATTAGGTCGACTTATGACGTAGTAACAAGGATCTGAAGGTTGGTATGAATTGCTGGTGCAATATTTTGGCGAGTCCTTTAACCTAATGATGATAATACTGATGTTTTCCATCAACAAAAGATACTTAACAATAACTGTTGAACTTACTAATAAATACTACTTTCTAATGCCAAGAAACAAATTTGCAATTTTTGTAGAAGTACAAGATTCAATAATGTTTTAATATTTTTCAGAACTCTATTCATATTTACGTCCGAAGTAAATGTTCTATGTCAACCCGAATCCCGATCAATTTTGAGAGCAGAGTAGACGAAAAATTCGGTTTATGATTGGAGTAGCCAATCATAAACCGAATTGGAATGAAATGAAGATTGGAATGAAGATTGCAACAAAGATAGATTATTTCCAACGCTACCTAGTCATTTGGGGACTCTGGATACCCAGCAACTTAGGGTGCAAGAGACTTTAGACGTAAGATTTTCTAGGAATACTCACCAAAACAGACCCTCCCAGGTGGGGAAGTAAGTTCCCTTGAACAGCGTGTGTTCCAGGATACCCTCCACGCCTCCAAGAGCTTGGATCATGTCCGTGCGGTAGTTGTTCAAGTTCCACAGTTTGCCGTCGTGACGCTGGTGCGTCCACCAGAATGGATTCTGTTTCAGGACCTGGGGGAATCATACATCGGTTTTAGAATGGACTGTATGCATTTCGCTACTTTATTGGCTAATGTTAAACTCCAGGAGCAGTATTGTAACGTATTGTGGGTTCAGGGCGACATAAAACCTGCCATCCTTGTGCATAATGCAATGGTCATGTTAACCTCATTTATGTTCCATAATATACTGGCCCTGGATAAACAAATTACGACTCTACTTCTGTAGCAATAAAATCCAAATTTGAATTACCTGATATTGTTTGAATTCTGTACGAATACGCCATCCCTTATCGTAGGCGAGCGTATGCCTATCCTTCTGGAACAGCGTGTTGATACGCGGGATTCCTCTATCCCACGAATCTTCTAGATCCTCCAATGTCAAACGTCTGGAAAACGAAACTGTGTGAATAACTATTGCATGGTTAGAATTGAATGGGTGGTTTTGAGTTTCTATGATCAGTTAGCGTTGTATGAGTGCCGCGTCGTGTCGCGTCAGTGCGATCAGCAAGCACGCCACGCTCGCGACACTCCAGAGTACATGGCTCCTCTGGTTTCAATACCCCTACGCGGTTCATCATTTCAATATTGTACGAAAAACGTAATTTTCACTTCTCTTGCTCTGAAAGTGCTTCTTTGTGCAGGGCATAGGCTGCACAAAATCGAATTTTGTGCACAAGGGCGTTAACGTATCTACTCATAAATGTATTATATTAAGGCAAAGAAAATGAGCCATACAGCCAAATGCAACAAGAAGTTCATAGATAGAATTTGTAATTATATAACATTTACTTTAATTTATTTGCCTTATGTGTTTTTAAGATATAACAGATATTAAAATTTTAATTCAAGTACGGTAGGTTAGTTGATTTAAGAAAATTATTATTACAAAATTAATTTAATACATAGTAGGCTGTATAGGTCTGCAGCCTAATATCAATGTCGTAAGATTTAAAAAAAAATAAAGCGGCGGGAAACAGCTCTTGCTCTTTTTCGTGCATTTATTAATTTCTTCAATTTGCTAAAATTGTTAAAATGTCCGTGAAAAATATGAAAAAAAAAAATATATAAAAAGAAAACAAATTCAGAAAAATACCAGATATTCAGAAATTTAATAATGGAAAAACAATTTCGTTCAGTATTCAAAACTGTTCTAATTTTACTTTAAATTTTAATTAAAGAAATGGTTAAACTACTGTTTTATTTCCTCGCAATCAAAGTGAAAAGCAGAGTTTATAACTCGTCCACAAAACCATTTTTATCCTCGATATTACTATCAGCTCTCGCCTTTGGCTGGAGCTGCTAAAGATCTCGGATAAAAATGGTTTGTTTTGTGCACTTGTTGTAAAATCTACTATTAATGGATAAAAATAATAGAAATTCGTCATTTGAGCATTCAACATTTGCAGCTGGCTGCTTTGTATTTAAGGTTTAGTTATGTTTCTTGTAAATATTTGTTCCTTTTTTATGTTGTGTACTTATGGTATGTGTCAATAAACGCTTTTTCTTTCTTTCTTTGACTAAAGCGAGCAACAAGACAATGTCGCTACGATACCATCTCGTCACCGAGAAATTTGTAAGAACATAAAACATGGCTGCAACAATTTTGTATGTTCCTGAATAGTTTTTTTTTTGGTCAATTATTTTATAGCAGAAGAAAGTCATCATAATAGATACACATTGTTTTGATCAGCCTTTATTGTACCAATTTGCAGGACAAAAGTTTCCCCCATACCTTTCTACTCTTTTTTATTTTTAACATTTGCCGTTTCTTTTTTTTCCACTCCCTTTCCTCTAATCTTACCTGTTCTGAGCATTAGCCTCCTGCCTCTTGAGTGCATACTCTGCCCACACTCGCTGCGAGTCCACAAACTCAGCCTCCCACGGCTGTATGTAGCGGTACAAGTTGGGGATCAGTTGGTCCTCGTCGTGCGACATACCGGAGCGGAAGTGAGTGATACCCACGTCTGTTTGTTTCGACCAGCGGAGGTCAGACTGTAAGGAGAAGGTTTATTAGTATGGTTTTGTGTGACTTCTTGATTCTTAATGCCTTTGAGATATGGTTCAGTTTAACATTAGCATGTAGGAAGAAAACAAGCATACACTATCATATTTTGTTAGTGTCTCACCTGTGGAATCAGCACATGTCCCATAGACAGCATACCAAGTCCGCCCAACTCTTTAGGCGTGTAGAACACGACGGGCGGGAAACGGGAAGGCATTTTAGAGTTGAGACCGATCTTGATACGTGTTTGGATCTTGTTCTCACATTTTACTAGTAGATCGAGGAGTTCTTGCGTGTTGACGACAGCCTCGCGGAAGTATGTCATTAGACCTGTTGGTATGATGTAGAAAATATACAATGTACTCGTAGATGATGTAGAATTTGTAGCTGACACTAGAAATCATTATCTAGTTCTTGAATGAATCATGTCAGCTAGCATTAGTTGGGACAGGATCTATAATAATACCTAACATGTGGAAAATACAGTGAATAGGCAAGAAATGTGTAGTTTCTTCTCTCAATTTGTGATAAGGACTTTTAATCGCAGTAAACAGGCAGCACGTAACATACATAGCTGAGTTTTGTATAAACGAGTAATCATTATCATTATAACTTACCAATAAGTGCAGTATTCCACTTGTTAACAATCTTAGTGAAGGTAGTAGAACCCGACGCCATGAGGATCTGTCGGACTCTGTTGTGGAACCTCGCAAGAGATTCATCGTCAACGCGCAAGTAACATTGAGCAGTACGCTCTTTTGTCACTTCGTTCTGTAAGTTCCACACGCCGTCGCGGTGGCATAGCTCCTCGTGTTGACTGCGACACTAAAGACGAAGAAGGTTCTCGTTATAATTTATGGACATTATAGCAATGGCGAAAGCAGCACGTGCGCGAGCTTTAGCTGTTTTTTTTAATGGCGATGATTACTGCAGAATACGGCAATATAAACCCAATTTTTACCCGACTACGGAAAAGCCAAAAGGAGATTATGATTTTGATTGGTATAAGACCTACCCAATAAAGATTGCGTGAAACAACCGCAGGTGGCACACGACCACGGTTATTACTTAAAAAATCATCAAACATGGATTTTTCTTGTTTTATAATTTTCAGTCCGCGATTTTTTCTTAGTCGGGGTTTAGTTACTTTTAACTATTTTTTTACAATTCGGAATGCTAAAAGGAAGATGCCAGGTTCAAACCCTGCCAGCATGTTGGGCTGGCTTCAAATGTCGCTGTTTACACATTGGGCCAACGAGTGAACACTGTAAGCGAAGCACAAGAATCCTTCGATTGGTGCACGAAAAACCGACAACTTTCGGTTGTGCCGGCTAGTATTCCCGCTAACTAACCAACCACCATACCGCCAAGTAGGTCTGTACACGTTGGCCCAATGTGTACAGCGGGCTTTACGGTGAAATTCGCGACTTATGCGTTAATGCGTACAATATTTAAAATTTAGAAGCACACAAGGAGAAGAACATTGGAAAACCATTTAAAACTTGTTTGCATACATATCTCTTTAGTTGACTGTAGATAAAATGAAAATCTTACCTTAGGCAGTATCCTGCACTCAAAGCCAGCCATGTTGAACAGCAGATTAGGATTATCCTTCGAGTAGACGGATACAAAGCTGTTCTCCCATTGGATGGTGGTCACTGAGCGAGGCAGACGGTTCTTTATGTCCCAGAATACGGCGCGGCCACTAGTGGAGAAAGAGAACCAAATTGAATTGAAGGAAGAAAACATAAACAATACACCTTCGCAAAAATAGACTTTTGCATTATGAAATTCATTACACTTCCTTGTTGAGTAGGTAAGTTATTTATTTTTGTCCTGAGATGGTTATTCATTAACCTATAAGAAGCTTTGGGTACTTCTGGACAATGGGAACCCTAATGTCTGGAAAGTATTTAAGAAACATAAGGTTTAAAGAACGCGTAGCCAAAAAACGTTAGTCTATAGTTACGGCGCAACGATTAAAGTACTTACAGATTGACGTCGTGTTTCATAAGTCGCATACGCGCGTCTCGTGGCCAACACTTCTTGTTGTTGTATCCTACTATGTTCTCGTTGTTTGGATCTGGGTGTTCAGTTAGGTAACGCTGGATGAGGTCGCGAGCTTCCTCTGCCGTGAATCTGGTGGATAAAAGATTTATCGGTAAGTCTGTTATAAGCGAAGTCAGTTATAGACGGAGTAGAAATCTTATGTTAGTTATTAATATTCCTAACTAGCGGCCCGTCCAGGCTACAGCACGGGTGGAAGTCTCTAAAACCCGGTCGCGATGGTTACAAACACAACAAGAAAGAATTATTCGAATCGGTCCAGCCGTTTTCGAGTTATGAGCTTACAAACACTTTTTGCGATCCATTTTTATATTATAGATAGAAGAAGATAGAAGATATGTATTCGTATTTATACATATAAATGCTTCATTTTACCGACTACGATTTGATCTAGAGTCAGTAGTTAAGACCATAATATTGCATAGCTGTAATTTGAAATATTTTGCGATGTTTATGAGGAAGGTGAAACTAAAAGCTTTTCAAATTTATTCCGTTAAACTTTGGTTGATATGAGGAAAATAAAGAGCAATCCTAAAACATTTCCATTTGTGTTTCCTGCTCTACATACCTGAAGAATATATGAATCCTGTCGACATATCTGCAGTACAGTCTAATCGGATGCGCAGTTTCCGTGGACCTATCCTGATAGGACAAGAAGTCGTTCGGCAATTGTGGTGGTCCGGCCATCTCGCTGGCTCGTTGTAACCCGAGCACCAGCAGGTCCAGTACCAGCCCGTAGTACTGGACTATGAACGAGGCGAATTGGAGACCGCGGATGATTCCGTATGAGTTGGTGTGATTCATGTCCTAGAAGAAAATGTAAATATGAGCATCTACGCGAGTTTTTGTCAGTTCCAAGCAATTCAACTCGATTTGAGATAGACTCTGCGTGGCATGTGTTGCAGGTTCAAGGTTTGTGTGATCCAAGTACGGAACTAATTGAATTGTATGACCTACAAGTTTTGACTTTCTGTGTTTGTAATCACAACCACGATACAGGTGATATTCGTGTGAGGAAAAGTAAAAAAATAATGAACACTGACAAAACTGACTGATTATAAAAATGTGCATTAATTTACTAGAAAAGAACTGAAAGGGCTCGCTTAGCCAGTAATTAAGTAAGCAAAGTTAAAACAACTTAAATTAAATTCGTCTTTATCACAAAAGAAGAAAGTTTACATTCAATTGTCTGCACTTAAATATATTCCTCTGCAAGTGAGTTTTTTGTAGATTAACGTCACTTATTGTCATGTAAATATTTAATTTATTACCCAATCTAAATGCAGGTCCAATAACTAACCTTATAATTAATAATAACGTTGTTCTTGGCAGTCATGTAGTCAGCGATGTTGTGATCAACGATCAGACGCAGCAGTCTATTCAGGAGCGTCAGATCTATCTTCTCGTACAACTTTTCGAAGCGCGACTCTAGGAGGACGTTGCATTCGCCCTCACCAACCTCCCACACGTCTTGTAGGTTGTTGATCCCTTGAATATTTGGGGAATGTTAAAAATTGAGTTTAGCGGCACAAGTCTTCAGTCAGCAGGTTATTAGATCAATACAAAATCGATCAATTGCGAATTTGAGCAATGAGTGCGCGTGAGATCACAAAGGGGACAGCAGTAAAACATTTATTGTGATGAACATTCTTAAAAAATGGAAACCAAATAGGAGGCGTGGTTAGAATGTGATGGGGTCGGGGGCCTGTCTAAACAGATACCGGGTTGCTGGAATGCAAAAGGTATGTGAAGAAACAGAGTAATTTTTAGTTTGTTACCGACAGTCCCTTCTGCTCCACACAGAGCCAGAGGACTCAATTGACGATTTACAAAACAAAAAAAAATGGTCACAATATAAAATATGCACACTTCAAACCTATCATAAGATCGGATAGTATAATTTGCCTGAAAATATAATTATTATTCAAAACAACAGATTCTCCTTTCTTCTCCTCATGTGTTTCTTCTGTTCTTGATGCGATGGCAGCGCGACCAACCGAGGTGAGGTTTGTAACAAGGGGATGATCGACGAGGCAGATCTCCTTTGCCACAACGCACACCTCGGGCAGTCGCATACTCTTGTTTCTTCTTTCAATTTGTTCTTGTCTGTTTTCAATGCCTTTTCAATTCCAAGGTTTTTAATTTTGTGTTAAAAAGGTTATTTTGTCCCAAAAGGAGACTTATTTCTATCCTTCCATACAACTTCTCGAAGCACGACTCTAGGTGACCATGGTGCCTGGTTTTTGTATTTTACTGTCAATATTGTAAAGCTATTTTGAGGGAAAATTTAGCTGCGAGTGTATATGGCGTCGACGAGTGATAAATTATTAAAAAACTTTAGAAGCTATTGTATTGAAAAGACAAGACACACATTACTGACCAAGAGAAAATTCAAGCTTATAAACATACCTTGACACCATTTATAAACGAGCAGCGGTGAAGGTTCAGTGTCCGCCGGTTTGACCCACGGAGGCAGCAACCTTCGCTTATCAGCCTCGTACCACAAGTACTGATCTAAGTACGCGTCTGTGATCTTTTCTAGAGGCTCCACATCGTAGACTGGCACCAGGTGCGAATAGAGGTCCATGAATTCTATGCCGACCTGATAGGGTTTTATGGTATTAGTCATTTGTTAAAAAGACCAGACAGACTGGATTGGTCAAGAAAACTAATGAAGTAAGTTATGCTGGCAGATGAGATTTTATGTCAAACAGGTGTATAATGCCGTCATAAGTGTAGGCACGATGAGCGCAGCAGCTGAGAGATCGACGGCTGCGACGGTCGCGTGTTCGATTCCCGCACAGAACATTATTTTCTTATGATTTATATACACCAGCTCTAGCTGTTTGTATATGTGATTAAATGTTTAAAAATGCACCCACCACACGAGAAATTTCTAGGAAATGATTTTTTATTTTGAAAGCTTCTGTAAATTTATTATACTTGAGGTTTCCGATAGTAGTCAGCTGAAATCTTTAATAGTTTTTTTGGGTAAATAAGATCTTACTATTACCTAAGAAATCTTTCGAACAAATTAGTAACACATACCTCTCTAAAAGTCCTCTGCGTGAGTAAATGACGCTTAATTCTCGACAATGCTTCGTGAGGATTATCATAAGCCTGCTCTATAAGCCCGAGCTCTTCTCTCTGACTCTGATTAAGCCTCGACTTGACGCTGTAGGCCTCCTTGAGTCGCTCCAAGGCCAGGATAAGGAGCTTCGTGTCGTGTTTGTATGAGAGAGGCGGGAAGGGAATGGGGGCGAAGCGACGGGACTCCAGCCAGTGGACTGTTGTCGTATAGATGGCGACGGCTTCTTCTGGTGAGATGTATGGACCGTCCTGCAAAGATTTGGCTTGTTAGAATAGTTTTAAGCATAAATTGAGATTTCATTTTTTATTTTATACCCATGTGAATGATACCTGCCCTTATATGCACAGTGCAAGAACGTTAGTATAATAGAGTAGAATGTAAGAAGTGCATTTGTACGTGAACATTTTCACCAAACTAAGTTTGGCAATGTGAAAAAAGGCAACTAGAATTATTCTATACGCATCTTGTAATGTATCTTAGCTTACCTTCAAATAATTATGCTGTCTCTCCTGCTCAGCCTTGAGATATAACCTGGTCAGTCTTCCCAAGTTCTTCTTACAGACAGTCTTGTCAACGGTGGCCCCGCGGCGGATACGCTCACGATTGTAGTGAGCCGTGTTTGTCCACCAGTCCGCCTTCATCTTGACATAGCGGAGAATCATATTCTCTATTGGCGTTGGGAGGCCGGGTACCTAGGGAATTAATATGGAGTATTGTAGAAGCATAACATACATGACATAATAATATAGCCAAAGAGGGTAACTAGACCCATCCTAATTACAATACCAGTGTGAAAACCTTGTGCAGGATATCCAGTTGCTCCTTCCATCTTTCCACGCCTATCCACGACAATGATACAACTGTGTAGGTAACCAGATTTAATTGCGAGTCTATCGAAACGCAGAGAAGATAACAATTAAATATATAACACATACTATGGTCTTCAACATCGGAGTTCGTACATATGGCAGTTACTTATTAGCATTATAATTAAATCACTGCAGAAGCTCCTATACTTATCCGCGCCATGGCTGAAATCCTTTTGAGACAAAACTAGTGTCTTATGTAATTATAGCAAATTGTATTAAAAAATGTGGTACCACGAATTTTCCACAGGACTTGAGCCAACTATCTACTAGTACATACTAAACAGATTTATTTCTTACCTTCCAAGGAATATTAGCTTTCCAGCACCTCCAGGCTTCGGACAGATGCTGCAGGATAGTCCTGGCCTTATTCTGCTTGATACCTTCAGGCATCATATCCACGATATCGTGCATGACAGAAGCGCGCAACTCAAGATCGAAGTGAGATTCGACACGCTGCTTCGTTACCGTCTTTGCCACACCTAGGAGGAAAAGGACATTGAATTTTATGTATGATTTTGGAAATACGACCAGCATGTAACTGCAAATAACTATATAACATCTATTTGGTGTTGTTCTCATAAATAATTATTATGTTTGGCAAACAGATAGTGTGACAAAGTATTGAAAGATTATTAATTTCTAGCGTATGCCAATAGCTATTAAATCACGACGTTTATTTATTGCTCATTTGAAAACTCTGATAATATGATACATACCTTTAGAATGTCTTCCTTCGAACTGCCTGGACAGCAAGTTTCCTAGCCAGCGCTCCAGCAGCGGCGTGATACCGCGCATGAAGAACAGCCACACTCGCCAACCTGGTGCCCAGAAACCACAGCCAGGACCTTTGGATACTGGACCCTGGGATAAAAAGTGATGTCTAAGTTTATTCATTTCTTCTATATTTTAAGTCATAATTACCTAAATATAATCTCGAATTCCTTCAAATATTTTCCTCTAAATCATAAAGCTTTTCGTCAAATCAATCGCCGAGCAGAACTGCGATAGCCTGGTTAGTAAAGCGACTGCAGTATTATCCAGATGGATCGTCTCTCGCAGGCAGTGGAACTTTTCTTTCAGCAAAGAAGCTTTCCAATTCCTCATAAACATCAGTAGCATCATCGCTTCCTATGAGAAACTGGAGAAATGGAAGCCAAATGCCAACCCGAGTCGACGGCGTAACGTGTTCCACGCGCGCCTCAAAGAGCTGTCAGCGAGACTCAGAGGGCCAAAGCCTGTCGGGCAGTCTGCCGGATCGTGGGACTGTCTCATCAGATAACATTGACCGCGACGTAAAGGACTATTGAACGAACATCGTGGATTATAGTTAGTACAAGTCTGATAGTTTCTTTCGTCCCACCTTGAGGTGGAAAGTCTCATTTGATAATTTCACCACAATAAAAAAAGTACAAAGCATAATTCAAAGCATAGTCATCAACTCACCGTATTAAACCTATAGTAGATCAAATGCTTGAGATCCTTGCACATCCTGATCTGCCTCATGAGCTTGTACTTGTAGCGGTACATGCCCGTCAGTTGTCCCACGTGGGCGAAGATGTACTGGAGGCCGTCGGCCAGTTGGAACGAGTCCACGTTGTTCAGACGGTACTGGACGTGGGAGTCTACTATCAGCTTGGTCAGACGTAGGATCTCGCGACATAAGTGGAATGCTGTGGAGGATATGAGAGTTAGCTTTTGGAAAATGTAGGTATGGTCATGAGAACGACACTAAATATTAAAACTGACTTTAGACTAGCATAAATATTTGTTTCAACCCCTACTGGATTGAAGCCGCTGCGTCAAACGTGTCGTCAATCTTGGATTATTGCAGACAATTCGTTATTTCTGAAAAACTTTTTAATAATACCAGGTAATCTAGTGAATAATTAACTAACAGATACTTTGAATTATCTACATTAACCCCTGCAATTAAAAACAGGCCTGAATGTTTGCTAGCAATAGGGAATTTTCACCAATTATCTTACATTTACTTATACATCTACTAACTTACATAATGAAGTGCTAACCAACCAATGTAATTCAATTGGATATCTTACCATTACCAAACCGAGACTTCTTTCTCTCCTTCGTAGTCAAGGTCTTGACAGGCTTCAAGTTAAAGTTGTAATCCAAATGCAGGTAGTTCAAGTTCTTGCGATGGATGAGGAGGTTCAGCATGTTGTAACCTTGGCGACATACTTGCAGACCAGCCTCCACCCAGTCCAGGGTCGTGGTTTGGAAGAACTTGGTGGATTTGAATGAGCGGAAGAGATACCTAACGAAGGAAAAATTATATTGAATGATTGCGATGCGTAAGTTGGTCTTAAGAAGAGAAGACGTTATTTTCGGAAAAAAAAGAGACTGAAACACATTCCGAGAACATAAGGAGCTTGAAAAACACTACAAGCGTATTCAACCGAAACTTCGGAGTAGTTGGTTCTGCAGATGTGTCGTTCTAAAGAATGTGACTCAGAACTATCATAAAGCGCACTATGCCCATTACTTGATGGAATGAGTGAAAATTATTCCACAAGATTTTTGGTTGTAGACCGAAAGTCTGATAACTACTTTTACGAAGAAGAATCATGTTATCCCGAAACTGGGTTTTACAGGTCAATGGAGTAGTTTACTTCATGTAAAATAATATTCAGCAGTTTCAATTACACTGGAAACGCACATACTTGGAAAGGCTGAGCAGTTGTGTCTATTCAGCTTTAGCTATTTGACTCCATCCTTTTTGCAAATTACCACAGACCAGACATTTTAAAATATCATATTTAAAAAAAAAATACTTTGACTTACCTCTTCTTCTGTGGCTTTGGTGGTCTGTGCTTCAATGCATTCAGCACATAGTACTTGAGCAGCTTCTGATACGAAACCCTGACTTTGACGGGCTGGCCTGGCGGGCAGTGTTCTTTGTACCAAGTCTTGACCAGAGGCACGTCGATAGCGCGCCGAGTTCGACCTGTGCGAAGAGTACTAATTTAGGAAAGTGATGGCTACCATTTTTAATAATTTATATTGCTAAAAGCAATATTATATAAGATTTTTTATACTTATTGTATAAAATCTGCACTGCAATATAATCACATATCAAGTTTAGAGAGACCAGTTGGATTGGTCCGGTTAAATTGCGTGACAATGCGATGCGATACTCAGGCTCTTTAGATCTGCAATGCATCCAGTGCAATGACTGCCATGTTGGATTATTGAATTGAATGCTATTGTGAGCTAAAATGTTAATTAATTAAAATAGCTCATTAAACCCGGATGGGTCCAAAAAGGTAATTTTAGGAGAATCAATCATTACAGATCGCTATAGAATTATTCCTTATCTGTTCTATAGCTCGAAAACTAAAATATTTTATTTTACTCATTTGACGCTCTGATGTCAATTGTGTTTTTATGGACTCTTATTTAGCAACATGAGATGAATGGGCGACATTTTGTTGATGCTTACCTGATCTCATGTTAAAAGGCCTCGGCGCCCACAACAGCGCGATCCCATTAGCCGTATTGTCAGTATAAAGGGCAGTCTCCTGCAGGAATGGTGACACTTCTTCAGGCAGTAGGAACTCTTCCTCATCAGGCAGGGGATCCAAGGACTTTACTGAGTGACGGTGAGAAATGGGATTGATGAGGGGGTCGAAATAGAAGGCTGGAAGGTCAGGGTCTTCAGTCTTGATGTATACAACGTTTGGTGTGTGGTACCTAGTGGAAAAAACCTTTATTGTAGACTATTGGAGTATGTTTCAAGAGAATTATAAAAGTACTGATGATATAATTAGGATAACATGAGTAATAACAGTCATCACTATCAATATCTATTAAATAAATTCTTTACAGGATCATCATCATTGTTTCAGCTGCAGGACAGCTTCTACTTAACATAGACCTCCCATATTGATTTTCAATAGGACTAGTTAGGAGCAGCTTGCATCCACCATAATATATTGCATTATACACAGTTGATGTACAAGACAATGTAATTTGCTTATTTCTTTAGAGACAATTAAAAGGAATTATTTTCTAATTACTCTATAAATTGACCCAATGAAAGAGATATTTTTAATTGGTAATCAACATGTGAAAATAGTATGATAAACAGGAAATGTTCAAGTTCTAGTTACAATTTATTTTACAGAATCCTATAAATATAAACTTACCAAGACAGCTGGACGAAATGCGGCAAATTGTTGTACAAGTACGGGAATGCAATCCTGTACTCAGTCCTAATAGGCTGTCGAATAATAATCTTATTGATGTCATTGAACTCATTCCAGTCCTCATCTCCCGCCGAATTGTCCTTCACTAAAGGTTCAAACTTCGGCCCTCCAGGTATTGCCATGTTTAGAGCCTTCGCCGTGAAGAAACTCTTCGAATCGAAGAGATAGAAATAGTTATCATCTACTAAGTCAGTCAGTAACTGGTTGCCAAGACGATACAAAGTCGCCATTTGTGGTAAAGTCAGGTTCCACTTTCTGTATGTCGACCCATTCACGTGCTTGGTACCTAACAGAGGCTTATGGTCGTAAAACCATGAAGCAACGGCTCCGTCTTCCTCGGGATCCAGTTCAATCTGGATAGGTTCTAAAGGTTCTACGTCTAAGATGTTGTCAGCGTAATCTAGGGGAGGTTCCTCATCGTCGAAGGGCGGGAACCTCATACGCTTGAAGTGTCTACGATCACGTTTCTCACGACGCATCATGATCCACATGGTGCCCCATTGAGCGATGTACACGGGTTCTATGACCCATGGGATTTCGTTGACGAAGGTGATAGCGCCAGTGATGTGATAAAGGACTTTGACGTCACGAATCTGTTCCCAGGGCATCGGCATGTTTTCTAGCAGCTTCATAACTGCATGAGGCATGTATTTCAATGCTCCAAGGTAGACTCTCTTGTCGTGCCTATATTTGCGACTGGTCATGTCACCATGGTCCCTGATGATCTTTCGGATGTGTTCGGGAGGCATATCCTCCTTTTGTGCATCCACGAAACCGAACTTGCGCTTCTCGGCGAAGCGTTTTGATTGGAGCTGCATCCATTTTTGAGCTAGACAGTAAAAAAATATGAAAATTGTAGTCCCAGACTGGTAATTAAAATAAAAAGCATATTTCTGTCATTATCATGCTTTTAAAAGCATAATATTTGTAGTAGCATGATTGCACAATATTATGCATGATTTGTCTCTCCCAAGATCTTATCTCAATTTGACAGAGTATTACTATGAATTGATTTACCAAAAAAAGCAGTTTTATTTTATGAGACTTGTAATTATCAGAAAGATTTGTTTGAATTATTTATTGATAGCTGCACGCGTAGCATGGCGCTGTAGAAAAAGGTTTTGTCGACGGCCGAATAGAAAAAATTACAGAACGTAAAAGATTTTTATCGATTTAAGTATAGCAATGTCTAAAATATAGAAAAGATATAATTCTAGTCTTTAATGGTGTAAGAATCGTGTCATACTTATGCAAAAAAATAGTCTATTTGTGAAGAAATAACGACGCAATAACTTTGTCTTTTCTTGGTAGAAAAGAGATAGAATCGCCATGCTACGTGTGCTGAAGTAGCTGGCCCACTGGTGATACCTTGTTCAAGATTAAGCTACTTGGTGTTCATCATAATTGTGCATAGTTGACATGAACATAGTTTGGCAATAGAACATGCCTAATATATACCTACTCGTCAAAACAAAATAGGGGCCACTTATTAAATTGCACTTTAATCAAATATTACTCTTATTCTGTGTACATAATAGATGGTAAATAGCTTGTTATAGTTTATTTCAAGTATTAATATTGTTTCTACTGCATAATTGGAATTCATAACTTTTTTTAATGAGATATTTGAGATTTCTTAGAATTTACCGTTTGGTGTTTCTTATTTTCCAAACTTCTAACGGAGTTTTCTTCGACTTATACAGAAAGTAGGCTATAACGATTGTTTAATCTCATAATGCCATTTTTTCGGAGACATGGATGCAAAAACAGCCACTTGGGGTGTTACCTTAATCCAGGGGGGGCATAGCCAGAACAGGTAGGTCTTATGGTGGAATATTCGTAACCAGTGGTTCAAAAAGTTTGAAACTGTTCTCAAAAGACGGGTAATATCACCAGACACCGTGATCCAGGAAGAAAGTAAGTAAGTAAAGCCTAGGAAGACCATTAAGTTTGGTTAAACACGCAAATAGAGCGAAAATCTACAGCGCGGACCGTACAAACTCCATTGCGTTGAGATACAGGCACCCCTATAATTAACTAGACTACTCCGAATCGACTCCATGAAGACTAACAATACTCAAGATGTTTGGTTCTCCTCCAGTTAACTGGAGCGTATGGTGCAAATCGTGAAACATTTGCAAAGAGAAAAAAAAACTGTTTTGAATGGGCTTCATTGCTTTTTATTTATGACTGCAGGCTTATTTTTTTTTAATAAAGACTGATTCATTAGCGTGTAGAGAAGATCTAAACAACAGGTTTCAGATCTTTGCACTCTTGAAACAGACTGTTCCGATGAGATCTGAATTATGCTCTGGGGCGGTTGTCTCTATCACGCCAAACTGAGCTCGCACTTCGTAATAACGTTGCTGTAACTGCTCAAAATTGCGTAGCGAATGTGGTGCAACTCCACATTATCCCATTCGCACAGCAACGAGTACCTGAGTTCATCTTCAAGCAGGATAATGGTCGAGCGAACACGTCGCGACTAACAGTGCACACATTCGCTGACGTTCAAATTACGATGTTACAGTGGCTACTCAGGATTTTTACCTAAGTTTTATTCAGCAATTAAAAGATGAGTTAAAGAGGAGTGCAAAAGAAAGTAAAATTCCCATAAACACCCAGCTGGATCTCATTAATTGTCTGAAAACTTGCTTGTAGAGAATCCCAAAGAAATTGTTTGGTATTTAATCCTGAACATTCCACATCCATTAAAATGAGTAGCACAGAGATAACAGAGTTAAAAGAGAAGCTTTAAAGAACACTTTGGAACATTAAAGACGTTATTTTTTCGAGTTTTTGATGTTTTGTGTAAGTTGATACATCCCTGCAATTCCCCACTTTTCATTCAATTTCATTTAATTTAACGATTGATTGGAATACAAACTTAATTTTTGTGTATTTCCAGGTAAAATCGTTAATATTAATCAGATTCAGTCATTATAACCAGTAATATTTAAATATTATTTAATAAATCGACAAAAATCAGTTGGCCCTTATTTTCTTTTGAGTAGTATGCTTTATGTTCGACAAATACTGCCAAAGATCTGACTAATCAACAAAAGCATGATTCACTCCTAACTAAACAACCAGCTATATAGATTGTTAGAATTTTACAAATAAATATAAACATTAGGGTTAATTGTTTGCAATAACAGCATTCTCCATCTTGTCTTGGATGGAGAAGAATATCAATTGCAGATTATACTCTACCCCACCGGAAATAATTTGACTTAATTTCTTAAAAAGCAAATCATATGAAATGGGGTTTTAGGCCAGATGTGTAAAATATGGAATGAAAAACAATGTCAGGGAAAGAGCTGAATGACTTTTTAAAATCTTATCAAACATCATGGTTCTTTCTTAGCTTGCAGCCATTTTTTGGTTCAATATTTTGTAAAGTATTTTATAAAGAGTCCTAAGTGTACAAGGTTGAGCATTTAGTGTAGGCAGTTAACTCAAAAAGTAATGATCTTATGGTTGTTGCATTAATTCATTGATAATGTTACTTTATTGCAAAGTGACCTAAGTATAAATGCTTTACAAATTATAAGCCGATAGTCACAGGTAGAAGTTTGAGATAAAAGCAAAAAACTCTTCACTAATTCAGCGGATTACGATTTCAATAGCCACTTCTGGTTTTTGAGGCTTAAGCATCTTGTCTTCATCTTTATCATGTTTCTACTGAACAAAATCATTGTTCAGTGCTGATTTTCAATATAAGATTAGTTAGAGCAAACCTGTTTTTGTTCATGTGGTAATAAATTCTATGTTACCAATAAATACATCACATTATGATGCTTTTCAAAAACTAGTATGTGATAGTGTCAGAATTTAGATGTTCCAAAAATTAGAGAATTTTGATCAATTTTGTGTTGACATCATCCAGTTTAACTTTACATGGCGCTATCATACAAAATAACAGGAAAATATCTTAAGCGTTTAACCTAGAAACTAGAAAGAAATAATATACCACATACCTTTCTCCTTGATCTTCTCTTCTGGTATATGATGAGGCTTGGGGGGCTGCGAGGGCGGCACCGGTGGCGCAGCCGCAGCGGCGGCAGCGTGGGCCTGTAGGGCCGCTTGCTGCGCCGCCGCCAACTGCTGCTGCGCCATCATGGTGGCCCAGGGGTTGGGCCCCAGCAGGTACGGCGGCAGCGACATGGCTGACCGCCTTCTAACACAACAAAACTTAGCTTTAACTACGATATCACCACGATTCAACAAAAATATACCACAATGAATAATACAAGCTACGAGGCAGCGTGGTAAACAGACGCCGGTTTAATAAAAAGAAACGGTTTAATTGCGGTCATGGTACTTACTTTTCCTATTTCAGTTCCTAATTTTGTACTTCACTCACTTTCCACTAAATAAAACAGTATTTACTTGATATA
This sequence comes from Agrotis ipsilon, assembly GCA_028554685.1. Lineage (NCBI taxonomy): Eukaryota > Metazoa > Arthropoda > Insecta > Lepidoptera > Noctuidae > Agrotis > Agrotis ipsilon. The sequence continues at coordinate 12,976,900 of CM052969.1, read as the reverse complement.
ACCACTAACGAAAAATTAAAATTGCGAAAGCGACTTTGGAAGCCATTTGCAATTTGATTTTTTTAAATGTTTTTTTTAGTGTTGCGACACTCACATTCTGTTGGGTTAACAAAACCAGACGATTAGTATGAAAATTAATCGACTAAAAGTATCAAAATTGTTCATGGCAGTTATTTTGATTACGAGTTCTGTGAGCCATTAAAAACTCTATAAAAAATAAATTAGTTTTTTTTTAATTCATTAGATGGCATTTCATCATTTTTTTTCATGTAGTTTTGCCAGTATTTAGACCCAAAAATGAATGTTAAACCTATTTGTATGTAAATAAGTTAATTTCTTAGTTAATTTTTTTTTAATACACCAGCTGGTTGAAGCTGTTGCGCCGACCCCAAGTAAAATGGGATAAGGGCAGGAAGATGATGATGATGACACCAGCTGGTTTAGTTGTCCTATACTGTTATCAAGGAGTTTAAAATATTTTTAACTTCTTGGTTTTTACGTTTGCGTGTCCGGTCGAATCTCTAATGAGGTGGACATTAAGATTGAGAATTCTTGTCTCGCACATTTGTATAGAATTTAAGTCTGTATCTATGAAGAATAACTGTGTCTTTGTAATAAAAGTGTCCGGCGAATTGCGTTACGTTAGCAATTTTGATATTCTCGATGCTTTGGACAGAAACATGTTTTTCTAATCGTTCTGGACCTTCGAGTAACACGAGTATACAAAGATCAACAAGGAAATCGAATCCAGCAAAGATATCAACTGTGAATTTGTTGTGATATTTTTTAAGCAAGACTGCAATCGTAACCTTAGCTCATTGCTGTGTTGTGAGGGTTGATCTACTTGAATGACATACAAAATAAATTAAACAAAACAGTTTATTTTACATATCCCGAAAACTAAAAGGAGGCGTTAGAACAATGCCTTCTACCGCATTTGCTTCATTTGACAATTCTGCATTGATTTCGTTAATCGTTTCACTCATCAGTTCTTCGTCAACAGACATCAAGTCGTCACTTTGTTCAGAATTAGTTACATTATTGGTTGAATATTCTTCAACTATTTGTGTCAGAGCTTCTGCTATATCCGAGTCGATAGAAGATGTTTCTATTTCATTTGTGTCTTCTTCATTCGTAACATTTTTATAGTTTGTGTACCCTTCATCATTCTCTCTTGAATAATTTGTTCCACTGTCGTTATTGGCATTCGTACTATTTTCATGATGGTCAGCTTTCGTGCTCTCATCAGTAGAATGTCTGTCTTTACTGGTATCATTCATTTCAACACAAGGTAATTCATTATCATCATGTTCAATCATTTCTACATCTGTTATATTACAGATTTCTTCGTCAGCAGAATCCTCATTGTTAATAACACTATTGAGGAGTTGTTCAGATGATCGTACTGAGGTATAATTTGCGTTCTCATCTTCATTAAGAACTTCAATTTGTTCAGGTATTGGAGGTCTTCCTGATGCAGTATTATTGACCATAATCGAATCCTTGGTACTAACTTCATTTGATGAGTGTTCTTTAGAATGCACAATAGTGCAATCGGCACTCATATCAGTCCTATTGTCACTTCTGCTTCTAAGAACATTTAACCTCTCGAGTATTTGTGGATGGTCTTCTTTAAACTTTTGTAACATTTTCTTTGTGGTTTCCTCAGAGTTACCGTATTTTCTACATTCCAGTTGAATATTTGCATTAAGATTGTAAAGACTTTCTGCGTCATTTCTCTGTGGAGTCCTGATTTCTTGTGCCTGCAATGAACACGAAGAGATTACTTATGTGCAAGTGTGAAAACTAATTGTATCACTATCTCTGTGTTTGTGTAAGAATACATTTACATTGCATTTACACAATTGCAAAGTTTATTGAAAATAAAGTATAGCAATAATACTTATAATAAATTAGTAACAAAGGAAATTGCACTTACATTTATATTCTTTGAAATAAGTTCAGCTAGTTCCATAGCTAGTTTGACAGTATCTTCTGGAAGATTTGTTTTAGCAGCCAGGGCTAATCCGTAGTGTTCAATTTTGGTTACACCTGGTTCTATTTTATGTTCGTAGACTAATCTTTTCTGTGGCTTTTCTGGATTACCTACTTCTTCTTCAGTAACGGCCGTATGACGACTGAATAAGTCATGAAACATGAATAAGTCATTCTAAGAATTGAATAATTTCATGGAATTGAGTATGGAGTCCTTACTTGACAACATTGAAGTACAATTCTTGTAATCTCGTCAGATACATAAAATGGGTGGTGAAGAAGGTGAAGGCATTGCTCATGATAAGTTCTTCACAGATCGCCCAAGCTACACTAGTACCCTCTTCGATACAAGTACCCCTGTAAATGAAGCGTATATATTTTTATTAATAATATTATTATAAAACATATCGTGCAAGTCTCTACTGTTGTTCTCAATCAATTGATACTTGCCTACACAGTTCGTCTATTATCACTAAACTTGTAGGCGTTAATCCCTTCAGTATGTGTTGAGTTTCCTTTATCTGAAATGCATATTATTTTGCAATATTTCAAATGTTTTTTATTATCTATTTTTTGATTTGTCTTATGTATTTTTTTTATACCTCAAATACATAAGTAGAAGCATTCAATTCGACACTGTCGTTGAAACCAATCCTGGAGAAAATTCTATCGCAAAGTCTCAGGATAGCATTTGTGGCGGGTAAGAAACAACCTAGCTGAAATATAGAAGTAATTATGTCAACTACTTCATTTTTCAAAAAAAAACATGCCTATGACATTGTAAGTTTTTTGACAGTTTTCTGTAATTTTTAAGATTTTGTCAGACCTGCCCCATAACTTGTATAATAGCAACTTGTTTTATGTAGATACTTTTGCCTCCCATGTTTGGTCCGGTGATGATTGTAAAATTGTGTTCCGGAGTTGCGAACTGAATAAAGCAAAAACATGATCATATCAGTGAAATTGACGTAGTAAGGAATTCGTCTTGAACGCTTTCAAATGTAGGTATGTTTCTTACAATATCATTCGGGACTGGTAAGACTTGGCTGTTGTAGTCCAAAAGAGGATGTACACTATTCCTTACATCCATGTAACTGTTGAAATCCGGCCTTATGTAGGAGCCGATCGAGCTTGCCTGGAAACCAGTTCATAAAGTCTCATTAATACAAGGATACTGCTTATACTGTGAAAAACTGTGATAAAATTGGCTTACTTGAGCCATAGCCAGAAGAACATCTAACTCAGCAACATTTTCGCAAAGCGTGTAGAGGCTTGACATAAATGGACGAAGATCTTTGAGTAAAGACGAAATTACACTGAAAATATAAAATGTTATTGTACCTTTAAGTAACATCTTGCAGGGTTTAGGCGATTTTTAAATCGATAAAGCATGGGAGTCTATAGTAACCCGAAGCCTTTCTAGAAGGGTATTTCCCTGCTTTCAAATGCAAGGATCAAAGTAAGTACCTAAAAAAAAATATTTTACGTTGTTTTACGATAGCAATATTTATCTGTACAAGAACCTAAACTATCTTTTTCCAGAATAAAAATGTTATTTACTAACATGTTACTCATTTTCTGTATTTCGGTTAACGATTCCTTTGCTTGCTGGTTTAGTACCACTAGTTCTTCCGTAGTCATTGTTACGCTGGCGCCACTATGGTGGACCTAAAGTTGAGATTCATCGAACAAATTGGTCATAGAACAAAAAAAGATTGTTGCTAAATTAAAATAACTATTAGTAACTAATACAAAGGAAAAGCAACCGTAAGTCTATTCAAACATTATTGTCAACTAATATGGAGAGGTTCTACAGAGATTTCATCTTTGTGTTCTTGTATCTTTGAAATCAGTTGGTCAATTTTAGGTCTAAACGCATACATTTTATTTTGCTAAAGATGCATTTACCTGTATGAAAATCGGCGGCAAGTCCTCTATATTAAAGCACCTCCTATTTTTCGGGGCCAGCGGCAAGACTATATGGAACCCTTTCATCATATTCTGATTCAACCTCAAAGGAAGATCATACATTTCACTGAGCTGCTCTACAATCTTCTGTATATCTTCTATGAGCTCAGAATAAGTTCTTCTAGCTACATCTAAAAGTCCATTGATATCTGGTTTGACCGCAAAACATCTTTGAAGACTACCCATGGCACCTTTTTCTAAGTGTGCATCTTCTTGGATTATTCTTTTAATGCGCTCTGTTATTTCATTGTAATGTGGATTTTCGAAATCCTGATTGCCATAAAAATTAAGTGTGTCATTTCAATACACAGTATTATTAATCCTACCAATATCTTTCGTCAATATTATGCCTACTGAAATGTTATCGCAAATATTTAACGTAGAGTGATGTAACTTCTGCTATAGCTCTAAAAATTGTAACGTTACGTGGCTTGAATGTTACATTGCTTACCAATTTAATCTTCCTCAGTCTTCCACTAACAGCTCCATTCAGTGCTTCTACCAAGTTTGGTACCAAGTCCATCGTAACTTTCAGGAGTAAAGTCTGATTCAATTGAGCCTCTCCTACCTTGTCCATGTTCTGGTTAGCAGTCTCCATGCATAGGAGCAAGATTTTATCTATGTCTGATAGTTTCTTTATCACGTCCTACAAAGCGATAATATGTAGAAGATAAAACTCAGGTTTGGGCAAATTGTAAGTAAGTATCAGATTTGTCAAAAACTACTACTATCTACTTAATTACGATTAATAGAATTTGATGTGGTTCTAGTAATACCTGTAAATCCACCATCAACCCTGTATCATTTTCAATCAAATCCTGTACTGCGTCTAGCCTAGATTCTATGAACTCTTTGTTACACGAAGGCTGAAGTATAGAGGCTCTCAATGCTCGTATGCCACCTACTGTATATGTAGGACCTAGCACTCCTAGCAGACAGCAGGTAGGGCCTGCCGATGGTACTAGGGGCTGTACTAGTTCGAGTTGGGTGGCTGTGCCTACATCTACAAAAATAGTATGGTTAGACAAGGTGTAAGGCATCCCTCAGTTTTTGACCAGTTTCGTCTAGTGCGCAAGCCCTGAAAGTTTACGGAGGGCTGTCCCTTAAACACTGTATAATTAGGCCGTAGGTAGTAGATTTTTCTTATGTGCCAAGAGACCTTTTTCCTGTTGTAATAAAATATATGCATCTAGCAAAAAGTACTAGGGTTTTTACAAGTTAGTATACAAACCAGTTCTGGGATTCTACACAATACATGAGTGTTATCGTTTTCCAACACGTGTGGATAATTAGTGATGGAAACATGCCGTTCATAATTTCTATAACTATATATTAAGTATACCTACTCTATGACGAGAGGTATTTGATTATGCAACTGTAAATCTTACGAAACCGATTGAGAAGATTTTATTGTTCATATTGCCTTGGCTACATAACATATTGGATTATGTCATAAATTGACTTTTCAGCAATATATTTGACCTATGACTTATCAAGCTACGATTCAAGATAAGGCGATAAATCCTGCGTTTAGCGTGTAAATCTCAGTACGGAAATATAGTAGACGACCCCCCGCGATTATACTCGTGTATTTTCCTTCTCAAACTTCAGATACTGTATAAAACTAGTCACATGTGACTGTTCATAAATTACCCTAGGCTGATAAAATTTTCGTTTTTCTTAAATTACATATATATAGTGGAAAATATAGAGATGGTACCCCCGAAAAGTTAATTCAAGTTCCTTTATGATTGGAAAATATTGTCATTTAAATCTTTTTATTCGCACGGTTACGTAATATTACTCTAAAATCTACTTCTAGCCGATTCTACAACAAAGCAGAATTAACAAAGTTAATCAAATGTTTCATACCTATGATCATTGTGTTTTCAGACGAATGATATTCGATTTTCAGCGACTCTCTAGCAAATACTATACATTGGATGTATTCAACATACTTCAGAACTGCCGCCGCCGCTGTTACAGCATAGAATCTGTTGAACAATAACCTTTGACCTATAGATGAGGTATTATCTAGTACCAATGTTGAAGAGATGTTGAAAAAAACTTCAAAGCACGAATCAAAGTTTACTATAACTATGAAATATAAGGTCTACTTAGTTAATATTTGGCGTACTTATGCACCACTTGAAGATAAACTCCGTTGTATTGAGGAGCGCAAAGAGTTTGTATATTTTGACGACCTGCTGCATCGTTGAAGTGTCTTCTTTGAACTGTCACCAAGTTTACTAATGGATACCGATCCCTTATAAGTTGGTACAACTGGTTGGGTTGCACACCTTCACAGAATGTGTGAGGAACTATGATCTGTGAAAGAAGACTCATCATTTCTAAGTGTGACAGGCGTTTCTACAAAAGCATTGGACTGGACGTGGACTGGACTAGACTCTAAATATGTAACCTTCCTAATATTTGTTGAAAGATAGCCAGAACCTTATAACAAAAAAAAAAAACACTGGATTAAAAAATAACTGTTAATGTTGGTTATAGAGATTAGATGCTAAAAAAATAAAATGAAATTCACTGTTGCACTGCGTTCACAAAATCATGTGTCTCCAAAAGCGTATAGGTATCACCTATGGGTTGATTATTACTTTCTGCTACTAGTAGGTATTACGATGGGAATGTAGGGAGGTCCGGATTCAGGGACTGACGCAACCCGACTAATATATCACGTGTCTTAAAACGTTTTCTTGCCAATCTTTAGCAAGACGTGTGCAAATTATTATCTTCAACAACGTGCTTGCATTGGATACAAGTGTGATGTTATGTCATCCGTTTGTTTCATAATTGGATACTTACAGAAGCTAGATCCATAATATTCATCAGTTACATAATAATGTTAAAGTCCTCTGCGTTGGGAGCGAGTTCATTGCCATCAATCTAATTTAGACTGCGGGCTGCTACTGAGAAATCCCAAGCAGGATCAAAACACCTTTAGGTACCTTAATTTACCTGAATTTTACTTACAACCTTAAATTATTCGATCTTTCCAAATAATAGATTCTTTACCTCAACAGGGTTAAAGTAATTAATTTTCGTTAACGTATGCGTGTACAGTAAAGTATCACTGAATTGGCAAAGCACTAGATGAGGATGTCTTAGATCTATTGCTGCTATTCCGATTTCTCCACGAGCCATGCCTCTGCCTTCCGATATAGCTGAAATGATTGAAAAAATAGATTCTTTATACAAGTTTTTATCACTTAGACTAGAGGTCATCATCATTATTCCCACAACGCGAGCTCACTCACTGCTGTGTTTGTCCCAAGCTTCACGTGACTTTGCCACCCTGATCCAAGACTTTCCGACGTTAACACCTACCTATGTCATGCCCATTTCCCAACACATCTTCGGGCCCCTTTTCAGCGTCATATCACCAACATTATCATCGTCATAACAGCCGTAGGACGTCCAATGCTGAACATAGGTCTCCCCCATGGATTTCTAATAGGACCGGTTGGAAGCGGCTTTTATCCATCGCGATCCTGTGACCTTTATCAGATCGTCACCTTGTAGGTGCCATCACTATCACAGGTGTTGCCTGCCATCACATCATCAGAATGTTGTGTAAATTAAGGTGGATATTATGAGAACCCTTGACCAATGAACGTTGACATTTGTCCTATGTTTTCAAGACGTAACAGTCAGATGACCGATTGCTTAATTCAATCGTGTGCAAAATTTATACGAGTATCATCTCAGTATCATGTGCAAAATATGAAGGATGATTACCTAATATCACACTCGCGTCGACAGCTGATACGCTTGTAGATCTTGCCGAACGATTCCCGCTGTATCCTCCTAGAAATAATTATTTTATAGATTTACTAGATCCAATGTTAGTTTCTAAGCTTTAATCGGCTACGTGATGTTAAGATTTAGGTATTGGTGACATGCCTTCAGAGGATAGCCGCTTTAAGTAGGGACTAGATTTACGTGTTTTAAATTCATTGCTATTGCTATTACAACGTAGTAGACTTTTGTATGAAAAAATATAAGACTTCTTTTATTTTATTATTTATTTTATACTTTATTTCAGGCATCTAAAGGCCCATAAAACACAATACATATATAGACATAAAACAATAACTATAAACTAATACATATTCTAAACAATATATTTAAAACTACTGTACACGAAGTGTCGGCGTCGTGTTACGCTGCGAGGTGTCGCGTAGCCGGCCTCGGAATCGCCGATACAGCACACCTTTCGGCCAAAACTCTTCCTTGAGAAAGGTCGCCAAATTATGGGTCGGAACGCGCACCACAAACGAATTAAAATTGGTGTTGTGGCGTGCCTCCAACTTCTCCACCCTCAAGTCCCAGTTGGTCTTCACCCGTATGTACTCGACGATGTCCTCCGTCTTCGTAGAGTAGTGTAACCGGGATACGTACAGCTGCGTCGTCGGTAATGCAGGACGTAGCAGCATGTTGGGTCCTGCCAGCGCTGTCCCGCACTGGTTGCGATAACGATTTTTATACCTACAGTGGTGAGTTTAATTATGCACCTATCTCCGAGGCCGTCATCAACGCCGTTCTAAAAATGCGGCAGAATTTTAGTCGTAGCTTCTTCTATTAGTTACTTATTTATCTAAAATAGGTAATAATTTATGGAATCATCAACACAACGAAGAAGTCGCAAAGTACCTGCGATTCGGACCTAATTTAGTTCTTAATGGTTAGTGATTATAACCGGGTATTCACTGTAATCACTCAATATTGGAATAAATTTATTTCTGGGACGTAAAAGGGAAATAACATAAAAGTAGGTAGGATAGCAAATACAAAATATCGTAGAGATAAAAGTAAATTACTTATTTTACAATGCAGAACATACACGGGGATAGTCCCGCACATGACCTTCAATTAAATCATAGCAACTTGCCTGAGACAGTATTTTTCATAAAAGAATAGATACCGAGCAGATTTTAATATGTTATGCGATAATTGTGAAGCTTTTTTTTACGAGACTGCTCTATGCTTCTCCTGGGAAACCCCATTCTACCTGAACAGGCCTACACTTTTGTCACCTCTAGCTCTCAAATTGTCTCAGTACGAAAATTGCAAAATAGAATCAGTGGTGGCAGTGTAGGATAAAAAAAAAACAACCTATGTGGTGGTACTTCTTCAAAATTTATCTATGTGGTACCTATGTATGGTCCTAAAGAAGTTACGGCATCAGTTAGTTAAAAGCTAGCTTGCATATTCAGATGGTTATTTAGTCACAGGAACGACAAATAGGTAGTATTACAGGTAAGAGGTATGTAGGTACTAAGAAACAATCGAATTGAAAGCAGTTTCGCGATCGAAATAGTTTCTGCGGTGCAAGAAAGGATGATCAGGAAAATATAGCCTCTCCAACATCTGTCCAGTGGGCCAGTTTTTTCGTAGGCGACATGTCCTATGACCCGTTTAAAACACGTGAGCAGTGAGTTCGTAATTTAGTACCTGCGTAACTCATACAGACTACAGTTTCCTCCTACATACTTCAGTTTTTTTTACTTAATACGACATTGACTACAATAGGAAAATCTGCCTACGACTTGGGTGTGACCTTATTTGATTGGCTGACCAAAACTTAGGAGAGATGATAAAATAATGTTTGCACTAATGGCGACACAGCAAGCAGCGGTTATCTAAATGAAATGGCAATTTTCGGTACTTACTTAATTTTCGGTGGTACATTACGTACTTATAATCATAAAAACATGTGATTATAAAAAACGTGGACTATCACGTGATGCCTGTTATCCGGTTAACCAACCTTCATTATTTACCCTACAAATAGCATACACAGACCATTATGACACGATTATGACCACGGGGTGGTCTAGTACGACCGTACGCATATGACCAAGGAATAAGAAATTTGTGACGCTTACCGGAAGTCACTCGCTGAATACATAATTTGTTATTAGATACTGCACTTAACTTAGGATTCTCGCCGGAATGCACTACTATGTTGAAAACGTTGTCGGAACAAAATGTCTGATAGTTTGCGGGGTTCAACCGGCCATCATCAGAGTTTTTCTCATAGATATTTCTTTCTACAGTCACACCTATGTGAGTCACACTGATGAAGATTTTTTTTCTGCTGGCTTATTATGTAATCGGATGATATTTTTTATTATTGCCTTGTAGGACTGATAAACAGATGGTTACCTATCTTTGCAAGTACACATGACATGGCCCACATTACTCGAACCACAGATAAGTTGTACTGCTCATAACTAGTTTGGGGCAGGGGTTGAGTAGGTCAGACAGCAGTTGCCTACCGCTTAGATCCAGAAACCGCCGATATTAGCTATCAAGGAATGTACTACGAGTGACTTCATAGAACAGTGAAACAAAGTCTATTACATCTGGGTGGATCAGGCACCTACACGATTCAAAGAAATTTCGCATTATAGCCATTCCGAAATCGTGAAATGGCTTCGTGGAATAGATTCCCGAAAATGTTAAATTACTTCCAAGCAAATAAGTCTGGATGTTTTTGATATACACTAAAGCTTGTAAAGAACCGGTTTTTTTGCTGGACATCGGACCGTTTTTTTCGCCGGATTCGCGGTGGTTTATGTTTTATAAGTTCTTGTTACGGTTGAGGGGTAATGATAGTGTGTACATGCACCGGACACCTTTCCGGCGAAAGATAATAGGATTTGTTAACCGGTGAAAAAAATGGACATCGTATAGGTAAAAGCGGCCTATAGCGCCGTATTCACGTTCCATCTGCTGTACGTCCCGCCAAGGTTATACACGATGCACGATGCAAAAATACCGTGAATAGGCTTGACGTACGTCATAATAATAATAATAATTGACGTACGTCAAGCCTATTCACGGTGTTTTTGCGTCGTGCATCGTGGCGGGACGTACAGCAAGATGGAACGTGAATACGGCGCTTAAGGCTGCTTTTATACGAGTTCTCCCACATTGGGTCGAGCGTAAGGGACTGTCAGACTAACACGTTGTCCCTTCAAAAACCCTTTATATTCCAGGGTCACGGCTTCCCGTTAAGACTTTCCCCTTAATCCAAGGAGTGCTGCAAACTTGTGTTGTGTTTGGTTGTGAAAATAACAAGTTTTTGTTTCAATTTTCCACTCCCGTCGCCCTTAAAGATTAAATGCTGCTTACTTACCACGGCTACTACTGCTAATATATCTGAGAGCAGTAGGTCTGTTCTTCGGCGTGCTCATTTCGTGAGACGTATCAGCCGCGGCAGAATCGCTGGCGAGCACCTGCGGGGGTGGCCTGCCATCAGATGAGGACTCGGGCCGAGATGACGTTGAATGTATTATCCTGGGTACGTGAAACAAGGTTGAATATTTCACAATATGCCCGATGCATGCCCGATGCCCGATGGTCCTACCATGACATGTTAAAGAAAGAGTAGTTCCAGTATGAGAAAGAGATAGAGCTATACAAGTCGTCTAGCACCACCTCGTTCGCACACTGGAATTACTCTCGCTCCTGTATCACATTTTCAGACATTGTAAACCAAATATACAACGACAACTTCTCAACTTCTCAACTTCAAAACGAAGTTTTCCACAAAACTTTACTAAAAAGTAGAGTGCACCAGCTTAGCGCAAAAAGATACTTTATTTATTATTTGTTAAGTACTGTACCTAAAGTTGGATAATAATTAAGTTTGCTTTACCTGCGTTTAAAACTCTTTGGTGGACCCGTTGGCGGACCCATAGTTGGCTTTCTGGTTGATCCCGCGGAAATCTCATTAACGAATTGATACTTTGGAGCTTTAGTCATCGTAGAACCAACTTTATTAGCACTAAAAGGATGAGGAGGTAACAGTGAAGTTGCGCCCCTTATACCTGATGACGCAAACATCAACAAAAATTAAAGTCAATTTTATTTTATTTCAAATACTTACCTATAGCTTTTTGTTTGTAATAGTAAGATTGGTATTGAATTTTACCTAGCGATGAGTCTTTCTTTACAAACTCATTTTTGTTCTTGAATTTTGGTAGTGCTTTTAAACTTTTTCGCTTTTCTCTTGGCACGACGTTCATTTTATATTGCGTACAAAATATATTAATAGATCTAAATGGCTGTGTGATTACTGATATATTTTTTTCTATTTAAAAAGTTTAACTTTTCCCGCCCATCGTTGACAATAGACGTCAAGGTCTGGATTATAGAGTTTCAACCAAGGAGATTCTATCTCCATGGTTTCAACGTAGTTTCGTTATCTTTGCCATATGAAACGCCGATCAGTGATGAATACAAGTATATTTTGAGAATAATATTAATTTACGAATATGTTTTTCATAATAGTAATCTTTGAATATATTAAAATCACAGTTTGATGATCTATGATGACATGACAATGCAAGAATCGAATGTTTTTACGGTTTTTGACCTGGCTGGTAACTGTCAGTGACCGTCAGTGTCAAAGTCAAAGAAAAACGTCAAAACGAGCAATTTAGTTTGGTGCGTAATTTAAATAATTCTTTTCAATTAAAATCAATGATCACAACCATGATAATCTTGTTTTTGAAGGAGCTAAACCCTAAGCACATTACTATAAAATTGAATCGTCACTTTATTGTATGAGTAACAGAATAATCTCAAGAAATCCTTGAGTGATAACCTTGAACTTGTGAATTATATTAATAAAAAATTCGATCGGAAGTAGAAATAATATAAAAAAGTCCTCATGCAAGACAAACGAGTTATTTGAAGAGAGTATCTTTTGGAACTATCTGGAACGTTAGGTGTAAGTATGACTTGCGGTTAGTTTATTTTAACCTTCAGTAGGGAAGGTCATTCCACAACATGTTATTATCCTTTCGTGACAGTCATTTGTCGGCGTTTCTCGTGTCTATTGTAATTTATCTAGTACTTTACCTTAGATTCGCGATAGAGGTGGGTGAGGCTGGTTTGTTACTGCAGAGAGGTGAGTAAGTATTTAACATTCAACAGTTATTAAAATCCCATTGCTTATAGATCACTACCTACTTGATCCCTTTCTTCTTTAGGGAAACAATTCTTGAACATAAAGATCCAGATATGTTATTACAAAGTCAGTGATCTTTATTAAAAGTGTTAAAATGTATTTTTAAGTTATTAAATTGTGTAGTTGAGTCAGATGATCATAGAAAACTTCCTATAAAATAAAAATAAATATGCTTTTCTTTATTTTTTAGCTGCCATAAAATTATATCTTAAAAAAAATACCTACATGAGTATTGTTTTTGTTTCCATCATTATCTGAAGTGGTACTTTTATATCTAAACAAAAATAATAATAGAAGAACCATTAAGTTGTGTGCAAAGATTTAATGTGTCCATGTATGTCACCTACAATGTGAATGTTTATTCTTTCAAAAATAAATATAACAGTCAAATATCCATTTTAATTATGTGCATGTCACTTTATAGATAGCTCTTATTGCCCTCCTACTGGAACAGTATTATATATGCACACTGATAACAACGCATTTGAGATTGCCAACGGCTTTAAGAACCAAATTTTACCAGATAAATTCAGTTTCTACAAAATTATCACACAATGTTGACACATTTTGATTACGCAAAGTCTTATTGGTATTTTTGGCTTTAGGAATGATTTTCAATGAACAAATTTGTTTTTTTTTTATTTAAAGATAGGTTCGGTAGATTTACAAGGTTATCAGGCAATATTGATGTGAATTTGGTAGTATTTAAGCCTCTTTAATATTTTTAAAACACTTTCCCCTCATCAATTAATTTATTTACTTTCTCTTCTAAAATTGATTACTTGTATTTTGTACTACCTGAACCTGAAATGTGATGTCACACAGAGAAAAATAGTAATTTGTGTTTTATATTGTTTAGTATTTTTGTATGGTTTTCAGGCTATGAGAACCTTTACTACTGTACGGAGTACTTACCTAAGTTTCTTCACAAACAGATTGATGGTTTAGGAATGCATGAAGGCATGAATGTACAAAAATAGTTTAATCTTTTCTCATCAAATGTTTTTTAAATAATCTAATAGACTGATTATCTTAATACTTTTAAGGGACGTAATATATTATACCGGTCAATTTAAAAATTTGTGAATCATGATAATTCTGATATCAAGTTATCATGATTGTCACTTATAAATTTCTACCTCATTACTGACATATCATTCTGTAAAAAATCAAATAATGCGCTGAATAACAATATTTACAACCAGTATTTTTGATTTGTGGCATCTGCAGGTACAGTCAGCATCAAAAGATCATCTTCAGAATTCTAAAATCGCTGTACAACATAATAATACCAATTAAAAAAAAACTAAATAAGAATTTAAATATTATTTGAAAGCTCATAGTTTTTAATTAAGTAATGTAACAAAGTTTAATTTACCTACACACCCAATTCTGAATATGAAATCATTCTTGTATTGTATATGTATTATTATATTTTCATGACCCTTGAAAAGGAACATCCAGACATCTCAATACAGATCATTTAATGTAGATAAGAATTAGCCTGAATATTACACTATAATAAATGGCACCTATTTCATGAGATGCACATGTAACAAGTTTTAATGTTACATGACTTCATTATCTATGGTTCAAATGAATTAATTATCATCAATGAACAAGCTGTAAATAAAAGTCATGCGCTGACGGCGTGCGCCAGCCGACTGGCGATAATAATATGATAACCTCGTGTGTAATAAGTTGAAAATAATAACAATAATCAGGTAAAAAATAACGTTAATTAGTCATAAAATATATTTTTTTGTTTTGCATTCTGAGTTCCTTATTTAAAAAAAATATATAATCCAAAATAAATTTGTTTTTTTTTTTTAATTATTTTATAAATTGAGTAAAAATGGTTCATGTTAAAAATTATGCTAACTTATACCTTTTTTACTTGAACTAATATTAGGTAAGTACTCTCAAATTGTTAGCAAACTAAAAGTCCTTACCACTTTTATAGTGCTAATAATGATGAAAATAATTATATGAAATAGTGGCATACTAATCAAATTAAAGATCTAAATGCCTGGTTAGTTACCAAATAATGTCTGGGAATTCCTGGGTTTGTATATCTTAGTGTCAATAAACCGGCGCTACGAGTACCAGCTGTATTTGATAACACTAGACACACCCACTATGCGTCACTAAAAGTACCACAGCGCCGACGGCGCGTCATAACAAAGTACCACTTTGTAAAATCGAAGCTAGAAGTACCACAGTTCTGGTTTTTCTTGGAATTTTAATTTTTTTCTTTATTGTGTGAAATAGTATGTTTTAGGAAGATAATAATAAATAATTATACATTGTTCTAGGACGCTAGGTCCTTAACATACATTTATCTAATATTTAAAAAAATGCCTTGTACACTTGCGAACAAAAGTTAAATTGTATTTTTAAAAATATAATAATAAATACCCAGAAATGACCGAACAACAAACACTCCTTCTACTTATAAATTATTTAAGAATTAAATAGGATGTCATGTACAAAAATATTTGCAAATATTTCAGCAGTTTAGAAAAGATATTATAAATTATGTGGATAGTTATAACCACGTAAAACCATTGCGCAGAAGTTTTTATGTCCTTTCCAATAAATAATTCTAAAAAACCATTTATTAATCAAATAATTATGTTCCAAGTAAGCAAATATTTGTGCCGTTATTATCGTCTGCGTCAAGGCATTTCCCCTTTTGTATTTTATTTTGCGTTATAATAACGAAAATAATATTTTTTATCATTATAGTTTATCGGTTTTGCACCCGACGCAATCTGCAAAACAAGTGGTTTTCACAAAATATTCCATACGTTGCTATTGCGCGTGAGCGAGATATGTGTAGTTTTCTGGCTTCAATTCACAGCGTACTCTTCGTCTGGTCGTATATCTTTGAACGAAAGACAGTGTTGTGACGTCGTTCATAGTACGTAGCTCTCAGATGGTAGTGGTGTAGCTCGCAATACAGTTTATCTCGGAGCGTCTTGAGGATATAAGTCGATAAGCGCGTCAATGTGCGTTATTAAGTGATATCACTCTCGACGAAGGCGTGTTCTCGGTGTATCCCGACAAGTGGGTCTTATTGCTCTATTAACCTTTAACGGAAGATAAGTAAATAAGGATCGATACAAGTCGATTATTGTGCAGCATCCCATTGAAATTTTGGTTAGTAAAAAACGAAGACTCATCGAAGATGGCCCTTTACAGGTAGAATTTTTTAAAACGGGTTATATGCATGCGCATGAATTATAATTATTTATTGTATTAAAATATTTGGGCAATTTATTTCAGCATTAAAAAAATAAAGTAATGGACTCGTCCGTTAATTACTTGTCCTTTGTTTTACCTAAATGCTGTAATTTTTGGTCATAAAGTAATGAAAATAAGTATAAAATAAATTTGTATTGGCTCATTAAACTCATTGTCAAGTCAACGACAGACTGTAGTCCATAATCGCTAAATTCATACCTTTACTATATTTATAATTGTAAATTGAAACGATACTAGTCTATCCATTCGCAATATATAAGCGCGGACTAAGAAAAAATTAAGTGACGAAATAATTTTTATATACCGTGATTTATTTATGTACTTTTTCTAATGTAATTTCTCGATAAAGTTTTTTGTCTACCTTCATCTGCACTGAATGCACAAATAAAAACGTTTGTAGACTTTTGTCGTAAAATAAAATACTTTGCCACACTTTCAAAAATCAAAAATAAATTGTTTTAAAATTTTCGTAAAAAAAACACATTAAAAAAAATAGAGAAGTAGGTTACCCGACCCCATTTTGCCCTCGATTGTACTACAAATTGCATGATATCGAATGTTGTCCTATTTTTGTGGTTTTCAGTGTATAAAAGGAAGCGTTAATAAGCAAATATGAATTATTACAATAAATGCAGAGTAAAGTTCGTATTGTTAACATTGTGCTGTTTAGTGTCCTGTTCAAGGTATAGTAAATAAATAATAAAATATGCTTTAAAATCGGGTTCGGTAAAAAATAATATTTCTCGCCAGGGCTTCTTTTTATGGGTAAAGGGTAAAAGTAATTTTTGTTGATAAATGACAACTAACCAATAACAATATTACCTTCATTTAAAAAAATAAAAACACACATACTGTGACACATACCTTCCCAGTTCGACTATTATCTATTGCGCTCCATACTTTTTGCACGCAAACCTCTTTTTCGTTCGGTCCGTGAGCAACTCTGATATTGAACTTCACCTTTTGATAAGTTTACTATTCTATCATCTCTTGACAACGTTTGTGATGACAATAAACTAATTATAAACAAAAGATAAACTATTTTTTGCCTTCATCCTTGTAAATTTTGCACACGTAAACCTGTTTGCTGGCGCGAGTGCAAGACTGCCATGGTATAAAGGACCTACCAAATTTAAGGGAGGCATCATTTCATAAAGAAGTTTCAACATGTCGCGTCTGATTCAAAGTGTTATTCAAAGGTGATTGGTTTTATTGACGAAACTTTAACCCCACGTAACTAGGACTACGCAATATTGAGTTTAAAGGCGTAGGCCAGTTGATTGTTATCGCGTATCGGTTGTGGTGGTCATACAACAATATTCTAAAAATAACTGCTTGTTTACGGTCGATCGGAATAAACCCAATTGAATTTGCATGTGTTAATTTGATCACACTAAAGAACTTGTTCTTTTTTTCAATCGGCTTTTCGGGGTCAAACACTTCAGCTGTGTTCAAATTCCTCCTCTTTTGTCAACAGTCTGAAGTCCAACATCCAGTACGCGACTCTGAAGACTCTGTCGCTGGTCTCCATAAGCGTGATGTCGCCGCAGCAGTCCATCAAGGAGTTGTTCCGTACCGCTGACTGTGTATGCTTCGATGTTGACTCCACAGTCATCAAAGATGAGGGAATTGATGAGCTTGCCAAGTTCTGCGGAAAAGGAGATGAAGTTAAGAGGCTGTGAGTATTCAATGGTTATTTAAATAGTACATATATATAAAGTAGCTTCTCCACGCGGTTTCTCCAGTCCAGTCAGTTTTCTTGGGGAACGCGTGGTAGTCGATGCGCCGTCGACTCGAGCCTTGTTCTTGTTCCGACATCCGCAAACCGATGCCTATGGTAGACAGAATATGCCCCGCGATGTTCGATGTCCTGGACGTATAATAAATAAGTCCCTTAATAACTTTCTCCCTTTGAAAATCAGTAGTCAAATACAGTTGTCTTCCACAACTGTATTCCAAGTTCGTAGATATTTTTTGTTCGATTGAACCGAATCATAAACATCTTGAAGGTTGTATATTTTCCTTATCGTTAAAATAGTGCAGTTTTGATTATAATCATATTGAATTCAGGAAAACAATTTATTAATTAAATACCTGTTGCCTTGGAATGAAATTAATTCGCAATTGAGCAGTTTTTTAATCAAAATTGAGCCTTGGGTCTTACGATTGACCTGTGTCTCAAACTCGCAATCGTTATAATTTTATTTCTATTCTACATTTTAAATTACTCCTCTAAAATAATCTTACAAGTATTAGATATAGGTACTAGACCGCCATAATAATGGAACGAATAGGCTAGTAGTTTCGTCACTATTTTCATAAAACTAGGTTACAAAACTACGCACTGTGCCACTTTATTTACAAAATATTGGCCAAAGAAAAAGGCGTGGTATCGCATGTGCACGGATTTGCAATCAGCTGATCCATGCGATTGTAAACAGCTGACATCTATTTTATTCAGATTTACCTTGTCACGTCGTTGTTATCATGCTATCTTAGAAGGTACCTACCTAATTTGATAATTCCTTGTCTGATTCGTGGCCTTAGATTAATAAAATGTGAATGTAGTTGTTTCCAAAAATATTATTTGCCATATCATGTCGCTTCCGCATTTAAAGTAGCCGGAAGATCGAGTTCGATTTTAAGAAACTTATTCTTATAAGAACTTATAATCTACATGAAATGAGATGACAAAGCAATAACGATAGATATGACACATTTAATCCGTCATTCAAATGCGGGTTGGTGAAAACTACAGAGTTACCAGGTGTTTTAAAATGTTTAATTTCCTCAAGCAATAGAATACTTAAATAATCATTATATCTCAATTAAAATTATGGGTCTACAAATTTTTACACCACCAGATACTTTTACGAAAAAGTAATTAGGTCTTCTATGAAATAGCTGTAAACGATTAGCAGTAAAAACCCATCAGCTAAATGATTTTTTTATCTTTATATCGTCTATGAGTCAAGCCATTGTAAAGTAGTACATATATTTGCTATCAGATAATATTTACGTCAAAATAAATATTATTTGTGTTACCAAGAATGGCCCCGAACTTGCTGTGTTTTTCCCGAAATGTTTGTTTTGTAAATCTTGTTTTCTTATTTTTTGTTTACAAACAGCTTCCTCGCTGATAACAGAATTTTGTGTATTTTACCTACGTTATCATGATTTTAAGAGAAAACACGTAATTACTCATCAAAATACGATAATACAATGTCCTCCTTCAAAAATAACACAACCTCCTTCAAAAATATCAAAACCTCCTTAAAAAATTATATTATTGTACTGATGTATTCAATTTTTCCACAGGACGGCTGAGGCTATGGGTGGTGGCATGACCTTCCAGGAGGCACTGAAGAAGAGGCTGGACATCATCAGACCCAGTGTCTCACAAATCAGAGAATTCGTAGAAACCTTCCCCATTCACCTCACTCCTGGAGTAGCGTAAGTTTATATTTATAATATATATTTTTTTATAAAGGTCTTTGGTATTCCACTACTGGACAAGGGCCTTATGAAACTTATAATAAAATTGACATAACTTTTCGCGTAGGATATGGGTGAGGCTGATGTTTACCCATATAAAATTTTCCATTTTTTTTATTGAACGAGTTTTTTGCCATCAACTGACCATAAATTAAAAACTCGTATTTTGTTTATGAACTTTTTGGCATAATATTACAAATCATACTTGGTCTCACAAATTCGCCAACAGCATTATAGAGTACATAGTCCTAGATTTCCATATCTGATTAAAACGTTATAAAGTGTCATGGCAACTCGCGTATCGCTATTCGCAATTGCTAAGCTACTGATAAGCATTGATTGGATTATAAGTATCTACATTTTATTTATAGTATTTTAAAGAAAATGTGAATATATTTTTAACCAGTTTCTTCGTAATCGTGTTGCTATACACATTATGGACCGATATGGCTTAACATATACAGTTTATTTTTAGTCTTAAGAATTGCACTGACGTAACAAGTAATCTTTTAAGACTTTGTTTTGTTTGATAGTGCTGTTTTTAATTGTTAATTGCACGTTTTACTGTGGAATGATATGAGGCTAATTATTTTTTCTAGTGTTACCTACCTCAACAAACTATCAACTTTTTGATACATGGCAAATACTCTAATAAGGTTAATCCAACAGTTATCCAGTTTAATCGATTGATACTGCCCACTATTAGTGTCTTTATTAAAAAAAAATGTCTTTGCACGTTCTTATTATTTCCAAAAAAAATATCAAAAACCGTTACATATTAGCGAAGATATCAGTACCGTCAGCACGAGTTTTCTGTAAATGAGACGTAAAGTAAACTGGAACTTTGACACTTTCAAATTGACAATTTTCAAGGAAAAAATTAGTTCCTTCTTCGCACACCAGAGGCGCTGTTCCATTTTTTCCTGTGTCAGTGTCAAAGTTCCAGTTAACTTTACGTCTCATTTACAGAAAACTCGTGCTAAGGGTACAGAAGTAAATCTGTACACAAACAAAAAACGTTCAGAACAATTGATAACCCCCCTTTTAGTCGGTTAAAAAGTACATACATAAAAAATAAATGCACAATATTATATCATCAAGTTTCCTCGTGATCCGTGAAATAAATAAAAGAACCTAACTAGTTATCTCCGCCTCAGTACCCCACGTTATCTTTTATTTCATGACCTCAATACTTACTCAAACTTGATCATTTTCGCGTGCGTAATTGACCCTTGTATTATTTGTTTATTTAATTTTTTAACCGCCCATATATAATACGAGTATAATCTAGAACGTTGAATTAAGTTTGGATTTAACTTAAAATTGAATAACATTGGAAATGAGTAAAAAATGTCTTTAATCCATAAATCATATTGCCTTGATCTGATTGATTGCGACATACGTTAAAGGCTGATCAAGCTACACATTCTTCCGGATAATTTCTAGAATATCTTCCAGAATAGAAGGTTACTTCTGTCAAGTTCTTTATCAGCTAATAAAGAATGAGGCAAACCTTTATTGATAACCGATATAGCGGGTAATCGGATAAATATCTAGCGGTCAGGCGATATGGGAGTATGTTTCGCATGACACGCACTAATAGAAACATCTGTTGTCTTTGTTTGCGTCGATACATTAGATCAGTGGTCGGCATCGAGCACGAAATAAATAAGAGGTAAACCGTATTTAGATAGAATTAAAATTTATTTCCATATAAAAATTGCGGCCTTTAGTAATTTGATTTTGCCACTTTGTAGCCCTTGCCTACCAGAACGTTGCCGACCGCTGCGTCACATTTTGAAACAAAGGATGTCTTACCTTACAACAAGGGAAAGGGTAACTGGAGCCATCTTATTTTACACCTACAAGGGTAATTTTTAGATACAGTTAAATCCGTTTATTATGACATCGAAGGGAAATATTAATCACGTCATACTAAGCGGACGTCATACAAAGCATTTTGTACAAAATGAACAACCTCCTGTTTTTGTCAGTATGTAAGTCTATCTATATGTCTAGTATATAGTCTAATCTTAATAGAGAGAGAAAAAATAGAACTAATTCAATATTATCTGATAATTCAACTATCTATTACCCACTGAAACTCAAAAAAACCATGCATGCACCTAACATCGTCGGGTACGACGGTCCCGAAAAATGTCGAAGTTGTTATGAATCACATCATTAACTGCATCAACTGGACACAATTGATTAAAAATAGGTCATAATAAGCGGCATGTCTTTAATAGCGAAGTCATTATATCCGACTTTGTTTAAAGAATTTTGTATGAAAACCAAACTTCTCTGTGTAATACGTCATAATAAGCGGTTGGTCATTATAAGCGGGGTCATATTAAACGGATTTTACTGTATCTCATTTGGAATACACGAGCTTAACTTTAGATATCTCGTTGAGTAGAAGTACAGTAAGCTTCAGAGAAAATTAACCCCCTTTGCTAGCGATGTCAATATCAAAGGGGTTGAATTGTCCCTGAAGCTGACTGTACTATTATTGATCGACGTTGGGATTACACAAGAGTAACTTTAGATCATACGGCCGCAAGATATCCGTAATCAACCTCTGCCATATTTGGCTCCCTGTGGCGTAAACTTCTAAGTTCGTTTCTAATAAGCTATTATCTTTCCAGGGACCTAGTAAAGGAGCTTCATGAGCGAGGAGTGCAGGTGTACCTGGTCTCCGGCGGGTTCCGGAGTCTCATCGAGCCTGTGGCTGAGCAACTCGGCATCCCACTCACCAACATCTACGCTAATAGGCTCAAATTCTACTTTAATGGTGAGTACTTTGACTATGATAGATTCTTTACGTACTTTAAACAAAAAAAGGATTTTTGTTTTCTAATGCCAAATACCAAAAAGGTAGTATTCTGGCGGGACAGCGGTATATGCTAGTAAGGGACCCATCAATAGACATAAATAGTTTAAACTGAGAGTCAGCCAGTGTGGATAACCACAATTATAGTGATGGTTTTAAAATTTTAAAAGTGGAACTCACTACCTGTGTCGTTGTTTCCGAACGCATACAACCTGAATCTCTTCAAAGTTATAGTGAATTCTTCTGGGTAAGCTCGCTCTATTGTAAGCTTTTTTCTATCACTTTTAACCCAGATTAGAGTCAAGAGCAAACTGATCTGATGATCTCAAATAAACAAAATGGAATTTCTAGAGACTTATAAATCGATCTCATGTGAGATCGCATGAAATCTCAGAATGTAGTCTTGTCAATTAAGTTAAGGAAGCAAGTAGCAGTTTTGCGACTAATAACATGTTTTCCTGATCGTACAGGTTTAAAGATTGAACCTGTTTATGTACAGTAGTTGAAGAGAAACTAATACATCTTTAAAGCGGTTATAGGACTTTGATAAATATAAAAAAAAATACTGGTCCGCCCTTGTGGGAGTAGGGTTCAAGCTACCGCGGTGGTTACCCAACAGAGACTCGAACCTTCTCACAATGCGAGCTGTATCGAGGAGTATTACTGCCTTCTGAATCAGGTCATGATCTAATCCACTCGTAAGGTGTTAATCAAGACTCTAAGCCATCAGGTTCTTAGCCATGATTTCGTTTATTATTTTGAAAGCTTTAACGACATCGTCAGTTGATGATTATGATATTTTATCGTCCGCAGTTTTGTCATTTTGAGGTCGAATTTGTATCTGGACCTCTCTCTCATTTTATTATCTGAAGTTCAAAATTAATAAGTAATTTAAATATTTGGCAATGCAGCATTTTTTTTACGAAGAAATGCTATAGAAATTGCACGAGGTTACATTTATCTTAATAGCCGTTAAAAATAGCTGTATATTAGGTACTAATTACTATTTCACCCACCTATATCATGCACGCGTACGGAACTAGACATGACTACCGGCGTGTTCGTTTTCTAGACAATATCGCCAATCGCAGCCAAAGGTCACACTCTCTCGTCTAGGAATTGAACTTTGATATAATTACAGATGAATCGTATGGAAATAGCTCGCGAATTAAGAGGTTATTAATAGATTGTAACTGTTTACGAACTAAAATCTTGTTTTCAAGGCTGTGCCAAACTTGTTTTTTTTTTTTAGAGATTTTGGCGATATTGCTTTACTTATACAGTCGTTAAACTCGGCCATATTAAGGAAAAAAAATATTGAATTTTCTGAACTTGCTAAACTGGTCTTTCAAAGTCTTCTCCATAAAAGACTTAAGGTATAATAAATTGTGGTCGTTTCAAACTCCAAAGTTAGTTTGTTTTGACTTGCTGCTAACTCGTTACCGATCAGGCGATCGTATAATTATCTTGAATACCTAAAGCATCTACAATCGTTTAATTTTGCGGTAAATTATAAATCGGACCACTAGAAGTTTTATAGTGACAGAGATAAGAATGAGTAGGTATCTAATTATAATAAAATTCTTCAGATTAGATAGAGCTACTTTTAAATTAAACGTATCAGTGAAAGAAGTTGAAAAAAGGTGTGTTCTAAAAGAAGAATCGAAATCTGTTCTTTATTTAAATAGCTTGTAATTATGTCAATGTATGACCTGTTTACCAACCCATGCTGGGAGCCTGCGTGGTGGATTAGGGCCCACTCCCTGACACAGAGAGTAGGCCTATGTTCCAGTCGTGGGAACACTTATAGGCTGATTGATTAATTGAGGTTCTGTTTCTACTCTAATTGTGATAATAATGCGAATTTGAGTAAATAAATTCAAAAAGCGCTCTAAGAACAAAGAGATATTAACTTAGTTTAATAATATTCTTGTGCAAAATGACGTCAAAAACTACGTGGTCACTGATCGCGCCCCTGAAGGGAACTAGGTCACTCCACCGCTATCGCATCTGGCTACTTGTTTCATGCAATTGTTTCAAGAACATTTGCAAGTCTTGTATCAACATTAAATATGGACAGCTTTTACTTTTAGACTTGTTGGCATTGAACACTGGCTTTTTGGTTCCAATAGGGTGGTTAATCCTTGAGATTTGTAAATGAAAGTGCAGAAAGAACCTTAGTGTCATAAAAATATGGTTACTTTTCCTCCTCTTCATAGTCTCTTTAGCTACATTTGTATCGTTTTGCAAAAGATTTTTTTGCAATATTGTTTCAACGATTTACTGTGATGATAGATAAAATAACATTGAGATTACAGTCCCACCTGCTGGGGGCCTGATAAGATTTTATTTATTGACATATAAATTAATACTTATAAGCTTAGTCATAGCTTTAATGACTATAGCAATAAGGGATTTACAGCTATTTATTTTAATTGTCATGTCTTTTTAATATCTTTGGTAATTAACATTTCTGAGGAGCTTGTGGCTAAATAATTACAGCCGCACAGGCCGATCTTCCGGGTTAAGCCGCGCGTGCCGAGGTTGGTCTGTGGATGGGTGACCAACTGACCATCTGTCATAGCGAGTTTTCTCTGTGCCTCGAAAAGCACGTAAAGCCCTTGGTCTCGGCTATCATTTGTAGATCTTTGACAGTCGTTACTTAGTCAGAAGTTCTAAAGTCTGAAAACCAGTCTTACCAATGGTCCGACAGGCAGTCGCTCCATGTAAAATACTTATATTCAGCTAAATCTGGTTTGACTGTAAGCCGACCCCAATATAGTTGGGAAAAAGCTAGACAGATGATGGTAATTAACATTTCTTACTAAAAATTATATGTACTTCTTTAAAAGAGTTTTTGTTGCCTTACAAGTGTTTCACTGTCTTGTTATTGCTATAATATATGCTACAATTGTAAATAGTAATTGGCACATTCTAGAATGTACATACATCTTTTAAATTGACCAATCAGCTAGCAAGTGGTGAATTGGCTCCATCACTCAATTGAACATCTGTGCAATCACAATGATTACAGAAAATTATTGTCTATTTGTGATTTATCACGCTCTTGTTTGATTGTATCATGTCAATTTATATTTCTTTGTATCAAATAGGGCAGTAATATAAAATTTATATTATTGGTAATCAAAAAATCTAAGGGTAAACTAACCTAAGAGAGGAGCTAGGTATACCAAAGGGACCAACGCGGCTTGATTCTTCATAGTATTTTTTAGCGTGGTAATATCATCAAATGAGTCCTCCCACCCAGGGCAGAGCTGGAGGGACTGACAGACTCGTACTGACTAAAATCCACGGTGTCCTTCAATAGCCCTTTACGTTTTGGGGTCTTTAAGATCTTTCTAGTATACAGTTAAATTACTTATCTTAATTACTGGCTAACGGTCTACTCCCACTAACAGAGTGTAAGCCTGTACCCCCAACAGTGGGCATGTTTCAGACTGCTGAAGAGATCTCATGACAGCTTTTTTCTTTGTATGTCTTACATGAAACCAGATGTATGAAGATAGCAGGCATAATAATGCCTGTTATCTTTAACTGCACCAATACTGCATGTAGAATTATAATGACTTTCCTGTTTTTTTGCAATACAATGAGAAGAACGTTCGTGGCATACTTGATGCAATATGGCAAAGCTTGTCGCGTGCAAACTGGTTGTGTAACTTACTTCAGACTACCTCTTTAGGTATTGATTTCTTATTCTATAGTTATAAGAGGACAGAACAAATGTACTGTATACACACACAGTTAAATAAGGATTGAAATAAATAATAGTATTCCATTAGATGCCTTCCAAAATTATGATAAAGATATTGTGCAACATTGCAGTCACTAAGTATGTAGGATATATGATTTTGGGACGTGAAGTATGCAGTTTTAAAAGTCACGATAAAACATCATTATTGCTCTACTTTGACAATACCTCTACAAGTCTGACAGTACCTCCCACCCTGCCCGGGGTGGGAGGTCTCATTTGATGATTTTACCACGTAAAAAAAAAAAGGGTACTGATTGAGCAAACATTTTATATGGAACCAAATTAACAATGTTTAATCTACCATCTTGCAATCAATAATTGTAAGTACAGTTGTACACACATGTTTTAGCAAATATAATTATCTATCTATCTATTCGATAGCAACTTGCTATCACAGTCATATGACAATGCGGTAAATCGATAAGGTCATGGAAATTTTCCTATTCATAAAAAATAGCGAAAACAATTCTAATCTGATGATATGAATCTTCCGATACAGGGGGTAATTGGTTTTATCTTAATCATTTTATGATATCTTTATTACTTATTTGTTGCTACGCTGTGTAAGTACAGTCAATAACACTAATACGTATACACAGCAAAATTATATTCTCTTGTAATAAGTAAGTTTTAGGAAACACCTTTTTTATTGGAAATACCCCTTTTATAAGTGTAGGAATCATTCGTGATGAAGGATTCTAAATTACTGACTTCAGTTCATATCGATATATAATTCCAATTATTACATTAAGTAATATACTTATTCTTGATCAATTCTCTGTCAAACTTTCCCAATCACACATGAATCTTCTTCTTTTTTGATAAAGTTGAAGAATCATTAAATAAATTTGACATATTGGGTTAGTTTAATGTGTGTGACTGTACAAAAAGAACACAGATAACCTAAGAAAATCATAGTGATCAGCACAATTTCCTTCTACAACTTATGTAAGTCTGTGATAATTGACCTATTTTGAACTGAAGGAAAATGCATGAAGGTAATTCCGATAAGCAATTCGCGATATCTTACCTTATAGGTTTTTCCTTGATGGAATACTTATTGAATATGGTATCATTGTTATAAATACTTTTGTCTGCATATTTTTGACGAAGGAAACCATAATTAGCCTTTAATATTCCCACTGCTGAGACACCATTATATGAGAGAGAGTAATCCACTCTGTCTCGCTTTATGCTTTATTTTTTCATCACATTGCTTTTTTTTAGAGCAGTGGTGATGAAATAAAAAAAAAGTATCGTTGGGCTAGCAATTTTATTATTGTTATCGTCAGACCCCTAACGAAGTTCTCGTGACTGGCTATTATTAACATTATTGTAAACAATGTAAAGTATGTATTTTCTGACGTAATATTTCTCTTGTCCTCGGACCAGAGAGAGACAAGAGTCAATAATGTCATCGCTACCCCACTTTACTAAGATAATATTTACGCACTTTTTAATCAGTTTACTTTGAAATAAATTGTATTTGTATTTATATAAAGCTTATTTTTGTTTGTGATGTGATTGTAAGCACATGACTGCCTCGTACAAGCAAACAACTCCTGCGTCTTGTTTGTTGAATTAATTATTTCTTGGAGCATATAATCAGAATTAAATTCAATATTTACCAGAGCAAATACTATTTGTTTATTTCGACTGATTAGAACAGCAAATAGGTAAATAATATTATTCCAAAACTGACTGTTGCAAACCATTGTGAAATAAGTAATTATCTTTAAAAAAAAAGTATGTTTTTCACTTACATATATCATAATTATATCATGTAACTTTCCATTACATGTAAGTTTATCATTTACCCGCGATATAGCCAAATATTTACAAACATAACGGTGAAGACGCAATATGTAAAAAATCAAAATAATAATATAAGATACAAAAGATACCTAAATGAGTCATGCGTAATTTTTTTCTTATCAGAAAAATAATGCTACAGAAGTTTAATTTCTTACATATAAAAATCAAGTACATAACTACAAAATATACACAATTGTCTCTGTGGTAACGCTCAAAATCAAATCATTTATTTCAGGTAGGCCATTACAGGTTCTTTTGAATTGTCAAATGACAGAAAATCCGAAAACACTTTTTTAATAAGAAGAGTTTAGTTGGTACATATATTATTTTCTATTATTAGCACAATACGGCAATAATTCTGTATATTATATGCGTTAAAACGATTGAAAAGTGTAAGAGAAAACCTCACAATAACCTCTCTGATCTTTCCCCACTCTGTGTCCGTATCTCGCGCACGCGCGAACCTCGTGCGTTTATGACGGGCGCGCACGCAGTATTGCGTTCCGTGTTTGTTTTGTAGCAACTAGGCCACTGATGACATTATGTTCTTGTATTGAAGATACTCCCCTGTACTGGCCAACTAGGGGAAAGACGCGCATGCGAACACACGGCTCTGGGGCCATATACATATAGCAATAAAAATAGAAGCAAAAACGGTGAGAGAGCAGTCAATTTTGCTTTAGAAAATAATCTAACTATACTTAACACAGTATACAAGAAAAACAAAAACAAAATGTGGACCTGGATTTCTCCCGATGGCAAAACAAAGAACGAAATTGACTTTATAATGTCAAACAGAAAAAGTCACTTCTCAAACTTCGAGGTAATCAACAGGCTGAACTTTAACACCAATCATAGAATGATTAGAGTAGAACTGAGTGCAACCCAACACAAAAAACCCAGACCAAGGCCAATACCATCCGATGCAAACATTGACAGAAACCAAGTAGAAGAAACAATGAACTCCCTAAAAACCAAATTGGGCGATCTTAAGACTAAACATATGAATATAGGAGTGCAGGAAAAATACAACTGGATAGAGGAAGCAATCAAATCGTCTACAAAACAAGTCACTAAAAACGTTAAAGGTCCGAGGAAATGGTTGACGGCTACCTCAATAAACCTACTAGAGCAAAGGAAAAACTTAATTGGAACAAAAAATACAAAAGACAAAAGGAAGCAGTTAGCAAACCTAAATAAAAGTATAAAGGAAAGTATAAGGAAAGACAGAA
This sequence comes from Agrotis ipsilon, assembly GCA_028554685.1. Lineage (NCBI taxonomy): Eukaryota > Metazoa > Arthropoda > Insecta > Lepidoptera > Noctuidae > Agrotis > Agrotis ipsilon. The sequence continues at coordinate 12,947,519 of CM052969.1, read as the reverse complement.
AACAAAACAGGATGGAAACCATAGAAAAACACATAATTAAGACAGGTGGTATTAAGAAAGCTTACAAAGAATTAACAAATACTAAGGACTGGATCGTGAAAATTAAAAACGACAAAGGCAAATGGAATCGGGGGAGACAGAACATATTAGAAATAGCCACAACCTACTATAAGAACTTATACGAAGACAGCGTCGTTAGAAGAGAGACTGATCTGAAAGAGATGTCTGAAATTCCTAGTCTGCTACAAAGTGAGGTTGAAAAAGCCATAGATTCCCAAGCCATGGAGAAAGCACCTGGACCAGATGGTATAAGTAACGAGTTCTTACGACAAACCAAATCTGTAATGGTACCCATCCTCACAGATATGTTTAACGAAATAATCAACACAGAAATTATACCAAAACAATGGGCCGAGTCCAACATTATACTGCTGTATAAAAAGGGGGACAAATACGATATAGGAAATTATCGCCCTATTAGTCTAATCTCCAATATTTACAAGATATTCGCAAAAATGTTGCTGAGACGAATGGAGGCGAAATTAGACGAACACCAGCCCATCGAACAAGCAGGATTTCGCAAAGACTACTCAGTGACAGATCACATACATGTGGTGCGACAAGTGATAGAGAAGTATAACGAATACCGGCTTACTTATTACATAGCGTTTATCGATTATAGCAAGGCCTTCGACTCTTTATTTCACCAAAAGATATGGGAGACATTAAAGGACCAAGGAATAGAACACAAATATATAAGAATAATAAGAAATATATATAAACACGGCATGGCGAGAATCAAATTAGAAAAGAAAGGAGAATTATTCAGAATAGAAAAAGGTGTTAGACAGGGGGACCCTCTCTCGCCAAAACTGTTCTCGGCTGTTCTGGAGTCAATATTTAGGAATCTGAACTGGGAAGGTCTAGGAATCAACGTAGATGGACACTTACTGCAACATTTAAGATTCGCGGACGATATTGTGTTGTTTGCTAGATCGTCACAGGAAATAAATAAGATGATAAATGAATTGGCATCAGAAAGTGAAAAGGTGGGCCTAAAATTAAACCCTGAGAAGACAAGACTAATTACAAATGGGGGAAAACAACATAATAAAGATCGGGACCACTCCAATCGAATATGCAGAAGAACACATTTACTTGGGACAAATCATGTCACCAAAGGACTCCATTAACAAAGAAGTTGAGAGAAGAATCGCCAATGGCTGGAGAAGGTATTGGGCTTTGAGAGAGGTAATGAAGGACGAAAAGCTCCATATACACACAAAGTGCAAATTATTCAACACCTGCATACTACCAGTCCTAACATACGGATGCCAAACATGGGGCCTGACACATTCCACCATACATAAACTTGCAGTATGTCAACACTCAATGGAGAGGAGTATGTTGAGAATAAAGAAGTCAGACAGACAGAAAAATAAAGTCATAAGGAAAAAGACCAAAGTCCAAGATATAACCTACAAAATCAGAAGGATGAAGTGGCGTTGGGCAGGTCACATGACACGAGGCAGAGAAAAATGGAGCAAGATTGTCACTCAATGGTACCCCCGAGAAGGACAAAGGAGAAGAGGTAGACCACAAAGAAGATGGGACGATGACATTAGACAAGTGGCAGGAACAACATGGAGCAGAGTGGCCATGGAAGACGATGGAAAAGGTTGGAGGAGGCCTTTGTCGAAGGACAAACAGACTTACAAAAACTAACCAAAACTCGGATAATTGAATAAAAAAAAAAAAAAAAAAAAAAAAAAAAAAAAAAAAAAAAAAAAAAAAAAAACCTATTGTACTATGCAAACTTGTTGTAAGATCTGGAAATAAAAGGCTTATTATTATTATTATATTATTATTGAAGATACTCCACTTTGCGTATCTGCGGGGATCGATACGAAAATAAACTCAGTATTTATGTTTTATTACGTCTTGTTTTTGAATGTCTAGATTTGTTTCGGTTTATTTTTTTGCTTAGTTATGTCTCTTATTTGGGGGTAGTCAGAAAATATGAATCTGGTATTCACAACCGTTTTACATGCACCTGTATGACTAGAGTAGAACTATTAAACGTTGTTTTTTTTTCTCCAATAAGGTATCTCTTAGTTCAGTGTGCCTTCTGGCATAGGACTCCTCTAACATCTTCCATTGTTTTCTATCTCTGGCTACTATTCTCCACTATGCGCCATACCTTTTGGGAAAATATGCGAGTTTATGATGTATGATTTTGTTTACTTAAAGACAAAAGTAAAAAAAAGGATAATAGGAAAGAAGGAAGGAAGGACTGGTATTGCCCTGCAGTGAAATGGCACAGACTAAACTAAACAAATAAATAATAATAAAAAAAAACTGTTCACAGAGAGATATCCTCCAATGAGTTGCCTGCAAGATAATTCGTATATTTACTACCAAGACACGTGGAAAAATAGGATTAATTTTAATCGTTTTGTTTGTGCGAATTCCGAAGTACTCACATGATTTAATGACCGATAGGATCATTGATAGATAGTATCTATTAACTTATCTTTTACGTTGTGGTCAATGACAACAATTTATTGTATTTTTCTATGAAAAACAGGTATTTTTATCTTGAGATACTTGCACAATATTATTTCATACTATCATTACGTTCATAGGCCTCTATTAACAATGACAATATATCGATAAAAGATTGTTAAATGTTAATAGTCTTTATATTGTTTTTGATAAGGTAGAATTTTAATTATTTGACTGATTGATACGATTGTTAGAGTATTAAATAGAAAATTATATATCAACTAGCGGCCCGTCCCGGCTTCGCACGGGTGGAGGACCCGGTCTAAAATTTGAGATTTAAACTATCCTATCACTCAAGTTGGATCGAACTGCACATGGTGTGCGAATTTTATTAAAATCGGTTAAGTGGTTTAGGAGTCCATTTAGGACAAACATTGTGACACGAGATTTATATATATTAAGATTATCATAATATATAAAACATGACAACATGGATAGAAAAAATGTATGGCGGGCAACAAGACCATAGCAGTGATGAATGATTCGATCATGACGGCGATGGTCCTGGATTCAGAAGCCCCAAGTCCTGCTCCCAATCGATTTATTTTTAAATTCGCAGCTCAGGTGTTAATGCATAATAATAAGGTTTATTGAAATAAATAACTTTCTTTAGTTTGACAACTATATGTAATGAATTAAGGCTTCCACAGTAGTCAATACAGAAGATGTTTTGTAGTATTTATGTCAGTGACCGTGGTCCAGTTTATCAAAAGAAATGTACTACAATATTATGATAAGAATATCGCTAAAGGGGTCAGCATTTGACGTCACAGTTATGCACTGTGTAATCAATACAGAATATTTCTTAGGCGAACACTTGGTGACTGAATATTTGAGATAGGATTACTCGAAATATGGAACTAACAGTACTGTAACTGATTCATACTTGGATGAAGAACATTTTCTAGTAATTTTTAGGTTGAATTTTAGTCTTAAAAAGTACTTATCTATCTATATAAATAAAAATGAAACCCGTTTTCCGTTGTCACGACATAACATGAAAACGGCTTGACCGATTCGGATAATTATTTTTTTGTTGTCTTTGTAACCATCGGGACCGGGTTTTAGACCGGGTCCTCCACCCGTGCGAAGCCGGGACGAGCCGCTAGTTTTCAGTAAAAAGACAGACTTTAAAAAGGTACATTCGTAAAATAACACCTTATTCGAATCGGAGAAGGTAGAAAATACAGAAAGCATACTGCTGCGATCCTTACCTTACATAATCCTTGAATCAACATTCATTATAGTTTTATTTTAAAAATTTACTAAGTCACAGTATTTTTTTTTTTAATTTGACCATTATAGTAACAAAAAAATACAGTCGCAGTCACAGGATATCAAAAACTTGTTAAAAGTATTTCAGTTTCTTTGTCGAACATTCGTCTCTAACCAACAATCTCTTTGTTCCAGGTGAATACGCTGGCTTCGATGAGAACGAGCCTACATCCAGGTCTGGCGGCAAGGGTCTGGTGGTCAGACGGCTGAAGGAGCAACATGGCTACCAGAGACTGTTCATGATTGGTGATGGCGCTACTGACGCTGAGGCCAGCCCTCCCGCTGACGGATTTATTGGTTAGTATCTATTAACCTATACATGAGAGATAAATAATACAATGAGGACTAATTTGGGCAGTTCCAAAAATGTCCGCTTGGGCAGCGCCACTGCCTCTGGAGACCTGTCTAACTATTTTTGGAACTTCTCAGATTAGTCCTCATTACTAAAATCCACGAAAGAAGAGCTCGTGGCTAAATAATTACAGCTACACAGGCCGATATTCCAGGCTAAGCCGCGCTTGCCCAGGTTGGTCTGTGGATGGGTGGCCATCTGACATAGCGAGTTTCCTCCGTGCCTCGGAAAGCACGTAAAGCCGCATTGCCCAGTTACTGGGTTGTGGAGGTCCGATAGGTCGCTCCATGTAATACTGATATTCAGCTGAATTTGGTACGACTGGAGGCCGACCCCAATGTAGTTGGGAAAAGCTAGGCAGAAGATGATGATTAAAGTCCACGAAAAAAGATGGTGTTGTGGTCGCAAGCGCTATTACAAAGTATGAAATGCTGAGGTCGATTCCCAAGTCTGGTATATTATTAGGGTTTGATTAACATGAATGAATCCATTCTGGATTGGTTTGTCCCCTATCTGGGACACTGCGAATACATTAAATAATAGACATAATTTGAGAAATGTCATTTGACCGCATTTCAAGTTGCAGTTGAAATGCGGTCTAATGTACATAAAAAGTAATTAAATTTCTGTCTTAATTATGTCCAATTTCATAAAATAGCGTAATAACTTAGTCTTGTATACCTATATCTAACCAAATGTTTCCTTATTTTCAGGTTTCGGAGGTAATGTTATCCGTGAAGAAGTCAAGAAACGTGCTCTATGGTACGTCACCGACTTCCAAGAACTCATCACCACCCTCACTCTTCAGACCAAGTGAATCTAAAAGACATTTAGAACAAATTACTTGTGCGCTGAAAAACGTACCGTAGTACGTTGACATAGAGCTCAGATTGCCACTCATATATTAACAAATGTTGTAAGACAATACTATGGATATAGTTTGCGATAGATACTGTGTCAAAGAAAATGTATTAAGAAATTCAAGTGTTAACTAGTCGAATGATTTCATGAGGGAATTTGAAAGTGTAACATCACTTTTAAAGTTCGAAATTTAACGATTATTTCTTCGGCAATGTTCGGGTAAGTTCGGATTTACGAAGGTTGTCAACTGAATCTTTTGTTTCTATGTGATATAGTGTTTGCCAATTTGTGCCTTATTAACATCGCACAGATTAGAATTTAAGGCGTATTTTGATTGTGCATTTAACTTTATAATATTGTTGTATGTGATGGTACTTTGAGTACACAATGATTGAATACTTTGAGTATAAGCGGGACTAAGTTCCGTTGTTAAGTTGGTGATTTTGACGTGAAAACGTTAGTTTTTAATTTTTGTAAGTTAGTTGTACTACTCATTTGATCTGACTTGTCCTGTAGTCTTGTATTATTGTAGTGACGTCAACGGCTCGAAGTGACAAGTTATGTCAACAGAGTTGCAGATTTTATATAAGTAGGCTAGATAGTTGATGAGCTAGAGATGTACCGCTGAGGATAACAAAAACCCCGACATAGTTGGGAAAAGGCTTTCTTTCTTAAATTTTCTTTTCTTTTTAAAAACGTTGCCCGTCACTAGGAATTTCTCCTGTATTTTGGGTGCGTTTACAAATTTAAACTCACATACCTTTATGCAATAATCTGTAATAATTAATAATTATGTAATCTTTATATGTTATATGGATCCTCAGTGGTACATTTTTAACTCTATTAATAAAATATTATTGTATGTTTCGATCACGTGAATGGTAATTTTAATACATAATTATAAATAATATTGTTGGTAGTTATTTATTTAATTAGTTGCCATAATTTAAGTGATTACATTAATATGAAAAATTCATATGTTTAAAAACGGCTGTGTACTTCTTATGAATAGGTAATACAATTATTATTGCTAAGATTATTTTTTCTTTTATTTCTTCCTTCCCTAAGACCTCATTTAAGATTTTTTTAAAGTTTTTAATAAATAAATAATAATAACTACTTGCAAAATCGTCCTTTTGCATCGACACAAAGGTGCTGGCAAAGGCCAAATTGTTATTAATTGACTGTGTATTTATGGTAATACGATATCGCCGTAGTTAAAACGGCTAAGTTAAAAATGAGACCAGGGGGATGCCACTGTAACTGAAAATGTACATAATCTATATAGGTACTTATACAATGTGTTACGTTAATAGAGCACAACCGCTCGTGGGGTAACTCACTCCATGTTACTGAACAATGTTTGTTGTAAGACTTTTGGAAATTCGCAAAAAAAAAAAAAAGATTTTGTATACTGATAGGCCCGATCAATTTCTCATTTTGCGAATTTCCAAAAGTCATAGAACAAACATGGTTCAGTAACATGGGCTGAGTTACCCCACGAGAGGTTGTGCGTTATTAACGTAACACATTGTATAATTTATTATAACAGAGGGCGTTGTTGGTGCACATTTTGATAGTCAAAGAGTTACGGCGTTAGCAAAACGACCAAGCGCCAAAAGATCCTTGTATAGCTTTTGTATTGCTTCCTTTGCCGCAGACAGTTCCATGAACAATATTTTGCTATTAACATATGACAGGCGTTTGGCTACCCTCAATATTTCTGCGAGCAAAACGCTGTACAAAGAATTGCTACAAATTTCTCACAGGCGTTTGTTGAAAATCTAATCAGTATGGTTCTATTATATACTTTGATTAAAGATTTTCCTTCATTTAAAGCATTATTGCAGTAAGAATTTTTTTTTTCTAATTTACGCGGCGAGCGTACATGTTAGTAACTTGAAAATATTTTTTTTGGGTTTTTTCTGGGGTATAAACTATAATAATATCCTGCTCCAGGGTCACCACGGTCAGGTCTGGTCACTGGACTAACCAGCTACCGTGACTCCGGAACGTAAAGCTCTTTTGATGGACACCGTGGATTTTAATCAGTACAAGTCTGACAGTCCTACCTGCCGGCCTTGTGTGGGACGACTCATTTCGCTCTCTTCCCCAGTTGATGTTGAAGATGTCTTTAGAGATTCCGGGTATTTTTCTCAATCAGTGGAAGGTAGTAACATGAAATATTCATACGTTACATAAGTTCTTTTAAAAATGGAGTTTATTACCATCACTCTAGTTAATGCTTGTGTTTCAACCTCGCAAAGTTTGTGGGGTCATACTATACGAAATAATGCAGTGTTCAATCTAGTCTAATCAGTGATTTCTGGCGTTAGAATAGTGAAAATCGAAGTGAGATTATTAGTAATTATTGGCTAGAATTACATTTTGGCAGACATCCTGAAAGTTTTGGCAATTTGTACTCATTTTGGCTTGCACGTCCTTAATAACACCGACACAATTTGAAAAGTAAGACGACCTGAAAAATGTCAGTATTTGAATCAGGGAAGCTGGGGTCACAGTCAAATAATCGTGTTAATTATGTCCCTCTTCAATATAACTTTACTTCAAAAGGACGTAATTTACCAAATTGTCTAGAGTTATGTGATTTGCATGACAAAAAACCTTGTTTATTGGTCTTCATAATAACGATTGGGTCCGAGCTCCGATCCATAAAGATTGAATTTCTTCAAATTTCATCTGACATCACGTTCGCGTTCTAATAAGGAACGCGTCACTTTATTCCGCAAATTTTATGAAAGTGACCCAGTTCGTTTGGTTTTGATCAAGCAATATTGCTTTTAAATGCGGTGGCGCCCCGGATGGTTGTCGCGAAAATAGCTCACCGTTGACCTGTCGCCGTTACCAGCTCTGCGCACGCGCGTACAATGATGGCAAATTCCCTTTAGCGTGACGTAAACATTTTTGGCGGGATTTTAGCAGTTTGATCAAATTTTTCGACTATTCGTCACGGTATTTTAAGCAGTGACGGTGAGGTGTTGATTAACACAGGAGCAACATGGGTTTAGATGACTTTTTGATATTAATATTACAGTTTTGTTCTGATACGACTTTCTACATCAAGTATGTAGAAGTTTAGTTGTTCAGCTTATGAAATCAAATCATATAAATGTCAAAGGGACAGGAACTTTTAAATTGCCAAGAGACAGATAGGGTGCTACAGTCCCAGACACTAGACATAATAACTCTGGAAGTACCGTAGTTGCCCATTCCAAGACGTAGATATTAATGGAGAAGAACGGACAAAAAATTGCTTGGACAAATAACATTAGTATAGAAAACCTTTTATTTGTAGAATTTGTAGAAGAAATATGTATTATTCTTGAAATATGTACATTATGTGTGTTCTTCTTGACTATAGAAAAACTTCAACAAAAATTCTTGCAATCATGAACGCTAGTTCTTATTTGTTTTACTAAACATTTTATGGACTCACTTCACCTGTCATTTTCTAAAAAGCAAAAACTCTCACAACATGATTTCTACGATTTACTGGAAGTCTTGAGACTACATTTAAATGAATATTAAATCCATTTCCAATAAATAACGCGATCATGTACGGAAGCTCGCGCGTCGGTCATCGCGTCTTCAAACAGTCGTATTTTGAACTTTAAACTCTAAAAATAAATCGTTGGTGACCCCGCGCGACTCAGGCGCAGTCTCTCTGACTTCTGAAAGGTCAAGCCACGCTGAACGTGTCGCGCCCTATTGTCTAAACAATAGTTAAATGGTTAATTAATTAAATAAATCGTCGATCGATACCGGAGTTGTGTGGAAAATACGAGGGATTACAGTGCTTGTGTTTTCAGTTTTCAGTCATTTCGTGCGGTTTTTGATACAAAGTTTGATATGATATGTGTGTTTATTAGTTTTATAGTATCTGTGGATTGTTTTTGAAAAGTGTGTTTGTTTGTTTCTGCCGTTCAAAATTTTCCATAACTGGAAGTAGGTAAGTAGCTGTGTACCATATTTTCACCTCAACAAGTAGATAGGTACCCTCTTCTTTCTCACTGATATTATGATAGTTGCTTGATGTCAAAATCTAGTCATTCTTATAAATCTATGTCCTAATGTAAATATTATTACATTAGGACATTGATTTTAAATATTATTACATGAGGACATAGATTTTAAATTAGGTATTTTGAAAATGTAAGTTGTAATTGTTGTTGTGTTTGTGTGTTGTTTTCCATATGAAGGTACTTTTAGAAACCTTTATGGCGATTTTCCTTGGTGAATATCATAAAGTACCTACGTAAACAAATTTTCATGTAAGGTACCTACTTAGAACACAGGGACAATATCAACGCTATGATATATGCTAGGATCGAGGATCCGTTTCTTTTAGGCGGTACATAATTAGTTTTGTCATCATGTCCGACGGCCATGTGAAGCGACTACCTGAGAAATGTACCCGGCAGCAAAGACTGGATGAGGAAAGATCAAGATCGGGCTCATGTACACCATACATTGGGAGATGCCTATGTCCAGCAGTGGTCGTACACAGGCTTATGATGATGATGATGAATGTCGTTGGCAGCATCATTACACATACCAAGTGTTAAGGAAAAATTTCATTCTTCTATCGCATAGGGCAACTGAAGAAACAGATTGGATCAAGGGTGGGAGAATTTATTTCATGATCTTCCACCCAAAAAATAGCTCTCTTTCGTGTATTTCATCATCATTAATCATTTGGAATATGTACCTACTTAAGTATATAATGTAAAACATCGAAAATTATTTATAAAATCAAGAATAATTCCGAAATTGTCTATAATAACTGCACAGTAGGCCGATTGATGTCATCGAAATGTTGCTTATTGTTGGCGAGTCTGTTTCTAAATTGATCAATACTTTGATCCTTCCTTATTTGCTGCATTAAACTAAGCGCCAAGTTCTGAGGTAGTGGTACAATGCCGTATTTTGGTAGTCTACCAAACTTGGAAGAGCGTAAGCCGTTGTTTCCTATGCTCCTTCTCAGATTCTCATTTAGTATTTGAAAACGATTGTTTCTTTTGTGTTTCTGATTTTGTTGAAAGAAAGGAACCGTTGAATATGTTGACATCTCAGTTGTTGTTGTTGTTCCTTCTGTTGTTGTTCGCTCAGTTGTTGTTGATGTTGTGGTAGTTGTTGTTGCAGGCGGTGGCGTAGGCTTTGTCGTAATTGGGAACTCTGACGACGGTGGGGGAACCACAAACGGGACAGGGTAGGGCACCACTATGATGTTATTTTGTATGCTACACTCCGTAGAGCAGAACTTTTCACAGCATGGTTTCGGCCTCTGCTTCTCTTTCTCGCACCTTTGGCAGCTACACTTACACCTGTAGTTGTATTCTGTGTCTGAGAAGTCTATTCGACGATTGTATCTGGAGCGTGGTCGTGACTTGCGTGGAGAGTTCCGCATCTCTACTTCCTGGGTGCTGTAGCTGTCGTAGTGCTGGTAGTTATTGTCGTGTTGCATCGCCTGCTCTGAGTAGTGGAAGTAGCCGTCGTCGTGGGGAAAATGATTTCTCGAAGACATACAAACTTCCAGCAGAAGATAAATTGGAACGACATTGTATATCTGAAAATATTTAAGAGTTATTAAAATGTGGAGAGCTAGCATTGGCTAGGCATTGTAGAGCTTTTGCCAAGCACCAACTAGGACATGCAGGCCTATATCACTTATGTTCTTTTGTACTTACCACATTCATAGCAAATAAATAGTAGCACACGATGTTTTCATTCAACGATTTGGATTTTTCTAAAAATGGTTTTGTGTTTGCTTTAATTTATCATGAAAACAACTTCGTGTTACGGTTTCTGTAGTAACTGAATACACCATAAAAGGTCTTGATTCATTTTTGGTGTTATTTTTATCGACTCATCCGAAGAATAACGTCCGATTTGCAAGATTGCTAGTTTTCAGTAGAGCTTATAGAAGTTGTTGACTTGTATAACTCTAAAACTACGATACTTGACATTTTGATTTTTTGGCAAGTTTTTATATCACCCTAGAGTAGTTAAATTACCGGTAGTGTATATTTATAATCCTTTTAATACACGATAAAGTGAGTTCCATATTATTATAAGACGTTTTATAGCGAAAGAACGAAGAAAAAAATGTGTCCGTAGTGAATATTAGACGTTGTTTTACGGAAACGCCTGAATTTTAGTGACGTTCTATATTAACATGAGTGTCTTTTTGTTGGAATGGGACATTTCCTGATGACCCCTGAAGAGTCCTATCTGAGTACCTACCTTGAAATATTTAAGTATAATTTTAGATATGTTCAATAATTACCTTTCCTTAGAGTCAATAAAATTGATGTTATGATTAAAAAAGTTTATTATATTTTAAAAAGGAGTGAATATGTCAGAAGCTTTAAAGTCTGACAACCAGTCTTACCATGGGGTATGGTATTACCCAGTTACTGGGTTGTGGAGGTCCGACAAGCAGTCGCTCCATGTATCTGGTTTGACTGCAAGCCGAACCCAATACGGTTGGGAAAAGGCTAGGCTACTTTAAAAAATCTCAAATATGAAGCATAACATAACCGTTACGCCTCGTCATTAAACCTTCCTCTGCCTGAAATAAAGGAATACCTAGTTCAGGCATAGATCATTTTAGTGAACTTGACATTGATTTAAGAAGCATTGTATTTAACGTATACCGGTTTACCTATAACAGTAATCACATCACACTTAGGGAATAATTAATCTGTATGGTAAAACTAGATATTACGCCCTAGCTGACAAAACGCTCCAACAATCAAGAGTTCAAACATACGGCTCAACTTATTCTAAAACCTAGAGGTAAAAAAACTGCGAGTACCTATTAGAACAACGCACAAAACATTATTAAACCTTTATTCATATTGCAAATTCAGTCTTTATTATTTTACTATCCCGAAGCTCCGTGCCCTTGTTTAGACAGAAAGGAGAATCGAGATTTCACATGTACATTCAAATTAAATTAAACTCATTATTTTTATGACGAAACTTCACTGCATGCTTCGATCACCTAGTTGCTTTTGATTACATACAGGCTGACAAGAGTTTAAAATGTTAAAATAAATATATTAATTGTGACGTTTGTGCTTTTTTGAATGAGAAGAACCGACTTCAAGGGTGAGAACCGAAAACAGAACCAAACCGTATTGAACCATTTGGTTAGGTTCCTATAAACAATGTTGGCAGATATAGGAGTCCCGCCAAGCGAGGCTCCGTCGACTTGATTCAGTCTTGCGAAATAATTGAAGGTGTGTAGTGCGGGGTTTCGGCAGTGTTGGTGGAGGCGGGGACTTTGATGCAGGGCGGTCAATGTCAAGTCAACAGAGATGCCTATTACCGTCGTCAACCCTTGGGGTGCCCTGGCGTTGACCGTTTTCTTCTGGTTCATACGCGTAAAAAATGGGCTTATATGATGCAATGTTTAGAATAGAAATGCAGATAGGTATTACCATGGCAATGAAGGAGATGGCAACAAATCAAAATGGCAAGCATGCAACTGCTTTGCATTCCGATCTATACACGATTAATGCGTACTGGTACTGTATGTTTTGGAGTAAGGTATTTATTAAAAAGTATACGCGATTATTTACGTATTAGTATTGTATAGATTGGAAGATATTCATACAACAGTGACTTCCAATAGAAGGAAAGTAGCAAGGGAGTTGGTGACGCCTAATGACGACAAAGGAATCTCAGAGAAATTGTCTACATGAGTTATCGCAGATCGAATGAACAATGATAGGAGTTGGCTCTGATAGTTCTAAATGATCTGGGGTAAATACTAGATATTGTGATGAGAAAATTCTAAGTTCTCATGTTGTATGTAAGGTGGAATTTCGAGACTAGAAGGTATTCCAAAGAAAATGTACTAGGTTGATTGCTGTAAATATATTCTGCAGTCTGAATTGACGAGACAACCTGTTTTGTATCACCGATGATATTTTTGGTGTTATGATCTACACGTAGAAGTTCTTCATTTAATATATCTGCTAATTATTGGCTTATTTCCTCTGTATCAGGACCTAAAGGCCACAAAAAGGACTCATTGGTATTTCCTTCAAAATTTACATATGAAATAAAATAAAACTGTAAAATAGAATATTCAAGATATACCATTTATAATGAAGTGCAAGACTTTGCACCTAGTAATTAATTTACCTAATCATAAATATTTTTTTTTAATATTTAGCAAACATTTTAAACGAACAACGTCCTAACTGATTTCATTCTCCCAGTAACAATGTCCCATTTTAACATGGAACCCATAAATCATATCACTGATTCCGTACAAAAACGTTCTATTTTAAAATAAAACGCTTAGAATATTATATAAATTCGTATAACATCGTCTTAAAAGTTCATAAGTCTTCCACATTTTAATGTTTCTACTACTTATGATTGCAGAAAGAACTAGTAACCAGCGAATATTTATAAATATAATCATACTTTTGCGTAAAAAAATGCGTTTCTGAATATTTCCGTCAAAAACCGTTCTATGTAAACATCGATAGTTCACAATTGTTTACTTAGACTTAAACGTATATAAAAATAATGTGTGACTTAGACTAAAAATAATTAAAAATAAGACCATGCAAACGAAAATAATCCTCCTCCAACGAACAGTGGCCGATCTGACGAAGGGACGCAGCCCCAGATGCCTACGTACCGTCACTTATACACATCGTGCGTTGTTCCGCGGAACAAATTTCAGATGTGACGTTATTCGATTTTATATTTCCGGAACTAAATGAAATATTAAAATTCTAAAAACACACGTTTGTAGAGTTTTAATTCCTTATCTCATCAAGCTATTAAAGTGATTTTTGCACTATGGTAACATCGGACTTTATTCTTCGGATGAGTCGTTATGTACTGCTCAATATTGGCTTGCACGAATAAAAATGTTACTCTATTTGTACGTTACAACACCACTCGCAATAAATATTTTACAATGAAAAGTTAAAGTGCGTCAAAACGGGCAATATTTTTACTACAACATGTAAAAAATACATTTTATTTTAAACACAGACAATTAAATCCTAGTCATTTCATAACAATACACAAACATTGTTTTATTTCGATTTATCTAAATACATATTTTTCGTTTATGCCCCGTTTCATACCCGTTGTACTTAGCAGTAGTACTGCGGGAAATTTTAATTTACCAGTTGTTCTTCTCACTTATTTCATATTCACAGATAAATTATTCACAGTTATCTGTATAATCTTCAGTATACCATTTCCTTATTACTTTACATCAGTATTTTTTTTTTTTTTTTTAAATCTTCATATGAGGTCCCTCGCCCTGTTTGGAGTGGTAGGAGATGTCGGACTCGTACTGACTAAAATCTACTGTGTTCCTTCAATTGCCCTTTGCATTCCAGGGTCACGTTAACTGTGTAGACAGTCTCGCGACACCGGCATAGTAAACGATTGAGAGAGAGAGCTTGGTAGACCATGGGTATTTTTTTTCCCGTAGCACTACTGGTAGTACAAAGGGTAGAACCACAGGAAATAAACGATAGATAGATAGACTCAAATCAGATTGTTCTCCAAAATACACTGACAAAGTCTTTGGAGGATCTTTTGATAGACGAGGTACCACAGAAATATATTATATCGCGTGGAACAAACAAAGTATGAAAACAAGTCATTGTTTAATAGGTTGCCTGTTGTAATGAAGTAGGTTCTGATCCAGAGCCAGTCTCTTACTCAAGTGATCATTTTGATCTTTCCTAATTTGCTGCATTAAATTGAGTGCTAAATTCTCAGGTATTGGCACAATGCCGTATTTTGGTAGTCTACCGAACTCTGGAGAACGCATGTTGTTTCCCATGTTCCGTCTCACAGGCCACCCGTTTATTATATGCAGATTGCGACTGTTACCCAAAAAGGAAATAGGCACTTCAGTTGATGTTGTTGTTTTCATTTTGGTTGTTGTTTGCTCAGTATTTTTTGTTGTTGATGTCGTCGTTGGAGTTTGTTGCGTGGATTTTGGTATCATCGATAAATCTGTCGACGACGGCGGGTTTGCGGGAACCATAAACGGTACTGGATAGGGTACCACTAGGATGTTAGGATTGTCGTTGTGGTGATTGTCGTTGTGGCGATTGACGTTGTGGCGATTGTCCATGTGGCGATTGTTCATGTGGCGATTGCCCATGTGACGATTGTATCTGGACCGCAGTCGTGAGTGGCGCGGTGAATTCCGCATCTCCATTTCCTGGCTGCTGTAGCTGTCGTAATGCTGGTAGTTATTGTCATGCTGCATCGCTTTGCCGGAGTAGTGGAAGTAGCCGTCGTCGCGGGGAAGATGATTTCTCAAAGACATACAAACATCCAGCAGAAGATATATTGGTATGAAATTATACATCTGAAAAAACAGTTTAGGTACTATAAAATTGTCAAATGGAAGAACTTTAAGGAATGCTTTTATAACGTAAGGTACTCACGAAATTCATATCAAATAAATAGTGTTAAAGGATATTACATTGATTTTGTTTTTTTTTTTGTATTTATGTAAATTAGTTAGATTTTTGTTTGCACTTCTATTCCTTTGTGGAAATGTTAAAGGATGTGTTTGATGTAATAAATTGTAGGATTATTTTAGTTTATATTTTATTGTATTTTTATGTACAATTTGTTTAGACGTATAAAAACGAGTCTGGTTACTTATAAAACGTTTCTCTCTACTCTGTACTCCCAAATATGTGTAAGAAACGAGTGTTAAACTAAAAAAATATAAAAATGCACTCGTAAAAAACTTGCTTAACTTAGTAAATTTCATCAACATTCCTCAATTTCGCTTTATCGTACTTAGTAATAGAGACCCTCTTTTGCTGATTGCGACGAGTTGCCACCCTAGCTCGCGACATCTTAGAAATGAGTTTCTCGGCAATGTTGTCAGAGATGGGCACGATGCCGTACTTGGGCATCCAGGCAGGCTTGGTCCTTCGCAGTGACGTCAGCATGTACTTATTGTGGCCGTTCGGGAGTTTATCGGGCGTCTTAGCTAATATGTTAGAGTAGTCGTCTACGACGCTCTTGAGCACTGCTTCCAACATATTACTATTATGTTGTGAGTTAATTATATCGACTGGGTTTTCTGTGGTAGTGGTGGTAGTAGTAGTAGTGGTAGCCGTGGTGGTCGTAGACTTGCTTGCAGTGGTGGATTCTTGCGTCATTTCTTGCGCACGCATTGTCGCATGGTGATTCGGAGGCGGGGTCACGATTGGGCTGGGCATCACCATAGGAAAAGGGTACGGGACAAACACTACACTTGACTGGCCGGTCATTCCTCCTGTTGGTTGCTGGTAAGGGTCACTGGGGCAGGTCTGACATGCGTCCTTACAGCATTCGGACGGGGTGTCACATTTACTGCAATCACACTCGCAGTCGTCATTATACTCGTTGCTCTTTGTCCTGTCATGCGCGTGATCATGATCATGGCTGCGACTGCGACCACGACTCTTCTTGTGCCGGTGTCCGGATCTGTGGACGTGGCGATGCTTGTGTGAGTGTCTGTGTTCTTCCGATGAAGCAGCAGATTCCTTGAAGTCTTGGGACTCGTCCACCTCTGAGGCAGAATCTTCGAAACTCGAGTGGGCATTGTGGAGTTGATAGATTAGTTGAAACAGCAAAATCTGTAAATAAGTGGGAACGGTGTAGTTTTCTCAATAATTTTCGATATCAATCAAATTGAGTGTTAAGTTTTCTAAAAACAATCCAATTTATTTGATAGTAGAAGAAGACTAAAAAGACTAGGATGGATTGTTTGAAAGATGTGACCTAGAAAATTAGGTACTCAAAAAGACATTAACACTTTGGTTTAAAAAATAAACTAAAATTCTGAAGTAAAATCTACTGTTTATTCCATTTAAAATTAAACCAAGCTTGAGGTGAGAGGTGAACTTATACTGACATAATTTATACTCTAACAGTTATCCAATGGGTTATTTTTAAGGATCATGTGATTTTCATGGGACAAACACTAAGCTCTCTTTGAAATTATTAAACCGATAGGTTTGTTGACAGAATACGTTTAGGATGACTAACAAAAAAAAAACTAACTGTTTTGATTAATTAACTGGTAAAATTTACCAAGAGTTAACAAAGTTTACTCCATTGGGTATATGGTCAAGATTTATTTTTAAAACATTGCCCCACATTAGCAATTTCTCTTGTCGTGGGTGCGTTTAGAAACATTAAATCTCACAAACACCCAGATCCGGAATGCAACTAATAGTAGACCAACAACAAACAAACACAACAACATACCAGTTTTATATCCTCTAAGATTTTCATATTTCGACTGGATGTTTGCCGGGCTCGATACTGCTACTGATTACCAAACATTCGGTTACACAAACGTTCAGGTGCTTTTTCTTTTTTTTATGCTTACTACATTGTTCATAGTAGTTACGTTAGGAGTTGAATTTTGATTTTATTTCGAAGTTGATTATGACATAGGTATTGTGTGTGAATGCAGTGTTTATTGTTGATTCTGTTACAAGCACAGTATGGGTTACTACGATTATGAAGTTGATATTAGACGTTTCAATCGAGGGGACCCATAGACCTAAAAGTATGGATTGCGCAATATGGCTGCCTAATATTGACCATACCCTTTTTATAAAATAGGAAAACACTTATTTGCTTACATCATCATCTGCCTAGCCTTTTCCCAACTATATTGGGGTCGGCTTCCAGTCAAACCAGATTCAGCTGGATATCAGTATTTTACATGGAGCGACTGCCTGTCGGACCTCCACAACCCAGTAACTGGGCAATACCATACCCCATGGTAAGACTGGTTGTCAGACTTTTTACTTATTTGCTTACATAAAAGTAAATAATTGTTTTCCTCTCTTTCTATAGAAAGCTAATTTCATCTGTCAGCTGGCTAGGGCAGCCCCAGTCCTTTCTTGAGTGAACCCGAGTAAAGCTTTACAGTCAACTTCCTACTTATTTCATTTATTCCTATTTGGTAAATGAATGAAAAACGTCAAGAATCAATATAAGTTTTTTCAACACACTTGTATGGCTCTAATTTCACCGCAATTAGGCACATAATGGCACCTGTTATCAAACTGTGACTTTTTCTTTACCATTATTCACAAGTGAGTTATACTTAGGTTTTTTTTTTAAATTGGTTGAGTTGGTTTTTTTTAAAAAAAGTTTCGAAACATAAAAGATAGTGTTCAATAGTACAAATAAATTTTTCTACACACTTAAAAGGGCTCTAATTTCACCGCAATTAGGCACATAATGACACCTGTCATCAAACTGTGACTTTTTCTTTACCATTATTCACAAGTGAGTTATAGGTTTTTTTTTTTAAATTGGTTGAGTTGCTTTGTTTATAAAAAAGTTTCGAAACAAACAAAAACGTGTTCAATAGTACAAATAAATTTTACCAACTGCACATTTACTAATTGTTTCTCTAAATAAACTTTTTACTCACTAAATAAAATGGCTTTTTAGTATTGTGTTAGTACACACATGTGTATTAATGATTAGCGTCCTCGGCTCTCTTAAGACCCTCACCTAACGGTTCGGGTCTCAATGGCGCCTCAGCGGTAATCACCAACATTACACACTTGTACCATAATGTACTATTAAACTGACGTGGTCACTATAACTTTTATTTAGTTTTAAAATGGGATCCCGTTTTAAAACTATATAATAGTCAAGAATCAATTCAACATATTTTTCACGAATACCAAAAAAAAGATTGTTATGTTTTAAAGTGATCAAAGAATAAACAACGGTTTTATAGTTGTTGATGTTTTGGTTCAGTTTTAGTAGGTAACCATAACGTATATAATAAATGTATGTAGGTACGTATATAATAAATGTATAACGTATTAGCTTAGGGGACGTGGATTTGATGCATAACTTGGACAAAATGTCACTTGTATTGACTTTTCCAATTTTCCCATTAAATTTTAAAATAGATAAGTTCGCGTTTGAGCACTATCTCGCATGATGTTTAGCGATGATGTGGTCGACGGTGAAGCACGCTTGCCTAGAAGTAACCTATTCACTCTTAACTTGAAGACCCCAAGTTTATAGCTATCATAGAATACAGACTCCGGCGAGGAATGAAAGGAAGGAGAAAGGACTTAATTTTTGGAATGAATAAGTAACTGGTGAAATACCAGTTATTCATTCCAGTTATTAATTAATAATATGAAATGCTGGTAAAGTACCAACATTTGTAGCAATGTAGTATGGACGTCACGGTAGGGCAAGGGGAACGAAGGTGGACAGGTCACATCCTTACCGTCTATTCGTGGAGTAGGCACATATCGCCGACAGCCGTGGAACTCTGCCAGCGTTCGGTTATGAGACGCGATACAAACAATAACTTATATAAATATTTGAGCAGTGAGTTGTTTATAATATGGTTGTGGATTCCTAATATCATTGGGTTACCTGTAACCTGCGGTGATTGTTGAGCGATCCCACTGGCGGTGGTCATACTCAAGAGTCACCTAGCTCGCGACCACCATCATGTCGGAGTCTGGCGCCTAACAGTTTTTACGGAGCCTGAGTCTCAGATCAAGAAAATATGGTAGCAATAGATAAGTCTTGCTCTTATTAGCAGAAATTTAATAACAGCAGGTACTATTACTAAGGTTATTGCGGAAATTAACGTGGGATTGTGTAAAAAAATAGTTTTGTTAAATTTCAGTCACCTTGCGAGTTGTTTCGAGTCTCATTAGTGAATACAAGATCACAATTATTATACAAGGTAATCATTGTATCTACTAATTGTGGTGTACGAGAGTGTTCTGTGAAATTGAACTGTAATTACTACCATTACAGTTGAAATTTCTCTTCCTGTAGGAGAAACTGAAAAAGAAAATCTTTATACACGTTGCCTGTCCATGCATTATATATAATGCATTTGTGGCTGCTGCTGTGACGTCCGTGCTTTATTTATAATGCACGAGCCTATACTTTTTGAATGAAGTTTTTTAGACTGGACGTAAGAGCTACGTCTTTAATATTTCGTAGACGTATGAGTAGTGAATTGGGAATAATAAAACACCAATGTCCCGCGATTTTTTTTGTATTGGTTGGTAATACAAACTGACTAACTCACGTTCGTGCATTAAAAATAATGCAATGCTGAAATTCAGTAAATTCAGAAGTTTTATTGAAAATCATTTGTATATGTTTCGTAAGTATATAAAATGAAAGTTTGACCGAAAAAAAAAATTGGACGTCACGACAACCTTATCCAAAATACTCTGGACAGGCAACGTGTTAAGAAAACTTGACTGAAAAACACCGGATCTAAGTTACTTTTCATTTTCAACAAAAACTCTTCAACACCTTCGTATTAGAATCTCATAACTACAAACACAGAAACCCACACACAGACAAACAAACCCGCCCATACACTTGATGCGCTGAAAACGGCAACAGATAACCGCACCTGTTACTGTGATCGTAACCAACGCGACGCGGGCGCATTGCTGCCAACTGCAGTGTATTGAAGATGAGTAATACTTCGATACCTTTTGAAGTATCCTGGCAAAGGAAGATAATCAGGGTGAAGGAAATGAAGGGATTTGTTATTTTGAATGGAAGATTTTCATAAGATAAGAATAGTTGGGTTCCGTGATTGATCACACGATTTAGTGCAATCGGATAATTGAGCATGGATTTCAGTAGTTTGTTGTTGTGCGACATTACTATTAGACTAGTAGGCTAGGATATTATTGTTGCTGAAGTTCCTGATATACAGTAGTACATTAAAAAAAAAACTCTTGACGCTGAAATGGTTGAAACGATAACGATGTAATATGCACTGTTTTTTGCCCAAATAAAAAAATAAAAATAAAACGAACTATCAGTTGCCTATCAGTTCCTGAAATCCAAAATAAATCCTTTGCTTGTATAAGCCTGTTCTATCCCACTGCTGGGCAAATTCTTCCCCTACACCTTTCCAATCTCTTACACCTTGCTTTCTCCTTTCAGTCTCTTGGAAAAGAGTCCAATTCTTCACGCCAGCGATTCTTAGGCCTGCCTCCCAAAAATCCATTAGAATTATTACTATTTATCTCCCTAAACTATAACAAACAAGACACCAAGCCAAACGCCACAACATGCCGTAGACACTTATATTTTCGGGTAGCAGTGCAGGGTGCGCGTGTGTGCGTGCGTGTGCGCAGGGCGTCGGGTCACGACCTCGTCTCGCCGGAATTAGCTCGTGACGTCATGGCCAGGTGCCTGCCAACTGCCAGTACACACACGACGTAGATGACAACTCCAAATATACATGTTTCTATAGCCGCGACTGATTGAGGCGGATTCGAAGACGATAGTATTATGCTTGAAAAAGATACTAAAATGAAACCACTATATCGTATGAAAAGTTATGAATTTCAATTAAATATTCAGTAAAAATAAATAAATAAATACTGAGACTAAGTTTAAGTCCTTCCTCAAAAGACTTCAGATTTATTTAGGCATAATATGAAGAGCTTTGGAGTAAGTGGGATCTACCTTCACGCGGTCTACCCCAGGCAACGACACCATGGGCTACCTGCAACCTGTGGTGACAGCAGATCAATTCCATATAGAACGTACTAAATAATCGCAAACAAACACCAAAACTCACCGCCAGAGGAGTTAGTGATAAGCCTCACCATGGTTGCTTGGCTGCATGGCCTGGTACACGACAATACCTGTTGTCTTGTTTCTCTGATGTGCAGAAGTTCTAGTCCCTTCTGGGTGAGCTCACTTCGTCTTAGGTTTCTCATCATTTTTGGTTAGATATAAGACATACGACAAAATCGAACGTAGGGTAGAAAAAATATTGATCGATTTTTTTGGGAACTTGTTTGATTTGTTTTGGTATTGGGGCCTTGCCTAGCAGTGGCAGCATAGGCTTATTAAAAAAACAATATAAAAAATTGGTTTTAATTTTTGTAGTGCTTTCGTTTTTCCATTATCTTATCAGATAGCGAGCGATGAAGAGGTCCATCAAATGATGATACAAGATTGCATGACATGACATGACGGTGACTTTTTAAAGCATGTTAATTTTTGTGGAGGTGTATTGTAATTTAGTTTTTGATTTAGGGAGTCTACGTTGCCCGCAGTCTCGGAATCGGCACTTCTCTATTATATCTTATTAACTTACAGGCAGACCTGGAACAGCTAGCTTTTTTTTTTTTTTTAGGTGGTAAAATCATTAAGGCGGAAGGGACTGTCAGACTTTTACTGACTAAAATCCACCCGTGTTCCTTCCGATGCCCATTACGTTCCGGGGCCGCGGTATCCTGGGTTACACACGACAGGCTATTCGCATACGGGCAAAGAGACCCCTTAGGCACACAGTGCCTAAGGAAGAGTTTTTGCCCGCATCCCAGGGTGCACCGGCCCGAAAAACTGGTCTTCCCCCCGGACGTATCCGAGAGGGAACTCTAGTCCACGGGCGCACGTGGAGGTTTCCTGTCTTAGCACCCCTTTCCTGTCTTAGCACCCCGGAACAGCTAGCTATACATCATACAAATATTTGCTCAGTGACGAAATCGAACTCGCAACTCGCAGCGTACGACCGCTGCGCTAATGATGATATTGCTAGAATTCTTTTTCTTATCGTAGCTTATGTCCGCTACACGATCATGCCTTGCATCAGTCACCTGTATAACAAATATGAATTATAATTACCAAACATTTAAGTACACATTTGTTTAACCCCTCATTTCACATCCTTCATCCAAGTAATTCCCTAGCATTCCACTCCTCAACGTGACCAATAATGCGGCACTCAAAGGTCTCACTCGAAGAGTGCTACAAATAACATTATCAACTGATTTTCCTCAGAACTGATAGGAGTTTCCTTTGTCCATATATCTATGTGTCATATCAGGCCTTATCTCTTGTCTACATGACCGGTCGTGTCTTGAAAGCCGGGTTTATAGCAGCACTTTATTTGCGACGTGAAATAACATAGTATAGGTTTTATCTTGTATGTTTATTGTACTAGACACGTTATACATCGCTTTTGAACTGCGATGTTAAGTACATAGGTACCTAAAAATGAGGACTGAATTTTTATAAAGAGCATTGACTTATTTATTTATTAGATGTCAGTGGCTTAATTCACATGCGTGTAACTCTAATATTGTCCCTCGGGAACTTAATATTGTGGTAAAAGTATTTCTATTTCTTATTCTAGACCGTTACCTAATTCTGCGCCTTTTGATCCAAATCCGTTCAGCAGTTCTGACGTGATTGCGTAAATCATCTATCCATCCAAAGTTTCGCTTATTAAGTTAGTAAGGAAACTAAACTATGTATAAACAGAAAAGTTTAATGGCTTTTGCCTAGAAGACATCGTTTAAAAAAAAATCCTGACGTTGGAAAATATTGGACTGCGTCAAATCAAAGTTTCTATTACTCTATTTTAACAGAACACGATTACCTCAGTAAATTGAAAGAATAATTTATTATTTATTTTATTTATTTTTATTTAATTACACCAATAACTACAACATCTTACAGCAGATATACCAAAACGATGTTATAGACAATAATCAAAAATATACTTACAAAATAGCACAAAGAATATCAAACAGGTATTCCTACTTCAACGATTCTTTGTGCGCCAGATACAAATTTCGGCAGGCTGTCGAACATATCTTCCGAAGATATATGATTTATTATATGTGCGGCCCTAGACAATGGGGCAAACTTCAATAAATTAGTCCTAGCCCTTGGCACCTCTAACAAAGGGGGACGGCGGCGCGCTGTTAAGAACCCGTCCGGGACACAAAGCCGCAGTGCTTCCAGCACATCTGGGTGGTGCACCAGCCCGCGAATGACCCTCGCCACGTACTTTATCAACGCGACATCTCTCCTGACCCCCAGCCTAGTGTACCCGACCATGCCCAACACAAACAAACTCGGGTACATTAACGGGTAGAATGGGTAAACCCCATATTGCTTCAAATATAAATATCTCGTAAATTTATTTTGAATTTTCTCAATCATGAGATTATATTTTGCCTCATGTGGATTCCATATCATGGCACTTGTCTCTAGATGACTACGAACTAAAGCATTATAAAGTATTTTAATTACTGCTATACTTTTAAAATCCGAACATTGTCTTAATATGAAACCCAAGTTTCTAAAGGATTTGCCACAAAGGTCTATAATATGTTCGCGAAACGTCAACTCAGACACCATACGAACCCCAAGATCCCGCATCTGCGTGACACGCGGCATCACCACACCGTCCATCTCATACGTATTATGCCGCGGGGCACGCGCGCGACTGTACGTCATCACGCAACATTTAGTCCGATTGAAGACTAATTTATTTTCCTGGCTCCACTGTACCACCTTATCCAGGTCTCGCTGAAGCCGCTCACAGTCAGAGGAGTCTGCCACCGAGATAAATACTTTAAGATCGTCTGCAAATAGCAAACACCTCGCCCTGCTAACTACCTCAGGGAGATCATTGACCATAATAATGAATTCCAGTGGACCCAAATTACTGCCCTGGCTAACCCCTGAAAACGTATAAAATGGTTTAGATTTGTGCCCTGCGTACTCAACGTACTGCCGGCGATCACCAAGGTAACTCGAAAAAAATTTCAGCAAATGAGGTGTAAAACCTAACGCTGCAAATTTAGCCAAAATAATGTCATTATCCACCAGATCAAACGCCTTCCGAAAGTCGAAGTATGCGACATCAACCTGCCCCCCAGCGTCCACTACTGGCATCAAATAAGACACAAATGACAGCAAATTACTTCCCGTACCCCGACCCACTCGAAAGCCATGTTGAGCATCATGCAGAAGTGGGCTTACTTGCGTGTAAATGGATTTGTGCAACACTGATTCAAAAACCTTAGCGAACGCCGACAGTACTGCCACAGGCCGATAACCACCGACATCCGACCCTGAACCTCCTTTTGGTACCGGGATAACCCGTGTCATTTTCCACTGATCTGGATAGTGTCCTTCTTGTAAGCACAGATTGAAAATGTGCAGCAGTGGTTTCCAAAAGACCGAGCTGCAATCCCTGACAATGAAGGGTGGAATTCCATCTGGACCCACCGACTTTTTGGGTTTAAGCTTCCGGAGTGCCGCGAGCAACTCCCTCTTACTCACGTGGTCAACATGTACACGCGCCGAGCTCGCTCCACCACCCGCGCGCTCTGCCAATACCGGGTCTAACGTCGGCTGGGTCTCACTGTACACCGAATGAAAATAAGACGCAAAACTCTCAGCAGCCTCCTCCTCACTCAATACTATGCCATCCTTTGTTATTTGCGGCTTACTACGTCTTGATTGCTTTGCTCGAACAAAGTTCCAGAATGATTTAGGATCATCCTTAAAATTAAGTTGCAATTTATTTTGATACGCTTGGTACGCTGAGTTGATTTTTCGCTTAACTATTGACCGGTACCTAGCAAACACTTCGTAGTCACTTGGTGATGACGTAACTTTAAATAATTTATGATGTCTCCACTTACACTTGATATCCCATATTAAATCCGATGTATACCATTCTGGGTAAACTCTAGTCTTGATATTTTTACATATTACTCTTTTCTTTTTAGGAGTACAAAGATCAATAGTGCTATTCACATGATCATAAAAGTAAGCCAAAGCTGAACTTGCATTCTGAATCTCAAATAGCAAATCCCATTATGGGTTCGTATAGCTTAAATATGATACTAAATAAAGAAAAATAATCATCGACTACTATAAAGGAATAGCTTATAAATAACTAATTAAGTGGGTATCATATCTATTCGTGCAGGTTCGACGGTAATTATGTCAACTAATGCGATAGCTATGCAAAATTGTAAATGAAATTAGAAGAAAAGGTTTGTCGTCGCAGTAGGTATTAGGTTTTTGCAAGTATTTTATTTCTATATTATTAAAGTATCTATGTGTATAATGTGTGAAATTAGACATAGCGGTAACCAATGTAACAATACTGAAACGTAATCTTAAAGAAACAGCTGTTTAAACTAAAACACGAGTTATTTAACTACTTAATTTGAATAATTATGCAAAAGTATATGAAAATATACTGCCACTAATTTTAAATTCAAGTTTATTGTAGCATTTTTGAGGCAAAACCATGTCTTGATTCAATTTTGAAAAAAAAACCCCTTATTGACTTTTCATCAGTGCCTAACAAGCAAGTAGAAGTCATATCAGCCGTCAAATGCTATGATTGTTCAAGTAGACCACATGAAAACCCCATAATTTTCCCACACCTGGGAATTCTTCTGCCTATTCTGCCTTTAGTCAGATTGATTGACAAGATCTCTGCTGATCCTCAAGCAATAAACAAGAACAAACACTCAACATGTATTGGTACAGTCACATAAGTGTTTGTAGCACCGTGATGACACCGTTTCAACTAGAGTACAGTCGGAAGGTTAAGAGCCCGTTATCACATGTTATCAGGCGTACCTTGGTGACGCCCCATTTGTTCGTTTGACCTGACATAAGTTATCAGTACCACGGCGATAACCGCTCTACCGTCACGGTCTACCTGTTGTTATTTTTCAACTTTAAGTGTACTTGAAATTTTTACTGAAAACCGCTGTGTTGTTTTCCTTTGTTGACCCCCATTGCGTTTAGGAACTGCAAGCTCCTTGAAGTAGTGTTATAGTGTTTCATATGGTAAATTTAATGGTGTTATCATAATGGTTTACGTGTGTTAGTTAAGATATAAAGGTTATGTGGTGAACTTTAGCTGTTTGACGCGTGTGTTTTATTCCGAGTGGAATTTCAGTATTGTAGGGAGCGATAAACTGTCGTGATATAGGTATGTATAGATTATATGTCTACTGAATCGAAGTGTGTGTACATTGTAGATATAACAAAGTCGTATGTGATTTGTCGATCTGTTTGGCAGAAAATGGTTACACTATTTAAATATTTGTTGTAGTGATAGGACTTTAAGGCAGAGTAAATAACATGTTATCTAGAAAACAACAAATATAGCTCTTTTAACAATAACAATGACAACTACAGGGCAATATTTAAAAGGTGATGGTTAATAATACAAGAGGATTCGACCTATCTCCCAAACAATATGGTTTATCCTTTGACCCCGCGGTGCCATAAGCTTTTATTACATGTTTAAACATGTGTTGAATAGTACTTAGAAGTCCATGTGTTCTATTGAAAACCACGTGATAATAATTAAGAAGATGATGTATTAATATAATGTAGTTTGTGATAGTAACGTATAGTTTTGTCACCATTCTGTATTATTGAACGTATTTTAAAAAGATGATAACGTTTATTTGTAACGTAAACATTTTCACTGTTTTTCATTCAAAAGAAGTTTTCCGGCCCGAACCATTTTGTCTATGTGGATTTTTCTTAATTAAATACATCTATTAATGTATCTAGCTTTCATTTAATAATATTCGCCTATTATTTAGGATGAAAATCAACATTCTTCAAGTTTCTTATTCCCATCAAAAGCAAAATGCAAAAATGTTTTCAAAGAAAAACCAGTAACAGAAAATTACGCCATGATTAAAATAATATATCAAACAGAAAATGAACTTCAAATTATAATAACCTACTTACGCATTTAATTTACCTAACTGTAAATTCGGTATACTATATAATATGAATGGTTGTTTTAATGATAAGTTCCAAGGAATACTCCAGTCGCTATTCACATAGCAATAAAATTCACATCATGATCTGATGACTATGAAACCGTCAGGCGCAATAATGAATTCAGGCAGAAATCACATGAACTAAACCCTTCTTGAATGAATGAATGGATTATAATTACGAGCAATAATTATTGCTATTTTATGTTTCTTTATATCTGACACTATCTTTATGAGAGTGAAGATTTCCATGACTGGGGAGAAAAGAAAAGGTCTGATCCTTAATCATTTGTGTCTTTGTTTATTTTGAGATAACCGACTCAACACTTAAAGTATCTTGATTGTTAAAACTTACGCTGAATTTCACAAAATTCTAAATAATTTCCAAGAAATTATTTCACTTTTGGAATCCCAAATCTTGGCGCTGAGCCGAACATTAACAATCTATCAAAACGCCTTCGTTTAGGCATTCATGTAGGTGATGCCTAGTGTTAGTGAAAACTGGAAGCGGTGCACATAAGTGCTTTGTTATTTACTCATTTACAAGAAGCGCTCTACGTCTTCTCTGACTAATAAAACAGACGTAAATGATAATCACACATTATATTATTGGCCATCAGAAAGTGATTGATCAAAATGCGTCGGACTTTTATTGATAAACCTTATCACATTGTGTGTGAATGCATTATCGTGTGAATTCCAAGTGTACCTATGTCCTGTTACAGTTCTTAAAGGTTTGGCTGAAAGAAGTCAATGTATGATTGTGTTTGAGTTGCAAAAGATTTGATCATCAATCAAGTATTGAATTAAAAAAAATTATACATGTGTTAGCTATTATATATATAACAAACTATAAATAAAAATCTACATTATGTACAGGAAAAAAAAGAAAACAACATACAAAAAAGAAAGCAAATAAGTATAAAAGAAAACAGTATTGAATTTTCACCTGTGTTTTTGTACTATGCCATAAGTCTGCCATAAGAGCGTCAGATTGGTCGATCATTGATTTAATAATTGTTGACTTTGATAAATTTGGTAATCTACTAATAAAATGGCGTCATTATGACTTTCCAATATTCAATCCCTGAAACTCCGTTGAAAGAAATGGTATCTACAAATAATACATAGAATTTTTTTGCTGTTTACAAAATTCTTACTGATTTAAATAACTTATAACATTAATAAATAATATGCTAAAATATACATATATAAATGAAATCTGGTATGAATAAATCAGTCATTATAATACAATTTAACATCAGTATTTTTCTTTCGTAACACTAAGGTAAAAAAGATATGAACTTTCTGGTGAACAACGGGAAAAAATAATTTCATTTAGTGGTGCACCCAGGTTTCCATGACCACCGTGACCCCGGAACATAAAGGGCTATTGAAGGACACCGTGGATTTTGATTTTACCACGATAAAAAAAAAAAAGTACACCTAGGTTAACTAGGCGGGTGGGCCACGGGCAACAATAGGCAGAATACAGCAGCGGTTAGGCTAGAAGCTGACCCCAAGATAGTAGGGAAATGCTAGGCCTTTTCTTTGTAAGATTAGAGGCTTTAACGTGAAAGTATACTAAGGACACGGTCACACGATTAAAATCATACTGCATTAAGTGGCTTCCTAGTTTTCCTACTTTCAAAATAATATAATTTCTAAAGGCCATTCGCAGTTGCGATCTCAATCACACACATTAATAGACGATTCAATTAAAAGCTTGATCAGGTATCTTATATGTATAGTATAATCAGCTTTTCGTATTACCCAGTACTAACTGGGTTGTGGAGGTCAGATGGGTACTTGCTATGCTGAACTGAGGTCAGGCAAATAATGGCTAGGCACCACGATTCCATCAGAGTCCAGCGCCAAATAGTACGCAGGAGTTACAGGACTTACAGGTCTAAGTGAGCTCGCTTCATCTTTGATTCCGGACTAGATTGAGGAGCAAAAATATTTAAATATTATTAATATAAATAAAATTCTTAATGATACAAAATTGCCCACAGTTGCGACGAGAACCTGTTTAGAATAATTTCGCACCACTCGTGAAATTGTAATGGTACCGTATTTTCGGGTTTAAGACAATCATGACATTTCCATTACATATTTTTCCCTTGCTTATTGGGTAGCCGTAGTGATAAAATAAAACAAACTACCTTCCATTTCTTATTTTTTCCTAACCAATTTTATTTTTGTTTCAGTTACCCCAGTGCTTCCCCAAACAAAAGTGTCTATTACCAAAATCATCATGGAGGCGGTTGAGTCAAACCGTCAGTCTCCTAAAGTGCAGTGCAGTGATGAAGTGGATGATGTGAAAAGTGACGTGTCAGTGAAGGTCGAGGATGATGCAGATGAGGTACTCAGTCGTGGCAGTCAGCGGGAGAATCGGCTGATCAGCATCATCGACCAGCTGCGGTGTCAGAGCAAGATGAAAGGTAAGTCTGTTATTTATGGTCGAAAATGAATATGTACCTTTTTGTTTTGTTTTTTTTTTACGTGATATAGTCATGAAATGAATCCTCGGGAACCCAGGGCAGGATTGGAGGGACAGTCAGGCTTGTACTGGCTAAAATCCACGGCGTCCTTCAGTAGCCCTTTGCGTTTTGGGGGCGCGGTTACTTGAGAAGACAGATCTGCGACTCAAAATGAACCCATGTCATCAACCATGGTTGTCGACCGCCTAAGGCACTCGGGAATATTATGACACCGAATGAATAGCTCCTAAGTAACTTCCTATATCCCAAACTTATCTACCAATGTCCATTTTCTTCTTTTTCTGCTGTTGAGAGCTATGGCTTATCTTTGACTATTGTCTGCAAATAGTAAATGTACGTAGCGATTGGCTAGGAATACAATGAAGCAAATTAATGAGACGACAATCCCGTCAACGAGTTGATGGTGATGTCAGTTGCAAGAACTCACACAAGACATTTTCCCCTGGAGTGTTGTTGTGTTTGCAAACATTGAAACTCACATACACACCGCCAAATCCACATTATTTGTCCCGTACGGAAATCGAACCTACGATACGCAGCTGACCAGCTAATCAGCAACCGCACAAACTACCAAAGTTTTAAGGCCCATACTCATCGTATAAAATAGCAACAAGATTTTAATTAAAATCGGTTCGCAGTTCAACCTGCTAAAACAGCGGTTCCCATAAACCACACTAGGTCTTCAACCGTGACGAGAACAAAACTAACCTTTACGATTTTATCGTGTTCATGTAAATCGCTTAGTAGATTTATAAAAGTAATTACTACAGACAAAGGGCACGCGTGGTACCGCTGCCCACAATTAGTGGCTCTGGCGGTGTGCGCCTTAAATCTTGGCAACAATGGCGCTGATCTCTGATAGGATATCGCCGCATCTGTGTCGGGGACTGCTCTGAATTAGTTTGGTTAAGGCTCCGCTTGTAGGCTCTGATTATGATGTGGGGCGTTGGAAAATTTTATGCATGCTTTTTTGCAAGTTTTGTGTTACTCATGAACCGTTATGAATGTTTCTTATGACTTATGTAAGATCTGCATGTATAGTATGAAACTGTAGAAACTGGTTTTGTCGACGGAATTATGGACAAAATAACAAAATTTAGGTTAAGAGAATTCTGTCTTCCTAATCATAAAATAAAAAATAATAGTAATAAATAATAAAAAATAGAAAATAAATCTCTAATATAAAACGGCTAAAAAAAGACGAAGAACGAAATTCTTAACTTGGTCTATTCTTGGTATAATATAGGTAAGCTGTGTGCAAAAGGTCGTTTTAGCTGAATCATAGTATGAATAAAGTTCACTTTGCATGAAATAATCACAACGCTTATATTACTGTAAATTGGGAACATTTAACGAATGTTGATTCTGTTATGATTCTGCTAAAGTAACATTTCAGTGCCGCCAGCATCAGATTTTCGGAATCACCATGGGGTTTAAACATATTCTTATAAGCAGTCATAAATATATTGTAAATTAGCTAATTAAATGATAGATAAATAACTAGCCTAAGAATTCCTTTTAGTAGTCTTCAAAGGGATTCATAGGTTTGGTTATTTTTAACCAAACCTATTTCCTATAACAGTCGTAAAAGAGTCGTATTTTTCATGTCGGCATTCACGTTTAGTTTCCAAAGTAACGTTGCTTCTTTTGCTACCAACATGATTGGGCTGACCTACGTGTAGTAATTTCTCCACATTCTAATACAATAGCTGTATTTTCCTCTGCTCGTAAAGTAACATAGGCGTCGTCTCTTTAACAAGCGCTAGAAGTGTAACACGCCGCGCGTGTCAAACTTAGGGCTGTCAGCTTCTAAGCACTAGTATTGTTTCTGATTGAATAATAAATTATATTAGGCACCCGTTGTTGAGAATTTTGTGGGTAGGTTTCAAGTTGGGTTTGGACTCCTAGCGGCATTGGTAGGCCTCATTGGCCGCCAGGCTAGTGACCATCATTTTGGCGGAGTCTGGCGCAAAATAGTTTTTATTATGTTCCGGCGTTGCACGTAGGAGTTATTTTCTAACAGGTATTTTTGTACATTGTCATTATTATTAAAACACTTACCATGGTTTAACCCCCGCTGCACGGTTCCTGTTGGTCATAACGTGATGTTACTCGTACATAGCCTTTCTCAGTAAATGGAAACAAAAACATATTTTTTTTGAACCAGTGTTTTCTGTGTAGCGCGTTAAACAAAACAAAGTCTTCAGCTTTGAATTAGTATGGAATTATAGATTCAGACAGGTTGCGAGTCAGCCCTATAGATTGCACTACTACCTGACCGACGGTGCTGCCACCGGCGCGCGCGCATTGCCGCTGAACTAATCAGCGCAATCATCGCGCGGGCTCTATTAATGATCATGTGTCTTGTTTTTTGTCATTACAGTCGGGAATATATGTAATTTTGCGAATAATTGAATGTTACAGTAGTTTGTATCTGGAAACAGTAATTTATGTGGCGCAGTTAAAATAGAAAGGTAGAATTAGCCCAATTAGGGTGCTTAAATTAGAATTATAATCGCAACGCGATTGTCTGAAGTTGATATTTTTGCAGAGCGAAGCGACCTATGATAGCATATCTAAGAGTATTTAACAATTCTCAGCAGATTTAGGAGAAAATCAGTACAAAAAATAATCGCACATATTTTAATATAAGATTCCACTCACTCTACAATATTCTCCTTAAAATGTCCGCCAGCTTTCACATAAAACGGTTTAAAACAGAAGCGGTATTGCAAGTCGGCCTAATTAATCCATCGGTTAGGGGTCGTTTAGTTAATGAATGAATAAATCGCCGTCAGACCCCCCCTCTTCCATACCCCACTCCCCCCCGACCAGATAACGTTAATCGGCGCTCTCGATTTATGTACCTTCCGCGCTGAAATACGGCAAATGGTAGTCAACTACGACCACATCTTGAAAAAATTATCCTCTCTTAACCCCTACGCAAAAATAAACCATATGAAGTGTAGATAGTGTCTGTATTTGCTTGTGTGGTTGTCTGGCGATAATTTCTATCGGTCGTGAGCAAATATAGAGAGCAAGCGCAGTGATGTATAGACGGCGCGCGCGCTGCTATCGCTGCAGCGTAAACCTCACATAGATGAGATAGGACACAGACTGCTTCACTTATATTGATGTGCGTAATTTAACTATGTATATTCTACCAGATTTTCTTGAAGCTCTCTTTATCATGGCAAAAACCGCGACGGTAGCAACAGAATGCAGCCTTTAGCAGCATTTAGCACTTTAGAACTTAAGGTCGTATAAACTCTTATACAGGTTGTCAAAGTATCCTTAATATTATTTCCATTATTATAGCAAAGACAAATATTCTACTGTACAGCTGAAAACTGTTTTTAGTGCAATTGGATGTACAATAGCACTATAAAGTAGTAAATAAATGCTTAATGCTATTTAACAGCATAAACGTGAAACATTGTAATACCACGTAAATTAGCTACATAGCTTTTTTAGTGCCTTAGGATCTACCATAGTATTTTAGGTAGTAAGATAATGCCTAAGGCTGCTTAATAGCATGATGGTAAATGATAATGCTGATAATGCTAAATGCATAGAGGTGCAAACCACGAATAGAAGTCATGGGGAGAAAAACGCCCTCAAGGAAGGCCACAAACGTGCTGGAAGGACGAGAGACCTCAATGTCATGAAGAGTGGTAGGAGTTGAATAGGGCCTACGCCAAAATAGTAGGAAGAGACTGAAGAAGAAGACATCCCATGATACTGATGCTGCTCTCCCCATGATTTCATGATTTTTCAAAACTGGAATTTTCACGATCCAGGGCCAAAGTGGACCACTGGTCGTTGGTTTTGTCCAGCTCGTCCCGCCATCTTCTGCGGGGTCTGCCGCAACGCCTTCTGGCTGTGTCAGGTTTCCACAAGAAATCTATGATTATACCAAAAAAAAGAAAGTACTCCTAATCAGGCATTGTCTCGTATACTTCAAGGTGTTGATAAGCGATCCGTCACGGAATAACCATTACTATAGCCTTATCACTCACACTCGTATCACGAATCGTACTTGATTTGTTCAACCTCAAGTGTTTGTGAGGTTCAACTCAAAGATATAATATTAATAAATTATAAAAGATATTTTTAACTCGAACCTGAGTCTCCTGGATAAGTACTCCAAAAGCCTTATTAATAAGGCTATCGCAACTCTCCTAGCATTAATTATACTCATATTTTTTCAGTTATATATAATTTCATAATTCCTACATCGTAACTATAAACTAGTCCAAACTAGCTCATCTACATACTGCATAGTCTTTGTGCTAGGTCGCGTGCGCCCGCGCCGTTACCGCGCGCTGCAAATTTATAATGATCGATATTCGCCTCGGACGAATGGACCTTGCTCTGGTTACGCGGGTCGCGGGTTGCTGACTCCGTTCAGGAATCTTTTGTTGTTGATAAGATGGTTTTGTCTAGTGGGCCATCTAGACATACTGGAATTATTCAGAAGATCTCGAATTCTAGACAAAGTGACATAACCAACGGTAACGGTTACCGAAATATCTGCAATTGCATAATGCATAGTATAATCAGCCAATAATTTTCTCCTTTCTGGCGCAGAAGTCTCCTCTCTATGCGGGAAATGGGTTCTTTATCTACCACTTGGACACAGTGCTGGGGTAAAAGTCACATGTCTTCCTATTTCTAAATATCTAAAATTAATTGGATGGAAATAAGATCCGAAAATTTAGAAAGTCGAAATTCTTTTTGTAGTGTTTGTCTAGCTAGTCCCTCACAAAAGGCAAAAGTAGTCATTTTAAATCTATGATTTCAGAAAGTACCACCAGGTTTACTGATCAAGTTTCTTCCACATTACTTCTTGATGATGAGATGATTCATCATGAATCTATTATCGTCCCCTGCTTATCCACTGATCACCATTTAGGTTCGTCAATCCTTGGCATCCGACGACTAAAAGCCACTTGTTCAAGAGCTAGCCTTAGGGCATCTTGCCTGCAGTTCTACATATCTTTGAGGTTATAACAGTAGCAAAATTGTTAGCCACACTGAGGCCTGGATAAATAGTCGTTCCTAAGCCAAAGCCAAGCCAAAGTCAGTGCTTGGCTACGTCAAATGTCAGAAACAATAAAAAATATTGACATTTGACGTTCCCAAGCACTGACTTAGGCTTGGCTTTGGTTTAATCCACTATTTATCCAGGCCAGACTTTCAACTCAATAGTGTTTGAGAATCCGAAGACCAAAATAACAGACAGCTATTAGCCAAAAGTTAATTTCAAAGTATCAAAATTAAAACTATACCTACTGCCATAATTGGCTTGATCATTATCACTTAACTTTTTATTTTAGACCTGCATTCGCCAAATTTTCTCTTCGCGCCATTTTCGTCGCTCACATGTGAAAGTGTTGTCAGTGTTGCATAAAGGTGAAAAACGTCAAAAACCTACAATTTATTACGCTGATGTTGGCAGCGAAAACTGCAAGACATCCGTGTACTGCTGCTAATCAGTGCGCGGCAATCCTTATGAGATGGTCTAATTATTCGTTGGTAGGGTTGCCAGTCTTCTTTGAAAGGTCATTAGGTTTTCTCATAGATTTAAAGGATGGAGTGTGCAATAGCTGCTTAACAATAACCATAGTTTCTAGAAAGAGTGAAAAACAATTATTTGCTCCTAAGTCTAAGCAAAAAATTGTTTAGCCAGTCAAAGAGATAGAGGCGAATTATTTTTCTGATCAACCCTCCTATCGATACCAAATTAAGCAAGTGCCTTTGCGCCACGGTTATCATAATAATTAAGATGATATATTTTTTCCTCTAATCACTACCTCTAAATAATACCTAATATAATATCCCTGTTTTTAAACTTGGTACTTGGCATGGTCATAATTATTGCCTCATCTCTTAATCAGATAATCCAACGACCTGTTCGCCAACCCATTACATAAAGAAGTCTTAACACTTCATCGTCGATTTTACATCCACTAGAGATCGAAGATTGTCATCTTGTCTAGACTTTCCGTCCAGAAAATCTAGACATAGTCGGCAGCCCTGTACATTTAGTGCTATCTCTGGAATCTTTACTAAAGTAAATTAATTTACCTCACCTCATACGATGAGTTAGATCTAACGATAATGATTACATTATTATGAGCCTCCAAGTTAATATAGCTAAAATATATTCAGCGCAATTACTTCAGCACGTCGTTAGCGCAGATTGTGTATGGATGAGTGTCATGCAATTTTGTACATAGGTTATGGTTGTTTGTTTTGCATATTTTGAATAAGATATTAATCTTGTTAACTATTAAAGTATCTTACGGGTTAATTTCAAGCTTGAAATTGGCGCTGGCGGCAGTTACATAAAGTGGGAAGGAATCGTTTATCTTAATTGGTAATGGAGGAGGTGTGGGGATAACACGGATCTGACTGAAGAGTAACGAATAGAAATGTGGATGAGATTGCGAGGATTTTGATGAAAAGAGAGGAGCGTGATGAAAAGAGGAGTAAACCATAGTTCGATGTTTAAAAGGGGAGTATAGTAGAAAAAACTGTATTTGAATCGCCTCAAAAACCCGGAACAAAGACAAAATAAATTATGACAAATCCTTCAAATACTTAAAAAAATATATGTTTAATAAGTAACTATGAGTTACAGCAAAATAGTTTGACTCGTACATAATTCGTATTTTGTACAGACTTACACATATTGACAGGCGAACAACAATCGTGGATCTTACACTCAACAATCAGGCCCTTGACACTCGAAGCAAAGGTATGAGATGATGGCTGAGAGGCTAGATCAACACCTGGTTCTCGTTAGGTGGAGCAGTGGGGGTCAAGGCGTTGATCCTTAGAAGAGCACTTGATGACTCCACATGCATTTCTAATATTGTATGTTCATCTTTTGCTTCTGAGGGGTTGAAACTTTAACAAAATTCGTTGAAATTCATCGATATGTAAAGACTAAATTAATTATTTTTTAATGATCCATTATGATTAAGTTTTTTTTTCAATTAGCATGGCTGTTATTAGTTTTTGTGATGTGTTTTACTCGACGGATTTTGATTTAATTGTTAAAGCGTCTTTTTTCTCTATTTTTTTCAGTTAGGTATTACCACCAACACCTGGACTGTTTAGCCTTATTATTGACAATAGGATTGCTCTCCAATACACGGGGTAACTAAAATAATATTTTTATATTAATTTAACCTTTTAATCTCCTACACACAAAAATAAAACAT
Source organism: Agrotis ipsilon (assembly GCA_028554685.1). NCBI lineage: Eukaryota > Metazoa > Arthropoda > Insecta > Lepidoptera > Noctuidae > Agrotis > Agrotis ipsilon. The sequence continues at coordinate 12,910,084 of CM052969.1, read as the reverse complement.
TACGATCACTTGGAAAAATCGAAATCTTTTCAGTTTCGGTAGCTTATACACATTATGATTCCTTAGTTTTTTTTTTATTTCAAAGTTCAAACACGATATTTCTATGTCAAGAAAACACGCAACAAAGTATTTTTCCTAATAAAGATAAAAAAAAAATATTATGCTCGTGATCACAATTTTTTTACTCTAGGTAGGCTTCCTGTTTGGAAGACGGCTGTGCTTCAGCACAAAAAAATGGTATGGTAAGACTTTATACATTTCAATGTATAAAGTCTTACCATACCATTTTTTCCTCCCAAGAATTTATCGATTCGCACGAAATGACGAGCAATTGAAATACCACCCACAATCTGTGAAGGAATGTCGAGCAGCTTGCCGTCGAGTGCGATCAGTCGAGTCACGCTGTCAGTGACACACGCCGCAGAAAGCGTGACCACATGTTACAATTAGCCGTATCTCCCGCGAGGTGTCCGCTGCCATCTCGATAGTGAGGTGAAATGCTATCGTTTGTATTGCACACAATAGACTTAGGGTGTGTTTATTTTGGTGGAGTTTTTGAACGAAACTTACATTTTTCGTATCCGGAAATGAGGCGTCATCTAGTTCAGTTTTGTAACCTACATACTGTACTGAATGTAGGATAAAAGTTTTAATTTTGTAGTCGCGATTGATATGATGTTAAAAACGGACCTTTAATGTAGTGTTCGTAACATTAACATCTTTGAATGCAAGTTTGTAGATCAAAAAGGAGTAAACAATAATGAGATGATTATAAGGGAGAGTGGCAGAAAAAACCGTAGTTGAATCGAAACAAAAAACACATGGAAAAGAACCGAGAAATGATAACACATTCATCCAAATAAGTTAAAAAGACATAATTAGTAAGTAATTTAAAATGAAAAGCTGACCTTAAATATCTTTTGAGCGTTTACAAATAGGAAGGAAAGTTTCCAGTTTTTTTTTTACATTATACTAACCAGGTATTCGAAATCAAACAACAGGCAAGGCAACTTTAGCAGAACCACAGTAATATTTCTGGTAAAATTCGTAACATGTATCTAATATTCTTATCCATTATAAGTTTTTAAATTGTCATGGTCACTATCTATCTTCTATCTATATCTATCTATACATGTAATAAAACTGTAGAAAAGTTATTTTTGTACATTAAAAAAAAACTCAAAAAATATAGCCAGGGTATTAAAGGACAACCAATAGAACCCATTTCTAGCATTTTTAGAATTTTTGTCTGTTTGTCTGTGTATTTGTCCAGGTATCACGTAAAATGTACGAAATTAATGTAGATAACTTTTATATACAACGATTAAGGGTAACTTGGAGAGGAATTTAGTTTTTGTTTCATTGGAATCGGTTCAGTCTATCAAAAGATATTTGAATTTAAAGTGTTTCAGAAGTAAAATTACGGGTGCACTTTGGTCTCAGTCTCACACATTGATTTCGTACGTCAGTCGCGCGATCTAACTTCCAATAGAAAAACTACATTATTCAAATAACTGGAATGGACTGGAATGGACTGGAATGGACTGGAATGGACTGGAATGGACTGGAATGGACTGGAATGGACTGGAATGGACTGGAATGGACTGGAATGGACTGGAATGGACTGGAATGGACTGGAATGGACTGGAATGGACTGGAATGGACTGGAATGGACTGGAATGGACTGGAATGGACTGGAATGGACTGGAATGGACTGGAATGGACTGGAATGGACTGGAATGGACTGGAATGGACTGGAATGGACTGGAATGGACTGGAATGGACTGGAATGGACTGGAATGGACTGGAATGGACTGGAATGGACTGGAATGGACTGGAATGGACTGGAATGGACTGGAATGGACTGGAATGGACTGGAATGGACTGGAATGGACTGGAATGGACTGGAATGGACTGGAATGGACTGGAATGGACTGGAATGGACTAGAATGGACTGGAATGGACTGGAATGGACTGGAATGGACTGGAATGGACTGGAATGGACTGGAATGGACTGGAATGGACTGGACTGGAATGGACTGGAATGGACTGGAATGGACTGGAATGGACTGGAATGGACATAGAATAGAAGTGTCAAATATTCTTGATAAATCTAAGACAATTTTAAATACAGGGTTTGTATGAAAAACGTGGCCTGAATTAAGCCCTTCGTTCTAAAAAATACATTGTTCAATTCCGACATCCACGCGAACGAAGTCGCGGGCACAGCTAGTTACAAATATTTGGGTTTAAAACGGGATATTTATTTTGGGTTTCCAATGTTTCGGCACTGTTGCAAGCGCCATGATCACGGATGAACTCACTCAATCAATCAATCAAAATAATAAACATGGTAAATACCCCGTTTTAAACCCTTATAATTGTTCCATTCCATTTTTCAAGCAATAGAATAGATATTTTTTTATAATTATTTTGGAATTATATTAGAAGATTTATTATAATTTTATCGCAATTGATATTACGATTTTAACTTTTTTTCGACCTCCCCAATCCAACGTGTCAAGATCATTCACGTGTCAAAAGAGCCATGCAAATATCCAATCCAAAGTCATACAAAACAGAAGCGTATGTTTTATAAATAAAACGATATCTCTTTTATCCCATGTGAACGGTGGCTAACCGGAGCTACAGCTAGAGTTTACCTTATCTGCGCACTTTGTTTACTGCGGCCAGCCGTTACGGAGCTGAGCGCGCCAAAACGACGAACACTATCGCGGCTCCTATGTCACTAACTTTATCGGTCTATTATAACTTTACGGCTCTGGTTGAGGTAGAAAGATGACTGGGATATCACTTTAGAACTTCGATTTTATAGGCTAGGTAAACTAGATTTTAAATGGTGTAGATATTGATTTACATTCTGATTAAACAAATTTTTACTTTAGAAAAAAGAGTGTCGGTAAATTCCGTGAATTTTCTATCGTTTTGTTAGAGCCAATAATCTGAACTGAAAGGAAGATAATTTAAAATAGAAAAACAGTATTTTAAGCAATGTCCCTTTATCAGAATTTATCCTGTAACGTAGAGAGCCTTTACAAACATTCTAACTCACTTACACAGACCCGGAAAAATACTTTGTGATACAAATTCTTGTTTCGTGCAGGAATCGAGCCGCAGCACAGTCAATCCACTGACCACTGCACTGCGTCATCCAACATTTTTCTTAACCAATTGATAGCACTTTTTTATTTTTGTTGTGGTAAAATCATCAAATGAGACCTTTGCACAGGGTGGGACGGGAGGGACTTTCAAACTCGTATTGGCTAAAATCCACGGTGTTCCATTTATAGTCCTCTACGTTCCAGGGTTAAAGTTGCCGGCTTATACAATCCCGCGACCCCGGCAGGCTTTGGCCCCGCAAATACTACCCAACATTTAACGTTACCAAATGCAAAATTATGCAAGAAAAATCGCAAAAAAGTCATCAACGCCCCTTCATTACTAATTAAACTATTCATGAGCCAACAATTCAGTTGAAGGGGAGATAACGCGGTCTCCTGTTATTACCTTCAATCGCAGTTCCGGTCGGCAGGCCCCTGCTGCTCGATGGACTGCATCAGCACTTTTTCTGGCCATGCTAATTATCGCATGCAACGCTACATCTCTGGTACTGTTATGGGCGGGTCGGTGGTGAATGAGAGCGTGCGCGCTTTTTGTGCAATTGGCTTTTCATCTTAAGATATGTTTGCTTAGAATTTGTATCAATTATGAACTTGTGAAACGGTAAGTTGCGGTGTTCTTTAGAGTAAAAATGTGATCGAAGTTGCAGTTGCATGATCGACTTTCATCATTCTACGCTGTGCATTTCTTCATCTATTAACAATAGGATTGCTCTTTACCCCAATCAAGTCTAGTCCAAGATGTGACCTAAAATGGAATGAGCGCACCCAGAAGAAACTGGAACGTCTGTGCACCAACGGAACACAGTAAAAACTATTTCACGTCGGACTCTGGCAGGGTAGTGGTTGCCAGTCAAGATCTTTGCTTCAAGATCTTTTCTAGATGAAGTAGCGTATTCGTGACCGAATGGATGAATGGAGACTTTGCCCAGCCGTAGGACAATAGACTCACTCATTCATTAGACCTTTTTACTTATATTATTAAGGAAATAGATCTGGATCCAACATGGTTCTGGCCAGTGAATCTTCTGAAATTGAACGAATTTATTCATTCATCGCTAAGCATTGTCATTGACCACTGTTGAATAATATGATTTGTTCAAAAGAAGGCCGCGCAAATCATATGCTTTTCCTATTTTATTCCAGTTCCAAAAATTTGGACTTTATCCAGTTATCTACCATCATTCATTGAATGAATGAATCTAGCAAATTCATTAATTGAAAAAGAAAATAGTAATTTACGCAATCTTCCTTCTTGCCTCACAGTTTGTTCAGTGCTGTGTGAATATTTTATGTTGATTTTGTATAGACAAAAATAAATTATTTGCAGTATCCGCGACATACCTCCAATATCATCATTCTCTTGCCTTTCTCCAGCTATGTGTTCCGCTCCACTCTAACGATCTAGGGAATGCTAAGCAGCCACATTGTTACTCCGGGGAATGTCAACTGATTAGAAATTGGTCCAATCTGCAGCCAACCACAACACATGGGGTTTTCCGCCCGGAAATTCTTGGGTATCGATAAATAGGAGCAGATTTCAACTTAATCTTTATTATGGTTGTGTTGCTTATCATTTGAGATGTCATTAGCTGTTCGAATTGATAGGATATCTTATTCGTCTACTGTTTGGAAGTGTGTCTGGCTACTGAATTTGAGTGACGAAATTTGAGTGCCGCTGTAGACGTATTGTATCAAATTTTAAACACTTACTTGGACTTGTTTAACTTGTTAAAGAGACGAAGAGACCGAAGTTTGAAAAGACCGTTTCGTAACAGATTTTCTCCTTTTTTTTTTTTAGTTTCTGTCATGGCTTTAGACATTGATTTTCTTTTGTTTTAAAAGACCTTGCCATGTCAGCTCGTACCTAACAAATCTTGCTATTAGCTCCTTATAATAAAGTTGACGGAAAACAACTAGACGAGCGACACAACCATCAAAATTAAAAAAATACATAAAATAAACGTAATTGTACTTTATGACACCAAAGAGTTTTACAATATTGCTAATTCTATGGTAACAAAACAATAGATGTCGATTAATTGCTGATAGCGGTATTTTATAAAACAGGACTATTTCAGACTGAGATGTAAACAAAACCATATGACAATATTCTTCTTGGATCAAAATATAACTGAAAATAAAAACAAAGTTCGATTCCCCCAACATAATAAAGAATGCCGAACTAAATTTACGACGCGCTAACCGTCTTGATAGTTGCTGAGTAAAAGCTTACATTCCTAGTGTTGTGCCGCGACAATGCGACTGTCATCGGTCGATATATTACACCCGCTACCGGCTCGGCACGCGGCTAATATTTTATATGGGCGGTCTTCATTGCGATCGGGACCTGTTGATCTAGGGATGGGGTGGTGTCGATAGTTTTTTTTTTGTATTTGCCGAATTTTGTTTATAAAGTGATTACTGATAATGATGTTTGATAGTAATTTCTGTTAATTGGTTTGTTTTTTCTCTTTGCAATTTATTTATTTATGTTGCATCGCATAAAAATATGTTTCAAAAGTTGATTAGATGGAACTGATAGTTGCGATAAGATGGCATAAATCTGATGAAGATTATATTCTTATTACTAGTTGAGTAAACCTAAGTTTTCAACGTTACTGGTAAATTCTTTGTACTACTTTTTCGGTAGGATTAATTACTAAATTTATACGGTCATGTAAAAAAGATTCTTCAGCGCCGAGCTGCAGCTTCTTTCACTAAGCGTCAGTGACTGTAAAAATAATTATGACTTGCATGTTTATTGCACTCTCTTGACCATACTTGGAACATAAAACTACTAGTCGGTCAACTTCTTATCTTCATGTGACTGGTACGATAGTATTTCTAATAATTTATCGACACGTCCCCAGCCCTACCGGTCGAGTGAAAGAGGCGTGCACTGGTTGCTCTCATTAATCTTTCATTTCTACGTTATATTATTAGAGGAACGGGTTTGCACGGATGCTGCGGGGGCGCGGGGGTGTGCGGTGAGGTAGGTGCGCGCGGGGGGCAGGGCGTGAACCCGAGTGAACCCGCAGTAGCACCTGCCGCGTCCGGTCGGCGGCTGCGCAACTCTAAGGTTGCCAGGGAAACATTCTGATCTTATAAATTGACAGGATTCCGAGGTTATGATCTGTGGTAACATCAGCTTATTAGACTGGTATTTCCCGGAAATTCAGGGAATTTATCAAGCCGATGATCAGTTATGGCACCAGGCATTAGTGTTCGGAAATCCATAACAATGACATTACATGTTTTGTGTTTTAGCTTAAATTAAAAAATAAAACAATAAACAAATTAAGACTAATATTTTGTATGACATTAAAAAACGTAGTTCGTGAAAAATATCGAATGTCCATCTGCGTGGACATAATTCAAGTTTCCATAATGAATCATTTTTACATTCCAAAAGTTCAAATCACAAGGAAAATGATTTTCGAATGATTTTCCCTCCGAAAATGTTAGGGCTGTCACACGCTATTCCTGATAAAAACAAATTGCACAAAACTTGTTTTATCAAACCGAATAAAAAAAAAAAACTAAGTAGATACTTAGATACATTTCAAAATTGTAGACGGGTTTGGTAATTTAATTAAATCCATTAGAGTCAAAGACTTAGTCAATGACAGACAGAATAATGAACCCGGCCTCTAGATATAATTGCATATTTGATTTATACTGGTCATTAAAACTAGAGCATTGCATAATATATATATCTGATCCATTTGTACAAAGGCTGATGAGCTAGTAGATGAAATTGAAAGTATTTAAATTATTAATGCCAATATTAATAAATGATCTTGTCTTGTTGTTCGCAATCTAAATTGATTAGCCAGACTTTGCTAATGTTTCTTGTAATGTATAGAAAACTTGCTTATTTTTTTTTTAAATTCGCCTTTTTTATAGTTTGAAAAGTCGCAGTAATTACAGTGCTGTGACTTTTCAAAAATGGAAAGTTTAACCAATATGAGCATCTACCAGCCCGCACTGCACCCGCGTGGTAGACTACAGCCCACTCCTTCCCACAAAGAGGAGTGTGTCCCAGCAATGTAAATAACATTACAGGATGAACATACTTAAATGCTAATCAGACTGAATAAATTAAAGCATGTTTGTAAATATAAATAATTTCATCTATCTACCTAGAAAAAGATTTGAAGCTTTAAGATAATCTCTACTAGGTCGCAGAGATTAGAAGAATAGGCCTTTGCTAGAATATTTTTTCTGATCATATTGGCTATATTTTTAACAATACAATCATCATACATGTTACATAAAACAGACATTTTTTTTAATGAACCCAAACACATTTTTTTTTGTGCCAACCCTAACCCAACTTCGAAGGTCGTAAAAGGTGAGTTTTTAATGGCTGTCACAATATGTAATCGTATTGAGAGATAACGCTAAAGGTACACGGCCTCTCATTTCGGCTGTCCGTCCAGTACAGTATTAAAGACTGGATTATACCAGCTGCATTGACAGGTTGAGGTTGACAGATGTTTTTGTACTGTTATATTCAATTCTAATGTACGGTCAGTGAAATAAGCCAGCTGTAAAATGTTTTAGCTGGATTTTGTAATATTCAGTCATGTGTTTCTCCTTCTCTTGACTTTGATTTGCAATAGGCTATCTTACATTTGGTTCGAATTCGGCTATCTTATGTTATGTCTTAAAACGAAGATATCTACTCAATATACTTACTCGCATTAGTAGAGCTGTAACGGCGATCTCGATTTAACTTCATTAATTGTCGTCAGTTCGACGTAGGGTATTTTGCTTTGTGACATTGTATCATTACCCTGATCTCGAAACTGTAAACAGCAATGAGTAGTGAAAACGCTATAAGCTGAATATTCCCAGCACGTATCTGAGATGACTTCCATGGGCCTCATGGTTCATGGTGCGCTGGACACCCGTATTTTCACATTATGGAAATCTTTATGTAAACACAGCTTTACCAAATCTTTTTGCTTTATTTTAATTAACAGACTATTCCAAACGCGCCCTAACATTCATATTTTAATTGACAAAGTCGTGTCTTTCGGTTAATTTACTAAACACAATGAAAACTAGACGGAATTGAATTTAATAACAGGACCCGGATACTTAAATAGTACAAGTAGTTACAATGGTGGTTGTATGTTGACTTCTTATGATTAGAACTTGGGAGCTGCTCGATAAATTCTCAAGGTAAAGCCTTAAGCCCCGGGCTAGGCCTCGTTGGAAATGTATGCGTGAAAACGTTGGCCTATTTTGACCTTAATAGTATTGAGTGTTGGTCTCGATCACGGAATTTATTATTAGGCAATTACTTCTTCTTATAAAATTATCGAAACATAAAAAAAAAATAGGGCTAAGTTTTTTTCCTTTATTTTTTGCCACGGTTTCATAAATAATTAGGCTTATTATTTAGCAGTCTGTGTACTATTTTACCATAAATCGCCAGATCATCATTTGTGTAATATCTTAGTTTCAGACTGGTTTGGATGCTGAAATTAATACAAGTATTCAAACAAAGCGAATAACTGACTTCCACTTCCTTTACAGTGTATACAGATTATCGATTTGATAGAGATAAAACATCGTTTTTCAATAATTTTATGCAATTCCAAATTGTATTAGTGAAAGTACCATCGCATTTATATCAATTCCTAATTCTGTGGTCTTAATAAGGACGAAATAATCCATGAACTTTACTGAATGGAATAAATCAATAAAATATTAAAATCGCTGAGTACGTTGTTGAATTACTTAGTGTGTACCGTTTTCTGAAAGTCGGGTGGAGTGCGAAATCGTTAGGCCAATGGTCATTATAATTCAAGAGCTATCCGGTAAGGGTGACCATGTGGTCTGCTTATTAACAATCTCGGGACAAGCAATGATATATATGTTACGGTAAGAGTGATTAAGTGAAGACTATTAATAATTATCTAGTATTATTAATAATTACCGAAAGTCGAGGTTAAAGTGATTAATTAATCACATTTGTCGGTTGTTATTAATAATTTGACCCTAGTAGTGATAAATGTAATAAGTAAACTTCCTTCACAGGAGCAAGTCGACGGAGCCCCGCTCCGCGGAGCTCCTACTTCTGCGTGGTTAAAAAAAAAATAACCACGAAGAGGATGGCGGGGTCTTTCAGACCCCGCCATCCTCTTCTAACCTAAATTGTCCGAGTCGGGGTGCCAGCAAGTCCCGAGGTTAGGCCTAGTTCTAACCGGTTAAACCTACGTGTATCATACTTATCTTCAGTTAGCACTAGGTTTAGCCGTTTAGTTTATTAATTATCACTTTTACCAATATGTGTCGTGAATTATTAATAATTACTACTAAAAGTAATAAATTTCGATCGTTTATTCACATTTACCAAAACATGTAGTTATCTGTCTATCTATACATATAATAAAACTGTAGAAAAATCGTTTTTGTACATCAAAATAAAATAAATAAAAAATAGCTAGGGTGTTAAAGGACAACCAATAGGACCCATTTCTAGCATTTTTAGAATTTTTGTCTGTTTGTCTGTTTGTATGTTTATATGTCCGGGCATCACGTAAAATGTACGAGATTAATGTAAATAACTTAGATACACAACGATTTAGCGTAACTTGAGGTAACATTTAGTTTTTGTTTCATTGCAATCGGTTCAGTCTATCAAAAGTTATTCGAATTTAAAGTGTTTCAGAAGTAAAATTACGGTCAGTTCACACCAAGACGCGTAGTTCAGTAGCGCGATCTAACTTCGAATAGAAAAACTACATATTCAAATAATTCATCTAATGATGATGATAGGATGGGACAGGATGGGACAGGATGGGACAAAATGGGACAGGATGGGACAGGACGGGACAGGACGGGTTTTTTAATCAATTATATGATTTTTTTTTCATACAAAGCTTCATTTATTTGATTAAACATATCGATAATGCAAACCGATAAACAAACTACTCTCTAATCCAGTAGCAATTAAATGGTTCTGCCTATGAACAACAGAGGGCGTTTATAACAATTACGTCAAAATATTCTACTAAAATTCTAAATACAGGGTTTAGGAAAACTTGGCGTGGTGATTTACGTACGCATATTTATGTACGCTTCAGAATGATGGTTCACAGCAAATGTTGTTAATAAAGAAGAACTAGCTTATATAAAGTACCTAATAAAATAATAATATAATATTTTTGTGTCGGTTGGAGGATTCAACAGCGCTTCGCACAAAAAAATACATTCGCAAGTTCCGACTTCCACGCGAACGAAGTCGCGGGCACAGCTAGTTATTAATAATTTTGTAAAAATATTAATAATTTTCAATTAATCACATTTACCGTAACATATACACGGACATAAATGAAACTTTTTACTTATAATATCATTGGGGACAAGAGAAGAAAACTTTTCTGTGGATGATGTATGGAAGAATTCATATTTCTTCTATCAGTCATTCTTCTTCAATTTAAAGAGTTTGTTATAAGGAATTGCTTTTTACAGTTTAATATTTCCGAGGGTGCAACACACCATCCCGTCGTTCATCTTCCGCAATAGCAGCTTTGTCCCACCTTCTTAAGGTCGTCGGTCCATCAAGCTGGTGGGTGTTCCACTGAACGTTTATAGCTGGCAGAGGCATGACCAGCAATATAGACTGCGATAGTGTGATTTGATTGATTGTATAAAATGTAACTACCTAACTTGTTTATTTACGAGATTCGAATTGTTTTGAATAGGTTTTTGTCAACTATCTGATGAAGTGTTGCTTTCTGCAATCAGATCCATCTTCCAATGAGTTTAAAAGGTGTACAACTGTAGTGGACTTAATAGATCGCATACAAAGAACCTGAAGTTATTCGACTATCCAATTAAATCCATCGGGTACACTACACATCAATTTTCTGGACGAAATCTCTGTTGTCAATGAATGATGAGGATATTAATTAACGTTGTTCATATGAACAACAAAAGCCAAACTCATGCGCACCCACAGCAGTATTCTTAAGTGCTGAAGCGCTCACCAATTACCAAGTGTGAAGGGTTTGCTGATGATAATTGAATATATGCTTTATGTAGCCGCAAGCGCACTGTGCCCGCCAGCCGGCTATGAATACGCCTACCCATTTGCACTCTTTATACTATATGGAAAATCGATTGGGGGATCAATTTATTTAATAACTGTTTATTTTGTTGATATTCTTAGAATTAGAAATAAACAATTATTTTCATTTTATTTTCAGTTTTTAAGGTATAGTTGAGACAAGCTTTTGCATTTTTAAGAGGAATTTTCCAATTCATCGAAATCTTATTCATGGCTTTAAAAGCCAGGGGTCGTTAAGCTCACCAATTTTAGCAAAAAACCTGTGCTGTTATTCTTTATGAGCGGTCTTATAAAAAAAAAAAAACTGGGCCTCTAGCTCCGATTTCTATGCTTTAGGCTATACATTCGAATCCATATTGCTCCAAAATATTTTTACACACATTCCATTACAATAATTAATAACCAATAAGATTTATAAGATTACAAGTAACGGTATAAAACATGATTTCTTTAACCAATTCATAACTATTCCAGTTAGAAACAATAAAGAGATCTAATAAAATAATACGGTTATCGTGAAAGCGACGAAGCGGCGCGGCGGCGCGTGCGCAGCCAACAATTGCATGCACTAACAACCTTTGCACTGAGAAGAAAGCCTTTATTGGACGCAATAATTAGGTTTATTGTTAGCATGTTTGTTTGTTTAACTGGTTTGTTTTTACACTGTGATTTACTGTTTGGTTTATTTTATTCAATTATGGTGCTTAATTTTACGGTATTACTTCAAATATTTTCTGAATTTAAAAGGGGATAGTGACTTGATGATATTTAGCCTGAGTACGGCCGGAAACTACTGAAGACTAGACGCATTTTTTCTACATTTTGAAACATGCTATGCCATGATGGGATTTTTCTATTCATCTGTCGACAAAACCGGTTTCTACGGTATCATACTACCCATGCTAAGAAGAAGAAAACCAGCTACATCGACCCCAAGTAGCAAGGAACAGAGGCAGAAAAATGATGAGTCAGCCATGCCTTCATTAAAATGCGTTCATAATTACAGCTATTAGTCGTAACTTTCTTCGAGCTTGTAAATCAGATTTCATCTAATATTACAATTGCTCGGACCTCTGCTTACCCTGCCTGGCAACCAGAGCGTGGTGATATGATCCGTTGCCTGCCTTGTGCATGTACAGAAATGATAACATCTTGGTAGCACTAACAACAAGCCTATAATGACTGTGTTTTTGACACAAAATCATTTGAGGAATGATTGATCACTCGAAACTGTAGCAATGATTTAAGAGACCTGTGGCAAGATGACAAATGGAAACTCATATAATTTCATTATGAAAGCCAGACGGTCTACTGTGCAAAAACAACGTATAAGTTACTTTCTAAATCTGTTCAAATAATTCAACTAAAATATGTTTGCACATAAGTTCAGAAAGGCCGGGTGCGTAGTACTCACAATCAGAGTGCTTATATGACCAGTTGTATGAATGTGGATGAGGTGAAGAGTATGTAAGGATTGTAGCAGGTAGCGCTCTGTACTTTCTGTCTACCCCCTGGGAAAAGTGGGTGACTTTATGTAACTAAGGTTTTTGGTCCTTTAAAACAACTTATAGCTATTGAAAGGCTATTGATTTTGGTCTGATAACTGACAGTTGATCGGTCTTTATGTAGCTCATATTAATTTTGTTGTAATAACATCATTATATTTTTTGCCTGATTTTGCATGTACTCATACAAGATTGTTAAGAATGCCTGTATCGTTACGCTCTTTAAACAGCAATGTAAACGGTGATGATAACATTAAATACCTTCAGCTTGTATTGCCCGACACAGAACTAAATTATACAAACAATTCGTGTGAACTTGGTGTCATACGCGTTTTAACTTTTATAGGTACCCGTAGAAAAGAGACGGAAATCTTAACCTAAGAGCATGTTTAATGACCAATGAGAAGTTATGTGTGAATAAAATTGGCCCACTGCTTTGGAGGTGGGTATGTCCTCAAACTGCTTTTAGCCACTGATGGAAAGGGCAACTCGCTGTCCGACCATGGTCCGTGCCCGGGTCGACGGCCCGTCGGGTTCCACGCACGCCTCAAAGAGCGTCAGAATAATGACGAGACCCTCTCTCAGAGGGCCAAAGCCTGCCGGGCTCGCGGGACTTATTCCATCACCGTGACCCCGGAACATAAAGGGCTATTGAAGGACACCGTGGATTTTAGTTAGTACGACTCTGACAGTCCCTCACGCCCTGCCCGAGGTGGGAGGACTCATTTGAAGATTATAACACGCAAAAAAAAAACCACTGATGGACGGACAACAGCGTCCTTTAAAGTCTCGGTGCTCTCACTGCAATCTCCAACTCATCTGCCAAGCGTAGGGATTATGACACTCTTTTACGGGGGAGCTCTCTATTCAGCAATGGACGTCCTTCGGCTGATTGTGACAATGATCGCATGAAGGTAAACAATAAATACTCATACATTTATGATTTACACATCGACTACTGTCGACACGAAAAAAATTATGGCCGACAAACCTTTTCGATTTTCTACTCCTATTTCCGCAGTTACTTTTATCTTCCTTATTTAATTCATCATGACCTTTACAAACCCATCATGAAAAGCTTCCGCGGCCATAAACCACATTCCACAAAATCAATGGCAGCAAAAACTCCCGTGAACTTTTGCCTGCATATTCAATTCTTCCGGGAGAAATGTAAAAAGTGGTGCATTGAAAAGTGGAGGAATAAAAAGTGGTAAAGTAAAAAGTGGGATCGCGATAGGTGAGGCGAGGCGGCGCGCGCGCGGCGCGTGGCGGGCGCGTGCGCACCGACCAATTACACATCTTCGCCTTTATTACAAGAACGCTCATTAGACTTGGGTGTGGAGTAGCGAATTTGAGGATGCGGTGATTTCATTTTTGTGTGATTTAACCCAATGTACCATGGGGTTGGTCGCGGGACTAACGAATTACCGTGACCCTGAAACGTAAAGGGCTATTGTAGGATACCGTGGGTTTTACTCAGTACAAGTCTGACAGTCCCTCCCGCCCTATCCTTTGTGGGAGAGGACTCGTTTGACGATTTCGATTCTTCCAAGTAAAAAAAAGTACAATGGGGTAAATAGGCATTGTAACACTCTACATTAATATTTTTGTAGCCGCTCTGCTGGCTTGCTTTTTTAGATGTCAGAGAGTGTGAATGTTTTTTAGTTATAGTCTGCACTCATTTTTTCTTAGATTCTGCCTTGGTATTTCTCGGTCTGCTGTTTGAAAAGGCGTAGGACCATAGAATGTTACGTCTAGGTAATATACCTACCAACACGGACAGGAAAACACACTGCGCAGACTCCAAATAAATCGGGTTTGGAGTAGGAAAATGTCGATATTGATCATGAACCTATTCCCAACTCATCCAAATTCAACTCTACACATTAAACATACAGAAAAATTTGTTCGCAAATACCAAGAATTTCAAACTACCGCATCCACATCCAGTCTTCGATCCGAGGTCACGATTGAGTATGCGCACCCAAGTGTATCGCCTGCCAGGTCAACATGGTTAGTTTTTACTCGCGAACTAGGCGCGCCTAGCGGCTCTGCCTGCATTTTTTAACCTAACTGATGGTTACAGATCGGTCGGTTGACCGCAACCACTGCTTCTTGAAATAGCTCCATATGTCTTTAGCTGTCAGTTTTTATGATAATGTATCTTGTTGAAGTTATGTTGGGTTTTCTTTAGGTTTTGTTCTTGTTTAGAGTTAGATTATTTGATTTTATTTCTAGATGGTAACAAAGTTCGATTATCTTGTTTTTTATTATTTTAATCCTAAATATTTTTTCGTCAAAAACATTTGACTGTGAGTAGGACTTTTTATCTAGAGAGCATATGCCCAATGATATGTAGCCAATAAATACTATATGGAGCCCTGACACTATCAGAACGTCTCGCCGCAGCCCTTGTAACAGATAGCGGAATGAGCTGGACAAAACTAACGACTAGTAAGACAAAACTGGCTCATATGCTCCCATGAATTCCAACTATTCTTATCCAGGGAATGGCCCTGGATCGGAATAGTTGCGCAACAGTGCAGGGATAAAAGTAACAGTTTCTAAGGAAACAGTTTGAATACTCGGTTCCTCTACTAATTGCAGAGACGTTAATCTTGTGTTAGCGCTCTTCATGTTACTGTTATTTTGACTCAAAGTTACACACTCAAGCATCATCTGCCTAGCCTTTTCCCAACTATATTGGGGTCGGCTTCCAGTCAAACCAGATTCAGCTGGATATCAGTATTTTACATGGAGCGACTGCCTGTCGGACCTCCACTACCCAGTAACTGGGCAATACCATACCCCATGGTAAGACTGGTTGTCAGACTTTAGAGCTTCTGACTAACAGTAACGGCTGTCAAAGATCTAGAAATGATAGCCGGGACCAACGGCTTTACGTGCTTTCCGAGGCACGGAGGAAACTCGCTATGACAGATGGTCACCCATCTACAGACCAACCTCGGCAAGCGCGGCTTAACCCGGAAGATCGACCTGTGCGGCTGTAATTATTTAGCCACGAGCTCCTCCAAAGTTAAACTCAAGCATTAACTTCAATTAGACCATTTGTAAACACTTTTGACTAGTCAATGTGTTGGTCGGTTTATCTGAGAATTAAAAACAACAATTTTTCAATAGTCATATAACTTTTATGGGATCCCTTCTATTCGCATAATGTTCTTTGTCCTAATATACTTCGGCATAACGATTTTCGCACAATTTGTTTTGGCATAATAATACTACGGCATAATTTTTTTAGGCATACATTTTATGTTGGCATAATCATCTTAAAGACTAATTTGTTTTGGCATAAATTTTATTCGCATAACTTTAGTACGCCTAATGACTATTAGCATAACGTTAGTAGACCTAATGACTATTAGCATAACGTTAGTAGGCCTAATGACTATTAGTATAACACCAATTTGCTATAGTTTCTGTTACAATTAAGTAATAATTATTGTTGGTTAAAAATTTAATATGCTGTGCAGCAAAAGTGACAAACCGAATTGCTGCAAAACCGACTCCACGTAGTCTTGTTTGTCCTACCCCTAGAGTGTAATTTAAAATCGCGTAGGCGCGTAGGGGCGAGGCGGCCCGCGGGCTGAGGAGCAGGCGGCTGCGAGCGAACCGCCGCGCCTGAAGCTGGCCAACAAGCCGAAGCTGCGGTGGTGAGCGAAAGCCGTCTGCGATGATTAGCACGCGAGGGGCCGCCGGAGACCCGCAGCGCCGGAGCCGTGACAGAAACCCTGCCTGCTGCATGTTGCACGCTCGCTTGAATGCTGCATGCATGCTTGCATGTTGCATGCTTGCTTGCATGCTGCATGCTTGCATGCTGCATGCTTGCTTGTTTGCTGCATGCTTGCTTGCATGCTGAATGCTTGCTTGCTTTAGGCTTCCTACCGCGAAAAAAGAACCCACAAAATTGTTCAATACATTTTCTATAAAAATATGTTTTAATATCATTATGCGTAAATAAATTTATGCTTTAGGATATTATGCTTAAAAAAGTTATGCTTTAGAACTTTATGCTTAAAAAAGTTATGCTTTAGAACTTTATGCTTAATAAATTTATGCTTTAGAATATTATGCTTAATCATTATTATGGTTAGAGAAATTATGCTTAAAAAATTATGCGTAAGCTGTTATGCGTAATTATATTATGCGAAAATATAATTATGCCAAACAAAATTATGCTAAGTTACATTAGGTCTTAAAATTTTATGCAAATAGATAGGGAACCAACTTTTATATTACTCGTATTATGAGGAATAAAAGTAGCGGGTTTACATATTATTATTTTCTATACAAAAGCTGTCAAACAGCCATTTTTATTCCTCAGATAAAAGTTATGTGTACTATTAAAATAAAATACAGCCTTAAAATTAAGCCTAGTTTTAAACTATATTTCATCTATCCTATGCTATTTAAAAACAACCAGACAAACGACCAACCATTATACACACTACTCATAGGGTCGTGGTTGCTATGATTGCAGGCGGTTGACAAAAATGACCAGTTACCTGCCCAGCGACCCGGAGGCGGTGGTTGAACCGCATCCGGTGTAACCGACTTACAAGAGGGTGATTTATTATAATTGATGCTACTTGTAATAAGAACGAGCCAAGTGAAAAAGATTACTAATGGGTAGTTATAAGGAGCATTATAAAAATTATTATTGGGATACATTTATACGGTCAGACAAATTAGATGCACGGATATTTTAGTAGCCAAACAGTCTTTAATAGTTTTACCTATTTCTTGATATCAATTCTTTGATTATTTTTCTTTTTAAAAACCTTGCCCTACACTAGGATTGCTTCCTGCATCGTGGGTGCGTTTATAGACATATAAACTCACATACACTAACAACCACACCCGGATCAATTACTCGTAGATTATACAAATGTGTGTTTTATATCCTTGCGGGGACAGAACCCACGACGAGTTGCGTACCAGTCGATCGCTCAACCAGTGCGCCAACCGTGGCGTCAACTGATTCTTATTTGAGTATTTGAAGCCATTCCAAAAAATAGTAACAGTCTAATGACCGCGGGTGTTCTTCTTTTTCTTCTTCAGCCTCTTTCTACCATCTTGGTGTAGGCCTCCTTCAACTCTTTCCACTCTTCACATGTCGTGAAGAGGGGAAAGAGTTGAAGGAGGCCTCTCGAGCTCTTTGTAACCAAATTGAGCCCGCAACTCTCTTCACATCATCTTTCCAGCGCATTTGTGGTCTTCCTTGAGGGCGTTTTTCTCCCCATGGCTTCCATTCGACCGCGGGTGCTACCAAAGACGAATCTGTGTAACTTTTACCAAATGTAAAATACTTTAAATGTAATAAATTAAACTCCGGTTACAGGTAACGAACAGTTAATTAAACGATTAGTTATTATCGGGTGCACACAAGCGTCTCGCCTCTTGTTTAGAATTAAACATAGTGGTTAACTTATTATACCGACCACCAATTAGAAGAGGGCCTTTCTAATACCGCCGCATTCTTTTTAATAAGTTTGTATGCATGTTTATATTTTGCTTCTGCTTGATGTCAAAGAGAATATTCTGTGTTTTATCACAAGTAGGGAGTAACAGTAAGTTTTTATTTTTATCCAATATCAGTTTTACACTTTTTCTTAAATCTATCTAGCCTTCTAAAATCTCGTTCATTGGGTTTATGTGAAGTATGGTGAAGAGTTGCATCCTGAAGGGCTGTCTAAACATATTACCGTGGCCCTGGAACGTAAAGCGTTATTGAAGGAACACTATGTCGTGCACAGATTCAAAAAGCTCAAAAAAAACTTCAGATTAACCAAATTAATTATTATGATTTTATCAACAGTCGACAACTAAACTGTTTTTTAACCTACTTTAAATCAAATCATTTATTTTTATATTTAAACACAATTTGCCACTCACAAATGTTACAGAAACTCAAGTTCAATTCCATCTAAAGAAACAAACTATAAATCTAGATAGAATCAGAGCGAATAATGTCATTAAAACAACACCGCTGTGACGATGAACGACTCTATTATACCACAGTGGAATATTAATGATATTAATGTACAGTACTTCAACTAGAAACAAAAGATCGGAATTGGCTCATACCAACGACGATATATTACTAGACTCCTAATAACAGGCGACTGATGTCTGTCAACACATTAGGCAAAAAAGTCTTATATCCGTCTTATTTCGACCACTCATGTGAGTCGTAAACATACCTTGAGACAGAACAGACCTTGAGCTAGCCAATCACAACGCAGTACCCCGTCCCCCTCACTTACATAGTACCTCAGCGAGTTGACAGAATAGTTTTTGTTTCTTAGATCGTGCATGCGGAGTCTAGTAATATCGTCGTTGGCTCATACAAACACACACCGATTATACGAGGCATGCTTTATGTGAAAAGGGGTTGACCGTAGATCACATTTAGGGATTCAACACGGACATCTTGGGCCCAAAGATCATGGAAATAAACATGGATTAAACCAGAAAAAAAAATGACTTCGGGGGTTTTGCATCGAGAAAAAGCCATCACAGCCAGGGAATAGAATTCCCTGCCGGGATCTGTGTTCCCTGATAGCTATAAACTTGGGGTCGTCAAGTCAAGACTGAATAGGTTACTTCTAGGCAAGCGTGCTTCACCGTGTCGACCACATCATCGCTTACCGTCTTTCGAGATTGTTCAGACGCGACACTATAGTTAATTAAAAACATAGCTACTATTCCTAACTACTGCAACACTCGAAAACTAGAATCGTGAGTGGCAACCACGAGATAACAGAGAACCACAGTGATAAAGAAATCACAGAAAGAATCATCGTCATCATCAGCCGGAAGACGTCCACTGCTGAACATAGGCCTCCCCTTAGACCGCCACGCCGAACGACAATTCACCATTTGCATCCATCGGTTGCCCGCGACTCTAACGATGTCGTGGGTCCACCTAGTGGGAGGCCTACCTACGCTGCGTCTTCCGGAAAGAATACCGCAATATAAATCATTAATCGAATAATGTGGTTACGTTACGAATAGTGTAAAATTAAAAAAAATTAACCATCAATCCTAAAACCCGCATTTGACTTCACAAACAGTCCTTCGTAGTTGGTCTACTACTTGTCTTTATACTGTGATAATAACGAAGACAGCTGGCCACCATATATTTTGACACAACATGATGCATCGGGTTCTGTACGTGGAACTACATCATTGTTTAAGATGACGCATGGACTGGGACTTTGTGAATGAAGGTACAGTGGCTTATTTGATGAGCTGATAAAGGTATTATATGAATTTGATGTCTGAATTAAATAGTTTGACACTTGGGATGCATAGGAACGCCTTCTATTTCCTAAGTCTTATAGCCCCATCGTACACAATGCGACGCAAGTCTCCGATACCTTATGATTTTGGCATCCTTTGACGCGTGCCCGTGTTTAGGAACCTGTATGGATTTATATTGCGATAGTCGCTTCGAGACCAAACTCGTAAGATATCGGAGACTTGCGTCGCTTTGTGTACGAAGGGGCTTACGCCCTAAGGGTCGCATGAATGTTTCTTAATAGTCGGAACTGTCTTAAAAGGCCATTGTAGCCCGGGAACGCAAAGGGCATCGTATGAAAAGGGTGGGTTTTTAATCAGTAATAGTCTGAATACAGTCCTTTTGTTCCATTATTTTTGATGATTTTATCATCCCAGAAACAGGACCTAAGGGTTTTGCAGAGTCTTACTTATAGAAATCAATCTCCCATTTCGCCCTGTCTTTGTCATATTGCCCCAAACCTAGCACCTACTAATCCATCTCGAAATTGCTACAGAGGAATTCCTGGTGAAAAATACTTAGCCGGAGATCAAATCGAATATCTTTACTTAAATTATTATACTTCGACGTCAACAATAGCGTCACAGACCGCCCAGGAACACATAATATTATGGCATCTTCTTACACACAAAAAGAAAAGACGAGTTCAGTGACATACACCCATACAGAAGATATTTTTTTTACAAAGATAAGTCAAAAAACGAAGCCTAAAAATCCATAACTCAATTAACCAGCCATCACTAAACCCGTCGTCAAACGAACCATCTCAATCTATCCAACGGTTATTGTCTACGGTAGTTAGCCGCCAGTAATTTGGGCAATCACATAGTTACCGTGAGTGATGTGCTTATACCCCGACAGCTACAAGCGTAGTGATGTACCCACTTTATTAAGGAATCAGAGGCCGTAACAATAACTGTAGAACTGAGAATTGAATCGTTATTTTGATGTCAAAAGAAACGGTAAGGTTCGGGTGTAATAAGTTTATGACTTGATAATTTTGTTGGCGTTGACTGTCGTTACCAATTTAAGGCGTAAAGTCAGCGCCAGTAGTGTAAGTCGTCGTACAGCCTTCCAGATCTTTTTCTTTTCCAAACTGACACAACCGTCAAGGTTGAAAATTGCAAGTTGAAGTTGCAATGGGCAGGCCACATCGCTCGTAGAACTGATAAGCGATGGGGAAGAAAGGTTCTCGAGTGGCGACCACGGACCGGAAGACGCAGCGTAGGTAGGCCTCCCACTAGGTGGACCGACGACACCGTGAGAGTCGCGGGCAACTGATGGATGCAAGTGGCGATTGTCGTTGGTCTAAGGGGGAGGCCTATGTTCAGCAGTGGACGTCTTCCGGCTATTGATGATAATGATGTCAACGTTGGCGTTTAGTTCATATTGCCACCTCTTTTTACTACTAGGCAAAGGCCTCCTAAGTCCTTCCAAGAGTTTCTCTTCACTTCATATGGTATCTTTACGTTGTTTCATTAATTATTATTGGAAGCACCAAACTGGAATTATAAAAGATCAAATAATTTGCTCAGAAATGGAAGCCGTCAGATCTCAACACTGCGCGCCGTTTCCTGCCTACAAATATAACTAAATTGAACCATGATTTTGGCACACCCAGGCATATTTTCTCAAAGGTAAGCTATACCATAGCGAACGGTGTATAATTTACCAAAGTACAGGGCAATGTGAAATGAAAACGCATACAGTTCCCCGGGAAGAGGCTCATTTTTACAAATACAGTCCTCGCGGGCAATTACACAGTAAATGCATATATCACGGGGGACAGAAATATGGGCGCTTTCCACTGTGTCCGACTTTGTTACAAACAAATGCATTTATTGAGAAAATAAAATGGCTGATTTTTTTATTTGAGATTGTTTATAGATAGAAGAAGAGTTCAGTGTTGGGAGAATCGACTTTACAAAATGTTAATTTACTTTATGAAATATCATTTGAGTTTTGTAACTTATAATGCAGTATCAAAGTAGTCATTCTGATAAAATTTCAATTATATGTGATTGCAATATGTGTGACGCACATCATAAAATTAAAATAATTTAATGTAAAGTTAAGTATAACTATTAGATATACGTCGACAATTAAGTTAATGGACTTCAAATTAACTTCTTAACACTTGTGTCTTGTTTGTAACAATCTATGATATAAATCTGCTAACACCAATGCAATAGCAACATAAATATGAGATTATGTTAATTTAAACCATTTATATTCGTAATCCAATTATAGCACCACGTGTTATAAATTTACATGTCCATAATTAAACAAGACACAGTTCTCTATGCGTTTTTAAACATCAATTATGTTTTGAGCAGTTGGTATGTCTAATCTAACATCTAAGCCAAGAAAGGAAGCACAGCTACCTAACAAGAATTATTACTGTATTTGTAAGTTGTGCTTCTGAACTATACCTACAGTCAGTGCAATCTCGGTATTCCGAGAACATTTAGGTATTCAGCTATAATTTTGAAAAATATTCCGACCTCACTAAGTTGATATATTCCCCAGTTAACGCATTTTTTTTTAACTTAGAGTTATCTTGACAGTTGTAAACTTTGTTCGAAACCTTAATATCAAGCATAGTTAGCAAGTTAGGTGTGGGTTGAAAAAGAATTAGATATTAGGTACTAATAACACTTACAAGCTACCCTTTGGCTCATACTTGATTATAAGAGAGTATTTAACCAGAAACGTGTGTGTACCTGAAAAGAATAGATAAATTCAAGAAAAGGGAATATTCAGACTATATTCGGTCAATTTTTTCCCTATTGTGTCGACAGCTATGGAAAACGCGCCACCTCGTGAGAACGCGCGCCCGTCCGGTTTTCTCAAGCGCGCCACAAGAACGCACTGATTGCTGTTTGTTTGCAAATATCAAGTCTGTTGTAATTTTTGCAAACAAAGTTGATCGGTTAGTGAATGGACCGAGATATGCGCTTATTTTGATTCTACTTGCATCTGTGAGATGAGGTGAAATAGTCATGAGAGCAACTGTGTTTGGAGAAAGAGCGTGTTTATAAACTTATCGATGAAATCGTGAATGTAGCCACGTGATTGAGGGTTGTCCAAGCTCTTTAAGGCACTTATTACTGCACAAGTTTTCTCAAATATTTGGATTTAATGTTAAAATGATGGATGACAGACGCACATAGCAGAGAACTGTAAGAGAAAAAGGATGAGGCCCACTAATTAAGCGGAAAAAATATGTTTTATCTTGGAGTTCTTTAAAATCTGCATGGCATTACTTAATGCTGTATTGGTAAAGCAAAGTACAATTTTACAAAGAAAAAATGCTTAACACATCGTAAATTTTTCAGGATTTTGCCTTTTCTTCTTTTTCTGTCGCTGCCTGACATGAAATTACATTTGTATTTGCCTTAAACACCACACGTTTTTGGCCACACAGAATTCATCTTAGCTGAATATTTCAGTGTTCAGTGGGCAGGATAAAATAGGTCCAAGCGAGTTTTTGTCCTTTCAGAAGCAATTACAGCCTGCAGAGAAAACAGATATATTAAGTAAAGTATCAAGTCCCATCTATAATATTTACTGCGTTGTGCTTTATTGTCAGTTGTGGTTTATGGTCCCGTGGCTATGCGCTTGCGCACTCTCCCATGACGCCATCTTGCTCTTTTGGGCGGGAAAACGTTGCTATTGTAATGACTACTTTAATTGAAACGCTTGGAAAACTTGTAGCTGGTTGTTTTTTTATTAATAATTAACTTTCTTCTGTCACTGTTCAAGGTTGATAGTGTAATACTGAAAAAGCAGTTTTAGTAATGGTTGGTTGGCCGTTGGTCTTGTGGTCACAAACGCCACTGCTGAGCGTGGGGTCATGGGTTCGATTCCCGGGTCGGGCAAAAAGTATTATTGGGTTTTTCTAGAAATAAAATATTAGTAGCTACCCGGAGTTTGGATGTTTGCGGTATAATCCCCTGTCAATCCGACAGGATTGCCGTCCCACTGGAACTATGAGAGTAAAGAAACAGAGAGTGCACCTATGCCGTATACACTTGTTCACTATTGGTCCCTTATCTCCGTTCAATTAGCCAACTGCGCGGAACTTCTAGTGCACAAGAGAGGTCGACCGAATTTTACACTAAAATCAAATTTAAAAAAAATAGGTTTAAAATAAAATGGAACAAACATTAACTTTGCTCTCTCCCGTAATTTAGTAATTTTCTACCATCAATAAATACAACAATACGCAGTTTGTCATGCAACGGAAACTGCGAACAGGAAGCATATATTGTGACCAGGTTATAGGCTAACAGCCTGTCGCCATATTTGTAGAGCTGTGATCTATGGTAGACCTCTGCCATTGCCATTAGTGTTACTATACCGCTTTGGGGAGCTGTTGGACAAAATGGAGTGCGAAAGTTGGAAGATAAATTGATATCAATTTTAATGTACTGTTGAAAGTTAATTCATATTGTATTTGTCAAACCCAATTATTAAAAAAAAATTGTCTCTGTTAGAAATATTTGGTGCATCTTCAGCCTTGTTTGTAGTTTTCAAATACCTGCATTTTCTAAGACCTGACAAAGACCTGGATCGCCCAAGATATGGTCCTATGGGTCATCATCATCGGCCTATAAATGTTCCCACTGCTGGGACACAGGCTTCCTTTCTAAGAGATCCAGGTTAGGTCTCACGAGGTCAGGTATATGCGTACTATTGCCCAACAAAACACAAATCGACTACAAGGGAAGACCTGAAGCCCTAGCACATTTTTTCACGTATACAAAGTACGGCCAAATACGTAGAATTCCTGCTAAGCTCTCAGGTACAAATAAATTACATGAGTTCCATAATCAGAAACTATTACTTAGAAAAGGGTAAAGTGATGAGATAAATTAGTGAGATCACCGAAAAATGTGAATGAAAACCTGGCGAAAATGGTTCTCGTTAGGCGGAGACCTCTCGCGCCCGGCATTGGTTGCGGCCATGCTGCGGGGCGAGACGGAGTGGGAGAAGTCGCCATCTTCTGCGAAGCAGTAATGCTCGCGAAGGACACCTCCTTGTGACCTACCCGCCACCGCGGGTCGCGAGAGAGAGAGGACAGCGTCCTCCCTCCGCCCCAACCGCAATGGTACACGCCCACGGCGTTGGACGTCGTTAACTCGCTGTCCGACCATGGTCCATGCCCGGGTCGACGGCGCGTCATGTTCCACGACCGTCAAAGAGCGTCAGCAAAATGACGCCCCAAAGCCTGCAGGGTCGCGGGACTTATACCATCATCGTGACCCCGAAACATAAAGGGCTATTGAAGAACACCTTGGATTTTAGTCAGTACAAGTCTGAGAGTCCCTCCCGCCCTGCCCGGGGTGGGAGGACTCATTTGATGATTTTATAAAACAAACAAAAAAGTGGTTCTCGTGTGCCAAGAAAATTGGTGCATTATCTGCTGAAGCAGCAAATTAAGCAAGCTTGGTTTAACACTAGCGTGTTTTAACAAGTGATATCGATACACGGATAGACGAATCTATTTAAATAAATTATGCTGTCTGGTATTTAGGTGATCTTTGATTAATCGACTAGACTGCTACATTTCTATCCATGATTCATTTCTCTTATTTTTAGTAAGCGGATAAAAATAGAATGAGTAATGTAATCGGATTCGGTCGTTTCGATACGGTGACGAATTTATGCAAGCGTCAGGATCTGTTGTGCGCAGGAGTTAATGAATATTTCAGAGTAGTGGCTGAAATTTCAATTAAATTTTTTTTTTTTACGTGTTAAAATCATCAGATTAGGCCTCCCACCCCGGGCAGGGCGGGATACTATCAGACTTGTACTGACTAAAATTCACGGTGTCCTTCAATAGCCCTTTATGTTCCGGGGTCACGGTGCTAGAATTAGTCCAGCGATCCCGGCAGGCTTTGGCCCCGTCATCATGCGACCCGGGTATGGTCCATGGCTGGGCGGCGAGTTGCTCTTTACTTGCCGCTCGCATGCCCGTGCAAGAGTCTTTAGATATAGGTGATTTGTGAATAGGTGACAAACCTATCTTGATAAATGATGATACTTCAGAACACAACACATAATTCATGCTTACAACTCCATTCATTATAAAAAACCATTCACAAAAACAAATTATCTTCTACAATATTTATATCAAATATTCTGCAAGCAGAAGTAGGCCTGGGTTGTACTTTTAAATAAACTCACCCCTTTTCCCAAAGAGTAGGCTAGTTCTAGAGAACGCCAAATATTTCGACCCTTTTTTTGGACATAAGTTCTTCTGCCCTAGGTAAGGTGCAAGAGACTGCCAGACTCTTCCTTTAGTGACCATTTGCGGTCCAGCGTATCTAGGTGTCTATGTTGTAACCACCAAATAGCTGACAAATGGTAAATTTCGTATTGGCTTTTGCATTTGCAATGAAACTGATAAATGTAAATGTTCCCTAAAATCAAATGTTTTAACGCTCTTGAGGCACTGCACTCCTCAACTTAGCCTCATAACGGGTATCAAGCCATCCAAGTTCAGGTTGACGACAGCTGGTCAGTGACTATCAAGTAAGCCATCAAAAGCCCTGCTGGGCTGCAGTTTTTTTTATTTATGTATAGGTACTTCACCACTTTTTCGACACTTGCTTACTTCATTGCTTCGTCCACGAACTACATTCTTCCCTATATTATTTCAATTATGTTTATGATATCCGAGGTATATCAGAGGCCATTTGACGTTAAGTAATTTTTTGGATAAAATTAGTTATTCGTTCGTACACTGAAGGCGCTATATCATTTACCTTACAATGTAAGTTCACTGAACGGCCAAATATAGAATGTATGCTAGGACCTCAGGCAGAACGAGTCCAAGCCCTTCAGCCAGAGCAGTGAGTAAAGGGCAACTCTGTGCCCGACCATGGACCATGCCCGGGACGACGGCGCGTTGTGTTCCACGCGCGCCTCAAAGAGCGTCAGCATGATGATGGGGCCCACAGAGGGCCAAAGCCTGCCGGGGTCGCGGGATTTATTTTCTTACCATGACCCCGGAACATAAAGGGCTATTGAAGGGCACCGTGGATTTTAGTCAGTACAAGTCTGACAGTCCCTCCCGCCCTGCCCGGTGGGAGGACTCATTTGATGATTTTACCACGAAAAAAAAAAAGCCCTTCAGCCAGCGAATTTTGAATGAAATCACGAAACGAAAAAATCATAACGCTGTCTTTATTGCCAAAAATAGTCGGGTAAAAAGCAAAGCTTTCTTTAAAACATCAACACAGCATATCCATCAAGCGTCAAACCCGACCCCCTACTTACAGCCGTACCCACAATTGCCATATGTCACACAGTGAACCCTTAGAATTCAATAGCGTTGGGCAGTGACCGTGGCAAATGATACGTTTGTGGCGTACGAGGTGACCCGCCCCCTGTATCTCGGCTTCCTTCGGTTTACGTCGGCTGAGTCTGTTAACTGCTACTTAGAATGTGGCCTATTGTTTACCTGGTTTGAAGGGAGAGGTTGTGAGTTTATTGGTATCAAGAATAACGTACCTTATTAAGAGACTATTACTTGAGTTAGACAGGAAATCACGATGTAAAGTATGGTTTACACGCAGATAGCAGGGTCGTGTTCGTTGGATCTATCCAAAAATTATTGGATCTATGCTACCCAGGGCGGGGAGGGAGTGAGGCCTCGGTGATCCTTCAATAGCCCTTTTCGTTCCAGGGTCACGGTTACCTGATGACACAGTCCCGCAACAACTGAAATAACAGGGTGAATTTTTAGTAGTCAGTAAGAGCTACAGTTCCTTCCGCTCCACCCAGGGTCATTCTCATTTAATAATTTTAGCCCTCAAAGAAGTCAAATAATTTCCTAATGGATAAAATCCCATAATACCTTGCTCAAACTAGTAATCGAACCCAAGGTTTTATGCTCAGCCGCAACGTTTGCGTCCACTAGACCATTAAAGCATAACACAATCTCTATAGCATAATACAATAATTATCAATTTGGTTACAAACTATGATAGTGTACACAAACTTCGGAACACAATGGGTAGGCGTAAGACGGTAGGTAATATTGTTGTGGTGATGGAATGGCAGGCGACCCATGACGATGACGCCTCTCTGTCATACTTATAACATCACTAACGGCATCACCTGCTCGAAAGATATCTCAAGGGAGGCTAATATTGGGATAAAAACTATCCTATATGTCTTAAATTAAGTTATAAACTATTTATGTACCAAGTTTGATCCAAATCCGTTCAGTAGTTTTTGAGTGAATGAGTAACAAACATCTATCAATCTGTTTATCTATCCATCCACATAAACTTTTGTATTCGTAAAATTAGTAACATAGTAAGTAACATAAGAGACTGAATTGAACGGAGAATTTGATGTGAAGCACTTTGTAATTGTGGGATTTTGTTGATGGAACACATTTGATAACGACCGCGACTAAGGAAGCGCGGTTCATTGGTCAGTATTTAGTGCGAGTATAAAGATTATACAATGAAATGACAAAAAAGTCATATTTTATGATCGTTTTGGTCCAACCATTCAAATTAAAAGGCAACAAGATTCAGTATAGTCGGCGCAGTGATCGAACATTAAATTTGGTTACCGCGCTGCCTATCGTGGTTTCTATTCTCGCGCAAATCAACTATTTGTACAATCTACAAGAAGTTACTACGTGTATATTAGTTGCAATATCTGTAAACGCATGCCACAGGAATTTCTAAGCGTGGGGCAAGGTTTTCTTTAAAAAAAAAACAAAATACAGCCTCACTAACTCATCCACTTCATCGCTGTCACCTCCGTTTCCACACAGCTCCATAAAAACGAACGGAAACGTCCATCAGTGCGTCCGAACACTGATTATTACACCTCACCGGATAACCGGCAAAAACTAGACGTCACCTAACCTGTTAATAGGCTGGAATGAAAGCAGGCCTTTTTAAACTAGCTGGTTATTCCATAGATATTTTTTAAAATAAATGTAGTAGATGCTATTGTGGAATTAATTTTCGTTCTGAAATATTTGTGGTACTCGTAGAATGGTTTTCTTGGTGATTTTGTCGTTTTTAATGTGCATTCTTCTCCATAAAGATCTACGCTTTGGAATGGACAACTACAGTAATTTTAGTTATTAAGTTATTTTACCCTGTGACTGAGACCATATCTTATTTTTTTATCATTAAAAAGTGCTTGCAATTATTGAAGTAAACGCATGGATTGTTTTTGATAACAGTTGCCCTAATGGTGGCATTTTCTTTTAAATTTTGTTTGAGTCTGCTCTTAACTTTAGTCTAGTCAAAGTCAACGGCGAAACGAGCTTGTCTAGATGAAACCTTTGCATTCCAACTTTGAAGGGATTAGGATTGTACGCGTTCGGAAATACAGACACGCCGGTGTCTGTATTTCCTTATTTTTATTTTTATTTAGACTGTCGAAAGTCCTGCAAGAGTGCCGACTCTTGCAGGACTTTCGACAGTCTTGTAAAAATAAGTTAACAAAAATAAACGATTTTTAACAGTGCTTCAGATAGCTATAGTCAACGATATAGGTGCATATTGGAGATATTTTTTTGATTTTTTAAAAGGTAATTTTTCGTAGTTTATTTTTCGTTAACATATTCTGAAACAGGCCGTTGTCCCAGAAGACACTCTAGTTTTGTTTATTTGTTCTAAAATCGAAAAACATACGATTAAGCTGAAAAACATAGACTGTAAGATCAGCATCAAGATATCTCTAATCAAACAGCTCTACCTACCAGTCCTTACCAACATGCATTCGTTCTAGCAATTTGCCTTACACACCTCGCAAAAAACCAATTGAAGAGTTTAACAAATTTATTTTTAAAAAGGAGGAACTACATACATTGGTACAGTCACGAGCAGTACGTATAATCAGCTGAAATAGGCCTATTTGGCGTTGCCGTGAGTAATATTAACAGTTTTTGACTACAGGCTTTTTTGGCGATGATGATAAAACGCTTCGAAATAAGTCAGTCGGGGTCTTTTTTATCGTGGTAAAATTATCAAATGAGTCCTCCTACCCAGGGTAAGGCAGGAGGGACTGTCAGACTTGTACTGACTAAAATCCACGGAGTCCTTCAATAGCCCTTTATGTAGGTACCGGAGTCGCTGTACACGTGTAACCCGCGACCCAGGCAGGCTTTGGCCCTCTAGAGGGAGGGCACTGTCATTGTGCTGACACTCTTTGAGGCGCGCGTGGCACACAACGTGCCCTCGATCCGGGCTTCAGCGTCACGGTAATGAGATAAGTCCCGCGACCATTACCGTAGGGGCCTTACCGTATCTACGTCAATTATAATTTTCGTAACAAAAAAATACTTTTCTATAATCTCTAATTCGAACTAATTATTGCTCGTGACTGTACTTGTACAAGCACCATAACATGTTCAGAGAACTTAGTCGTTGATACAGCTGTTAAGTGTTAATATGGGCATGGGCTAACTAAGCCGACTCGCTGCTATTAGACCAAAAGGGATAGCCAGGGATACTGCGGTTCTAGCACGATGGAGCACCATTACTGACTATATTTGATCACTCGTTTAGTTAGACCAGTTGTAATGTAAACTTCATGTGGATTAAGCAGTGTTGATAAGCGTAAATTATAGGTTGGGATTTTTTTTTTTCTTTAAGAAAGAAACTGCTCTCTTAAACTGTCGTTTGCAATCTGCAAGCTATAAACGAAAACACACGTGTCGGTCGCGGGACTAATGAAATACCGTGACCCCGGAACGTAAAGGGCTACTGAAGGACACCTTGGATTTTAGTCAGTATAAGTGTGACAGTCCCTCCCGCCCTGTCCTGGGTGGCACGACTTATTTGATGATTATACCACGATAAAAAAAGGGAATTCAGTTGAAAATAGTAGATTATTAACCAAGGGGATAAAGCAGGGTCTTCTGTCGCGGGTGGCGAATTAAATCGCGAGCGTAACGAAGGACTCGAGGTTTACTCCCGAGCGTAGCGAGGGTGTTAAATACTTAAATCACGAGCGAAGCGAGGGATTTAAGTTCACCCAAGACTAAGACAGCTTTATCCCCGAGGAAAATACTCTACTTTTCGTACCATTTGCGAAAAAAATAACACAGTAATAATATGAGATACGCATTTTAAACATTAATATTTAACATTAACTTATTTATAAAAATAAGTAAAAATAAACTCAACGTTTATGTATTTGAAGAATACAAAAACGCGGCAAATTAAAAAAGCAAAGGCATCAAGCTCATACGGCCTCGTCGGTTTTCGTAATTTTATTTAACTAGATGAAAATCCGGCTTCGCTCGGGTGAAACGTGTGTCCCAAATACTACACATCAAGGTACTAAATGTAGGTGTCACGGTAAGTCATAGGCCGAAAATAAAGAAAGAAAAAAAAAACTTAACATGATAACCGATGTCAACAATGGCGGCTGCGATCTGTCTGGTCAGAAAATCATTAGAAATTTACAAATCACTCGACAATCCGAATTTTGCGGATATATGTTGTCGACTCGAAATCTTTATTTTTTAATGTTTTATTATTCTGGTTAGCTTTCGATCGAGTCTACCGTAATCTAAGTATTCCAAATTTAAATCACATTCTCTCCCTAGAGAGAGAATGAAATTCAGTACAACATTCTTTCCCTGTTTTTCACAGATTAAAAATGACTATTGTTATGTTCGCTTTTTGTGGCATAGAATGTCACTTTTTTGAGCAAGTGGTACGAAAAAGTATATTCCTGCCTCGATAAATAAACTATCTAACACAAAAAAAAATCGGCTGTAGTTAGTTCCTTAGATTATAACCAAACAAACTTTTCTGATTTATAATATTAGTATTGATAACATAGATCAACCAGTCCAAATAGGTACGAATTTTACTATATAATAATTATAAATTACAGTTAAGCTTAATTTCAACGTTTAATCAGTTCGAAATCTAACCAGTTACAAGATTGTGTTACCTATTTAATTAAAATAGAACAAATAAATTAACAGAGCTTGAATGAGCAATCGTAATAAGTAACTTTATCAAGCCGATAGTGCTGCGGTCCGGTCTTATCTTAAAACCTTGCAAGCGGAACTGGCGAAATCTAGTCTATGACCCGGTTCCGAGGGCGGGGTACAACCTCCAAACGAAATCAATTTATTACTAAATAGGAACGATATTTAGTAAGTATATAAGTCGAGTCGAGAACGATGTTTAGTAAGAAAAGTCAGAAGTGTGAAAAATAATCCTTGCTACAATATAAATGCGAAAGTTTGGATGTATGGATAAATAGATGGATGTTTGTCACTCAAACACATCAGAATGGCTTAATGCATTTTGATGAAATTTGGCACAGATGTAGATTATGTTTTTTTTTTTACCCCGGATTTATAATCTTGTGACAATTAACGTAGTCTACTGCGAAACCACTGATAATAGCTAGTTAAGTCAGTCGTGAAATAAAGAAGTACAAGATAAAATTATTTCCATCATTTTCCAGTTTCCAATTCATTGAAATATTAAGCTGGAACGTTTTCAGAGCTTTATTGTTAACATGTTGTTTAATTGTTAATATTCCTACTGTTTGTCAAACTCTATCTATGTAAACTTGAGTATGCCATTTGATAACTATAATGTGTGTAGTATATGTATTGTTTCTTTTATTAATTTAATGTGTTGCGATAGATCCTTGATACAAATTATATTATGTCATAAGACATTTCATAATGGGGCCGGGCTGCAGACATTGAAAAAGTATAAGGAGCTGTTCAATTTAAAAAGATGAAATGTTTTTTATAAACTGAAAACCATATTATCTATCTGTCAAATAATTATTTAATCTATCAAAGAAACTAATTATTACTGATACCTCTACAGCTACGCTAAATATTAATGAGAAAATAGCTAATGAAAGGTTTTACAAGTAAAATGCAAATTATAATAGGCCATACGATTTGTTCGGTGGACTGTGAAAAAGTAATGCGTGTGCGCCGCGTAATGACCTGCGTTCTGATTTCAAAGTCAAATTGCGGCCAGGAACGTTAGATCTCGCTAGGTGTTGCACCTGACTTCTGTTTGGTTGAGTAAATGTGTTGATATAGTTTAGTGACAAGTTCAATGTTAGTTGATGGGAAAATTAAGTGAAACGAAAATGTAACGATTCGAGGCTTATTGATTACCAGCTTCCCATCTTATAAAATATTGATGTCATTATGCAGTATTTTTGTATTTCTTTGATATCTGTATTTTAATTATGGGACGATATGGGGGCACGGTAGTGCCCCCACCAAGTCGAGCAAAAAAGCGGCACGGCCGTACCATCCTTTTCTCGAAGCAATTCAGGCCATTTTCGACCCCCTGTAACTTCGTTGTGGTTATAGTTATTAACAAGAAAACCGTAAGATACCAAATCAATCGACACACAGAAATACAAACTTTTTAACCATACAATACATGGATAAAATATCTCCTCATATAATCTTTGTCCAATTAAGAAAATGATCATTAGATAGTCTATTAATAATTAATATCAGTAATGTAGTAAGATTTTAACTGTTAAATCTCATAAAGAGTTCAAAGCTTACATTTTAGTAGACAGAGAAACAGTTTCTGACTAGAAAGTGGTCTAGAAAGAACAGAACAAGTTCCGATAGAATAATTTTAATATAGTTCATAATAGAAGGTCTAACACTTATACTACATACATTTTGTGGTATGGAGTTTCATGAAAAACGTTTGTCATTTCGAAAATTGCATTGCCCAACAGGGTCCACAATGATCATAACTATGTAAAACCTACCATCTAAGTAAACTTGTGGAAACAATAAATGTAATGAGTATTGAAAAAAAAATCAAAATTAGCTAAATCGGTCCAGCCGTTCTCGAGTTTTAGCGAGACTAACGAACAGCAATTGATTTTTTTATTATAGACTAGCTGACCCGGAAAACTTCGTACCGCCTCTTTTTCTCACCTTTTAAATCATCCCTCGACTTCCAGAAATAATTCAATAGAAATTAGGATAATCGGTCCATCCGTTCTCGAGTTTTAGCGAGACTAACGAACAGGAATTGATTTTTATATAATAAATATAAAGATTGGAGTGTGCCAAAGAGCAATGGAGCGCAGCATTCTGGGTGTAAGAAGATCCGATAGAATACGTAACACCACGCTGCGCTCTAAAACTGGAATAATTGACGTAGGTAAGAAGGCTGCCAGGCTCAAATGGAATTGGGCGGGTCACGTTATCCGCATGGAAAACAGTCGCTGGGCAAAAATATGCACGCAATGGGTGCCTGAGAATGGACGACGCCGCCGTGGCCGGCCCAAAAAGAGGTGGCAAGACGATATTGATGCGTACCTTGAGGGCTGGTCCGAAGTGGCACTAGAAAAGAGCACGTGGAAGGACATGGGGGAGGCCTTTGCCCAGCAGTGGGACATAAACGGCTATTAAAAAAAAAAAAAAAATATAAAGATTAACTGATATTATTAGCTTTTAATAGTACTAAAATATTTCATTGTCTACGTATATAACACGCACTTTACCAACAGTTGTTGCTCTCTATGTATTATTACATGATTACATAGTTATCGAATTTAAATTGGATATTATCATGTTGTATGAAGTGGATACATGTGTTAATTATTGCATACGATGATGTGTTGTGTGAATTATGTAGGTTTTACACGCGAGTGTTTGTTGAATATTTTCTAAGCAACAAGGTTTTCCTTAAAGGTAGCCTTTCGAACTAAGCGTCACAAACGTAGCGTCTATAGCGTCACTGTCATAATGGTCATAATGACCTGACTGTGACGTCACTGACGCCGCGACAGTGACGCTGCGCTCGAATGACGTTCCCTAGAATTTCATACATTTGCATAGAACATCTATCTGTCGCACTGTCGCGGCGTCACAGCCGCGGCGCCAATGACGCCATAGACGCTCAGTTCGAAAGGCTACCTTAAATGATCATTTATTTATTTTTAACAATCCATGTGACAAGACTTACTAAAGAAGGGATACCTACGCCCGTGCGAAAGTTGTTGGTTCGATTTTTATTTTATCGAACTCGTTATGTCGAAAATTTAGTTATACGATGTTTTATTATATCGATGCTTTATTGGTGCGATGGTTTGTGCGAAAAATCTTTTTGCGAAAAACGTTACAGCGATTGCTCATTTGTTCGATAGTTTATTAGTTCGATGGTATGTTGATTCGAAACGCCAGCAAAAAAAAAGTTAACAAAATGTTTAAGTTTAGCGTAGGTATCGGGTAAAGAAAGGGTCGCGTAATAGGTAGGTACTAAAAGGATTATTGTTGATTTTAAATTTTTTACTCAACGAATAAGATAGATAAAAAATCTTTATTCCATAGAAAACTGTCATAACGTACGTTTCAATACTTACCGTACCTACTTTTGTTTCTTCTTTTCTTTTCTTTCTTCTTCGGGTGACCACGAAAACCAGCGCTGTGCTGTGGGTCTCTCACAGCACAGCATTATTCTGAGTGGTCACCTTTCTTTTTACAGTCATGGCATGCAGTTGTCGAATTTTGTTATTGTTATTTGTTTTTTTTTATGTTTAGATTTAGTTTAGTAATTTTGTTATTTGTCTGTTTTTTTTTTCAAGTTGAAGCATGCACTTCTGTAAAAAAATAAAATATTTTTTCTTTCTCTCTTTGCATTTTTTTCAGATGATTTTCCCGTAGAAAGGACAACAGTGAATCCGCCTCTTTCCTTTCTTATGTTACTTAAACAGGCGTACAATTATTCTGAGAAGTTGTTATACCGATGTGTGAACCAAAATCAATGAAATCAAATTATATCGTTGGACTGTGAGTTCCGTCTGCCTAGCTGGTAGCTGCTAAGACCCCCTACAGATGAGATAGTTCTAGATAATACGATATAAACTATGTAGTATAAAATAAGGAGTAAGACAGCACCAATCAGTCTGAAAGTGTATCGCTTGTGTTTGCTAATGGCCGCAGCGGCCGATAAATATTCATCGCGGCAAAAAAGCGGCGCACGCGCGCGATCGCAGCGCGCTTTCTTCTCAGCGATGTGGGAAGAAGATGAGGTGACTTATTTTAGTTACAGATTTATGGAGACTTATTTAATGTTACTAAAATATGTACTATAATAATACAAAGTAAAGGTCTTCTTTTGGCAGTTCCTTTGAAGCTCGATTCCTCGGCTCGATTCATTGAATTTCCTAATTGCTAAGCCTTATAATTCATAGAAATTATGGCAGAATCATAGATACTTAAATTACTTTAACTATCTTTAATATTGTTTCCGGTTCAATTAAAAGCCTAAAGAATATCTCTTCTGTACGTGCCATAAATAAAAACTGTTCTAATGATTGACTTTGACGTAACCACAGTATCTTCACAGTGAACCTGTCTTGATAGGGCTTTTCTTTTTGTTTCATTATTTATTTACTTTTTGAATTTTGTCTTGATTTTGAGAGTTCAAAAGTGCATGTCACTGGCCTACTTGAAATAAATACTTTGATTTTGAATAAGAAGAACAGAAAAGCGAAAAATCGGGTCTACAAATTCAGTTGTAACAGTAACACCTCTAATAGAGAAGAAGCCATATCCACAGTTTCCTAGCTCATACCGTACGGTTGTTGGTCGGAATGCTCCGGCTCGTCACAGGTCAGCTGCTAGAAAAACATTGAACCAGCCACCGCTGGTGCGAGTGAAGTATATGGAGCACAGCTGGAATTCTTCGACACTTCTGAAAGATATATACAGTATCCTAGTAAACCGGTGTAGCCAGTAACATTTACCTTTTTTTTTGCGTGGCAAAATCATCAAACGAGTCCTCCCACTAAGGACAGGGCAGGGAGGGACTGTCAGACTCGTACGGACTTCAAGAGCCATTAATATTCCAGGGTCACGGGAGTTGGATATGTCTGGCAACCCCGGCTGGCTTAGGCCCTCTAAAGGGGGGCCCCGTCATTATGCTGATCCTCTTTGAGGTGCGCGTGGAACACAACGCGTCGTTGACCCGGCCATGATCCATGGTCGGACAGCGAGTTACCACTTACTCGCTGACCGCATGCCCAGTACCATATAATAGATTAGTTATTTAGGTTGTGGAGGTCCCTTTTTTTAACGTGGTATAATCATCAAATGAGTCCTCCCACCCAAGGCAGGGCGGGAAGGACTGTCAGACTCGTACTGACTAAAATCCACGGTGTCCTTCAATAGCCCTTTTTTAACCGACTTCAAAAAGAAGGAGGTTATCAATTCGACGGTATGTTTTTTTTTTTTTTTTTTTTTTTTTTGTGTGTTTGTTTCGCGATTACTCCGGCGTTTGTGGACCGATTTTCAAAATTCTTTTTTATTCGAAAGGAGATGCTTTCGGAGTGGTCCCATATTCACCAAGTCAAGATCTGATGATTAGATCCTGGAGAAATCGAGGGCAACCCTTAAATTTTATAGGCCCACATATAGTTTTTCGCAAATATTATGAAGTAATTTAAGTATTTGCGTATGGTAATCATAATCTCCTGTAGCTGAGCTGATGATGGAAGGTACAACTCCTTAACTGTAAGGAGGCATCGACTGATTTAGTTTGTGTTCGCTTATCTCCGGAACTACAAGTCCGATTTAAGTCATCCTTTTTTTGTTATACTAGGTATCGTTCAACTGAGGGAACACTGCAAGTTTCATCAAAATCGGTTCAGTAGTTTTTGAGATAGGGAATTTTATTAGCTAATTTTGTACATGAGCGATGTTATTACCGGTGCTAAGGATTACAAAATTCTAGTGCACACACCTATTTGACAAGAATTTGGGTTGAATATTTAAACTAAAAAGAGTAAAATAAAAGCTTTTTTAAAAAAAATGTAACCGCCTTCAAAACCAAC
Source organism: Agrotis ipsilon (assembly GCA_028554685.1). Taxonomy (NCBI): domain Eukaryota; kingdom Metazoa; phylum Arthropoda; class Insecta; order Lepidoptera; family Noctuidae; genus Agrotis; species Agrotis ipsilon. The sequence goes on along the minus strand of CM052969.1, from coordinate 12,872,173 downwards.
CACTAAAAAAGAGTAAAATAACCTACAAAATAACTTTTCATTCGGAAGTCGGTGGCAAAAAAGACAATGAAAATAAAAACCACCGACTTCCGAATGAAAAGTTATTTTGTAGGTTATTTTACTCTTTTTTAGTGGTTGGTTTTGAAGGCGGTTACATTTTTTTTAAAAAAGCTTTTTTCGTTAGTCCTGCGACAATGTGGAGGAGATTGGCTAGGCAGTCACTCCATGTAAAATACTGATATTGGATTGCATCTGGTTCGACTGCAAGCCGACCCCAATATACATAGTTGTGAAAAGCCTAGGCAGATGATGATGATGACGTTGTACTGTGATGAACTAACTGTAATGTCGGTGAACTTGGTAGCTTATTTCTCAGTAGAACTAATATGTGGTAGAACTTCAAAAAATGTTAGTTCTATTGTATTGAAAAATAAATACCTTGTTTTTATTCTTGAAGAACAGAAAGCATACTCCAATATTTACTTTATCTGTTAGTAAATAGTAAGTTACAAGTTAGCAATTATAAAGCGTTTCTAGATAAAGCGAAAAAGCTGATAACTTTATGGCATGTGCACTTGATTGTACTAATTACGTCCATGCATGATCTACAGGGTTGTGCGTGACCTCCTAAAAAATTGTGAAACAAGTCGTGAAAACGTGAAAATGAAAATGTGTGATTTTCCTATGCTTCTGAAAGCGTTAGAAGTGATATTATATTCTTTCATTTCCAGTTTATATCATGTCTGTGAAAGATAGTGGGTGGTCTATTAGCAAATGAGAACATATTATTATGTATAGATAGATCTTGGAATTCATATAAAATGATGTCACTCTTGAACTTTGAACCTGTCGAAACATAGAAATTATTCAGACCTTCAGTGAACATAAAGTACATAAGTTAACATTGATTTACAAAGCCATTACTTACAAACGAATGCTAAAGGAAACAATCATACATTTCTTGCATATAAAATGCCAACGAACCGATTATCAATGAATATTGAACCCGCATTCGTACGAAAACACCTAATCTATTCAAGTGGCTAGTCGTAAGGGTCGTGACACTGCAGACAAGGACACACATACACTTTTATCAAACGATAAAAAAGGACAGAGAAACACCGATGCTCGGGTCATATGTCGACCGATATGTCGTAACCTGTTTGAATGAAACGGCGATATTAAAAAGTCTATATGTGAGAAAAGGATGGTACTGACAATGACGTGAAGGGTTAAAAGTCAAGCAAAGTGTCGCGGCCTGTGGGAGGAGGATGGAGATATGATATTATCGTGGGTTGGTGAGAGAGGGAGATATGGGGGTCAAAAGACGAGCGTCGGCAACCCTGACCTCTCCAGACAACTCGTGGGCCGTACTTGGGACTTACAAAAAAGCATGTGTTGTATGGAATGTTTTTTTTTTGTTTTTTTTTTAATGTTGTTGAATTAGGTTTTCACACCTCTTGTTTATTTAGCCCCATTTTATTTACAAAACATCATTTTTAACTTTATTTTTTGAACGTAAATCTTCACGTTGCTTGTGTAATTTTCAAGCTATTTTTCACGTACCTAAATAATATCAAACGAACACTTGAAAGCTGAAATTTTCGCAGTAGATGTAGTTAGAAAACTTTGCTGAAATACAGCTGACAATGAAAAACACGAACAGAAATGTAACAAACCTTTTACTGAGAATCGTAACGGTTTATTAATATTTCATTACATTAGCTGTAACATTAAATAAAAATAATAAAAAAAAAATCATTTGAAAGCCGTCCCTGAACCCATAGTGCACTAATGAATCGGGACAGCCGACATAATTAAACAGTTGGCGACAATCGGTCGGTCGATGGTACACTAATATTTTGTTTGACATAACACTCTATAACACGTGTGACGTCATAGAAGAAACTTTGAAGTTGCAAAAAAAAAATCTTGGACTCCGAACTTCAAAGTGATTTTTAGCGCGCTTTTTCGTAAACGTCAGTTTTTGAAATACGAACGTTGATTTTGATGTAACCATAAAAGAAAAAAATATCTCGTAATAAAAAACTAGTGTCGTTAGTTTTTGAATTTTCTAATGTGCCAGTGTCAACATTTTTAAATATTTGTTGCGTGATTCCGAAACATAGAGTACACAATTTATTTTTAATATAAAATTAGAGCCGTGGTTTTTGGGTTTTCATAAGTGTTAGTGTTTTTGTATTCATATAGTGACTTGTGTTAGATTTTATGTGTAAAGATATGTTCAGACCGGAGTTCCATTTTTCAAGCAAACTGCTCGAATTGCTTACTCGAGGTAATCTGTATTTTTACGATGTAATATAATTGACATAGATGTATAATTTTTCTTAATTAATGTTAAAACTTCTACCATGCTTGTATTCAATGGGTCGCAGGACTTATTCCATCACCATGACCCCGGAACATAAAGGGCTATTGAAGGACACCGCGGATTTTAGTCAGCACAAGTCTGACAGTCCTTCCCGCCTGCCCGGGGTGGTAGGACTCATTTGATAACTATACTATGTAAAAAAAATAAAGCTTTTATTCAATATTTTGGGCATTAGCATAATTTTAATTAAAATCGAACAGTAAATTTCAAAAAATAACATGTCTCTTTTTTTGTTTTCAGGAAACACACCACGGGATACATTAAGTTTCACTTCAAGTAACGGTAAGTGATAGTGATGTAAGCACATAAAATGTATAATTTTGACACATTTCAAAGAAAGTTAATTTTTAAAGTGACGAGCCTAAAATCATACTTTTGTAAAAAAAAAAACATACTATTGACGAATTTCACAGATTATAAAGTTCTAAAATGACGAGCCTAAAAATAAAACCTTCATACTTTTGTAAAACATATTTTGGAAGATTGACATTCTACCCGGGAAAGAGTGAATGGATAGCGAATTATTTATTTAATTCCACCGCACGTTTACTATGAAAAGTGCACTATAATGTGTCATACGCAAGATAACGCCGATAATTATAGCTATTATGTCAGAAGCCGGACTCCATACTTTGTCAGTATGGCCAAATCTCTTTACTTTTAAGACAATAATTTAATACTTGAGATTACCTAGTTTATTTTAATAATATAATGAACCCATATTTTCGTAGTATACAATGTCGTAATTATTTGGAACTGTAGTATTCTTTTTCTGCAATTATAAACAGAACAGTGAAGCACTGGGGGTCCCAAGAATAGTAGAATTAATATTTTCCTCTGGGACGTTACATCCTCCTTAAGAGTGACAATAGACTACACCACATAAGCCCAGTGCGAGCTAGCGGATGTTACTTCGAATTTTAGGTTCTAAGATATCCTGCTGTTACTGACGGGGACCCCCTTAGAGGGCCAAAGCTTGCGAGACTAACTACATACCGTGATCCCGAAACGTAAAGGGCTATTGAAGGACACCTGATATTCGGACCTTCTGACAGTCCATCCCGCCCTGATCTGGGTATTCTCACAATATTTTCCGATGAAATTTTAAAAGCTAGCTACATAATATAAAGCCTGAAAATGCTTGCCTGAGTTCTACCATCTTACACCGTGTTTATGAAACTGAATATGCATTTATACCACCACCTTACAGTCCCAGCAACATGTCGAGTACACTTGTGCGGCGACTGTTCGCTCTGTTCAGTTTGTTCGTCGGTGCGCAGGCGCAGGCGCGTGACACCACAATGAAACCTTTCACCCGCTACCTGCGCACTGCGCCTGGGCAGCTATACGCTACAATCTACATCTTTCCATACGTTTCCTTGTTTCTATAGATATGGAGTGTTCTAGATTATTATTAGTCTAGATATCTATTTGGTAGTGTCCTTAAGGCTATTGAATTGCTGGAGCTACCGGATTCTTGGAAGTTTGGAGTGTGGCGTAACTGATTAATTATTATTTAGCTTTGTTGCTGTCGTGAATATATTTTTAATAATGTAAAACATTCATAAAATGAACATATATATTTTCGTTAATCTAAAATTCAATCATTTTCGTTGTCTTTTTATAATTCGCATTTTTAGGCTAGTTTAAACTTGCAAGCGCAGCTGAGGTTTGGAATTCCCTGGTGGAATTTGTGTTTCCTTAGCACGAGTTTTCAGTATTTGTTGTTTGTTTACGTAAAGTAAACTGGAATTTTGACAATTTCAAATTGACAATTTTCAAAGAAAAAAATAGTTCATTCCTCGCACACCAGAGGCGCTGTTCCATTTTTTCATACAAGAAACGCTGTAAATACTGGAAAGACTCTGTAAAGTAAGATAGTGAAAATTTGTGCGGTAGGGGTACATAGCTACAGTCTAGTGGTATTTAAGTCATTATTGAATAGGTTACTTATCTACTACTGAAGCAGAAAGCGTGCTTTACAGTTGACCATATTATTGCTTACTATCAGGCGACAAAGTGATCAAACGCGAGCGCGATCTTAAATGAATAGTAACAAAAACATAGTATTCTTCTTATATCAAGTATCGATGCTTCTATTTAGTCTCAGGGTGCCATATGTTCATAAATGACATTTCAATTTCGGTCGAAACCGTTTTTTGAAAAGAAGAAAGTAATGCTAAGCTTTTAGTTCCACCAAAGAACCCATATATGCGCAAAAAGTATACTACGCAAGGGACAGTAGCCTAAATTATTTTTTATTTTATTCGTTGAACGCGTGTTAACAAGAAGCTGTTTGGTATAATTACTGGCAATCAGTGGTCGCATCTCGTCCAAGACATTGTTCGGACCGGCTACCTTTCAACCGGTCCCGGCCAATTTATTGGAAAGGTTTTTTTATATTATATAATGTTTATGTTGTATGACCTGATGAGTTTTGCCGGAATTTTATATTAGTTTGAATGTAACGAAGTTATTTTTTTAACTTACTTAAAGCCGTTGGTTCCTGTCATTGGCTTAGTCAATGTTCAACCCCCACAATTTCTAATCCCGTCCATTTTGACTCCTAAGTGGCCCAATTGGGGTCCAGTCAGGGGGCTCAGTCTATCTCCTGGTTGTCCGTTGGTTGAACGTGGCTTTCCATACATAGCTAAATATTTCTTTTTTGTCCATATTCAACCCTACTTAAGTCTTACAACCGTGCCAATCACTCTATGTAAAATACTGATATTCTGCTGTATTCGATTTGACTAGGTGCTAGCAACAAATCAGTTGAGAAAAATCAAGGCAAGGCAAGGTACGGTTGGAAGAACATCGCCAATATCAAAATTAGCAACTGACCACTGGATCTCTAGAGATGAGCAATATTTCTTACTCGTACATATAAAATTATACGCAGAAATAATGTGAAATATGCGATGGCACTAGGTATTTAACTGTCTTGACTTTAGCTTTTTTCAAACTAAAACAGTTTTCTGTATAACATTGAGTTTATTTCTCAATGTTGTCTAGATTTTTTTCAACCGTTCAAAAGATAAAAATATAATGTTCTTAAGAGCGACGTTGATATAACAATTCTCTCCGCGTAAAGTAGTTGCAGACATTAGTTACGTTACGATGTCTAGACGCATTTAATTTTATATTTTAATCAATGAAACTCCCTCAGGGTTACAAGTTATAGTTTCTGACCTTTAAATTTTTGTATAGAACCTTGTTTGACTTCAGTTACTTAAAAATATTTCTAAAACTAATTGAAACAGTCATTTATTTCATTCGCTTAGACAAAATAAAATCGAAAGCAGTTTCATTTCAATTTATCTATTGAAATAACAACACAAACGACCTTACTGGCACATAAACTTATTACACAATATCTATGGAATCTTAAAACTAAATCGCTTTTGAATTTCGAATGTTCACTATCGCGCGAAAGATACTCGAAATCTAGATAATTTCGCACAATGTTCCGTACAGAGTCGCACATAATGCAAGCTTACATTTGCAGTTTCTTAGAACCGAGGCTCCGTATTCCCAAGATATGAACTTGGGTTCTTCTCATATTTTTTACGAGCTTAGAGGTCGCATACACTCTCAATGTCGCGAATTAATTCGCCTGTGCTATCTTCATTGGTAATCTTGATGTGAAAAGTTAAAACACCCGTTTTTTTACTCAGAAAGCATTGTTTTAATGTCGGATTTTTCTCAGATTTTTAACTAGCTTATCTGCTTTTGTTTAAGATTGTTGCTAGATAAGATATTCTAGACTTTTCGTCTAAATTAGGTTTAGTTTTCTTGTGGAGCGGCTAAAATTACATACGCACTATATTTAGACAGATGTCATACGTAACCTTAGAAATTCCAAACGTCGGAATTTGGTATTGTATGATTTTTAAGAAAAGGCATAGACAAGCACTGTTATTTTTTTAAAGTCACCATTCTGTTTTGTTGAAAGAAGGTACAAAACCGCTGCATTTTGTAAGATTTAATATGTTTATTCTAGGTATAACTGATTTAGTAACTTCTTTTTTTAATATTGCAATATAATTGACATAATATAATAAATTACTTTTGAGTATATTGGCCCACTGCTGGGCAAACATCTCCTCCACGAACTTCCATTCCTTCCTATTTGTATTTTTCTCCAGACAATCTTTTATTATTCGATATTTAAATCAATATTTCAGCTATCCTAACACAGACGTATTTCAATAAACTACGTATGACTAAAACATCTCAACAATCAATTTGTATTGACATATCAAAACAAGCATAAGAATAAGAAAAATAGGACTCAAAGTTCTATCAAAATTCGTTCAGCGATTCTCGAGTTATAAACACATAAAGCGGGCTTGTATTTTATATGTTAATTTAAGATGGACTAGATATGACTATCAACAGTATTATGAAGCTATTTAGAAGCAGGAGGGACGGCAGATGCAGTGCTATTATGTCACTTTATGTGCTTTTTATTGCTGTGTAAATTTATTCTGGTATAAGAGGCAAAGTGATATGATGCAGTAGCTTAGTAGAATTTATGTTTTATTTTTCATAAAATTGTTTTCGCTGTCATTTTGTTTACGGGGCCAATTTTATTCGGAGACATTGAAATGTACGATATTTTCTTCATTATAAACTTGATTGGAGTGGAAAGAAGAGCTTTGTTTTTTTTATGTATTTTGATTAATTTTTCGTTTTTTTGCTGTGTCTAGATGAGTCTACGCCTACGTTATATATAATAATATGTATTATGTAAGAATTTCCAATTTGCATAACAACTTTTTAGTAAGTTGATTTCTGTGTAAATTATCTGTAGGTTATGTAAATAAATGTCCTGTAAGAATAAGAAACACGCAGGCATTAAAGTTCACATGTGAACATCTCGTGCTAAATGGTCATTGGTCAGTTCCATATATGTCCATTTATTATTTTTCAGCGAGCAACTAAATCCAATTTCCTACATTCACACCGATACAATTCGAATAGTATCAGCAGGTTCCATCTTCAGGGCAGGACTATTTACGCGTTTCTCACACCATTGACGCGATGAATCGCTCCCATTAGCGGCCGGGAACATGCTACAAGAAAACTATAAGGTTAACTATGCCCAAAAGTAGTAGTAGATATGCCATACAATTTGTATGGAACGACCTGCGGGCCGCAGTTACTAGCTCCCAGATCGAGATAACGCGACCGCTGCCGCAGCTCGACTGGCGCGATTTTATCTCAACCAGCAATATATACCCTGCGTTGGACTCTACAGCGCATGCGCCGGCGATTGATGGACCAATAAGAACAATGCGAATTAGGGAATTATACGATAGTGCGCATGACTGTTTAGAGGTCTTATTTCACGATGACAGATCAGATAATATTCTCGTTTCAAATTGATATTCGTGCTAGGTGGGAATGATCTGCGAATGCTCTGTCACCCTTTTATGGAACTAGATTTTACGACGTCCGCACTTCTGCGGTGTTCGCAGTTCAAACAATTCAGAGATCGTAAGGTATCTCACTTTATGTAAAGAACGGTATTCCGTATACGAACCTTTTAACTCCTAATTTTTAATCGATATTGGAAAGCATTACTTACGTTTATTAAACAGGAAATAAGAAAACCGTTAATTGGATCGAACTTTAAGGTCTTATAAAGGTAGCACCAGGTTACATCACGTTATATATTTTGGCATTTCCCACTTGTCACGATTAAGATATTTCACAACTGAGCCGTCAAATTATCGATATAATCGATCCCTGCCTCAGTCGTGATCTCATTTCCCTGCATTCGGTTGCTGCGACCTGTACTCAGAGTTTAATTTTAGCTATAAATCATGGTCGGCCTTTCCCCGAAGTTGCGCGGAGGCGGCCGATCGCCCCCGACCGGTTCAACTCCCGCGCAGCCTCATTTAAACTGTAGCACATTCCTTCGCTTGTCGCGTATCTGTAGTCAGGCGCGATAAATTGTTATAATTAATTGTTTATAGGTTATGAGAGTGTAGTAAGGTTGGAGCCGGCGACTGCACCGCTGCGAGGAAATGAAAGGTGAATGGCTAGAATGTACGTAAACTATAAGTGCTGTAATTATGTTTAATTAAATTATGAGACTGATGTGGAAAACAGAGGTTTGGATGCGGAAAGACGGGAGTTCATTGATGTGTGAGAGAAGGAAGTAGTTTAATTTAAGTATCTTACTAAAATCTTTATTAAAACATGGAGATTGGTAGCTAATCTATATTAATTTGTAATTATAAGAACTTTTGCTCAAGACCCTTTTTGTAAAGCCCGGTTTCCACCGCTATCGGTGCAGGCTTCTTTTTATGAGAAAACTCCATACATTACATAATATGAGTTTTCATCAACAATCGGGTGAAGTTGACTAAACGGGGAAAAAGAACAAAAAAAGTAAAAAAGCTCGCTCTAGGCAACGACTAAACTCTTTCTTGGTGGAGTCGCAAACCTTTTTCTTTTAAAAAGGAGTGCGTTCAGCCCGTTCAGCCTAAACTTTAGTGGTGAAACACAGTAAGGTCAAGACTACACATACGAGTCGCGTAAGTGCAGATCCTCTTTTATCTCCGCCGGTCTCAGCAGTCGCCTTGTCATATTTTATATGTTTTTATCAATAAATATCGCTGCAAGTAATTACATTTTTGTGCAATAACAATAATTATGAGTGTACCGTTAATGTTTGGACTATAGCCTTTTAAGATTTGAGAGCAGATCATATGTAAGTTCGTAAGTTAATGGCGCTACTGATGCAGATAAGTTATTTATAAGTTTTATCTTTAAGATGGTTATCCTTTATGGTGTGAGCAGTGCGTTAAGTGTTGTGTTAGAAAGGCGGATACTTTTATGAACTAGGATAGATGGATGTGATAATAATTGACCAACGGCTTGCGGTACGGAGGTTAGGAGTTCAATTCATAGACTTGCGTTGGAATTTCTGACGAGTAGATTTTTTATGGATTACTTGTATAGTATGTGTAGTACAGTAGCCTTCTTAGTCGATAGTCTAAGGATTTAATAGTCGAATCCGGTTTTCGGTTGGTTTCGGTTCACAACGAATTTCCAACTGAATTAATTTTTGATGTTTTGCACCAAACCTTTCTGAGAGACCTTATTAATAAGGTATGTGTATTAGGGTGGAGTGAAATTGAGAAAAAATTTTTTTTTTTGGAATTTCACTTTTCCTGTATGATTAACCGATGACCATACCTATAAGCTTTATTCATGCTAAAAATCAAAACCCTACGACTTCATTTTGAGGTGGCGCGCTATGAGCGTAATTAGAAAAAAATAACAATTTTTAGGTCTGTTGTGTACCTGCACGACAATGTTATTGTGGATCTATATGTAATAAATCTCATATTTAACATTACTTTATAGAGTAATTTTGTTCGTTTTTGCATAATATTCATATATTTTATCATTTAAGTGGTAACAACAAGTGTCAAGAAATTATGATTATTCGTCAATAAAATGCCAATAGCTCAAAAAGAATTACGATATGCCTTGTTTGGCGATCCAATAAACCTAAGTGATAATGTGTTACTAGTTTATTGTGATAGTATAAAAAATTACTTGTGGTTAAAAAATAACTTACTGGAACTGAATAATGGTAAAGGTCCTGCAGTGAAGGATTTGTGTGAAAAGATAGCCGTTGATATTGAAAAAAAATTATAACAAGACGTTAATTCTCATTATAATCCATCGAAAATAGTTGCCAGATTGATTTCCTATTATAATAAATACAAGAATGTGAAGAAATTGCGCAATGAAAAGAAAAAGCATATGTTCTACGAAAAATCTGAATCAAAATTATTTGACATCGCCACTTGTAAATGTGAATCCAGAGAAGTTTGTAAGTGTGTGATTAAAGTCCCTATTGTGGAAGAAATCTTTTTGAAAGACCAAAGATATGAACGAAAAACATATATTGGGTCTGTTGATAAAGTGTCTACTAAATCTTTCTGACGTAACGAGACAAGAAAGACAAAGTATGATGAGTTTAAAAGAAGAGCCAGTAGTATCCAGAGTACTTCTTCTGATCCAGTTTTTTTTGGTCTTCTAGTAGTTCGTTCGTTGCAGCATCAGACGAGGATGAAAATGCGATTCTTAGAATAAAAATAACGACTCCAAGAACTATGAAATACAGTGTTACAGAAATTTCAAGCGTGATTTCCTCAGGTGGCAAAACATTTAAAATTGAAAGTACCTTGCCACACTCAGGCGGTAGAACGGTGCGTCAAATTCGTTACTGAGGCTTCTTTATCTGTTTGTGGTCCAGAGGCAAGAGATGGATTCATTTGCACGAGGATAAAGGCCAGGCAAGACATACCAGTATTTGACAAAAAAAACATAATTTTTTAAGCAATAACGAAGAGTCTGTAGCTTCAGCTTCCATCTGTTAAAATACTTTTATTTAATATATTTTGTATATTTATAAGTACAATACTTAATTTCAACCTTTAATATTTTCGTTTTGATGAGTAGTTTGTCTGAAGTAAAAACTTTATTAAAACAAATAAAATGTCATTTTCTTTAACTTTTAAATTCGATGCGCCACCTCAAGATGTTAACGTAGGACCTTGAAATTTTATTTTTATATCTCTTATAATGTCGATCATCCATTGGTGATACAGGAGTAACAAAGTTGTAAAAAAAATTTTTTCACTCCACCCTAATGTGTATGACCTCGTAGGGCTAACGCAAACCAAGAAATATTCCCGTTGGATCTCACAAAAAATTAAAAATGTATTCCAGTTGAATCCCATAGCAAAAGAAAAACGTTAAATTCCCATTGAATCCTAAAAACTATTCCCATTAGATACCACATGCTTTAAAAAATATCAATGCTTGTATTTTCGACGAAAAAATTGATTTTGTTTAGATTTTGTTTTTGTAAAATTCATAAATTAGCAACAGAGAATAAATCTTTAAAATAAAGGTAACACTTTTCTTCTTCTTTTCTTCTTAACACACGTTGTCATAACGTGGGATTCAACGGGAATAAATCCAAAATAATATTCTATCCCAATCGAAATTCTGATACATTTTCTGGGCAGCTGATTCTGATTATCCATTTTCGTAACCATACCAAAGTTCCCGCTACCGTATTCTTGTATACAAAACGGGTTGACTGGACAACATTAAACTACTCTATATTAATTATCCAAAAAGGTATCACATGGGCTTATCAATTACATTCGATGCGGTTAATTAAAGCTGGAATCCTGCTCTGGATATGTCCACGTTACTTAAAGAATAACTGTCTTTGTGTATGTATGTACGAGAAGCTTCGGAAGAATTAAGTTAAATCAGTTTCGTTATGTAAAGCATTAAGGTACTGTTGGCGTCTGCTTGTTTTGGCAATTATTTATTTAGAACTTCATGCAACATAGGCGGAGTTCATGCCTGAGGCATTGTTTACCATTAATTTTGTACATAAATATCCTATTTGTTGTAGTGTACGCGGTGGCGCGGCTAGGAAAAATGCTTCCTGGCCGCGCCACCAATTTTGTTAAATATCTAGCGAATCTTTCTAGTACTATTTTTATTTGATTTAGAACAATACCTGATGAACAATTTATTCTTATTAACTTCGATTCAAAATGCGGCTGTGGCGCGGACAGGAAGTACAACACGAGGCATTCTCTATATCGGCCAACTAATGAATTTACAAGTGTTTAGTCAAATACGGAAATCTCATGCTAAAACCCTTTGTTTGGTTTTCATTCAGTTTTCCATTTAGACAACACAGTTGGTGCAGCGGCTGAGGGATTTGACTGCTGCGCTGCGCGTCGCGGTGTCGATTTCCGCACGGAACAAAATATACTTGTATGATCTAGGTACAAGTAGTTGTTCCGGTTCTGGTTGTTGTTTGTGTATGTGAGTTTTTGCTTGAACTCAGAATACAGGAGACATTAAAACAATTAGTGTGTGTGAATGTGTAACTCAGTGCTATTGTATTACATTTAACTATAGGCAATAAACATCATCATCCTCCTGCCCTTATCCCATTTTACTTGGGGTCGGAGCAACACGTTTTTTTCTTCCATTCTCGGTATCAGACGTCACCGTATCATTTACTCCTTTTGCTTTCATATCATCCCTTACACAATCCATCCATCTTCTCTTTGGCCTTCCCCTTCCTCTCCATCCATCAACATTCATACTCATCACTCTCTTAGTCACATGAGTCTCATCCCACCTCATCACATGTCCATACCAAGACAGACGACTTCCTTTATTTTTTTCTGCAACAGGTGCTACTTTCTAAATTTCTCTTATAAACTCATTTCTTACTTTATCCATTTTTGTCACTCCTCACGGATGTGTTACTTAATATTATTATTAGCCTGAACTGTCCCGCTGCTGGGCAAAGGCCTCCCTCCATTCCTTCCAATGTTCACGACTTTACGCCACCTCTTTCCAATTCTCAAGGAAGACATCCAGCTCGTCCCGCCATCTCCTTCGAGGTCTACCGCGGCCTCGCGTCGCTGTTTCAACTTGTGTGTTACTTAAAGATGGATATCTCAACATCCTCATCTCTGCTACATGCAATCGTTTCTCATCCATCTTTTTCACAGCCCAGCATTCCGATCCATACAATACGACAATATTGCTGAAGATCTTCGCAAGGTCAAATATTTCTGCGGCTATCTTAAAGCTTCAAGATACGACGTAATAAGCTACGAGCACATACCACAGCTTCCGATACAACGAGATGACATGATCACGTGGGCGTACGATCGCTTTGCGCCCTTTACGCCTTTCATTCGAGTTGACAATCGATTGTATCGTAATCGATTATATCGATGATACATAGTACTGATTGTATCGAGTCATAGGGACTTAGTTACTCGGGTAACTATGTAGTTAGTTGCATCCAATTACTTTTGAGAATGATATCGTTAAAATATTTATTTCAGGTCGAACGTCAGAGCATGAGTGATGTAAACGTAAAGAAAATACCTCGATTTTAAATTGAAAAAAAAATGATCTGTAGTAACGCATGTTTGCGGGGTAATCTGTGTAAATTTAACAACAAAAACCATTTCCCACATGTCGATATGTTTATTAAAATTGAAAAAGTATTTACAATTTAAAGTTTTTGCTTCACATAAAATGTATGTGGAATGGGATATTATGGGCATGGGCAGTGGGTTTTCTTCTTCAATCAAACTCTTCTTTAAATTTTACGAGTTTTTTATTGAATGTACTAATATGAACAACTCCAGTCGCTCTCTCCAAAAACCAACTTCAAAATTCACCTGTCATCCTTCCGTTTTTTTATTCATCATTTCATTCTTCCATTTCACTCATTATCATTTTTTTTTTAGGTAGGTACTTTATTTTCACAATAAGTACAAAATAGTTTTTCCAGAGACATGCATTTTCTTAAAAATTGCACACACTAGACTTGTTTTCGACCACACGTGAACCAATTTATAAATTGAGACTTTCATATAAAGAATTAATGAAGGTGCAATCCTTCAATGTTCACTTCTTAAACAAGTTGGAAAATATCCAACTTCAAAATCAGAAAGTAGGTGCTGACCACAGTCGTGATTGTCCACTTATCTCCCCCTCACAACACGATAGTTCATCCCAGATAGTATCACCCATAATCACCCTTTACGACGACAATCACACAATTCAGCTATCACTTGAGACGCAACAAAACATAAATACGGAGGTGTGAAAGGGCTGTACAATGTGCGGAGTATAACACACAGTATTATATATCTCGCGTACATATTAAATAATATCTATCTGCTGAAACAATGGGATTTATACGCGGCCGAGCGCGGGGTCAGCTTACCTGTCGGCTGCCTTGTGCCCTGTACACACGGTATATCTGGACCAGGGATGCTCAACCTTTACTAGGAATTGTATTGAACTTGCTGCTTCATAGGGGGCTAAGGGGATATGAAAAAGGTAGTTATAGTTTTAACCGAATAATGCGTGGCGAGATAAGTGGTCATACTCGAGCCTATAGCTATATAAAAACAGCTATGCTCAGTTATAGTACCTACGAGGAGTTGATGTATTTATTAAGGGCTGGAACTGTTACACTCAATCGTAGCATACAATCTGATGAAAATCGATTGAAGCATGTCGGTAGCCATAAAATGTTTTGTTGAGCACCACTGTCCAACAATGTACGATATTCGGTTCCCTTACAATAGTTTCTAAGATTTCGACCTCAGGAGGCACGATTTCAGGAAGCCTATGATATGGGAATGAGATGAATCAATTTATATTGTTTGCAGGGCTGTGCTGAGGGAATAACTTCGTAGAGATAGTAGAAAGTAATTGGCGTTTATTTTTGTCATAAAACTGGCGAGCTTCAAGGTTTTTCTGATAGGAAAGGAGTGTTAGTGTTGCTTCCGCGACTTACGTATACCTTAAACTCTAATAGACAGAACTGATTGGAAGCTTCTTCTTCTTGACCATCGAAATATGCTTTTATATTCACACAGTTACATGCGAACTACCAACATTAAATGAGACAAGTCACACATAAATCCTGCATTTTTTTACACGTTGTCGTCAATCTCCCACCCGGGGTAGGACGGGAGACTAAGACTCGTACTGACTGAAGTCCACGATGTCCTTCAATAATCCTTTACATTTTGGGGCCACAGTTACCTGATAATACAGTACCGCATCCCCGACAGGTCTTGGCCTTCTAAGGGTGGTGATGTCAGATATCTGACAGCTCTTAGAGACGCGCGTTGTTCCACACGCGTCCGCGTTCTACCCGGGCATCGGCCTTGATCAGATGGCAAGTATAATGTAAGTGTATCTTCTACGTGTCTTCATATTTTTATTTGCACCCATTCTTGCTATACATACTCCTTGATGGTTAGACGGCAAGCCACTCATTACTTAGCCGTCCGCATGTTCAACACCTGCATAAGCAGTAATAATATAATGTTAGTACTTATCTAGACTTCCCTATACCAATGGTAAACCACTAGTACAGAAGCGAGTTTCCACTCATTAATCACATAAGTACTAATTTCTAGTTTTCATTTACAAAAACAATAATTATTCATGTTTTTACGATATAATTATGTAGGCATATATTTTATTTGCATCAGTTAGTATTTAGAACGCTAACGAGGTTGTTTAATAGCTACAGGTTCAACTCTTACCATGATCTATGTAAATAACGATTTGTTTATGTACACAGTAAATAAGTAATGACGAGGGATGAGCCGAGACTGGGTTATATAGCCTATATATCACCGGGGCTGCGGGACTGTTTCCGGGACCACGCGACTGTCTTCACAGCTGAAGGACTGCCTTATCAGGTAACCGTGACCCTTGAGCATAAAGGGCTATCGAGCACTATGGGGCTCAGTCAGTACGTGTCTGATAGTCGCTTCCTCTCCAAAGTCTGTGAAGTTAAAGTTATAGTTTCTTAAAAATCATCAGCTGACGCTTACTGAATAGTCAGTTCACATGGTCGACTAGTCGCCGACTGAAAATATGCCCAACAGTCAATTGACTAGCCGCCCTGGCAGATGGTATAGGAATTTCTTCCTGTATCGTGGGTGCGTTTACAAATATAGAAACTCACATTCATAAACACCCAGATCCGGAACAACGACTTGCAGATCATACAAATATTCGTTCCGGGCGTGAATCGAACCCGCGACACGCTGCGAATCTCTCATTCTTCTCGCGTTTTGTCTACGATGATGTCGTCGATTATAATTATTGATACTTTTTTTTTTTGGGACAAACCCACCACACTATTCCCAAACCACTGCAACTCCTGAAAGCCAGAATCAACAGTAGCAACCATCAGAAAAGCGCCGAGACAATGAAGCTCGACGTGTCCCGGAGAATGAATTTACCTGTCTTGGATCCTGCAACGAAATTAATCAGAAAAGAATAGTGGATGAGTAGGAAAAAATATGTTTCCACTATATTGATACTTGTTTGAAACCCCATGCCCCCCTCCTTCGATCCTTTTCTTTAATACCACCATAGTAGACTAAAAAACATGCAATTCCCAACAAACCCAGGTCCCATATAATAAAGGGCTATAAGATAACGGTAACAGGCAGTGGGACAAGCAATAACTCGGAGCTCTGCCCACGCCCCAGCGCGGACGCAGCGCTATAATATCTGCATGTCGACCCGCCTGTCACTTGCTCGGATACTCTTGTTGATAGTGCAGTTCTGGTGGGTACTAGGATCAGTTCCGTAAAGGAAAATTAGGAAAGGGGAAAAAAAAATTGTATCGTAAATAAGCTCAAACGACGAAACGAAAATTATTTATTGGTGGACCGACACGACAGTGACAAAAATCAAAATTAATTATTTCAAAATTAATTTAAGTTACAGTCGCATACACTGTAATGTTTTAAGTTTTATTATAATTTAGAACTCCTTGAGACCTTATCTTTTACATGGATATTATAATTCGAAGGAAATTGCTATCTTCGATCGCAAGTTTTGCTTTTTTTGGTCGCGGGACTTATTTCTATCACCATGACCCCGGAACATAAAGGGCTACTGAAGGACACCGTGGATTTTAGTCAGTACAAGTCTGACAGTCCCTCCCGCCCTTCCCGAGGAGGACTCATTTGATGACTTTACCACGCTAAAAAAAAGGCTTGCCTTTTATGATGTTTTTGTCACAAAAGCCTTTTTTTTCTTGAATGATAAAAAAATGCATGATAGTTTTTTTTCGTGTAGGTATCCATACTTATCTTCTACGTGTCTTCATATTTTTATTTGTACCCGTCCTTACTATACCTGACAGTTTCTAGTTATTTCAAATAATATGTACTATCATAGTTAAAGTAACAAGCCCTCCATAAAAATGAGTAGCACGTACTAGTACATAATAATATATAACAGTAAACATGTAGTTATCGTATCTGCGGCGAGTGGAAAGCTAAACTATAGTGTTTGGTTTTCACCTCGCCCATTTTAATAGTTTCAATCAGGGTAAGTGTCGGACGGGGCAGACGCGATTGGGCGGGGCCCAGTTGCCACCGACCACTGTATGGCTGCGAGAAAGTACTGGCAAGGGCTAGGAATGATTTTTGAATATTATTTGGGCATTAAAAATAAGGTGTGCGAATTGCTTGCTTTTTTGTTGAAGCGCGCGTAGAAAATTCTAGAGCTTTTTTCAAAAGTATTCAGATTTTTCATAATATTTATTGCTACAGTATTACATTATTTTCAATCACATGATGAATTATTTTTGCCTTTTATTTACTAGTGCGTATTACAGAGAGTACCTCTCTTTCTTCAGCCCATTGCCGCCCACGGTTAATCGTAAGCCTTTCCTCAAAAAATGCCAACCATCAGTATCCGAGGTATACCTACTCCCTCTTACTATCATGTGTTTTATGAAATGCCTTCAATACGTGTGTGTGTTCCATTGATGATATCTCTTCTGTGGTGTTATGCACTAAACAAAAGGATCCAGATTTGTGTATTGAAACCATTTAAGTAAATTAATTTAATTAAAAAAAAATAGTGTAGGACTTTCTTGCAGCCGTACCTGCCGACCCACACAGAAGCGGCGTAAGATTAGATTTTCTAATGGTCAGCCAAGTTCAGCGCTCTCAGGTCGTAACACCCTGCTCATTTAAAACGTCGTCTTGACCGCTTCTAGCTCAAATACACACCAACCTTTGTAAATTAGCCGGGTATGCACACTTGCCTTGCTTCCTTTACGCGTAATAGCTGATCGAATTAAAATGGAGGCTTTCTTTACCTTTATATTATCATTGGTGGTGTCAGGGAAATGTTTAGAAAGGTCTGTTTATTTTCTCGGTGATTTTGAATTGTGATTTGGTTTCTGTTCTGATATTTTATAGCTGCTGATTAATAGTTGGAGTAATTGTGAAAGGTAATGGAAATTAAATGGGTTAAACTTATTTGTATGCGTACAGTTCTAAATTGAACCAATCTTGGGTCAGCTTTTTTAAACTGGTTCGTTCTTGGTCTAGAAAATTGAGACCTGAGATGGAGTGATGAGGTTTCAGGTAGTTTATGGTGCCGTCGTCTGTGATAGACTCGTAGAAGGTTGATTCCACCCAAACCAACCAATTGAAAAAAGTTTTTGTACAGCAGTATCGATATCTCTCAGAATATTATGTCGCAAAATCTCTTAGGCTTTCTTATAGTATTTCAATTTGTTCAAATCAATGTATCCTAGTCCTAGCTGTATCTAAGTACGTAATGTTATATGTTTGTATCAATAAAGTTTTATGTTAATCTGTAGCTGCCTTTATTTTTTATCGTGGTTAAATTATTATCAAATGGGTCCTCCCGCCCTTATTGTCTGACTCGTACTTACTAAAATACACACCGACCCTTCTATAGCCCTTTACGATCCAGCGTCACGGTTACCTGATGAGATAGACCCGCGAATCTGTAGCTGCCTGAGATTGGATAAGGATACAGCCTTAAACTCCTGAACATATAATTAGGTATATGGAAATTGATATACCTAGTCAAACCCACTTCATAAGCCGTATAATTTTCCCAAACAACTTGTACCACAAAAACTATAAAGCCTGTTACACACAGCGCCATTACGATATCCTGGACAGGGATATTGTAATGGCTACCGTGTCACAGCCTAGCTAATGTATCATGTAGTAACGGGACGCGGTATCTCAACGTAAAAGTAATGGGGTTGCACGGAGATTACCTCTATTTATGTACTCTGTGTGCTGATAGTGGTGTACTTGACTGGTTAAGAAGGAAGCTTGTAGTTCGCGTTTGAAATTAGAATGTCTGTGATTAGTTATGATGTTTAGCTGTCACTGTCACTCTAACTTTTTTTTTCTTAATCTAGATTTATTTTAACTAATTATATGCCAGTCTTTAAATTACGAGAGACATTTTAACTTCAAAAGGAATATGTTAGGTTTAGGTTACTTATAATAATGCTTATTCATTTAATAAATAATTTCGATCAAGGCCAGTTCTGAGGGCCATGTGGTGGTTACTGCGGCTAATTATTTAGAATTGACTCCAGTAACTGGGGAGTCCCTACAGGACTTTAGTGACGAGTCGGGATAAGCCAATGGACTTTTAATTAATTTTATTGTTGTATTGAGTTAAGCTTGAGTCATCCCGGTAAAAGGAGTCGGCTGGATTTTGCATTAACTATCCTTTGTCATGCTCATCGTGTGCGATCGCATCTGTCTATATTGAGAAAAAAAAAATGAAATCACTACAAGAAAAGAAAGAAAGATAATTTTATTACTTTGCAGATTTCCCAGCACTCTAAAATGATGCTGGTCGCTTTAAAATTTAACATTTTTTTATCACAAAATCTGACCATTCACGATAAAAAATCTTCTCACATTAAATCACAGCATTTCACACTCATTCGAATATCGAAACTCAAAAGTACTGAACTCAATAGGCTGACATTTAAAAAGCGTTCGAAATTCAAATCGTTCCCACAACTTTTCGAAATCGTTTCCTTGAAGTGACGTAGTGTCGGAAGGATGTGAACTTAGCTTTATTAAGGTGTTGCTACATTGGCGGGACGAGGTCCGGACGTTAAGGCTCATGTGATTCCGGTCTTATTACAAAGTAATGTCCGATTGACTGCTGATTTTGTAAGTACCGTGTTACTGATGATGTTTTTAAAGGATATAGGCAATTATTTTTTGCTGGCTTACATTTGCATATACAGGGTGAATTTTTCAACTGGGCGTGGATGGCTATTTTCGAAACTATGAGGAATATCGAAAAACGTTGAAAGGAGTCTCGAGGCCGATTTTGACGAAAACTAAAACTGCATTATCGGATTTTAGAAAAATTAAAAATCCTGGCCAGGAATCGAACCCGCTGATTTTGGAAAAAAAATCACACCCTGTATTATTACACCGTTCGATAGTGTTGCTAATAGGCAACAAATACTGGGAAGTAACCATATACGGCAAACTTAAGGAAAACGTGTTATTACAAAAAAACTGATTAATCTTGAAGGTAAAGATAGTATTTGAAGCATAAGTTACCGTTTCTTCTTTAAAATAATGCTATTTTTAGTTCAACTCAATAATTTCGTATTGCTAAGTAATGTGGGATTTTTGAAACGTCAAATCCAGTGCAACATTGAAAACAATGAAATTTTATAATTTCGAATAAATTATGGATCAGTAGATGTAAAGTAACATGGAAAAATAGCAATTTCATAAAAATCAGCCATTTCCTTAAGTTTTCCGTATATGATTACTTCCCAAAATTTGATCCTTATTAGCAACACTATCGAACGGTGTAATAATACAGGGTGTGATTTTTTTTCCAAAATCAGCGGGTTCGATTCCTGGCCAGGATTTTTGATTTTTCTTAAATCCAATGATGCAGTTTTAGTTTTCGTCAAAATCGGCCTCGAGACTCCTTTCAACGTTTTTCGATATTCCTCATGGTTTCGAAAGTAGCCATCCACGCCCAGTTGAAAAATTCACCCTGTATAAACATGATTAGATCTTCTGATAGAGGATGAGACTTCATAAAAGCTCATGTTGTATAGTTAGTCGGAAATTGATGGTGAGTTTTTTTGCGACTTTCACTTCTCAACTCGCTTGTTTTATGCCTGTTAAGTCGCAAAATATCTTGTTCATGAATAAACATTAGCTAGTGTATTTTTCATATTCACATCATCATCAGCCTATAAGGTTCCCACTGCGGGGACACAGGCCTCCTCTCTTGTGAGAGGGAGTGGGCCATAATCCACCACGCGGGCCCAGTGCGGATTGGCAGATGTCACATGTCCTCGAATTTGATGGTTCTTGGACATGCCGGTTTCCTCACGATGTTTTCCTTCACCGTTTTGAGAGCAATGGTGATGAAATAAATTACACAAAGTAATGCGCCTGGCGGGGTTCGAACCCCCGACCTATAACTCGTAAGTCGGGATCGATACCACTGGGCCACCACTGCTCTTAAATATTCATATCACTTATAGGCTAATGCAGAAAAATAAAAGTACATATTTCATTGGACTAACAAAACAGTCAAAATTACTGTTGAATTGTCGATGTCGTAAAAAAAAAACCTTATGCCCATCACTTGTTTCGATACCTTTTATCAATGTAATATATTCTTTTCGGTACCTTTTTCAGAACAGTACGTTATTTTCGGTACCTTCTGTCAGTATAATAAATTCTTTTCAGTACCTGTCGTCACTATAATACATTCGTTAGCATTTGTTAATTCCTTACAAAATTTTGTCTTTTATAAGATCTTTATCGCTATTAAAATGTCACTTTGTTTAGATAGTCCCGTTAATAAATTATAACGATAATTAGCATACTTCAAAAGGTACTGTTCAGTTTAATATTTTCTGCCGGATTTGTTAGTATTAAATTATGATTAATTACACGGCATAAATATTAATAACATCAGCTGTTAGCGACCCACGCACTCCGTATCACCTGAAGGAAATGGGACATTTAATCTGTAAGTCTTGTACCGGAACTTATCGATACTGTTATACAATATCCTGTGAAATTAAATTATTTATACCGTAAGTAGGATATTGGAATCACTTTTACATACATTTTGTACAAGCTACATGAAATCTGTTTGCATTTATTCATGAGAAAAAAGGCTAAATAAATTCGCGTAGCAAAGTATGTGATGTTCTATACAGGGTTACTGGTTAAGTCGACCTAGTCCCTTTGAGGGGTTAAAGTAGACCCCATTCTTGACTGATTTTACTATGGGAACCCCTATCCTAATCCTTACCCGTTTTTGAGTTATTAGACTTTTGATTTTTTTCAAAAATATTCCACTTCCGCGTCATAAACTAGTTACAGTAAGAATTTTACGAAGTTTAGGACGCTAAAGTGATACTTTTCGATAGATCGATAGCTTACAAACGACACATTCTATTGAAACCAGTTTATTTGATAAATAACTCAAACCTTGGGAAATAAATGGCTGTAAAGTTCAAATATCGTTTTTTCTGGAGCTACCCTTGTCTTTCAGGCCAAATTTCTCAAAACAAGTGTACGGTACTCGATGTGCAGATTGCAGCAAAAACACTGCCGTCTCATTAGCTTTTTAAAATGGTACCACAATGTTCACTTTTAGTAAGAATATGGCCAAAAAATAAGGGTTGATACGGACAAGGTGGTAGGTATTTTAACAAAACTTGTTCTGTGCGAACAAGTTTTCATTTCATCAGTTATCGACGAATTTAAAAAAAAAGGAGCATATTCTAAATTCGGCTGTTTTATTTTAATGTTGATGATCTTCTCCACTGATTGTAGACTGTTTTTTTTTATTTGCTGTATCTTCTTTGTTACTATTTTTTCTTGATATCAATATGTGGTCTTAGTTTTTTGACTCAATACCTCGCATGGTCAATGAGATCAGGCCAATTCGTTGTGTTTTATCACAACCATGGGTCGGAATTAGGTAGAGTCATGTACTTATACAGCGAAAGAAGAAACAAGAATAAAATAGCGACAGGTAACAAAAAAAATCCGCAACAGAGTAAGTAAGAAAAATCGAACTGCAAGTGGAGGTAGTCGATTGACAAATAAAAATGTAAATTCGAATTAGAACCTCCTTCTTGTAATGAAATCGGTTAAAAGTGTATTGATGAGTTTGATTAAAAAGCCACCTTGTCAGTATCAACCCTTATTTTTTGGCCATATTCTCACTAAAAGTGGATATTGTGGTACCATTTTAAAAAGCTAATTAGACAGCAGTGTTTTTGCTGCAATCTGCACATCGAGTAACGTACACTTATTTTGAGATATTTGGCCTGAAAGACAAGGGTAGCTCCAAAAAAAAATCAATATTTGAACTTTACAGCCATTTATTTCCCAAGATTTGAGTAATTTATCAAATAAACTGGTTTCAATAGAATGTGCCGTTTGTAAGCTATCGAAAAAGTATCACTTTAGCGTCCTAAACGTCGTAAAATTCTTACTTTAACCAGTTTATGACACGGAGGTGGAATATTTTTGAAAAAAATAATAACTCAAAACGGTAAGGATTAGGATAGGGGTTCCCATAGTAAAATCAGTCAAGAATGAGGTCTACTTTTACCTCTCAAAGGGACTAGGTCGACTTAACCAGTAACCCTGTATATATAATAAAAAAGGATCGCAAAATGTGTTGCTAAGCTCATAACTCAAAAACGGCTAGACCGATTCGGATAATTCTTCTTTTGTTGTGTTTGTAACGATCTGGACCGGGAATAGGGTCATTTTATCGTTGGATACGGTACCCTAACAAAAATATAATGATAAACGGAATTATGGAAATTAATTAAAAAAAAACTATATCCTCCATATTCCCTACCCCTAGTCACCAATTTTATCTGTTTCAACTTAGTGAGTCCCTTAATTGAGACTGAAAGATCAGAAGAGAGTGTCGATTGTAAATTATGTAAAGAAAAATTCAGAACTATTTAGTATTGCCATATATCTGGCTCTATTTGTTTAAAATCTACTTTCAAATCCAAATAAACTTAACATTCCACTGCATCTTTATTTTCTAATTAAATTTCTACTTACATGCCCCTCATCATCATCATATCATCCGTAAGACGTCCACTGCTGAACATAGGCCTCTCCCATAGACTTCCAATAGGACCGGTTGGAAGCGGCTTGCATGCAGCGTGATCCTGTTTCTTCATTAGATCGTCTGCCCACCTTGTGGGTGGATGTCCTACGCTGCGGTTGCCGGTGCGTGGTCTCCTTTCGAGAACCTTACCTTACTAAACTTACAGGCCCCCAATGCGTCATAAATCCAACTTAATTATTATATTTTATTATTTACCAGCGCAGTTCAGCGCAATTATATAAAATAAATTCTTTATACCATAATGATAGCTTTCATTTTTATGACACCGGTAATGACAGGCGAACAATAAAACTATTTCATAGAACATTAAAGCCTTTCGTCACAAAAAGCTGCGTTTGCGCACAATTTCCTGCGGTAGCGCGCAATGAGAGTAAAACAATGATGTAGGGATGTGATGAAGTGATGTGCGTTCGTCTTTTAAGAATGAGGATGTAGAGGTCTAAAATCGCTACTTAATCAATGTTGCTAAAATTGTATTGCTCTGTATCAATTATACTCTATTGCTTGAGCAATTGAATAGAATTGAAATTTTACAAAATTTATTATGGTTACTTTAAGTGTTCTTGTAGATAGGTATGTGCCGGCTCTAGTAAAATTTATTTTTAAGATTGTCTACAAGAAATAGATGAAATACCTAACATAATAAAAACTACGACATTTGAGAAATACATAGTGTTAACGTAAAAATAAATAAAGTATGTATACTATAAATTTATCTAGAAACATCTCTCGTATTCTCTGTAGCTGATTACTTTTGATTACACACAATCTGAAAAATAATAGTTACGTTCGACGTCACTCTCAAGATGGAACTGCAAACTTCAAACTGATTAATCAGCAGTATTATAATAACCCTCGATACCAATCCAAAACAAAAACGCATCAACGAATTGACCAATCCAACAAAATCAAACACACATTCCATCGACACCTTATCGAGAATCCATCACGCGTCATCGTCACTCGATACTCGATATCGACGTCCACAATTAGTGTTGCGCTATCGATAATTACAATCGGCGGGCGAACCTATCGAGGTATCGATACTAGTTTACGAGGGCGAGAAGGCTCTGCTCTTGTCTTACTATTAATTGGATGTGAAGATTGGTATTTACTGTGAAAGATATGGTAGGCTCCGTATTATCTTAGCTTGTACGTGTAATCGTAATCATTGTGTTGGCTGGTGTAAATGTGGGGTGGCTGGCTAAGTATGTGGAGAAATATGTGGGTATTAATAGATGTCTCCTGTTTATTGTTGGATCTTGTTTCATATATGGTCCTTCTCGATTTTGTTATCTACTTACTTAAGTTTAAAGGCTGATGGTGTATTCAAAATCTTTAGAATAGTTTTCACTGTTTTTTCCCATATTAATATGTTTTCCTTTACACCTATTTTAATCGGAATCATTCTTTTTCTTTGCGTATCGATAGACTTAAATTATTTTCGACCATTATACAACTAATAGATTGACAACAGACATTTGCATGTTATACAGTCTTTACTTTTTTATTTACTGATTATTTCAAAAACGTGACGTGACGTTTTACTGGTAGTCAACGGTCTGGACAATCAGTCTTTCAGGGGTATCGTACTACCTAGTACTATCTGGGTTGTAGAGATATAGGGCACTGATTTTCTGTTTAAGACTGAAATTCAGCTGCTCTCGGAGAGATTGGAAGCCCACCCCAACATACTCGTAGCTCGGCAGACAATGATGTAGGTAACTATTAGCATAGATCTCTCGTAATCTTGGAAACTACAGATGGCTGTGCAGGTTGGGGGCTTGTTCTGGCACCCAAGCGATGATGTGATCAACGGTGATCAGACAAGATAGTAAAATAGTAGTAGATACCAAATAGAGTTAGAGTTCCAAATTTTATAACCAGCTACAGAAATTAAGAATGCCTAGTCCGAAGCCCAGTATGTCACACGCCAAACAATTATAACAGTCATACCAAACCCCGAGATAGGACCAACAACAAAACAACAAACAATTTCATTGACATACCACACCGCATTACAATGCCGATGCTGCAATATTCAAATAGCTGATTACCATATAATTAGCATTTGTTTTAGTAGGAATGTGCCTAGACCAGCCTCTGAAGGCAGTTCTGAAGGCCGTGGAGCCGATGGCTTGAATGATTGTTGATTACCGATAACCATTAGTATCTGGGTTATTGTCGTAGCTTGCGATATTAGGTGGAATTAATTAATTTGTAAGCAGTAATCTTGGTTTAAGTAATGGGGTGTGCGGCCCACTTGATGGAAATGGTTGTTATTGCATTTGAAACACCATGGACGTTATCTGTTCGCTGATAACTTTAGAGTCCAAGTTTAAGATTTATTTGTTTGTTGAGTTTGTTGATTCAACAGCTTTACGACGTGAGTAGAACTGATTATTATCGAATTTTCTCAGATGAATCTCGGTCTATAACGTGTTTTAAATATGTGAAATGCCTGAAGTACTTATCACGAAACGTCGGTAAAGGCAAAAAAGGATTTGGAACGCAAAGGTAATCTAAAAGAACAGAGTACATTATTAGTCAGTTACTAAAGGTGGTAGAATTTTTTTGATGAATTGAAACACCCAGTAAAAAAACTCGTTTTTAATTTATTTTATATTGTTCAAAGGCTCATACAAAAACTGTTTTCTCAAGAAATCGAATAACTATTTACTAAAAGGATAAATAGAGAAACTGAACGGTCTGTCAGTTGTGGCACAATGTTGGCACCTTAGCAGAATGGCGGCGTTGTGCTCATGATGACAGCGAAATCGTGCTCAACTTTACGACTGGTTTAACTTTCAAACATACTACCGTTTCCTTTGATAACCATCTAGATACTAATTTTATTATGTTTATCTTGATGGAAAAAAATACGTGGAGTTATTTTCGTACTTCACGATAAGAATCGAAATTCATTTAATGATGAATTGAAAACAATAGTCAAAATAGTCAGAGCTACTCTATCATCATCATCATCATCATCCACAGCCCGTCTTCACCCACTGCCTCTCCTTGTTTGTGCCAAGCTCCACGGTCTTGCTAGAGCCTCATCCAGGACACTCCCCCAATGGCAACAATATCGTCTGCTCATTTCGCCGCCGAACGACCAACACTTCTTTTTCCATTCCTTGGACGCCAATCTGTCACCATTATCTACTCTCATCCTAACTTATTTTTTTAATTCGAAGTGTAATGACATCCATCAATCAGCACACTCACGCCTACGGGTCCACGTATTAACAATCTACTCGAAAGACGACAGGGTTGTCGCAGTTGACGAGCGTTTGACTGCTGCACAATGAGTTGCGGGTTCGATCCTCGATCGGAACAAATATTGGTATGATCTAGTTTGTAAAGTACCCGCGATATTGGAAGAAGTTCGAAGTATGGGGCAATTTTTTAATTAAAAAAAAGGAGAAGAGGCCGACAGTGGGATCAGTTTGATTGCCAAAGCTTTGCATTTCGACAATTATTAAGTTACCCACATACCTCTAGGATTGTATATGATACAATTAGTTGCAAGCCCACTTACCTACACAAAACGGAAGAGTATATTAATATTGAAGTTTTAAACAAATATTTATAATACTCCTCCTTCTAATTTTTATGTTGATATACCCAACAGGCCCCACAATGCTCCAAAACTATTGTATGTACCTACCACCTTTTTTTTTTTTTTTTTTTTTTTTTTTATCGTGGTAAAATCATCAAATGAGACCTCCAACCCCGGGCAGGGCGGGAGGTACTGTCAGACTTGTACTGACTAAAATCCACGGTGTCCTTCAGTAGCCCTTTATGTTCCGGGGTCACGGTAATAGAAATAAATCCCGCGACCCCGGCAGGCTTTGGCCCTCTGAGAGGGGGCCCCGTCATTTTTTGCTGACAGCTCTTTGAGGCGCGCGTGGAACACGACGCGCCGTCGACCCGGGCATGGTCCATGGTCGGACAGCGAGTTGCCCTTTACTCGCTGTCCGCATGCCCGCGCCTACGGTGGCCGGAGATCGTCTTGCGACGTACGGCGCCGTGGGCGTACACCACTGATGTACCTACCACCTAAGTTCACGTTTTGAAATGCAATAAACGTATTGAGTATTGGAGTAGTAATGTCTCCCTTCCCTTTAGCTAAAGGGTGTCGTTCTCAACACATAACACATTTACGTTACACTTCCTCCCATTCACACAAACTAGTGCAACATTGCTACATTACCCACAATCATTGCTTTCTCTGTTTGTGCTCGGTTCCAGTTAATCGCCAGCGAATGAGTGTAACTAATACGGAAGAGGGAGAGAAATCAGACGTCAATTTTATGAAATTACATCGGGCGACACAACACTTATATTGTAAAATTATAACATGTTGAGCTTATGTTGTGGAATGCGTTCTCAAAAGACATGTTATTTGTACGTGGCTGGCTGGGACAGTTACGCTACAGTTGCGTGTGACGTGCCCCTTTTTGACGTGGTAAAATCATCAAATGAGTCCTCCCATCGAGGGCAGGACAGGAGAGACTATCAGACTCGTACTGACTAAAATCCACGGTGTCCTTCAATAGCCCTTTACGTTTCGGGGTCACGTTAATGATATAAGTTTCGCGACTGTGACGGCCCCTTAGAGAGCCAGTCTGTCGGAGTCTCAGGTAACCGTGGCCTTGGAATGTAAAGCGCTATTGAAGGACACCGTGGATTTTAGTCAAATCTGACAGTCTCTCCGTTCCTGCCCTGGAGGCTCACTGTGCTCGGCTTTCTTCAAAGTTCAATGAATAGCATATTTTGTTTTGTATATAAAAATGTCATCACTTCTCTAATGAATTGTGTTCTATTATACGAGTAACAGCCAACTAGTGATATCATATTGAAAGTAGGTATGACTATAGATCTCTATACCATATGTGACGTGCTTGTAACTCTCCAATGTCCTTATGTGAGGACAGCCTCAGCGATAGACAAACCTTTTCATTCCCAAAACAGATTTTGTCACATAGCGTAATCTCAGTATGTCAGCATTAACTCATTGTAGCACGTAACTAGGTATGTCGAGCAGCGCGATGTGTTTATAATTTAACATAACGTAACGTCATTGTTTTATAACTGTATGACGAGTATTACGCAATAAACCAAGTGATGATTTGTTTATGTTATGATTTAGACCTCTTATAAAACATTATTAGGATAGGGACAAGACTGAACTAAGGTACTTATAAAATGACTTCATTGCATCAATATTACAAGTATTGTAATAACAAAATATACGCATGAATGAGATATGAATTCTGAAAATTGAAAGCGAAATCTTATGTATTACAAGACCAAAGAAAAGAGAAAACACTAATATTTTTAAATATTTTGAGTCATGAACAAAAGAAATAATAAATCATAGAGCTGTATAATAAGAAATGCAAAACTTATGAATAGAACTTCTTACTGGGTCAGACAGACTGTTATTAACCCACAAAACATGAATAGCTAATAATTTAAGTAATAAATTAAATTAAAACAATAATAAAGTAGAAACTGAACGTGATCGTGATATTTTTTAATCAATGGTAATTCTATTAGGGCACAGTTCAACCTGTGGAGTAGGAAATAGAGATGCAGAAGGTCCACGAATGATCCTACAGTTGTGGTCTTACGTGTTAACATGTTGGAATATAAAAAAATACCTACTTATAAAAATTGATCAGGTAAGCCCGTAGCAGGGTGTGAATATTTTTGTTTACTACAATTTTCTTTTGATTTTCCTTTTTTTTGACAATTAAAATTTTTTTCCCATAGTTCATATCGGGCTTTGGCTAAGTTTCTTGGTGGAGACACTGAGGATTTTTAAAAACTGTACCTGCTTTTTAGCCGTTGTTTTAACAGATGGACGCCATTTTCAGGTAGGCAAAGGACGTTACTGATAATCTCTCTGGATTGTCTTCTTGGTTTTCTTCTCAAATATTAAATACAACACAATAAAACCCTATCGACATCAACTGTTTGTCTCGCATAAGCTGGTAAAAATGGCTCCACCTTCAGTAGGGTCGGCAAGCCAAATAGCTTAACCAAATATTTTAATCGGATGTAGTGCCTTCGATCCCGGCAAGTGGAAACGAGCTCTTAGAAACCGAGCTATTCACCCAATAAACTAACGTAATGTCTCCTGCGAGCAGTATACCTTCTGCTCTTCACCATACTACGTCTGACCCATGATTGATTAATAGTCTCGCTAAACAAATAAACTTCCTTCTCGTCCATAGTACTGTTATCTTCGGAATTACGACCTGATATTATACTAAGTATTATATTTAGAAAATCATCGCTTCGCTTCAAATTATATTTTTGGATGCGTAGGAGCGTGGCCAAAGAAAGATTGTTAGCTTTTGTTGAGTTAATAGAGTTCTAAGAAGAAAGAATACATTCTTTCTTTTATGTATAGAGGATGTTATCGTCATTATTATGATTGTATGGCGGATTATTGATGTTTATAGTTGACAAGAGAGAAGCAATAGAGGCTTTCAAAATTTTTATGACGTTCAACTAGTTTGACATACCTACACAGAAAAAATTGTAAAACGAGACTATTACTAAGACTTCGCTGTCCGTTTGTCTGTCCGTCTGTCACCAGAATGCAATTCATAAATCGTGATAGTTAGGCTGTTGAAATTTTTATATATATAATGAATTTTTGTTGCTGCTGTAAAAACAAAACTCCAAAACCGAATAAAATTATAAAAATTAAGGAGGCTCACATACAACAAACGTGATTCCTGTTTGCCGTTTTTTTTAAACCATTCTCTGCATCATAAATCCTGTTTCGTGGGTGCGTTTAAAAATATATAATCTCACTATACACAACTGTGGATAGCAGCTAGGTAGCTAGCCAACATTGTGCCGGGAACAGCTGTAGTTTCCCTCAATACAATACATTTCGACGACCTCATAAGGAATATACTTTGTGTAGTCCACTTTTTAATACTGTCTGTAACATTATCTGTTATTTTATTCCAAACAACGTTTCTTGGGTAATTCTATATTGAACAAAATGCATTTTCCTCTTGACCTTAAAATTACGTATGTCACGTTTTATTACATCATCAGGTCATCATAATCTTAGCTTTTCCTATCTTGATTTCCTGTTATAAGTATGTATATTCATACAGACCGTTACTTTGAAGGAACATATAATATAATAGCAATAAGCAATAAAAAAATCACAAAATAAAACTATCTCGGACCAGAATCTTTGGAGTAATCCGTGTACATAAATAAAGTAAAAATATCAACCGAATTGACAATGCCCTCCTTGTTTGCTGAAGTCGGTTAAAAACTGTTATTTTTAAACTGCGCAAGAACAACAAGAATACAGTTCAATTTTCAATTTTACTCATTTTATCGCAAGGCTTATGGTAATGTTGCAAGAGTAGCCTTTTTAGACGCACTGGTGAGGCCTAGCCGCCAAAGAGATCGCTCAGCCGTCATCGCATACTGATAGCTGGTGGTACCATTGCCCGGGATGGACTTCTAGGTGGTGGATGTCACCCACACCCAAAAAGTACCTGCTAGCTGCATTGCCAAACATTATCCAAAACTACTTGAATGTTCCTCTGCTCAAGAATTTTCTCATCCATCTACCATTCATTCACAAACAAACAATTACATAAGAAATCCCGATCTCACTTACTCTAAACTCTCGTAAAACTAAGTTTAAACTAAACAAAGTATATTAAATAAAATTAAAGTGCAAGTTGAACGCGGATTGGACGAAATTCATAATGGTATCGGGCCTCGCTCGTGCCGTCGTATCGTTACATTAAAAGCACATTTATAATGGCGACTTAGAGCTAAATCAGGGCCGCTAAAATGCTGCTACTGATTTTTGAAATAGGAAGTGATTTGGGATTATTTCGTAGCAAAATCTTTTTGTTTAGGACTGTCCAGTAGCTTTTTAAATAAAAAAGCCTTGTCTGAACTCTGAAGACTGTGCAAACGTTGAGATTAGAGACAAACAACTTAAAACTCGTTTATAGCAAACTCATCGAATTCTGTGACTCGCCTAATTCGGTGATATTTGGTTTGAGCACTATCGTAGGGCTGTACGAGTGAAATGAGTTACTTGAAATACCTGAACAACTAACGGTTAGTTGTCATTATCTCGATCAGTCGAGCCTCCCAAAATTTTACAGACGCTCACTCGAGCCTATCCAAGTTATCTTATAACTAGGCGAGTCTCAGAATTATATAAGTTCACCCTACATTTTTATGGCAGATTCGGCGAGATTTGTTCATGTTGTAGTAGAAAAAATGGTTGGTTGCAATCAAGCGGGCGAAATGTGTTACATATAAAAAGAGTTGATAGGTAGCGTTGTGGTTAATTATTTAAAAGCGTCTGAAATAAAATTCTACCTACATTAATTTAAATCGTTCCATTGTCACAATATTTTTATACACAGCTACATCGTCGAATTATGTTAAAAAAGAAACCTCGAGTTTCATTCCAGTCAAGAATTACATTAAGATATTTTAAGAATGTGAAACAATTTACAACAATTATGTGGAGCAATGTGGAGCAATTTTGCGCTAAAACAAATAAATTAGTGCGTGCAACATTTTATCGTCACAGCTAAGTTACTGCGGCCACTGCGCACGCGCCGCTCCCGCCATCTTGTTTAATCTAGTGCCGTTGATCGCGGAAAAGCGCGCCAACCTTCAACGACCTTCGCTCTCCGACCGTTCTAACGAACTATACACGCTATAATAGGCCCTATAGGTTTAATAATTCGAATAATTTAGATTGTTTTTGTTTGAATACCAATGCGGTTGTTATGTCGTTTTGTGTATAATGTAAACGACCCTGCCCCATGTTTTGTGTTCTACAAACACAGGATTTAAATTCTAGCCTGGGCCTATAAATTTATTGCAGGTAGATTTATTCTGAAGTGATATTTTGTCACATTTATTGGAATAATTCTCTGGTGACACTGTTTTATGATCGCGATTATGGTAATTTAAACGCTTATTGTTCTTGTTAGCGTTTATTGTTTTCGTTTTAATTGCTCTTGTTCAGAATGTTTTAAAATGCTTAATTAGAAAATTGTTAACCCATGTTATAATAAATCTTAGCTGTAATTGGGCCAATTGAATTTAAATTTCGAGGTTGTATTGTTTCTTGGTTAGTTTACGACCTAATTGATTATTTATTAATTTCATATTGGATTGTTAAATCTCTGAATGACAATCAATGACGCATTAGCTTTTTGCGCTTTCTGTAGAGACTATACCTTATCCTTTTACATGGCATAAGTAACTAAAACCATTGTAGAAAAGCTATGTACTACAAAACCACAAAATCAACAACAATTCCAAGATGAAGGATGCTTTTTAACTTATGACGTTACAAACTATGAAAATCTCACAAGGTATTTAGCTAAGTACACCCTACGACCGGTTATCGGCCGGCAACCAATAAATCGTGGCGCGCGATCCACACGTATCATCACGCTTGCCTCGCGAGCGGCTGCTCGGGCATTTTTCATCGTCGTCCTGCTTCCTGCTCGCCTGATTTACTAGCGGTAAGATAAAGCAATCTTTTGCTAAGCTGTACTTGCTACTTACTTTGTGTACGGTAAGGTGTTTATGATACAAAGTGTAGGTTAGGTTAGTATAATATTGTTGAGGAATATACGTATCAGGGGGTCTAATCTCTAAGCAGGAAACACGTGGTTTCGGTCTTAGTTACGGGCGTTATCTACGCCCTGTGACATCCAGCCTGAACTAAGTATGAATAATAAAACGATTTGTCAGATAACTCTTTAGAGTTTGCACCATCACTGCATGTCATAAGAGACTAGCGCCCCGCCTGCATAGGACTTCACTTATGGCGTGGTCTCTAAGTTTTGACCGTCCGCAAAATTCATTTTGACAAAAACGTGTGTATGCGGCCAGCCAAATGAGCCTACCACACGCTCAAGATTCAGCACAGTTTTGCCTGCGCAAACTTCGAGCATGAAAAAACTGTACCCGGACGGCAACACTGAACGCCCAACCACACACAGGCGAGTACGCGCAGGCCGGGCTTGCGCAAACAGAACTGTGGTGAAGCTTGTGCGTTGGTAGGCCGTTACATTATGGCTACGTAAAGTATTAGCGATACCTAAGCACCTAAGCACATATGTAGTTCCAATCCCAGCTCAGTCTTGACCGTGACAATGCCATATCATCAGTTCCCATGGGATAGGATCAGCTTGTCGAGCATCACATTCATCTGCAATACTGATAACATTATACAGTACATCCTGATTTCCCCATGGGTTGGGCAGGTCAGGCAGTCTGTGTAACCAGAAATTCGCCGTATTATGGTGGAACAGGTCTTGCGACGGATAAGCTTAGTGAAACAAAGGTAAGGCTGACAAGTAAGGAAGGAAGCTTTAATAATATGTGCTCTATCATAGATACACTGCCATTTAAATTAATACCTAATTTTAAGTAGGCTCTTTAGGCGATCTCGTGGCTTAGGCCGCGTTGGTTGATCATTAGTTAAACTCTATTTCTTTAAATCCTTTACTATTATTTAGTTTTAAAACGGGATATTTACCACGTTTATTAAAAGTTTTGAGTTTCCGATATTTCGGCACCGTTGCAAGCGATTTGACTGCTCACAAACATCCACCCGCTATATCTTCAGTTCATCCGAAATCATGGCGCTTGTACACGTGTCACAGTGCCTATACAGAATGTTCAAAAATTAGTAAAAATAATAAGGCAGCGAAGCGGCCCAGGAAAAGAGATCGTGGAAGGAATTGGGGGAGGCTTTTGCTCAGCAGCAGGGGGACAATACAGACTACGGAAAAAAATGATAGTTAACTAAGCGACAAAGCTCTATAAATAAAATTAAAAAGCGCGGTGACGATGTTAAAAAAATTTAGAGTAAATCCGAGCGTAAATTCTATAGCGTCTTTTCCATTTCATAATAGATGGATGACAAAAACCGTCAGTTAGTGTAGACCATATTATAAAAATATGAACAAGGTCTTGTCTATTTTAATTTGCGTAACAATTTTATCTGCTAAACACTCGGTACACGACAATGAGTACTGATTCACGCAATTGATAGGTAGGCAGGTACTTACATTGTTTTAACTACATAAGTGAATATACATAAGTTATTTCTCGTTTTATGTAACCTCACCTCTTCCTAACGAAACTTTATCAAAAATTAAGAAACAATAAACCAAAAAGCAACCCACTGAAAACAGCATAAAACCAGTTTTACTCCAATGTACTCCTAAGCTGAGACTACACTTACGCATCTACCAATGTACCCACATTTTAATCTCCCCAAAACAGGACTGGATATCTTACCAAGAACGCAGCGGCGACCCGATGCCGATAGCCCGGTTTGCGCACAATTGTCGCATCTGACCAGCCATTGTGCCATGGGAACATAGCCTTAATTGCCACTCCGAATAAATTAAAACAAGAATGCTATCGCATACGGCTTGTACCGCTTAGGGGTACTAATGTTACTATGTATTGTACATGGAGTAAGCTTTGAGATCGTGTAGTGTATGCTGTTGTATAGACAGGTTTTTGTTTATTTTATTTCTGGATAAATCGCGGGTTTTCTAGAACAGGGATCCAAGTATGAATTCTAGTATATTCTAAAGAGATCACACGGTTCATACAAACCAACTATACTTACATTAAATCAACATTTTCTGAACTCCACATACTATATGGTCTTTACACATTCCAGCGTCCACAACTCCACATATTTTATCATCTGGCCATGCGCATTTTGAAATCAGAGTAGATGAAGACAAAAAAAACGATGAATGGATCAACGGTGAAAGATGACCATAATGTCTGGTGATATAACTATAGTCCTCGCCATATAAGTGTGGAATAAAATTCGTTGACCCCCGTGTACCAACGTATTCCAATATTTCAAAACCATTCGAAAAAATGTAAAGAAAGTGTCGTAACAGGATCAAAATAAAGGAATCGTGGTAAGAGACGATCGTGACCTTACATTTTATTTTGAAATTCGAACGATGCTATAATGGAATTCTAACGATGCGTTATTAGGATCAATGACCTTTATTCTACACTTATATGGCGAGGACTATAGGAATAGCAAAATAAAAATGCGTAATGCAAATATGGTATGGAAGAAAAACATGCAATCCTGCATCGAACCCTGAATATCGTCTAGATGATAACGATATGGCCACGATATCGGTGGGATTGGGAGTTTCATACATTTCTTTTCACCAATATCATATCTAATGTGAACCAACTTATATCCCGCTTATGGAAATAATACCGAAAGATTAATCAGTAGGTATATAAAATCTAGATTTCAACAAGTAACCGCTACCATCCTGAAAGCATTATGTGAAAGGAAGGTAAGTTACTAAGTACTTATAACAACCTCCTTTCTAACTATGTTACAGTAGTCATAATTTGCGTGTAATCTCGTAACACTAACTACGAAACGTATTGACTTCCCACTCTATATTCCTACACGCTCGTAGCTCTGCCACAAATCCTGCGCGCGCGCAAACAGTTATAACACAAATTACAGACGGCCAGAAGATCCAATCTATGCAATTTACGTATAAATTCTCGGTTTTAACGCCACTGTTGTTTCAGACGTTCTGAAGACCGAGCTATTGTGTTCTTTAGTGATAGTTTACATTATATCTGTAGAAAATCTTAGATACGGGTGGTATATAGATTTTGGGAAATTATAATACCCTCATTACTATTTATATTATTCACAATTTAATCCATATTTGTTGCAGAATTTAATGACATAGTTTACCCCGCTGCTCGATACTAGGAAATGTTGAAGGGCATTAACGGGTCAATCTGACATTTAGCTAAGCGAATTCACTCTTAATTCCTTTATTTTTACTGGTTTTTTAAATAAGACATGCACATTAAATAATATTTTTAATTACATGCTAAAAATTGGCTGGTCGCGGGAGTCATTCCATCACCGTGACCCCGGAACATAAAAGGCCATTGAAGGACACCGTGGCTTTTAGTCAGTACAAGTCTGACAGTCCCTCCCGCCCTGCCCTGGTTGGGAGGACTCATTTGATGATTTTACCAGGATAAAAAAAAATGCTGATAATTGGCTGCAAAAATTGATAGATAAAAGCTTTAGAGCAGTTTTGAACAGGAACACATGTTGCTTTTTCAATGTCAGAAAACTGTTTATGCTTTCTTTTTTTTTTTAATCCAAAAATATGCTCTAATATTCTAATATATTAGTTAGGGTATACTAGACCTTCTCAATATATTTTTCTAGTGGTAATAAGCTCGTTGTTTGGCTAGCTAGTTAATTGAAATGCGTGTAAATATTCGCTGCGTTTCGTTCGCTTATGAAACAGCCTTATTAAGGGCACTGGCGCTGTCTACGTCAATTCAGTGTTTGTTTTATAATATGCATAACATTTGTGTTTTGTATTACCTGTTAGTTTCGTTGGTGAGCTTTGGTATGTTTAGGGAAATTATTGTAGGTACAGTCAGCATCAAAAGTTGCTGACCACATTCAGATTTTCAAAATCACTGTACGCTGTATTACTACAGTATACGTTGATTTTGAAAATCTGAATGTGGTCAGCCACTTTTGATGCTGACTGTACTATAAGCAACTTGTCCACTAATTTAACATTCATTCTTTGATAAACCTTAGATTCTTTGGTATTCTTGTACTGAGTTCTATGTCTTAATTATCCTGCGAGTTGTATTATGTGTGTACATAAATAGTAAAATAAATAAAACAAATGTAAGGTTGTAAAATCATCAAATGAGTCGTCCCACCCAGGACCCGAGGGACGGTCAGACTCGTTCTCATTAAAACCCACGATGTCGGCTTTACGGTCCAATACTACGGTGATTCCAGCAGGCTTTGGGAGGAGGGAAGGACTTAGAGACCTCCAGATCTCTAAGGCCTCCCGTCAAATTCCTGACAGCTCTTTGAGACGCGCTTGGAACATTAAGCACCGTCAACCCGGGTATGGTCCATGATCGTACGGCGAGTCACCCATGACTCCCCATCCGCATGCCCGGGTCGCCGTCTGCATACCCGCGACTGCTTATCACATGAGTCTTATAACGTAGGAACAATTTAGATACTCCTCTGCCTAACCATCTTAATTTTACAGTCTTTATGTTATGTTTGTCATTAAGTATACCACCTATCTGTTAGTTTCTCTGTTATACCTAACTATTAACGCTTTCGCCGGTAAACTTTTATGGTGATAAGTATTATTATTATAAAGATATCATTCCTTCTAGAAATTGCTAACATCGCCATGTCTATACTTGAATTTACTACTTACCTGTGCAATTATTTTCTTGATAAAAGGCTTTCTTAATTATATGTTATTAGACTAATCTTGAGCATATTATTACCGTGTCCGTGTTGCCAATGTAAATATTAGAAACGCAGACGATCTCTCACTCTTGGATTCTTAGTTTATAACATCATCATCTGCCTAGCTTTTTCCCAATTATGTTTATTGAGGTCGGCTTCCAGTCGAACTAGATCAGCTGAATAAGACTATACTATCGGACCTCCACAACAGAGTTACTGGGTAATAAAATACCGCATGGTAAGACTGCGAAAGAATTAGCCAGCCGACAGGAGTCGGTTGTACACTTGACGACCTTATTATGACTACATCAGTGAACTGGATTCGCATACCTGAATTTTGGTCCAAATATAATTAAAATATGAAAAGCCATCGATACACATCAGCCATCGAAAGAGGACAAAAAAATATGGTGCGCTACTAAAAAATATAGAGTTACATCTACAATATCCCAGTAAACAGCTCCAATTTATAATATATCAAAATATATTTCATTATATATTGTTGTATTAAATGATAACAAAAGAGCAACTAGTAAGCTAACTTACTGAGCTTAATATGGCTCGGTATCTGATTGTTTTCAAGATTACTGGCCCAATTACAAACGCAAAGGCAAGCACGGTGATTAAATTAAACAAGAACTTATATAGAAGTTCGGAGATATAATATTATTTTAAACAAATATAATTGAATATTATTTTGTGTAGTATTGATATAAGAATGGGTTTGTGTGGATAAATACGAACATCAAAATGTTTTAGAGTGAATTATTTGACTTTCAGTAAATTAATTTTATACTAGGTATTAACTGCGGGTTCACCGAATGCTACGACTAGCTTATGGCCTTCCATGATAAATCAGCTATGCAACACAAAAATTTTTTTCTATTCGAACTTGTAGTTCCCGAGATTAGCGCGTTCATCCAAACAAATTCTTCAGCTTTATAATGTTAGTATAGATTATAATATTACTATAGATTAGTTACTACATTTCCTTCACCTATATGAGAAGAGACTGACTTTGATTAGATTAATTGAACTTCAGTGATCATCGTACTGAAAAAATAAAAATTAGAGTTTGCATAAAAGCTTCGCAAGAAGCTCAATCAAAGTATAATTTGACATCGTTTTACTTTATTTTATGTAATTATATTATTAGGTAGTTAAGACTGTAGGAGCATTACATATGGAAATTATGTGATTTCTAATAATAGACCTGACCGGACACGATTGAGAAATCACACCAAATAAAATCGAGGGCAAAACCCAAACTACTCACGCTTAACCTTTAATTCAGAACACAACAGAAAAAAAAACAAAGTAATCTGAACAAAAAAATGTCACAAGTAGGCGTAATAAAATGAATCGATGCCCAAACAAAAGTAATGAACCTGTCCACGGTACTCGAATTGTCACACAAAATAACAAAAGAAACAACAATCCACTCTTAAGTGGCCCGCACTACGATAATCAATCTAGTTTTACATCTGATTAGGTGCAAATTACAATACAAATAGACCAGTCACGATCTGAATGTTTGACGAAAAAAATGACTTAACTATAACATCGACATTTTCGCAAAAAACACCTAGAGTTGTAGGCAACATGAGCTAGAATCGTTTGGAATAGGAATCCAATTCAAACGTTCTGCCCTAAATCGATGTTCTTACTTAAAATGTGCTACAAACCATGTAAAGTTTACATAATTTAGATTTCTAAAATTAGAGCAGTAGAGTTCAAAAATGCTTTGTTGTTGCCGAGTGTTATGCTCCTTCTCGTTGTGTAATAACAGTGTCTTTGCGCTTACGTCAAGGTGACATGAGATGTTAATACCTATTGTATTGGTGCTAAACATCCGTGACCTTACGATGTACAAAGTTCACTAAGTGCAGGAGGCACGATTTACCCACACCGGTGAACACTAGCTATTATAACGCTACCGAATTAAATCGTCGGAAAATTGTCGGAAAATTCGTTACGCGCTTTATCATCTGTACTCGTCTATGTAAACATGTAATAAGTTTTGCATCTGTGTGAGTGCAAATAACATAATTAACCCATAAAGGTCAGATTTAGTTAATAATAGCCTGATGAATACACCTCTGTTCCGTCAAAACAATGGCGAAGATGGACGTTTTTAAAGGCAATACATTTTGTGAACAGCCCTAAAAGAGCAAAACTGATAAGTTGCGGGGGCACAACAGGTAGGCAGCATACATACGCACATGACATGTGACCAAGTGTGATTACTAACAAACACAAAAGAGTATCACCTGTAGAGGTCCCGCACACAGGCGCGCTCGAGGTAATAAATCGGTACAACACGAACAAAATGGTGCACGCACACATGCGGCGCGGTTCACCTGAGTAACCTCCACATAGGGTCGCGTGCGAGTTCATTTGTAGCACACTGTTGCGTTTTCACCTGTTGAGCGGCGCGCGTGTGTGGGTGCGCGCGTAGTGTTTCAGTTGGTCGGTCTGTTTGGCGCGCTTTGGTCGTATCGTGTTGCCTGGTACTGCTCGGACTGTCCGCGCTTCGTACCCACGTGTGCGCACTGAATGCTAATTGACTGTACTGATAAGTGCGCGCTGACATTTGACTGGCGATAACATTGTGCCTATGTCCTGGTGAAACCATTGTTTAGCCATATTTTGTTTTTTGCTCTCGTTGAATGACAGAATTTTCGTTAAGTGGACAGTGATAGAAAGTGTTTACAGTGACTTTGGACGTTTCGTTATCCAAACTGAGGAATATTTCGACCGAAGAATACATTTGGAAATACATAAAAGGTATGTTTTTTGGGGTTATTTGTTTGTGAATTCGGTCCAAGTTCTGAATGTTATTGCGAATACGATATTACTTTATAAATAACTTTACATATACCTCGTCTTAGTTGTGAATAGTTAGTGATTATGATAAGCATGTAATCCTTTAGAATTTATGGTTCAACATCGCATATAATTACGGTAATATTTCATTGAAATGTCTCTAGTGTCATATTTAGACATCAATTGAATTAATTAATAAGCTATAACTTGTAAGCCTGGAGGC
This sequence comes from Agrotis ipsilon, assembly GCA_028554685.1. Lineage (NCBI taxonomy): Eukaryota > Metazoa > Arthropoda > Insecta > Lepidoptera > Noctuidae > Agrotis > Agrotis ipsilon. The sequence continues at coordinate 12,830,761 of CM052969.1, read as the reverse complement.
GGTTCATTGCGACAAGGGTAGGGGTTTAATAGGGCTCCAATTGATTTTAATAGCATAATAAATTAGCGACGATCAATTACTTGGTTTACTGCAGAAGTCTGTGTAAACCTTCTAATTGGAATGATATTATTATAACTACTTATCTGTTTACTATTCATCCTTGTATGTGTCTAAATAAGGCAGTTCTCAAAATTAATTTAGTGATTTGCTAACATAACTATGTGCCAACTTCCAGTTGAAATGAATAACGATGTCTAGAAGTGAAATAGTCATCTATTTAAGAATTTATCTAAGAAAAAGTACTGAACTATTTTTAGATTGCCCCTAAATACCTAAATGAAGTATAAAGGTACCTACTTGATCATACGACGGTTAAAAGGTAAGCGAAAAAATACAAATTGTTTAAAAGTTTGTTATTGCAGAAAATTGGACATAAGTCTACAGTTTTTTGCTTGGGCATAAATAACACAAAAAAAATGTATGGCAATAGTAGTAAGTGCATCTGAAAACAAGGAAAAATGCAAAATGGCATTCATAACTCATTCTCTAGCAAATTGCACGTAAGGCCTTTTACCTCTCGATATGGGCCTATTATTATTGAGATGTTATCATTTCATAAGGACTAAATATGAGCGCCTTGCTATAAATAGGAGTAAGTCATGACTGAAATAATACAGAATGATTCTATTTTGTGCGGATTCTCCCTTAGGTCTATGGTTTTCCCATTCGCCGTTGAATAAATAACTTTTAAAAGTGTTGGTTTCGTTTCTGGATAGTTCTTCAACTTTTAACCAATCTGAAAGATTTTCTGTTGAAAGCAAAATTCGAACCGCGAGCGGGATTTGGATCGGATTAAAACTTGTAAATTTGTGACAGCTATTAGCGACGTTGCCAACTTTCTGGTTACGCGCCTTTAAAAGTAATTTGAGGGAAGCATATCATAGCAAAAAAAAAATTTTGCCCAACTGTACAACATTTTTTGCGAAGCTCTAATATAGCACGGAAGCTATTTTATAGGAAATATTTTAACCTTACAATGTTTTTTATCTATTTATCAAATTCATCTGATCTAATCTAAAAATAATGCTTTCGTTTTTATGCTCAGTATTTAGTTACATGTATCAATACGGAAGCGTAGACTTTGTAACGGAAACTTCGTAGCGAAGTCTTCGTAGCGTAATATGTGTAGCGCTGACTACGCGGCGTAGCAACACTGCACAGACAGACAGAAAATTAGAGATCTATCAAAAATTGGCAGTTTCAGTGCATGAATCTACCATGTAAATATAAAATTAATGTCACTTACTTATTTATAAGATTTTCAGAAATTAAAATACAGACTGCTCCAATTTTCGCACTTGCGTAACTTCAGTTTCGTCGAAGCTAAGTTTTAATTCCAAAAATGTCATTCCCTGTTTTAAATTAAATATTATCTTAGTTATTTTGGCAAAATAAGAATTTGGGTATTATTACACGACTAAAGTTTCAAAAAACGAAAATAAAAAAGCCGTTTACCGACCCCTGGTGTTACCATCAAAATAATGAACCCCGCACTAGAACTCTATGGAATGATTCTACACTTATTATACAGATAGACCAGTCATTACGAAGAGTTTATTTCTTATATTATTTTCCTTAGTAATAAAACCTTAAGGAGGTAATATATGTAGGTATTTGATTTACGTCATCGATCGATTACGATTGTAATTGGCTGTAATTGGTGGGCCACTGTCGGCCACTGTCAGCCACTGTGGTACGTCAGCGTGAGAACAGTTACAATTAAAGTCGTTATTGAAATGTGATGGCCTGGTGGGTCCTCTGTTTATACAAGACACGATTTCTTTGTTATTTATCTTTACGATTACTTATCTAAGTTTAAAACTGATAACAAGTAGTATAGAGCCTAAAAAAGTTTATACTGATGGTTGAAATGACTTATAGTTAAGTAAAAAAAACTACTGGCTTACATACACTTCATATAAGTTTATATCAACTCTCTTGAAGTAGTTCTAGTAAAAAGAAGGGCTTTGAAAGCGCTGGTTTTGGGCCTCGGGGATTGTTTTATAACTTAAGATATTGTTTGATACTGACTATTTTACGTATATTTCATATTTTAAACTAAAAGTTAACTAAAAAAAACCTAATTAGGATCTGTTTATTGTCTCTAAAATACATGAGCACTAATGAGCAAGGCCATTACACAGGTTAAAAATTTATGATACATTTTAATTATTATTACCTACTCATTAACGTAGGTATGCGTCGCAAAATGTATGGAAACTACATATTTGTATCATCTATGGGAACCAAATCCGAACCAGCATCGTAAAAATCATAGCCGATCTTTAAATGAGAAAAAAATATACCAACCAATGCCTCTACCAACATGGTCCATTATGTAAAGGTGTCATTACCAGATAATTAGTGAGACGTCAGGTGTCAAATGTAAGTCAAAAATGTCAAGTTTTTTTTTCTTTTTACACGATAACTGCATGATGAATTGTTTTCAAAGTGTCAAAACTTTGGTTAATGACGCAGCTTGTAGTGAGAGTTAAGACTTGTGTTTTACTCAGTGTAAAGTCAGTTTTTAGAAAAATTGTCTACAGTTTTCTTTATGGTAGGTAACTACCATGACTATTTTTTGAATATTGCATTTAGTATTACAAATATGGTTTTAATTACCTTTTCAAAGGATTCTAAATACTTTACTTATACATATATGGCAGGATAAAACTTGATGAAACTGGCACTAGGCGAATTAAATATCCCGCAGTGTGTGTACCTACTTATTACTCTATAATAGGATAACTCATCTATAGGTTCTTACACTGATTTTACGTAATAATTAATGTAAATATAAGTTAATTAAAATAAAATGTAAAGAATTACCAACTTCTAAAACAAATGCGGAGCCGTAATGATGATGAAAAAAAAACATAAAATAACCTTTGATAAAATAAACCCATCTTTTCTTACTTGTTACTGAACAAGAAAAGATGGGTTTTTTAATTGTAATCGTGGGATATTGTGGTAAATAAATTGTGACAGAGCAGGGAATTTCAATGTTAACTCACAATAAAATTCCCTGCAAAGTTCATGCAGTAATGTGATAAAGTCTATGGAGTATTTTTTCCTGCAGGGCGGTAAATTATGCAGAAATAAGTGGGTATATAATTATTTATGTGGCTTAGAAAAGCCCATATTATGGATATCGACAACTTTTGACCACCGACAAAAACTGTCGATATACCACGTAAAAGTAAATTAGGTAGATACCTATTAATGACTTGTCTAGGAATAATTGGTCTTCCAGACCTGTCCATTATTGGTTATCAAAATGTATAACAATTGATATTCATTATGTGTCAAATTATTAAAAACAAGGGCAATAGTGTATGTATAGTTCGCGCCACCACTCATAATTTGCGGAAAATTCGTGGTACTACATTTTTTTAATGTAATTTGTCATTTATGTACATAGACATTAGCGCCGCGTCATAATATTCAATTGTGGACCCTACTTTTCTTTTAAACCGACTTAAAAAAAAGTAGTTTCTCGGTTCGACCTGTATGTATGTTTGTCCTCGTTCATCTCGCGTTTGGCTGAACCGGTTTTTTACTGTATTTATTAAACGCGTTTTGAAAATATTTTTTTTCTACAAGACTTCTACTACCCCCGTTTAAAAAGCGATACAAAGTTCCGAAACGAAATAAATAAAATAGAATTTAAATATGCACATGACCTACGCTTTCGTTTATTTATAACATGTTGGTGAAAATTTCAATAAATGTTTAGGTACCTATATTTAATTTCCATTTAATAAGGAAAAATATTTGTGATTCATAAATATCCAAGTTTTACGCTTGTTTTGAAATTATTGTAAACATAATTTCCAAGTAATAAGGGCTTTTATCTTATGACGTATATTTTTGAATTACTATTATGTTATACAATAAAGAGACTTAAATAATAGTAGTTCATTATGTCAGCCGTAAAACGTCCACTGCTGAACATAGGCCTCCCCTTAAATAATAGTTATGGTTTGATTAAAACGTCAAAACATAGGCAGATATTTGGCAATGCTCTTCCCTAATTAAAATGATCTTCACCTTTTAAATGTGAGTTTTCAGCATCAACAACTATTCGTTCATACAAGTTTGACTGAAACTTTCTAAGTTTTTAAATAGCAGAAAAATGAAATAATCTTAACATGTTAAATCTAAAAAGTTCTACATATTCTGCTGAGTGCTTATTAAACATGCGAATATTTTAATTTTTTTTTAAACAATAATTACAATAAGGTTAAACATGAGATTCGTGTAGTGCGAGTGCAAGATTAAAATTAAATATTTGTTTTACAATTAATCGAAAATATTATAACTATTTAAAATGTCACTTACGGGATATCTTCCGTGATTATTATTTGTTTTGAGTTCCCGATATTTCGACGCTGTTGCAAGCGCCACTCAAAACAATTAATAATCACGGAAGATATTTCGTAAGTGACATTTTAAATTGTGAAGTTAATCGTGATAGTCTAAAACAGTGTTTAATATTATAACTATTATAAAATAAATACTGATGAAAAAAAATTTACAAAAAAGAAAATATATAAAAACTTTTATTTTATTTAATTTGTTATAAAAATAGTATATCTTATTCAAAGTACAGTCGTCTCCATAAATACTTACAAGACATTAATAGGCCGTACAACGATGATCGCTGCTTATTACCATCAGGGCCGGTCACGCTCCGTCCCGGAAGTGACAACACTAGCTGCTCATTGACACGCTGAGCGCGGGACTGACACGCGTGTCACCTCCCTAGCACGTCTTCAATATTCAATGTTAAGGGCTCGTTCTCACGTTACATAGAAAATGATAGAACTTAATAAATTTCGGGAAGTGGAATAATAGAAATACTGTTTTGTCTTCAAGAAATGACTTCTTGCAAAGCTGATCACGATTGAAATAATTAAGTATAAGGCCTTTGACCAGTAATTATGTATAAATTTAAAATGTCACCTACCGGATATCTTTCCTTATTATTTATCAAAATATCGCAAACTCAAACCAGTAAAAAAAAAGGCCCCATGTTGCCGGGGTTAAAATTATTGCAAATAAGGTCTAGTATTACCCATTTCAAGGATCGCATCGAATTATAAATCGATGTACACTACATACCGCAAAGGAAAAACACAAGAAGATATAATTTAACGAAAAATGTAATATTTTTTTTCAACGATATTTTTCTCAATATTATATTACTTTTTTTTACCTAATTTATGTTTTACTATATTCTTTCTAGAAATCAGTTAGGTAGTATGTGCCTAAGTACATACATAGCTTAATGGTTCCTAGACTATTTATTACCAAGTTACTAATGTGCACATTATGTGGACACCTCATTTAAATTAACATGTTAAAATTAATAGTTTTTGCGTGACTGCAATGTAAACATTCCTAGCTCAACACACCATTTTATTTCAATACCAGTGCTCACCTTTATGAAAATTGATTGTTTTCTTTAGTTTCGTGTTTATCTTCACGTATTTATGTTCTTAGGTCAAAATAAACAATATTTTGTTTCATGCGATGTTTATTTAAACTTATGACTATATTGCTGTGACTACTTCTGGTACGATTTCTTTTAGTGGGTATGCATGACGAAGGTATGATTAAGATCATGAATGTTATACCGTATGTCTCTTAGCATCTGTGACATCTGCGCATATTGCATTTTGTACGTTAATAAGTAGAATTAAATATATTAAAGATGAAGTTATAGCATGGTGCTTCTGGGGAAAATATATTTACAATCAATTCTTTTTTTAGATTATTCATTTAAAAATATTTAAATATTGTAAATAAATATATTTTTTCTTCTATAATTGAATTAATTCATTATACGTCGTTAAAATTGTTATATTTTTCAAGACGTAAATACATAATAATAACTGCGAGCTGTTGGGCAGTTGGGACCCACACGGACCTGATCTCCCGGGAGATTTCTCGTTCCTCATCTCTGGCTTGCCTTTATTGGCCGGTCAGAGTGAACACTGACGAGGAACAGACCTCCCACCTCTTTCTTGCCTTAACCGGCCGGCTAGAGTGGAGATTCGCAAGAGCAAACGTGCTCGGAGGAAGGAAGTATTTCAGTAAGTGTTTGTAGGGATCGACCATACTTCCGGGTTTCTGGTCGATTCTGAGAACCGTGAAATACCTCTCCACTCCTCAAGCACCTCAGGATATGTTTGCCCCTTGTCGCTACGTCACCTAGTGCTAGCGATTTGTTTTGGGGCCCATTTGTTAAGTGTGCAAGTCACCCCCTGCCATCTTATCATGTATACAAAACATTGATTAGGCAGGGGCCATAGTTTTTCCATAGTTACATATAACCAGTCCACCAAACCCACCAAACGCCATAACCCAGTCTTTTGTTTCCACATTCCGCAATAGTCTAACTCTAACCGGGGGTTGTCCTTGGGTATACTGGCATAGTGCATACAGGGATAACCGCCGGTTTGGACCTCATCTCATTTAAATTGCGTAATGGGCCTCTGCAAGATGGCTTCGGCTCCTGGCACGCCCTTTAAAAGTCCGGGATCCCATGATCCCGAGATCTTAAAGGAATAAATAATAATAATAATAGTTTTTATTCATAACCCTTTTTACAAAGATGTTCTTATGCTATGGTGTACATTAGTATTGACTTAAACTACGAGATTGGGTATTTTGGGTTTTGGGCTACAGAAATTATAAAATTATTGTTGTTAGGGCTAACATTTGTCTAAAAAATACATGTATCCCTGACTCCGAAACTAGGCAGAGCCTGTGTCTTCCGAGCCAGTGGTTCCTTCTTTGTGGTCTTATTAGCCATTACAAAATAGAGACAATAATAATAAAAAAAAAAACATAGTTATCAAAAAATATATTATACATATATTCCAACATCAAATAAATAAGAAAAACCACTTTTTTTTTCTTCCTCTTATAGCAAGGTCATATTTTACTTTATAACCAATGAGAACGCACCCTAAACAGACAGGCACAAACAATGATGGCTGAGTTCGGATGTGGGCCGCGTCCGCATAATGTTCCATCCTCTTGTATTATTTCTAAACGTTTCGTTTTATGGTAAACAGACTATGTGCTCGGATTTATCTGGTTTATTACCATGCAGGTATAAAAGGGAATGAAATACACTTCTGGACACATCTATTGGCCCACCTTAGAGTTTAGGTTTCGATGGCCCCTACCGAAATATGATTGCTAGATTGAACAAAAACTGTTGATGCAGTTTTAAACCTGATACATTTTACCATCTTTTTCGATCGTATTGTTTTAAATTTGAATTCAGAATACCATAGGACATGGAGCTACGCCTAACAAGTCGGATCTGCGTCTTGTTAAAGGCAATTGATTTTTGAATAAAAAACATGTTTTGTCAAATAAAGGTTTAATTTAATAACGCGTGTTGCCTCCATGGGCATCTACCACAGCTCTCATACGATTAGGCATAGAGTTTATCAACCACTCTATGAAATTTTGAGGGATCATCTCCCCTTCCTCTTCTATGGCAGTTTTCAACTCCTGCACCGTCTGGGCATCTGGCTGACGAGCCCTAACACGTCTTTTTAGCTCGTCCCACATGTGCTCAATGGGGTTCATGTCTGGGCTTCTGGCTGGCCAGTCCATAACTGTGATGTTCATATCCCGAAGATATTCCCTGACGATGGCGGCCGCATGGGCTCTTGCATTATCATGCATAAAAAGGAAATTTGGGCCCACATAGTCCGCGTATGGTATCACGTGAGGTTCTAAGCACTCAGGAATGTACCTTTCAGCATTTAATGTTGGCAGCCGTGGTCCTGTAACAACCTCAAGTTGAGTTTTGCCGATCGCGGATATACCGCCCCAGACAGTCCATGAGCCACCGCCATAAGCAGTCCTCTCTTCAAAGCAGCATTGTGCAAAACGCTCTCCCTTACGTCGGTAGACCTTCTTCCTTCCATCATTGCCATGTAACACAATTTTAGACTCATCAGAAAAGAGAACACGGCTCCAACCTTGCTGTGTCCAATTTAAATGACTGCGTGCGAAATGAAGGCGCGCTGTTCGGTGGGCTCGCGTTAGTTTGGGCCCATTAGCTGGCTTGTGTGGTACCATATCGCGTTCTTTTAACCTTCTCCGAACCGTTCGAGCGCTCACAGATACTCCGTGGAAGTCGCGAAGTTGGTTTTGGATCTCAATGGAGGTAAGGTGACGATTTTTCAAGCTGGTCGTCACGATGAATCGATCCTGCCTTTCAGTTGTGACCCGAGATCGTGGCCTTCCTTGGCGACGAACAAAGCCGCCAGTCTCTGGGTACCTCCGATAAACATTTCGGACCGCAGATGGACTTAAATTAAGTTGAGCACTCACGTTTCTTCTTGCTGTGTCCGGCCTGAATAAGTGCCACAGCTTGGGCGGCGACTTCAGGTGAAGTATCCATAGATTATTGATAGAACCTCACCTTAATGTTAAGAATAAGTAATGTTTGTTGCAAAACCAAAGATATCAATCACTTTTTCAAGAATTAAATCCAAGTAAACCAATAAAACCAAGTTTTCTTAGTATTCGATTGTTTGATATCAACGAACAGGCTCCAAATTGTCTTTTGTTTCTTTAAATTCTGTGTTCGAAATTCAAAAAAAGACTATTGAATTAAATTGTGAATGTGCCAGGTTCAAAACTGTATAAAAACTTTTTGCTCGACCTAATATAAAATTTTAGCTAGGACCAAACGAAACTGAAAATACAAGGTGGGCCAATAGATGTGTCCAGAAGTGTAGTACGGACTGGTTGAACCGCGTAGGTGGTTCTTTGATTTTTTTTAAAAAGGTCAACTGTATGAAGCATGCTGTTGCTCTAATGATACGTATATCTAAAGATTTTCATCACTAGGTAATTTATGTGGTCACAGGACTTATTTCCATCACCGTGACCCTGGAACATAAAGGGCTATTGAAGGACACCGTGGACACAATACAGCCCTGCCCGGGGTGGGAGGACTCATTTGATAATTTTACCGCGCAAAGGTAATTTATGTATTTATAATTCGTATACTACTCTGAAAAAAAAAATAAAAAAAAAAACTTAAGTGTAGGAACGTTATTTTTGACTTGATTTCTAGACTGAAGTTTTTTTAAGAATGTGAAGTGGTTTTTAACCTCACTGCACTAGAAAGAGGGTTATGTTTTTAATCTATAATTAATCTGTACTATCAAATAGTTTGCTCTAATTTCAGTTTCTTCTTCAAAACTTGTGAAGTTTACCTGCAATCTGGCCTCGAAATATTTAAAATTTAAATATCTTAACACAAAGTTTATTTTATTCACCAGTAATAATATTCTCCAATAAACTCAACGACGTATGAGATAAACATATTATTTTGCATACGGCAGTCGTGCTCGTGTGTCGGGGGTTCAAACCGCGAGGTGTCAGGTTACAGCTGTGCCTGTTGCACTTCAAGTGTCTGTAGTCAAGTGGTGTTGTTGCTACTGTTTATCCTTAAGTCAGAAAAATGGGAAGCATATTGAGTACCTAAGTAAGAGTTAGGTGGAAGAATAATTATATACCGTCTTACCTACTATAAAAAAGTTAATAATTAGTTGATTTCTTGTCTAAAAAAATTTAACTGCAAACCGGTATTTGACGTTGACATAATGGACACTGATACCAATATGAGGGTGTTAATATTCCTTAAAGTATATTATTTAAAATCTTTCCTATATCTTTGTCTTAAAAAAACATTGCCCAATTCTAGGAATTTCTCATGTGTCGTGAGTGCGTTTACAACTATAGAAACTCACAAACACAAACACCCTGATGCGGAAAAACTACTATAGGTAGGTTATACAACTATTTGTTCCTTGTGGGGTCGAACCAGCGATTAGATGAGCAGCAGTCGATCGCATCAACCACTGCGCCAACCGTGCCATCATAAGTTTTTCTTTTATGTTAAACTATAAATGAATTTTTATTGCGAGAATTGCCTGGATACCAAAGTCATAAGGTATCGGAAAATTGCGTCGCGTTGTGTACGCCTTCGTACACAACGCGCGCTTTAGGTATTACATAGGCACATATAACAGCGGTTGTATGTCCCGGGTTCAAACCGCGAGGTGTCAAGTTGCACCGCACCGTAAAGTCGCAACTAAAGACACGACTTTATTAATATCAAGATTTCGCTACTGCACCGCGGAACGCACTTGTGGCGGCGTCATACGATATTTTATTAAAAAAAATAAAGGAAAAAGTGAATGGGTCGTCTTTTTGAAGACTGAAGACTGTGGTTAAAAGCTGTTCTTGCTGTTATTTCAGAGGTTTGTTTATACCGTTCTGATTTTGATTATCAACATCTTCTTGCCCCTATCCCATTTTACTTGGGGTCGGCGCAACACTTTTTTTATCTTCCATTCTCCCCTATCAGACGTCACAGTATTATTTACTCCTTTTTCTTTCATATCATTCCTTAGAAAATCCATCCATCTTTTCTTTGGCCTTCGTCTTCCTCTCCATCCATCAACATTCGAATAATATAGACTTAATAATTCCTGAGATAAGATGGATGAGAAGAGGGGTGATTCTTTGAAACATGTTTAAATAAGTTCTGTTTGCTTAGTTAACTATTTATAAACAACATTGTAATCTGTTTTAATTATCACGGATGCTGCTAATTGCGTCAATGCTGTCGAAGTGGCAGATCTTCGTTAATTATTAAAATCAAGCCTGTAAACCCCAAATGACATGGCAGAGGTGAATCGTTGCTCAAACGGGAATACCTCCTCAATTTTTTGCTGTTGAACAATTGTATGAAAACTCGGAGAGTGTGCGGTGGAACTGTACAACTTCATTCCTCCTGGCCCTTTCCATCATCGGACTACAAGATGAACGGCAATGCGCCATCGATATATATATGTATGGTGGACATCCCTCCGGTGCGTACAAAGCGTTTTGCCAGTATTTTTTGTGCGCACAGCTAAGGAGTGGATTTCCCTGCATCTGTATTTCCCGACAGCTGCAACCTTAGTGCCTTCAAGTTAAGAGTGAACAGGTTACTTCTAGGCAAGCGTGCTTCAACGACCACATCTTCGTTTACCACCAGGCGAGATAGTGGACAAACGCGAACTTACTCTTATAAAATTATTAAAAAAAAAACTTGGCACCAATTTCATAATCCTTTATTGAAACACAACCCTAACAAAATGACAGGCAGTAGCTCCACCGCTCCTTCCAAGTTCCACATCGATTCGTGTCCGATAACTAATGTAAAGTAAAACATTCCTGGAGTCGACCTCGCGCGTCGCTTCGTAGTCGGCGCACGCGCCGCCGCGGCATCCGCATAACCTTAGACGACTGCACTGCCTAGCGTATGTGACTGAATGACCTTAGTGGAATGTTGGACGACGAAATTATTGTTCCGTAATTAGTGGGTACTTTATCAGAGGATTTTCGACCTATAAATTATGACCCAAAGATTAATACCTCGCTATCGTGAATGAGGCTGTGAATTCAAACTCGGGGAAATGCCGTTTGTTTTTTTTTTTAAATTCATTGTTTGTGGCTGCACTCTTTAGTTTTTTGTTATATTTGACAGGTATGAGAATGTATATAAGGTCGTAATGTATATTTCACCATCATAGTAACAAACCTCATTAAAAAAATGATGCTCAGCGAAGTTGGCACCGGACAACTTGTAAAATAAAATAAAAAATGACCTATGTAACAACCCCTAACGAATGATCATAGAACATATACTTTGCAATCCTAATAATCGATTTGGTACGATTAGACATTTTTTATAAAGCCTAACAAGCTCAGTTACATACCAACAACAGATTAAGAAGTAAGAACATCATCAATTTTCAGCTTTCCAGTTTTTGTAACCGCGGTTACTCACTAAACTACATCAAACAAGATGTTTAGAATTCAAACGCAATTTTTTGTCCGTTGCGTTGGATTGGGAAAAAAGAAAAAAAAAAGTACTGGCTTGATGAACTGTCTCGAAATAAGAGCAAAATGCTGCTGAGTGGTAACATGATAGGTTTTTTACGAGTCGTTCCGGACCGCCGGTCGTCAGGAGGTCACGACCGCGATCCGGTCGCCCGGCGACCGCACGGCGACCGCACGACGTGACCGAACGCTGGGAACTCTTGCTACGGTGCACCTGATGATCGCTTCCTGGTTGCGTAACCAATTCAGGACCTGAGGTTTTGACTTTTTATTTAGAAAAATCTTTTCTGTTTGTTATTGGATTGGAATTAGGCGTCAGTTAAAGAATCAGCTGACTTTTTAGTTTTTAGTGTCATTTTTCACTTTTTCAAAGTACCAATTTAGATTTGAAGTATCATTTATATTGCGCTTACGCAGACGTTAGGTGGAGACTTGAGTAATAGATCTTTAAGTAGGTATTACATAATGCGGACGGATGGCGAAGGTTGTGTTTTGTTTTAACTATAATAGGTATAGATGTCTGTACTCGTATTTAGTCACAAGTAGTATATTAACAGATCTCTCAGTTAAAACGACTTCGAAAAAATAAACCACGACGAAGGTCAACACTTGTTCATGTTTCACCACATTCTGTTGCAGTAATTTGATCCAAAACGTGACACAATTACAATTGGGTCGTTTTTGTCCCGTGGCCCGTTTTTGTCCCGCGACATATTAAAATGTCCCATAGCAGGTGCGGGTCACGTTCTAGCATCACGAAGAGCTTCGTCACCATCGACAAGTGCGTTTTTGTCAAGTGAAAAGACATTTTTCTGCGATTAGTCGCGGCTACAGGTGGAGGTCGCGACAAGTGCACGAAGTCACGACAATCGTTGATGTGCGCGGTAACGCTATGTTAGGGTTATTTAGGATGTAATCGATTCATAATTCGAGTGTGGTCGAGGATTCGATTTTTAAACGTCTTGTTTTTTTTTTTTTGGAGTACGTGCTCTATTTAAATTCCGAGCAGGTTTGAATGCGGAAAACGTTTTGATTCAGTTTCTATAGAGAATATTTTCCTACCTATATCTTTAGCTACATTAATTTTAAGCACATTATTTTTGGTAAAATTGTGAAGGAATATAATTATAATGAGGAAACCTGGACAAATCTGAAGTCGCTAATCCGCCTTGAGTAAATGTGGTGACCAATTTTCGTCCCATCCTTATATTAGGCATTTGGCCTGTAACAGGTAGGCATTATTACAGTTCTGGAACCCTTAATTTTCGCAACAATGCCTACTTCAGCGAGTTTCAGCAGATTCCAACGAAAAAATACCCACCAACTTTTTCTGACTCACCAAATTAATTCACTCCACTTTTTTATACAGAACCAAACAAAAGACGAATATTGGTTACATTCTTTTTACGATCTCAAGTTTCGTGTGCTCTTTGAACTGGTTTCGATTGAAACTGAGAAAAAAAAATATCGAGACATAGGTACGGACCGATCGCATGTCACGGATCAATGGGCCGTGCTCTATTTCATTTATTACACCTCTAGTTTTAAGTTATTTGAAACACTGGCTGGTTTTAATTTGAGATTTTGAATATCGAATGAAGATGCAATAAGAATGAATGAAATAATTTTGAATTGTACGAAATTATTTGGCAACAATGAAACTTCGACGTTCGATGTGCTTGACTATTAAATCTTTGGCCTCTTTGGAAGACGCAGCGTCACATGATCTTAGTTGTTGAGGAGCAACCATCAAATTATTATCAAACTAAAAGAACACTTAACCAATTCGATAGAAACCGCAGTGGCCAATCGAGAAATCCCTTAACTGATTATGATTTTGGCGCCTAAAAAAATGGGGTATCCTCGATCAAAACCAAACTTTATATTAGCGTGAAATACCCTTTGCAGGATATGTTCCCGGTAGCGTAGGGTTCATGGTGCACCAGAGTGGAATCCTGAAAAAAAAGTGACGTACAAAATAGGCTATGCCGTAAAATAATGAAACAAAACTAACGGAAATTTTGTTTCTTTATGGGTTTGCTGCAAAGTTATCCCTTAAACCCTTGTCAAACAAACAGGCGAAGCGAAGGCGATCCGTTTTTGTTTGTAGTGTATGGAATTGTTTGAAGTCAGTCACATAGACTATCGGACCGCTTTTGTTTTTATAGTGTGGCTAGATTCAAACAATTCCATAGAAAAGCTTCGAATCGCATTCGCCTTGCCTGTCTGTTTGACAAAGGCTTTACCCAAAACCTCGGGCTTTAAATTATAGTAAATCTGGAGGTAATAATTTATGTCTTTAGCACTCCACTGTATTAATATGGGGTTAATTTATACAGTAAATACTATGCATAAAGTATTCAATTATGAAGCCTTAATTTATCAATTATGGGGAGATTGACTATAATATTGTTAAATAATTATGTATTAGATTCTCCAAAGTGGCGTAAACAATGTAAGTAATGTCTTTATTTCGCCATACTTTGTTACCAAGATGCTTTCAGCCATACGATGATCACTTATTACATTTATGAACGCTTATTATGATTGCTCATTGCTCTAAAGCAGTTATCACACGAGACAGCGCGTCTACAAACGGATCCAGGTTGCAACGGTTTAATCAAACGACCGCGCGGACGAGCAGCACAATCCGCGTCTACGCGCGGGGCATCGCTCGTTCGGCTTCACCGTAGCACGACTACGGTGTTGTGTGAGACTCCCCTAAGACCTGCAGAATTGCAGCTCATGACCTATTTAATATAATTTTAGTGTTTCATCAATCGATCATCATCAATTTGGTGGTTATAACTTGATTATAACTTATTTTGGTGGTAATATTGGTAAATTAGATTATTACATTAAATATTACGGTTTGCAACATTGGAACTTGGAAAGCATAATCGTGATTTTTCTTCTATTTTAAACAAAGTAAAATACCTACTATACCTAAAGTGTCTTTATGTATTATTAATATTTAGTGAAGTCAGTGAGTGATGTAATTTAGCAATTTAACGATTTCATTCACATTACAGATTACTTAAATGTCATTAATTCAATATAACGTTTAATCAATGAACAGATCAAAATGATAAAGCCAGTGAATTTACTCATAACAATAAATGCATAGATACAGACAACAGTAATGTTAGATCAAGCTGTAGATTAGACCGTTAGCGAGACCATGACCTGCTGACTGCTGACAACATGATCCAATCCTTAAGGCAAAGGAGCATGGAGCATGAAAGATAAGACATTTACTTCTGGGTTCAACCGCACACAACATGAGGTTACATAAATTAAAATACGGAGCAAAATGGCGCAAACTGGTAGCCAACACGATACAGTTTGCTTTTGAAAGTTACCGCAGTTAAAACAAGAGCATTGGGAGATTACAAGACGTATAGAGGTCGAGAAAAATCGAGCGAAAGTAAACTGGAGTGATTGGCGGAACTCGACCTGGGCGATCGAAGGCCTCATCGAAAACACACCAAAAATGGATGAGAAGTGAACCAGTAAATATTACGTTTTGTTGATCGAAATTTCGTCATTCAACTTTATATTATTAAAATAATTACTTTTTGGAGGCTCTCGTTAGGCTGTTGGATTGATTCAGAAGGCTGTATTCTCTGATACAGTTTAATAGTGAGAAGGTTTTGTCTCTGGATCCCTTTTTAACCATCGGTAGCTTTGGATTCTGCTCTTGACTCTGTCAGTATTAATTACTTTTATATTTAAAAAAATACAGATAAAATGTGTGAAATGTGTATAAGGACTCTATGACTTTTATAATTACAAAATACAGATATAAAATGTATGAAATATGTATTGTATAAGGATAAAATAAAGGAAATAATTACCTACTCTTTATTAAAACCATGCTCCAATTATCTCTGGTTATTTGTCGTTGATTTTAATTTGCCGAGCTTAGGACACGTTCAGATTGAATGATAAGCCTTGTACGTTGTGCAGCCTAAATATAGAGCGATTGTTTAAGTAACTGGTTCAATTTTAAATTGGCCTGTTTGTCATGTTGCTTGATTAGATTTATTAATGTGTCACGTGATTTGAGATTTTAATTAAAGGTTACCATTTTCCTTAAAAGTTCAAGCGTGACAAATACTGACGTAAACATCGAATAAATACATAATAGAGTACAGCAATGAATAATATTGATCTTTTCTGATTAATTATGTGATTATCTTCTTCATTATCAATTCAGATTATACTAAGTTTAACGCTAATTAGGAGAGGTATCTCGATGATTTATTGTGACTAAATTAATTAACATATTCCGATGATCTAAGACCTAGATGTGCCAATATTGTTGACCTGTTCCACTTGTTTCTTTTTTGCAGAATTTTATTAAATAGACCTTCATCAATTCTTAATCTATGGTAACATTATTTTTGCAATATCGATACTGGAAAATATTAAAATCTGAATTGAAATAAGCTATCGAAAACGTTACGCTAAAACATTTGACAATCGTTGTAGTTCAGAAATGTCAAACGCTTTGACAGCTATCTTCACTTGTCTATGCCCCAAGATTACTTTGAACCTCAAACGTAAAACCTCCTGCAACTCAACAAACGTTGCGTGCGTCGTAGAAAGTATTTAAAAAAAGAACGCAATTTCATGGGGAGTTGGTTGTAGACCGCCCAATTCTATTGTCAGGCAGTAATAGCTCACAATTATCCACACATGGCTCATGGCTCATGTCGCCGGCTTCAGACCGCGACAGTTATGTTAGATGGACTAAGAGAATTGACTGTAACGTTTTGCGGAGGTAATCGTTTGTGTCGTTGCGATTTTGTGTATCTAGAAACCGTGGATCGTTTGTTTCATTGTTAGGGCTTAAACTGTGCGTTTTAGTTGGTGGGGCCTTTGGAAATGTATGGGGTGTATGCAGTTTATGACGCTTGTTAAAAGTATTTCTTACTACAATAGCATAAGATTGTAAGTTGATTGGCACAGGGTCGTTTTCAGCTTCCTACACTGGTTCAATATTATGTCAATTTGGGTCGAAGGATCAAAATTTTATCGCTTCCATGTTTTTCTGTTAAAAATCCGGTTACTTATAACCTTTCTTTTTAACCATTACAATTGTAAATGAAGACGCATAATAGTGCAAAAAAAAAACGTTGCAAAAGAGAACATTACAATAATATTTCTCTGGAAATAGAAACATCAACTTTGTTATTAAATTCTTTGACCTTTCATCAGTAACGGGTCTTACGGACATCCTCAGTTCATCTTACGAGATAAATATTTTTACGATCCAAATAATAAAGTTGTTAACTGAGAATCTTCTCTTTTTATTTTTATGTCCTAATCATAAAACGTCAAAACATTTGAACAGTTTTACTTGAAAATCCGATTACGAATGGTTTATGACTTTATAAGATTTGTTGAGATGCTGCTTGGAAAAGTTAACAACCGTTATAAAACTAAAGGGTGATGATACTAAATATATAAATATACTAAAGCTATCCCTTTTACAGAGGAGCTGGGAATGTTATAAGCTGATGATTATTAAAAATATCTACATACTTGATGCTTTTAAAATATTTATTTATTAAGTTTTAATTTTTTATGGCTGGATTTGCCGTTATCTTGCCATATGCGAAATCACGTTATCACAAGTCTCGTTAAATATTATTGTCTTTAAACATTTTTTTATAAATTCATGAGTTGATATTTAGTCAGTGCGCAGGAGGCCCAGTTACATAAAAAAATAGCGGATGATAAATTGATAACACACTTTAATAACATGACGATTAAGATCAGAATCTCTTGAAGATATTTAAGCTTACTGTATTAATTTTGTTTTGGGCTAAATTCCAAGCTTCATTTTTTTAGCCAATTTTTTATTTGCCTCTACCTAAGAATGTGCAGATTAAATAATCTATGCTTAAACACACTACCGTCAATCCAGCACGTCAACAAATTAAAAAATCGTGACAGCAGTCCAAATCAGCTACGTCAAGAATGTCCTTATTGCGATAATGCTCTATATAGTCGGTCGTTTACCTAGCGCAGGCGCAGGTCAGATCGAGGTCGCCATGTCACCGACGCAAGCGCAACTGACCAGAATACCTAAGCAACTTTTGCTCGCATTGCACAAAACTGCGTACGGTCGTTGAACTAGATGTAGTTTCTCTTGTATTTACTTTGTATATGTATATAGGCATTTATTTAGATTGTCTTTTGTTTTTCGTTTGCGATGATTTCGGTGTATATGTTTGGATATGTTGGACGCGTTAAAGCAAAAGTGGTCGTTGAAAATTGCAAGTATGGTAGGCTATGGTGGAGATATTTGTCCATCAGCCCTAGCTTTAGACAACATAGGTTAAAAAAATATTTGGTTGATAGTTGTTGACCAAATCTATGTCTTTTCTTTTAGTAAATAAAGTAAGATTTTGAGTCACTCTATTAAAATGTGTGGGCAATGTATAAATGTCGGTGCTTATTTGCTTTCGGTGAAAAGTGTATCTTTTTGTATACTAAATAAAGTTAGATTTTGAGTCGCCCCATTATCGCATCGAGGTGTGAACTGATCTTCACAGTTTTCCATTAATTTTTAAGATTAGATTTACTTCATTCACCAACACAATATCACATCTGTCTGTCTGTGTCTGTGTGTTTCTGAAGGGTTAAGCAGAGATGTCCCTAGTAGTTAATCTACGTTTCATAGGTATTCCACATTGGGCAGCCACTTTAATACCACCTTAACTTTTCCACTAACAGCTCCAATCTAATTTTGTTGTAGGTGCCAAGTGCCGAATGTGGAATACCTCATTTTACGATATGAGTCCCATGTCCCAGTTCTGTAAGTAACTGAAAGAAGATCGAATTTGTCTATCTTAAGTATGTAAGTATGATTTACATCATATTTTTTTGAAACCTGTAGGACTTTGTAGGAGGTTATATATCTTTTAAGATATCCTTCAATAAATTATGCATTATATTATGACATATAAACAGCTATGTTTATTATCTTTAGGACATAAATAGTTTGAACCAAATTTTATTTTGACTATTATTATTTTATGCCGAATTTATAGATTTGAAACTAAATTCCTTAATCCAAACAACCTTTGAACTATAAAATAAATAAAATTTCTCAATGAAATAATTTAATTTAGTTCATTTCGCTTAGATTTTATAGCTCATATTTTTTTATGACGATCTTATTTTGCCTAATATTTTAGTACTTCACAAAAGTTACAATGATGGAATATAACTTTTATAGCAAAATTTTGTAGAGATTTTATGGATACCGTTTGATCTGAATCGAAATAATAATGAAAAGTAATAAAAAACAGACAGAAAATATAGTAATTTATTGACCTAATTATTATATTTTGTGGTTATACCTATATAGCTTTGGTACCAATTTTATATTCATATATTTACCCTTCTATTTTTATATTAATAATACCATCCGTCAAATATGGATTTCCGGTCTCTTGACAAAAAACCCCATTTACAGGTAAACCACGATCATGACCCCATAAAATAATTTACCTTGTTAAGATTATATGTAGGTATAGGACATACATAGCGACGATAACCCATATCCAAAGTAGGTAGGTACCTAAACCAGCCACAGCACAAATTATTCCGTAATTTCAAACAATCCATCAACTGGGCACTCCCGCAAAGGCCGCCGCATTCCATCCAATAACAATACACTTTAATTTAGTCACAGTTCAATTTATTTTTCGTTCACGAAGTAAATGAGACAGCAGTTCGTCGCTTAAGGACGCCGGGTGTCAGCGGTGTCGGATACGAAGTCGTTAACGCGAGCAAACTCAACTAGATCGAACTAGATTGAACCGGATCGCACCGGATTGACTGTTAGGTTATTTATGAGGGGATCGTGCGACAATGGGTCTAATTGACGTTTAATCGCGATTGCTCGGTAACGAAGCGACTAGTCGTGTCACCTGGATGCGGACGGGACGAGGAGTGCGTTGCACCAGTTCTGGTTCTTGATTACAGATTTGTGATTTGAAAAGCAATTCAGTGAGGACCGTGAAGGTTTTAGCACTTGTTTCTATGTTATTTTTGTTTCTATTAATGAAAGGTCTGTCCCAAAAATATTTGTAATCATATCTATTTTCTCAAGGTATTTTCATGACTTGAAAGAAGAACTAGTGAAAAATATCTTTACTCAAATATTAAAAAATAGTAGATTGTTATACAAGGGTGGAAAGAAATCAATTCCCATACGAGGTATTTAGACGCACGAGCGAAGCGAGGGCGGCTATAGTCCGAGTGGGAATTGATGACTTTCACCCGTGTTAAACACTCTACTTTTCATTTCAAATATAAGGAAAGTAAAAAATATCCTTTTTAATTTAAATTTCAAATATGGAACACACCGTCCGCGTCACCGCCGCGGGCCATCCCACTTTAATAGGTGTCTATTTTTTTTAATTCACATTGGCCGGCACTCACAAGACCGCAGCATTTTTTTTTTAATCGATATTTTTCTTAATTATGTAAAAATGATATGAAAACCCGGCTTCGCTCGGGTGAAACGTGTGTCATACATAATACACATCTAGGTACTAAATGTAGGTGTCACGGTAACTCACAAGTTTATAGGTTTTTCTAAGGAGGTTTAGTAACTACATAATACACCACATGACACTGGCCGAAAATAAAGAAAAAAAAAACTTCTCAACATGATAACCGATGTCAAAAATGGCGGCTGCGATCTGTCTGGTCAGAAAATCATTAGAAATTTACAAAATACTCGACTATCCGAATTTTGCGGATATATGTTGTCGACTCGAAATCTTTATTTTTTAATGTTTTATTATTCTGGTTAGCTTTAGCACGAAATTATTAATATAGAAAATTATAGCCGACTAAATAACCAACTTTAGTTCTATTTTTAAAATTCATTCCCGCCCTAGGGAGGGAAGCAATTACTATGAGTCTTTCCCGCCCAAGGGAGGGAAGCATCGTTTTCGACCCGCTGCTCTGATCAAACAAACACTACTTTCCGAGTATGAGAAATGAAAAAACCTTTCTTTTAACAAAGTAGATACTTAAATAGCTAGCTTAATAATATCATAGCATACGCTAATTTAACATCTAGAGTATTAAGTTTTTTCATGCTTAAACAAAAAAAAACTCGACCCTAATTTCAAACTTTAGTGTCAAAATTAAGATAATATTCTTACACATTTGTAACCGACACCTTTAGCAAGTTATTATGATCGATTAATTTAAATCGAATATAATCATCAATGTTAATAATAAGTTTGGCAAAGTTATAATTTTATACTGCTAATGATTTTGTCTTAAATTGCTTTGCGGAAACCATTATATGCAGGACACATAAAGTATATTTTATAGCATATTTGACATCTGAATGTATCAAAATAAAACGAGTTTCTTAGATAATTCTTGTAAGCATGAAACTATCAAAACGATTATTATTTAAGTAATTTTCTAGGAAATTAAATATCATATATGTTTCATTGAGACATTCATCGTACAGAGTCTAGAGTTAACTAATGTAAACTAACATAGACACACTTTTTTAGTTTAAATCCAATGCTGTGCCCCACGGCTGAAAATTGTCCTTAGAAAGACTTAAGAAAAAAGGAGGGGAAGAATTCATATCTGACCTAAAACACGTCGAGCTTATCATCGAATGTTCTTTGACGCACTAACGTATCATCGGTTGAGTGTGAACGGTCAAGTGTTTTTCTATACATTTGTCTGTTTTGGCGTTACGCTACCGATAATCCGCGACGCATGTTCTGTCAGATATGAACCCTACATGAACCTATGTGCTGGACGAAAAACACAGTAGCGATTTTTTTTATAATAAGCTGTTCTGCATTTGTTTATGCCAATCTACAGTGAATCGTCGACGAGTTTAACATATTTAGAAGTGTCCATGTATTTTTGAAAACTGTGTCTTGTACTCGCATGAACGATGAGAGATAGAGTAGAAGGGTTTACGAATGGAAATCGGGCGGAGGGAAATGTAGTGTTGGACGCCCCCAATCCAAGATGGATGACCTGAAGAAGATAGCTGGCAATGACTGCATGAAGAAGGGGGGAGATCATGCGCTGTCGGGATCTTTAGGGGAGGCCTATGTCCAGCAGTGGACTGCAATAGGCTGCAATAATGAATGTCTGGTTCTTCCGACGTAAGTATACTATCAAAACACTGTTTGATACATTTACCGTAACTGACATTATAAATTTAAGTATTAGTATTCTATCTTCCAACTGCACAACCAAAAGCTATCATGTATGACATTTTTAACGATGGATGTTAGTCATTAACATTGGCTGGCGATTTGTAGACCCCCAAGAAACATCATAATATGTCATAGTTTAAACATCAGGAATAACATACGAGACTTCTGTTTGCTGTTGTTTTTATATTAATAACATTCATTTACTTTATAGCTATTATTAATTTAATCGTACATACGCAGATAATAATTCTTGTAATAAGTAAGTGACAAGGTGTGTGAGACCTATGGCTTCTAACCTGTGTTCAATAGATTCTATAATTATAGCCTATTACCGTGGTTAATACTTTATCTTGTGCTACTATGAGTAAACATACATAATTCCTGATTTCACGAATCATAAGCGACGAATAAATTAATGCCCAAAAGGACCCAACAGTAGGATTTTCAACGCTCAGTTCAGTGCAGAGAATTGAAAATCGAACTGTGCTTTAAATAATATTTGGACGTTCATAAGTGGCGCTTAGTGACGGAAATTGGTGTGGATTTGAATGCATCTTTCGCAATACATCGTGAAGATATTTTCTGTTGGATAAGATTTTGATTAAATTCTGTACCTAGCGATTTGTATTTGGATTTCTGGACACTTTCTTTGACCCTTTATTTACAAATATCACTACCACTGAATCCACCAAGCTCCTTTTTGCAATCCTGAAAGATTAGCTCAGACAACCCTACTTCATTGTACTGTGTTTTTTTTTCTTTTAAATTCTACAATATTTGATAGGTTCCTGCATGGAACAAACATAAAATTAATGTTTCGTTTACACTTATCATAATTATATATTTTATTAAAATTGAAATTTATGTATCCCAACTTTAGTAAGTAATTAATGAAGTACCTAAGTCCACATAAGAGAAAATTAACTTCAATTGATACAACAAAAAAACCGACGACAAAATCCTCCTCCAATTCGCAAAACTCACTACAAATTCGACATCAGCAACATTTATCTTTATCACAACGCTTACGCAGAGAAAACGTAACATTCCACAAGTGGTGTGCGCGTGCGCAGCGTAACAAACAGAACGAATATCGTGTAGAGTGACCTTAACCCCTTAACGGACATTAGGCTTAGGTTGCATGTGACCGGTAAAAGGGCAGTCACCTGGTGTTGATTGACTTGTCAGCTAGGAGTTAATTAGAATATTAATTTAGAGGCGGCTGATTAAACGTGTTGAAATTGTTGGACACAGGAAGGAAGTTAAAAAAGGAAAAAGTTTGCAGCTTATATTGGGTAAATAAAAAATTTGTCAAAACAAAACGAGATCTTATGTGTATATAAAATAAATGAGTTTATAAAACGTGGGAATAAAAATGAAAAACTTGAATTGACTTTTCGTGTTCAAAATACATACATAGTTCCAATCCGTTTTCATAAAGTGAATAAGTTTAATAAACACAAGTTAAGCTGTCATCTTTGCTAAAATCAGTTCAACCAGAGGATGTGCAAAACTGACAGATTATAACGATTGAAAGTCAACGATTTTGCTGAATGGACATAATTGCTTTCGTATATAAATCCTTTTGTAGGAAAGAATACGTCACGGTTCGTCACGTCATAAGTGATTTTTTTAGCACAAATCCACTATGTATTTTATTCCCAAACCACTGCAACTCCCGAAAGCCAGAATCTACAGTAGCGACGACCAGAAAAGCGCTGAGACAATGAAGCTCGATGAATGAATTTAAATTTGGAACGATTGTCATTTGTTTAGCCTTCATGGCATTTATAGGAGGCTCAATTGAACGGATAGACTTATTTATAAGCACAGTTAATTTTAACCTCCCCTCATAAATAAATAAAGATCATTTCTGTATAGCTAGTCTGACAGTGCTATCTGCTATAGGACTAGTAGCAGCATTCACGCTGTCAGTGTAGGCACTACACTATAATCATGGATCCGCCTACAAAGTGCTGATAATGGAACTACCGCCGGGACCGATCGCATTAGTGAAATACCGTTTATATCGGAGAAAGTGAGCTGCTGCGCAAATGTTATTTTGTTAGGGTTACCACTTAAGTAGGAAATTAGCGAAAATTTTGTTACCTCGACAGTGTTGCCATCGTTGATGGCAGCGCAGAGGACATAAATCGCTGCATATTTTTGGGCTTTCAAATATTAATGTTTTTTTTGGAGTTTATAAACAATTTTTTTGTTCATCATTTAAGCCAGAAATCACAAATTGCTGGTAATAGGCCTCTTCTCGTTTCTGTGCGTCCCTCATCCATCTATTCCCTACAACTTTGACGATATCGTCAATCCGACACGCTTTTTTGGCTGAACCCTAACCTTTCAGGGTATTTGGAGTATAAGTATCTTAGGTTTGTCCGGTTGGTCTTGCATATGAGGTACTTTTTTTTTTTTGCGTGTTAAAATCATCAAATGAGTCCTTCCACCCCTGGCAGGACTGTCAGACTACTAAGTAATTAAAATCCACGGTTTCCTTCAATAGCCCTTTATGTTCCGGGGTCACGGTGATGGTATAAGTCCCGCGACCGCATATGAGGTACTCTGGTTTATTTAATTTACTGCTGTTGTTTATGTATGCTAGATGGGTACTTTTACGGTTTTTAAAATGACATCGTTCATTTTTAGGGTCATCTAGCAATATTCTTAGCTAATAAAAATTTTAAGTTTTGAAACCTAGTGGAAAATATTCATATCTCCCACTGCTACAATCAATTTATACCCTGAAAGTGTTGATATCCAGTGAAAATGCAATATTTCTTATATTATGTACTCAAGCATTAAACCTAAATTGGCACTAAAACCAACCGATCACTTATCACGTAAGTAATTCTATGAATCTTAATTTAGTAAAACTTGCCAAGTTTAAGTGTGAGACATAAATCAGTGAGTAACGAATCAGAGTTAAATTGATCGTTAGCCAAACTAATTAATTAGTAATAAGTATTTTAATAAATAGAAGTTTTACTGTTTCCCAGATTCACAGGTTATAAAACAGGAAAACGATCTTTCAGTTAAATGGTAGAAATGTTTTAACCGGATACTATGACAATAATGATTTTCTTTTTATTTAATCTTCATGTTCATAGTGTTACGTAAGCAAACTTCAAGCCTTATGCTTTATATTATAATGCTACAAGGCACTTTCTATCAGTCAACCTATGGGTTCAGTGAGACAATAGTTGTCTCACTGAACCCATAGGTTGACTGATAGAAAGTGCCTTGTAGCATTATACTGCCGTGCAGGCCCTAAAGTGCAGTAAGAGGAAAAAAGCAGTTTCGAGAAAACCGCGAAAAACTTTTTAACACTGTTTTTTTTAGTATTATTAATGTTTATGGTGCCTACTTTTATTGCTAGGAGGACTAAGTGACACCAAAGATGGTATTTGCAAAAACAAATGTTAATTTAGTTTACAAAAGAATTTTAGAGGGTTATTAATTAATTATAGGCCCCTGTCCGAACCGTCACTGATTGAGGATTTTTTTCACAGCATGTACATAGCAAATTCGACAGTCACAATAATTTTAAAATCTTAAGTTCAACCCTGAAACTTCAGTAAGAAATGTAGATATATCTACGCTTACAATTTACCAATATTACTTGCAGGAAATCAGTCCCATGCCTAGGTTTTAGTCAAGAATTACTATGTCCTTCTAAATATAACTGAGGAAAGTGAGGTGACTAAAACCTACGCTATACCTACTGTTGGTCGCGGGACTGCCTCATAAAGTAACCGTGGCTCTAGAATGTAAAGGCCTATTGAAGGATCACTGTGGATTTCACTCGGTCGAGCTTGACAGTACCTATCGTTGCCATGGGCGGGAGGACTCATTTTTGATGATTTTACCACGATAAAATAAAATACCGCATGCTGTTAAAAATATATACAGGGTGAATTTTCACATGGCGTAGTTTCTTGAAAAATTCAGCCCGTATAGTAAATATTATAAAAAATCCAAAACAAAAAATTTGTACTCTACCTGTTCTAAAACGTTCAGAAATTTTATTGTAGCAAAACAAAATGTCAACAACTAACAAAATAATTAATTGACGCATAATCTATGTCACTTACACACAGTTCACACACTTGCGGTCGAGGTAAAGTGGAAAATAAGATCTAATTTATTTATTTTTATTTCAATTCGCGATGCAGCACAGTTATTTATTTCTAAAAGGTTCATTTATATAAATATAATTAACTTATAAATAAAGATTTAACGATATATTATTGAAAATAAATTGTTTCTGTTGAATAATATTTCAATAATGTTAGGTATTACACCTAACATTGACATGTAGTAATAACATAATATTATATAATATTGTAACGGTTTATGTTTGATATAAACATTTACATCTCGCCTGTTTATAAAGAATCACTTACAGTGCATCCAAATGCCGCCATTTGTGATTAAGCTTTCAGTGACCATCATCATCTGCCTAGCCTTTTCCCAACTATATTGGGGTCGGCTTCCAGTCAAGCCAGATTCAGCTGGATATCAGTATTTTACATGGAGCGACTGCCTGTCGGACCTCAATAAGTTCTCAGTGATCACGGTCGACTATATGAATTGCCAATATTTTTGCACCGAGAAACAGTAACACACGGCAAATAAATTGTTAGACTAGACAATTATCCTTTCTTTTTTAACCTATTTTGTCCCACTGCTGTGGAAAGGTCTCCCCCATAACCTCTCACTCTTCCTTTTGTGAGGCTTTCTCCGACCAATCTCAATAACTTGTCTAAGTCTTCACGCCAGCGTTTTCTAGGCCTCCCTCGGCAGTGACGCCCGTCCGAAACCCATTGAGGGACGATGTGCCCCTTCTAGCCCCATGCATTCTACACACATGGCCCGCATAGCAGTCTTTTTCCTACGTCAGCGATTCTTGTTAATATAATAATATAATTACTGTAATTATAATAACTATTATTATAATTATAGATATTATTATATATTAATTATATAAATTCTTGTTTTGGAGCATATTGTGATGCTGCGAATTCTAATGCCGAGTTTCATGCCCAATACACTATGCTCCATCGCTCTTTAACATCCTATCACATTTAATTTAAAAATGTAATGTCTCTAAAGAGAAAGCCGGTAGTACCCTAACCTCATTAATTTTATGTCTCCTCATTTAATTACACCCATTAATTCGCCATCATGTGCGCACTGACAGGTAATTATCGGCGAGCACAGCTTGACAAATGACGACAACACCTTTGTCTTGTGACCTTGTCAATGTAACCCTGCTCTCTCACTGCGGGTCAAACGTACTAATAAATGGAGTAATAAAAAATGAGCCGGTAATTCTGGCCTCAAGTGTATTGTTAATGGTTTCACGATTTGTACCTACCATGAGGTTTGAAAGTGAAATTGTTGCACGATTTGTGTGTTGTATGTTGTTAATATTTTTTATTTATCTTAGTATTTGCATAAAACGTTACTAGTTTATGTAAATATTTTCTATAAAAGTAAGCTTGCTCAAAAAATAATTTATGCTTACACTAAATACACATGAAATACTTCAATAACCCGCAATAAAAAAAAACGTGATTAACCAATATAACATCAAAACGAAACGATAATTAAAAATGCAAACAAAATAAACTAATTTACGATTAGCAGAACCTCATGCAAATAACTCCAGCAATTTCCGAGTTACGCACAAACATACATGCGGACATAAAATATTCAATTATGAGTTAGTTGGTCATAAATAATGATATCTCACGCGTGTATGGAGTGGAGGCTAAATCGATACTGGCACTAATAACAGTCAATCGATTGAAAATGAAAATTATAATTGATTTATTTGTGATATAAAGTTCAAAGCAGCTTTTTATGTTGAAGCTAAAGCGGTTATTGATATGTCTATCTGTATGACAGATAGACATATCAATAACCGCTTTAGCTTCACTTTGTCGGTGGTATTTTGTGATATTTATATCGAAGAATCGATTTCTTTTCACATAAAAGTTCTATCTAGGTATAAAAAAACACATAAATAATGATTCCAAATGCTTTATAGGAATTTCCACAAACTTTTCAGTCAAGCAAGAAATATGATAACATGCGACTGTGATGTGATACCTATGAAGGGTGGTATAATTGACAAGGAATAAGAAAAGAGCAATTAACAGGACATTTGATGGTTGTTGAACGAAAGCTCTCATTTTATTGTGTCGAAGGATCGGAAAGAGAAGCGCTGGTTTGCGACGACGGTCTGGTTTTTTTTACGTGGTCATCAAATGAGTCCTCCCATCCAGGGCAGCATAGGGGGAACAGTAACTGTCAGACTTGTTCTGAATAAATCCACAGTGTCCTTCAATAGCGCTTTCCGTTCCGGGGCCTCGGTTACCCGATAGTCCCGCGACCCTGGCAGGACGCCTGTCAAAATCGAGAGTTTACAATAAATCTTGTTTAAACTCAAACAGCCGCCCAACTCGACGCAGCTCCTACATAAAACTGATTCCTAAAGTTTTTGCGATGCGTACGCGCATACGACCTCTCTGACTCCTATAACCTTAGCCACCGAACTAATAATTCCTCGTGTCCTTTTGACTGTACATTTAGTTAATTTATGGTTCTTTTAAAAGGCATTACATTGAAAAATATCGGTGTGGGCTAAATGATGGTGATGTATTGTGCTTGTTTGATCTTTAGGTTATTTGCAAGGGGTTTTAATTTATTAGTGGGACTAAAATAATTATCTTTGTGTGTTTTATTTTTAATGTAAAATACTTATCTTCGTCTCTCGTCAATGGAAAATATGTGACTCGTTTAAGCCGCTGGTATTCAGAAAAATCATTAAGTAAGTATATCTTTGAAAATCTGTACCTACCCTACCGTTTTCCTAAATAATTTTTGTATACCTAATCATTTAGTAGCCTTCCGACGGATCTCCTGCTGTTTTATAATCCGTACTTTTATATTCATAAGGTAACTCGCCGTCCGATCAAGGACCATACACGCGCTGTCGAAGCGGCGTAGTCCACACGCACCTCAAGGAGCGTTCAGCTGTCAGGGGTCCCATAGGACTAAAACGCCTGTCTGGTACTGTCTAACCTGTTTATCCTCATCCTGGAATGTAAAGGGCAATTGAATAATCACAGTTTATTTTACTCAGTATGGGTTTGACAGTCTAAAAAAGAGTTCTAGTTTTCCACTAATCATCAACGATGGATATTTCAAGTGCATTTTTGGGTGTAGGGTCCGCTCGCCCCTTGGATCTTGCCCCTTATGATTAAAATGACCGACTCGCCCCGTATTTATTTATTTTGGTGTACCCATTCGCCCCTTATGAAGGGGCGAGTTGAAAATTGACATTAAAATAATTATTTTGGTGTACCCACTCGCCCCTTGCGGCATTTCCTTTGAAATTTAACCAAGAAAGGTACAGTCAGACAGAAAAACGCATACAATAAGAATAACGCAAACGTAGCGTTATTCTTATTGTATGCGTTTTTCTGTGCGTGATTACTTTAGTCAACTATATCTGTAATCTCACAAACTCATCGTGATACTTGTGATTTGTGATGATTTTTGCTACCTGTTGAGAGAGTCGTATTATGTCGTAAGAAAAATTTATTAAACCACATTTTCGCAAAAATTCTAATAATATCGTGAAAACAAGGATAATAGACGATGGCTGTAATCAGCAAAAGTATTAAGCAAGCATAAGTTCAAAGTGGGATAGGTAGAAAAATTACCTGAAATTATCTTGTTCATTGACTTACCAACAGAAGTACTAGGTATCATGAATTCAAAGTGATATTTATTTAAATATTTCTGGGTCAATTACCTGAAATTATCTTGTTCATGTACTTACCAGCAAAAGTACTAGGCTAGCATAAGTTTAAAGTGGTATTTTTTTAATGTTTCTGGGTCGATTAACTGAAATTGTCTTGTTCATTGACTAACCAGCAAAAATATCAGGCTAGCATAAGTTTAAAGTGTTAATATTTTGAGGTCAGTTGAAAAAATTGTAAAGTTGATTATTTCTTACATAGTGGATACAATCGTACCTAAACAAGTTATTAACGTGAGTGTTTCAACAACGTCTGAAGAGGCACTCGATTTGAAGCTGGATCACGTGCTTGATTCACAAGGCAGTTCTTTTGGAGGTGGTAAGTATTGTAAGGCGTTCCTCTATCAAGAGCCCTGCCTACCGATAACCCGGACTCAGATCCTGATTAAAAAAAAAACCTTCAACTAATACTACCTACCCAGAATTATATAAATACATACCGGTTTGGGCCTTTGCTAGCCTAGTACTTTTGCTGGTTAATGTTGAACAAGACAATTTCAGGTAATCTTTATATGTATAGCCAAAAATATGACTACCACTTTGTACTTATGTTAGCCTAGTACTTTTGTTGGATAGTCAAAGAACAAGACAGTTTCATACCTGAAATTTTAGAATTATTTAAATACAGACTACCTTGAACTCATGCTAACCTAATACTTTTTGTTAGCTTTTAATAGCCTCGCCTCACTGGTGTTAAAGCCAGTAAGGAGAAATGGGAATAGACGCTCAAAGTTGTATGCAAGCAACATTTATTTAAATATTTAAAAACTTGTGTTGCTAACAGTACTTTTAACTTATTAACAATCGGGGGCGAGTCAGCGTATCTAAAAGTGAAAGGGGCGAGTCGACCATTTTAATCGTAAGGGGCAAGATCCACGGGCACGCCGCAATAGCGGCGATAAGACCCCTCTTTGAGGAGTGGCTGGAGAGAAGTCACGGCGTCCTAACCTTCCGCTTGACGCAGGTCCTCACCGGACACGGATGTTTCGGGAGGTACCTGTGTCTTATGAGAAAGGAAGAAACGCCTGGGTGTCACCACTGCGTAGATCGCCCGGAGGACACAGTCGAGCATACGGTGCAGGATTGCCCCGCTTGGGCGGAGCACCGACGTGTCCTCACGGCAGCGATAGGCGGAGACCTCTCGCGCCCAGCACTGGTCGCGGCCATGCTGCGGGGCGAGACGGAGTGGGAAGCGGTCGCCTCCTTCTGCAAAGCAGTCATGCTCGCGAAGGAGGAGGCGGGCCGCGTGAGCCTCCGCCCCACCCGCGGTGGTGGACGCCCACGGCGTCGGACGTCGCAAGACGATCTCCGGCCACCGTAGGCGCGGGCATGCGGGCGGCGAGTAAAGGGCAACTCGCCGCCCGACCATGGACCATGCCCGGGTCGACGGCGCGTCGTGTTCCACGCGCGCCTCAAAGAGCTGTCAGCAAAATGACGGGGCCCCCTCTCAGAGGGCCAAAGCCTGCCGGGGTTGCGGGACTCATACCATCACCGTGACCCCGGAACATAACCGAAGGAACACCGTGGATTTTAGTCAGTACAAGTCTGACAGTACCTCTCGCCCTGCCCGGGGTGGGAGGTCTCATTTGATGATTTTACCACGTAAAAAAAAAAAAAAAAAAAAAAAAAAAAGGGGCAAGATCCAAGGGGCGAGCGGACCCTACACCCATTTTTGTTACTGATTGCGTAACTCACACACACACAGACATGCTATTTGCTTATACTCAGCAATGACAAGCAATGACACCGTGACGTCATACGTAGTGATTTGACACGCTGCGGTAACACTGTAATTAATTTACCTACTCGAGCTATTTAAAGCGTGTTTGGTTTAGGTATAAAGTTAGTAATAATAAGGTCATGTCGTGTCATTTTGTTCATAACAATGGTGAGGTCATTATTTGAAGGGTCAAAGGTCATTTAATGGTGTTCGTTAATAAAAGTGGATTGTTTGTTTATGTCTGGTAGAAACAGTGCATCAATTTATTTTTCATTTCTCATACTCGGAAAGTAGTGTTTGTTTGATCTAAGCAGCGGGTCGAAAACGATGCTTCCCTCCCTTGGGTGGGAAAGACTCATAGTAATTGCTTCCCTCCCTAGGGCGGGAATGAATTTTAAAAATAGAACTAAAGTACGATTTTTAATTGTAGTCAGTAAAATGACAAGTGCAACTGTCACTGATACAAGGAAATTTAGTACATTTCTATAGTGAACAAATGTCATTTTACTGTCATTTTTCTGACTACAATTAATAATCGTACTTTAAAATTGGTTATTTAGTCGGCTATAATTTTCTATATTAATAATTTCGTGAAGGGCTACGGACTCGATCGAAAGCTAACCAGAATAATAAAACATTAAAAAATAAAGATTTCGAGTCGACAACATATATCCGCAAAATTCGGATAGTCGAGTATTTTGTAAATTTCTAATGATTTTCTAACCCGAGAGATCGCAGCCGCCATTTTTGACATCAGTTATCATGTTGAGAAGTTTTTATTTTTTTTCTTTATTTTCGGCCAGTGTCATGTGGTGTATTATGTAGTTACTAAACCTCCTTAGAATAACCTATAAACTTATGAGTTACCGTGACACCTACATTTAGTACCTAGATGTGTATTATGTGTGACACACGTTTCACCCGAGCGAAGCCGGGTTTTCATATCGTTTTTACATAATTAAGAAAAATATCGATTAAAAAAAAATGCTGCGGTCTTGTGAGTGTATACGGCCAATGTGAATTAAAAAAAATAGGTACCTATTAAAGTGGGATGGCCCGCGGCGGTGACGCGGACGGTGTGTTCCATATTTGAAATTTTAATTAAAAATAGTATATTTTGCAACGATTGAATAAAGAGCGGATTTAAAGCGAGGGCCATTATATGAATCAAGAGCAAGCGAAGGATTTTAATGACTGAATCACGACCGTAGGGAGTGATTCATGATGATTGAATCACGAGCGAAGCGAGTGATTCAAGTATTTAAATCCTGAGCGACGCGAGTGATTCAGGCCCTCGATTTAAATCCGTTTTATTCAAGAGTTGCAAACGATACTTTATACCATGACTACGAGAAAAAGAAAGATTTGAGCGATAAAAGATATTCAACGAAACAAAATAAAGTTATTTTTAATACCTAAGTCTGCTCCACACACACGTGGGTGCGAAGTAGTCCAATCGCTCGGTCACTGCGCCAACAAGCTGACGTTAAAATCGGCGCAATGGTTTGAATTAAGGGTAATTTTCATATTAGCAAGGGGGTTGTCCAGCATCGCGGTCGATGTCGAATGTACTAAAGTGTTCTAAATTCAAACACCAAAACAGTGCGTAAAAGACTACTTTTACGCACTGTTTTCCGTGCGTAAAAGTAGCTTTTTCGAGGGGGAATGGTATAAAGACTATTTATACCATTCCCCCTCGAAAAAGCTACTTTTACGCACTGTTTTCAGTGCGTAAAAGTAGTCTTTTACGCACTGTTTTGGTGTTTGAATTTAGAACACTTTAGTACATTCGACATCGACCGCGGTGCTGGACAACCCCCTTGCTAATATGAAAATTACTCTTAATTCAAATCATTGCTCCGATTTTAATGTCAGCTTGTTGGCGCAGTGACCGAGCGATTGCACTACTTCGCACCCACGGGTGTGTGGAGCAGACTTATAAAAAAAAACTTTATTTTGTTTCGTTGAATATCTTTTATCGCTCAAATCTTTCTTTTTCTCGTAGTCATGGTATAAAGTATCGTTTGCAACTCTTGAATAAAACGGATTTAAATCGAGGGCCTGAATCACTCGCGTCGCTCAGGATTTAAAAACTTGAATCACTCGCTTCGCTCGTGATTCAATCATCATGAATCACTCCCTGCGGTCGTGATTCAGTCATTAAAATCCTTCGCTTGCTCTTGATTCATATCATGGCCCTCGCTTTAAATCCGCTCTTTATTCACTCGTTGCAAAATATACTATTTTTACTTTCCTTATATTTGAAATGAAAAGTAGAGTGTTTAACACGGGTGAAAGTCATCAATTCCCATTCGGACTATAGCCGCCCTCGCTTCGCTCGTGCGTCTAAATACCTCGTATGGGAATTGATTTCTTTCCACCCTTGTATAACAATCTACTATTATATAATAACAGTTACGTTACATATTTTTTAAGGTACATTAGATCGTGTGGTTAAAATCGGAAATTAAAATGTGTCATATTGAGTTTTAAATTAAATTTTACTAAATGTTAACCTGTCCTTATAATATCTACATAACTCACACCTTTTCCTCATGTTGTATGGATATTGTTGCTAAAACCATTAGGTACACTTTTCACACATCATCATACATCTGATCATATAAGCACATCTATTGCAAGTGTCCTTTATAAAGCCTAACTAATAGTGTGTCCTTCTGAACGGTCTTTAATATAAAATTAAGCAAAATTATTTTTTTTGAAAAAACCCGCGACGGTAAAAATCTGATTGAAAAAGAATAAAATAACTAAAAACCCCCGACTTAACCCAATTATTGTTAATGAAGTAATTAATAGAAGTAAAAATATTTTCTATAATAATTTTACCATGATACATAACCGAGGAATATCCGTCGAGCGGCTGCTTCGTTCCGTCGTAAGTAAAAATACCAATAATTTAATTTTTATCTTCATAGAATGAACGAAAAATAATCTTCGTTCATTCATTCTAAAAATGAAGTTTAGGCAAATAAATAATCATAACGAACATAATACTTAGCTGTGGCGGTTGACAACTAACCTTTAAACCTAACTTGAGAACATTTACTTGTCATGACTAAGGTGACTCGTGAGAAGTCAATTTGAGCTGCCCTGTCAATCCAGTTGACACTGACATTTATGTCACCTCCTGCCTAATGATTTCTGACCAAGAACCATAATATCTTCTAACACTTTTGTAACATCCGGTGACCGCGCTTATTATTAACCAATAAATGTTTAATTAAAAAGTTAATTAGGAATACATAAATGTCAAAATTGCTTTTAAATCATTGTGAAATTTGCTTAAATGTGGCAATGTTAAATGACCGATTTTGGCCAGAAAATGAGGGTCATCTGTCTATGTTAATTGCTATAACTGACACACATCAGACTGGCTAACGTTAGAAATTAATAATCTATGTCGGTTGCTATTTTTGTCTCATCATCATCATCAGCCTGTATTTGTCCACTGCTGGACATAGGCCTCTCCCAATGTGCGCCACTGAGCCCTGGCTTGAGCTTTCCTCATCCAGTCTCTGCCGGCCGCCTTGCGTAGGTCGTCACTCCACCAGGCCGGCGGGCGTCCCACACTACGATTGCCGAGTATGCTATTGCTATTTTTGTCTGTAACCAATCAACTACTGTATTTGTCTATCCGAGTCTTTGAGATATCCAATCAGAAGCACCCTTCATAAACAACGAAGTGAGATTTGGATTAAGATTGAATGTTAATTTCGGGCGTTACATAATAATAATCAGTGCTATCCTTTGATAAGACTGTAAAACTTTAATTACTAGTTTTGGATCGATAAAATCGTGAGATGATGATTCCTCGAGTTCATGTAAAAGAAATACATCATCAGCCTATAACGTTCCCACTGCTGGGACACAGGCCTCCTCACTTGTGAGAGGGGGCCTCGTCATTATGCTGACGCTCTTTGAGGCACGCGTGGAACACGCGCCGTCGACCCGGACCACCACTGCTCTTGCGCCAATGAAATCCTAGAATTTGTAGCTGAGACAGAGTGATTCTTTTAGGAATTTCTTAGTAGCTCAAGTCTAGACTAGTTTTGGAGCAAGAACAGCGACGGGCCCCTTTACATTTAAGGGATTAAAAATATTTAAAAAAATACAATATAATTAAAGGTTTCTTAGTTTATATCTTCGGGGACTACGGACATGTTGTCATAATTATGTTTAAAAATATATTTATTCGTCAGAATACAGAAAAATAAGCCTTTTTGCTGACACGGTAGCATGAATTGCCCCAAATAAGGTTTAGCAATGAGCGAAGGCCGATCTTGTTTAAATATTATTAATAGTAATAGTCTTATGATATGTATCAACATTATAAGCCGGAAAGGCTAAACCTTGATTTTGGTCAGTTCTGACAGAGTTATTGTTATATATTTGTTTACCGGTTTTAAGGATTAATACAACTTGGACAAAACCTTCGTTTAGAACACCCTATATTTGGTGTCAGAGGTAGATTTATTGTGCGTTTATAAAAATGTAATGTGAAAACTCCAAAACCATGGACAACAATTTATTCTGTTACGGTAAGTAGCAACAGAAATTGCCAAAAATAGAGAGGTTTGGAAGGAAAAAGGGGCCTGGTGGCCTACCATGAACTCTTAAAGCGTGAGTCTTTAAGCTGTAGGACAAAGATGGCGCTAGACGACTTGTATAGCTCTGTCTCTTTTTCTCAGCCTAAACTGGATCCAGTGAGACACAAAATAAGCTATAAAAATTAACTTTGGGTATTAACTAAATAAATAAAAATTAGAGTGATAGTTTTCTATCGACTAAATGTTGTCTTTTTATGTTTTTCGTTTTAGACAGCCCTCACAAAAAAATACTCACTAGAACAGAATACAATAACTTACTTCATGACTACGTGACACAGACCCAATTATTATAATAATATAGAGTAGATATCAACAAAAACACAAAGGTCTCCGCCCACTCATTTTCACCATAAGACGTAAACACAATAAAGACATAGTGTACAATTAACCAGTAAACCAACAGTAGTCCCTTTTGTGGAATCTTACGATGTCAACAAAATTTTGTGTTTCGATGCACAAATCACATAAATCGTAACCACTTGATTCGATGCAAATGCTTTAATTCTAATTCTACTTACCCTTACTATAACATAACATTATAAATAATTATGAAAGTGAGTTAATTTGTTATGTAACTGATCATCCTAACTACAATAACAGATGACGTTAACAACCCGAATTTGTTGTCAAATTTTAAACTATCGCGACCAAAGCTGCTAGTAAAAGCTAGCAGCGACAAGTAACTATAAAAAACAACATCAACTATTGAGCACATGAGTCAACCAAATAAGACAGTTGGTCGGAAAGAGATGAAGCTTGCTGCTTGTTGCGTATAAGTTCATTACATCCATATTTTGTTCCTAGTTGTAATACTATACATAGACACTGACAGTGACAAAGTTATGGCTACTCAGGCTGGTATACAATAGGTTGTGACATACAAGTGTCGTGCCGCGACTTTTAAGGTAAAAAGTTATGTTAAGTTCATCAAAAAGTGGAAGAAAGAAACGTGTTGCGCCGACCCCAAGTAAAACGGGGTAACGGCAGAAAGATGATTTAGATGATTTAGTTTGTCAATGTAATATTGACATTTCATTATTTTATGTAAGATCCCTCCCTCTTCTTTTAAATAAAAAAGAAATAGTGATTTCTTTCACCTATAAAAATCTATATTATCGGAGTTAGAGAAGGTCGAGTGTTAACCAGAAAACTTGGTTAAAATCGAAAAAAAGCTTTTGCCTGTGTAGTTACGACTGGCAGGAGGTACTTTGCTGTTTTTTTTTTGTTATTTAAATACAAAAAAAATCCTTACGATTACGTTAATTTGCGTTACCCTACACATAAAGTGTACCTAACAATATACAGGCTGTTCTTTAACAAACACTATACAGGCTGTGTTCTTTTGTCAAACGTTTAGCTTTTGTAATAATTGACATTGGCGGAGGCCAACGTTTGTCCGTGCGACCTCTTCGTAACTAATTGCACAGATATATTTGTTTCTTTATAAAAATAATAACGTTTTGTTTTATTAAATTGTTTTTTTTTAAGTATTCATAAATGTTGGATATGACGAGTTGTGTCTGTATCGGATTGTGTGTTGTTGGTTGTTGGTGTGTAGGCAGAATCATTTGACCTTTTAAAAAATAATTATACAGCAAACACACATGTTTTTCAATAAATTTTCTTCGGTGTCTCAGTTCTTCATTTCGTAAGAATGTAGGAAATAATAACCCATGACTAAGTTAGAAGTTTTTTTTTTATAAAAATAAAATAAGCGAATCATTTTAAAATTAGTTTTGGGTATTATATTTTTGGTATAATCATCATCATCATCATCAGCCGGAAGACGTCCACTGCTGAACATAGGCCTCCCCTTTAGACCGCCACGCCGAACGACAATTCGCCACATGCATCCATCGGTTTGGTATAATACTGTTTGTTAACTCCCTTTTACATAAACATTCTTTCACAAATCTGAATCTTTCAGTAAATCGGTACACCATGATAAATATTGTATTAGCTAGATAGTATTATGATTCGGTCAGCGAGCGACATGACGTGAAAACGTGCAAATAATATTTTAGTGTCAAACGTCAGTGATGGATGGCGTGTCACCGCATGACAGCGATAAAGTCGTGGGAAACTGCCAACAAACGTTGCTGGGTGACACTGGGGACGCCAAAGTGGGAATATTTGACTGCTTTGAGGAAATTGTAGTAGGATAGGGAAAAAGATTGACCCAGGAATAGGAAAGAAATACAACTTAATTAATTAACCCCCAGTTTTGATAATCCAGAAATGCTTCAACGGTGTTTTTGTATATTATTATATAATATTTAGCACTGTATATAACATTTTACTTTTGTATTATTTACTCAAGAATGTAATTATCTTAATTACATACAGTCTGAATGTTGTCTGGGATATATCTAAGAATATGATTGGCTTTATCAGAAACAAATTCAACCAGAGTCCTGACAGTGATTCAAAATTTTAAATATACCATTAAAATTCCATAAAAAAACAATTTGTACTTTATACATATATGAACAAATCACAAGAACCCTAAAGGCTACTGTTACATAGACAAGTATTTAAGAATCTCGTAACGAGAGTTTAAAAAGGTTCCAAAGAGTTAGTTATTGATAATAATAAATAACTTATTCTTGCATAACACGTACGGCAAATAAGGCAAAAGGATTCCCCAGTTAGCATAATTTATATAACTTCGATAAACTAACTACTAACAGGATGTAAACGTAAATAAACCAACAAAATAACTCAATTAACACGTCAAACATTTCCAGGTTTTTCTAATTTCCACATAACCTTTGTAACTGACGCTTATCACATGACCTCTTTACCAACCTCTGCCTCTTGAACCACACTGACCTAACCACCACACAGGTCCACAGAAAATTACACTTTAAAATTGAACTATCTAAAGTTGAAAATTCCTTGTGCGAGTATTGTTTTCAATTCTTATCATGATGTTTCTTTTAAGGCGTTTGAGCTGAAATGTTTGTAAGCAATTTTGATCGTTTTATTTTTTAATGAAGGCATTTCAGTTATTTTCCATGCTTGTGTCTGTAAAATGAAACAAAGTGAGTTAAAATGCTTGGAGATGAGTCATTTATGCTCGTTTTTCTTGAAGCGGAAAATTGTATAGAGTTGGTAATTAGAAACGACGTGGTAATAGGTAAATAGTTTGCACTTATGCTCTCTATTATTATAATTGACCTTTCTGTGACCTTATTGCAGAAAAAAAATGAAAAAGTGATGCAATTAGTCATGAATCATGATAATTAGTCTTAAAATTATAATACTAATGATAATAGACATACGTTTGAAATGTAAGTAAGATATTAGTATTATATTAAGGTACGTCCCATTTCTTATGTTAAATTATTACACCAATTATGATCGTTGCTATAAATATACAAAAGAAAATTAGACGTACGGAGGCAGTTTGCATAACTTCAATACAAAATATGGACATATTCACCTTTAAGCATAATTTAACAATCCTACCCATACATATTCCCCGGCTTACACCGTAATCCCTCGATCTAAACGCTAAACTCCATTCAAATCGATCCAGCAGTTCCCGCACAATTGGGACAGACATACACACGTATTATTAAGGCGGGACCCACACGTAGCTTCCACAATAGCCGTCCAGTATTAAGTTGTATTTAGATGGTTTTATGTCAACTTTATAAATATAAGAAAAGCTTCGTAGTGTTAGAATGAATTTAGATTACTATATTAGCATTGTTTATGGTATTTGTGTACCGGACTCTATGGTGGTCCAAGTGTTTGTAGATAAGATTGTCTATGCAATTTGACACTTGGGTGATTTTGGGTCGCG
Source organism: Agrotis ipsilon (assembly GCA_028554685.1). Taxonomy (NCBI): domain Eukaryota; kingdom Metazoa; phylum Arthropoda; class Insecta; order Lepidoptera; family Noctuidae; genus Agrotis; species Agrotis ipsilon. The sequence goes on along the minus strand of CM052969.1, from coordinate 12,790,530 downwards.
TGGGTGATGACGGCTCAATAGAGTGTAGGTTCTACTCATTGTTTGGCTTTTTATGAATGGTAAAATAGTGGCGTAGATAAGAAATCTTACTAGTTCTCTTTTCGTGTTTTTGTCACGTTACACGGTGGGCAGTTAAGACTGTTTACCTTTGTTGATATCTGTGTTTGTATTTTTTCTGTATGTTTACAAACATAACTGTGATAATGATTTGGCTGACTGAATTCAGTACCTTTATAAAATTCTAGACAATTCTTCGACTGGATTTAACTGTTAGCCGCAAAATAATTATTACATACTTTAATATGGAGGTCCATAAAGTCGATTAACATGCGGTTAACATTTGATGTCTTTCAATATCTATCTTCGCCAGCTAGTCGTTTAATCAGTAGTTAACCTAACTATTTGTTAAAATCCCATATTTTTAACGAATAGTTAAAAGATAATAAGATATTAAACCATAGTTAATTTGTAGTTCCTGTTGTTGAAACAATGGGGGGTTATTCATTTAAAGATTATTTCCATAAAGCTACTCATTCACCCATCCCTTTTAACTTACACCACAACCCGGCACGAGCCACGCGTGGGGTAATACGTGGGCGTCCAAATAAACATGTCGGTGTAACGAGTCGCTCGTAAACAGCGCCAACCTATCGCCTGAACCCACCTAGTACTTGAACCCTTTGTGTCGCAGTCGCATGGATCTGTCGTAGGACTTGTCGTGCCGTGTGTAGCCGTGCTTATGTATAATTGGTTGTTGTAAGTTCGCCACAAATATAATTCCCCAGGAAAAAAGTACATTTTTAATTAAAGGTTTTATTTTTACTATTGGAAATTCCTACCATTTCTTTTTTCCGTACGGATAGCAGAACAACTAATTATTAAAATCACAAAACACAAAACTACAGAAAACGAGGACACAATGTGGAATCTGAACAGAAAGTACTAGGAGAACAGGATCAAAAGTGTTTTTCGTGGGGAATTATTTTTTGTGGCGAACTTAAAACAACCCTGTATAATTACTGTATTACTTTACATACTCGTTTGATGACCTGGTGCATCATCTGACGTGTTTTAATTAGTTGGATAAGTTGTAGAAAAATTAATATAAATAGTTATGCGTAATAAGATAAAGATAAAATATATTGAGAGCAGTGGTGGCCCAGGGGTATCGGTCCCGACTTACGAGTTGTAGGTCGTGGGTTCGAACGCCACCAGGCACATTACTTTGTGTAATTCATTTCATCGCCGCTGCTCTCAAAACGGTGAAGGAAAACATCGTGAGGAAACCGGCATGTCCTAGAACCAAAAATTCGAAGATATGTGGCAGCTACCAATCCGCACTGGGCCCGCGTGGTGGATTACGGCCCACTCTCTCTCTCAGAGAGGATGCCTGTGTCCCAATAGTGGGAACATTATAGGTTGATGATGATGAATAAGATAAAATCTTTAAAGCGTAGTTTGCATAGTAAATGCGGGTTTGTTTGTTATTTCTAGGTATTTGTGTACTGGTTTCTCAGTAAGTTCATAGGCTAAGGTTTAAGCAATGACAATGGTAAAGGAAATCAGAGATTTATCGTGGGAAATGTTGGACTTCATGGTCGGTAGTAAACATGCGTGCATTGATCTGCATTGTGAAAGTTTCAGAATGGTTACGTAAGTATGAGAACATTTAATATACACAATCGTAGTTGAAAAATACAATATGAAGGGCCTAATAACACAGAGATATCAATGACGGAAAAATCTAAAATGAAAACGACATTAGAACCGAAACTCATAGTTTTCTAGTCACCCTACTTTTTCCAATTTTATTGAGCTATCATTGTTCACCTTCAAATCTTCTGAATTCAAATTGACCGAAGCAAAGAAAATCAGAGTGTGTGGTGCTAAACGATTAATAATTATCTTCTGCGTGCTTACTCAGTCGATTGTTGATTATATGGACACTTCTGAAGGTGTCAAATAACCTAGTTCAGGGCAGATTTTCAATTGGGTGTTTGGCACTATTAACCAATATTATTCTAAAACATATTTTTTTTTTTAAATACACTGTATTTTAGCCCAAAGTACATGTTAACTTGAAAAAAAAATGAATTAGTAGCTTTACTTGTTATCAATAAATAGTTAGATCATTGAGCTATACGTCACAGTTTGCTATTGCCATACAAAATCTATGGGAGAATCCTTTTTACAGTAGATAAAAAGTATATCGATTTATAAGTGGTTTATATACCCTATTTAAATTACCGCCTGTATGAAGAATTGTCTTCGACGCTTATGTCAAAAAAAAAAACTGTCATGGCCGTCTTATCGCATGACGTTTACTAATCGCATCCATTCAGCTAGCCTTACCATCAGCGTAAATTCGACCTCACATACAGTATGTCGAGGTGTGGCTGCAATTTCCTATCAATTGTCATCTTATAGCATCATAACATTCCTCGATAAGATACGTTTTATTTCGTGTAGGTGCGGCGGTTGTGAGGTTAGAAGTTTATCCGTGGGAAGCGGGTTCAACGGGATGTTGACTCATTTCTGTTGGGAGTGTGAAGAAAATAGTAGATATTATAATGTTATGCATTTTTCACCAAAGGAGAGGCTTTGGTGTTTAGTACCAACTTTCCTCTTTGAAATGATTCTATTGCCTTTTTTGAATTACTCCGGTGTGGGTGCGATTACAAACATTTAATCTCACATACACAAACAGCCAGACCCGAAATAACTACTTAGATATACTTATACAAATATTTGCTCCGAGCAGGGATCGAACCCGTTTATATACGAATAACAGAAAAGAAAAATAAATAATAATATTCCACAACTATCACACAACGCATACTAGTCACAAGCTAAGCAGAGCTTGTGTTATGGGTAGGGAGATAAATGATAAACATGCTTATAAATTTCTAAATACATACATATATATTATAGATAAATTACACCCAGACACATAAAGTTAATGTAGGTACTTCTAATTTACACGATCATAATCCAGTCAACACATATAACAAACTTTAAAAACTAGTGACTTTAATTTTTATTAAATAAACACTAAATAATGTCGGTGCAAATATTTTCCTCAAAGGTGACCACGACCGACCTTCAGGGTGACTGATAAATGAATGACTCATAAAAACGGATTGATAAGGCCACTTTCAAAGAGTTTTATTAAAAAATGAGGCCATTTTTGCTATAATTCGTAAGTACGAATTATTTTTTTTTTTTCGTGGTAGTGTCATCAAACAATGAGTCCTGGGAACTCTACTGTCAGACTTAAAATCAACAGTGATCTTCAATGGTCCTTTACGTTCCAGAGTCACGGTTACTGTAAAGATATCCAGTGCTTTAATGTGGATCTGGAGTAGGTTATATTCATTTTATTTTCCTACTGTCTCACTGTTGGGCAAATATTTTCCTCAATGTCTTTCAACAAGCGTAGTATGAAACGTAAAAACGGGGGTTGTTTCCGGAATTTAAGGAAAAATTACAGATTGTAGAAAGATCCCAACGTCAAGGAAGGATGGGGAATGACCATGCTTTAAACGTGGAAAAACAACTTCAATTCTTCAGTTAACTGCATGCCTCAACAAGCCCATGTAATAGGAGTTAACCTATAGCCATCATCCGGCCATAATACGAGACTACGTAGCTGCTACTGAAAAATTCCTGATGAAAAACCCAGTAACATTTTACCCGACTTGGGAATCTATGTGGGCATCTAACTCAAGGCCTTTTACTCAGCAGTTGCAACCACTAGATCAACGAGGTAAATAATATATGTAGACATTAAAATATAATCATAAAAGCAAACGGGTCGGGCAAGTCGTAATGGCCGGTACAGACGACCCGACCGGGTTAAGGCCGTGCACACACGACGCGACTAGCAACACCATTGACATATTTTACTGCGTTACATAATAGCGAGGTGCATCGCAAGCGCATCCGCAGTTGTGTGTTGTGGGTGCTGGTGTAAGCGATTGGCTTAGCGGATGAAAAGGTGAGTAGCGATGAATCGGCTTTCTCATAAAGACGATCGAAAAATGAAAACTGGTTTTGAAGTATTGAGTAAAGAAATGAGGCATTTGACCCATTTAAAATAAAGTGATCGTTTTAATGATTAGGCAAGCTGAATCAGGGATATCGGATATCATATAAAAGGCATATAATACCGCTTTACAAGTTACGTAAATTCGGATCGATGTTCATCTTTGGAAAATACTCGTATCTTTTCTTATTCCGTTGAAATTCGTTAATTATGGGATTAGTATAGAATTTCATAAAATTAATCCAGACTTTAATAACAAAATGATCATGTCGAATCAATCAGTACCTACTATATTTAAACGGAAAAAAATCAAATTCATACTCGTAGGATGATTCTACGTATTTGCCTGTATGTACAGCGTACTTGAAGTATTACGACGTAAATTATATAGATAAAAAAGCGCCTGTAGTGTAAGATCGAGAAACTTTAAACTAATTTTAAACATTGAACTCCCCGTTTACTTTACGTCACAAAAAACATAAAAACTCGTGATAAGACCTCATTCTCTCCAAGTTGAAAACAGTTGAACCTTTTCAAAGTAAGATCTAGATAAGGAACAAAACTAAAAGTGCCAGCCATTGTAGCAATACCTTGCACATTACCAACACATACCTGCACTAGGTGCGGTCAATAGTTCAACTATGCAGGCTTTGAACCCGTGACCTTTTGATCCTATCAACACTGGACCAGTTGCGCTACAAGTATACAAAGTACTATGTTAATGTGCTGACACTAATTTGTTATAAACTTATAAATGCGAAAGTGAGGTCGACGCCTAAATCGCTGGACTGATTTTGTTGAATATTGGTTTAGAGATAGGTTGGACTTTTGAAACGGTTATTTACGGCTACTTTTCAGCAAAACAAGTTTGAAGGAAGATATGTGGTGAGAGTGAGCGAAGAGGTTAATGATTTTGTAGTTAAATTATGCAAGTTATGTTCATCATCATCATCATCATCAGCCGGAAGACGTCCACTGCTGAACATAGGCCTCCCCCTTAGACCGCCACGCCGAACGAAAATTCGCCAGTTGCATCCATCGGTTGCCCGCGACTCTCACGATGTCGTCAGTCCACCCAGTGGGAGGTCTACCTACGATGCGTCTTCCGGTCCGTGGTCGCCACTCGAGAACCTTTGATCCCCATGGTTAGTTCTACGAGCAATGTGGCCTGCCCATAGCCATTTCAACTTGTAAATTTCAAGATAGCAAGTAATGTTGTTTGTCAAAAAAAAATGGAAATTTCTTGCTGGCTGCGCTTGACTGTCCTAAAAGAAAACTCAAGGATCAAATTGGTTTTAGCCAGTCCAGTCTGACAGTTTCGGTCTACTTAGCTCGATCACTCGTCACCCAAAGAAAGAAAATCATCGTTTCGCTCTGGTCAAATAACCAGTGTTGGTCCTTACACACATTCCACGAAGATTTTAAATATAATAGTGGAAGTTACAAAGAAAAAAAATGTTATACATATTTAGGTACGTAATTAAATATGAACTTTGTCGGTAATCGTCTTCCGCGTTGATTAAATTGCTTGTATACGGTGGTCCGTGGGCTTTTTAACCTTCGTCCTAAAGTGGAAGGACAAGCGACTTTTGAACTTGAATATATATTGTTGTTTTCATTCACAAAATGTGATTTTTGTGTTAAGTTGGTATTGGTGGTTTTGTTGCTTCGTAAAATAATTCTTTTCTTTTAAAAAAATCTTTGACCCACACTATGTCTCCTGTATAGTAGGTACGTTTATACATAAAAGAAACTCACAGACATCTACAAGGTACAACTATTTCCAGATCATACAAATATTTGTTCCGTGCGGGGATCGAACCCGCGACACGGTACGCAGCAATCTATCGCCACTGCACCAACCGTGTCGTGTCGTCATCTTCTCTTTACATGGATTGAAAAACGAAGGCGATGCAATACTCTACGAGGAGAACTTTAGTAGCTGATATAATAGTAATAAAAAAAAGTATCCTCCGCTACCCGCTCACACCTTAAACCCCACCCGACCTTCGCCCGCACTTCGGGTCGGCGGGTCGCGCGTTTTCCTCCCGCGCGTATCAATAAAACCTATACCTGTTATGGTTCACGGACAATGGTGGAGCCGTGCTTAGGAGGCCCTATTTGACACGACGTCTCTGCTCACGTCACGTTTTATTACGTGCGTAGTTAGTAGGTAATCGATATCATTAACGCTTTGTCTGATGTATTGTGAGATAACTTTGAGCAGTTGTCAGGTTTGACTAGGGAGTGTAGCCTGATTTCGACCAGAAATGGATTTTTTAAACTATTTCTGTTATTTACCAGGTTTTGGCTAGTTTTTATTTATAAATTTGAGATGGGTTAGCTTTTGAGTCTAGTCTAAGACTCAGTCCCGATCCTAATCTGTCAGGCTGCGAAACTTTCCAGTTGAAAATCTGTCCAGTTGCTCCAGAGCGGGTCAGATCTGACAAGGACAAAGTCTACGATAGAATAGCCGTTTCCTGGGTCGTCATTGAGTCAGTACCATATCTCGATTATCCTATAGTACAATGCATTTAAAAATTTGTCGAAATTCGACATTAACCCATAAATCAAAGGAGACCAAAAGCAACCAACCAACAATTCAATACAAAATAATTAAAATCAAAATGCACTGAGTAAATAAAACAATTAGCAACCATTGTACAATAGTTATTAATGTTATCAGTAAACAATTACTGACTGTTTCAGTGTAACAGTCCTTGTAACAACAATTTCACGAGAGGTCACAGCCTCAGAGGAAAATGTAGGGCATTGTCCTCTGATCGGATCCTATAAATACGATGGGGCTTATCATCTGCAGCAAATAGCTCATCATGGACGTTTGTTCACGTTGGATTATACATTAGACAGGTGATACCGTAGGTTTACAAATGAGATAGGGTGTCTCAGTTTCAATTGGTACCTGTGGTTCGATAGATTAACCCGTACTGGTTACGTCACGAAGACGGATCTGTGTCTCGCATTAGGTTGCTAGTATAACAAAAATCAGATGATCGGTACGAGAGGACACATTAGTTGCTAATTCTCGAAAAATACCTTTGTTTTAGTGTGCATGCATTCTTTAGAATGGTTTTGTTTCTAAAGTAACATATTCACATAAATTACCAAAAAAATTATTTGATGATATACCTAACTGCATTAATTAACAAAGCACTCTAGCTACCTTACCACTTACGTAGTGCTGTTTTTTCTAAAATTAACAGCTCTGCTTATCGACCTTATACAATATTTTTGACAAAGATGTTCTTCTAGTACCTAAATTTCATATTATACATATAAATACAACTAAACTTCTGACTAACTAAATTAGCGGTAGGTTATCGGCTTACCGCACGCCTCACGATGCAAGGTTGCAACACTCATGTCTGACACGTAATGCTCCTACATAGTTTCGGTTCATTGTTTGCATTGTTTTTACTTGTATTATCGTTAACTTCATCACAAACGATAAAGCAATGAAAATTAAGAAGTGTCTATTGACTATCGATTCTGTAGTCAGTCTAATTTGTTAGACCTAAATATTCAGATTTGCGCCCCCTTTTATAAATTCATTACAAAATTACAAAGCACACAAAACTTCTCCTCAATGCTTTCAGCAGGTAATGTGTTCTCTGGCCAAGTTATAAGCTAGCCTTTAGGTTACTGGAAACGTCAAACATGCAAAGCTTTGTTTTTTGTGGAAAGAAAAATTTGATTGAGAGCAGGACTCGAGACTTCCGATTCAATATTCTATTCTAGACTTCCAACTCGGTCATCGCAGTGTTGCTCCGCTTGGAATTTAATTTTCCACAAAAAAAAATATCTCTTCAGTTCGCCACCCTGCGCAGGCGCAGGTGTAAAGCAAAATATTATAAACTGTTAAATGCTGTTCATCAGTTTATTTTTCTGCTTAATAACCAAAGACGAATGAACGTAACTGAACTTCTGAATTAATTTTCCAGTGGTTTGTTACCGGTCCGCGCCCGATGCAAGGTCGCACCACTCATGTTTGATACGTAATGCATCTAGTTTCTGCATTGTTTGTATATAAGCACGTTATATTATGTACAAATGTGTGTGAAAACGTTTTTATACAATAATAAAATATGTTTTTCAGGTAAAGAGTTGATGTTGTTCAACTATTCTTGTAACAGCTGTCTGTTTGTGATTTTATTTCAGTATTTATTTTATTGTTTATTGTCTGACATATTTATCTAATGTTATATTATTTTTTCCAAATGAATGATAGGTATTTTTATAACTAAGTAACTAAGACAAGTAGCTTACAGCTTGATTTTTTCCTATGTAATCATAGTCCTAAATCAATCAACCATTTATTCTTTACAATAAAAATGCTTTGAAGAATTTATTTTGACAATCAAAAAACTAGCTCAGCCCTTAAGCCCGATTTCCATTGCAAACGGAGCGGACACATTAATGGCTCAGCGGGTGAAAAGAGTAAAAATGAGCTAGCTCTGGGAACTTAAAAACTATTTGTTGGTGGAAATGCAAGTATGCAGTTTGCGCTTGCGAGCTTAACGAAGTCATTAATGTGTCCGTTCCGCTCGCGGTGGAAACCGGGCTTTAGGTTACGATTAATTTAAAACTTTCCCCGTCAAACCTTTTAAAACTAAAAATCCAACGGTTAATCCCGCTTTTGTAATTCATGATTAAGAGTTAGAATAAAAGTTTATCTTTACATCTACTTCCATATGCCAAACTTATCATTTTAGCCCAAACCAAAGCATATCACGTAACAGCAACCACAGCAAGCAACAATGACGATAAACAACCCACTTTCTTGGAGCTGGTGCCCCCAGGACCCCTGGAACCACACAATACGTTAACCTGATGGAGTGTTTCCGTCGCCATGCCCTCACGCGCCCCAGGTCTGACCTGGGGCCTGCGAAGGTGATATGATGTAATAAACTTGACTTGATTTAATTGAAGGAGTACATGATAATTTCGGTTTTGGTTTTAGTGTGTGGAGGTGCAATCCTGTTTCGAAATTCGAAATATTTTCCGGGGATATAAAGCGCAACTTTTTTGTTAAAATACTCGAATCGATGATTTGTTTGGTGTTTTGGGGCTGTTTTTGTGCCTTTATGGGCTCAAAACTGCTAACTATTTGATGAAATAAATTTTACTGCCGTTATAATGTCATTTGCCTTGCCGTGTGAGATTTCAAACTTTATCAATAGATCTTAAAACAGGATATTCACTTTTTTTATTAATTTCTGATATGTGGTTTATGTAAACAGGTTCGCCTCTTATTCCATTTAACGTTAAGTCTGGCAAACCTCGGTGTTCTTCGTATCATGCCTTTGCCAGACATGAGGGGGTGACAACCAATGATATTCTCATATTTTCTGGCGAACTGCGAAAATGTGTGTCACTAAATGTGAATACTAAATGTATTTGTTTCTCCAAACCAAACAAATTCCATTGAACACTTCAACTGATGAAGTGCTTCCCTTGCTATTAGCTTATGCTGTGAACTTAGGCTTGACCTCAAGGTGCTCGGAGTCAATGTGATGCAATGAACACTGTTAATTGATCGCATGTATTAATTCCAACTGGTAATTATTGTCATTGGTATGCATATGGGGCATATTTCATCGGTCAACTTACTGTTATATTGTTAAGGAGTCAATCACAAAAAGTTTATGATGGATGCACTTCTGTAGATATGTTTTTTTTTGCTTTTCGATAATCACATCACATCGCACTATTTTTTGCTTAAATTGGGTCTCTTGGACACAATCTAGTTAAGAAGCAAAGATGAGACCTATGGTGAAGTGTGATCACCCAGAAGAAAATGGAAAACCTGGGCACACCAACGGAACATAGTAAAACCTGTTCGTCCAAACTCCGCGGACGGTGCTCGCGACTGGTGAGGCCTACCTCTGCCAGTAGAATCATCACAAGTTACGGCTTGGCTGTGGTGCAGTTGCCAGGGGTGGATCACTACGAGGTGGATCGCAAAACGTTCAGTTGGTGAAACGATGAATGAAAAACACAAACATAACTATGTTTCAACTGTTTTTGTCTTTTGACAATTCAAAAGTGCCATAACTGGCTTCTTGGAATAAATGCTTTGATTTTGATTTTGAATTAGAAGAATTAATAGCCGTGACATTATTTAAATCTTCTATCACTACTGTCTTAAATACTGCAAGCTTTGAAAGAGATTGTCAGTTGTTTAACCCCTTTCAAGTAGGGGCGAGATTTCCTCAATAAACTTCCTAAAATGGAGGATATTTCCAAACAGTTAACTCAACAATACGTTAATCTGATGAAGTGTTTCCGTCGCGTGGCCCCTGCGCCGCCTGACCCCCGACCCCCGGGGTCTACGGAGGTGACATGGCGCAATAAACATGTATGCGTTAATTTCTGGTCCTGCTATTTCAATTGTTGTAGTGTGTGTATCACGTTAACATTGGGGTTGTGGGCAAAACGTGTTTAACTTTCATCATTTGAATTTAGAAGCCCTAGCATGACTTTTCACGTTTTTGTGACGTAAAGTTAACGGGAACTTTGACTTTATTTTGAGGGGAAAAAATATCTCCTTATTCGGACACAACATTCCATACAATAAACGCAGTAAATACTTTAAGTACGCTGTAAATAAAAAACAAGAATGTTGTGATAAGTGAAAGAAAACTGTTTGACATGTTTTAGATTGATGACGTCATAGGTTTTCATTATTTTCATGAATGAAAGAGAAATAGACAAAAAATTCATTTCCATAATTTTAGTTTTTTATTTCAGTTCGCTGCTTTTTCACATTAAGGGCGGAAATGATTCCACTGTCACGTATGAAAGAGTTCAAAAGTCCTTTGTCCATTGCCCAACATCTTCTTTTGTAAGGTCGCGGATAAAAGAACTAAAACCAAATAAAACTAGGCTCTATCGAACTTTAAATTCAAAACGTTGTATTTCATTTTCTAGAATCGCGATGGTCGGTTTTTCCATGAGGTTGTCGTAACCAAAACATTGTGTCGAGCGAGAAATCTAAACTGAGCCAAAAGTGTCGAGTTTGCATGATAAAGGCAGCCGATTCACAATGGCGCCGCTAAAATGATGCACTCCGAATAACAAGTGTTATGATTATATAAAATTATTTTTTAAAGAAATATACCGCCTCCGTGTTGTTGAATACTAATGATAAGACATTTAAAAATGTCCTTTTGAACTTTGAGTTTCTTTTTTAAGACTGCCATACCGAATTACAATTATGTTTTTATTTTGCGTATTCCTGTTATACTTACTAGCAAAGGTTTTAGTTTTTTTAATGTTCCCAACATTTATGAGTTATAGATACAAGAAAACCAAGTACTATAAATATAAAATTTTACGTTCACCTGTCCCGTTTTCTCTAATCAAATCTTCCATGTCAAATTTAATCCACTTCCCGGTTTCCGATTGAGCTGAAATTTTGCACGTGCAATTATTTACATAACAATGCAATATAATGATAACATGGAGCTGATCTGATGATGAAGCTGGATGAAGGTGGCCATAGGAACTCTGTAAACCCATCGAATTTAGACTCGTTTGATTCGTCTCGACGAGTACTTTGTGTATCATAAGTATTTATTTTGTAATAAAACCTTGTTTTTAAAAAGAACATAGGTTTTTAAATGACTTGCTTGTTTATTATTATAAGTAAAGAAGCAATGAGCAGCATTTTACGGCTCACGGACTGCCGTGCGTCAAGTGTTCTTATTCATTGCGAAGGCTTTGTCTGTATGCTAATAGTGGATGGCCGGTCACCGCCGCGACCTGTCAGGATCGAAGGTCGAATGTAGGACGGAACGCGCCGACGATTCGCGAAGGATTGTCGTTTGAACGTGATGCTATGTGCACGGGACTTTGAGCCTTATTGACGTTTACTTGGTGATAGAGTTGTATATGATTGTATGGTTGTATGAATAACGGATCCATTTTAAAAGATACGTAAGCTACTAAGAAGTTTCAAAGAAGGATTTGTCTAATTAGGTAATCCACAGACACAAAACTGTTAACATTAAGAGTTTTAATTTGTAAAGAATACAAGAGTTATATTAGTTTAGCATTCTAAATACCTGTATATGGTTTTTGGTTGGATAGACATGAACCAAAGAATCCAATATGTAGTTTTACTTGACATGGGAAGGGATCAGGATTGTTTATGGTTACTAAAGAAAAAAAAAAAGGGTTGGGTCTTTTTTTATCAGGGTAAAATCATCCAGTGAGTCCTCCCGCCTAGGGTGGGACAGGATGGGACTGACAGACTTGTACTGACTCAAATCCCGGTGAGCCTTCAATAGCCCTTTACGTACCAGGGCCACGGTTACCGAGACAGTCCTGCGACCCAAGGGACCCTTGGGTCGCCTTCAAGTCTCAGTCCTAATTTATCTGTAAATATCAGTATTTTACATGGTTGACTACCTATATGACCTCCAAAACCTAGTAACTGTGTAATACGATACTTGATCGGATTCCGAACGGATTAAAAAAATAAATAATTACGTTGCTCTACCGCCTTTGACAGTTTATAATTACTTCTCAATAATAACCTCACTATTTACCATGAAACTTGAAAACAATAAACCGAAGTGTTTTCATGTCTAACCTACATAGCACTGTGAGGAACAAAAGGCACCGGCCGGCTTCGAACCTTGGCCCGACCTCCGCGCATCCTCGCTCCACATCACCATTGTTCGTTCCGGTTGTGTGTGGGTGTATCTGCTTAATAACTATTAATAATTCATAATTAATTGCATCCTCACTTTAACTTTAATAGTGTTTTTCCTTTAGATTGTTTGTTTTTAGGTTTTTAAATAATTTATAAAACTGCTGAAATCTTTTTTTTAAATTACTTACTTAAAATGTTATAAACGTTGTATGTTTAAATTTTAAAAAAAAGAAACAGTTCAACCGCGTGGGCCGTGCGTACTTAATTTTGCATCTCGGCAACAATGCACACAGTATTTTAAGTCTGATTAAACGGTATTCTATTATACACCTAACGTTTATCCCTATATTAATTTCTCATTTGACGAGCAGGTGAAGCCGCTGTTATTAACTAGTGAATATCTATGCGAAATTCCGAGGTCAACACATAACATTATAACTATGACATACACACCTTTGGCCCGATAATATTGTGTACGACTGTGTCTTAGATCAGTACCCGTATATTTTTGTCACGGATAATGTTACAAATGAAGTGCTAACTACAACGCTTTAGGCGTACAACACTCGGCTTTGGCCATGTTATACAGTAGTCACACTCGCGTGTGGTTCCGAGCAGTGCTAGAATGATGGGGCGATTTTTCAACTAGGGTGTACGAGTGGTGTCTACTTTTATTCTATTCCTATTAATACCAAAAACGCCTCTTACCAATGGCATAAGTAGGTGCAGGATCCAAAATATCTCTGAATAGTCAAAACCACAGCTTTTCTTATGCACTTATAAATAATAATCTTAAAAGATTGTAGTTAATCACATTTTAACTTGTTTGCCATGCTAGTGCACAGACCGGAGTCTCACTGCGATAGATTACAAAGCACAATGGTCGACTACTCTATCTGAGCCTTTAATGTTAATCAATTTTAACATGAAAAAAAACGTCTCCCATTAAAAGACCACCACGACAAGCATCGTGTCCTCAGCTTCCGTTGTCGGCTGTCATCAACAAACGCAGTGTGTGCATATGTCTAGCGCACAGACGACGTCTACTTATTAGCATTCCGTTTATTCTCTCCTCCGTGACTGCTAATTTGAATATACTAAGAATATATTATTATATTAAGACAGTAAACAAGCTATTAACGGGATGCGTCTGTCTGTATACTTGTTTGACCTAGCACCTTGTATGTATAAGCTATTGATAATAAGAAAATAGCAGGTGTATCTGAATAAAATATGTAGCTAACCTAGATATAGGTAGGTAACTTTTATCAATCACTATCGACTCGATGAGGCTTTGTACGTAACCAAATATCTGAACAACCCAGTAGAATTTCCACAAATCTTCTTTCATTCAAACTTTATCCTAATAATTACGAGCATAACAAAAGATAAATGGCAAAATCGGCGCAACCCTGCTGAAATTCCACCAATGGCATATGCGAAAAAAAAATCTGTGCCGTATGTGGTGCCACACACTCAGTTGCCGATTAAGCGGGTCTCCAATGTAGAAACATCCTCCTGAATTGTTAAGGTCACATTTATACAACATCAGATTTACATAGATAAAAGCAAGTATCTATATAAAGCAATGTATAATTCCCCCTGTTTTGAGACACATGCCTCAACTCTGTTATAGGAGTAGCCACCTCCTGCATGGTGTTTCACATATTTTCAATATTTTGGTTCTAAGACATGCCCCTTTCTGGGTTCGCGGGACTAACAAATACCGTGACCCCCGAACGTAAAGAACTTTTGAAGGAAACCGTGGATTGTAGACAGAACAAGTCTGACAGTCCCTCCTGCCCTGCCCAGTGTGGGACTCATTTGATGATTTTACAACGCAATAAAAAAGACATGCTCCTTTCCTGACAGCGTTTCCACACGATGCTTTGACATCTCTTAGCCACCAAAATAGTATTCATAAATCAAAACATTTACAATACATAAAAACAACAATAACGGGCCTGCCAAATGATCATGGTTACCATAGATTAACTCGTTAAACCATGTCTTAATTACCACTGTGTAAAATGCCAAAGGTATCTATCATTGTTGGCATCATTAGGTACTTTGTCTACTATAAGTTGTATTGCGTGGACATAGAAATCATTATAGATTTTGCGCCCATCAATGTTATTTTTAAGATTTATTTAAGGGGACGTTCGGGCAAAGAATTTTCGGTTATATGATGATATTATTCATATTATTTTATTCGGAAAGTTATAGTCACTTATCTACCGAATAACAGACATATTTTTAAACACATCTTTGAATTTAAGTCTAGCTAATATAATATCTTCATATACTTGCCATTCTAATCATACTACTTTCAGCATTATATTCTACAAAAAAAAATGATTGATTACAAAAATAAAAAAAAATTGCAAATCGAAATTACAATACAACATCCAACTTTTTTTAAACAGCATCGCCTTAAAAAAATGAACAATGAAATACTTTCTTCAAATTAATGATAGAGTACAGATATATCATAATTAATTGGGTTACGAGCAATGATTAAAGTCGGGCCGGTCATTTCGTACTATAACCAGCATCAATCACATTAATGACGGCTGTTTTGTCCGGTCAATGTGCGTAACGTTTGGTATTACACAGAATACTTAATTACGTGTAATGGGGGATAATAAAATGGTTATAATGATTCATGATGCCTCCAAGACATGGTAATGCCTGATTGATGTATGAGCTTTTTTGTCTGTTGGTGGTAAGTATCTCGTGTTGTGGTGATATCATTATTCAAAAGAGAAATGTATATCGAAGAGATTCAGGTTTCAATTGCTTTGCAATAAACTAGTAATCGTTCAGTGGTCGAAATTCTACCATGATTCGTTGAATTTTAAGTTGGAAACGTTTTTAAAGCATCATTGTCAAAATATAACATCTTTTATTGATTTTAAACTTTTAAAAGTATTTTAGTCAAAGTTTAATATTTTTAATCGAACCTTATTGCAATCAACCGGGCACAAATTCAGACTCCATGGCTACTAAGAAATTTTTACGCTCGATATGAAAATCGAACCCGGGATACCTATACTCGACACGAGAATTGAATCCCGGGATACTGGGTCTTGGGCAGAAGCTCAGTTAATGTTCTTGCCATAACACCAAAAAGGCAGATTAACAAAAAAAGAAATAGATTATTTATCGAACAATTTCAAATTTCATTTTTTTTCTTGTTATGAATACCTACATTTTTCATTTCCGATTAAGCAGTTACCAGCAAAACCGTGACACCTCGCATTTGTAAGAAGCTGGTAAAAGCAACATAACTCACACGATGACTACAGATCCACTCAACTTTCAACGCTGTTTATATTAAGGAAATTGTATATTAATTATTCATTAGCTCGTTAGTTATGGGCATCCGTAGCAATGGTAATGTATTAATAGGTACTTCTTCGACGTATGTCGCTATTTAGCTTGATTTGATTTGCGTTTTATAGCAGAAGGAATAAATTTAAAAACATAACCCTCCTTCTAGCGCAGTCGGGTAAAAAGAAAACAATAATATGGCTGCGCTGGCGCCTTTGTCTAATTTGTGTCACAACCATTGCTGCAAATCGGTGAAGGAAATCTTCGTGAGAAAATAGGCATATCTTAGAACCAAAAATTCAAAGACATCTCGCCATGTGACGCCCGCGTGGTGAGATGCAGCCTTTTCTCTACCTTACCTACCCTTCTTACTAAGGAGGCCTGTGTCCCAGCAGTGGGAACATCGTAGGCTGATTACAAACATAGTTTCTAGAACAAATCCTGTCATTTAAGTATGTAAATGTAAATTAATGATACCTAGAGCTTTCTCGCAAATCACTTCTTTAATACTGCAAAACCTTATGAAATTCCACATGTTTGTTTGTAGGTTTATCGTATTCTGAGTTTTATAGTCTAACATGTCTTACTCCAGTGTGGTCTTCAGAACACGCTAATCGTACTCGTAACATAGTCCGCGAGTAATTCATTAAGCGTGTACCGAGATTAATGGGCAGACTGCACGGGTCGAAGGTAATACCGGCGATATCAAAGCAGGTCAGACTGCAGGTGGTCGCGATCTGCCCGCACGTGTGCTTGATGGAGTAACGAGATGATGCAGGGGTGCCCAACCTGGTTTTGGGTGGTCAGGGAGTATTGTAAAATTGTTGAACTACTTTTTTGGAAATGGCCAATAGGGTATTTTACTGCATAAATAAATTGATAATCTATTTAGTCCGCCAGTAACAATATTGAAAAATAATGGACACGTATTTTTTATTTTTTCAAAGAAATGAATATTGACAAAGATAAAACGCTTCCAAATTCGCTTGTGACGTCATTGCGCTTGTAAAATTGTACCGACCGAGTGACGTTTTGTCATTTTTAGAAGCGTTGTATCTTCGTCAATTTTGGTTTACGTGACAAAAGAAAAAATACGATTCTAATATTTTTTAATAATTTATATTTCGGACTAATATTTTTTTTGAGTAAAATACCGTATTAAAATTCGGACCATTTTTCTAGTTAGACCGTTTTTAGTTAGTAAAACTTTACTGCCTGAGGTTTTATTTGAATTTTAAATACATTTATTTTTATTTGAATTTTATTATTCAGTAAAAAAAGGATTAACTCAGACTCTTTTATTTATAGCCTTTTTTTACTAAAAAAGATGAATTTTCGCAAGTGAATCATGCGGGCCAAATTGCCGGCAAAATAGATGAACAGATTTCGCAACTAAATCATGTGGCAAAGTTCGAAATAAAATTGGTTTAATGCTATAGAATACTATGGCCACAAATCTAAGAAAAAATACTTCAAATAAATCAATAAATTTCTCTATAGACCATCTGATTCAACCTTTTTTTATCTTTTCTTAAAATACACACCAGAACACATCTATTTATTAAAGACGTCATTCAATATCTTGTAGTAAATATGCCATAAGTTGAACATCCCTTACTTGGTCTTACTCAATAACGCTGAAACAATATTTGTTTGAACAGAGTTATAACTTGACTAGACCACCCTGGGTAACTTCCTTGTACCTATAACCCCCTGGCACTTGATGCCAGGGGGTTATAGGTACAAGGAAGTTACCCAACACACCATGAACTGTCGACACGATTACTATTATCAGTCAACCAGATAAAATATAAAGTGTCATAGACAAGGGTCAGGAAGATATCTAGCTAATAATATAATAAACGCAAAAGTTTGTGAAGATAGATTGATGTTCCTTCTCACACAAAAAATACGGATTAGGATGAAAGTAATGGATTAACTAATAGGCTATTTTTATCCCAATGTTACTTTCGGTGGGATAATTTCGAGTTACTATCAGATGAAGCCGCTGGCAAAAATTAGTCTTATTACAATAAAATTAGAGGAAATAAAAATTTGCCACGTTAGTCTAGCGGTTTTAGTCACAGCTGAGGAGGTCAGGCTCTGAGTTCGATTGGTGTTTCCAAGTCGGATGGTGTTATTTGAAATATCTCCATTAGGAATTTCTTAGTAGCAGCTGCAGAGTCAGGATTTGTGTCCGGTTAATGACTATATATTCGCCCCTTTTTGCAATCTTCAAATGTAGTGTTTACCATTGCATATATACATAGATTTCCAAGTAAAGGTTCTATAGGCGCGTGACCAGAATCAAGACCACAATCTTCACACATCAAAAAATGAACCGTAGCTATTTTTATGTGAATCGATAGCACACGTGAGCGTAAATTAGGTTCATAAGTATGTTCATCACATAAATCATAATCATCTTTTTCTCCAGCCCATAAGCAAATTAGATTGGGGTGGTCGCAGAATCTATACAGTACTTTACACTATAAGCTTTAAAACATCGCGCCCTAAATTCCCAATAGCATTAATTCCCATCTTAACCAGCTGGGAAACTATCTCCCCCCTTCCCCTCTCGTTATACAGGGGGGTAATGAAATACAAAGACAAGGATTCTAACAACCTGCGATAGTTATAGTAGCGACCACTTGTGAGGGCCTGTAGTGATGCGACGTATGCAAATATGCGAATACATTAGTCGATGGTTTCGATTAATTCTTTTATTTTGTATTTGTCCTGCGAAAGGAATAATTCCTGTATCATTGAACGTCCACGAACTCTTTTTTATTTTTGCGATTTTAAAAGAAAATATATTAGAATTACGATGTTATCTTTTAATTCGCTGTATAAATAATGGGAATAATAATCCGTGTGTTTATCGTGATAGATTTTTATTACTGTAAACACAAATAAATCACGTAAATTTGGAGATTAATTTCTATATAAATTATTCAAGATTAAATGTAGAAGTTTGTTTTCTAAATAGTTTAGCGTTTTTGTATCAAACCATGAAATTAATCATTTTTAGAAAAAACACAGGTCATTTTATAACATTTCAAGTTATTCAACGAAATTCCGTTGTAATTTTTTTTCTTTAATATTCTATTTATTTTAGCTGCTACGGAGATAACTTTCAAAAGGGGCGAGATTGTGGTTATAATTTTTTATTATTATGTAACTCCAAAAATTAACTACTTAGATTATTTAAATAATAAGCTTATTTTTTCGAAATATGGCGCTATTGTAGCAATACAATAGAAATAAACATTATAATACTAAATAAAATTCACTTATGTACTTCGTTAAATAAACGTACGATACGTTTGTTTAATTTTAACGAAAACCAATAATAATATCGATAAATTTATTCCACCGTGTCCCATCCCTACTGATCTTAATGTTAGTCGAACCTACCGCGCTGGAGGTCTCATTCATAAATCTAGTCGGCCAGGAACAACACCGTTACATCCCTAGCAGATATCGACTGTCGACCAACTGATGTAGTCGTGAGCTCTACTTGCATTTAAACGTGTTACATTATTTAAGATGTTACGGAAATATATTTGCGTACACCATTTATATATTACATTGTTATTTTGTAACTTATTTTTTATGAAATGTAGTATTAGATTTACAGAAAAGTGTACTATATAAAATTTGAGCACTACATTTTTTGATGTAATGATATCAAAAGGACTTCAGTCGTGTCGCTGAATCTACCATTTCTATCTTTCAGTTTCAGTTTGACAGTTGTGACAGTAGACTGGAACCAGGGAATCTCAATCGCAGTCCACTGTTGGACATAAGCCTCTCTCAGGCTGCGCCATATTAACCTGTCCTTTGCCTTCCATATCCAGTCCGTCACAGCTACTCTCTTAAGGTCGTCGGAATCTCGGTAGTCTACGATTTTTAAGCAATAATATATTATAACTTGTGAACGTGCTTTCGAGAAAATTTGTTTGAATTGCTATAAACAGACAAAAAACCATGACCAATAAAGCCTACGACTCCATTTGAAAAATGTTCGGCATATCTACATCGCATTACATAAAATTGTAAACAAGAATTCGACAGGTGTTTTCCAACTACTGACGTGTAAGTTACTTTTTTCCCAGGTATAAAACGAATTTATGATTGCAGTGATATACTTAAGTGTTTATTTATTTAAATTAAACTAATTAATTAGTTATATCATAGCAATTAACTGATCCAAGTTGAATTTATTGAAGATTTCTGAAATATTTTAGTTTTCTGGTCACTATCGCAAGCCAAATCATAATATGTTTTTAGTATGATGATAGAGATAATATAAATTTTATTTCAAATATTTCACAACAATTTGTATGTTGGATTCTTGAGCCGTTATAAGAATTCTTGCATACTGTATTGTTATGAGGAAAGTGTTGAATTTGATGTAGCAAATCAAAGCAACCTAGATCTAAGATCAAGTTATCAATTTCAAGATTTGTCCCAATATGTTTTATGTAGATGAAGCGTAATTCGCAAAATGGCAACCTAGTCGCAAAAGAATAAGTTCTCTAAATGGAGAATGGTCAAGATTGCTATTTTGAGAATTTAGAGAATTGGATATTTTGAGAAATAGGCGTTTGGCGTTTGGAGAATTTGCCATTTTGAGAACTTGCCCTTTTGCGACTAGGTTGCCAGTTTGCGAATCAGGCTTCTTGCACCTAAACCGCGTACCTGGTTTAGTTAATCAAGCGTCGTGGCATACGTCTAACAAAAAACATTTAGGATAAGAATAAAACGATATTTTATTTCTTAGATCAATACTTCTTTTTATTTAAATTCGTCTCGCCTTAACATCTATGTTAACGTAACCTATCAACAGAATAGATGAATCAGTTCGCCGACACATGTGAGTATCGAGATGGCACGATAAAGACAGGATGCTACAGTTGCCAGCGGTGGTCTGTCAGACGAGTGCCACGTAATTGGCACCGCTTTCTACTTATACACTTATGTGTGGACTGTATACAGCGTGATGTTAGAACTTTTTTGTCGAGTAACTGTTCTTGTTGAAAAAAATTGTTTCTTTTTTTTAATACTTATAGGAAAGTATTGAAAGGAGGACGATAATCTTTGACATTTTATAAGGTTTCTATTAATTTATTTTGTATCATGGGTATTTTTACAAACAATATTTGGAATCACATAAAAAATAGCCCGACGCGGAACAACTACGTGTCCATCGTAAAAATATTTGTTCCGTTCAGGAATCGAATAACGCGAAACTTAGCACAGTCAATCGGTCAGCCTCTCAAATTATTATTTATTTATAACGTCAATGTTCGTTTTCTTTCAGCATAAAGCACTCATTTGTAAAGGATTATGAGATTACTCTACAATCTTGATAAACGGCACTTTCCTTCAATTTTATAATTCTAATCTTTCTATGCTTATGTATATGACAGATAGTGCAAATTAGCAACTTATTTCACCTTTAAATACAAAGGCGTACTTAGCGTCTTCGTTAGGTATTATAGTTACAACCGATAATACTTTGTTGTTTACAGAAAAAGGCTATAGGCAGGAGACATTTGACAAGAAGTGGATTAATAAGATATTTGGTTCCCTTAAATAAAGAAAAGTTTTATTGTTTTTTTTTTATTATTTTCACGCCTGGCGCGGCAAGCTCTCCCATAACAAGGGACTTAGCGAAATGGGAATGTTCTATTAGACAACCGTGCGGATTTAAGCAAAAAAATATTTAGAAAATATCTCCGCTACTAAATGAAACACGCTGTAGCTGGACTGTCACCTAGCTCTTGCTCGCGTGTCGTCTCTAATGGCGGTTCGGAAAAAAGCCTCAATTGCGCGCAATTGACGGCCAGCGAGTACTAGCGATCTGCGCACGACGCTCACACCTGGCGTAGGCGCAGGGTTAACCGTAAGAAAAGTAGTTTAAAACTGTTAGATTTTTTATTGATGGTCGCGGAACTGTCTTATCAGGCAACCGTGACCCTGGGACGTATGGGGTTATTGAAGAAACATATTTGATGATAATACCACGATAAAAAAAAAAAACTTTTCTTGATGACCGAAGTTATTACTGAAAAGACAAATGCCTGTGTAGAGGCAAGAATATGTTCATCAATGTAGTAAAACTAGAGCAGTTATTAGCGAATTTTTGTGATCGAAATGAGTACCAATATTGAGGGAAAAGTAACTCATTATTGTGTACCAAGACGTCGCCGTCGTCGTGGCCTCGGCCTTAAATAGGTTTTTGGTATAGGTACTTACTTCCCATGATATTGAGTTTATCAAAAATCGTTGAAAATCATCAAAATAGCTTTATAAATTCTCATTGAAAACATAAATTAACCATTCATACCTCCAGGTAGTGAAAACCCATAACAAAAACCACATAATCATAAACAGCCGTGACCCACTACTGTATCTATCGTTACATTACTCAAGTATACCAAGAAACGGCAACCCTAGCACCGCTCGCGGGCACACAAGCGGCGCAAGCGCAGGTCGGGCGCGGCGCGTGCGTGAAACTAGACCGACGCCATTTAAATTTGACCATTGTCACGGAAACAGAGGCCAAATGGCCACGACACTAAACGAAAGTCGTTTTTGAATTCATTGAGATAATGAACTACAAAGAATTTTTGGGTTATAGGTACAAAGGTGTGTTTGAAATTGGGTTTTTGAATATCTCTAAAATAACTTGAAACATAGGAATTTACATTACATATTAAACATAGTTAAAACTAAAAATTTACAAGTGTAACTTACTAAATATTTATAAAAGATAGTAAATTAGTTGCTTAATACTAAATACGAATTTTTACTACACGTTGATAGTATCATTATAATATTATCGGAAAATCACAACATAATAAATAAAAAACTAATAAAGAAAATAATATCTAGCGATTAAAAACTTGCATCATAGTTATCTCAGTATAATGACTGTCACGAAACATTTTTTTTTAATTGTATTGAAAATTATGTATTCCACACTGGACACCCAATGAAATGACACCGAAGGCATTTCACATATGGCACCTATCAATAGCAGGTGCCATTAGTGGATTAGTTCCGCTTTGGGCACCTATGGATCAGTGATCACTTATTAGTGTCTTAGGACTGTATTACTGCTAGACATTGTTACATCAACTAACTTAGAATCTCAATTCGTCATACTCCAATTTATATGAGAGTTCATCACCCTTTCTCATCTTACCCCTGAATGAGCAAAAACCGTAAAGTTAAATCAAGAAAAAAAAAAACAATATAATCGTAAACTCTAAAGCTGCCAAACTAGTCTAGGAGTTAGCTTTTTGCAGTTGACCAATCATAATCGAAAATAATGGTCCATGTCTCGGTAGAGTATCACCGCCAAAGAATTTATCGGGACCGTAAATGATCGATTTTTCACGCATTCCTGTCAGCCTGGTACTGTTTTTCCTCTGAAGAAAAACCGAAACACCGTCTTTTTTATTTAAGCTTAATTATTTATTTAATACATATAATGTTTATTTCATCAAAATCATCATGAATAAGTGTTAAAAAGGAAGAAAAAAAAACTCTTTTTTTTTAAATCTGAATTTTTTTCATGATCGTTGTCTTGATAGTTATAAATCAAAACATAATATTATTATTCATACCATTACAGTATACAAATAACTAACCTTACCAAATTCCGTAGATTTTTGTGGTCGCGAGCCACCGTACGGTAGCCTGCGCACGCGCATGTTGGAATCTAAATGAACTTGGACCGAATTCGTTGTACATAAGTAGTTTTTAATGTGTAACTAGCGTGTGAGTGGCGTCGATTACATGTGTTTTTGTTATAGGACATTAAACAGATACTAATTTACAGTTTGTAGATTCAATAAGCCTTGTCATCGTGTAAATTAAATGTTTTTTTTTGTTGTAATTTGATGTTCTAACTCCCTTTTTAATTGTGAGGCAATGAGCCTTGTCTTCATCGACATTAAATGCAGTAATTGGTTGTCATTTTGTTTTTTTTTTACATTTTTTGTACTGGTTATAATGTTTAATTGTGTTAAATTATGACAAAAACATGACCACTAATTTGAAACATCTCGTTTGTGTCTTTTCTTCATGACTTTTTCTGATCGTAAAACAATAATTTGTTGTAACTAAAAACACTGCACATTATTTAATTAATTCACTAGTAGAAGTGCAATCATAGTAAGAAATAATAACAGTATTTTAAGTATAGAAAAAAAAACGCTACTTAGTATTAAACGGACCAATTTATAACTCAGAAAAATGAATCAATACTGTGACTTGTCACTTATCTACAAAATCATAACGTTAAAATGCACAGTGTGCGTGCAATTAAATGTGCTAACCAAAAATCCTCAAAGTAGGGCCATAAAACTAACGGGGAATCTCCAAAGTCCTTGGGCAATTGAAGACCAGTGTATGATATCAATTTGTAGGGTGTTGCGATGTCGGGCAGCGACGGCGGTTGACATGCAGCACTGATGATTGCTTCGCTGTCGGCCCGTCGCGACGTGGACGCTGAGACGCCCGTCGTCTGGCCCTCATGGTGCTACTCAGGTATTACAATGGTGAATAACAAACAATATACAGCGGATAATAGAATAACACCCGTTTTTTAATTATGTTCGAGCTTAAAACGTTTTTTTTGGGAAAAGTTATTGTCCGAAGTTAAAATCATTGGCCGAAGTAGATTATAAATAGCAGTTCCTCATAGTTTCACCTCCGCAGCTCGGCTTCTTTTGGTCGTTTCGTTATGTTATGTAGCCTATAGCCCATTACTTATAGTGGAAGGATATATCCTTCCAAGATAAATAGGCTATCCAACACATATTTTTTCGATTCGAATCAGTAGTTCCTGGGAGTAATGCGTTCAATCACACAAGCCTTGAAGCTTAAAATATTAGTATAGATTTATCCTACACTCAGTGTCAGTGAGGATTTCATCATCAGTTTATCTCCTCTATGCGATTGATGACCTAAAGCATATCATCAAAAATTTTGACCCCGAATCATGAAAATAAGGTAAACTTTATCAAATAAACTTTGTAGGGATACCTTTAAAAAGCACAACTTACCTTATTTTTTCGGAAACTAAGAATACTTCTGACGTTATCATTTAGAAGCCCTATTTAAGACATATTGTCATTTAACCAAATATTGTTTTCCGCAATCTAAAGTTACCTACCCCAGCGTGCTTTTTCAAAGTACCCATCTCCCTTCAAGGCGTACTCAGAAAAACAATTTCTAAACCCCATTCCACATCGTTTCCCTCGTTCTCCTCCATTTACAACGTAATGTGAGTAACGAATAGGCAATGAACCTCAATTATTACGCCAGGAAACTACTGGTAACCATCTACGAGTAGACACCATAAGTCATCTAAATGTTTCTTGAAAACGGTAGCGGACGTAAGTGAAAAAATGGTAGGCAATCTACTGTAACAGGTAGTTAGCAACAAGGAGATGTGCCAAAAAACAGTGAGGGGTCAGAAGGTAGATGGAAATTGGTGCTGCCAATGACCAGAATAAAGGTTGAGGATTTAGAACTTTGGCAGTATTTTTCAAGACGGTCATTGGCAGTTAGTTTTAAAGCGTTTTCCTTTAAAATCTTAATAACTATTTAAAATGCGAAAGTTTGTGATAGATGGATATTTTTTTCAGAAAATACTGTGGTGACTTTGATATTATTTTTACGCAGTTCCTTTATAACATGGATTAAGATAAGACGTAGGATATTTCTATCATCCCCGTATGACGTCTGTGGCATAATAAATGATTTTCACGCAGGAAACACAGTAGGCATCAGTCAGTTTCATTTCTCCGTGACTCGCCAAATTTCATTACTTCAGCACTTTTCTGGTTACAAACACTGCTTTTTCCTGAGTTTCAGTAGTTGAAATGGTTGGGAATATTTGCTCCAAAAGCGAGAAGTCTTAAAACGAATAGTTTAGAGGATAACTTGCCCCTTAAACCATACGTCGGCTTTTTACATTTCATCCTATATGGTTTTCGAACCCCAAAACTTCTCGCAAACTTTTCTTCAACATCATTTGGAAGTTAGCCTTCTGCCCCACCCCACACAGTACTGTAACAGAGTATGGTTTATCTCCGCACAGTGGGTGGCGGACTGGCAGGTGCGCGCGCATTTCCATACGTCTTCCGTACAGTGCGCAAGAGCACGCGTCAACGTTTTTACGGTATACCTAGAAAGCCTTACTTGTTAGAAGAGTTTATTATTGATTTTGTTAGAAAATCCAAGTTTTACATAAGTTTTTTCGTCTAACCTGTCAGGTATTTCCTGTAGTACTGTTATTCTGAGTGTATGACAAAATTTATAGCTGTATGTTAGGTTTGATTCAAACAGCTTATGAACCTACCGAGGTCGTGGGGCTGTCGTAAAAGGAGACCGCGGTCCAAGAACACAAATGGCATGACAGGTTACATGTTACATGCATAAGTGCCTGACAGGTTCTTGCAATCCATCCAGGTCGGGAGTACTCAACGAAAGGTGGTTTATGAACCATCACAAAGGTCAGACAACAAGGAAAAAACAAAATTGAATAACTTTATTTATCTTTCTTCCAATAAAACCTTACCTTATACAATAAAACATCGCGCAAAATGGTTACTCACTTTCCCATACATTTCACCAATAAACAGTTAATATTAATCGTGAGAATTTCCCCCAAATTATGATGGTGTGGAATTCTATAAAGTCTGTTTGTACTTCCAGTCGATTACCGTAAAATTACCGTCAATCATCAATTACGGTGCTAAGTGGGTACCAAAAAGTGCCACCTTCAAGTAGTTGCCACTTTAGGTGGCAAATTGATCACTTTGAATTGGTCAATTCTCGCACCGTTTTTGAGCAGTCATTGTGAACGTGATTCTCGTGACGAAAGTTCCAGTACAAAGTTCTTATAGGCAATAATCAAAAACTAAACCATGTTTCTTGGCTTCAATATAAAAAAACACAGTGACGTAGGTTTATCCGTGAAAAACAAGTTTATAATTATTCCATTTGTTTAATTAGGGTAATGATTACGGGTTTCTGCTTCATGATTTTAAGCTCAGTTACGAACTTTGTTTTTACCATAACAATTCATAATAAAGTTTAATATATATATAATAATAATCAAACTAAAAGAAAAGGCTTCTGTTTTTTCTCTTTCCTGTCTGACGGACGATGATAATTATTTAGTTTATCTAATAAGAGCAATTTCATAAGAAAAGCCATACAAATTAAATTGAATTAAAAAAAGCCTAATTGTCTATGAAATGCAGATGGACTATGAGCAGGATACATTTATTAGGTACCCACTAGTCAACGACGATATATTACTAGACTCCGCATGCACGATCTAAGGAACAAAAACTATTCTGTCAACTCGCTGAGGTACTACGCAAGCGAGGGGAACGGGGTTCTGCGTTGTGATTGGCTAACTCAAGGTCTGTTCTGTCTCAAGTTATGTTTACGATCCACAGGAGTGGCCGAAATAAGACGGATACAAGACTTTTTTGCCTAATGTGTTGACAGACATCGGTCGCCTATTATTAGGAGTCTAGTAATAATATCGTCGTTGCCACTAGTATTAAACTACCGAACAAAAGTTAGTAATAAATATTTTTCTAGTCATTACTAACCAAATCACGTTCCTCCGTTTCGCAGTATTCTAGTTCTAACTAATTTCATTCCAAGCCAAATTTACTGGCAGCCTATTATATCACTTTGCCAGTGTTGCCACACCTGTATTGTTATTTATTACTTTTTCAACAAGTTCTGCATTTAAAATGTTCACCGTTAATATTATAAATTCTATTTATTACTCATTCAATCTTAAAAGTCGGATTTGCGAGACGAAAATATTTTGTCTGTTGTTGTTTAATGCGTACTATTTAAAAAAATATAGAAGGTTTTATTCAACAGCAAAAGTAGTTGATCAAAGTCTGAAGTTCAATACTATTAAACGGAGTTCGCGTCAGAACTGATTTTGATCATCTACTTTTGCTGTTGACTGTACTGTACAATGGCCTCACCTATCACCGAAACTAAAACCTATTTGTCTTCTGGGGTCACTAGTCATTTTTTCTTGAGTCCTCCCACACAGTCTTGGACGGGAGGGACTGCTAAACTCGTACTTACTAAAATCCCCGGTGTCCTTCAACAGCCCTTTATATTCCAGGGTTAGGGTTACCCGACTAGACAATCCGTGACAGAGTCTAGTCATTTACATTTTTAAACCAAATTGGATAATAATTTTCCTTACTATAGATCGTACAAAAAAATGATTAACAGTACAGTAACAGTAAACAAGCCCTATACAAAACAGGCAGACACTTCCTAAAAAACAAAACCACAAAAGAAAGCATCCAGGTTTTGCTCTAAATTATGCGACATCTCATTTGAAACAGCTACATCATCCGCAGATCCCGAGGCCAGAGCATCAGCTGATTATATATTTATGAGCTCCTCACCATGCTCCACTTATAACTTATTCCAATGTCGAGACGTATTCATAGAGCGATTTATGAACATCTGGCATCACACGATTTCATGTTTATGATACGGGTGTACGGTAAAAGAGGTTTAGTAGCCAAATAGTAGACTTTGATTGAGAGTGTCTGGGCTTCAATCACGCCTAGTATAAATATTATACGATGGACTTGAAGAAATGTACTTAAATTCATCACAAATCACTAACGTTTTAGGATTAAACGTTACCTAGATTAGTATAACGGCATCTGCGGCAACAGAAATGGAATCATATTTTCAATTCGTTTTGACGCCTTTTCGCTCATAAAATATATACAGAGTGAATTTTTCAACTGGGCGTGGATGGCTACTTTCGAAACTATGAGGAATATCGAAAAACGTTGAAAGGAGTCTCGAGGCCGATTTTGACGAAAACTAAAACTGCATCATTGGATTTTAGAATAATCAAAAATCCTGGTCAGGAATCGAACCCGCTGATTTTGGAAAAAAAATCACACCCTGTATTATTTCACCGTTCGATAGTGTTGCTAATAAGGATCAAATTCTGGGAAGTAATCATATACGACAAACTTAAGTAAATGGCAGATTTTTATGAAATTGCTATTTTTCCATCTTACTTTACATCTACTGAGCCATAATTTATTCGAAATTATAAAATTTCATTGTTTTCAATGCCTCACTGGATTTGACGTTTCAACAATCCCACTCTACTTAGGAATACGACATTATTGAGTTGAACTAAAAATAGCATTATTTTAAAGAAGAAAAGGTAACTTATGTTTCAAATACAGTCTTTGCCTTGAAGATAAATCAGTTTTTTTTTGTAATTGTACGTTTTCCTTAAGTTTGCCGTATATGATTACTTCCCAGAATTTAATCCTTATTAGCAACACTATCGAACGGTATAATACAGGGTTGGTTTTTTTTTCCAAAATCAGCGGGTTCGATTCCTCGCCGGGTTTTTTGATTTTTCTAAAATCCAATGATGCAGTTTTAGTTTTCGTCAAAATCGGCCTCGAGACTCCTTTCAACGTTTTTCGATATTCCTCATTGTTTCGAAAGTAGCCATCCACGCCCAGTTGAAAAATTCACCCTGTATAGTTACACATTTTACACAGTTACACAGTTAAATACATATAATTATATAGTGATTATCACTCAAATGGTATATATAATTATTGACATCTACAAAAAATGCGTCATATAATACAGGGTGAATTTTTCAACTGGGCGTGGATGGCTACTTTCGAAACCATGAGGAATATCGAAAAACGTTGAAAGGAGTCTCGAGGCCGATTTTGACGAAAACTAAAACTGCATCATTGGATTTTAGAAAAATCAAAAATCCTGGTCAGGAATCGAACCCGCTGATTTTGGAAAAAAAGTCACACCCTGTATTATTATACCGTTCGATAGTGTTTCTAAAAAGGGTCAAATTCTGTGAAGTAATCATATACGGCAAACTTAAGGAAAACGTATAATTACAAAAAAAAACTGATTAATCTTCAAGGCAAAGACTGTATTTGAAACATAAATTACCGTTTCTTCTTTAAAATAATGCTATTTTCAGTTCAACTCAATAATGTCGTATTGTTAAGTACAGTGGGATTGTTGAAACGTCAAATCCAGTGAGACATTGAAAACAATGAAATTTTATAATTTTGAACAAATTATGGCTCAGTAGATGTAAAGTAACATGGAAAAATAGCAATTTCATAAAAATCAGCCATTTCCTTAAGTTTGCCGTATATGATTACTTCCCAGAATTTGATCCTTATTAGCAACACTATCGAACGGTGTAATAATACAGGGTGTGATTTTTTTACCAAAATCAGCGGGTTCGATTCCTGGCCAGGATTTTTGATTTTTCTAAAATCGAATGATGCAGTTTTAGTTTTCATCAAAATCGGTCTCGAGACTCCTTTCAACGTTTTTCGAAATTCCTCATAGTTTCCAAAGTAGCCATCCACGCCCAGTTGAAAAATTCACCCTGTATAAAACACCGTCTCAAATAATACAATCAATACCAATTTTAGTAAGATCAAGAAAACCGGAATTTCAAGCTAACATTTTTGTCATAGTATTTAAAACGCTCTTCCATTCATAATTTTTATATGGCAATACTTCTTTTAATTTTGATTTATTAGGCTAGTAAACATTGAGTTAAAAATGTCACGCATGACATCATTTTGTAAAAATGTAGGTTATTCTGTTTAAATTAAACGTTCGTCTGAACTATTTCCTGTGCTAATTGGTTATTGCCATTGGAATTAGAATAATACTTAAATATTAGGATAAGGATATAAAGGGTAAAAATATAGGTAAATAAATAAGGAAGTTTCTCATGAGACGGTGATTGGAAATTGAGGATTGCATGCAACAATAGTCATTATAACGATCTGTGTTAGAAATTATAAAACATTTTTTCACATTTAAAAAAATGTATTTTTACATGAACAATTATTTTTTTCTTGACTGTACTTGCTTGTTATTAGGACTAAATGCATTTCAAAAACATACGCAGAAGAGACTTCGTCTCCTGTGCGTATAAAAAACATTTGGAAACGCTTTGTACTAATTGGTGGAATAACAACAAGGTAGAGATGATAATGTGTCTTTTGGCACTTAATAAATCTTTTATCTGTCTATCTATAATATGCAGTGTCCAGGTGTCCAATGATAGAAGGGGGCTAGTGAGATGAGGTCGTGGACTTCTTGGGCCCTCTCACCAAAGTGCAGACTGTGGAAAGTGGATTAAGTCTGTCTTAGACTCTCTTGCCAAGTAAACCTCCAAAACAACTAATTACAACACCACCAACAAAAAATCCATACATTCAAACATCATTAATATTTAAGTCTTCGGCCATTTCAAAGTAGACGGAACCTCATGAAAAGCCATTGAAAACAATGAGTAGAAATCTTCAAAGTAGGAAGTTAGCCTGTCGTTTTAAGTCTATAAGCAAGTTTTAAAACGTTCATGTATTATAGATTTATTTTCACTGTTCTTACCAGTGTATTAACACTTAATGTTTTCTAAACTTGGTTTCTGAACGGTATTTCAACCTGTCTAGTATCTTGGTATTTTCCTCTTTTCAAGACGGATGGGTTGTATTCATTTTGTCATGAACGATGACTTTTACGTTACGAGTTCCCCAATTGGTTTGGTTTAGAAGTTATTGACCCTTTTAGTATCTTCAATTCATTCCGAAAGAAAGAAAATACATTTATTAGCACATGCTATAAGTAAACATAAGACATGAAAACATTAATAAAAAAAACAAAGAAAACAACAGCGTTTTAGTGGTTTAGTCTTTTCATCCATTGATGGTGACAACAACTTAACGTTTCTATAAAAGTGTCATGTATAATATAAAATATTAGTAGCACTATGGTCAAATTTATATTCATGTTCTGCAGTTATCGATTTCATGTATTTTTTTGCCTCTCATGTTTGTCCTAAGGCAATACTTAAATTAAGTTCAAACAATAACTTGTTAACTGTTGTTCGGCAAAATAAAACGCTTGCGTCGTCTACTTACAACTATTATAATTAATCTCAATTCTCCTTGCTCAATTGTTAATACCCTTCAATTTAAAGTTTTATCAGCTTATGCCAGTGATCACAAACTTTCTTTTTGCTTTTTTATTTTTATTTAATTAAGGATCTGTGAATAACTAAACATCTAAGTTTGTAATTACTTATGGAAAGAAATGTATTGTAAACGAGCGCGTCTCGCCAACAAACTGTAAAGTTTGGCGAGGAAAAATTGTAAAAACGTAACTTCTTATATAAGAGAATAAATAATAATAATAAAAAAAAAATTTTGATTGCTACGGTTATTTTAACAAATTAAATGTACAGTTCATTAGCATAATATGACAATAATTCAAGTATAAACACTAAACCTTTGAATGTTTTGATATGGATAACAGACAGTCGTTTACCTTTTAGTTGGTATATTTATGCTTATCTAATCTTGCTAACAGTTATTATTTATCTAGTATTACGAGAAGATAGTAATGGGACTTGTTAACCGTATTCGAAACTCAAAATTAATTGATGAATATTTTCAGATCTAACACATTCAATAAACTTATGATATTTTTTTTTAAAACAAGATCTAGAATATTTTCCTGTGTCGTGGGTGTGTTTATAAACATAGAAACTCACATGCACAATCGCCCAGACCCGGAACAATTTTTTTGTAGATCATAAAAATATTTGCCCCGTGCGGTGCAATTGCTCAGCTACTGCACCAACCATGTCATCTTAATTAAACCTTCTGCATTTTGTATTTATTTCAAAGTACTCTTCTAATGTATACTCGATAGTTACCTCAACAAGTAATTAAGCCGACAATTTCTATATAATCATAATTATCGTGAAGACGAGCAAGCAATCGAACTAATCACAGTACGCAATAATCACCGATCCTGGCTAGAGTGGTAATTATGGCCATATTTCTACAGGATCGATCATGAGGCTGAGCCCCCCAGGCCTATGTTCAGCCATGATTTACGAGCCTTGTAATGATGAAAAGTTAGATTGCTTGTACTTGTAGCTAAGTGGTTACTACCGGTTGGAAACGTTAGACTAGGGAGTCATAGCTTTTCGAAAAATCATCACCTGCCTAGCCTTTTTACAACTATGTTAGGGTCGCCGAATCCTGCTGTGGTTGCGAGACTGACGAGCTACCGTGACCCTGGAATGAAAAGGTCCATTGAAGGACACCGTGGATTTTAGTCAGTGCAAGTCTGATAGTCCCTTTTGCCCTGGCCTGGGTGAGAGGACTCATTTCATGATTTTAGCAGGTTCAAAAAAATAGATGCCAAATACAGCTAATTAGAGCGACTGCCTATCTGGCCTCTACAACCCAGATGGTACTCTGTTATAATACCCCTTGGTAAGACTGGTTGTACAATTTTTCGGAAATGTGAGCTCGGGGCGCAGGCACAGGACGCTAACACTGTAAGGGTTGCAGGACTGGCCAGACCAGGAACTAAATTGGGTCAGACCAGGGCACAGTTGAAGAAGCTAGCACTGGCCAAATAAATGGCACTATGACTTTATTTTACTTTTAACCTACATTTTCTCACTGCTGGGTAAAGATTTCCCGTATAATCTTTCACTGTTTTCTCTGTAAATTATGTTATCTTGTCAATTCATTTTGTATATTTTGTCATCCTTAGGTTAAGTTATCAAACAACGTGGCGAGAGCGACTCTAGTGTCTTCTCTTCTCTACTCAAGACTACTCTTGTATCCTCTAGCCTATGGGTCGTACAAATATTTTTTCCGTGCGAGAATCGAACACGGGCACGTGCACCAACGGCTTCGCCTACTACTGCTACTATTATTTATTTAGTACGATAAAGATAATTAAAACTCATATTTTCTCTAAAAGGACACACCTCAACCTCTTTTAGTCACCACTTTTTTATCTATCACCATCAAAAAGTCCACCTCTTCTGACCAAATCAAAAAAAGCTTAACAAAAACCTGTCCGTCATTTTTTTCTATCTCCTTTATATGAATTGCTATGATATTTACATTGGTAATGTGTGCGTGGGCTGCGCACGCGCCGCGCCTTGCCACCTCTGTTATTTGTGGAGTGACAGTGTCAATGGAAAAGCCAAATAGTTCCTAGTATCGCGGTCAGGTTTTTTTTGGAGTTCCGTAGTTGATATCAAGGTGGTCTAGTAATTTTATGAAGTTATTCTTTTGAAATATCAATAATGTTTAGCTGTTTTAGCGGCTTTGCCCGGGTGTAACTTTGTCATTATTCCACGGGAACGTAATATCGAGATGAACCGTTCATCATCATCATCATAAATATAACAGCCGTAAGACGTTGACGACACTGCTGAACATAGACCTCCTCTATAGACTTCCTACCTAAAGGATCGATTGAGACGGGCGATGAAACGTTCATCCTTTGGTTTTTCCAGGCTGTAACCTATCCTGGAGCTATAAGCCATCTTTATGATATAATGTAATTACAAAATTCATCCATCCAATTATCCAACTCTTGCATTTTTATCATATTACATAGTAAATATTGTTTATTGCATATTTCTTTATTATAGTTTTTACTCATATTCAGACAGCAGTCTCTCTCTCCGTACAAATAACATGTCTGTTTTTTAAGCAATTTCACAAAATATTTAAGCGAAATCCCACATAGAACTGTAACACTTAATATACAGAACCCAATATCCACCAATAAATCACGCTGTCATTGACACTCAAAACTTGAATGAGCGGACTGTTATTTCATAACAGATGCGCACACGCATGGGGTCACTTATGGCCCCCGAACATACATAATATTCCGTCGAGTCATACAGTGTCAGAATCTACTTGAAAAACAGCAGATCTACTTGACTTTGAGGGTCAAGTTCATGATTTTAAGCAAAACATAACATGTCATTGCATCTTTAATTTATGAAAGGTTTAGCAAAGGTTTCTATACCATGAAGATGTGTAATATGTGTTATAAGATGTGTCTATTTTGACTGGCCTGTTGGTCTAGTGGTTAGTGACCTTGACTGCTATGCCGGAGGTTGTGGGTTCGATTCCCACCCAGGACAAATGTTTGTGTGATGAGCATGATCATTTGTTCTGTGTCTGGGTGTAATATATCTATAATATGTATGTATTTAGAAATATATAAGTATGTTTTTCAAGCAGAGCTTGTGTTATGAATTCTAGATCCATAACACAAGCTCTGCTTAGCTTGGGACTAGATGGTGTTGTGTGATAGTTGTGGGATAATTATTATTCTTGCCAACTTGATATTATAAATGTTTTCGGCCTGTTTCCTGTCCGTATCCTATTTAATTTGGGGTCGGCACAACACGTTTTTTTTTCTATTCTCCCCTAGCAGATGTCACAGTATCATTTACTCCTTTTTCTTTCATATCATCCTTCGACAATTCATTCATCTTATCTTTGGCCTTCCTCTTCCTCTCCTTCCATTAACATTATTACTTATCACTCTCTTAGTCACATGAGTGTCATCCCTCCTCATCATTAAAACTCAAAGAAAACAGAAAAAGTACTTAAAAAGACTTAACCGATGGATGCATGTGGCGAATTGTCGTTCGGCGTGGCGGTCTAAGGGGGAGGCCTATGTTCAGCAGTGGACGTCTTCCGGCTGATGATGAAGATGACTTAAGGTCGTAGGGTTGTGGTAATAAACTTGTCATAATCACTCCCAAGGGTCCCGATTTAGTCCATATTTCTGACACATCGCGCGTTGCGGTCGATTTGATAGTCCCCACTACAAACTTGGCACATTCCGTATACCGTCAACTCATACGGAACCTACTCGATAAATAAACAGAACTACTTGACTACAGAGGTCAAGTTCATGACTTTTAAGGTTAATTGAATTCGCTTTTTGCGTGCTTACCGTTCAAATACGTTGTCAATTGCTTTACTATTTAGTTAACGACATTCCTTTAGTTCAAAGTACTGTACAACAGATAAATTGAATGAAAGATCTTGTAAAGATATGTTCAATTTAATAGTCAACAGAATTATCGACAATCTTTTCTTGTTAAATTATTTTTCTTGTTTTTTTTTTTATATTGAAAATAAAACAAGTCCTATCCAGTGTTGCCAGTCTTGATAATCTTGAATAAACGCCGATCCTTGTATGGAACATACTTTAAGTACAACAGGCACGAAGGCGCCACATTATACAGCAATGAAAAAAAGTTACCAAAATCAATAACAAAGTCAGGACAATAAAAATTGAAGGTTCGTTCAAACTCGATAAGGTTAATCGAGGTCACAAGTGTTACGATAACAAGAAATTGAAAAACCGATATTTTACCGTTCGGCAATTTTACAAACCCGAATGGCATTACTTTTAAAATATTTTAAGACAAAAATGCCACTGAAAATTACGACACAATTAAAATATTTGCTGTTTTTATTTTTTTCCATACCATTTTTGTTATAATTTCGGTATTCAGACATCTCCATTTGATGTGATAGCCCTGTTTACGACTAAAGTTCGGTAGTTGTACGTAAATTGGAGTATTTTGATTATAAGATACGCTGTTACGGAGAAACGTTATGTTTTGGGGTGTAGTAAAAGTTTCTGCGCTGTATTTTTAGTGCGAATCATTTTAAATTTATTGTTATTGGTTGAAACTCGAGCATAATTATGTAGGTTACACCCTTTACTTGTAGTTATCGGTATCTCAAGACGCGACAAAAATGTTTAATATTGATGTTGTCAAAATAAGGTTGAGGCATTCGCTTGTTACAACTGTGAAATTTAGTTTACACCTTTTTCCATGAAGGTTGGGCAAAACTATTAAACGCCACCGCCCACGATCTCTACATACTTGGGTTCTAAAAGCATTGGTAAATGAAATGCAGGTAGGTACTGGTACATAACTAGCAATCCTAAATGCGTCATGCATCTGTTGGATTAGACTCCATTTCATTTGAGTTAAGGCTCGTTTTCACCCAAATCCAGTAGATTACGTCATCACGAATATATAAGCATTACTAAGCTATGTACATAGTATTGAACAGTAAAAATCAGGCAGCACGATTTTTAAGACAGGCTTCTTCCGCGGAAACTCGCTTCATCGTCAACTTTTTCTGTGTCACCTCTGATCTAGACTAGAGTCAAGTTGCGGGACATACGTATACCGCGACTCCGGTACAGAAAGGGCTACCGAAGGACACCGTAGATTTTAGTCAGTCAAGTCTGACAGTCCTCTCGCCCTGCCCGGGGCGGGAGGACTCATTTCAAGATTTTACCACGTAAAAAAAAAGGCTAGAGTCAAGAGTAAAGATTCTTCCTTTTTAACGAGAAGATGAATTGCTCTTCAGATAAAAGTTGCCATCCCTTGAATTGCCCTCCTACCGAATCCCCACACTAACGCGACTTAATCACTTATGTACTACACATACTCACGGAAACCCGAATATAACCTTAATGACCTCGAAGAACCCGTTCACGTACATACATTATTATGTATGTATATGGACACTCGGGGGCATTCCTTTTACTTTGCAAAAACTCACCGTTTTACAAAGAGCTTGCTTTTGTTTTTTACGATGCGTTAAATATCGATAAGTGGCAGTCATTTGTTCTTTGGTCTTTTGTTTGTTATTATTTTTATAGAAGTTGCAGAGTTAGTTTTTAATCGTGAGAAGTTCTACCAGGTGGTTTTTAAGTCAAAAGTGCTATTTCAAGCGGCTTCTCTTCACCTTATAGCATTATTTTCCACTAAAAAACTACATTGGCCACAAAATTTCTAAGTCTAATTAACATATCAGAAAATGTACAAAAAAATAGGGTAAGTCAAGGCGTTGCCGATGGAGCCCCGCTGAGCGGGACTCCTATTTCTGTCTGCATGGTTTGTTTTGACATATCGATCCAATTAGTGTGTATATTTCTTTAATGCCTTACAAGGCTTTTATTAAGTAAGCTGCACAAACAGAAGACTGGAAGGTTATATGAGACACCTGTGTCCAGCAGTGGAATAGTATAGGTTAAAAAAGAGGCTTTTGCCCAGTAGTGTAATAAATTATGGGCAGACAAAAACAAAATGAAATAAATGTAACTTACAGTATTTTGGTGCTCGCATATTTCGGTATTTCAGATCTGAACTGAATGACTCTTTTAAGGTACTTATTGACTGTGTAGGCCCTTCTACAAAAAAACCTTTCAAGAACATAGTAAATACCACATTTCTCAATTATATAAAATAATAGTGCCCACAATTGAGACTTTCACCTAATGTTATAGAGTGGCTACCGGTACAGCAGAACAATCGATTAACTATCGAAATTACGGTATCATTCGAACGAATTATTACCAGCCTTAATTAGTACCTAAATGTTAAAGCACTTCTGTTTAATGGACCATTATTCCAAAATAGGTTTATGTAATTTGGTACTCAAAAGTATGGCGAGGTTTTCTAAAACAAATTGCAATAAATTGATTTTAATGATTTAGATTTTATATTATAAAAAAGTAACCAAACAATATACCATCTAGTTTAGGTATCATAATGAATCAAAAAAATAACAACTACAAACTATGAAAAGTCTAATATTCTTGTAAACCTCATGAATCAATCGAATAAAATCATTTGTAGTTTCTTTCTGACTTGTCCAATCCAATCACGTCTAAATAACAAATGGCTTC
Organism: Agrotis ipsilon; assembly: GCA_028554685.1. NCBI lineage: Eukaryota > Metazoa > Arthropoda > Insecta > Lepidoptera > Noctuidae > Agrotis > Agrotis ipsilon. The sequence goes on along the minus strand of CM052969.1, from coordinate 12,751,792 downwards.
GACATCGAACACATTAGCGTTACATCACTATCAGTCGCCTCGTTAATACGAAAGCGATCTTAAAACATTGACATTAACGACCCTCCGAGTTAATTACCAAAAACCTCTGACAAGTATTACGCAATAATAAAAACAAACTGGTTCAAACTCGGACTCGTTCGATATAATCCGATACTTATTTATGAAAATGAAGAAATTATCGAGTCGGTAACGAGCCGCGGATTGCGGGTATCGATAAAAACGCCTTTATATCGACTTTTATGTCAAGCCCTAACGGTTGTCGTAAATTCGACATGTTATAGCGGCCGTCACTTGCGTATAGCTTTATTAATGCATAGAGAAGTGCTTTGTTTACTCACTTACGGTTATTACTAGTGTCGTATTATGTAACCCGTGTAATCGTAACACCACGCGATGTGTCGTCGACGTAAATCTAATTTAACTATAGAGATTGTTCCGTATTCTCCTGACACGCGAACCGTTAACTTTTATACGACAGTACATGTTTGTTTTAATGGCTACAGTGTTACCATAAAGTTTTATAGAATGTTAACACAAATGAAGTTTACAATTGCGGACGTATTAAATTGGAGACTGCAGAGTATACAAGCAATTAAGTATGGTGTGTGCAAAATTATTTTACGATGTACTAAACTGTTTCAAGTATTATTGACCTTTTAATTTGATTCTCTAGTAATAAAATGGGATATGTGTATCGATAGTAATCGATATGGGAGAGAAATCGATACTTGTTGGTGTAGCTTCACTATTTCTGGATCTTTCGATTTGCGAATGTTTGGATGTAAAAATGTTTTTTTTAATTCGTGAGTAACTTTGTGAAGACACCAGTAGGGATGTTTCTTTAAGCTTTTACGATGCAAATAAACCGTGAAAGTTGGGTTCAGCCGCTCAGCGTCCTACGCCGCAACCTTTTCGTGTCACATCGATTCTTTTATTACTATGTTCGTTAAATGTTTTAAGAAGATAAGAATATGGACATGGGAACTTTGTTTTTACTACTTTTATTTAACATACATACAAATCGCGCCTGTTTCCTTAGTAAGTAAGTAGAAGTATTGAAAGCTACGATCTTTAATTACCATTTTCTTCAGTCGCGTTGATACATTTTCAGTGCTATTCTAAAAGCAGCCTTTGCCCTTGCTTGCTTAGCCCTTGTGTGCAGCGTTGCACTAGCAGCGTCGAAATTGCAGTTTGGTATTCACTAAGCTACCCATTACGACTTGGCGCTACATACTTGTAACCGCAAGGCTCTGTCTCGACTGCGAGGTCGTTGTAGAGTGCAGCCATGAAATTGTCTTTTAGAGAATAGCATAGCAGGTCATAATTATATTAAGGTAGCAAATAGGTACTACTCACTAAAACCTTACTGAAAACATTCATCAATTTTTTTATTTGTTCTCTTGTCATTAATGTTCCAATGCAGGCAAGATGTGAAAATTCTAACAAAATGTTGTTATAAATTACCTCGCTTTTCATCACTCAATAAATAAAATTGGATTTTATACTTAGGAGTATTAAACTCGTAATTATGCCATCAATTAGAAGGTTATTTGAATACCAAAGGGTTGCAGTTTTCCAGTTAATTGATATATTTACAGGATGAATTTTCCTACTGGGCGTGAATAGCTAAATCTGAAACCATGAAGAATAGCGAAACATACTAATAAAAACTATAGGCCGATTTTGATGTAAACTAAAACTTTTTGATTCTTATTTTTGCACTGGAAGAAAAAATGTTTTAATATAATTATTCTTATGTTTGACGACATCATTTTTTAAACAGTTACGATAAATATTTTTTACATGTACTTATACATGTGAAGTAACAGCTATGTATGATTATTTCGGGAAAAACGTTAACAGTTAAACTCAATGCAGATGCAACATAAAGATTCACTTTTGAAATTGAAACATAAAAGCAGGTTTTATTTACGACTTCTCTTTGGACGATTTTTGTAAAATGTTACGCATCTTTTTTTTTAATCTGTTAAATTTATAAGTCGTACAAGTTTCTTTATACATATTATGATTGAATCCCTAACTTTTGTATTAGCTTTAATTCTTACAAAAAAAAACGATGGCAACAAACTGATAAATTGAATTAAATTGATATTTTAGAAAGTGGTTGAAAAGTTCAAATTCGAAAATGCTTTTTTAGATTGTTTATTTTAAATATAGATTTGGAATACAAAACAATAAAAAGTGCAATTGTTTTTCCACAAATTTAAAAAAAACAAACACACATATCAGCTTATGCCAGTGACCACAAACATTTTTTGAAGTGTGTATGCGACTTACATGTATGTTTCTAAACTCATTGTCATCTTTCAATAACCATCATATCAGGAAAGTGCATCGACGCATCGTCACAGCAATATATCAACGTATTCTCTATCACACCAACAAAAATGCGTGACATAGAAATTTAAACTTCCGCATATTAAAAATGATTTACGACAACGTTCACGGCACATAAAGGCGAGTTTTGTTTTACGCGATCAAAATCAGCCACGCATGATTATGACAGGCACCGCACGCGCGACGAACGATCGACGATGCTCGTCTAGCGATTTGTTCGAAATTGCTCTTTTATCGTGGGCCGTGGCACATCAATTCTGATGTAGTTGAATCGATATATCATGCATGATTTACCCCCTGTGAGGGATAGTGCTGCAAAAATGTGGTGTGTTACTAAAGCAGTAATCCGATTATCGATTGTAGTAAAAATGTGTAACGAATAGTGTGATGGGCACCCGCATTCTTCTGTCCTTATAGGTATTTTGCGAATTAGGCTTATCGAGAATTTGGCATTTTGAGAACTTGTCCTTTTTCGGTTCGGTTGCCATATTGCGAATTTTTCGCCTAAACCCAATTTTCACCTATTTATTCTATGTACGATTTATGATTTGAACATGACCAGTAAAAGCATAGCAAACCAGAGAAAGTTCTGTTGAGACTAACAACAAAGCTAATTTTTGTTATAAGAGGACATCTAGCTGGTTCCGCGCGATTACGTTCAGTGCACGCGTGACACACGCGCGTGTCCACAAGCCCTTACAAGCGATTCGTTTGAAGACCCGTGGCTGATGGATTTGAAGGTACACATGTTTATCAAATTGCACCTCATTATAATGTCACACTGCAATATTGTGTCCTATTTTGTCCTTAGTTTTCATACATATAACATTGTCTATGAGGGAAACAGTAAAAATAAAGAAGTAAATAAATTAAGAAAAAATTACTATAGTGAGGTTTTGCGTAGGCATACTGATTTCATGTGTGTGCTAATATAAAGTACCAAACTAAAGGAAATCATTAATATACTTAATTTAATAGAAGACATGTCTATTAAATACGAACGAAGTGCTACCATGCGTGCGTAACAATTTATAACCTGAAAACGTGTAAAATATACTTGTAATATGAAATCAATATACGCAACGATCTTTATCGTGTAATTTTAGGAGATATAAGTAACTTATCTGAAGCAAGCGGATATTAAAGTCAAAGTTGGAGTAACATTTTGCTGTCACAATAAATGTGATACACGCGCGCTCGAATGTCGCGATGAGGCGCGACTAATCCGCGGTAACGAGCCGCGCCGCCAACGCGTTAGTGTGCATTACTTCGTAAATAGTATTGTATCTCGGTTATTTTCTTTATGGTCATTTTGACTTGCGGTTCAACAGTTATTTTGACAGATTTAGTTTTATGGAAAGAACTATTGAACTCATCGATTGAATTATTTATCTGTTGCACGGTATAATGTACATATTGTATTGTTCTTTTACTATTGCACGGAATAATTTTATGGAAGTTTAGACAAAAGTTTGTTTCCAAACGGCACTGCAGTTTAGTTTGATCTCAGATTAAATATGTTTTATGTGATACATATTTTGTCATTTTCGGTAATCAGTTTCCAAGAAGTCATAAAACACCAAAGACACGAATTTCCGAAAAATAATTTTAATTTTTTTTTTAAATCAGTCTTATATTGTTTCAAACATTTTTTTACTTCAGCAATCTTTCATTATCCAAAAACACACATCAACAATCAACATACAGTTTAATGTCAAAACATCTAATGCAATTGCCCCACAAAGTGTAACAGGTGTTATTTTAGTTAACCCTGTTCCAGTAGTCAGTGGTCCTCTCTCTTAAATCACTGTCATTAGTGATAATCATTCCTACTGACCGTACGTGTGCCTCTTAAATTATTATCTAGTGTTTTTGCTGAACTAAGGCTGAGAGCACACCATTTTCTGGTTTCATTTTTTAGTTTTTTTTTTTAATTACTTATTTTTAGGAAATTGTGTTTTTTTTTTTATTTTGTGTTTTTTTTTTATTTTATACATTTTTATTTTTGCAGTCGTGTAAAAAAAAGTTTTTTTTTTTATTTTAATAAATAGGAACAACAAACAGCTACACTATGTCTATGTGATATTACAACATAAAAAACATTTTAACTTAAATAATAATGTAGCCCACAGGGCTGTTCACAGATTACCGTGATTGAACACATTTTAAAATGCTAGAGGAAATAGGGATAGTAATATTATATGAATACTAAATAAAATACATATCATTATTTATTAATCCCAAAGAAACAGCTAATCAATTTGAATCTTGTCCAATGTTTACATAAATGTCCAGCTGTTTGAAAGTAAATTCAATTAACATTCAAGAAAATTAATTAATTTAATAATTAATATGTTCCATCGAGCTTTGCATTGAGATTTGAGATAGATAATGATAAATCTGAATGTTGCATGTTCTTTTATGGGACATTGAATGCCAGGCATTCATTTTAATTAATTTCAAATTGCTGTTAGGCATATTTTAATAACTAAGGAAGTAATGTTTAAGTTGTTTTTAGGACAGATCTTTAATTTCTTGACTTGACTAAGGCTGCTTTTCCATCAGAGATACGCTATACTACGTTGCTGCGGATGCGTTTGATATCCACCAATCACATTCATTGGTTTACATAGCACAGCTACATAGCGTAGCATCGGTGGAAACGGTCACACAATTTCGTAGCTCAGCTTTTACATCCTCGCAGCACAGCTACATAGCGCATCTCTCGTGGAAAAGCAGCCATATCGTTTGATTATTTATGATACAAAAAAAACTATTTTTATAAGTATTCTGAAATGCGGTTAGCTTTTGGACTAATACTTACATTGTGTTTGCTAATAACTTTTCAAAATATTCCCTTCAAAAAAAGTAGTATAAAACGAATGACTCGAATTCCTTATAAGTAAGTCTTAACCGTTTCCTTGTCATAAAATGAATAGCATTCCTCATCGTTTTAACTTGACAGTCGATCCAACGACGTAGAAATTTTACTCCAATGTGTCCTCGCCTCAACAATAATACTGTAATCACCTAATTGCCGCCACTCGCTGCCGTGTCGCGACTTTCGACACAATGAATTGTTTTTAACAATGAACGAATGCAACTGTTATTCGCTGTTGTAGCCCTAGGCTTAAAACAACTGAATGGATTCGTGGACATGACATGTTGGAAAAAAATGAAAGCAATTTCTTTTTTTTTTATTTGTTTGTGTCAAGTAATTATTGGTTGCGAGTTTCTTGAGACTGTCAATCACCAATAAGTTATTGTTAACGCCTTTGAAATATGATCTAAATACTTTCGTGGAGATAATAACGAAGAATTTGTTACAGGAATGCACGTTTTATTACGTAATATTCACTTTAAACCTCTTGATTTTCTTGTGTGGTGTTCCTTAGTGATGAGTACAAAACAATTTACAGAAATATTTAGCTCCAACACTTTCGAGGTAGTAGATGGTTCCAATAAAGCCAATTTGGACTAATTTATTTGTAATTACAAAGTTAACACCCGCATCGTGACGAAAAAAGAAACTTATAAGTATGACATATTATACTTAAAAGTACTAGAAAGTGCACTCAAAATGTTTTCGAAAGTGCACGATCCAGATTAACGAATTAAACATTAATTTAATGTTTGATCTTAAAAGACGTATGAGGTTTATTTCGATTGAGTTTCATTAAAGCTTTTCAGTTATAAAATTTTAATTCTTACTCTCTCTCGTTAAATACAATTTTAATCGGTTTATTACTGTGGTTACTTGAGTAATGGAAGATTGTATTGAGTAATTAAAAAGTATAAAGTGTCTCACGCCATTTTTTTAATGAAAAAATTTTTGATCACTTACTTGAGTCATCGTCTGAACACAAGTAATTTTTATTCGATGGAATAATCTACAAATAATATTTTTCTTTGTCAATATGATAAGATACAACTTTTTCCTCAACAATTCTTTAAAAATATTTAGGTAATTTAAATGATCCAAAAAGGTAAATGAAACGAAAGTTAGAAAAAGTCTAGGCTAATAAAAATTTAAAGAGAATTTTCAGAGGATTATAAAATGATGCAGAAAAATAATTGAGTGTAAATATTCCAAGTTATCTTGCTCCAAGAGATAATACAGTAGTAATTTATGTATGCAATGTCAAGTGAGGCAATATTTTAATTAATTTAATATCACTCGCGCGTCTACTTTAACTGCAATGTAGCGAAATATGTAACTAGGTAATTCAACGTGTGAGCAAGATAACTAATAAAGATAACTTTTTTTTATTGTAGGCATGACACATTTTTTTATAATAAAAGAACCCTGTTTCATTAAAGGGCTGGTGTGAACAGAACTTAACTATTGTTTTAGGTGTGAAATGAATTTGATATAAGTAGTCTATCTAGAAATCTATATTCTAGATTATAGTGTAATGATATTTGTGACTAACAATATTTTGTTTTTTGTTTTACAGGTAAATATTAGCAATTTTCAACACGTTTCTTCGGTTGTAAGTAGCTTATACTTAACATTTATCTACTTAATTTATTGTCGGTGAAATTGGAAGATCATTCCTCAGAGCATGAAAATATTATGTGAGTTCTTATTGGCATTCGGCTGAGTTCTAGAGTTCCCTATACTTTTTAGACATCTATATATATAAAATTCAAAACTGACTGACTGATCTGACAACGCACAGCCCAAACCGCTGGGCCTAGAAACTTGAAATTTGGCATAAACCTTCCTTATACCACGTAGGTGAGCACTAAGAACGGATTTTGCGAAATTCAGCCCCTAAGGGGTTGTTTTTGGGGTTGATAGTTTGTATGAAACTTCGCTACTACAGGTGCTAGGAATTCCAAATTTTGCATAGGGTGTCTTTTTAGAACGTAGATGCTCACTATGACGGGATTTTGCGAAACCCGACCCCTGAGGGGTTTGTTTTTGGGGTCGATAGTTTGTATGAAACTTTGTTACTACAAGTGCTAGGCGTCTCAAATTTTGCATTCCGGTTCTTTTTAAGACGTTAAAGCTCAACAAGGTAAACATTTTGTGAAACCCGACCCCTAAGGTGTTGTTTTTGGGGTTGATAGTTTTGGAGACTTAATTTTTTACATATGGATTCTTTATTGGACGTAAGTGATACTAAAAATGGGATTTTGCGAAATTCGACCCTCAAGGGGTTGTTTTTGGGGTTGATAGTTTGTATGAAACTTTGTTACTACAAGTGCTAGGAGTCTCAAGACGTAAGTGATAGTTATATCGGGATTGATGTATTGATAGTTAGAGGTCTCAAATTTTACAGGAGGTTCTTCTTTAGACATAGGTTCTCGCTAAGTGAGGATCTTGCGAAATTCAACCCCTTAAGAGTAGTTTTGGGGTTGTGAGCAAGGAATCCCGATATATTCATTGGGATTATTTTAAGAACGTAGGTACCACCCAAGACGGGATACTGCAAGTAGATAGAAATTTTGTTGAATTTTGATTTAGATTTTCCAAAAGTATCCCTTAGAGAGGGTGTCTAGGAGTAGAAATTCACAAAAGCAAACTTCGAAAATAACGCGAACGAAGTCGCGGGCGGAGTGCTCGTAGATATATAAGAACTAAAACAATATCCTTCATTGTCCTTTGGACAATCAGGCAGATAGAACAACAGATGAAGTCTATTATGTCCGCAAAATGTCCATTACTTGACATCATCATCATCATAAAAAGCGTTGAGATGTATTACATTCGGAATGCAAAAATTTACATTGCTACATTTGTAGCTCCAATTTATAACATAACAATAAAAATCTTCCCACCTCAAAATCTGTATGCAAATATATAATAACAATAAAATACATAGTTTCAATACGGAGGCTCTATTATCACATGTTTATGTAGATCAGAGAACAAAGTACCGCCGGCCATTTACATATTATCACAGGACCAATTAATTTTACAATATATTGGTATTAATTGTACCGGATTTATGCAAGGCTTTGAATTTTAAGCAAGCCTTCTGCCGACTCCATGTTTGCATTAAAGAAGAGGTGGGCCGGGGTTAGAAATAGTAATACTAATCTACACTCGCGAGCAAAAGTATGGCATTTATGCGATTTTTAATGATAAATAACTAGTAAATAACAATAACCATTGCACCATTTTAAAGGTTAAACTGTAAACTTTAAATTGATACAAAATTCATTCAAATCACGCTATTATTGAAGTAGCTATTCCAGATCAATACCAAGTAGGTGGTTCCATGTTTTAGCTTGCTAGTGTAGTTAGGTCTGTAACGTATTCCAGAAAGATAGTCGATAAAATGCCAGGCTTAAAACTGACATATTTCTAGCATTACTAACTACAACTGGAGTAAAATTACTTTTTCTGTATCCAATAAATGACCGAATTTGCAGAAATAAAGAAAATACTTTTACTTATTTGATATTTTCACAAAAAGTTCAAAAAATAGAGAACTTTTTCAAGAAAGAATTTTCTAATTCTGGATGTTGTGTATGTGAGCTTAAATGTTTGTAAACTCACCCACGAGACAGCAGAAATTAAGGACAATGCTTACTAAAAACAGTTAAAAAAATTTGCAGTACATACTTATTTAATGCTTTTTATTTTATGTGCTAAAATCATCAAAGATGAGTCCTTCATCCAGCGCAGGATGTTTTTTTTCAATAAATTATTAGAAATATCAAGTAAAGTCGATTTGAAAAACTTAGTGAAAATAGTTAATAATAATCAAACAGTAAACTGTTAATTTACAAAGTTATTAACAAGATAAATAATTTTCTATTCTATAAACAAACGCTGCAATTTGACAGCCACATTAATGTCATATTAGCGACTTTGCCATATTTTCCCGGCAAAATTAACGTCAAAAGCAGTGTTGCCATATCTTATCTGGCAGAATTAACGTCTTATGAGGCATGCTGTCGCTTTACTGGCAACATTAGCGTCATATTAGCGGTATTACCGTTTAGAGAGTATTACAGGGTTTGTAGCAGTTCACACATACCGGTGTATACAATTAAATGAGGTGGTTTATTGGCTATGGTACATTTGATGCTAGGTAATACTGTAAGCGAAGCGTAAACACAACGCTTTTCAAGCAAAAACAAAGAAAAAGTTGTTGCCCAAAGAGAGGAGTAGTATCTAGTACCAGACATTATTCAATTTTCTACTAGACACAACTAAACACACATGATCGATAGTTTCCAGACATATGTAATAATATAATAGTATTTCATACGCTTCAGAAAACAACTGATGGGCTTCGTTGTTGTTTCAGTTCTTCATGAGGATTAATCGCAATGATCGTTTTGATGTAGCGATTTAACATAAGAATGTCAGCAGAATCCGTTTGTGGCAGTAAAGCCTACCTACACAATTCTATTCAAAATCAATAACCCAACTAATTATTCACTACTTGAACCATCAATAATGACATGCAGCATTTAAAAAATCCATCCCATTCATGAATTTCACTGCCAACCACACCACCCGCTACCCGCTTACAATCAAACCTCGCCTCACATTTCCTTCTCTCCATTTCAAATGCTACAAAAACCAACCTAATCACAACCAGATAAGATCTACAAATACAGTCTCTACAGTTTAAACTATCCACATAATTTAACTCTAACAAAACGGACAGCAAGGGAATACTTGGTTCTCAATAAAATTGCAATAGTTTCTTTGTCGCTAAATACATTAGTGTTGCCAGTAAATAATAGGACTTTCACCTGGCAATGAATGGAACTATTAATGTGTAGGTTACAGTACAATCTGGATGTCTGGCGTGCGCAAGAGTGGTATGAGGAACGTTTATCTTGCAGTGTAGCATTGAATAGCTGGGAGTAATGATAAGCAAATATGTTTTGAATGGTGCGAAATAAAATCTTGGATTTTAAAAGGAGAAATAAAATGAAATTGATTGTGGTCATGGGTGGTGTTGTCTTTCAAGAAGCCGCTGGGAAGAGTTTATTCAAAACTTTCGTTTTATCTTTTACTTATTTCTATCATGGATGAAACAGACATAAAGAATGAATGGGTGGGTCATGGACCCATGACCCACCCATTCATAAGGAAAAAATAAGATTCTGAAGTATCGTGGTGGTCCACGATATTTCACACTTGACACCCCTTGGGAAATAAAGTATGTTATTTTTTTGAGAACAGTAAACGCTTGAATATTTGGAAACAAAACTCTCAAAAAACAGGAACTGTTTATTATCAAGGAATATTTGATTTATTAATTCTTTGGGGTTTTTTTAAACTATAGTACATAGTCTTTTTACTTGTGTAAGCTTGTAAATGGCAAATGTCAGTGCAATTGTTGTGAATAATTTATGTATTAGTCTTTAAGCTTTCCGAACATTAATTAAATAAATAAATAAATATTATATTCAACAAAGATATTATAGCATAATCCGCGAATAATTTTCTTACTGCTAGAATACAAACTTCTTATGAAAGCGCGTGAATCATATCTATACACTACTTGGCTGGTTATAGATATCAAACGACAACAGGAATATTAAAATCTCATTAGGCAGATAGTTATAGCATCTTAATGACAAAAAAAATGATTTAAATAAAAAATCTAAAAATAGCAAATGAATTGACCTGCATTACATAAAGCGCAACAATTTCTCAGTTGCACTAAGACGGAACAGTTACGCAACTTTAAACCTTATAATTCCGCTTAACTCGAAGAAAGCTCAGATTTATTATCATTGCAATAGAGTTGCATTATTTATCTTAATCACAGATATAATTAGAGCTTTTATAAATATTGCGTGACGGCTTGCATGAATAATATTGCAGGTTTTCATAATAATTTGTTACATATTGATAGCTGTTAAGTGGTGTTGGATAAGTTGAATAGTAATTAGTTCATTTACTCTAGGAAACATAAAGAAAAGCTGTATTCTAAGAATTTAAATATTAAGACATAGATTCCTGTTGTGTTATATTCACCATACTGCGACGTTGACGCTAGAGCGGCGCGGCCCTTTCCACGTTCATTTTTCTCACTAAAATACGCGACTGAACCTACGCGACCGACCTTATTCGACCAACTTCAGCGTAACAGAATAAAGACTAAACTGCAATTCTCTTTAAACCTAGCTGTTGTCAGCGACTTTTTCCGGGTTCAACTAGAAAATTAGCCCACGGGAACGTCGTCAAACCGGCATAAAAGGTATCCTATGTGTTAGGTCTTAAAGGTATCCTATAATAGGTGACAGTGTAAACTGTAACCTATGTATAATTTAAGCTTCATCAACCTAAGTTTCCTCAAATCAACCGTTTCACATGATTGATCCATTCAAAGACAGACCTAGATAATATGTGTACACCCATTAAAATATAAACTTCTGTAAGAATGACTGCTATCTGACATATTACTCTATGACCGCGTACGCTCATTCGCCAATCCCATTCCATTTCCGTTGCATTTCACGAAATGATACCCACAGAAGCGATAGTAAAGATGTTTCATATCAATACCTACTTAAATAGGTGTTAAATCAAACTAACACATCCGGTGAACTAATTAATATTATGTTTATATCATTATCCTAGTTAGGGTTGAGATGTCTCGTGAAAATCGTGCTTAGTTATATCTTGAATCTAGAACATTTATGAAAATTACAAACTATGCTTCCAACACGTGAATACTTTCATTGCTTATCCTTATTTAATTTCCCCTTGGGGAACGAATTTTCAGAATAAAAATCGTAAATTTAATATTGGCAATTAAAATTGACAAATACGAGTAAATGGCTTTGCTATTATGGTTTAAAAAAAATGATATTTTTTCATACTGAAACTGTTAGACTAAGTAGATTTTTTCAATCAAATAGCCTACCAAACCAAGACACCTTTTCCCATTTAAACAACAGCTTAAGCTCAGTAGTAACCCTACATTACAGTAGCAATCATTGAAAGTAGTACCGTCAGGCCGATGGTCGTAAAATTAGGCATTTCCTCAGCACCTGCCACTAGCATCGTGCTACAATTATATATTGAAACATACCAATTATATGTTCGCACATGTTTATATATTAGATACTAGGTACTTTATAAGAGGAAGTTGCAGATCGGATTTGACTACCGCTATTTGGAAATTACGGCTATTTGTTTTTGTGCATTATATCTCTTTGTAGAATTGAGCTAGAACATAAATTATGTCATTATTTTTTAATACATAAGAATGTGAGTAAGGCTGATCTCCATGCCCTGATGCTACAGCTAGTAGTCCGTGATATTAAGTTCACTAACTTAGGTGTATGATAATTTCATTATAGAGACCTGTTGAAAAGTGTAGATAGATAGAAAAGCATACGGATACATACATAGTTTATATATGGGAAAATGGCAACACCAATCTTTACTAAGGTATTAACTAAGGCAATTTCAATTCAACTTCAGCTCTTGATTCTTATTTCATTTTCGTCATGTTCTATAAAATATGATACAACAGTTGTATCATATTTTATATTTTATTTTATTATATCCTATTTTACTTACTGTATAAGTGACATTTCAGTTACAATATTTCAGCAGCCAACAGCTCGAGAAAGTGTGATTCATTCCAGAAACCGGGTTCAGCCCTAGTTCTGACACAGAACTGGTTCAGAAGTTCTCAACCACCTTAAAGATGAAAGAAAAAGATAGACCCGTCAGTCTTCGCGACCCTTCACAACTCCGACAACTGACTAGCGTATTCCTGCTTCATACATAATTCCGAAACATCAGTAAAAATCACAAGACAGCCAATCATTATTCAGTCTTGCCCTCACGCATGCAAACACGGCAGATCCGCGCAGATCATCGTGTCAACTGACTCCATAGACGGCGACTTCTAAGCCAGGCTAATAAGACACTCACGCGCAGGCCGGAAGGCGTCCGTCCCCGTCTGATGAATATCTGCCATCCTGCGCGCTTGAGACGTGCCTCCGGTAGCGACATCTTGTGCTTCAACACTGAACTAATTTACTGCCCATCTTCAAACGACAGACGATAATCACTCTAATAATAGAATTTAATTTAAACTAAGAGTAAGATAACATATTTGTTTTTAATTATAATAATAAGAATAACATTCCACAACTATCACACAAGACCATTTAGTCCCAAGCTAAGCAGAGCATGTGTTATGGGTACTAGACAACTGATAAACATACTTATATATTTTTAAATACATACATATTATAGATAAATTACACCCATGACAACTGATCATACTCATCACACATTTGTTCTGGGTGGGAATCGAACCCACGACCCCCGCATAGCAGTCAGGGTCAAACCACTAGACCAAGGCCCCATATTATACATAGCAGGCTATTTTCAAAATTGTGTGTGCGAAACCAGGGCGAGTCGCTAGTGACAAATCAAAAATATATTTTGTATTTCGATGAGCTGAAATTAGTTTTCTTAAATTTTCTATGAAGTATGCTGCGCTTTCCGACGAATCGTATTTTCCTTCAGTGATTTAAATATTACTAATCAGCTTTTAGAAAACTCTAAGAATATTGATGTTAGATGTCAACCTCACAGTCGTAAAACAATCAAGACACGATAGATGGTAAGTAATTTAAAATAAAAGACGTATAGAATATTATATTTATAGCGTGTAATGAACATTGAGCATAACAAAAATGATTTATTTAACGCCAACATTTAATTAAATAACCATTTAACAAATCTAATTAAGTTGGGCTACAGAAGAAGTAATAAAACATTTCTTTTTAATCTCACTATCAATCAAATTGCAATTTTTGAACAACCTCGACGGACCAATCACCTAGACAATCGCTGAGGATCGCCAAAATGTAATTAATTATGGGTAAAGATTGCGGCGCGCGCGCAGGGGGCGGGTCTGGGCAGCGCGGGGGCAGGGCAACGCACCTGCGCCTGCGCGGCTGCGGTAGCTCCCTACCAAACGCGCACTAAAAATACGTTATTAACACAACTACTTTTATTTTTATATGCGATAGCCGCGAGCTAAAGGTTAAACCAGGGACGGACTGGAGAAGAATTCCGATTTTGATTTTTTGAATTTGGAATTTGAGTTCCATTTTTAATTTCAGTACCTGACTGACGTTTACTCATATTCGCGATTATGTTGCTGTGTTTCACCATTTCCTTTGATATTGAAATTGTTTTATAAAAGGTTTTCAGACTATTTTTTTTCTATTTGCTCGCTATACAGATAGTCTCAGTCAAAATTATAAAACTTAAAAAAAATGTTACGGCCTCTTTTGAACTAAACAACTTATGTTCGGTAGCTAAGCCTGTTATACAAAACTGTCTTAACTTTCTTGTTTTCGTACCTCTGCTTAATTTTGTCCCGCATGCAATTAATTTGATCTCCGTTGACCTATGGAAGTTTTTCTAGTTTGAGATCCAGTTTAGTTATTTTGAATATAAAGTTAATGAACTGTGCAACGAATTCGACCTTATGCAATGACCTCTTATTTACGATTTAGATAATCTGAATAGAAATGAGGAATAAGTAATTAAAAAGAAAAAAGGAATTAGCATATCAATGTATTCAAAACATGATTTTAAATTGCAATTCTGGTGATATCCTACTAATATTATAAACGTAAAAGTTTGTATGTGTGGATGGATGTTTGCTACTCTTTCACGCAAAAACCACTGAACGGAACGAGCTGAAATTTGGTACACAGATAGTTTATATCCTAGATTAACACATAGGATAGTTTTTATCTCGATTTTATGTGCCCGTGGGATAAATTTCGAGTTGTAGCGGATGCCGCTAGCAACAGCTAGTTTTAAATATATTTGATTTTAACTAATATTATAAACGTGAAAGTTTGTATGTGTGGATGGATATTTGTTACTCTTTCACGCAAAAACCACTGAACGGAATTAGCTGAAATTTGGCACACAGATAGTTTATAACCTGGATTAACACATAGGATAGTTTTTATCCCGATTTTATGCGCCTGTGGGATAATTTTCGAGTTGTAGTGAATGAAGCCGCTGGCAACAGCTAGTTTTAAATATATTTGATTTTATTTGAAACGTGATATAAAATAAAATATTCAGAAAAGACAAATTAATTATCAGTGCCACCTGTTGACATCACATTTCATAATAATTGCAAATAAATTCTGAAATTAGAGACGGTTCATTAATACGTATTTATTTATTTATGTGTTGTTGATATTTCAATAACAGAGTTGGATTGGATAGCTTTAAAAGCAATAAAGTAAGACGTGTCATCTTTTGTCTTAATTACAATAATTAATTTCGATATCGATGACAAATTATTCTATTTCAAGGTGATGATGTAGTGAAATAATACGAGCGGTATCTATCTAATTCTAAATGGCCACCAGAGGTTTTAATTTTTGTTTTTTTTTTCAAATTCGGCACCACACTTGACATTTGTGCTATGTCGTGGGTGCGTTTAGAAACAGTTAAATTCACTTAAACAAAAAGCCAGACCAGACAAAAATATTTCTTCCGTTCGGGAATCAAACCTGCGACACGCAGCACATCAGTCGATCGCGCAATTGAACAACACTTTTCCGCGATTTCTTTACAACTAAGTTTTGAATAGCATATAGCATTATTACTTCCAGTACTTTTTTCTTCAGTTTTTACAAAGTTCTGAAAAGAAGATATTCTATCTATTTAATTTTAGTAAATCAAGTTGTTGCTAATCAAAGAAGAAGATCTTCAAGTAGAACTCCAAGTCCGTGCCTGGCTGACATCTTTCGGCATCTGGCCGGTCGGAGGCTGCGATCTCAAGATAGCTCGGGTCACTGTCCCCTCACGCACACAACCCCACTGCCACACACACACATGCACCTTGTCACACAGCCTCTGGAAACTGGAGCGGCTGTGTTTTGTAACATTCGTAATTACACTTCATTGAACAGATACATGCCGAAGGAAATGGATACCCAACTCATTCGTGAGGTGTGGCATGTAGAATCATGTGAGGTCTGTATTCCAACTCCGATAAATGATGGAATGATTGGAATTTTATGACGATTCCGATTTTAGTCTGTGGTAGTTTGGAACTTGATGCGTTTGAAATTGGAATGTTTTATTGAGTTTTTCTAGAGTTTAAATATCGAAGCCTGGATTGGGTTTGAATTATTCGTTCTATTTAAAAAAAAAGTGATGGTCAATTGCGGTATTTAAATGAATTAATTCTGTCTTGTTCAGATCCAATTGACAGTGATTCAAAGAACATTTGTTTGTAATATTAATCATAAAAAACGGTATTCATAACCAATTTTGTTAATATTATTAATTACCCTTTCTCTCACAGAGAGAATTCCTGTGTCCCACCAGTGGAATTATTTTTAGGCTGATTATGATGATTAATTGGTCTATGCTATCTCACTGCAAGGCAAAAGCCTCTCTCTATTCTTTCCAACAATCTTAACTGTGCCAAGCAACTTAATAAACTAAATTTTGAAATAAACTTTTTCTTAAAAATAATTATTGAATTCAAAACAATTGTTATCTCAACATAATAATTCGGACTAGCAAACAACTGTGTCATATTTGTTTGAAACTCACATGTGTTGTTGTGTTTGCCATCAACAAATAACTCTGACGCAATTGTTACGTATTACATGCTCTCATTACATACATTAATGTGCACTGAAAAAATATTGAATCTTATTTAACCTGAAACCTAAATATTGGATTTTCATTTAATTTTAGAACTCGGAGAAAATTGTAACTTATTTGTAACTTTTCTGAATATTTTAATCTAAGCAAAGGTTTTATTCTTTACTTTTTATATTTGCTGCCTTTATTGCCCCACTGATAGGCAAAGGCCCGCCCTGTGTTTTAGTTTCTTGGGGAGAGTCAGTGGCCGAGGGAGTCCAAATCGTTACAACACTGTAATTTTGGCCTGGCTCGGTGATTTCATCTATCTTCAAGCTCTATCTTGTCTGTAGATATTCAATGTTGAACATAGGTCTGTCTCATCTGTTATTGGTCTCCTCGTCTACAGTTCTATAGGAACTTCTTCTGTATCTGTACTGTCATCTGCTTCCTTAGTCCCCTCGGCTTCTCTACTACTCCCAAACCAAATGATGATTATAGTACTTGCTCAAAAATAAAACCTTTTTACAAGCATCGAGCACAGATACGTCATAAACACAGTAACTACCGAACGAAACGGTGCTTTTAACAAAATTTCACACTCCACCCACATAATGAAAGTTCACAATATAATATGTATATTTAATCAAATTGAGTGAACGCCTTAATTAAGCCTGTTTTGTTTGACACTCCACTTTATCGACTAGTGACGTGCCACAACTTCGATACCGGGACCGATACCGAATACCAATTACCTCGCCAATAAATATCGGAACCGTAAAGTTGTACGTCGCTTCGTTGATAAAGATATTAGCATGTGTAATTATTATCTGGGTTTTCATACATATTGAGATATTATGTAGATGTTGAAATAGGTTGTTTAAGGGCAATAAACATGTTTTTAAATAGCGCAATTTGAAATTAGAACGAATTAAATGTAGTTGTATCTGTCAGTGTGTTAACAACCAATAAGTTTACATTTTTTTGTAATTTGTGAAATAAAATTGTTTACAAAACGCTGCTTCGATAAAAATATCTGGCCCAGAGTCATTAATTAAACTAGATTTGAAACAAGTTTATCTTATGTTACATGTTACAGTGTTAAAATAACCAACGAGTTGTCCAATTAATAATAGAAATAATATATAACCAACTCAGCCAGATTATGCTCAAGAGTAAAACTCATTAATTTATTTACCACTAATTATTTGCGGAGCAGCTTCGCCAGCTTCAACCCGTAAATTATCTCACGCGAACATAAAATCGAAGTTATAAAATAGCCAAAATTGTATCTAAATCCGTTCAGTAGTTTTTGCGTGAAATATTACCAAACATACACACATATTCACAAACTTTCGCATTTTTATAATATTAGACAAGAAGTACTCGTAGTTACAAGTCAGAATAATAAGGCACTAAGGGTTGACTCATTATCGGGGTCGCAGGTCTGTCTAATCACGTGACCGTGACCCTGGAACGTAAAGGGCTATTAAAGGATCACCGTAGCTTTTAGTCATTACAAGTACAGTCTGACAGTCCATTCTATCCCGCCCTGGGTGGGACACATTTGTTAACATAAAAAAATTAAGGATTAAAGAAAGAAAGAAAGAAAGAAAAAACATTTATTTGGCGCAAAAGAGACCACGATTCACACAACATTTAAAATAAAAATAAACACAAAAAAAGAAAGGACTTACATCTAACACAAGATTAAAAATTAAACAAAGACTTGTTGTGTGTCTCACGGCTGCGCCAAAAAGGCCCAGTTCAGCAAAATGTCGAGCAACTAGTGCTCGACGCTGGTTTTCAACTGGACCTGTGATGGTGATGTGACGGATGTAAATCAGCTTTAACCATAAATCAAATTTCTACTTATATAAAACATCGATACATAATAATTAAAATAATGAATATATAAGTATACCTATGTGAATATATATTTTTATATGTAAGTAAGCTGTAAACAAGCAATGTGTTGATTAAACGAGTAGAAAAGTAAAAAAACAACTGTGACAATCACGTGATAATAGGCTATGTTGGTAATTAGCTTCAAAACCTGTTTCGCTTGTTGCCAGATTTCTTATCTACGCCAACGCGTACTTAGTTTGTTGCTACCCGATGCATTTCGGTGACAAAACGCCACAGGCATCCAAGCGCGACTGACGAGCTACTATAAATTATCAATTTTTCATAGAAAAGTGGTTTACAAAGCAGAATTTAAAATAAAGTAATACGTTGGTCATTTGTGTATTATGTCAGTGTAATGTTTTTAACAAGTGCAATCGGAAAAATATGTTTAATACGTGTTTGGATTAATTATGCAAAGACGAGTAAGTGGTAGTCATTAACTAATATTTGGTTAAATAAAAAAATAGTAAGGAAATAATAATTACTATATTAATTAATTATTAACTCATTCCTATTAAGAAGATCCTGGTCTTTTAAACAAAGTATGCGAGCTAATTTATTTCGAACAAATTCTTCATTCTTATCTCGATAAACGTCCAGGTCAGTATACCTACATACATAAAAGTAACCGATAGTATTTGGGAACAAAAAACCGATCGGCCACTGGCCATTGCTCGTAGGCATAACTTATAAAAACTATGTTATGACTAACGTTGTAATGTGACCATATTCTCTTGTATTAAGTAAGCTTGACGTGGTAAACAATTTGATTCTTCAAACTATTGGAGTACCTTAAATCTATTCTAAACGCTTACAGTCTTACTACAAAAACTCAAATATCTGTTGAATACTTGTCTAAAAAAAGTGTGACTGCGTACGGACCTTATTTCAACGTCATAATCTGAAATTTTTTTAGACAAGTAGATATTCAATAGACGTTTAGAAGTTTTTTATGGTACGACGGTTAGTATTTCTCCCTATTCGATCATGACTATCACTAAGAAAAATATGTATACTAACTATGTATACTTAAACACGATCTGGTCATGTACCATGAGTACTGGTTCCAGGAGGCTGAATACAAGAGCTCCTGGAAGGTATTGGGAGACCTTTGCCCGGGAATGCTACAACATAGTCTAAAAAAATATACTAAAACAGGTTAAGAGTACTGTGATAAACAGTTTTACAAGAAAAAACAGTCCTTTGTTCAGAAGAATTTTGTCTATTTTTAATAAAAACTGGCCTGTATTCATCCACTTTCTTCGGCTTATGCTAGACATAAGCCTCCCCAAATATACGCCACGAGGTACTGAGCCTGATCTTTTGTTGTGCATACAGATTGAAATCAGAATTCTCACAAGTAATTTCCCAAAATCCTAAATTCCGAAGTTGGAAGTCGTATGTCTCAAAATAATCATCAAACGTATGACACCTACTCTTAAAATCTAATCTCGTCTTTTTGCGGGCCGCGACACAGGCGAGGTCGACAGACATAACTCAATAACAGGTGATAAAAACAACCGAACACTTCCGTGCCTGTCAGCGGATTTGATCCAGTTTTAATGAAGAACAATCATTTACATAATTGCGTCCTACATCAATTATTTATCGCGGATGATATCATTCATGTAACGAGTATAAATTCGTGTTTTCTGAAGTTATTGGAATATGTTGCTTTAGAAAACTTTTTGGGGTTTAATACCCAGAATGGAAGAATAGAAAAACATTTACTTGATAAGACAAACACACAGAAATAATAAAAAATAAAAAGTACAAGAATTTTGTTGAGCATATCCACACCAAAAGGGTTACCAACTCTGCATTTGCTGGTCAACAGATAACCTAACTCAAATCATTGCTGAGGGAAAATAAGACTTCTCAGTTGAAATTGGATTGAGCGGCCCATGTGTATGCACACATGGCATCAGTGGCATCGGGCATCGATGGGCCTACCTACAGTCGTCACACAGTTGGTATCGATAGTCTACGTATTAGTAACAGCGAAGGTTATTTCAAATTCCACGAAGGTTTTAGGAAATTATTGGCAATCTTAATCTCTGTTTTAACCGATCCAACACAACATGAAGGCACTAAAATGAATACGTACCTTAAAAATATCAGCAGTATAAAACTTATACCAATACGTAAACACCAAAACCAACAATTAACTTCATTCATTGCACCAGCAGCTAAACTATGCCCATATTTAACCGGGCAAAGACCAATCTCAGTCTAATATTTTACTCTCTTACAGCTATGCCCAGTGGCTATGAGGAGTGTCAATTCTTCCAGGCCAGTACAAAGTAAAAAAACTGAAAACCAAAAGATTCTTTTTTTTTATACATCATGGAACCATCCATCCGTTATCCGGCCACGTGCGGTTTTTTGATCTTTTCGAACTATGTCTAACCTTGTCAATAGCCCGTAATTATTTTCTACGGATGGTCTTGTGTATGTGAAACTAAATATTTGTAAATGCACCCAGGATACAGGAGAAGTTCCTAGTGTGGGGCAACGTTTAAAATATCAAGTTAAAATCGATGCGAAAAACAAAGATAAAAAATAAAACGTACCCGGATATTTTTGCGGGACATTCTCGGCTTTTAGTAGAGACTTTTGGCTTGACTTTTGGTTTGACTTATGGCCACCCGGTTAGCGATGAAATAAACTACACCACCAATAATAATATTTGAACTTTAAGCCCACAAAATAGACCAGTAGCAGCACGACTTAAGATTTATAACCAGTTCAGCTCAGGACACTTTGGCGAAGGTCTAATAAATATTCATTGGCCAAAATAAATAATAAGGCAAAGCTTGACAAAGGAAGATATTTAATTAGAGCACAAACACGCGTGACATTCACCGGGCAATGCATTAATCACATAAACAGGTTTTAAAGCGACGAATGTATCCATCATAAATGCTATCGAGCATGAGTTATGCAGTGGGGTAAGGTTCCGTATGAGATTTTTTTGATTTTGAAGTTGGAACTTGGTTTGTTACCTAACAAGAATTGTTTATTAAACAAATGTGTTATTTATAGAAATAGGTTCTATTGGATTTAGTAAGTAAGCCCGTAAGTTAATTCAAGTAAAAGCTAGTTTATCAAGTAGTCGTTCCTGGTCTGAGTTTTTGTTTGTTTAAATGTTTGTATTCGCAATTTGCACTCACGATACAAGAGAAATTGGAAGAAAAATTGTAAAAATACTTTTTATTGCTTCTGATTTACTGAGACAGCTGAGATGATATTGCTCGGATTGCTCCAAACCCAAATGGGCAAAAATAAGGGCAGGAAAAATTATAGGTTCTGCTATCACTTATTAGAAAAAGTCATATTTAGCAAACTGGTGGTGTAATAAACAGGTAGGCGCATAATATTACAGTATCTCTCACCATGTAAGATACGTCAAGAAAACTTTATCAGAATTTGAGTCAAGTTTACCCAGCATATTAAGTTGGTCAAATTGCCCGAGGTCCTACGGAATTAAATATCATAAAGTCCATGAAAATGGTTGGCCGGTAACCTGTCACTTTGTACCCTGGCCAGTGACCACAGGCTGAGCATCTGAACAATTAATAAAACTGGGTCACTATAATGTTTGCGGGCTTAAACTAATAACCTGCCATGGACTGTTTTATTGGTGTTCTTAGGTAGGTACTATTCACGACCTCACATGACGCGAATCGCTTCTGGTAAACGCGCGTGTGACACTTGTGAGTACCGACCCGTCGCGTCGCGGTTTCTCGCTGCCTCGCTCATTCTTAACGTACTCTTACGTCTTGTAGCATGCACGAAGCAATTTCTTCCGTTTCGGATCATCGCAGTCGCAGACGCACCTCGCTTGAATATGTAAGTTGTGGCCAAGCAGTTAAACTCGATTTAGTATTCCTTCAGGGGTACAAGGCAATACGATTATTCGATTTCTCCTGTCGCGTGTCGACCCAATGTTTATCGAAAATATGCAAACTGTGTTTGGCTTAATAACAATATAAATATTGTTTGTATTGATATCTTAATAGTGTACATAAAAGATAACCTTGTTTATTGTTTAAAGCTAGAGATAGACGCTGGGTCGAGTCCTGCTCACAGTCTAATTTTTCTTTTAGGAAAAATCTACTGATCGCGACGTTACCGTCATTGCGTATAAATATTTATACCAAACAGTTTGTTTCATTTGGAATGACAAACTTATTTTATAGAATAAATTTTTATTTTGCCATTTGCGACGATAGTTTCAGTTTGAAATATTTTTTTCATTAATTAATTTAAATAGATATATTTACAACCGAATTGTTATTAGCAGTTGAGCCATATAACCACTTAAAAAGAGAGCTTCGTCAAACCAGACCAAAAATGCACTAAAAATACTTGAACCAAATACATGTGGGACCCTAATAACCCAGTTAGGCGAACCGACGGCCCACACCCACAAATAATAATTAGACGTATAGCGGGCGGTAATGTCAAATGTCGAGTAAATGCCAACACATAAAACGTCATCGGTCATGCGCATACGCCGCTCATAAGGACCTTCTTCCGTAAGTAAAGTGAGACATGGTTGTTTTGGCGTTTATATGACATAGCTAGTGCTATGTTTTAAAAAGATAGATGGCGCATTGACGCTGTTATTTCAGACACAGAAAAATCAAGAGACTCCATGCGGTAGTGTCTCTAACAGTGTAAACTACTCTGTGACAATTAACATAGATTTATTACCCGCAACTTTTTATGGACTTTTAGCCGTATGAATTACGCGAAACTGTAAAAATTCATGTAGTATGTAATAAATTAAATGTCAGTATGACTTGATATATCCTTACAGTCATTTGAAGTATTTTTTTAGGCTGTGATTAAGTTATTTAGCTAAGTTAAGTTGTTTGAATTCGTTTCAAATTGATACCCGAGGTTAATCGCCAGGAATTGTTTGACAACAAACGGCATTACTCATCTCAGTTAACGCGTAAAACACGATCCATCAATATCGTGACTGCAGCAACAAAACATGCAAATTGCAATAAAATAATTAAGGCATAAGAAGCACTTAACGATTTTATTACGGCACAACAAAGTTGCCGGTACAATCCTCCACGGATTACGCAACCAGGTGCATTCACTTCAGAACTAGTAAGAAACACGAAAATATAAATAACGAACATCAAACAACAATCAGATATACGATTACGATCGGCATTACGGGGCAGGCTGATATAGTTTTATGGCATCAAATAAAGGACTATTACATGAGCGTTACGGCACGAGCGTGCGTTCGCGGCGGCGTCCGAGCAGGAAGTGACACCGTGCGTCGATTTCTCCTGCGCGCGCGCAAGCGATAAATAACCGCGGGTAGTTCTAATTCTGCGCTATATTTACGCGGCGGGCCGCGACAGGCGTGGGCGGGCAACACCGCAGAGTAAGCAAAACAGTTGCACTAAGATATCGTTTGCATACGACCTTCTGAGCTGCATCGATAAATCTGGAATAAGTAATTGAAAATCAATTGGTTTGATTATAATATTTGATTGAAATAAATATTAATATAAAATATCAATCCAATAACGAGGATGAATTAAATAGGCAGCGATAAAGAGGTGAACAATTCCTTAAATATACTGGTTTATTACTTTGCCTTTATCTTAAAGAATACTTCTAAAATTATCGATCGTCTTTTGATACTATAAATTTAACAACATTATTAAGAACTTAGTGACACAGAGTAACAAACCTCCGATAATAAATATGCGCACCTAAACAAAAACTAACACAAAAAAATCTCCTCTAAATAACCTGCCCACACAATACGCGCCATTAAATTCTAATTGCAACGTTCCATTGTACGTTAAAACGCATAGATAAGTTACAGACCAGAAATCATCTGGGTGACAACCGTGGAATTGATGAAATAAGTCCGGACTGCGGTCTCTGTGCGTACATTAATCTGTGTAGCGTTCCTAAGACCTTTATCTAACAGACAGGACTCGCTATTGTAGAATCAAGTGCTAAATTATGATAGGACCAAGTTAGATTTCACGGGAGAGATCATTTTCTGTTACTTTCCCTTCGTTGAGATAACTATCAAACTGATTATAAATACTTCGATTTGAAATTCAAAATGTCTACGGTTTTAGTTGGGTGCAAATTATTGTGCTTCTCGTTACGAAGTGGAGGGACCTGCTACAATGCTGCGCCTGCGACCGCTAAGTTATGTAAGCAGGGAAATTGTCGTCGAAATTGCAATCGTCATATCGGTTTGTTATGTTGGTCGCCTTTGAATCTTGGGTTTGTTTTTATGCTGTTAAATATGAGTGATATTATAATATTGACAGTTAGAGGTGAGTTCTGCTCAGGCAGTCTTATTGTCAAAGCAGGATAATTTTATTTCTCTTTTAATCAATAAAACAGATTTGTTTTTTTTACAACTCATATTACAATATTTGGAATTTTCTATAGTTCATTTTGATTTTTAAATCAGCACTATAATAAAAACTTACCAAGAAATATTTTCGATTAAACAAAGTAAGAATCCCGTACCTACTCATCTTTTGAGTGTTAGTCACCAAATCATTTCGAAACGTACACGTATGATCCTCTTTTTTTGCGTGGTAAAATCATCAAATGAGTCCTAACTGCCAGACTTGTACTGACTAAAATCCACTGTGACCTTCAATAGCCCTTTATGTTCCGGGGTCACGGTGACGGAAATAAGTCCCGCGACCACACGTATGATCCTTAACATGGACAATTACTATCCCATTTAACCTTATAGCTTTTTAAAATTCCCTTCCCACAACCAAAAATTCTTTCACCTGCATCTCCCAACTAATCTTCTCTCCAAAACCGTACCCCTCATAGATCAGGCCTAGAGCTACGCCCATAAATCGATAGTGTTATCGATGTATTCCCACTATCTACTCTTGTTATCACATCGATACTTAGCGATACAAATCACGGCTACTGTTCGACATTGTACAATACTCTGGATTGTATGTGCCAGTTGCCAATAGACATGGATTTATGACCAGCAGGTGATATTGTTGGGCCGAAGGCGATTCGTGCTGTGATACTTTTGTGCTTTATTCGTTGTACTAGGTGTTACCAGAGTTTGGTGCAAGAAAATTTGAACTTTTTCCTAATTAAAGGCAAAAACTATAATATTGATCTAATAAAAGTTAATTTTTATTTTAAATGTATCTACATAAGTTTTGATAATACAGCAATAGGTTTACAAAATCTTTAATACACCAGTTAAAATAATGATTAAAAAAAAACTGTTTTGACCATAAACACATCGGATAGAACGATGTGAACCCAGAAAAAAACCGATCAAAATGACAAAACGAAGAGTTTAACCGAGTTACTAATTACATCAGTAGTTAAAAGCTTCTTTTTAGACTTTAGCAAATAAAAAAGAACAAGAACAAAGGTGAATGTAAGACAAGAACTTTTTTGCAATCTCTACTTGCATATCGGTAACATTTTTCCTTATAGAGTAGATTGGAGCTTCTGGCGATCATGCTAGACAGACGATTACAAACAATAAAAACTTAGCATTATTAACCAAAAAAGTGCACAAACAGTTTACACTTGAGGACAAAATAAAGTGTAAAATCAAACTGCTCAATAAAAAGTCATTAATTATTTCAAATGCAAAAAGTACCTACTTACAATTTACGACTAGAATTCTTTTGTTTCACTAGAAGACGCGAATTTAACTTATGTACATTAAAGTGGCTACTATGGTTTTTATAGAGGGGAGGGAGTCTGTCTCTCTCACCTCATCCTGGACCATTAACTCCATCCATTCACGTAGGTACCTACTAAAAGGCCACCTTCCTCATCCCAAGCCATTTTCTTGTACAATTTTATTGTTAAACATATTACCCTGGGGTCGGCTGAGCAGAGTTCTAGGTCAGGATCGAAGATCACATGTTAGGTAAGTAATGTGCTGACCGGAGGCTCTGCACCTTGTGCGAACTGCGCGTAGGCGGGGCTTCTATTTCTGCTCGCCAGTGTACGGGACTTCGCTTGTAGTAAATAATGCTGGAACGATGATCGGGAAAATTAATTTTCTTTAATTTGCGTGGGCGGCAGTGTAGCTTGTAGCTCGTGAATTATAATTTTGTATTTTATTTTGCATCTTGAACGTAATGTGTTTTATAATTGAATTTTGAAATTGAAAATAGAGATTATGTTAAGGTCAGTGGTGAAATATTTACGAATAACGGAAAACGTAGTGTGAGGCGGCCCCAGTAAAATAATCATACGATCTAAAAATGGTGACTGAGATACTTCATCAGACATTTTTGTAGTGCAGCTCAAAAGAAGCTCGTACCCAGCACTTGACTGTGGCAGACAGAACTACTCTTAGGGCCTATGCACACCACGTTTTTTAAACGCGCCGTCGACGCTCGTTTGTAGCGATGCAAACGCGCGTTTGACACTTTGTATCACGACAACAAACTGCTCTGATGGAAAAAAACGCGGTGTGCATAGGCCCTAAAATGGACCATTTAATAAAATAATAAACCTCTTTTGTTTTTCCCACGTTCAACCCTTTCACTTCAAACCATTTTATTATAAGTTCAACCGTTGTTTTACCAAAGTCGTATAACGCACTAACGTACTGGGTGACTAGGTGCCAGCTACAACTTACCAGCTTACTTTATACGCAGGGCCGAATTTTGCAATGGGCATTTGCCGGGGGCCAAACTATCCTTCGAGGCCCAAGGTTCCGTGGACAGAAACTACCAGCTTATGTTCAAAATATGGATGTTATAAAATTATATCAGAGGTTTATGAAATTGTAGCTTGTTACATATATAACTACGTTAGTTATCTGTTAAAAGATGACCTACCATGCCCCAGATGGTCTGAGAAGCTTTGGCTAAATAATAACAGCCGCTTAGTCCAACTTTAAAGCAAATCCGCTGAAGTGCTCTGAAGAGTGGTGATAGCGAGATTAGGCGAGGTAGGTTCGAAAAACACGTAAAGCCGGCTGTCATGTTATAGATCTTTGACAGTCGTTATTGTAAGTCAGAAGCTCCAAAGTCTGCCAACCCGTCTTACCAAGAGGTATTGAGTTAGATCAGGCATTTGCTCCATGTAAAATACTGATATTCAGGTGCATCGGACTGGACTGTAAGCGGACCCCAATACAGCTGAGAAAAAGATAGGCGCAGAGATGAAGATTATCCTAGATGGCGCCCTTCTATTATAAGGGCCCAGCGGGGCTTTCAAAGCCGGCCCTGTTCACAGGCTCTTATATTTATTCGCAAATTATACTTGTTAAGGATAAATGGGAAATAATAGAATGTTGTTGTTCTACAGTTTATGTAGTGTGAAACGAGCGGTAATTGAATGAATGTTTTATACGATCCTGTGGTTATGCTGCAAGCACTTCGTGTTGAAAAAAGTGATAATGAATGGCAGTGACAAATGTTTCTTGGTTGTAATTGAGCGTGTTGCGTTGTGGTAGTTTATTTACGTAGTTTAAAACAGCAAAAAAGGAATAGACAAGGCAATCGATTTGATAGCGCTTCGTATTTCTACGACTTATTTTTTTAACTTGGTAAAATCTTCAAATGAGTTCTCCTACCCAGACCAAGGCAGGAAGGACTGTCAGACTTGTACTTACTAAAACCCACGGTGTCCTTCAATTACTCTTTACGTTCCGGGGTCACGGTAGCTCGTTAGTCCCGCGACCCCAACAGGTTTTGGCTCTCTAAAGGGAAGCCCTTCAAGTTGCTGACTGCCGTATTTCTACGACTTGCGACAACAATGGCATACAAAAATAGCATACACTTTTTGTTACCTTTTCAGGGTATCAGGAATAGGCTGTGAAGAAACAAAATTAACAGGGGCAAAGGTTCTGATTTTGATTTATTCTATTTCTACATAGATGTCGCTAGTCATCTTTTTTTGACAAACTAAATAGGTCTGATAAGTTACGCCAACCTTTCACATTTCTGTGATCAAAATGGCCAATAAATTGACAGTTTGTGTAGCTACCAATAATTTATCATTCTTTAGAGATCTAGTTTTAGTTTAGCAAGTAAAACACTAACAAATTGCACTGTTACATTGTTTTAATTAAAATGAAAAAATCCTCGAAGTCAAATCTCTTAACGATAACGTCTAAAAACTTGCCCAACATAAACACAATTCGAAGTATTGATGCCTTAAAACAATTCCAAATATCATTTCTGAATATCTATACAGTATAATTGAATTATTGATTTAGATATTCATCGGTTCGGAACAATGGACATAATCGAATAACTTTATCGATTCGAGACCTCACCAGACTTGACTAAATAATCGACTATTCGATTCTATAAAGAACGTGACAACTGGCCGTTTAGAATACTTTTGTTTGGCTGTCGAAAAAAAAAACAATGAAAATGATATAGGCACTCATTGGTAGCTATGAATGGCTTTATTGTACCGAATTATGATTGCTTTTCTGAATAATAAGAACTCGTATTTTATGCATATTGTTCGTAAAAAAATAACCTCTTGTGTGACATTTAAGGGCAGAAGCAGTTAACAGTGCGCGTGCACTTAAATCATCGTAAGAAAACAGTATTCAATAATTTAAAAAAAAAACAAATAACTTTTAAAATTAGGTTAATTAATAATATACGAGTACCTACTTGAATATTGTGACTGATGATACCGAAGCACGGCTATGGGACTGAAAAGCTGCTTCATTTGTCTATAACAGTAGAGGAAAGTCACAGAAACCATGAATGGAAAGTACGAAGACGTCTAACATCGGATATTATCGAACAAGATCATGCCAAACCAAAAATTTGATGGAGAACCGTGACTGATAGCAAATTCAACGACAATTCTTTTTTCTATAACACCCTGTAAGTTCTCATCGCCATTCTAACCTATAGAACCGATTTCACAACACTTTATCATCACACGCAACTTTTACGACACCCAAGCTACCCAATCACTCATGAACCGACATTTGACAACAATGAGACCGATGCATATCTTCAATCCATCGCCACCAAGGCTAGACAGACTCGTCTGTCAATTAATGCCAAGTAAATAGCACAACGCGAGTAAACTTTGACGCTACTTCATCTCGTGCCAAAACGAGAGGACTGCCTTTGTAGAGTCATATCTCTTTCTAACACAAAGTTTCTCGCCAGTTTAAAGGTCTGATCACTTTCTTGTCTCGGATTACCTTCCAAAATGTCAGTAGCTATGACATTTTTATATCGGCCCGACATTTTGAAGGCAGATACGATCGCGCCAATTAAATATTAATTTATTTGGGCTAGCATCGTGGGATTAGGAGCGGTGATGTGTCAATGTTTGATTCATTGGTTTGGTTTTGTTATGATGTTGCAATGAGAAAAAAATATAGAAGATATGTGACATCCTGCAAGCTTCCCCGGGCCCGTAATTGGCCTGTTCAGTTACGCAGAGAAGACTTGTTTCCCAACTGTGGGAACATTTCAGTCTAAATATGTTGTACTCTCGTAATATCATTATTCGTTTTTGTAATATTTCAGTATTAAAACAATTTTTTTTCTTTATCAAAAAGTAACATTACAAATATGTATGATATTTGGTCATTTGACACAAACTAAGCAAAAAGTTTGGTGAGCCAAACTAAGCAAAAAGTTTTCCCGCGAAATAGTATTGTTAACGTGTAAAGTGCTTAAAAACTAGTAACATTTTATTCTAAACCTTTTAACAAGCTAAAATAAAAAAGGTTTTCAATTCCTTTACTAAATTGCTTTAACGCTTAAATATACGATATCAAACATTTCGTACATTAACTCAACTTCGATAGGATGATCATATCCTATCGCTTCTAAGAGACCACAGAAAGCCAGCCCCCCCTAGAAAATATCTCAAGTTACGCCCATGGATACGATTACCATTAGTCGTTTGATTTCGATGTAAAATTGTAAACCAATCAATAGTATTAGCTCATTCTCTCACGATTTAAATGCCCACTCTCGCCACAAATCCACTTAGAGGTATAACTCCACATTTTATCATCACCCGAGCCGACAACAAAGTATTCCGAGCCATCCAGTTCGCCTACAATCCCATTGTTTTGTCTGTAAGCCGATCGTACAGTCAGTGACAAAAATATGTGGACAAAGGACTGTAGAAGACACGATTTCAGAATTGGCTGCTCTTACGCCACTGTTGCATTAACGTATTGCATTTTGGTGAGTTTTTGCAAGTTACAAATATTGATTGCCGATTTACATGACTTTTCACGTTTATGTAACGTAAGTAAAATGGAACTTTGAACAATAGAAGCGCTTTTTAAATTGTCCATACAATAAACGCAGTAGATACTTCAAGTACTTTGTAAATAAAAAAAAAACATAAATATTGCGATAAGCCAGAATGATGACTTCATCACATTCTGAAACACAGAAGTAAAAAAAGTATATCTCATGAGTCGCCTCCAGAATAATTTTAATAATTGAAACGGCCTGACTGTTCTAATACTCTTTATCTTTCCACTTTTCTCAAAAACCCCAACAAACACACATTCATCGGCCGAAAAAACTGTCATTCTTAACAGAATTTAATAAAATCAACGCAAAACTCAAAACCCAAGCCTTTCCTAATCAATTAACACAGTCTGTCCGTCCACTAATTTTCATTTATTGTATTGTGTCCCCTGACTGTACATTCCATTTGTCCCTCAGATAGAGCAGAAACTAGTTCGTTTTAAACACCATCAGTTTATGGTCCACAAAGCTACATGTGTTGATAGTTAATAGACTGGTAATGTTTAGTTGGTTCGCAATATACTGTGGGTGTCGGTTTCACTTATAACGATAAGGTAATGCTGGATAAAGGTAAGTGCGGAAGGATTTTCGCGTAAACGCAGGATGTTCGAGCACAGTTTATAGTGTGAACTGTACCCTTAGCACGAGTTTTCAGTATTTGAGACGTAAAGTAAACTGGAACTTTGAAAATTTCAAATTAACAATTTTCAAGGAAAAAATTAGTTCCTTCTTCGCACACCAGAGGCACTGCTCCATTTTTTCATACAAGAAACGCTGTAAATACTGGAAATTAAAATAGTGAAAACTCGTGCTAGGGGTATTGCTCTACAAAAACACACATCGTTTGATGTCCCTTCACCTTACACAGGTCTTGCGAAAAAGTTTTTACATCGAGAAGAGTAAAGCAACATTTAGATATGCAAGAACTTGCATCCAAGTTTCAGTATATTATGGTATTTGTTTGATCAACTTAATTCATTATTCATTAAAAACACACACACACAGACTAAATTATTGAATGTCTTAATAGGGCTTAACAATAGATATCTGATTTTGAGACGTTTAGACTATTCAAAATACTTTTGAAATCGAATTGAACTAGATAAAATTAAAGGTGACAATAACTTCTGGTTCAACGCATTAAATAAAGTTCTTCGTACATTTTTCTCCAACTGTCCATTTCACTATGATCATCATCTGCCTGCCTTTTTCCAACTATATTGGGGTCGGCATCCAGTCGAACCAGATGCAGCTGAATATCAGTATTTTATATGGAGCGACTGCCTATCGGACCTCCACAACCCAGTAACTGGGTATAACATACCTCATGGTAAGACTGGTGGTCAAACTTATGAGCTTCTGAATAACAGTAATCCATCTTGCTATGATGAAAAACAATAATCGCAGCATGTAAACAACACACCAATCTCTAGTTTCAATTTCGCAATTCGCTGTCGCCTGCCAATCTAACAATTTATTTTAACCCATAACCATTAATTCAGTATCTATCGCCAATCAAAGTTCAAAGTCCGTCCCCGCTGTCAAACGACCTTTGGCTAACCGACCGTGCAACCATTTCTGATCTTAACGGCCAACGTTCGCTCTCCTCTCAATTTCACACTTAATCTGCAGGCCGATTTAATGGGTAACGGATCAAACTAGCTGTGCTAAAATCGACCACTGGACATATTGGTGTAAATTGGATAGAAAAGTGGACATTCTAAAATTTTATGGTGATAGAAATGGATAGATTGAAACTAGTATGCATTGTAGCACTGTATGCATTGTAGCCTTCCCTACGTATGAGATTACATCATCATCTGCCTTTTCCCAACTATGTACTGTTTCCAGTCCAACCAGTATCCCTAGCACGAGTTTTCACTATTTTACTTTCCAGTATTTACAGTGTTTCTTGTATGAAAAAATGGAACAGCGCCTTTAGTGTGCGAAGAAGGAACTAACTTTTTCCTTCAAAATTGTCAATTTGAAATTGTCAAAGTTCCAGTTTACACGTCTCAAATACTGAAAACTCGTGCTAAGGGTAGGCGAGTAAAGGGCAACTCGCCGCCCGACCATGGACCATGCCCGGGTCGATGGCGCGTCGTGTTCCACGCGCGGCTCAAAGAGCGTCAGCATAATGACGAGGCCCCCTCTCAGAGGGCTAAAGCCTGCCGGGGTCGCGGGTCTTAAACCATCACCGTGACCCCGGAACATAAAGGGCTATTGAAGGACACCGTGGATTTTAGTCAGTACAAGTCTGACAGTACCTCTCGCCCTGCCCGGGGTGGGAGGTCTCATTTGATGATTTTACCACGTAAAAAAAAAAAAAGAAAGGGTACTGATGTGGCTGTCAGTTATGTTATATGTAGCGACTGCCCAACTGACCTCCACAGCCCTGGATATTACGATATATCTTGGTAAGAAAGCTTGACAGAGTTTCGAGCTTCTGACTAACAGTAACAACATACTCGTAGAATGACATACCATATAAAAATAAGACTTATAAAATTAATAGTATTAGAGCATGGTTTTAGAACTGGAGAAAGCCAACGACAGTGATCCATATTTAACCCTGAATCGGAAAAAATAGAAGTCATGGTAAGAGGAATTTAACTAGCAACGGTATATAGCAGGCTAACGTTATTGGAAAATCAAACAACGCATGACCAGGACCACAAAATATCCTCAGACTCACTATTTTTTTTTTTAATAAATAGCATTATGATGACCATGAAAGTTATACGTTAATATTCAAGTGTTTTTTTACTATATTCGTACAGAAAGGTCATAATTACAAGACCGCAAAACTTCTTAACCAGAAAAATAAACACTACAAAAGATAGATACCCAAAAATGGCACATACACTAGGTTCACTTTCGATCAAAAAAACAAACCCAGTCAGCGAATCAAAACCGCAGTGTCCACTTAAGAAGCGTCCAGCCACTGTAGCAAATTTAAAAAAAAAGAATAACAACGAAAGTTTGAATTGATGTTTGTCATTCCATCAAGCCAGAATTGCAAAAAATCTGGCACAGACACAGATAATATCGACTTAAATAATTTATAGACTACTTTTTGATCCGGTAGTACATACATGTTTTTAATATTTCTGTGGGTAGTACAGTCAGCTTCAGAGACAACTAACGCCCTTTGGTAATGACGTCACTACGAAAGGCGTTAGTATTCTCTGAAGCTGATTGTACGAGACGTGTATCGAACGCGAGCGAAACCGCAGGCAAAAGCTAGTTTATTATAAAACCAAGACAAAGACGCTCGAAAGTACCGCAGATACCATCGCCACCTTTCACCGCGCGATCGGTTTTGCTCCAAATAAGTGAAACCTTGCCATTATGTCGCATTAAAATTGATACCTGCTCTATATGACGTAAATACTCTCTGCATTTTATGTAAGCCTGGTAAAAATCGATGGTGGCAGAGATTGTGAACTTTTTTTTGGCAGGCGTAAAATGGCATAACCATTTCACGCCTGCCAAAAAAACTTCACAATAAATAAATATTAAATCTTTCTTTATTTTTATTTTGACCCGCTGCTGGGTAGAGGTCTCCCCCATAGCCTTCCACTCTTCCCTTTGTGAAGCTTTCTCAAGTCACTCTGGAAATCGGTCATAGTACGATACTATTTTGTGTCTATACAATTCCATTTGAATAATTAAAGCTGCTGAGCACGTATATTGTTCACAAAATTTTATTTTCATAAGGTATTATTTTCAAGTTAAGTTTAGGGGTTTTTTTTTGTTCTTGAAAATGTTGACTGTCCCTGGCAAACTGCTTCCGGGGAGTTGCGTGGCTTGTATATACTTAGCCATTCAACTTATACCTACAGCGACTCAAGACAAATGCTTGACAGTCAATTTTCTTGCTCCATAGGTATAATTTTCTAGAAAACTTGAGTTTATTGCGTATATTTCTTCCGTCAGTTGTATCCTTATAATTTATGAATAGATTAATGGCATGTCTACGCGATCGATTGAATGATATATCGCACTTTCCTTAAATAAACATCTTGTACGACTTTTGCAATTTATTGAAAACATGTTTTTTTTTTGTTTAAATAAAGCCATCCCTGACTCTAGGAAATAATCCTAATTGGTGGGTAATTTACAAACATTGAAATTCACATCCACAAATATCCAGACCCGGAGCAAGCAATCATACAAATATTTATTCTGTGCGGGGATCAAACCCGCGATACGCAGCGCAACATTTCAATCGGTCGGCCACTGCGCCACCAACCGTTATTAGAGAACAAAAATGATTCTATAATATAAAATACTTCATTAAAATTTGTAATAGGTGGTCTTATAGCTGGTACACTTCTGCCCAAGCCTTCAAGTAAAACAAGCTTAATAAATACCCATTCATAATCAACAAACAAAACATTTAGCAACAAAAACACGTGTGGGGCCGAAATACGACACCACCCAATTTGAATACAACCTCAAAACTTTGAGGATAAAACTTATCCTAATACAAGAGCTATAAGGGGATAACATATGTATGGGCCCGCGACAAATGTCTTCATTATTCAGCCCACGCACTAAGCACAGCTTATTACCAAAGAGCGAACTTTATTACCGCAGATACGACACTGCTATTTATTGTGACAACCGCACAGTTTGTAGGTGTTGGGCGTGAATTTTGATTTGATTGTGTACGTTTTTTGTTTATGAGGCGTATTAGTGTCGCATTAGTGGTCGTGGAAGCTTAGTCTGAATTTAATGGTCTTTGACAATTTAATCTTGACTACGATTAATATTGCTTGGCACTTTATGGTCTGTTTGCTGAACTGCAAATTATCAAAGGTGGCAATCCAGTCTATACTGTCATTCAAATGACGGTGACTTGTGATACTGGTAGCTTAATTAATTTAATCCCAGTCATAGCATACAGCAGTCAATTTCTGTTTTTTTTTTATTATGTAATTTAGATCTTGTTAGTTCTTAATTTCTGTGTTTTAGTAGATAATTTTTTTTTTTTTTTTGCATTTTGTGGAGAAGTAAAATTATTATTCTATTCTGTATTAAAAATGTTGCCTCATACTAGTTACGATTCCTGCATCGTAGGTAGGTAGGTGTTAACGAACTTTTAAAGTCACAACTGCCTATTTTACGGAATAACTACGGTCAGACAAATATTTGTTCCGTACGGGAATCGTCCTCGTGACACGCATCGCTTATCCGCTGCACTTAACTATGAACAAAGTTTATTTCACCACAGTTTCTGGGGATTATAATTATTAAAGTAATCTTCTCTTGATAGCATAATGGCTTACTTAATTGCACAGAGAGGAAACTTATCTTACAGCAGAAGAAATGTGGTAGTCTGATTATGAATTAAATTAAATTAAATTCAAATTCAATACACCAATTTCAAAGACACATTTAATCATAAGACCACAACAGTGTCATAAAACATTACCATAACCTTTGAAACATATCCCGTGACAATACCACGACACTCCGGCTCCTAATTTCCATAGGCACAAACAGGTCCTACCTCCCACTTGATCTATGGCCGGGTCACGCCCAGGGCGGGAGCTGCCCACGCGCACCCAAAGGTTACACCTATAACGTATTTGCTGAACAATGGCGGTGCAATGATCGAAGGCTTGTCACACTGTCGAGGTCGTTCTCCTTTGATTCATGAGTTTTGTAAGATGCAGTTCGACTTGTAGTCCGGCTGATAGTCATCGCGGTTGGAGATTTAGGGGGGTGATTTTATAAGACGTGAATTGAATGAACTAAAGTCATTTAGTATCTGTATCTAAAGACTGGATCTCGTTAATGTATTAGTCGCGAGCGCGACTGCTTTGTTTTTCAATTCTTTCTTTAAAAAACGTTGCCCCACACCGGAAATTTCTCATGTATCATTGGTGTGTTTACAAACATAAACTCACATATGGAAATGCCCAGGCCCGAAACACACAGCAGGCCAATCACTCAGCCACTGCGCCATCCGTGCCCTCATACTGCGAAACTTCTGAGTATTGGTCCAGGATTCGACTCATAGGATGAGCATCAATGGGTTTTCCATAAGAAATTTCTCAGCAGCAGGCACGGAGTCAGGATTTTTATATAACAGCCAAAATGTGGGTTTACAATTAATAACACATCTGCCAAACCCCTGAGATTATTGAAAAAGAAGAAACAGTCATTTCAACTGTGCAGCGGAAAATGATATGTCCCCATTTAATATATCAACATCCCTATAACAATGTGAGGACAGTCTCATTACTAGCATTCATCTACATCATCATCTCAGCCATAGGACGTCCACTGCTGAACATAGGCCTCCCCTTTTGATCTCCACATGTACCGGTTGGAAGCGACCTGCATCCAGCGTCTTCCGGCGACCTTCATAAGGTCGTCTGTCCACCTTGTTGCACAGACTGTATTGAATTTCAATTAAACTGACGTTCCACTTGTTGTTCTTGTTACTAGCATTGACCTAACCAAATTACATCAAAGCATTACGTCCAACAGTTTACCAACAAAGTTTGGCCATAACAAAGTGATCATTGTTATGTGCAGCATCTATTATTATCTGTTTGTTATCTTATTCGACTCCATGCTCGTTACGTTAGGAATTGTGTCAATAAAGTCTAGTCAGAGCCAAACATACGCGAAATTTGTTTACAGATAAACAGCGGCTTGAATCATGGATACATAGCTGTGGTTATTTTGTCAGCTAGTGTTTGGTTAGTGGAATTTGAGAAGGTACGTTTATGGATCTTGGAATAAGAACAGCTGCATTAATGAGGAACCTCATTATCATCATCATCATCATTTCAGACTATTGTAGTCCACTGCTCGACATAGGTCTCTTTCCGGGGACACCACAGAACATGATCTCCCGCTTTTTTCATCCAGCCACTTCCAGCTACCTTATTCAAGTCATCGGTCCATCTTGCCGGGGGGCGTTCCACCCTACTTTTACCTACGCGGTCTCCATTAGAGAACCTTCCTGCTGCATCTTCCGCCGGTTCTGCGGCAGACATGACCAGCTCACTGCCACTTCAGTTTGCTACAGTTTCCGTCAATATCTATAATTTTGGTCTGATATTGTAATATCAATATCTATATATAACATTAAATAGGCTCAAGGAGGAATCTACTTGGTTCCATTTAATGTTTAATTAACTTGATACGAAAATACGATGAAAACCCAGTGAAAACATTCAGTTCTAAAGTTTTTGGAATTTTTAATATCTTAGCTACTGGACTCTACCTTTTACAAAATAAACCAGAATTGCGTATTGCTACCATATCGCCGTATTTGATAACTCAATAGCATAAAATAGGAGCGCTCCTCAGGACTGAGGTAACCACACATTGTGAGTAACAAAACAGGACTTTTGTATGACTAGGGTGGATATACGTTCTGGGATTTAGAAGGACTTGCCAGTTTCATCCTGTTATTTGTCTGTTACCTAAGTAATTTTGTGGAAGTTGGTGACCTAAGTAATTTTGTATGTCATTAGTTGTGTATGTTTCCTCCTTTCTAATATTTCTTATGAAGGTTATTGATTTGTGAATACTTCACCATGAAAGTGCTGGCTTGAAATGGGTGCCAAAGAAGTTAATAAAGAAATAATGACTTATAGAAAGCTTATAAGATTGGCACATGGCAAATTTCTTTTAAAAAAATCTAATAAAGAACAGAAGTGATTTTGTTCTTGTTGATAATTTCTAGACTTTCTGACTTGAATCTATCGATGAAACAATCCAATAATCTACATACGTACATGTGTACATATATATATCATATACATACTCGCTTAATTTGGCATAATATACACGCTATATAAATCCCGCTATTCCAAAACTACATGGTACTCCTACATTAACTCCAGCCATAGATCGCGAGCTCCTCAGCGCCGCGTAACCTCAGCTCAGCTAATTTACAATAGCTCATTGAATACCGCTGTTATGTAGTCGCTGCCAACAGCTCGTAAATATTCACTTGCTTATGATGAAGTTACTTTGATTGTGTATGGATGGGTGGTATAATGGTTTTAACTTTGAGGTTTTGGCCATAGTTAATTTCTATATTTTTTCTCCTTCTTTTTTCCTGTCCTTATTTTACTTTGTATCAGCGAAACACGTCTTATTCTACATTCAAATAATTTAATTTCATATCAGAATTATCAGAAATCTTAATGCCGATCATTTAAATCTTTACACTAGATAGCATCCCATCAAAATTGCACAGCAATTAGAGCAATCCGCCCTTCAGGCTTTTCCCGACAATTCCGGTTTTTGCTTTTACGAGTACTTACACTCTAACTAGAACAACGCAAAAGTCCAGACCAAACACCGGCTTATAACTTCTCCGGCATTTCTAGGATTTTAATGATTTTAGAAAAGAAAGCCTAAATGATTTTTAAATATTTAATACTAAAATTCCAAAATGTACTCTAACATTAAAAAATCCCAATATAAATCTGGACTTTTCAATATTCCAAAATGGTAACCCTACTATCAATAAGCGATCTTTATTCTTATAATATACAGTAAAAACTGGTTCACCTTTTAACTGAACTACAATAAACAGCTTCCTAAATAATTTATAATACAATTTACTATCTGACTGTGGTGTGTAATGGCAGTTTTTATCTTAAATAGTCCACTATTTACATACCTAAGTGACAATTTGTCAGTCAATACATTTTAAAAGTATGACCTTTTTTAGTTCAATCCTATTTTGGAGATTCTTATCTTTTAGATGTTGGTTTTCGTTGCCTGAGATCATTTATTTAGTCGTTATTTTTCATTGACAATCTGGCAAATTACATTGGCAGAATAAAATAACAGAGTACTATGACGAGTGCGTGATGTAACAGTGAAGTAAATATGCTGGTTTTGTAATCAAAAACACAAGTTTCCTTTTTAGCATGTTGGTCAAAATCATGGCAAAATGTATAAATTCGTATCCCTAATAGATATCACTTGCATTGACTAAATATTTCAAAGGGAACGAGAATTTAGATTTTACATAATATCTAACTCATTCGTGTTAGCGCCTCTGAACGCTTTTACAGAACTAAACTTTTTTACAAACATCAAAACTCGTAATACTCGAACAGCCTACAGGGGGGGTATAAAAACTTCTTAAAACCAGGCTTGTTTTAGTGAATGAACGAGATGGCGCTAGACGACTTGTATAGCTCTGTCACTTTCACTCGCCGGAATAAGCCTGGTTTTAAAACGTTGTAATACCCCCACAGATCTATCTATTTGAGTCACAAAAAAAGTTTGTGATCACTAGAATAAGCTGTTAATTTTATGGAAAAATAATTGAACTGTTTTATCATTTCGTATTCCAAATCTGTATTTTTAAATAGAGAATCTAAAAAGAAGAAGAAATCATATCATAACCTACCGTCATATCATAAGTGATCGCAAACTTGTTTGAATTGTGTGTTACTTGAATTTCATATTCTTAATCTACATTTTTAATTAAAGAATCTAAAAAGAAGACGAAGTCATAATAATATGAACTATTGTAAAAAAAAAAAGATTTCGATTTTCAAAGTAATCACAAGTTGTTTTTGACGTGTGTCATGAGTTAAAATGTTGTTAACACGTAGTAATTCCAAATGCAGTTCAACCTGCCAAATACAAACCTGGTAAGGTCGTTTTGTCAGTTAGACGATGCAATAAACATACTTTTCAACCGTTTAACAAACCTATACTTTACAAATACGTAAAAACAAGCCAGTAATTGAGTCATTTGCGTAATTGTAGAGTATTATCCCAAATTGGTATTAATCGCTTAAGATACACAATTCGTCTGACGTCTGTAATTCTGATACAGTTACGAATCATTCGCTAAAGGTGTAGGAAGAAATTGTTATTTTAATTCGCTAATTAGTTTACAACTAGTTTTAGGTTAAATGGAGATTAGGCTTAGAGTACAAAGAAGAGCTGGCTAGAAATCTAGACAGCAAATTTAGAAAGCGTAGCTGAAATTACTAGTAGAAAACTAGTAATTTCAGCTACGCTTTATAGGAACCGTTCGAAGAATTATATCTTCGATGGTGTCAAGTCAAATGTATCATAACAGCCAATCTATAGACTTAATCCATCGAACATTGACTTAATCCCCATATCTCAAAATGTCAAATGTCGAAAAGCTTCACACGGTAACTTAACTCTTAAGGCAGACGCAATGAAAGTAAAAAAAAAATCAAAATAAAACCAATAATCTCTTGTGAACTATCACGCACGGGGTCATTGGCCGGTTGACATTTGACATGCGAATGTCAAGGTGCGCTCGCGCAGTTCCGAGAACGGTAGGGCGCATGCGTCAGGAGATCGAGATTATTATGTGTGTAATGCGTCGTGACATTTTTCAACAGAAATGTCAATGTGCCTTTGTGTTGTTGTCGGTTATGATCGATTAAAGTGTCAAGATATAATGTTTATGTGCCTTGATTATGTGCATAATTTGTTTTTCTTGTTATGGTCACAAATTCACGTTGTTTATAACACTTTTAGTGACTAAAAATATATGTGATCACTTGATCAGATAGCAGATTTAGCGCGGAATGTTCATATTCGCTCTTAACTTGAGCACCGTAGAGTAATGTAAATATTAACTCTACATACCTTTATGTTAAGAATGCAGACTATTGCCTTACCCATTGCAGAGTATTTAATTACAAAGACTTATTTGGTTATGTCACTGTATTAATGACACCTCACACCTCGATTACAGACAGATAAAATTGCTCATTAAGGAAAATTACTCAGGAATAATCACGAAACATTCACTTTTTATACAAAAACTGATTTTGATTAGTCAATCATAGACAAAACGTAATTATAGCAAATCTAAAGCGCGCGAAAGCGTAAAAAATGCTCTAACTTTATAATCTAGAAAGCGTAAGTGATACACATATAGATCTAGATTTTTAAGTTCTCATTTAATTCCGTTATAATTTGTCAGTCACGGTATATCACAAATGAAGAGATTGTATCATGATCCGTGGGTCATTCCGCAGAAACACATTTAGCTGAATCGCAAATCGCACCAGAAATTGATTACGTTATACCTGAATCACTGTGTTTTGACCTCGGCTCAGCTGTCTAAATAATCGCTAAGATAATGTGTAATAAACGAAATAAATTATTTGACTGTTCTGCGAAGTTAGGGTCAATCAAAATAGAGTGTGTTATATGACAAGGTAACAGTAATTTAAATATCTCGTTATTATCTTTAGTTATTGCAATATAAGTTTTTAGACTAACATGGTCACCGTAACAAATATTTAGGTACCATGATCACAGATGAACTGAGTTTATCTGTAATCATGGCGCTTGCAACTATTCAGAAATATCGGAAACTCAAAACAAATAATAAACATGTTAGTATCCTGTTTTAAACACAAATGTTTAGTTATGGCAATTAAACAAACATCAGTTGCTCAACATAGACCTCTTATAAGATCAACAGTAAACTACTGCTGCCAGCCTGTGTCATCTCAAAGCTGCGCAGACGCATCTCCATATGACTTCCAAGTCGAACGGCACGGTTAGCGCAATGGCTAACCGATTGGACTGCTGCGCGCTGCGTGTCATGGGTTCGACTCTCGCACGGAGCAAATATTTTATTTGTGTGATCTACAAGTAGTTGCTTCGGATCTAGGCGTTTGTGTATGTGAGTTTATAGGTATGTTTGTAAACGCGCCCACGACACAGGAGAATTTCCCAGTGTGGGGCAAAGTTTAAAAAAAAAAGAAAAAAGTATTATCGATCTAGTGGCAATGTCAGCCACTGGTCATTAGTTTTGTCCATCTCATCCTGCCATCTTCTATAAGGTGAGCCACAACGCCTTCTGGTTGTGTCAGGGCTCCACATAATGTTTATTCTGGCCCACAGTTCATCGGACATCACGCAGACGTGGCCAACCCAGTCCCAGTTCTAGCTTAGCGGCTATTTCTGCGGTGTCAGTAATTTGGGTTCTAGAGCACAGTTTAGTGTTAAAATAAACAGTGATTTCTTCTCTGGAGGAATATGTAGCTATATTTTTGAATTAATGATAATTATGTTTTTCTAATTTCTAGGTACAATTTCTTCAAAAAAGAAAATAAATGTCCATTTTTCCCAGTTGCGATGGGAAGGTAAACGTAGATGTCTACTGTACATTTTTTTTTATCGTGATAAAATCATCATATGAGGCCTCCCACCCCGGGCAGGGCGGGAGGGACTGTCAGACTTGTACTGACTAAAATCCACGGTGTCCTTCAATAGCCCTTTATGTTCCGGGGTCACGGTGATGTATGAGTCCCGCGACCATGTCTACTGTACATAATATCTTCGTATTTTTCAGCCTTGAGGTTATCGAACTCAAATCGACATAACCTTTAAAGGAAAGCAATCTAACAATAATCACGTCATCGTCCATTACGTTAACAGTGAAAATGAGTCAATACATGAGGAAATCAATAG
This sequence comes from Agrotis ipsilon, assembly GCA_028554685.1. NCBI lineage: Eukaryota > Metazoa > Arthropoda > Insecta > Lepidoptera > Noctuidae > Agrotis > Agrotis ipsilon. Next base: position 12,708,166 of record CM052969.1, on the reverse strand, counting down.
GAAACAACAAATGACTCAGATGATCCGAAACAACCAAATATCTAAAAAGAAACATCTTAATTTCCATTCTTGAATCCTACACGATGATCATTTACGGATTTAAGGTGATTCTTTAGGGTTGCCACATAATCTGAACTAATATTTTAAAGCAGAAGAGTTTGTTTCGTTGAACTCGCTATTCTCAGGAACTAATCATTTGAATTTAATAAATCCTTCTGTGTTGGATAGTCCATTTATCAAGGAAGGCTATAGGCTATATAACTTCACGCTATGTCCAAAAGGAGCTGAGCACAGGGGGTGAAACCACGAGCAACAGCTAGTTTATTTTAATGGGAGAGTGTAATCTAATTTATTAAAATAAATTAAAAATTATCAGACTTCTTTAAACGACTCTGCTAACTCACACATCAAACTAATGGCTCTGAGCTTCAATTACAAAGTGCACTTATCGCTTATCTCATTATTTATTTATTTAACCTTTAAACACAAGTATAAAAACCCGTGCAAATGTCGCATTAATACCTTGACGTGTGGTTTTAGATATTTTCTACTAAAGTCAGGAGTTTAGTGTTAACTAAGAGAATAACTCACACAGAAATAAAATAAAATATAGCAAAAACTGTCCGTTAAGAGGGCAGCAGGGCAAACTCCCTTGGTCACTTCGAAAGGCTCAGATCACATACAAAAACAAAAAGTAAAACACTTAACCTACAGTTCCAACAAAACAGAAAACAAAAACCCACAAATAACCTTGCAAGTTGCAACCTACTCACAACATTCGTAAAATAAAGAAATAAACTTTGATCTTGGCAGCCCTGGGTGCGCAAGCGCACGTGGGCCGCGGGCGTGACATTTGCCCCGTGAGTGCAACAAGTGACGTCATCGCCGCGCATGCGCCATATACACCTAGATCCTAGTATAACTTATATGTTTACATGTTATACAAGGTGCATCAAATCATAATATGAACCTTCGTCTTAATCGACAAAAATATCAGGTGTGGGTCACCTGATATTTTGATAATCAAATAATGTTTAATTACTATAATGATGTTGGTCACTTGAATTTTATATGACTGACTATAGGTATACATTCTGATACAAAATATATACAATCCTTGGTTACTATATTTTTAGAAACAAATTTAAAAAAATACTGTATGAAACAGCAGATTATTTTTGCAATTACGATGACGGGCCCATGAAGAAAATATTTCAGCTTGATGGTATGTACCACACCTTTCTGATACATGCTGTATACAAGTTATATATTGTATTCTTAGGTGATAATGTTAGGAGTTTATTAGAGGCCGTTTATAGACAAACGTGGTTGATCTCAAGTAATGTCGCCCGGATTAAGTAAGCTTTGTTGTGTATACTAGTTGTGAATACACTAATATTGTGCTATCTGATGAACTTTACGGCTGATAGGTTTATATTTGTTCATGTGAGATTTGTGTGGAGTATCAAATAAGCATAGAATTGACTAATATTTACATATACATTAATATAGCAAAGGAGACTGGCCAAAAATGCTACCGTTATTAGTTCTTAATTATAAATTCGTACCTAAGAGATGCAGGTAACTGATATCTGCTAGCTTTCTGTATTTTTTTATTTTCTAAGCTGTCTATTAACTTATGTACCAAAGGAAATTTAAACATTTTTGGTGTTCTACAACACGAAATTTTAAATGTCAATGTAATCAAATTTAATTCCATAAAACTTTCATTTGACATCATTCACAAATCTTTCTAGAATATCTAAATAACTAAGTTTAGGTTGAACATAAAGGTTGAAAAGCCATCCAGACTGTTTAGGCGACATTAAGATCTGAAAAGGCTAGCCGTCCGCATGCGTCCGCCTACGCGACACGGCGACTAGTAAATTATAATTGTCGGCGATTTGTCGCGAACCGCGCGCGACAATGTGTTGTTATTCGGTTAAATTTTATGCGAAATGTATATTTCAAGATTAATTTGCAAATTGCGAGTGTAATTTTGTAAGTAATTTCAGTATTATGAATGTTTTGAAAGTAGGACAACATAAATGGATCTGTGATAGATAACATTTTGGTATAGTATAAGTAGATTCCATTTTTTTTTCTAGTTAGGTTTCCAATTTTCCTTATAGCTGCTTTACTGGTATCTGTGTTGTTGTTTGTTGACATATATTTTGTGTTGAATTTCTCATTCATTTACACACAATCAACTTGGTAAAAAATTTGGCTATCTACTTTGTGCATTTACTGATATCATTGGAAATTATGGCTTTTGAACTTCGATCACTTATGGAGGTATGACTAAATTGCTCACTGGCTTCATAAATTGAAAGATCTGTTTCAGTATCGGATGAACATAGCTAGTCTACAATTATATTATTTATCATTCCCAGTTTAAATAATTCTTAACACACTGAAATTGACGGGTTTTCGGTATAATACTCTTACATCTCATTATCCATAGCCCGATGCCGTATCTGCAGTTCATCCACACCGATTCGCCTTAACTTTAAAGAAAGCCACAACTTTCCAAATCCAAATCTGTCAACTCATAAAAAATCGCCCTCGTGCAGTCCGCCTAACCCTGTGCATGCAACATGGCCGTGTCTAAACACGTCCGCGACTGCGTGGGCGCAGGTCACCGCGTTAGCGGCTTATTATGTCTGTCGCAAATAAACTATGCAGAATTATGCTCCAAGATATTATATACCATTTTGATTGTTAAACAATGTTGGCATTTGGACAATATTAGTTTTGAGTAACGGTACTTTTATTGTGGTTTTTGACCCAGGTATCGCATGTGTATGTCTCCGCTGGGTGTGTCTCTTGTTTTAACAATAACTAGGTCCTATAGGTCCACTTTGTTCATATGAAAAATATATTTGGCAGTAGTGCAATTTTCCAGTGACAGGATCTTTGTAATCTGAAACGATTAACATTTTAGAACATTAGCATAGATAAAGTATCGTCAGGCAGGTTAGTCACTTCCGTAAATCATAAAAATAATAGATCTTTGAATTAATGCCAGATTGCAAAATACATGGATTTCCTGTAACATTTATCACTTCCCCAAAATTATTTAATAAAATAAAAATAGAGAAAGACAACTACGACCTTTAAAGACATTTCAATGAAGGGATAATAACTGTTTCCTCATGATCTTTTATATACCTATTATATTTATAATGATTAATGTAATATTTGTTGTATTTTCATATTTCTTATTTAGAAGAATCTCGTTCGCTGTGGAGATTCTAAAAGAACAACAGGAAAAACCAACAAGAGATTAGATTTTAATTTTAACTTACAATTACCCAAAACGATTATTCGACAGTATTTCAATGATAGCATAACAAATTGAGAACATTTTAGGGCCGGCGTGGGAAAGGGGCCCAGCAGTGGGTGACGATGACGTAACGAGCCGGTGTCAAACCCAGGACCCGACCGTAGGATCCCACGCGTTCACGACTTTTGACCGCTGCGCCTACGTGCAAAACGTTTATGAGTTTTGTAAATATCATTATTTTGCAACATCATCTTTGGTTTGTTTGTTATATTTCGTAGAGTAGGTTTTTGTAACTTATGCATTTATGGAAATTGACTCAAATGATTTTTATATGTGTATGATTTTCCTAGCTATCGCGTCATCGCGTGTGACGTCACTTTGTTAATTTCTACAACAAGTTGGATGAGATTTGAAAGACAGATAGTTTTTAACTTGGGTTGACACATTAGATATTTTTTATCATGGCGTTCCTATATGATAACAGCCGCCGCAGTCATAAGCTATAGTAATTTGTGAAGTAGGTACTAAAACATAAAAAATAATTATCCTCTTCAAACGGGCTACATCAATCACTTTTATTCAATTTAATTTACATTTTAATGTATTTTACGTTGAAAGGAATATCGATGTTATTACATTTCACACCATATACATTAACGATACGTCAAACATAACACTTAACTGATTTACGAGAACTTTTGATATGTAGATATCGAATTATGATGTTTACTGAAACTGCTTTTGTGAATGAAATATAAAGGAAAGCAATTTTAAATTTTAATGAGGGTAGGGCTTATTTTACAATCATTAGAGTTTAATGTTGTAATTTAGGCGATTCTGACACCTGACCGCTCATCCGCGCGGGTAAGCGGAAATGTAACGAGTGAGCACTTGAGCAGTGTCAAGACAGAGAGGCATTGAGCACCGCTCGTCGGCGCGGAGGAGCAGTGTCATGTGATAACCACCTAAGTCTTAAGAGATAAATGTGTAGCCTTACCTAATTACCTCCTATTTTAACGAAGCTTATCATATATTTCCCTTTCACATTCCAAGTTGTCCCATGTCTCAAAAATATGACAAAATAACCAGCATTAAAGACACATTAACAGAAATAAAATAAATCAAATTAATATTCCGTTTAGTGTGAGGGATGGGACAACCGCCACTTCTTCTGCCTGTTGGTAGTAAAGATAGCCTCCTTAGCAAGCTACAAGAACCTATGTCTAAAGGTCTGCGGCGCTTATAACATGTTTAAACGACTCATTTGTAATTTTACGTAGACATTCCACTATGTCTACGTAAGTTTTGTCTCTAAACTAATAGTATTTCATTTTGTCAGAAGTTTTCGTCGAGTGGTTCCTAGTTAAATGTTATATACAGAAAATAGTATAATTCATCAAAAAGTTTAACGGTCAAGGCTGCGATTATCACCCTTCACTAGACAAAAAAGTAGTACCGAGAATGCTTTAATCTATACATTCATAATGTACATTTAAGCGACTATTATTAATGCGAAAGTATGTGAGGATAGATTCTGTTCCCTTTCACGCCAAAACTACTGAACGAATTTGGATGAAAATTTGCGTAAAAGATTAACCCCGTCCCGCCTTAGGTGGGAGGATTGTACCACTATAAAAACAACCGTATTCTTTTAATTGCCCTCTACGTTTTAGGTACACAGTGCCTACACAGTCCCGTGACCCTATCAAAGGACCAAATCAGTTCTATCACCATCACTAAACCACTGAATTACCAATCCAGAAAGATTCCAGCGGCTTAGTAAACGCCAAATAAGCCAGTAGTGAGAGGGGGACTCACTAATCAAAACCGATTCACCACGCTCCATCCTATTGTAGTTACAACTAACGGTGTAAGTCCTGCCTCAGAACCAGGATTTCAGATAATTATTAGGCTCGTGAACGTAATTTTCCAGTTAAGAGCGTGTACGCTGAATTACATTTCATACAAACTTTAAAGTCCTTATTTTTCGAAATGAATTAACCGATTTCTTATTTAACTTCGCAAGCATAAACTTCTAGGATGTGTGTTAAACTTCATTTATTAAAGTGAAACACCGAATATAGCATCCTCATTAGTTGACTAGTATGAAACATTCATACAACAGATAGTCATGCAATCTTGAATAATCAAAACATTAAAAAAAACTTTTTGATGTTGAGAAAAATTGAAACGTTTCTGTTAAAATGTTTGAAGATTATCATATTATGAAATGTTACCTGAATGTAATATTGTTTTAAGCGTGGTTAGTTTTAAAAAAGGATTTCCAAAAAATATTTTCTGATAAAGCTACAGTTAAATGGGACCTAAATGGCTACCATTTTCGAATAAAAACTTGAAACTTTGTATGAAATAACCGTTCGGCTTCCAGGCTCATAATGAAATATCTAATAGATTACAGAAGGCTCTAGAACTTTGTAATAGAATATTTTGCCCGATAAAGTGTAACGGTAATTAGTTGATTCAAAGTGTTTTGGTGTTAAATGCTTCTATGGGTGATTGGGACGTGGAGCGTGAGTTATTGAATTGTGTGGGTGGCCTATTGCCTTTGGCCTTGAGTTAGGAATCTTCGATCAGTTGGAATGGCCACGAAAATCGAGTGTGCCCTGAAAGTTTGCGGGCGAATAATTTCCTCTCAAGCGGTAATTAGTGGGTAGCGGGACATACATATACCGCGACTCCGGTACACAAAGGGCTACCGAAGAATACCGTGGATTTTAGTCAGTCAAGTCTGACAGAGAACTCTTTTGATGATTTTACCACGTTAAAAAAAAAGCGGTAAGTGGACTAAATCAGAAAGTTGTATAACACACCTTCGTGGACATATTTGAACGGCTACCCATAATTTCCGTGACCTCCCCGCGCTTCTCTGCATTCGACTTCCGAGACAAAAAAAAAATTATAAAACTGCCGAGTTTTTTTGGTTGAATGCACTAATCTCAGAAACTACAGGTTGATTGAAAAAATACTGTTGTGTGGGCATGTCCATTTCTCGAGGAAGGCTATAGGCTATAAAACATCACACTATGACCAATAAGGGCCGAACAGCGAGAGTGAAACCACAGGACGAGCTAGTCTCAGCTTAAAGGTGAGCATGATATAAACATTATAACCTATATCACTCAGTAATATCATAGTTTACTACCAGATAGAATAAACATAGAAGGATCAATAGTTTTCCAGAGATTACCCCCTATACAAACAAATAAGATTAGGAAGTCCCCATGACGTCTGATCTTTTAACTCTTTTAAATATTAGTAGGTAGATATAACAAATAAATCAGCCACAATCTCCATCCTCAAATCGTAAACCAGAAGCAACCTTTAATTGCTAATGCTTAATATAAAACCGCAATAGAAAATCGATTGGCAGTCAGATGTCGGCTCCCATTTTTCTAAAAAGACAACTGACGTGCACAGAATCGCATTAACCTTTACAACTGAGACAGATTAGCGTATGTCCAACAGATATGTTATTTTCTATAAGACTATACAAGCTCGACGACGAGCTTGTAATATAAATTCAATTTAATTCTCTTGTGTATTAAGTCCGGGCATGCGGACGGCGAGTAATGGGCGACTCGCTATCCCACCATGGGCCATACCCGGGTCGATGCGACGGCGCGTTCTCTTCCACGCGCGTCTCAAAGAGCTGTCAGCGCAATGACGGGGCCCCCTCCTTGAGAGCCAAAGCCTGCCGGGGTCGCGGGACTAACGAGCTACCGCGACCCCGGGCAATAAAGGGCTATTGAAGGACACCGTGTATTTTGATGAAGAAAGATGAGAACTCATTTGATGATTTTGCCAAGCTAAAAAAACATTAAGTCGAAAATACACTAAACATGTTCAGCGCTGCCGCAGCGTTGAATCTTTAAAGGACAGCATTTATAGTAGGTGCAGAAAACCAGTTAAAATTAAATAGAAATCGAAATGGAAGGCAAGCAACGTAATAAATATTCGTTATCCATTGGATGTCAGTTTGACCCGGAGGTTTGCAAATCCGCTTTACAGATGTTGAAAAAAAATAGGATCAAAACTATTATTTCGAATACGTTCTAGAAATCAATTAATAAAGGTATTTGTATCAAAGCTTAGATTTAGTTCACGATATGAAATTGCTTTTTCTGCAAAAAGAGTTCATACGTATATCTTTGTATAGCCACAAAATACGGTGTATGAGGACTTGGGTTCAGTTCTAAGGTCGAATTATATTAAAGAAAATTGTTACTGAGTTTTTCTCAGTAACAGATAGGAGACAAGAAGTAAATTGTGCGTGTTTGAGGATTAACAGATAAAATGTAGGTACACAAGTAACACAAGAGCAGTTAATGAAACAGCAAAAGATTTTCTTACACAGATACAAACTAACTGTCTGTATACGTAACTTTTGTTAACCGTACACACCGGGTATATGTACGGTGGAAACATTCGCGGAGTAAATTTTTTATTTAACGATTGTTTCGTGTTTGAAAAGATGAAAATCTGTCAAAGAAGTAAACATAATTTACATCGAACTACAACTGTTTATAACCTACTTGCATAAATAAACATCATTTCATTTCATTTCAGGATAATAACCCTAAATCGCCCACCAGTGACAAAAATACCAATAGTCATTAAAAAAAATACAAAATCCATTGGCGGCCACTGCGCGCCGTTTCAAATCTGACCTTTACTTATCAAACGGCTAATGGACGGCCATCGTCAGATTATCAACGGCAACATTAACATAATCCTTACAGCTACATAGCCGACCTGTCTATTAGACTTTCACTTCGATATTTGTCAAGTCGTTTTGTTACAAAAAAATGGACGACGATGACCTCTGTGTTGCGAAAGTAAATAGGTATCTGTGGATTTTTGATCAGTACACTTTCAAAGAAAGAACTGTTTTTTTTTTAACTGGCCTGTTGGTCTAGTGGTTAGTGACCCTGACTGCTATGCCGGGGGTCGTGGGTTCGATTCCCACCCAGGACACATGTTTGTGTGATGAGCATGATCATTTGTTCTGTGTCTGGGTGTAATATATCTATAATATGTATGTATTTAGAAATATATAAGTATGTTTATCAGTTGTCTAGTACCCATAACACAAGCTCTGCTTAGCTTGGGACTAGATGGCGTTGTGTGATAGTTGTGGAATATTTATTTATTTCTTTGATTTGGATTTAAAAAAATGGATGGATCATCCATGATATGATATTGAAAGAAATGGAATAAATGATACTGTGACGTCTGATAGGGGAGAATGAAAGAATAAAACGTGTTGCGTCGACCCTAAGTAAATCGGGATAAGGGCAGTAAGATTTATATATATGATACAACATCACAAATATGCTCGATAGTTAATCGTTACTGAAACGCCTGAAGTTCTGAATTGGAAAAGTTTTGAACTTTCAAAGATGTAGATTTTAGGATATACAACTACTAGCAAATAATATAATACGGATCGAAATAAGAAAATGCTCCTTTTAAATCAACATAAATAAATAGTAATTTGCATATTAAACTAATTGAAAATCAAATCTCAGTTCACTAACCCCTAAATTCAACGGTGCCTAAAAATTGCTCTGATTAAAAAACTGTTGACATTTAGATAGACTTCTAAATAGCTAGCTATCGTTGAGTCGTTGTATAGTGTATACAAAACCACTATTTTGATGAAGAATCTTGTATCATAAAGCTTCAAAAACTAATTCAAATATTTTCTTGTTTCAGGTAATTGGCGGCTTTCTTCAAGAAAAACTTTCAGGAGTGGCGATAATTTTCAGTTAACTGTAATTAGTTCTTCTGCGTTATTTTTCTATTCAATGCCGAATCTCTGCCCTTTACAACGAAAATATAGTCAAACGATCTAATTATGCAGTACTTACCAAGTACATAATAATATGTACAGTGCTATTCACAACTAAAATACCGGTTTTCCTTTCCTCATAACAAATGACAATCAACCTCCACCAGGGTGCAAACAGGCGTTTTAAATCACATAACCAGTCCGTCCAGCCGAAATGCCACGAAGCGCGCTCGGCAATACTCGGAATTCCTCGGCACGCCTAGCCTACGCACCCTGCGACCTTCTCAATGCTAATCGGCGCAAGCGCAGCCGTACAATAAGACCGTATGAACGGCCAACACTGCACCCGGAAATTATGGCGATTGGTGACCTTATGTTTTAATAGTTTGAATGGTTCAAGTTTCTTGTAAAAACTGTCGTATTGGATTTTAGAGTAGGGCCGTGCAAATTGGATAGCATTGTGTGTGACTAGAGAGTCTAAATTCAAGTGTGCGTCATTATATCTATTTACTAATACCTAAGTATCTCACTAATAATGTTTTCTTAGCATTTATACTTAACGAAAAGTTTAGTAAAAGTGTTTGACCTTTATCTAATGAATATTAAATGTTCTTGAGCTTCCCACACCGAACAACTGTTAACATAGTAAATTAATGCAGTGCTTTTTAAATTAAATATAAATGCTAGAAGGTGGGTAGTATGAGACAGAAAGCGCTACTGAACGGGAAGTGCCAACAATTGAGATGAAGTTATGTCCAACAGTGGACTGCTAAAGGGTGGTGATGATGAAAGTATAGGTACCCTAGAACACCTTATCCCTTCTAAACAAATTTATACCTTTTCGAGATCATTCCCAAAACATATTCCTCGCTATACATATTTCCTAACAACAGTAGCATTTGTCCTTCCTTGCTATGAATACATACAACTAAAATGACCAAGCTCCCCCATATCGGTACTAAACCAAAATAAACTGGACTAGAATTGTGCAAACGAACAATTCTATCAAGTTAGGTTATAGAAACGTAATGTGGGCGCAAGACGCTGGAACAATGAGCGTGCTGCCATAGTTCCTTTACGAGAGATAGAGACTTCTACTGCGATTCTGTATTTGGGACCGCGTAATGTATAATGACGTATGAATCGATGAGTGTTGATTGGTTTTCATAATACAACACCATGCTTGTTAGTCTAGATGGAGTTGGGTTGAAAATGTATTATTTTACAGCCATTTTACGCTAATAAAATTGTGCTTTAGAACCATATCGGTCTATCATGAGGAGCTCGTGGCTAAATAATAACTGCCGCACAGGCCGATCTTCCGGGTTAAAACGTGCTTGTCGAGGTTGGTCTGTGGATGGGTGACCATCTGTCGTAACGAGTTTCCCTCGTGCCTCGGAAAGCACGTAAAGCCATTGGTCCCGGCTGTCATTTGTAGATCTTTGACAGTCGGTACTGTTAGTCAGAAGCTATAAAGTCTGACAGCAGTCTTACCGTGGGGTATGGACTATAGAATTACCCAGTTCCTGGGTTGTGGAGGTCCGACAGGCAGTCGCTCCATGTAAAACACTGATAACCAGCTGCATCTGGTTTGACTGGAAGCCGAGCTCAATATAATTGGGAACAGGCTAGGCAGATGATGAAAACCATATCTATTTATGAACCATGTTATGAAAAAGGCAAGACCTAGAATCTCAAATGTAACAGACACAGCCTGCTATTCAAAAATCCTAATACAAAGCTCTATGAAAGTTTGTCCAATCGTGGCAAAAAGGTGCTAAAATATCTACTTAAAAAAAGGTATTTTTTGAGTACAAATATTTTATACTGAAAAACAGTACTTTTACGATGGAACAACTATCAGAGATCAATCTATTCCTACCTTTTCTAAAGACAATGCAAAAGCATAAAGACGAACAAGTTAACGTTACTTGCTACGCAGTGAGATTTCAGATTTCTGCCGCACTTTCTATGTTGATTTACAGTGAAAAGTTTTATTGTTATAGCGCACAATAAGCTAGAACCATTCTCGATACTTATAGGGAATTATTCTACCAGTAGCATTTATGCTAATGTTATTATAAAACCACTTGGATCTCGAAAATCGCAAAATGAAGCATCTTTCAGTACAAAATTGCGACTGAATCACAATAATACATGCGATTAACAGAGTGATGTGCGATGTTATGCAGAGGAATAAATCCAGCACTGAGGAGATTCAGAGTCTAGACGATGATAATGACAGATAAACATAGTATTTTAAATTAAATAAATTATAAAGAAGACAGGGAACTGCTCACACAAGCTACACACAACAAAATAATAACTCCGTCTAAGTCCGCGATAATCGCCACAGTGACGGTTGACAACACAGAACGCACATAGTACATTCTGCCTCTACATCTATCTGTCAAAGCGACACTTTTTACGTAAATCTCAAGTTACAAGCACAACTTTCGTTGTCTGTTTCACATTGTTTATATCCCACAACGACCATAAAATTGTCAAATGATAATCTTTTGAACATAATGGTTATTTTACACTTTATAATATTGTCTTTAAAATTGATAATAGCGAATGTATAGGCGTTAGAGGAAATAAATAGATTGTTTGACAGACGCAGCGTTAAGTAAATAAATGATTGCTAGGGAGATGATAATCTTGAAGTATTTTACACTTAAGACAATTGTGGTTATCGGTTGTATATTAGAAGCTGTTTCTAAGCCTTGCAAGGAACTGATTTATAAACTGAGATGATTTTAATCGGGAACATTTTATGCTAAACATTTGAATCGATGCAGGTTTGTTAGAAACCTGAGTTTTACTCAGTTGAATCTGAATGTTGAAGAACACTAACGAGTTCTATCAATAATGTGTCGATTGATTTCAAATGAGATCGTCTATTTATCAAATACGCAACAAAACATTGTCAATAAGCACAAAAATAGGGATATTTAAAAAACAGAAAAACATACTTATTTACGCCTATAGTTTGAGCCAGATAAGTGTGGAATAAAGTTCGTTGACCCCCGTGTACCAATGTATTCCAATATTTCAAAACTATTCGAAAAAATGTAAAGAAAGTGTCGTAACACGATCAAAATAAACGAATCGTGGTAAGAGGCAAATCAAATCAAATCGTTTATTTCAACTAAGCCAAATATAGGCACTTTTGAAATGTCAAGACAAAAAATAAAACTAGTGCTAAAAATAGTTATGGTGCTACAGTCCCAGTCACATGACATAAAAACTGTGAAAGTACCGTAGGCGACCGTGACCTTACATTTTATTTTGAAATTCGAACGATGGTCTAATGGAATTCTAACGATGCGTTGTTAGGATCAATGACCTTTATTCCACACTTAAATGGCGAGGACTATAAGTGTCTCTGCCTTTTTGTGTTTTTTGTTAAATTAGGTTTTATTTTAGTTTAAGTTCAGTTGTAAATGTATAGTTTTTTTTAAATATCTAGCTTTACCTATGTATATATTCTATCACATTATTTTGAATAAAATATGTATAAAGTTTCTTATTTATGCATTTTATTTACAATATTACCGTGTCTATAAATATCCGTCTTTCTATAAATATTCTTTTACTTATAAATATCCAATATTTCTATAAATATACATTTATTATCCAATCCAACATGGAATTAATATTGAATTGCAAAATGTTCGACACTTTCAACTATGTAGTAAGCATCGAAGAAGAATGTTATATATCCTTTTTCGGCAAACAAATCCGGATTTATTGCCTAAATGATTTAACGGCCATTATAATGAAAGTTGGACATCGTATACAAGACTATAATGATGTCGTATTTCGTTAGAAATCTAAATAACATTAGGATTTTATATCAGAATGTATTTCGCTATTGTCTAAAATATTGCTCGACGAATCCATTGTGTTCTTAGACATTTAACACGGATTTAGCGAATATTTTTCTCTACTATCTCTGGAAATGATGTATTGTTATCAAAAACTAGTGGTCCTTCCTTAAATAACTCCATTAAAAACACTTACCAGACTTAATTGCTTTCAAAAACACCAACTAAAAGTTTTAAAAATTGTTTTCCAAAGCAGTTTTTTTGTGTGTAATTACTACAACTAGCTAAGTAAAGATTGACCTTGGGTCACCTTGGCCTTAGTCGATTAAGGTCATGCTTAGCATTTATAAAACAAAAGTAATGACAAAACATTCCTCACACTATTGACATGGACAGTGTAAATGCAGTACCTATCTATATTGATGAAATGGTAGTGATAAAAAATGTTAGAATTTTAATTCGCTTATATGGTATTTAAAGACCCATGCACAGATCCTTGTATATCCTTATAAGTAAAGAAATGTAGTAAAATCTACGAATAGCCCACATAATCGTATCGAAACATGTCTCTCATTACAAATTCTATTCAAATTCCCTACGTCTTCGTTAACATAGTTTAAGATATCGGCTATCGCAGATACTTTCTTTAGCGCGACGTCTCCGCCAAAATTGACATTTACGTCCTAATACAGTCCATTTGCTATTGACAGGCGGGCCATTGAGTCAGCGGAAACTAAAACTCTAAACTGACTTTTATAAAAAAGTATACACTACAACTCGGTTACTATTTTGGTTTACAATAATTTGAATATTACTGGTGAGACATTCTACTGAGGAACTGAAGAGTAAGGAATAACTAAATAAGTCGATTTTAAAAGTTAAGCCTTTGATCCCAGCCGACGTTTGTAGATCTTTGACAGTCCTTACAAATGTTCAGTGGCCCAAAACTCTGACAACCAGCCCTGGCACGTAGAACCATATAACCAAGTATCAGCTGGGTTATGGAGATCAGCAAGGCAGTCGCGGTATTCAATTAGATTTGAAGCCGACAGGTGGTGGTGCTAGAGATTACAAAACAAATAATCTCTAAAGATACCTAAGCAGATATCTCGATTTAGGGTGCTCCCACATCTATCGACGCGGAATCGGTTAACGCCGGTTAAAAAAACCTTTATGCACCCTTAGACAATCAAATTACCTGAGAGAGATCAAATTGCAGTAATCTCTATATTTCTCCAACGGTCTCTATATTTTTACTACTGTCAAATAATTTACAAAAAGGGACAACTAGATCGCCGATTTCGGAGCCACTCCATATAATTCTGACAGCTCATAAATAAATTGACGAACACACAAAAAGTGGACGGGTCAATTAAGATGGAATTCAAGAAATAATTCCGTTTCTTCATTTTATGGTGAACTAAAGGAATTTGGACTAAATTGAATGATACGAATTTCACAGCACTTTGAAATTATTTGAAAGTAGGTAATTTCATTCTTGCTTAAATGTTTTTTTTTTAGCAAAACTTTTAAGTACGTAATTGAACTAATGATAAGCATTATAGCCACCAATACCTGTAATAGTATTTTGAATTCCATTCTTTCTTTAAATCAAAATTAATTTGATTTATTAAGAATTCCCAGATTAACTGTCACACACAAAACAAACATTACTTACTATAATACGGTGCCAACGGCTTCGCCTGCCTTTAAAATAATTAATTTTATGATGTGATAATTATGTTATTAAAGACTATAAATAACCTATCTCTGAGCCTTTTATCATAATCTGTGCAGCCGTTCTGACGTGACACGGACACGGATCCGGAACACGGATATTCGGCGAAGAACCAGAGTCACCGACATAGCTCGTAAAATTTGCAAGTTGAAGTGGCAATGGGCAGGCCACATCGCTCGTAGAATTGACAACCGATGGGGAAGAAAGGTTCTCGAGTGGCGACCACGGACCGGAAGACGCAGCGTAGGTAGGCCTCCCACTAGGTGGACCGACGACATCGTGAGAGTCGCGGACAACCGATGGATGCAAGTGGCGAATTGTCGTTCGGCGTGGCGGTCTAAGGGGGAGGCCTATGTTCAGCAGTGGACGTCTTCCGGCTGATGATGATGATGATCCATCCAAACGTTTATTGGTCGTTGCGTTATATGTATAGCCGTTCTCGATAAATTGACTAAGCGACACTAAAATATTTTTGTAATTCGAACCAATATTTCATGAGATTAGCTCGTTCATCCGAACAAAACTCTTTAGCTTTATAATGTTTTTTTTTTTTTTTTTACTTGTAAAATCATCAAATGAGACCTCCCACCCCGGGCAGGGCGAGAGGTACTGTCAGACTTGTACTGACTAAAATCCACGGTGTCCTTCAATAGCCCTTTATGTTCCGGGGTCACGGTGATGATATAAGACCCGCGACCTGCTTTATAATGTTAGTACAGTTTTTAATTTTCTAGTTTAAGCTAGTATAAACAGGCGTCTTGCAGTACCAACCAGTGTAAAATATGCAATTGCCTTATGAACAAGCCTATCCCCAAAGTATGTAGTTTCGCCATACTAGTCCGAGGGGTTAAGATTTGATCCCGCGACCTCTTGACCGCCAGCCAGCTTAGTACTCGTTAGGCTATTGTCGTGTTAAGTGGTAGAAAATGTGGTCTTGCCTTCTCTGATCGAATATATTATAATTGATTTTCTTATAAATGGTCAAGAGTTATTGATGGTAGATAGAAAACGTAGGACCCGTAATATTATAAAGAGAAAGGATTTTTACTTTTGTTTTTAATTAGGGAAATCAAAATTTACTACAAAAACTGTACTGGCTATTTTATTAATTTATTACCCCTTTTTTTCGTGGTAAAATCATCAATTTGAGTACCGGAGTCGCGGTATACGTATGTCCCGCAACCTCGGCAAGGCTATGGCCCTCTATAGGGGGGCCCCGTCATTATGCTGACGCTAAATTATTACCCCTTTAGTTCTGTATTCTAAAAACACTTGAATCCTTATCATGTGTACTTATCGCATAATCCAAATATGTCTTTATTTCTTTTAATAAACTTTGGGTGTTTGTGTATGTGATTTTCTATGTTTGTAAACGCACCCACAAAACAGGAGGAAAAAAACAATAATGTTATCCCGGAATAACTTCTTGCTTGCAGATCTGTAAATATTTTTCCCTTGCGGTAATCGAACCTGCCACACGCAACGCATCAGTCAATTGCTCAAATACTGCGCTAACAGTGCCTTTTAATGAAAAATTATACTTGTTAAAAAAAATCTACTATGTTTTGGAACAATGCGCTCCACAGAAATAAAAATGAAAGTACAGTTAACGACACAAATGCCAGAAGTTCTTTGTTAACCTTTGACCCCTGAACTTCAAGACAAACAAAACAAACCTTCAAATAATTAAAGTAATTATTCAAACTAAATGCTAACAAAAAAAAGTTTTATTTATTTAATTACCTTTATGTATGCTACTAGGACTTTGCACAGAATAAGAAGTAAAGGCATGTCACAGTAAAGCTGACAGGGACCACACAGAGGACCAAACTCCTGCTGGCCTATCAGGACTGTCTAAACAGGGAACCGTGTCCCTAAATCGTAAAGGGTAATTGAAGGAATTCGGTGGATTTTAGTCAGGAAGAGTCTGACAGTCTTACTCCGCACAGGTCATGAACAAACAGCCAATAATGTAACAAAAGTTCCTCAAATGTCACAAAAATAATAATTTGTTTAAATAAGTCAAAGTTATTATGATTTAATAATATTAAAAATTCTATAGTGCCGGACATGATTGTCCAAATTAGGTAAAAATCGATATAATTTTAAGTTTCCTTGACAAGTTGTAGAATGTGTCACGGCACCCACGCGAGACCTATTGTGATTTTACCATAAATCGGCGATATAGAGCCTTTAACATACTGAGTATACGCCACGAGAAATAACATTATTATGTTGGTACAAGCAATTATTCAATTGTTTATTTTTAGTTTTTTTTAATTGAATATTATTTTATTAACAATACAAATATATCAAATCGATAATTTGGCTGAGCAATTGAACTGCTGCGCTGCGTGTCACGGGTTCGATCCCCGCACGGAACAATTTTTTTTATTATCTGCAAGTAGTTGTTCCGCGTCTGGGTGTTTGTGTATGTGAGATAATATGTTTGTAAACGCACCTACGGCACTGAAGAAATTCCTAGTGAGGGGCAAAGTTTAAAAAAAATCGATTGAAGAAAAACTGGATAAATATTTATAACTTTAACATAGAAATCAAAGGAAGGAAGGAAAACGATATTACTAAAAATGCAGACATATGTTAACAGCTTACGTAATTATTTGACTGACTTCTAAAGAAAAGGTATGCATTGCATTAGTCAGACGCTCATTTTATTTTTATTTTCAGTTAACAGTCAAGCGTGGAATCACACTGCATATTTATGTAAATCAAGTGGTTACGTTCATCTCCTGGTCCGATATCTAATCGATATCACCCGATCGGGAGCCGTTACATTATTCGGCTATCGGCACCAAATCGATTCCCATAACGTACGCTCAATATGTTATCTTTATAAATCTATAATGGCGGTAACACGGTAGCTGGCACTACGAATCGATGCATAATTTATAAACGAATAATTTAATAGAATATCGACCTTATTATATTTTACATTATTACACTGATTTAAGAATACTATTAAACTGATTTACGAAATAAATTATACCTGATGATCGTTTAGTGTTGTGCAGACTATAATGGGTTAATAAGAATGTAAATTATTAATAATAGGATTATTAATTTAGTCTTGTTTAGCGATAAAATGTTGTGACAATGTCGTCGCTGTTTTAGTGTGAAAATGATGTATGGAAAGTATCCTGTTGAGTTTAAATTGTTTTATTGCTGTTATTTTGTATATATTTTAATACAGCTATATAACTTTTGTGAATAAAATGAAATGCGTTTACAGATAAAAAAAGATTTTCGTATTAATGAAACCCGTCTCTAAAATTGTTATTTACGTGTATTTTTCAATCAAAATCTGAATTCTGATTTCTGACAAACCCGAGAAACTGCGGGTCTAAAACGGCCAATTAGCAATATTACTAATGATTCATTTCGTGAAATAATAATAAGTACAGCCAATGACGTTGCCACATCACGACAATGCAACGCATGAAGTGTTATCATAAGGAATATTGCCTAAAGTGGCCGTTTTTGACCCGCTGAATATATTATTGGTATGCAAAATTCTAGATAAAGATACAACTTACAACTGACCTTTTCAACCACATTGAAGTGAGACATAATCAAAACATTTTAGTCTTGTTGAAAAATAAAGTAATAACTTAAATAGTAAGTACATTATGTAGTAAGTATAACTATTAATTCTCATAATAGGTATTTGTGTTATTTTATTTTATTACTAGCTTCTGCCCGCGACTTCGTACGCGGATCCTGTTGCTTATGCCAGCGACAATGGGGTCGTCAAAATAGAAGATCTGAAAAGTCTGATACCCAACCCCAAGAGCCCGGGTAAAAAATTAATGAGAGTTTGGCCAGTAGTCAGAGACCTCACCGGACATAGAAGTTTCGGGAGGCACCTGTGTCTGATGAGAAAAGAGGAAATGCCTGGGTGTCACCACTGCGAAGATCGCCCGGAGGACACAGTAGACCACACGGTGCAAGACTGCCCAGCTTAGGCAGAGCACCGACGCGACGTGTCCTCAAGGCGGCGATAGGCGGAGACCTCTCGCGCCCGTCATTGGTCGAGGACATGCTGCGGGGCGAGACGGAGTGGGAAGCGGTCACCTCCTTCTGCGAAGCAGCTATGCTCGTGAAGGAGGGGGCGGGCCGCGAGAGGGAGAGGACAGCGTCCTCCCTCCGCCCCAACCGCAGTGGGTAGGCGGACAGTGAGTAAAGGACAACTCGCTGTACGACCATGGACCATGCCCGGGTCGACGGCGCGTCGTGTTCCACGCGCGCCTAAAGAGAGTCAGCAAAATGACGGGGCCTCCTCACAGAGGGCCAAAGCCTGACGGGGTCGCGGGACTTATTTCCATCACCGTGACCCCGGAACATAAAGGGCTATTGAAGTACACCGTGGATTTTAGTCAGTACAAGTCTGACAGTGAGGGTGGCAGGCCTAATTTGATGATTTTACCACGCAAAAAAAAAGACGTCATTCCTATATGTTATAGTGTAGCTGGGCTCTTGGAGTTCCACATTAGGTGATCCAGATCTTCAATTTTTATACGTCAACAGAGAGTGCTCATCAGGCTGAACAACTTTGCTAAGACGTCATTCCTGTACATGTTATAGTGTAGCTGGGCTCTTGGAGTTCCACATTAGGTGTTCCAGATCTTCAATTTTTATACGTCAACAGAGAGTGCTCATCAGGCTGAACAACTTTGCTTAGACGTCATTCCTGTACATGTTATAGTGTAGCTGGGCTCTTGGAGTTCCACATCAGGTGTTCCAGATCTTCATTTTTATTCTCTCAGCAGAAAATGCTCATCAAGTGGAACACTTTTTGCTATCGCACCATTTTTGTATCTCTTATAGTTTAGCTGGTCTGTTGCGGTTCTTCGCCAGGTGTTCAAGTTTCCAGAATAATTTATAGCCTATGTTTTGACCAGATTTAATACCTATACAACAAAAAAAGAATCATTCAAATCCGTCCAGTACTTTTTGAGTTTATCCCGGACATACATACAGACAAACAGATAAACAGACAAACAGACAAACAGACAAACAGACAAAAATTCTAAAAACTATATTTTTGGCTTCGGTATCGATAGTAGATCACACCCCAAGTATTCTTTTAAAAAAATATTCAATGTACAGTTTTGACTTTCCTACTATTTTATTATATGTATAGATAAGCATAATGGGAATAAGCATGGTGTGTACAAATTATTCGCTTATTCATTTTATTATTTGTTAAATACACTTGAATATATTTTAATCTAAATAAAACCATTAAAATATAAACGTTTGTTAAAGTTCATCAAAACATTACTGTTTTCTGTATTCCCTTGAGCCAGCCGCGCAAATTAAATTATTAATAATTGAATACCTAAAGGCAATTCATCATCATCATCATCATCCTATAACGTTCCCACTGCTGGGACACAGGCCTCCTCTCTGGTGAGAGGGAGTGGGCCATAATCCACCACGCGGGCCCAGTGCGGATTGGCAGATGTCACATGTCTTCGAATTTGATGGTTCTAGGACATGGTTTCCTCACGATGTTTTCCTTCACCGTTTTGAGAGCAGTGGGAGAAATAAATTACACAAAGTAATGCGCCAAGCTGGGTTCGAACCCACGACCTACAACTCGTAAGTCGACCGATACCACTGGGCCACCACTGCTCTACTGGGCCACCACTGCTCTACTGGGCCACCACTGCTCTACTGGGCCACCACTGCTCTCTTTTTTTTTTTTGTGGAAAGGCAATTATGTTTATGGATATGCCAAAATGGCATTACGAATTTATTACAACAACAAAACAATATTTTTAATTAATTAACTGCACTTTAAAACAATTTAAATTTAAAGCGCCATTAATTTAAAAGATTATGAAGGTAAAAGTAATGTATAAATTCAATATAAATATTGCTTGCAGTACAAAAAGATCCCGTTATATTGAACCTTATTCATAAAAACGCAAGGTGCACAAATATTAGCTTATTACCTTTTTTTTTGCTATTGCATTTCTTAGTTCGACCAAATGTTTAGTGGGTTTTTCTAAAACTCACATTCCAGTGGCATAAGGTCGAGTGTTGTACGTACATGGATGTATACAATAGTGAGTAACACAATAATACTTTTGGACATCACAAGTCACCGTATTATACTAATGCACATAACGCCACTTCTAGTCTTCTACGGCGGCGGGGTGGCGCGACGTTAGCGTGGCTTTTCTTTGGCGTGTTTTGTGACGACTTACATGATTATATATTTTTATAGTAGCACATCATGACACGCTACGCTATCGTCGCGCTAAGCGAGTCTCGTTGTTTGACAAAGCCTTTGACGGCCACTGGTACAGACGCTAGCAAGTCAACCTACACCAATCCGACAAATTTTACCAATTGAATATTAAGCTTCCACTATTATGTTAAGGTTGAATATCTATTGAAGAGATTGAGGAAGGTCGATGTGCTTTTTTTGAGTGGTAAAATCACCAAATGAGCAGGAGGGACTGTCAGACTTGTAGCGACTAAAATCCACGGTGTCCTTCAATAGCCCTTTACGTTCCGAGGTCACGTTATCTCGTTAGTCCCGCGACAACGGAGGTTGATGTACTGGCGTCTTTACATCCATGTTATTTCGTAAAACTCACTCACGATGCAAATACCAAAGAAAACCGTTTATACAAATCGAAGCTTTAACAAAATGATCTGGTTTCACAAACAAACCACATAACGACTTAATATTGTGTTTAGTCAAATACCTGTCATACATATATTATCATAGAATATGTTTTCTCATACAAAAACACAGTTTAAGATCGAACTAAATGTCGTATTCCAGTGATTTATAGGAACACGTTAATGGACACTGTTAAAAGTGATGCAAAATACTGTTAGTGATGAGAAACAGCATAAGAACGTCGTATATTATTCACGAACTTTTGCTCGTGGCTTTACTTACTTTGATTTTGGACATTAACTATTGAAAAGCAGTTTTAAGATGCTTTAATAAAATTATTAAAAATAAAAACCATAAAATATACCACAGATTTTTTTTAAATTACATATTTTCACAATTAAGTTTGCAACCTTTATTTTATCACAGATTTCATTGCATTCAAGTCTTTGAATAAAATATTGACTCATGTAAATACCTATAAATTGAAATCAAACAACATTTTACAACATTTTAGAAACAAAATACCTTCTTTATTTTTTAACCACAAATGTGTAAGTCTTTTAAAACACCTAAAAAAATAATAAAGACCGTCCAAAAACAACCCAAAAACATAATATTTTTCTTAATGCAAAACCTATAAAAATACTCCCACATCAATTAAAAAAGCGTCGCTTAAGAGCAAACAAAACACCACGTGAACGTGGCTATTTGACCATAAACATAGCCATAGCCGTATAGCCTCTGTGCTCCGACCGAAGCCTCCGTCCACTACCTGTGTGCTTTTTTTTTGTCAAAGGTCCGATTCGTCGGGTGAAGCGGGTCGCCAGTGTTTGCGCGCACCTCGACTCGGCCGCGCGTACCGTTCCATTTTCAAACCACACCGCTAAAACTCCCGACTGCAGTAATAAACTGGGTCTAAGCAGCCAGTGTTTTTCGAATTATTTTTAAAAGTGGAATCCGTTTTTATTTTGTTTTTTTTTCTTGTGGTGTAAACTTTTTGGTTAAAAAACAGTTTTGTTTGGACTTAAGGACGTAAGGTTGTGACCTGTGATGTCATTGGACGGTGATTATAATTTTGACATTCTGTGTTTAAATATTTGAAGTGACAAGTTGTTTATTTTTGTTTCAAACATTTTAAATAAAGAACTGTAGTGGTGATAAGTGATACTGTTTGTATGTCTATATTTGACTTGAAAAATCAAAGTGATTCTATTTCTGTGACAATAACAATATAAAAGTTTTTGTTAAACATTATCTACATGTGTATATGGTGTGATTAGTAATGTACCTGAAAATGTACATAAAATCGGAGAGGTTCTACCAAACGCCTGACAATCAGGCGCTCAAAGAAGACAAGTGCTTCTCAGATTATGAGGAGGAACTAGATGACCGTAAGTACCTTAACACAATTTGAAAAATAAACATTTTGGATATAGATATTAAGAGAATGTGATTGTCAATATTATTTTGATAATTTTACAACGTAATCATTCTTCCTCTTTTAGAATATACATTCATATAATAATTGATTGATTTCGGACCAATAATATTAGCCTTAAATATTATTACCGGTCAATAACTTCTACACGCTACGCGCTTTAACTATAAATTTTGGAAATATTTTACTGGACCACGAACATAATAAATTCCCATCATTCATGTACATTCACATACTTATTATTTGATAATTATTAAAGTAAGAAATAATAAAACTACTATAATATTGACAGCACTCTTTCTGTTTGCGCGTTGATGTCTTTTGTACGAGACTTGATACTGCCGACGGACGGAAAGTAACTGATTGACTTATTTAAATGGAAATGTTGTTATATCTGTTCAATTATAAACAATAATAGAAAAACTAATGAGGAATCTAATATTTAGATTAACATATTTCATGAAGTAGAATTGAAACATAAAATAAAATAATTGTCATTGTTTTTATCATTAACAGCGTGCGCACTTTACTCCTCTAATCTTAAAAGATTAGTTAAGACTGTCTGAGTTTAATACAGAAAGGGAAAAGCTGCTAAAAATATAGATAAAAAATAAAAAAAAATATTTGAGAACAATAAACCAAACTGCAAAAATACACAATTGCCTAAGACAAAACAATAACATTTTACCATCTCTTATCATTCTAAATTACTTGAACCACACGTTCTTTGGCAAATTATCCTTTAAACAAATACCTAAAAAAAGTATACAAAACCAAAATAATCCGGTACTTTCCAATTTTAACAGAAAACAGGTAAACGCGAAACATAATCCCTTATGGTCAACCCTTAGCCTGCAGAGGGTACAAAGGGCTCCTTGTACCCGACCAATTAGGGACAATGCAAGGTCCAGGGAAAGGGACAGGTACAAAAAGAGATTAGTTCAAGGGTTTGCTAAACAATAGGGTCAATTGTTTGCGAGATTTCGATTTCCTGTCCGGACTTTAGGACCCACCGCGCTGTGTATTTAAAAAGCGTAACGGATTTTAGAATTTGCAGAAAGGAATATTCTGGATTCAAATATTTGAATATAGAATTAAAAAGTGATTCCATTTTTAAACCAAAAACAATAGAAAAGCTAAGCTAAGATTGCAAAATAGGTTATACAATGATTTAAAAAAAAATTAAAATGAGGCAGTCGCAGTAAGTTGTAATAGTACTTCTATCAACCTTTTTACCACAAAATAAAACTATGAAGGCGACTTCTGCCAATAACATTTATTCACTTTTCCGTGCTGTAATGAAAATTACTATAGCACAGTTTCAGAGGAAAACTTAATACATATATTGCTGTCTCAAACTTGAGGGTTTTGTTAAACATAAAAATTCTTTGCCGCCGGCTCTACGGAATAATAATAATTATTATTAATAATTACATTATAACGGCCAAAATAAAATCCTGCTGACTTCAATTTGACTTTGAATTTGACTTTGTTGCTCTCGGTAGGTTTGCGACCTCCCACTTAAAAAATATGTGTAGTCTGTCAATTTGACGCATGAGGTAAAATAAAAAATCTTTGAATTATAATAAAATATCCAACACAAAAAATAAGTTTACAGTAATAATTGTCACCATCTTTTCTAGAAGTTGTGGTGATTGTCAATTGTGTCAATGAATTAATTAATAGATTCAAAATGGTTACTTTGTCTTGCACAAATAACAACAGATGTACCAAAGAAATACCTGCTAGGTTCCTACTACAAAAATCCCGTTTGCCATACACCATACTTCATGCAATATCTTATGGAATGTCGTATCGACAACCGACAATAATGTCATCATGGAACATCATGAAAACCACTCAAGCATTCTTATAAATACCGTTGACTTACCATATTTATTCCACAAGTAATTTACCTTACATTCCCACATTGCACCCTCAAACAGGCGACCTTTTAACAATAGCAAAAACCCAAAAAACAATCCACAATTTTAAACCTTACTCCATTGACACACAAATTACACCATCACCCCGTTTTTTTGCAAATTCCCAGAATCATGTACCTGTTTAAAAAAAATAGGGTACCTTGGTACCTGACCTTACCTGAATTGTGTTCTTTTTTCAAAAGAGGCAGGAAATCGCGACAATACAGGCGAAACGGTCATAGTATGGGATAAGTGCGCAGGAGTTTAACAATGGCGCAAAGATCTATTGTAAAGTGCGATTGAATCGTAAAACGCCTTTTTGGAAATGAGTCACGCAGTTTGTAGGAGTGTGCATACATTGTATGTATATTATATTGTAGTATTTAGAAACTTCTGTACGTGGTATACATACATCTGTAGGTTTTACTATTCTAAAATGTTTATTGGACTTTTACGAGCTTCTCAAATAGTGATATTGTTCATACATTTCCCTGAACAGGGTGCCTAAACCAGCAAAGTGTAGTTAGTTATTATGAATTGTGTTTCTTTTAATATTAAGGGGTTAAATTTAAAGTGAAGTAGTAAAGACAAAGTTGGGTTTCGTATACCTGGTTTATTAAAAAAATCTTAAAAGTTTAATTCAAAATACGCATCTAATTATTACTGACCATTATTGAGAGAGGTTTACAATAATTGAAAACTAGATACTCAATGTTTAATTATAGTATTAACTACCTATTTTGTCTAAATTAGGGTTTCATTGAGTCAAATTAAAACATAATACAGGCCATTAAAGCTAAAACGAAGTGTTAAATAAGGATCTTGAATGGTAATGATTAATTTTATTGCACTTCACACCAACTACTTAGACTCTTAGAGTATCAATCAAGACAGCTATAAAGGACGTCTGTTTTTGTAATTTAATTTTCAAATTAATTGTTTAAATATATTTTTTATAAAAATTACATTTTAACAAAATAATTGTAAATAAACAATTATTTTATCACAAAATTAGTTACTCCCTTATTTATATAAATCATCTTATTTAAACATACTCAGTTAATAAATGATTTTGAAAACAAATAAAAAATATTTAAAAAATTACATTTCATAACATACTACCCATAATTATATTTTTTTTTAAGTTTCGAGCCGAAACTGTTATACATATTGTACAACCTATCATAACCGACTTAATTTTTAATTATTTATATTTTTAATACTAGAAGAAAAGACGAATGAGTATATAATGTAAGAACTTAGGCGTTTCTTTTACGATGAGCTGTTCACTTACTCATTTCCTTTTTCTGAATTGTTTTAATTAACACTAAAAAAACAATAACTGTTTAATTATTTAAGTACCAATACCAACTGCTAACACGATGTTTAGTCATCTCTAACAGTACTAGTGTTGCAAGCATCAAATAATAAAAGATTTATGACGTTACCATCGACAACTTTTTACGATTATTAACTAGCGATAAAATTAAACATGACGTTAATTAAAAAGAAGTGTCACCGCATTTGCCGCTATCTTAGAACTTACTTTCTTACTAATTGTTTGAGTAATTTCGAACTTTGGTACATTGACTTAAAAATGTCAATGTAGGATCAAAATACTTGTATGTATTACAAAAAAATACATGTATTTTTTTTTAAATTTCTGTCTTGCTTTTGTAGGTTTGTCAATTTTTAGTTCATTTCATCTCAAAATAATTACTCTTCTATAGTACTGTTTTCTTTCTTCTTTGTGTGAGCACGTGATCTAAATCTTCTGGTGCCACTAAGAACCCCACTGACTTCTGACATAGCCTTGGCATGGCTTCATCCTGTATCCTGAATATATTGTCATAATATTGATGCGTTGCGATTGTTTAAAAACAAAAAAATGGTCCATTGTTTCATACTAGCAATAATTACAGTATCGATTATTTTCCATAGATATCAATGCGGTTACACATCACACAAAAAAAAAACAAAACGTCACTCAGTCGTTATAATTTTACATTCGTAAGGACGTCAATGCCAACACTCCCGAATTAAAAAAATATTATTTACTAGAGATACCTTTAAAAATGCAAAATAATTATTCTATGTGTCATAAACTCATAAAGAATCATGACAATTGTGATCAAAATGACAGCAATTTCAAATAAAAACTCTGCAATTTGCATTATCTCAGCAAACGCAACTGGTTAGTCAAGGTAAAGGTTATAGTTAGGGCAAAAGGTCGTTGAGAACTGCAGATTCACATCTATGACGCATACTGTTTATACCTATTATGTATGGTTTTAATCATTGCACCTTGCAATGTCATTATAGGTTAAAACGGAGTTCATAACATACATAACACGGTCCTGTTCTTTACAATTTATATTTATAATCCCATTGCTAGGACAGCCAGTTTGGCTATTATAGCCTACTATATCCCAGGAATGGGAATGAAGCACTCGACGGTTTCCAATGCAACTTTTAGTATTATCTAGATATTCTAGAATACCTACAGACTTAAATAAAACTGGATAATATTAGATAAAAATCTTTTAAAGTAACATAAAAAATAGTAAAAAAATAATTCTTCCAGATGCGAACTTATTTTTTTACAAATTTTTAACAAACTTTTTATTTCATTGACTTTTATGCCACCGACACACGTCTGTAGATCTTCATAATTTCCTTCCTTATTTGAAACTGACTTCCTTCTGTCTTTGGGAAATCGGATAAGAATAGTTTTTAAACAGTATTTGAATTTAGAATTAAACAAACATTTCGCCGTCACAGATTATGCATTGCACACAAAACAACAGAAAAATACCTTTCAAAGAAATACCTCACTGTATAAGTGTATAATACCCAACAAGAACCAGTAAAACCAACTGAACACGTATGTAAATGTTTGAAAACATAAAAATGTTCGGTCAAGGCGAAGATCAGGGGCAGGGGTCGTGAGATGAGCGCTGATTCATTCGGGCCAGAGGTTCAGCACCTCTGACATTTGTACGTAATCGCTTAACGGCGCATCCATATACAATGTTCTACAGAAATGTTATTGTCAATGCGTATTGGTTACAGATGTAAGTAAAGTTTTGTGTATAAAGGTTTATTGGAATTTATTTAGAACGTGGATAAAAATTATTTTCATTTTTTTTATTTGACGTTTATATGGCTACATTTAGCCATGCTTTAAGTATTATAACATATTATGACCGAGTGATGTCGAAGGACTGTAAAGAAGAGTTTCATGTCGGTCATCCGACGGCGAGGTTACCTAACAGTTGACAATTGAAATGTCGTTGCTGGCATCTCGAGTAGGTATTTCTCAACGAACCTGCCACAGAAACGTTGAGGGGTGGGATTTCGTACCCAGCAGTTTCTAACGTCAAACTGGGGAAAAAGATGTAAATATGGACATTATATTTACGAATGACTAGTATTACTCGTAGTTGCTCGTAGAATATCAATAGCTCGATTGCCAGGCGGAACACATATTTGTATGACCAGTAAGTATTTGTTCCGAGTCTGTTTGTTGGTGTATAATATGAATTTATTTTTTATAAACGCATCCGGAATACAGGAGACGTTCCCAGGTTTGAGCAACTTTTTTTACTACTTAAATAATTACATTAACTTCAAATTTTACTTAACACAAAACCTTAAATATTTACACAAAATCGTCATCAATGCCAAGGTTAAGTTCAAGAGCAGGCGGGTCGTGAGACGCAGGACCGACGCCTGTTGATTCACAGCCGGTCGAAGGTTGCCAACCTCTGACATTTGACGCTCGAAACGTCAAGCTGTTCTGCAAACGAGTTGAATGCAGTAAACACGAAATTAATGAAAGAAGCCAGAGTTTATTTGCAATGCAATTTGTTTTATTTGTCCATCTTGATTTATTTTGAAAAATAAATAAATAATTAATCATGAAACAAATCTATAGGCAGTTCGTGAAGACTTGTTTCTACCACAATAATTTACGATCGAAAATTCGAAATAAGTGGCGATAGACAGGCTAATTTTTTAGCCTATATTGTCCCCACCTCTGGGCAAAGTCCTCCCCCAGTCCTTCAAATTCTCTCGATGGTATTTTTTGCCGAAAAGAATGTTACAAAGGAGTCCCGCCATTTTATCCTCAACAACTTCAAAGATTTTATGTTTTTCTAAATTCATGCCATAAATGTAATAACGGTGTCTTATAGCACTTTAACCACCTCTAATTCTGTGAGAGTATTATCGGAAAAAATAGGTACTATTAATAAATAAACAAAAATGAACATGACTTTACGTATCTCACAGTTGACCCCGTGACATAACTGTATTTTAATGTAAATCAATATGATCATTTAGCTTAATGCCCGCCTGTTTTGACCGTTCCCATGTAAATATTCACATTTATTTGTTTAAATGAAGCCTAATCTACGTAGAGATGGTTTTTTGAATGCTCATCTAAGTGAATGTGCGGTAGGCTGAATGGCTAAATGGCTAAAAGGTTAAATACCCGTAGCGTATGACCGTTTTGACGTTAATAATTTATTACGATTCGTCTGACCTTCCGAGGTTCTCACAGAGTTTCACACGAGTTGGGTCGTTCGAAGTTCAAAAGTTCATTCAACATAAAAAGCAGCGTTTTTGTTTATGTCATCTTGTAGAGGATAAACAAGTTTTGTTTTTTTTTTAATGGCATAGATTATAACAGTACTTAGATTTAAATTTAGATATTCAACAAGTTACAGAGTTAGTGAAAGTCTCATTTTAATATGTAAGTAGCATTTTAATTATGTTTACATTAACCAAAAATAAACTAAGATGATTTTATCAGATAAATAATAATAAATAATAATAATAATCGTTTATTTGTCAGAATATTGTTGTAAGATAAGATGTTACATACAATTTTATGTTCAGAATATTCTGCTGTTTCCAGCGTACAAATATTTAGATATTAAAATTAACGCTAATTAACGGTATTTTAACATAGTATACCTATTTATGAAAATAAGATTATAATTATAATTACACAAACAATGACAAGAGATAAGTTTACTGGGAAATACAATCGCAAAGAGTACTCGTATTATTTATAATTTCAATAATGATAAAACATTTAAACAGCTTATTAAATACTTAATATTTAATAAGAACACGAAGGTGAGACGAAATCTAATTTAAAATTTGAATGAAACTTTTCATTCAAAAAGTCTATTGTTGAATAGTAACATATTTTGCTCTGTTCTTCATCTTTGAAAATAAATGCTTAGATTTTTTTTCTAACTTAAAATAAAACTTTTGTAACAAAAAGCAAGCTAGAAGATTTATTTTCTCCCACATCAATACCGCTCGTCGTAATTACTCTAAAAAATAAGCGAAAAAGACGACACCTGAACGACCACCAAGGAAGTCGACCCAAGTAGTCAATTTCCACCTTACTTAACTACCGCTGACTGCTCAGAAGCCCGACTTACGCTAACCGCATCACATTTTTTACCTTCCCTAGACGTCGGTATTGTCGGCGACAAGAAAAAAACCCTTTTCTCTCTGGTTTACGGAATAATACCGTATTCGGATTCAGTGTGCGTCCGAAACATTCTTAATCCAAAAGAAAAAAAAACAAAAGAAGTACCGATGGAACGCGAAACATTCGAATTTCAAACATTACTAAAGACTGGAACACACTATACATTTAATAATACGATCAGAGACAATACATCTAAATGAATGAATGAATGAAACAGTATCACATTTGCATCATGATATACGTATTATGTTGGAGGGAACAAAATACGCAAAAAACTCAAAATCAGAAATTAAAAAAAAAGGCTTCTGGATATTTTTGAACTTCGAATTATAATTACCTACAGAAATTCCTTAGGAGTCAAACTTTGCCACTTTCTAGTGTTCTAACTGGTAAAATAATAAAAAAGACATTATTATAATCAAAGTAAAAAAATAAAGGATCCTTTGCTAGATGTAGTGTGTGAAGTTTAACTACACATGAACATCCAACGGTATGTCCAGCAGTTACCGGAATCGCCGGCGTTGTTCAGGTCGTTGGTTCGAATGCTAATACGGGTTAATTGCAGATTCACAACGACCCTGCTTTAGAAAACAGACACTTGAGTGGAATTTAAAATCGCCATTCGAACTTCTTAAAAAGTGTTTTGTTTTTTTTTTATAGAGTAATGATGTGATAGTGTTGTAGATAGCTATTAAGTAGTTGGCTTAGCACTATTAAATTTTCATTTATTTTTTTAAAGAAAGAATGATATGCCAAAGTTTAGTCTTGTTTTCTTTTTTGCGTCATCACTGTTATTCCTCTAATGTCAATCACGCTTTTCATTGCAGATATTCATTTTGCCTATAATAAATGTAGCTTTGCATTTTATATTCACGTCTAATACTTTGATTAATTCTTTAAGTTACTGGTAGGACGCGGTTCAACTCTTTTTTTAATAAACGTTTCGTTACACTATAAATTCATCCTGTAGATATCGTGGATACGTTGAAAAACATCAAACTCACATACTCAAACCCGGATAATAATCTGTAAACGATACAAATAATTTTACCGTGTGGAAATCGAATCTGCAACTCACAGCTTAGTAATCAATCGCTTATCCACTACGCCAACCATATTGAAAAAAGTTCAAAACTTTAGGTCTCATAATACATTCTGTCCTCGGTAAAAATCCCGTTGAAAGACCGCCTTGTATACGAAAACATCGCGTAACCCCACACATGCCACAATACAGGTGCTCTCTCGTCCGGTCGAGAGGTTGGCCCTCGCTGGCCCTTAGTGGAGCAAATGTTTTGCTTTGGACACAAACGTTTGACCACACGTCAAGGGCACTCCTTATTAAAGGGCCTAGTGAGGGGACGTGACTGAAATAATTTGTCGATTAAATATGTTAATCGAAATATAATATGTGTGTGGAATTTAATTTGATAAATAAGTTAAGGTAGATAAAAGCTGTTGTGTGTATCAGAGATGCTTTCACTTTATCGACACAAATAAATTATTACAATCATGCAAACAAAACAAAGTTATGTAACTTTGTTTTGTTTGCATGATTGTAATAATTTACACACGTCTTATAGTATTAAATAATAGTATGTTTATACATTCACACCGTATGTAAGCGGTATAATTTGTATATTTTTAGGTAAAAAAGAATTGTTAGAAACATTTTCTATTCGAGTATCATTGTCTTTTCGATTGAAATGTAATGAGTTTAATATAATTTATTCCCATTTGAGCACTGCAAGCTAAAAAAAAGTTTTTGTTGAATTCACAGCTAACTTATTGTTTTTTATCATAACATGCATTGACTTCCATGCAATTAACAAAAAAAATCTAACCTCTAACTACCAACTATCGACGTTATCGATAATCGTCTAACCACATCACTACTGAAGCCGTTCCTCGGAATCTTAACGACGCTAACAGTTTAGTGGTAAGCAGGTGACGTAGTGAGTCAATGTTTGTGTTAGTATGTTACATTAGTTTGTGTACCCCACGCTTGGGATGTCAGTACTGTGGGTAGGCAGAGAGGCAAGTACCTTCCTAGTAGTGCTTACTTTGTTTTTGGAGCGGTGATAAGAGACAAGGGTATTTGTTTTAAATGTTTTGAAACAATGGTAATAGATGACTTTTGTTTTTGTTTTACAAATAATTGTACGGACATAAATTATTATTTTTTAGCCACTTAATTTAATAATCGACTAAAGATGCAGTCATACTGATAAGGTTAGATAGATATTTATTGATCGATCTTTGGACTCCAGATTCGTATAGATTTGAGATAGTGTGCTGATATATCTATCAAAGTCCAAGCCATTCTGTTTGATTTATATCAACTAACTTTAGTTAGTTACAACATTATTATGTATCAAATTTGTAAAATAAAGGATACTTATTTTTCTGCAATGGTCCTCCTGCTTGCCTACCAATTTATGTGAGATCTATGGACCTACACACGGCTACACATGAAGCCATGTAAAACAACCATGAGCAGACCGTTGAACGTTCGGAAAGATCTCAAAAGTGGTGGAAAGAGACTCTAAAGTGGTTTTGTATAGCTTGATGTGTGTACCTTTGTTTCTAATCATTATTATTTTGTACTAAATCGAAAATTGCTTTACCTACCTGAACTTTAAGTTTCAAATGACGAAACACTACCTAAAATTCAGTTTACCCAATACCTAAGTCTATTGTATCTTAATCAGTGCAATCTAAATCAAGTTAAGCTTGTTCTACACAGTCAACACAAACAAAAGCATTCATACAGCAGCGTTTGGTTGCTTGCCTTACAAGGCCGCAACCTGCCACTAGCACAACGCAGGTGGTTGATTGGCTATCACGATACTACCGTACTAAATATGTACTTAGTAACTGCTGCCGGATTGATCTACATTCTAGTAAAATTATAAATAGATTATTTTGTGTATTTTCTTAAATACAGAATATTGTATCGTGATCTTACAAGGGCAAACAGAAAAAATACCACGTGCGATTTTCTAGTCAGGTAAGATACAACTGTTCAACGATTGGCATTTATTTTAAGGATTAGGGAAATATATTTTTCTTGGTTATTAAGGGAAATATTGTTAGTTTGGTTGTTTTATAGGTCCTTCGTACAGGACTAACACTTAGCTCTTGAGGAAAGAGAAAAATAGATGATATGTTTTTTTTTTGACTAGAAATTCAACTACTAACTCCATACGTATGCCTCCGAAGCGTATGGTTGCTGCGACCCACAAGGTCAGACAACCAGCCACTACCGGCAACATGCAGGTGGTTGCTAAACAAACACAAACACCACTGTTTGAACACTGGACCGCCCTCGGCTGGGCAAACAACAGGTGCCGAGACGTGCCTGGGATAGTGTGGAGTGCCCAAAGAAATATGTATGCGTAGATATTGGTTGTTATTGAGCAATATTGCTCAGGTGGTGTGTAAATGAGTTTGTGGTTGTATAATACTGAATATACATAATTTATGACATCAGTAATATGCTCATGAATGCGTAAATATGAACATTTCCTATGGGTGTAGTCTGAAATAACAGAAAACAATTGCTATGATCTTTACATACTACTTTTACGCGCTTCTGTTATTTTTTTTGTTTAAAATTGTATAACTTTTTTTAAATCCCACACTCTCATACTCTTACGGACTAAAAATCCACACTGTTTCTGAGTTGTCCTTTGCTTTCCAGAGATACAGTTCCCTTTCAACACGAATACAAACATAAGCACCTGCTATAATAAATAGATATATATTTAGTAAAACCACAAAACTGATTCGGTCTAATTTCACTACATAATCAATCAGACTGGACAGATAACTGTTTTATACATTCAAATAAACATAATTTCATAAATTTTATGATCCGATATGTAGCAGTAAACCGTGGTAGTCTATTTTGATTGATAGATTGATAAAATTGATTGAAATCAAACTAATTAAATTATTAAGTCGTTCCATAGCTCGTAATAAATTCAACTATCCCCATAATGAGATCTTTTTTGCTAGCGGCTTTGCCCGCTTGGAGCTCGTCATTGTTCCAGGGTATTATGCTACCGGCATAAAAAGTTCTATGTTAACTCACAATCCTTTCTGTCCAGACTAGAATCTATCTCTGTGCCAAATTACATCATCATCTGTTTAACCGTTCTCAAGTGATTGTGTTACAAACATGTATCCAAACATCAAAATTTTCGCATTTAAAATATTAGTAAAAATTGGAGCAAATGATTTCCTTATCCTAGTTAAATAAATATCAGCGGAAACACCTGTCTGTACTATTATTTATTTATAAATACTAATTATTGCCATAAAGATCCTATATGATTTTGAGGCTATTACGAATGTCTTTATTATCCAAGTTTGCCATGATCTTAAACTAAATTATATATCATTAAACACAGATTAAAATTATTGACATTTGAAAAAGATATTAATCCGATAATTAAGTCTAACGAATCCAAAAATGATGACTATCAGACCTGATAAGTCACATCATATTATTATATACCCTTTTTTATCGTGGTAAAATCATCAAATGAGGCCTCCCACCCCGGGCAGGGCGGGAGGGACTGTCAGACTTGTACTGACTAAAATCCACGGTGTCCTTCAATAGCCCCTTATGTTCCGGGGTCACGGTGATAGTATAAGACCCGCGACCCCGGCTGGCTTTAGCCCTCTGAGAGGGGGGCCTCGTCATTATGCTGACGCTCTTTGAGGCGCGCGTGGAACACGACGCGCCGTCGACCCATTATTACATACCCAAGACTAGAACCGAGACATCGATATCTCTTGGTGGCAAATACGTCAAAAATGTAACTTGCCAGGGTTATTATTTACTTTAGCACATAAGAAGGACGGAAGCACGCAATTGCCAACTTCTTGACGTAATAATTATAGCAATATCAATAAACAAGTAATTAGATCAGATCATAATTTAGTTGTACACGTAAACTTAATTAATTCTGAGTCATAATCTTAATTGAGGAACTCAAACCTATTTATAAATAGTTTAATCCCAATTAATTCACAAATCAATATCGATTTTTTTTTTATATTTAACCTTAGGTTATATTTGTTTGCCTTATCATCGAATCTCAAAATCAATGCACTAAATTCCTAAGCAGTTTTCCAAACACTACAATTGGTCGCAATCGTTTGCGAAATCTTACTAAATACCTTCATTCTTCTACAATCATTTTTTACTAGTTTTAGAACTGCTTACTTGAAATGAGGATCAGATTGTACCTAATTATTAGTAGGCTACTGATCACGAGTCCATAAGTTTTCTGTCTCATATCTTCACGCATCATATATTCAAAGTCTTTACCAAACAGTGAATTTGGCGTGTCGCGACGTTAGCGTGGCGTGTTCATGGCGTGCTTACTTATAATAATAATATATGTAAGTTATCAGTTTATCACACAAAACACACCACGCTAGCGCTAAAGCTCGGCGTGGCATTGGCGCTGGCTTGGCGTGTTTTGCGTTAAACTTTAAACCTTTAAAACCTTATCCTATTGCAAACAACTACCTTTATTTCCTTAAACATCTATAATTCAATCTTTATACATAGATACAAGACAGCTGGGGTTATATAGACAACCCCAGCTATCTATTACCCACAAAAATCAACATCATCACATCAACCAACAAAACTAAGGTTCACAACATGACAGTTAGTTTGTCATTCTCTTAAACCTCTTCATTTCTCCGAACTAAACACGGTTCACGGCACACAGCCTCTCGACCGATACTCAGTCAACAATCGCAGACGGTATCTTTGTTTGATCAACGTTAAACATCTTCAACTGCGCAGGAGTGGATGAGGTATTGACTAAACATGATTATTGAGGCAATCAATTAGTTAAGCGTTGAGTGGGAGGTATTATGCTGTGTTTATAGTGGAATTTTATCTTAGAGACACCCTTTTAGATGGTAAAATCATGATACATGATATAATAAGTGACTCCTCCCACCCAGGGCAAGACGGAAGGGACCTTCAAACTTGTACTGACTAAAATCAACGTTGTCCTTCAATAGCCCTTTATGTTCCGGGGCCACGACTATATGATAATCCCGTGATCACGGAAGAAACACACTCTAGGAAGACCTAAACTGTCCTTATTGTTTTGGTGCTTTGAAAGATCAGATGCACAGTACTCGTAATCGGCGTATTTGAGGTATGCATGTATTGTGGACGAAGCAAAAGAACTAGTTAAGGATCGTAGCAGGTGCCTTTTTTTCTCTTCCTCTTCCTCGCCATCCATCGACATTCATACCCATCACTCTCTCAATAACATACTTATCCCTCCACATTATGACTATTAATGAATATCATACATCCTTAAAACATACGAGTAGTTTTTCTCGAAGTACCTCAAGATAAGAATTACATCAGTGACGTAAAGGGCTATTGAAGGACACCGTGGGTTTTAGTCACTACAAGTCTGACAGTCCTTCCCGCTCTGCCCTGGTCGGGTGGACTCATTTGATGATTTTATCGCGGTAAAAAAAAACTTCAAGACACTTAAAACACCATCCGCTAGATACCGCATCCAGCAGTAAAAAAGTCCCGCACGCGATAATCGCTGGGTACCGAGCATATATTTGTGAACGGTACCGATCACTTAGGCAGGCCGTTTGGTGGGACGTGCCGTCATTCGTGTCAGGTGCGCTGCCAACGGTACCTTGTTTGACGACGCTGCTGACCCTACCGGTTGGTGCCGTAATGTACTGGCGGAGGCTGCTGTGTTAATGCAAGAGTTTTTGTTATAAAACTCAGAAGTCTAAGACACTATGAGATGAAGAAAGCAACAATCCAAATTATCCCTCCGATCTTGACGATATGTTTAAATGTAGCTCCGGACTGAATATCTGTAGTTACATTTATGACGATTTCTTTAAATGTTATTCCAGATTGTGCAGTGCGCAGGAGTTCCACTTCTGTCTGTGCAAGCTCGTTCCATCTTACATCTCCCCGCATCTTTCTTAGGCCTCATTCTTCAGAGGCACTAGCACGCAATAAACTCGAAATTTGATGCTAATTTCATCATCTGCCTTTTGCCAACTATATTAGGGTTGGCTTCCACTCGAACTAGATGCAGCTGTATTTTACATGGTGCAACTGCCTATCGTAGCTCCACAACTCACCAATGGTTTTACGTGCTTCCCGAAGCTAATTCGATAGAAAAAATTACATTTCTCTTTCATACACCAGAAAAGAAGCGCTTTTTCATTTTCCATACAATAAACGCCGTACAAACTTACATCAAGCAAAATACGGAAAAGTCGGGCTAGATTTAAGCCAAGAGCAACCAATTTGGCGACTCGATTGGCGGAGTGGCTGAGCGATAGACTGCTATGCAAAGTGACGCGGTTTCGATCCTCGCACGGAACAAGGATATTTCGTATGATCTGCAAGTGTTTGTTACGAGTTTGTATGTTGTGTATATGAGTTTCTATGTTTGTAAACGCAATCACGATACAGGAGAAATTCCTAGTGTTAACGACAACGTTTTGTCTATATAAAAAAGAAATAATCTTATATATAAAAAAAAAACAATTGCTGTTCGTTAGTCTCACTAAAACTCGCGAACGGCTGGACCGATTTGGCTGATTTTGGTTTTGAATTATTTTGGGAAAACCAGGGAAGATTTAAAAGATGCGAGAAGTGGCGATAGAAGTTTGCCGGATCAGCTAGTCAATATAAAAATGGATCGCAAAATGTGTTGCTAAGCCCATAACTTGAAAACGGCTGGACCGTTTCTGCTAATTCTTTTTTTGTTGTGTTTGTAACCATCGGGACCGGGTCTTCCACCCGTGCGAAGCCGGGACGGGCCGCTAGTTTTAAATAAATAAAAGATTATTTAACCTGTTAAAACACCGCTATAGTTCCTCACTTGCACCACACATACATCTAAGGTGTCAAGTCAAACGCGTGGACCGGTAACAATGTAGTGTTACACGCTGCATTACCATCAGCTATTCTAACCAAAGGTTAATTGAACCTTGTTCTACTGACGTTCGGTTAACTGCCCAGTTAGTTGTTATTCGATTGTTACGAGCTTTCTGTTCAGTTTGATAGATTTGTTGGGCTTTTAGTTGTTTTAGTGTAGGCAGGGTTTATTATCCGATTAGGTTTGTCAACGGATTTCACTGACATCTCATGTTAAGAATTTGACACGTTTGTAGAACATAATTTATATGGGCGGCATTTTTAAGCAATATAATTGTATGACGCCCAGTAAGTATTTGTTCTTTTGATAACCGTATTTGGGGCTACTTTTTTTATTTTTTTAAGTAAGTTCATTTAATTTTAAAAAAAGTAGCAAAGTACATTTAATTTTAAAAAAGTCACAAAGTAGTAGTTAATTTTTAAAAAAAAGTACCCTGTAAATGTTCCTTCCCTAGATATCATTGTAAATTTCTTATTTATTGTTTTCATATAATAGTATTCTTTTAAAGAAATAAATAAAATTATAAACCTAAGACATTGATCCTGCAATTTCTAAAATATAAGGTCGCGCTCAAAGTTAACCCTACAACCAACGCCACACGACTATTTTGAATAAACCTCCCACAGCAACGGCCTTTTTAACCCAACCTTCCATATTCAAATTCATTCATTTACACAGTCCACTCATACGCACATGCTAAGTATTTGGATAATCGGTTGACATGGCCAGCTGACCGTAGGCCACACAAGGCTACTCTAACGGATCATTTCCTCTCATTATAGACTCTCATCGGCGCCGGAAACCAACGTTCATTGGTCGCCATCATAAATACCAATCACTTCCTGCAAAATTTCAACATTTAATATTTTTTTGATAAATTTTGTTGATACGCTATGTTTGGTTTATGGTTATGAGGATCAAGTTTGGGTGTTATTTTGATTTTGTGAGATTTGTCTGTTTTCTAGATTCCGAAAACAGCAACTTCATTTTTATAATATTTTTTTATTTGAAAAGTATATTTGTCCATATTTTGCCGCCCACAAGCTGCATAAATTCAAAACTTTTGCTGTTTTAGTAAATGGGGATAAAAGCTAAAGAGATTACAAATCATGGATTTATCCGTTTCCTTAATTTCGAAAAAGCAGCGTCATTTTTTTTACAGTAGGTATCTAATTTATTAAGTACCTAATATTTTGCCGCCCACACACTTCATCAATTCAAAAGTTTTACTAAGTGGGGGTTAAAAGCTATAGAGAACTCATAAATTTTATTTTATTTGTTTGAATTGTGGAAATCCCCACGATATTTTTAAACTATTATTAAGATACTTTGTCGCCAAATCTGAGGTCAATCGGCAATTCAGATGATCCATAACAAAGTTATTTCGTATTCACACCCACGTAGTTAATGTATCTTTTAGCATAAATCTGTCAAAAATCGGAGCAACTACGGATTAAATTCCTTAACAAACACCATTCTTTTGTTCGAAAAATACAGATATCTTTGTCACCTTTTATCTGATCTTAAAATCTGATAAATTACAACTAGTTTCTTTTGTATTAAAGACAGATACAAGGTATAATTCGGATCAATGTTTTGAACCCATATATCTAGCCCACGGAACTCCCACCTCGACATCCTAAGTTCGAAATTTAGAAAATATAACCCGGATCTGTCCATATATTGTTAAGTTCGTTATTCTTCGTATGTGGTCCATAATCTCTTTATAAATATTATGTTATCATTACACAAGTGTATATCATTCTTTAACAAAATGTCTGCCGCCTACATCGGGCGGCTATTTTTATGAAAAAAACATCAATTTATTATAATTTTCTCATAACGTTATAGGCTGTGGTAGCTGCTTTGTGCGTGTTCAATGGAGGTTAATATTATTATTGAGATAGTCAACAATAGACCATTTTTAAATGTTATATTGCTATTACTTAATAAGAAGTCAGTAACATCTATTAAGTAATGTGAGAGAGGAAGATAACTTATGATTGTGTCGGATATTTATGTTTCCGTTTAAGTAACAAAATTTATTGAATAACCATATTTTGTAACACGAGTCTGTGTGTTCCAAATAAAAGCTGAACCATACGTTTTCTTCTACGATTTTCACATTCGCAAGTCTGACATGTTTACTATATTCTAAATCAACATACATAAATTACCAGTTAAAAAGTCCCATTAAACTTCACCTTTTCTCACATAAACCATACTGGGTCACTTTCTTCTTGACCCCCTAAAAGCATCTTTTAGGTCAAGACGTCACAAATTACATGCAAATCTTCATGTTTACCAACATTAATAATGACATTAACATTATCATAATTGCAATCAAAAAGTAACACCTGTGAAAAATTACGTATAACAAAATGATTGAAAAATTATACCTGAAAGGTCATCATCAAGGCCTATCCTATTCAAGTCGGTTTCAATAAACCGGGCCCGTATCAGGAGTCTTTCGAAGTCGTATTTTGCTGTGCTACTGCAAAACACCAGATAATGTTTTCGACCGGCGGCATTTCGCTACATTTTTATCGCGCAATTCCGGCTGGTGTGTCCCTACACTAATAACAAGAGTGAAACGGTTATTCACGTAAAAGGTGTTATTAATAACGCTTATTTCGTCGTGACAAGTAGCAGGTTGTTCTCACAATGAATCATTTGTGATTTATAGACAACCGGTAGATGTGACAAGCTTGCATAATTACTGCGACATTCAAGTTATGTCCGCAGCCGTAATTAAGCAGGAAATGTTTATTTGTCAGGCCTGCTTTAATTTTGTTTATCCTTTCACTTGATTTTAAAAGATGATACGCGGTTAATTATGTTAGCTACAGGTGACAACTGATTTAAGGCTCTAACATGAGTTTTTGTGACGTAAAATAGACAGGAACTTTGACGTTAATTTGATAGAAAAAATAGTTCCTCATTTGCACTCTAGAGGCGCTTTTTTGAATTTTTTAATTTTCGATACAATAATGCAGTAAATACTTCAAGTACACTGTAAATAAAATACAGAAATCTTGTGATAATGCCTTTGTTCTGTGATCTGGTTATCACTTTGGTCATTTTATAAACTTTGTGCCAATCGTATCGAATGCAACATTTGAGTAAAACAAAAATACTTAACTGTTAATAAATGAAGACTTTTTTTACATTTGCAATCTCGAAATATTTTAGAGCTCGAAAGTGTTAAGAAAACATTTGGTTAACTAAAAATTTCTCATCACTCAAAAAACCAACATTCTACATAACAACACGAAAAGCACACACAAAAATGCGACATTCTTTATCAAAATCACTGAAGAATTCAGAAAACCTGTACGAAACATCGCTTGCTATCAACCTCGACTCCGCAAATGCGACACTTCACACCTCTTCGCTCATTAATTCCGTAGATCGCGGCGATCTGTACCAAAGTATCCGAGAACTTCGGATAAGTCCGGATAAGTCCGGGTTTCGCGCTCTCCGGACCACGATCAAACGTGCCGCGAGATGATATCGGAATGTCGAGATGTCTCGGCCACTGAGCTTTTGACACCTCCCGCAGATCCGTGCCAGGGCCCGAATAAATATGAGTAAGAGATAAACTTTAGGTCCGCCCTTGAAGTACCGCGGTTAATGTCAAGATGTATGGTTTATTTCTGTGTGAAAGCAAAAACAAAGCGAACTTCTATGGAAATCGTTAGGTATACAGTGTACGAACATCGAAATTAACACAACTTCTTTGTAATTTTCGTGATCATCTTAGCTTGTTCCAGCAAAGTTGGGATTAGCTCTTAGATAAACTTAGCTACCTAAATACTAGTTTCTAAGTAGGTACCTACCATAATAAAATTATCTCCTAGGGCAAGTTATTTGATCAACGTTAAGCTTAAATTAGGTAGTTAAAATCGTATAGGTACATTTTCTAACAAATGGTTGAAATTAATTAACATTTTAACAAATTGCTTACCTACTGATCAAGAAACTGTTGGTCAGCAATCTTATCTTCATTTTCAAGTAAAAATTCAATCATAATACCATTTTCCTTAAGAAATATTGCTATTTTCCTTAAAAAATTCTGGTAAAGAAAGTCAAAAGGCCAAAAAGTCTGTCGAGTACTGTATTATGCTCATTTGATTCAAATCTACCGTCAACTATCAAGACCTAGGGTCACGCTTGACCCGTTTTTTTACCATTCCTTTGTCAGTGAGTGCTGGCAACCGGATTTTGTACTGACACACGAGTGCGATACTAATTGTTCGTGAGGTAAACTTTTTTGAGCAAACTATGAACGGAGTTTAGGCGGTGCTTCTGTTTTGTTTAGTGGATTTAACGTTGATTGTGTTCACATTCTAGCCGTATATTGTACATGGCATCGTGGGATACTACTTATTTACGTTTTTGTCAAAGCGGTGATAGTTGGGGTTTTCATTCATTAATCAGTCGGGAGATGAAAATCTACCATTGAAACTGTCAATCTAGTATCTATAGTTTTATTTTAGATTCGATGTATTCTTAAAGTTAAACTTAGATGTTTGATATTCTGTTAAATAGGTAATTGGTTATATTATAATCGAAATACATTTAGGTAGAATGAATTCCGAAAATGTAACTTTAATTTTATCTTCAACAAAAGTGACACGTGTTTTTACGACTTTTGGTCCATGTTGAAGACTGTATTATTTCTATGCTAAATATCTTTTTCTTTGTCTTGTAGGTGAAGGCGGCGGCGGGGGTGGGGGCGGGGGCGCGCGGCGGTGCGCGCGCGACGCGGCGTCGCCCGCGCACGCACCGCCGCCGACGCCCACCCCAGCGCCGCACGCGCCCGTCAAGAGCGAGCGGCTTAGCCCGCATGACTCCAACGCATCCAGGTAAATATTATTTTAGCGTGGTAAAATCATCAAATGAGTCCTCACACCCAGAGAAAAGCGGGAGGGAATGTCAGACTTGTACTGACTGAGACGGTGTCCTTCAATAGCTCTTTGCGTTCCGGGATCACCGTATTCATAAAACCCGCGACCAATCCAGGTAAACACTAGATTACCTTTAGATAGAAAGTGACATCAATAGATTTACAAAATCTTGATCAAACATTCTGCTTATCTTCCAATTGGCTTCCAGTCTAATCCAGCACCTTTGCAGCTTCTTGCCAATACCTTTTTTCATGAACTTTCTGTATCTTTAAATTATTACAATAAACTGATTTCGCATTTAGACAAAAAAAAAATGACAACTAAATCAGCCTGCAGATCTGAAAATTTCCATATTTTCTAAGCCATATCTTGCTTCTCACTGTAGATCCCGAAGCGTGACTCCTTCAACGTCATCGTACCCTGGTACCCCGCCCGAGCGCGGCAGCCCGCACGCGCCCGCACCACCTGCGTCGGCGCACCCGCCGCGCAACTACTCCGACATCATGCGCTCGCTAGCCGCGCGGTACAACACACACAATAACAACGAGTACGTATTAAACTTCATCCATCTCATCTTATCCTGGTACCGTAGCGACACCATTTATTTTTTTCATTAAAAAAAAATAGCCATAGACAGCGGTGTGTCAATTTTCTTCCAAGCAGTTTTACCGTCAAAGCGTGGAAAGGTGTAAAAAAAAATAATAATTAAGAAGCTTGATTATGACAAACCTCAAGGGACTTCACATCATGAAGATACTTATTCTTATAGAGATTAGACTTGGATTCAAATAAATCTACTTAGAATTTACTACCAATTTGAATCCATACGGAAAATACCGGATTTTCCAAAAAGAAAAAAGCACTGAATATTCGTGAAAATTATATCCAATCAGTTGCATAAACAGTTATACCCAAATCACATAGCTTCAATTAAAAACTCAACTGATATAAGAGCCTGAAAATACAATTAAAACTCCATAATTATGCGTACGAACGTAATTGTAGACAGATATAAAATTAATTAGAGGCATAAAACATTAATGCAGTTGACTTAATGTGGATTATGCTACAAAAATAGTAACGAAATTACACTCTTCGTTTGTATTCTGAAATTACGACATTAACCTTGCTTCCATTTTAAATTATACCTACAATAGTTAACAAAATTAATAGTATGTATGTATAAAATTCCTTATTTAATACGCTGTCGTTATCGAATAATCCATTTCCGATTACCGATTCTTGATTCGATACTCGCATTCATCAATCATTTTTCACACGGTCGGTGTCACAATAGTATGCGACCCGCAGTTCACCGACCGATGCTAGTGATGCCCAACATCGATTAGCATATTAATCGATTTGAAAACTTACGTTTAGTCGACAAAATTTACATGATTCGTGAGAACCGAAGATGTCCGTGTGAACTTATGTTATATTAATGAATTGGTCATCTGAGGTCGGTGA
Organism: Agrotis ipsilon; assembly: GCA_028554685.1. Classification (NCBI taxonomy): domain Eukaryota; kingdom Metazoa; phylum Arthropoda; class Insecta; order Lepidoptera; family Noctuidae; genus Agrotis; species Agrotis ipsilon. Next base: position 12,663,623 of record CM052969.1, on the reverse strand, counting down.
ACTTTGTCTATTTTAATTACCAAATACGACAACATGAGCGCCGGCTGTGGCTTTGGTATTTGCATTCGTAAAACGGAATTTCAAGCTGGGAAACTGTTTGGGACGCATTTTAAAAAAGAAATGTAAATTCGAAAAATTCTCCAAAAGTTTACAACTTATATTTCACTTGCTTCTAAATATAAATTAAAATTAACTTTGTAAGTACTGCTGTCTTTTTTAATGTAGTTTAGTCGACTCCAAAAAAAAATCGCAATAATTTATCAGTTTTCACTTTGACATGGATGGTTTCTTGTTTTAAAAACTAAACATGTTGTAAAATAGAATTTAATATTCAGTATGAAAAAACAGATTTTCTGAAGCCGAGAGACATTAACTTCTAAACAGATACTCATTAATTTCCATCAAGTAAAATCGAGATTGTTTTGATTGTGAGATAATTATCACGGGCCAGTTGAATAAATTGACTCAGATAAATTAGCATAAACATTGTGATTGTCGTATCTCATCAGTTTATCGTTTCAAAGCTCATATTATTTGTCGAATAGCTATACCGTCTTTATCCTTCCTTTGTTTTGAAATAACTCAATATTTTTTTACCTCTACTTGAAACAAATAACTAGTATTACGGTATTAAATATAAATAGTTCAAAGAAACATAAAACAAATTATTAAAAACTTCAAGAGGAAATTGAAAACCACGATCAAAAACTGTCAATGTCAATATTTGACACAGATTATGTCAATGACATTTCTTAAGGCAGCTGCACACATTGGGCCTGCATGTTGGGCCAAAATTATTAATTCCAAACGTCGCTATTTACACATTGGGCCAACGTGTGAACACTGTATGCTTGCGATTTAACCGTTTCACGTTCAGTTTTGTTAGTGAAATTCGTCCTCACACGTGTGATCTCTTAAACTTGATTAACCGCAAGTAATAAAATGTAACCTCTAATTTATAATATCAACAAATTCACCGTGAGAATAATTTTATACTCAAATGTGAAAATGTAGAGATTGGATGTTTACAACTCAATTAAGTTTGCATGAGAAACTAAATCTTAAACCAATATAGTTAAGGTGGAATGTATCAAATATCAAATCATAATTTAGTAGGCAGTATAAATAAATAGCATAAATATTATGATGACAGAGATGGTAAAATCCTTCTTAGACCGGATGGATATCACCCCAGTTTTTGCAACAACAACTTTATTTATTGTATATTTATAACTATAAATTCTTACAACAGAGGGTCTAATAAAACTAACGGCAACTTTACGCAATATTCATAAGGAACATTAAAAAAAAACATAATTGTCTATTTTTCTATTATTCATTCACGACGTGTATTATTGCTTTATTGCTAAAAGGCCGTTTTGAGCCGCTGCATAGCTATAGTATTATACTATCTGTGACGACAGGTAAACTTTTCTACATAACATCATACTTATTCAGAAACAAACAAATCAAAGAAAAACAACATCAGAAGAGTGAGGCACAGGTGCGCTAAATAAAACATTTCGCTAGTTATATTTTTAATTTCCTTATAGTATAGGTAAAGCCTATTGCCATCAACCTGCTGCAAAACATTGTGATAAAAACATTTATATTTTCTGAAGATATCCCGAGATTTTGATTACTTCTCTAACTTTTCTTACCGCCCCTATGTTCTCTGCAGTAAAAAAAATCTTATACATCTGTTATTTAACCATATACGTTCTCCCCCAGCTACTTCCACCGCATGAATGGCTTCAGCGAGGTGCGCACAACGGCGCCTGCGCAGGACGCGACTGACGCGCCTCTTGGCGGCCTCTTCACGAAACTGGCTAGCAAGCAGGGAGGACCGCCCCGGCTGCCAGCCTTCCCTGTCATGCTGGATATGAGTTCTACTAAGGTAAGATAGTTGGAGAAGCTTCAACCTTTAATTTTGAATACAAGGAATGAAGTAAACCAAAAGCATACCGTTCTGAAATTTTTCATAGAATTTCATTCATTACAACCAGGTCTTGCTTAGTCTGTTCCACTCATTAATACAGATTTTTTTATATGAAGGATATATTGTTAACGTACGGTCTAGAAATAGATAGAGCAAATATAGATGCCTGAAAGATTCAGATTTAGTTGATTTTTTAAGGATTTTGTAAATTATAGCTTCCTCATTTTGTTTTATTTTAGAGGTCAATTTTTGAAACAGGAAATTAACATATTTTATTTTGTTGTGGGTTTATTTAGACCGCAATTTTATTCAAATTGAAGTTTATTTGAACTTTTGTAGCAATTTAGTAATGATTGTCCTATTATGTTTAATTTGAAAAGACATTGTGGTTTTCTATTACTTTCATATAAACATTACTTTCCTTAATTTAGGGTAATAGGAAGCAATTTAGGTACTTTTCAATTTTTCCGTTTTATATTTTGAGTTTCAAAAATCAACAGACAAACAGGAAGTTTCAAATCATAAACAATTGAAACAGATACGTTACATAAATCCCTATAATTATTTTCAAGCTATTTCTTAAGGTAATTACATTTTTAAGAAAAAAATACAGTTTCGTATTTATTACTTCATAATGTACGTTACTTATGGCAAGGCCACTGCCCCTATGAAATAATTTACGCTCAGATGAGTTTTCATTTCAAAAGAGTACATTTGTAATTCATATTAATTATATACACAGTGCTCACTGACCTTCCTGTTTTAATTACACATCATACAACGTTTCATAGTTCACGGCTGTGATTAAAATGTCTCGTAAAATTCATAAGGCGTTATCGCGGGAATCATCTCCATCGAGCGAGCCTCGTTTATGTTAATTTGAACCTCTTTAAAATCATAATGCGCGGTGAGCACCTCGCTTCCTTTCCAGTAATAATGGTCGCAATTAAATCTGATAAGGCTCACGACCTTTACACTTCCTCCGGTGTTGCATAGACACAGTAGAGAGAGTGTTAATTGCCGTTCGTCTTGCGAGCGTGCCGTGCGCGCACAATCGGCAGGGTAATAGTGCTGCCCCGCCCCCTGCTCGCCAACGAACCGACTCGACTCGACTCTCCACTGTAAAAGGAACTGGAGCTGCACTAATTGGCCGCGGCACGCGCCGCGCATGCGCGCCGCGCCGGCTCGCCCCGCGACACGCTAGTGATGGGATGTGAAATCGAAACACAACTCGACTTTAAAATTAGTTGACTTTTTGCACACGAGTGCAATAAGAGACACGATAAAATTGCAGCGTGGAATCATAACAGTTATTCGATTTCGACTTTCTAGCTAAATTGCAGCGACATAAAGTGATCATCACGTGTTTTTTCGTAATTCCATATGATACGCAATCGAGATCAAATTGCCGTCGGGGCGTGATTTGTTACATTTCTCTTTACGGTTAAAGCGAACTATAAATAGTAGTTTAAATTTATTTTCACCTATAAAGAGAAACAGGGGCGACGCGGAAATAAATCGGTAAGATTTATGGCGGGTGCTCTGCTTCAGCACGTAGCCGGTGGCGCACGCGCCGCGCCTGCCGCGCCCGCCACAGCCGTGTTCATTTCACGCGCGCGCGCCTCCGTCTGAATTTTATTCGGAATTACCCTGCATTCGCCTTTTTTAGTACGCGTGGCAATTAAAAAAGATAGATTGCAATTTGACCCGCGGGCGCGGAGCGTGACGCTCGGAACGTTATTATGATGAATGCTCGCCACTTACGATACGAGAGTGCTCTCGATCAGATAATAGCCTAGTGGCTCGCCTTTCATGTTTGCTTAACATTGTACTGTATGCACCGCTTGATGGACTTCTGAGTAATTGAGTTTTTTAATAGGAAACTGGTTTACTGATCGGGTTTGAAGTCCATCTAGTATCGATTGAGTTATAATTTGAAACACACAGACAAGTACTCCTACACGCGTAGCATGGCGATTCTATCTCTATTCTACCAAGAAAAGACAAAGTTATTTCACCGTTATTTCTATATAAATCGACTGTTTTTTTTGCACAAATGTGACACCATTCGTACACCATTGAAAAAAAGAATATTTATTTTCTATATTTTTCACTTTACTATGCTTAAAACGCAAAAAATATTTCTACGTTATGTTATTTTGTCTTTTCTTCCGTCGAAAAAACCCCTTTCTACGGCGCCATGCTACGCCTGCTAGAGTTCTCAACCTTAACATTAATACCTCTCACAAAATTATAGCTCTTCGACCAATTCACCTTTCCAGCAATTTAACCTCCTCCATTTGTCTACAGACCCTCCTAGCGATATCGCGGGTCGGTCGAGGTGGGAGGTCGCGTCGCAAGCGCAACGGCGCCGGCGCACCCGAGCACTCGCCGCTCGACCTATCAGCGGCCGGGGAGAGTGCGGCCAAACGCGCGCGCCTCTCCGCCAGTCCCAGCACTCGGAGTGACAGCGATGAGAGGGACAGGGTGTCTAATGATGGTAAGTATCTAATAATTAATGACTTGTAAAAAGAAAAGCCCTAGGGGCGAAAATAGCCAACCAAATCAAGGTAGACTGCTGTGATAGATCTATGTCATCTCTAGTTTAAACAATCGGCAGGAGAATTAAGAGATATTCCAAAGCAAATTGACCTGAATGAATACAAAAACATTTTCACCCACATAAGTTAAAAAAAGACAGGATGTCTTTGTCATGTCAACACTTTGTTTTCGTTCAGACTAATGACAAAATTCAAATAAAGACATCTTTGTAGGTTGTGAATTAATTAACTGTAGAAATACAGCTATTACAAAAGCATCCAATTTATCCATGTGTCACCGACACAATACCGTAATTCACGGCTCATTATAAAATAATAATCTTCACCAGCGAACAGATGATACTAATTCTAATAATATCTACAGTATCTCTATTATTATAATAAATCATAAGGTTATTCAAATGCCTAAGTGCTAAATATCATCTAATTATAACATAGTATTTTCATATTAACACATTTTAGAATTTATTATGATGCGAGAGACAAGATCATGTAAATATATTAAATTATTAATTTTATGATCACTCTCTAAAACATAAACCAAGTTTAATGTTCGATTACTTAACCCGATAGACTTAATTTTCTATCAAAACCGTTTTCAAATGTGATTTAAAGTGGCAATAAATTAAATTTATTTGACGTTAATTTTTCCCTTAGATCGTAGTGATGCGCGTGAGTGCCTTTGCGCCGAAGCCCGCGCTCGCCTCTCCGCCTGGTCCGTTGATGAAGTCTGCGACTTTATCAATTCCATCGATATCTGCGCTGAATACGCAACGGTAAGTGCACATCACTATTTCCGAATTCTAGAACACATTTTGATTGGTTGACAGATATAATAGTGAAGAGCAAATGTTATTTATGAATAGTAAAACTTAAGATATATCGATCGATACAATCTAGTGGATTATTTTATAAGCAGGAAATTGCATCTATAAATTTTATAACACGATGATCTATAACTAGATGATGAGCCGTAAACGCGGCGCGAGAGTTCAGTTGAGGGCGTCTATCAGGTGCTTAGATAATTAATGTGTTACTAAACTATGTTCTATTACAATTATAATAAGGCACTCATCGACCATTAAGTACTTTCATCGGAGCAATATAAAGTGCAAGTCGATACAAATTCGTTTCTTTGAGGCCGATAGGGTCGATTTACACGCCAACGGATCTCTGAAGAAGCGTGCGCAGATAAAATCAAACGTGCGCTCTGAGTAATGTTTAACTATAAAATATATTGACAGAACGAAAATCTTTACGATTATTTTGTCACTTGGAAGGAGAGAATAGTGGGTAATTGTTGTTTTAGATCTCGGTTAACGTTTCTAAACGTCACCGTGTTTATTTTTGAACGAGATTTTTAGGATTTTAAACCCGTGTGCCCAGATTTAAGCAAAAAAAATCTTCTCTTTTTTAACCTCTTCCAGGGTCAGAAAATTGAAATGTATAAATATTCAATCAGTGAGAGAATCATAAAGTCTATTCTAACAAACTTTTCAATAACCTATACATAAAATATTCAACAAAAGTAAACTTTACTCCTCCGACAAAACGAATAGCCCTTCCAAGTTCAGTAACAATAGAGATATGCATGTCACTACAATAAAACGTCACTCTATCACGTAGACCTACAGCCATGATTACTAATATAATCATTCACCGTTCCGCACCAAACCACCATTTAACCAAGACCCATCACAACCATAGAACCTTCATACTTCGCCACCAAAACTGAAGTGTCAAACTCCCTGGTGAAATTCACCATTTTATCAAGACCCATCAGGTTGGTATAACCTTGATACTTCGTTTTAAGAAACCAAATGTCAGGAACCCTTGGCCAAGTTCGGTTACATGTTTTCATATTTGTATTCTTTTTTTTATTAAAAAATTTAATTGCGTAGTGCGGTGAAAGGGAGCAAATAAAACAAGAGTATTGAAAAAGAATCATAACTTGCTTTAATTATCCCGAGGCCGGTGTTATATAAGTTCATCTTTGTTAACGTACCTTTCTATAGCTACCGCGTTTCATCATTAAAAAGAGGTTTTAATTCTCATTTGTTGAATAAAAATGTTTCGTGTTACCTTTATTTTAGCGTCCGTTTTTGTGTATTTTATTAGAAAGTTTCGGCTCAACTGTAAAGTGTAGCTTTCAGTATTTAACATTCAATGATAATTTCAGCGTCAACAGATCAAATAAGCGATTTTTGAGATCAAATATCTCTCGACGATGAACATAGAGCTCTAATTTTAACGATGACCATTAATTGCAATTATCATAATATTTAGCCGATTTCGGCCACAGCGACTGCAATCGATGGCTTTTAGAGTGGTTGAGAGCCTTGATATGCCGTTTCATCAAAGTGACTTAATAACTATATGACAACATTATAATGCACCGCCTACAAAACAATAATTATGTTAAAAGAAAAAACATGTAATGTAAAAGAAAAATTAGCCTTCCTATAGATAGATCCAAATATCAACTAAAAATCACCATGAAAACTGAAACAATTATTATCGCATCGTAACACCGTGTCCTCTTAGAAAATTTATTGCAAATTTCTCCGTATTATTGGCTCTGTGTTAAATTCATTACAGTACGGTCATCGGTCGGTAATAAAATTGATATTCTATTGAGTATTACTATGTATTAGTGAACTTTACAGCTTTAAGTAGCATCGGCTTATTGTCAACCGACGGTGTCACCTGTGGTCAGTAGTCCCTACTCACATATTTTATTGAAATCTTAGATAACCTACGGTAAACTGACTATTATATTGCTATAATTAATCTTGGTATTGGAGGATATATTAAATAGGTTGTTGGAATTGCTATTAGAATAGAAACCTATTTTTTTTTAGCGTTGTAAAATCATCAAATGAGTCCTCCCACCCCCTACTGTCAGACTTGTACTGACTAAAATCCACGGTGTCCTTCAATAGCCCTTTATGTACCGGGGTCACGGTGATGGAATAAGTCCCGCGACCTAGAATAGAACCCTTGGTCGCGGGACTAACGAATTACCGTGACCCCGGAACGTAAAGGTCTATTGAAGGACACCGTGGATATTAGTCAGACTGCCTGCCTGCTTTTGATGTTTTGATGATATTACCAAGCCAAAAAGAAAAACAAAAAAAAAAGAATATAGCTCTTAGTATGACTAAAATGAAAGCTAGAATATGAAGGGTTAAAGGGAGGAATAGGTTTTATTTGGGATATCCCGTTCCATATTTTTAATAATCTTAAGGAGATCTACAGATTTTTACTCTACAGAGGCTTTCTTCTCATAATCATCCATTTCAAGCATAAAACTCAGCGCATATTGACATTTGACTGGCCTGTTGGTCTAGCTAGTGGTTGGTGATCCTGACTGCTATGCCGGAGGTCGTGGGTTCGATTTGATGTCCACCCAGGACAAATGTTTGTGTGATGAGCATGATCATTTGTTCTGTGTCTGGGTGTAATTTATCTATTATATGTATGTATTGAGAAATATATAAGTATATTTATCAGTTGTCTAGTACCCATAACACAAGCTCTGCTTAGCATGGGACTAGATGGCGTTGTATGATAGTTGTGGAATATTATATTATTATTATATGCTAGAAACATTTATTCCGCGTGGCAAAATAAGCGTTTTTCAAAAATAACCAACTACACAGAATAGGTCAACACAATAACCAAATAAACTTAAACCAATAAAATGTAGTGAACCGTGAAAACAGATGAAAGTTAACAAGCTTATTGTTATAAAACATTTCTATTAGCTGATTGAGTAATAAAATAAACATCGCTTTCTGCCGGCGCTTGCGCACAATGAGGGCCGTGACGCGAATCATACCCGTAATATTGCCCTTTTAGGGCTGAACGAGGTAAAAAACGACTTATTTATATTATACCACTAAGTAGTAATTTCTTTGATCTTCGTTGGATTCAAAATGGAGGTTTGGCAGTGTGAAATAATGATTTTATAAGCAATGAAGTTGACAGGATCTCTTTTGCTTCTTATTATTAATTTGCTATGATATGCAGCTTTTACCTCTACTCTTGTTGGTTATATACATTTTAGGTTTCATATCTATATTACAGGCTAACGACATATAGGTATCGCTTCAAAAATTCCAAAAATAAAACATAGTAATGTCATTAGTAAATAAAATATTTCCTCCTCTAAATCAAGAATGATTATAGTAAGAAATAAAAAAAAAAAATTAAAAAAAATGTTCTCCACCACCCAAGCTCCTTACTCCCGGCAGCCCTAAGTACATGCATCACATTACACAACAAAGTATAATGCACAAAGCGTCGAGCATGGCATCGCATGCATTATGTCAATGTGAGGCAACACCGACGTGGGAAACGAGCTGGAGATTTTAAATTTCCATAATATTTGTATCGCGAAATTGTGCAATGTTGGTGAGCGGGAACGAGACGAAAATAGAGACAATTGTCCTTGTTACATACAGGTGGTTAGGACTTGCGATGTTTTAGTTGTGTGTCTAAATTAATAAGGGTGTCAATAGTGTCATCGTTGTTTTTTTTTATAACTTGGCTGAACACACTACCTTGCATACTGAATCAAAGTATATTAACGTACAAATGTGTAATTATAGCAAATTAATTGTAAAAAACACAGTCATGAAAAATGAGTAGATTATATTGAAGAAATTATTAAACATTAAATGAATTTTTCTAAAATTAATATTTATTATGTCATAATCACATACTCAACCTATAAAATTTCAATACCCAGCTCTATTTATTTATGAGAAAAAGTCCATACAAAGGCAATTTTCAAAAAAAAAACCGGTAAAATCCTGGTATCTTATATATTTAAATCATAAGCTCACACGTAAATATGTAAATGTTAATAAGGGTCAATAAATTCACATACATTGTACGATAACATGCACTAAGGACGCATACAATGTAATTGTAATTTTAAAACAAGACTCCCCACGATCTAGTCGTGACATTAAATTGTAGAAATGACGCATCGTAACTATAGTGACACATTCTCCATAGAAAATAACCTTTTAGTAAGGATGGGATAAAATTCGACCGATAATATTATAGGTCTTAGTAAAATTATTTTAACCCGGAGTTTCAGAAATTCCGTAAGTAACATAATGATCAAAAAAATAGGAGAAATATCAAAACAAAAGTAATATTCAGATAATTTTAAACTTGCTTTTTCGTATAAAAATAAATAAAAAACTGCGCTTAATTATTTTAAAATTTCGGTAGCTAAGTTCGTTTTGACTAAAATAACAGCGAACTCGTCACCAAAATCGTAACGTGTAAACGGGCTTTTTGGCACACGAGTGTCAGATAATACTTTTCCCTCCAAAACTTTTCGATTCACACCCAAGTCCTACATCTAGCCCGATACTATACCACAGTAAAATTACAGTAGCAATATCGGATTACCAAATGATTTATACACAGAAGTGTCGTGGCGAATTGTGGCAACAGAATTAATTGTTACCTCGATAATAATATCGTTTAACTACAAATGATTAATGTTTTTGTGGACTTTTGTAGGCTGGCAATTCTGGTTACTGGTGATTTATTTATGGTTTGCAATAAATGTCAGTTAGTATTTTAAAACAATAGACATTTTTGAGTTTATATGGATTCTGAATAATTTGAAATTCTAACTGGTCGCTCTGAAAAGTAGATCGGTTGATTGTTCGACAATTTGTTTGGTTAATTTATAATAATGATAATTTCTAGCGTGACTTCATCCGGCAATAGAGTAGCTTTTCATCAGTGAAAGAATTTTTGAAATAGGATGCGTTTTAGAGATTACCTCTTACATCCAAACTTACTAATTATTTTTTTATACCATGTAAAGAGTAGTACTTATCTATGGCCTGCTTTGGTGAATACAATATTACGTAAAATTATGCATAATATTATTTACATAGAAATTATGCAATATTTATTACTTAAATAAAAATAAACAACCGTGTGAAAATGTGATTCGGCCAAATTCTATTAATTTGAATAATATAAATTGCCAATAAATTAATTTTAAAATCTCTTTTACATCTTACAAATATCAACTAAGAATCTCCCGTGGTTTTACACTAAAACTTCGTTTTTGTCCCTCAGGGCGTGAAACTTGAGAAAATTCATGAATTTATAATAGTAAAATAATTAATAAAATATTAGTAATGAATAATTCAGTGTAGCTGCATGATGCCTTAATTAAAATATCTTAAAACGGATACTGCATTTCAAATTTTAACGATAGCTAATAATTTTAACCGCCGCTAGTACCCACAGATCCGGAAATCAAGATACTTAACTGTCAATAACAAACAGCGGGCAGTACCATAAAACTACCACCAAAATATAATACCGTAATAAATTAATTCAATTGAAATTGAAGCTTTGTGGATGTCGTGAGCAATAAACTAACAGACACGCAAACTAACCTGCCCCACGAATTTGTAGATGGCATCGGGTTCTACGTTCGTCAATCCGTGCGTTTGCGCAACACATCGTGCGGGACGCGCCGCCGCCGCTCACACCATCAGTAACTAATGCAGTTGACACCGAACCTATCACGTGGATCTTAATAATACCGAAATAATTGAATTTAGGGTTAAATGTTGAGCGTTGTTTGTTGAAATTGTGGAGGTAATAAGTGCAGGATTACGTTGAGAATCGATTCAAACTTTACTGTATCACTGTATCGGTTGCGGTTTTGCCTATCAAAAATGTGCTTTATTTTCTTGAAAACAAAGCTGAATAGCCAAGAAATTTCAATTACTTGACTTGAAATCGTCTTCTCCTACATTTCCGTTTGAACTAGCTATGAACGATTTCACAAACTATACTTGCTTTCCAGTCCTTGCTCAGGCCATTAGTCCACTCTCCACACGCACGCAAAAATAATCCCGATCACAAATCACGCGATCCTCTAATATGACTTGAAATACTTCGATCTAGATGCGCATAATCCTAATTGCGCATTGTCACCTGTGCAGGCGCACTGTCGGATGCTCGTGCGATCGTGACGCAGTGTCGCAACGAACCGTGATTTATACAAATTACCAGTGTGTATGCGAAATATATAACGTTTAAATTATAGCAATATTCGATCGGGATCGGTTGCTCACTGGGACAGATTGTGTTGTAATAAGGCCATGTGTAATATTGTTTTCATGATGGTGGCAAATGATGTTCTTTGTTGCACCTTTTACCTGTGTTGTTGCGCTACTTGTGTTGTTGCGCTACCTGTGTTGTTCCGCTACCTGTGTTGCGCTGACAAACGATATGTCGGTTAAATGTCTCGACAGTCGACAACATGTTTCAGCAGTTAACAACATAGACAAATAAGAGTATCAGGAAATACCAGAATTTACTTCAAAATATTTTTAATTTATCCTGATCTCCAAAACAATTTCCTAAAATTACCGAAAAGTTTATTCTGAAATCTGATAGGACATTCAGAGCTAAAGGAAATGTTCAAAGCTTTAAATGTATCAGTTTATTTATCTATCAGGTTAATAGTTAGTCAAATCAGTACAAATTATTTTTTACGATAGATCCTATACAATTCTTCTTTTAATTAGTCTTGTATTACCAGTTATAAAAAAAGGGAATTAAAGTACATAATTATACCAACACATTTCAACTGAAAACACACCGGTTTTATCGCGAAATAACCAAAAGGCACGTCTAGAAATTACGACTACCACAGCAAATTTACCACCGTGTAAGAGATGTCTAAAATACTTGTAAATTACGCACTTTATACCTCTCAGCAATACATATCGGTGACTTGGAATTCCGTATGAAAATAAATGAGGCCCGAAGCTTGCGCCCGCGCAATTAGCGGCGAAGCTAAGTGTTTGTGCACGACGTGAACGTGCGACAGAGGGCGCTGATAAATGACGCATTTGTAACGCTATGATAAATATTGTGGGCTTGATTGAGATGAAAGGAGCCCATTAATATAGTGTCGATACTAGAGCTCTTGATAGTTTCGTAACATTGGAGGGAATTGTTTGAGATTCAATACCGTCGGTATATTGAAGGATGTCGATCGTCCTTATTCGACTGAGATCCTTGTAAAAATCATAATACCTAGAAAAATAATATAAGATTGAACAAACAAAATAGAAATGCTGTCAACAAGATGATTTCGAATGATGAAATCCCTATCTTCGGTAAAATATTTAATACAATATCTATAGGATAAACAAACTCTCTAAACTCTGCCTCACTAACTGTAACACAATATATCTTACTTAGTCTCAAAGCTGTTGTAGCAATTTCACAATCTCGGATAAGGAAATGTATGGCACTGACAATTACTTAAGAAAACCATTTCAATATATGTTGTGTTTCAGAATGTTAGCAACAAAGAGAAAGGACCTCCACTAACATATCTCGAACCCTTCTAAGTCGCGAATCACGTCCACAGAATGCCACACACAGACAATCCGTCAGTGCTATTCATAATCACGTTATTACATCCGTTACTAGCATTAATATCACCCAAAACAAACAATGTGCATCACCCGAAGCCATACACGACTCATACGGCAAAAGCCTCAACTATTGTTAAACAGATTACAAAGTTACAAATACACATGCCAAAATACGACGTAGAAGAAAATTGTTCCACAATTTCATTCTTAGGTTCATCTCAACTGCAAGTGAAGCTTTGTATTGTCTGAGATGTAATTACTATAATGGGCGTTGTATCGTGATCAGTCGACGTATATTGTTATGATTTTAGACATGAAATCGAAAATGGTCACGGGTCATCTTCATGTGAGTATTCGTTGCGCAAAATGATTGGGGCTAACACGATTTCACTTAGAGGTGGGCGATCGAATGATTCATTTCGATTAGAGCTAGTCGATTAATCGATCGCCGAAATTAGACTGGCGGATTGAATGGTGTTCGATCGTTTTTGTGAATGGCTTTTTATAATGAATGGAGTTGTAACATGGATTATGTGTTGTGTTCTGAAGCTAACATCGTTTATCAAGATAGGTTTGTCACCTATTCACAAATCACCTCTATCTAAAGACTCTTGCGCGGGTATGCGAGCGGCAAGTAAAGGGCAACTCGCTGCCCAACCATGGACCATGCCCGGGTCGGCGGCTGATGCCAGGGCATGATGACAGGGCCAAAGCCTGCCCGGGTCGCGGGACTAATTCCATTACCGGAACATAAAGAGCTTAAAGGACACCATGGATTTTAGTCAGTACGAGTCTGACAGTCCCTCCCACTCTACCCGGGGTGGACTCATTTGATGATATTACCACGTAAAATAAAATCTAACGACTCTTCACGAAATTTGTTGCGTAAAGCGGTATCGAATAATCGAATTTAATAATTATTCGTATGACACGATGAGTTCTTCGTCCTTGTCCCATCACTAAGCCTTGTCCAGCTATTTTATTACTGGTTTATCAGCGTTTGTCACGACATAATGTGAAATGTGGCGAAATTGAGATTTCGTCTCGTTTTAACCAAAAACAGTTTCACATCCGATTACTGTTTAAAATTACTGGAGTTTTTTATGAGCACTTTATTTTGTTTTATATCGCATTTCCTTGTTAATATGTACCGTTAAAAAATGAAAAATTATATAAACCACGTGTTTTAAGTATTTCACTTCTTGATTACTTTTGACTCTTCCTCTCTCCTACCATATTATTATCCAAACTTTGCTGTGCCCGACAGGGTCCATAATTGTTTCCCTCTAATTGTATTTTTACCACCTGTATGTACATTATGGATTGCAATAAATCATTTGAATTGAATTGACTCCAATGTTTCTTCTTATTTAAGACACACTAAATGAAGACTAGTTATTGCTGATTTTAAAATTTTGCAACATTTTAATCTAACAATTGTATTAATTATTATTGAGTAAGCTTGCATTGTATTCACAATGTTAAAAAAAATGGCGACCGAATTGAGAACCTCCTCCTTTTTTTGAACTAGGTTTAAAACATTAATCAATGCAATTGACATCCCTTCTCAACATATAAATTGATCTATTGTTGAAATAATTAAAATTTACATTATTTAATCACATTTTTAGACGTTCAATCTAACTAGTCCATTCTTTTAAATAAACAGACAGCTTTGCACTTTCTAGCTTAACTTACAGTAATAATTAATTAAACGTACAATGAACACTTCATGACATACCATTTACACCACAGCTACTTATCGCATCCGTGCTTTCGCGTCGTTTGGTGTAAATGATCTCAATTTATAACGCGTCGTTTCAAAAGAGCGTCTGCACGATGCTCTTACGCGATGTGCAACTAACATATAAGAACAATAGAATAAATGGATATTAAACCGTTTATGAGTAGACATGTCATAATTTTAAATATACCAGCGATTTTACCTGCAACATAACCTGAACATTAAGCCACAGGAAAATTTGAATAAAAATTATAACATGTGTTAAAATTATAAACTATCTGTGTACCAAATTTCATCCAAAAATGTTCAGTAGTTTTTGTGTGAAAGACGAACAAACATCCATCCAGACAAACAACTTTCACGTTTATAATATTAGCAGGAAGAAGGATGGGATATTAAAATTCACTTTCCAGATATTAACAAACCAAAATATAATTCACACTTTTAAGAAAAACACTTTCCATTCAAACAAACAAAAAAACAGAGTATAACTTATAATTTTCTTGTTACTCAATCTAAATATATTATTAATTTCATAATAAATCTTAGGCATAACATTTGTTTCTCACATATCAATCGTAGAATTTTTCAAAATGGCGGACTGTGGAGCAAAATTTCTCCGCGACGCTAATAAATTGACTGCAACTGTGCTCATCTTGTTTTTTTCTCTAATGATGTTTTAGATTTATTGCAATCTAGTAAATTAAGTGCTAGAAGCGAGTCCGCGAGTTTTATATTTCTATGTTTGGGTTCCGTGGTAGATACCTCATTTTTCTGCTCCAACACTAAATAATGTTGTTGCTATTGCCATTTTTCGTGTAGATATTCGTAATGTTTACACCTGAATAGTTACTCTAATGATTATAGTCTTTAAATACATAATTATAGAGTCTGAATTTGTTCCTGCTTCGTAGCAATATGACACTGTTGATGATACTTAAAAATAACTGCATCATGCTCTAAGGCCTCCTTATCTATTTTGTTTTGTTTATCTTTTTTTTAATCTTCTTAGTTGAATGTGAAAATAAATGACTGATTAACCATTCCTTCAAGACCCTTTGTTTTAGAAAATTTTAAAATATCATTTTTGCAATGAAAGGACAGTAATAGCCTAAGCGACTGTGTATTTATACCAAGTCACCCCAAATTTAGGTCTACAGAACCCAAAAACAAACCTTTAACTTAGTTCAACAGCTATTAAAGAATAAACAGAATAGAATCATGACAGCTTTCTATACCAGTTAGTGACAGTTGAAAAGATGATGACATTAAGGCTTGCCACACACCCGCGACACCCGCGATTATTTGAAGCACCTGACATTGTGTAATCGATCTTTAGCGAGACGACTTTTGTTGCGCCTGCGCACCCACCTTATTTACATATCACGTTTTCGTTAAGTAGATTAATGTTTGACACTTAATTTTGGCTTGAAGTCATTAGTTCGTTAGATAAGATGTAATTGGTTTTATATAATATGGTTTGAACTGTAAACATTAATTGTAGGTACAACTTTTGAAGCAAAAGATAATTAATTTGTGTACAAGATAAATTTTAAATATATCATGTCATCATGTAAAATTCTGCATCGGCCAAGCAGACTTATCCGCAAGAATAAAATACTGTCTGAAAACAAATCTTGTACAGTAGCCACCAGTCACAATACTCGCCTGGGTATAGAAAAATCCCTTTTTAAAAAGGGAATAATGAGTTTCTACCTGCTTATTTAAAGACGACGGCTAGTTAGTCATCGTCTTCTTATTCTGGGCAAAGACCTCACCCCATAGCCAGAAAAGACAAAGAACTTCGGGACAGGCCTTATGAAAGATGGCAATAAAGTGGAAGTTGAACCAATCGACAAAAAAACATAACTGTGTTCATTAATCCCGCGGGTCTCACCTGACCAATGGACCAAAGAGTCGTCAAATCGTACTACAAAGTAATAAAATACTGGATTTATACCAAAACAACAGGAAAACAAATAAAAGCGTCAACATTATATGTTAATTCTCAAGTTTCCGATGCCCTTTGACTTGTATGTAAATATGCTAACAGCTCATAGAATCAAATGACACTTGACGGAGCGAAGACAACTTGCCCTTTAAACGGAAAGGTCAGAGGGACAAAGATCAAAACGTTAACGCAAACCACGAAATTTATGGAAACGTTTACGTTAAAAGCATAGCAAACAAGGGAAGAACTAGCAGACATAAATACAACATAAACGCCGAGTCTAGAGGGTTGAACGGGGTTAACAGATACTCACAATTGATCAGGTGGTCTAAACGAGACTTTAGCAGCATCTTATAATATGAAATTGAGCTAAAATCATTCTGTAACTAATATAAAATTCTATTGCTTAAACAATGTCATTTTCCGAATTGCAATTGAAATTGTCATTTTGATATAGGTTGAGTTTGTATGACGCTTCTTTTACACTTAGCTGAACACAAATCTGAACACAAAAAAAAACCAAGTCATTGAGATTACTCAATAACAATCTACTGACCCAGGATTCGAAAACCAAGACCTCATACTCAGCAATAGTACTCGTGTTAGCAAGACCAATGAATCTAAAGCAAATAACGTACTAAACAAGACCATTACTACAGTACTAGCTTCCAATTTCTCCATACATAAGTCTCGAAAGACGTTATAAGTTTATAAGTAAACAGAGAGAATTAAATTACCAATCATTTGTACCGCATAGTTCAGTAGACCAAACACGGTCAAATCGTAAACAGTTCAGGAATCAATCAGTGTGTTTATTGTATGCATTATACGTAACAAGAGCACTATATCCATTAGGAGTGTGTCGTCTGGTCACTGTCTTCGTCGTTAACAAGTTTAGACAGTTGGATTACTGGACGAATGTTGACTATGCGGGTAATACAGAAGTTCAGGGATTTTAAAATGGTTTTTTTTAAGTCTTTGTGTTTCAGTCCGTCAATATATAGTCATTGATATTTTTTGTTTTGAGATCCAACAATAGTCTCTTCAAACACCTTTTTATTATTAAAGTGGAGTAAAAATCATTACTTTTATTTCTCTTGAGAAAAGTAACGATGTTATATTTATTGCATGTAATAATATTTTTCATTCCATCATCATTAGAACTTTAATCGTATTTATATAAGAAACATAGTAATTTAAAACTTTACAGTTTTGCGTCTACGATATTCCAGCACTGTTACCAAACGCCATGATCACGGATGAACTGAAGCTTTATGGTTACATCCTAAACAATATTAACAAGAAGTCTAATAAGCAATTAGTTAACAAATTCGCAATAAAAAATACACACCTTACTTCAGTAAAAAGTCCTGCACAAAACGAAACTACCGTTGACAATCTACTTGATAGGTACCCCAGACATCTATATCGCCCGGTCGTATCGTCTGACCCGTGACCTCAATTAAATGCCCCGATACGACCCGGCTGAACTACGATTTTACACAAACTATTTATTCGCTCATTTAATCGACATGCCCGTACCTCAGTATCGAGTTCCCCTGAGCTATTACCGATATTCACTACGTCAATTAAAATATAATCGATTAATTAACTATTTTACTCACAATCGATTTTATCGTTCGAACCATATTTATGGAACGTGTAATTTGTTAAATTGGCTCCAATTAATTGTATGTGTTTTAGAGTGAATATGTATTGATAATGTTTAATTTTATCTGATGACATAATTACTGTATTATTATGTGTAATTGATTTTATGTAAGTTTAACAGGATAAGAGACAGTTAATTTAGTCAAGATCAACTAACCTATAGTTAACTTTAGTTGAAAAAGATCCTGTTGTGCGATAAAGTTGAAAATATTTTTGTTTTAATAACACTATTTTAACATCCTACAACCATTTTCTCAATATCAAAACCCAAAAACATCATCTTAAAAATCCATCAATCAAGGAGTACCGCTAGGAGCGATACTAGGCCCTTTCATCCACAATGGTTGACCAAATCACATCAATCATATATATACAGTGTTCCCAACCAATATCAACAAGAATTGACACTATACAAAGCCTCGTTGACCAATGACATGAGATGTGACAAGTCTGTGAAGAATGCAATAGCGCATGCGTGATTAATGAGGGCTTTCTAAAGCCCTTGCTAACACCTGTGTCCCTTTGATATGTGCAGAACGAAAGTCCGTAAGAATTCCTTGGTAAAATACATGGTGATTTAAGAAAAATATGTAGATCTGAATTTATGTAGTAATTGGTTCATAAGTTAGTAGTAATGTAGAATCAAAATAGCGTAAATGCTACTTAACAGTAGCTTCCTAACAATTGTTAAATTGGTGAAGTTAATAATTAGACAATACATACAATATTAAGGCCGTCTTTGTAGTACCAACAGCGGAGATGTAAAATGTATTTTTTTATTTAATTGCTTGAGCAATAGAATGGATATTGAATAATTCAAATTAAGATTCTGGTAAGGTGACCTTTTAACCCCGTTGTTCTTAAACTTTAAAATAAAATAATCACACCTAATATACCGCCACTATTGAACAGTAGATGCTAAAAGATCATAAAAAAAACCCAACCTGTCGATCCCGAAAAGCTCTCAAAGTCTTCAACCGTAATAAAAGTCGCAAAAGCGAATGTCCACGAACCGTGTGTGTCCGTCCGATGCCGGATAAGACCCGGCTAATAGGGGACCACCAATAAAGTTGACTCGACGACCGCTCCGACACGGTATCGCAACTCAGATGTGTATTAGAATCGCAATTTATAAATGGTAGTTCTATTTTATGGTCGACAGGATTGCGTTTTGTGTTTTAGTGCTGTTACTAGCGTTCTTCCGGATTAATTTAGAGCTAGTTAGTTAGTATTGGCCATTTTAGATATCGCCTTAAACGAACAAAATTAAATTTCTTCAATTTATGTGTTAGAAAAACAGATTGAGATTACTTGTAAGAAGATAATAAACCAATAAAGAACAGAATAAACGTAAAGACGACGTTATTAGAACGTCTTAAAGTACAATCTCGATAATAACGTTACCGACAAGATATTTATCACACGTGGTAAAGTTAAAACTAAATTGCTATTATGTCTCATACAAAGTTACGAGATAGAACTTTAATAGCTGTTATCTGAACAAGAATATATTAATTTAAACCCAGAAGTTATAGTACGGTAACTTATAGATTATTTTAATTGAACGTGAATTCTAATTAACATGCAAGCCGTGAACTAAGTTGAACTTAGCTCTAACTTAGCGGCGACATGATATCGGGATTTAATATCTTTATAATTATTGCCATGTTCAATGATCATTGGATATTAACTATTTTATTAATTGGAATTATCTTATACCAAAGTTTTAGTACTTACGTATGTTGTGAAGAAGTAGAAGCACTCTTGATAAATTAGTTATTCGTTACATAATTAATTTTCATAATTTTTTACCAAAGCAAAAACAACTAGATCCGAATACACAACAAAATCAATGTCCGTCTAAGTTAATTCTAAGTTCGAAACACAAAGCTCATTTCATTAATTTTAGTAACAATTAATATCAACCAGTAACCATTGCATAAATCAGTTATTCGATCGTTAATTTCACTATAATTCAGTAATTTATACCTCCACAAGCTCAATCGTTGCTGTAATAGTTATTCGCCTACCACTTTCACGCTGAATGTTGCGAATATATTGGATCGTAAATCCCTTATAGAATTGCTCCTCTCGCAGCAAGCCTAAGAAAGGAAGCGTAATTAAAGTACCCCGGTGTTACAGTGCTACACTTGACCACTATAATCGGCTATAATAATAATCTTTGAGAAGCCACGGAAACGATATCCCCCTCTGCGCTTCCGAAGATATACGATCTCGACATCGGTTATTATCAAGTAGCGATGAAATCTTACAGAAACATAAAGCGGTAAAAGCCAACCTCAATGTACAAGAAAACGTTGATAATAATTAAAAATATTATTATTACCAACAAGTAAGTACAATTTTATGACTTAATCAGGGTACTAATTACATTCCACAGGCTATAAATGCGTTGTATATGTAGATGATCTTATTAGTGGGTGACTAAACAACATCATTCGAGAAAATCAAATGCCCTTTCGGAAATAAAAGTAAACGGCTGAGTAAAATGCCACCACCCAGATGCTAACCACATAAGCGTTATTCAGCCATAAATTGAGCGGCCATCTAATGACTTCCCAAGCTAATAGCGTATAGAATAAGCTTCTATATACGTAAGAACATTTAATTTAGCTCAATCGAGTCTCGGAAGGCGTGTATTTAAATTGAGACGTCTAGATGCCGAGATAGGAACTGGGAGCGGGCTCCGGAGATGCTATCTCGGGGCTTGGAGCCCTCGTTTGTAAGTTTCTCCGAGACGAGAGGCAACCATCGTTTTTCTAAGTCTTACTTCTGTATGTTGGATGACTTTGTTTACTGAGATTTTCAGAACAAATCTGTATTTTAGACTTTTTATATAATATTTCTATGAAGAAAATAATACTACTAAATATTCCGTAGATTACCTTATCGCATAAGACCGTTGGTCAGTGAGATATGAAGAGAGGTAGAACGCACCAGAGCGTTATACATTTCTTACGGCACTAATCATAAAAGCTAACTGAGGAACTAAAGTTTAAACGGTATTTGTAACGTTATTACTGCCTCGTTTTTCTTACAGACATGCAATTTTCTCTCTTCATCAATATTAGTTGAAATTGCAAAGATTTGAATAGCATTTAATGTTTAGACAGAATTTTATTTCGGAATTTGACACTCTTAACTCTTGCATAGCTGTGAAAAATGTATCATCCTTGCTTTGGCAAAAAAAAAATAGGTAACTACTAGATACAAATATGGGTTTATAACTACAAATGTTTCATAAGCATTTACTACATCATATAAGACGTTATAAATCAAATTCCTATAAGATTGCTAAGCTACAAAATAATTTTCTAAATCGTCCGGTGGTCGGACATCACGTAGGGCGGTGATCCTTCATCTCGACGCAATTCCTTTCGGATTTAAGCGACACCGATGGACATGTGGCCGACAGAGCACTAGTAATTGTATCACGTACTAAATGTGGAATAATCTTGGAGAACCTGATGGATGCAGCTTGGAATCCGAGCATATTGGACGTGTTTATGCCGGAAGGGTGAAATGTCATTTGAAAATCGACTAAATTTGTTTTCTTTTTCTGTACTGCAGTGCCTCAATCGATAGATCCTTTATTTGGTTTGATAACATAATCTTGTTGTTTTTTTTTGTCAATTCTGTCCCACTGCTGGCCAAAGGCCTTCTCCTAATCCGTGCTGCCTCGGTTAAGAAATGATTATATCTGATCGTGTCCCTTACCCTTTATTCAATTCTTTTAAGGAAACTACCTGATTACAAATCTTTTTGCTGTTACCGTTGTTCATATCAATTCTCAGGTTATCTATGCTAGCTGATAGAATATCTTATAGAGACTTGTAAAAGATCAATCAGTACATTGGCAGCAGAACAAGTTGTTTAGAGCTATGCAGATACGAGCCACCCACGTGGGCATGTGACGGTGAATAAACAAGCATCGTTATATCTGCGACCGCACGGCTTACAGCCTCTTTTGTTTTATCTACATCTTTGGAATATATCAATTATGGGTACAAGATTTCCAAATCGGGTTTTATTCATATTGACCCATAGTGGGTTAAAAACTGGGGCAGGTTCTAAGTGTTGTGCGTTTTGTATTTTGAGCTATAACAAATTTTTCTGATGCATCCGATAGATAATACTCAAACATTCCGCGAAAAAAATTACCTAAAATGCAGAAATTACCAATACTGAATCAGAAAAAGCTAGCAAAATATTGCAACATTCCAAAGTCACAAACCAGTACAGACAGTGAAAAATGACTTACAAAACTCATCAATAGGACCGATCGCATACCTCCATCAGATCATTTCACGCTGACCAATCAGTATTACCTTCCAAACGGAAACTTAGAGGACGCGTGCGCCATAATACGCCGTAATCTGACGGTGGTAATCCCGGCAGATGGCCCACGATGGTCGCAGATGGCACGAATGGTCGGCAATCTTCGCGACCACTGCCGGCGTCCGCCTGTAATGGCTGTGGTAATAGCCGGACCAGTTTGCGACCTTTCAATCTAGGAATGTCAACTTGAAGCAGGGCTGCCGTGTATTCGTTATTTATGATCCTGATGTAAGCAATAAATCTTGGTGTACACTATTTATCATGCTAATTTTCTTTCCATTGATGTGTTCAGTGAGGATGATTTGATATGCAAATCTCGTTTCGTTTCAATATAGTGTTGCTTATGTCCTATGGAAGTCAAAAAGCCGGATGATCTGTAATTCATGACCCTCCTACTCACACCTGCGACACCTTTCTTTATCTAAAATTGTTCATTTATGAACCATTGTATTTTGATGTTCAGATAAATAAAGCTTTATGATTACCATTACCTTTAAGAACATGAAATCCGTGTTTTTGAACTTTCATCGATACAGATGCTACTAAAACGTTCATAGATATACATAAACATAAAATTATGATCAGTTCATAAATTTTCTATTCCCCAACAGCCAGCAACCCTATCATGACGTCGCCCGTGGTCTTTCGAAAGTACTGCTATATTTTACGTGCGGTCAACATGCACCTTATGATACTCGAACAAAGTCTCTTTTACATTAAATGTAAGTATTGTTGGCATGTCAAGTCATAATGCAGTAACGACCGCGATTGTCCGGTGCTATTTCATGATACAGTTTTATCTCATTGTGGGGTTCGATTACCGGGTAGACCGTGTTACTTTTAACCGCTTAGTTGACTTTAACGGGAGAAACCTCATTGACATTAAGGTGATTGGCGGGTTCAGCTTCGGCACTTTATATTGTATCTAGATCGTTTTCATTTTCACCCTATTTTTGGAGAACTGCATTGATGGAAAGAGTTTTATGGTCAGCTGATATGTTTGATATAAAAACTGAGTTTTCTATCTATCCGCTATTCTGATTAATTTCGATGCGGAATCTAAGACAGTCAAAATCATTCTCGGGAATTTCGTTGAACTGCTTTGCTTCGACATTTTTCTGCTGGCCGCCACTGTTGATTATGATTTTTGTTAATAGTGTGTCAGGATTCAGGATTAAAACAGTTCGGTAAGTTTTTTGACGGTGGCAAATCTTGCCTGTAATAAATACAGTTTTCTCATCCGGGGAAACTTTAATAACATGTAATATATTTTAAGCTTATTACACACGTGAAAGTGGAGAAACTAAATACAGTGTTAGTTAACGTGGTTAAATCATGTCGACGCAGACAAGCTTCTGTTCGTTTCGTAAGTTTAATTAATGTTATTATAAATGTTTTATTATTTGTAAATAACGATAATGAAGAAGGCCTTTCCTTATTAAAAATAATTTCTTGACTAATTTCAAGGCAGTGATTAAGTGGTATAAACTCGAATAACTTAATTTAATTTCTCACTTTACTCTAGTTATCATATTCAATTAAATTTATAACTTATAATAGTTAACATATTTTTACTATCTATTGTGTCTGTCTGTGGCACGCTTGTTTCCAAAATTATGAACTGATTTTGATTTAGCTAAATAGAGACTTGTGTATTAAATCTATTGTTACAGTTCCATTTCTGGTTTCACCTCCTATATTCAGTTCTGCATCTTTCTCCAGCTTACAATTATTCCTAATTTCTTCTCCCTCTTTTCCAATAAAATTATCATTTATATCAAAATGGCGACTGATGTCATAACTAAAGTTGACATGAATATTGTTACATAAACCTTTTTTATTCAAATTATATACAAGTTACCTCAGAAATAGTTCCAGTTTTATCTTGTGAATTATAATTTTAACAAGTTTGATATTAAACGTGGTTTTAACTTTTTCATATTTTGTAGTGTGGTGTTGTAAGTGATTAAAATCTATCTAATTATGTAGTGTTTACGAATGTTAGGTGTTACATACTTTCTTTCGTTTATATATATATATATATTTGTTGAGATAGTATACCTGTTAAATAAAACTTTTCATGTTTACTTTCACACGGACGTATTATTTCAGTCAGGTGCTTGGTATCATAATTATAATCTATACTGAATTATATAAATAAGTTATTCATAAAAATTTAACATTGCCCGTAGGAATATTTCCTAATAAAATCTCTTCCCTGTCGCCAGTAGCGATGTCATAATTAATATTCATATCATGTAACACTTAGCTGTTTCCGCTTCTACATCGAAGTGAAAATGAGTAAAATTCTCACTACGAGTTATAAAATCACATTCAAACTTTGTTTAGATATTCAAATTAATCAGATACCTACTACCCGTTCAGGATCTACCATGCAACCTTAAAAAAAATATTATGAAACAAAAAACAATCGGGTCGACAATGACAGCTTGAGCTAAAACAAAAGACTGTCACCAAAGATATTGCTGACTTAGAAACAAAAACAATCCGTCAAATAAAACCTCAAATCAGAGCCACTAGCCATATAGAGCAAACAACAGTCCAGTAGCCAGTACGTTATGTAAAACAAGGCTTCAGGCACTATCATTTGTCGAAGTCGCACAGTGACATCTGTCGTCGACAAAACGAGTTTATCTGAAACCAACACTCATTATTCAAACCTCCACTACTGGGACTCGAACCTGCGTCAATGATAACGATGGTAGATAAATATATTGTCCGCCTTTCACTAAATTTATGTAGGTATGTACATTGTGCTAGTAGCTAATCTGCATAGTTGGTAGATAGAATGGTGACTGTCTTCCGTATCCTCATGGTCATCTTAGTGGTCTTGTGATAGCTACCGTATTGCTCTAAATTGGTCAAGCTATACAAGTTTTCGATTCGAGTCCTTTTGCCTGTTTCAACGAAGCAAGCCATGGAGTGGTTTTATTTAGGCCGTCTCCTGATATTACTAAAAACAGTCATCCATCTTTGTAATTTAAATTGTAGGATTATTAACACTTGCGGGATTATCTTAGCAGGGTATCGTGGCCCTAGAACATAAAGAGCAACCAAAGGAACGGCCACCTGTTCCTACTTTAGCCAGCAACAGTTTGAAAGTCCCTCTTCCGCTCCACGCAGGGTTGGAGGACTCCGTGCAAAGAAGAATTTATAGTGCTGATAAATAGTGTAACAGGAATGTTACAGAAAATATTTTAAGGTCTATCGAATCACGAAATATTCAACAAGAAACGATTATCTACAAATTCTAGCACATTTCCAACTTATCTCCCACAAAGATTCAAGATCAACAGATCGTATCTGCACGAAGTTCTCCAAACCAAAGAGAATATTTTAATTACTCATTTTATTGCCCACATAAAGATTATACAGTAAGTGTGAGATATCGCACATTAGTCTCAATCTATATGCGATCATCGTCAGCCCTTTATCGTGGACAATCATTGAGATATGCTATGCATCTGGGTTTTTCGTCACCGTTAAGTCTGCTTCTATAATGTTATGATATTAATCTGTTGCATTCCGGTCACCTATTGATTCAAAGTAACGCTTGAGAAATTGTGATTCTGATTACATATCTATTGATAAAGAATAGAGATAGATTTAACGATGCATGCTCCTGGAAAAGCGAAGTCAAAATGAGACGATGTAAAAATGCTGAGATTAACTGTTGCGGAGAAAATTAGAATAGAAAAATAAATTTATCAACATCATCAGCTAGAAGACGTCCACTGCTGAACAAAGGCCTGTTCTCGCTTAAAAAATAAATATCTAACATACAACAATGATTGATTTCTTCAGTTTAATATCCGAGTCTTATAACTTTATTTTCTTCTTCGATTATTATTCTTCTTCAACTTTTAATCCACACAAGTGCTAGTTCCAAGTGTAGGTTCTTCTCTTCTGAATCTCCCCACTTTTAAAATTGTTGTTTGTTTTTATTTGTAATGTTTTAATTATGATAACGTCAACTGTTGAGACCATGAAATGCCTCAATAGAATTTTCACATTCAAATTAGTTATCAAATATAATTATTTAACTATATAAACAATTTTTTTATCTGAACATAAAGAAGTTGTATTTTAGCGAGCGGGACTAGACCCAGCGTCATTCTGGTTACAATACTTAGGTACTCCAGACGGTAAACCAACTAAAAAAACCTTTATTTACTAATTTTTTCCTGACTAACTTTCCCGTCTCCAATACCAAGTCTGACGCAATTCCTAGCCAGCTTCTCAAATCCTCGATCATTGATCACAGTACATTTGCATTTTCTTACAAGCACCAGTCTAAACTAGACTTAAACCTAGATCAAGAGATAGTTACTTGGGAAAATGCAGCATTCCGAAATCCAATATTCATTCGACGGTTTTAAGATGTACGTTCATGGAGATTTCAGCTCCAATCTTCGTATATTTGAGGTAATGGCCACTCCATATTAGTTCGATCTTCATTAGAAATATCTCAGTATTAAAGTGCCTTTGTTGGCTTCCCTTGATTAGGAATTTCGAATTAATGTTTCATGAGATTTCCTTTTTATTCTCAGCCTTCCGTAGTAAAAAACCTTCCATACAAATATTAACGATATAGAAAATCTTAGGAAAGCGCTGTAACCCCTTTTTGCCAATTAAAAAAAAAGTAATAATCGTTTCTAGTCTTTTAAAAGTTTTGCTGACGTTTGCAGCCAGAGCTCCTATGTCACACAATGCAGCTTTCCTCTGTTGAAATATTTCTTTTTTCTGTTGTTGTAGAGACTACTACATACAAAAAGACTGATTATAGCTCTTTATAATATTAATTTAGATCACATTTTTAAGTTTTCCTTTATTTTCGTGCTTGTTAGTTAAGTATAATATTTTTTATCTGTTTTCCAGCCTATATTAATAGATTCAACTCGGTAAATATACTACAAACACATAAAAACCAATAAACTTCTCTACTCATATTCATATACCGCTTAATTATATACCACACGACATTATATACATCAACCAGCAATTTGATACAATAATCTGCACAATTTACATACTTTTACATAAATTTGTATTTGCTTGATTACTAAGGCACCTCCTAGCTCTGCCTTGTAGGTATGGACTGGAAAATCATAAATTATAGGATACTCGCTTTTCTTAGCTACTGCCTTTACGTAGTGCATTTACTAGAAATTGACCTGAAATGTATAGGTTGAGTCCGTTCGTATTAATTGCGTGTATTTTACTTCGTATTTGCGAGGCGAAATTATGTGTTTTCTTACTTGTGGCGTTTTCGTTATGTGCATTTAAAGAAAAGAAGTTGTTTCTGACAAGTTAAAAGACGTTTTTTAACCAATTTTCAATAGTGCAGTGCGTTTATGTTTTAATTTGACATATTTTTTTTCCGTAAATCTTAGTTAGTTTCCATAAAACCGAAATTTTTAGGGTAAAACCACGGAGCGCGGGATCATCAAGTTACCGTGACCCTGGAACGTAAATAGCTATTGATGATTCATCGTGGATTTTCGTCAATACGAGTCTGACAGTCCCTGTCGTCCTGATTTCGACTCATTTGGTGATTTTACCACGATAAAAACGGTGTAACTTTAGATGAATAATAATCAATTACTGTCAGTTACTACTACGCTTTAGATGAGACATACTTATGATTAAAATTGAAAATAATAATCAGGGATAATAAATAAATTCAGAAACTGAAATCTCAGTCAAACGAACAAAAGAACACCAACACACAATTTATAAAACAAAAATTTACCACAGATTATATAACTTCATACACTTCCCGCCACCCACAAAGTGGAATGACAGGCAAATGACAGGCAGTGAACAGAATGACATACATAACGCAGGCGCGGTTAAGATGGCTGCAAACCCTCAGATGATGGTCATTTGCCGCGTTTCACAGATTCATGGGTTCTGCCGCCTCGATATAGATTATAGCTCTTATTTTCGTCGTAAAGTGAAAGGTTTTGCTTCGTTCGGAAATGATAGGAATAGAATTTGTTTTGTTTTTGATATCGGTGAGTACATTATTACTTTGATAATTGTGCACATTCTAACTTAATTAGGTTTTCGAATTTCTTCAAAACATTTTAATTAAAGTTTTATGTAATAACTTAAGATCGTAAAAAGCAAAAATTTTAACTCGTAAACATTCTTCTTTTTATTTTTAGACGTTGCAACACACTAGGATTTTTTCCTGTTTCGTGGGTGCTTTTAAAAACATCACTAAACTAATTACAGGTTATGCAAATGTGTCTTCTAAACCCGTGACACGTTACCCAACAGTCGATCGTTCAACCACTGCACGTGCCGCATTTTTTCTCATTTTCTAAATGCCTAAAAATATCAATATCATTTTAATTATTTTTCATAACAGATCAACTTTATAATTAAATCATTCTAAAATTTTATATTTCATAGAAAAATAAAGCCACAATTAAGACCTAAATCTATAACAACAAAATAGGCAGGCACAACCGAACTATATCACTAGTGAAACTAAAGGTCCGGCCGGTCGCCGGTCGACATAGAAAGTAAATAAATTGGCAGTAACAGTCCACTGGCTACCTACCTATGTACTATGTACTAGTATATAGGATAGAGTCGTTTGAATACTACAAAGTTTATAGTTTATGTGGTAGAAGGTACTATAGATATGGAAAGCGACTGATAGTTAATTTCTCAGAACTGGAGTTATTATTAAATTATAAGCAGCCTAAAGGAATGAAAAATTACATTAATAATTTGATACGGATGAGGTTTGTGTGTTCACCTTTTGAAAAGTAATTGTAAATGCTATTAAATAGTTTTTAAATAAGGCAGTAATAAATAGGTAATAATAGCAAAACAAAATTTTCTAGCCAATAAATCTTTTGGTGAAATACATTCATCTATTAATTAATCTATTTTTACAGTCTGCTCCAGTTCGCCTTGCCCCAAGAATTGACTATTTTAGAGAACGGCTTTTAAAATCTTTTTTAAGACAGTTTCCCTACCTTACTGTAACAAAACCACCAACACCTTTCTCCAATCCCATCAAAGAAACAAACAAACGGAAACTTCTAACTTATTCCTATTATACCATATTTGTTGCGACCGGCGCGGCGGCCTGCGCACGCGCCGCTCGCCCGCGGCCCGCGCCGCGCCGAGCCGCCATTACTAACTATAACGGTGCCCAACTATTGCCAGTACACTTTTTATTAACTGATGGAAGTTTTTCTTTATAATTCGTCATAATATTTGGACTAGGCTTTGAGTGATGATCGATTAGGCGTTGATTGAAAATGGCGGTGGCAAAAAGATTGGATGACGCACCTCCTTCCGTTTAATAGGAATGGTGTTCGAGAACACTTGTCTAAGAGGTGTTAAGTGTTTCAAAATAATTCTTAAAAATATACTTTAGCTCCCTCTCTTAGAGAGGAGGCCTGTGCCCCAGCAGTGGGAACATTATAGGCTAATGATGATGACACTTTAGCTGAATTTCTCAGAATTTTTCCCTTTTTGACCACTCGATTTAAACTTCAATGATTTCGTTTCATTTTACACTGGTAGCTGCAAATAAGTAAGCCATCTAAGCCGTCTCCCGTTAAAAGAACATTGGCAAACCCCTAACATTAAGGTAGCTGAATTTAAAATATAACATTGTAGTCGTAATACTCAGTTTAACACATAAGAGTACCTGTATCGTTGGTATCCTAACTAATATTATTATTACGTAAAGGATTTTTGTTGTTTGTAACGCTTCAAGCCTAAATCACTTAACCGAATTTGTTGATTTTGATACAGAGATAAATGAGACGTTCGAGACGGTTATAATTATTGTAATTATTTTTGCGAAAGACTTTACCTTTTCCCAAGAGTAATGGCATGTCTCAAGTAAAGTCGCGAACGGAACCAAGTAAAGAACAATAACTTCTCACATTTCAAAAGAAAAAGCTTGCTAAATGTGAACACAACAGCCTTAATGACAGGCCGGTAATAGATTAGCTTTCCTTCCGCCGACATACTGGACACACATGATGTATGGCGGATGCCGCTTCCCCCGGCAGATCCGGAGATCACTCACCAGTAATTCCTTGTGCCTATCTTAGCTATTAGTGTGCTAATTTTATGAAATAATTGACTGGATTTTGTCGCGCTAAATTGAAAATGATCGAGCAATTTTGTGATGTAGAAATAATATGCGCCAGTAATCTGTTGTATGAGTTTTACTATTCCAATCTTAACTTACATAACTTTCTGACGGCAAATACAAGAATCTAAAATGTATACAACTATTAAAAAATTGAAAATCAATCAGAAACTGAAAAAATACAAAAAAAAATTTCGTAACCTAAGTCGTCCTATCTAGATAGATACAAAAAAGTAACAAGTAAAAATAATTAGGTATTTGCAAACAGCCTTTATCATCGATTGATCAACTAACCTAATAATCGTGCGCAAAAATGTCAAAAACTCCGCCCAAGCCTTAAGCGACACTTACTCAAGAATTTTAATTATTATAATTAACTAACGCGAATCTGACTCGAACATATAAAAATTTAATGGTGAGCTGATTAGAAATAATTTATCGGCGAAATTGTTTTCCCACATTTTGAAAACTTTCTTAATACGGAAGCTATAATAACGGAGTAGGACATTTTAAGATTTTATTACAACGATCATTTATTATTCAATTAGATCATTTCGTTATCTTTAAGACAGATTTTAAGCAAATTAGACAATTAGCGGCATAAAACGTTTAAACAACAAATCGTTATAATTAAGAACCAATTAATTTAGATTAAATAGATAGTTTAAACATAAAATGTCACTAACCTCTGAATAACTTCTGAGGGACCAGTCATCGGTACAGTGTAAAAATTTAAAATTATTTTGAACAGTAGAAAAGACAGTTGTTTCTCGTATCGAAATACTATTCGCTTTAATTACATGATCATTCAGCCAATACTTCGTCCACAAATCCAACGAAAGTATGCGCGACCCCTTTTGAGAATCCCATACGACATAATTGAATTTCCGTTCATCAACCTCTAAATAACTAGAACAACTTTGTACAATCATTAACACCTAATCTGACACGACGAGAGTTTATCATAAGCCCTCTGGTCAATAAATACCAGGATTTCTCTTCGCAAAAAGTGGTGCAGGCAACAATTGAAGAGCTAGTTTGTATCATGTGGGAGGGATGTGGGTCGACTGGGACATTGTGGTACCTGCGAACTGATATGTTTTAGAGTTTATGCTGATATGAAACTTGTTATTTATTCGTAGTAAAGTATATCTTGGAGAGCGAATGTGTGAATGAATGGTCAGATATAAAATTTACTCATATTCATGTACTAGAACTTATTTCTCTTTGTAGTGGACGAAAATCTACAGGACGCCACCAGGTTATAATTTTTTTATAAGCAATTTTTAAACAGTTATTAGTAATTATAAAGAGTATCTGATATTTTTATTTTTGAAATTGCAAAAATAACCTCAGGTCATGAATAAAGATCTAATAAAAATAAAATATAAGTAGTTATTAACTTCCGCCGCGGTGTTTCGACTTTAAGATAATCACAAAGTAATTAATTTATATTAAATTAATAGGCAGCGTTGATTCATTGAATTTATTTGAAAACCCGATTTTCCAGTTCAGTAAGTGTTATTAAACAAAAATATTTCATACTTGTATTTTAAACTAGCTGCTGCCAGCGGTTTCACCCGCTACAACTCGAAAATTATCCCACGGGAACATAGAATCGGGATAAAAACTATCCTATGTGTTAATCCAGGTTATAAACTATCTGTGTACCAAATTTCATACAAATCCATTCAGTAGTTTTTGCGTGAAAGAGTAACAAACATCCATCCACACATACAAACTAGTAGGATTCGCTAAAGCTTTTGTACGTGACTGTACCGCTAATCTAATAAAAAGCTCACAAATAGTTCAACATACCACCTACTTTGAATAGTAATTTTGTACGTAGTTGTACCCGATGTTGTCCGAAAGAACCCGAAAGGTCGCTCGGGCTAAATGTCAAATAAAACACGCGAGGTCGCATTGTCTAGGCCTCGCGGCTATTAATTGTAAATCAATACGTTTAGAAATGAGTTATTTTGGCTCGTGGCAATATGATGTATTTGAATAATGGATTACTCTTTACAACTGGAAAGGCTAGAAGTCCACATCTTTTGTTCTGGCCACGCCTTAAAAACTTGTGATGTTGATCACAATAGATACTTATGTATGGTATTTTGTAAATTATTGAGGCTGATTTTTTTTTTTACTTGGGACATAAGTAACCAACATAGCATTGCCAAAAAAAACTGTTAGGAGGGTTTTTTTTTCAGAAAAGAGAAATTATTTCAATAGAACGTCTCAAATATAATTTAACTACGCCAAATCCCATCATCTTTTTAAACCGCCATTATAAAGTAGAACTCTCAAATCCACAACAAAAAACTAAATCATCCAAACAACCAAACCCGAAATTAGTTAGTTTTTACACCGCTATCGCGTGCGTGTCGCCACTGGTAATCATACGGCAGGTGCGTTTGCGCAGCGATTTAGTAACAGCTATGCAAACCATGGAATGTGCGGTCATACTCTTTTTATACGTATAACCGCGACATAAAATATGCGATGTCATTAACTCAAGTGCCCGTATATTTTATTTGTGACAAAAAATAAACATTTGTAGTTGGTAAAAAGGAGGGTAATGGTTTTCACGTGTTTATTCGTATGTTTTATGATACGCCTATGGCGTAAATAAATAAATTTCACTAATGACACCAGTTTTGGATGATTTCTTTAGAAAATTGGTAAATATTGAACTAGATCATCGGATTGCGATAATTGGTTACGGTTAGGAATCATTATAATTTAAAACGGGATTTTTTCCATATTGATTGCATTATTTGTTTTAAAATTTTCAACAAGTTAGCAATAACTTACTAATTGTATAAACGCGAAAGTTTATGAGGATAGATGTTTGTTACTCTTTCACGCATAAACTAATGAACGGATTTCGAGGAAACTTGGTACACAGATAGTTTAAAATCTGGATTAACACCTAGGATACTTTTTATCCCAATTTTATAATTCCGTGGTATAATTTTCTCAAGTTGTAGCGGGCTGCTGGCAACAGCTAGTGTTAAATAAATGCGGTAAATATCTCGTAATAATAATGATGTTGTTAATGACCATGTCAGTTTAAAAACATAACTACTGCTCACAAACTTGAACCATCAATTGGTCCAAATATTTGGCCAACATCCGCTCTTACGCAAGCCACAGATGTGCCAACAAAACGGGTCTACTTCCTCCCAGCCAGTATTATTTGCGTCGATATTAATCAGAAGTAATTTATTAACCTTTGTGTTATATTCTTTTTATTGTAATGTCAACCGCAAGAATAACATGTTTCGTAATATAATGCTACTGACGCTTTGACATTTTTTTAATCACAAAGAACATCTGTTAGTAGCTGATTTTGTTGAAATATGTCCTTTTATTAACCGTGGTACGTTGTCTTAATTTATCGTTTACGTCAAAGAATTTATTTAAACTCATAAAACTTCTCCGAATACAAAATATTTATATCCTCATTATGAATGGCAAATAAGGCTTTATCTTAAAACAAGTTTCTAACAATAGGCAGGTTAGATTGATCTAGTAAGCAATGATCAAATAACTCGAATATATTTCGCGTTTTATAATCATAAACTATTTTCAATCTAACCGCTAAGAGATCAACGCAAAGATATCTCTAAAAAACTACACAATTGGAAATATCAACCGCACAACTAACACAAACTTCAAAACTGGAGCACAGACAATCAGCCAACATTCAAAAAGAGAAAAAAAAATCGATCACTGACCAGAGAGCACCGTGCCAACACCACGGCACAAAAAGAATTCTCAAAAATAATTCAAACATTCAATGGTCCAAATTACAAAAAGCAATCAGAGTGTCTTGTGATCCAGTCAGTATCGATAATGACCCGCGGGTAGTAAAAAGAATCCGATGTTTCGATGGTACAGATATGAAAGGGGACTATTGACCAGCGGCAGCCGGCCTCATCTAAAGATAATCTATTTGGTATAACCTCACGACCTCCCGGTCGGACGCCGTAACAATATAATTAAAGAGAGATCGTTGCGATCCGATCGGTCGCAGGGTTGGGCTCCCGGACTATCAGATTTATGATTTGATGAAGAAGCAACGGTAATGTATTGTGCTGGAGAGCTATTGGAAAATATAGACGGTATAAGGCTTCGTTAGTTGGTTTAATTTTATAGATAGCGCACTTATATTGCGAAACTATATGATTTTATGTATGGTTTTATTTTAGTTGAACACTACACCACAAATATTGCAAAAATTTAAAGTTCCTTTTAATAATGAATTCCTTATTTCGTGAAAATAAAATACTGTGGAAAAATCCACTGAAATATTACACTCTCTCTTAACCTCTATTGACTTCAAAACACTTTTCCTCTGGCAACACTCATCTAATAACCATATTTACGTGGCAACCCTGACCGGTCCGTTTACCGGCCGGATGTCGATGGCTCTGTAAAAGGAAACCTACATGATTGTTGCTCCCGACGCGTTATAGATGTCATTATTCACGTGCGCCCGCGCAGCGCGGCTTTTTACATGTTATACAAATTACTGGGTGCGCGGCACGCTGCGGTTGTCTTAGTGTGCTCTGGGGCCTAAGTCTACTAATTTATATACGTCACAATGGTCTCTCAATGGTAAGTTTTTGACAGATTTGCCATACAAAAACTGTCAAAAACACACCATTGAGAGACCATTGTAACGTTTATAAATTAGTAGACTTAGGCCCCTGGTCTATGGATAAAGGAAAGTTATGAATGAAAAAGAATTTACTGAATGTAGATGCCTAAGTATGACGCAATGTTTAGCCCAAGTTAAATCAAAACTTGTGTACCTATGTAAAGCCTGATATAACGAGAGATGGAGATTTTTCAAAAGTATGTCCATAGACCATGGGTATTGTGAACACCAGAAGAAGAAGAAACAACACGAAATCTATACCTACCAACATATTATTCCGGTGACGTCGCTTCTGGAGAATTTAATGTTGATATTAATGATATATGCATATTTTTTTCTAGCCTTAAGTGTCCCACTTCTGAAAAAAGGCCTCTCCCCATTCCTTCCACTTCTCTCGATGGTGTGCCTCATATGCATATGGGCGCCGAAATTCCTATTTTTCCCGCTGGAACATTATTTTCAACCTAGAGCTGGTTGTGTATTTCCTAATCAGACAATCCTGTAATGTGCCTTAAATCTTAGGCCTACATCCAGGAAACAGCTTCTTAAAATAGTTTAGTTAGGACTATGGGTCAAAAAAAGTCATTTTTCGTTGGTATGTGTATGCGTGTAGTCGTGTTGTGCTTCAAAACCATGCAATGTATTTTCATACGATTTTCACCGTTTATACCTACGAGTTGTAAATAATCTTGATGATTTGTCAAGTCGTAAATGCCACACGAAGCAAGGGCGGATCACTAGTTAGTAATAATTATTGAAAGTATTTATTAATAATAATGAGTTGAACTGTAAACGTGTCATTACCTCAGTTACGAGCTTGTTGGTTATTTTTACGAGCCACAGTTAGTAGTTCGTTAACTCGCTATAATTATTTATCGATGCAGTGCTTCATGTTATTTAGTAGTATCCGGTAGTGGAAACTCAGCCTATTTCATTTAAGAACTGTTATTTTTGACAATACTCTTTTTTTATAATACTCTTTTAAACCTGAATGAAACAATTCGTTACCTAGCATTTTTTTTAAATTACGAAACCTAGGTATGATCCAATTTCAAACTGGCAACAAAAACAGAACATACAATACCACTACCCAAAAAAAATACCAACCAAACTTCTTTATCTAAAACTGGCCACACAGACTACCATTTTAAATAAAGAATGAATCATAAACAACCATGACGTTACTACTAAACCAGAATTCAGAACGCACTTTTGAATTTGAAAATGTTATAATTATCGTTCTTAAATCTAAGTGGCCAAAGGCAAGTTCGTTTAGAGCCTGAGACACCACAAAGCCAGTAGAGGTGCGATAGTATCGCTCTGTGGGTGTATTGAGCAGATTTATCGACTGTTTAACCCGTAAAAGGTGATTTGTAATATCCCTACTAGTTTGAGGTGAAAAGCTACGCGGTTATGGTTAGAGGTGTGACTTTATTCATGAATATTTTTTATTGTGGATTTTAATAGTATTTTCCATAATTAACTTTAACAGGGTTGTTACAATTACTGTTAGCTTGCATCATCTCAATATTGGGCAACGGTCCATGAGTTCAAGTGCCAACCCTTTCTATCTAAGGCCAATGTGGACCACTGGATTAAACCAACTAGTCCCTTCAACTTTTGGAACGCCTTCTGTCAAAAAATCATCTGTCAAAAACTTGACAGTTAAGTTTTCGTGCGGAAATCCAAAACCAAAACTCCCTAGCCAATAAATTAATTACGAAAACAAAACAAATCTTCATCTCATTACCCTGAATCCCATTACAATCTCAGTGCAAGATCGCTCCCGAAACAATTCGCTTACAAAATACAATGCGCGAAGCGACACTAATGTCTAGTAAGACAGCGTAGGTCCGCAAATAAAGCAAGGCTCATGTATATTCAATGGTACAAACAAACGTATGAGCTATCTTGTCCTTGTCGCGCACCGCCCCGAGATATGGACTTGTAATTTGTAGGGGGACTACACTTGAGGAATTATATGTGTAGGACTTGTGATAGTTAAGCTCATGTCATTTATGAGTTTTAGAATGTCACACATGAGCAGTATAGAATTAGTATCTTTGAAAAATATGAAACCGAAATTCATTTTTATAAACACTTTAATGTTAAGCAGAAGCTCAAGGCAGTGGTATTTGCACTTGAATTAACTAATAGGTGATCGAAAAATGACCCAGCTTTTCTTAATTACTTCTTCCGAAAAACTCAGATTTTTTATATTCTAAAAGTGTTTGTACAGAAATATGGTCATTCAAGCTTTTCTTGTCTATTTCGTAGCGTGATCTTCAGGTCTCAATTTTTCTAGAGATTAAAAAGCGGTCTCAAAATCAAAGAATAACCATAAAAGTTTTCGAGAAAAAAAAATACATCCATTTCAATACGAACTATAATCTTCACTTCAACCCTCACTGCTGGACTCTAATCTCCCATCATTGAACAAATAACCCCAAAATCTCCCCTAATCAATACAATTCACCACCACCGCGCCAACCATGGTCACCTACGGCCGGCATATCCGCGTGCTCCGTATAAGGCCCATGAATTCTGCCACCGGACTAGTTGTGGATGAAAGCCGGCTAATAACTATACCAGTTATAATACGATAGCTGGCTGGAAGTTACACCGATCAGTTATGTGTTGGGACGGCAAGTGTGATTATATGGTTGAGGTTAGATGAGGGAGGGAGATGGGTATAATAACAAAGGGGTAAATTTTTGAATTTCGAATAATGTTAGAAAATTATGAGTACAATCATTGCACAAATGTGTACAGTCGTAGCCGGCTGTCTACGATCGATTCGATACGATTTGACGAAATCATCAAATAAGGATTCATTAAAATTTGATGATTTAACCAGGTTGTAAATCGTAGACAGTTTTTAAGTTTCCGTGGAGATATTATTATGATGACGAGGAAATGGGTATCTGGCAAAATAGGTTGTTTCACCTTTTTAGTTAGAAACATGAAAAATATTCCGCAAAGAACGATGTCAGTTACTGAGTTTCCCAGGAAGACTCTCTATTTCTGAAAACTTGTGGCCAGTTTTAATCCTGAAAAAAAAAACACTGTTTACCTAACACTATACAATTGTACATTTTATAAATACTAACATTAGGCGAAACCATAAAGTCTAAATCAAAATGAGCTGTTAGATATTGCAACAGTTACAGTGTCACCAAATACAAATTAAAACAAATATTACTACTACTCTTTAGACACATCAGACACCACGAAATACTCAACCCATTAAACAAACCAAACAATCCGTTAAACAAAAGACCCCATAAATTAATTCCAGAACAAACTCTAGCCCAGCATCTCATCTGCACCTCTAACGGGACCGCCAGCCAACATATCATTAGCAAGTTATAAACAAGGCCGCTAATGCAACTATCGGGTACCGAACCTAATACAAGGGTTCCTGGCGAAGCGGAGCGTGTTAACTAATCCTACATTAAACCCACTTACTAAGAACACGAGAGGAAAGCCTTTGAGATATAGCTGAGAATGGAAGTCCTTTTTTGGAAGATCTAGATCGGTAGTGCAACTTGGAGCTACTTAAAAGTAGTGCAAAATTGAAGAGAATTAATCACATCATGTCTTTTTAATGATCAATTACCTTCTTTTTTTTTTCTTCTTGTGAAGACACACTGAAGACAGGCCAC
Organism: Agrotis ipsilon; assembly: GCA_028554685.1. NCBI lineage: Eukaryota > Metazoa > Arthropoda > Insecta > Lepidoptera > Noctuidae > Agrotis > Agrotis ipsilon. Next base: position 12,624,465 of record CM052969.1, on the reverse strand, counting down.
TTTTAATGTATTTTTTTCAGAAACATCGACGAATTCCATAAACATTTTTTAAGGAAAAGAGTTCGGCTATTCTATTTCAAATGTTTAGAATTAAACCTATTATTATCATAGGCGTTTAAAAAAATGTTGTATATATCATTTTCTGTAGATTTCAATCTAACGCTAAATGACCTCTAAAGACGAACTTTGTCAAGTCGCTTTCTAAGATTTCAATGCAAACGCTTCATCACCTGAAATGCTAATTAATTGTTTTTCTTCCAACCCAAACATACCTCACAAATCAATCAGATATCTTCAAAGACATCTCAAAGCATTACTTTCAATAGATTTTCTTCAAAACCTGATTCACTTAATTCAGTCGTTTTTCCTCTAATTCTACTGGACTTAATTCAGTAGTTTTTCCACTGGCTAACGACTACTTAAAGGCTAAAGAGCTCGATTAAAGTAAAACGCGTAGATAGCGATCCGCGGTACGTCCCGCGTCGAGTGTCGGCGCACTTTCTTCAATCGGCCGCGAGAGGGCGCGCCGGCACGCGACCGCTACTCGTGCCAACTGAGGGATGTGATAGTGTTTATCGATAGTCGATATCTTTTTTATTTACTTCAAACTAGAATTTTGCTTTCGTCAACTATAGATGCTATGCTGAAGTTTTATCATATTAAGCAGTCGTTCCCAAAATAATAAAATGAAAATCTAACAATATTAAAATCCTGACACATTGAAATCATAGTTGTCAAAATAAGTCATCCTCTGGCCAAATAACGCTGAAAAAGTAAAGTTTATGAGAGTAATATTTTGGTTTTCCCTAAGCTTTTTATAGTTCTACACAAAAGAAATTACCTATAGTATATTATGACAAGTAATAATTAAAAAAATATATATACACGACTATTAGAAAATAACACATCACAATACTTATTCATTCAACTTCTTCATCCCCTCACACAAACTAAAAATCCATCGACAGTCGATACCCCAACCTAAACATCGACTAAATAACCAGTAATAAATCATTGACATCACTATCTGCACAAGTGGCACGAGCCGATAGAATCTAGCAACCGATGATACAAGCAGATTGTTTCACCAGAACACCGTTCAACTGATACCGAGTACTATTTACTCGATTGTTAATAATACGATTTAATCGTGAGTATCGATTCACGTTTCGAAAGTGCTGCTTTTGATTTAAATAGAGGAATAAAATGTGGTTTGAATTAAGGTTGCTTGAGGTTAATTGTACTGTTATTTGGTATTTGTGGTTGTTTTTGGGTAATTGGTGCTGGTGAGATGGTTGTTTGATGGTGATGTTTACCAGACATAAAGTTAATCAAAATCAGACTCTGTAAATTAATTCTTCAGACATAATATGAACGTTAATATGTCATAATAACCTTAAAACTGTGTTTACTTTTTACATCGTAATTTCATAATGGGAGACAACCATGGCTCCCATTATTATAATATAATTTATGAAATTACGACGTACGGTGCAGTGTCTGGATAATTCGCTGCAGAGTTGCATATCGCGAGTTCGGTTCCCGTAAGTAGTTATTCTGGATCTGGCTACGTGACCAACGACACAGGAGATATTCAGTGAGGGTTTATTAAAAGAAGAAAATGGGGATTATTTTTAAAATTAAGGTAAAAGCATCGAACATTCAATTTTCAGCATTTGATCACCCAAAAAAAAACACATACTCGTACATTACAGTTTTTCAAGAACCGTTTTACACAACTTATTTGTATACACCATGAAAATGCGTCTACTCATATTTGTCACCACTATTAGAAACTTTCAGCATAAACCCAACTCGCCCCCCCCCCCCCCCCCCCCTACCAACTTTCTCCACACTCCTCGATGAACAACAACAACAAGGAATCACTTAGTTCTGCATAATAAAGCAGGTGTAACAATGCAATAACTTACAATAACTCGGTGTGGTTGAATAACGGGCTGCGCAAGCGCAGGTCTGTTTGCTTAACGGGAGTCGCGCCGCCTACCTTTATGAAGGGGGGCTACTATGGACCAGGCTTTAAAAAAAGTGCTTTTTTAACCGACTTCTAAAAAAAAGAGGTTGTGTAGGATTATTGGCTAATGTGTTATTTGCTTGATACGAAAATCTGTGTTAGAATAGCATTTAAAATAAATATAGACTTGTAAAGTCAATATGTAAGATTCAATATTAAAAAGGATTTATTTAAATATGTACTGATCTTAAGTCATTGATCTGCTTACCTAGTACTTTTAAGTTTGAGAATGACATTTCTCACTTGAAAACATGTTGGCGAGGTCAGTTTTATTAAAAAAAAAAGATATTGATCTAATCGACTTCCTCATTGGCCTAGTGGTTGCAAGTGCGGCTACTAAGTATAAGGTCTCGACTTCGATTCCCGGCTCGCGCAGTTACTGGGTTTTCATTACAAATTTCTCAGTAGCAATCATGGAATCGGGATTTCTTCCTGGCACAAACAGCTTGCCCCTTATTAGATACATGAGTTCGCCTTAAGCGGAGCGGAAAGGAGTGTCAGACTCGTACTGACCAAAAATCCACACTGTTGCTTCGGTAGCTCTTTGCGTTCCGAGGTCACGATGTCCTTTACAGACGATCCTGTGTCTGGCAGGCCCTTCCACTCCACCCAAGGCGGTCCGATTAGATGATTTGCTACCCCAGAAAAAAAAAGTGTCATACAAACCGTTGCAACTCATAAAATATTATTAACAAGCATTTTCATCAGTTATTCAACTAAACCAAGTTCATAGTAAACACAGCAAAATCAATAATTAAGTTTAACTATTAAATAACCTATCTTAACCTCCAGCTTGTTTCATTTAAGCTGCAAATGCTGCAACGAGTAAATCAATTAAGCTTTACGAACGTTATAGCTTCGAATAGCTTATTTTCATTAGGTGCTGTAGACAGAAACCATTTCGTTAGGAAAATTAAATTGTTATGAGTCACGGCTATTTCATTATGTTTTTTATTTCAGTATTTCATTCTAGAATCCATCATGATTTTTGCCAAAATTACAATACTTAACCAATTTATTGCCTTAATTAAAAAATAACTTTTTTTTCATAATGAAAAGTCGTACCTATGAAGATTGATAAACAATACCAACGAATATAAAATTTACTGCTCATTTTAAAACGATACTGATGTATTGTAAACCTAGCAATAAATAACTAAACAATTTCTTAAACTTCCAATCAAGTTATCTAGAAGCAAAGATAACAAATTAACAATAGAAATGCTCTTACACACTAGTAATTTATTTAATAAGGGATATCACAACACATGCTTGTTCCAAACAATCTATTATCCAGACTTGTATTAGCCCGATAATACCTATATAATGGCACTACATTGCTCAAACATAGTTCGCATTGTTCAAATCACCACTTTAACAAGACCTCTCAACACGTAACAACAATAGGAAACAACAGCTCAAGTTATACAGACAGTAGTACACTAACATTAGCGACTGGGCGTTCTCTATTCGGTTGTGATCGAGAATGGTCGGCAACACTCGGGTGTGTTGGCCCCGCCCACCTGCGCGCGCGCCCGTCCCTATCTCTGTCCCTCCCGTGGCCCTGCGTCAGTCTATCTCGCGCCGCCGGCTCGGCCGGTCGCCACACCCACAGATCAGCGTTAGGCTATTTTCCAATTATTATGTAGGAGCTTTTTGCGCGCGCGCCGATGCCAACAATGATAAGCTTTCTAGTAACAGAATGAGTGAGGTAATGTTGTTGTTGTAAGACAACAATTTGGACTGGAGCTATTTATGAAACTTGTTTGTTTTTAGTTATTTTGTAGAGTTTTTGTTTTTCTAGAATCCACATTTTTGGATGAAATAATAAGTTTATAGTTTGATGGCAAAATGCTATTTGCGGATAGTCATTAAGCACATGCATACACAAAACGATCAAATTGTTAAAAATAATTGCTACTGTAACACGTAGAAGAAACAATAACTTACAAACACTCAAGAATGTGTAATGTTTTCAATTCATAAAATATATCACTCACATACCTAAGTTATAAAGGAAAGTAACCAGCATTTTTAAAATTACTCTACAATTTCACTATGTTACGCTCAACTTTGCGTCCCAGGTTTATCAGCATGGCAAGTAATGGGCGACTCGCTGTCCGATCATAGACCAGGCCCGGGTCAATGGCGCGACATGTTCCACGTGCTCCTCAAAGAGCTGTCACCAAAATTTCTGGACCCTTTAGAGGGCCAAAACCTGCCGGGAGTACAAGTCTCACTGACAGTCCCTCCTGCCCTGCCCTGGGTGGGACGACTCATTCGATAATTTCACCAAGTAAAATAAAGGTTGATTAGCTTCTGTTCTCATTTTTTCTACACCCCATCGCAAAACCAACTAATTACATAAACATGACAGACCACTCCACCATACCTACTTAAAAAATCCAAATTGATTCCATTAAAATACTACCACAAAAAAAAACCTAAGCGAGGCGAAGGCAATTATTACCAAGTGATAGTTCACGCGGTGGCATACCTCCACGCAATTAAACGACTTTTTGCACTAAAGACGTAAAAAATTAATAACATAAGTGGCAAAGTACTAATGGAGACCATTACGGAGTAAAAGTTAGAAAGTTCCGAATGTACAAAACGACAATTGATAAAAAAATGGCGCTCGCCCAGCACCCTGACCTCTTACCTCTCACTTTGGGAAGCTATTGTTGTGTTACGTGATTGATTTTATATTTATTGTTGTACAAATAAATAATTTGATGACTTTTTTGGAGTTTTTGATTAGAAGTTGATTCAAAAATATTTCAAATACTGGCTAAACAGTAGACTGCAAAATAAGTATAATTCGATGTCAAGATTATAGCGATATCTTTGAAATCGGTGATCCATTTTTTTTCAGCTATTAGTCTACATTTAAACCTCAGTGCTTAGGTTATAAATTGAACGATATTTCTGAGGTCTACAGGCTGTAAATTATATTTTTATCATTCATATTATCCCAACTATAACTATTTTTGTCTAGCAAGTCACATAACACAATATATGGATGAATACAATCCAGTAACCTGACGTTATTCATCGTAGCATACCACACTTACTTACAAAAAAATAATTAAATAAAATACCGAGCGAATTGAGAACCACCTCATTTTTTTGAAGTCGGTAATGAGGAACTGTCAATAGTTCACCCGGTCGCACTGCACAATACTCATAACTATAACTAAAAATAAATATACTACCAATAATAAAAGAAAAAAAATATCTGTATTTCGTAACAAGAGCTACTCGCTTACAATAATTAATAGGTACATCTTGATTACTCGGAACCTAACGCAACTGAAATATTTTTACGTCGCAATAAAGATCTTGATAACAAAACAATCTAAGTCTAGCATTGAGCTAAATAGTTAGGATTAAGTGTGCACTATACTTACTTTGTTACTAACAATTTTATACTAACAATTTTATAAACTCTGTCTTAAACTTAAAAGAGGAAGAATTATTTTGTTACTATTTTTTTAAAAACTGTCTTAAAAGTAAAAATCAAAAACGCAGCATTAACTTTAGTGAGATAAACAAGACTTTAACTGAAAGAAATTATTGATTTTATCCTTTTTTACTTGAAACGGAATTTGATTACACACGGGAACATATATTAAGACGAGATAATCGAGCTTACATGAATAGAGACAGAAAACAGCAAGGAAGGCTAATCATATCACATAAATATAATAACCTAATTTATAGAATTCAAAATTTGGTACATTGAGCTTCAGAAAAAAGTCTCAAATCTCCCACCCTTTGGTAATGATGTCGCTTATAAAAGGGGTGAGTTTTCTCTGAAGCTGACCATATCATAGAGGACGCCTACTGAGTTCCCCAAATACGTTACGTCGACGCCTCCCTGATCTTCTCTTAAACTTTGAACTAACCTTCTTAAGATTAAGATTTAGAAATACAGAGTGAAGTTTACAAGAGAACATAATTCTGTATTTCTAAATCTATTTATTTATTTAATTTACTATTTATGTACACACAAAATACAACCCAGGACAATTAAAACATAGAACTCAGTACAAGGATGCTGCTTATTTCTATAGAAATTTCTGCTAGCAGACCCGCGAATGGAGAAATGAAAAATAAATGTAGACTATAGTGTGTGAGAGTAGGAATAAAAACCGTCAAAAGTTGATGCTAACCTAATCTTACCTAACATATACGAATGTACATCTTTACAACTAAGAATATTGAATCCACCTTCTTTTTTATCACCGTCTCAGTCCTAAGATCGATCTCAAAACAGAATTGCCCTAAAAATATTGAGTCACATAGTAATCTCCTGCATTTAAGTGCGGAACTTTACAAATAAAAGAGTTGGCTTGAGAAATGGCGATGGTCTCAGATTATAATTACGGTAGAGTAGAGACGGTAGAGCTAACCCGCGCACCGTCACTCACCACTAAATATAAGACACAATACAGGGCTACCAGACTCTTTTATTGGAAACGTTAAGTTACTTTTGATTAAATAAAATAAAAGTTTTTATAATTGAATATGTTCCAAAAAATGTCTTTTTTTTAGCGTGGTAAAATCATCAAATGAGTCCTCCCACCCCGGGCAGGGCGGGAGGGACTGTCAGACTTGTACTGACTAAAATCCACGGTGTCCTTCAATAGACCTTTATGTTCTGGGGTCACGGTGATATAAATAAGTCCCGCGACCCCGGCAGGCTTTGGCCCTCTGTGAGGGGACTCCGTCATTTGCTGATAGCTCTTTGAGGCGAACGTGGAACACGACGCGCCGTCGACCCGGGCATGGTCCATGGTCCAAAAAATGTCTAGTATGCTAGTATTGGTTCAAGAGCCAATGATAGATTTACCTGACCAAGTTCCTCTCCAGCGATTATTAGTAGTATGCATGAGTGAGTTGTATTATAAGCTTTAGTGAATGTCAGCTGCGGTTTCGTTTATGTGATGAACAGCGCTGGCCTTGATAATAGAATCTATGTTTTCTCTTTTCAAGTTTTTTAAGCGATATTGTATCAGATCTTCCCTAGTTAAGAATAATTCAAAGTAACACTTTATACATCTTATAAGGAAGATTAGGAAAGGCTTTATCATCTTTTCTTGCTTCTGGACTATCACCGGAACAGATGTGGACGGCCACAACTTCAATGTTTCCATTTCAATGACAATATCCTTAGACCTGATTAATGATGACACATATTATATTGGTTAAACGTTTGCTTGGAACATAGTTATCCGTAAAATACATCATTAACGAATTAGCACAACATGTAACTCCAAACCCACCATTTCCCACATAATTCCACCTTCCCATTGTTTTCCCAGCTCACTTTACTACGTGCTATATTTACTTTCTAACCATATTATGTGCCAGCCCTAACTCAAGACTGTGCGTTCCATGCTTTAAACTTAATAGCAATCTTTATAGCCCGGCCTCCGAATAGTGATGTTATCGCTCGATAGCCGATGTCGATAATGTGTTATTACATCGTACAATTATTATTGCGTGTTACGTATTGTTCTTTGTAACGTTTGTTTAATTGTTGCAACCTGTTTTGAACTTAATTATCGTGTATTGATTAAATTAGTAGTGTGCTACCTGTGATTTGCCGGTAATTTATAAAAGCTCTCAGTTTAATTACATGACTAGTATTTTTGGGCGTACGTAAAGTTAATTTAAGCTCCGGCTAAATTAATTTAAGCTCTCCAAGTAATATTCTGTTAGCTTCACAGTTTTATGATTACCTTTTATTTTTGCTATAAATTACGCAGTAAACTAGAGATCAGCAATTTAAAATTCAAACCACTGATTGCTATTTACCATAAAATATTCACTTGTAAAATTAACTGAGCAACAAACGGCAGTACAATAACTCGCTCGGATCGCTGGGTCGATAAACGTCGGTATAATTCTGGCGAGAACGTGCTTGTCACAATTTATCGTGGCGGTGCATCACTAGCCGGGAGCAAAGGTTTGGCAGAGGGCGCAGGCATCAATTTGCGCTCGGTAGCGGCCGCGGGCGCCGCGCCGCCCCTGTCATTAGCCCCCCCTCCCCCGCACCCGCGCCCGCACGCCCCGCTCGACCTCAGGGGAACATACTTTAACCTTTTTTGCTCCCCTGCAACCTGTTCGGGACGCGGCTGCTGCGCGCGCGCCGCGGTTCATGGCCGCGGGCGATACGCAGTATCTGCGAAATAGGGCTGCTAAGTATACGCGTTTGTTTTTGCCCGTAACTGGTTGTAATTATATGGAGATGGAAGGGAATGTTGCTATAAAAGTGCACTTTAAATAAAGTTGAAATATCCTTTTTTTGTTGGGTGCAGTGTAGCAGCATGTTTTCAGTCTATGTATAATAACTTGGATTAAACTTTTGGATAATCTTGTATTACCTATTTAGCTCTCACACACGTGTACGATATTTCACCTCCAAAAAAATCCAGCTAGCTTCCACTAAATGCATCGCTATTCTCACATTTCAACTTTACCTACCATTCTTAGTTTATCCAGAAAAATACCTATAACATTTCTCATTATCTTGTACCCTGTCCCTGAGCAACCCTGGGCAACCTGTTAAGTGCACAGGGCGCGTAATAACGTAGGCCCGACGTTAGTTACCCACAGGCTCCCACCGCGCGCCCGACATGCGCAGGCGCAGCCTTACGTGATAATAACCAATTTATATCGAACGCCAGCTGACGAGCTTCAATGCGATATTAAATTATGATTTTTGTTGATAGGGTAGCATGATTTGTACCTAGCCAAGTTCGATTTTAAATATTAACTGATTAAAGAAAAGCTATTCTTTTAGAAAATATGAGCAATTACCCAAGGCAAGTTTTCTTTAAAATAAGTACTTGGCCACATAAATAGACAAACCGTTTTTCAAGATATCAGTTTAAAAAATAGATTCAAAGCATAAATCTGTTGACATTAAAAGGCATACGTATAAATAAGTAGTGTCAATAATTTAACACATGAATTTAAACCTAATATTTGCATGACCGCAGCTGCAAAGCGGTCCCTTCATTAAAATACCAATCTTCTTTCTTTACAACCTGCACTATCATCCATACATAACGTCCTACCCATATAATTTCAGAGCTACATCTCCTATGGTAATATCTCTCAACAAAAAACCTCCATAGACTCTCCCTTTGACTTTGGACCGTCCAGATAAAAAGGTCAAACCCGAAACAGGCCTGGCTCGCTTCCCCGAACCAGTAATTTGAGCCACAATTAAACAATTTTCTCGAATATCATTCCGCTTCATTTGAACGGCTGGGGTCACTCGTGACCCCGGGGCACACATTAGGGTCCCGCTCCGATTCCTCCATAAACCCCATTAAACATAAACATGCCCCCAAACCACTCGCGCCGGTCGTCCCAATGCTCCGTCTTTCGTTCCACTTTATTTAATTTCAATACATTAGAACGTGAAGTTTTCTAATCTCGCTCGCCGGCGGAATGGCTTCGCATTTGCATAAAAGTAAATTTGCTCCCAAGCCCGGGATAACGCTAATGGCAATCTAAAAAGGAACAAAACGAGCGCCGCAAATTGACCTGTCCCTCAGCGGAGCCGCCGACCTGTCGCCGCGGCCGCTACGTTCCCATCATCTAGCCAGTAGCTATCTCACTTTAATTATTCATAGACTTTTTTATACGATATCGCTTTTTACCGCTCGACGGCCGGTCGAAGCCTTATAAAATTAAAAAATAAAATAATCGAACGTCGGCGCAATTTAAAAAAGAAATAAGTCGGATGACACGGATCGAACTCCGGGCAAATGTCGCGCAGTAAAAAGTAGTCGAGCGCGCGGCAAGCGAGCGCGGGGCGGTGAGACGCGGTGCGCGGGAGGCGGCGGGCACAGGACGTCACGTAGGCGGCGCGGTTTTTGTCAACGTTCCCGCGGAGATGACAGGTCGCTGGACGCCGCGACCTGTCCGCGAGCCGTCTTGATGCTTTCCATTTACTACAATACAATTATCGCAAATTGTTTATTAAGCTACATCTTTACGAATTAAAATCCTCTCAACAGACAGAGGAATGGCATCCGATAAATAAATTGCGTTTATCCGGCTTTGAAGCATTTACTTAGATGCTTATGATGAGATATGAATACGTCGCTACAGTACTATAATTAGAGTAATGGAGTAGCACACTTGGCATTTGTAGCAGTCAAATGACTTGACACACTTCTGAGATAGGTAATTAATGTTAACGTGCGTAATATTAATAATTATACGCATGTGGAGAACTATCTACATGCCATCTTGTATAAATCTCAGTAATTATTTTAATGAAGGTCGAAGAAATGTTTTAAAATATCAAGACGTGTTATAGTCGTGAACATGGCCCGACAGGTGCACCTTCGGTCGCAGCGCGTTGATGTCTAATACACTGTTAAAACCTTGTAATCTTCAAATTATTTGGATCGAAAGTTCATAATTTTTAGATCTAAATATTTTAAGCTTTTGCCTTTAGTAGTTTTATAATAAGTGTAAGATTAGTTTATGAAATGGACTTTTAAATAAAACTTCATACTTAATAGCTGTGAGAAGAATCGAATGTGACTTTATTATCTTTCAACCAATCATTTTACAAATATTCATACATTACTCCAAAGATCAAGCAAGACATCTAAATAACCAAACGCTCTCTTTTCCAGAATTTCCGCGAGCAGAGAATCGACGGCTCCGGTCTCCCCCTTCTCACAGAGGATCACCTAACAGGGATGCTGCAGATGAAGCTGGGACCGGCTCTTAAACTTCGAGCCGTGCTGGCCAGGCGGCTCGAACCCTGCGCTCAATGTCAGGCTAACTCCAGCAGTCTGACGACTATAGCGCCCAGGATGAACGGCGCGGCGCTCAAGTCAGAACCCCGGAGCAACACGACCAGCCCCAGTTAGGACTTTGGACTTAAAATAATATTTTTAATGCGTATCGTTCCTGCACAACCGCCTTTTGTTTACAGAGAAAATATAGAAGTCTTTGTTTTAAAATTCGATCTTGAATTACGTGTTTTTTATGAAAAAGTATGGTACCCCTACCCACTTATTTCTTTTGTCACGTATTATTCATATTTTCTGTGGAAATGAAAAGCAGTATTAAGATACATAAATCTAAGACGTATTGACATCTGGAACTATTTAATAGGGTCGCTAGCGTTGTATATTTTATACCCGACCCTGAATTTTAATTTGACACATTTCAAAACAATTCTTAACAATCATAATAATACTAGTTTAATTATAGTCATCTGCCTGCATTCGTACAGTCTTCCCGTTCATAGATTTTGCATTTAGTTATTATAAGACGCTTTAGATTTACTTTTAGTTTCATAAGATTTTTGTTTTGTATATAATAAACGAGTTGCCGTCCAAATGTTTTAAATGTAATACTTGCGTAAGAAATATTTTTGTATGTTCATTAATAATTGAAATAAAAATATGGGGTCGCTTTCAAAATTTTATATCCGCCCCAAATCGAACTTGCATACAAAAATATTTTGTTGACAACGAAATTATTTCGGTGCTAAGACCCTGTTTAACTTAAATATATTGTATATAATGGCCGTTTTGTAAAAAAATATGTCTTAAATAATCGAGGCTACATGTCTACAGGGTCACAAAGTTATAAACGGTGTGTATATAAATACAATAGTTGTATAGATTTATACTTGTATAGTTATATATACGTGGATTTATGATAGCATTTATTTACACCACACCTGAAGAAAGCTCAGTAATACCGTTCTACAATATGTATTGTAGTGTAAAATCTTTAGTTAGTTGTATAAAGGACTTAACTTCACAGCGAGCATAATATTTTCTTTGTAATTATATATTTTTCTGTAATGTGGAGAATTATGTAAATAAATGTTGTAACGACTGCAAGTTATTGTAACGTAGCTGGTTTGAGATATTTTAATTAATTTCTTAAAAAGAAAATTTAACTGAGCAACTTTACTTTTCTAACTTGAATGAACAGATCACAAAAAATCTAGATTTTAATTTCAAATAACACCTTTTCTTGATATAATTGTACTCATTATACTTTTCCATATCTTTTCAATTTTTAATCCGCCAGTTACGCTACAAACGTCGTTTTAAAATATAATCTAGGTGGTAATTCCTACAGATATTGTAAAAAAACGTGGTTTTCCTGTGGTAATCTCCTTAATTGCCAAAATAGAATGGTTAAATAAACAATATAATTATTTAGTAGATAAAACGGGTTACTGGGGATGTTGGATGCACATTCATGTAGCTCAAATGTGGTTGAAATACAACTTGTGCTTGTGATTATAACTTTTTTAGAATACTTTTTTAAAAGACATTGGACTTGGGAACTTACAACTTTGCCTTTACTAAAAACATACTATTTTTTCCGCCCAGTGACGTTTTGAAACAATTTTACACGCATTATGCAGACTTTTAAGGAAAAAACTATAGTCCTTACACAAAGTAAGGATCGTATAGTGAATTTCTACTGTTTTTCGGAGGCAAAGTTGTGTTTTTTCAAGTCAAACTAAATAATATTGTTCTTTATTATGAATCGAAAATCACCAGTGACCTTCTAATCGTATTATGACCAACATATCATCAAAAACATAAGGTGCTATTTCGGTACGTAGATTTAAAAACTGTGCCTTAAACGGTCTTCCTTTAAAATTAGAATATATAACGATAATAATATTATAAATAATCATAACACTTTCAGAAAAGTATTACGGTTGTACGCTTTAAATTGGACGATAATAATACATGATAATAATTAATAGTTTTCTATAGATTACTTGACGAATTATTGTTGATAAGTGATTATTTTTAATAGAACTTTATAGATTTGATCACAGCTTTTATTACGTATATAACGTTGTAATGGACCAGTGACTTACTGAGTATATAGAGTGTGTAAATTTGTACCTATAATAGTTCTGTGTTAAGTACTTTATGAAAATAACAATTTGGGATACAAGTCCGGATTTTAATTCAAAGTTGAAGAAAATCATCGAGTCTTTGGTTAGTTGGACCCGTTCGCTAAGAGACCAGCGGGTCCACAAGACCACATTAATATTTTTCTGTATTTTATTGGTCAATTGGGTACATTATGACTTACTAAAAATTACATAATTTTTAATAGATAAATTGAGTAATCATTAAACTGATATACTGGGCTTTACTGCGTGACTTTACGAATGATATTGGACAGTGGGTCCAGTCGATCTATTTAAAGTTTGATTTGCTTAAGTTTTCCCGCGGGTCCATTTCGAATGGGTCCAGTTGACCAAAGACTCGTCATCACGATTTTTTTTTCATGATTGTTTTTACTATTTCAGTAATATTGTGACTTGTCATCAACAAGACTTTGGTTATTGTTATTTTGAATGTATAATTATTGTGTATAACAAGGTTTTAGTCACTTTGTTAGTTTCCTTGCGAACATTTGTACTTAGTTAATGATTTAGCTTGTTTAGCCGGTCGAGTTTGATCCAACCCTTTAAGTATTTATGTGAAGAGAAATAAAAGCGACATTTTAATGAAACTATATTTATTGTTTTATTTTTATGGTAAACCTCCAAAATGGATAAAACCCATACTACTACTGAATAACATTACCTTATCAAAACTTGTTGTTATTTTATTACTTTTACTATAATTAAGTTTGGCATCCACGAAATACTCATCACAGAAGTTAAAAAGAAAATGTTTGCACTTGGAACTTGTTGGTTTTCGGCTTGAATCAGGCTGACCATACACGGACTCCTGGAGCAGTTACTGTATGCCTGGCAACTGCTGGACCGAACCGACTGTCCAAGTAGTTCGACTGATCGTTCGATTCGGTGTATTGTTTACGAAGAAGACTATTATGCTGAGAAGCCTTACAATTTTCAACCTTTGGAGTATTCATTGAACTATAAGTAGTAATAAATTATCCAGAAATCATAAATAAACTATCAAAATCCTGTCATGTCGCTAGTGTCGAAATGTTTTGTAGCCTTATGTTAACATAGAAAAAAATGAAAGACACAGGTCAAGGTCATTCAGGGGTCATCCAGAGGTCATCCATTAATCGAGCTAGGTGGACCCCCGGGGGAGTTTCACAAGGGGGATACGAAAATTTCCTTATTTTTTGCCTAGGACGTCCCGTTTTAGAGATATGAGCCAAAATCTATGAAATCGATTTCTATTTTCAGAGGACAAGTGAATGTATTAAAAGGCCTATTTTACCGACTTCAAAAATGAGGGAGTTCTTAATTCGGGTCAAGGTCATCTATAAATTGAGCTCTTTGGACCCCAGAGGGTGTTTTACAAGGGAGAAACGAAAAATACCTAATAAGACATCCCGTTTCCTGAATGGATTTAATAAAGGGCCTTTTAAAACGACATCAGAGAGGAGGAGGTTCTACATAAAGGTCAAGGTCATCCAGAATTCATCCATAAATCGAGCTCATTGCACCCTAGGGGGTATCGTATAAGGGGGATATGAAAGTGGTACTTATATTTTACCTACAACATCCCGTTTCAGGAATATAAGTCGAAATCTAAAAAAAAATTATTAACGTTTGGATGAAACATAGATTTAATAGAGGGCATTTTAAACCGACTTCAGAAAGCTGGAGGTTGTATACAGGTCAAGGTCATCCAGAAATCATCCATAAAACGAACTCTCTGCACCCTACCCAGGGGGTGTCCCAGGTGTACCCAGGGAGGGTGTGTATGAGCGGGACACTGAAATATCCTTATTTTTGGCCTAGAACTTCCCGTTTCAGAGCCAAAACCTATGAAATCGATTTTTACGTTCGATCGACGAATGAATTTACTATGCCTTTTTACCCGACTTTAAAATGAGGAAGTTCTCAATTCGGGTCAAGGTCATACACAGGTAGATCGAACTCATTGCACTCCTGGGGGTGTTGTACAAGGGGGATACGAAAATTTTATTATTTTTTGCCTAGGACGTCCCGTTTCAGAGATATGAGCCAAAAACTGAAAAACCCTTTTTATGATCAAAAATAAGGATTTGATCTTATGAAACGACATTTTACTCTAATATGACACATAAGGGGATAGAGAGTCAATGAATTTTAACTGAAAACTGAAGGAAAAAGCCAATACATGTCTTAAAAAATATTTTATTAGATTCTCTTACATTACTGTAGTACTTAACTAAGATTAAATATTAAAAATACAGATCTAGTAATCGCCATCAGCATCACTAGGTTTTCTTAAAGCCTCATCTTCCGATTTCTTGTTGACGAGTTCGAAGTTCCTCTCGAGATGATGAGCCTTCTTCACTTTGTACTCCATCAGCTCTATGATGGTGTAGCCTGCGAAGCCGACTATGAGGAATCCGAAGAGGCAGTATAACCTGGAATAATGTGGAATGGATTTCTATGAATACATGGTTTTTTTATGAAAATAAAGAATTAAGAGGTATACCACTGGGACTGGGACTTAATAATGTTTTTTATGTCTTTGACATTTCAAAAATATATTGGTCTATTTGAAATAAATGTTTTTGATTAGATTTGATTACTGCGTCAAAGGACGGATTTAACTTATTTTAACGTCTAATGGCATTTTCCCAGAATGTCTATTTCTCGTTCCCGTAATTTATATTTGTAATCATCAAATGAATTTTCCAGGGCGGGACGGGAGGGGACTGTCAAACTTGTATCAAAAATCCACGGTGATCCTTCAATAGCCCTTTAAATTCCAGGGTAACGGTTTCCTGACCCCGGAAAGAAGTGCCATAGCAGAAATAAAAATGGCATTGCTAACGTTCCATTACAACAATTAAAGATAGAATAACTATGAATCAAATTGGATGTCTAGTTTATAGTTAAGTGCATCTGCCTTACCTAGTTCTAACACACAAGTATGGTGCAGTGGCATATGACAGCACACTGCCGGTCGCCTCCCACAAACGGAAGTTGGAGTACGCCGCCTCTTCGTTACCAGGGAACAGGATGCCTGATAGTGCTGGAAATATACAAAAAAATCATTTCGTGAATAAAAATCAAACATTATTGTCTTTTTAGTAAAGACATAATCTACCAAAAACGATGGATTCTGTGTGAAGTGTGATATTGTGCCTGGAAACGAGGTTAGTATTGAGACTTAAATACTACTTCTATACTCAAATCCAGATCCGGAACAACTTCTTTTAGATCAGATAAATATTTATTCGGTGCGGCGATCTATTCCAAAACACGCTACGTACCAGTCGATCGCTCAACCACACTCGCTTTGACACTCCTTCGAATTTTGGCCCTACAACATGGCAGAGACAAAGACTTGAGTGACTTTTCAATGAAACTTTAACTTTCGGCAAAATGTTATCCTGTAATTTTACTATATTTGTCAGCACACCTTTTGATAGCGCCCGGACCAAGCTAAGGCCATGTGGACGGACGGCGAGAAATGGACGACTCACTGTCTGATCATGGACCATTCCCCGGGTGTCGACGGCGCTTTGTGTTCCACGCGCGCCTTAAAGAGCTGTCAGGGTCAAAGCCTGCCGTGGTCGCGGGACTATAGGGTAGCCGTGGCCACAGAAAATAAAGGGTTATTGAAGGACCACCGGGGATTTTAGTCAGTACAAGTCTGACAGTCCCTCCCGCCCTGCATTGGATGGGAGGACGCACTTGGTGATTATACCATGCTAAAAAAAGCCAAAAGATAAGCTTATATAACGGACACAAACCATTAACTTGCACGAGCCACACAGCATCAGCGGTGCCCCAGATAGCTGCGAGAGCGTAGAACACCAACCACTGCTGAGGATCAGGACGCCAGGACAACAGGGCGGACAGGAGACACAGGTTCAATAGCTGAAATATATAAAGGTTTTTTTTAAACCTGATATTTCTTTATACCTGTACATTTTATTTTATTTTATTCTGTTGGTACATGTATATTTATTATTTAATTATTTTAACACACACACACACTCTATAAAGCTGATTTACATCTGTGACGTCTCACAAGGCTCAGTTGAAAACCAGCGTCAGGCTCCCTGTGGCCTGGCTTTATGCAGAACAGCCTATTTGGCAGAGCCGTGAGGCACACGGTACCTACATTAATTGTATTTTCGTAATTTTAAATTGTAATTGTGTGCTTAAAACTTGCCAAATAAACGTATTTTCTTTTCTTTCTTTCTTTAAACGTTGCCCCACAATGCCCCCTCTCCTGTATCTCGCGTGATACACAGACTATACTATAAACGCCCAGTTTATCTCTTTGGGAATGATTACGAGACCTTTCTGACTTTTTGAATTTTTTATTTGCAATAAAATATGTGAAATAAAACATTATGATTTTGAGTTTTAAAATTGCGTTAACCTTAATAACTGCCTTTTTTAGTCTGATCATCATCCTACTGGAGTACCTATAGCTCCCTTAGATTTGAAACAAAACTAGTTTTTTTTTAAGTGAAGCCAATTTTTATATACAACGTGTAACGTTAAAAGCGCAAAACCTCTCGTGGGGTAACTCAGCATATGTTACTGATCAATGTTTGTTCTAAGACGTTTGGAAATTCGCAAAAAAAAAAATGGTTTTTCATACAAAATGAGAAATTGATCGAGACCATCAGTATGAAAAATCATTTTTTTTTGTTGCGAATTTTTAAAATTTTTAGTGTGTCAGTGAGCACCATGCACACATTTAAATGTGTTCCCTGAAGATTTTTTGTATCGTGTTTTAGGCTTCTATTTTCAGTCGCCTACTAGGAAACTGATAATCCATAATGTAAGAGGTAACCAATTTTAAATAAAAAAAATATACAGGGAGAACTTTTCAACTGGGTGTGGATAGCTATTATGTAGTTTATGAGTTTGCCATATATCATTACTTCCCAGAATTTGATCATTATTAGCAACAATATCGAAAAGTGTACCTAATAAAAAAAGGTATGATTTTATTCTCAAAATCAATTGTAGATTTTTATAGAATCCAATGATGTAGCTTCAGTTTCCGTCAAAATCGGACTCGAGACTCCTTCCAACGTTTTTCGATATTCCTCATAGTTTCGAAAATAGCCATCCAATCCAGTTGAAAAATTCACCCTGTATAAATACGGTTCCTTACCAGCGCAGTGACCATAACAGGGAACCTCCCGGTGACCTTGACAAGTGCGCCTGCGACGGGAGCCGCGAGTGCGTTGAACACTCCGAAGCAGATCATCACGTAGCCGATGTTACTGATGCCGTAGGCGCAGCCGATGAATGCCTGAAAAAAGAAAAGATAAATACTTATAAGATACTCAAAAGCAATAATTGCCAACAAAATAATCTGATAAATTATGTAATTCCATGCCGGAGTCTGTATTCTATGACCTTAGCCATAACCTTAGGGTCTTTAAGTCAAGGTGAATACGTTATTATTATTATAAATTATTGTTATTATTATTATAAATCCGGAACACGGATATTCGGCGAAGAACCAGAGTCACCGACTTAGCTCGTAAAAGGATGATGCCAGGGCTTCTATGAAATCTGGTCCCACCCTTCAATAGCAACATGTGATACGTCGTTGGATAGGTATTTTCAAGTTGAACAAAAAATTCTATAGCACCAAGTCTGAAATATTAGTCCGTTGTGAGATATGTTTATTTTAATTTGGCAGTTTAAGATATAAGCAAATCATATTTTTTCGTAACATATTACATTTTGGTGCAGATGAGGAGGAGGAGAAGCTCGGTTCTAAATATTGACAGCCGCACAGGTTGATCTTCCATGTCAAGCTGCGCTTGCCGAGGTCGGTTTCTGGATTGGTGAATCTATCCGAGTTTTCTCCGTGCTTCAGAAAGCACTTAAAAGCCGCTGTCTTTAGTAATTCTATGACAATCGTTACCCACTAGAGAAGCTCGCTTTGCCGTTAACCACCCCCACTACGGAGATGGTTAACGGCAGGTTGACGAGCGATTTTAAGCTGTTAGGTACTTCAAATATATTTCAACAATGCGTCAATGTCTTGTCACATTCAGTTACTATACATACGATCTAGAAGATTTTTTTCACACGGTAAAATCATACAAGAACTATTAGGTACAATTACTAAGGTATTTCACACCAACTATGGTATTCAAAACTATTGTACCTGCAAGACCCAACGTTCTTCTGAAGGCACCTGTGCGCATCATTTGTGTCAATTCTTTGGTACCTAGAGTCAGATGCCATACCGTATGTCATGTGATCTAGAGGCGAAAAATTTTAATGCGCCTTCCAGCACTAAAAGTGGCATGTGGACCGGAGGCGCAAAGCCGGGGTTCTCTCCTACCTCTGACAAGTCGAGGCGCTGCGGGAAGAGCTCCGGCGTAATCTCATCAGGCATGGAGGTTACGACTGTCGCAACCGAGGTTGCTGAACCGGTAAAACCTTTCTTTGAGGAGTGTCTGACGCAGGTCCACACCGCACCGGATGTTTCGGGAGGTTCCTGTGTCGAATTGTGAAAATCGTCCGGAGGTGCACACGGTCGACCATACAGTGAAGGTATGCATAGCTAGGGCGGATTACCACTGCAGAGACAGACGCAACCGTTCATTAAGAAGTGCTAGCGAAGGAGAAGGCGGAATACGTGAAGGAGAGGACAGCCTCCATCTCACGACACAACCGCTGCGGGAGACGCCTACGGTATTCGACGTCACGAGGCAATTTTTGAAGCACAGTAGTCGAGGGCATGCCGACGGCGAGTAAAGGATGACTCGCCGTCATGGACCATGCTCGTGTAACCTGCGCTTCTTGTTCCACGCGAGCTTCAAAGTCGCTGACACAATATATCTGACGGGAATCAAACGCCTGCCGAGGCCGCGAGACTAACGAGTAACCGTGGCCTCAGAACGCTATTGAAGGACACCGTGGATTTTAGTTACTCCATTTCTGACAGTCCCGCCGTGCTTTGGGAAGGAGGACCCATTGGATGATTTTGTCATGTAAAAACCTTCTAGCTCTTATGTGTAGTGACTGAAGGTGACAAAACATTGACGCATTGTTGAAATATCTTTGGCGTAAAAGCTTAAAATCCGTTAACCATCTCCGTAGTGGAGGTGGATAACCGCAAAGCGAGCTTCTAGAGTGGGTAACGACTGTGCTTTCTGAGGCACGGAGAAAACTCGGATAGATGGTCACCAATCCAGAAACCGACCTCGGCAAGCGCGGCTTGACATGGAAGATCAACCTGTGTGGCTGTCAATATTTAGAACCGAGCTTCTCCTCCTCCTCCTCTGCACCAAAATGTAATATGTTACGGAAAAAACATGATTTGCTTATATCTTAAACTGCCATATTAAAACAAACATATCTCAGAACGGACTAATATTTCAGACTTGGTGCCATAGAATTTATTTTTCAGCTTAAAAATACCTATCCAAAGACGTATCACATGTTGATATTGGAGGGTGGGACCAAAAATTGCATCATCCTTTGCAAGTTGAAGTGGCAATGGGCAGGCCACATCGCTCGTAGAACTGACAACCGATGGGGAAGAAAGCTTCTCGAGTAACGACCACGGACCGGAATACGCAGCGTAGGTAGGCCTCCCACTAGGTGGACCGACGACATCGTGAGAGTCGCGGACAACCGATGGATGCAAGTGGTGAATTGTCGTTCGGCGTGGCGGTCTACGGCCTATGTTCAGCTATGGACGTCTTCCGGCTATTGATGATGATTATGAATAGGTTATTTCTAGGCAAGCGTGCTTCACAGTCGACCAAAGCATGGCTTACTATATGGCGATATAGTTATCAAACGCGAGCCCGATTGTTAAATAAAAAAATGAACTGTAGAGACATCTATTTCTCAATTTCATCATCATCGTAATAATAGCCTAGCCTCTACAAGAGAGAGTGGGTTGTAGTCGACCACATAAACCCAGTGAGGAATGTTAAAGCAACATCCCCTTATATCACTTTCCCGTTGCATCAACGTTTTTTTTTTTTTTTTTTTTTTTATTATGGATAGATTCGCGTTTGACCACTATCTCGCCTGATGGAAAGCGGAGATGTGGTCGACGGTGAAGCACGCTTGCCTAGAAGTAACCTATTCACTCTTGACTTGAAGACCCCAAGGTTATAGCTGTCGGGAAATACCACTCCTTAGCTGTGCGTACAATAAAGGTATTGCCAAAACGCTTTGTACGCACCGGAGGGATGTCCACCATATATTGATGGCACATTGCCGTACGTCTTGTAGTCCGATGATGGAAAGGGCTAGGCGGAATCAAATTGTGGAGTTCCATCGCACACTCTCCAACGTAAATAAAATAGCATCACAAAACCTGTTGGCGCAGTGGTTGAGCGACGGACTGCTGCGCAACGTGTCACAGGTTTGATCCCCGCACGGAACAAACATATTTAAGTAGTAACCAACAAGTTGTTAAAGGTCTGTGTATGTGAGTTTCGTTTGTAATCGCACCAGATACATGAAAAAAATCCTAGTGTAGGCCAACGTTTTAAAAAATCTCAATTAAGTCGAAGATTACCATCAACTTGCACCATATTTTTGAGTTCTAGGACATGCTTGTTTCCGGGTCGACGGCGCGTCGTGTTCCACGCGCGCCTCAAAGAGCTGTCAGGAAATGACGGGACCCCCTCACAGAGGACCAAAGCCTGCCGGGGTCGCGGGACTTATTTCTATCACCGTGACCCCGGAACATATAGGGCTATTGAAAAACACCGTGGATTTTAGTCAGTACAAGTCTGACAGTACCTCCCGCCCTGCTCGGGGTGGGAGGTCTCATTTGATGATTTTACCACGATAAAAAAAAGGACATGCTTGTTTCCTCCTAATATTATCCTTCGCCGTTTTGGGAGCATTGAAATTATTATTATTTAATTAATTGAAATAATTCTAGTATATCGGCAAATAAACGCCTTGTAAAATGAAAAGATAATTTACAAACGCCTGATAAATAAACAATAGCATTTATCAAAAAGATCTTGTGGTTTAGAGAACGCAATTGATAACGTTACATTTCCTTGCTGTAACAAAATGGTAGGCACTGGCAGACACACGATCTATAAGAAAAAAAAGACTGTCCTATTAAAATTTTGGTTTTAAGTGTTAACGAATAAGTAATAAAACATTTATAGATCCAAACTTATATGATAAGCAATTAAGTAGTCATGCTCAGTCTGGAGCATGTGATAAAAGCTAGTGCGTTCTTTCCAGACCATTTGGAAAGAAAAGTCCTGACAAACAAAAAAAAATAGACTTTTTAGAGGTGATAAAACCATGAATTCAGTCTTTCCACTCAGAGTGGATTGGAAAAGACTATGAGACTCATACTAGCTAAGTTACTCAGAAGTCCATTACGTTCTAGGGCCACGGTAACCCGCTTTTATAGTTTCGCGACCTCGCTATGCATTTTGCGGAGGCCCCGTCAGAAGTGAACTTACCTGAGTAAAGTCAGCAGCCATAAAAGCTTGTTCAGCACCGATATAACCGATCACCGGCAGAAGAAGCAGTTGGTACTTGTGTCGTAGTTGTCGAAGAGTTACAGCGAGCAGACGGAACCCGGACTTCCCTTGACATGATGTGTTGCGACCTGCCGTGTATCTGAAATTAGATTCTTAAGTTATTATGATATTATTTTATCTACATAGGCCTCCCGGAAGCCTTAAGACTATTTTCATATGACACCGAAAAACACAAAGCAGATACGAAGAAGCGGTAACGGGTTTGGCGTTATCACCCCCTGCCAGGTGCGGGTTTCCAGGTAACTTGCCGTCCGATCAAGAACAAGTTATGCTATTCTATTTAAGACTGCATGACGAGCTCATTGATGAGGTTCTCATAGATTTTCAAATTTATATTGTAGAGCATTGAGTTAAAAATCTATTAGGTACAATACAATAGACAAATTGTCTCGAATTCGAAGACCAAAACAGTTTACCTCCAACACATTTTAAAATTCACGTTCGACGTAGAGTTCGCCGTAGAGTCTTATAGAGAATAGCACTGCAGGTCAATCATCAATCAATCATCGTATTGCAAACTCACCGAGTAAGAGAGTCGACTCCAACAGCGACCAGCAGTACGGCAGCAACCATACACGCGAGATACACTCCCGTTATTACCTGGATCTTTAAAGCTGAGGGAGGCTCCAAGTTTGAGTTTCCCTGGAAAAACCAGAGTAATTTGGATTATAACAAAGTAAAAAATATAAGCTATAATGTTTCAAACGAGATATTGATAATGACAACAAATTAAGTTGAAGTGTTCAAAAGCTGGCAATACAATTAATAAAAGAAGAAGACTATCTGTTCCGTGTGGTTTCCCGCTGCTACTATTGTTCGTAGCGTGATGTTATATGGCCTATAGCCTTCCTTGATAAAGATATCTATCCCACACATTTTTTTTTTAATTCGAACCAGTATTTCCTGGTATTAACGAGTTAGATAAGTGTGATGATGAAGCATACAAAGTCTTCAGCTTTCTAAGAATACAAGTATTGATGGGTCGGACTGTGTTAAAAGAGCACTGTAGCTATGGAAAACAAAGGACATGAGAAGGAACAGGGTGGAATTTAGTCAGTAAGAATCTGAGAGTAACTAAAATTCAGGGCGGGACTTTTTTGGTGATTTTCACGCCCCAAAATTAAAATAAATAACTATGCAAAATAAGAAATGGTAAACAGTCAGCAATCCGAAATCCACATAAGATGTGGAATAATCTCAGTAACATGAAAAGCGTCCTTAATTGACATTTACAAAAATTATAATAAGTATCAGAATAGCTCGGTTACTTTGTGTACTAGTTTTAACACTGGGTTGTTTAATACAAAAATTTATTATATGACTTACATGATCAGCAGTGGCACTACAGAAGTTGACTCCACACGTAGCTCCGAAGTCCACGGTAGGAGCGCTGGTGACGTTGGTAAATAGAGCAGCAATACTTGGAGTGGTCGCATTCAGAGATTTTGGTGCATCGCCCAAGTTTGAGGATAGAACTGAAAAGTTTGAAGTTAACTTATTTGAATGCCTAAAGCCATCAGCTTGTTGATGGTTACAACACATTATCGTCATTATCTTCCTGTTACCTATCCCATTTAACTTCAGGAAGGCGCAATACGTTTTCTTTTTCCACTGTCAGATGTCACAGCACTCCTTCGTCTTTGTCTTTGTATCATTTATTTCTCGCAAATCCCATACATGCATCTTTTCTTTGGCCTTGCTCTACTGAACTACGCATAATAGAAAGTCTCTTCTTATTCAGTCAATCATAATTATATCTGCAGTATGATTGTTGCTCAGGACTATAGACCCATTTATGCCTGCCAGAAAAGTATGGGATTTACACACATCTAACAAAATATGAAAATATAAAGACTAAAAGTAGTTTTAAATGCTCCAATAGAAGACAAGTTAAGTTTTTGTTAATTTGTAAAGAATTTTACGATTTTTGTTTGTAATTTATCAATTATACTTTATTATTGCTATTTTATCGTTTTATTTCCTTAAATACAATACTAACAATTATTTCAACCTTTAAGACATGATAATAAATCCATAAGCTTACTAAAAAATCTTAATTTACTAAGGTACGTCTGACAGACGTATGATTATCTTTTACGCCAGTTGCTTTATGATTATCTTTCTAGGGTTAAATATGCTAATTACTTACTCCTGAAATGTACCTGATCAAACTAAAAGCAAACAATTTCATGATAGCATTCATAAGTTCAGTTAAAAAACGCAGTCAGACTATTAACTACGATTTTGAACACCGACATACCGGTTCAAACAAAATCAAAACAACTAATTGCAATACAAATACAGAAGTCAATTAACCAATTAAATATCTAGGCAATTCTAAATTGCACTTCCTAATATTAAACACATAATCTTACTTCCTGCTGCTATCAAAAATTTGATCAGCATTGCTTTATTTTAGTCCATATTTTAGCCACAAGGTCGGTCAAGTCGTGAATTTTGTCTTAACTTTCACTTAACAGTTGTCTTTGCTAGGAAGTGTTCCGAATTGCTGTGATTGTGACCTTGTGTTAATTATGTTCAATGTTTGTTTTGTTTAACTAATCATGCGAATATTGTATGAATTGAACTGCTTTGCTGTTCTATGTAGGTACTTGTGACAATTGCAATTGATATTATTTGTTGTATTTTTTCTTAAATACTTTGCCTCACTCTAAGAATTTCTTCCTGTGACGTAGGTGCGTTTATAAACATAGAAACTAACATACACAAACACCTAGACCCGGAAAAACTACTTGCAGATCCGCAACATGCTGCACATATTAAATGTAACGGATTCGCAGATTCTTCAGAAGTAACCTCTATATTACATTAGGATTCCCCTTACTACTTGCCTTGCCTACTTGTAACTGGATAAGTCACAATAAGTTCGCGGTTAATCTGATAACCCTTTGGCCATTTCCTTTTCTACTCGTATAGCAATATTTTTTTTTGGGAAACCCCACCACACTATTCCGATTGGGAATAGTGTGGTACTGCAACACCTGAAGCCAGAATTAACTGTGGCAACCACCAGAAAATCGCTGAGACAATGAAGCTCGACACGTCCCAGATAATGAATTTACTGTCTTGAAAATTAATCAGAAAAAAACAGTGGAGGAGTAGGACGAATATGTTTCCACTTCCTCTATGTCAAGCAGGAGACAGAATAAAACAAGACCAATCTTTCGAAAACCCGTTCTTCCCGTTTCTTTTTCTACTCTTAATAGCTGTTTAAAAACTGTTGACTTACTGGCTGAAGATATGAGGTTGCCCCAGATCTGTGCCATCTGGTAGAACATGAAGAAGAGGCCGAAGAAACGTACCACCAGCACTTCAGCTGACACACCCGACAGCTTAGCGTATGGTTCAGCCACCTGGAATATTTTGGATTATTTCATTAAGTTTTGTCAGTAAGAATAATGAAAAATTAAAAATAAATGGATTAAACGTATCCTTGAAAAAAGGGATGGACAGGGAAATTGCCGTTATGATTTAATTTTAGCTGGAGGCGATCGTTTTGAAGACTGACTGTTTTATTTATGATATTAGTTGGAGAACTCGGCGAATTTTTGCGAAAGTGCTTGACGCAAGTTCAAGTACTTCTTAGGCCATATTGCTGGATTTCATAATTTATTATTTTATTTGATCTAGTTTAAATGCGAAATAGTCAAATAAATGCACTTTATTCAATATTTTGTGTTTTATTTACTGTCATATCCAATCAATTATTCTTTATTTTCTTCGAGCGTTTTGTTTGACACCTGCTTAATAAACAAGGAATAAGGGGTAACCAAAAGATTTGGCTACCTCCTTTTAAGGGTGGTAGGACCAAAATTATCCAAGCGCCTACTTAATATTGATGGGCCTTCAAGAATATAAATGAAACCTTCAATATTCGTGAAGCACGCGATGTCCTTTTTTAAAAATACACATCAAATACTTCCGTAGGTATAAATAGATATATTATGTTAATAGCAAACTTAATTCATCAATTTTGGATGGCAGTCGTATATGGTTGAGGCTTAGCACAAAAAAAATACGCACAGTACTTTGTAATGAGATATTGTATATAATGTACGTGTATTGTATATAAATATGTGATTATGTAATATAATAAATTCAGCACCTACATTGAGGTAGTGAGCCAGGACTTAATAATATTCGTTTTAATCAAACTTTGTACTTTGGATACAACCAAATAGGTAGGTAATTTTGACAAATTTTTCTTTCAAACGGCGCCTAAGATCTTAATACTAATAAAGAAGCTTTACTTTTTCAAGTAAATACTGGCATTTTTATATATTTTTCAATTTCAATAATTAATAAAAAGCTTTTGGATCAGATTTAACAGTGGTCCCAAATTGGGCACATCCTGTATTTTATTAAACCATAAAATCTGGACCCTATTTAGTCCTACCCAAGGTTTGCGGTCCCACAAATATGGATATTACATTATCGGATAATGTTATATCCATATTATTTTTGTCAGAGGGCGCTATTTAATATTATAGATGTTAAAGAGTTCACATCTCTAAAATTAAATAGCGCCCTCTGACAAAATAAAAATGCAATATAATTTTATGGAAATGTAATTTTTCAATGGAATAATAAAATGTACTCGACATTTTAATAAAATTAATTGAACGTCTGACGACCGCAAATTATTGTTGTATCACTTTATTACTCGAATGCGGGTAGTTTATCCTACTACTCAGCTTCTATTGCTCGTAGCGTGGTATATCCTTCTTCGATAATTGAACAACCTCACAAAAAAATATTTTTTCCATTTTAATCCAGGACTTTGAAAGTATCTATCTATGAAATTGACATAAACGAATAGTCCTTTCGGCGAAAAGTCCATTGCTGAAAGTGTCTATCGGTGAAACGTTAATAAATGAATCGTCCTGTCGGCGAAAAGTCCAAAGGTGAAATAGTCTA
This sequence comes from Agrotis ipsilon, assembly GCA_028554685.1. NCBI lineage: Eukaryota > Metazoa > Arthropoda > Insecta > Lepidoptera > Noctuidae > Agrotis > Agrotis ipsilon. The sequence goes on along the minus strand of CM052969.1, from coordinate 12,597,011 downwards.
TCGGTGAAACGGCCATAAGTGAATCGTCCTGTCAACGAAACGTCCAATGATGAACCGGTCGTCGGTGAATCGTTGCAGAATCCTTCCCGAGATTAGAGCGAAACTCTTCAGCTTTAAAATATTAGTATAGATATCTTACCACAGACAAGTAAGTGCACTTGGCGCACCAAAGCGGTCCCCCGCCGAAGCCCACCATCATTCCAGCAGGCACGAGGGTGTACAGTTTGGGGTAGAACTGCGCTGCGATGAACGGCATATATGCTACGAAGGACACTGCCACAGCCCACTTGCAACCGAGCCATCTGTTGACATAGAAGAAAGATTAGATGGTCTTTTTTAAGTAGTGATGTCATCGAAGGAGTCCTCCCACCCAGGGCAGGGCGGCCCTTTACGTCCCACGTCTTCGGCAGGCTTAAGCCTCTAAGGGGGCCCCGTCATATTGCTGACAGCTCTTTGAGGCGCTTGTGTTGCATAACAATATCGGCGTCAATGAACCGGATATGAATATGAGGTTTTACAAAATTGTTAAACCTATTTATAATTCAATTAGGCTTTTGATCATTGTTTAAATTCGGATATTGCCACAGATTACTAAAATTGTTTTATGCCGTCAGCAGTTCATTTACAATGCAGCACCTAACTCTACCAATGTTTACGTACGTGCAAATTATAGTACAAAAATAATTATTTCGTTAGGTGTTTATGACGTTACTGCAAAAGTCATAAGTCACTCGTAGTAACGTGCATCGCAATTTTGTAACACAAAAATGGCATTTTTCCGCTTACTCGCTTATGATGTAGGCACTTACTTGATAACAACCGCAGGCAGGAGTATGTTTGACAATATCAGGGAAAAGTAGATAGCAGCCAGGGTAAAGGCTCCGGCACCAGCATCACTATTTACTGAGCTCTGAAGGTTGGCTGTTCCGTGGAAGGCAGTGAAGTGGACCATGAACGCAAACCCTAGGATCAGGATGTTCCGGTTGATCCGCCATTTCTCATTGGTGCCGAAGATCACTGATGTTTCTGGCATTGTGGTAGATTAATCTGAAATTGTTTCAAATAATACTATTCAATGAGGCAAAAGTTATTTATTGATAAACACACAAGATGAACTTTACTTCTTTTTTGTCTTATATATTTTAAATCTAATGATGATTAAGTCTTATAAAATTAATTAATAATTTTACAACAATAAAAATAACTTAAAAATCCGTCACAAATTCATCATAGCTTTTACGTTAAAGATGATTGATCACCAGTAGTGACAAACGGGAACTTTTTTTCCTGATCATCGCCAATGGTGACCAATGGGAATAGCCGGTAAGATTACAATATCAGCTATATAACTTAGGAAGAACCAAATGATTGATGTATGTGAAAGTCACTTTAATGAGGCTCACTGAAAATAAATTCTTATTGCCTTCAATTCAATTTAATTCCTAATACTTTCTTCACAACCTTTAAAAATGGAGCGAAAAATTTAAAAGATCGGCAACTCTCTATACCTCTGGTGTGCTCTATGGTTGCAAACGTCCATATGCTACGGCAACGGCTTTCCATCAGGGGGCTCTAAAAAAAAAATCTGGCTATGTGATCTAGTGAGTCAATTATTTCCTGAGTTTATCATGATACAGCTAAAAAAACCATGACAAGTTCGGACCCAGCGTAACAAGACACTAAGTTAAATTAATCAATGACATAGATTTAATTGATTTTTCTCATTAAAAAACAGTATCACAGTACACAATGCGTGCAGAACACTCCCTTCTCCTAATTTACATTCAAGGATATTGGTATGAACCGATTGTAACTCGATATTACTGGAGCAAACCGGTTTATGTGCACAAATGGCTGAAACGAAGTATAACACATCGGTTTTCAATCGAGGATATAAACCGATAATAATAGAGAATTTTTTTTGAGTGATGAATCTGTGTCTTTCCGCCCTTGAAGAAATTGTCCGACCCTTATTTTCTAAAATTCCTGCCTGATCCTTCAAGTGATCTTTGCGTTCCAGGGCCATTGTGTCTCTGCATGATATTGCTAGAAATCTAGCTTCTTCAAGTGAACTAGGTAATTCGTATTATTTTTGTTGTTATTTTTTTGCTTTCAAGCTGAAGAATCAATTATTTACGCTTCAAGCAATTGCAATTCTTTTCTGTTCGTATGTTATGTGCTCGCTTGGCTTTATTTATTTAATATTAAAAAAATATCATATCAAGGATTACAGGATTGCGCTGGATGCAAGCGGCTTCCAATCGGTCCTATTGGAAATACATAGACGAGGCATATCTATGTCCAGCAGTGGACGTTCTACGGCTGAAACGATGATCATGATAATAGTGATGACGTCATATATATTTATATTACTGACATTAAATCAATAACTAAGCCGGATCCGTCAGCCCTTATGAAATTAATATGTACGACACACAAGTTACTATTGGATTTATGGTTATAAAACTAATGTACACACAATGGTTTATACATTTGAATTATAGAGTAGTCACTTCGAATTGTTAAATAAAATGGACTGCAAAATATATATATCATGGTAACATCGCCAAATGAGTCCTCCCGCCCAGAGTGGAGCTGAAGGGACTATCACACTCCTATAGACTAAAATCCACGGAGTTCCTTCAATAGCCTTTTATGTTCCAGGTTCTGGTTACCTGTTTAGACAGTCCCGCGACCCTGGCATGCGTTTGATTTTGTAATACAGTCACCTCCTAATTTTAAAATTATTAGAAAAATGTTTTAGCTTTCATATCTACGTATTTGCAAGTCTATAACTAGGAATGCTTAAATCAATGAATCTGTTGAAGTCTACGGGACCACAAACCGCAAACCACCGCTCTATTATTAGTTCACATTCGAAGTGTTAAATGTGTTTAACGATTAACTATCTAGTTTCTCATTGATATTCAAAAAACACGGCATTTTCTTTAAGCCAAAAACTTAAATCGCCGTGGGGGTGCGGCTTAAAATTGCGTTTCCCCAAATCATCCCGTGAGTGTCGTAAGAGGCGACTAAGTCTAATAATGATTGAAACCACAGAAACCAGGCCAGTACCCGGCAGCTCCGCTATCCCTGGCGCGGGTAACGGTCAAGGTAACGCGAAGCAGGGGGTGCGAAGAATCTCCGGAAGAGACCCGGCTATCTAAGATAGACAGACGACTTATAAAGGTCGCTGGATGCAGGTCGCTTCCAACCTGTTTATGTGGAAATCTTAAAGGGAGGCCTATGTTCAGCAGTGGACGTCCTATGGCTAATTGCTCAATGAAAAATTATATCTAGAGGTATTAAATATGAAAAAAATATGTCGTACATAACTTAAACACTAGGCTAAATAAATCATATACTCATTATAAACATATTCGCACGGATACAATACAAGCTTCGTTACCTTGGCCTGCCTATTCAATTTGAGGTCAATTGTTAGCACGAACTAAATAAATCAAAGTTTTAATTGTATCATAAATAACTATTTGATTATTTATACACCACAATATGACATACTTGTGTGAAAAAAGGCTTTTAATAAAAAATGATTCAGGATTAAAATAGCTAGTGGTTTCAGTAAAAAAATACAGTACATTAGCACGAGTATGTGAGGTAAACTAAGTACTTTTTAACTGAAAATACAAATTATCTTTATCATTTTTAGGTCCAATTTTTGGCGAAAAACACAATCAATATTCGTATAAGATGATTTTACCATTTAAAAAATATTACTCATGCATATAAAGACAGACAAACTTAAAAATATGAATAGGTCCGACTGTTTTGATAGTAGCTTTACTACGCGCACAGTGAATAGTAATATCCTCACTAAGCTCTTCAAACATAAAACTTTAGCAGTGATATAAGCATTCATAAATATACACGCTAAAACCAATTATCTAGTTACAAGTCTGAGTAATTACTCTTGTGCCCCTAATATTTAATTCGGTAGGTTAATTAAGTTATTGGCTTCACAATACATATAACTATCCTTGTACAGAAACCAGCAGGTCAACCGACCCGAATCTATCACATTTTAACAATCGAACATCTATTAATGTATCAAGAGGCGCACCTCTTGATAAAAAACATGATTCTATGTGTGTAGATTACATTATGAAACAATACGACAATCAATCTTAATTCGTAAATTGTTATTCAAAACGCAAATCATATTGCGTAAAGTCGTTAGCTGAATCGCTAAACTTATGTTTTGTTATGAGGTTCAATTTAACAATCCGAGATTAAATATTGTGTATATCTAATATAAAAATTGTAAATTGTAAAAGTTGCCCCCTAGCGCAAATACTCTATGTTTATAGTCAAACAATATACATTTTATTATTCTAGAGACTTTGTCTTTTACTGACCCACTAAACCCAAAGTATAAAACAAACTCGTTTAAAGACTATTTGTAAGCACATAGCTTCCGAATTCATCATCATCATTTCAGCCTATTACAGTCCACTGCTGGACATAGCCCTCTTCCAGGGAGCGCCACAGCGCACGATCTCCTGCTTTTTTCATCCATTTCAGCTTCCGAATGACTGATCCAAATTAGATAATTTATTTTAATAAAGTTTTATGAAAATTATTCAGAGTTCATTCCGCGAGACAAAGTGCCAGGCTCGGGCCCTGTATCCTTTACAATGCCAACATTTAATGTCATGGATTTAAACAAGGTGATGCCTGATTTTTTTTTGTAGTGTTCGTTAGTGCCAGGACAAAATTTGTATGAAAATTTTCGCCATCCACTGGGTGAGCCTTACCCGGAGCGGGTGATAGTTACTGCAAAATTAATGAGTCATCAATTTACATGCTTCACTTATGTGAACATATTTTATATAATAAATAACCTTTTAATTGAAAGCAATGACATAATATTCTGTTCTGAAAAAAAATAGTTTCAATTATTCCATTGAAACACGCCTACAATGTGACCTGTTAAAATTACTGATTGTTGATTATGGCAACTTTTTGCTAATAAACTATTGCTATTAAGTAGTTACGCATTATAAATGTCTGGTGTTTACAATATTTAATATTTATCACGTTTATCGCTATAGTTTTTATAGACCTTGTATGTAACTTTGCACAGAATACTATCAATTATGTACACAGTATTGATTTACGATTGATTAATTTGAATTGGTAAATTTAAGCAACGTTGTTGTTACACACATAAGTTTAACATCATGATCAGAACTTTGTTAAAACTTTAGTTCATTTTAACTAAATTTAAAGATCCAGGCAAGTAGACAGAGTACTTATACAAACTTGTATTCATACAATTGGCATGAGCTTTCCGGTAGCAAATGTCAATATTCCACATTTTAAACCTTTCCACAATATTTGTTTCAACTAATAAGTATTATAAAACGATTTTGTATGTTTGTAAGATTCTTTCTTTGAATATGAGAAACATTCTGAAACTATGAACCGATTTTTTAATTATACTTTTACATACCGATTCTATTTTCAAATTGCTCCTGTGTGAAGACAGGGTGGATCGCTAGCCGTTGATAAATTTCTACACTATTCTCAGCACCTTAGATAACTGTTTTGACTTGGTGAACTACACAACTTTTTGATTTTGATCGGATTATGGATAAGCAGGTTCACGTCAATCATGTCTGTCGTGACCTTATCCTTTCAAGACAATCGGTTAGAGCCAAGATCGACTACACTACAAAATGTTACTCATACCCCAGTTCAGACTAACACGATGTTATTTTTTAACCTTCTCAAATAATTTCAATACTTTGTTGAAGTTTTTCTAAACGAGAGTCGTATGAAAATGATGGTAAAAGGCACTTGTATGCTGCTATTTTGTATAGTTGATGAAATGGGAAAGTAAAGAAATGGGATGAAGCCACCTTAACACATCAAAAACAAAATTATGATCACTAGCATTTCCTGATCATTTATTTTTATTTTATTGAAAAACAATTGATCTTTTTAATTGTTTTATATTCTTAAATAATATGCATTTTTAAATAAAGAACATAAAAAGAAGAAGAAACAATTATTAAAATTACCGTAACAAAAAAATACTATTTTACAAAGTGATCGCAAACTTTTTTTGATGTGCGTGTTAGCCTACTTAACATCATAATATTTCTCACCACGAAGCATACAGCTAGTTTAAAACAAAGAGCTTTTTCCCAACTGCATCTAATTATAACGTTTTCACTAATTGTTAAGGTATGTTTGTGTGGCCCTGAGCTACCAATTAACAGTACCTATATCAGTACTTGTTAGATTATTTTTGCAATATAACATTGCCGTATTTACCTTCTACTTAGGAGTGAGTGAGGATATTAATGCTCCAATTGCTCCCATGACATAGCTGAATAAATACAAATCTACTGAACCCACTGGGAAAGAAGATGTAATATTGTTTTAATGTGAATTATGAGAACTACTATTTCGCAAAATTAACAAAAGCATAGCGCCTCATAAAATGAATGGCTCCGTCGCAGAATGTCCACTTCTCAAAATGTCCACTGGTCGCAAAATGTCTCTTTCGCACAATGTCCACTTCGCAAAATGTCCCTTTCGCAGAATGTCCACTTTTTTCTGACTTACTTTAATCATAATTAATTTTAGCTATTAGCTTACACACATCATGTTTGACGTGTGTTTATTTGTGTTTTTTTTTATTACAAGTTCGGTTTCTTACAAGCAAATTCATTTAACATAAATCTAAAGACGCTGACTTAATTTTTTCAAAATTATTGTAGTTTCGGGCTTGCGAACGACGAGTGTTGGGTAACTCACCGTCCGATCAAGGACTAGGGCCCGAGACGAATGCGCGTCCGTGACCCAAGCGGGCTCTAAGGAACTATCAGCGAACTTCATCACATTAAATAAATATCTGTTCGCACTCAATAACGTATGCATGCCAGCAGGTCATCGTGCGGTGTTCCACAGGGATCGGTCCTGGGGCCGCACCTGTGGAACATCGGGTACGACTGGGTGCTGCGCGGCGACCTCCCTGACGGCGTCAAATGAATACACGAGAATGTTGAAGGGTCTTTTTCTTCAATGTTACTTGAGTACTCTGCGCGTCTGTTGCATTTTAATATTTTTTGATTGTTACTATTTATATTTTTTTCATCAAAAATGATAAGCTCGTATTCAAAACTAGCTATTGATAACTAGAGTATTTTTAAATTTTTAAAAGAAGTAAATACCCAAAGAAACATGATCTACCTTATAAAGTCGAACATTTAAAATCACACAGTTTCAGATGAGGACCTAGAGATATCGTTCTTTCTGGATAATTTTCATGTACTATGCCAAATTCTGTATGGCATGCCGCATGTTACACTGATAACGTCCATAAATTAAAAGGTTTTGTCTGGACTTAAGAATATGAAGTTATTTGTTCTTAAACTTAAGTACAAAACTATTTTAGTAGTTGAGGGACTGAAAAATTATCATGTCATGACATGCTCTACATAGTAAGCTATGGAAAAACCATGTCCTTGACTGTCAGAGTGACAGGCGCGGGTTACGGTCTCAATTTCAATGGCATAATCACATCATTCACTTTTGTGTTTTGTGACAAACATAATTTATCTATGTACAATTATTTTTACACTGTACTTAAAACAAGCTGTATTGCTATTACTTAGTATTATTAGCAATGGCAATACTTTTACGGATGTAGTTTTAACAGTGTAGACACTGTTGTCTTTTTGTTTTCTCTTATTAGTTGGGCGACGCTAACGGCATTTCCCGTTGATTTTCGCTATAAAAGTCTTTAAATGTTCATAATAAACATCCAATAACGCCAGAATTAACGGCATTTCTTTTCTGGGTAAGCTCGCTCCATCGTAGGTTTTGCCTGTTTCACCTCTGACATAGGCAAAAGTCAAGAGCAAACCCATGTCAAACTAAAAAAAAACTCAAATGTGACCTGTATCGAAAAATATTCGAAGCAACCTAATGCGTGTAACCTTTCACTTTATCAAGTACTGTACCATACATCCTAATAAGGACTATTTAATGTTACCGCTATATCCGACCTAAGCAGGCTCTATGATTTCAAAATTCGGTCCGGAAACAGACTGGTTCACCAGTTTATATTTACTCCTTGTCTTCCTTGAACCCCTTCAAGAAAGACAGGAGAAAATACACTCAATCAATTTTTTTTTAATGATAAGTTCGTTTTTGACCACTATCTCGCCTGGTGGTATACGAAGATGTGGTCGACGGTGAAGCACGCTTGTCTAGAAGTTACCGGTTCACTCTTGACTTGAAGACCCCGACATAACTTTTGATATCCGACTACTGAAAGTTGAGTAATCAACTACGTAGTTGACCTTTTCGAGTCATATTTTTCATTAGTGCGGAAACTAATTCACAGACCTCGGTAGCTTATAAAATCTTCATATAAAATATAACGAAAGTTTCAGCTGGTTGCCTATCGCTTACAGATCTCACATTACGTCCAGGAATTATATGTATGAAAAGGGAGTAAATGACGGGATTTTAAACGAAAAGCATTGCGCCTACCCCAAGCTACATGGAGAATTAATGGTAGATAATATTCTTTTCAGAATATTATCTACCATTAATTCTCCATGTAGCTTGGGGAGAATCTGTCCAATAGATAGACCTATATACCTATTGCCTTTGCGAAGAATAGAACTCATTTAAAATAAGATTTAATTATGGGATTAGGCTCTAGGCAATACTAATAAATAGTTGTATCTAGTCCATAAACAAGAATTACTATAACCTTCCGCGTTATGCGTAATAAAGGACCGCGTGTGGTCATATTTAAAGATGTGGTTAAGAACATAAAACTAAACAATTTGCTGCACGAGCATAAAAAGGATTATCTCTTCTTATATTTTTTGTAAATATTAAAATGTCACATAGATTTTAGATTAAAGAATCTTTATCTCAATTATTTCACAAATCAAAAAGAGTGTCCATTTAGTTTCTTGCTCATTCTTCTCAATAGAGATCTACTTACGCTTTAGAATGAGCACTTACAATACTTTCGATTTTTATGTCTTGTGACTGGGACTGTAGCACCATAACTATTTGTGTACTAGTTTTATTTTGTCTTTTGACTATTCAAAAGGAGGTATTCCAGTTAGGGCACCCGCTAAAATGGCACCTGAGCGAATGGCTCCTAAGCTATTCCACGAACGGCACCTATCAATTTTTTTTGCAGGTGCCCTTAGTGGAATAGTTTTTCATGTAGCATTTTATTCCACTTAGGGCACCCACGGATCGTACTAGTGCTGGGACTTTAAATTTTCTTGTTGTCACGTTAAGAGTAACCAACAAAAATGTACTAGGCATGCATCAGTTCAAGGTGGTACTTCAGGGCCGCGGTAACCGCTGAAGGTATTCTGCTGACCCCGCCAGGAAACTGGTCCTGTTGGGTTCACTGTCTTTGCTTGACGGCTACTTGAGGCACAAGTGGAACAAGACGCGTTACGGCGTCCTCGCCTACAGCCTGACGCAGGTCCTCACAGGACATGGATGTTTCGGGAGGTACCTGTGAGGTGTAAGGAAGGAGGTGACGCCTGGGTGTCACCTGCGAGGATTTCTTGGAGGAAACGATGAAGCATACGGTGCAGGTCTGACCCTTATATGTGTAGTGGTAGATGCCCACGGTGACGAACGACGCAGGACGTTTTCCGGCCACCGTTGAAGGGACATGCGGGCGACGAGTAATAGGCGACTCGCACCATCTGATCATGATTGAAACATCTTCTGTGTTCGGCGAGGACTTGCGTCAGACGGTAGGTGAGGACGTTGTGGCGCTTCTCAAGCCACTCCTCAAAGAGAGGTCTTACCGCCACAATCGCAGCGTGGGCAAACCTCTATTGCGACAGTCACCTTTAGGTTGCACCTCCACATGCCAGTCAGACATGCTGGAGGGCTTTCGCCGCTAAATCCCAAGGGGCGGGTCATATAGAAAAGACGTAAGACGAGAATACGTCACTTACGTGCAAAAATGTATGACAGTCGCGCCCGCGCCCCTTCTCTTCTGTGTGTTTTACCTCGCGACGCTCTTTGTACGCTCTTTAGACGCCGGACTAGACGAGACATTATGTCTCCACCCCGGCTGAGTCTTACGTCTTTTCTAAGTGGCCCAAGCCCAAGATCGCAATCCGACAAGGTTTGCTGTTTCACCGGAAATCGTGCGGTATGCCCGGATCATCCGAATAGCAATGACCTTCTGGCATGCTTTGAAGATTGCTTCCGCATGCACAGGGCCCACAATGGGGCCTCATACAGTGCCCTGATGGACCGCATGACTCTAGCGTGCAGCCTCCGGTAGGAGGTTCCCGCGAAGGTTGGGTAAGAGCCGCTAGAAGGTGGTTTCAGCCCGATCCAGCTTAGGAAGATATCAACGTTCTAATAATCACATGACAAGTTAATTTATAGTTTGTATTAGAGAAGGAAAAACTAAGTAGATTTTTTCCAAACGTTGTAAAAGTTAACGGATACGTCATCACACATAAATACAAAACATATCAGTCTGATGACTACTTACTTCGCTCTCTGTTATCGAATATCTACTTAAGTCCTACTTTGAATTTATGAGAGTCTAGTAAATTTCACGGAAATTCACCAAAAATACGTTTTAGTATTTGACGACAGACGAACACTTTCTCCATGACCCTGTTCTCCTAGTATGTATCTATTTACTTTTCAGAACACACATTGAGTACTCTCATACAAATCTTACTAACTGAGATAGGAATAAAAACTCTAACGCCAACAACATGAAGATTTTTAACTTCGACAAAAATGTCACTTATGTTACTCCTTAATAAATAAGTAAGCTCCTAACTAGTTTTAATTAATTATTTTGACGTCCTAAAAAATAAACGTCCCAACACTAGTATGTATTAATCCATGGGTGCCCTAAGTGGAATAAAATAGTAGATGAAAAACTATTCCACTAAGGGCACCTGCAAAAAATGTTGATAGGTGCCGTTCGTGGAATAGTTTAGGAGCCATTCGCTCAGGTGCCATTTTAGCGGGTGCCCTAACTGGAATACCTCTTCAAAAGTGCCTGTAATTGGATAGTTGAAATAAACGATTTGATTTGATCACAATTAATCGGCAATATCTTGACTGTTGAATATTCATAATAAAAGTACCTACCAATAAAAATAAACTAGACCAAAATAACAACATTTTAATAATAGATTTTTTTAAGTAGACAATCAAATAAAAAATTAACTCACCTTTCAATTGTGAATAAATATCCTTTGTTGAGTCACACTTCACAAAATAATTATCGTAGATTTTGAATTTTAAAATTATCTTAACAAATATGTGTCTATATTTCTAAATTCACAATTAATAATAATTTAAATGATTCATTGTTCTAAGCTTATATAAAAAAACACCCCTCTATTTTGTAATTCAACTTTTGTGACAAATCGATTTTCATTTGTTTTTGTTGTGCCCGCCAAAAAGCACAAAAAAAGAAAATCCACACCACAGATTCAAAATATGTCACATTCGGCCAGTTTTTTTTTTGTGACGCCGTTTAATTTTAATTTTTAAACAGCCAGCTATTGTTCCGAGTGCCCGTAACCGCATGGGTGACTGGGCACTTGAGTAGTGTATCGGTATGTCCGAACCACAAGATAATGGGTGCCTAACTAAGTAAATGGAACTAGAGAGCCTGTGCAGCTGTTCGAAGGATTTGGCGCGTTTCCATTGTATAAATCAGATTTTTTTTTATTGCGAGATTTTGAAAATTGATTCATAAAACGGTCGTCGGAGTGATAAATTATTGTCTTTGATGAATAGCCCGTTTATCGAATAGTAAGAGATGCTCATTATGATGAGTTCAATGACCTCTAGAGTCCATCCTGGTAAAAGGAATAAAATCTTATTCAAATTAAAAATTTGTGTATAAAACCTTTTTAGTTACCTACTTTCGTTTTTATTTTCTCAAAATTATGTTCTTTTTTAAATATCGAACAGAAACAATAATTTGCTAAAGCGCCGTATTCACCATCTGTCACGGCTGTACGTCATGCACGATGCACGACGCAAAAACAACGTGAATAGGCTTGACGTACGTCCAGATACGTCATAATCACGGTGTTTTTGCTTCGTGTATCGTGTATGACCTTGGCGGGACGTACAGCAAGATGGAACGTGAATACGGCGCTTAATACCAAATTCCGTTTATCAATTTTAAAAAAAGAACGTCACTTACCATTTTTTATACCGTAGATAGCGCAACTGCTACGTACGACAGTGGACACACGCATATTTACCATAAGTAATTTGCAATACATAATTTAATACGCCCGTAATACTTTAACTAATAAACACTTATAAACGGTAGTGACAAATCTACCCACGTTTTATGACTTACCACAGAGCACATAGGTATCTATTAATTGACTTGTATCAAGCAACACTGGTGCATTATGGCATTTCCTAGTATGCAAATCCTAGGTTAAACCCAATAAATAAACTCTGGAAATTACGGAAGAATTAAGATTTATCTGGAAGCTCAATTAAAATAGATACACAACTAAAAAGAGACAAAAATCTAATATATAAAATTCTCGTGTCACAGTTTTCGTTGCCATACTCCTCCGAAACGGCTTGACCGGTATTGATGATTTTTGTTTGTGCTTATCCGGTATCTATGAGAATCGGCCAACATCTATTTTTCATCCCCCTAAATGTTAGGGGTAGTCCACACCTAAAATTCTTATTTTATTTTTAGACAAAAATTTTAATTTCTATTTTTTTATGATACAACATACAAAAATACATACAATCCTCAATTTTCACCCTTCTACGATCAACCCTTATTTTTTATATTTATATGGCAAAAATACGTTTGCCGGGTCCGCCGGCTAGTAAAATAATTTTTTTAACTGGTCGCGGGTGACTACTTCCAAAACTATGAGGAATATCGAAAAGTGCCTCGAGGTCAATTTGGAAGAAAACGAAAACTGTAACAATGGATTTTTGAAAAATCAATACTCTTGGCCAATAATCAAATATCAAACCATTCGGAAGTGTCGTGCGCTTAAAAACATTATAATTCACATACACAAACAGCCACACTCCGAACAACTACTTGTAGATCATACAAGTATTTGTTCCGTGCGGGAATCGAAAACGCGACAAACAGCGCACCAGTCGATCACTCTGCTAATGCGCCTTCTAGGTTGTCTAAGTTGTGAAGGTCATATTCCGTACCGTACCGTAGGCCAACCTAACATGTCAGGAAGTTGGGGAGACATTCTGAAGCTCAGCATACTTTTATCTTTATTGATGACGACGAAATATACTTACCTTGTGTTTACAAAAAATAGTGACCGAAATAAAATACAAAAATAAATTAATCGTAATTGTATTATCTTTAATTCATTTCTAAGCTTATTATTTACATTTTAAAATATATTGATTGAAAAATAAAAAAATGTATTGTCATTTTTATAACTAGTGACCCGCTTCGTCTTCGCCCGAATGCAATATTTTAACACCAGAACAACTATGGGATCCACGGGATATTTCAAGCTACAAATTTATTCACAATCAAACAAATTCTTTCACATTATTTTGTAGTTCTGTTAGTGGGTTTCTTGTGTTCTATATTAAGATTATTATCACAATGTAATAACATAACTACAATCACTTAAACTTAGTTTTTAAAAGTAATCAATATTTTAAACCAGGGTTTTTCAACCTGTGGGTCGCGACCCCCTGGGGGGTCGCGAAGCCTCTTCAGGGGGGTCGCGAAGCTTCTATAGGGGAGTTGTAAAAGGTTGGAAAAGCTACTGCATTAATAAAAACAATTGAGTTTAAAATATATTTTTAGGCCACTTGTAATGTAACGTTACAAATTCGAGCATTTCGTTGGTGAGGGAGAACAATCGAGTATCACAACGCGCATCTTGTATCAAACTATACTAAATGTACGTGAATCAAAAATCGGGCACGCCGCAATCGTGGCGGTAAGATCTTTGAGGAGTGGCGTCACGGCGTCCTTGCCTACCGCATGACGCAGGTCCTCCGACACGAAAGTTTCTGAAGGGACCTGTGTCTGATGAGAAAGGAGGAAACGCCTGGGTGTCACCACCGCGAGGATCGCCCGGAGGACACGGTGGAGTATACTGTGCAGGACTGCCCCGCTTGGGCCGAGGACCGCTGTGTCCTCAGGACGGCGATAGGCGGAGACCTCTCGCGCCCGTAATTGGTCGAGACGGAGTGGGAAGCGGTCGCCTCCTTCTGCGAAACAGTCATGCTTGCGAAGGAGGAGGCGGGCCGCGTGAAGGAGAGGATAGCGTCCTCCCTCCACCCCAGCCGCAGTGGTAGACGCCCATGGCGACAGAACGGCGAGTAAAGGACAATTCGCTGCCCGACCATGGACCATGCCCGTGTCAACGGCGCGTTGTGTTCCACGCACGCCTCAAAAAACGTCAGCATGATAACGGGGCCCCAATCTAGAGGGCCAAAGCCTGCTGGGGTCGCGGGACTCATTTATTACCGTGACCCCGGAACATAAAGGGCTATTATAAGACACCGTGGATTTTAGTCAGTACGAGTCTGACAGTCGCCGCCCCCCTGCCCGTGGAGGGAGGGTTAATATGATAATTCTACCACGTAAAAAAAAAAAAAAAACTTAACCGAATGCGCGATGAAAATGAGTAACTGTTTTGGATTGAATATTTATTTGTCACAAAATACATGTAAAAAAAAATCCAACGGGTAGGGGGGTCGCGAAATATTTCTTCATACTAAAGGGGTCGTGTCATGAAAAAGGTTGAAAAACCCTGTTTTAAACCTATAAATAGCTCAATAATGAGCGTGTTACACGAAAATTTTTGCTGTATACCAGCAAAAATTTTCGTGTACTATATAATAATAGTATATTTTCAAATTGTTTTATATCTTTTTGTACATATCAATATTTTAATACACGATAAACAACGATTTCTATTTTATTATTTACACTAGTTGTAATGAAATCATATGACACATTTGTAATATTTCCACATACCTATTACCTACTAAGGATAATAGTAGGATGGTACAAAAATATAAAAACATCATCATCTGCCTGCCTTTTCCCAGCTAAATTGTGGTCTGCTTCCAGTCAAACCAAATACAGCTGAATATCATTATTTTACATGGAGCGACTGCCTGTCGGACCTCCACAACCTGTAACTGGGTAATACAATACCCCATGGTAAGAGTGAAAGAAAGAAAGAAAGAAAGAAAATTGTGTTTATTGGCACAAACTTAAAACTAAACAATACAAAAAAAAAGGTTATAAATAGAGAGTAGGTACATTATAAAAACAAATAAACTTAACAATTTAATGCCAAAGGGCCTCAGCTCAGCATATGCCAGATGGCAACACAAAGTTTGCCACCTGACGCTGATTTTCAGCTGCAGCCCACGAGTGTCATACGCTCGAAATAAAATACGTAAATTAAGTATTATTTATACTGAGTCAGTGTGCTAAGTAAATGTACTAATAATAAGTATAATAAAATATGTGTTACTGTGTAGTGAAAACAAATACGTAATGAAAATAAATAGATAAGTTTGTATTAAGTAGATTGATACTAACAAAAACAATTAAAGGAAATAAAACCAGACCAAATAAAGAAATGAGACAGACGTATAACCATAACAATGTAGGTACTACTTAGACCTATCAAAAACCTGTTCTGCACGTTGCCGCACTTCCGATCCACGCTTTTATAATCAGCAATAATAAAGATGCCTCTTCGCCCGCAAAACGCTGCAAGCAGCCAAGCGAGGCGCACCAAATATTATTTCTTAATATTGACGTCGTTATTTTGCTGATTTTTCAATAACTGTGGATCACATAGCCATCCAGTGAATATTATTGGTGATACATTGGTCATGGCACTATTTAATGAGTTAAATACGTGTGTAGTGTAGTGTAGATAAAACGACTACAAAGGAATGCGAAACAAGGTGCAAAAGAAACAAAATTGTAAATAATAAAATAGAAGGTAAGCGCTTAATAATTGCATAAAAATGTGATGTCCTGAGTTATTTGATTTAGATTTCAGAGTGGTTGTCAGACTTAAGAGCTTCTGACTAATAGTAACGACTGTCAATATCTACAAATTACAACGGCTTTACGTGCTTTCCGAGGACCGGAGGAAACTCGCTATACAAATATATAAAAACATCGAGTCAAAAAGATACCTGATCAAGAAAACGATGTTTTCTCGTAGATCAGAGATACTGCAAACATTCTCTTAAGTCAAAAAACTGTACTAACATCATGGCGGACAATAAATCCACAACTAGCATTTGCTGCTGATGCATAGTAGGCGCATCGGCTTAAAAAATATTGCCATTTCTTAAAACTAACAGCAATATCATCTAAGTTTCTTAATATTTAAACATGGAAATATTCGATCACAATAGTATTGGTAACATAACGTCAATCACAATCACTTCTATCACGTCAATCCAACGACAATATATTACTAGACTCCGCATGCACGATCTAAGGAACAAAAACTATTCTGTCAACTCGCTGAGGTACTACGTAAGCGAGGGGGACGGGGTACTGCGTTGTGATTGGCTAACTCAAGGTCTGTTCTGTCTCAAGGTACGTTTACGGCTCACAGGAGTGGTCGAAATAAGACGGATATAAGACTTTTTTCACTAATGTTTTGACAGACATCGGTCGCCTGTTATTAGGAGTCTAGTAATTTAATATATCGTCGTTGCGTCAATCAAAACATCACAATATAGCATAATATCACTTATTGAAAGAATATCACCTGTAATCCCTCACTCCACAGTCTGAAAAGCAATATTATCACAGCCTTTACCACTATCACTGATATAACACAAGTCCTTCTTCTTATGCTCAAGTTTCCTCCTGATCTTGAACTGCTGGTATTCCACAATGAAGTAGCAGAATACCCCCACCATCATCATACTCAGTAAGAGGTAGGCCTTCGTACTGGTCCTGAGATGAGGAGACAGGACATAGGCTATGATGTAGCCCACGGATTCCCAGAGACGGAAGTTTGAGAAAGCTGCCTCTTCTCTGCCGGGGAAGAGGATGCCGTAGTAGGCTGTAAGAAAAAAAAAACTTAATTAGATAGTATTTTACTTTTTAATTTTCTACGGTTGGTAATGTCTTATCAGACAATGTGTATTTAATTTTAATCTATGGCACTCTACAGACTTTCACTACTAACTTGAGGTTTGTTTTTTCTTTCTAAATCTTGCCACTGTCGCAAAATACATGGCAGTAGAGGCCAAGCCACGACTGAAGGCCTGCGGATTCGTGGTATTTTTTTTTGTGCAATTTGATGTCATGTAATGCCATAGAAATTAGCACCGCGTCAAAAACACTTCAATCGTCGAACTCTATTCGAAATTCAAAATGGGTACCACCAGACGCCATATTGTTAAATAGAACCAGAACAAAAAATAATGCCATTATGCATATTTAATCAAACGAGAATAGATTAGGTATTTCAAAATTGTGTTCCGGTTTTATTTGCAATTTCCTTTTAGGCTCCAGGCATAAAGGTTTAAAGGTCACAGCGGGCGCGGCGGGACGGGACGGCGACGCGACACTGAGCAGTTGTAATGTACTAGATATTACGGACGACGCCACACAGAAACGTCGCGCCGCGCCGCGCCGCGCCGGTGCGCCAAGCGGGAATACAAGTCAGAAGCGACGGGGACGGGCGCGGCGGACGCCAACCCTTTGTGTTGTTTGGTTTACGTATGTAGTAGTCACACTGCCGGCTGTGTGCAGAGACCTTAAAGTTAGTCGTTCATGAACCTTTTAGTCGACGAGCCAACGTAACTTCTACAATTTCATAGTCTTCCACATACCATTGATCTGTACCATCCACACGGAATCGCAGAGTCCCCACAGCGCGGCTATGATGTACAGCACATAGTCCTCCCCAGCGTGAGGACGCCACGCCAGGACCGTGCTAAAGAGAGCTGTGTGAAGGATCGTGGCGCCGATGATCAGGGGAATACGGCCGGTCAGCTGAAAAAGTGAAAAGAAAATGAGAAGGAAAGCTATCGCAACAGTGTTAATGAGGACTTCAGTAAGAACTTCAATTGAGCTGCCTCCAATAGCACCAGTGTTATCGTCGTGTTAAATGTTTGTTTGATTATTTTGCAATTTGCAGGTTTTATTTTGTCAATATACCATAAAGACAGACATTTTGCGATCGTAAAATACAAGGTTTTAGATAATTATGATCGTTAATATCATCAGTTATACTTCCCAAGGAACTGGGGAAGGGCTGGGCTACCCATCCGTTTGCGCCTTACAGTGAAGTTTGAACAACGTAGGTACTTCAAGCGCTCCCTAAGGATATTACTACTACTGGTACTTGTGACGCAAATATGAGAGTCTGCTATTGAAAACCGCTATTCACTTTAGGAAGATAAACATGAATCGAGCAATCTCATTGCTTCAGGGGCGGATCTCTGGGATTTTTAGCGGCAACTTTACCCCAAAACCCCACAAATTCACGACTCTGAGTTACGAGTTGTTGCCAGTTACTACTTAATTTCCTTACCTTGGCCAAATACCCGGTAAACACGCATCCAAGAGCGTCAGACAGTCCATACGTCATCATGACGAATCCAACAGAACCTGTGCCGACTGCGCACGACACGAACGCCTGCAAAATAAAACACGGCAAGTTGGGATCTTGATCTATGTTCACTTTCTAATAATATAATTATTTTTTTGTTTTTTTTTGTAAACTTCTACATCTATAACATAAAATTAAGCCTGTTTTCCCCAAAAGCAGACGTGACTCTGATGACATACTATCTTTTATAATTTTTTTAACAGAGTGATTAATTAAGAAATATTGTTACATACACTTTGAGTTATAAGTTACTTGTAAATGAAAGTAAAATAAATAAAATAAAAATATAAAAGGTGCGACCTCTTTTCATTTACCCCGGAGCAAATTGAACTGAGTTCGATTTGAATGTCAAACTCAAAACTCCAACCTAAGACCAAATGACTTTGAATACACTTAACCATCACAACTTTGCCTTTGAACCCAAGAATGAGATTCACTCATACTACACACTTATCGGTTTCCCTACACAAACAAGCTTACCGCAGTAAAATCAGCTCCAAAGAAAGCCTGCTGGTATCCGATGAAGATGTTCATGATGATGAGCAGCAGTTGCGTGGGCTCTACCAGCAGCTTCAAGGTTACAGCTAACAGGGCCAGGCCCGACAGGCCTCCACTGGATCCTGTGCGGCCTGAGTCGTATCTGAGGAAATAAATTGTTTGACCTCGTATTCTAATAAGAATTATTATTATTATTATTTATTCGTATTTTTTCTCGTTTCTTTTTCTCTGTAAGAGACAATTTCCCAGACCACTGCAACACTTAAAAGCCCGAATTTAAATTTGCGACCACCAGAATAAAACCGAAGCAATAAAGCTCTTGGACATGCGGACAGTGGTTGATTCGCCGTCCGATCATGGACTATTCTCGGAATTCTCGGGTCAAAGAGATGACAGCAATCTGATGGGGGCCACATAAACGCCTGCCATGGTCGCGGGACTGACGGGGCGCCCCTCAGAGGGCCAAAGCCTGCCGGGGTCGCGGGACTTATTCCATCACCGTGACCCCGGAACACGGCTATTGAAGGAAACCGTGGATTTTAGTCAGTACAAGTCTGACAGTCCCTCCCGCCCGGCACGGGAAAAAAAAATGGTCTCGGGACTGGCTAGAGAGGTAACTGTGACCCTCGAACGTAAAGGGCTGTTGAAGGAACATCGTGAATTTTCCCTTCCGCTCCACATAGGGTGTGAAGACTCATTTGATTACTACGTAAAAAATAAGGGGTATATTTCCTTTCTATGTGAGAGGCAGTGCCCAGTGGGCTGCTATTCATCATGAGGGCTAGAGAGCGGTTCTGGATGCTACTGTCAAAATCACTCATGATCTTTATTTTTACAATTTAGATGCAATCACTGATATGCGAAAGATAATGTTGGTAAAAAGCAAAGCTTCTTGTTGGTTTCTTGAAAAGGATAGAGTAAGTGAGAGAATTCTTATAAGTATTCGATTATAATTTACCTTTTCATAGAATCCACTCCTACGGCAACGATAAGCGCTGCTCCAGCCATGCATGCCAAGTAAATGCCTGAAAAGAAAAAAACAAGAAATTGATTTGTGCAAATACTTTTGTCAGTCATTTGCTCAAAGTGTTGGAATCTTTTACAGCTACCTATTTAGTTACGGTTACGTCAATATGACGTTCTTGAGAAGTTCTTGAGAAACATGAAAAATAATTATTGTTCTTTAAATATCATACTGAATTTACATAATTATGTAACGGTGCTGACAGCGTTTATTTTAAAAACCCTTTACATACACATAATTATATCAATTTCTCGTGAAATTCTGCTATCTTAATTGTTACATTGTTGTTACTTACTATGTTTCAGTGCTCCTTATTTATTTGGATACAGAGGTCTATGAATTAAATTCGGCTTTCAGCAGCGTTAACGTGTTTTGTTATTATATTTGAAGAAAATAATATATATTCAGTTTGTTCTTACTATTTTGCTATTAACACTGACTTCTTAGGGAGTGATCACCCTCTCCACGCGGAATCGAATCAAGCCGTGACTTAATTCACCTGATTTCAACCCTAGGGGTTATGCCAACGGTGCACAGGCACAGAGCGCAAACCCTAGATGGACGCAGAAATGGCAAGATCAGGACCAAAATTGACCAGTCCAGGTGGCGAGACGAGATGGCACCAGACGACTTGTATAACTCTGTCTCTTTCCCACAGTGAAACTACTCTCGCCATAAGACGTCATGGTTGGTCACCAGGGCGCAGTTAAAAAAACTCGCACTGGGTGCATTAAAGCTAGCGACGCCACTAAGTGTAATAACCTCCTAATCTAAAACCTGCACCAATAAATGTTATTTTCAACACATTTGCTCGTAAAACGCATTTACAAAGCCTGTATACATTGTTCGAAAGTTAAAAATTACGCACCATACAACGGAGCGTGCGGTAAAGTAGGTACTCTCACCTAACTACCTATTTTACCGCACGCCCCCTTGTACAGCAGCGTGCGTTTTCTTTACGGTTTTTTTTTAATTAAAAAAAAAAAAAAGAATTCCACCAATGAGTTTCACAATAAACAACCTGACTGATAGAACCTCCTTGGAAGCGCTTTTGCTCAATACGTTGTCTCACTTTAATACAAAAGAGAAAATGAGACGAAAAATGTAGTTCTAATTTTCACCACGTGCATGTGGCGCCATTTTCAAAGTTGCGCCATTTTCATATTAGGAACTTCAAAATTGTTGCGACTAATCGGAGTTCGAGCGAGGAATCTGATATTAATATGGAAAAATGTGTTGAAAAACATTGTATGACACACGTGCAAACTCGTGACTACGGTACGCCCTCGGCTTCGCTCGGGCGTACGTTCGTCTACTCGTTTGTAAAAACCAACTTACCGCACTAGTATCATAAATAACTATTCTGCCTTTCTTTTCTTTCTAATAACTGGTAATCTTGTCCTACCTGAAATCATCTGTATCTTCTCCGGAGGCTGCGTGGCCAGAGCCTCACCAGCATCAGCACTGGGCAGGAAGTTGGCTCCGCACAGGATAGGAATCATCGTCTCATTCACTAACGTCACCGCTGCTGTATTGTTGCCGGACGATAACACTGGAAACAAAGGAAGATCATATGAAAAACATGCCATGCAACTTTCGAAAATAAAAATGCAGTTTGAAACTAAAATATAGCACAATTTATGTGTTGGGCATTTTAAGAATAGGGCATTTCCCGCCTAAGCCATTTTGTTATGTTACGTGGATAATGTAGTCGGTTATTTGTGACATTAGAGTTAAGTTTTTACTCATTGCCGATTTGTCGTTGATTCATTGTCGTAAAATGTAGTTATAAAATAAATAAAATACAATCAAAAAATAAATAAATTTAAAAAATGTACTTTATTTGTTTTTAGTGGATTAATACTGGATGAAATCTGTCTTTCTTAGTCTTACTGATCACAATCATAGATCCTATGCGTTGAACCCTATATAAATCTTTGAAGCTGGTGGATCGAAGTTACAAGCATTATACTTTTTATCGTAGGTACACAATTAACGGCCAATGATCAAATATAAAAAGTACTTACCAAGTGAAGAGATGAGGTTACCCCAAACTTGATTCATATGGAAAATCATGAAGAATAATCCCAGGAAACGAGTCAGAAGCGCCTCTGCTGAGATCTTGGATATCCGGCTGTGTGCTTCTGAGACCTGCATACATAATAAAAACCATATTGTACACCTGGATAGTTGGCCTGGCCAGTCATTTTAATTAAACCTGTGCAAGAGTGACTAAAATTTAGTCTTGTCTGGAGTTCCACCCTAAACTGTAACCATAAAGGGGCGGTTTCATTCTCTTGTCCTTAAGTTACCGATTAAATGTGTTATCTCTGACGTAATGTTTTGATATTGAAAATTTTGGGTCATTTTTCTCAATTTAATGACTCTGGACATTTGTTCTCATCCCGGGACAATCCGTGTCCCGACCACCTGGCTACTTTAATTTAGACCGTAAGAAAGAAGAAGAGGGGAAATAAATCAACTCACCACAGACAGATAAGTGCACTTGGCGCACCAGAGCGGTCCCCCGCCAAGCCCCACGATGAGCCCCGCGGGAATCATAGTGTAGAATGTGGGGTACAGCTGTGCCGCTATGTACGGCATGTATGTGATGAAGGAGAGGGATATCGCCCACTTTGTGCCGAGCCATCTGGAAGTGACGATGAAAAGGTTAGAGAGGTCCTTTTTTTTTGCTTGGTAACATCATCAAATGAGTCTTCTCGCCTAGAGGCGGGCCAGGAGGGACTGACTGACTTATCCTGACTTAAATCTACGGTGTCCTTCAATAGCCCTTTACGTTACGGGGTCACGGTAGCTCGTTAGTCAGAATGATCCTTCAAGAACAGGCTGATCTGTAATCCACGGTCGTAAAACTGATGAGCTACTTGACGCCAGGTTTTTGTCGCCAGCCAGCCGGACTCTCAAGGGATACCTACTACCAAGAGCAGTTCAGCAGACGAAAATTGTCACCGTCTACTGAACTAAAAAGGATTTATATTACAATAATTTTAAGAGTAGAAAAGTAGAACTTACTTTATTACAACAACAGGCAGGAATATGTTGGAGAAGATGAGTCCAGCGTAGACTGCCGCCAGCGATGCTGTGCCAAGTCCAGCCTCCGCGTTGATAGAGCTCTGAAGATTGGCAGCGCCCTGCAATCACATACTACATTAATGCAGCTTTTTGTTTTAAGAAATGCCTGCTTTATATAACCATGCATTTATAAGTATAGGAACTTCGAAGACTACCTAGTTTCAAACGACACGGTTGGCGCTGTGGCTGAACAATTAACAGCTATCCTGCGTATCGCGGGTTCAATTTTCGTACGGAATATATATTTGTATGATCTACAAGTAGTTGCTCCGGGCCTGAGTGGTAAATGCGCGATACAGAAGAAATTCTTGGTGTACTTAAATATAACACAAAACCAAATCTAGCAATTAAAAGTTCATATATTACACAACTAAAAATTTCTAGTACTAGTTGTGCTAACTAAGCGATTCCGCTTTGCCTAACATCCCGATTTTAGCTTGACGTCCTGATGATGAACCCAAAAATCTCCCGCGTTACCAGTGTGGGACAGACGGTACACTAGTCAATGATTGACCACAGTAGGAACACATAAAAATGAACACATCAAACCATACTTCTTGGTTTTATTACATAATATTTGTTATCGTATTTATAATAATACTGTATCACATATAAATCGCACCCTTCCTGTAAGAAAGCGGTAAGTGAAATCGGCCAACTTTTCAGGAGCTTAAAAAAACGTGTTCAACATCGTAAAAAAAATCCTAGGAAAACCTTTTATAGATAAAAAGATGGCATTTAGCAGCGGCGAAATGATAGAGTTTCCGATTTTTCATTGTGTTATGTATACTGTGAGATAAGGTTGAATTATACGGTTACTCAAATAATCCCCGAAACTGTTACAAAAGATGCCGGTGTAAATATGGATATTGCTTTGTTGTCATCTTTGGTATACCGCATTAGCTGCGTTAAGTGTAGTTATTCCATTATTCATGCTCCAATTTTAGGCTAGTCTGAAAGTGTAAGTATCACTTACGTAGTTTTTACACGAAGTATTCATTTAAGTAAACATAAATACATACTTTATGCATGCGAAAGTATCTACGTTTTGCTGGAGTATCTGAATAAACTTGTTTTTTATTGGAAAAAATATACAAATAATGAAGTGTATCATCGTAAACATCTATTTTACTGGGGACAGTTTGTTATGTATAAAAATTGTATGTCAATACTATGTAGATCCATAATAATTAAAGAAAAGGTCTAGTTGCTGCTTTTTAATCTTATTTATCGATTTATATTATGTTTATATGTGTGCGAAGAAAAAATGTTCTGTAGAAGCCTATGGTATCTAAAATGAAGTGCCTAATAGCTAAATAAACGGAAATCTTCTATCAATTACCAAAACACAGAAAAAATACCTTTGTTATTGGTAAAACATTTTGGCTCTCATCTATTAACGAATTTTAATGAAGTTACAGTATTTGTTGACTTCCATCAGTACCGTATGACCCCTAACCTAATAGAATTCAGGCTCATTTGAAGGAAAAATAAGTAAAACCTGGTATTATATAATAACGAAGCTTTATTCTAAATCTACACCAGGTTTCCGCGGCGTAAGTGAGTATTGGTAAAACAAAGGCCTTATCAACTTATGTTTACGTGTGCAGTTTCAGGTCATGAAAGTCCACACACGCTTGTGAAGCTTCCCAAAGGCGGCGGCTGCTTTAGCAGTCCGTGTTGGAATTTCAGACGACAGTCGGTTGTCATTGGAGACTTGATTTCCGAAATATTTAAAATGCAGTACACAATGATACAGAATTCAACTTAACGGTTGAGCTGACATCGTCACGTACCCTTGGTGGTTGGTTTAGAACTTGGGTTTTCTTTAAACTTATTACTAGACAAATCTAGAACAGGAGGCCTGAAGGTTATTAAGAAAGTCTTGGAGAGTTTTCACACGGACAACTGACAGGCATAAATCATTAGCATAGATAGATAGATAGATTATATATTTTTGTACAAAAAAATTATAAACAAAACTATTATACAAATTGCTAATTCTATGGTTACAATAGCAGTCTTATCGCTAATAGCGATATCTTCCAGACAACCAGAGTGCGTCAGGAAAGGGAACCCTAGACGTCTTAATCTTCGCCAGTTCGCCCTGAAGCGTAAGATGTCGAAGACACTTTTATCAGTGCGAATATTGAGTTGAATCTGTCAAAGACTCTGAACTGCATCATTTAGCACAGCCGAGAAATAAAGTGGAGATAACGTGGGAGCCATGTCACAGCCTTGCTTCATATCGCTTGATAAATTAATTAGGTCTGAGAAATCGTTTTCTTGTTGAACCCTCGCCGTCACACCTTCGTGAAACTGACGAATCATGTTGACAAATTTATCAGGACATCCAGCCTTTTTCAACACCCCAAAGAAGAGCGCGCGGCACACTGTTAACGAAACACATGTAAAGAGGGCGGTTTTATTCAAGGTTTTTCTCTTGAATTTGTTTCACTTTGAAAATGCCGTCAGCAGTTCCTCTGCTAGGTCTAAAATCGCACTGCGTCTCTAGAAGTATCTCTTCCACTAGGTTTGATAAGCGGCTATTGATGTTATGATCCAGTACCTTCCCAGTAGAAGACAGGAGATAGATGTCTCTGTAAGAACCATGGTCCAATAATTCACCTTTACCCTTGTAATTTTTGCAAATGGAGGAATCGCATTCTTTCAGTCTTGGGGTACAATTTCGTCTTCCCATACCTGGAGCACTAAGTCGAAGAGCCTACTTTGTATTTGTGGACCACTATATTTGTAAACCTCTTATGGTAAACAGTCGGCTACTGGTGTTTTACCGTTCTTCAATCTTGTGACGGCTGACATGAATTCACCAAAGTGTGATGGATCAGCTAAGTCTCTCCTTAATGAGACATTCAAGATTGATGTTGGTGCTATTTTTCTTGATTTGGGTACGAAAATTGTTTTCAAGCCTTCGAAAAAACTGCCTGTTTGGTATGCGTCAGCACAGAGTTGCATGCTTTTGCTCTATCCAGCCACCATTGATTTTTAAGTCACGGTTCTTGATTTTAAATTCGTGTTTCGTCTATCGGTGTTTCATAAAGATCTCAGTTTTAGTTTGTGGCTTTCAAGAAATGCTTTGATTTCCTTCTCTATGTAAGTCATCGAACCAGTTCTGGTTTTTCTTCAGTGGTTTTGGTATAGTACATGACACGCTTTCATGAAGATATTTGGCATATAAACACCACGCTTCATCAACATTGTCTGTAGCATTTTCTACTTTGGCGCCGAAACAACACAAACACTGGTTTCTTATGCGCTGCGCGTCGAGGAGCTTTTATTACCAGACGCATCTTTGGTCTAATAAGTCAATGGTCTGACCAGCACTCCGCAACCCACATAGCTCTTGTTATCAAGACGAGGTGTTTTTTACATACAATAATCAATAAGGTGCCATTGTTTGGATCTAGGGTATTGGATATTGGAGTTCACGAGGTCCACGAGGTTCCACGAGGTCTTATATTTTTGTGCTAGGTGAAAGATGGTATTGTCAGTGAGAAGCTCCAAGCCATTAGCATTGCAGTTCCCAACGACCAAGGACACCACGCCATGCTCCTTAATCACTACCAACACGTGTACGTATACCCCACACAGTAGGGCAATTTTGTCTTGAGGTGGAATTGCCGTAAGAACGCAGGGCAGGTCCCGATAGAATTTTGCTTTATTATCATCATTAACTGTTTAGGTTGGTGCGTAGATGCTGATGAGGTGGATATATAAATTATCATTAACTGGCAAGCTCAAGCTCACTATGCGATCACTGATTCCTTTCGGAAGTTGTGTTAAGAATGCCGTAATTTTGTTACGCATGCCAATACCGCTAGCTGCTTGCTGCTTGCTCTTCTGCTAGTTTCCCAATCCAATAATATGTACCCATTTGTTCCCATCTGCTCCCAAAGATTTCCGTTACCACTAAGTTGGGTCTCAGTTATAGCCGTGATTTCCATGTTGTATCTTGAGAGTTCCCTTGCAACGATGGCAGTCTTCCTCTCGGAACACAGTTTAGAGTCATTATCTAAGAGTGTACGTACATTCCGTGCTCCTGTTAAAAGTTTTTAGAGGTATTCTTATTAGCCTCTTGCAAACGTAAGGAAGTAAGTGCAGCTACGCGTCAGGTATTTCGGACAACTCCTTGTAGAATCTACGTAACGATATATAACGCAAAACAGTCCCGCAACAAGTTTCGTGCAATAAGTAAGTAAGTGGAGTTGCAAGACACGCCTTCGCAATAGTAGCCAAGAACAAATGCGTATGTTTATTTACTTTTATAAAATTATTTTAATTCTTCGTGTTAGTTATGGGTATGTGTGTTTATGGTTTTACACCCAGGGAAAATTGTAAAATAAATAAATGTATGTATGTATACATCTTTATAAGCATGGAAAACTATTTTATTTTTTGTCGCAAAAATACACATTTTTTGTGACAGTACCCTTATTTTTGGGGCTAGCTTCATGAAAATTTGTGAGAAGGTGTATTAGAGAACGCTTGATTTTTTGCAGTAATAAAAAAAAAATGACGCAAGTTGAGTTACGCGATTCTTCCAGGAGGGGTGCGAAATGTGCAACTGCAATAAAGTACTTAATGTTTTACACATTTTTAGCTATAAATTGATACAATAGCTTAGTATCGAAATATCGATTACTCAAACAAAATGAGTATGATAAATATGACTTTTAAAAAATCGACTTCAAAAAGAGGAGGGTTATGAACATGAGTCTCGGGACTATCGAGTCCCGGACTGTCTGAACTGTAACTGTAAACTACGAGTATCTTAAAACTACAGCCCTGTCAGGCTAAGGGCAAGTGGATCGCGTGACGATCTTATCAGGTAATCTTGACCCTATAAAAGGGCTATTGCAGTTTTAGACAAGCTGACAGTTCCTGCTTTCACTCAACTCAGAGCGGGATGACTTTTTTTTCAACATCATCTGCCTAGCCCTTTCTCAACTATATTGAGGTCGGCTTCCAGTAACAAAAGCTGCATATCCGTATTTTACTTGGACAATACTACACCCCATGAAAAGCACGAATAAAATGACAGATGGTCACCTATCCAGGCCTACCTCGGCAAACGCGGCTTAACCCGGAAGATTGACCTGAGCGGCCGTAATTATTTAGCCACAAGCCCCTCAAGACTCATTTTGACTGGTCTGTTGGTCTAGTTGGTTGGTTAGTGATACTACTAACGTCGTGGGTTCGATTTCCACCCAGGACAAAATGTTTGTATAATGAACATGAGCATTTGTTCTGTGTCTGGGTGTAATTTATCTATAATATGTATGCATTTAGAAATACATAAGTATGATTATCAGTTGTCTAGTACCCATAACACAAGCTCTGCTTAACTTGGGACTAGACGGCGTTGTGTGATAGTTGTGGAATATTATTATTTTTAAAAATAAAAAAAACTCACACTATAAGCAGTAAACTGCACCATAAATGCCAGGCTGATGATGACAACATTCTTCGTGATCCTCCATGTTTCATTCGGCTTCAGACTGTCCACCGGGTTCTTTTCTTCTAACTTATTTTCCGTCATACTTGCACACTGTCACTAATTTATTACTCACTAGTATTTAAACTGTTAAAGTAAGAAAATATTTTTTTACCACTTCACTTTTCACTATTTCTTTGGTATCTTGCTAACACACTAAAATAAAGTAATCTTGATTTTTAGTTTATCATTTGTTTTATTTTGCACTTATAATTGATATTTTTCTGAGAAAACACTTTTCACTGATAAATAATATTTTCCTGAAAAAATCACTTCACTGATAACTCTGTCGATTGCGCATACAGCCTGAAACAAGGAGAAAAAAATATGAAAATTTCGTTAAAACTGATATTACTAATAAGGGCAGCCAGCGGAATAAAAAAAAGATTATAATTTGTTGTCATTTCAGTTAAGAGCCGTAATGAAGAAAAAGAAAAAAAAACACCTACTTTAAACCTACCTAATTAATGGTAAATTAATGTCATTAACTTCCTAATCCAAAATTGATTGAACATAATTAAAATGACATTATTTTATAATGATCATTTTGTAAAATTTGGTAACTTAAGTTACAATACGCCTCAATTTTCTACCACACTACGCGACCGTCCTAAAGATACGCTAGTTACAAACTGAAGCGACGCAGGCGCATCATAATATTATATCGTTAACATCCTCGGCCTTGTTGATCGAGAAGCGCTAGTTTTTTATTTAATTTTAACTGAAATCCGGTTAAGATTAGTGTATCAAAATCTGCTGGTCATGTGGGATTACCCACTGAGATTTAACTATTGTTTGAAGTAACTGCGGTTAAGGCCATAAAGTTTTATTTGGCGATCTATTTAAGTTAAGATTTTCTTCAAAAGACCTAAGTAATCCATATCATCCATACTTTTTTTTTGACGTAGGATCATCACGTCCTAAGCCCAGGGTGAAGCGGAGCAGTCAGACTCGTACTGACTAAACTATGTTCTTTCTATAGCCCTTTACGTTCCAGGGATTACCTATTTAGACAGTCTCGCGACCGCTTGACTTGACCGTTTCCTTGTAAAATCAAATACATATGTACCTTCCAAATGAGTTTTCATTCATGTTTTTCATAAATTCTATTTAAAAATTGTATGTAGGATAAACTCTAAGTTTTCACTAGATGTTAGACTTGTAGATACCACTATTTCCCGATATTATACCTAACGTACACCACAAGTCCACAACCACAACTACTAGAGTATTGAAAAATGTGTGGCGTGAAATCAATATGTAGTATGGTTTTCCCATCACTAGATCACGTTACTATTACTGCTACTCATTCTATCATTGTATTTATATTGCCCAGGAAGTCTTTACTTTAACAATATATTCGGGCTTGACCACCATCTCGCCTGATAGTAAGCGAAGATGTGGTCGGTTAAACACGCTTGCCCAGAAGCAACCTATTCACTCTTGACCTAAAGACCCCAAGTATTGCGGCCGCGAGTATAGCGGTTTCAAAGGGACACCTGCGTGGTTATTGGCTTACTTGATAGTCCTGACCAGCAGTTGTCACTCTCAACTTGGATGGCTTGATACCTGTTATGAGGTATCAAGTTGACGAGTGGAGTGCCTCAAGAGCGTTAGAATAGTTGATTTTAGGGAGCATTTACAATTATGAGTTTCATTGCAAATGCAAAAGCCAATACGTTTACCTTTTGACAGCTATTGATGGTGGATGATGGTGGACACAGACACTGGTCTGGTCCTGGGACATGTTATCTGATATCTGGAAAACTGCAGTCGCATTTTATGTTGGAGGAGTCCATAATAACTCATTAAGCCAATTATGTTTACAATGCTCGAGCACACAATGTCTGTCCCCATTAACAGGGTTCGATATGGCCCAAGCCTTGGATGAGCCTATGTCCAGCAGTGGATGGCAATGGGCTCAGTTGATTGATATATTTGGAACAGCGGGAACATTAGCAATGTTTTAGTTATTACCTTTCAACTCTTCCGCTAAATTCGCGGCTCTACAAACAATAACTTCAAAGTTTACCGCTTGATAACATCAAACATGCACCGGCAACTATTGTAATTGTAATGCGAAGTTAATCAAAACATCTTTTTATTCTTTTGCCAGCGTGTGTACGACGCGAACTACGAGTACTTATATTTTTATAACAACTTTTTTTTGTTATGATTATAAATTAACTGGGAATTCTGAATGAAGCGTTAGAATCGATGTTAGTTTGTCAGTTTATCAGTGGAATCAATCTGTTAAAACCTAATAACATGCATCATCATCGTTATGTTATTAATTTGAAACAAGATAAGGATAAGATTAGGTATATAGCTTAGCGTTGCTCGCGTTTAGTTCGGTAGTAGTCCCACGAGAACGTCATATCGAGATAAAAAATATCCTATGTGTTATCCAGGCTATAAACTGCTAGTGATATGGTAGTTTTTGTGTGCCACCCCCTTCGGCTCTACCAAGAGCTGCACAGTAGGTAGGTACTACTGAGTAGTGGAGATCAGATAGCCAGTTAATTTATATAAAATAGGTACTAGTTTTCAGCTATATACAGTTAGACTAGAAGCCGACCCCAACATAGTTACACAGTCATACCTTTCTAAAGCTTTCGATTTACGAAGTATTCATTGCCAAAAAGAATAGGCAAACTGGGTCGTGTCCTTTTTGTGATACCCTTGACTTTGGTACCGTCAA
Organism: Agrotis ipsilon; assembly: GCA_028554685.1. Classification (NCBI taxonomy): domain Eukaryota; kingdom Metazoa; phylum Arthropoda; class Insecta; order Lepidoptera; family Noctuidae; genus Agrotis; species Agrotis ipsilon. The sequence goes on along the minus strand of CM052969.1, from coordinate 12,565,518 downwards.
TATACAAATATTCTGATAAAGGTTTTTTTTACTATCATAATGGGTCAATAGGTGATGTGATTTTAGCAGTTGATAAAAAATTAATCTAATTAAATTTTTATCATCTGCTAAAATCACATGCCTACTACCTACTGCATCTTATCAAATAATTAGAATTTTTGTAGTATCAAAACTAGTTTTGAGTCCATATACACTCTGGGTATGTGCCGAGGGCACCCACAATACAAATAACTTAATAGTTACTACGCTGACAATCCTCGAGGCCCCGATTCCTGTAAAAAAAAACTTAACTTTTCTCAAGGCATCTAAAATTTTGTAGCTCGCTACGCTTTTGCTACGCTCTTTTTTATCTTAGATTCGAGTACTTACATTCCTGATTTTCTGCAAAAGTCAATCGATCTAACAACACGATGATTATGTTAGTGAATGGCTAATGGCTCATTTTTGCATCCTACATGTGTCTCATAGTTCTACATGCCTACAGCTACCAATAAGCTAACCACGACACCGGATAACAATGCAAAAGATGAGCAAGTCACCACAAAGATCCTGTTATAATCGAACCGCATCTGAGAACAATAATTATTATGTTTTAACACTTACGAGTATCTTTTATTTTCACACGGTTTCCGCGTAATTATAGATATGGGAAAACAATGCCTAAACACAATTATGTAATTACGAGTACCTAACTACTCATCTCCCGACACAGAAAATTGTTAGCACGTGAGTTATTTAATGAATAAAGGCCGGAGCAGACCAAATGCGGTCAAGAAGGATGTTAGACGAAAAGATCCAAACGCGGACGAGTAAAATGGCAGGCGTAAAAATGTCAGAATGGTTGAACGCTACGTAATTTTTATCATTTTTAGAGTTCCGTAGCCAAAAAGCAAAAAACGGAACCCTTATAGACTCGTCATGTCTGTCTATCAGTTTTACCCACTTTTCGACGAAAGTATAAGAGCTATCCTATTGAAAATTGGTAACTAGATGTATTATGTGAACCGCATTAGGATTTTCAGACAAAAAAAATACAACCCTTATACTTAGAATTGAAACTCAAAAATGTTATATAATAATTATGTTTCTTAAGCAGGAAAAAAACGGGGACAGTCGTAATAGCACGGAATCTGTGGTAATAGTAAAGCCTTGGCCTGAAACAGTAGGAAAAAAACGCTTTTGAATTTTGCTAAGTTCTGATTCATACGAGTACCCGTTGCTGTGCATACATGCAAACCACCCGAGCCGGCCGGTTCGACAAAGTTTCACGTGCTATCTGCCAAGCTGACGCATTTGGTATGCTCCGACCTTGTACACATGTACGTAGGTACGTAGAGGAAAATGACTAGCAATGCTATGCTCTATAAGAAATCTCATCGCTGGACTCGACGATGTGCTCTTAGACGAAACTGCTTGCAGATCGTCACCCCTCGCTCTGCACGATTTGATAGTGTCACTGTCAGTAGTTTAGTCAATAGGTGCGTCCACACAGAGCGAGCAGCCTAGCAAGGCATTTTGCCGTGTGACGCAGCTCGGTTAGTGTGGACGTGTCTTGGGAGAGGCAAGCTCGCGCACTGCCGCGGCCGAGCTACCGAGTGCCCGAGCCATCCAGTGTCGGCTTTTTGTTTTGCTCGCGTATATTATTTAGTGGCTCGGTCGCGAAACATTAGACGCATCCACACAGAGCAAGCAGCCTCTGGAGGCAGTTTCCTCGCGCGGCAAATTCCTCGCGAGGTTGCGAGAATCTGCCTGCTTAATCCCAGGGTTCCGCCCGTGATTTCTGGAGCCCCAAGAAGGCTGTGTTTATTAAGAATAGCACTGAAGCACAACACCGAAACGAACAAGTATTTGCCTTGACTGAAAGGGCAAGGGTGACCATTAGTGGGTAATTTCAATTCCAAGACTTGCTTAATCTCAAATAGGTATCATGTTTATTGTGAATCCCCCGTTTGAAAAGATACTCACAATAATAGTGGATAATTTATTTATTTATATGGTTTATCTACTTTATATGGTTTATCTACAATTGTTAACTACTAAAGCAAACGTACCAGTCAAGTGCACAATATAAAGCTTAGGATAGTCTCGGGTAGTACAGTGATAAGTGAGTAATTACATAATTTGGTGGACTTGGTGCTTGAAGTTTTGGAGTGAGGTACAAGTTATATCAATGGTTTCGTCACTAATAATTAGGTTATAATGTATAGGTAATCACAAAAACATTTGATAATATCCTTAGCCCAGAAATTTAATATCCATTATTATTAACACTATGTGATATCCAAATGTAGATTTTAGTGCCTTTCATATTATTCTTTCATTACTAGTTGTTGCCAGTGGCTTCGCCCGCTACAACTCAAAAATTATCCCAAGAAAAGATACTCGTAAAATGCTATCCTATGTGTTAATGCAGGTCAGTGGTAGACCCCCAAGACTCCAAATCCTTTAGGTACTTTTTGGATGAAAGAGTAATAAATACCTATCCATAGGTACGGATAGATCTTACTAATTTAAATAGGTAAGTCAAAAGTTTGTGAGGATGTTCTCACAAACTTTTTTATTAAAAGTTTAACCTTTATATCATTGGAACTGAACGTCAAAAATTCAATGAAATATTTTTCACACTACTTGCTGTTAAATGTCAAATATATGTCAGGCAAACCATTCTGTAAAGCAAGTCATTGTTCCCCCTCGCTCGAACCGGGTAATAATATTGTACTGAATTTCTTTATTCCTGTGGGAATAATGTGATTTGAATTTGGAACCTCAAATAAAACCGTATGAAAACTTTCACCAAGGAGTTCTACCAGTAATGGCGGCCGCTGGCCGCAACAGCTGATCGCTTGCAGTGGTGCCAACTTCATGATCGAAGGTTTTCGTACCACACCAAATTTTAAAAATGGAATTTATTTCCTCGCAGTAGGTGTGAAAAGTAGAGTTCGCTCCTCGGGAGTAAAGCTGCCTTGTCTTGGGCTAACTTGAATCCCTCGCTACACTAAGGTTTCTTAACTTCTACTCTCGCTGCGCTACGGAGGTTCACCCCCAGAATCCTTAGTGTCGCTTCGGGATTCAACACGCCCGTGACGTAAGGCAATGCTTTACTCCCTTGGTGCGTAATCTACTATTATTTGCGCTTTCATTATGTAACTTCATTCAAATACGTCGGTAGGTTACAACAGAGGTAAACTTAACTTATTTTCCTTTTTTTGAAACCTTGAGGGGTTTTTTTATCTTGCAATAAATATTGTTCTTTACCTGAAACCAAGGCTTCACGCAGCTAATATTTAAATAACTTTTGTATCGTACTTTTTATAATAAAAAATTCTAGCTTTTGCCAGTGGCTTCACCCGCTCAGAACCGCCCCATTATTGCCATTGCCACTCCATAGCAGCTTTCAATTGGTGAAAGAATTGTTGAAATCGGTCCAATAGTTTCGGAGCCTAGTCAATACAAACAAACAATCAAAACTTTCCTCTTTATAATATTAGTATAGACATAGTCTACTGAATTAAGAACGTGTTCTTTATTTCCCCAGCTAAAAGAAATTATTCATTATATTATATCCTATACCTATGTAAAACATTGGGTTTTTACGTTTTATAGTCACGTATTTAACCGGAGTTTATTAGTCGCCACTTTCCTCGGTTATTGGTTAGAACAGGTGGCCTACCCATAGTACCCATGACGTCTTTTAAGCGTGAGTCTTAGGCTGTGGGAAAGAGACAGAGCTATACAAGTAGTCTAGCACCATCTCGTTTCTTAAGCGGAACTACTAGGCCATCAGTAATGTGATGAAGACTACTGATGAATACTTATTATAATGTATGATTAAAGGTATATACTTATTATAATTTATAGGCTAGCGCAATATTTATCGATAGAGGATCAATGCCTTATAAACCATTATCAAAATATCAATATTTATATTTCATGTTTTTCCCTTAATTGAAACGTCGTTGTTGCAAACGTCATTTATTGTTCATGACTTCATTACTTGATTTTTAATTTATTTCTATCAATGTTTACGGAAGCGATACTCGAAATAATTCATGGACACATTAAACACATTACATTCATCTCCTTCTCAAGCCATACAAAAATTCGAAAAAAAAATCCGCGATCATTTCCCAATTTAAGCAAAAGTAAACCTTTTCATTCATCACCTTAGAGTTATTTGAGGACGTAGGTATACGTTAAAAAATGTGGTCGTTAATGAGCCGGAGACACTTCCTCTATATCAACCTTAGACTAAGTTGTTATAAGTACTGTTTTTCCTTACCGGTTACAAGGAAAGTGACATCGCAACGACAATGTTGATCCGAAGGCTCTTCTTGTTATTCATCTCTAAAGATGTTACTAACCGACTAGTTGGGAAATATTTGTATTAAGTGGGCAGTCAGTGACTGTCGGTAAAAAGTGCCAACTAGTCGGCTTCAAGTCCAGCAAGTCATCATCATCAGCCCATAAATGTTCCCACTGCTGGGACAGGCCTCCTCTCTGAGAGAAGAAGTAAGCCATAAACCACCATGCAGGCCCAGTGCGGATTGGTAGATGTCACATGTCTTTGAATTTTTGGTTGGACAGGACATACCTACCTGTTGCTATTTTGTGATAGACGAATAAGAATCATTTGTAAATACTCAATAGTCAAAACAAGTTTGCAATAGTATAATAGGTACATAACTGAAAATATTTACAAAATTATTGTTCTTCACCTACATAAAGCTATAAAAATACCAGTTTTTCAATGTCGCTGATAATTATTAATCATCACGAAGATAATTTAACGATTTCTACTTTCTTTTACAGCATTTTTTTACTTATATACCGATAATATTGAGGAAAACAATAGCATCACAATCGCGATTAAGTATTACCTGAATTAAGTATTACCTGTATTTTACAAGGAGCGGCTGCCTATCTGACCTCCACAACCCAATTAGTGCTGTGTGGTACGAATACCCATTGAATGGGTGATCGCCAGCCAATCAGACTCTGGAGGGGTACCTAGGTTAAGGCCGAAATATACATGGGAATTTTCTATGTAGCCTAAAGCTCTGACTTAAACCACTGAAGAAAATACTGTAATTTTACGAGATCAATTCATTAAATGAGTCCTCCCACACAGGGCAGAACGGGAGGAACTGTCAAACTTGTACTGACTAAAATCCACAGTGTCCTTCAGTATAGACCTTTACGTTCCGAAGCGAACGGTTACCTGAAAAGACCCGCGACCCCGGCTGGAAAATACAGACATAATGTGACATTTTGCATGTCTTCAAAAAATATGAGCGATTCATTGACACAAAAACAATTACAATAAGACTAAAAAAGTTAGTAAGTAAGAAGTACATCTACGAAGGCATGTTATAGACCTTTACTGCTGGTGAGTATTTGTAGTTAATTAAAACTAACAATGATAAGATAAAGGAAAAAAACATCCAAATGTTGCGGTGTAGAGTTTGTCTTTGCCGTAAGTTCTTGCCCTTTTCTTTTTGTTAGCCTTCTCAGTTCCACTCCCTCCTCTCGTGGACCCGCGCCTCCTCCTTCCAATTCTGACGGTACCTAACGAGCTCGTTCCTCCACCTCTTTCGTGGGCTACGGCAACCCCAACTCAAAAAGAATTACAACTGCTCGTTGCGCAAACATCATGCATTGAATGCAGTAGCAGTTTGCGCACATTGACTTATATCGTAAGGACTGGTCCCAACAACGTAAATGGCAAAAGTTTTTTGACCCCCAGCTGTCAGTTCAAAGCAACTCAGTCATCTCACGTCACGTTATCGAATTTGAATAGATGGTGCTACTTTTTGTTTGTATGATGAAGGTTTAGCCTGCTGGGGTCGCGGATTTAATCCATCACCGTGACCCCGGAACATAAAGGGCTATTGAAGGACACCGTGGTATTTTAGTCAGTACAAGTCTGATAGCAGGGGGTGGGAGGACTCATTTGATGATTTTACCACGTAAAAAAAATGATGAAGGTAAAGCCAAAATGTTTTGATGGGCGTATCCTTCCTTTTCATATCACTGTTTGCGCATGAGTGTCCGCAACTAGCACCCTGTTCAAATACATAAACAGATAATTGCTCTATTTCTTATTTGAACTCTCACAAGGCGTATGCGTGTATGAGCAGTTAAACTTAATAAAACAACTAGGCTTTAATATGTTGATTCTTCTTGTTAGTATTACAGACCGCATTAACAAGGATATCTAATGTTTAAGATAATCCCGAGATAAGTCTTTAGTACTGTTTAAACTAAATGTTCTCATAAACTTGAGCCTTCACTTGCTATGAGCATTCCTGCGAATGTTACATTACAGGAAGTCAGAGCGTTTTAGCGAGCATTTAAACGAGCGCTCTGGCGAACTTTTTACCAAGCCAACTGTAAAGACTCAAGTCTGACATTTTCGAGAAAAAACATACTTTTGATTTCGATTTAAACGTTCGCTACGATGATTTGCTCTATGCTCGGTTCTGTTCGTTGTTCGAATGCTCGATGTTCTGTTACAAGTGAATGCTCAAGTCTATTAGCACCTTTATCTAACGTTTAAGATAATCGCAAGATAAGTCTTTATGACTATTTACTAACTAACATTTTATAATACTTTACTAAGCTAGTCCATGGTTACGAGACACCATAATTAAATAGGCTAAACTTTATTGTCCACATTAAATGAATAGTTTTTTTTACTAGTAGATAAAGGAGCTTAGCTTAGTTTAGCTTATTATAGAGTACAATAAGACTAAATTTTACTTACATTAATTTAATATTTATTCAACACTAAAAAATCCTAGTCGGGAAATAGTTCGTAATCACGAATGGTTTAGAAGAAAAAAATACGTCTCACGCATCCAAGCAGTTTAATTGACAGTCATAATTAAAAAATCATCCACATTAGAAGAGCAATTATATCATGCACACACGACTTATATTTATAAATTATCATGTGCCAACCATTGAGCTATTATGTGCCAACAGGGTTATTAACTTATCACTCTAAGCACGAAGTTCATCATCAGTTTGCGTCTTTATGTATAAAAACCGTAAAACGGAGGTAATAAATAACATTATTAGTGCATACTTAGAGTCTGCATCACAATTGAAGTCCTTTTATATATATATATTTTTTCACACCACTTGCTCGTAAATGTCAAATTATATATCAGGCAAACATACTGTAAAGCATGACATTATTCCCCCTCGCTCGAGCCGGGAATAATATATGTACTGAATTTCATTATTCCCGTGGGAATAATGTGATTTGAATTTGGAACCTCAAAGAAAACCGTATGAAAACTTTCACCAAGAAGTCGTATCAGTAATGGCGGCCGCTGGCAGCAACAGCTGATCGCTTACAGTGGTGCCAACTTCACGTTCGAAGGTTGTCGTACCACATCAAATTTCAAAAATCGAATTTATTTCCTCGCAGTAGGTGTGAAAAGCAGAGTACGCTCCTCGGGAGTAAAGCTGCCTAGTCTTGGGCTGACTTGAATCCCTCGCTACACTAAGGATTCTTAACTTAATTCCCTCGTTTCACGTAATAGTTTTAGGTAATAGTTCTAAGGTTACAAAAGAAGACATCACTGACTGTGTTTCAGAATTGTTAAAACTAAATTGTCATAAAATTATTTTGTGTGCATTTCCATATTTTGAGAAATTGTCTAATAGAAGAAACAATTATATACACATGCTGAATAAGCATGTTCATTTCTTAGCAAATCACTACAGCAATAAGTTTTTATGTTTAGACACCAACATTTTTGTCGAGAAACTTAGGTCCACTCAGTATTCGGTATATCTGCCTATTAGATATAGACATATAATAGCTAGTCTATTAAGTTTTAATATTCACTCAGACATAAATAGTATGTCTTCGTCTTATTGTGTACATATTTTTAACAGTAGTTTTAGTAGTAGTGTTAGTAGTACGAAGGAGGATCCATGTGTCACCATGGAAGATTCTCAATCGCAAGGTGAGACTACTGGTGGTAGGATATTTTTGCCTGGTGATGGCATGGGAGTCTCGGGGCTCACTCCTGATAATATTTGTTTAAACTAGTCAGTAGGACAACAGAAGATACCATTGGTAATATAACATCTACTCGCAATGATGTATCTTCTTGCAAACAACCATTTAGTTTTAAAAAAGGGCCTCAGCAGAATACCTTGCAATTGTTCCATCAGAACATTCAAGGTATCTCTTCAAAGTTATTAGAAGTTGAAATGTTTTTAGAAAAAACCATGTTTGATACTATCTGCTTTACTGAACATTGGTTAAAGGAGTACCAAACGCTATTTAATTATGAAAACTATACTGTGGGAAGTTGTTTTAATCGTAAAAATTTGCTGCGAGGAGGTTCCCTAATATTAGTTAAAAACTCTTTAAAATTTCACCCACGTAATGACATAGTAGGTCTCTCAGTTGAACATTGCATCGAACTGTCTTGTGTTGAGCTAGATAAGCATGTAATAGTGTGTGTGTACAGACCCCCCAACTATCAAAATTTTTCCTTATTTGAATCAATAATGGAAGATGTTCTGGCAAGGCTTGTAGTGAGGAATAAATCTGTAATAATTTGTGGTGATTTTAATATAAATATTTTGGAAGAGAATTCAAATACCGGTAGGTTATTGAATCTTTTTAAGTCATTTGATTTGACTAACATTTTTACAGAACCAACTAGAGTTACTCCGTCTTCTGCTACTTGTATTGATAATGTTTTTTGCAATTGTGATTATTTGGATAAGGCCATAGTTAATTGTCTGCCGTCTGATCATAGTGGGCAGACGGTAACTTTTAGATGCAACACAATTAAGCAACAACTTGAGATTAAATTTAGGCCAATAACGGCTACCAAATTAAATAGCTTTAATAACTCCCTACAGAACAAGTTAAGTGTAATGAATATGGACGACATTAGTGTTAATAAGTTTTATGAGACTTTTTTTTCAATAGTTTACACTGAATTTAATAAAACTTTTGAAAAGAAAACAAAAAATATTTACCCTAAATTTGTATTTAGTGACTGGGCGACTCGAGGTATTAGGAAAAGTAGGGAAAGATTAATTATTTGAACTGTATGGCCTTAAGCCTTACATTAACACTGAAACTTATAATAAGTATGTTTCTAACTATTCAAAAATGTTCAAAAAAGTATGCAAGGCTGCTAAAGCCATGCATATTAGCAATCAGATCAAATCATCAGAAAATAAAATAAAAACGGTTTGGAAAGTTATTAATAACGAGACTGGCAGGAGAAAAAAACTCAACACTAACTATACTTTGCAGACATCATGTGGTCCTATAAGCTCAAATCTGGAAGTAGCTGAAGAATTCGTTAATTTCTTTACTGATATACCGGTTAGGACCACGGAGGCTCTGAATTCCTCATCTGATATTTCAATGGATTGGTTAAAGGCGAACGTATCTGGCAGCCCGGCTGATTTTAAATTCAAACATATAAACCCTACAACAGTTATTAAAGCTTTTCGGCAAATAAAAATTAAAGCGACCGAAGATTTATGGGGATTGTCTATCAAAGTTTGTACAGCCATAGTGGAAACTGTAGCGCCATATTTGGCTTTAATGTTTAATTTGTGTGTGGATCAAGGAGTTTTTCCTGATTTGATGAAGTTTAGTAAAGTCGTACCTCTTTTTAAATCTGGGGACTGTAAAGATACTAATAATTATAGACCAGTATCCGTGTTACCAGTCTTTAGCAAGATATTTGAAAAAGTAATGCTTAATCAGATGCTTAATCACTTTAACACCAACAAAATCCTACATGATCAGCAGTATGGTTTCACCAAGGGACGTTGTACAACTGACGCCGGTGTCACCTTATTAAAGCACATTTTTACTGCGTGGGGGGAAGCCCAAGACGCCATAGGAATTTTTTGTGACCTCTCCAAAGCATTTGATTGCGTTAATCACGATACATTACTTTTGAAACTTGAACATTACGGACTAGGTAAACTTGCGATTAGTTTAGTAAAATCTTATTTGTGTGATAGGCAACAACAAGTACAAATAAATGGTGTAAATTCACAGGGTTTAACAGTAAAAATGGGAGTTCCACAAGGCTCAATATTGGGTCCTTTCCTCTTTCTTGTATATATAAATGATCTACCATATTTACTTAAGAACCAACTACACAATATGGTGTTATTTGCTGATGACACTTCCCTAATTTTTAAAATAAATAGGCGAGCCCAAAATCTAGATGACGTCAATAATGCCCTGCGTCAGATCCATAGTTGGTTTACAGCAAACAATTTAATATTAAATGGGGACAAGACTAAATGCATTAGATTTGCCTTACCAAATGTTAAAAATAGTAATTATGACATAGTGTTGGATGGAGAGATACTAGAATTCGTCGATAAAACGGTTTTCCTGGGGATAACACTTGATTCAAGGCTACAATGGGGCCCTCATTTAACAACTCTTGCGGGGCGCTTAAGTTCAGCAGCATATGCTGTTTGGAAGATTCGTCAATTCACCGACGTTGATACCGCGAGAATTGTCTATTTTAGTTACTTCCACAGTATTATGTCATATGGCATTTTGTTGTGGGGACGGGCGGCTGACATCGAGTCTATCTTTATTCTCCAAAAGAGAGCGATTCGAGCCATTTATAATCTCCGTAGGCGCGATTCTCTAAGAGAACTGTTTAAGGAACTTAACATCATGACGGTACCTTGCCAATATATCTATGAAAATATAATGTACGTTAGGAAAAATCTGCATCTCTTCTCTAAAAGAGGTGACAGACACAACTATCACACTAGAAATAGGGATCAGTTAATTCAGCCGGGCTTCAGACTCGCCAAAGTGGACAATTCTTTCATGGGGTTCTGTTTAAAGTGCTATAATAAAATACCACAAAATGTTCTTGAAATGAATGAGACTAAATTTAAATCATGTATTAAACGCACACTATGCAAGCTGGCTTATTATAAACTAGACGATTATATCGCTGATAATAATGCTTGGCTCCATGCTGGTCCTGCTCCACTTGACAATGTAGGATAAATATTGATAGCGTTATTTAATATTCTAGTTGCAGCTGCTGAAGATTGTAAAACTGTATTTGCATTGTATAGACTCAATTTTCCTAGTATTATATAGTTTCATAGCCAGCATTGTGTGAGTACTATGTATCTCGGAGCTATCATTCACTGAGTACCTACGTCTCTTATTGACTTGAATACCCTGGCGGTTGAGAGTATGTCATGCTCACTCAAATGTCTCGCTGATGGTGGCGCGTGTGTCGGATCGTTTAGCTCCCTTCAAAATGGTTGAGCTGAATGGTGCTGATACATGTGTCATGTTCGTGAACGGGCGCTGTCAGTTGGGACTGGTCATCTCTTAGCTGCCATGGTCTATTTTAATAATTAATTACTTTATTTGAATTGTCTATTTTATATTTACTATGGACACTAATAAATTGCCACATCGTTCTCACATAATGTACCTACCATCTGATGATGAATGATGTAATCAAAGATCTGTAATAATTTTGGCGATTGAAAAAGAGTGTCCATGGAGTTTCTTGCTCATTCTTCTCCATAGATCTACGATTTGGAATGAGCACCTACGGTACTTTCACAGTTTTTATGTCTGTGTCTGGGACTGTAGCACCATAACTATTTTAGCACTAGTTTTATTTTTTTGTCTTGACATTTCAAAAGTGCCTATATTTGGCTTAGTTGAAATAAACGATTTGATTTGATTTGATTCACTCGGGAATTAACACTTGAACCTCCTCGCTGCGCTACGGAGGTTCACCCCAGAATCCTTAGTGTCGTTTCGGGATTCAATACGCCCGTGACGTAAGGCAATGCTTTACTCCCTTGGTGCGTAATCTACTATTTATTGTTTACAATATTTATAATATTTTGACGCGGCGCTAAACTCTGATGTCTATATAATGTCCATTATATCAAATTGCACAGTGCTTCGAATTTTCTGCAGATCACGAGTGGGGTGCTAAGACAGGAAACCTCCACGTGCGCCCGTGGACTGGAGTTCCCTCTCGGATACGTCCGGGGGGAAGACCAGTTTTTCGGGCCGGTGCACCCTGGGATGCGGGCAAAAACTCTTCTTTAGGCACTGTGTGCCTAAGGAAGAGTGAGAGTACTGGACTGTAATCGACCACATGAGACCATCAGCAACCTTAGCACGAGTTTTCAGTATTTGAGACGTACAGTAAACTTGAACTTTGACAATTTCAAATTGACAATTTACAAGGAAAAAATTCTTCGCTCACTAGAGGCGCTGTTCCATTTTTTCATACAAGAAACGGTGTCAATACTGGAAAGACGCTGTAAAGTAAAAGAGTGAAAATTCTTGCTAAGGGTACAAGTACGTACCGGGTCGACGGCGCGTCGTGTTCCACGCGCGCCTCAACGAGCGTCAGCATAATGACGAGGCCCCCTCTCAGAGGGCTAAAGCCTGCCGGGGTCGCGGGTCTTATACCATCACCGTGACCCCGGAACATAAAGGGCTATTGAAGGACACCGTGGATTTAAGTCAGTACAAGTCTGACAGTCCCTCCCGCCCTGCCCGGGGTGGGAGGCCTCATTTGATGATTTTACCACGTAAAAAAAAAAGGGTACAAGTACGTGGTAGATGTCACATGTCTTCGAATTTTTGGTTCTAGGTCATGGCGATTTCTTTGAGTATGTTAGGTTAGTGTTTTCTCAAAAGATGAAGAAAAAAATTAGCATTGTTAATTTTACCCGTAAAAGTAAAACATTTTCGTTTCAAACAATCGTTATCAAGAGTCACCGTTTTCCTTGATCTACATTACCTATTCATTAACACAGCAGATATTAAGAACATACGTGAGGTTATTTTGAAAAAATATGGTACCTGGTACTACCGTTGATATTATCAACAGTACCTACATAAATATTTGCTTTGTTATAGTCGTAAAATCATCAAATGAGTAATCGCCCAGGAGCGGGGCAGGCAGGAGGGACCGTCAGACTCGTACTGAATGAAATCTATGATATTCCTTGAAAGGCCCTTTATGTTCCAGGGTCAAGGTTAACTTATGAGACAGACCCGCGACTCCTTTACAGTACATATATAGGTGTGGCTAAAAACATACCACCTGAATGACATAAAACACAAAAAAATGGCTAGTCCAAATACTGTACCCTTTTTTTTTTTTTTTTTTATTTTTTTTTTTACGTGGTAAAATCATCAAATGAGACCTCCCACCCCGGGCAGGGCGAGAGGTACTGTCAGACTTGTACTGACTAAAATCCACGGTGTTCTTCAGTAGCCCTTTATGTTCCGGGGTCACGGTGATGGTATGAGTCCCGCAACCCCGGCAGGCTTTGGCCCTCTGAGAGGGGGCCCCGTCGTTTTGCTGACAGCTCTTTGAGGCGCGCGTGGAACACGACGCGCCGTCGACCCGGGCATGGTCCATGGTCGGGCGGCGAGTTGCCCTTTACTCGCCGCCCGCATGCCCGCGCCTACGGTGGCCGGAGATCGTCTTGCGACGTCCGACGCCGTGGGCGTCCACCACCGCGGGTGGGGCGGAGGGAGGACCTTGTCCTCTCTCTCACGCGGCCCGCCTCCTCCCTCGCGAGCATGACTGCTTCGCAGAAGGAGGCGACCGCTTCCCACTCCGTCTCGCCCCGCAGCATGGCCGCGACCAGTGCTGGGCGCGAGAGGTCTCCGCCTATCGCCGCCGTGAGGACACGTCGGTGCTCCGCCCAAGCGGGGCAATCCTGCACCGTATGCTCGACTGTGTCCTCCGGGCGATCTACGCAGTGGTGACACCCAGGCGTTTTTTCCTTTCTCATAAGACACAGGTACCTCCCGAAACATCCGTGTCCGGTGAGGACCTGCGTCAAGCGGAAGCTTAGGACGCCGTGACGTCTCTCCAGCCACTCCTCAAAGAGGGGTCTTATCGCCGCTATTGCGGCGTGCCCGAAATACTGTACCCTTAGCACGAGTTTTCTGTAAATGAGGCGTAAAGTAAACTGGAACTTTGACACTTTCAAATTGACAATTTTCAAGGAAAAAATGGAACAGAGCCTCTGGTGTGCGAAGAAGGAACTAATTAAGGGTACAGTTTCTTTCTCAACATCAAATTGTAGTATTTTTTATTCACATAATTAACTGACTGTGTTAATCAAACTATCGTTAGGCTAGCTTGAATTCTGCCTAATAACAGTGTAAAAAGTGCATTAGTCTGATCAATATAATCTACTAAACTGACATTTGGGTTTAAATGCGGAAGATACAACTCACCTTGACCTTGACCTATTAATTAACAAAATACGTCAATTAAGAATCGGAATACCCCAACTATTTTGTGTCGGGTATTGGTCTCTAAGCAAGACCGCATACTGTGAGATTTTTTTGTCAGAAATATTCTGATATTCGCTGGATGGACCCCGCAGTTTCAGAAATTTTGATCCGTCCCTTTTTACAATTCAAAATAAATAGACAGTGCCTTCCAGCTAGCACCAGAATTCTGACAGACGTTTTTCGGTGTGAGGTCGTGCTAAATAAAACCATTCAGCCGTAGTAGCTGAACGTAACAACCAATTGTTACGAAGTCTTAAAAATTAAAAATTTGGAAGAAAATTCAACATATCCACCTAGTTTAAAAATTGACCGTACCTAATCCAAAATATATGTCATAATGTGCGTAGAAAAAACAGTACACACCCACGCTTTTTTTTTTTTTTTAGCGTGGTAAAATTCATCAAATGAGTCCTCAAACTCCGGGCAGGGCGGGAGGGACTGTCAGACTTGTACTGACTAATCCACTGTGTCCTTCAGTAGCCCTTTATGTTCCGGGGTCACGGTGATAGAAATAAGTCCCGCGACCCCGGCAGGCACGCACTCACGCTACAGGAGAACTTCCTATTGTGAGGCAACTGTTTTTTTTATAAAATAAACAATTTTACTAGCCATTCAAATAAACTATCTGTTATGAAAAACGTTCATTTATAATTCCGATTCGATGACTACAAGTATGAAATGAAGATCTTCAAGAATTTAAACTAACATTGTATTGGAGGAAAAACTGTAAATATTATGGAGGAGATAATTTCTGTCACCTTGAATTGTATGCCACGTGCAACTGTTTTTATTGTACACCATTTATAAAAATAAACCAGTTTTTATTCCCATTATAAAAGCAAGAAAAAGTTTATTAAAACATCAATAAAAACTATTCTGTGATTAAAAGAAAACATTTGTTCAGTTTCCTATGTGTCTACGAGGAGGTATATTGCATACTACCAACATACTTTAATATTATCAAATAATAATAAAATGGTTTTATTCTCTCTTACAATGGATAGCACTTAACAGTTTTGAGTATAATTTACGAGTATTACATAGGTTCACATTGTGAACTGTACCCCTAGCACGAGTTTTCACTATTTTACTTTACAGAGTCTTTCCAGTATTTACAGAGAATTTTGTATGAAAAATGGAACAGCGCCTCTAGTGTGCGAAGATGGAACTAATTTTTTCCTTAAAAATTGTCAAAGTTCCAGTTTACTTTACGTCTCAAATACTGAAAACTCGTGCTAAGGGTACTGGTGCCTGATGAAGGGTTTAGGGAAAACCTGTGTTACACTTACTTACAGTTTGTTAAGATAATCCGTTCAAAACTAATTACCTATTCGTCACATTATGACAGGCCAACACTTCTAGGAGTAAAATACTATCTAGATTTCCGATATACCTACCTTTTGACCATTAAAACACTGTTTTTTTAGGAGTAACAAGGGGAAATTTACACGCCTTGTAACCAGCCGTCACGTGTTGCACGGGGCGCAAAATAGCACTCATAATTTACATTTCGAAGAGCCAGTACCTAACTCATAGCTTAGTAACTAGTCCATTAGTAACTATGCCCGGTTAGGATACGCGTGTACCAGTGAAGTAGAAAGGACTGTCAGACTCTTACCGACTACAAATTCACCCTGTTCGTTTAGTTGCCCTTTGCCTTCAAGTGCCATGGTATCTTTTTAAGACAGACTCGCAACCAGTATTGTTGGCCTTGTAACTTGTAAAGTATAGAACCTCTAAAAAGTATATAACTTAATAAAAGCAACACGGAAAACCGGAAAACCCGGAAGTATATAATTTTAAATACAAAAGAAAACGTTTTCTTTTGAAAGTAATTTGTAACTATCTTATACAATGAACAAACCATCCTACTACAAGCAAAAATATACGCTTCTATGATTTAAATAGTCTATTACGGTTTAAATAACCATGAACGGTCTGTAACGTGCAATATAATTTGAACTAGCACGTCTAACCAATACGTTGTGACAATCTTACAACTTACGTTTTCCGTCATTAAGATAAATGGCTTCTTTGTAGCATAGTTACAGTAAGTGTTATGACCAATTATAGTTAAAATAGTCTTCTAAACCGTCCACTTTATTTTACTATTTTTAAGTGCGTGGGATTGGTTATTTTGATGACCAGATGGTTATGTTAACAATTCAGGAAATTGCTAGTTTTTTGGAGTTTGTACTAGTTAGGATGGGGATACGGAAAATATAGAAGAAAAGAATATGTACCGTCAGCACGAGTTTTCAGTATTTGAGACGTAAACTGGAACTTTGACTACTTCAAATTGACAATTTTCAATGAAAAAATTGGTTCCTTCTTCGCACACCAGAGGCGCTGTTCCATATTGTCATACAAAAAACGCTGTAAATACTGGAAAGTTTCTGTAAAGTAAAAGATTGAAAACTCGTGCTAAGGGTACTGAGATATAAAATAAAGATACATTATTCAAGTGACGGACAAGAGTAGGGCATTGATTGTACATTTCACGTTTTCGATGCACACTGCGATCGAATGAAAAATATGCAAGGAAACTCCATAATTGAGAAAATGTCTTTGAGATACTCTTATAGGTACAACATCCTGTTAAGACTACCTAGTTTCCGATTTTCCTAAATAGTTGTTTTAATTAAACAAAAAAATCGTGCGTTATTTATAGCAAATTAAATATACGGCTTCTGCTTGTCAAAAGTAACCATAGCTATAAAAAGCACGTGAAAACCGCTCCACTCTGCATACCTAACTTGTTTGAAGATCAAGGACAGCATTATAATTTCAGATTAATGTAAATTACACGTCAATTCTATCTAAAATTCGTACACAATATGAAAATTTTACGCCTAAATCTTTGAGATTCTATATCCCGATCAGTTTTTTTTTACGGCTTCTTCGAGGAGACATCTGTACCGTCAGCACGAGTTTTCAGTATTTGAGACGTAAAGTAAACTGGAACTTTGACGACTTCAAATTGACAATTTTCAAAGGAAAAATTGGTTCCTTCTTCGCACACCAGAGGCGCTGTACCATATTTTCATACAATAAACGCTGTAAATACTGGAAAAACTCTGTAAAGTAAAATAGAGAAAACTCGTGCTAGGGGTACTGTAAAACTCCTGTAAAATTCAGTCAGGCCAATTCAGTTTTTAATTGGTTACAGAAATATTGGGATCAAGATTGCAACCGATTATTAATTTCCGGCGATAGAGAACAACGTGTAAATCTACGAGTAAAACAATGTGGGGTCAGAACAATATAGTCCGTTTCCACCAATTGGAATTAATAATATAAACTTTTTTGATGTCACTGAATATGGACTTTATAATATTGCTTAGAGGTATAAAATTCGAGATACTTGTGCGACCGACTTTGTGGAATATTAAGGACAACGAACTCACTTTTTCACGACACATTTGTTTAAGTGTTTAAGAATTAATCTAGATCGACTCTACATTTTTGCTATCTGACTCTTGGAACTAGATACATCTAAAAATAAAAAAGCAAAACAATATCATCGGTCATGAGTCTGCTACAAGTTTTTCAAGTTTTTCAAAGGACATTCATTACAGAAGTAATTAGTAAGTAGTTCGTTGTAAGTTCTAGATTATTTGGTTACGTACGTTACGTAGTAAATTCTTATTCCACCGTTACAAGGTACACAAGTTATACCAATTACACAACCGTAATAAATGTCAAAGTTTTTTTTTTTCTATTCTGCCATTTCCATGGAGTTATGATACTTTACTGAAATTAAATTATCTATACCTAAGTGAAGTTAATTCAGTGCTTATGGAGTTCAAACAAAAGATTATAAACAAATGTACTCCGACAAAGCAAAAAAGAAGCGGAGGGTACTAAATTAAAAAAAAAAAACAGAAGTGATTTTCTGGTGAATACTGGATTTTACTAATTTCGTAACAGCATGGCCATAAAAAGTTTGATAAAAACGAATAGAATTAATTAAGTTGGTGGGAGAACATCACTTTTAAATTCTGTTATACTATTGCTCGTGACTGTACGTGTCTTCCGCATTTTGGTTCTAAGGCGAGCCTCATCTTTAACCAAACAAGTAGTTTGTTTTTTTTATTATTTATATTAAAATATAATTATAAGTTGTCCAATGTTTTAATTTAAGTTGTAGATAAGACGGCCTTGTGATTGTGTCAGTTTTTACATTTGTTATTTTAGTTTTAAAGGTTATAAAAACTACACAAAAAGTAGCAATGATAAATTATACGTATCTAAGGTATTTCAATTGTATGTATAACCACACCTTAAATGGTACATGATGACATTTATCTACTTAATGGAAAAAAATACTAGAATGCCAGTTTTCGCAAACACATTTAAGATGGCTAGAAAATATTACAATACATTTTAATAAATTATAATCAGGATATACAGGGTGAATTTTTCAACTGGGCGTGGATGGCTACTTTCAAAACTATGAGGAATATCGAAAAACGTTGAAAGGAGTCTCGAGGCCGATTTTGACGAAAACTAAAACTGCATTATTGGATTTTAGAAAAATCAAAAATCCTGGTCAGGAATCGAACCCGCTGATTTTGGAATAAAAATCACAGCCTGTATTATTACACCGTTCGATAGTGTTGCTAATAAGGATCAAATTCTGGGAAGTAATCATATACTTACGGCAAACTTAAGGAAAACGTATAATTACAAAAAAAACTGATTAATCTTCAAGGCAAAGACTGTATTCGAAACTTAGGTTACCGTTCCTTCTTTGAAAGAACGCTATTTTTAATTCAACTCAATAATGTCGTATTGCTAAGTACAGTGGGATTGTTGAAACGTCAAATCCAGTGAGACATTGAAAACAATGAAATTTTATAATTTCGAATAAATTATGGCTCAGTAGATGTAAAGTAACGTGGAAAAATTGCAATTTCATAAAAATCAGCCATTTCCGTAAGTTTGCCGTATATGATTATTTCCCAGAATTTGATCCTTATTAGCAACACTATCGAACGGTGTAATAATACAGGGTGTATTTTTTTTTCCAAAATCAGCGGGTTCGATTCCTGGCCAAGATTTTTGATTTTTCTAAAATCCAATGATGCAGTTTTAGTTTTCGTCAAAATCGGCCTCGAGACTCCTTTCAACGTTTTTCGATATTCCTCGTAGTTACGAAAGTAGCCATCCACGCCCAGTTGAAAAATTCACCCTGTATAGGGTCTTTCTTTTATATTGGCCAACAGGGGTAATTTTCATCAATTTTTGTGGACAACTCATGCTTGACTTATAAAATAAATATTCCAATTTAGACTTCTATACCGTAAAAGTTATGACAAAACATTTAATAATAAACTATATGTTCTTATTTTAGTTATTTGCTTTAAGATGTAGTGTTGCAGAGGCCAAACGTCACTTACAGAGTACTTTTATATACGTCAACTCTTCATTCCTACAAGGAATTAATCACGCATAGGTTTTATGACTTTTAGTCTATATATTTATGAGAAAAAAAATTAGTAAGTTCCCTTTCTTTAAATCGAAAATGGCGAAGTGTATGAAAAGACAATGCAACTTTTCCCTTGACTGCTGGACCAAAAAGATTAAACTTGTTGTTCACAATTGAAACCTATTCCAAACGAAAGATCTAACCATTAATTACAACTTTTACTATGGGGCCAAATAAATCTATCCCGGTAAAAAAAAGATACAGGGTAACAAAAGTATTAAAACTGTTTTGTTTGTTTTCAACTATTTAAAGTTTTTTTTTGTTTTAAACAGATTCAAAATGTTGCCAATTGCAAACTTAATTAAGATGTAGGAAGACACATTAAAAAAAAAACGTTTGTTAATCTGTATCAAAAATAACATGTTGTTCACAAATGAAACCTATTCCAAACGAAAGATCTAACCATTTATTACAACTTTTACTATGGGGCCAAATAAATCTATCCCTGTAAAAAAAAGATACAGGGTAACAAAAGTATTAAAACTGTTTTTTTTGTTTTCAACTATGTATTTAAAGTTTTTGTTTTGTTTTAAACAGATTCAAAATGTTGCCAATTGCAATCTTAATTAAGATGTAGGAAGACACATTTAAAAAAAAAACGTTTGTTAATCTGTATCAAAAATAACATGTTGTTCGCAAATGAAACCTATTCCAAACGAAAGATCTAACCATTTATTACAACTTTTACTATGGGGCCAAATAAATCTATCCCTGTAAAAAAAAGATACAGGGTAACAAAAGTATTAGTGTTTTTTTTTTGTTTTCAACTCTTTAAAGTTTTTTTTTTTGTTTTAAACAGATTTAAAATGTTGCCAATTGCACACTTAATTCAGATGTAGGAAGACAAATTAAAAAAATCTTTATCAATCTGTGTCAAAAAAAACATTATCCAAATAAAGAGCAGGGTGGTGAATGTTGTCTTGGTGTCTGACCATGCAAAATACCATACAATGGATGATGCATGAGCACAAACAAACAATGGTTCTCCTCGTTCGAAGTCCAGGGTCAACAGCAAAGTTATAGAAGAAAAATCACGATAATCGCACAATAACGCACCGAAAGATAAACTATGGACGATTGGGAAGAGCCTGCACATTAAGGCCCAACGCACACCGGTGGAGGCGTGGCAAAGATATTGATAATGTATCAATTTTAAATAAAGCTTAACTTCTATGACATGCGGTTGAACGGCTCCGCGAGCCTTTTCGTGATGCCTGGCGATCGCACCTAAGGCATTCAATCACCGCGAGCATTCGCCTGTAATGTAACATTACAGATTCGAACATTTCATCAGTGACGGAGTGGGAAGCGGTCGCCTCCTTCTGCAACCAGTCATGCTCGCGAAGGAGGAGGAGGGCCGTTTGAGGGAGAGGACAGCGTCCTCCCTCCACCCCAGCCGCAGAGGTAGACGCCCACGATGACGGACGTCAGCAGACGATCTCCGGCTACCGTAGGCGCGGGCATGCGGGCGGCGAGTGATAGGCGATTCGCTGTCCAACCATGGACCATGCGACGGCGCGTTCTGTTCCACGCGCGCCTCAAAGAATGGCAACATGAATACCATAGCCTAATTAGTAGAGTAACTTCCCATAGAGCAACCATGGGATGATATTCTAGATACTTTTTTAAATATGTTTTGGGAAGAATACTTCCCAGTGACGTTTCCAAATGTTTGACGCTAATGACAGATTGCGGTATTAATAGCACTACCAATATTTTAATTGAATCCGGAAATACCGGAATTACTTTCCGGAAAAATAGCTTATCCATGTTATTCTTTCTGTGTGCATTTATGATACAAGTACCAAAAATCAATCTACTATTCCAATCTATGCTAATCAGTCACGCCTTACCACGTTCTGTTGTAATAAATGACTTAAAAAATCCTTATTTTTTCAAAATGTTTGTTACCCCGTATCTTTTTTTTACTGGGATAGATTTCTTTGGTCCCATATTAAAAAATGTCATTAATGATTAGGACTTACGTTTAGCATAGGTTTCAATTCTGCACAAAGGGTTTAATTTTTTTGGGCCAATTAGTTGCATTGTCTTTTGGTGCAGTAAAACTTTGTATCAAGTTACAGAAAGTTGATGGTCGAGCTGTTTGAAAATTTGGCAAAGTGCTATAAGCACACTGAAAACTTGTTGCGGGACATACGTATACCGCGACTCCGGAACACAATGGGCTACCGAAGGACACCGTGGATTTTAGTCAGTCAAGTCTGACAGTCCCTCCCTGCCTGGGGCGGGAGGACTCATTTGATGATTTTATCAAGTAAAACAAACACACATTGAAAACTTACTCAATATTTCTTCAATTGCCTGTAAACACAGAAATGCTGTCCTGTCTGAGCAAAAGTGGTTTTGAAATGCACCGAACTCTCCCAATATACCTTTCTTCTTGAATGTTTTTCCAATTTTATAGAAGAAAGGGCAAGTAACCAGCATGAACACAAACAAAGAGTTAATAACACGCAAGGACAACAGATTTGTCCTCGATACCAACGCAGCCATTCAGCATGTCAGTTGTACGTTAATGGGAAAATTGCTGGTTTGTCTAAACTCAACACAATTACTGATTCTCTTCAATGTAAGCGTACAATTGGCGTTTTACATACTGGCTCATGCATGACTGATGCGTTTACGTTCGCTTATTTTTTAAAGTAAACTCAACACCACTCATAAGTATTGAAATTCGGTATCTCAATTCTCTTCTAAGTCCACCTCATTTTGACGAGGCCCGTCTAAAGGGCCAAAGCCTCGCGGGACTTATTTCATTACCGTGACCCCGGGGTCATGAAGGCTGTTGAAGGACACCGTGTATTTTAGTCAGTACAAGTCTGACAGTCGCGCTTGCCCTGCCCGGGGTGGGAGAACACATTTGATGATCCACCCCATTTATGTTTTCAATAAAATCAACATTTTTTTAATCAACAGTTTTTTATTCCCCATACTAGCAATTTCTCCTGCGGCTGCATCATACGTGAGTACAAACAAAATAACTCACATTACAAACACCAGACCCTCAACAAATATTTGCCGATTTGTTTAGATGTTCCTTTCGGGGATCGAACCCGCAAAACGTTGCGCAGCAATCGATCGCTCAGGCGCAAACCATTGCTCACCGGCGAGATAGCGGGCAAAACCGAGCCTATCGCTCAAAAATAAAAATGTTGCAACCCTCACTCCCATTGGCAATCGCTTATGCCTACGTCCTATGGTTAGATTAACAAAAGGAAACATGATTCTACTGTACTGAACTATCACGTACTTACTCAAACAACATTTACAATCAAACAGGTCTAATATTACAATTATTTACAAAAAAAACTTCAAGCACACGTATTATATTGATATTTATAATTGACGTGCCACAAATTATACGGTTCCATTTGATATCATTACTAATAATTTTGTGATGTAAAACCTGTTTAAGTTATTACAAGTTTTGTTATAATAATATCCTCGTCCTAGCTGTGTGTTATCTTACTCATACGTATTTTATACGCGAAAAGGATGTCTGTATGGATGCTTACCTAGGTATTCAGTCCAAACAAAAACCAAAACGGCTGAACAGATCTGGATGCGCAAACCGTTCTCTAACCGCATAGACAGATGTGTTGCTAGGGAATTGGTTCCGACACTTTTTCTTGCCAGCCAAAACACTAAGAAGTGTCGAAGTATGAGCGCTTTCTGGGACTGTCTTATGTAAACATTTATCTTCAAAAAGTACTAGTAGCCTATTTTGAACAAATAACTTTTGGTTTGATTCCAAAGATAAGTTGTAGCCTGGAATAACATTTATTTTTATCACGATATTACGTTCCCATTAAAACTTGATAATGGCAAGAGCGACAACCACGCGGACGAAGCCACTGGCAATACCTAGTTATTTACCATGTTATGTTAAACTTAGTTTTTTATTCATTTATTGGTCAGCCTGATTAGAATAAAAAACATATAATTTTTAGACTCAGGAAACCCCAAAAAAGACGTGCTGGTTATTGATAAAAAGTCACCAAACCCAAAATATACGTGCGCATGACTTTGCCGATGCGTACCATATTCAAGGTAACATATTCGTTCAAATAAGGCAAATTAAAACATCATTTTTTTTTCCTTGATACTGGTAAAGGTACTGTTCCACCGTGAGAACATGTGTAAACATGTATTCGGTTCTATGTTGACTTAACTATGTTACTTCGTGCTACTATTTTATAGTTAACGTAGCGCGGCGTAGCAAGGACGTAGCAAGGCGTAACAAGGACGCAGCACGGCGTAGCAAAGACGTAGCAAGGCGTAGCAAAGACGTAGCAAGGCGTAGCTTTGTCGTAGTATGACGTAGTAATGACGTAGCAAGGCGTTGTACTGAAATTGCAAGGTGTAAAGATGAGATCGATGGAATATCGATGTGCGGCACAAAATGTGTCACTCTGGTGAACTCACTCACAAATATTATTATTAAAATGTTCGCGCACAACTAGATACTTCTGTGAGCGTAAACGTGAGCAGTGGACTCGTTATTTTGCGTGCACATTGCATAAGTTTAGTGGAAATGTTAACAAATGTTACACGAAGCAGCTTTGCTATGGATACAGCGGCTATACAGCATGCCAGTTAGTACGCGTACTGCAGAAGTGCGCGAACAAAATGTGCCGCACACTATTTTGATGAAATCGTACCATAACATTGACATAGAGTGAATATCTCTATCATTTGTGGATATGCGGGTTTACATATAGCTTCACGAGGCCGTGACCTTAGTGGTATCTCTACCTACCAAACAGGTGACTGACATCACTTAGACAATCGTTATATGAAATCTTTAATTAAAAACCCATTCAGTAGAAACACGTTTGTAATTTATTCTATGCACGTGTTTTATTTATTTACTTTTTAGAACCGCACCGCATCGAAATCGCATCACATTTAATTTTCTTCTTTGTAAATATACAAGCCAGTGGAGTGAGGGTTTTATCCAAAAATGGGACGCAGCAGGCCAGAGAAAAAAAAATTGAGACGGTACCTCAGAAGACGGTACTTAAGTAGAGTTAACCTTATCTAATGTTTATATTGGGCTTACTTATTACATTTAAAAACTTGGTGTTAGGATTTTGCAAGTGGTCGCTGCCACCCGAAAATTCCCTACAGCTTGTTTGCTTGTAGTTGTAGGCCAGACAGGATCTGCCTAGTTTGGCGGGAATATAGAAACGATTTTGTATTATTTAGTTAATCAAGTTTTTATTTGTTTACTTACTTTTTTATTTTATTGTTTTCTCCAACCTTATTGATAATATATTGGTTTTAAATTAATTCAAGAAACTATTTTCGCCTTGTACAAAATTAAAAAAATCGTCGTTACAAATAAATGAATGTTGCAAAAAATGTAGGTACAAATCAGTTGTAACAAATCAATGGGGTTCTTATTATATTCTAAAAAAAAATAACATAAATTATTTACATACCTCCTACGAACATGAAATAGTCCAATTATAAAACACAAAATATACTTTACGCGCGGAAAATACGATTTACAAAGCGAAGAGCGCACACGCGATGTGCGACCACGGATGTTTTACTAACTAAACTTGTCGTACGACACAGACACGATGGACGATGCTCCGAGAATTGATACCTATTACATGTTACCTATCAAATGATCTTTATGCCTCCTGAGAGCTCACGTGGTACTTACAGAAGATTATCGTTAAACTAACACGTCCTGTGATTTAAGACCAGTTTTAGTTCCTCCTACTCAGCGATTTTATTGTTTTCAGGAGGAATAAATCTTGGGATTTGACTTTCATGCACTTGGATAAATGCATGTAATTCAAAACATTTTTATTTTTTACCCCAAAGCCAAAAGGAGAGATATTAAATGTTTCTACACTGTATGGTTCAAACAGTATTACAATGTGGTGCACTTTTTCGATTCTTTAACTTATCACTTATAAGTGTAATTGGTAAAACTAAACTACCCGCAGGGATGAGTGTCTAAGAAATACTTTAATTCGTTGAAAGTGATTCACATTTCACTAAAAAATATTATCAATTGTGATTTCTGCTTGACTAAAGCATTTACTAAACTTCTCCAATTATAGCCTAAAAATTAAATTAAAAAAAAAAAAAAACAAAAACAAGGGAGTGAGTGAATAGATAATGACGTCGCAATATGGCTGTCACAGTCGCCAAAGTTTGAATAATTTACTTGCTTAAAATATACAAGTTAACATTATATTGTTTTTTTTTTTTAATTTATGTTTTGTATAATACTGTGTATTAATTATACATTTTAGAAAATATACATGCATTTTCCCTATACAGTATTTTTTGTCTGACCAGTAATAAAGGGGTAAAGGGTGAAGTGTTAAGCAGTTGTTGAGGGCACACGCTTCAAGTAATATAAAATCACAGTACTATTATACATGCATGCATCATCATCATCATCATTATCATCATCTTCCCGCCCTTATCCCATTTTACTTGGGGTATACATGCATGCATGCATGGAACAAAAAAAATACAATAAAAATGTAATGGTCAGCTTTCAGTCGAACTGGTTGCAGCAGCTGAATGTCAGTATTTTGCATGGAACGAATATAAATCCCTTGAACGAATATAAAGACTGGTTTTCAACTTTCGAGCTTCTAAGAATCATTGTTGAGAATAATCTACAAATGATTGCTGGGACCAATGCCTTTTCCTGGGTTTACATACTTTCTCAGGCAGAAACTCAACATGATAAGGTCACCCATCCAGTCCAACCTAAGCAAAAGCGGCTTTAACTAATAGATCGACCTACATTATTATAATTCAGCGACGAGCTTATCACAGAGTGCCTTACAGACCAACCTCGATTTAACACTATTCATGATTCTTGGTGTTGCTTGCTCTTCGTAATACACAATTCTTAGAGGAACAGCAGCATTACAGACAGACACGCCTTGTCATCCTTCTTCCAGTTTACCTTGTCCATAAGGTTGCGTTTCAACTGAGGCAGAGCGGGGAGCGATTCAGCAATCACATGGCTTGAAATCCACATGTCTTCTCCACTCAAGCCATGTGATTGGTCAATCGCTCTCAGCTGTGCTCCGCTCCGCCTCAGTGGAAACGCAGCTTAATTATTTAAAAACACGGTTAGAGTTGTTCAAATGAAACTGCTTTTTCGAATCGTCATAATTTTTATTATTTTCCAAGAGTAATGTCGTGAATAAATTATGAAAGATCCCGTTGCTCACTAACCATAGCTAAGGCATTTCCTGTGGAGTTTGCGTTTTTTGACAAAATTATCATTAACGAAAACACGACACTTTAATTATTGCTATTGAGTCGTATTATAATACAAATTAAATTGCTCTTCAATTAAATAACTTTATTTGCTTTCAAATAAGCGTCAAATAAAAGGGAGGCAACAACATATAAAAATCGCAAAACGTTATAAAAGTTGCCACATGCAGCATAACGAACTATGTATAATTCATCGCACGGTTATATTATAGGTATATAATTTTTATGCATTTGACCATTATATGAAAGCAGTCTTAACTTTAATATTTCCATTGTCATGAACCTAACTACCAAAATCCTTGGTATAGATTTACAAATAAATCAATTGGCTACGTATTCCTGTAATTATTTACATTAAATTATTCATGTAAATAAAGTTGACATAATTTAAAAACAGAGGACACAATACGCTTGGGTTACAAAATATCATTACATTTACAATGTTTTTTGAGACGCCACATAGCATGAGCTCGGTACTACGACGAAAGTCGGCACGGTAATAAGAGTACAGTCAAAACTCTCAATATACATCGTAAAAGGATTCTAGCTATCTACTAACTCGGCCGGGGAGACTCGAGGCTCCGGCCGGCCGAGCGCTTTACTATCACCTACCTACTGAACGAGGCCTAGTTCGGAACTAAATATACGAGGGGGTTTATACAGGTGTGGAAACGTAACGGGGAATAACGTTAGCAATGTACTGCAAACATCCTCGAGCTGGGAGGCCGGGAAGTCGACACGCGCGTGTCGTCTGTGTCATGTCGCTGGATATAGTGCGTCGCGTTAGTTCTCGTCGTACAGCGGCGTGGCGTCGCCGAGTGACATGCTGCGCGGCGACGTGTTGGTGTGCGGCGTGGAGCGCAGCGAGTGAGCGCGCGACGAGCGACCCGAGCTGTGCGGCGTGTGGCCGTGCGGGGTGCGCATGTGGGAGTGGGAGTGGTGCTCGCGCGGCGTGTGCTCACGTGGCGTATGCTCGCGAGGCGTGTGCTCGCGTGATGTGTGTTCGCGTGGAGTGCGCGGCGCTCGCGGTGTAGCAGACGCCTCGCGGTTGTTGCGTCGCATCCAGTCCTCGGCCGCCTTCTGCCAGTCTGCGGGCTCGGAGTACGCGGCGGGCTGCGGGCGAGGGCGGCTGGGAGGCGGCATGAACTCAGGCTGGCGCGGCGTGGCGGCGAACGGAGTCATGTAGGGCGTCTGAGCAGATGGGGTGTAGGGAGTGTTGATGTAGGCGGGGCCGGGAGTGTGCGCGGGCGTGTGGAAGGCAGGCGTGTGTCCGGCCGGCGTGTGGTAGGCGGACGTCATGTGCGGCGTGCGGGCCGGCGTGCGGGCGGCCGGGGTGGCGGCGGGCGGCGGCTCCCGGAAGTGTTCCTTGAACCAGCGCAGCAGGCCCGGCAGGGAGTCGAACGTGCGCTGGCGGTACTTGTACCCGTCCGGCGTCACCGACACGTACTCGTGCGTCACTCTCGCGCGCGGCAGGTAGGACAGCAGGAAGCGGCCGGGGTAGTTCTTGGAGGCAGAGATGACGTAGTGGATCTTGTTGGGGTTGCGCGACTTCTCTTCCTTGAGGATCTCCTCTGCCTTGTCTCGCATGCCGAGCAGTGGCTTGTAATACTTGTAGCTGATCAAGTCGCGCGCGTGTCCCGCCATGGGCGTCACGTGTCGCGCAATGATTTCGTCGAGATCTTCAAATTCTGAACCTCCAATCCATAAACTTCGACCTGCAACAAAGAAATAGGTAAGTTACAAATACTATGATATCAAACATAATTCTTTAAATTCACATACTTAAAAAACAAAGTGTACAAACCTAATGAGAACGCATTTTCTTTCCCCTCTTCTCGTACATCGATGTGCTGATAAATGCCTTCTGCTACTTT
The DNA here is from genome assembly GCA_028554685.1 of Agrotis ipsilon. Classification (NCBI taxonomy): domain Eukaryota; kingdom Metazoa; phylum Arthropoda; class Insecta; order Lepidoptera; family Noctuidae; genus Agrotis; species Agrotis ipsilon. Next base: position 12,536,528 of record CM052969.1, on the reverse strand, counting down.
CCAAGTAACTGTGAGGTGATCCGAACCCTGAAACAAGTTTCAAGTAGTTTTTTTTTTATCTTCTATTGTTTGACAACACTAGCAAAACTTCTAGTTTCTGTATACTACATACCTTACTACTAGGCCTCACAATGACCTCTCCCTGCGCCATCTTATCCATGAGTTTCTCGGCCTCCGCAAAGGATATGTTATGGAAGGCCGGGTGCACGATGACTCGCTTCACGTACTGCATGCGTTCTTTTGTCTGTTTGGCCTCTTTCTCCTTGCGAAGGTCTTTGTCTTCTGATTCTTGGTCATAGTATGGGTCTTTTGGTGGTCTGAAAGAGTTAATTAAATGTGAGATAGTGTCCCAAGTGACTAATGTTTACCTGTTCATTAATTCATTGATAGTCAGCATATAATGTTCCCACTGCTAGGACACAAGCCTCCTCTCTGTGATTGGGAGTGGGCCATAATCCACCACGCGGGCCCAAAGCAGATTGGTGGATGTCATGTCTTCGAATTTTTGGTTCTAAGGACACGGTTTCCTCAAGATATTTTCCTTCATCATTTTAAGTGTGTAAGGAAATAAATTAAAGTAATGCGCCTGGCTGGGTTTGAATCCACGACCTACAACGTAAGTCGTGGCCGATACCACTGGGCTACCACTGATTGCCTGTTAATGTTTCACGGCAATTTTAACGTTCATCATAAATGTGAAAGTGTCGAGGTGAAAATTAAATAGTTTTAAGTGTTTAACAAAATAGACAAATTCTTGTCAAACTAAATTATTCATAGGTATAAAGGGATGCACTTCCATCTTTGTCGCCTGGCGTAAGAACTTAGACACTTATTGCAGACAGCTGCTTTAAGTTAGTGCAAGAAAAGAGTACTTAGAAGGATTTGACTAATACCTTTGCCCAGTAGTGGGACATCCAAAACAAAAAGCAAACTCACCTCCATTCACTATTTTTATCTAACAAGTCCGACGATTTTGACGAGCAGTCCACTGAGAACCTCTCCACATCTATCTTGAGTATCCTACAATGTACAGTCTGTCCGATGCGCACGCGCTCGGTCGGGTCTGACACGTGCCGGTCCGACAGGTTCTTGATGTGGATGTAGCCGGACAGGCCGTTGTCGAGGCGGATACGAACACCGGTCGCTTGACCCGGACATGCGCCGGCGTCGAAATGATTCCATACCTGATGAGGAAAAAGGAAGTTAGAATTTTGTAAGGTAGAATAATTTTCTGTATGATAGGCCACGGATAGATGCCTAAATTGGATTAATTATGCAGATATCCGTCAATCAAAAGTTCGTAGATTAGGTAGAAATTATCCCGTTCTGACCCGACTATGGAACAAACAGTGGTAGATGTCTAAAAGGCCTTGCCGATCGGCACAAGCTGAATAGCAGTCAAATATGAGTTGAAATTGCTAAGATGCAGCACTGACTTAGTACTAAACTAGAAAATTAGTCGTCATAGCCACTGAAGAGAATCTACATAGTTACTGTTGTAATATTACTTTTATTGCTAAAGTAGTCAGGAGCAACATAAACATAATAATGGTTTACAGTAAAATGCTTGCATAAGAATCTTACCTCAGAAAGTTCAGGGAAGTCATTTTTGTGACAGAAGGGGCACTCCCACAGTCCAGTCTCATCATTCCTGACAGGGTTGGCTTGGTCCAACATTTCTCTCTGCGGCTTCCTATGAGTAATACCGATTACTGACGCCAACACCATCTTGCCTACATATAAAGTCTCCGGCGTTTCTTTAGTTAGAATATCAAACAATTCTTCAGCTGTCGGAGTACGATATGCAACCCTGAGATCCTTATACCTAGAGTTCAATTCTTCTCTAATATCGTACAGCGTAATACTCTTATTGCCAAAACCTTGCCTTTCTAATTCTTCTGCAAAAGCATCCAAATCTAAGTCTTTCAGTCTTTCTGGTGCTTCTAGAATTTCTTCTAAAGCTCCTGCCGGATTTGCGTCCTCATCTTCGTACTCCAGCGCATCGACAGCCATCTTTCGGGCCCATTCGTACGTTTCCGGATGTACTCGGGAGCCGTCCAACACTTCTATATAGGCTTCAGTACTATCACCAAGACTGCTGGTATCAATTTTGATGAAACCTGAACAGTTGATGAAGACTTTTGGACCCATATGGCATACTGTGACGAGTTGCGTTCTGTTTTCTAGTTTCTGGTTTGTCTGCTTGAAGAGTTTTATTAAAGCTTGTGCTTTTCTTGGTCCTAGACCACAGACAAACTGTAATAGTTCTGTACCACGGCCTGTTAAGACTGCTTCGTTGACATCTACACCCACTTCATTTACTCTGTTCACAAATTCGAGTTCTATGCCTTCAAGTAAATCCTCTTTAGTTATTTGGTCTTGCAGTGAGTGGTATCTGAGGCAGAGTATTTCTTCGTCTGGTCCACATAGTTGTGATATTTCCATTAGAGGATCTTGTAGTAAGCGCGCTTGGCAGATTGCTTGGCGAAGGATGTCGGGGTATTCTCTGAAATCGTGCTGTGAACAAGATAATAGGCTGGTGAACTGTCTCTCTAAATTGGATACACGAGTAAGTGCGTCTGTGCGACACCAATTTTTCCACATGAAACCGATCAGTAATCGGCTAAGATAAGAGATTTGGAAATAGAATAAAATTGTTATAAAAAATCAGAGATTCGTAGCTAGAACAGATCTGGGGCCTTTACCAGAAATAGTATATTCTATTGCTCCCAATATTAGATTAGAATTTTATCGCAATTCATATTACGATGATTCCACTAAGAGGCCTTTTTAGATCCTTGGCCACAATAGTAACGTAGCACATCTACGTTGTTTTAACAGCTTGAGGAAGTCAATAGTTGCAGATAAGCTGTCATAAGCCTATACTAGTTGAATAGCAGGAACTACTTGTTCGAAATGTTTTTTTTTTTTGTGTTCGAAAGTCCATTTATCGAGGAAAGCTGTAGGCTATAGAAAATCACGCTAAGAAAATTAGAATACAAGTCAATCAGCGGGTAAAACTGCGGGAAACAGCTATCTATATATATAAAAATGAAACCCGTTTTCCGTTGTCACGACATAACATGAAAACGGCTTGACCAATTCGGATAACTCTTTTTTTGTTGTGTTTGTAACCATCGGGACCGGGTTTTAGACCGGGTACTCCACCCGTGCGAAGCCGGGACGGGCCGCTAGTTATTAATAAATTTCAATATAACTCACCCGTCCCTTAATACTATTGCTATAAATCTTGCTGATATGATTGTCGGCGATCTCTATAGGTATCCTGGGGAACTGTTCGTCCTCCACCAGTTGCTGCACGCACTCCGACACGTCGGCCTTGATGTTGAGAGCCTCGCGGGACTCGCCGCCGATCACTATCACGTGGGGCTTCTTGCGTAAGATGAATCTGTGGGAAACAATTGTTCAAACCATTTCATTATTTAGTAACTGTATGCATGTATGTACCTTTATCTAAGTGTGTGTGTGGAACTATCCTTATAAACGCATGTATTATGAAGTGGCACGTTAAGAGAATTAAACCAGCCAAAGCAACACCTCGTTAAGTTTATTTCCGTCCTTATAAACAAACCTGAACCCTATCAGCAAGGCAACAATGTTTGTTGAAATAGCTTTAAAATGTATGTTCAATAGCCTGCTTTATTTGGACTTCATTCCTTTATTCTGATGTGTAAGTGTTGTTGCGTTGTTTGTACGTAATTTATACACTAAGTCGTAGATCAAAAACTTAAAAATCTGTTGAAACTTGTCCAAGAAAAGTGTATTTGCAAAACAATCCTTATATCAACGTCAAATGCCGTTTTGCAAGTGACAGTTTTATACATGTTTCACTACTGATGCAGTCTCTAAAGGTTCTTTATATTTATAGACAACAAAACAAACTATTTATATTTATAGTTATCAGATAAATATTATAATAATCAATGATAAGTATCACTTCTAACGAAAAAATATTCTAAGTACTATGTCATAAAGTAGGTACTATGTGAGTGATAACGAGAGAGTGAGTAAGAGAGAAAGAGTAGTCATGAGGAGTGTTTGAAATGACGTAAAGACGAATAAATACCGTAAATAAAACAGTTACAGTGATTTCATAATGTTTGATTTCTCTCAGTTAATATTACCTGCGCAGTGCAGTCATATCAGCCTCCTTGTTCTGTCTCTCCAGCGCGTCCCATGCGTTCCTCCTGTACAACAGATGAGGTAGTCGCAGATGATCTGCCAGCTCTCCTCCTCCTCCCACGACACACGCGAACGCACTGTGCTGTCTGTCCGGGACGTAGGCGATCGACATCACACGGAGGCCTGATGAAAGATATAAATATTTGTACCGGCCTACGCAATCAAATAATAAAGCAGCAAAAGGGCCAAGAGGAAGTGGAACGCGTGAGGGAGAGGACAGCGTCCACTTCACGACCCAGCCGCAACGGGACACGCCCTCGGCTATGGACGTCGCAGGCCGATCTCTGACCACCGTAGGCGCGGGCATAAGGACGGCGAGTAATGATGGACTCGCTGTCCGACCATGGACCATGCACCGGTCAACGACGCATTTTGTTCAAGAGCTGTCAGCATAATGACGGGGCGCCCTTAGAGGGCCAGAGCCTGCCGGTTTGAACGTAAAAGGTTATTGAAGGACACCGTGGATTTTAGTCAGTATAAGTCTGACAGTACCTCTCGTCCTGTCCCGGGTGGTAGGACTCATTCGATGATTTTACCAAATAGAAAAAAAAATTACACCTAGCTGTGCTATGCTAATGTAGTACATAGTCTGTGACATAGTCGTGGAATAATAATCGTGTAAAGTATGTGCTGCTGTGAAAAGCAGACCCACGATGCCAAACAAAAGAAACATCGCAGCTAAATTGCATAGGTACCTAAAGGCACTTCCTCACCGCGAGCATTCACCTGTAATGTAACATAAAAGTTACATTTGATGCTCTATTGTCTTCACATCTGTAACGTTACATTACAGGTGAATTCTCGCGGTGAAGGAGCGCCCTAAGCGTAACATGCACCGCAATGTGTCCGCGCCAGCGTTACTCTAGATCTGACATCAATAAATTCCTAGATCTAGAAATAAATTTCAGCATTACAACTACGAAGACAAAAGTGTGTACCAATGTAACATTTAACTTGTGTTTAGGGTTATCTGACATAAAACCTGAAAAATATACAGTACAACAAGTTACAATGATAAGTAAACCTACCGTTAGAATCTGACCACTCCTCATCATCGTCATCCGACACCCTGGACTCGTACGGCGCAACCTTCAACCAGTCGTACAAGCGGCGGCGACAACATCTACAAAGGAAGAAATAGTAATTAGATTATATAAGTGCGCTTGTTTATTAGGAAAAACAAAAGACGAACACATTATAATTTTTAACTTCCATGATATTGCAATATACCTGCCGGGGTCGCGGAACTATCGGGTAACCGTGGCTCCAGAACATAAAGGGCTATTGAAGGACACCGTGGATATTAGGCAGTTCTAGTCCGACAGTCCCTCCCGTCCTGCCACTGGAGGGAGGACTCATTCTATGATTATACCAAGTAAAAATAAATTATATTGCAATATAGCTTGCCGTCTGTTCATGGACCGATCCCGGCGTCGTGTTTCCCGCACGTCTCAGTGAGCTGTCAACAAAGTATTGGGGCCCCTTTAGGGGAACACAAAGGGCAATTGCACTAAAAAGGTAGTTTTTAGGCATTACGATTCCTTTCTGCTCACACCATTACTCATTTTAATAATTTTACCATTCAAAAAAATATATAATGCAATTTAAACCTTATTGCAATGTCTTTTAAATCTATTTCTACTTTCCATGTACTCACTTAAGAACGTATTCCTTGGATTCCTGCAGCAGAACAGCTTGTAGTTCCCTCCTGAGCTCCGGCATCACGATCTTGGTGAGAGCAATGGTCACAGCTTCAGCTCGCAACTCGTTCCACGCTTCTACTGTCGCTGCGAATTCGTCCTAGGAGGAAAAATTAATTGATTATACATAAAAAAAAAATATTCTGTGAAAATTTGTATTGGTCAGTCCAAAAATTACAGGTTTTTTGCAGATTAAATATGATCACACATATATCAGCACCGTATGCACCGCATTAACATTATGACGTCGTCACACACAGCATTATTCGGATGCTGATAACATTTTCCGATTTCATATGATTTCTTAAGGGTTTTTAGAGCCTAATTAGACCTCTCAAAAACTATTTTAAAAATAACTGCCCATATTAAGACAAGTCCCTCACAGGACGCGATACAAAATTCGCTCGCGTCGATTATGTCAACTAACTCTAAAAACTCAAATCGCGCGGTGCTTCCCTCAGTTTGAGCAGTCTTTTCACATCAACAATCATAAACATACCTTCTGATAAAGATTTTTGAGCTCCTCCAAATAGCTGATGGTAGTGTTCCCTTCAATATTTTCACTTATATTCAACTCGAGCAATTTGTCCTCTGCAGCCATCGTCAGCTTTAAAAACTGGTCGCCGGTCAGGTCTCTTACTGGTTTCTTTTTCAAGTATTTCAAACTGCGTAGAAAGGACATGTTTTATGATCATGCACTCTATTTTTCATCGGATAGAGTTTATTTTACAAATTACTTTCATAAACTACAGCCGGGATTACTGCTGCGCTTGCTCATAAAAAGAACGGCGACATTGTATCATGGACGCCAAATTGTGGCAGTGAATTGCAGACAACGTAACGTGAAAACAATAAAAAAAAAAATTATAACACATAGCGACTATTTGGGCATACTACACGGTAATTTTCAAGTACTTAAATCTCACAATACATGCAACCTATGTTACAGCAACTTACCCGAAGCACGCGTGGTTCTCATCGATCTCCTTCAGTCCTCGTTGCGTGGGCTTCACAGTGAGTGTAGCACGGTCACGCAACGCGTCTCGCAACGTTGCTCGCAACAACGGTTCGCGAGCTAGTTGCACGCCACACATGTATACTGCGCGGCGTACTACTTCTTGTGCTGAGCCGATTGAACCAGTCTAGACGGAAAAATACACATCTTTTAATTTTTTTACAGAATATTGCGATGATGAAATCGTAAGTTTAGTCATAACCTTATTCGTTTTTCACCGCACTGTTTTAAAAGGGCATCGCGGCCCTGGAACTTGCAGGCCAAAGGGTTGTAGGTCGCGGGTTCGAACTCAGCCAGTTCACCAAGTGCATTACTTTGTGTCCTTTTTTTCATCACCACTGCTCTCAAAACGGTGAAGGAAAACATCATGAGGAAACCGGCATGTCCTAGAACCACCAATCTGCACTGAGCCAGCGTGGTGGTTTATGGCTCCCTCTGGTGTCCCAGCAGTGGGAACATTAATAGGCTGATGATGATGAAGGCTGATTACTACACTATGTTTTAAAGTAGAACTCACATATTCTGCAGCGGCCTCAAGCGGTGGCACAGGTTGCTGTTCCACCTCGTGTCGTTGATAGTTGTCGCGAACGTTCTCAGCGAACTGCTCCGGAGTCAGACCGAACTTCTTCACGAGAGGCTCTGTACAAACATTATAAACAATAGAATCTATGACAGAGCCCAAATCTTTGTTCGAAGATCTGCTATTTGCAGAAAATAATCACAAGCAGAAAAGAAATTAACTAAGTAACTTCTTCAAAACAATCTCCGCTATGCCGATACTATAGGCATACATGGTTTTGTGTATGCACTTTTTAGTTATATGCTACATGCTGCCAAAGAATTTTATACTCAGACGCATCCAAACCTAGAACACAACATTGGAATACAGATTAAAGCTTTTGTAAACTTTTTTGCTGACTGTACATGTAAAACTTTTTAACATAAATAACAGAAGATATTTTTTTCTAAACTGAACCCCACACTACGAATTTCGCCTGCAAGGTGGTTGCGTTTACAAACATAGAAACTCACATACACAAACATCCAGACCCGAAACAACTATTTGCAGGTCATACAAATATTTATTTGTTCCATGCGGGGATCGAACCTGACACACGCTGCACAGCAGTCGATCGCTCATCCACTGGTCCAACCGTGTCGAGATAGTCATTTATATTTTTTATCAGGAACTTCTAAACGGGAAACTGTTCGCCAAAACTTTAACTCACCAATGCCAGCTTTCCTGCACAGCTCATAAGGTCCAGACCTCACGGCGTATTTGACCTCAGCGACCTCTTCCTCATCAGGCTCAGCAGCTTCCACTGCAGCGGCTGCCTCTTCAGGGTCCTCGCCATTCCTGTCTGCTTCCTCTCGCGCTAGCCGTCTAGGGAATAATTGGTTGATGAATTTTTTTTTTTCTCAGGAAATTTAAGAGTTATTTACAACATTAACTTTTCTTGGCTGGGTATGAATATGATAAACTACATTGGTATAGGAATAAAGTTCATAATCGCATGAAACACTGATTGATCCGACCTACAAACATATCCAGCAGAGAGTTCTACTACTTTCAGTTATATGAGGAACAGGTGTTAGAGTTCCGAATACGCCGTAGAGTTCCTCTATACTTTGTTGAAAAAGTTGGACCTCCAATTACAGATAGCGCGCGAGTTGAATGCAGTCGGGGTCTGAGGTGAAGAGCCCCCCGCTACCCGCACGCCCCACCTCACGCGCCTGCAGTGTAGTACTGTGTCATCCTTGTCAACAGCACTACCGCATTCCTAAGCTCTGCATTCAAATCGCGCGCTATCTGTAGATAGATGGGTTGTGTGTCTAGTACACTACAATTTGAAGTGAGATTATGAAGAAATTAAGTTTCAAGGTGTAGTCTACCATATGAATACCCTGTTTGAAGAAGTTACTCACTTTTTCTCTTCTAGATTCCTCTTCCTCTCCTTATTTCGCTGCACCTTCTGCATCTCGGGCAGATCAGTGGAGTAATACAGTAGGAAGTGAGTGTGCACGTCACGCAGTTCTTCCGGTGTTTGCACATTCTTCAACCTAAAGAGAATAATTATGTAAATCTTAAGAAATCAAATCATAAACACAGGATACGAAGTTAAGCATGTCCTTCTATGGAAATCTCCAAATCGTATCACAAAAAGTCTAAAAGCAATTTATTTTCACTACACAACATCATTGTTATGTCTAATATAAAATAACGAATACTGTAGTGGTTATGCAGATACTCTGTAGATACCATAAACGAATCCCGAGCAGAGCAAGATTTTTTAAACTCTTTTTTGACTACCTTGAAAATCAAACTGCCTTACCTCTCAATGTCCTCATCCCTGATGAGCCTCATGTTATCCGGGATGGGTGCGTCAGGGTTCTCCATGACCTTGTCCAGTTGGTAGTCGCGCATGTTCTCGAACAACTTCAGGAGATTCTCCTTGCGTTGCTTCAGTTGGCACCACTGGGTGGAAAAATAATGGTGGTTCAAAATTGTGGACTAAATTATTTTATCCATAAGATTGTTAAGCTGGACTGATGCTGGGATGAACCTGTCAGGTGTTGTAAGGTGTCTTCACAGAAAGTTAAAGAAAAGCTTGATCGATTCATACACTTACACATTTATAAAAAGTAACGACTTCAGTGGAATTGGTCTTGTTTCATGACATAAGTTACTTGGTGCAATGCTTTAGGTGCATAAAATAACCTTGCCAGGGTTGCGGGACATACGTATACCGCGACTCCGGTACTCAAAAGGCTACCGTAGGACACCGTGGATTTTAGTCAGTACAAGTCTGAGTCCCTGTCGCCCTGCCCGGGTTGGGAGGACTCATTTGATGATTTAACCATGAAATAAAAAAAAGTCTGCTTGTTCCATGCTCTAAGTCTATGGGCGTGAAGTAGATGGATATGGCGTGAAGTATATGGATCCACCAGTGACATACCTTGGCATCATACTTGTAGACCTTCCAGAGGTCGTTGATACTGAGCTCCGGCTGGACATACTCCTTGCGGTAGAACGCGATGAAAGGAACCTCTAGCGTCTGGTTGCGCATGAAGTCCAGTGCTTGACGGATCTTGGTTATTGTGCTGTTACCCCTGACAATATTATGTTAAATGTTACTTTTGGTTAATACGTACTAGCCAAGCTGCGCAAAACGAGCTTCTGTGAGATTCTGGTTCAAATTGAAGACTTTCAGAATTTGTCAAGCTAATTACTCTTCCAAATTTTTTTTCTTTTTTTCTTTCAGAATCTACACCAAAAACCCACTTTTGATTAGGACGTCTTACGGATAGATAGGCCAAAAGCTAAACTGGTTCTGAAAATCTTTATAGATATCTGAGCGTTATTAGCGACTGGAATGAGAGAAAATGCTATGAACATCAAAAACAATATGATTGAAAAGCCAGTGAACCTATTATTCTCATAAACAAACCTGCGGGTTCTCTCCCTAGCTTCCTGCGCATCAGGTTTCGACACGGGCGGCTTCAAGAACGCCTGCTTGTATATCCACTCAGCTTCATCTTCCAGCTCTGTACTTCCTTCCTCTACAGGTGTGATGGGTACTTCGCGCGTTTGCATGCGCTCCGGCACGTCTGTTTTACGTATCTGTTGTAAAGGAGGGTAGTTTAAAAATAGGATAATTATGCTAACGGCCTTTATGCACACTGGCAGTTAGGATATGGTGATGACATGGTGACTAAAATGTCTCGATGATGGTGGCGCGTGTGTTGGATCACTTAGTTCCTTTCAATAAAGCGGTTACAACATATTTTTATAGACGTGAAATCGGGTTGAGCCGATCTTGTACCGCGCGTTTTAGAATCGGGTAATTGGAATGAAACGATGCGAATGACGCTTTTATTTTATGAATAAAAGCTCTTTCAGACCTGTCCTACTCGATTCCATGTCGATTATAATAAATAGCTGCATTGGCCCCTATAGACTAACCACCCTTTTGAACTAATTGAAGTTATAAAAGAATAGCACTATACAAGACCTACTTGGCGCTTATTAGAAAACTCACTAACTATAGTATCTAGTGTTGAATAAACAACAATATTCCATTTTTTTTATAATATTTCTGCAAGTATTGTATCTCGGAGCATTATCTTAAGTTTCGTTACCAATTCAAGATGTCTCTAGGCATCGCGACAGCCAACCTGTGTTAAGATTATAGTGAAAATATTTGAAATAATTTAACAATGTTCAAAACAAACCTCATTATCCAAATCAGTGAAGTGGCTTCTCTTCAACTCGCTGGGCTCGTATATCTCGAATATAGACTTCTTGCTCGGCCGTTTAGGTTTACCTTTCTTTGTTCTACGCTTTTCTCCTGTGAAAGAATGGAACTGTTTAAAAATCAATGGGTTAAATTATTTATCTGGGCCATTTCAAACACGTTTGTACTGCATATTAGTGTTAGAAACGCTAACTAAGGCTTGTAGGGTGGTGAAGTTCGTTTTTGTGATGAAATTATTTTTAAGTTTCATAGTGAAAATTGTTGAATTTCTCTATTCAAGTGCAGGCTGAACCTCCACCCAGTGAATATTTGATATTTTATAAAAAGTATTGATTGACTTCTAATCAAATTCAATATTAACTTCTTGTTTTCAAGTTTCAACCTTCTCTCGATGTGATTGTTTACCCCAAACACGATGCCCGGGTCGACGGCGCGTCGTGTTCCACCAGCGCCTCAGAACTGTCAGCAAAGTAACAGTGCTCCCCTTAGAGGGCCAAATCTGCCGGGGTCGCAGTACCAACGAGTAACCGTGGCTCCGGAACGTAAAGAGCTATTGAAGGACACCGTGGATTTAAGTCAGTATCCCAATTACGATATTTTACACACTCCCACTTTCAGATTTTTTTTTAATTACAAGTTACCTTCTTCCTCCTCATCCTCCAAGTATTCATCTAAGTCTTCTTCCTCTTCATCTTCATAATCCTCCTCGCCGTATTTCTCAAACTCGTCATAATCGAAGTCCACACCGAAAATATCTTGACCTTCTTGTAGGGACCTAAACAAACAAGACAATAGAAAAAATGTTTATTATACCAGTAATACAGTAAGTGGAGCATAGATGACGATGGTACAGTAGCTGAGTGATTGGCTGTTGCGCTACGTGTTGCAGGTTCGATTCCCGCAAGTAAAAAAGTGGCTTTGATCAGGGGTTGTCAAACTTTCCGATACCTCGCTGAAATCTCCACTATACACGTAAATCTGATTTCAAAACTCCAATGAAAGGTTAACCCCATGAGACTATCTTGCGCATTAGGAAAGAATCATGGATTGACGCAAATTCGTACTGGAGAATGGTCAACGAGAGTGTCTGTGTACGACGCACCAAGGTGCCACGGCGAACAGTTTCGGAACCTCTGACTTATAATATATTGCGGGTCTGCCTTTTCGTATATGTGAATTTAAATGTTTGGACCTAAACAAACCAACAGTACAGGATAAATTACAAGTGTAATTTAAAAAAAGCCTGGATTAAGGATATGAAAACATAGTAGGCAAAAATTTTCCTTAAGAAGCCAAAAATAGACCAGTTATAATATTAGAACTTTTCAAGTTGTTTTTGTTGTTCAAACATAAAGAGGAAAACGGGAGACGGAAATAACAATAAGTTATTTATAGCTTTGGTTCATCAAGTAATTTTGTTTTGTACCAAAAAGTTTATATGACATAAAGTTATACAACTTACGTAAATGGAAATTTTCTTGGACTTAATATAAAGTTCCGATTTTTTTTTAAGATTTCGTTGTGTGACAGATAATTTTGTAGATTTTGATTACACGCTATGTGCGGTCCAAAACAGCGCGCGATTTGATAGAGATATGAACTAATAGATACAATTATTATTATTTATTTCATATAAGATAACAAAGATCCATTGGGTTAGTAACAATATTCTTAACCTATGTTAGTACCTAATAAAGGGGACAGCCGCGGAGTGATTTGCGTTTTAAGTTTAACAGAATAAGTTTAGAACAAACTGAAATTAATTGTGAATTGTCAAAATATCTAGTTGGCAAGAATTGACCCTAAATAATGTGGTCACTAGGGAGGGAAAATTATTTTTGAGACCAGAGAGCTTTTTTTCAAGCTCTCTGCATGATGTTTTTCTGCCATTAACAGCTGCTAGTTATTTTTCCTACAGTAATACTTACGCATCAGTAAATATAGGTTTCCTCTTCTTCTTGCGCTCGGCTATGGGTCTGCCGTCATCATCTACAATGAAGTCATCAGCGTCAGACTCCAGATCCTCATTATCATCATCATAGTCAGCCTCACCGCGTGGAGCAGTGGGTTCTGAGCGGTTCTCGTCCTCCTAAAAATAAAAAATTGAATGAAGTACCAGGTAGGAACATTTAACAGTTTCAAAGATGAAAGCTAATATTGATAAAATTTAATAAGTTGAAAAAATCAATTTGTGATAAACTCATTTGATTTTAATGTATGTTGGCAATTTTCTATGACATTACTTTCAACTTGCAATATTTTTTTGCGTAATAGTTGCAAATTATGTTGCAATTAAAAATATAGAATTGTGTCACACCCAAATATAAATCACTCCATATTTTACTCTTACACATCTTCCTATATTATAAACACGAAAGATTGTAAAGATGTTTGGCTGGCTAGATATTTGTTTATTTTTTTCACACAACAAAACGCTGAAACATGGGATAGTTTTTATTCCAATTTTATATTCCTAAGGGTAAATTTTCGAGTTGTTGCAGAGAAGCGACTGGTAACAGCGGGTTGCATTATTCAACTTATTTTGTCACTTTTTTCCACAGTTTTATATATCAAACATACTGCATTTGCTCCTTCTAAAATAAGAACTTACCTCATCCGATCCTCCCACAAATAACTTCTCAGCGATAACTTCTCTCTCTAGCTCTGGGTCATCATTCCCTTCATTGTCACTGTCATCATCTTCCAATCTACGCAGACGTTTGAATTTGTTCTGTGGGAAAAAACCATAGATTATTACTTAAATTATTGTTTAGAGGCCCTTTTGAAATTCCATGAAGTCAGTCTAAAGTCATGGTGAAATGAAATGAAATGATGTTTATTTACGCAAGTAGGTTGTATCAACACATTTACATATCTTTTCATAAAACTAGAAGGGGCCGGTGTTTCGCAACCACAGAAATATTAAAAACAGGAGAAGTGGCAAGGGGGCGTGTCGGCAACCCAGCGGTGCTGAGCGTTACGCTCAGATATTGAAAAAATGGCCGTCACCGCGAGTTAGTCTGTTGTCAACCGCGATCGTGAAACAAAACGATTATGCCGTCTTGTTCAGAGGTTTTGTGCAGAAATAGTAGCCAAAACAAAAACTTTAGAACCTATGGCATCAGTTACCACAGGTAAGTAAAAGTATTTTACAATATTTGTCTTAAAAATCACGAAAAACTGCGAGTCGTAAAATATACCTGACTTGTACTACTATACTTTTGTTTGCCTATATCTCTTCGACTGCATTATTTTTGTATTAAATACATTGCTCTTTTACAACCACCTCAGTCTATCACCGACTGAACTGAACAAGCAATGTAAAACTGACATAACGATACCTCATCGAGCCGTAATGTCGCATGGTGCGTCCGCTGCTCCGGTCCGCCGTATTTGAGCACGAGTTAGTGTTGTGCTTGTGGAGGTCTGACAAAGTCTATCGACAAAAAGTCGACTTCTGATATTGCTTTATTACTATTTTAGATTTTTCTTCTTGTATTATGTTTGAAAAGTCGATTTTTATTGTTTTAAAGCGTGGTAGATAAATGCGTAACCAAGATCGTGAAGTAGGTAAGTTCATTAATGTTTAGTTTAGTAACCTCTGTGCACTAAATTAAAAGATCTAATTTGGAACATTATATACATTAATTAAATAATGTTTTGTTGGTTTCATATCGTTTTTATTTACTTTATTTCCAAACCTGTACAATTTCATCGATATATTTATCGAAAACTCTTCGATTTAGTCAAGCACTATGCCGTTCCGCCCCCGTGTCCCTACAACACACAATGATATTTTTTTGAGTGTGAGCAAATTATACGGAAAAAGCACGCTGCAGTTTAAAGAATAAGGTTTATATTTAAATGACTGAGTTATCGCCGGCGTGTGTGTGCACTTGTTCGTAGTATTGTTTTGACCGAACTGTGTGTGCAATATTAGCGTTATGGAGGGGCAATCGTGGCTTCACCGGTTTTCTATACATTTTGAACTTCACGCCATATCTCCTTCTTTATTATATCTATGTTCGCAACTGACTACTCTAAGAAGTAAGAGCTGAAACAAACTCAAGGGTCACAGTCTCTTTTAAAGTCCAGACATTATAAATGTAGAAAAGGTTATATGAGGACAAGCTAGGTCAGCTAGGTGCCTGATCTAAAAGGGAGATATCTATGCCTGGTTGTAAAAGCCACTGCATGTTGGGAAATGTACAAAATTTCATTTAGATATTATTATCTATATACATTTAACAACAACTTCAGTATTAGTAAATGTAAAATTATTGCAAGTTGACTTTTTCACTTGCATTATTTAATCACTGTAATTTTAAATAATCTGGTAAGAAACTAGATTTTATTAATTGGGTTTGTTATTGGAATCCCCTATATGGCACTTTCCCTATAACAAGCTTAAAATTTCATGATTCTAAGCAAAACAGGTGAACAGAAAGATATTTAATTACATATTTTTATTTTAAATAATGTAATTAAATAATAATAAAGTGTTATTTTAATGTGTTGAATAATTTGTTTTGGTCTAAATAAGTAAATTAATGACATTGAATAAACTATACTTACTCTAGCAACTTTGACACCCAGATTCTCTTCAATAAGATCATAATCTTCGTCTTCCAACCGATCATCCAGTTCATCATCACTTTTTTTTCTTTTCTTTGGTCCTGCACTAGCGTCTGAATCCTCTCCGTCACTCCCTGACTCCTCTATAGGAGCGTCATCTATCAAATCTTTGAGTTCTTCTCGGAGACGCTCTTCATCATCTAAAAGGAATCATTCTATTTACTAAATGGAAATGGATACTACACAAATATAAGTCATGTTTTTTTTTTACTTTTTAATCAATAGCAAAAGGAAAGGAACTGATTTTATTTTAATATGTACCAATAAAGACCAGAAAAAATACTAAAATAAAACAACAATCATTAGATGTATCATAAGAAACCTGAAAACTGAATGAGGGACTGAATTTTTGCAATAATTACCAAGTTGTTCACTTCGTAATTATCACAAACTTATTACCTAATGAAACCGATACAAGAAACTGTTAAAGTATAGGCATCATATCAATTTGTTACGATGCCTTAAAATATATAACTAACTGTACAATAAATTTAGTCACATGGCCAGAAAAGTGTGTCAAATTTGATTCTGCTAATTCAGGCCATATTACATAGTTATTAAAATGATTCTACAGAGCATGAGCGCAGCTTTGTGTTCACAGCGTCTATCAACATAACGGTGTGGAGTCACGCAATTATGTTTACCAAATGATAAAAAAAGACTTAGTAACGCAAGAGAAAGTACACGATGTCAACAATACCTTCTTCGTCTTCATCTTCATCGTCACTTTGCACGGCAGCTTTGCGCTTTGGCTTCTTGCGCTCTGCTGGCTGTTCATCTTCAGAATCAACCTACAATTTACCAACAACCATCGTTAGAAACTACGCAATCGTGATCCCATTTCACGAACACAAGCTCGATGAAGTTTTTCACTAACCTCGCTTTCCTCCGCCTCAGACTCCAGAAAATCAGCCATTATAACTTAGACTTAACTAAAAACAGTAATACTGTAAACTTAACTAAATGATTAACTAATTAAATGCTAATAAAATTGTAAATTCTACAATTTTCTAAAACTATAATTTTCGCTTGAAATTATGACACGAATGAAAAGACTGAGAATGAACGAACGAACTATTACCGGAAAGAAACCGTAAAAGAGATGGTATTCTAGTATCATCACTGATTTACGGTTTTTTCGATTGAGCAATTATTCATTGTTGAAGTGCTTGATAGAACCACACCTTAAAGAAAAATCTGGCAACATTCTCTTTCTACGGGCAACATCGACCTAGTTTGTGGTGTTGCCAAACTAACAAGCAATTTAGTATTTATTCTATTTGAAACCGCAAAAAAGGTATTATTTAGAAGCTCTGACTTTTAGACGAAGATGACGACCAAATCCAATTGCGGGACAAAGCTGATTAAGCGTTTGATTAAAAAACCTAAATTAAAAATATTAAAATATTATCTAGTTCCTTTTTCTCAGTGTACGATACAAAATAACAGAATAAAAACAATACGCCTAGTGCTCAATTAAAATTAATATTTTAACGAAGTATTTTTTATTCAGCTAATGTCAAAAAGTCGTTCAATTATTGCCTTGTTTCACCCAGTATTGGTGAAACATGGCATAATTGAACGACTTATAACTAATTGACAAATTTAAGAACGCTGTAATATGAAAAGTATTAGCTGTGAGGTAATTGAGAAGATGGATAAATAAAAGTGAAGTTTGTTTCATCGTTTTATCTAACTTTGTACTAATTTATAGTATTGCACATAGCAACATGTAACTGTCAACCAGTCTGACCGCAGTAAAGTCAATGTCATGACTGAATGTCATCCATCAATGAATTCTCCAAAATCGCGTAGTGTTGTGAAGAAAAACAAATAAGTTGTTTATTAATTCCTCTGGGAAATAGTGCCATATTAATCTTACAACATGACTGAAGCCACCGCTCCTATAGTCAAAAAACTAATATATGCTGGACAAAAATATATCCCTATCGCAAATGGCAGTAAGGTAAAAATAATTTATTTACGATAATTTAAAGTAAACAAGTTTACTAAAAATATCCTCTTCGTTACAGGTCCATTTCCACTTCCAAACATGGAAACTTGGGAAGGAGAAAATCCTCTTGGATGATAGTAGAAAGATAGGAAAAAAAGAGCCCATGGTTTTGGTCATGGGACATAAATTCAAGTTGGAAGTATGGGAAACTATCGTCAAGATGATGGCTGTTGGGGAAGTGTCCAGCTTTAAGATTCAGAAAGAAGTAAGTGACCTTTTGAAGCTTCTTATCATTTGAAAATAAATGATAGGAAAGAGTATACACTAAAGAAGAATGTTAGGAAAAATACTTGACCAAAGAAACAACAAAAACTGCTGAAAAAATAGAAGCATATTATTTCAGCTTCATTTTGTAAATAGAATGGTTATAATCACCACATAACTTTAAGTTTAAAACCAAGTTTGTAAGTAATAAGAGTGAAGTCAAAGTAGTAATTAGTGTGTTTTATCTCTACAAGTAAACAGTTTACAATTCTATCTTTCCCTAGTTAGTCTTCAGTTACCCGTTCATATCAAAAACTCTGCGGGAATTGGGGCAGGATCCCAAGAGGATAAAGCACTCCTGCACCATGACGCTACACACTGAAGGCCTGGGTCACCCAGACTTGGATGATCTGATGAAGAACCCTTGTGACCTGGAATTTATTATAGGTGATATTTTTATTATTTTTAGAAATTGTACTGTGATTTAGCTTTTGAAACAGCTAGGTTATTTTTGTTTAAGAAATAATAGGGTTTCAAGCAATAAGACTAGAGACGACAGAAACAAAGAGATCTCAGGAGTTTTGGTTTGTTTTTTTTTTTAAATAGAAAGAACAGGAGAGCAGTGTGAGCTCTGGTCTCCTGTTCTGATAATTCAATCCATCCTCATATTTATTATTCTTTAAAATGTTTGATGCCTGGTCATATAAATATATAAAAATTACAAACTTCATGACCTTTCATGAAATTCGCAATATTTACCTAGAATAATTCACAATACAAGGAAGTTCATTGGAATCAATTAAATATTGCCACTTCAGTGATATCTTATCAATTTTGATGAAATTTCTGATTCAATATTTATCAGAATAGAGTTGCCTAGCTTCATTTTTATTGATTAAATTTGTTTTAATAACTATTCTTGCTTTAATTAACTTTCCTGGTATAGATACAAAAACAATGAACTGACAAGTAACATGTTTACAAATACATTAACTGTTAAACTTGTCTTCATCACCCCACTGTTGGGCAAAGGCCTTTCCCAATGACTTCAAGTTCTTTCCATCTAGGGCTAATGCAAACCACTGTTGTATTTAGACATGCGGTAGCACGCCAACCCACATTGCAGCGTCGCACCGCAATTACTACGCTATACACATACAGGATCTGTGTCACATGTTAATTTTGACCAATATTTGGTTTTGGACTCAACTTTTGCTTCCCTTCATTTCAGAAATCTTGAAAGTGGAAAGATCAGATGAGTATGAGAAAGAATTGTGGCAGCTGAATGTTCAGCAGCGGATAGATCTCATACCAACCCTCAGAGAGAAAGGCAATAAGCTTTATGTGCAGAAGAAGTACAAAGAGGCAGAGGAGGCCTATAATGAGGCTTTGGGTATCTGTGAACAGCTTATGATCAGGTAAATATGTTAATTTAGATAGTTATAAAGGCAAAATATTTTTGCCTAAGGTTATACCTTGAATAAACACATTTTTAATATATTTTTAGAGTTGGTTGGTAATAATTTGAATATATACATTTTTGGGTAGGGTAATTCTTACGGTCAGTTCCCACAGAAACGCGACGCGGTGCGACGTAAAGCATTGAAACTGCAAATGTGTATCTTATCGTCTAGTAAATAAAGTTAGAATTTGAATCGCTATTCAAATGCAGCGCGGCGCCGCGCCTTGCTGCGTCGCACTGCGTTGCGAAAGGTGTATCTTTTCGTGTAGGAAATAGAGTCAGATTTTGAGTAGCTCTATTGAAATGTGTGCGTAGCGTCACGTCTTGGGCTGAGCTAACTCACAGCCCAAAAAAAAATCGGCCATAAGTAATTCGTTATTCTTTTAGGCATAGTTTAAGAAAAAGAGTTCTTTTTAAAAATACATTTTGAAATAGTTGGATATCTTTGATTTTATGCCACAAAAACTTTATTTTCTTACAGAGAACGAAAAGGCGATGAGGAATGGGGGGATTTAAATAAAATAAAACTGCCGATACTACTGAACTACGCTCAGTGTAAACTGTTGAATGGAGAATACTATGCTGTCATAGAACATTGTAACACTGTGCTCGAATTCGAAAAAGGTATTTTTTTGAACTAAATTATAAATTCAGGAAAGGTTATGCTTGCATTCTATGTATCTGAATGTAGGTCACATATTTTCCATGATATAAACTATCCATAAAATATATATAGAAAATGCTAAAACTTAAAACAAAATTAACAATAGGAATAAAAATTACTAAAATTAAAAAAACCCAGACTATTACGAATACCGCAAATTTCCTCCTTGATGCTGTCAGCTGGTAATGTGCCCAAGAGACAGGCGGCGTTGCCTCTTTGTATGACTATACTTAGCCTCTGGCCAGGATAAAAGCCAGCCGCAACGACGATATATTACTAGACTCCTAGACAGGCGACCGATGTCTGTCAACACATTAGGCAAAAAAGTCTTATATCCGTCTTATTTCGACCACTCCTGTGAGCCGTAAACATACCTTGAGACAGAAAAAACCTCGAGTTAGCCAATCACAACGCAGTACCCCGTCCCCCTCGCTTACGTAGTACCTCAGCGAGTTGACAGAATAGTTTTTGTTCCTTAGATCGTGCATGCGGAGTCTGGTAATATATCGTCGTTGGTGGGAAGCGTCAACAAGTCGTAACACTAGGTTTCTTTTGGCAGTATTAATATTTTTTACCCTTTATAAATTCTAGATAATGAAAAAGCCTTATACAGAAGAGGCAAGGCACACATTGGTGCATGGAACCCTGACGCTGCTGAAGAAGATTTCAGAAGGTTGAAGTCACTGAATCCGTCCATGGCTGCCACAGTTGATAAGGAACTGGAACACATAAAGAAATTACGGAAAGAAAAAGAGAACCAGGACAAAGATGCGCTTAAGAATATGTTCGTTAGGAATGGGACCACTTAGCAGTTAGATTAGATTTATTTATTTGTAAAGCAGTGGGACGATAATATTTATCTGTAGAAAAATATATAATTTTATAGAAGTAAAACTGCTGAATTTACTTCTATAAAATACGCAACCATAACCAGATTACATGATTGGTATGACGCCAAACTTGCTTCTTGGTGGAAGCTTCTACGGTCAAAACTCATGGTCGATGTTATGTCTCTAAAGCCTTCGCCACACTTGGCGTAAATTCTGTCGCGGATCTTTCCCGACGGAACGTCAATACATGTTATTGCCTATAAATTACCCGGACCGATCTTCTAAGTAATGTGTCCGCTATTTGTAATTTGTATGCAATAACACGTATTGGCGTCGGAATTTCCGCAAGTGTGGCGAAGGCCTTAGCATACAGACCCTATAGCCAAACGGCAAAATTACAAAGCGTTTTCGTTTGTTCCGTTCGCTATCGCTTAGCAGTCTTTGATGAGTTTCAACTTTATGAGCTTGGGTATTGAGTTGAAAATCTATTAAAGACTCCTGAGCGTTTACGTTTGTCGTTTGCCGTTTGGCAATAGGGCCAGTTTCGCCGTATAACGCGCCGTTTTGCTTTTATATATATTCGTTGTATCAGAAGTATTTCGTCGCACTGCGTAACTGTATCATAGATTATACACTAGTATAATAATTATTATTTAGTTGGTAAATGTATCTGTGTACCCATGGTTACCAACATTTATAAAACTAAAACGCTTAATTATATTTCTATCTATGTGAATAAAAACAAAACTCTATATATGTATAAAAGAGTCGGTACTATAATTCATAATTAATGTATGTAGAGTCCTCAATTACAACGAGGCAGTCCAATCCATTCATAATCATGTATTACTATTTTTGATACGTATCTATTCACTCATGTAATACATTATGTATAGATTTATCACTAGCAAGACACTTGAGATTATTATAAAATATAGATTCCGATGTAAATGGTAAATTGCAGATGTTCGCGCTATATTACTATGAAACAATGTATATTGGGTTACTTTAGTACCCAATGCAACTATCTGTACATACCAAGTCTTATTTTAGAAGCCATGGCGCTTAGTAATTGTGTATACAATGCAATAATAAGTAGACGCACATACGATATACGTATATAGATTTATATTAAAATCAACGCTACGCTTAAATATTTATAGGAGCAGAGCCCACATTTAAAAATCATATGTCATCTTCAGTCACAATTTTAGTTGGACTTTTGGTCATCAGGTAGACCCATGTGAAAAGGCTTCCGTTAATTATGCCTTCACAGAGCCGCCTTCCATTTGCTTTTCATCTAGCCGTAGACAACCGCGCATTTTATGTCATATGCCGCAGTGGTAAGGTTGGTTTTCACTTGTAGTTGAAATCGGTCGAATCGCATCGCATCGCACTATGGGTAAGCTCCTTAAGGGCCGCGGCACACCGGAATGGCAGCCGCGGGCGGCCTCACGACCTTTTCAAGCGATACTGGTTATTTAAGTATCTAGTTAAAGTTAAAAATTATTTCACACAAAGTACTCGCCGCGCCGCTGCCGGCCGCTGCCATTCCGGTGTGACTCGGCCCTAAGGCATTCTTAATGCTGTAATGGTCGAATGAACTTGGAGGCCCGAAAAAATTCGGAGCCCTAGGTAACTGGAAAGACGGCCCTGTGCCTTGATATGGCAAGTGTTGTGAAGACATTGTAAATCCCTTCCAGAAAAGCAATTTATAGCAATATTTATTTTTATCTAACAAACTGAGTTTGTAATCTTTGTAATTTTGTGGGCTCTAGGATTACCATACCATGTATGTTTATGTATTTAGGTTATACATATAGTTGTAATATATAGAAATTATACCTCATAATGTGCTATACTAATTTCAGGACTAGTCTATCGTACTTCCATGTAACTAGATTAACCTTTTGTATCAAGAATTTTCAAAATCTATTGTGAATAATAATTACTTGTTTATTTTAACGATTATTTTATGAATATTATATCTTGAAATATATGTTACTTGTTTTAACTGAGGTTTATTTTATTTATTTCATGTATCATTTCTTTTAATCCGGCTGCCGATTTTATCTATAAGCGACGGCACAAACAAACGTGTTTTAAACTATTTGGTGGCTGGATTCCTAATAAATATTACAAATAAGGAAGTAAGTTAGTTACGCTGTCACGCCTATACTGCTGGTCCGATTTTGACGAATTTTGGTGGATTGAAGAACCCTCTTTTTGGGATGAAAAAACATCAAATGAGTTCTCTCACTTTGGATTTAGCGGAAGTCTCTGATACTTTTAGACTTTTCTGACTAAGAACCAACCCGTTCCTGCAGTTACATTTGAAGTTCCAGAACTACGATTTTGTGAAAATCCCGCAACAATACGATCAAAATCGTACGTAAGATCATAAGAAATTAGCAGGGATATAATTAATATTCGGATTACTGATCTCATAAACGCTCCCTGTTTATTTATTAGCTATTAAAATAGCTTTACCTTTTCCAATTCACTGCTCTAAAAAACTCCCAATATTTAGCACTGAATATAATCATCAGTTGAATTCAAACTCTCATAACTTGCTCATAAACATTCCTGCGACCCCGGCAGTGTGCCCGGAGGTCTACTTATAGATCTTTGAGGCGAGTGTGGGACAGAACGCGCTGACGACTTGAAGCAGGTCGCTCACAGAGTACATTAAACTATATTGAAAAGGTCGCTCCCCTACGGTACACTACGGTAGCTGAAAATCACGTCGGCTTTGAATGCAAGCCATTTCTGTCCGCGTGATTTTCCATCAGTTTAGTTAGTCCATGGAGATAGGTTTAGTCACAGACTACAGGTTTTTGATCAAGACTTATTTCTAAACGAATTGAATACTGTCATCTGTCATTTAGTTTGTGTTCCAGGTTTCATTAATTCGTATTGAAAAGCATTGTTTTTTTTCCATCTCTGTCATGCGTTTACAATTTTCCTTATAAACAAATAATGTCAATGATTGGTACAAGAATGCTTGAAATAATATCAAAACATAACCTCAAAACTTTACAAAAGTATAGTTTTTAGGAATTCTATTTTGTTTTAAATTAAGTTTTAATTATGACTGAGGAAAATGGATCAGTTGAAGTGCCTAAAGAAATACCTGAAGAAGTGAAAGTTGAAGAAGAATATGCTTATTTAGACCGAGGAGGTTTTTCTTCGGAAAAGTTTAAGATTGAACTGCGTGGACTGCCGAAGTTCTACGGAATAGCTGTATGTTTACTATTTGTTCTCCTTAAATTATGTTGAAATGAAAGATATAATCAGAATTAGGCTAATAGCATACACTACAAACTTGTAAAAGTTTCAAGTCAAGATCGATAAATATAAGTTACCATATTGCGATTGATACATGAAATATTTAAATTAACTTTTTAATATTAAGCGTATGAAACACCGGTGTTTATTTATTAATATATTTCATCATCATCATCATCGTCTCAGCCATAGGACGTACACTGCTGAACATAGGCCTCCCCTTTTGATCTCCACATGTACCGGTTGGAAGCAACCTGCATCCAAATTAATATATTTAAAATCAATAAATCTTAATCTAGAGTTATGAACAATATAATCTAATTTTTTATAGGAATTAAAGAAATTGATGAATCAAAAACTAGGACTGAACACAAGCAAGATAAAGAGACCTAAAAATGGCAGCCACTGGTTGTATGCATGCTTCCAAAATGATGAGGAGCGCAAGAAGGCCATTGAGGCACTCAATGGCTATTCATGGAAAGGTAAAACTAAATATTGAAGATTTTTTTTCTTTATACCGTATATGGTAGGTATATGGGCTCTTGATTCATTCTATAAGTTTTTTTTTTATTTTAGATATAGTGCCATAAAGCATCCTAAGAGAATAGAGGGTCAAAAATGGCCATTTTAAGCAATATTCCTAATGATTAAAATCATGGAGTTCTAGAAACGTTATTGGCTATTCACTTACTCTAGGCCTGCAGGTTTTAAAATAGCCTTTAGCACATTTTTTTTTTCAGTTTTAACATAATTGTAATAAACCATAAATTATTGGGTGTTCAGGTGTCACATTTTTAATTTTGTAATGATTATTTTTAATTTCTGCTCATCATATAATTATGTGATTGTTATTGTTGTGTCTGAAATCAAACAAATATATTTGTATTCTATTCTACCAACATATTCACTCAACTGTATCAATATTTTAGGAAAAACCCTAATAGCAGAGGAAGCTAAACCAGCTCCAGATCCTCTAGTGCGAAAGAGGAAACAAGATGAAGAAGACACAGACCCTAAAAGGAAGAAAGAAGATCCTAGCAAGAGCCAAGAAGAGAGATTGAAGGATGCCACCACTCCTTTCTGGAATATGGCTTATGAGGATCAGGTATGCAGAATTAATATCCCTATTTTAACTGAGTTCAATAAAGAAGAAGGTTACCATTTTGTTGTAGCTTGCTCATGACATGGTATTGCATTGTTGTTATTCATTAGAACAAATTGAAAAAGCAGTTTAAGGCTGTACTGAAGTTGCCAGCAATAGTTGCACTGGGAATTTATTATACTTGTAACCCCACCCAAAGAAACAAACTACTGTCAACCTTATTTCATTACCAATTAGGATCACTTAAACTTTGTCAAGAATGCAAAATGAGAGGTCTGCATAGCTGTGAAAAGCTAGTAACTTAAGTGCATGTGAAATTACCAGAAGTAGTTATAGCTTAACATTCAACCTACTTGAATACTTATGGAGCTTGAGCTGATGACGCGATGCGACGCAATTCGACGGATTTCAACTGCAAGTGAAAATCGTTCTTACCACTACGACAAAAGACATAAAATGTGCTGTTATCTACGGGTACATGAAAAGCTAAACACACTCGCCACGACGATGTAAGTCAGTCGAATGAATCATTGAATTGTTTCATTATAATCGTTATAATCATTATAATCGTAGTAGCAAGGACGATTTTCATTTTAAGTTAGTAGAAATTGTAAATTTCATGAATCGCATCATGAGCAAGCTTAGGTGTGAAGCTTAAATAACCAATGACGTGAATATTTCACTTCACAACTACTTTTGCTTGATCCCACAGTTAAAACAGAAAGAAAAAGAAATAAAAAACATTCTCATGAAATTCGACAATGAAATATGGAAGATAGACAAGAGTCGACGCCATGAAATTGAGACTAAGAGGAAAGAACATGCAGGACTAAGTTTTGAACTGAGGCCCATTGAGAAGTCCCCCGTCACTGAAGGTTATAGAAACAAGTGTGAGTTCACTGTTGGAATTGATGAGGAGTCCAAGTTGCCCACAGTTGGGTTCAGGCTTGGCAGTTATGTTACTGGTACTGTGGGAGTTGGTCCCATACAAGGAATGATTCACATCTCTGAACAGACAAAGAAAGCTGTCTTGGTGAGTTGAAAAATATGTTAATGGTTATCACTTGACTGGTTTTATTTACATTTAATGCACTAAACACTATCAATGCTGCTGTTATCTGAAAATCACGACTGGATTATATTGTGTTGTCGTACATAATCACTTTTATAAACTAATGCATGGTTCACCCAATAAATTCTAAAATAGTTGAGCCTATATAATGTCTCACTCACACGCGCATATAAACACATACACACAAACACACACACACAGACTCAGTCACTCACACCACATAACATTATCATTATCATCCATTTTTCACTTGTAGAGTACCTGTAGAACTTTTTTTGCACTTCGAACTCGCAAATAGAGTTCCAATCATATGAAAATCGCGTTTTAAGATTTTTCAGTACGTCAAACTCAGCTATAATTCATCCACATATTGCTTTCACACATTTCAACATCATAATGTTGAATTAATTTAGTCGCATTTCAGCTTTTCCAAGAGTTTGTGCGCAAGTCAAAGTTGGCGCCGTTCTCCCCGGCTGACTACTCCGGACATTGGAGGTATCTTACCGTGCGAGACTCCACTTCTACTGGAGAAGTCATGCTGATTGTTGTCATGCATCCTCAGGTAAGTTGTCAACTTGCCATAGTGTTTTTATTTTATAAAACCAATGTCAAAAATCATAAACATATGAAAGTACTGTTTTGAGTACTGTTTTTGTTTCTTCGGTGCACAGGAATTACAGTCCCTTCTGGGTAAGCTCGCTCCATCATGGGCCTCACCTTTGCCTCTAATAAAAAAAAGTCCTCCCTGATAAAAAAAAAGAAAATATCTCAATTTAAATAGTGATAAAAGCACTAGAACACTGTTGGCATAAACGTAAAGTAAATTGCACCATACCAGCATAGGGATGGTCGTGGGACTGTTTTGTCAGATAACCGTGGCCCAGGAAAGTAAAGGGATATTGAAGTGAATTTTAGTCAGTACCAGTCTGACAGTCCCTCCCGTTCTGCCCTAGGTGAGGACTCATTGGATAATATGACCACGAAAATAAAAACGTAGGGATCTTTTTTGGCGTGTACGGTGTTTCCAAATGTGCAATCAGCTTTATTGTCATAGTAACAAATTGGTTTTCTTTTTGTTCAAAGGCTCTGACAGAACAAGAACTTGATGTAATCAAGAAGGATTTAATTGACCATTTCAACTCAGAGGAAGCTATTGCGTGTGGAATAAAGTCTTTGTACTTCGAACTTATTGTGAAAAGGTAAATACATGTACATTATTTTATAAAGACTAGCAATGAATTTAAAATTGAGTATAACTTTGCTTTGAAGGAAAACGGTCTTGATGTTAAGTTACAAGCGATACTACCCTCTAAAACACCAACTTTGACTAAGTTTTTTTGTGGTAAAGAAAATTAAATTGTGAGCAGGATTTTATCCTGCGACTGCCACCTTCTAATTCAGAGCACTAGATACTATTACCAACCGAGCCATCGCGGTCATGCTCATAGGATATCATTCTTCGCGTTAAGATTGTGGCCGCAATTGAATTTTTCTTTCCACAAAAAAGCTTTACAATTTAACAACAAAAATAATGGACACCTATTCTTTAATTTCGTTTTTTAGTAAATACGCGATGCAGGCGTTAAGTATCCAAAATATTTTAAACTTTGCTGTTTGAAATGATAATTTTCTATTTCAGGCGGGTAGGCGAAGAAGCGTCTAAACCCATTCATCTGTCAGGCTCCACACACATTATTGACACCATTCTTGGCAAACAGTTCAGGATATCTCCTGAAGCTTTCTTCCAGGTAGGTTAAATGAAGTTTCCCAGGTACTTGGACACATCAAAAAAAGTCTATGATCACTAGCCTAAACTGTTTTTTTTTCTTTATGGATAACCATGGAGTTGCTTGCCGGTTCTTCTCCATGGAAACGACCAACCCGAACCGTGCAATTTTTTTTTTCTAAGTGCCCATTCTTTTTATAAGTGACCATCGAGACCCATGTAAAATAAAATATTTTGATTTTGGAAACCAATTTAACTATCTTAAATTCTAAATCTATATTTTTAAATAAAGAATCTAAAAAGAAGAAGAAATCATAATATAAGGACAACAAGGTATTGCCAGGTGGAGCCTAAAACTGTATTTATTTTGCTTGCAGTTTTGCCATAATGCGTTTAGAACTAACAAATCTACGTCTTAAGTTTCAATTTTGATTGTAGGTGAACACGGCGGGCGCTGATGTATTGTACCGAAGTGCTATTGAGATGAGTCAGGTGCAAAAAGACTCCACAGTCGTCGATATATGTTGCGGGACTGGCACTATTGGACTGTGCTTCGCTGAGGTAAATTGGCTTATTATTCCTTCGTATATAAATTCAATCAGTACTTTAGAGTTGCCACACAAAATTACACTTTTCATACTAAGTTAACGACTATAAGTCTTTACTCTCCAACTATTCTGAATCGGCAATCTAGTATTTTACTTTAAAAGCCACATTATCAGCACTCACTTATACTGTAAACATTTGTAGGTTGCTTACGAGGGGTCTTTCATAGAAAATTAAAAACTCGGCATCGGTTTTCAAAGCGAGGAATCCTTTCGCTTAACATCATAACTCGAGGAAAACAAACAGAATAGGCTAGTTTACTAAAAAACACAATATTTGTCTGATATATGTATAGATTATAAAACGATGCGAGACCCGTATTTTTTCATTTATTACGTAAACCAAAATTGACGAAGATACAAGCTTTTAAAAATCACAAAACGTCACTCGTTCGGTACAATTTTACAAGCGTTATGACGTCAAAAGTCTCCACTCCCGAATTTGGTAGCGTTTTGTCTTTGTCAATATTCATTGAGATAAAAAAAATGTGTCCATTATTTTTCAAAATTCTAACTGATGGACTAAACAGTTTTTATGGAGTAAAATACCCTATAATGTTAATGACATAAAAATAACTTTACAGCATTGCGACAAAGTATTAGGGCTTGAGATGATAGCGGAAGCAGTGAAAGATGCGAAGTCAAACGCCGAACTCAACAAAATAGAAAACTGTGAGTTCTTCACCGGCAAAGCGGAAGATATCCTGCCTTCAGTCCTCGCGAGGGCCACCGGAGAAGACATCATCGCTATTGTGGACCCGCCTAGAGCTGGATTACGTGAGTTTTATAAATAATCACTGAATAATAGCAGTCAAAAAAACTAACGCCTCATTAAAAAAATACAGTCGAATTGAGAACCTCCTCCTTTTTTTGAAGTCGATTAAATAGTATTACATGCTTTGAAGTCGTTCTAAAAAGGTTTTTTAAAATAACAGTACCTCCGATAAACGTGATAGGTATTTATTTTACTTACGTTTTAGCTTCTAAGCTGATAAAACTGAAGTCATTTCAGTTACCTATAACTCAAAAATAACATTAGAGACAAATTATTAAGAAAGATCAAAAATAAAGATTTATACACCTTGTTTCTAAAAATCCTTACGATATTATCATTATTGGCTGAATTCAATTACATGACAAGAAAAGCCGTTGATTCAATCCAATCCGCAAAAGGTCCTTGAATATTGAAGTAAGTAACTACATTTAGCCTTCATCCACTGTCTTAAAACTAAATCAACTGCAAACTTCAATAAATTCTTCGTGTTTCTGTCCTCACAGATATGCGCGCAGTAACTCAACTCCGAAACACACAAAAGGTCAAACGTTTAGTCTACATCTCGTGTAGCCCTTCATCAGCGGTGAAGAACTTCGTGGACCTGACCCGTCCGTCTTCAAAGACATTGAGAGGAGCGCCCTTCTTACCAGTGAGGGCTGTGCCCGTGGATATGTTCCCGCAGACCAAGCATGTGGAGCTGGCTATATTGTTTGAAAGAGAGGTAAGATTCATCATAATAAATGTCTGTTTAGCTGTGAGCCACCTAAATGGAATACCGAAATACAGTTTTGTATAATTAATGGATATTTAATACATTTCTAAGCATTACTTATCAAACATATTCGAATGCAGTCCGAACATTTGATTATAGTTTTTACCTCAGAAATTGTATAGTTTTACTTACTCGTAAAACTATACAATTTCTGAGGTTTACAAAATATTATTATCTTTTATTTAAATTTATTTAATGTAGCACCAGAAATATGTTTATTCGATAAAAAGATTGATTTCAATGTTATTATTTTTACAGAAAACCGCAGATCCAGTGGAAGAGGAAACGGCAGGACCCGAAGAAACAAAAATACAAAGTGAAGAGAGTACTGACGTAACGAATAACGTAGATATGAAAGAAAGTAATGATACCAATGTAGGATAGCATATTATTGGTTATTGTAAATAAACATAATGTTCATCAACTTTGTGTCTTATTTCGTGTACCTGTCGTACTATTTTTTATTTTACCATTGTTTCATGAAAAAAACATTTCTTTGGAACTTAAAGGAAAATACTTCCAATCATTTTTTTATAAAACTAAAAGTTTGGAAGAAGAAGAAAACACAAAACAAAACTTAATTTCTAAACACAGTTTTCAGTAAATACAAAAAATAAAATTACCATCACAACCAATAACCAAATCGATCACTAATTCTAAAAATCAAATAGGTCAGTTACAGGCACTTTTGAATAGTCAAAAGACAAAAAATAAAAATACTACAAAAATATGTTCCTACAATCCAAGTCACAAGATATAATGACTATGAAAGTACCGTAGATGCCCATTCCATTCCAATTATCCAATTCGGCTATCCTTAAAGCAATGACATCCCAAAATAATACTCTCTAACCGAAGTTTCCATCACAATCTAGCTATCCATAATTAAATAAAACGTTAATCTGCGCGACCTCATCTAGGGGAGGCCGCGTCGCCCCTGCAGGAATTTAATATAACGTCGCCCGGTGCATTCCACAGCTGAAGCGTTTAGAACATTTCAATAAAACGTCTTTATAAGTATAATATGGATCCTCTAGACATTTTGTCACGCACGGTTTTGTGGTAGTGACTAGTTGGGGCACTCGTATTCGTCTGTTTTTTTTTACTTTGAAGCTGATTTTTGAATGTTAAAGAAAAATAAAGAAACTGATACAAACGAAGTACCTAATGAAAGCACCAAAGGGCATTGTTTCTTTTTATCTAACCTATACTGTCCCACTGCTGGGCATTGAAAGACTTTACTATAACCTTCCAATTTCGCTTTTTTGCAGTTTTTCCTGCAACGTGGGACACATTTTATGAAAAGTTCTTAATTCGTTGGAATAAAAAACATTACCCTCTTTCTGGCCCAGTCGAATAAAAATAATCCCTCTAGCTTTCTTAAATTTCCCAGCCTTTTCTTCAAACTTTTGTGTGTTATCTTAATCTGATAAAGTCAGAAAAAGGCTCACTGTTCGCTTGGACGTAGGTAGGTATTCATATTATCTCTTTGCACTTGAACTCACTGGTACATTGACGGTTGGAAAAAGTTATGAACAGAGAATTTAATCATCACCACCACTATATTTTATGAAGTCAATAATTATTACCTTATAATTACTTAAACATAATACATTTGTCTGTAAGTTGAGGAACATGAATTGGCCTCCAAAATGAAAATTATGACCAAAGGGTCTAAAAAAGCCACTATCCAGAAACATAATGCGAATTTCGATAACATCCCTAAAATGGAATAAATTATTCTATTGCCCAAGAGCAGGTATTCTGTTGGGATTTTAAAAAGCCCTTTTTTATCTTGGTCTTAAACCCCTAGATTTACTTTAACAGATTCTTTATTTCTTTCCCATCCCATGGAAGAAAATATATTTATTTGCAAACTCTACAAACAACTTACCAAAACAAATAAAAAACTTCAAAACACTTGTCTTTCCGTCTGTACAAAGCCTTTCGCTTATTCCACTCGACTGTACCACAACCGACATACCGATCCTTCAAATAAAGCTGCATAGATATAATATCCCGCAGTAGATAGGAACCACAAGGGTCGCGCTCATTGTCTCCTTGGCTTTGGATCTAGGCAGACCAATCCTAGAGGGATGTTCTAAGAAATGTTCTAGTGCATCACTATGGCTCTGAAGTGCATTGTTACGATTCTGTCCTTGTTTGTGTGTTCGCATTTTTCTTATACGATTAATAAGAATGGGGGTGAGTAACTTTTGTTTTTTTTTAATTTGTGGCTACACCGCTACAGAGTATTCCTGTTAGATACCTAGTGTAGCCGTGTTTTATGCTGGGAATTTCCAAATCGGCGATACAGATTTGAATACCTTTTAAATGCATGCTATTGCAAAACCGTAAGTTCTCCTATATTTATTTTTTATTAATAGTTTCTGGGTGGATATTTATTTATCGTCGTAAAATTGATCACTTCATGGTTGGTTCGACCATTTCATGAAATAGTCCCGTTTGACGATATGGCTTGCTGACACTGGCCATATCGTTTTAACGGCAAAGAGTATTGGTATGACCATCCACGATTGGCTACGATTATAAATTTGTCTGTTTTCCCCACCAGACCAAATAGCTGAATCTGAATCAGTACTGGACCCAAACGGTGCATTCCTACTGAAATGGAGAATTGATTATTCCATCCGGAAAATTCAGTTTCAAATAGTGATATCTGAAAAAGCTCCAACATTCTACTGGTTCGCTCTGGGCTTCTCTGATCGAGGAAATTTGAATAATTCAGATGTCTGTCTATTTTGGACTGATTATAGAAGAAAACATCATTTTGAGGTGAGTATTATTTCACCGCGTACATATTAGAATCGTCGTACAAAAGTGGTCGCATTCACAAAAGCTAACGTGCTGAGCGTGGGTTCCGGGTTCGATCCTCGGGTCGTTAAATGGAGTTTTCCGTTCGTGAACCTTCATCAGTGTTACTGCAATGGAATAGACTAGACAGCTACGATAGTACTGGCGTGATGTTACGATGTTGATTTATTTAACCGAATTACTTTGTATAGGACATGTACGCAGACAATGAAGGAAAATTAATGCGGGATGCCAAACAAGACTGCGATGCCTTCTATATCGACGCGGAGACTCAGAGCTTGGTGTTTGAGAGGTTCTTCGACACCTGTGACCCTGACGACTACATTATTGAGGTAAGGTGAACTACGAAACAAAAAATCTGCAGTGAATAAATTAATCCATGATTGGAAAATGCAATATCATAGCACTTGCATCTCTGCCGAAATATAGTCAACTCTCAAAAGAAATAATAAATGAATTATCCCGTTTTAAGTTTCAATAATAATGTTTTGAGGCCCAATACGTTAATCGGGCCATGTTGGAATTTTGGAATCAGCATTCTTCCTGACTTTATCCTTATTTTATTTGGAGCCAGCGCAAAAACCTTTGTTCAGGTCATCTTGGAAAGTTGTTTGGGATCTTTAAAAAAAGTATGTTACAAAGTATAAACTTTTGCGACTATATCTTGAGGTTTACACTTAGTTCTGTAAGATCCCACTTTTGTGAATTGTCTACACCTTTTCCATCTTCCAGATATGCCACATCCAGAGAATACCAACATTACTTGATACCTTTTTTGCAGGAAGGCACAGTCCACGTAGTTTGGGCACACGGAAACGACAAGCTATTCTCATCTAAAGGTCTATGCTTAACCTGCACTCCATCCCAAGACCATGGCTTCATCAGGGTCCGACTATTCACTCCGATAGGCAACCATAGGGTTGGCGACGCCTACCAATTACGGGTAACTAACAAGAACTTGAAGGTCCCAGGTGGTGATACCACTTACTGGTGTCAAGTTGTGAAGCTCCCTGATTTTATTACGAAAAAAGTCCATCATATTATTGAGGTAAGAATGTAGGTGTGACATAATTACAAGGATAAATTGACTTAGCTAGCAAAACTTCACAGACATGTAATGAACTTCTTACTGAGAGACGTTGTATATAACATCCGTTATATGACGGAACACTCGCAAAAAAAAAACAAAGATCATGTTTCCGCAACTCACTATAAAAAATAATGTATTATCTACCTGTTGGAATTCGAAGCTTGAGTCAGTGAATAGAGTTGAAAGTATAATTGTGCAATAATGTTTAAGCATCGATTGGCAGTAAGGTGCTTAAAGCAATAAAAAAATTAAATTGCGAGACGGTTTTTCTTACTTATCCTAAATATTCTAGTTCGAATCCACCATCTCAAAAGGCAACGAAGGCTTAGTGCATCATATGGAAGTGTTCCACTGCGATACGGATCCCAAGAAGGAGATACCATTGTATGAAGGTAACTGCTTCGCTCCAGAGCGACCTGAAATCATTAAAACATGTTCAAAGGTAAGAAACATTTAAGACAAAATTACCTGTTGATAAGCGACCTTATTTTCAATGAAAAGAAAGATAATTTTTATGTTGATAGATTTGTAGGATTATCAGCAAACAAAGAACCTTTGACAGTCGTGTAAGGCACCCGCAGAGTATAATAAAGCAGTGTACAAAATATTTATATATTTTTAGGTAAAAGCAGCATGGGCAATGGGCGCTCCTCCATTCATATACCCAAAGGAAGCAGGGTTGCCCCTAGGAGGACCGAATGCTAACAAATACATCATGCTTGAAGTTCACTACAACAATCCGGAAATGAAGACAGGTAGTGTAGACTTCTTTTTTCATGACTTAATAAAACCTTACGTAACTGATAAAGCTATTAAGACTGCTATAATATTCAAACAAATATACGAAAAAAAAACCATGGGCGTAGGCAAAATCTACAGAACGCCACTTGCTACGATTCTTACATCATTCCCTAGGCATCTGCCACGTTCATATTACACGCACTCCGTAACGCTTCATCTGGCTCTGTAAATGATTTGCAAGAATACCAATCAACCGCCCTATTGGTAACCAGTCCAGTCTAAAAAGAAATCATCATCGTCATCAGCTAGAAGCCGTCCATTTCTAAGCTTCCCTCAAAGACTCGCCACTGTTGTTCGAGGCTTTTTCCCCCCTCTTTAACCGTCTCGCCCCATCTATCTCTGTACCAAAATTCACCAAACCTAATCGATTCGGCATTTTGATATAAAAACAGAACATACCTACATGCATGCAGACTTTCACATTTATAATATTAGTGGGGTCCGATAGGCCAACAGACGCATTATGGCTCTCAGTGA
The DNA here is from genome assembly GCA_028554685.1 of Agrotis ipsilon. Classification (NCBI taxonomy): domain Eukaryota; kingdom Metazoa; phylum Arthropoda; class Insecta; order Lepidoptera; family Noctuidae; genus Agrotis; species Agrotis ipsilon. The sequence continues at coordinate 12,501,002 of CM052969.1, read as the reverse complement.
TCCCGCTTGCCATGAAAATAACATTATAACAATGTTTCTAAAAAATATTTCAGTGTTAATTCTAACGCTTCGTTACCCCTTCTCATTTTGTTTCCAGATTGGGTAGACAGTTCAGGTATAATTCTCCACGTAACGGGACAAAAACGCAAGTTCGACGCGGCCATCATGGAGCTGGGTTTGGAATACACGGACAAAATGGCTATTCCTGGCAGGCAAAAAGCTTTCCCGTTGACGGCGTACTGCATCCCACAGTGTACTGGCGTGGTATGTGATATGAAGTTATTTTTAAATAAAAATGCTTTTTTAAATGGCTTTGAAAAATACCTTGGTATCATGGTGAAGTTTTAATAGATGCAGGGCCCAGACAAGAATCGATTGAATGCAAAGGCCGGGTGTTGTGTGACTTGATCGACTCTGCTTACTGTAAATCACATAAAAATCATCCTTACCACTACGACATATGACTTACAATGCGCGGTTATTTACGGGTAGATGAAAAACGAAACACCCTCGCCTAGACGACGTAAATCGAATTGCATCATTGCACCGTTGTAGCAAGGACGATTTTCATTTTTAGTTAGTAGAATTTTCAAATCGCACGAATCGCAAAATGAGCAAGCTCGCTAAGTCTCAACATTAAATTCTAGGGCTTGCCTTCGGATGGTATCATAGTCTTCGGCAGTCAGCTCCACACGCACTTGACCGGTGTGGCGGTATGGACGAGGCACTCCAGGCAAGGTGTCGAGCTTCCTTATCTCAACAAGGACTTGCACTACTCCACACATTTCCAGGAGATCAGAATCTTGCATCGACCTGTAAAAGTTCTACCGGTAAGACAATTTGATAAATAAGAGTTCTTTATAAAAATATTAATTGATTGACTTGAGTGCCCTTTGAAGGTGCAGATGGAAAAGCGCTTGCATCGTCCTCTAAATCATCATCAGTATTTTTAGTTCTAGTGGAGGGTAATTATATGGCAGTTTGCAAACTTTAGCTGGTGAAAATGTGTAAAACATCCATCGTGGTTTAAGCAAAAAGTAAGTTTAAAAGTTGCTGCGAAAATGAGCAGAAAGTTTAATTTAAAATTAGTTTATGGAATCTATTTAGCCGAAAAACCAAAAATGAAACCTAAGATTGAGCGACCTTACCCAGAATGACTCCTGCGCATAGCCGGAACTCGGTAAAGACCGCGCCCGGACTCTGATCAATCACAAACACATTTAAGATCCATGGACCAGATGTATAATTATGTACCCACAATTAAAAATAATATTGATCAAACAAAGTGCATTTTCATTGTAGGGTGACTACCTAGAAACGACCTGCATCTTCAACACGGAGGATAAAGACAACGCAACGATCGGTGGACACGCCATCACGGACGAGATGTGTGTCAACTACATGCACTACTACCCCGCCACGGAGCTCGAAGTGTGCAAGAGTGCCGTGTCCAATTCGGCGCTGGAGACCTACTTCAAGTTTGAGAAACGGTAAGCTGATGTAATACATTTGATTGATGATGATGATGATGATTGAACATTTGTAACTGGTCAATCACAAAATTTAGACAAGAGATTGGCTTTTCCCCTGTTTGAAGATTGATCCCATATCAAAAATAACTTATTATAAGAAATAGGGTAGTTTACTGCATAGATAAATTGAAAAACCGTATTTTTATTTTAAATCTATGAATATTGACAAAGGTAAAACGCTTTGAACTTCAGGAATGGGGCTGGGAATGTGACGTCATAACCGCTGTAAAATTATACCGAACGAGTGACGATTTGATATTTTCAGAAGCGTTGTATCGTCGTCGTATTTGGTTAACGTAACAAAAGAATAATTGCGGGTTATTTTTTTTTTGATAATCTAAGCTTTCTTTTGAGTAAAATAGCCTATTATCGACACGGTTTGCGCAGTGGCTGAGCGATCGACTGCTGCGCAGCATGTGGCGGGTTCGATCCCCGCACGGAATAAAATTTGTATGATCTGCAAGCTGCAAGTTGTTCTGGGTGTTTGTGAGTTTCTATGTTTGTAAACACACCCACGATACAGGAAGAAATTCTTAGTGTGGAGCTACGTTTTTAAGAAAAATAAATAATGTGATACCACTTTTCAGGCACAGAATACACTCTGTTTCCATGGACAGGAATAGTTGATGCTTTCATAACCTGAACAAAAAAAAAACTTATTTCCCCAGAGAAATCCAGCCGTAGTAATACAATTATAAAATAATGCTTATTTATTCTCCATAATAGTTGGGACAACATGTCTATCTCGTACAAGGCGGCACCTCGTGCGAACTACTTGGCCATAAAGCCGTGGACACACCTGCGAGCCAACGCACTGCACGCCCTCTACACCGAGTCGCCTATTTCGATGCAGTGCAACAAGTCGGATGGCAGTCGATTCCAGGTGGGTTGTGGTGGTACGTCAGTAGAAATAAAACGTCAAGTATAAGTAGACCAAGCCACAGGAATCGTTCTGTATATGACACACAGCCAGGATGAGATCCTTTTGAGGGTCACTGAATTATCGAAACACCAAATAAAAACTTGGATAGCTTTGTGACGTTTGTAAACAAACAGGAACTATGACGGTAATCAGAAAGAAAAAATAAATCATGTTTTGTACACTAGAGGCGTTTTTACAACTTCCCATTCAAATAAATGCAGTAATTTTTTCAAGCACACTGTTAAGATTTTTAAAACTTGTTTGCCAGGCGCATCTTTAGATACATTACTGTTATTTTAAAACAATTGTCTAGTCTTAATCTTGAATGGCTTCAAGTGTGACCACCGTAAAAATCCTGTTGACATAATGATTTTTTTGCCATGTTCTATTTTTAAAACTTTTCTTCTTTTTCAGGGTGACTGGGAAGGAATACCAATACCGAAAATCAAGTTGCCTCTGCCGGCCGAAAAGAGAGTTTGCCCTGAGACCATCATAGAAAAATAAGTGCAATATTGACTATCCTGTATAATGTAAAATTAATAATTGAGATGAAGATAGAATCACTTAAGCACTGCTATACAGCTTAACATTCAATAATAACTTCTATATAGCGATGATATTTAACACAATTAAATAAAGTCATAGCTGAATAAGTACATTGTTGTGATATAAAATTTTAATTTATTTTTTAGTAGGTCTAAGCGTATAATTAACTAATAACTTGACTTACCTATAAGGTTAACTATGAATGTTTACTACGATGTGACGTTACGCAATAATAAACATGTAAATGTACAGTAGATGTTTCAATGGTTTCAATAAAATATGAATAACTGGACTGTATTGTGCTTTATTAATGTTACCAGCCTAAATACAAAAACTTTCAAATCTGAACCCTGTAACCGAACCGACACAGCTTAAAACAGCTGGATCTAATCAAGTAAATTCGAGTAATCACTAACGATTACCTCTGTGAGACTTTAGGGTTTGGCCGACTCCAGCGTCTTATAAATGTTATCGTTAGTTTTAAGTGTCACTGTAATGACTAGTTCTACTGGATTGGCCACAGCCACAAATTAACCCATACGCCAACCGTTCTCGATATAGTTTACCAAAGGCGCTGGCCACATAGAAAAGACGTAAGACGCAAATAGGGCGGAGACATTAATTGTCTTTAAAGCGTCCCCTTCTAACAAAATGTATGAAAGCGACGCTACGCAAAACAAAACGAAGAGTCGCGTCGCTACCGCAACGCTCATACATTTGGGCCTATCCACGACGCATCCTCGTCTTGTCTTCTGTCTGTCCTGCGGTGCCCTGTCTGAACCAATAAAGTCTGTGGTTCTGCGCCTAACAGTTTATTGCTATCAGAAATAGATAAAACCGATAACATACTTACCACCCGCTGCTAGTGTGGCTGCTAGTGTACCGCAAACTGGACAATATATTGGATTGTGTTTGGCTGGCATTATAGATCAAATTCAAAAATGCATGCATGATCATTTCATGATTTCTGTTTTAGAACGAAACATTTCATATGACAGTGATTTGACATAAGGTCTTGACGTTTGTTTTACGCAAGCGACGATGACTGAGTGACATTTTGTTTTTCTTCCTTCTTGCGAAGCTCTTCTTGTTTATAATTTATTTCGGGGAAGCAACTTGTATACTGTAATCATGTCCAATGACTACGGATTCAACAGTGATGACTCTCCGAATAAGACTAATTCACATCTACAGCTGCCGAGCCCAATAATTACACGGCGCAACCGAACAGCATCGACGTAAGTTATTGGTGTCGCTATTATTAATTAATTAAGTAATACAGACCATAATACGTTGATTAATAACAGATGCATGAGAACTTAATTAAATTCTGTTCTGTTCCAGGTCAGAAAGGGCTTTAGGAAATCCGATAGAAAGTGGCAAAATTAAATCGTTTTGCCGAGCAAAGGGCCACGGTTTTGTTACACCAGAAAGAGGCGGCGAAGATATATTTGTACACATCTCTGAGTAAGTATATCTAACGTATTTTAAAATATTACACCAGTACAGATAAATTAATTGTGTGCATTACACAGTGTGCCTACTATTTTTAACAGTTTTGTAAGCTTATAACCTTGATGAATAAAAAAAGTTTACAAGTTTTGAATTCCAAGAAAACATAACTTTTATTATTTCAGCACACATGCCATTACCATCATATAAAATTGTTTCTTTAGACTTGTTTACAGAAATGGTGAATATAGATAGTAAAAAAGTAGAATAGTAAAAATTGGCTCAGGAAACATAAACAACTTCTGTACAGCTTGTGAACATAAATAAGTCATCCATTAATTATGTACTTGTTATACAGGCTTTGTTTCAATTTGAAACTGATAACAGATATATTTATATATTTAGACTGTTTGCGTTAACACATTTTGGAGGTCAAATGTGGGCGTTCTTTGTTTGTCTTTGTTGTTGACATGTTTCTAGAGGTTGAATAATTAAAGCATAGAAGACAGTATTATTTGAGTACACTTCATAAATGAAACATTGTTACAGGCAACTATCATGACAGCATGATATCAAACTTAAAAGAACATCATGACTGTTATCCTTAAAACTTTGATTTTTAAATCTATTTTAATTGCCATGTGCTAAATGTTTAATACATCAGATACTGCCTCTGGCAGTTCATATTATTTTGCTGTGTCAAACTTAATTGATGCATTCTATATAGTGTTGATATAAAAGGTATCAAAACAATAAAAGTGCATACTTTCCAAAACAATAGTTAGTATAAGAATTTGCTTATTGTCATTTTGAATTGGAATAAATAGCATTGATTAAAATTTTCTTTTGATGTGCCTTTAGTCAAAGATGTATAATTTTATTTGTTACAGCATTGAAGGTGAGTTTGTTCCACTGCCAGGCGATGAAGTAATTTACCGACTCTGTCCAATTCCTCCCAAGTTTGAAAAGAATCAAGCTGTCCATGTTCGCATCGTACACCTGACCCCCGAGAAGCACCTGAAGTGGGATGAACCCCCACTGTGTTGATCCCTCCGCCATTCTCGCCCCCACACTCTTGAATATCATTTGCAAGGTCCTCTTGCTCACCAAATCTCTCTTTCGTGTCATATCTTACCCATTTCTCGTCTTATAAATGTGTGTTATGCCAGTTGTATTTACTTTTTAGTATTGTGTACCTACTTATACATATTTATAGATATTGTGCCGTATTAAGTAACTGTCTAACAGAATCGAATACAACTTCGTCAATTGTAACTACATGTCTATATCTCAATCAATGTATTAGACTCAATGGAATGAACAAATTCTACTGCTCATTAATTTTTAAAAATCAAAGGATTGAAAAGACCAAGGTTGTTTGTTATATTCACGTTCGTATATTGATTGCTAATGCTAATTGAATTCAGTATTTAAATATAGTGAGAAGCCAACTTGTGGTGCTAAATTTTCGAAGGTTTTACCATCGTCTTAAGATTTTGATAACCAATGTATTTCACACAGTGAATGGAAACTGGCTTCTTGCACCGAGAGTAGCTTAACAGTTGTATGAGTGATAATGATTGCATCATCGACATTATTGGCCTAATTTCAATAACTTATGTATTTTCAGTACTTAAGCATCGTGTATCGACTATATAATAATGATAGCATGTAATATTGCACAAAAAAGAAGTGCCACTGGTTAGTGATGTGTGCGATCTGTTTAGGGAGCATTATGTTGTTGGAAATTGCATAATAATCTCATCTTTATTATTCCTTTTTTCTTTATTTGTATGTTATTGTATTTAAGTGCAAAAATAATCGCATGTTATGAACTACCATTCCACAACTCAGTATTCTCTGTAGTCATACTGTTTTACAATTCTGTACACTATTTGTTGTTGTGTTATTGAATATTCTATTTTAAAACTGTTTCGTCCCATGCCTGCTCACAGGAAGTATTTTTATTTACACCTACTATGTAATCAACGCGTTTGCCATGCTTTTTGTGTTTAGTTTCTAGCAGTATTAGGTAATACAGCGAATATATGGAATATGTGTAAGCTATCTGTTTGTTTTATTAAGTCCTTTCTCAAATTCAATATCACCTGATTGAGTTAAACCTTGGCAGATGGTGGTGTTATCGCAACTCTGTAAACTTATCGTAATCTGATAACAAATTGTTTGTCGATTTTGTCTGTGGTTTAAATAGGGACGGATAAACTTCTAATCATATTTATTTATAACAAAAGGTGCCACCACACACCACACCTGCTTGATATCGTGCTAATCAAGCTTCCATGTTTTTTAGTTATCAGTAGAGGTAAACTTGTATACCGAGATTAAAGTTAATATCGGAGATCTTATTTCATTTGTCCTTCCTTTTGATTGGACGTTGCGTCAAGTGTACTCTGCGGGGTCACATTGCGTTTACCATATAAAGGGTTGCAACCTCAATTCCTCGAAATCTAATCCATCTACAAACCGGTTTTGAATAAAACCAAGTCGTTTGTTTCACATGTATATATTTTATTAGTAAATGTAAAACATAAGGAATAAATAATACAATTGAGCCACACTGGCGATTGTCTGATCGAATCCATTCAATAGTATAATTACTTATATAAATCAATTAGGTACACTTATAAAATAAAGGCTAACGTTACGGGTATCCTAGGGGCTTCATACTGTGATCACACACTTGGCTAATCTACACAAAAATTGTATTGGAATGTGCATGACACGCTCGGCTACTGATACAAACAATGCGCATGTCATAACACACTGTGTATAAACTAACATAATTAACTAGTCATTAAAAAGTATATCTATACATAAAGGTACATAGACAATTCACAATTTCTTACCTTAGTCTCTTTGCTTAAAGCTTATAGTCTCGTGATCATGCGGACTCCTTCGTGGGGATCAGACCAGTTTAAAGGCGTGTCGGGCCTGACGCATGCCTCAGTCGTGTACTAAAGACACTAAGGTTTACATGCATACTCCTACTACCTACTTCTACGAACCTCGGCCAAACAGATTGACTACAGTTTATATTTTATAGAGTGGGTGACACAAATCAGTCTGTGTTAACAGTATCTTGGTTTGTCGTTACATATTGATTGCAAGTAATTAAAGGTTAATCGATATTGTGTAACTGAGCAAACGGGTTTTTCTATTCGCCTTTGTGGCTTCATATACCGTGGCTGTTTAGTTAATTAAATCTACTACATATTCATAACTTGCTATCGGTACGTCTAAGTGGACAGTTAACATTTAGAATGGGTTTCGTATCTAACATTTAGTTTTAAATTGGCTAATAAGCGCCTATTATTAAATTACAATGGTTAGTTCTACAGTAAACTTCATAATTATTGATGGTCAACCCTCAGGAAGACGTATTCTCTCGTCGGTCATTATAGTAGGTAAAACTGAGCAATCGGCAAGCATGATAGTAAAAAATTCGTTGTATAAAGTATAAAAATGCAAGTACAAAATTTCTTCAAAAAAGAAAGTACGGAAACTGAAACATCAAAAGCTTATTAAAATGTGTAGTAATCTGATTATTTTCAACTTAACAATTTCGCAGTCGTTCAATCTTTGCCGTTTTCCACGTTTCCATTCTGTAACAAAATAAAAGAAAAACTCAGTAATACTCATCTTAAAAATCTTCAGTCAACATGAGTGGTATTTGCAAATAATAATTCCCTCCGAGATTCCTGGATGGGTTGGGTAGAGGTCTACTCTGCCCAACCCATCCAGGAATCTCGGAGGGGAACTCCTCCCCTAAGTCCTACCGAAACCATTTTTCCTCACAGTCACTAACCAGCCCTTTTGTTAAACATCCGGATCGACGGCTTACCCGCCTCATACCGTGGTGGTATGTAAATTTTTGACATTTCCTAATACTGTCAGATCTATGCTCTGTTCACAACACTGACCTCTTCCATCTGCGCCAGTTGGTAGTGTCTCTTGCGCAGCGCAGCCAGTCGAGCGCGCTCGGCGTCGAGTGCTGTCTCCAACTTGAGCGAGCGCACTTTACTCTCCATTTCTAAACGACGAGTCGCTGTCAGCGATAGCGATGATGTATCTAGAGCCTCTGTTGGATACAAATAGGATTTATTGTAAGTTATTAAATAGCAAAGCCTATTTTTTTAAAGTTCGATAACTGTGGTATCCAAATACAACAGAATCCATCGAATATAATTAAGAGTTTAGAAATTAATGAGTTATTTAGGCGTATTTTCTTTATATTTTTTAACTGACTTTCAAAAAGAATTATTTTGAGTAGATGTTGGACTGTGAACAGCAGGCTTTAGTAAATATGACTGGAATGCAGTGCATTATATCATATTATACAAAACAGCACATATACAGGGTGAATTTTTCAACTGGGCGTGGATGGCTACTTTCGAAACTATGAGGAATATCGAAAAACTTTGAAAGAAGTCTCGAGGCCGATTTTGACGAAAACTAAAACTGCATCATTGGATTTTAGAAAAATCAAAAATCCTGGTCAGGAATCGAACCCGCTGATTTTGAAAAAAAATTCACACCCTGTATTATTATACCATTCGATAGTGTTGCTAATAAGGATCAAATTCTGGGAAGTAATCATATACGGCAAACTTAAGGAAAACGTATAATTACAAAAAAACTGATTAATCTACAAGGCAAAGACTGTATTTTGAAACATAAGTTACCGTTTCTTATTTAAAATAATGCTATTTTTAGTTAACTCAATAATGCCGTATTCCTAAGTACAGCGGGATTGTTGAAACGTCAAACCCAATGAGACATTGAAAACAATGAAATTTTATAATTTCGAATAAATTATGGCTCAGTAGATGTAAAGTAACATGGAAAAATAGCAATTTCATAAAAATCAGCCATTTCCTTAAGTTTGCCGTATATGATTACTTCCCAGAATTTGATCCTTATGAGTAACACTATCGAACGGTGTAATAATACAGGATGTGATTTTTTTTCCAAAATCAGCGGGTTCGATTCCTGGCTAAGATTTTTGATTTTTCAGAAATCCGATGATGCAGTTTTAGTTTTCGTCAAAATCGGCCTCGAGACTCCTTTCAACGTTTTTCGATATTCCTCATAGTTTCGAAAGTAGCCATCCACGCCCAGTTGAAAAATTCACCCTGTATACAAACACTCAAATCTGATACTATAAGTCTTTAAACTGTATTATCTTGTCATTTATTCATTTCTCTTACATTTTAAATACATGTTGAAAAATAAAACATCGAAATAAAAAAATGTATTGTCCAACAGCATCGCGAACAGGTACTAAGTAGATTGTATCATTGCTATCCTACCTTGTTCAAGCACAAGTGCAGATCCTGCTTTAACGGCAGCAACTAGTGCGCCAGTGGCTGCGGCGACCGACCGACTGGCCTGTGTGAGCCTGGCCAGCGCGGGCGACTCAGGCGGCGCGCGCGCACGTGACGCGGCCACCAGCTGGGCCGTGCTGCCGGCCACCTCGTGCGCGGCCGCAGACACTCCCTCCACTTGACCTGATGCACCTACTGCTTCATCTGCTGATGTCCTGTACCATAGATTTTGTATGAAACGACTTGTCTTGAGGAGCTTGTGGCTAAATAATTACAGCTTCACAGGCCGATCTTCCAGGTTAAGCCACGTTTGCCGAGGTTGGTCTGTGGATGTCAACTGTCATAGCGAGTTTCCTCCGTGCCTCAGAAAGCACGTAAAGCTCTTGGTCCCGGCCGTCATTTGTAGATCTTTGACAGTCGTTACTGTTAGTCAGAAGCTCTCAAGTCTGACAACCAGTCTTACCATGGGGTATCGTATTACCCAGTTACTGGGTTGTGGAGGTCGGACAGGCAGTCGCTCCATATAATACTGACATCCAGCTGAATCTTGTTTGACTGGAAGCCGACCCCAATATAGTTGGGAAAAAGGTTAGGGAGGTGATGTCTTGTCTTTGGTAATTAACTTTGTTTTTTTTTTTTAATATATTACAGGAGGATAATCGTTTGTGGACTGATCTGTGACATTTTTCAAGCCGGAAACAGTTTGAAATCAATGGAAAGGTTGGAGTTTACCAAATAATGCAAAGTAAAGAGTGATAAAATACATATAGGTATCTGTAGTGGGAATTTCCTACAATCGTGCCATAGTTGCTTGCAACCAATGCGAACATACCACAAAGTGCTAAAAAATGAAAGTAAACCAATAACATTATTGTGCATTTGGCTTTCAATAATTCGAAAATTGCTTATTTTCTTACAGCCTTTATAATATCGATAAGGTGCACAACACTGCTAGCGCTGTGGTTGACCGATTGACTGCGGAGTTGTTCTGAGTTGTTGAGCTGCGGGTTTGATTCCCACACCGTACAAATATTTATATAAACCACAAGTTATTGTGATACAACAGTAAATTATTAGTGAAAAAAAGTAGTTATCTACAAAGAAATACATACACTAGCAGTTTAGCAGCAAACACAACAGCCTTAGCCGCTGAAATAAGTCCCTCAGACCACTGTGGGTTCTTCCTGTACATCTTCTGCCTCGTCTTGGGGTCTCCCAGTTCATTCTGCAATTTTCGAGCGTCCTGGACCAGGATCTTGACGGCACCCATCAGGGTGGTGCAGGCGTCGAGGATCTTGCCGTTCACTTCCAGTTTGACTCCTGAACCTCCAGCGCGCGTTGCTGCTAGCATGTTCTGTGGATAATATAGTTATTGTAGAGGTATGTGGGGAATACAGGTGAGTTTATTCCTTAGGACATTTTAGGGGCATTGAATAAATGCCCGTGAAGGCCGAATGAATACCTTTTGCCCGTTATGTTTCTGCAACTAAATAAAGTTATTAGTTTTTATATCCCGTGACTAGCCACTCTGCCTTCGACCCATCTCTGTTGGGGAATGATATGGAAGAAAGTCAGATAGCTCAACATCACAAAAATAATTATCCCGTGGTACTAACAAGCTAACCAGTAGTAGATGGGACGTTTCTATTCACCTAGTAAAAAATACCGTGTTAAAAAAATATAAAATTAATCTGTAATTTAGAGTAAAAGAAACATGAGTAAATAAAAACTTCCCATGGTACTACTACAAGATCGATAGATTGGGGTTAACTTTACCTGTCGTACTTACTAGTAGTAAATGTATTACCACTGGCATCAAACCATGGATTTTAAAGACTCCAAATCCTAATATCCTAATTTCTCGTCTACTGACCTCAATCTGCGACGCAGCCTCTTCAATAGCTCTATCCATGTCAGCGAGCTCATCATCGACGCTCCTGGCGCCGCTGTTCATCCTGTCTGCGGCCGCGGCAGCACTCATCAAGCTTCGCACGCGACTCCTCGCGTCGGAGCAATGCGAGCTCACTACGGACCCACTCTTGATAGACTCCAGGCATTCCTTTGTCGCCGTCAACATTGAGCGACATTCAGAGTTCAGTTCTGTAAGGGGGATGAGGATTGTATGTATTCGTATTAAAAAATAAGATAAGAGAATTTGCAATAGACATATCACTATCATAAAATTGAAATGTTCGGGGGTGATATTACGATATCCGGCTCGAAGGTATACTCCCAACGGCCACCACTAAAACCGGCCCCAGTGGGGGCCGTTAGAACAATTACTTATTTTTTGTCCCAACGACCGCCAGTGGCGGACGTTGGAACCAAATAATATTTATTTTATTTTCAGTGTTTTGTAATCAATGTAATCTAACTATAGCATTTGCTATATTTAGATTACTTGGTCACAAAGTACTAGGCTAGCATAAGTTCAAAGTGGTATTTATTTAAATTTTTCTGAGTCAATACAAGACAATTTCAGGTACTTACACTATTCCTGCCAAGAAATATTTAAATAAAAACCTGTTTGAACTTATGCTAGCCTAGTACTTTTGCTGGTTAGTCAACGAAAAAGGCAAATTCAACATTAGTTCCATTATTTCCAGATTCCTTTAAAATGGAACTAGTGATAATAAAAATAATCAGTAGTTCCATTATTTTTAATTTCTTCTAAAATTGCAAGTATCTCTTCGGGAAATATATTTTAACCGGCCCCAGTGGTGGCCGTTGAGACAAATATTATTTGGAATGGCCCAACGTCCGCCACTGGCGGTCGTTGGGACAAAAAATAAGTAATTGTTCTAACGGCCCCCACTGGGGCCGGTTTTAGTGGTGGCCGTTGGGAGTATACCGGCTCGAAGGACGAAAATTTTTGAAGAAAAAAATTGGAACAACATTTGAAACAAACGGTGTGTGTGTGGAGGTGAACGAAAAAATAAATGAGATCAGATTTTCAATACAATAGAGGGCGGTGTCACAATTACAATTATGTTTATTATTTTTCGGTGATTGACCCGAACAGACTAAAGAGAGTCAAGAAAGGTCCACCCCAATCCCTGTGAAACTTCCCCTATATTTCATGAATATCTAAAACAAACTATAAACCTCGAAATACGCCAGATGATGAAGGACAGTGCCACACGGGTGGGGAATTCGGCGTTAAATTTTCTTTCTGCAGCTTATTCATATTGAAATCGGTTTTCGGATGGGTTTCGTTTATGGTTTCATACTCACTTTCAGCTAACGCCAAATCAGTAGAGACATTGGACACATCAGCAACATACGCAGACAGCTGCGCAGTGTTATGTGCCGCGACGATGGCCGACCTCGCCACCGACTCCTCATTCCCTGACACTTCACTATGCCTGGCGAGTTCCTCCAAAGCCTTGGCTGCAAGCTCAGCGGCTTCTCCTACAGTATCTCGAGCATGACCAGTCTCGAATGAAGTTAGGGCTCCGGTTGCAACTTCAAGAGCTGCCTCTCCAGCGCATGTTACTAGCCGTGACGTTTCTGTATGAGCGATAGATTGTTGTTAAGATCATAAAATACATGAAATATTATTGGAATATAGCGATAGAAAATAAAATTAGGACAGGGTGATGTGGCCTGGGAAAGGTCTATGTCCAGCAGTGGACTGAAATTTTACAGTGGGACGATTGTAAAGGGAGTCTATTTCAAGAAGAGAAAACTGAGAAAATGTTTTTTAGATTAGATAGTTCATGTTGAAATAAAAAATACATTTTATGGATTAAATTTACAAAAGCATAAAATACGAAATGTTTGAAGTTACACTAGCCAATTTGAAAATGGAATAGCTGGTGAAACTTCAGAAGTGTATTTTAAAATTCTATACAAAAATATGTACAATAAAAGTGATACTAACGCAACTCCAACGCCTTCTGTGCCTCTGCGAGCTGTCGCTTCACAGCCGTGAGATCAGCTTCAAGCACAGTATTGTGTTGCAACAAATCCTGTAATTCACACTCGGCATTCAATCTGTTACTCTCCGCGTTGCCTAGCTTAGTCTCCAGTAACTATACCACCATAGAAGAAACGGAGGTCGAAGGATCCAAGCAAGTCCAAGAGCGCAGTCCGAAAGATTCCATGCACAGCGCGGCAGGTTGCGTAGTTTTGGAAAGGAGAGAAATAAAACATGCAGTTTAGATATCGATACATGCTTACAATACAGCCAAGAAAACAGCAAATCAAACGTGTACTAAATACATGACGTGTTCTTTAAAATAACTTTATTTTTAAAACTCTTTTGAAAAACTGTAATTTATTTGAAAAATACTACAAAGGAGAACATTACATCGATGACCGCAACCACAAAAAATGATCCCAACACCTTTTGAGTGACACTGAATTAATAATCCTAGTTCTTGATAATGGGAACACAAAACACAATGATCCACCACCATTATAAACTAAGGGTGTCTATGAAACAACGCGGTGTAACACACATTTCACTCAACGTCACTGATTTCCTAACCTGTCTCTCTTGTTCTTTCTCAGATATTTCTTTATCCATATCTTCTTTCTCTTTCTGCTTTTCTTTTTTTAACTCTTCCAGTTCATCTTTAAGTGTTTGTATGGTTGCTTCAGCCTCTGATATAGTTGCATCTTTCGAAGCAACTTGTTCACTAAATTCAGTTTCTTGATTTTGAATTTTTTCGGTTAGTGATTGGATTTCCGTTTCTTTTTCTTCTTTGAGCTGTTCAAATTCGTCTTTCAATTTACTTATTTCATTGTTCAATTCAGTTTCCAAAGCTTCTTTTTCAGATTTGACATCTTCATGATCTTTCATCAAATTGTCATGAGTTACAGTGAGTTCCAAAATCCTACTTTCTAATACCTATTTAAACATATAAATCATTAAAAACAAATCTATCTTTAGGACGTTACATAAAACAACAGATATATTATTCATAACACAAACCTCTTTTTCTGACTTCAATTCATTTGATACATTTTCTTTTTCTTGCTCTAACTCTGTTTTTTGTTGAGTAAGTTCGTTAATCTTGTCATGTAGTTCTCTTAGTTCTTGATTTTTCAAAGCTAAGTTGCTTTCATTTCTATCTACGATTTTTTCATGTTCCTCCCTCAATGAATACAGTTCATTATTTCCTATTTCCAATTCTGCCTGCGATTCTTTTAACTCGTCTTTAAGCCTGGCGTTTTCATCAGCAAGTTGGGTGACTTCTACATTTAAAGCAATGACTTGTGCATCTTTCTCAGCCACCATACTTTTAAAGTTAGAAATGATTTCGTCCTTACTCCCCGTAACAGTTTCTAATTTGTTCTTCAGAATCGCTATTTCTGTATTACATTCTTTAAGCTGATCTTCGTACGACGCTTTTTGTTCCTGTAATTGAATATTTGTATTGTTTAAAGTAGCCTCAAGCTCAACAATATTTTTAGACAAATGTTCGGTTTCAGACTGTTGTCTTTGGCCAAACTCAGATTTCTCTTCAAGCATCGTTTTCAAGTTGTTAATTTCAGTATTTTTATCATCAATCGTCTTCTGTATCTCCTCTTTCAGTTCCATCACTTCCTGATTCTTACTTTCTCCCAAGTCTTTCAATTTATTTTCTAGTTCAGATATATCCGTCATCTTTTCTTGAACAGTGTTCTGTAACTGTTCTTTCTCGTTTCTTAGTTCCTGTATTTTTTTATTTAGTTCGTTTCCACCTTCTGTTAATTCAGCTTTTAATGATTCTGCCGTCATTTGATACTGAACTAATTCATCGATTCTTTCTACAAGTTTAGAAATCTCTGTATTGCTTTCAGTGATTTTGCCTTCATAATTAAATTTTGTATTTTCTAACTCAAGACGCAATTCTTCGAGTTGGTCAAGACTTTCCTTTAATTTGGATTCTTTTTCACTGAGACTTTCATCAAACTCTAGCGTCTTAGTCGTCAACTCTTGGTTCAATTTTTGGCGTTCTGCACTATAGTCAGTTTCTGTACTAGCAAGCTTTTGTTGTAAACTATCTATCTCTGACCTTAATTCATTAATGCTGTTATTTAGTTGTGTTACTTCCTAATAAAATCAAGCTTTTATGAATTGATTGTTAAAATATGGATTTATTAGATTGGAACAATCAATATCACGAAAATTAATCATTGTTATTGAGACACATTGGATTTTATACGCCAAAGCATTTAAAGTCTGGCACTTATAATGGAAATTTTGTTAATAAGCTGGTCTATGTTACATGCTAAAACATGGCTAGATCATGCAGTACCTCACTAGCAAGCAACTACAGGTCTACACCTCTATAAGAAATATACTACTCTTTACAAAATATACAATACTGACCTCCTTTTCTTGTTGATGCTGTAGTTGTAACTCCTCTACCTGTTTGAGCGCAGCTTCTTTTTCTTCTACTACCTTTTTATACTCATCTCCACTGCTGACCCGAAGTCCTACTAGCTCTTCTTTAACTCTATTCAACTCTAATTCTCTTTCTTCCTTCTCCTGTTTGATCTTTTCTAAGTTTTCTGTGGTTTCTTTCAATTCGTTGGTTATGGTTGTTAGTTTTTCTTCTTGTTCTTTCGTTGCTGTTTTGTGTTCTATTTCAAGAGCTTCGAAGGAAGCCTTTACAGTTTCTAACTCGAGTTCTTTTTGCCTGGATTGTTCTAGATCTGTTCGGAGACTCAATATTTCAGATTTGTAAGCTTCTATCTCTTCGCTTGATGAAGCACTTTGTTGAAGTAGTTCGACATCTCTACAGGAAGTAAAATAAATGAAAGTGTTGAGTGTGGCAGCCAAAAGTAGTGTTTTTTTTAAATTTCTATATTGAGAGTATTTAAAAAAATGTTTTTTTCTTTATAATGGCGGAAGTATTTGTCAGCCTACTATGCAGATATCTTTAAAGCCTAACTACATAAACTGAGTACATAGCGCTACGATACATACTTGATCCTATCGTTCAGTTGTTGCTGTAGCGCTACTTTCGCGCTCTCGTGTTGTGCGGCGGCTGCTCTCAAACTAGCTGACATTTTATCAACCTCGGCTTTCTAGAAAGAAAATTTATGTTACTTTTAAGATTCTTATAGGCCTCCAGATTAAAGACTGAATACAGCTACAAACGGATTGAAAATGAAATGAGGAATGTGTTTTATTACAATTTATAATCCAGTGCTAAATACTAAACGCGGTACTGGATTGAAAGAAGTTTACATGAATCCAGCACCAATTCAGCGCTGAAATCCAGTGACACTGTATCAATGCAAATCAGCCTTAATTGTTTTGTTACTAACCTGTCGTATCAACGTGATGTGTTCTTCTCTGAGCTGCGTATACGCTCCTTTTAACTTTTGGAATTTCTCATCTGTCACTTTGGCTTTCTCTTCGGTTTCGTTGAGTTTTTCTGAGATTAAATAATAATATTAGACAAGTTTGAGTCATTACAGTATGTTTTCTTTCCCATATTTTTGACAAGCATCTCAGATATTCTAAACATTAATGTTGTCGCCGGCACGTCTATCACGTCATTGCCACTTGACTGGCAATTATCTGATTCAAGATTGGATATTAATATTCAATCTCAAACCAAATTCCGTTCCTATTTTTTGGCGGCTGCTTTGGACATCTTAAAGATTCGGATAAACAATTTCGATCGTTGAGTGGTTACAGACAAAGTTTCAACCGAGATAAAATATTAGTTTCCAGCGATAGTCATCCACATTTTTAAACAAATCCGTTTGCGCAACATAATACGCGAAAGGAGCGTTATAACAATAAAATACTTACGTTTAATTTCCGGTGTTTGCGCCATTATTATTTCAGCCTTATGCTTTTCCTCTTCTAGTTCTACCTGTAAACAAAACCAGAGTCAAAAAAAATGTTTAGAAAAATGATAGCAAAAATAACACACTGACTTTTTAGAAAGTTGAACTTTCGCAATTAATAGTCTATCCAAATCACAATCCATTTTCTGTGATGTCAGTTTCTGATTCGACATCTTTAGGAATCAGATTAGGTTGTTTGATTACAGACAAAAATCGTGATGAAGATTTCAACTGAGATAGATTATTAATTTTCAGCGTTAGTATTATAGTGTCATCTCTCTCACTGACATCTATATGACAGTCTCTAGGTGGACAGTTGTTCCTTACCTTGGTATTATGCAGTTGTGTTTCGATACGAGTACAATGTTCCTTCATGGATCCTATCATTGTATTTCTCTCTTGAACCAGCTGTGATACTTCAGACCTGTGACAAACATAGGACCAGACTTAGTACTTATGGTGACAATAATAGTTCGAAATCAAAATTAAAAACTTCAGTTACGACTGAAGTCCTGCGAAAATGCGTGGAACACAAAAAATGTTTTTGTGCCTGATAGTCCATTTATCGAGGAAATCTATACACCTAGGCAGGCAAGTAGTGGTTAAATAAACATCGCGCGGGGAACAGGAGTGCATACCTCATCCTCTGTAGTTCGTTCTGCAGATGGTCGATGAGTCTGTCTCGCTCCACGATGGGGTCGGGCTGAGGAGACTGACTGGGACGAGCTTCGTAATCTTCAAAGTTATCTTGTACTGACATCTGTGCAAATGAAAATATTATATTTTACTCTTTACGTTCACATTGAGACGCGACGCAACGCGACGTGACGCAACGATACTGCAAATGTGTATCTTTTCGTGTAGTAAATAAAGTTAAGCTATTAGAAAGAAACGCAGCGCCACCGTTGCGTCGTGGCAAGCGTGTTTTTTTTTTTCATCTACCCGTACATAACCGCACGTTTTATGTCATATGTCGTAGTGGTAAGGATGATTTACACTGGTAGTTGGATTTAGTCGAATTGCGTCGCATAGCGTCATGGGAAAGCTCTATTGAAATATGCACGCATCTTAGCCTCTCGGTCTGAGCGGGCCCTTAGGAACAACGTACGTAGAACCCCGCCGATAATATGGGAAATGCAGTTTTAATCTGTATTTGATTTATTATGAAAGTACACGATAATAGCCGTTTACGTGCAGTTGTAAATTCATTTTGAAGCTGCAAGATTCTAGCTTTTATACAGCAGAAAGTCTTACTGTAAAGTTTCAAGTTTTATAAATATTCCAACTCCTCATTTAACTTCACCAAATTAAATCGTGTTTTTCCCCTACTTACTAAACAGGGAATAGAAGGAAGTAGTACCTGGCTCATAGTATCGGATGTGTCGATGAGGGAGGCCACCGAGTCCACTTCGTCCGGCGGAGGCTCCGGAATGGACACCACTGGCGTCACGTACGTGCCGAAATCAGACTGAGGACAAAAAGCATTGGCTTGTGAAAATAGGAAAATATTTAAAACTGGGTTTTTATGTGACAGTATAAAATTAACTTCTCTAATTACATACTCGTATCAAAAGGAGTAATGTAACTGGGTATTTGACTCTACTGACCAAATATTACATAATACGATTTCTCTAAAAATTCTATAGTACAGGCCCTAAAAATTCTATAGTGCAATTCTATAGTATTTAAAAAATTAACCGTCTTAACACGAAAAGATTTATCTTTAAAAGATATGTACATCTGTTGAATGCTTGTCTAAAAAGGTGTAACTGCAAAACGACCCTTATATCAATATCAATTGCCGTTTTGCAGTTGACAGGTTTAGACGATAACTGTTTCATGAATTTTTTTCTAGCGTCACAATTTGCTTTTACCATACAAAATATAGGAGAATTGCTTTTTGACAGTTCATTAAATATGTGATTGTCATATACCGAATTATAATAATACCTGTTGAAGGAAGTTTGGTGGATTGGAAGGTAGAACTGGCAATGTGAGGAGGTTCCTGTAGTACTGTAGACTGCTGGCGTGCTTGTAGAACGAGCTTAGCTTTCTGAACTGCTGCCGGAATCTATAAACAATAAAAAGCTTTAAAACCCAGTCTGGGATCATGACATGTACTTTATTTTGTCTGATGGCCTGACCAGAGTTGTGTACATCAATGTTTTTTATCTTTTTTCATAGCATTTTTAACCTCCTTAGTAAACAAAGATACTTGGCGTCTCCTTTGTTTTTGTAGTAAAGTCATCAAATGAGTTAGTCCGCCTTAGTGCAGCAGAAAGGACTCCCAACTTACTGATTAAAAATTCACACTGTTCCTCCGGTTGACCTTTGCGTTTAAGGCTTACGGTGTACTTTTAAGACAGTCCTAAGAATCTGGGCGACTCTGACTTGTGCCCGGAAATTCGTCCACGTTAAGTTTTAGAACTCGACCCAGCGCCAGATTAACAATGTCAGGGCCCATAGGCAATGCAATTCTCGGAGCCCCTTTACACAATTTCTCTTAGCGCTTTTATATATTTGGGTAAGCTTTGCTATGTTACCTCTCCCGATGTCCCGCCAGTGTGTCAGCCGGCAGCGAGGCGTGCAGTCTGAACAGCAGGCGCACGTTACAGTCGTACAGCTGGGACGCGTCCTGCGCGCACGGGATCAGGGCCGCCAGCCGGCACTGACCGCTCGCTGTCATCGAGTTGGCGCGCGCGTTGCCGAGGCTGTCGAATACTGGAAGAGAAACATGGTTTCAGAAAATTTACCATTATCATATCTAGCAAAGTAGTGTGTGGACATTTTTTCGTGTTAGCTACATCCTTGGGGTCTTTAAATCAAGGTTGAATAGGTTACTTCAAGGCAAGCGTGCTTCACCGTCGATCACATTTTCGCTTCACCATCAGGCGAGATAGTAATCCAACGCGAGCCTATAGCAAAATAATTATAAAAGACTATCTACTATTACTAATCTACTGCTTGGACATAGCATTATAATGTGTTTTTCACCTCAGGTATTTCCTAAACTTTGAGAACTGAAATTTGAATGCAAAACGCTGACTGACAACAAACTTACTTCCGAAATTAGAATTGATTCTCAATCCAAATCCCATCAGCAATGTCAGCTGTTTCTGATTGGACGTCTTTAAAGACTCGGATAGGCATCACAAAGATCCAATGGAAGATAGCAACCGAGATAGATTTTTTTTTTTTCTTTCTTCGTATTATTTTTTTGTTTTCAAATTAGTCTATTCAGTTTTCATTTAGTTTAATAAATATTATAATTTAACATTATCATGGTAAAAGTTGTGTATACCT
Organism: Agrotis ipsilon; assembly: GCA_028554685.1. Classification (NCBI taxonomy): domain Eukaryota; kingdom Metazoa; phylum Arthropoda; class Insecta; order Lepidoptera; family Noctuidae; genus Agrotis; species Agrotis ipsilon. Next base: position 12,480,105 of record CM052969.1, on the reverse strand, counting down.
ATCATAGGCCTGTATACCAGCACTAAGTTTATATTTTTGTTTTCTTTTACTACAATGTATGTTTGGCTGTTGGTGTACCATCTATCTATACATATAATAAAACTGTAGAAAATTTATTTTTGTACATTAAAAAAAAACTCAAAAAATATAGCCAGGGTATTAAAGGACAACCAATAGAACCCATTTCTAGCATTTTTAGAATTTTTGTCTGTTTGTCTGTGTATTTGTCCAGGTATCACGTAAAATGTACGAAATTAATGTAGATAACTTTAATATACAACGACTAAGCGTAACTTGGAGAGGAATTTAGTTTTTGTTTCATTGGAATCGGTTCAGTCTATCAAAAGATATTGGAATTTAAAGTGTTTCAGAAGTAAAATTACGGGTGCACTTTGGTCTCAGTCTCACACATTGATTTCGTACGTCAGTCGCACGATCTAACTTCGAATAGAAAAACTACATTATTCAAATAACTGGAATGGACTGGAATGGACTGGAATGGACTGGAATGGACTGGAATAGACTGGAATGGACTGGAATGGACTGGAACGGACTGGAATGGACTGGAACGGACTGGAATGGACTGGAATGGACTGGAATGGACTGGAATGGACTGGAATGGACTGGAATGGACTGGAGCGGAGCGGAGGGGAGTGGGGCGGAGGGAAGTGGAGTGGAGTGGAGTGCATAGAACGAGCATTAGGAAAAATAGTCCTACATAAACCTGGAATAGAGGTGTCAAATATTCTTGATAAATCTAAGAAAATTTTAAATACAGGGTTTGTATGAAAAACGTGGCCTGAATTAAGCCCTTCGTTCTAAAAAATACATTGTTCAATTCCGACATCCACGCGAACGAAGTCGCGGGCACAGCTAGTAAATAAATAAATTAATTTCAAACGTATTGTGGCTGTCAAAACGGTGATCAAAAAAGATGGTACTAACCTGCTGCTTGCAAGTTGAGGATTTCATCCATATAGTCGAATAATTCCACGCATAGTTGGAAACTGTAACAAAAGTATAGCCATTTATTCATATGTTTTTAATGAAAACCAATAATTAATAGGAACGTATTATACACGGCAAAGAGTGGTTACCCGCTTCAAAAGTAACATAATATTGCAGATGGTAAATTTTAGGCAATTGTAAAACAGTATTATCAGAGTATGGTGACAAAGGAACTATAAGGTCAGTGTCACAAAACTGGCAATTATGTAAGACTAGCGACCCGCTCCACGTTTGTACAAGTGCAATATGAAAATGACAGCCTATCTCACTCAAGAATAATGTATTTTTCTACTGGTAAAAGATTTTTTTTTAAAACAGGAGGTTCAGGCGTTCCAGAGAATACTTCCTAAAAATTTTACTTTATAATATCAGTATAGACATATTAGCATTTTTTGCCAATATAATGAATATACGAGTAAGTACCGGATACTTCATCATAACTTACTAATTATTGACATCGTTCTCAGCGATGGCGTCCAACTCCTCAGCCGTGAGCTGCATATTGCCGGGGAAGCGAGGGTTGCGCGCGTGGAACTTCAGCTTGCAGACCAGCAAGTTGCAGTACAAGTGCACCAGCTTACCGTAGCCTTCGCGTAAGTGTACCTGAGGTTATACAGGGTCAAGTTAAATTAGCTATTGAGACTTCATTGGCAACACTTTGACAGTCTGCTAGTCAGCTGACCGGTTGTCAGCTAATCAGCTGAACGGTTAACATCTAATGAGCTGACCGGTTGTCAGCTAGTCAGCTGACCAGCTGTCACCTGGTTACTGCATACAGAATACTGTTTTGTAAGTTTGTGCTTTGTGAATAAGGAAGACCACATTTCTAAGAATTAGATCTAAGATAAGAGTGTGGACCATCTTGTTCCTGCCAGTGAACTTTGACGTAGAGAAGGTTTAAGTCATTTTTCTTAGTTTCAAAGAGTCCAGAAGCATCTGTTCTACTTCTTCATCTATTTGTAATGACCTCGCTTATGGCAGCCATACGCGATCCAGTTTTCCGTCAAGCAAGCGCTGAAAGCGACGTGCGGTAGACTGACATGCACAATGATAGGCAATAGTGTGCATGACAAGTCTACTTCTAATTGCCATATACTGCGCCGTCAAGTTAAACTGGATCTCGTTTGGCATAAAAATAGTCAAAGCTAATTTTTCGTTTTCTGGTATGGATTTCAATGCTCATACAGATTTTGTAAATGTATTTTTAAGATAATTGGTATTCAAACTCAAACATTTAAAATTTTACTGTGATACAATCAAGGTTAAAGGCTACATTTCCCAAGAACACTTGTTTGGAAACAATAACACAATGGATTACCAAATACGAGTACTTATCCATTGACAAAGTCTGAATTGTGCATTTGGCTTTCCGAGAATTTTTATGACAAGTAATTTGAGATATCGAGGTTTCGAAAGATTATTTTCAACGTGTAACTTTATTACATTTGCATTTAAATAATCATTTACATTTTCACGGGATGCACCTTAATGCCAGTATGGAGTAACTTCTTGAATTCCGTGCACAACGCAAAACCCAGTTACTGGATATCGAGATATCCCTTCATAAAACTAGTTGTCAAACTTTCTGGGACATACCTAGACTAGGCAGATGATGACTAAACATGAAATACGTTGAACCTAAAAAACGAGTTGCTAGAATATACCTTGCTAAGTTAAACTTACCCATAACTTGCCCAAGTTCTCAATCATGCCAATGTGTCTCTGCGAGTCATCGAGGCAGGCGGGATGACCCTCACGCAGCAGCTTGTGTGTCACGTGGCAGAACTTCCATGCCACGATGCGGTTCTCTTGCAGCGGAAGACGAATGGCCACCATCTGGAGGATTCAGAACGATATTGTTATTAATAAACCTACCGTAAACGAATATAATGCAACAAAAAAGCCAACAACTTTTAGAAGACATATCTAAATGCCACATGATGACATGATAAGCCTTCACGTTTTGCTTCCTACGCTTCGATTATATCGGCACTTAATAAGAAGCTTCGGTAAAATTTTAAAATGTAAGCGACTTAGCAATTAAGAGCAGAATAGGACATAAATATGGTAAAGACTGTTACAGCGGATATTACAAAAAAAAAAAACAAATGCCGGACATTTACAAAACAACAGTAACTAACAATCAATGTAATGAGGATATATTAATAATGGAGATACCCATTACAAAGGTAATGTTTGTTTATACAAAGATGCTGTCATCTGGTTGATTCAATAAAACCATCTGGTAACGACACATTAGAAACAGTAACACACACGATATCAGGTCACGACATCACGAATTTGATTCGATCCGTGTATCGTTAAGGGAGAACATAATGATGCAGACAGGAAGCTGTTAATGCCCGAGATTATGTCGAGTAGTGACCCGGCGCATTAGGTGTGATTTATTGCTTAACACAAGGGGGGCTTTCGTCTTCAATCACCATTTACATTAATGGCTTAAACTCTCGGTATTTCTGCGTAAAGAAAGGCATCTGAGATCTTGGAATAACTATAGGACTTTGAGACGACACTGCCCTTTTTAGAAAAGGGATTCAGACATAATTTCTTTCTTTAGCTCCTAACACAATAAGGACAAGTCAATAAATTATTAATCAGGGTAATGCAACAAGCTACAGTCACTAAAAGTCCATAGAACATCCAATAAAAAATGATATTTATACTTTATCTATTCAGTACTACCTCAAGGCACTATACTTGGTCCTTTGCTAATTTTATTTCTATTTAACTGATTGCCATAAGGAAAGGAGAATAACATAGACACCTTATTTTTCCAATAACTATTGTCAATCTGTGTACTGTTATAAATTTTGGTCTCGTTTCGTTAGTTCAAAGCACAGAGTGCACAGAATTACAACCCCGCGGTAGCTAGAACAGTTGGTCGTGCCATAATTGTGTTCAATGTCTGCATTCTGTCACGGTCTTCCTTCAAAGGGGTCTGGTTATTTGTGTCATAGTTCAAGGAAAGAGTCACCCTTTTCTTCATGACAGATTCTACTCTATTCTCTTTGGTTCATATTAGTTGTAGGAAGTTCTTACCCAATATGTGATGGCGCTCTGTTCCTTGAAAGTGCCGATGAGTGTGCTGCGAACATGTTTCTCTTTGACCGGTGTCTCGATGGCGTTGATTGCTTTCTGGATGGCTAGGGTCTGAAAAATAAAAAAGACGTTATAGCAAAACCAACAAACTGCCCCAAATTGCATGTAAGGTTTTTATCATATTCGGATTCGCGAATAGTGTTTTCCCGACATTAGCTGTTGGTGTCAAATAAATTAATTTAGCTGTATTAGCTTTATCATTAGAATCCCGATTAGGCTCAAAAATAACAAAAAAAAAGTATTATCATAAAAAAAAAATTGATTGAATGATACATAATTATTACACAATTCATAAAACATAGTATAAAAATACCGTTATATCATGTACAATGAAACAAATTGCGAGTTGCTATGAATAAAGCGATCAAACTGTAATGTGCTCTAATCGTAACGTCAAACGTTTTACAGTAAACAATAAAAATTCCGAACATGCAATGCTTTTAAAGGCAAATGGAGAAATGCACTGTATTGTTCTACAGGTCCAATGACCTGGTTTTATTACGTGTTTAGAGTTAACCTAAATAAGGCATATCGGCCTTATAAATACAGTACCTATAGGGTACTCATTTTTAGGAACAAACATATAAAGGGAATGCCGTACTTTTTAAACTAATATTATAAAGCAGTACAACTCGAAGGTAGGGTGTAATCTTTAGAAATACTGACCCGCCTCTAAAATGTTGTGAGTAATGGGAAGATATCTAGATAAGAGGTATGTTTAAATCATATTCGTGAAAAAAATATAAACACAATGCCAGCGAAATTGCGGGCAAAATCTAGTCATCATTCACTGAAATAGCTAATCAATAAATTGAGATAAACCAACAATACAGACCAAACAAAAGAAATACTAAATGAAATCCGACATTCATTCAGCCAACTGGTATGTAAACAGATAAAGGAAAACAAGCTAGAATTTATCTCCTAAACTTCCGAATTTATGGAATGTACTGAGAAAATGGTGTTCGTAAAATATTCGGCACAAACAAACAAATTCGTATGCAATGACTTGCGTCATCGGTAATGCATGAATTACTGCGTTATATACAAACGTCAACCGGGAATTCTGAATCAACCTACCTATCTATATGTATTAAGGAAAATCACAACATTCCCACAATGCTCAGTAAAAGAATGGACGTTACAATTCGTAATGAATAATTTTCAGAATTTGCCCTAAAAGTATTTACAAGGCTACGCTTCACTAATTATTCATTGATTACTTTGATTTCCACAAATTAATTTATCACGGGTGTGTGAATGCTGAATTAATCCTATAAGATGACGTCCAAAATTTAAAAATAACCATATATTTTTTATCGAGATAGCTGATGGTTGTATTTGAATATTGAGAGACTTAGATACAGGTATTTTCTACAGATCGAAATAAAACAAGAGACACGAAAGATAAAAACAAAACATAGCAAAATAATACACACAAGAAGCCAAATGCTGATTCTAAGCTAACTTTTGACTCGGTACAAGAACAAAGAGACCACACAAAAACTAGCAAATTACACGTTAAACCAACTCTGATTAGGCAAAAACAAACAACCAATTCTGTAGACTTGCAACTCATTCTACTACCAATCAAGTATAGCCAAGAAACATCTCCAAAGCAGTAACTTAGTTGATTACGAAGTTCTCAAACTTCAAGTACTATTCAAAGTTCTAGTCAGTTAGTTTGCCAATGGAAACTAAACAAACAAAACTATCTACTACGACCAACGTAATGAGATTTCTGAGTTTGATACTAAGTTGTGCTTTCATCGGTAAAGTTAGTCATATTATTCAACAAAGTTATTTGAGCTGAAGTTTTGAATCGAAAAGAGTCTTTGTGGAAAGCATTGCAGCTCTATGAAACGCAAAAGGTGAACTTTTTACTTTTAAAGTTCTTTCATTAGTTAGAAAAGCCTTGGACCGATTTAATGCTAACTTCAATTTCCGCGTCTTTTAGTTCTTTATTGCATTTTCTTCAATTGAAAACTCTCTTTACCAGTACATTGTATGATTTACGATTTTTATATGCGATTCCTTTCTATTTAAATTCATTCATGAGTCATGATAAGGCAGATAACCATTTTTGACATCCTAATCTATGATTCATTTAGGTAAACGTTGCTATCACCAAATAATCGATATTTAGGTAAAGGATCGTCACGTGAACCATAAAACCATGTATAAATAACTACATATTTATAAAAGGCAGGTAAGTGAGTAAATCGGAACTGTCATTACGAATTACAAGCCCTTTATTTACAAATGCTGATTTCCTTATAAATACATGGATAAAGTACTCATGTATGACATATCCTGATTCTTATTTATAGCGGCTTTGCGTTCGGCTCTGCATAGTAATGATCCTCATGTTCTCAGAGGACATAAATCAAGGACAAAGAATGTTAATCATTACACCTCATACAGAGTTGTCAGTTGCAATATTTTGCATCCAACCAAATGGAAATGAGTGTGTCTCAATCTGTAATAGATATTAATATTAGTGTGTAATTCTGGCTCTATGGTGAAGACGAAGTTTTCGTTCTGCTTTTGAGTATCATCAGAGTCCAATTTTACTGCAGAAGCTCTACAATTAGGACTCAATACATCAAATTCATCGAAACTTGTACAACATCTATAAAATTAAATCTATTCGTTGAATTCTCACACGTACGGTATTTCTGTGTCTATGTCTATCTATCTTTCCAAAGAACTCCAAAAACATCTGTTTTCCGAACTTCAGTAATCTTGAGCATTTCCCCGACACCCAAATACATTCGACATTTATAGAAAGTTACACAAACAAACACTTCAACGTCGATAGCGTTCCCGATGTTTGTACCTACGTAAACAAGAACTGGGGTGAAGTGGTGCTGAACACATGTTGTCTTACTGTTGACTGCTGTCGATATTTTTAGACAGTAAACATTTGAAGAAACTGCAAATACTGCGATATAATAGGGGAAATAGGGAGTGGGAATACGTTTACGATAGCATAGCAGAAACAACATAAGACTGTGTAAATGATGGTTAGCTTATGTTTATACCCACAATCTTTAACATTGGTGACTAACAAAACCATAGCTACTCCGATGAGACATTATGAACAACACTTTCAGTATCCAACCGTACTTAGTTGAATACAGATGATCGATGATTCCTAGGAAATGATGAAAGAACCTCTTTATAATAACCTTCTGCAAGAGATGTAGAAAGATCGTAACCTAAACGCCGCTTCCCAAAAAGTTACCGCTCGCTTTCGAAGTCGGTATCTAGACATGGCATGACTTGGCTCGTGCCTTTTTTGTAGTGCCCTGATGACTCACATCTGAATAAAGGGTACACTGACCGGAAACTGACAAAGTCATAGAGAACATAAAACATACTGCAAATAAACATAGGGTCGAAAGATGGCTACAACCATGTTTGGGCGACATACGAGATCGAACTTAAATAAGATTTAAATTCTAGAAGTAGGTTTAAATTATTTTAAAATTATTTTCGGAACACATTATTACCAAAATCTAGCTCAATGTGGGTCTTTTGGGGCTGTCTTATATTTTGATCTGGTTTTATCTGATGTGGCTTTATGTTGATGATATGATGAAAGGGAGGTATTTAAATTGGTCAAAATGAGTCAAACGGTGGATTAGAAAATAAATAATTAAAAAATGTTTGTATAAAATATAGACAGGATGATGAGCAGAACAATCATCTATTTAATTAAATAGAAGCAGACACAAGGAACAGAGATAGTCACAATAATTCATAATGATAATGAATAAATGAAATCATCGCAGCACGTGTTGGATGAATTAAAACTATACAATACAACTGTGGGCCATTCATTAACACTATTGAATGCTTTGTTAATTTGTATTCATACTTTACATTGGACAACATTTAGTAGGACGTCATTGTCTTAACAAAGCTTGTATTAATATTTTACTACTTGTTGATGTTATTTTTGTTTCTTGTATTTGATGTTTTTGCCGGATTGGGTCCAGTCCAGATGAATAATACTTATGCAGCTGTCGTATCTTCTACGAGTATGGGCAATTTCATTTTTATTCGTATAGAATCTGCAAAACAGTCGGATGTTCTTATCATCATACTGTAGATTTCCCCCTCCTACACATTGGCTTTACATTTTTTCGAGGAAAATAACAGTTCTGGATTTCCCCATACGCTGGTTACATGTAATACAAACATTCATTTAGCCCACATTCAAGATTTCGTTCCCCAATATCTTGGCAAAAACTTTAGCTTCACAAAAATAAAGAAAATACATCTATAAGACGAAGCGATAATTTTGGTTTACTAGAAAAGGTATCAATATTAATCATATTGATAAAGTAGGCTAACTTAGAAGTCAGAACTACAAGAGGAAAAAAAATCTGATAATTTGGATATTAATTAATTAAACGTAGGTGTTTGACACAAGTGATAAACAGTGATAATGATGATTTTTATGACGTCTGCTTTCGAATCAGATCAACAATAGCAAATGATTGTCAAACAATAAAAGATAAGGTCGTTGCATAAAGTCAACGAAGCTTTTTATCCACATTTCAGCTGAATCGAGAGACACGAAGCGAGAAGATACTTTTAGATTTAATACCGCTCCGTGGCTTGAAAGACAACTTTTTGTCGTTTTGCAAACCAAATCGTGACACGGCACTCGCTTCTGTAAGAGCTTCTAAAATACCTTCCCCTTAGGAATCCTTTGTGGAAGAATCAAATGAGTTTTTATCGCACGTTCCGTTTTGTGGAACGAAACGGAACAATGATAGAAATAATCGATGATGCGTGGTAACAGGTGCATTGTTAAGTGCTGGCGATACAGAAACGTGAGACTATTACCTTGTGTTAAACTTGGAAAGGTTAGTAAGCAGTTAGACGTGAATTCATAAATTGTATTCGTATTTCATTGATGACAAGCGTCTAATCTTAACCATTCCAACATGAATAGGTAATACTGAGTACAATCCTCAACAATCAACAGTATAGCAAACTTAAGTGTAATCAATCGGTGATTATGTTGGAGTAGAAATGTAAATTAGCCTGTAATCATTTTGAAATCTCCCAAATGGTAAGAATAATTTCTAGTAAGCTTTATAACGTAACATGAATGTAAACTCACCAGATGATAGAAGCGCTTGTCGTTGGGGTTGGCCATAGCGTGTTAGTGGTCAGCTGTGGCTGAATCTGCATGCATTAGTAAAGTGCCGAGCGATGGCGCTGAAATGAAGACGCGCCACGCTCGATTAGTACTGTTAGTGAAGGTGACAATATTATCAGTAATGGTTGGACAATGGACAATGGTTCACATTGCTGCTGTGCATGTATGTACCGTAGCAGCAGCAGTGGGCATGTATGGAATATTAGGCATTTAGTTTGTTTGCACAACAAGCCTTGCTTTAGTATTTACAAATGCTGTATTCGCTTTAGTCCAAAAAAAAAGTCGTCTTCAATTTCCAATCATGCAAAAAACGCATACACTTATCCTTGCGGATAAGTGTATGCGTTTTTTGCATGATTGGGACCACGTCACAGTTTTCATTAGACATTCATAGACGCGAAACTAATTACAAATCACGAAGTAGAAGTATACTATGATCGATAAGTGTATGCGCTTTAACGGTAGAAGTGAAAGACATTTATTATTTTCATGAAAATAATACGTGCCGATATGAACATTCAAGTCTGTACATCAAAGATTCAAGAAATCAGATCGCAAGTTATTACAAAATAGTAGTTATTGACACAAAGTTCTTACACCAAGCGTTCATGCAGGTGCGAACCGAGAGTATTTGCAAAAAATCACCAGTCCACTGGATCGGAACACCTTACCTGCAACAAACAAAAAATATATAAGAATTGGTGCGTTGCGAGAACTTAATGAATGTAAGAAACCGGTGCGACACGACGGCTATACGATAAATATAATTTGCCGAAATATTTACAGCAAAAGTTGAGATCAACTGGTAGACAGGTGGTGGAATAAGAGAGGCTAATAAATCAGTTGTTGCGTGTTCCACATGTAAAGTAATTCGAAGTGTATTGAGCTCATAGCAGTAATGCGGCCCACCTGTTACAATTTGCGCGTTTGAAAAGTTGAAACACAACCTCAGTTTTAACACTTCTTTATTGGAATTTCAAATGTGTTTCAAGACCTGTCTATAATGTTGTCACTGCTCATTGGGACTGTGGCCTATTCTTCTTGGAGTGAGCTGTAATCTACCACCCAGGCTCAATGCGAGATGGTTGAAATCATAAAAAAGATGATCGAAATTTTGGGCACAGGAATTTTGTTCTAAGTTTAAGTTGATAAACAGATGCTAAGTACACATACTGTATTATAATTTGTACCAAAATAGCGGCAAAAAATCAATAACTTAGTAAGATAAGCCAGGTAAGGCTTCTGTTGGCACACTTTCATGTTCTGTTTTGGGAGATTAGGCGCCGCCGCCGTTTGCTGTCATATCGAGTTGAATAAATAAGTGGACTCGCTGGATACGGTTCGATCCGATTTTGCCTTTATTGTGCATTGGAGGTTAAGATAGGATTCTGAACATCTCGGCAGCTAGCAATATTAACCCCAATAAGCCTGCTTTAATTTTAACCAGCTCAACTTTCTAGTTTCGACATCCAATTTTATTAAGCTAGACGAGATTTTCAGGAAATTTTTCACAGTAATGTCTGCGTACCGCTGTTAGAATTAAAACCCTGTTATTCAATCTGATATAACCAAACCATATGAAGAGAAGCAAAGTTAAGTCACTCTATGGTAGCTATGAGGGAAGTAGCGGGAACCCTATAAAACTAACGCAAATTGATTTTCTTCCTAACACTAACAAGGAAACAGCACTTAATCATGGTCATAGCTGAAGGTTCCGTAAACACACTGCGTTTAATTTAAAAAGAAAATTATGTGTACATATTTACATTTCAATGCGAGTAAATGACCTCATACATTCCTTCTTGCATAACGTAAATAAATTATATTAAGTAACTAGATCGCGTGTCTGAAATGTTCAGAAGAAATTATGTAAAAAATAATTAGGTCATCTATGTACCTCTATGCCACAACTTTATGAAATTATGTTTAGCATGCATGACTGTTTTGATTGAAATTGCATGAGTAAACCCTTTAAAGTGAACGTTATTAAATATATTAATAACATTAATGGAATTACTTCAGATGTCGACCTCGGCTCACGATATTTAAGCAAACATATTTTATTGCATTTTTTTTCAGTAATATGCTACAGCCTTTTAAATTCCCAAATAAACATGTTGCTCAGCAAGCATTAAGTCTAATTTATACAAAATACCTTCTAAGGTTAGACCCTTACCGGCCGGGGTCGAGGGACTTACCGAGTTACCGTGAACCCCTTCGAACGTAAAGGGCTATTGAAGGACACCATCGATTTCAGTCAGTACGAGTCTGACAGTCCCTACCACTCTGCCCTGGGTGGGGGACTCATTTGATAATTCTACCAGGGTAAAAAAGGTAAGACCCTTAGGTGATTTCCAAATTTTTCCAACCACAAAATCTGTACCTTTACCACTTTTAGAAATGTAACCATCTAAAACGTTGTTGATTGGCAACAGTTCTCTCTTAACCCACAAATTAATGTTCCCACAACCAGTAGAATAAAATAAACATAAACAAAAATATGAACATCTACAATAATACCCCGGCGTGTCCCACGCTGCGGACGCAGGGAGTGCGTTGGCGCATCTAAATCAGGAAACTGCACTTTACGAGATACAATCTCCGTTCGAACACACTGATCCGTTTGACGGATGCAGTCGTGCCCCGAATCACCGGTTGTGACACCATCAAGCATATAAATTGCTGTCCTAAAGACATTAATCTGTCATGAAAGCTGGAGACAATGTCTGAATTATAGAGAAATTTTATATCAAACAGATGGCTGTTCGATGGTAGGTATATTTTAATAGATTAGGCAAGGCAGATGCTCTTTAGTGTCTATTTGGAAGATTTTGCCCTATATAGGTGGAATCTCCCAAATAGTAATAATTTCAAACGTAGAAATAGAAAGAAGTCTAAACCCAGCAGTAAGTTAACAATGGCAAAGCTGATAGTAATTATTACTGGATCGGCAACGATTCAACAGAAACAGAACAGGTGTTCACACACACAGGTGTGGCAGTTCTGTGGCACTGGTTATTTTTGAACACCTCTCACCAACATGTCCAAAAATGGATACATGTGTTTGAAACGTGACATCATTTGAGGAAGATGATTACAGTTCCGTTAATTCATAAACTGGGAAAACACATTGAGATAACATCAACGTAAACGCATGTAGTTTCCTTTACGGAAAGTGCAGTTGCATATTGTATTAAATTCAGTATTTATAGCTCATCTACTACACAATGCAGTAAAATAATAAGATTACTAATCAAAGAAGACCTTTCTCTTTTCTTCTTTCTATGAGTCAAAGAAATTAAATAACATAAATATGATCGACCTAAGGTAGTAACGCCTTATCTCCTTAAAAAATTTCAAGAACCACTTTCATGTCTTAGAACTTCTCATTCTAAGCTTCCCCTCTAAGATCCGGTAATTTCGTTCAAAGCACCGTAATTTTATTGGCAGTTAAGGCTTCAAATATATTCCTAGCCCACGTAATACGGCAATAGCTCTATGATCTAGGACCCAATATCACCCACGCCAGCAGTTGCAAAGACAATCGTACACTCACAAACTCACAATAGTGACGATTTCACAACCGAGCCATTGTAGGAAAATATAAAGATACTCGACAAAGCTGAATTAAAATTCCCATCGAACACACAATACGTAGTTTAAGATGTAATTAAGTATGCAACGGTGGGATTTGATAAAGATAATATGGAAGTTATAGTTGTCAACGTGGAGAGAGAAGAAGCAGATAAGTTTAATTTGATTTGACTTGTTGTATTAAATCATTGTTCATTTTATAATGATAACATCGGGAGGAAAGTTCAAAGCAGGTAAGGGTACTTTTAGAAACAAGTTGACTACGAATACTACAGAATACTTGGTTCACCGATTTAAATGAAATGGTATTAAAAAGGACAAAATTTTAAGCTGCCAGAGACGCAAGAAAGAATTACAAATGAAGGATCATCGTCAAAAAGCGCGAACGACAAATCTAATTTAATGAATTAACACGTTTCATTAACAATAGCGTCAACCACAAATACGATTAGTGTCATTCACATGTACGTGGCAGAATTAGAAAAAGAATTAGCGGTTGGAAAACTCTAATTAATCCATTTTCAGATTTTTATTATACTACCTACTTACGATTTTTATTAGTCTACCATGGCTAAAGTCTGCTGAGCATTCTTGAGAAAACATAAACCGGTTTCTTTGCAATATTTCCCTGATGTGCGATAAATGAAAAAGAGCAAATAATTATAAATTAATATACTTTCTCCAATAGAGAGAAAGTCCGTTTACAACGCTTCATGAACCATTAAAACGAATTCCGTTTCTTTGCCGCCTTTGCCATCGCTTCATTTTGTTTAATGTCAAAAAGGCACGCAAATGAGAAATCAACGGTTCTTTTAATTGCCAGATGCATATGTGAATGAACCGTAGCTGAAATGTATTCGATTCATTTGGCAACATCGAAAGTGTAATATTCGCAAACACTTGTACTGAAAAACCGTTTTTCGCAACAGTTGCTACCCCAATATTTGTATTGCTAGCAAAGAAACCTCTAATTACACATTAGGTCATACAATCAGTCAACAGGAAAGCAACAATCAGTTATAAGTATACGACACCACATACATCATGTTACGCTCCAATTGTCACAGCTACAGTATTACAACCAGCAACACGTAACCAGTTACATCGAATCATCGAACTATCACTGATCCGTTACAGATGCGAGAAAAGTAACAAATATGACCCATAGTCTGTCGACGTAGCGATAAAAGTCGTACGTAATGCGTAGCGAATCTACAGACGAAGCGAATTTATATTTTTACTTTAGAAAAACTAAGAACAACTTAAAATATTGGTCTAAAGTATCAATCAGTAGTAAGTATCAACTCTAAAGTTTAGGTATCCTGGGTCCTGTATATTTACTGTGCCCATTCTTATTTTTTTTTAATAAATAATATTACTATCACTATTCTCGAGTGATCTTTAACATCATTATGGCTTCGTCTGCTCTAGCATGAATATTTCTTCTGTCTCTATATTTACCTTCATCTCATTCAGTGGGAATGGCTTTTTAGTGAAAATCATCTTTTATTCTTACATCCATCATGTCATTGATCCTCAATGCTTGTAGTCCTACAATCGTACTCAATGCTTTTCTCTTTGATTTGTCTTTACTAGGAAATTTGGTAAAACATACAGAGATTTTAATTAAGCACATCGAAGTCTTTCTGTTAACTGTGGAAAAAATACACATAGAAACTGTGGGTAACCGTTAGTTTGCCCATGCAGTATGCACACACGTGCCTATTTACCATGGCATACATATGGGAGAGTCATTTGAAATGGTCTGATTGCGACCCTCAGCACAACTAAACACAACTAACTCGCAGTGAATAATGACAACTAATGACCAACAAACTTTAGCTAATAAAAAATTCGGAATATAAAAAATATTTAATTAATTTTTTCAATGATATGAACACATACACATAGGTTTTCGAAGAGTAAAAAGAAAGATTCAACCGAGTATCACCATACTAACACACATAATAATATAGAAGCAGAACTTTGTAACCGCAGAAGCGCAAACACAGATCACGTTAACCATATCATTAACGCAGTTAAGAGCGTTTACGAGGATCGTAATGATTTCAACCGCATGTAGAGAGGCTGGGCGGAAGAGGATGCCGCGGTGATTGCCCCCGGAGTACCTACCCACCGAGCTACGGACCGATCCACTTCCCATCTGGTGTGCCAGTTTACAGCAAACGTTTATAGTACCCGTGCCAATATTGAACTATGCTAATTGGACTCCGCTTTGAAATGCTCCATGGGAATTCAATACGAGAGAGTTGTTAATGGGAAATGGGAAAGGTATCTTTGTTCCACTGAATTAAATAACAATACAATGTCGTAGAATATTCTATTTAGTCAAAATAAGTGACCACTCAAAGCAGACGACGTAAACGATTGATCAAAAATGAAATTGCACTTCAGACTTGCTATTGATAAAATAAAGAAATGTTGGAAAAGTAGATGTCACTGCTCATGCTAGATTGTCTGGGTTACATATAAATGCATCAAAGCATATAACAAAACAAGAAACAATACCGCATTTAAAACAATGACAGAAAACAACACAAGCGTTGGTTACAAGCGCACAAAACAAACACAGTTGCAATTAAATTCAAAGCGCATATGCCCTCGATCGTCAATCCTCATTTTATACGTCTCTGTAACATTAGTGGGAACGTGATAAAAATCTACATAGACACCATGCTCCACATAACGTCATAAGATAAAATAAAAGTGTAGGAGAAATATGAGAAACAAGCCATGGAAAATTTTATAGAAAGCTGGTTAAACGCAGATAGTGCATTACTGGAAATTGCGAAATGCATCGATACATGCATTGGAACTTGGAAGAAAGCTGCGAACGTGTTTAATGGTGGAATAGAAAATGTTAGAGCAACTTATTTTACTCTTCGACCCATAACCAGCTTCATGAGAAGTTATTTCAGTATTGATTCAAGGAAACAGTTTGGTATATTCATAATATAGGGTTTTTGTGTCTTTGCTGTAAAATTATGTAATCGCTCCATAGCTTTAATCTCTTAACTCAGCTAAAGACGCCTATTCCTAACCTTGAGAAACATCACAATAATGCATACATTAAATGAATACATTTATTTATACTCCAACAAAGACAAAGACTCAATTCAAAACAAGATAAGTATTTGCGGAAACAGTGCGATAACGTTACCAAAAACTTTCGTCCATTCATCTTTAGCTCAAGAGATTATTAATAGTGAACAAATTAATCAGAAATCCACGATACTGTAGAACAATTTCCATCTGGTTGCAAAATATGAAACAACGCAACACTAGGTCAGTGTGG
The DNA here is from genome assembly GCA_028554685.1 of Agrotis ipsilon. NCBI lineage: Eukaryota > Metazoa > Arthropoda > Insecta > Lepidoptera > Noctuidae > Agrotis > Agrotis ipsilon. The sequence goes on along the minus strand of CM052969.1, from coordinate 12,463,888 downwards.
TAATATTTCTTCCGTCACAAAACCGGTTACAACTCGCGAAGCCGCGGCATTGGTCCTGCGATGCACATTCATACATGCTTAGTCACAGCCGCCTGCTAGTACTTGTACTAATAACATAGAGATACTGGAAAACTCCTCCGTCCATTTAGTCATAGCAAAACAAACTGCTGAAATTGAATAGTCGTGTAGTTCAAGGAAGGGCAACGGTTACAGATAACGAAATTAGATCATAGAATTGGGCAGAAAATTATTTGAGGAAATAGCAACGCTGTTGATAGAGTACCAGAAAGAAGATAAGTGCATTTTACTCCAAAATTATTCGAATAAGAACTGTAGCCTTCAGAAGTCGACTTGGAAGTTATTCACAAAGGATTTCAAACTGAAGTAGGACGATGCACTACAATCTAGGTAAAAGGGTAAAACGAATACAAGGTCAGCGTGCAGATATTGTGTAATTGTATACAAATTTTATCCCGCCTACTAAACGAACAGTACTTTTAGGGTTTTTCAGTTTATTGTAGAATATGAAAAAAGTTGTACTATATGAAAAAAGGTCACTAGCACTAAAAGTATTTCAAATTAAACCCACATGAAAGACAATACGTCCCACTGTACGTGTCGCCGAATCTACATTTCTCATGTCCGATTCCTCGTAACAAATGCCAATATTTCCGAGTACTCCAAATAAGGTCTAGATTGCAACATGTACGTGGCATTTGCTCGAGAAATCGCAGCCAAGGGAGCTATAGCTCACGTTTCTTATAAGGCAAGCTGTAAGGCTGACCTCACTGTACCGAAATCTTGACCTCTATAAGCTATAACTGTTAAACACCTACCGAGGTCTACAGATGTAGATGTTTTTCTTGATTTGAGTTTCTAAAGTTTGTTTTTTACTATCACAAAGTTTTTACTAGTTGTCTTCAACTTCTTGTTATCATTTTATGGTCAGTCTGCTTTAAAACTTGATTTACATTGAAGATTTAATTTTTATATGAATGTCAAGAAAGATTTAAAATTAAAATTCTTGACATTAAATTGATAAGATCTTTTGGTCATTAACCTAGCTAGACACTTGACAAACATCTAAATTACTTATAATAGCTCTGTTTTGCTTATCTTCGATACGACTTTTTTCGCAGTGACACGGAGTCATTTACCCCAATTCGATTGTACCTACGAGTCGAGTGTTCTCTCCAAAATTCGGGCAAAAGACCAAGGCGAATGGAATGAAAAGGGACGAAAAGGCCCATAGTCGGACAACCTTGTTTGGGTTCATGGTTAGTCTTCGTTCAAATTACTCCTAGTACTCGTAATAAATGTATTCGAGTAGTCTTTCGGGTTAACAACCAAGTTTAATTGCACCATTTAGTTTAGAACTGAGAACATTACCTCCCGTTTCGTTTGCTACTTTACGAAGCTAGACATAACATGACTCACTCTAGATTATTTATGATCTTAGTAAATACGTCGTGTTCAGTCTACGTCACGTTCAAAGCAAAGTGCGACACGAAGACACAACTAATGATGGTAAAAACATAGTTCTCGGAGTTCCCATGTTTTAATGGATTCCTGGTAATAATGATGCATGCAAGCAGAACTGTTTTATAAATTAAAGGATTTATGCTGAGTTATTTGCAGAATGATAGCATGTTTAGCTCGTGAGAATCGTTTTTGTGCCCTGCCTATAGTCACGAATGTTTTACTAGACAGATATAGAAGTACCTATATAGTTATAGGTACTTAGAGGTTTTCGTTGATATTCAGACTACAAATATTTTTAAGCTATTGAGTTAAAAAAATCTATCAGATACAACAGATAAAGCAAACCTTTTACCAGGTTTAATGACATGGTAGACTTCGAAGTTTGAATTCCCAGTTTCCCACACAAGTGACAAATATTTCATCCTATGCGGCACAAATAAAATTGTGGAGCAAACTACGGGCGGAAGCGAGTAATCATGATCGTTTTACTGGACAACTCTGAACAACCGGCAACCAATAAATATAACTGACGATGAATAACTCGCTCACCATTATGTCATTATGAACCCTTTAGTGTGAAGTTAGGGGGATTGAGCTGCTTCGTCAGAATAATGCACAAAACCCACAAGGAAAAATACGTGTTAGTCGGTCCTTGACACCTATGTATTTATTCTGTAGGTATTATGACTTTACAGTTATTATTATTTACGATTACAAGCAACGTCACCTTAAAACGCATTTTGTGGTAAACCTGTAAAACTTGGAGTATGGTTTTCACTAGAGAAACGGTAGTTACTGCGGTAGATATATTAATTACAAAACTGTTCTCAGTTCTACTTCACCAGAGCTCGAACGAAACAAAGAACTATATTTATCTCCAAAATGCAGTTCGTTCACCCGACATTTGTGCCGGGATTAGATCTCGCATACACGGAATGACTGAAGTGCAAGCAAAACTTACCAAAATAAACTGCAGACTTTCCAATGATGAAAAACACTGATTTCAACACAACAAATTTTAGCTAGAATCTTCTGATAACACGAGTATTATCCTCGAGCTGTATTTGTGACTAAATTGAGTGTTGCCGTGTTGTCGGCGGACAAAGTATCGCGCTTGATAAGTTATCGAACGCGAGTCCTCACAACGTTTTTTTATCTGTTTGATAACAAAAAGTCTGCAACAGCGAACTATCGGACACTTACTTATCAGTATCGCTAGCTATTGACTAGGTATCAATTAAAATAGCTTGGTGAGATTACTACCATTTATGTTACAATATTTTTATACATAGGTAGGTATATTGTTTTGTTGATGTTACAGTATTTACAAAACGATAAGGTACTAAAATTTTTAAGATTAAAGCTATTATTGGATCAATATTTTTTATTGTGAATTAATACCGGTCGCAAATAATTAATAGCACAATTGCTTATCTCTATTAGTATACAAAACATTAAGATGCTTATTATAAACCAGTTCAAAATGACGAAGCATGTTTCGAACATGTGTGCACCCAAATGTTCAGAAAAAAAATGGCCGGGCGGATACACGAAGTTATTCTAACATTGTGTAACGATAACAACAACCAAAAATCATTAACTGACCGGAAAAACTTTGTACTGACTCAAAATCACCTTTTGAACCTACCCTGGACTTCCCAAAATAATTCAGAACCAAAATCAGCCAAATCGGTCCAGCCGTTCTAGAGTTTCAGCGAGACTAAGGAACAGCAATTGATTTGTATATAATAGATTAATTTATTGTTTTTTTTTAAACGTTACCCAACACTAGGAATTTCTCCTGTATCGTGGGTGCGTTTCCAAACATAGAAACTCAGAGACACAAACACCCAGACCCAGACCCGAGACAATACTTGCAGATCGTACAAATATTTGTTCCGTGCGGAGATCGAACCCGCGACACATTGCACAGCAGTCGATCGCTCAGCCGCTGCGCCAAACGTGTCGTCAAAGAGAAGATTACAGTGTATGAATCAAGTTTTACAAACGATTGATCTCGAATCGAATTTGACTGACTGAATGAAGAATGCGGAGAATCGAGGCTGTGGGTAGACTGTAATACTACAGCGAGCAGACATTTTGCCTTTAATGTCACACTGCTGGGCACCTCCTCCTATATTTCTCCAAGAGCTCTTCATGAGCGCTTCGCCCAGTTACTTATTGAAAATGCTTGACTGATTTATTTTGAAAAGCAGCTCACAGTGCTGCAGGATATGGATAGCGACGTCACCATTGCTGCATTGCTATTGTGCCAATCATTAGATAAGATTTCCAGGACAGCGGAAAGGCAATATTTCAAACGGCCGGAAACATTGATGTAATATAAAAAACCGCGGCGATTAGACGTGTGGTTAGTGGTTACAACATAGGACTATGAGTAACAATGTGGCATAAACAAAGAGATAGATGAGCTGATTAGTTAGTGTTCGTTGCATTTGTATGCTATGTTATATCAGTGTTAGACTGTTTGTATACACAGGTGACGGAGGTGACGTAACCGACACAGTTTGCGACAAGCGTGTCGTGTCGTCGGGTATCCGTCACCGTGGCGCAACTGACAATTTCCCTCCAAATTGGTATGTCCGCGGTCTGTGTAAAATAATGCAAGTCGCAATTTAATTATGAAACTGGTCTAAAGTTTAATTGAGCGGAAAGATAAGCTTAGTTTTGTAAGTAATTGAAATATAAGATTAAATTGAAAGAATCAACCAATTGCGAGACGGACTCGGCCTCGAAGGGTTCCATTATCTTTAAAAACTTAATTTAATTATTTTTCTATGAATATTTCAAGCATCTAGCTGTTGCCATTTTAAATATCAAGCAATAATGAGCAAAAAAATCAGTTTTGTTGTATACCACTTTAAAATTTTAATCTGTTTTATAGTATTTGTTCTTTAGCAGCAAAAGAAATACATAATCTGTCAGAATATGTAACTATCTTACTGATCTTCTTGGTTTGAAAACCATCTCACTTTTATCACCTAAATAATACAATAAAAATTAAAAAACTTATTTTGTGATAAGTAAATAATATTTATCCTAAGATGACCCACTGACCAAAGGTATTAAATGACGGTCTATACACTGTATGTATTTTTTTCAAATGATATCAGCTGTGAATTATGAGTTGTAGGTTGTGGGATCCAACAAAGTTGTGCAAATTACTTTGTTTAATTCAATTTCATCACTGCTGCTCTATTATATATGTATAGAGGGAATCAAAAACTTTGTAGATGTGACATCAACCAACCCGCACCTACCTTGTAGGTAGTGGATTACAGCTAACAACTGCCTTTCATGGAGAGAAGGCCTGTGCCCCAGCAATGGGAAAATTATGGACTGAATTTGTATAGGCCATGCTATCAGTCAGCCCTAACTAAGACCAGAGCAGAGAGTAGCATTACTTACAATAGAAATGAATCAGAGTAGATGTCTACGAACCTTTTATTACCCGATTGAAATGAATGATAATATTATAAATGTACCACAGAGATTATCGGTTTGTATCAAGAAAAAAAAAGGCTCATTGGGTCTACACCTTCTTGCAAATTATTTAATGAAAACTATTTATAAGATTTAAGTTTTCATTCATGATTATACAATAACTTCTTTTTTAGCCGTAAAAAGACCTTGCTTGACTCGCTCCAACTAAGACCCTACAGTTGGGACCTTGGCATGTAATATAAATAAATCATTCGTTTTCCTGTATTATTTTGGCTGACTAGTTAGTTATGACAAAGATTATTTTTGTATCTAATTTTGTATACAGATACCACAGAGACATATTTTTAAAAGATTGAATTCGGTATTCATAACACAGTTGTGAGATTATAATGCAAAAACAACAAATAAATAAGGCAAGGTCAAATTGCAACTTTTGAGGAGGCCAACAAACATACCTGAAACTTCTCAAACTGCTCGCGTTCAGCGTCCAAGCTGTTCTTCTTCAGCTGGAGGACTCGCGGCAAGGATAATGACGCCATAGAGTACACACATGCGATACACACCTACGAAAAATAACTAGCGGAGGTACTCCGACCAAACACGACACAATTTTAATTTATAAATGAGGGCGGTATATTACTCTGTCAGTCACAGCATTTACACGATTCTCCACAGTAATTTAAATATATTTTGTAAATTTATCTCAAATTCAGCACGTTAAACTGTAATTTATCGAATACAATAACGTAAATATTTAAGTTCTGAAATTAAAACATAAAACAGAAACACGTCCGCCGTCCGCCCACAAAAAATGAGTGAATGAATGAATGAATGAATTTTTGAATGTCAAGACAACTGCTGTCAAGTTGACTTTAGTGTTCCGTTTACAAAGAAAGAAAATGACGATTCAACCACAACAACCTCAAAAGAGCGTAGGACTGAACGCTAACTGACGATAACAGTCGAATATTTTTCATTCTATAAAATGCAGTGCTATTTTTATTACAGTATTACCTCAACCGCATGCTGTGAAAAAATTCTAATGCTCGCCGGATGGACGCCACATATTCTCAGTCGCGCTTATTGTTAGCCCCCATTGAGATTACGAGCGCGACGTTTGCGTTTGTCACGCGACGACGCGCCCGACGCGACGTCAGCGTCGTGTCACGCTAGTGGGATAGCGGCATAGCGGCAAGTACTCGTGCCCGTAACTCGTGCTAGTACTAGTAGTTAAATTATTGCATGAGTTGGTCACCCTGATTCCGTCTGTCATCACAAATGTCACTTTTGTTGTTTCGTCTCTCGTGCCGCTGAATTTTTTCTTAAAACATTTAACGCGTGGAGAAATACTGACCACATTTTGAAGCAATTATCAAAACTTGAACAGTTTCACTAGCTTACTGAGGACTTAAAATGGAATTTCTCGAGTATAACGATGTGCAAGCAGAGATCAAGGGCGCAATGGTAAACGTTTTGTTGAATAATTTGTTTATTGTTTAAATGCGTAAATTTTCTTTAATTTAACTCTAATTATTGGAAAATTACAGGTTCCTGGAAGATTAAAGATGACAGACCAGAATATAGTGTTCAAAAACAGCAAGACCGGCAAGGTGGAGCAGATTCCTGCTAATGAGATTGAATTGGTCAATTTCCAGAAATTTATAGGGTCCTGGGGACTGAGAGTTTTCCTTAAGAACGGCACGCTACACAGATACGGTGGCTTCAAGGAAGGGGTAAGATCCTTCAGAAATTCTTTCATAACATTGTCTTAAAACTGATATTTATATCATTGTGTAATGTATAATTAATTCACAATAGACAAAGCAAAATTTTTGTAAAAACTATTCTTGACGAGGTATGGGGAAAACGCTTTGGTCAAAAGGTGCTTGTAATCACCATTTTATTAGAAATAAACTTAATCACTCACACACACACATACAGACCAATACTTACCTTTCCCCTACCTAACCTATTTTGATTATATACACATGTAATTATTCCCTAAATGGTCTATTTCAGGAACAAGAGAAAGTGGCAAAGTTCTTCAAGACAAACTACCACAAAGACATGTTGGAGAAGGAGCTCTCCCTAAAAGGATGGAACTGGGGCACAGCAAAGTTCAACGGAGCCGTACTGAGCTTCAATGTTGGGACTAACACAGCATTCGAGATCCCACTGCACTATGTATCACAATGTAATACTGGCAAGAATGAAGTCACACTTGAGTTCCATCAGGTAAATATGGTTTATGGAAATTTATAATAGGAAAGTTAATGGATAAAGTACTTTATGAAAATATGGACACAGAATTAGGACTGCTGTGTTATTTTTGGTTTTCACCATAATTCCAGATTCTATTTTAATTTTTTTGCCATTATTTTTATGAAAAATTTAATTTTTCTTAAAAAACTTTTTAATAAGTTTGGCTCTGCCATCAGACATACATTTACATAACATTGTGCAATAATGCATTTTAAAGCTAAATATATGTCTATTGTACTTTCTATGTAAGAGCAATGTTTATACTTTATCAATATCATGGCTGCATGTTGATAATCAAGGTCCTTATAAAACAAACTACAAGGTAAATGGGTGTTACCTGGTCGCCAACCATGACATTTTAAAGCATGAGTAGTTCCGCTCAGGGAACGAGATGGCGCTAGACGAATTGTATAGCTCTGTCTCTTTTCCACAATCTTAACTACTCACGCTTTAAGATGCCATGGGAGGCCACCTGTCATAAAATTAATTAATTCAATACTAGTGAGCTAAAATACCTAAAGTTCTAAAAAAACAGTCATTGTGGAGATACCATACAACAAAAAAAAAAGATTGGTGGCTTAATAAATGAGGTTAATTTCTGTTTTCATTTATTATGTCCATTAATTGTAGAATAAAAAATAAAGTTTTATTACCTCATCTAATTATGATCAATTTTTTATACCTTTTTATGTTGTTTTTGAGTTTTGGTTGAAAAATTCAGAGAATTAAGAAGATAAACTGGACTTCATCACCTGCTGCAATCATGAGCTGTAGATAGGTTTTCCCCACCATTTATATCAGTTCTTGGCTCTCTTTCAGCTGCTATTCTCCAGATTGATGCTCCACTTTTGGGCTTCCTAGCGAGAACTTATTTATACATAAACTGAAATAAACTCTAACTCAAACTGTTTTTGCAGTGCTACAATATTTGTTCTAAATCTACTAAGTTTTCACTGCACACAGAATGACGACACCCCTGTGTCTCTAATGGAGATGCGGTTCCACATCCCGACGAGCGAAGTAGGAGGCGACATGGACGCTGTAGAAGCCTTCCACCAACAGGTCATGAACAAGGCCAGCGTCATCTCCGTGTCCGGAGACGCCATCGCCATCTTTAGGGAACTACAATGTCTTACACCTCGGTATGTAGTATGAGTAGATTAAAAGATGGTTTGTTTTGAAGAAATAAAGCAATTTTTCTGCTATGTAATAAACATAGTCACAAAAGTGGTATTGGTTAGTGAAGAGTTATGTGGCAACCATAACTCTTTGTCATGATAATAAGGGCATATGTTTGGAAGAAATGCTACTTACTGATGATGAAGCACCATACCTGCCGACGTTGTGTCGTTATCGCCTAGCTACGCAGACAAGTTGAGAACTCTTGACAAGTTTGAACTGAATTTATTATTGTGTTGATAACAGTCCATAGTGGTTGTTTCATACTGTCAAAAATTTGGTTATTAGTGGCTGTAAGACTTGCACAAACATAACTAATCACATCTTTTCCTCCTCAGTGGTCGCTACGACATCAAAGTCTTCCAAACATTCTTCCAACTCCACGGTAAGACCTTCGACTACAAGATCCCCATGTCGACTGTGCTGCGTCTCTTCCTCCTGCCTCACAAAGACACCAGGCAGATGTTCTTTGTGGTCTCCCTCGATCCTCCCATCAAGCAGGGTCAGACGAGGTACCACTACTTGGTGCTGCTGTTCGGTATTGAAGAGGAAACTAGCTTGGAGTTGCCATTTACTGAGTAAGTGGAACAAACTATATTTTTTTACTTAAAATGGGGATGGAGACAAAGTTATTAAAAACATCGTGATCGTCTCTTTTATCTGCGACCGTAAGGAGTCGGTAAATGCTTTTGGGGTGCGAGGTTGTTTCTGAAAACCAATCTCACCTATCTCCAAATTTAGTAGTACAATGTTGATGCGTTTTTCTGTATAGTTTCTGGTTATTATATTATATAAGAGTGTATTTTATATAGCTCCGGAATGTCATATTAACGCCCGTGTACTTTTTAACGTCATTTATAAATTATAATTTTCTAAAGACAAACATATATTTTACAGGGAAGAACTAAAAGAAAAATACGAAGACAAAATAAGCAAGGAATTATCAGGCCCAACTTACGAGGTGCTTGCCAAAATCATGAAGGTCATCATCAATAGACGAGTGACGGGGCCTGGAGACTTCTTAGGGTAACATTTATCATTAAATATCCTATATTTCATGAGAAAACTAGCAACCTGACCCTGATTCCCAAAGAGAACTTGGCAATTCATTGAGACTTCTTTAATATACTCTGAAGAAATGCTTAATTTGATCATCCGCGGAAAAAATATTTTTATATTTCGATATCAAAAACGTCGAATTGTTACGAAGAAACAACTTCACAAAATACCTCTCTGTTGTATTACAGTCACCACAAAACTCCAGCCATCGCGTGTTCTTACAAGGCAGCAGCAGGCTACCTATATCCCCTGGAGAAAGGGTTCATATACGTGCACAAGCCGCCTGTTCACATTCGCTTTGAGGAGATCGCGTCTGTCAACTTCGCCAGAGGAGGCGCTTCGTCTACCAAGTGAGTATACAATGACGGGATGCGGCAGGAGTGGAGCCGATCCGTCTCTGCGTGTTTGCGTGTGTGAGTTTCTATGTTTGTAAATGCACTCATGATAAAGGGAGAAATAAGTGGGACAAGAAAAAAGAAAAAAAAATAGGACCAACATACAGAAGACATAATATGTCATCTACTAATACTCTTTGGGCCTGTATTTTGATTAAGGCTTGGTCTCTATTGCATCCAGAAGCCTGGTATCATAACAGTTAAAGAAAGGCCATGCTTAATAAAAATTCTTACCATTATTTTGTCACTGTCTTCAGATCCTTCGATTTTGAAATCGAGTTGAAGCAAGGGAGTGTACACACATTCAGCAGTATTGAGAAGGGCGAATATGACAAACTCTTCGACTACATCACTTCCAAGAAACTACATGTGAAGAACACTGGCAAGAATGTAAGTTTTTATTATGTTAAGCACATACTGTTACTGTTAGGGGTTTTGGTTTCCGCACTTAGTCCTTCATGTGGACCATTGTGCGTATGTTAAGCACATTTATTAGTTACAAAGCTAGTCTTGGCATCAATGTTGCCTGATTAGGTCCACTTTCCTATATTATTCTAATTTCAACTTTCGGCTCAGAGCAGAATGTTTAAAATCCCACAATACGTTGTGCAGTGGTTTGGTCATTCCAACATATTGATCAGGGTCATGAGCTCAGTACTTGCTAATTGTCCTTACATTAGCCTTTGTAAGTTAGCAGTCGATTTCTTTCCTTATAGGCCGTGATCATGCTGACGATAGTTCTGTCGTTATCTTTTCAATTTAATTAACAAATACATATATATTTCCATCCATTCAATGATATGGTGATTGCCTACAGTAAATACCCAGACCACACAGCATGAGACAAAATGTGTGGTACAAAGATGTATTATAAAGTAAAACGAAAATGACAGTAAGCAAAACAGACCCAAAAAATTGCTACGTAAAATCAACTTAAATGTCTTTCTGGCTCTTGTGTCTCAGAAATTCCCAGAATGCCTATTTTTAATGTCAATGTTATATTTTTTCTCTCCAGGACAAGGCCCTCTACGACGATGACTTCGGCGACTCTGACACAGAGAAGGAGCCGGACGCGTACCTTGAAAGAGTGAAGGCGGAGGCGAAGGAGCGGGACTCCGGGGACTCGGACAGCGACGAGAGCACCGACGAGGACTTCAACCCGGACAAGGCGAAGGAGAGCGACGTTGCCGAAGAGTAAGTACTTCAAGTAGGCCAGCTACGGGCACTTTTGAATTCTAATAACTTGGAAAGTACTGTAGTGTGCTGGACCTTGCACATAGGAGACTTTGGTCAGGTCTTAAGAGGAAATAGGTCATCCTCCCATGTGCCGCAGTGACCATTGGGGTGGTTTAAATGTGGTAAAAATCCCTGTTCGTATCCCAAAGTGTGCGTCCCCAAGAACATAAAAAGGTGCCAATTCCAAAGCGTTGATCTCTATTGAGAAAGACAAGCGCGAAGTTGTGTTACTGACAAGTTATAAACCTTTTTAACAAAGTGACGGTTTTATAATTACAGCGTAAAAAGGATTAAAAAAAACTTTAAATTTTACACAAATATCTATTCTTCTATAATATGAAAACGGATCGCAAAATGTGTTGCTAAGCTCAACACGAAAACAGCTGGACTGATTCGGATAATTCTTTTTTTTTTTGTATTTGTCAACATCGGGACCGGGTTTTAAAGGACTTCCACCTGTACGAAGCCGGGACGCTAGTTACTTATAAAAAAAAAAAAAATTTTTTATGATATATGTATGCTTGTTACCTTTTCTGAAAACTCACAGCGTTCCTTCATCATATTCATGATTGATTCCTTTTTTTGTTTTCTTACAGATACGACACGAATGCATCATCGTCAGCGGGTTCTGATGATGAAGCAGCGTCGGATGACGAAGGCAAGAAGGAGAAGAAGAAGGAAAAGAAGCCCAAGAAAGCTATTACTATTGTAAGTACCTCTCTCTTGTTTCTTCTTAATTTCTTCGCGAAAATACTAATATATTCATAACAAACATGAATAGGTCTTTTGTCGTGTATGTATATTACGTTGCCGTGGCCACTGACTAAAACTAAGACGCCGTCTTAGCAGATACATTATTATGATGTTTTTTTTTATTTTTTTTTATGTATGCTATTAATCTGCAATCAGCCTTTCGGCTATGATGATATAGAATAACTTTTTTGATCCCTTTATGAAGGTGTAACATTCACAACAATCTAGCAAGCTAACTAAGTCAAGCTAGAAGTCAAGTTTCTTAAATTTCTAAGAAGTAAAGTGTTTGTGGACATCATGTACTCTGCGACCAAGCTGTGTTGCTATGTTCCAGTTAGGATAAGGCTTTTTTTTTACGTCAGACTCTTACTGACTAAAATCCACGGTGTCCTACAGTAGCCCTTATGTACCGGAGTCGCGTTATACGTGTATTCCGCGACCCCGACAGGGTTTTGGCTCTCTAAAGGGGGGGGGGGGGGGAGGGCGTCATTGTGCTGACACTTCGAGGCGCGCGTGGAATACAACGCGCCGTCTACCCGGGCATGGTCCATGGTCGGACAGCGAGTCCCCCATTACCCGCCGCCCGCATGCCCGTGTATATGGCTACCGGTGTAGTAGTTGAAACGTTTTTATCGTTGTTTCTATAGGAAACACTTCAGAATTTGCAATGTTAGTTCTTCATTGGTGAAGGTGATTATTAAGTGATTCGCCTGGTTTTATCCAAATATTTAACTCTCCTGTATTAACATTACAGTCGGAAGCTCCACGCAAACGCAAGGAAAAATCCAAGAAACGTGAGAAGGATGTGAACGCGCCCAAGCGACCGGCGACAGCGTTCATGTTGTGGCTCAATGAGAACCGCAAGAGTATCATAGAAGAGAACCCCGGCATCAAGGTCACTGAGATCGCCAAGAAGGGAGGAGAGCTCTGGAGGGACCTCAAGGATAAATCTGTAAGTTTACATTACTTCCTATTACTTGCGCGATTCGATTTTTCAGTCGAATTGCCTCGTGCTGCTGCCTCGCAGTGCGACTAGTCACCCGTCATATCGCTTACAATTGTTATTAGTATTTAGAATGTCCTTTATAAATGCCGTGTAAAAGTTTCATTGAAGTATATTTTTTATGCCGTGGTGGATAACAAGTTAGCTTAACATAAAAGTTGATTACAGAAATAGCTATTAAAACATAAACATTCTCAAAATAAATCTGAATATACCGTGTTTTTTACCGACTTAAAAAACAAAGAGTATCAATTCGACCCATATGTATGTAATATTTCCAGAACTACCCAGTTTTCGAATATGTTAGTCCATATCAGCTTCTGAACATAATAAACATGTGCCTTTGTGTTTTTTTTTTTCATTTCAGTGACTTTTTTGCCACCGACTTCCGAAAGAACAGTTATTTTACCCTTTTTTGTAGTTGTTTATAAGGCGGTTACATTTTTTTTTGTAAATTTTTATTTTAATCTTTTTATTTTAATCATTGAACCCAAATTATTGTCAAATACACAATAAGCTAATAAAATTCTCTATCTATAAAACGACTGAACCGATTTTGAAAAATGCAGTATTCCCAAGTTGAACGATACTTAGTACAACAAAAAAAGAATTACTTTAATCGGACTTGTAGTTCCGGTGATATGCGAGCACAACTAAATCAATCGATGTCTACTCCTTAGTGATTAGGAGTTCTACATGCCATCATCAGCTCAGCTACATGAGATGATGATTACCATACGCATGTACTTAAATTACCTCATAAGATTTGCGAAAAACTATGTGTGGCTTTATAAAAAATTTGAGGTTGCCCTCGATTTCTCCAGGATCCAATTATCAGTTCCCGACTTGATGACTTGTTTGGAATTTTATGAAATTTTCTAGTGACAATTTATGATTTATTGGTCTCTTTAAATTAGTTTGCTGAAATACTATTATGAGGACAAACCTATTATATGACATACAAAAAACTAGACCCTATTTATTAATTATTTTTAAACGCATGCGACACGCATCGTAGAAGACGCGGCTTTCTTTCCTCAAAAATCATCTTTAGACCCTATTTCTTCAAGATCTTAGGTGATTTATTATGGAATAATTGATTTATATTGTTTGGTAACTACAATTTGGTGGCAAATCTACTATTTTGGGGACAAACTCAATTTTTTAGGAGACACAAAACTAATTGGTGATAGCTTACTTCACACCCATAGAATAGCACGTTATAAAATTTATTTTAAACATAGTCCTAAATGCAGTTACTAAATCATTTTTTCTACACAGGAATGGGAAGAGAAAGCCAACAAATCTAAAGAAGAATACAACATCGCCATGAAGAAGTACAAGGACAGCGGAGCTCAAGATGAGTTCAAGCAGAAGAAGAAACAAGCAGAGAAGGAACGCAAGGCTGCTGAGAAGAAGTCCAAAGCGCCACCCGCCAGCAAGAAGGCCAAGACTGCGAGCAACGCGGGAGCCGGCAGCGGCGGCAAGTTCACTAGCAAGGAGTATATAGAAGATGATGACTCTTCTTCCGATTCCGATAAGGAGAAGGATAAGAAGAAGAAGGATACTAAAGATGTAAGTTATATGCAGTTTTGTTTATATGGTGACACTTGAATGCCCGTATAAAAGTGTACAGTTGGATCTGTAATGCTTTGTTCAATAAGACTTGAGTTTCTACTGAAACTCAAGTCTTATTGAACAAAAAACTAATGCAATAATATTCACGCATCGATATAAAACATCTTTCTCGGTTGCAATCTTGATCTCAATCAGAAGAGACCACAAGATCAGGATTTGGATCGAGATAGAATGATAATTTCGAGCTAAGTTAATAGAGTTTGGACCACCTACTTTACGAATCTAATCCTTTTGTTAGTAAATAGTTTGGCTAATTATACGAAAAGATAGAACAACAGATCTCGACATAGGCCATTTTAGAAACGAAGTTTAATTAGTCTAAAATATATTTTAAAATCTGTACCAATAGCCTAATAATTTCAGCAGAAGGATAAATGCGCTTTATATCCATTAGGGTGATATAACTGGGAAAATGTATACTTCCTTTTAGCGTGGCAATGGAAATTTATAATAAGTCGGCGCAGAACTAAGCTATCAATCAATACTTGTGGCTGGCACTTATGCAGGCATCAAAAAAATAGGCCTCGTTATGAGAGCCATAATATAAATAGCAATAAAAATTTAAAATGGCATATTTATTATTCAATTCTACAGTATTTAATAAAGAACAATATTATCGCCATAAATATTATGACTCGCCCAATGTAGCATTTTTAAACCCCACAATATTCCGCATCTCGTATGTTAATCAGCAACATAGAGCACCCGAGCCATTATACGCTCGTCACTATCTGTCCACTTAACGTAAAATTAGCTTCGCTCTGTGGTTCCAGAAGATGATGTAATCTCCTAATTCCAATTATAATGTTAGTATGTACTACACTACATACAAGTCAGTTTGACCATTGGTGAGTCATTAGCACGTTATATTAAACGCTTGTATCACGAATCCACTGAAGTTGTTTCGTCAGATATCAAGAAGGTCCCAAACGAAATAGGATTAACCACTTTGTCATCTTTTGCTTATATTTATACTACTACTATGACTACCTCTTAGGTCACACCCAAAGTAACAGTCTTTATTTGGAACATCCAAATTTAATCATTTTAGTGTAAAAGAAAGAAATAGAATAGAGTGCTTGAAGTTGGTGAATAGAACATAAATAAATATTACACAATGTGAAACATTCTAGCATTCCTTCCAATATTGCATCTTCATAATTCTATATGACACCACACGTGTAAACATCACTACATAGTATAAAACAAAGTCGCTTTCCGCTTCCTGTCTCTGTGTATGCTAAAACTACGCAACGGATTTTGATACGATTTTTAATAGAAACAGTGATTCAAGAGGAAGGTTTTTATGTATATAACATGCATAATATTGTATTGTATTGCACCCGTGCGAAGCCGGGGCAAGTCGCTAGTAAGGGATAAGGCAGAGATGTATATCTTGTCCAGTTCATTAAGACATATTGAACTGATGTTAGTGTTGTAAAGGTTGTGTAATATCCAGCTAGATTTACAACTCATTCACAGTACACACGTGTTGCCGTGGTCACGCGCAACTGATCCTAAAAGTAAGTTTAGATTGTTATCAACTGCAGCCGCGTCATTCTGTGTTGATAAATAACAGATTTACTTATTGTTCAAGCTATTTACTGAATGCATCTTAAAAATTACTGTTAGAAGAGATGTTTTTGTCTGATTCTCTTTATTTGTAGAAATAGTTTCGTATCTATGAACTGTGTAGAAATATTGTTTTCTTATGGTACTTAAATACCATGAAGTGAGTGAAAAATACCAATACAAGCACAATTTTTTTATTAGTTATTTAAATGCAGATAATTTCATAAGAACAGTAGCGCGTTGTACTGTATCACTACTAGCATATCATCCAAGATTTATGAAGAGACCGGCCGGCATGTCAAATAAAACAATCAGCATTGGGCCCATGTGGTGTTGTGTGTATTTATACCCAGTTCCCTCTCAAAGTGAGGAGGAGTGTTTACCTGCACTGGGAATGTTATAGCCTGACCCTGTTTTGGCAGTAGTACATATTTACGACAACTTAGCCCCTTCGCACACCAGGCGACGCAAGTCTCCGATATCTTTAGTTCCTACCCAGGTGACTATCGCAATACCTATGGATTCGTATTGCGATAGTCACCTAGGTAGGAACCAAAGATTCGCATACAGGCATGCAAAGCACCAAAGTCGTAAGGTATCGCAGACTTGCGTCGCCTAGTGTACCAAAGGGGCTTACTCTAAGCTCTAAGTAATTTTTGTCACTCCAAAACTTAACTAGTATTCACATCGTTTTTTTTCTTATAGAGCAAGGAGTCGAAGAAGGAAAAAGCAAAGAGTTCTTCATCGGAAGCTGAGGCGTCTTCAGGTGGATCTGGTGATGAGAGCGGCAGTGGAAGTGACTGAAATCACTACGTACTTATACAATAAGACCATGTTTAATAACTCCAGGTTACTGAAAGCCGGGTCGGCAAATCTTGCAAAAACTAGGCTTTAGCAATCAGGTGTAAGATAACCCAAGAACTGATTTATACATCCTTTTTTTCTCAATCATTATTTTTAGTTATTTGTGTACAATCATTGAATGAGATTCAAAAAGGTTTTTTTGGACACATAATTCGCTAAGTAATAGCTAATTAATCCAACAGATATAGTGATATGAAAAAAGAATCTATTTATGGAATCTACCTTTTCTCATCTTCGCACAACATGCATGTATTTTCTTCCCACCCCCTTTTTTAAATCAAAGTTTCCTCAAAACATAGGGATCATAATGTATGTGATATTTGTATTATATTCCATATTCCCATTCAGTTACAAGTGTGATGTGTTATGTCAATGTGTTATAAAATCCTTGATGGTTAACTTAATGTAAATAATGATATATTTGTTATGATCAGTTGTAATTTGTCATAAAGTTTGTATTACCTATGTGAATGTTGGAAGCCCCAGTTTAGTTATAATGTTAGCGTACTGTATTTTATTATAAGACTTTATTTTTATTTGTCGTTTCTATTACTGACTAGCGGCCCGTCCCGGCTTCGCACGGGTGGAGGACCCGGTCTAAAACCCGGTCCCGATGGTTACAAAGACAACAAAAAAATAATTATCCGAATCGGTCAAGCCGTTTTCATGTTATGTCGTGACAACGGAAAACGGGTTTCATTTTTATTTATATAGAAGATTATTTTATAGATTTTGAATATTTTAACTACACGATATTGCCTGTGCAATTCAGCCCAAATATTACTACTTAACTGTCAGGTTAAACTTTTTCTCATACATAAGAAAGCTAAGCGCATAATCATTGAACAACAAAAGAATAAAAACGAAAAAGATTTCAAGATGTTATAAAAACAATATCCAAATTCTTAGTACATTCTACACAATACTGCAACCGTTACTTTGACAAGAAAGGGACATCGGTAACAGTGCGCTGTGTTCCCCTAAGCGACGCGCCACGCCATATAAAAAGTAACAAAAATGCCTTTCTATACAACGCTCCCAAAGTATGAGGTACGCGCCGAAACGATGAACCGTCGCGCTTGCCGCCCTTTTTATAAAGGACCTATGCTATTGTGTTACCCGGGTTGTTCCCAAGAAGGGAAAAGGCGCGCTTTGCGGTAGGTTAGGGCAAAAAAAAAGGTAATAAATAATGAGTCTAATGGGCAAATAATTTAAGAGCGCATCTGCATTTTGCAGTGGTAAAATTATTCCAATTAGTTTTTAAAACAAAAAAGTATAACACTAAAGCGGAATAATTTGTGGTATTTTATACCTATCATTCGTACCTTATAAATCAAAAATAGAATAAATTGTAATTAAATTGCAGTTCTATTTCAAAATAAACCAATAAGGAAAATGTTAAAATTAAATTATATAGGTAATCCTATAAACTCATTGTTTTACCTACAATGAACAAACATGAGTTTATTTAAACGAAACTCGACTGCATGCACTACGTTCAAAAATGCTTATCAGGCTGTAATAAGAAACTATCAAGTCGTTTAGGTCAACCATACTTTTAGTTGGCGTCCATTTAATCGGTCAGCACAATGATAAACTTGATATCAACACGTGTCATCGCTGACTTTATAATGCATTATTGCATTACCGCGTAAAACGTAAAATATTTAGATTACGGCTTTTGGACATGAATAATTATTTGTCAATAGTGTATTCTATCTGTATTAAGAAAGATATTTTGTCTGAACCGTAAATTAAAAATCAATAGTTAATCAACCATTGTATTATCACAAATCTTCAAAAACTAGACTAGAATCTACGTTTGGAAAACAATCGGCCAAGTGATTAAACTAAAACTGGCGATATTTTTACATGTTATGATAAGCGATAGCAATGTGTATTATCAATTTTAGTCATGATAACTGGAGCTATAACACATAGTGTGAACAAAATACAAACAAAGAAAAAATTGGCATTAAGAATAAGGACCTTGTAACGGTCGTCACTACGTGAGAACGGCGCATGACAAGCAAGCATGGACCTAAAAAAGTTCTCATGCCATGAGTCTATTAATAGGGTTGGTTTAACTATTGAATTCTTCGTCGCACGGTAATACTTTTATTAGCCCGACCCCCTATCTAAATGGTATCGATCATTGGAGATTTATAACAAACTGACTAAGTATAGTCTGCTAAAGGAAAAAAAATGCATTGATATTATAATGGACAGAGCACGGCAGTCGGCAGAGCGCGTAAACAACTCCAAGCGTCGCGTGTCGTCACAAAAACCAGTAAAACCTGATCCGTATCGAATATTAAACCGCGAGTAACAGAGAGGCCACACTTTATTTCCGCTCTTACGTACATGAGTCGTACATTTATTTAGCTGATTCAATAGAGTCGAACGATAGACGCAAGGTTTTGTAAGCAACTAAGAACTTCTAAAGTATCTAGTTACTTTTTGAAAAAAATGTTATATTATAGATTCCTATACGATAGATATTATGCATTCAGATTATTTAAGACTTCTTTTACTGGCCTAACTTTGTATTCATAAAACGAAACTCCTCTCCATTTTCTTACTCAATTCGGGGTAAAATAACTGTAATGGCGAAGCTAACTATATTTTAACACAGGATATTAAACCTATGTAACCATGTAGCATTTTAATTATTTACTTAAGTAAATAAAACGTACTATGCAAACACCATAAAAATGCCGGCCGGCGACAGCGCAGTAGTAGCGTCACCCGGTGCGCAAGGACTGGCTCAGAGCGGTAACTCGGCGGTCAATCAACCCGGCACGGCAGGCCCAAGGTGGTGGACTGGTGGCTATGTAAACTCCATCCTTTTTAGGGAGATACACAGTCCAGCAGTATTTTTATTGATAACGGTATAATATAGGTTAAATAAGAAGACTGGTCATTTTTAGTGTGCACTTGTTATTCGGAATTATTGTTAATTGAAACAAGAAAAATAGCAATAATATAGGTCATAAATTTAGACCTACATTCGTAGAAAACATCCTAAACATCTATGATATCAATTTCGGTATGCCACAATACACATCACGATTCTCATATTATCCCATGTTCGAAATGCTTCTAAAAGAAATTTATGATTTTTATGTTCCAGTCGGTTGAGCTCGTCCAGAGAAAATTGGTGTTCAAGTTGATCTATACTTGATCCCAGCGCACTTATTTTAAGAGCAACCTTCTCAGGGTGCAGAATTATGTACACGATTACACCTAATATGTCAATCTTATCCTATATTCAAGGCTTGACGACATGGCTCGTTCTTGGCAAACTTGTTTTTAAAAAGAGTGAGAGTGTTCTACTTCTTTTTCTAGGTCGGAATTACCTATATAGATCTGTTCGGTGGGACTTTACATAGAAGGTGTAAAAGGCCCATTGAGATTTTGGAGATATAAGTAGTATAAGTCAAGGTCATAATCTTCCTTTTTAGATGAGAGCAAATCTTAAAACCTCTCGACTTTTAGAAATGTCTTCAGTGGCACCCAAGTAGCATGAAATAGTAGATTATTAACCAAGGGGATAAAGCAGGGTCTTCTGTCGCGGGTGGCGAATTAAATCGCGAGCGTAACGATGGACTCGAGGTTTACTCCCGAGCGTAGCGAGGGTGTTAAAAACTTAAATCACGAGCGAAGCGAGGGATTTAAGACGAGTCCTGAGTGTAGCGAGGGATTTAAGTTCACCCAAGACTAAGACAGCTTTATCACCGAGGAAAATACTCTACTTTTCGTACCATTTGCGAAAAAAATAACACAGTAATAATATGAGATACACATTTTAAACATTAATATTTTACATTAACTTATTTATAAAAATAAGTAAAAATAAACTCAACGTTAATGTATTTGAAGAATACAAAAACGCGGCAAATTAAAAAAGCAAAGGCATCAAGCTCATACAGCCCCGTCGGTTTTCGTAATTTTATTTAACTAGATGAAAATCCGGCTTCGCTCGGGTGAAACGTGTGTCCCAAATACTACACATCAAGGTACTAAATGTAGGTGTCACGGTAAGTCATAGGCCGAAAATAAAGAAAGAAAAAAAAACTCAACATGATAACCGATGTCAATAATGGCGGCTGCGATCTGTCTGGTCAGAAAATCATTAGAAATTTACAAAATACTCGACAATCCGAATTTTGCGGATATATGTTGTCGACTCGAAATCTTTATTTTTTAATGTTTTATTATTCTGGTTAGCTTTCGATCGAGTCTACCGTAATCTAAGTATTCCAAATTTAAATCACATTCTCTCCCTAGAGAGAGAATGAAATTCAGTACAACATTCTTTCCCTGTTTTTCACAGATTAAAAATGACTATTGTTATGTTCGCTTTTTGTGGCATAGAATGTCACTTTTTTGAGCAAGTGGTACGAAAAACCATTTTTTTCCACTAAACTGGGTAGCGAGAAAAGAGCTTAAACCACAATCAGATTCTCTACGCGATTTAGTTCTTAATTAAGTGATTAAAACAAGCCTATCAAGTTGAAATAGGGAGTTATTTGAGAAGAGTTCAGGAATTTTGTATCTTGTAGAGGACCGCAAGGCTGTGTCCCTATATAATAGCACTGCTGGGCACTAGCGCAAATATGTATGCTGTGTCAAGAAGGTACTGTTCTAGAATCAGGCCCTTGATCCAACTGCGAACGAGAGCCTCCTTTAATTTTGGACGCCGCTTTTAGAAATTTAAGTCATGGCCGTACAGTGAGGTTGAGTCCACATGCTACGTATCGACAACTTCGCGAGCCAAGTCAAAACACTTGATACTAACTTGTTATCGCGGGTTCTTCTTTAGCTAATTGAAACAAGAAAAATAGTTCCTTTTTCGCGAGGTTCTAGTCACACGGGAGCCGTCAATAACTGTTTATTGGATCTATATATATCAACAAGTATCAAATAATAATAAGAAGAAGCGAGCGAAGATCAGGAAATCAACTCATCTATTGTAACAGCATGCCTCTGTACCTAATACTTAAGAGTTCTACTATGACTAGTTCCGGCTCACGAAGGCGACTTGCTTAGCTTAGAGATTGTCTGTAGGCAAACAATAGTACGAGTATCATCCCTTTTTAGTATGCATATCAGATAAATTGATTGTCTCATTCAATCTGTTCGTTAGGTCATTGTTGCCTGCTAGGATACCCCTTCGGTCATCCGACTTAGGTCTTTAGGGTTGACATTTTTCTTTGAGCAACATAATCCATATGTAAATTGACGAAATCAATGTCTGTAAACAAGTAACTTATTAGTAACTTCCTTCCTCCTAAACTGGCCACCGAACGTAAACATAGACTTGTTCAAACATTGTTATTGGCCATTTGGTCGTACCCAAAATATTGCTTTTAGGTACCTTCGTCACAATTATTTCAGCGTTGTGTTTAAGTACACATAAGCAGCATCGGACTATAGCCACTTAGTACGAGGGGAGGCATTTGCCATTCGGGCTCCAGACCAAGAAACTTAGGTATTCTATGCTCCACAATGTTTTATAACTATAGATATATACCCTACCTACATAATACTTATTAGATATTTGGTAGGCAGGTACACAGGAGGCAATTAATGGGCAACTCGCCGCCCGGCCATGGACCTGCCTGGGTTGACGGCGCGTTGTGTTCCACGCGCGCCTCAAAGAGCGTCAGCAAAATGACAAGGCCCCCCTCTAAAGGGCCAAAGCCTGCCAGGGTCGCGGGACTTATCTCATTACCGTGACCCCGGAACGTAAAGGGCTATTGAAGGACACCGTGGATTTTAGTCAGTAAGAGTCTGACATTCCCTCCCGCCCTTGCCCTGGGTGGGAGGACTCATTTGATGATTTTACCACGCTAGGTGGGTAGGTACATAAGCCTATTAGAGAGAAATTAAATGAATAAATTGTAATGGATATTTCACTGATAGAACTTTAAATTAACAATTTTCGCATTTATTTCTTTTTTATAAGGTCCACAGGAAGTACCTTACATACCGGGAGCTACAGGGTTCTAATAAAATAGACCCTCGAAAACAGGAAACAGGGCGGCGGGTAAATCTCTTTATTGGGGTCGGGTTAGCGAGGCTGGCGCTGAAGTCGCGGGTCACTCACGACCAATGAAGGTTTCTAGGTGATTAAAATGGTTCCCTATCCATTTGCATAAAATTTTAAGACCTAATATAACTTAGCATAATTTTGTTTGGCATAATTATATTTTCGCATAATATAATTACGCATAACAGCTTACGCATAATTTTTTAAGCATAATTTCTCTAACCATAATAATGATTAAGCATAATATTCCAAAGCATAAATTTATTAAGCATAAAGTTCTAAAGCATAACTTTTTTAAGCATAATATCCTAAAGCATAAATTTATTTACGCATAATGATATTAAAACATATTTTTATAGAAAATGTATTGAACAATTTTGTGGGTTCTTTTTTCGCTGTAGGAAGCCTAAAGCAAGCAAGCATTCAGCATGCAAGCAAGCATGCAAGCAAGCATGCAAGCAAGCATGCAAGCAAGCATGCAGCAAACAAGCAAGCATGCAGCATTCAAGCGAGCGTGCAACATGCAGCAGGCAGGGTTTCTGTCACGGCTCCGGCGCTGCGGGTCTCCGGCGGCCCCTCGCGTGCTAATCATCGCAGACGGCTTTCGCTCACCACCGCAGCTTCGGCTTGTTGGCCGGCTTCGCCGGCCAGCCTCAGCCGCGGCGGTTCGCTCACAGCCGCCTGCTCCTCAGCCCGCGGGCCGCCTCGCCCCTACGCGCCTCCGCAATTTTAAATTACACTCTAGGGGTAGGACAAACACGACTACGTGGAGTCGGTTTTGCAGCAATTCGGTTTGTCACTTTTGCTGCACAGCATATTAAATTTTTAACCAACAATAATTATTACTTAATTGTAACAGAAACTAAAGCAAATTGGTGTTATACTAATAGTCATTAGGCCTACTAACGTTATGCTAAAAGTCATTAGGCCTACTAACGTTATGCTCATAGTCATTAGGTCTACTAACGTTATGCTAATAGTCATTAGGCCAAGGGCGGATCCAGGGGGGGGGTCATGGGGGTCATGACCCCCCCCTGGGCGGCAGGCTAGGTTATAGGTGGCTTCTGCAATTGCGAGTGGTTCAAATATAGAATCCTGAGCGATCATAGCGAAGTTTTCAAAGGTACGAGACGCAAAATAACTTTATCATCGTTGGGCTCTGGTACCTTTGAAAACTTCGCTACGCTCAGGACTCTATATTTTAAACCGCGAGCGAAGAGGCCTTCCCTTGCTTAGTTTTTAATTCAAGTACCTCCTCGCGCCAAAAACAACTTTGCAGCCTTGCATAACAATTAACTATTGTTTAAAAAAAGTGTTATTTACTAGATTTTCCGGTAACTCCGTCCGCGACTTGGTCGCGTGCAATGGAGGACCAATGCAATCGATCCCATGAAATCTTATTCATTTAGCGGTTTCAACGTGAAAATTGACAAACACACTTTTGCGTTTTTATAAAATATTAAATATATCTATATCTCGGGCACGTCGCAATCGCGGCAGTAAGACCCAGCTTTGAGGAGTGGCTAAATAGGCGTCACGAGCGACGTCCTGACCTAGCGTACGACTTAGGTCCTCACCGGACACGAAAGTTTCGGGAGGTACCTGTGTCGGATGGGGAAGGAAGAAACGCCTGGGTGTCACCACTGCGAAGATCGCCGGAGGACACGGTAGAGCATACTGTGTAGGACTGCCACGCTTGGGCAGAGCACCGCCGCCGTGTCCTCACGACGCCGATAGGCGGAGACGTCTTGTGCCCGGCATTGGTCGAGGCCATGCTGTGGGAAGAGAGGGAATGTGAAGCGGTCGCCTCTTTCTGCCAAGCAGTCATGCTCGCGAAGGAGGAGACGGGCTGCTTGAGGGAAAGGACAGTGTCCGCCCTCCACCCCAGCTGCAGTAGTAGACGCCCACGGCGATGCACGTCGGCAGACGGTGTCTGGCCACCGTAGGCACGGGCATGCGGGTGGCAAGGAGGTAATGGGCTACTCGCTGACCGACCATGGACCATGACCATGGTCGACGGCACGTTGTGTGCCACGCGCCCCCAAAGAGTGTCAGCATGATGCCGGGACCCTCCTTCAGAGGGTCGAAGTCTGCCGGGGTCGCGAGACTTATATCATTACCGTGACCCCGGAACATAATGGGCTTTTAGTCAGTATAAGTCTGACAGTCCCTCCCACATTGCCCTGGGAGGACTCATTTGATGATTTTACCACGATAAAAAAAAGCTACAGAGGCAAGCTGTCTGCGTCATGGTGACCCCCCCCTGAAGTAAAAGCTGGATCCGCCCTTGCATTAGGCGTACTGAAGTTATGCGAATAAAATTTATGCCAAAACAAATTAGTCTTTGAGATGATTATGCCAACATAAAATGTATGCCTAAAAAAATTATGCCGTAGTATTATTATGCCTAAACAAATTGTGCGAAAATCGTTATGCCGAAGTATATTAGGACAAAGAACATTATGCGAATAGAAGGGATCCCGATTAAAATATATTCTTTGATAGGTATCAGTAGAATAGTTTTTGATTTTACTCATTACAAACATGCAAAAATACTTTTTCACACCACCTGCTCGAAAATGTCTAATTATATGTCAAGCAACCTTAACCTAAAGTGAGTCATTAGTGGCCGAGGGCACAGCCGGTCAATAATGTTGTACTGGATTTCATTATTACCCGCTGGTCAATAATGTGATTTGAATTTGGAATATGTTTATAAACAACAAACACCCTTTGGTGCCAGAAAGGTTTTTTTTTTAATTTTCTTTTCCCTTTTGGGAAGACAAAGGGATCTATCTAGCCCATGCAGCCTAGATTTTTTTTTTGGTTGTTATTCTTACTGTTTTTTTATTTAATAAATACTTTGTTTTTCGTACTATGGCTATTATTTTCTCACAGTAGGTGTAAAAAGTAGAGTATCCTCCTCTGGGCTAAAGGTGTCTTTGCCTTGGGCTAGCTTGAATCCCTCGCTGCATTCAGGATTCTTGTATTAACTCCCTCGCTTCGCTCGTGAGTTAAACTCTTAACTCCCTCGCTACGCTCGGGAGTTAAATCCCGAATCCTTCATTGCGCTCGAGATTCAATATGACGCCCGTGACATAAGACACAACTTTAGCCCCTCGGTGCATAATCTACTATTATTTACTACCATTTACTGCATAGTATAGATAAAAGAGCTCCCACAAATGTGCGTTATTATCGCACGATGCGGTATTGCGATTGCGATTATCGTCCTACTTCTATTGCGTGTTATTATCGCAGCAATCATGTGTAATGTCGTAGCCGTCCCACCCCGGTAAAGTCTGGTACCCCAGATGAATGCTGTAAAGATTTTAGGTCTTTCCCATATTATTTTGAATTCTCGATAAGTACATACAATATTATTATGTATAGAGTGCATTGGGGCTATTTCGAAATAGGGTTTATTCCGAAAATGCAAAGAATCTATCAAACGCAGGAATATCGATGCCTTAGTTCACAATTGCACTAACTACAAAATTTTCAATTTTTACTTTTTTAATGCCATATACACTAAATTTCATGCTCTTTCGTTTCCGCGCATCGAAATACCGTTATTCCGTCTCTTTCTACCAAAAACGTGGGTCACAGTTGTATTAAATGAGTTCGTTTAATGTTCCATGAATGTGGTATTATACTAATGATCTTTATTTTTGTAAAACCAATCAAGATATACTTTAACTGATTTTAAGTTTCTCAACTGCAGGAAATTTCAAAACACAAACGTATTATATACATTTGCAATATCTGCTCATACTTTTTAGCAGTGCTACAAGAGTGAATTATGTGTTGGTAGTACAAAAGGATCAAGAAAGTTTAATGCACAAGTGTGCTAAGTACTTTTACTTGGCAATTCTTTAAATGCATAAATACATTAAACCGTTTTGAGATATAGTCCGAATTGTACAAGTGTATTAATTGAAGGGGTTTGACAAATTTTGAACTGAATTATAATTGAATTACCTGAAACTGAAGACTGACTTTATTAATTTTCTTATAAAAAATCTTATTTTAATGATTCAGAAATTAATTGTTTTGTGAAATAGCTAAAGATTGGCCTATAATTGGGCTTCAGTTCTTTTAATTTTTTTTAGTTTAGTTTTATAATAAAAATGAACATTATGAATATGGATCACTGGTTTATTATTTTGTCTATTTAATGCAATATCCATAACTATTATTATCCCTCTTCTTGGACCTTGAACCGGCCTGGTAAAGCTGTTAAATATTTTTGAGTTTTTCACTTAATGCCGGTCAGCATAATCAATCTTAGTGCACAAATGTATTAAAGGGGAGGTTTTCTTTTTATTTGGCCGTTTTGAAAAGGTTTCGTTTAAACTAATATTACAATATTGATATATGATGGAGTAAAAGCACTAGTCTTATGAGTCTGATGCATATTTTTTTGTTATTTTACTTGGATATTCTACTGTTCTCGTCTAAACTTTAAAAAACTTTAAAGCTCTCTCCTCAAAAATGTAAATTTCGTAGTTAGTGCAATTGTGAACTAAGGCATCGATATATTCCTACAGGTAACATTAGGCAAAGTTCCATCTTAGATTTACTTGTCGCGACTAATGTTCCCAGCAGGAATATAAATATATATTATAATTGCTGCGCTTAGTAGATTTTTTGCATTTTCGGAATACCCTATTTCGAAATAGCCCCAATGCTATTTGGTTTTCATGGCACAGAGTAGTCATACGAAGAAACGAGCAATGGCACTGAAATATTTACCATAATTAGTCAGGGCCGGATGAACCCTGTCAGGCCCCTTGGCAATGCAATTCTCGGGGCCCCTTTACCAAGAGGGAGAGACCTCCATCAGTCTCGTACCTTTTTTTTTTTTTAATTTTTTTTTTTAGGTGGTAAAATCATCAAATGAGTCCTCCCGCCCTGGGTGGGGCGGAAGGGACTGTCAGACTCTTACTGACTAAAATCCACCCGTGTTCCTTCGGATGCCCTGTACGTTCCGGGGCCGCGGTAACCTGGGTTAAGAAAAAACCCGCGACCCCAGCAGGCATTTGGCGCGAAACACGACGCGCCACCAACCCGGGCTTGGTCCTCGGTCGGACGGCGAGCCACCCATTACTCACCGTCCGCAAGCCCGCTCCGCCGCTGTGCCCTCTGCTGATCAGAGGGACACGCGTTGGAGCGTCCACACAACAGGCTATTCGCATACGGGCAAAGAGACTCCTTAAAGAAGAGTTTTTCCCCGCATCCCAGGGTGCACCGGCCCGAAAAACTGGTCTTCCCCCCGGACGTATCCGAGAGGGAACTCCAGTCCACGGGCGCACGTGGAGGTTTCCTGCCTTAGCACCCCATCAGTCTCGTACCTTGCGAGCAACTAACTGAAAAAGCCTAGCTGTGACAAGAAAAGCAAGGAAGTCTGAAGAGCGAGCGTAATTAACTCGAAAACGCAGAGTTTGTTTGCAGACACAAGCAGAGAATAAATAATATTACTACGACACAAGTCAAATCTTCATTGAGGGGTTCTAAACACGAAAAATATAAACTTTCTGTACTACTATGAGACAAGTTTTGCGGAAGTTTGAGGTAATTATAAACAATGAATTGGTATGTATAATTACTGAAGATCGAGCGGAGCGACCTGGTAAAATTAGATTTCTTGATGGTGACAAATTAAACTCGTAGGTAATTTAAGCTGATTTTGAACTGATTTGGACCGACATAATTCAAATCGTGCCTTTTGGCCGCCCCATGTATTTTCATCAAAAGAAGAAAGAGCTACCTAATCATATTTTGCGATTGAAAAAGAGTGTCCATGGAGTTTCTTCGCCGATTCTCAGGTACTTTCACCAGACTTTCACAGTTATTATGTCTTGTGACTGGGACTGAAACACCATAACTATTTTTGTACTTATTCGTTTTATTTTATGTATATTGACAATTCAAAAGTACCTGTTATTAATTGGCCTAGTTGTTTTGATTTAAATTTAGGTATAATTACTACATACCACTGATTTTCGTTTGATGAAACGATTTAACTTTTTGGTCCTTACACGGGGCTCCTAGACATGCCTAGGCAGTTGCATATTTGCCTTAGTGTTAAATCCGGCTCTGCATTATCGTACTGGTACCATTTACAATCAGTGACCAAGAACACAAGGCACGTAACTACATAAAAAAAGTCCGAAATAGCACACTTAATTTATAGCAATCAGGTTGGTGCCTAGGCCTACTAGAGATGTTGCGAATATTCGCATCCGCATATATTCATGCGAATACAAACGAGTGAAATATAGCTACCAATATTTGGAACTCTTCTACACATTTCATTAATTCTTAGCTGGCGTCTTTCTCTCGATTCATCATTTATTCTGCCTGACTTTGTCTTGCCATTCATGCTAAGATAAACGTGTTTCATTCTGTTTTCTTTCACTGGCTGACCCCCTTTGAGCTAAACTTACATATTTTTCGACTTTCGTTACAGACAGGAAGTAAAAAAACTGTTAATATAAAATTTATAATTAAGATATGAAGTTCGATTATTTAAAAAACGGGATTGACTTTAAACTTAATATTCGCATTCACATTTGCATCCGCGAATATTGGAATTGAATATTCGCATTCGCATTCGCGAATGTCAAAAATCGAACATTCGCAACATCGCTAGAGCCTACCTATTAGTTATTCAATAGATAACTAGATATTTAGAATCCTAGGCTAGAATGCTGCACAAACAAACAATATCAGTAGATCCCAGTAGGTCCTGTACTTAGTAGCAGATATACCTACCTACATCCTACATTTTTATCTAGGTTGGTAGGTATTGGTAGGGACTTATGTAATTGAATCTAGGTAGGTACCTCATTAAATTTTCATATAGGTATATATAATGTGCCTAGGGGCCTATAAATAGGCACTATATATTATTATGTATACCTAATCACTACCTAACTAAGCCTATTCAAACCATTCAAACCCAAAGTTCAAACCAATGAATGACAGCAGCTAATCTTCCAACGTGTCATTCAATGTTCAAATACTATCTAGCAAGAATGTATTTTAGGTGTATGACCTTAAGAACTAAGGACACAACACCCTTATTTCTTTGAAAATAAAAACTATTTCTCGAGTTCCCACGAAATATCAAATCGTAAACAAACGTGCTGCCATTCAACCGCTATGTTTTATTGGCGTCCCTTTCCCGCTAACGTTTACCGCGCTTTTACGTTTTCGAAATTAACGTTGGCGGCATTTAAAATAGGGCGCGAGTTGGTTTCTGTAGGAGTCTTGTGTTGAGTGGACTGGGTCATTTCTTGATATACTTCTTTTGTAAGTATATATAAAGTACTTGTGATAAATCTTTAATGTAAGTATTCTGATCTTAAAATGCAAAAATCTGCCCATTTCTATGCGTAATTTCAACGGAATACGTCGAAATACATTTCTGAAGCAAATGTTCTAGACCGATGGGTTAAAAGGAAAAGCAATCTTAACGCGCTGCGATAAGGTGTAAATTCATATAATGGAAGCAATCGATACGTCACGGATATACGTAGTACACGATGCATTGTATTCGCCGTGCTGTTGGCAGAACCGAATCTACTGGCCAATCACGTTCGAGATAGATGTCGCTTTTGTACCGACGCGAGTCGACCCCAAGCTAGCTTGCTCTGGGAACATTTGCTTCGAGCTCCATACATTTTCTTCTGGTTCTCTACGTCTATAGTTTGGTTGTGCACCAGTTCAAAAATAATTTCAAAATTTTTGCCATCAGGTGAGTACAATTATTTTTCCAATCAAAGTAAAGTGTTTTAATACGTGTATTCGTGTTTCTTACGGTCGGATTCAATGAAATAATTTTCATTCCACGTTGGAATTCGCATTCAAACATGGCTATAGGCATCGCAGTACTTTCCTTAGTACGCGTGGGTACGGGAAGGACGCCTTATTTCAATAATTAATTTCTCGGATCTTTACTATTAGGGGATAGAAACAGTTCTTCCATAAGTTTTAGGTAAATAGTCATCGGATTATTTGGTAATTGGGTCATCTTGAGTTATTGCGTATTTTCAACACAATCCGTGAAAACAAAATGGCTCTTTCGACCCAAGCCTAGGACAGTGAACTCGTAGTATGGGGAGATAACTATTTTTGTTAGTAATAGCTGTCTTTTATTACTTTCAGTAGTTATTCTTATCGTTATAAGGTATATTTTCAATTAATCAATACCGAGAAATTCATATTTTCATCTAAAAGACGCGTAAGCGTGTTTCCCGCCAAAACGCCGCCCTACTGTGCCATATAAGCAGTGTGAAGGCTAGTTGCCTATCAGATTCTTCAAGGCATGGCCCGCATAACCTGTTGCCATGGATTTTCTTAAAAAATAATCTAAATTTTCTTTGTTTGCTTGCAGGAAAAAAGTCAAAATGACGGACAAGCCTAAGCGTCCCATGTCTGCCTATATGCTGTGGCTGAACAGCGCGAGAGAACAGATCAAGTCGGAGAATCCCGGCATGAAAGTTACAGACATCGCCAAAAAGGGAGGCGAAATCTGGAAGTCGATGAAGGACAAGTCTGTACGTATTGACTCGTCATCTTAACGCATTGTCTTTGTCCGTTTTAATTATGTACTAGAACTAAAATCCTATTTTTCCTGTTCAGGAGTGGGAGGAAAAGGCTGCCAAAGCTAAGGAGCAGTATGCAAAAGACCTGGAGTCATACAATGCTAACGGCGGTGGCGGAGAGGGTGGCGGCGGCGCCAAAAAGGCACAGAAGCGAGGGAAGAAGGGCAAAAAGGCGGCGCCAGCTGTGAGTAATCGCGTTAGCTAATTAATACCATATAATCATTTGTTTGTTATGTATTACAAATACTAACTTTAAAACTGATTACAGAAATCCAAGAAAAAGAAGGAAGAGTCTGAGGATGAGGATGGAGAGGAAGAGGAGGAGGAAAGCGAATGATCTCCCAACACATACGACATTACTGTTCATATTGAATAATTTACTTGGACTTAATTTATTACAAAGTAAAATGGGACTGACTTTCCAAAGTCTGTATGACATTTCACAATTTTTTAATATTTTTTTACCGAGTTGAATTTATTAATTTTTGGCTCTTGTTTCCGATGCATTGTAACAATAATTTTGGTCTGCACATGAAATTTGTTGATGTTCAATGTGTTGTTTATCTGCTACTTATGTTTTGTAGTATTAATAGTAATGGTAATGATAGATGTATGTAAGAGAGTATTGCAGAGTTTGGAAAGTTCTGCCGCTGGCTAGGGTCTAGGTTTCTAAGCCTCAAAAAAAAATAATGTTTAAGTGTTAGCATGTATACACCGGGGAATTGTACAGTTAGCCCTCCCTCGTTAAGTTCGCTGTGACTACTGGATGCTCACTTTAAGATGTGTACCTCAACTGGTTTCATCAAAACTAGTATGTCTGCAATATTACCTGATTTGCTGTATAACATAACATATTTATGTTGAAGCTGTGCTTTGAATTAAATATACCATATTTTTAATTTACTGTGTATTGATAAGTTGTGTGCATTAATTTTGGACATAGAAGTTTTGGTCAGACTATACCAACATGTAAAATTAGAGACTATTTCATGAACGTCTGTGGCTGCTTATTGTTAATCAAACCTACCTCTTCTCATTGTAAATTTCAATGCTGATAATGGTACCAAACTCTAAGCTAAGATCCCACTTAGGAAATTGATGTGTATGTTGTATTTTTAGTTAGTTCATAGGTAGGTTTTCGATGTGATTTGTCTCTCAAATTTTACATTTGTGTTATTTTGTAAATGAGAATTAGCATTCCTCATGTCAATACGGATTTTACATGTTCAATAAAGTAATTTCATATAAAATATTCTATTTTTCAATTTGTCTTTTCATTCTTTTCTTCTTCTAGCTTTTTTCTTCTACATTTCACTACTTATTCTATTTCTTTCCCCCTAACCTTCAGGTTGACTGTTGACCTATTGTCAAAAGTGCCCTGATGCACGTGATACCACCTCGTGGCAAAGGATGATCGATAAAAATGTGCCACGTTGGCGTGGCGAGGTCGACATTAGTGCTATAATTATGACCTCTAAGTTCCATGTATTTGCAAAGAAGTTGTTTTGTTTGCAAAACAATGCCCCAAGTCCGTATTTTTATGGTTACATACAAAGGCGTTTCCATTATTCGTTATCATCTGCGACCATTAAATGAATCGATAATCGGAGACGCGTTTGATCTTTTCCAGAGTGAAAGCAGCAATTACATAATTGGCGACTATTCAATCTTTTATCTGGCTTTAGGTAGGTACATAACTAATCAATAAATTAGTGATTACAAGCAGCAGAGATGCGAAAATAAAAGTTATTCAACTAGGTAGTTAGCCAATCAGGTATGCTCTAGTTAATTGATGTCAATCTGCGTCATAATTTCATGGCGTCAGTCGACAGTACATGATACGCCTACGCCACGATACAAACAAAGCTTATTCGTTTTAAGTATTTTTTGTTAAAATATGATCTTTATTTTCATTGCATCAGCCACGCCTATTATGAAGTTATAATTATTTAAATTAATTTACGAATTCACCTAATTTAACGTGCTTAAAAAAAAATAATTTGGTTCGTTGATGGACAAGCAAGTATGATCCCACTGTTGTTGGTTCTGGCGGTATGGTCTAAGACCTTAGCCTGCCCAAAAAGGGCGAAAAAAAAAACTATGGTTGTGGTTGTTCTGTCAAATTGACCTGTCACCTGTCAATTATGTTATGTTGTGGTGGTGCATGCATATTATTGTGAAATAAATAAACAAAAAATTACCAGTGAAATCTGCGAATTACTACTAACATTGGGAGCAATAAAAAAATATTTTTCTCATAGCATAGAGGAATAAGTACATCAAGCTTGTAACTGATTCGAGAATTTACTGAAAAGGTAGTTGAGGTTAAGGTATAATGTACAATTTAAAGTTTAATTTGTTTATTATAATTAAAAAGTAAATGTTTAGTGCAGGAATGTCGGGGGATGGTAGCGGCAGTGGCGGGTCGGCTGTGGCGTTGGTCACAGGTGGCTACGACCACACAATCAAGCTGTGGCAGGCACACAGCGGCGTCTGTCTGCGTACTATGCAACACCCTGATTCTGTACGCTTTCTGTATTATTAAGCAATTACTTACCTTTTTCTAGAAACTATACAAAAAACTGTCTTAAGTCTCTTGCGTAAAGTACCCACTGTAAAAATGCCTTGTTAGAATTAAGACAATTAAATTCAAATGGTATTAAAAAAGTTAGTTGTGAACCTTGTACAAAATGTTAACAGACTACCCACTTGAATATTTGTATGTTAAAATCTATAACCTGCT
Organism: Agrotis ipsilon; assembly: GCA_028554685.1. Taxonomy (NCBI): domain Eukaryota; kingdom Metazoa; phylum Arthropoda; class Insecta; order Lepidoptera; family Noctuidae; genus Agrotis; species Agrotis ipsilon. Next base: position 12,429,570 of record CM052969.1, on the reverse strand, counting down.
TATAACATTATTCTAAAAAAATAGTATATTTTTTTTCTTTTAAAAACATTGTCAGCCTTACTACAAAAACTTAAACATCTGTTGAAGTTGTTTAAAAAAAGTGTGACTGCAAAACGGACCTTATTTCAACGTCATAATCTGTGATTTTTTTAGACAAGTGTTCAACAGACATTTCAAAGATTTTGTGGTACCACGGTGTGTTTTACTAAATTTTGTTTCCAGCAAGTGAATGGGCTGGAGATATCTCCAACAGGTCAGATGGTGGCAGCTTGTGGTTATCAACACATCCGTATGTATGACCTGGCTAGTGCTAACCCTGACCCAGTTGTAAATTTCGAGGGCATCACAAAGAATGTCTCCCGGGTTGGCTTTCAAGTGAGTGTTTATATCAATGATTATTTTAATATACTAATAAGAGAAAAACCAATTATTTACCAGTTTTTACATGCTTGTAGAAAAATGACCAATGGATGTACACAGGTGGTGAAGACTGGACAGCTAGGATATGGGACCCAAGGTTAGAAAATACCTCTTACTAATTACAAAATCTTGTAAACTGTATGGTTCTAGACACCCTTCTTGAGTTATGAATACTTCAGCGTACTTGGATGATCTTGGATCACACTAGCTCTTGATCTCAAAAATGTTGTTCCAAAATTGTTAAAGCTTTTGCAGCAGCTCTTTCAATCTTAACTATAGATTAACTTGTTGAAGTTGTTTAAAGATGAGAAAGAGATGTGAATTAAATACCCAATGTGTAGGGCTGCACCACAATTCCGCTGCACGAAGATATTCCAAGTGCAGGCGCCGGTAAATGCAGTGATGCTCCATCCTGACCAGACACTGATCATGGTTGGGGACCAGAGTGGCATTATACACATGTGGGACCTGAGGACTGATCAGAATGAACAGTTGGTGAGTTGAAATCATGTATGAAATGAAATGTAGTAATAATTTGCCCAAAATATTGTAAGGCCTATGTTTGCGAAGGAGAAGGCGGGCCGCGCGAGGAAGAGGACGTCCTCCCTCCGCCACAACCGCAGTGATCGCCTGCCGACGCCCATGGCGACGGACGTCGGCAGACGATCTCCTGCCAGCGAGTAAAGGGTAACTCGCTGTCCGACCATGGACCATGCCCGGGTCGACGGCGCGTCGTGTTTGTTCCACGCCTGAAAGAGCGTCAGCAAAATGACGGGGCCTCGTTTGATGATTTTACCACGATAAAAAAAGATCTTATACTTATTAAATGAACTTGAAACTTATTCAAGTGAAGCAAGTGTGTGAAGAATACTTCATCAGTATGAAATGCCCTGAATTTTAGATTGAGTGACAAACTGCTTCCATTTATGCTGTTTACTTGAGACTATTTGGCACAGTTGTATGTCAGTTATTTTCTCTTGTTTCATTTTAAGTTAAGTTTCTTTTTAACTGTATTTTTTCCCCGAAGTGTGTGGTGTGTGCCAATAAACATTTTTTCTTACGTTCTTTCCATCATGTCACCTCTTCAAAAGACTTTATTATATTTCCATAGATTCCAGAAGCTGAAGCGTCGATCCAAGACATAGCCATCGACCCGGAGGGTAAGATGATGGCGGCGGTGAACAATAAGGGCAACTGCTACGTATGGTCGCTAGTAGGTGCCGCGCCGACCCCTACGCCGCTCAAACACATCGTTGCACATTCTAAGTATGCGCTTCGGTGCAAGTTCAGCCTAGATTCCACGTGAGTACCTCACTAATCAGAAAACACTTTTACCTACCTTTGTTTTGTCATTCCTTAATAATTCCTTTGTATTCGTGGTGCGATTTATTTAGTAGATGTTGTATTTCTACAGCATGTTGGTGACGACATCAGGCGACTGTTCGGCAAAGGTGTGGCGCACGAGCGACTGGACACTGCTGCGAGAGCTGCGCAATGAAACGCAGCGCTGGGTGTGGGACGCCGCCTTTAGCATCGACTCACGATACCTCTTTACTGGTAGGCAGTCGTTATTATTCTGTTGATCGATTTTTGTAGGCAATCGAAATCTTACGAATTGTCAATTTGTCACCATTTGATTTCTAAATATTTTTATTTTGCTATAGTGGGAGTTTTATATCCCCAGTCCATTCCATACATTGGATGTAGTACCAGGACTATATTAGTCCTAGAATAGTGTAATGCTAAGTGATGGACTCTGATGGTGCTACTAGAATATGTGCCTATTTATGACTATTTTGTTCTTTTCAAGGTTCTTCGGACAGCTACGCGCGTCTATGGGACGTAGAGAAGGGCACACTAGAGAGAGAATACTGTGGTCATCAGAAAGCGATCACCGCTCTCGCCTTCAGGGATCAAGCCGTTTAGTCTGAACTTCATATTATCTATGTTAAAAATAATTCGTACATTCTTCGAAAATAGAATGTCGTCAATTCACTGCTTTTTTATATGAAAGGTCTCATAATGGGCACAAATTGGATGTGGATGCAGTGCTTTAAGTGCATATTTTATTTAGTGCCATTGATTTCTTCATAATTATAAGACTTTCTAAAGAGATCAATATAATGATGACTATTAAATCTATGTTCCTTTTGTATGAAGTTATTTAGGAGTTAACTTACTGTAAGCTTTTGTATATTTGTAAATATTTATTCCCTTCAGATGGTCCTTTCATCCTAAAAGCTCTTCTATCTCTAATGCGAGTTTTTAGTAAAATTCATTAAGTTTAAATAAGGGTAAAGATTCTGTAGTTACATTATATACAGATCTTTTGATTACAATCAGTTCTTTTATTTGCTATAGGTAAACAATTTGACCGACTGAGCTATTTTTAATTTGAACCTACAAGATTAGTTGTTCACTAATAACTGTAATTTAAATATTAATACCAATATGTGCATTTAGTTGACTGGAAGCTGATGAAGATGTAAAACTATAAATAACAATAGTCCTTGTCGTGACTACATCATACCTCGTATGTGTTCGATGTATTTACTATGTAAATGAATTGTTATAATAAACGGTTATGACTTTATATAAAAAATAAAATACTCTTTATAAATGCAGTTATTTTTTTAATAAATACGATATTAGTGCCGATCACAAAAAAAAAATATTATCTATGTTACACATTGAAGCTTAGATTTTTCAAATTACTAAGCTAGCGGGAAGGTAAATAAACTTTATACATAATATTTGGATATAAAATAAAAATATTTAATCCCTGCGTATATTGCACGGTATGAGGGTGCATGAACACAAACATTAACCTAATAATTGTATTATACATATATATGCAACATAAAATACACAGTAAGTACGTCATCATCCGCTCATTATATAAATATACTAATATAATACTGTGCTATACACATCTTACAAAGTAAACACTGCTATGTTTACATTTTTTCTTTTAATTTTCACATTTTTGTATAATCACAACTTTAAAAAATGCACGAGACCTAATTATTACAGTCACAAAATTAAATATATTGGAATGTTAAATAAATGCTTTTTTTTCGATAATTCTAATTCAGTAATTTTCGACTAGAAACAATTATACGTTCAATTACACAATATTGATAAAATATTATATATCTCACTCAGTCCCTAAAGTATATCTTTCGCTAGTATTTACTGATGCTCTTGGGAATTGAATTGTACATATCACCGTCACATAAGCTTATAATACGGTAAATAATAAGTAAGCATTCAGCGACCAATAATTGAATACAGTATCGGGTTTTTTGTAAATTATGACACTGTGAGCTTTAGATTTTCATAATTGAACGTGATCGAAACATCTAAACCGCGTTCAAGACCTGTCCACATATATTTAAAATATTAGATATCAACGATGGCTGACATAAAGGTCCATTGTAATTATTGAGTGTAATAAGTGAGCAAAGCAAACTCACTCGAATTTAAGTCACCTAAACTTTACAAACTTTATCGTTATTCTTAAAACATCGCCTAGAAAAAAAATCACCAGCGCGCACCGGGTAGCACTGATGATTTTTAGTTGCGGTGACTTTGCTACCCAGTCAAATGCTATAATGCCAGCCACTAGGAACTATTTGTTACCATAATCAGCTCTTCGCCGTTAAGATGCTGATCGCATTCAGTTATAGAACGATTGTCAAAAACAGTGACGACCGTCTACATAGCTCATCTCTAAATTCAAAGTGTCATATTTACATCCAGTTGCTGTAAAATTTTATTTTTTTAATAAGAACACTATACATGATCTAGTGGCAGTTCCTTGACCTCCCCGATCTCGGAGCACGAGTCGTCCTCGCAGGTGTAGGAGATGACGAAGCGTAGGTCGACAGGCGGCGCTTGCGCAGGCCGGCCGATCAACATGACTTGCGTGATGGCGGGCGGTGGTAGGAACGGGTTGTATTGCGGTAGAGTTGTACCCGATGGCGTTAGGAGACGGACTTTACAACACTGGAATAGAAAAGAGATTTTTTTTATTTTAGCTACAGATGAACTCGAAATGGGATGGTCTTTTTTTTATCGTGGTAGAATCATCAAATGAGTCCTTCCACCCAGGGCAGGGTGGGTGGGATTGTCAGACTTGTACTGACTAAAATCCACGGTGTCCTTCAATAGCCCTTTATGTTCCGGGGTCACGGTGATGGAATAAGTCCCGCGACCCCGGCAGGCTTTGGCCCTCTGAGAGGGGCCCCGACATTATTCTGACGCTCTCTGAATGGGATGGTTTAGACCGAATTTTGGCAAATCTCAGTGAAAAATGGTTTGTTTTTACCGTGCACAATGTGTAAACGCAGTTTAATTCTCTCATCTCGTACTCTATCGTCTCGCAATCCGAGAGTCAAGAGTAAGATGATAGCTAATAGGGGAGGACTTACTGCACTGACCAAATTATATTGTCATATAGATAGCTAGAAGAGGAATTGGATGAAGTATAAGTGAAGCTTTTAATAAATTAGCTAAAATGTTTAAGAAAGGCTCACCTTAGGAACCACACCCTGAAACCTAAAATCTAGAATAGGTTTCTTATTTTTGTTCGTCGTCGATATAACGATCACGTTGACATCAGGCCTCGGCTTGTCTTTACAAAAGTGTAACACTACTGTTATACCATTCTCTTCTTCAAATATCGTCATGGGAGGAACATTGCCCGGCGTTACGTTAGACAGGGACACATCTATGTCTGTCAACGGTTTCACTTCACTTTTAGTCTTCTCTCTCTTTTCTTCGGTAGAATTTGATTCGACACTTTCTGTTGGCGATGTGTTCTTAGGTTTGGTGTCATCTATTGATATACTAAAGTCCAATATGTTTTCTATCGGGGAATCAGTGGCGGTGCTAAGATTTACGTTAGAAGTGCTAGGTCCGTCTGTGATATCTACGATGAGATCGTCTGGTGGAGAAGGCCTGTTCGCTAGTATCAGAGGCTCTGCAGCCGGTTTGGGTTGTTCCTCTGTCTTTTTGGTGAAGAAATCTAGGTCGAATAGAGCGCCATTCGTTGGTGGAGGGAGCTCGTGTTTGGGTGATGCTAACGCGTTCATTGGTATTTTCTTTGTCGTTTTGCTGAAAGAAAAAAAGACGTTATTTTCCTTTGTAAACAATTATGCTTACTTCTTTGTATAATTTAATTATAATTACCCATTAAAACTCTCAAGCCGTTTCACGTTTCCAGGTAGCGATTGCTTGATAAGTTGTTCGCCGAGTGAGTCCAATTCATTCCATCCTTCCGCTTTATTTGGTTTATCTCCTCCTAAAAGGTCTACGTCTTCTGTAAAAAAAGAAATCGCATGTAAATAAAATTACTTCCTAAGAAATTAAAAATAATTTCGAACTTTCTTTGTCCAAAGTCACTGCATTTTTTTTTCAGATTTTACGTTTACATAACAAAATGGGACAAAATGACATTCTGCGCAAATCTCAGGTAAGTAGGAATTTATGCGAGAAATAGCAATATTCTATTCAGAATTTCTTACCACTAGGCATCAAATTAACAGGCTTCAAAGGCTCCGCAATATTTGCATCGCTCCCACTAGCAAATATGTCACCAAGCTCATCAATGACCGTATTCTTTGCACCATCATCTTTGATCGCAGTGCCGTCTCCCCTCCCCACATTGCCTGCAAAGTCCAGTAAGCTGTCACTGTTAGAAGCCTGTCCTTGGTCGGTGCTTGTTCCTTTGGCATTAATTTTCTTCTTCTTTTCCTTTGTGAACTTGGAGTATGCGTCGTATTTCTCGAAGACTTCGTCCAGGACTTCGCTGGCGTGTAGAATGTCATCTGGAAATAATTTCGGGAATAAATGGTAGGGCAGAAGCGTCTAGACACATCAGTATGATCCGAAGATTTCTTTCAATGGGTATGGAGGTCTTCGATTCTTTAAGAGCGAGTTGTTTAACTATTGACTAGCTAAAGTTATTACTTATTGTTAAAATCTTACACATTATTTACAGTTTATTTTGAATACTTAGCAATAAACTGTAGGTTATAGAAATACTGTAGTCTCGTCGACGACAACTTAAAGAATGCTTTTCCTCATACCCTCGTCAATTTTATGTATTTAAGTCTTGAGTGCAGTTAGCTTTCGTGGCAAATGGGTTAATAAATGGTCTTTGTAATAATTAAGAACCTGTAAAGCCATGCAATAGAAATCAAGTTTTTTCATCGTCTTCAGTTCGGACAACTAGAACACCACTTTAATGGAAAGTACAAGCGAAAGTTGAAAACACGGAATATGGTGTGACGACTTTCTAGTATTTAAGTAAAACGGCGCCAGGCTACTTTGCGCAATAAGAAATAAAGTCGCTATGATATGGCCACTGCGCTGGGCTAAGTATTAACCGAGCTCTAGACGCAACCAGTTTGAGAATTAGGATCTATCACCAATTTATTTTTGCTGACTGGATAGTGTTTTACGGTCAGTTCACACCGGAACGCGATGGGGCGCGACGGTACTTCAAATGTGTATCTTATCATGAAGTAAATAAAGTTAGATTTTGAGTCCCTATTTAAATGCAGCGCGCGAAAAGTATATCTTTTCGTGTAGGAAATAGAGTTAGATTTCGAGTAGCTCTATTGAAATGTGCAGCGCCGCGTTTTGGTCTGAGCTGACCCTTATGCAGTGATAGTAACTATATAAAAATAGTAACACTTTAGTTTTATCACACTCCGGATAACTTTTGGTACGATTCATTTATATTCATTACTAGCGGCCCGTCCCGGCTTCGCACGGGTGGAGGACCCGGTCTAAAACCCGGTCCCAATGGTTACAAACACAACAAAAAAATAATTATCGGAATCGGTCAAGCCGTTTTTATGTTATGTCGTGACAACGGAAAACGGGTTTCATTTTTATATACAGGGTTATTGGTTAAGTCGACCTATTCCCTTTGAGAGGTTAAAGTAGACATCATTCTTGACTGATTTTACTATGGGAACCCCTATCCTAATCCTTACCGTTTTTGAGTTATTAGACTTTTAATATTTTTCAAAAATATTCCACCTCTGCGTCATAAACTGGTTATTGTAAGAATTTTACGACGTTTAGGACGCTAAAGTGATACTTTTTCGATAGCTTACGAACGACTCATTCTATTAAAGCCAGTAAATTTGATAAATTACTCAAGCCTTGGGAAATAAATGGCTGTAAAGTTCAAATATTGAATTTTTATGGGAGCTACCCTTGTCTTTCAGGTCAAATTTCTCAAAATAAGTGTACGGTACTAGATGTGCAGATTGCAGCAAAAACACTGCTGTCTCATTAGCTTTCTAAAATGATACCACAATATCCACTTTTATTAAGAATATGGCCGAAAAATAAGGGTTGATACTGACAAGGTGGTAGGTATTTTAACAAAACTTGTTCTGTACGAACAAGTTTTTCGTTACATTAGTTTTCGACGAATTTAAAAAAAAAGAGCATATTCTAAATTCGACTGTGTTTTTTTTAATGTGGATGATCTTCTCCCACCGAATTGTCTTCTCCGCTAATTGTAAACTGTTTTTTTTTTTCATGTATCTTCTTTGTTACGATTTTTTCTTGATATCATTACGTGGCCTTAGCTTTTTGACTCAATATCTCTCGCATGGCCAATTCGTTGTGTTTTGTCACAACCATGGGTCGGAATTAGGTAGAGTTATGTACTTATACAGCGAAAGAATAAACAAGAATAACATAGCGATAAGTAACAAAAAAAACCGCTACAGAGTAAGTAAGAAAAATAAAACTGCAAGTGGAGGAAATCGATTGACAAATAGAAATTTAAATTCGAATTTAGAACCTCCTTCATCTAATGAAATCGGTAAAAAGTGTATTGACGAGTTTGGTTAAAAAACCACCTTGTCCGTATCAACCCTTATTTTTCGGCCTTATTCTTAATAAAAGTGGATATTGTGGTATCATTTTAGAAAGCTAATGAGACAACAGTGTTTTTGCTGCAATCTGCACATCTAGTACCGTACACTTATTTTGAGAAATTTGACCTGAAAGACAAGGGTAGCTCCCAAAAAAATTCAATATTTGAACTTTACAGCCATTTATTTCCCAAGGCTTGAGTAATTTATCAAATGTACTGGCTTTAATAGAATGAGTCGTTTGTAAGCTATCGAAAAAGTATCACTTTAGCGTCCTAAACGTCGTAAAATTCTTACAATAACCAGTTTAAGACACAGAGGTGGAATATTTTTGAAAAATATTAAAAGTCTAATAACTCAAAAACGGTAAGGATTAGGATAGGGGTTCCCATAGTAAAATCAGTCAAGAATGATGTCTACTTTAACCCCACAAAGGGAATAGGTCGACTTAACCAGTAACCCTGTATATTCATTATTCATTATAATAACATCAACAGAGAACATTGGTGATTACAGTAATCGGTAGCCAGTACAGCATCAAGGAACAGATAATCTCTCAAACAACAAAGCTTCAAGATAACAGCTAGGACTCAGGAGATTCTTATCTTTATAGACCGGATTGACCGCATATGCTGGCTAATGTGAGCTAGGAGTGCGCAAATAACATTTTAAATTAAATAGGTTCAATCGTGTTGTTGGTAATTTGAAATAGTAGGTATACGGTTTTTAATAAATAGTAAAATGATTTATCTCGTACTAAAAGTAATAAATTGAAACAAAAATACAGGTCGAACTTAGAACCTCCATTCTTTAGAAGTCGGTTAAAATTAGATTTGCGGCGAAATAGAGGCGAATCCTGCCTTCACTTATCAGTAAAACACATACAATGCCAAACATTATCTATGTTCATTTGGATTAGTGTGGAAACTGGTCGGGTCATTGATTTACGATACAAAACCACGTAATAAAATAATCAAACCATCTATGATTTTATTTAAAAATAAAACGTTGCAACGCTAGCTATTTTTCCTGTATCGTGGTTGTGTTTATAAACATTTTAACTTATGTACTTATACAAACTCAACCCGAAACAACTGGTAGATTTTACAAATATTTGTTCACTAAGGGATTCGAAGCTGCGATCCGCAGCGAGCAGCCGATTCACTGCGCTAACCATGCCGTCAACTTTCTTTTTATGAATGTCAAGTTCATTCCAATTAGATACTCTTTAATTAATAGTTGAATGTAACAGCACAATCACATGATATATTGGAAAAGGCAGTTTAATTTCTAATCCGATAATTATTAAAACTATAAAGACCAGTTTAAATGGCTACTTCTCGTAATTGTTTACTAACTGATGGTGATTAATTGAACGTTCTACCGTAGTGCACCTGTGTAGTATCTAGATACTTAACTATAGCTAATTGACTAGGTCTCTCACATGGTGACGTGTGTAATAAATATATTTACTTCTACAAAGAAAGCAAAGTCTAATGCTACTGTAGATAAAAATGTAGAATGAAAGCAATTACAAACACACTACACACATCACAATGGTAAATGATTGGATGTAACAAACCGGTCCACTCACTGAGACTGTCAGGCTGGGTCTCGGATGCCGCCAGTCGCTGGAGCGCCAGCCTCAGCGTCCCACAGGACATGTGAAGCTCGTGGATAAGCTGTTCCTCCTCCGGGGACGCGTCCTCCGCGTTTGCCAGCAGTTCTCGAAGGAGTTCCGCGCTATCTAACGCGTTACCAACTTCTTGGGCGCGGCGACTGCTTTCTTCGTTTCGGCGTTCTTCCTGAGATTTAGGTAGTTTAGTTAAAATTTTTGTTGTTTTTGTAGCAAATAATTTAACTAAAGGCGCTTCCTCACCGCGAGCATTCACCTGTAATGTAACATAAAAGTGCGCAATTTGATGCTTTATTGTCTTCGAATCTGTAACGTTAGATTACAGGTGAATGCTCGCGGTGAGGAAGCGACCTAATGATCAAAATAATGGGCCTTTAGTGTACAATTTTATCGCGTATTACTATCATCATGGCGACCATAAAGTGCTCAGCATGTGATTCAGCTTAAGTGACTAAGATTTTTACAATTATCTAAATCAATTATACATACAACATCAAGATGTGAGGTATGACACATGAGTCATATGAAACACAGATATGATTGAAACTATAGTTTCTATCATAAATTATCTTGTGTATTATTGATAAATAATTCTTGTGAAAGTTAAAAGTAATAGAGAGAGAAAGTTTTAATTAGGGTTTCCATCTCTAAAATTTGGAAATCAGGACAACATGCGTTAAACCCCGGATTTGAGATTCCATAACCCGGACATGAGTCGAAGTGCGCATCGTGGCAAAGGCGTCGGAGGGGTAGGGAGACGATAAGTGTGCGTGTATCGCGGGCGGCCCGGGACTTTAAATTTTTAAATCCGGACTACAAATAAAGCACCCCAGATGCCCTCTAACTAGGACAAATCCAGGGAAACCTGTACAAATGACGATGTAAGTTTTAATAAACTTACTTTTTATCATTATTATACTGATAGTTTATAATATGTAAAATTAATTATAAAATAATTGTGATAGTGTCTGTACAGCTGGAAGAAATAAGCACCTATTATGATTTGTGATTTATTTTAGTTTCCTATAATTTTAATTTACGACACACTATAAATATAATGTTTGAACCCATCTACAAACAATGAGAAAAATAATAAATCAAAACAATTATTTGATAAATTATCTTAATGGCTTATTCTCAGTCATAGACCATATCATAGACCACGTAAATAAAATGGTCTGCAAATATAGTTCCATTATAATGGTATGGTATATAATCTATATGAATAGAAGTGAATACTTCTCAGCAGTGGTACAGATTATACACAGAGCGTTAAAATTTCCTTCAAAATCCATCACACTCGTGATTTTAAAGGCTTAGTTCCACTTAATTATCCATCACTTAATATTTTTTTTAATGAAAAACAATGCCCCGCAAGCATAGGAAATTCTCTGGGATTTATTTGTGTTGTGAGTGAATTTACAATCATAGAAACACATACTTACTTCTCTGACCATAGTCTTTATAAGCCTGTTTGCATGTTGGAGATCCTCTGGCTTTTTACTCTGCAGTAACTTCTGTAACAGCTTGGATTTCTCCTCATCTTCAAATATGGCGTTCTTGGACCTGTTCCGTGGAGGTACGGCATCTTCAGGAGGTAAAGGAGGTGGTGTCTCCTTCACAACACCCTGGTTCTTAAGCATGTCATAAGCTACCTTAAATTTGGATTCCTTTGGATATTCAATTGACCATGCATGTAGCAGTTGTAGTACCTAAAATATTATGTTTTCAAAAAGTATTTGAGGAAAAAGTAAATAGTTAATAAACACGTACCCTTTCCTTTATAAGTATGTGTAAAACATAATTGAGGATAAAAATGATATTTTTTAATCTTTAGCACCAATGGCTTTAAAAAAAACCCAAGATATTTTAATATTCTATCTGTTACTAAAAATATTAAACTTATGAAAAAGTATATACTTTGTGGGTAGAATCATGAACAATTTTATAGAAGTAATAAGGTTTATAATCTCCCCTTTGTTCTTGGTTACTTCTTCAATGATCACTTCATCACATACTAATATAATTTATATAGTTAATTGGGTCTATAATACGTTCATAGATTTACAATAATTTATAAACAAAACCAGAGTTAAAAATGTTCTTACCCTAGTCCGTACTTCAGGGGAAGTTCGATCAGCAAAATACTTAGGTGACACTAACTTAATCATTTCATTTAGGAAGCGGAATTTGCCAACTTCTGCGTGGAAACCGGCATCGCAACGTCGCATGCACCGATCTAGCATTGAGAGAGCGAGAAGAGCTTCGCGAGCATTTGGAGTGTGTATGCGCGCTGCCAGGGCCTGCGCCGCCAGCTGCGGGCCCTCCGCATTGTCCCGCATCACCGCGCAAAACGCTTCCAACGCCGCAGCATCCGGACATGGCAGAGATTCATGTGTTGCTTTTACTAAGCAAACGAATAACAAATACATTCTCAATATGTAGTAAAAACTTTGCAAAACAAGAGAAATACCATACAAAAAAATACTCACAAATTAAAGCTTCTAAGCTGATTAACGTCACATTCATTTTTTCTTAGGAAAAAGAGATTTCGTCAAATATAAATAAATTTTGTTAAAATTTTTGTTCATTTCGTTTCAGATCAAGTTGACATTTTGCAATCATCTGTGTTGCTACATACAAGAACAAAAAATAAAATTATTTATTTTTTAGGTAAAAAGATGAGGTCTTTTTAAAATCTCTTTTATAGTCACTTTTTTCTTTCTATTGTATTTGGTTTATTTCTGAAATAAAGACTGATAAAAAAATTTACGAAGTTAAGAGCGATGATGATTATTTGTCGTAGGTAAACGCGTTCGCTTTATGTTAAAAATGTCAATGCTATCCAAACTATCTATGTCGGCTTGATGAGGATTTTTATTCGTCAGGAATCGTCTTAGGAATCGTAAGTAAAGCTGTAACTCTGTGTAACTCGCTGTCACAGCTTTCTGCTGCTTGCCACCATGGTATCAAAATTATTTTTACACCAATGTGATGCAATGCAAACCAGACGGAAATAAAACATACGAGTTTAGTCTGTGGGTTCATTGAGTTGCCATTTTTCAATCGATTTTGGATTTGATGTTTGATGTCATCAACACTATTTGACACTGTCAGTCAGAGTCAGATGTCAGTGTCAAAAACTTGAAAAAAGTAGCTATTGCTGCTGGCTAAAAATAATTGTGAAAAAAAAAACACTCAACGCATTTATTTGTGAACAGGATGGCTATTTTTCGGTTATCCCGATTGATGGCGCAATCAAAAACCCTGACAAGACATGAAAAAGTCATACAAAGGAGGACGGCTACAACTACCCCGACTGGTGCTATACTTCCAGAGCCCGAAAAGACTCCGGGAGGTCTCCTGGGTATAGTTTTGGCTGTAGTGCCTGGTCTGCTTATAGGAGCAGCTATTAGTAAAAATATAGCCAATTTCTTGGAAGAGAACGAACTGTTTGTTCCTTCAGATGACGACGACGATGATGACTAAAGACACATTAATCAGGTACAACCTTTTCCTCTTATTGACAATGTAAATACCACTCGATTCCAAAATTACTAGGTTTTCGATCTCCAGTATCTGTGACAAACAAATCATTCTAGAACAGTGAAAACGATTGTAATTACTAGATCCTAATGATTTCAATTATTACTTATTTACCTTAATATTTCCTGTTATGACTATTAAATTTATGTTTCAGATAATGTATACTTCATGCGGGTTTAATATAATAAATAATAATAAGACTCACATTTGTTGTTATATTTTATTATAAGGATTGTTACAAAAACATTAAATTTTGTGCTCAACATCAAAATAGCATTGTAAACAATACTTAGGAATTTTGTTTTAATTTATGGATTTTATTATATTATAAAAATCTCTTATTTACATGATTTACATAAATACAGTGTATTATCATATGATTTTAAGATATTAAACAGCATACTATATACAGCTAAATCAATCAAGCTACATCAAAATAAATCATGTCATAATAAATGCATTGTGAAAGAAATGCATGTTTCATTTGCCACAGGAGTAACACACAAGGCAGTCTCTGCTAATCTAGTCAAAAGTTACTCTCTCAAATGTAGCAATAATCATTTTGTGTAATCTCATCACACTTGTGCTTAATATTTTATAGATGAAAGTTCAATTAAATGAGATAATGGCATGATTCAGTCTTTCATTTTTGATAAACCGCAACATATTCTAACACTGCAACAATTGCTTCAACAGAGAGATGCATTTGGGATATATTTGAAAGAGAGACTCAAGTAGTAATTGCTACTAAATTGATAGAAAACAAACAGGATATTGAACTTACCTGAAAAACAGTGACTTGGATTTGAGCAGTGGTAGAATTTGTATCAAAATTACACTCCCTAGAATGTCTTTATCTGGAAGCACATTACATAGATACTAAAAGTCATCAACTATTTAACAATTCATATTCAGTATTGCACATATCAATAATTACTGTCTGTAAAATGTGTTCAAAAACTAAAGTTTCAGAAAATAACTTCAGTAGTGTCAATTACACCATTAAACAGACTTATAAACTATTCAATACTGTTTCGATGTTACAATTATGATTCTAATGACAATATAAACATAAAATATAATAGGGATCAATAATTGCAGTTCCAATGTGATGTACGGAACATATCTTGTCTTTTTATTATAAAATTGTGCCTCAATTTTACTTATGTAACTAAAAATCACTCATAAAAAATTAGGTACAGGCATCTAATGGTAAAGTTGTTGGCAAATGCAGATCTATGTGGTGTTTACTCCGGGGGCCTCTTGTGCTCGCCCCAGCCATGGAAGCACTTGGTAAACCGTCGCGACTCTTTATTCTTCAGCGTCAGGAAGAGTTTGCGCGGCTTGTCGGGCTGCATTGACTTCATGTGTTGGATGTATACCTAGACCATAGTCAAAAAATAATATTTTAGTTTCCCAGGGTCTGCCAAACAATGGTATTCTTAAATTTTAAAGGTTATGAAAACACAGTATTTTGTTACCTGTGCAGATTTGTATGCCAGTTTTATCTCCACTTCAGAGCACTTGGCACCAAGCCATAAGAATACTTGGTCGCCATTATCCAAGATCATGATGTCGTCATCTGCCAGATCATCCTAGACAAAATATAAAATATTTTTGTATTACATCCAGTTATTATATAAACATACAAAAACAAAATGACAAAAATTGTTACCCAAACTTGCTAACATGAAAATTTTCTTTCAACCTACAATTTATGGTGCAATATTATGTCCAGGTTAACATTTAAATGTTTCACAATTTGATCTTTGGTTATGCAGCATGAAATACTGTTTAAAATTAAAAAAAATAATTACCTGACAGAAATCAGTGCATTTCTCGGAGACAGTAAAGTATCCCTTCTCGTTGGAACATCTGAACAGACGCGTATAGTTCAGATAATCGGCGTCCGTGTCGTACGGCTTGCGGCCGCCGATACCTACCCAGAAGAAGTTGTCCGGCTCACTGCCTTCTGTTATAACCTGTTGTTGAATTGGTACATTATTTTAGTTGATTGCAGTTGTTATCTAAAAAGTTCAGGTATACCATAAGCCTGGTCGCCTTGGCTTCAGGCATATACAGACGAAAAGTGGTGTTTTAGGAATTCCGTAGTTTATGCGTTTGTACTAAGAAACATTCTCTAAACATGTAGAAATATCTATCTCTTCTATTCGATGAAATCTTTGATCTCATCAGCGACCACGTGCCGTCTACGCTTATGCCCAGGTTGAAGACAGTCTGAAATAATCAAATAGAATCTATAAAATTCAATTTACCTGTAAGCTAACCCAGGGGTTGTTGAACTTTTCTTCTGCGATTTGCTCAATGAGTCTCGCGGAATCGGCATCGCTCTTGTTCCCGATCCACGCGTACACTATCGCTGATGACGTGTCGTTGGCGCCTTCCAGAGGTACGTTCAGGATGTAACTGTGACAAAGAAGGTGGTTTTTACACTGCAAATAACTGAATTGCTTACAGATCACCCATTTTAGCTTTTGCATCTGCTTTGTGAGCATTGAAAGTGGCAAGCTTATAGCCATTATAGAGCCACGGCGAGATATCTCGACGAAACGTCTAGTAAAGTTAAAGAGAATTGAACAACCTTTCACATTTCCGCTTCTCGGGTGTTCCCGAGGTTTCTCGCCGTGAATCTTATTTTGGCTTTTAAGTCTCTGACCTATAGTGGTCGATTGTTTAAGTCTTCTCTTGAAGCTCCAGGTAATTTAAAGTTTCTGAACAATATGCTACCAAGCAATGACATTAGTCCCACGTTGCTGACGAAAGTCTGTTTACGATTACATTGACTTGAGCTATTTTTGTTAAGGAAAAACTTGAAGAAAAGACAGTGTAACTCACCAGAAGGCACTATTAAGTTGCGTGGCATCGGCTTTCACTTGCACAAGCCGCGTGCACAGTGCAGAGCCGTTGCTACGCAGTTCGAAAAGTTCCACTGGTTGGCGACCACTCTCCTGGAAAAAAATAAGGTTACATTTATGATGATTGTTTATAGCTTTATAAAGAGTTATAGTTTTACAAAGACGTGAGTGAGAGTGCTATCTATTCAATAACTTAGTCAGAAAAATAGCTATTCCAAAACAGTCGATCTTTCAGAATATTACCACTTCTAAAATATGACAACTCAGTTAAGCATTCTTGATAATGGTTTAATTAACAACTAACCGGCTTCTGGTTCCTCTTGCCGTCTCTGATGATGAACCTCCTCCGGAAGTGCGCCATGAACTTGAGACTCTCCTGCTGCTGGTGAGTGCGGACCACATCCAGCCGCTTGCACAGCTGCTTGAACTTGCGCTCCAGACCGAACGTGAAGGTCAGCCAGCCCATGTTGGGCGCGCGTCGTCCTTGCCAGAAGTACACTACCCAGGTCGCCGCTTCTGAATCTGTGTCTTCTGGTTCGCAGGGATTTGTGGCGTCAGTTTCGTCTTCGGGCTGTTGAGAGAGATTTGTAAGAGGTTTTTGATTCGGGAGATTTTTGGTTTAAAATTATGTGTTATTATTTTGAATGTCATTGAGGATTGCACTTTAGGATTGCTAACTGCGACACTAGTAATCTCCTCTGATAAGTCATATTTCTCAAGCGCATCATCTGGCAAAAATGTAAACAGGAAGCCGACGTAACGTTTTGTAGTACACCTGCCGCTTCAGACATCAATCAAAAGTTAGAAATAAGACTCTTGTTAACTTGCAGCCTAACAAACATTTTACAGCATGACATATACATCTGATTTCTGATGAATGTTTACTACTCAATCACACCAAAACGGTTGGTTAAAAAATAACATAGAATTTTTATTCCGATAGTACAATAACGTGGTATATTTACCAAAAACCACGCGAGTAAATCCGCGAGGGATTGCTGTTATACTAGCTAACAGTTCATAAATCAACCCTTACCTCAGCAGGCAGCACATATCTGCAGAGGAACACGTAGCAGTCACAGCTGTGGAACACTCCCAGCTCGTTGTCGGGCAGGCGCACGAAGTGTCTGCCCTCCAGCACGAACGCCTCCATGGCCTCCAGGTCTTCATTCCACTCGTCTGCCAGGGTCTGTGCTTCGACGGCTCCCATCGCTGGCTGCCGTGGTGTGAACAGGGCTGAGAGGTCGGCCCTGAAGAAGTGGAATGGGTTTAGGAATGGGTACACAAATTAAGGCATTTGCGGAAGGTACTCTAGACTACAAATGAAAGGTGTGTGCAATAGTGCATTTTTTTTCGGATGATTAATAGATTAATGTGATTTGTAGCTTCTCTTTTGGGATGTGAAATCTTCAAATGACTTCTCCCGGGATGAAAAAAAAAACACACCCTACTCCTTCAATTCAGCAGCTGCTGCTAGTAGCATCAGTTGAAATTATTCGACTGCCGTGGCAATCAATATATTTCGCCAAAATCAGACAAACTTGTGTATCAATTTTTATAGTATTTTCAATAACCACATTTACATAACTAAGTACGTACTTGGTCTCCTGTTGTTTGGCCCAGCTGGCCAGGTCTGCGCCTGTTCTCGCTACTGACTCTGCAGTGCGTGTGAAGTCCACCGCTATCACCTCCTCCCAGCCCAGGAAGTATGTCTTGAATACCTTGTGATTGAATTATTGTTATTAATATTGGCATGTGACGTGTCGACAATTAACGCTTTTTATTTGTATTGGAACATTATTATGTTATGAATATAATACTCAGTTTCTTCTTCACTCTTTGCTGCGGTATTTTTTTTCTAATTAAGTGTAATAAAAAATCCTCTTACGAAGACAAATTTTCTGTAACTGGCTAAACTAACTGGTTTTTCAGTTTTTTTTTTAAATATCATATTCGATAAGTAAATTAAATAATTGATGTAATAAACATTCAACTGCGAGTAGGACTCTAACCCGCATCTTTCAGGATCAGTGTCTAAATGAAGGCATTTAGACACATCCTGAAAGATGCGGGATCTATTAAGCTATACTAAATCTTTCATTCCTTTGTTTAAAATAAAGATCATCACGTCTGCAAAGTTCCTCTAGTTATAATGTTTTTGTATAGTGGTTTTTTCAGTCATAAATGTATACCTGTGTCTCAGTTCCTTCCTGCAGCCTGGTGACTAGAGCGTGTGGTGGTCTCGCCACCATGTTGAACAGTTCCTGTGCCAACTTCACAGCGGCCGCACGGACCAAACGAGATGACTTCTTGCCGAACCTAATAGAACAAAAAGTGACTTTGTGAGTTCAAATTTTTTGTAATATGTGGTATGGTGAATTAAATAATATAAAAATCATTTAGATTATGTTTTCTTCATTGGTAAGAATTGGTATAGTGAATAAAAATACCCAACATTATTTATATTATCTCAAAGTGAGTATTTAAGGAGATCAAGAACATTTTCGGGCTTTTTGATCGTGTAATAGATAACTAATCGTCCGATTAAAGACTAGGTCTGAATATACAACATGTCGTATTACACGTGTGCCTCAAATAGGGGTCAGAAGATTGAAGGGACCCGACAAGGTTAAATGCCTGCTAGGGTCGCGGAACATTCTTAAAAAGACCGCGGCCCTGGAATGTAAAGGGTAGCTGTACGAAAAGGTTGGCAGTCATTTAAATTTGACAGCTCCTTCCATTCCACCCAGGGCGCGGATCACAGATTAATTTTCAACCCTAATAAAATAGCGTAGACGATTAGGGTGTGCACCATTACGGCGCGTCGTGTTCCTGGCGCGCCACATAGAGTGTCAGCGCAATGAAGAGCCTCCCCTTAAAGGGCCAAAGCCGGCCGGGGTCGCGTGGCAGCAACCGTGGTCCCAGAACTAATTAAGGACACCGTTTATTTTAGTCAATACAAGTCTGACAGTCCCTCTTGGCTCTGGGTGGGACTCATTTGATGAATTTACTGCTTTTATTTTAAAAAGTTATACAGCAGTGCGTACCAGACGAAGACGTCGACGTGTGCGTCGAGTATGTAGACGTTCCTGGTGGCCAGCACGCCCCGCGCCAGTGGCGCGCCGTCCGGCTGCGGCAGCTCCAGGTAGCCCATGCCCAGCTCCACGCGGTACAGACGAGCGCCCGCCCACGAGAATGACTCCGACACGTGCTCCTGGATGAAAACAACTCAATATTTTAAATATTTTTGACGACACGGTTAGAGCAGTGGCTGAACGATTGGACTGCTACGCTGCGTGTCGCGGGTAGAGCAAATATTTGTATGAACTACAAGTAGTTATTTCGGGTCTGGGCGTTTGTGTATGTGAATTTATTTGTTTGTAAACGTACCCACGATACAGGAGAAATTCCTAGTGTGGAACAACGTTTTTAAAAGAAAAAAAAAACAGAAAAAAAAACATTTAGTTAGGATCAATAGTTTTTATTTTATGAGTATTTTTAGCTTATTGTATACACGTGCGAAACCGGCGCATATTGATTGACTGCTTTTGTTTCCGCCTCAGGTCAAAGTTGTCCACTAGCTCGATAGATGGCGTTGTCGTCGATTTAGATCTCGCTATGGTTTCGTTACCGCGCGTTATACATTAGGTTCGGAGTCTAAAACGACCAATCAGGTTGTACCTGGGAAAGGGTACAACCGAGTGGACTGTATATATATTATAGACATATTTTTGTAAAGATCGGACATTCTTTTTTACAGTTCGATCTTGAATAAAATATTCTCATCACAATCACGCTGCCAGATAAGATCGTCGTGACGTGACGTCCCAAAAGAAATGTCACAACAAAAGAATTTTCCGTGAAAAAACGTTTTATCGCTTTAACATGACTAAATGTTGTGTAATGGAGCGGTTTCCTAGAGAGCGGTAACTGATACCGTAACGTCAAAAAGCGGTGCCGCCATTTGCATGACGGCCGTCTTATCGTTGTCAGATGGTTTCGTTTCGTTGTTTAAAAAAATTGCGGTGGAACTTTGCACACGTCGTCACTGAATGGCCGCCTTTTTGCGTCCGTAATATTACGGGCGCTCCATGACGGCACTGCTTTCCTAGAAAACCCAAGCTTTAGAGGCTGGAAAAATATTGGAACACACAAATTTCCGACAATGCACATTATCAAGAAATAAAGGGTGGTTACTGTGACTGCTGTGAGAACGAAAATTGTATTATCACTAAGGAAAAGCTATATCATAATCAAATATCCAACCTTGCGAAGCCGGGTCACGCCGTTACTTGAATTTATTAATGAAATTCTATGATTATACCATAACGTGTACGTTACTCCAACAAGAAAGTATCTCCTAGAGTTATAAGAGTAGAACGTAAAGTTTGTGCCTTATGTGCTGTAAATGTGCCCCCACATAAAAAATGTGTGCCCCCTGCCGTTTTGAAAATAAAACGGAAAAACGATTCTTGCTGGGGTAACGTTTTTCTAGCTGGAAAATTCTAAACGAGTGATCGGAGAAAGAAAAATTGTGCATGGCCAGAGAGCTTATATGTGTGCCACAATGTGCCCTCAAAAATAAAATCTGTGCCCCTTCAGATTTTCGAGATATTGCGTTTCCTGCTGGAGTAACGTTTTGATGAATCGTATATCTCTAAAACCATTGCATGTGCCCCTGTAGAATAAACATACACGAGTAGCTCTTAATGTGTGCCCCCAATTAGATTTTAGAAAATATTTATAGTTTTCAAGTTATTGCGATTTTATGAAAATCCGAAAAAACATCGCAGCGCCTAAATGAGACAAGTTATAAGTTTGCTGAAAACTGTAATCGGTCCTTCTTGACGCTAATAATAACCATACAAAGTTTCAAAACGCTTCATGCATGCGTTTTTGAATAATCTTGCAAAAAGTCAAAACGATAGTGTCATAACTTTGACGGCAAAATACAAGGAACTGGCTCAATCTCAGATGTGTAGGTGTAAACCAAAATCATGTGCCTTTAGTCAAAAACATATCTTGAAAAAATGAAGCTTGAAATGTTTCGCAATAAGTAAATATAAACAGAAAACCAAATTAAGTAAACAACGGCTGATTATCCGACCAAATTTGAATGACTACTAAAAAGCGACGGATTCATACTTATCGAGGACCTTCTTTACTTTACTCACTAACCGGTTCACACGCGTTGTGCCTGAGTACATTGAAGTAGAAAAGTAATAAATAAAAAAATAAAGTTGTTATTGCATTATGTTCTACTAGCTGTTTCTATGACCTTACACATATAACTTAATTCTTTTATAAGCAAATTACTCGTAAGAGAATTATTAATCTGTGACTTAAAATTTAATATTTCTTTTACACAAAACTAAACTTATTCTTAATACTGATCTGTGATTTTTTTGTGATGCGAATTTACGAACTATACGTTAGACTTAGATGAAAAACTGATCTGTGATTTAAATAATAATTACTCGTGCAAATTATTTCTAGTATTTATACGTTGGAAAATTTGATCTGTGATTTGATGCAATAATTACTTTTAAGAATTAAATTAAGGGAAGTAAAATAATAATTTCCACATCAACAAGCTGTTTCATTAATATAGTCACAAGGTGCATTTAATATATTTTTTCAACACACTTGCTCATAAAATGGCTCTAATTTCACCGCAATTAGGCACATAATGACACCTGTTATCAAACTGTGACTTTTTCTTTACCATTATTCACAAGTGAGTTATAGGTTTTTTTTTAAAGTGTCAACCAATTAAAAAAAAACCTATAACTCACTTGTGAATAATAGTAAAGAAAAAGTCACAGTTTGATAACAGGTGTTGCTTTGTTTTTAAAAAAGTTTCGGAACAAAAAAGATCGTGTTCAAAAGTATAAATAAATTTTACCAACTGCACGTTAACTAATTGTTTCTCTTAATAAACTTTTTACTCACTAAATAAAATAGCTTTTTAGTATTATTTTCTTCACAAGTGTGTTGAAAAACGTCGTATGATACACGTGTGTATTGATGATTACCGTCCTCGGCTCTCTTAACCCTACATTACTACTCATGTTGCGACGCACAAAGAAACTACTCATACGCTTGCGAGGCGCATCATATTTACTAATGATCTTATTAAAAACCTATAAGAATGATTGATATGTTTTGACTGTTTATGTAATTGTGTAGATTACTAAAAAAAGAAAAACACAATTTTAATTAATATTTATATATTTTTATTATAAAATCTTTAATTAAATAAATCTTAGAAACAAATTTTAGGAACTTAGGCAATTTAACAGTCTTATCATTAAAAATAAAAAAATAAAAACTTAAAGTATACAATTCTCTTGAAAAATAGTAAATTATGAAGCAATCAACTAAAAAAAACTAACAATGTAACAAAAAAACACTAACAAAATAATTTTATTAGTAGCGTAAAACTTACATACAAACTACTCATACGTCTTTGGAGCGCCAAGGGTAGTAATATCAAAAAAACTATTACACTTACCGTAACGCAACCACCGTCCTGCGACACGTGCTGGCGATGACTGAGATGTCCTTGAACGTGAATGCCGTACGCGCAAAGGATAAAAAGAGAAAGCAATATATCAAAAACGCGGGCGCCTCTGCGACGTAGAGTAGTAATCTAGGGTTAAGACCCTCACCTAACGGCTCGGGTCTCAATGGCGCCTCAGCGGTAATCACCAACATTACACACTTGTACCATAATGTACTATTAATTATCCCCCAGAACTTTTGAACGCAACTGTACGGAAAACAACTTACGTATAATACGTCCATTAAAGAAGGTCATCGATAAGTATGAATCCGTCGCTTTTTAGTAGTCATTCAAATTTGGTCGGATAATCAGACGTTGTTTACTTAATTTGGTTTTTTGTTTATATTTACTTATTGCGAAACATTTCAAGCTTCATTTTTTCAAGATATGTTTTTGACTAAAGGCACATGATTTTGGTTTACACCTACACATCTGAGATTGAGCCAGTTCCTTGTATTTTGACGTCAAAGTTATGACACTATCGTTTTGACTTTTAGCAAGATTATTCAAAAACGCATGCATGAAGCGTTTTGAAACTTTGTATGGTTATTATTAGCGTCAAGAAGGACCGATTACAGTTTTCAGCAAACTTATAACTTGTCTCATTTAGGCGCTGCGATGTTTTTTCGGATTTTCATAAAATCGCGATAACTTGAGAACTATAAATATTTTCTAAAATCTAATTGGGGGCACATAGGGGCACACATTAAGAGCTACTCGTGTATGTTTATTCTACAGGGGCACATGCAATGGTTTTAGAGATATACGATTCATCAAAACGTTACTCCAGCAGGAAACGCAATATCTCGAAAATCTGAAGGGGCACAGATTTTATTTTTGAGGGCACATTGTGGCACACATATAAGCTCTCTGGCCATGCACAATTTTTCTTTCTCCGATCACTCGTTTAGAATTTTCCTGCTAGAAAAACGTTACCCCAGCAAGAATCGTTTTTCCGTTTTATTTTCAAAACGGCAGGGGGCACACATTTTTTATGTGGGGGCACATTTACAGCACATAAGGCACAAACTTTACGTTCTACTCTTATAACTCTAGGAGATACTTTCTTGTTGGAGTAACGTACACTACCATAACTAAACAACGAATACACATTTCAAAATAATATCTAATAAGTTCCTTTCTGTTGGAGGTTAAGTATTGTATCGCTCTTTATAAAATGATGAAATGGTTCGTCTGGTGGAAGAATTATCACCTGGAACGAGTTTTGTGATGGTTGTTGTGTTAAGAAATTAAAATTCTTGTGATATTTCTCTAATCTAAATAGAAAAAAAGGGGTAAAATTACTGACATAAAACATTATGATATTTTATCAAAATAGAAAGTCAGAAGCAGAATTATATTCTTGATAAAGGAGAGGACAGGTAAAACATACTTAAACTCAGAAATGTAAACCTAAACTATAAGTAACTGTGGATGTAATACAGTAAAATCAAATGTTTATCCACTCAATTAAATCACTTTAGTCCTCTTACAATTGCACCGCAGCGTCTTAATTCAGTTTGTAGTTTATGCACTTGCATTGAAGAATAATCTTTCATAATACATCTATTTTGTATCAACACTCAATAAATATCACAAAAAAAGTGTTTCGTTTTTTTGCATTAGATAAACATTAAACTGACAACTGGACAAACATACGCAGCGCCATCTACAAATATCTTTGAGTTGCCATCCCCATATTTAATAACCATCTTCCAAAATGAGGTTTTCAATTCAGCCGGTTTTTAAAATCAATTGTTTTCCTAGTATTTTTTTTCGATGCAGTATTGGGTTGGTTACTTGGTTTACTGGTTATTATTTTATCGAGTTTTTTTTTCACTTTTTTTTTATTTTGATGATGCTATTATCATAATTTAATACGGATAACAAAATTCTAGTGTGCATGATGGCTTTGTTTTTTTTTTATATTTTACTAGGAGCCCGTCCCATCTTCGCACGGGTGGAAGTCCTCTAAAACCAAGGTCCCGATGGTTACAAACACAAAAACAGAATTATCCGAATCGGTCCAGCCGTTTTCGAGTTATGAGCTTAGCAACACATTTTGCGACCCATTTTTATACCGACTTTTGCCACCGACTTCCGAAAGAAAAGTTAATTTACGAATTTCTGTTTGTTTTTGAAGACGTTATCTTTTTTACAAAAAGCTTTTTTTTCAAAAAGCTTTTTTTTCTAATAAATGGTGATCAATTATCGACCAATAACAACAGCTCGTATATTATAAGAATTCGGTTTTATAAGTTAATTTTTTAAATTGATTTCTGTCTCATCATGAACCTCGTTGTGTGAAAATGCAAATTTTCTTAAAAACCGGTTCAGTAGAAGTCATTTCAAAAGATGTCATAAGAATTGAATTAATAAAACGGGGTCCATCTATATAAAATACAGTGTCATCTACTTACTTTCGGCACATACGGCATCTCTCCCTGGTAGGCCAGCGTCTCCCAGAAGCTGCTGGGTTCTTTTCCGGGTGGTTCTGCTATCAGCTCTGCTTTGTTCTTACGCTCTTCCTTGTTTATCTTTTCCGCGAACAAACGGGCCTTGGATTTAAGCGTGTTCTTAGCTTTTTTGCCATACCTGCAGAAAATGGCATATTTTGTTAAAGAATTATGAGCTACCGTCAATTCCTCAGACCACACTATGGCATATGGAATTAAATGGCATGTTAGGGCTTATTTTTAACCGACTTCAAAAAAAGGAGGAGGTTCTCAATTCGGTCGGTATGTTTTTCTTTTATGTATGTACATCGATTACTCCGAGGTTTCTAGTCCGATTAGTGTGATTCTTTTTTTTGTTCGATGCAGGATACTTGCAGTTTGGTCCCATAAAAATTTCATCAAATTTGGTTCAGTACTTTTTTTTTTGTGAGCATTTTTATTAATTTCGCCTACTTGGACGACATGATGATCTTTACTTTTTGCGTGTTTGTTACGCGATTACTTCGCCAATTGTGGACCTATTTTCAAAATTGTTTTGTTGTTGTACTAGGGATCGTTCACCTTAGGGAATACTGCAAGTTTCATCGAACTCTGTCTCACCGAATTCAAATAAAATTCCCTATCTCAAAAAATGCTGACATTTTTTGAGATAGGGAATTTTATTGGAATTTTCTTTTATGTACACAACATGGGCGATGTTAATACCGGTGCCACGGATTACAAAATTCTAGTGCACATGTAAGAAAATGATGTATTTGCCAAGAATTTGGGAAATTTAATAAAAAACTTTTTTCAAAAAAAATTTAACCACCTTCAAAAACAACCACAAAAAAGGGTAAAATAACCTACAAAATAACTTTTCTTTCGGAAGTCGGTGACAAAAAGACATCGAAATAATAAAACAAAGCCACCGACTTCCGAAAGAAAAGTTATTTTGTAGGTTATTTTACCCTTTTTTGTGGTTGTTTTTGTCATGCTAGAAGACAATGTATTTTAGTCTGACAATAACTTTCACTCCACCCAAGGCGGTTTTTATGTGGCCTATATTAGAAGAATTTACCACGATAAAAAGGGCGTATTGTCACGACGATATGTAAAAGTTGCAACTACTAGTTACGTTTTTGATTAGGTTTTTTGCAATTTCTGACAAACGTACACATTCGTTTAGGCTTAGAACATCTCAAGTGCGTGTTGGTGTATATATAATAAAAATATGTAATAAACTAACCATAAATAGATGACTAGGCCGGTATCCAGCACGAACACATAGCGAGGGTCGAGCGAGTCAGCTTGCACCGCGACTGGCTCCAGGTGGATGCTGTTGCCGGCGCCGTGCACGCGGTACAGACGAGTAACGTAGTGCTGCAATAACGACATTTACATAACTTTGCAAGTAATCTTCAAAGAGTTGGAAAGGTGCCCCTTCATTTTACACTCACATGTTGCCAATTGCGTTTAAATCCCAAGCTGTAGGGGGTTACATTATTGGAATAAGAACTCAAATGTAGGCTCCGAGGCTGTTGTTCTGAAATACCTGGAAATGGAACCTAGAATCATATGTTTCTACTTCGAGTGTTGCTTGGACTACAAAAACAAAGGACGCCAGGAAGTCGGGCGTCTCGTCGGCTGCAGCAGGTGGCGCAGGTTCACACATGAAGTACTTACCGGGTCGTCCACAGTGAAGAAGCCGGAGGGCGTGTGGCTGCCCTGTATGTAGACGGGCGGCGTGGGGAACAGCGCCAGGAAGTCGGGCGTCTCGTCGGCTGCAGCAGGTGGCGCAGGTTCACACATGAAGTACTTACCGGGTCGTCCACAGTGAAGAAGCCGGAGGGCGTGTGGCTGCCCTGTATGTAGACGGGCGGCGTGGGGAACAGCGCCAGGAAGTCGGGCGTCTCGTCGGCTGCAGCAGGTGGCGCAGGTTCACACATGAAGTACTTACCGGGTCGTCCACAGTGAAGAAGCCGGAGGGCGTGTGGCTGCCCTGTATGTAGACGGGCGGCGTGGGGAACAGCGCCAGGAAGTCGGGCGTCTCGTCGGCTGCAGCAGGTGGCGCAGGTTCACACATGAAGTACTTACCGGGTCGTCCACAGTGAAGAAGCCGGAGGGCGTGTGGCTGCCCTGTATGTAGACGGGCGGCGTGGGGAACAGCGCCAGGAAGTCGGGCGTCTCGTCGGCTGCAGCAGGTGGCGCAGGTTCACACATGAAGTACTTACCGGGTCGTCCACAGTGAAGAAGCCGGAGGGCGTGTGGCTGCCCTGTATGTAGACGGGCGGCGTGGGGAACAGCGCCAGGAAGTCGGGCGTCTCGTCGGCTGCAGCAGGTGGCGCAGGTTCACACATGAAGTACTTACCGGGTCGTCCACAGTGAAGAAGCCGGAGGGCGTGTGGCTGCCCTGTATGTAGACGGGCGGCGTGGGGAACAGCGCCAGGAAGTCGGGCGTCTCGTCGGCTGCAGCAGGTGGCGCAGGTTCACACATGAAGTACTTACCGGGTCGTCCACAGTGAAGAAGCCGGAGGGCGTGTGGCTGCCCTGTATGTAGACGGGCGGCGTGGGGAACAGCGCCAGGAAGTCGGGCGTCTCGTCGGCTGCAGCAGGTGGCGCAGGTTCACACATGAAGTACTTACCGGGTCGTCCACAGTGAAGAAGCCGGAGGGCGTGTGGCTGCCCTGTATGTAGACGGGCGGCGTGGGGAACAGCGCCAGGAAGTCGGGCGTCTCGTCGGCTGCAGCAGGTGGCGCAGGTTCACACATGAAGTACTTACCGGGTCGTCCACAGTGAAGAAGCCGGAGGGCGTGTGGCTGCCCTGTATGTAGACGGGCGGCGTGGGGAACAGCGCCAGGAAGTCGGGCGTCTCGTCGGCTGCAGCAGGTGGCGCAGGTTCACACATGAAGTACTTACCGGGTCGTCCACAGTGAAGAAGCCGGAGGGCGTGTGGCTGCCCTGTATGTAGACGGGCGGCGTGGGGAACAGCGCCAGGAAGTCGGGCGTCTCGTCGGCTGCAGCAGGTGGCGCAGGTTCACACATGAAGTACTTACCGGGTCGTCCACAGTGAAGAAGCCGGAGGGCGTGTGGCTGCCCTGTATGTAGACGGGCGGCGTGGGGAACAGCGCCAGGAAGTCGGGCGTCTCGTCGGCTGCAGCAGGTGGCGCAGGTTCACACATGAAGTACTTACCGGGTCGTCCACAGTGAAGAAGCCGGAGGGCGTGTGGCTGCCCTGTATGTAGACGGGCGGCGTGGGGAACAGCGCCAGGAAGTCGGGCGTCTCGTCGGCCTGCTCGTGTCTCTGCGTGCGCCGCGCTCCCAGCAGGTTGCGCAGGTTCACGGCGTGCATGGCCGCGCACGCCGCCTTGTCCAGCTGCAAACATACACAATCATATCATTTCATGGCCGCAAGTAAGGAAAGGTGGTATGTTAAGGGTAACCGTCCTGCATTCTATAGTACATAACTATAGAGAAACAAACCTATCTGACGCGGAATACTAAGACTGTCGCTTATACATCCTACAGTTTTTTTTTATTGACAGAACATTCTCGTTTAGTAATTTTATAAAGGGTGTCAGTGACATCGTAACACAAACTTCGCGAAATGGCCACACCTACCCGCCCGTTCACGAAGTTGCTTTTCTAAGCGGAGAGCGGTGCATGGCAGCGCGAATAATAAAACTTACTATGTAAGTGCGCGAATTCGCCACTGGCGGAGCTTCGTGGCGTTCTTCAAACATTTGATCATACCGCTCGCCGTGCTAAGTCGTCGCTTATAGCGGCAAGATTGTAAACGGGACTAAACGTCATTACCTGATCATCACATGATCAGTTAGTAAAATTCAATTTTCAAACGTGACAAACAACATTTATTGTGAACCACGTAATTTAAAAGCGCATTAGAGTTATAGCTTGGATACCTAGTTCTTGTTTTATTATTAACGTTATTGTTTTGAGTAAAGTAGCGAATTAAAATTTTTTTATTATACAGGGTGAATTTTTCAACTGGGCGTGGATGGCTACTTTCGACACTATGAGGAATATCGAAAAACGTTGAAAGGAGTCTCGAGGCCGATTTTGACGAAAACTAAAACTGCATCATTGGATTTCAGGAATCGAACCCGCTGATTTTAGAAAAAGAAACACACCCTGTATTATTATACCGTTCGATAGTGTTGCTAATAAGGATCAAATTCTGGGAAGTAATCATATACGGCA
This sequence comes from Agrotis ipsilon, assembly GCA_028554685.1. Classification (NCBI taxonomy): domain Eukaryota; kingdom Metazoa; phylum Arthropoda; class Insecta; order Lepidoptera; family Noctuidae; genus Agrotis; species Agrotis ipsilon. Next base: position 12,399,967 of record CM052969.1, on the reverse strand, counting down.
AACTTAAGGAAAACGTATAATTACAAAAAAAACTGATTAATCTTCAAGGCAAAGACTGTATTTGAAACATAAGTTACCGTTTCTTCTTTAAAATAATGCTATTTTTAGTTCAACTCAATAATGTCGTATTGCTAAGTACAGTGGGATTGTTGAAACGTCAAATCCAGTGAGACATTGAAAACAATAAAATTTTATATTTCGGATAAATTATGGCTCAAGTAGATGTAAAGTAACATGGAAAAATAGCAATTTCATAAAAATCAGCCATTTCCTTAAGTTTCCCGTGTATGATTACTTCCCAGAATTTGATCCTTATTAGCAACACTATCGAATGGTGTAATAATACAGGGTGTGATTTTTTTCCAAAATCGGCGGGTTCGATTCCTGGCCAGGATTTTTGATTTTTCTAAAATCCAATGATGCAGTTTTAGTTTTCGTCAAAATCGGCCTCGAGACTCCTTTCAACGTTTTTCGATATTCCTCATAGTTTCGAAAGTAGCCATCCACGTCCAGTTGAAAAATTCACCCTGTATAGTCTAAAGAAAAAAATAAAACTCTTAATAAAAGAAAAGAAAAACATGAATCATGTCGACGTCGTCGTCGAGACTATCATCTATAAGCCTTTCACTCTGTACAAATAACTTAATCGACTGAAGCAAAGATTTATGAGCTACCTATGCTCGCACTTGCATTCTCATTAGTCTTCTGTATTAATCGAGATGTTATATAATTAATGTCAATTAAACAGTTGATTGTATGTCCATCCACAATTAAGCTGCTCAACTAGTATCGGAGATCGTCATAGTATGGCCAAATACACCATGGCCAATTTGCCAGAGGGTACAAATACTGCCCAAACCTGTACTTATAAATGCTACTGACGGGGCTAACTACTAGGGTCCAAGCAATTTGATTAATTAAAGTACCACACACATAGGTACATTCAGCAAAAGAATTAGGTATGGTTTTCCTGCTCTGCTGCTCTTGCTATGTAGCATACAGCCAAAAACCCAAAAAGTGTATACATTCAGAATATAAGTACCTTAGTATACAGGAAATCTGTTTAAAACTTGCTATCTGTATATCTAAGTCATCCAAAAAGTTACTCTTTCTAAGGGGGTAGGCAGAAACAGGAGAATGTCAACCGCTTCTATTCTGCTACTTTCATACAGCGACGTTCATACATAATGGTCAGAGACGCACTCCACTTGTGATAGCTGAGCATCTAAGATAAGATGTAGACTGGGATTCATCAATTGTACCCCAGTAACGAAAGTTCCTTTCAACGGGGATAACCACATCGTGAAGCTGACTATTGATGTAAGATAGAAAGAAGAATATCATCATGTCTACTTACGGTCGCCTTCGAGCCGATCCAGAAGTGGATGTCCCAGGACAGCTGGCCTTGCTCCTCGATGGCAGTCTTCAACACTATGTAGCAGTCACCTTCGAAGAACTTGCCGTGAGCAACCTACATCACGCAATATTTCATTAAAATACGTGATTCTTGAATGAACAGGCTACGCCCTTAACTATTATTTATTGTATTCTAAAGTTCAATATAAGTATTACGATGTATAAATCATAAAATTTGTAGGATTATTGTATGTATACAGCTTGGATCTAAAATATGTGGTCAGTCTGTGAGTTAAATTATAGACCTTTCTACATGGCACTAACATAAGCCTCGCTATAAATAATCTTAAACTAGCTAAAGCCCTAAGTTACCTCGTCAACAGGTGCAGGTATAAAGTTCTCGATCTCCCACACCGTAAGGCCAGGCGTCTGTCCCGTGTCTTCATCGAAGAACTCTGAGTAATCTAGTGGCGGCTTCTCTAGACTCTCGTCCCAACGCTTCGGCCTACAATAATACACAATGTTTATTGTTTTGGATTCACACGAGAACAATGTGTCAACCCGATGACTTGCCGATAGATTCAATATAGTTCTGGCAACGCAGTTCTGGGACACATTAGTTATTTATTTAGTCGTAACTAAATTAGATCCGATAACATGTAAAGAGTGGGAGAATAAAAAGGGTTCTCTTTGTAAAGATTCCAAAGTAACATTAGATGACTTATTACAGTTTTTAAAAGACCGTTCCGATGTTCTTGATATGGTTCAAGCTCAAGGGCACAAACCGGTCAATAATAATAATGATTCGTTAAAAAAGTCAACAGTCAGTAAATCACAATCTTCCCAACAAATACGTTCCTTTGTTTCAAATAAACAGCAGTCTAGTACAGGTACTTCTACAGTGAAATCATCGCGTACCCTCAAATGTATTTTGTGCGATGGTAATCACGCATTGTACTCGTGCATTAGTTTTCTGAATTTGCCCGCACAAGATAGATTAAAATTCGTTTTAAATAAAAAAGACATAATATGCGCTAATTGTTTGCGTCCTGGACATTCTTTAGAAGTATGTCAATATGGGTCATGTAAGCAATGTTCACAGAAACATAATAGTCTTATTCATGTCGATAATACTACTAGTTGCAGTTCCATTTCGGCGGCGCACACGCACACTGATACAGCTGTTAGCAACATTGCGACAGATAGCGGTGTATGTGCGAGCGCATCTTCATTACATACACATTCTAATCACTCAAAACAAACCGTGCAGTCTATCACATTAGAACAGGTTTTGCTTTCAACAGCACTTGTTGAAGTTTGTAATAATAACCAGACAAACACAGTTGCGCGCGCTCTTCTCGATAGTGGTAGCCAGCGATGTTTTATTACAGATTCGCTTTGCAAAAAATTACGTTTAACAACTATACAGTCCACTCTCACCATAACTGGGATAGGGAACAGTGTTCTGCGATCAGAACAGTCCTGCGAACTTCTCATGTGTTCGAGAACTAGTAATTTTAGTACCCGTTTAAATTGTTGCGTTTTACCAAAAATTACTTTTAGTTTACCAAACACTTACGTTGACGTTCATTCGCTAAAAATTCCGCAAAACGTCAATCTAGCGGACCCAGATTATCACATTCCTTCTGATATCGATTTACTAATAGGGGCAGATGTCTTCTGGAGTTTATTACAAGAAGGTCGGATGCGTTTGTCCAACGGTCCTTATTTACAAAATACTCATTTAGGGTGGATTATTTCGGGCTCGTTATCCCATAATAAACACACCACAAACCGAATATACAATAGTAATTCGATTTTTTGCGCATTGTCAAGTTCATTAGATGATCAATTAAAACGTTTCTGGGAATTAGAAGAAGTTGACAGCGGCAAATCAATGAATAACATTCTCTCAGCTAATGATAAGATATGTGAGGAACTTTTTACTTCCACCACCACACGCGACAATGATGGTAGATTCGCGGTGCGAATACCGTTACACGAATCAGCTGATTCGCTCGGCGATTCTTACGAGTTAGCGAAGAACAGGTTCTTATCTTTAGAACGAAGGTTAGATCGTACACCTGAATTAAAAAGTATGTATTCAGATTTTCTAAACGAATATTTGTCATTAGGGCACATGACTCGTATTGATACGTGTGAATCACCGTGTTATTTTTTACCACATCATTGTGTACAACGAGAAAGTACCACTACGAAACTGCGCGTAGTCTTCGATGCGGGTGCACAAACAACTACCGGAAAGTCGTTAAACGATTTACAATTGATCGGCCCTCCGCTACTTAATGATTTGGTAGGCATTCTTCTTCGTTTTCGACAGTTCGCGTTTGTGGCTTGCGCTGACGTAGAAAAAATGTTTCGGCAAGTTCTTATCCAGCCTGATCAGCGTCCGCTACAACAAATAGTGTGGCGTGAAGATAAGAAAGATCCTTTAGTTATTTATCAATTAAATACAGTGACGTATGGCACTGCGTCAGCGCCGTACCTCGCGATGAGATGTTTACGTCAGTTAGCGCTAGATTGTACTGATGAGGAAGTTTCTCGTGTAATGCTAAATTCATTTTATTGTGACGACTTAATATTTTCTCACAATAATAAGCAGGAGTTGTTGTCCCAGTGTGAAAGGATTAGTCAAGTTTTAAGATCGGGTTGCTTTCCGTTGCGAAAGTGGTCATTTAATTTTGATCTTCATTGTTTATCCGACAGTTTTACTAAGTCCTTATCGCTCGATAAGACTACACAATGTAAGACGCTCGGTTTAGGTTGGTGTAATAGTAGTGATGAATTACATTTTAAATCTAATTTAAATATTAACATCGATGTAACGCAATTTACTAAAAGAAAAATTCTTTCCATTATATCACAGGTTTATGACCCACTGGGACTGTTATCGCCTAGTATTATTATTACTAAAATACTTATGCAAAAACTTTGGCTTCTTAAAATTGGCTGGGATGACCCAATTCCTGCTGATTTGGCACGTTCATTTAGTAAAATATTAATATCTTTACAACATTTGCATAAAATACGTGTCCCACGCCATGTAACCACACAGTACGCACAACACTTACAATTACATATATTTACAGATGCTTCGCAAGACGCTTACGGCGCTTGTGCGTACATGCACAGCGTTTGTGAGCAAACAAATAAAGTTATCGTTAAACTATTATGTGCGAAAAGTAAGGTTGCGCCTTTAAAACCGGTTAGCATACCGCGTCTCGAACTGTGCGGTGCATTAATAGGTGCGCGTCTTTATAAAAAGATAATTGAGTCAATTAATTTAAAGTTTGAACAAGTATCGTTTTGGACTGATTCGACAATTGTCTTAGGTTGGTTACGCACTCATCCAACTTTGTTGAAGACATTTGTTCAAAATAGAGTAGTTGAAATCAATGATTTGACCACCGGTAATAGTTGGTCACACATACAAGGTGTATATAACCCAGCCGATTTGTTGACGCGCGGAGTGAACCTACCGGAGCTTGTTCATAATGACTTGTGGTGGAGCGGTCCAAAGTTCATTCTCGACGCTAATTACGATGCGTGCTATTCAGATATATCATTGACTGATTTGCCCGAACTTAAATCACATAGTGTGGTTGGTTTGTATTCGTCATGTAACGTGTTTCCTTTCGACAATTTTTCATCTTTCATTCGAATGATACGATCAGCTGCGTATATGATGCGATTTATTCATAACACTCGTTATAAAAACGCACGTAAACAAGGTCCGTTGTCTGTGGATGAACTGCATAGGTCAACTATTTTACTCGCGCGATTGTCTCAAGTTGATTCATTTTCACAAGAATATAATTCGTTATTGAATAAGTCATTAAATCATAAATATCCGCGTAACATGTCCGGACTCAATTTGTTTTTTGATGATAATTTTATAATTCGGGTGGGAGGTAGATTAAGTAATTCTAATGAGTTTAGTTACGACAAAAAGCACCCTATATTGCTATGTAGTAAGCACAAATTCACTTCACTCTTATTTCAATATAAACACTTATATTTATGTCACGCTGGCCCTCAATTATTACTCTCAACCATACGCGAGGAATGGTGGCCATTGGGTGGTAGAAACTTAGCGCGTTCAATCGTTTACAAATGCGTTCGATGTGTTAGGCTAAAAGGGAAAACATTGAGCCCAATAATGGGCAACCTGCCTACCGAGCGATTGATACCTGGCTTTCCATTCTTGCATACCGGTACTGATTACTGTGGTCCAGTGTACATCTTGAACCGTCAGGGGAGAGGTTCGCGTTTAATTAAATGTTACATTTGTATATTTATTTGCTTTGCTACTCGAGCAGTTCACTTGGAACTCGTGACTACTCTGTCCACTGATGGATATCTGCTCTGCCTAAAAAGATTTATATCACGTAAAGGTAAACCGGCAGTAATATACTCCGATAATGGAAAAAATTATGTCGGCGCTGCTAACGAATTAAGTAATTTTTTATTAAAAAACTCTGCCGCTATTGTAGAAAAAACCGCCCTAGACGGTATAACCTTTAAATTCATTCCCCCATATTCTCCTCATTTTGGTGGCCTGTGGGAGGCAGGAGTGAGGTCCTGCAAGTATCACCTGAGACGCGTAGTAGGAAACTCTAATCTCACGTTTGAAGAAATGTATACGGTATTGGTACAAGTCGAGGCCGTCCTTAACTCCCGTCCGCTAACTCCTCTTTCTGCAGATGCAAATGATCTGCAAGCATTGACTCCGGCGCACTTTTTGATTGGCCGCTTGCTCACCGCACCAGCCTGTGATGACATCACCGACGTAGTGACCAATCGGCTGCCACGTTACGACCGAGTAGAGCAGATGCGTCAACACTTCTGGCAGCGGTGGTCTAAAGAGTACGTTAGCGAGCAGCAGACCAGAACAAAATGGAAAGTCAACAAGAGTGACGTCACCATCAACAGGCTTGTTCTAATCAAGGAAGAAAACTTGCCTCCTTTAAAGTGGCGTCTCGGACGTATTGTACAAGTGTATACAGGAAAGGACGGAGTGTCACGTGTCGCCAAGGTCCGCACAGCAGCTGGAGACGTACAGCGTTCATTTTCAAAAATTTGTCCACTGCCTGTCGAGATGCCTGCTGCAACGACTGATCCTTCTGGAAACCAAGGCTTTCCAGACCCCGGAGCATGTTAACGCCGCGACACACACATCAACACATGAGGGGAAGCGGGAAGCGGGGTACGCGGGCCCCGAGCCCAACCGACGCGATCGTCTCGACACTAGCCCAAAAACTGTGGTCTGCGCACCACCTCATTCGTTTGCATATTTATTTTTAAATAATATAACATTATAAAACAGTAGAACTGAAGTGGTTGGCGTTCTTCATTTTAACACCTACGACAGTCCTAAACAATAAACAAAAGGGAATGTATTTTTTTCTTCGTCTTGCTAGCAGTTTCCCGTCTAGCAGTTTCGACCCAGACGGGAAACTAAAGTAAATCGACACTAAAAAGAAAAAGACGTACGGCATCATAGATCTAATTTGTAATTCATCTTCTACAATCGACTAGACCGACTTTGTTTCGAAGAAAGGATACGGCGGTGCTCTGCTCAAGCGAGGCAGACCTGCACCGTATGCTCCACCGTGTCCGCCGGGCGATGCTCGCAGTGGTGACTACCTATTTAATCGGACACATGGATCTCCTAAAACATCCGGGTCCGATGAGGATCTGCGTCAGGCGGAAGGTGAGGCCGCCATTGCGCATTCTCTCCTCAAAGATGGGTCTTACCGACATACCAAGACGATAGCGATAAGAACGCCCATTGTGTCACCCTACTTATATCTTCTATCTTGCGAAATCTGTAATTTGTATGGCGTGCATGATAAATAATAAAAAGTATTCGTTCTATGAATCTTTTCTTGGACCCCAAAATAATGCAGAATAATAATATCTCCTGTATTATGCTGGTAGGAAAGAATTTTGAACAAATACTCACTTAAGTTCAGAGTTCTTCTGTTCAAGTCGCTGGTCGTTGTGCTGTGTGTTGACTTGTTCTTGCATACCTCGGAGGATGACCGCAGAGTCACGCTGTTCGGGCTCAGCGCGGCCGCGGCGTAAACGCATCTTACGAGCGATTGGGTCTGATTTTACACCTGCATAAATATTGGTCTTTGTAATACATGCTAATATTATGAGTGGCAAAATTAATTAAGTCAAAAACCGGCAACCTTAACTGATCCAGAAGAACAATCCGCAATAAGATCGATTGAAATCTAAGACTTTTTTTTTTTTGGTGGTAAAATCATCAAACGAGTCCTCCCGCCCTGGGTGGGGCGGAAGGGACTGTCAGACTCTTACTGACTAAAATCCACCCGTGTTCCTTCGGATGCCCTGTACGTTCCGGGGCCGCGGTAACCTGGGTTAAGAAAAAACCCGCGACCCCAGCAGGCATTTGGCGCGAAACACGACGCTCCACCAACCCGGGCTTGGTCCTCGGTCGGACGGCGAGCCACCCAATACTCACCGTCCGCAAGCCCGCTCCGCCGTTGTGCCCTCTGCTGATCAGAGGGACACGCGTTGGAGCGTCCACACGACAGGCTATTCGCATACGGGCAAAGAGACTCCTTAAAGAAGAGTTTTTGCCCGCATCCCAGGGTGCACCGGCCCGAAAAACTGGTCTTCCCCCCGGACGTATCCGAGAGGGAACTCCAGTCCACGGGCGCACGTGGAGGTTTCCTGCCTTAGCACCCCGAAATCTAAGACTGGAGATAAATTGATATGAAGTTCAAGCCTCAGTGTATCAAGCTGTCTTTATGTCACACCTGGATATTTATAACTTTATTTCCAAATAGTCAAGAGGACTAAAATGAGGAAGTCAATTACATTATTTACGTCTTGCTATTGTTTATCATAGTTTTGACGTCACGAACCCCGAGTTTTCATGTGTTTTATTTTTGACAATTAAGCATTGATAAAAAAGAAATACGAGATTATTTTTAGTTTAATAACCTAACTAACGGTATAAATAGATTTGAAATTATTGCTGTTTGGATGTCCTTCCGTAAATGTGCAGACGCCAGCACATCGACTTACCTCAATCTGGTTAATTTCCTTAATAGAATTTCAACCTTATCACAATAACGGAAGCTTAATGTTCGATTGGTAAAACCTTTCAATTGGTTTGTACTTTAATTTTGCTAATTTAGTACTCACTGTTAGGAGTCGTTGGTTCATTGGTGGCAGCGCCTGCCAGTTGCAATTGAGCTTGCAGCGAGAAGTCAATATTGTAGTACTGCAAGCCAGCACCCCTTGCTCGCTCAACCGGCTTCGGAGGCATCACCAGGTCAGGATTACCGTGCAGTTGTAGACTTTCCAAGTCACTCAGCAGGTGAATGGCATCGGGTAAGGTGATGAGCTTGTTGCAGCTTAAGTTTAGCTTCTTGAGGGAGCCACATCTGTGTGCAATTGAAAAGAGCGTGTATGTTAAATATGGCTATGAAGAATGTTCGCCTTTATAGAGTTTTCTGTTCCTCATTGCAATGCGGTAGTATTTTTATGATCCTGAATATGCTTCATATTAAAGCCAGCCACACGGAGCTGTCAGCAAAATGACGCAAGGCCTACATCCGGACTCTCTGCAAAGGGCATCGCAGGTATATCTTAAGAGGACATCGCGGGACTGTCTTAAGAGGGCACCATAGCCCTGTAACGCAAAGGCAATTCAGAACCGTACATTCATGTACTAGGCTGTTTATCACGTTTTCGTTTACGTTCAAGCAATTTACGCAAAATTTAATCAAATAATAAACCTTAATCTTCCTCATGAATTACTCTGGCTGTAAATTAATGCATAAAAATCCGTCCAGTAGTTTTGAGTTTATTGCAGACATAATTATCCGGGTGTGGACTCTATTGTATAATTTGTAGCGATAGCGATAAATATATAAAAATAACACCTCTGATATAAATATCCATGTAGTAAACAAAAATAAATTTACTACTAGAGATTCGTTATTTTCTACGAGTCACATGACATTTTTAACAAATATAACACATAAAACATACGCAATAAACTATTCAAGACAGAAAAACATCTAAATGTTTTATGTCGCGTGACAGCCATTGAGTGAACGAAATATCTTAATATAATCTAACATGCGTGTGTAACAAGATGATCTATGATTAAATCACAGCTGTTGAAGAATGAATGTGTGCTTCCGTGCTAATAGATCATACTGTTAACATATTTGTGTCGCATAACTTACCGTTTAATGATAGACGAGCGAATTTCTAGAACGCAATGTTTTGCAGGGTGAAAGTGTATTAGTTTTTTTATTGCGAAAATCTGTAAATGATGATCATAATTTACAATATTATCACTAACTTTTTCCCAAGTCTTAATTTTTCTTCTCTATAGCATAATCATCGCCAGGATCACATATCTTCAGAATGACTAAATATTTTGTTTGCCAAAATTCATCAAAATTGGTACAGCGCCTTTTTTTTTGCGTGGTAAAATCATCAAATGAGTCCTCCTGATGGAAATAAGTCCCGCGTCCCCGGCAGGATTTGGCCCTCTGTGAGGGGGCCCCGTCATTTTGCTGACGCTCTTTGAGGCGCGCGTGAATACGACGCGCCGTCGACCCGGGCATGGTTCATGGTCGGACAGCGAGTTGACCTTTACTCGCTGGCCGCACGCCCGCGCCTACGGTGGCCGGAGATCGTCTTGCGACGTACGACGCCGTGGGCGTACACCACTGCGGTTGGGGCGGAGGGAGGACGCTGCCTCGCAGAAGGTGGCGACCGCTTCCCACTCCGTCTCGCCGAGAGGTCTCCGCCTAGCGCCGCCGTGAGGACACGTCGGTGCTCTGCCCAAACTGGGCAGTCTTGCACCGTATGCTCTACTATGTCCTCCGGGCGATCTTCGCAGTGGTGACACCCAGGCGTTTCCTCCTTTCTCATCAGACACAGGTACCTCCCGAAACTTCCGTGTCCGGTGAGGACCTGCGTCATGCGGTAGGTCAGGACGCCGTGACGTCTCTCCAGCCACTCCTCAAAGAGGGGTCTTACCGCCGCTATTGCGGCTTGCCCGGTGGTACAGCGGTCTATATTAACATAGTTAGGATATCATCATTTTTCTGATCTTATCCCAATTATTTTGTGGTTTATGCAGCTCGCCTCTATTCGATAGAAGTTAGAAAATTTCGAGTTTTGAATTATCTTGACAAGGTTGACAAAGTCACAGCTTGTATAAGGCGACATAACGGTTAAAAAGAAGCATAACTGTTTAAAAATAATCAAGAAATTTTCTCCTTAAATTACCTAAAATTGCTCAATGATATTGTGGAAAGTTTCTCATTGTTAAGTAACGCGTAAACGGCCTCTTCAAATGAGACAGTGGAGTATTTTTTTGGTGTTAGTAAAACCTTCAAATGAGTCTTTCCCCACCCTAGGTGAAGCGGAAGGGACTATCTTAGCTACTTAGACAGTCCCGGGACGTCAGTGGAGCCTAAAGTTGAATTTTACAGACAGTCTGATGATTGCGATGTTAAGAGAATACTTTTTTCTACAAAATCTCACTATATTTCTATTTCAATGTTTACATAGTGTAAATAGGGTAAAACACCCAATTATTGACCCTTTAAGCGGTTTTTCTTGCTTCTTTCGCAAAATAAACTAATGCACGAGTTGCAAGTGGAAATGAATGTTTTTGGAAGATAAAATAAACGTTGGAGAATGTAACTAAAACATTATAAACAGTCATACAAAGGTAAAAAGTGTTTTTTTTCTCGAGTTTAGCAAAAACAGGCCATTTGACCAGTTATCAACATGCCTGTACCAAATTTTCATCATGCAAATGACCAATTTTTTGACCTCCTGTAGTATAAGAATAAACTCAAATATTATTTATTAGGACTGTGAAACGAGGTTTTATTTGATAAAAACAAACAAAGGTAGTCTTATTGCCCTACTCATTTTCTTTTTTCACACAATTTTGGTCTACAGTCTTCAAACGCGGCCTATAATATTCTTGCACTTATTTTTGAAGTTTTGTTGTAGTTTTATCACTTTTTGTCCAATTTTTCCTCTTTATTATTAGTTATTTCATTTGTCTGTATTATGCAGCAGATTAAAAATGCTCGCCGGCAAAACAAATTGAAAGAATACGGCCTTAGTTCTTCAAAGTTAGTTTAAAAAAGTTTGAATTAATATTTTCCCAATTACATAAGACTATTTAAACTTTTTCACCTTATGTAGAAGATCCTCACAAATGAAGAGAGCATAGACACAAATCTAAAACTACCTAACACTTTGCCTCGGATATGATTTAAGTCAGTTTGTTCAAACATGCACGTTAGAGTAATTTTTGTCATAATTTTATGCATTAAACCAACTTATGACTGAGGCATTGCCCGTGTTATGTTCGGCAATTATCCCACGGGATCATATACCTACATAAAAAGTATCCTGCGTCCAGGTAAACCCACCAAACCAGGTTTTTATGTTATCCGCTTGCCAAATTGTTTCAAAATCCATTCAGCCGTTAACTTTTCCTATAATTATAGTAAGTTTAAACTATTCAGGAGGATCCAGAATGTGACAGTAGATCGAAAATGTAAGTACCTCGCTCAAATTAAGCTAGGTTCATAGGTTACTACGTAAGGTATTTTTTTATGTTTGTGATTGTGCAGATGCACACATTTAGGGGTGCCAACACCCATGGGCATAATACAGATGCATTAAAGTTAAGCTACCTCACCATTAAAATGAAATATACGTATAAACCGTGGTGTCAGTAACTGGTATATTCGTACATATGGTTCATTACCAGCTATTGACATGTCATGTCAAAAAAATGGTTATCCATACATTTGAGTTTACCACATATTGACCCCATCTTTTTAACAAGTTAAGGCTCATTAAAACTTGAAAATCATGTGGAAAAGCATTATGTCTCTCTTAAATAATGAAAAAATACCAAACTCTAAGGAATCTATAGTGTAAAACTGAAATAAAATGACATTGAAAACAACCTTCAGCTTAGCAAATTGTTAAATTTCTTGATGATTTTAGCAGGGTATTTTATTATCATAGGTTTACGGACGCAATATCGCTTTATTTAAATTTTCTGTGACGCCGATATATTACAAGATAAATTATTTATCATTTTCTGTATTCTTTATGCAGCACTGCAAGAAGATTTATTATTATTTTTGATAAAAACTGTTAAGAGGTCAATAGTTGGTGGGAGGTCAGCAGTTGGGTACTTTACCCTAAATCTATATCTCAACGTCTTCCATTATTCAACGATTAAACAATGCTGACAGACAGTGAAAAATACGGCGCGGTTCTCGAACTCTTTATTTTGGAATTGCCCCAAATTATTGTTGGAGTTGACCTATATTTTGTTATTGGAATTGACTTGTTGGATCTTGTTTATTCATGTGATAATTATTTAATGACAAGATAGATTGGAGTTGTATAAAATATTTGAGAATTTTCCGTCACTTGAAAGACCTGTTTTTATCGTGGTAAGTCATAAAAAGGGTCCTCCCCATACTGTCAGTCTTGTACTGACTAAAATCGGTGATCCTTTAATAGATCCTTACGTTCCAGGGTCAAGGTTACCTGGTTAGACAATCGCGCGAACTTGAAAGACCTTACGTAGTAATTTTCAATCCTAATTTAACATTGTACATTCATAAGTTTTCTGACGACATATTCGCGGTGGCGCTTGTTTAAGACTTACACAATCTCAAAGTGAAGTGTCATTGAGTGTTCAAGGATTTACGTATTACTCATATAAACATACCTACACAAATAAAAACACGCCTTTCTATAGGGCTGTTCTAAAATATAGTCTTAATATTGTACATCTAGTGTGCCCACCTGCAGAGTCCTTCAGGAATCATCTCCAGTAGATTATTAGCAGCTGAGAACACTTCGAGGCTGCCAAGTTTCCCGATCCCCGAGGGGATGCCTTCGAAGTCCAGCTTGTTGTCATCCACATGCAGCCTCCTCAGGTTTTGTAGCTTGCACATAGACGCCGGTAGCGCAGTCAGGTTGTTACGGGACAAGTTCAAGCTCTCTAGTTTCTGCCAGTTATCCATAGCTAGAAATGTGGAATTTGAATTATGACATGACAATGGCTTATTCAAAACGGAGAGGAGTTTGTGACAGTTTATCTACTACCTCATCTATTGAGGCCAGAAATGTGTTTATTAAAAAAAAAGGGAAGAAGGTTCTTTTCACACACTATTTTGACATCATTATCATCAGCCGGAAAACTTCCACTGCTGAACATAGGTCTCCTCCTTAGACCGCCACGCCGAACGACAATTCGCCACTTGCATCCATTGGTTGCCCGCTACTCTTACGATGTCGTCGCTCAACCTAGTGGGAGGCTTGCCTACGCTGCACACTATTTCAAAGCTCGCATACTGCATTCGCGCCAAAAAAAAGAAACTGTTTCGATAATCACCACAAAAAAAAGAACAATTGTTTATACCATGCCACCACCACCAGTTCTGATTATACACAACGTGTTGCAGGTCACTAGTTGACTAGGATCAGTTACATGTGGTGTAAGGTCGACGTAGGCCACGGATGGCCGCCGTGTTCACGACCGGAACATCAATGGACACATTTACAGCGTATCAAGTGTCTGAACACGTGTCGTAGTTCTTTGTTTGGTAAAGTTTTCAAACAGCAGTTATAAACTGGTATTTTTACCAGTTTCTTTTTCCAGACTCGTCTGGTTACCATTTAGAGGTGGATGGCAGATTAGTTCATGCTTTGTTTTATAAACAGGCTCAGAAGTTAAGGAGCTGGGGGCAAGTTTACAACAATACGTTAATAACATGTCGGATTCGAGTCTTTAAATCTGCATTTATTCATCATATCAGCCGTATAAGACGTCCACTGCTGAACATAAGCCTCCCCTAAAGATTTTCAATAGGACCGGAGGAGCGTGATCCTGTGGTCTTCATAAGATCGTCTGCCCACCTTTTTGGTGGACGACCTTATATGCTGCGCTTGCCAGTGCGTGGTCTCCATTCGAGAACCTTACAGCCCCATCGGCCATCAACTCTGCGTGCTATATGGCCTGCCCACTGCCATTTCAACTAGCTAATTCGTTGGGCTATGTCGGTAACTTTGTTTCGTTTACGAATCTCCTCATTTCTGAGTCGATCGCGCAAAGGGTCTCCGAGCATAGCCCTTTCCATAGCTCGTTGGACTATATTGGGCTTATTAGTGAGGTCAACAAATGGGGAGTAAAGTACCACGTTTCGGCGCAATACATTTTGCACTTATTATTAAACACAAATGAAAGGAACAAGCATTCTAGTTTTGAAGCATTATTTATTAATGATGGGTGTAAAAATCATCTGCAGGAAGTGCATTAAGTACAGTGACGATTTAATGAGCCAGTACTGATAAAGGGATACAAAACTTATTTCCAGAACATATTTGACATAATTTAATCACAAAATAAAGAGTAATATGCAGGAAATGGTTAGCGGAATGGACTCTTTTTTACACGACTGGGTACCCAAGTAGGTTTAAATTTCCACCAAGATTCTGAAGACTTCAGTTGTTTGACTCCCAGAGTGACTCATTTTTCCCACGTTTTTATAAACTCACTTTTCTTGTTTGTTTTTATTCTTTTCGCCAACTGAGTCATTTAAGCTGAACTTTACTCTTTGTTGGTGGAAACAAATGTTTTATCTTGGTAAAATAAGTCAATAATGGTTCCAAACCACATTGGGCAAATCGGACTTTACACATGAAGTAATAAGCCACTTGTCACTGCCAACTGTTAGCATAGCATAATCAAAGTCCTTTTCTTTAGATTGGAAAATGATCAGATGTGTCCCGCCAGATAGATCGAATGTAAGGGATATCAGAGACGATATTACATTTACGTTCCAGGGCCGCTGTGCCCTTTAAGACCGAAATATAGCAATGCTTTTAGCAGCTGCAATACCAATACGTAATAGTGTCATAGTAAAGTTATAAGCCAGCAATTAAAACAAAGATTAATAGAGCTAATAAAACTCAAATTGAGTAATAAAACGATAAGTATAGCTGTACCATGTGTTTTTTTCATGTTTAATTGAGCTATCATAAGCAAAGTAAAATAGAAAGCATGACTTGATAGTAATTGCTAATGGACATGCAAACGCACAAGTGAAAACATGATGACTTTGTATGTGCATTGATTTCAATCTGCATCATAGAATTATGTATACCAATGGAAATTCTGTGCTGATCACTGATCAATCTTTATTTATAAAGAGGTTTTATGATTAGTTCCATTTTCATCAGTTTCTTTTACTATTTATTTCAGTTAGAAAAGTTTTGTCCCATTTATGGATTTCAAAAGAAAAAGAAATTGCTGAGTGATCAATTTTATAAAATAGGAATTAGGAATACACTTAGTAGTCTATTTATCTAAGTAGGAGCTTCTTATCACAAACACAAACAATGATAATTTACAATAGAATGCACACTAAAGGGCCACTACTTGTATAACAGTATCAGACATAACACATTTTAGTCATTTAATTGAAATTAGGTACTTGAACTATAAGAAACTACCTATGTAATGCCGTTTAGCAAATTTTGTGTGATTTATACTTCTGTCTGATAAATAGAATGATGAGTTCATTTGCCATTTCGGTTTCACCATCGTGCAATTCATTTATAATCTGCAGGAGCTGATGGACACCACTGAAGGTGCCAAGATCATAGTGCAGGTCTAGGCTGATTCAATTCATACTACATACCATCCACATGCAAGAACTACAATCTCTTCTTCTTAAGAATTAAAAATAGAATGCAGTTCTATTCTTTAAGCTTTAATAAAAATAGATTCTCACCTGAAGACACCTCAGTGATCTCATTATCACTAAGATTCAGCCTCTTAAGGCTGAGCAGTGAATACAGGGCATCAGGTACTTTTGTCAGGGCATTCTTGGACAAATCTACATCAGACAGGTTTGACAGGGTGTCCAAAGATGAAGGCAGATTTGCCAGGGTCCTCTGAGTGTTGCGCATGTGTAGCACTTCCAGACTCTGAAGGGAGGGTAGTTGTCTGAAAATTTAGGAATGTATTTTAGTAACAAATAGATTAATTTGTTTACTTTAGGTTCAAGGCAGATAATTATGATAGGAAAGATAGGATTGTACTTTTTATTTTATCTCAATTATTATTTTTGATTTTAGTCATTGCAAGAGTGGTTTGCTGAGTAGCAATTAAGGAAAAAACAAATGAAAAAATCCTTGACATTAATCTAAAAATGATCTCACCTCAATTGAAAAACTCCAAGAGGATTATCGTTAAGAATAAGGGTCTGCAAGTTTGCCAGCCTCCTTGTCTGAGGGGGCAAAGTCTCCAGTGCATTATTAGACAGGTCCAGAAACAATAAATCCGTCAGTTGCACAAACAATGTTGGTGGGATGCTCTCAATTCTAAAAAAAAAGAGTTACAATGTACAGATTGAAAGTTGTTAACTTTTGCTTGACACATCATATTCTTTATTCATTCACTGGTTTTGTATCATCTGTCAAAGGTGATACAAAATTTACAGTTATTACTAAATTGTGCCAATAAAACTTACTTATTATGACTGAGATTTAAGACTAGCAAAGATTTGGCTTTCTCCAGTCCTTCAGGAACTTCTTTTAGTCTATTATGTGACAGATCCAGTGTGGTTAGTTCCTCCAGCCTGAATAACTCAGCCGGGATACCAGAGGTCTTCACTTTGTTGTGCCGTACATTCAGTGAACGCAAACATTTCAACTCCGTTAACTCACCAAACAACTTTTCTAGACCATTCTTCTTTAATGACAGATTTTCCTGTGATTACAAAACGAAATTATTTTTATTGGATTATACCTATTTAAAATCACAACTTTATGTTAGTTTAATATCAATAAAACAAAAAATTGTTGCAACTATATAATATTCTATTGTAGAGTGGATTGTAACATCAGCAACCTTTAATTCAATGAACAAAGATTCTTTCAAATATTAATTCGGAATTATTACTTTATGCTAGTAAAACTAAAAAAAAATGTTGTTTAGAATAGAATTTGTTGGTTATTTTTGACGAAGTGACAATATAAAGTTTATAGAATATGCAAAACTTTTACTCCATGGTTGCTTTGTTCATTCAACTATCAGCAGGCGTACAAAACGTTTAAGTACAGTGTAAAGGCCTACTTACCAATTTCATTAACTTGCCCAATTCCTCGGGAATATCAGTCAGATTAGTTTTGTCGAGTCTGAGCCATTGCAGACCAGTCATGTACCGAATTGCATCGGGGAATTTATCATCCTGAAAGTAAGAAAAATATTTAGACCCAAATAGGAAAGCAAAGGTTAGGGATATGATATCATCCGTAATAGATAGGACGATGTCTCGACAAATTCACTCAACACTTACGCTGAAATCGTTGCAAGTAAAGTCTACACCGCGAACAAACGGCAATAAGCCAGTATTTGCCATGTTTACAACGATTTATTTATGAAAATACATTGGATCTCAGTAAAAAAGTTGTCAGGTGAAATGACATTTGAGTTGAACTATTTTGCACAGATAATGTATTTTTAGAGTATGACGAATGTCAGTTCACAGATAACTCAAGAATATTAAGAGTCTGGTTTCAACAAAAGTCTTCGTTTCAAGCATGTTTCAAATCTAAAATCAATTAAAATCGTGCTTCTTTCGTGATAATGCATAAACGAAAGCTCAGTACCCGGTTTCAAGTTTCATTATTGATGTCGTAATGTTTGATATTGATCACCTGCCTGTACAATGCAGTACGATGTATTAAGTAAGGGCTAACACTCACGGACGGCCCCAGGATGGCAAAGGATTTTTTCCGTCAACAATTGATTTCTAAGCAATAAAAACCAAACGATGTTAGCGCTATTTGCGTAGTATTTTTTTGTTTTAACACGAAAATAATAATAAATATTCCACGACTATCACACAACGCCATCAGTCCCAAGCTAAGCAGAGCTTGTGTTATGGGTACTAGACAACTGATAAACATACTTATATATTTCTAAAAACATACATACTATAGATAAATTACATCCAGACACAGAAGAAAATGATCATGCTCATCACACAAACATTTTTCCTGTGTGGGAATCGAACGACACTACGACAACCGGCATAGCAGTCAGGGTCACTAACCACTAGACCAACAGGCCAGTCAGACTCAAAAATGTCCTCAGACTCGCATTGATGTGACATGACACTGTAACACACTGCTTCACTCCCTTCCTTGGGTTATCGCAGCACGTCTTGACATCACAGAGTACATTGTACTAGCCTGACATTCTCTAAGACGCCACAGCAAATCGATGCATTAAGTGAGTGATACGCATGTTACTTTATATTATTGGTATTCTGTGATATTACCAAAGGTTAAAGTTAATCCTGAGCATCTGAGCGGTAATCGAGCAGCTAGCGGCAACGGTTGCGCTTGCGACGTTGCCACAAGATTGTATAGTGTGCCGCAGGATCCTTCAGTATTCCACAGGATGCAAAAGAATATATCCTTATGACGAAACGCACTGTGCCGTTAGTGAGTGCCTGCCCTACGATAATCTTTGGTAATGCATCCGCATAAAAATACTACAGTTTTAGACTCGTATAAAGTGCCCCGCCCTGTCTAGCCTACACCTGATTATTTTTGAGCGGCCCGTCCCGGCTTCGCACGGGGAGATGTTCTCTAAAATCCAGTCCCGATGGTTACAACCACAACAAAAAAAGAATAATTCGAATCGGTCCAGCCGTTTTCGAGTTATGAACTTAGCAACACATGTTGCGATCCATTTTTATATTATAAGTTAGATAGATGTGCATTCATTTAGACCAAGGTTTTTCAACCTTTGGGTCGCGACCCACAGGTCGAACCTCTTTCTACGAAGCAGTCATGCTTGTGAAGGAGGAAGTGGGCCGCGTCAGGGAGGGGATAGCGTCCTCTCCACCCCAGCCGCTGTGGTAGACGACCACGTCTTACGTGGCATACGATCTCCGGCCAACGTAGGCGCGGGCATGCGGGCGGCAACTCACGGCAAGTAAAGGGCAATTCCCTGCCTGTCCATAGACCATGGGGTCGGCGCGTTGTGTTCCACGGGCGCCACAAAGAGCGTCAGCATGATGACGGGGCCGCCCTCTAGAGGGCCAAAGCCTGCCGGTGTCGCGGGACTCATTTCATTACCGTGACCCCAGAACATCAAGGGCTATTGAAGGACACCGTGGATTTTTGTCAGTACGAGTCTGACAGTCGCCGCCCGCCCTGCCTGGGGTGGGAGGACTCATTTGATGACTTTACCACGTGAAAAAAACGTACGCGAATGCGCGATGAAAATTAGTTACTGTGTTGGATTGAATACTTATTTGTCACAAAATAAAATGCATGTAAAAAAAATCCAACGGGTCGCGAAATATTTCTTCATACTAAAGGGGTCGTGCCATGAAAAAGGTTGGAAAAACCCTGATTTAGACGAAACGGTTGACGCAGTGGCAGCTATCGACTGCTGCGTAGCGCATCGCGAGTTCAATCCCGCACGGAACAATTATTATTATGATTTACAAGTAGTTGTTCCGGGTCTGGGTGTTGGTGAGTTTCTATGTTTGCAAACGCACTCACGATACAAGAGAAATTCCTAGTGTGTGGACTACCTATGTTTGAAAAATAAAATGCCGTTGACGATTTTCCACCCTATGCAACAGGCTGCCATCAATTCCTTATTCAACGAGTTTTAATGAACCACCAAAACGTACTCGCCGTCCAAAGAATCGATTATGATAGTCTCATTTTATTTATCCTCAAAGCTTTATCATTCTACTTTAATTTGGAGTGCTATTGGTTGGTGACTATTCAATAGCAATAAAAAAACCTGAGAGATCAGCCGCATTTTCACTAGGGGACATTTGCCCCACGACTCAATCGCTCGCAAGACACAGTAATGCCCGGGCTACACGAGGCTAGTAAACAAAATAAGCTTCATTTCTAACCTAGTTAACTTCATTTCTAAGCTTAGAAATGAAGCTAGTTTTGTCTACACGAAGCCAGAAGAACTAGCTTGCTAGCTTACTGACACTAGCTTTCTATCCTAAGTTGAAAAACTAGCCTCGTGTAGCCCATATTACACGCCCGACGTCCCTTTTTTTATCTTTGTTAAATCATCATGAGTCCTCCCGTCCCGGGCAGGGCGGCAGGGACTGTCAGACTTGTACCGACTAAAATCCACCGTGTCCTTCAATAGCCCTTTATGTTCCGGGGTAACGGTGATGAAAATAAGTCCCGTCATTTTGCTGACGCTCTTTGAGGCACGCGTGGAACACGACGCGCCGTCGACCCGGGCATGGTCCATGGTCCGACAACGAGTTGCCCTTTACTCGCAGTCCGCATGCCCGCCCGACGTCACTAGCGAAATCTATGTACAGGGGTCGCGGGACTTGTCTTGTGTGAACGAATACGAATGTCGAGCGACTTTGTCCTAAAAAGTCGCGCGGATATGTCTGTAAAATTCCGGCGACATGTCTATGCGAAAAGTTTCCATAGTGAAAATGGGGCTTTTACACATTTTCTGCAACTGATATTCAATAATACTCCACCTATTTACATCTCTATAATATACTAGAGAAATTATACTATGTAATAATAATCACTACCTACTAACTTTTAATCTTTATACTTTAGTAAAATGATAACAGCTTTTGAATTAATTAATTATACACTGTATTACTTTTTGTCACATTTTTGTCTATTAACATTAAGATGATTAAAAAATGCATTTTCAACAGTACATTTATTCTAATAACAAAGCATCACCTATAAAATGTTTTTCACAAATCAAAAGGTTATCTCACTAACCAATCAATAATTATAAATTAGACCCATTGACTAACATGTCTGCAACCTTTAGGAACAGAAAAACGTAATAAACAGTAAGGAGAAAATGCAACTTATTTTTAATACAATTATAATAGTATATTTAAACAGTAATTTGATTATTTTGCACACATTTATAATAATTATGATTAAATGCGATTGGGTATTGTAAGGACTTATGTACAGTTCAGTTAATCTGTGTTACTATCCCCAATACAAAATACTTCAAATCATGTTTAAAGTAGGTACCTATTTTTTTAACTAATACACTAACATTAAAGCATTCAGGGTGATATTTGAATATTTCCATTATATAATGAAGATGTCAAACAGGTTACAATGAAGTGCTGTTTGAGTCTGATAACAACAAATTATCGGGGCATTGGTGGCATGTTGGGTGGCAGAGGACCCGCCAGGGCTGTGTTGGTGCCTAGCAAGACCTGGAACAAAATACAATAATTAATCAAACATTTCAAGAATGTATTATAAAAGAAATAGAATATATCAGCAAGACCAAAATCAGCTTTTATCAAGGAATTACCTGTTTCTGTTGTGATTTTTCCATTTCAGCCATTTGAGCTCTCTCTACTTCAAATATGACTGGAGCAAACAGGATGACCGATGAACTGGCCACCACCCACATCACTGAGCGAGATAGTCCATAGAGTGATTTAACTCCAGATCTGAACAAATCACAACAAATATTTTAATAAAAAGCAAAACATAAGGTAAATATTAAAGAGTTATACCTATTGTTTAATGGTCCAATTGTTTCATGTGTAGATAGGCACTTTTACATAAACAACATGTTTTTATTAATTTCAAACTAGAATGGAACAAGAATTATGAACTGGCTTGTTACTCAATGCCATTATTAATTAAAATTTCCATTGCATCACATTCACAGCTCCTCATACTCAACTAAATGATAACACGTTAACTCACAATGTGTTGGTGGTAATAGTGTAAGTGCAGGTTCGAACACACTCAGGAAACATCTCCGCCAGCCCCCATAACCTCTCTGATAAAGTTTCATCAGGTTCCTAAAACAAACAATGACCACATACACATGACATAAATAGGCATTAATAAATGGTGAAACAGTCTGTAAACGTAAAAACTCACATCATCATATTCTTTCAGTGGTCCAGAAAGTGCCCCAGCAGCATTTGGCCCACTAGTAGGTGTACCAGCGCTGGGCGATGATCCTAGCTGTTTGAACAAATGATTATCATTACAACGTTACACTTGTCCTAATTATCATTATCAGCTATCCGTACATACTGAGGGGGTTATGAAAAAATCGTCGGGTCTCCGCTCTGGGGTATCATCTTTGCTAGCACTCAACGATTCCATTCCGCTATCACTTAGTTCTTGTTCGTCGGTCAATTCCATAAGCATGTTATGATTCGAAGAATTGTAACGAATTAAAATACACTTTCTAGATAATCCCTAATGGAATTATTCTAGTTCCAAATTGGTTTGATAGCCCCAAAAATCCGTAACATGCACTAGCCTTGCACAAAAGACGTAATTGGTGTTGCCAACGACGAAATAGGAAAATTATTTTTCTTATCACTTGATATTTCTCATGGAGATAGAAATTCTATCTCCATGATATTTCTTTTACAAACCTTTAATTTGATTGTATACTTTAAACTTTCTAAATTGCAATGGAGCGCAAACGTACTTATTTACATTAGGTCTCGAGAATTTGATCTTTAACAAGTATATCAGCCTACTTCTTCTCACTAAGTGGCACTAAGTGGGTATTTGCCACTTTCCCAAATTAATAAGTGTGAGCACCAGAGTACCGAGAGCACCAATGATAGAATTGGTTTATTTTTTTTGCACAATCAGTCAGACATGCACGCAACTACAGCCTGTTCCGTATACCTGCTTCTATATTTTTATAATAACCCTACGGTCCCTAAAGAGAATGTGCAATCTACGTCATAAAAATATTGAAATAAATATTTACTTGGCAGTCAGTTGGGTTACTGCATGTACAAGGAGCAGGGGGTTCCGGGTGAAATGTGGGCATGTCATGAAATCTGTGTGTTAAATTGAAATAATAACAACACCACAAATATTGAAAAATAAATAAATATTCAACATTTGCAAATAACTTTTTACCAATAATGACAATCTTTCGAAAATAGTTCGAAATTTAAAAAAAATACAGAGTAAAAATTGTTAGATTCTAAGCTTTATTATAAAATTAATATGTACGGGCCACACTAACGGTATTTTCCGTATGCGCTTATCCTTCACTTCATCCTCGCCTGGCTCGCCTAGTTATACAAGTCACCAAGTCACACACGGAAAACCCCCATTTTTAAACGGGTAAAAATTAACCTTCAAAAGTTAGTATGGTATTTTTGATATTTCGATCGACTGTGAAAAATGAAAAATTATCGTTTGATGACTACAATCGACTAAAAATATATTCGGGTGTGACTAGTTTCATCTTATCTGTGCAATACAAAATTGACAGTTGACAGCAGCTTTTTTCTGAAATCTGCCATATTTTCTGCAAATTAAAATTAAATTCTATTCTTTTTTATTATTACTCCATTCATTTATGATATTAGGTTCCTGGTATGCTTCAGTTGCGTTATTTTCATATTTGAAAGATTAATTTTGGAACAAACAGTTTCAGCTGTTCCGTAGTAGGTTACATTTTTTGTCTTACATGCAGAATTCCTAATTTATGAAAATCAGTGAGTGTGCTGCCAAATTGGAGAAGTCTGCGCTTACATTGTTGAGTTCCCGTCGAATCGTGCTTCAAAGGTATGTTTTAACTTAATCTTCGTATTATAATTTAATTGGGCCACTATAAATTCTGTATTTGGGTACATAATAGTTATAGTTCATTATTGTGGAGGATTATTGGATACGTATGCTATATAATCAACACCCTGTTTTTAAGTATGTAAACAATTTGTGTTACAAAATTTAGCTTGTTAGGCTAACCTACAACTTTTCACTGTTCTCCTCAGAACGGCTTTCTTGTATTTGCGGAGATCTATTACACAAAACAGATACCTTTTTTATTAAATAGGTAACAAAACGGAGATGATAAATCATGAATAATTCTTGTGATTCTGATAGAATAGAATTTCAAGTAAAGACATTCTGTAGGTGATTGCCAGGGAAATCTTTAATCCACATTATGTTTTTATGATACTATCTTCATGGTGCTTGTGACTATTATAATGCATTTTATAAATACCTGTGACATGTAAGATTACTTTTAAATGGATAGGGTACTGATTGCAATGATTGAGAAGGTAAATACTTACCCTATCAGGACAAATACAATGTTCATTTGACCGCTACTTATGACAATGTCTGATAATTCACATTGTGATTAATCACACAGATAAAAATATAAGCTTGGTATGTTATGACTCCATTGTACAGATTTAGATGAGCTAAATCTCTATGATTGATAATAACATTTGTAACTGTTATTATAAGTGTCAGGTGTGGAACTGCATCTATTATTTGGATGCAGTTCCTCTCAGATTTCATAGAATGACAAACTGTAGACCATGGTTCCAACCCTGCTGCTGAGTTCCTTTTGGTTGTAGCATGTTGTTTTATAGCCTGGTAAATTGCCTATCGCTCCTCCCACCGAATAATATCGTAATGTGATATAACGATACTTTGCGTTTTATTGCATATTCATCATGTATGTACCCTCTTACACATTGTCAATTTTTTTCACATTTTTCCTATGAGTACATTCCAAATTAGTATTTTTTTTATTAACCATAGCCCTAATGTTCCGTTACAGTTTTATTGTACTTATTTACGCGAATAACCTCGCTTCTAGTGATTACGGATAGAAGAAGATAATAAGAATTTCAGTATGTTACGATAGCGATATTATTCGAGTAAGAACAACAAACTCGTTTTATAGTAAAGTTTTTTAACAATACTATTCCTAGTAGAGATTTTATTTCGAAACTATGGTTAATACTGGTTACTACATAATTATGTATTTAAAGTCCCAGTTACAGTCTATTAGCGTTTATGTTTGGATGTCTTTGTTCAACGAATAACATTGTAGTACACTATTATTGTGCACGCTGTCTTTTTGTTTTTACGCGAATAATATCGTAATGTTTTGTTACGAAAAAATGTTTTTCTAACGTATCCAGTAAAATATATTTTCTTTAATAACTTGGTCCTGATATAATAAAAAATAAATACGTTTATTCAGAATGATTCTATAAAAAAATACCTTTCATTTGATATATAAATCATTCTCTTAGGTTGGACAATCTTTACAATAATCATAAAAAACCACTGTTTTATTTTTCCTGTAAAATTTGAATTTTTCGATTACGATATTATTCGGTGGGAGGAGCGTATATGACCCAAAAAAAAATCAATTCAATCCTTTAGTTGCTGAGATTAATGTTATCAACCAAACAAACAGCTTTATAATATCAAGTATAGATTTCGTTTAAAAAAATTGCCGTTACTTTCTGGTATCATCACTAGCCCATTAGCAGTTTACAGTTGCTGCAAGGACCACATCAAAAACCAAATCTATAAGACTAAAACTAAACTTCCAAAACTAAAGCTGTGTTTGGATACAAAGCTGCCTAAAATTTTTAGTAGCTTTAAAACCTTTGTGTTGTGATATATCTATTGGCTTTTGATTAAAGCTGTAATTTGCATGATCTCTTAATCCTTATGAGGCTCTTAATCCCAAAATGACCTTAGCTTGGCATAATGACAGATGGAAAACTTTACTGAGTTTGGAAAATTTTCTATGGTTGAGAGTCCCGTCTCAATTTATCTCTGCCTGACAATTTATTTTTGGTATAAGGATACTTGTCTCTTGCCTTGCTTAAAGATAATAACAATTCCCAGTACATGCCTGTGTTTAGATAGTCTCAGAGAGCACAAGCAACATTCCTTTTACTCAAGATACAAAACACATTGCTCAAATATGTTTCCTGTTAATATAACTGAAGTTCATACCAATTTTATAAGTGTTATGTGTATTCTCGGTCCTAAGGAATGTTATTGACTTGTAGATTTTGTTAATAATCGTTGTTTCTATGTGTTTTCTTTTATTCTATTTTATGGAATGAGACTCATTTCCAAAGACAATCCTGACCTATCTTCTTCAATCTTCAGACCATATTTTATTTTCTGCTGGTCTTTCTTTGAAAACAAAGTACATTTTTAAATGTATTTTAAGGTCAAGTTTTAAAAAGTAATCTCTTGATAAACAGTAAATAATATTTATAATGTAACAGGAAACTTCCGCCCTTTAAAATTCAGGAATCACAGTTATTAAATTACATTTTCAACATGTCACTCACTGTCAGACAAAGGCATGGCAGATGGCATGTTCAATGAATCTCTGAAATCTTTGTTTAATAAAACTGCTCATATTTTCATAGTTCCATCAAAACTAAAAGCAGTAGGTATCTAAAATTACTCACTGAGCTGTCACGGGATTTAATTATAATATGCATTGCCAACAGACAGGCGGAAATTATGAGGTTTAATTTATTCTATTTAAAAAAATGTGCTTGTGTTGTTGCCAAGGAGACATAAAACTATACAAAATATAATAAACAAATTGTAAAGAGAACTTCTATTTGTTATCTATCTGCAACTTCCACTTCTAATCTGTAGCACTGGTATTTTTGTGTAGTTTCACTTTGTCTCTAGACTTTTCCAGCTCATAAGTTTCACTTTTATGTAATGTTTTGGCATTGGTGCTAATTAGGTTTTTAATATTGCAACATTAAAATTCCCTATAACATTCTTTAGCAAAATCCTCACCTGATAAATAATAAAACAAAATTGCGGAAATACATCTTTAAATTGTATTGCTTACCCCAGTTTCTTTTATAAATAACTGATTTCTGATTCATCAAGTGATAAATAGATGGTTGTTTTGAATGGCTATTTTTGTCATTCATTTACGTTTATAGTCTATTTTGATTTCCTAACACTTTGAACCGTTACCAATAATGTTGATTTTGTTACATCAATGGGATGATACACAAGATCTTTATAAACACGCCCCTATCTGTCAATACGTTTCATTCAATTGCGGGCTCTGACGTCACGACATGTCGTCAGGACCGCTATGGCACTGGTACTCCGCACTCGTAAGACTTCCCATGTATTTATGTCTGATATGATTAGTGCAACACTTCCGTATTTAGCACGCAAATAGAGTTTGTTTACTTTTCTAAACGATTGCTATTCACAGCTTCAAAATGTCCAAGTCAAAATAGACGTACGGTGTCGAGTCGTGAGCTACGTGATCGGACTGTTTAATTGGGTCTGTGTAGCTCTGTGATTACTGTTATTCGTGTACGGCATGGTGATTATAGACCTTTATCTCTAGGAAGTTATCACTTCTAGAAATGGCCTTCGTTTTAGTTGGACTTTAATAAGCGGGGTAGCAGCAACAGCTTTGAGCACCCTTTACGATTTACGATAGTTATTAAGTATTTCGAATACCTAACATTAAGTAGTAGTACGTAGTACCTACTCATAAATTACACATAATAAATTAGAGTTGTTATGATATACGTGGAAAGCAGTTATCTCTTATCTGTGATAGGCGGGACACATGTGAGTAAAGTCTGCTCTATCCCAATTAACTAACATAAATTAATTTATCATTTAGCTATGGTCAATATTGCGTCTTGATAAAAACTGACGTAATAGTACATAATACAACTACTATCATGTAGTTAGTAATAGTATCATCTTGTTATCGCATGATGGAACTTTCTCTCGTAGTATTAGAGGTTGTCAAAGGTCCATGTAGGTACCATATTATTTATTGCATTAACTGTGTGCACAGATAGGTCATCCCAGTGTTTTCTGCCTTATCTCAGTCGTATAGTTATCTAGTAGTTTCTTAACTATTCTTTGTTCAGTGGTTACAAGTGGATGATTTGTTGAATTTGAGCTAGTTCGAATTGTTTGAAAGGTCATCCAAGTAGGATTTGGGCCAGGACGGTATTTTTTACGTGGGTCAAGTGCACATCACTAGTTAGTGCCAATTTAAAGGTCAATGCTTTTTACTCTTAGCAATTTAGTCGTTTACAGCAGTTTCATCGATATAGATTCTATATGTCTGTACTCAGTACTGTCACGTGGACTGTTATGTTTTAATTTGATCGCAATGTGTTTTTATTCATCAGTTGACAGGTAAACAACTAATCATATCCGCCCAGTCCTTATTGAAAGACAATGTGCAAGTACCTACCTAGAATGATATTTCCCCCGGTCCCACACTCATGGCTCGAAGCCAAAGCAGCTGCATTCCTGGGACACTTTTCTCTTTAAGGCCAGTTCAAATCATTATGATGATTCATTTACTGGGAACATTCAATTTATAGCCCTTGTCAACTCCCGAGTTCTCTGATTTAACTGCTGTAATTTCTGCTGAATTTTCCCTCTAACACTGAGCTATATTTCAAAACTGCGTAGGTTGTATACCAACGTGTAACGCTAATGACTCTTACTTACGCTTTCTAGCATTTTCGTAGAACGAATTGTTCATATGAAAATCCTAAATTGCCTGACTTGGGTGTATTGTCGAAACAAAATAAAAATCTAAAACCAAACTCGTGTCGTAGATATTCGACTATAACCAAAGTCATCATAACAAACAGTCGTTGATTGATCGTTATAGTTGTCCACAAGCAACAATGATTATGGCCTAAAAAGATATCGTAATCTGCCAAGTTGATAATAGAAGGGAAACAGATTTTAAAGATATGAGATCATATTCAAATTTAAAATGATACGCGGCTTTAGATAATTAAGTAATTAATTAACATTTGTTCCAAAGATTTGTTTGGAGATAGTCGGATAAATAGAAAGATAATTAATACCGTAGCGTATCTTTACAATCTTTAGAAACCGGATTGCCTTTTGAACCTATACTATATTATTCGTTAACCCTTTGAGAAGGAACAAAGCCAACGAAATGCGCTCTCGAGACTTGACTGAGCGGTGCCATTCGCTCGAATCTCGAACAATGCCATGGATGGAAAGGGCTTCTAGAGAGAGCGTTCATAATCTTTATACCCAGCACACAGAATGCACAAAGATTTACAACTATTTATATGAATTATGTGACATTGAGTGAGATGAAACTAGGAGGAAAATATATTTACACAGATGACTCTTGCATCATCTGATACCAACCGTCGTTTATCTTCATTGGGTCTTGACTGACAATCGCTTTGAGTACCGACAATTTTCTTGGAATTAACTATGTAATTTACTTTTTAATTGCAGCACGACAATAGCGAGAAATACAAACTTCTTACATGAGGCGAAATTAGGTGTTTACAATTAGTCTGAAGGTCAGTAACCCTGTGCTCGACCCGTCTGACTTAATGGCGCAGTAATGGTCATGCGCTCTGTAAGTAGATTCTCTTGTATGACAAAATGAAAATGTAACGAATTTATTGACTTTACTGAATTATGCACGATAAGGAAAACAACAAAATTATTTATACACGATAGCTAAGGAATACCTACCACAAAACGTTTTCCTTGCTATGAAATAGTATTGTCACTTACTCGTAGTATAGTAGATTTAGTAAGACAAACAACTTTAGTTTATCGTAATTATTCAATATTTTAATTAAATCTTAATTATTTTACTGTGCGTGACAGATAACCCCTTGGGTCAGATAATCTTCACTGACATTTTCTGGTTGAAACCAAAATTGCCCACGAATCCACGTTGACTTCATTGTAAGATCCAGTTTTAGATCTTCTCTAATACTATGAAAGAAATAGTCATTGAAATCAATGGAAGACGTCACTCAAAATATCATAATATCAGTACAAACAAGTCTATCATCTTATATTGTTATGTTCCACTTTAATTATTGTTAGCGAAACTTATCGAATGTTGATTCAAGATAACAGCTACACTATTTAGAGATGTTCTGTTGATTCGGTCAATGACTTTGCTATTATTGGTTTTAAGTTATTTTAGAAACGATTCGTTGTTTTCATTCTTAAAACATTCTTGACCGAATTACGTCGTATGTGAATATGAAATTACTCTATCTCGTTGTGTTATCGGGCCAAAACAGAAAAAAAACATGATCTTCATCGTCACATTAATTTAAATAAAAGTCTCTAAAGTGTCATTATTTTTTTTACAGACTTTACAATTTTATAACTATAAATAAAGAACAAATCCGAGGAAATGCTCTCAATTTAAGATAAAAATAAAGTTATCTACATTAGAAATGTAAGGTCCTTGGGTAGTCGTAAGTTTTTTAGAATTTGTCGAGCTTCGTATTCATAGTAAAACGTTTTGAAGTTTTGCCTGAACAAACTGTTGAATAAAAGAATAATTTAAACAGCAATTGCTCTTGTTCTTTTAAGGACTCCGACGGAAGATTCTGTCGGGCTATTGCCCTAATATAACAAGCATAATGTACAAGGAATTGTCTCATCAGTACAGTTTTAATGATTTGTTTTATATTTTCTATTGTGTGCGGCGAACACGTACGTCCTTTACTTTAATATGAATGCAGGATGTGTCCTTGCCATTGTAGCTATTATGTGAAAATAAAGACCTGACGTTAATACTAATCATTTAGAAATACCAGCGATATGTTTTATCCGCGGTTTAGCATAACTTTATAACTTTGTTCCTGTTGCAGCGCGAGTTTCTTAATTGGAACATGTAGGTTCCTACCTCTAATTAATAATGTTTTCATTATTTTAAAGTCATGTAAATAATTACTCAACTATACTACCCATGTAATACTACACGTTTCAGAGTTGTGTATCAGAATGGACAGAAAAACAATCAAACATTTTTGTTCGTAATAAAATTCAGAAGCTCGATTGGTGCCTATTTCAAATGAATAACGGCCTACCCTTAATTGAACAAGGGTTTGCTGATTGAATACTGACCTCGTCAACATTTAGGGCCACCTTTTTACCGCTAAAGCGCTATCCACATAACTCCGGGTACCCAACCCTCCCATACTAAAACATTGGTTATGTACTGTAGAAGATGTACATCTTCCACTAACTTGTTCACATAGCTCCGTGCTCCGTGTCAGGCGTATCCGGATCGTCAGGTTCTTGGAGCACGCTTGGACGCACGTATGCTCTGATAGTGCTATCTGATTCAACATGAACACAGAAAGGTTAAAAGAACTTGTTCGACAGCATAATAATTATACTTTACGATCTGTCTAATCCACACTTTTAGATAACACTACCGATTTCGCTGTATCCTGATATGTGTGACCACGGGTGGTAGATGGCACGTTTTTGACGTGCCATGAACAAAATTATCCAATGGGAACGTAATATCAGTATATTCGGTATCTTACGTTGTAGCTACACTTATAGACTATGAAAAATCTTTGTACAATTTCATCCAGATAATTAAGTATGTTCGGACGTGATTGAGTCCGCCAAACAGTTATCAAAACATCAAAATTTTCGCATTTATAAAATTAGATTAAAACTTTAATTATAAACAAGATATAAAATCGTATAAAAAGACCAATTTATAGACGTATTTCAGTCTGCTGACGCAAAACGATTTTTTTCTCTCCCTACAAATGTTATTGTTTAAATTGGCCCAAACAAAGAGCCATTAATCTATATAAGGAATTTATTTTCACAAAGACGTACTACTCGTGTTAGTATACGATAATGACCTATTACATATTTATTATCTAACTGACCATTTACGCATGATGTATGTTTTTTTCACAGCGTCATTCTGATTCAACCGACGATTATGGTTAAAAATGAGCAAATATTTTCAAGCTTTGCCTTAAAAAGGAGGCTATGCACACAAATGGGCTGCTACGCATGTTTTCACCTGGTCTGCGCATTATTTACTCGTGGCGCAGTGGTATTGTGTGGTAATATTGTCCAGTGGGTAATGATTCATTATTTATCGTTGTTCCTATGTAAACAAACACTGCGCACTTATTGTTTCTACGTTGTTCGGCATGCTTGTGTTAGAATTAGGAAATTCGTAGGTTTCTTTGTTCTTTGTTGCTTCAACAATGAATAACGTTAAGTTACCATATTTACTGTACCGAATGAAATTATAAATTATATTTTTCCAAAGTCTTAAATTCTTTAGGTCCGACTTCTGACAAAGCGGAGAGGAGATGAGTTTTGACTAACCTGAACTAGAAACAGAGAAGAGCTTAGAAGAAATCTGTTTGGTCTTAAATAAAAACGGGCCTTTCTTAGCTTGTCGATGGCAATCTTGGTCGGCCTAGTACTGAGCTACGAGTTAAGGGCCTCAGAAGTGCTCATCAGTTGCTGAGCTGTTTAAGCTTTTTGACCTTTTTAGAAGTGTTTCGTATGTCAATGGCCATTTTAGATCTTTCGTTACAGTTCTTTCTGTGAACTTCTGGCCTACCACTGGATAAAACATCTGTTCCACATCGTACGTATCCTGACGGGTAAAAAGAATAAAAAGTACACAGTATAAGGGACATCGCCACACAATGAATTCAGCAGAAGAAACTAGATCGACTAGTGAAAAAAAAAATGAATTTTTAGATTAAAAAAAAATTAATATCGCACCAAATAAAAATAAAAAGTATTTTTAATCATAGTTTACGGCTACAAAGGCTACGGCGTAGTCGCTCAATATCTATGGGTGCGGGCGTAATCGCGGGATCTCTACGGCGTAGCCGCGTAGTAGGTACCTACGGCGTAGACACTACCAGTTTTGTTCTGCTTAGTACCTACGGTGTAGTCGTATTTTACTAATCTCATCTAGTGATCTGTGTCTCATCCTATTTTACTAATGTAACGAATGCGAAAGTTTGTGAGGATGGATGGATGTTTGTTACTCTTTCACTCAAAAATACTGAACGTGTTTGAATGAAATGTTATACACAGATTGTTCATAACCTGGATTATCATATAAAATAGTTTATCCCGATTTTATCTTCCTGTGGTATGATCTTCGAGTTGTAGCGAGCGAAGCCGCTGACAACAACTAATAGTCTATACTTAATTCTGAATTCGCGTATAGTGTGTCATCATGATTATGAAATATTTTGCATAAAAGCTGTCCGCTAAATAAATAGGGAGTGTTAAAGTTAATGAGGTTTCGCTTCAAGGCCCCTGTCAAACTGGCGTAGCATTACGTAGCAAGCTGTCCAAGGTTTTGAATTTGAAAGGGTCTTGTCATACGAAGCCGCGATTGAATAGTATGTTCAATGTAATATTGTGGAAAAATATTAAATAGAATGTGCTAAGGTAGTCCGCGAATACAAAATTTTTAGTAATGGAAACAGTTGCACGAGTTGTTTTTCTTTAATGAAATTCATTGATTCATTATTCAATTTTATGTTTAGTAGTTATTATTCAATAAATAAACCACACCATTTTCCTGTACCTACCATAGTGTTTCAACAAGGCCAAATTGAACTTGAACTTCTTAGTATTGAAGTTTTTGGGCAATTCGTTTGACCTTGTGCTAGCCACCAGTGTAAGAAACTTTTTTTAATTAACTTTTTATTCAGAAGATACTTGTTTGTCTTCGTGGTTTGTAATTGGTATCTTTTTTATGATTTTTTGCTTGTTGTTTCGACATTTAACCGCTAGTTACCTATCTTTAAATAGTCATCTTCATTTATTCATCGCTAGTCGCATTTAATCATTCGCTGTACGTTAACTATGACGTACGGCCACGGCAAATTCATAATCTGCGTGCAAGCAACATGCACTTTTAAGTAATGTCTCGATATCCCAATCATCTTAGTGATCGGTTGTTTAAAACGTGTCATTTGCGTGGTAATGTTCTGCTCCATTTCCCACAGGCTGCCGTTACTGTGTTAGCATAATGCTAACAGCTGTTCTGAGTCTCAGATACAGGAGTAAATAACATTTCCCCCTTCGTAGTTTATTCACGTTGTCAGTAGACTGGCTGGCGCGAGTACTTCTCTGTGGTCAATGCCGTGACGGGCTGTTCCATTGTTTGAATCTTGTCGGAACTATCCAACCGTTGAACACAGAACTATTTGTTGATTGTATGTATTTGTCGTCTAAACTAGAAACTGTCAGGTGTTTCGGGCTCGTATTATATAACTGCCAGAGCCGTTTACTGAGGAAGATGTGACGCTTGTAGCACGCTTTCATGATTTAGCTTGATGGGTTCTGTACCCAAATTGATATAATCTCTTTCCTGACTATTGTCGTCAGAGTGGAGTTGTCAACTAAATCACTCGTCGGTCACATTGGACGGCTCCCTAATATTGTGATGTGACTGTACCTCATGTGACATCATGACGTGGCTAGCCTGACTGTTTGACTTCCATAAGTGGAGGTACACAGTCTTTTGAAGCAATTCGTAATTCGTAGAAGGGTTGTAAGACGATACTACTGCTGAGTAATTAAAGAATGCTCTTGCGCATAAAACTATGAAGCATAAAGTGAAATTAGCATTCGTGGTAAACGCTGTATTTTATAATGCTTCAATTAGAAAAACACGTTCGTTTATATTATTTTTCTTTTGAATTCTGTAATCGCACATCTCTCCACCTGCTCCAAACACAGGTGGTTATTTCAAGTGTTTCATATCGTTGGTAATCTGCTATTCGATTACTTATACGTTACAAGACACGTGTTTTATTCTTAGCCGCTTGTTTGCACCACGTCTCTAAGTAATTTTCCATAATTATACGCAGACTGTCTAGGTAATTGGTTACGTAGTGCTCGTGCGATTTACTGGTAGTATGCGAAGGCGAATCACATTACTATCCGTTATCCGCTCTATTGCGGCCCCTGTTACTAAGCGCACACTAATCGCCTGTACTGCAGATCACGACAACTTTTTTGTTCTATTGTTTGCATAATGCATTATGTAAGCAATACGTATAATACGTTTTTGATTGCACAATAGCATGTGGCTTGATAACGTTAATTCATGACATTAAAAATCTGTTAGGGCGGCTGATTTCTTCAGTTATCGTGGAACATCTATCACTTTGTTTGAGCTTAGTATCTGTCTGGCTTTTGGTAG
This sequence comes from Agrotis ipsilon, assembly GCA_028554685.1. Classification (NCBI taxonomy): domain Eukaryota; kingdom Metazoa; phylum Arthropoda; class Insecta; order Lepidoptera; family Noctuidae; genus Agrotis; species Agrotis ipsilon. The sequence continues at coordinate 12,364,647 of CM052969.1, read as the reverse complement.
ATAGTATCGATATATAGACGTGAGGCGATGCCTGTGAGAGACGCCCCAGTTGGCTAGACTCCATCATCTCTCGTAACGTTAATAATAATCTCCTGGAGACGCGGCCGTCTTAATTATCTTTATCGATTTTAGCATCAGCGTTAGTGAAAATAAAAATAATGTTTTTTCGAGTATTTCAAAACGTTTATAATGAGTTGCCTGCAAGCATTTCGTTCAAAACGTCGTCAAGGTTATTTCACTACGAGTTTGTATTTATATTATTATACCTGCATGTTGCTTTGTCTCTGTTAATGAGCCGACGTCTTCGAAAGGATTTGCCAATTAGTGTCAAAGTTGTTGCTATTTACAAAATACACCTGATATGTGTTCGCAATGTCGACATATTATGATAATATTGTTATCTCTGCTGCATAGTAGCTCTCATACTTGACAGCGCGTTTATAAACACAAATATTAAATCAAAATAATGTTTGAATGCTTTTGAAACATGCATATTATGCAATAATATGCATAGCAGTGTTTTTCTAAGATGTTCATATAATTTGAGAAAGAAAATCATCCAGATTTAGTTGGTCAAAACCAAGGCATTTATTAAAATAAGGTTGCTGAAAATCAGGACTTTTTGAAAATCGTCAATATTACAAGAGATGGTCCACTAAACTCTCGCTTTTTGTACATAAGCTCTTGTACGCAACCCCTTCCAAAGTATCAATATAATCGCTGAAGCAGACATAATTAAGTCCACAACAATAACTAAAAGAGCAACTAGTAACTTACACAGAGCAGAAGAAGGACTAAAAATCTAAATCCTGTATTACAGGTTAGAACGTATAGAAAATTTAATTATTGATTGTAGGGCAGAAACCTGTTCTAACACCCGTCTGGTTGAAGGTACCTCCTCTTTTCACCCTAGGGTATGGAACTATACATCCTGTTTATTTTATCATACCTAATCACCCTGTGATGAAATGAAATGATGTTTATTTATGTAAGTAGGTTATATCAACACATTAACACGTCTTATCATAAAACTAGGAGATGTGTTTCGTACCTGACTACTATGAGAAGAAATACCCGAAACAAACTCAGAGGTCACAGTCTCTTTTAAGTCCAGATATTTAATATAGATCAGGTTATAGGAGGACCATACAGGTTAGTGTCTGATATGGTGTTTTGAAGAAAGAACCACACAAATTCGAGTGGACCTGTCCAGTCAGTGCAAGCATTTGTCAGTTATCGTGTAGCTTGACTCGTAACTCAAGAGCAGTGATTTCTAAGAACATTGAGTACTGTACTTATTAATCATTCCAATTAAAACTGCAAAGCAAATTCGCTGTACTTACACTGTTGATACGAAGTGCAATGTAAACTTAATGACTGCATGATTAATTTTATATGTGCTTGGCTTGTACCTATTGTTCTAATAATGACAACTCTAATTATGACAAGTATGGGGACTTTAATGATTATTTATTGAAGCTTAGGAACACGAGTCAACAGTATTTGAATTGTTTCCTAATATTAGAACAAGTTTTGGTTTATAATTTGTTATGCTGTGCATTCTCTTAATTTATTGATGAGATTGGGCATAATTTGCCTTTTATACCGTACTTTTCGGGCTTTTGGCTCACACTTGCGCCATGTCACCCTTTGCCTTATTTTTTTTTCCAAATAAGCCGGTCGGTTTCGTAACTTCTACTCTAATCTTTCCCGGCTTTATTGTATGTAGTGTATAGGTTACGTCTAGTGTTCTCTAGAGAGACTATTGAACATGATATCCCGGGTAGGGCGAAGTGTTACTGTGTTTTCCCAACGGGAATTTCTCACTAGCAACCATGGAGTTTGAATTTGTGCTTATTTCATGGCAATGTCATCGCACCTATTATTTTACATGGGAATTAAAGACTAGGTACTCTGCTTCACTCTTCGGAGATTACTACAGGCGTGATGTTTAGTTTTCTAATTTAACATTTACTACTATTGACAATGCTGACTTCGAGATTATGTAGATTTTAGTACTATAATCGACTGAGGTGTTGACGTCAGGTCACCGATCTAAATTGGTTCTAACTCTCTTTGCCTACATTCAATGTTACATTCAATGCTGTTGGTAAAGGGGTCATAATTAGCATATAGTTCAAATAAACACAATTTTTGACTTCTCATCCTGATTCGACAGTAGGTATTGCGAATTACCACAATTATTATCTAAATTAAATATAATCTAATTATACACATTTATCCGCTTTTGGACATTATGTTGTTGAGTTTAGCACTCTAATTTGTATTCCGTGATTTCGACATTAGTGCTTAGTTTGCTTACACGCTTTTTATACAGGCCAAAGTGGCTCCTGCTCTATTTGTTGAGGCAGCAGTTTTTGTCGCTGTGGTTATTATTTCAAGGGAAGAATTCTCAGAGTTGTGCTCTCGTAGACATTATTTATGTAGTGGAACCGACACCATTAAAGCGTTGCCATTTCGACGTACAAACAGCACTAACGTGTTGGTAACAGCCACCTAAATATTGTCACTGTCCTCGTTATCCATTTCCCCTGGCACCTCCACGCGACTGCTGCTCACCGACCACGTGCATTCATTAACACCAACAAAAGAACGACTTCCACAAACTATTTTGGTTCACAGACTAAGGCTAGGATACACCCCCAACTATGTCTATTGACGTTCAACTTCCAAGGTGAACTATTTTGTCGTCTGCCATCCGGTGCGTCACATTTTAGGAATTCCGGTCATCATTTATAATCTCCAGTATTTTTGTTTACGATGACAGCTTATAAATGTAAGTAATAGTGCACTATTTACATCGATACATTACTATTATAATAGGGACCTGGCGCCGGCCAACGATCGCTATTTATTACTTTTCTTGGAAAGAAGCCAAATGTCGGTCGACATCAGCAAACTATCGACACATGCCAAAAGAAAGTCAAAGTTCGACGGCATGCGTGCAGAATATAGTACAAGCACTTCAGTCATGTAAGACTGATCGACACCACTCCCGAACACTCCTAAATCATGATACGTAGAACAGCTGTACATTAATATTTCTGGCACCTTCTAGCCACCACAGAATCCACCATCTTCGTTCGACGTACGGTTTCTCAACCATTATATAATAACAATCTCATAATATTGTGGCATTATTACAATCCTATGTATATGCTCAAGGTACAACATCAGATTTAATATAATTAATATCAGATCCGATAGCCTGATATAAGAAATTTGATATTGTTATGGACTGTCATTACCCGACAAGAATTCACAATAGTAACACAGAATTAATATTTCAAAAATATTTAATGAAGAGTGAACATGATATGGGAATTATTAATGTTTTCATGTTAAAAGTTATACAGAGACAGATCCGAAATATTCGCTTTTGTCACAAAATGATAAAACAACCTCTTTATTTATAGAAATCTCTATAATTCGATATTTTTTTCCTAATTACAAAAAACTGTAAACGGTGACGAATAATATGTAGGTATAACTGAAAATGACAAAACAAGTAGGTATGTATTAGGCACAAGCATATCAAGGCATTCTATTTCTGATTCACAGTATGATTACGATAAATAAAGATAAAATTAGTAATCAATATTAATAATACGTTAGGCACCTATGAATATCATCAAATAAATCTCAGGTAAATTTTTCCACTGCACTGTTATGTCAGTAAAAAGTGGGTGGTCTGCTTGAGGCATTTCACTGTTATCCAGGCAAACACGATTGCTGTAGATTTATTGTTAATACGGAAATAGGAACATGCAAAATACGGTCGAGATATAAACCAAATATTTACATTCAGATGCGTAGCGGCGGCTGTAAATGAAGATACGCAAATTTTCGCAATACACCAGTCTGAGAGCGTACTGAAATAGATGAATACTACCACATGCGCCATAGTAACACAGAAACTTGAAAAAAAAACAGCGTTTTCAGGTTCATCTTATCTAATTTCTTACTAATGCGAAAAGTGAGGACCACAGTAACATTTATTCTTTCTTAAATCTATGGAAGGATGAATGGATATTTGTTACTCATACATATAAGCATAAACTACTGAACTGTGATTAACGATTTTATCTGTGTATAGGATAATTTTCAACAACAACAGCAAGACTTAAGTAATATTTTTATCAAACGGATTGCTGTTTGTAGTGCGTGTGGATGTTTTTAAAGTTAACAGAAGAACTCCCCTTATCTTTATTTGTTGTATGATTAATCGCACCTTCTAGAAAGCCTCACCTCACCATTTGCTATACGGCCATCGTATTTCATGTTGATGTAGTCTTTAATCTCTGTGTAATTTTTATAGAGCTATAATATTGGTTGCGTATTTGTGTTATGTTAGCGGGTAAATATATGAATCAGTCAGAATGAAAGAGATGTAACAGTGAACGTAGGTAGGGTGGCTTTGTGTTTATCGGGCGACGCATCGTCTGGGACGAGGGTGCGAGGGAGCCGCGAGTGACGTCATCGCCTGCGTGACGCCAACACCCCCTACGCACCCCGACCCCCCGAGGCCAAGGCCTACCAGTACTCCGACCCTTCAATACACTTGACATTGGGTTGACAAGCCATTCCAATCACGCTTAAGGTTAAGGTGGATTGGAAAATAATTTTAGCTAAACATTTTATTTATTTAGGCGAAATTCGATACCAATCACTTTAATAGCTTCTGGGAAAAGCCTTTTTTTATGCTCCATACATTAGTAATGCTTAACATTTTCCTCGGTAATACTAACAGCGATAACGACTATGTTAAAACTCCAGCTAGCAGCTTAATTATGGCTAAAATGTTTTCAGCGTATTCTTCCTTGAATAAATATACAAGCTCTCTCACTGATTAACATAAATTCCAATGTTTACATGTTGGTAAATCTCATCGTAATGAATGTCTATCAATTTAGATGAAAGTGCGTTTGGTGGAATTAATGTTGGGTTGAATAAGAATCTGGGATTTCATCTCAGCTAGCAGTGATATAAAGAGCAGCAACCGATGACAATAGTATACTCCCCAGCAGAGTGTTGTGCGTAAAAATAAACAACATTGTTTTGTTTGGCTCACACAATTTCCTACTACTACGTATATTATTATGCATAATGTACCATGTGGACATAATAACTCTTTATATTTATAAAAGGAATCAACGATAAAGCTTTATCTTACTACAATCTTATCTTTAACTATGGATTATCTAATTTCTAAAAATAACAACTTGTTGTGGGGAAACTCTCTGTTTTAAATTATTTCATCAATTTAAACGGATATTTAGATCTTACAAAACGTCTTTGAGTGATAGATTGCCCTAATTTGAAAAATCTAAACTTTTACGAGAAAAATTAGAGCCATTAAACTTTGTGACACGAGGTTCGAGACTTCAGTCCGGCAACGTGCAATGAATGTATGTATTTGAAAACTTTACAAGATTAATTCATGTACTGGCCGAAGTTTACATAATGATCGCTTTTTTGTCGATACCCGACGGAAAACGTGACTTTTCTAATAGTATGTTGGCACGTGTAAGAAACCGTGGTGAAAAACAAATAAACTATGTGACTAATAAAGATGTGTGACTCTATTGCTTAAAGTTTATTAAAACACTTTTGGTAAAGCGTTGAAATCCCATCGAAATGCTTCTAGGAACATACTGTAGTTCCGGTAGAGTAATGACTCATTAAATAATACTTGCATGAAATCTATAATTTATTTTCGTCAATGAATCACCGTGATACCTCAAGAAACACTTTGATAAAGTACCGATACAGATAATCTAAAGTGGTTAGCAATTTGCAAGTTACTAAAATACGTAGCTCATATAAATTCTCTGAACTTACTATCAATTAATTGAAATTAAAGTAATCTAAATATTTTATTGGCACATGATAACTTCAGATATTATCTTATTTTCGGTGACGTAGCCTGCTAGCACCTAAATTGCGTAATGGAAATCCGAAAATATAAATGAAAATCCTTGCGTAGGTTTTGTGTTATGTATGAGCTCAGCATGCACAGTAGCAATAATTGTCTCATTTATTGTTGCTTGGCTAATTGTTGGACTCAATAACAAACAGCCAATTCTAGAACGAAAATTGTCTGCTCCAATTGCAAACATTCGTTTAAGACTAAGTGGCCAAGTATAGTTTGGTATATTTCTGGAAGTGGAGAATATCAAAATTTTATTAAGCATATCAGTGAATCGAACAATCCACGTTATTAAAGGTTTAGATATCCCATTCAACGTTAAATATGTTTTGTTTACTAGCTAAAAATTTCCACATGAAAGTTAAGTGTATGCATAACTGTCATGTCAGATATTCGTATCATATGAACCGCAAATTGTGGATTATTCTCGCAAATAATAAGGTAACCTTATTCCCGAAATTCCTTCCTTCTCATAAGGGAGTACGTCCTCGGGAAGTCTCGACGCGGTCCGACCTTGGAGTTGATTTATCGGGAGACGGGAATCGCACTGCGGCAATCCCGGACTAACCTTGAGACTGCGTGAACCGTGAAGGTTTTGTGGATCTTCCTTGAGTCTTAGGGCGCTCCCTCACCGCGAGTCTGTAATGTAACGTTACAGATTGGAACATTCGAAGACAATAGGGCAACAAATTGTGCACTTTTATGTTACATTACAGGAGAATGCTCGAGGTGAGGGAGCGCCTTTAGAAAAATATAACTAAAAGCTTCCATCGTCAATAAAACCGATGCAGTTTTTCTTTGCCCTTTAGTATTAGGTAGAAAACAGAGAGTGGGAGGCATGCCGAGGGGTTGTATATTGCGTGGGTATCACGGTCGAAGCGTAGGCGTTAGGTGGGCGTTGCTTGCTCTTTAAATCCCTTATAAATTGTGTCTGTTATACAATCGTGTTTCGTGTCTTGTGTTTAAGGTGTCTTTAGGCAAACTCGAAATCATAAAAAAGGCAAACATGATCGAATAATTCTTTGAAGTCTTTTATATTTTTTCTTATTTCTTCGCACACATCGCTTTATGTAAAACCACAAAATACAAGAGTGGTCGTACGATGAATTTCCAATAATATGTTTTCAAATGAACCAAGATCTGAGAAACTGTCATTTTATCGACGTACTATTTATCTTGTGCTACGTTGCTCTTAAATGTTTAAGCTTATCGTTGAACAGTGTCTACCTGAAAGCTAGCTCCATATCACCATGCACCTGCGTCATTGTCTCTAATAAAATATTCAGAGTTTACTCGACGCTCGTCTACCTTGCCACCACACGCGATGCTCGTCTAAACTTAGCTTGTAATAGCGGGACCAAACCATTTACATATTAAACAAATTCACTTCATCATCGTGCCGCTAGCCTGATGGTCCGTCAATAATATTAAGTCCTGCAGTGCCCGATGGTCGAGAAATGAACGGATGCGCGCATGTCTAACCTACATTACAATAACCCGAAACTACATCGCTGCGGAAGTCGGTAAACTTGAGGATAAATGATGGTTGATTTAACCTTAACCTTAGTTTGTGACCTCACGTGTCTGTACTAAAGTCTCTGAATGACTTGAAGGAATAAACAGTAATTTAAAATGAAAGTTTATTTGTGTACGGCGACTTTTTGGACAGCCAAAATTCATTCAATGTGACGTACTAGGCTGTGCCAACAGGATTGTTGAATAAACTAAGGGACTAATAAGGTATTTTGATAAAGATAAATGTGCACAATAACATACTATGTGCACTATACGATTATGATACTTCACTGGTAAATAGGATTAAGGAAGTACCGCCCTACGGATACTATCACATTTCAAGTGACCATGTACAATGCTTAACACTTGACCTTAGCTATTTGACCTTCAGATCGACACGTGCGTCAACCGTATATAACTTTAAATATTTAATTGTGCCCGAACAACACGCAGTGGTTTTCCATGTTTGGAGACTATTAGAATTTTCTACGAAATCGAAAGCGAAAACAGATATCATTTGATAAGACGATAGCAAAAGTGACTTAGTTTTTCTTTGAGATACCAAATAAAGAAACAATACATTGTTTATTTACTTATTGTTGATGACGTTATATAGCGTACCTACTTTTTATGTTTCTGCTTATAAATAGAAACCAAAGGCACGATGATAGTGAAATTATAATTGTATTATGATCCAACATGAAAGAATAAGTGAAAGCTTTTGTTTGCTTTAATATTGAAGGACTAAAAAAGGAACACGGTTTTCACGACTAAGGCAATGCTTTTTAATGATAAACAATTTACATTCTATTTCCAAATCAAAACCACAAATAAAAACATATAATTCGTTGTTTCAATCGTTAGCAATAACAATACAGATGTGTTGAAAGACTAGAAGAAAATTACAGGGGAATGAGGGTCACAAAATTCCTCTAAATAGAATAAGAGGGACGAGATTCAAGTTGGATTTACCTCTATATTCAATCAGTCATCTTCGATTCTGTCACGAGATTAAATATCGCACGATATTATTATCTCCGGGAATTCCAGATTCATCATTCAGCTGTTTGTTTTTCAATCTGAATTGATTGACAATTTATTTTCGTAAACCTTCATCGTTATTTTCACCACTTCCGGATGCTGCTTCTGTTTAGCCTAAAATTCCAATTAATATTTCACTCACCTATCAGTTTATTTAGTTTCAAGATATATCAACAAGACCTTCAGCTATTTTCTCAAATTCTTAGCTTTGATCGGTGTAACTAATTCTATTGGAATAGTTGAAACCAGTAGCATAGAACAAACATTGGTAATAAACAGGAGATGAAAATAGGATTTCTGATGTATGTGTATTTGTAAAATGTCGTTTGGAACCGTGTTGCTACGCAAGCAATCTACTTTAAAATCAATGCATGTATGATGCTCGGCTTGTGTGTTGACATCCAGACGATCTTATCAGAAATGACAAAAAAACTGTGTGTGCACGTTTCAGATTGGTATTATGTATATCAATTCTTATGTTTTGTTGCACCTGTTTTCGAGATGGGTACTTTGTATATGTGTGTGTGTCTCAAAAAATTTACACTGTCCTCGGTAGAGCTTGTCAAGTTCAAGGTTTTACATGTTAATAGTAGTTTATATGTATAGTTTTACTAAAAATGTTGTGGTTGTATCTTGTCTGTGCCCTCTTTAGGTTAGTGAAAATAAACTTAGAAGAAAATGATTAATAATTTTCTTGGAAACTCTTGGACGAATGAATCAGAATGTTCGCAATACAGACAATAAAGTCGCAACAATGAAGAACTGCTGCAATAATTTGGGATGTCACATACCTGCAGGCGGTCTTTTTCTCTTTCCAAAGGGAATTGAAGCGTCGGTACAATTCTGGGAAAGTTTAATTTTGTGTAACCACTGTTTGAGCTAAGAATGAATCGTTTGTAGCGTGGACATACTTTAATTAGCACTGCGGGGTGGGCTTTGGAGACTTGCCAAAATGTTTGGGGGAATTCACCCGCGGTTGGATTTTTGTCACCGCTCTTGGGAATCTGAGTGCAGGCAGTTGCTGATGTGCTTTGTTTACCAGATACAGTTCCTACAATATAAAATACTATCAAAATTAATAATCTACGTCCTGTCGAATCGAGCTGGTTGCCATTGAAAAATGATTGCTTATCAAAAGTTATTGGACGATTATAAAGATAAACGGAATGCATTGACAATACTTGTGAAAGTAAATAAATAATTTTGTTATGTGGAGAATGTCTCCTTTTTGGCCATCAATAATAACTGTGGCTGAAAATTGTACATTTTTCTAATGTTAGATATCCTTCAGTGTGCCGCAAAAGTGGCTGAAAAATAACAACGCATAGTTGTTAGGATTAAGGTTTAATTTAGTAATTCGTTGGTCATTCGTGATGTCACGTTGATAAGGGTGCCGCTTGTAGTTTGCACGCGAACTATATTTGGTGTTTTGTCGATAAGGTGAAGGTTAATTAGACATTTGGTACATATATTTGATAAATTCATTGTTGATTCTTGTAGGATTAATATAAAAAATGCCAATATCGCAGTACCACTTACCTCAAATCCTACGACAAAGAAATTTTGCAATGTTATTGAATTTGTTATCTCAGTCCATGATTTGTAGTGGAAATTTTAACCACTTAATCCGAGTTGAACCGGTCGTTATCATTGTTATTATGGTAAAGATAATATTTATAATCTTAGCTGAGCTAATAGGTTGTATTGTGAAATATAAGCTTCTATAGTATGCGTTAATACCTGGTGAAGGATTTACTGTTTCTCTAATATTGGTTTAGTTGCACATAAATTTTTAAACACGTATCGTGCTAGTACAAACATTTGTTGTTGGTAAACTAAGTTATAATCCAATTCGAAATTTTATTGCATAATTTTGTACATAATATTTACACATAACTCTAAAAGGATATAAAATGGATTGTGCCAAAACTTTTTAATTTTTGTTCTCCACATTTACGTTAACATCACTGCCCCCTACTCTTTGATTTTTATTTCCATTTTCTATGTTGTCTCTACTTTCAACCCTCTATTGTGCTACCATTGTTCAATGTCTTCGCAAGCTTTAAATCTTAAAGCTAACATTGGAACAGTTTCCAAAATTATTTCTTTTTGATCCCAAAACAACTCAAAGATACAGTAAGGATCATCAATCAATGGGTTACAATAAGACGATTGGACAAAGTTTCGCAAGTTACATTTGCAATATGTCACAAAAGTACATACATTGTTATCTTATCTGTTAAGTAATGTGCCCACGGTAATCTGTGCTCTAGAGAGGTACCGTGAAGCATTTTGTGAACCATACGATGTTGGTGTCAGGTGCGCGGCGGACGTCCTACCCGGGCGCGGGAGCGCACAGCTCAGACATAAACTTTGCGACTGCTAACTCTGCACGGTTTGACGAGGTAAGTCCAACATTTTGGACTAAAAGGATTTTAGTGACGTCTTAAAATAACTTGACAGAAAAGCAAATTGGATTTTAATAAATATTTGAAGATATTTTAAACGCCGCACTGCATCAGGCAATTATGAGTTGTAATGTTTTTTTTTGTCAGGTCTGCAGGAATTGCAATTCACAGAGAATGAAGCGTTTGGTGATTTTTGATTTGAACTTAATTAGATATAGGATAATCGCAAATATGAATTAGTAGTAAAGTTTATAATGTAGTGACGACAGCAGTGGTTTTTTAATACCGTAAAACGGGGTGAATAGGGACGCATGGGTGTATCGGGACAAAACTTTAACAGGGATTTAAATGTTGAATTAATGTGATAGGTTACCAACAACTACTCAATTTTATTTATTGATTAATACTACATTAATTTGAAACCTTGCTAGCAACATACCATTATAATTTTTCGCTAAAATCCACTTCAAAGTTTTGTCCCGATTCACCCCTGCGTCCCTATTCACCCCGTTTGACCGTATGTAATTAACTAGAACATGTTAATATCATAACATCAAAATCTGTTTCTACCTTGAATTTAATTCGTTTAGGACTTTTAGTCTCTATTGTTTTGAAGCCGGGTGGAGTGAGTGACATTTCAGAGCGGGCTCACACAAAGGCATGACATAAAGCCAGGGGTTGGCTCAGTGACAGATAGCGCCCGGCTAATTATTGTGACTTGACCTTTTTCATTAGAGAAAGCGTTTTATTATTAAAACTGTCTATTTAATGTGCCATTGTGAATGAGTCACTAAAAGGGATAAAGTCAAGCGCTTTGTTGTCGTAAGAGGAGCTTTCCACTCCTTGTATAATGCGTTTGTGAATAGAAACACTTCAGGATTTCATTTGCTTCATATTCTTTGACACAGTAAATGATCTTGGTGGTAGACTTGGCGGTAGAAAATGTTTTTTTTTTCATGTTTAACACTACCGTATGATCCTCAAACAATCATTATTATAAATTTACGCCTCCTCTATGTGCATAAGAAATTCGTAACTTTATTAATCCAAGATTTGGTAAGAAACAGTTTTTACTCATGATCGTTTTTCTGTAAAGCAATTGTGATAAGACATCAAACTTTAATATTGTTGCCTTTGTGGATCGTTTGTTGCTTGATTTATTCTAAAAAACAAACGTTTGGATCAAGTGGAACAGGTTTTAATGACGATCGAAGCTCAGAACATCATCCCAACGTTTTATACGTTTTTTTTTGTTATTTGCATCTTGTAATTGAAGAAGACAATAAATTCTTATTGTTTTAAGTTCTTTCTTAAGAATGCACTACGGGGTCCTTTTGATGCTATTGGCGTCTGGGCAGGCTGATATAGGGCATGGTCAATGGAGCCTATACTTCTCTGAATCTTTCTATCGTACGCACGTTATTGATTTTTCATATTTCTTTAATGTACGACTCTGCGAATGAATGCTTCCTGTTGGATTGCGTTTGTGAGGGGATAAAAATACCTTGTTAAAAGTAGTTCTGGACTCAATGCGTATTCGAGTTCTAATGCGTAGTTGCGTTTAGATCACACATCTGGTGTTAAGATGGCACAGGCACGGCTATACAGGAATAAACCAAGCACTGACATGGAACCAGGTGCAAAAATGTATAGTTTTCGTTTACTACGAAACCGCTACGATTTTTTCTGGGCAACGATTTCCACAAAATCTGACTCTGTTATTTTTACTTTACTGCGCTTTTACACATGCTATCCTCTGAGACGTGGTTATTATTATTTTATTGCGTCAGTAGCAGGCGCCAGATTGCAAATTTTGGCAGTTTCATGTTTATGTTCAATGGCTGGTTGTGTATCTTCATTAACACAAAATTTCTGTGAATAAGATATCTTGGAGCTTTCATCACCAGATAGACACATATCGCAATGATTACTGTACCAGTTTTCAATTATTGCATTATGTTGGAAAACTACAACCAAGCTATCTGATCAGCATTCGTTCCAATGTTTTTGTTATGTTGTAACAGTAACCCGTGTTATGAACATTTAACAGATAACAGTTGTGTGCTGCGTCTACCTACAGCATAAAGCTGATACACGATATTTATGATGGCTATATTTTCTTGGAAATCTTTTTATGGTTTGTGTGCAATTTTTACTCGCACACTGCTTTGCAAAGTTCTCACGGGTTCATTCCCATGTAATCTAGATTGCGCTAGGTCTCGGATGTTCGTAATATTTTTTTAGTTTCAAGCTCTGCCTTTGAGTTGATTTTTCTGGATATATTCTTAACTATAGCTTATCAAAAATCGCAAGAAAAATTTGTAAATATCATGTCTTTAATTACACGAATTGACAAACTTGAAGTGCAAAAGTACCAACCTTGTTAGAAAACAATAGCTTATTGTAGAGCATGCGTCGTCTAATGAATAGCAATCACCAAAGTGACTACAGACACATACTGCTGCGTTTGTTATTACGTTACGTCGACCACCGGAACAAACAGTAGCTTTTCCATCCTAATCACTATATTGTAATGTTCCAGGGGTCAAACGGGGTTCGTTTACACGGCCCAGTAGTGGTCGAACAGGTACCTCCAGACGGGCTCCCGTGGCGAGACAATGCCGTCCCCTGGTGTTCCGGCTAGGTCGGGTATCCCGCGCGTCGATGTGTGCGACTTCTGTTTACAGATACGGCACACAGCGGCCCGCTGCGCAACATTGATTCGTGGTTCGCGCTTCGCCCGCTATCGTCTCTCAGTCACTAGTGCGCAACGCCAAGAGAAACAAGTGTTCGCGCTTCGCAGCGCTACTTTTATTTTTGCGTTAATTTTTTTTGTGCAAGTCTACGCTTCAACAAAGAAAACCTGTTTTAAATCGCCCATATTATTCTTTGGTGAACACGAAAGAGTAGAGAATCATTTCTAAACTGTGTTACATCGCTTGGCTCTCTACCTAGTTCGGTTCCTGTGTGTTGAGTAATATTCTGTGTCAGTTGTAGTGGTTGTGCTTGTGATAGAGTCGGACAATTTCATCGCGAACGTGTTCCAAATTGGGATTTCACCACGAGCGGGCTCAAGGAAGTTTATAGTCAAGTGAGTTAATGATGAAATACACGCGACTTAAACTATCATTTAATTTTTCAAGAGGTTTTGGCTTTCTTTTTCTTGTACTGTTTTCTCCAGCCTGATTTACAATTTGATGTATTCTGAATGATTAATTAGGATTGAAACGGGCTTGGACTATCTGGTGATACTGTGTGCTCTAACCAGATTAATAAATAATATTAACGGGCGATAAATACGAGATATTATCGCTTGTAAGCCGAAGAGCAAGTGTATGCACCGTCGTATCGCGTGACGACACCGTACCGCGTCGCGCCACCACCACGTCCGACGTCACTGTCCCACTACACGCTCTAGAGCGCCACTTATCTCGAATGGTGACGGTGTGCTAGTAAACGAATCAATTTGTTTCATGGCTAAAATTGACTTTTAAATTTCTATACATATATTCGATAAATCTACTTGAAATAGGTAATACAACTTCGACTGCAGGTGTCGAAATTAAAGGTTTGTTACACTTGAAATGTGACTGCAGAATCAATGGACGTTTGATGAGTAAACAGACGCCTCGCAACAGTATATGAAACCGGACGTGTGTAATATTGATTAAAATCTGCACTTGATTTCGGTGTTTCCGCCCGTTACTAGTCTATTTTGTGTTTGGTTGCCATGTAAATGACTGTTAACAATTTAAAATCAAGCTAATGTACGTGTACATAATGTATTATTCAACTTTATTCCAGCAAACGTTTCATATTTTAGATCGTATTGAAACGCGTGCTCTGATATACATGTTAGGTATTTAAGAATTTTCACAACGTTTCTTATCGAATACAATATTGATTTCTAAATAAAAAAATACTAAACGCACAATGCGTTTAAACAAATCTTTGCTATAAAATCTGAAGTATTTGGACAAACAAGCAAAGTAAAGCAAATTTTTGCATCATGTAGGGCATGATTGTGAAATTTTAGCAATCACTTGAGATATGTCTAGTGAACTTCTTCTTGAAACAAACAGTAACAGAATGTTAACCTAATATGAACGATGACGTAAAAGTCGGAAGACTTGATTGAGAAGTGTTGCTGTACTAACATCTGCTCGATGATGGGTTGCCAAATTGTTTTCATTTAGTGACACTGGCCCATCATAAGTTTTAACCTGCACCATTTACTTTGCAGTTAGATTGGAGTGTGTTTTCGCATCATCTGTAGATATAGTAGTGAAGTGTGGTTTTGTGTAGGCCCCTATTTCGTATCCCGTGGTTTATTAAAGTATTCGCTTTGCAATCAGTGTTTCAACGTATATTGGAGCTCTATCATCTGATAGATTCTTCACTAGCTTTAGTAACGTCTTATGTAGTTTGAAGTTTGCATTGGTAGCAGTAGCTGTAGCAGCATTTAGTTCGTATTGGCGTAATATTATTACACTTTTGGTTTGAAGTTGAAGTAATGCGTATGTATTGTCAGCTTCATAACATCTGTCATCTGTCGGCGTTATGTTATGACAAATTGAGATTATATAATCTTTTTGGTTTCTACCAGCTCCATTTGTTACCCATGATTTTTAAAATAGTGCCTTAGCGATTGCAATTTCAGGCCGATAAAACAGTGTCTTTGAATTATTCATGTTTGGAACATAGGTATTTTTCAAAGTTCACCTTTCATATTTTTATGTAAAGAACTGACCGTGAACTGTAGTAATGAACCAAAATTCTGTTTAAAAAAGATTATACCAGTATGCAATCAACATTATAAATTTATCTGAACCATAAAGGTTGCACAAGGCCGATGTTTATGTAAAAACTGTTAGCTCATCTCAGTGTGATCTGTCAGTTTGTGTGTGTTAAATATTACGTTTATTGTAAACCATTGTTCTGTTTTGATCAATTTTGTAAGTTTTTGTAGAGCTGCTTGCATGTTTAAACTGCTGTCAGTTTCAGGGTTATTGCGAATTTCAGTAATCTTCTTTACAATTCGTAGTTATCTTTCTGTTTTCATATTATTTATGAATATGAGCAGCTAAATATACACACAAGATAAGTGGTATACTCTTATGTATGACCGCCTCGCGTATTAGCGTTGAAGACTAATTACTTATATATTTTTAATAACTGTCTTTGAATTTTCGTACAAGGTTAATATGTCAGTTAGAAATATACCTGCCAAACTTGTCAGACCAGTTTGACAGTAAATGAATATTAATTTTTTCTCACAGTTTGCCATTGTAGCGAATAATGTATGGTCGACTGCATAGAATGAGCGCCCTGGCTCCTCGTTGATGGCCTGTGATTTATTGAGCTACTTGAATGTTTTCCTATTGTTATCCTTTTTGATAGAGCAAAACTCGTCGAAAGTGTTAGGTCTTGTGTTGTTATATGTAGTGCTAAGTTTGCATTGATCGCATATAGTGAAAGTGTCGATGTGAGCTCGACCTGCGCCGGCGCAGCACTCGGCTCCGGCGTGTGTCGTAAGGCTGCGTGCTCCGAGGGGCTCTAGAAAGCTCCGTGGAATTTTCCATCGAAACCACAGAGCCTGCTGCTTTGTTCCGCTTCAATTTCGTAACAAAGTCTGCTGCACTGACACTGACTATTGCATTATAGTTTCCTGTTGTACTAAGTATGATAATTTTTATTGCACTTCCCAAGTGCAATTTGAACATTAAGTTTATAAACAAGCGGAAACTGTGCCATGTTTAGAATAACAAACATTATCAACCCGTCCCGCTTTATACATCACGTTGTTATGTAGAGAAGATACTACTATCTTAGAATGTCCGGAGCATCAATCAATCACGCTGCAGAAGCATATCGTTGAAGTAATTAGCTGGCACGCTGGCTGCAGTTGGCGTGGCACACTGCACCAGGCGCATGGAGCACCACGTGACGACTCGATGTAATCGCACTTAACCACTCACGTCCACCAATTTACGAACAATCAGCTCCACAACTCACTTATTGTACTAATTGTGACAGCTAATTGTGTGTGGGAGTGTAAAACCATTCAACATAACGATCAAGATCAGGTACATAAGTATTACCGATGTGAACCACCTGCAGATCATTATGTAATCGTTTGTTTGTAAGTGGTTCATACAGTTTTTTGTCGCGCTAGTCGGGTCAAGCTCAAGGCACATGATACAATTTGTACTCGCGTAGGCGCACACGTGGAATGAAATTTTGGTGGAAAACGAGAAAAGCGTTTATTTCTTTCGCGCTTTTTATGTAATACGCTAATTTATTGCGCAACTGAGCCAATATTATCGATACGTGTCGAGGTCGAGTTCGCAGCTTACATTGATTTCATTCATAAGGTACTCACTACTTACTATTGCGACAAATTAAAAACAAATTTCCGTGAATGAAAATGATGAGTCAGTCGTTTGGCTCGATTGGCGTGTTTTCATTCAAAGAGACATCGTCCCCATCCTCGCCAAGTATGACGATGATGGACGAGCCTTCTTTATCGTCGTTTTACAGCTCTGTTCTTCAAACAAAACTACATTACAATAGAAATAAGCACAAGTAAGACTTTGTTTACAATACCGTAGAAATTATACGCAACTTCGTGAAAAATGTACTGAAAGACAAACTGTGCCCGCCAAGATTTCGTTGAATGCATAGAAGTTATTAAAACGGAATCGTCAACAAAATAGAAAGATTTTTATTAAAGTGGCAAATCCGTTTAAAAATAATTTGCAATTAGCAAAAAATCAATGATGCTAAATGCGGACTGTCTGTGGGAGTAGCCACTTGAGGTTCGGTCTGACAGAATCAATAATAAATGCTTCATTCCGGTAACGCTATTAATATCTGCGGACGGATATAAATATCGGTCGCCTATCGACGTTCACGGATGGTTGCATTAATCAAGTACTGTGAATCCAAACCGGGCGTCTTCCTACACATGAATAATTTCTTTAGCTTCATGTAGACTTGCACAGCGCCATGTTGTGAGTTTAATGTTCTCTTTATTAATGTTCATTGGCGTCGGGTAGCAACAGGTACATAACAATCCAGAATAACAGAATTGTTGGCAAATGTTTTTGCTGCAGCATTAAGCCACATTCCAATATATCGTCGATCACATTTATTTAAATGTATAAACCATCGTATTTAAATCTTCAATATGTAACTTATGAAGTTCAATGTCGTTTCTTTTAATATAAGCTTTCTTCTGGGCGATTTTATTGCAAATACTGTTAATTACCTAAAATCTAGTAAGACTCTCTTCAAATTCATCGCAACAGACATAATTTTGGACATCATTTTGAAGATTGTTGAATTTATATCTGGAGAAACTAAAACATTAAAAAGTAGCTGTAGTCGCATACTGGTTCAACCTACTGACCCAAATTTAACAGTGCAAGTACACGGCGGCCTCTTAATTTCTAGGCTAGCCCGGTTCTTTTCTGTCATCACTGCAAAATTAAAACTAACGAGGTACACCCATGTTCTTTATACGCTGATTTACATATTTTTTTTTTACTTCATAATCAATGTTACATTGTACTTGTACTTAACGCTGACGTCACTTAACCCATTAAAGTCGAGACATGTTAATGGAGGAGTTCAATGTTTGAATTAAACTCGAATAAATTGGGGCCTCTGACTCTGGATATAATGCTGTCAACCCGCAAGGAGATACCAATGATACAGAAATATACGGTTGGATGCCCAGAATTCTTGAACCGTATGTTCGCGTCAGGGTCGTTGTCACATTCTTGTACATAAGTATCCAAAATACTAAACGTTTTGATGAACAAAAGGTAAATTAAACAATACAGTCAGCCTTGGGAAGTAGCTGTTATCAATGACGACTGTATCGTTCGACACCTCGAATTGGTAAAATATTTTGTAAACCTGTTTATTGTTCTCAGATTATATTCTGAACATGAAAAATGTATTGTTATGTTGATAGGTATTTCAAATATTGTCTTACCACTTCGAGGAAATTTATTCAGACAAAAATATTTACTTTGTATAATTCTTCATTTGATTACTGCATCATCTAAGGCACCTTAAAAACTGTAAATTGGTTGTACTGTTGACTTCTTCCTCGTTCCTTAATTAAAGTTCTTTGTAAATCAGATTACATTTTTCACTGAGGTTTTGTCATTGCTTTTTCATGATCTGTTACCGGTAGAAGAATCAGTCCTGGCTGTGAATCAACAGGGCGTGTCATTAGATTGGTAGGACATCAGACGTTTTCGTTTTGTATTATAACGTTCTAATTCCCAATTTCCCATTAGCGTTACGTAATCACCCGTCATTACAAAAACAGTCGCTGCGGTTGTCTATCGTCTGCTACTCGTGTAAATTAATAAATGTGACTATTTATGCCGAAACAACGGCTCCTCGTGTTCTCCAAACCGGTCCCATCCGGTTCTCAGCATACATGACCTTATTGTCGTGCGTTTACAAACATTCGCCTCTCGTCACATTTATAATTCTAGCGAGCTTCGAGCATGTGTAGCGTTGACACGCTTAAGGATCCGATACAGTACATACGCATACAATATTCCTCTTATCAAGAGTTTGAAGGTCTCGTCGATAATAATGTAGGCGTGTACAAATGATTAAAGTCTCATACTAAATCTGTATTTTGAACAGAGCTAAAGCTGCCTATTATTACATCAGCAAGCCTCCATGTGAGACTATTTTGGTTCAGATTCTGGCAAACTATCGCTATTGTTTTTAACCATATGATTTTGTGACGTTTATTTTTTGGGTACCTACTCTATTTTAAGTATTTACCGGAGTTGTGACGTGTTGTTGTCGTAGTGGTAGGTGGTTTGTCCACGACCCTCGGACTGTCGGGAAGGCGGGGCGTGCGCGTCATACAAATACACCCGAGAACAGTTGCGCCGCGGTTTCGCTTCTAATTTGGTGACGCCGCGGGCGGCCGTGCTGGCAAGCTTCTGTTGCGCTACGCATTCTCGACGACGCGACCGACGCGACGTGACAAATCTAGCATCGAAAGAAATCACGTTACCCGTGCGTCACAATAAACATTCATCAACGAAATAAACAAAGAATACGGTAAACACGTCAATGATTACATTGAACATGAACCAGAAAAATCACGCGTGCCCAACACCAGATGTTATGTAGCTGGTAGTTTTGTTTAACTAAATTAAGGAGGCAGCAGACGCGTAGACGTAACAAACCAATTTATACTCTGAGACATCTGGAGGTCAAGCGCCCGTACGCATTTTGAAATCTCTGGATTGCTTTGTCGTGCCCTTTACTAACAAAACGTGCCAGCATCCAGTGAGAGAATAAAATAAAAGATAATAAACTGTTTGGTTGCGGGCTGCCTGGGCGATGGCTGACTAGTTTATTTGCTAGTAATTTAAAAAGCATTCGAAGGCCCCAGTCTACCAATCTGACATTTACTGATTGTAACTGGTCGTGGCTACTTGCATCTTGAATGCTACAAAGCGCTCGTTTCTTTGTCAAACTGAATGAAACAATTATTGAACTCGACATGAACTCTTGACTATCAATACGCTTGACTTTATAAATAACTGGAAATTCTTGTCTTTGACTCTCAATATTTTATTGTTGCTAAGTTAGCGCCATTTGAGCATAGCAACTATGAGGGTTTTATTGCTATTAACTACGAAATATTGAGGTCAGTCCAATTAAGACGTTAGCAATAGTCACGAACTCCTCTTTTGAACGATTTGAGTTCTAACAATACCAAGATATTTAAGATAAATAGAATTAATATCTTTATTCATACGTGGAGAAAAACTTTGGTTAAAAATTGCCAATTTTTCCCTACTGTTAGATGGAAAGCTGCACCTTTACTGAATCCACCATTTATTCAATAAACTATAATTATCATTTTGGATTTGCCGTCCAATCACGCCGCGCTGACATACCTACGTCACCCTGTTTTGTCTCTGCTCGCTCCACTAAGGATGTACCACGATGCGTAGGGTTAGGATTCCAGTTACCGATTTACGTTTATCACTACTAATATGCAGGAGTTCAAAAAGCCAATATTGTTAAACCAGTGGACGGTAAGCTGACTTTATTAATGAATGTCAAAATAACGTAGTGAAGTTAATTATCAATTAGAGAGGTTATAATAGGTATTTGACACAAAGTTTGACAATAGAACCTAGTTACCCATAAACGATAAAACTTCAAAAATAAATTGTGGTCGATGTTTTGGTGTAATGTAAAAATTCAATTCGTATAAGAATAGTAGTTTAGCAAACTGAGTTTTAAATTATCCTTTTAGGTGTAAGGTGTACTTTTTGTTTATTATTCTAATATGAATGTATCAAGAATGAGGTGTCGCAATTTATTGTTCAATTCTGTGGAAATGTTTCATATTAAGTAATTAATTAGGAAATCGTTACAGTTGCATCAAGTTGATCCGATCTAACTAGACTTTATTTCTATGACTACGTTTCTGCCATAAAAGGAAACATGTTTTATTTTAAATGTCGGTTATATAAAGTTTCGTAATATTTATAAGACGACGGAGTAACTCTTTTGTTCGGTATTTCCCTCATGTATGTAACATGTGAGCAATAAATGAAGGACATTGCACGTTCCAAGATATCGGCGTAGAAAACATTGAGTGGCGGCGACACTTGAATGATATCATTATCCTAATCTAATAATTTTTGTACACGAGGGGTAAGTTTACAGTGAATGATAGATCTCTGTTATACACGTCACCACACACGCTTAGAATAATTTGATTAATTGCGTAAGTTTGTGTATAAGGTCAGTCTTCGCCTCTCGTGTCATTAAGTTAGTTTTTTATGCTTTGTGGTCAGGGTTTTCCACTAAGCGGGGCATTCCCCACATCATCTCATATATGAACGCACTCATTAATGTTAAGTGCCTTGAAAGTCGTGTATTTTATCGCACTGGATTATCAAACATACAGTCCAATTAAAAACGAACATTATCCGTCTTATTTCCTTCCGTAAACGTAGCCGTCACGTAGTGTCTTTGGGAAATACTCAATCCTGTAATCTACCATCATCTTTGCTTTTGCTCAGTTCGTAACAGTTGGCCCAATTTCTCATTTTACAGAGCTAGAAGCTAGTTGCTTTTGCCTCTTGCTCTTACCTCTTCAATTTATTTGCAAGTATTTTTTGTTAACCGGTTATTTTTGTTGTTCAGGTGGACAGCGGCGGCGGTGGCTCGGCCGAAGTAATGGTGTACTCTCTCGGCTGGGGTATGGGGGAGCCGGAGCGGCGCGGCGCGGACCGCAAGCGCGGCCAGCCGGTGCCGGTCAGCGTCGTACATACGCCGCTCTCGCCTGACGAAGGACATGAAGTGGACGTGTTGCCCCTACACAATCAGGTATTGTTTTACATCAAATTTTATTATTTTATATCAAATCCCTTCCATATTTTGGTATCGCGAACTAGCAAGTTATACACAGAAGTTATTCATCTATGAAGCCTCAAAGGAAGTCGTTAAATGTTCAATATATTGTTTTGCGGAAATCCGTGTGCTAGGTAAACAACAAAACAAGAAATCGTCACTTTGCACTAAACTATAAGGAACCTCTGAGCTATGTTTGCTACGTCGTAGCCGCGTAGCGCTTTCGTAGCACAATGGATGCTGACAAGTTCGATCATTCGATGTCTTTTTTTCCACTTTTTATTTTTTGGTTACAGACAAAATGTTATTTTGTTATTATTTACCCTACCTTTTTTTCGTTTGAAGCTTCACGCGAACTTTGATATAACGATGATGCTCTCGATAAAAAGTGAAGCCCGTCAGAAAATTTTTTTTTTTTTTTTATGAACTATTCTATAACAAATTATACTATTACAAATTATACTATTCGTTGAATAGATGAAACCACACACCTAAAACATACATCAAACATTATCTGTACACAAATTCATTATCATTGTCCCAAACTTTGTTTAACTTGGGCTAAGTCTGAGCCACACAAACTCTATTTGTGTTCAGGTATATTTAACTTTTGCTCGCAAGTACAGTTCAAGTGCGGTTATAATATTTAGCCTTAAACCTATAAATAGAAGCTTTAGCACTTTCAAGTAATTTTATACGTATCGAAATACATGAAGCAGATTGTTCTCAATAAAATGATTATTGATATCAAAACAGAATTGAACTTAGTTATCAAGTCTATTTTGACGAGTAACAAAATAGCTTTAGTGGTGGAAGGATATCAATAGTTAAATAAAAACTTTCCATCATTGAGTTCGGTCTATAATCCTCAAAAAGGTATCGTACACAAATACTTGGAGACGTTAACGGTATTTAATTTAATAACGCAGATCTTTTGGATGTGTTTTTTTCCATTATGTCTCGTGTAGTTTTGTTTAATACGAAGGAGCAATAATTTCTGGAGGTGATATATTTGTAGTATTATTGTGGTGTGAAGTGCAGTGTGTACTGTTCGGAACGTGGCGGAACGGTATTAACAAGGAGTATTCATTACTCACGTGTCTATGGCGACAGGCTGCCTGCCGAACAATCACTGCTCTGCCATTGTCTTTGAATATATGGTCTGATTAATTAGTTTTGCATAAACATTTACGTTACTTTACACGATCAAGCCTACAGTTGCCATGCGACGTACCTATCTGTTCTATAATTGCGACTTGTCAAGCGATCTTAGCCTTTTTCGCCTTGTTTGTTGTACCTACGTAAATAAGAATATGCAACGATCCGATGACCGCTAATTATTTATTTGTAGTCCTTTATGATCGTCTAGACAGGTATTATGTATGCACACGAATTGTAGAGGTAGTATAATATGTTACGGTGCGGGGCCGAGGCGACCCGGGCGGGTGGGTCGTCGCGCCGCGCCCAGGTGCTGCGTGAGCCCGACGGGTCAATGGCATCACCCGCCATACTTTTTACACTATTTCTCACCCGCAAGCAATTCGATCGAATGCATACTGTATAGACTGCAACCTCGCGTGTGCTCAACTATATTGCTACCTTTATGTAAACAAGTAGAATCGATTTTGCGCCTAACTTTTTATGTACGCAGTATTCTGAATTTGTTTTATAACACAAAAACAATACCCCAATTGATTCGTTATCAGATAAAGACACATTCAACTCTGTTGACGGTGACATGTACGAAAATACATACATAATATATCAAATGACTCACACAATGTACCTATACAAGGTTGTCAATGTTTAGGTGACAGAGCAGAGCGTGACCGACGGTAATGATAAATGAAACAGTTAAATACTTTGTAATGTTATAAAGGATGGCAATCAGTTGCAAGTCTTTACATAAACATTGTAGAGCCCTATCGATTGACATTACAAGTTCGACACAAAACCTTTTTATTTGAAATAATTTTAGTCTTATACCAATTTTATTAGACTAGTATTAATATAGCAAACACATATGTACATGGCAATGCACGTGCAGTAGGTAGGGGCTCTGATCCGTTTTAATAATTGGAATGATTTATTAATTGTATTTTTGTGTACAGGTGGGGGGCCACACCAGACTACTGGTGCTAAACGACAGTACAGTCATCAAGCCGCTCAATATTCGCGAGTTGCATTTCTACCAAAACATTCCTGAAGATATCCAGAACTTCGTACCCAGATACAAAGGTGAGCATCAATCTCCTTTGCCGCTTGAAACACGATTCAATATGGCCGCCCAGTACGCTTTTACGATTCGCTGAATGCATCATGTTCATTCATTGCATCTTACATTATTTTCTTTAATTATAATGATATAATCCGTTTTTGTTGTTTCCATATCAAATTGTGTTGTTTAATGTGTTTGCATTTAAAGCACCAAGGAAGTTATTGATTTTATTGTTGATATAGTAAAATGTTTTTATAACTGTTATCTGTTTTCCACAGCCTTGTGACAATCGTGTTTACGAAACATGGGTGGTATCGATATTTATCGAATAAGCCGTTGTTTCATCGATAGTTTCAAAACGTCACTATACGTGTTTTTACTGTTTTCGATGGATTTGTTTGTAAAGTTTTAATCTCTTGCGTCATTCGATACTTAAGATAATCTAATGTAATCGTAATTCGATTCATAAAGCTGTGAAGTATGAGTTAATGAGATTAGACAACAGATATTGACTTTCCTTATTGCTTGATGATCGTAACCATCATATACAAAGTGAATTATGAGTATGAGAGAGATGTATGGATGTTGAATAATGCAAACCCGCCGACCGCAAAAATTGTACAATTTTGAATATCCACAGTATCGCACTTTCAATACTATTGTTTATGGCATATGGCTATTATTGATATTAATATTGCTAATGTGTCCTTAATGTAACTGTACTCATGCAACCTATAAAACAGGCTCTTAGGTAAGTAGTATTTTAAATAATATACTATACTTATGAACGAAAAACTGATGATTTTGTAACTGTTTTCGAAAAATCTCTCTGAAACTTGTGCTTATGTTTTATGATACTGTGGATAAGTGGTAGATAAAGTATTCAAAACTTTTAACAAAGTACTTCGTATTTTATGGTATCTCCAGGCCACGAAGATAATAATATTAACACAGCTGTCGCCTGAGTGACTATAAACTTTAGCGTCGGTGCACGATATGGCAATATCATTGTGTTATATTTTGACGAACATTGTTGAAACGTAACTAAGTAACCTTAGCTCGTTTTAAACATAATATATTGCTCACATTGTGCATCCAATACATTTGAACTTTTACTTATGTTACTCTTACTGCTTTTTCTCAATTTTAATTTCTTACCTAGTTTAATGTGGACACTGTGAAGAAACTGAAAAAGTTATTTGAGTCATTATTTTTGTTTGATTTTTTTTGCTCAGTAGTGAAACTTCGGATGAACCTTGATTATTAACCTTAGTAGGTAATACGGAATATTGAGCATTTGCATTTGACGCAATGAAATGTTCACTTTAGTTTGATGTTGTATTAGTTGCACTAGTACCTAGAAGTCACAATACGCAGTAACGGCTAGTAAAAGTTCAGTGTATGTCAGCGAACGCCATCAGGCTAGGGCCGCGGTGTAGCATGTGGTCGAGGGCGGGCGCGCGGCGGGTTTGAATGCGAGCGCGAGCGGAAGCGGGAGCGGGAGCGGGCCTGGGGTCAGGAACACAATATTAGTTTCCTTGTTGTCGCAAGGGCTGCGGCGCTGCGGCGGGCGGAGCGACGCCGGCGGCGCACCACACAACCGCCCCTAATAGCGCCCTAGCGGTAATTTTACATTTTGGGTTTGTAAACCTTTACTTAAAAACTACACCCACATCATACTTATACATACACGCATACACACCTACATGCATTGAGTACTTATAACAATATAAATTGTTTGATCACATACACGTTTACCTATCAGTTACACGTGACACGAGACACCATACAAAAGATATACAAACCCTGTTTAAAAACAAAATAACTTTATATCACTTCCTCATCAAATAACGCTGCCAACTTGCACTATAGTAAGTTAATATTGAATTTACGAACGTAGATAGTGGATAAAGTAACTCATTCAATGTCCCAAAGACGAACCAGTGAGCCACTGGCCAGCTCTGGGTCGGAACCCGACTGGGCATGTTCTGAGTTGTCAATCTCCTATCGCTGCACAAACTTCATCCATTTACTATTATTATGACAGTGAACAGTATGATCTTTTGATTTTTAATTAACGACCCTTGTTTTGAATATTCTATTGGAAGCAAACAATATGAGAATGTTTGTTGAGATCAACGTTTATACTAGTTGTGGTGTGTGCGTGTGTGCTAGCGGACACTAGTATTGATGGCGAGGCTGTTTGTTTCAGGCGTGATGCAGGCATCTAACTCTGGAGGGCCCAAATTGGACAAGCGGTACTCTCCATGTTTCCGCGACGAGAACGGCCGCAAGGCGTCGCTGACCGGCAAGCGCAAGCGCGACGACGTGTTCAAGTGCGTATCCGCGCAACACGCGGCCGACACACATCCTCGACACTTGTCATGTGTCCTTTATCATATTTCAGAAGCTTTGACGTACGCCGGCCCGCCGCCGACGTCGCCATTAATTCATTCGATCGCATACTTACATGACTATCCCTCTAACGCGTGAGCGATGCACGAGCATTCACTCTGCGAGCCTCCGATGACTTGCGTCGTGGAGTCGTGGTAATGATATCTATAATTTGATTGAAATGTAACAATATAACAGATTACAATAAGTCTGCGTTTCATTAGCTCCTGTACTATATCTGTCGATCGCAGCGTGTGCTACCCGTCGCAGACTAATACAACTTTACTTTTCTCTTACAGATTCAAGGTTCACCGAAATGGCAATGCGAGCGAGGTGCTCAAAAGCATCGCGCACATGGACAATTCAAATAAGCAGTGTAAGTTCCACTACATTTGGCAACACAAAGTGTTTCTGTAATTGTCCAAGTGAGAATTATCTAATATACTAACCGTTAGTTATTGACGATGCAGATTTCCTGATGATGGAGAACATTACGTCGTCGTACCGGCGGCCGTGCGTGCTGGACCTCAAGATGGGCACGCGGCAGCACGGCGACGACGCCTCCGCGGAGAAGCGCAGCAAGCAGATCGCCAAGTGTGCCGCCTCCACCTCCGCCACGCTCGGCGTGCGACTGTGCGGCATGCAGGTGCGACACTGCCGCGACACATCTCACCTCGCCATCGTCAGCTGCAAGGACTCGCATTCACCCGACGGCTGACGCTCATTTCAATCATTTAGTTCTTAGTTCGTTAGTAAAAAAAAGATCTGTCACCAAAGTATCTGCAATACAAAAACTTGATGACTTACAAAACTTTTCATGGTACGGGAAAACACGTAACTGTCGGCTCGGTGATCTATCTTTTTTTAACAACCTGCATTGTTTTTCCTCGTTCGTGTACTTATCTATATGTTTTTCTGCAGGTGTACATCCCCGAGACGGGCGCGTGCGTGAAGCGCGACAAGTACTGGGGCCGCGCGCTGTCAGAGAGCGGCCTGCGCGACGCACTGCGCGACTTCTTCGCGGCCGGCGCCGGCCTGCGCGCGCGCGTCGTGCGACACGTGCTGCGAGACCTGGACGCGCTGCGCCGCGCCATCGCCAAGCAGACCAGCTATAGGTTCTACTCCTGGTTAGTACAACCCGTCAATTTCTACGGCACTACAATTCACATCGAGTTTCTCTGTGGAATAATTATAATCTGATTCTAAAAACTCAAAAATAACAGTAATATTTTTACAATCGCAGCTCGCTACTGATAGTGTACGAGGGCGACGTGGACGTTGCGCCGGCCGAGGAGACGAGCGGAGTGACGAGCGAGTACGACGCCGACGCGTCCAGCAGCTCGGCCGAGCTGGCGCCCGCACACGGACACTTCGACATGTCCACGCTGCACGACGAAATCTCCAGCGAGGGCCGGCCGGCGCGGGAGCCCTTCCAGCCGCACTCGGAGGAGACCATGGGCGGGTACGAGGACGGCGAGCTGGCCGGACACTCGCCGCGCCGCCAGCCGCCCAGCCCCGACTCGGCCGACAGCTGGATGGCGTACTCGTCCAACAGCAGCGAGTCCTGGCGCGGGGAGCCCGAGCACGACGCGGCGGAGGCCGAGGCGAGAGGCAAGCGGGCGCGCACCTGGGGGCCCGAGGGGGCGGCGGGCGCGGGGGGCCCGGCGGAGCGGGTCGACATCCGCATGATCGACTTCGCGCACACGGCCTTCGCGGGCGCCGACGCCGAGTCCCCGCTGGCCACCAACACGCCGCACCACGGGCCCGACTGCGGCTTCCTCACCGGCATCGACAGCCTCAAGCGCCTGCTGACGGAGATCCTGCCGCCGCAGCCCTACAGTTAATGAGGCGCCGGAAGGGCCGCGGGGCCACTCCCTAGAAAAAACGTTAAAAAAACCTCCTTTCGGACGAAATTCTGAGAGAGCTGTGATCGCGTCGGACGCTGTGACGTCGGAGCGGCGCCCTCGCGCGGCTCCGCAGTGGAAATCTTTCGGAAGTACGTTTAGTTCGCCGATGGTGAGCTTCGATGTTGTTAAAATGTATATTATATTTGAATGTAAAGACTATTTTCCTCAAAAATTTACCGTTCGACTGATGTAACTTTAAAAGTAGACAAATTACTAACAGGTCGCTATGTATTTACATAAAAAGGATATAGGTAGGTACGCAGGGTATTTTCCATTTGTACGTTTCGTGGCTGCCAAAGCGCGAGTTAAGTAACGATTTCTTTTTATGTAAGTGCATAGTGATATCGCACTTAGTGAATGTTGGCGGTACAAACTATGTTAATTTAATGTTTAATAAAACTATTATAATTTGATGTGGGACCCAGTAGGTATTCTTAAACCATGTATTTATAAGTATTACTGTTAAGTTATTCCAGATTGACGTGCTTTGAGTTGTACTCCTAGCTTAATGATTGATTCCTGTAAGAGTGCTTAATCAATGTGATTACCTTCAAATTGACATTGGACATTCCCTGCCACTGCTGATGAATGTGTTTCTTTGTTGTAATCTTACATGAAAGTGCGTATCTGTCTCTACACTGTGTACATTGTATTTTCTTTTTGAAGCTCACATTAGATTTGGTGTTGTATTCCGTGCTGGTTCAGAAACAGGTTTGAAATATTCAGCCCAGTCATTGAAGCCAAAGTAATATACTAATACTTATAGTTAGACCAGAAAATGGTTTCCATAATAGAAATAAAATTGGTGTTTAGAATTTAAATAGTCCGTTAAGTGTCGATTCAAAGTTTGCAATGAGTTATTTAAATAATTTAAAGTTAATTGGATGTGTGATTTGTGTTTTATATTCTAGATATACTTAGTTAAAATGTAACATCTGAACCGTGTGTCCTTGCACATGTTACGTACATGTGGCGCACATCTTTGGACAAAGCAATGATATTTAGCCTAACAGTATTATAAAGTAGCTGCCAGAATTAGTAGAGCACGAGCATGTCGATCGGTCGCGGTATACGAGACGATGTTTGTTTGTGGATGTGTTCTGCATGTGGAAATGTGTAATAGGGTGCCAGTTCGTAATTACGATGTCGGAGGTTGTAAATGAATCTAGAAATTAGTCTCCATGTGTAATGTTGCGATGAGTATTCAAAGTGGGTCAGTGTAATCGGCTAGTTTCGCGCACGGGCGATGCATGTGTGCACTAGCGACGCCAGCGTTAGCCAACATTCCTTCGTGCTACATTCGTCATTATTTGTCCTTTTACTTTTTTTTTTATTAGTGGGATAAATTTTTGAAAAGTACCTGGTTTAATTAGGATGCTAGGTTGTATTGCAAATTATCATTTATGTCTGTTATTTTAAATAACTGTATGACACTATTTTGTTAAATAAATTTTAGGTATTATCTATTTGTTTTCTTTTTAAATGCATACGTCAAAATTATCATCACGCCTGTATTCCTGCGTCCACTTCACAACGCTATGGAAGAACGGATTTTCCTGTCTAACCTCCTGTCCTACAATATTTGTAAACTTACTGCAAAAATAATTGCATAAAAGATACGAAAAGTTCTCAATGCTAACATGAGACGAGGCATTATAAACAGCGGCAAGATGACATTTTTTTAATAAAAAAAAAAGATTTCCCGCCATTTTGCCCATTCACTCAGTGACACGCTCAGTTTTCTCAATTTGCTAATAAAACTTAGAAACTGTTTTCGTAAAACTTATAGTTTTCAGTTTTTAACACAATTTAATTAATTGTTGTAAAGATATGGAAGAAGTAAACGATGTACAAGCTTTGGAGAAAATCTCTAGCGAAGTTGACGAATCCCAAATTAAGGTCATTCTTTCGAGCCAATGTATCAAAGGTAAACAGCAGTAATTTCATGATTTAATCTCTAGATCGGAAAATTCTAGTTTTTACAGATGATGCAACCCTAGGTCTCAAAAATGTAACTCTCTGCAAAACGTTAAACGATTAAAAAGCGTACCTATCGCAAAATCAGAACTAATTTTGGAGTTCAACTACTGTACAGCTCTGAACAATAATAATTATGACGTTATTTCAATTAAGGACCATCCCTAGACATGTTATATCCAACGATCAATTAATGAATATTGTATAATTTAGTTATACAATAAAGATTACTACTGACTATTTCTGAAATCCTTTAGTAACCTCATTCTCTGTAAAAATAACATTACCTACGCTGGTTTTAGCTCAAGCATTTTTACTTGACAAACTGAAGAAGCAAGCTGAGCGTCATAAAGAAACCTGCGGATTTATTAGTAGCGCTAATCTGAAACTTCAAGCTGAGATTAAACAGGCTGAACATGAGATAAACAGGTGAAAATTCTTTTTCTTTTATAATTATTTTCACAGTAAATAAGAAATTCCCGAGTAGACTACGTTGCTTGAGGTTGTCAGCAGCCGCAGTGGCACTGGCGATCACAATACCTTTATGGTACGAAAAACTGGGAAGATGTGAGTGCAAAAGAATAATTATGGGTAGGTATCTTAGGGTTATTCTCTCAAAGTACCTAGCACAGATATACCATGCGGTCTTTTTTTGTCGTCACGTAGCAAGCGGAGCTGTCTTTATAATAACTGGAAAGCAGACAGATGTAAGGTAACAAGAGCTCTTCTGACGTCGTCGAGAAAACTGGCTCGTGTCTATTCTAAAGACGTTTTGTAGGCACAATGTTACTGGGATTAGATAATTATTGTCTTTTAGTAAACATAGTAGATTTTACGAGTCTGAAAATAAACGCCTTCGTTTACCTACACGACTTTAAATACCATTATCCCAACATAAAATCATAATTAGCTTGCTTTAGGTTTAATGAGCGAAGAAAGGTTACCACGTACGTAGTAGATACTATCGTAAAAAGATAATACCTACTGGCGTCTGGTGACTTAGCGAATAAAGGTAAGCGTCCACAGGTCCGCATCGCACGTATCTATCAGATATCCCGATTATGTTAAAAAGTAAAAGTAAGTGATTCAGTACTTTTAGTCGCGAGTGTACCTAGATATTAGAAATACATGAGGATCGCTTATTCATATTGTAGTCAAGTGAAATAGTTACGTAACAAAGCTGTTTTCATAGTACAGATGCCAGCACATAAACTTATACCAACCTGTCTTTCTTTGATAGATTTTCAACCTTAGCACAATTAAATAGTGGAAGATTAATACTTGTC
Source organism: Agrotis ipsilon (assembly GCA_028554685.1). Taxonomy (NCBI): domain Eukaryota; kingdom Metazoa; phylum Arthropoda; class Insecta; order Lepidoptera; family Noctuidae; genus Agrotis; species Agrotis ipsilon. The sequence goes on along the minus strand of CM052969.1, from coordinate 12,332,530 downwards.
AGATTCGGGTAGTTTGACCTGCTGGCGTCTGTACAAATGTTCGGTAAACTGTGCGTCATTTGACGGTACCACCTTTTATACTGGAATTTTAGTTACCCCAGAAAAAATATAGTATAGTATCGACACAGTTGTCTCATTATCGTAGATGGATTGCTGTAGCAGGCTCTCTCAGCTGCCAGCACCTTGGTGTTGAGATCGAGTAGCCATACTTACGGCAATCTTGTCTGGGTAGAAATGGCGACCATTCTATGTGAGTGAAGGAAGAGACGGCTCTTCTGTTCCGGGAATCTTCTAGCTATATTTGTACCAAATTGATTTTGATTTAAAATAGGAACGTTTGTTTCAGTATGCTTATCGCTCAAAACACTATTAAAATGGCTAATGTGGAAATTAGAAAGGAATGGCTTATAGCTAAAGATGAGAAAATAGAAATTACAGAGCGCATTGAGGTAGGCACTAAGAGATACGAAGACTTATGGCTAAGATGTAAAGCTAGATGTGAAAGTATACATTTTGTACAAAATCTACTTCGTGCCACTGAAAAGGTACAAGTTCAAAATAATGACATCGACGGCCTTGATAAACAAATAATATCGCTTTATGAATCGATGAAAACACGACGTGAAACTTGTATTGATTTAGATAGAAAACGCTGCATCGAACTAGCAGACTATATGGTTCATGAAATGCCTAGCACTTTGAAGATAATAAAAGAGAAATCTCAGAATATCAATGATATAAAACAACAAATGGAAGAAATGATTAAAGTGCAAAATACCGTGATTGATGCTGCAGAAGTAACAGTAACAGAAGAACCACAGAACTTCGAAACAATACAAAATAAGAACAATGATACAGTTAAGGATGATGGTGATCTAAATAAAAGCGATGAAGATTCTTTGGTATTACACAGTGTATTACAATTTGGTGTTATTTTCATGAACTCTATTTGTTCTTATTTAATGAGCTCTTTCTTTCAGATACCCAAGCTAGAGCTCACTAATTTCGATCTCGATTTAATAGATGTCAATTTGGAACGGGTAAGGTAACAGTAACAGAAAAGAAAGGTTTTTTTTTTAAACTCACTCATATAGCATTTAAATATTCTATAGGCCAAGATGAAGAACGATGAATTACCGAATTCTATTCTATCAACGGTAGATCCTTTAGAAAACATACTGAATAATACAATTGACCCCTACAAAGAAGATGGAAAACCTTATGAATACGTGATATCACCATATTTCAATTCCTATAAAGAAAAGGAACCACACAACTTCTCTAACAGAAAATTAATTAATATTCTTGAAGACGTACATTTAGATAAAGACGAGGTTTATAATATTGTGAAGAAAGTAAATCCAGAAAAGCTTCGGAAAACTAATGAGATATCCGTGAATGGTACTGAAAACGTAAGAGACAAACAAACATTTTCAAAGGTAGTTCTCATTTTTATGTTTTTTTATATTATTTTACCAATTTCGTACATACGGTTTTTTTTTTACTATGGTGCCGATTGGAAACTAGGTTTTGTTCACTTTTGATTATTCCTATCACATCTTTATAGGACGCGCCGATAGAAAGTGACACCATTGAAGAAGTGGATATGACCTGCTCCAATATAGATATTATTATACCTCCTACTCAATTTTTGGATATTACTTTGCCGGTAAAGTTATTAGTACCTATTTTATGACTAAATAGCTTACTAAATAATTTACTTAGACTGCCCGAAAAAAATGGGAATCTTTTACTGTAAATTTTAGTGAATATCCGTTCAAAAAATTTGTTCAGTGCGGGAACACGAACCCGCGTCTGGATCGCTCAACCCTCAATAATGATATCTTACATAATAATCCTATTCAGAGTTCTCAGGATAGCATACATAAGAAGAGAGTATCGTTTGAGTTACCTTCATCAATACAAATAAATGAAATATTAGATGAAGTGGACAAACAAAACGATATAGATGACAATGAAGCAGCTAACCAGACTATGAACAGTCAGCTAGACGCGAGTATAGTGAGCGAAGATAGTTACGCGAAGATACAAGATATGATACTTAAAAAGCATAATTTGGATCTTTCGCCTCAATTTGTTTATGCCAAGAATCCAGTTTTGCAAAAGGTAAAGCCATCGTAAACTAAGCTAATTAACAAAATGAACAATATAGTAATAACTCATGTTTTGCAGAGGGATGATGATATCGTAAAATCAAAATTTTTCTCAACTGAAAATCAGGAAGATAAGACTGAAAAAGCTCCTGATCACATAATGGAGATAGATGAACCCAAGGTTCAAGAACCTGAAGACAAATTCAAAGAGAGTGAAAATTTGGAAGAGTTGAGGCTCACAGCCAGCCAAATCCATGAGCCAATGGATGTTGATGAAATTGTTGTTTCTAGTCCTATAGAGAAAAAGGTATCATCACAACCCCCCACTCCCGAATTTCGAAGCGTTTTATTATTCTAATTTTAAACATAACTATGACACAGGCATAATACCTAGTGTAGTACAGTATTTTTTTAAAGAAAAAAGAGTGTTTTTATTCATGTAATAGTTACTTATTTTGGTTTGCTGGACCGATTCAACATTTTGAATGAAGTGGTAACTATTATTTTATGCATTTACAGAAACATGAAGATCCTGAGCCTGAGAAACCAATCTCTGGATTATTATTTACTCATGGGACACAGGCAATTCCAGATTCATTGAATGTATCAATTAGTACTACGGGCTATGATGATTCAGACTTCCCACATTGCATTGGTGTGTTTGGCTTTTACATATTACTTGGTTTAGCTTGAGCAAAATAATTGTTTTTCATCACCATTTGAAGCATTACAGTCATCATTTTCATTAATTACTTCTAAAATAAAATGCATTTTCCCAGATTCAAGTCTCCTTCTTTCACCAAAAGCTGATATACCTATGACTGTTGAGAACCCTGATGTGCAATCCCAAGAAGTACCTAACTTTCTTTCAGGTATTTTAAATTAAAATAATGCAATGCAACCTTGACTATTTTATGATAATTATGTGGAATACATCTGCTTTAATTTTTAGTCTACGCTAATATAAGAGATGTTAAAGTTACAAAGTAAATTGTTTATTTTATAGGGTTTCGAAAGGCAGGCTTATCCTTCTTTGGAGGAGGAACTGCAACATCGTCAGAGCCCAAGCCAGATTCCAGTGCTCCAACTGATGGAAATAATTTTAGTTTTAACTTTGGTGGAGAGAAGAAAAATAGAGGGGGTTTGTTTAGTTTGTTCAATTAATCCATTGTTATTTTGTTTATTATTTCCTAATAAAAGTATTTCTTTATAGGATATCAATATTTATTTTTTACCATAAATATGTACAGCTTTATTGATGTAACTGACAAGCCCTTACAGCTATTAATTGCAGAAGTATAAACAGTGGAGCAAACACCTCACTGTATTCTATAGCAGAGTCACCTTGTAGTTTTCTACATAGTAAGAATTTAAATACAAATGTCAGACCTAGAAATATAGCACTCCAAGATGCTCTATACAAGGAGGCCTTATATGAACTTTCTAAATTCATTCTTATACATACTATACAGCAGAAATATGCATTCATTGCATCACTTACAAATAAAGGTGCAAATACTGTCCACCAAGCGCTGTACACAACACCATCTATTTTCAAAGCTAACAACACTGAAAATATTGTTATAGTTATTAAGTTTATCCATATTTCAAACACTGTAAGTCCAATCCATTGCACAATTTCATTCAATGTGAAGAACATGTTTATTGATTAGCTCCAAGCATAGCGTTTCTGAATATCCTTATGTGGATTGAAGATGAACACCTCACTTGTGAATCAAAGTCTAGCTCATCAGTCAGTGGCTCCAGATCATCTGGAATGTGGAATAATGTTTGTTTGCAATACATACAGTAAATACTATAATTCTTGATTTATTGAATTAACTTGAGCTGTGAAAAGGACCAGGAGTCATTGCACAACATTAAGAACATGTGATACAACAACATAAATAACAGGAATATTTATGCAGACTCAGACTTTCTATTTTCTCTTCACTGACAGATAAAAAAGTATACTCACCAACACAGTCAACAGTTCCAGTGTTTACTTCAATTTGACATGTGCCAGAAAACAATATTTCTAGTTGGAGTGCTAGGTTGCAGCACCTTTGTATTGCAGCTCCTAAACCATGTAGAATAATTTCTTTTTCACCTCTAGTCAAAAGATCACAGCACTTGTCTAGTTGTGCCTAAAAATATATAAAATCATTAGTAAAAAACACAAGACTAAAACTTCTTCTGAATTAAACTCATTGTGCGCGTATTACTTTGAAATTAGTCTTCTTTGTGATGAATATTACATTATCACCATCCACAGGTTTCAATGGGAGACGCTTCTTCAAAGCATAATTCTTATTTGGTTGCCTTTTTGGTCTTTTTTTGGAATCCTCTTTCTTCTGTTGAGTGTTTTCATCTGCCATATTTTACAAGTGGCGTATCAAAATGTCAAATGAAATGAACTTGACGTTTCATAACCATAAACAATTTTGGCAGAATAAATTCGTTCGGAACTTCGGATCATGCATGATAAACTACCTGAAACGATGCCCAAAAAACAAATGATAGAATCCCATCTACGATGAAGACATTATTTTTCCATATATTTATCTGAGTCCTGAATCACACGAAATAATTACAATAATGATCAAACGGCACTGGTACACTAGCATGCATAGGTTTATCAGGGTTTCTGCAGCAGCTGATGGGAAATTCGTGCCGCTGCTCGCCCTCGGCCTTCCTGGGCCGAGATTGTCTTTGTTTTAAACAAATTGTTAAGTTCGTCTATTCGCAGCATCTACCCCATGCTTCGCCACTGGCCGCTGGCATTCTTTTACTTTATACCGTTCTTAGACAATAGGACACATGGCTTCTAGACGCCAACACATCCGCCGGAGTCGTGGCTCGGCCTCATTATCGGCAGTACCGAAATAGGTAGGCGAGCATGTGAGTAGCAAAACGAACAAGAGAAAGTCGGTACTTATTAGGTACTTTATGAATGGGTTATTCATGAAGTACCTACCTAAAGAGTACTGAATTTGTCATCTTTTGGGTTCGTGTTGCAACGTTTATCTAGACTAGAAGACTAGAGGAAGATAATGTCAATCAGTGATTCTGTCATGTCAGTATCTAAAAGAATAACAGGGATTTCAAAAGTTTTAAAAAAGTGATTTAATTATTCTAAATGGGTATTTAGGTTAACGGGGAAAAATTGTAATGTAGGTGACATTATTAATTCATAATAAAATTTATTTAATTAGGTCCTCAAATTCCTTGTTAACCAATGTTATCATCACGAAATGGGAGGAGTGTGTAGTTCTGTGAGTTCATTCGTCTCCGTCGCCTTAAATGCTTTGGAAAGGTACTTTATTATTACCTAAATCTTTTGTTTCTTATTATTATTTACTGGTTTAGGTATATTACTACCTACTGGTCTAGGTACTACCAGTAGGGTCTGGTACTACTTACTGGTCTTATACTCATATGTTATGACTTAATTGTAATCTATGTCATGACGAAAAGCTTTAATTTTTTTCAGAATATCGCTATGCACAGTATGTGCAATGTTGACGTGTTGTGTGTTGTTTACTATTTTAGCTGTAATGGTAATGGGTATTGGCATCGGTTACCATTATTGCTTTGTACAGAACTCCGTGGAAGCTATGGGTACGTAAAAATATTTTTATTTATCTTAGGATTTGAATGTAACCGTCATCCCTTCGAAAGCATACGCTTGTCTTTGTACGAGTTCGAGACTACAAAGGTATTTTAATGGAAGATATGAAATAACCTTTGGTTATTATTAGAAGGAACCTGCTTTTTATTTAGTTACTTATCTCTGTTTTACAGCGAAGGCTGCAGCAGCGGCGGGAGCGTTGCGTTCAGGGCCGGAGGCATCAGGCCGTTCTGGCCAAGTTATGCGTTCTGTGGACAAAGCGATGAAGCGCGGATTTGCTCATCGCATGGCGCGACGAGAGGCAGAATCGCCGCTAGGGAGCAATAACCTCACACTCAACAGCAACTTCACAGACAACACCTACAACTTCGCAGAAACTGACAGCAATAATTTCACAAACACCAACAACCTTACACAAATTCACAGTCCACCTCAATCAAGTTTTAAAACGTTAACCACAATGAATTTTACTGTCTTCTAAAGTGTTTTGAATAAATGGGAAAGTTATAAATAAAATCCATATTAGTATGAAATACTTTATTAATTTATAAACACCATAGGTACATAATTAAATAAAATTATCAGTCTAACTAACCCCTTGATGCCACGTATGCCTCTTAATAATGATGCTTAAGTCAAGTCACCCAAATGTCCCAAATAAAACGAGCACTTGGTAAATTTACTTGTGTCGCAGAAAGACACCAATGTAAATCATATGACAGGCATTAATTTGGCCTGTGTCATGTTCAGCGACTTCAAGGGCCTCAGAAAGGGCTCGGCTGTCGAGCTGTTGTTGCGCGAGCGACGGAAGCGCCCGATGAGTCTGCGCGCCAAATCGCGCTCATGCGGCGATAGCTCGGGCTCCTTAGGGGGCCTAGAGATTATAACATACATTGTTAGGATTGCAAATAGCTGCCGAGACTAAGAAATAGAAGCAAGTATCTAATGTACTTTGTACTACTTCATCATTATAGAACTTCATAATCGTAAAAGATTCCGTGGTAAAACCAGACCCAACTCACTTTTCAGTTTCTAGTAGCACGATAGGTGTCTCTGATTGTTCAATAAATATCTGTTCTCCTGGTTTTCTTGTTTGGTACACCTCTGAAATATAAAAATAATTTTAGATCATTACTTAAAAATAAATCAATGTTTTCGTCAGACCTCTATCGCATTTGCTAAAAGTCGCTATTCATTGTTGCAATATTCAAACATTGACGAGATTTTGTGACATAAAGATTGAATGAATAAATTAGGCAGCTTCTTGACGTAAGTTTCACATAAGTATTCTACGTACCAAGTAGTGGGTGCGGTGCGTGTTCCACTTCCGACCTGTTGACTGCTAGCAGACGCACCACGGGTCTGTTCTCCGGCCCCGATCGTAGCAGCGTAGGCTCTGTCGTCGATCTCGACGACACTGTAAGGAAACAACATGATGTAGGTAATGCTGCAAGAAAAATAGCATTGGTTCTCGAAACACTTATGTTTTGGGAAAGGGGTAATATTGGTCTCGATATGTATGATACTGTCAGACGTAGTACCATTGTAATCAGTATCGGTGGGTGTCATAGGTACAGTATCAAATAAAAGAGTGGTAGTTATTTACTTAGTACGCATACGAATCGAGATGAGCATCTAGGCAGACACAATTGGACTCCACTAAAGGACAAAGCTTTTTTTACGATATGCTCGATGTTACAGCCCCGTTGCCTATAGAAGTAACTTGATGAAAGGTACATAAACGGTACTTACTAGCAAACGAAGCAAGTTCTTTCTGTGCATAATGGTATCCCACTGAGATACCGTACACCATCAACATGACGATGGTGAACATCAGAAGCATCAGCAGAAAAGCGCAGCAGGTCCATGTTAGAACTCTGGTAGGGACCACAAATGTCTCATTATGGCAGAATATTACAGAATTACAGATGTGGGTAGGTCCGTATACTGGTGTCGCAAAAGCAAGAAATGCAATCACAGTCGACCAGTATCGCTTATCTTTATGAAGAAATATCTCTATATTGGCGGAACAGGAGTTATGACGAGTTACATGGTCCCGCCGTGCTGTGCAGCAGTCCATTCAATACCTACTCTATATCTAAAGGTTTTGAAGCTTTGCACCGAAGCCGCCGGGCATGATGCCGATATAAGGGATTGTCGGGGTCTTACAACCGAGCCACTTGCCGCAGCAACATGCCACCGATTGTAAATATCCGCAGGTTCATTGGCGGCTATGGCAATTGGCAAATGTCCCTTGAATATACAGTTGATAAATATGGTAACAAAAGTTGGGGCTGCGCCTGGAAGTATTCAGGCAATTTAAGCCTACCTCTAGCTAAGGTAAAAGAAGCTAAGGATTCAATGCAACATTTACCTTTCGACACAAAATGTCACAGAACAGAACACAGACTGTATTAACCCCATTTTTCTTGTTTAGATGATCTTTAATATCTGTTAAGAGAAGTTCAGAATTAGCCATGAAAACGAATGAGCTGTACTACCTGTATAAAAATTGTACTTAGATCTATAACGAAAACAGCTAATAGTCAGTGGTATAAGCATGGTCAGCAATCACTCAGGATTTGGGCGCTCCGAATAAAGAGACCCGGGTTGTTATTTTACTTTGTGGAAGCTTATGAATTCTATCCGTCTGGGAACTGCTGACTGCTAAGAGCTGTCACTCACTGGAGACTGAAGTATGGGCCACTAGAAATATCTTCATGGCATTCTACAGGGAGAAAATTTCTTGGTGACATAGAACAGCTGGTCTTATTCAGACTTTAAATGGATATAATAACATAAAAACTGGCACATACCACTCAAAACGTCTACCTTTAGGAACTAACAACTTGTTTCGTTATCATTATTCATTTAAAAAAATGCTATAGAAATATAAATTTTTCACTCTAAAACTTCTGAAAGCGTCTGTACACGTCAATGTCAAGAGAAAAAATTTTTTTTTTGGTATTATATGGGAAGTTAGACAGAAGATATAAAACTCTTCCAAAAGGTTTGTGTACCGTGGATAGACCTTTTGCCCAACGCGGTATTCGCGGGTTCCGCAAAGCTGTTTTCACGTTAAAACTCTTTTTTGAGGTGACTGGAGAGGCGCCACGGCGTCCTTATCTACCGCCTGAAGTACACTGGACACGGTTGTTAAGAGAGGTTCCTGTTTCCGATTAGGTGGGAAGAAATCTCCGAGTGTCACCACTGTAGAACGCTGTGGCAAGTACAGCGGAGGGAGAGGCGCCTCGCTTGGGAAGAGTACCGGCGTCCTAAAGGATACCGCATCCGATCTTGATTTACCATGTTACAAAACGAATGGGAAGAAGTAATACCACCTTATGTCTCAGTAACCAAGGACGAAGCCCGGGCGATGGCAACGCGAGACGATTTCTGGCAAAGACGAGGCTTGCGGACGGAGAGTAGTATTTAAAATGTACCTGCATGTTCATAATTATGCATGGTCCTTAATCATGCATCCAAGCCTAAATATTTTTTTTAACACCTTAAATATTTTTTTTTAAACTCTTTCATAAATTGACAGTAAACTTAAAAACAATGATTAAATAAAACAAGTTATTTAACAATTATACGTATATTTACAAAAAAAAAACATACATTACAACAGTCTCAGTTGAAAGGCACTCACAAAGTCACAACACAACCAAAATATACAACATTAGTAAATTGTTATAAATTATTGCTTTTCGTCTAATATAATTATATTTCTCATGCAGTATACAAAATAATAAATGTACTTTTGTATAGTAATTTATAATTTAAACTACTATGATTATAATTTAAGAATAATTTATTATTTCTTTATAAAAAGTCCAATCAAGTAAAACATAAAAGTTTTTATATCAAATTAATATCATCAGGATGTTCTCTAGTCAATATCAACATATTTACATAAATAAAAAACAACTATTAACTATCCGTATCTTCTACAAATACTTATTAGTATAAAAATACTTAAAATATAATTTTATATAAAAAAAATGCGTAAAAAAAAGTAATAAATCATATAAAACCTGCACTTTTGAATACTATTATTTTGTATAACTTTGTGATTTGCTGGGAAATACATAAAAGTAGTCGATTCATTAATAATTAGCATATAAAGTGATGAAAAACAAAAAAGTTACCTTACATACCTACGGTCTCGTTCAAGAAGAACGCCCGGGGCATCAAGCGGCGCGATGTGCGAAGCAAGCCGTTCAAAACAAAAACAAACAAAAAAATTGGCGTCGCACCGAGTACATTTCATTATATTTTTAGCGAAGTTAAAGACGGATCTCAATGAAACATGATATTAAATTTCTTATGTTAAAAAAACAAAAACGTTGTTGTAAAAAAAACAAAAATGTTGTGAAAACTACAAAATAAAACTAATTGGTCGGAATCCATGATTTTCAAAATTACGACACCTTAGTAAGAAAAAAACAGTCGAAGTACGAAGCTTATTCTATAGGTTCACAAGGCCAGGAGCAAATCACAATAATTTGGTACGAATTCCTAGACAAATATAAATGAGTACAATCGACTAAGTTGAATCATTTTTACAATAAATTGTTTGAATCGGTCAAATTGACAAAGAGTATGGTCAAGCGAATGTGGACCTTATGGTATTTGAATTTCTGTAATAGTAGATTACGCACCAAGGGAGTAAAGCATTGTCTTACGTCACGGGCGTATTGAATCCCGAAGCGACACTAAGGATTCTGGGGGTGAACCTCCGTAGCGCAGCGAGGAGGTTCAGGTGTTAATTCCCGAGTGAAACGAGGGAATTAATTTAAGAATCCTTAGTGTAGCGAGGGATTCAAGTTAGCCCAAGACAAGGCAGCTTTACTCCCGAGGAGCGTACTCTACTTTTCACACCTACTGCGAGGAAAAATAAATTTGATTTTTGAAATTTGATGTGGTACGACAACCTTCGAACGTGAAGTTGGCACCACTGCAAGCGATCAGCTGTTGCGACCAGCGGCCGCCATTACTGATACGACTCCTTGGTGAAAGTTTTCATACGGTTTTCTTTGAGGTTCCAAATTCAAATCACATTATTCCCACGGGAATAATGAAATTCAGTACATATATTATTCCCGGCTCGAGCGAGAGGGAATAATGTCATGCTATACAGTAGGTTTGCCTGACATATAATATGACATTTACGAGCAAGTAGTGTGAAAAAAAATAAGCTTATGTTTAGTCATAATTCAACTTTGTCGATTGTATGTACTTTCAAAGCAGGCAATAATCGTTTTAAATGTCGGCCGTCCGTTTAATTACGGCCCGTTCACGACCTTGCCGCTGTGAGCAGTAACTAGGCAAACTTAACGCGTGGCGGCGAGCGGTAAGACCAATAATGTAATAAATAAATAATCGATATGTCGCGTACTTACAAAGTAATTGATGTTTTATTCACGCCACCTGTCGCTTCGCTTACCGCTTAGACCAAAGCCGTGAACGAGCGGTTCTACGAAGTACGAGTAAGGAAATCAAGAGTTAGTTACGGTTACACACTTATCCACACACACTTATCAAATAGTCCGACGCAGCAACAGCTAGGCTTTAGCTGCATCATTTCGTTCAAAAATGTACTCTTTTGCAAAGAAATAAAGATCTCTCTAAGCGATCCTGCATTGATAAGCGTGTTCATACATTATCTAAATAGCATAATATGTAAGTTTTCAGTCTTTTTCCGCGACACTACAATTGAAACGAAACCCCCACTTGGTTACGACGATTGGTAAATTTAGTTATGAAACGTTTATAATCAGCTTATCGACTCTTATATGCAAAGCCGATTGACACGCAAGCAATAGAGTGCTGCAATAAATTATTGAGCAAGTTTATACTAAAGTGAGAGTAAGTGAGAAAAAAAATACTGTGATAAAAATGCAGGGTAGATTCTAGGGCCATTCAAATCATAGTATTTTTTGCTATGACCGGGATCATTTTACGAATAATCGCATTTTATAATATGATTCTACTAGATGCGCACAATACCGAGTAAAGAAAAAGAAGAAATGAAAAGTTAAACACTATATTGCCTTTGTTAGCCATTCAATTATAAGATCAACGATACTCGTTCAACAAGAACATTCAATAGAGACACTCTGAAATATAAAATAGAGACAAATTATCTACAACACATTTTGCCTAAAACATCCGTATAGTGATGAACTGTTAAGCAATAACAACCATTTGGCACGGTTCATTCATTTAAAAAAAGGAAGTCGACGCGAAAACTATTTGCAGTACATTATATTTCATCGATTATAAAAAACGTGTCCTATCCATGTATTTTAACCGTATTTTGTTTTTATAACCGACGAAAAATGACTTCTTTAGAGGACGCACATTTTACACCCTATATATATACTATATACTTAACTGCTTACATTACTCATAGCTGTAACATTAGTTAAAACATACTGCTTTACGTGGTTCGTAGTTGCAACATGTTACTGTAACAGGCCCTATACATAATTTACGGTATAAGATGAGGATACAAGATATGCCACAGCGGTAGTTCCTCCAGGGCGGTCTGCAGCTCGTGCTGTACCTGCGCGGCGAGCGCGGGCGCGGCCAGCGCCGTGGCGGCGCCCCGCAGCCAGCCCGTCACCAGGCCGGCCGCGCCGCTCAGCGGACCCAGACCCGTCACGTGTAGGTCTGCGCAACTGGGGACAACGGAACCCTTTAAAGGATGATTCACGCTACAGCCGTGCCCTGTGTGGGGGGCCCCGGACGGGAACATTGTGGTGTACTCACGGCAGGGTGTAGCGTATATCATTCTTAAAACCTCCAAATATAGTACCTTGCCGGTTTCTAAATTGAGTCATCAAGAAATAGTTTTGATTTTCGATTGCTGTACGAGCAAACCCGTACATTTTGTATTGTTTAGTAATAATGCTGACGCTTGCACTCACGATGCGATGCAGCGCGTCCTAATTGTCAATTTATTACTTTAGTACCAATAAATCCGCGTAACTGTATACATCGTTTTACTTAATCAAATTCCCTAACCTGGGTCGCGGCGCGTACTCACAACAATTTAACATTAACAAACAAGGTGTAAGGTAACCACCATACATCTTTATGGTCCTTCGAGCCAACGGGCGGGATCATTAACGCGAACAATCAGTGGACTTTAGGTCAGTTCGTGTGAGTGGTTCCATATCAGCATCAGCTGTGGAGTTGCAGTTCAGGCAGTAAACAGCAGAATCAAAGTAAGATCTTTCCTTTTTTGCTTGATCTAACAATATGAGCCAAACAATGGAGGATCTTCTGGTCAACCAGAATCAAATCATGGTTGCCATGAACCAACTCTTATCAAACTTTAAGAAGGATGGTCAGGAACGCAAGACTCCTGACTACATCAAACGTAGATTGGATACTTTAGACTCCTACTGGCAGGAGTTTCAATCTAATCACGATCAGTTGAACCCATTTAGCAACAAATCGATTGAGTATTTTGCATTGAATCACTATCAACAAACTCATGCTTTCTATCTTTCGACGCGTGAAGCAATTAAAAGTGCAGGAACTCCGTCTATTTTAAGGCCCGCAACACCGTTAGCCGGCACGTCCAAGGCCGGCGTGGAAGAGACCCTTAGGAGCAAGAATCCTGTGGAGAGTGAAGCTACAAGCTTTCTTGAACCACCAAAATTCAAGTCTCAGGGCACCAACAGCAAAGTGGATGAATTGCTGAAGAAGCAGTCTATCAACTTTAAAGCTTTCTATCGAACGGTGGCGAACATCAACGTCGATGCCATAACTGAGAAATGGGAGTTTCAAGATACGTTGAAAACATTGGAAACGAGGTGGTCAGCCATTGACATGCTTCACTGGGAGTTGGAAGGTGAACTCGAGGGGCAGGATGAATCGTATGAGGACAAGTTTACTTCATATGAAATGACGTACAACAATATGAAAAAGTCTCTGAATAGCAAATTGTGGTCCGTATCACACCGGGAACAATCTACACCGAAGATGGAAGTGCCTACGTTTAATGGCCAATATCAAAACTGGGTGTCCTTTAAAGACTTGTTCACGGAGGCCATCCATAACAATCCATCGCTCTCTCTAGCTCAAAAGATGCAGTTCCTTAAAGCTAAACTGAAAGGGGAAGCCGAGGGCTTAATACATCATCTTCAGATTAGCTCTGAAAATTATTCAACGTGTTGGGAAATCCTTAATCATAGGTACAATAACAAACTGCTAATATTCACCTCACACATGAATACTCTAACCAACCTTCCGGTCATGCATCAACCTTCAGTCTACTATATAAAACGCATCCACGATACAACCATCGAATGTGTTAATGCTATAAAGAACATGGGAGCAGATGTAAGCACATGGGACCCTATAATTTGCTATTTGATTTCGAACAAATTAGATGCTAACACGCATTCCGAATACATCACGTCTCTTAAGCAACCTCGTGAACTGCCCATTTTATCAGACTTTTTGGTCTTCCTAGAAGCCAAGTTTACGAGTATGGAGTCATCACGGCGTAAACAAGATCAGAAAGCTCCGAATTTCACTGCAAAATCATCTAAGGATAACAATTTTAATAACAAAAACATCAATCGTAATTCAAAACAATCTTATTCAAGCAACAAGAACGTTTCGAAATCGAACGGAAAATTTCACAATAAACGAACTTGCCCATTATGCAAAAATGGTCATGGATTATTCCATTGTGAACAGTATATTGGAATGTCTCCAGTCGACAAAAAACAATTTGTCGTTGACAACAAGCTATGCGAAAATTGCCTTTTTAGCCATAAAGGCAAGGAATGCATTTCAACAAAACGTTGCCATGAGTGCGACGGAAATCATAATACGATACTTCACGATGCATTTGTGCAATCGCCTAACCAAGCAATGCCTAAAAATGGAAATTCCCGTAATTTGCCTGAGCAAAATCAGCAAGTTAGTACTCACGTGGCTCAACAACGTGATGTACCGGAAACATTATTGTCCACAGCCGTGATTAAGGTCCAAAAATGTGATGGATCTTATCTTAACATGCGAGCTTTGATTGATCAGGGCTCCCAAACTTCACTCATCACCGAAAATGCGGCGCAACAATTGGGACTTCCCCGTCAACGATGCAAGGGCGTAATATCCGGTATAGGAGCCAGGGATAATGCCTGCAAAGGAGTTATCAACATAAATTGCTTTTCAAGAATAGAGTCTTATTCCTTTAATACTGACGTTTTCATTATGAAAACTTTAACCAAAAATCTGCCAACTTATACCTTTGCAAAGCCCACGTGGCCTTACTTGGAAAACATAGAACTCGCAGATCCTGACTTTTATGTCAGTCGTCCGGTAGATATTATATTTGGCGCGGATATATATTCAAACATTATTATGGAGGGAATCTGCAGACTTGAACAAACGACACCCATTGCTCAACAGACTCGGCTTGGGTGGATCCTGTGCGGCAACGTAAACGTAATACAATGCAATGTCGTACAGTTCGATATTGACCAGTTACAAAAATTTTGGGAAACAGAGGAAATTGCAGAGTCCACTTCGCTTTCATCGGATGATCAAGAGTGTATGCAATTTTACAGCTCAACAACAAACCGATTGTCGAATGGGAGATATGTAGTGAGGCTGCCTCTGAAAACAAATTTGCTAGAACAATTGGGCTACTCAAAATCAAAAGCCATAGCACAATTTGGTCATTTGGAAAATAAACTAATCAAAAATGTAAACATCGCTAAAGAATATAAAAAATTCATACACGAGTACCTAGCATTAGGACATATGAAAACAGCTATTTGTAACATGAAACTCGAATGTTTCCTGCCCCATCATTGTGTGCTACGTGACGATTCAACAACAACGTCACTTCGAGTCGTCTTTAACGCATCATCGAGGACATCAAGTGGCAAAAGCTTAAATGATATGATGCACAAGGGCCCAAATCTGCAACAGGACCTTCAGTCGTTAATACTTAAGTGGAGGCAGTATCAATTTGCCTTCACCGCGGACATAGAAAAGATGTTTCGCCAAATTTTGGTCCATAACGAAGATCAGAGCCTGCAAAAAATCGTATGGAGAGATAGTCCCAGAGATAAACTACAAGAATATCAGCTGACCACGGTCACATACGGGACAAAAGCGGCGCCTTTCCTCGCAATGATGACGCTAAAACAACTAGCGAAAGACGAACACTCCGATTATCCAGAAGCATCTAAAGTCCTAGAAGAGTCATTCTACATGGATGACCTCCTCCATGGTACTCACAGCGTATCAGCGGCACGGCAACTCCAACAAGATTTAATTGAACTCCTGAAACGTGGGGGTTTCAATCTAAGAAAATGGGCTTCTAATGATCCGCATTTACTGCACGATGAAATCCCATGCCAACAACAAAGCAAAAGCTTTCGACAGCCGGAGTCTACAAAAACATTAGGACTTCGCTGGAACCCTGTAAAAGATAATTTCACATTTGAACCAAGAATTGAGTCAACGGTCAACAAAGCCACAAAACGATCAGTGTTATCGGATATCTCCAAGTTCTTTGACCCCTTGGGATGGCTAACACCAACAACAACAAAACTCAAAATTTTATTTCAACGAATTTGGACTTCACAAATTCAGTGGGATGAGCAGATACCTGAAGATATTTTTGAAGAATGGAATCATCTTAAGGCGGATATCAAGCATATAAGTCAAGTTAAAATACCAAGATGGTTAGGTACTAAACCCGAGCAAAGAGTCGAATTACATGGTTTCTGTGACTCGTCGACAAAGGCATACGCCTGCGTTATTTACTGTAAAGTTATTTACGAAAAAGCAAGCATTATATTGGTGGCTGGTAAATCAAGAATAGTGCCGGCTAACAAAAACATATCTTTGCCAAGATTAGAGCTTTGCGGCGCTAACTTATTAGCTAAACTCATGGCTAAGGTCAAGGCTTCTTTAACTGACTACAAAATTGATATTTATGGTTGGATTGACTCCACAGCAGTACTGGGATGGCTGCAAGGAGATCCAGGGCGTTGGCAAACCTTTGTTGCCAACAGAACACGATATATAACGGAAATCATGCCTCCTGCCTGCTGGCGGTATGTAAAGTCTGCCGAAAATCCTGCAGACTGCGCAAGTAGGGGGCTATCGATGTCGCAACTGTTGCAACATCCTTTATGGTGGCAAGGGCCATCTTGGCTACAAACTGTTAAAGCCAATGAAAGAAGTGAAAAAATAAACTACACAACAACATTGGAAACCAAGCCCCAGAAGCAAGTCAACACTGTCATCAAGCAAACAGAAGACGACAGTATAATTATGAACTTGTTAAAAAGTCACAGTTCTTTTTCCAAAATTGTACACATTTTAGCATGGGTGTATAGATTTTTAACAAGCAAGCAAAATAAATCGCAAACTTCTTATCTCACTCTAGAAGAGATAAGGAAATCCAAAATAAAGATCATAAAGCAAGTGCAGCAGCAAGAGTTTGCGGAAGAAATTAAAAGCTTAAAAGAAAAAGGAAAGCTTAGCAACAAAAGCAGAATATTAAATCTAAATCCATTTTTGGATAGCTTTGGGCTTCTTCGTGTCGGGGGAAGGTTGAGACATGCTCACATTCACGCAGACATGCAACATCCTATAATTATTCCACAAAGAGGACGTTTAACGGAGCTTCTTATAGAACATGCACACAAGCTTACTTTCCATGGCGGAGCCCGCTTGACATCGGGATTTATCCGACAAAAGTATTGGATTATAAGCGGAAATGAAGCAACAAAAAAGCAAATACGCTTATGCGTTAAATGTAGAAAACTAAGTCCTAACAAGCATAACCAAATTATGGGTGACTTACCTGTAGCAAGGAGCAATCCATCTCGTCCATTTGAACACACTGGAATAGATTTTACTGGGCACCTACTCCTTAAAGCCAACAAGGGCCGCGGCATAAAAACCTCTAAAGGATATGTAGCTGTTTTCGTCTGCATGTCTACAAAGGCAGTACATCTGGAGCTAGCTTCCGATCTTAGCACCTCGTCCTTCATAGCCGCTTTAAGACGAATGGCAGCACGTAGAGGTACTCCCAGTCACGTTTATAGTGACAATGGACGAAACTTTGTCGGAGCTAACAAACAAATTCAACAAGAATATCAGGAACTGCTACAAATATTTAACAACGAACTTTTGGCTGCAGTGACAGATATGGAAATCAAATGGCATTTTAATGCACCTGTTTGGCCTTCTGCAGGCGGTCTATGGGAATCCGCGGTCAAAAGTTTCAAACATCACTTTAGAAGAGTTGTCGGAGAGCAAAGGTTGACTTTCGAAGAATTGTCAACAGTCCTCACGCAAATACTTAACACCATCTCACTTTTTGACCGGCGGTTCAGCACTTACCCTAGTGGAAACAGAAAGGGACATGAGGACTCGGTGGCAGTTAACTCAGAAAATTGTCGCTGACATCTGGAAAAGATGGCGCGCTGAGTATCTGACACAATTAACAACCAGGAGCAAATGGCGACAATCTCGTGAAAACATAAACCTAAACGACGTAGTCCTTTTGCACGATGACAATTTACCTCCTGGCAAATGGTCTATGGGAAGGGTCGTCGATCTTCATCCCGGAGCAGATGGATTCGTTCGCGTTATCAGCTTAAAAACAAAGAACGGAATTCTTAAAAGACCAATAACCAAAATATCAGTGTTACCTGTAAGCCAAAATCTATCAGACTCCGATAACGTCCAGGATGAGTTGAAAACAAATCGCGAACAAACCAAACATAAAAGGAAAGCGAATAGAGGTGGTGTAACTACATTATTTACGTCTTTGTTATTATTTATGACAATCGTAACAGGAGGACACTGCGATTTCCAATCAACAAGATTTAGACCTAATCAGAGTCTTTACTTCGATAAATTATCTAACATGCAAATTATACGGGACGAGTGGAAGCTCATTATCTACTACGATATGCAACCATATTGGGAAGGCATAACAGCTCTCAACAAATACACAAAGTCCCTAGAACAATCATGCAATACAGTCCGTAATATTATGAACTGTGATATTATATTATTACAGCTGGTTCAAGGCCTCGGTGAACTTGAGTACTATAATCAGATGTTGCTCGGTCAGCACTCGAACGAGCAGCGCGCTAGACAGCGGCGAGGTCTTATCGACGGTGTCGGATATCTTGCGAATAGCCTCTTCGGGGTATTAGATGCGAGATTCGCCGAACAATATCGCCAGGACATAACGTTACTACGCGACAACCAACGTCATATTGCCTCCTACTGGAAAAATCAAACATCGATTATAGAGGTTGAATATAATCTTCTCAAACGAACGGAGCACTCCATGAACAGACAACACAAAATGGTTTCCCAACATATATTTTCTATTGAAAAGGCGCTTAACCAACTTCAATCGGAAACACAAAACATGTCTATTGTAAACGAGCTGACCGTCGGAGCTATTATAGGGAGTAACATGCTACATAACTTAAAGTCATTGCAAAGCACCTTGCTGGACACTATCACTGACATCTATCATGGTCAGTTTAATCCACACCTTTTGACTCCCGTTCAATTACAAGATCAGCTGAGTACCATAGCTAGTCAGCTCCCTAAGGACGTGACATTGCCTGTAGACAATGTGCAAATTGATTTAAGGAAAATATATAAACTTCTCAAAGTAAAGACCAGGATGCTGAAAGAATTCCTCATCTTTGAAATCAGACTTCCTCTTATCAGTAGAGACACTTTTGAGATATTCCAAATATTTTCCATACCTCAAGTCAAAGGAGCTGACATGGTTAGTATCCAACCAATATCAGATTATGTGGCTATAAACTTGAAGAAGGATACCTACTTAACTATGACAGAGAAAACATTAACATCATGTCTAATATCAGATGCATATTTGTGTCATATTCAGAGACCTATTTATCATCTAAACGAGGATAAAGATTTCTGCCAGACCGAAGAGTTTGAGTGTGCGACAAGGATCTCTCCCTGCAAAAACAGCTGGTTTGAAAGTAACACAATTAACAACTACATCTATTTTTGTTGCGATCAATGCTCTTTACGCATTATGTGCGAGGATCAAGTTGCTAGTCATCAGCTGACCGGTGCAGGTCTTGTTGCTATAGACAATGGGTGTATTATTAAAACGCAAGCATTTACTTTGATTGCTCACAGACAACAGTCGAGCCAACTGAACATTAAACCTGATGTTTACACTCCACTAATACCACCGATAAATCATATTATCAACATTACGATCCCACATATGATATCCATGAATGATTCCGAAACTGACCAGAATCAAATGGCTGATTTAGCTGAACTTGGCCGAAAAATTAAGATCATGAAAGATAATGCCGCTTTGGCTGAAAGCATTTCTGTTCATGATATACACCACTACACGGCGATATACATCATCGTCGGCATCGCGGGAGCAGCGGGATTGGTGTACGCGTGGCGTCGCGTGCGCGCCTGGAGCGTGCCGGCCTCGCCCGCGCCGGCGCCGCCGACGCCCCCAGCACAGGGCGCGCCTGCGCCTCCAGCTCGCAGCAACAACGACAACCCGTGCGTGATTCTCGGTGACCGAGTGTTTTATCACAGTGTTAGTGAGTTAAATGACAATAATCAGAGCAGTGTTTCTAATCTCAATAGTGCGCGAGTGAATAAAGCTACCTCACCTATATCCGTTCGTTAAAATTAATGATGTGACTAAAGACAATACTTAGGTTAATCATTAATTAAATATTTTTTGCATTTTATTGTATCAACATAATTTATATACAACATTTATTATTTTATGTATTTTCTTGAAACATTGTTTCCAAATATTTTAGTCTTTGATCTGATAACATTTAATTTGTATCTTGTTAATTTCTCCTGTTGGGAGTATGTACGAGCAAACCCGTACATTTTGTATTGTTTAGTAATAATGCTGACGCTTGCACTCACGATGCGATGCAGCGCGTCCTAATTGTCAATTTATTACTTTAGTACCAATAAATCCGCGTAACTGTATACATCGTTTTACTTAATCAAATTCCCTAACCTGGGTCGCGGCGCGTACTCACAACAATTTAACATTAACAAACAAGGTGTAAGGTAACCACCATACAATTGCTATACTTTACTAAAATGGGGTTACGGAACTGTCTAAGCAGTTTACCACGGTGTTAGAACATAAAGGGCTTTCGAAGACACAGGGTAGATATTAAAAGTCTGACTGACAGTACTTACGGTTCCACCCAGGGCGCATTGGTTAATTTTATCTAAAATTTTAGCATGTGACCATTAACCATAAATAACTGCTTTTTCTCGTTTATTCAGATTCAAAAAGGGATTAAGAGAACTCTATGAACTTATACAGAACAGCAAGCAAATCGGGCGAGTATTATTTGCAAAGGTATTAAGGGATTTCGGGGGGTTTTATATTTTAACTAGCTTCTGCCCGCGACTTCGTACGCGTATCCTGTTGCTTATGCCAGCGACAACGGGATCGTCAAAATCTAAGATCTGAAAAGTCTATTACCCAACTCCGAGAGCCCGGCAAAAATTAAGTAGAGTACAATAATATTCATCGTCATCGAAAATCGGTCCTAAACTGTTACCGCCTTTACTGCGTGGAAGAAATCCCAGCTTATGTTATTTTATAATTTGTATAATTATAAAATACTCACTATTGCTTACTCAGCGATAGCTTTGATTTCCATATCAGGTGTTCCATATCTTAAATTTTTATACATAAAGAAATAGTGCTCATCAAGCTGAAAAACTTTTGCTAAGACGTCATTCCTCGGGCACGCCGCAATAGCGGCGGTAAGACCCCTCTTTGAGGAGTGGCTGGAGAGACGTCACGGCGTCCTTACCTACCGCATGACGCAGGTCCTCACCGGACACAGAAGTTTCGGGAGGTACCTGTGTCTGATGAGAAAGGAGGAAACGCCTGGGTGTCACCACTGCGAAGATCGCCCGGAGGACACAGTAGAGCACACGGTGCAAGACTGCCCAGCTTAGGCAGAGCACCGACGTGTCCTCACGGCGGCGATAAGCAGAGACCTCTCGCGCCCGGCGTTGGTCGAGGACATGCTGCGGGGCGAGACGGAGTGGGAAGCGGTCACCTCCTGCTGCGAAGCAGCTATGCTCGTGAAGGAGGGGGCGGGCCGCGATAGGGAGAGGACAGCATCCTCCCTCCGCCCCAACCGCAGTGGGTAGACGCCCACGGCGTCGGACGTCGGCAGACGACCTCCAGCCACCGTAGGCGCGGGCATGCGGACAGTGAGTAAAGGACAACTCGCTGTCCGACCATGGACCAAGCACGGGTCGACAGCGCGTCGTGTTCCACGCGCGCCTAAAGAGCGTCAGCAAAATGACGGGGCCCCCTCACAGAGGGCCAAAGCCTGACGGGGTCGCGGGACTTATTTTCATCACCGTGACCCCGGAACATAAAGGGCTATTGAAGGACACCGTGGATTTTAATCAGTACAAGTCTGACAGTGGGGGTGGGAGGCCTCATTTGATGATTTTACCACGCAAAAAAAAGACGTCATTCCTATAATATAGGCTGGGCTCTTGGAGTTCCACATTAGGTGTTCCAGATCTTCAATTTTTATACGTCAACAGAGAGTGCTCATCAGGCTGATCAACTTTGCTACGACGTCATTCCTGTACATGTTATAGTGTAGCTGGGCTCTTGGAGTTCCACATTAGGTGTACCAGATCCTCAATTTTATACGTCAACAGAGAGTGCTCATCAGGCTGAACAACTTTGCTTAGACGTCATTCCTTTACACGTTATAGTGTAGCTGGGCTCTTGGAGTTCCACATCAGGTGTTCCAGATATTCAATTTTATTCTCTCAGCAGAAAATGCTCATCACGTGGAACACTTTTTGCTATCGCACCATTTTTGTATCTCTTATAGTTTAGCTGGTCTGTTGCGGTTCTGCGCCAGGTGTTCAAGTTTCCAGAATAATTTATAGCCTATGTTTTGACCAGATTTAATACCTATACAACAGAAAAAGAATCAAATCCGTCCAGTACTTTTTGAGTTTATCCCGGACATACATACAGACAAACAGATAAACAGACAAAAATTCTAAAAACTATATTTTTGGCTTCGGTATCGATTATAGATCACATCCCAAGTATTCTTTTAAAAAAATATTCAATGTACAGTTTTGACTTTCCTACTATTTTATTATATGTATAGATGTATAGATAACGGTTTATAGTGCCCTTGTAGACGTGAAGCCACAAAGCAATTGCTTAAATTGCAAGCAGTAAAAAAGTGTGTAATGAGTTCTAAAAAAAATGTTCAGCATCTGACTTACTCCAAGTTCTGCACCCTCAGATGGTCGAGCTGCGAGTAGGGATCCCAGTGGCACAGTCCCACGGTGAGCGCCAGGTGCAGCGAGTGTCGCTGTAGCGCGGCCGTCGCGCGCCCCGAGCACGACACGCCCATCGCACGGATGCGGTAGTCGTCGTAGCCTATCTGTTCAGTCAGAAACAAAACACAATTTAAGCTTTTTAATCGACTCTAAAAAAAAATGAGGACGTTTTCAATTCAACTGTAATATTTTAGAATGTTGTAATCTCACGATTGGGTGAACCGATTTTGATGATTCTTTTTTTGTTCAATGCAGTATTATATGTTAGTAGACGTGGTGCAGCACACTGTGCCATCGTCCAAGAACACAGTAAGTGGAATGCTCCTAAAAAAAAACTACTGAAGCAAACTGAATTAAACTTTTATGGGACTAAATGGCAAGCATACTGCATCGATTAAGAATCATTCTACTGCTGTTTTTTGAAGTCGGTTAATGATAACAAAGTTTTAAACACGATATCCTGGTCGCGGGACGTACGAATTACCGTCACCCCGGAACGTAAAGGGCTATTGAAGGACACCGTGGATTTTGGTCAGTACGAGGTTGTAAGTCCCTCCCGCTCTACCTTGGGAGGACTCATTTGATGATTTCATCACGAAAAAAGAGGCATAGTTTCCTGGAGCAGAATTATGAGACTTTCTGTAAAGGCGCTCCCTCACCGGGAGCATTTGTGTGTAATGTAACATTACAGATTCGACTTTGAGCATTACATAACAATACTATCTCCCTGACTGACGAACGTTAGTATAGATTTGATACAAGGTGCGCATTGTGATGATCGATTGTTCTCCCACACTGATGAATGTTCGAATCTGTAACGTTACATTACAGGTGAATGCTAGCGGTGAGGGAGCGCCTTAACATGTGACTGCGTGAACAGGTCATGGGAAAAGCCATCAGTTTAAAGTACATGTTTTTTTTCCACCGTCATCTTACCTGCAAATCCTTTATCCTCAAAGTGACGTGGAAGGTGGTCTGCGAAGGGTGCGGTCTTGTGACGCTGACATCACTAATACGGTTAATAGTCGCGAGGTTCTTCACCCATCCCGTGTCCGTCTCGAATTTGCCGACAAAAGATAGTGACCCTACCTGGAGAATGATAAGGTTGGATTTAAATTGGCAAATGTCAGAATTTTGGATGTCTTATTCAAAGGAAGTTTTATGCTTTGAGAATATTTCGTTTTCTTACTATTACACTTTGTTCCACTGTAGAGCGAATGTCTCCTTGCCCTCATTCCACTTTTCTGGAAGGAAGGGAACATGCCCGCTCTTTCAAGGGCGCCAAAATCATAAACTTGATTGCTTGCTTGAAACAGTTGGCTTAGCATTTATTGATCGGATCAAGTAACAAAAAATCTATATTTTGAGGTTTTTTACAGTTAATTTTAAAGGCAAGGGTTTTCTGAAGGGGTAAAAATAAAAGGTGATAGAGGCGTCCTCCAGAGTAGTTCAGTGAGAAAAAGAGCTACAAGTCGTAGGCCACCAGGGGCATTATGCTATGTGTAGTACTCATTACTGCTCACCTTATGCATGAAGGTGGCGTGCAGCGGCGGCAGCTGCAGCACCTCGCGGCAGTTCTGCAGCAGCGTGCGCCGCATGTTGATCAGGATCATGTCCACCACCTTGTTGCCGTTCTGCGACAGGTTGTCGATCATAGCGCTGCAAGGAATGAGCTTTGTTTACATATTGTTACTATTCATCTGCCTAGCCTTTTCAACAAACCTGTTGTTGGCGGGTCGCGGGACTGTCTTATCTGGTAAGCGTGCCTTTTAACGAAAGGGCTATTGAAGGAACACTGTGGATTTTATTCAGCAGTCAGCTTGAAAGAAAACTCACCCTCTTTGGTAGTTTTGTCACTAAGGGAGTGATATCTGAACCTAACCATATTATATAAGTTTGACAGTCCCCTTCGCTCCACCCACTCTACAGGCGAATGCTCACGGCAAGAAAGCACCTTGAGGATATGTTAGCATGAGGTATTAGATCATAGATGTCACGATGCTTTGTGTCCCGTGTCCCATTGGTTGTGAAGCACCAGCACATACCTGTAAGCTTCCATGAGCGAAGGGTTGCAGCACATGACTTCAGACACGCTGGTCGCTTGGCGCAGCACCAGCGCCAGGTGTCGTTGTAACTTCTCCCGGAGAAGAGCATATAGCGGCAGGGAGACTGCTGCTGTTAGTGGTAGATCGTCTGAAGAGAAAGAGTATTAATTAAGGGCAAGCAAAAATAGTTAATTAAAGAAAGTATAGATAACAAGTAAAAATTGTATCATTTTCACCATTCGCAAATATGTAAACGAAACATCCCTCTGTATTTTTATGCAAGCCAATAGGCTACTAATTCTGAAAAAATCTAATTAGTGCGTTAGGTAGATCAGGCATACACAACTTGTGCTCCACGGTGCCCCGGGGCTCCGCAAAGCCATCGTGGGGGCTCCGCGAGAATAATAGTACAGTCTCTAACTCTCTTCGATCAAGTCTAAAATCTAGTTTCAAAAACCTCATTAGATTTTTCGTTCTATTAATATACATTGTAATATGTTTTAACTTACATTGTGACATGATTATCTATTTTATTAGAGAAATCACCAACAGATTATTTGATTTTGGGGTTCCGTCAAAAATTTCACTTTTCAAAAGGGTTCCGCCACCACAAAAGTTTGAGAGCCGCTGAGTTAGAT
Source organism: Agrotis ipsilon (assembly GCA_028554685.1). Taxonomy (NCBI): domain Eukaryota; kingdom Metazoa; phylum Arthropoda; class Insecta; order Lepidoptera; family Noctuidae; genus Agrotis; species Agrotis ipsilon. Next base: position 12,306,696 of record CM052969.1, on the reverse strand, counting down.
TATGAAAAAAATATTTGACCTGTATTTTTTCTTTTGTTACATAAACGAAAATTGACGAAGATGTTTTTTATTATAATTTTATTCATTTGCATTTGATATTGTACATTTTTAAATTAAAAAAAATCAATAGCATTCCACGGAGAAACAAGAAGTCAACACGAGAAGGTGCGGGTAGTGCGCCTTAGCTGCCCAACAAACAGAGAAACTGCAGGGCACTACATGGATGTGTTTTATGTGTTTGCACATTATAAAAAGATTAAAAACTAAAACCCTAAACGTGTTTTACACAACTGGTTTCTTATCTCTTCTACAACCTATTAACTTCTCATGTTGCAACAGTTATCAAGCGTGTAAAACGATAAATATCAATTTACATACAAATATCTATGTAGGTCCCCTTAAATAGGATAGTTAAATTTTTCTAAACATAGCAAATAAGCGTTTTAAATTCTGAATTTTAACATGCGACCTTGGACTTTCGGTTAAAATTCTCACTTTCGATTATATATAATTGCTTGGCTTGTCCAAACTAGTTTCTATCAATATTAGGCGTCAACTTAATTTAAATGCCGAAATAAACGCACGTTTGACGAATTTTGTCTTTCCGGTTTAAGGTGATCTGACTGGCTGTTGGTGGAGTATGTAGTAAAAAACTTATCTAAATAGTTAAAAGCAGTATTTGGTATACTGCTTTTAACTATTTCGTTCTAAAGAAGTCTTATTTGGAAGAAGTTATGGTTTATGGTATACATGTGTGGTGGGTTTCATCAGAAAATGCACACAAGACTGTATTTTTTCTATGATACCATAACCTGCTGAACTACGAGTAGTCAGGTCAGTTCAAACCGAGACGCGACGAGACGCGAAGATACTGGAAACGTGTATCTTTTCTTGTAGTAAATAAAGTTCGAATTTGAGTCGCTCTATAGTAAAGTGTGTACAGCGTCAGGTCTTGGATGTGAATTGATGATACCTACTTACCTATATGTTTAGCCAGTTGCTCTGTCGTTGCAAAGTCATAGCCTCCATTCTTTTGCGGTGATGGCCAAGATAGCTAAAATAGAAATGATGCTTTAGTAATAATTAGGTATTCTGTTTAAGGAAGGAAATACAATGTAATTTGATTCATACATTATTCGACAGGGATAAACCCTATTAATTATACATAGAATACATTATATGTGACTTGGACGTTAACGTCATAGAAATAAGGGCGGTTTTGAAACAACATAAATTACCTTAACTAATACTTCATCATGCGTGAACTCGATTCCAGGATTGATGAACGAGTAAGCATCATCTTCCAGCGTCAGGCCCACCTTCACATCTGCGATCATGTTCGACAATGATATTCTAGAATAGTATACAGTTTTTATTTATTACTTGAATTATATGATTTTAGTAATTACTTTGTTTGATATGATATTAGTTATCTACCTCACCAACCATTATGCTCAGACCTGTATCATAAAATATGCATTTTAAACACTGTTTTAGGCTATCATGGTTTCTTTCACAATTTAAAATAACACTTATGGGATATCTTCCGTAATTATAAATTGTTTTGAGTTCCCGATATTTCGACGCTGTTGCAAGCGCCACTCAAAACAATTAATAATCACGGAAGATATCCCATAAGTGACATTTTAAATTGTAAATATGGATTTTATCTTGTGTTTAAATATTATTTTTTAAAATCATATTAATGTCTTCTATACTATACAAAAAATATAGGTCATATTGTACATTTGTATCCAAAAATATACAATGTGTTCTTTGTTTTTGATTGGAAAATCATCATCGACTTCCTCCGATCGGGGAAGGCAGAAGGGGATGGGGGATTTATTAGTTCTATGGTGTCCTCTATTGACTCACGCCATTAACCTGCTTATAGTCTACTTGTGCCTATTACCATGAAATTCATTTAGCCATTTTGAAGTGAAAAGGTGAAAAATAGATTTTGTTTGCATTCAAAATATCAATAAGGAATATAGTTTTTTTTTTACAGCAAATTCATATAATTATGCATAGTAAATTATGTGTCTTACAAGATGCACAAATGACTCAGTTGTCACGAAGTAACTAATAAATTATCTATTTATAGTTTTATATCTTTGCCTGTTGCTTGCAATATAAATATGCATTGTTTTCACAACAATAAATGTATTTATTTATGATAACTACTGATTAACGACTTTACTGTCAGTGATTTAAAAAAAATATTATTGTTGGTAAGAGTTTATGTATTAAATATTTTATCTTGGACTCAAATTTTGAGTTTGCTGAAAGAATATCAGTATGCAAGTCACATTTTGACTCTGACTCTTTTAATTAATGTAGTTTTTGGTTTCATTTAAAGTATTTATTTTAGAAAGTCTATGTGTAAAATTTGAAAATCAGATATTTTACCATTGCATCTGTGACAAGAAGGGGCAGATATTAAAAAAAGTATTCATTAAAGAACATTGATAAATTGCTATTATAACGTTATTATCGTGATAAAATAACTGTATGAACAAAAAAAAAAATACTTTCTTAACTCCTTTTTTACCATGCACATCTGTTTTTCAAATTCAGTAAACATTGGCAGAAGGTTGCACAAGGGTTTTGTTACATATGAATATAAGAAAAAAATAGATAGTATACTTACAAAACATGACCCTCAGCAAGGACAGGTATGAGATTATACAGGTTTTCATTAAATGCACTGTACAGTCCTTTCACATTTACTTCTCCGAGTGAACACCGTAAAGTGAGGCTCATGGTCTTCAAGTCTAATTCCACTGCTTGCATATGGAATGTTGGGGGCTTCACCAGTTCGAGGCGAGAGAGATTTCTGAAATGTTAAATGTCAAAGTTATTAGTTACGGTGTAGATATTTTGGTTGGAATTAAATTAATTCAGTAATTTCTAAATATGTCTCTTTATTTCAAAAAGACAAGGAAACAGACACAGCAAATAGGCTGTTTATAGTAATCGTTTTATCAGTATTATGTAAAAAAAACAAACATATTTACACTTGTGTGTTTTTGGCGAAGTATGAAGTATCTCCGAGACTGTCTGGTTTGATTTGTTCACCATTCTTCGTCTGCTGCAACGCCACATTTGTGAAACTCTATAAAAAAATGTATATTTAATAATTTCACATTTAAACTAGAAAAGAAAATCAAAGTATATTATCGAATGTTTTTATTTACCCTTTTAATGACATCTTGCAAGTTCGGCTGGACTTTCGTCAAGAGATTGTTTAATTCCTGTTCTATATCCACAATTTCTTCTTCAGACATTTTGCTAAATACATTCCCTTTTGCTTATAACGCTTGAATTTTGTGAAATAAATTAAATATTTATCACCGAAAACGAAACATATTGCAGCAGCTGACGTGCTTCTGACAGGTGACAGGAAATTGTTGTGTTGTTAATGTCAAACGTAGATGTCAAATTGAACTGAAATCTGAAGTGCTTCCAATAGAAAATCGACTAATTTGTTACTTATTGGTATTTTGTAACAAAAAAAAACTTAATAATCCGGTTTTTAAGTATAAAATGAACCAATTAACAACTCTTGGGATATAAAGTATGATTTAAAAAAAATAGTATAGCTGCATAGATTAACTATAGAACAGTCTTTCATGCTCAATAAACTCGAGGCATGGCAAGTCGGAGGAATTCGTAGTGTGGGGGGAAAAGTCCATCACGACCACTTTAATCATTTAGGATAAACGTTAAATTGCATAATTATATTATTAAACCATTTCTTAAAAATGTATGGGATTTTAAGCAGGATTAGTACTATTAATCAAAGAAATGGACCGAATGCTTATTTCAGTAGGTACGCGATTAGTAACAGATTAAACAAAAAGGTATTTCCATACGGATTTTCATCTATTTTCGTGGTCGAATTTTAAATAGTAAAACTTAAACTCTTTGAGTAAAACCTTCATCATAAAATACACCTTTTGATTTAAACATAATGGCCGAAAAATATGAAAAAATATTAGAAAAGCCAATAAAGATGGGTAAAAAAAAAAGACATTGTTTTTAATTCTACATGGCATCCTTTCATTTTTTTACCTTCTGTTGCCAGTTCTGTGATCATAAGTTAATTAAATACTTTTTGAAGTTTTTACATGAAAACAGTGTAGAGCCGAGTCCTTAGTGTTTTTGTATGTATATTTTGTTTTTTCTTTGTGATGTGTGTTTAGTCATGCAGCTAATAATGTCGGCTCTAAGCGTGGAACGACCCCGTAGCAATTTCTATTACGGGATCCCCTTCTCTTAGAGGGAGAGGGTTTCCTAAGAATTTTAAAAATAATCTATCAAACACAGAAAATAAAAGCGGAAACCCTGCATAATTAGCCATATGAAGTATTGATTAGAGCAGTGTTGGCCCAGTGGTATCAGGCCTGACTTACGAGTTGTAGGTCGTGGGTTCCACTAACCCAGCCAGGCGCATTACTTTGTGTAATTTATCTCATCTACACTGATCTCAAAACGGTGAAGGAAAACATTATATGGAAACCGGCTTGCCCTAGAAACCAAAATTCGAAGACATGTGACATCAACTATAATCCTCACTGGACCCGCGTGGTGGATGATGGCCCACTGCATCTGGCAGAGCGGAGGCTTTTGTACCAGCCGTGGAACATTATACGCTGATTATGATGATGATCAGAACGAATTACCTGAATTATTTACTGAATAAAACAATAGGTATGAACTATGATTTCGCTTTTAATTACTGCTTAGATACTTTCTTTATTTCTTGCTTTTTGTTATTAATTTTCCGGTTCTTTCGTTTGTTTTTTTTCAATATTGTCTGATTTTTCTTACTATCTATGTTCTGATTTATTTTTGTTGTTTCCTTGAGTGATTTTGGCCGATGTGGTTTAGCCTCACCCACAGACGCCTTACCCCTCAGAATATCTTCTTTGCTTGAACGATCACTCGACGAATCATCCATAAGACGTACCTTTGGTTGTTCATTTTCTAATTGTCCTGGTACGAATGGATCTAAAAAAATGTTTTGAATTGAATGACGGAAGCCACAATGCATATTGTTTGTGGTTAATTTAAAGGTCATTATGATGTTTACTGGAAGTCTGGCGCTTTTTTTGTTTTTTTTAGCGTGGTTATATTATCAAATGAGTCCTAACCCCGGGCAGGGCGAGAGGGACTGTCAGACTTGTACTGACTTAAATCCACGGTGTCCTTCAATAGCCCTTTATGTTCCGGGGTTACGGTAATGACGTGAGTCCCGCGACCCCGGCAGACTTTGGCCCTCTAGAGGGGCTCCGTCATCATGCTGCTCTTAGAGGCGCGCGTGGAAGACAACGCGCCGTCGACCCGAGATGGTCCATGGTCGGACAACGAGTTGCCCTTTACTCGCCGCTCGGCTGCTCTCATGCCCGCGCCTTCGGTGGCCGGAGATCGTCTGACGTCCAACGCCGTGAGCGTCTACTACTGCGGGTAGGGCGGAGAGAGGACGCTATCCTCTCCCACACCCGGTCCTCCTTCGCGAGGATGACTCTCCCGGGCCTGGGAACTCTGGCACTTGCCCAGATTATTTAATGGGGCAGGTGGCCTGTGTGGAAACAGCAACAGATTTGTTGTATTTGGGGTTTTTGTTGTAACTAAGTAGGTAGGTACTTCGTTTTCAACTTAATTTTATTAACAAAAAAACATAAAGTTGCTTACCACAACGAGGAAGAGATTTAAGCGTTTCTACGCCGTGAATCAGGGCATTGGACATGATGGCGATGATCTGATGTTCCAGCAGGTGCTTGAAGTTGGCTATCATTATATTTGCATCACCTTCGACTGTCAGGAATTCTGGCCTGAAATAGTTATTTGTGCAACAAGAGAGCAAAGTCGTTTTTTGCTGCGAGTGCTGATTTTGAATCCTGAGCAAGCGAAGGATTCAACGATTGAATCACGAGCGTAGCGAGTGATTCTAAATTTGAATCCTGAGTGTGGCGAGGGATTCAAAGGCACGAGATGCAAAAAACTTTGCTCTCGTGTAACACACATAACTTTTCACTTCAGCAGCGAGAACACTTTAGGAGACAAAATAATAAATACTCTTTACGCCAGCTACGATATTTTATTCCCGCATTTTATTTAAATTAAGGCGTATTCGGAAATAGCACCCATGATATTTTATTATTCAAAATATTTACATAACATTATTGAAACTAGAAATAAATATTTACTTGTTAAATAATATCAGTTTTATTCACAGTAAATACTTATTTTCGTTTAAATACAACAATTTGTTAAATATTCGATAAATTGCATTAAAAGACATAATTATCTTTTTGCAAAATTTCTTTAGTTAGTACATATTTCCGAACGTGTTTGTCTTTGTTGAGGTCGAATTCAAAATCGGAACTTCGAAAGGGCTGGTCTTTGTGGCTGTATGGGCTAGACTCTTTGCCTGTGCTAAAGGAAGAAGGAAAAAAGGGGTGGTCTTTGTCTCTCTCTCTTTCTAATGGCAGGAAAGAGATGGAGTATAAATGTTTCGAATTGTATGATCAACCCAAGGCTGAATAAGATATTCGCCGTGGCTTGCTAAACACAAAAATTAAAAAGTTACTTTGTCTCACTCAGTGAGCAAAATCGCATTTTGCTCACTGATTTCAGGCAGCAAAACCTACATTTTCGAGCTACTGAAGTGAAAAATGTGATGTAGTATGGAAAGAAAGAAAAGAATCCTCTAGGAACGTAAACATTTTTTTATTAACCTATATTGTCCCACTGCTGGGCAAAGGTCTCCCCATGACTTCCAGTTTTCACGACTCAGGGCAAAAGTGGACTACTGGTCATTGGTTTTCTCAAGCTTGTCCCACCATCTTCTACGAGGTCTGCGACGCCTTCTGGCTATGTCAATATATTAGTCTACAAGAAACGAAATTAAAAGGGTATTTGAATTACTTCATCTGATCCAAGAATTCGATGTCCAGGTCGAGAGTTTCAGGGTCTGAGACTATGGTGAGGGCGAGGTGCGCAGCCAGGTCATCCGATGCCAGTGTCAGCACGCCAGATAGAGGCGGCAACCCCGTTGGCACCATTGCTTGGTACTTGTAAGTCACCTAAATACAGTTTTTTCATCAAAATTGAATAAAATAAGGAAGAAAAATTAACGTCGTCTTTAAAAATGATGAACCATCTCGTCATCGTTTTTCAGTGCGTGTTGGTTAAAAGAAAATGTAGGTAAAACTAACGAAATTAAGCAAGTCCTGCATTTTGTTGCTATTTTTTTTTTGTTTTGCTACTGTACGGTTTAATTAGGAAGGAGAATGTCAATGAGTTCCATCTATGAGAAAACTTCGCCCCATTCGAAGAATTTCTCGTAGCATCGTGGGTGCAGTTACAAATACTCATATGTATACGGTTACATACAGTGAGACGTGATGCCCATGGGGGCACCAGAAGAAGCACAATATAATCTCCGTAGGATTATTTTGTGCTTCTTCTGGTGCCCCCCCAGACGTGATGCCCTAGGCAATTGTTTAATTTGATTAAGGGTTAATCCGTCACTGGTTCATAACTCAGATAAACAAACCAGACTGTTGAGTCAACTGCTTGCAGATCTTCCAAATATTTCCGCGCGGGAATCAAACCCGCGACACGCTACGTAGCAGTCCAATTGTACCGTCCATAAGTGAAGTAGATAATTATATTCCGGCCGTTGATAATACGTCCGCTATTTCCCCACTGCTCAACTCACTCAGTTTTCAATCGACAATTAATTTCATTTAGTCCTAAACATTTTTTGCGAAATTGGAATACTTAATTTGTTGGATGACATCGCCCAGGCTAAGTTAGGATACGTAAGTTTGAAATATTCTCAGTTTTGCGAGTAAAAAGTCTTCATAATAAAAAATATCATCTCTATCAGACGCGGCTGTCTTGTTTCTGGTTCAAAGTTTCCCCTGTGTCATTTGTTTTAGTTGAGCAGTGGGGAACAGGAATAATGCTTAAATTGTCTACTTGGGGATTCCCCACTACTTAACTACTCGCAGTTGATCACTTACAGTTAGCAGTGGGGACGAAGCGAAATAGCCTTTTTTTTACGTGGTAAAATTATCAAATGAGTACTCCCACCCCAGGCAGGGCGGGAGGGACTGTCAGACTTGTATTGACTAAAATCCACGGTGTTCTTCAATAGCTCTTTATGTTCCGGGGTCACGGTGATGGTATAAGTCCCGCGACCCCGGCAGGCTTTAGCACTCTGTGAGGGGGCCTCGTCATTATGCTCGCGCGTGGAACACGACGTGCCGTCGACCCGGGGCAGTTGATCATACAGTAAGGCGATTTCGCTTCGTCCCCACTAGTGGGGACGAAGCGAAATCGCCTTACAATTCTTTATCTCATACTTATCTGTTATAATAAATACTTACCTTCAAGCTACTGAATCCTACAATACAGTCGATCTTGCGGATTTGGCCCATTTTGGTCTCTGTGGCTATTGATCGTTTGAATATGGTGTCCAGGCCGTTGATAATGCCATCGTGTAGTTTTATTTCCTGCCAATGACATGATGATCATTAAATGTATTTTGTTGAAATTAGGCAATTCAAAAAAAGTAATCCTCTATACTTTGTATTTCAAGTTATTATAATAGGTATATACTCGTAGTGCTATTTCAGAAACCATTCTGTGATAATAGGCCATTGCGGAAGCGGCTCAAAAATAGATGTCAGTAATAAAATAATTCTTTTTTTAACAATACAGTCGAAAAATACGCAGTTATTAAATAAAGGTTTACATCAATTAAAATATCGTTTATGCTCGCGGTGTTTTGCCTGAGTTTTTTAGTCATGTTATTTATGCCACTCGAACGCCATAAATATCTACCAAATTAAAATGTATGATACTATAATCCAGGTTATAAACTGTCTATTAATTTTATCCATATCCGTTTCGTAGATTTGTGTGAAAGAGTAACAAACATTCATCCATCCATCCCCACAAACTTAATTGTTATTCATAATAATAGTATTAATGATCATACCAGGCCATGGATTGACTTGAAGGTAAATGAGGGTATACGAATACTTTCAGCGTCCATACGTCGTAGTCTCATCGCAATGGCATCGATGGCAAAGTCTGTAAATGCTTCCAGGGCTCTTCCTTTTTCATATTCGTAATTACTAAAAAAAACACAGTTTATGGTGGTTTTTTAAATTTTTAAACTAATTGAAAATAGAAAATCACAAAATTACTAACTCAGCCACGAATATTACAACAACAACTCCTCAACAATTTTAGATTTTTTATTTATTTAAAACTACTAAGAATTCCTGTGTCATGGATGCGTTTACAAACATATAAACTCACAAACACAAACGCCTAGACCCGTAACAACTATTTGTAGATCATACAGAATTATCTGCTCACGAAGCCGTGACACGTAACCCGCGTTTTGGGGGCACAACGAGGGTCGTTTTGGTTTGGTTCCTTTAATAAACCCTGCCGATAAAAATAGGGGCCCCCGTCTAGCGGGGCTCCGTCGAATACCCCTTGGCTTGGCCTATTTTTTGTACATTTTCTGATCAATCTAATTATTTGATTCCTGGCTGACTTAGTAATTGTAGTCAATGCACTTTTTTAGTGGACAATAATGCTATAAAATAGGGATGCCTTTATTTCAAAATAGCTCCTATTGAAAATGACTATCAATGAGAAAAGCAATTGAGTCAAAAAACAATATTGTTTTTTACTCAAGAACAAAACATAAAAAAAAAACAAAAAAATCAACAACTCGAAACTGTAAATAAAATCTCTGCAACTCGGAATAAATAAATAATTCTCTAGAACATGATTTCGATTGGCAATAAGCAAATAAAAAAGTTAAACATACCTTACTTGCTTCATGTGAGACATTTTATGAATATCCGTATGTATCAAGTAGTCATTGAAGTAATCTTTTATCCATTTATCCAGGTCTATTTTCAGTCTGGACATGAAATAACCTGGAAAAAGAGTCTAGGCTAAGATTTTAGGATTAACTTGAATTTAATTACTTACGTGGATGGGATCCACTTGCTAGGAAGTGGCGAACTTTGTCATATAAACGAATACAACTTTTTTATTATTATAAAGGTTTTTTTTTTATTTGGTAAAATCATCAAGTGAGTCCTCCCGCCCTGGGTGGGGCGGAAGGGACTGTCAGACTCTTACTGACTAAAATCCACCCGTGTTCCTTCGGATGCCCTTTACGTTCCGGGGCCGCGGTATCCTGGGTTAAGAAAAAAACCCGTGACCCCAGCAGGCATTTGGCACGAAACATGACGTGCCACCGACCCGGGCTTGGTCCTCGGCCGGACGGCGATCGGCGAGCTACCCATTACTCACCGTCCGCAAGCCCGCTCCGCCGCTGTGCCCTCTGCTGATCAGAGGGACACGCGTTGGAGCATCCACACGACAGGCTATTCGCATACGGGCAAAGAGACCCCTTAGGCACACAGTGCCTTAGGAAGATTATTAAATAGATTAAGATAAGTGTTTTATTTTGTATTTCTAGAATTAAATGAAATTCAAAAAAAATATGTATTACCCAAATTTTCCTGTTTTACTTTTAGTGGTGAACTTTGAACGTGTTTGGTGACATACTGAAATAAAAGGAGGTAATTATGCATTTCGTCGCAAATGTGGTGAAACAAATCGAAACGTATATTATAGTTGATATGGTTAGAATAAGAATAGTAGAGTTATTGAATACCGTCATCAAGACATTATTGGTGGTAATCTCTGAAGTGACGAGTTCAATCCGAAGTCTGGAATCGACAAACCTATATCGGCCTTCAATCTTGTATTGTACATCTTTTAACAGAAATCTGAAACATCACAATACTTTTTAAGTGCACATAAAAATGCGTTTAAAAATAATTACTAAGTATGGTAGATGCTATCTCATTAAAACCAACATTGATTTGGCTGTAATGTCAACGTGCTGGGTGGAAATTAGTTAAACACTAATCCAAGAGATGGCGCCACGCTACCGAAAAGCGTTCAAACGAGGAATATAGAATTTCAGCTTGCAAGTGTGGATTGAAATGGCCTAGTTGGTTAAGGCGTCTGGAGTACCTATCCATAAGACGTGGGTTCGAATCCCAATTGCAATCGAAATTTTTATTTCCTCATAAATGATCTTTATAGGGTGCTAACAGAACTGCTATTATTTATGGTTCAAAACTTATGACTACTTTTCGTATTCAAATGGGCAACAAATGCATAGAAATTGCAATTCAATAAAATATCCTGGTGCGCTTGCGGGAAACTCTTGATTGTTCCATCATCTCCCATCGTTCTTTGATTCTGGCTGTCAGGAGTTGTTTGGGAAAGAGTTTGCGGTAGAGTTAAAAAAACTGACTATTTCAACGCTTACTCAACTTCTCCTAAAGTGGGCGCGTAGAGGAGGACGGAGGGGTCTATGTCGGTGAGGGAGCGCTCGAAGATGCCCTTGAGGTGCAGGTCATTGAGCGAGAGGTCGATCCTCATCACCAGGTTGTTAAGATCGTTGTGCAGATAGTTGACGCGGAAGTACGTGTTGTTGCGAAGCTTCATGCGATGGAAGAACCTACAGAGGTGTTTATTGTTAATTTGTTAAATTGTGTCTCGTATAGACTAGGTCTCGGGTATTATACCATCCGATAGTGTCACCAGTAAGGATCAAATTTTTGAATTTAATTTTGGGTCAAAATTATGTACATAGATCTTCTGTTCAGACAAGGGAAGTTTTCAGAAAACTTTAAAACAGAAATTTTATTACATTTTATTTCCCAAGATATTATTAGTTTTATAGCAAACTTATATTTATTTACCAGATTCAGTCGTTCATATTCTATCAGAAAAGTATGTATTCTAAGTGGTGACGATGTTTATTTTCCAACAATACGCACTGTATAAAGGAGAGATGGAGTTTTCTCGAAAAAATTTTAAAGTTCGATATCTCTAAAACCAGTCAGTTTGGACCCCATGTTGTCGGGGTTAAAATTACAGCAAGGAAAGTCTAGTATCACCTATTTCAAGGACCTCATCGAATTACAAATCACCCTGTAAATTGAGATTCTCGTCAAATGGTTGAAAAGTTGCTTTAAACCTTTGATTATAAATGTCATTATATAAACAAAGCTTTAAACTTACAAGATTGAGTCAGGCATCCTCAGCATGCAGTACCCGCCGAGGTTCATCCCCGATGGTATCATCCACATGTTGTGGTGATGTGAGGCCACCTCCCGGATTGCCGCCCCCCTTTCTCGAATAAACCCCTAAATAGAAAATGGAACATGAAATTAGTAGGTATCCCACTGCTGAGCCAAGACTTGCTTTTCCATCCTGAGCTCCATATGCCTGAATTCATAGAAGTGTAAGTCATATGTGCCATCGAAGTTTATGAAGTCGGTTAAATATTTTTATATTATTTTTCGATTTAGTTCAAATATTCAACCCAAATTCTTGTTAAATACCTACATCATTTTGTTACATGTGCACTAGAATTTTCTTATAGTACTGGTAATAACATCTTTCATGTACACAATAAGCTAAGATGCTCGTACATTAAAAATGAGGAAATTAAATTGAATGAAATTTTTATGGGATCAAATGGCGTGCACACTGGATCGAACAAAAAAAAATCACATAAGCCGAACCAGAAACTGAGGGCATCCGAAGAGAATGTTCACAAAACAGGAAGTGTCTGACCTACCTGCTAGTTTCTTCATGTCAAGGTACACTCACCTCAATCATTGCTTTATCAAATTCCGCTTTTTCGAGTGCAACTTGGAATTCTTGTCGATCTCCTTTGTAGCGTTCTAAAAAATAAAGAGATCTCAATCGACACTGCCTGTCTTGATTTATTTATTTAAGGGATAACAATAGTTTCCAATTCTTAACTAGGTACTTTACTAAGATTACTTGAGTAGCTAATAATATCATTGATTGGAAAGAAATCAGGCCACGCAGTCAGTACTAGAACAACGGACTGTACTTATGCCTATAAGTGTATTATTGAGGCCTTATTGTACCAATAAACAATGATTGCTTAACCAAATAACTGGCTAGCTGAATGCAGTATGTAACTTAGATTGATTGTTTGTCCCGCTCATAAAAGAGGCATTTGCTGTCTTATTTAAGTCTTGTAATTTCGGATTAGTTTCTTATAAAGACGACATAAATCGGTTACTACGGCCTTTTTCAGGTCCTAGTTCTGCTCACTTGTCCTGATCCACCGTAGAATTACGACACGCCAGTCCCACTTTAACCTTAAAACTTAGATCTCTCATCTGTAATAAAATTAATTAATTTAATAAAAATAATAATTTAACATTTTCAAAAATCATTTTCGTAAATGTTGTGTATACCTATCATAGGCCTGCATACCAGCACTTAGTTTATATTTTTGTTTTCTTTTACTACTATGTATGTTTGACTGTTGGTGTACCTTATATAAATAAATAAATAAATAAATCTGTAGACTTTTCGCATTTGATCGTTGATCGATGAGTTTGAAATATCTATGTATAGGGTCGCTCTTTCGTTTGCTACAAGTAATTTCGTTTGCTCTTTGCAAACCTTGCATTTAGTTTTATGAGCTTCAATCAAATATCACCTAGAACGTAGATTCATTAATCCAATCATGATCAAATATTACCATCGATTTCATCCAAAATCTTAAAGTGTTTTTCTGCATTGAGATGCATCCAGCAGCCGGTCGACAGAGGTGGGTTAAGTTTTATGTTAATGTCGGAGCCGGCGTCGCTCTTGGCATCGGTATTGGTGTCTTGGTCTTCTGCGTCGGCGTCGATCTCGTTTTCTGTGAAGTAAATACAACTAGTCTTTGTAATGACTGCGGAACTAGTATTTGTACAGGGTTACTTGTAATTAAATGTTTATCTGTCAGAAGAGGAAAATGTTTATCTGCCAGAGGGACAAAATGCAACAAATTAATCCCCTATGATTATTTAGACTTTTCAATATTGTACCTAAACGCCAGCGTCGAGAATTCAGAGGTTTTCTATGGAAAGAAAAAAACATCGTTTGTAGGCAAGATCACAGTGTGGCTCGGTTGGCAAGAGCGACAGATGTACCTACTGAATCCGAAAATCGTAGGTTCAAATCCTGGTTTAGTTCGCACTTCCACATAGTAATATCTTTTAGATAATTATTGTGTGCTGTGGGCTCAGCCGGCCCTACATCTGAGTTGTGACTTCATTCCTATGTGGAGGAATCCATCACACTAGAACAGTACAGGTTCAGCCTCGTCATCGTTAACCAATACAAGAACACCAATATATTTTTTGAAGGTACAGATGCCAGCATATCTAGTTACCACAATCTTTCTGTAAAAGATTTTCAAAATCACAAAAAGTTGATGTGCTGGCCAGTGCCGTAACTAGCCATTTATGCGCCCAGTGCCTCCTTCTTTTATTGCGCCTTGGTCTTGCCAATTGTGGTCCTGGTCTGGCTATTTCTGCGCCCCTCCATGGTGTGCGCCCTGTGCCTGGGCACCGTTGGCACACTCCTATTTTCGGCACTCGAACTTGTACTGGCGTCTGTACCTACTCTAACGTTGGGTGGATTGGGATCAACTGTTGATTCTACTGTCATATTAACAGAATTTTGCTTCGACCTACCTCCATCCAGAGCCTCAACGTCATCGTTATCTCGATAACTATTATCACTTGACCCTAACACTATACTACTCAGACAAACAAAATATAATAATAAAAGTATGTATTTCATATTGCCCCTATATTCTAGTTTAAAAAAAATACAATTCTTCCCTTCGTTGATTAAATAATTAAGTTTTCTTATCTAGAACGACTTGATTTCTGCCATAAATCAGGCATTTCAATTAAAATGTTTCGTAACTTTATAATTTAATTTCTGATGTATTTTTGGTGTTCATGAAATTTAAAACAGAAAAAAACACTGGAGATGCGTTGTCTGTTCTTAATATTTGTAACTATTAGTTTATTAAACACATGTGTATCTTTTGAATTTAGAAAACTTATTCATGATTATTTTAAAAGTGGTATGATTTTTTTTCTTTAATTTCTTCCCGAACATTCAGATATATGTATATTTATTTCATTGCAAACACATTTTATTTTATTTTGCAGAGGACCTTACAAAAATCGGATCGGAATGGAATACGATTTATAGAAGACCTATAGAACATGCGTTAGCAAAAGTTAGTATATGCAGTTAATGCGAATATTATTCGATTTAATCCAACTTTTCCAATACATTTTTTCGAGAAATATTATTCAATATCTTACCTTGGAAGTATGGATCAAATAGGAGCATGGGCAAGTTTATTTCCCATGTTTTACCTCAGAGACGGTGCTATTTTTAACGGTTAAAAAGTTATGACCACTTTTCTTTTTCAGAGAGGTAACTAATGTCTGGTATATTTAAATAGGAGAAATGATATTAATTGTTAGAATTTATTGTTAACAGTTTTGTCGATAAAAATGAGTGTATTATTTCCTCTTAAATTATCGGTAGTCGGAAACCAAAAACACTGTATGAGAGATCAATGTGGTCCAAATTTGGAGTAAAATTTTATTTGGATGTTAGCCGTTAGCTAGTGATAAAAAAACAGCTAGTTTTAAAGTAATTAATACCTTTTCCAGACTATGCAAGAAACCGTTGGTTCATCCGGATTAAATGTTTATATCAGGAAACGAAACGAAATATTAGCTGCTGGATACCTTCACAATGATAATCAAGTGCGAGTGTTAGTATCGAATACATGCCGAATCTACATATAATGTTACATTACACGCGAATGCTCTCTCTCTGCTTTCCCCGGGAGCCCTCGCGTTATAGATTCGACTTTGAGCATTACAATACAACCTCCCTGATTGACGAGCATTCGCGTAAATTTAGTATAGATTTGATACAAGGTGCGCATTGTAATGCTCAATTTTCTTTCCCGCACTGATGAAATGCTCGATTCTGTAACGTTTCATTGCCGGTAAATGTTCGCGGTGAGGGGACGTGACGCCTTTAGATTATAAAACGATGCCTACGTAAAACAATGGAACATCTTCAAGGAAAAATGTTTAAATGTGTGAGTTACACGCACATTTATAAAAAATGGCTTCACTGATTTTTACGTTTTGTTTCGAACACGGAATCTAGACATTTTATAATCTAAGACTTCGAATTTAAGATAGCCGCTGATAGTCTTGACATTCATTAATTTGTAACAGAATATTAAGCATTCGTCGTTTTATAATTTTGGCAAACTGAACAACGAACAGAGCCGAGCATAAAGTTGAACATCGCTACGAGCATTTTCGCGATCCTTCTAGCGAACGCTCTAGGATGGTCTGTAATGTAACATTGGCGAGAATGTTCATTACAAGCGGATGCTCAAGTTTATCAGTGCCTTAAAGTACATTTTTTTTCCAGAATATTAGGGGATTTAACTATAAATGAAATGCCCAAATTCCATTTACCCCAAGTACAGTTTTCACTAACATCTAACAACCTGAGATTGGAAGCATTTCTCACTACAATGATCGTACATGCTGACTACGCGCTCATTCGGAACAAGAGTGCTATCATCCATGATCCTCGGCTACAGGATCCATACAAGTCATCACCATTCCTGTTTGAACAAGTTCAAGATGTTGGGAAGGTCGCGTAAGTAAAGATCATTAGAATTTTTAAGTGGTTTAGCTAACTAGCACTACTCTACGGCGGACTACTGGAGGCGTAGAGGTAGAGGCGAACTTCCTTCTACGAAGCAGTCATGCTAAGTAAAGGAGGAGGCTTCCAACACACGACCTGGCCGCTGCGGGGTACGCTGTCATCAAAGAATGTCGCCATCATGCGGACATTGAGTAATAAGTGACTCGCCGTCCAATCCTGGACCATGACGCTCCTTACGTCGAATCCAAAGCAATATTAAAAGTCGAATCATAAGAAACCAGTGTTTAGAAACCTATAGTTTTCACAATTTAAATTTATTTTCCGAATAGCAGGGTACTATGGGTGTAACGCTTTGTTACTATTCTCATTTTATGTGTTCTAGAAATCATTAGTATAGTAATTATATTTATATTAACGATAATTTTTAGGATAACGATAGAAGGTTGCCGGTTAAAAGGAACGGTGTTGCCGTTCAGTCAGGGTAGCTCAATAAGCCTGGGATATACCAACATGCAAGTCTTTGATTGCCAGCACACCATTGAAGTAAATGTTTATTTTTAATACCTACAGATTTATTATAAATGAGCTCCAAAGGAAGCTGCTCCGGGGTCGCGGGACTATCTTAACAAGTAGACGTGACCCTGGAACATTAAGCGCTATTGAAGGAGCACAGTGGATTTTAGTTGGGGGAACTCATTTGATGATTTTAAATCGTAAAAAAAAAGAATGTTTCTCGTTCGATGTCTCAAAAACGTCCATGTTTATTCAGTTTTTTCGGAAAATATATAAAATGGTACTTTCCAGTTAGAGGTTACTGAGCCGAAATTTTTGAAATAAGGCACATGTGATAGTTATTTTTTTACAGATAAAAAGTACAATTTAGTATTATAAACCTCTCCAAGCTGTTTGCAGTTAAAAATATTTATATTTTCTAATACATTCCGTGTGTCTAAATATTAGCACTGAAAGACTATGTTACCCTTTATTGTTTTATTATATTGTTGCAATGGTATTGCTACAAAATGTTAAACATCTGTTTAACAGTCGTTTAAATTTTTTTTACTGCATTTGAAGTTGATGTAAATTCGTTTTGCAGTCACTCATTTTTTTTTAAACAAGAGTGTTAAACAGATATTTTTCTTTTTGTAGTGAGGCTTAAATGTTTAATGCTAGTTAATGTGAATTGTGTTTTAGATATACACGCCAGGATTAGATGCGCCGCCGGTCATCGCGAAATACAATTTGGGAAAATGCGCGAAATGTAACAATTGTAAGATTTTTTCTTTTTACAGTATAGTAGAATAAGTTTATTATTTTTTTATGCTCCTTGTTGATTTGTAAGACGGTTATTTTCAATGTACATAGTGTGAAGTGGACACCACCGATCAAAGATGCCTTACCAAAATGCTGTACTGTAGAGTTCACTTCCAGACGTGACGCGACGATACAGGAAATGTGAATCTTTTCGTGTAGTAAATAAAGTTAGATTTTGGTATACATGCATAGCCCTAATGCACTGAAAAAAATATTTGTTTGCTTCAAACAACATCTTGTTTAATGTGATCACGCATCATGACTCCATACGAGCCTACGAAGATCTTGCCTTCTCCAACTATGAGAACTTTGTTAAATTATCATAGTTCCGTCAACTAAGTAACGAATTGCTATAATTATGGATAGTTATTTAATTTAGCTCTAATGTTGGCCAGTTTAAGGATGAGACATTGTCACATCAATACACTTAACTTGTAGATTCAACTAAGATCTTGCACGATACGTCTGTGCAACATTATAAAATCAATGAAGTTCATAAGTTGTTTCAACTAAGTTCTTGAATGAAGTAACCGTGATAAACTAATTAATTCAACTAACTTCATATTCGTCATAGATATGAGCCCTTGTCATATGAACTACCTGTATTCGTCAATGCAAGTCACAGTATGTTGCACATCCACAAAGTAACTTAGAGTAGTTAACAAAAATTACAATAAGTTAGTTAGTTACTCTGTGGATGTGAAAAGACACCGACTTGGATTGACAAATACAGGTATTTCATATGACAACGGCTGAGTACAACGGCTTAGACTTAGCAAATAGGTACAAATAGTAAGTATAGATATCAAACAACCATATTATATTAAGTATAACTTTATTAATCACTTACATAACACAAAACACTTATTAGAAGGCGCATCTAAGAGTTACATATTTTTTTTGTATTGCTTAGAATATTTAATTTGACAACTTTTTGTTTAGCTTCGGGTTCTTGAACTACAATAAGCGAAAAAATGTTTATCAAATTCTAATGTTTGCAATAATTGGCCTATTAGAATCAAACTATTAGAATAATAAAAAAAAAAAAAACATTTTACACTTTAAAAAAAACAGGCAGTAAATCATCAGGGCAGGTGGTATAAAGTAAAATAGTACCTTTGGCATAGCGTAAAGTAGATACGGTGAACTTTTTTTTTTCCTTGCGTTATTAAGAACAGACTTCTTAATAAAATTAATTACGAACTAGCCTTAAAGACTAATAAGTATTTTAATTCTTATTTATTATGATACGTTATATATTATTTTAAAACTAAGAATAGTATCCATTAGCACTTTAACACAAGTCCATAGCACTTTCTTAAGAGTCTCTATCATTTCATAAAAACACTATGTTCGTGTGTTATACGTATAGCACAACACTGTTACTATTATTCACTCACTTTACACACTACACTTATTCAAAAGGTTTATTTCTTTTTAGCCTACTACTAAACTAGATCGTATGAATTGTTCATAAAAAGATTCACCAAGAGTTACACGAATTATGACACAACAGCATGCAGCTCACGGTTGTTACTTGTTACTCGTTTACGATAACAATGACAATATTCACAATTTCGGCGGAGGCCGGCTGCCGCGTTTTGTTGACTTAGCAAAGCGTTATTAGATGCGACCACTTCTCTTGTTTGATTTAACTAAGCAGGTTATCTAGTCAACCAAGTTTGTTGTTAAAAACTACCAAGTTGCTTGTTAACATGAACTCAAATTATTATTTGATACTAGCGGCCCGTCCCGGCTTCGCACGGGTGGAGTACCCGGTCTAAAACCTGGTCCCGATGGTTACAAACACAACAAAAAAATAATTATCCGAATCGGTCAAGCCGTTTTCATGTTATGTCGTGACAACGGAAAACGGGTTTCATTTTTATATATATAGATAATAAAGTGGAGAAGTAAAATCTAACAAAGCATGTATGTTTTAACAAAGCCATTTGAATATACTGTTCATGTGCAAAATTGTCGAATTAAATAAAATGAATTTGTTCTGGCAACTAAGCTATATTGTATAAAGTAACAAAATTAATAATTATTCCAAACATTTTGATGCCAACTAAGAGAAAATGTGTCTTAGTTAGCTCGCATTTTTTTCAGTGTGGGGTCCCAACGGGGTTCAAATAACGTTATATACCAAAAAGACAGAGATAGATCATGTTTTTCGAATTCATTTGGGATTATGACTGGTTTATATCTTTTCTTGCGAATCTCTTGCAGATTTACAAATCGATCGTTTATTGTTGAAACCGTTAATTCAGAACGAGTTGATTCCGAAGCTACAAGCAGCAGTTTTCAGCTTCGTCAACACAACGGAAATGTTCGGCACTGCGCTCAAAGAGTTTCGGTAAGTTTTGTTTTGTGTACCTTGCATGGTAAGCTTTAGAGAAAACACCAACTTTTGTTTGTGACATCACTTTGAAGGGGGGTAAGATTTCTCTTACCCCTCGTTTACACCAAGAAACAATTTAAAAACTAGTTTCATACAAAACTTGTAGAATACTTGTCAAAAAATAATTTGTTTGTTTTATATATGTATTGAGAGTGTCTCAAACCATATTCTCAAACATTCTTTTGTTCAAACTGTGTAGCCAAAAAGTGTTTTATACAAGTATAAAACACATTTGCGTTTACACTGAAGTTTATGACATGTCAAAACTTGTCAAATACATGTATTATACCTTGGTGTAAACGAGGGGTTACGCTGACTGTATACAGGGTGAATTTTTCAACTGGGCGTGGATGGCTATTTTCGAAACTATGAGGAATATCGAAAAACGTTGAAAGAAGTCTCGAGGCCGATTTTGACGAAAACGAAAAAAAATCACACCCTGTATTATTATACCGTTCGATAGTGTTGCTAATAAGGATCAAATTCTGGGAAGTAATCATATACGGCAAACTTATAGAAATGGCAGATTTTTATGAAATTGCTATTTTGCCATGTTACTTTTATATTCGGATCGGCGGCATACCAACAGCAAACGAACGATTGTTAGTGTTCGGTGAGTCGTCCATACAGGACCAATGAAGACTAGCAAGACCCATTGTGGTCTTCGTTGACCCGGTGCGTACATGGCATAATGAGGAGGAAAATCAAATTGAAAAATGTGTAGTCAACCTCGTGCAGTACCTATTAACGTTATACAATGTGGCATAATATTTGTTGTCAAACTTTTAAACAGAAAAATACTAAATGTTACACAATGTTATAGAGCTAGACAATGTTTAATAACGTTACATATATAGGGAGCACTTTGGTTAATTTTAGGTTTTTTGATTCTTCTGTATAAAACGAGCCTAATGCAAAATTTTGTAACTAAATTGCAGAGAAAACCAAGAAATAATAAATCAGATAGTTGCGAAACATTTTACTGACTTGGCCTGGCACATGAATGGAGCTTCAGGCAAAAAAATGAAGGATGTTACCATACCCGAATACGAAGAACATTGGGATGATGGAAGGGTAGGTATGGTGTGGCATTTTGGAACACCAGAGATCATGCTATTCTCTAGAAATCTCATCGATGGACTCTACGAACTGCTCTTTGACGAGACAGTTTTGAGATCGTTTAGATAGTGACGCTTAGCTTTCACTAGACGGCAATCTTCAGTACCTGTGTGGCGTTAGCGCTGCTCCCACACCGTAACAAGACTGTGTTTATAGAGAATAGCGCTGCTGATTTTCGTTCTTAGGCTGAGCGCAGATTACAACCTTAAAAGTTTTAATTGACAGGCTATTATTTAACTTATTTGAGATGCGCACACTTGAAACAAGACTCAGTGGCCGATTAATCCTGTCGGAGGCCCGGGGCGGCAAATCTGAATGAGCCACCCTTAAAAATGTGAGCATCGATTATACAGGATGTATTTTCCAATTGGGCGTGTTTTTGGAAACCAAAATTACTTACCTATGCTTATAATATGTCTTACATGATTATAGAAACGAGATAAGCCCGGTGAGTCGTTGAAGCTAAAAGATATGACATTGACTGGGCTGAACACGTTATACTCGTCGCACTCCGGCGGGCCCCGACTGGCTCGAGGGAAAGAAGTCGTGATATGTGAGAAGTTCCGGTTCAGCTCCCTGCAGGTAAACTATTCAGTATTCTCTAAGTAAGACGGACACGTGGATGGAACAGACATGTCATAGAGTGGAGAATACGAATGAGTAAACGTAGTGTGACGCCCTGCGGCAAGATGGGTCGATGATTTGAAGAATGTGGAGTGCCCAGGACCGGGACGGATGGCGCTCTTTGGGCGAGACTGACGTTCATCAGTGGACGGCAATAGAACGATAATAATATAACAGTAAAAACGAAATAAAATGACTATTAGGTAAAACCTACTAGTTAGTCATTTTGAACCAGTCGTTCATATGAAATTTATTTTATACTTATAATCAGCCTCACAGTTTACAATAAAATATCATCATTATCTGCCTAGCCTTTACCGAACTATGTTGGAGTCGGTTTTCAGTCGAACAAGATGCAGCTATACATGGAGCGACTACCTATCTGACCTCCACGACCCAGTAACTGGGTAATACGAGGTCTTAGGAAGTCTGGGTGAAGACTTTCGAGCTTCTGACTGTAACAGCGACTGTCAAAGATCTACAATGACAGATGGGACCAAAGACTTTACGTGCTTTCCGAGGCAAGGAGGAAACTCACTATGACAAATAGCCACTCATCCACACACTGACACAAGCGCGGCTTAAACTTAAAGATCAAAATTGTGCGGCTGTTATTATTTAGCCACAAGCTCCTCTAGTAACTTATTTTATTAGTATTTTTTTTTAGTAGTAATTAATTTAAGTTGTTATTTTAGTAGTCATTTTTTTAAATATTTAAGTAGGTAAATGAAAAACATGTCTCATTGAAAGTATTGTGCATTGTCATTTTATTTATTTTGCAGGCCCAAGGAAAAATAGAACTAAAATCGGCATGGTCAGGCACGTTTGACTTCAACGCTGACTTAGATGACTTGACATTAGACCTTGAGGTCACTCAACCAGAGCACCTAAATAATACCAAAGAAACTGCAACATTTAATGTAGACGGGTTAAGGTAATGTTTTATACTAATTTTTATATTTATAAACTCCTTTTTCCCTGTCATGGAGGTAGGCAGAAACAACAGAGCGCCACCTGTTACGATCCTGACATTCTCCTTTCGCCTCATTCACATTCTAAAGCTGGGTACTCACTTAGCAGTGTTGCATGTAACGTATCAGATACAGTATCAAGTGAGTACGTAGGCAGGATAGGCTCGTGCCTACTGAGTTCGTACCCAGCTATACATGTTGTCTACGCACGCCGATTACGAGTACTACGCAGCCGGCCTTTCTGAAGCATTTCACCTATTAAGTTTAGTGTCTTCCATGTCATCTTTATGTGTATTTGGGCTGTATTTGCTCTTGTCTCCTACCTAGGTCAAAAGTGATCAGAGGCAAAGGTCTACGATGGAGTTTTTGAGTATTGATATTTCAAAAATCTAAAGATGCAGGTTTAGTTTTCTTCAAAATCGGTCTCGAGACTCTTTACAGCATTTTGCGCTATTCACTATAATTTCGAATTTGGCCATCCACGTCCAGTTGGAAAATTCATTCTGTATAAAAACTAAGAACAAAATGTTAATATCATCATCTGCCTAGCCTTTTCCCAACTATATTAGGGTCGGCTTCCAGTCCAACCAGATTCAGCTGGATATCAGTATTTTACATAGAGCGACTGCCTGTCGGAACTCCACAACCCAGTAACTGGGTAATACCATACCCCATGGTAAGACTAGTTGTCAGACTTTAGAGCCTCTGACTAACAGTAGCGACTGTCAAAGATCTATAAATGACAGCCGGGACCCACGGCTTTACGTGCTTTCCGAGGCACGGAGGAAACTCGCTATGACAGATGGTCACCCATCCACAGACCAACCTAGGCAAGCGCGGCTTAACCCAGAAGATCGGCCTGTGCGGCTGTAATTAATTATTATGAACAAAATGTTAATACGGACAAATAAATAATAAAAATAAAATAATAATTTCAGTCGTATGACATTCACGATGCCCTCTCTGGTATTTGGATCAGCAAAGAACTTGATAGGTGGTTACTTGTTGAGTGCGGTGCCTAAGCTGTTAATTAAATCTATGACGAGTGTCTACGAGAAAGCTGTAAAGAACATGAAATCAGAACAATCTGATGACCAAAAGCCTGCCGTTACAACTGATGATCCAAGCGGTAAGTTTTTTATACTTAAGTACTTTATGCATGCTTTGTTGGTCTAGTGATTTCTTCTATAGGTAGCCTACCATGAGCGGGAGTAGTTCCACTGATGTTTTAAAGTTTTCGAGTTATTCGTGATTTTGCGGATTTTTGAGAATTCTCGACCTGACCTTAACGAAGTTCAAAAAAATAAATTAGGTAGAACATTTTTGCGAGATTCTTTTTTTTTTAATAAACTAACGTTCGTTGAGTTATACCTACCTGCGATCTTTAAAATTCGCAAGTTTTGCTAAATTTTTTTTAGTCTATTTTGTCTTTCTTAAAAAGAAACGACAGAGAATGTTGAAAACTAACCAAAAAATTGCCACAGAGGTAGGTTGTGAAAACTTTGAAGTAAGTACATTTAGTTTTATAGTTAGATAAACATATTTTTTGCAGATCCTACTTTTCTTAAGGTAGGAAAATCCTCAAATGAGTCCTTGGAACACTGAGTGGAGGGAAAGGAATTGTCAAACTTGACTTACAAAAAATATTATCCTGTTTCTTCAGTTGCCCTTTGAGTTTAGGGACGCGATACCTTTGTCAAGACAGACCCACGACACCAGCAGGCTCTCTATCGGGACCCATAACTTAGCTGACCTTGAGAAGCGTGTGTTTCGTGACTGATTCTTGATTGGTCGGTGAGCTACCCATTAGGCGTCCCTAATTGGCGAATTGCTTCGCGAGCCCTACATATTTATTGTGGCCGCTGTGGCGTGAGGAGAAATACCGCCCAAATAACACACTCCACCTCCATACTGCTTACTGCTGGCTTGCTCCTTACTGCTGTCCAAGTCGTGTCCGCAGTCGAATTTTTCTTCCCCCAAAAAAGCTTTACGACGCAGGTTTTATACGTAGAATAAAATAACTCAACTTATTACGGCAGGCTAAATTTTCATAACTTTTATCAAAATATACGCTTAGCTTGTCAGGAAGATTTCGGTAAAAAAAAGTCTTTTGGTTTATATTTCTAAACTTTTTTAAGAGGTCTGGTCGAGGAATCTGAAAAATACAAAAATTCAAAAAAATCTCAATTCAACTCTATATGATCGCTGAACATAGTTACACGGAGGTGGTTAACGCACGTGAAATAGGACCCATGTTTTCTTTTGGACGTTGATGTTTCGCCAGAATGGCCAGAACATTGAAGTTTCGACCACCCTTTATGTTTGAATAGTAAAGATTTATTTTTTACTTGTTTTGTAAAAATATGTTCTAATAACAATACGAAAAGATCAGATAGTGTCTGATACCTTATGACTTTGCGTGAAAGAGGCAGATGGCGCAGACAAATCGTCGCGGTCGCGCCCAGTGGCATGTAAGCATGTAACTCACAGAGCACACCTTCGCTTTGATGGTGTTCAACTTTCTTCTATAAGAGTAAAGAGCGCATAGGGCCGGCAAACATTTTGACTAACTTTGTTTTTGATTACTCAAAAAAATAATATTATTTTAGCAAACGATGACACGGTGGATGACAATGAAGTGTCGGACGAACAGTCAGATACAAAAGAAACACAGTCAAGTACAGAAATGAAGAATTTGAAAGGATCATCAGAAACTTCGTATGAGATTCAAAGAGTTCGCAATAGTATCAAAAAGTCTAAGAAGCGTTTGAAGAGTTCAAATCGTTCGCTCTACAGCCGTCTGAGAAGCGCTAAACGGATGCAGAAAAATCTATTGTAAAAGATATGATTAGTAAACTGATTACTTCGATTGGTTCTTCTTATTTGTCACCCACGCCTCCTTGCACGGCGTAGACCTACCATCCCACCTTTGACTTAAGGCTGTCCATTACTTTTTGTAGCCAATCTTAATGAAATCTTTAGGATTAAGCATGGCGCAATGTATTTACTGTTGTTTCATTGTTTGAGACCCAACGCAGAGGGTGCTAAGTTCCATAACTGTCGCAGCACTCACATTTTTACTTAGGAAGAGTTGTTTATGGAGTATATTTTAATTAACTTTGTCGACTTAGATACCTACTAAGCTCAACCTTACTTGACCTATTGAAAACGCTTTCAGCAGGTCAGGTAATCAGTTCAAGATTAGATACTATTAATAATTAAAAGTGTGACTGCACATTTAACGGTCCATCAATGGACTAAGTTACATTAAGGAATACAATGAAGTGTCATCACTATCATACATTGATAATATTGCAGGAAAGGCTTGTTGTAACGTGTTGTGTATTTAGGATCGCTTACACCGTTCGTTCGTGCAATTAGCTGCGATAGCTATACCGCTATTAACGCTCCATTTTTACCTGCTATCGTGCAAACGTGAGTGTATGTTTTGTTTTCTATAGACATAGAAAATGGTTTGAGCGTTCCCAGCAGTAAAGTAAATATGAGCAGAAAAGTGTGAGAATTACGAACCGTTTTTTAACAGTTGTCTTTGAGTACTTACATGTATTGGTCGCACAAACGATTTTATTCTTACTAGATTCTAGTTTAGGTATATTTTTGAATTTCTTTAAGTGCTTCGTTGGTCGCGAATTCCCAAAGATTCACAAAATTATGAATAACTTGAAATCTGTAAAAATCGCGGATTTCCTTTTTTAAAAAAACGTTGCCACACTCTAGGAATTTGTTCCTGTATCGTTTACAAACATAGAAATTCACATACACAAACACCAAGACCCGAAACAACCATTTGTAGATCATACAAATACTTGTGCCGTACGGGGACCAAACCCGCGACATCCTGCGTATTTGGGGATGATTCCAATACCCGATGGCTCGCCGGACCAAAATTTCTTTTAGACGTCATTTTTGGCCACCCTGTATTGAGGGCGTGATACGTTAGCTAGAAAAATGAAAGACCGAGTAACACGTCCCAACTCCCAGTACGTAAGTTTACCAATACGAAACACTTCACAACGAATGCACGCTACTTCCACGCCTTGAAATTCGTAGCCAAGCGATCTGGTATCACCAAATCTCTTACTCACTTAAATTGATAGTTTCAGTTCTGACACATTCTTGTTAGGCCCGGACTCCACTAAGGCCAAAGCGGAGACGAGACGGGATGTGTTTGAATAACCAATCTGAAATACACATCTCCTCTCCGCCTAGCTTCGGTGGAAATCTGATTTTGCGGTTATCCAGAACACACCTCCTGTCGTAGTCGTTTGGTGGAGTCCGGCCTTAAGATCCTTTTGTTGTTTCTTTCACTTGTGGATTGTGCAAACAAGCGTATTTTTTTTATTCTTTTATTTCTGTGAAGTTAATGCATCCATAAATTGTATTTATTTTATAAATTAAACAAGAATAGGTACATGGGGAAGAGCAGTGTATGGAACACTGACTATGTGTAAGACTAGAACCTTCGGCTGGCATCATGGTGGGTTATACAGGCTTGTACACAATGTTGTCCTCGTCCACGTCCTCAAGCTCATCCGGGATGACCGGTCGAGCAGTCGTACCCCATACACGCATCGGCACGAAACTGGGGAGATAAGCAAAGCAATCATCAGCCGCAGGCTTCGCCGCAAGACAGTCAAATTTTAATCGATGGAGCCCCGCTGCGCAGGGCTCCCACTACCATTTGCAAGGTTTAAAAAAACCTGAACAAACTGAACCTCAGGGAGCCCTGATGTCGACCGAATTCTTCGGGTTCATAATCGTAAAACATTGGGCTTACGTGGCACGCCCCGTAGTATGCAAAGTTTAGAATAGACACGCAGATATCATTGCCATGGAATAGAGAGGTCAATAAATCAGAATGACGAGCATGCAACTGCTCGCGTATAGATTGGAATCTAGAGATTGGTGCGCTTATTCAAAACCGTACATGATATTTAGTTCGTATGCGTACTGGCACTGTATGTTTTAGAGAAGGATATTTTATTATGTTACTACGAAGTATACGCGAGTATATACGCGTACAACTCTTGTATGGATAGTAAAAAAGTGAATTCCAATTTAAACGCGATTAGTTGCACACCGTTGCGTTTTAACCATGTATAGAATGCAAAGACGCTATCTCGCCCGATGGTAAGCGATTATGATGCTCTAGACCTCAGCTTAAATATTAATGTTCACGCACACATGAACACCAGGCGACGGCGGCGGCAGCGGCGGGGTAGTGGGAGCGGCGGGCCGAGCGACCGCGGCCCGTGCGCGCAAGCCGGGACAGGCGGCTCTCAACGAGCAGAGCATTCGAAACCATTGTCGCGCAAACACCTCATTTTGTATTTTTTATTCACATTATAACTTATCGTAAAAAGTCCGCTATTTCACTCTCCCTGGCCTCTCCTTGGTCCTTCGATCTTCGAACATTAAATCAAGAATCAGCGCAGAAGAAATCCTCATCATCGCCAGGAATTCAGCTGGCCGTTAACTACCAGCAGTCGGCGATCAACGTCAACAGCAGTCGGCGGTCGGCGAACTCAGCATCCAGCAGCGACAACGGACAACATTAAGGGTTTGGTAGCAGCAGTCGTGAGTTCGAACCAATTTCATTCTCGTCTGACCCAGTCCCTTACATTCAAAATTCTTTTCTCAATTTTTCACAAATCCTGCTTACCCACATTTTTTTTTTCTGTTTTTTTCGATCATATTTTGCAATCTCATTCTCATATTTTCAAGTAATTTTATTACCTTCTATCAATTTTGTGCCCAATACTTGCAGCTTTAATTGCTTACCTGCTTAGCCTTGCTCTGAGCGCGGCGGGAGACAGCTGCGTAGTATCAGTGGACTCCCTGCTTAATCAAATAATTTCATAATTATGGACAAAAAACTTTTATCAAACGCACCCGAAGATGATGACGCTCAGCTTAATACCTTTAAAAAGAGGAGATCTGGGCATAAAGGCAAGGTCACAATCTTCAAAAATTACATTGAGTCCTTAAAATCCAAAAAGAAAATAGCTTTGACTGAGCTAGAAATTCTGCAACTTAAAAATCGTTTGGAGTCATTCAAAACCCTTGAACATGATTTTGATGTCAACCAGACTTTAATAGAAGATATTGTCGGTGTTTCAGACGAGCAGCTAAAGGAGCGGGAGCAATTTGACTCCGAATACCAGAATCAACTTGCTCTTGCCATGCAGCTAATGCGGGACAGTGAATCAGCTGGAATCGTCGACGGGTCTGTACAAACTCCAAATGCAGGTGGGACAAAAGCCTTTATTAAATTACCAACTATTGACCTTCCACACTTTTCGGGTGAATATCATAATTGGCTTGAGTTCAGAGACACATTCCAATCGCTTATTCATAAAAACACTCTTTTAGATAATATACAAAAATTCCATTATTTGCGTGCGTCTTTGCAGGGTGAGGCTACCCACATTATAAAATCATTAGAAATGTCATCGGAAAATTACAGGGTAGCCTGGGATTTAATAAACGAACGGTACAATAACACGCGTCAACTAATTAATAACCATGTTCATGCACTATTCACAATTAGTATTATTCAAAAAGAATCTTCTGCAGCGCTGAGGAAGCTAATTGACACGGTTAACAAAAATTTACGAGCACTTGATAGCTTAGGTGAAAAAACACAGTTCTGGGACACGTTAATCATTTATCTCGTGGCAAGTAAATTAGACTCAGTGACGCTTAGATATTGGGAGGAACACAGAAACACCCTCAACGCTATGCCCGTTCTTAAAAATTTAAAAACTTATCTTAAGGATCGCGCAGATCTATTACAAACTCTTGAAGAAAATAAACAAAATCACGTTGATATCAAGTCGAACAAACCAGCACAAAACCAAACAAGTACATCACGATCACCTAGCTGTCCATTATGCAAAGGCCAACATTATTTGTTTTCATGTCAGGAATTTAAGCAGATGCCAGTGGAAAAAAGAATTGAAAAAGTTTCTAAATTGAATGTGTGCTCCAACTGTTTGTATCCCGGTCATGAGAAGAAAACATGTCGTGGTAGTACATGCAAATATTGTTCTCTAAAACATAATACCATGCTACACATAGAAAAGCCCAAGTCGTCTTCAATCACATGCACTAGCACACAACATACATCAGTGTTGTTATCGACGACACTGGTGCACGTGCGTGGCAGCGACGGTAAATTTCATACAGCGAGATGTTTACTGGATAATGGTAGTACCTCAAGTTATATAACTAATAATCTATGTACTCGGCTTAATCTTCCATTGGAATCAATTAACGGATCAGTTACAGGTATAAATGGTCATAAAACAAACATTATTTATCGAACTAACATTCAAATAAAATCATTACATAATTCATTCACCATCAACTCGTCATGCTTAGTGCTAGATGAAATATCAAATCTAATACCCAACATTCGTATACAGACAGAAGCGATCACACTTCCTAATCATATAAAATTAGCAGACCCTCTGTTTTATGAACCAGCTCCAGTCGATATACTACTTGGAGCTGACGTTTTTTGGAAACTCATGGGTTCCGGAAGGATTCAGTTAGGCAAACAACTGCCAACCTTACAGGAAACTGAATTCGGATGGCTAATTTCCGGGTGCATACCTGACACAGACAAACATACACAAGATACATGTTATTTCACACAAAATAAAAATTATGATCAATTATCACGGTTCTGGGAATTAGACAGCTTATCCGATTCACAGAATACGGAACCCTGTGACGCTGATGCGTGCGAGGTCATTTTTAAACAAACTACTACAAGACAAAATGATGGTAGATTTGTTGTTACAATTCCATTCAAAATGTCACCTGATTGCTTAGGCAATTCTTACTATCAAGCAAAAAGGCGTTTTCTTAGCTTAGAAAATCGTATGAATAGCGATAATCATTACAAACAATTGTATTGTAATTTCATTACAGAGTACATCAATCTCGGTCATATGACTTTAAATAAAATCCTGAATCCACAGGAGAACATTCAATCAAAAAAACACATGCTTCCAGATAATAATGCAAACACATACATACAACCTTACAATATTAACTCTCATGCTTATTATTTACCACACCATGGCATAGTACGTGAATCCAGTACAACAACAAAATTTAGATCCGTGTTTGATGGTTCCGCAAAGACTTCAACAAAACTATCACTTAACGACATACAACTCATCGGGCCAGTTGTTCAAGACGATCTCATTTCAATAATGTTACGATTCCGTCAGCATAAGTACATCATATCAGCTGACATAGAAAAAATGTTTCGTCAAATTGCTGTTGTTGATCATCAAAGGCCCCTGCAACAAATAATATGGCGAAAAAATTCGACGGAACCATTACAAACTTACACACTCAATACCGTCACATACGGCACGGCATCAGCACCATTCCTTGCAACTCGATGCATAAGGCAAATAGGTTTGGATTGTTTGAATAACTCAGATAACACATACAATCATAAATTAATTTCCGAGGTTATTTTACATGACTTTTACTGTGATGATTTTTTGTCAGGAACAGATGATGAGTCAACGTTATTGGAAATTGCCATAGGTGTCAATACCGAACTTAAAAAATATCAATTTCCATTAAGAAAATGGAAAACTAATTGTCTTTCTGTCTTAAGAAAACTAGGATTTGACACAGACTTTAAAGATGGTACAATTAATTTAGGTTCAAATGACCCATCAAAAACTTTAGGCATATATTGGAATATTCACAAAGATACTATATCTTATTCAGTCCATATGGATAATATCACACACGATCGGATTACAAAACGAACTATTTTGTCCACAATAGGTCAAATTTTCGATCCACTAGGTTTAATCGGCCCTTGCATACTTGAAGCAAAAATAATTATGCAACAAATGTGGTTACATAACATAACTTGGGATAGCGTAATACCGGTTTCTTTACAAAGTCGTTGGAAAAAATTCATTCAATCGTTATCTAGTATTAACCAGCTGACCATTCCTCGGCGAGCTATATATGACTCACCGCGTGGAATCGAAGTACACATTTTTTGTGACGCCTCGCAACACGCTTACGGTGCATGCGTATACATTCGTAGCTATGGCTATGACGGCGTTATCAACGTACAGCTGTTAATAGCTAAAGGAAGGATCGCACCTATTAAGAAATTAACGATTCCGCGACTCGAATTATGTGCAGCATTCACCGGTATTCAGTTGTGTCAAAAGGTTTTATCTTCACTTCGTAATTTGGGTAAAACCTACAAATGTTTTTATTGGAGTGATTCAATTATTGTTCTATCATGGATAAATACTCCTATTCATAAGTTAAAACCATATATCAATCACAGGGTCACAGACATACTGAAACACAGTAAGCCACAATCATGGTACTATGTACCAACAAAACAAAACCCAGCAGACATCATAACAAAATGTACCAATGCACAGCAACTAAGTAATTCCGATTTATGGTTTTCAGGACCGGGTTTTCTTAGGAATGATGATACTAAATGTTGGCCTGAACAACCCAGGCATATCAGCGTGTCTGACCTTCCAGAAATCCGGTCCCATACACACTTAACTCAAACAGATGAAAATTCATTCATTCATAATTATTCTAATTTCAATAAACTCACGCGTATTGTTGCTTACATACTACGTTTTGTTAATTACTGTCGAGAAAAACAAAATATTTCAAATACTAACAAAAAGTTGTGCATGGGATCAATAAAGCCTTTAAACACGGTTGAGCTTAATAATGCAAGATATCAGTTAGCGAAAATAATTCAACAAAATTCATTTCCTGATGAGTATTCATTACTTTTAAGTGGTAAAAAGCTACCCGTCGGGCATAAATTAAATTTACTTAACCCTTTCTTAGATGAATTTCAGCTCATTCGTGTGGGGGGAAGGTTAGCCAACTCACCATACAATTATGATAGAAAATTCCCAATTTTATTACATTCAAATCATTATTTAACTAAGATCATGTTTCGTACATATCACATAACACTTTTACACGCCGGTCCTCAATTATTACTAGCACATATTCGTCAAATGTTTTGGCCAATATCAGGTCGTAACTTAGCCAGAAAAACTACTCAATCATGTCTTAGGTGCAAGAGATATCAAGGTAAGATAGTGACACCTATAATGGGGCAGCTGCCTGAAGAAAGACTGCACGCAAATTTTATATTTAGTAATGTGGGCGTAGACTACGCTGGTCCGATTATGATTAGTAACCGGAAGGGTCGTGGAAGTGTTCTAACTAAATCCTACATCTGCATTTTCGTGTGCTTCGCAGTGAAGGCAGTGCATTTGGAGTTGGTCACAGACCTGACAACCGTATCTTACTTAGCAGCACTAAATCGATTTATTTCTCGCAGGGGAAAACCCAATAATATATACTCGGATAATGGTACAAATTTTGTAGGAGCGGCGCGTGTCATTACTAATTTTCTCAAACTACATAGCGAATCTATATATAGTTGTGCTGCAGAGCAAGGCATTTCATTTCATTTTATTCCCCCATACACACCTCACTTCGGAGGCTTATGGGAAAGTACAGTCAAATCAGTTAAATTTCACCTCAAAAGAGTGTTAGGCTTAGCACATCTGACTTACGAAGAGATGTATACTTTACTTGTACAAATAGAAGGACTACTTAATTCAAGGCCTTTAACGTCCTTATCTTCTGATCCATCAGATCTCTCTGCCCTAACTCCTTTTCACTTCTTGATTGGTCGAACTCTCACTGTTTTACCTCACCCACAGATGTCCGACTGCGACCCTGCTCGGCTGCCGCGGCATCAGAGAGTCGAACTGCTGCGTCAACACTTTTGGAAGCGATTTAATAGAGAATATATTTCTCAGTTACACCAGCGAACGAGATGGCAACGTTCAAAGGGAGAGATAGCGGAAGGCACCCTGGTCATCGTGAAGGACGAAGCCTTACCTGCAGCGGAGTGGCCCCTTGGACGTGTTTTGAAAATCTATCCTGGAGCAGACGGAGTGGCGCGCGTAGCAGATATAAAAATCAACAAAGGAACGATAAGAAGAGGCTTCAACAAAATATGCCCTTTACTCAAAGAAGACGTATCATAAACAATCATAATCATCAATATCATCATACATCATCTTCCCAATGCGGCCCCGGGAGTATGTTCACGCACACATGAACACCAGGCGACGGCGGCGGCAGCGGCGGGGTAGTGGGAGCGGCGGGCCGAGCGACCGCGGCCCGTGCGCGCAAGCCGGGACAGGCGGCTCTCAACGAGCAGAGCATTCGAAACCATTGTCGCGCAAACACCTCATTTTGTATTTTTTATTCACATTATAACTTATCGTAAAAAGTCCGCTATTTCACTCTCCCTGGCCTCTCCAATTAAGGTTGATAAGAATACCGCTTGGTATGGTATTGCTTCTCTACTTTGTATCGACTGCCCGTGCCATACGTATTAACATTATTTTTAACCGACAAAAAAAAAGGAGGAGGTTCTCAATTCGACATGTATATATTTTTATATGTCTTACTTTTCATCAGCGTCCCGTATTTTGCCGTCCACATATCCTTTCGCCTTTTCTTTCTGATTGAAGATGGATATTGACTGTGGTTTTGTAGATCGTGTGGGGAACAAGGTGTCCGGCCTGCTTTTGTGTTTGTCCATAGCTGTGTAGTCATGCAAGGGTTCGAAATTCCTCATCACGATTTCTGAGGAGCCGCTTCGCCAGGATATAGTCGGCATAAGGGGATTGGGCGAAATTGATATTATAGGAGAAATTGATGCAGGTTTTATGTGAAATGCTCTTGGTGGCTCCTGAAATATATCCAGAAAAAGTTTTAATTCAAAAATATTTGATATATGTATAAAGCACTTCGGGTGTGCAGCCGAAGCGTTGTAAAGAACTGATACAATGTATGGTGTGAATATAAACTGATATACAAAGCGTTGTACCCGCTAACCGCTCGCGCTGCCGGCACTTTTTAGTAGCTCAGTCCAACGCAATACACTGAACACGGAAAACCGCGACCGGGATGCAGAAGCTTCTAAATAATAGTAATATCTGTCAAAGATCTACATAAATGACATCCAGAACCAACGACTTTTCGTGATATAGGGCAATGCAAATAGATATAAATTTTAGTTGTTTCATCTACTGGTACCTGAGTAGGCATTTCTCTTACTGGAGCAGGCGGTTCTCGAATGTGAGTGATCTCTTGAGGCTCATGTTCATGGGCGGGTGGTATTCTGTTGGGTTTGTAACGAGTCAGGACCTCCGCATACTTCCTCGTGTCCTGAGTCTTCATCCACGTGTCAGCCAGTGGTTTGCCCTCCGCCGGGGGCCTCTGGTCTTCATAGTCAAGCGACGCGTTTGTAGCGAACACTAGGAGAGTTAAAAGTTTTAATAAATTATTATTTTATAAGTCTTAACGCCTGCCTCGTGATTTGTGGAAATAAAAATTCGACTGTGAGCAGATCTCCAGATCGCCTCATCAACTAGAGTACTAGACCATCACAGAACTGCTCGTTGGAAGTTATTTTACGAGGGCGCTGAAGCGATATGATACTTACTATCGCCTCCGTCTCCGCTTCTCCTCATATTCACATCAGGTTTGTCGTTGAACTGTCCCCGCCGCATGAAGACTGTCACGTCAGACCCTGAGAGGAACAAGAGCTACACAGTAATTCTTAAAATAACAAATAAACATAAAACGTCTTTTTATTCTTTAGCGTGGTAAATGGTGGTGGACATCCAGGGCAGGGCAGGAGGGATTGTCAGACTTGTACTGACTAAAATTCACGGTGTCCTTCAATAGCCCTTTACGTTCCAGGGTCACGTTTGTTGTTTAGTCTCGCGAGCGCGATAGGCTACTTTAGTAGCTAAACCCCGTCGTCATCGTGGAAACACTCTTTGAGGCCCGCGTGGATCACAACGTGCCGTCGATACGGGCATGATCCATGGTCCGACAGCGAGTCCCATTACTTGCCGTCCGCAAACATAAACCGTCTTACTACAAGAAAGTTCAAGATCGGTTGAATACTTGTCTTAAAAAGGGTCAACTTTGACAAGTGATCAACAGATGTTAACCTTTTTATAGTACCTATTACAGAAAATGTATGTTAAGGCACTAAGCGGTAAATTACACAAACAACACGCCTGTAATTACCGATAGATTTAGGTATGGGTGTACCTAAAAGTACCACCAGGTAAGAGGTTCTCAAAATAACGTTAAGAAATTTAATATTTTTTGCGAATTAATACTATATTAACTTGTTTTTCTTTTCTTAAGTGAATTCTTTATTTTTTCTTTATCAAATTATGCCGTCAGCCAACATTCCTTTTTTCTTGATCGGCATAATATGGGGACTACATCTATGTTTGAACAAAATGGAATGGGTTATTAAAATTTTAATATACATAATAAAATAAATAATACAAAAAAAAAAGTTTTTAGGTCACATTTAAACGGAGCGACAGACATATAGGTTTATTAAACAAACACATATGGTCGTGAAAATTTCGTATAAAATTGCAGATTCAACTCTATTTGCATTCAATTTGCAGTTAAAATGGCGACTAGCCCGACCCTGTATAAAATAGTACTAGTATGAAAATAAAAGTTGTTTACTGCGAGCTCATCTAATGCAGTATGGTTAGGTTTCATGAATACGATCAAATCCTTTACAAATTGATTCTAAATAGATTTTTTATGTTTAATTTGCGCCTGCGTCGCGATTTTGTGGAAAGAAAAATTCGATTGCTGACAGGATATGAATGTACGATCTTCCAATTTGGTACACCGGACGCTTTACCAACACCACCGTAGTCACGATCGTGATCGAAGTTTTCTTTCCACAAAATACCCAATGGTTTCTTTGTGTATCAATAGGTTTACAAGGACATTCAGCACGTGGCCAAACATGACACTAATGTCGCCATCTTGTTTTACTAGGCCAATTAGAGGCACTTTTGAATTGTGAAAAGACGTAAAATAAAACAAGTACAAAAATAGTTATGGTGCTACAGTCACAAGACATAAAAACTGTGAAAGTACTGTAGGTGCTCATTCAAAAGCGTAGATCTCTATGGAGAAGAATTACCAAGACACTCCATGGAACCTCTCTTTAAAATACATAGGTACCTACAACTTCACGGCTGTAATCCCATAAAGGGTTAGGTGAAGTACATAAACGACACACAAACATAAAATATATTCTTATAAATAATTACACTTCAATCACAGGTACTTTGAAAGAAAATAATCTAGATATTTATAGAAACAAGTATGGTGAAGATTATGGAACTAAATGGTTATATTTCCCGGACGATGATGGAAAGCCACATTATATAAACCTAACAATTACGGGAGACATAAGTCCTCATCATCATCTCAAGTTTGATGACATGGAATTTAGATTGTATATTGGGTAGGTTGTATTAACTTGTATATTCTGTTTTATTTTATGTTTATTTTACGGGTGAACGCTTTGCGCCCTAAAAAAGAAGCCCTTCTTTTTTCTGTTTGCAGGGTTTAAAGGAACCTTACCAAACTGAACGGGGTGTCCCTGAAATCTTGCTCAAGTTTTAGATTTGGTGAACATTTATTCATTTTGGTATATGAATTGATGAGCATTGAAATGGTAGCCTTACAATATTTATAAATAAAATTATCTTTTTCTATAACATAGGAATGACACAGAGAGTTATATTTTATTGAATAGACAAGGAAAAGCAATAAAAATGAGTTATCAAAAAATCACAAAAGACATATTGTATTCCAATAAACCAATAAAAATAATAACTCACGGATGGCGGTCTTCAGCGGATAGTAAATCTGTGGCAACTATAAAAAACGCTTATCTGGAATCTCGAAACTCTCCGACTGTTATTACAGTAAGCTGGAGTAAGACTGCAAAGTCTATCGTGTACTTTTGGGCAGCAATGGAAACCAAGACTATTGGACATGAAATAGCTATTTTCTTGGAAGGATTAAATCAACTGTATAACGTCTCTAGTGACAAGATTCATCTTATTGGACATAGTCTTGGAGCTCATGTAATGGGTATAGCTGCCTCTCAAATGAACGGCACCATTTCCAGAGTCACAGGTAGGTTCATAATTATAAAAATGTGTGCTTCGAAGCACGTACCTTCTAAATTTTATATTTCACGTTTTACCAACAATAACAGTTTGTTTAAATATTTTCAGGCCTCGACCCTGCAGGACCTTTCTTTGAGTTCCCACCGCAAGTGAACTTTGAAGGACTACGTTCTTCTGATGCTGAAGTTGTTGACGTCATTCATACTTGTTCTGGTTTATTAGGTTATTATAAAGCTATTGGAACAGTAGATTTTTATCCAAACGGAGGAACGGCACCACAGCCAGATTGTAAAAATGATGATTTTTTAGGTTCGTTTTGATCAAACACATAAATAATATTAAAATCGTTTCTATCTATTAAGTATATTAATTTTATTTTATTTTTGCAGGAAAATGCAGCCATGCAATTGCATATTATTATTTCACACAATCAATCAAATATCCTAAATCGTTTCCAGCATATCAGTGCGAATCTTGGATGGATTTCATAACAAAGCAAGACTGTAACAAAGGTTTTATGGGCGAAGGCAACGATAGAAACATGTCTGGAGAATATTATTTAAAAACTAAGCCATTAAACTATTTGGTACCTATACATTTATATCTGTAAGACTGCAAATGATGATTATGCTCTGTGGTATAAATTAAATTGACTTTTTATTGATAATTGTAGCTGCAAGGCATACGAAGTCAAGTAGTATCATAGACACTGTTTTTGTATCGTGGTAAAATTATCAAATTAGTCCTCCCAGCCAAGGCAGAGCGGGAGGGACTCGTACTGACTAAAATCCGGGGTCAAGGTAATTCGTTAGTCCCGCGCGCGACCGTGTATTATAGACATATGGAAGAGTAGTATGGTATTACTGCTTAACATGCCTACATGCATACATGCTTCGATCATTAATATCAACTCTTGTTATTAATGATCGATGCAAAGAGAATTTGAAACTTTGAATTCGTCTTACTAAAACCGAACTGCCAGTCCCTCCCGCCCTGCCAAGGAGGACTCATCTGAACCACGGAAAAAAAAAAAAACTAAAACCGAATGGTTTAATAATTAGTAATTCTCTGGAGTGCAGGGCAGTATCAGTCGCGTTTCCATTATACAAGAAACTTTTAAACAAGTTGCACGTAGCATGCAACTTGATGATGACTGACTGATGCATGCAAGTTAAAAGTTCCAAGTGTGACGTCATACTTGTATGCAAGACTTCCCTAATGGAAACACGCCTTAAGGCAGAGTACGCTACTCCCTAAGGAGCCTGCTAAAACTCGGGACCCTGTGCAATCACCTAGAAAATAAAAACGTAAAGAAAGGTCCAATTTTTCGAGTTTGCTACAATCAAACGAAGACTTAAGCTGGGTACTCACTTAGCAGTGTTGCATGTAACGTATCAGATACAGTATGAAGTGAGTACGTAGGCACGAGCCCGCTGCAAACCGCTCGCTGTAAGTTCGCAGTGATAATGGCCACTCGGCGGGTCATACAAACACAAAGGCGGCTCGCACTGCGCTCGGACGAGCCGTACCCACTTGCAGGTTGATACAGTATCTGATACGTTAAGGTGGGTACTCACTAAGCAGTGTTGCATGTAACGATCAGATGCTGTATCAACCGTACGTTACATGCAACGTATCAGATACTGTATCAACCGCACGTTACATGCAACACTGCTAAGTGGGTACCCAGTGTTACAGTACATTATTCAGTAAAAATAAGTCTGTATAAAAGTTTTTAATAAAAGTCAAATTTCATACGTGTGAAGGTCATAAACTCAGCCATGGAGTAGTTGTACCCGTAGGCAATGCCGGCAATGATGGCGATGGTGAGGCCGAAGCAGACGGCGGCGCTGAGGATGCACGCTAGCCCGAAGGTGATTAGCCTGGAGACAAACATTAGCATCATCACCTTTTATGCTAGAAGGGTTACGTTAGATCACAGGGGTCACGAGATAGCGCTATACGAATTGTAAAGCTTTGTCTCTTTTCCTCAGCGGAAATACTCTCGGTTTAAATAGTAGGCCACCAGATAATCTTCACATAAAAGACTAATGCTCTTAATACCAGGTTTTCATTATATAAATTGATGCAACTTGAACAAAATATGCATACAAGTTACTAACTGCAAGTAGATTGTTTGAATTTACAGATTTTTTTTTTTTTACCCAATTCATGCAACTTGCATAAAAATGTGACATCATACTTGTATGCAAGAATGGAAACGCGCCTTAACTGTGCCGTAAATAGATAGCCACCATCTTTTATTAAAAGATAGTATTGTTTCGATCTAGTAAAGGCATTATACTTATTTTATATCCTATTTTGCCACATAAGGAAGCTTACAGCACTTTCAGGCGCGAGTGGAACACGACGGTGCCTCGACCCCATGGTCCATGATCGGACGGCAAGTCACCAACTGCTCGCCGTTCGCATACTCGCGCATTCTAAGCTGGCTCACATGACTATTAGCACAATGATCGTCTGAGTAAACCGGCACATGTCGACAACCTCGCGAGCCAATTCAAGATGTAACATATTATTCTTATGATAAGCTTGTTTTGTATAAGTTTGCAAGTATTATGTTCTGAGGTCTTTAACCTCCGACACGATTGAGTATGACGTAACAATAAATTGTTATGGTTACATCACGTTTTCACGACTACACCGAACTTTAGAAGGAAAACAGGAAAACAAAGTGTTTTTACTTACCAAACTTTGTGGGCTTCACCATTTTCTTTATGACCGTTAAAAGCGATTATTTTGTAGCCTTTCTTTGACGTTTACTCCGACAATTATGAATGGAACCATTTGTTTTTTGCTTTTTGCTTTGTGATATCATTAAATGAGACCTGTCGTCAAGAGTGGCGTGAAAGTCGTTTAGGTAGCAGGAGTCTGACAGTCGTCAGACTCCTGCTACCTAAAAACGGTGTTCCTCAATAGTCCTTTTCGTTTCAGTATCATCGTTACCGATCTAAACAGTTCTGCAAACCCGATATGAATACCCTCGAGAAGAAACGGTGTATTTGTTAATAAAACAGATGTTCAAACTTGTCCAAGACCTTTCTAAATATGTCAGATAGGCCAGAATTTCCCAATCAATGAGTTTCGTCCCCTAAGTATCATATTTATGTGCCGGAAAGTAATCACAGACTTCGATCGAAACTTCGAAAGCACACTCCGCTAATGTTACCACCTAATACCCTCCTAAAATCAAATGACTACTTGCCTTGTTCAATTAGATGGCTTGGGGCCCTAAACTGGCCACTTTAGCAGATTTGTAAAGTAAGATATTACTGCTCCAGCATTGGAATTGTCAGCTATTGAATAATTAGATCATATTGAACCATGAATCGCATTGAACCATGAATCGCATTGAACCATGAGCCCATTTGGACTCAGTTTATCAGTAGAAGTTTTTGTTTATGGTTTCCGAACATTAAAAGAATGAGAAAAAAAAAACTCGAATGTGAAAGCCGCCATGTTGAACCTAATTGTAGTGCGATAAGAGGCAGTTTTTAAGGAAGTGTATTGAAAAAGAGAATACGTGTACATACGTATATTTAATCTTCTTCTGAATCTAAATAAAATTTCAATACTTACCTACTTTTCACGCGAAAGGTTTCCATGATATTTTCAGGTAGATATCCAGAAATCAATATTCCTGGCACGACAAGTCTCGATTCACTAAAGAAGGTTGGGTAGGTAGCTTGCTAGCTATGTTCCCAATCCGTCAAAGTGCTACAAGACTATTCATTTAAATCCCGAGGGTAGGGAGCTTATATTATCATAGGTTTTAGTATTCCAGTCTCGCTGAGGTCGAGTCAGATTTGTGTCGGTTTCAATTTGTGTTTTCCTCGTCTGGTTAGCAATCTGATATTATGATGTCTATTTTGAGTTGATGCTAAATTGGTCCCTCTAGAGTAATAGAC
The DNA here is from genome assembly GCA_028554685.1 of Agrotis ipsilon. NCBI lineage: Eukaryota > Metazoa > Arthropoda > Insecta > Lepidoptera > Noctuidae > Agrotis > Agrotis ipsilon. The sequence continues at coordinate 12,264,545 of CM052969.1, read as the reverse complement.
GTCAAAAGATTTATTGAAGTCTAGAAAGCGGTGGAGAATAACAGACGTTACATAAGCAACGTTAAGTGTATGAAGAACAGGGTACAAGGTTACTTAATAATTGCTGCGGGTGGTTGCCTTTGCCCGCTGAGGTCGTGGAACTGACCAAAAGTGTAACCGTGAATGAAAAGGGCAATTGAAGAAAGACTGTGTATTTTAGTGAGTACGAGTCTAACAGTCCTGCTGTACCCAGGTCGGGAGGACTTATTTGATGATTTTACTACCTGAAAAGCGGTTAACTTTCCGTCCACTCTTTGTAAGAGCTTCACAGTTTTAACTATTAAGTACTTACATTTAGTTTTCTTTCAAGAGCATTTTTTATTTACCTTCGCCATTTACAACTTTTACCGGTCTAAGTTACGGCAGCGTAGTTAGAGTCCTACTTTTCTGTTGTGAGAAAATAATGTCTTCGTAAAGTTACGGGAGGTAATGTAAACTATTCTGCACTTGAGACTGCAATAGCTTTAAAAGGAAGAATAGATAGATAGAATATACAAAAAGCCATCAACTTTTTGGTAGAAAGAAAAACACAATTGCGAGCAGGAATTAAATCTACGACTTTCTGATTCAGTAGGTACAACAGTCGCTTTAGCAACTAATCTTGCTTTAGCATCATCATCATCATCATTTCAACCTATTCAGTCCAGGGATGGACATAGGCTTCCCTTAAGGAACAGCGCACAATCTTCTGCTTTTTCTTCCAGCCCCTGTCAGATTAAACTTTATAATGTGCACCGAAATTGTTCAAAAACTGTTGAAATAATATTGCTTATTCTATGGTTACAATAAAACGGCAGTACAAGAATAGTTTTAGTATTAATTCACAGTAAAAAGCTAACATGGTCGCTCAGAAAAATAAATAACTATAAAAACAGTAAAACAATAATGGAATAAAGCAAAGATAAGGCGTGATATGCACTTGACATAAGTCTGACATGGTCAAAGAGATGACATAACGTGGTGTGGACGTGGCAAAGTTACGCCGGGAGTCGCATGTAATCCTCAAAGAGCACTACGATATATGAAAGTGGATGAAAAACCTTTGTAATAGCATGTCAACATGTTTTAAAGACAATGGACCTTTAAAACGTTTCTAAATAAATAAAATAATCTTCGAGTATCACTTTTTAAAACCATTTCGGTACCGTACTACATTAAATTGTATTAACAATATCACAGGCTATTCTATCTTAATAAGTAGCCTTAAAAGAAATTGGATTATACACAAAATTGCCCGAAATATACGAAGAAAACTTCAAGTGTACTTGAAGCATCTTCAATGAAAATTGCTTCATTGAAACATTTTTTATTATCAACGTTAATAAGGAAAAAACAATTAGGTTTCCCTGCTCAACAGTTCTTTAGCACTTTTCTACAAATTACTGTAACTTACATTCATTTAAAAGAACTTTAAATTGCGACCACCGTCGTTGGGAGCGGAGACAACATTATTTGCACAGCGTTAAGAAATCTTTAGCTAAGAGGAAAAATACTCTTTAGAAAACCCTTTCCTTTAGAATTGAGATTGTTTTTTAACTACTGTTGCGAATGAGGAAACTCTCGGGAGAATAGGAAGCTATGCCTTGGCAGGTACTTAAGTTGCACAATGAACATTTTCATAAAGGGAAGTTATTAAACAATAACCCCGTTGATGTATTATTTTCTTTGGAAAAAATAACATACTCAAACAGCAATCGTCTTACTACAAAAAAGTCAAACATCGGTTGGGGTCGTTTGGGTCGTTTTGCAGTTACACTTTTTTTGGACAAGTGTTCAACAGATGTCTATTTTTTTGTAGTTTGCCTTGCCGGAACCCCTCCCCTTTTAGACTTTTTCAGGCAATATATTAATTTTTCTCTCCGTAAAAGCCATTCTGGTAATCAAGGAATATTATAAAAAAAGAATTAGCGAAATCGGTTCAGCTGGTCTCACATAGCAACATATGTCAGTATCATCAGCTGATTTTTTATATTTGTCATACACTAAATAAAAAAAAATTACATCAATCATTAAAAAAAAAAAACAGTTTTTATCCAGATAACCCGCATCATACATACACACATAGGTACAGTATGCCCTTTATGACATTACTTGACAGTAAATTTTCCTTTTCCATTTAAAGTATTCAGTAGGTATCACACAATTCCATCAACTGGATTATTTAGTGGCTAACAGCTGCCGTACGGATCTTGGCGGCACGCAATTTGACGTAGCTCGGGCGGTTAAATTCAGTGATTAATTTCATACGTTTGGTTTACCCAGTGATTACGTAAACGTCGTGTTTTACGTTCGCTTTTCAAGGCTATGTTTAGACGGTGAAAACTTAAAGGGTGGAGTTATATAATTGATCAAACGGCACTGTTTTGACAAGATGGTCTTTTGGTATTTATGACAAGTCTGACATTCGGATCCTGCCCTACCCTGGGTAGGAGGACTCATTTGCTGATTTTACCACGATAAAAAAAAACCCAGTGGTTGTGATGGTCGGATAAGCACTCGGTCCATGGAAATAGGTACTGACTGATATTAAGCTGAATCCGGATCGACTGAGAGTCAATCCCAAAGGTCCATTAGGTCCACACTATTTTTTTTTTTTTTAGGTGGTAAAATCATCAAATGAGTCCTCCCGCCTTGGGTGGGGCATAAGGGACTGTCAGACTCTTACTGACTAAAATACACCCGTGTTCCTTCGGATGCCCTTTACGTTCCAGGGCCACGGTATCCTGGGTTAAGAAAAAACCCGCGACCCCAGCAGGCATTTGGTCCTCGGTCGGACGGCGAGCCACCCATTACTCACCGTCCGCAAGCCCGCTCCGCCGCTGTGCCCTCTGCTGATCAGAGGGACACGCGTTGGAGCGTCCACACGACAGGCTATTCGCATACGGGCAAAGAGACCCCTTAGGCACACAGTGCCTAAGGAAGAGTTTTTGCCCGCATCCCAGGGTGCACCGGCCCGAAAAACTGGTCTTCCCCCCGGACATATCCGAGAGGGAACTCCAGTCCACGGGCGCACGTGGAGGTTTCGTGTCTTAGCACCCCTAGGCAGATACTTACGGCCTTATGTAAAATATTCAGGAATATAGGGGGCGACTACTGACATCATGACTGGCAGAGAGGACTAATTATAGAATAATTGACACGCTGAACCCAAATTAATTAGGATAAGGGGAAGAGAAGTAATTATTAAGAGATACAGTTAATCAAATCAGTGACGGCAAAAAGGTATGGCCCGAGAGCTAGCTGGCTTTTACGGGTGAACACCCTGTATTGTTATACCATTCGATAGTGTAGTTAATAAGAATCACGCTTTCTAAATTGCAAAAAATCTAATAAATCGATTCTAAATAACTTAGAATGTAATTTATTTTGACTATTTTTTCCTTTAAATATTAAATTAAAAGGTGAACAACATTTCAAAATGTATCAAAGACCTTTTTTGGGACCAAAAATAAATTGTCACCAAAAACCTTTTGGTTGTTTTTTTTTTTTGCGTAGTAAAATCATCAAATGAGGCGTCCCACCCCGGGCAGGGCGGGAGGGATTGTCAGACTTGTACTGACAAAATCCAAGGTGTCCTTCAAATGCCCTTGATGTTCCGGGGTCACGGTGATGGAAATTAGTTCCGCGACCCCGGCAGGCTTTGGCCCTCTTTGGTTGAATACTTATCAGTCTTACAAAGGTACAGTTTTAATCTCTCAGAGTAGTAACAAATGATAAATGAAATGGACTTCATCTTTAAAAAAAACAAATGTGAACTATTGATGGACATTACCTTTGTGAATAGATAAAGCTATACGCTTACAAAGTACGTGTGTTCGGTGAAGGCATTGGGAAACGCATTCTAGCGTCAACATGAACTTTATGCGTCGCTGAAGTTGTATAGGCAACTTAACTCCATGGCTACTGCAGCCTTTGTCGGTACTGTTTAATCAGCCTCCCAATCAGAATCAGAGGCTGTAACGGGGCCACGATATCAGAATCAAAATATGAATATTCTATTGTATTTTTCAAGCAATAGAGTCGATAAAGAAGAATTCTGTACCTTTACTGAAATCTGGTACAACTCAGAAAACCTAGTTTTGAGAAAGTTATCATTAAGTTTCGCAATATTGAACTAAGTTTGTTTTTGAAGTTTTAACTTTTATCACTTAAAAATTATTTCATCTCTATTCATAATATGACTTTGCTAAGTACTCGGTTACTAGTGGCCTATTTAGTCTTTAAGATTCGATATTCCATCTTTTATAATGTCGATCATCTAACCGAACTCACATGACTTTGAAAAGCCGATGTATTGATCTACATTTTATGTTTTCACGAACAGTATTTGGAAGCCATAATATTACGAAATAGGCCTTTGTTAAATAACGAGTAAATGCTTTTGAACTGTACTTGATATTTCATTGGTCATAAAGAAATAATACGTAAGTTGGTACGCACTTGATTCTGTATGCTACGCACAAGTTTGGTTCAAGATTCGGAAAAGCCGGACAGCCTTATCAAAGATAATGTCGTGTTTCGGGAAATATTCGCTTGGTGTAGCTTGAATAGAGTCAAGCCAAACATGATATAGTGATGGTAGAAACTGAATATAACTTGCTAAACAGTATGATCTGCATTTGTTTTAGCTTTGTTTTTAGGGGGAAACTCGCCTCTGGTCCGCGACCCAGTTTACACGAAGTAGAAACAGTGGTGGTAAACTGGACCAAATGTGTGGGCGAGGATACCATGGGAAAAATGTTTAGGGGGAAACTGGCCTCTGGTCATTGGCTAAGGGACTTTACTCATGGCGCGATGCGACGCAATGCGGCGCGACGTAATTCGAACGAATTCTAACTACAAATGATATCAACCTTGCTACTAAGAAATAATGATGCAATTGAATTGACTTGACGTCGTCATGGCCATTGTTTTGTGTTTCATCTACCCATAGATAACAACGTGTTTTATGTCATATGTCATAGTGGTAAACTTGATTTTCACTTGTAGTTGGAATACGTTCGAATCGCGTCGCATCGCGCCTTGAGTAAAGTCCATAACTAAACTAACTGAATGTGGAATCGAATGTGTTGACACAAAAGTATGAAGTCACGTCATCTATTCAAAACCAGAATCACAAACTGTTGGTTCTGTCGTAATCCTCTGTACCTCGTTCATCCTTCTATTTCTGAATATTTAGGGAAGTATGCTGACAGTGCTGAAGACGTCATAAAATGCAACGCATGTGGCGCGTACGTCACGTACGCTATTTAAAGTGCGATCGCCTTTGAGGGAGAGGACAGCGTCCTCCCTTCACTGAACGACACTGGAGTTGGATACAGCATTCTATGCGTAGGCAGCACAAGGTCTATTTTCTTTACAAGATAAGTAAATTTTGAAAGCATTTTATTCCCGGAAAGTTAAGCCTAGCAAAATTAAAATACTATTCTTTTTAGCCATTTTTTTTTCGTAACCTTTTCAAATGCCAAGAAGATTATATAATGTCTCTTCTTTATTTCGCTTGCGTTTGATCTTAAGGAAGTTTATTTCCGTAGTTTGTAATGGTGATTTATTACTATTTTGAAAAAAAAACTCACAAGTCTTAATTGAGAGATGATAACGTAACTACTGATTGTCATGAGGTTTTCTGATCTTATCTGGATGATAGTTGGATTTTGAAGCTTAAGTACGATCAGAGATAATACCTGGAGCGAGCAACGTAACGAAATGAGTGGCGTGAAAATACAATTTTATTCCATAGCATGTTGGTTCTTTTTTGCGAATTGTACCGAGAGACAACTTTAAACATTATAGCATTTTCACAAAAAAAAAAGTTAATTTGGCATTATTTTGATAGTCAATTCAGGTTGTATTCTGGGGCACGTGACGCCACTTGTGTTAGCATAAATGCTTATTGATTTTTTTCTCAGAAATGGTGGTTTTTTACAGACTGGAAGGTAACCTTTGTCTATTTCTGTAAAGTTGTACAAAATTTCATGAATTTTCCGATCATACTGAATATTTTTAACTGGATTTGGTAGTAAAAGTTACAAACAATCTGGTTAGAATTACGCTTACACCGACTTCATGTTACCTAGCACCTTAGCTTTTTCTTACATTAACTTACTAACATTGCGTTCATTAAATTAAGTAATAACAAACAATCTAATCATAATGATCGCAGAAGTTAACGGCCAGCAACGGCCGGGAAATGGCTGAAATATGACCGCCATAAAAAGCTTTGTAAAAAATATAGCACTCTTTTCAATGGCTGTACGTTGAAAATACAACAATACCATTTAAAAAACCAACACGGTACAGTTATAATTTAGTATTAGTGAGTACGGGCAACGGCAACGGGCATAGAATTAAAAAAAATAAGTGAATAATATTATATGTGTATATGTTGCAGTCAAAACTCTTAACCAGTCAAAAGTACTATTGACTAGCAAAATCAGTCAAAAATACTTTTGACCGTACGCTTTAATCAATAGTACTTTTAACCGCAAATTTGCAGTTAAAAGTACAAATAACCAATAATTTTCAGTCAAAACCACTTTTGACCAACCAAAAAAGCACTTTTGACTGAACAGTCAAAAGTGCTTTTGACTGATTTTGCTAGTCAATAGTACTTTTGACTAGTTAAGAGTTTTGACTGCAACATATACACATATAATGTACTAACGATCGCGTAATCATCGAAAGAATCTTTCAAGATTTTTTTAGGTTTTGAAAAATAAGAAAAGTTACCCTTCTTCTCGATACTTCAAACTCTAACTGTGACACATTTATGTTTGCTTCGCTCCGTTCACGGAATTTTCGTAAAAATATTAAAAAGTTCTACAAACTTTTTGCTTCATGTGTTAATATAAAAATATGTATAAGGGGACAACTTCTTAACTCAACTTACCAAAATAAACACAATCAAACTCAAATACTTATCCTACTGTTACCCCAAGCACAGAATTTGCTTCTAAACTTGTATAAAATTGGCCAAGTTTTTCTGAAGTCGCTCTCTTATATGACAGACGTGTTGAAAGTCGTCCGACTTTCATGAACTTTCACCAACTTGGGACCAAAACAACGGCTTTTTGAAATACTTGAAAAAGGGTACTTTAAGGTCCGGCTTGGGGCCTCTAGGTACTTACTAATTATACTTTTACATAGCTAACTCTACCTTTATTGTGCCCTGGGGGAGTGGAAGGGACAACACTCCTACTGACGGTGTTCCACGGTGTTCCTTCAAAAGCTCTTTACGTTCTAGGGTCACGGTTACCTGATAAAGCACTCCCGCGATTTCGGCAGGCGGTTACCCCTTTACTGGAGCCCCGTCTCGTTGCTGACAGCTCTTTGATGAGTATGTTGAACGCCAAGCGCCGTAAAAAAAAATTGTAATGCGGGGCCCACGCTAACGGGAAAAGGCTTTAATTTTTTTGATAGCAGAATTTAAAAGTATGTCCATAATCGCGATAACTGGCGGCATTTCCCGATAGTGTCCACTTTTTTTTGCGTGGTAAAATCAGCAAATAATTCCTCCCACCCTGGTCAGGGCGGGAGGGACTGTCAGACATGCACTGACTAAAATCCACGGTGTCCTACAATTAGCCCTTTATGATCTGGGGTCATGGTAATGAGATAAGTCCCGCGACCCTGGCAGGGTCGGTCATGCGTCAGGCATGGTCTATGGTCGGACAGCGAGTTGCCCTTTACTTACTCGCTGCCCGCATGTTGCGCGATAGTGTCCACTTAGCGTGAGTGTATTTTTGTCAAACCTTTGTATAAAATCTAGTCCCCATGCGAAGCAACTGCATATGTAGCACATAACACGTTTTCAATCAGTTCAGTTGTTATGTTGGCACTATCACCATCCCTTGAGTTATTTTCTCTGGTCTCCCGGTATCTGTGAACATAGCAATAACCAATAAACCAACAATGTTCCCACTGTTGGGACACAGGTCTCCAAATGATAGAGTTTGGTTGTAATTGGGGCATTCCGCGTCTGCAAATCCTTTGAAAGAATCGGCAAGAAAAGCAAGTTCCTGGTTGACTCAAGGAACTTGTGGAATTGGAAGTATTCACATACTGGTGGCCAACCATGTCGTCTTGAAACGAGAGAAATTCCAGTGTATGAAAGAGACAGAGCTATACTAGTCTCTATCTAGCGTCATCTCGTTCATACAATGATAGGCCACCTGGTCTAGATGCTGGATCTTCGAACCTGACAATTCAAAGGCACATGACATTTTCGGACGATCAACTGATGTCCCAGAATTTTTGACTCAAGGACATGCCGGCTTCCTCGCGATGTTTGTAACCTTCAATTATTTTGTAAACGTTCTTTAACGATATTATGGTAATTATACAAGCTCGCCTCTTTATGGAGTATGAGAGCAGAGTAGAGAGTATTATGTACCTAGTATGTACGAACTTCTGAGGGAATAATTTCCATTTTAAGATATGCAAATATAGCAATCTCAATTAGGTCTACAATGTTTACGCACGATGATCCGTTTGAATGTTTGTTGTTCTAATAATTTTGCTTCTAAGTTAAATATTTATTAACGTTCATTTTCTGAATTTATATTTACTTCATATTACATAGTAAAGTGATTTTAATGTCATGTCTATTTCATTTTTTACGGTAGGAATTTCTCTTTTTTTTTTAGTATTTTAATATCACCAGATAAGTCCTCCCTCCAAAGGCAGGGTAAGAGGGACTGTCAGACTTGTACTGACTAAAATCCACGGTGTGTTTCAATAGCCCTTTACGTTTGGGCAGGCTTTGGCCCTCTAAGGGGGGGTCCGGCATTGTACTGACACTCTTTGAGGCACGCGAAAACACAATGCGCCGTCGACACTCGCATGGACTTGTATCTTAGGTGCGTTATTAAACATTTTAACACACGCAAACAGACCCGAAACAACTAAAACTGTAATTTTCCTTACTGAAATTGAACCTGCAACTCGCACCACAGCACGCAATCGCTCAGCCACTTTACCACAATAAATCGGTCCTAAAGGACAGCAATTATGCTAAGTGAATCTTAAAACGAATAAGCGCAGTCATGATAATGGTCCATAAAATGAACGAATACGGCTGTAAAATAGCTAAGTCACTTACGAAATTGATTCTGTGCGATTTACCAAGTACGGTTTTAGGCGAAGCCCTAAGAATGCGAAGTTCTAAACATCAGCAATGTTAAACGGACACGGGCGCGTGCCCCGGGGCACACCGCTTTGTTGGTGACAACAATTTAAATAAATCATGCATGAAGGCCCTGACCGCTGTGTACTTGTGTCAAATAACTCATTTGGTATGCTCCTGCGGCGGCTCGCGGACTAAACGGTTACTATTGTTTGTGCCCACACCTATTTGAACAACGACTTTTGATACCATTTTTAAGGGAAAGTTACAAATTAAGCCGGCCCCAACTTTTCACTGAGTTTTCTCACGCTCATCTCCAACGCTTGTTAAAGTTAATTAACCACGAGGACACATTATTCATCAAGTTTCTTCTTCAGTAAAATTTGTCGCAAAAATGCAAATATTATTTTCTCGTTAACATATTTTCACAGTGTGACCGCCTCGTTTTTTGCGTGATGTATTTTGATGTTCATTTAATATTACTTACCAAACTCATGGAAATAATATTCATTTATAAATAAAATTAATAGTATCACACAAAACTTGAGAAAATAACGTTTATTAAAAATTCAATATGACGCTCGGATAACTTCAAAAATGTCGTGGGTTGTCAGACTTAAAGAAGAGTGATAAAAATATGCGTTCAAGAAATGAAAATTATTTCGCTAGAAAAAAGGTTGAAAGCCCAAATTCAATGAAAAGAAATAAATTATAAGGCGGCGAAAGCGCCATTTGATATTATTGTAACACGAAACTTTAATTATTAAACGATAATCGAAAAAGAAAATGCAAATTGGTTTTCGACGAAAACTTCGCGCCTTTTTATCTCAAAGGTATTCTTGACTAGGCTTTTTGAGACGGTTTTCCTTTACGCTGAAGCTGAAACAAATAATTCATTAGTATTTTTTCTTTACCTGCCTTTTCAAAATTAATAAGTGTTAACGTAAAGGAATTTCTGCCAAATAAACATTTCAGTTATCCGGAAGAAAAAGCATGCATTTTTTATTCGCGATATATTCGTAGAAAGTATACGTACTTCCTATAGTATTTCTGTCCAGCCAGTCGCACTCGGCGGGTCACTGTGGGCGGACGTGCCGCCCGCCTTGCGCGAACACTTTCTCGGGAATGTCGAATGTGTCGTTAACATAAAATAAAATTAAAAGTTTTGAATTCTCAATAAAAACGTGAACTAATACTTTGTGAAGTGTGAATTAGTGTGTTTTTAACTAAAATTGTGGAGTTTGTTGGATTTTCTCAATTAATTTTTCTAAGGTAGGTAATTTTTAATTTCTGGATCGTTTAGAGCTCCCCTCGTTTTCCAGCCGTCAACCTTTCGATATTACGTTATGGTCTTAATGGAGACCAGTAGATTATAAATAAGCCGCTGGAATGGAAGGCCACTTCATCAATTAGGCATAATGGTTATTAAAAATTATCGGAGATATTGCTACCTACATTTTTAAAGAATCTTTGCCGAGCTCTCTCTCTGAGCTTCTCAATGTTCTTATTTAATCTTTATTCTTGGAGTAATGTTTTTTTACTGTTTATTATTGTAAACTAAGAGATTATTTTTTATGGGAAAGTCTGGATGATGGATGAATGGATGTTGCTACTTGCTACTGTTCCGCGCAAAACGGCTTAAGAATGAGGATGTAATTTGACTCAGAAATAGTTCAACATTCGAATCAACGCATTGTTTATGGATAGGATATACTTGTATAACAGTTTGTCGTCCTTGTAGGATAATTTTTGACTTGCACACGAGAGAAATTGAAGACAAAACCAAGTCATAAAGTATAAGATAACATTGTATTCGCAAAACTACATAATCTTTCAGTTGAATAAACTGAATTATCGAACAAACAAATGCTCTTTGATTCCGGGGACCGCTGTCTTCCTGAAAATATCTATGAATAAAACATGCAACTACTTTTGACAAACTTATACTAACTCTCGACTTTACTTACTTTAAGTTGGGAGCATATAATGTACAGTCAACAGAACAGTTACGTAGGCTTTTTATACTGTATTATGTAAAATATGCTGTATGTATTGTATGCTCTTTTTGACTGTATGCTTCATACAGCTAAAGAATTTGATAAGCAGACACACCTTTCGGAAATTGCTGCCTGTATACCTAATTGTTTTGCTGACTGTACATAATTATTATGTTAACACCACGTTTCTAACAGGTCAAGCAGAAAAACTGCTTCAAAAGGCATAAAATTTAGAAAAAAAGGTGAAATACATAATCTCTATGATAATTATTACGCTTTTCTTCTGCCATCTATGTATTGCATTATATTATAAGTCTATTCAGCCTTTAATGTACTCAATGCTGGGACAAAGGTTTCAGGTACTAGACTTAAAGAGAGGAGGCCTGTGTCCTAACAGTGGGAACATTTATAGGCTGATGATGATGATGATGATGAAGCTACGGCGGTTTGCTAGTCAATATAAATATTTTTTATCGTTTTCAAAAGCGTACGAAGTCTACCAATTTAATATTAATTGGTAACGCTTCAAAGGAAAACATTGTTTGTTTATAATCAAGTGAAACCAGACATTAGAATTTGCTTTAAGATACTTTCAACATTTCATCATTTGAGAGGGTACTTTTAAAACAGTCCTTGTGTAATATTTTTCTTTTGTCAAAATTACGAATTTATTAGTTGAAAAGAATCACTTAGAAACTTTTCAGTATTTCTTTTTTTTTGGAATAATAAACAAAAACATTTTTTTTTAACTAACATAAAGTTAATTTTTGGCAAAGACGCCGCAGCTAAAAGCTAGTTAATTAAAAAAGTCGATATTTTTAGTCAACACAATCAAATATTTGTTTTCTATTTATAAAGTCCGTAGCCGGATCATGTCTGTCCTAGAACCGATGAGGGGTGGATTAGAAAGGTTCTCTAATGGAGATCTCACGGAAGTAGGAAGGAGAAGTATCATGAGACGCCAACCTACAAGATGAGCCAAGAAGGTAACTGGCAGTAGCTGGGCGTAGAGCAGGGCAGTAGTAGAGGCCTTTTTTGCTTGTTAATCATCAAATAAGTCCCACCTCGCAAGTCTGGACAAGGACTGTCAGACCCGTACTGACCTACATCCACGGTGTAACTCCAATAGTCCTTTACGTCCAGGGTCACTGTTACCTGGTAAAACAGTACCGTGACCCAGGCAGATTTTGGACCTCTAAGGGGCCCCGTCAGATTGCCGACATTTCTTTTAGGCGTAAGTGAAACACGACGCGCCATCGACCCAGGCTTGTGGCGCTCCCTGGAAGATCCCTATGTCCAGTAGTGGACTATAATGAGAAATCATGATAATGATAATTTCTGAAATAAAAACAGACTTCTTAAGTTATAATTTAGTTATGTACTAGTTTTTGCCGTCGGCAAAGGTTGTGTGTGGTCGGAAATTATTCCAAGGGAGAGTTCTAAATATAATTCAGGGATAATGAAGGTTTCCATTAGTGAAAGAATTTTCGGAATCTGATGAATAATCCCTGGAGATTATCCTCTACAAACAAACTTGAAACTTTAGCTGTTTAATAGGTATTAGTAGATATTGATTTTAGAATTCAGAGTGTTATTTCCTAATTTAATTTAGTAATACTGATAAAATTATTCAATACTAGCGTGTCTTTCTACAGGTTATTTTCAACCCGGTTGTCTTTACAAAAAATGTATTAAATACAAACCTTGTCGAGACAATAACAAAAACAACAAAAAAGTCTGAATTTGGCGCAGCCGTTCGGCAGTTAGACACGTACAAACGGACTTAAACGAATGATCTTAGTAAAAATAGTCAAATTGTTGTATGTTTCAAACAGCAGTGTAGTGTCCGCGCCACCACTCGTTATGACCTGTGAAACATTCGAGTACTACTGCCGGTTTTGTGTACGATTTGATGTAATGTAATTTAATGTAAAAATGGACTTTACAGTACACCTAGCACGAGTTTTCTCTATTTTACTTTACAGAGACTTTCTAGTATTTACAGCGTTTCTTGTATGAAAAATTGGAACAGCGCCTCTGGTGTGCGAAGAAGGAACTAATTTTTTCCTTGAAAATTGTCAATTTGAAATTGTCATAGTTCCCGTTTACTTTACGTCTCAAATACTGAAAACTCGTGCTAAGGGTACAGGAGTCGTGGCTTATTTTAAGTATTTTTTTTTAAACCAAAAATATTTTTTTTTAATACAGTCCGCAGAATTCCGAAGTTTATTAAAAACAAATCTACAACTTGGCTAAAACAAGATGTTTCCTGTTGTTGTTGTTCGCTATTCTATTTTTCTCTGGCCCTCATTATTTTTTCTCGGGTTCCAAGACAATTTGTTATTCTCCACGTTTCCCGGACACTAGATTTAATTGGACAATTTAGCAGACAAGATATTCTATGGACATACATAATACTGGCTTATTTATTGTGCCCTGTTCGTGGCAATTGACTTGCTCCCTATTATTTTTTTGCTATAAATGTCGAATAAATTTAAATATCGTAATATCAATACTTACTTGTATATTTTTGACATTCGCTTCAATTTGTAAAAACCTTTGAAATTGAAATTAGATTTACAGACGAGTGCAGGTCTACCTACCCGAATCTGTCACATTTTACCAATCGAATATTAACCTTTCACTATTGTGTTAAGTTTGAAATCTGTAATAGAAATGTGACAGATTGAGGTAGGTTGATGTACTGGCGTCTGTTCTATTAGATTCACCACAGGGTACTTTGTTGTACTATTATTCCCTGTATCCAGCAAAGGCCCCCATCACCGTACCGTATAATTTCCAAGCCTCATGCGGGTGAACCCGCGATGCAAAGCTAGTAATAGTACGTTCTGAAACTCGTGACTGCTAAAATCGTGAAGAGAAAATTCTTCTTTCAAAATATTGAAGCCAACTATTAATTTTGAGGATCGCGACGAAAGGTTTAATAACTTTTTAAGCTTCGAAGCTTGAGTTTTATTAGTTTCATGTTAGAGGATATTTCGTTTGGCGCAGTGACTGAGCTATTGGGTTGCTGCGCTGTGTGTCGTGCGTTCGATCCCCGAACGGAACAAATATTTGTATGATCTGCAAGTTATTGTTCTGGGTCTGGGTGTTTGTGTATGTGAGTTTCTATGTTTGTAAACGCACCCACGACACAGGAGAAATTCCTAGTGTTAGGCAACGATTCTTTTTTAAATAAAAATTCCGCTAACCACTTAGGTACCTTCGAATAATTATGAATCGATATAATTCTTTATTGTCTTAATATCTAGTTTGCCATGTTGCTTTTCCACCTGTTCGTCACTTATAATGGGCTGGGAATTTTGGTACCTATTGCGGGCTTTTTGACATCGAACAGCGCCTAACTATATCTTAAAATTTTCGCGTTTTTCTGCTGAAATAAATGAAGCAAAAGCTTCTACATTTTTTTATAGATTTATTCAAGTACCTACACGGGGTTCAACAGACAGCTTTTAAAACATAACAACGGATTATCTCAAATAATTCCAGTTCACCTACATAACCCAAATACGCAGTTCAGGAGTGGTATTCTGTAACGTTCATGAACTTATTTCACTCAAATGAGGGTACAATCGAACTATTTTTTTAAATTATCCTTTAAAAAAAAAATGTTCGTACATACATAAGGTCCGCCTAAAGCCTCTTTTAGACGATGCAAGAACTCGAACGCGAGTTGCGTTACATTGCGGATTTTATAAGTACAACGAATTCAGTTGATCAAACAAAAACCGCAATGTAGTGAAACTCGCAAGCGAGTTCTTGCTCCGTCTAATAGAGGCTTAAGGGTCAATTCACACCAACACAGAATCCTGGGGTCACATGTTAATAGAACAACTCAAAATCGAACTTTGATCATTAATTTTTTAAGGGTGCGCTATAGCAAAGAATAAATAATATTACTACGCATAATATTACTACGCAAAGAAGCGTCACTCCCAAAAAAAAATAAAACAAATGTAAAATCTATGCACGAAAGAATAAAGTACATTTTAACTGGCAGCCGTACCGCCCACCTACTTTTATATTAGCCTAAACTTCCCGTGCGCAAGCAAAAATGTACTGAATGGTTACGCGCGAAAGTTTATTTTGGTTTATCTGACGCCAAGGACATTAAAAGGTTACCGTCGGTCAAGCTCAATAGGGTTGCGACTCGCGAGAATAACATAAAATAATATGAAACAATGCATATACATATTCATAGTTATGTGAAACTTCAGACAATATAAATTTGATATTGTACCTTTATTGTCATAAGTGTTGTGTTGTAATATGTATTGTACCTACCTCATACTTTACTTAATAAGCTGATGCTTATAAAGTATGTGAAGTATTCCCTGTACACCGTTTTACTTGAAACCAATTCTTAAACAAAGAAATATGCAAATTAATAAGTACTTCTTTTTTTGATCACGCTATTCCACAATAAACTTTCATTTAAATCTTATTATAACAAAAAAATATGATTATATTATAGGCTGGTTCGCCCATTAAAATATGTATAACTATCCAACATTTTTAAACCATTTTATGACCATGGCTCTTGGTCTATAATTTGATTTAGTCATAACTTTAAAGATTGTTATCGTCTGTGGCAAAAAAGTCCTTATCATTCCGACCAATTACTATCGCATACTGTCACAGGCCCCGCGTTGTGTGTCTTTGCAGATAGGTAGGTAAAAAAGTCGCGCAGCGAAATACAATCGCTGACCTTGAATGCGTAGTGTGGCCATTTTCTGAGTTTGAACGTGCGTTAACAACAAAACAAACATCCTTCTACTTTCTACCGATTTTAATTCGACCTACCTACGTACTCAGCTTAACGTGATAAGGTGATGTCAGGTTTGATATTCGTCTATTTTACCTTGGTCCTCCAGTAGGCCAAACTTGTAACGTACCTAATCATGATTATTTAAGCGGGGATTATAGTGTTATGAAAACTTATACTAAATTATAGGTAAACGTGCGTAAATACACGTAACCAAACAAAAATATTTAGGAAATGAAGCGCGAGCGGAACGGGTGGCGCGTGGCTGCCCATTGAATTGGCCTCCACGAAGAGGACCCCCACCCTACGTGCAGTTTTATACCTACGCCGCGGAGTGAACCAGGCCTGGCTATAGTAACAATAGTTCAGTGAAATCTGTTGATGCTACTGAAAGCAAGTTTTCGAAGAATTGTTTCGAAATTGTACATTATTACAAGTGGGTAAAGTTTGTTACTGAATTCGAGGCAGGATACTCAGTCGACCCGTAGGCGAGGATAAGGAGCCGAGAACTGCGAAACTTTGATTCCCCACTTCTACGAAAATGAACTTATAATTATCTTGTTCAGAATCTGCGTTATGAAATCGATAAAATAATCGTCAAAATAAAAAAAAACACGAACATGACACATAATATCAGCACCATTCAGCCCAACCATTGCGAAGGCAACCAAATGATCCGACCTACACGCCACCATCAGCGAGAATTTTGAGTGAGCATGATATACTCTCGTGAACATGATAGTACAATAGATAGTATGTGCGAAATGAATCAGATAGTACAATCGTACAGAATCACACTATGCCTAAATATCTCAATTCGCACGAAATCAAATCCGTTTTACCACAACATTGCGAGCTATTGACACAAACCACTGCGGGCTACTTCGGCACAGTTATACCGGTAATAAAGTCGGATGTGCTCCGATATTAATCACGTCATCTAATTAATTAGGGAGCGTACGTTACGGATTTATTGGCTACAAATGTGGGTATAAAAGCTGGATCAGTAGTTGGTGTTATTAAGAGGGATTCGAGGCTAAATAATTACAGGCACACGTTTCGATCGAAGATTTGGTTATTCTTGCCAAAGTCGGTCTGCGGATCAGCGACCATTTATTTAGTAAGTACTAGCTTATCCCCGCAGTCTTGTCCGCGTAAAGTTCGGTCATTTATGACTGGAAATTTATGTCGCGATAAAAATATTGTATTTATTAGCTATCTGATGTGTACGAGTACCTTTATGTATCTTTATCCAAATCCGAACAAAAGTTTTTGGGAAAAGTAACAAAAATGCATTTATCCATCCATCATAATCATCACAAACTTTCGCATTTATAAAGAAGTTAGTTGAGATTGAGTTCTCTTCGTGTCACCGAAAGCATGTTAAAGAAGTATGTTCACTTTCACTATACTATGACTATACTGAACTATGCCACAATTGTAATCGTGATAAAAACGTATTGCACGGAAAGAAACATTAAACGGATTACTTTTCTATTGTTATTTATATGTTATTTTTGTTTGCTACATTCTAAGCACGGTCATACTGTGTTGAGTAGAATTCTTGAGTCGTAGGTCCCGAAACCCCAGGTGCCACTTATAGTTAGTTGATAATGGTAGACAGTACAGTAGCATTAAAATCTATTGTCCTCAAAACTGGATTGTGGAAGTCAAATCATTAGAGCCAGACGTTCCATGTAACATACCGGTATCCAGTTGTATCCAATTAGATTGGTCACCAACCCAAAGATTTTGGAAAACAACCCAGACAGGTGACGATAAAGGCTGGAGCAAACCATGCGGACTTTTCACTTTATTGTGACGTAAACAGAAACTTTGACTGTAATTTGAGGGAAGTAAATAATTGTTCCTTGTACGTACCTTAGATACTCTTTTTCATTTTACATACAATATAGCGCCGTTCATACTTTAAGTACGCTGTAGATAAAATCGGAAATCTTGTGCTAAGGCCTCTGATCCGCAGCGTGGTATGAACCTACTATCAATAAAATTAAACGTACATTCTTGACCCATCCTAAGGGAAACTATTTTTAGTAATTCGACCTCCAAATGAAAATCGGAACCCTTACAGGGTCAGGCGTCTGACACAGTCAATTTGCTCTGAATCTTCTCGACCAGTTATGTTGAAATTGGGTAAATACACATACGAATTCCTGTGACATAAGCTAGGACAAGGCTAGGACATAACGTAAGTAAATAATGTGAAATTTTGGTAGGGCACTGGGTGACATACCAAATGGGTGTTAGTCTTGAATACAGGACTTTTACATGAGTCGACTTTTCGGTCGAATGCCTGGGTGACTAGTGATTGGATCAGATTTTTTTAGTTATAAAGTGTACTTATACAAGCAATTTGATAGGATGAAGTAGCAGAGATATGACTTTTTTTAATTATTTCAATTTTAGTGCAGGAACTGGAAACAGATTGGATTGTCAAACTTAAAATCCGTTTACCCCTTTTTATTAAAGGGGCTCCGGCATTTTAATAACTGTTACCCAGGTAGCATTGACCCACGTTGTCCAAAACTAACAAAACTTATATAAAAGTACATTGGGTTTATAAATGGAAAATGATCATAATTATATATAACAGTACATTGGATTTAAAAATAGAAAATGGATATGCCCATAATTATTTGATTATGTAACAACATGCTCTTATCTTGAAAATTCTCGAAAGAATACCTTAGCCTTAGTCTTTGGAACACAGACAAAAGGATTGAACGATAGGCCATTTAATACTTCTGTATTATTAACGGAGGGCCTTCCCTTAATTTAATTAATAGAGTGACTTGCAATAACACTATTTTAGTGGGCCTACCAAACATGATTATTGCTTTCATGTATTAATAAAAGGTATTATCGAGTAAATAATGATGTTTGCATAAATATGACATTAACGTGGCGTGCATTTCATGTTGTGGCGTGTCTGATTAACGATAACGTTGCATGGATTATGGGTTTATTTCTAACATGTGAGTTACGTGTTACATAGCGGATTTGAAAAACTAATACTTCGGTATTATTGTATTGTTGACTCTCTGTAAATTGGAAATTCTGTGGCATTAGCAGCAGCGCGCACTGTAAGGCGCCCATTACACGGTAGGTTTCGCAAGGCTTTGCCTTGGCAAAACCATGGTAGAGCTTTTGACTGACGGAAAACCTATCGTCTAATTCAAAGATTGACGTTTGCATAACGAAAATTGTAGGCGATAAAAATTCCATCATTTAACCATCGAGGGGCGGATCAAGAGGCGCCTAAGTTCCTTCGTACACAACGAACGTGTACGAAAAGGGCTAAATGTTACAAACCTGAATTAACCACGTGAATTAAATGCAGCTACCCTAGTGGGTGCTACGAATAGGGAGAGATTTGCAAAAATCGTAACCAACCAAACAGACTATCCATGACCACATCCTCTTCACCAGAAGTGTATGACTAAGACGAAGATAGAGACTTTGCTATCGTTAGGAAACCGTCATGTCTTAGAAGGCTAGAACCAAACGATCAAAGCTGGACATCCATCAAGCCACACTGTGTTCTAGCTAACATCATAGGATGATTAAATTGTAGAAGTAATAAACAGGTATAAAAATACAAAGTAAGTAAGTAGGTATTTGAGCCAACACTAAAAGTAACTGAAACATTATTAATTAAATTATAATCTCCGTCCTAAGTAAACATAGCAACGGTAAGTTTGAATAAGCTATCGCTACCTGTAAACAGGTAGATTCCTCAGCCCCTGACCAGGCCCATTTAACGTGCCTCAAATTCTGTTTACAGTACGAAATGAAATATTCTGAATTCCTGCATTCTTTATTACATGAGAGCAAACATCGCCTTGTAAATGTACATTATGTATTCTGAAACGGACGCTCTGAGTTGTTCCGTGGTTACATATTTAACTGGCAAATAATCCTACGTCACGCTATACGCTTATCTTTTGAACAAAAAGATTCGTACTTATTATAGAATTTGTAAAAGCCGTGTAGATTCTTTCCGACATAGCTCTTAAATTTTGCAAGTTGAAGTGGCAATGGGCAGGCCACATCGCTCGTAGAACTGACAACCGATGGGAAAGAAAGGTTCTCGAGTGTCGACCAAGGACTGAAAGACGCAGCGTAGGTAGGCCTCCCACTAGGTGGACCGACGACATCGTGAGAGTCGCGGACAACCGATCGATGCAAGTGGCGAATTGTCATTCGGCGTGGTGGTCTAGGGCCTATGTTCAGCAGTGGACGTCTTCCGGCTGATGATGATGATGATGATGGTGTAGATTCTTTAAGGAATTTAAACTTTTGCGCGTACAGCACTTTCTACTAAGTGCGAATTGATTGATCAGTGGTTTAGGTAACTATTGTTGAAATCTCGTTATTTTTTTTAACAAATGGTTAAACAATCTATAGAGTTTAACAAATTTTCGGTTTAATTGCTGAACAAATAACTCCCTAAGAAACATAAAGGAAAGCCAAATTTTTTGGCGATGTTTCGAAACGATGAGTGACAAATGATCGGGATAGCTGAGTATTCACGAAACGAATACGTTCCAACTTCTGGGTGTACTCACTACATCTTGCATGTGCGCCTTAGAGGTCTGTCAGCAACCTGACGGGGCTTTCATGTAAGGCCTAATGCCTACCTGGATCGAGCGACTAGACAGGTAACCATGTACCTGGGACGTAAAATACTATTGATGGAACACCATGAATTTCAGTCAGCTTGTTTCTGGGCTATATTGAGTTGAGGCCTAGAAGAAACAATATAAAATTGAGATTACGTGCGTCCCGTAGGAATATTCGCGAGGCCGTTTCCTCGCGCAGCAAATGCTTCGCGAGGCTGCTCGTTCTTTGTGGATGCACCTGTTAAATAAAAGAATCAACAGTAGACAAAATTATCGAATGACTAACATGAGAAAAACCGCAGACATATTTTCGTTATTCCCCCCATTCAAACTTGACCGGTTTTCCCTACTACAGCACAAACATAAACTCCAACACAATCTATAAATAACATTTATTAAATATTTAATTGTTTCAGTTTACATATACAGGAAACCTGCAAATGTGTCAAGTAAATAGTTATTTTGAAAACTTCAATCTTATGCAGGGATTCCTGTTAAATTAGGCCGTTATCATACTAGCGGTTTGGAAGCGGTTGCGGGGCGGAGCGGACGCGCAGCGCATCCGTCGCGAACACGCCGCGCATCCGTCGCGAACACGTCGCGGACGCGTGGCAAATGTGTTACGTTTTCGTCGCGTGTTTGTACACTCAGTAACAAAATTGATTCCGACGAGGAAACATTGCTGTTGACGTTATTACTTCGAAAACGCCGGAGACGAAAACGAAAGCATCGACGAATTTGGGAAGATCCATTATTAGATTAGGCTGAGGAAGTTTTCGCAGAGAGTTATAAGCAATATTCATGTTTTGGTTAAAAAAAACTTTTCAGCTAAAAAAACAATTGGATAATTATGCATCTATAATCTGTATCACCTACTCTTATCATATTATGCCAAATTTCAGCGCTGGAGGAATTTTTCATACAAAAAATTCCTCGTTGATCTGAGGTGGGGCAGACGTTTTGGCGTTTGTTCGAGGCAGTACAAAATGGCGTCCACTTTGCTGTTCGCGGCGATTCCGTTGCGCGTCCGCAACGAATTCGCTGCGCAACCGCGGCGTGTTCGCAACTCATTCGCTGTGCGGCCGCTCCGCCCCGCAACCGCTTCCAAACCGCTAGTGTGATAAGGCCCTTATTGTTTTTTTACCTTATTATGTAATACTATATATTACATGCTAAACGAATACTGCATCACATCTTAAACAGTTGTGGAGAAATAAACACGTGTTGCAATGAAGCTGGTCATCGTTGTGGTTGTCGTGTTTCTAGTCGGGTTGCTGTCAGCGCAACCGGTTGCAACCTTCAACCAACTAGTAGAACAAGAAAATTCTGGCATTCAAAGGGTCAAGAGGCTGGCGAGATTGGAGAACTGTCCGCGAAATTACGTTCGACTCAATAGGAAATGCGTACACTGCGATGTGTAAGTAGAAAAGCAGTTTTTCTTTTTTGAATAGTCAGTTGCTTAATGCGCCGTTCCTGAACAAATATTAGGTAAAAAAAAAACGACGAAACACTCCGAGAAAAGGTAGGTAGGGCCCTTTCATTTCCTAAAAAAAAACCTGTTTAAAATTAGTACCTAATTGTATTACTAAATTACATAAATTAATCATGCGGTAAGAGGAAAACATATAGGTATACTATTACGACGTACGATTATAAATAAATAATAGAATTTCTATAATTAGATATTTTAAATTTAGCTCATTTGAGCTCCTGCCAATAAAAATGATTTTAGTGTTGATTAGTATGTATGTTTGATTCGATGTACTCGTAAATATTATGAATAACACATTTCTAAACGTTTTATGCTGCTATGTAACTAATAGCTAGTAGTTGCGTAAAAAATATTCAACCTCATTTTAAAAAGCTGAAGAGTTTGTTTGTTTGGTTGAACACGAATATCTCAGGAACTAATGTCGAATTAAAAATAATGTTGCTTAGTGTTTTTATTGGGAAAAGTATATAATGATTCCATTATACATATTGTTCAAGCAATATAATAGTTAATATACATTACACAGATATATCTTCTACTAGCGGCCCGTCCCGGCTTCGCACGGGTGGAGGACCCGGTCTAAAATTTGAGATTTAAACTATCCTATCTCTCAAGTTGGATCGAACTGCACATGGTGTGCGAATTTTATTATAATCGGTTAAGTGGTTTAGGAGTCCATTGAGGACAAACATTGTGACACGAGATTTATATATATTAAGATTATATAAAAATCAATTGCTGTTCGTTAGTCTCGCTAAAACTCGAGAACGGCTGGACAGATTTAGCTAATTTTGGTGTGGAATTATTTTGGGAAGCCCAGAGCAGGTTTAAAGGTTTACTTTTATTTTTTCTGAGGTGGTACGAAGTTTGTCGGGTCAGCTAGTGTAGAACAATTAGATCGCATTACATGTTATGATTCACTAAAATACACATAATATAGATGATTACATATTTTTTACAGCTACGAGAAGATAATGGAAGAAGACTGTCCAGCGAGACTGAACTATAAAGGACTGAAGAGACATTATATTTTTTAAAGCACCCACTTAACTGTTTTCAAAGGAAATTCGCTTTTACTACGTACCTGTTAAAATATAAATTGTTGTTCACATGTTTAACGGTTGTTTTTATTGCTTACTAAGTCTTCTAAGATTGCTTCAATTTACGATGAAATTAAATGCGAAGCGTTGGTACAGACGTATCTAACTTACAGATATCTAAAAGTTTAAGCCTAGCATAATCAGCTTATGATTTTCCCACCGCTGGGACTCAGGGCTCCTCTTTGTGAGAGGAGGGCATCTACCACTTGGACCCAGTGCGGGTCCGTAGATTTCATTTCCACGAATAATAGGCATGAACTGGTGGAACTCACACTATTGTTAAGCTCGCATCCGGTCAAACAAAGCAACGTGTAGCATGACCTGTGCATATATGGCGGATTTTATGACAGCATACCATGTCTATGACTGTAAGTGTTATACTTATTGACAGTGTCGTAGCTAGGCGGGGGCGTAGCGGGCCCCAGTCGCCTGGCCTCGCACCTGAAGGGGACTACCGCTCAGAGAAAAAAAAAGAAAAATCTTGAGAACGTTCACAAGTTTGCAATCAGTCCAACTTAAAATCCACTAAGAAATAGAGGCATCAGCAGCAGGAAATCAGCACTGCGAGGATGCTGATGTCGCAACGATCTCGTTTAGGTCTAGCGCCTCCACTGCTCGCGTGAGGCCTTTATGTTGCAAGATAACTTGGGTACTTTTTATTTGTTACTGGGAACTGAAGAGTCAAAAGACTAGTAAAGCTGAAATCGCTGGCGGCCGGAGATCGTCAGCCGACGTCCGTCGTCGCCGCGGGCGTCTACCATGGTATAGATGACTTTGGGGAACCAAGTCATCTTACAACAAGGGGGCCGCGCGAGTAGTGGAGGCAAGTCATATTTTCGTCATGACAGAAAAGGGCCTCGTAGATAAGTCTTGCCCCATCCTAGACTCGGTTTTGCTACGCCACTGTTTATTGACCTAAATATAGGACAACGTTACCGAATACTAATTCATCGACTCTATACAATCCCAAGTGTCCTTTTAAAATGACGTAATTCGCGAACATAACGATATATTAGTGTGTTCTGTTCATTTGATAAATGTTTAATTTATTGGAAACTGGAAACTTCATTTTCGGAATTGATACAATTAATTTTACTGTGAATTATGAACAAGGGTGTTTAATAATAAAACAGATTTAAGTGTAGTATCACAATGGATTATTATCAGGTATTATTGGACATTAATTAATAATGGTAGCCGGTAATTGTTATGTGTTTGTACTCGGAAGTAATTCGTAATGTTTATGATAGATTTATTTGGTTTTTAACGGATTTCAATAAGTGTTTTTTTTATGTAAATAACTTTCACGTCAGCAGTCGGTGACTTTCGTTTGTATGATTCACTTCACTGTGTCATCGACTGACGAAGTTAAAGTAATTAATGCCTTTTTTTACTGATGTTCCTGAAAGTCGTCTGTATATTATTGAAAAGTAAAATCGCCCTGTCATTCATAACATCGTTTCTGTAATCCTCGATACTCGAAGCAGAGGTGTACCTAGGTAACATAATAATCCATATTTCACCTATGTAAATCAATCTCATGCACCTTATAGAGACCAGCGTAGTCCAATCAACTGGTTATAAACCAAAGTCCCATGGTTGCTACTGCAAAATTCTTTGTGATAAATCCAATAAAACGAGCGCGTGTTCAGCAGCACACGTGTAGCATGACCGATGATAAATCTATCTCTATTCTATTAAGAATAGATATATCTACTAAGAATAGAAAAAAAAATACGAATAGGATTTTTTTTGCACGAGCATGGCAAGACCCGTAGATGACTCAAGACTCCATTTTCATGTTTCAAGTTGCGTATGATAGAAATCTATCTTCTATAATATAAAAATGGATCGCAAAATGTTTTATTAAGCTCATAACTCAAAAGCGGCTGGACCGATTCTGTTAATTCTTTTTTTGTTGTGTTTGTCACCAGGACCAGGATATAGGGGAAGAAAATCATCATGTCTACCCGCATGAAGCCGGGACGGGCCGCTAGTCTTTCTAATAAAAATCAATGCCACTTTTCGTTGTAACTTTATAACTCAAGAACATGCTCACCTATCCAAACCAATCGTTTAGGCTTTGTACGGGCTATTTAGTAGATTATTTATTGCATAAAATAGTTTGCGCGGTTCTTCATGTATCACATTTTTTGTAACACGTAGCGAAGCACGAGGCGGGCCATTAGTTTTGTCTATATTTCTATCGAAATGTCATGTTACGCAGCAGCAATTCGAATTACGAAAATATCAAATATTGGGTAACTCTCAAGACTATTGTTGGTCTGAATATGGAGTCTATAGCGTAAGGGAAAGTGGCGTACTTATATTGCTCATGGGAAATCAGACCAATCGAGCTAAAGTAAACCGAAATCAATTCGATAATGTCAGTCTTGAGAAATTAAAGTCCTAGGTGCAGGTACAGGTTTTCATACCGATAAGAAAACAATAAATCGTAGGCACCTTTTTTAACCTACTTTTCCCACTGCTGGGCAAAGGGCTCCCACTCGGTAAATATATCTGTGAGCTCCCAAAGTCTTCCACTATTTCATTTTCGCAGTTTTCTCCGGCTATTCAAGCAAAAACGCGCCATACCGTCGTTTTTATTTTTATGTCAGGCATTATTTTTAAAAAATCTCAATTTTTTTTTCAAATATTAAAACAAACGTTAGTTGAGCACAATTGAATCTACGCATTTCATTTATTTGATTAGTTGCCGCAAACTTCGTACCGCATCGGGGGGGCAGTCTAAACACTGTTACCGTGACCCTGGAACGTAAATAAAAATTGAAGGAACACAGTGGGTCAATACGAGTCTGACAGTCCCTTCCGCTCCTTTCAGGGAGACTCATTTAATGATTTTATCATTTAAAAAGAAAAAGTTCTTTGCTCAGCACCTGACTAGACTACTGCTAGAAACTGGATGTTTAGGGATTTTGAAAAAAGTTTATAAAGAGATTATAAACAATTTTGACTAAACAAAGTTCTGGCCAAAGTTTTTGCCACCCTCTGTTTTTCTTTACTATATCCTCACCTATGTTTTATTTCGCGTATTTCTCGTAGACCTCATGAAGTGACTTCCACCTGGCCAGATCGAGGTTAACAGCGATCTCATTATTTTAATCATGTGAAAAAATAATGAATTCGATGGTTTAAAGACGTATGTTCCGGATTAATTGGAAAACTTCTGCATATAGGTCCTTAACAAAGAAAGTAGAATTTTAAATTACAGTTTTTTTTAATTGGAGTGAAATCATCAAATAAGACCCAGGGCGGAAAGGGAGGCATTGTCAGACTCGTACTGGTTAAAATCCACGGTGTTATTAGGTGTCCTTCAATAGGCCTTTACGTTCCAGAGTCATGGTTACCTGATAAAACAGTCCCGCGACCCGTACAGGCTTTGGCCCTCCAAGGGCCCTGCTCCGTATGCTTACTTAATATTGTAAATGCGAATGAATATATGGATGGATCTTTGGTACTCAGTCACGTCAGAATTTGACCTCAGAGATAAATTATAGTCTAAAATAACACATAGTACACTTCACCCGGTAGGTACCTAAGGTTCACCCGTAGGTACCTAAGGTTCACCCGGTAGTACGCTGGCTATAAATACAAAGTTACTAAAAAATAATGTCCGCTTAACTTCAAGACAACAATATGTTTGTGAGTTTCTGAAAATTCTATTGCATATTACCTACTGTAAAAATTTTAATCTGTCTTTTACATAATGTGTAAAAGCAAAAGTACATAAAGGAAAAAACTTTCTTAAAAGACGAACGTTTATATAATATAAACTGTCGCCTTTTTCTCATACTGGTAAATAGACACAACGTAATACCTCTTTCTACGATCCTTACAAATACTCTTATCGCCTCGTACTCGTATGTACTCTTATGTACCTAGTTACATTTCATTGATTTTCTTCCACTACTTGTTTTTATCGATGATCTGAGTCTGAAAGAATGACAAACACTTTATTTTTGCTGTTTATTTTACTGGTAAAGACAGCGAGGTAAAATGAAGTAAGCATTGTTAAGCTGTCGTTAGCATAATATTTTGTGCAATGCTAGTATGCAATGCCAGAACAGTGATCAGATTAATCTTTTATTTTTTTAATCGGGTACTGTACTGGATTATTTTATTTCTGTTTAAAGTAAAAATGATTAAAAAGATTACCGTAGCCCTTTTTTTTTAGCCTGATCAAATCATCAAATGAGTACCACCTAGGACGGGGCGGGAGGGACAGTCAGACTTGTACTGACTAAAATCCACGGTGTCCTTCAATTGCTCTTCTTTTTTTGTAGTCACGGTTGTTGTTTAGTCCCGCTCCCGGCAGGATTTGGCCCTGTAAAGGGGGCCTTATTGCCGTGGATCGCAGTGTAGTGCAATAAAAGGTTCCTGTCATTCTATTAAGGGCGGGTGGAGTGGTATTTATAATATTTAAAAAAAATATCTTCTTTGACAGTGGACACAAAACATCAAATAGCAAAAAAAGCACACACGATTTTTTTTTATACATAATGAAGATTTTTTTTACACGATCGTACATACAAATGTACTGGGTAGCTGATTTATTTCTTTTTTTTTTTTTTTTTTACGTTGTAAAATCATCAGATGAGACCTCCCACCCCGGGCAGGGCGAGAGGTACTGTCAGACTTGTACTGACTAAAATCCACGGTGTCCTTCAATAGCCCTTTATGTTCCGGGGTCACGGTGATGGTATAAGACCCGCGACCCCGGCAGGACAGATTTTAGGGTTAGACTTATCGTGAAAAATGTTCATAACGATGAGTACGATGCCCTTGAAATATAAATTAGGCTAGAATCGATTCGGCACTTCCTTAAACCTTTGAAAACGAACTTTTCTTTACCTTCATTAATTATTTACTAATAATTAATCAACATCCAATCAGCTTGAGTGATGAAAGAACCTAATTTATCTCGGGTCAAATTTGTTATTGCCTTATGAAAATCTCTGTACTTCCTGCTTTTATACAAATAACTGTGTATGAATAAATAAGATAGACAACACTATTTTAATGGTAGCATTTCTCTATTTCATATCAAATTCGACCTTTTTCAAAGGATCGAGCCCTATATGGGACGGAAAAATCACTTACTTGCATGATTGGCGAAATGCTAATGATCAGGTAAAATCTTTGCGTAACATTTTCATGACTAAAGACGTGATATTCTTTTATGGGCTGATTTTTCAATAGTCAGATAACTTTTATCTGAGGAATAAAAATAGCGGTTTGACATATTTTCTATAGATGAGCTGTCAAACCGCCATGTTTATTCCACAGACCAAAGTTATCTGACTATTAGTATAAATCAGCCCTAAGAAACATACCAAACTTTTTGAAAATAGAACCCATGACAAATCGGTAAATTACGAGTGGAAGTATTCCACATTGGGCACCCGCTGAAATGGAACTTAATTTACGCACATACGGCACATGTCAATATCAATATTTTTCGCATGTGCCTGAAGTAGTTAGTTTTTGATTTACCTTGCATTATATTCCACTGGGTATCTGTGTCTGTCACGGGATAAGCCATTCAAAAATAGACGTGGGATGTCATAGCAATCGTCATAAGTGACGATTCGCAATTGTTGAGGCATTAGCGCCATTGAGAACACAACATAACATCAAATAAAAACGCGGGAAAAATAAATACTTTTGTAATGTTGTGTCTACATTGCATCGTAAAATCATCAAATGACTCTGTGATGGAGCGGCAGGGACTGCCAGACCTGAAATCCATCGTGTTTCTTCAATTACCCTTTACTTTTCAGGGTCACGGTTACCCGTTTGGACAGTTCCGCGACCCCGACATTGTAATTTGCCGATTAAAAGGCCGGGCGGTAATTGAAGCCTCTACCATATTTTGTCGATCCGAGGCGAGAAATAATTATTGTTTTAATATTTTTCCGCACAGTTTCACTTATTAGGCAAACAAAACCCCAATACATTGGAACGACGAACTTCTAAAAAAATAAAAGTTTTCATTTCCTAAATTGACTACAGAAGTCCTCACCCTCGGTAGTAACCATATACTTCGTTACCATCAAAAACCTAGCAACCCAACGTAAATACAGTCAATCCCAGTAAAACCTGACCTGGCATTGTACAGACTTTCCCTACATTTAGAGGTCATTGTAACTGGATGTGTCGAGTTTCATATGTCGTCGCGTAGGTAAGTGACATATTTGTTTATCGATACTCGACATAGGTTGAGTGGATAACTCGATTTCATGCGATACTGACGAGTTGGCTTGTTACTTGTAAACGTTTCCACGGGTTTGTTTATTTTAGTAAACGCAGAATAGGAAGGGTCCCGTTTCTCCCTTTTTTACTGATATTAATTGAACGTGTGGTACTTTTAGGAGGCATTCCACGAAAGGCACCCGCTGACAATGGCACCTGAGCAACTGACACCTTATATCTTTCACGTAAGGTTCCTGTCAAAATTTCTCGCAGGTGCTCTATGTGGAATACCTACCTTGCTTATGGAAAGTCAACTAGACATTAGTTGAGGTATTTCACTTAGGGCACCTGGCACCTGCGAAATTTTTTGACAAGAGCCTCATGTCGAATAAATAAGGTACCAGTACCTCAGGTACCATTGTCAGCGGGTGCCCTAAGTGGTATACCTCATTAGTTGACTTTCATCACTGTGTCTTTAATCAGTGGTGTTCAACCTTTGTTTATTATTTTGTAACTGATTACAATGAAAATACATTCAAAGCTTTCCATGTGACCATACGTAGGTTTTTCTCCAATTTTTGGTATCAATATTGTCTGTGAGACAATTGTCCAGGGTTTCATAAAAAGCAGGTACAAAAAAACATGAAAAAGTAAGTCGATAGATCCAAGTTTGAGCATAATTTGTTATCGTGTTGAAAACCATCATTCTTTTGAATTACGGCTATAAGTTCGAGTATCTTCCGTTTTTCACATTGATTACTATGAGGTAAAAAATGTTCAGCAATTTCCAATATTTGAGCAATAATTTTTTGAACTATTATGCAAAAAGTGAATGGTCTAAATCAAGTTTCCGTGATTTCAAACCAACCTGAAACCTAAAGACTGATAGATTTTAGAAACCAATAGAAATTAATCCCGAAAAATGTTTTATTTTCTTTATGATATGACGTTCATTAGGCATAAGCCTGCCGCATTGGCTTTCAGTTTTTAGGTATTCGATTAAAACCTAAAAAACAAGATTTTTGCCTACTTTTTTCTTTCCCTTAAAGTTTTTTTTTGGGTTATCGTAATCATTAAAAATAAATGACTCCTGGTCTGAATCGAATGGTAAAGACAGTCAAATTCATTCTGACTCAATTTTCCTTAGGTTTAGGGAGCTTCATCTTCTAATGGAAACGTTCATAATGTTTTCTTGGGACAAAAAAAACATGAACTACCTGTTAGGTAGGTTAAAGGGTTTCGACCTTTTTCGTAGATAACCTAATTGGGGTGAAACAATGGAGTCGTTGTACTACAAATGTAATATTTCCAATTCGTGACTTCGCCAATCGACATAGAAAAACATTAATTCTGTCATAGTTTTAGGTCGTTTTAATAAATATTGTTGGTTTTCTATTGCATTGTGTTTTTGTGGGTCAACTTTTTAGTTTGGATTTGGATGGATAAAAAAAAACATGGCCGCTTGTGACAGATGGCGTTTTTAAAAAGTGAGTGAATACAGAATTACCTAATTGGAAAATAGTAGCCATAGAATTAGCAGTATTGTAAAACAGTTGTGTAACTAAAATTGTAAAGTATATTTTAAACTAGCTGTTGCCAGCTAACTCTGAAATTATCCCACGGGAAGATATAAACGAAACTAAGATATATCGTGTTAATCCAGGTTAAAAACTATCTGTGTATCAAATTGTAGCCAAATCTGTGTGGTTTTTGCGTGAAAGAGTGACAAAAATCCATCCATCCATCCAAAATATTTGTAGGATAGGATTGTAGTATAGTAGGATGAATTTATTTTATACCTACTGAAGTGAAAGCTGATAGGGGAAGATGCATGAATAACTTGTTGCGTCGACCCTAAATGGATAGTAGTAAGAGAATGGTGTTGAGAAAATTACGGTGAGCTATATGAGGTGAAGAATAATTAAAAATGAAGTCTTTATTCAGCAATATTCTGTTAAAAAATCATTCTAGTCAAAATAAAAAATAACTTTAGCTGAAAACTACCAACAATTAAGTAAATAATTGCTAACTCAAAGAAAAATGGGCAAAACGTCCCTTTCCTTGTAACACTTCCATCTATATATCAAATGAAAGTACTTGAAAAGCGTATCATTTTATTGTATGACAGCAAACCTGTAAACTATGGGAGAAAAAAGTTATTGAGACTTGAAAGTCGAAATAGCATTGGTACGTGACGGTACATAATGTTAGGTAGAAGTTGTGTATCTCTCAAATTATATTTATCCATACTGAATGCTGTCCTTGTGGTAATGCATCTGTTCTGTTTCTGTAGTTAAAAATGCCAGGAACAGGTGCGCCACTTGATTTGACCAATGAGCGTACTAGATAGTTTAGAGTTTGCCGTCAAATGGTGATGATGCTAGGATGAAAAATGTCACATGATATGCAAGAAAATAGAGCTAGCTAGCTTCTTTAACCGATTCTTGCGCGACCTTCAGCGCGTCCACTGTTTCTGTGCCTTAACGCGATCGTTAAGGTGAAAAATCCGACTAGTAAAAAAAGGCGTCAACTACGTGTTCGAGATTTTTACTTCACCATCATTTGCCTTCATTTGCGATCATTTGCCTGCTCGGGAGTCAGTTGAGAAACTTTTTGGTTGTGGCGGCATGTGACGGTTTTAGCCGTGTTCTTCTAAGCAGGAAATTGGGCCTCTAAAGCCCCAATCTAGTTCAAATTCATTATTTTCATGCAGTTATCACTTCATTCGACACTAATGCGTTTGATTTTTTTTCATAAGAGTTAAAAGTGGGGGCCGCTTGAGGTTCGGTTATGACAACAATGTTGCTTTTTCTAATGATCGATCTGTACCTACACATGTCACGAGAAAGAGCTAAGAGCAATGTTTTCTCCCGAAAATCGAAATTCATCTTTCGACAAACAAGTCTCAATAACTTTTTTCTCCCATAGTTTACAGGTTTGCTGTCATACAATGAAATGATACACTTTTCACGTATTTTCATTTGATGTATGGATGGGAGTGTTACAAGACAAGGGACGGGGTCCATACATTTTTGCCCATTCTTCTTTCACAGACAGAAAAAAAACAACCACTACAAAGAAACTCCTTGTTAAGAAGATATTTCACAAAACAACAAATTCAAAACTTTTCACTTTCAAGTGCGTACAATAAACTTTCTTATAAATAAAGATGAGGCTGAAAATAACCACTTCAAAGCGGGTCTTGGCACAGATATGAGATGGAAAAGTCTATGATTTAGGACTTTTCAAGTCGATAAAGAAAGGTAAATAAACTGGTAGTTTTTAGCGATCGTTAAAAGCATATGGCCGCGGCTATAAACTAGTTGATTAATATCAAACTTTGTCTTGAAGACGAACACACGCTGCGAGATACTTTCAAACTACTGTCATCTTATATAGTTCAAGTTTTCGGGTCAAATAGGCTTCGGTAAACAAGTTAATTGTGAGCTACTAGTAACCTGCCTTATTTTTTATTGTGATAAAATCATTAAATGAGTCCTCCCACCCAGGAAAAGGACGGAAGAGACTGTTAGACTTGTACTGACTAAAATCCTGTGATACTTCAATATTATAGCCCTTGATGATCCAGGATCATGGTTACCTGATAAGGCATTTCCGCGATCCCGGCAATTTTCAAAGTCAAAGTCAAATCATTTATTTCAAAACTTTTGAAAGTCGAATATTGAAACTAAAGAAAATGGGATGGGATTAATTCTTCACCCGTTGGCAAGGGTAAATTCGCTTAGAAAAGAATGGGCAAGAAACTCCATCAATCTTTTGAATATGTTTTACAATATATTGAATATTTGTAAATTAAATATAGCTTGTAGTTACCGGTTGTTAATGCAGCTTTCTATAGGTGAAATAATTTTAATCGGGACTTCTAAGACGATTACAGCTGCTGCCAACATTGTAGACTATGAATAATTCAAATTGATGAACATAACACAGCTCTATGTTGTCACTATGTTGGGTATGTTGGCAACAGTAACTAGCTAATGTGCTTATGGGTTTAATCCACTCTAACTCTAAATGATCAATATTTAGAGCTCATTATGTAGTGTAGGGCAAGGTTACGAGAAGGCATTCAGACCATGTTTTATCGATCAGTTATTTTTCCTGCTAATAATTTAGATTTTCAGTTTTTGGTGCGATGCAGGCTTTATGCAGGATGCATTCCTATACAATATGTAGAACAAGTTGATGAACAATATGTAATTATGTACAAGCAAAAATTAGCGTCGTCCAAGCAAAGAAACCTATATTTGAGATAATGTTTTTGCCCTTTCACTATGCATTCTTAAGAGATGTTAACTGATCTTCATTTGCGGAATTAAAACTAAATGTCAAAAATATTATGTGTAAAAGTATTGTCGCGGGACTTATCAAATTACCGTGAACCTGGAACGTAGAAGGGCTGTGGAAGGACACCGTGGATTTTAGTCATTACGAGTCTGACAGTCCCTCCCGCTCTGCCGTGCAGACTTATTTGATGTTAAGTATTACCACTTAAATAGCTTTAATGTATACCTTTTACCTTAATGTACGTCTGCTAACTGACTGCTTTGCTGGCCCTCCCCCCATTTCTACCCCTAACAAAGATCATATAACCGTGTACCACTAAAAATTAAAATCAGCTCACCGGTGTACAAATTGAAGTGGTACAAACAAATTCACTTTCACATTATAATGTTATAGGATTTTACCATCCCTATTTATACATATAAGTTTTACCTTACAACCCGCAATGCCCTCATACGGTGTTATTGTATGCCTGACAAGGATTGTTCCATGTTTAGGTACTAGTGGGTACAACTAGTTCCATATTTCACTCGTCTTTTCATATCTCTGTCAAGGTTACTCCCCAACGTTCTGTGTCCTTTCTTTCATAAGTTTTGGCAGCTACAATAAAAATGCTTGTTCACAACGGAGCTTTGTTGTAAAGAAGCATTTTTATTGTCTAAATACTGCCAACTAAAACGTTTAGAATGTGTTGTAGTTTTAAGTCTTTTTTCGGCTGTTTGTAGATATTTTTTAGAGTTTAATTTAATAAACACCTGTGAAACCTGACAGAATTATAAGGGAAATAAATGAAAGATTGCATGCCATGAGCCCGGTAATCTTCAGAAATATTTTATCTGTTTCCCAAAATTCTAATGTTTTCGTGTTCGTACATTCTTGTCATTCATGTCTTGTTATAAAAAAATTAAGTTAAATAGTTGATATGTAACTATTAATCTTCGGAGGTACTAAGGACCTACCCTTAAATGATTTGATTGTGAATTTGTCATTAGGTACCTAAAGGGAGTTGTTTCATACGATAGTTATATACGTTCTATATCCATTTATCCCGAGTGCCGAAGGCAATATTATTTGTTTTTGCAAACAAGGACAATACTTGTCGTGCCTCTAAAACAGATCTCAAGTGCTTCGGATCATTACAAGCTTTCAAAATTGTTATATTGTACGAAATTCCGAATACTTTACAAAGTATGACACAGTGATACTTGTGAATTCCAGTGCCACGGAAACAAAAATACTTTGTCTCTATTAATGAATGGGAACAGTGCATCTACCGAGTGACAGATCACCCTGGCGAGATGCCAAAGTGGCAGTTTGGACGTCCTTACTCACAGAGATCAGACATTTTGTGCATATAGCCACCGTACCAACGATTTTTTAAGAGGGAAAAGCTTTTAGTTAAATATTTTTGTCACAAAAAAAGTTACTGACAGAATTTTTTGAAATATTGTATTGTGTTTTACATTATCATTACGAGTCCTGGCTAAGGCAGAAGCTTTTATTTAAAAAGAAAAGTAAAAAAAAAAATATGTACTTTCTTTCTTTGAACATGTTGTACTACTACCTATACGGATTAAGCTGAATAGCGCCATTGAAAAAAAAAGTTTATATCGTCATGTTAAACTCATGCGCTCTTATCATCACACCGTTATCGTTAATGTGATCGTCAACAGTCGACTCTATTTTTCGCAAAATGGCGAGGATGACGACGGGGTTTTCTTAACTTCGATTCTGACTCTTTATGACTTTGACATACTTTATACCTTCAAATTACCCCACAGGATTACCCATTTTCAGTTGACAATCATATCTTTGTTATACTACAATTTGACATAATTTCCATCCAGTGTAGTGACTATTTCAGACTAACGCTTAATCCAGTAGTATTGGAATCTCCCGCGGTGATCGAGGGAAAAGGATATGAACTTTGATTGTCGTTTTTAGCATTAACATCTACAAGGATGTTGGTAGTTCTTTCCATTCCTTTCACAGATAATTACCTACCTCTTGCATTGTCGTCAAAATTATACTTTGCTTATTTTGTTAGGTATCTATCTATGTTGCTATCAGTGACATTTCTAAATTAGTTTTTTTTTTTCTCTTTAATTAATTAGTATTTAATCTGTAATGCCTGAAGACTGAATATTTTTTACCTGACTCTTAAAGTTAAGTATTATAAGTGTTAGTTAACAATAAAAGTTTATTTAATTTATCATCTGTTGACGGTAGTAAACATAACTGATTTTTTAATTGACTTTAATAATTAGGACAAAAAAGAAATTAGGGTTCGCGGGACTCAAGAATCGGGTTACTCACGGAATGAACCAAATCTTCTCGACACTCAAAAGCCGTCACCATGTTTACTGTTGTCGTTACGCCATATTACACAAAGTGCTCGCTGATATTCTTCCAAAGTGATATCGATTTTGCAATTCTGACTGGCTTCCAATGCCAACATAATATAATATGGCAGTGGCGAAGTTTATTACGAACTACCCTTATTACTAAGAAAGAAATAAAAACACAGAGTTTAGTGCATTTTATACCTTATTTTAGGAATCAAAAGGTTCGTTTTACATGAACTGAAGACGTATTTTCGCGACGAGGTATTGAGTGCAAAGGTTGCATGTCTATAAGTGCAAACACTATTTCCTTGAATATGGCTTTTTAGGGTTCCGTATTCAAATGACAGAAAACTGAAGTACTTTATATATACGTGTCTGTTTGTCAGTTTGAGTATTATAGCTTTTACCCTCAAAATGTTGGCACTACATAGTTGAAATCAGAGTAGGGTTCTATGAACCACTACAGTAACGTGATATTGTAATATTGCATCCGTTTTTCATAACGATGTATTTGTTTTATATTGACTTATGTATCCTTAGCACGAGTTTTCAGTATATGAGACGTAAAGTAAACTGGAACTTTGACAGTTTTCAAGGAAAAAAATTGTTCCTTCTTCGCACACCGGAGGCGCTGTTCCATTTTTCATACAAGAAACGCTGTAAATACTGGAAAGACTCTGTAAAGTAAAAGAGTGAAAATTCGTGCTAGGGGTACAGCACGAATTTTCTGAGTTCACTGAACTTTTTTTTACATAAACTTATGGGTCTTTTTCGTGAAACTGCAGTAGTAAAGTTTACAACAAATATAGGTAGTAGGTAATTTATGATGTGGAACATGCTCACCTAGATTTAACCTATTCCCTAGGTTTTAAATGTTATTTAATTTTAATTACTTGGTGCTACGGAACCCTTTGATTCACACTTGGTCGGTCCCTACTTGCGAGTGGCTTACTCAGATCCATCTGGGTTTGTTTACCTTTCATTTGCAAACAAGTTCCAAGATTGTGTAGTTCAGAGAAATTCAAAGTTCTTCGGCTTCTTACGTTTAACTTGTTACATAACAACCAGGTTTCGAAGTAAAATATTTTGATAACTAAAGTTGGTAATTAATATGAGCTCGTTAATGTTGTGTGCACTTTATCTATGTAATTTGTAACTTTTCCCGACGGCTTCGCTTGTAACTCGAAAATGATCCTTCGGGATCGTTTTAACGGGTTAAAAGGTCTTCTATGTGTTTTTCCAGGCTACAATCTATCTTTGAACCGAATTTTGTAAAGATCTATTTAGCCGTTCCGTAGTGATTGAATAACAAACGACATACGACAACATAATATAACAAATCACAATATATTTGTGTAAAGAAGAATTTATTCAACATTCACAAAGTGAACTGGTATTTATGGTATTATAGAATCTCTATTTTAAATTTTCTTTAGAATCTAGATAATACTAGTATTTTTCAAGGAGAAAAAGAATGTTCCGTATGATCTTATTACTTCCCTAGTTTTCAGAAAATTATTAGTTTTTCTTCGTGCTGTGTTGTAATTTTTATCTTTATTTGCAAGTTGCGGCAGTTTTAGTCTTCATTTACTCATTTTTTTTTTTTTTTTTTTTATCGTGGTAAAATCATCAAATGAGACCTCCAACCCCGGGCAGGGCGGGAGGTACTGTCAGACTTGTACTGACTAAAATCCACGGTGTCCTTCAGTAGCCCTTTATGTTCCGGGGTCACGGTAATAGAAATAAATCCCGCGACCCCGGCAGGCTTTGGCCCTCTGAGAGGGGGGCCCCGTCATTTTTGCTGACAGCTCTTTGAGGCGCGCGTGGAACACGACGCGCCGTCGACCCGGGCATGGTCCATGGTCGGACAGCGAGTTGCCCTTTACTCGCTGTCCGCATGCCCGCGCCTACGGTGGCCGGAGATCGTCTTGCGACGTACGGCGCCGTGGGCGTACACCACTGCGGTTGGGGCGGAGGGAGGACGCTGTCCTCTCTCTCTCGCGGCCCGCCGCCTCCTTCACGAGCATTACTGCCTCGCAGAAGGCGGCGACCGCTTCCCACTCCGTCTCGCTCCGCAGCATGGCCGAAACCAATGCCGGGCGCGAGAGTCTTCATTTACTCATGCGAATTATTTTAAACATGTAAAAGACTCTCAAGAATATGTCAAAGCCCTGAAAACAAGGTTTTTTGAATATTCGACGAAAACGGAAATCTACAATTAATTTAATTAATTTTTCCATTATGTTGTTCTGTATCGTTTACAAAATAATAAATTCACATATACACAAACAGCCAGACCCAGAACAACTACTTACCTGTAGGACCTTTGAACCGTGCGATAATCGAACTCGTGACATGTAGCGCTCTCATCAAATTGAGAAATAATGGCGCTTGTTCATACAAAATATATACCTATACCACCAATTCGCACTAAGCGTTTCCAAACGTCTTTTATAATGCGGACAGCGAAGGAGCGGAACTCTCTGCCTGAGTCTGTGTTTCCGAACGCATACAACCCTAATCTCTTCAAAGTTAGAGTGAACAGGCTTCTTCTGGATAAGCTCTCTCCATCGATGACCTTTTCTTAGTCATTCCTGACCTAGACTAATGTCAAGAGCAAACCCATCTCACATTAAAAAAAAAAACAATGTATCATACCTATAAAATATATGATCTCAAAGTGGTTTCCTGCAAAGACCACAAGCTCCTATAACATATTAACACAAGATTTTTTCAACACACTTGCTCATAAAATGGCTCTAATTTCACTGCAATTAGGCACATAATGACACCTGTTATCAAACTGTGACTTTTTCTTTACCATTATTCACAAGTGAGTTATAGGTTTTTTTTTTAATTGGTTGCGTTGCTTTGTTTTTAAAAAAGTTTGGAAACAAAAAATATCGTGATCCATAGAACAAACAAATTTTTCAATACACGTGCTCATAAAATTGCTCTAATTTCACTGCAATTAGGCACATGACACCTGTAATCAAACTGTGACTTTTTCTTTACTATTATTCACAAGTGAGTTATAGGTTTTTTCTTTAAATTGGTTGAGTTCCTTTGTTTTAAAAAAAGTTTCTAAACAAAAAAAATCGTGTTCAATAGTACAAATAAATTTTATCAACTGCACATTTACTAATTTTTTCTCCAAGTAAACTTTTTACTCACTAAATAAAATGGCTTGTTAGTAGTATTTTCTTCACAAGTGTGT
Source organism: Agrotis ipsilon (assembly GCA_028554685.1). Classification (NCBI taxonomy): domain Eukaryota; kingdom Metazoa; phylum Arthropoda; class Insecta; order Lepidoptera; family Noctuidae; genus Agrotis; species Agrotis ipsilon. Next base: position 12,225,287 of record CM052969.1, on the reverse strand, counting down.
TGAAAAACGTCGTATGATACACGTGTGTTTTGATGATTACCGTCCTCGGCTCTCTTAAGGCCCTCACCTGACGGCTCGGGTCTCAATGGCGCCTCAGCGGTAATCACCAACATTACACACTTGTACCATAATGTACTATTTTTTCCGTGATGATGGTTACTCTATTGTTAATTCACTTCATACTATTATTAGGTATCATTTGATTGACAGTCTTTCATTATATCCCAGTTTATTATAATCTGGCCTTAAACCACATTAATGAGGTAAACGTATCGACTGATTTACTGCTTCCTTCACATTTTTAATTCTACGAAACTGAACGATGAAGCCATTGTTTTATAGTGCAATAATTTATAATGTTGGTTTAATAAATTATATGTGAGTTTTTAAGAGACTATAAATTAGATTTAAAGTCGGATGTAGATTATTTATTTGTTTAATTCCGCTAATCATGAAATTGTTGCGGTATTCTTCACTGGACATCTTTTATTCAAACGAAATATTTATACAACGTGTAACGTTAAATGCGCAAAACCTCTCGTGGGGTAACTCAGCCCATGCATCACAACAATGTGTGTTCTAAGACTTTTGGAAATTCGCAAAAAAAAAAAGATTTTTCATATTGCCCGATTAATTTCTCATTTTGTATGGAATTCCATTTTTTTTTCGAATTTCCAAAAGTCTGAACAAACATTGCTCAGTAACATATGCTGAGTTACCCCACGAGGGGTTTTGCGCATTTAACGTTACACGTTGTATACAATACTTCATTAGATAAATAGTTAAATAAACTTAAATTAAATAACCTCAACAACAATAAAGGCAATGAGACAAAGTTCATCTGGAAACGTGCCCAGAAAGCTGGCAAAATTGCCACGTTGAATGGCAGTGCTAATTAATATGTAAATTGGCCAAAGAAAATGCCAAAGCTCTGACGACGAATTGGTAAGAGATTTCCGTAAATATGACCCTATATCATTTTTACAAGCATTATATTTACATTCAAAACCGACCAGTACTGGAACTGGTATCTTTAGGCTATAATAAATATTAGTTTCGTGCGGGAACCAAACATGCGATACGCAGTTCAGAATTTGATCTCCTCTGTCACTCACTCCGCTAACCGTGATAGAGATAGATTTAAAACAAAAATTCGAAAAAAATAAACATTTTACTTTTCTATTACTTTTCTCGTACACTCGTACATTGCAGATTTTTATGTAACATGTCATAGACGATATGCCAGCTTGGTCTTCTTAAAATTCACACTTTTTCCAGCGTGATTTAAATCTAGAACAAGTTAGAACACTAAACCGGTTTTATAAAATGTAATTTAGAAGAGAAGTAGTTTAATATCCGATATAAAAATAAAGAGTGTGGGTTTAACAAACCAATAATAAACATAGTTTCATTTTAGTCCACTCCATATTCAATAGTTTTCCATTTTTGTAAGTACTTCAAAAATAAGTATTAGATATATATCGCTGTGGAGCCTTGCCTCTTCACAACGATAAATATCCAATATTTCCTTTTATTAAAATAAGTCTGAAATAGAAATAACAACACAATAATATTATTATACTTTCGTCCGACGGAAGGGCGTCACACGACACGTGTATAATTTATATGTTTAGTATTTAATGTACTCGTGTACCAAATTTATTTCGTCCGAAAATGGTGTTTTCTAGTTTCAATCATAGATATATAAATCTGGCGGCTACTGCTGAGGCCTGATAACCTGATGACCTGAGAATCGAGCCTAGATCATTGTATTCCGGATATTTTTTGGGTTGTAAAATCATCTAATGATTTCTCTGGGGTGGAGTAGGAAATACTGTCAGACTTGATTTACAATGCTGCTCTTTCAAAAGCTCTTACGCGTTTTCACAACCCAAATAATACTTGCTCAGTAATAGCACTCACGCCAATGGCATGAAAGAATCACAGATTTATGTAAAGTTATAGAAAATCTTATACAAATGTCTGTACACCAAAAGTTAAACATTATCATCATCTTCTTGCCCTTATTCCATAATTATTCCCCTTTTAGACGTCACAGAATCATTCACTCTATTTTCTTACATAATCATTCTTACACAATGCACCTTTTCCTTGGCCTTCCTCTTCCTCTCTATTCATCAACAGTCATGCCCATCACTCTCTTAGTCAAATGAGTGACTTAAAGATAAATCTCACCGAGTAACTACAAAAAAAGTTAAATATCTGTTGAACAGTCGTCTAAAAAGTGTAACTGCAAAACGATCCTTTTGTGACACTTTTTTTAGACAATTAGTGTCCAACCAATGGGTAACTTATTTGTAGAAGACTGACTGAAAAACTGACTGACCTTGCCGGGGTTGCGGGACATACGTATACCGCGACTCCGGTACACAAAGAGCTACCGAAGAACACCGTGGATTTTAGTCAGTCAAGTCTGACAGTCCCTTCCGCCCTGCCCGGGCCGGGAGGACTCATTCAAAAAAAAGAACTGACTAACAGGTTTGGCTTTTCTTCGCATTAATTTGTCTTTGTTATGTCTGAATGCAATCGTCAAGGACGACTCCAACCATTACAGACAATCTGTGACCTTCTACTCGCGGTGTTAATAAGTTTTATGAAGATTTTAGTTGAGTGGAGAGTTCCAATCTTTATATATAAATTAATTTTATATGTAAGTTTTATATAAAATTGATTGGTGATACTTACTTTTGGGAACGTTTCAGAATTTAATGTTTTGTGAATGTAATGTTTATGTTTGGATTAAGCTGGCTATTGTAGTAGGGCAAGGTCAAAGGAATGATGGATGGATTGTGTAATGTAAAATTTGGGTAGAAAGTACGTGACTGCTATATGAAATAAGGAATCAAAAAAAATGTATTCCAAATAAATTTGGATAATGGCAAGAAAATTAATCATGACGATGACAGCAATGGTGATGAGATAATACGTTTATTAGGCACATACCACGAGTGAACACAACATTCTAAAACAATGAACACACACATTTCTTTTTCATTTCTCCTTTCGCGGGTCTTTCGGGGAGTTTTCTTTAGATATAAGGAGTACCTCTGTACTCAGTTCTATGTTATGGTTACTCAGTGTTGTATGTGAGTACACAGATAGTAACAAAAAATAATAATTAAAAAATAAAAACAAAGAAAGGCGAACATTGTGCGTCTCGAGGTAGCGCAAAAAAGGTCCAGTTCTGAAAAACCTCGATATTTTTCTGATCTGGACTTTTGTGCCCGACTGCTAGTGCCCGACACTGGACTCTTAAAAGTTTTTTCTAAACCCAACTTGTCTCGATGGAAAATTTCATCTGTCACAAGTAAAAATCAGTCAACGTCCTCTTGTTTCTTCAACATAAAAATATACTCCTCGGAATCAATAAAAAGTAGCAATTCACTGCTCCATTGAAATCCAATTGAGTATAAACCAATAGAATCAGAAGAAAAAGTGTACCCAAGAAAAGAAACTTGTGAACAAGTATCCGAAACATTTATCGAGTTATTGAAAAAATGCCGTGACTTCCTGGCTCTTGCGTAATGTCTGGCGCATTTTATTTAATGTACTCTTTGAGATATGACAGTTTGTTTTACGTTGAACCCATTAAGAGCTTTCTGCAATTCCTTTTAAAAAGAGCGATTGTGTACCTTGGATTCGTGACTTTTTTTCTTTACTTTCTCTTTGCTGCCAATATTACTATGTATACATATATCTATTTGTTTTATCATCATTCTTATTCTTGTCCTAACTTATTTAGGTTGATCCATGTTATCTTCTTCTAAGATTTCTCTATTATAATCTAAGCAGTCAAATTAGTTTTAGCCCCGCACAATTTTTTTTAAACTCTTGTATAACGCAGTAGTGCAACTCGTCGTCAAAAGCGTGTAGGTATATTACACGTGTGAAGCAAAATGGTTATTTACTGTCTCTAAACATCTTAGTGATCACTTTTAGTACAAAACAAGCTAACGCGGTAACCGTTTTAAGCACTGCGCGGGACCAGTGTCATCTCAAAACCAATTAATCAATCATCTCAACAAAATCACAGTCCACTGCTGGACAAAGCCTTCTGCCAGGCTGTTGCACATCACCCTGTTTTCTGCCTTCCGCATCAAGTAATTCCCACTCATTTTCTTAATGCGTCCCACTATGCTACTGAACTGTTTAGGATTATTTCGCTTACTAATAAGCATTATAACGAGATTTCTTGGGATCGGGTCAGCTAGTTAAACTTCCAATCCAGTGTAGTGCTTCTAAAGCGTGTAATGAGTTTAAATCAGTTTGCCACATTACGTAAACAGATCCAACATATTTTGGCACGTACACATTGTCAGAACAATAGTTTTACGACGTGAGAGTATGGTGAAAAGTTTCGAACCGACACTACTTGTCTATGGTGTATGGTGGCGACGCGCTCCGACCTTGGGCGTTGACATCGATTCCGTTCCGGTCGCCATAGGTTGCGGTTAAACGAGTACTTCCGTCTTCGCTTACTTTACAATAATCACCGAAACACTCCGAACAATTGGCCTTTGTTACAATGTCTTGTCTACCGATACGCTATTTTCACCTCCAGGGACAAATTCCTTCAAGAATGTAGGTTAAAACACACCTAATACTTATTTGATATTTCGAGCGGTAACATCTTAACAAAACATCGCGTCTATAATCCCTGGAACGTGCGAGCGTTTTGGAAAAACAGTTTCCACAAATAACTAAATTCCTGTTAAAGATGAAAAGTGAAAAGACGATTAAATAAAAAAAGGGAATTCGGAAAATAATGGACTATTAGTTAATAATACTTCCATTATCACATTACTGTTTATATCAGTTACACTATGAGCTGTATGTTCAGTGTGTAGGATAGCCGTTAGTGGCAAGGCCACTAACAGGTTCATTAAAAATGTAATTCAGGTGACCTCGACCGACCACTAACAGAGGTGACCCCTGTGTTTGTCCTTGGTCGAGGTCACAGGTCAAAATTGTTGACTTAGTACCATCTACTACTCTACTAACAGAATCTACGGGAGGCCATAGTTCAGCTTTGATCGAGTGCGACGTCGCGCAACCAAGGAAGGTTAACCTATAAGATCGATTAAAGATATTTTATTGCAAAGAAATGGAATAACTGTAAGATTTTATGAAGACTCGTTTTATGTTGGCTTTACTTGAAGATTTATAAGCAGTTGACTCAATCAAGTATTTCTCAATCTGAAAATAGAATCCGGATATTTTATAAAACGGATTAACAATTATACTTTTCATAAAATGGTTGACTTGCGAGGAAAAGCTCGTCTAAATCTATTCATATATTAACTAATTATTGTCCTAAATTATGAACTAGTTGATAGATTCATTAAATTAATTATCAGCAAAAGCACAAAGAAGAAACCGCTCAACAAACTCCACTCATCGGAAAACCAAAATTATCCATAGAAGACATGTTTTACAAACAGACAGAAAAACTGGACCTTCTCTTACAACAAATGAGCACACTACTGCAGCTCATTACAGCCCTTGTCAGCAAGCAATCGAAATGATTGCGCTAAAATTAGCTACATGGAACATAAATGGGCTATCTCCCAACAAAGTTGAAGTAGAGACCCTGCTAAAAATCCACAGTCTCGACATTCTTCTTATCTCAGAGTCTCACACAACATCAAGCAGTCTTTTGAGGATAAAAGACTTCAACATTTACAGAACAGATCATCCGGATGGCACTGCTCATGGTGGTACTGCAATAGTAATAAGATCCTCTATCAAACATCATGAGCTACCACACTTTAAGACTGAGCATATTCAAGCAACATCTATAACTGTCCATGATAAACAAGGGGACATAACAATATCATCTGTCTATTGCCCGCCTAAACACAAAATTGTAGAATCTCAGTTCACTGAGTTTATGGCCACACTTGGTAACCGCTTCGTGGCTGGAGGAGACTGGAACAGCAAGAATGTTTACTGGGGCTCCAGACTCAATACAACAAGAGGTAGAGAGCTTCAGAAATGTATTGTAGTTAATCACCTCACAGCAATCTCAACTCCTGAACCAACTCACTGGCCAAGTGATCCAAACAAGTTGCCAGATGTGATAGATTTCTTCGTGACCAAGGGGATATCCAGGCTATTTTTTAAAATTGAACCTTGTTTAGATGGATCGTCGAACCATACACCAGTCCTACTCACTGTTAGTTCAACACTATTATCCAACCAGAAAAGCCCGAGACTATACAACCGGCACACTGACTGGGACTCATTTCGTGAATCTGTAGAAAAATCGCTAGAGCTAAAAGTGTCTCTTAAGACGGAAGAAGACATAGACGATGCCATTAAAACCTTCACAGAAATTATTCAGAGAGCATGCTGGGACTGCACCATAGACAAACATAATTCAAACCCCAGGCAAAAACCGGTTCCAACTGAAATCAGAGACCAAATATTAGAAAAAAGAAGATTAAGAAGGGTCTGGCACACCAGTGGCCATAAAGATGATAAGACAGCTTACTATAAAGCGATGAAGGACCTGAAAGAAACAATAAATCAACTTAAAAATGACACGATGGACGCTCAGCTCTCTTCTCTCTCAGCCAATTCAGATACGAATTACTCACTCTGGAAATCTTGTAAAACCCAGAACCTCCCCGTGAACCCCAAACCACCCATAAAATTGGAAGGTAATAGCTGGGCGAGATCAAAGCAACAAAAAGCAGACGCCTTCGCAGAACATCTTTCGAAAGTGTTTAGACCAAATGAAGCGGTAGATGACCATGATGATACACAAATCAGAAACATATTACAACAAGATCTTCAGCTTAACCTTCCACTAAAATCAATAACACCACGAGAAATAATAAATACCATCAAAACCATGGACGACAAAAAGGCTCCTGGATACGATCTAATAGATAAGAAAGTCCTAAAAGAACTCCCAAAAAAAGCCATAGTTTACCTGACTACCATGTTTAATGGTATTCTCAGAATTGGTTACTTCCCATCACTTTGGAAAGTGTCGACTGTGATTATGATTGCGAAACCAGGCAAACCGCCAAACGAACTAACATCTTACAGGCCTATAAGCTTGCTACCTATCCTCTCTAAGCTACTGGAAAGATTATTTCTAAGCCGACTCAAGGACTACTTATCTCTCAACCCAGTAATCCCAGACCACCAGTTTGGCTTTCGACAATACCACGCTACTACAGAACAAGTCCATCGAGTATGCTTTGCCATCAGAGATGCTTTGGAACGGAAAAAGTACTGCTCAGCTGTATTTCTGGATGTCCAACAGGCATTCGATAGGGTTTGGCATGAAGGCTTACTTTGTAAAATTAAAACACTCCTACCCCATGCTTACTTTGGAATCATGAAATCATACCTCTCCGATAGAATATTCCAAGTAAAAGAAGATGATTGCACCTCGGCATTTTACGATATTAAGGCTGGTGTCCCGCAGGGATCCGTTCTTGGTCCTATATTGTACACCATCTTCACAGCAGACATGCCGCAGACACCTGGACTGACAGTGGCAACATTTGCAGACGACACCGCCATATTGGCCTCACACGAAAACCCAACACAAGCCTCGAATGCTGTTCAAAAAGGCCTAAATGACGTAGATAAATGGCTCAAACAATGGAGAATAAGTGCCAGTGCCCAAAAGTCTGTCCACATCACTTTTACCCTAAGACAAGGAGACTGCCCACCGGTCAAACTAGGAGATCACTTATTACCAAAATGTGAAACAGTCAAATACCTTGGCATTCACTTGGATCGCGAATGACCTGGAAAAATCACATCCAAGCAAAAAGAGACCAGATGAATATAAAATTTAGAACACTACACTGGCTGCTTGGTCGCAATTCCAAATTATCAATGGACAATAAACTATTAATTTATAAGACTACAATCAAGCCAATCTGGACATACGGGATTCAGTTGTGGGGTTCAGCCTGCGATTCCAATGTGACCATTATCCAACGAGCTCAAAACTATATGCTCAAACAAATATCCAACACTCCCTGGTTCATAAAGATCTCAGAGGTTCACCAATACTTAAGCATAAACACAGTAAAGGAAGAAATCCGAGCTCACTGTGGGACTTACAAGACCAGACTTGAAAACCACCCCAACCCACTGGCAGTTCAATTGACAATCCAACAAACGCTATCAAGGCTGAAAAAACGCAAGCTACTGGACTTCAATAGCATGTCCTAACTACATATAGAAGGAATTTACGAGCTGAAGAAATTCCATCTCCAAGTCACCTTATACGCCTAACGCATCTGCTCATAGTCCTAGGACTGATTGCATGATATGATATGAAAAAAAAAAAAAAATCAAAGTATAAAGCCACCGCAGAACAGAGAGCAAGAAATCACAATCTATCTTCATGAAACACTGCTTCGTTAGGTTTCATATTACTTCGACTTAGAGAGCTTTTTCATTAACGTTCAGAAGACCGGTTACATTATTAAAGTTCGGGGAAAACTTGAAAAGACACGCCATTTTTTACTCATTTAGTGTCTTGAGTCTTCTATATTAGTTGACATTTTCTAAACCACGTGGAAATTCTTCTAAGACTTCGATTTAATTAACTTGGTATTACTTTTTAAAAGGTTATTTCTGGTGAACTGAAAAGGTCTCTTCATAAGAAACATACCTACTTAGTCTGTTTTAGGAAATGGATGGAATGGAATTATTTATTTATTCAATGGTTCTACTCTATTCATTTCCTTGCTACTGATGATTATTAAAGAAAAAAGAGTAAATGATGCTATGCAGTCAATGGTTTTACTATATTAATGTCAGCAAATAGGGAAGCATAGCTCTACATGTAAATGGGATAAGGGCAGGAATCATCTTACACATCCCATTTTTATGGGGTCGGAGGTTATATCTTTTTTATACCAAAAAAGGTACCAATCTAGCCTACGGACGCCAACAACATCAGAGGTATCGCTTAAGCGTTGTCGACCAGCTAATGTATCATCTTAATCTGAAAATTATGATAGCCTTGTTTCAAGTACGACTACTGAGCGAAGTCTTGAATTCTATTTCCGAGTTGAAAAGTGATTTCAGAAGTTCTGAGTAGCTGTTACGGATTGCAATAAGCTCGTCCCTTATTATTTTTAATTGGGTGTACTACCTATTAAATAATGTAGATACACCTTTAGCTAACCATTCGGGAGTCACTGAAATAATGTATATGTAAATTACTTACTAAAAGTATTCGGTTCAACAAAATTATGATAAATTGTCCTTCTTTATGAAAGGTGTCGTCTACTATTAGTCAACTCTCAAATTCCAACAAGGTTTTCTAGGTAATATAAATATTTTTTGTTTATTATCGTGTTTTTTTCAGTTGCTAGGCAGTCGGAATCGAAGATTTCGAAGTAACTCCTTTCCCAAGCCAATGACTTACCGATCATTACTAGTTCACAAACTTTTGGCTTTTCCTTATTTGTACGATGAGATATGTATGTTCGACTTTTGGATAATTGGATAGATTCAAAGGTTCTGCCATTTATTTGGTCGTATATTTGTAATAAACGTACAATAAGCTGATGCTATATTTTCGGTTTACCAAATAAGAAAGTATGTAAGTACTCGTAGTAGTAAGTATGTAAGTAGTTTCAAATCGTGCTCGTTGTTGTGTAAAACCTTCAAATATCTCTAAATTATAAATAAGGGTGTAGGGTTAACGTGCGTGTGTTTTTCTTTCAAAGTTAACACAAAGTCGACTTACGTTGGACCAAAAGACTTTACGGGTCATGAGCGATCTAAAGTTTTAAAAATAAAGGATTAAATTAAATAGGTGCAATAAGCACATAAAAAAATACTCAGTATTTTTAACGAAACTTTGTACATTTATAAACATATAAAGCTCCAATTTGGTCAATGCCTTTAGGACATAAATTAAAATAATAAGTTGGGTTAAACTAAATATCAATAGACATGCGATGTACGCTATCTCCCATAATAATCCGACGTCTAAGTTAATTCATTAGTCGCAAGCAAACATAAATATGTTCATGTTTGAAACAAGTGTAAGTAAATGTAGAAAACATAACATACGCGACCTCTAGCCACGCGTGACTGCTTCAATGGTCACCCATGCAAAATTGAAGTCCCCTTGTCACGCGAACACTATAACTCCGAGATTTACTAAGAATGATATAGTTGGAACTGGACACGGCATTTGACACACCCATGCAGTTCATTTCCCTTATTAATGTTTAAGAAATGACTGTATTTTTCTACAATAATAACACTGATTTACAAAAACAGAAGTTTTATTTTAATACACAATATTTTTGTTATGTTTTGTATACGTTTACTATTCAAAACTAAGCTGGCGTTCTGCAAGGAATATATTAAGTCCTATTCTATATTGTTTCAGATTTTTTGAGATAATTTATATTACAAAAATGGATTTAAATATATGTGATTGATTCAACTATTTCGCACAATTATCAGCAGCCTAGTTTTTTTCTAATTATTTTGGAATCGTATTTCAGTCTAACCCATTATCAGTATTTTACATAAAGTGACTGCTTGTTTATCTGACCTCCAAAAACAGTTAAAGTACAGTGATTTAATAGGTTATCAAGATCGTCCTTACTTATTAATTGAGGGTAACTTCACTTTCATAGTTATTTTAGGAGTAAAGTCAAGTTTAAGTTCAAGATCAAATTAGAGGGAAAGGTAAAAGCAATCATTAAAAAGTAACAATTGAAAATTGGACCATAATGGGTATTGATTTTAATATACATTGTTTTAAACATCCGCTTGGGCTGATAACAGAATAGAACGTATTACTATGTAATGTGGAAAAGCCTGCAGATATAACGATGAATATAATTAATAATAATAATAATAATATTTTATTCAGCATTAAAAGTGGTACAATACAATAAAAGTGTCTATGAAATAATTTTAGGACTAAAAAGTTCGATGCCTGTACTAGGTTAAATTAATACCTGTATCACAGGCGGTACTAGCGCTAATATCTATAAATAATTACTACTCGGACAATAGATTTATTAACAATATTTAACTAAACTTTAAAATAGTAAAACAGTTATTTTTTTTTATTATTATAACTAACTAAAACTGACACAGGTCAACAACAGAATAAGGGCGTTATACATGTCAATATATTCTAATTACGTAGGTATATGTGAATTCACTGTTAAGGAATTGTCAGCAGTATTGTTCATACACAGTTACACACACAAAAATTATCATCATCGCATGTTTTTAGCGATTGTATAATTTGCTCATGCAGCGACAAATTGATGGTAAGTAGGACGCAGTGCACAGTGGTCTCGTATAAGGTTTGACAACTTAGCAACAGAAATTATACGTAAGTCAGGCCTTTGATTATGACGCACTAGGTACTTTCATAATCAATTGAATTAATATATCTGTGCTCCGCTATTTTCCTAGCTGGGCAATCAGCGTCTCCCGTTTTGTGGGCACTGGGTTTTTTAAAACGTGAACAAGTCGCGCATTTGGGGGTGTCAGATTTCTTCGCGCATTCGGACATCATATGACCTGTTTCCGCACAGTGCCCACACGTAGAATTAACGTCTCTGCATGATTTCGCTACATGGCCATACTGTTGGCATTTGTAACACCTCGTTACTAATGTGAAGTCCCTTACAGGACAAGACGACCAATTAACGAAAACCCGAGATCGAGGAATGAGAGCTTTTCGTATATAGGCTGAAACTTCAATTACATAATTGCAAGTTGCAGCGTCTTTTTTACCAGATTTATGGCTTAATTTTGTCTCGGCCAAGAAGGATTCCTTTGTCAAGTCTGGTAACGTGTCCACTAAATTTTGTTCGAATATGCAGTTGAAGACCTCATTTTCAGCCATCGAAGTCGGCACACCTACAACCACGATCCGGGGTTTGCGCTTGATGGCTTCGTCAGCAGTTAGTCCAGATGTAGAGAGCTGAACTGCGTTCTTTAGTTTATCGGCGTCCTGTTTTGTCTCGGTGCTGATGATTACGCCTCCATTTTTTATTTTTCTCATACCACGTACTTGTAGCTTCATTTGCTCGGGTCGAATGATTTTTTGCACGAGTTCTTTAGTTTCGTCACTAGTTTTGAGTGTATCATTCGGAAAAATGGCAACTGAGGTCAAATGATTAGGTCGGACAAAGTCATTAGTACCTCTTTTTACCATATCGGCAAAAGAAGTATTTCCCATAGAAGTAGTGTTCTGCAACATCGACTGCTTGAGGTCCGAAATATGATCCACCAGGCTGCGCTGTTCGGAAAGGATATTAATTTCCTGTTCCGCATAAATGGTTTTCTGCTTGAGTGACTGGTATAAGACTGCCATCTGCGATGTACCAGAACCTATTTTTCGACATAGATTCGAAATCTTCATTTTCTGCTCGGAGTTGAGTTTGCCATCCGTGGCAATAGAACATACTTCATTAAGGTGCTGCTCGATATTTGCCATCCATCTCTGAATTTCAGGTGTAGATACGATGAACTCGGCTGTGTCTGACCTGGGGGCTCGGATTTGCGACGACGACTTCGAAGGCGAGGTGGTGGTGGACGCTGGTCCCTTGGGACTGGACGGGCTATTATCCATTTTTGTTTTTTAAAAGTTCACTATTTCATGTCCATAATTCACTAAACTACACACTAAGCAACATTGTTCACATGTATTACGCAAGTAGGTCACAATTATAAAAGTATTAATTAAATATTGCTAGCGTGCACGTCTGTACGCTGCAACGACTCGACATCGATCCAATTGTGTAGGAATAGAGTAAATCAATTCAATAATTTACTAAACTAATCCGTAGTAAGTATAATTTTATGATAACATCCAAATAATTGAATCTCACAAAGAATGCTAAGTTTCATTGGCCTTTGGTGAACAGGAAACTTCTGTGAATTGGAATGCGGCTAGGAAAATAAAAGTATCATGTAAGTTATGAGTACATACAAACTAATACAGGGTAAGTTGTACAAGTCTATTCAGCATGACACTGACTTTTGAACGATTTCCACTTTGTGCTCGTCATCTTTTGTAAATCTTAAATGCTACAGAAATCAGAGATTATAGATCTAAGCGCAACAATTTGATCTAATCATATGAAATTGTTACTTAATAATCCTTGTATTTCGAAGATTATGTTCCATTTAGTTACGATGAAAGCCGATCGTAAAGTAATTGGTGGAAAGCTAGACTGATATATTATGTCTCTGGGGATAAGATGACATAGGACACGAAGTTGTAAGTTCACGTTCAATACTCTATTGGTCTACTTTTACATAACTGTGTATAATGAAAATAGAATTAGGATTTTCATTAATTAAAACGAAATAATTATGCAATTCCAGATCGGTATAGGTTTTCATCAGGAATATCTTAGCAGCAGCCAGAATGTCTACCTACATATTCTTATAGAGGTAGGCAATAAGCACAGTTTTTCATCGACATTCATCACCATATCTGTTTTATAAATTCCATTTGTCTTTAACCTCTTATTATGACCGAACTATCTAAGCTCACTCTTTTAAATTCTTCATTACCCTTATTACAGTTTAGTTAAGGTTGGTGCATTATGTCTTCGTCGTCATATTTCTCTATCTCTGTTACATGAATGTACTTCCATTTCATCCATATCATCTTCCTCACAGTCCATTCACTATTTCTTTTACGTTTTTTTCTACACTTTAAGTCATCCACAATAATATTCCTTCTGACTTCCGTGTTGGATTTTTCTTTATTCCCTCCACTTCACATGTCATGACATGTCCATTTGCCCATACCATGACAACCGATTTCCACACAACTTTAAACAGAACTTCAACCCCCTTTATAGACTCTTTTATCGATCTTGTGGCTATACTCAGTACACGCTAACATATTAGGTTGTTACCAAGTTGAAAGGCACTGGTTTTTATTAGAAATCAATGGTAAGTTATGAGACTTGGTTATTTTAGTCAAACAAAGCAGTACTGAAATAACCTGGTTATAGTTTGGGAGTTGTAAAACTGTGACAAGTATAGCGATGCTTCAGTTTTGAATATAGTTTTAGTTTTGGAGTTTGTGTTTTGCTTTTTATGTGTATGATGTTATTTATGATGACAAGGTGGTATTGTGTTGCCTTCTTCGACTTTATGTCGTTTCTCGATTTCAATAGTTATAACCAAGAGGTTTAACCCCTCGCTTCTATTGCACGAGGTTATGAGTGCTATTACCGATGTGTTTTTCAACGCATATGTACTTTTTAAGTTTATCTTGGTCATCACTGGTATCGCTGACAGAAACATGAGGAAACCTGGACTAAAAAAAAAATCAGCTTCCCAGATGCTGCTTAAGTAACTTTGACATAAGAGTGTGGCCACATCCATACCCAAAAAATAAGAAGATTTTTCCAAACATAATTGGGGTCAGCTTTTGGTCTTACCTCAACCCACCATGTTCCAGCTCCTAAGTTATCTCCTGTGCCTCAAAACTTCCGTTAATATTCCATTAATGTTGCCACAAACGACAGTCGTAGTAGCAAAGTTTTGGGCTAACAACATGTGCTGTTTTCACATAATTATCTTAACTTTTTTGTGTTTTGTGAGTAAAAAGCTTTAAAAATACGAGTATTACGTACGTACGTACAAGAAAACTGATTATATGCAAGTCAGTAGCACAAATGTGATTTCTAGCATGATTTTTAATCTGGATGTTTGTTTCACTGGATTAATGCTTGCTTTTCATGAAATTTGGTGTAAAGGTCACAGTCTGGATTACTGCATCACTGAAATATAGTAAAATCCTCTCAGACAATGCACTCTACGCGAGTGAAGGCGCCGCGCCGCTATAAGCTAGCTATTAACTGTAAGATAATATGTTATTTAACTTTATAATATGTTGTTAGTAATACGCACTTTTTTCTAGTGTCTAATGGTTCAAAAGACAAATTTCAACCTTTTTTAAACGAACCGAAGGCTTGTTGAAGCAAAATGACGGGGGGACTCTCAGAGGACCAAAGCCAGCCGGGATCGCGGGACTTATTCCATCACCTATTCCACCAGGCTATTGAAGGATACCGTGTATTGTAGTCAGTACAAGTCTGACAGTCCTTACCCCCCTGCCCGGGGTGGGCGGTCTCATTTGATGATTTTACCACGTAAAAAAAAAAGGCATGGTGGTGAATCTTAATAAAAGGGTTCTTTTGCATCCCGAGGGTACAGAACCCTGAAATAGACGTTGTTAAAAGGTGCCAGCGGTCGTCAATTAAAAATTAAACCAGACTCCGGACTCCCAAGAGTTTCCTTTCCATCCTCGGAAGGTCTCTAAATAATGTTGTTAGATTTATGTTTCGGTAAACTTTTGGGTTATTTATGAAGCTGTGCTATTTTTAGGTCGGAATGTGATGAAACAGCTGTTATTTAATATTTTACGGCTCTAGGGTGCTCAAGGGTTATTTTTGTTTTTCATTACAGAATGATGATTCACTAGGACTTCGTCAAGGGGGTGATTTGGCACGGCATAGTAAAAGACATTTGGAAAATGTTCATTAGAATAGTTTACCTATTGTTGTAAAGTTTCAAATTCAAGCAGTTTGTTTTTTTTTTTGTAAATTGTGTATACCGACTCGGTATAATTTAGTCTTTTCTGACAATATTATTACGAGTAAACTAGAACTAGGTGGGAAAGAAACAGATCGCGCACTTTCGTAGGGACAATATAGCATTCTCCTGAACTCTCGTAGTAAGTTAGAGTTCATGGTGTTTTTTTTTATAATTTTGAGTCTTGTAATATTTTCAACTTTTTTGAAAATATTACTAGACTAATAGCTCTGTCTCTTTACCACACTGGGCAACCACTGTTCTCGAGTAGTCGCTATTAACTGCTTCAAGCAGTCAGTGTATGGCCACCTTTGTAATAATAAAATGCCCCTAAGTATACGAATATAATATATTTATGTGACCGTTCAGAGTGAACGGGCGGCAGCGCTATTTGATCCGATGTCTCGTGTTTTATTGACATTCTGTCTCTTGCCTGCGTTTTATTAACGATCTTGGATTTTTTATCGTTTAATGTGTCCAAAGGATCTTTGAAATATGTGTTTTTATTCAGCGCTTAAATGGTTGAATGTAAAAGGTACTTATTTCGCTCTATACACCGTGGCCGTAATTACACAGCAAGGCCTTTTATCTGGTCTTTCAGATCTGATTCGGTTGCCATTTGCGATCTAAGGCCGCGGTAACCTCTTAAGACATTCAGCCCGTTTGGCCCTATAAGGCACTATACACAACACATTGTCGACTCGGGGATCTTCTTGATCAGACAAGGCGAGCGAACTATAACTTGCCAGCGACATCCCAACCCTACGGTCTACGGTGGATGGACATTGTTTCGCGATCCCACTCCAAACCGGACAGTCACTTGTAGTTCTTTGAAAGTAGTAAGGACTTTTAATTACCCGTAACTACTTTCAAAGATCCACAAATCAATCGCCGCAGTAAAACTAATGTAAAAGCTAATTAATTTATTTTATGGTCCGGACATTACTTTTAAATCAAGTTCCTGGTCACGTTTTTCTTTGTTTACCCTCGGAAACGTAATTTAACTAAGTATGCTAACTTGTGTAGGGTAAACCAGGGTAGTTGGTCCAGGAGTTTAGTTGCCTTGATTGTTATTACTCTAGATTCGTGATTTAAAAAAAAGATTTTTATGCGATTGATGCGATCAAAGTTTTTGCTAGATATATAGGGATGGATGTCATTTTTTCGGCGCATATACCGGATTTTGCTTGATCTCCTGGTTGGCTGAGACATGTAAATTACGTTTGGGATATACATTCTTAACGTAATTTACAGGGATCAGGCAACTATCCTCTATATGGGATAGGTCCAAAATTTAGAGATGCGCAAAAATCACCAAATATCTTGAAAAATCAAAGATGATGTTCTTTTGCTTTCTCTAAATATTCTAATTTTTATACTAATACTAGCTGACCGGGCAAACTTCGTACCACCCCAGAAACAATAAAAAAACACCTTTAAAATCTTCCCTGGACTTCCCAAAATAATTCAAAACAAAAATCAGCCAAATCGGTCCAGCCGTTCTCGAGTTTTAGCGAGACTAACGAACAGCAATTGATTTTTATTAATAGAGAAGAAGATAAGATATAAAGTAATTTCAAAAAGTGTGGTAAATATCCCGGCTATGCCCTATCCTTAGTCAAGTTTACGTTGTTTTCCTGCAGTGTAAGTTATGGGTATCCGAAATTAACTTAATGACGCGACACTGAATGATTCTGAACGAGCAACCTGTAGCTTAGTGGGAAGACTTCCTGATGGCGAAGCTGAGAGATTTATTTAACTCCTACGTGACGAAATAAATCTTTTTCGCGTCGTATTTACAAATGGCTGAAATTGAACTGTTTTCCTCAATCATCAGTGCAGCTGTGTCCTAATTCTGAGGCTCTTGCACGAGTTTTCCCGTTTCTGTAACGTAAAGTAAAACGGAAACTTTGACATTGATTGAATAGAATAAATAGTTCTCGTTTGTGCCCTATTGACGCTTGTTTTCATTTTCCATGCAATTATCACCGTGTATACTTCAAGAACGCTGTACGGTAAAATAGGGAAAACTTGTGCTAAAGCTTCTGACAAAATAGTGACGGTACTGATTTAAAAATTCTTGGGTTAAAATCACCACTGAAAATAGTGAAGGAAAACGTTATAAGAAACAGGTACGATCAAGTATAAAAAAGTAGTACTTACTATTTAGTAAAAAAAATAGAAAGTTACAACAAATTCCCTTGAAACAGCAATGCCATGGTTTGTAAAGCCTCATCGTCACTGAAAAAGGCTGAAAGTTAAACTTTCAGAGGAAACTTCGGAACTATTACATGAAGTTAGATTGGAATTGCTTCTGAAATTCATAGCAGGTAATTGTTATTAGATTACTCGTAAGTTTTGTAACTATTTTTTGTGTTATGATAAGTATGATTTGTTTTTTTTTTACGTTGTAAAATCATCAAATGAGTCCTCCCACCCCGGGCAGGGCGGGAGGGACTGTTAGACTTGTACTGACTAAAATCCACAGTGTCCTTCAATAGCCCTTTATGTTCCGGGGTCACGGTGATGGAATGAGACCCCGGCAGGCTTTGGCCTTCTGAGAGGTTGTTGATGTGTTGTAAAATTAATCATTAACATCATCATCTGGTCGGCTTCCAATCGATCCGGATTCAGCAGCTATTTAGCATGGAGCAACTGCCTATCTGATCACCACAACCCAGTAACTGGATAATACGATATAACTTGATAGAATGGTTGCCAAACTATCGAGCTTCTGACTAATAGTAATGACTGTAAAAGATCCACAAATGACAGCTAGGACCAAAGGCTTTACATGCTTCTCAAGCCAATAAAATATTAGTTTATTTCCGTAGTTTTTGTTCTGCCGTACCGTACCTGTATGGTACCCGTATTTAAATTAATAAATATCACTTTCATAAATATTTGTGGTTTGAGTTCACCGCAAACACTGCTGCTGAAACAATTGAAAATATTTTCATTACTATTTAGGAGTTTCACAATTTCTACACAACCATAATCGTGCGATAATGGTTTTATAGGTATTGTTAAAGTGTTATCGGCTTCATCTGTGTTGGTCATCGTCGGTAATTATCCCACGGGAATGTATCTATATCAAATTCTGTTTGACGAACTTGGGGGGTAATACAACGTCTTAAAACCAGGCTTGTTCCAGTGAGTTAACGAGAGGGCGCTAGACGACTTGTATAGCTCTGTCACTGATCGTAATTACTCACGTTTTAAGACATCATGATAGGCCATCTGACTTTTGAATTTAATAATTATCGTTAAATTATTTGTACCCCCGGGATCCACATGGCACTGAGCTCCTAAAGGTTTAAAGGTAAGCGTCCACAGGTCCGCATCGCACGCATCGCATCAAACGGATTAATTAGACTGCCTCCACTGTATTGGCAGTGATCCGATTGCCGATGCCACCTGATCGGCATTCCGTATGACGTCATCGGTACGCATCGCATGTAGGCATTGCCGATGAGCGGTCCGCACCGTGCGGATCAGTGGACGCTGTTGTATGAGTTTTCATACAAGGCAAACTAAAATCCGTTACGTGCGATGCGGATCTGTGGACGCTTACCTTAAGACCTTTGTGAGTTCTTCTGTGATGTCACATCTTACTGATATTATGAATGTGATAGTTTGTAAAGATGTATGGATGTTTATTACTCTATCACAAAAACTACTAAGCGAATCTAGATGGATTCACAGATATAATATATAGTAACCTGGATTGACACCAGATTATAAGATTTTTTTTATCCCGAAATTACGTTCCAGTGTCATAATTTTCGAGTAATAATTCGCTGGTAACGGCTAGTATCCTATAAACTACACCAGGAATTGGACTATCAAATCCAAAAGAATTTCTCGAAACCCATTGGTAGTCAAACTCTTCGGTCAATTATATTAGTACAGATAGAAAGCTGAAAGTGTTTTCAAGGTGAAACTACAAATACACCTACTGAATGCATTTGTAGTTCAGGTCGCAGACGGTGCCTATATTAGGCCAAGGCTGAGCCAAATCGTCGATACCACTTAAAAGGTAGAGTCTGCTTTAAGATATTTATTTTATTTGTTAAATTAAGAACTCGACGAGTTTCGTCCGAACTGGAAGGAAGACGCCCAGTATCGCAAAAGGTGGAAAGAGTGGAGGGAGGTCTTTGCCCATGTGTGGTACAGAGAAGACTACTAAAAAAAAACAAAAAAAAGTTAAATTAAAAAAGAACAAGGTTAGGAGATGATATGGACTCATATCGTGAGGGCTGGTTAGAAGCGACGCAGGAGGGACTGGGAAGCCTTTGCCCATCTGTGGAACACCATGGGTTAGAAAAAAAGTTGAATTAAGCCACTAGCAGAAATTTTTAATGTTTTGGCATAAGCGTAATCAGCATATAATGTTCCGATTGCTAGCACTGGAAACGATTATCAGACTCTTTTTAACTAAAAACTAACCTGTTCTTTTAGTTGCCGTTTACGTTCCAGGACCACGGTGTACTTCGACAGTCTTGCGATCCCGTCAGTTTGCTGACAGTGGATCCCCTAAAGTAGCGTAGGCGCCTGCCTATGTACAGCTATACATACGTTTTATTATCATAACAATCTTCCAACATTAATACAGACAAAATAACCTCTTGATTCGCAGAAATATTTGAACATCATTTATCCTTTACGACCTGCAAACAAAAAATCTCCAGAGAGGCCTTCACCTGTTTACAACATTGAATATGTATTAAAATGAGTAATGCAATATTGCCAACAGCTCCCTTGAGCAGACCCTTGCTATAAACAAAGTCCTCGTATTCACTTGTTTGAATATTTAGGGCCTACTTACCGTACCCGAATCGCTGTGAAGAAATTTGCCTAAAAATCGTTTTATTTTTTGCGAAAAATAACTTGGGTCGGTCACCGGTTGTTCTGGCTCTCGAGGGATTAAAATACTTTCGTCTGTTATGTCTTACATGACCTTATTGCGTACGTGTTACCGGTAAATCATATAATTCAGGCATTTTCTATATTATCTAGTATTTTTTCAGTGTAGTACATATTTGAAGTACACACACAGGCATAGTATTGAATAAAATTACTAGATTTAATAAAGTTTAATATTATACTATTATTTTTTTTTACTTTTCCTCATACTATGAATTTCTTCGTATCGTGGGTGCGTTTACAAACATTGAAAATCACATACACAAACACCCAGACCTGGAACAACTATCCATATGTCATATTGTACATTTCATTTGTTTATATTTTGCGGGAATAGCACCCACGCCACGATACCGGATTATATCTACAGATTCCTAATTACCTTTATGGAATCTTATCTGACTAATAAATGCCAGTGTTATCGGCATCGACTTACGAGTTATAGGTAGTTGGTACGAACCTAGCCAGGTGCATTACTTTGTGTAATTTATTTCATCACCACTGCTCTTAAAACGGTGAAGAAACACACCGTTTGAAAACCGGCATGTTCTAGAACCAAAATATCGAAGTCATGTGACATCAACTCACTGGGTCCGCGTGGTGGATTATGGCCCACTCACTCTCTCAGAGAGGAGGCCTGTGCTGTGCCAAAAGCTATAAGCTGATGCTTATGAAATGCGATAGCTAGAGAATGTGAGAACAGAACGCTACTTGCTACGATCCTTACATACTCGTTTCACCTCATATATTTAGCAATACAATCACGCCAGTAAAGTTATTCTATTGAAAACCGAATTGTACAGATTGCCAGTAACATTTATATTTAGAAGATTGATAGCGTGTTGTAGACAGCTCCACTATTGATAACTGTCCATTTGTCGATACTACAAAGGGCAGTTGTTTCAATTTCGAGCTTTTGTGTAGGCTTGTATGATTATGTAATAAATATATTTGTTTCATTCACTCTTCGGAAGTTTAGAAGCTTATGTTGAATGGCATCCAGATTGGTTAGAAATAGTCTCGAACTTTCGAGAGTGAATGAGGTTTTGACAAGTTGGAGTTAATCCCCAGTGACGAAAATAGGGTTACGCCAACGGTGCTTACACTGAAAAACCGAATAGGTTGTTTTAACCTTTTTTCAACCTTTATTTTAGGTTAATATAGCACCTACCGACATGATTTGTTGAATTAACAAAATAAAAATAGTTGAACTATAAAGGTAAATTTAAACTGTGTTCAGTTTGGTTGTTTCAACATATTTAAAAAATAGTAAATTCAACATTGTATGAGAAAGTTAATATAGAACCTACCTAAGAATATAGTTTGTTTTACTGCCTAACATGTAAGTTAAACTTACAAATTTTGTATGTTGGATCTACCAGTGGTACTTTGTTAAAATACCTGAATCTTGCAGTAAGATCAACCTTCATTCATTACTATCCTCGATATAGCTATTATGTAGAATCAACTCTAGGCGTATTGTTAGATGTACCTACGCATTTCAGTAAAACTAACCTACATGAATTAGTATTCTTGACCTAACTATTACGTAGAATCAACTTGAGGCGTAATGTTAGACGTACCTAAATCTTGCAGTAAAATTAACCAACATTAGTTAGTATCCTTGACCTAGCTATTATGTAAAATCAACTTATGGCGTAATGTTAGATGTACCTAAATCTTGCAGTAAAATAAACCTACATTAATTAGTATCTTTGACCTAGCTATTATGTTGAACCAACTCGAAGCCTCATGTTAGATGTACCTAAATCTTGCAGTAAAATTAACCTACATTAATTAGTATCTTTGACCTAGCTATTATGTTGAACCAACTCGAAGCCTAATGTTAGATGTACCTAAATCTTGCAGTAAAATTAACCTACATTAATAGTATCTTTGACCTAGCTATTATGTTGAATCAACTCGAAGCCTAATGTTAGATGTACCTAAATCTTGCAGTAAAATTAACCTACATTAAATAGTATCTTTGACCTAGCTATTATGTTGAATCAACTCGAAGCCTAATGTTAGATGTACTTAAATCTTGCAGTGAAATTAACCTACATTAAGTAGTATCTTTGACCTATCTATTATGTTGAATCAACTCGAAGCCTAATGTTAGATGTACCTAAATCTTGCAGTAAAATTAACCTACATTAAATAGTATCTTTGACCTAGCTATTATGTTGAATCAACTCGAAGCCTAATGTTAGATGTACCTAAATCTTGCAGTAAAATTAACCTACATTAAATAGTATCTTTGACCTAGCTATTATGTTGAATCAACTCGAAGCCTAATGTTAGATGTACCTAAATCTTGCAGTAAAATTAACCTACATTAATTAGTATTCTTAACACGAGCTATTATGTATTATATAACTCGAGGCGCAATGTTAGATGTACAAAAGTCATGTGGTAAAATAAACCTACTTTTATAATTATTCATAGACGCGTTGTTACGAGAAATCAATGTATATAATAAGTTTTAAATTGCAACATAAATTGATTCACCATAATCGCATGTGACATGAATAATTATAAACTTAGGTTAAATTATCACAATTTTAATGCACATATTTCAAACATTACGCTACGAGTTTTAATAATAATAGCACGTGTCACGAATACTAAATGAATAAATATAAAATAACATTGCCACAAGATTTAATTAAATCTAACATTCTGACACAAATCGAAAAACTATACTTTGTCTTTTGACAATTCAAAAGTGCCTGTAATTGGCCTACTTGAAATAAATGCTTTGATTTTGATTGGACTAATATTAATTTTGATTTTAATAACAAACGTAATAATAATAGCCACTGATATCTGTGAGCGTGTGTGCTTAGGAAGATAGAGGTGATAATAAAAATATAGATGTATAAACAATCATTTATTTATCAGAAAACATTTTGAAGCAGTTATTGTACCGACTTACATTCTGCTAGAACGATAACTTATTTAAAGTACCTTATTACCTAATAAACTAATTTATTTATCAAAAATCATTTTAAAGCAGTAATTGTACAGACGCCTGCACATCAAACTACCCCAAACTGTTAAATTTTTCCAATCGAAATAATATATTTTGCTTTTGTAATCTCTAAAAAAAAATATTTTTGATAAATAAATTAGTTTATTAGGTAATAAGGTACTTTGAGCAGACTTGTGCCGTTGTGCCTACTAGGCGCTTCCATTTCAATTTGTAACTCTTTCCGAGACAGTCGTGCGTGTGGTCGCGCGCGTCTGCTTTGTGGCAAACGCGTGTACATATATTCTGCTTGTCTTGCTATTCTAAGCTGCTAAGTGCTAGTGTTACTTCACAAATCAAAGAGATTGAAGGAATCAAAAATTAAGATACTGCTCATGGTGCTCTTGAATCAAATATTTTAAATAATTAATAGTTGGAAAGTCTATGACAGGCATCATTACGATATCAATTATCGTTAACAAATTTAAAAACAAACTCCATATTCTGTCATCTTCAGGAATAAGATCACCTATAAGAAATGGCAAAATGCCTACAAAACATAACATTTCAGATGCACTCATCTTAAGTTTTTTGTTTTTTAAATGATTGATTGTTATTTCAGTTAGAGGATAATCTTTGAGTTCCATACCAGAGTAATCAAACGATACCAACCTATTGTTTAATGTTCTGAGACTAAATAATTTAATTCTATCCACATAGTGTAATAAGATGTTACAGATATCGTAATGACAAACTCCTTCTAATATGTCATGCATGATATCAACAGCCATATTTTTAGTAACATGAAATGAAGGAATCAAATTAAAATGCTATCTTCGTCTGCATATACACCAGTTTCAGATACGTCATTTATAAGCAAATCAGTCATGTAATTATCTTTATTCCTTAAAATGTCATCAACTTCTTGTCTTGTTTGCTTACACATAAGCGACTTATGGTTTTTACAAAACCTACAAATAGTAATTACTAGAAAACGATTGACTAAAACCTAATAAATAATTAAGACCCAAGTTATCGCCAATAATTAATCCAAGAACAAAATATATTTTTTGTTTTTCATTTTCAATAACCACTTCAACGCCATTATTTTCTAAATCTACAAGTTCACTGACAAGTCGCACCCTTCCTGGAGGAAACGCGTAACTCAACTTGCGTCAAATATTTTTTATTAATGCAAAAAATCGAGCGTTCTCTAATACACCTTCTCACAAATTTTCATGAAGCTTGTGCCAAAAATAAGGGTACTGTCACAAAAAATGTGTATTTTTGCGACAAAAAATAATATAGTTTTCCATGCTTATAAAGATGTATTTATTCATACATTTATTTATTTTGCAAATTTCCCTGGGTATAAAGCCATAAACACACATACCCATAACTAACACGAAGAATTAAAATAACTTTATAAAAGTAAATAAACATACGCATTTGTTCTTGGATACTATTGTGAAGGCGTGTCTTGCAAGTCCACTTACTTACTTATTGCACGAAACTTGTTGTGGGACTGTTTTGCGTTATATATCGTTACTTAGTTTCTCCAAGGAGTTGTTATAAATACCTGACACGTAGATGCAATTACTTCCTTAAGCTCGTAAGAGACATAATAAGAATACCTCAAAAAACTTTATAATAGGAGCATGGAATGTACGTACACTCTTGGATGTAGACTCTAACCTGTGTCCCGAGAGGAAGACTGCCATCGTGGCAAGGGAACTCTCAAGATACAACATGGATGTCGCAGCTATAAGTGGAACCCTTCTTAGTGGTAGCGGAAATCTTTGCGAGCAGATGAGTACATATTATTGAATTGGAAAACAAGCAGAAGAGCAAGCAACTAGCGGTATTGGCGTGCGTAACAAAATTACGGTATTCTTAACACAACTTCCGAAAGGAATTAGTGATCGCATAATGACCACGCGCTTGCCAGTTAATGATACTTAATATATCCACTTCATCAGTATCAACGCACCAACCTTCACAGCTAATGATGATATAAAGCAAAATTCTATCGGAACCTGCCCTGCGTTCTTACAGGAATTCCACCTCAAGACTAAATTGCCCTGCTGGGTGACTTAAATGCACGTGTTGGTACTGATTACGAAGCATTGCGTGGTGTCCTTGGTCGGCATGGAGTTGGGAACTGCAATGCTTCTCACTCTGTGCACAGAGTTTGACCTATGATGTCTGACCTGACAAATAATTAACCTTCTTTCCCCCAGCACAAAAATATAAGACCTCGTCGATGCGGCCTACATCCAAGCAATGGCATCTTATGGATTATTGTATGTAAAAAGACCTGAACCACGTCTTGATAGCAAGAGCTAGGTGGATTGTGGAGTGCTGGTCTGACCATCGACTTATTCGATCGAAGATGCGTATGTAAATAAAAGGTGGCGTGGCGTTTATATGCCAAACATCTTCATGATAGCGTGTCATGTACATACCAAAACCACTAAAGAAAAACCAGAACTGGTTCGATGACTTACATAGACAAGGAAATCAGAGCATTTCTTGAAAGCCTAGAACAGCCTAGCCTAGTCAGACTAGAACTGAGAGCTCTATCAAACACCGATAGACAAAAAACCATTAAACGCGAACTTAAAATTAAGATCCGTGACTTAAACAATCAATGGTAGAGCAAAAGACACGAACTCTGTGCTGACTCAAACTATACGGGCAGATTTTTCGAAGGCTTGAAAACAATTTCCCGACGCAAATCGAGAAAAACGGCACCAATATAAATATATACTCGTGACAGGGACTGTAAACTGACAGATCATAAGCAAATCCTAGATAGGTGGGCTGAACATTTCAACGACGCTCTGAATCTCTGCTCTCAGAAAACTGATTTTGAATGCGGGACCGCATTCCTGATTTCCGATGTATGGACAAGAAGGAACAAGGAGGACTTAACTGATCCACCAACCTTTGGTGAATTCAAGTCGTGACGCATGTCAAAAGATTGAAGACCGTAAAACACCAGGAGCCGACTGTCTACTCTCAGAGGTTTACATATGTGCTGGTCCACAAATACAAGGTAGGCTCTTCAACTTAGTGCTCAAGGTATAGGAAGCCGAAATTGTACCCCAAGACTGGAAAAATGCCTCCATTTGCAAAATGTACGAGGGTAAAGGTGAATTATTGAACCGTGGTTCTTACAGAGGCATCTATCTCCTGTCTTCTACTGAAAAGGTAGTGGCTCATAATTATCATCGATAGCCGCTTATCAAACCTTGTGGAACAGATACTTCCAGAGACGCGGTGCGGTTTTAGACCTAGCAGAGGAACTGTAACGGAATTTTCATAGTGAAACAAATTCAAGAGAAAAGCCATGAATGAAACCGTCCTCTGTATATGTGTTTCGTTAACCACGTGCCGCGCGCTCTTCTTTGGGTAGTGTTGAAAAAGGCTGGATGTCCTGAGTAATTTGTCAACATGATTCGTCAGTTTCACGAAGGTAAGACGGCGCGTGTTCAACATTAAAACGATTTCTCAGACCTAATTAATATAACAAGCGATATGAAACGAGACTGTGTCATGGTTCCCACGTTATTTTCACTCTATTTCTCGGCTCTGCTAAATGATGCACTTTTTAGCCTCAGACCTCGTCTCTGAGGCTAAAAACTTAACAGCATAAAATGATAAATATGTCTTCGACATATTACGCTTCAGTGCGAACTGGAGAAGACTAAGACCACTAGGGTTCCCGTGCTTGACGCACTCTGGTTGTCTGGAAGATATTAGCAATAAGACCGCCATTGCAACCATAGAATTAGTAATGTTTATAATTTTGGTGTACAATAAAATAATTATATTCTATCTATCTATCTATCTATGCTGATGATGTATGCCTGTCAGTTGACTGTTTGGAAACTGTCCAAAACTATCTTAATAACCTACAGGCTTCCTGTTCTAGATTTGGCTAGTAATAAGCGTAAAGAAAACCCAAGTTCTAAAACAACCACCAAGGGGACGTGACGATGTCAGCTCAACGTTTAAGTTGAATTTTGTATAATTGGAAGAGGTACCGCATTTTAAATATCTCGGAATTCAAATCTCCAACGACAATCGGCTGGCGTCTGCAATTCCAGCTCGGATTGCTAAAGCAGCCGCCGCCTTTGGGAAGCTTCACAAGCGTGTGTGGTCCTCTCATGACCTGAAACTGCTCACGAAAATATGAGTTTATAAGGCCTTAGTTTTACCAATACTCACCTACGCCGCAGAAACCTGGTGTCGATTTCGAATAAAGCTTGGAAGTCAAGAAGCCAAGAAATACTGTTACTTCATTAATGTTCGTTAACAGATAGAGACAAAAGGTATTTTTTCTGTGTTTCAGTAATTGATAGAAGATTCACGTTTGTTTAGCTTTTAGGCACTTTATTTTACATACCATAGGCTTCTACAGCACATTTTTTCTTCGCACACATATAAACATAATATAAATCGATTAATAAGATTAAAACGCAGCAACTAAACCTTTTCTTTAATTATTATAGATCTACATAGTATTGACATACAATTTTTATACATGACAAACCTTGCCCAGTAAAATAGATGTTTACGATGATACACTTCATTATTTGAATATTTTTTCCAATAAATGTCAAGTTTATTCAGATACTCCAGCAAAACGTAGATACTTTCGCATGCATAAAGTATGTATTTATGTTTACTTAAACGAATTCTTCGTGTAAAAACTACGTAAGTGATACTTATACTTTCGGACTAGCCTAAAATTGGAGCATGCATAATGGAATAACTACACTTAACGCAGCCAATGCGGTACACCAAAGATGATAACAAAGCGATATCCATTGTTACACATCCATCTTTTGTAACAGTTTCGGTGATTATTTGAGTAACCGTATAATTCAACCTTATCTCGCAGTATACATAATATAATAAAAAATCGGAAACTCTATCATTTGGCCGCTGCTAAATGCCATCTTTTGATCTATAAAAGGTTTTCCTGGGATTTTTTTTACAATGTTAAACACGTTTTTTTAAGCTCCTGAAAAGTTGTCCGATTTCACTTACCGCTTTCTTCCAGGAAGGGTGCGAAGTGTATGAAATAATGAATCTTGACCAAACTTTTTTAAAGAAGTATTAAACAGTGTGGCGACGAATAAATTTTCTAACAACTGTGTATATTCAGATGGAACTGTTGGGAAGCTAACATAAGTTGCTGCTATCGACTGTTTTCCAGCATGGCTACCCAAAACATTACCCGTCTCAAAGTCGTCAAAATAAAGGAAATATGGAATAAATGTCCCACTCCTTACAGAAATTTTTGATTTCCATAGAGATCCTTGAATAAAATTAGCAAGTATTTCTCCATTTTGAGCATTAAGAACACTCATATTAGTTAAAGTAGCATTCAAGATACCCGGAATTTCAAAAATGGACTTAAACATAGCTGCTAATGAGATCTTTGTACCTGTAACTATTTTAGTTTGCATTGTATTCAAGAACCCTGTATACATGGTCTCACAGTAGAATTAATGACATATTGCATAGGTTTGATATATAACTCGGTTGACTCTAAATGCCTGAACACTTTTTTTTTCTGTTATTACATTTTTAAAAGGAGAAGAACATGCATCTATAACGGATTCAATAGCAGAGCTACCATGAGGAGTATTTGAAATACAGTGTTTAAAAGTTTTTCCAATAACTTTGGTTATGTCTGTAACTTCTTGTAGAATACCTGTTGCTGTAGTTCTATTTAAGTTTGGATTACTATACAGAGATAATGCAAAACCTGTAGCTGATTCTTCTAAAACTTTCAAACATTCATCTACAATTTCTGAAGAGTTATTACTGGTTTTATTTATTAGCACCTGTTTTGAAAGTTGTGAAATACCATATTGTTGTAAAGGTAAATCAATTTCAATATTAAAGACATTTATCGGCTGACTATCAATATTACATATTGCCGGAGGGTGTTCAGGAGAGTTACAATTTTGTTGGGATTCGCTATATATTGGTTGTAATAAACAATCTGACTGACCAGAGTGAATGCTGTCATAGTTTTGATGATCAAATGTATTGGTTACAAGAGATTGTTCCTGATGATATTTTAAGTGAGTTAAAAGATGGCGTTTAAAGCTTTTAGCATTCTGAAAACGTCTATGACATAGATGTTGTGCGCAATCATATACTGTCAAATTATTATGTCTATAATTAAAGTGTAGGAACAAACTTTTAATGGAATGTAATTCAATATTACAAACATAACAGCGATAGGAAAAATCCATTGTAACCAAAGCACGACAATGGACAATAAGGGCTTGAATACAGTTATCATAGTAACTATGAATCACATAATTATGATTAGACTTACCAGGAAGCTAAGCAATCACATTAATTCAGCGATCAAAGTAGCTACATTCGGTAACTTTCGATCTTGTGGTATTTGTAGCTCATAAAAATAATGCTGGATAAAAATCCACTGTTGCAGACACTCTTTAGGATATTCTACATCAAAAACTTGAAAGATTTTGAAACAGATGTCCACTGCTTGTAGGAGAGTTTCAACGTGATACGTTACGTCGTCAAAGTTGACGTAAAAGGCCTGTAAATTTTCGGTGGATCCGACACAAACCACGATTGGTTGGCAGGTCATTTTTTTTTCCAGGTGAATGGCACGCCGTTTTTCTAGGCTGGTAATAACATCAGTTTGAGTCTGAAAATAAAACAAAAACATGAGTACTATTGCTGAACTAAATAAGGAAGTGGCCCAGGTCGACCGGAGGGAAGTATTACCAGTATTACATAATTATCAAAGTAGAAATTCGTGATGAATTACCTTGACATGTAAAAGCAAACTGTCACGTGCCTCTAAAATTGTTGGTTTCGAAAAACCTTTCGACAACGAACTACGACGTCCTACCGCAGGAACGAGTTTACCACATAGCAGAGAAAGTATTGCAAACACTTTTGTATCTGAAATCACATTAACATTATTATTATGTGTCTATAACAATGTACTTATTAGGTATTTTATATTGTTTTATTGATTGTTTATTTTTAGCTTTGTTTACCTACATTTTTTCCATTAAGCTGACCCGGGACCCTAAAGCTCCACGGTCCTGAGCTTCAGGGCCCCGGATGTGTGTGGGCAGCCCTTAATAAAGATTCAAGTTTTCAAAGCCGCGTTTTGACTTGAGCAAATGTTTTATTTACGGAATATGATACCTACCTGGTTAAAGCTGGATTAACATTTGTCTGTCGTGTCACGTTGTGATGGTCTCTGACGAAATGGGTAGCGTTCATATCTATATGTCGCGTTCTGATGCTTTGTGACGATAACCATACAAAATGTATGAAACCCATACCATTCTATTCATCACAACACGACACGTGAGATAAATGTAAATCCGGCTTAAAGCTAGAAATAACAACATTTACCTTCATTGGAACTCTTCTCATAAATTTCCTTACAGTCTTTAAACACTTTGACATCAGTTTTAAAAATTTCAAATGCTTTTTGCATGAATAAATCGAACTTTTCGTAGAGAACTAGTTCTTTTCCGGGATGCATGTATTCGAAGTCAATTTCGATCTGTGAAATAAGAACATAGAAGATTATAAAAATATAAAACCAATTAATAGATTGATGTTGTACAGGCACAAAACTATGTTGTGCAACTAAGTGTACATATATTTACCAGTTTTTATCCGATATTTTGTTTTAAAATGGGATATTTTTTTAGAATATCTTGAAGTTTGTTTTCCTTATTGGCATAATCTTTTGCTATTCTGAATGGCCTCGTTGTCAGCCATTTCTCTCGAATTTCTTGATATGGCTCTTTATTATATTTCAACCATGTTACTAAATCTTCATGTTCTGAAACAAACCGTATAAACGATCAAACTCTGGTCAAATCTGTCAACGCTACTAGCATGGGAGTAAATTTTGACAAAATATGATGAATTGAACCTATAGAACAAGCAAAAATTGTTTTTTCCTTCTCGAATCAGTCGGAAGTTGGAACATTTTAAAAAAAGTAGGTACAAAAAAATAAGACTGATTAAAATAATTTATAACATACCAATGATATCGTCTTTTTCCGGTCCTTCAGTTTCGGTATCATTTATCTTCCTCTTTTTTGCAATGACACCTTCCTTTTTTAGTAAACGTCTTTGGTTGTTGTAACGATCAACAAGTTTTCCCCTGGCGGGTATTTGTTTATTTTTCGTTAACAATGCAGGAATGTAGTATGTTTCCTAAAAAAATATAGTTATTTACCACACTGACATTTAATTAGGACAATGGTTCTAATGTCAACGAATCCATCAAGGGCTTCACACACAGCAGCTATAATGTAAAGATGTATATTATAGCACGATACATCTCATTACATCTTTCCATAGAAATCGTCAGGAGACCACACACTGCAGCTATAATGTATATTTTTACATCTTCGAATCTCTATGGAAAGATGTAATGATATGTATGTACATCTTTACATTATAGCTACTGTGTGTGAAGCCCTTTAATCAAATATTAATCTCGAATTCAATATAATAAAAATATTCAAAGATAGACAAATACCTACCTAGGTTCCTATTCATATTACTAACAGATTAAGATTTACTGAAACCAGGTGTTTTACAGTTTACTGTAATTATTTATGAATAACTCAAAAAGGTAAGAACAACTTTTTACTGAAACAACTTTTTACTAAATACGACAAAGAGCAATTATAGACTATATTGTGCTGTTTTTGGTTGCTTGAATTCGTCAAAAACGCACCTAGAGATAACAATTTTTAAATTACCTGGTAACTCCGAATATATATATTATTTTTTTATATTCCTACTACTACCTACGTAGGTATGAAAAGTGAAGTATAGGTATACGTCATGTGATTGACTTCTGTACCAATTTGGCGCTCCAACCACTGAAGACGCGTCCCGCCGCGGTGCGCGGAACGACAGAATAGATAACGCGCGCGGCGACGGAGGCGCAGATCTGCCTTACTAAGCGGTGTAATCTGCTCCCCCTCGCGATGCAGATTACGACGACCTCGCGCTAAATAAACTCATGTATTCACTGTATTGTTGATCGTCGTGGAGAATTGACGAACTTATTCAATTTCAAATGTTGCAGTTATTATTGTCATTTTGATTTTTGTATACAAGATTGGCAGAATCTGCCTTCCCGCGCGCAGTTTCTGCCAATTTAGCGCGGGGGCACGGGGCAGTGTGTTGTGCTAGGCGTGATTTCTATGCAAATTGAGATATTTCCATACAATAAAAAATCTGCCATCCCGCGCTACGCGAGCGACGGGGCGCGGTGCAGTGGGTGGAGCGCCTTTGTTTTGTGGTATTATGTTCGTTTCGTCGATGATACTAACTACTTATATTACTCATTCATACTACAAAATAAAAGCACACTAAATACCTACAATTCGTTATAAACAATTCTACGGCGACTACAGCCTTTTTTTTTAAAGAAAGAGGTAGATGATCATACAGTTGTTTTCTCTTTCTAGAGCGGATGGTATTACCTACTTAGCCGTACTTCCATAGGCAAACTGCCCCCGATGGGAACCTTAATCTAAACCTATGTTATAGACTTGACGTACTCTAACATATGAGATGTCGAAACGGAATAAAATAGAATATAATGAATAAAACTGATAAATGATGTGAATAAAATTTGTAAGCAAACTTACATACAACTTCTTGCCATCCTGTTGTTCCTCAACAGCATAGCTGGTAGAAGTAGAACTCTCTATACTTGATGCTGGACTACTCGGACCTGATATGGTAGTTTCAGAGGCTGTGTCCTGGAAAAATTGTAACAACTGATTTCTATAACGTTTTAAATCCTAAATACCATCTACATAGTTCTGCAATAAAAAGACCATGTCCAAAAATCAAGCCGAATTTCATACTGTTTCGGCAGAAAAAAAGACAATTTAATAAAATTTAACAGTTGTCCTAAAATGTTTAAGTAGTTAAGTAAGGTCCTGGTGGTAGGACCGAAACACTAGCCTGCTAAGTTTCTCCCCGGTGCAACTAATATTTAAGAGTTTCCTGCAAATTTCCCCGGTGCTGCAACGCTAGGAAGGTATAAGTTTCGTAGATGGGTTGGTGTGTAAGTACTTACATGAGTAATCTTTTCTAGTTGTTCTAGACCAGATTTAAATAGAATCCGTTCTTTGATTCCAGGAATCAGTTCTTTCAACTCGAAATCTTTAATTTTCGGAAGATATTCTAATGACGTGATTTCGTTTTCTGAAACGCAAAACAAAACTTCAGTTACTTAGGTTATTTTATTTCTACAAAAAAAAAATGTTAAAAATAATAGGTTGAGAGGTTAATACAACACATTTCTGGAAGATGAACCACTGACCCGTTGTTCGCGCAAATGGTCAAATAAATTAATTATATGCTTATGAAGGCAACTTACCTATAAATTTCTTGCAAGTCTCTTCGCTCAGACCCCATTCGTTGAAGTATAGTTGTATAAGAGAAGTTTCGACACTTTCCTCGTTCATTGTGCAAAGACAAAGCTATATACCTACCTAGTTCTTTTAATTTAAATCTCTTTGATTTGTGAAGTAACACTAGCACTTAGCAGCTTAGAATAGCAAGACGAGCAGAATATACACGCGAGTTGTTTGCCACAAAGCAGACGCGCGCGACCACACGCACGACTGTCTCGGAAAGAGTTACAAATTGAAATGGAAGCGCCTAGTAGGCACAACGGCACAAGTCTGCTCAAACGCGCTAGAGATGTTCTCGCTCGCGGACATTTTGATTTATCGATTAATCATACTTAACTATAAAAATACGCATGATTCGAAAATGTAAATTATTTATGTAACCTTATCATTATTTACTTAGCTTTTTACACACATTATTACGTACTAGCTTCTCTTATAACTATTTACCATGTCAAGTTATAAAACCTTGAAAGTCGATTTAAACCGAGGTACCTAAGTACCTACTTCTTTTTCAGTAAGTAAATAAAGTGATTTGTATGTACAGCTTGGCAAAAAACAGTAGAAAACCGAAAGTCGCAACTGTGCTCTCGCTACCATTACTTTGATTGTTTTTTTTTATTTATTTTTTCTATTACGTTAGTTTTATGGCACAATAATAAATCTAACAAACCTGCGTTCTTTGTTTACATCAACTATCAAAGATTTTAAAACGTTGTCAGCAAACAAAAAGATTAGTTCCGTTTCAATCCGTTCTGTCCAAGCCGTAAGTATCTGTTTTATTTTTGTTTTTATTAAAAACTGGTCTATTTTTAGTTTTAGAAACCGATTTCAATATTTTTGCAAATAAAACAGTCAAGTTCAAAATAAAAGTAAATAAACAGGTCCCCACACAAATTACACCAACAAATCTCTATATAGATAGTAGGGATTGTGGATTTGATTTGAAACTTGGCAATTTTGTTTAGTTCTGATAACACAACACGATAATAAACTAGTACATACCTACCATCGAATCGAACCGGTTGGGTGATGGGTGCTCGAAGACGTGGATAGTGAAACTCCTCAATTACACAACACGGTTTTATAAATGTTCATTCCAGTTCGTTAGACCAACATTTACGTTCACACTTAAATGCAATAATAATAATACTAGTGCGGCCATGGAGGCCATAAAACATGCACTAAATAAAATGGATTAAAACCCTTCAAATGTCGGGTCGCTCGGCTATAAAACGCGTTTTACATGGTAGCAAAACCGAGCTCCAGACCACTGTCTACATGGTTCGAAACCAACCAAGGTCATCTGGACTTCAGGTCAATTTCCTACCGTGTAGAACGCGTTTAAATAATAATTATTGTCATAGGAATGTTTTTAATATCTCGATACTCAAGGTACAACGTGGTACAACTCTATCACACATTCTTGCCTATGCTTCAAAGATGCCGCTAAATTACGTACTGTTTTTTAAGTATGCATCCTATAATATGTAGCAATAGAGTTCTATTTTGATTACGGTTACAACTTTTTTATCGTTTCTTTTTTAGTTGCCGACAGTCGGTAATAGAATGCTAAAACACATCTTATGGTAAGGGTACTAAGGTTAATTTTTGATTACGATTATAATACTTTTGAAGTTTTCAGCCTAAGAGGTTGCCGACTGCCTGTAAAAAATGCAAAAACACGTCCTATGGTCAGAGTGCTAAAGTTCGTTTTTGATAGCGGTTACATTTTTTTCAAATGGTACCAAATCAACGTGATTTTGAGGTAGGTAGGTACCGAATCGACGTGAGTACGTTTGGCGACCAGCTGAGAGACCAACATGATACCTACTCACTGGAAGTTTACCTACACAGTCGAAGGCAACCGTGTTCATATGCCATCATGACGGCATAGGTAGGTACTTAATATACCTATCCCTTGCCAATCGCTGCGCCCGCGCCCGTCGAAAGACGCTGTCCGCGAAAAGTGTAGGTAGGTATGTGGCCGCGGCGGCGCGGACTCATGGCAAGAATATACGGTTGGCGGTCAACCAAGGCCAAATTGGACTTCAACTGTTTTAAGTAAATAAAAAAATTGCGTAGGTTTATATTTCTTACAGTCTACTACATTTGTTAATTACTTATTATAAATCAAATCCTGCCTCGACTGCCTCGTTGATCTAGGGTGGTCGTAAGCGCGACTACTGAGCATGGAGTTCTAGATTCGATTCCCAGGTCGGGCAGTTTTAGTGTTACCTACCTATTGGTTTTGACACATGGCATGGCATAACTCACGCCTTTTTCCCATGGGGGAAGGCAGAAACCACAAAGCGCCACCTGCTACGATCCTTACATACCTACTTCTTTCGCCTCTTCCACGTTCATAAAGGTATCTGGTCATTCAAGCACTCCGGTTGCGAGTAGGTACTTTGCGAGTAGGACCTTTCTGAAGAACCTCACCTATAATGTCAGTGTAGATTACATCACATTATCACATTTTGACACATCTACTAAGTAGGTAGTTAAAATAATGTTGTTTAAATGAGTTGATTTAACTTAAATATTTAGTTACTTACACAGTTGGTTGTCTCAATGGTTTCGTTTTCACGGGCTTGCAGACGGCGAGTAATGGGTAACTCGCCATCCGATCAAGGATCAGGCCTGGGTCGAGGGCACGTTTTGTTCCACGCGCGCCTCTAGAAGCTGTCAGCAAACTGACGGGGCCCCTAGAGAGCCAAACGCCTGCCGGGGTCGAGGGACTGTCTAAGCAGGATACCGTGGCCCTGGAACGCAAAGGGCATCCCAAGGAACAGGGTGGATTTTAGTCAGTAAGAGTCTGACAGTCCCTTCCGCCCAGGGCGGGAGGACTCGTTTGATGATTTTACCACTCAAAAAAATGGTTTCTTTTTGTTATTTCAAACATGTGTTAAATAGTACATTTAATATTCTTGATACTAGATTGTTTCTAATGAGATGTTTAGTTTCGTATAGGTTTTTAAAAATGCAAAGTGCTGGTAAAATGTTGTAATAATATGTTGTAACAGCATAAATGCTTGGTTGATTCGACTTAAGTTTTTGTAAACTTGACTAGGTATTTTGTCTAGTTGTTGAGTACATATTTAACCGTCTTCATTTTGTTTTGTTATTAATTAAAGCTCAAGTATTTGGTTGACTTGACTTTATCAGTTTTTAAACTTAACTATTTAATGTAACGATCTGACAAATCTAGTACCTAATGTGTTAAAATAAAGTTGTATAAATGGGTTCGTTTAACTTAATTTTTAGTTAAGTTAATTTTTTCGTATAGGTATTTCAAAGTGCTGGTAAAATGTTGTAAGTACCTACCTATAATTTGTTGTGATAGCATAAATGATCGGTTGATTCGACTTTAAACTTTTGTAAACTTAACTATTTTGTCTAGTTGTTGAGTAGACATTTTTGTTATGTAATTAATTATAGTTCAAGTAGGCACCTACTTGGTTGGTTTGACTTTATCAGTTTTTAAACTCAACTATTTAATATAGGTAACTATCTGACACATCAAGTAATGTGTTAAAGTAAAGTTGTTTAAATGGGTTGGTTTAACTTACCTAATTGTTTAGTTAATTTAATTTACAAAGATTATTTCCTCAATTGCTTCGTTTTAGTACAATTAATATTCTTGAAACTAAATTGTTTCTAATGAGATGTTTAGTTGTTTCGACATTTTTCGTATAGGTATTTCAAAGTGCTGGTTAAATGTTGTATAAATTCTTGTAACAGCATAAATGCTTGGTTGATTCGACTTAAGTTTTTGTAAACTTAACTATTTTGTCTAGTTGTTGAACACATATTTTTTGTTTTGTATTTTTAACTGAAGTATTTGGTTGGCTTGGCTTTGTCGGTTTGTAAACTCAACTATTTAATGTAACTATCTGACCCATCTAGAAAGTTGTTAAAATAATGTTGTTTAAATGGATTGGTTTAACTTAAATGTTTAGTTAATTTAGTTTACACAGATGATTACCTCAATTGCTTCGTTTTAGTACAATTAATATTCTTGAAACTAAATTGTTTCTAATCAGATGTTTAGTTGTTTCAACGTTATGCAGTTAGTTAACTTTTTCGTATAGGTAGGTATTTCATAATTTCAAAGTGCTGGTAAAATGTTGTACTTACAATTTTTTGTGATAGCATAAATCACAGAAATATTGTGGCATAAATGCTTGGTTGTTTCGACTTAAGTTTTTGTAAACTTAACTATTTCGTCTAGTTGTTGATACATATTTTTTGTGTTTTGTAATTTTAAATCAAGTATTTGATTGTCTTGACTTTATCAGTTTTTAAACTCAACTATTTAATATAACTAACTGGCACATCTAGTAAGTTGTTAAAATAATGTTGTTTCAGTGGTTGATATAACTTACATGTTTAGTTAATTTAACTTATATAGTTGGTTACCTCAATTGTTTCGTTTTGTTATTTCAAACATGTATTAAATAGTAGAATTAATATTCTTGATGCTTAATCGTTTCTAATGAGATGTTTAGTTGTTTCGTCATCATGCAGTTTAAAAAAAAAACTTTATTGTATAGCTGTTTAAAGTTACTGGTACGAAGTTCTTTATCATGATGGATTAAGAAATGTGTTTAGTTGACTGAACTTGTATATTTGTTATGTTAACTTTTTCGTCTATTTGTTACAACCTTGTAATAAATAGTTGAATAAATATTCTTGTTATATTGTTGTATATATCAAATGCTTAGTTAAATGGACTTAATCAGTTTGTTAACTCAACTTTTATACGCAGTAATTTCAAATCTATGATAAATAATTCATCTGATTATATATATTTAACTTGTTTATTTTGTTGACTCTACTTCGTTAATATGTTGACTTGACTATATTATCAGTTAGATTCGAATATTGTGTCGTTTTAACCTCTTTTAGTGGTTGGTTTAACCTATTAATTTTTAACAATTTTATTTTTGTAGAAATAAATGTCATATAATACTTGTTTAAACATAATAAAAGGTTAACGCAACTTACATGAAATCAACATTATGGGATTCAACCTATTCGGTTTTTCAGTGTAGGTAAAGGGCGCACACCCTAAACGAAGGAGGACAGAAATGGCCAGACCAGGACCACAATTGGCATTTGGCATATACGAAGTTATAGAAGTTTGCACAACCGCATAAAAAGCTAGTTACGGCATAGTTAATGCCGCGTGGTATGCCATGCTAAATGCACAGGCCCTGATTATATCAACTGTCTTGTAAGGTGGTGTTCAAACTGGCGCTTAAAAAGATAAACACTAGTCTTTATTTTCTGCGGTTGGCATGGAATTCACTTCAGTATGTTTACAGCTTAATATTTTTATGAAAACAAAGTCGTTGCAATAAATTAAAATAATAAAACTGTGTTCGTAGCAAATAAACATAAAATCCTGAATTTTGTTCATGAAATTAGAGTGAAAAATGCATGATTCATATAATTATTCTTGCAATTGAAAATAGCACGTTTCACACTTCAATTGAGTACGTTTCTATGAATTTTTCTTTTCATTATATTCAATTGAGGGAGAAAATTATGCGTCTCAGGCACTGTACTATAGAGGCAAGATTCTATTCATTCTGAAAGCTGTCTTAAAGCTAGTAATGGTGAATAGCTTTTAGATTCTACAGCTATTATTATGGTGAGTCCATTAGAGATGACGACGTAGGTTACTTACTCGAAGAAAAAAAAAAAATAAATCTTTCCGACCAAGGTCACAAAACAGAAGAAAAAAAAAACTGAGTAATCAAGTAACCTTACGACTGAGCCAAAGAGGCCCAGCTCAGCGTTACTGCCACAAATTACCTGTCTGTTGTAATTAATTGCCTTGCAAAACTGGACCTTATGTAGTGGCGTAGTGGTTAGTCTTAGCGATGTAACTCAGTTTTCACATACTGTGAAAGTAAATACTGAAATAAATTTTTACAAAACATTTATTTTCGTATTTTATTTTGAAATTAAAAGTTCATAAGTATCTGTGGCGGCCAGTGGTCAGTGGTAACGCCCCAGACTTATAAGTTGTATATCGTAGGTTCGAATCAAGCCCAGAACAATACTTTTGATTAATTTACTTCATCACCACTGCTCTCAAAATGGTGAAGGCAAATATTGCGAGCATCCTAAAATCGTAATTTTGAAGACATGTGGCATATACCAACCCGTGTTAGATTTCAGTATTTAAAGTTTTGTTCACCTCGTCCCTCCTCTCTGAGAAGAGAGTGGAGGCCTGTATCCCAGCGGTGGGCATATTGTATGCTGATTATACTGTGCTAAAAATGGTGATATAGAAAATGTAATGGAACACGGGCGATGGGAACAAAAAAATAAACAAATTGCTTTCAATATAAATATTTTAGTTAATGAGGTTACGTATTGGCAATGCCAGACTTTAATTACAAGTCTACATTTTATCACGCCATTTACCTACAGAAATACAAAATTTCACCGGCAAAGGAAAACTATTTAAGTTGGTTCCTTTAATTATGTACAATAATTTGTTTCTGCAAATTGTAAATTATTAGGAATTAGATTTTTTTTTAAATTTAAAAACCTAAGGATCGCAAAACTTTTTTTTCTGTTCCATCTTTAAATATTCGAATATTTTGATGCTCTTAATTTAAATAAATCGAAAAAACCTTTTATGGAACGCAATAGGTACCTTAATCAAAGAACTGATTAAACATCAGAACTTTTCCTTCGGGGAACGGAGTCTATTTCCTTCACTGTAATGGGATTTCTTAATCGGTTGCAGCTATATACCTTATCAAGCTGTCTGGAAGAAACTATAGAACATAACTTAAGATAGTACAAGATTTGGACGGTTTTCAAGGTTACTTTGTGGTTGAGACTATCAGTTATATGAAGACTAGCTGTTGCCAGCGGTTTCACCCGCTACAACTGTAAAATTGAGGTATTCGACAAGGGCACCCGTTGACAATGGCACCTGAGCTACAGGAACCCAATTTAATCCACATAAGGCTCCTATCAACATTTTTTCGAAGGTGCCAAGTCCTATTTGGAATACCTCCTAAAATTATCCCACGGTAACTATAAATCGGGATAAAACCGCCTTGATCAAACCACGAGCTACCCATTACTCACCGTCCACAAGTTCGCACGTTTTTCTAGACTAAAAGCTACTTTTAATTTCAAACGAAAAGTCTGTTTTAAAACGAAAAGTTAAAAAATGGAATTGCCTGCCTTCCTTTTCCGTTTCCAGATACAATTTTGGCAATAAATGGTTGCTTTAAAGTTAGAAGGTCGGGTCTATATGGCATATTGCCAACGGAGCTGACCGGAATCTGTGCTACACAGCGATGCGTGATATTTACGTTACAGTAAAGGCTTCAGGCTTGAGATATTAGAAATAGGTCTAGATTTAGTGTTCTGTAGACTGTAATAATTGTAATTTAGACCCTTTTAACAGAAAAAATCCAACCAACAATTTCTATAAAATTAAGATACTTAGATATTTATGAGACTCATGTTACTGAGAGAGTGATGAGTATGAATGTTAATGGATGGAGAGGAAGAGGAAGGCCAAAGAAAAGATGGATGGATTGTGTAAGGGATGATATGAATGAAAAAGGAGTAAATGTTACGGTGACGATGACGTCTATTATGGGAGAATAGAATAAAAAAACGTGTTGCGCCGACCCCAAGTAAAATGGGATAAGGGCAGGAAGATGAGATATTTAGCAAGAATCTACGAATCGAGTTTTATATACTCAAAAAATATCCAAGCAATCAGACAATATTCACCAAACAAACCTCGATCACCCCAAAGTTAACAAACCACATTTAGCGTTTTAAGAAAAAAAACTAATAAAGTCCATGGCTCTTGGATGTCAAAAAAGTAATAATGTACTATTTGTATTATTTTTTCTAGATTCAAGCAGTTTGGATCCTTTCCGCAAAATAATTATATTTGTCTATCAATTTTAATGTATAGTGTAGTCAAAGGGAAATATTTATTTATTATCAAAAGCAGACATGGGATCTAGTGTCCGGTTAAAGACGATAGGCAGCAGCAGGAGCGCATTTCAACTTTTTAGTTATTACAGTAGTAAGGTTTGTAATATCTTTTTTATTTATTTAGTCATGTATTGTTCAGACAGATTTCGTTCCTTGATCCGCTTGGTGATTAGAATTAAAGGAACTGTGGGGATATTACCAAATTCAATCGGGCGATACACCTGTTTTAATCCTATATCTTCCTATATTTTGTCTTCTGTGAAGGACATCGCTTATACGGTGGAATACGAAATAACGTCGCCCGGTCGCGAAACAACGTCGCCCGGTCGCGAAACAACGTCGCCCGATCGCGAAACAACGCCGGCCGGTCGTGTGGTTTTATTGTATAGTGAGAGAAGATTTTTTACTCTGGTAATATTCTGATTATGATTGTATTTCCTTTGAATTTTTGTTTCGGGAGTGTGAAGGTCAAATTTTCTAGCCATCCCATCCTACGGTTGATCAATAAGGGAGCCACATAGCGAACACAATATTATCTTTAGAGTCAAATAATATCTGCATGGTCAAATTGTTGTAAGCTCGGCTCAATCTTAAGGATGGGCAAAGTATTTGCTAAGTGCACACTTTGTGTCCGGTTTATGGCAATCGGCTCGCCAATTAAATGGGGTCTAAACATAACTGACGAATTGCGCTTGTATGGTAAGCTTCAGAGAAAACTCACCCCATTTAGTAGTGACATCACAACCAAAGTGGATGAGATTCCTCTGAAGTTTACTGTACTATTATGTCTCTCTGCCCAACCCTTCAAGGATTACAGGAGTAATGTAGTTTTATGTTAAAAGAATAAAAAAAGAACAAGCGTTTGGGGGTTTGTTGCCCAAAAAGAGGCACTTTAAAACTTTTCTCTTTTATTTTTGAGGTTCCCATCGATTCCCTGAAATTATGCCGTAATAAGTAAAGCCTAGCCTAATAATTAGATTTGATTCACAGTCTTCCTCGGCACGTCTAGAATATCTCAACGAAGTTAGGGAGTAGTTCGTTGACTGCCCCGGGCTAACACTCGGCCCTCGCTTTGAAGAAATTGGGACGATGTCTGTCCGTAAATGAAACAGTAGCTTTTGTGAGTTCATTGAGCGGTAAGTAAGCAATTAATGTAGCCTCAATGTTGTGGACTGGAAAAGGTTCTTTAAATATTTTAAGGCGGTCGTGGGACTACGAATACTTACCATGACCCCGGAACGTGAAGGGCTATATAAGGA
The DNA here is from genome assembly GCA_028554685.1 of Agrotis ipsilon. Taxonomy (NCBI): domain Eukaryota; kingdom Metazoa; phylum Arthropoda; class Insecta; order Lepidoptera; family Noctuidae; genus Agrotis; species Agrotis ipsilon. The sequence continues at coordinate 12,182,052 of CM052969.1, read as the reverse complement.
CACCGTGCATTTTAGTCAGGGCAAGTCTGACAGTCCCTCTTGCCCTGTCTTGGGTGGGAGGACTCATTTGAAGTTTGACCATGAAAAAAAAATAAGATCTTGTATCTTTACAATCAAACGGCATGGTAATGTTACGTCGAATGCCAGTAAGTATCGCCAGTTTTAAAGTCGAAAGTCAAGGTATTATAATTCACCGTAAAATTGTTAAAATTCGTAGCTTTTAAAAGTTATTCCAAACTCCCTATCTTTAATCTGAACCACAAAATTCTTCAAACATTCAAAAACAGAATCCACCAAGTATGAAATTAGCAGCACAAAAGCCATTCCTTTTATCTTGCACCAAAGAGTAATTCTCAAAAGAAGACCGACCACATTTAGATTATAAACAAACCCAGAGGCTGTTCCACGAGCGTTTTCATTAGCTTATGTGGGACCTATGTACACTGCACAGTGGGTAGAATTCTTGACATAACTTTACCCCTCTTTAAGCTTGTGCTTGGCCCATTATGGGCCTTCCACACGCACAAGCTTCACCACAGTTTTATATGCGCAAGCTTCTTGCTTGAAAACACAATAATATAACAGCAGATATAGATGTACCTAGATAACGCTAGTATCATGATCTGTATGAAAACCAAGCGTGCCATTTTTTGACTACTTGTTATGACGTCACAAAAACTAATTAGTTATGGGAAAACCATATCGATTGAAATACTCTCCCGCTTACGGTGCCCTCCTCGTCTCACAGCACAATTAACCATTTTAATATTAAAACTGACCTCCAACTAGCGATAGACCGATTTGAACGAGCGCAAAAATGGCCACTTACGACTTTTGCTCTTAAGCTAGCACGGATTTTTGGTACACGAAGTAGTTGCTCTTGTGTTATCTAGGTAAATATATATCTGTGTCGGCAACACTGAATATTGAACGCCCAAACATACACACAGGCAAGAACGCGCAGGCCGGGCTTGCGCAGGCAAAACTGTGGTGAAGCTTGAGCGTGTGGTAGGCCCATTACTTTTATTCCCGTCCGGCTCGGCCCACTGTTCATTCTCCGTCGCTCACAATTCGCAAATAAACGGATCCCGTTTTTCCAAGTTGTAATTCGGTTATGTAAATAAGTAAATAAGATATTGTAATAGTCTTCTCGGAAAGGACTTGAAATGGCTTTGGAATTTGTTGTGGGTGTGAGAGAAAAGTCAAATAAGTAAAGCTTTGTTAGAGTTGAGGTTCAACAGTCCATTGGGCAGATTCAAGAGTAGTGGAATTAAAGAATCCACGTTGGTGACAATGATCGTAAAAGAATGGGGAAAATAGAGGGTTTTCATTTTCAGCTCAGGATGTGGTCACCCTCTGGTTTCAGAGTTAATTAAGCCGTTTCTGGGAACACCACAGTGCTCTAGGGCATGACTTTGGCATTAGAAGTATATACAGGGTGTTCAGTGGGCAAATCTTATGAAATATTGACACTATTAATACGACTTCATGCCGTTAGAAGAAACATTTACTCTACTTTTGACCAACTTCTACTGTTCAGATATTTTTCTGCCTATATAATTATCTCATCCTTACATGAAAGTAAGTCAAAAAGCATAACGCCAAAATTATCAGTATCAAAAAAGAGCTAAAGGTTCCTAAGAAAGTTTTCCCGTATCTTATATGGATGCAGATTTCTCTCTTTTGGCCAATTTAAAAGAAACACTCTGTTTACTTCTCATTGATGAATAATTTATAATCTTTAGTTTGAAATGATGTAAAAAAGGAAAATTAGTGAAAGACGACTAACAAAAGGCACAAGATAGTGGAAACGCCGGCACGTACCTGCATTAAAAGGATAACATACTGAACATATCATATTGACGAATTTCTTCACAAAGTTTAGGTGCGACGTGCTCACAATTACCGTGGACGAGGTGAAATAAGTTTATTGTGTGGACCTTAGTAGAAGCCATTTTTACTAACGTGGGTGAGTTAAGACCAATAGGTAAAAGATGTTGCGTTCCATTCCGTTGCGGGACATACGTATACCGCCACTCCGGTGCTTAAAGGGCTACCGAAGGACACCGTGGATTTTAATCAGTACAAGTCTGACAGTATGGGTTGGGAGGACTCGTTTGATGATTTTACCACGATAAAAAACGGTAAAAGATGTGATTTTACGTACAAGTGAAGAAGTTGGATTTGTGGTAATCTTATGTAATCTCGCCGTCATACGCGTATGTAAGCTATTTAGTTACTAACAATACCTACGCATTAGCGTATTGTAAGTACCTAAATAGCTTACTTAATTACTTATTACTGAATAGGTATCTTAGAAGAGTTTTTTTATCAAATTAACACAGTGACACCACAGGACACAGCAGTCTTAATATATTATGTGGGTGTAATCCTAGGCACTTTTCGAGGAACACATTCCGGGAGCAAGCGAGTTACGAAATGACTTTCTTCCGCGCAACGCCCGCCGGCCAAATCTCATACAAATGGTAGGTACCTAACCAATAAATTTTCAGATTTTTATGAACAGTTTATGACGTTTATTCTCAGCATATTTTCCGCACACAGCAAAAGCCAAAGGACGCTAGTAGGCGTTTAATACGAGGTAATCATGGTCACAGGAAAGTAATAAAATATGCCCAGTGTACAGTAATACTGAGCTATAAAGATGGCTGATCGATCGATGACCGAAATTTTAATGATCGTCTGACCTTGGCTGTGGCTCTATTTTGATTCTGGCACCTATATTGTGCCTACTACTTTCATATTCTAAGCACAGAAAAATCGAAATACTTTGTGCCTATAATCTGGTTTATATGTAGGCAACGACGATATATTATTACTAGACTCCGCATACACGATCTATGGAACAAAAACTATTCTGTCAACTCGCTGAGGTACTACGTAATCGAGGGGGACGGGGTACTGCGTTGTGATTGGCTAACTCAAGGTCTGTTCTGTCTCAAGGTATGTTTACGGCTGACTGGAGTGGTCGACGGAGCGGATATAAGACTTTTTTGCCTAATGTGTTGACTGACATAGGTCGCCTGTTATTAGGAGTCTAGTAATATACCGTCGTAGTATGTAGGTAATGCTAAGTCTTTAGTCAAGGTTGGAGGGCTGTCTTAACAGTTTACCATGACCCTGAAACGTAAAGGACTATTGAAGGATCATCGTGGATTTCAATCGGTACAAGTCTGACAGTCCCTCGCGTCCAGTCTTTGGTGGGAGGACTCATTTGATGATATTACTACGGAAAAAAAATCCTTAGCCAAGTCGGCTAAAAATACGACCTTGAGGTCAATTTGACCGAGTTCACAAATTAACGTATTAGGCATTTAAAAGTTAATTTATATTATTCTCAATGTTGTTTTACCTAGGGCAAACTCGTAGCTAACTACATAAATATCATCCGCATGGGTTGATTTTCAAAGTTAAGCCATGCTTGCCTGGTCTTACAGTCATTACAGCTGGAGTTTTCTTCGTGTTTCCAATGGTCCTGGCTTTCATTTCTAGCATTTCTAGATCTTTGAAATTCCTTATAGGTATTTAGTAGCCTGCTAGTCTGACAATAAGTCTTATCAAAGAATATCGTATCACTCAGTACTGAGTTGTGGAGATCTGGTGGCCTACGCCATGACGTCTTAGGGCGATCAGGGAATGAGATGGCGCTAGACGACTTGTATAGCTCTGTCGCTTTCCCACAGCCACTACTCACGCATTAAGATAATATCATGGTAGACCACCAGTTCCTTTTTTTTTTTTCTTTGAATCTAGAGGAGGTTGTGAGCCTCTATGTTATGTTCTGGTATTCTACTGCAAGATATAATAAAGGGTCGGGCATGCGGGCGGCGAGTAAAGGGCAACTCGCCGCCCGACCAGGGACCATGCCCGGGTCGACGGCGCGTCGTCCACGCGCGCCTCATAGAGCGTCAGCATAATGACGAGGCCCCTTCTCAGAGGGCTAAAGCCTGCCGGGGTCGCGGGACTTATACCATCACCGTAACCCCGGAACATACAGGGCTATTGAAGGACACCGTGGATTTTAGTCAGTACAAGTCTGACAGTCCCTCCCGCCCTGTCCGGGGTGGGAGGCGTCATATGATGATTTTAACACGATAAAAAAAAAGATACTTATAATAAAGGGTGGACCTATTGCCATCAACTAGGCTCAAATATATTATGTAAAGAATCCGAAGCTGTTACATAGAAAGTCTTGATGGAAAATCCCAGCAAACATTGAAGTACCCAATTAACATTTTAGGAATGTCCCCGAATAGTAATTAATTCTAGGCACGTATTTACTACTCCTCTATAGATAATTCGAATGAACCTTTTAGAAGATTGTACAGTTATGTAAATACTTATAATCTGGTTATCAATTCTACTTATGTCATTATTAAAGGGTTTTCTACAATAAAACGGAGTAATAGCAGGTGGGTCATTTGGATTATATATAAGGTTTTTAGGATTACATATATATAAGGATTATATTTATACTAATAAGGAATTTGAAGAAATAAATAATTTTCGGCTTTTTTGGGTTAAAATCGTGACTTTAGTACCGATACAAAATCGGTTTTACAAAAGCACCGTTTACCAACGTTTCGCCGCGGGCGATGTGGAGCGGCCCTAACAGCGATACGAGCAAGCCGATAAAAGCATCTACTAATAGCTCATATAGAATCCATTAGCGGTGCACTTTCCGACAACATATTGCACCTCTATTATTAACGAGCAATGTATGTTGAACATGGCGATGAAGACGTTCATTCATTACTTCGCGTGTTAAAGGTTCGTGCACTTGAACAATTCCTTGAAGATTGACGACAAGTTTATTAAAAGCAACAGCTAAAGTAGCGTTTTGTTTTGTGTATAAGAAGGTTCTCACAATTTTTGGAGCCATTACGCCGTTTGTGTTGTGACAAATTATTGGCTTTTATGCTGTTACTAAAGTATAAAGAAATACATAATTACAGACTTACACATGTTACATCAAATATGTTTCTTCATAGAACTAAGTGTGTTTTGGTAAAAGTTAATATTTTTAGAAAAAAACTGACAATCAAATAGACCGGATTTTGGACACAATGCGTATTTATTATAGGCACTTCATTATTTTCTTATTGGCCGCTGAAATCTTAAAGTTTTTATTCTATGTTGAACAAGAAATCAACATCCTGCGGACTATATTCTCCAGATATTATTTCATAATTCCAGACACGTTAGTCACAGACTCCCACTTGAGTCAATTAGACAACAAAAGCAAACGAATGTGAGTTACGTGTTCTATTCAACACGTATCTCACTCAATGAACTAACAAAGAGAACGATCCAAGTAAAGGATGATATCCATCTTCCCTTAAGGTGCCGACACACGAAGTCCTCCGACGCCGCGCCGACATATAGCTGGGCCTTATGGTCGTGAAAGCGTCATCAACTTTGTAACTATTGTTGCATATTACGTAAAAGGTCCAACACACTGCAAAATATAACATTTTTAGTTGGATTAGAACCACCGATATTTATTTAAGCAGTGTAGTTGCATTTTTTGTCGCTGTGGGTCATATATTTTTGTCGAGTGCTAATCACCATTTTAATAGTTTCTGTATCATCTGCATCAATGTCCCACCCTGTATGTTTGCTGTCCGCCGGGTATGTTATTTTTGTGGCCTTTCTAGGCTCCAAAAAGATAAATGTCGGGACTATGCTTATGTATATGTTCATTCATTGTTCAGTTGACCGTCGAAAACAAGAATTAGGTACACTAAATTGTTGGTCTCTTGTCGCCGACAAAAAAAGTGACCAACACGAGTCAGCGATCGACTTCTTTTGTGTAAATGCCCATTATATACATATCGTCGGTCGGAGTCCTCTCACGTGAATCCCCAAACTTATGTCATAATTAAATCTCAGAAGGTTCAAATAATTGGAATCAGCATAATTGGTCACCCTGTGTCTATAGGTGATAATTAATCGGGACATCGGGTTGACTCGGGTCTCATCGGGACCTTTAGCCCCTTCTTATACGATGCCTTGACGCAAGTCTCCGGTACCTTACGACTTTGGCATCCATTGATGCGTGGCTGTATACGAACCTCATTGAATATGTATTGCGATACTCGCTTGGATGCCGAAGTCGTCAGGTATCGGAGACCTGTGTCGCCTTGTGTACGAAGGGAATTAGACACGACGCTGGTGTCCTAGACGTCCTAAAGTGTTATTATTAACCGATGGCTAAAGTATAAAAAGGTTTTGTGCTCAATGTGTATATTTTGATCTTATTTGAAAACTGTGATACTGGATCGACTTACATGATAGATGACTTACTTTTCGTTTGGCAACAATAATGCATCCCTAAAATCCTATATGTCAATAACGGTTTTAATTTAGTATTTCTTCTATTTTCAGGTCAGTGAGGTCTACATCTGTTGTGGTAAGCCACTACTCGGAGATAAAGAGGTAACTGAAACTAGATAGTAAATTACAAAAGAGTCTAACTCTAAATTGTGGCTAAACCTTCGACAGCGGTCGTAGATTGTGTTAGTGGTCTGTGAGTTAAGGATCTACTGTGGTAACCGATGTTCCTACAGCTAACCTGATAATGTAGAACAGCTGATTTTAAAAGTGAGAAAAAAAGAGGTAGTACTCGAAGAATACTTATTTTTTGTGCGGTTCTGAATTCTGGGTTTTATCGTCATCATCAGCCTATAAGTGTTCTCACTGCTGGGACACAGGCCTTCCCTCTGTGGGAGCCAGTGGGTCATAATCCATCACGCAGACCCAGTGCGTGTTGGTAGATGTCATATCTCTTCCAGTTTGTGGTTATAGGACATGCAGGTTTCCTCACATTTTTTTGCTTCACCGTTTTGAGATATAATAAAATGGATTTTAGATTTATTTATACATTTTATTTTTTTGTTTATGTATCATACGTACCTATATATTAGATTTATACGACTTTCACGACGATTATGCCAAATTGGTATTGGGTTTTATTATTACAAAGTTTTATTATAACTTACTCGTATATTGATAAACATTATTACATATTTTGTAGGGTTAACACATAATTTATAAAGAACATTTTGCCTCTACGTTTTAAGCAGTTTAGTCTTCACAACTGTTTTTCTTTTTTGAAGTGTGTTGTAATTTAAAAATACATAGGAAGTCATGATATTGTAGTGATTATGATGCGAGCTTCATATTCGAGGAGTGGAAATAGCCATAGTACCTAGTATCGACGCACAGCTGCCAACGATCGTGGTATAATTAGATATTTAATAGCGCTTTTTTACGCACAATACGTTGAGAGTGTCGCTAGTCGCACTCCGTAGAAATAACAAAACAATATTACATTGTTTTTATCAAGGACATAGGGCGTATACAATTAAGAAATTCTAAGAAAGATTTGGTCAAAATGGCGTCGTTATATTTGCACATTTTATAACAACTTTGTTATAAACTTACAAGTCTATCATCTGTCACAATTCAATAACATTTTGGCTGAATTGGGTATTGAACCTGAAACGTTTTATTCAACTGTTGCTATTAACAATAATTGTAACGTAGTAAAAGGTTTCTAAAAATAGTACTTGAACAAAATATGACCCTTAAAATACCTTTCATATGGTGGTGTATTATTTTAACTTTTTAATAGAGACAGCAGGCTTTCGTTGATATGGAGCTAATCGTTGTTACATTGTTTTACATGTTTTACCTATTAATGTGTTTTGTAACAGATAGAAACAATTAAAAGTAGGTTAGTGATCTAAATATAGGTATTTCAATGTTTCGTGCTTCGAAACAAATGTTTAAACGATTTGTAGACCTAAAGTCTACAAATTGTTGAAAGTAGTGCATGAGATCGGTCGGATGATCTATAAAACTATATACAGCCATACACTAACCCATGTCTTTTCCCTATTTATCATCATCATCATCATTTCAGCCTATTGCAGTCCACTGCTGGACATGGACCTCTCTTACCAGCTACTTTCTTCACGTCATCGGTCCATCTTGTCGGTGGGTGGGCGTCCTACCCTATGTTTACCTACGAGAGCGGTCTCCTCTCTCTTCCTACTCCACTTTTCGTCAGTTCTGCGGTACACATAACTAATTTTTTCCCCATTGCGGATGCCGAAAGCACAAGCCACCAACTGCTACTGTACTTACAAACTCCTTTCGCCTCATCCACGTTCATCAATCAGGTCATACGTCGGTTGTAGTTTCTTAAAAAAATGGATCGATTTTGTAGCGTTTTTTTTTGTATTCAAGCGTTGATGGGATTGTTATGATTATTAACTCTGAATAATATTAATTATGAAGATCTCTATGGTGGCGTTTGATGTTAATAGCTCATTAAAATGTCAAAGGTTAATAATATAATACTTTTTTATGTTTGTTTGTTGTGTTAAATGTAAATTAACCCTCTCAAAATTGCTTTCAGGTATCTTAGTAGGTAAACAATTACCCTCAAGCTTTCTCAATAATAAATATTGATAAGTAGACATAATAAATAATAAATACTGATACAAAACAAACATAATACATACCAAAACAAATGTATACATAATTACGAACAACTGTAGGTATGACATATTAACAACTGTATAATATATTGTTAGTAACACTAATGTTTTATTTTGGCAAACAAACACGCCAGCTGTAATGGATTATATATGACAAATTGGTTGTTAAATACTCCCTATGATTTATTACTCAGTATCACTCAATAGTAAAACATGAGTGATCGTTCAGAGACGGAGGGACGAGCTGGAATACGATCAGTGATCTACATTAGTGTTTTTATGTTTTTGTTTTGATAACTTTTCCCTACACTAGGTATTACTTCTGTATTGTGGGTGCGTTTACAAAAAATAATAATTCACAAAACACGAACAACCAGACTTTAAACGACAACTTGAAATTTCCTTAATATTTGTTTCGGACGGGAATCGAACTCGCGACACTCAGCAGTCAACCGTTTAGCCAAAAATCCATTATAAATTCATTGGGTTTGGTGAAGCCTCAAATGAGGAATCGCTAATGGAAAAAAACCAATAACACTTCGCCCGACCTGGGAACCGAACCCAGCAGCAGTCGCGATTACGATCGCTAAGTACACGTGGCTACACCATCGTGGCAAAGAAGAAGTGAAATGGGATTATACATTTAACAATTTAATGGTAATTTGATTTACATTCAGTTATAAAATTTAAATGGCAGCCATGAATTGTAATAAAAATATATATTAACCTAAATTGCTGGCGGTTGCGAGATAGCCGTGAGCGCTGAAAAGAAATGAAACTTTCTGACGCTTGCTGAGTTTTTTATCGTTAAAGCCTTAAAAAGGACAAAATATGTCCTGAAATATTCGGTTTGAAGACAGAAAATTCAGCTTGGGATCGTTTTATGTATGTACCTATGTACCTTATTTTACTAGTAAAGTTTGTGAACGGGGAAAGTAGTTTGTACATAAACTCTGGATAAGGATGAAACTTGGGACACCGGTAGTTTTTAAACTGGGTCGCGGGACTGACCGAAATGGGCATCGCGACATTGGAACACTAAGGTAACCTGAACGAATCAGTTGGTTATAAGTCACTAGTCAAGTTTCATTCCTTTCTGCTCCAACTATTACCAGGAGGAATCTTTATGATCACTTTCAAAATAAAAAAAATATTATTCACTTTAAAATCTGGCTTTTAATATGGATTAAACATGGCGATGCGTAAAATGTAAAAATATTTCTGCTCTTCAGTCGTCTACGGGTCGGGTATTGATCTATCTGTGTTCATTCCTGTTAGAATAAAAACAAAATTGACCATGTTATTTACTCGTGCACGGACATGACACAGATAATTTAATAATTGCACATTTTATTACTCTGTAAACCTATTTACTATGTAATAAATTCATATGCAATTGCATCGTTGATTGCGTTTCCTTTATTGCTTTAAGAAGTGCCACTAAACTTCAGACAATGGAAACGAAATATCCAAGTAATGGCTAGTAAAAAAGCGAAATTATCTATATATCTATCTATGTTACATCTTTAAACACTGTACATTTTAAATGTGTTATGTTTATGCCTATCACTGACTGAAATGCTCTAATATATATACATGACATTTTATTGTCAGGTAAGGCTTTGCTTTTTTAGGTCGTTGCCTTTCTTGTAAAAACGAGAATAGTCGCATGAAAAGACGAAAGAAGCTCCGTCACGCAAATCATCATAAACATCAGCCGGAAGACCATTAGACCACCACGCTGGACGACAATTCTCTACTTGCATCCATCTGGTCACCTAAATACTATCATTTAAATCTGAAAATTTTTCAGATGGTCTGGTTGAACTCACTGAACAGAGTGTATGTTACCTGCAGCCCCAGCTCGAAGGCGGCGGGCGGCGAGTAAAGGGCAACTCGCTGCCCGAACATGGACCATGCCCGGGTCGACGGCGCGTTGTGTTCCACGCGCGCCTCAAAGAGCGTCAGCACGCTGACGGGGCCCCCCATAGAGGGCCATAGCCTTTCCGGGGTTGCGGGACATACGTACACCGCGACTCCGGTATACAAAAGGCTACTGAAGGACAGCATGGATTTTAGTCAGTCAATTCTGACAGTCCCTCCCGGGGACTCATTTGATGATTTTACAAAGTAAAAACAAAAAAAAAGCTCGAAGGCGGCGGCTAGCAGGTCCCGGTGGTGTGTTATCTAAATAAACACATTCTTAATTGACACTTTTCAGGACTTTTCAGACACTCAGGAACATTTATAAAACTACTCGTAAGCGAAGCCGCGAGTATAAGCTAGTATAAGAACATTACGTAAATCATTGTTGAAAAATATATACCAACAATGACGTAACACGGTTGATGGAGTCGTGTGACGACATTTAGAAAATGAAATTGATTTGATTGATCATATTTCATTTAAAAATAGATGTGTTTATATCACGTTGGTTGCTTTGTTATTTGCCTGCGTTGGACAATGCTACGAATAGACATGAATTATTGTGAAAACTGCACGTTAATCTCAAGTTAAGAACTACTAGTTCGAATTGAAAAAAAAAATGAAAATTTAATCAAGCAACATTTGTGAAAATCACGTTAAAAACTTAGGTATATGAATGGATAAATGTTTTTTATTTCACTAAAATATCAGTCGTAAGACGTCCACTGCTGAACATAGGCCTCCTATCCCATATGGATTTTTATTAATATTTTTTTGTTTTAAGTTTTCAATTTTTCATGAATAAATGGACATTGAAAACAAGCCGTTTTTAGTAGTAACAAGAAAAGTAGATGTTCTTGCAATAGGCACTGGGCTACAGGCTGGTCAGAAAGGGGGTCGAAACGGTTCGTGTAAATATTGCATGGCTTACGCACGGCCTTTTGCAGGAACTTGCCCTGCGCACTGCCGTGCGCATAGATTTTCCGGCTAGCTTCCGAACACAGTTTTAAACAAATATAAATGTTTCGTAATCTTTACCTGTTTAGAAATTACGGATACAAAATAGTTTAACGAGGGCAATAACATATCTGCAAAAAATAGACTGTGTTCAACAGGGCGGTTATATTTAGAGAAATCGCTCCGTTGACATAGATCCGGTGCGTAGTTATTTTAAATGTATCTTTACAATTAAATAGTTTTAAAGCTTTGCATGAGGCTCATGTTGCTAAAATTAAAATGTTTTGGTGATAAAAGAAAATGAGAATGATACCAGATAAAAATCTAAGTGAGAGAAAATTTATTTTTTCAATTCATGCCAAAATAAGAGCAAACGCATGCAAAAACAAACTGTTTTAGGTGTAGGTAAAATTTTAGATAGGTATTTTAATTAATTGATTTATTATATAAATTAATAATTCACAACTAGAGAACTTACCTTCAGATTTTTCACTCAAATACATAATTTAAATCCGAACTAAAAATTCAAAACAACGTAACTGAGTTACGATTTTCAGGAAATGAAAATGTTGAAAATTAATTTCTTTTGTTTAAAAAGAGGCAATGAAAAATGGGCCTATAAAATATTTTTAGTTCATAATGTGCCGGACATAACACATTCAGAATGAGCATGAATTGCTCACAATTACATACAAAATTATGTAATGTTTGGAAAATTGCCAAGCGCCAAGCATTTTATAATCACTACCGATATTCTGATTTTCCTCAATAATCTCTTTTTTAGGTTGTAAAATCATCAAATGAGTAGGTACTCACGACCTGGGTGGAGCCGACTGTCAGACTCATACTGACTAAAATCACCGTGATCCTTCAATTGCCCTTTACGTTCCAGGCTCACGGTTAACCGTTTGGACAGCTCCACGATCCCGGCAACACTTGGGTCAGATTGGCTGTCAGACTTTCGACAAACAAGTACTTAGATGATTGTCCTACTTATAGCTAGATTTGTGTTATCACCATTAAAACAAAGGGCATAGATTCGCCTTCTCTACGGTTCATGAATTCAGAGTTCATAGCTTTTCTTGTCTTGCTGAGATATCCCGGTTAGATAAAACTTTTCCCGGCCCGGAAGTTGAACTTAGATCTTCATGCTGAACAGTGGTGTTTAGCGACAACTGAACCAATGATACCTCATCATTCTTTACTAGACCAATGTACGTACCTACAATCAGGTTCAGATAAATCTCACCCTCTTTAGTAGTGATGTTACTAACAAAAGGGGTGAGTTTTCTCTGAAGCTTACCACACTATGTTCAAAAGCTTGTAGTTTCGTCAGGCACTTATAATATAATCAAAATGGTTTCAATAAAACTATCTTCGCGTCGCCATAACGACGGTTACTATCCTAATAACTATTCGTCAGTACAATCTTCGCACAACAATGTCGGTACAATAATAAACGCACTTTTATCGCTTCCGTTCCACTCTAGAACATGGAATTACCAATATTGTAGTGGCATCTTAACATACATATACATATTATATAAGTAATACAATTTGGTAGCCAAGGTATTATAAACTGCGAAGGAGGAGGTGGGACGCGTGAGGGAGAGGACGGCGTCCACCTCACGACCCAGCCGCAGCGGGAGGCGCCCACGGCAACGAATGCCGCAGGACGCCTTCCTGCCACCATCAAATGAGTGCTCCCATCCAAGACGGGACTGTCAGATATGTACTGACTTTCCATGGTGATCCTTCAATAGCCCTTTATTTTTTAGGGGGTTATGGTTACCTGATGAGACTGTCTCTCGACCTGACTAATAAAACACTAGACAAAAAATGTGAATCACAGAGACAGGTCTTAGTATCCCCATAAAGCTAAAGGAATTTACATTGAAGTGTGTTCAGTACTTTTTATTAGTTTCCCGTCAGTTAAAGGGCAACTGGAACTTTTATTGGCCAGTTACTGAGTTTCAATAAGGAATATTGGTTCTATTATATCAACGGTACTTTCTTCTGTCTATAATTTAACGCCTTGGGACGTCGAGATTAAATGTTTAGTAAATGGATAACAGATTTCATTTGCTTTCTTTGAAATGATTTTGTGATAAGGAAACGTTTTTACGTTTTTGCTTTGGGTTCAGTTTGCTTTGCATTTCTTAGCCAGTCCTGAGCTAATGTTTGATTACATTTCTTTTTAGCTTGGTAAAATCTTCAAATGAGTCCTCCCACCCAGGGCAGAGCGGGAGGGACTGTCAGACTCGCACTGACTACAATCCACGGTGTCTTACAGTAGCCCTTTACGTTCCGGGGTCACGGTAATTTGTAAGTCCCGCAACCAAGAGTATACTACGCTAATGCGACAAACGGAACCAGTAGTGGATGATTCTGGGCTGATAGACCATGATGATGTTGAAAATCATCTGACTAGCTGTTTTCCAATGTTGGGACCATGCTTCTAGTTTAACAGGATGCAACTGAATTCAAGTATTTTACATGGAGCGACTGCCTATCTGACCTGACATCCTCATCCAGTTCCTACTGCGTAAATGGTCACATAATAAGCATTGAGCTATTATTACTACGTATAGAGACGACACCACTTATCACCACTGTGTCCCATCCAATATGAGTGCGCGCGCACAAGTTCATTCAGTTGTTTGACAGCTCTGTGGCGTGGTCTAGGCGCGCGCATTCATCCTGGATGGGACACAGTGGTGATAAGTGGTGTCGTCTCTATACGTAGTAATAATAGCTCAATGTAAGTAAGACTGGTTTTCAAAAATTCGATTCAAATATCAAAGACAAATTCAAATATAAATGACAGCCGGTTACCAAGGTCTAATGCGGCTGTAACTCTTTAGACACGAGTAAAACATCAGATAGCAACATACTAGTTACTTTCTTATTAAGACGACGAAAACAATATCAGCGGAGAAACTAATTTTGTAAGACACAATTATAATATAATCTTTAATTACGAGAACTACCTCGTCGAGTAGACGAATGTTTCAGGCAAATTAAGACAATAGATTACAGATTTCCTTTGAAATCCTTGAAACTGTGATTTATATTTAAATTCGCGTCAAAGATAAGTATTGTTTCTGGTGAAGGCAACTGTTGCCATTGAGTTGTGTACGGTTTGAAACCTAAAGCTTCAGCGTGTTGAGATGAAATAGGGTAGTTTTCTGTATGGATTAATTGAAAATCTGTTTATAGTCTAAGACTGTTGAAAAATAATGGACACGTAATTTTTGTTTTTTTTTTATACAAATGAATATTAACAAAAGTAAAACGTTTCCAAATTCGGGATTGCGGGCTTATGACGTCATAACGCCTGTAAAATTATACCGACAAAGAGTGACGTTTTGTGATTCTTAGAAGCGTTTGTGAACCTTCGTCTCTTCTCAATTTTGGTTTACGTAACAAGAGGAAAAAATATTTTTTAATAATCTATTGCGATGCGACGACCATCAATTTGAAGTCTTTCTCCTAATGTTTGCTTCAAACCGAATCTTGTATGAAATAAATAAATGCATCCGGTTATAATGGAAGTCTACAAGAAGAAAGCGACCAACATAGACGAGATTGTCAAAAATAAAGATAGACAAATTGCTGAAGTTATAATTGCAACTGTTCTACTCCATTTCGGGATGGTGATTTTATTTGCAATTTCCTTGGTTTTGGACATGGTGTACGGCAGCTAGCCAACAGAGGTTTGGCCTTGGTGCCAAGAAACTATCACGATGCAAGTGCTATCTACAATTAAATCATTATGTATCTGCACATAATAGGTACGATTTTGTTTGGGATATGTGCAGTAAAATGACTTGTTTTTTTTTTTTTTACGTGGTTTGATCATCAAATGAGACCTCCCACCCCGGGCAGGGTGAGAGGTACTGTCAGACTTGTACTGACTAAAATCCACGGTGTTCTTCATTAGCCCTTTATGTTCCGGGGTCACGGTGAGGAAATAAATCCCGCGACCCCGGGCAGGCTTTGGCCCTCTGTGAGGGGGCCCCGTCATTTGCTGACAGCTCTTTGAGGCGCGCGTGGAACACGACGCGCCGTCGACCCGGGCATGGTCCATGGTCGGCCATCTCCTTCGCGAGCATTACTGCCTCGCAGAAGGTGGCGACCGCTTCCCACTCCGTCTCGCTCCGCAGCATGGCCGAAACCAATGCCGGGCGCGAGAGGTCTCCGCCTATCGCCGCCATGAGGACACGTCGGTGCTCTGCCCAAGCTGGGCAGTCTTGCACCGTATGTTCTACTGTGTCCTCCGGGCGATCTTCGCAGTGGCAACACCCAGGCGTCTCCTTCTTTCGCATCAGACACAGGTACCTCCCGAAACTTCCGTGTCCGGTGAGGACCTGCGTCATGCGGTAGGTAAGGACGCCGTGACGTCTCTCCAACCACTCCTCAAAGAGGGGTCTTTCCGCCGCTATTGCGGCGTGCCCGGCAGTAAAATGACTTGGAATCAGGCGTTACTTTGCGGAAATCCATGACAGTATACAATAAAATTTTAGAATCCGCATTTCTGGATGTGCATAATATGCACGTGTGCGGGATGGTGGGACTGCATCGTACATCACATCATCATCAAATATCGTTTGAGGAAAATCAACAGGCTTGGATTTTTTAAAGCGAAATTTTCCTAAGAATTTATTGTGAGGCTTTTTGTTTCATAAATATAATATAATAAGATCATTTTTTTTTAGTCACCAAACGGTTAGATAAGTAGTTGTATAGTCCAGACGCCAGGCCAGCACATCAACCTACCCGAATTTGACTTTTGCTTATCAAAAGTAAACCTCGTTTTGTAATAAAGTTGAAAAATCTATTATAGAAATTTGACATATTGTGGTACCATAATATGCTTGTTATTAAACCCATATTTCGCTATTTATATCAAATTTACAAGTAATAGGGAACCTGAAATGGGAGCAGTGGTGGCCCAGTGGTATCGGCCCCGACTTACGAGTTGTAGGTCGTGGGATCAAACCCCGCCAAGCGTATTGCTTTGTGTAATTTATTTCATCACCACTGCTCTCAAAACGGTGAAGGAAAACATCGCGAGGAAACCGGCATGTCCTAGAACCAAAAATTTGAAGATATGTGACATCTACCAATCCGCACTGGGCCTGCGTGGTGGTTTATGGCCCACTCCCTCTCTCACAGAGGAGGTCTGTGTTCCAGCAGTGGGAACATCATAGGCTGATGATGACAAGTAATAGGGTAAGCTCGTTATTGGAATTCTTTGTGGGGGCAAATAGTGTAGGTCAAAAACATTAAACTATATATCTTTTAAATCTCTTTGGTGTAGGTTCTTCTTTTTAAAAACGTCGTCCCAATCTAGGAACTTCTCCTACATCGCGGTAGCAATTACAAAAATTTAAACTCACACACAAAAAACAACTAATGTAAGGAAGAATGTAAGTTATAAAAACATTTTGTTTCATGGGGTAATGGAACCTGTGACATGCAGTGTAGGAGTCAATGACTCAGCCACTGCGCTAACCGTTCCGTCAGCGTCAGTGTGCTTAAATACATATTTAAACCTTTGTAATGTACAAAATTACAAAAAAAATGTGTACTATTAAACAATAATAGACACAACGTAGAGTGGTTATTTCGAAAGTTAGCCGATTAGTTGAGTTGCTAGGTACCTTCGGGCCTGATACGTAAACAAATTTTTGTGTGGATATTCCAAAATTCATTTGTAGTTTTAGTATAAAATCTATGTCTGGCTAAAAGGTTTGTAAGCCATGAATGTAGTTAGCAATAGATATAGTAGGAAAAGGGGTTGTAGTAAATTAAAAGTTTTATTTTTACTGTGTCTGACTACCTTTGTCAATTATACCCAGTTGCCCACCCCGAAACGATGATCTCTTTGGATGAAACTGCATGGACATTCTTTTAAACTACAATATAAATATAAATAAATAAAATAAAAAAGCCGTTTATTCCATATTCCATTATTTACATTTCAGATGTTGTTAGTAGGGTTTTAGTGGGTTTACTTATTGTGTTGTTAGTATGGTAAAATAAATAATAATAAACTAGAATATACCCTCTACTTTCTGTCCTGGAGGCATCACGTTAAGGGTCCTCTCCTACCTAAGCTTATGCTACTTTAACGACTTACAAGAAAAGTTCAGTTCAGTAAGCTTTAAAAAGCTTCACAATCTTGAATTTAAGTACATTTTTAACAACAGAACTTAGATTTTCTTTAACTATAGATACTCCTAAAATATAAACTTTTTTTTTATTTCACAATTGAATCCATTTTGTTCTATAAATGAATTCATTATGTGGGCTCCATGTTACTTATGTACTCTTGTAGTTTCGTACTTATTAAATGTACTCTCTTTTGTGGGATTTAAAATTACATGCTGAAATATTGCTGCGAATTTGTATGATTTTTTTGGATAGTAATCCGGCAGCGAAAAATCTAAAGCGCATTTTTTGTCGCACGTGTGCATCCCGAGAGGTAGCTAAAGATCATTACACAATGGACGGGTCCTGAAGGGTCAGATAGGTCGTGGAACTATCATGGCATGTGTTAAGGACGGGAAGACATTTGGATACATCATACAGTAGGTATTGCTTGGGTCAATTAAATACTTTTGCGAAGAATTGTTTGGGCTATGCCATTATCTTGTCAGAGGCTTAAAAGAAAATAAAAAATCTATTCCTACAAGTCGCTATCAGCTTTCCCAAGCTTTTGACCCCGGAACGTAAAGGGCTATTGAAGGACACCATGGACTATATAAAATCAATAATATAGTAATAGTCATTACAGGTCTGACAGTGCCTCCTGTGCTGCCCCGGGGTGGGAGGACTCATTTGACGATTTTACCACGATAAAAAAAGTCTTTCTAAGCTATTGATTCGTTCGCATTCTCGTCTGATTCCGTTGGTAATCAGTATTCATTTTATTCAAACGAACGCCCACCTGTCCACGATGCAATATCGCTGGTATTCATACCCGAGTGATAAATATCTCTAGCTACCTCCGATCGTGAGATGGGGTTATTATATATTTTATTCGTTGGTACAGAGCAATGCTCAATATTCAATATTTATTGTATGCATTTCGTTTTTTTTGTTATTTATTCAGAAATGTATAACATATATATTAAAACGCATGTTTTCTGCCAAACTGCAATAAAGTTTGTCGGCAGTAGGTACAATACAGTTTGTCGTATGTTTATAATATTTTTGTGTTACAGTAGGTGGTTAAACATATAAATACTTATGATTAATATCTGTTGAAAGTGACGAGAGATGATAATATACACTCAATAAAACATACTATTATGTTCGGGTTGATACGATGATGGCGATGATATTTGAATAAAAAAAAAAACAATCTATTTTTCTATGATCGCAGAATCTTTATCATTCTGAATAGAGGACTCATTTTGACATTATTAAACATGAGAAAACGAGCCAAGACAGAGTTAGTCAGACTGGGTTTAATTCGGCTTCTTGTTGAATAAACAACGCGGTCTTTAACCGTCGCCGTTCATGAATTATTCTCAACTCTCGTACAACATGCACTTTATTTACTTAAGTTAGTACAGTCCGTTGCACTGAAACAATTAAGTGCATCAACCTGACACAATGCCGGCCGCAAAAGGGATACAAAGACAACGGTACTCGACCACGACCTCAAGCGACACGATTTTTGTGGAAGCGACTATAAATAAACGAAAACATCAAAAAAATCCCGTTTTCATTTGCCAAGTTTGGAAGTAGATAAGTACAATGATGTCAAACTTATCGGTGCTCGCAATTTGATACTGTGCTTGTATTCATAACTCGCCATTGTAATTGACTAATGAAACCGGGTTCATCATAATCTTTTGACAGTGCCACCGTGATAGAAAGATAAGTTGTGCGAAAAAGTGAAAGAACAAAATAACTTTGGATTTGAGCTGTCAAAAGCATGCCTTGACACTACGGCTCTCACAAGGCAACGAGGATGTTCATAGTGTGATTCTGGTCTATAGAAAATAATACATTTGATTCGATTCAACACGCATCGCGTTGCTTCGGGTCACGTCGCTTTTAAATAATGTGTTTCCGCCTTAACATGCGCCTGTCGCATCGCCCGAGGTTGTGTTCGCGGCGAAAGCAGTAATAGTAGCAGCGAGTTGTGACGGCTTTGTGTTCTGAAACCTGATGCTTGCGGCTACCAAGCGGCCGCCTTATTCTTTGCGCTGCATTGTCTTCGTTATTGCGACGTACTGGATAGTGAATTCTAGAAATAAATTTTAAAAGGATCTGCGGTTGCAACAGCCTGCGGAGTAAGCTTTATAACGAATTTTGAATCGAAAATAGAATTTTCTTTTAGATTTAGAAACCAGTCTAAACAATTGTAACATTTCCATAAAATTAAGGAAACATTGTTAAAATATAGAGTACCTATCTTCAATTATATAAAATAACCTATAGAGAGGATCTCCCAGAGAGCAGGCCTGTTTCCCAGCAGTGGGAACATTTACAGGCGGATGATGATGATGATGAACCTATAGAGGAGTTTTCGTATATATCAAATTGAAATACCATCCAGTAGATAGAATTTCGTAGCATTCAAACCTAGCATGTAGGTACTACTTGCTACATTTATACTAGGTATGTACAATTCAAATAAAAGTAATAACAAAACATGTTTTATGTACTAACTAATGATTTCTAAATGCCAAATAGTTCTGAACCGTCCTATAAAATATCGAACACAATAAGCTTTGTCTTTCCCGCCACAGTGAACCCTGTTTGAAACTCGTTGGTGCACCATTTCCTTCCTTACAGCGGCAGTCACCGGCAGGTGATGAAGTTTATAACAATTGTATACAACTTTACCCAGCAATACAATCCACAATAGTTTTCCCGTCAAGAGCTACACCAAACAGCATAGAACTACACTTGTTGTAAACTACAACTATTTCACGTTGTAACTATGACATATACAATCTAACAACGCGTATTGTTATCAGTTTAGAGATTGTTGTATTTTTGAGAGGCTTGAAAATGATAGTGGCGATAGTACTCTAATAATTGTATATTGTTATTATTGTATTATTTTATTTTGGATATTGTGATCATCATCACACTATTGCTGTTGCCTCACTGCTGAGCAAAGGTCTAGCATATTGCGGTTAAATATATCGTATATTTTATTTATTACAAGGTGAAATTGAATAGATGCGACAATTTTAAATATACAATAATACGTGTTGTCAAAAAATGTATAAAATATCAAATGTAAAATTAAAAAATAATTGATCAGTGTACTCCACGATGATTATTGAGCACTGCGATGAATTGGACGAGATTTTTTGATACTTTAACTTTTCTTATTTATTTTGCACATTAAATGCTGGAATAATTATAATTCGTACGTAAATAAAGATAATAGCATCAATGGATCTTTTCAAAACGATAAACAGTTGAAAATTATACTATGTTACTGTAACTGAAGCTCCCATTTCATTTTGTCGCATTTATTCAAATTCGCCCTGTTTATGTGTACGAAATACGAATATAAAATAACTTATAAGGACGTAGTTAAGGCGACATGGCAACAAGATCAGTGGCTTGTCGCCGTGCAATGCTTCGGAAACCTCCGGAATTATCGCTCATCGCTACCGGAATCTAGTCATCGTGAGCACTATGAGCTCAGCACTTGTATCGAGCTTAAGAGACAAAGTGATTCTCCCTGCTCACAAATGGTTGTTAACGAGAAGGACTCCAGCCGCCAGACGCTTTATAATTTTGAGTTCTGATGCTGTTAAAAAGACTATTCATCTCCCTCTATTTCAAGCTCTAAACGATTTGCACCCCACCACATCTTGAGTTTTTTTTTATGACGTTTGAGCAAATAGTTCAAATTCTACAATATTTACTGATAATCTAATTTAGCTATAAAACTAATAAAATAGTAATAAGGTAACTTATCTTTACCTGTATTAAAAATACTTTATTAACTTTCTTTATATTTTAATGTTAAGTAAACATCCAAAGTTTCTTGTGGAAATGCTCTCTAAAAATAACGACTGCCTCCCATAATTTTCCAGTTGGCAGCTGTCGCATTCCTGGGAAAACTTGGGCCATGTGAGTTTACAAACATACAAACTTGGAATAACTTGGTAGGCACGTATCTCTCAGGCGTAATGCACACTCTGTAGTACTCTTATTATGGCGCCTTGTTAAGTAAGAAGGGCTCCAAAAAGTTTTCATGTACTGAACCACTTTAAAGAGTTTTGCTTTTTGTGTCTACTCAATTTTTCCCGAAACTTTTCTCGTGGTTTTGTTGGAATTCTCAAAGCAAAATGTGTTAAATATCAAAGCCTGCGACATGAGAGATAAATTAGTTTGCCCTTAGAGAAATAATTATAAGCAAGATTCGATTTTATGATTCGGCTCGGAGGCCCTATGACAAGTTTTCTGTATTTTATATGCAGCGTAGTCGAAGTATTTACTGCGTTTATTACATTATGGAAAATTGAAAAAGGGCCTTAATCTGTACAAACGAAGATAAATTACTATAATAATTAAAGTCAAAGTTCCGACGTAAAAAGTCATGCTAGGGCTTCAGTACCCCTAGCACGAGTTTTCACTATTTTACTTTACAGAGTTTTTCCAGTATTTACAGCGTTTCTTGTATGAAAATATGGAACAGCGCCTCTGGTGTGCGAAGAAGGAACCAATTTTTCTCTTGAAAATTGTCAATTTGAAGTCGTCAAAGTTCCAGTTTACTTTACGTCTCAAATACAGTACCGTCAGCACGAGTTTTCAGTATTTGAGACGTAAAGTAAACTGGAACTTTGACGACATCAAATTGACAATTTTCAAGAGAAAAATTGGTTCCTTCTTCGCACACCAGAGGTATCAAATACAGTACCGTCAGCACGAGTTTTCAGTATTTGAGACGTAAAGTAAACTGGAACTTTGACGACTTCAAATTGACAATTTTCAAGAGAAAAATTGGTTCCTTCTTCGCACACCAGAGGCGCTGTTCCATATTTTCATACAAGAAACGCTGTAAATACTGGAAAAACTCTGTAAAGTAAAATAGAGAAAACTCGTGCTAGGGGTACAGAAAACGCGTGCTGACGGTACAGATGCAGTAGGTAACCGAAGTAATCAGTTAGCGTTACCATAGCAACAACACAAATACCTACTAATGTACTTGTCCTCAAGTTTCCAGTGCAAATAGAGCACTGCTATCAAGAAATTGCACTGTTCTAACAAGACTAGAGGTGCGCCACAAGCGGTGCTAATTCATTTAGTAGCCAGTTAAATATAGTGCACAGACAATATACACATTAATTTATATGGGGCGAGTTTGAGTGTGCCTCTCTTAAGAGTAGCTGCCTGTTTGTATAACAGCTGTATAATGATGTTAGCGGCGAGAGAAACGTACTTAATTGCGTTTGGAAGTAACGGAGGAAGGTATCTGAATAATTTGGTGAAGAGCCTGCCCTGTTATGTGTTTGAGATTTTTACGTTATTTTTAAATGGCGGCCCCGCATGTAACCTGTATTATTTAATAGCCGGTACGATACGAAAAACTATTAAAAAATAAGTCACGTTTTTGGATTAAGTACAAGTTTAACAAGGTTAGACATTTCCTGATATTAAAATTGCTAATAGTTTAATGGAAACCTGGCGAATAAAGGTCCAAATGTCCTGCATTAATGCCGGCTTACACCGCGAACTGGCCGAGAATATGGCAGTAATTTAAAAAAAAACTAGGTGCGAACAAAGCAAAGCTTATTACTTTGTGTAATTACAACTGCTCTCAATGGTGAAGAAAAACCTGTGAAGAAACGGCATAATCTAGAATCAAAACATTCCAATGTCCAACTCGCATTGGGCTCGCGATGTGAACTGCAGCCCAATCCCTCTCAAAGATAGAAGGCCTGTGCGCCAGAAGTGGGAACAATATAGGCAGCATCATCAACACAGAAAAGCTTTCCAAGTTAAGTCTAACTGAATAGAGCTGGTTTATAAACACTTATGGGCAAATGGTCGCAAAAGTCATTTCACGTGTATCTCAATTGCGGCACTCGCACTTGGCGAGGGGAAGTGAGTGCTCTATGGTATACTTTCACAAAGTACTCACAGTTCTTTCAGAATTATTCAACCAATAGATATTATTTTGGCTCTATACTCAACTTTCATATTTCCGTAAGACTTTCCTGTTGATATTGCTCTAGTTCCGATTCATGAAACCCGAAAATACATTATTTTTAATCTGAAAGTTCTTGTACACGTAGTTTTGACATCCTCTCATCAATCTGAAGTATGGGACATCGAGATGACTTCGATACTTTTACGAATAAATATTTTATGTCTTTTCTTATGAAGGTTGTTCTTAAAAGCGTGTAAGCCGACTGAAATTTTTATTTCCACGGAAAGTTAAAAATCTAATAGAACTAAAAGAGTGCTAGGTACTTATGAATTTTGAAAGATGGAGAGGTAAGTCAAAGAAAACTTGAATGGATTGTAAAAAGAATTTTATGTTTATAAGAAAAAGCGTTAAAATGTTGATGTTGACGTCTGAAATGGAACCAGAAGCAAAAGTGTTGCGCCGACCTCAAGTAAAATAGGGTAAGGGCAGGTACAACTCGACCACGCTAAGTTTGCACCTCGCGATTCCGTCGCACTGACGCTGAGATACGGGCTGCAAAAAAGGATTCGCTATGACTTCTGAGCCATGTATTGTCTGAGCAATAGTGTTTTGGATACAGTTTCTGAAACAACACGTAGATGAGAAGGATAGGAAGGCAGGGCGCCGCATTCCAGTAAGGTGCAAACTTAGCTTAGTCGAGTTGTTAATCATCACCATCATCATCTCAGTCATAGGTCGTCCCTGCTGAACACCTTTACCACGCCTTCCCTTTAGATCTCCACATATACCGGTTGGAAGCGACCTGCATCCAGCGTGTTCCGAGTTGTAGATGATGATGACGAAGGCGCAGAATTACACTGTGTGAACCAGAAAAACTCTTTTACAAGATTTCTTTATGAAAAGGCAAAACAGAGTATCAATTAAGTGAAAGTTAAAACGCTGCTGGCTGGTATTATTTCGAACGATTGTACATGTTCTTAAGCTAAAGGAATAGTCACTTATGTAAGTGTAGATCCTTTTATTGAATTCTCGAAGGTAACTGGAATATTCGTTGTCTGGATGAGTATTCTAAATCGTATTGCATGGAACGGGAGACACTTTCTCTCGCATAGAAATGGTGTCAGAATACGAAAGTAGTCGCGTTCACGATATTCATCTGAGACGAATCTTGTAAAACGGCCATTTTGAATAGGCAAGAAAAGCTGGCGAGAAATCGTAATAAAATGGTCATAGAAAGAAGTTAGTTTTTACTGTCGGACACATTGCTGTGTATTAGGTCCTCGGTTTGAGTTTCTGGTTGGGCAAAGCATTTTTTAGTTTTTCGATCAGGAGTTTTTTATTACTATTGCAGACTGAAATCGTGCAAATTATATCAATAGTCTTACTCTAATTCATGGGACATTTCGGCAGTTTTTTAATATGGAAGGATGCTATTGCCACTAATATGTATACAGAATTTAAGATTATAAAATGTCCAGATTCTGTGTTCGAAACAAAACGTGACGGTTTCAGTGGAGGCATTCCACATAGGGCAACAAGCACCTGCGAAAAATTTTGACAAGAGCCTTATATCAATAGATAAAGGTACCAGTAGCTCAAGTGACATTGTCAGCGGGTGCCCTATGTGGAATACATCTTTCAGTGAAGCATTTTTTTTTAAATGTTTTCTTTGGAAAAGTTCACTTATTTTACGTAGGAATTGAACGATGGGGATAAATTTTCTACCATGCATTTAGCTTCAATTCTCAGTAGCCTTCTAGGAATTTGGACATTCAAATAATCTAAATACATCTATAATCTAGACTTCTATTGAGAATTCTTGGTATTTTAATAATAAAGCTTTTGATTTCCGGCAGATGTCCACACGTCTGTGTGTTTGGACTACCTATTGTGCACTTTACGACAAACATTGAGTCCGACAAGAAACTCGAATACCTAATATCTTACTGTCGATATAATATTACATCCTCTATTCACTCATTTATCGTTTTACAATCTTGTCCTCCCTTCCTCCTGTCTTGTTCATAGAAAAAAATAGAGTGACAACCAGAGGTTATCACGATTTTTGTCCTAATTTGACAATAAATAACTTCTTACCTGTCTTCACCCGTCTGATATCTAGAAATAGGTACAATGCGTTTTCATTATACAAGTAGTTGTTCTGGATCTGGGTGTAGATGTATGTGAGTTTCTACGTTTGTACACGCTCCCACGATACAGGAGAAATTCCTTGTAGGGCAAACTTTTTAAAAAAGTACTCCTGCCATACTTTTCAAATTACGTTTCATATATTTTGACTTTCTTAAAAAGAAATATTTTGTTAGTAAATAATGTTGAGATAAATAAAAATGAATCCATCGGGAAAGTATAAAATACAGCAAAATCAAAATTCAATTTCGTTTTTGGAATAAAACCTTCATTGATGAAAAAAACATCTTTCGATTTAAACCTACTGGCCAAAATAGACGAAAAAAACACAACAAGAGCCATATAAAACTGACAAGAAAATGAAAATGTTTTTAATTTTACATGGCATCCTTTAATTTTTTTACCTTTTATTGCCAGTTGTCATAAGAATAAAATACTTTTTGGAGTTTTAAAATAAAACCTGTTTAGAACCGACTCCTTGTAGTTTTGTTTTGAGCTGTAGGAATGCCGGCGGGTTTTGTGTTTGTCTATGTATATTTTTTTTTCCTTTTATTAATTATTTATTTATTAGGGGGCTTTAGTCTTGCAGCTATATAATTATCATAGGCTCTTTAACGATTACTATAAATTAGAATATAATTAACACCAACCAACATCTGTTAAAATACATAAAGAAATTACGGTTAACTGTCATCTAGCTGCATTTCGAAATTTATTTGTAAAATAATAAAAACATAGCTGAAACTCGTTGCTTAAAAAAAAATCATTAGAATCTAGTACCTATCAAAGACGTTACGGAATCCTATTAGCTAACTGCTTACCCTTTAGAATAAAACCTTCGTTGATAATAAAATGCGACTTGCAATAAAAGCTTACTGGCCGTAATATTTGAAAAGAAATATAATCAAAGCCATATAAAAAAGCAGAAAAAAAATCAAATGTTTTTAATATTACACGGCATCTTTTCTTTTTTTCTACCTTTTATTGCCAATTCTATGGCTGTAAAAGAACTAAATACTCTTTGGAGTTTTTAAACGAAAACTGTTTTTACCGTCTTCTTATAAGGTTATTCGGTTATTCGGAGCTGCAGATGTGCAATTTGCTCGGTTGTGTATGTTTTTATTTTCTTTTTTTTAATGTATTTATTTATAAAAGCTCATTCTTGCAATTACATCAGTCTTAAAGGATATTGGGAAACAGTGGGCCCACCTCTCAATAGGAATAAGATACATATGAATGAATAGGTATTTTTATGCTGAATAAAACTTAGTATTACGACTAAGATCAAAAGTCTGTACTTTCGGAGTTATCTATAAAAAATAAATATCAGGTTACGGTCGTAAGACTCTCCTACTACCTAAATCGCTAAACGTAGAAACTTGTTTTTTTTTACAATAGTTACAGTTTATTATGTAAGTCGGTATTAAGAAGGGATTTTGCGAAAATCTTCCTATAAAGGGGTGAAAGGGGGTAAAAACCTTTGTATGTAAAATCTTATTCCTTGGGTTTATAAACTTGAAACTTGGCATGAATACGAAGATAAGTAAATGAAAATGATTGGCGTCATTAGTTTTTTAAAGCTACCCTCCATTGGTGATTAAGATGGCGTTAAAGTTTGTATGGGTCAATGATAATGCGTGAGCCCATGAATTTGAAACTCAGTATATAGAAATACGATCAAAAATAATTAAATACGTAGTTTAGGATTTTCCAAAAATCACCCCTCAAGTTGGTGAAAAGGAGTAATCAGGTTTCAACGGAAGGATTTTACTGTTTGCTTCGATAGGCTCAAAACATGGCATACATTATCTATTAATCAATTAAAGGATGCATATTAATCTATTTTTAAAAAGCCAGCCCTTAGTAGTGTGAAAATCGGAAAAAATCTTTCTCTTTTAGTAATTGATTAAGGTTATTTTAATTAATTTTTCCTTGAAGGGTTCTGGGTGGGTTAAAGAACTTAAGCTTTTTAAACCAACATTCAAATGAAGTGACACGGTACGTATTAAGATTTTCCAAAAGTATCCCATAAAGAGGGTTGCCGGAAGCTAAAATTCATGAATGTGAAGTTCGAAATACGCACGGACGAAGTTTCGGGCGGATTGCTAGTACTAGGTACCATAAATTATCCCGATCTAAGCAATTAATGATCGTAAATTAATTCATTATGAGATAAACATTACCTGGACGCATGATCCCGCTCTACCCAAGTTGGGTGGGAGGACACATTTGATGAATTTACCAATTAGATACAAAAACAAAATAAGTCAAGTTTGGCACAGTAGTTTAGTGGCTGCGTTATTGCGCTTAATGCGGATTCGGTCCTCGCATGCATAAAATAATTTTATTGTATTTCATTATTTTTATTATGACATGGTCTGGCTTTAAAAAGTAGTTTATGCGTGGTTTATAAAAAAGTTAATGGCAATTAGTGATGGGAAATTCCCGAGAACATTCCCTAATTGCTAGAACTTTGTGGATACTTATTATGTTCTCTGGAATTTTCTCCTACCTGAGAATTTAAGCGAACTTAAAATCGGAAATGTGTTCTTTACACAACACCTAAGTTATTCCAACTGTCTCTACTTTTAATGTTGACTATGAAATTAACTTGTATTTAAAAAAAAAACTAAAACAAACTACAAAAAAAACGAGGTTACCCTACAGCAGCCGCTTATTATGAATAACATGGGTTGGTGTGATTTGGTACCTAGGAGTTGGGCGATATCAACCACTAGTGGCCCCCGCGGGTTTTTTAAATGATGTGATTGTGATTGATGACCAGGACGAATAAACATTTTTGTGTTAAAAATGTAAAAATAATATATGCAGCCATAACACTGCAAAATAAGACTGACTCAGAGACTCAAAGGTCTTTACCAATAGTATAATATACTCTGTGGTCTTTACCGACTAGGCGCTACATCTATAGTTTTTATATTTCGTATTAATCCCGGCACGGAACAGCTTGTCTCCGTTCCGATCCAGTGGAACCGAAGCCTTAGTCATTCACCTCGTACACTTACAATATCAAGATTCTAAATTCAAATCACTTTCACTCTAAACAAGGATATTCACGAAGAATGCAGCCCTTTTTAATTAAATGTGATTCAAAAAATGTGTTAGACGAGACAACTTTAAGACCTCATATCTCCGAAAGTACTAAAGTTAGACCATATGTTTATTAGCAACTAATGTTCCCCTTAAAAAGCCCTATCCAACGGTATATCACATGATACTATTGAAGGGTGGGCCCAAATCCCATACATCGGTTTCCCAATATCCTTTGGGTTTTTTACATCACATAATCAAAAACAAAAATGAAGTATTCTTACCTGCATACATTTCGAAACAAATAAAAAAAATATTAGCTATTTTGAACTACTTTGAATTTAACTGCTCAGCTTTTGTAGGTAAGTATTGATAAATAAAGTTCATAAGTTCGTAAGTAAATTCATAGATGAATCTCAGTGTTTTTTTAAAGAATATTTTTATGAAAAATGTTACGATATCCGTTACTAAAAAATTCAGCTAGAACTGCTCTTCTGTTTTGGAATAAAACCTTAATGGCAAAAAAAAAGTGACTTGCGATAAAAACCTACTGGCCGAAATAGTGGAAAAATTATTTTTAAAGCCATATGAAAACTAAAAAAAAATGTTTTGTTTTTAAATTTTTAAAGCATTTTTATTTTATTGCCAGTTCGGTTGACTTACAAATAAGAATTAAATACTTTTTTCACTTCTCTTGCTCTAAAAGTGCTTCTTTGTGCAGGGTATAAGATGCACAAAATCGAATTTTGTGCACAAGGGCGTTAACGTATCTACTCATAAATTAAGGCAAAGAAAATGAGCCATACAGCCAAATGCAATAAGAAGTTCATAGATAGCTCTGCAGCCTATTATCAATGTCGTAAGATTAAAAAAAAAATAAAGCGGCGGGAAACAGCTCTTGCTCTTTTTTCGTGCATTTATTAATTTCTTCAATTGGCTAAAATTAAAAACGTCCAGTGAAGAAAAAAAAAAAGATGAAAAAATAAATATAAAAAGAAAACAAATTCAGAAAAATACCGATAATATGCCGGGAAAAAAAATTTTGTTCAGTATTCAAAACTATTCTAATTTTACTTTGAAATTAATTAAAGAAATGTTATGTTATACTACCTACTGTTTTATATTTCGTCGCAATCGAAGTGAAAAGCAGGGTTTATAACTCGTCCACAAAACCATTTTTATCCTCGATATTACTATCAGCTCTCGCCTTTGGTTCGAGCTGCTAAAAACTCGGATAAAAATGGTTTGTTTTGTGCACTTGTTGTAAAATCTAGTATTGGAGTTTTTAAATGAAAACTGTTTATAAATAATTCCAAGTTTTTCTTTTCTAACTCAGTGTTTTAACGATAAAACGCCTACTAGTACCTATAATTAGTAGTTAAACTACCTATTTGATAAATCCTACACAATTTTAACCATTTGTTAAAATAATTTAAGGGAATTTGACAATAATAGAAACCTAGCTTAGTTACTGATCAAATAACTGGCCCTTAGAAGTGGAGGTTTAAACCCTCGTTAACTGAGTTTTATCCTTTTTAGGGGATTGTTTTGAAAGTAGTTATTGAACAAACCCTATCATTTAATCTATCTAGCGTAAGTAAAAGGTTTTATACAAATAACGTACTACCTACCTACATAAGTATGTGAGTATTTTATTTTATGTAACATACGTCCCTATTGAAAAAAAAACAGTGTCCAACTCTCAAAAGACTATTAAGAATGTTAGCAAAAACAAGTAAGTATGCAAAATAATAAAAATCAAAAAGTGAATAATTTATATCAGACGAAAGAAAAGAAAGAAAGTTGTATTTATTGGCACTAAAACTGAAAACTAATGAATACTTACTACTAAACTAATTAAAATAAGTTAAAAAAACTAATAATTTAATACCAAACTGTACTTGTACATTTTCAGCTACTGAAAGCAAGTTCCCATACAGTTTGAGTCATTATGTAACAGTTTCATATTTATTGACGTTTAAAATTAGTTAAAGGTTACGTTTTACTTCAATAGTTTTTATGGCAACTTAAATACAAATTTTGCATAAAACAACGCGTGTCTTGTTACTAAAATAGCAATAATTGCTCATTAATCCGTATTAATACCGACATAAGCATCTTTATATCACATCCGCTAACAGGTTCGTTTCCCGGACACTATGTCACATTGCGCACTTCCTTTTCTTACGCCATGATGTATTCTTGGATAAATATATTAAAGACTAGCTGTTGCCATCGGCTTCACCCGCTACAAATCGAAAATAAATTTGCTCCGCTAATTTCTCTTGGGATTGGGATAAAAACTGTCCTATGTTCCTGATGTGACGACCACGACTGCTGCCAAGAGTGTAGCGACTGAGCAGAAGGTTCCAGGTCCAGTTGAAAACCAGCGACAGGCAGTTAGTGGCCTGATATTTATGCTGGACTGGGGCCTTTTTGGAGCAGGCGTGGGGGCAAACAATTTAATTTTTATTTATTTATTATTGTGCTATGCCCTCTGTCGGTACCAATAAATGTTATTTCTTTCTTTCTATGCGTTAATGCAGGTTATAAATTATCTGTGATCCATATTTTATCGAAATCCGTTCTGAGGTTTTTGCGTGAAAGAGTAACACCCATTCATCTAAACAAACTTTCACGTAGGTATCTAATACTAGCTGTACCCAGCGGCCTCACCCGCTACAACTCGAACATAAACCCACGGGAACACAAAATCGGGATAAAAATATCCTATATGTTAATCCAGGCTAGAAACTATATGTGTACCAAATTTCAGCCAAATCCGTTCAGTGGTTTTTGCGTGAAAGAGTAGCAAACATACCTACATACACATACATATGTGAGTATCACGAACAGGAGCAGGAACAGGTCGTAGCAGAATAATGATGCAGTTATCAGGGTTAAAACTGTCTTATATTTCTTTACAACAAGATCACTATTTATTTAATCCTTGGTACACTTTCACAGTCTAATATTATAACTGAATAGCTTGCACAACATATAGCGTCGAGTCCGATAACAGAATAGATGCGCAACCAGCCAAACGTTTATAAAATCAAGTTTCGAGCGCCTCGTTTTAGCGCGAAGCCCCACGAGAGTCTCTCGGTTCCCGCTCTTTTTTTATTAAAAAAAACCACAGAGCGACCATAAATCAAATAAAACGGTAAAGTTGCCAACATGAAATATTAATGCAAACTGAAAAATAGTGAATGTTAATTAAAATAAATAGGTAAGCGGAAATCAAAACTCACAAACCCTAACAATCGACCGTCCTGACAACGTGTGCGTCCCCGCACACGACACCAGGTGGAACCCTAACAATCGAAACGTGGGCCTGTTGCTCAGCTTTTACATAATACATTCCTATTTGAATATCAAAATACTATACACTGTTTCCTAACTAACCAACTGTGGCTGTTACAAATTAATGTGATTTTACTTAGCTATAGAACATTCATTCAATTTACCAAAATAGTTACATAACTGTTTTACATTAGTGTTAAATAAATGGTGGTACATACAAAAGCGATTTCTACAAGACAACATTTAAATGGATTAGGTACAAGTTTAATAAATACGTATAAATTTAGTAAATAACAGCTCAATTGCTTAAGGTCTAATTAAACAAATAAAAATAAAATTATCTGAGTATATCTTAAACTCAACTTAACACATAAGATTTCCACTGTCAAGGAACATAAAGTAGATATCAGCTCTACAGATTTGTGCAAAAATTTCTAAATCTGGTTATTGAATTACATGCATCGAATCAGTAACATCTTATATAATTTCTAGGACTTATAGATTCTCTTTATTTGATCAGAAAACAGCGATCGATTTATGTTTTCTATCACTTCTAATTAAACTCTGCTTTAGGGTCCGAACGATCGATTAATCGGTTTACCCATAATGAAATAACTTAACCCGAACGATCGATTTTTCGGGGTCTACTGCTGCCTACAAGACGATCGATTTACTTGTGACAGCCAGTAGGGTTATAAATTGTTGAATCAAGTCACGAACCGATCGATTCTCGTGCTTGATCTGAAACAATGAATGACACACATCTGTAGTTAAGCGTCACTTAGGCTTAGTGGAAAACTTTAAATAAAGAGGTTGGGAAAATAATTAAAAGCCTAATTATGGTTCAGCATGATCATCGTCATCAGTGCCACTGGTATCCGAATTATTCAGTTCTAGGGCCGCAACGTGAATCCATGGCATCATACGGTCTGCTGCCACCGTAGTAGGCCGTTTGTTTTGCATGCTGGCCACACCCGGAACTGGTGCTACCTTATATCTGTCCCTACCTAGAACCCTGGTGACACGATAGGGCCCTATATACGAAGGCATGAGTTTTTTACTTTGTCCGTCATTAGTGAAACAAGTCTTGGTTATTTTGACAAGTTCACCTTCGACATAAATTCGGGCTGGTACCCTATTCCTGTCATAAACCCGTTTTTGCTTAGCCTGCTCGATAACAATCCTTTTTTTGACCTCCTCTCGAATAGCGGAAGTTTCGCAATTTTGGCGAGAGTCTTTGGTAGCTTCGTTAAGAATGGGATTTATCTCACTACTCATACTGGTTCCAAATAGTACCTCTGACGGTGTCCTACCAGTAGTTTTCTGAATGGTATTGTTTAGACCCCACTGAATTTTCCCTATATGACTGTCCCAATCCTTTTCACCGTATTTAACAGTCATCGCTTTCAAGGAATCGAGGATTGTACGGTTGTAACGTTCAACCTGGCCATTCGATCTCGGACTAGCTACTGCATTGAGAATGTGCCTAATTCCCTTGTCTAGGCAGAACCGACTGAACGCGTGAGACGTAAAACAAGTACCTCGATCGCTTATAAGACGATCAGGGACCCTAAATGTGAAAAATATTTCATCAAGAACTCTAATTGCATTCAGACTATTGGTATTTCTAACGGGTTTAATAAAACAGAATTTGGTGAAGGCTTCTACAACAACTAGAAGATAAGAATAGCCTCTCTTTGACTTGACAAAAGGCCCGAGGTGGTCAATATGTACCGTATGAAATGGAACTTCTATTTTGGTGATGGGATGGAGCAGACCCTCGTGTGGTTTACTTTTGTTTTTTCCATAAGCGCATTCGATGCACGAGCCAACATATTTTTTTACAAACTTGGACATTTTACCAAACCAATAACGTTTTTTTATTCTTTCGAGAGTCTTTTCCACCCCAAAATGTCCAATATCGTCATGGTTCAACCGGCACACTTGCCACCTCGCACCTTTGGGCACTACCCAACGAAGATTGTTTTTATCATTATCTATACAACGAAACAGTTTGTTATCCTTGACCACAAAATTATCTTTTAAATATCGGAGTTCCTTCTCATTAAGGTTGCCACCTAAAATGCTTTTAATCCTACAGAGTTCGGTGTCTCCAAGCTGAAGCGTTAGTAACCAGTCCTCGCTACTTATCGTCATAACTGAACTTTGATCAATTAAATTCTCTTCTGAGCTCTCTATCGGATTACGGGACAGCGCATCTACATGGCCCATCTTTACGCCTGCTCTATACTCGACAGAACACTGGAACTCTTGCAGAAGGAGCCACCAGCGTGCTATCCTCGGGATAAGGTCACGTTTTGAGAACGTAGATCGTAGGGCACTACAATCTGTAATGATCTTGAATGATTTACCTAGTAAATAGACCCTAAACTTCCGCAACGAACAGATTACAGCTAATGTTTCGAGTTCGTACGAATGAAAATTCTTCTCCTCAGGAGAGGTTTGTCGACTGTAGTAAGCTACTGGACGGAAAACATCATGCGCTTCGGACCGCTGTAATAATATGGGCATATTTGCTCGCGTCTGTGTGAAGCTCTGTTTCAGCTGTAGGATCGTATATCGCAAGAATGGGCCTATCAACCAACTTAGATTTTAAGACTTCAAAAGCCTCCTCTTGACTATTACCCCATGTCCATGCGATGTCCTTTTTTAGCAACGTGCTGAGAGGCAAGGCAATACGGGCAAAATCTTGGATGAACTTTCGGAAATAACTAGCCAGACCAAGGAACTGGCGTACATTGTGGACATTCTCGGGTCGTGGAAAATTCATGACACTAATAATTTTTTTATCACCAGGCCTGACTCCAGCTGCGCTGATTTCGTAACCTAGATAATCGATTTTGTCACGTAAGAAGTCACATTTGGAAAGGTTTAATGTGAGATTTGCCTTCTCCAAAAGTTGCAATACCTCTTCAAGCCGTGTCAGACATTCACTGAAATCCTTACCGAAAATAAGCAAATCGTCTAAGTACGCTGTTGCCTTGTTGAAGCGAGCAGACCCTAATATAGAATTCATCATCCGCTGGAAAACGGCCGGTGCGTTAGCCAATCCAAACGGCATGCGATTGAACTCGTATTGACCGTCTGGTGTGACAAACGAGGTGAGGTGCCTACTCTGTTCTGAAATTGGCACCTGGTAATAACCTGATGTAAGATCGAGCGAAATGAAACAAGCCTGGCCAGTAAGACGTGCTATTTCGTCTTCGATAATAGGCATAGGATAGCGCTCCTTCACAGTGACAGAATTGAGCATACGATAATCGACACACATTCGAAATGACCCATCCTTTTTGCGTACCAGTATAATTGGACTAGCGTAACCTGAGATAGATTCCCTCACTATCCCTGCATCCAGCATCTCCTTCACCATTGTTCGTACCTTCTCACGTTCATAATGCGATAACCTATATGGGCGGTAGACGACAGGGCGCTCACTGCTTAACTCTATATGCAGCTGCTACAAGAACGGGAGCGTCTTCTACATGCCAAGACACGTGACCGGAGTCACAGCAGACGTTGCGAGCGGCGCACGCCGCCGCGGCATTCCCGCGATGCTACGATTCTCAGCTTGTGGGCCGTCACCGTTGCCGTCTTGTTGACTGACTCCCGCTCGCCGCCGTTCAGGATCGCTTGACCCACTGCGATGGCTGCGACTGCGGTTGGTACGCCGGTCGGCGTGCCGCGGCGGCGTGCGCCGCTCGCAACGTCTGCTGTGACTCCGGTCACGTGTCTTGGCATGTAGAAGACGCTCCCGTTCTTGTAGCAGCTGCATTTCGAGTAGCTTAACTCGTTGGTGGCTCGAACTCAGTTCTTGATCTCGGTTGCGACATGGGCTGCGAGTTCGCAATCGGCTATGGCTGCGTTCTCTCACCCGGCTCCTACTTCGATTCTCCAGCACATGGGGCGTCTCAAGTCTTCGATGGCTGGATCCCGTACTTGGGCGTCTAGATGTCCCATCCATGATGCGGGAGCTCAACAGAAAAAAAAATAAGATGTTAACTTGGATCTAAGCTATGAAACAATTTATGTGGGTATATCTTAGGGTTTTTTTTTTTAATTCTAAATCGTATAGTTTGTGATAAATATCATAGTATTTACCATTCATCAAACTGCTACATCGAGCTAATATTAACAAGCAATTTTGCCCAAGTGTTTGATGGTATTATGTCGTGAAATCTTGAGCACTGAGATTAATGCACCAAAAACAGTGTGTCACTTCAATTAATTTAAAATAAAATATCATGCCTTTTCTCGGTAACAGATCAGTATAACTAAGGGTAGGCAGATGATTTCGATAGCCTATTCACAACTATTATTTTGACACTCTCAAAATAAAAGTGGTGTTACCAAGCAGTGGCTAATAACCGAGAACAAAAGCTAAATGCAAATTAATGGGCGTACACTTACGTTGCTATCCCACTTCTGAAATGTGAGTATCACGAACAGGAGCAGGAACAGGTCGTAGCAGAATAATGATGCAGTTATCAGGGTTAAAACTTTCTTATATTTCTTTACAACAAGATCACTATTTATTTAATCCTTGGTACACTTTCACAGTCTAATATTATAACTGAATAGCTTGCACAACATATAGCGTCGAGTCCGATAACAGAATAGATGCGCAACCAGCCAAACGTTTATAAAATCAAGTTTCGAGCGCCTCGTTTTAGCGCGAAGCCCCACGAGAGTCTCTCGGTTCCCGCTCTTTTTTTATTAAAAAAAACCACAGAGCGACCATAAATCAAATAAAACGGTAAAGTTGCCAACATGAAATATTAATGCAAACTGAAAAATAGTGAATGTTAATTAAAATAAATAGGTAAGCGGAAATCAAAACTCACAAACCCTAACACATACATCATCACAAACTTTTGTATTTATAATATTAGTAGGATGTTAGAATTATGTGTAACCTTGTTATATTTCTGACTAAGCCTTCGGGGATAACAGATGCTATGTACATAATATTATCCCTACAGGATTATTGGTAATTGGGCACATTCCATGAAATGATCTGATACTAGAACAGAGGCCTTATCACGAGTTTTCAGGTTTTTGTGACGTAAATGGGAACTCTGCCGTTAATTTGATGAATACAATTCCGTTCCGTTCGTATATTAGAGACGCTTTTTAATTTTCCATACAATTTACAATAATACTTTAAGAACCCTGTGCGTATAAAAATACGTAGACTACATGCTAGTGACTCTAGCTTGCAACAAATTTATTTTAACACGGCAATACGGGGTCAATATTTTAATTTAGCTTTTTATTTTAGCTTTTCAAGCTCTTTTTTTATAGGTATTTCGTCTACGATATGAAAGATCCTGAATTTGTTCAAAAAATTATCGGTCTAAAAAGTATCTAATCGTTTCAAGACCATCGAACTGGCAATAAAGCTGAAAATTTTAAAAGATGCCCTTAAAAATTAAAATAAATATTAATTTTCTTTTCTGCTTTTATTTGGCTTTATTATTTTTTTCAACCTATTTCGGCCAGTGGTTTGTTATTGCTAATCATAAAAAATACAAATAAGGTTTTATTAGTCTCAAAAATATAATTGTACATTCTTAACTGTAATTTAGGTTTATTGTGCTGTGCGTTTGTTTGTAATTGGAATGCTAGTTATGGTTGTCAGACTTTAATTTTGTAATTTTGGAGAGCCACCTGGATGGTATTTAGCGATTTCTTGAACTAAGTGCACACAAACAAAGTGCTTGTCCTTTTATTTAATAAAAATCATAATAGATACGTTTTTGCCTCGAAGGTTTAGGCAGAGATGCATCTAAGATATCAATGTAATAAAAAAACAGGTTGGGTTTTTATTTTTTTTCACCTTATCCCCTTATCCAAATGATACGAAATACACCGGAATCAGTTTGGGCATTCAAGAAGTTATGATCTAATAAATAAATTCAGAAACACCCACACATACAAACTTAAAACCTGGAAACATAACATTCCTTTTTGGACAGTCATATAAATAAATTCAGTGGACACACGATTGTGACATGAGACATGATAAAGAACCTATTAAAATACTGGTATAACAGTTAACTTTGTTTTTATCAGTTAGTAGGTACTTGACCCTTAAAAGGTACCTACACCAAAAGCCATTGTACTGGCCGCGTATAATAATACGCCAAAAGGCTTTGTGCTAACCGCGTATTATTATTTCATATACCTTCCGTACCACGAAAATGAAAACAAATTGAAATGAAACTGTTACAGTTCGGCCATTTTATTTTAGAACAGAATTGAAATCGTCGCCGCGGCCATTATTTGGTTTTTATTAGTCGGTTATGTATCTTTGTTTTGAATAGAGATTTGGGAATGTTAATTAAATTGGTTTGGACTCTATTACGCGAAGAGTTGAGTTGAATTACAATAAGTTAAAATGATTTCTCTCTAAATAATATTAGTGTTTTATTGAAATCTTTTAGAGCATTAACTAACTCCTTTTGTTAGAATAATTTAACAAAACTTTTTAAAGTTAACTATTTTATTTGCCATTTATGAAGATTTGAATACGTAAATGCAACATTTACTTCTTTTTTTGAAAGCAAAGTTGTTGACCTTTTGTAAACTTTAAAATGCTGTTAATAAAAACTAGAAATGGATCGTATTCGCTATAAAATGCTTCCTAAAAATGGAACAGCTGCTACTCGGCTTAACTTCAGATACCTACCACACAGTCTGCTGTGAATAATTTTTAACATGATTAAAATATATCCAAGATACCTATACAATTCAGCTAATGCGTCCTTAGACACCTAACAGTACCTTGTAATTAATTGATCGACATATCAATTCACTTTTGATAAAAACCACATCTACAACACTTTATTTCAAAACAACAAATGTGTCAAGGAGACTTCACTTCAATCAACAAAATCTAGGAAATAGTCTAGAGCATGTAACATATCGAACATTTTGTGTTAAAAAAACTGACAATGTTTATTTTAATTCTGAGTAATCTGTGATCGGTGTTTGAAGATTATAAGAACGGTGATTTCATTGATAATGTGTGTTGTATCAGTTAGGATAAGAACCATTCCTCCTCCATTCTTAACCTTGCCGTTTCGATAACCTCCATGTTATCTGAGTGATGACAGGCCTGTTGGTCTAGTGTTTAGTGACCCTGACTGCTATGCCGAAGGTCGTAGGATAGATTCTAACCCAGGACAAATGTTTGTGTGTTGACCACGATCATTTTTTCTGTGTCTGGGTGTTTACGTATTTAGAAATACGTATATACGAGTAAGTATGTTTATCAGTTGTCTAGTACCCATAACACAAGCTCTGCTTAGTTAGGGACTAGATGGCGTTGTGTGATGGTTATTAAAAAATGAACAGATTTCTGGTGATTTATTCAATATTAGCTTTCAATGAGTCATCATACATTACGGCGCAGTGGCCTGGCGATTGACTGCTGCGATGCGTGTCCCAGGTTCAATTCCCGCACGGAATATTTTTAAGGCCTTAGGATCCGGATCTGACTATCTATGTATGTGAGTTTAAATGTTTTTGAAAACAGTCACGATTCAGGAAATATTCTTAGTGAGGGGCAACGCTTTTTTATTTACAAAAATACCCACTTATTCCTATGGGGGTAAATAGAAGCCTTTTGCTGGAACTGGCCCTGCGCACTGCCGTGCGCTTAGATCTATAGTACGATAGTGATACTTGCGTACTCTTCGTCGGTCGTACAAGGGCCCAACTGGTTGATATTAACCAGTTCAAAACTTGTACGACGCATGCACTTGATATTTATGAACAACCACAGTAATAAGTGCACTCCGTATAGGACTTGTTCGTGGCTTTGTCAGCTGTTTTATCATCTTCTCGGACTGAACTGTAAAAATCACTTTCCCTAAAACTGAAACCAATTTAATGAAATAAAACCAAATACTGTTCACAATTGAATTCAAATTCAATTGTAATCAAACGGAACAATACAGATCGTTGAAATTGTTTGAGATTTTATTTTATATCCTTCGTTCTTTCATTTTATTTAGATGGAGACAAGTAAATGGACATTGTAGAAAGGAGCCAACAGTCGCTGTGCTGGCCAGATTCAATTTTAAAAGTAAACATGTGTGGACGTTGTACTTGCATCAGAGTAAGGGCCTTTTCACACTAGTAAAAAAGTATTTTCTATTAATAAATAGAATTTCTAATAAGTTAAAGAAAATGAAATCATGTGCAAGTTTGTTTGCCGTTAAGTTACAGTATGACAGTGATATGTTGCACGCCGTGCGTGCATAAGTATACTTCTAACTAATAAATAATCTTAATAAAATCATTAAAATCAGCCTCGCATGCGTTAAATGCGTATAATAATTATAAAATAAAAACTGGAATTTCTGAAACAAGTCAAAATAGGGTTTTAATACGAGAGTATGGTAATCGGCTGTCATGTTGATGTAGAGGAATGAAGACAATTGTATTGAGTTTTGAATTATGAAAGTTTAATGTAACCTATAAGAGTAAAGGATGACAAAGCAACTATCTGATTGAAGGATAATAAATCATCCTTCACGACATCCATCCATTACTCTCGTCATCGACAAGAAACAGAGAATTGTGGAAGAAGCAGTTTTTATTTCTTTGGGATGAGTTTGCTCTTGAAGTGAAGTCAGAAGTGACAGAAGTAAAGTTGACTTTAGACTGACGTTACACATAAAAAAAACTGTAGACATTCGGATCGAATGCG
Organism: Agrotis ipsilon; assembly: GCA_028554685.1. Classification (NCBI taxonomy): domain Eukaryota; kingdom Metazoa; phylum Arthropoda; class Insecta; order Lepidoptera; family Noctuidae; genus Agrotis; species Agrotis ipsilon. The sequence goes on along the minus strand of CM052969.1, from coordinate 12,141,260 downwards.
TTCGCCGTTCGCCCCAAACACAATGAAGTAGATGAGACTTGTGAAGTGTTTTTTATAAGTTTAACTTTTTTTTTCCACATAAGCATTTCTATTATATTCAACTCCGGTTCTATAGTAACCGATGAGGGCAATATTTTTCATTATTATGTAGTGTTAGTAGGAACGGGCATAAGGGCCTTATCACACTAGCGGTTTGGAAGCGGTTGCGGGGCGGAGCGGCCGCACAGCGAATGCGTCGCGAACACGCCGCGGTTGCGCAGCGAATTCGTTGCGGACGCGCAACGGGATCGCCGCGAACAGCAAAGCGGACGCCATTTTGTACTGCCTCGAACAAACGCCAAAACGTCCGCCCCACCTCAGATCAACGAGGAATTTTTTGTATGAAGACTTTCGAAATATTCCTCCAGCGCTGAAATTTGGCATAATATGATAAGAGTAGGTGATACAGATTATAGATGCATAATCATCCAATTTTTTTTTATCCGAGAAGTTTTTTTTATCAAAACATGAATATTGCTTATAACTCTCAGCGAAAAATTCCTCAGCCTAATCTAATAATGGATCTTCCCAAATTCGTCGATGCTTTCGTTTTCGGCGTTTTCGAAGTAATAACGTCAACAGCAATGTTTCCTCGTCGGAATACATTTTGTTACTGAGTGTACAAACACGTGACGAAAACGTAACGCATTTGCCACGCGTCCGCGACGTGTTCGCGACGGATGCGCGGCGTGTTCGCGACGGATGCGCTGCGCGTCCGCTCCGCCCCGCAGCCGCTTCCAAACCGCTAGTATGATAACGGCCTAAGTGATCAGTTGTCAAGTGTGAAAAGAGCCTTAGCTTTGTTGATATGGTACGGTGGGAGGTAGAAACACGTGTCGCGCACAACAGTCGCTGTAGAAATTGAAAATTTACGGATAGCAAATGTGATTGAGTTACTGCCCTTTTAACAACGTAATCTGTACCTCTTGCAACGAATATATATTTGACTTCACGTAGCAGTATCGCTATCTTCTCTATCTATCTTCTAATATATAAAAATGGATAGCAAAATATGTTGCTAAGCTCATAACTCGAAAATGGCTGGACAGATTCGGATAATACTTTATTAAAAGCTAAGTTATCATGTATTCAAAATATAATTGAATGCATGATAACAAAAATCTATTTATAATATCCAGATGTGATTCTTGATGAAGTTCTAAATGTAGGTATTTTACGCAATCGTGAACTTACAGGAATATTCCATAAATATAATGGATATAATCGATTATAATCACACAAAAACAGATATAATCAAAAGCAATTTTGAGCTCATTCTTTCTCTAAAGTAAATAAAAATTGTTTGAAAATAGGTTTTCCTCTCTCATTTGAATAGTTCGAAAAGTTATCGAAGTCTAACTTAAAATAAATTGATTACTATTCATGAAAGTACAATTATAAATTAAACTAATTTTCTAAAAGCAAGTCGCTGTCCTCTTTATACAATATTCTGCTTTCAGTTTTTCATAAAAAAATATAATAGTTAGTTTTCCTTACTTTATTTTCTGATCTGAGTACCGTACACTTCATTAGTGTCCGCAGTTTTAATAAACAATATTGTCTGGAAGGCATAAAGGAAACCACTTACAGTACTTTTAGGGACAAAAAAGTAATACCAAGTTGATAAACCCAGTTTGTTTGTTGTGCTTTCCTTTTTAAAATTAAAACGGTTATCCAATTCTTTTGTTATCCGTACTCCGGATAAAGGTGGGCACACAAAACACAGGCTTGTCAACAGAGCGTATACGTGTCACATTAAATTACTATTTTGAAATTGGATAGTTATAACAAAAAGCTGGACTTTTGTAGAATGTCTGAATTATATAACTTTACTACTCAATATTTTTTTCTTTTTTGTAAAAGTCTGACTCATACTAGGAATTTGTTCCTGTACCGTGGGTGCGTTTACAAACATATATTATAAACACACATGAACAAACACCCACAGTCCACACGCGGAACAACTACTTGCAAATCATACAAATATTTGTTCAGTACAGGGATCAAACCCGCGACACGTTGAGCTGCTGCGCATATCTCTCAGAAACTGAAACTCACTCAAATCTTAATTATTTAATTGTATTCATCTCTTATCAGTCTTACTACTACGGACGCTGGCGGAGTGTTGTGCTCGTTAGAGCAGCGTCGTAGCGTGTTATGTTGAGACTCACTCAGCTATACGCCAGGTGATTCATCAGAGGACGATAATATTTAAACACGATAATTATACGATAGTCATTATAGATAGATAGTAGCTTTAGACTTTTAAAGCAAAGCATGCGCTTAGATCTTTCAAAGTACAACACATCACAACCAAAGACATTAAACTATATACGAGTACACAACAGATTTTAACGTGGTAGTCGTAGACAGAGTGATTCAACAAGAAGGTTTATGAAATAAAATCGTGCGAAGTTAGAAGTGGCTAGTATTCTCTATAGATGACAATCTCGGACATATTTAAAAATCGGACAAACCCGAACGGAGATAAAAAAAAACTGGACATGACCGGAAAAATCCGGGTGAATGGTTACCACGTCACACATTTCTCGTCAAAAGGTATGAAAAAGTGGAACAAAACCTTCCACTGTTTGAGTTGCGTGGAACATTTGGTAACCACCAGGATATGTTTGCTTTGCGCTCAACAAAGAGGTACCCCGGGGATGGACGGAATTACGTATTACGTTGTTAGAAAACTAAATTACTGGCCCTTTATATGATATTCTTTGTGTATAAGGCAGCTGTTTTTTTAAGAAGAAATTGGATATAAGTTATGGATACACACGTTCTTATTTGTTTGTGTTTTAGGAATCAGTAGACGTAGATAAAAATTATAAAATTAAGTGATTATTTTCTCATCATAATCGTCTCAAGACTGACCACGGTCTATACCATGCATCGGCACTACCAGTTCACGACCACTCACGACTGTGCAATCCTAAATGGCAGTGGTAGGCATCTTTGAAGGCACGGTCGGCGCTATGACTGGGTGATCGACTGTTACGCAGCGTGTCTTGGGTTCGATTCCCGCACGGGACAAATATTTGTATGATCTGCATTTTTTTGGTCCGGGTCTGGGTGTTTGTGTATGTGAGTTTCTATGTTTGTAAATGCACCGACCGTTTTTGTTTGAAAGAAAAAAAAGCTCCCGGGCCGCCTGTGTTCCGTCGGTGCGCAAGAGTTCCACCTTAGGTCTTATTTTTGCTCCTAAGCTAGTTTGTAAGGGTGCTAAGACAGGAAACCTCCACGTGCGCCCGTGGACTGGAGTTCCCTCTCGGATATGTCCGGGGGGAAGACCAGTTTTTCGGCCCGGTGCACCCTGGGATGCGGGCTCTTCCGTATGTATGTACCGTATGCCAATAGCCTGTCGTGTGGACGCTCCAACGCGTGTCCCTCTGATCAGCAGAGGGCACAGCGGCGGAGCGGGCTTGCGGACGGTGAGTAATGGGTAGCTCGCCGTCCGACCGAGGACCAAGCCCGGGTCGGTGGCGCGTTGTGTTTCGCGCCAAATGCCTGCTGGGGTCGCGGTTTTTTCTTAACCCAGGATACCGCGGCCCTGGAACGTAAAGGTTATCCGAAGGAACACGGGTGGATTTTAGTCAGTAAGAGTCTGACAGTCCCTTCCGCCCCACCCAGGATGGGAGGACTCATTTGATGAGTTTACCACCAAAAAAAAAAAAAGGCTAGTTTGTAGTTCAGCCAAGAGATTGTGGAGGTCAGATAGGCAGTTGCTTATTGTAAAATATGTACTGGTATTTAGTTGTACCTCAACATTATACAGAAACAAACTAAGATCCACCCGTGTTCCTTCGGATGCCCTGTACGTTCCGGGGCCGCGGTATCATAGGTTAAGAAAAAACCCGCGACCCCAGCAGGCATTTGGCGCGAAACACGACCTGGGTCTGGTCCTCGGTCGGACGGCGAGCCACCCATTACTCACCGTCCGCAAGCCCACTCCGCCGGGGTGCTAAGACAGGAAACCTCCACGTGCGCCCGTGGACTGGAGTTCCCTCTCGGATACGTCCGGGGGGAAGACCAGTTTTTCGGGCCGGTGCACCCTGGGATGCAGGCAAAAACTCTTCCTTAGGCACTGTGTGCCTAAGGGGTCTCTTTGCCCGTATGCGAATAGCCTGTCGTGTGGACGCTCCAACGCGTGTCCCTCTGATCAGCAGAGGGCACAGCGGCGGAGCGGGCTTGCGGACGGTGAGTAATGGGTAGCTCGCCGTCCAACCAAGGACCAAGCCCAGGTCGGTGGCGCGTCGTGTTTCGCGCCAAATGCCTGCTGGGGTCGCGGGTTTTTTCTTAACCCAGGATACCGCGGCCCCGGAACGTAAATACCCTAAATGCCTTTAAATCAATATAAAAACATCCTAAATGCCTCTAAAACAGTATAAAAGTAGTATTTCAAATAAAAATTTATCGATTTCATATCTGTTCGAGAGCTTAGCCAATCTCGAATTTCAGAGGCGATATTTAAACAGTATCCAGCTTCAATTGGATAATCAACACCTGTGGATAGATATAAAACGAAAATAGAAAACGTTTGAGCAAACATTATTCCAATTCCACTGCAAATCGGATTGGATTTTAAAATAATATTTGGTAGGGTTGGCGAACGAGTAAAAATTTAATTTAGAAATTTTCACAATTTTTTTAATTTTTTACTTGGTAGAATCATCTCCCACCCCGGGCAGGGCCGGAGGGACTGTCAGACTTGTACTGACTAAAATCCACGGTGTCCTTCAATAGCCGTTTATGTTCCGGGGTCACGGTGATGGAATAAATCCCGCGACCAGACATTTTCACTTATATAATATCTTTCTATTTTAGTGTAACGAATACTATAGTTGTTTACGAAAACCACTTGAACGTTTAGAAAATTCAATGTAGTTTTAAGTTTATTCATGTTTCCTGCTTCCATGTTACTTCTGCCCTAATTCCTGAAGTGGGTATTTGTACCAACTCGCGTACAGATATACCAGAAAAAATACGATGTAGTGATGTAGCAGCCAAAGGGACACTTTTACAAAAAAAAGATAACATGAAAATCTGATTTTGTCGTTATCCTTTTGTCGGTTTTTGCTACTGCGTTCATTCACAGGCATAAGTACAAATTAATTTTATTCAGTTAGTTACATAAAAGACACACATTTATAGACACAAGACACATATTTTGAATAATAAGTTGTATTTATGGATTTATATGGGGATTAGGTTCCATTTGCAGCTTCGCCTGAAAAAAATAATTATTTACACAATAATTTCTTTTCTTTTTATGTTAAAACTTTAATTCCATTTTTTCCTCAGGGAAGGTAGAAAAATACTGAAAAAAGGTAGAGTACCTAATTTCAAAAAATCATTTTCAATAAAATCCTTTCAGCAGTTTTTTCATAAACAACTTTATATATCATACATCCATACTAAGATATCCTTGACTTGTCTGATATAAGTGAGGATATAAAAATTAATTAATAAATACTTTGCACTACTCCGCATAATAATTTATTGAACTAGGTCGCAAATAATGCACTAAATGCCGTTAAGAAAGTTAATTAAGAACGTTTGTGCCGCGTTGGTATTCATTGCAAATAATAGACAAAAGAATAAATCCTACTAATATTATAAACGTGACAGTTTGTATGTGTGGATGGATGTTTGTTACTCTTTCACACAAAAACTACTGAACGGATTTTGTTTAAATTTGGTACACTGATAGCTTATAACCTGGATTAACACATAGGATAGTTTTTATCCCGATTTTATGTTCCCACGGGATGATTTTCGAGTTGCAGCGGGTGAAGCCGCTGGCAGCAGCTAGTTCAATATAAACAAAGAAAGAAAGAAAAATTAACTAATTTGGCCACACTCAGCATAATGATTAATTTTCGTTTCGCACTCATTTTGAGCTACATTATTTAAGAAAAACAACCTAAAGGTCGATTAATAACCTCCTGGAATTATATTGATGTCAATCATTCATCAAAACTGTTTGTAAAACTTCAGATATTAGTTTTAAACGTCCTAAATTATTTATTTTTGTAATTTCTAGGATTCACCGTTTACCACCGTTTTGGTTAATTATCTTCCGACTAAGCAATGACGTGAATTGCTCGAGCTTGTTATCAAGTTTTTGTAATTTATTAAAATAGATTTTGACTTCTTCTTAGTATGTCGAATATTTCATCATCATCAATCAGCCGTAAGACGTCCACGCTAAACATAGGCCTGTCCTATAGACTTGCAATAGGGCCAGTTGGAAACGGTTTGCATCCAGCGAATTAAAAAATTGAATACTTATTTATTTTAATAAAAAAAAAGTATAATTCAGACTACTAAAATCTCCATAATATATATGCTATATATGTTATATAGAAAATTATTCATTAAAAGCACGTGGATACACCCATTTTTTTGTCATAATGAAACCTCGACCACTCTACGCGCCTCCTCGCAATCTTCGTAGCACAGTTGCTACGCTGCTACGCCGACTTCTACGAAAGTTATTCAACTCGTAGCTTATCCCGCGTAGCAGTCGGGTCGGTTGCCATTGCGATAGCTTTGTCAGTGCAACATTATTTGCTTCTGAAAGTTCAGTCATCAATCATAGTCCCTGAAAATTTCTGAGATATGATATGTGAGCGCTGTGTGAATGTTGTTTATTCTGTTTTTGGGTAGGTAACACAATAAGAAACAAAAGTTCAAACAAGATTACTTTCAACGCTTTATGCAAAGCCTTATTTTCACAGCTTTACCTGATCCTTTCAGACAGTATTTATTTCAGAAAGAAGAAGTAGAAGTAAATCAAAAGGCAATAAAATATATTGCACGATGCTCACTTGTTCAGCCGTCAAATATTAAAAACGATATTGATAGGGTTGTCTCGCCTCTGATTGGAACACAATCTCCAATTTACTGCGCTGTCAAGAAAGAAAGAAAATATTGCTTTCCCTTTCTGCTATAATATTAAAAGGAAAACGCGAGAAGTCTTATCTTTTATTCGTAACAAGACGTATGTGGCGAGTTGACTATGAATTTATCGTTTTGTTTCGTTTTATGAAGCAGAAAGCAATTAGAAAGTGATGCCAGGGAGTTCTAAGGAATAAACGTGCTTAATATTGTTTTGTAACAATGATTGTTGTTGTTGTTTCAAATCCATCTTAGTATTGTCAAAAAATATAAAACTCTTGACGTTACTTTTACAAGGTTAAAAAGTTTCTTAAAAATATTTAATTAGAATTTTTAGATCAAATAGCAGCGGATTATGCAATCTATTTATCGCATTAGGCTATCGACTGCATCGCGTGTTGTAGGAACATTCTCAAAAGATAGATTTGAGTTAGAAAACATGTGTGAGTGAGGACGATAAATTATTTAAACATTGTATTTAAGGCGAATACAAGCCTAAGTACTAATACTAGTAAAGCAAACTTTTGAGTAGGTAAACTTGTATCGATTAAAATGTTTTTTTCTTCTAAGCTGTGCAATGTGATTGCACACAAAATTATTGGTTGCAATTTTTCAAAAATGGGATCAGTGATTTTATATCTTTCAAAATTTCGAAACGTGCGAGCGAGAGGCTCGTTAGCTTTTGTATTTGTCTTAAACAGAAGAACCTAGTTTCAAAAGCCATGTAGATTAACCAACGTACAACAATTACCTACGACATAAAATCAGTAGTTGGACATGAAAATGGAGAGTTACAATAATTACTGCTTAAAATAGAAAGGGAACTACCGAGTTTTATTTTTAAACAACAACAATTCTAACTCTACGCTCTACGTAACAACCTGAACAAGCCACTTCGGAATCTCGTAACATAATTCACTCTCTCGAGACCGCATTGTGGTTGTCAGGACACTTGACTTCGACAACCCTAGCACAATACAGGGGTCATGAAATTTTATGAACACACTGTAGAGGGAACTCACCCTTCGCCAACTATTTGTCGAGTATTCCCACATTTTTCGGCGTATTTTTAACATGGCAATACGGTCGGATTATACAAAGGTAACTGGCAACTCAGAGGTGTCTCAACCTTATTTGAATTTCTAAATGAGTTCCCCGAAGAAAAGGTTTAGGGAAATTATTTGTTCGTATCTGAAAACGTTTTGTGAGTGTTTCTTATTAAGATAAAGATTGGCTATTTCATTTTGGACTCCATTGAATTTAAAATCGGATTATCTTCGTTTCTTAGACTTAACAAAACAATCCTTCAAGACTGTACCTTGACTCTCAATAAAATATTTTCTTGAAATTACGTAAGTTTCAGGAAATTCGCGTTTTTAATTTTATTTGTTCCGTTCATTCGCGAAGAATAAAAGTCTATTCAAATAAGTAGGGCAATTAGAATACAGGCTTACTTTTAGTGGTCCCACAAATATAAAGTGGCTGGTGCTTGCTTACTCACCGAGCTAGTAATATAATCTTGTAAGAGCGAGTTAAAGTTTCACGCTGTTTTAAGAATAATTGCAGGTATTATGCCTTTGGATGGAGTCTAACAAAGTATTGTGAATTTAACTACCTAATTGGTTTGTTTAAAGAAGGTATAATAATATATTTCTCCTTCTCTTGTATCTGCATGACCAAGGCAAGAAAAAATCATGCTGGAGTTAGTTATGCAAGTCACCAAAGTTGTGGCGTTCATAGAAATGATGGTGTTTTAACGCTAGTTTCGCATCTAAGATGATCTCGCTTCCTCACACCAGAAGGCAATCACTTTGACAGTTGTCGTGGATAGGCAAAAGTGTGAGTGAAGTCTGATAGATACAACAACCAAGTTACTGAGTTGTGAAAGTCAGATAGGCAGTCCCGCCATGTTGAAAACTGGTAAAAAGTTTCATAATATATGTTTATACTGGAAATAGAGTCAAACATAGTTCCTCTAATCCTCCTCATTGTTAAAATGATTAAGATTAAAATTTAATATACCCAATACTAAAGTTAATATAAGCAAGTTGCACAGAAAACATTTTTGAAAAGATTTTCACATTAATACGTTCATAGAATTTCCAATTTCCTTCAGTTATTTTCAATTTCTTTTCCTAGTTCAGTTTCCTGCTAAATATTAGCCAGTATTAGCTGCTATTCAGTGTATTTTCAGAGCTGCTTTGATCTTGACTTCATACGTTGATCAATTTATCGCCGGTTGATTTGCGCTCAGTCGCAGTGACCGTAAACTTGCCGATTATGGACACGAGTTAATACGTTGGTATTATTGTTCGCCGAATCTACGGTCTCTTAGGACATTAATTTGGTATTTCTGTTTTCGGATTGCACATTTGTATTTGTGTAGGCTACTAGTTTTCTATATCTAAAGATGAAAGGTGTTGGGTCAGTTCGCGTAGTTACCATCGTAAAGTTACTCTAAAATATGGTAAGAGTAACTCAAAAATATACCAACTCCTATTGCCTCCAAGTGACATACTTTATGAAATAAAAAAAAAATCAAATACTCTTTGTTTAATCAGCTTCACAACGTTATTTTTAATTTAGGAATAGCACATAGTTTGAGAATGTCAAGTGTTTTTATTAAAATTTGACAGCTCCAAAAAGCGTCAAAAGTTGACAGCAGGTGGCGTTTGACAAGCATATTAAAATATTTTGTAGCCTGTCTTCTTACCTTTCAGCGTGTCGATGGCAATCTAAATTGAGTCGGCCCAGTAATTTGAGTACCAGTTTGACACCTTTATTTCCTGCAACGTGCAGAAAATAGAAAGCGCAGAACACGATATTGAGTGTCTTTTCATTTGTGAGACAACATCGCAACTAAGTACTTAGGCAACGTTATCTGCAAATCTTTTCGATTGCTTTTTGAGACTTCGTATTTTCATTGGTCACCTATTATATGATAGAAGGAAATGTATTTTACATAAAGTAAATATTTTTTAATAAAAATAAAAATGATATGAAGCGCTGAAAAAAAAAACGAAAACCGATGTCACGTTTAATTGCTTGTCAAAAATCACAAATACTTACTGTGTCGCAAATATTACCGTAATATAAATAACGCGTGAGGCGATCGTTCGGAAACCTCTGAAAGTCACGAATTCATTCAGCCTAAATGACGAACCGAATTATTTGGAATTTTTTCGACGTTCAGAAACGCCTTTTGTAGTAGGCTTACGATGCGAAAGTGATGGAAATATCGGATAGAAAGAAATAACTCGTGCAAGCATTTTGGGGAGCAGAAAATTGATTTGGTTTATGAAAAGACTATCTATTATATGTGGTCGTATCTACTTACAAGTATCTATCATTACTTTTTCGTTGAAAATATTAAAAATACATATAGTGATTTCGTAAAAAAAATTGCTGTAAAATGATGAAACTAATATTGACATAAACGAAGTTATCTCTCTCTACTAAAAATCAACGTTCCAGTGTGGCTCTGTGAAAAGCTTCCCAAACGAAAATGGCCCGAAATAAAGTGACGTAAAGCTGAAATATCCGACGTGAAATATTCGTGAATTTAAACATTGAATTTCAGTGAATACGAGATGCGATGACCAAAATGTAATTTATGTGAACACTCGTTCATTAGGACGGATGGATGCAGACGGATACGGGGGAAATAGAATATTTGATCAATTTGCGAGAGGAGCCGGCATTAAATGCTATTGTCGGATTGCGTGGTAACCGTTTTAAATCCGATTTTGAAATGTAGTGCGAAAGAATATTATAAATATTATACACGAATTGTAATTCTGATTGGATGGCTGATTAATTTTTAATATGCTCGCTATCTTTGCCTAGACATCGAATAATTTATGTATGATGACATAATTTGGTTATCTATCATAATTATTTTATTATAAAATTCGCCCTTCCGCACCACTGAACAGTAACTAATTGGGTATTTATAATAATAAAAGATCACTACAAAGTATGAAAAGTCGGTAAACCAAGTCATCTTCCGATGTCTGTCTGTCCCTACGTATGCTTAGATCTTTCAAACTACGCAACGGATTTTAATGAATGATACCCAGATTGAAAAGTAAGAGGTTTGGAACTATAAGTGGATTAAAATTAAGGTTTAAATTTGCGTAACAATATGCGCAAAGTCGCGGAACAACTGCCAGTGTGTGTATCGTTGTATTTAACGTAAGCACTTTGATAAAAACCGATCGGTTCATAGCGGATATTGAAAGGTAATCCAATGAGATTAACGGTGTATTTTATTAAATTACATATTTGGGGCTGATTTTTTATATAAGATACAGCTGCTTTTTCTTTTCAGAAAGGATATTGGAAATTAATATATTTACGTACCTATAGATAGTAAACATAGGTAACGCCAGTTTTTGTTTTGTTTCAGGACATGTCGGCTATCTCGTGTTATCACTCGCTTGAAATAATTTTCACAACATCAAATTACGCCTGTTAACTCGAGTTGTATACGATAATGATGAAATAGGGGTATAGGGATATTGGAAATATAGGGATATATTTCACCAGTATAATGTAATGAGCGAGCCTATGTCATCAACCGACCAGAAATCCAGATGGTATTGAAATAATTAACACGACGATAAGATCTGAATTTGAATCTACCTCCTTGTAAATCATCACTGTTTTGACTGAACCTTTTTTAATATCGTTTGAATAACAAAGAATATTTTTACTAATAATCTGGTTACAAAATCTTATCACTGAAAGCGATACATCCCACACAATTACTGGATATTTTGATCTTAACATATAAAGGACACGAGTAACTTTACCACTCATTTTCATTTAAGTACATTGTAAAATAACTTAATTAAATTAATTATTTTGAAACGCATTAACGCATGCGATGAGCATCGTAAAGATGATTTTTAGAGGAAAGAATAATTTCAGATTGCAAGTGGGATTTGAACCCGCGTCTTCTGGATAGGTACTCCAGACGCCCTAACCAACTAAGCCATTGTAATCCACACTTGCAAGCTGAAATTCTCTATTCCTCGTTTGAACGCTTTTCGAAGAAGACGCGGATCCGAATCCCACTTGCAATCTGAAAATTTTCTTTCCTCTAAAAACCATCTCAACTAAATTAATGCCTAAATATTATTGAAAAGATGCTATCTCAACTTTTTCTATAATATGCCGTCGTCTGTGAAAGCAAAAACAAAGATCCTTTCACAGAATAAACTCATTTTCACAATTAACGCGAATGAAACAGTCCTGCAAAAACACTGGCAAGTGAGAAAGGACGTAACAGAATTAAAAAACAATTTTGTAGTAATTAAATCAAAACACGGTCGCCGAGCCGTGTCCGCGACAACTTTCTTTTGACACTGTAACTCCGTTTGTAAATGATCTATGACTTTTGTTCAAAAGCGGTTTGACTTCATCGTTTTAATTTAAACTTTAGATCATTATTCCTGGGACAGTTTGGAGTGGGTTGTGAGGTACTTTTATTAGTGGTTATGACAGTTTGACACGTTACTGTGTGGACTGTGGACGTTTAGCGATTAGACAACGTTCTCAAAATTTCTACTTTTACAATAATTATCTTTGCATGTAGCTGCCTGCGCTCACGTGATGTGAATGTCTTGTTTTTTTTACTGTAAATAATGGTAATAGTAGTTTGACATTACTGACAAAAATCATCGGATTGAAATCAGTAGTTCCGAAGGTAATCACAGTTTTTGTCCTATACCATAAAACTACTCCTGAGGGATGAACTGTTAGACTTGTACTAACTAACCATTACTAACCAACTCTGTTCCTCCAACAGCCTTTGCATTCGACGATACGGAGATGGTCCTTATCAGACGGTGAGTTACCTGTTGCTCACCGTCCGTACGCCCTCGGTTAATGGTATATTACCCCCATACAAAATTGTCCTCTTTGATCATTATTGTTAGTATCAATATTCCCTGAAAAAAAAACATGAATGTTTTTTAATTTCCCTACTGATATAGCCTACTAAACTTCATAAGGTCTTATTAAAGCTATTCATAAAAATCAAAGGACGTTCGGTCCCAGGAGCAAATGATGGAAAAACTGAACATGACAGACTTTTGGCTTTTCCTAATATGATTTGGGAGTTAGGGAATGATCCCGACGTGTTTGGCTGTCAGTTATAATCAAGGGTTAATATCCTTGGTGGTAAGAGGCCAGAGATTAATTAATATAATATTATAATTACATGTTTACCACATAAATAAACATCAATTTATTTCCTAATTTATTTTCATTATTTAAAATTGCCCTAGGATTTTTCTGTATCTTGGGTTCGTTTACAAATATAAAAAGTTACATACCTAAAGACCCAGACCAGGTACAACTACTTGCATCATGTCATATCCTGGAAAAAAAAAGTTTTCTGCGGGGACAGAATCCGCGAAACGCTGCGTAACAGACAATAGCGCAGCCACTGCGCCAACCTCAATACTATTTTATGCAAACGCATCCGACATCTGTTATGTAATCAAGAAAGTAACAAAATTATAAGTAATTGCGTTTGAATGAAACTGAATACTTTTCACAACCTCATTCATGGGCCCAAGAACCAAGGACGTATTTATGTATTCGTTTCGAGTTCTGGCTTTATTTAACTCATATAACATAATATCGATTAATTAAACAGCTTTATGAGTCTGTGTTTGAGCAGTGGTATCCCAGATTTACAAGTTGTAGAGTCGTGAGTTCTAACCCAGGTACCTACCTGGGTTAAATAAATAATACAAAGTAATGCACCTGCATTACTTTGTATTATTTACTAGCGGCCTGTCCCGGCTTCGCACGGGTGGAAGACCCGGTCTAAAACCCGGTCCCGATGGTTACAAACACAACAAAAAAAAAATCTGCCAAATCGGTCAAGCCGTTTTCATGTTATGTCGTGACAACGGAAAACGGGTTTCATTTTTATATATATAGATTTAATCACCGCAAGCATTCATCTGTAATGTACCATGAAATAGCGCATTTTGATGCTCGATTGTCTTCCGTCACTGATGAAATATTCGAATTCGTAACGTAAAGCCGCGTACAGACATCGCGAGGCGTGCGACACGAATGGTTCGTCTCGCATGCCTCGGGCTGTGTGGACGTGTGTGCTCACAGTGAGCATTCGCGCCATACGATCGTTGCGAACGCCGCCTCAGTACGAGCCGTGCGCTCCGTGTGGACGGACAGGTGTTGTTTGCGTTGCGCGCATGCATCATGGTGTCCAATACCGAGTCACTACTTGAGCTGGTTCAACTTTATGAAATTAATAGAGTGTTGTGGGACTCTAAACATTCTGATTATTACAATAAATGTAAAAGGAAAGACGCGTGGCGTCAAATATCACAGCAAGTCAACGACGACTGACGAACACCGTGCGTGGTGGTTTGCTTGCTCAGCTTGAGCATGTTTCGTTCGGGACGCACGTATAAATGTACCATCGTATGCCTCAGGTTGAGGCATGCGAGACGAACCATTCGTATCGCACGCCTCGCGATGTCTGTACGCGGCTTTACATTACAGGTGAATGCTCGCGGTGAGGGAGCGCCTTAAAGGTGAACATCGTTAAGAAAAAGACATTTGTGTAATCAACCAATCAATTTGTGTAATCAACAACACTTACAACACACTCCCTGTCACAGATAGGAGGCCTGTGTCCCAACAGTGGGAACATTAGGTGTATGCTATTATGCTTAACTAAACTATTGTTCAAAGTGTGTGTATTAATATAAACACTCGTTATTATATTATTTTATGAACTAACACAACGGAAATGTAATTTTAGTTTCATTTAAATGAGAATTGTTAAAAAAGTTTGCGTTACTCCGCAGGTTTTAATTAGTGATATTTTTGTAAAACTGCCCGTTATTTTTCTAGGGAAACTGCGATGTGTGCCTAAATAAATAGTAACGTTAATTAGGCTACCTTTGTATAAAAGGGATTTCAAAAATGTATCCTGTCTTGTCAGCCATTTCTTTTCCCAAATTTGAGCCAGACGTATAATGATTAATGTTACGTTACCTAAACGGGGCTCGCCGTCCGATCATGGACCATGCCCGGTTTGATCGACGGCGCGTCGTGTTCCAGGCGTGTTTCAAAGAGCCAAAGCCTGCTGGGGTCACCAGGTAACCGTGGCCCTGGAACGTAAAGGGCATTCAAGGGTCATCGTGGATTTTAGCCGCGGATTTTGATACCAGATAACAAATTCTATAGCGAGCGAAGCCGCAGGCAGCAGTTAGTGTATTATAATATATTTGGATAGTCTAGCACATCCTAGTCGTACTGCTATAATGTCCGATGCTGAAGAAAGACCTATATTGCTTAAAAGGTCGAGTGTGGTCGTTTGGCAATCAGATTGTTGACCACAGCATCTTTTTATTGCCAAAAAAAGGCATTGCGAGTTCTGTACTTACATTTTTATGACACTATTACCTAGGTTTATTTTTTATTATAAGTATTTTCTGTTCCTATATTTTGGTGATATCACTACACACTATAGACGTGAGAGTCTGTATATTTGGATGACTCGATGTTGGTTACTTAATATAGGCAGAACATCTGGACGGATCTTGATGCAAATTTATTAAACATCTTGTATGATTTCATTTCATTTCTGTCTCTGTGGGTTATTTTTAAAATTACACACAGGCTTAGTTGCTAGCAACAGCTAGTCTTTTTGATATGTAAAAATCACGTTGTAATTTTATAAAATACGCTATAATAACTTCGGCTTTCAGTATACAAGTAATTGAAGGAAACCCAGATCAGCTATAGAACATAAAAACAATAATAACGCAATGACTAGATAGTTGAAACACCTGTCTTTTTTGTTTCGCTGTGGCATCGTCAGGGGTCTTTGACTCTTTTCTAGGTACGATTCAGACCAACCGGCCGGGAAGGGCGGCATTTTAGAATGCGGTAAAGAACATTTAAATGTATCAACGGTCATTACGATTCATATTTGCGTGCAACTTACGGGACACATCGCTACGTGTCGCGGGATGCCGACGGAGATAAGTTTGAATTACCGCATTGTAAAATGCCGCCCGGCCAGACCGGTTTGTCTGAATCTTACCTTTCTCGCTCGCTATATTATTACAAAAACAAACAACTTCAAAAACATACAAATGAAAAATAACACACGGTCAATTCACACCAAGAAGCGACGCGGCGCGACGAGACAACGATACTGCAAATTCTATCTTATCGTGTAGTATATAAAGTTAGATTTTGAGTCGCTACAATATAGCGACAGCATCTACATCTTTTCGTGTAGGAAATAGTGTTCGATTTTGAGTAGCTCTATTGAAATGTGCGTGCATCGTCACGTATAAGCGGTCTGAGCTGACCCTTAATTAAAAATAACTGTTAAAATACCGCTTCATAGTATGGAACACAAATCATCCTCTTTTGTAGTTTTTCTTAATAACAGTCCCTTTATTGCCCATTTCATCTTTATTTTTGTGATACAGTGACCTTTATTTCTGTAGGCATAAGGTTTTTGTCAGGGGCAAAATAGCCGTGAAGGTTGGGGTTAATGGAATGTCATAAGGGCTCATTCATACGTCATCCATTATTGCTAGTTTTTCACAAGACACTGAACGTCATGGTGGATGGACGTTCACATTTCGATTATGTTTTTTATTGAACCGTCACAAAAATGACGACATATTGTTAAAAAGACTATTTTAAAAGACAAATGCGATTAAATACCGTTTTATAAAATCATTTGAGATGTGTGTTATAGGCATAAAAAATATTGCTGTCGTCAAAAAATAAAAGAGACAAGACAAAGACGTTTCGTCAAACGTTCTCGTGTGAATGTGCCATATTCTTTTTATATGGCAACATATGTCATTGTACGAGTAATTTTTTGTTATGT
Source organism: Agrotis ipsilon (assembly GCA_028554685.1). Taxonomy (NCBI): domain Eukaryota; kingdom Metazoa; phylum Arthropoda; class Insecta; order Lepidoptera; family Noctuidae; genus Agrotis; species Agrotis ipsilon. The sequence goes on along the minus strand of CM052969.1, from coordinate 12,124,408 downwards.
ACAAGATTTAGTGAGATATAATTGGCACCCCACATCCGCTTCAATGCTTATGAATGTAGCGGGTATGTGTCTTGAGAATTATTGCGGAATCATTGTTGTTGCTTATTTGATCTTGTGTGTGATCTACCGTTTTGGCAATTTCTCTTTCTTTAGATCTGAGTTCTGAGACTGTCTTTCATTGGGGCTTTTTGTAATCTCGCGTTAATCACAATAATTAACTAACTTCCTCTTCTTTAGAAGATGTTTAGCAATATTTATGTTTTAATATGTTATATATTTGTTTTGAAGACTTGAAAGGTTCGTTTACCTGAAACCAGTCCTGGATGTCGATTCAAAAATGCGTTGTTAACGGAAGTGAAGCAAGGTTTAAAATATGAATTTAGTAGTAATAGAAAATAAGGAAATGGTTCTTATTAAATTTGCAATATTTTAAGCAACTAACTTACTTGCATCATGTAAGATCAAAAATAAATAAATAATATCCCACAAAAATCACACAACGCCATCTAGTGCCAAGCTAAGCAGAGCTTGTGTTATGGGTACTAGACAACTGATAAACATACTTAATATATTTCTAAATACATACATATTATAGATAAATTACACCCAGACACAGTACAAAATAAATGATCGTGCTCATTACACTAACAAAAAGAAAAACATAATATTTTAATAGTTGTACGTTTTTGGAAATTTAGGATTTAAATCTATGTCTATAACTAATAATGTTTCATCTAAAAATACTTTACAACTAAGCAGCAACGTATTTGTAAAAGATCTACAATCGAAATCCCTTGAGGAGAAACTGTTTGGTTCTCGTGAGAAATTACAACTCCAACTACTTCGCTCCCCAACTTCTGATTCATATTAATGTTTTCATTTGCTACCATTGAGTTTGTTTCTAAGGAACAAATTGACCTTTAGCTCTCTGAACTTGATTTAAATCTAACGTGGTACTTCTTTACGACTTTTATTTAAGGTAATAATATATTGAGTTAGGTGATAATACTGGTAAATAGGTGGGCTGCAGCTGAAAATCAGCGTCAGTTGGCAAAATTTGCGCTGCCATCTGGCATATGCTGAGCTGAGGCCCTTTGGCATTAAATTGTTAAGTTTTTCTTTATATCCTGTGTTTTTACAATGTACTCTCTCTTTATAACTTTTTTTTATATTGTTTGGTTTTAAGTTTGTGCCAATAAACACAATTTTCTTTCTTAAATTAACGTTGTGATAAGTATATCGTAATTGGTTTAGTTTCAGTTTTTTTGTTTAATCTATTGTTAGAATTAATACAATATAAAGAAAGAAAGGCAATTGTCCTGTAGTAGGATGAAATTTGCAGAAAATTAAATGATTAAAGCATCAACAGGGATAGTCGTACACCAGAGCTAAATTTATTCGGCAAATTAAATGCAAATCTCAAAGAAGACAGAATTTTCCCATAATTTTTTAAACGCTCAAAGGTATATTTTGTATGGATCGTGACACGTCTCCTATTTGTTCATCTTCATCAGCCTATAATGTTCCCACTGCTGGGACACAGGCCTCCTTTCTGTGAGAGGAAGTTGGCCATAATCTTCTAAGCGGGCCCAGTACGGGTTGGTAGATGTCACAATGTCTTCGAATTTGATGGTTCTAGGACATGCCGGTTTACTCACGATGTATTCCTTCACCGTTTTGAGAGCAGTGGTGAAATAGTAATGTGCCAGGCTGGGTTCGAACCCACGACCTACACCTGGTTGATACCACTGGGCCACCACTGCGCTCTCCTATTTGTTAGGAAAGTAATTATTACGACAACCTGCTACTTAATCGTACTTTAGTAACTTAAACCACATCGTTTAAAAATAGCTAGTACCTTAATCATTCTCTCAATGTTCAGATCACTGAAAACCTCAGTTCAACGCAGCGGAAGTGCCTGAATATTAAATCCCGATATGACGTAACGTTCGTCTCGTATCCATCATCGCGTACATCCGGTTCGGAACGGCACTGTATCGCCGTAATCCCGGCGCAGTCGGCGGCCGCTAAAAGAAAATCCAATTTTCAGCTCTCGTATGAGCTTAGCCTGAGACCCGGATGAAACGAAATTATATGTTTCAGGATGTGGAAACATTTCAGCGTTGTAAGAGATTTCTGTAAAATTCAATTTAGTGATATTACTCCAGTTATTTAACCGTGTAGAACAAGAAGCAATTAGAAGATGTGCTGTTGTTCAAGTAAGATTAAATTGGCAGTACAATTAAAAAAACGGGAAAAAATGCGATGTTTTCTGAACTATTTTAGTCTCTTACACAAAAAGTACTCGCTCACCATTAAGTCTACCTAATAAAATTTTAGAAACGAATCCCATAAAACATTCAAACTCATAGTCTTATACAAAAGTTTCAGAAAAAAAGTACCTGAAAAAGCACAGCTAGAGACGGAATAGATTGAAAAGATTCAATTCCCATTCGGTACCGAAGAGAAATGCATTTTCAATCTAATTGGGAAAATACAGTGTGTTACAAATGTGTGGTCTTATTTAAGGGCATTCGCTTCGACCGTTTTGATTTTTTTCCAGCGATAACAAGCAAGTTTTGTTGCATCTTGTACCGCTGCTATTTCGCAAGCCACGATTGCAATGAGCGCTGCATACTCGTGTTGACATTCTATTGTATCAATCGAAACGCGTCTTTTATTTATATCCATTATCATCATCGCTGAAAAATATAATTAGTCGAGAAACTTCAATACTTTACTGAATAGATACAGAAGACTGTTACTGTGGCCTAAAGAACAGATGATCAGAAGATCACCATTCCACACCCTTGACCATAACTTCCTTCGATAAAACTGTATTTACAGCTATTTATTAAAAAAAAAATATTTATATACAATCCACCGGCAGCACAGTTGTTATACCCAAGAGACCAACCACCTTTATTTTAAATCTTTCAAAGCCACTTCAAGAGAAAACAATAGAAAATTCCAAGAAGTCTTTAATGAGATATAAAAGAAAGCATCTAACGTTTCATCGACCTCTACTTTTATGATAATTGATTCAGTTCATTCCTTGACCTTGCCAGGTATGGATGGATCGTAAATAGCCAACATAACAATGTCGATCGTTATGGGAAACCGATCGAAGGACGTTGATTTATTTTTCTATGGCTACTATAACAGTAATGGGGCTAAAAATAGGTGTATCGGTATTAAAGGCACGCCATGGGTGTGTTGTGTGTCACTGAATAATTTATCGTAATTAGTTTTTGTAAGCGCCTTAATGGTTACAGGTCGGTATTGGGTTTCTGTAACTGTATAAATGTTAGGTTTGTTTAATTATTCTACAAGGCTATTGTTCTATTTTTAAGAGAGGTATTGTAGACAGGTTGTATTACCCTTTTTGTTACAAATTAACTTATAATAATCATCATCTACGTAGCTTCGTCCGAACCTTACTGAGTTTACTTTATTACGAATAATTTTGGTGCCAACAATAAATCGTTAATCGTCCGCGTCGCATCGTAGACAAGACATTGTTTACGAATGCAATATTTATTTCAAATGAATAAAACAAATTCGTATTAAGATAGAAAAGCATAATAACGAATTCAAAATAAAGCAAGAGAGTCTGAGAATGAAATACTTGATCAAAGCGCAAGGCATCTTCACTGTTTTCACAAAACTATACAAAGTTTAACTTTTGATTTATATGTAAAGCAGATTCCAACCTTCGTATCGCAAGTAGACCGACATTCCTGCCGTGTCTCTCGATCGTATTTTAGGAAAGTCATTTGTCAATGACATTGCATTTAGGGGTGTTTCGCGTTTTCTGTGACATGCAATATTGGATTTTACGGGACCTACACGGTTTTATGTTCTATAAAGTCGCATTCTTTACATAAAATGACCGTGTATGTTTTAAATTCACTGTGCTGCGATGGCTCAGAGGTTACGGCCGTGACTTATAAGTTGTAGGTCGTGTGTTCAAACTATCGTGATCACAAATCGCGAGACGCACAAAGTAACTTTTGCTTATTTTGGTTTAATTCGCACCTACTCGATGCCTTTAAACGTTCTGGGTATGTATGATTATTTGTTTGTTACTCTTTCACGCGAAAACTACTGAATATATTTCGATTTTTAGCGCACATTTATAGTTTGGGAATATACTTTTACTACTGGTAGTACGATGAGGGGAATAAATAAACTTCGAGCTCTCGAAACCGAATGCATAAGTTAGCATTTAATACATAATTATGCTGCGGTGATTCTGGCAATTGTAAATGTATCACGAGGAGGAAAACTGTGCGATTTTATTGTGTCTGACAGACCCCACCGAGCAACACGACAAGAAATTCATATATTCACGTCAAAAAAATATACATATATAGCAGTTATTACCTCAGAATCCGACAGTTCCGAAGTAGGAATGCTGGTCTGACAGACATTTACAATTATCGTCGTATGTTGCTAAATGTCAAGGATGAGAATTTAGGGTTGGTATTTGCAATTTACATAACAGATTAGTTTCAATTCAGGAGTATGAAGACATTTACCCTGTAATTTACCTTGTAGTTTAAACAACCACACGGCCCAGTGTAGGACACATTGGGCCTTTTTTTACGTGGTAAAATCATCAAATGAGTCCTCCGGGCCCACCCCGGGCAGGGCGGGAGGGACTGTCAGACTTATACTGACTAAAATCCACGGTGTTCTTCAATAGCGCTTTATGTTCGAGGTCACGGTGACGGAATAAGTCCCGCGACCCCGGCAGGCTTTGGCCCTCTGAGAGGGGGCCCCGTCATTATGCTGACGCTCTTTGAACACATTGGGCCTTGTGACTGTTTAATAAAAATGTATAGGAACCATCTATACACTTCTTGGGTTCTTAGAGGACGGAGTATTATTCTTTTGTTTGACTTCTACTACTACTACTAGAATATTCAATTATTCGAATTTTATAGTAATTCAAATTATTCTGTAATACTAGCCTTTCTAGACGCGACTTTCTTCTACTTGATGAGACTGCATTCACTCAGTTCCTCAAAAACTGTTTCTTTTTTCCAGATCATCCCAAGTGAGATGCTATGGAACGCGGCAGCTGCAGTGAGGTGACGTCACCAAACAGAATGGAGCAGCGTACGGTCAACGACCCGGCATGGAACGGCTAAGGTGAAGGAAGACAGAGACAGACATAGCCCAACCCCATGGAGGTGAACGGGACGGAAGCGCGGGCCGAGGAGGCGACAGTGACGCTCGCGCTTAGCGTTGCCGTCACCGTCATCTCCGCCATTGGTCTGCTGCTCAACGCTTACATACTGTTCATCATAGTTATAACTAAACAGGTAATTATTTTAAAGACACTGAATAACCTGCTTCATTGTATTCGGTTATGGTCTAATTTATTTAATTACAAAGAAAAATCATCAACACGACCAAGAATAAAAAAATCATGCCAATATAGGTCGTAAGGTAGAGGTTGTCCTCTCCCTCACGCGTCTCGTCGCTTCTCTAGCATTACTGCTTATTAAAAGAAGGTGACGTCTTCCCATTCCATCTCGCCCCGTTGCATGCATGGCCTCAAGCAATGCCGGGCGGGACAGGAGGTGAGGCCACGTCGGCCGCGGTGCTCCAAAGACTTGAAGGCTATTTATCGTGGGATAGTTTTCGAACCGAATTGCAAGAAAAGTAGCGAGCGAAATCTAGTATACAAAACAAATAGTACGTTATAATACTCAAATTAATGTAACATGAAATATCGAGAAACGAACATGAGGATCTAATTACGAGCCAATTATATTTGTACAAAGATTTGTACCTACATTATGAGGATATTATTGTAACCACGTGCTCTGAATACGATATGAAGGAAATGAGTTAAACTCATAGAACACTATTACAAATTGACTTATTAATAAGTAGAGTTGATATTACTTACAATTCAGTAAAGTTGTCTACAGCAAAAGTATAGCAACTTGATCGTTACTGAAATGGGAATGCAATCGGTGCTTTTAACATTGGTGCTCAAATGTGAATACCTCCAACCTCTATAGGGTGAACTCATCTAATTCTGTGAGTTGCCTAATTATAAGTTCAAATGAGTCTGAGTGAGCGATATAATGACAACTAACCGTTAGTTGTTCAGGTGTTTCATGTAATTCTCATTTCACTTGTACAGCCTCACGATAGTGCTCAAACCAAATATCACCGAACTAGGCGAGTCACAGAATTCGATGTCTTTGCTATTAGAGCAACAGAATAACTACAACCAAAACCTTCCAACGTGCATGAGCTCACGTGACCCGCCCAGTCCCACTTCAGACTGGCGCTCTTTTTTCCGACGGTACAGCGTTCCCGTTTGAAACCCAGCGTGGTGTTACAAACAGTTTTCTGAAAAACTGCCACTGAAATTAAACGCTGATATCAGCGGGTTGCCATAACCTCACATGAAAAAGAAACTTATTAATATAATTTCAGCTCACAAGCTCGGAAAGACTCTATTTGTCATTCGAAATGAGATAAAATTCTAACACTTCTATTCAATTATTTTCTATACCAACACGACACAAACGATATAAACGATAATAAAAACAAGACGGCATTGTTGGTGCAGTGGCTGAGTGATTAGACTAATTAATGCGCTGCGTGTCGCGGGTTCGATTCCCGCACGGAGCAAATGTTTGTATGATCTGCAAGTAGTTGTTGTGGGTCTGGGTGTTTGTGTACGTGAGTTTGTATGTTTGTAAACGCACCCACGACACCGGAGAAATTCGTAGGGTGGGGCAATGTTTAAAAAAATCTCTATATAATTATATTAGGCTGATTTTCAGCGGAGATTAGCCGTCTGCGCAGGTAGATAGTTATGCACAATTAGTGTGTGTGATGTCATCATTTTCGTCGCTGTAGTGAGGTGAAAAGTTGTGTAGCGGTCGGCAGCAATGTTTTCTGTATCTCGTCTATGATACTTTTGCTACGCTTTTTTTTTTGCGTGGTAAAATCATCAAATGACTCCTCCCACCCCGGACAGGGCGGGAGGGACTGTCAGACTTGTACTGACTAAAATCTACGATGTCCTCCAATAGCCCTTTATGTTCCGGGGTCAAGGTGATGGAAAGAAATACCGCGACCCGGGCAGGCTTTGGCCCTCTGTAAGGGGGCCTCGTCATTACTTTCACTACGCTATGGTTTCTATATTTATGTTCGCTTCTCTCATAGTTAAATCCTAGAATCCTTCGCTTGCTCAGTTTTTAATACAAGTACTCGTGTTAATAAATAATTTAGTAGTCTTGCATAGTAAACACTATATTTTTTGTTCTTGATCCATTAAATACACTTCTGAAAGATATTGTTTAAGCAAAATATCTATGTACATTATTATAATACAATTTCATCCCTTCACTGTCGGACACAGACTGAACTTGAAGTTTGAAGCATGTTTCACACAAGAGTTTCAAATAACGGAAGAGAGCACTAAGTAAGGGTTTTTGAAAATTCATCACTTAAAGAGGCCTATAAATAGGACGAAAGTTTGTTCGGAAGTTCGCCATTTTTGTTAAAGGCACATTTTTTATTATGATTCTCTTAGAAATTGTTTAGTTTTACAATATTTCATTTTTATGTTTTTTAAGAATTGGTCGGTGCTGTGGCTAGGCGATCGTCTGCTAGTTGACATGGGTTTGATTCCCACACGTAACAGATATTTGTATGGGCTACAGATAATTGAAACTCAATTTAGTATAATACAACATTTGTACGAAAATGGAGATAACCATTTTCTTAAAAATGTTGCACTTATTCTATTTTGTAAATATGTTATGGTTTTTATTTATTTAGTGACGACGCAAACAATCGAAAGTAAATAACATAAAAACACGAATTCCATCACAAAAAGTCTACCATATCAAATTAGTTTAAGAAACATTCTACGAAGTAATTGCAACAAGACTCAAGTTATTTACTTTGCTACATCTACAAGGAACATTTAGAACTTCAAGACTTAACAGGAACATAGACAACCTAGATTGCCAATCAAAGTTCGAACCTTAACATACTACTGCTATTACTGAGCCGTCGGAGGCAGGCTCAATATGATGCAGACATCGGTATTTGCAATAATTTGCATACCCAAGGGCTTGACGGGCAATATGCAGCGAATCTGCATAAGTTTCTCGCCAACTATTGAGCGGAAGGTATTGGTGAAAGCTTTTGGCCTATGGGAAAGTCAATATTAGAGCATTTCTAAAATCATAATGTTTACATCATGTTGTTTATTTTCAACCTATAAATAATAACTTACTATTAATATGTACAGGAGCTACTGGTCCATGAAGGAGCTTATGAAAGGAACTCTTCCGTTGACACTCAAGCGGAAAATCATGGACATGTGCATTCTTCCCATTTTGACCTATGGATCCCAGACTTGGTCTTTGACAAACATTCAAAAGTCCAAATTCAGGGTTTGCCAACGTGCAATGGACCGCAGTATTCTTGGTGTCAAACTGTCAGACCGGATACGCAACACCACACTGCGCTCCAAAACACAAATTGCTGACGTTGGTCAAAAGGCCGCTGCGCTGAAATGGGCTTGGGCCGGCCACGTCTGCCGCATGCCCAATGAGCTGTGGGTCAAAATAACCACTTTGTGGAGCCCTGACACAGCCAGAAGGCGTCGCGGCAGACCTCGTAGAAGATGGCGGGACGAGCTTGATAAAACCAATGACCAGTGGTCCACTTTGGCCCTGGAGCGTGAAAACTGGAGATCATGGGAAGAGGCCTTTGCTCAGCAGTGGGATGATATAGGCTAACAGTAACAGTAACAGTAATATGTACAGGAAAAATAAATAAAAGAGAACACATTCATAGGGCGTCAAAGAATACGTCCACATCGCTGTCAACGGGAACATTGCCCAGTGTTGTTCATTTCCAACCTTGAATAAATGATTCAAGGTTGGAAATCTAAAAGGGATGTCGATCTCCAGCAGTGGACATTCTACGCCTTAAATGATCATGATGATGATGAAAATATATCAACATAAGACGCACGCACAAACACAACAACGCTGTAATCCATACTCCATAAAATTCTGTCGTAGTATCTCATTTATTATCAAAGTAAAATGGATGAAACTGTAGCTAAAGTCGATAGCGCAATCATTAGAAACTGGAGTAGACGCTATAAACTTAGCAGTTTAAACTTGCTTAGATGAAGTTAGTTAAGTTTACCGCGGTCCCAAGTTAGGAATACCTAGAAAGTTTTTAAGGCTCGTTGCCCACTAGTACGACGAAGCGACACACGTCGCTGTCTTTAAAGTCGCCTCAAGATCTCTATGTTAAAAATTTCGCGGCTTAGCATTCTTCTATTTTACATTGAGAGTAGGTGTGGCCACTAAAGATCGCTTTTAGCGATAAGACCGCCCATTGTGTCACCCTATTTATAAGGTATTGATTGGATGTATCCTGTAATTTGTATGGTGTACATAATAAAGAGTATTCTATTCTATTCTATTCTATTCTAAAGTCTCCGAAATCAACAGTGAAAAAAGAAATCGTTTCAAATTCAATATCAAACTTTGCCAGTGGAAAAAGTCCAAAGGTGAAAGAGTCAATTGGAGAAACGGCCATAAGTGAATCGTCCTGTCGACGAAACGTCCAATGATGAACCGGTCGTCGGTGAATCGTTGCAGAATCGTGGAACCCAGACTGGCTACTATGATATCAACCTGTTTATTACTGTTTACTTAATGACAAAAAGGTGTCAGATTTATGACATACGCAAGTTTTGCATTAACAGCTCGACTCTACGGCCACATCTTTCATTTCGATGATTCAGTGGGGCGCCTATAGCATTCAGGAAGTTGTCCAATATGCGGCTTTATATCCACATACGACACTACTTGCTAGGTAGGTCATTTTCTAGTCGGGTACACGGGGTACACCGCATTCCCACAGGAGTACTAAATGGGACGCTTTGATAACATCAAGGAGACTCAAACCCGCGTCACGTCTCGCCCCAACTTTTGCTCTAGTGCGCGACAGGTCTTAGTGCCCCACTGGTTATTATTATTTTGTGTTCGTTTACATAACTATTAGGGCTGGAAACACTTGAATAAGTGAACGAGGTTATCTAAATATAACTTGTTTGTTGAGTGTTGTATTTTAGACTTTGTGACAAATTGAAAAGTTTTTTCGGTACTTAACTTGGTAAATTATGGTCGTAAATTAAACTCAAGATCTGTGGGCCTTTGTAAAGGACGGGTTACAAAGAGTCATTAGCCACATATCCCCCAGAATTGGGAACAATATAATGCTGATACATACCACGTTATGTCTGTATAACTGTCTGTGATCTGCTCATAATACGGCTAGGCAGTTGCCGCAGATTTCTTCGGTATTAAAAACTGGCTATAAAGTAACAACCTTGAATTGGATCTCAGTTTTCCCAGTGCTTTATTGAGTTTTTCTAATATAAAAATCTCAGGAGTAGCCTAGATTTGTGCTCGTTTGGTGTCGAGAAACTCACCTCGTGTTATGTACTGTTACGTACGATTCTGACTAATCCATAACTTACCCCTCTGGCATGATGTTAAATAATGTTATGTATTATTATTATTTAGTGAACTCATCTAATTCTGTGACTTGCCTAATTATAAGATACTACCATATGCATCAGTAATAAAGTTCAAATGCGACTGTAATATTTGGGGAGGCTCGAGTGAGCGATATAATGACAAGTAACCGTTAGTTGTTCAGGTATTTCAAGTAACTCATTTCACTCGTACAGCCCCATGATAGTTCTCAAACCAAAATATCACCGTACTTATAATAATTAATAAGCTTTTAAAACACTTTTACACCTGTTTTTTTTTTAACTAAATGATGCGCTCGAAGAAAACTCGGAGGTCACTTTTCAGTTCAGCCATTATTTTGGGTTGGTGCATGTTTTTGTCTGAACGAGATGGCGTGATACGACTTTTATAGCTCCCTCTCTTTTCCACAGTGGAACTATTCTGACTTTAAGACGTGATGGTATATAGGCCACCAGTACCCTCAGCACGAGTTTTCTCTATTTTACTTTACAGAGTTTTTTAGAAATTGTCAAAGTTCCAGTTTACTTTATGTCTTAAATACTGAAAACTCGTGCTGAGGGTACTGTACCGTCAGCACGAGTTTTCAGTATTTGAGACGTAAAGTAAACTGGAACTTTGACGACTTCAAATTGACAATTTTCAAGGGAAAAAAAAAAATTGGTTCCTTCTTCGCACACCAGAGGCGCTGTACCATTCCACTCGTGTTTTATGCGCATACGAAAGGAGAATACATATTATTATTACAATGGTAACGCGAAATCCTTATGTTTATAAAATGACTAGCTTTGCCTCGCGGTTGGCTTGTTTTTTTTTTATTTGACAGGTAAATCCAGGGTTTAAGAACTAAACCCAGGGCATAAGAATAAGTATTAGTTAATAATAAGTTTGTTTTCTAGTAATGTTTTAAAACCAAATTTTCTAGCATTGGTTCTAAGAATGGTAGGTTATTCAGTTCAATGTATGCCATTTATACCATTTCATCAGTTCAGCGGATGCCATTTCAAGGGCATCCGCTATTGTCATACGTTGTGGTTTTTTATTTTATTTAATCGGTTTAATTATAAAAGCAATTAAGTATAAAAAATGGATTAGACATTAAAATACGTTAATCAAAAAGAAACCTAATGAATATTGACATAAAATTCAAATCTGTTACCATTTGTCAAAACTCAAGGAAATTCTTGAGTCAAAGTAATTTACACAAAAATCAATCGCAACTCAAAATAGCTTTGAATCGGAGTGTAAATACTTAGAAGCTCAATTTGAAGCCATTCAAGTCGATTTGCGGCGGATCACATTTATATTCTAAGCAATTATGTATAGTCAAGTGCCTTAAGTACACTTCATGCCGGTTGACTTGACTTGATTCACGATTTGTGTTAGAATAAAAACTGTGGAAGAAATGTTCGTTTAAATCTCTTCTTCTTTCTTTGAGAAACGAAGAAAGACAATTTATATTTGAAGAGTGTTTATTGACTTACATAGGTAAAATAAAACACGACTGGCCTGTTGGTCTAGTGGTTAGTGACCCTGACTGCTATGCCGGGGGTCGTGGGTTCGATTCCCACCCAGGAGAAATGTTTGTGTGATGAGCATGATCATTATTGTTCTGTGTCTGGGTGTAATTTATCGATAATATGCATGTATTTAGAAATATATAAGTATTTTTATCAGTTGTCTAGTACCCATAACACAACCTCTGCTTAGCTTGGGACTTTGTGTGATAGTTGTAGAATATTTATTTATTTAAAACAATAAGCTGATTTTTCTTTAATCTAAACTATTATTATAAAGCTGAAGAATTTGTTTGTTTGGTTGAACACGCAATCTCAAGAACTACTAGTTCCAATTGAAAAAATCTTTTTGTTTTGTACAGTCTATTTATCCAGGAAAGCTATAGGCTATGAAATACACATCATGCTGCGACTTTAAGGAGCCGAGCGGCAGCACTTAAACCGCGGGAAGCAGGTAGTATTTTTGAAAGAGGAAATATAAAGAATTTACTGACTCACATTGGTAAAAACAACAAAGCTAATAATTATTCTTTTAATTTTATAACTACTCCTGCCGCGGTCGCAGGACAAACAGATTTGACACTGTGGAATTTAATCAGTATCTACAAGTTTGAGACTCTCTCCTGCCCTGCCCTGAGTGGTTTGATGATTTTACCAGGCTAAAAAAAACTATGCTTCTCCTTGAAAGGTCGTTTGAAAAAGATATTAACCACATCGTCCAACAGGAATGCTGAAACTAATAGCTTCTCTGTTTACAATGGTTCTGCTTTTGATTACCTATGTACACTTTATCACAACAAGTAGATCATATACATCAGAATACTACAATAAACTGGTTTTCTCTCACTAAGGGTATACGTTGTACACACGGCCACACATCAAGCTATGCGAAATCGGTTTGTCTTGGTCTCGCTTCGTACGATTTTTACATACAATTAACGGTCAGCTAATACTGGTTTTGCATAGCTTGATGTGTAGCCGTGTGTACGTGGTTTCTGGACGTTCAAGTAATTTGATCAAATAGGCTGTTGCAAACAGTTTTATGAAATTGGCAAGAATGTCTATAGAAAAATTTATTAATTTACTCGTATTTTATCATAAACAAGTGTTTGCTAAATGGCATGGAGAAATATGAGTTTTATATATCTATTTGAACACTTTGAATCAGGCAGTTAATTAAATTACTTGAACGTCTACAGCGCTCATAACATTGTCGGTCTGTCAGTATGTTTCTTAGAAACTGTGAGTGCATATTAAACCATTATTCATGGATTGTCATTGGATGACTCATTGGGGTAAGGTAAAAGTTAAATTAATGAATTTCAGAGAGGCAACCGAATGGCGAGTTCCAATCTCGTATCGAATTGACCCCAAGTCGACTGGGACAACCAGGCACAAGTCCAAAATCTCAGAATGAAATTATGAAATGCCTTAGGTACATTTTATAATGCGGTAAAGAACATTGAAATGTATCTACAGTAATTACAGTTCATATTTGCATGCAAAGTTATCTCCGTCGGCATCCCGCGACACGGAGCGACGTGTCCCGAAGTTGTATGCAAATATGAACTGTAGTGACTGTTGATACATTTCAATGTTCTACCCAAAACGAATATCACATGATCCGCAGTCACTCTTACCACCACTACACCAACGAGACAGTTTAATTATCAAGTTTTTTTTTTAGAAATAACAGTCCGCTATTTCACAATTGCATTTCCGAGCCCCGAGCATGTGATGTCGCAAGCTGCCCTAAGAAATGTGTCGTATCTCTTCTCCTGGGAAATCTTCCACAAGGCAAGAAACCACTTTGGCTAATTTTATTTGTATTATCTCCCATACGACTCACAAAGGCAAACCAAGGAAGTTTTAATTAATTTCTCGGTATTAATTGAAAGCTTCAGTGAACATCTTGGGCCCAGTTTGATGAATGTGGGGAAACAAGAATGAGTTTTGTTCGTGAAAGTCGCTAACTTTGATGGTACGGACTTTAAACTAAATGATAAGGCTAAATTATTAACAAACAAAAAAAAATGTAGATACATAAACCAAAAACTAAATTAAAATATTACATGGCATCGCAAAATTCATCGTCAACGCTGTCACCCGGTAATGTGCCTAAGAGACTGGCGGCGTTACCTCTTTGAATGGCTAAGCTTAGCTTCTGACCAAGGTAAAAGCCAGCTCTTGGGTCACGAGTCTTTTTGAAAGGTCTCTGAAGAGGCTGTGAGCACTCGGACCCCATGGCCCAGTCTAAGGCTAATAAATCAATATCACGTCAGAGTTTCGAATCAGCCTTTTATAGAAGTCTATAGTGTCCGTCTTGGGTGCAGCGAAATGGACTGTTAGATCCATTTGTTTGTCATCCGATTCTGTTCAACTCCTGAGCAAATGTCTCCCCCATTCCTTCCACTTCTCCCGTTGGTGTGCCTCTTTAAGTCAATTAACAAAAACTGGCTAAAATTCTACCTTGTTCCTTCGGTAGCCCTTTCCGTGCAAGGCCACGGTATTCTGGGTCGATAGTACCAGATTTTCAGTCACATTTTAGTAGATAAACCATAACACCGTTTTAAGCCGTAATATTCTGTAATGTGACTAATTACCAGAGGTCGGAATTAGGTTGAGTTATTTTAGTACTTGCATGGAAATGTTGATATAAGTATAGATCTTCCCGGGATTTCTAAAGACAAACTGGTGTGGAAAACAGTATTATCTTCTACAATATAAAAATGGATCGCTAAATGTGTTGCTAAGCTCATAACTCGAAAACGGCTGGACCGATTCGGATAATTCTTTGTTTGTTGTGTTTGTAACCATCGGGACCGGGTTTTAGACCGGGTCTTCCACCCGTGCGAAGCCGGGACGGGCCGCTAGTAAACAAAAAAAATGTAAACATCTAAGATAGATTAGACAAATAATTTGTTTAAAGTAAATAACTTTTTTAATTAATAAATCACGGGAATTTTCTGCTCCTTAAAAGTAATTCTGGGACTTGGGGCATGTCCAATTTATTCTTTCGATATGTGAAATCAGTGTGAAATAAGTCTATGTAATTAATCACTACCTTATTCCCACCAATGCTAATTAACTATTAAGATTTTAAGTTAAAACAATCCGTCTGTTTTAAACTAATGTAACTTATTCTTCCATTAACCTAATTCTACTTTTTTAAGGTCAAAACTTTAAATCACTGCATTGTTAGTTAGATAAAATACTTGCTTTATTAAATAAACTAAACAAATCACAGGTAAAATAAATAAAGTGAATATTTAACACATAAGGTGGGCGACTTTATAATTACAAACGAACTTCCAAGATAAACTAAATGTTTTATGCTTGTTACTCGTTTAATGTTCTAAAGTGTGTCTATACTAATATTAAATGTTGTATTTATTTCTTGTTGCTTATGCCAGCGACAATGGGGTCGGCAAAATCGAAGATCTGAAAAGTCTGATACCCAACTCCAAGAGCCCGGGTAAAAAATTCATGGGAGTTTGGTCAGTAGAATAAAAATTGTATTAATATATTAATCGTCATCGAAAATCACTCCGTGAAATTAGTGATAGCTTTGATTTCCACATCAGGTGTTCCAAATCTTACATTTTAATACATCAATAGATAATGCTCATCAGGCTGAACAGCTCTTTCTAAGACGTCATTCCTATACAGGGTGAATTTTTCAACTGGGCGTTGAGTTGAACAAAAATAAGCATGATTTCAAAGAAGAAAAGGTTAACTTAAGTTTCGACTTGAATACTGATCACATTTTTTAACCGACTTCAAAAAGAAGGAGGTTATCAATTCGACGGTATGTTTTTTTTTTTATTTTTTTTTTTTTTTTTGTGTGTTTGTTATTTTCTCCGGCGATTGTGGACCGATTTTCAAAATTCTTTTTTTGTTCGAAAGGAGATGCTTCCGGATTGGTCCCATATTCACCAAGTTAAGATCTGATGATTGGATCCTGGAGAAATCGACGGCAACCCTCAAATTTTATAGGCCCACATATAGTTTTTCGCAAATATTATGAAGTAATTTAAGTGTTTGCGTATGGTAATAATAATCTCATGTAGCTGAGCTGATGATGGAAGGTACAACTCCTTAAAAGTAAGGAGTAGGCATCGACTGATTTAGTTTGTGTTCGCTTATCTCCGGAACTACAAGTCCGATTTAAGTCATTCTTTTTTTGTTTACTAGGTATCGTTCAACTGAGGGAACACTGCAAGTTTCATCAAAATCGGTTCAGTAGTTTTTGAGATAGGGAATTTTATTAGCTATTTTGTACATGAGCGATGTTATTACCGGTGCTACGGATTACAAAATTCTAATGTAGATGTAAGAAAATGATGTACACTATTTGACAAGAATTTGGGTTGAATATTTAAACTAAAAAGAGTAAAATAAAAGCTTTTTAAAAAAAATGTAACCGCCTTCAAAACCAACCACTAAAAAAGGGCAAAATAACCTACAAAATGACTTTTCTTTCCGAAGTCGGTGGCAAAAAAGACAATGAAAAAAAAAACCACCGACTTCGGAAAGAAAAGTCATTTTGTAGGTTATTTTGCCCTTTTTTAGTGGTTGGTTTTGAAAGCGGTTACATTTTTTTTTAAAAAGCTTTTTTCAATTATACGTTTTTCTTAAGTTTGCCGTATTTGATTACTTAACAGAAATGTTGAAAGGAGTCTTCAACATTTTTCGATATTCCTCATAGTTTCGAAGATAGCCATTCACGACCAGTTCAAAAAAAAAAAAAAATACAAATAAATATTCTGATTCTGATTCTGATTCTGAAAAAAATTATGTTATAGTGTAGCTGGGCTCTTTTTTTTCGTGGTAAAATCATCAAATGAGTCCTCCTACCCCGACTGTCAGACTTGTACTGACTGAAATCTACGGTGTCCTTCAATAGCCCTTTATGTTCCGGGGTAACGGTGATGGTATAAGTCCCGCAACCCCGGCAGGTTTTAAACCTCTAAGTGGGGGCCCCGTCATTATGCTGACGCTCCTTAAGGCGCGCGTGGAACACGAGGCGCCCTAGACCCGGGCATGGTCCATGGTCGAACGGCGAGTTGCCCTTTACTCGCCGCCCGCATGCCCGCACCTACGGTGGCCGGAGATCGTCTTGCGACGTCCGACGCCGCGGGCGTCCACCACCGCGAGGTAGCTGGGCTCTTGGAGTTCCACATTAGGTGTTCTAGATCTTCAATTTTTATACGTCAACAAAGAGTGCTCATCAGGCTGAACAACTCTTGCTAAGACGTCATTCCTGTATATGTTATAGTGTAGCTGGGCTCTTGGAGTTCCACATCAGGTGTTCCAGATCATCAAACTAACTCTCTCAGCAGAAAATGCACATCACGTGGAATAATTTTTGCTATCGCACCATTTTTGTATCTCTTATAGTTTAGCTGGTCTGTTGCGGTTCTACGCCAGGTGTTCAATTTTCCAAAATAAATTATAGCCTATGTTTTGGCCAGGCTTAATACCTATACAACAAAAAAAGAACCATTCAAATCCGTCCAGTACTTTTTGAGTTTATCCCGGACATACATACAGACAAACAGACAAACAGATAAACAGACAAACAGACAAAAATTCTAAAAACTATATTTTTGGCTTCGGTATCGATTGTAGATCACATCCCACGTATTCTTTTAAAAAAATATTCAATGTACAGTTTTGACTTTCCTACTATTTTATTATATGTATAGAAGAAACGCTAGGCACGTTCGACAGAATAAAAATAAGCATTAGCTCTCCTTTAAAACTATTAACCGTCTTAACACATGAATGATAAACATCTGTTAAACACTTGACTTAGAAAGGTGTCAAAGTCAAACCATTTATTCAGTAAGGCCATCAAAGAGGCACTTTTAAACGACGCATAAATTAAAATTAAGGAATTGGGATGGGATGGGAATGATTCTACACCCATTCGCAAAGGTAGGTTGTATGACGAAGAATGGGCAAGAAACTCCATACTTACTCTTTTAAAAAATGTTTAACAGTAATTTTTTTAACATCATTTGAAATAATAATGTAAAAGCAATAAACATCAGACTCATTTAAGTGATTATACCACGATAAAGATCTTCTTTATGAGGTTGACAGTCCTAAGGGTTGGCTAGCAGTTCATGTATTATTCAATCAGATCTCCACAAAGCTCCGTATTTCGTATCGATCTGGATTGCAGACACAAACTGCACTAATTTGGGACGTCTGGCTTGTTTCACTGCTAATAGACACACGGTTGTGTTGGCCTAGGTATCAGTTATTCTGTTGCTGTTTGCAATTTTGCCAAGGCACCTAAAGATGGTCGCGGGACTTATTTCCATCACCGTGACCCCGGAACATAAAGGGATATCGTCACCGTGGATTTTAGTCAGTACAAGTCTGACAGTCCCTCCCGCCCTGCCCGGGGTGGGAGGACTCATTTGATGATTTTACCACGATAAAAAAAAAAAGGCACCTAAAGATAAACCTGTATTATTGGTGTTGCAAGAAAAAAACAAACTCCAAACGAATATAATATAGTGGATTACAGGAGTCTTACCACGAGCTCTTAACGCGATCCAGTTTAGGCTGTGGGAAAGAGACATAGCTATACAAATCTTCTAGCGCCATCTCGTTCCCTGAGTGGAATTATTCACGCTTTATGACGTCATAGTAGTCCACAAGGGGCGACATATCGATCTAGCTAGGTCGCATTTCTGGAAAAAAAAATGTATTTTATTTTTTCGTGCCCTCTGTGCAGCCGATTGTTTTAAGCGCTGGCCTTCTATTTTTACTTAGTGTAAACTAATACTGTGTGCACTATAGAAAAAAAAAGTTTGATAAAAAAGAGCGTGTTATAGATAGCTAAATGGATATTTTTCTAATGTAAAACCGCCTGAGGCTATTGTTACACGGTTTGGATAGATCGTAATTTAAATAACTTAGTATTATTTACATAATTACAATCTACTTATCAGTAATTAAATGAGGCTTATAAGTAAATGAATGTTAGAAGTCTCCCTAGTCGACCCTTAGGTACTGCAATAACTCAGTTAGAATATAATTAGTAAAATTAGTTGGTTCAAGTTAATTAACTTTGCTATTTTTAGAAGCTAACTATTGAAGCGAAGAGAAATATTTTCATTAAGTCGGTCCTCTTTTTGTCTTTTAGGGTCCCACTCAAATACAAAGCATTTATTAGACTACTAAAGTCTGTTTTTTAATCTCGTAGACTAAATTGACACATGCAAATATCAAATTTACAAATTATGTTGCCAGCTCTTTTGTGCAATGTTGTACCTACAATACCGGTTTGTTAAATCGTAACTTTTTATCTATAATAGACGAATTTTATTTTCATTCAAGGTTTTATAATATTTAAAATTCACTGACGTACACACGGCTGTACGACGAGCTAGAAACTGCCAATGAAATCTGACCAGCAGGCGTAGCATGGCGCCGTAGAAAGGGGTTTTGTCGACGGAAGAATAGACAAAATGACAGAACGTTTTTTTTTTTTTTTTTAATTGGTAAAATCATCAAATGAATCCTCCCGCCCTGGGCGGGGCGGAAGGGACTGTCAGACTCTTACTGACTAAAATCCACCCGTGTTCCTTCGGATGCCCTTTACGTTCCAGGGCCGCGGTATCCTGGGTTAAGAAAAAACCCGCGACCCCAGCAGGCATTGGGCGCGAAACACGACGCGCCTGCACAGACCCGGGCTTGGTCTTCGGTCGGACGGCGAGCTACCCATTACTCACCGTCCGCAAGCCCGCTCCGCCGCTGTGCCCTCTGCTGATCAGAGGGACACGCGTTGGAGCGTCCACACGACAGGCTATTCGCATACGGGCAAAGAGACCCCTTAGGCACACAGTGCCTAAGGAAGAGTTTTTGCCCGCATCCCAGGGTGCACCGGCCCGAAAAACTGGTCTTCCCCCCGGACGTATCCGAGATCCAACTCCAGTCCACGGGCGCACGTGGAGGTTTCCTGTCTTAGCACCCCAAAATGACAGAACGTAGAAATATTTTTATTGTTTTAAGCATGGTAATGTAAACAATATGGAAAATAAACGTTCTTTTCTTCAATAGTGTACGAATGGTGTCATATTTGTGCAAAAAAACAGTCGAATTGTGTAGAAATAACGATGAAATAACTTTGTCTTTTCTTGGTAGAATAGACATAGAATCGCCATGCTACGCGTGCAGGCAACGCTATGCGTAATTCTTAATCCATCATTTTGTTTTGTTTAATTTGAAGGCATCGAAACATGACCATGTTTAAAAAAAAAAAATACAGACGTCATCAGTGTTGTTCCCGTACGCGTTAAAACGGCATTCTTAACCCTTTTCTCTTACGAAACGGCAGAAAATTACGGCAAGATGATCGTCGAAGAGATGGCTGCTGAACGGGGTGTCATTATTTTGCGGCTGCCCCCTTACCACTGCGAGCTAAACCCGATTGAGTTGGTCTGGGCTTAAGTAAAGGGGCATGTCGCTAAAAATAATAAAACATTCATAATGAATGAGCTCCGAAGCCTTTTTGAAGAAGGACTGCGCCAAGTGACCCCGCAGTGGTGGAAAGACTGTGTAGTCAATGTTATTAAAATTGAAGATGAAATGTGTCATCTGGGCCATATAACCGACGACATTACTGATAGGTTTATCATAAAAGTAGGTGGCGATTCTGATGATTCAGAGTATTCCTCAGACATGGGAGTCATTATTTGAATCAGATTAACGTGAATTCCTCTAATTAAGTTATGTAATAAAAAAAAATATGTTTGACATGATTCATTTTGTAGTATTACGAAATAAATAAGTACCTACACATTATTTCAGCATAAACACATTATTTCAAGATAACTAATTGTAAAAAAACAATACTTGATTTTATTAACGCTAAGTTTCGGTTGTGCCACATCACTATTTAAGAATTGCAATAAACTGACAACACTCGTAATGTCAGTTTAGTCTACGAGTTTAAAAAACAGACTAAAGCTGCTGCCAGCGGCAGCGGCTTCACCCGCTACAACTCTAAAATTATCCCACGGGAACATCAAATCGGGATAAAAACTATCCTTTGTGTTAATCCAGGTTATAAACTATCTGTGTACCAATTTTTAGCCAAATGCGTTCAGTAGTTTTTGCGTGAAACATCCATCCACACATACAAACTTTCACGTTTATAATATTAGTAGGATTAAAAATAACTTCAGTCCTAGTCACAGGCATAATAACTTGTGAAAGTCTCTACAGGGGACTTTACAAGTTAGGTAATCTATGGAGAAGAATAAATAAGAGCATGAAGTTGAGTTTTCTGTACTACATAGTGTCTATTAGTGAAAGCCGCATGAAAATCTGTGCAGACGTTTTTGAGTTTATCGCGAACAGATAGTTAGATAGACACGATGTGAGCCTTTGTTTTAAGTATAATATAAAGTGATACGTTGGGCAAAAACTTTAAATCTGTTTGACGAAAATGACGCATACGCAGAGTGTTTCAAAACGATTTTATCGTCAAATTTCGACAACTTGGCGACCACTTGGTATATTAAGAAACTGAGCCACCAAGCACCGTATGATTTGCTAAAAGTAAACAGTACATAAAATCACGTAATTTTTTGGCGTCATATGGAAATATTCGGTTATTTTGTGATAAAGTATTTGTAGGATAATCTCAAGGTCTGGTTATATCATGTTGGTGTGGCTCCCAAGAAATAATTTATCTTTTGCTCGTCTACGAGAGTGTTAGAAAACGAAAAAAAGAAACGGGCAGACACGATGTCATCGTGTTGCAGAAACGAATATTAAAAATGCTGCATCTTTTCAAACGCCTTTTTTCGCAAGGTTTATCCGTTACGTAATAATTTAATTTTTATATTTTGTTGAAAAGTTTAATTTATTAGAAATGTATGTTTGTTTACTAGTTATAATTAAATTGCTTTTTTGCAATCAAGTTCAAAAAACCCAATTTTTTTTTTAAACTTTATATCTAATAATGTTATCTTATTTTGTTACAGTTGTTATTTATACTAACAGTACCTACTGTGCTCGTGACTTCGTCTGCGTATATTAATGTCCGCCACACCAACCGAGTCCTAGTAATTGATGTTTATGTAAAAACTAACCTAACCTAACCTAACTAGGTTAGTTCTTTTAACAAAAAATAAATTATTTAATTAAACGAATTCGCCGGTGGTTTCAGACATAATTATTGGCATATTGATACGAGAGATTTTAACAGTAAAAATAGTTGTTATTAAATCCAACTTCATAGATATACAAGTTACATAACATTACGCATGTTATCTCCAGCGGATTAGGCAGAGGTTTACCTAATAACACCCCAAATGTCACCAGTAATGGTTTAAGTCGCATGTAATAGGGATATATTCAGATTCCATGGCTAAAACTGTAAAATCCTGATAGATAAACCCAATAGCACTTTGGTGGGGTTGGGAACCAACCCCAGGACTTTATCTATAGTCGGCACGCGGCAGTCTACTAGACGAACATGCAGTATACAAGTTACAGGTGATAAAAAAAGAAAACATGAATATTTAAATTTCGACCCTGCCTCTCTCATCATATCTGTTACTACAGTCATACGGGTCACACAAAAGGTCACAAAATAAAACATTAAAAAGATTCATCTTTCATTGTTATCCCACATTTCACGTTATCTTACGGCCTTGACTTTTTCATTAGGAATTCCTGTTTGCTTTTATTCTAAGAGAATGGAATATTAGTTGCCCTTTGTGCGTTCAAAGAAGAAACTGAATAAAGACTAACTCAAACTCAAACTCAAACATTTATTGCATTCATGTGGTGTTACAAGATGTTATACAATTTTGCCAGAACCTGACATGAACCCTGCAAGGGCACAGCACAATTTCGAAATGAAAATAAAAGATAAAACAAAATACAATTATTGAAAACATACTTATGAAGTCAAATAAAAACATTTGTACTTTTTAATACAATCAATTGGTGCATAATATAGGAATACAGATACAATGTTGTGACTTATTTAATTTTATCTTCGAAAAACTCTTTCAGTGTGTAGTAGCACTAAAGACTATTCATTAAGACTTTCCCTAATAAACTATGTTTTGAAATACCAGCCATACATGATCAAGTTTACTAGTTTACTGACATGTTTTGAGCGCGCTGGTAACGAAATGCGATAAGCTGGATGGTAATCTGTACGCGTAGCATGACCAATTCTAACTCAATTCTAACAAGAATAGACAAAGTTAATTCAACTCACAGGCGCTCGTGGCTAAATAATACAGCCGCACAGGCCGATCTTCCAGGTAAAGCCGCGCTTGCCGAGGTTGGTCTGTAGATGGGTGACCATCTGTCATAGCGAGTTTCTTCCATGCCTCGGAAAGCACGTAAAGACGTTGGTCCCAGCTGACATGTTATGTTCATTTGTAGATCTTTGACAGTCGACATTGTTAGTCAGAAGCTCTACCTGACAACCAGTCTTACCATGGGGTAACGTAATACCCAGTTACTGGGTTGTGGAGGTCCGACAGATAGTCGCTCCATGTAATATATGCAGCTGAATCTGGTTCGACTGGAAGCTGACCCCAATATAGTTGGGAAAAGGCTAGGTAGATGAGGATGACTATAATACAATTCAAACTGTTTTTTTTTTGCACGATCCATGGAAGAATAGAAACATTCTTTTTTTATTTTAAACTTTTCCAATTTGCTATTCTTAAAACGGTAAATCCTTTTTCTAACTTCGTATATTTGTTCTGAACTGCACGCTAGCGTACTACTTCTTACGAAGGTGGCTTACCTTTCAAAATGGGCAGAGCAATATACCTGATAAATGTTTACTATTCTGATAATAATGGCGCTCACCCACCTGGAGCATTCGCGTGTAATTTATCATTACAGATGTGATTTTGAGCATTGCATTACAATTCTACCTCCCTGACTGACGACCATTCGCGTATATTTGGTATTTAAAGATTTGATACAAGATGCGCATTGTGATGCTCGCCGATAGTCTTCACTCACGGATGAAATGTTCGAATCTGTAAAGGCTCGTGGTGAGGGGACCGTCTTTCTTTTATTTGGGAAAATGAATTGTGTTTTATGAGTTACAATGTTTGCAAAGAGAGGAGAATGGAGAAATTCGTAGCGTGGAATGATTTTAAAAAGAAAATAAACATTTTTGTTATTTTTGAAACTGTTTTAACTCCAATAAGTATATCAAGTACTGAAAAGAGCAGTGTAGGTAGAACGTGACATGAAACCCAGGTATGAAACACTGCACGAAAACAACATAAATTGTTTTATTCGCAACAACAGCAGTTTACACAGAAACTAGTACTGAAAATTGAATTGAATGAAACGTAGAAGTGCTGTGGTGATTGTTTTTCGCGGAGAAATTGTTATTTGAGAATCAAGGTTTTCAGAAAAGATTTCTATCTCAATTTAAACTAGGGTTTATCCTAACAACTAGGTTCCTAGAGATGAAAAGAAATATTAATTCTGGTATTTTTGATGACTATAATAATAAGTTTTCAAGTTATTCGTTGGACTATCTTAACAGGATACCACGACCCTGAAACGTAAACGGCATGTGAAGGAATAGTTCTGCTGACTGTCAATTTCTCAGACTCAGTACCGTCAGCACGAGTTTTCTGTATTTGAGACGTAAAGTAAACTGGAACTTTGACGACTTCAAATTGACAATTTTCAAAGAAAAAATTGGTTCCTTCTTCGCACACCAGAGGCGCTGTTCTATATTTTCATACAAGAAACGCTGTAAATACTGGAAAAACTCTGTAAAGTAAAATAGTGAAAACCCGTGCTAGGGGTACTGGTCTCATTTTTGATGATTTTACCATTTGTAGCTTATTTATATGAGTAGGTACTTTTCTATTACTCTTTTTTATATAACCTTACACTTTTGTTTTTCTTTTTTGCGTGACGAATAATACAACAACCTAATCGAATTTATTTGATGTTTTCTCACACAATGTCCATAAAAGATCGTGACAAGAGAGCATAAAAAATATATTCCGGTAACGAGTCCCTAAATTAAATAAATACCGTTCTAAAGTTAAATTAGTTTGACAAAATACCAAAAAGTCCTTTACAAAGTCGGCTTCATCCGGATTTTAATTTACTTTGAAAGGTTTCATCCACTGTTTTACGAATTAATTATGAGAAAAAAATGTCTTGTGAGTACATTGTCCACGATGTCTAGCAAAATTCGCTGTGTTTTTTGTAATGTCATGATTCTGTAAACGTTTCCTTTTAAGACACCCAGAGATAATATTTTTTTGAAATCTTAGAATATGATAATAATTTACGTTTCTATTACTTCGCACGGTTTTTACGACTTCACGCAATCGATCCTTCAAGAAGATTTCTTTTTATCACGTCGTAGCTCACACTTCATAGGCTAGGTTTTTGTAAAATATGATTATTGCGTATTCGTTATCTTCAGACCTCGATACACCTTTAGTTTTTTTAGCAATCTTGAAGTCAACTAATAAAATGTTAACCCGAAAGTGTGATACTTTCGGGTTAACATTTTATTAGTTGAATATGACACATATAGTAAGTATTCTCTTATATTTTTGTCTTTGCTTCGTTCATTTTTGAAAATGTTGGTTGGTTACGTCAGCAATATTTATTAAATTATTTCTTACTTTTTTGTAATATTATGTAGTTTTTAATTCGCACAAACATGGCAACCCTAGTATCGATGTTGATGTAAGCTAAAAGAGCGAGGAAAATAGTTGCTTGCTATCCATGAAAGGCACCTGCTGACAACCTGAGCTTCTTGCACATTATCTATTCGACACAAGGCTCCTGTCAACATTTTTCCCAGGTGCTATAGGTGCCCTTCGTGGAATACCTCGTTAAGGGATTTACCACAGGTCTAACTAAAACTCTTGTATTTGAATAACCCTGTTTCTTATACTTACTTTCAAAATCCTCATATCGGTTTAACCCAATGCTCTCGTGTGCCAAAACCCTGACCCTAATTACTCCGACTTCATCATAAGCCAGTATGAACACCTACCTTCAAGTCCCATAGATGTTCGAAGAGATACCAATTAGATATGAAAGTAGGCATGGAGTGATAAGCCGTGCTCGTGTCGTATCTGCTACATCTCGGTTCTTACCTGGTGGATCTAGGCACTTGGGTGCCACTTGTCCTGGCCCCCTTACCGGCGGGATTACTGGTAAAGTGACACTGGTTCCGCATAAGTTTTTTGTTGCACTGTTTACTGCTCAATGTGTTCAAATCAAAATCAAATCAAAGGATTTATTTCAAGTAGGCCAAATAGCACTTTTGAAATGTCAAAAGACAAAAACAGTTCAAAAATAGTTATGTTGCTACAGTCCCAGTCACACGACATAAAAACTGTGAAAGTACCGAGATGCCCGTTCCAAGAAGTAGATCTCTATGGAGAAAAACGGGCAAGAAACTCCATGGACACTCTTTTTAGATCGCCAAAATTATTACAGAACCTTTGTTGTTTAGTCACTTTATGTATTACCCAATAGGTTAGCTTATTTACCAAAAAATCTAATTACTCCATCAGTTAGACCATCAAGAAATATTTGAGCTATTTTTTGTAAATTAAACCAAAATTGATGGAGATAAGACGCTTTAAAAATCACAATATGTCATGCTCCTTTGTAATTATTCACTTCTTTTTCTGCCGTTATTAGGGGTTTTCGGCATCTTCTTTCGCCAGGTTTAGCATCTTCATGTCCTTCTGGACAGTCGTTAGCCATGTTGCTAAGGGTCTGCTCCTCCCCCTATTGCGTGTTGCAGCACGCGTAGCATGGCGATTCTATCTCCATTCTACCAAGAAAAGACAAGGTTATTTCATCGTTAATTCTACACAAAACAACTTTTTACACAAATATAACACCATTCGTACACTATTGAAGAAAAGAACGTTTATTTTCCATATTTTTTACATTAACATGCTTAAAACAATAAAAATATTTCTACGTTCTGTCATTTTGTCTATTCTTCCGTCGACAAAACCCCTTTCTACGGCGCCATGCTACGCCTGCAGGTCGTCTCATCACAAATGTTCACTGATTTACTCAAATAAAAATACGTGACCTTTATTGTTCAAAACTCTAACTGAAGGATTAATTAGATTTTCAAATTTGTAGATGCTGAAAACTAGCCTATTATAGGTGGTTGCTTCATGTAAAAATACTGATATTTAGCTGAATCCGGTTCGACTGGCAGCATACACCAAAACGCTGATGATGATTATTTTAACCTTTAAAAGCTATCACAACATTTTTTTTTTATAAAGGACATAAAGGATAATATATTTTTCCTTGAATTTAGCCATGCCCTTTCAAGTGTTGTATGTAGGTGGAAATGCGGGTCGGTCTAGTTTGAGAAACCCTTACTCAGACGTTGGAAGGCAATAATGAAATAATAATAGAACAATCGTAGGTGGCGGGAATATTTTAGTTTGAATAAGAGGGCAGAATGCTTTTGATGTTTTGTCTGTTAATTAATTTCTTTGTTTTCTTATAATACAACTTTCAGCTCCAGGATTTATTTGTCAGAATAAATTGTGAAAGGAAGAAATGCAGTAGAATTCAGAATTGATGGTTCTTGTTTTAGTATTCTCAGCTATATGACATTGATATTTTTCAATAGATTACAATCAAAAGATTAAGACCCGTAATGTAGAACGTCACTCAATACTAAATCATTACTTAAAACTAGAATCAAGGCATTTGATTAGTTCAAACTAGTTTTAAGTAACACTTGAGTATTTGGGGGCGTTCTGTAATATGGACCAGGGGGGTATTACAACGTCTTAAAACCAGGCTTGTTCCAGTGAGTGAAGGAGATGGCGCTAGACGACTTGTATAGATGTGTCCCTTTCACTCGCCGGAATAAGCCTGGTTTTAAAACGTTGTAATACCCCCTTGGTGGCCTACCACGAACTCTCAGAGCGATCTAGTTTAGGCTGTAGGAAAGAGATGGCACTAGCTATACGACTTATATAGCTTTGTCTCTTTCCCACACCCTAAACTAGATCGTGTTATGAATTCATGGTAAGGCCTCTGATTGTTGCATTCAATATGTCAAATGTCCACCCATCATAATCTGCCCAACCTTTTCCCAACTATATTGGGCACGGCTTCCAGTAGAACCAGATGCAGTTGAATATCAGTACTTTGCATGGAGTGACTGGCTAAAGGACCTCCACAAACGAGTAACTGGGTAATATGATATGGGTATGAGTCAAAGTTTAAAAACTTCTTTTCACGTTTATGGAATGCTCTAATCTTCTATTTTCTAGAGGTTCATCCCGAGCAGCGACACCTCAGGCCTCGATCCCACTGGTAGCGTTAAGTGACCCTCACCAGGCCCTATAGACAGAGAGCAGACGACAATCATTATCGCTCAGCAGTCACTAATACATTTTCAACTTAATACACTATCTTTTAAAGTTGAAAATCTATTAAAGACTGCTGAGCGATAACGAACGAAACAAACGAAAACTATTGTAAACTCCAATAGATTTTCAACTTTACGCGCTGGGGTATAAAGTTGAAAATGTATTAGTGACTGCTGAGCGATTACGATTGTCGTCTCCTATTTGTCTACAGGGCCAGGGTCGTCAGGCTATCGACCAGCTTGTCCGAGACCGTCAAATAGTATTTACTATGTTCAGTCGTTGAGCAAGAATCCACATCCTTCTTGTCCCCATCTCAGGCGACCTACCATGAACTATTAACGCGATCCAGTTTAAGCTGTGGGAAAGAGATGGCGCTAAACGACTTGTATAGCTCTGTCTCTTTCCCACAACCTAAACTGGACCGTGCTAAGACCTCGTGGTAAGTTCTCTGGTCTTATCTTTGCATCGCTTAAGAGTTTTATTATAAAATATAAAAGCAAAGAATGTATTTTACACTTACCTTCGTACTGAAAAGCACTACCTTTAAAAGTCGTTATAAAGGCAGTATAAACAATAGTTAAATACTAAAAGCCATTATATTTGCTCTCACTACACACATTAAGCTATGAACACACGGTAGTTTGCACTCAGTTATATAACTTTATACTAATAGTTAACGGTAGTTACAAAGCGTTGTTTTGAAAGCTGGACTCATTATTTAAATTAGATAAAAATAAACAAGTTTAAAAAATTGGATTAGAATACTTATATTTTCAAAATAAGATTTTTTACAACGTTGCCTCAGATCAACAATTTTTCCTGTATCATGGGTGCGTTTTCAAACATAGAATCTCTGACATACAAAAACCCAAATCTAGAACAACTAATACCTATAAATCGTACAAATTCCGTGCAATCGAAACATGGGATCGAACCCACGATACGCTGCGCAGTAGTCAATCAATTAGCCACTGCGTTAACTGTGCTGTGCCGTCAGCAGATAACTAGCTTATTAAATTATCTTATTCAAATATTTATACTAGCGGCCCGTTCTGGCTTTCTACGGGTGGACATAAAATATAGCCTATGTTACTCAAGGTGGTAGGTTTCTTATAGTAAATAAAAACAATCGATCAGCACAGTAGTTTTTGACTTTATTCATTATAAACACACACGCACAGAAACATGCACACATACACATATATTTTCTTTAAAATATTAGTGTAGATGTAGATTATAATGACGGGGCCCCTCTCAGAGGGCCAAAGACTGCCGATGTCGCGGGACTTATTCCATCACCGTGAACCCCTTACCGGAACCACCGGAACATAAAGGGCTACTGAAGGACACAGTGGATTTTAGTCAGCATAAGTCTGACAGTTCCTCCCACCAACCCTCCCACTCATTTGATGACTATACCACGAAAAAAGTGAAGATGTAGATAGGTATACGTTTGGTCTCATTCCCAGGGATCCCTAATCCCGTCGTCTTTCAGCTTTATTCTATACATGCCTAGCAATGTAGGTAACACTTAGTACACGTTTTAGACACTTGTAAAAGTTTTAAGTGCTCCACAACGAGCAGGCTCTGTTTAAACACAGTGCTCGACTGAAAGGAATGGAGTATTAGGAACGTTTTTTAAAAGAAATACATTATGGTAGAGACTGTGTGTGTGTCAGATTTATTTTGCTAACTCCCTGGTCGAAGTCCTGGTTTCAATACCTAAGTCGGGCAAAATAGGTTGACGAATAGACAAAGCATTTATTCAGTGCAACACAAAATACAATTTATAAAAACAACAACAACATAACATAAAAAAATAAGCAATAAAGACAATATTATGATTAAATCATTCACCTCCTTTCGTACTCATCCTTCCCTGCCTTGTCAAGAAACCGAGACCCCGGAACGTAAAGGGCTATTAAAGGAACACCGTGGATTTTAGTCAGTATGAGTCTGACAGTTCCTTCCAGCCTCCCTGAGTGGGATAGCTCATTTGTAGATTTTACCACGATAAAAAAACACTGATAGAGTATTTGCAAAAAGTTTAATTAAGCATAATAATGATCAAGGTCTAAATGGTCAGCAAATAAGAGATATATTGGCATCATAATCTGAGCCGAATGAAAAGAATAAACGACGAATGTTCTAAGCATTTGCTACGAAACGCTACGAGTCAGCTACGAGCTTCTAAATGAGCTACAAGTTTGCTACGCACAAGCTACGAATATATCTATACTAGTATTATAAAGGTTTGTTTGGTTGAACGAACTAATCTTGTATCTTGTTGATGTGTAGGATAATCCATACACCGAGGAAAGCTATAGAGTACCTATATACAGAGTGTTTCTTTTAAATGGGCCAAAAGGGAAAATATCGGAAGTTTTGCTAAATTTGACCAACTTCCGCCGTCCCGATTTTTTTCTTCCGATACAATGAAATGATCCTTACATGAAACAGAGTCGAACGGCATTAAAAAAAATTTTGGTCAATTTCACTCATTTCTGTGGACAGCTCACACTTGACCAAAAAAATAAAAACGCCAAAATTATCAGTACCATCAAAAAAGAGTTAAAGGTTCCTAAGAAAGTTTTCCCGTATCTCTTATGGATGCAGATTTCTTCCTTTTGGCCAATTTAAAAGAAACATCCTGTATACAATATCACGCTAAGATAAATAGGAGCTGAGCAACGGGGTAAAACCATGGGGAACGGCTTAATAAATAGCGCGAATAGTACAAGAGTGCATGCGTAACACTTGTAGTATTTACGCGCGCACTACGAATCTGCTGCGTATGAGCTACGCCTGCACGACAAATAAGCTACGTATGCACTATGAATATAATACGTATGAGCTACGCATGTACTACGAATATGCTACGTATGAGCTACGTATGCACTACGAATATGCTACGTATGAGCTACGCATGCACTACGTATATGCTACGTATTAGCTACGCGTGCACTACGTATTTGCTACGCGTGTGCTACGAGTACCTACGCTAATCAATCTTATAAACCTTGTGAGATCATCAAGCTATTTTGACGAAGAAATTATCACACTAGTTACCGTAATTCTCTGGTAGATTTCTGTGAGTTTTGTCAAACTTGCTGTTTTGAGTAAAGAAAGTTAAGCTCCTTGTACTTGAGCGTTTGGTTCCACGTTGATAACGACGGCGTGTCTCATCGCTGTCGGTAGATAAGCCGCTGTAAACCGGTAATTACCGTCGTTTGCACTTCCACGTAAACAGCTTACTTTACTTACTTTGTTTATTCAGTTTTAGCTTAATTGAGACAGTTTTCTTCAATAACTTTTACTAATTATGTTACCTTTTTGTCACTTAAGAGTGGGGATAAGATCATGAGTAATAGTTACCATAATCAAATTATAAAGCTCCCACGGATTTGAGGTTTGCCCTGTTAGATTGAGAATGACTACCATATGGATTCAATGCAAATTGGTATGTCACGTGTCTTCGATAAAAATATAAAATCCAGATCAAGAATTATTATACTGTGTTCCTCTGCGTATAAGACTGTAAGTTTTAACATGCAATCGTAAAATGAAGAAGTCTGTGCCTGCAATATAGTTTTTTGAAATTATGACTGCAGTCTGTTTTCGTTGAATCTAAAAGAATAATAATCCCACCAAAAACATTTCATGTAAAACAGCTACCGTCGTGGAGGTGATGCGAATATTTCGTTTCTGAAGTAAGTAACAAAACAGCCAAGCCATACGTTTTTACTGATATGTAAAATTTTTGAAGTTATTTTTGAAGTCTTTACAGTTAGGCCCTGTAGATTCAGAAGCTTGGCTTTACATTAGATCTGTACCGTCAGCACGAGTTTTCAGTATTTGAGACGTAAAGTAAACTGCAACTTTGACAATTTCAAATTGACAATTTTCATAGAAAAAATTAGTTCCTTCTTCGCACACCAGAGGCGCTGTTCCATTTTTACCTTGAAAATTGTCAATTTGAAAGTGTCAAAGTTCCAGTTTACGTCTCATTTACAGAAAACTCGTGCTAAGGGTACAGTACCGTCAGCACGAGTTTTCAGTATTTGAGACGTAAAGTAAACTGGAACTTTGACGACTTCAAATTGACAATTTCCAATGAAAAAATTGGTTCCTTCTTCGCACACCAGAGGCGCTGTTCCATATTTCCATACAAGAAACGCTGTAAATACTGGAAAAACTCTGTAAAGTAAAATAGTGAAACTCGTGCTAGGGGTACAGATATCTTTTTCACAGAGAAAACCTTATGTGGTCTTGGCCACATTTAACATGAAAATATTTTTTTCTGAATACTGTATTGCTAATCAAATACTTTCACTTCCTCAACTGCAGAAAAAGCAAACGGATCTGTCTCTAGAGGCATTTAAAATCAATTTCTTTTCTAAATTGGGAACATAAACGTTTTGAATCCGACAAATTAAACATAATGCCATCATCGCACTCCGACGGATAAGACAATTACAGTTCCATTTTCGTAAAATTTCTGCTCCTTGAATTCGTAAAATGTCGGGGAGTTAGTTTTTCGGTTGGGTGCGCAGTAACTTAGAGGCATAAAGACTCCGGCCTTATCTCTGGGATCCAAGGTAGTATCAGGAGTTATATTATCAAAAAAGATTTTCTCGGATAAAGATTTATGAATCATAATTTATATTCCCACTAAATTGCTTTGTACCATCACCTAAAATTCACCTACATGAACATTTTCAGGTAAATCCAGAAATAAGGTTAAAGAATGTTTTAGTCTTAAAGTATAAGACCAACATTTCATCTGTTTACTGAATGAAAAACGTTTCGAAGCAACTTTAATACCCGAACAAATATATGGGTTGCCAGGTGAAATTAAGTTAAATACTAAGTAAAATATGAAAGGGATATTTGTCTGTAGACTTTTTCTTCATATTTAAGTAATATACGTACTCGGAATTCGGAGTCGGCTTTCAGGAGTTGCAATGGTTTGGGAATAGTGTAGTGGGTTTGCCCCAAAAAAACAAGGTGCTCGTAGGTAGGTATTTTGTATATTTGTAGAAATAAAGTTTTGAAGACCCAACAGAACTTGGAACAAACAAAATCATTATTGCAAAATGAATATCTCACTTTCTTGCATGTACCGCAGCCATGTTGCATGTATGTATAGTATGCAAGAATGATAAGCAAACATTCGTTTTCCATTCGTTTTAATTGAACTCACTAAACGATCACAAACAATGCCGTTTGTGTTGCATCAACCACGAAATAATTAAACCGCTACTACACTATTAACCATCTAAAGTAAAATAAAACTGTACCCATTTCTTTATTCCGGACATTTATACCGGATTTATTGCCAATTATATTCCAGTCTCTGGACTCTGGCAAATAAAGTTCTGAAGATAATTATGTGCTCTTAGAAGTAGTCTTCACGAACGAAAGAATTGAAGCGTCATGGCCACAGAAATATTAAAAACAGGAGAAGTGGCAAGGGGGCGTGGCGGCAACCAAGCGGTGCTGAGCGTTACGCTCAGATATTGAAAAAATGGCCGTCACCGCGAGTTAGTCTGTTGTCAACCGCGATCGTGAAAAAAAACGATTATGCCGTCTTGTTCAGAGGTTTTGTGCAGAAATAGTAGCCAAAACAAAAACTTTAGAACCCATGGCATCAGTTACCACAGGTAACTAAAAGTATTTTACAATATTTGTCTTAAAAATCACGAAAAACTGCAAGCCGTAAAATATACCTGACTTGTACTACTATACTTTTGTTTTCCTATATCTCTTCGACTGCATTATTTTTGTATTAAATACATTGCTCTTTTACAACCACCTCAGTCTATCATCGAGTGAACTGAACAAGCAATGTAAAACTGACATAACGATAGCTCATCGAGCCGTAATGTCGCATGGTGCGTCCGCTGGTCCGGTCCGCCGTATTTGAGCACGAGTTAGTGTTGTGCTCGTGGAGGTCTGACAAAGTCTATCGACAAAAAGTCGACTTCTAATATTGTTTTATTACTATTTTAGATTTTTCTTCAATTTGTAAACTTGTAATTAGTTAAGTAAGTCGATTTTTATTGTTTTAAAGCGCAGTAGATAAATGCGTAACCAAGATCGTGAAGTAGGTAAGTTCATTAATGTTTAGTTTAGTAACCTATGTGCACTAAATTAAAAGATCTAATTTGGAACATTTTATACATCAATCAAATAATGTTTTGTTGGTTTCATATCGTTTTTATTTACTTTAATTCCAAACCTGTACAATTTCATCGATATATTTATCGAAAACTCTTCGATTTAGTCGAGCACTATGCCGTTCCGCCCCCGTGTCCTTACAACACACAATGATATTTTTTTCAGTGTGAGCAAATTATACGGAAAAAGCACGCTGCAGTTTAAAGAATAAGGTTTATATTTAAATGACTGAGTTATCGTCGGCGCGTGTGTGCGTTGTTCGTAGTATTGTTTTGACCGAACTGTGTGTGCAATATTAGCGTTATGGAGGGGCAATCGTGGCTTCACCGGTTTTCTATACATTTTGAACTTCACGCCATATCTCCTTCTTTATTATATCTATGGTCATGGCACGTTTTTCGATATACTCTCTGAGAACGTATTTCTATTGATAAATAGATGATATTTATTTTGCAAATAGGTTTTCGCAAATACTTTTACAATTCAAAACACCTTTTTTTAGTAACTAGATGAGGCCGGTGTTTCATACCTGACTATTCTGAGAAGAAACATCCGAAACAAACTCAGAGGTCATCGTCTCTTTTAAAGTCCAGACATCAAATTGGTTAAATCATGCGACGACCCTGCAGGTTTGTGTCTGAGATGGTCTTTTGAAGAAAGTACCATACAAAGAGTGGACCTGTCTAGTCAGTGCAAGCATTTGTCAGGTATCGTGAAGCTCGATTCATAACTCAAGGAGCTCAACGCGGAGCTCAACTATACCGGTTGTTGCGATGAATGGCTGAGTCCGTGAACTTCGTCAACTTATCGCCGCTCGCCGCTGATCGTGTCGTTCTCGCACGGAGAATAATTCTTCTGTTACGAATAGTAACAACAAGCTGATGGAATAATAGACTAAGAGATTACTGGACGATAGAAGCGAGGTAACGTCGCGATTCTCTCACTCATGGATACGGCCACTTAGCCCCATCATACTCTCTCTCTCTCTATGATACAGCT
This sequence comes from Agrotis ipsilon, assembly GCA_028554685.1. Lineage (NCBI taxonomy): Eukaryota > Metazoa > Arthropoda > Insecta > Lepidoptera > Noctuidae > Agrotis > Agrotis ipsilon. The sequence goes on along the minus strand of CM052969.1, from coordinate 12,088,726 downwards.
CTATAAGGGCTGATTTTTAAATAGATAACTTTTATTTGAGGAACAAAAATGACAGTTTGACAGCTTATCTATAGAAAATATGTCAAATCTTTATTTATGTGCAAAATTTAAAAAAATAACTTTGAATGCCCTAGGTTGCTAGCACTTTGTAAGTTTCGTGCGCCTTCAAGAATCCCACGCAGCTCCATCACTCCACTCTGTCCTCCACTTAGACGAACTGTTTTAGGCTCTAACTCTCTCTACGCCCGATTCTGTAAGGTCGTTAACAGTGGTAGTGATCTGGTTGACTTACATCACGACTCACTATCAAAGCTGAAGTCAAAGTTTATGAGGTCTTTGCCCGATATATTATAAACTGTCTATAGTGGTATATATTTTTTTTCTTTTATATTTTTTTTTGTTGGTTTTTTTTCCTTTCAAATCATTTTGTTTTCTTTGATTAGTTTTAATATGTTATTTATTTAGATTATAGATAGATTACTTAAAATTGATTACTATGGCGTTTGTGGTGTTTACCTTTAAGTGAGTGTTACACTGTGAATTTAATGTAAAAGTAGATTTAAGTACCTATGTTATTAGTGTAAACAGTCGTTGGTGAACCAAATAAATAAAATAAAAAATAAAAAATCGCTGTTTTTATCCCTCAGATAAAAGTTATCTGACTATTTGAAAATCAGCCCTTAAGAAACATAAAAAAGTGCGAGATTTTTTCCGCTTGGTGAATCCGGACCTGTACGTATACAATACACGTTACACGTTGCCATTGGAGCGACGAAACACTGCGTTTAATGGACACTGTGAAACAGTTTATTGGAATGCAATGGAGACGACATTCAAGCCACAACCACCACAACTGTCAGATAGTTCCTTTTTCCAAGGTGAAAGTTAACTGTGAAACTAATTGTGAGTTTTGTAATTGAAGGAAAAAGGGGGTGTTAGTTAGTAAAGAATCTGACACTCCCTGCCGTTACACTTAGAGTGAGAGGAGTTTAATATTTACTAACACCGAAAAAATATGGTGATGAATTGTTTCTCTTTTGGTATTTTCTTACCGTTTTATTTGAGTTTTTTTTCTGACTGCAGTGGGTGAAAACTCTCTCTTACGTTTCCAAACTTTTATGTAATTTTATATCTAAAGAAAAGCTGTGAACTGTTTAAATGAGCTCTCATAGTAGGGCTCGGGCCTCACTTACAGTATTTCCCGTTGTTTTTCGCGATAATAGTCTTCAAATGTTCGTATATACGTCTATTTACGCTATAATTACTGGCATTTCCCGTTAGTGTGGCTCTAGTACTCGTAAGCAGCTTTCCCCATTCCTTTATTGCATTTATTGGAATTACATTCAGAATAGAGTTCCGCCTCTGTTTACGTTAAAGCTTCTCTATTTTATACTGTAGTCATTATTATTTAAAGCTCTTCGTAAGTGTTTATAGACTGTCCATTTCAGTGGTCTCTTGCATAGGTTTTATGGGCTATATTTTTTAATTCGACGCATAATGTTATCGTTCACTAGCTTTTAGCCGCGGATTTGCTCGCGTTATGATCAGCCAAATATAGCTTATAATTTTCAGGATGTAATATGATGAAGCCTCTTCGGCAAAAAAGTTTTTTTTCATACCAGCTTATCCGATATCGACATTCAAACTTTCAAACATACAATAATATTAGATTGCATATTCTCAGCGTATTTTTACATTCTTTTCTTTTATTAGTACAATTTTATTCATCTCGGTTCACAATGGCGAAAACTACAGAAATGGGAAATCAATCTATTTTTAAACTTCCTGTATAAGAGTGGAATGGCGGGTGCCATTAAAAATTTTTGTGTAGCGTCTCAACGCTATACAATAATTTTGTGGTCATTCAAAAAAGAAAAGATTAAAAGAGATTATATTACATTTTATTAGATATTACAAAACTTGACAGTCACAAAACAGTAGTACTACAAAAACAAAACAACAATATCACATTCACGTGGTGAGAACAGACTTAAAAACGTTGAATAATGAAGAAGACGCTGGATTTTTAAACAAGTCTTCTTTACTTAAAGCTTTTCTGATACTATCTAATATTCCTTTGTTATTAGACTGTTGTTTATTTTCCAACCTTGTGGCTAAATTATTTTCAACATATTTAGTAGGAACTATTGTATTTTCAAATGAACTACTTATTGTCTTAACTTTGATATCTTGAAAAATATCTTTGTCAAAGCCTCCAGTTGAGACTGCTGCTGTCGTTAAACTACTTTCTTTATTTTTTATTGACGTAACCAAATGTTCTAGTAATGATTGTCCTTTATTGTTCTCATTTCTCTCTTGTACAGGAATGATTACTACGTTATTTTCCAGTTTATTATTTTGATGAATTTTATCTTTATCACTACCATCTATTATCGTATCAGTATTGTTAAAATCGTCAATAACAGTAGAATCATTGTTCACTTCAGTCACTCTTTTGTTTTTGTCAACTGTGAAGGTATTTCCACGTTTATTATCTAATTCCTTACTAGTTGTTAGACTAGTAAAGATATTCTTAAATGAAGTTAAATCATCATTGTTTGTTGTAACTTTATTATTATATTCTGGAGGATTTCTTCCCTCTCCGACTAGTGTGTTGACTATGATACTCCTGCGCTTACGAACGGGAAGACCTTTAATTTCGTCTTCGTATTCCTCTTCTGGAGATTTCCACCCCTTCGGCATATTCGAGTTGTCGATTTTGCTGCGAAAATGAATTACCAATTAAATTTGAAAATTTCAAAATATAAGGGACGTAAAATAATTATAGCTAAATAACTTTTTCGGTTCTGATGTGATGCACTCACTTATGTGCAGCTGGCAATAATGTTTTATAATGCACTTCTGTTGCTATAACAAACATAACGTAATGAAGGGGGCTCCCATATAGAACAGACGCCGAACAGCCGTTTTTAGGGTTCCGTAGTAAACAAGGAACCCCTTATAGTTCCGTCCGTCCATTTGTCTGTCTGTTCGCAGCTTAGGTTGGGTTTCCTATGGAGGCTTATATGTTGTATAAATTCCCATCAAAAACTATCGAAAAGTTAAGGAAATTAAAGCTATTTTCTTAACAGGTACTAGGTATTCCCTATTCCTGAAAAAATAAACAATAAACAAAACAATACCTTAACTCGTCGCCTTCTAACAAAACTTTCTCATTGTAAAAATCAGGTTTATTATCCGCTGAATCCTGCCCGCTAGGCCTGACAATAGGCGGTATTTGCGTGGATGTTCTTTTCTCCTCACCACCCGTTAAATAAGGAAATACAACAGCCCCATCAGGTTCTCGTAGCACTTCTTTTGGCGTTGGTCTGACCAGCATGGGGCGTACGGTAATGGCTGTAGGGTACGTGGCTTTTGAATAAAAAAGAGTGTCGATTGTCGTATGCATGAAAGCTTCAGGGTATTTCGGAGCTAGCCAGTTTGTTCTATCTCCTAAAAGACTCGCTTCAGGCACGGCGAATCTTGCAGGGTTTACAGTTGTGGGATTATACATCAAGTCGGGGTGTGCGAGAGGGCCCATCGTACGCCTGTATTGAACGTCAGGATGCATGTTTGGGTTATTCTCCTTGGGGAGATATGGTATCAGAGGCAAAGCTGATGCGTAGGTAGCCTGTAAAATATTAAATCTTACTAATTTATTACGATACAAGTCTTTATGGGTGGTATTTTGTAATACTCAATCATGTCCGAATGGTTGTTATTTTACTTTTAACCTCAGCACCTTACTCCTAAAATGTATATAGGTATTAAATAAAGGGTCTTCAGTTGAATTAATAAAATTAGGTTGAAGGGGTGATAACCAGAATAAAATATTAAAAATAAAAAAAAATCGTATCAATGTCCGAATAATTTGCCAACAAACTGGGGCTTGATATCAGAAATAATCGCATTTAGTACATTTTCAATCTTACCAGTGGAGAGAGCGTTGTACCACCAGTTGCCATAGCTCTTCTCGAGTCAATCAGACTTTGTATTGCCTTCATCTGATCCAAAGACCCCGTGTACTTGTTAAGTTCCTTAAAAGATATTCAGGATTTTTAATATTATATTATTTTGACTAAATTATAACAGCAGATGAATCCATCATGAAAATCCAGTTAATTCTGGGTAAGCTCGCTCCATAAAAGAGAGTTTTTTCTTCATGTCTTTTACCCAGGCAGTATACATATAGAAATTAAACCCAGGTACTGTGTTGCACCATAACGGGACCCAAATTAGAGAACCAAAGTCTGCCGGGGTCGAGGGACTATCGAGTAATTGTGGCCACGGAACATAAAGGGCTATTGATGAACACCCTGGATTTTAGTCAGCACAAGTCTGAGAGTCCCTCCCGCCCTGTTCTGGGTGAGAGGACTCATTCGATGAGTTATCATGTAAAAACAGTACTGTGTTACACTGTTAATGGCTGGTAGCCCGTCCTGGGATGGGAGGACTCGTTTGAAGATTTTAATACGATAAGATTAAGCAAGGCAGTATCCTTGTAAAATACTGATGTTCAGCTGGATACGGTTACACTGGAAGTCGGATCCAAAGTATTTGGGAACAGGCTATACAGATGAGATGGTGACATAACTTACTTCACCCATCTCCATATCGCCTGTCACTTGTGTTGGCAGGTCCTCATGGAGAGGTCTCGCCGTGAGCTTCATCAGGGAGCCTTCGTACTTGTTCTGGTCATCAGATTCGAACACTGAGTCATCCAGTCTGCGACCAGACCGTAGAGTGGTGGTCTCGTCAGCTGACGCCCCTGTCATAACTACATAAAAAAATAATGCTTGTAATGCCTGAAGGGTTGGTAAAAATGGTGGCAGGACTGTTTAGAAAGAACCCCCTCACCCTGGAATGCGAAAGGTCAATGAAAGCACAGAGTGAAGCCTGGCGGGGTCGCGGGACCCTGGAATGACCCTGAAGTATCACCGTGAATTTTAGTAGGTACAAGTCTAACAGTCTCTCCCGTCCTGTCGCTCTGTGTGGGAGGACTCATTTGATGATTTGACTTCCTAAAAAAAGGAACTTGCTTTCTTTCTACATTACCACATTTTGTTTAATGTTCATACCGCATTCCTGGAAAGTTTGACTGGATCTTTATATGATTGATGCTAAATTAAAAATTACTCCAGTTCCAAAACCCTGTAGGACTCCGTATCTAGACATTTGGCAAACAAAATAGACAACAATCTAACTTTTATGACATTTTCAAATGTTTAAAAGAATCAATTTGAAAATCTATTAAAATCTAACAAAGCGATTTCGTTTATTGTATCCCACTTATCTAGAGGAGCAATTTAAATTGTGTCGACCCATAAGTGGACTACTATAGGTTGGTACCTTCAGAAAAGTTGAAGTCACAAATATTTAAATTCTTACGGTTATCTTCGTTAATTTGTCCAGCGACCGGCAAATGTCCAGATCGTCGCCATTCCATGTCGTCGGCGATCTCGTCGTCGAACACACCTCGCTTCAAGTACACCGACACGTTTGTCTCTGGAAAATACAAATTTGGTTTCGATCAATAAACTATTACTATTATACTGTTACAACAGTCCAAAAAACATTGTAATACTATTAGCCAAGTAGCGGGACTGTTTTATCAGGATACCGTGATCCTGGAACGTAAAGAGCTTTAGAAGGATCATTGTGGATTTTAGTCAGTGCGAGTCTGACAGTCCCTTCCTCTCTAGCTATGGTGGGAAGACTCATTGGGTGATTGAAACATTATATACTTTTTACAAAGTTCGCTATATTGCTGCAGCAATGCGAATCGAACCTTAAGCTACTTATTTTTGGGTTTAAAATGGATAAATATGGTAAACCTTTCAATTCGATGTACTCAGACAGTGAGTAGTTGTATCCTAAGGCGATGCCGGACATGGAAGCCGTGGTCAACACCCCCATCACAGATGACATGATGATACAGGACATTGAGAAAGTCCATACTCTGTAGTAAACGTTTTACAAATTATTATACTTATGATTATTTCCTTTATAAAATTGTACGGCATTTTATTCACGATTTTTTTTTGTAACAATAAAATTAACATAACTTACATCGCGTCTCTATTTATTAAAATCCTTAAACATAATATGCCACACCCATATAGATTTCGCAAAAATGACTACAGGTTGGTCGAGCCTACTGACATAAACCGTATCCCGTCATGCTACAGCTACTAAGAAATTACTGATGAAAATCCCTACTAGAGAATTGAGTCAAGGGCATCATGCAACATTCTTGATTCAATTTAACATTATTTCAATAAGCAATAATAATAAAAGCCCAATAGGTCCCGTACGCCGTAAAATATTTCGAGGTATTCCACGAAGGGCACCTGGCACCTGCGAAGAATTTCGACAGGAGCCTTATGTCGAATAGAAAAGATGCAAGTAGCTCATGTGCCTTTGTCAGCGGGTGACCTGCATGGAATACCTCAATATTTCCTTTGATTTGACTTCTATAAGAACTTTTTCTTTTACAAAACGTAATGTCCGTTCCCGATCTTGCCGCTGTGAACTGTGACTTAGAGCGGGGCGGCCAGCGATATGATCAAAAAATATTTAGAGATGTTGGAAACACGCCACAAGGCGCCGCATGTGGCAATGTCGGGTGCTTGCAAAGTAATTGATATCTTATTCGCGCCGCTCTTCGCACCGCTTAGGCGGAAATCGTGAACGGGCCTTTAAGGCGAAACCTTATGTTGTATGTAATTTATTGATAAGAATTAGGTTAGTGTTACCTCTGGAGAAGATCGACCATCCAGCCACAGCACGTGAATATGCAGCACATTGTGTTAGATTACTTCACATTCAAATTACACACAATATCTGCAAATTGATTTATCATTATCCTACTACTATGTACTGTCAGTAGCCAGTTATTTTAAGATAGTAATACCCAAACGATACTTAAAATTTAGTTTGTCATTCTGTTCGTTTGTTTTCCTGGGGTTATTATAGCTGAGCAGGCGACTTCGGGCTTTTACAGAGTAAATTAAAAACATATAGTGTAGAAACTATAAGGCCAGTTATACACAAACTACTTGCAGCTTGCTTGCAGTCTTATAGCAGTCAATAATGACTGCTTCAAGCTACGCCTGGATAGCATGCCACATTCTTCACCGTATACAACATGGAACCACTGAACTGCTTCAGGGGCGGTCAGACTGCTCAACTCCGTGAATGCACTATTCGAAGAGGCCATGCATGAAGCGCGGGCGGAAGCTAGAAGCCCCTATATACTTACAATTTAGAATATTTATATAGAATAGAGTCGATCGTGATTATGTCGACTCTTTCCTCATGAAATTGTTTCTATTTCTTCTGGACATATTAAACTGATAAAATTTTTACACAACACAATAATTCGTATTCCACCAATGCGGCATGACCTGAGATTTTTAATGACAAATCTGACAATTTTTGATAGACTGATGAGGTGTTGTCAAAACTGAAAGAATACTCAATCTCAATCAACCTCTTTTCACAAACTTTTTTTCATATTTCCGATTTTGTTCGCATTTTTTTTCCTCTCGTAATACAAGTTGCTAAGTGAGTTATGTAATTTTTCGTTGTATTTCAAAACCCTCTCTATTTTTTTTTCTTTAATTCGTCTCTCAATTTGTAACCATTCATAAACGAGCCCGGAAAACTTGATCAAATTTTTTTTTTTTTAAGTTAACTTCAGTTCCCGCGCCTCAAAGAGCTTCAGCAAAATGACGGGGCCAAAGCCTGCCGGGGTCGCGGGACTTTTTTCCGTCACCGTGACCCCGGAACATAAAGGGCTATTGAAGAACACCGTGGATTTTAGTCAGTACAAGTCTGACAGTCCCTCCCGCCCTGCTCGGGGCGGGCGGATTCATTTGATGATTTCACCACGATAAAAAAATAAAACTTCAGTTGTGGTATTCATCATCAGCCTATAATGTTCCCACTGCTGGGACACAGGCCTCCTCTTTGAGAGAGGGAGTGGGCTATAATCAACCACGTGGGCCCAGTGCGGATTGGTTGATTGGTTAGTTGTGGTATTAGATGTACTTATATTACCCACCAATAAGAATTATCAGGCTATAATGTTGCCGCTATTGGAACACAGGCCTCCTCTCAATAATAGGTTGTAATCCCATTTGTTTTGTTGTGGTTGTGGGCCCATTGTACAATGGTATAAACGAGTGTCATAAGTCTTCGAATGTTTGGTTTTAGTTCATGCTCGTTTGAGCCTTCACCGTTTTGAGCTCAGAGTAATACTCTTGGCTGATGAAAGCAGTAGAGGCCCAGTTTAATCGACCGAATAAGTTTAATCGTTCAAACCCATCTTAAGCATTACTAGTGTATTTTGTTTCATAAAATAAAAAATGTAGCCTTTGTCAGCTAAGAATAATATACACCTACTTTACTGGTAAAGGAATTTTCAGAATCAGTTTGGCGGTTCCAGAGATCCTCTTTAATAACATTGTTGGTGCAGACAAAATAATAGCTGTTTGTAATTGTTTGTTAACCGTTCCTCGTGGTAAAATTTATTGGTAGAAACTCGGCAATTAACCCTTAAACAAACGCGAGCCGGTATGCATTTTTTTTTAAAGGTTGCATTGTATTTTAGGTAATTGAGGGTCACTGATTTCATATTTTGAATCAAAATTTAAAAAAGAATAGGGGATGGGGTAGTTTTTCTGGTGGTAAATAATTTACCATTATCCGTTCATGACTGCAAAATTTTTGATGTTGGTGATAAAATTTTGTTACCATTGTCCATTACGGTTTAATTTTCGATTCTTGACTAGTGACTTCCTCTTGGTTCTACTCATAATATTTATTTTAAATTTTGGAAATGAAACATTTTATATTTTCAATATTTTTTATTAGTATTGCATATTACCTATCTTATAGTATTGCTTATATTAAATTTATTTTCTTTGATATATTGAATATCTGAAATAAACAAAGTATTAATTGACACGTTACGTAAGAACTTTGTATGAACTTCTCAAAATATTTATTTAGCTTTTTGCAGTCCAAACAAAATATACAAAAAGACAATCGATTTTTATATAGATAATCTAATATTTTTCAACGTGGGATCGGACAAGGGTAAGATATTTACCACATATTTGAAACATCTAAATTATATGAATAAGTCAATTGCAAATGCTGCTAACGCGTGAGATTATTCAAAATATGTTATAGTTTTGGAATTTGCGTCGGAAAAGTACTTATCAGATTTTTTCTTGAACAAACTTTTAAAATTTCTGAAAACACCCGCCAAAAACTCGACTTTTTTCACAACAAAACCGTTGAGTCAACTTTGACATTACCTTACAGTGACAAATCACGTTGACAGGTTGTCAAATGAAATAAAATAGATAAACAAATTATTATAGATTATAAATATGTGATATTTATACATTTAGTGTCACCGTATTAAAAGTTAGAGTGCATTATTTAAAAAAACACGATGTGGTAATATATATACCTTTATTTGAATAAGGGTATTATAATATGGTTAAAGATATTTATTTCTCAATAAGAAATTACATAGATTTCACTTAGTTGAGAACATTTTTAACTTATAATAAACTTAAGGTTTAAGATACTTTGACAGTCGTACATGTTTAAGCACATAAATATTATTTTTATTTCACTTATTTTAGGTTTACAACTTTTAACATAAATCAAATTTATTTACTAATCTACCTACAAAATTTTAATTTTGTGGTGGCTCGTTACAAATCAGAGATAAGCAATGCGAACCCGGCGCCACAACAAAGAAGAATGTACAGTAGGACAAGTTTGCCCTAATGTAACAACGTTCGATCATTAAGAATATGTTTTTTTTAATTTTCTTTAAAACTGTCAAACGTGTTCGCATTCTTTACCTCTTTGGGTAAGTTATTGTATTGTTTTACTCCAGCGAAAACAATCGTTCTCTCACCATTGACTGTACGCACTCGTGGTAACAAAATGTGATCCTTCCTCCGACTGCTACGATTATGTACTTGGTGTATTTTGGTGAAGTGTATTTGTGTGTGAATTGACTTGTTTAGAATTTTTCTTATAAGTATGCTTGTGCAGTATGTATGGAGTTGTTTAATGTTCATGAGTTTTGTATCTTTGTAGATTTTAATTGTAGGTGTAAGGTAGTCATAATGGAATAATAGTTTGATTATTTTATTTTGAGCAATTTGCAAATCCTTTAGGTTAGTTTTTGGCGCGTTGCCCCAAATTTCGATAAGGTACATCAGATGTGGCTTTACTAGGGAGTTATAGATCATTTGACGCACTCGACGTGGAAGACAGTGAACAATATTATGCAATGAGCCCAAGAGTGAGGAAAGTTTGGATCTGATGTAATCGATTTGAATTTTCCAGTTTAACTGGCAGTCTACTCTAAGCCCAAGGTATTTTTCATATTGTTTTTCATGTAGTGGTTGGTTATTAATAAAAAGGGGAGGGTGCGCTGGTATTTTTTTGTTTTTGGGCTTAAAAATAACATAACCAGTTTTTGAAGCATTTATCGTTAACAAATTTTGTTGAAACCAATTTAATAAGTTGTTCAAATCTTCTTGCGCTTGATTAATCATGTCGTTAATGGAGGTACCATAGTAAAAAAGGCAGGTATCATCGGCATAGAGGGAGACGTGCCCGTGTAAAGAGATTTCGTTTATGGAGTTAATATAAATGAGAAAGAACAATGGTCCAAGCACTGAACCTTGGGGCACACCGAATGAGCCTGTGCTGTGCGGTTTACTTTGGTATGCCCCGATTTTTACTATTTGATGTCTGCTTTTTAGGTATGACTCAATCATTTTGAGGGCTTTTCCTGTAATGCCTATGTTACTGAGCTTTTGTAGTAATATTGTATGGCTAACGGTGTCGAAGGCTTTCTTTAAGTCAATGAAAAGACCGAGTGCTATCTTTTTCTGATCGATATTGGTTTGTGTTGCAGTGATAAGGTCGGCTGTTGCTGATAAAGTGTTGGACATTGAACGGAACCCATACTGCCTTTTGTATAGGAAGTTAATTGATGTAAGGAACTTATCTAGTCGTGTATAAATAACTTTTTCAAATATTTTCGACACCACAGGAAGGACAGATACAGGCCGGTAATTATTTGGGTCACATTTTGTACCAGATTTATGGATAGGGGTAACTTTAGCAATTTTTAAGACATCTGGAAACGTACCCGTGTTCAGATGTTTATTAAAAGTGTCGGATAGTTTGTCTGAAATAAGGTTTCTTAGGCATTTTATTATTTTTGTCGTTATTCCATCAATCCCTACACTACAGTTTGAGTCGAGACTAGAAATAATTTTTGAAATTTCGTCGGAATCACATGTTTTAAAAGTAGTAAGTTTATTTGTATAGACTGTTTGCTGTGTCTGCGTTGTGGTGTTTATGTTGTGTGATTGGTGTGTTGTAGGGATAGAATTTGCTAGTGTAGACCCGATCGTTGAGAAGAATATATTAAAAGTCTCACAGATTTTATTACCATCTGTTACATACCCGTCTTTGGTTTGGAGATTAGGGGGAGTAGCTTGAGTTTTAATTTTGTTACTGGATAATGAGCTAATAAGCTGCCACATTTTCTTCGGATTGCCTGAGCGTTTCTTGAAAGTTTCATAATAGTATTTCTTTTTGGTATTTCGTATTGTTTGTGTTGTTTGATTTCTTTGTAATATAAATTGGCTTTTTAATCTCTCGTTTTCAGGATCTTGCTTCAATTTATGCCAAAGCATATTTCTATCGTGGATTAATTTTATTATATCTTTGGATATCCAATCTTGTTGGGGTGGGTTTTGGACTTTAGTTTTAGTAGTTTTGCTTTTAAGTATAGCACATTTAATGAAATTTTCGAGATCATTGTAGTTGCCGTTTGGTTGGTAGTTTGTACTTTCAACAAATTTGTATAGCTTCTCATAATCTACTGCATCATATTTGACTCGTTTTCTAGGTGGTGATTTGTAATTCTTCATTGCTAGATAAATCTGTTTATGGTCCGACATTGGCGAGTCTACTATTGCCATGTGGAAGCCCTTATGTTTCAGATTTGTGCATACGTGATCAAGAATAGTCTTTGTGGAAGTAGTTTCACGTGTACAATGATTTTCACTGATGTTATTAATAATTTCGTAGCCAGATTCTTGTATGGTAGTTCTATAACGTTTGCTGATGCTATTTTTTGCTATAAGGTCAATATTGAAATCCCCAAAAATAATAGCTCGTTTTTTTCTAATAAGTTGTGACGAGTACACTTCAAGAAACTCTTTTATGTTGGCAGTTCCAGGGTTGTATACTAAGCCTATGTTCAGTGCATATTTCTCTAAATACACCCAGAGGTAGTTAATACCTCCGATGTACGTTTCTTCATTTACTTTATGTTCAATATTATTATGTACATAAATGGAAACTCCACCACCTCTAGAGTCTGTCCTAAGATTATAATAATGCGTGTAGTTGGGTAGTTGATATGATTCTGCATCTTCTCGAGATCTTAGCCATGTTTCAGTGAGTAGGACAACATGAGTTGTATTTTCGATCGACTGTAGGCAACATTTCAGTTCGTCAAATTTTCCTCGCTTACGTATACTTCTCACATTGGCATAAAAGAAATTTAACGTAGATTTTGAGGTTGATACATTCTGGTAGGTGTTACATATTTGGTAAGTGACGGTTTCATTGTTTCGGTTTTGCATGATTGGCGAGATTAAAGGTTGAAGTTTTTTGAGGACATTTGTATGATTTTTGGTGTACCATTAATGTATTTTATAATCAGGTCTTTTTCTCCGTTTTCTTTACGTCGAGTCAACTCTTGGTTAAGTTGTTTCATTATATTCTTCTGAGTAGGGGTCTGGTCTGAATATAATTTGATGTTACTGGGTACTTTATTTTTATTGCGCAATATTTCTTTAGCTTCCTGAGAGCTTTTCAGGCATATCTTTAGTGGGCGACTTTTTCCAGGAACGAATTTACCCAGCCGCATAGACTTAATTATTTTGGGAGTTTCTGGAACAATGTTTTGTAAAACGGTCTCAGCAGCGTTCACATCTGCAGTTTGGCGTGCAGAGGCATCTGTAAGGCTTTGCTCAGCCATGCCAACTATTACAATATTTTTACTTCTGTTGTTCCTTTCTTGGATCTCAGAAATAATTTTTTCACTACTAAGTATATCAGATGTGCTTGGTTTGGATGTAGCAGCTTTAATATTTTCAATTTCGACTTCAAGAGTGTATATTTTTGTTTCAGTGTTAGAGCAGTTTTGCTGAAGATTTGAGATTTTTTCTTGCATATTTTTGTGTTCAGCTAACAGTGCATTAGCTGAGCTTTTTATTTCATTTATCTGAGTTTTCATTGTAGATATGTCATCACGCATCGGTGTGAGGTTTGTTTGTAGGATTGCGATCATTTCCACTCGAAAGTCATTGAATGCAGCAATAACATCACAGCATTCTCTCTCTTTCCTTTTCCGAAATGTAACCATACTATTTGTATCACCATCAGACATATTTGATAAGTCTGGCTGAGACTCTGAACAAGATTGTCCCACTGACACTTTTCTGCATTGTGGCGGGCGTTCGTCACTCATAGTTAAAATTTTATCAAATACCTGTGTTATGTGCTTGCGCAATTTTGTGCGAAGGCGATGAAAAATGCCGCTGTCTTTTTTACTCGAGGTGCGCGCGGGGGGTTGCTCACGTCGCTTTGATGCGTCGAGTGTATGCAGATATAGTTATTTAGCACTGCAGGCCTACCACGAACTAATTAAAAACGATTAAAAAGCAAGACATTTCAGTTTGAGTTCATAAACTGCATCGCTGAAAGTCGTACCCTGACGTCCAATACGCTCAGCGATATTTGGATTGTTATAAATGAACGAAAGATCGCAATTTGTAGCTGAAACGTTTTTGGGGAAAAAGAGACAATGCTATGTAATAATAGCTTTGTCTCTTTCAACGCTAATATCTAATTGGCCATGCCATCTGACAGCGATTGTGCCAAACTGAGTCGCAAGTTTTGGTTTCATTCATTCAATTTTGTACTGGTTTGGTACCTTGATGTCCTATAGCAGCTCAACTGAAACGCTCAAACTGTCAAAATAAGCAATCCAATAAAAGTTACTATTTCTTTAACATAAACTGAAACGTTATTGATGAATAGCAAGTTTTTAGAGGATTTTTTACAAAAACCGACGTGAGTATACTTTAATCTTTCTTTTAAAGTTATAATACCTATCCTACATACAATTTTTCAACCGCATTTGGTTTTCTCTAATAGTCAATGATTTATTTTTATTGGGTTTTTTAACGTAGCCAACTGACCGCGAAACTGGACCCTCTCCAGTTTCACGGTCAGTTGTACCCCTTTAATAACGATGATGCCGAATTCATTAGGAGTGACCTAGTCTATCCAAAGAAACAAAGTCTGTCAAAGTCATTTAAAACGTTTTTGGTGAAAAAGAGACAACGCTATTTAATAATAGCGTTGTCTCTTTCTCACTAAAACGTTTCAGCTACAAATTGCGATCTTTCATTCACTTAAAACAATCGAAATATCGCTGAGCGTATTGGACGTCAGGGTACGACTTTCGGCGATGCAGTTTATGAAATCAAACTGAAATGTCTTTCTTTTAAATCGTTTTTAATTAGTTCATGGTAGGCTTGCAGAGTTTTTTAAAATACGTTAACTAATATTGTTAAAGTAATTTTTAGTCACAGTACATATTTATTTATCTTTTGCTATTAAAAATACGAAAAAAAAATCGACGTACACACGGCTACACATCAAGGTATGCACAACCAGTATTAGCTGGCCGTTCATTGTGGGTAAAAATCGTATGAAGCGAGACCAAGACAAACTGGTTTTGTATAGCTTGACGTGTAGCCGTGTGTACAATAATAAAACCTTACCTACTAGGTTTTTGTTACGAACGTACCAGAGTAGAAAAATAGGGTAGGTATTTTACTGTTTAAAAAAAAAATATATATAAATGCGATAGTTCAAGAAAAAAGGATTCGGAAAATATCAGTTTCAGTACATAAAATATGAAATTTGTTTTAAAATTCATTTCAAAGTTTCACTTTTTTAATTTGTGCAGTTATTAAACGAAACGGTAGCCTTTGACACAAAGGCCTCGAAGTCATGCCAAAAAAAAACGGTAGCCTCCATGATATTGCGCCATTGCATCTTGTTAACAGTAGGGGAGCCTAGGAAGAGATTTTTGCAGTGACTCGAGCGCGTCAGATTATTTTATGGGAGAATCCATGCACCCTTTAATGTACCTGTACCAAGTATCAACCCTTCATATGGTGGGGTGTGTTGTGGGAAACCCGTCAGATTAGTAAAAAAAAATCGTGTTGTTCTTTTAGTGTGGTTGTTCTTTTCTTCAAAAAGGGTGACAACACCTTGTTGAAGAACTACAGGCCAATCTCACTTCTGAGACATGTATACAAGCTGTTCTCAAGAATCATTACGAACCGTCTCTAACGCAGGTTTGATTACTTCCAGCCTCCGGAACAAGCCGGTTTCCGAAAAGGTTTTAGTACTATAGACCACATACACAAGCTCCGCCAGATTATATAGAAGAAGAGGAGTATAATCGACCATTATGTTTAGGGTTTGTGAACTATGAAAAAGCCTTCGATTCAATCGAAACCTGGACATATTGCAGTCCCTCCAACGATGTCATATCGACTATAGGTATATCGAAGTGTTGAAGTGTTTGTATAGAAACGCCACCATGTCCATCCGACTTCAGGAAGAGAGCACGAAACCAATCCAGTTGCAGAAAGGCGTGACACAGGGAGACGTTATTTCTCCGAAACTGTTCACGAACGCGTTGGAGGACATTTTTAAGCTCTTGGAATGGAACGGACTCGGCATCAACATCAATGGCGAATACATCACTCACGTTCGTTTTGCCGATGATATAGTCATCATGGCAGAATCGTTGGAGCACCTCAATGCTATGCTCAGCGACCTCAGTATCGTTTCCGAACCGGTCGGCCTTAAAATAAACATGGACAAGACGAAAGTCATGTCGAATGTCCATGTGGCACCCGTACCGGTTTGACTGGCCTGTTGGTCTAGTGGTTAGAGACCCTGACTGCTATGCCGGGGTCGTGGGTTCGATTACCACCCAGGACAAATGTTTGTGCGATGAGCACGATCATTTGTTCTGTGTCTGGGTGTAATTTATCTATAATAATTATGTATTTAGAAATATATAAGTAAGTATGTTTATCAGTTGTCTAGTACCCATAACACAAGCACTGCTTAGCTTGGGACTAGATGGTGTTGTGTGATAGTTGTGGAATATTATTATTATAAAGCTGTAGAGTTTATTTGGTTCAATGTGCTAAAGTCGGAAACTACCGGTTGTTGTTGGGAATGATACTCTCGAAGTTGTAGACCATACTTACCTTGGATTAATTGTTCAGTTAGGTAGGTCCAACTTCAAGAAAGAGCGTTTGGGAAGCTACAGGATATCTTCTCATCAAGAATCCCACAGTATCTCAAGACAAGGGTGTTTATCCAGTGATGACATATGGCTCTGAGACGTGGTCTTTGACTGCTGGCCTTTTAGAGAGACTAAAAGTCACTCAACGAGCAATGGAAAGAGCTATGCTCGGAGTTTCTTTATGGGATAAAATCCGGAACATGAATATTCGGCGAAGAACCAGAGTCACCAACATAGCTCATAAAATTTGCAAGTTAAAGTGGCAATGAGCAGGCCACATCGCTCGTAGAACTGACAACCGATAGGAAAGAAAAGTTCTCGAGTGGCGACTACGGACCGGAAGACGCAGCGAAGGCAGGCCTCCTACTAGGTGGACCGACGACATCGTGAGGGTCGCGGGCAACCGATGGATGCAAGTGGCGAATTGTCGTTCGGCGTGGCGGTCTAAGGGGGAGGCCTATGTTCAGCAGTGGACGTCTTCCGGCTGATGATGATGATGAATATTATTTATTACTTTGTGCCACATCCAAATCGTCAGACATTTTAATACGACACTTTTTAGGGTTTACTTTACATACACTTTGAATATCTGAGGCGCTCGAGTAACTTTTTTTTTGGATTTTCAACCGCTTGTCACGGACAGCCCCCTCGAGTCGTCAGATTAATATGTAATGGTTATAATAATAATAATAATAATATTCCACAACTATCACACAACGCCATCGAGTCCCAAGTCAAATCAGAAATATAAAGCGCGTTTACACTGTAAATTGCTGACGCGCTCGAGTACTTCTGTACAACTATTTTTTTTACAGGTTTAAAATTGTTTATACGCTCTCCCCTCCACTAAAATAGAAAACTTGTCAGAACCTTTTTTTATTTTTAGAACATAATCTTTCAAATCCAATAGGTCGCCATGACGCTCTAACTGCAAATTTAGCATCCTCGCCTCCCGTACTATAATCGAATACCACAGCAAACTGATTCTGACGTCATCAAAATGGCGCCAAGCATTTGCGTCAACTTACGCGCGAAATATGAAAATGTAATTATTTTATTAATTTTAGGGCACTGACGGATTAAAGAAAATAGATTTTTTTTTTGTACTTTATTATCACCTTAATATTCAATAGAGACACTTTTACAAAAAGGGTTTAATACCATAGTGTCAGTTTGTCTAGATATCTTTATGTAATCTGTAGAGTTGTGATTTCGGTGGGAAATTTAAGTGAAGTGAATTTTGATTTTGTTAAATAACATAATTTCAAAGAATGTCGTAAGTATTAAACATTGTATAATTTGTTTATTTACTGAAACTAAATAATTCCTTCGAGAAGTTAATAAATCTAGTTCGAAAGTGAATAAATGCACAATAATTGCCTCGAGAAGCTATTGTCTTTATGACAAGAAATTTAAGTTATTTTCTGTTGAACTCTAGTCGAAGAAGGAGAGTAACTTTCAATCAGCTGGAGACGTTGTGGGAGATTTTAAACGAAAATCAAGCTCTCGCAACGGGCTTCAATAAAACATCCCAAGCTCGAGAGTATGCAAAAAGAATGTGGATGATAGCGGCAGAGAATTTAAATTCTCAGGGTGATGGTGCAGAGAAAGATTGGAAGGGTTGGTGTAAGGTAAATAAATTTCATATGTTTTATGTTACTGAAATTACTTCACAATATTGTTACATACATTCAGGTACTAACATGCGCCGTCTTTTCAGTACTGGAATGACTATAAGTGCAAGCTTAAATCTAAAGTCGCCAGCGCACGAGCTTGTCTGCAGAGAACTGGAGGTGGGCCATCAGACGAGAGTAGGTTATTGACGGATTTGGAATTAAAATTCCTACAGATATTGGGGGAAGATTTTGGGGCCGGTCTTCCTGGAGTAAGAGTGGAACCATCTTTTAACATTGTAAGTTTGTATAATAAACTTAATAGCGGTTTCTTTGATTGATGTTTTTCTATTCAACATGAATACATGAAGAATAATTAATTTGTGAAGTGTGTGCACTATACAGTACCTACCTATTTGATAGACCTAGCTTAGCATCTTTTAATTATTTACAGCCAACAGACAACCAAACTGAGGCAGAGAGTGCTCCTCAATTATCTGCTCAAAGTGAGCAATCTGAGAGCATACTGGCTAATTTCAACATTGATCAAGTGTACGATATCGTGACACTGTCGATTCCTACTGAGCGGACGGCGTCGACGTCTTCACCACCCGCGCCCGCGCATGCAGCTACCCCGCCCCCACCGCTAGCCCAGACCCCAGCCCCTCCATCAGACACAGCAGCGGCGCCACGCGCCTCGTATACACAGCGCTGTAGCCCACGTCGGCGGCAGCGCCGAGTGGTACCCATGTCTTCAGCCACAGCAAGGCAGACAATGGTTAATATGTCTACAGAAAGACTTAGGATTGAAGACCGGAGAAACACAATTTTAGAAAATATATTCCTTGAGCTCCGAGAAATAAAAGGCATTTTAAATAATAGGTAAGAACATAAGTTTCTATTTTAAAATAGGACAGCGACATTTTTAAATTTTCCAAAAGTATCCGAGACCGGGCATTAATTTACTGAGTTCGAAGTTGGGGGCGGACTGCTAGTACATTATAATAACTTTATTTTTCAGGCTTCCCGGGCTGCCCACAGCCGATGAACAAGTCTAGCTCTTGTGGACATGCCTTGCTGTAGGTTATGTTGGCTGCTATCCACAACATCAACATAGTTATGTTGCATTCGAGCTTCTTGGTGAACCTCTTCGTCTGTCAGTTCTGGCACTGGAAGTTTAGCCCGAATGCAAATGTTATGTAAAATGACACAGGCATTTACAATAGAAGCTGCAACTTCTGGCTTATAATGTAACACTCTATGCACTAATAGACAGCGGAAACGTGCTTTAAGAAGTCCAATTGTCCTTTCAATAATGTTTCTGGCCCTGATATGCATTTCTGTGTAATGCATCTCGGGCGTATCTGGCGCAGCGTCTAATATTGGCGTCATCACGTATGGTCTTAGTGGATATCCAGAGTCGCCTGTAAAGGAATATTTGACTTATTAGACTGTTTAAAAAACAAATCAAATTTAATATTAGAAATATAAATATTTACATGTTAATAAAAACCTATAATTTCTATAATATAAGTAATATTTCTTACCAAGAAGCCAAGTTGTTTCATCAAGTGCCTCTAGATACGCCTTAATTGGATGTTGATTCCAGATGAAAGAGTCATGCGAAGCTCCCCCATAGCTGGCATCAACACTTGTGATGTACATATTAGCATCACATATCTAACAAAACAAAATATACAAAATTAATGAATGTACCAAAGTTTTAACTTGGCGTTACAGTCACAATTATTATGTTTCTTATTTAATATTGTAGTTGCATGGTTACTAAGTTTAAAATGTTATATTATTGTAAAAGTTTAATGTAGTGTCAAAGTTCATTACCAGTTGAACATTTAAGGAATGGTAGTGTTTTCGACAAAAATATCTTTCTTCACGGTCATTAGGTCTTATGATGGCGATTTGCGTGCAGTCAATGCAACCCAAAACTCCTGGGATTCTGAATTGCTGAAAAAACCTAGAATAATTGGTAATATTAATAAATAATCTTTATTTTATAATTAAAGTAAACTAAATGCACTCTATCTATTTACAATTGTTGATAATTAACGTAAGAATTTAAATAAGTACCTATTTAAGTTATAAATATTTATCTACTTAAAGTTGATAAATAAATAAACTGAAAACTGTATTAGACTGATTTAAATATTTGCCCTGTGCTCGACATCAGCTAGCTTGTTAGTAATTAAATTATTTAGTTTAAGAACAAATTGTTGTTGGCTACACCTAGTTTTTAATTTTATTATTTTATTAAATAATGTAATTGAAAAGGAAGCTTTTATTTAACAATTATTTATATTTCATCATGAATCATTTCCAAGATGCTATTCAGGTTTGTTACATTTAATGTGATCTTTTGCCTCGAATCTTGCGGGCAGCGGGGCTGTGGCGGTGCGGGAGCAGGGCGGGCATCGCAGACCCGTTCTCGAAACTAGCGGGCAGATCCCGCGTGACTATTGGCACCGTGCATACGGCGGAATAATGCGATCATAAAAATTACGTAGGTACAGTTGACAAAGCTGAATGTACTCTCAGGCAAAGCTGTTGGCACTTCTACTATTCGCCACCATGAGCGCTGCAATCGAATAGTACTACTGCCCGCAAGATTCGAGGCAGAGGCCTGAATGGAGAGGGAGTCCTGCATTGGGAGGTATTAGCGTCAAGTGGTGAAAGTGGAAGCATCTTTACGTTTTACTTTATTATTCTTCGTGCTGAACAATATAAACACAAAAAATATTGCTTTACTTACTCTCTTCTTATGGTATTCCTTTCCTCTAATGTCCTTGGGAAAACAATGTATTTATTTCTCATTTGAGGAGAATTTAAAGCTGTGGTTATTTGATGCAATACTGATGACACCGTTTGTTGTGCCACTGAATGACCAGCTACGTCTCCAACTAGTCTTTGATAAGACCCTGTGGCATAGAATGCCAGTACAATCAAAACCTTGAACAAATTACAACAATAATAAATTGTTCACTTATTATAGTTAGTAAACATTAATAGTTGTAAAAATTGGATATACTCGTACACACGGCTACGCATCAAGCTATACAAAACTAGTATAAGCTGACCGTTGAATGTGTGGAAAGATCATACAAAAGGAGACCACCATAAACTGGTTTTGTATAGCTTGATGTGTAGCCCTGTGTACTTAGGTATGCAGTTTCTCAAATCTTTTCTCACAAACAAAAACATAGGCCAAGTATATGAATAAAGTAAACTAAACGGACATGAAGTTATTTATCTACCTTGTTCTCTAAGGTTAAATCCGTTGACTTGACAGGCTCCTTGATCAACGGGCTCAACTCTGCGCACAAATTGAGCACTAATTCTTTAGATAGCCTGTAGCGCCTAATGAATTCTGAATCGTCAAAGGTATTGAAAGGGTCCAACTGGCCGCGTATCTGAAGCCTCTTATGTTTTTGTGCGTAGTGTGAGGCAGAATCTTCCTCCAAAAACTCAAACAACAGTAGATCATCACACATCTGTTAGAGAAAAACACATACGGTTAAAAATGGCACCTATGATAGGTATTTTAGACTATCACAGCAAGATTAAAGTACACTTACTTTGGTTTTGATAGAAATTTACTAAAATAGCACCAAATAAATTTATTTTCGTCAAGAATCCACCAATCGTTTCAATATTCTTAGATTTTTTTTAACTTTTATTGGATTGCTTATTTTGACAGTTTGAGCGTTTCAGTTGAGCTGCTATAAGACATCAAGGTACCAAACCAGTACAAAATTGGATGAATGAAACCAAAACTTGCGACTCAGTTTGGCACAATCGCTGTCAGATGGCATGGCCTACTAGATGGTAGTTAAGCTGTTGTCATGGTACGAATAAGAAGAAAAGTTCAGTTTAGGTCATAAACTGGATCGCGTTAAGAGCTTGTGGTAAGGCCCCTGTTCACTTAAGGGTTCTTACTGCGTACAGTGAAATCAATTTCTCGGGAGTAAATTAGTAACACGTCTGCTCTGTACGACCGCCAAAGCGTTTTTGTGGGATATGGGATGGGAATAAGATGACGCTGAAGCAATCAATGAATATTAATAGTAAATGTAGTTTTCAAAAGTAGTTTTGGTGTAGTTCATTATATTATTACTAGCTTCTGCCCGCGGTTTCACCCGCGTCATGTTAGACGTTTGGTCCTATGGTCCCGTCTCCATCAATTCCCTTGAAGAGCGTGATTTCCGACCGGGTATCTTCAGTGGTGGCTGGGGCGAGAGGTAGAGGATGTCTTTTCCCTCACGCATTCCGACTGCTAACCATTCCCCTTACTTGCCACTGAATCTTGAGGTATCTCCCGAAACGAAAAAACGAAAACCGGTAGGGCGGCGTCAGACTGAAGGTGAGGACGCAGCCCGTAGCCTTTACAAACGATCCTTAAAGTAGGCCGGTCAATATCGACATAAAAACCAAACATTGCAAACGCGCATGTAACTACCATTCTTTTATATGTTGATTATTATTATTATTTTATTTTTATTTTGTCCCTTTAGAGTTTAGAGTATTTAACACCCAAGTTTGCAACCCTGATAACCCTGTTCTGTCAATGACAATGTCGAATCAAAATCGCACTTAACCAGTTTTTAGTATTTGTTGTTATAGCGGCAATAGACACACATCATCTGTGAAAATTTAACCTAAACTATCACGGTTCGTGAGAAACAGTCTCCGAAACATTACATTACTATCACAGCTACAAAAACGAGCAACAAAATCACGTTTTTTGTACGGGAGCCCCCCTTTTTTTTACATGGTAAAATCATGAAATGAGTCCTCCCACCTCGGGCTGGGAGGGACTGTCAGACTTGTACTGACTAAAATCCACGGCGTCCTTCAATAGCCCTTTATGTTCCGGGGTCACGGTAATGAAATAAGTCCCACGACCAATGAGAGCCCCCCTTAATATTGATTGAATTCTGGTTTTTAGTATGTTTTGTTATTGCAGCAACAGATGTACATCACCTGTGAAAATTTCAAATCTCTAGCTATCACGGTTCATAAGATACACACGCAAAAACTACTGCACAGGGTTTTCAGGGTTGCAAATTTTAACAAAATGGTAGTTACATGTGCATTTGCAATGTATGATGTCGATATTGACCGGCCTAAAGAGGGATTTTATCGACGCAATTGTGACATATTACCCAGCTCGTCATTATTTTGTCGCGGTATTATTTTGAAACTGTGATATCTCCTAAGATATTCATTGAAATCAATTGATGTAAAGGGCAATTTCGTTCAAAATTAAATGCTTGTGATGATTAACGTATTTATTTGGATAAGGATTAATATCATGTTAATGAAAACACCTTCGCAAATAATGCATTACTTTAAAACAAATTTGGTTCCCATAAAAAAGGTTATAGTGACTTAACCTTTAAAGATAGATATATGCTCTCGCGGACTTTATTTTAGAAAATTTTATGAGGAATAATTCCGTAGTACATAATTTTTGCGAAACTCTAACCGTTTACGCAGCACACGCAACGGAAGCTCCAAAAAAGGAATACATTTACCCGATTTTGAAACATTTCTGATTACTGCTCCGCTCCTATAGGTGATAGCGTGATGTTATATAGCCTATAGCCTTCCTCGATAAATGGACTATCCAACACAGAAAGAATTGTTCAATTCCAACCAGTAGATCCTGAGATTAGCGCGTTCAAACAAACAAACAAACAAACAAACAAACTCTTCAGCTTTATAATATTAGTATAGATTAGTTGTTGGGAACTTTCGAAACGATCGCAGCGCGCGATTTGACAGAGACGACACCAACGTGTGTCAAGGTAAAATCCCCTATGCGCATAAGCGCTTTTTAATGTGCGTTTAAAAAGAGCTGGCTTGGAACAAAAAGGTAAATTGAACTTAAATATCACCAACCAGAACTAAAGATCAAATACAGTTCGAACAAAAAAGTCCAGCGCTTTAAAAGCACTGATGTGTGAACAGACATGCATGTTCTAGTTTGGCGCCTTTTTAAAGCCCATTAAAAAGCGCTCGTGCGAATTGGGTCTCATGTGCTTCTCAACCTTATTAAGTACTATTTTAGGTATTATCAAAATATCTTGTTACCAAGAATTGACAGATCTTATAAGTCCCGAAATAATGAGATCATTAGGACTCGCTATCGTCGCACACGCAGCGAGTAATCTCATGTTGGAATATCAATGCTTTAAACTACCGCACAACAGCATCGTATCTACGTCATACCCTGAAGGCATACGAGCATCGCTATCAGCGCATTAATCAGATGATAGATTAGGTAATCCACTGCAAACAAACACGCGTTCCGTCGACCAGTAAATCACTTCCTCTGTTAATTAAATGAAATTGATTGGTTGTCGACCGCATCTCCGCTTTGATATAATCAGACAAAGATTATCCTAGCACTGAAGTGTATGATGCTAATTAAAAACTCATGAATTTTATATTAAAAGAGGAATGATTAATTTGTTTAAACTGAATTGTTTGATGTGGATTTCAATTTTAATAACAAATTGAATTTAGATTTCGGTAGTTCTAACGATTGAAAATTGTTTGAGTATTTTTTGCTAATTGATTAAGTACATAAATCCTTGTAAAATAATTAAAACTTAGGTGCAAAAGAAGCGATTTTCGGCCAACCGTAGGCACCTGTATGCGGACGGCGAGTAATGGGTGACTTACCGTTCGATTATGGATATTCCCGGGTATACGGCCTTAGAGTTCCACGCGTGTCGCACGCCTCAAAGAGCTGTCAGCAATCTGTCAGGGGGGGTCTTAGAGGCCAAAGCCTGTCGGGGTTGCGGAATGTCTTATCAAATAACCATGACCTCGGAACGTAAAGGGCTATTAAAGGACACTGTGGATTTTAGTCAGTACGAATATGACAGTCCCTACCGCACCGCCTTGTGTGGTGATGAAGAAGTAAGAAGTGCTCGACCGATTTTGTGCAAAACTTCACATAAATAATCTACTAAATAGTCCGAACAAAGCCTAAAAATTTGGTTTGGATAGGGGAGCCCGTTTTTGAGTTCTAAAGTTACAACAAAAAGTGGCATTGATTTTTTATAAATATTGATTAGGTACAAAACAAAGGTTGTAGGAGTGAAAGTAGGTACTCTTCCAAGTCTACCAGCCTAGCCTGTGGCCTATTATGCTAAAGGTCCAAATAAATATGAAATCTAGAAAAGATACATTTCAACTGTTGGCGTCGTAGCCAACGTCAAAAAATATTCGATTCATCACTTTTTTACATCCACAGTATCATACAACACAAAAAATATATTTTTGGACAAAACGAAGCCGTATACAGCGTGTTCCCAAAAACAAATACGATCAGGGCTTCTATGAATGCGAATTAGTTTTGTAACTACGTGAAAAATGCAGCTCTGAAAAAGCTGAATATTCGCTACAAAATCATTTTTTTTATGTTCCTCCATCGTAACGACTGTTATAAAATGAAACCCGTGATAGCTCATATTTCGGAAAAGTGATGAGACGACTTTGCGTCAGATATTTTTTTTTAGTAATTGTTAGTTAAGCATGGTTCCTTTGGCATTAGATTGGTACGATTTCTTGAAAAAAAGTATTGAAATCCTAACAAAAACAGGACAGGGGCAACATAACATATTAACAAACATAAAAAGGGGGGCAAGTTCGCCTAAAAAAGGATTGAAATCCAATCAATGGAACTTCGCAGGTTCCATCTGGCCGAAATTCACTTAAGCATACACCCGACTTAAAATATGGTATGGCTTCGTTGAAATAAGATACTATAAAGGCTATGAAGATATTCAGTCAACGTTGGAACAGAATCTTTATTTTTCCTTAAAATAAAACGTTCCCCACACTCAGAATTTCTTCCGCATCGTGGGTGCGTTTACAAACATAAAAACTCACATACAAACACCCAGTACTTGCAGATCATACAAATATTTGTACCGTGCGGCATGTGGGTATCGAACCCGCGACAGCAATTTTTCCTTACAATAAAACGTTACCCACACTCAGAATTTCTTCCGCATCACTAAAACAGATTCCATAGTTTCCGCAAGAATCTGAAACAGACTTGTTATATTATGTAAATTAATAATTTTATTCTGTGACACATATCATATAACGTGTAACTGTGTTATGGCTCAATTAAGTAAAATAAACCAAAAATAAATAGGAACCCGTGTTTGAAAATATGTGTAACATAAGTTCATATATTTACTTGCTTGAAAATAGAATGTAGTGCTAGTAGGGTATTAATATTGCCGTCATGTGAACGCCACCTTTATTAATTGGCCCTGCCAAGCAAGCAAGTTACATGAGCTAGGAAACAGTTATAAATGAATAATGGTCTTGTTGAGAAAAATAAAAAAAGTTTATCCCTTTTTATATATTTTTATTAACATCGTTATTTCACGTTAATCCGTATACCTGATCTCTCTCCGTTCGGATTGCTACCCCATTGCCGGACTATAAGAGTAATGGCCTATGCACACCTCGTTTTTTAAACGCGCCGTCGCCGTCGACGCGTTTTTAGCAAACAAAAGCACAGCACAGGCACGTCTATATCGATACAAACGCGCGGAACCGACGCGTCTATATCGATTCAAACGCGTATTTGAACTTATACAGGTGTGCAAAGATCTACAGACTGCGTCTGACTTGTTTCTTATCGCGTCTGTATCGGTACAAACGCGCGACAACGGCGCGTTTAAAAAACGTGGCGTGCATAGGCATCCAAGAGCTTCCCCGATTACGCGATTCGTGCGATTTGTAAGTTCTACTTACTAAAAATGAAAAACCGTCCTTGCTACTACCACTAGTTTTTCATCTACTCGTAGACAACCGCACGTTTTATGACATAAGGCGTGGTGGTAAGGATGATTTTCATTCGAAATTGGAATCGGTTGAATTGTGTCGCATCGCGTCATGGGGAAGCTCCTGAAAGGTATACTTAGGAGCATTCTCTGTTCCATTATTAACATCACTCTTAATTCAGTTCCAGTTCCCCCATAATTTGAAGTTCAGCTTTGTTCACAGCCAGCATCTGCATCATCAGTGCTGTTGGTGCACCTGGGCGCAGTAGGAGCGCTTGCAAGCGGCGCAGCGCTTTGCGGTGGCGGAGCCGCGTGTGCTTGCAGCGCTTTGCTGCATGCGCTGCACCCTCTGCAACTGTGGACCGTGTGCGGCCTGCACGCTGACCGCGCTGCCGCCATCGCTGCTCCCTTGCATTATGCTGCCATAGTTTCAGCGAAGAAGGTACGTGTGATTTTTACTACCAGCATTATTATTATCACCTCTAGGCTATTTGGAAATAGAAATGCGAAATGTCTCAAACGACAGAAGTTTGTTGTTATTCTTAGGGTCGATATTAAATAAGCATAGTAATTCTTACAGTCGTCTTCATTTGCAGGTAATGATATGCGTGGCGAGTGGGTGGGTGGCGACTGCAGCACTACTGGCGCCCCTGGCGGCCTCGCAGCCGCCACTGTCGTACAGCGCCGGACTCGGCAGCTGTGCGCCGGACTGCGGCGCCGGCCCGGCTGCGCTCGCCTTCTGCCTCGTGTACGCAGTGCTCACGCTGCTGTTACCCGCCGCACTCGTCCTCCTCTGCAGCCTTAAGATCCTCCGCATTGCCCGTTACCACCGACATAGGATCGCTGCCGCCATTTACGAAGTAACACTGTCAGCACAAGTGACTGTCACACACCAAAGAAATCCTTTCTCACCACCACCACCACCTCGTCGGCGAGCTCTATCAGCAGTACTTCAGCCTCTTGGTTCACTCGCTATTTTGTATTTCCCTTATTACTGCGTATTGATATGGCCCGCTGTAGCGGTGCCGCCGCAGTCGGTAGCTGCTCTGTCAGCAGCTCTGCTGGCGGCAGCACCGCCAGTAAATGGTATTTTGTACGGTATTAGGAGTCGAGCTCTACGTGACTCCCTTCGTAATTATAGAAGGAAACGACTGACAAAAAGCGAAGTGACGCAGGAGATACAAGCTAGGACCCCGAGCGCGTGCGGCTCACGTCGACCCTCCTTGTCTGCGGGCTCGGGATGCATACGACCGCCAACTACTAGGAGGTTATCAGACGCAGCGGCCATGGGGGCGCGGGGGTCGGAGCGGCCGGCCCAGAGGGCGGCATCGTGCAACATGCTGCAGGATCCACAGGAGGAGGAGGCGCCGCGACCAATACGGACGTCGGCTATCCCGATCATCCGCGCGCCACCGCATGTGGTGTTGGGCCGCGCGCTGGGGCTGGAAGAGGCGGGCGGGATGGGTGGTATGGGGCATCGGCGCCGGCGCCAGTCGCCACGCATTACGGTGACCCGCGCCATGTCGGACGAGAGCGAGTCGCCGACGCGGCGGCCGCTGTGCCGTCAGCAGTCGCGTTCGTCGGGCGCGCTGCTGGGCGGCGTGCCGTACTCGCCCGCCATCTCCGAGCACGTGCACCTGGACAGCCACGCCGACGAGCAGCTACTGCTCACCTGGCCGCAGAACGGCACTCACGACAGACACGACGCTTTATAAAACGGGTATTAGCTTAGAGTAGTCGCTGATGTATGTGCGTATAAAGACAATAACTAAGTGTGCGGTTCGAAGTCGAGTTGCTTCGGTGTTTTAAGATGTTATTTTTTTATCGCTTCGTCCACCCGTCTCTCGACCTCCCCGGACGGTGACCAAATATATAAAGTTTCCTATAACTATTTACAACTGTATCGTAGGCTTACGATTTCTCCTACAGGGTTCCTCCATATCGTTAGCTTTACCTACTGAAGTATTACTTTAGTGTATCGTAAAGATAATTTCCGAAAAATTCCATAGGTTTAGTGTGATATGAGATTTTGTTATCTTATTTTTTTATGGAGTCTTTACTTTTAAATTAATTAATTTATAATATTTTTAAGTAAGTTATTAAAACTGTTATAACAATTTCTTTAAATAGTACAAACGAAGCCAAATATATTTTGATAGTCTGCTTACCTCCCGAGATTGGTTGCAGTTGAATGAGCCACGTGTTATAATATTATATTCATAGTATAACCGGCAGCATTTATTTGTTTCATCGATGAACCAGGTTCATTGGTGCATTTCTGCCAATATATGACGTAGATAACAAGAATAGAAATAAAGATATTATAGTTGTTAGGTTCAGATGCGGTAAGTGAAGACCAAGGTCATAGGCTTATGGGTAGGTGTATAGATTTACAGTTGCTTGGCTAAGGTAGCCGACTGTGTATATTGTATGGTATAGGATGAATAAAATCTGAGCAGGCTCCTTTAGCCTAGGTCTAGGTGAGTTGAGTTGAGTGCACATACGCTTGTTAAGAGATAGTTTACAAATGCATCGCTTTTACGCATCGCAGCCGTCCAAGTGGGAAGCTCGTGTGACTTCTGTAGTGCAACACACTTTCAAAGATTACACCAAACTTGGATTGTTAGGATTTCTCCTTTATATTAATATACTTACCTATTCAAGATTGAAAGTTTATTCTGAAAATGAGATTGTTCTAATACCAGAATATGTTTTGATGCGATTGTCATAAGTATCAGAAGAGTGTGTAGTGGTAATACGGATTAGTAACTCAAACTTCGAAATTAATCATACTTCCCATTTGTCGAATTCATGAATGAATTTTAAATAAACTTTGGGAGCAGATGGGACAACTGTCTCATCGTGCTTTTATTTAATTTTAGTTAGGACCCATAGTTATTAATAGTAGGTATATCTAGCTAGAAATCAACCTATTCCTTTGGAAGGAATAGGTTGGATTTTTAGCAAATTAAAGTCTGCCGGGATTCTGCTTCACCCAGGATGCCCAGGTTTCTAGATAGCTACTTTTGATTCAAGCAACTTGTATGCAAATATGACGTCATACTTGTATGCAAGACTTGCTAATGGAAACGCGCCTTAATTATAACACAAACATTTCTATTACATAAAAAAAACTGGGTCTTTTTATTCTAGTTTGGTGTAATCAAATCTTCATACAAAAAAGTACTATTTCTTCGCTGTCATAGTTTATAATTCCAATTTAGTTTCGGCCTCAGGGAATATATTGAGACAGGCATTTTTTACGAAATATGTTCCCTATTAAATTGTGAACGGTAGCTACCTTATTTGTTTTTATACAGTCCTTACAAAGTTAATACAGCTTTGATTTTGCATCTGTAAAATCAAAACATACGTTTCTCCGACGAAAAAATAAGGGTATTGTATGTTGAACATCTTTTTATAACGTAATCTTTCGATTTTAATTTTTATTGAATTTTTAGTGAAAATTGGTGTTGAATTGCTGCTACACAAATCTGAGACATTCAAATTTTATCGTATTGGCAATAAAATCAGCTCTATTTTATTTAGAAAAAGGAACATTTTAATTTAAAATAAAATTGGCTGATATTGCGTTTCTGTTATCAGGTGTAAAATAACTTTGAAAGGACTGTAACCCCTTAACTTTGTACTCCAGTCTCCACTCTATAAATGTATACTTTTTTGTCTCTGTAGTACAATTATTTTAGTTTAGAGCATTAAACATTTTCCATAACATCACTCAAAACAATTTAGTAAAGAAATATTTAAGAACCAGTAGTTTAATGAACAAAATGTGTTGTTTTTTCTTGTGTCGAAAGTCGACCGTTCTCCTTTATTTTTTGTAGAAAATAAAAGTTAAAAAAATTTCTTAAAAAATAAAAATTATACCTAAAAGAGGATGAGAATGGATGATTCATTCTCAATGCTGTATCAAATTGTGGTATGTACTAGTCCTTGTATGAAACGTACGCTTATTGAAAGTTGAGGCCAATAAAATAATATTTTTGAAATGTTGTCAATCAACTAAGAAATAATATTATATGATGTATACATCACTGTATTTCTGAATCGTTATAAATTAAAAATGTTGATAAAAATTACAGTTGAATATACTTAAAAGAATTTAGTAAAATTATTTATCTACGAAACAAGCTAGGTATTATTTATAATTATATATTATGTCCAACAACGTTGTTCTCAGAGAACCCAATAAGTATGTATGTATTTCTCTTATGTATTCTTACAATAATGGGAAATAAAAATGATAAAAGCACAATTCACACATAACAACTTGGCTATTATCCTTTTACGAATGGTAGATGTTTGTGGTTATTCTTTTTTTGAAATTACATTGAAAAATTGGTACCTGTTACATAATTATTATTTGTTTCTATCTCCTATTAACAGGCACTTTCATAGCAGAGCTTCAAGTTTTTATACTTTCTACAAAATCGCAGCTAAACTAATTTTTTTATATGTAAATATTCGACCATTGTTGAATGTTGTCAATGGCCTGACACCATTCTTAGCACCCAGCAATATTTTAATTATGTGTTACCCAGTACTTGTTGTGTTGTGGAGGTCAGATAAGTGATCTCCAACGTAGTTGATAAAGCTAGGCACATATGTTTTTTTTTTCATGATTTTTTTCAGTTTTCTCACAATTTCTATAAAAAATTGAGACATTTTAATTTGTGGATGGTAGAAAGAATTGTTTTCGCGATGTTTTTCATAGAAACGTGATGTAGATAATAGAGTGTAAAAATAATAAATAAATAAATAAAATTTAAATGTCGTTGTTCGATGATAAATGTTTAAAATAAAGTATATACGAATTGTTACTCTAGTCAATGAGCTGTTGTTTTATGTCTGTGTTAATTTAAATTATGTATTAGTAATTAATTAAATAACACATGTAAGACATTTTGTTTTTTTTTTATTCTCTGCGTCCTTTACCTTCAACCGTTATGTAAAAATAAATACTTAGTACCAGTTCTTCGATGGTGGTTCTTTGATGGTATGATATTACGGGGGTCGAAGGTACCATTTTTTGGTTTATCACTTATATCTTTATTACTATTTACTAGGTGGACCGACGACATCGTGAGGGTCGCGGGCAACCGATGGATGCAAGTGGCGAATTATCGTTCGGTGTGGCGGTCGTCTAAGGGGGAGGCCTATGTTCAAGAGTTGACATTATATCTTACTTATATCTCAGAAACCATGGGTCAGAGCCAGGTTACACCTTCGCCACTGCTCAAGCTCAGTCGGAGGACTTTTGATAATATGTTCACCTCCTAACTAGTCCAAACAAAGTTACGTGGTTTAAATTGTTCAAAAAATTTCCCTCTATACTTTGTTTCGAGCATTCGTTGACTGGGCTATTCTTAAAGCCTAGTATTTTCATTTACACTATCAATAAGGAAGGAAGGATCTAGAACATGATCAAAGAACCACAGAACATTATCTGAGACCGCCTGACACTAAAACTGAACCACAAAACAAACTGACTGGTTTAGAATAACTTCAATCAACAATTAGCACGAACTATAAACTGAAACTCGTTGATTATGTATCGGATAAATTAGCTAATTATAATAGGTACGATTTACACCGGACGACGCGTCGTGTCGTGTCGTATGAAAGCGCATTAACAAAATTTTTTCAGAGTCTTAGATAAACCGAGAGGAACTCGTAACTAAATAGTAACAGCCGCACAGTCCGGGTTAAGCCGCGCTTGCCGAGATTGGTCTGTGGATAGGTGACGATCTGTCAAGCGAGTTTCCTCCGTGACTCGGAAAGCACGTAATGCCGTTGGTCCCGGCTGTCATTTGTGGATCTTTGACAGTCGTTAGTATACCTATTAGTCAGAAGCTCTAAAAGTCCGACAAATGACTGGATTGTGGAGATCCGATGGGCAGTCGCTCCATCTAAAATATATTATTATTCTAAAATAAATTCAGCTGCATCTGGTTCAACTGGTAACCGACTCCAATATACAAAGTTGAGAAAGGCTAGGCAGATGATTAACTCACTCGTATGTGAGTCATATTCCCTCATATGCCCTCGAACAAGGTGAATGTGGACCCTCGCAAGGTGGCTGGTGTCAGCTGGATGCGAGTAAACAGTGATCAAACGAAATGGCGTGCGATTGGAGATCCGTATGTCTAGCAGAGGACTGCTTTAGACTGACGATGATCACGATTCATGCTCAGGTGGCTTACGATGACGTCTTAAAGCGTAAGTGGTTCCGCTCGGAGAACGAGATGGCGCTAGACAACTTGTATAATTCCATCTCTTTCCCACAGCCTAAAGACACGTCATGGTGGCCTAGCTTAACAGCCGAATAGCTCCCCGTAAAAAAACGGCTCCGTCGGTTTGGGAATCGTTACCGTCCTGTGTAAATCATACTTCACAGTCTTGCCTATACTATCCTAACTATATTCCAGCTGGCTTGTTCCCTACGATAGCATCGTAAAATTCCGTTTTATTACAGCCTACATCTCGACGTCGTATGAAAATGGCGCCATTAAAAGATTTGTGAATTTCTCGAGTAACAGTAATTGTATAAATATGCCAAGAAGTCGATATGTGTCTCTTCATTATGTGGCCCATTTTATAAGGCAGGAAAGGAAGAAGGTGGGAAAGTAATGCACGTTTGGGGGTAGCAGAAACAGAGTGGAAAGTTCTATATCCGGTTGACCCGGTGAAAAGGAAAGTACCTTCCGACCAGACGGGTAATGTGTCTGGTGAGCTTTCTGCTCAACACATATAGTCGGAATATCCTATGCGTTCTAATGTCGAGGATAACTTTGATTGCGCGATGTAGACTTCTTAGTCTTTGCATAGATGGCGCTGTTATTCTTTTTGTAGTCGATTAAGTTCGCTACACTCGTACAAGGCGGTGCGGGTAAAATAGTCTATGAAAAAAGTTTTATTTTTTGAGTAGTGTCTCAAAGGTCAACCTAGGAGATAGTCGTCTACTAAACCAACTTATCCTATGGGTGCCATGACTGGAAGGCCAACCAGAGGTCTAAACATAAAATAAAGGCCGGGAGTTGATTGTGATTTTACCCCTACCTACGACCTAGCGACCGGCACTATTTTTATGGTACTTTCCTGAATAACAAAACGTCACCTGGACCAAAGGTCTCCTGGATTAGTGCGCAAGTATATAGCCTCAATGTCAGCTTTAGAAATAGACGGGCTGAATCGCAACAAGATTTTAGATAAATCATTATTTAAGACAACACTTTAATAACGCAATAATAAATTAACTGTAGAAATATAAAAAAATAGTTAGACTAAACTATTATAAAGCATGGTAAAATTAATTCTCGAAGCTGTGAGTTGATGTATGGCAACGCTGAACCTCTAATCAAGGTAAAAGCCAGCTCTTGGATCACGGGAAGCGTCAACAAGTCGTTTAGTTAAATTTTAATCAGCTAATTTAAAAGTACAGGGTCACCATCACAGCTGGTTCAAGCAGAGATGGATCAGGACATGGCAACAGGCCTCGACGAGAACTGAATGACCGATGACATGCGTCTGCGCTTGGGTACTAAGTTTGGAAGAAGATTTTAGCCTTTTTTTCGTCGCTCCAGAAGGAGAGGGAAAGAATCAGTACCCTTAGCACGAATTTTCAGACGATCTTATGAAGAGCACAGGATCACGCTGGATGCAAACCGCTTCCAACTGGTCCTAATGGAAGTCTGTAGGGTAGGCCTATGTTCAGCAGTGGACTTCTTACGGCTGATTATGATGATGAGATGATGATGAAAGACAAGCACTTTTCGACACAAAAATATATCTAGTGTCTTTAAACCCACTTATCTACAATAAAAATAAATAAAATAATATATTCATACATAATGAGGATTAATGTTTTTTCATTCGTGTAAGCGCCCTAAAGTTATGGCGGGCTGTCAAACCCAATTGACATGTCATTCATAACTGATATTTTTTATTACAGCCTTTTGAGTAACAACACAAAACCAACCTTATAACAAGACAGGTAAAGATCCATGTGATTTTAGCGGACTTTTCAGTAGCACCCCAGTGTCAATCTATGAAAATATGGATCACTGTCAATTTAACAGTGTTGAATCATTTAGAAAGGACTCAGGTCATTATTACTGTACTCTGTGCTCAGGTCACTGTAGCAGAACAAGATACCTACGTACACTAAAGTAGTTTACTGCATAAATACATTGAAACTCTGGTTAGTTCGGCAGTTAAAGTATTTAAAAATAAAAAATGCGTATTTTTTCCTATTTTTTTAAATCAATGTAAAACAAAAAAGATAAAACGCTTCGAAATTCGGGAGTGGGGGCTTTGTGACGTCATAACGCCTGTAAAGTTGTACCGACCGCATTCGGTTTGATTTAAAGAAGCGTTGTATTTTCGTCAATTTTGATTTAGGAAACGAAAAAAAAAAATACCCAAGGTACTTTTTTTTATAATCTATCTTTCGCACAACACACGAAGATGATGCAAACTAACAATATAAATGCAAAAGTTTGTGAGGATGAATAGATGAATGGATGTTGTTACTCTTTCACACATAGTTTCTTTGTTTTTAATGACACAGGATTTTTACGTATGAACATTTAACTCAAAAACACGCTATAATAATAGAAAATTGCAAAATAAAAATAAACGTTTACTTATTCAAATAGAAACTGTTAACAACGTATAAATGTAAACTCACAACGATTATCGAACAAAAACAAAAAACTTTTGTATTTTTAAAAATGTAAAACTTTCAACTTTATATTTTGTATTCAAATAAAGGTTTTTTCATGAAACATTCATGAAAATTTGTGGCGCCATTACAATGAAAGAGTATGCATCTGTTTGGAAAATAACAAGTAGATAATAGTTATTTGTTATACAAGAGTGCAAAGTTGATTTTTAACCGCGTGCTCATGTTTGATGACCGAGCAAGCGAATGATTCTAAATTTGAATCACGAGTGCAACGAGTGATTCAAAAATTAGAATCATGAGTGATAGCGAGGGAATCAAAAGAGCACAAGGTGAAAAATCTTTGCACTCGAGTGCAACACGTAACTTTTCATCCCACCTCAGCGAGGAAATTACTAAATGCAAAAACAAAAAAAAAACAGATGTACAATCGTATAAACACAAGATAGGCTTTTATTTCAGTTTAGGTATTAACTAAGACATTATTATAGAACAGAATAATTTTTAAATTAAAACAAATAATACTTAGGTAGTATAGTTGAAAACTACTACCTAAGTATTATTAAGTTACTTATTTTTATCTTGGTTTATCATAACATAACAATAAGACGTGAAATGAAAACCGCACAAAGCAAATAAAAAAAGGTATATAAGGTACTTAGCCAAGAATGTTCCGGGTCTGAGAATTTAACAAAATAATTGTAGATTACGCTCCAAGGGAGGCGTATTGAATTCCGAAGCGATACTGAGGATTCTGGGGGTGAACCTCCGTCCGTAGCGTAGCGAGGAGGTTCAAGTGTTAATACCCGAAAGAAACGAGGGAATAAAGTTAAAAATCCTTAGTGAAGCGAGGGATTCAAGTTAGCCCAAGGCAACGCAGCCTTACACCCGAGGAGCGTACTCTGCTTTCCCACCTAAAGCGAGGTTTGATGTTACCACATCAAATTTTAAAAACAGAATTTTTTTCCTCGACAACCTTCGAACGTCAAGCGGGCACCACAGCAAGCGATCAGCTGTTGCGGTCACCGGCCGCCATTACTGCTGCTACTCTTTTGTTCATACGATGTTCTAAATTCAAATTTACTTTATTCACTAGAGGATAAAAACGGCTTTTACTCACTTGAGGATAAAAACGGCTTTTACGCTCAGATATCGAAGAGCAAAAGTACCCTTTCCGAGATGGGGGGATGAAAATGTTTTTTTTTCAAAGCCTTTTGTTATTTTGTTCAGTGTAGACTGGTGTAAGTTGCTAGCAAACGGTCGGGGCAGAGCGCTAGACAGCTGCACGATGTGTAGCGGGTTCGATTCAAGGCAAGTACTTACCTACAGTAATCGGTGCAAAATACAAAAAAAAAAAATCGAATTGTGAGACTCCTTCTTTTTTGTCGATTAAAACAGTATTTTAATCTAAAACTTGATCTAAGCGGATCAAGTAACAACAAATAACGAAGCTCATTAATTTGTACTTAGTCTGATGCTAGAGCTAGTCTAAGAGGCTTAGCGATAGTTCATTATAACGCTTAGAGTACTTGATTAGAAATGTGCAGTTTGCTTAATATTTTGCTAGTCTAGATTTTCGCAATATCTTAATTTTTTTTATCAAAGTACGCGAAGTAGATAATACTTTACAAAGAAGGAATTTGAATATAAAATAAACTATTTTTGTTAAAAACACCAGTCGACATGGAGAAATCGGAGAAATAAAATAGTACATTTCGATTCAATTGGGGAATGTAACAAAAAAATGCCCACATATTAAGTTTTAAATACACGGAGAAGACACGGACTGACGCACGGTGGGCCGAAAATCGGCTTTCATAGACTTAGGCATTTTATTTTGCAAGTGCCATTTTTTATGCCGGATATCACTTCTATTAGTTATAACAATATACAAAAATGACACCAGAATTGATTCTGCACAAAAACGAAGGAATTATAATTTTTTTACGAAAATTTTGTATGGAGCTAGTATGAAAAATCGAAATATCTCGAAAACGGCAGGGATAACCCTAATATCCTTATAGGGGGTTATAGTACTAATTATTTGTGATTTTTTGACATAAGTTACATATTGGTTGTGAATGCCGTTTTTTTTTTAAAAATCGTCAAAATATTTTCATTTATTTTTACATATGAAACGTTCCTTTTAGTGTTTAAGTTGAAGATTTCAGAGCTTTAACAACTCTTAACATAAAATAGCATGACATCTATAGACCTGAAGGACTAGACAGAAGTGTGTAGTATCTTGTAAGATTTCCAACAATACCAAATAGTTGAATATCAGTGTCAAAGTGCCCATGCAGTCGCTTCTTTTTGAAAGATAGGGGAATGAAATTGTTAATTGATCATACCCTAAAAGTATGATTATAACATAACCGGACACATAATAATATCGACACAAAAGGAATTTTAAGACCTTGCAGAAGATCAAAATACAAAATAACATCTTGTGTAGTCATCTAATGAGTCTGCTGACAAGTAATTAAGTAATTAGAATGATGGTTGTAGTTTTCTGATTCTAATGAGCCTAATATGTGATTAAATGATTTGAAATTTCTCGTAACAATATCTACTAAGAACTGCAGTCACTTTTTTTGTAATTAGTGAGCTAATGTGATTTGCTAATGTTGATTAGTTGTACTATGAGTTCTACGAAATGTTTTTACGATTATAAATTTTCAATGTCATATCTTTTATAACTTTAACGAGGGTAGTTTACTAATTATTGACTTTATAGGTACCTACAATAAAAGGGCTACAATTTTGTTCCATAATTTAGATTGTTCACAACTGTGTAACTGCTAACACTAAAACTAAGTATTTGCTTTGCGACTATAAAATCTTAGAATGGAAAGTTTAATCACCAACTTAGACTTGTTTGTTCTTCTAAAAAGTGAGTGTCCTTCATTTAATCATGAAGTATTGTTTAGTGCAATTGTGTCTCGCATAGGCGATTGTCTTTCTGCCGAAGATCAAGTAACTCTCAAAGAATTTTGCCGTAGATTCACGCGATCTGCTTTAAACAGGTGGCAGAAATCTAAACGATTCTTTGATAATTTTAGAAATACGTACGGAGAGTGGCTGCAAGCAAATATTGATTGGCCGAGTTGCGTGCTTACTTTAATAAATCAAGAACCAACTGTTGATGAGATACCAAGAGCACGTTCAGTCTCTCCAGAACCTTCGACATCATCGACTGTTGGAACAATGACAAAAAGGTCCCGAAAACCATTCAAAGATCTGGGAAGCAAACAGAAAAAGAGAAGATCTAGTGAGCACATAGGCGAGGATTCCTGTGAATTGGCATATGCAGCTGCAGCGCGTTTAAAAGAAGAAGGGTATGAAGATATCGCATCTGTAATCGAATATATGATCAAAAATCCAGAAGCTGCCGTTAAAATCAATGAAAGCATTAAGAAACCAGTGAAAACAGTAATATTTACACCAGAGAAAGCACTTGGATTACTTCTTTCACTTAAGCTTTCAAAGTGGCAATATATTACGTTGCGAGAGACTGCCATTCGGGAAGGTGCTAAGGATATTTACCCATCCTACTATAAACTGCAACAAACTAAGCTTGCATGCTACCCTCCTAATCTATCAGTGTCAGTTACTGATTCATCAGCTAGAATTACACTTCAAGCTTTACTTGACATCACGGTGAAGCGGATTCTTCAAAGTCTTTCTGATAATGTGGAAAATAAGCAGTTAAAGCTGATATCGAAGTGGGGATTTGATGGTGCTTCCAATCAAAGCCGATACAAGCAGAAAATGGACGGCGAGCATGATGATTCAAGCATTTTTATGACCTCCTTGGTGCCACTGAAACTTACAGATGGAGATAATACTATATGGACAAACCCGAAACCATGCTCAACTTTTTATTGTCGTCCGGTTCAGTTCACTTTTGTAAAAGAAAGCGATGCAGTTGTCATTGATAACAAAAGAAAAATGGATGAGGAAATTGAGGCCCTTAACCCCACAGAGTGCATTAATAGTAACAGGGTGACTCATAAACTAATGATGACAATGATCGACGCAAAAGTCTGCACGTACCTTTCTGAAGCTAGATCAAATGC
The DNA here is from genome assembly GCA_028554685.1 of Agrotis ipsilon. Lineage (NCBI taxonomy): Eukaryota > Metazoa > Arthropoda > Insecta > Lepidoptera > Noctuidae > Agrotis > Agrotis ipsilon. The sequence continues at coordinate 12,049,037 of CM052969.1, read as the reverse complement.
ATCATGCTACCTGTGCTTAGCAAAACCAACAGAAATGAACCACTTAGATGCTGTAACATCAAAAACTGTGTGTTCTGACATATACGAATTTGGCCTATCATCCCTACATGCCCGTATAAATTGCATGGAATGTCTGTTACACATTGCGTACAGACTTGACTTCAAACAGTGGGCAGCAAGAAGTAATGAGCATAAAGAAATGTTACAAAACAGAAAAAAAAAACATTCAAAATAAATTTAAAGAGGAGCTCAATCTGTTGATTGATATAGTGAAACAAGGCTCGGGAACTACCAATGACGGGAATACCGCAAGGAAGTTTTTCGAGTTTCCCAATAAAACTGCAGCTATTACTGGGTTGGATCAAGACCTGATAAAAAGATTTTCTGTTATTTTGCAAGCAATAACATCTGGTGAGAAGATAGATGTCATCAAATTTAAAGATTTTGCTCGCAAAACAGCAGAAAAGTACGTGGAATTATACGACTGGTACTACATGTCATCAACCGTACATAAACTATTAATACACGGTGCTGACATAATCGAAAAAAATGATATTGTCCCGATTGGGACTCTGTCGGAAGAAGCCTCAGAGTCTCGAAACAAAGATTTTAGGAGGTTTCGGGAACATCATTCGCGGAAAAGAAGCAGGGGCCTTACCACAAGCTCTTAACGCGATCTATTTTATGACCTAAACTAAACTTTTCTTCTAATTCTTACCATAACAACAGCTTAACGTTCAATCTAGTAGGCCATGCAATCTGACAGCGAGTGTGCCAAACTGAGTTGCAAGTTTTGGTTTCATTCATTCAATTTTGTACTGGTTTGGTACCATGACGTCTTCTATCAACTCAACTGAAACGCTCAAACTGTCAAAATAAGCAATCCAATAAAAGTTACTATTTCTTTAACATAAACTGAAACGTTTTATTGATGAATGATGAATTATTGATGAATATCAAGTTTTTTAGAGGATTTAATACAAAAATCAATGTAATTTTACTTTAATCTTTTTTTTATAGTTATAATACCTATCCTACATATATTTTTTCAACCGCATTTGGTTTTTTTAATAGTCTAATGATTTATTTTTATTGAGTTTCTGAACGTAAGAGGCTCTAGTTTCGCGATCAGTTGTACCCCTTCAATAACGATGATGCCGAATTCATTAGACGTTACCAGTCTATCCAAAGAAACAAAGTCTGTCAAAGTAATTTGAAACGTTTTTGGTGAAAAAGAGACAACGCTATTTAATATCAGCGTTGTCTCTTTCTTACTAAAAACGTTTCAGCTACAAATTGCGATCTTTCATTCACTTATAACAATCCAAATATCGTTGAGCGTATTGGACGTCAGGGTACGACTTTTAGCGTTGCAGTTTATGAACTCAAACTGAAATGTCTTCCTTTTTAATCGTTTTGAATTAGTTTGTGGTAGGCCTGCTGGCAAGATTCTAATCAAGATATCCTAAATATGCTTGTTGTTTCTTCGGATCCTTTCCTAAGTGCACAAAGGCCGAAGTTAGATGCCAAAAGGAAGACAACCTTTTTTGCTGAAACTCTCGACCTAATACAGTTTCCGGAAACTGAGTTCGCGTTTGTAGGTGTATCCAATCTGGATTCTGACTCGGAATTGGAGTCCGACAACGAAAGTTGTAAAGAAAATTTGTAAAATTCAATTATTTTTCTTTATGTTCTTTTGTAATTCATGTTAGTTTATTGTATCATATGTTTAGTTAATATTTTCATAAATTATTATGCACTTTGATATTATTTTTGTTACTTCTGTTTTATTTAAATTACCTTTCAATAAAAAGTATATATACAGTCCATTTTATTTATTAACCGACTTCAAAAAAAGGAGGAGGTTCTCCATTCGGTCGGTCGGTATTTTTTTTTATGTATGTACATCGATTACACCGAGTTTTCAAAAAAAATATAACCGCCTTCAAAAACAACCACAAAAAAGGGTACAATAACCTACAAAATAACTTTTCTTTCACCTCTGTCTAGTCCTTCAGGTCTATAGAGGTCATGCTATTTTATGTTAAGAGTTGTTAAAGCTCTGAAATCTTCAACTTAAACACTAAAAGGAACGTTTCATATGTAAAAATAAATGAAAATATTTTGACGATTTTTAAAAAAAAAACGGCATTCACAACCATTATGTAACTTATGTCAAAAAATCACAAATAATTAGTACTATAACCCCCTATAAGGATATTAGGGTTATCCCTGCCGTTTTCGAGATATTTCGATTTTTCATACTAGCTCCATACAAAATTTTCGTAAAAAAATTATAATTCCTTCGTTTTTGTGCAGAATCAATTCTGGTGTCATTTTTGTATATTGTTATAACTAATAGAAGTGATATCCGGCATAAAAAATGGCACTTGCAAAATAAAATGCCTAAGTCTATGAAAGCCGATTTTCGGCCCACCGTGTGACGCCGAAAATGTAAATTATAAAAAAACACAAATAAGAGGAAAAGTTCCTATGATTTTAAAGCTGAAACATATTTTAAGCCGCATTTGTCGTCGCGACGGCTCCCCGAAAATACTAAAAATTAGCCAGTTCAACAATATTCAGCAGAAAGTTAATACAGAATATTCGCCTTTATGTCAAGTAAAATTAAGTTAATAATCCTACTATTCTACAAAATGTGGAGGTTAATGGAGTAAGATAAAATTATGTTCACATTTTAGTACGATCTTAATATCTCTGGAGGAACAAAGTGCGACATTTTTCAATGGAAAGTGATGTCTGTCGTGAAACCGAGGCAAATTCCTTGTGACTGGCTCATGGTTATTTTATTTTATGGAAACGGAAATTCGCGGGCCCGGAACGTAATGGGTATCCGAAGGAACACGGGTGGATTTTAGTCAGTAAGAGTCTGACAGTGACTCCCCACCCAGGGCGGGAGGACTCATTTGATGATTTTACCACCTAAATAAAAAAAAATGGGTATGAAAGGTTTTCGATTGGTGACCACGAAACGGAAGACGCAGCGTTGGCAGGCCTCCCACTAGGTGGACCGACAAAATCGTGAGAGTCGCGGGCAATCGATGGTTGCATGTGGTTTGTCACTTGGCGTGGCGGTCTACTGAGCCTTCTCAGCAGTAGACCTCGTTTGGCTGATGATGATGAACAGGAATTCAGGGCAGCTCAAGATGCAATTACATCATAGCTATCTACATCATAGTTGTGTAATATTGGTATGCAATAAAGAATAATCTATCTATTTATATCTTATTGTATCTATTGGTCTAGTCCGTAGAACACCGAAAATAAAAATTACCTACAATGAAAATAAATTTATTATTTTTGCAAACTGGACACAATAGCCGATTATGGGATCCGCTGAGACTTCGTGCTAATTATAAGGCCTTGGGCTCAAATCCCTAAATCCTGGCAAAGTTTTCCCATCAGGCTTTTCTCAAGACTCTACTCATTTTTTGCGCTACGTTTATAGCAATAAATAGACTTGTTCCTTATATACAGGAAGTTGACAAATTACTTTTGTAATGTGGGGTAATGTAGGCTAGGCAAATTCATCTGCATATCTGATTGAGGATTTAAAAATAATAATCTAACTAATCTCGCTTATAAAGTTATATAAAAATATTATACTGCTATAATATATGAATATATAGATAAATTTTATCTCAATTCATCAGAATAAGGCACAGTTTTATATTCAATTATGGGCTGGAAGAATAACACATAGGTTATCTACCGTTTATCCCTGCATTAAACGCTCCAGTAGCATAATTTAAGAGTTACACGCGTATGAAGCTGCTGGAACAGGTTCGTCTAAATATTATTTATTCCTTCATAAAAAAAATAAGAAATAAACATAACCAACACGCCTTTCATACAAGTTATACGAATCTATAAATTTCGAATAGACATTTACTGTGCTACATTCGCGCGATGCGAGCTAAATTCGTTCCACGTTACTTATCCAGGTGAAAAATGTCAATTCCCCGAAATAGTGGAACAATATTCAACCGTGTCGACGATGACCTAAAAAGCCTACGAGTGGTAACTATGTGTGGCAAATACAAACACAGCAAATGGGCAAACACAACAACGTATTACGCGATTTCACTAACTTTAAGAGACACCTAAAAAGTATTGTGAGATTGAAAGGGTCTTTTTTTTATGTCAGATGGGTTTGCTCTTGACCTGAGTCTAGGTCAGGAATGACTAAAGAAAGGTTGACGATGAAGCGAGCTTACCCAGAAGAAGCATGTTCACTCTAACTTTGAAGAGATTAGGGTTGTATGCGTTCGGAAACACAGACGCAGGCAGAGAGTTCCACTCCTTCGCTGTCCTCATTACATATGTCTTGATCATAATGGGCGCATTTCCAACAAATTTGGTGTTTGAAATGTATTTAAACGATTTAGAAGGCTTTCTATTCCCGAACCACTGCAACTCCTGAAAGCCAGAAAATGGCCACTAGAAAACCGAAACAATAGAGCTCGACGCGTCCGGAAAATGAATTTAACTGTCCTGGATTCTCTTACGAAATTAATCAGAAATGATAGTGGAGATGTTGGAAAAAAACATAGCTTATAGCTATGTTCTCTAGTTATACTGTGCGAGAAGTTCCAAAGTCGCTGGGGACCAAACGTAAAAAAAAACTACATTTTGTCGAAGAAACAACTAAAGCGAATCACGTTTAACACATTGAGCTCAAACCAGGCACACAGTAATCAATCCTAATTAGGTCGACGAAGTCTCAAAATCGACTAAGGACTAATCAGGCTGTATATCGGAGCCCTCTCATTAATCTAGTTTCATTATTAGTTTCAATTTAGGGCTCATCTTTATCAAACAAAGGAAATATTTTTCAACTATCTATTTTTCTTTTCCGGTAATTTTGGAACCAATTAGATAGCTTTTTTAGTATTAAGTAGAGTCTTCGCCGAATCGAAGCCGCGACACGCAGCGCAGCAGTCCAATCGCTCAGCCGCTGCTTAAAACATGCCGTACAATCGAGAAATATTTAAAATTTTCATATTTTACACTAATATTTCATAGAAAATTATCCATGGTTCACGGTCCTTTTCACGTTACGCTCAGAGAGTTGAAATTCCAATAGCATAAAATTAAAGCATTCAAGTGTCGCTTATCGCAGTGAAGCTCTAAAGCCCGTTATTAGAGCATTTACTGCTGGAAAATAGAATTTGCATTGTTCATTTTATAATGAGTGCGGCGAACGTATTTCATTGAACTGACAAATAAGCACGGGTAAAGGAATTTACAAACACTTTTTTACCCATTAGATTTTATAGAAACTTAGTCCAACTTAGTTTACCTTGACATATAAAATTGTAAGCAGTAAGCTAGATATGCCATCCTGCCGGAGTCTCGGGATTGTCTCACCTGGTAACCGCTGCCCTGGTACACAAACGGCTATTGAAGGATCTCCGTGGATTTTAGTCAGTACAAGTCTGACAGTCCCTCCGTCCCGACCTGGTCGGGAGGACTCATAGGATGATTTTGTTTTGAGTTTGTTTCAGATGTTTCTTATCAGAGTAGTCATGTACAAAACACCGGCCCTTCCTAGTTTTATGAAAAGACTTGTAAAAGGGTTGCAATAACCTACTTGCATAAATAAACATCATTTCATTTCGATTTTACAACGTGAAAAAAAAGCTAGATATAGCATTACTCGTTTTAAACAAGATCGGTTGGTTATTATACCACTTTAATATTCAATCTGGAACCTCGTTAGCGTCAGTGAGATAAGAAAAAAGGACAAATAAACAAAAATAAGCTTATAATTCCAATACAGGAAAACTGGCATTAAATTGACAGCGCTGGTTATCAACCATATTCTTAAAAAAAACGTATTGTTTATAGACCAGGCGGCGTAGAAGACATCCGTATGCAAAATATGAGGACCGAGTTTTGAGTTTTTTAATATATTTTTAGGATTGTCAAGATATATATTTTCGATGTTGCCAACAATTATCGTGGTCCAAAAAAAAAAACCGCACCTTGGTCTCAGATCAATAAAACGTTGATATTTGTGGGTTTTGATCTGAATAAATTTCATAGGATATGGAATTACATACTGATTATACTTTATGACGAGATCTTGATAAAATGATTAGAAAATATAGTAGAAAAACATATTAATACATAATTATCTATAGAATCAGAATCAGAATCAGAAATCTTTATTTGTGAACATAGGTATGGTTACATTATTAGTGTGAGATGTTATAAATAGTTTGATCCTCTATGTTTTGCCCAGAGGCGTACAAATATTATTATTTAAGTTACAAAATAACAAATTGATGATATTATATCAATTTTCGGATGAGTATAACACAAAGTCTCTCAATTTAGTAAAATAAGTATAAATAGGAATAGCATGTCAACAAAAAAAAAGGAGGTAAAAATACAGTCAATTTCTAAATAAATGTCAAATAGTTAAGTTACATGTCAGAATAAAATTAATAAGTAGTGATTATGTCGAACAGAATTCAGTATTATATTTAAAACAGGTTACATAGGGTGTTGCAAGGCAGCAATTATAGAATTTTCGTCGAAATAGTCCTTTATTGAGTAGTAGCATTTATGAGTCAAAATTTTAAAGAGTTCTTTTTTGAATTTGTCCAGATTTGACATTTTAATGGTTTCGGGTAGTTTGTTGTAAATTTTTGTAGCCATACAAAAAGTGCTTTTATTCATTAGTGCAGTTTTGCCATAACTCACTTCTAGTTCTGACTTATTTTTATCTCGTAATTTTCTGTAGGAACTTTTAATCGCTAGTTTGTATGATGAAATGTTGGTTTTGACGAATACATTAGTTTCGTATATGTACAGCGATGGTAAGGTAAGAATCTTTAATCCTTTAAACGTCGGTAGGCAACTGTCTGTGTTTTTTAGACCACACATAGCTCTGATACATCTCTTTTGGGCTCTAAAGACTAATTCTCTATCAACTGAATTGCCCCAGTACATTACGCCGTATCTGAGCGTTGATGCAACATAACCGTGATAGGCTGCAAGTACGGATTCTAGACTGACTATTTTTGAAAGTTTATATAGAGCATAGGTAAATGTATTAAGTTTTTTGCATATTACGTCTGTCTGGGATTTCCATGTCAAGTTATTGTCTATAATAATACCAAGAAATTTAGTAGAAGAAGTTGTGTCAATATTAGTTCCTAGATAGCTAACGTTATGTTTTTTATTTGGGATTCTTTGATAAAAATGCATTATTTTTGTCTTTTCCAAGTTAATTTTTAGATTATTGCTGTCAAACCATGATATAATTTTATTTAATGTCATATTTACCTCATTTTCATAGGTTTTGGGATCGTCACATTCAATCACGACGGTGCTGTCATCGGCGAATAGCACCATGGGGTGATTTATTTGCCCCGGAAAGTCATTGATGTACAATAGAAACAGAGGGGGGCCCAGTACGCTGCCCTGAGGAACGCCATATTTAATTATCTCGCTTTCGGAACGATATTTTTTCTCATATCTGGTTTTTGAGCGTATTTGTGTGATTTCAACAAATTGTTTTCTGCCCGTTAAGTAGGATCGTATAAGATCAAGTATATTTCCCCTGATACCATATTTTTCAAGTTTTTGTATTAAAATCGAGTAATCTACATAATCAAAGGCCTTAGTTAGATCCATATAGATAGCACATACTGGATTTCTCTTATCTACGTTTGACATAATAGGGAGAAGCAAGTCATGAATGGCCATATTGATGGTCTTGTGTTTACGAAATCCCTTTTGTTCCTTTACTAATATGTTTGACTTCTCGAGGTAGTCATATAAGGAGTTGTATATTACTTTTTCAAAGATTTTTGAAAAGATGGGTATCAACGCAATAGGCCTATAGTTTGACATACTGTGTCTATCATTCTTTTTGTGTAATGGTACAATTATTGATGTTTTTAATTTTTCTGGGAAGATTCCGTTGAAAATACTCATATTGATTATGTAACTGAGATGAGGGGCTATATATTGAGACACCTCCTTGATGACTTTAGTACATATTCCATCATAACCAACACTGTTTGTATTTCGAAGTGATTGAATATGATTATTTATATCTTGAGGTGTTGTCGGTTCCATAAATATAGAGTTTGAAGTGTTCGTGTGGATTTTAATTTCTGGTTTAGTTTTATTTTTTGGTTTAGTAACTTGATTTACATAAAATTTGTTAAAGGCCTGAGCTATTTTTAATGGGTTAGTGATTTTGTGTGATCCTGTTTGAATTTCTGTAATTGGTTCTTTAGGGAAGCAGCTCTTAGTTTTATTAATTACAGTCCATGTCGCTTTCGATTTATTTTGGGACGTCATAATAAAATAGTTGTTTCTTGATTTTTGTGTTAACGCTATAACTCTTTTAAATCTTGCAGAATATGTTTTAAACGATTGTTTGTTACTTGGGGTAGGATTTTTCCTGTATTGCCATAATAAGCGCCGCTTCTTTTTACTACATATCCTTATCCCATTAGTGACCCATTGAGCTTTTTTTGAAATTGTTTTTACTATTAATTCATACGGAAAGCAAAGGTCATAAAAACATCTGAATAAGTCAAGAAAGATGGAGTAGGCTTCATTAACGTCATTAGTGGTATATATGTCCGAAAAAGTTAGGTTTTTAATGCAATTTTTAAATTTATCTTTATTTTCTTGACAATAATTACGTCTTTTAATTTTCCAACATTTCAAGATACATGTTTTCTTAACACGACATTTCAAAAGTTGCGCGGTATGGTCTGACAGACCCAATTCTATAACTTCTCCCTTGCAGCCTTTTATATTATGTGCTATGTTGTCTAAACAGGTCCCACTGCTTAATCTAGTGGGTTGACAAAATTGTAATTTTAAATTATAATTTAACAAAGTATATTCAAAATCTAAAACTTGTTTATTTCTTTTTAATAGGTTAATGTTAAAGTCTCCACATAGGACGACCTTTTTATTATTCAGTTTTGTTTGTATATATTTAAAAGAGCAGGGTATGGTCGTACGACTCGCCTACAGCCGAAATAGCTAAACGTAGAAACTTGGGTTTTGGACAATAGTTGCAGTCTACCATTTAGAGGGGCGTAAAGACGGGATTTTGTGAAAATCGTCCTCTAAAGGTGTGAAAAGGGGTGAAAACTACTGTATGAAAAATCCTATTCCTTGGGTTTATACATTTGAAACTAGTCATGAATAAGAACACAAGTAAATAAAATATATTGGCACTTTTATTTTTTTTAAACTACCCTCCATTAGTGATCTAATCGATGTTAAAGTTTGTATGGAAAAATCCACCCAGAAAGGATTTCACCTTTAAGGAGGTGACAATGGGCATTATTAGTTTTTTTAAACTACCCTCCAATGATACTCTAGACGATGTTAAAGTTTGTATAGAAAAATCATAACGTGCTAACCGATGAACTTGAAACCTGGTATATGGAAATTAGATCAAAAATAATGAAACACGTGTTTTTGGGTTTTTCAAAAATCGCCCCCTAAATTGGTGAAAAGGGGTGATTAAGTTTTAAGGGAAGGATTTTACTACATGTAGTGCGGTAGTAATTTACAAATTTCTGGACCACTCCAGACACTGGCAACATGCATTTTTAAATAGTCCTAGAACCCATTTGCATACTTCATAAAACAGATTGCGGTCCTCACATTTTGCAAACGAAATTCCTTCTGCGGCCTGCACTATTAGTCTTACAGTCCTTTCATAGATTTTCACCTATTTATTATAAAAAATATTACAGCGTACATTGTATTTCTGCTGATTCGAAGTGAAATTCTTTTCTCAATTGTTGACTTACTGCTGAGAATCGTGACTCAGTTTCAATTTATCAATAATTAGTTGTCTCCATCTGTTGCGGTCAGTGGGCAGATGAAATGCAGTGCTGATGCAGGCATGTCGAGTTGTTCCGAGATTTGATCAGAACACCGTTATGGGCTTTCGCCTCTACGTCTTTTGCCCTGTATCTTTCCTTTTAATCAGAGTATCAAATAACTTTATTCTGCTCTTCAAATTCTGACAACTGCAGTCCAACATCTACCTTATTGTCATGTGAATAAAAGTTTCTGAGAATTTTAACAAAATTTTCAATAACAGCAACCAAAGAACTACCTATCTTAGACCTACGAGAATAAAGATCATTATGCCTTTGACATTGTAGCAAAGGCAGAGGTTATACAGTGACAATACTATAATCTGATGACGGTGTCAGCGGCGCCTCGTTTAATGAAATAACAGCTTTTATTTAATTGTTTCGTGACCGCAGCTATCGGAATTGACGCTGACAGTATCGGCTTCACCCTGACCTCGATATTATTCCGTATGACCTCAATAAATTAATCATCTGCTCAGTAGATATTTGACATGCAGTGGCAAAATATCTGTGAAAACCAGCGTCCAGTAATAGCTGGTCAATTTCTGTTCTGGGCCTATTTAGCGCAGTCGTAGAACACACAAGAAATCTTTCTTTTATTTTCCTACTTTTTTTGTACCTTCGAAAAAATTTAGTTCACAATCCAAATTGTTTTGAATGTTTGTTACTCGATGTCTCAAAAGGCGGGTTCGGCGGGTGCGGAAATATTAACTGTAGAACGGGATAAAATTAATAACTTGAAGAAAACAATAAAAATATAATAAATAAAAAGCAATGCTTCTTCTTTCTTCGTTTCTAGCCATCTTCTTCTCTTTCAATTTATACACTAAAACCCTGCTTGCTGCAGTCATGGTGGCGATAAAAACACTACAGCTCGAGGGTAGTCAAAAGACGGCCACCGCCTCCAGTAGCGCATAATCCCGCTGCGATTTGAACAGTGCGTTATCTGCATTGGGATACCGCTTCCCACGAGAGTTGCGGATATCGCTCCCGCTTGATCTAAAAAATTGAGTACTTTTTATTAAGTGGAGCCAACCCCAGCGAGAATTATATAATAAAACAAAATGTATGTAAATATCTATTTATGTGTAATTACAAATTCAACTTAAAGGTTATAAAATAAAACTAATTAATTATTCCTAAAATCGGTTTTTTCAAGTATTGTCAGAATAGCAAACAAGCATGATAGGCCCTCGTTTTCTATCTTCTTGTTCTCATATTGTGATTCTTGATCCATGGTATGCTATCCATGTTCTGCCAAGAAAAAGTTTTCACAATATAATGTTTGGCGACATGTATTTTGGTTAAAAGTTCACGTGGATCGAGTTTCAAGTCTATGTACGAAGAGACTATGCCCAATTAGATACTACAGAGCTTTACTCTCCTACTAGTCAAGTACTAGACTGAATGTCATATAAAGCACCAGTTCAAAAGTTATTAAGCATATAAATAATTATTATGATAAGCGGTGCGCAGGAGTTCCTGCACATTTTTGCTTCTGATCTTAATTGAGGCCATCAGAAAGAAATAAAAAAATATCTTACTTCTTAAATGATTAGTTCTTTTTTTCCAAATACGTTTCGTATATGTACATTCCACTCATCACAGCTATTATGAGAGGTATCATTAAACAACAGCTCACGCAGCAGGCTTGTACTATCAGACTACTGTAAAAAATATAAATTAATTATAGTACCCGTTTTGTCGACTTCAGCTACACATTAAGCTATACAAAACCAGTATTACTTGATCGTTTATTGTGTGTTTAAATCGTATAAAGCGAGACCCAGACAAACTGGTTTTGTATAGCTTGATGTGTAGCCGTGTGTACAAGTGGATAAAAAAATCTAATGATGCGTTTTTAGCTTTCATCAAATTCGCCATTCCTTTTAGTTTCATATTTGACCATGCACTTATGAGTGCTCCAGTACATAAGGTAGCCAGGGCCAACAACCCATAAGTGCGCCAGCTAACGGTCATCGTCTACCACCATCGTCTACCACGGAATAATTAAGTGGCCACGACCTGACGGTGCAATCAAGCCACCAAATGCTCTGGGGCACAACTTTTATGTGACGCGTAGTAAGAGCGCATTCTGTGAGCATGTGGTTCTATTAAAGACCGCAACGATTTCTGAAGTGGTGGTTTTTACCCATAAAGACAATCCCACCGCACTATTCCCAAACCACTACAACTTCTGAACACTAGAAACAACAGTGGCGACCACCAGAAATGCGCCGAGAAAACAGCTCGACTGTCCCGGAGATTGAATTTTAACCGTCTTCATGAATCAGAAAAAATAGTGCACGTCATAGACATTGATTTATAGACATTTATGTATATAAATGAGATTTACCACATTGCAGGATTCAGTTAAAATCTTCATCTTATATTTAATTCGCACTTTGATTGTTACACAAGTCCGTCAAAATCAGTCAACATGATACATTTGTTTTTTTTTCTGTCATACAGGATAAATAAATTACGGAGATTTTAATTCGTGGAAGTAAGCCGCTATACGCACGAGCGCTTTTTTAACGCACGTTCATAAAGCGCTTGTACGATTGGGGTCTTTAAAATATGGGCATATTTTTTGATAGAGCATGTGATGACGCTCTCGCAGATGAGGCAGCACACATTCGTCATAGATTTGTTCGAGCAATTTTCATAAAAAGTGACACTAGCGAAGGACTACGTATTAAAAAAAAATTCCTCGAGACTGAATTTTTATGGAGCTTATTATTAGTCACTGGAATGGAACTTAATTTCAAAGTTTTATGCATTGTTTGCCTATCTCAACATGAAAAACGGTCATAACTTTTGAACCGAAAGAGCCCCACCACAAGAAGTGCAATTTTAATTCAAATAAGCATGTTTTGAGACCGTGCTTATGAAGCAGTGGTGACATGAAAGCTTGCTGGAAGCAAAAGTTAGACCAAATAATAAAGACATCATAAACATACAAATAATTATTTATTCATAAGTTCAACTTAACCATTATCAAAATAATAACAATACAACATTCTCACGACGCATAACATTATTCTAGTAACGTTCTATTAAAATTGTGATATCCTTATAATAGAACAACACAGATATAGGCTTTATTATTCTGTCTTCTCACACAAAATGTTATTTAATTTAGTAAAGGCATACATTAGCCATTGTATGCTTGAAAATGTGACAAAGTTTTTCTATATCTGTATCTGTCTGCTTCGTTTTGCAACAGCATTACTTCAATGTTAACTAACCAGAATACCACTTTCTGGCGCCCTGGTACATCCAGACAGTTTAGCGGAAGATACTCGTATCATAAGAGACGGTGGGACGAACTGGAAAAAACCAATGGTCCACTTTGGCAATGGATGGTAAATACTGGAAGTCATGTGGTCTTGGTCCAGTAGCAAAAATGCAAGCTACCAAGACCAGGTTGATTGTAGGAGAAGGAGAGAAAGACCAAGGCCAAAGCTTATTTATTAGTGCTCTTCAATGCACTGTATAGATACAGGCCAAGCACAACAGCCGCTGTGACAGGCACACATATGCATAAACTTTTCGCACAGTTCATTAATACGCTGAAAAGGAAAGCAATCATTACTGAAAATACTCTGATACTAAGAAAATAACATAAAATGGAAAAGATGTTCTTGGACGGAGCTTCTCTTCATGAGAGCTAATGGTGGAAAGTGCACAGCCAGTAAGTTGGATACATAATCCAAAAATAGGGTAATGTTTTATAACTGGGATTATCATATAATTCCGCATTGTCCACCCAATGCTAGGGAATAGGTTTCTCTTGGCTTATGCCAGTTCCTATGAAACTGTGCCAGCCAGATGGTGAAGATTAGTGAGCGACCCTCAATAAGTTAGTTAAAATAAACTAGATAAGTTCCAAGTAATAGCAGTTTACCACATTGTAAGGAGTCAGATCCTTTTTTAATCTTCGTGTTCTCGAATTTTTTCTAGCTGTGTCTTGGTCAATTCTAGTGACATAAACTGCTAAAATCTGTCAAGTTGACGTTCTTAAACCAGTCATTAAAGAGTAGGTATAGAGCATAGAGCACAGAGTAGTATGGAGTCCGCGCCAACGCCACGATAATATGAATCACTAGCGGCCCGTCCCGGCTTCGCACGGGTGGAGGACCCGGTCTAAAACCCGGTCCCGATGGTTACAAACACAACAAAAAAATAATTATCCGAATCGGTCAAGCCGTTTTCATGTTATGTCGTGACAACGGAAAACGGGTTTCATTTTTATATATATAGATAGATTAGGAACATTGCGAAGTGGCCGTTTGAACCTGCTCAACAGGTTCAGTGATGATGATAATAGTAGAAGCAAAGTAAGATCTTTTTAATTTCAAATGGGTTTGCTGTTGGCCCCCCTTTAACCCATAGGCAAAAATAAGCGCGTTCACCCAGAAGGAACTGGAATTCCAGCGAATCGACAAAACAGTAAAAACTGCTTGGTGACAAACTCCGATAGGATGGTGTCCGAAGCTAGGCGGCCCTGGTAAAAGCATCTGCACACAAAGGTTTTTAAACGCACCGTTGACGCGCGTTTGTAGCGATACAGACGCGATACGCACGCAAATCAGACGCAGCCTGTAGACCTTTGCACACCAGTAAAACCAGCATCGACGCGCGTTTCTAAGACACGAGCGGATGGCGCGTTTTAAAAACGTAGTGTGCATAGGCCTTAAGGTCTTCCAACGCCAGTTGAAACTATCGCTTGAGAGATAGGCTGTGGTGCTGACACGGCATCAACCACTAGGAAAAAAACAAGTTGATGTCGATTCGAAAATAAAAAACACTTTGAGAACTCTGTTGCAAAAATTGATTTAATACTAGAATTGGAGCACTGAGACCAAACAATTCACGATACATCACTAAACTAGGACTGGTAACAACACATTTTAAGATTCTGTTCAAACTATTATTACACTGTTCACAAAATGTATTCTTCATTATATATTCTTCTTTCAATTTATCCATCTTTTTTCGATTTTTATTCAAAATCACATTTTTCAGTTCTCTGTCAATCATTCTGTGAAAAGTAAAAATATTTATGTGAATATACCTACTGATACTGCTGACCTAATACTTCGTCCCACTGCTGGGCAATGGTCTCTCCCCATGATCTCCAGTATTCACTATCCAGGGCCAAAATGGACCCCTGGTCGTTGGTTTTGTCCAGCTCGTCTCGCCATCTTTTACGGGGTCTGCCGCGACGCCTATGTGAATATACAGAGCAATAGTTGCTTGTCTTCTTAGCGTGGTAAAATCATCAACGGCGTCCTCCCACCCAGGGCAGGGCAGGGACTGTCAAACTTGTATAGACCAAAATCCTTAGTTCCGCTACCCTAATTACTAAAATTTTATTTTACAAAGATCGTATTAAAATCGAATTAGATCGTCAGTTTCACCCGTATTTTTTTACCTTTAAAAAAAACAACAGGAGAGTACGCTTAAATAAAATTACATACTATTGCCTGTGCAGCCAAGTTACCTTAGCGCAAACCTGTCGCATTGCGTTACCAATAGTACACTCGGCTAATTATCTTTTTCAATTACAAAAACACTCACGTCCTCCTTCGCTTGCGTCCTACTTATGTAATGTCTACCTAATTAACTTTAGTTGTATAATTTGTCCTCTCCCACAAAGCTTTTACACTTGTCTTTATCTAATATTCAGTGTCTTCTGTCTTTCTTGTGGATTTTAATAATATTTCAAGAATTATATTACAGAGACTACTTAAGTTGGAAGCTAGTTGTTTTTATATCACTGTCTTAAAAGAAACTATTGAAGTTTTGATCATACCGGCGGCATAATTTGAAATGCCCAGTAGCTATTGAACAAAGCGTTCGACAGCATACCAGCGCGGCAAGCTTGTATGATGGTAGTTAAAATGCATTAAAAAAAACAACAAATAAAAATATAAAAGGACCAATAAACGGTAACTCACCTAGCATTTTGTAAGTAAAAAGTAAAAATAAACCAATGATGCCGACAACGGAGAGAGCCACCCAGAGGCAAACTTGAAAAGCGCCTTGCAACGCGTCTGTACTCACGTAAATATTACCCCAGCTGAAGAAAGAGACAACACATTAATTAAAAATGTAACAGTTAATTAAACTGAACTTTATCTTCGAGATACAGACTCTGAATTGGTAAACCAGTTAGTTACTGGTTTACCAATTCAGACTCAGCAACAAGCCTTTTATGCACCCAGTACGAGCTTCTTCAACAGGGCCCTGGACGAAAAACGTTTCTGTTAATAAGGCTGCTCTGTAGAAACGAGCCCATTATACAGAAATAAACCAATAAAATTATATGTGACATAGTAAAAATTAAGGTTATGAACTTATATTCTCGACGTAAACTGTTAGGCAAAAGAACAATATAATGTTCTACGATTTTAACGCAAAAATAACAACATCCGTCACCTACCACATCACCAAATACTGAAAACATTACATTTTCGAAAATTTTGCAACAGGTCATTTTTGTGATCAAAAATTACGTTGTCAACTTTTGACACTGTATTATTACTGTACTCTGTGTTTGACACTGACAAACTTGACTGACGTTTTCCCATTTATTTTTCAGAAGTTTTGTTATTGCTATGCGTAGAACAATTACATAGAACTCAAACACACTACAAGCCTTGCGCGGTAGCGGCGGCGGGTGCATGCGGAAGTATCAAACTTATGAATTCACTGCTCGTGGCCTTATTGAAGTGACCAAGGCGGGGTGCCTAGAGCGGTGACTATGAGCAAGATCGTGCGCGGAGGTTCTAAATATTCCTATCCGCCCATTGATGGTCACACTGTGCGCCTGGTTAGCAAGCGATTTAACGGGCGGCTAGCAGGGGTATCAAACCATTTTCTTCGTTAGTCAGTGCCGTCTAATTATCAGATTTACCATAGCATACATTTTATACAATTGTTACTGTACCTGAGTAGCATAATGTAGAATGGTTGATAATTCAGTTGGATTCATGACTCGTTACTATAGACACACACGCGCCCGCCACCGCACCCGCCAACGAGTCCGCCGCCGCAGGCTTAGGCCACGCATTCACTATGGTTGGTTACTTACTTAGCTCACCTGCGATTCTGCTGAATTGATAGCATTGGCGTATTTGAGGAACCTCAACAAATTCGTCATAGTGTCAGTATAAGCAGAAGTCGTAGTAGTTGCACGGTTGTTCTAAACTAATGTTTAGTTGAGTTTTTCGCATTATTTCCATCCGCTGGACCTGTTGAATAATCGCAACATACCTTATTATCATTTTTTTAATCTTCGTGAAGATGGGTGAATGATTGCTACTATTTTCACAAAACATTTTTTTTTGTTTTCTTAAGATAACTTACACTTTCATTGTGCACACAGCTAAGAAGTAAAATTCCCTGTTGATGTCTCTATTTCCTGATAGCTTAGCCATCCTAGGCGTGTTTCAATTCAAGACTAAATAAATTAGTTCAAAATAAGATACATTTAAGTCCTTCTAAAATTGGGTTGTTGCTGACACTCAGATTGGGTTAGCTTCATCCATCGCGGTTTGGTGGTGTTGCCACTATCGGATCTAATAGCTAATCTGCAGTGTGGGAATCCCTTAGCAAACTATAGCCTTGTTTTTTTATCGTGGTTAATATCTACGGTTCAGCAAATTTTAGCCTCGAATAACTACTTACATATGGCCTCAAAGAGCAGATAAATCCCAAAACCGATGGCTCCAAGCATGAGGCCGTAGCACAGACACTTGCAGAGCAGGTTCGCGCAGCAGCGGCTGCAGCAAGCGCAGGGGTTCGGCAGGGGAATGCAGCAGCAGTCGCCGCTGCCGCCACCGCCGATTATTATGTTGCGAAAACTGAGAAGAACATCAAAAGTTGATAGGTCTCATCATCATATTCTGCCTATAGCCTTTACCCAGGTCGGCTTTCAGTCGGTATTTTACATGGAGCGACTGCTTATTGGACCTCCAGAACCCTGAAATTAGGTAGTACGAAATCCCATGGGAAGACTGGTTGTCGACTTTAGAGCTTCTGCCCAATAGCAAGGACTGTCAAAGACCTACAAACGACGTGCTTTCCGAGGCACGGAGGAAATTCGCTATGACAGATAGTCACCCATCCACATACCAACGTCGGCGAGCGCATTTTAACTCGGAAGATCGGTCTTTGTGGTCAAAAAAGGGTAGATATAACTAGACATTATATGCTTTCTTGTTCTAATATAAATTTTGTCAGTGATTAAAATCGTAGGATTAGGAGTCGAGCACAAGCGGCCATGCTTTTCTCAATAAGATATAACATCGGTGGACACTATGATGTGCTCTTCGACGCTACGACGCGGCCCTGAGCTCGTCCAATAGTGAAACACGACCGCTCACCGTTCGTTAATTTATTTATTTATTATTATTACAAAATCCACTGCTCTTTAACATACTTCTAGTACAACTATTACAGCCAATTATGGATTTACAATTTCCTAACTTACAGAGATACATTGCTACAGAACTTAAATTTTGAGTCGTGTGAGATATAAGAGTGGCCTATTGGTCTAGTGGTTAGTGAACATGACTGCTATGCTGGGGGTCGTGAGTTCGATTTCCACTCAGAACAAATGTTTGTGTGATGAGCAAGATAATTTGTTCTGTGTCTGGGTGTAATTTATCTATAATATGTACTAGCTTCTGCCCGCGACTTCGTACGCGGATCTTTTTGCTTATGCCAGCGACAACGGGTTCGTCAAAATCGAAGGTCTGCAAAGTCTGATACCCAACTCCAAGAGCCCGTGTAAATAATTAATGGGAGTTTGGCCAGTAGAATAAAAATTTTATTAATATATTTATCGCCGTCGAAAATCAGTCCTAAACTGCGACCGCCTTCACTGCGTGAAGGTAATCCCAGCTTATGTTATTTTATAATTATACAGTGAAATTAGTGATAGCTTTGATTTCCACATCAGGTGTTCCAGATCTTAAAATGTTATACATTAATAGATAATGCTCATCAGGCTGAAGAACTCTTTCTAAGACGTCGATGCTACAATGCACTTGGCTCTTGGAGTTCCACATTAGGTATTCCAGATCTTCATTTTTTATACGTCAACAAAGAGTGCTCATCAGGCTGAACAACTCTTACTAAGGCGTTATTCCTATTTGTATAGGAATGACGTCTTAGAAAGAGTTGTTGTTGTTTCTTTTAAATTGATCAAAAGGGAGGAATCTGCATCCATAAGAGATACGGGAAAACTTTCTTAGGAACTATTAGCTCTTTTTTGATACTGTCAATTTTGACGTTTTTATTTTTTTGGCCAAGTGTGAGCTGTCCTCAAAAATGAGTGAAATTGACTAAATTGTTTTTTAATGCCGTTCGACTCTCTTTTATGTAAGGACCATTTCATTGTATAGGAAGAAAAAAATAGGGACAGCGGAAGTTGGTAAAATTTAGCTAAATATGTTTTCATACAAATTGTATGAACTAAAAAATTACCAATTTTTTATGATGTCATTTGATTTAGTGTCTATTAAGGACTATTTAATGTATGGGAAGGAAAATGCCCGGCAACGGAAGTTGGTCAAATCTTATGAAATACTGACACTATTAATACGACTTGATGCTGTTGGAAGAAACATTACTGTACTTTTACGGGACATGGTAACTTTAAAAGTAAATTGTTTTCCTATAAGTTTGTTCCCTCGCCTTTTTGTCAATGTTCGACACCTGACTGTGAATATGAACAATCAGCACATCATATTCTTTGGGAGTGTGTTCTTTGGCAGAACGAACGCAATATTTTGTTGGATACTCTTCAGACTACATCCGGAGACATTTACTATTCGGACCTTGTGGAAACTCGAACAAACTACCGTGCGTTCAGGCGTTTCTGCCATACCTATTATTGGAATCAAATATAGCAGCTCACAATTTAGGACCCATTAATATTATGTAGTAGACATTTTTACCCGTGGTGCTAGGCAACTGGGCTTCTCCCAGTTGTAATATCCCTTTGAGCCTATTAGCCTTGTTTCGTTCTGTCTCCTGCTTGCATGGAGAGAAGTAGAAACATATTTTTCCTACTCCTCCACTTTTATTTTCTGATTAATTTCGTTGCAGGATCCAAGACAGGTAAATTCATTCTCCGGGACACGTCGAGCTTCATTGTCTCGGTGCTTTTCTGGTGGTTGCCACTGTTGATTCTGGCTCTCAGGAGTTACAGTGGTTTGGGAATATTGTGGTGGGTTTGTCCCATAAAAAAAATACTCTACTTTTGACCAACTTCTACTATTCGGTACAATTATCTCATCCTTACATGAAAGTTTTAGACCAACTTCTGATGCAATGAAATGATCCTGACATGAGTCGAACGGCATTAAAAACTTTGATCAATTTCAATCATTTTAGTGGACAGCTCACACTTGACAGAAAAAATAAAAACGCCAAAATTGTCAGTATCAAAAAAGAGCTAAAGGTTCCTAAGAAAGTTTTCCCGTATCTCTTATAGATGCGGATTTCTCCCTTTTGACCAATTTAAAAGAAACACTCTGTATATGTTAAAGTTTAGTTGGCCTTTTGTTGTTCTACATTAATTGTTCCAGATCTCCAATTCTTACACGTCAACAGAGAGTGATCATCAGGCTGAACAACTCTTTCTAAGACGTCGATTCTATATATGTTATAGTTTAGCTGGGCTTTTAGTGGTCCACATCAGGTCTTCCAGATCTTTAATTTTTACATGTCAACAGTGAGTGCTCATCAGGCCGGAAAACTTTGCTAAAACGTTATTCCTGTATTTGTTAAAGTGTAGCTGGGCTCTTGGAGTTCCACATCAGGTGTTCCAGATCTTCAAATTTATTCTCTCAGCAGAAAATACTCATCACGTGGAACCACTTTTGCTATCGCACCATTTTTGTATCTCTTATAGTTTAGCTGGTCTGTTGCGATTCTGCGCCAGGTGTTCAAGTTTTCGAAATAAATTATAGCCTATGTGTTGGCCAGACTTAATACCTATACAACAAAAAAAGAATCATTCAAATCCGTCCAGTACTTTTTGAGTTTATCCCGGACATACATACAGACAAACAGACAAACAGACAAACAGACAAAAATTCTAAAAACTATATTTTTGGGTTCGGTATCGATTGTAGATCACACCCCAAGTATTCTTTTAAAAAATTATTCAATGTACAGTTTTGACTTTCCTACTATTTTATTATATGTATAGATGTATTTAGAAATATACAAGTATGTTTATCAGTTGTCTAGTACTCATTACACAAGCTCTGCTTAGCTTGGGACTAGATGGCGTTGTGTAATAGTTGTGGAATATTATTACATTCTATGTTAAGAGTGTGCGTGTGCCTGTGCAGTGTGTTGTAGTGTAATGTGATTGTAGCCTCCACTCAACATATAAGGATTCTCAACAGATTCAATAATTCACACTGTATATAGTAAAAGTTAAGCTTAACGTAATATTATTTATTCTTTGGCTTAACATAAATGCTATCAATATTTCCACTGCTGGAACATAACACTAGTGGATTTATATCCACCATGCATGCCTATAATGGATTGGTTGATGGACATTCTAGAAATCATTCTTAAAAAAAATTGCCGGTTTCTTTGCAATACCCTCTTCCTGCGTTTTGAGGACAGCGGTCATGAAGTGATGAAATACTAGTCTATGCCAGCGTCTTCGCCCGCTCCTACCAGGTATTACAGCCTATATCACTCAGGACCAATACAGCTTTTTGTTGGTGAAAGAATTTTCAAAATAAGTTGAGTAGTTCCTGAGATTACCCCCTATATACAAACAAATTTTACCTCTTTATAATATTATTAGTATTAGTATAGATTAGGGCCTCACTCTGACTTGGAACCATGAAAATGTAACAATTTAACTATCTTGAAGACTGCAATCAAATAGTTTTACTAACGACGATGTATAAAGAAAATTCATGATTAATTTAGTTGCAGTTTTCATTGTATTTGCTGGACAAAGTTTTAGCAATGGCTCTACAGTGCTGAACAACTTTATTCATAAAAATCTGGAGCGCCAACTACGGCGCGACTGTGATGAAATTCCACTATGGTAAGTAAGGAATGGCAATTTGCCATTTTATTATTTCAACTTGCATCGATTTTTAAACAAAATGTAAAATAACTATTTTTTCGGAAGTTTCAAATGAAAGAAGTATTTTCGAGAGGAGAAAGAAATCGGGAATTAGAAAAAGATTTCGACGAATTGTGAATATCTTGCTTTTACGAAGTCGTCCATTTTTTTTTGCGTTTTAAAATCATCAAATGAGTCCTCCCACCTCGGGCAGGGCGGGAGGGACTATCAGACTTGTACCGACTCAAATCCACGGTGTCCTTCAATAGCCCTTTATGTTCCGGGGTCACGGTGATGGAAATAAGTCCCGCGACCGCGGCAGGCTTTGGCCCTCTGTGAAACACGACGCGCCGTCGACCCGGGCATGGTCCATGGTCAGACAGCGAGTTGCCCTTTACTCGTTGTCCGCATGCCCGCACGAAGTCGTTCATAAGAACAAAACCACTTCTGCTACGGAACTGCGACAAAGAAATAAGCAGCCGTTAGTATGCCAGCTCAAACTATATCTCTAAGTATAAATTCAGCTTGGCGGTTTTCTTTGTTGTGAATGCATCTCGCCGGCTTTCAGTGAACAATCTAGCTGTAAATCCTTTGAAGTAAAAAGCATTATTACAGCTATAGATACTATACTTAGTTCATGATGTGATTTGCTTTTATTTTGCCATCTACATATTTAGGTCTGAAACTTGTTGATTTAATGGCCGCAAGCGACTGTAAAGCTGGTCCCTAGTTCGATTTCCAGGTGAGTCAAAGTAGTATTGGGTTTTCATAAAGAATTACTTAGTAGTAACCAAACAGCATTCGAATTTAATGAAAAGGACCATGCGTCATTTTGGACCATCGCTCAACAGCGATGAAACCTATGCCAAATGAAGGCTTTGAGGATGTTATGCATTTCTTATTATGGCAGCTAAGTCGAATTCGAGCGCCAACAAGGTGATTTTGAGCATTGAAAACATATGCACTTACCTAACCTAACCTGTGGCAACATTCTCCTACTGATTTGAAACAGGTGTCATTCAAAGCGTGTGGTGGATACGATATACTTTTACTATGGCGACATTCTTCAAACGTGTAAGGTTCACCTTGAATATCTGAAAATGTCAACCTAACCTAACTGTGGCAACATTCTCCTACTGATTTGAAACAGGTGTCATTCGAAGCGTGTGGTAGATACGATATACTTTCACTATGGCGACATTCTTCAAATGTGTAAGGTTCACCTGGAATATCTGAAAATGTCAACCTAACCTAACTGTGGCAACATTCTCCTACTGATTTGAAACGGAAGTCATTCGAAGCGTGAGGTAGATACGATATACTTTTACTATAGCGACATTCTTCAAATGTGTAAGGTTCACCTGGAATATCTGAAAATGTCAACCTAACCTAACTGTGGCAACATTCTCCTACTGATTTGAAACACGTGTCATTTGAAGCGTGTGGTAGATACGATATACTTTTACTATGGCGACATTCTTCAAATGTGTAAGGTTCACCTGGAATATCTAAAAATGTCAACCTAACCTAAGAAGGCTGTAGCAATATTCTCCAACTGATTTAAAACAAACGGGGTACACCGCAATCGCGACGGTAAGACCCCTCTTTGAGGAGTGGCTGGAAAGACGTCAAGGCTTCGTTCGGGAGGTACCTGTGTCGGATAGGGAGGGAGGATACGCCTGGGTGTCACCACTGTGAAGATCGCCCGGAGGACACAGCTAGTAGGCGTGGCCATGCGGACAGCGAATAAAGGGCAACTCGCTGTCCGACCATGGGCCATGCCCGGGTCGACGCCTCAAAGATAGTCAGCACAATGACGAGGCCCCCTCACAGAGGGCCGAAGCCTGACGGGGTCTTATTTCCATCACCGTGACCCCGGAACATAAAGGACTATTGAAGGACACCGTGGATTTTAGTCAGTACAAGTTTGACAGACCCTTCTGCCCTGCCCGGGGTGGGAGGCCTCATTTGATGATTTTACCACGATTAAAAAAAAACCTGATTTGAAACAGGTGTTATTCGAAGCGTGTTGTGGATAAGACATATTTTTATTATCGCTACATCTTCAGACGTGTGGGTTTTACCTAGGCTTTTCTTAAAGGAACCCAACTAACGCACCTATTTTTAAGTGTGGAAACCCTCATGGGCTTGTTGTGTTGTCAGCCCAGAGAACACGGAAGAGGCATATCAGACTCGACTAACTAAAACCACTCGGTGTTCCATACTGCAAATCAGTAGGAGAATGTTTCCACAGGTTAGGTTAGATTTTCAGATATTCCAGGTGTACCTTACACATTTGAAGAATGTCGCCATAGTAAAAGTATATCGTATCTACCATACGCATCAAATGACATCTGTTTCAAATCAGTAGGAGAATGTTGCCACAGGTTAGGTTAGCTTGACATTTTCTGATATTCCAGGTGAACCTTACACATTTGAAGAATGTCGCCATAGTAAAAGTATATTGTATCTACCACACGCTTCGAATGACACCTGTTTCAAATCAGTAGGAGAATGTTGCCACAGTTAGGTTAGGATGACATTTTCAGATATTCAAGGTGAACCTTACATATTGGAAGAATGTCGCCGTAGTAAAAGTATATCGTATCTACCGCACGCTTCGAATAACACCTGTTTCAAATCAGTAGGAGAATGTTGCCACATGTTAGGTTAGGTAATGGCATATGTTTTCAATGCTCGAAATCACCTTGTTGGCGCTCGAATTCGATTTAGCTGCCATAATAAGAAATGCATCACATCCTCAAAGCTTTCATTTGGCATAGGTTCCATCACTGTTGAGCGATGGTCCAGTCTCCATATATTTCTGCCCGTGGTCCTTTGCGTAATTGATGGTAAAATGTTTATACCCCTTTAAATAAAACTGCAGAAATATGGTTGTAGGTACCTCCTTATTGGCTACAGTTCAATACACCCTTAGACACCAATAATTCATATATATTGCCTGGGTTACGTTAATATCGTTTTACAAATAAAATATAAGTCATATTCCAACCATATTTTTGGTCAGAGTTACTCGGTTTGATGTCCTAACAAAATGCTATGACGACGGCTAACTAATGGATCTTTTCACACCCTATAGAATTGTAGATATCATTGTAAGGTCTTGCCTATGAAGCCATTCATTTCATCGTCGGTGTTGTCATCGCTCTTACCGACGATATCACCGCTTATGTCACCGGTAAAATATCACATTTCTGCATGAAGAGGTAACAAATGACCAACAGTGTTAAAAGTAAAATAATCTTTTGGATAACCCATTCATTTATGTAAAAATATAAGAATAGTTTACTTAATAAACATAGTTAACCAAGTAAAGGTTTAGTGTTAATATTTATTTAAAAATACCAAAGGCGAGAAGGCGCAGAGTGTGCAGCACAGGTCGAGACACTGCCTTTCAGTGCAGGACAGTGCGAGATAGCGCGACAAAGCGCTTCACAGTGCGAGCCAGAACGGCACAGTGCGGGATTACGGCATGAATGCATGTTAAACGATCAGCAAGGTATCAAATCTCGCGCAATTTACTCCTCAACTGACTGCTGTAAAACCACCTTGAAACGCGTTTAATAGAAGCTTACTGTAACATTTTTATTTTATCTCTCGCTCCACGATGCACTTCTGAGCTAAAAAATCTCCCTGAAAGCCTTTAGCAACGAAGTGTTATTATTATCATCTTAGATTCCTCGTGAAATTGTTACACGGAAAAAGAGGTAATGGTTGATCTTGATAGGACTTTCGTATTGAGGTAAAAGTTTTCGAACTACATAAAATTATATGACTGAGCAATAACGACTCCTTCGATACGCAACCTTTACGGTGTATCTTCCGTGAATTGGTGACTGTCCATTTAATACCTTTCCGTGCCTCGCAAACAATGATCGGAAAATTCCGGCAGGGGTGAGCTTTCTGGCCTGCAACCTAGGGTTCCGTAGACACAAAGGGCCCCAAACCAGTAACTCAATATTGTCTTTTTACCCACGACGTAACGGAGCAGGTATATGCGTTTAGGGTGAGAGATGTTTGTGTGTGCGTTTGTGTGTTTGTGCAAAGTAATGTTCCCACCTATCTTGTAATTCTAAAGTAAGGATCCGATTTTGATGCAGTTTTTATTAAATACATCATTTACCTAGTAATATAATTAAAGATATAATTCAAAATACGATTATGATAAACGGCAATTAGTTGACTTACAAGATGGGCAGTGCTAGCACAGAGTCGACCCCTGATCATCATCATTCATGATCCGTACCTGAATTCTAGTCCTTATATAGTATGTAAATATGGTGATATTAGTAGATCTTGGACAGTTGTAGGGCTATAGGCGAAACTTCTGATTTAACAGGTTTCTAAATGCAGTTAAAAAGTCAGACTGGTTGTCCAATATACCGACTGGGTAGTGGAGATCTGTTGGCCTGTTGTTTCATGTTATTAGCAAAGCCAATCCTACATAATTTGAGGCAATGAATCGCAAATATATAACCGAAAAACGATGATAAGGTATGGTTACAAAAAGGATGTGTTCCTTGCGATATTTTTCTTTACGGTTTTAAAAGCAATGGTGATAAAATCAAATGCACAAATTAATGTAATTTATTCTATGAGACGCTGGGGCGGGGTAGCGACAGATCACGTATGAAATGGCGGGATGTACTGTGGACGAGGGAGCCCGCACGATTTCGCGCAAGGTAAAGGAGTGGAGGTCTTTACCTAGGAAAAGGACGGACCTAGAAGTGGATCAAAGAAGTTCCTGCTTGGGGTTCGTAAAAGCAGCTTACAATTCGTGTTGTAGTAATGAACCTCTTTTTATTGTGGTAAAATCATCAAATGAGTCCGACCAGAGCGGAACGGGGGGGACTGATGTCAGACTCGTACCGACTAAAACCCACAGTGATCCTCCAGTAGCCCTTTACATTCCAGGGTCACGGTTACCTGATAAGACAGTCCCGTGACCTGAACCTGACTTACGAATTGTAAGTTACCGGTTAAGTAACTAGACCATGTAAAAGTATAAAATACTAACCACATAGTCTTCTTCTACAACCTCTTCTAAGCAAATATAATGTGAAACGAGGCAGCAGTCCCATACTATCTGAAGCAAATTTACGCAGCACTAATTCTTGAACGAATAAAAACCATAATTCAATTTATATAACTGTAAAAAGGAATAACAAATAAAATAATAACATTTGAGGAAACTTTTGACACTTTTACTTTTCATCCACAGAGCTATTTTTTTTTTTCAAAGAATATTGTTCAAAGTTGCAATCCATAACACGTTGTTTTTTTTTTTTTAATTACCTTAAAGCGCCGTATTCACGTTCCATCTTGCTGTACGTCCCGCCAAGGTCATACACGATGCACGAAGCAAAAACACCGTGATTATGACGTACGTCAAGCCTATTCACGTTGTTTTTGCGTCATGCATCGTGCATGACGTACAGCCGTGACAGATGGTGAATACGGCGCTTAAGATGAACCATAGATGAAGTTACTGCCATGGATTTAATAAGTACATTAGAATGCTTACATGCAACACTCGGTATCGAAACGGAAGAAAAAACGGGATCTAGGTTAAATGTTATTTTCTAAATAATTATGTGCTTTGGATTATTTCTAATTATTTTCCGTTAAATGGACTTTTAATAAATGAAGTCTAAAACTGTCGCTGGTTTATCTGCTCCTCGTACCTTATATAGCTGAGTTTACATCCCAGGAAAGATTCAAGCCTCAGATACGAACACAGCCTTATCAACCGGTACCGATATAGGTAACGACCTCGACTAAGATGTACGACCTACCTACAGTAGTTACCTACACATTTAGTATAGTATATTATTTGCTGTAAAACTGTAGGGCAAACTGAACTGGTCCTAAGACAGGACGCTCAAATGGGGCTTCTAAACATTACACTGACTTCAAGGTTTCAGTTGAATCACAAAGACGCGCTGGCATGCAGACGGCAAGTAATGGGTGGTTCGCTGTTATAACATGGACCATGTCCGGGTCGACGGCTCGTCGTGTCCTACGCGCGCCTCATGAGTTATCCTGGGTCAGCAAGCCTGCCAGTGTCTCGGGACCTTCTTATCAGGTAACAAACATTGGAAAAGGGTTAATGAAGGATCACCGTGAATTTTAGTCAGTACAAGTCTGACAGTCCTTCAGGTCCCGTTCTGGGTTAAAACATTAATAAAACCACAATGCAACGTTCAATTAAAATCTTTTTATTAAAGTAGAAATAATTAGAAAGATTAATAATAAAGATAGATATAAACCTCTGCAAGCTACTAAAAATAAAAAATCATACAACAAAACCTATATAAAATTATATTTTAAAAGTAACTATCAAAGTTTAAAAGTAAAACTACAAAAGTCCGTAAATAAAGTAATACTAAACGTAGAAAAAGAAGTTGTATACATCTTAAAAGTATTCGTAGCTCACGTTGCTACAATCTGGATTGAATAATTTTTGTTTTCACTCAGTTTGGATATAAAACTTATTAAGTCTATGTCGGATATAGGTATGACCAGTTTCTTTTCTTTTCTGCTACTGGGCTCTTTAAAAAGGGCTGTTGTTGGTTCTGGGGTGGACTCACTAGCTACTCTTAAATCCTCAGTTATACCTTCAGAACTACTAGCATTTCTAGAACTTTCTGAATAAATGGAAACTGTGCTAGCTAGTTCCATTACTTCTTCTAGTATTTCAGTAGTTACTAAAGTTGGAGGAATGTTCTCTTGTTCCCTCTCTAAAATATCAGTATTATCACCATTTGCAACCTCTTCTACTGCAGATTCTGTTTTGTTAGATGATTCTGTTTCATAGAAAATTGGATGATAAAAGAGAGTTTTATTACCAGTGTTAAAAGGAATATCAACAAACAGATTCTCGCGAGGTGTTCTTGGAGTTTTGTCGTTGTCAGGTTGAGTGTAAGCATCGGCATGGTACGATGGTCTTCTTGCCTCAGTTGCTTCGAACTCTTGGTAATCCCTGGCATCTCCTTCTCTTTTGGGGGTATGCCAACGTGGATGGCCCGGAGGAAACACATAGTGGCCCCTTACTGCAAATATAAGGTTCTATCAAAATGCTATTGTATTACGAATTCAGAAGTGGAGTCTTAGGAACATTAATTATCATGGAATATGCTCACAATACTTCTTTTTCTTCTATCTTATCAGGCAATCGCCACACTGGAACGTAAAGGGCTTTTGAAGGAACACCGTAAATTTTAGTCAGTCCGATGCTGACAGTCCCTTCCGCTCCAAATGGTGGAAGAGGCAGGAGGACTCTTTTGATGGTTTTATGACTATAAAAGAAAGATTAATATATTGTGCAAAGTCTTACAGCTGTGTCTAAATTTATTCTGCAGATCCACGAAAGAATAGTTATATCCGATACCGATGCCTATTAACAATGTCATTGTGATGGTGAGCACCAAACAAAATATCAGACCGGTACATGTTAACCATAGTGATATTCTGAAAAAAATAGTGTTTTGTGAAACTTGAGGATATGTTAAAATTAATTTGTACCGTCAAATAATAAATAGTGTATCCGTTGCTTTTCATGAGGCAATTTTCTTTGCTTTTATTATAAAACATTACCTGGCCGTTGTGGGCGTTTACAAACACTTAACATACTCATAAACCCGGAACAACAGACAGAATATACAAATATTTGGTCCGTGTAGGGATTGAACCCGCGATACGCTACACAGCAGTCTCAGTCATCTTCCGTCTATTGTTCGGTCTTTAAACCAATCAATTTTGATTAGGTACCATCGCGACAATTGGGTAAAAAGACAAACACTTATAGAAGACCAACCTTTCGGATAAGTACAAGGCATGAGAGAAACAACTCACTAAACTGCCCATTCTAAAAGGGATTTTAGATTATAAGGCTGTGTTTTAATTAAATTAAATAAAATCTTGAGAAAAACTAACGGTGAGCTCAGGTTGTAAGTGAATTATTTGAAAATTGACAATGCTAGTGATGTGTCAGTAATAGCATCATAGACAAGTGTAACATACGCAACAAGTTATAAAAGCAACC
Organism: Agrotis ipsilon; assembly: GCA_028554685.1. Taxonomy (NCBI): domain Eukaryota; kingdom Metazoa; phylum Arthropoda; class Insecta; order Lepidoptera; family Noctuidae; genus Agrotis; species Agrotis ipsilon. Next base: position 12,018,955 of record CM052969.1, on the reverse strand, counting down.
TACCTTTGCACTATGGTAACACAGAACTTGAAAAAGCGCACCGTAGACTCCAGAACATTTTGTTTTTACTGATAGACGATAAAAATAAAAAAGTAATTTTATAATATTCTCTATGTTGTGTCATGGTTACGTGTCTCGCTAGATTCTGAAGTAGGCCTTTAATAAAGACCGGCCGGTATTGTATCAAAGTACGCGTCCCGCATCGAACGGACCGCAACGGATTTTAGTTTGCTTTGTATAATTTCACATACAGCTGCTTCCACTATCCGCATTGCTCGCATAGTCCTGCCCGGGCCAATAGACGCACACCTTTAAGAGGAAATGGTATTTTCTCCACACACACGCCCTCGCCTGCTTTCTCTATATGTAGATGTTGGCCATACAGTAAACATTTTTCACCTTTGATTTATATTACTTTCAACGTGTCCAAATTATTTTAAAATAATTTGGTTGAAACAGTTCCGCTTTACTTTTTTAGTGCATCAGATAAAGTCAACACTCGTTAGTAGGACTAACAAAAAAACTGCAGAGTCCGTGACACCACTCAGGATCAATGAGACGAGTTGTCAGCGCAACCCTTTTTGCATGTGTCTATGTCATTATAACAAATTGCATTTAAAATAAAGTAGTTCCTCAAATTCTCCGCAAGTCTGTACTGACTGTAAGGCCTCACTGCCACTGAAAGGCGGGTTTTCCAGTCACGCTAACCGCACGCAGATGGTCAGCACTAATGGGTCAATATGCTATGTAGTAAGGTAGCGTTTCTGAGTAATGCTGACCGCTCAGCGCTGACGGCCGCTTCCTACATAGCATATTGCCCCATCAGCGCTGACTGCGCGTGCGGTCAGCGTAACAAAACCCGCCTAAACAAAAATACTCTATCTCACACTAAGGTCATTTAGCGTAGAACACACCTTTACACCACTCAAAGTTTTACGTAGAATCATAAAAATACAATGAACGCATTGAAAGGCTTTCGATAAAAACAATTTCATTAACACTACCAATATGCAACCAGAAATAAAAACCGCATAATAAAATATTTTTTAAAATAGGAATAAAACTACAAAACATCTTAAATAAAAAGACTTAAAAAGTAACATTTAACATCAAAAAGAACTTGTATACATCTTAAAATAAAAGTAGCTCAGGTTGGAATAATCTGGAGTGAATAATTCTTATTTTCATCACTAAGTTTGGATAGGATACTTATTAAGTCTAAGCCAGTTATCGGTATCACCAGTTTTTTTTCTTTTCTGCTGCTGGAGTCATTGGCTACAGGTGTTGCTGATTCTATTGACTCCGGTGGTTCACTAGTTTCGCTTAAAATGTCAGTCATACCTTCAGTAGAGCTGGTAGTTGTACTAGAACTTGACATTGTGCTATTTACTTCTACCACATCTTTAAATTTTTCAGTAGCCTCAGGAACTTTTAGAAAAATCGAAGATTTGTTAGCTATGTAGTGAGTTTCAGGATAATTCTCAGTATTATCATCATTTGTAACCACACCGACAATAGTTTCTATTCCAGATTCCTTTTCATTTAACGTTTCTGAATCAGAGAAAATTGGATGATAATCGTCAGTTTTATCACCGGTATTAAAAGGATTAGCAAAATATGGATACTCGACAGGTACTCCAAGGGTATCACTTAGGTTAAATCTAGTTTCATATTCGGGTACTTGCGGTGGCATTCTTAGTGCATTTTCTTCTGACATTACATCCATGTTTAAGTTATCCTGGGCTCTCTCTCTCACCTCTCCTTCTCTTTGGTAGTGGGCACAGCAAGCAGGATGGCCAGGAGGATACACAAAACGGCCCATTACTGGAAACAAGAAGAAATCAATCAAAATTCTGTTTTGTCGACTCAGTGGTAAGATCTTTATTTGAAAAACTGTTAATGGCAAATGAGGAATGATTGAAAGAACATTAATTTTCTTCTAAACATCTCGGTGGTAATCTCAATTGTCAGCCAAAGAACTGGGCTACAAAGGCCTTTTATGGGTCCATCAGTTTTTGTTATGAACTATGGGCGGGATATTCAGAACTCGATATTATGTTATTACATTTGCATGCCGCACGTAGAGCAGTGGTGGCCCAGTGGTATCGGTCCCGACTTACGAGTTGTAGGTCGTGGGTTCGAACCCAGCTTGGCGCATTACTTTATGTAATTTATTTCATCACCACTGCTCTTAAAAACGGCGAAGGAAAACATCGTGAGGAAACCGGCATGTCCTAGAACCATCAAATTCGAAGACATGTGACATCTGCCAATCCGCACTGGGCCCGCGTGGTGGATTATGGCCCACTCCCTCTCACAATAGAGGAGGCCTGTGTCCCAGCAGTGGGAACGTTATAGGCTGATGATGATGATGATTTGCATGCCGAAAGTTATTTACCTATCTCTATCAGTGGTGTACGCCCACGGCGCCGTACGTCGCAAGACGATCTCCGGCCACCGTAGGCGCGGGCATGCGAACAGCGAGTAAAGGGCAACTTGCTGTCCGACCATGGACCATGCCCGGGTCGACGGCGCGTCGTGTTCCACGCGCGCCTCAAAGAGCTGTCAGCAAAATGACGGGGCCCCCTCTCAGAGGGCCAAAGCCTGCCGGGGTCGCGGGACTTATTTCTATTACCGTGACCCCGGAACATAAAGGGCTACTGAAGGACACCGTAGATTTTAGTCAGTACAAGTCTGACAATACCTCCCGCCCTGCCCGGGGTTGGAAGTCACATTTGATGATTTTACCACGCTAAAAAAAAAAAAAAACCTATCTCTATATTTTTTTATTTATTGTTGATAGCAAAAATTGCCTTTGATAACGATTGGTTGCCTTTTTTTCTCCCTTCTTCGACGTTCCACCCGCACACGCATTCGACTTAGACTAGAAAAGTTTACATAGTCTTACCGTGTTTATGTTTAGACTTTGTTCCGACAAAACAATAGTTATATCCAAGGCCGATGCCCATTCCCAAAGACACTGTGATGGTTAACACCAAACAACATATCAAACCGGTACACGTCAGCCATAAAGAAATTCTGAAAAACAAAATCATACTTAATTAGAAAGGAAAAATATTTATTTGATATTAAGAACTCACAACAATAATACATGAAATACAATAACCAGAGCGGCGCGCAATGATTGTTCACATTACCGTCCTGCATAACGAGAAGTTCGTGAAAACTGAGATGATGGGGCCCCCATCTAGAGGGCCAAAGCCTGCCGGGGTCGCAGGACTTATCTCATTACTACCCCGGAACGTAAAGGTCTATTGAAGGACACTGTGGATTTTAGTCAGAACAAGTCTGACAGTCGCTCCTGCTCTGCACTATGGGAGGACTCATTTGATGATTTTACCACGCTAAAACAAAATAAGCATCTTGATTTGACTCATGAGGTTGTCGATATGTGGGATGTGGATTCAGTGATCATTATGTCGATAGTGGTGTCAGCCCATGGCTTTATTGCCAAGACCTTCTACCAACATCCAAGGACACTATCGTTAGACAGCTGGATCTTGACTCAGAAAGCAGTTCTTCTAGACACCGTGCGCATTGTTAGAAGATTCCTTTCTCCGAGAGACCTACTGGCGGTCAGGGCTCCAGAGCCCTGACCGCCGCTAGGTCAGGCCCTGATTTTCATGAGCCACCAAAACGGTAAGCAACCAAGACAGCCTTTGTTAGGCGAAAGACATGTCAAAATAAATATCACAAATAAAGCCTTATTTTGATGAAAGGTGATGTTGTTTACTTCTAAACCAAACACTTTATTAATGTTTTTTGTGTGTTGTTGTTGTTTTTTTTTAGGTGATGTTTCAAACGGCTGGACGGAGTCTGGCGTAGTTTCACTGGCAGATAACTGATGTTGAAATTAAGGCTTTTATTTATAAGATACAGGGGGCCGCGTAAAAAAAACGACTGCCCGATACTATAAGTTACTCTACTGTAAGTCTGTGGGTGTCCATTCAGAACTATACACACAAATAATCGCGGATTTGGGCGTTTCACGTAAAAATTATACTTACTTTTCAGTTATATACATGACATTAGATACACAACTTACGATAGCCCCCATTTTGAAGGGCTTTAAAAACGCGTTTGTATTTTGAAAGTAAAGCTAAATAATCTAAAAAATATCTAGAGATAACCTGTCTCTTGGTACAAGAAGAATGAATTGAAATTGACAATAATAGTGTCATTCTCATCACAGACAATTTTTTGTTTTTTAATAAGCTCCATCTGTACTTAGTTCTTATAACGAGCGGTCTTCTCTCTGCTCAACCGTCTCCATTAAAGCGGGCACAAAGTAACTTAGTCTTTTGTAGTGCGGGTACCGATGCATTGTCTCGAGGGATTCCTCAAGGATGAGTTCTGGCCGAAAGGTGTCGTGTATTTATCGGCCAGTAAACGACGTTGCCGCAGTGAGCGATGACTTAGCGCGGGATAACAAGCGGTAAGATCACATGTTTGAAACACGACACGAGTTACAAGTTACAAAATAATTAATATAGCTCTCCACTTGGACCAAGGATGGTGTCGTGAACAGTCCGCAATTCTTAGTGGTTACAACATTCATCCAACTTTGGTAGATATTGGGCAATGACTATGATTTGCCACCATACTTTAACTGTATTCCATCGAGTGGCACGTTTTACGTTCGAAAATAATGTTGTATTTCAATGGTCATACTGATCTGTTTTATTTGACAACAGTACCCCTAGCACGAGTTTTCACTATTTTACTTTACAGAGTTTTTCCAGTATTTACAGCGTTTCTTGTATGAAAATATGGAACAGCGCCTCTGGTGTGCGAAGAAGGAACCAATTTTTTCCTTGAATATTGTCAATTTGAAGTTGTCAAAGTTCCAGTTTACTTTACGTCTCAAATACTGAAAACTCGTGCTGACGGTACTGCTTGTGATTGGACTTCGTCCTCTCGATGGGGTTGCGTCAATTCATTGCATGGAGCTGATCTGACGGTAGAGATCCTTCTCTACCGTCAGATCATCTCCATGTTATCATTAATATCGGATTGGCCAGCGTCAAAAATATATTATATGCGTGGAACGCAGCTCAATTGGAAACCGCGAAGTGGGTGAAAAACTTGCAAGATTTGATTACAGACACAGGACAAATGAAACAAAATAACGGATTATAAAAACCTGAAGAATCAATAATAATAATATGAGTTAAGAAAAAAATGTACAAGTATATTTTTTTGTAAAAGTAAAACATACAAATACAGTATCAAAAAAAAAAAAAAAAAAAAAAAAAACAAGAAAACACATCAAAATTATTTGATATCAGAAATTCAATTTTTCAAAAATCCCCCATTTCTTTTACATCTAGAAAAGATCAAACAGTTGTTACCAGATTACGTATTGGACACACAAATATGACCCATATTCATTTAATAACTAAATCTGACAGAAATAAATGCAAGTGTGGATTTGATTTAACTGTTCATCATCTTTTAATTGAATGTTCAGCCTTTGATAATGAGAAACGTTTGTGTGACCTTCCTGATAGCATAAAAGAATGCTTAAGCAGGGAGGGTTGTAGTCGGACGTTAATGTTTCTGAAGATGATTAATATGTATAGTTTGGTGTAGTTTAGCGCTTGATTGTGTCCCTATTTGTTCGAGCAATATGTATTGTTTCCTAATGTATTTATGTACGTAAAATAATGTTAAATGTGGTCACTAATGACCTTTGATGTTAAAAAGTGACCTTAAATAAACAATAAAAAAAAAAAAAAAATACAGTATCAAAATAAAAAAGCCGCGATATCACGAGATCAAAAATCACGTGACCAGTTCCAAAGTAACATTTCTGTTGCGCGCTCTCAGTTTTGCGAGCAACGAGGGGAAATCGAAGTCTCCGTTTAAGGGAATAGCCATCGTATGTTTGATGTCAGGAATGGGAAGTATCCTGGGCTGTGTTGAATGGGCGAGACTTCTTCTGTTAATCGGCATTTCAGGCATCTCTGGCACATCTGGTATATCTGTGACGTCACCTGATCGCAACACTCTACCACCGGCTTCAGGTTCCTCTGAAAAAAAAACAATTTATGATTTCATGGACGAACCGGCCACACTAAAAAATGTCGTTAAGGTTTGCGATAATAGACTTTAAATGTTCATATAAATGTCCATCGCGATAATATAGGCTCTGCGTTTGTGGCCCCAGCATCACAAACGGAGAATTAACAGAAAGAAAGAAAGAAATAAAATAAGTTTATTTGGCAAGCCTTAAGCACACAATTACAATAAAAAATACGAGAATACAATGAATGTAGGCAACGTGTGCCTCACGGCTGCACCAAATAAGCTCAGTTCAGCAAAAAGCCAGGCCACAGGGAGCCTGACGCTGGTTTTCAACTTAGCCCTGTGGCTGTGTGATTGCCTTGCTGATCTCTTGATTACCCGCACGGAACAAACATCTTCCTCATCTGCCTTATCTTTTCTCTAATTTTTTTTTGGGGTTGGCTTCTTACCTAAACAAACACTTCTAAACACCGGAATTTAAGATGTCTATCTGACCTTCACAACTGAGTTAATGAGACGTCTTTCAGTATACTAATTACCCAATAACGAGCTGCTTCCCTCGGTTTCACCGTCTGCTTGGCTCCTATTGGTAGTAGCACATTGACTTATATCGTAAGGACATCCCCACGAAAATGGCACCAGTTTTTTGGCCCCCAGTTGACAGTTCCGGGCCAAAGCAACTCAGTCAACTCAGGTTACGTTATCGACTACCTACGTAACGTAGCCAAACATAGTTCGTATAATTGATCAAAGATGGTGCTAACTTTTTCTTGTATGAAGAAGGTTTTGGCAGAATTACTGATGGGCGTATCCCATTGTCTTTTTAGGTTTTGATATATTAGTTTAGATAAAACAATTTGAATCACACCTGTCACAATTTTCAAGTCGACGTAGCAGTAATTGTAACCTAAACCGACGCCGAGTCCTAGTGATATAGTCAATGTGATAACGATGCACAGTATCACAGCTGTCATGGCAGCAAATGAGACCAATCTGAAATGACATTTCTGTTGTAAAACATACAGCTCTTTTACAATCATCATCATCATCTTACCAACTTATTTAAAAAAGGTAAAGGTAGAAACCAAGCCTTATTTACCCGAGCGCTTTTTTAACGGAACAAAAAAGTAAAGGTCGGTTATTACAGCTTAAAATTAAATATAAAGCATTACTTTAAAATCTCTAACTTGTGAACATCAAAAGAGTTCTCCCAGGAAGCCAATGACGCGGGATCAGCTTCAGTTGAACACGATTTGAAAATGACAACCAGATTTTGATTCAGGACACTGTGGGCTAGTTGTTAGTTCTATCCACCTCGACTACCTACTATAATCTACAAAGTGGCCACAGTGCCTTCTGACTGTGCCAGGGCTCCATAAATAAAATTAAACGATTATTAAAATAAATTACTTTTCCGATACATATGCCAAGTTCCCCGCAAATCCTCCGCAACACATTGTGAACGGAAATAAAAATAAAAAAATACAAAAAATAAAACCTTTACAAAAAATGTACAAAATCTCAACAAAGTTTGAAATGTTGTAAAAGGACAGAGTATACAAAAGACATAATAAAGTTTGTCATAGACTTAGAACGAAAAAGTTTCTATTACCAGTATATTATTTTCTTTTATCATTAAATTAAGGAATGCTAAATTCTATCTTTGTTTTTTGGTTCCATAATATTTTGTATTACATAAGCGCCGTATTCACGTTCCATCTTGCTGTACGTCCCGCCAAGGTCATACACGATACACGAAGCAAAAACACCGTGATTATGACGTACTGGACGTACGTCAAGCCTATTCACGTTGTTTTTGCGTCGTGCATCGTGCATGACGTACAGCCGTGACAGATGGTGAATACGGCGCTTTATAATGCAAACACCACATCCACTATTTTTATATTTATATTAAATATTAGTCCATAAAAAAAATAAAAACTTGTCTTTGTTCAAAAACACTGGCCACTTTGAGTTGTGCTTTGAGTTCTGCTACTTGAAAGAAATTCTTTATGTCATTGTTCTGTGTTACATTATTTACATTTTTATAATATTTTTACATTATTTTATACACCACTATTCACTATGATGGGTTACACTATATTGGAGATGGATAATATGCCAGAAGTTCTTAAAAAGTAAGTTGAATTCGCTATCATTCCTCAAATATAGAAATCGGACCTATTCCTTTCATAAATAGGTCCTGCAGATTCCCGTAGCATTCCCATAGTGACTTTCTCCTATACTTCGAATATCCAGCTGAATCTTTTAACATTCACCAGGTCATCAGTCTTCTTTGGAAAAAAGTTGCACTTAACACCAAAACAAAATGTTGGAAATTTTGGACATTTTGTGTAGAAAAACCTCAGGGTGTTGTAGATATAGCCTTAGGGAATTTTATATAGTTCGTAACTGGCTGTATTACTCTATGGTGACATAAGGTTCAAAGTGTTCTAGATTTTGGTTTGAATTTTGTATTGATATGTCTGAAACAAATGATCTTTACTTGTAGAAAAGTCATGGAATGTATAGCGTGCTGGTTGAAAATTTATGATGTGATTTTGTAAAGGGATATCGTTTTTGTGGTTCTTTATTATATATATTGTGTTGAAGAAGTAATTCAATATGTGAGGGTTTGAATAAAGGTATAACTACTGAAGATGTGTTTTTCATGAAGGATCCTATAGTTGGGAAGAGAGGAATTTAAAACCTTCCCACAATAGGTTATGGGCCTGCATAATATCAAGTAAGTACGGAGAATGATTAATTAAAAGCCAGAAATTACGAGGATAAAGTTATAAAATGGCAGAAGAATTTGTAAAATTATCAAAATTGACCAGCGAGTCTGAATATTCAGTTTGGAAAATAAAACTTATGCTATTATTTAAGGCAAAAGAAATAGACTCTATCTTGGAAGAAGGTGAAAATCTTAAAAAGGATTTTGAAAAAAAAGATGCGAAAGGCAAACTTTTAATTTTATGCTCAATTAGTGAGAAATATATGGTTTATGCCATAAATTGTAAAACAACAAAAGAAATATTAGAAAAATTTGACAATATATTCCTTGGACAAAAATAAACACAAATTACTCAAAAAATAGAAGAATTTTATAATTATAGATTTAAAAACGAAGATTTATTGACAGACATCACAGTAATTGAAAATATAGCAAACAGAATAAGAGGCTTGGGATTTAATTTTGATGATAAACAGATAATAACAAAAATATTAACAAATTTGCCGGAGAAATTATATCACTTCAGAACAGCATGGGAGGCAACATCAATAAGTGATAAAACATTAACAAATTTAATATCACGGATTAGTCTTGAACTGAGGATGAGGACTAACAATCTTGTGGAGGAACCTGTAACAACAACATTGGATGAGAATGATAAAAACAGCCAAGAAGCGACAAGTTTCTTTGTAAAGACATGTTACAAATGTGGGAAAAAAGGACATATTGCTAGATTCTGCAGGACTTCAACATCGAGTGGTGACGGTAAAACCTTAAATAATATACCACAGTGCTTCAAATGCATGAAGGATGGACACCGATATGCTGAATGTAATGCCAAATTTAACTGCCAGAATTGTAGTGTTAATACTCACTATACAAAGTTTTGTTTAAACAACAATAAAAACGTAAGTAACTGTTTTACAAGTAAAGAAATAGAAACTGAAGGAACAACTATTGAATTTATCATTGACTCAGGAACCAGCAGTCATATTGTTACCTCCGAGAATTATCTTAAGGATAAAAGGAAGATAAACTATAAGATTATGACAGCTGATGGCAACATTCATCATGTAAACACCATGGGCAACATCTATACCAAGAATATTACATTGAGAGATGTTCTTTTTGTTCCAGAACTCAAGAAAAACCTAATATCTGTGTCTAGACTAACAGATGATAATTATTCCTTAAAATTTTTCAGAAAAACATGCGACATTCGTAGATCGGACGATGACTGTGCGGTTATTGGTGAACTGAAACAGGACAGGTTATACTATCTTAATATTAACCCAGGGCCAGTCGTGCTTTCAAGGTCAGTAAAATCTTTTTACTTAGATTCGAACTTTTGGCACCGTGCATTAGGTCATGTACCTATAACCAAAACTAAGGATCTTGTTCGAGGAATAGAGAGAGACCTAGTGAAGGAAGCGGACATCTGCGAGGTCTGCACAAAAGCTAAATTATGTAGAAAACCTTTTAAAACAATTCGACAAAGAGCATTTAAACCTTTAGAAATTATTCATAGCGATATTTGTGGTCCTATTGAAACAGAAACATGGGATGGCTACAAATATTTTATAACTTTTTTGGACGATTATACTCATTTTATTAAAGTATTTCTAATTAAAAATAAAAGCGAAGCATTTTCAAAAATAATTAACTATATAAACTTGGCGGAAAATCATTTTAAAACAAAAATTAAAACATTCAGGTGCGATAATGGTGGTGAATACACTAGTAAACAATTTAAAATGTATTGCAATAATAAAGGAATTAATATTGACTATACAATTCCTTACACTCCACAGTTAAATGGTAAAGCTGAACGGTTAAACAGATCAATAATGGAAAGAACTAGAGCGTTATTGTTTGATATGCAGCTACCACGTGTTTTATGGGGTGAAGCTGTTTTAACCTCTGCCTATTTAATTAACAGAAGTGCAAATACAATAAATAATAAAACACCAGCCGAAATGTGGTTTAATAGAATACCGAATTTAAAACATTTAAACATTTTTGGATCTTTAGCATATTATAAAAATAATTATCAATTAAAGAAACTTGACTCCAGGAGTAGCAAAGGACTTTTAGTAGGATTTACAAATAATGGTTATAAGATATGGGATCCTTCTGATTTTAGAATTGTTTATTCGAGAGATGTAGTGTTTAACAATAATAAGAGTGATGTTGCGGATTATCTAAAATGTTGTAATCGTAAAGTGAAACAGTGTGAGTTAGACAATTTATTTACAGAGGTGAGTGTTGATATCGGTGAAAAAGGTTTTAGTAGTAAAGGTAATGGTGATATTTGTGGTGATGTGGTTAATAATGAAGTTAATGATGACGTAGTTGTTGGTGATGTCTTTCGTAGTGAAAGTGGTGTTGGAGCTGTTGGTGATGAAGGAGATATTGAAGATAATGAGGTGTTTGAAGATAGTTTTGATAATGTTGAAGTTGAAGTTAGTGGTGAAGATGTTGGAGATAATTTTGAAGATAGTGTTGAAGATGTTGGAGTTAGTGTTGAAGACACTGGAGTTGGAGTTGAAGATAATAATATTTTGAGAGGGGAAGGTAGAAATGACATAGGAGTTGAGACTAGTGATGAGTTTGAAGATGCAGTTGAAGCAGTTAATGTGGAACGGAGAATTTTACCAAATCGAGAGAGAAGATTGCCAGCATGGCTGAAAGATTATGATTTAGAGACTTCATTTTTAACGTATACAGATGTTTTTAATAGTTTTGATAAAGATTTATGGTGTAAAGCAATGAAGGAGGAGAAAGATTCATTGGAGAAAAACAAGACTTGGGAAATTGTAAACAGGAGTGAAGCAAAGAATAGAAAGGTAATCTCAAATAAATGGATATTTACAATAAAGCCTGGTGGAAGATATAAGGCGAGATTAGTGGCAAGAGGTTTTCTTCAAAAGCATAATGTTGATTATAAAGAGACATATAGTCCAGTGGTTAATACTACTAGTGTTAGATTGTTGTTGGCTAATGCAGCGCAAAAAGGTTTGAAAATAAAGCAATTTGATGTGAAGACAGCATTTTTATATGGAGAGTTAGATGAAGAAATTTTTATGGAAATACCTTTAGGATATGATATTAAAGATAAAGAAAATAAAGTTTGTAAATTAAAGAAAAGTCTTTATGGATTAAAACAAGCACCACTTATGTGGAATAAAAGATTGACGGAGTTTTTGAAGAAATTAGGATTGTTTCAATTGAAATCTGATCCATGTGTGTTTGTAAATAAAGATAAAGGAATTTATTTGGCTATTTATGTTGATGATGGAATTTTAATTGGTGAAAACGAAATTGAGTTAAATAAAATTATTAATAAATTAGAAACTGAATTTGAAATGCGTAAATTTGACAAAATAGAAAAGTTTATAGGATTTGATGTTAAAGTAGAACAAAACTATATTAAGATTTTTCAAGAAAGTTACATAAATCAAATTTTGGAAAAGTTTAAATATGAAAACTTAAAGGATAGTTGTCATCCAGACATTTTAGTAGATGTACATCAAGAGGGGAAAGGTGGAGTTGATGATGTACATAAATATCGTCAGTTAATTGGTTCTCTTTTGTATTTAGTAAATAAAACAAGATTGGACCTAGCGTTCCATGTAGGTTATTGCAGTAGACATCAGGAAAATCCTAATATGAGTGATTTTGGAAATATTAAAAATATTTTTAGATATATTAAAAACTCAATTAGTAGTGGCATACAGTATGTTCGTGGGAATGATTCAAGTTTAAAAGCTTATTGTGATGCAGACTTCGCAGGTGACCCAGACACTAGAAAAAGTACGACTGGCTTTGTAATATTTTATGGTGGTGGTCCAATTCATTGGTGTTCACGCAAGCAGTCAGTCACTGCTCTTTCGAGTACTGAGGCTGAATACATTTCTGCAGCCGAATGTATAAAAGACCTACTGTACATTCAGAGTCTGATCTACGAATTGACAAATAAATTACCGAAAACACAGTTGTTTTTTGATAATCAATCCGCAATAGTACTGATTAAAAATGGAATTTTAAATAGAAGGAGCAAACATATTGACGTTAAATATCATTTTATTAAGGAGAAGATAGATAAAAATTTGTTAGAAATTAATTATTGTCCGACTAAAAATAATTTGGCTGATATTTTAACTAAACCACTGGACAGGACAAAGTTCTTGAGATTAAAACAATGCTTAGTGAGTGATAAGTAAAGGACATTCTTTAATGTAAAGAGTTAGATGTTGTGTTTGAAGTTTTATTAGAAGATAAGGTTGTTTGGGAATTAATTTGAAATTTTGTTGTAAGTTAATTATGTAAGGTTTTTAGATTAATTAATTCAAAAGTTTGTTTGTAGTTTTTAGTTAAGTTGGGTGGGTTTAATTAAGTTGGGTTTTAAATGAGTTGATGGGAGTTATTTATTATATCTTTGTATGTCGTTCTAATTGGTATAAACATAAAATTCAGAGGGGATGTTGTAGATATAGCCTTAGGGAATTTTATATAGTTCGTAACTGGCTGTATTACTCTATGGTGACATAAGGTTCAAAGTGTTCTAGATTTTGGTTTGAATTTTGTATTGATATGTCTGAAACAAATGATCTTTACTTGTAGAAAAGTCATGGAATGTATAGCGTGCTGGTTGAAAATTTATGATGTGATTTTGTAAAGGGATATCGTTTTTGTGGTTCTTTATTATATATATTGTGTTGAAGAAGTAATTCAATATGTGAGGGTTTGAATAAAGGTATAACTACTGAAGATGTGTTTTTCATGAAGGATCCTATAGTTGGGAAGAGAGGAATTTAAAACCTTCCCACAACACAGGGTAATTCAAGAAAATATCCAATAAATACAGAATACGCTGTATTTCAGGTATTTTACTGAATAACATAATGGAACATTGTTGGTTGAAAGCTTATCATTTATTTATGCTAATTTTCCAGCAAGCCTCGCTGGATGATGTGTGTTACGGTGGCAATAGCAGTCATTGCCATCACAGCGTCTGCAGTAGCAGTGGGTGCCTTCATCGGCTACACATACTGCTACATCGAACACCGATCTAATATGGCAGGTCAGATTAGCAACCTCTCTTAGGTTAACATCTACCATTCCTTTTCTTAGGCAGAGGTGTACCTTGCAGTACACCGCGACATCTAGCCAGTTTTGTTGCTCCAAGCTAGGAATTTCTCCTGTGTCGTAGGTGCTTTTACAAACATAGAAACTCACAAAAAATAGAAACTCACAAACACCCAGACCCAGTACACAGTTATAAAGTACAGTTAGAATAATGTCGGCAAGCTTACTGGCAGTAACGAGACATAGATCCAGACTAATATGTGTCTAGACACCGTAAAGAATTCAGAGACATCTTGATGAAATAACCAAAACAAACATGAGATCTTCCATATCAGGCTAAAATGATAACCCGGAACCAACTCAACAGTACTAATAGCGACTTACGGGCGACTAGCGGTTAGCGGACGACAGCTCGCCGTCCAATCAAGGATCAAGGCTAAACGCCTGTCAGGATAGCTGTCGCACTATCTCGTGAAGAGAAAATTCTGGTGGCAGGAACAAGTCATGTATCTTATGAAAAAATATTTCCAAAACCAAATAGGTAACGTGCATTCAAAAATACAGGTCAACCGGTTCGTACGAACTAGTTGAAAATTCGGTTGAAAGATTTTAAATCATAAAGTTTGAAATAACAATAGTCCATTTAGTTACGTAGCCTATTTAATAGTACTCGTAATCAAATTAGAGAACAGACAATTTTCGCCTTTATTCCTATGGTTAGTAATACTCTCGAGTACAGGAGTATATAGGCGGAAATAAGTACTTTCTAGAAGAAAGAGCAAACTGCAAGTAAATGGAGCGGAAAGATGTGAGTAAAAAGGATATTACTTACGGAACTGTTTTCCATTCTTGGCACTCGTACTAGATCTGTGGTTTCCAACCTTTTCTCAGTGGCCCCTTCTATTATAGTTCATAGCACACCTAGACGCAAGGCAAATTATAATCATTAATTTGTTGCTATTCTACCAATTCGAACTAAGCGTTTTCAAACGTCTTTTAAAATGCAATCAACAAAGGAGTGGAATTCTCTGCGTCTGTATTTCTCAACGCATACAACCGTAATCTATTCAAAGTTAGATTGGCTTCTCCTTTGGTGCATTCGCTCCATCGACGACTTTGTCTTTGTCACCTCAGTCCTAGACCTAAGATCAGGAATAAAGCCAATATTATAAAAAAAGTGCGTCTTACCCAAGTATAGATATCACCCCCATTCCCAGCCGTCTAAATCTAAATCAATTTTAAAACATTAAAAAAATAGCTCAACATTTCTTTAATGTTTTAATATAAATTTAGCCTATGACTTCTGATGAGGAGAAATCATCAGGTTAACACAGAACATATATTTTCCAATATTCACTAGTACTGGCCCCCACTTAAGGCTCCACTCTCCCTAGGGGGCACGCTCCATATTCATTTGGGAATCCTTGTACCAGCATGTCACGTAATCTTGTTTTTAACCGACTTCAAAAAGAAGGAGGTTATCAATTCGACTGTATGTTTTTTTTTTTTTTTGTGTGTTTGTTACGCGATTGCTCCGGCGATTGTGTACCGATTTTCAAAATTCTTTTTTTGTTCGAAAGGAGATGCTTCCGGAGTGGTCCCATATTCACCAAGTCAAGATCTGATGATTGGATCCTGGAGAAATCGAGGGCAACCCTCAAATTTTATTGGCCCACATATAGTTTTTCGTAAATATTATGAAGTAATTTAAGTATTTGCGTATGGTAATCATAATTTCATGTAGCTGAGCTGATGATGGAAGGTACAACTCCTCAACAGTAAGGAGTAGGCATCAACTGATTTAGTTTGTGTTCGCTTATCTCTGGAACTACAAATCCGATTTAAGTCATTCTTTTTTTGTTATACTAGGTATTGTTCAACTGAGGGAACACTGCAAGTTTCATCAAAATCGGTTCAGTAATTTTTGAGATAGGGAATTTTACTAGCTAATTTTGTACATGAGCGATGTTATTACCGGTGCTACGGATTACAAAATGATGTACCTATTTGACAAGAATTTGGGTTGAATATTTAAACTAAAAAGAGTAAAATAAAAGCTTTTTCAAAAAAAAAATGTAACCGCCTTCAAAACCAACCACTAAAAAGGGTAAAATAACCTACAAAATAACTTTTCTTTCGGAAGTCGGTGGCAAAAAAGACAATGAAAAATAAAACCACCGACTTCCGAAAGAAAAGTTATTTTGTAGGTTATTTTACCCTTTTTAGTGGTTGGTTTTGAAGGCGGTTACATTTTTTTTTTGAAAAAGCTTTTTATGAAATAGAATCGTAGAAGTTTTTGCTGTCTTATAAGGACCTGCACACGTAGTTCCTTTTTTACTCTTGTAAGAATTTTTTTTTAATCGAATCCGAGAAGGGAGAGTAATCCGCACAAACATGAATGTCGAAATGTTACTTCTTAATATGTGTTCGCAAAGAATATTATTAATAGCAATGTATTCTTTGCGACCACACATTGCATGGTCTATCTGATAGGCGCAGGCAAATGAGGATATTTTAATTATTTCTTCAACCGACCTTAGTTCAGAGTACTATGAGTTTCCATTAGCCCTCACCTGGGCCACAAAATATTCAAAGGTACTAGAACCAGTTCTTCTACGTGCGTTTATAATAACGCATTGTACTGAAAGCAGTTGCACTGTCTTGCAACTTCTGTGTTCCTTCCAATGATACTATAAGTAAAAAAGGTGTAGATACGTTATACGCGCTCAGAAAGTGACGCGCTCAAATGTGGTCAATTGACAAACCTTGACTATATTTGTCTTTTTTTCACTTGCGATGCCATCCTACTTTAGCGACTAATCGTGATGTAGTATGCTATTGCAATATTTATGTAGTTATTCATATAAGCGTTAGTATGCCGTTTTTGAAGATAGAATGCCGTGTAGGTAACGTATCTATTCATTTATAATATTATTGGTTCCTTCAATATGCTTCTTCTCATAGTACTTTAATTGCTCTGTACTTCTCAAGAATACAGTGACCTACTTAAACAGTCCCGCGACATTGTATTTCTGAATTCCCTTAAGGACCATAGACTATTCTAACTACGAACGCCCCCTAAATACTATCGTTAAGGGGGCTTGAATCCGCTTACACATTCAACACATTCCTTCTCATTAAGGCCCGGACTCCACCAAAGCGGAGACGAGAGGAAAAGTCTTTGAATAACCAATCAGATTTCCAGAGACCAGAGAGATGTAGATTTGGGTTTGTTTATTCAAACACGTTTCCTCTCCTCTCCTCTTCACTTTGGTGGAGTTCGGCCTAAAAGCAGGAGTGTCAGTCGCACGACTATCGCGTTACTAAAGTCAAATGTTAAAGAAGTCATAAACCATTTTTCTATGAGAAATAGACGCTAGTTTTCATACACTTCTTTTTTCCGCAGGCAACACGACACACGCAATGCAGTTCCAAATCATGCAGCTGCCAGCGATGATCGAACACGAAGAGTATATAAGGAATAACAGCAACCGGACGATAAATGGTGCCTTTTCCAGCGTATTGATCACCAGACTGATGAACTTCGGTCATGAATTTCTCATCACTGATGACAGTTTCATCTCTCCCTGCACTAACGACACTGCAGCCGACATGTTCCATGTTATGATTTAAGAACCACGTCGAGACCTTGTCGATATGTGAAAAAAAAATTTCGACGAATTGTCATTGTAGCTGTTAGCTGCTGGTCTTGTTAGAGACATCGAAAGTGTAGTTTCGATATAGTAAATTTTTTTAGTCGACACTTTTGTTTTAATTAGTTAACTTACTTTACTTCTTTCAATATCTCTTACATGTTATAAAATTACCAACTTTAGCAATAACTGGCTGTTTGATATTAATCCTTTAGTGCGGCCTGTTTCAATTAAATTATATTCAGACGCCAGAAGGTCAACTTACCCCAATATATCAAATTTCACCAATCGAACATTAACTTCAACTATTGTGATATGGTTGAAAACCCATTAAAGAACTTTGACAAATTGAGGTAGTTTACTTGTGCTGGCGTCTATAGTTTGAGCCAGATAAGTGTGGAATAAAATTCGTTGACCCCCGAGTACCAATGTATTCCAATATTTCAAAAACATTCGAAAAGTTTGTCGTATATGATTACTTCCCAGAATTTGATCCTTATTAGCAACACTATTGAACGGTATAATAATACAGGGTGTGATATTTTTTCCAAAATCAGCGGGTTCGATTCCTGACCAGGATTTTTGATTTTTCTAAAATCCAATGATACAGTTTTAGTTTTCGTCAAAATCGGCCTCGAGACTCCTTTCAACGTTTTTCGATATTCCTCATAGTTTCGAAAGTAGCCATCCACGCCCAGTTGAAAAATTCACCCTGTATACTAACTTTTACGCGCAGCTTTAATGTAGAATTTGATAATCAATTCAGCGACACGTGTAGACATCTATTATCATAAATGTAATCGTGGTTTACCCCGGAACAGTACTTTTTTAAGAATCAAGGGCTGACAATGTTTTTGCATAATTTCAGGACGATAACAAACTTTCTTACGCATTTGTAACATAAAGTTAGGAAATTAGGTAAGACTACTATCTAAGCAATAATAAAAACAAGATAATATTGTGTCATTCTGACATACCTTCCCATTTTAAACTAGCTAAACTGCAGTTATCTAACCAACAGGACGTCGCACGCGCATCTCAGGATGTGCAACAAATCGGATGACATCACTTTAATCCATTTCATCCATTTGATTCGCGAGTATCACTGGCATGAACACGCAGATGATACGAATGGTTTCTGAATCGAAAATATAGCTATAACGGATATAATAAGGTCGTGAAAAAATCAACACTTTCGACTTATTCATATAATAATGAAAAACTAAAACCTCGGTATTTGAGTTCGCACTGGAATTACGTGGTGCCCCCCAACTGTAGAACACTGAACAATTGTAGTCTGGTTATGATATTCATGATGATTGAATATGAATTTTCCTCAAATTTGTGGATAGCGGATCGTTCAAATACAACTGTCTCATCATCTGCCTGGCTTCAATCAAAACTATCCAGCTGCAGCTATTTGCCCCCCACCCTCCACCCAGCTAGTTACTGAATAATCGATTCCTAACAAAATACTAGTGACTTTCAGGTACAAAAACCAATAACTTCCACTTTTCAATTACTTGCAGTCTTCCGCCTTGTCTCTCTCCAACGAACTACAGAAATCAAAGATAGCGACAAACCCACATGTACAGCTATAAACTCGACGAAATAATCGAAGTGTCCCGTAAGTCCGTAACCCTGATCCCTTGTGTGTAATTGAGCGTATTCGTTCAGAAACGGCGCGTGAAAGGTTGACCCACAGAACATGGACTAGACAAGAAAAGGCAGAATGTTGCGGCTAGTGGTCAGAAGGCAACGCACCCTTCCAGTGGCAGCTGTACCTTGACCCCTTTCTGCCTAGGTATTGACCCTGTGGACGGCCACAGACACGGTGTAGCCTTGGCCGCCCCTATTAAAGGTAGCACTTCTCAATTTTAGCTTGTCAGCTGCCAGCTTATTTGCACCTACTTTTGACTGATGATTGGTAGCAATTATGAAGTATTCGAAGTTGCCAACTAGTTCACCAAAAGATGCATACAGTGCTACGCAGAAAGTATTCCACATTTTCCACAGTACTTAAGAGAAGGAAGAAAATCTATTTAATTACAATATTATTATTGATGATCAAAAGTCAGCTTCAGGCACTAAGATTTATTCTTTTAAGTTAAACTAACCGGATATATTTTAGTACAGTGTATAATTGTATACCTCGTAGAATATATTCTGCCTTCATTTCTTCCTATAACCTACTTTCAACCCCATTATTTTCGTTAGAACTTACTGCCCCCTCTAATAGCTATCGGCGCAACGATTCCATGCTCTGTGGTGTGACCGAATTGCATCGGAGTGGAATCGACGTGTGAATGACGAGTACACGTCACCGTAGGTAAAAGCTTTTATATGCAGCTTGTGATGTATTAGACGAGAATTTTGTAGTGCCGCTCGGAAAATGTTTGCGATACCTGCAAGTAGTGGCTGGAAATGAAATCGATACCTAAGGCTTGAATTCCAATTATGCTGATGTCGGGCGGGTACGACAGTCTGTCGCGCTGTTATCACACGCTTTAGAAATCCCTTTTTAAAAAAAACGATTTTAGAAAATTAATTAAATATATTTCAGTAAAAGGCACATATATCGTAGAAAAGGGAAACTTGGTCAATTTTCTGGCTTACGACCTATCCGGTAGGAGTCTCAACCCGAACTGATGCTATTACCTGGCTAGGGCACTAAGTCTAGATAGGAATGATGACATGGTGCTGACTAGGCACTTAAGGGTGTATTGTAGGGATGTAACAACCCCCCCTTTAAGAGGAACGTTACGGTTTTCATGGAAAGTTACGAAATTATTCTTAACCTTGGGAGAGGAATTGGTTCGGGTTCCGGATCGTTATCTGTGGTGTTATCGTTTTGTAATTTAGGTTTTGTTTTGCAGCCAGAATATTTTCCAAACTTCTTACAAAGTTTATAACTAATGAAAATTAAAATTAATATGAATACAAGGTAAGTCAAAAGTGGATAGTGAGAACTATATTCAATTAGGTTAGTATTAGGATTATTTATTATTTTATCAACATCTGACAACACTTGATTGTTGATAACGCTAGGTAGTTTTTCTAAGTCTATGTTTGACAATTTGGAAGATAACAATTTGGGCTTTGACAGGTTAAACTTTTCTAAATTACAACAGGCTTCATTAATTAGGTTAAAATCGGAAACTATAGTTTTGACGTTTATGTCAATGTTGTTTCTTCCAAACAGTTGTTTATTTCTACAATAAGCCGTACAATTAGGTCGAATATTAAGTAAACCAGTACCCAATATTTTGAACTCTATTAAATCAGATTTACACTGTATAGAAAGTTTAGTCGGTTCCGATTGGACAAATATCCATTTGTTTCCTTGCAATTCTTGCCAAATATCTATCTGACCATACATTAATTTAGTTAGACAATATTTAGGTATTTCTGTAACAATTTTTGTTAGTATATCAGTCTCACAGGTTGGTGTTTCTTGAATTGAGCGTGTGTCGGTATTATCACAAATATAAACTCTGTTTACGGGCTCAGTACAGGAGTTTAGATTACTTATACAGGTATATGTTAGTTTATCTTTACTAATGCCAACATAGTTACAGGATGGTACAATCATAGCATAGGAGTTTGGTTTTTCTATATTGTGTGGTATTGGTACTGGAATAACTTTAAATAGATCTAACTCAAAAGAGTGTACAAGGGGAATTTTAATTACAAAGACTAACTTATTGTTTACAAAATAACATGATAACTTTGATATATCAATCAAAGCATGAATACTATCTAAATCTAAAGAAGAAGGATCAAAATTGCCCCACGTCCTATAACACCGTGACATATCTCAAAAAAAAGATAAAAATGTATTAAAAAAGATGGCATATTTTCTAAGTTCAATTTTTTACAACTTCATATGAAAAAATTGCTTCAAAAATAGTTCAGGCACTGTTATGAAAAATTCGTTCTTACGAGTATTTATGGACCGATTTTAAAAATTCTTTTTTTGTTTCAAAGCGCCAAGCTAGTACCATTGTCATATATTCAGGTCTCCGGTCTCCAGGATCCTGAAGAAATGAAAGTAAAATCTCAGAGATAAGCTCATTTTTGTACTTCACATTATTTGTTTTTCAGTCTCTTGTTTTTTCTTTTGATTTATTGCATTATGATCAGAAAAAAGGTAAAGAAATACAGTGGTCGACAGAGGTCGTTTCACACTTACATTAACACAAATGAGAGAGACGAATAACGATAGCGACGCGACGCGGCAAGCGAAGCTTATAATAGACGAAATGAAGGAGGAAATGCCGCGGTTGAATTCAGTTGTTCTTGTACACATGGGCGTAAGACATTGGGGGTATGTTCCCATGTTATGAGTGTAATATTTTATTTGGGCTGGATGTGGAACCAGCCCGAAGAAAGGAAAGGCAGGTTTTTTGAACCATGTTTTAAGGGATTTAAACAATAATAAATTAATGCTGAGAAAATGGCGTAACGAACTTTGGGTTATGCTCGCCATTTGTTGCACAAATGTCCTGTCCAAATTCATCGTAATGTGTGTATTGTGATTATAAACAATAGAAAAATGTGATGTTTTTTTGTAGTATCCTTAAATTCCCAGTCCACTCTTTTTTTTAATCCATATCACCAAAATCGCCTCTTTTATACATAAATAATATCAGTGGTATTCAAAGTAATATTTGAATACCACTGTTATAATAAATAAAGGTTGAGTTTAAAAAAAAAAATACAGTAATTATATCTACAAAATTCAAATATTACTTTGAATACTATAATATTATACATTTTTTGTTAAATCATTCTCTTATTTTAGAAGTTACAGGGTGGGGCACACATTTAACATCTACTTTCCAAGTTTCAACAGGATAGCTTTTAAACTTTAGACAAAAAGTGGCTGTGACATACGGACAGACATGACGAATCTGGGGTTACGTTTTTTGCCATTTGGCTACGGAATCCTAAAAATGAAGTTAGTCTCACGTTTTCATAATCCGATGAATAAAGATATAGGTAAGCGTCAGTGTTTTTTTTTTGCGTCGTCTAATCATCCTATGAGTCTGTCAGACATGTACTTACTAAAATCCACGGTGACCCTTCAATAGCTCTTTATGTACCAGGGCCGCGGTTACCAGGTGAAACAGTCCCGCGACCCCGGCAGGCATCGTCAGTTGATCTTTTATTGAACAAAATAAATGTAATATATTAAAAACTACCTTTATTGACAAAAAATAAGCTTATTTTTGAGAATTTCATTTCATTTCGCCAGGACCATGTCACCATGGACACCAGATACCTGATTTATGTCAGTGTGACTACCTTGGGGGTACCCTTTCAAACAGAAAAAGAATTTTTAAAATCGGTCCATAAATACTCGTACTGCGAATTTTTCATAACAGCGCCTGAACTACTTTTAAAACAATTTTTCCACATGAAGGTGTAAAAAAATAAAGTTAGGCAGTATGCCATATTTTTTTATACATTTTTATCTTTTTTTTAACATACGTCACTTTGTAATAGGACGTGGGGTAATTTTGTATGGGTCGTGATCCGTCTTCTTTAAAGGCAATTCTTCATAACTAGGTAATTTTCTAACGTTACTTATTAACTCATTATACAACTGATTTGGTGTTATGACCGATGCGTGGAGAGTATTCGCTTTAGCGAATAGCATTGCATTTACAAGGTCATCTAATTTAAATGACAGAGTAAGCAGACAGGATGATAGTTCAGTATAAACATCGTTCATTTTTGATTTTATGTACAGCTTATTAGATACAATTGACAGATTACTAAAAGTGCTAGATAGGTTAATAATAGCGTCATTCAAACGGACTTCGTTTGTGGTTATAGTTTCTAGAGTTTTGTTGTACCGGGAAAGAGCCGTGTTTGTTACAAGGATGTTATCCTTTAAAATGGACGCAAGCTTAATATTATTATTATTTAGGGTTTGAATGGCGTTATTATATCTTATGGCATCATCTTCATCCATTGTGCCAATGACTTGTTTGAAAAGAGTGCCAACTCCTGCTAACCAAGCAGATCTCTTTTCTCGCCCAGATGTTAAATGAGATATGGCATTGTAGTCTTTCAGAATATCGGTAAGTCGCAAAACCAGAGGCTGTAGTATGTTTGTACATTCCGATTCTTTAAGTATTGTATTTTGTCGACACAAAAGTGTAGAAGTTTTTAATGCATTGTTTATATTATCTATATGGGGTCTCATATATGCAATATCTATAGGTACAAGTAAATGAATATGGTCACTAGTCTGTTTCATGATTCCTATTGGATCGAAGTATACACCAGGGCTTTCAGTGACTTGTTCGATGATATCAGATGTTGCAAGAGACAGGAATGTAGATATTCTGAAATATATTAGACATAATATTTAACTTATATTATTTTTAGTTAAAATTAGGTTTATTAGATTAAGGTATAATATAAAATTAAAAACTAAATATTACTTATTTCCGCCAGCTTCAGTTCGTCATAGTGATACTTGACGTGACGGCGATTAACGAGAAGGGTCAACGTATTGTTGCCATTAATTTTTACCACTTTATGTGGACCTTTCCAGATAGGCGACAGAGCTTTATTCTGTCGCGGATGGTGTTTGATATACACCATATCGCCTGTTTTGTATTTCATAGGTCTTGTTTTTCTATCGTAATATTTTTTTGATGTAATTTTAGATTTAAGAATGTTTTCTACGGCTTTCTCTCTGGAGAGTTTCATTCTTTGTTGGAGTATACGGACATAACTAGGATAAGTAGGTTCTAATGCTGTATCATAAATAGAAGTGGGTATAAATGGTTTGCAACCAAATAATAATTCATATGGTGTATAATTAGTAGTGGAATGGACTGTGGTGTTGTAGGTTAACATTGCCGTGTAAACGTATCTCGGCCAATCATTTTGGTTGTCATCGACGAAGGATTTTAGATATTCCTTAAGAGTCGCATAGCTTCTTTCTAAAGCGCCCTGAGTTTGTGGATGATAGGGGCTGGACCATAACTGTTTGATTTTCAAGAAGGTGCAGGTTTGTTTAAAGAGATCCGCTGTGAAATTGGTTCCCTGGTCTGTAATAATAGTCTTCGGGATACCAAACTGGGATATGAAATGGATTAAACATTCAGAGGTTTCTTCTGCCGTAGCATTTCGGATGGGGTAGCCTGCTGAAAATTTGGTGAGGTCATCCTGAATTGTTAAAATAAACCTGAGCTTGGCCGCACCTGATTCGGGCAATGGTCCAACAATGTCAAGTGACACGCGTTCAAAAGGTTGTGTGGATGTCGTTGTGATTTGCATAGGAGCTCGATTGGTTCTACGCAAGGCTTTATTGGTTTGACATTGTTCACATTTTCGGACATAATCTTCGACATCTCTGCGCATATTGCGCCAATAATATTTCTCCTGGATTCTACTCAACATTCTATTTGAGCCTAAATGACCTGAAATGGGAATATCATGGTTCTCTTTTAGGATTTTACTGATTTCAGTTGGCGAGGGATAAATTATAATGTTTTTGAAAATATGGACAGTGATTGAAGTAGTGTGAAATAAGTATGTAATTATGTTATGAATTTTCATAAAACTATGTGAATCAAACGGATTACAAAAGTCCGTTATAGCGAATTCGGATATGTTTTTATTAATCAATTCAAGTTTCAGATTTTTAAGGCTCTTAAAAATATCCTCGTAGTTGCACTGATCAAAATGATGGACTTTTACAAAAAGTAAGTAAAATTTTACATTATTATTTTCGAAAGAGAGAAAAGAATGTAATGTTCTTTCCTTTTCAAGGATATCATTTGATTCCGAAATTTTATCGATAACTTCCGAAATATAGGGATTTGACTCGTTAAGGTCAATAGAAACTGGTATAATAATGGTTTTTAATTTTGTTTTTAATAGAGTTTCACTATGTTCATGAATTAAAGTATCAAATTGATTAGATTTTTTTTTTTTTTTTTCAGGCATTTAGGGTAAGTATCGTCGTCGTTCTGGACTTCAGGTGGAGTTGGGATATCAAAATCTTCAGGGAGTTCGATGTCATCGGGTAACTCAAAGTTTTCAGGTAAGTCAATAAAGTCTGGTAAGTCAGGAATTTCAGGTATTCCAGGGCTTTCAGGATTAGCAGGAGGGACTTCAGGCTGCTGAGGTGGAGTTGGAACACTCACAGGTGGCACTTTGTCGGTAAGTACGTGAGCGGTGTTTGGCGATTGAATGGATTTTACAGGGTATCGGGAAAGAGCATCAGCGTTACTGTTGATCTTGCCCTTTTTATACTCGACCTCATAGTCGTATTCCTCGAGTTTTAATCTCCATCTTACTAGCTTGGAGCCTGGTTCCTTGCAATTGAATAGCCACCTAAGTGGCTTATGGTCAGTTATAATTTTAAATTTGTGACCATAAAGATATGGGCGGAATATTTTTGTTCCAAAAATAATAGCCAGACATTCTTTTTCGGTTACGCTGTAATTAGTTTCAGCTTTATTTAGAGTGCGTGAGGCAAAAGCGATTGGGCGGTCTTTTCCCACTTCGCCTTGAGAGAGTATCGCTGAAATAGCGTAATTTGATGCATCACACGTCAGGATGAAAGGTTTAGTAAAGTCGGGGTATATTAAGACGGGTGCTGAAATTAACTTATTTTTTAATGTTTCAAAAGCTAGTTGTTGACTATTAGTCCAATCAAATGGTACATCCTTTTTTAACAAGGATGTAAGAGGTTTAGCTAGTTTAGAAAAATCTTGTATGAAGCGACGATAATAGGACACCAAACCTAGGAATGATTTAACATCTTTTGGACATTTTGGGATAGGGAATTCGCTTACAGCTTTTATTTTCTCGGGGTTAGGTTTTAAGCCTGCTTCACTAATAGTGTGGCCAAGGTAAGTAACTTCTTTGCGAAGAAACTCACATTTGTCCGGTTGCAATTTTAGGTTGAATTTTCTCAATCTTTCAAATGTGTGGGATAATTTCTGGACATGAGATGTAAGATCGTAGGAATATATGACAATATCGTCTAAATACACATAGCAATGTATACCTTGCAGACCTGATAGGACTGTGTTCATGAGCCTCTGAAAGGTTGCAGGGGCATTTTTGAGGCCAAATGGCATTCTGATAAACTCGTAGTGACCTTCAGGTACACTAAAAGCAGTTTTAGGGATATCCTCAGCTGAAATCTCTATTTGATGGAAGCCTGAGGCTAAATCGAGAGTTGTGAAATATTTGCTCTTACCTAGCTGGTCTAAGATTTCGTTTATTTGAGGAATTGGATAGCTCTCACCAATTGTGATGTCATTGAGCTTGCGATAGTCAATGACTATGCGCCATTTCTTTTTTCCTGAAGCATCAACCTTTTTGGGCACTATCCAAATAGTTAAGCATTTGTGGTGTTGTGGACGACGGTAGATCACACTTCTAACCATGACCACATGCCAAAAAGACTTTACGATGCTGCAAAACCTCGACATACTCGTATATTAAAATCATGCACAACAACAAGTACACTTTAGTTTTACCATTCAATAGAACAAGCGGAACCTTAGTAATTAGAACCGGACACCTAACTACAAACAATTGGATACTGAAATTATGTTTGTTAAAAAATAATCACGAGGGCATCCCACTGTTCATAAGTAACTCAAGATTCAATTATGAAACATCAGAATTGGTTACGCAACCTCGTATAACGGGTTACCAAGCAACCTTCTTATGACTCAGTAGCAAGTTAGCAACCACGCAGTCTGTAATTTGTGGACCAATTGATTACAGGAGCCCGACAGACATTCATTTTAGTTCCAATTAATATTGATTCAAGTATGCGGAAGAATTTAGGCGAGGTAGTGAGATACTGTCATTTGAGATCCGTGTGCAGTGCCCTGTCGACGGTCAGGTTTAGTGGGCAAATGATATTAGGCCCATCAGGACACTTTGGCGGGAGCTAATATAGGCTACCCTGAGGAAATACTAAGGGGTCGCAGCTGAAAATTAAAAAGCTCTGAACGCTTGTTAATTTGTTACAAAAAAACGTTGGAACACACAATGAATACTTGTCTTGTAATACTAGGGCCACCATAACGGAAAATTGTTGCGATATTTTAAGTACGTTTATTCGAATATTTTCTAATATTTTCACGAAAGTCGACGGGAAATGCCGTTAGTGGCACTCGGTTGTACTTGAAACTAACATACAAGCCGTCAGTCCCATATGATAACGGTTGGTCTTGGTTACATGTAAACCAATTATTCCAGCCCAACCCGTGACACTCAGCGCAGCAGTCAATTGTTCAGCCACTGCGCCATAGTTCCATCATAAAAGACGTGTTTTTTTTTGAAGTTTATAGATAAAAAATAAACTTTAAGAAAAAAAAAGAATATAGATATTAATAAAGCTAGCTTAAGAAATCACAGGCATAAGGGCTATGGCCAGATCGAACAAAGTGTTATTGGGGTTATTGGGTTTTTCCCAACAGGAATTTCTGAATAGGTAAAGAGTTTTTTTTTTGTTGACAAACCCACCACGCTATTCCCAAACCACTGCAACTCCAGAAAGCCAGAATCAACAGTGGCAACCACCAGAAAAGCGCCGTGACAATGAAGCTCGACGTGTCCCGGAGAATGAATTTACCTGTCTTGGATCCTGCAACGAAATTAATAGGAAAAGAATAGCGGAGGAGTAGGAAAAATATGTTTCCACTTCCCTCCTTGCAAGCAGGAGACAGAACAATACATGGCCAATAGGCACAAAGGGACGTTACAACTGCCCGAAGCAAGCAACAGAAGCCCAGTTGCCTAGCACAGGTACGGAGTTTGTAATCCAGTTACTGGCAATATTACTATAATAATATTCCAAAACTATCACACAACGCTATCTAGTCCCAAGCTAAGCAGAGCTTGCGTTATGAGTACTAGACAACTGATAAACATACTATATGAGACTGAATTCATATAAATTGGAGAAATGTGGGTGTACTTTTTAGGTAAACCCAACCCTTTGGGGATGACAAAGCGTATGGTGTAAATTAATCTTAATCAACATAAGCTAACAAAGATTAATTAAAAAAAAGACGAACTACCAAAACCGTTTTTATTTAAATGAAGTGACTGGAAACCAAGATTCGTTCCACTGAATATAACAATACATAATGATGACCTCAATAGCGTTTATATTAAGTTTTTTCTCTGAACGAATTATATTTATATTACGAATCCTTGAGATTTTTTATAAGGTGTCGTCAGTCTAGTAAAAACGTGTTACACGTAGGTTGATAGATAAATACGCTATCCGATCCGATACTTCATTCTATACCCATACCATGAGTTGTCATTACGATACTCGATCATCGATATCGACCGCGTTTGGCGCTCTCATTGGCGCGCTCCAAGGTTGTATGAACTCGCAACCATACGCGGTCGATGTCGATGATCGAGTATCGTAATGACAACTCATGGTAGAGGCTCTGATACAACTGAATTACGTTAGGTACAATGTTTTGATCAGTAGAAAAAATACAAACATACTTGAGAACCTCGTCCTTTTCTTGAAGTCAGTTAAAAAGTATCAACGTGGGAATGAATGTACCGTATCGTATTGGCATGATCGTCGTCAATTTGATGATAATGAGATGATATAATTATGTAAGAGAGTAGGTTTAGAAAACACTTTACCTCGTCTTTTTACAAAGTAGATAAAGCCGGTGTTTTGTATTCGACTACTTTGAGAAGAATAATAATAATATTCCATAACTATCATACAACGAATATATATTTCTAAATACATACATATTATATATAAATTGCACCCAGGCACAGAACAAATGATCTGCTCATCACACAAACAGTTGTCCTGAGTGGAAATCGAACCCACGACCTCCGGCATAGCAGCAGCAGTCAGTGTCACTAACCACTAGACCAACAGGCCAGTCGCAGAAGAAACAGTCGAAACAAACTCAGAGACTGTCTCTTTTAAAGCTCATACATTATAACATTGCTGAAGACATACGAGGACCATGGAGGTTAGGATCTGAGATGGTCTTTTGAGGAAAAACACACAGATGTGAGGTATCATATTAGCCCAGTTACTGGGTTGTAGAGGTTCGAAAGGCAGTAGCTCCATGTAAAATACTGATATTTAGCTGCAACCGGTTTGACTGGAAGTCGGCCACAATAAAGTAGGGGAAGGCCTTGGCCAACGACGATATAATTTACTAGACTCCGCATGCACGATCTAAGGAACAAAAACTATTCTGTCAACTCGCTGAGGTACTACGTAAGCGAGGAGGACGGGGTACAGCGTTGTGATTAGCTAACTCAAGGGCTGTTCTGTCTCAAGGTATGGTTACAGCTCATAGGTGTGGTCGAAATAAGCCGGATATAAGACTTTTTTGCCTAATGTGTTGACACACATCAGTCGCCTGTTATTAGGAGTCTAGTAATAATCGTCGTCGGGCTAGGCAGATGATGACTTAATAATAGGCCTGCCTGCCAAAACCTACAACCCAACTCATAAGTCAGATTAAACTTGTAAGTCTCAAACTACCCACATTCTCAACTTTGTTTGAACTACATGCAGATTGCACAAGTTCTATTGTATGTACAAGGCTTTAACTACTACGTACTACTACGTACAACGTATGCAGAAAAGATTAATGTCGGAACTACTAATAATCAATTTTAAGTAGAAGTTTTAAAAAGTGGGGACTTTATGTTACACTAAGTTACATTATGAGCTTATGCGAAGCTTTAGTTAAAATGCATGACTGCATGTAGTAACAGCAAACTTATTAAAATTATTATACATTTATTATTATACTATTAGTTCCCTATCATTTATTAAGACAGGTCATTCATTCATAGTGTTTCAGAAAGGCCGGGTGTGTAGTACTCACAATCGGCGTGCGTGTATGAATGCGGATGCGTAAGGAATATGTAACATGTACACTTTTTCTTTGAGTTGTATAATCATCAAATGAGTCCTCGCCACAGAAAAATCTATGGTCCTCGCGTCCTTTGAGGAGCGGAAAGGACTGCCAGTCTCTTGTTGAGTAGTAAGCCCAGTTTCTTCCGTTGCATTCCAGGGCCCTAGTAACCATACTACGTTTGTAGTGTAAATAACACCCATCAGTCCATTGGTTATTGTGGGGGGTTATTGATGATGATTCATTCAGAATTTCAGGATTTCATCAAATGACTCCTCTTTCGTTGGAGAGGAAACCACAATCTTACTCGTACTGACTATACCCCACGCTGTTCTTTCAATTTCCTTTGCATTCCAGGTCCGCAATAACCTCTGACGACAAAAAAGTGTTCGCAACTCATAGGAACTTCTACAATCCTTTTTTTTATTCATTCCCATATACATGAGAATATTGTAAAAGTAATAAATATTTAGATTATTTTCGATGGAAATCATCCAAGAACCGATGAATAATAATTAATCAGCAACAATCGATCAGGTTCTCACAACACCACACACAATGGCCCATGTTGTACCAAACAAACGAGTTCCACAGTCAAGAGCGAGCCATCATCGGTACTTTGAGGTTTGTCGGTATCACTTTGGAATGGGTGTAGCGGCGATATTCAAACGCCTTCAAGTCAACCTACCCCAGTCTGTACCAATCGAACATTAACGTTCCACTATCGTGATAAGGTTGAAAATGTATTAAAAAAAATTGAAGATTGAGGTAAGTTGATGTGCTAGCATCTGTGCAATGATTGTTTTCCAACAAGTCAGTGCGTTAAGTGTAAGTGAGAGCAATAAAAAATCTTCTATGATAAGTCTATGCCCAAAGGAACCTACGGGTGCGCCACAACGCATGATCTTCCCGCCGTTGTCACCCAGCCCCTACCAACTGCCTTCTTCAGGTCATCGGTCCATCTTGCCGGAGGTCCCAGAGCAAAGGTATGGGAACACTACGTTGACCTTTTATTTATCAGGGTAAAATCATCAAGTTAGTCTTCCCGCCCTGTATTAACTAAAATCCACGGTGATCAGCCCTTTACCGAACAGCTCTTTACGTCCCAGGGTCACGGTTTCCTGATGAGACATTTACGTGAAAAGACGCGACAAAGTTATTTTTTAACTGACTTCTTTTATTTAATCTTTAAAATAACACGGAACACGAAGAAGTCGTTAAAATGGTTAAACTGAGTTTTTAAATATTTTTTACTATCATAATGATATTGTTAAACGTATAAAATAAAAATACCCAGACAAGATTATGCGACAAAGCTTAGACTTTTATTGTTCTCATCACAATATTGCGTTTCCTGTTTACTTATACTTATTTAATTCAAGGTGGGTTCCGTACTTTTATTTTTTATTAGTTAGCTATTTTTGAAATAATTAGTTATTTTTATAATTGTGTCAGACAATCTATAGGCATACTGAACCTGGTCGCGGGACTTATTTCATTACCGTGACTCCGGAACATAAAGGGCTATTGAAGGACACCGTGGATTTTCGTCAGTACAAGTCTGACAGTCCCTTCCGCCCTGCCCGGGGTGGGAGGACTCATTTGATGATTTTACCACGTAAAAAAAGGCATACCGAACATCGGAATGGGTAAGAGAAAACTTGCTGTCGCCTGTCTTGCCAGCTTTGCTTGGGTCTGTCACCAAGCAAAGATGGCGAGATGAGCTGAACCGCTTTAGGGACTGGATGCGTGAAGTAGAGGAAGGTCCATGGCCAGCAGTGGTATAATATGAGCTGACAAAATAAAAATGCTTATCTAAGTAGGTACAGACGCCAGCAACAAACCTATCCCAAAAAACAAATTTTACGAATCGAACATTAGCCTACCACTATTGTAATAAGGTCCATTTATGGAAGGATGAAGATAATGATGGAGATAAATGATGAAGGAATGACAGATTGAGGTAGGTTGATCTGCTGACGTCTGTATATATATACTATTTTCATGGCCGAGAAAACATGAATCAATAACGAAATAAACTATTTATTGAGGTGTCCTCATAGAAAAATAAGAAGCTCCTGCCGCGTCTAATTATAATCTTCCTCCTATTTCCAAACCCGTTTAGAATGGATTTTCCTCTTGAATTTACTTATTTAAACGAATTTATATTGATGACAAATTGACCATACAAAAAAACCCAGGCGAAATGTCAACCGACAATTTATTATTTTCGTCACATACAAATAGTTGCGTCAAATTCTTTGAATCAATAAAATGACGACTCATTATGATGATCAGTGTTATTCCCATTTTTTAAACTCAAGTCAATCATAATATTCAGGTATTTTATTTCTTATGGACAGTTGACAACTGAGCAAATATTTCGTTTCTACTAATTCGTGAATTTCTACTAATCGCTAACAACAGAAACACGTAACAGTTGATAGAGGGAACTATTACTTACTACAAGTAACTAAGGAAGGTAATCTTCCAAAAGTATCACACTATAATTATTTCATCTGACGTTTAAACCTAAGTTTTCAGATAAAATTCGCCAGACTACATCAACATCGATCAACAACTCCGACACTCAGAAACTTGTTACTAAAATCCGGTTCTCGCGTCCCGTTGAACCCTAAAAAGGATGAGTATACAATACAAAAAAGGTTTAGCTACGGCTTTATAGCTACGTGGTCCCGAGCCGTTCCGACCGATCGCACGCGTTCACAGCGGTGCGCTTGCGCATACGCTAAAAACTAACCATTTCTTCACTAAAAATATTTAACAAATAAATAATCAGGTTTTCCTAGAACTATTGTTATTCATTATTTAGATTTTTTCGTTTAGTTTTGTGGTGAACAGTGCTGTGTAACAATTTAATCAGACGAGTGAAATTTTATTGGATGTGATAATACTTGTTTCGACCTTCATGATTTCAAAATAATAGGTTTGGTTCTTACTTGTGACGTATGTGATATAATTCGAGGCAGTGGATTTGTTCATACAGGTGTGTATTAACTTTATTTAATTATCGCACGTGTGTATAATGACTTGTAAGATTTTTTATTTACATAATTATTCACTTGGTGATTGGTATGGACGATTGAGATAAAAAAGTTGTATTTGTTAGAAGAGTTAACCGGTATTCTATGTATAGATATCTTGACAAAAAATAGTAGCAACTTTGTTTTAAAGTAAGCATTACATTTGATTGCTTCTGACTACGGTACTACAAAGAAAATATTTGTAGTAGGTACCTATCTATGTTATGTATTTTACCTTCAATAACTTAGTTATACATAATATTTGAAAACATTTAGTGTGTAGAAAAACTCGATATCTACGAATTTGTATGTTGCAGTACTCATGGAAAATGTACCTACCTATAGTTTAAAAAGAAATGTGTTAAAAAGAAAAATATCGTAATTTATATGTTTTTTTTCAATCAAACGTTTCTAATCAATTGCATACTAATTAAACTTAACATAACGGTTTAATTACATAATAAATATTACATTCTTCCCACTATTTTGCCTATTTTGATGGAAGATAATTCTCAAAAATATAGGCACTATTCAGCTCATCTGCTGAAATAAATTGTTGATGTACTAACTAGGCCTATGCCAATTTTTATAAATTACCTACTTATAAAATTCCGCTTAAGTTGTGTCGTTCGGTCGCGGGACTTTTTCCATAACCGTGACCCCGTAACATAAAGGGCTATTGAAGGACACCGTGGATTTTAGTCAGTACAAGTCTGACAGTCCCTCTCGCCCTGCCCGGGGTGGGGTGACTCATTTGATGACATTACCACTTAAAAAAAAAAGTTGTGTCGTTCAGGCTGTAATTAAGACTCACGTACACCAACACCTATAACTTTGTTTTTTTTACGTAAAACCATCAAATAAATGAGTCCTCCAACCCAGGGCAGGGCAGAAGCGACTGTCAGATTTGTACCGACTAAAATCCTCGGTATCCTTCAATTACGTAATTCCGCGACCAGAAACACACAACAGCACACAACTTACAGCATGCCAATGGATCCATATGAGTTTTGTGACATTTCATCAAAACAAATTCAGTCGTTAAGGAGTTACAAAAAAATCTCACATTGATAAAGATAAACATGCTCCAAATACGTTGTAACATGATGTTTCACTACATGTTATCCCTTCATCCCGATACTAAATCTCTATTAAGTTACGGCCCGACCTAACCTACTGAATTAGGAAACTAACATTTATCAGGCATGGAGGGCGCTTAATTCCATTTTCTGTTCATAATCCCATTATAATGGTTTGGTTATTTCTAACTGGTAAACTAATTTTAAAAGGTTATAAGGAAAATATTTTTAGCTAATTTATCTTTGTCAAAGGCTTTGCTCCATTACTTTACGATATAAAGGGTGATTTTTTCATCTGTGCGTGGATAGCCAAATTCGAAACTATAAAGAATAGCGGAAGGTACTTGAAGGACTTCCTAAGCCGATTATGGTGTAAACCAAAACTACATCATTGGAACCTGTCCAGGAATTAAACCCGTTGATTTTGAAAAAAGAAACTCACACTTAATACAGCAACACTACATACCTACAATAGTGTCACTATTGAGGATCTAATTTTGAAAAGTAGTGATATACGGCTAATTTACAGAAAATACCAAAGGAGATTTTCATTCAGAATTTCTAAATAACAGCCACAGAACCTGCTATCACCTCTGCTTATCACTTCAAATAGTGTGACAAACGTAAAATAAAACTAATGTTACGTAAGGCCAAATAGTCGACCAGGTAACATTCTTGGAAATAAACCGGTATTTTTTGCAACACGAATTATATTACCATGATAACCATGATTCCTATTATTAACACAAATATACAAGCATTTATTTGAAGATATA
Source organism: Agrotis ipsilon (assembly GCA_028554685.1). Lineage (NCBI taxonomy): Eukaryota > Metazoa > Arthropoda > Insecta > Lepidoptera > Noctuidae > Agrotis > Agrotis ipsilon. The sequence continues at coordinate 11,983,613 of CM052969.1, read as the reverse complement.
GAGAATATACTACATTATTTTCTTTAGATTATTTTATGTGGAGATTCATTAGGAGCAACATAAATACGATTTTCATTTCTTGTACACTTTGTCCCATATAACTATGAAAAAGTTATAAAAAAGAAACTGGAAAAAGTTAAAACCAAGAAAAACGATAACAATACAAAGAACATTATTAAACAACCAATATCTCGAGTTCTTTATCTTTATTTTCAATTTATATAAGCACAAACTGAGAAATCAGAATAAAATTAACTTTACAATATCCACAATAGATAATTAAATTCATAACAATACTCATTTCCAACCAAATATATTTCTAGATTATCTTTAGATGGGATATAAAATCTAGAAAAGTTTTTATAGTATGAATTTATAGCTGAAATGACAAGGTTGATGGCAATAGGGCTCACTCCTTATTACAAAAACATTAAATTAGAGAAATTTTAAAGTGGTATGAGTTATACTTCTACCTATCTCTTCGATAACAGTACCAGCCAAGTTGCAGACAAATAGTTAATTAATAGTAAATCCTAATTAAGCTTAGACTCGACACTAAATCCTAGAGCAAGCGGTGATTAATCAAACAACAAACAAAGCTCCTTCTAATTTGCTTTGTCTTTAGCTGTTGCAGCTGCACAGAATCAGGTGTTAAAAGCAACTGGATAATCTAATTGTGTTCCGATATCCTATGACATCGACTGTGGTACGTTCCACATAGTTAACCGAACTTGAGCGGATTCTGTTGCTTTGTAAATCGAATATGTTTAAAACCACACCCTGTATGTAGTAAGTAGCTTATAAGTTGCGTATAAATGTTAAGTTTTTCCTTGGTACCTTAGTACCAAAACGTGTTGGTACAAAAACGACAAAAAAACACATTATATTATGTTTAATGTGAACCCTCTTAAACATTTACTTTATCGATTTTTAATTTGTTCTTATAGCGGCGATATGAATATAATAATATCATCTCATCATGAAAATTTGCAACCTTCTACTATCACGATACATGAGATACAGTCTGGTGACAGACGGACAGACAGACAGACGGACAGCGAAGTCTTAGAAATCGGGTTCTGTTTTACCCGTTGGGTATGGAATCCTAAAAAGACACGTGGCTTGATCGACAAATATGACTTTCTGGAAGTATGTCAGTAGATTAGTAATAATTATAAGGTTTCTTTTGACAGCATAAATTGGTGTTGATCGGAACAATAAATCATGCTATTGTTGCTGAGTCACGGACACAACGTACATTTCTTACATTAGGCTGAAAGTCACGGCCATGGACGTGTAAATCTTAAAATTGAAAACGAGTCTGTGATTAGATCATTTTCTTTGATATCTAGTTACTACAATATTTTAATCAAACTCAGCTTATTGCAGTCCACTGCTGAACATACGCCTTTCCCAAGCTGCGCCACATCACCCTGTCCTTTGCCGTCCAAATCCGCAGTCTGTTCCAGGGTGTCCAACACTACGCTATGTTGGAGTTGGCGAGAATACTGGCCGGCAAACCGAAAAAGTCGGTTTTTCGTGCACCAATCCAAAGATCTTGGCGTGCTTCGCATACAGTGTTCACATGTTGGCCCAATGTGTAAACAGCGACATTCAGAATTCATTATTTTGGCCCAACATGCTGGCCCAATGCCTTGGCCATTGCCTTGACCTTGGTTGTACAGCGGGCTTAAAAGAAATGATATGGACTAGTGCTATCCTTCCGCCATTGGACTATCAAAAACAAATTCGACAGTAAGTTTTACTAAATTAATCAAGAACATCGAAACGTCTTATGCTCAACGGAGAATTTGGTACTTACACTGAAATTCAGGATAATTCAATCAGTGTTTCGTGATCGAGATAGGATACTATGTTAGAGATTCCTGCTCCAATTATTTAGTTCGGCATAGCCTTTGACAATCATAGCTAAATTAATGCAGACAATTAACTGGAAGCCGCTTTGCTTGAAACTGTTGGAGCACAATGATTCAGATTGTATGTATCACGCATTTAGTTCCTTGGTTAGAAAGTAAATAAATTATCGTTATTTGCCTAGCAAACCTCTATCTAAGTAAGTTGCTGAAATCAGTACTTTTCGAAGAATTTCCTCAGCATGAAGTAGCGAAACAAACTCTCAGCAATTAAAGGAACCTATATTTTTTTTATTTGAGGTCGCTTTTATTACATCAAAGGTCATTAGCGACCACAGTTAACAATATAATAATTTACGTACATTACACATAAGGATACACTACATTTACAAATTGCTTAGAGAGGGACAAAATCAAATGCCAATACCTCTGAAAATGACCAACACGTACAATCCGGGACAACTCAGAGAATGCAAACCAACTGAAAGGAAAATAAAATACCTATAAAGGAACCTATTGAATATTGCATAATTATGTTTAGAAAACCATTCTAAAAGCATGTTGGGTTGTCGCAAGAAACTGAATAAAAACCACCCGGTTTCTTCAATTATCCTTTGAGTGCCAGGTCCCTTGTAAGATAGTCCCGCGACCCATTTCAAGCCATGAAGTCTAAATGTTTTTCGTAAAACTGGGCGCACCTGGCTCACCTTCGGTTTGCCGACGACATCGTAGTCATGGCAAAGTCGATGGAGGAACTCAGCATGATGCTCGATGGCCTCGACCGAGTTTCGCAACGGGTGGGCTTGAAAATGAACATGGACAAGACGAAAATTATGTCAAATGCCAATGTTGTGCCCACCCCAGTCTCTGTTGGAAACTCGGTACTCGAAGTTGTTGACTCATATATCTACTTAGGACAAGTAGTCCAATTAGGTAGATCCAACTTCGAGAAAGAGGTCAGCCGCCGAATCCAACTCGGTTGGGCAGCGTTCGGGAAACTACGCAGTGTCTTTTCGCCCGATATACCTCAGTGCCTCAAGACGAAAGTCTTCAACCAATGTGTGTTACCAGTGATGAGTTACGGCACCGAAACGTGGTCTTTCACTATCGGCCTCATCTCAAAGCTCAAAGTCGCTCAGCGAGCTATGGAGAGGGCTATGCTCGGTGTTTCTCTGCGTGATCGAATCCGAAATGAGGAGATCCGTAGACGAACTAAAGTCACCGATATAGCCCACCGGATTAGCAAGCTGAAGTGGCAATGGGCAGGCCATATTGCTCGCAGAGCGGATGGCAGATGGGGCCGAAAAGTGCTAGAGTGGAGACCACGGACTAGCAAGCACAGCGTAGGACGTCCACCAACAAGGTGGACAGACGACCTTATGAAGGTCGCCGGAAGACGCTGGATGCAGGTCGCTTCCAACCGATACTTGTGGCGATCAAAAGGGGAGGCCTATGTTCAGCAGTGGACGTCCTATGGCTGAGATGATGATGATGATGATGGGCGCACGGGTAGACAATGTATATCCATCCCGTTGTCGAGTGCGTTCCTGTGGTAATTCTGATTTTGAAGCGGGCAAACTTATGGGAAATTATTATTTTTTTAGCGTGATATTAATATTATCAAATGAGTCCACCCATCCAAGGCAGGGCAGGAAAGACTGTCAGACTTGTATTAAAACTACTAACTTGACTAAAATCCACGGTGTCCTTCAATAGACCTTATGTTCCGGAGCCACGGTAACCCGATAGTTCCGCGACCCCGGCACGCTTTGGCCCTCTAAGGGGGGTCATATTGCTGACACGGGCATTTAGTCCTTGTATATTTTTAGCTTCTATTGTATAGGAATCTCTTCTCATTGCATAATATCTGATGTTTTCTTAGAAAGTATTAGAATAACGTATAATCGTATCTTACTAACTCTTATCTTAACGTTCCATTGTCTTACCTAAGATAGCAGATAAGCAGTCATGATACTATAACTATCTAGAATATAAATATCGACTGCAAGCAATTAGACTCACACGAGTAAGTTACCTAGCAGGGTTGGGCATTATTTGAATAACTTCTATATAAAATACAGATTTTGAAATACTTAATACATAATTGGTAAGTATTTGTAGAATTTGTACACACGGCTACACATCAAGCTATGCAATACCAGTATTAGCTGACCGTTCATTGTGTGTAAAAATCGTAGGAAGTGAGACCAAGACAAACTGGTTTTTTATAGCTTGATTTGTAGCCGTGTGTACACCGCCCAATTTTGGGTCCAACGATAATAATTAATTAATGGGAGCTGATCAGCTGATAGTTATTGTCCTTTTAACTAGAAGGGTATTAGAGATATTATTTTAATTTTTGGCACCTCGCTCGTAATTTATCTTGTTTCATGTGTGCATTTTCATTTTAACACACAGCGCAGGAAGTAACAAAAAAATAAGCGGAACAAAAAATTTCATATTTACAATTTTAGTTAAATCGCACTTAGTTTATATCAGCCCGTGATCGAGTGAAATGGCGGGCGATTGGAAAGGTCTATATCCAGCAGTGAACTGCTACAAAATATAAAAGTACTCTGTGTACAGAATGATGATAATGATGATGATGAAAAATAGACAATATCTCAGCCCCGCATATTCCAAACCACAGACAAACTCATATAACGTCATGGAACATGAAAGTTCGACGCAAAGCTAAGTAAATAACATATTCTAGGATAGCGCAGCATTGATTCTCGCTTCGGACATATTAATATTTGTCTTCCTTAAAGTAGAAATTAAGCTAGTAATTGGCTCACGTGTGCCGTTCGAGTTTATTTCGAATGTTTCTTCTCAGTGTCAGCAGTGTCAGTAAGAAATCCCAATTGATAAATCCCCACCAGAGAAGAACGTTACTTTTTTAGCTCTTTCAGGAATCTCTACAAGGCTGAATTTGGAGACTTTTTGATTTTTGTGTGAAGATTTCTGGAATAAACCATATTTTTTTAGTCTGTTCTCTCTCTTTTTAATAAATTACCCAAAACATCAAAGAATTACCATTTAAAGGTCTATAACATCTGTATTTTGAGAAATTTAGAACTTGAAACCTATTTAACAAAGTATTTTATAGTTTCCGATATTTTTTTTACAATAGATAACATTATAGTAAAATTATATCTTCTCTCTCTTTTTCAACCTTGCCACCCAATGCTATAAAGTGTAGACCATTCCCTTTATATTTGTGTCATGGCATCCAGTATTATTAGCCTCTTTAAGGTGATCGTCTGTCCAGTCCACCTTATCGCAGATCCAATATGGAGTATATTGGATCTGCGATAAGGTGGACTTCCTGCCCGTGGTCTTCAAAATTTGCCACTTTTGTCTTTTCGTATGTACCAACTGCCATTAAAACAGCAATGTCTGAGTGTCGTTGGTGGACCAATTTCGGTGTTTCTCATCCAGTCGCAGATCGAGATGCACATAATTTACAATCATAAACTAGAATAACAGTTAATTTTTATTAACTTTTTCTACAAATACTTACCTTCAGCACGCGTAGCATGGCGATTCTATCTGTATTCTGCCAAGAAAAAAACAAATCTATTTCATCGTTATTTCTATATTATTCGAATGCTTTTTTGCACAAATGTAACACCATTCGTACACTATTGAAGAAAAGAACGTTTATTTTCTATTTTTTTTTACATTACCATGCTTAAAACGCAAAAAATATTTCTACGTTCTGTCATTTTGTCTTTTCTTCCGTCGACAAACCCCAGTTCTACGGCGCGACGCCATGCTACGCCTGCTGATAATAAACTTTACTACCCTTTTGATCTAATAGTCATAAGTGCGAGTGTTGAGCCTTGGGTTCTGGGTTTAATTCCTAGTGTGAGGAAGGTGTAATCTGGTTTATTCATCAGGAATTTCAAGTAACCACGGCAAAAGGCTTTTTATAAGGCCTCCCACCCCGGGCAAGGCGGGAGGGACTGTCAGACTTGTACTGACTAAAATCCACGGTATCCTTCATTAGACCTTTATGTCCTGGGGTCACGGTGATAGAATAAGTCCCGCGACCCCGGGTCGGCAAAAGGCTTGACTCTAATTAAATGGAACTTTAGCATGAATGTTTGTACCTCTGCCAATCGTTTACAACGTCCACAACTTATGTTGGTACGTTAATAATAAATACTGACATAATGACGTTTTCAAACGCCAGACGCCAGAGAGACTCGAGACGTACAGGTTCAAGGTCTAAAACCCCATTCATTATCCACATGACTCTGGCAACAAGCGCTCCTTAATGTAATGAATCAGAACGATCTACATTGATTTGATTACGACACTCTTCTAAACCGTTATCGTCTTCAGAGATTTTAGAGTTCCGTAGGTTACCATTATTCAATTTAAAACATGGCTAAATAACTCCAGCTGTACAGACCTATCTTCCAGGTTAAGCCGCGCTTGCCAAAGTTGGTTTGTGGATGGGTGAGCATAGATCACAGTGAGTTTCCTCCGTGCTTCGGAAAGCACGTTAACCTGTTGGTTCTGGCTGTCAATAGAAGATCTTTGACAGTTGTTACTTACTGTTATAGTCAGAAATGATAACCAGACCACCATAGGTTATCGGACCTTTGTGTCCTTATCAACTCGCACTTGACCGGTTTTCTTTATAGTTTCATTACAGATACAAATGGTCATATCCTCGTTCCTTGTATTCCCATTAATAGTTATTGATGTTTAATGGTACTTCACTATAATAAACTACTATGTCCAAATGAGGAAGTTGTTCAAAATAATTGGTTGAAGTGCGTTGTAAATCTGTTTCCCACAGAGTTTGTTATACCCTAAAGAGCTGCTCGAATAGACGTATTAAAAATGCCATTTTTTGCGCAAAAAGTCATATCTTTAAATAAGTCTTGCTTCGTTCAAAACCACTTTTGCTCAGCCAGGTCAATAAAAGGTTTTGAATGTTAAGACGTTTTCTGTGCTTAGGGATAATTGAAGAAGTATTGAGCAAGTTTTCAGTGCCTAAGTAAAGCACTTTCGAAAAAATGTTGGCATCTCTTCAGCCTTCAGCTATCAGCATTAACGTCTGACCATCGTAATGTTTTCTGATTTGCAATTTAAACTTAACTCTCAATTTGTTTGCAGGCTAGTATAATCCTTTAAAGATGCTTCGTATAACGTTACATATTAGAGCAGCCATACTCAAAGTTTGCTCCGTGGAGCCCTGGGGTCCCAAAGCCTCTGTGAAGGCTCCGCGAGAATAACTAGTCATTTACTATCTTCGCTCAAATCTAAAATCAACCGATGGATGAAGAAGTCTTTTAAATTAAAAAACAGTTTCAAAAATCTCGTTAGATTTTTATTTCTTTTAATATAGTATGTTTTCAGTTACATTATGACATGATTACCTGTTTTATTAGAGAATACCTACACCTAAAAGATTCTTCAATTTTGGGGCTCCGTTAAAAATTTCGCTTTTCAAAAGGGTCCTGCCACCAAAAAAGTTTGAGAACCGCTGTATTAGAGCATTACATTACTGAAGGAGGAGAACAGCCCATTACAATGCGCACCTTGATGTATATGATACAATGTGTAGTCTTGTTATAATGTTACATTACGTGCGAATACGTAGTATTATAATTATTGCAATGCTCAAAGGCAAATTTACAATATTTGGTTTGTTGGTGATGGATCACCTAACGTGTCCTAACTACTACCGGCGAACTAACTTTGTTTCACTGCCGGAATCACCTAGTTCCTGCCAGGACATCCATTAACTTGATGATTAATGGCCGTATTATTCGTCTTGACAACCGTGGACTGGTCAAAAAGCACATCCATCATACACGCATTGCTCTGGTGTGTGTTAATGCCATAAACGTTTTCAATAAAAGAGTGGTGACGTTACAACGCACTGCTGATAAGACGGCGCGGACGCACGTTTAATACAGGCCTTGGGTACATATTTTAAATACCTAGCTGCAGCTGCTCCAACTGGTAATAAATTATAGTTGTTATGAATTACTAATGTCATATGCCTTTTTTTGTTTGCGTGGTAAAATCATCAAATGAGTCCTCCTACCCCGGGCAGGGCGGACACGGTGTCCTTCAATAGCCCTTTATGTTCCGGGGTCACGGTGATGGAAATAAGTCCCGCGACCCCGGTAGGCTTTGGCCCTCTGTGAGGGGACCCCGTCATTTTGCTGACGCTTTTTGGGGCGCGTGTAGAACACGACGCGCCGTCTACCCGGATGTCATATGCCTAAAGGGTCTGTCGACATTTTTTTTTCTATGCTTTCGGACTTCTACTACCCCAACAAGGCTGGTCGGATCGGAATGGGCTTATTTTGTCAGCCAATTGCCGTCCACGCCGTCCACTGCTGAACGTAAGCTCCAACCCTGAAGAGCGCCAACCGTCCCGGTCCTGGGCAGTCCGCATTCTTCAAATCATCGACCCATCTTGCCGCAGGGCGTCCTACAATACATTTGCCCATTCGTGGTCTCCACACTTGCACATGTCTACATCATCGACATTCAATCCGTCTGCATGAGAGCTTCAAATGGCAAACTCTGTGTGTTTTTTATTAAAAGACGTCGCCCCACACTAGGAATTTCATCTGTGTCGTGGGAGCGTTTTTTTTTTAATACACAAACATCCGGAACAACTACTTGTAGATCATCATAATTGTTCCATGCGGGTATCGAACCCGCTACTGCACTGAGCTGAGGCCCTTTGGCATTAAATTGTAATATTTTTTTATTCATTATTAGGTATTTCATCTGTGTTATGATTACTCTTGTTATAACTTTGATTAGTTAAAATTACTTTTAGTGCCAATAAACACAATAATATTACTTTCTTAGTTATTACAGTGAGAAAAAGTAGAACAACTCGTGCCGTTAATTACACGTAGGTAATCTAGTTTTATTAAGTCAATATTATTGTTACAGGCGCTGAAACATGACCATTCACAGCATGACGGTGACGGACGCGAGGGAGACCACCAAGAAACACTGCTTTAGCGGGTATGTAGCAGATTAATATGATGTTTCAGTAGAAAAAATAAGACACGTGTTAGGACTTTAAAAAATAATAATTTACAGGATAAATATCAATTACTTTTGCTTTAATTATAAAGAGGTAAACTTTGTGCGTTCGAATGTGAAAGGTTATCTTGGAAGCTACAGGGGATTAAAATGCCAATTTATCAATGTTGCTAAAAGAATTGTGAAGAAATTTTGCTGTATCAATTATCTACCTACTCTATTGTTTGAGCAATAGAATAGAATACTTTGTTTTACGAATTTATCGCAATACATAATAAGATCTTGCTAAGGTGAGGTTTTAGACTCGTAAATGTTACTTCGAAAATTCTTACCTACCATGGGGTATTTCTTATAGTACGAGTTTTAATTGTAATCAGTAAAATGACAAGTGCAACTGTCACTGATACTATGAAATTTAGTACATTTCTATACAGAAAAAATGTAATTTTACTGACTACAATTAATAATCGTACTTTACATGGTATTTCCCAGTCACTGGGTTGTGGAGGTCTGACAGGCAGTCACTCCATGTAAAATACTGATATCCAGCTGCATCTGATTTGACTGAAGCCGACCCCAATATAATTGGGAAAAGGCTAGGCAGATGATGATTGGTAGGTAGAAGCTATATTTTGTAGGAAGTTATGGTAATTAACAGTTGATTTAAATACTGAAGAATTGTTTAATTCTTGGTAAGAAAGTCCATTGGAATCCACAACGGAAAACTAACCACATTGCCAGAGCACCGAACATTATGTGTAATTAATAATTTTCTCGATAACAATGGTCGGTAGTAGTAACTAGTACCGTGACTCGTAATTCAATTTCAAGGCGTTTGTAGTACGCATTCCGACGTGATATCTCAACCAGTACCATTAGCACGAGTTTTCAGTATTTGAGACGTAAAGTAAACTGGAAATTTGACAATTTTCAAGGAAAAAATAGTTCCTTCTTCACACACCAGAGGCGCTATTCCATATTTTCATACAAGAAACGCTGTAAATACTGGAAAGACTCTTTAAAGTAAAATAGTGAAAACTCGTGCTAGGAGTACTGGTGTTAGAAGAAAGCTTTTGGCCCCATGTGCCCACGTGTGTGTGGTGTTCCGTCGCTTCCGCGGACCTATTCCACACGACGGCACAAAGTCAGTGCAGTGCTAGTGAAGAGTTACTAATATAGGTTTATGTTTTATTTACTAACATATATATATTGTATTGAATATTACTAATTTATTATTACAGACAGATTATGTCTGTGTATTTTATCTTTGTTGCCTGAAGACAATTAAATAAAAATAAATTCATCAAGGCTAAGGTTTTTTACCACACGAGATAAAATATTTGAAACTCAATTTTATCAAGGCCCTGCTCTAGCAGTCACACTGAACCACGCCAAGTCTATTTGATAAGATGATGACTTAATGTCTGCGGTGTACAAAACAAATATTTGCTTCAAGACAGACCGCGTAAATTATCTTTTGATTGGGGAAAAATAAATATCGTGAACTGAGCATGTGATTTTTTTAATTTTCTACTCCATTCAATTTGCATTTGACTGGTCTAGTGGTTAGTGACCCTGACTGCTATGCCGAAGGTCGTGGGTTCGATTCCCACCCAGGACAAATGTTTGTGTGATGAACACGATCATTTTCTGTGTCTGGGTGTAATTGGTCTATAATATGTATGTATTTAGAAATATATAAGGTATGTTTATCAGTTGTCTAGTACCCATAACACAAGCTCTGGGGGCCGATTCTCGGTTTTAGAGATGGTGTCGAACTCGACAAAAAATTCTAATGGCGTCATTTTTTCGACAAATTTTAAAAGTTGATATGTCAAATTGGCCATTTGTCGAAAGCTAACGTTAGAGTTCAGTAAAGTTTGTCTAAAAAATGACGTCATTAGAATTTTTTGTCGACTTCGACATCATCTCTAAAACCGAGAATCGGCCCCCCTGCTTAGCTTGGGACTAGAAGGCGTTGTGTAATAGTTGTGAAATATTATTTTATTATTATTTAATCATCTTCATCAGTATAATCGCAAGGTGAGAACCACGTGGCTAAATAATTACAGCCACACAGGCCGATCTTTCGGGTTAAGCCAAGCTTGCCGAGGCTGGTCTGTGGATGGTTTACCTTCTGTCATAGCGATTTTCCTCTGTACCTCAGAAAGCACGTAGAGCCGTTGGTCCCAGCTGTCATTTGTAGATCTTTGACAGTCGTAAATCACAGTCAGAATCTCGAAAGTGTGACAACTATGACTACCAGGTATCGTATTGCACAGTTACTGGATTTTGGAGGTCCGATAGGCAGTCGCTCCATGTATCTATAATACCTACTGATATTCAGCTGCATTTGGTTCGACTGGGAGCCGACCCTAATATAGTTGGAAAAAGGTAGGCAGATTATGGCAGGTGTTGAGTATAATCACAAGGTATCTTCACGCCAGTTATTCGTAACGTACTTCACGCCAGTTATTAGATTTAGTCCAGTCTCATTTAAAGGGAAAACCCTATCGCTATCAACCAACCCAAATTCTAGATTCCTTCGCCACTACTAAGAAGCTCCAATATATGCCCGATTTGCTTTTCGTAGAAAAGTTCCTCATATATTTATGTGAGGCAAATATTAACTCAGTAGGTACCTAGAATATGAAATCCCTTTTTTTTCTTGTCAAAATGTATCGCTGAAAGTGTTTATAGTTTTTGATACGTTGCAACTTACCTACATCAAAATGGGATGCAAAACTTTGAAAAAGATTTATTTTTTAAACAATTATCTCTTTAAATAAAAAAATATATCATCTTATTTCATTTTACAATGTTTTTCACCGATCTTACCGATCGTTAACTCAGCGACCTCTAATGGAAAACGCACGAACCCGCCTCGCGTTAAGAAAATTCAAATGATTAATTCACCTGCGCACAGATGGCACTACTATCGCACCTCTTATCTATATTCTAGAGTAGAGGAAAATCTTTTTGTAGGGTAAATAAAATTATAACATCGTGTCTGTATTTCCCGAACGGTTAGTTAGTCTACCCCTATTTATACATTTATAAATTAAACTCTTAATAAAGTATTTTTGTAAGTGTAACTTTTATCGATTTTCCAGTCTGTATTTCCCGATAGTTACAACCTTGGTATGAATTAGTTTGGTGGACCGTGGAACACTTCTTCGCTAATCACCAGTCGAGATAGTGATCAAATGCGAGCGCGAGCTTATCGCTAAATAATATAAAAACACCAATTTAAATAATCAACCTTATATAACTTAGTTAAGTGTAGACTCTTAGTTTCAATGCTTCAATAATATCACGTAGCTTCCCGAGTGCAGCTCAGCCCAAGCTAATTCTTCAGATCTCCTCTTTGTCAATGCTGTGTGACAGTTGTAAAACCATCAATTACTTTAATAGAAACAAAACCTTATTAAAACTATCCACTTAAGCCAGCCCTAAAATCTAACCAATAGTACGATCCTGTAAGCGAAAAACTAAATTAGAATTTCCTCTCCTATTTATAAATCAGAATTACCCATTCATTTATAGTTTTTCCTTTGAAGTTTACTCACAAACAGTTCTGATATTTCACGGTTCTACTCTGGGGAAGTCCCATGTCAGTTTATATGACAGTTTTCCTCTTAAAAGTTTCGTTATTAGCTTCATAATATCCGTATCCTGTGACCTGCCTCAAGAGACTGTAACTCATTACGAACGTATAATCTGGCTATTGTTGTTCTATTCTATTTAAAAAAAACCTGTAGCCAAAAATATGTTTTTTTTTAGAAAAAAAATACATTTTAAAAAACTATCATTTTCGATTGATTCGCGGTAGGAGGGGGGGGGGGGTGTCAATTTATTACTATAAGTATACATAGAACTCAGTTACGTATAGGGGTTAAGCTCCGAAATTCCGAAACTGGTATAATTCCGGAATTCCGATGAATTTCAATATCTTTTCCAATTCCGGGTTTTAATATTGATAAATATTATCTATATAATATTTTTCTGCAGCTTGAGGCGCGAGAAATTAACAATAAGAAATAGAATTTCCCAATACTTACAACCTTCTTTTTTTTACGTTGTAAAATCATCAAATCAGTCCTCCCACCCCGGGCAGGGCGGGAGAGACTGTCAGACTTGTACTGACTAAAATGCACGGCGTCCTTCAATAGCCCTGTATGTTCCGGGGTCACGGTAATGAAATAAGTCCCGCGACCCCGGTAGTCTTTGGCCCTCTAGAGGGGGTCGCCCCGTCATCATGCTGACGCTCTTTGAGGCGCGCGTGGAACACAACGCGCCGTAAGAAATAGAAGGCTTACTATCGTTTTGGATTTACAGATTTTTATAAGAGCAGATGCACTCACGGCTGTACCAAGTTGGAGGGATTATTATTATGCCATTTGTGTTGGAAAATCTACCAAAAAAATTTTGAAGCCAGAACGGGCCGTTAGTTCACAAATCATCTCATTATCTAGAATATTTTTCATTTTATTATAATGCCACCAAAATAAACATGCCACCATTTATTTCAGACATGATTATGTCTGAGGCATAATAATCTCTTACAGGCATTAAACCAACAAAACATTGAATTCTTTTAATACAAGTAAATTCAATGTCATGTGTCATGAAACAAGGAAAATATTCAAGAATACCCATACAACAGTGACTGGAGCAATAATTAATACATTGACTCTAATAATGGCCATCACTCAGACTGACTCACCGTATGCCTGACCTGCGCGTGGGCATGACGAAGCTACTTCTATGTTTAACATCTTTGTGATTGATTGCATCTTAACTATCAAGAATTAAATTACAAAAATTGTTTATCATGTTTTTACAGTAACAAAAAATCTGTAATCTTGTATTAGCCCTCGTTCGAAGATAAGGAGCGTGTCGGGCAGCGCGTTTCGTGATTCGAACCGCCCCGGAAAAACAAACGACAACAATTTTAAATGTTATACTATATTACTACTAAGAAATAATTTATAAACTACAAAAATAAATTAATTACACCTAAATATTTAACAAACAAAAAAAATACACTGTACGTATTAATTTATTAACTACACTACACTTTTCCTTACGCACATTGCTTATCATAGATAGTCAGTACGAGTCTGATAGTCTCTTCCGCTCCAGCCACTCCACCCAGGGCGGAAAGACTTATTTGATGATTTTACCACCTAAAAAAAGGTAGGTGTGCAATAATTATAAAATACTTACTAAGCAAATATAAGGTGTTTAAGTTGCCTTGAATTCAACTTGAAGACTGTAAGAAATTATATTTCTAGAAAACTGACGTCACCGATATTTCAAAATATTGCAACATAACGATAGGTTAAAATTAACGGTTCATTTAAAAAACAGGCAGATAAGATACAAATCGTCAAGTCATTCTTCCTATGAATCTGAAAAGGAAAAGACCTTGCAAATATTGATTTTGAACCGAATTCTTAAAGGAGGAGGTTATTAATTCGGTCGGTACTTACATGTACACCGATAACTGCGAATTTTCTGGTCCTTTTTATAGTGGAATAATCCTCGCTGATAACTATATAGGTCACAAAGAGAGCACTGCAGGCTTCAGATCGCATCGCGTTTCGCGGATCGCCGGAAAAGGTTGCGGTCTGTGAGTCCCTTTTAAAGGCCTTTGCTCAACGACGATATATTACTAGTCTCCGCATGCACGATCTAACTAACAAAAACTATTCTGTGAACTCGCTGAGGTACTACGTAAGCGAGGGGGACGGGGTACTGCGTTGTGATTAGCTAACTCAAGGCCTGTTCTGTCTCAAGGTATGTTTACGGCTCACAGGAGTGGTCGAGACAAGACGGATATAAGACATTTTTGCCTAATGTCTTAACAGACATCGGTCGCCTGTTATTGGGAGTCTAATAATATATCGTTGTTACCTTTGCTTGTTGTCTCAGCAGTCAACGTTCTAGCCATATCATCCTTCATACAGTCCACCGATGATTTCTTTACTGAATAAACAATTTTGTCAAGTTTATTGAGACAAAGTGTCTAATTAACTGCCTTGTTAGGTATAACATACATGTCTTAAATATATCATCATAGTAGTCTCATCATAAATTGATTCAATGATGTGTACTTTTTTGACGATCTATGGTATCATACATCACTATAGTGATCATCATTTTTCATAAAACCAGGACTTTTCCCAACTATATTAGCTCATTACGGAATGCGCTCCGATTTGGAGAGGACCACAATGGTCTCCTCCAAATCTGAGCGAATTCCGTTTATACCATCATTTTACATGGAGTGAATGTGAAACTGACCTCTTTGCTTTGGGCAATACGGTACTACTTGGTAAGAATACTTCAGCGACTGTACAAGGCAATGTACGAGTATGAGCGGCAGTTCGCGAGCGAGACACAGACAGGAGACAGATTTGTAGCGATCTCGGTCTCCGTTCGCGGTCACCTGCCGCGCTCTTCTACCGCGGTCTCCGGTCGCGGTGGCGCGAACTGCCACCTTTAGTCAGAATTTCAGGCGTCTGACTACTCGTAACACTATAGTTGGTGCCAGTTAAGATGTCAATAGCGGTCATTGACCTTTACCTAATAAGTCCTCGTATAATGACATAAGATCAGAATTAGCATTTTTCTATGATATGACAGTGTTTACTTGTGAGTCTTAAATATAAAATCTTAGTTATAGGTGAAATATTTTTACCATTTTGATATCTTATGAATACTAAGATACTTATATCCTTACAATATACTTACTAATTTAATCGGTATTTTATAAAAATGATAATTCTGAGCCTATGTAATTATACGAGGACTTATTAGGTAGGGGTCAATGTCCTCTATTGACATCTTAACTGGCACCAACTATAGTCCCACACCAACGGGCGATGTTTATACACGAACATTTAAGGACTATTATCGCGAAAGTTAAAGGGATATGCCGTTAGTGTGGCCCGGCTATAACTCTCAAAGATCTACAAATGGCAGGTGACACCAACGGCTTAACTTACTTGCTTTCAGTTTCAGAGGTACCAAGGAAAGTGAGATTACTATGAATGGTCACCCATCCACGGTCTGATCTCAAAAGAATTACTTAACCTTGAAGTTGAACATTCTTAAAAAATATTGACGAAGTAATTCTGAAATCTATTGTGCAAGATTGCTAGGTTAAGCCGGTCAAAGAAGAAAAACAAAAACATAATATCTAATTGAAAATTCAGTAAACTACTGTAAAACTACGAACAAAGGTTGGGCACCATTCAAATATAAGTATTTGTTCAGCTGCGAAGAATTATTTTTTAACTCCAAAATTCGAAAATGTTAATTTTTATACGAAAAGTTTACACAGAAGTCTCACTATTGTGGTAATCTCAAAAAATCAATCAAATACATTATTTTGATAATCATTATCACAAAATAAATCTTATCAAAAACATAATTATTACTTAGCAGCGCGAGCGATCCGGCCTGGCTTTGCCCAGGTGTACCTACTAATCTTTGCGCATAGAATGCTGAAGTGGAAATGGGCTAGCCATGTCTCCAAACGGTCAGACGGGCGATGAAGCAGACATATGAAATTCCCTGCCAGAGTATTAGTTTCCAGCTGATGTCTTCAACTGACTGTTAAACTGTAACTGGTCAAATGCGAATAATTGAGCAGTTGGGATCCCCAATGCTCAACTAATAATTTGATAGTTTAGAATTTAGACATTTTCTTTTTCATGACATAATTATGTCCTACATGAAGTAGTTTGGTCCTTGATAAAAAAAGAGTTCTAGTTATCAATAAATAGTCGGCTCCTTGTCAAATACGATTAGAGCAGTTAGTAGTTGAGCAGTTGGGAATGTAAACGGCACAACTCAGTTGAGCAGTTTCGAACAGTTGAGCAGTTCAGTTTAATAGGTTACTTCTAGGAAAGTATAATTCACAGTCGACCACATCTTTGCGAATCATGAGGCAAGATAATAAATGTGTGTGATACCAAACGCGAGACTATCGTAAACAACGATGATATATATTACTAGACTCCGCATGCACGATCTAAGGAACAAAAACTATTCTGTCAACTCGCTGAGGTACTACGTAAGCGAGGGGGTCTGTTCTGTGTCAAGGTATGTTTACGGCTCACAGGAGTGGTCGAAATAAGACGGATATAAGACTTTTTTGCCAACTGTGTTGACAGACATCGGTCGCCTGTTATTAGGAGTCTAGTAATATATCGTCATTGATCGTAAACATGAATGCGGACTGCCCACACATGGAGGTAAGGCGCTCTTTTGGAGGCTTACATCCAGCAGTAGACGGCAATTGGCTGATATATGCTTCTCGTTGATAATATTAAAAATATAACAATCTATAGATGAAAGAATTTTGCATAAAATGATCACAAATAACTTAACTTTAAAAACTTCATCAAAATCTGACGTTTAGTTTAACTTTAAACATAATTAATCACTTTTATCATTGTGCAACAACCTTATCAGATGATACAGCAGTTTACGATACTGATGAGTATCTTCGAACACATAAGTACATAGTCATGAATATACCTACTTTGTAAGCTGACTTGATTTCCTCAATTTTTTGCCAATCAACACTTGAGATCAGATAGTATGAAGAAATGTTCAAAAATAAAGCACTCGCCTGCCTATTATGATTGAATCGTGTATGATTGATGCACGTGTTTGATAATTCTCAGGTTTTCAAGATTTTGAAATTGATACGATTTAAGATTCTTTAGATAAAAAGTAATTAAATAGTACAATTAACTACAGTATAAATTAGTAAAATAATAATTCTACTGATGATTACATAGTATTCAATAATTTATAATAATTATAATTTAATTCACAATTATTTTTTATTCTAATTCACACACTTTAAACACAATATCGATCACAAATCAGTGTTATTCCGCCCTCTGAGTTCAAAAAAGGGACCTTTTTGACCTTTTTGTGCCAATTTTGAAGGTCTGGATGAAAAGAGGTGGATATAAACCACTTTTCACCCAGACCTACAAAATTGGCACTTATACAAACCTACAAAATTGGCAAGAAAACAACTAAATATTACGACACTTTTACTAACCAACATTTAAGAGAAATATATTTAAATGCATTCAGCCAGCATTTTTTTTCTACACCATCTTCCTTCTAAATATGGAGATCACTCGTCTTGGCATCAAGTAAGAATCTTTGAGACGGGAAGTCTATAAGGAAAATATGTCGGATATTACCGATAGACAACATATAATTATACAAATTAAACTGTGCCTTTACCAAGAATAGAGACTTCGAAGGAAACCAGAGGAAAACTTGAGCCTTGACAACAAATAGTAAAAGAATCAGAAATATTGACAGACATTCCCAATTCTGTGGCGATTGGTTTACCAAGAAGCTTGTTTCACACGAACCTTCGCCACAACCACAACGAATCGACAAAATTTGCCTAAGCAGTGTTTATGTCTGAATTGTCCCCCGGCAGCTTTTTGTTGTTGCGTTGTGGTGTCAGCTAAAATATGGATGTGGTTGTTGTTATTCTTGCATACGATATGGCCGCTTCATCGCTTCAGTTCAAGATGGTTGCGTTGTGGCTGTGCCGTGGTATTTATCGAATAATCTTATGTTATTAAGTGATGAGTAAAATAACAAGAGACCTAAGGTCAGCTTTGTTAAAAAAGCATAACTCTTTAATTTCAGTTCAGGGTGACTCTGCCAATACGCAAAATTTAAAAGAAGTTGAAATGTCAGGACAAGATAGCACCATCTTTTTTTCACCTGAAAGATAACATCAAAACAATATTGCTAATAGGAGGTCATGGTAAGCCAGCACACTTAATGAAAAAATGTGATGTACCTTTTCATGTGTCCAAACGAATTTGTGTCCGGAACACATAACCTGTCCCCAATCCGCAACAAATGTCTAACTAAGCTCAATTATTCATTATGTAACTGTCATCGTTAGTTACATCATCTAAGAATATTTTTTGTCAATGCACAGCTCTAGTTTTAATCGATTGTTCGCATTTCAAATGACCTAAATTACGCAATTCATCAATTGCATGTAGCGAGTTCTGCAGACTTAATTTCTTGATCCGACGACAAAGTGGTGGTCTTAAGGAGCCTACAGACCAAACTGCGGCTGATCAGCCGATGATAAAAGCCTTTGTAAGTTGCAAACCTTTGTATCTTTAAGGGCTGAGTTTTCAATAGGCAGATAACTTTTATCTGAAGAATAAAAATAAAGGTTTGACAGCTTATCTATAGAAAATATGTCAAACCACTATTTATTCCTCAGATAAAAGTTATCTGATTATTAAAAAATTAAAAAATCAGCCCTAAGACAGTTTTTCGGGGGAAATGGCGCTTTCGCAAGTTCTATTAGGTATTTTTATTTACATTATTTATTTAAAATAATCATATGGACTAACGTATGCGCTCAGTTACCACTCTTAAACTGTAGTGAAAATCAAGACACGTAAATAAAGTTTTTTTCAATGTTTGAAACCGCCAACTTACTGTTGACGACAAAACGGTGACAGGTCGGCGGTTTTAGTGTACAGAGCCCTTAATAAACACAAGATGTGAGTAATTATGACTACAATCAATGAATGAGAAGCATTCCAATCAAAATACCTACATACAATAGTACATTGTGTTGATTTAACATATGTTGCTTAGCCGTTCAAAATCGAGACCTATAAACAAATCATTCTTGTTTGCCCGTGCACAAGCGGTACTAATTAAGACTTACTACGCTTTTAATAATCTCTAAAAATATTTACTAGAGATTTGAAGTAGCCTATTATAGAGGAATTTCGTTAAATTTATTTTTTGTTTGGTAATCACGGCCTTTAGAATTACCTAATATATGTCGCCCATTAAAATATTATTACTGGGACCTAATCCACAGAGTATAAATTAACTAAAACATAATTATCTCCCCCTACCGACCATAATTCAGTAGGTATTTATTTGACTGCGTGTAAATTTGTACACGTAGCCAATGTTACTCAAAGATTTTAGTCGGTACGAATCGGACAATCCCGTCACGCCCCGAGCGGGAAGAAACATTTGATGATGATCTGACCAAAGTAAACAAATGTGTGGACAAAAAATGGAGCAACGTGTCATCATTATACAGCATCATCTTTTTCCCACACTAAAATAAATACATACTTATACATAAATTATAAAGAAACTCACTGAGAAATAGGAATTATAAGGCATAGGCATTACAATTCCCGATCAACAAAAGAACCTGCCTATGACAAAAAATACACACGTTCAATATTCCTCATACTCATTCATATTTAACTAGCGTGTCACACATCCCGGCGCGCGGCGCGCTCCGTCACTTTTGGACTTCTGTCATTCACCTGTACTGTGACAACCATCCTTCGCTGTCGGCGAATTCAAATATGGAACGTTACTCTATCAGTGCCAGTAGTGGACAGGGCATAGGTACGATAAGTCGTATCGAAAAGAACCGCGAAAATTGTTACGAAACTTTTTCGCGAAACGTGATTTTGAGTGACAGAAAAAAAAACGTGTCTTTTTTTAAAAGTGGAACATTATTAATTGTTTTTTTTTTTCGGTTTCGTAGTGGAGTGTTTTTTTTTAAACGGCGTTAAATAAGGAGGTTTGCAAATCAACGCGTTCTTTTTTTGGTTTTGTTTTAATTTGCTCTTTTTAAATTTTACTAGGTAAAAACTATAGTAGTTCTGTTACAGTTGTAGCAGTATTTGTAATGCAGTAATCCATATCTAATTGATTGTTTCCGATACGATTGATGAGTGATAAGGGTAGTGTTTAACAATTCTTTTGCTTTTAATACATAAGTAAACTATAATTATGAGCCTATTAAATGTCTTAAAACTACTATATCACCACGCTTTTGTCAGCTTTATACTTAATTGATTATATATTGAACATCAAGTAGTAATTAGATAATAACGCTTTTGCGCGTGCTGTTTGCCGTCCTTAACTAAACCGACGATATACTTGATATTCCCGTTGCTTTTCCCGTCATGTCAACTATAATTTTGAACTACTATTTGGCCCATATATGATCACACCTAGATTTTAATAAATTCTAGTTGACTGGTAATCAATCATACCAGGAATTTCTCTTGTATCTGACTGGCCTGTTGGTCTAGTGGTTAGTGACACTGACTGCTATGCCGGAGGTCGTGGGTTCGTTTTCAACCCAGGACAAATGTTCGTGTATTGAGCACGATCATTTGTTCTGTGTCTTGG
The DNA here is from genome assembly GCA_028554685.1 of Agrotis ipsilon. Taxonomy (NCBI): domain Eukaryota; kingdom Metazoa; phylum Arthropoda; class Insecta; order Lepidoptera; family Noctuidae; genus Agrotis; species Agrotis ipsilon. The sequence goes on along the minus strand of CM052969.1, from coordinate 11,962,443 downwards.
TGTAATTTATCTATAATGTATATTCAGAAATATATAAGTATGTTTATCAGTTGTCTAGTACCCATAACACAAGCTCTGCTTAGCTTGGGACTAGATGGCGTTGTGTGATAGTTGTGGAATATTATTACGATTACTTGTATGGTCATGGGGTCGTTCCCGAACATTTCAATTCACATTCCTAAGCCCAGAACAGCTACTTGTAGATCATAAAAATACTTGTTCCATGCGGGAACCGAGCCTGCGGCAGGTACCGCATCGCTCAACCACTACGCCAATCGTGACGTCAATTGTAAGTCAAATGGCAAGATTTTTTCATTTTTTTGTAATTTATATACCAACCTCTATGACTTCGATGTATTCTATTCAAAAACTAAAAGAAAAAGGTTATTGAACGCATTCCATTGTACGCTAGATTATAACGTGATATTTTATACGTCTACCAAAAATAAATCGTCAAAATTATTTGCACAGTGTTACTAGGTCGAGTTGTTTGTTAAAATCATTGAGCTATTATTACTACGTTTAGAGACGACACCACACATCACCACTGTGTCCCATCCAGGATGAGTGCGCGCGCCTAGATCACGCCAAAGAGCTGTCAAACAACTGAATGAACTTGTGCGCGTTGTCTCATCCTGGATGGGACACAGTGGTGATATGTGGTGTCGTCTCTATACGTAGTAATAATACTAATAATAGCTCAATGGTTAAAATATACACTTTCAAACGATTTCTAAAAAAAAATATGGGATTTGAAAATACTTACATTGACTAATGCTCAAATACCGCGGCCTAACGGCCAGTTTTTTTTTATCAATAGTTGAACTAACACAAACGGTTATAAAAGGATAGTATATAACAAATAGTTTAATAACTAAAGATCAATCAAGACGACCGAAGGGCAAGTTGTTATATCAGTGGAGTACGTCGAACGATATTTCATACAAACTTCCAAAAAGTGTTTTTTTATGAATTAATTTTAACTAATTTTATTGGAACTTCACACATATGCAAATATTCAGGTTTAAGTACAAAATTAAATTTAATCTATGATGGTATTAAATTCAATGAAATAAAATTAGATATAAGCAGGCAAGTATAAGTCTAAAATGTTATCAAAGAAAACTTTCAATAGTGCTTAGCCAGAACACGGATCCACCACATGTTCGACTTCCAATTCATCAAAGTTATGGGGTTTCTATTAGGAATTTCTTAAAGTTTGTTTGCCTTGCCACATTTTGGGATTACAATCACGATGTCATTTCTACCTTGGAAAAGCACTGGAGTGGACGTGTTGTTTCTAATAGACTTCTTCCTTCCACGATTCAATGTGACAGGATGATATAGAAGGGGCCTATTGTTAGGTCGTACCTGAATACAATCCAATCTATCTTCATCTTACTACTACTAGGGGCAAGTGCTGTACCTATGGACGCTTGTACCTGTGGACACCGTTAATTTATGGGAAAACAACCCTACTCTAAAACTCTAATTTGACCGCAGCCGTAAGCATTTGTCTATGGTTGACAGATTTGACGTATCGCCATCTTTTTTTCATGTTGTTCTCCCCAGAATTAACGGCGTCCACAGGTAAAAGCGTCCATACGTACAGCACTTGCCTATACTAAATGCGAAAGTTTATGAGGATGGATGGATATACCTCTGTTTCTCTCTTCACTAATCACAAACGTGATGTTATCTAATATCACGCAACAAATAAAAACTCTGTTTTCTTTTCTACGCGTAAAAAAAAAGAAAAATCAACAACTACCTTATCTCTCTAAGAATTTGTCCGAAAACATTTTCACGCATGACATTATCTATAGCACAACAAGATATAATGGCCAGATAGAAAGGTAAACAATCTTTGGGGGGCCACCAGTAGCGATGTATGTATAGTGATACTAGTTGTTGCTAGCGACTATTACGCCCGCGAATAACTCGGAAGTTATCAAAATGTATAATTATGTGTAAGGCCTACGATACACTTGTAAATTTGACACATTACTACATATAACAATCTTGATCCATCATTTGTCATCATTATCAGCCTATTTTCCCACTATTAGGACACAGGCCTCTTTGTCTGTAAAAGGAAGTGGGCCACAACCCACCAGTGGTGCTTGTACACGGTGCCTGTAGCTTGAGCATGTTCAGGCACTTGCGCGGGTTACATACACCGTGTACAAGCACCCGTACATACAGTTTGCGCAAGTAGCCCGCGTCTTTACTTGCTCCAGTCATTTGAAACATGTACAAGTACAAGCGAGTAACTAGATCAAGTAACTTGCGTATGTTAGTCGCGCGGGTAACCCGCAGCTTTAGTTGCTCCAGTTACATGCACCGTGTACAAGCACCCATAGTTCGTTCGTAGTAGGCAGTTGGTAGTTGGTAGATGTTCATATTTTGGTCCTAGGACATGCCGGTTTCCTGACGATGTTTTCTTTTACCATTTTGAGAGCACGAAGTCGTCAGACGTCAGTCTACTCGCTCATAAATACATGTTTTTAAATTGGCATTGTGTCTTACATTATAATACATAATATTTACAAGTTTTTTATTAGTTATGTAACATACGGACGCCATAGCTACGGATAATAAATCATTATAATAATTACTCTAGTGGTATTAACCATCCATTTTATGAGGAAGCTTAATAATAAATCTAAAGTAACATAGTTTCTAAGTCAATAATGTACCATCTTTTTCCATCAAGCCTTATATGCGAAAAAACTTGTCAATGAAATGTCAATGTGAACTGCAAATAGTCCACATTCTTGCGTTGAAAAATGCGTAACAAGCAATTATGTAGCAACAACAGTAGATTGGTATTGTAAGTATTTCATTATGTACACTATGTGCGAAATGACTCCTTCCTCCCTTTTTTTAATCGTGGTAAAATCATCAAATGGGTCCTCCCACTGTTTACTGTCAGACTTGTACTGACTAAATTCAAGTGTTTCTACAATAACCCTTGACGTTTCAGGTTACCTGTTTAGAAGGTCCCGCGAACCTGGAACTTGATAGATATCCCGTTTTAAGTTCTATAAAATTTGACGTGGCCACTCAATAAACTATGGAAGCCGAAGTATATTATTATGTATTATGTACAGACACAGTTTTTTTACTGTTTTATTAAATGTATAGATATTGACTGGCCTGTTGGTCTAGTGGTTAGTGACCCTGACTGCTATGCGTATGGTCGTGGGTTCGATTCCCGTCGTGAGTAGATTACCCTGCCCGGTCTTCTCCCTTAAACCTCCGTTATTCGTGAGGTTAGTCCATCCATTGTTTCTGTGAAATGATTGTAGGCCTATAATGTTTCCACTGCTGGGACTCACGCCTTCGCTCAAAGAGATAAACTGATAATAAGTTAGACAGCTGGTCCACAAACTTTGCACACGAAAACTCACTAAGATTGTTGTCACTTGGTAACAAGATTTCTTCGGAATTGTTTGTTAAATTCATTATTTACTTACAGCTTATTTGGTTTCCTTAGTAACCGATATAAGAATTCCATACTTATTTATTAAAATTACTGTACGGGTTTTAATCAAACGTCACACTTATGAAAGATACACAGTGCCGCATAAAAGCCATTGTTGCGACCCTCCAGGATTTGCGCCCTGTGCCTTGGTACCGATACCATACCCTTTTGTTTTGGCTGAGGATACATAGCTCTATAAAATTATAAGAAGCAAAATTATACCCACGTAGGCCGGTCTCCCACTAGGTGGACCGACGACATCGTGAGGGTCGCGAGAACCGATGGATGCAAGTGGCGAATTGTCGTTCGGCATGGCGGTCTAAGAGGGAGGCCTATGTTCAGCAGTGGACGTCTTCGGGCTGATGATGATGATGATGATAAAATCATCGGAAAATGTTTTCAAAATGTCAAAGATAATTGGAAATCGCTGTTACGGTCGAAAGTTTTAAAAACTCTTATTTAGTTAGATATAACTGTTTTTTATTTAAATACTCTCAACCAAACATAAATACAGTTTTCGTATATGCTATTCAGAAATATACATAGAGATTTCACGACGAAAAACTCTACCCGTACGGGAAATCAAACCCAGAAATGGCATTTGTTTCAAACAACACGAGGCAATCATTATCATTTTTAAAAGCATACCAGCGAATGTAAATCATAAAACAATCGATAAACATAATGTATAAGACTTATGTAACTAAATATTTTATGTATTCTGAAATCCGAACATTATTAGTTACCTAGTTAAAATTAATTATGGTGATAGGTGATAATTTAGCGTGGAACCGACACTAATTTAATTATTTATGCACTTCAGATGTGAATTATATCTGTTCATTGAAAATAATCATATTGGTATATTTAACTTTTATTTAATACTAGCGGCCCGTCCCGGCTTCACACGGGTGGAGAACCCGGTCTAAAACCCGGTCCCGATGGTACCAAACACAACAAAAAAATAATTATCCGAATCGGTCAAGCCGTTTTCATATTATGTCGTGACAACGGAAAACGGGTTTCATTTTTATATATATAGATTTTTAAAATAGGTGCAAAAGTGTTGTTGAATGTATATTTCTCAACAACGTCAGAATACCTAAACGAATCTTGAAGAAATATGGCTCAGAGATAGGCTTTGAAGAAAATATTTTTTTATTTTACTTTATAAAACCATCCCTGGATAGGTAACAATCTGAATTAAACATAGTGCTTCGATTGCATAATGGCGTGACTTAGGTACCATGATCAATCAAAATATTCCCATCGCTGAGACACCGCGGGCATGCGGACAGCAAGTAAAGGGCAACTCGCTGTCCGACCATGGACCATGCCCGGGTCGACGGCGCGTCGTATTCCACGCGCGCCTCAAAGAGCGTCAGCAAAATGACGGGGCCCCCTCACAGAGGGCTAAAGCCTGCCGGGATCACGGGACTTATTTCCATCACCGTGACCCCGGAACATAAAGGGCTATTGAAGGACAACGTGGATTTTAGTCAGTACTGCCCTCCCGCCCTGCCCGGGGTGGGAGGACTCATTTGATGATTGAGACACAGGTCTTCTGTCTATGAGTGTTATCTTTTTACTTTACTTATATATATTTTCCAACAACCACAATTAAAGTAATACCAGTTAGCAGAATCCGGAACACCAAATATCTTTCCTTCAAAACCAGAAGCAAGATCAATGTCTTTATTCATTTTATGGAATCTTATTAACGTGTACATATTTGGGTCAAGTACTGACAAACAAGTTATTTGTCATTTACCAAATTGATGTCAGACTCGTGCGAAATTATTTATGTCAGCAATATAATAATGCTAAATTAACTAAATTTTGACGTAAAGCAAGGTTATATGTAACCTCAATAATATTGGTCGTCAATCAGTATACATGCTGATTCTTCAAAGTTGTGCGCGTGTGTGCGTGCCGTTTCATACCTACACAGCATAGTGACCTATCTGTAGTAATATGTGGTCTGGCTTGCTGTTGTCTCGCAACTTCTCAGGGGCCTTAGTCAAACAGCATACGACAGCAGACGACAATCGTTATCGTTCATCAGTCACCAATACATTTTCAACTTTATATCCCAGCGCTTAAAGTTGAAAATCTATTGAAGTTCACAGATCGTTTCGTTTGTTTCGTTTGTTATCGATCAGCAGTTTTTATTACCTGCCTACCATGAACTCTTCTCTCTCTTCCCAATAGCACTGACTCTTTCCCACAGACTAAACTGGATCGCGTTAAGAGCTCGTGGTAAGGTTTCAGGTCTGCATTGCTGTATTGAGGGATAATCGAAGAAGTATTGAACAAGTTTTAGCGTGTCTGAAACACACAAAAATAACATGTAGCTCTTGTGCCAGTATTACTTAATTTCTGAACGGATTTTGTTAACAAAATCGTTCAGAAATATCCAACATCCCAGATTTTGCGTTTACGTCAGTAATTGAAAAAAATACTTTTTCATCCCCCCATCTCGGAAAGGGTACTTTTGCTCTTCGATATCTGACCGTAAAAGCCGTTTTTATCCTCAAGTGAGTAAAAGCCGTTTTTATCCTCTAGTGAATAAAGTAAATTTGAATTTAGAACATCGTATGAACAAAAGAGTAGCAGCAGTAATGGCGGCCGGTGACCGCAACAGCTGATCGCTTGTTGTGGTGCCCACTTGACGTCCGGAGGTTGTCGAGGAAACAAATTCTATTTTTAAAATTTGATGTGGTAACATCAAACTTTTGCTTCACTAAAGATTTTTAAGATTATTCCCTCGTTTATTTCGGGTATTAACACTTGAACCTCCTCGCTGCGCTACGGACGGAGGTTCACCCCCAGAATCCTTAGTATCGCTTCGGAATTCAATACGCCTCCCTTGGAGCGTAATCTACAATTATTTTGTTAAAATCTCAGACTCGGAACATTCTTGACTCAGTACTTTGTTTTACCTTTTTTTATTTGCTTTGTGCGGTTTTCTTTCACGTCTTATTGTTATGTTATGACAAACCAAGATAAAAATAAGTAACTTAATAATACTTAGGTAGTAGTTTTCAACTACTACCTGAGTATTATTTGTTTTAATTTAAAAATTATTCTGTTCTATAATAATGTCTAAGTTAATACCTAAACTGAAATAAAAGCCTATCTTGTGTTTGTACAATGTACATCTGTTTTTATTTGTTTTTGCATTTAGTCATTTCCTCGCTGAGGTGGGATGAAAAGTTACGTGTTGCACTCGAGTGCAAAGATTTTTCACCGTGTGCTCTTTTGATTCCCTCGCTATCGCTCATGATTCTAATTATGAATCACTCGTTGCACTCGTGATTCAATTTTAGAATCATTCGCTTGCTCGGTCATCAAAATTGAGCACGCGGTTAAAAATCAACTTTGCACTCTTGTATAACAAATAACTATTCTTACTTACTAAAAGACATTTCAAAACATTTTCAAAAACTAAATATCACTTAAGAAACCTAAGAAAAAGTTGTTTACCTTTACCTTGTGTCAAAAACTGCAAAGCAATTAATATTCTCTTGCCTACAGTTACAAACTTGCGACATAAATATCAATATCATGTCAACCTGTAATTACATTGCGTTTAAAGTCATTATTTTAATTACAAGCAAAGATTTACAATGACACTATACTTAGATATATAATTAGTTAGTTTATTGCTGTAAATCCAACCACCACGGACTAGCAAGCGCAGCGTAGGACGTCCATCAATAAGGTGGACAGACGACCTTATAAAGGTTGCCGGAAGACGCTGGATGCAGGTCGCTTCCAACCGGACTATGCGGAGATCTAAAGGGGAGGCCTATGTTCAGCAGTGGACGTCCTATGGCTGAGATGATGATGATGTATTTGATAATAATCGTAATTGGTCACGGTACCCTTAGCACGAGTTTTCAGCATTTTAGACGTAAAGTAAACTGGAACTCTGACAATTTCAAATTGACAATTTTCAACTTTACAAAACATTTTAGTAGCCAACTTTAGAAAAAAGGAAAGTCGTATTTCAACTGTACTGATGGTTGGAATTTAGATGTTACTTTTTATTCTTTAGAGATTACTCAAGTAGGTAGTTCATACTGGCCAAGTTCGGACGAGTTGCATAAAACCTTTTTTGTTAAATCATTAACATCATAGCACAAAAACTCGTAATACTAACAATGACAAGCATTTTCTTAGTGTGACGTCACTTTTCAAGGAAATCGTCACTAAAGACACGTCAAAAATCTTGTTGTCTGACTCCGCATCATCATCATCATCAGCCTAAATTGTTGACAGCGCTGGGACACAGGCGTCCTCTTTGTGAGATGCCATAAATCCATCACAGGGATGCCCCGAGGTGGATTTATATCCCACACCTGGGCAGTGCGGGTTAGTAGATGACACATTTCTTCAAAATTTTGGTTCTAGGACATGCCGATGGCCTCACAATGTCTTTCTGACTCCTCACTCGCATGATATTAAATTGAATTATTGACACGAACAAAGCATGCTTTACAATTTTATGTCATTTGGAGTCTTCTATACCAATCCACTTGACGTGCTCGTAGACAAATGAAGGATCACCGTTGTTTTTAGTCAGTACAAGTCTGTCAGTCCCTCCCGTCCCGCCCTATGTGGGAGGACTTACTTGATGAATTTACCACGAAAAAAGCTCATTAAGGCAGCCACAAGATAGCAGTCGGCAAACGGTCCTATGTTGACCTAGTCCAGACACAGTCAGATTCATTCGGTTCTCAAACGGGAATACAATCTATGGTCTAAACGTAGGTGACCTAAAAATCGTTGCGCAAACGGGAATACCTCTATTCATTTGTCCTCTACACACATTCATGAAGAGCAGGTACCTAATATAAGTACTTCACCATAACCTTGAAATTACTAGTATTTTCATTTAAGTATGTTTACGATATTGATAACTTACAACTGCTTCCTCGCCGCTAATTAATTTCCATTTCCTATTATCAAAACAAATGAATCATTACAATATCAGGCACTTCATTGTGAAGAGGGTTATAATCTAATAAATTAGCAATTTGAATACGGGCTGATTTTTAAATAGTCAGATATCTTTTATCTGAGGAATAAAAATGGAGATTTGACAGCTTATGTATAGAAAATATGTCAAACCGCTATATTAATTCCTTAGATAAAAGTTATCTGACTATTGAATAACCAGCCCTAAATAAGCAATTTGAGTAAGGGTTGATTTTTCAACAGTTCGATAACTTTTATCTGCGGAATAAAAATGGAGGTTTGACAGCTATAGATTTGACCTTAGAAAATATGTCAAAACGCTATTTTAATTCCTCACATAAAAGTTACCTGAATATTCAAAAATCAACCCTAAGACGAATATTATAATTTGAGTTCGACATCAACCATAATACTATGAGGTGTTTCCATACCATTTCACTTCGCGCCGCTTTATAGCACCCCGAAAGACTTGACTTTTAAACTATTTTAACCTAACTTCATACGCGGGCAATTTAGTGATACAGGATTGCGAACTGCTCTTTTATTTGCAAAAACTAAAAATAAGATTCTTTGCCTTGACAAATTACGAACACAACGCAATAAAATCGACCGTATCGGTCGAGCCGTCCTCAAGTGAAGTGAAACATGCAGCAATAAGGTACTTGACTGAAAAAATCTAATACGAGTAAGTTCTTCAGTTTGATGATAATCAAAAAATATATACGTATTTTTTCTTTTGTAACATAAACCAAAATGGACTAAGATAAATACACTTTTAAAATTGGCAAAACGTCACTAGCAAGTAGATATAGTTTCCACTTGCTTCTGACGTCGCGAGCCCCCTTTCGAATTTTCATGCGTTATTTCTTTGTAATATAAATTGGTTTAACGAAAGAAAAAAAACGTATCCATTGTTTTTCTAAACTCTAGCCCCCTTTTTAATAAACGTGGATTAAAGTTACGCCAAAGTTAATCCTTAAAAAATGCATGGTTAATCCGAAGATTAAACTTTGCGTAACTTTAGTCCACGTTTATTAATAAGGAGGTAGCTGACTTGTTAAAACAATTGTTGTCAAGCTGTCATTGTCAATTTGCCTATTTTTTTTTAATGGGCAGAGGTGTAACAAATAACACATTTCGTCGATTAATGTTTAAGTACCTGCATGTAATAGGCAAGAATCATCAACCGGGCAAAAATCCTGACTTTGCTGGTACAAACTACACTTCTGGACACATCTATTGGCCCACCTTAGAGTTTAGGTTTCGATGGCCCCTACCGAAATATTATTGCTAGATTGAACAAAAACTGTTGATGCAGTTTTAAACCTGATACATTTTACCATCTTTTTCGATCGTATTGTTTTAAATTTGAATTCAGAATACCATAGAACATGGAGCTACGCCTAACAAGTCACGATATGCGTCTTGTTAAAGGCAATTGATTTTTGAATAAAAAACATGTTTTATCAAATAAAGGTTTAATTTAATAACGCGTGTTGCCTCCATGGGCATCTACCACAGCTCTCATACGATTAGGCATAGAGTTTATCAACCACTCTATGAAATTTTGAGGGATCATCTCCCCTTCCTCTTCTATGGCAGTTTTCAACTCCTGCACCGTCTGGGCAACTGGCTGACGAGCCCTAACACGTCTTTTTAGCTCGTCCCACATGTGCTCAATGGGGTTCATGTCTGGGCTTCTGGCTGGCCAGTCCATAACTGTGATGTTCACATCCCGAAGATATTCCCTGACGATGCCGGCCGCATGGGCTCTTGCATTATCATGCATAAAAAGGAAATTTGGGCCCACATAGTCCGCGTATGGTATCACGTGAGGTTCTAAGCACTCAGGAATGTACCTTTCAGCATTTAATGTTGGCAGCCGTGGTCCTGTAACAACCTCAAGTTGAGTTTTGCCGCTCGCGGATATACCGCCCCAGACAGTCCATGAGCCACCGCCATAAGCAGTCCTCTCTTCAAAGCAGCATTGTGCAAAACGCTCTCCCTTACGTCGGTAGACCTTCCTTCCATCATTGCCATGTAACACAATTTTAGACTCATCAGAAAAGAGAACACGGCTCCAACCTTGCTGTGTCCAATTTAAATGACTGCGTGCGAAATGAAGGCGCGCTGTTCGGTGGGCTCGCGTTAGTTTGGGCCCATTAGCTGGCTTGTGTGGTACCATATCGCGTTCTTTTAACCTTCTCCGAACCGTTCGAGCGCTCACAGATACTCCGTGGAAGTCGCGAAGTTGGTTTTGGATCTCAGTGGAGGTAAGGTGACGATTTCTCAAGCTGGTCGTCACGATGAATCGATCCTGCCTTTCAGTTGTGACCCGAGATCGTGGCCTTCCTTGGCGACGAACAAAGCCGCCAGTCTCTGGGTACCTCCGATAAACATTTCGGACCGCAGATGGACTTAAATTAAGTTGAGTACTCACGTTTCTTATTGCTGTGTCCGGCCTGAATAAGTGCCACAGCTTGGGCGGCGACTTCAGGTGAAGTATCCATAGATTATTGATAGAACCTCACCTTAATGTTAAGAATAAGTAATGTTTGTTGCAAAACCAAAGATATCAATCACTTTTTCAAGAATTAAATCCAAGTAAACCAATAAAACCAAGTTTTCTTAGTATTCGATTGTTTGATATCAACGAACAGGCTCCAAATTGTCTTTTGTTTCTTTAAATTCTGTGTTCGAAATTCAAAAAAAGACTATTGAATTAAATTGTGAATGTGCCAGGTTCAAAACTGTATAAAAACTTTTTGCTCGACCTAATATAAAATTTTAGCTAGGACCAAACGAAACTGAAAATACAAGGTGGGCCAATAGATGTGTCCAGAAGTGTAGCATTGCTTTTTTTCCCTATTTTCCATACATTGATACTGACAATAGTCAATGTGTCAAAAAATTACATCGAATTAACACATTTTAAGTACGTCTATTAGAGCTTGAATTCATGCTTATTTAGTTAAAGTATTATCTAGCAAGAGCTATAAGGAAGCTCTTTACAAAATGACTGTGTACATACATACTATTAAGTATGTTCTTATTATGGAGACGGAAACAAAAAGAGGATCTAACAAGAAGGGCACTTCACTAAAAATAAATAAATCTATTGGATACACAAAACCTCATCTTAGATTCATCATCACCTAGTTCCCAGTGTTCCCACTACTGGGACACAGGCCTCCTCTCTGAGAGAGGGAGTGGGCCATAATCCACCATGCGATCCGGTTCGGATTGGTGGATGTCCAAATTGTCTTCGATTTTTTTGTTCTAAGACATGCCGGATATTTCCCTTGCCGAGCCGTGATGATGGAAATATTAAACAAAGTAATGCGCCTGGCTGGGTTCGAATCCACGACCTACAGCTGCTGGCCTGGGCCTAGGCCTGCTACCCCAGTGGCCAACATATATTATATTTCGCACAAAATGCGATTACACTATCGAAAACTAAATTGCGAATTGCATATTATTTATTTCTGACAGTACAATGTATTCATGTATCCTTCCGTGTGCTCGAATGTAATAAATAACACTCTAGTGTCAGTGTTACAATTAGCCGGTAGCCATCCAGTACAGTCGCGGACGTTATGAATGAAGTACTAACTATCACTGACATGTGACAACTCGGAGATACGTCCGTAGCACCAGTTTGGATACTTTGATACCTAGTAAATAATTTTTGAATTCATCGTCATGTTACAAAAAGAGCTTGGTATCATTTGTGACGAATTTTTATTTTAATATTTTTTTTCGTAATTGTTTTAAAAAAGACATCAAAAGGCATACCTACTCGCTGATCGTATGCTAAAAAGTAATAGGATATTGTCTAATTTGCAGTACAATTTTTTTTATCGGCATCAACTAAGAGGTAGGTACTGCTAAGCGAGATGCAACTGCTATTTGTAGTTGTTGTTGAGCTCGTGGTTACATAATTACAGCCGCACAGGCTGATTTTCCAGGTTAAGCCGTGCTTACCGAGGTTGATCTGTGAATGGGTGACCATCTGTCATAGCGAGTTTCCTCCGTGCCTCGGAAAGCACGTAAAACCGTTGGTCTTGACTGTCATTTGTATGTAGATCTTTAACAGTCGTTGGTCGTTACTGTTAGTCAGAAAATCAGAAGCTCTAAAGTCTGACAACCAGTCTTACCATGGGGTATGGTATTACCTAGTTTTTAGGTTGTAGAGGTCCGACAGGAAGTCGCTCCATGTAAAATACTGATATCCAGCTGCATCTGGTTTGGATGGAAGCCGACCCCAATTTAGTTGGGAAAAGGCTAGGCAGATAATTAGTTATGTCGGGTCTTACTGTTTGTTTAAACGTTTGTAAAAACTCAGCACATAAACAAAATATAAAAAATACGTACTCTAAGGGCCTTATCACACTAGCGGTTTGGAAGCGGTTGCGGGGCGGAGCGGCCGCACAGCGAATGCGTTGCGAACACGCCGCGGTTGCGCAGCGAATTCGTTGCGGACGCGCAACGGGATCGCCGCGAACAGCAAAGCGGACGCCATTTTGTACTGCCTCGAACAAACGCCAAGACGTCCGCCCCACCTCAGATCAACGAGGAATTTTTTGTATGAAGACTTTCGAAATATTCCTCCAGCGCTGAAATTTGGCATAATATGATAAGAGTAGGTGATACAGATTATAGATGCGTAATTTTTTTTTAGCCGAGAAGTTTTTTTTTATCAAAACATGAATATTGCTTATAACTCTCAGCGAAAAATTCCTCAGCCTAATCTAATAATGGATCTTCCCAAATTCGTCGATGCTTTCGTTTTCGTTTTCGGCGTTTTCGAAGTAATAACGTCAACAGCAATGTTTCCTCGTCGGAATACATTTTGTTACTGAGTGTACAAACACGTGACGAAAACGTAACGCATTTGCCACGCGTCCGCGACGTGTTCGCGACGGATGCGCGGCGTGTTCGCGACGGATGCGCTGCGCGTCCGCTCCGCCCCGCAGCCGCTTCCAAACCGCTAGTATGATAACGGCCTAAACAGGCATCACTTTTCAGAAATCCATGACATTAACAATAATATTCTCAGTCACTTCAATTATGATTCCAATCAAAAGCCCTTTGGCAGCTTCCGTCCTGGTAATAATTAATTTTAATTCTTTCAAAAAGTTCATTAAAACATAATCCCAACAGCCGCAGTCAACGAGGCGTCGCAAAAATATGACTGTTCACAATGACAATGAACAATAATTTTATCAAATTAATAATCATAACAGCATGAATAATAACCAAACAATATACTCTTTCCTGTTTTAAAACAAAACATTTATCAAATCTAATCTAAAAAAGAGACTTGTAAAGGAACTTTTCCATTATCTAAATAAAAATGAAACATAAAACAAGAATAAATCTGTGTGTTAATCCGCTCATCAAAAATCATAAGCTGATAAAAATGATAATAGCATAAAATTCATACAATAAATGATGATTCAGTAACCAATCTCATATTCCACTTTTGGAAATAAGCCTCTCTGGATCTTTCGCCATAGCTTTATTCTCGGAACAGCACATCTACTGGGTGCAATTTAAGTCATGGACAATATTTAATCTCGGGTTCTACTCACGATGCTGATTGCATTTTGGCTAATCATTCGCAAATCAAAAATATTATTAATGCAAGTACGAATAACTTTAAAAATGTAGTAAGTAACATTGCAAAAATAATCCATAAACCCCTATGAGTCATGAAGTATCAAAATTTTAAAACGCAGTACACCGCACGCGGAACGAAAAATAAACGCCGAACACTTAGTATTTTTTTTAAGGCATATACTTGCATCCATAATGTTTTTGAGTTGCGTAATACAACCAGTATCGCGATTAGAGTCTTAGATGAAAATATTGTCTATTACTTAAATTGCACCCTGTGAAGATCGCCTCTCAAGGTGGAGACGCTTTCCACCGTGTGAACATCGCCTCTCAAGGTGATGAGACCCTGACGGTACCAATTTCTCAATTTACGCTTGCCCACACATTGTGTCCACTAATGAACACTCTATTGCCTCCACGGTTATCAGTTGTCCGGTAATATGGTCAGCCATGCCCAGTCTTCGACTTCCTCAAAATTCCACAGAGCAAAGGTCCCTGAGGACTTCACGGGACTGCCTTATAGTCGCGGGACTGGCTTTACAGGTAACGGTGACCCTGGAACGTAAAGGGCTCTTGAAGGAGCTCCGTGGATTTTTATATTATGAATACTTGCAAAATAAACATCTCTTAAAATTTGCAAGTAGAAGTGGCAATGGGCAGGCCACATCGCTCGTAGAACTGACAACCGATAGGGAAGAAAGGTTCTCGAGTGGCGACCAAGGTCTGGAAGACGCAGCGTAGGTAGGCCTCCCACTAGGTGGACCGACGACATCGTGAGAGTCGCGGGCAACCGATGGATGCAAGTGGCGAATTGTCGTTCGTCGTGGCGGTCTAAGGGGGAGGCCTATGTTTAGCAGTGGACGTCTTCCGGCTGATGATGATGATGAAACATCTCTTTGCCTTTCCTTTGTACTGTTGCCGTTGCGCACCTAATTGATGATCTACCAACCTAGCCAGGAAATTCACGATCAAGGACGCTTCACCTCAAAGAAGTAAAAGTATCTGTTGTAAGAATCTTGATAAGTACAATTACTTATCAAGAGGCTTTATCAGTAGCGTGGTGATAAAGACAATTACCTACCCCCCTGCATTATCATGAAATAAAACAATCAATCGAATCAAATCAGTCGGCAATTTTCACTTTAATAACTGAAAATTAATCTACAGTCCATTCACAGATATTGTACCTTTAACTTTACACTGCCAAAGCAATATAAGTATTTGTTGTTGGCCTGCAGTAGTCAACATTTGTATTCATTTATCAAGTTGATTACAAGTATTTGTACTCACGTTTAAGTTTAAAAAGAGCAAAAAACAAATAACTTATTTTCTTAACCATACTCTTCAGTCGGCAATATTTTGTAATGTTTGTTTTCTCCTAATTAGTGAAATGACACTCTCCATCATTAAATGACATCAAATGTATTAAATGTGACAAGAAAACTGTGAAAAACTTCAATATTAGTGATAATTAATGAGTGATTAATAAGTTAAGTATTAAAAATGTCGGACAAACAGTTGCTAAGACAAAGTTCTCTGAAGAAACCTGGGAAACCGGATGTGAGGAAGAAGAGGAATCATGTGCTCATCCGGCTGCCAGACTCACATCCTAACAGGTACCTAATCATCAAATAACGACTTTATTATGACCTATTTCCTTTTTTGTAATTTTAGTTCACAAAATTTTAGTTACTCGCTTTGTCGGCGGAAATGATAACAAATAAAACTTTTTAGTTTTTCCGTAAATCTGTCAAAGATTAAAAAAAAAATTAGGTACCAGTACCGTCAGCACGAGTTTTCAGTATTTGAGACGTAAAGTAAACTGGAACTTTGACGACTTCAAATTGACAATTTTCAAGGGAAAAATTGGTTCCTTCTTCGCACACCAGAGGCGCTGTTCCATATTTTCATACAAGAAACGCTGTAAATACTGGAAAAACTCTGTAAAGTAAAATAGAGAAAACTCGTGCTAGGGGTACTGGAGAAAAAATGAAACTGACTTTAATGAAAAATAAAACGTCCTCATCATCGACGTTGGCGTTTTATTTTTTATCAAAGTCAGGCCTGAGACTTTTTTTATATTTTTCACTATTCCTAAGAGTTTTTGATATAACTAACTACTGCCACACATAATAAATAAAAAAGATTTATGTATTATATAATTGGCCACAGCTATCTAAAAATATTATTATGATAAAAATATCCGTCTATCATAACAAGTAAGATCTTATCTTGATCACACACAGATATAAAAAAATGTGTAAGATTTTGACGGTCAATGCTAAAACAGTTGCCGGGTACCTATATGAAGCGCCTGAATTTTATATCATTGCAAACAATATCTAACACGCAACATAAATTTATTAATACAGGAAAAACTTCAGGCGGTTCGGAAAATTCATTTTAACTTTTCAATTTTCCGAGTTGTACTTAATGCTACGCTATTAAACGCCCTCTATGTTAGATCAAGAAAATCATAACGAAGGTTGTAAGCACTGAAAACAGCTGTTATTCTTATCGATTTTCACGATACCCGCAAGCAAGTTCACTGCGTAACCACCTGCCAATTCAGAGAATACGTCACACGCACGTCTAAGGGTTTAAATATAGCTGTGTTACGCGATAATAAGCATAATAATACACAAACATAATATATCCATTTGATAACAAAGTTCCTGGTTGTGCCACCATGGTGAAAACGTCATAGGAAAGTGTTTAGGTTATGTTGTTATGTGCCGCTGAGAGAACCAACCTGTCAGATACACCATGAAGCATCATCTACGAAGTGGTCTGCACAGAAGAAGCTTCATAAGCAGCCATTCTGATGACAGTCCAATTGATACAATACGATTAGTGTCTCCTATCAATAGGTTTGCCATTTTCCAAGGAAATTTTAGTCACGATGACGACGATTATCCGGAAAAGTGAGTGAGAATTGTGGCTTAGTCAATACATAGTCGAATAAACCAGCAATATATCTCTTAAGCACATTATTTACAAATAGTTTTTAGTGTGCTACGCATTAAAAGTTACTGCTACTCGATAACAGATGGCGTTAACAACCTCATAATTTTGTTTCAGACCGTACAAACTCAAAACGAAAATTGTCATCTCAGCACTAGCAGTCCTGGTCTTCATATCAGCACTGAGTGGATACCTCATCGGGAGTGCCGACTATGCTTCACGAAGAACGGCGGAACCTCCGGATCCTATTGAGCCGTTGAAACCTTCGGCCTCCCGTCTCCATGTGTTCCAAAAGGCTGCAGTTTGCACGGACGCTCCTCAATGCTCACAAATTGGCAGGTATGTACTTCGAGATAAGTTTTTATCACTAACTCTAAGATTAGAACTTAGTTTAAACGGGATATTTATCATGCCATACAGTGATCATGTATTGCAAACTCATTACAATATTATTATACATCTCGAACAAATTTAGCTGCAAAAAAAAACCAAAGAAACGAAATCCACAAAATTAAATCTCACATTAATTCCCTTTCAATTTAAATATAGCAAACAAAATTGAATCGTGCCCAGAATTGAAGTAGATACTCGTATGCAATTTATTGCGTTTCTGTTAATCGACATTTTGTTTACACAAGCTATAAAAATTACCGTATTGGAAACAAATTCCAGTATATAAATGATGTGCTTCGGCTGATGATGAACCATATTTCTGTACCTACATAATGTGCCGTAAACTGACTGAGATTCAGGAGGAAGTCTATTTACCTATATTATGTGTATGAACTAGGTACAGATAAGACTTAATATTTATTAACACATACAGTTCCTAGTTACCTGAATTCGGCTACAAATCATTGCAAGATAAATCGTTCAGATCCACAAACAAACTCTTTTATTTAAAAAAAAAGGCCGTATTTACAATAAGTGGTAATTCAAGCAAATAAATATATCTAATAAAATTTAATGTTCTACTTGTGTTCCACACAATATTCTAAATGGTGAAAGTAATTTAAGTTAAGCAAGTTTTCTGGAAAACTCGTTACATTGCCGTTCAACTTTTCCTAACCTTTACTTCAAGGTTCCGCTATTCGATACTAGATGGCGCTATGCGTTTAAATTAAATCCGTCCACACGTACGCTTGTATGCATATTATCGTATTATACTATTATAATGCATATCGAACAATTGCTTATACGTTCTACAAGTTTTCCATTTTATACGTATGCAATAATAAATTATCAACGTATACGTGGTATAACCGCGGTAACATTGAGCCGGCATTCAGTGTTGCATAGGTAGTTCTTTTACTACCAAAATGGTAGATTTTATTTTATGCATGGGAAATTATTTTTTTTTTTAGACTTGATTGATAATATAAAATCAAACACCGAATAAAATGAAGAAAATCGGAAACATGACTGTGTCTTATAACGTGATATTACATCCCTTTATTAGAATTAAAATTAAATGAAAATAAAATCAATTACTGGTTTCTGAATTACTTTAAAACCTAAATATTTTTTTGGAATTTTATAATTGTGAAATGAGTCCTGTCGCCCTGAATAGTGTGTAAGGGACTGTCAGACTCTTAATGAATAAAAAATCTCTGACCAACAATCAAAACCGCGAATTTTGGAAAATAATATCACAACCTGTATTATTACATTATTCGATAGTGTTGCTAATCAAATTCTGGGAAGTACGTACCTAATAATATAGGTACATACGGAAAACTTATGGAAAATGCCGATGAAACTGATCTATCTTTTATGCAATGATTGTATTCGAAACACACGTAAACCGTAGGTATCTTCGTTGAAATGATACTATTTCTTTTTTCAAAAATACAATGGTGCTATTTTAGTTTTCGTCAAAATTGGACTCATTGACTCCTTTTAATATTTTTCGATATTCCTCATACTTTCGGATATAGCCGGCGACGGTTATTTGAAAAAATCAACCTGTTTACTGGCATTAGTGGCCATGTGGCCAGTTTAATGCTGTAAGTTCCAACTCCACGAGCATTATTCAGCAAAAATATGTATGAAAAAAAGTGAGTTTATAAAACGTGGAAAAAAAACACATACACCTGGTCGTGTAAAATTCTACCATGACCTAAAACGAGTTAGTAGAAAATTAATTTCTGAACTACGGAACACTCGCCGCGCCGGCTCACTCACACAAGCAACTATCTATAAATAAACAAAACATCCTTCATAACCGGGTCGTTGCCGATGTTTCAACCAATCACAGTTCGAGAATTTTATCGACGCGCATGCGCGCGCTGACGTGTTGCTGGCCGCCTATAAAAGCCGCACCCGGCGATTAAATTGAACATTCAGTGAAAACAAAATCTTGAGTAACGTTGTCAGTTGTCACTGCGACAAATTCCCGTGATTTCAATAATATTTATATCAATCCAAACGTAAATATGTCCGAAGCCTTCTTTGACGAGTACGACTACTACAACTTCGACCACGACAAGCACATCTTCTCCGGACACAGCGGCAAGCAACGCACCAAGAAGGAGGTCAACGAGCACACCAACCACTTCGACCCGTCCGGACATTCCAGAAAGATCGTCACCAAGCTGATGAACACAGAGAACAACAAGAAGACCACCAACACCAATAAACATTAAATGGATCATTGTACCTGAGAACTATGGCTTGTAAAAGGACAATCGAAATGCCGAGCGAAAGGAGGACATTATGGCGGATTCCGGAGGAGAGCTCCGGCCGTCACGCGTCTCAGAGATCAACGGAGCACCCACGGCGGTTCCTGCTGACGCAGGGCTTCTACCTGGCGCACCACTGCAGCAGGCTGCGGAGGCCGAGGGCGCTGCGCCCCCGGTGACACCCGCAGCGCCCCGGCGAGCGCCCGCTTCGCCCCACTGGACCCAACACCGCTCCACCACTGATCTCAACTCTTATTATTATTTGAGCTTGTTGTAAAGCTCACAACTGCTGTGTTATTATTCCTAGTTAGATTATTATGTTCTGTATCTTTCCTGAGGTAGGTACTTGGAGGACTGTAATAATTTAAGGCAAAATAAAAATTATAGTTCTAAGACTTATTTTTGTTGTTTCATTGCTTTGTTTTGAGGCGGAAAATGGTGTGCGAGGTCATCCGCAGGCTGTGCGGCGCGGCGGTCGATCGCCTACAATATCGATCGCCTGAGCTGTGTTTATACACAAAAACAACCTTGAGCGAGCCGGCAGACCGCGAGGTGGCTGGCCTTGCCCGTTTATTATCTACACACACACCTACACAGTACATTTTGCGTTGTAGAAAAATCGAACGAGCGATCCTAATGGACGCAACGCTTACATAATATAATAAACATTTAGTCACGTTTGTTTTGAACATTAAAGTAGCGTTACTTTTGCTGTAAAAACACCCACTAATGAATTCATGAGAGATCGACTGACTGCGGGCACGTAGGCACACGCATCCGTAGCTCTTACATCCTATAGGCAGGTACTTAGGTACCTATACATAAACATGATTATTTACATATTAACAAACGCCGACTCAATACAATACCCACTATTTGTTAACAAACCAGAAAATATACATGCTCATGAACTTATCCAACCGTTTAGTGTTAGACAATGTTTCATCTATCATCACGTCCACATTGATCACGTCTTTTCTTACGTAGACATTCAAAATTAGATAACAAACATACTACTCGTAGAATTCTTATAATTTGGTCATTTGTTTAAGTATTTTGTGACGTATTAACGGTCAAAGAAGTCGTACCGGTCAAACATTTTGTTTGATTACAGACTTTATTTTTAAAGACACCAATAAGAGTATCATCATTGTGTTGTTTGTTATAAGTATTTTGGCCGGTGATGGACTAATAATAACAGTGCACGAAAACCGATAGAATTATAACGTAACTAGTGTATTTCCTGGTTTTTAAGCAGAAGTGGTTTTTTGGTTTCTGCACACCCCCACATTAAGCAAAACCTCGATCCTTACATTCCCCTTTCACCTCATCCAGTCACATCTGCCTTATTAATTCCGTTTTTTTAGACACCTTTCATCTCATCCTCTCAACATGACCGAACATTTTAAGCATTTTACCATGAAGAAGGACTTATCTGATAGTTGGGATAGATTCTTGACAAGAAAATCTCTTTTGTATCTAAGCTTATACAGGATGAATTATCCAACTGGTCGAAGTTGGCCATTATTAATTTCGGATATAGTCATATGTTATTACCTAATGGTTCTTGTAAATGTCTTCCAACAAAAGAACCTACAATATGTACATAACAACATACTAGGTGGTAGTACCTACCTCTATACCTTTGACAATAAGGTTGAAAACTGATCGAAGGCTTGACGTAGCTACTGAATGGTCATCCTAGGATGATAATTTATATTTTAGTCACGTACAGTGATTGCTTACACTACTTAGTCTACGTATCACGTGACTGTATTTGTTAAGAAATAGATGGAAAATTAGTGAATTAGTATGAGGTGACTAAGATAGACAATGAATAATAATTAATTTAATGGATAGATCTCATTGAGAATTCATTGTGTAAGATTTCCATACAGTTCATAAAATATAAATCACTTAGATCCTTCTAACCAAAAATAATTTTGTATACTTATAAGTTGGGCTGTCCTAATAAGTTTATAGGCTCTTTGATTGTACTAAAAGGGTTTTACAACCGGAAAATACATTGCTGCAGCTTTAGTTTTCATCAAAATCGACCTCTAGTCTCCATTCAATATTTTTCGCTGTTCCTCAGAATTTCGGATTTAGCCATCCACGCCCAATTGAAAAATTCATCTTGTATATTCATAACACAAACATATATGCATACGAACATCTGTGTCCTGCAGAGATATTTTCTAAGGATACTTTCGGAAAATACTATGATGTAGTTTTAGTTTACATTAAAATTGACGTCGAGTCTCCATTTAGTATTTTCCCTGTTCCTCATAGTTTCGAATTGTTGGCAAAATCACCGTGAATATTCATAACACAAATATGTTCTATGTAACAAAACACTATATTTGCAACAATAGATAATAATCCCAACATGAAATCGGCGTACTTGATAAATCACCTCTTGAAATGGTTCTAGTTCATCTCTCGTATTGATCCGGTAACCAACGACTACTGGGGACATATTTTTAGCGACTGTTATCCCTCTCAGGTTTTATTTGTAAGAGAAAAAGCGTGCGTTTTTTTTCATACGGTTACACCCTAACACTCTTACTTAGTACTGGCTTTTACATAATTTTTACGAGGAGGACTCATGTTATGAATTCTCCACTTATACTTTTCGCTGATCTTGGCTAGTACAGAAGAAGATAAACCGTGATTCGTACTGATAAATCACAAAATTAATTAAAAATCATTTATACAAGTATCTACAAGCTTAAATTCTGTGCTAGGGCTCTTAAAGGATACCGTGGATTTTAATCAGTACAAGTCTGACAGTCCCCCCGCGCTGCACTGGGAGTCAACTAAGGAGTCCTACTCCTTAGTTGATGATTTGTGTCAATGTCAGCTTGAAATTCTATTAAAAAAAATGATTGAGCCAAGTTTTTTGTGATGATGTGTGTGACAATTTCGGCGCCCCTTAAAGCATTTTGAATCATCTTTTTTTATAGTAGGTAAGTCAGTGGTGTATTTTAAAATTCAGCGCCCTTGGGCTGTTAAGCTTGCCGCCTCGGAACTTAAACACAAAAGAAACCATCAAGTCCACCATCAACTTTACACCCAAACCAGAGTGCCATACCATCTTAGAGAAGACAAACTTTTTAAATTTTTGTAGAACACAACAAGATTTAAGTAACATACAATAAGTATTTGGTATTGAAAAACGAGTTATCAAAAGAGAAGTCAAGAAAACCGAATGGCAATAAATGTACTTGAAGCGAGCGCGAAATTTTTTAGGTTTTTGGAATAGGATAAGGTAATTCTTCATAGAAGAGCGAACGCTAAAAGTATAACGTTTCCGGACTTCAAGTTTTGATCTGAAATTGAGATCAAATATTTAGTCTTCAGTACTTAAACCTAATCCTATATGAATTCTCAACTCCTATTTCAATTTTTTTTTAATCTTAATCTTTTTTTTTTTTTTGGATCTTTGCTTTTGCGCCCTGAAAAGGATGGCGCCCGTGTGCATTGCACACTTTGCACATATGGATGCGTTGGCCCTGATGTCCCCAATCGCACAATCGACAGAATCGAGGTCGAAATGATTTATGTTTTTGCTCAAAATACGAAAACGTTCGGGTGAAGACAACCGATAATAATTTACTCAGCTAAATAAAGACAACATGAAAACAAAAACAAAACTGAACGCATCGTGAGACGACGTTGACACACCGTCTCCCAGCATTCACACAAAATAAACATTTGAAAATAGACATGGCTATAGTTATTTTAGACTTCTCTCTGTAAAAGAATAACGACTTGCGTTTCAGCCCGCTTTTTCACGATGAATGTCAAATGAGACACGATCATATACAACGTGTAACGTTAAAAGTGCAAAACCTGTAGTGGGGTAACTCAGCACATGTTACTGAACAATGTTTTTTTCTAAGACTTTTGGAAATTCGCAAAAAAAAATGGTTTTTCTTACAAAATGATAATTGATCGAACCCATCAGTATGAAAAATCATTTGGTTTTTTGCAAATTTCCAAAAGTCTCATAACAAACATTGTTCAGTAACATGGGCTGAGTTACCCCACGAGCGGTTTCGTTGTAGATAGATACGTATTAAATTCTCATTAAATGTATTATAAATAGCAATCTACCTATCTTACTAATATTAAAAAAGTGAAAGTTTATGAGGATGTATGTATCTATGGATGTTTGTTACACTTTCACGCAAAAACTACTGAACGGATTTGGGTGTTTGGTACCTTTACAGATAGTTTATAATCAGGATTAACACATAGGTTTCTATCCCGATTTTATCTTCTCATGGGATCATTTTCCAGTTGTAGCCAGGGAATACGCTGGCAACACCTAGAAGTAAAATAAATCTAAACGATCTAAAGGTGACTGACTGACAAGTGACCTATCAACGCACAGCCCAAACGCCCCAAACCACGGGAAAAATCGGGCTGAAAACTGGCGTGCAGGTAGATGTTATGACGTGGGCATCCGCTAAGAAAGGATTTTGATAAATTCTACCCCCAAAGGGATAAAATAGCGGATGAAAGTTTGTATGAAACTTTGTCAATTTGATAAAAAATACATTGTTAAGTTCCGACAGCCACGCGAACGTTGTCACGGGCACAGCTAGTATAATATAAACGCGAATGTTTGGGTATATATGTGTAGGTGTTTGTTCCTGAATCAAATCAGAACGGCTGAATAGATCTGGATGATATTTGGCTCAAAGATAGGTTATACTTTGGAATAGCATATAAGATACCATTAATCCCGGTATAACGATCTTGTGAAACAATTGTCGTCGTCCACGCGAACGAAGCCGCTAACAACAACTAGTAAAAATATAAACTAGTTTACACGGTGTTTTAAAGTAAATAAACAGTTAGCTAAACGGTCTTTGTTATCAGTTAACTGTACAACAAAGTAATTCGCTATGTTATCTGAACATAGTTAACGCTTTCCACATATTTCCTGCAAAATTTTCCATTTCATTCAGTATTTCTGTAGAGATTTTAATATATTCTAAATTGTAGATATGTTACTGCTTTGTTGTCGAATTAAACTGGATTTAATTTATTGTTTGAACACGTTTTCTATAATATGTAAATGTTATTTTTGAGCGACTACGCATTATCAGCTACATATTTAAAAAAATTAAATAACAAAATTCAAATTATAAACACAACTTGTTTGTCCCCGAACGCAAACACATAGTTAGGATCCTATACAATCTTCAACCATTTCTTAAATAATGAGATTTTAATACCAGTTTAAGATAGTTAGGTTATTTAAAAAAAAAACATTCAAATTTTAATTTGAATGTTTTTAAGGCCTTTAAAACACAATACATTTTAAGTATAAAAATTAATACCTATAAACTAATATGTACTATATAAGTATATCACGAAGTACCGTCTCATTAGGATCTGACAGCACCCTGCCGATGCCGGTCAGATGATGATGGGTCAGATTCTGACCCAGACTTATTGCATTGGAAAATGTCTGTCATTATATGTATTGTCTTTTTGTCCACTCTTCGCTTTTCCTTCATTTTTCACACACGTCATCCCTCTTTTAATCTTTTCAAGGCTTATATCCAATCCCGTCAAATTGCTATAATATTTGGCAACGTTTATGTTATTTTTCTTTTAGTCTAGCAAAATAATGAATTATTCAGTAATCGCACCCATTTATCACTGGGCGCCTCTTGGACCATTTAACTTGAAATAAACATAAAAAGAGAAAATAACTGATTGTGAACTAAAAACAACCACATAATATACATTGAAGTGTATTGTTTACAAAAGATAATACGACGCATAAGACATAATGACGTTAGAGAAATTACTAAATACGTAATTTAATTGACCCTCAATGACTCCTCTTGATCTGCGGTCATTTCTACACAGACTCGTAGAATGGACGCTATTGAGCCAGCACTGATTCAATAGTAGTACCTAATCATAAACAAAATTATCTTTTGCGGACTTCAGAGAAAGTTTCTTAAACTCAGTACTTATTAAACACAGTTAATCTTTTTTAAATTTGGCTCCAAAAAGTTCTAAAGTCCAGAAAATTTTTAGCAACAAAAGACCCAATATTTTTGGGAACTCCAAAATGATTCCCAATTCAAACTCTACACCCACCTAGGCAACTATAAACTGATATCAAAGATACCATCTAAGAAAGATTGTATAACGGACTAAATAATTCATGGCTACATAACATTTTTTGCTCTAAAACTGCTAGAACCAGTTAGGTCATTGATCGTGTAGAAGAGAGATAAAATGTAACTACACTGTACATTAAATGTTCGGAGAATTATTACCTTTTACCACGATAGTGTAAAAGTAGAAAATACAAAAGTTATAGGGCTATTAGCTATAAAAAAACTTGATGAGAGATGGACTAGTACAATAGACAGAGATACAACTACAGGGCAGATGAGGTCCGACTATTTCAATAGAATTAATAAAAGGCGGCTAATAATCACATTAGATCTTAGCTAAGAAACCCTACGTTTTGCGATATTCGTTATATTATATTGCATTGCATTACAACATGGCAATGCTGCCAGCCTGTCAAGCAGTTTCCTGGTTGACAGCTATGCGGAATTATATAAGATAGGTAATGCATCTGCAAAATAATATACTATAGCAACTAGTATTTTGAAGTAGGAATCGATTCTTGAAGAAGCAAAAACCAAGGACTGCAAACTGACGTTACAAAGCAAAAAAACCTAGTTCTTGATTACAGAACAAGGATGACTAGCTGAATAGGAAGTAAAAAAATAAAACGTGAGTACTACGTTAGTCAGTTAAAATGATAAGTGCCTGATGATAGCCGTAGCAAGGATAAATGTGGACTGCACAAGACTGGAATGGTTGGCGTTCTTTGGGCAAGGCTTACGTCCAGCAGTGGACGGTAACAGGCTGCGGCAACGACGATATATTACTAGACTCCTCATAACAGGCGACCGATGTGTGTCAACACATTAGGCAAAAAAGTCTTATATCTGTCTTATTTCGACCACTCCTGTGAGCTGTAAACATACCTTGAGACAGAACAGACCTTGAGTTAGCCAATCACAAAGCAGTACCCCGTCCCCCTCGCTTACGTAGTACCTCAGCAAGTTGACAGAATAGTTTTTGTTCCTTAGATCGTGCATGCGGAGTCTAGTAATATATCGTCGTTGGGCTGCGGAGAGAGCCGCAGGCAAGCAAGAATCTATGATAACAATGTATGGATTGCGTGAAAAAGAGAGAAACGGAGTACGGCAATAGTGGTTACAGCCAAGATGGACTAAAAGAAAAAATTGTATTGAACCGGTCGATGCCAAGCAATATAGGGAAAGCAGATGATAATGCGGATCTTACTCAACTACCAATTCTTTAAATAAAAAGAGCTGCTGCCAACCTGTAAATTCGTAAAGAGTAACATCTTTTCCGGTGCAACTTATTTGCATGACACTATGTTAATACAAGTCTGACAAAGAGAGATCTGTGGTTACTTCGTGAGCCACAGTCACGCGACCAACTAACCACTAATTGTTAATAAGAAACACTTACCTACTTTTTATTAAACTATGATTAGTAATTTAATTAGGCAGTTGAATGCTATCGTAATTGTCAGGCGAAAAATTTAATAGAAAACTAATCACTTTGACAATTTACAAAGCTAATAGATTAGTTGATTATGTGGATGTTACAGAAAAGTTAAAAGGACAAGGGACAGTTTTGGTTTCAGTGAAGAGGGGGGGTAAATTGGATGAAACGTAAAAAGAAAACTTGATAAAGATACAAGTAGAGGAATCACAACACAGATCCTTGAATTTTGCGAAGAATCATAGAAAAGAAGCGGGGGAAAATGAGATAGTGGCAATTAAAAGGGGGTCAATGAAAGAAAAAAACCTGTTTTGAAAACTTTTAGTGATTTGGTATGAGGGAAGGAAGATTATGTAGAAACTAGATACGAAGATATCCATAGGTACTAAGAAGGGCTTTAATAAATACAAAAATATTCAGACTAAGAAGGCCTATAACACAGCAGAACATATAAAAGAGCGGTCTCCTCACGTATTTCTTTATTCTGTTTTGGAGGCCATCAATTTTATACATGATCATTAATTTGATCAATAAATTAATATGATTTGCTATCAATTCATCAATTAACTATGATGAACAACACTTTTTTAGATAGGCTACTTTCCCCCAAAAATTTTATTGCTCTCCAATACGATAAATATTTTGACCTAGTCTTGATTTGGTTTCTACAATATTATACTGATTCATCGTAAAAGGTCAACTATGAGACGTATAATATTATTGCAAACATTTTTGTTATTGATAAGAAAAATCTCGTTTACTTCAAAACACAAAAGGTCTGCGTAGGCGCACGTGTTTTAAAGGCAAAACAGTAGAACGAGTCACACCAGTTTTTTTAAATTATTAAACAGTATGATGAAATCTTGGAATATGTTAACGCATTGCTCATTAAAGTTATCGTTTTAAAACAAAGTGCATAACACCGATACGGAGTTTATATCGTAAATGAAAGTATTTCTCGGAACTGTTTCGATACACTGTGACTGCTATATGATCAATGTTTATAACGTGACTAAGATGTGATTAATCGTGTTTTATCATCATTTTGGGGATCACCGACTGTAGGATAAGCTCCCTTTTTTTACCCGGCTACGGCAAAGCCAAAAGGAGGGTTATGATTTTGACCGGTATGTATGTTTGTTTGTTCTCTCATAACTTCTAAACTACTTATCATTACATGACAAATGAGGTGTCGTTAGTAGCGTCTCGGTTGTCCGCTGGTTATAGGGTGACACCAAATCCAATATGGCGCCGTTACTGAAAAAATATATATTATCGACATGGGTATCAAATTTAAAGGGCTTGTTCTGTAGTAGGTAATTCTTGGTTCTGTGCATCCTTCCATCGTTCTCCGTAATTTAATAATATCGTCAATGCGCTTTTTGGTTTTTTTTTTATTTTTATTTTTTGGAAAAAAAATTGTAAGTACCTAATTTGAAAAAGGAATGCAAAGAAGGATTGTGTGAATTGTAACTGTCAACCTGGCAGGATCCAAGTAAAATAGATGGTCCCTTTGGATAAGAGCAAGAAGATAATTCATTAGGTTTAAAATAATTGTTAAAATACATTTATCTTGATAATCCCTCTTTTTTTTAATGTTAATGTTCCTTTGTTTAGTTGTTTAACGCAATTAGCGCAAAAATATATGAAACGGAATATAATATATCCCACAATATTCCTTGTAACTAAATAAATAAGCTTTTTTTTATATAAATGAGCATGAGCAGTTCTATCTTCAGACAGAAAATTATCGCGAAACTTTCCTCAAACGCTTTACCTATATTTCAGTAGTTTCCTTGGCACTGATTTTATTTTGTAGGCACGGAAATGTTTCAGTAGTTATGTTAAGAAATTAGCACACAACGTTGTGCCAAATCAGATAAAACACAGACAAAACCAATAAATTCAGCCAGTGTTATTGTTTATTGGTGATCTTGACCCAGTTCAATGTTAAATGGTAAACGCATTGTATTTTTAAATCTTTTTTTAAGCAAACGTTCTGAATCTCAATTTTCATAGCGAATCGCGTCATCTGCCAAGGTTTATCTCATTCAACTTTTTCTATGAAAAAAAAACGGGAAAAAGTAAAAAATAAGTAGAAGAAAAACATTTTATTAAGCCATGCCATAAATTATGTAGAATTCATATGACGCATTGAAAAGAACATTGATAAATTATTTCGTGAGAACAAAACATAATAAAACTAGAGTGTGTCATTCGTTTATCAATTTCCGGAAATAACATAAATCGATTAACACGGAAAATAACATGGAAATATGTACCTCGTCATATGTCACATACATTTGGATCGAGCTAGGTAGTATTTTAATTATTTTGAACGTAGAAATGGGCAAAGATCGTCACTGGTCGAGTCGAGATGTAGCCGTAAAGGTCAACAGCAGTGGAGGTGGTCATGTTCGCGGGGCAAACTCATGACCAAAATATTGCCCAAAATAGAGAGGTTTTGAAGGAGAAAAGGAAAGCATTTGCCCAGCAGTGAGACAAAGTAAAAAGGATATTTCTTCTAAAGTGGTAAATTATTTCCCGCGATCAAAATTATTCTTCCATGTGGTTTTACCACCATCCTATTTTATTTTTTTGAGTGAGAAATTATCAAATGATGCTTCGATCCATCAATGGAAATCTATACCCTTAAATTAAATACCCCAGAGGCGGATTATCCTTAAGGCAAACTAGGCATCTGCCTAGGGGCGCGAAGGTAAAAAGGGGCGCGTGGGCGGAATTGAATAAAGAAAAAATTTAAAATATAGCATAAAATTAATTGTGTCAATATTTAAGTCACCACTTAGACAATGAAACTATTATTTTTGCATACAATCCCAATTCGCTTCAATTTATACGATGCGACTGACTGAAACTTACGCCTACAAACAACTTTGTCGATGGTACATGATCTCTGATTGAAGTTGGAAAGATACGACTGCAATGTTCGTCGCGTCGACTGCCAGTCTTACCCAGTGGCGTATTTACCCTTAGGCCAAGAGGGACGGGGCGGCAGGCTGCGAGGGGTACCGCAAGCCGCACCGAGTTCTTATCTTCGAAGAAATTTAAAAAAATCTACCTAGGTCAAAAAAAAAACTACTAAAACCTAAGCAACTTACATTAACCAAGCTTGCTCTTAAAAAAAGACTTCAAATTGATCTCGTTTTTAGATTAAGACTTGTCATGAAGTACGGAAACGTTTAACGAAATGAAAATGAAAATTTGGCTTTTTCTTTTCCAAAAAGCTAAAAAATTTCGCGCTCGCTACGCTCGCGCTACAACAGTGACTTAAGATTGATTTTGTTTTTAGATTAAAACTTTTCTTGTAGTACGGAAATGTTTAACGAA
Organism: Agrotis ipsilon; assembly: GCA_028554685.1. Lineage (NCBI taxonomy): Eukaryota > Metazoa > Arthropoda > Insecta > Lepidoptera > Noctuidae > Agrotis > Agrotis ipsilon. The sequence goes on along the minus strand of CM052969.1, from coordinate 11,931,771 downwards.
ATGAAAATTTGGTTTTCCTACTATTCCCAAACAACCAAAAAAAACTCGCGCTCGCTGCGCTCGCCCTTTTACTTTGCTTGCGATTTTTATTGCTCATTTTCAATACAAAGTCTTCTTGTGTTAGTTAGTCTCGACGCGGTCTATAAAACTCAACATTTTAGGTTTGTCTTCTACAAGGTGGTGAGGGTGTGAAGTTTGAGTAGCACTTCATTGTTTTTTTTTGTGTTTAGTTCCGGGCTTTACAGGTCCAGAGCACTCAATTTTAAAATACGCCACTGGTCTTACTTATGGCTTTAAAATACTGTAAACCGAATTCGTAAGATTTGTTCGACAGATATCGATCTCGTGTAAACTGATGCTCTTTTTTTTTTGGCCCCCATCTCACCGCATTTTCCTAAGGTACATCGGTTTTGGTCAAACTATAGTATCTACGTGTTATCTTTAATATAGGGGCGCCGATGAGATGCTTGCCTACAGCGCTCTCAACGTTTAATCAGCCACTGACCACTCTTATTTTTTGAATTAATTGGTTTTAGAGAAAAATAATGTCTTTCCATTTGGAAAAATTTCTACTTATTTAACTTCTTCTTTTCTTTATTTTTAAGTGGTAACTCCATCAAACAACTGTCCCCCGTTGCAAGGGAGCGGAAAGGACTGTCAGACTTGTAGTGACTAAAATCCATCATCGGCCGTATTATGAGGTCGTAAAGCAAGAGTAGTTCCACTGTGGGAAAGAGAAAACAGTAGATTACGCAACAAGGGAGTAAAGCACTGCCTTACGTCACGGGCGTATTGAATCCCGTAGCGACACTAAGGATTCTGGGGGTCAACCTCCGTAGCGCAGCGAGGAAGTTCAAGTGTGAATTCCCGAGTGAAACGAGGGAATTAAGATAAGAACCCTTAGTGTAGTAAGGGATTCAAGTTAGCCCAAGACAAGGCAGCTTTACTCCCGAGGAGCGTACTCTGCTTTTCACACCTACTGCAAGGAAATAAATTCGATTTTTGAAATTTGATGTGGTACGACAACCTTCGAACGTAAAGTTGGCACCACTGCAAGCGGTCAGCTGTTGCGGCCAGCGGCCGCCATTGTGAAATTTTTCATACGGCTGAATTTGAGGTTCCAAATTCAAATCACATTATTCCAACGGGAATAATGAAATTCAGTACAATATTATTGCCCGGCTCGCGGGCTCGAGGGAGAGGGAACAATGACTTGCTTTACAGTAGGTTTGCCTGACATATAATTTGACATTTGTTTACATTGTTATTGTTTACCGCGAAGGAAGGAAGGAGCCTTTAAAACTAATTGACATTATTTATAAACATAATATTATAAAACAAAATACAGTAATGAAGAAGGATCATATTTGAGGAAAATGTTTACGTGTTATTAATATACGTATAGTTAATTAGGTGTCAACATTAATTGCAATTAAATTAATTAATTATAATTGTTTTTACCTGTTTTTGAGAAACAATTTGTTTGCTTGTTGTTAGATATTTTATAAACACTGAGTTTTTTATTACCTTAGTGTTTTATGTTTACAACTACAGTAGTCGCCATTATTGTTGCATTATTATTATATTTCCAGTAAAGTTTTTCGCTGATCATTCGTTAAACCGAATACTTATTCGCAAAAACCAGCAATATCGCGAAAACACGGATATTATAATTATTAGATAGCTCAGTAAAATTTCGAAGTAAGCAAGTTCGACGAGGCCCCGCGTATGTAGTAATTCTTGGCTCTTGGCTATGGGCAACGACGATATACCTATTACTAGACTCCGCATGCACGATATAAGGAACAAAAACTATTCTGTCAACTCGCTGAGGTAATACGTAAGCGAGGGGGACGGGGTACTGCGTTGTGATTGGCTAACTCAAGGTCTGTTCTGTCTCAAGGTATGTTTACGGCTCACAGGAGTGGTCGTAATAAGACGGATATAAGACTTTTTTGCCTAATGTGTTGACAGACATCGGTCGCCTGTTATTAGGAGTCTTGTAGTATATCGTCGTTGGCTATGGGTGACTGATGATTTTCACACACAAAATCTGTCTTTGGTTCAATCAGAAACCCCACTTGAGGAGATCATTCAAACACGCGCTTAAGTTATCCACAGTGATCAAGATGAGACATAACATTAAGAGCGCGTTTTCTGAAAGTTGACAACTTCGCACATGGTTGTCAAATATTTACATGTTTAAATTAATTTTGGAAATTTACTGTAGGTATGAATATAAGAAATAAGGCACAAAAAATTGATTAGGGGATGCCATTATTAATATCGTAACACCTAATGTTAGTTAATATTGTAAAGTTTTAGCCGGAAAAAAAGCATTTGTAAACTTTGCAAATGCCTTTTATTCACCAGAAACGGTTACAACATCAAATTCAGTGTTTTAAATGCAGTCCTACATCAATTTTCTAGTGCACTACAGAGCCATATTTCTTATTTCCATTCAGTAACATTGCCAAATTAATTAAAACTTGTAAATATTTGACAGGTATTAGCGGCGTTGCCAACTTTATGGTTATGCGCCCTTAAGCATAAAGGTTCGAAATCACAGCCCGAGCCTAGCTAAAAAACATTATAAATGAACCACTCAGGCCTGTCTCACAGACATAGGTATATCACTTGACTATGATACTTATGTACATTTTCACAGAGATGAAAAGAGAGACACAGTATATTGCTAGCTTTGTCAGATAATATCGACCCGACCTGACCTCTAACAACTGAGTCTGTGTTAGCAATGTCAGAAGTACGTATAACTGTTACGTATAGGTTACTCTTGTGTCTAATCGTAGTCTGGGTATTTGACTCTGCTGACCAATAATTGGAAAACACAAGTTTGTTTAAAAACATATTTTAGGTCGATTAACTTTCAAAAAACTGTTACTTAAATAAGATTTTCTTACTATCAAATCAATAAATACTAAGATCATTGAGCTTACTAATTATAGTGACGTTACCATTTGATTTTTCCATACAAAACTCACTTCACAAGTTATGTTTACACCACATATATGTGTCTGTCTGGATGAAGCTTAATTTGTTGCAATCTTGCAACAATTAAACCCGGTGTTTAAGTAAGGTAAAATAAAGTCGTATAATACTTACCTACATTATAGTACGACTGCTACATACACACACGGACAAATAAGACTCATTTACATAAGTACCGTTATTTTACCTTACATAAACAACGGGTTTAATTGTAGCAAGATTGCAACAAATTAAGCTTTAAGAACCCCAAAGGTCAATTAGGATAAGCTGAAAATATACTGAATCAATGTAAACATTCGGGGTCGCGGGACTTATTTCCATCTCCGTGACCTCGGAATATAAAGGGCTATTGAAGGACACCGTGGATTTTAGTCAGTACAACTCTGACAGTCCCCGGGCAGGGCGGGAGGACTCATTTGATGATTTTACCACGTAAAAAAAAAAACAACGTAAACAAGTCTTGCTACACCAGTTAGATCTGGTGTTCAATAGAAAGTAGGTAAGGTGTAAGTAAAACAAAGGAATTCTAATTCCTAATCTAAGTACTACATGTAGGGAACTGATAAGATTCGTAAATAGACGGTGATAAGGAGATAAGAGCAATTTCTATGAATTAATATAGCACTTAATATGAAAACACAGAGATAAATATAAAGTCGACTTGTAATAATTTCAAAAACCAACATTAATCTGCTTGTAAATGATCTTTTTTCACAGTTTTGTAAGAAAGTCGTATTTATATGGAAACTAGCGGCCCGTCCCGACTTCGCACGGGTGGAAGTTCTCTAAAACCCGGTCCCAATGGTTACAAACACAACAAAAAAAGAATTATCCGAATCAGTCCAGCCGTTTTCAAGTTATGAGCTTAGCAACACATTTTGCGATCCATATTTATATTATAGAAGACAGAAGATAGATAGATAGAAGAAGATATAATTTAGGAGCAGTACCACGCCCAATCTATGTGCTCATATGTAATCCCTGACGTTTAGGCAGGACACAGTAAACCCACATTGTTTAAATCCATATCAGCAGGCAAGTTTATTACTACCAATCCTACTAATATTATAAACGTAAAAGTTTGTAGGTGTGGATGGATGCTTGTTACTCTTTCACACAAAAACTACAGAACGGATTTGGATTTAATTTGGTACACAGATAGTTTATAACCTAGATTAACACATAGGATAGTTTTTATCCCGATTTAATGTTCCCACGGGAGTTGTAGCGGGTGAAACCGCAGGCAATAGCTAGTCTTGCATAAATCCAGTACCCGTGGCTGCTGAAGAGAAATTCCTCAAACCCTTTTTTTGGGTTTTAAAATCATCAAATTAGTCCATACACCCTGGCTAAAGTGGAAGCGACTTACAGACTGAATCTTTATGGTTTAAACTCCAACTTGTTCCTTTAATTGCCTTGTCTACGCAAGATATCGTTGATACTGCTTACAGCCTATGTTTTGATTTATAACTCGAATACACCACTAAATTCGTGTTTTTGTCCGAAACTAAAACTGCTAGCTAAACATCGTGAGTTGACTAGCCTGTTGGTCTAGTGGTTAGTGACCCTGACTGCTATGTCGGAGGTCGTGGGTTCGATTCCCACCCAGGACAAATGTTTGTGTGATGAGCATGAACATTAAATTTGTTCTGTGTCTGGGTGTAATTTATCTATAATATGTATGTATTTAGAAATATATAAGTATGTTTATCAGTTGTCTAGTACCCATAACACAAGCTCTGCTTAGCTTGGGACTATATGGCGTTGTGTGATAGTTGTGGAATATTTTTTATAATTATTATCGTGCCGTCAGCTAGTAAGTCTTGCTTAAAAAAACCAAATCATGATAATTCCATTGTTACAGAGAAATCCTCATAAAGAATGGGTCAGCAGTGGACGCGGCGGTCGCAGCCATGTTCTGCAATGGCCTGCTCAATCAGCAGAGCATGGGTCTGGGGGGCGGCTTCTTCATGACCGTGTACCTCAAGGACGAGGAGAAGGCATACACTGTGAACGCGAGGGAGACCGCTCCGGGAGGGGCGACTGTCGACATGTTTAATGGTAGCTGGGATAAGGCTGCTAAAGGTAGGTGCTATTACAGTGCAGATATATTATATTATTAATTCTTCTTATATATAAAAATCAATTGCTGATCGTTAGTCTCGCTAAAATTCGAGAACGGCTGGGCCGATTTAGCTAATTTTTGTTTTGAATTATTTCTGGAAGGCCACGGAAGGTTTAAAAAGTTATTCTGAGGCGGTACGAAGTTTGCCCGGTCAGGTAGTCTAGGTATGCTAATATTGTTAAGCAGAAGGACTTGTTTGAATTTTAATGACTAAACAAGAAAACAATTTTTGTTCCAATTTCCATTACGATTCCTACAAAACGAATCGTATTCCGAAAAACATGAATAAGTAATTAATAATTTTCTAGAATAAACAAATCAGTGATTACTTCGATAACTTATTGATTTCGAACAATAACAATAAACTTCATAAAACTGTGTATTTTCCGAAAAGCCACTTGATAAGATAAGAATCTTACGATAATAAAAACAAAACAAAATAATCGAGTTATCTTTAGCGCCACAGATATGAAAATAAGGTCAGGTTTTAATCTGAGTGCATTTTATAGATACAGGTTTGTTTATTTAGGTAAACTGAGTATAGGGTTGTCACCATTGTCGACGCGCGCCTCAAAGAGCGTCAGCATAATGACGGGGCCCACTCTCAGAGGCCCAAAGCCTGCCGGGGTCGCGGGACTTATTCCATCACCGTGACCCCGGAACATAAAGGGCTATTGAAGGACACCGTGAATTTTAGTCAGTACAAGTCTGACAGTTCCTCCAGCCCTGCCCGGGGCGGGAGAACTCATTTGATGATTTTACCACGTAAAAAAAAGGGTTGTCAACATTGTCATTTACAGCTCACTTCCTCTCACAGAGAGGAGGCCTGTGTCCCAGCAGTGGGAACATAGGCTCATGATGAGTTGCCCTAAAATAATAAAGTTTCGCTGCTTTTTAAAAAGTGCTTTATTCCTTACAAAGATAGGTGGCAATTAGATATGGATCAAACGCCAAAACTTATATGAACAAAATGGGAATAAATTCGGTGCATTGGCCAAACTTGGCTATAAATGGGTTAAGCCCAAAATAATGCCCGGTGACTGGGCATAAAAAACTAATAATATTGTTTAAAAAATTACGTAGTATCTACTACGTCATTTGTAAACAATATTACTTATTAGTTTTTTCCAACCAAAAAAGATAAACATGCCTTCTGCTTGGGTTTTTCGCAAAAAACCAAAATACATTTTTGTGGCGTTTACCCAATGCACCCAATATATCCACAGCATAATCCCATCTGTAGTGGCAACCTTATTAGTGACCTATCTTATCAAAGCCTTGACGGATTTAACATAACATAACATCAACATAATATTTGTAATCCCTGAAGGATTTTTATTATTTAATACCTTGAGAGCAGCCAACGACTATTCAACCCCTGGTCGCTGCCCCAAGGTTGAAACTACAGTTTGGTATTCACTAAGGTACTGACAGCGACGAGCCGCGACATTATCTCGACGACGATAGCCCGAGAGCTGGTTGGCATTTTTGGGTAGGTGTTTGAAAACTTGTCCAAGACTTCTCCATTGTGCCCGGGCACAAAATATAACTAAGTAAGGAATAGGATCGTAATTTTTGTCAAAATTCGATAATTCTATATAATAAATGTAATTAATTTCATGACAATAAACCATGAATGGTATAAAATACAAGTTTTGATACTCAAGATTTTTTTAAAGCATAGATACGAGTATACCCGCGCGTAAAAACTAGTTTTTATTTATTTCTAGGGATATACGTGACAAAGTGGTCGTAAACATAATAGATAATGGTATTATTATCGCAAAACGACTTCTTGATTATAAAAAGACACTCATATCTTTATCAATAGACAGATAGACTACTTTGATACACAGTCCTCCTACCTATATTACTTACATAAAAACCCACCTTTATTTTACCGAAAGTTAAGGCAGAAATATAACCTACCCTAGTCAATAATATTTTTATAAAGAAAACTCCCTCTCACACAGAGGAGGTCTGTGTCCCAGCAGTGGGAACATTATAGGTTGATAATGATGATGATGATGAATAATATTTTTTAGTCCTTTGGTACATATAAGGACATCCTTTTGCAATCGATCTGACGAATATTTTTTTAATAAAAAAAACCCAATAACACTGTGTTCAGCATGGGTCTTACCTAAATCCATGATTGGTCAGCGGTAGCACTTGCTACCACTAGACTATATTGAATAGCATTCAGCCAAAAGTGTATACATACAGCATATAGCATGCACATAGTACATAGTCATCATCATCAGCCTATAATGTTCACACAGGCCTCCTCTTTGAGAGAAGGAGTGGGTCATAATCCACCACGCGGGCCCAGCGCGGATTGTTAGATGTCACATAGCTTCGGATTTGATGGTTCTAGGACATGCCGGTTTCCTCACGATGTTTTCCTTCACCGTTTTGAGAGCAGTGGTGATGAAATAAATTACACAAAGTAATGCGCCTGGCGGGGTTCGAACCCATGACCTACAACTCGCAAGATCGGTACCACTGGGCCACCATTGGTCTACAGTACTCTCTATAGTACATAGTACACATGCGTATAGAAGAACCCCGATTGAAAATTGCTGCCTACCTGTTTTGCTGACTCTACAACTAACCTAACATGTCTACTGGACCTAAGATAGCAGACATGGCCCGAATGCCAATCCCGATATGGCACCTTATGACCAGTGAATAAGCAGGTGTCGAAATAACGAAGTAAAGGTTCGTCCTACTAATTATTTTGACATTTGTACAGAATAATAAATGGTCGAGGAGACGCGGGTGTAGGTTATACAAGGTGTTAAAAAATTGATTGCAAGAATTTCGTGTATGCGTAGGTACTTGTTATGAAAAACCAAGTATATTCCAATAATTTTTTTTTTTTCATTTTTGACCATATTAATGAATTTGATTGCTGTTTGAGTTCGTTCACCCGTGTGTAGTGTTCACAACTTCACGTCACATTTTGCAGACTTTGGACTGGCAATTCATCGAAATACCTACAAATAACTTATTTTATTGGCCATATTAATAGGACAAAAGAAATATGTTCGAATAAAAACTTATTAATAAAAAAAAAATGCTAGAAAAAAAATTTTTTTTTTGGAACGTACTTGGTTATTGATACCGAGTACACATACGAAATTCTTGCAGTTATTTTTTAACACCCTATATAGACATTACGAAGGGAGGTTGGATCCCTACAAATGGGTATTTTTTTATGGCATATCGCGTGTCAAGAATTAACCTAGGGGAGGTTGTGAGCTGCTTTTTAACCACACTTTTCTTTGGATGCCTTAAATCATAAGGCCTCCAAACAGGGGCTTAAGTGACCACAGGCTAGATCGAAAATGGTGGTTATTCAAAAATCTTCCATCTTTAGTAAATTTTCAGTTTTATGCTCAAAAATCTATTGGAGACAGGCTGCGTTTTCAAAGCTTCGCACAAGGCTCGGTCTTTATCGAGTAGAATAGAGATTAGAAATAGCATTGTTCCACAAGCAGATAATGATGCTCATTAAGAGGACCTCCTCCTAACGCACCTCCATTAGTTATAATAATATATTGCTCGAGTATAAGAATCGTGACAGAAACCACACTAGACTTCGCAGCACGACTCACCAGCTCATGAATGTGTGAGTGCAACCCAAATGTCAGTGGTTATACCGGCTCACCATTCAATATCGAATATTCTCGCACTCACACACATCAAGTCATAGCGTCACCTTCGCACCGTTTTGTGGAACTTGGTCTCTGTGGAATATCTACTCGTGTGCTACGGCAACACATTCGGTGGAAAAAAAAATAATTACGTCGCCCCATCTACCATTAACTGACTCCAGTTCAACTATAAGTTAACCCCAACATGGTTGGAAATAGGCTAACCAGATGAAAACGATATTAGACTCTAACAGACAGCAGCGCAAGTTTGATCTCTCTAACAATTAGAGTGTCAAAACTATATATGTATATGTTATGTGGACCTGAAAAAACAACACAGATCGGCCGTGACTTACATTACCAACCGCTGATTCTAGCTAATTAAATATTCATAAGTTTCAAAGTTTCTCCCAATATGTGGACCGACGACATCGTGAGAGTCGCGGGCAACCGATGGATGCAAGTGACGAATTGTCGTTCGGCGTAGTGGTCTAAGGGGGAGGCCTATGTTCAGCAGTGGACGTCTTCCGGCTGATGATGATGATGATGAAGTTTCAAAAGAAGATCTCTAATTTAATTAATACAGTTCTTGATTTGTTCAGCATTACATTAGGTATAAAAAAAATAAAATATGAATGAAATCTACATTCCTGTACTTAAGCAAAAACACTAATGTTTTGATAAATAAACAAAAGATTGCTAACCCTGTTATATCGATTAATCAACAATATTCAGAATGTACTAGATCTCGCGTTACACTAAACATCACGTAGGAATAATTATCAGCATTTGTTTCGAAACAGTTGAATAAACAACACACTATAGAAAGATACTCGTAATTATCGGATTTGAAATTGTCGGTCACGTAATTGCTTTTGCATTTTTAAAACAACAATCAAACGCGCATATTAGAAGTTTGGTGGTGGAGGCTTATTACAGAAAAATTAAATAAAGGTACTTAGTTGTCCTTCTTGCTACACTTAGGCTGAGGCTACATTAGACAGCGATTTGCGATGCGACTGGAAGAGCGAAACAGGTTACACGTGGTATCGCTGATGTACGGTGTAGCCATTTACGTGACCATTAATTTATTTGTTTTAATCGCTCATGTGTCGCTGATCGCGTCGCGGCGTAGTGCAGCCTCAGCCTTAGAGCCGGTATCCACCAATGCGGAGAGGAGAGATGTGTTTGAATAACCAATCAGATGTCAACTGAAGCTAAGCGGAGAGGAGATGTGGACATCTGATTGTGTTGAGGAGCACAGCATCCTGATAAATAAACACTCTTGTACATAGTAAATAAGTATTTAGATAGTAAATAGTTTCTGTGTGTAGATTTATTTAATTGTTCAGTTTTAAGCCAGTATGTTTCTCACGCTTTGAAGTTATATTAGCTATAATAAAGTATTGTTCGAGCCCAGGCCTTTTGGCAGCCTCGCACAGCTGCAAGGTTTAAATGTTTATTATACAGAGAAACTACATTGTAAACTAGCAATTAAGAAAAAGTAATTGTCAGAAAGGTAACGTTTAGGGCCTTATTTTAATTGTCTAAGGCCTTAACAAATGCCGACTGTAATGTTTATAACGCTGGGCTTCCCAGAGCCCATTTTATATTGTTATAAGGAAACAATGCTTAATATAGTTTTAGTTGTAAGAAAAATACCATGATAGAACAATAGACAAAATACCCCGCGCTATACATGTGTGTGTAAACGACGAGCGTAGGCGGGAAGAGAGAGAGAAAGCGTGGGGGCGATTCACCCCCACTCCTCGCCTACGGTCGAGCGTATAAATATAGCGCGGGGGCATGTAACGGGCAGTCTGGTGTCGAACGCCTCAACAACAACAACAACATCGATTATTGTACTCCGTGTGAATATAACACTTTTCAAGTAACCTCAGTGCCGTTTTATCTTTCTGATCCAAATTAAAACCCCGCGCCTGAATATTCTACAAGTTTGGTCCTTCGAGCCGGATCAGGAAGATAGCGTGAAAAGCGAAAAACGTGAAAATGAGTGAGAAAAGTGCCGTCACAACGAGAAGCAAGCTGAGGCGGTTAGAAGAGGACGTCCAAAGGAAGAGGGCTCTCGAAGCGGACTCCGGCGTACCCTCGGACAGGGCTCCAGGCTCAACATCAACAGCGCCAACCCTACACCCGGAACAGACGCAAGTCATCCCACTGACAGGTCCCGGTAGAGTCATAGACTACCGGGGTATGTCGACGTCAGTGCGGTCGGTGGCAGCGAGAACAATAAGATCCGGTACCAGCGTCACCTCGTCAAGGAACAGCCAGAAGAGCGCCGAGTACCGGCGCCGACGAGCCGAGTATGAGGCTGAAAAAGAGTTGGTGCAAATGAGAGAAAAATCTGAAAGAGAGTTGATACAAATGAGAGAAAAATTAGTGCAAAAGAAGTTAGAAGCAGACCTAGCAGCAATCGACGCGGCCGCCGAGGATGATTTGTGCTCCGAAGCGGAAGAAACAACCGCGTGCCGCGTAGAAGAGTGGGTCACGCACACGACGCCCGTCGCGACCCGTCAAGAACAAGTGTCGACGTGTCAGAACATGCCACCGCCACTGGTACAGCCCGAGCGAATACCTGCGCCTCCGATGAGTGCGCCCGCGCCCGTCCCGCACCGCGAGCCCGCGTACCCAGCGACTCCGATAGTTAACGCTGGCACAGCACGCGCGTCGAATCGCGACGTACCCGAGTGGGACATGGGCGCCGAAAAAGTCAACAAGGTCAGGTATACACACGATAGAAAAATAGACCAGCTGGAGGAAGAAATCGCGCGCCTCGCACGGCCGCGGCCGGTACCTAGACAGGCCTACGAACTGCCAACGTTTAAAGGCGACCCGGCGGAGTGGCTGTCCTACAAGAACATGTACCACGACACGACAACGATGTACGAGTTCAAGCCGCACGAGAATCTCGCAAGGTTGAAAACGTCGCTACAAGGCGAGGCGAGAATAGCGGTGGAAGACTTACTTCGAGCATCGGCCAGCCCGTCAAAGATCATGAAGACTCTGGATGAAGAATACGGGCACCCCAACCTCATTTTAGAGTACGCGTTGAAGAAAGTACGCGAACTACCGAAAGTGACTGAAAGCGGCCGCGAATTAAGGAGATTCTCAACCACGGTGAGAAATTGCGTGTCGCTGCTGAAGAGTGTGAGTGCTAACGGGTACCTGAATAACCCGCAGCTGGTGAGCGAGCTACTGAATAAGCTCACGCCGGTACATCGCGCACAGTACGGAGACTTCGCGATGGGGATGGCGGCGAGTCAAGGCCTGGACATGAGGGTGTCTCCGAGTCTAGAGACGCTCTCAGAATTCCTGAGTAACCTGGCACGTGCGTCGTCATACTACGTGCAGCTGGACATGCCCGCGGCTGCGCCGAACAAACCACGAGCAAGCGCGCCACCAGCGAGGATAGCCAAGAACATACAGCGGCTGCACGTACACGCCAATGAGGAAGAAAACACGCGAGCTCCGAGCGTAGAAGATTCGTGTCATCTGTGTAAAGAAAAACACACGCTCGCATCATGTAAGCGGTTCAATGATTTGGACGTCAACGAGCGCTGGGCGTTCGTCAAAGAACAAAAGCTCTGCTTTAATTGCTTGGAAGGCAGGCACTCGAAGAGAATGTGCCGCAAGAAGAAATGCGCCACCTGCAACTTCGCGCATCACAACCTCCTACACGTCGATAAGAAGCCAGAAAGTGTGACGAACGTCAGCGATTACAACGGCAAGGCGCTTCTCAAGATCATGCCGGTGCACGTCATCAGCGAAGGCAAAGAAGAGAGCTGCTACGCTCTGCTGGACGACGGTGCGACGGTATCGCTGATCGACAGCGTCCTGGCCGGGAACGCCAAGGGCGAACGGGTGCCGCTAACGATTAAAAGTGCGCGTGGACAACAAATAACGGACAAATCGTCGCGAGTGATTAGTGTGGGAGTGCGCGGACCCAACGGACAAATACATCAAGTGAAGTGCCGCACGCTCGTAGACATGGACTTGCCCTCGCAAACAGTGCCCGCCGCCGTCATGTCGGAGCATGCCCACCTACGCGACTTGGGATGCGAGGAAATGTGTGGAGCGAAGCCGCTGTTGCTGCTGGGCCAAGACAACTGGGAGCTGCTCGTCGGCAGGGAAATGCGCCGGGGCAAATCAGGTAAGCCAGTTGCCTCTTTGACCTCGCTAGGATGGGTCGTGCACGGACCTTTAGGTTCAACTAATTATAATAGGCAATCTGTAAATTGTATTAGTGTAAGCACTGCGGATTTGCATAATTTAGTGAAGAAACAATTCGAGTTAGAGGCCATAGGGATATCGGAAGTACCGCGTAAGCACGCAGACATCGAGCGCGCCAACCACATCTTGGACACCACTAGCCGCCAGTCAAACGGTGGAGCTTGGGAAGTGGGTCTGTTGTGGCGTCAGGACAACCCTCAGTTGCCTGACAACTACGTCAACGCGAAGTCGCGTCTGTCAGGAATATTGCGCAGGTTCAAGAAAGACGCGACCTATGAGAAAGCCTACATAGTTCAAATAGAACGACTGTTAAAGGAAGGGTACGCCAGCAAGGTAGACGGTAAACTCAACTCTGAGCCCGTGTGGTACCTGCCCCATTTCGGGGTCACTAACCCCAACAAGCCGGGCAAGTTACGTTTAGTGTTCGACGCCGCCGCGAAATACGAAGGTACGTCGCTAAACGATCACCTTTTGACTGGACCCGACCTACTGAACCCATTATTAGGGGTACTATTTAAATTTCGTTTGGGCCCTGTCGCGTTCACAGCGGATATTGCCGACATGTTTCTCCGGGTTCGAATCCGGGAGGAAGACCGCGGGGCACAGCTGTTTTTGTGGGCAGCGGACAGCAACAGGGAGCCTGAAATATATAAAATGAATTCTATGATATTCGGTGCAGTATCGTCGCCTACATCCGCGATTTATATATTAAATAAAAACGCGAGTAAATATGAAGAAAGTCACCCCGACGCAGTGGCAGCGATCAGGAGGAACCACTACATGGATGACTACCTGGACAGTACGTGGTCTGTCGAGCAAGCCGGTCAGTTGATTGAGGACGTGACCCACATCCACGCCGAGGGCGGATTTGTGATACGGGGGTGGGTCACAAACTCTCAGGAACTGCGCGACAGGCTACGCACTGAGATGCCGGACAAAGTATCGCTGGACAAAGGAGAGGACAGTGTGGAACGGACACTGGGACTCACGTGGTCACCCGCCACTGACGAATTGGCTTTTGATCTGTCCTTCAAGAGATTGCCGAAGGAGATCACGGAAGGGCGGGTGGTACCCACGAAACGAGAGTTCCTCCGTTTCATCATGTCGATATTCGACCCACTTGGATTTTTGTACCCGTGCGTCATACAGTCACGGATTTTAATGAAAAAGATCTGGAGCACGGGTATCGGCTGGGACGAACAGCTGAGACAAACTGAGGCGCGCTGCTGGTTTGACTGGCTTGATAGCTTGCAGCATCTCGCGAACGTATCGGTGCCTAGGTGGTACGGGTTGTGTACAGACCACCTAGAGCTGCACGCCTTCGGTGACGCGAGCGAATCCGCGTACGCAGCGGTAGTCTACCTGGTCGGGGTGGACGTCTCCGGGGAGAGAAACGTCGCGAACGTAATGGGCAAGGCCAGGGTGGCCCCTCAAAGAGTGGTCTCGATCCCACGGTTGGAGCTGCAGGCAGCCGTTTTGGCTTGCAGACTCGCGGAAACCGTCGAAAGGGAGCTAGGAGCCACCATAAAACGGAAATACTTGTGGACGGATAGTAAAACCGTACTAAAATGGATAAATTCGGACGCGACCGAGTTTCAACGTTTCGTGTCTCATAGGTTAGCAGAAATAGATAACAGGTCAAAGAGGTCGGACTGGCGTTGGGTTCCCTCGGCGCAGAACCCAGCAGACAAGGCAACCAGGTTGGATTGGCCTAATAACAGCAGCGAGTGGCTGAGTGGCCCTCCGTTTCTTCGCTGTCCACAGGAGCAGTGGCCGGTGAGCGACGACATGAGCGGTGTTGCAGAGGCGGACCTGGAGCGGGTACAGGGCGTACACGTTGCGAGCATGCCACCTGAGCCGATGCTGACGTACGCCCGGCTGCCGACCTGGACGCGCGCCCTGTACGTCATGGCGCGCGTACTTATCTTCGCGGCGCGCTGCCGTAAACGACGGGAGGCGTGTGCCGTGACAGCTGCAGACCTTGACGAAGCAAGGTTACACCTACTCCGCCTAGCGCAGGCGGAATGCTACGCATCGGACATCGCGGCCCTTAGAGCCGGCCGCCCGCTGCCAGCCAACAGCAGGCTGCGCACGCTGGACCCAATGCTGTACGAGGATGGACTCCTGCGAGTGCGCGGCAGGCTGAGAGCTTGCAGCGAGCTGAGCTTCGGCGAGAGGCACCCCGTCATCCTGGACGGGAGGCACGACCTCACGCGCCGGCTCATCAGACATCATCACGAGGCGGCGCTGCACGCAAATCAAGAGGCCGTCGTGAACAGCATCCGAGAATTGTACTGGGTCACCAATTTGCGGTCCTCAGTTAAAGCTGTCACGGCAAGCTGCCAGCGCTGCCGCATTGAAAAAGCGAAGCCAAGGGCACCAAAAATGGGTGACCTACCGATCTCCAGGCTGGAGGTCACACGGAGAGCGTTCGTCCACTGCGGGGTAGACTACTTCGGCCCCATGGAGGTCTCCATCGGACGGCGGCGAGAGAAGAGGTGGGGCGTGTTGTTCACGTGCCTCACCACCCGCGCCGTGCACCTGGAGTTGGCATCATCTTTGAGTGCCGACTCGGCGATCCTTGCCCTGCGGCGCCTGATTGCGCGCCGTGGGCGACCATCGGACATGTACTCCGACCGGGGTACCAACTTCGTCGGGGCGCACACCGAGCTACGCGCTGCCCTCCGTGAGATGGATCACTCACGATTGGCGAACGAGACTACAGGCCGCGGCATCGCGTGGCACTTTAATCCCCCGGCGTCCCCACACATGGGCGGATGCTGGGAGAGGCTGGTGCGCTCTGTAAAAAACGCGCTCAAGGCGACCCTGCGCGAGCGCGCCCCCCGCGAGGAGGTCCTCTACACCCTCCTCCTAGAGGCCGAGCTGGTCGTAAACAGCCGGCCACTCACCTACGTCAGCAGCGACGTCGAGCAACCGGTGGTACTCACGCCGAATCATCTCCTGCTGGGCACTGCCGCGGGGGATGCGCCATGTACGAGAGGCCACGCCCGCGACGAGGACGCGCGGCGGATGTGGCGCCGGGTGAACGCGCTGGCCGACCTGTTTTGGCGGCGCTGGCTTCGCGAGTACCTGCCGACGCTCCAACGACGCAACAAGTGGTCGGCTGACGAGCCGAACGTGAAAGTTAACGATGTGGTAGTGTTAGTGGACGAGAATAAGCCACGAAACCAGTGGACCAAAGGGGTCGTGCAAAGTGTTTTCCCGGGTGCGGACTCTATTATAAGAGTGGTCGATATACGAACGAACCATGGAGTCCTACGAAGACCAGTTGTGAAGGTTGTTGTGCTCCCGACCGATGGAAGTATGGTCGGTTGAACCCTCATACGGGGGGTGGAGATGTTGAGGAGCACAGCATCCTGATAAATAAACACTCTTGTACATAGTAAATAAGTATTTAGATAGTAAATAGTTTCTGTGTGTAGATTTATTTAATTGTTCAGTTTTAAGCCAGTATGTTTCTCACGCTTTGAAGTTATATTAGCTATAATAAAGTATTGTTCGAGCCCAGGCCTTTTGGCAGCCTCGCACAGCTGCAAGGTTTAAATGTTTATTATACAGAGAAACTACATTGTAAACTAGCAATTAAGAAAAAGTAATTGTCAGAAAGGTAACGTTTAGGGCCTTATTTTAATTGTCTAAGGCCTTAACAAATGCCGACTGTAATGTTTATAACGCTGGGCTTCCCAGAGCCCATTTTATATTGTTATAAGGAAACAATGCTTAATATAGTTTTAGTTGTAAGAAAAATACCATGATAGAACAATAGACAAAATACCCCGCGCTATACATGTGTGTGTAAACGACGAGCGTAGGCGGGAAGAGAGAGAGAAAGCGTGGGGGCGATTCACCCCCACTCCTCGCCTACGGTCGAGCGTATAAATATAGCGCGGGGGCATGTAACGGGCAGTCTGGTGTCGAACGCCTCAACAACAACAACAACATCGATTATTGTACTCCGTGTGAATATAACACTTTTCAAGTAACCTCAGTGCCGTTTTATCTTTCTGATCCAAATTAAAACCCCGCGCCTGAATATTCTACAGATTGGTTATTTCAAACACATCTCGCCACTCCGCTTTGGTGGATACCGGGCTTGATGGTTCAGGCAGCTTCGTGACCCTGAAAATCATCTATACGCTTTCAAGGAGATAGTCAACACATCGTGAATCTGTCCGTGTGTGATGAGGAAGGATGACACGTGACTGAGAGAGAGATTGGTATTAATGTGGATGGATTAAGAGAAAGAGGAATGCAAAAAACGAGTGCTAGATTTTGTAAGATATGAAACAAAAAAAGGACGTGCCAGTAACAGGGGTGATAAAATAATTAATAATAAAAATAAACAGTAGGCATCAGGACCCGCTTATGGGGTTAGTAATACAAGAGATCCACTAGCTACATAAACAAGATACAAAAGTCTTATTTCTAGACCATTCCATCTCTCATTATTAGACCTTTCGTCTACAATATTTTGAGGGGTCGACTTATATAAGCAGTCAGCGATCCGTGGCATTTATATTGCTTTTAAGAGCGCGTATTCTGAAAGCTGGCAACGTCGCAAAAGGCTATCAAATATTTACAAGTTTTAATTAATTTTACAAATATACCTACTGTATGAAAATAAGAAATATCGCTCTGTAGTGCACTAAAAAATTGATAAGGGAATGGAATAATTAATATCGTAACGCCGAATACGTGTGTCTTTTAGACGTACAAAAAGCATTTGGAAACTTTCCAAATGCCTTCACTACCCCTGAAACGGTTACAACATCAAATTCAGTTAATTTGATGTTGTAACCGTTAATTTGATGTCTCGTTTGCTAATAAAATAATTTATTAGCAAACGAGCAAAAAGGATTTAGAGAACATCAAACCATTAATATGGCATTGTACGATTTTTTGTTAAAAGTTATGCAAAATGTTGATAAAGCCAACCCTGTTTGTACACTATTCTGCGATATGACACAAGCTTTCGATTACGTTAGGCATGATATTCTCTTAAATAAAATGGAAGCATACGGTATCAGAGGTAGTGTTCTAAAACTATTTAAATCTTATTTAGAGAATAGGAAACAACTCACGGAAATATCTTTAATAAATACAAAAACTAAGCATGAAGAAGTATTTAAATCACATGAACTTCTAATTAAATATGGCGTTCCTCAGGGCACCGTGTTAGGCCCTAAACTATTCATACTGTATATAAATGACCTACCTAAATCAGTTGACCAACCCGTGACCCTCTTCGCCGATGATAGTACCATAACGATTCAATGTGATACCAAAGACAAGTATAATAGTGACATTAATAATTCTCTCTCATCAATAATACAATATTTAGATAACAATAATTTAAAAATAAATCTCAATAAAACTAATATTATTCATTTCAGCCAACGATTACCAACTTTGTCCGATGTTAAAGTCCAATATAATGACAAAATAATTGAGGAGGTCAATACTGCTAAATTCCTCGGTGTAACTATAGACAACAAATTAAATTGGAAAGCACACGTTGATATCTTAACCAAAAAAATTAGTAACTCTTCTTATGCCCTACATAAATTGGTTTCTGTGCTTAACACAGACGCATTACTAATAGCTTACCACGGCTTGGTTTCATCGCATTTAAGATATGGAATTATATTCTGGGGTAATTCGACTGACAAGGACATACCTTTCAAAGCTCAAAAACGATGCATAAGGGTGATGTTTAAATTAGACTCGACTGACAGCTGTAAGCCGTATTTCACTAAATATAACATATTGACGTTACCATGTCTGTACATTTTTGAAGTTGTCATGTTTGTAAAATGTAATCGGCAACTATTTCCACGCATGGCCGACAAAGTCAATCGCGCTAGACGCGATAACACTCTCCTCTGCTCACATGCTTCCAAAACAGCTTTAATGAGAAAAAGTGTATTCTGCATGGCGCCTTTAATATTCAATAAACTTCCAAAGGGGTGGAGGGAACTAAGCGCACATATTAAAAAAGCGGCTAAAATTATTTCTAATTAAGAAAGCATACTACAGTATTTTAGAGTTTTTAAATGACAGAGAGTGACATTACAAATATGTTTAACGTATTGTTAGTAATTTGCCTATTTATTTTTTAGTTTTATAAAAAAATATAATTAATATAATGTTAATACCTATTTTGTTTGTTAACTTTGTCTGAATAAGATAATAATTTAAATGTCTTTTAACTATTTTTTACTTTTTTAAATGTCTATTTTTGTATGCCTTAAAGGCCGAACATGATGGAGCTTTTTTATGTGAACAACAACTTGCATGCATTGTATGTATACTCATGTTTCTACAAATAAATGTCTTGTCTTGTCTTGTCTTGTCTTGTCAGTGTTTTAATTGCATTCTTATATCAATATTCTAGTGCACTACAGAGCCTTATTTCTTATTTTGATTCAGTATATTTTCAAAATTAATTAAAACTTGTAAATATTTGACAGCTAATAGCGATGTTGCCAACTTTCTGGTTATGCGCCCTTAATACTGCTAGCCTGTCTGGAATAAAAGCAATATTCTAGACGTTTCCACCCTTCTGAAATTTTATTATTTATTCACCCTCCTATTGTTGGCAAAGTCAAGGGTTTAGGCTGAACTTATTGATTGTAATATCTAGCCTACTTGATGAAGCATAGCATAATGATATTCCCCTCTTTGAGGAGTGTCTACCTTCTGTCTGTCGCTTGTCTTCGAGGACACGGTTGTTTTGGAAGGATCCTGATTCGGATTCGGCGGCAGGAGATTGATTAAATACATTTACAATTGATATACATACGAGCAAATGTGTTATAACTAAGATTAAGTGCGGTAAGTTGAAAATTAGTAGGTGAGGGCTTTAAGAAAGCAGAGGCTGTATATGTTTAGAGATATTATATTATCCTTAAATAAACTTGAAGGATAAATGGTACATATCTAATAAAATGCACCGATTACATAGAATGCAAAATAATTGAGATTTTCTACTACAAAATCCTTAGTAGCCACGGAGTTTGAATTTCTGCCTGACTCAACCCTCATTTGGACAATGCAAGAAATTGCAGACGACTTGCGTTAAACTGCGGACTAATTGAGAGACAATGAATTCAGTTGATCGGACAAAACCGCAATGTAGTCAATCTTATTAAAATTTGGACCATGCAAGATCTTGCTATATCTACTCGTAAAAGGTGCTTTATGCATCACCAGTGGTGAAAATTAGGATGTGCCAACGGCGCCCAGCAGAAATGGCCAGACTAGGACCACAAATGACCAGACCAGAGGGCACTTAAAAACTTTTACACTGGGCGCATAAAAGACTAGTTACGAGAGATTACGAGTTACGGCACTCTGCATTACTAACTAAACGTGGGTGTACTTCAATACCTGTCTGTACTTGCTACAAAACCCTTAGGGTACTTGAAGTCACGTATAGTTTGAATATCAATAAAGCTTCGACAGTCTATCAATCAACAAGATATCAGACTAAGCATGTATCCGAACTCGACATCCCACGTCATAGTCAAAACCGTTTATTTCAGTCCCAAGTTATCTTGATAAAGTACCATTGTAGGTAAATAGAAACAAAGTGCCTTGTCTTGAGCTGTCGCAATGTGGAACTTTGTGAAGCTGTTAAACATCTGTTAAAACCCCTCAACAGGATTTTACAAACAACAACTATTATATAGAACTATTATGTAGAACCCAACATAACACAACTGTATAGAGGCCCCTTTTATTATCGTGTTAAAATCTTCAAATGAGTCTCTAACAGACCTTCCCACACAGGGCGGGTCGGGAAGGACTGTCAAACTTGTACTTACTAAAATTCACGGTGATCCTTCAATAGCCCTTTACGTTCCAGAGTCATGGTAATCTGATGAGATAGTCCCGCGACCTTGGCAGTCATGGAAGCCCTCTTAATTATTTATTGTATTCTTTTTTTTAGTATTTGTGGTTATAGCGGCTACGTCATTTACGTTTCAATGCCAGAGTAACTTCTTCAAACATAAACAGTGAATTTCTATCCATTTGGACAGCTTATTCAGCTTATCCTTTCACTACGATGGCGAATATAAGCTTGTTATCATAGCCCGGAGTAGGTAGATTATTTTATGTACTTGTTCACGAACTGTCATAGTAATCTTAACATGGATAAGCCGTTTTCCCGGGATTTCATTTCAGTACAAACGGGTTTAAATATAAATTCACACGGGCGAAGCCGCGGGCAACAGTGAGTGCTTATATGTCTTCATCCTACAATTCCTACAAGTTCCAAACAATTTTAAAATTCATAAAATCCCAGAATCCCGGAGGCAAGTCCATCATCATCTTTCTGCCCTTAGCCTATTTTACTTGGGGTCGGCGCAACACGTTTTTTTCTTCAATTCTCCTCTATCAGACGTCACCGTATCATTTACTCCTTTTTCATTCCTAACATCCTTTACACAATCCATCCATCTTTTCTTTGGCCTTCCCCTTCCTCTCCATCCATCAACATTCATACTCATCACTCTCTTAGTCACATGAGTCTCATCTCATCCCTCCTCATCACATGTCCATATTAATATTTAATATACGTTTGGGGTTATTGACCCTAAATCAATAAACCTATTCCGCGCTTTGCTTATTATGTTGATGTATGAGCAATCATTGTGCACCAAAATGGTATAGAGATCGCAATCCACATAACGTTGATAACAAACGCGAGTGATATGTACGTCATTGTGAATTTCTCTAAGTAAGGCTTTCTCTTTGAATGTCGTCCAATCAAGAGCTCTTAAGCTCTGCGCCGGCGCCGATTCAGTTTCACTCGCGGTATTGTAAGCCTCTGGCGTTACAGCCTTTCCAATTCATTTGGTTTTATGCAACTAATTAGATAACTGGATAAATAAATAGTCATGTGTTTTGATGCATCTGTTTAAGCAAGTTTATTTGTAAAACATTCGCTTATTTACATGAGATCAGCTAGATTATACAAATTATGTCCGGTTTTAATCTGTACAAACATAATGGGAAAGTAGCTTACTCAATTATGTCAAGAAAATTACAGTGTATGTCATAATGGTTGCCATTTTTGTTTTTGATGTAATTTAAGTGCAAACCAAAATTGGTAGGTTGGTACATAAAACTAAATGCATTTTTATAATATTCCACAACTATCACACAACGCCTTCATGTCCCAAGCTAAGCAGACCTTGTGTTATAAATGGGCACTAGACAACTGATAAACATACTTATATATATTTCTAAATACATACATTTTATAGATAAATTACACCCAGACACAGAACAATGCTCATCACACAAAGATTTGTCTTGGGTGGGAATCGAATCCACGACCCCCGGCATAGCAGTCAGGGTCACTAACCACTAGACCAACAGGCCAGTCAAAGAAAAATCTTTGGAGAGCAGATTCTATATTATCGGTCGAAGTATGATGCTAAGACCTAAGACTAGGTAACAACGGTACCTAGGAACAGCGCGAACCTAATCCATTACCCGTCTATACCTAGAAATACCGTTACCCGGCCTGTTTCCCTCCTACACAGATAATCTAGGAACTATGTAGGTGGTTCATGACTGCTTGAATTACATATTTATTTAAGCTTTAGGTACAATAGTGGTATCTCAGATAAGACAAAGCTGAGATTGGTACGTAGAAATAATGGAATTAGGCAGTCAATGAGTCGGTCTTCCTGCTAATTTTGTATTTTAATGTAATTATGGAATAAACAGCATTATAATAATGTATTATTATCTATGACAAACGGTAATATCATTTATTTATCATCTATTTCGCAGATAATTCTATCTCGTCCATTTTAGTTTATAACAACAAAACGTGTTTTAAATTTTATAATGTTTTTTTCCATTGGACAACACCAACATTCTATACATAATGAATCTATATTTCAGGCTTAGCTTAAAAACAACACTGAAAAAACGTAACGGCTACAAATAAACAAGTTGCTGCTATTTACAACCACGTAACTTGCTTCGGAGGGAGCCTGTAATGTTTGTTGCTAAAATTATACTAGTCAACTTTGCTAACGTATGTTGGTAATATAAACCCAGAAAGTTTGTCAAAAAATAGCTATCCAAGGGTAGTTGCTTCTAACCTATTAATTCAGTATATTGGGTAGGGACAGCCAATCTACTTTGTTACTTCTATTCAAGCTTGTCTATTACCTATTAATCGGACACTATAAATATTAGCCAATATCGGTTGTTTGAAAAATTAAATAACTTACTTATTTTAGAATAGCAATGTAACCTTGTCTATTTTTTAACCGAACTTGGAGTAAATTTTAATCAAGTAGGAATAAGTCTAGAACTAAATATCTTACTTAGTATGAAATAATAACCTGAGCTTGCCTATTTTTAACCGAATTCAGTGAGGGTAAAATATGACGAGTCGCTAATTTAGAAATAAATAAGTATTTTGTTAATAAGAGCCAATCATATTTAGCAATACTTGCTTGTATAATATTAGCAAAGCTCTATTACACATTTCAAATATGTCTTGATTGCATGCAGCCGAATAATTTTTA
This sequence comes from Agrotis ipsilon, assembly GCA_028554685.1. Classification (NCBI taxonomy): domain Eukaryota; kingdom Metazoa; phylum Arthropoda; class Insecta; order Lepidoptera; family Noctuidae; genus Agrotis; species Agrotis ipsilon. The sequence goes on along the minus strand of CM052969.1, from coordinate 11,908,150 downwards.
ACAGAGTTTAATTAGTACTTTGCTAACACAATTTTTTTTCAGTGAAGCAACACACTGCAAGGGCATGAACCCAAATAATATTATGTACTTTGAAACTTTGTAGATTTTAATTTAAATGTAATAATTATGTATCCATTGTAAACTATTCAATTATAAATGTTTGTCTTTGAAACTTCTGATCAAGCAAAATATTAATGTTTATAATTATGTTTCACAATACAACGTTTTTTCTAGTCACAGTAGAACTTTCCAGCATTTTTACCACAAATTTTTATGGATATTTGTTATAATAATATTTTAAACCACCAAACCGTCACGCTTGTGGTTATGATGGTTAGTTAGGCAAGATATTTATTATCATAATATAGCCGGCGTCCCACGGCAAAGATAGGCCGACAGCCCATGATCCATGATAGAATACTGATAAGAATTCTTAACTCTTTATTTTAGGTAAAAGATTTATCCTGCATATCAGGATAAAACAGCACAACTAGATCTGTAATCTCCGACGGGTACGCATCTTCGTACAGAACGCGATGCAAGTCTCCGATACCTTTAAGAGGCCATACTACTTCAAATGGCTTAGCAGAATCCTCTGATACGCCGAAAGTACTGCAGCATTAATTTTGAAATAAATATATGGTAAAGTTGAGGATTCATGTTAGGTCTTATGTTTGGCGAAATCACGATTCCATAAAGTTTTCTCGATAGAAAAAAAAAACATATCTAGTTACCTCTAAATTTTACAATAAACCGCTGGCAATCATAAAATACCTACTTAAAATCCGATTATGAAACTTTTTACACCAACTGAACTAAGTATAAAGCAGGTTTTAAGTTATTTAGGTTTTTCGAATTTCCTTTTTTTCGCCTTAAAATTAATAGATTTTCGCGTAGACAACTATAAGAAAGAGCCAGCAATAGTGCGTGGTACGTGCAATTGCGAAGTCTTTGGTAGGTATCCATTGACGCGTGCCTACCTCAATGAATTTGTTTTGCAATAGTCGCCTAGATACCCGTAGTCGTAATATATCGGAGACTTGCGTTGTGATGTGTACGAAGGTCCTTAAACAGAAGTGCACTCAATAAGATACCTAATTTGCCAGTGTTTAAGTCTCAATGTCTCATGTGGCGAGTCTATTACAGTCTATGTGCTCAAACACACTGCGAGCCTAGCGCGGTGGCGGCGGCGGGCGCGATAATAATGAATGTATGAAATCGCCGCTTGTGGCCACATTGAAGTGACTAGGCGGGGAGCCTAGCGCGGTGGTTACGAGCGACTTTGCGAGCCTAGGCGTTGCTAGGCAACAACCGATACAACGGCCTGGCGGCAGGTGTATCAAACCTTTTCGATCTTTTAGTAGCGCCATATAGTTACCAGAACATGCACTAAAATACTACCGTTGGATGTTTTTATACATATTTAAATTATTTATACCGTACTTGAGTAGAAAAATGTAGAACTATTTATAATTTAGTTGTATTCAATCCTGTAAAAAATAATAATATTAATTTCTTTAAACCAGTTTTATAGAGTTTACTAGGCACCACCGGTTTGCAACACCTGAAGTCGCCGCAACAAAGACAAACGCTTGATCGGCAGTGTGGACACGTATCGCGCCCGCCGCAGCGCCCGCCACCGCGCCTGCCACCGCCGACGCGCTAGGCTTCCAGTGTGGACGCACCCTATGAGGTTGAAATCCAGAGTTCCAGACTCAGTGACTGCTAGACCCTTGATATAAAACCCAATATCAGTGTTCGAGCTAGAAATCAACAGCATCCCAAAAAGGCAGTCAAAAATGTGTTTCTGTATATTTAAAACTAGCTGTGCCTTGTGGTTTCAGCGCCACTCCTGTTGGTCGTAGTGATAAGTTATATTATGCAGCGTGTAACGTTAATAGGGCAAAACCTCTCGTGGGGTAACTAAGCCCATGTTACTGAACAATGATGAGCCCGATCCATTTCTCAATTTGTATGAAAAAGTAAAAAAAAAATTCGCGATTTTCCTAAAGTCAAGGAACAAACATTGTTCAGTAACATGGGCTGAGTTATCCTACGAGAGGTTTTGCGCTATTAACTTTACACGTTGTATATTCCTCGACAAACTGGACTATCTAACAAAAAAGACTTTTTTTTCAATTCGAACCAGTAGTTTTTGAGACTAGAGTTCAACCAAACTATTAAGTATTCTGTGACCAAACAAACAAAGCTAACCTAACTAACTTTTTATCAATTCCACCAGGTCCCCTGGCTATTGGCGTGCCAGGCGAGCTCCGAGGCATGTGGGCAGCTCACAAGCGGTGGGGCAAGCTGCCCTGGGACAGTCTGATAGCCCCGAGTCTGGAACTGTGCAAGACCGGGTTCCCCATGTCCAAGGTCATGCATGATGGTCTTGAGAGCGCTGCGTACATCAAGAATGATGTTCATCTCAGGTAATTATGTCCTCCCGTTCAAATTTCAAGCCCGACTACTTGTGGCAATCGAGCGTACTTAACTTTTTTTTTTTAATTTCTTCCTTCATTAGAAATTTCTCGTGTATCGTGGCATTGGGGCATTTACAAACATATTAGTTCACATACCCAAACATCCAGACCCAGCACAGCTACCTACTTGTAGGTCATACAAGTATTATGTATTTTGCGGGGATCGAACCCAAACCACGCTGTGCAGCAGTCGATAAGCCACTGTATCCACCATGCCACCAGACTAACAAACTATGTACATATGCCTGCAATGTGCAAGAAAATTCACAAATAAAATAGGTTTAGGTACACACGGCTACACAACAAGCTATAAAAAACTAGTATTAGCTAACCGTTCATTGTGTGTAAAAATCGTACGAAGCGAGACCAAAACAAACTGGTTTTGTGTAGCTTGATGTGTAGGCGTGTGTACATAAAAACAAATATTAGTATAACCTACAAGTAGTTGTTTCTTTTGTATATGTGAGTTTCAATGTTTTTATCGCCCCAAGGTACAAAAGAAATTTCTATAGCGGGAAAAAGGTAACATAAATAAAAATAATACTATAGCGTACTGTATATTTTTGTTGCTCCTCAAAATTCTTTAATACACATAAGGAAGGGTGCATATTATTATTATGTATATTGTGGCCAATGTAAGCAGTCAGTCAAGTATATTTAGTATGTAATGTATTCTATAGCGTACATGTTGTCTTTGTATTTATCACCTATTTCCCGAAGCTATTAATATACATCGCTTCCTCAACGCCGAGCTCATGGTAATTTATTGATACAAAGTCTTGAAAATGTAACGTTTATTTCGAAGTAAAACGAGGAAAATTAAAATGATTTTACTGCATTTATGCAGTGGAGGCCCAAAGGTTACTTTAGTCTTGAAAAAAGCAGAAAATTACTTTGTTTAATTTTTTATTAATAGGGTGAACGAAAAAAAGTAAGGAAACCGCCATAGTCCATAAAGCAGCGGTCGATTATTTTGCAAAGTGAAGAGTTTCTTTAATAAATAAGGAGATACCTTTTTTTACATCAATAAAATTAATATAAACTTGCCAACCTACCTTTGCGAATGGGTGTAGAATCTTTCCTTTAATTCTAATAATCGACGTTCGAAAGTGCCTCTTTGATGGCCTAATTGGAATAAACGATTTGACTTTGACTTTGAACCAAAGTGGTGGCCGGTCGCTGTTATAGAGACTTCCCAAAAACATGTGACATCTACCAACCCCCAAAATAAATGGACCCATATTGCGGATTACTAACACCGCTCTTTCCTTCACATAGATAGATGATTTGTGTTCCAGTAGTGGGAATACTATTACTTGAGAATGCTTGTACTTCGTGATTGTCGCCATACACACATACGACATTTTTAATAATAAAACAAAAAATATTGTCTACGGCAGCTAATTAATTATGATAGCTGACAGCAACAAAACAAACGATATGTTACAAAACAAACCGATTAGGTATAAATTATATCCTACTAAATAAAAACAAAATTAATTAATCCTATCAGATTACAATTAGCATAGCTCTTTGTACTGACTAATGATGTGATACTACATAAATACATATAATCCTACAAATAATAAAATTATAGACATTATACATAAATAAATAATTATTACATTTAAGCATTATTATAAATATTTAGAATAGTTTCTGCATCATGGGTAATTTTATGTGACTCCATAGACTCGAGGTGTAAAGAATAGTACAAAAATAGTACCTAATCATTGTTTTATGTTCAGCCATAAACAACAAACACTATAGATCCCAACACAAAAAGCTATTAATATTTTAATATAAATAACAAAACAAACATAATTCCAAAACACTACCTAATACCTATTGCCAAGCCAAATCGAATTATTTAACAATTTTTTAAAATACAAACCGTCCCGCTTTCAAGGCCTCTCACAATCTTCCTCCGCCCAAATAAGGCACTACGGAAGCTAATAAACTTCCTTATATCCTCAGGAAAATGTACTTCAACACTGCGAAGGGGCAGTTCCATAAGCCAGGAACCATCGTGAAGCCCAGCGAGGCACTCTGCAACACCTTCCAGAGAATAGCGGAGAACGGTGGCGATGACCTGTACAACGGAACCTTGGCTGCTGACCTTCTAGAAGACTTGGAAAGAGTTGGCAGCATCATCACGGCTGAGGATCTCAGTCAGTACCAGTAAGTGGATTTTTGACTGAATTTTGTATTGGTTTGTGTCTCTATCAAAAGGCAGAGACAGCATTTTGCCCTTAAAGGCAATGCAAAAGTACAGTTAACTTAAAACTAAGGTGTGGTCGCGACTTTGGAGAAAGAGATATAGAAATCAAATGGTAGTAAGAAAATAAATGATTGCTTTACGTCATTAGATTAAAGGTACAAGTTGGTAGCTGACGACACGAAGCTGCAGCGAACGACGTGTCGCAGTGACACTACTGGTTTCTACGTATTTCTATGAAAGTCCCTCCGTAGTTAGCGACATGTCGTCTGCTGCTGCTGCGTGCAGTCGGCTACGAACTTGTACCTTAAGTTAATAAAAAAATGTACGTCTAAGAAAAAACATCTCACATCGTCCCGCATGACAGACTGAGAGACACAGTACTAGGTATTGAAATAATTAATTGTCAACGAAACAGGAGACATCATTTATTACTAATGAAATCGTTGATTTTATTAGGCATTGCCTAGCATATTTTATGATACCTAATAGGTACATAAATAACTAGATTTATTAAAGTTTATCTTAAATATTTAATACATATTTATACATTTACTGCATTTTAAATAATCCCAATAACATTGTCATTGTAAAAAGTGACGTCACACATGATAAGTCCGAGTTCAATAAAACAATGCATTTATTATTAATATATGTAAATAAATACAATGTGGCAACTAAAGCGTTACCGGTCATAACAAAATAAACGGAATTGGTTAGCTATCTATTTACTCAATTGTTTATTTTTGTGAAATAAATTTAAAAACTTGTATTGTGTCATATCATAGATATTATTTATGAACTTCCACCCTGGACTATTATAAGAATAGTAAAATAATGAAAATCATATAAGCCTGCGTTCATACATTATTCCTTCCGCAAGATAAATTAATCAAATTAATTGGCGCCATTTTCTTTGCCAGCAAATCAAACGTACATTTCACGACTATTTTAATATCATAAAGTTTATAATGGATGGATGTTTATTCAACTAAGATGTTAAAATATTCACAGAACTAAGACTAAAACTCTACAAATATTACAAAAGATACTTAATTAAAACTCAAATTAAGAATATACCACGTGCCCAGAAGACTGACAGCATTGCCACGAGCAAGCCACGAGTTTGGTATGTTTCAAAAGTTAAAAAAAAAACAGCTTGAATTTGTTACGGCTATGAAGAATTTAAACAGCAGTACGATAACATAAGAACGCAGTAAGAACTCCCATTGTTATAGTTTATAACAACACATTATTCAAATTTCTCAAGTAACATATATTATTTATACTTAATAAGTTTACAAACATACTTACATACATGAATTGATTATATTTAGTCAATAAAAGGAGCTTGTTCTATCTTTAAACAACTTTAGCACATTTTTATAAGAAAATACGCAAAGAAACGGACTCGGTGTGAAACGAACGTTACTTAATTAAAATTACTAAACGTAAATATTCATGTCATTTGGTGGTTGGCATTACTGATGACCATAGACAAATTTACAATAATAAAAGCTACCAGCAGAGACACCTTTTTACTTATAATATCATTGAGCAGAGAAGGAATATTTTCATTGAGAAAATGTGGACCAAAATTTATCTTAATATTCAGCCGCCTCTATATTATAATGGCAAAACTTAGTGTAATATTAGAAATTCCTATGTTAAAACTGCATAACACTAATAAAATATCGATGATTTCACTGTCTGTATGCACAAAACAAGAGATGAACTTTGATTAGCGAATAAATGTAAAAAGTGATAATTTTAATATTTTTTCACGCCATGTTGTGAATTACGTCTAGAACTACAGAAAAATTAGTATAAGGTACAAGTTGGTAGCTGACGACATGAAGCTTGTCGTGTCGCAGCGACACTACTGGTTTCTACGTATTTCTATGAAATTCCCTCCGTAGTTAGCGACATGTCGTCTGCTGCTGCTGCGTGCAGTCGGCTACCAACTTGCGCCTTTAGGCACTGAATGTTCCAGGGTCACGGATGTTACAGCAGCCCAACGCAAATTGAAAGAACAGGGTAGTTTTTAGTTGGCGCGAGTCTGACAGACCTTGAGGGAGAAGAATAAATGAATGAATATCCACGTAAAAACAAAATAGTTTTGTAAAATATTTTGAAAGAGTAACGACGGAGTTTCTTGCTCATTCTTCTTCGTACGCAATTTCTGGTGAAGGAACTAAATTCAATTCTATTTTCATAGTGTTACCGACTAACGTTCAAAACTGCCTAATTATTCTGCAATTTTGGAAATATGTACTTGAATGAGTACACAGTAACACAAGAATGAAAAAAAATCTATTTTAATTTAATCTTGGACATATCTTTCAAACAGACTAGTTGACGCTTCCCGTGACCCAACGTGTAACGCCGCCAGTCTCTTGGGCACATTACGGTGACAACGTTGAGGATTTTTCGATGCCATGTAATATTATATAGGTACAATTTAGTTATTGGTTTATGTACAGTTTCTTTTTTCTTTTTTTGTTTGTTAAATATTTAGGTTTAATTATTTTATTCTGAATTAATAAAAATATATCTATTACATTGGGTTTTTAGTTTCCCCTGTAAGTTTTCATTGTGAGGGAACAAAACTTACTTCTGCAATATGAGACAATCTTAATGATCAATGATTTTATCTGTATTTGAAGAGGTCTTTTCCCCACAACAAGAATAAACGCTCGTCCGCTCGTTCACAAGATTATCTTCTAAAATGTGATAAGGAACTAGATATAGCCAATACCTCTTTATATTTTGTGCTTAGTTGGTATTTTTTGCGGTCCTTAGTCTCCGTCGAACCCAATTGTGGTCGGGGTTTAGATGGGTCACGGGAATTACTTATTAAGAGACGTTCTGCGCGTCTCAGCGCTGACAAACTGACGGGATCCAACAGACAGCATCTGCCGGGAACCGTGCAGAACTGTCCAAACGGGAAACCGTGACCCCGGAACGTAAATAGCTATTGAAGGAACCCGATGGATTTAATCCGTCAAGTCTGACAATCCCTAGACTCCGCTCGCCCAGGGTGGGAGAACGAGTTTGATAATTTTACGAACTAAAATGAAGACGTTATGTCCGTTGGAAAACGAAGTGAATTCATGAATACGTACTTAAATCATGATTTAAGTACGTATTCATGAATTCACTGCACAGTTAGTTAGATCCAACGACGATAAATTACTAGACTCCTAATAACGGGCGACCGATGTCTGTCAACACATTAGGCAAAAAAGTCTTATATCCGTCTTATTTCGACCACTTCTGTGATCCGTAAACATATCTCGAGACAGAACAGACCTTGAGTTAGCCAATCACGACGCAGTACCCCGTCCCCCTCGCTTACGTAGTACCTCAGCGAGTTGACAGAATAGTTTTTGTTCCTTAGATCGTGCATGCGGAGTCTAGTAATATATCGTCGTTGGTTAGATACTACTTACTTATTCTTAGACAACAGCCACAAATTGTGAAAATGCAGTTTCCCTGCGAGGTCAGAAGGCCAGCCTTTGGCAATAAACCTCAATGTAAGAACAGGATGTATGAACTTGTGTACTTTCTTAAGCCTTTGTGTGAAGCACACATGAAACTTCTTTGTGTTATTGGCGAGCAATCACATTATAAATTAATAGATACGTTACCTACACGACATCCTATCTTCAAAAACAGAACACTAACGAACACATGAATAACTAAATATTGCAATAGCACACTACATCACGTTTAGTCGCTAAAGTAGGATGGCATCGCAAGTGAAAAAGAAACAAATATAGTAAAGGTTTGTCAATAGACCACATTTGAGCGCCTTCCATCCAGAATTTGCCACTTTCACGTGTATATTTTGGGACTCAAAGGCTGCATCTTTGGTGGAAGATTGATTGATATTAAAAACTAGCTTTTGCCAGCTGCCTCGAGAGTGAAAACAACGGATAGGGTTTTTTTTGTATCCCTGTCGTGCCCCTAATTCTATTATTATCTAAGAAATTTGTTGGCAATGGTAATACGGGCCCCAAATAGTATTAACAGGTCGCGGGACTTATTTTTATTACCGTAAGGAACATAAAGGGCTATTGAAGGACGCCGTGGATTTTAGTCAATACAAGTCTGACCGGGCAGGGCGGGAGGACTCATTTGATGATTTTACCAAGTAAAAAAAAAGTAGTAGGTATTAGCCCAGGGCCCCACAAACTCACACAGGTCCGCTCCTGTATGTTGGTGGTACTGACTCACTTCAACTTATTTTCTCACAATCCCCAAGATTGCATCATTGTCGATATTTCAACAGCTGTTTTACAGTCATACATAATTTCAAGAATATCGGAAAAATATTTTTATTTACATTTATTATGTCATGTAAGAAAAATGTGTTTATTAACCCCGAATTTAAACTGCGTAAAAGAATAAATACTTCGTAATATAAATAAAACGTGTTTTTACTACATAGGTATCTCTCGTTGGTCGCGGCACTTATTTAATTACCCGTGACCCCGTAACATAAAGGGCTATTGAAGGACATCGTGGATTTTAGTCTATACAAGTCTGACAGTCCCTGCTGCCCTGCCCGGGATGGGAGGACTCATTTGATGATTTTACCACGTAAAAAAAAAGAAAAAAGGTATCTCTCGTTGGTTGCAAGCGCTTCTGAAGATGAAGTCTTAGGTACGGGTCCCAACTTGGGTAAAGTGTTATTGGAATAAATCAGTATAAATCAATACTAAATTAATTAAAGTTTGTCCATATCAGGTTGCTAAGTGCGTTATCAGCCTTACACTACTTTCTTATCAAATATTGTCTGAACTATTTAAAGTTCACCCGGTACAGAGGTACCTACCAACAATATTTCCACAACTGGGAAACAACAGGTTTTATTCAAAACGCAAAACAATAAAATCCAAAACGCGAGATTATGCGGTTTGACAGATGTTACAAGCCTTGTATTTTTTTGTTCTAACATTATATATTTTTTATCCTGGTAAAATCATCAAATGAGTCCTCCCACCCACTGTCAGACTTTTTTTTAATTCTATGACTATGACTGGTACTACTTGTATGACTTGTACTGACTAAAATCCACGGTTTCCTTCAATAGCCCTTTACGTTCCAGGGTCGCAGTAATTCGATAAGTCCCGCGGCCTTCTAACATTTTAATAAGACGGTTTTATCACGAAGTTTTCTTTCACCGTTTTTAGAACAATTATGATGAAGTGATTTATAATTCCAAACTACCTTGTCTGGATTCGAACCAACAATCTGCAACTTGTAAGTTGAGGCCATTGAGCTATTATTACTACGCATAGAGACAACACCACGCATCACCACTGTGTCCCATCCAGGATGAGTGCGCGCGCCTAGAGCACGCCACAGAGCTGTCAAACAACTGAATGAACTTGTGCGCGTTGTCTCATCCTGGATGGGACACAGTGGTGATACGTGGTGTCGTCTCTTTATGTACCTAGTAATAATAGCCCAATGGTTGAGGCGCTCATTACTGCGCCACCACCTCTCATTCTACTGACTATTTAAGGTAATTCCGAAATGTAAAAAGTAATTTAAAAACATTCAATCATTTCCTTAATCCACCATGAATGTGACTAAATATCTGAAATTCGTTACGAATTCCTGAATCGATAACATGAAAAGTCACTACTGCGCATTTTCTATAACATTATGTGATACGTGATACCTAAATACAAATGTCTAAGTAAAATCGCACTTATAGTCATTAACTAGAGTCAAAATTCCAACGGCATTATAATGATTACGCGATGCTTTAGTATTTGTGAATATGGATACAATGTTTCACAATACCTACAGAAGTGCAGTCATTAAAATTATTTGAAACAATAAATTAATGCACCTGATCAAATGATAGAAATGTGACTCATCAAATGTTATGGAAAAATATGTGTAAATGTGAAACAATTCGTAAATGACTAGAGTTCTTACGTAGATATTTTACCACCTCATCAAATATTGTGTTCGATTGAAATCCTATTTTCACTACTTATAAAATATTTTTTAATATGGTCGATGTCTGCCGACCCGATTCTTTTCGTCCCGATTTTTTTTTCGTCACTAAAAAAATATTTTTTCTTTGAAAAAGTAGAAAGAAAAGAATTCATAATGTTTGACTCTTTTTACTTTTTTATTTATTGACTAAAAGACAGTCTATGGTACTGCCTGTCCTAAAGAGGACGAAGAGAAACAAAAAAAAAAAAAAGTCTATGGTACTAGAGCTCATAGTTTTTAATAATTAAAAATTGAATAACAGATCTATGCACTTGAAAATAAGGTAGCAATTAAAGTATAGGTATCAGTGGTAAATAAACTCTGAAAGGATTATACATTGTTAATTATGTTCCGGTTACGCAATGACATGAGGCAGCTTTTGTCACCTTTTGTTTTGTTTTTCTGCAAATATATTTCATAGTCACCAAATGTCAGTAACCTTACCTACATACTGCCAAGCGACAATTAAATAAAAACAATCCATTATTGCGGGGGAGGGCGTTATTCAGTTACCACAGTTTTTCATAAATTAGCCCTAGTTTAAAGTTTTAATTTCGTCGATCTTAGTGTTCGCAAGTATAACCAGTAAGCACGAAAACCTGAATGCGATTCCCAGTCGGATATAGGTACTTACTATTTAAATTGGCAGTTTAAACATAAAAAAGAATATCTATTCTTACCACCTTAGATTCTATGATTGTCTGATGGCAATTAGGTATATTTGAGCCCCTTTAGATGTAATCTATAAAGAAATTAAACACTATGACATTAATATAACATAACTGGGAATCTAAAAGGCCTAACAAGATTCTAAAATGGAGAATAGACAATAATTTGATCGGATATTAGATTAAATTCTTCTAAAGAGGTCTTTTTTGAACTCCTGGCGGTATTATATTACTGACACATGAAATAAACTACTCCACACTTAGAAGGTATTTGTTATCGGTAGCTAATATGAGCAAAAATAGATGCATGCCGGAAATAATCTGTTGGCAGGACGCTCAGGCGCAGGAATGCAGTTCAGATTATGACATGAAATTCATTTTATACATTTACATATTATGCAACTTTTAGACGATTCTAACTTAAAAATACAATCCCTAATGTCCAAAAATTAAAGGCCCGAAGGTTCCCTGAACTTACCTGTTTACTTCAAGTTTCTAATTGATTGACGAAACATTTTTAGTTTACAATTTTTCCTCGGACGGCAGGTAATTGTTATCTCGCTGTACTAGCTTGGAATGTAAAGGGCTATTGAAAGAACTCCGTGGATTTTAGTCAGTAGTGTCTGACCGAACAGACAGAAAAAAAGAGTTTTTTTTACTACTAACTTTACAATTTTCCTTCTACAGGGCAAAAATCACAGACCCCATCGCGGTCCCCCTGAGCAACGGGGACACGTTCTACTCCGTGCCCCCTCCGAGCAGTGGCGCCATCCTGGTGAACATTCTGAACATCCTCAGTGGCTACAACTTCACTGCATCCAGCATTAACACCACGGAAGACAAGATCCTCACCTACCACAGGATCATTGAAGCCTTCAAGTATGCGTACGCGACTAGGACGAAGCTGGGAGATATGGATTTCTTGGATTTGACTGAGGTGAGATGAGATCCTAGTTTAAGACCATCATAATAGTTTTCCAAACTGACTTTACTTCCAACTACTAGAGAGCAGCTGCAGCTGCTGGCTGTATAATAGACCGCGAATGGGTTCTCCATCACAGCGAGTTTCCTCCTTGTCTCAGAAACCACGTAAATCCGTTCGTCCCGGTTTTCATTTGTATTTGACACTCGTTTCTGTCAAGTCAGAAAAAAATCTAGAAAGTCTGAAAACCAGCATTACCAAAGAGTTTTATATCACCCACTACTGAGTTGTCCATAACCTAGGTCCTTCCTCATAGAGACATGTCGTCGTATATTATTATTATATTAAAAATAATGTAATAATTGATTCTGTTTGTGTTAATAAATTGCGGCGCAAAATATGTAAGTAACTACCTATAAGCGTTCTAATATTTACCTAATTAAATTTGTAATAATAACAAAAAATTTGATGATGAGGAAGTAATTCGCAATACCGCTTAATTATTACAAAATACGTAGGTAGTATTGTCATTATATTTATGATATAATTAATATTTATATAAGTATGTAGATACAAATACATAAATAACTTTGACCTCCTGACAGAGGTTTATCTGCATGACCACGTATCTCGCCACATACATACCTACAGAAAGGTAGTCAATTCAATTAATTTCTTCAGAAAGCCCTTTACCTGATAGGTAGAAAACCAGGACATTTCAGACTTAGGTAGATTTACCTAAACCTACATTTCATGTAGAAAATTAAGACTTATTTAAAAGAAAGTCATAAAACTATTAATCCCCGAAGCTTCTAAACTTTAAAGGTCATCATCATCATCATATCAGCTGTATGACGTCCACTGCTAAACATAGGCCTCCTCTGTACACTTCCAATAGGACCGGTTAGAAGCGGCTTGCATCCAGCGTGATCCTGTAGTCTTCATAAGATCGTCTGCCCACATTGTGGGTCGACCGTCCTACTACGCTGCGCTTGCCAATGCGTGGTCTCCATTCGAGAATATTACTACTATTTAATACTCGTGAACTTAAAGTTCAAGAGTATTAAATTAGAAATGTTGTCTTCCCTTTCCCAGCTCATCCGCAACGTGACAACTCCAGAATACGGCGCGGAGGTGCGCCTGCGCATCAACGACACGGCCACCAGCAACGACACGGCGACTTACGGCGCTGAGACTTACAACCAGCCAGATGCTGGCACAGCTCACATATCTATCATTGCAGGCAATGGAGACGCTGTTTCGGTTACCAGTTCTATTAACTATTAGTAAGTGCTCCCATTGTTATGTAGAACTAGATGTTGGCATCGGCTTTGCCTGTTGCAACTCTCAAAGAATCCCGCAGGAATATAAAATCGAGGTAAAAGTAAGGATGAGATTCGGCACACGAATATAAATAAAATATAACCTGGACTAACACATAGTTGCGTTTTTATCAGTATTATGTTTTAATTTGATAACCTTCAGCTACCATGCTGGCGAAGAAACGGGGAAACTATTAATAGGTCACGAAGCAATGATATATGCAATTCATTGGAACTATCAACCAGAAATAGATAAAAAAACAAAAGAGTCATTCTGTGTGTTTTTTTAGTAGCTTGAAAGCGATATCTACAATAAACAAAATTCACTAAAGTTTTTAACAGACATTCTTATTTTAAACTCAACATATATCTAATCTTCTTTCAGCTATGGCGCCGGTTTTTCGACTTACAAGACAGGCATCATAATGAACAACGTGATGGACGACTTCTCATCCCCTGGGATTACAAACTTCTTCGGCTTGAAGCCTTCTCCAGCGAACTTCATTGCTCCACACAAACGGCCCATGTCTTCCATGAGTCCTAGTATCATAGTGGACAGGAATGGAAACGCCAAGCTGGTGATTGGAGCCTCTGGAGGAACTAAGATTACTACTTCTGTGGCTTTGGTAAGTTTACGTTAAGGGAAACCAATACCTGGGACCTGGGACGGCGGCGCGTTATGCTCCATGCGCGCCTCAAAGAGCTGTCAGCAGGATGACGGGGCACCTTTAGAGGCCCAAAGCCTGCCGGGGTCGCATGACTAACGAGTTACCGTGACCCCGTAACGTAAAGTCCCTCCTGCCCTGCCCTGGGTGGGAGGACTAATTTTTGTGGCAATCAACGCGAAGACACACAATTGGTCATTACTGTAACTTCAGAAGACCATGTAGAAGATGGCGGAATGAGTAATTAGTCCTGGATCTAAAGAGGCTTTTATTCGTATAATGGTACTTAAAGTATCATTAAGGAGGTTTGTCTGTAGGGTACCTAATATTCTTCAAATTCTATTGAAGACAAGCTGACCCAGCAAACTTCGTACCGCCACGTAACCTTTTAAACCTTCCCAGGACTTCCAGAAGTAATTCAATACTAAAATTTGCCAAATCGGTCCAGCCGTTCTTGAGTTTTAGCGAGACTTAACGAACAGCAATTGATTTTTTATATAGTAGAGATATACCCCTGATAGTAGAATTATGTCCATTGGTCTATTTCTCTAACAAGGACAGAAGGTGATAACCTCTTTAGGCAATCTCTAATAACGATTTTTCCATTTTTTTTTGTGGGAAAATTTTATAAGAATCTGAACTTTTTTATTCCAGGTGACAATACGCAAGCTGTGGTTCGATCAGTCGATAAAGGAAGCCGTCGACGAAGCACGCATCCATCATCAGATCACCCCGATGCACGTTGAATATGAATTTGGTGTTACAGAGGTAAGAAAATATGCTGTATTATTCACTTTTTGAAATTGTAACCCTTTGATTTACACTAGGAACCTGTATGTCTATGTATAGTCCTGATAAGGCCGGGTAAGACGTGGTTGCAAAACAACTTGTGACAATAATTTATAGTGTGACAAATCTTCAACACCTTTTGAGTTGAATTTATGATTATATTTAATATATTATTATGCTTTACTGAAACGTGATTTTACTGAAATCTTGAAAGTTCGATTATCCCCAGCACTTGACTACAAGTGTTAATTTTTATCAAAATTACCGTGTGTCACCGAATGTCCAATCAGTCGATAAATGGATATACGTATTAGCTTTTTTTGGATGAGAGATGAGTCCTCCCGCCCTGGGCAGAGCAGAAGTAGATAGAAGAACTGTCAGAAAACCTCACTATTCCTTCATATGCTTTATGGGTAAGCGACCCTCCTAAATTGCCTACAATGGTGGAACTATGGTTGTGTGGGTATTTATTTAAAGGCTGGCGAAATCTTATGGTTCCAAGTTTAAAACTGCATGATAAACATTCCTTGCGATAGTAATAGATAATATCTTTCTTTTCACAGGACATAGTGAAAGGTCTTCGGGCGAAGGGCCACGGTATGGTCAGGTACAGGAGCAGGGGCTCAATAATCTGCGCACTCTTTAGAAATAAAACCGCGATTTACGCCAACGCTGACTTCAGAAAGGGTGGTGACGTGGCCGGCATGGACTGATATCTCTGTGCCTAAATAAACAATAAGTATTACTATATTTATGTCGTGAATGAAACCTTCAATATGAATCTGGTAGAAGTAAGGATACAAATGAGTTTTGCAATAAAAAAGAGAGCATGTTTTGACATTTGACATAACTGACAGTTGTACGTTAATCATCATATTAAATCAATCGCTAAACTGTGAACGCCACATTTCAAAATTGATTCTTAGAACATGTTCTCTTTTTAAACTACTACAATAAGAATAGGGTGTGCAATCATTTATGTGGCGTGTAAAGAAACTGTCATTGGTTCGTTCAAGGAGTCGTTCGTTGCCCTACATAAAGCTTCGGTCATACAGCGACTTTTCGCTGCGAGTGCATTCGCTGCGAGTAAGATTGAACATACTCAATTTTACCGCGGCGACTATTCGCTGTCTAAAAGCCTGTCAAATGCAGCGAAAACTCGCGGCGAGTAGGTATTCGCAGCGATTAGTCGCTATGTGTGTCCAGAGCTTTATACCTACCAATCACAGTCCATAAATTCTGTCTTTCGCTTGATTTTGATGGATTACGTGACGTGAAGCCATAACTTATGTCCGTGTTCACTAACACTAGGCGAGACCTAAATGTCAATCCTAATAATTATAATTGCATTGCATTGTTTCAAAAATTCAGTAATTCAATTTTCTTTATGCGTTACCCACATTTAGGTGACTCCTAGTTTATCAGTAAAAACGGGCAATAGTCTCGAAGTATTAAAGTAAATTGGCGATACAATAAAAAGTAGGCATTAAGAAACTTATTACAAGAAAAATGTGATAGTAAATAAACTATAGTATAGATAGGATATCAAATATGGCCGTCTTCCTAAAAAAAAACATGCAATTGGTTATGGTATCAGAACAGATGGCAAAATGAATAATATTTTTTTTTAATGTTAATATTCAATGACGATACAATAAATTGGCTGATTTAGAACAATAATTTTGGAATAAATGGGGCTAGATACTTAATGAATGTAACTAAAATTAAATTACCGCATATCTGAGTACCTAGATCACTCTGTAGAACATTGTTTAATCATTTGATTCCATTGTTTGTGAAATAATGAATTACTACTGCAGCAAAAAGTAACTAAACTGTAATGCTAAAAGCAGCAGAAAATTGCTTATTGTAAAAAAAATCTTAGTAGTAAATTGACATGGCGTAATCAGATCATATATTTTCATACTATTAGTTTATATTACTCAAGGTATGTACATTACATGTACATTAAAAAAAAACGCCAAGTTCACATTTTTAGTAAAATTATTCTATTCACAATTTAATATCAATTTCCTAGTAACATTAACAGAACTTATTCATGACACCCTTTTTTTAATCTGTGCCACTAATTTTGGCGCTAATTTAGCACAAAACTTTAGATAATTTTCTCTTTTTAAATAAGTTGCAAAGTATGTATGTATTTTATTCCTTAGTAAACTGCATTTATTATTGTCAATATCTTTGTATAAATTGTAAAAAGTAGACATTCCTTTGACAAAAAAGACATGAATAATTAGGTAGATGTTTGTCATTACTGCTCCACCAACGTCTAGCCTACTGTCAGCCATAAATTATAGAATGTAAAATGCAAAAAAAAAGAAAAAAAGAAAATATCCTCGATTCCTACGTAAAAACAAGTGAACATCTCCAAGGAAAACATTTAAATGGGTGCGTAGCGCTCACTCACACATTTATAAAATTTTGAGTAATGAATTCTTATTTGAGATCATTTGAATACGGAAGCATTTTATAATCCAAATTGTCAGCTTTTCCAGCCTGACAGTAGTCTAGTGTCTTGGTTAAACCATTAGCTTAAAAACGGCGTATTGGAAAATACTAGTTATAATCTGAAATGGGAGTGAACTGAATACATAAAATGGTCACAAAATAGTATTTGCAAAATAAACTTTTAAATGTTATATGAATAATTTTTATTTATCTACCTTTTACCCGTTTTCTTTTCCCTGAAAATTACTGGCGATTGATTTATTAATATATAAAACAAAGACTTTAGGCTACAACATTTATAACTCGAGATCTGCTGAACCAATATTCATGGTTATTGATTCGTTGGATTTGTATCCGCCCCGAATAGCATAAAAAATCTTTAAAAAAAAACGAAAATAATAGAACAGGTTTTAGTACCGAAATTGAATGACGGATCCGAACAAAAAGTACTAGGAGAACAAAATCATGAAGAAGGTGTCCATACAGGATCACTAAGAAGGTTTTAGTATAGAAATTGAATGAGGGATCTGAACAAGAAGTACTAGAACAGAATCATGAAGGTGTTCATACAGGATCACGAAAAAAGGTTTTACTACCGAAATTGAATGAGGGATCTGAACAAAAAGTACTAGTAGAACAGAATCATGAAGGTGTTCATACAGGATCACGAAGGTTTTACTACCGAAATTTAATGAGGATCTAAAAACAAAAAGTACTAGGAGAACAGAATCATGAAGAAGGTGTTCATACAGGATCACGAAGAAGGTTTTAGTACCGAAATTGAATGAGGGATCTGAACAAAAAGTACTAGGAGAACAGAATCATGAAGGTGTTCATACAGGATCACGAAGAAGGTTTTAGTACCGAAATTGAATGAGGGATCTGAACAAAAAGTACTAGGAGAACAAAATCAAGGAGAAGGTGTTCATACAGGATCACGAAGAAGGTTTTAGTACCGAAATTGAATGAGGATCTGAACAAAAAGTACTAGGGGAACAGAATCATGAAGAAGGTGTTCATGCCGCCCAACGGTCTTCAAAACTAAAAATAAAGCCTGATGAGCACTGGGCACGCCGCAGTCGCGGCTGTAAGGTCAGGTATAGGTAAAATAACTATAAATTTCAAGAATAATTACTTTTTATTTTGCATTGTAATTGCATTGCGTTATGTTTAAAATTACACATATTAATAATTAATTATTTACAGCTGAAATTTAAACAAAAATAACAAAATATTTAATAACAATGAAAAACTCTTAGCACCTAAGCGTTTGTATCTTGAATCTCATACAAGCTTTTTGACTATGTATTACCGCATACAATATGGTCATTGGGAATACATAAACAGCTTTACACATACATAATAAGAATAAATTGAATGTAAACATTTTTTTATTTCAGCATCATTTAAGACTATTTCATTTTTATAAAATATTGCTATTATATTGGCATCTATCTAGCAGGAGCTAATTTTTTATTTAGAGTATAAGATTTCCATCAGATAGATAAAGCTATCGGTCAACGAGTAACTACCTGAACAGCGATATTTTTTTTTAATGTAGCTCTCTCTCTCCTCTCAAATACGTCTGGAATTAAGGTAATTGATCCTAATAATGCATCGTTCGAATTTCATAACAACATCGTTCGAATTTCAAAATAAAATATAAGGTCAAGATCGCCTCTTACCACGATACGTCGTAGCTTTTGGTCGTTCTACAACATTTTCTTTACATTTTTTCGAATGGTTTTGAAATGTTGCAATAAATTGGTACACGGGGATCAACGTATTTTATTCCACACTTATCTGGCGGGAACTATAGATAGGTACAGCTGTTTCCACTTGTAACATGGTCGCAAAAAAAACTCACGTGAATCAAGTTACGGTCAAGGTCAATATTAGCCATTCCTGGGGGCGATTTAGATCTAGGAGTAAAGTTTTTGAAATAAACGACTTCAACTCGAATTTACGAATTTGAATGAATTTTTTAGCGATTGTTCAATGTTTATTTCAATCCCATACCACACGTAATATGTTTGACAGTCTATTAAGAGAATGGTCTTTCTTAAAACTGTTACAAGTTACAGCTTAAGAAAGAAAAGCCACGAAAAAACAAAAATGGAATACTTTGTACGGAATTTGTAATTACATTTCAAATATACAATCGTTTCAGCAGGCATAAACAACATCTATCAACATGTGTACCAATAATTTAAAAATAGAATCCATAGTTCGTTAACACTTTTTTGGCAAAGATAATTTGCTGTACAACCTTAATGTTCTCCAAGAAGATTAGCTAGGCGCCGTTTCTTCATTTGTGAGCAACGGCCCCAGTAACCATAAAAAGTCTTGACGACTTTTTTTTCACGCTGCTATAATGGTAACACGTCCCTCATAGCTTCAACCGGGGTGACCAGCTTCGTAGAGCCGATCAGAACAGTGTTGTCAATACCACTTGTGATCACGCTCCGATGCAAACGTTTACATTCCTCGGCTGTGATGCCGCCGACCACGAAGATGATTACTGTGGAGTTGTCTAACGGGTGTTTTGAGGTTCGCGTTTTCTTACTTGTTAATATACTGAAAAAGAAAACAGTAAAAACGTTAAATATTTTTCTCTTCGACCTCGTTGCTGCTAGTCGTCACTAGATGGCGTTGTATCAAATAGGTATACTACTCGCCTCTAGATGGCGTTGCACTAAATATTCTATTCTTTAAAAAAAAAACTTACTTTAATCCACTTCTTAGCAGATCCTTGATGCTATCGTTCCTGTGTTTGAGATCAGTCATGTCAGGCCGCTCCGTATCAACCAGGTCGTCCACCAACTGCTGGAGAACTCCTCGGTACTCATGACCGACTCCCGTCTCGCATGGCTTCAATACAGAGTTGTATCTATAGAAATGAAATAGGAAAGAATGAGATTTTAGTACATAAAAAAAGCATAGAGTAGAGTTATCATTACTTTATATTAATTTTAGTAAAGTACCTGTGAACATTTGCAATTTATCAATTCAGTCAATTCCAACAATAATAATATTGATTACCTTCTCAATAAATAGTATAATATTGTTAAAACATACTAGCTATTGTTACTCTTAATTAAAATCTTAATACTTCCTTAGATCTAGATTTTTTGTAGAAATCAATTTATAAAAAAAAAAAAGTTTTATTCACGAAAAGAGAAAAGCCTTGTTCCCCAATATTACTATAAAAAACAAACACTCACTTGTGCAACATCCTCCTCATCTGAGCAATATCCTTCAACTGCTTCATCACCCTCTTAGAGGCCGCATCACACTCTTCCAGAGTCACTATAACTCCGGTCTCCATCTTCTTCTTGTACAAGCTCTTATGGTCTTCAAAGATGGCTACACTTAGAGTTTCTGTGAGACTGTCCTCGTGTTGTTTTGAGAAGGAAACTTCAGTTCCTATTAAGGAGTAGACGTGGATGAGCAGCGCTAGGAGACTTTCGAGTGGAAGATTCCTGTCCTTACGGGTTTTAATTAGATGGGTGATCTGTAATCATAATGTCAAGAAATTTTTATATGCATAGGTAACTGATTTTATAAATTCGATAGACGTGTTTGCTGAATATTTTTTACAGTGTGATATTGATCGATTTTTGTTACAGACATATTAATTGTAAATAAACTAATCGGCGCTCGTTATTTATTGTAATTTATTCGTTGTATTTAAAATATAGTTACGAAAGTTAACAGTTTTATTTTTATTAGCAAAGAAATGCTGTCTTCACACCGAAGCCACCGGGGGGTGGTGTGTAGACAGCTAAAAGATTCATAGATTTTGTATTTTGTGTCAGAGCGATCGACTGCTGCACAACGCGTTGCAGTTTCGATCGCCGCACAGAACAAATATTTGTTTGATCTGCAAGTTGTTGTTCCGGGTCTGGGTGTTATTGTATGTGAGTTTCTATGTTTGTAAACGCACCCACGATACAGAAGAAATTCCTAGTTTGGTGCAGTGTTTTTGTTAAATGTTTCGGGAAGGCTTTTTACGCCCGTGCCACACATGTGATCAGTAATGTGATCAAACAAGTGTGCATATGTCAGGCGTTAGCTCGCAATTCGCACTGCTGTGTATTAGGCCGGCGCCAGACATTTGCACACTTATTTGATCACATAAGTGTGTGGCACGGGCATTAGAATAAGAGTGCCTTTTATAAATACTTCAAAACTTTCAAGATAGATAGAATACAGTTTATTATGCACACCATACAAATTACAGGTACCAAGTAATACCTTATATATAGGGTGACACAATACAAGACCTACCGTCTTATCGCTAACAGCGATCTTTTTAAGACAACCTTTAATAAAACAATTTCGATTGCATCGCATTGGAATTCATGCCTAGTAAACATAAGCTATACGTGATCATTCAAGGCATACCTGATGAAGCACACTGGTGGAGTCCCGACTGGCAGCGAGGTTCTGCAGCACCTGCTTCTCCAAACTCATGAGCAGGTCCTGCTGAGCTCTCCTAGGAGACTTCAGTGTTTGTACAACTGCAAGGGCTTGCTGCAGTACGCCTAGATGTTTGCCAATGACGTCATAGTTACCTGCAATTATTTATGGTTATTATTAATAATAATATAATATTCCACAACTATCACACAACGCCATCTAGTCCCAAGCTAAGCAGAGCTTGTTTTATGGGTACTAGATAACTGATAAACATACTTAAATATTTCTAAATGCATACATATTATAGATAAATTACACCCAGACATAGAACAAATGATCATGTTCATCACACAAACGTTTGCCCTGGGTGGGAATTCAACCCACGACCCCCGGCATAACAGTCAAGGTCACTAACCACTAGACCAACAGGCCAGTGATTATTATTAACTAGCTTTTCCTATAGTTATGGAAAAAAATTAGCCGCCGATGAAATACAGCCTATAACACTCTGGGATAATGAAGTCTCCAAATAATAAAATAATTTCCGAAATTGATTTAGTGTTTACAAACTATGTTACTATGGTCATTTTGGGGACGCAACCATCTTCTCGACACTTTGTGGCGTCACTTTGAGTTCAGCAGATTTGGTACTGGGGTACATCTGCTTGTCAACTTTGAACAGTTTTGTTAAACAAGTCTTATATGACCTCTTTATGCAACTAGTAAATCAACTATGTTAATGACTGCAGGTTACAGCCAGGTATTTAACTTTAGAAAACAGGTATCACTTTCAGTAGTCGTGGGACTGAGCAACTTCTACATCCACATTTCGATCTTTGATAGTTTGTTGTAAAGGTCGGAAATGACTGCCTTATACGAAATGTTGATTTACGTACTCAGAAACGTCTATCGTTTACCTTTTGAAGCCGTAACAATCTTCTCAACACTTTGTGGCGTCACTTTCAACAAAGTCTTCGGACTGGGCGACTTCTGCACGTCGATCTTAGACAATTTGTTATAAAGGTCGAACATGACCTCCTTGTGCGACTTGTTGATCATATGCTCATATGTCTGTACGCAAGCGTCGTCATTCGCGTGGTACAGGCAGCCTGGACTAAGCTGCACGTCTTCTGGGTGGTTTATACTGAAAATTAAACGTTATGTAAGTAAAAAACTTGATTAATGAGGGTAAAGGACATTATAAAAGTCAGATACGTAAATAATTTCGTAGAATATCGCGCAATAAAGGCAAATAAATCGCCACAAAACAGCAGGACCTAAATAATCATTCAATTTAATAAAAAATACATTGTTAAGTTCCGACATCCATGCGAACGAAGTCGCGGGTCGCGGGCACAGCTAGTAGTTACATTTTTAGTGGCGCGTCTCGGTGTTTATTGACCCTTAGTCTAGGAGAATCTTGAATGTACCTAACTGAAGTTCCGTGGCTTCGAAAGATGGCAATATTTAGAACTGTAATATCTCTTTGATATCAACTTTCAATGAAATTTAAGTCAAAATAAATGCTTACACATTAGCTTCACAAAGCGGCGACATATCGACGGCAACTTCATTGGAATGTCCTGGAAACCGGGGCAGTGCAGACATGATCTTGTCCAGAACTGACTCTGTGGAGTAGCTGGTCACGCCACACAAGTCCAGGGTGCGATCCACAATAATCAGGGATGCGGGGTGTAGGCAATTCTAGAAAATGAAAAATTATACTTAGGGCTCTGTCCTCATTCAAGTCAGTCACAAATCAGTTACTATAGCCTATAAGGGTTATAAATCCCTAGCCATAAATTAATTCCACATTGGAAGCATGATGGCATAAAAGAGCAATATGCTTTTGATTTCATGGCATACACAAGTTGATTTTACTTAGGCAAACTTATAATATAATATTCCACAACTATCACACAATGCCATCTAGTCCCAAGCGTAGTAGAGCTTGTGTTACGGGTACTAGACAACTGATAAACATACTTATATATTTCTAAACACATACTCATATTATAGATAACTTACACCCAGACACAAAACAAATGATCATGCTCATAACACAAACTCTTGTCCTGGGTGGGAATCAAACCAACAACTCTCGGCATAACAGTCAGGGTCACTAACCACTAGACCTAGACCAACAGGCCATAATTTCACATTTAAATAAAATAGAAGAGGAGCAATAACTTACCCTACGTCTTGAAACACAAACAGGTGAATTCTCTAAAATACCAGCCAACAATGAGCCATAAGTACCAATATAAAAGATATCCTCCTTCAAATTCATAGAGTCCAGCATATTGTTGAGTCCGCTCGCCAACCTCCTTGCTTGGGACCTCTCTTCACTTGACAAAGTATGCAAGTCTATGGATGGAGTGTCCGGTGTTAACTTGTCATGGAATAGAGGGTATATCTCGTGGTACGGAGGAGTTACAAACACCACGTTAGTAAGAGCTATTGTGAAGATTGGTATGTGGACAACTTCTACTGCGCTTTGCTGGAATAAAGACAGACATCTCTATTTATATTTAGCTGATGTTCTTTAATTTTATTGTAACATTTTAAAAGTAAATTAGGGTCAATCTTTAATGTTGAGGATTGATCCAATAAATCAAATCAAATCATTTTATTTCTGTAACATAGGTGGTAAATACAGTTCTTATGGTTCTTAGAATGCTATGTTATGCCAGGAGGCGTACAAATATTGGTTGCATGAAAATTGTGACAAGAGAAGAAAAAGAAAGATTAATCTATGATATAATCAACAGGAGTCTTTAAAGGTTCAGAGAGTGTATTTATATTGTACCAGCCGTGTTACCAGTGCAATAGCCAATAACAAATCGGCTGCTTGGTACTTCCAATGGAAAACAATTACTTACACTATGCCTGACCTGGCTATCAAACCAAAGACTAAATTAAGTTCGTTTTGAATAAAATATATGTTACCGTTTTCCCAATCCAACCGACCAGCATCATCTCAAGCTGCTTCGTAGCCTCTATTGGTCCGCGCCCTGAAGCTATAACATCACTGACATCTCTCCCCTCATTCACTTCTAAGTACACCACGTCCAGACTCACACATGATATCAGAATGCAGTGCGTCAAGTCACTGTGGCGTATTATCTCCGATATTGTTTGCAGCTGCGTGTTAGTTGTTTGTGTTATGAACACTGCCTTCTTCTGGTCTTTCTTGCATACCTGTATTGTAACAATGACGGGTTTCATAGAATTTAGTTAAACAATGGAGATGTGAGCTTTGAGCATAATGCACACTAAACACTACTGAATTTCATAATAAATTGAGGTCATGTTAGGGGCATTTTAAATTAGGAAAAAGGTCGGGAAGTCAATTAAGTTCTTCTAATAATGAAGAAACCAATTGGTTACAAAATTCCAGATATGATATTTACCTCAAATGGAGACAAACTCTTTACAGCAACTGCTCCACCAGACAGCAGGTTGAATAGACCGCCGTCCCAGTGCAAGCACTCCGCACTAGCATCGTCAAGAAACACTACAGCACCGATTATTCTGTTATACACCTCCGACCACCAAGCTTTGCCAAATTCCTTCACCGAAGCACTGGACATATTGGAATTTAGTGAGAATAACGTTAATTCATCTCATTTTTTGAATTTCGTTTATAGAGTAGCCAATTTACAGTCAGGAAAGTGAAAATTATCAATTTATTTACACATCACTGATGACATGTAATGCCAATCGATTTTGCACATTTTTTGACATTTAATAATGACAGCAGTCCATTCGTTCAAAAACGTTTCAAAAGCATAAAAAAATAATCCATATTTTCCTAAAATAATGTAGATTACTTTCTCTTGAATTATTATACGTCAATATCTCATAAAAATTCAAACAAATTGAAAATTCGCTACATCATCATAAATTGAGATTATTTGGGGAAAGGATGGAATTCTTTCACTATCAAATTCGGGACCTCTGTAAAAAATTCTTATTCCAATTTTGAAAATTACAAGTCTACTGCAATACAATTTTATTCTCTCTGTATATGAACTACTATATACTACTGCGATATAGGTAGTGAGACCTAAACTAGGTAGATATTGCTTGATTTAGGCTTTACCCTAACCAGGAACATGATATTGCTGATAAAATAATAATCTTCGATTATTAAAGGAATGTATGCCACAATCAAAATTAACACCTAGTATCAATTCAGATTCCTTTGATTCTTTATTGTTTCTCAGATCCTGATTCATTTGGGGTGGGCACATTCTCTCTCTTCTATATGTTTCTAATACTCATTATTTTTGCAGTCTTTTTGCCCAAAACCAATACAGTAAAAAACATACAGGTACTTTCTCAAGCCATTTATTTTAGTTCCTTATCACAATACAATATTTGTAATCTAAGCGTGTTCTTCACGATTGCACTAGCATTTTAAGATGAATAATAATTAGTGCTCATAGCCGCTGGGGAGAGCGTTGACATGGGGGTTGTGGAAGAGAGACTTCTGGCCATCACCCCACGGGAAGCGCTGAAAGCAGATAAATTTAAAGAAATTAGGGACTCCAGTGATTGTTAGCAGAAAAGAGGGGTTTTTTCGCTCATCAGGACAATTATGTAATAAACTTTCATTTGATGACTTCTACTGCTTCATTTGGTGTTTAATAATAGAAATACAACATATCTTTGTAAACACACATGATGATGTTAATTGTTTGATCGCAACCATCTTACCAGAAATAAAACACCCATTGAACACGTGTCTAAAAAAATTACAACATAAAGACGACATTTCTCCTTGATTTAGGAGTTGTTTTGCAGCTACACTTTTTTTAGACAAGCATACATCGGGTGTCAATCTTTTTGTGGTATGACGGCAAGTGAATACAGTGAACCACTTGCAATCAAACAATTAACATGTCCAGAATTTCATCTTCAACTTTATCACCTTATTGCAAATACATATTAAGGTTGATTTGATTGAGTATTAGTATTTTACATGCGATAACATAAAATGTGAATGGCTATACCTTGGAGCGAATACGCATGAAATCGTAGGGTACGAATTCAGGGTGTGCCTCATGGGCATGCTCCTGATGGGCCAGATAGGCATTGATCATGCCAAGACCAACAGCGGGGAATGCCACGAAGAAAGTCATCTTCTTCCATAGTTTGTAGCCACCTGAAAACATTTTTGAAAATGAAAACAAAGTGCAGATTAAATAATGAGCACAATAATGAAAGCTCTAAGGATTAAGCAAATAACGCTTTGAGTATATTCCTGGGATTTGAAAATTTGTACAAATAAAGACGGTTGATGACTGCAAACAATTTTTCCTACAAATCTATTTGGCCATGTAAAAAAAAGGATATTGAAACTAATTTTTGGTTATTATTTAATTGATTCAACCAAAACATTCCCATTGTTCAGCCAGGTATTTCTTTTGTCAATGCATACAACGCAGGACTCATTAAAAGTAATTGTAGTACCAGGAAAATGTATAAATCAACACTAGAGGGGTATTGATTTAAAAAGCCAAACATTAACAATTACAAGACGAAATTTACACCAAAATTCCAACACAGTTTTGGATTAATCTTCAGTAGTTATTCCTCTGCCTTTGGATTAGGCGTAGTTGATAGAATCATCTATACTAAATGGGCAGGTAGATAAGGCCCTTCTTTAGGTTATCTGATTACATAATTTTTTGTTTTCCGAAATGTATCTTACCTCCATGGCCACCAGCGGTAGCAGCGTGGGTAGAAGAACGTGCATTAGTCTTCAAGTACTGGATCGCAGCCTTTCTCAACAGGGAATTCATTTTGCTTGAAAATTTTAAGACGAACGAACGAGATACTGCAGCACACTTGTCAAAATGTGAAATTGTCAATCTAGAAATTTTGACAGCTTGACATATGGCAGGGTTGCCATAAACACAAAAATCAATAATACTGAATAGCGCGCTATACACAGCTAAGATACTTATTTTACCTTAAGATTTTAAATGAATATACAGGGTTACTGGTTAAGTCGACCTATTCCCTTTAAGGGGTTAAAGTAGACCTCATTCTTGACTGATTTTACTATGAGAACCCCTATCCTAATCCTTACCGTTTTTGAGTTATTAGACTTTTGATTTTATTCAAAAATATTCCACCTCTGCGTCATAAACTGGTTAAAGTAAGAATACTACGACGTTTAGGACGCTAAAGTGATACTTTTTTGATAGCTTACGAACGACACATTCTATTGAAACCAGTGTATTTGATAAATTACTCAAACCTTGGGAAATAAATGGCTGTAAAGTTCAAATATTGATTTTTTTTTGGAGCTACCCTTGTCTTTCAGGCCAAATTTCTCAAAATAAGTGTACGGTACTAGATGTGCAGATTGCAGCAAAAACACTGCTGTCTCATTAGCTTTTTAAAATGGTACCACAAAATCCACTTTTAATAAGAATATGGCCAAAAAATAAGGGTTGATACTGACTAGGTGGTAGGTATTTTAACAAAATTTGTTCTGTACGAACAAGTTTTCGTTTCATCAGTTATCGACGAATTTCAAAAAAAAGGAGCATATTCTAAATTCGACTGTTTTATTTTAATGTGGATGATCTTCTCCACTGATTGTAGACTGTTTTTTTTTATTTGCTATATCTTCTTTGTTAGGATTTTTTCTTATTATCATTAGGTATGTGGTCTTAGCTTTTTGACTCAATACATCGCATGGTCAATGGGATCAGGCCAATTCGTTGTATTTTGTCACAACCATAGGTCGGAATTACCTAATTCTCTTTGACTCTACCTAGAGTCATGTACTTATACAGCGAAAGAAGAAACAAGAATAAAATAGCGATAGGTAACAAAAAAATCCGCGACAGAGTAAGTAAGAAAAATCGCACTGCAAGTAGAGGAAGTCGATTGACAAACAGAAATGTAAATTCGAATTAGAACCTCCTTCTTCTAATGAAATCGGTTAAAAATGTATTGATGAGTTTGGTTAAAAAACCACCTTGTCAGTATCAACCCTTATTTTTTGGCCATATTCTTACTAAAAGTGGATATTGTGGTACCATTTTAAAAACCTAATGAGACAGTAGTGTTTTTGCTGCAATCTGCACATCTAGTACCGTACACTTATTTTGAGAAATTTGGCCTAGAAAGACAAGGGTAGCTCCAAAAAAAAATCAACATTTGAACTTTACAGCCATTTATTTCCCAAGGTTTGAGTAATTTATCAAATACACTGGTTTCAATAGAATGTGTCGTTCGTAAGCTATCGAAAAAGTATCACTTAAGCGTCCTAGACGTCGTAGTATTCTTACTTTAACCAGTTTATGACGCAGAGGTGGAATATTTTTGAAAAAAATCAAAAGTCTAATAACTCAAAAACGGTAAGGATTAGGATAGGGGTTCTCATAGTAAAATCAGTCAAGAATGAGGTCTACTTTAACCCCTTAAAGGGACTAGGTCGACTTAACCAGTAACCCTGTATATTAGGCTAGGCCATTACAGACGATGAAGATACGATAATATAGAGTCTGGCAAATGAAAGTAGACACTCGAATTATTTGCAAACTTTTCACATGGCAACTTTTTTAAATGTCTAAAATTAAAATTATTAAATAGTTGTTTTTTAATTCAGATAATACTACTAATTACTATCCTGCCCTACTAATATTATATCCTATCGTACTTATATTTTAAATGTTCCTACTAATATTATAAAGTTTGTAAAACAAATAACTCCAAAGTATCAAGACAGTTTATTAATTAAACGTCCTACAAATTTTAGGGTTGTTAAGCTGAGATTTTTTAAATTTGCCGCGTTTTTTCAGTCTCTACTTTCGTTTGCCAGACTCTATAAGCTTTCGTCGCGACCGCACGTGTTCTGTGTTGAACCAATCAAAAGAGAGATTTGATTTGACTATGTTATCCTATCAGTCTGTGATGTTATCTCATGATGTCTCATGCTTGCATGCTAGGTTTATTGGATAGAATGATTCCGATTTTTTATTTGTTGTGCAGATATGGTTCTTGCACACTCCAGAAGAAGATCCAAGAATACAATATTTTAGAAGATCTCTCAGAAAAGAAGTCCCATGAGAGTATTTTAAAATCTCAAGAGAATGAGAAGTTTTCTTTTTCGAGTTTTAAAAAAAAAAGTAGTTTCCAAGAACTCCGTAGATGGCGTTGAACTGACTACGTTACTAGATTTATGCCTTCATTTTTGCACAAATCCACGAGGCACAGACTTCTCTTCTTTTTCTCTTGGGACATTTTCTTTTTAGCGTGGAAAACTCATAAATTAAAAAGACTGGTCAATGAATATTTTTTTCTTTTTCCTTGTTTTTATTTATTTCCAAATGCCAATGGTGTGATGTGATGTGGCTGACAATGACATGACATGTACGTTACGTTTTAAGATCTCAAAATTACAATTAAAAAATGACGACGTTCCGTTCATTGCAGTAACATACCAAGTTTAGCGCCATCTATCCATCGACTAGGGAAACAATCAAAAGAAAATCCCTCATTGTTTAACGCACTTCACAGTTTAGTTCGAAGATATATTGAGAAACAAATACTTGCAAATATGCGTCACTGTGCATCTACCAAAGAAAGACTTGCAGTATGCTTAAGGTAAGAATTGCGCTTCTGTCTAAAAACTCAAACTTTGCTGTATTCCGTAGGTTTCTACTCAAAATTTAATTCTTTATAGTTGCGAATGTCATACATTGAGGATTCATCTTCCGAAATATTAAGCTGCTCACTTTCTTGAATAGTTTCTGTAATATACGATTGTGATGTATTATGCAAGGGATCCGTCGGTGAATAGTTAGACATCGCTGAATGTGAATGGGGTGTATGTACTGTCTTTAGGTTCATGCAATGGTGAATTACCTTAGAGGTAATTCTATGTACATCTGTAGATTATCTCTCAGAAGAATTTCTCGATTGAGTCGTAATATGTTCTTCTTTAGCTTCCATAACTAAATTGAATAACTGACGCTGCACCCTGAGTTGTAGTACTTCTGGAAGTGTTTGAGTGGTCATACACATACTTGAAAAAAAAGTTTCCAAGGCTGTGGCCTGTTTCGGCGCGTCCTTGCACGAATGTAGTATTTCTTTAATTAAATCATATCGTTGAGCAGATCGCTCTACCCTCATTCTCTGCTCCTTATTCATGGTCGATATTAATGTGGGTTTTTTCTTAAGACGAGATGTCTCCCCATACGAGTCGTCTAGTTCACTATTACACGAGTCCTCATTAAGGCGTGGTCCTCCTTGACCGCTATCTTGATTACAGGAAGATGAAATGTTTGTAAATCTTTGACGGTTTTGCATATAAGGTAAAAGGAATTCCATTTGTTCTTCATATTTCCATTGATGGTCCGATTGACTTTTTTTTCTGGAGATAGCTTGGCGATGACCGTCTCTTAATTTTTTCCACTGTGCTCGAGCCTCTGCAACTGAAACAATAAAGCACTATTTGCTCATTATTTCTCGTATTTGGCGACTGGTGTATCTTTTCGATGTACCTATTGGCTGTGAGTATTGGTAACAGTTATAGAAATGGCGAGTCAACGGTCTCAAAAATTGTAGAAGTGTGTTACGCATTATGGATAAGTCGGTAGATCGGTCAGACCCAAGCCGAATGGAAACAGATTGCCATAATGTCGATTTTAAAAGAGTGTGCCATTTTGACCATTGCTGTGGGCCTTTATATGACCAAACTCAGTATCAAAATATTTTAAACATTCTCAATTGTTTTATTTGGCTGTATGTGACAGCGCAAGTTTACTGTTGTAGATATTGGATCCATGGTCCGATTCAGTGACAGCGTTATAATATTATGCGAAAGCGAATTTAGAGAGTTTGAGAGTCTGCCGCAGGTGGCGGCCATTGCATCTGTGCAAGCGAGAATTAGTTTTTTTAATGTTACAGCGATGTTTGTTATAACACCAAGCTGGAACATTTTATAATATTACAACAATTAAGATCAGTTTTACGACTATCTTTACTAAATAATTAGGCCTACAGTTAAAAAAAAACGTCCACTAGAATAAATTATGAATTATGATTTATCTTTAAAACCAAGTTTTTTTAGTTTTTTTTTAGGCACTCACAACTTCGCACACATACTCACAGCGTAACTCATTCTTTTATATGGTATAGATTAATTATAAGTTAATAAGTTATTAAGAAGATACATTTAAACAAAAATGTAAACTAGTTAAGGGAGAGCGGCCACTCCTGGCACAGGTGTTTTCACACTTAAAAGGAGAGGTCAACCTCAATATTGTTAAACCAAATGTGTTACTGAATAAAACATTTTTCATTTCATTTTCAAGTTTGTTATTCTACTATGAAAGAAAGTCCTAGTATCAAGATCAGTTTAGTCAAACTATACAGGGTTGCTATGCGCAAGACCGCAGCGCCCCCATCGATTTTCATGATTTTATTACACAGACTGTACTACCAGACATCAAAATTGTAATTGTCTATTTGAAATAAATATTTGAGTGAAGTAATTAGTTTAGTATGTGTCTTAGCTGTGTGTGACGCCCTATAATAGTACATTATGATACAAGTGCGGTAAGTTGATCATTACAGCCGAGGCTCTCTAGTATTATTACTGTACTCTGTGGCCGAGGCGATATTGCTCGCACGAGCCCGTAGGGCGAGTGCTATTAGAAAGCAGAGGCTGTAATTATCAAACCGCACGTATGTCATACGACGTTTTATAACACATTTGTGAGGAAATAAATAACACTCGGACTTTATACGAATAAATTCATTATTACTTGACATCTGTACATCTGTACTTTCGTGCAGGTCTACGGTAGACTCGATCGAGAGCTAACCTGAATAATAAAACATTAAAAAATAGAGATTTCGAGTCGACAACATATATCCGCAAAATTCGGGTTGAGGAGTATTTTGTAAAATTGTAATGGTTTTCTTTCAAGACAGATCGCAGCCGCCATTTTTGACATCGCTTACCAAGTTGAGAAGTTCGCGCATCAATGTCTTTTGTTTATGGCAAAGGCACAAAAACCAGTATTACTAATAAAGTAAATTAATACTTTTGTATTTTTGTTATGGATAAATGGTTGTAATTAAATGTCAAAATTAATTAAATTAAAGAATTAAATCTTTTTTTTTTTTTTATCTCTCAAAGTTAATTTTATTCATAAAATGTTGACCACTTTTCTGACATAAAAACTCTTTGCTAAGATTTTAAAAAGTACCGTTCGTTTTAGACGGAACATCTTGATGCGTTTTACATTACCGCACTAGTGCGTTATAAGGTAGGCGGAGACCTCTCGCGCCCAGCACTGGTCGCGGCCATGCTGCGGGGCGAGACGGAGTGGGAAGCGGTCGCCTCCTTCTGCGAAGCAGTCATGCTCGCGAAGGAGGAGGCGGGCCGCGTGAGAGAGAGGACAAGGTCCTCCCTCCGGCCACCGTAGGCGCGGGCATGCGGGCGGCGAGTAAAGGGCAACTCGCCGCCCGACCATGGACCATGCCCGGGTCGACGGCGCGTCGTGTTCCACGCGCGCCTCAAAGAGCTGTCAGCAAAATGACGGGGCCCCCTCTCAGAGGGCCAAAGCCTGCCGGGGTTGCGGGACTCATACCATCACCGTGACCCCGGAACATAAAGGGCTACTGAAGAACACCGTGGATTTTAGTCAGTACAAGTCTGACAGTACCTCTCGCCCTGCCCGGGGTGAGAGGTCTCATTTGATGATTTTACCACGTAAAAAAAAAAAAAAAAAAGTGCGTTATAAGGTACATTACAGTACTGATAGTGGTGCAGTAAGAGACCTTTTACGAGCAAATGTGTTTTAAAGTATAGTAATAACACAGGTAATAATAAAAATGCTTACCGTTGGCAAAGCCGCATTCCTTTGCCACCTCTATCCACGCTGATTCCTTTAAATCATTCATTTTATAGTTTTCCGAGTCTGATTTCCATAAACAAGTATAGTTGCGTACGCTTTTAATTAGTCGTTCCATTTCGATTAGCTGAAAACTGGTAAATAATAAGAAACCAACAACGAATAGATCCAAAGTAAGAAGGTACGAGAAACACGTGCAACACCTCTTCTGTCTGTACTCTGTGATGAACTGGAACTGGGCCACTGAATCGGCCGAAGCCGGTCTTACGCTATGTGTGAAAGAGATAGAATTTGCCGCACGATTTCGTACCATCTAAGATAAGATATATTTGAATAACTTACGATGTTATGTTACGATAATAAATTCTCATATCGATCTCTATCTTACGATACGATATTAGGTAATGCCGTCGTGTGTGATAGCCCATTGAATTGTATGGGGAGCGATAAGGTATCTTAAGCTGTAATATTATATTATCGTGTCTGTGTATGTGCACGGTTGCTAGACATCGAGAAATACTCCCATAATTTTAAGTTATTGCGTAGATTTTATGGCGGACTTTGAACGCGGCGACCGAATCAAGAAACGTAACGAAAATAAACCTAACCCTGTTACATCTGTCATGAAAACGTGAATTTAATAAAAAAATAGGCATGAATGTTTTTTTTTTTATAGACGTGGCTGACTATAGCTCAAATAGCCTAACTTCCCCTATAGCACCGATGGGATGTCATTCTCGTTGAAAATTCGGGGCAGGCCATATTTTTTTCTTCTTTTCTCATAAATAAAACAAATAAATAATAATTATTTATTTGTTTTATTTATGAGAAAAGTATAATTATTATAATTGCATAAGTTGATAAAAATGCTGTGCAATAGCTTTACCGCGGCAGTCCCCGAGTGCCACACGTACCTCTTCTTTCAATTATCGTTCTCAGTTATTGTACTACTTAATGTTTCAATTTTGAAAATATATTTCGTGTAGATACAAAATTGATCCCTCTACAGATTTATTACAAGTATAGATAGATATAGAAGATAGATAGATTAACAACTGACCCGGTGGTGTTTCCAGATATTCGTTGTCTTCATTTCATCATTCCAACTTCGGATGGAGTGGCCAACATGTGTAGGAGTCAAAATATTAAACTCTATTAATAATATTGTCATAACCTTTATTACGGATTTATCCCTAAAAACGACACAAAAATAGTACTATAGTTTAGATGGATTGAGATTCATAATACATTGTATTAACATAGTTAAATTCAGATCTAGGTATTTGTGATTCTACCGAGGACTAAGCCCGAATCAGTGTGGTGGCGCGTCGTGTTTCGCGCCAAATGCCTGCTGGGCTCGCGGGTTCTTTCTTAACCCAGGATACCGCGGCCCCGGAACGTAAAGGGCATCCGAAGGAACACGGGTGGATTTTAGTCAGTAAGAGTCTGACAGTCCCTTCCGCCCCACCCAGAGCGGGAGGACTCATTTGATGATTTTGCCACCTAAAAAAAAAAAAGGTATTTGTGATTTTACTTTATATCATTCGGCATCCGAAGGCGACTTAAATGTTTTACGGTGGGGTGTTAACAACTTAGTACACTTTTCTACAACACTAATTAATAGCTACCATCACCTAATGATTCAAATTATATATCTACCAATGTAATCTATATTATTATACGAGTCATCTAATGGAATGTAGCATTTTATTTAACGAAGACTTGTTTTAAGTTGTTTGAGACTAATCTAGCCATAGATATAATAAAGAAGAATCTAGCGAATACAGAAGAAGTCAATGCCTACCTAACCCTGCCTACATAATCTAGAACATTTTCTGTTATACATCGGAAACAGTACCTACTTAAATATTTTATTAGAATAGATTAAATGGCACCAGAGACGTTCTTCTTTGGCAACTTGGACAATTATCTACTCTCTAAGCCAGGGTTTCTTAAAGTGGTGTCCACGGACCCCCTGGGGTCCGTGTCATGTGCACCAGGGGTACGGCTGCTAACTCTTAACCTATTTAATAGGAAATACTATAATAATCTCGTCTAGGTAAAGACAAGAACTCACCGCGACAACAATTCGTCAGTCACAAAACATGAATTGATTGAACAAAGACTAAACTTCTAGGACAGGGTTTGTTTCATGTTTGACTCTGATACTCTGATCTGTTTAAAATATTCTTGGACAGGGGTCCCTGGAATTCTTTATATTGGAAGGTGGTCCATGATTTTAAAAAGTTAAAGAAACCCTGCTCTAAGCTTATGAAATAGTATTTAAAAATACATATAGCATATAGTAAGGTTTCTTTGCCAAAGAACATGCCGAATAAGTGCGACCGCATAATATAAGACTACTAAGTAACATGAGGATTATTAAGACTATTTCAAAATTAACGTCTAGATATTTAGGAGAGCAGTGATGGTTCAATGTGGAGAGCGTTAATGAACCATTGATAATCACCCTCTAAGGGTCTTTCTTTGCGTACAAAATGTTCTTAAAATAAAAATTCTACTCTAAGACCACAACAACAAAATCGAAGTTATGGGATATCTGACATCTGCGGCTCATGCAATGGACCTACGTCAATTATTTATTCTTTGC
Source organism: Agrotis ipsilon (assembly GCA_028554685.1). Taxonomy (NCBI): domain Eukaryota; kingdom Metazoa; phylum Arthropoda; class Insecta; order Lepidoptera; family Noctuidae; genus Agrotis; species Agrotis ipsilon. Next base: position 11,871,672 of record CM052969.1, on the reverse strand, counting down.
TTACGTGGTAAATAAGGGTATGGAAGTGGTAAGTATGCTACAATTTACTACGCCACAGATAGAGGGTCAGAGGCATTACAATAATTGAGTATCAATGTAATAACATGGTTTATTAAATCAGATCTATTTCACTTGGCTGTACATCTGAAAGGGACAGCTATTAAAATTATACTGCAAATTATGGACGAAATTTTGCTAGTGGCATGGCCGCGTAAACACAGAGTTACCAGTTAAGAAATTAAAATACACGAAATCCTATTTAATACCTATCGTTTCTTTTTATACACTAGAAATGTGCTATGCAGCTGTGCTGCGAAAATGTGAAAGCTTAGCTGTTGTTATATTAAAGTCGGTTGATCGAATGCCGAAAATATTTTTTGGCTAGCCATCCGAAGATTATCCGTTGAAGATTCCGCAGTATGTTTAGGAAAGTGTTGCTCCAGAATTGATCTTGGCGATACCTGTGAAGAATAAAAAAAAAGTTATGTTAAATAATGGTAAAAACAACAAACTACTCTTCACAGATATTATTTGTTATTACTAACCTTCTTTGTCTTCACATGTTCGAAATTAAACTTCATATAAAAAGCCGACTGTTGTAGTTGTCTCAAGTTTCTGATGCGGACCCGGGGATCTCGTTCTAGTAAACGCATGAGTAGACCCCGAGCTGCATTGGACAAAGAAGATGCGCTGTCTGGCAGAGTGCCTGCCACTGGCTGAATGTGATATTGTCGTTGCTCTTGAAGGCTACAGCAAAAAAAAAACATTGATTTCTGGCGGTAAAACAAAAAATATTATCTATGGAAAATTCTCAAATATAGAGTCGTATAAAATGTTTGTTCATGCTGATAAATACTTTTATTAATGGTGAAATGTTTGTGAATGCACAAGAGAACTTCATTAGGGACCAATCTAAAGAGAAAATTAATATTTATTGGTAAGTTTGACTCAACTTACTAAAAATTTGCAGATACCTAATACAAAAAGTTACACATTATTAAAAAAAAAAACAGTAAATCCTGTCACCTTTTTTCATGGGAGCCCGATGCCACATTTTCGGGGCTCCTAGCAGCATTTTTCTTTGTTTCATCGCTGTCGGTTGTTGCTCTTTTACCAATCGCAGGCGCTGGATACTGGAATTAAAACGTTTTATATTACTTCACTATATAAATTACGAAACATAAAGGTGAATAAGCTACGTAACAATCTATAATCATCATTCCTGTTCGCCATATTTTTATACAATACAAAAAAAAAGGAACCAGACAGTTCTCCAATCACAAAACAGGTAGGTACTTAATTCAAACTCAATCGCAAACGCATACGGGCATGTTTAATTTATAATCAGGAGAACCCATCTCTGTGGTACACGAATACCTCGGTACTTATGTAGGTAGGTTTCAGAGCCCTAAGGTTTAAGGGGAACGACACTGCAACCCGTCCCCGCGCCTCGTTTGAAAAGAAAAAAATCAACATCACTCGTCCGGCTAAAAATAGGGAGCCAGCCCCTTAATTGCACACTTGGAATTTACTGCACGATTTAATGATTGTGTTGGGAGTCTAGAGCGGCTTAACGAGAGGGCGGAGTAATGGAACCAAAGATTGGGAATGTAATTAGTATATTGTTGCACATAAAAATGTTATTGCGCCGACGAAAAAACGTAACTTTCGAAAAAAAGATCGAAAGTCATAAAATGAAAATTTATGGCAATGAGACCGCTTCTCTGCATATAATAGGGAGGTAGTTGATGCTAATAGTTTAATCGTTGTTCCTGTACACCGTGACCTAGGCTGGCGGATTCATAAAGAAGATCGTTTGATTACTAATCGCTTCGACCTCTACAATGCCAATGCATTCGCTATGGACGCACACGCTCAACGACTATCCACAGGCGTAACGTACAGGAGATTCGAAAATAATTAGTCAAACCAGTTCCACTTTTATAAAAGGAACTTTGAAAAAAAAAAGGTTGTTTTGGCACGAGACATCAGGTTTTAATCTGAGGCGCTTAGGAGCTTGTTTTATTCTCTTCCCGTTGTGTGCCTTCTGAATGTCGGTAGCTGTCACTCAAACGACAATTAAGAACAAACCTCCGTTAGAATCACCGCTCTGACTACTAATCATCTGTTATCTTTATCAGCTCGCCGCCTCCGAATACAGGGGCATTATAATGTTTACATTTTGTTCTGGTCACGATTCACCCGCTTTTGTGAATAAGAAATGGATACTTAGATTTTTTTATTTTTATTCCCCAACTATCACACAACGCCATCTAATCCCAAGCTAAGCAGAGCTTGTGTTATGGGTACTAGACAACTGATATATATGTAATCTACATATTATAGATAAATTACACCCAGACACAGAACAAATGATCATGCTTAGACTTAAGGCATCAATTGTCCCATTTTTGTAACCCTAAGTCTAGGTAGATTCTGATGTTAGAATCATTCAACTTTCCTACGAGTTTGACACGGTTAGTAGATTGCAGCTGCAAGCTTGATTAATTAAAATAAAAGCTAAATACCTACTTATATAGTAGGTTAGAATGAAATATTACCTAGTGTTTCTAGCTAACATCTGGTTAGGCAACTTATTCCACATTCCTATGCTTTTATAATGAGTTGATAGCAATACTTATAAATTAATTAATAAGCGTATTATTTAAAAAATATAAATCAATAAAATGCCCGACGAGATATTATTTTAATTCAGAATTATTAATAAATATTATTATAAATAACACGTTGACTTTTGATGCAGTTTTTAACATCTTTAGTTTATAAATATTCCGGTAAGTTTACATGAAATATATATCTTTCGGAACAGGTAAAGCCACACCTAAAAATAAATGGGTAAAAACATAAAACTCCACTCAACTAAAATAAATATCGTATAGTTGTTTATTTTTTATGGATTGCTCAAGTTAGAATAAATAGAAAAACTAGCGGCCCGTCCCGGCTTCGCACGGGTGGAGGACCCGGTCTAAAATTTGAGATTTAAACTATCCTATCTCTCAAGTTGGATCGAACTGCACATGGTGTGCGAATTTTATTATAATCGGTTAAGTGGTTTAGGAGTCCATTGAGGACAAACATTGTGACACGAGATTTATATATATTAAGATGAGTTATCTTTAATCCTCTCTTTACCTATAACCTTTTACGTTACACAGCACACCTTATTATTTTTTGTAGGATATAAAACTTACCCACTTCATGTTTTTTTACTAAATTGTTGTAATCAACACATTCATCCAATTATAATAATAAAAATCTTGTTCATAATAGGTCTATTACTATATTCGCTAAAGGTCGTTTTGAACATCTGTTATTGAAATAGGATTCGAGTAAATACCTAAATCTTTTTGAAGCCTTGTATGATTTAAAAATATTAATTTGTAGTGTACCCATAATCCGAATTCTGGCTAGTTGGACAATGTAACCACAAGATTGTTAATCAATGTATTATTATTTATCAGTTAATATTAAAAACGTCGTCTTCTTTTTCTGCAGGCAGTTTTTAAGAGTTATATTCATTCCAAGTGTCTATGTAAATCTTCTAATATATAAAATTCTCGTGTCACAGTTTTCGTTGCCATACTCCTCCGAAACGGCTTGACCGATTTTGATGATTTTTTTTGTGCTTATCCGGTATCTATGAGAATCGGCCAACATCTATTTTTCATACCCCTAAGTGTAAAAATAATTTATATGGCAAAACAAAGTTTGCCGGGACAGCTAGTGATAATATATTTTTTTGCCAAATTGGTTTTGGATAACTCTTTTACACGTCAAAAACACTTTTTTTTTTAAACTAGATGACGCCGGTGTTTCATACCTGACTTCTCTGAGAAGAAACTATTTATATTTACCATTATGGTATTTATGTTGGTATAGTAGTATTCGAATCACGGTAAGACCTTATGAAAACCTGGTTTATTAACTTTAATGTATAGAATAAACTTTCACAATCTTTATAGTTTTGCTGGATCTGAAAAAAAACGTTTGAAGAAAATGAGTCGCTGAAAGTTATAAAAGATTGGAAAAGTATCCGTTTTCTTATGACTGAGCTACAGAGTATGTGTCTCTGCTACGTGAGCCATCTAATACGAAGAAAAAACAATTAATTTGATTCTTATCAAGCTTATTTACTTTTAAATAATGCAAATTGACATAATGTTATTATTACATGACCTTATGTACTTATGGAGTGAGTGATTATTACTAGATATGCAATATTAATCCAGTTTAGGATTATGCAAATTAAATATCTTAGCTAATTATAAATGATTCATTTAATTGATTCCACTCATTGACTGTCGATTTTTTTATTCTTCGTAGTAGAGGAAGTACAGTCGCGTGGAAAGATATTATGTAAAAACTTATTTATTCTCTTATAGGAAAACTTAGCAACAAACTTATGTCTAGATTTATATTAATAACGACGTATAGTGTGCGCTCTTTGCAACCAATTATAGCGATTATATTTTCATTTATTTTTTGAAATTTATTCCCCTTTGCATGTGTTTTGTTACAAATATAACGAAGTAAGCAAAGTTTAAGAAAAACCCAGTTATCCACTCCATAAATAAACATTATTTTAATAATATCAATTACGAAACACTAAAAACTAATTGATGATTGATAAAAACGATTTATAAAGTTGTTGTTTTGACATGAAAGCGATTTTATTTTATTCCTTTTATTGATTTAATTAAGCAAAACTCAGGTATTTGCATAAATATTATTCATGATAATAACCGTTTTTTTTTTTACGTGGTAAAATCATCAAATGAGACCTCCCACCCCGGGCAGGGCGAGAGGTACTGTCAGACTTGTACTGACTAAAATCCACGGTGTTCTTCATTAGCCCTTTATGTTCCGGGGTCACGGTGACGAAATAAATCCCGCAACCCCGGCAGGCTTTGGCCCTCTGTGAGGGGGCCCCGTCATTTGCTGACAGCTCTTTGAGGCGCGCGTGGAATACGACGCGCCGTCGACCCGGGCATGGTCCATGGTCGGACAGCGAGTTGCCCTTTACTCGCTGTCCGCATGCCCGCGATGATAATAACCTTTGGCAATTAAATGAATTGTGTAGTGTTGGGTGATTGTTGCGGGGCTAACGATACCGTTACCCCGGAACGTATCGGTCAATGAAGAACACCGTGGATTTTTGTCAGTACAGGTCCGAAAATCCCACCCTGGGCCGGGCAGGAAGGACTCTTCCTGCCCGGCCCAGGGTGGGATTTTACCACGCTAAGAAAAAGTATATCGGGTGGTTGCTTTTTCGTCGCTTTCGAGGCATCAAATTTTTAATCGAAGCTTCGAAATTAAATAAAAACTAATACGTATTTTAATCATGTTTATTCTAATAATAAAAATAAAAAAATTAAAAACAATTATTGACTTAAGTATATGAAAAAAAAAAACATCCGAAAATACGATACCTACATATTTTGGCGTAGTTAATAAGCCTTTCTCAATTTACAGACAGTTTCTATGTTTTAATGAATCCATGTGAAGTATTAATTACTGGAAGGTCTTGTTAAGAAGTTGATTATTAGCTTTTGCTTTAGGTAAATGTTAGTAACCTTCACAGACTAGATAAATAATAGTCTGATATTTAGTGAAATAATCATTACTACGACATCGGGATAGAGATATTTAGATAAAGTAAATTATTATCACCTTTAAAAAGTCGTATTAGGTACTTATAGCATTACAAAATGCTGGCTAACTCGTAAACGTCTAGTCAAGCCAGTATAGTTAGGTCAAGCTATCAACAAATAATAAAACTACCGGTATTTTTTTAGTCTATTATTCATTTGTCTATAGTTAAAAATTACATAGAGGTAAAGACGCTAAGCTGATTTGGAACTGGGCTGGCCCGTCTACCTTGTAGGTATGCGATGAGCTGTTAGGCCTAAATGGTCGCAATGTGCAATCTTAACGATGCCAGAAATTTTCGCGGTAAACCTCATAGAGGATGGCAGGACAAAACCAAATATATCAAGGTATCGTTTTGAGTCCAAAAGCGCTTTAACCTCGTCGTAGCGCTCATTGTGTTCGGCTGTGGTACAATCCATAGGAACGTGAGTTTTTATTCGGTTTGAATCCGACATAAGACTCCGCTGACCCCAGACGTATGGTATGCGTAAAGATTTTCACAGCAAAAGACTTTACTTTTACTTTTACAAATAATTTAATTCTTAAGATGTTGAGCTTGGTCGCCTTTGACAACGAGGACACCGTATATGCCGAAGAAAGGTAACTCATTAGAGTAACGCAGATGCACATGACAGACAAGGAAGGATCTTTACCATATAAAGTCGGAATGTTACTTGCATTCCAGACCTTATTGAAGAGTTGTAGAGTATTTTATTGGATACGTCACTTCTGGCCTTGATACATGGAAAGTTTATCAATGACTGTCAATGGAGGTGTGCATGACCTTTACATCATCATTCGGTGAAATAATGTATCAGCATGTGAGCTTGAACTGGTACACCAATAGTGTCGTAATTCCAGCACAATGACAGTTAATTATAAAGCTATCTGACGGGTGATTGCGTGGTTTCATTGTATGACAGTCCTGGGTTCTTTAGACCTTGACTCCTACTCCGTGATCGATCGATCTTCGCGATGGAAATTGCGAAATTTTACCAAAATAATACATATTAATATCAATATAAAATTTCAATGTCACGTCCATATTATTGGTATTGAATCCATTTTCAATTGATAGACGTTGAATAGTTCAACGTCAAACGTTGTTAGCCAAACATTCGAGAACTGTAACTAAAATAAAATATTCAAGAAATCTGACCGCAAAATGTGGACCGTAAAAGATGTACCGCGACAGCCTTTCTAAAATTAGCACAACAGTTCACGGCACAAAATATAAATATCTTTATCACAAAAAATTAAAAAAAAACATCATGTAATTTCGGTGTGCACCAAAAGCAGTTTTGCATTTCAGCCAGGTAGAGCGGTAGAGCAGATGTTTTCCATACTCCGTTTTATAAGTCCCAAAAAATGTCATTGACTTTTAATAGCTATACTATACTCGTCAAAATAAAATAGGGGCCACTTATAAAATTGCACTTTAATCAAGTATTACTCTTATTCTGTTTACATAATAGATGGTAAATACCTTGTTATAGTTTCTTTCAGGTATTAATATTGTTTCTACTGCATAATTGGAAATTCATAACTTTTTTAAATTAGATATTTGAGATTTCTTAGAGTTTACGGTTTGGTGTTTTTTATCTTTCAAACTTCTAAAGGAGTTTTCTTCGACATATACAGGAAGTAGGCTATAACGATTGTTTAATCTCATAATGCCATTTATTCGGAGACATATGGATGCAAAAACAGCCACTTGGGGTGTTACCTTAATCCAGGGGGGGCATAGCCAGAACAGGTAGGTCTTATGGTGGAATATTCGCAACCAGTGGTTCAAAAAGTTTGAAACTGGTCTCAAAAGACGGGTAATATCACCAGACGCCGTGATCCAGGAAGAAAGTAAGTAAGTAAAGCCTAAGAAGACCATTTAGTTTGATTAACCGCGCAAATAGAGCGAAAATCTACCGCGCGGACCGTACAAACTCCATGGCGTTGAGCTACAGACACCCCTATAATTGACTAGACTATTCCGAATCGACTCCATGAAGACTAACAATACTCAAGAAGATGCTTGGTTCTCCTCCAGTTAACTGGAGCGTATGGTGCAAATCGTGAAACATTTGCAAAGACAAAAATTAATTAACTGTTTTGAATGGGCTTCATTGCTTTTTATTTATGACTGCAGACTTATTTTTTTTTTATAAAGACTGATTTATTAGAGTGTAGAGAAGATCTAAACAACAGGTTTCAGATCTTCGCACTCTTGAAACAGACTGTTCCGATGAGATCTGAATTTTGCTCTGGGGCGGTTGTCTTTATCACGCAAAACTGAGCTCGCACTTCGTGATAACGTTGCTGTAACTGCTCAAAATTGCGTAGCGAATGTGGTGCAACTCCACATTATCCCATTCGCACAACAACGAGTACCTGAGTTCATCTTCAAGCAGGATAATGGTCGAGCGAACACGACGCGACTAACAGTGCACACATTTGCTGACGTTCGAATTACGATGTTACAGTGGCTATTCAGGATTTTTACCTAAGTTTTATTCAGCAGTTAGAAGATGAGTTAAAGAGGAGTGCAAAAAAAAGTAAAATTCCCATCAACACTCAGCTGGATCTCATTAATTGTTTGAAAACTTGCTGGTAGACAATCCCAAAGAAAATGTTTGGTATTTAATCCTGAACATTCCACATCCATTAAAATGAGTAGCACAGAGAGAACAGAGTTAAAAGAGAAGCTTTAAAGAACTTTGGAACATTAAAGACGTTATTTTTTCGTGTTTTTTGATGTTGTGTGTAAGTTGATACATTCCTGCAATTCCCCACTTTTCATTCAATTTCATTTAATTTAACGATTGATTGGAATATAAACTTATTTTTCTGTATTTCCAAGTAAAATCGTTAATATTAATCAGATTCAGTCATTATAACTAGTAATATTTAAATATTATTTAATAAATTGACAAAAATCAGTTGGCCCTTATTTTCTTTTGAGTAGTATATAAAAAAAACATCTAACAGGTTTAAAATACCACCACAAGGAATGTTCTACGGTTAAAGATATGTGTAATAATGATAATGTTCTCGTAGATTATTTTATTGTAGTTTTTTTTTTCTTATCTCTGGAGAGAGTGGACTCTCTCCAGAGATAAGAAAAAAAAAACTTGAAGAAGTGACCTACTAATGTCTAGATAATGTTCTGAGGATATAATTACTAAAACTTTTTCTGATATTTTACGCGGTTAAATCATCAAATGAGTCCTTCCACCCAGGGCAGGGCAGGAGGGACTGTCACACTTGTACTAACTAAAATCCACTTACTAAAGCCAGATACAGCTTCTTTAACTATGAATGAGTTACCCATTTTTGTTATTTCTATTAATAAGATTTCTGTTAATAAGTTGTATAAAGGTAATTAAATAAGTATTAGTGTTTCCGGCATTTAGTTTTAAGTTCTAACTTCCTAAATATATATGACGCAAGGCATAGAATAGATTTCTTATCATCTGCGGAAGTCTGATGATGATGAATGATGGTGATCTATCAAATCGTGACCTAAGTGAGCCGTTATTCACATGGGTATATTGGGTATATAATTATTGTAGTCTAAAGGGGAGGCCTATGTTCAGCAGTGGACGTCTTACGGCTGATATGATGATGAATTATTGTAGTTGTACAGAAATGTCTGGCTTACTCCGGGATATGATTAAAATGTCTGTATTCCCACTCAAGCAAGACACGTCCTCTGAAACCAGAAAACAACAATGTTGCTTGGAGATGAAATAGTTAGGCACGCGATGGTAAAATTATAGTAATTTCTCTATGCCTTTTTTCCCATATCAACAGAATGAGCAATATTTTTTACTGGGTACTGAAAGTGTCTAATGCAGTTCACAATTTGTATACGTTACGGCGATGAATGTGCTAATTCTTCTGCCCGTGACCGATGCTTTTTTCAACCAAACTAAATTACCAACTTCCTCAACTAATTCACACAATGTTATTTTCGGAGTTATTTTTACTTATTAGTGAGTTATTTTTCAAAAATGTTGTGCGACACGTAGCCGACCGTGCAATCGGCAATTAACCCCGAGAGGTCAAGTCGTACGCGCCCGTTAGACCAGCCTGAGTTACGGGTCCAGTTTGTCATGCTGTTTCTTTTATCTTCTTTTTATCTAGTCCTAAACGAGGGAAAAATAAAAGACCTAACCAACAACACTTTTAATAGCACAACAAAAAAAAACATGTTTAAGTAGAAATTCAGACCAGAAACATTAAGTTCCGTTAGTCGAGGCAAGTATGCTAGTGCAGAAATAAAATAAGTATCGTATTATCTTATTGTGATGAGTTGAGGGGCATTAAGACACCATGCGGCAGTAAGCAGTCCCGTTGTAACTTGCAGACGGAAATATTAATATCGTATGATGAATGACCACTTGCAACAGGCCGAGGGGAAAATAGATACCCACAAGACATACGTTCGTCGGTCCGACTGCAGACTGCTTCAATGTGTTTTATTTAATAACATGGATGCACGGGCAATTTGTTCAAGTTCGTGCAGCATGGCAGAACGATATTACAATGTGTACTTTAGATCGTTTTGCTTGCATAAATTGTTGTGTTGTTGGTAAGTAATTCTGATAGACGATGAGTGGGAAATATTTTCTTACGGATTCGTATTCGGTAAATTCAAGTTGTAAACTGTAAAAATATTTTTATCGACTCTGTCTGAATTTAGATTTCTGTTTTTAGTCGATACCCATTGCAATTATAGGTGAATATCGAAATTATTTTCGGCGGTAATATTATGTAACGGGAGGCTTCTACCTCAAAATAACAAGAGTCTAAGAAATAATTGCATTATCTTCAGACCCGAAATACCTATGTTCTCTATTGCCTTCAACAGTTCGACCATCTCTTCAAAATCTAGGTATTCACCGACTGTTCTCGCAGAGCGGCCAACGTCCTACTAATTTACAAAAAAACTGCAACTAAAAAGTGCCCACAGCTATGGCGCTATGCTAACAGATTTTTAAAAAAGGTTAGTGACGTGCGGGTGTGATATAAATAGATTTCAACATTGTATAGCATTTAGATTACTCATTAACTAAGAAATATTGTTGTACCTACTAGCTTCAGTCTATGGTTCTGCTTATTAATACGTATAGAATATTTATGTCAATAAATCCTACTAATATTATGATCGTGAAAGTTTGGACGGATGTTTGTTACTCTTTCACACACAAACTACTGAATGGATTTGGATGAAATTTGGTACACAGATAGTTTATAATCTGGATTAACACATAGGATAGTTTTTATCCCAATTTTCAAATTGTAGCGGGTGGCAACAGCTAGTTCTAATGTCTGTGAATTTTGAAGCATTATTTCAGACAACATAATAAGTTCGGTTCTCGGGATGGGGAAAGTGTTACCTACTGGATTTTTCCATTAGGAATTTCTCAGTAGCAGCTACAGAATCTAGACTTGTGTGTGTCCAGTGAAAAAAAAAGTGAAATATAAAGATGTATTATCAACAGGTAAGCTCACCTCTGCCTAATCCTCGGGGATTACAAGAGTGGTGTATGGTTTAACAGACTTCATCATAATATTCCCTATATTTTCCTCCTTGTAAAAAAATCATCTAAAACGGTTAAGCTATTTAGAACTCAAAGCGTAACAAACAAACTATCTATTTTTTTCTGGTTGGCAAAACCATCAAGTGAACATTTAAAACGTGCTTATAAAACAAAATGAATATATTTTAAAATATTTCATAGCAAATGTAAAATAAACAAGGAATATGTTGTTTTTGCCATTAGAGATGCTATTCTCGGTATTATAATAATAAATAACAATAGCTGCATCAACTGGACTTTAGAAAATTACCTGGTTTATCGTCTAAATAACATTAGAAATATAAAATACAAGTCCCTATGGCTATAAATATAGGAATCAATGTCTCAATATATTTTCAAGATCCCTTTTCCAGTTTCTCAGAAGCTGATTAGAAGAATCTGCATTTCATAAGAGATTAATGATGAGCTTAGGCAAAAATATGGGTTTCTGAGTTCCTATAAAGGGTCTTATTTCAATTTAAATTGTGTGTCTTTCTCATCAATTTTGAACGAATGAGCAAAGAAACTGACATGTTCGATATTTTGCTGTCAGATTAAGACGAAAGCCACATTTCTTATCAGTGGCTACGGCATCTTCCTGCGGCTGCGTGTGGGTCGAAAATAACCCCACGATATTTGAAATTGACTGGCTAGGATGATTTTTTTTTATAAGTTTGAACTCTGGTTAACTATCCATGTGCCATGTCTGGCAAAACAGTTTAGGTTCAGACAACGGGATGTCCCCCTTATGCACGAGCTTAAATACTTTCTAAGCTTTTCTCTGATATCTTCATATCGGTGAATGAAAATATTTTGGAAAAACTTATTATAAGCAATAAGTCTGTGGGGTTCTAGGCGGCTTAAATGGCTCTGACAGCAGATTGTGTCAATGGCAACATCATTACACGAAAAATAATGTGAAACGGTAACAGACAGAAAACCAGACGCAATCTTGCGCATTTATAATATATTTAACAAGCGGTGTAGATCGCTGCGTTTGCGCACAAAATACGTATGTCAGGGAGGCTCGAGTGCGCTAACGTCGGCAGGCGGGTCGCGGTCAACGGCCTTGACATTGTACCCGTTTTATGTTTACATCTTATTTGTATTCTTTAACGAAACGCATAATTATCGTCATTTAATGCAATGTAGTCACGTGGGGAGACTTTATAGCTGATATAAATTAACAGTTGTTGCATGAGTTTTTCAGTAAATTTATTCGGTAGTAACGCGACCCAGACGACATTAATTTAAGAGGATTTTTAACGCCACTTGGCGAGATCTCTTCAGCCCGTAATGAAGATGACCTTTCGTTCATTTCCCACTGCTCTCAAAATGATCTTAGTTTTCCAAACAAAGGATTAGGTTCAGCACATCAACAGCGTTGCGTAGTTCAAACACGGCTACAATTACTCAATTATGTAGGTAGTTCAAATAACTACCGCACATTCTTTAACCAAGATGAAATTGCAAAAGCAGGTAAGTATCGAGGCCATAGGCTTCTGGAATGCAAAATATTTTTTCTAACACTTAGAGCTGAGGGTGATGGATTAAAATTCGGCCAGCCATGTCTCCCCCATAATTAAAGTTGAATGAGGTCGATTGAACACTGAATACCAAAAGACAAAGAGCTGCAGTATTTTACTTGTGAATGGATTTGAATAACATGGAAATAATTTAAGGATTTTGTTAGTTTTTCATGATAACTAGTCGGTAGCTGTACCAGACTTATGTGATATGCTTATTGCATGGCGGTAATGACGAACCTAAGTAGATATTCGACACACGTAGCTGAATGATGATCCTGACAATGTATTCACACGCAGTATTCAAGTAGTTGCTGCATAATTAATTATTGTCAAATCACTAAGTAAATAGGTATACTCATATTTGATTTAGATTCTTTAAGTAAGGGATGTCATAGTACTCGTTTATATGGTTTTAAACGTTCCTGTGGGATACCTTGATGCCGCAAGCTAAGTCGAGCTTTCTAAGATTTCAGTTTCTAAAATACTGCGACGGTCTGGCAGTCATTCCATACATGGTACTGCGTATAATATAAGAACAGGTATTATATTCTAATGATGAAAATTGCAATGAATTTTTAACCAATTTCAAAAACTGGTATGTTATCTCAATTTGTCGAAATATTGTTTAATTCAAATTCATCCATAATTTCAAATTAAATCAATTCACTTGTAAAGACAGACAATGGGAAGGCGTGAAACGTAGTCAGATAGTAGGAAACAGAATGAACCAAATATTAAAATTCCGAGTACTTACCTAGGCACGACTGTTTACCGCAAAAGACAAAGTACTCGTGGTCAACATTTACTAGTTAGCTTAATGCTTCCATTGAAGGGCAAGACTAAACGCTGCGAAGGTTTTATGCGACACGAAGAATGCTTATGTTACTGCGAAAGGTATTCCGGTCTAAAACTGTTGTCTTTGTATACTTAGTGGCATAACCCTTTGCCTATTGCACCCAGTTTTCTCAAAGCAGCCATCATTTACTTACCGTACGGAATTATTTAATACCCAAAACATTAAAATTGAACAAATGCTACCCGTTAAGAAGATACGCTGCTGGGAATCAGCCTATTTGATTGATCGAAGAGCAGCAAACGTAGAACGGCCCAAAAATCTCTCCAAATTAGATAAGGTTGTACTTTTTCCTTTTTCTTAATTTGGTAATCTGATTTTGCTAGCGAAAACAAAATAATCTAGCACCAAGAGTTTCCCTAAGTCAAACACAACGCTTCCTAGAATACGGTACAATACGAGACACACAATACCTAATAGTTCATCTCCGCCCTCCCACAGTCCAATTCTGCATTTAACAATGAGTGACAACACCAACACAGTTGGACATCGAGTATTACCATCTTTTCGCCGCAAATGCTTCGACGACGCGGAAGCAACCTTCCTGTCATTATGAATCGTTAACTTGAGGGGTGATTACCTTTAATAAGTCCCAGCGAACGCCACAGCTTCCCAAGACCTGTTTATTTGCACAAACTTAGCGTAGCGTCCAGGATTAGCTCCTGGCTAGCAATTGATGATGCTATATTTAGATTCTCAGCCAATACTATCGTTCTGTAGAACTCATTTTTCAAACGCCAGAATTTAATGAGCATTAATAATTAATTACGTCTATTAAATAAATAAACTGTTCTTTAAGAGCTTTTTAATAGTTGAGATGGGAATTTTATAAAACTATTTCTACAAAAATAGATTCACACAAGCATGCAAACTGCTCCAGTTAAATAACCTGTTGAACTGGTAATGTTGGAACCAAAACACATTTATTGTAGAAAGCTCCAATAAATCGAGATCAGTTAGTAGCATCGCGGGTAGAAGTCATTAGTGCGTAAATTCATTGGCATTACCTCGTAGCGCTTGCGCCGGCGCCGCTCGGCTTCGTCAAAAGGACGATGCAAATAGCAATTTTATGTGTTTTTAACTGTACCTAAGTTGATCAATAAACTGTATTAAATTGATGATTGGGACTATTTAATGTGCGTATAACAGGTAATAACATAGTTGCTTGGTGGGAAATTAGAATAGTTTTCTGAGGTGAGGAAAACTCGGAAACTGCTGGTAATTTGCGAAGATAATATAATATGTATTATGAGAAGGGCAAATGCAAGTCTTTATTTCAAGAAATATGACATATTCACAATTCCTCATTATCATTTAGCAGAAAAAAATCCACCGGAAAGAACCTAATTGGCCATCACCGGCACTAGTATGACTACTGCTGAATTAAAAGATAATGCTACTGTCAGAGTACGAATGTGCAGAGACCAATGATCTGGACTTTTTAAATTACTCAATAATAATGATGAAACACAAAGACCACAACAGGGATAATAATTTGCAGGAGCAAAAAAGCAAGCATAATTGCAAAGCTGAACAAATTCCCAGAGACAGTTGGGTAAACCCCGTAATATATAGCTTCGATTATGAGTTTTTGCGGTTTCAGATCTTCTGGCTATTCAATTTAGAGCTAAATTCTTTCTTCTTGGTGCTTTGTTTTGATTTTATCGATTAATAAGTTAAGGAAAACGGTTCTGCCTTCTATAAATAGAATAGTAGCAGTTAATTAGCTACGAAATTAATTACATGGTTCTTTTTTCTGAATATTGTTTTCGGTAAGTACATTTTTTACTAAAAGTATTAATCTGTGCTAAAAGTACATTAGGAAACAAAGCAATATTTTCTGCCTTGACATATACGAATAAAATGACACTCTTCACTTGACAAATGTCACCTTTATCCATTGACGGTTATAGTTTGCTCATTGTAGCAGTTTTTGGCGGAGGCTCTGATTGGGCTGGTGACGTACTTGGAGCCGTAATGAATCACGACTTCACGACATAACAATAAAGCTAGAATAAGGTTCCCCATAACGATAGTCTTTTATTTTGCTACCTACTTGTGTGACCTACCTTCATCATGCTTTGGTTGATTACTATCTACAGAGACTACGTCTTTCAGTCTAAAATCTTCCATCACAAGTTTCTCGGAACCATTTTGTACAACCTAAGTTAAAAGATTAGCTGCAATGCAGTCACGAACTTTTTTTACGACTACGGTAATGAGCGTTACTTCCGAGATGTTTCCTTATTTATGTATAAAGTTTTAATAATAGCACTTATGAATCATACGTCTGTTAATGTGTTTTCAGAATGCCTTGAATTTTACAAAAAAAAAACTATCATTTGTCTTATTTCTACGAATTGTTGTGTTCCTAGTTTTAGAACCCTGTGTATTAAGGCGCTAGCAGATTAAATTAACGTCCATATTCATACAAATTCGTACAAAATGGAACTTAATATTAAGAATGTCGGTACAAAGCAAGATAATTAAGCTAAAATTACAGAAATATACCGTTCATGCAGCAGTTGCTAAATGAGTCGTGCTTACTATTAAAACAGAAACTGAATTACCCTTAGCTTTGGTATTTTAAATCTAGTTTACATCTTTGAATAAGATCTCCCAAATAAGGTAACAGATTGTAATTCAAGACAAAAGTGTTGAACAAATGAAAGTTTGAATTTTCGAAAGTCTTTCGCTGTGGGTATACAATTTAATTTCAAGTTTTAATGAAAGTGAAACGCCATATATGGAAATACCTAGAAAAAAAATTAGAATAATAAATTAATATCTGAAAGCCTGACAACCGATGATTACAAAAAAATAAAAAAATCATCATCAATTAGCTCAGACAGCGCTTAAAATGTTTATTGAGCACACAAAAATATAATCTATGTCACGCACTCGGCGCCGGCGCAGAAACGAAAACCGGATTACTTAGCGGTGATAGTTCAAGCTTAGCATGATTGACATCTAATCACCATCGGATAGACTAAACAGGGCTAGGGTTGCCAGTGTTGCTATTTATCAGAATTGTTCCGGGAAAATCCTTTTTTTAGGTGAACACGGGATGTACGAATTAAAAAAAAACGTACATCACATTAAAAATAATATTATATCTTTAGGATTTTTTTTGATTAAATCAACAATATCACTAACATCTTAGATAACAGCTGATTCCAGAATTGTAAGATAGTCATGTAACCTCGTAGGTGGCGCTGTTGTTACTAAATTGCATCCAACCAAAACGCTACCCATTGTAAATGGTACGCAAATATGAGTGACATAAAATGTATCCAACCAGCAACAAAAAAAAATAGGGATGTTCTTTTTTTAAATATCCCGAATTTTCTCCAGAAAAAGTAATTATGGATATGGGAACCCTAAAGTCCGAGCTGAGCCGTTCCAAAAACCGATTAAGTAACATTAACGGTTTGTACCGTTAACTGTTAAACCGGAACACATAATTACATTTCTAGGCGAATGTCGTGCCGTTGTTTCAGGCAGGTATTAATTCATGGAGTTTAGTGTTGAAGCTGTTGGACATCACTCAAGGTGTACGGTTATGTTAGAACCTTCTTACTGCATTTCATAGTCTACAGGTGTGGTTTAGAACGTTTGTTGTTTTGACTTATGTTTGGGAGAATGGAAGCTTCACCATAGCTCTTGTGGTGGGCCAGTTTGATTGCCCGCGGCACATATCGCTCGTGGCGCACCGGTCGATCTTCCACGCTTACCGAAGGTAGTGGAAGTTTCCTACATGCCTCGAAAAGCACGTAAAGCTGTCGTTCCCGGCTGTCAATTTTAGAGCTTTTGACAGTCGTAACTGAGTCCAGTTATAGGGTTCTGGAGGTCACATAGGCAATCGCTCCATATAAAGTACTGATATTCAGCTGCACCACTTTCAATTAGAAGCTGGGAAATGCTAGGCAGATGATAATGATGATTTAAATAAACTATAGCTTCGCACACTCGGTGATAGTATAAATTACGAAGATAAGATTTTCGGAATCGGATCAGGAGTTCCAAGCAAACGATTTCCTGGCTTTTTAAATATAAACATAGAGCTTATCAGTCACCATAGATAAGCATTTAAAAACTTGCTTTGCTTGCTTGTTACTGCTAGAAGGAATTCTATGCTAAAAGCATGCAATGGTAAATGTGCGTCAACCTCTTTGTATCGAATGAGATTTAGATTTACGATCTCTAAGCGCCAAAGGATGTCCTTATTCTGTGTAGGCGATATATCTTTGCTATTGATATGTTGCTAGAAGGAATTCTATGCTAAAAGCATGCAATGGTAAATGTGTGTCAACCTCTTTGTATCGAATGAGATTTAGATTTACGATCTCTAAACGCCAAATGATGTCCTTATTCTGTGTAGGCGATATATCTTTGCTATTGATACGTTGCTAGAAGGAATTCTATGCTAAAAGCATGCAATGGTAAATGTGTGTCAACCTCTTTGTATCGAATGAGATTTAGATTTACGATCTCTAAACGCCAAATGATGTCCTTATTCTTTGTAGGCGATATATCTTTGCTATTGATACGTTGCTAGAAGGAATTCTATGCTAAAAGCATGCAATGGTAAATGTGTGTCAACCTCTTTGTATCGAATGAGATTTAGATTTACGATCTCTAAACGCCAAATGATGTCCTTATTCTTTGTAGGCGATATATCTTTGCTATTGATACGTTGCTAGAAGGAATTCTATGCTAAAAGCATGCAATGGTAAATGTGTGTCAACCTCTTTGTATCGAATGAGATTTAGATTTACGATCTCTAAACGCCAAATGATTTCCTTATTCTGTGTAGGCGATATATCTTTGCTATTGATACGTTGCTAGAAGGAATTCTATGATAAAAGCATGCAATGGTAAATGTGTGTCAACCTCTTTGTATCGAATGAGATTTAGATTTACGATCTCTAAACGCCAAATGATGTCCTTATTCTTTGTAGGCGATATATCTTTGCTATTGATACGTTGCTAGAAGGAATTCTATGCTAAAAGCATGCAATGGTAAATGTGTGTCAACCTCTTTGTATCGAATGAGATTTAGATTTACGATCTCTAAACGCCAAATGATTTCCTTATTCTGTGTAGGCGATATATCTTTGCTATTGATACACATACATACGAGTAGGTTCCAATATTGATAACTGTTATCTGTATCTACTAGTTGTATATATATGCTGCTGAGTTTGAGTTCTTGGGTTTGGTTCGCGGATGGAAAATTTGTCATTAGGTTCTTGTGTTACAACAGGAATATCTCAGTAGCAGAGATGATATTAACGCCAATAACTCCACCATATTACATAGGATTCAAACATAATTAGCAAAATGTGAGAATTTTTAAGGTACACTTCTGTTTTCGAAGGTGTAGTGACCGCTGCCGCTGTATATTATAAGTATTTTAGGCATTCTATCTCTTTTTGCCAACGCACCACTACGTGTTTGCGGGTTGATTTTTGACAACGACTGAGCGACAGAGTAGGTAGTTCACAGGTACCTATCCCCACCGCTCTTATCTTGTGACGTATGTGCCTGAGACGAATCTAAGTTTTCTACATACACTACAGGGCGCAATGTATGTTATGAGTGTATGACAAACAAAGGCACAAAATTTTGTAGATATTTGACTAAATATTTTCGTGATAGAGCACCATTATCACGAATAAACTTAACCTATAAAGAAGTGCCCCTTAAATTAAATTTAACGGGTCACTAACAGGTGTGGAATACACGTAAAGGTTAAAATTGATGATTCTGTATATTTACTTAGTGTGTACGTGACCTTTCATTGTATATTATTTAGTATACAAATTACATTAATGCCATCTTTACTACTATCTATTCGTAACTGTGAGGTTGTCAAGAATGTTAATGCTAATTGTTATTAACTGTCTACTGGTTTAGAATATGTGTAGAAAGATAAAAGGTACTTATTTACCATACTGCCCAGAAGGTTTGTCGGTACAGAGTACAGTCACAAACAGAGATAGGCCATACAGCAAATAGCAAAAAGGAAAACCGTACACTGAAAAATTAGATACTGGAGAAATCGAGAGAAATATTGTATTAATAACAGCAAACCAAGCGCGATTGTTAAACAACATGATAATTCATCTGTACCGACTTGAGAAGTGTGAAATAATCAAGGTGAAAAGCCCGGGAAAAAAAAAATATCGACTTCCGAAAGAAAAGTAATTTTCAAGATATTGTGTTCGCTTTAAAAGTCAGTAACTACATCATATTTTTTTAAAGATATTTTTGTTTTTAAAAATTCTTGGATGGGTTTGATCTGGGTTGGGCCAGACCATCTGGGTTGGGCCCGTCCTCGCCCCAAATCCCTCCTTCATACGCCCATGTAAGTACACTACGTAGTGTTTGACATGCAATAATCATCATCATCATTTCAGCCTATTGCAGTCCACTGTTGGACATAGGCCTCTCTTAGGGAGCGCCACAGCGCAGGATCTACCGCTATTCTCTTCCAGCCACTGCCAGTTACCTTCTTCAGGTCATCAGTTCATCTTGCCGTGGTCTCCATTCGAGAACCTTCCAATAATAATACTGAACAATGAACATTTTTGAACTGAAAGACTGATGATGATAATATTTACATACTTAAGTATTCGATTTCATTATAAACTGGCTATTTGATACGCACTGTTATAAAATAAAAGATTTTCAAACATCGGATTCATTTACCTGGAGATTTTTCAATAGGAACATATTCAGTGCGTGGGTAAGTTTTTAAGTTTATTTTATTTTTTTAATAAGTAAGTAGCGTGTGTGAGTTTTCGTTACAAGATGCGCCGTCCAACTTAGCAGGTTCAAAAGTACACTATCTTAGCTAGCCTACCTTTGCTTAGTTCTAAAACTGTTTAGTTTAATTTAATTCTCCTGCAGATTTCAAGGAAAATTTAAATTTTCAGTGAAATCTGCAGGGTTTTTTCGAAACACGTGATTTTTAATAAGTTATTAACCTGCGGGACAATGCTAATTTGTGCTATACTGATATGTGTCTCCGAGATAAAAATGTCATAAGTAGGACATAGCTAGGAAATAGTCTACTTTTTCATTCATTTCGATTCAGTCGCGAGGTGTGAAAGATTACAGAGAAACGAACAGCTATCTTATCACTTCTTATTAATTTACAAACTCAATACGACTAAAGTCACAGGCTTTTTTTTATCGTGGTAAAATCATCAAATGAGTCCTCCCACCCCGGACAGGGCGGGAGGGACTGTTAGACTTGTACTGACTAAAATCCACGGTAATGAAGTAAGTCCCGCGACCCCGGCAGGCTTTGGCCCTCTATAGGCCCCGTCATCATGCTGACGCTCTTTGAGGCGCGTGTGAAACACAACGCGCCGTCGACCCGGGCATGGTCCGTATGCCCGAAAGTCACAGGCTAAAACTAGTAAAAACATAAAAGATCTATTAATTATATCTACATACTCCCACATTAATCTACGTGCGACAAAATCCGAGCGATGACGCAAATTACTTGCGTACATACAATTTCCCTTTGGCTCCAGATTTTATTCAGTATTTTCAGTTAGCTGGGAGCATATACTTGTGTTACATTGTGAAAAATTAAAGTGAAAAGTGGCCAAATCGAAGTACATACGAAGCTAAAGACATAGTAAGTCTTTTTAAAACATATCTTAAAAAACCGTTTCATAAATAATATATTCTGCTGTAAAAATTACCAAAATACTTGAGTATTTTTCCGTTGTCAAGTTCTATTTACCTTCAAGTATGTATATAATGTCTAACTGTTTATTTCTCACTATCCACATATTCCATACTAATATTGTCTTTTTAAGGCAAGCATGACTGTAAATATGATCATATTTATGCTAATTCAAATTCCAATAACAACATTTTGATGATCATTGCTATCTTTCGTTTTGCAAAGAAATGATTAAGTACCTACCTATTCTGTTTCATGCAATATTTTTGGTTGGGTAGCTAATTCAGTCATTTTTTCTTTCCTGCCAAAACACTAGGAAGTAAAGAAAAATGGGCTTTTTTTCTAGGTAGTAAAATTAACAGTCGAGTCCTCCTGCCGTTGAGTGGAATGGATTGTTAGATTCGTACTGACTAAAATCCACTGTGTTTCTTCAACTTCTCTTTACGGACTCGCGACCATTTTAGGGACCTTGACGTACAAAAAGTGATATTTAGCCTAATTTGAATATTAAGTATGTGCTTAAATATTTCATTGTTTTCCTTCATTAATCTTACTAGTTTCCTTATATTCTAATAGTAATATCATGCAATCTTCCCTAAACATCTCAACCATAACATTTAAGTACAGACACGTAATACCACTCAACTAGTTATTATTAAGGCAATATAACTTTTTTTCATGTCGGAAGTTAGAAATAAAGGTAAAATTCTTAAGGACGCCGCGGGAGATTGCAGACAGCACCAGCACGCTATCTGCAGTCTGCTTGCGTCGTCGTCGTTCAGAATTATACCTTTATTTCCAGCGGAGCGAAAGACTGGCCACAAAACTTATTTCTATATCATTTCTTGTTTAAGATTACGATTCCATGGATTATTTTATTAATCCATTACCCTATTATTATATTACTATCGAGACGCAACAGCAGACGGCACAGCAGTGCCGATTGTTGTTGTTATTATAGAGACATCTTCATGACTGAACGTGATAAATGATTTTTCCGAAAATGATGAAGCTAAAAGTGCCGTTGCTGTCGACGTACTAACGTATATAGCGTGAAACAAGAAACGACGTAATTTCTTTTCAACCAGAAGACAACAATGCCGCTGCCGTCTGCAGTTTGCCTTCGTATTGGAACTGTTCCTTATGGCATCTGACGTAACCGATACAAGTGCGATTGCGAATCGCGTTTCGGGTCGTTTCATTTCTTCAGTAATATATAGATAGCACACCAGTGCTATCAGTAGATATAAAATACATACGACACTGAAAGTCAAAGAAAGAAACTAGCAAAAATATAGATTATGAGCTTTGCAAATAGGCCAATGCAGCTGCAGGACCACCGGGGAGGCAATGTTCTTGGGACTTCGAAGTGCAAATGATATCCGGGGTCGCGGGACTTACGGGCTACCGTGACCCCGGAGCATAAAGGACTATTAATAACCGTGGATTTTATTAGTCCAGTAACCTGTCAGTCCTCCCGCCTTGGTAGGAGGACTCATTCGATGATTTTACACGTAAAAAAAAGTGCGAACGTTACAAATAAAATTTGTAAAGCGCTAACCTCTCTGAGTCTTTACAAAGTAACGAGTAGCAGGTAGGTATTTGTTAAAAATTAATTAGCTAGCGTTGAAGATTACTCTTGTTGAACTCATCAAAGGCTTGACTCCAATTGTCTCCGACTTAAGGTCATCTTTTCAATTTCTGTTTATATAAACATTGCCATTTATTATTTAGTCTATTTAGGTATATTGTTTGGAGGCTAATGACGTTATCCTTTATTTACTTATGTTTAGAGCTAAACGTATTATTTTTTTGTCGTCTCCAATAAAACATCGGACAATTGTTTGCGAATTAAATATTATTGTTGCGTTCTCTCTTCTTACATTTGATATGAGCAGGTAATTGTATTTTTTTACATATTTGTCGATTTCTTTAATTGACCATTTAAAGGTTAAATAAATAATGTAAATTCATACAGTTATAAGAAAGTCGCTGTTATTAGTATTTTGTAGCATCGTACTGTCTTTAATTGATCACGAAAGTCTATTTATAACGGATTTTCATAGGATCTAGTAATTTCCAAAGTCCACGGTAATTTTCACTCATTTTCTCCCGCGGCTTTGCTCCCGTAAAGCGTATATTCTACTTCTCAGTTAAAGATTTTTCAAAATCAGATACATAAGTAGTTTCGGAGATTAAACTTCCTACAATTAAACTTACGTCACTATAATATTAGTAAAGATTTTACAAATATTTCTATTGAAAACTCGAAGTTATTCAAGCGAACATTATTGTTAAAACCCCTAAAAAAATTTTATTCAATAATCACCTGACGATGCACCCAGCTGCCTCAGACCGTGAATGATGTTTTTTACCAGAGGTAACGAACCAATGACTGCATGATTCTAAAATTAGCGACAAATTAAACCTTCGATGGAACTTTATGAATGACGGATCAATAACAACTTGCCTGTGGCGTATTTTTAACTGGATTAATTGATTGATTGCAACTACAAGTGGCTACTGACGATACGGTTAAAATGGCTTAATGGGTTTTAAAAATTAAGGTTATGTCGAGCATTGAGATCTGGACTTGCAGTCATTTCGTGCATTCCTGTTTATAATTGAACCACTGCTGGCAGAACTTCTCTCAATGAGAGAGAATGGGTTGTTGTAACCCACCAGGCAAGCCCAGTACCTTCTAATAGATTTTATTCGATTTTTTATACTTTGGCATGATGGCCGGCTGCCGACAGATGGGCTTTCTTACGAAGTTTTCCTACACCGTTTTAGGGGCAGAGGTGATGCAATAAATTAGACAAAAGTAATTGGCAGTCTGGTTTCCAAAGATAACGATTGTAATGGGACGCAATTAACGCAAGTATCTATAGACGTAGAGATACTGTGAACGATCTCACAATCAACTGTACAGTCGAGTTCAATAATATGTTGGCATTGCCAATGATTCAAAATATTGTGAACGTTGATAAGCTCAATAAATTCTACAAATCTATCGATTAAAAATATGTCCTCATGTGAAGGTTCAATAATATATAATTTGGATTAGGCAATAATATGTGATCACCTTTTAAAAATATATCTATACTGCATTAGCTTTAATAATATCTGAGCAGGGTAAGCTTCATAATTATCTCTACATGTATAGGAAAGTATATTATTTGCTCGAATAAATAAGATCCAGTTTACATTGTCATAGAAATGAAATTATTTCAATTGTTTTCCGCGCGAATGCTTTTTAGGTCTTTTGAAATGAGTATTCAGTGCCAAAGTATATTTTTTATGAATGACATTTGCGTCAGTTATTTATTTTCAATAACGTCACTTGATGCAAAACTAGCCAGTGATACCTAAATAATGTTGCAAACTCCTTCACCACGCAATTTTAAGATTGCTAGGAAAATCATCTTTATGACGTTGTAATAAGGCTAAATTTTAATTACATTACTTGTTTAGATATTACTGTATTACATAATTGTGAATCTTACACCGTTCAGATAATTATGATCTTAAAGTTGTTCATATAAAAGTGTCCCTTTGGCTGTTTAGATGTTATTGAGAAAAAGTGGTCACATATTAATGAATTAGAATCTTGATCACAATTTAATGTTGCCTGTAGTTGTCACAATATTCTGAAATATTTTGATGTTCATATATTTTTGAAGCCTAGACGTGCCAACATGTTAATGAACGCGACTGTACAAGAGTCAGATCTGTATAACATTTTCTTTATTAAGATCATCGTTCAATGTTCGAATAATGTAAAAGAGGTTTTTATTATCAAGCTACCTACTTACACTAAAAAAAACGTCACCAAGGTTACATTTATCATTCTTTCACATGTAATCGAAGCTGTGAATGTAATGGACAGTTTTTCAGCATGTTAAACAGCCTATTTTTACGTACCTATAAAAGAGATTATTTCGAGTGACGTTGTATTTGCCATTGGCGTAAGCAGTAATGTCAACGTATGAATAAGTGAGTCAGAGTAGACGTACAAGCCATGGGCTGCATGCAAATTGCAGATAAATGTTATATTAGGTATTTTTATGCGATACGATCATCGCTTTACATGGCGGTAACAAGATTGATACAACGCTAAAATGTATGCAGTACGTGATCACAATTTGAGGAAATAGGAGAAAAAGAATGTTTCAATTTAAACAACCGTACTTATAAATGCAAATGTCTGTCTGTTTTGTTTTAACTCAGTAACCGCTAAACTGGTTTCGATGATACGACTACTGAGGTGGATAGATAATGACATGGGTAATCGCTAGAGATGTTTTTCATGTGTGATGGTTCCTGACCCGGAACGACGAAGAAAGATTATGAATGTGTATAAGTGATGTAGTAGAAGACGAAACAATGGAAGGATGATATGGCTTATAGAATTATTGCGATTATCGCAACACAAATCCGTAGAGGTTTGTACACAGGCACGTGTCAATGGATACCAAAGTCGTAGAGTAACGGAGACTTGTCGCATTGTATACGAAGACATGAAGAAGACATGCTGCAACAAACCCATATGGATCGGGAAAAGGGCAGGAGGATCATGATGATGATGTGATTATATTGTATCCCCATGGTCCTCGTTTTATACCTGAATGCAGACAAAACTGAGAGCAAAAGTTAGTATCTTATAAAGATAATATTGCTCATGTAAATGAATGTAACACCACGTTCTTTTCTTTTGTGTGATCAGCTATAAACACCCCATAAAGTCACGATTGGATATAATGATAGGATTTAATAGTAATAAAT
Source organism: Agrotis ipsilon (assembly GCA_028554685.1). Taxonomy (NCBI): domain Eukaryota; kingdom Metazoa; phylum Arthropoda; class Insecta; order Lepidoptera; family Noctuidae; genus Agrotis; species Agrotis ipsilon. The sequence continues at coordinate 11,845,551 of CM052969.1, read as the reverse complement.
AACAATGTGTGATTATTATAATGACAGATAACTAGGCAGTGTATCATAGTAACTTGGCTAGAACCTGATTCTTGTTTTTTGCGTGGGAAAACACGAATTTTAAAGTTCCATAAACAATATCTTTAACTTGAATCCTATTTTTTAATACTTTTTGTGTTTTGGATATTTATGATGGATTGAACCTTTTATTTAATAGTTCGTATGCTTTAATGCAGAGCATCATCATCAAAGGTTTTCCTTAAATAGGTCGGGATTGGTTTTCAGTTTTAACAGATGGACCTAAATACCACACACATAAAACATGGAACCATTACCTATAGGTAGTTGACTTTCACAACCCAACTTTTACCAGGTAATACCCCTTGGTAAGACTGGTGATGGTAATGTCAGACTTTGAAGCCAAAACAACGTGTATGGTAAGCTTCAAAGAAAACTCACCCCCCTTGTCAATAGCAACACTACCAAAGGGGCGAGTTTTCTCGGAAGCTGTACCTTCTGATAATCATTAGATATATGAAAAAAGCAGTTGGGATTAGCGTGTATTCCGGGGTACGGAGGAAAAATGGTATATGTAACTGACGGTAGGATACTTTAAACTATTTACTTATTTTTTCCATACTTCAAACCAATGACCAGTGGTACACTTTGGCCTGGATCGTGGAAATTGGAGGTCATGGGGGGAGGCCTTTTCGCAGCAGTGGGATGATGTATGCTAACAGTATCAGTAACTAACGGTCATCCATCCACAAATTGACCTCCTGTTCTGCAGAGCAATTTCCCCTTCGAGTGAAAATTATTAAACTTTTCCTGCAGAAGTTTTCACTGGATTTAAGACCGGTTTAAAGATAATGATAACTGTCATGTAATATCTATACATAGTTAGGCACTAAGGTCTCTGGCTACAAAAGAGGGACATTGGCAGGGCAGGAGTGGGTTTTAGCGGGTTCAAGTCCCACACTACAGTCCGTGGGGATATCCCACTCCTGCCTCAAAAAAAAACAATGCTTTAGGAGCTTCGTAGAGCAGCAGAAATACTTGTATCGATAATAATTGTAGAATCCTTAGATATGAAGGATTCAAAATGTTTATTGTGCAGTACGAACCTAGAAAACGGGTTACCCGATTCTAAGCAACAGTAGACACATCCAGAATGATGAAAATGATAAAAATCTAGTTCTTATACTATTAAAGCAATACGATACAAAATCGCTTATCTATCACCAAAACGTAGCATTAACATTCCTAAATGCAGGATCAATAAGCAGTTCAATCATCTATGGCTATCGGAATCTGTAATCAGTTTGAACGGATTTAGTTGCGGTCAAGAGCACTAACACTATGTATAATCACAATACAAAGTATGAAGTTATGTAGGAAAGTAAACAATGAATTGAATTCCTAGCGCTAATAATACACTTAACGACTAAAATGTTTGGTACAGCCAGCTTTAGCCATTCAAACTAAATTAAATTAGGTATCCTATCAGTTTCTCAGTTCTACAAAACTGGCAGGCATTTGGCCCTACCCATCCATCAGTTTACTTTTACTTTTACGTGCTAATATCATCAAATTAGACCTCTTACCCAGGACAGGACGAGAGGGACTGCCAGACTTGTACTGACTAAAATTCACGGTGCCTTCAACAGTTTTAAATATCTTGCTCAACTATACCTATTGGAGTCGGCTTCTAGTCATACCGGATGCAGCTGAATATCAGTAATTTACGTGGACTGGCTATCAGACCTCCACAACCCAGTAACTGGGTAATACGATACCCCAAGGTAAGACTGGAAAAGAAAAGGTATTTTTATCAAAAAAAAAAAACCGAAGTACTAATTTAAATAATTCATTACGACCAACTCACGTGAGAAATCCATTATCATCCATAAGGGTTCTTTAGTACCTTAAAAAATCCTTTTGTCTGTAAAATCTAATAAGAAACACATAATTTAATGTTTTCCTGTAATAACAATACAATAGGTCATCTTAATAATAAGCTGAAGCAGTTGAAAGCCACGACAAGTCACAAGCCTTTCAAAGACAAATAAATTGCTAATAAAATAAATGAAAAGTTTGGCAAGTTAAAGTGAATGGAGTTATTTTCCGGAATTTGACAGATAAATCATACATCATACTTCTTTAAATAAATGTGTTGTGTTATTTATAGAATCTCAACACAATGCAGTTCAGAATACTTACTTTATGAAATTCACGCATGAAAAAATAACCATGATTTTTTTTTATTGTTTTTCCCACAAACGTACAATCTTTTTTAACAAGTTAGATTTTTTGTTTGTGTTCCCCTTTTGAATTGAATTGTTTCTAACGTAATTTGCAAAAATAAAACTAACTATTCAGCACGGTAAGGGTCTTGGATAATATTTAGAGTCATTAATTAGTACCGTCCAAGTGGGGAAATATCAGGAAGGTGCTAAAAGAAAAGCAAAGAACAATACGGAGTTACTAACAAACCCACAGGCCAAGTGCTAATTATACAGAAGCACCGGGTTTCTTTACAAATACAACTTGACAACCAAAAAGGTTCGGTCCTTCGAGCCGGATTAAAATAAATTGCATGTTGCAAAAAGTTGGACGTCGGAGATGCACGTATTTTTTCTGGACAATTACAAAACTGCCCGCATCCTACAAAGCCGCCTTTATTACGATACCTTTTCAGTTCACAGCCAATCTTATTCAATTTGTCTGTAATAAGGTACCTACATCAAAAAATGTAAATGAGAAGATTGCACAATGACCACATACCTGTATAATTTAGTAAAATTTGGAGATTACGCCATTTTGTATGCCATATTATTATTCTTGTTGCCCATATTAGAACCTAGACCAAGATTTTGCCAAAGCAACCAAATGTGCCAATTTTCATTGTGATCTGTTAAACAATGTGGCCTTCATTGTGTGGAAAATTCGTGATCATACTCGATACCAAAATATATTCAATATTTTTTGTTTTGAATTATTTATATTAGGGCTCCTTCTAAACATAAAAACTTGTCTTTAATCTACTAATTATATCTTGATACCGGTTAATAAGCAGTAAATATCAAGTGTTATTAAAACCCAAGAAATTAAATAGATAGAAATAGAAAAGCTACTTTTATAAAGTTAAGCAAATTGGAAAATATTATAACAGCTCATTTTATGAGAAAATATAAGAATAATATACTTTTATGAGGCTCATTAATGCTTTAAAATGCATCCCAGTCATTAATATATGGTATTATATGCCTATAAATGTATTTAATGGCTGTAAAAGTGTAGATGATTTTTTTTTAAAACCACTTATGTATTCAAATAAATTTTATTGAATCGACGGCACTAGCAGTAAATCTAATCATTAATATTATCACAGAGATTAAACCAGGTTTAAAGGTATCTGTTTTAAGTTAATATCACTCACTTATTACGATTACTTACTTATACATTTGTATAAAATGTCGCAGGGAGATGAGAAAATCAGAGATTTCACGAAATGCCTAGCGATATAGCGAAATCCCGGAAGATGTGGAATATTCTTGTTTATTACGTCTTCTTACTAAAATAAATTAGTAATCGTACAAAACACTAAATTAAATCTAGTAAAATATCAGAAAACGTCGACGGAGTGCTCCTTCTGGGTGGTTTTAAAAAGAATAACCAAGAAGGGATGGCGGGCTCTTCCAGACTCGTGAAATTCGTGGCTCGACAAATTCGTGAAATCCCTGATTTCCTCATTTCACTGCGACATAATATAAATGTATAAGTAAGTAATCGCAATAAGTGAACTTTGCAATAACAAAGTCGTATAACATTAAAGAATCAATATGAATTTACTTTTGGAATTGATATTTAAAGATAAATTTATTTTTAATTGGTTCATGCTTACGCAAATGGCCTAAAGGGTCATTCCCAATGTGCTCCAAAAAAAGTTCCCAAAGTAATCCATGAAAAATGTAATACTTTTATTTATAACATTTTTAAGATTCATTCTGCTCCATGATAATTTTGAAGTGTTCCCAATGTGCTCCACACCTTTTTATTCAAAACTAGCTTTTGCCCGCGGCTTCGCTTGCATCAATTTAGAATTTGAGAAACAATTCGGATCATGTAAGTGACGCCATCTCGAATATGAAAATTACTGTTGTTTTTCTCGGCAACAGCTCGTTTCTGTGTTTTGGGATTAAAGATACCCTATGTCCGTGTCAGTGCGCGTGAGAGCCGTCACGACGGGAAATACGGTAGCCCGGGGCAGGATCGTCTTGGCGGTGTCTTTGGACATCTCTAATGTTTTCAACACCCTGCCCGGGAGTTGCATCAGGGAGGCACTCTGGTATCACCGGGTGCCGACCTACCTCCGTCGTATGGTCGAGGACTACCGTCATCTACCCCGATCACCGAGGAAAATGGAACCGGCGAGAGATGTCGTGCGGTGTTCCACAATATCGGTCTTGGGACCGCACCTGTGGAACATCGGTTACGACTATGTGATGCACGGTGACCTCCCTGACAGCGTCGGCGAAAAATGTTTCGCCGACGATGTCAGGGCGAGTGGCGACGCAAGCGGTTGTGATAGGATCCGGTCAGTGTTCGATTTTTGTGTTTTCATGGCCGCGTGAACGCGCCACGGTCAGAATCCCACATATCAGTGGGACCCCTTCGCATCGGCGTCGGGAGGACGATGAAGTACCTGAAACTCGTCCTCGACAGCCGGTGGAACTACAGAGAGTACTTCCTGAGTTTGGCCCCAAGGCTGAAACGGCCGCCTTCAGGTGACTCCTGCCCAATCTCAGCGGGCCAAATGCCTCCTGGTACGACTCCTCTCTGAGGAGTGGCTGGATAGGCATCACGATGTCCAAACCTTCCGCCTGATGCAGTTCCTCAACGGACACGAATGTTTCGGGAGGTACCTGTGTCTGATGAGGAAGGAGGAAACGTCTGGGTGTCACCACTGCGAGGATCGCCCGGAGGATATGGTGAAGCATACATAGCAGGACTACCGCGCTTAGGCCGAGCACGGCCGTGTGACCGTGTCCTCACGGCGGCGATAGACGGAGACCTCCCGCGCCCGGCATTGGTCCAGGCCATTCTGCGGGGCGAGACGAAGTGGGAAGTGATCGGGTCCTTCTACGAAGCAGTAATGGTCGCGAAGGAGGAGGCGCGCCGCTCGTCCTCGATCCATCCTTGCCGCTTTCCCTCCATGTGGCATAGCCGTGTATAGATATATTCATATGTAGATGTATGGAGCAATTAGAAACTTTATTACGAATAATCAGTGGATTACTTTGAGAATGATTCCAAATACCTATGGAGCAGAATGGGAATAAAATCATACGTATTTTTTAATTGTGAAAATTCCGTGGAGCAACTTGGGAATCAATGTATGAGATTTTTATCTTTTTAGAATAATGGAATGGAGCACTTTGGGAATAACCCGGCCTAAACTTGCGTACCCATTGGAGCATTTGAAATTATTTTTTAGACGCACACAGAGATTTCAGGTAAAAATAGCCACTTACGTTTAAATATTTTTGTACTTATTCAGACTGATTTACATTTGTTACCTACAAAATTTGCATCTTAATTTGCACGTTAAAAGGGCAAACGGTATTCCTGAAGTGGAAAAAGCAATGAAAATGATCCCTAAATAGTATTGCCAATTATTTCCAAACATGTAGAACCTTATCTCGTTTGTATCTCTTTGTATAGCCTAATTTTTAATTTAATAAAGTCTATTTAATGACCAGCCCTAAAATGCAGCATTTGTAAACACTAAATTAAAGTTGGTTAGAAAAAAAAAATGGTGTTCAAGAGTCCTCAACTTCTTACGATATCGCACAAAAAGCGTAATCAATTTCAATCCGAGAGCGATTTCCTTTCGAAAATCTTATTACACGTGTTGCTAACATATGATTTGCTTTTGCTTTATAAATGTGTAAGCTTATCATTACAGTTCCCACTGCTGCAGCTGAATAAAATTATCTTCGCTGTCAGAGGGCACTCCCTCTGACAGCTACCTCTGGCCACGAAGCCATGTGAGTTACCACCTTCGAAATTTTGGTTCAAGACCTAAGTAGTTTCTCCACGATGTTTTCTTTTACCGTTGGAGAACAACGTTGATTAAATAAAGTATATAAAGTTAACGGCCTATAAGGGTTCAATCCCCAATCCTCAAATTATAAGTCTGACCGTTATTTTTGGGCCGCCAATGACACCTCCGAATTTTTGGATCTAAGACTCCTATCCCTTTACCCCACGATGTTCCCTTCCACCGTCTGGAGAACAGTGTGGATAAAATCCAAACTATGAAGTAAGTTTGCTACCTTCTCAAGCCCAAATCATTGAACCGTTTGTCCTGAAATTACGGTTACATGTACGTTGCTAGGTGTACAATGTTCTTATGGTTACTTTCATCCTGAAAAAATAACAGTTTCTGTTCACGAGAAAAACAACAATAACGTTCAGAATGATAAATGGCGATTCGGAGTGTACCGAATCGATAGTCATAATTCTAAGCGGACCCGCGGGCAAAAGCTTGTAAATTATACAATCGCCTGTCAGTGTTTAAAAAATTCCACGATTTACAATTTGTTTATCAAAATCTGCCCGACATCACTGAGCCGCTCTCAAATTGCTGTGAAACAAATGAGTAATGCTAAGAAAGATTGATGCCCGTGTCCACTTTACGAGCGATGTCTGTTTAGCATTAAAATCGTCTCCAAAATTCATGACTCTTAGGTTTTTTCCTTGTTTACAACAACAATATACTCGAAAATTTCCTCGATGAATTACCGTCTTCATCGCAAAGATACGTCATGTTTCCTGAAACTATTTGAGTGCAGAATTTATCAGTTATAAACGGTCATTGAGATTTTTTCTCATGTCTATTGTCCCTCTAGTGAGACTAATTGGTAAACCTTCGTTAAAATGCAAATGATGATCATGCATTAAACGTAGAGGTGCCTCTATTTTTATTTGAAGTGCCTATACACTTAGTATCTGCATCTCATCAATATATAATATTAACAATACTACCTTTATTTACCCACTTATCAAAATTATTATTAAAACGAGCTTGCTATATTCCATTGTAGGGAAAATTACTTTTCTTTGTCTAAGGACTGCCTGGTACGGACAAATCCATATCGATACCTAGGACAAGAATTAAATGGCAACGAGTTAAAACAATAGATCAAAACAAGCTATCAAAAGTACTCAAGTCAAAGTCTAACAGATACAAACTTAGACATAAAATCTATGACTGACCTTGGGTCGGTTATCGAAGGCATTCACAACTCGACTCATAGAAAGTTCAAATGATCATTCGAACTTGTAATCAAATCCAGAATTTAACTGCTTAGCTCTTTGGAATCAGAGATTTTTGTCTTGTATGCGCCTACGCAGTGCAGTTGGTACTTTTGACCTTCGCCCGTGATGTGATGGTCGTTTTATAGTCTTACGGTAATAAACTGAACACGTAACGTTACTTAATACTGATAAACGGTAGTTCACAAACGATACTTTCACATTTCAAAAAGAAATGTCAAGGTCAGTCAGAGACGCGTGTAGCGAGACCAACATTTTTGTTTTGGTATCGGTATCGACTGTTGACGTTCGCTAAAGTGCGGTCAATCACTTTAGTGAGAACATCTGACCTGTCCGTGTTTTTGGCACACTGACTAACATTTTTATATACAACTTAGAAAGTCGTTTCTTTTTTTTGTCTGTTGACTGGCCTGTTGGTCTAGTGGTTAGTGACCTTGACTGCTATGCCGGGGGTCGTGGGTTCGATTCCCACCCAGGACAAATGTTTGTGTGATGAGCATGATCATTTGTTCTGTGTCTGGGTGTAATATATCTATAATATGTATGTATTTAGAAATATATAAGTATGTTTATCAGTTGTCTAGTACCCATAACACAAGCTCTGCTTAGCTTGGGACTAGATGGCGTTGTGTGATAGTTGTGGAATATTTATTTATATTTATATTTATTTTAACATTAAAGTTCCCATTAAGTTTTATGAAAAACTATTTAATAGTTTTTTACTGTCATTAAGTTCCTAAATACTTAAGTAGTTCATATAAATTGAGCTTTCCATATTTATGGGACTGATGCCTGCTATGCTATGTTTGAGAAAAGAATGGTATTATTTTTAATTATAAAGCAAAATATCTGAACTTTTAAGCTTTTGTCTATGTCGGACTTTTCATATTTCGAAATGCTACATAACCAATTGCACACTGCGCCTGAGCCGCAAACCACTGATCAGTCTTTTGTAAAGTAAGATTGAAGGATAGCCATGAATGTTCATTAGATGTGCTTTGATGCCGATCACGTGTTGTCTATGGCTAACTAATGATACTAAACGAATAGCTAATAGACACGTGCAGGCTAACTTTAAAAGTTGTCTTTAGTTAATTCAGCTGGGAGCCAAATGACAGAGTAATTACGCTAACGTGAAACTTAGCTATTCTATTTGACTTTAATATTACCTACTTATACTCGTGGCTAAATAATTACAGCCGCACAGCCGATCTTTCGAGTTAAGACAGGCTTGCCGAGGTTGATCTGTGGATGGGTGGCCATCTGTCATGGCTAATTTCAACCGTGTCTCGGAAAGCACGTTAAGCCGTTGATCTCGGCTGTTATTGTAGTCTTTGTTAGTCGTTACTGTTAGTAAAGACAAGTCTGACAACCAGTCTTTTCATGGGTTATTTTATTACCCACCCAGTTACTGGGTTGTGTAGGTCCGAAAAGCAATCTTTCTGGTTCGATTGGAAGCCGATCCCAATATAGTTTGGAAGTCTAGGCAGATGATGATTAGCTACATACTTACATGTTACATAAATAACATACATTTTATTTAAATAACGTAAAATATTTATAAAATAAAATAAGAAATTAAACATTACTAGTTTTTTCTCATACATGAATGGCTCAGAATTGGATTCGGCCTTTCTATAAATAGCATTTCGTCTATGAATTTACACGCTCGTTCCATGTAACGATTTGTTGACTATTTGGTTTCTTCAAGACGGCACTTTAGCTTGCAAACATTTTTATAAGATTACATAATATTTGTGTGTGATCACAGTAATTCAGGTTCACGTTTTCGCATTCTCTAGGTGAAGAACCTCACCAAAAAGGTCCGTTTCTGAAATATCATAAGTTATTTTTTTTATCGTGGTAAAATCAAATAAGTCCTCCCACCCAGGACGGACTGTCAGACTTGTACAGACTAAAAGCCATTGGGGATTAACTACCTGAATCTTTAAAATGGTTAGCGCAGTGGCTGAGCGATTGGACTGCAGCGCAGCGTTTCGGGTTAGATTCCCGCACCGAGCAAATATTTGTATGATCTACCTAGTAGTCCTAGTGGTGGGCAATGCTTTTTACCAAAAACTTTGCTAATTTATAATACCACTGATCGTAGTTGGTGGCTTTCTGTACTTTTACAACCCCTATGGGAAGACTAATCATACTCGTTAGCTTATGTATGTATTATTCACTAAATCAACACATTCACAGACGAGCCTCCAACCTAAAATTACCATAGACTCACGTACCAAGACCCAGACAAGGTAACAGCCAACCCAAGTGGAAGACGTACGTCGCCACAATTATGTTATCACTTCATGAGATCAAACAACATTAGACACTGAATAAGCATGTCCTGAGAACATTTTGAGGAAGAATAATTTGTATGCCTTCGTCTAGGAGTGGGAAAGAGAAGAAAAGTAAAAAAAAAATCACCCTGTAAGTATTCCCCAAAGATTCATTTCCCACCTTTTGTGTGTGTTCTTCGTGACATATAATACTCGACCCAGGAACCAAATAAAGGACATCTCGCTCAGAAATTGTGCTAGCAAGGACTAGACCAGGGTTTCTTAAAGTGGGGTCCACGGACCCCCTGGGGGTCCCTGGCATGTATACCAGGGGTACGTAGTAGGTCACCTAACTCTTAACCTATTTACTAGGAAATAGTATAATAATCTCGTCTAGGTAAATACAAGAACTCACCGCGACAACATATCGTCAGTCACAAAACATGAATTAATTGAACAAAGACTAAACTTCTAGGGCAGGGATTGTTTCATGTTGATCTGTTCAAAATATTCTTTGACGGGGGGGGGGGGGGTCCGTGGAATTATTGATATTGTGAAGGTGGTCCGTGACTGCAAAAAGTTTAAGAAACCCTGGACTAGACAAACTAAGCAGGCATGTAAATATATTTAGAGCTTAATTTACCTTAAAATTATTGACATACAAACGCACTTATGATTTTTTACAAAACTTGTACTTACATAGGTACTACAAAACACATCTAGCTATATAAATATTGGAAAAAGAATTAATTTTTTCCTTCGTCCCATTCGTTTCCTATTTCCTATGACCTAATGGAACATGACCAAACATCGACCATGCCAAAACAAAATGATAGATAAAGCAAACTCGAAAGAAATAAAAACTTTTATTTATACCAACAAAGGTTCATAATAGGCTGGAACATAATCATCTCAGAAACAATTAAATAACATGTAATTGGGAGATGGCATGGCTGTATAACTCTTCTTCTTCTTCTTCCTGCCCTTATCCCATTTTACTTGTGGTCGGCGCACACGTTTCTTTCTTCCATTCTCCCCTATCAAACATTCATATCATCCCTTACACAATCCATCCATCTTTTCTTTGGCCTTCTCCTTCCTCTCCATCAGAAAATTGGAAACAGGGAAGCAAAGATTATGAGACAATATTACCAGAAAAAAAATTGAACGCAATGCTTTAGTTAGATACCTACTCGTAGGAGCCCTTGGCTAAATAATTACAGCCGCACAGGTTGATCTTCCGGGCTTGCCGAGGTTGATCAATGGGTAGCCATCTGTCATAGCCAGTTTCCTCCGAGCCTCAGAAAGCACGTAAAGCCGTTGGTCCTGGCTGTTATTTGTAGACCTTTGACAGTCGTTACTGATAGTCAGAAGCTTATAAGTCTGACCAATCTGACCATGGGGTATCGTATCGCCCAGTTACTGGGTTGTGGAGGTCCGATAGGCAGTCGCTCCATATAAAATACTGATTACCTACATCTGGTTCGATTGGAAGCCTACAACTGACAACTAGATTTACTATTATTAGACAGAATTTGACAATTTTCATTCATTTTCACTATAGAATTATTTGACCCTGTATCCATGTTGGTAGCAGCAGGGCCTCTACGAATAAATTTGTAAAATATGAGTTTCCATTTATTTAAAAAGAAAATTATACGGAAAGCAGTTAAATAAATGAAAGTAAAAAATAAAACAACATAATTTACAACTTACTACGTAGGTAGGAGGCGAGGCGTTCACAATTTTGAGTAAAATCTACGGGTGAATTTTGTTTTCAGCATTGGAATTTTGAATATAGTCTGTGTCGATTAAAATATGTTGACTCACATCTTTAGTCAGCTTTAGCCACAAGATAAAACAGGGTTAGGAATCTCAAATGATCCGTACGTAAATAAAATAAATGTTTTTTTGTTTCCTTATTAGTAAAGTCATGTTCCGTCAATTTAAATTTGTTTGTGCGTGAAATATAAAAAGGTGACCATTTACCTTGTTTGAAAAGCCAAAGCTTAATGTGCTAAACAAGATATAAAACTGTAGATTAGGAAGAACACATGCATTATAAATTCTTGAAGGATCAATGACAGAGTAAATCAATTTAGTTTTATATCTTTACTAATAATAAAAATAAGGGAAAATATTTGTTTGGTTTGTAATGAATAAACTCTAAACTCTGAGAGCAGTGGTGGCCCAGTGGTATCGGTTCGACTTACGAGTTGTAGGTCGTAGGTTCGAACCCCATCGGGCGCATTACTTTGTGTAATTTATTTCGTCATCACTGCTCTCAAAACGGTGAAGGAAAACATCGTGAGGAAACCGACATGTCCTAGAACCAAAAATTAGAAGATATGTGACATCTACCAATCCGCAATGGGCCCGCGTGGTGGATTATGGCCCACTTCCTCTCTCAGAGAGGAGGCCTGTGTCCCAGCAGTGGGAACGTTGATGGCTGATGATAGGCTGTTGATGATGAAACTACTGGACGGATTTTCAAATTTCTTTCACCTATAAAAGATATATTATTAGAGACTAAGATACGCTATATTTTATAGCACCTGTGCGAAGCCAGGGAGGTACACTAGTTAAAAATAACATTCTATCCATAGCGTCAACATTCCCTGTCACTAATTTCCAGTTGATTTAAAACCCTCCCTGCGGGTGCTTCTTCACAAGGGGTTTATTTATAATTCAGTTTAATGAACTATGAAATATAGTACCTACTTAATTATGTAGTATGAGGTATAGAAAATAACGAAGTACCTACGTAATAAATATGTAGGCGGAAACTACACAACAGCACGTGCTAAAATCCTACGCACTTTTTGTGTTCCTATAATTTTTAAGCAGCTATATGATAAAATAGTTATGAATTATAGCTGTTCCCGTGGTTTTTCCACTGCTGTTACTTAAAGTGCCGTGTTATATAACCTTCCTCAATAAATGCACTATCAAACGTTCCTGAGATTAGCGCGTTCAACCAAACAAACAAGCTCTTCAGCTGTTTTATACAAGTTTAGATTTCATTCAGGACCTAAATAATACATCGTTTATTTAATAATTCTATTCTGATTACTTCCTATGAGCATATATCTAAAGATAATTACGATTTTTATTTTGTAAACAGTGGACTGTAGACCTCGTTCTCATGAATTAGATACTTCATGGCAATTTGAACACTAGGTTATCTAATCGTGAAGGTTCGAATTTAATAGGATAAACTCTTTTACAAATAAACTATCCAATAAATGCTATAACAGGTTTGTATTTTGGCCATTTTGGGCAAATTGATCGTAATTGGCTAATTGGCGGACAAATAATTGCGGGATTATAATTGTTAAGGACCTCTAACTTGAAGCCCTCGTATAGCTATGCTAAAGGATTCTACGAGGATCTGAAAATCTTTTAGAGGTTTCAGGACCCTGATCGAGGAAGTTCAGGGAGTAGCAGATTTTGTCTGAACTGGACTGGTTCAGCCCGTGTAGATAACATGTTTTCCATCGAGTACCATAAATGTCAAGACTACGACGTGCGAAAGCTATTTACGAGAAAAAAAAACAGAATCTTCAATTCAATATTTTTAGAAAAACCAGTATACTTGGAACTTTGAAATGCGGTCCGGAACAAACAATAAATATTCATGTTTAAAAAAAAAAACAACTTTGTCATTGCATTGTCACCGAAGTATCCTGAATAACTCTTCAGAATTTGAGACCAAGTAAACTTCAGGAAGTAACTCCAATTTAGTTTCTTAGATTTATCCCAAATATTACAAACACGGCAAGTTAAATAAAAGCTTGATTGAAGCTTTTTTAATCGTGGTAAAATCTTCAAAAGAGTCTTCCTTAAATGGAGCGGAAGGGACTGTCAGACTCGTACTGACTAAAATTCATGGTGTTCTTTCATTAGTGCTTTACGTTCTAGGGTTAGGGTTACGGTTACCTGCTGCACAAACCTGCGACTCTGGGATCGCGGCTTTGCGCCTATTGGTAAGCGTTTGGGCCTCGATGAGGGCTCCGTCAGTGTCTAATGGTGACTTATGGCTTTATTTAGCATATTGTCCAAAGTCAAAGTTAAAATATTTATCCCAATTAGAACATCAAAGAGGCACTTTTGTAGGTCGTTTATTAAAATTCATTGATGGGATGGGGATTGAAACTACAAGCTTTATAAAATGCAAAAACCCATATTAATTTTGTAACGGTTTGAGTACAAATTCTATAATTTTCTACAAATAAATTAAGAGAATAGAATTTAATACCGCTACATGTAAATAATTAAAATAATAGGTAGATATGTAAAGTGGGCCAACATTGTGGGGAGAGGAATTAAATTAATAGATTTTGATTTAATTAAATGTCTTCTTATCTACCTTAAAGTGTGTCATTAAAAAGTTCTGTCATTCACTCATAGCGTGATGAATGACCGGAATGAATGGAAGAATGAAAAGGGGTTTTGCTACGACTACTTAGCTTGACCGTTTTTCTTTTAATATTTTCAAATACACAAAAACCGTTTATTTGGTAGAGGGGGGAGGGATACTCTTAGTCATCATCTGCCTAGGTTTTTCCCAACTAAATTGGGGTCGTCTTCTAGTCGAACCAGATGCCAGCCAGATGAAAAACTGGGTAATGCGATACCCCATGGTAAGACTGGTTGTCAGACTTTAGAGCTTTAGACTAACATTAAAGACTGTCAAAGATCTACAAATGACAGCCGGGACCAACGGCTGTACGTACTTTCCGAGGCACGGAGGAAACTCCATGCCTGGATAGTCCAGTGCCATGCTAAAGAAGGTTTAAATAAATGTCCGTTATCCGCAGCAAGTCCTCAATTTGTCCGTGCTAGTCCTACAGCAATTGTGGCCCAGTGCTATCGGTCCCGACTTACGAGTTGTAGGTCGTAGGTTCGAACCCCACCAGGCGCATTAATTTGTGTAATTTATTTCATCACCACTGCTTTCAAAACGGTGAAGGAAAACATCGTGAGGAAACCGGCATGTCCTAGATAGAACCAAAAATTCGAAGACATGTGACATCTGCCAACCCGCACTGGTGGCGCGTGGTGGATTATGGCCCACTCCCTCTCACAGAGAGGATGCCTCTGTCCCAGCAGTGGGAACATTTAGCCTAAAGGCTGATGAAGATTAGTCTCACTGGTCCTTCCGTAATTTCGAACGAGGTATACTGATTTCTTGAGAGAATTAAAATTCTATCACACTGTTAACATATAACTATTTATATTATATATATGTATATATATTTGACACTTATGTTGCCATTGTTTACCCACAATCTCGAATAGATGTCTAATGAGCTGTAAAAGCTTCTGAATACATTACGTTATATTTTGAATAATTATGTATTATGTATATCATAAGTGTGGACTGTGGAGCAATTTCTCAAAGATGTTATGTAAAATATTAATTAATAACGTATAATTCATGTAAATAATTGCCTATTTTATACATTGCAAAGGAAAATGCCTTTGCGGAATGTCCTGACAATAACTAATCTGAAAATTATGCTAACTCGTTACTACGAGGAGCTTCTCAAGACATTCTACGTTATATTTATGGACAATGTCTTACAACTTGTTACTAAATGAAACTAACAGCGGATAAAAATAAACAACTTTTTTAATTACACAGTTAACACTCAAATTGTTTTTTGGAAAATTAAAAATTTTCCTCATTGATTCATTAAAGTATTGAACATATTTTTCATTTCACCACATTTTACATTTTGTCGAAAGACCGATAATTAAATTAGATATTTTTATTTCAGGGTTAAAGTTCGAATTTCGAGATTGAAATGCACGTTCAAAACTTTTCTTTTTTCAAAGTACCAAAAAGTCCTTATCGTTTGTCAAACGCAGGTTAGTTCTTTTTCTTTAGAACCAGCTTTCAAAATTCTTAAAAAAAAACAACAAAGGTAGACCATATTTTAAAAAGCGAAGCTTCCATCGGTGGAGATGGTCATACGCAGGCTGCCTGCATCGGCTATGTCAACGCGCCTCCCGACCGCGGTATATAAATACGGCCATTATCAAACTACCACCAATACATTGCCGACCGTCACAGCGACCGCACATATAAAATAAATAAGTTAGAGCTTTTAAAAAAATAAAGTTGTGTCAGTGATTACATCGTCCCTTCAGCATTTTTACAGGACCTAAATTCATGTAAGTATCAAAGCATAGTGTTTAGAAACTTGTGAAGCTAGGGTTTAAGGGATTTTGAAAAGTGTTAAAGCCTTTTTCGTATCCTCCTTTTCATATTCAAATTTTAAAATAAGAATTTAAATTTTAAAATAAACTTAATATCAGTAATGTCTCTCACACAGCCAAACAAGCCTTTGTCGCTCCACTCTCTAATTCGAACGCATACAATTACTCTGATCTAGTTCAAATAGTATAATACTGGCATTAACAATAACCTGTTTACGCAGTAAATAGATCAAGTAAAGCCATTGAAGCTAGGATGTATCAAATAAACGGTGATTTTGACAGGACAAAGCACCTGTCGTAAAAACCCTAACTTTATATGCTAGAAGCTAAAAGTGTGTTAAAAGAAACTAAATAGATCTCCTTTTGTAACCAAATATTTCAACTAACAACTAACAAGGTACTATACCTTGCATTTGTTTGTAATACCTTGCGCTAGTTCGAACAATCAGTTCAAATTGATCAGTTGCAATCTATGTATTATATAGACTATATTCTAGCTTAGCGCAGGTTGTAACTTGTCCAGACAATAAATAAAACAAGTAGCGCAATTCACGCTAGGATGGCCAGGATTTATTCCCGGGACGGGACAGAATGGCGATGCGCCTGCGATGCAACGACGCAGTCGGACACCGGAGATGGCCGATTTGCGGTCACGCTGTTATGCTTTAACGATTGCAATGTATTTGTTTACTAAATCATAGCCTTGTTAATGCTAGGTTTTTATTATACCTCCTTGAAGGTTTGTAAATATTTCAAGTTTCATTTATTTTGGTAGAAAAGACGTGAGACAATTCTGGTCGGGAAATTGCTAAATATCATCAGTATTGTCTCATCTCATCACAATTAGCACAATACAAAAATATCGAATGTTATTCTTGACTCACAGAAAAGGCATTGTTTAGTAAGATGTTCATAATTAATTTCCTGAAAGAAACTAAGCGAGTGTTTGAACAGAAGCGTCATGCGTTCAGGCGAGACTAACGTGTGGTGAATCGATTTCAGACCTATGGCAGGCATCAGGCCACGCCTGAAACATTCGCACCTTTCTTACTAAGTCGGCGACAAGTAACATTGTGTATTAATAAGGCGTTTAGTTACATTAACACTTCTCTTTTCTGTGAGTGTTTAAATGTTAGTTATCAAAATACAGTGAATTATAATTTCAATTATAAAATCAACATGTAAGTGGATATAAAATCATATTTTTGTGTGCAATTAAATATTGATTAATGCGCCACACGTGATAAAGGTGATTCAAGTTTTTTTCGTCTAAATAAAACCCAATGACTCAAAGTTTGGCCAATGTTAAATAAATTATAGACAATTGTTTTTCTACTTTTTCGGCGAACTTCAATTAAAGGCGAGATTAAACTGTGCATTTAAATCCGCAAAAACTATAAAGCGAGCCATAAACTTGATGATCAAGGAATTACAGCAACGAAATCAGTAATTTGCCACAGATGGTCGTGAGTAGCTAATGACCCCGCTAGATGACTGGAGCGAAACAAAACTACGATAAAAACATCTCACCAATAAAACTTCTTGTAGTGCTATCGCGGACGACCAGAAAAAATGAAATAGTTTCCATGAGTCACCCCGGCCGCCCAGGCGACTGCAAACTAACTTTAGATCAGTAAAAAATAATTAAAATGACACGACGATGTTCATTAACTTGTAAGCAATAAAAAACATTGTAAACTGCGCACAATACAAGTGCTGTGCGTATATGGCATTGTATTTAAAATCGCCGTTTTACACGTTTTTATTTCTTTCCCGGCATGACACGCGCTCAATTTTCTGCCCAACTAACTCCGCATATATTAGCTTAAACACCGATGTTAGGTACTAGGCCTTTAAATAGCCGATAAAAATGGCAAACAGCTTCATTCATAGAGAACAATTCAAAAATTATAGTTAACAATAGGCGATAAAGCCGTGGATACACGAATGACATGAATAGTTAGCAAAACTATCACATCCGCGCTCCATAAATCTGCAATGGCGTCAGTTTGCATACGCTCCTGCGACCTAGTGTGACGCAAGCACCAATATGATTTGCGCAGTACATTTCCGTGGAAGACATCGCCCATAAACCATTGTTATACATTACACGTTAGTGGAAATATCCGGAGAAGCTCTTTGTTACCCTACTAGTACAGAAACAGTATCGTTCTATGCAAAAAGCGTAGTGACCAGTGACTTAAGGTACTCTAGCCAAGGTAACCGACCAGCCACGTCAATTATACAGCGTAATGATAAACATTTCCACGGATCATGGGTATTTAGCCACCACAATGGTCTGAAGCAGCATACGTAATTATTTCGGACAGGCAAGGCCAATCTCGAGACTTCTGCATAAGCATAAAAAAGACAATATTCTTCATGGTTTCAACGAAGAACTGTGATCTTCACGGTTGCAAAGACTTAGAGGAAGTCGGTTTTTTAAACAATAACTTGTAAAGTATCAAATATTGAAACAAAAAAAAATATTACTAGCAAAAAGCTCATTTCAATTCGCTGCGGCATCTATTTATTGTGTCAGTAGTGTTTCCACAACATTAATTTATTAAGAATAAAATGCAATCATTTACATAATGTAACATTAAAATAATAAAGAGGGGTTACATAACGCGTGTATGTCCGACAAACCGACAATAATGTCACGTTACATAGACAGAGTTCAAGATAAATCACCGTTTAAGTGGCCGCAGTCGAAATGAGAAGATTTGTTGACATTTCACACTTGCCGAGCCGGACTGTGCCGTTAGTTAAACTCAGTTCTTCCGCTGGCATTGACCTATGGTGCTCTAACACTGCACTGTCCACCGTATATTTACCGTTCATCTACTAGTTCACCTTTCTGTTTACATTAATATACAAGTTCAAATTCCTCAGAATGCTGGCCTCAGTTAACATACACAATAGCTTTTCTGATATTACAAAATCGGTTTCGAAACCACATACCTTTAATACAGTTAACTTAAAACGTAGAAAAAAATTATAGCTATAAAAGAGCCATAAAAATACAATATCTATTTAATAGTCTCAAGGCATAATTAAACCTTTGAGCTTGACATTAATGCATTAGACAATAAATTAACCATTTAATAAAATATGCAGGTAACTTAATCAAATTAATGATCATTTTATTTTAATAAGTAAATAATAGATATTAACAAATCTTGTTATTAAATGATTTATGCCGAAGGTAATAACTTGAAAGTCCGTGAAATTAATGTGTTATTGTTTAAATTCTTACCAATAATTTCAGTTACTAATACCGATTTGTTTCAGACTTAAAAGAACATAGTGTTTAGAATAAAGATACGGTTTTAACGGTCTAGAAAATCAGCCATAAAAAACACTAAATAAATAACTCAAAATTAAATGGTTGTTTGGCTTATTTTCGAAACCAAAATTGCTAAATAAAATGAATTGAGTGAAAACTTGACATCCTTACGTTCATTATATCATGATTCAATCTTTAGCTAATCTTTTGACATTTATATTATAGTTGATGCAAATGTGAATACTGTGTCTAACATTTGTATTTAGTCAAGCAATTCAACGAACTTTACATGGATTGCACCATAGGCTTTAGCTTTGTAGTGAAACAATTCATCATAAGCCATTGTCACATGGAGTATTTGATTTATGCGAGTGAGATGTTATTGTGGACCGGATAGGATCGATCTGTACTCCCAATATGTCGACAATGAACCGTGGGCCGGGTTGCACAACGCGCACGTACCAATGAGTTTCATAATGCAACGCAGCTTTGCTGACAACCACACAATAACACTTATCCGCCCGATCTAGTACGATTAAAAATTCCTAACAATTGCATAGTAGAAAGTGGGCTATCAAATAAACTTGCTATGTACTAGACTACTAGACCAGGTCATTTTTTATAGAAAGCGCGAAACGTGATCCGAAAAAAATATCGTCTAGGTCGATCAGTTCTCGTTTCGAACCGCGGAGAAACCAAAAAGAAAGATTTACCTTTTAAGTATACCTGTTCAGCTTATTTTATTACTGTATACTTGGGCCACAATAATACTTAACATTTGTACATAATTTACTATGAACTGGTATCTTTTAACTTGTATTTATTCTATTGCAACACAACACACACGGTTAATGGAAATTAATATCAATACATTTCCCAATATCCACAGTTACCATCTGAAGAATTTAAAACCTGTTTGGGGAATTTAGTAAGCGTAGTGGACATCATGTCGGCATTTTATCGTGACCACCTGGACTTGAGTGCGGAGTGCCTGCACGAAGAATGGGACTACAACATTAACCTTTACTAAAACGTGAACATTACTCAATCCGCCGCTGTGGAATATTTCAAAGGACCTAAATAACAGCGGGTACGATTGGGTGATGATACGTTATCATTTATTAACTTCAAAATCAATAACGGTTTCGATTCATGCGTAAAAACGTTACTTAAAACAAAAGTTATAAACGTTATTGTACAGTAGTAGTCATATCAGATTATAGTTTATATGAGATAATGTAAATTACCTCAGAATACGTGTTCTACATGCCGATGTTAGGTGTTGCGAAGATGTGATTGTGACACGTTGATTGGTTGGATCTCACACCGTTCGAGACGCGGTAAACACGTAATTGGATCAACAAATGGTCACGATTCCCGCACATTATGCTGCAATGCAACGCCATATGAAAATTACATGTCTAGCAACGCGTTTGTAATTATGTATTAACGCCCTTTGTATTCATAGCCAAAGCTTTTTGTTGAACACGCTTCCCAAATGGATACTCATCTATTATTACTAAATACGTAAATACTACTGCAACTGGTTATTCAACTGTCATTTAAAATAAGTTACCTGAGCTTTTATGCACTTTTGATTAGATCTTGAATTAGCAGGCAGTTAAACAAATGATTCATGCACCTTCCTTAAAATCTACAAAACTTTCCGAGCTCGTACATTTTGCTAGAGTTACGGAAAGGTCGCGACTGCCCGAGACCTAGAGAATAGCATTATAAGAATAAACTCAGATTATTATCATGGGCAAAAAACTCATATGATTCACTTGGTAGATAAAGAAAACGGGGTTATTATGGTGTGCCTAAGTAATTACGATGCGCATTACTGAGTCCTTGTAACATTTTGATGAAACATCGCATCACTACTCTTAGAAAATACTACTGATGCAACATATTATAATGTTGATTACTGTACTTTGCAATACACACGATAGATGCACGCATGAAACAATTACTTTAATTTTTTGATAGTTTTTTTTACACCACATTTTTTCTGAAATAAATTCATTTGTTGCACTATAAAATGACGATGTTTAGGAAATGTCGATTTGGATTTCGAAGCCAAAAATGTAAACGAAACTAGAATAGATTTCTACGTGAGTTCTTTCAGTGCTGATAAAAACGAATTTTAACAGTTAAATTTTTAAGGCAATATCTTTATAAAGTTCAAAATAATCAATTTACATCTGTTACGGTCGAATAAGGAGATCGGCGTTAAAATATGTGCATTTCGTAAATAAGCTCGGTCAGCCGTAACATTGTCATTATGTTGTAACTGTGACAAGTTCTGATACAATATAATAAATGGAGTACACAAGGCCTACAGATTTAGGTTAAAAAGAGAAAAAGTTAATACAGCTGGCAAACTAATCGATGTCAAAGTAGCTGCAGGTCTCAAAAAGACAAAACAAATGACGCAGAACAGTTCCCAAGCTATTAAAAGTAACTGCAATCATGTTGCTGCAATTTGTGCTTAAATATGGGCAGTGTGGAGTAGTTGCGAGCATCAAGCCGCTACATCTGCGTGCCTACAGGCAGGCAAATTTTTTCATTGCGCCAATGAACGGGCATGCGCTGGGCTTCAATTGGAAGATTGCCGTCGAGTGGGAGGACGACAATACTTGCCCTCAGCCGCCGAGGATATCCTTCCAGAAAATAACTAGGCGGACAAACGCATACATAAAGCATGTTAACGCGAACATAATTTATGTACGTGTCTCTTGTCTTATGATTCGGTTTTTTGACGTTATTTCGTGTCATTGCCTGTTTTCTAGTGGTGTAAACTGAACCGCTAAAAGTCAAAGCTTTTTCACCTGACATTCATACATACTCGCAGCTTTTCCTGAAAGGGTTTTAGTGTGCACTAATTGCAGTTACGATCCTTTGCAACCCTACCGTTATTCCTGAAGTCGTATTTTTCCAAAATATTCAAGGGAAAAATTATAGAAGGTTAGATCTCAGCTTTAAATGCCACAAAATTCAAGATGGTTGATAACGATCAGTGTTGCAGTAATAATACTAAATTATGTGTAATCAGATGCCAACCGCGCAGGGCTGCAGAGCAACGGCCGCGCAAGGTTCATCGGTTTATTGATCGAACCAGTTTCGTGAAATTGATGCCCGCAACAATTTTTATTTATTATTTTTTTAATTTTTGCCAAGGAGTTTTATTGTCTCTCTAACATGGCCATTACTTTTTATTAAGACGTTGCAAGAAATGATTAATTAATTGCCCACATTGGCATCAAATAGCAATTGAAGTCGACTGCCGTAGACTTTCATTTTCATTTTTATTCCATATAGGCGCCTCAAAGAATGGCTTGAATATTTTTTCCCATCGAATGCACCGGACGACTCTTCAAGAAACAAAAAGTCACAAGCTGATCGTGTATAAAATGAAGTAAGAACGGCCCTCGTAATAACCGGTAACAGAGAACTTACAGAACTGGTTCTCATTACGTATTGAACTTGACTTGTGCAACATTTAAAGATACACCTGAAATGGTCATCATGACCCGCTACAGATGAAAAAAAAGAAATCGGAACATCGCCGGCTTCGCAATAAAGGAAAAACGAAAATTGAAAACGTAATTGACTGGAAGCTTTCTGGCGCATTGTAATGAACTTTTGCATCTTGTTAATCGTAAAAAGAACACGCGTCTCGATAATAAATTCTCACTCGTCTGGCTTCGCACAAGATGGGCTGCCCAGATGGCGTCTGATAACTTTTTTTTACAAAACCATTCAAATTCTAGACACAGAGACGGTGACTGACGGCTAACGCCTAGACTGACCGCAATTTAAATAGCGTGAATTTCCAAGCGAATGTTTTTCTAAAACAATAAATATCAGTCTGATACGAGGTCGATTAAAACGTGGGGAGACAAGTGCGTATGCGTGTGAATCATTCATACGATGCCACGTATTGCATTCTAGTTGGCGATTCAATTCAATGAGCCAATTAAAATTCAGATAATGCGTTGCCGACGTCTGGCCGGATCATCCATATTTCTAACGCGCGTTTCGCATCCTGCGTAGTTCTGAGCACGCACTAGGAAGTGTCTATCATGTGCAACACATATATTATAACTAATAAAATGTTTTATTGCTTATTATCTCCTTTCTTTTAAGCAATTTCGGCTTCTAAACGTGATTAGCAACCGATACAAGTTCCCCATAGTAAACGCGCAATAGTTACATAGAAAATGTTCAAATGGGTCTATAATGATTGCATGTTGAGGCAAATGCATGAATGGTAACTAATACTAGGCTATTTTAAGATGATTATTCCCATCGAAGGCTGTTATCTATTTGTGAAGCGGCGCCAGACCGCATTCCAGCAGGAGCTGGGATATCGCCTTAATGCCCTACCTTCAGCTAGTGCAGGCTAAAAATAGAACTTGCCGGGGTACACGACCTTCTTAGCTAATGGAAAATAGATGAGCCTCCCGCAGGTTCTAGCAAAAAGTACATATTTTATTCAGTATCCCTTTTACATACAATAAATACATTATGTCTATACAAGTTCCTATGCGAGCAGCAACGGATGTCTGGTTTACTTTAAATGCAATTACTTTTTTTTTAAATTAAATTATTTGATTCACCTCTTGCCATTATTGTGCATGAGTAGTGGCTTTAAAAGCTCTAACATATCATAGCCTATTTTATAAATAGTTTACATCCTACTTATTGCACATCGACATTAATTCGAGGCGATTTAAAGATAGGTACCCGTTCCCCAGCGTATTAGGCCCTTAGATGATTCAGCCTTAATAGGAAAATTGCTGCGAAACATCGAAGCCGGCCGGCGCGTAACATTGGCCTTACCGCGCGCACGACTTGCAGAGGTGCATTTGAATCCATAATAATCTCTGTCGTTATTTTGTCAAACCACTAATTGTACGTTTTCGTCTTTTCAGGATGAAGGTCTTACTATTATGCTTGGCCTTCGCGGCTGTGGCTTTGGCCATGCCAGTGGCCGAGGAGAAGCCAGAGGTCGGTGCACCACCTCCACCTGTGGCGGTCTCTAAATCAGAGGAGGTCATCAACGACCAACCTGCTGTTCCAATTGAAGAAAAAAAAGCTGAGGAAGTACCCGAAGTAAAGGAACCTGCAAAAGAACCTGAAGCGAAAAGCGCACCCGCAGAAGAAAACAAACCCGAAGTTAAACCTGAAGTAGCTGAAAAGGCTCCGGAAGTTAAAGTAGAAGAAGTTGTACCAGAATCAAAATCGGCAGAACCTGAATCTGAAAAGA
Source organism: Agrotis ipsilon (assembly GCA_028554685.1). Classification (NCBI taxonomy): domain Eukaryota; kingdom Metazoa; phylum Arthropoda; class Insecta; order Lepidoptera; family Noctuidae; genus Agrotis; species Agrotis ipsilon. Next base: position 11,821,163 of record CM052969.1, on the reverse strand, counting down.
AACCTGAACCCAGCAAGGCTGAGGAGTCTAAACCAGAGGAAAAAGCCGCTGAGCCTGAGGCAAAACCCGAGGAGACCAAAACTGAGGAAGTGCCTGCCTTAGTGAATGAGGTACCTAAGGATGCATCTGCTAAGTCAGCACCCGAGGAAAGCCTGGATGTTGTATTCGCAGTGAAAAATGACGCCAAAATTGCTGACGATGTCATAATGCCTGACGTATTAATGCCGGTAAAGAAAATTGACTTGCCTGTGATTCCCGCCGCTGAAGTTGAACCAGAACCTAAAAAGGCTGAATCATCCGCTCCCGTAGAAGAGCCCGCTAAGCCTGAAGAAAGCAAAGCTGAAGAACCTAAAGTTGAAGTTAAGGCTGCAGAACCCGCTTCAGATGCCAAGCCTGACGCACCCAAAACAGAAGAGAGCCCTGCATCTGAAGACAGCCTGCGCGTAGTCCGCAACACAGTCGACGGAAAACTGGTTATCGCTCCTGAGGACAAACCTGAATCTCCTGTTGAAAGCAAACCCGCGCCTGTTGCTGAGAGCAAATCTGAGCCTGCCGTTGAGAGCAAACCCGAGCCTGCTGCGGAGAGCAAATCTGAGCCTGCTGCTGAAAGCAAACCAGAGCCTGTTGCTGAAAGCAAACCCGCGCCTGTTGCTGAGAGCAAATCTGAGCCTGCCGTAGAGAGCAAACCTGAGCCTGCTGCGGAGAGCAAATCCGAGCCTGCTGCGGAAAGCAAATCCGAGCCTGCCGCTGAGATCAAACCTGAGCCAGTTGCACAGATCCAACCTGAACCTGTTGCAGAGATCAAACCCGAACCTGCTGAGAGCAAAGCTGTAGCTGTCGAAGAACCTAAACCAGAGGCACAGCCTTCTGAAATCGCCAAAGAAGAAAGTCCCAAAGAGGTGAAGAAGGATGAGGCCGAAAACAAAGAATCAAAACAAAGCGAACCCGCTGTAGCGTCAGAGCCCATTGTCGAGCCCGTCGCTAAGCCAGAGTCTGCACCTGCGCCCGCGCCCGTGGACGCAAAGGTTGAGGACAAAGAGCCTCAGAAGAGCGAACCAGCCCCAGCTAAACCTGAAGAGAAAGAAAAGCCTCAAGGCGATAAGCCATCAAGCTCAAGCTCTGAAGAGAGCGCGGAGAGCGGAGAATCGAAAGAAAACTCATCCGAAGAGAAGAGCTCTCCCTAATTTTAGATAAGTAGTGTAGTGGCGTGCGGCGGCGGGCGTGTGTCGACGTCCCTCGACACGCGCCCCCCGCCCCGCCCCCGCGCCCCGCGGCAGTGCATGCGAGTGACGAGTGAGTGTGACTGAGTGTGCACGCAGCACGGTACAACACGCGTGCGCGTGCGTGGATATCTCCGACTATTCATTAGATCTAGAGACTATTTAAATAGCCGAACCGAAAAATTACTTACGTTGTATGTAATTATTATTTGTCAAAGTAAATTATCGAATTTCCGGTACTATAAGTAATAAAATATGTTTTTATAATATTATGAGTATTTTCATTTTCACAATAATAATGCCCTTGAATTTTTATGAACATTAAAAGCTAAGGTCATGGATATGTCAGCAGTAATACCTCAAATGGATGTAGTGAATCGGGACAAAATTATGTAAGAAATATTATCATTGAATTAATTTAGAGACCTTGTTGGAAACACACCATTATAATTTGACGTGAAATCCCATTCAAAGTTTTGTCCCGAAACACCCATTTAACGTTTTACATGGTACAAAACAGAGGCTTTATCACCAAAATCGCAAAAGACGTGCGATTCACTGTAAATAAAATACAGAAATCTTGTGATAAGGCCCCAGGCCAAAAATAGCAATAGAGAACTTGGTAAAACGCAGACTTAGCTATGAAAGTTTGTTGCAATTGAAGGAACACGGTGAATTGTGGTCAGTACGAGACTGACATTCCCTTTCTGTTCTTCGCGGGCGGGAATCATTAAATGATATTATACTATATAAAGCTAGTTACTATTATTATTATATTTGACGTTCGTCGTTTAAGAAGTTAGAAAAGTAAAAATAGGCCCCAGGATCACCATTCATATGAAAATTAACCCCTCAGGCTGCTTTCCGACTGAACATCTTTTTTGGCGCCCACTTTTTAATAAATAAACAAGGATGTGTGTGAAGCTATAAAAATAGCTGGAAAATATAGATAACCAGCTATTTTCCGTTTCTTTCCAACTCATTCCATTCGTACATGTGGCGCCATCTATTATCCTATGAATGCTATTGTTGTTTTTCTCGAAAGCGCAGTGGGCGTACTTTTTCACACCTGATTTCCTGTAAGTTTGGAAGCATAAAGCTTCTTAACTTTTTAGCTCGCTCTGCTCGGGATTTAAGCTAACAAGGTAACACTTGGATTAGAATCTTTACTGACGCTTGGGTTTCAATATACCCGTGATATAAGTCGCGGCTTTGTACACTTAATCGGTAAGAAATAAATATTGTTCCCGAGAAAAGCAAGAACATTATCATCTGCCTAGCCTTTTCCCAATTATCTAGGGGTCAGCTTCCAGTCAAACCAGATACAGCTGGATCTCAGTATTTTATTTACATGTAGCGACTGCCTGTCGGATCTCCTCGGACAAGAAGAACAATAAATAAATAGACAATTTGGCAGCAGCTATGAAAAAAAAACCTACTAATCTTACTAGCCTACTATCCTACTTTCTACTAATGCCTCTAAAATTATAAACGTGAAAGTTTAGCGACTGAACGGATTTGGATGAAATTTGGTTACCTGAATTAACAGATAGGATAGTTTTTATGCCGATTTTATGTTCCTGTGGGATAATTTTTGTAGCGGGTGGAACGGTTTCACTTGCTACAACAGCAACACAGCAGGCAAGACAAAACAACAGGCAACAGCTTATAGTTTACTAAAGTCAAAAAGTAATAAGTAGTATCGACGGCACGGTTAGCGCAGTGGCTGAGCGATTGGACTGCTACGTTGCGTGTGGTGGGTCGATACCCGCACGGAGCAAATATTTGTGTGATCCACAAGTATTTGCTTCGGGTTTGGGCTTTTGTGTATGTGAGTTTATATGTTTTTAAAAACACCCACGATACAGGATTAATTCCTGGAGTGAGGCACCGCTTTAAAAAAAAAACTAATATAAATACCTCATCAGTCAGCATACGGCATGTGAGGACTCCCAGCGACCACCAATCTACTGCATGTCCATAAGGCTCCCGCGTGAGCACTTCAGGGGCTGCCAACAATACAGTTAATAAGTTGGGGATATCTCATTTTAAGGATTAGTATTGATACTTCATCTAGTAAGGTGAACTCATCTTATTCTGTGACTTGCCTAATTATAAGATACTACCATATGCTTCAGTAATAAAGTTCAAATGCGTCTGTAAAATTTGGGGAGGCTCGAGTGAGCGTTATAATGACAACTAACCGTTAGTTGTTCAGATATTGCAAGTAACTCATTTCACTCGTACAGCCCAACGACAGTGCTCAAACCAAATATCACCGAACTAGGTGAGTCACAGAATTCGATGTGTTTGCATGAAAGAAGTGTCAATAATGGATTTTACATAACTTTGAATAGAAAGTAATTTACGTGGAAAATTAATAATGTATCTCGGTCGCAATCTTGACCCAATCTCTATTTGTCAATCAACGACCGAATTTGCCTGATTGAAAACGGATCACGATTTTATTGAGATATAATATTTCTAGGTTGATTAATCAGAAAATGATCGGGATCAAGATTACAACCGAGATATATTATTAATGACCAGTGTTAGTATGCTGGAGTAAACAATACATAGAAGCATCAATATTCGAGCTATTTAAAAATATCTTTCACACTTCTTGTGCTCTACGCAACAGTCATTCCTCCATTCACGCTTAAATAATAACAATTAATTAATATAAATCTATAATAATTACTTTTCTATGGAAGGAACTCCTTGATGCCGTGTAGCACACGAAGTCTTCTCTCTCGAAACAGCACAACACGATTTATGGGCAAACTTTAAAACTACACTTTTTCAAAATGAGCGTATATGGGTCAATTCGCGCCAAGACGCGTAGACGCGACAATGTAGCGTGTCAAACTTGAACTTTATTTACAATACGAAAAGATACAACTTTCCTCGATGACGCCACGCAGCGCACTTTCTTATAGCGATTAGGTGCGTCCACGCGCAGCCTCGCGAGCAGCCTCGCTCGCTCGCTCTGTGTATACGCACCTAATCAAAATATAACTTTATTTACTACATGAAAAGATACATTTTTCCATTACGGTCGCGTCTCGGGTTAATCTGATCCTATGTTGCCATTTTGATCCTTATAATGTGCGCAACAGCACTCAATTGGAATGTGAATAAGGCCCAAATCAAAATCGAATTTAATCTTTCTCCCAATAATCAAACTTATTTAATTATCGTAGTCGAGTTGCACATTTCTACACACCATTGTGTATGATGAGCTCATCATGAAAATAAGAACATTAATTGACGGCCTGTAAGGTTAATTTTCAAATGACGCGTGACTGAGCTTAGATTTCAAGCTTATCTAGCTTATTGGTTTTGTGGGTAGTTATGTAAGTTTGATTCTTTTAGTACCTACATATAGTGATTTTGTAAGTATATAAGTGTGTATGATTGAGTAGTATAATAGCATGCAGCTTGAAAATGTTCCATTTTTGGTATAATAGACAAAAAAACACGCAATGTTTTTATTTTAATTTTTGTGTTGTGTTGATTGCTACAGATGTTTTAAAGTGAATTTTAGTATAATAAAAGAGCGTCAGCAGAATGACGAGGCCCCTCTCAGAGGGCCAAAGCCTGCCGGGGTCGCGGGACTTATTCCATCACCGTGACCCCGGAACATAAAGGGCTATTGAAGGACACCGTGGATTTTAGTCAGTACAAGTCCTGTCAAAAAAATAGTATAACCAAGCTTTACTTATATGTATGAATAAAAACGTGTTTATTTGTTTAGTTTAGTTCAAGAGATATGGTATGGGGTACCTATTTGGCTATTCATAAAAAACCGCCTTCTAATCCGCAGCTAAGTATTTAAAAAAAGAAAACAAAAATAAATACTTCATCATTTATTCACTTATATATAAATTATATCACAAGACTAAGATTTTAGCTTATTTTTTTGAACTTATACATCACAACATATATACTTCCTGTTTCTTTTATCATAAACTCTAATATGTAACAGCCGTTATTACACGCGTTTCGTGAATTTTTATAGTTCTAAAACATCTTTTTTTTTTAAATAAGGCCATAGCATGTGCAATGATATAATATTTTACAATGTGCTCGAAATACCACACTTACACTAAACGAGGCACACCGTCAAGGTATCCATAGAATAAAATATATTGTCGTTATCACCACGGTTTGTTTGTTTCTAAACACTTCAAAATAATTAAAATGTAAGGTACTCACTGATATGAAAATTACAAATGGATATCTTAATAAATCTTTGAGTTAAAGATATTGTTACACATGCATTGTCGATATTTATTAAAACATATTTCTTTTGTTCCTTTTAGTGTGTTTTAAATATCAATATTGCACATAAACAGGCTATCTTTTAACTTGATAAGTAAAATATTTAAAAGAATTTGAATTATAAGATCGTAAAGCATGTACAGCCTCATCTTTGGTGACGAAACAATTCTGATAAATATTTTGTAATAGGTACAAGTGTGATTGATAGGCCTAGAGACGTGATACACTAAAGCTAGAGTCACAAAATGAGGTAGGATAGTAAATCAGAATTTATGGATGGACTCGGTTCACAGTCCTCTAGAAAACAAAAAAAAAACTAAAAGCAATTGACTCTGGCGTAAAAAAAACATACATAATATAACGTTAACTGTTGTAAAGAATAAAGTTATCTTAAAATATGTTCCGTTGCAAAGTCATGGATTAATTATATTATGCTTTTCTTTGACGACGCTCCGAGAGTATCGCTACAATAAATTAAGTTCTCTTTACAGAACGCCGTCAAAGTAAAATGTTGCAAGTTAAGTATAAGAACAAGGAGATGATAAAATGACGTTACAATTTAGATTTGATTATTCACCTCACCGTCACTTAACACTATGAGACATTCCACGCGTCGCGACTACCGTAACATTTTTACATAATACACGAACGATCGCCGATAATCTAGTACATCATATATCGATAAAGCTCTTTCAACATACCGCTTCAACTATTCGAACAACTCAAGTGACGACTATCAATGCTATTTACAATATTTATAATACACATTCATAAAAATTACTGACGATATAATAACTACTTAAGTCGTAATATCTATTTTAATAATATAATAATAATAATTCAATCTTCTCTAGATTCACACACTGTCAATATATTTTTTTACATTTTTTTAAATATTTCTGTTTTATTCTCGGCGATATCACAAAGCGATCGTTTAAATATAAGTGAGTAGTCGAATGACTATACTAAAAGAGTACAACGTGACTCAAAGTGTGATTAAACTTAGAAGCGTTAGTAGTCAAGAATAAAAAGTTTTAGTGCCACCTCATCGAACAAAAACTGAAGTGTTTTTTATAATAAATTCATACAAAACTATCTATTACATACACAAACAAATTTCTAGGTAACTATTATGTCTACATCTCTGAATGCATGAGAAACCGTTCTATATAAAAAAAAACCTTAGCAATAAACAACAGACGAATCCAAAGCTTAAATAAACGACGAAATGAATGGACACATCAACCAGCCTTCCGAGTCATAGCTCTGATATTACAACTAAAGTTAAAACTAACGTTACAACAGACAAAATCTTCGATTACATAAAACGATTATTAGTTAAATACGACGTCTAGAAGTGGCTCGGCTCATCCCGACCAAGGGGAGTGTATGAGCTATGCATACGATACTTTGTTTACTCTGCAACTAAGATTAACGCCCTCACCCATTTAAATTTAGATAAGCTAGGAACTCCTAATAGAAATACGTGACCTACACGAATATGAAACACAAAAGAGTTTAGTATAAGCTAACAGTCAGTTATAAAGCTGATATATAATAATTAAAGTTACACCAAACATCGATTGCAACAGTTACTACGACACACGTTTGTGCAACAAACAAAGCATAAGTACAATAAATGACACAGAGATATAAGATTCGGATGTTATGTATTGTCAAAATGTTAAATACAATTTCAATAGTTCCATGTTAAAATAATTCATTCACATTATGATTATTATATACACCATGTCCATTTTGTAAAAATAAATCACTCATTCCAATTTTAAATCTTTAGAAAATAATAATGTCCCGCGTTCGGCGATGGCACCGCCATTTACATGAATATAATTTTGTTAACTTCGAAAGATTATAAAACTTGGTGTTTATTAGGTCACATCCAGGCGTCTGTACCACGTATCGCCAAGTATAAATTCTGTTGACGTACAGCGACGCGTACCGTCGGATCTGGACACAGCGTGCATCACAAGGAGAGCGTGTCTCGTATGAGCTTGCGCACCGTGTTGCCCACCGAGGTCGGCGGCGCGCCCGACAGGTTGTAGTGGATCTTGAACAGGTAGGGCTGGATGTCCGAGTACGACGTGTCGAAGATAAGGTCTGCGTCCGAGCGACTGGGCATCTTCGGCACGTAGTCGTGCCGGTTGATGATCTCCGTGATGAACACGATCTTGTCCTGCAGCATCTCCACGACGTTCTCGTGCTTGCTGTGCATGTCGTGCTCGTTGCGCGCCTCGGTGAGCTCGCAGTACACGGTCCACACCTCCCAGGGCACGCACTCGGGCTGGAAGGGCCAGCGCGCGCGCCGCTTCTGGAAGAACTCCAGCGAGATGGAGCCGCGCGGCGGGGCGGCGCTGGCGTCGGCACCGCGCAGCAGCGACGAGAAGTCGGAGATGTCGCGCCGCACCGCGCGGCCCAGCGCGCCCGACTCGCAGCACACGTACGTGAAATCGATGAAGTCGCAGTCCACGTCCACGTAGCTCACGGTGCGGATGGAGTAGCTCTCCTCGTTGTTGTAGGTGAACTTGCCGCTGGAGCGGTGGAACAGCACGGTGTGGAAGATGCAGGCGACCACCTCGTCCACTTGCCGCCCCTCCATCGACAGCTCGAACGCGATAGTGCGTGCGTTCATGTTGCCGGCGTCAGTGGGCCGACGCTACAGTGCGAGCCGCTACTATCGACATAATCACTCAACCGCGCTTTCCTTACTGACGGCTCCTCAGTGCCAGACGCGCAACGTATACGGAGCGAGCGATGCACTGGGCCATTTTTAAATTATGAAACGAGTCAACTCCCACACTGAAATGGAGAATGACCGTTTTAGTTTGGCGTCTTATGTAAATCAATGTAACAGTTATTTATGGTCCTTTCACGTAAGCCTAGTATTGTGTGCCGTTTTTAATTGAAAGTAACAAAGAGGTCTAGTTCTCATCTGTGAATCTCATAACAACGTGACTCTAAACTCACCCATATACTTGAGCGTCCCGCAGAGTGTGGTGGTCCGCGATCCGATGGACAGCCACTTGGAGAGTCCGAAGTCAATCAATCGTATGTGATAGTCAGAATCGAGTAGAATGTTCTCCGGCTTCAAGTCTCGGTATATAACACCCGCGTTATGAAGGAAATCTGAAAGCACATTGAACAAAAATTTAAACTACTATTCCCTTGAAGTATACGGAGATAAAATAGCTTACATACACGTAGATATACCACAATTTACACATTCTCTCTATATTCTCTAAAAAAATTAGATAAACACGTTGTTGCCTATACTCATACACTTTTGTTTTGGAATAAATTCGGCCTATCGGCCTGAAAGCATCGTAAAAAGCTACTAAAGGATTATTTGGAGGTGACCAACCATATCTGCCGATGCACTGATAACAACCTCTGCAGTCAACGATCCATTTGCTTATCTTTTCAAATGATAACAGTCTGTTATGATTTTTTTACTCTGTCGGTCTTATAAAAGGGTCATGTTTGACAACATAAAAGGATTTAATGATAAAATTAAGAAAAAAACGATTTTCTCGTAACATTCAGGTTTTTACTTGAAAATAAGACTTATTTAGTAGTGTAGTAGCATTTTTTTATCGTGGTAAAAGGTTTCATTTTAATCTGACAGTATGCTGTCAGACTTGTACTGACTAAAATCCACGGTGATCCTTCTATAGCCCTTTACGTTCCAGGGTCACGGTTACCTGATAAGACAGACCTGCGACCCATTTCGTAACAGCATTGCTTCCAAAATGGAAGGCTCACGAAAACGAAAAGACTTAAATAAATATTATTGCTCGTGACTGTTCTATAAGGGACACTTCTGCCTAATCCTTTGGGTATTACAAACATGATTAAAATTATAAAATAAAAGATACTCACCAAGGGCAATAGCAACCTCAGCAACAAATATCTTCACAAGTTCTTCAGGTAGCTTGCTGTACTTTTCGAGTAGAGCCAACAGCTCGCCTCCAGGAATGTATTCTGAAACTGTTGATAAATCATAAAAAGTCTGACAAAAGTTGACATAAATGCATGACAATCAATCAATGGGTATCTAGGTATGACGGGTGACACAGAAGAACAGAAGAAAACAATCCGTCTACACATACATGGAATAGTTTAAAAGTTTATTTTCAACTTACAACCTACTACTTCTCATAATTAGAGGGTTCTGAGCAGTGGGTCGCCGGACTGTCTAAGCATTGGGTGTGACTGATCATCATCTGCCTAGCCTTTTCCCTACTATATTGGGGTTGGCTTCCAGTCAAACCAGATGCAGCTGGATATCAGTACTTTACATGGATCGAGTGCCTGTCGGACCTCCACAACCCAGTAACTCCATGGTAAGACTGGTTGTTAGAATTTAGAGCTACTGACTAATAGTAACGACTGTCAAAGATCTACAAATGACAGCCGGGACCAACGTGTTTACGTGCTTTCCGAGGCGCGGCGGAAACTCGCTATGTCACCCATCCACAGACCAACATCGGCAAGCGCGGCTTAACCCAGAAGATCGGCCTGTGCGGCTGCAATTACTTAGCCACGAGCTCCTCAAGCATTGGCTGTGACTCTGGGACGTTAAAGGCTAATGATGGAACACGGTAGATTTTACTCAGTGTGAGTGTGACACTCCCTTCCCCTCCACTTACGGTGGGACGCCTTTGATGATTTTACTACCAAAAACGCTTTTGGGTAGTCTGTTGCAGTTGATCCAGCTTGACACAATGTTTAACCCTAAGCAAGTCACTAATGGGCCAAGTTTAAAAAAAGAGTGTTTATAATTGAATGAGACAGAATAAAAACAGAGATAATGTTTAAAAGTTGACTGGTACAGAATGGCTTGTGGTGTTAAGTTCGCCTGTGTACAGTCAGCATCATGATGTGGCTAGGTTCGTTAATGGAGTACTTAATTGATGAAGCCAACCATACCACGATTGCACAAACGTAAACTAACCTAATCTGTCAATGTCTTTACTAAAATTTTAGCTTCTGTACACGAAGTTTAAATAAATAAAAAATTACAATTCATTCACTGATCAACAAACCAGACTTCTGGAACTGAACTAGTGTTGCGGAACAATCTATCTAACCATTCAAAAACTAATAAGTATCAGAATTTCGTCATAAACACAATTCAAATGATACCAATTATAATTAGCGCATCATTAAGTGGATTCCGCAGACCCAGTTCAAATTACCTAACCGATAAGTGACCTCAATCAACAAATAACAAAGACAAAACTTCTATGTATGTAAGTACGTACTGTATTAGCCAAAGTAACGAACACATTGGCTTTGACTGTCTTGACAGAAAACCGAGTTCGACATTCCCATGATATGTCGAGCACGTGCGTTTTTTTTTGAAAGTGACACATTAGAAAGAAAAATGTCAGTTATTATTAAATATTTAATGTTCTCTTCTTTGCCCACGTGCTCTTTGGTAATAATTGTGCCACATGATGAAATTTATCACATAGTGTTAATCCAAGTTATATAAACTTCATAACCCTGGACCCACAGAGTTTATAATAATGTGTCTTGAATTTCATCCAAATCCGTTCAGTATTTATTGCATATCAGTGAGACTGAATTTTCGGTTTCAATCGAGTACCTACTAGGTAGGCGACCGCCGCATGCGCATTGCCCTTGAGGCTATTACATCCACACGCGTTACGCGGATACCGATTTTTGATAAACCTAACCAGAAGCGAAAACTGATCATGTAAATTAAGAGCTGACGTAGCCTCGCAAACACTCCAAGATAAACATAACCGATAAAAAAAGATAGTTGTATTGTTGTAAACATTTTATCTAGAACAATCACCTTTAATGGGTCGCGTTTTATCTCTCATATCAGTGGACGTGCTAATCTGATGTCACTTCCTCCTCAAATTAACCCTCTGACCGCAACCAGGTTGACTCAGTGACCGCTAGCACTCAAGCGTTTCATAGTTTTTGTGCTAAAACGGTGGATGACTTCAACTAATTACCATTTGATTGATAAAGTCAAAGGGTTAATGGTTTTGAACGTTAAGTATAACTTTTTATGTTTATAGAGGAAAACACTAAAATGTCGTGAGGAAAGAGCCAAATATCCTTGAGCCAAACATTTGTAGACGTGATGACAACCACGCAACCACGAGGGCACGCCTCGTGGTAGATTATGTCCCACAGCTTTTTTTTTAAGTGGTATAACCATGAAATGAGTCCTCCCGCCTTGGGTGGAGCGAAAGGTATTATCAGAGTCGTACTGAGTAAAGTTCACCCTTTACGGTCCAGGTTTGCGGATTCCAGTTTGGACAGTTCCGCGGCCCCGGCAATCGCCTACAGTGACTACACCTGAGACAGAGTCTATTATGCTGCTAGGCTATTTAATCGTCGAGTATCTTTCCTGATGAATGAAAAATAGTTTCCCTAGCAACTGCCTGATAATAAAACCGTACGAAACTAATTGGGTCGTCCTGTTGAATTCGAAATAAATTGGATTTGAGGAGGGAACAATGGCGCCGTAACCGAGTGTCCGTGACATGCCTGCGACGACTATATTTAGAGTGTAAGATAATGCAATCAGCCAGCAAATAAGTGACTATCACAGGTCTTGTGTATGTCAACGTCTAGGCAGGACAGAGTTACGTTCATGTTTATTTACGCTATCAAGATTTGTTTAAATAAACCTAGACAATTTAAAAACATTGTTTTTTTGGACAGTCATGTTAAAATCAAAAACAATAAGATCAGTGAGGTGTTTTCTTACCCATCAAAAAGAAGCGCAGACAGTACTGGATTTTATTATGACTTTGTGTAAAATGTGGATACGGCATTAACTTTTATTAATATTTACAAACAACGTCTGGCTTATCTCTGTATGCTCAGACTATTTCCGTACTGATAATTTTTACAAAACTTTTCATTCAGCTTAAAGTTGTGCAATATATTTTTATTTGGTCTTCATGATATTGATAAAATGTAACGATGATAACATGAAAGTCACGACTGTTTTTGTTATTATTTTTAATCGTCTACTCTACATACTTAAACGTTTTGAAAAGACAACCTTAATTATGTTTTTAATCATGGATGTGTCATCATCTGCCTGCTAATACCATGTGCGTGCCGTGCCTATTGTAGTCCAGTATAAGACAACGGCGAAACATTATGGTGTTTTTTTTTTAATTTCAGTCATCCATCACGCACATGCGCACATTTAGGTACTTATTTTTTACTCATACCCAGCTATAATTCTTCGCATAATTCATCCATCTTCTCTTATTTCTTCAGTTCTCAACCTCATCGAAAGATACCAGAGTGTCAGAGATCCAATCCAAGGAACGTACGAAAGTGGACACTTACCAATATAAAGTCTTTTCTTTGTCTGCCAGCGGGCCACAGCACCAGCTATAAAGGAATGATGTCCGCACGCCGCCTGTATGCGCGCTTCCTCTTTAACTTGACGCACTGCACTCTCGTTCACTATCTGAAATTATTTACGTCTCATTTATATTCCGAGTGAATCGGTAGCTGAAGTTATCGCACAGGAGGAAAAGTGAGTGAAATTATTATATTGTTACGCTATTTGATTCAGGGGTTTTCCTATACAGTTTTACACGATGTAAGTGCGATATTTTATGTTGAAAAAAAGTTTGTATATCGAAGAACGAGGGTCAATAACACAGTATTCTAGAGCTGTCCTCATTCCCAAACGGGTTTTCTAACAAGTAGAATAATCGTTGCCAACTTATCACTGACAGGCATACAATGTGAGGTCTAGCACGCGTTAATGTGGTGCTAGTCGTGTGTCATACGGAGACGCGGTAGGGAAGACCGCGGCCCGTTCCGAACGACTGCCGACACAACGTGGATCCTCCACCTAATTAGCAATTACTCACTGATATTTAAAACCTATCATCAATAACAAAAACATTCATTTCATCATGTGCACAGTTACTGCGAAATCATCACAAGTCAGTGTTTCTTAGCACTTGAACACGAACCAAGGTAAATGTACTCTAACGAACTTTGATCTATCAAATCGGTTTAGACAAACTTGTTTTAATTCGCCAGCTTTACGAGGAGTGGCTATCTTACATCCACATCTTGACCAGCGGGATACAACATGGTATTCTGATGTAAGAAGAGGCTAGATTTCGGTCATCTTCTGGGAAGATGGAATATTATTATACGAATGTACACAGTCTGGGTCACGATGTGTCACGATTTATACTCGTAGACAAGAAAATGGTCACCCATCTTCAACTCCACGTTATTAGAACTCGTGTAAATAGAACGATTTGCGTTCTAGCTATTTAAGTAGCCACGAGTCCATCTGAATAACTGTGCAACATATAAGTGTGCGACGAAATATCAGTGATAAGACGCATTAAAGTATTCGACTGAAAGCTTATCGCTGCGTGAAACTCATTTTGTGTTAATAAGTTTACATATGGGTCAATGTGATAAGAAGAGTGACGATAAAAGCGCATAGGCTGCATAATCCTTTTACACTTTATCAATATTGAAATGAGAAACGCGCTGTGGAAAAATATTTAACGTTCATGATTTATTTCAATCCTTGTTACTTCGTGTAGCTGTGTACTATACCTAGTCAATCTGATGTTATAGATTGGCCAGAAATAATGAATAATCTGAACTCTTTGCCAAAAAGTTCAGATTATATCATTCCCAAAATTTTTGAAAACAAAAATTAAGACACTATTATAATATCTGTGTTCACGCGATTATCATCCTTATTACCTAAATGAACTATCGTCGGCGTCGGACAGTTGAAGTCATTTACACTTTTTATGCAATGACCTCATCACTTTATTGAGACATTTCTTAGCAAATATTGCTGACAAAATATTCCATCATGGAGTTTGTTGCCATGGAATTGTGGAACATTCAAGAAGAACTTATTTATGGTACAAAAAACAATGATACTTAACGATTCCTCAGTAGTTAGAGAGCAGTCACTTAAATAATGATACATTACATCATTTCCGTTTTTGTCCTAATGTCAATGAGCAAAGTTTTTTACAATCACGCAGGTAATTAAATCTAGTTATAGGTCAGTTACTTTATTCTTGCGTAGTTGCGAGTAATAAACTGATAAAAGATAGATAATAATAATCAGGCAGTCAGACTGCTTATGCAAGATTATTATTATTTTTATCAAATTTCGTAGACGGATTCGTATTTTATAGATTTAGAAATGCGTAACAGCAGATGACGAACTGACAAACAATGGTTTTTTTTCTTATACCTACCTACTTTCGAAAAAGTGGCTGTGACATACGGACGGCCAGATAGACAGACATGATTAATCTTTATGGGTTCAGTTTTTTTGCCATTTGGCAACGGAACCCGAAAAATATTCCTTTTTCAAAGCATAATGTTAGATACAATTTTCCACTAGTGTCGAGGTACCTATTTAAATTGAGATAAACTCTACCCTGTGTTCCATGTCATAGATAAAGATCAAAATTATGTCTAGTGAACGATTAACTATCTTATCTAATGTTGTATGTCAAGGAGTGTTATGATTTTAAGTCTATTTATTAGACAATAAGTTTGTTTTACTGTGCTTAGAAACCATATTTATCTCTAGGTATCATTAGAACTTTAAACAAGATATTTCCCATGTTTATTATTTCAATTACTGAAATTCAAGATTCATACCTATTGATAAAGGTATGTATAGTACATTCTGTTAGCGAAAAGTAGTTTTAAAACAGTCCTAACTCTCTCATGACATGCACTCAAGGAATTACAAAAAGGTCCAATATCTTACATAATAGAATGCCCGGACTTTTAATAGGCCACTGAGAATTAAATTAAGAAATTGGAAGAAAAGTCACACTTTTCATTAAATTCCTATGTAAAACATGTGAAAATCTCGCACTCACACATTTATAAAATGTGGCATAATGAAAACGTTACTGTTTTGTTTTGAACACGGAATCCGGATATTTTGTTAAGTAAATCTAATATAGACAAGATTCCTCATATTTCAAAGCAGAGTTTATTTCAGGTAACAGGTTGGGTCACTGGAAACTACGAATAAATAGTAGCGAGTGGCGGACATTTTATAACTGAGAAAAAAAGGGCTCAAATGTTTTTATTGCCTGAAGCAGCTAGGAGCCGTATCCATTGTCCAGTAGCTGATCGCAATAAGCTGAGCTAATTGATTTTTATAATGACTGGCCAGAAAGACACAAGGCCGGACGATAAAAAAAAAACATAAAAAATCTTACCTGCGACTTACTAAGCACTTTGAGTGCGTATTCCTTATCTTCACTGACTTTTTTTACTTTATAAACTTCACCGAAAGCGCCCTTGGCTATGGTCTCTTCTATCTGAAAGTCTTTCTGTAGTAAATCAGTGGTGATGGGGAATTCAGGCTGGAAGATTGATTCTTTGTGGGCCACGGGCCAGGCGGTCTTGCTTGCTTCTAGCGGGTTCTTTAATGTGGAGTCATTCCATCTGTAATTTGTTAGTATGTTTCAAAACATGACCTAGTTTTAACAGAAAAAGTCCAATACATAAAAACATGTGTGGACACATTTCTATTAAAAAACTATAAATGAGGAATTGTAAAACAGTTTTCTTTGACCATTATTTATGTTGAATTTATTTATAGTAGACTTGAAAGTTTTCTGATGAATATTCCAAACTTGCATTAGAGTTATATTATGCAGATATTCATAACTGCATGATTAACATGTAGCCTGTCAATCATGATACATACAAACACAGTGTATTACATAATAATGCCTCAGTATGTATTTATATCTGAATTAGCATGTCCTATAAACCTAATCAACCTTATTTTAAATAAACAACAACATCTTATTAATGAATGAGTAATTAATATTATTTTCAATTTCAAATGACATCTTGATAATACAGTAATTAAGCACTAATCTTGTGTATTGAAAACTTTTATATTTGAAAAATTTTAAAATGGATTTGCTGTAGCTGATCAGAGATGTAATTTTATGTTTTTATTAACAGTATTTTGTAGCCCTTGTTTTTCTTTACCTGGGACTTTTTTTTTTTTTTTTAGGTGTTAAAATCATCAAATGAGTCCTCCCACCCAGTGGGGCGGAAGGGACTGTCAGACTCTTACTGACTAAAATCCACCCGTGTTCCTTCGGATGCCCTTTACGTTCCAGGGCCGCGGTATCCTGGGTTAAGAAAAAACCCGCGACCCCAGCAGGCATTTGGCGCGAAACACGACGCGCCACCGACCCGGGCTTGGTCCTCGGTCGGACGGCGAGCTACCCATTACTCACCGTCCGCAAGCCCGCTCCGCCAATGTGCCCTCTGCTGATCACAGGGACACGCGTTGGAGCGTCCACACGACAGGCTATTCGCATACGGGCAAAGAGACCCCTTAGGCACACAGTGCCTAAGGAAGAGTTTTTGCCCGCATCCCAGGGTGCACCGGCCCGAAAAACTGGTCTTCCCCCCGGACATATCCGAGAGGGAACTCCAGTCCACGGGCGCACGTGGAGTTTTCCTGTCTTAGCACCCCTTTACCTGGGACTTGGTAACTGTTTGTCTGGGAAATGGTACTTAAACATAGCTGGCAAAATGTAGCAGCCTTTTGTATTAGAGGCATGATGTTCTTAAGGTCATATCTCAAAACTGCAATCATAATTCCACTATAAATGCACTTCTGAAAATCTTTACACTGTATAAAACAGTTGTTTAAGTCTGTATGTGCACAAATTTTAAATGACTGTACCAAATCAGATAATTATTTTTGTTATGTTTATTATTGCCCAGATAAGGATTTTATGCATGAAAATATGTCAAAAATTTGTTTTGAAGGCACTCTTTACAAAATATATATTACAAGTATGACACAATGTGTTGTTATACTTATCTGCATTACATACAGACAGCTGAGACGAATGATTTAATTATTGCGTGTAAATAGTCATCTACATCAATGATAACTATCGTCATATATACTCGCAATGATATACAATGGGCTTTAAATTAATTATTTCCTGGTCACCATTTGGGAAGCTTGAATCAAGGACAGAATAGATTGATAAAAAAGAAGCTATATAACTATGAGGAGGTATAGTATTTAAAATGTATCCTAAGAGAGGTCTCCAGACCCTGGCTTAAGAGCATGATGACCTGTGTCCAGAATTAATTTAAATCTAGTCATCACTTTGGATGAAAGGGTATGACAAATCATATAATGAGTCCTCCCACAACTGGGTGGAGCGGAACAGACTGATTAAAATTCATAGTATTCCTTCCATAGCCCTTTACGTTTCTGGGTCACAATTACCTGAGACAGTCCCGGGAACCATTATGACATTGTTACACTTGGAAATATTAAATAGCTTCATTAATGTAATAGTTTCAATATTTGTGTATCATCGTATAGCTTCTTCTCTACTATTGGTTACCAGTTTAACTGAATGCCAGTATTTTACTTGGAGTAACTGTTTAAGAACTGAGTTTTAGTACTATGGAATACATAAAGCTTCAATACACAAACATCTGTCTTACAAAGTATCATTACTTTGTAAGACAGATGTTATTGTATTGAAGCTTTAATAGCTAGACATATTTGTTAGTTTCCCAAGGATATAAGTGAAACCGTGTGAATAAAAAAGTTGTGTTATTAAATGCTGTTTTGTGAAAAGTGAGAAGGAATAATATTACACATACAACAAAGGTATATTTACTGGGACTGTAGCAAAATTTTGTGCAAGAATAAATTTTCTGCAAGTCATGCGATGGAGATAAGTCAAGTGTGATAGGTAATAAAAAAGTAAAAATCATGGTGAAAAACAAAAAAAAATGTGTTGAAAGATTAATTAACTAACAACAATTAACAGAACACATACTTCAAGGACTGTTAAAAAAATAGCAATTTGTAATACACAATTTGGTACTGACAAAGTCAAACTCAGTTTTCAACTAGGTCAGAAGTCACCTTTGAATGTCAAAATTTACAAGATTTTCAAGGAACACTACATACATTATTTAAGTTATTATAATTTATTTGTACTTTTGGTAGGTCATTGTATTTATATTATCATAGTTTCATAAAAAATAGGATGTACTGAATTACTTTGTGCAATCATTATGATTTTTATGAATCATCTTAGGTAATACATTTTTTAAACTTTTGTTTGATTGGTTTCAAGGTTGTTGGTGTATGTTACTAACTAAGATCTACTTTATGAAAATTTGCAGAGTTTTAGAACAGATGAACAGTTAATCACTCATGAAAAAAGGTAATACACTATCATAATGTTATCATGATGAAAGTATTCATACTTTTTGGGATACTTTACTCAGTAACTGAAACAGTTGTCAAGGTTATTATTAATCAAATAAATTTTAAATTAATCTCATTAATATGTAAATTAATTAAATGCACAATTTCAATTCATCACAATCATTAGTAACCTAATTTCTGATTCAGAAAAAAATACCACATGCTGATACACAAATTGTCAGGTGTGTAATGTTTAATTAAGAATAATTAACATTAAAAATCATTAATTAAATAAAAAACACACACTACACAAAATGTAAACAAGCGAAGTGAAATTGAATTTATTCTCTAAAAAAAATGATAATTTGAAACTGGCGCGATCTACGAAATAATAATGAAACGAATGAAAACTGTTTGTTTTGACCATTTGTATATTGTGTACTAACCTTCTCCTTGAGACGCGAGACCAAGGCCGTGATGCGCTGTACACAGACTGGTTGCTCGTAACACTGACGAAGGAACGCCCGCTGAGGTTGCCCACGAAATGGGAGAGACTGAACTATATACAAAAATAAATTATGCGCCTAAAGGTAACAAAGAACTGACACAAACAATAGAAATTTTAACCAATCCGTAACTACACTAACTTGTAAACACAAAGCAGGTACTAAAACACTACGCAGCAGTTCACAGTAACAAGAGAATCCTGTGTCTAACTACAAAAATATCAGCTACGTTAGTTCAGCTGAGAGTGACATTAACAAGTTTTGGTTTCATCACTTACCTGACTATTGAATGCCTGGCCGTCGCGGTCTGAATGCGTAGATTGCTTTTGATTCTTGTGCTCAGAGTTTTTATTATGCGAGTTTCCCATTAAACTAAACTAAATAGCTCTACACATGCCGTTTAGGGTGTATTTTCATGTTATTTTAAAAACTGTTGACTAATTTTTCCACCATGAATCGCCCATAAACAATGTTACCAGTGTTGCCATTACAAGTCAGATAGACAAAAAAAATACTGTCTATGGTCAATTCACTCTAGAAATAAGTCAATAGGAAAAAACTGGAAAAAATAACAGGCTCTGTTGTCATTGTATTATATTTTAATAAAATTGAAGCTAAACATTCGTAATATAAAGTTTTCTACTTAGTGCCAAGGGCATGTTTCTTTTTTTTTCTTTTCAGGCCATAGTGTAAAGCAGCACAGACTATAAAACTAGAATTCCGCACCACCCGCCACCAACACCAAGATACCACCATTTATGACCTTTTAACGCGGCGCTAGTGTCCACTAGTGTCTATGTTATTTTATCAAATTGCATTAATTTTCCATAGGTCATGAGTAGTGGCCTCGACTTTAGACTTGTAATGTTACATACCTACTACATATTATAACGTATTTACACACAGCAACACAATGAAAATATACTGAGCATAGGTACACCGCGTCATTTCTGTGGGTTGCGGGACTGTATCATATTCATCAGGAAACCGCGACCCTGGAACGTAAAGGGCTATTGAAAAATCACTTTGGATTTAGTCAGTACGAGTTTGACCACGATTAAAAAGGCCATTTCTATTTTCATTGCGTATTACAGTTGCGTTCACTCCATGCTCGCTTAAGCATCCGACGGCCACCGAACACGTCAAACATCGAGCGAATGCTCATCGCAAGAGTTCATTTACTGTTGCGTCGTTTTTATTGAAAGCTCGAGCGAGTGAGCATTCGTTCACTGAGTTCAACCGAACATCACTAAACGAACTTATTAGCTCGCTCTGAAGTTTCCACCTACCGGGCAAACACTCGTTTGCTTGCTCTGAACTGTTCTGAACGCTAAGATGAAACGCCACTTCAGGGAAATAGCTCACTTTCATACGATATTACAAATCCTAAATGCAAGTGAATGCGGGGTGCTAAGACAGGAAACCTCCACGTGCGCCCGTGGACTGGAGTTCCCTGTCGGATACGTCCGGTGGGAAGACCAGTTTTTCGGACCGGTGCACCCTGGGATGCGGACAAAAACTTGCTGTGTGCCTAAGGGGTCTCTTTGCCCGTATGCGAATAGTCTGTCGTGTGGACGCTCCAACGCGTGTCCCTCTGATCAGCAGAGGGCACAGCGGCGGAGAGGACTTGCGGACGGTGAGTAATGGGTAGCTCGCCGTCCGACCGAGGACCAAGCCCGGGTCGGTGGCGCGTCGTGTTACGAGCCAAATGCCTGCTGGGGTCGCGGGTTTTTTCTTAACCCAGGATACCGCGGCCCCGGAACGTAAAGGGCATCCGGAGGAACACGGGTGAATTTTAGTCAGTAAGAGTCTGACAGTCCCTTTCGCCCCCACCCAGGGCGGGAGGACTCATTTCATTTTACCACATAAAAAAAAATGCAAATGAATGCGAGCGTGCACTGCACCGGAGCTATTTAGCAGATTCCCGGATTATCTACCAAGCTACATTGCACAGCAGGAAACATAATTGTATCTGTATACTTGGACGTTTTAATGGTACCTACATACTTCAACTATAGCCCCCGCCAAATAAGTCTGGAATAAAGGTCATTAATCTTAATAATGCATGGTTCGAAATTCATAAAACCATAGTTCGCATTTCAAAATAAAATATAGCAATTATAGCAGGGGGTAGGCACCGATATGTAGAAAAGGCGAGATGAATAATATTATGTCAAAAAAAAATCTAACTTGTTTAGGTGGAGAGGATGATTACTATTATAACGACGCCATTACCATTATATTATTTCTAAAACATTTTTATTTGTAGTCCAGGAGAACATTCTCGCCCAAAACTTTCTGGGTACTCCAGAATTTAGGTGATACTCGAAAAAGCAACTGTGATAAGGCCACAGAACATATACAGGGTGAATTTTTCAACTGGGCGTGGATGGCTACTTTCGAAACTATGAGGAATATCGAAAAACGTTGAAAGGAGTCTCGAGGCCGATTTTGACGAAAACTAAAACTGCATCATTGGATTTTAGTAAAATCAAAAATCCTGGTCAGGGATCGAACCCGCTGATTTTGAAAAAAAAATCGCACCCTGTATTATTATATCATTCGATAGTGTTGCTAATAAGGATCAAATTCTGGGAAGTAATCATATACGGCAAACTTAAGGAAAACATATAATTACAAAAAAACTGATTAATCTTCAAGGCAACGACTGTATTTGAAACATAAGTTACCGTTTCTTCTTTAAAATAATGCTATTTGTAGTTCAACTCAATAATGTCGTATTGCTAAGTACAGTGGGATTGTTGAAACGTCAAACCCAGTGAGACATTGAAAACAATGAAATTTTATAATTTCGAATAAATTATGGCTCAGTAGATGTAAAATAACATGGAAAAATAGCAATTTCATAAAAATCAGCCATTTCCTTAAGTTTGCCGTATATGATTACTTCCCAGAATTTGATCCTTATTAGTAACACTATCGAACGGTGCAATAATACAGGGTGTGATTTTTTTTCCAAAATCAGCGGGTTCGAATTCTGGCCAGGATTTTTGATTTTTCTAAAATCCGATGATGCAGTTTTAGTTTTCATCAAAATCGGCCTCGAGACTCCTTTCAACGTTTTTCGATATTCCTCATAGTTTCGAAAGTAGCCATCCACGCCCAGTTGAAAAATTCACCCTGTATACCCTAAAGATAAGGCACTAACAGAAACGTGTACAGATAGCGCGCGAGTTGAATGCAGTCGGGGTCTGAGGTGAAGAGCCCCCCGTTACCCGCACGCCCCACCTCATGCGCCTGTAGTGTAGTACTTTGCCATCCTTGTCAACAGCACTACCGCATTCCTAAGCTCTGCATTTAACTCGCGCGCTTATTGTACGTTAGCATCGAAAGTTTGCCTGCCTAGATGCACTACTCAACAACTACACACGAAAGCTTGGACAGCCAGTATTTTACTGCAACAGTCGTAAGTATTTTCAGATTTGAGATAGGAAGGTAGTTATTGTAACATCATTCAATATTTCGTTTTGGTTTCCTTTTCCAAAACGCATATTGTTCATCAACACGCAATCTTCGACATCTTCTAGACCTTAAACAATTTTTCCAAAATGTTTTCATGCGATGTATAATCAATTCTAACAAGAATATAGCCATAGTGGATGCCACACAGAAGCAATATGCTTCGAATATGCCGCTCAAATCATCGATCTTGAGAGGTTTCGTGGTGACTTCATCTTTAATGTCCGTGTATCTATACTCCTCCCATTTCCTTATTAAACCTGCTTCAAAGATCATCATCATATATCTATTGTATCGTTCTGTCAATGGTGAATTTTTGGTAAGCACCATGGTCAAATAATGGCTATGTATTCTATCTCCTTCAGCAATATGTAAATATTGTTCGCCTTTTTCATTCAGCTTGTTCCTTTTGATGTAACGACCCACTGAACAATCTATGAGGCAAAAACGACGACTATCACTTGCCATGCGCGTTATACATCCGTATATGTCTTTTTCATAGACAAGTCTGGAGTTAAATATAATGAATTTTTCTTCGGTGTCCGGAAGTATCAAATCTGGTGACGCCATTGCTTCAATAGGGTATCCTTTCTCGATCACATCGTCGAACGTGTTAACTTCTTTACCCCTTTTGGCTGCAGTGAAGAACGATACTATCGTAGCCTGAGTTGTAAAATTTATAATGAAAAAGCTCCACAAAGATACCGTCAAGAAAATACGGAAAGATTCATATCTTGGCGGTTTATGCAGGTTTAACATAAGGACATTTCTGCAAGCATTCATAAAGTCCTTGCCTATTTGATCAAAAGTAAGACGTCCATTTTCTACAGTCTTGTAGATAGTGAAGGTAGCCCAGATACATAAGAAACAGACCAAAAATCTGCTTAAGTAGTCCAAACTAGGTTTTAAATTTTTCACTTGAAAAAGGCTTGTTTCAAAGCCAGCACGTCCTGCCGCAATACAAATACCGCTATCTTTAAATGGAAAAGTAAAATCAAGTTCCACTACAATAACATCGAATTGATAGATTGGAAATAAGCATAGGTCTCCTCTCCTACGCGCAAAAGCAAATATCTGTTCAATGTTAACTTCGAAATTGAATGGATTCTTCATGATTTTCAAGCTAAGACTAAGATCAATAGTGAAATTCATAAGTTCAGCCATGGTGGTCCAAATCGTTCCATCTCTAGCTCGAAGTTTGTAGGTTCCATTCCCGAGATCCTCGATGATGGAAAATGGCTTAACTTCACTAATATATCCTGTGAGTGCAAAACCGTGGAAGTTTTTGCTTCTATCTTCAAATAGTTTCAATTTTCTCAGATCGTTAATAGCATTATACGGTATATCATTTGTATTAAAACCTAGACAAGTGCCGAGATGGTTTGTTCTCAATTTTGATGTTACAGTTATGTTATGGCATTGCTCCACACAAATTAAGTCTTCTTTAAATGCACGAACTGGCATACCGAGGTTCCTAGCCGTCCAACATCCAAACTTATTATCTGGTTGAACGT
Organism: Agrotis ipsilon; assembly: GCA_028554685.1. NCBI lineage: Eukaryota > Metazoa > Arthropoda > Insecta > Lepidoptera > Noctuidae > Agrotis > Agrotis ipsilon. The sequence continues at coordinate 11,796,892 of CM052969.1, read as the reverse complement.
AATAATGTTCGTTAACATACGGAGTGTAATCAGAAACGATTAAAGTTTCTTGTGCATCGTTGAACTGAACTAAAATGGCGTTTATAGCTTTGTGATACCATAAGCTGAAGAAGAGTTTCGCCATGAGATGTCTGTCTTCCATTTTGTGATAATACACGATTACGTTTGCTAAGGGATGCCAATATGGTGAATTTATTAATTTCTGCATTAGCTCTTCATACTCTCCAAAATCCTTGCAGCTAATTACAATCATATTTGAGTGATATGGGACTGTGTCTTCTATATAATAATCTTCAGGGTCGTCAAGGTTCATGACTACAAAAGCGTATGATAGGTGCCTGATTTTTTGGTAGAACTCATTGGGTAAATTTCCAGCGCAAAGTATCGTGTCCCATCCATTTGTTTTTAAATTGGAGCTTATTATGTCCACCTGGAACAAAATAATTATAAAGATGGTTAAGTGTTTCTGGATTTTTCTTATATGTATTTTTTGATCAAGAGTATTTACCCGGTTGATGCCAAATTGCGTGAGCCTATTGACATCAACCGGATTTAAACTCTTGGCTCTGCTTGCCTCTGTCACATGGGACTAAGACAAAACTACTTACTTCATCTTTTCATAGACGTGGTATCACGTTGTAACTGGAACCTAGAGCTCGAGGAGTAGAGACCATTAGTAAGCGACAAAAAAAAAAGAAAAACAAAACTTACAATCATTTCAATCCTTTGATCTTCCAGCGTTGGGTTGAAAACATTTGTCAAGTTTCCTAGCGCCGTATTGGCAAACATGACGAAAATAAGTATTGTGAAATACTTCATACTGATTGACTGTCTGCTGGTTTTCACGGTTAGTTTGCGAGTAGCAGGCAAAGGACATCAGTCACTAACTTGCTGCGATTTTTGGAACTTTTTTTTAACCACCTAATGTTTTAAATCCGTCCTGGCCTAGAGCTGGTCGAAACCATTCTGACCGATAAGTTGTAATATCTGTGAGTGGCACATATAGACAGAGAAATTAATCACATACATTACATTCTAGAACAGGCAATCATCCAAATGCCCAATTGCCCATGATTAACATAATTTATCTGATTTGGGTAAAAGCTATATAACGATAGTAGTGGAAATCATGTCGTTGTTACAGTCATATTGTACTAAATTATGTATAAGAATAAAATTTAAGTACGATTTAGATTTATGACCAATTTTACTGAAGATTTTTAGTAGATAACTAAAAAGTGAGTGGTTGCAATAAGACAAAAAAAAATAACAAAAATACTTTTTTATTTTTAAATCTTTGTAGGTCCTAACATTATGGACAACTATACCTATTAGATTAATGAGTGTCCTAAACACAACGAGCCAATAATTAACATGATTAGAACTAACTAAATGCCGAGGAACACATTGTCTAATATCTTTTTTTTGTAATAGCAACAAAATAAATGTTGAAGCGCATTAATATCAAATGCTGCGATATAGAGAAGGCCCATGAAAACATTGTAGATGGCGTCACTATAGCCATATAGCCATATATCCCAATCTGAATAATGAGGTTGAATGTTTTCGAAATTTGAAATGATATTGACATATTTTCAACCAATAACAATGCGTCACAGTTACCATTTTCAGTAATAGTACCTAAAGTAATATACAATTTTGTATTTTTTACATCAAATTCTGTTGGCATCTTGATAGGTCTCACGTATTTACATTATTTCAAATAGCAAAAACAGCGTTAATATGCTATGCACATAATATTTCAAATATACATACATAATATTTAATATCTTAAATGTAAATCACGATTTTCTTTACAATATAAAACAACGTTTGTACGATTATTTATTGAATGTCAAATGCTAATTATCATTTATTGGTGTATTAACTTTATTTGTATCAATCAGTAGAGGATTACCTTTTAACAGGGTTGGTATTTCAGATATGTCGGATTATCTGGTTACCTTGTGAACAAGTCCCGACATACCCGGCGGGTTTGGGGTGAAGGCTCCAGAAATCAGCTGTGACATTCTATATAGGGTGCAATTTAAGTAGTGGGCAATATTTTAATCTCAGGTTCTACTCACGATACTGATTGCATTTTGGCTAATCATTCGCAAATCAAAATTATTATTAATGCAAGTACGAATAACTTTGAAAATGTAGTTTTGACAGCGTGACCTGAGCACTGCAGCCGCGCTTTCACTAGGCTGTGTTTATAGAGAAAAGCACCGCAAAAACATAGACCTAACGTCACCCACCCTCCATCCCCCTCACCAGCATCACGAAGATACCCCTCAATCACTCCCCCAGTTAAGAAGTAAGCCTATCAAAAAATTATTACCTACAGTACACAGGTATGTAACTAAAATACAACGGTGACTACACAATATAACTTATTATTATATCATATTGCTTTCTTGGTGCTTTAATATACAGGGTGTTTCTTTTAAATTGGCCAAAAGGGAGAAATCTGCATCCATAAGAGATAAGGGAAAACTTTCTTAGGAACCTTTAGCTCTTTTTTGATACTGATAATTTTGCCGTTTTTATTTTTTTGGTCAAGTGTGAGCTGTCCATAGAAATGAGTGATATTGACCAAATTTTTTTTTAATGCCGTTCGATTCTGTTTTATGTAAGGATCATTTCATTTTATCGGAGGAAAAAAATCGGGACGGCGGAAGTTGGTTAAAATAAGCAAACTATTTTTTCATACAAATTGTTTGAACGAAAAAAAAAACCATTTTTTTTATTATGCTGTTGGACTTACTTGAAAGAAAGAAAGAAAGAAAAAACGTTTATTGGCGCACGCCACAAGTGCACACAGTATGCCAAAAAAATTATAAAAAATACACAAAGCACACAGTGAGACAAAGAAAGAAAGAAAAAATAAAATAACTTAAAACTAAACAATTTGTAAAAAAATATATATCTAAACAAAAAAAATAAATAAAAAAGCATGATGGCATATTATTTACTGTGTGACTCACGGCTGCGCCAAATAGGCCCATTTCAGCATAATGTCGGACAACTGGTGCCCGACGCTGGTTTTCAAATGAACCTAAATGGTGAGCGCACGAATGTCAATGCCAGTTTAAAATAAGAAATGAAAAATAAAACATAAATAGTAAAAGTGAGTGATAAAATATATATATAGATAAATACTGTGAAAAAAATATATTTTAATAATACCTAGTGAATAGCACAGGCGGTACATCAACTACAATAATAATATGAATAAATAAAAAATATTAAAAAATATTGATATAAACCGGTTTCCGGTACCTAAACCATAAAGTATGAGGCAGTCACAGTGTGCTGTATGCAGCCTCCTGTGACGCACGAACTACCGGTCGTTGCACATTTTAAATAATAATATACCTACTATTTTTCGTGTGCGGGTATTTTAATAAATATGGACATGATGATATCATTAGACACAACAACGAGTAATGAGCATAGATTCCATAAGTTATGTTATGTACGTGAGTGATAAAAAAGTAATAATAATAAGCATCCTCTGCTTGCAGGTAAGTTTACTAATTTTAAAATAACGATAATATTTAGTTTTTTTTTTTTTTTTTGTGTTGAACTGACATAGTTGAGTGTTCGGTCGGTCGGACTCAACTATGTCAGTTCAACACTTCACTTTCACTTGCATATAAGGATAAGATAATTGTATGGGCAGAAAAATATCTGAACAGTAGAAGTTGGTCAAAAGTAGAGTAAAGTTTCTTCTAACAGCATAAACTCGTATTAACAGTGTCGGTATTTCATTAGATTTGACCCACTTCTGTTGTCCGGGCATTTTCCTTCCCATACAATGAAATGGTCTTTACAAGACACAAAATAACATGGCATCATAAAACAAATTGGTATTTTTTTTCGTTCATACAATTTGTATGAAAAAATAGTTTGCTAAATTTGACCAACTTCCGCCGTCCCGATTTTTTTCTTCCGATACAATGAAACGATCCTTACACGAAACAGAGTCGAACGGCATTAAAAAAAAATTTGGTCAATTTCACTCATTTCTGTGGACAGCTCACACTTGACCAAAAAAACAAAAACGCCAAAATTTTCAGTATCAAAAAAGAGCTAAAGTTTCCTAAGAAAGTTTTCTCGTATCTCTTAGGGATGCAGTATTCTCCCTTTTGGCCCATTTAAAAGAAACACTCTGTATATCTATTCTATTTTTTAAATGTAGCTGACGTTTATGAAGCGGTATTCACACTTTTCTAGATCAGAGGGTCTAAAACGGCCACTAACCAATATCACTAATTATTCACCTCTGGACTTTCTGGGTTAAGTGTTGGGCTACGACAGATCACGATTCGGGATAAAAAGTAGCCAATTGACGTCTCAAAAATGGAGCAAGATATATATTACTTGAAAATGTTACTGTTGAACATTGAGCTATTACTACTACGTATAGAGACGACATAACGCTTCACCACTATGTCTCATCCAGGACGAGTGCGCGCGCCTAGAGCACGCCACAGAGCTGTCAAACAATTGAATGAACTTGTGCGCGCGGACTCATTCTGGATGGGACATAGTGGTGATACGTGGTGTCGTTTCTATACGTAGTAATAATAACTCAATGCTGTTGAACGAGAGTATTAGTAAATAATAAAAGGACACGAACTAATATCTGGACTTAAAAAATCTTCTACGACCCAGAAGTTTCTGACCCTGATAAGTGTGAATACTCTTACAAAACTTTAATATGACACGAACAGATTACTTAATGACACAGCCTATCGCTCTAAGACCAGTGCTGATTATAATAAATATATAAAAACATAATTAACAATTAACATACATAATATAATAACAAATATTGCTACCACAGCACCAACTTCCAATTTCCTATAACAAAGTATTTTATGTAAACTAGGCATAACTACTTTGAGACCTATACTATGGACATTGCTTATTATAGGTCTCAAAGTAGTTATGCCTAGTTTACATAATATGAACCAGCAAAAGAATCACCCAACACGACAGTGCTGTAACTTGCAATGTGTGGACGTATCATACGAGTTACTCGCACATGCGAGTTGAACAGTAGCTCGCATCAGAGTAACTACATTCTTTTTTGTTTTCTTTCGCCTGCTTGCCTTCCCTCACCACTTGTATGGCAACAGCTTGCGCATAACTCACATCGTACAGATGCTTTTTAGTCCAGCACACAACTTGCAAGTGACTCGTCAGCTACTCGCATCATGAAAACAGCCAAATCAAGACGTGCTAATGTGATACCAAGTATTCACTAGTCCTAGTTTTTTTCCTTATCGTGGAAAAATCATGAAATGAGTTCTCCCGAGACCGTGACCCCGGAACATAAAGGGGTATTGAAGGACACAGTGGAATTTAGTCAGCACAAGTCTGTCAGTCCCTGTCGCCCTGCCCAGGGTGGGAGGACTCATTTGGTGATTTTACCACGTAAAAAAAATGGTTAGCTCGCTGCGCTCTAATCGCCGGCAGTGTGACAGTTCCCTTAATTTTTATATAATTAAGAACTGGATTCAACATTTTTTCTAAATCAACTCGTTCAACTACGCTTAACCCGTGTCGTGCATTACTTGACCCTTCTTACAAAAAAAATAGGGTAAAGGGAGGTCAGATAATCCTGGGCACTCATTGTAAAATCTTTAGAGCTACCTCAGCTTAGGTCAGCTACGCCTCATCTAAAAATGAGCCATAATCGAATAGGGATAATATTTGAATTCATTTGACACGCTTGATCATAGTTGCTTGAAGGAATGTACACATTAACCTAGTAACAATAAAGTTTATTTTCGGATGAAGCGTGCCTGCGCTAAGTCCCAGTTGTATCTACAGATTTAAACCTAAGTCAATGTCCAGCATTACTTGACCTTTCTCACGAAGAATAATAGGGGTCATACAGGATCATAATGCTGGTCGCAAATAACCTCAGTCTACGTCACTTACTTCCTACTGTTCAGATACTCTTCCAGTTGCTTCCAGGCGCGGTCTACCTGACCTTGGGTATGTTTGTAGCTCCACAGCGGACTGAACACCACGTTGGCAAGGGCCACGTGTTCCTGGTTGGAGACTTGAGAGTCCACCCGGCTGGCTGCTTCTTCTGCAGACAGGCCGTCGCGATCTTGTATCCTTTTTATTGCCTGTTAAAAAAAAGAAAAAGTTTTAATCGTCTTCTGGTAAAATTTTGATCCATTCAATATCAACGAAAATCTATCATTCCGATATAACTCCGAGTTGGGGATATTGACATCCCTGTTCGCTATAAAAGTGTGGACACACTGAAAATGCCGTATACATTTTAAATAGTTGTCCACACTAATATTTTTTATCCTGTTCGTATCGTAATTATCGCATTAATAGACATTTAGACAAACATTTAAAGACATATCGAGAAAATCAACGCGAAATGCTGTTAGTGTGCAAACACAAAGGTGTCAGTTCTGCCTTCATAATAAATTCGAACTTCTGGTTTCGTGAAAACTTTCGATAAATGGTACTCGTATTTCCCATATTTTATGATCAATTTACAAATGTTTGTTTGGTATAGCCTAATTATTTTACTATTTGGATTATTCTGAAACCTTTCAATAAAAAAGAAAAAAAAGGTAAAATGTCAAGTCGTGGGTAAAGCATGTGTTACCTCATCTCTAGGTACGATGACGGCCCACATCTGATGACAAGCATTGTACCACTTGGCGCGCACCATGACAGCAGCTTCCATAACTACGACTCGGTATCCTTCTTCTCCAAGTTCTTGAATCCGACGCTGAGTTTCTTCGATGACCGCCGGCCATACCAGACTGTTCAGCTTTTCTAATTGCTCCTATAAAATAACGGATTAATTGTAGCCTTTTGCACTTTCAAGAGTTAAACTTAAGGTGAATGCTCCAACCAGCCCGCGAAATTCAATATTTCTTGCGTTTTTTGCAATTCGCAGGCCAGTGCTAGGTTGTTTGTTGATTAAAATATTATTCGCTGCTGTAAAATTTGAATTTTTTCGCGAGTTGGTTGGAGCTTTCACCTTAAGAATATTTTAGTGTAGTAATTGTGTCAATTTTATGTCTGTCTATTATCTCCTAACAATCACAAATTAATATTTAATTTTCTCTAATCGTGCTGTAATCTATACTAATATTATAAAGCTGAAGAGTTTGTTTGTTTGTTTGAACGCGCTAATCTCAGGATCTACTGGTTGGAATTGAAAAATTCTTTTTGTGTTGGATAGTCCATTTATCGAGGAAGGCTATAGGCTATATAACATCACGCTATCACCTATAGGAGCGGAGCAGTAATGAGAAATGTTTCAAAATCGGGAAAATGTATTCCTTTTTTAGAGCTTCCGTTGCGTGCGCTGCGTAAACGGTTAGAGTTTCGCAAAAATTATGTACTACGGAATTATTCCTCATAAAATTTACTAAAATAAAGTCCGCGAGGGCATATATCTATCTTTAAAGGTTAAGTCACTATAACCTTTTTTATGGAAACCAAATTTGTTTTTAAGTAATGCATTATTTGCGAAGGTGTTTTCATTAACATGATATTAATCCTTATCCGTATAAATACGTTAATCATCACAAGCATTTCATTTTGAACGAAATTGCCCTTTACATCATTTGATTTCAATGAATATCTTAGGAGATATCACAGTTTCAAAATAATACCGCGACAAAATAATGACGGGCTGGGTAATATGTCACAATTGCGTCTATAAAATCCCTCTTTAGGCCGGTCAATATCGACATCCAACATTGCAAACGCGCAATGTAACTACCATTTTGTTATAATTTGCAACCCTGAAAACCCTGTGCTGTCAATTCAGTAGTTTTTGCGTGTGTATCTCATGAACCGTGATAGCTATAGATTTGAAATTTTCACAGGTGATGTACTTCTGTTGCTGCTCTAACAAAACATACTAAAAGCCAGAATACAATAAATATTACGGGGGCTCTCATTGGTCGCGGGACTTATTTCATTACCGTGACCCTGGAACATAAAGGGCTATTGAAGGACACCATGGATTTTAGTCAGTACAAGTCTGACAGTCCCTCCCAGCCCGGGGTGGGAGGACTCATGTCATGATTTTACCACGTAAAAAAAAGGGGCCCCCCTTTTTTTTTACGTCCCTTACTTAAAACGTGATTTTGTTGCTGGTTTTTGTAGATGTTATGAAGTAATGTAATGTTTCGGAGGCTGTTTCTCACGAAATGTGATAGTTAGATAGTTTAAATTTTCACAGATGATGTGTGTCTATTGCCGCTATAACAACAACCTATAAAAGAATCGTAGTTACATGCGCGTTTGCAATGTTTGGTTTTTTATGTGGATATTGACCGGCCTACTTTGAGGATCGTTTGGAAAGGCTACGGGCTGCGTCCTCACCTCCAGTCTGACGCAGTCCTACCGGTTTTCGTTTCGGGAGGTACCTCAAGATTCAGTGGCATGTAAGGGGAATTAATGAAGTCATCGTCTACCTCTCGCCCCAGCCACAACTGAAGATGCCCACGACGTCGGAAATCGCGCTCTTTAAGGGAACTGATGGAGACGGGACCATAGGACCAAACGCCTAACATGACGCGGGTGAAACCGCGGGCAGAAGCTAGTAATAATAATATACTCTTCAAAACGAAATAAGGGCCACTTATTAAATTGCACTTTAAACAAGTATTACTCTTATTCTATGTATAACTATAATAGATAGTAAATATCTTGTTATGGTTTTTGTCAAGTATATTGTTTCAACTGCATAAGCGGAAATTCATAACTTTTTTTTAAATTAGATGTTTGAGATTACATAGACTTTATGGTTTGGTGTTTTTATTTTCAATCTTCTAACGGAGTTTTCTTCGGCTTATACAGCAAGCAGGTTATAACCATTTTGTAATCTCATAATGCAATGTTATCGAAGACATATGGATGCAAAAACAGCCACTTGGGGTGTCACCTTAATCCAGGGGGGGGGGGTCAACTCCATATGATTACAAGTGTCGTTTTGCAGTTACACTTTTTTTAGATACCTAAGTGTTTAACAGATGTTTAACTTTTTGTGCTAGTACCGTGGTTATAGTTATTTTATAATAAATGAGTTATTTCAAATCGCCCCACCGGCCTTTAGTACCGCTACCGGTAATTTCCCGGGTTGGAAACCTATCACCTTTGCTCTAAGCCGCACAGAAAAGCTAGTACATCTTTTCACCTTATCCGAAAACACTATCTTCCCCAGCTTCTTCCTGTCTACTTCTCCATCCTCCGTGATGATCTCTTCTCCAAAGTTCTCCGCTAGGGTACTGTTGAGCGGCAGACCAGGCTTGTACAGCTCGTGGGCGATTATGTCGCAGTTAATAGTAGCTGCGCCTTTTTCTCTATAAAGAAGATTAATAATATTGCTGATTAATATGACAGTAAAGTAACATTTGAAAAAAAAGAAAAAAAGATAAATTTGACAGTAAGGTTTGAAAGAAAACATTTATTGGTAGGAAACAGCAACAAACACACAAATAAAATAAAGAATCAAGAAACAAAATAGAGAAAGTTAAAAGTTGGAGGCTGGTGCTGTGCAATGGTCGCCCATTCGACTGCGGCGTAGCGTGTAGCGGGTTTGTTTCCGCATCGAATAAACATTTGTATTGGTCTACAAGTTGCTGTTCCGGATCCGGTTGTTTATGATTGTTGTTTTTTTTTTTAAACTTTGTCCCACACTCTGAATTTCTCTTGTGTCGTGGGTGCGTTTACAAACATATCATATCAACACAACATATCATACATACACAGACATATAGACCCGAGACAACTACTTGCATGATCAGATCATACAAATATTTGTTTCGTGGGGGGATAGAACCCGTGATACGCTGCGCAAGCGCAGCAGTCGATCGCTCAGCCACTGCGGCAACCGGGCTGTTAGGTATATGTTTGTTAAAGTACCCACGACTCGGATATTTCTAATATCGGGGACGTATTACATATAATAATAATACATACTTTATTTCAGATCAAGATAGTCCATAGAGTGTTAGTAATACACAGGCACTTAAGAACTAAGTTAGTAACACACAAAATACTAAAACGAACTAAAATAATATTAAAATCATCCTGTATGTAGGTGGCTCCAATGCCTCCATATAGGACTCTCCACATGCTCTGCAACCACCTTCAGGTAGCTGTTTGGACTGTCCCTCACTCTTCGCATCAGCGATGCTGTATTGGTTTGTATCTTTGTAGGGAGAAATCAATGTCATATGATTGTATTACTTACTTCAAGTATTTAGTAATATTGCTTTTTCCACTGCCAATGCCTCCCGCCAGTCCGATGACGTACGGCCAGTCTGGTATGTCGGGATTAGGCTGCAAAATATTAACTTGATTCACTATGAAAATCTATCAACACTTTCTAAACGTACAAAAAAAAAAAACAATACAAAATGTCTAAAATAAATTTTCTTTATACCATTCCCCCTCGAAAAAGCTACTTTTACTCACGGAAAACAGTGCGTAAAAGTAGTCTTTTACGCACTGTTTTGGTGTTTGAATTTAGAACACTTTAGTACATTCGACATCGAGCGAGATGCTGGACAACCCCCTTGCTAATATGAAAATTACTCTTAATTCAAAACATTGTTCCGATTTTAATGTCAGCTTGTTGGCGCAGTGACCGAGCGATTCTTCGCGAGCAGTCTTATTAAAAAAAACATTATTTTGTTTCGTTGAATATCTTTTATCGCTCAAACCTTTCTTTTTCTCGTAGTCATGGTATAAAGTATCGTTTGCAACTCTTGAATAAAACGGATTTAAATCGAGGGCCTGAATCACTCGCGTCGCTCAGGATTTAAATACTTGAATCACTCGCTTCGCTCGTGATTCAATCATCATGAATCACTCCCTACGGTCGTGATTCAGTAATTAAAATCCTTCGCTTGCTCTTGATTCATATAATGGCCCTCGCTTTATATCCGCTCTTTATTCAATCGTTGCAAAATATACTATTTGTGAGCGACTTCGTTTTTTATTTCAATAAGTTTGTAAAATCATCAAAATAACTAGTCCTCTCACCAAGGGCAGAGCGGGAGGGGACTGTTAAACTCGTACTGACTAAAATCCACTGTGCTTCAATAGCCCTTTACGTAAATACGGGAAGTATACACTTTCAAACAAAAGGAAAATTTCGAAATCGTTCTAGACGTCTTTGGGAAATCAAGGAACATACACTAAGGTTTCCGAACAATTAAGTACTTCGTCCTTTTTTTGAAGTCGTCTAAAATACGGGGCAAAACATAAAAAAAGAAAAGTTTTTTTTTCTTATTTAATAAACTACTCTTAATGTTCGTAACAAATACTAATTTTACGCAAAAATCGTTTCAATATCTCTCTCGAATCACCGCTGAGTCCCTATTTAGGTACCCAATCATTTTTATATTAAATCCCTCAAAATTTTCGTACTCATTTTCAACATTGAGCTGGACGGTGTAGATCCAAGAGCGCGATTATATGGAAACACCAAATACAATAAAGATATTCATAATAATATTTAAAAACAGAACAATCTTACTGTAGGAGGCTTTAGCTGCGTGCCCAGCATCCTTATCCTCTGGTTACTAGAGCTGATCTTATGTTCCTCTTCCTGCGAGCCCTGCGCCTGCGCATCTTGGGCTAGACCAATCACGTGCACGTCCATGGGTTTCAATCCGTTTTCCACTCTCTTCTCGTTAATCTTATTTGCTCCACGAAGCGTTTCTTCGCTCACGACTATTAACTAAAAACAAGTTTGCATTTCAAGTACTTTCCCTCATTTAATTTTACTTCACTGAGTGAAGGAGACGGATTTATATACTTGTTGTCTAGCTCTATCTCCTTCTCGGTGTGGGAAAGAGATGGAGCTTTAATTCTAGTGTAGCTGCATCTCTTTCTTTCACACTGAAGTAATATAAAAATTATGTGTTCTCAAGAGGTTACGCTACAGCCCCTGTTAAGGCGGAAACACACTTACGTGTCGTGGTGTGTCGTGACGCACCAGAAATTTATCGATTTCATACATTTGATATGGTTAGGGACATATTTGGATATCGTGACGCGCGACTTTAAACGAATGACTGAATGCTTCTGGCTGGCGCGTCACGACACGCCACGACACGTAAGTGTGTTTCCACCTTTATAAATATAGCGCATAATGTAGAGTGGAAATATTATTAAGTACCTACTCATAGAAATATAAGTGGATTGTAATGTCCTTAAATAAAGGTGATAAGACATAGGATATGCAGGATGTCTAGTGTTTGCGCAAGCATTTGATCAGTCATTAAAACATAAAATGTCGTCATTTTCTGTTGATTAATTGCTGGTCCCTGATATAAATGTATTAATAGCTCTCAATTGTTTAATAGCAGATGGTGTAAGACTACTTGAAGAGGTACACGCGGGACGTACCCTTACAACTACAAAGAAAATATGACTGTTTTGCATTCCAACAAAACAGGTATTATGTGTTGAATAAGACACACGGTGCTGGGTTGAAGAATGCTGTTGTAAATTCGCCTTATAATGATTATCCGTGGTTAAAAACTTACCAAATTGTCCATGGTACTATACCTGTCTCCTTCTTTCACCAGCGTGCATCCTTTTCTCCCCGTGAAAGATGCTTTGACAGCGAAGCTGTCAACTTCATAGAGTCTTCAAGGTACCAGCAAGAGACTTGCTCCAGCACCGTGTGTCTTATTCAACACATAATACCTGTTTTGTTGGAATGCAAAACAGTCATATTATGTGCTTTCCTAAGACACACGGTGCTGGGTTGAAGACCTGTTTGGTATCTGCTGGTGATAAATACAAACGCTATGATGATGAATTATAATACTGTTTTAAAGCATAAATAGGTTTAAAGAAATTTTTTAAGACCTTTCATAAAATCTTACTGTAACAAAATTTGTAATGTTCCTTTCTGATTAGTAACTTCTTCAAAATCAAAATAGTAATTAATTGATAGAGGTACCTGGTACTAGGAGATAATTCTAAATTAAATCTTTTTCCAGTAATAGGATAAAGTTATGTCTTTTAAAGGTATAACCAATGACGACAAATATTTATAAATCTAACTGCAATAAATAAGCATTGGAGTTGGTGTCATCAATCTTGTTTACTGGTTGACAGTAAAACTTCTGATACATTTTATAACTCTATCAGTTTTCCCTGTCAAGTATTGCTTGAACAAGAGTAGCTTCTTGAGACTATAATAGCTAACTTGTTATAACTGCCCAGTGGGCCTCTTATATTAGCAACTTTTAAAAGTAATGCTATGTTCCCAACTTGTGAAACTGGCTTTAATTTTTTTGATAGAGGAATAAATTTGTGAGTTTGTTGTCTGTGCTTTCTCTATTTTCCGACAGTTCTAACAGGGTAGACAGGTATCGATGTTTCCGCAACAAACGAACCATAATGTCTGTGTGATCTTGATTCTGTTTATATACCAAAATTTTGGACAAAGACTGATTTCATATTTGATAGAAGTAAGATCTTCAGGGCTATTTTCTAATAATCTCGATCTGATGTGAGATCATGAGATTGCACGAGATCAAGAATTCTATAACTTGAGGGTAGCAATAATATTAGAGCTATTCGCCTAGCTATCTCAAACGAAGAACCTGGATATGCAGAGTTCTTTAGTCAAATAATAATAAAAAAAAAAAGAACAGTAATCTTGTAGTATACACTATTGGCAACTTTTGTACTGCAAGCTTTAGCAAGTGAAATAGCTTCCAGAACATTCTGAATGAAAGATAGTCTTGAGATATCTACCTCAACTGTTGCTCAGTAAGTTGAAATAGTAGATTTATGCGGGCAAATAGTTCTATAACCTAGTTTGTTTTCTCAAAACAATTTTGCCTGAAATCTTTATCAGCTTGTACACTTACAGTATTTCAGGGTTAATTTGATTGGTATCCCACTGGATCACCATCTTTTAATTAGGGCTTTATATTGTTGTAAAAGTAGATGTCCGCCAGCTACTTTTTTTTTTTTTTTTTTTTTTTTAATCAACAAGTCTTGTTCCGCTAGAGTTTAGGAAGAGAGAGACTTGGTCAGCCCACCCTTAATTTTCCAAGCTAGGGGGATAATTTGTCCACCTGTGCCAAGCACTTGCCCGTAGTCCAATATTTTAAGACTTTCCACAAGTTCTTTATCGGAATTTTGACCACCTGTGCAAGGCACTTGCTTGTAGTCCGATCTAAGACCTTCCGCAGGTTCTTTATCGGAATTTTGAACGCCTGTGCAAGGCACTTGCTTGTAGTCCGATCTAAGACCTTCCGCAGGTTCTTTATCGGAATTTTGTCCGCCTCTGCAGAGTACTTGCCTGTAGTCCGATTTAAGACCTTCCGCAGGTTCTTTATCAGAAGTGGCTCCCGCTCTGGCTCTCGCTCTCGCTTGCAAATCGAGGAGTGAGAAGCACTTGGCGCACTCTGGCGTTAGTAAAATGTACTATCAACAAATTTGAATTATGACCCCTTTTTGATAATTTGAATTTGTCAAAATAACAAAGGTCAAGGTTGTTAATATTGATAATTATGTTTATAAGTGCGGACCTAATTTATGAATGTCTGTAAGAAAATAATGTTTCTGGTGGGTCATAATTCTTTGTCGATTGTAAGATTGTGCCTTGTTCAAATAAGTAGTTCATACTTCTGGTATTACGCTGGGTGGGGGAATGCCCAGCCCAGCCGATAGTCCCATTGTCGGCTGTAAATATCGCATATAACTGCGTTAGGTTTTGGAACCTAATTTTACGTACTTTGGTATGTAAGCCGTTTCTCTTGACGTGAATAAATCTACGTCTGGGACGCCCCACATCTTAAACATGGCCTCCGCGGCTTGGGGTAAAAGATGCCACTCTGTTACTTTGCGGCCCCTTGAGAGGCGATCCGCAATTTCGTTTAGACTCCCCGGGAGTCAGTGGCTGCGGGGGTATGTATCCCCCCCCCCCTTTGTTTCTGGGGTATGCAATAAGAGTCCTGTTGTCGGACTTAATATTTATGTGTGCATTATGTGCATATTTATGGCTGCAAATATGGCATCTACTTCAGGAACAAAATTTGAGCGCCAGGTCATCTGGCATGGAGCCCACCTTACAGATAGATAAGTGATGTTTAATTGGGCTCCCTACCCCTAGTTGGGTATATCAGTGGTTAAGAAGTGAGTTGCACCTTTCTTAACTCTACAGTATTGAGTTGTACTCTATGGTTTTAAACACCCTTGTTGAACAAGCAGAGGAAACTTACTTTTCTCTAGTAACCTGTTTTGATAGAACAATTTTAGAAACAGTTACATTTTGCAACAATATAGTTCTTTTGATACTGCATAATTATCATAATTCAGTAAAACCAATTAAATCTGAGCTTCTTGTGGACAACTGTTTCAATTATTGCTCTACCTTGTTAAAGATTAGTTTAATCTTTATTATTTTATTGCAGTAATGTTATACCCAATTTTGCTGGGTGTATACGTATAGGGTAACAGTTTTATTAGGCCAATATATTCTGCTTAGAGAGAGTGATAATTTATGTGATGCCCCATAATTTCCAATATTCTCAGCGTTTCCGCAACCTGAGAACCGAGTATTGTACGATCCTGATTAACCAGGAACAATAGTTCAGGTACACAATTATACAGAAACATTGTTCTCACAGGATTTCCGCAATCCAGTTGTACTTTAAAAAACATAGTTGGGGCCATAGATAGGCCAAATACAACGGCTGTTAACAGCAGCACTTTGTTGTTATAGATCACAAGGAGGAGCCTCCTGTATGTCTGTGCAATTGGTAATTGAAATTCAGCATAGTAATTAATGTTATCTATGTTCAGCAGTGGACGTCTTCCGGCTGATGATGATGATGATGGTGATGATAGTAATTAATAAATGAATGTCTATTTTCACTAAACAGTTGTTTGTGAACTTATAACCAGTTACCTTTCTTGGAAATGTTTCACTGGCAATTTGAGTTGAGACCTCCGCGGTCAAATACAGGACATATTAAGCCACTGTTGAATTAGTCTTAAATACATTTGACCTAGTAAATTCAAATTAGGTAACTATATGGTCACTGGGTCAACTTAGCTCTTTCTTTTGTTTAACTAAAAGATTATTTCTTTTGTTGAGGTTGCAACTTTTCTAATAACATGTTTGACTACATACCAAGGACAGCTTCCTTTATAAATGGAACATGGCAAGTTGTGATTAATTTCAAAATATGATTGCTTGCTCCCTGTGGTTGCCCCACATGAGTATGGTCCCCCTCTAAATGTTCTGAATGATCAGCTATTCAAATAGCTTTTGTTTATAATTGTTTAATCAGCTGGACCTTAAGTCCACCTAAAGAAGCTTTGATAGGGTGCAAAGCCTCCTAACTAAACACATAAATTGAGTCCAAGGTTGGTGGACCACAAATAATAGAAATCTTTTCAAAATATGTGTTAAAATGAAAATAATTAGGGTAACCAACACCCACTTAAGCAAATCCTGTAATGTTAATCTTAATAATTGTCTCAATTCCAAAATATTGTTGGAATATAAATCAGTCAATCAATCAGTTGACACTTATAAACTTTTTTGGTCTTGTTAAAATGATACAATCCATCATTAACTTTTAGACCTATAAAACAAGTAATAGTAATACAATATTGTACGGGATTTTTTAAAAAAAATAAAATAAAATGTCATACAAATTGATTAAATTTTGGATATCTAGATATACTTATAATCTTTCTTTGACAGTGTGTTACATATCTACTTGTCTTTCATCCAGCTCCATACTAAAACTTCACCGCAATAGACAATGAAGTTTTTTCTCAAACAATTTGATGTAAATGGAGTCAGATAGCCTTCTCGTTGTTAGAGAAGTTAAGTTAGGTAGTTAAATAACTAGAAATAAATACTTTTTCTTGAATTTGTGTCTCTACACGAGTGTCCGAACAAGTCTGGACTTGTTTGTACTTACGTGACTGTCTTTTGTTGGGCGGATGTGAAGCTATGCTCTCGTCGTTCGAGGATAAAGATGATGATGACGACCAGTCATCCTGTCTCACCGTATTTGAATGCTGATCCACCTCCGGAGCGTTACGTCAACATTCAAAACTCATCACTTCACACCACACTTACCCACTCAATTTAGTCCGTAATCCTTCTAAAACACTAATTCACAAAAGAAAAACGTGTCACGTACTCTAAATAAACGCCGTGTGCTCATTTAATACAATTAATTATTGTATTTCAACACTTTTTTAACTTTGGAAAATTTTTCGATGTTATCGCGGCAAAATTTACAAACGCTATGAAGTTGACAGCTTCGCTGTCAAAGCATCTTTCACGGGGAGAAAAGGATGCACGCTGGTGAAAGAAGGAGACAGGTATAGTACCATGGACAATTTGGTAAGTTTTTAACCACGGATAATCATTATAAGGCGAATTTACAACAGCATTCTTCAACCCAGCACCGTGTGTCTTAGGAAAGCACATAATAGCGGTTTAACGTCAAAAAGAAAAACAAAAAAATTAAAGAAAAATAAACAAATAGATCTATTCTTTGTTGAAATTTGGATCCTCGGGTAAACATAGAAGGCCGACGCTAATACCAATAAGCGGGGAAATTACGAAAAATATTGTGCGGGCTGATATTTTTGCAAATTGATACCAGTTTACCGATACGGAAAAACGTCAGCTCGTAACCCAATATCCTATTCTAGCGCGCTTCGTACACGTGTACATAAGGCGAAAAGAAAATAAATAATAATCATACCTGATATTTAGGGTCATCCTTAGTAGGTCCATAAAGATCCTTCAAGGGAAATACATTGTATTCTAGATCTGGGTTGATATCCTTTAAGAAGTTTAGTACTTCTTTCATTCTTACTTCTACTGGTTGTATTAACTCATACAATGTCTTGGCTGTAAATAAAATTAAAGTATTTGGACAAGAGATTAATTAGTGTAGGTACTAATTAATATTAAACAGTCTGGTTGATTTTCTTGGCTGGCGCAAAATAGAATACCACATTTAATACAGTAGCTAAACTAAAATATAATTCTCTAATCCACTATGTTCGCGTTAAAAGCGCCTTCTAATGACCATAATATTATTTCGCGACTGATAATTGATACTTAGATGTTTTGATAAACCATTTCGACTCTTTTTTTCATAAAAAATTTTATAAAACTTTAAAAAGTGCTTAAAGTGTGTATATTAAACTTGCACACGTAACTTCCAGGAGTCCCGAATTATTTCACATCGTGCGTTGCGATCGATTTGACAGTCCCCACCACCGTGTACGCATATGTTTTTAACATATTTCTCCTCTCAGTTTCTCTCGCTTTAGTGGAGTCCAGACCTTATACTGAATCATGTTGAATCAACATCCAGTGGCTTGCTCAAAATAGTTTAAGGTGTCTATATATTTTGTAGGCAACGACGATATATTATTAGAGTCCTAATAACAAGCGAACGATGTCTGTCAACACATTAGGCAAAAAAGTCTTATATCCGTCTTATTTCGACCACTCCTGTGAGCCGTAAACATACCTTGAGACAGAACAGACCTTGAGTTAGCCAATCACAACGCAGTACCCCGTCCCCCTCGCTTACATAGTACCTCAGCGAGTTGACAGACTAGTTTTTGTTCCTTAGATCGTGCATGCGTCTAGTAATACATCTTCGTTGGATGTAGGCATAAACTTTGTATATCTAGCGCAAACTAGCACAGCTAAACTAAATGTAAGTAGACATTAATTGAATTAAATTGGATCAACATCAGTGACTGCTTCCAATAGCTCCACTAATAATATAACCATAATCTTGGGCCCATTTTATAAGCTTTCGCAAAATAGCATAGGTACAGTAGCAAGGCTAAACTAAAATGTAGTTCTTACACTGAATCAAATTAACATCAGTGACTCCCACCGTGACAAGCTTGGTGGCTCTCAACGCGGCTTGGGACAGCAGGATCTTGTGGCCATTGTGTAAGCGGTCGAATGTCCCGCCGAGCGCAACATTCTCGTATGTCTGAATTTTTTCTAATGGCGTATCATCATAGTTCGTTTCTTGACAATCTGTAAAGAAAAGCATATCATTTAGAATTCTAGTGAACATGCTTTGCAAATAAACATGCTTTGAAATGAAAATGGATTGAAATAAGATTTGTTTTTATTGTCTGGCAGTATTATTGCAAAATCTGGATATGCCTGGTGAATGTGTAGATTGGCGCAAACAAAAAGCACGGTTAGTGCAGTGGCTGAGCGATTGGAAGCAGTCCAATCGCTCTGCGTGTCGCGGGTTCGATTCCCGCATGGAGCAAATATTTGTATGATCTACAAGTAGTTGTTCCGGGTCTGGGCGTTTGTGTATGTGAGTTTATATGTTTGTAAACGCACCCACGACACAGCAGAAACTCCTAGTGTCGGACAACGTTTTTTAAATTAAAAAAATAAAGGTTTTATAAATAAGCGGCTTAAGATGATCTGTCAATTATGATGTATGTATGGTTCTAACAACTATCAGAGAGTGTCCACACGACAAGGAATCAGCTTGAGCGGAGCAGTAAGCCATGTAGAAAATCTGCTTTATTGCGAGTTAGACTATGCAACACAGAATCGAGTCAAACTATTTGCCAAGCCTGGATGGTTTTGTTTCAGTTTGGTTTATGTATTCATAATGGTCACTTATATTCTTGAAGCACTAGTTAAATCTTTTATCAACCAGTTGATGATAAGATATCTTCAGTAAATGAAGTAAATAGATAAGAATTCTTTAGTATTCTTATTATATAACTATATATGTTATTTTGCAGTGTTTTGTTGGTTGAAAAGCATTTTTAACATCAATAAAATTGTCTGTTAAATACATCATCATATTTTACATTATTTTGACGGAAAATTGATGTTTATTTTTTTTTATTATAATCTCTCTTTTGTTATATAACAATAATGTTAGCTCAGTCACATTAAAAAAGTGTAATGTAATGGTAATATGCAATGATTTGCATTTATACAATCTACATAACAATAAATCTTATCATGGTATGGAAAAGAATGATGTCATGTTTTTTTTAGTTTGTATGCTTTAAACTTTATATAAGCAGTTTGACTACATGATATTTAGGGAATTTTTCCACTCTAAGGACATTATATAAGGAAAAGTGTGACGAAGTTAATGGAGATTTATATTAAAAGTGCTTTTGATTAAATACACTATTTCACATTAGGTATACTTTTTGAAACTAGACTAGCCAATGTATTGTGTTAAAAAGAGGATGAAAGTCAGGAAGTTTGGAACAAATATGTCAACTTTTAGACGTAGCAATTTTTGTCTATCGGTGAATGAATGATGATTTTCTTTAAAAAAACTCCCTCCGTAGGAATTCCTCCTGTGTCCTGGGTCTATTTACGAACATAAACTCAGATACACAAATGCCTAGACCCAGAACAACTACTTGTAGATCACACAAATGTTATCCTAAATATAAATATTGTATAAATTTTACATAATAGATATTTACCAATACTTTGCATTCTGTATTCATTCTGTACAGTTGTAACAGAATTCTTCAGAACATCAATATCCTTGGCGAGTTCACTGTCATACAGTATCATGTCTATAGGAGTATTAGTGACTATTTCTTTTATTGTCCCGCTGGGTTTTAACATCAGTCTTATGTCCAAGTGGCCAAATTGTGCAGAACCCTGTAGAATAAAAAAAACATTATTTATTATTCTCATTAATTAACAGGAGAACTTCATAATCATATGTTCGTTAGACTGGCCTGTTGGTCTAGTGGTTAGTGACCCTGACTGCTATGCCGTGGGTTTGATTCCCATCCAGGACAAATGTTTGTGTGATGAGCATGATCATTTGTTATCAAATGTATGTATTTAGAAATATATAAATATGTTTATCAGTTGTCTTCCATAACACAAGCTCTGCTTAGCTTGGGACTAGATGGCTTTGTGTGATAGTTGTGGAATATTATATATTTAACAATATTCTATCTGACTAATATATTATGAATGCAAAAGCTTCAATGGCTGGATGGATGTATGGTACACAATCCTGACAGAACAGCAGAAGTTTCCTTGATGAAATTTGGTTCTGAGATAGATTATAGTCTGGAGTAACACATAATATACTGTTTATACCAGTATTATGTTTGCATGAGTAAATTATTGAGTGAAGAATAATAATTGATAAGTAGATGAAGCCACTGTCAGGCTAGTTTTCCGTAAAAGAACAAAGATATTTTTAATAAAAGAACTCTTACTTTAGCATAAACACTTTCAATCTGATTGCTAAGCACTGGAAGTGTATTCTCTGAATAGTCTTTTACTTTCACGTACAAAACTCTCCTCACAAACTTGGAAGCCCGCTGACATACCGCATGAGCTTTGGCGGCATTCGAAATAAATACAAAACCATTGTTTGCCATTTCATCAGCTGTGGAAAAACAATACATAGAATGTTGAGATTTTAATTTACATATAAAGCGATTTTTAATCAGGATGAGTAATACAATGCTGTCGCTATCATTGATGCTTACAAGAAAGAAATTCTTAGAATGAAAAGCGGTTTGGGAAAATTTCTATAACTTCGTCGAAATGACCCACCTGTTGGACTCATCACAAAAATATACGACACAATAACTGAAAGCAAAAGAATCACAAGAGGCGCACCGTAACCAATGTTAAACATTATTTTATGCCGACAAACTAAAGTCCAAAGGTTGATCTACCAATTGAATTATGTATACTGATTTGTGTAAATGAATTCGCACTTATAATCGCATCGATAAAACTACAAATAAAAAAGAACATATTAAAAAACGGCTACTTTAAAACAGAAATAATACTAATACCCAGAGATTTTAGAAACTTAATATTATGATACTGAATGTTACAATGTGTTCAAATATGAGTCGTGATATGAATTCTAGATACTTATTATATTACCTAATCAAAAGAAAAAGGGTTTGACTTAAAATTAAAACATAAAATAAAATGTTTTCTTTCGGATTTCGTACTCGTACAAAATCAAAACAAGGTTATGTTGACAATGACAGATCGGCAAATTGACATTCGTGACAGTTTGTGTCAAATTGACAGTTATGCGTTTGTCTATGGTTCAGTACTTGTTTCGGATACACTGCTTTTGAGATTCATGAGCTATGCTGGCTATACTTGTATCACCCAACGACACCACTTGTTTACTTTATTTATGCTTTCGGCCACCTTATTTAAATCGTCGTGAGAATGGGCTAGGCAATACCACCAATAATAATAAATAATACCATGAAAATGAAAAAATTCCACTCCAATATTGAAGAGGGTTCCCCGGGGCGCGAGACGGTCGGTTGCGCTGAGTTTGGCGCGATGTGTCCGTCTCGCGACCCAGGAAAACTCGGAACGAGCCTGGGAGCAGTTGCTCACCTTTCCTTATAAGATTCCACATGTGGAAAAAAAATTGGCAGCTAAAAAATCTTTAACACAATTAGTTAAAGAAAATTGCAACAATACGTTACACAGTTTAGACCCAAAATTACCTTTTTTTTCTAACTCTTCCCGTAGAGGAGTTTGTTCCCATGTAGAATCAAAATTAAGTGAGGGTGACATTAGGGGGGCCGCCAGACTGCTGTTCATCAGTGATGTGGTGGCGCCATATTCTCCAGAGACACTTTCAGCCCTGGAGAGTAAACATCCGGCGCCTGCGGATGGCTTATCCTTCCCCGACCCACCTATCCACCCCGACCCCCTTGTTCAGGACTCATTTATCAAAATTACCGCTCCGCAGTTGATCGCAGCCGTGAGCTCTTTCCGCAGCGGTTTCGCCGGCGGCCTCGACGGCCTGACTCCACAGCATTTGAAGGATCTGTTGAGTTCGGGCGCCGGGGAAGCTGGTGTGACGCTCATGAAGGAGCTTGCGGCTTTGATCAACTTAATGCTTTCCGGCGGCGTGAACGATGCCGTCGTCGATGTCTTGTACGGGGCTAACCTCTGCGCCCTGCGCAAGAAGGACGGCGGCATTCGTCCCATTGCCGTCGGTTGCACCTATAGACGTATGGCAGCCAAGATTTGTTGCAAGTTGTTTAGTGAATCGCTTGCAACTAAATTCCAGCCCCTACAGCTTGGTTTTGGTTCCAGGGGGGGCTGTGAGGCTGCCGTACATTCCTTGTCCTCTTTTTTAAATTCAGGTAAAGGTGAAGTCATCCTCAAGGTTGACGTGAAGAACGCCTTCAATTCCGTTAACAGGGACACTTTGTTGGCAGAAGTCAAAAAGGAACTACCCGAAATTTATGGTTTTATTTGGCAATGTTATAGACATCCTTCAAAATTACTCTACAAGGACAACGTTTTGGAATCTGCAGTTGGTTGCCAACAAGGTGACCCACTTGGGCCAGTCATTTTCAGCTTATGTATTCATCCCATTATTCAAAAATTAAATTCAAAATTTAACGTGTGGTACTTAGACGATGGTACCTTAGGAGGTGACGTAAGTACCGTTTTAGCTGACCTACAACTCCTGAAACAAGAATTTAAATTAATAGGCCTTCAATTAAACTCATCCAAATGTGAAATTTTTGTTACTGACGCAACCGACAGACAATCGACTTTAGATAAATTTAATGAAATAGCTCCAAATATCACCATTTTAGATAAAAGTTCCCTGCACCTCCTTGGTTCCCCTATTTTGGCAGAAAGTTTCCCATCATTCATTGACAACAAAATTAAACATTTTAATGATATTTCGGAAAGACTCTCCCAAATTAATTTACATTCAGCTTTCACTCTAATTAGATATTGTTGTTTTGGTCCAAATTTCATGTATTTTCTTCGTTCATCCCCGCTTTTCAAACATCCACAACTTTTGGACAAAATTGACAAAATTATTCGTAATACATTAACATCCATTCTTAATGTGGCCCTGGATGACCGAGCGTGGCTTCAAGCCACACTACCAATTCGTTTTGGTGGGCTCGGTGTCCGCAAAATTTCCAGTGTTAGCTTACCGGTTCCTGTCCTCTGTCCACAGCACTGAAAAGCTGACCAGGAGAATTTTATCTCTCTCCCTGGTCGACCCTGAGGTGCCGTGTTTGATGGATGCCGAGGACGCCTGGAAAATGACTTGCCCAAACACGGATCGGCCCGTGAACCCGTTTTCCCAGAGACAGTGGGATGAGCCGCTCTGCAGGTTGGTACGGAATAATCTTCTTAATACGTCCACCAATACTGCGGAGCGTGCCCGCCTGCTGGCTGTGGGTGAGTGGGAATCGGGCCTTTGGCTTCAGGGTCGGCTTGGCTTCAGGCTACCTTCAACATTCAGGGTCGCTACTTGCCTACGTTTGGGCGCTCCCTGTGGTGCTCCACACCGCTGTCAATGTGGTGAAGTAGTCGACTGCTTCGGACACCATGGCCTTTCCTGCAGCAGGAGTGCAGGTCGGTTAGCACGACACGCTAGCTTAAATGACATAATCCGTCGTGCTCTTGTCACCGCCGGGGTGCCAACCGTATTAGAACCCAGTGGTTTGGCACGCGACGATGGGAAGAGACCCGATGGTATGTCCATAATGCCATGGAAGCTGGGTAGGCCTTTGGTGTGGGATGCAACATGTGTCGACACCCTTGCGCCATCCCATCTTCCTAGTTCAGCGTGTTGTGCTGGCGCTGCTGCTGCATGTGCTGAAAACTCCAAGCGGCGCAAATACATTGGCCTAGCTAGTAGCTATGTATTTGAGCCGTTTGGGGTTGAAACTCTGGGGCCATGGGGTCCGAGTGCCCACAACGTCTTTAAAGATATCGCCAGGCGTTTAGTCGACTCTTCAGGTGACCAGAGGGCTGGCCTATTCCTTGGCCAACGAATTAGCATTGCCATACAACGTGGCAATGCTGCCAGCGTTCTGGGCACTGTTCCCGTTGACAGCGATGTGGACGTATTCTTTGACGCCCTGTGAATGTTTTCTCTTTTATTTTATTTTTTTAATTTTTATTTTTCCTGTACATATTACAAGTAGGTTTTTATTTATAGTTTGTAAATTAAAGTGTAAATAATAGATAATAAATATAAGGTTCATACAGTTGGTTAAAAAAAAAAAAAAAATGAAAATGACCACTGTTTAGAAAAAGACAAAGCGATTCAGTGGCACTAGTTATTTCTTTCAGATAAAGAAAAAGAAAAAAAACAGCTAAGTTCGCTTGTCTTTCTCGCACTTTTCTGCCCGTTTTTATTTAACGTTTGGTCCAAGCCAACATAGACGTAGCTCCAGGCCTATGATTCTCGAACGGTTAGGCAGAGGTAAATTAATGAGGGATTTTCTATTCACTGTTTCCCTAGTCGATGGATAGATGGCGCTGCACTTGGTATGTTACTGCAATGAACGGAACGTCGTCATTTTTTAATTTTTTTCACTTGATTGTAATTTTGAGATCTTAAAACGTAACGTACATGTCATGTCATTGTCAGTCACATCACATCACACGATTGTCATTTGGAAATAAATAACAACAAGGAAAAAGAAAAAAATATTCATTGATCAGTCTTTTTAATTTATGATTTTTCCACGCCATATAGAAAATGTCCCAAGAGAAAAATAAGAGGTCTGTGCCTCGTGGATTTGTGCAAAAATGAAGGCATAAATCTAGTAACGTAGTCAGTTTAACGCCATCTACAGAGTTTTTGGAAATTACTTTTTTTTTAATCTCGAAAAAGAAAACTTCTCATTGCACACTGACATTTCGCTAGTTATATTTATTGTCATGTAATAGGGGGCATATTGATCCAAGCCAAGTCTTGATATTTACGATTTGCTAGGCTTCGTTTCAGGAGTTTTTGCACAAGTAGGAACCGATTTTTATATCTGACCATGCGAAAACACATCTGTTATAAGTATAGATAATCGAATAGTATTTATAGTCTATGGCACTCTATGGTATTAAAGACAACATCCCTAGAAATATAGAACAGACTGGTCTATGGACAGCTGCACCAGATTTCAGCATGACTTTATGTAATTCCATGTACACCTATTTTTAATAATTATAATATTGAAGACTCAATATCTTTAATTTTAATATGATGACCAACATCATAACATGGCGCTGCGAAAAGGTCAGTAAAGAACCAAAGTATTTGTAATTGACGATTCAACTAATTCGACGTGCTACAAAGAAGCGACGCGATCAAGATGGCGGAATCTACGAGAAAAAATGGAATTATGGGATTAAAACCCCCAACTGGTCTAAAAAACCTAACGATGGAAGAGTATAAAAAATTCATGCAAAGATTTGAGATATATAGATTGGCGTCGGGTGCTAAGAATGAACCAACTGAGGTGCAGACCGCGCTATTATTACATTGTATGGGAGAGGAAGCCCAGGATATCCACGCAACTTTTGACTTGGAAGAAACTTATAATTACACAAAAGTAATAGAAAAATTCAATGATTACTTCATCCCTAGGAAGAATGAAAGTGTTAATTCACATCTATTCTTCAATAGAAACCAAAAAGAAGGTGAAAATTTTGATAGTTTTTACACCGACATCAAAAAACTTAGCACAGAGTGTGACTTTGGCAACCTAGCGGATAGAATGTTAAGAGACAAAATTGTAACGGGAATTACAGACAAGAGGTTAAAAGATAGATTACTAAGAGAAGATGATTTGACACTCACTAAAGCCATTAAGATATGTAAAGCAGCAGAGCTAGCAGAGGAACAAATGAAAAAAATAGAAAGTGAAGCAGGAACAAGCGCAGTACATAATATAAAAAAGAAAAATGGAAGAGGAACGGAGTCAGAGAAAGAAGCAAGAAACACAACACATAGAAAGAGGCATACAGAGAGAGACAGAGAATCAAGAAACAGATTAGAGAAAAAGAACACCGAACATAGGAATACAGAGAAGTATAACCGTTATGAAGGTTCGAAAGCTGAGAAGATGTATGATTGTACAAGATGTGGATTTCATCACAGTGAAAGAAGATGCCCAGCATACGGGAAAAAATGCAAGAAATGCGGTAAGATGAACCACTTCGCAAGAAAGTGTAAAGCAAGAGATGTAAAAGCTGTTCAAGAATCAAGCGATAGCGAAGAGTCATATCGTATGTATGTTATAAATATTAGTAGCATAATTTCAGAAAAGAATTGGTATGAATATGTATACTTTACAGAATTAGATAGAAACTTAAAATTTAAATTAGACTCGGGTGCACAGTGTAATGTCATATCCGTAAATGATTGTTATAGATTTGGTATAAGTAAATTTCAAAAATCTAATTGTAAATTGACCAGTTACAGTAATGAGAAAATCGAAACACTAGGTAAAGTAAACTTAGCAGTAAAAATTGGTAACCAGGTTGAGAAAATTGAATTTCAAGTTTGTAAAGGTAATTACATACCTATATTAGGTTTGCCTACTTTGATAAAATTTAATTTAATTCAGAGGACAAAGAATGATAAAGTTGACAGTGTTCAGACAAATAATTTAGATTTATTGGAGAAATATAAGGAAGTTTTTAAAGGTATAGGTGAGATAAAAAATTATGAATATGATATTAAACTAAAAGAAGATTGGCAAGGAAAAATTGAAAGAAATAGACACATACCATTTAAATTAAAGGATAAATTAAAGGAAGAATTAATTAAATTGCAAGAATTAGGAATAATATCTAAAACAGAAGGTCCAACTGATTTTGTTAGCTCATTAGTTATGACAACTAAGCCAGATGGGGCTATGAGAATTTGCTTAGATCCACAGTATTTAAACACTCAGATAAAAAGAGAACAAATGATGATTCCTAATGTTGACGAAATAATAGCAAAATTAAAAGGAAGTAATTACTTTAGTACTTTAGATGCAAATAAAGGATTTTGGATGATAAAATTGTCAAACAATAGTAAAAACTTAACAACATTTAATACTCCTTTTGGACGGTTTCACTTTAATAGATTGCCTTTTGGTTTAGCGTCAAGTCCAGAAGTTTTTCATAGAGTTTTTAGCGAAATTTTTAAAGATATTGATGGAGTAGAGATCTATATCGATGACATTTTAATACATGCGAAAACAGAAGCTGAACATGATATAATACTAGAACAGGTACTTAAGAAAGCTCAGGAATACAATATTAAATTTAATAAGAAGAAGTGTAACTTTAAAAAGAAAGAAGTAAAATATTTAGGACATGTACTTACAACAGAAGGAATTAAGATAGATCATAATAGAACAAAAGCTATAGTGGAAATGAAAGAACCAAAAACTCAGAAAGAATTATTGAGATTTTTAGGTATGATAAATTACGTTGCTAGATTTATTCCCAATGTGTCAGAGGTAACGGCACCATTGAGACAATTAATTAAAAAAGATGTACCTTTTGTGTGGTCGAGAGAACAAGATGAAGCTTATAAGACTTTGAAAAAATTGTTAATAGGACCTCCAGTATTGAGTTATTTTGATATGAATAAACAGATAGTACTTAGTGTAGATGCTTCTAAGGCCGGATTAGGTGCAGTAATTTTACAAGAAGGGAAACCAATAGCTTATGGTTCTAGGGCAATGACAGAAACAGAAATACAGTACAGCCAGATTGAAAAAGAATGTTTAGCAATTTTATATGGAATAACTAAGTTTCATCAATACTTGTATGGAAGTCAATTTAAAGTAGAGACAGATCATAAACCACTTGTATCAATTTTTTCCAAACCATTGAATAGATGTCCAGCAAGATTACAAAAGATTAGAATGGCTTTACAACCTTATTCATTTGAGTTAAATTATAAACCAGGTAAAGAACTGTTAGTAGCAGATCATTTGAGTAGATCTCATTTATTAGAAACAGAAGACAACACAGATCTTAAAGTAGAAACACATGTGGCTATGGTTATGGAAAGTTTTAGAATGTCAGATGAAAAACTCAAAGAATTAGTCTTAGAAACAGCCAAAGATGAGGAATTAATGACAGTAAATAAATATATTCTAGAAGGATGGCCAGAAAATAAGTCACAGATAGACAGTAAAGCTAAAAATTTTCATAGTTACAGAGATGAGTTGAGTAATATTAGAGGATTAATTGTAAAAGGTAGAAACATTGTAATACCACAGTCGAAAAGAAAGGAAGTTTTAGAAAACATACATTATGCACACTTAGGGATAGAAAAAAGTAAAGTGATAGCAAGAAATTCAGTGTTTTGGCCCAATATGAATAAAGAAATAGAAGATTTGATACAAAATTGTGATACTTGTAAAAGTTTTCAGAATACAAATAGGAAAGAGTCAATGATTGAGAAGGAAATTCCACAAAGACCATGGGAAATTTTGTCAATAGATATATTTTTCCTGTATACAAAACCATACATATTAATTGTTGATGCTTATAGTAAGTATGTGGAAATTCAACCATTAGATAATTTGTATGCAAAAAGTACAATTGACAATATTAAAGAAATTTTAGCAAGGCATGGTATTCCAGATATAATTTATACAGATGCAGGATCTCAATTCACTAGCTTTGAATTTAAAAGTTTTTCTAAAGAATGGAATTTTGAACATAAGATAATAAGTCCAAAACATCACCAAGGTAATGGTCTAGCAGAAAGATACATACAAACAGTTAAGAAATTGTTAAAAAAGTTAATTTATGATAAAAAAGATGTATACTTAGGTTTGTTAATGTATAGAAATACTCCTGTATCTATTAATGGGAAATCACCTTCAGAATTATTATTTAATAGAAATATCAAAACAATTTTGCCAAATTTAAATTTAAAACAGGATAGAAAAGATAATAATTATAAACAAGAACTTTTAAACAGACAGGGAATTCAGAAAAAGTATTATGATAAAGGAAGTAGAAAATTACCGGAGTTGAGAGAAGGAGACATTGTTAAAATACAGGATGAGAATTTGAAAAAACCCCATGAAAGTGGAGTTGTGATGGGAAAAGGTAGTGGTCCAAGATCATACCAAGTAAAAAATGAATCAGGAAAGGTTATAACAAGGAATAGGAAAATGTTGATTAAAGGAGGAAGGTATTATGATAAGAGTAGGGATCAAGGAAATTATGAGGTTAGTGAAAGACAAGAAGTACATAAACAGAGAATTCAAGGACAGGACATACAAACCAATATTATACCTGAAGATAACTGTAATGGTTCTACAGGACAATTGGTTTCCAATAATGATGTTACTGGTAGTAGGACATCAAGATCAGGTAGATTGATTAAAAAACCAAGTTATTTTAAAGATTTTGTTTAATTAGTGATTGAGAAGTTGTATCTTCACATTGTATGATTGTAACTTAGAATAAGAGTCTTCATTGCTTGTTTATATAAAAATAGATGTTAATAATTGTTGAATAATAAAGACTTAGCTTCCAAAGAAAATTGTTATTGTAAAACTTTGATCTTAATTCAGGTAAATAAGTATGTGTAGTTCAGTATAACATAGTTCAAATAATGTAAAAGGGAAGGATGTTATAAGTATAGATAATCGAATAGTATTTATAGTCTATGGCACTCTATGGTATTAAAGACAACATCCCTAGAAATATAGAACAGACTGGTCTATGGACAGCTGCACCAGATTTCAGCATGACTGTATGTAATTCCATGTACACCTATTTTTAATAATTATAATATTGAAGACTCAATATCTTTAATTTTAATATGATGACCAACATCATAACAACATCGTAGAGGGCAAAAATCAAATTCCATTCCAAGAGAAATTGGCGACAGTTTTGGCCCCCCAACAATTTTTGAGATACCTAGATTTCAATTTTTGAGGTAACAAGGCGTCAAAATAAAACCAGCTCCAATTGATTCGAGTTGTATCTACCTACGTATTACACACAGTTCTCTTTTCTTGGCTTAAACTTGGCACGACACTCCCCAGCTTGGTTCCTTTCTTCGACCATCATAATTGTTATCATCATCAACATCAGCAAATAAACGTTCCCATTGCTGGAGGGAGTGGGACATAATCCACCACGCGAGCCCAGTGCGGGTTGATATAAGTCACATGTTTTCGAATTATAATTTGTTTTAGGACATGCCGGTTTCCTTACGATGTTATTCATAATATTTGTAAATGAAACGAACTTTTTATAAATTCTAATATTATATTTTTAAAGTTACACTTCATAACACATGCATACAAAGTTTAAATGAAAGAATATTTTCTTAACAATCAAAGTTTTTTGCTGCACTTTCATAGTTTTATACATTTGTACTTTTACAAAACAACGGTAGGCACGAATCTTACATTCTAACAATAACATCCTAGATAATGATTAAAATAAAGTTTTCTTATAATATAGGCCCGTCTTTAGGAGAAAGCTGTACAAAAAAACATATATTATTTAATTAAATACTTTATTTGTCTTGGTAAATTATTTAATTAGAAAAATCACTTGCGTTCGCAATTAAATTCAGAAATAAAATCATTAAAATATTACGGATACTTATTTCACAAAAATAAATCAGAAACTGAACTTTTAGTTCAGTTTCTGAAATAATTAAGTCTGAAGTCGACTTACTTACATGCACTTGAAGAATATAGAATATACATAAGATGGAAATAACATTGAGTGGAAACAAAGATTTTAGTATGAAATACTCGAAGGTAGATTGACTAAAGAAGATAGCGTAACATATAAGACATGTTAGTGCTATATGCGCGCGAGTTGAATGCATTAGGAGGCACGCATGAGCACCTCCCCTGACTACCTGAGCCGTGCTATTCACGCATCAGTATTCTATGTATAGCCATATATAACATCTTCTAGATTCCGCATTCTAGGCAGATGTAGTTTGTGAGTGTCTGATCGACTTTGAGAGGCAATGCACTGACGTGTGGGGAGTTTATGTTGCATAATAAATTTGGGATCCCTTCTATTCGCATAATGTTCTTTGTCCTAATATACTTCGGCATAACGATTTTCGCACAATTTGTTTTGGCATAATAATACTACGGCATAATTTTTTTAGGCATACATTTTATGTTGGCATAATCATCTTAAAGACTAATTTGTTTTGACATAAATTTTATTCGCATAACTTTAGTACGCCTAATGACTATTAGCATAACGTTAGTAGACCTAATGACTATTAGCATAACGTTAGTAGGCCTAATGACTTTTAGCATAACGTTAGTAGGCCTAATGACTATTAGTATAACACCAATTTGCTATAGTTTCTGTTACAATTAAGTAATAATTATTGTTGGTTAAAAATTTAATATGCTGTGCAGCAAAAGTGACAAACCGAATTGCTGCAAAACCGACTCCACGTAGTCTTGTTTGTCCTACCCCTAGAGTGTAATTTAAAATCGCGTAGGCGCGTAGGGGCGAGGCGGCCCGCGGGCTGAGGAGCAGGTGGCTGCGAAGCGAACCGCCGCGGCTGAGGCTGGCCGGCGAAGCCGGCCAACAAGCCGAAGCTGCGGTAGTGAGCGAAAGCCGTCTGCGATGATTAGCACGCGAGGGGCCGCCGGAGACCCGCAGCGCCGGAGCCGTGACAGAAACCCTGCCTGCTGCATGTTGCACGCTCGCTTGAATGCTGCATGCTTGCTTGCATGCTGCATGCTTGCTTGTTTGCTGCATGCTTGCATGCTTGCTTGCATGTTTACTTGCTTGCTTGCATGCTGAATGCTTGCTTGCTTTAGGCTTCCTACAGCGAAAAAAGAACTCACAAAATTGTTCAATACATTTTCTATAAAAATATGTTTTAATATCATTATGCGTAAATAAATTTATGCTTTAGGATATTATGCTTAAAAAAGTTATGCTTTAGAACTTTATGCTTAAAAAAGTTATGCTTTAGAACTTTATGCTTAATAAATTTATGCTTTAGAATATTATGCTTAATCATTATTATGGTTAGAGAAATTATGCTTAAAAAATTATGCGTAAGCTGTTATGCGTAATTATATTATGCGAAAATATAATTATGCCAAACAAAATTATGCTAAGTTATATTAGGTCTTAAAATTTTATGCAAATGGATAGGGAACCAATAAATTTATATACAAGTTGGAACTACTAGGTAATTATTTTTTTCGTGAAGCGTGTTCGATTCCCGGTTCATCCATGTAACTATTTAAAAATCTTTGAATGTAGTTTGCTTTCTATTCAAAAATAAAGGAATGTTTCCTTTGAGTAAAATTTTCTACCATATCAATTTTTTATCTATATTAAGAGTACTTTCCCTCCAGGTGGCATTACAAAATTCTACTCTGTATAATATGCGGAATCTAGAGAGGCTTCTGATCTGTGTATGTAGCGTAATGTTTCTCTGTATTCAACTTGCGCGCCTACAGTATCCTAAAGTACCTACTTTAATCTAAAGAAATAAATGCTCTCAATTAATGACTTCCCTTAAAAAGATAATTACACATTGACTTATTTACTTAAACCTAGGTATCGTACTTAAATATTACACATCTAGATAATTTCACTTAGATAAAGCTTGATAAAGCGTTGTACTACTACGTCGCGATGATGTATATTTCAATGATATTGACTAGCGATTTTGGAAATGTGATGCATCCGTGGGTTCATGAGAATTCTTTGGTGCTAATATGTCATGTTCTGGAATCAGGAACAAAAATTAAAATTAGAAAGAAAGAAATAAAATTGTGTTCATTGGCACAAACTTAAAACTAAACAATCCAAAAAAAAAATATAAAGAGAAAGTAGATGGTAAAAACAGAGGATATAAAAAAAATAAACTTAACAATTTAATGCCAAAGGGCCTCAGCTCAGCTATGATTATATTACCGTGGCTCAGCATTATGCCAGATGGCAACACAAAGTTTGCCACCTGACGCTGATTTTCAGCTGCAGCCCACCACACAATTAGCAGTTTTAAATAAATTTTGAAATGTGTGGGGTCCCGGCCTAAGCCCAGCTGTGGGGCAGAACAGATTGACACTAATCTTGGTCTTTGCAGTTTAGGGCTTCAACAACATGTATGCTGCCCAGCATAGTTCTTACTAACCACATAGATAGCTGGAACGGGCGAAAATACAAATCCAAAGGAGATTCTTCATTTTCTCAGTTCGAATCGAATTGGCGTCTCTATACGTGAGGCGATTTTGGGGAATTTTCTATAGTCCCGCGACTTTTAGAGACGCCCCTGAAGTCCTTTTTAAGCGGCACGGTTGGCGCAGTGGCTAAGCGATCGACTTCTGCGTAGCGTGTCGCGGGTTTCATCCCCGCACGGAACATATATTTGTATGACCTACAAGTAGTTGTTCCAGGTCTCAGTGTTTCTATGTTTGTAGACGCATCACGCCACAGGAGAAATTCCTACAGTGTGGGGAAATAAATATGATTATTGGCTCACCTTTATGATTAGTGCATATCTTTGAGTCGCATAGCGGAGTCATCAGTAGAGATGCGCGTGTCTTCTGTCGGAGCTGTGCTGGTCGTGTTCCACTTGCCAGTACGCTGGTCGCGCTCCGGGGTTTCCATGCCGAACATACTGCGACATCTGGATAAATACAGACAATTAATTAGTATGCGATATCTACAAACTATGTTGATACTAAAGTTATATGTTTATACGCAATAATGCCTGCAAAAAAAAGAACTTTAGTTTAGAAGTCGTTATCTAGTACAACATTGATTTGATATAAATAATA
The DNA here is from genome assembly GCA_028554685.1 of Agrotis ipsilon. Lineage (NCBI taxonomy): Eukaryota > Metazoa > Arthropoda > Insecta > Lepidoptera > Noctuidae > Agrotis > Agrotis ipsilon. Next base: position 11,762,236 of record CM052969.1, on the reverse strand, counting down.
ATATGCAATATCAGACATGTTGGTTGGTAAGTAGTTTGAAACACTACCAGTTGGTAAGTAGTGTAAACAGCGTTCACACTACTTACCAACTGGCAGCGTTGCGTGTAGTTTGCTCCTGCCAATAGACAGAACGTGTGAAGTGTAAGGCCCTTCGTACACAAGGCGACTCAAGTATCCGATACCTTACGATTTCGGTATCCAGGCGACTATCGCAATACAATCCATCGAGGTTCGTAAATACGCACGCGTCAATGGATGTCAAAGTCGTAAGGTATCGGAGACTTGCGTCGCCTAGTGTACGAAGGGGCTAAAATGTGTGCGTGTTGCGGGTTCGATCCCCGCACGGAATAAATATCTGCAAGTAGTTGTTCCGGGTCTGGGTGTTTGTGTATGTGAGTTTCTATGTTTGTAAACGCGACCATCCGTCAAAACTTACGTGAGGTGTTCAAATATGTTTTTTTTCGCGTGCAATATTTTGTGACACTTATTTGTTTTAGTCTTTATTTGATGGAATATTTAGTTTATGATTAATTTATGTAATTAAATTTTATTTTAAAAACTTAATACTAAGGTTATTTTTAATCAAAACCGTGAGCAAAAAAAAAACACAAAATGCGTGATGTTTAGTCATTTGTTTGTTGAGCTAACTAACAACTTTAAAAGTCGTTCATTCTTAATTTAGAACCATGAGTCAGTGTTGACATAAAAAGCTTAAGTTAGATTTAACACGCAGTTCCCTAGTATTGGGTTTTAGACAGCCGAGTATCGCACTAACGACTTAACGATACAACTTCCATAGAATCATACTATAGAGTCATGTTTTAAAATTGCATTTATGATAATATCTTTATTTTTACACTGGCAATCAGATAATTATGCCACCATTTGCTGGCCAGTAACTTTCACAGAGTTCTTTTTAAACAAAGAAATATTTACCTTACCATAAAGGTAAACTAAGCGGTGTTCTATTTTTAAAATTTCTTCGAAATAGGTGCTCAAAAAGCGATATAATCTTCTTCAAACATGGAAAAGTGTCGGTTGTTGTGAAATTGCCTGTCACGACACAATGTAGACATGCACATATTACTGTGTACTCAGTAAACAGCACTGGATACACGTGGGTATTAGTTCCTGTCAACATTTACCGACATTGACTGAATACGGGCATTCATTGTACTTATAGTATCGACTCATGTAGTATCCGTTTACTTAGGCATGTTCAAAGATGGAGGACCTCGTGGATGCAGTGTGGCTTGCAGTCAGTGCGACAGGGAATCGAAGATGGAGTTGACGGCAAAGAAACTAGCTCATTGCAGCTTTAATGTTTATATTTTCTTCTATCAAGAAGCAAGTTAAACATAAATTGTTAAATTAGTAAATTACACCATGTTAGCTCTAATAGTTTTTAGTGAAGAAGGAGTGTCAACATGACAGATATGATTGATAGATAGGTACAGATGTTGCTATAGTCAAAAAATAAAATATACCAGTAAATTGTGATGCCATACATTAAAATAGTTTTTCTAACACTTCCCCTTATGGCTCACAATATACAGAATCAAATGTTAAAATAAAACAAAATGACTCTACATTTAAAAATAATATGACTCTACTTAAAAGAAAATGTGACTCTATATTTCAAAACATTTGACTCTATATTTAAAAAAAAATTATCTCTGCATGTTACAACAAATAATTAATAATTATGCATTAGGTAAATAGGTCCTCAAATAATTATTAAATTTAACATGCACAAAGACACATAATTCACATTCCAAGTCATATTATAAAATATTCAAAGAACACATTAACCACAATACTAATTCACATTCATAGCTTTAAGAAATTTCTCATGCTTAATTTTACTTAAAGGTTTGGTTAAAATATCCGCAAGCATTTTATCAGTAGGTAAATACATAATACTTATTACATTTTTGTTTACAAGATCCTTTACATAGTGATACCTCAGATCTATATGTTTGGTTCGTTTGTGACAATATTCTCTGACTTCTAACAACTTTTGAGCACTTTGATTATCATTATATACAATACAATTACAATTAATATCACACATCTGTGCAGGCATAATTTCTGACAGCAAATTTCGAATAAAAGAAACGTCTTTACATACATCACTTATCGCTAAGTATTCCGCTTCAGTGCTCGACAATGCTACACACCTCTGTTTGCGTGATTCCCAGTTAACTGTATCATTTCCCAATTTGATGACAAAACCGGTATAGGATTTCCTATCAGTTACATCATTGGCCCAATCCGCATCAGTATAGGCACTTAAAAACCAATCCCTACTTTTATGAAAACATAAAGAGTAATGAATTGTACCTGCCAAATAACGCAGAATCCGCTTAGCAGCTAACCAATGAGTCCTGTCGAAACAGTTGTTAAACTGACTGAGCTGACTACATGCATAAGATATATCTGGGCGTGTACAAACGGACAGATACATCAAGCAACCAAGCAGCTGACGATAGTTGTAAACATCATCCTGTAAACTGGACTCCTCATTTTTAAGTAGCTTACAGTTAACCTCCATTGGTGTAGAGACGGCCTTACAATGTTCCATTCCAAATCGAACAAGCAGTTTTTTAATGTATTCACTTTGGTCGAGCTTTAAAACACCCTTCACTCTATCCCTAGTGACATTTATACCTAGACAGCTCCTAAGTGTTCCCAAGTTCTTTACATTAAATTCATTTTCAAGAATTGAAACTAAATTATTTTTATTAGAGCTATTGGAACTGTAAAACAGGTAAAAATCATCCACATATAATGCAATTATAACAATGTCATTACCAGAACATTTTACATAGACACACGGTTCACACTTTGACTGAATGAACTCATGTTTACATAGTAGACTGTGTATTTTACAATTCCACATTCTGCTTGCCTGTTTAAGGCCATAAATACTTTTCTTTAACAAACAAACCTTATTAGGATCTTTACTACAAAAACCTACTGGTTGTTCCATATAAATTGTTTCATTTAGATCGCCATTTAAGAACGCTGTGGCGACATCTAAATGATCTATATTTAAATCAAACTGATTAGCTATGGAGAATAGAATTCGCATCGTAGAGTGACGCACTACGGGAGAAAAGGTTTCATTATAATCTATACCTATTCGTTGAGTAAAACCTCTGGCAACGAGTCTAGCTTTAAAACGATCAAACTTTCCTGAAGCATCATACTTTGCCTTATAGACCCATTTGCACTTGACAATATTTACATTCACTGGCCTCTCAACCAACTCCCATACATTATTCGCTACCAGCGCGTCGTACTCACGTTTCATCGCGTCTTTCCACTGTGCACTGCATGAAGAATTCATCGCCTCCTCGTAGGTAAGTGGTTCATCAACGAGTGGGTTCTCGTTTACCAAATAACTCATATCATAATCTAAGAATCTTGAAGGTTGTACATTACGTGTAGAGCGAATAGGCCGACCAGTACGCGAAGCGACAGTCACCGGACTCGTCGCGACTACTTCTCGAACTGACGTCTCACCCGGCGAACTCAAGGGCTCAGCACCCGTGTCACCTGCAGACAGTTCAGCGGAGCTGGAGTCGTCTTCACTGCCCGTACAGTACTCTTCATCTGATGTTTATTCTTCATAAGGTATCCAAAACTTTTTCTTGTAAAGTCATCTGTGAATGTGACAAGATATCTAGCTCCCCCATAGCTAGCCTCCGGTAATGGTCCACAAACGTCGCTGTGTATGAGCTGCAGTGGCTGTGTTGTCCGGCTAGAACTTGCATTAGGGAAAGGTTCAGCTGCTAACTTCCCCTTCAGGCAAGCCTCACACTTCTTCAGTGCTTCATCCTCATTATTTGTACATATATTCATGTCACCCACACAGGTACTAACTAATTGTTCATTATTAGCGCACGAGACAACTTGAGTACTGGTTCCCTTTGTATTAATAAGCATTTCCTTGTCCTTAACCATATGACACGACGAACCGCTGTCAATATAGAGATTTGAAGAGCTGTGAGCTAAGTAGGCAGTGACTGGCTCATTTTCTTCCTTCTTCTTCTTCTGCAGCTTGTCTCTCTTGAATTTGAAGCATTTCGGCTTGATATGTCCAGCCTTGTGACAATATTTGCAGACCAATTGCTTTTTGCTGACAAATGCCGTAGCAGTAGAAGTTTCATCTTTTCGGTGAGCTTCTTGTAATAGTCTAGTCCGTACCAATTCGCTCTGAAGCGTCGACGAAATGCAGAGGGTTTCTAAGTTAGACACCAACGTATCATACTCTTGCGGTAAACCACTTAGAAGAATTTCTGCAATTTCTTCATCTTCTATGGTTTTTCCAATATCCGACAATTGATGAACAAGTGACATAACCTTTTCAATGTACTCTGACATGTTACTGTAGTCTTTGTACTCAATGCGGTGGAGCTGACGAAGCAATAATACTCTTCTGTAAAGGCCACGGTCTTCGAAGACCTCACTGAGCTTTTGCCAAGCTTCTTTGGCTGATTTTGCTTCTCGAACATATTGAAATAGACCTGTTTTGATACTTAAGCAGACGCGAGCCAGCGCACGTTGATCACGCGCGGCATCAGCGCCAGAAAGTGCATTGTTATCGCTTCTCTCGATAAGATCCCAGAGACCTTCAAGTTTCAATATCATTTTACATTGAAATTTCCAATTGAGATAGTTTCCCGCACCTTCCAATTTTTCCATTGCGCCCGCCGCACCGCCGAACACAATCGTCGAACCATGTGGCGCTCCCGTCGTCGGAATAATCTCGTTATCTGGCGAAGCCATGTGGGCCGCACACACTGGGCGTCAAATTCCGTCGCACTGATTTTGCAAGCACCAGATGGATTTTGATTTCTTCTGCGGTGTTCCTGGGCCCATAACCTGTTCAAAGATGGAGGACCTCGTGGATGCAGTGTGGCTTGCAGTCAGTGCGACAGGGAATCGAAGATGGAGTTGACGGCAAAGAAACTAGCTCATTGCAGCTTTAATGTTTATATTTTCTTCTATCAAGAAGCAAGTTAAACATAAATTGTTAAATTAGTAAATTACACCATGTTAGCTCTAATAGTTTTTAGTGAAGAAGGAGTGTCAACATGACAGATATGATTGATAGATAGGTACAGATGTTGCTATAGTCAAAAAATAAAATATACCAGTAAATTGTGATGCCATACATTAAAATAGTTTTTCTAACAAGGCATACGTGACCTAGGATTATGAATAGGCCGCGGCCGACGGGAATTCAAAGTACCTACGATTAATTCCGTTCTCGCTCACAATAGGCGACATCTAAACGAATGCGTAAATGAAGGAAGGTAAGCTATTGAGCTATATACTATCGGTAGTGTAAAGCATTGCCTTCACTTGAGTCAAAAATTTAGTAGTTACTATTTTTTTCTTCGTTGATAAAGTCAGTTTTATACCATTCGTTTAGGCATCGCTTAGTGTTGGTAAAACGGTAATATTTTATGTTAATTTAGATAACAGTTAATTAGTGTTACAGGCTTCAAGACCTTTTTAATGAATCCCGTAACGTAACAACGATCTTCTTAAAATCAGCACAATAATTTTGGTTATAAATTAATATTATTAGAAAAAAAAATATTGTTGGATTTGTTACCATAAGTATCACGTTTAGCCAAAAAGGTTTTAGTTAATATAAATTTAGATTTTTCTTACGCGTCGTCGTGTCTATGGTACCTCTTACCCGCTACTGCCCACTGGTAGCCGACCGATATTTGGTCGAGCCATCGAGCAATGGGAAATTTGAATTGGCTTCATTGTTACCGTTTTGCCTACAAATACGGAATAGTAGAATTATGTCACTGTACAAGAATAAAGAAAGGACCTTTTGGAGTTGAAAAAAATAAAAATGACAGACTTTTTGGATGTCTGTCCGTCTTGTTCAGGTCTTGTTAAGCGCCGTATTCACCATCTGTCACGGCTGTACGTCATGCACGATGCACGACGCAAAAACAACGTGAATAGGCTTGACGTACGTCCAGTACGTCATAATCACGGTGTTTTTGCTTCGTGTATCGTGTGTGACCTTGGCGGGACGTACAGCAAGATGGAACGTGAATACGGCGCTTTACTTCAGTTTTTGTTACACTCTCAACTTTTAAAAATTCGAACGTTATCGAGAAGACCACATTTTCAAACGAATTGATTTTATTTACCATTTCCTCACGTAATCTGAGTGTCATTCAATACCTTTGCGCCATTCATAATATTGGCATTCCATGAACTACTTACTCCATTGCATTGATGCTATGAAGGAAATCCAAAAGGCTCTATCTCAATAGCAAATAAAGGTTTGTTTAAACCGGAATGGACATAAATATTGTGACCGGACACTGACACATACTTCAGAACAGTTACCGGCAATAAATATTGCATGTTGACTTTAAAAAGAAAATACCGGCTAGTTTCAGCTTCATAGCGTTATCTCAGTAACGTACTACCTGTTTGAACAGTTTGTTGTTGGCTCTTTTTAATCTAAGGTCGTTGGTTCATCGTTCGTTGTGGTTGGTTACAGTTTCGTGCGACAGAGACAACGATCTACGAAGCCGAAACTTGCCGATTTTTCTCTTACAAACAGTAAATGTACGCTGGTACCTAAACATTAAGTCTCATAGTCCTTTTATTCATCCATATCGGTTTAAAATGTAACTAAAGTACGAAGCCTACCATGACGTCGTAAAGCCAGAGCCAGAGTAATTCCACTGTGGAAACGAGATGACGCTAGACGACCTGCATAGCTCCGTCTCTTTCCCACACTGGAATTGGTTGGCCAGCTGTTCCATTTAACTACGTACCTTTTCTGGACCAGATTGCGAACCTTCTTCTTCCAAACAAAGATGAGGAAGACAAATAATCCAAGGCCGATGTTGGAGATGTCGATAATGATCCAGTACCAGTTGGAACCGCCCACTGCGAAGCTCAGGAGTTCCACCGTCCAATTCACACCCATCACCATGAAGAGTTTGAGGTAGAGGCCGTACCTGAAATATAGAAAGGGTTTTAGTTATTTTTTTTAGGACAATCCCAATTTTTCCCTCACAAACAATTCTGCAACTCCTGAAAGTCAAAATCAATAGTGCACCAGATAAGCGTCGACGCAATGAAACAGCAAAGTCCAGAATTTAAATGTCTCGGATCTTTGACGTTAGTGTGATGGATGCAAATAGTTACCCGTTCATACATAGGTAGGTAACCAATGATTTCAAGTCAATGTAGGTAACTGTACAGCTGGCGCATTTTCATTTTCAATACAGTAGGCAGTCTTCAGTAACATTTAATTACAAATCTAATTAGTCCGACAGAGTTTTGAAAAATCATGTACCTATCTACTATCTTCTTTTAGTAAATCAGTCAATATTCACAAAGATAAAACGCATCAAAACCTGAGTCCCCGGCTTGTGACCTCAGAAATCACTAAAAATGACGCCGGCATGACGTTTTTTAATTTCAAAAGCGTCTTTCAGCATCTCAGTCAATTTTGATTTAGGTACGTAAAATGTTTTTCTTAACCCAGGATACCGTGGCCCCGGAACGTAAAGGGCATCCGAAGTAGTTAGAGTCTGACAGTCCCTTCCACCCCACCCAGGACGGTAGGACTTCGTTTCATGATTTTACACACCTACAAAAAAAAAACATACAGCCTAATTATTTCCTTTTTAGTAATTTACATCGTATTCGTGCTACAACCACGTTCCGGATCGTCAATATAAACAATAAACGGGAAATCACTTCGAACTCAGATATGTACCTACCTACATTAAGGTATTATTTATTACCGCTTGCGCTGTGTGAGTTTACAATCAGTTTCTTTTATGAAATACAGACGATAACCAGCTGCTATTTCATACAAATAAACAATGTGTCTCACTTACAATAGATGCCCGTCCTTAGATGATAGCATTGACCTTTGAATTTATAGAAAAAGTTCAGAATCCAAACCTAAAGCCCGTTGTACACATTGGGCCAACGCATTGGGCCAGCGTATTGGGCCAGCGTGTACAGACCTACTTGGCGGTATGTTGGTAGATGGCGGGAATACTGGCCGGCTAACCGAAAGTTGTCGGTTTTTCGTGCACCAATTAAAGGATCTTGGCGTGCTTCGCAAACAATGTTTACACGATGGCCCAATGTGTAAACGGCGACATTTGGAATACATTATTTTGGCCCAGGCAGAAAGCTACATTATTCGTGAGTGCTATAAATTATAAAGATATCATGTATATTTTACCGCCCAACATGGGTGTTAACGTTTATACAAACGTCCATTGACGTGATAACGGCATTTCCCGTTAGTGTGGCCCTAGTGTCACGTTTTAGGTGTCTAGTGATGTTCAAGCACGAACAGTAACAATACCTATAGGAATCTATAAGTAAAAAAATCATTTGCAAATAACCATTTGGATCATTAAATGTGTAATAGCTCAATAATTTGAACGAAAAGAAACAAGGGGCTATAAAAATGTCTGTCGGAGCCTAAATGAGAATTTATGACAGTTCCAAACAACCGGTGTTGCCTACACTACACTTTTGTTTTTATTTCTTTTTTAAACGTTTTATTTATTGACTTGCCACCCGTTTCCTCAGTAAATAGACCATCTTCTATTATATTAAAATCAATTGCTGTTCGTTAGTCTCACTAAAACTCGAGAAAGGCTGGACCGATTTGGCTAATTTTGGTTTTGAATTATTTTGGGAAGTCCAGGGAAGGTTAAAAAGGTTTTTTTTTATTGTTTCTGTGGCGGTACGAAGTTTGTCGAGTCAGCTGGTGGGAAATAAATATTGGCAGGTTCAGATTGTGTTCATGGACTTTTTGTCTATCCAGCTTCACTATTCCCAACCACGGCAACTGCAAAAGCAAGAATCAATAGATTCGACCACCAGAAAAGCGCATACATAATTATAAACAATGAATTTTGACGAGTCTGAAGATAAATTATTATTAAAATAACTTATATAAATTATGGTTGATCGACAGATCTTCTTTTGTTTAGTTTCCGAATAGGGAAAGTGAAAAAAAAAACAGATTTAGCCCGCCTAATTTTATGTTATCAAATTAATTTTGCTCATATTATGTATCTGTACCTAATAAATGTTGCCATTGTAACCTATTATTTCATACATATTTTAAAACTATAAATATAGTCTACTTTATGAAAGAGTGAATAAATAAATGTGTTAGTGCATATCAACTATCGCTTAGCTTTTCTATACGACATTGAAACCCACCCTTTACTTGGCAGCGCCTGATCGATATGTTACCTAATGAAAGTCATAAATAATTCCTATTGCCAGCTAACGGGATTCCCGTTTGCAGAGTAAAAACCATGAAAACTAAATGTAAGAGTATTTGTAGGCTTTAACGTTTTCAAATAAAACCTTTTCTTGGTAGGTAGATATGGTATTTACTTTTTAGTACGTACTTACATAATATGAAGTAGGTACTTTTCTTTGCTCGTTTGTTTTAAAATATCGTTGCCCCACACTTGGAATTTCTCCTTTATCATGGCTACCTTTACAAACAAATAAACTCAGTTAAACAAAAGCCCAGACCCGGAACAACTACTTGCAGATCATACAAATATTTGTTCCGTGCGGGGATCGAACCCGCCACACGTTGCACAGCATTCGATTGCTCAGGCACTGCGCCAGCTTCTAATTAGCATTTTCACTAAACATGACAACTCACGGACTGTCTTAACAGGGTACCGCGTCCCTAGAAAGCAAATGGAAACCGAAGATACAGGATGTTTTATGATGATAATTTGATAACTACTTTTTCTTTTTTTCCAACGCTAAAAAGGAGTTATTAAATAATATGTACATTTTTTTTTTTAGCGTGGTAATATCATCAAATGAGTCCTCCCACCCCGGGCAGGGTCCGATGCCGGGCAGGGAGGGATTGTCAGACTTGTACTGACTAAAATCCACGGTGTCCTTGAATAGCCCTTTATGTTCCGGGGTCACGGTGATGAAAATAAGTCCCGCGACCCCGGCAGGCTTTGGCCCTCTGAGAGAGGGCCCCGTCATTGCGCTGACGCTCTTTGAGGCGCGCGTAGAACACGACGCGCCGTCGACCCAACGTTTGTCCGTGGGAAAAAAAGTTGAGTTTAAGACATTCAATACAAAAGTGTACGGCTAAGTCTAGAGGTACTTCCGAAGTTGGGATAAAAGTTTTGCATGATAAAAGTTAGAAAGCAATCCCCTCTAATATATTGTCGAGAACGCCCACGGCCGTTCTCGAATTTACAGCAGTTATATCAGTTCTTTATTTTATGGCTATTGCTGCTTGTATTTATTTAAAGGAGACTAGCTTTCGCCTATGGTTTCACCCGTGGGTCGGTAATTATGCTATGGGAACGTCGTTATTCCACGAATTACTCCTTTATCGTGGGTGCGTTTACAAACATTAAAACTTGCATGAAAAAATTCTGAGGCCCGCAACAATAAATTCTATGTCATCATATCGGTAATTGAAACCGCGACACACTGTGCAGTAACTGATTTCTCAGTCACTGCGCCGAGCGTACCGACAAATCAACTCTGACAACAGAGAATGGTCACATAATCACATGGAAAAGATTATTAAAGTCGCTGTATGAATTCAGTATCTAACAGCGAATTGAATTTTCTTAAAAGATTAAAAACAAAAAGTATTTACATATTAATACGATATGAATACAAGATAAGTCAGTACAAATATTATTTATACCTAAGCACCATACTGTGTGTAGAAAATTAAAACAAACTTAACTATACAGAGAACTAACTAATAATAACAGCAAACAAAATAAAACCCTATTTGTATTCTATTTAGAAGTTAAAATGACATTTGCTACATATTCTGGGTGAACTGCGCTCGCCACAGTTTCCAAGCAATCAAACTTATGTTGGGTCCGTTTTCGTTCCACGTAGAGAAATAACCTGCATTCTCTCTAAACTAATTTCTCTTGCATGTTAGAAACTGGATTAGGGTTCTCCTGTTTTCATATTATCCAAGTATATACGCGTATTTTAAAAAATCGTGGCTGTTTAAATAAGATTTTCAAACGGGTTGGTATTTATGACATAAAAACAAGCCATTCTCACTATAGTTTATTTAGTGACATCAAAAATAAAAGTCAAGTCCAGCTCCTATAGAAATTTGGCCATTGTTCTTTATTTTTTTGTTAAAATTCACCAACGTCACCATTTGAGCCTGATTCTGTCCTATTTCTCAGGCTTAAACTAACCCACCATGACACTTGCAAAGTTTATGAAATGGGTTCGGAGATTAGAGTTTACGAACATTTCTAATATTATAAAGTTAAATGACTGACATTTTAAAGGGAATATTTTTAATAAAGCTTCAACATTTTTATGAAAGCTGGAGAATACTCTAAAGGCCTTTAACTACACAGCGCTATCCTTTCCGGCAATCCGAACTAAAGCCGGGATTCCACCAAAGCAGAGATGCGAGGAGATGTGTGTTGAACGTGTTGAATACCCAATCAGATTTCCACCGAAGTTCAGCGGAGGGGAGATGTGGATTTCTGATTGGTTATTCAAACACATCTCTTCTCGTCTCCACTTTAGTGGAGTCTCGGCCTAACCATACGAACTCTGTAACCTATGGATGTCCATAGTATGTGCTTTCTCACTACCGGCGAATTGAATCGCAATCTGCCTATGCAGAGATCGTATCGCCAGATCGGATGGCCGGAAACTTGATCGCGATCAGTGGGTGACAAGGACCTACGTAATTAATTATCAATTAGGGTAACCTGCAAGCTGCACTATCTCAAAGGAATATTCTTTGAGCTTCAGAACAGTTTTCTTGCTACCTCATTAAACTACACCATTTCAAATATGTAGGAAAATCTATATAAGCAAAACATTAAGAAATAAACACAAAACTTAACGTCATAAACAGTAAAGTTAATATAGCTAACGAACCTGCAAGCAAAAGCTCCTATGTTATAAAGTACACCCAACAAAGTTATCCGTCGACCTCTTTTCACTTCTATGCATTTAATAATAAGGTTGAAAGTCTTCAACCGCGAACGTTGCTGTACATTAACTAATTACCTCTGTTTGTCTTTCTTAAGCTTGTCACTGCGCGATGACTCGGCGCCTTTCAAGATGGCCGTCTCTTGTCGGATGGAGCGGATCCGGTGAGCGGTCACGGAGAAGAAGATTACGTTGCAGACGACTAGCACCAGGACTGGAGTGAAGAAGTAGACCAGGTCGGCTATCCAGTCTGTTGAAGGAAGGTTACAGGTTTTGGTCAAGGAAATAGTGATTCTTTTCATAAAGAAATGTGATTCCAAACTACAATTGATGATTTCCTCTGTATTGTGAGTGTATGAACCTACATGTCATGTAGGTTAAATATTTATACGCGTGCGACGACGAGTAATGAATGACTCGCCGTCCGATCATGGACTAAGGCAAGGTCTACGGCGCGTCGTGTTACACGCGCGTCTTAAAGAGCTGTTAACAATCTGACAGGGCAAACATAGAGGAGCAAATGCCAGCCAGGTTTGTGGAGCTGCCTAAACGGGATCGTAATCCTGGAACTTAAAAGGCTGTTAAAGGAACACAGTTACGAATTGAGTGGCGTTGGCAGCTGGTAACGAACCCCTTTATTGATGGTTGTAACATATATAGATTTATTGATAAAGTAGTGATCAACACTGTAGATTATAAAGCCATTTTAGTACTCATATTCCCAGTCTAAAGTAGTGGCAGTTAGAAAGCGCTATCGTATGGAAGTGGAGATTTTGGGAAAGGGACGTTTCGGGAAGTGGAGATTTTGGGAAATGGACATTTTGGGACGTGGACATTCTGGGAAGTGGACGTTCTGGGAAATGGACGTTTTGCAACCGGTGGACATTTTGGAAAGTGGAGTTTTTGGGAGCCTGAGCGGTTCAGACGACCTGACAAATTAGCAGATGTATAGAAAACACAACACAAAATATAAGTGTTATTGTATTTGACAAGCTTTCAAGAGTTTGAAAACAATTCTATGCTCGCTAAATTGATTGATGAATCAAACGAAATCCTTCAGATATTCGGGTAAAGACAACTTTAATAAAAATAGAACGAATGTCGTTTTCTCGGATTTCACTTTATCTTCAAAACTTTTGAAATATAAGTTTTCCAGAGTTAATGGATCTCTAAGATCAGGCTCCTCTTGACAGTCTTCAGATAAATGATTGCTATCAGAAAAAATAAACAAGCTCAATAGTGGACAGCATTACCAACTTATAGCCGTCAATGAACCAAGTAGTACTTTTCCTATTTTACTTTTATAGATAAACTAGAATACGGTAAGGCTTTGCACGGGTGTCTGTTTGAAAGTTATACACTGATAATGTAGCTTTTTTATAACTACAGTATACCTATTAAAAACGGTCGTCCATAAACTTGCAAGACTAATATTTTATCTTTCTAATATTTATTAATCTACATATAATTTGACAGCTTCACTTTATCGTTCTTTATTTGGTGAGAATCAGGGCCGGGTTATGCCTGTCGGGGCCCCTAGGCAATGCTTATCCAGGGGCCCCCTACCCTCTTCTAATTTTTTCGTTAACACAACAAAATTCAAAACTGTTTTTTACTAACCTGGGTATGTCATCATATTATTGGAATGCGTTCCGAAATGTACTAAAATAGCGTCGATGTAATGTACAGAGCTTTTCAAATTAAATTTTTACTGTTTAAGAAACATTGCCCATTCTTTTCCCTGTAGCACAGAGGCCCCTGAACGTGGCGGGGCCCCTAGGCAGTTGCCTATAGTGCCTAATGGTTAAAACGGCCCTGGGTGAGATAGGCAACTTAGTGCACTAGTTGCACCGAGTAACGTTTTGAGAGACTTTTAAGACATTATCACTGAGTTGCCTGTCTCACCAAATAATCTCCCATAGAATGAATAAATAATTCCCATCAGCAGTATAGAACAACCTATCAACTCAAATACTTGACAACCCTACTTCTCAGTGCAATAACAGGTCAATGCAAGCAACATTCATACTTATAGCATATATTATTGTGTTAAGGTTGAACGCAACCTTATTGTCCCACTCGTTTTATATGAATGAGACCGCTTTACGGTCCCATACCTACGTACATTTATACTGAAACCAACACATTTATTTAATGCGAAATATGAATAATCTTTGTAGAAATGTAAATATTATTTGCAATGCGCACTAAAACAATGAGGTTTATTATTCCCGGAATGATACTTGGACTACTTTATTTTCGCTCTATTTCTACTGTGTTACTTTGTTCTCCATTTCAAAAGAGTATGTTACTTCGTCTAGGAAAATATTAGTGAATCTCGGAAACAGAACAAGACCTTAATTATGATGACAGAAGGAAGCATGCATTCTCAGCTCTTTGCAAACTTTGCAGGTATTTTGTATTTACGTTGGAGAGGGTAGACTACATTGTTGTGTTCAGAAGGCGCAAAGTTTTTAGTACTGCATAGTACTGAGGCTATATTTGACAACGTAACAAAAAAACTTACGTAATCTAATATTTCTAAAAAGAAAATGTTTGTGAGTCTGAATGGAGGAGATAATCTCTAAAACTATCTATCTAATTCCAAAAAATCACTGATGGAAAGCTACACTATCACCTAGTGCCATAGGACAAGTCTCCAATACCTTACGACTTAGGTGACTATCGCAATACGAATCCATAGATGTTCGTAGTTCGTACACAGACACGCGTCAATGGATATCAATGGTTAAAGAAGGAGTTTTAGCCTTAAAATTAAATATTACTAAAATACCACTTACCAACAAACCAGCATCTCTTAGTCCCAAAGCCAGGCTTGATGATATGATTCGGTAGGTCACTAAACTGCATGGCAGCAGTAAGTCCCGTCAGGATGAGAGGCACGCCCCATGCGTACAGCCCATAGAGAAGGAACCGTCTTTTGTCTCTGCGCTTGTTCGTACTCCCGCCGCGGTAGCCACTGTTATTTTTAACAAAGGATTTATAAGATCTGCAATTGAAAGGAGGCCGAGGTTTTGTACCCCAGCATATTATCGTTGACATGAGGTTTATGACCATAGAGGTTTTTTGAAAAAAGTTTTCAATCATGATGATGTAAGCTTTTTTCTAATAATATTTCTTTGAAGATCAATGATAATACCAACTGAGACTAGATTAGGTAATCTTTCCCACAATATCCAGTTCAACTAAATTCTGCTTGAAATATTACTACAAAGTTTTCACATCAATAGTAATTCCGAACTTCAAAATATTCACGATAAAGACGTGAATTGAACTACAATGAATCTAATGTAGAACTGTAAACTTTATAGTAAAATTAATGATGATAGTCTGCCTTGATAACTGACTGATTAAAGATTAATCAATTATTAGTTTATTAATAAGGAAGATTGACCCCTTGACGTGAGAGAGAAAGCGTTCATCGTATCATGTTTGTTTATAAATACCTATAAATAAGGTGACATTAAAAATGATCACATTTTTATTTAAATATTTATAGCACCGAAAATGTATGAGAAAGAACTTGGATTTAGATCCTATTATAGAAGGTTAATTCATGTTTTATAAGGTTAATTCCCACTCTTCTACAAGTAAAATAAACCGAGTTTTTTTTTTATAAATAATTAACTGTTGTACCAGTTTCAATTCATTTAAAACCACATTTTCCTCAACCTAATAATGCCACTCTCTTCATAACATGTCCCGGATATAAGTGATGGTTCTGACTTGAATTTAAATTGCTCCCGGGACCTATTGAAACCTTTGGCCTTATACATTAACCATTATTATATATTTCAGTGCCACAATATGCTTTCCAAAATACCTCAAAGGCTATATTTTTATGAATACCTAGGGACGGATGTTACAATGAAAAATGGCTTTATAAAATTGCGTATAAATTATATATCATACTTTACAACGACATATTAGGGCATTTTTATTGTTTGCTACGCCGTAGCAGACCGGCTACGACACGTAGCTCTTAAGTTGAAGGCAGCGATAACTTTCTCGTAGCGCGTAGCCGTTTCGTAGCACCTTAATCTGTATTATTTTATCTTGCGGTTAAACAGGAGCTTAGTTATTTATGTTGTTTCCTTAAACATATTGTTTTGTATGTTCCATAAAACAAATATAATCATTTTCCTACAATATTCCTTATTATTTTCTATCCATTGACGTACTCTTCTTGATGAGTCAAGAAAAACATACAGGAAACGTGTAATTATATTATTTACAGTCATTTATTTACATATGTTAACACCTTACCTTTGCGACTGTTGAGCTAAAGTCCCAACTCTTCAATAGGAAGCATTAGAAACATAATTAAAAGATGAATACTTATATAATGTCTGTATATACAAGTAGAAATGTACCAGATATAAATATTATAGGCATTGAACATTTTAATGGGATTTATATATTATTACTACATAAAATATTTATCGCTCCATATTTTATTTTATCTTGTCATTATGTCATGTGGATTGCACTTGAAGTTTATAGCCATAAAACGGCCTTCAACGATAAAAAAGATAATGCTACATTAATGTAATAAACCACTTTGGACATAATCGAAGCGATAGAAAGACTTCACTCTAAAATAAAAAAGTTAGAAGATAAGACTGAGTTTAAAATTATATTATTAAAGAAGCTTGACCTTGAGATCACTAATACACATGCACTAAATAATAAAGTTCAAAGTTGACTATAATAGCAAAAAGCCAGAACCATCTGGGTTATAATAAGAACAAAATAATAAATTGAAAGTAAGTATAAGCCTGCTTTACAATTCAGATTATGGTAATCGAATGTCCCCCACGGGTCACTCAATATGGCGGACTCTGTATAGTGGACACTAACGATGACATACTGCTGTATAAATGTCAAAAATACCCAATAACCATTATCGTAAATAAACAGCTTTACAAACTATGGAACACAGCATACAAGATTTGAAGAGATAAAAGAATGTTGGAAACACACTGCGTGATTGTGAAATGATGGGGAGGAACATCGTGTGGTTTTGATCAGTAGAGGCCTGATAGACCCTTCCTTGGAGAATATCCACGTGTGGGAAAGGGGTTCATGACTCCACTCTGCTTTCAATTGAGGGCTGAAGAGGAGGCTAAAATGAGACTGGACGTGTCAGGTCAGGACAAAAGTCTCAGCCCAGAAAAAGGTGGCGAAGCGACCTGGACGTGTACCACGGGTTTGGGATGGCTAGTCAAAAGAGTTTACAGAATCGAAAGAGGTCTTGGCCCACTCGTGGGACAACTTAGAATAAGGAACAAAAAAAAAACCAGTAGCCAATAAATACGGAAGAATTGCTAGAAACTAACTACGTCAACATTTAAAAAGTTAACAAATATTTAGAATTACTACACAGCGGTAAAAATAACCGTGACCAGTTCACTGTATTTAACTAACTACTTATTTATGTATTTACTGCATATTTCTATTTCTACGTATACGAATAACTACTTCGCTAAAACGTGTGCTCATACAATTAACACTATTTGTAAAGTGATAGAATTACGAGTCGTGACCAAACTATAACTAAACTAAATAGTAAAGTACTTACGTTATTACAAAACTAAATACTTGAAAATCATCACACATTAGGTTTCGAAGCAAAAGTAGTCTTCATTTTAGAAATGGTATCGATTAAACATGTTTGTAACTTATTAATTTATTTAATCTCATAAAAATATAGATGTCGGTAAAATTATACAATTTCGTTTTATATTTTGGTCTTTTCTTTTCCTAGATGAATCCAATTTTTATTTGTACAAAGATACCCCACGATCACGTCAACTGCAAGATCGGAATCTCGCAGCCGGAAAATTAGAGGAAAGAAAGACTTAACAAAATAAAATAAAGTTTAAAATCGATCGACGATTCGTAACCCAGTTACTATTCTAGAGTTAACTATTCTAGGTTTTACCAGTCTAGGTATTTGGCTTTGGGTTCGCGGAAAATTTATGCTTGACTAGAAATATAAAATAACGCGCAACAAAGTTTGTAATACCTACCACTAAAAATAACACATTTTCTTGAGAAGAATAAGAACAGCTTTAAACAATACATTTTTTACATTCAACATCTGAATGAAAACCGCAATCGAATGATTATTTTCTTTTACAATGAAAAATGAAATAGAAAAGTAAGATTCACGTATTTGAATGCGTGAATCATTTTACGGAAAAATGTAATCAAATATCTACAGTCTACTATAAACAACAGGCTAGAAGGAATGCGGCAACTTACTAGCGATATAAACGATGCATTCGAAACGATTTCTACAAAATATTTACTCACTCAGCGCTCTTTACACTTCCTTTATAACAAAGTTGACTGACCTCTACTCTCTGATTGAAAGATAATATTCTTATGAAACCACCTCGTCTGAAATTATGGAAACACATAACTAAGCAAGCACAGTCACAAAGTTACATACTGCTTTTCAGTTATTATTTTTAAAATTTTGGATGCAAGATTTAAAATAAAAAACTGTATCAAGATACCTACAATATTAAGCATTCTTTCACGTTATATTAATAGGTAATTAACATGAACAGCGATAAGCTTTAATGATCAACGTTATTCGATAATGCATAATTGCGTGGTAATCCAATATGACAGTATAACAGCTTCTATAATATCGAGTGGCACTTGTTCCCCGTGACACATCCTGATATATCTCTACTACGCCGTCGATATCGCCTTTGGATTTATGGCTAGTTTACACAGGGCGAGTTACTGTCTACCTAGTAGACAGCTCGAACTGTCTACTCATACGCTTGTGGAGAGTGTTATCCATTTCCTAGAGTTCCAACCGGGCTACCAGTAACTTGCAGTGACGTCTGAGCGATTCCACTAGCGGTGGCAGGCCGCACAGCTCGTAACACCATGTTTGAGTCCGGTGTAAACCGTTTTTACTGTGCTCCAACTGTGCGCAGGAGTTTCAGTTAAATCTGCTTTATTTTAGGGCTCATCTGTGCTTTTATGCAAGGAGCAAACCCAAATAAATATACGGCTAAACATCAGAGTATCTCGTCATTTTATATCCCTTACAAATGATGTTAAAATGCGTGTTATTGACATGTCGTGTCCGCTAAATAACAACATTGAAGTAGCGAGTGTTAACACCGAACGTTAATGACCACAAAATTACCAAGAATGAAGTCCACTTCATGCGATACTGTAAATATATTAATAGCTCATGTGAACTTGGAATTTCATCCCTAATTCTATCCATCATAGCGGAGACAAACGGAACGGAGATTTGTTTGAGTCGACCAATCACAATGAAACCAACATCCTGTTTCTTGTGAAAAATCGAATCTTGTTCATCTCCGCACCTCTTCGCTCATCTCCGCTGTGGTGGAAACCAAACCCTACAGGCGACACTCCCCATCCATTATTCATATTTTGCTTAAGAGCGAAAGTAGACATATGTGTCTTCCTTCTCGAGACGCGCCAAATAACAACAATAAGCTTGGTAGTGCCACCGTTTCTAATCATTCGTAAAAGGTTTTGAGGCTTCAAATATAGCCTCTTTATCTGCGAGTACTTTTATTGAAAGAAAGTAAATTCCAAAAACTTGAAAAGGCTTTGTTCACAAATCAAAAAGGCGCCAATACAAAAATAATTTGAAAAGAAAATCGGCACTTGCTTTTCGATATGGGTCTTTAGCCGTTTCGCACCTCGAGCGGTTCCGACCGCGTTTATAAATTGAACAAAAGCTCATTTTGAATACATAGCGATTGGCATTTATTTTCTCTATGTACCCTTAGCATGAGTTTTCAGTATTTGAGACGTAAAGTAAACTGGAACTTTGACAATTTGAAATTGTCAATTTTCAAGAATTGATCATTTGTTCCTTCTTATTTATTTAATAATTTATGCAACAAAAAAGGTACAAAGGCGGACGTAATGCCTGAGGCATTCTCTACCAGTCAACCAAGGTCGCACTCCAGAGGCGCTGTTCCATTTTTTCATACAAGAAACGCTGTAAATATTGAAAAGTAAAATATTGACAACTCGTGCTAGGGTACTGTTCACATGACCTTCAGTTTCCAGCATGGTATGAAGTAGACGTACCAAACTTTTTTCAAAAAAATATAAGGGACATTCACGCGCAAACTGTTACCATGAAATCTGAACATGATTCTAGACCATTGAAATCTTTCATCGTTGTTAAGAAAGAACAAAAGTTACAAACAAAACTGACTTATTTATTAATCTGCTGGTTTATTAGATGAAAAATTTCTCGGAGTAAAACAACTGTTTCAAAAAAGGTGCAATTAACACTCATGCCCAGCACATTCCAAATCTATGAAACAGCTGATGATTTAATAACCCAGGTCTAGAATCACGCACTGTATTCATGGTCACCAGTTTCCTTGTCAATATCCCTTACACATTATGTGGTTCAACATAAACGAGCACTATCTAGCGGTTGCAGCGTTTGCAGCGGTTGCAGCGCACGAGTATCATGCCATTACAGACATCGACCTTGTATGCTAGGCTTTAGGAACCTACAGGTGGCTGCCGCAACCCACGGCAATACACGGCGTCGCTGATCTGCAAGGGATATGTCAAATTTATTAACTGTCATTCGTGTATATTATGTCATATTTATGTTTTTAACGCATAATTCGAGAGTTATGTCAATTTATGTCACATTTTTGTTTTTGATAGCTAGAGATAATTTTTGAGTTACGTCAATTTATGTCATATTTTTATTAACATCCCAATAAGGATAATTCGAGAGTTACGTCAATTTATATCACATTTTTTATGACTGACGACTATATTAAATATTTATAATTACAGCGGTCTTTTCATAGAGTGGAAGGTATGGTCACCTATCCATTTATCGACCTCGTCACATCTTTCCCCTGTAAAGAGAGACAATTTCAAATGTCAAATTATTTTAATACTGACATTGTAATACCTCAAAATAGCTAACAGTTGGAAACTTCTTAAGGCTTTGGTGAAAGTTATGTTTCCGAAATTGCTTTCCAAAGTTTTAGGAAGACACACAGTCAGTGTACAGGAAGGCTTAAACTTAATTGAAAAGGGAAATCCATTATAGAACGGTTTAGAAGATCTTAATAGCTTATTCTGTTGAGTCGACACGAGCTATTGGAATTTTGAATAGTTGTACTGAAAATAATAGAGTCAATAAAGGGTATATAATTATTCCTCTTTCATGCTGCTACTGCTGAGTCAGGGCATCCTACTAATATTATAAACGTGAAAGTTTGTATGTATGGATGTATGGATGTTTGTTACTCTTTCACGCAAAAACTACTGAACGGATTTGGCTGAAATTTGGTACACAGATAGTTTATAACCTGGAGTAACACATAGGATAGTTTTTATCCCGATTTTATGTTCCCGTGGAATTTTCGAGTTGTAGCGGGTGAAACCGCTGGCAGCAGCTAGTGTTTAATAAGTACAAGGTATTATTGGTGTTTTAGGTCGACCATAGACCAGCCGCAACGACGATATATTACTAGACTCCGCATGCATTCTATCAACTCGCTGAGGTACCATGTAAGCGAGTGGGACGGGGTACTGCGTTGTCATTGGCTAACGCAAGGTCTATTCTGTCTCAAGGTATGTTTACGGCTCACAGGAGTGGTCGAAATGAGACGGTTATAAGACTTTTTTGTGCAATGTGTTGACAGACATCGGTCGCCTGTTATTAGGAGTCTAGTAATATATCGTCGTTGACCAGCCGCTTGTGGCAGCCAGCATCAACTGCATCAAGCTGCATTTAAGACAGCTCATTTAAGACAGTTAATATTATAGCCTTTTAGAAAATTGAGCTATGTTAGGAGTTCGATAATTGGAGCTATATGATGGCTGCGATAAGTTTTCATTTATTTTTATTTCAATCATCGTCGGCCCTTGACACTTGGGGGCCCCATATTTATACGGCTCATAAGTAGTAGCTACGCTTCTGCTTATGCCTCTACCTTAATAACACTCGCGCAGTAATCAACATCATCACCAGCCTATTAATGTTCCCACTGCTGGGACACAGGCCTCCTCACTGTGAGGACGCTGGCCCAGTGCGGGTTGGTGAATGCCACATGTCATCGATTTTTTCGTTCTAAGACATGCCGGTTTCCTCACGATGTTTTCCTTCGCCGTTTGAGAGCAGAGGTGATGAAATTAATTAAACAAAGTAATGTACCTGGCTGGGTTCGTACCCACGACCTACAACTCGTAAGTCGGGGCTTAACCCACTGGGCCACCACTGCAGTGCTCTCGCAGTAATATCTAACCTTTAATATACCCAGTTGTAAATCCATGTAACGGGTTGTTACGTTATCTGATATATTAGGTAACTTTAATACCGTGATATGATGATAATAGGGATCCACTCCAATATAGGGACCGAGCGTAAAGATAACGGATCGTTATCATAAACACAACATAGTATTATCAAACAGTATTAGATTTTTCTCAACAACCCAACAGGAACCTTATTTAAAGGATTATAAATGTCACTGTGGAATGGACAGTGCTTTCAATGAAGGGTTAAATATAAAAGACTAAGAAAAAAAGAGAAAATAGACAAAATATGTCAAACCGTTTTGATGTTTTGATTTTGTTTCTTTGTCTTTAGGTAGTGATACTTGAGAGCTCTCTTTTATCAGAACATCAAGCATTCGCCGTTTTTTTTTGTCAAACTACACAACGAACAGACCCAACCGTAGAGCTAAGCATCGTTACTAACAATTTCACGATCTTTCTAGCGAATGTTGTAGTCGTAGGTCATCAACGAAGATGAAAATTTTGTCAGACTTTAAAATGCTCGCTAAAACGTTCTCGTTTATTTTACTGTGTTGTAACGTTTGCAAGAATGTTCATAACAAAGGAGTACTCAAGTTTTTCAGCATTCAGCATCTTTGGCTAAAGATCGACATCTATAAATGATAGTATAGCACGAGCTTTAATCTTGTATTTGCAGTTGGGACAGTGACGGGGTTTATTTTACGACTATTTTCTGTCTAAACTTTTCCCAACTAGGTTGGGCCGGGTCCAAATGCAGACGGATAACAGTATTTTACATGGAGCGACTGTCTACGACCATTACTGACACTTTAAACATAGAGGTAAGTATTTTCAGTCGGGTGGAGTCGCAGACCTATCTACAACTAAGTAATTTTTTTAACATCATCGTAAGTGTAGGTTTCAAAATAGTAATAATATTATTGCTACGAATATATCTGGGAGCGTACATAAACATATGATTTGGTAGAATGTAAGTAATAAAATATAATGTGTCGCAGGAATCTTCTACAAATGATGATTGATGGAGCATCTTTCATTGCCATTTACTGTCATCGTGATAATATGATGTATTACATAAAAAATCCTGTACCATAATAAATAGGTAATTCCATATTGCAAACTGCTAATAATTAATTAATTACCTTGTAACAAAAAGGAAGAGGAAAATTGTAACTTGATTGCATTTATAGGCAGTTTGCTGTAAAATCCTTTTTAATGCAAATAAGGAAAGTTCATTATATAAACACTATAGTGCACTAAGTTCATTGGTCTTGTGTTTCACATGGCACGGTGGATCAATATAACCAATTACCAATGCGACAGCGGTGACTAGGAAATGCGACAACACATAGAATTAAAATCTCAGGATAAGTATTGAAAGATTAAGACAGATTGCAGTGTATAGTGTAGACCACATAGCTGTATTTACAAAGATCTTAAGTACTGTTAGAAGAACTTAAAGAAGAAAGAGATTTTGACATAGTAAGCAACAATAGATAGTTTACAATATGTATACCACAGGCTACTTATGTTTTAAAATTAGACTTTTAGTTCCATAAAACCAATTCTAATAATTATGAATATCCAATGTAGCTACAGTAAAATAGCGCTTCAAAAACTAGTATAAACATTTTGTTTTATTTGTAATATCCATGTGATGGTGGGAAACCATCATAAATGTAACCGTAAAACTGGTTATCAGAATTCGAAATCCTGAATACGCGCATTTCCCACGCGATACAAAGCCTTGTTGGTTGCCTCGGGGCATATCCGCCGGCTGGTTTTATCATGCACATACATTCTCTTATGATATTGGACATGTTTGTATAACATTGTGTATTGGGTAATATGATGAAATTCCTACTTTGTTTTTTCATTATGTTGCTGATAAGTTACAGGAATATATTGACACTGAAATATTGAAGCTTTTTCTACTCTGTCAGACATATTTTTTTGTTCATGTATTTAGGGATTGGTATTTCATGTTTATCAAAAACCGAAATTAAACTATCACTTCAGTGTTATCAAATAATACAAATAAGAAAATAGCTTGTTTATTTACCTGAAAGTCCTCCAAATATCGAAACACATGACGTTGAGCCAGAAGAAACTCGTTTGGAATGCGTAGTAAACGATGAACGCTGAAAAATATAAATAAACGTAAAAAACAAAGTTAGGAAACCACATTGCTGAGAGGAAATACTGCGCCATCGATACAAATAAAAGATTAAAAGAAACATAACAAAAACAACCGGTACCCGCGTAACGCAGGTATATAAAAGATAATAAATATATGGTGTGAGAATCTCTTTAATTGAAATGTGGGTCAACGAATCAATTGATGATTTCGAGATGAGAAGGTAAACAAAATAATACAACAAAACTCTTTCATAGATAAGTAGAGCAAGGCGATTGAATATCATCCTATTGGCGATTCTCGGAGGATACCGATGATCCGCGCGGTTATGCGGTGAAGCATGTCGTTTTAGAATGCGATTCTTACGTAGCACTTCAAACCGAGCGATGCAGACTCATTTTACGCCTCTCCGCGTGGACTAGCGACGTGTTACGCTTATCCGCGCGGATGAGCGAACTACTAAGTCACATACATCAGCAAGTCAGTACCAAAGTAATCTATTACCACATTAAACCGCATTTGCGTTAGAGTTGAAGCTGAATCTGGGTGTGGGTGGAGCAGACTTTTGTACTGTATGAAAGACACCCACGACGGGAAGCCCTAATGTGAACCTGTTAGAACAATTCTCTTTTGATCACGATTGTGCCGTAATTAAATTACTACCAATTAATCACCTTGGTTTGATGTGCTTTTGTTCTTACACAATCATTGAAAGATTTAGGACGACTTCAGAATGTGTAGTCAGGAGTACAAGCATGTGTACACGGAGCAATAATTTCTCCCTAAATGTACTGATTGCCATTACTTAGGTTAACCTGGCTAAAGGCTAAGCGTTGACCTGCAACCTGGCAACGCCGCGTCGCCAGTCTCTTGGGCAAATCAAACATCTGCGGTTTTTGATGGTATTTTTAATTTGACTGTTAGTTATTTATCGTTTTATTGATTGATCTAAGTACTATTTTATGAGTTTTGTTTCAATAAATAAAGAAGAATGGGCAGAAATGTATGGACCTCGTCCCTTTCCTTGTAACACTCCCATTCATATATCAATTGAAAGTACTTGAAAAGTGTATCATTTCATTGTATGACAGCGAACCTCTAAACTATGGAAGAAAAAAGTTATTGAAATTTTTATGACAAAAGATGAATTTCGATTTTCAGAAGAAAACATTGCTCTTAGCTTTTTCTCATAATAATATTTGTACAGATCATAAGAAAGAGTAACATCGTTGACATAACCGGACCTCAAGTGGCACCCACTTGTGACTTTAAAAGAAAATCATAGTACTTAGTAGTGATAATTGTATGAAAATAATGATGCGTACCAGCGCCAACGCTTGTACCCATCATTACCATGTGAAAATCTATGAACATCGCCGTGTGGAGACACGTTCATATAGAGTATATGGAAATATGTGGCAAGATGATAACATCGCTGCGATTCTCTCGCTCGTGGAGATAGCACCTTATTATTTATCAAAAACGCTATAATAAAATATTACAACTGACATGTTCGAAATCAATGTGTTCCATTAGAAACTCTGTGAATTCCGTCCCATCTTCCATAATCATATTCTCGTAATAACACACTATGACGAATTCTGACTCGAAGTAAAGATCGCGAACACGTAACACAATAGTTGACGCCTTTCTTCTACTTCCATAGTCTACCCAATCGTTAGTCGTTTCCACGGTTCTGTCAAGGCACAGAACCGTGGACGAGCTGAAGGTAGTCCGAAAATCGGTTAAAGAAACTAGCAAGTTTTATTATTTTTGTATATCATGTGACATTTGTCATACTGACGTCATCATGATTTGTTATCATGTTCTTTTTTATTATTTTTTTGTTGTGTGTACTAGCCCTCAAATAAACGTTTTTCTTACTTTTCTTCTTAATTTGACGGCAAACTTTACCATTGCGCTCATTGGTTAAATCAAGAAGCCCCCTCCCCTCTTCCTGGTATTTTTAAATACAGAAACATCAACGATGCATTAGCACAAAGACAGCATTGAGTATGGATTAATATAATTTAAGACATACACGACTTCTGCCTAACATTATGTATCGTTGGTATTTTGACTTTCAAGTCTCAATAACTTTTTTCTCCCATGGTTTACAGGTTTGCTGTCATACAATGAAATGATACACTTTTCAAGTGCTTTCATTTGATATATAGATGGAAGTGTTACAAGGGGTGGGACGTTTTGCCCATTTTTCTTTCTAGTAGCTACTGAAATAATATTTTAGAACTGACACAATTACGAAATAGATGTAAGTAACATCAAAGTTGCAATCGATATTCCAAGAGAAAATCGCTCTGGCATTTTGCTATGTTTACGTACAACATGACTGTAGCAAACAAGTTATTCAGAACATCTCATTTCATCATTTGTGGCAGTGATAACACAAAAAGCTTAAATCCGAATTTTGTGGACCAGCTGCGCTGCCAGCATCCTACACATAGGCAGATTCGCTATAGCTTCTACAAATTGCACTGGAAAAGAACCATCTGGCTGGCCGACACGATGTTTTTTTCTTTCATTGGAAAATCAATGCGGAGATGAATTGATAAATTGTGCAATATCGTATTGATGTACCGCTTGTACCGAGAAGCGGTAGGCGTTTGACACGCTCTGCGGGCTTCTGTACTCTCTACACTTGATAATAAATAATACAACTATGCGTTGGAGTGAATACTCGTTATTTTATTTTTAAAACTTTATAAGTATACTATGACTAGCTTTTGTAGTAAGCTATCCCACGGTACAACCTATTTTTTGGTAGCAAAATCATCAAATGAGTCCTCTCGGCCTGTGTGGAGGGGGAGTGACTGTCAGACCTGTATCTGGCTAAAATCCATCGCGTTCCTTCCATAGCCTTTTAAGTTTCTGGCAGAGTGGCGAAAGTCAGCTCTAGTCTAGCTGTCTTTGTTTTTACAAAGTTCCGTCGTTTTTTTAAATAGTCTCGCATTTTTCTTTTCTGATGGTTAGCAATGATGCTCGACGGGAAGTATGCTTGCTTAGAAATTACCTATTATAAGGAGTTACATTGATTCGATTGTTAAGTGTTTTATATTTACACTATTCATCAGGATTTAAATATAGGTCTGGTTAACGAACCGAGTCAACCTTTCTGAGATTAGAATTCCATCTATTTAAATTGAATGAACTTTGCCACCCACGTCACGTCTGATAAATTAAGGTATTTTTCCTCTGAAATACGCTACACACAACAAAATGACGCAGTACAGTATATGTATACATAGTAGTTTATTTGTTACATTCATTTATCACAGAAGTAGGTATTGAAAACAAAGGACGATCAAGTTTATTCATAAATAAATTCGTTTACATTGAAAATATCCGGCCAGTCATTTCGGCTGCGTTCATTTATGGCATGACTCACAAAAATATGATTGTTATTATTGTATTTATTGGGCAAAACTTGTAAACGTAAACACTAAGTTATCAGTATCTTATGTATACGTCAGAATTCAATAGTCATAAGTTCTAAAAATATACTATGTCAGGTTTCAATACTCGGTTTAATTCCAGAAGAGGAAGTCTACGAAATCAGTTGTCAATTTTGTAAAATTCCACTTAAATGACAAAATATATCGATTCCTAAAATGCATATGGTTATCTTAATCGATTTGTGACAAGTATTGATTGATTCTACTGCTCCGTTCAAATTGCTGATACCTTTGGGAGTCATCCGCGATAATGTTTGCTTACAATCTTGATCAAGCCGTTCGCCAACGTTCTAATAATAGTAACTTGAATGGGTTGTCAATAATGTCATGTTAACTATACTAAACTATACTAATAGTATCCATTAAAAGACCGAACCTTTTGTCAGCATCTATATCTATATTCTATATCTATTCTATCTATCTATCTATCTATCTATTCTATTTCTATCTATTCTATTCATATAATAAAACTGTAGAAAAGTTATTTTTGTACATTAAAAAAAAACTCAAAAAATATAGCCAGGGTATTAAAGGACCACCAATAGAACCCATTTGTAGCATTTTTAGAATTTTTGTCTGTTTGTCTGTTTATCTGTTTGTCTGTTTGTCTGTGTATTTGTCCAGGTATCACATAAAATGTACGAAATTAATGTGGATAACTTTTATACACAACTATTAAGCGTAACTTGGAGAGGAATTTAGTCTTTGTTTCATTGGAATCGGTTCAGTCTATCAAAAGATATTTGAATTTAAAGTGTTTCAGAAGTAAAATTACGGGTGCACTTTGGTCTCACACATTGATTTCGTACGTCAGTCGCGCGATCTAACTTCGAATAGAAAATCTACATTATTCAAATAAATATATATTTCAACGCACGGCAGATGACGTTAAAGAAAACCTGGAATAGACGTGTTTATGTTGAAATATTTGTTTTATCGTAATCGGTTCACATAATATGAATGGACTGGAATGGACTGGAATGGACTGGTATGGACTGGAATGGACTGGAATGGACTGGAATGGACTGGAATGGACTGGAATGGACTGGAATGGACTGGAATGGACTGGAATGGACTGGAATGGACTGGAATGGACTGGAATGGACTGGAATGGACTGGAATGGACTGGAATGGACTGGAATGGACTGGAATGGACTGGAATGGACTGGAATGGACTGGAATGGACTGGAATGGACTGGAATGGACTGGAATGGACTGGAATGGACTGGAATGGACTGGAATGGACTGGAATGGACTGGAATGGACTGGAATGGACTGGAATGGACTGGAATGGACTGGAATGGACTGGAATGGACTGGAATGGACTGGAATGGACTGGAATGGACTGGAATGGACTGGAATGGACTGGAATGGACTGGAATGGACTGGAATGGACTGGAATGGACTGGAATGGACTGGAATGGACTGGAATGGACTGGAATGGACTGGAATGGACTGGAATGGACTGGAATGGACTGGAATGGACTGGAATGGACTGGAATGGACTGGAATGGACTGGAATGGACTGGAATGGACTGGAATGGACTGGAATGGACTGGAATGGACTGGAATGGACTGGAATGGACTGGAATGGACTGGAATGGACTGGAATGGACTGGAATGGAATGGACTGGAATGGACTGGAATGGACTGGAATGGACTGGAATGGACTGGAATGGACTGGAATGGACTGGAATGGACTGGAATGGACTGGAATGGACTGGAATGGACTGGAATGGACTGGAATGGACTGGAATGGACTGGAATGGACTGGAATGGACTGGAATGGACTGGAATGGACTGGAATGGACTGGAATGGACTGGAATGGACTGGAATGGACTGGAATGGACTGGAATGGACTGGAATGGACTGGAATGGACTGGAATGGACTGGAATGGACTGGAATGGACTGGAATGGACTGGAATGGACTGGAATGGACTGGAATGGACTGGAATGGACTGGAATGGACTGGAATGGACTGGAATGGACTGGAATGGACTGGAATGGACTGGAATGGACTGGAATGGACTGGAATGGACTGGAATGGACTGGAATGGACTGGAATGGACTGGAATGGACTGGAATGGACTGGAATGGACTGGAATGGACTGGAATGGACTGGAATGGACTGGAATGGACTGGAATGGACTGGAATGGACTGGAATGGACTGGAATGGAGCGGAGCGGAGGGGAGTGGGGCGGAGGGGAGTGGGGCGGAGGGGAGTGGAAAGGAAAGGAAGGGAGTGGAGCGGAGTGAAGTGGAGTGCATAGAGCGGGCATTAGGAAAAATAGTTCTACATAAACCTGGAATAGAAGTGTCAAATATTCTTCATAAATCTTAGAAAATTCTAAATACAGGGTTTATATGAAAAACGTGACCAGAATTAAGCGCTTCGAACTAAAAAAATACATTGTTCGATTCCGACATCCACGCGAACGAAGTCGCGGGCACAGCTAGTGTTTAATATAATTTAAAAAGAAAATCCGTAGAAGAATGCCTAGAACTTTTGTTGAAAAGACTAAATACTTATACCTACTTTTTTTTAAGTGGTAACACTTAAAAAAGAACAAAAGTGAACATTGTTTAAGTATCGTGTTTTCGGACTCGTCAAATCTCGGAATGATCAAACGAGTCCTCCCACCCAGGGCGAGGCGGGAGGAACTGTCAGACTCGTACTAACTAAAATCCACGGTGTCCTTCAATAGCCCTTTACGTTACGGGGTCACGGTAATTCGATAAGTCCCGTGACCAAATAATGTTCACTTGGGATATTTTTGTAGCCGCTGATATAGGTACAACAAATGTATATATATGCTTAAAATAATCCAACAATGAATGATATGTTGACCTTTGTCACATGATCATTATTGAGATGAAATAAGATACACATTCACACATTATGGAATGATTGTGATCAATTGTCTGGGTCACATTAGTTTGTTAACCTCCTCTGAAGTGTGATCGTGTACGATGCCGTAGGAGGGATGACATAATACACTTGAACCGAAAATTATGTGAGGGCGACGAGAACCCAATCGTGTGGGGCGATCGCAAATTGAACAGCGGTGATCTAGCTAGCGTATGCTGTCACAATACGAAGAATTTTAGAGGAAATTCCTTATCATTGCTCCATTTCTGTGAGATTTTCAGATGAAAGGCAATATAATTTCTAAAGTGTTACGGAATAACCGTGCTGAGCAAACTTAGTGTACCTATTAGGGAAGCTTTCGCGAACAATACCTATCCTCCTACACTCAATACCTATACTCCTACCATATCTATTGGTCGCGGGGTAACGAAGTTCATAGTACACAAATGCTACCTTCAAAATATTCCCGCCCTGGGTGGATTGGACGGGACTTTCAGACTCTTTCTGCATAAAAATCGACATTCATTCAGTAGCATTTCAGAATCACAGACCTTAACAGGCGGCCACGCGATTAGTCTATCTATTTTTAAGAGATTTTCCTGTTAACAAGATAAAAGTTTGTGTGATGTGTCTATTACCTACAAGAATTTACGATAGTTTGCAAAACACATCCTCCCCGGAATTGCAAGCCAAGCTAGTCCGGGACAGTGTGTGTGTAACAGTGGTGCTTGGAAACACCGGGATTGTTTTACTCAAACCTTTTTGTTCTCCCCGTGCAGGAGGACATACGAGTATCTAGTATGACGGATTTTTATCTGTAGAAAAACAGGCTTCAAAGATGTGCGAAGTTTGTCATTATCAGACTAACTAGCACAGTGCGAGTTATTTTGAATTTTATTGTCAAAACAACGACAAGTTTACTACGAATTGGTATAAATAGAATTATTACTGCAAATTCTAGGGCCGCTGAAATGTCATGTAATAGCGGTCGCATTTCGACCGAAGATACCACATTAAATTTTGCCGTTTAGAAATTAAAAGCTGGAACAAAACCCAAAGAAATTAATGGAACCTGTATGAATTTTCATAAGTTCCGTCTGTCTCTAGGGATTGGCCAAAAAAAGTTATTTGTTCAAAGCCTGCACGAAAATTTAATTATGCTCTGACTTAATTTGGCTTGTGAATAAAATTATTCTAATGGGCTAAGTTTTTAGCGAGTCATAAAATAAATTATATGTATTTTAATTAAAAGTTTAGCGCGATATGTTTTGCACGCACGGACAACTGTGTAACTTAACCAGCATAAATTGACACGCTACGACTTAAGATACTAGCACTGGTATTCATAAACATTACTATAGTCAGCGCCAAATAAGAAAGAATTAAAAGTCATTGACCCGACTTGTACCAAAAAGTCCACAAAACTTAATTTGCGATCGCTCGTCATTCAAAACTGTCGCTAATACTGCATCGTTCGAGTTTCATAATACCAAACACTTATCCCAACGGAAATAAGTAAGAAATACGTAAATTTGAAGAATAATTGTGGTATTTTTTTAAGTTTCAAAAATACACATTCAAACAATGAAATATGTAATTGCTATGGTTCATGGATTTCAAAAATATTTTTCTTGGTGTATATTTATTTTTCAAAATTACTTATGTTTTCAACTTATATTTCAATAACAGAACATGCAATAATTGGATTTATTTATCTAGCTTTAACTCATATTCTTACAAGTATACAATAAACTTAAATAACGGAATTTTAAAGTTCATACCAAAAAAATCGATATTTTGGGTTATGCCCTCATACTCGGCGCTGATTGTGACGTCAGAGCGAGTCAGGGGTGCATTACCTGTTCGCCATTTTGTAATTATGTACCTTACGCGTCCTTCGTCTCGAGTGTCATTTCAAATAAGGTTTGCGCATTGGATTGACTGAGCGTATTCCATAATCGGAAAGTTTTCAACCATTTTTTATTATTATCTAACTGTTTAAAGGGTTTAATTAAGTACTACATTTTTAGGTACCTTTCAAAATAAATGCGATTGAATATGGTTTTGGCCAAAAGGTTTGTAACTCATGCCCAGTGAATACGTCAAGGACGCCCCGTACCGCGATACGTTTGTTTTGATCGTGTTAGCGACACTTCCTTTACATTTTTTGTATCGTTTTGAAGTATTGGAAAACATTGGTACACGGGTGTTAACGACTTTTAATTCTTTCTTATTTGGCGCTGACTATATGAGGTCTCACAGGGCGCGCGGACGCACAGGGTCAAAAAATCCTATTCATAAACGACACTTGAGGGACGAACGACACTATGCGCTTACTATAATGAACGCACAGCTAAAGTAGCTCGCTAGCTACTTTACGCAACGCATAGTGCGACAGTTAACAAAAATCTCAAACTGGCATCGGTTATTTGGCTATGTTTGTAGTGATTTGTGAATTGTGATACGCTTATTTTGTTTAATTGCGATGGATTTCAGCAGCGAAGATGATTTTGATAATTATATTCTTGAGAGGATAAATACACAAAGAACAATCAGCACAAGAAAAGTGATACGTGACTTTCAAAATCCTTTCAATTATTACAGTGCTGATGAATTAAAAAGACTAGTATTCATATTGAAAAGTTTCATATAAATTACAAAACTTGTAAATATACCAGTGGTTTTGATTGACGTATATCTGTCAGCCAGTCAACCCGAGTGAAGTCGCATCACAACGTTAACTATTCAATGCTAAGTGTCCGCATAGCAAAGAGTTCACCAAGTATTGTTTATGAAATGAATGGCCTGCCATGACGAACGCAGTGAGAAATGCCTTACTTAGCAAAGTGTTGCTGCCATACTTATCTAAGTAGCGTTCTTGAATACCACTGTAAAAAAATCCTACTCATTTGACATAATTATGATTTGACATTTGCGCTATCCAGCAGCGCCGCCATAAAGTGTCATGTAATACTGGTATAAGTAACAATGTTTTTTAATTACATTAGTGGATATATCACGGCTAATATATGTACTTCCGTAAATTAATTCAATGACATACTATTATACAGGGTGCGGTTGTCCGTAATTATCCAGGAAATTATCCGTGATAAGTGAAAGCAAGAGATACTGTTTTACCGACGCAACCAATTAGAGTACTTTTCACTGATTAGTTACTTACTACTAATGAGAAGTAACAGAAGAGAAAAACAAGAAATAAACTAGTATTTACTATCAAATTAGTCAAGCAATTAATTTACTCCTTATGTAGATTATGTATTGAATATTTAATATTAATACTCGGAGTTAACGGATTTAATCAAAGATTTTATGGGCAGACGATAAAATCGGATATCAGAATTGCCCCTGACATATTTCACCCAATTTCGGATAATTGCCATAGTAAAGATCTTGTATTAATTAATGTTTATTGTACTGCAAACCTTGTTTAATACACTGTTCTTATATTATTACTAATAACTTTCAGATATTCAGGAATTTATAGTTTAAAAGCCATGAAATGACTGCAGATGTTACATAAACATAAAAGAGCCAAATAAAAAAAAATACTCAGAATTCAGAACAATGAAATTGCTTTTGAAACCGCGATTAGTAAACACAAGTCATATTTCCATGCGTGTTTCCATCGAACTGAAAATGATTACCAAAAATAATAACTCATTTCAGAATTTTAGTGAGTCGATAAAATAAGCCACCAATAAAATTAACAGTAATTCTATTGGTGGCTTATTTTATCGACTCACGATGAAATGTTAATGGAGATAGTTAACACACATATTGCTAGCGAAATAATGTGCTTTCAATAAATTTCGCTAATTCGCACTTCAGTTTACAGGCCTGCTGTTCGCTCGCATAATAATATAATTTGTTACAAAACATTTCAATAAATGCAGACAAAACAACAAAAATATCTGATTCTCCTGCTTTTTTTTATCGTGGTAAAGCATCAAGAGCAGTGGTGGCCCAGTAGTATCGGTCCCGACTTACGAGTTGTAGGTCGTGGGTTCGAGCCCCACCAGGCGCATTACTTTGTGTAATTTATTTCATCACCACTGCTCCCAAAACGGCGAAGGAAAACATCGTGAGGAAACCGAGACATGTCCTAGAAGCAAAATATCGATGATATGTGACATTTACCAATCCGCACTGGACCAGCGTGGTGGATTATGGGGCACTCCCACTCTCAGAGAGGAGGCCTGAGTTCCAGCAGTGGGAACATTATAGGCTGATGATGATGAAAGCATCAAATAAAAAAATACATCACAAGGAGATATGCCTATTATAGTCTCTATTTGTTGTTTCTCTGTAGTATCTTGCTATCCAAAATCTGTTTGATTTAAAAGAGTTGTAGAAAACGTTTTGGTAAGCTCTGACTAGGAAAACTAAAAAATTCAGTCCAATTTCTCTTTGCAAATCCTCAGTAAATTGTACAGGTGTATTGTACCTACAACGCAAGCTGCAGGTACGCGCGTTAGATATTGTACACACGATTGCTAGGTTGAGCTTTCAGAATAAACTTGCGTCGAACGCTTTCATGAAAATTATATGAAAAAAATAAAGAAAGATGTTTGTTTTCATGAGTATAATCTCGTGCTTAAGTATTAGTCACTAATTACCAGTCCAAGGCGACCTATAAAGAGGTCTTAGAAATGGTGGTTTAATAAAAAAAAGTAACGAATAGAACTTAGAGTCTGCGCTACGACTGAAGTCAGTTCATGATAGTACACACGGCTGCACATCAAGCTATACAAAACCAGTTGGTCTCACTTTGTACGATTTTTACCAAAAATAAACAATCAGCTAATAGGTACTGGTTATGTACAGTTTGATGTGTAGCCGTATGTACATTTAAAAAAAAATCCAATTATTTACAGACATTAATCGTCGCGTCAAATGGTCTACAATCGTGGGCGGACTCTACTATGACTTAGCGCTTTAGTATAAGCTGACAGGCTGATAACCAGCCACTGTAACTTTATTGACTACATAATAATACATATACTACCTACAGAGAAGAAGCCAGTGAAGCGTTACAAGAGATAAGTGCGGTCAGCTTACGCCAGATTATACAAGTAATTTAAAATAAAAAAAAAATAATTACCTACACTTTAAATTTTAAGTTTGTGAGGATGGATGGATTTTTAATTCACGCAAAAACGGCTGAACGGATTTCAAAAAAAAAGCGCACGCACAAAGTTTTGCTTTTTATTTATATATCAATGCTTATATCATTGTTAGACATCATCTTATCGTGAGATCATTTAGACTACCACACGGTCGAAGCCCCCAAAAGCTATTTTATAATACAAAAGAAGTAAAAGTTCTACACTATCTCATCTCTTTCCCCGACTTTGTTGAAGTTGGTTTCCAGTCTAAAGCGACGCAGCTGATCTCCTAAAACGCCAACTTGTGAATACAATTTGTAAACTTACCAACGACTAAACATCCTGTCATGGCGACTCCAACCTTTCCCACATGGAGCTTCAGATAAGCCAGGAATGGGTAGGCAACGATCAGACCACCGCAGTATGCCGTCAGACACATTCCGTGGAGGTTCCTCAATTCAGGAATGAAAGCGTAGATCAGGAATGTTGCTAAGAGGAACGGTACTGACAGAATGAGACCTGGAACAAAAATTTTGGTTAATATATTTTCTTTGACGAGCTCGTGGCTAAATAATTACAGCCGCACAGACCGGTTAAGCCGCGCTTGCCGAGGTTGGCCTGTGGATGGGTGACCATCTGTCATAGCGAGTTTCCTCCGTGTCTCGGAAAGCACGTAAAGCCGCTGGTCCCGGCTGTCATTTGTAGATCTTTGACAGTCGTTACTATTAGTCAGAAGCTCTAAATTTTGACAACCAGTCTTACCATGAGGTATCGTATTACCCAGTTACTGGGTTGTGGAGGTCTGATAGGCAGTCACTCCATGTAAAGTACTGATATCCAGCTGCATCTGGTTTGACTGGAAGCCGACCCCAATATAGTTGGGAAAAGGCATGGGCGGTATCTCATAGTATTGGTTTAGGCAAAGCCTACCCTACCTACCCCACCACAACAAACGCATAAATAAAACATACGCATTTATTGTAACCATGTATTCAACTTAAACAAAGACATTAAAAAAAAAACCATAACGCCTAGGATAATGCATTAGCAACTTTCCGCACCGTGTGACGTCATCACGTTTATTTTACTAAGAACGAAGGTTAGGCTAGCAGTCATGTCGCCTCAATTTCATTCAATAATGCATGCATATGTTTGCATCCGTGTTCATAATTTTCGTGTATATGAACCGCACACATGCATAAATTTCTTACGTTTTTAGGCACGCTGTAGCTGGCGTTTGTACCCACCGAATCGTTTTATGAATGAAAACCATAATGAAACGCAAGGGGAAGACGAACAGAGTTGCCAATTCGGGAGACAAAAACAGATTACAAACAGAAACGACAGTTTCGTAAAAGAGTAATAAAGACATGAAAAAAGAAGGAAGTATTGTCAATTCTATACATTTCAAATGAAATGTTTTATTTTAAGGAATAGTAAAGACCCATTATAATAATTAAAAACTGTAGGAATTTAATTTCACATATTTAAGAATTGGTTTTTTGGGTAATTGGGTAAATGAATATTGGCAACACCGTGTGTTAGTGTCAGCCGGCAAAAAGTTGTTATTGTTTTGTACTTTTGTTTTTTAACCCATATTTACCAGTGGTATCGGTCCCGACTTACGAGTAGTAGGTCGTGGGTTCGAACTAGGGCCTGCAACCGGGAAATCCCGGTACCGAAAATACTGGGAAATCCCGGGATTTTTTTAAGCAATTCGGTACCGGTTCTTCATCCCGTAGTCCCGGTACTTTCGATACTTTCGGTACTTTTTTATTTTCCTTATTTTTTCAATATAAAGCAACAAATCATATCCAATTAACTATTTTTAACAGTATTATTAACATAAAACATTTTTAATTGATAATAATGAGAATTTTATTAATAAAAATTTTGATGAAAAACTTTTATTATGCTTAAATTTTGTGTATTTTATACCTAATTATTTGGCAAATTGATCTGTAATAAGCTTTTACTTTTTTAATGATATTTCCTTTATTTTAAAGAAAATCGCGTTTCCTACATTCAACTTTTATTGAATTTAAAAATTTTTTCACTTCGATAAAGCATTATACCTAGTTTTGTTTTGCTGTTTGCTTCATGATATTTATTTATAGTGAAAGTTGTATAGAGGAAAAAACAAAGCAATCACGTGACAAAGATAGGCTTCTTTCTAATTCAAAATAGACTAGGAATTTAAGTTCTATTTGATATATCTGGGGGCACGGCAGTGCCCCCCGCCAAGACGAGCCAAGCGAAGCGCGAGGGCACTACCTACCTTTTCTCGAAGTGTTTCGTCGTTTTTTTGAACCCTCATAGAGTTGGTTTCTGATGTGCCAGATAGTTCATATTCACAGGATATGATGCCTATAATAGACTTATTAAGCATACAAAATCTCAATGGAATAGCTCTAATAGTTTAGATTTTATTGACATCTAAAATACACGGATTTCGTCACTGATATATTGACACACTGATGATCATCAAAATGTTTGGCTAGTTCCTGCAGTGCTAGAGATCTGAAATTCGGTATGTAGTCTAAGTTTAGTATACAACCAACAAGAAAATTCACAAACTTATAAATTTCGCCCCCCATCGCCTAAAATGGGGGGTGGATGTTTGTATGAGACCTTAAGATGTTAGAATACTTCCTGCAGTGCTAGAGATCTGAAATTCGGTATTTAGTCTAAGTTTAGAATACAATCAACAAACAAATTCATTAACCTATAATTTTCACCCCACATCCCCTAAAATTGGGGGTGGAAGTTTGTTTGTAGACCTTAAACCTTATTCGAGTGGAATCAAAAAGTCAAAGAAGTCAAAAAAGTCGAAAATGTCAAAAAAGTCGAGAAAGAATCTAAGATGGTAGAATAGTTATTGTTAATGCACTTCTACAATGTGGGTATCAAATGAAAGGGCCCGTTGAGATCAAT
Source organism: Agrotis ipsilon (assembly GCA_028554685.1). Taxonomy (NCBI): domain Eukaryota; kingdom Metazoa; phylum Arthropoda; class Insecta; order Lepidoptera; family Noctuidae; genus Agrotis; species Agrotis ipsilon. Next base: position 11,723,341 of record CM052969.1, on the reverse strand, counting down.
TCGAAAAATAATGGGACGTTATAAATCTAAGATGCTAGCAACTTTCAAAAAGAACTGAAATACCACCAAAAACATTTCATGTAAACTGTTGCCAAAACGAGCACATAAGGTTTCTCCTACGAAAAAGATATCAGATCTCATGTACAACCAAGCTTCTGAATCTACACGGCCTAACTCTAGCAACCCTAACTTCACAAATTCTACAAATCAGTAAAATGTATGGCTTGGCTGTTTCGTTACTTAGGTAGGTAATTCAGAAACTAAATATTAGCATCACCTCCACAACGGTAGCGAAACGGTGAAGCCATAGATTTTACTGATTTGTAGAATTTGTGAAGTTAGGGTTGCTAGAGTTAAGCCGTGTAGATTCAGAAGCTTGGTTGTACATGAGATCTGATATCTTTTTCGTAGGACAAACCTTATGTGCTCGTTTTGGCAACAGTTTACATGAAATGTTTTTGGTGGGATTTTCATTATAAGATATAAAAAGGATTTAAAGGTTCCTTAAGATTGTGTACTGATGATTATTGTCACTTATAGATTTACGAATAAATCGAAGTTTTTTGAACTGCACCATCCCACTTTTGTAATGAGGACATTATTCATCCGATTTAAATAATTATATGTAGTGTGCACACAGTTGTGCCTTTCATACAATATGTTAATAGCGATTTGTACGCGAGTACCGAAAGTACCGAAATTCCCGGGAAATCCCGGTTCCAACTCCAGTACCGAACATCCGGTACCGGGTCTTTAAAAAGTACCGGTTCTGCAGGCCCTAGTTCGAACCCAGCTTGGCGCATTACTTTGTGTAATTTATCATCACCACTGCTCTCAAAACGGTGAAGGAAAACATCGTGAGGAAACCGGCATGTCCTAGAACCATCAAATTCGAAGACATGTGACATCTGCCAATCCGCACTGGGCCCGCGTGGTGGATTATGGCCCACTCCCTCTCACAAAGAGAGGAGGCTTGTGTCCCAGCAGTGGGAACGTTATAGGCTGATGATGATGAATACGTTTCGAAACAAAAAGTAGTGTAAATATTAAAGAAAATTCGTTTGTTTACTTAAAATGGTACTAATTTGTGTGATGTGTTCTGACAATGTGTGTTTATTAATGATTACGATAGTTGTGAACTCTTACTTTTCATAACCCTTTGAAAGAACTAATATTATTATCGTATAAGATTCAAGCTGTGTCTAAATGTTACGAGAACTAAGCCAAAAATATGATAATTCATCTCGCACTTTCAATCTCGTCATTTCAATCTTCGAGAGATAATCTTCCTAGTGACGTCCTGTTGAGGTGGCCGAATCTTCTATTTGAATCGTCAGAATATTCTAATTATTAATCTTACAAGAAGAATTATGGTGAGTGTTTTAAAATATACGTTTTGAAGTAGGCCGAAGCTTTCTTCTATTTGCTTCGTCAGTATTGAATAAGGTATCTGGAGAGTTTTTTTTTTGGTTTGCCTATCCATGGTCTTAGGTCACTGCACGCTACTGGGAAAAGGCTAGGCAGATGATGATTTGTTTGGACGATAAGAAGAAAAAACATGATTGGCAGGGGTGGCGAAGCGCAATGCAGAACATTTTTCACTATCCAACTTTTATCGACATTGTCCTCATTCAGATAATGTTTAAAAATATCAATTAAAAGAACAATGAATTCCTGGAGAGCATCGAAGCGCCTACGCCCTTCGTTGTGTAAATTAATTATGGAATTCAATGAAGATAATAAAAGATGCTCTGCGGTGCTCTCTGCCAAATGCAATGCAAATATGATTTTTGATGATTGTTCTGGTGAAGTCAAGCAATTATATTTTGTAGAAACGAAAAGAACTTTTGGAAAAACTAAGTCTTTTCAGCGATTGACCGCTGGAACGATTCCCACACAGTATAAGAAACACGAAAAAACTTTATAGCCTACAGATAGTTTTTCTGGGATATATGGCTGCTTGTTCATAGGAGACGAAATACTTTGTAACGCACCCACAATACAATAGCGTGACTAAAAAAAAAAGAGAAGATAATGGCGTTTTGTCATCGTACACCCTCATAGCCATCCCACGCTATAATTTGGAATGTACAATGCCAACGCGCTGGTGCACTAAACTCCTCAAATCAAAACTATTTTAGATACCAGCCCAGTAATGAACTTGTCGTGTGGTACTCAACCTACGTCATAAACGCGAGAAACACTCCTGCTCATAATAACTTTACTACCGTACATAATTGTTGGCAAATGTGCCACTAAAATACGGAAATTTTGAGGCCTGTTAATTCCGGAGTAATCCCATAAGCATCGGAGGAATTCGATTTGTATTCGTATTGTTAGAAAGGGGAAAACCGTATCTAGAATTTGAGGATTAAAGGCGGAACGAGATATTGAAGATTTTCTTTCAAATAAAACAGATAATTTATAGATTTGGATAAATCCATTATGGGTAAGGATTAGAAAAAAATCTACACAGTTCGAAGCATTATTTGAGTCTTTTGAGGACGTCTATTGTTATTTGTCTATCTTGACAAAATCTTCGGTTGGATCTTTTTCTGTTACCAATCAACGTCCAGCCTTTACACACAGAACAAAGATGTCCAATCAGAAGCAACCGCCAAAAACAAAAACGACCCTATTATAAATGTTAATTATTTGGATTGGCATCATTAAATACTAATTTTGACTGATGGCTACAATCCCATTTAGTCACTTATTTTTAACGTGGTAAAATAATCAAATGAGTCATCCCACCCAGAGCAGGACGGGAGGGACTATCAGACTCGTACTGACTAAAATCCACGGTGTTTGAATAGCCCTTTCACGGGTCACGGTAATGAATTGAGTCCCACGACCCCGGCAGGCATCCCAAACTAACAAAAGACGAACCAAAGAAGTGAAATACGAGTGCCTTTTCGCCACTTATTAATTTTTGATCTTACAAACATTCAATCCTGTTTCTGTAACTCATTTGAATTGTTCATCGAGAGTTAAGGGACTGTCTAAGCAGGTCAGCATGGCTCTGGTAGAAGCGCAAAGGGCTACTGAAGGAACAGCGTGGATTTTAGTCAGTAAGAGTCTGACCGTCCCTTCCAGGCTGAATGCATTAATGGACGAATTTAGCAGGCCCCCAAAATAAATAAATTTGATATAGGTATTTTCTTCCTTATGATATGACTATTCCAAATTCTATTTACGTTTATAATCTACATCTTGATTCGTTTAACTGAGAGCACAAATAGAAACACATGTGCTTATGAAACAGTAGTTTGAACTGCCATTTCTTATAACAAGTTTCATATTATTCTGAAGCTTATTGCAACGGTAAACTAAACTTTGTATTAGCCATAATCATATATTTTCGATATTTATAGTTTGCTTCTATAAATTGAACCAATAATATCGTGCCAAGTGGGAAATTTTAAAGAGTGAGCGCACTCGTATGATGTGAGAAATCGACAACGATCTTTTTGGTGCTGTGAAACTATTGCGGGTCAATTTGTTCGCACAGGACTAAATAGTTTTTTTTTATTTTACCTTTTGTTGTTTTTCTTCTATGTATTTTTTTTTCATTGTTGTTTTATTCATGTAATTCTGTTTGTTCTGTCCTGTGTGTGTCAATAAATCTCTTTTATTTTTTCTTTCTCTCAATGTTTCTATTGTCCGTTAGTTAGGAAAACTGTCAAATTGAACTTATTATTTAAACCGTTTTTCATGTAACAATCCCTTCCCCATCTAGACAAAGGTATATAAAGTAAGTTTTATTTATATAAAACTTATACAAAACTTCAAAAAGTATAAAATTTAAAAAAAATAAACAGCTGGTCTTGAAGTATTGATATGTCCACCATATCAATCTATTAACTTACGTTGTATGTTGTACGCTATTTCCCCATAGATTTCGTAATGACAGGTGGCTATTACCACTCACCACTAATTTTGCTACAACAATCCAATTTTACATTTAACTGTGAATTTTCGGGCCTAAATACAGTGTTTATTAATTAAAGTCGTTTCATGGAATTATTGGTTAATGGCGACCGCTACTATTATGTCATAATGTAACACGAAACACTTTTAAAAAGTAACCCGTCAGTGTTTATGGACACAAAGTGTCCCCGATAATGTACTTATGGATAATTAACGGACATTTAACAGCGGGCCTATCCCATGGCTCGTAAAAGCGGATATCCTATTGCCTTGTTGAGTCAACAATGTGTTGTTTTGACGACCAAACTATTGCTCGTTTAAAAAGAGTAATAAACATGGATGCTAACTTGCTAAAGGTAATTATTCGATTTACGATGTTGCTCGAAGAAGCAGGATATTTGACGGTCGCTTCCACTAATGAGGTTGTCACGATTAGATTAATGGCCTGTTTTAGTCCATTGTGTACAAAGTGATGACCATCTTTAGTGGCCACTCCTACTCTCAGCTGATGTTCAACAGATATTTGGGATGGGCAGTGCCCACTATCCATAACCACTTTGTAAACACATTTAAAAAAGAGAGAAATGAAAATATACGTAGCCGTAGTTTGTGTTCCCGAACGTTATTTCCTCAGGAGTTTTCAAGTCGAGTGAATTAGTTATATACTCAGTCCAAACAAGAATATGCGAGGGTCTCATCAACATAAATCATGAAAGCCGGAACACAGCTTGATGTAGGTGACGTAGGCCTCCCGAAACGTTGCCGCATTTGTGCAGTTAGCAAACAACAGATTCGTGCGTACAAATGGTCCACTCTGGGGGACAATTACCCAGGATACACGATTTATTTTTTATTTTAGTGAAGTAACCTTTAAAAGGCGTCAGGTGGTTTTTCTTTTAAAAAAACTGTGTAACCCTTGACCGTCTTTTCTGTCTTAAACCTCTCCAATCGCACGCCATTTCTCTCGATAACCGAAACCTATCATCTTAAGCCACCCTTTGCTGATTATCAAATCATCAATTGGGCTGAGTGATCAAGTGGGCTGCAGCTGAAGTATCAGAGTTCCATCTGAAAATCAGCGTCGGCTTGCAAACTTTGTTCTGGCATCTCGTAATGTGCTGAGACATAAGACCCTTCGGCATTAAATGATGGGTTTATTTACTTATATAATTTTATTAGTTTTAATCTTTAGTGCCAATAAACACGATTTTCTTTCTTTTTTCAATTGCCGGTTGCTTGGTTCACCTGCCAAAGTATACTCACCAACAGCATAAGCAGTATATAGGATGGGGCTGTCATCTGTGGAGACATCTTGGAAGCAGACGCCGGCCGCCAGCCGCGGCTCGGAGAAGTTCTCGTTGAATATCATCTCCACACAGTACGTTGTGGAGGGATGCCACATTTCACCATTGGGAGTCACCTCGTACAACGTGCCATCCTGGAACAAGCATAATTACTATAGACACCTTGCTTAATGATATTGTTGTGACAGTGACAGCTTGTCACTGATGACAGCCCGCCTTTTAGGCATTGGTTGAGACTTGTAAAGGGAGCGGGAGAATGATTGTACTTGTGAGTTTAATAAAGAGTTTGGTTAAAGTTAATACTTATTCTTCTCATTCAAGAGCACTGTAGACTAATTGAACAGATACTTATCTTACAAGTTGGTTGTTAAAAACAATTTTACACGTAAAACAAAACTTTTAAAGCTAGATATTTTCATGCCACCCGCACCTAGGGCGGTACGAGAGGGACTGACAGACTCGTACTGACAAAAATCTACGGTGGTCCTTCAATAGCCCTTTATGTTCCAGGGTCACGGTTACCTGATGCGAGTCTAGTCCCGCGACCCATCAGGCTGCAGCCGGATTCAGTTTTGGCCGTATTTTACGCTTTTTTTTTTTTTAGCTTGGTAAAATCATCAAATGAGACCTCCAACCCCGGGCAGGGCGGGAGGTACTGTCAGACTTGTACTGACTAAAATCCACGGTGTCCTTCAGTAGCCCTTTATGTTCCGGGATCACGGTAATAGAAATAAGTCCCGCGACCCCGGCAGGCTTTGGCCCTCTGAGAGGGGGCCCCGTCATTTTGCCGCATGCCCGCGCCTACGGTGGCCGGAGATCGTCTTGCGACGTATGGCGCCGTGGGCGTACACCACTGCGGTTGGGGCGGAGGGAGGACGCTGTCCTCTCTCTCTCGCGGCCCGCCGCCTCCTTCACGAGCATTACTGCCTCGCAGAAGGCGGCGACCGCTTCCCACTCCGTCTCGCTCCGCAGCATGGCCGAAACCAATGCCGGGCGCGAGAGGTCTCCGCCTATCGCCGCCGTGAGGACACGTCGGTGCTCTGCCCAAGCTGGGCAGTCTTGCACCGTATGCTCTACTGTTTCCTCCGGGCGATCTTCGCAGTGGTGACACCCAGACATTTCCTCCTTTCCCATCAGACACAGGTACCTCCCGAAACTTCCGTGTCTGGTGAGGACCTGCGTCATGCGATAGGTCAGGACGCCGTGACGTCTCTCCAGCCACTCCTCAAAGAGGGGTCTTACCGCCGCGATTGCGGCGTGCCCGCGTATTTTACGCTGAGGGACCTTTTATTGCACTATCAGTCAGTAGGTACACTGAAGGAAGATGAAAAGAGCAGGAGGCAAAAGAAAAAAAAAATATTAATGCTATCAGAGATGATGGTAACTCTACCAGATGGTGAATGAAGTCCATGAACTTTTTTTTTTACTTGGTAAAATCATCAAGTGAGTCCTCCTGGCGGGAGGGACTGTCAGGCTTGTACTGACTAAAATCCACGGTGTCCTTCAATAGTCCTTTATGTTCCGGGGTCACGGTGATGGAAAAAGTCCCGCGACCCCGGCAGGCTTTGGCCCTCTAAGAGGGGGTTCCGTCATTATGCTGACGCTCTTTGAGGCGCGCGTGGAACACGACGCGCCGTCGACCTGGGCATGGTCCCTGGTCGGACAGCGAGTTGCCCTTTACTCGCCGCCCGAGCCCGTGAACTTTAAAGCGGTTTCCTTGTGATGATGAGTCCTACATTTGCATGTTTAAATTGTTGTCAGTAAGATCGGAACCAGGGATGTTGTAACAAGGGTCGTGCCGGTAGATTTATAGGTACAACATTTGTGATTTATACGCGTTCCCAATATACGTATATATTGCCCGCTTGGATACCTTTATGAATTATTGGATCAGCATCGATCGTGCGTGATGTGTCCCTTTTATTGTAAAATATCAACAATATAACATAACATAATTCGATAATTTATATGCTACACGGCTGCCTTCAGATATAGACAGCTACCCTAACTTATTTATTAGTTCAAAAAAAAAAAACAGTGTTTTAATATTTACAGGGTTTTTCTAATTTGTATTTTACAAAAAGATTTTTTTGCTAATCTTAAAAAAAATCGTGTTTTATTTCACGTTTCTTGTTTACGATTTTGACAGATGAAATGTTTTCCTTTTTAAAACGGAAGTTTATACAAAATACAACATACCGAGGTTCTTGTGAATCATAATGAGTTCATACCGAGAGCATTCGCGTGTAATGTAATTTTAGATATAGATTCGACTTTGAGCATTACATCCCTGACTGACGAGCAATCACGTACATTTAGTATAGATTTGATACAAGGTGCGAATTGTGCGATTGTCTTCCCTCACTGATGAAATTTTCGAATTTGTAACGTTACATTACTGGTGAATGCTCCCGGTGAGGGAGCGCGTTTATGCGAATATCGTATATTGCTGTTACGACATTATGGTATAATTTCTATTACTTACTGTCAAAGTCACTCAACGAGCAATGGAAAGAGCTATGCTCGGAGTTTCATTGCGGGATAAAATCCGGAACACGGATATTCGGCGAAGAACCAGAGTCACCGACATAGCTCGTAAAATTTGTAAGTTGAAGTGGCAATGGGCAGGTCACATCGCTCGTAGAACTGACAACCGATGGGGAAGAAAGGTTCTCGAGTGGTGACCACGGACCGGAAGACGCAGCGTAGGTAGGCCTCCCACTAGGTGGACCGACGACATCGTGAGAGTCGCGGGCAACCGATGGATGCAAGTGGGGAACTGTCGTTCGGCGTGGCGATCTAAGGGGGAGGCCTATGTTCATCTGTAAACGTCTTCCGGCTGATGATGACTGTCAAATTAATGTACATTTGTAAAGCCTAGTCAAATTACCAGGCTTTGCAATTACAGAATTGAAAGCTAAAACTGTTAATTATACCATTTCATATGGAATTAATGGCGAGTCGTTAGGGCCGGGGTTGGACGGTAAGCAATGATTAAAATGGCGTCAATCATTTTAACAGCTTTGAATGTCATAACGAGTATATCTACTATGAATGTGTGTAGTTTATGGATAACGTGATTACTAATTCACTGTCACCATTTTGTTACAGATATTATGGTGTTGCTTCCATTCTTAGAAAGCTTTTTTAGCACTGCTATGGAAATTAAAAAAGTGCATTATGCTGCTCTTCAAAGAAATCGAAATAAAAATACACCGTATTAAAAATGTTAGAAGCCTTAGGAATAAACGAAAAATCAATAACCAGCGTTTTTCAAAGATAAAACCGTTATGAGTTGTTTTTTTAAGCTTTCGCTCGTTGCCAAGAATTCCTCGTACACTAATTGCTACTAAGTGCATGAAAGATTGGAAAAAAAAGTATAAAAGAAGCAATTTGTGTTTAAAACGTTAACACTATGGAAACGGAACCATTTTTATTATCGCCGTTAAACGAACAAAATGGTGTTCGTTTAAACATAAGAGCAGATTTATAGTTTTCGTTCAGTCTCTCTTACAGACAGACCATAGAAATAAAGAATATGGAAGTGGATACGTAAAATAAATATTTGCTTTCTGTTATGATCATCATGCTAGCAGTCCGCGTTCGTACCGGTGATATCATGAAAGTTCAACTCTTCGCAGTTCAAATAATGGCTCTTTAGCATTGAGCGCGCGTGCCAAGAGCACGCCACAGAGCTGTCAAACAACTGAATGAACTTGTGCGCGCGCACTCATCCTGGATGGGACACAGTGGTGATACGTGGTGTCGTGCCGTCTCTATACGTAGTAATAATAGCTCAATGCTCTTTAGAGCTTTATTGCAATTCCCGTAGTGATCTCTAGCTTATTTCAAGGATACATTCAACCCATTTGACCTATTATACCGGTATACCTAATTGACGTTGGATGATTTTCGACTTCCATGCAGGCAAATCTGATTTCAAATGGTTTAAATAACAATAATAATAATATTTATACCATTCCCCCTCGAAAAAGCTACTTTTACGCACGGAAAACAGTGCGTAAAAGTAGTCTTTTACGCACTGTTTTGGTGTTTGAATTTAGAACACTTTAGTACATTCGACCTCGACCGCGATGCTGGACAACCCCCTTGCTAATATGAAAATTACCCTTAATTCAAACCATTGCTCCGATTTTAACGTCAGCTTGTTGGCGCAGTGACCGAGCGATTGGACTACTTCGCACCCACGTGTGTGTGGAGCAGACTTAGGTATTAAAAAAAACTTTATTTTGTTTCGTTGAATATCTTTTATCGCTCAAATCTTTCTTTTTCTCGTAGTCATGGTATAAAGTATCGTTTGCAACTCTTGAATAAAACGGATTTAAATCGAGGGCCTGAATCACTCGCGTCGCTCAGGATTTAAATACTTGAATCACTCGCTTCGCTCGTGATTCAATCATCATGAATCACTCCCTACGGTCGTGATTCAGTCATTAAAATCCTTCGCTTGCTCTTGATTCATATAATGGCCCTCGCTTTAAATCCGCTCTTTATTCAATCGTTGCAAAATATACTATTTTAGATAGTTCATCATCATCAGCCTATAACGTTCCCACTGCTGGGAAACAGGCCTCCTCTCTTGTGAGAGGGAGTGGGCCATAATCCACCACGCGGGCCCAGTGCGGGTTGGCAGATGTCACATGTCTTCGAATTTGATGGTTCTAGGACATGCCGGTTTCCTCACGATGTTTTCCTTCACCGTTTTGAGAGCAGTGGTGATGAAATAAATTACACAAAGTAATGCGCCAGGCTGGGTTCGAACCCACGACCTGCAACTCGTAAGTCGGGGCCGATACCACTGGGCCACCACTGCTCTGCTCTTATAGATAGTTACTTACATACTTTTAAGTTAGACCGTTTCCTTCGCATACAAAAACTTTATTTCTTTAAAAAACAAGTTATATCTATAAGTTAGATTAGTCTAGATTTATTGAATACTTTTTTCTAAACAACTAAGTTGACAATATATACAAACTAAATCTATAAGTTAAGTTCCTATTAAGTTGCTTTTTACTATCCTTAGAATATTTAAGTACCTTATATTGTAATTAACCTGCTGTAAAATATATCTTACTAGCTGCTGCCCACGGTTTCACCCGCTACAAATCGGAAATTATCCCACGGGAACATTAAATCGGGATAAAAACTATCCTATGTGTTTATCCAGGTTATAAACTATTTGTGTACCAAATTTCATTCAAATCCATTCAGTAGTTTTTGCGTGAAAGAGTAACAAACATCCATCCACACATACAGACTTTCACGTTTATAATGTTAGTAGGAGTACCAAATTTTATCCAAATCCATTCAGTAGTTTTTGCGTGAAAGAGTAACAAACATCCATCCACACATACAGACTTTCACGTTAATAATGTTAGTAGGATTTGGTCCATAAGTTCTATCTTGGCACTCAGACTTATGAACATAGATTATCTTGGGACTTCTAGATAAATTGACTCGCTTGTCAATATCCAAGGCTGTGAGGTGCGGTGTCGGGTCTCACGATTGATGATGCTATCGTGTATCGTCGTGTCTCGAGAGATCTTCATGATCTCAGATCTAGCATTAGAAGGGTCCTCCAAGTACTCAACGAATTAAAAGCATTTTTTAACCGATCAGGAGCAATTTGCTATCACAAAATATTAAAACAAATGCAAAAGTTTGTGACAATACATTATATTACTTACTCAAATGTTTATCAAAAAAGATATTACAAACCAAATACTAAAAATTAATGCTACAGAATATGATATCGTTCGATTTTGTTCTAAAATAATTTAATTTTAAAAAATATGTGGGTTACTGGCGGTATATTATGATACTTTATATTTTTGCCGCCTCTGAAAATTGTAACTGAACTTCAACACTACAACACTACAACCTGTTTTTTTTTTATATCCCATAACTCTAGGGTTATATTCTGTAGGTAAAAATAATACTAAAACTCCTAGAATAGGTGGTCCAAAAATGCATCGTTTCGGAGATATCATCAATCATAGTTAAATTAGGTCAAAAAATGTCACCAGTATGACGAATCTTTACTTTTGTGAGGTTGCCAAACTTCGCCGTAGAATAGACCCTCGATGTGTCTAGGTATCTAAGTTTCATTGATAAATACAAGTAATTCATTTTTATTCAAACCAATCATTCATATTTAAAGCTAAGAAAGTGCGACGTTGTCATATTTCACGTAAGGGTGTTTTACATTAATAATCGTGACTTTGCCGAATTATTTTGTATGAAAAATGAAAAAAAAAAATAACGAAGGTTTGGAACATAACTCATATGCCAGTTGATTCTTTGATATGGCCTCAATCATACCCTAGAGTTATGGGATATCAAAAAAAACACGTTGTATAGTGTTGAAGTTGAGTATAGAGTATATTATACACATATACTCTATACTCACTCATACTGATGACGTAACTGAAAGCTGTAGTAGTTTCAGGCTATTGATTTCACCACTCTTTTCCAGACCTGAAAATACAACTACAATGTTGCATCTTAGCAAGAAACGTTTACGAGCCGCCATTACGATAAAACTTTTACATTATAGTATCAGGTGCAAATTGTGTTCCACAAAATGTTCAATTTGTAATTTTGTCTAAGAAACCTGTAAAAAACTAAGTTTATTGAAAAATTACTTTGTTGAAAATAGCTACAGAGTACTCAAAAGGCTTTTCATCAAGAAACTATTTAATTTTAGAATTACAAAGTTAGGACACAAAACACTTAGCACCAAGATAACTTTGTAGTTTGGGCCCGCCTGCTTCAATTAAGTATTATAACAAATAACATTAATCTTAATGACTTAGTTCGTGAAATATAGCTAAGATAATCTCGACTAGATTAATTACCGGCCATTTGCATAGAAAACTATTTAATTTCCATCTGCCGCCACGCAAAGCTCCTACAATGTGGCGACCACACAGCCAGCGGGTTTTGTCGTGCTGTTATGTCATCTCTTTGAACATAGCCGCCGAACACGGCAAAGCATGCCGCTTGTAAAGTGTCTAGGAGCCATTATAATTATGTTCTCAGTTTTCTTCATTTGTAGATCTTTGACAGTCGTTAAGTTAATCGCAGTCCGAAACTCAAAAGTCTGACAACCAGTCTTTCTAAGGAGTATCATATAATTCCAGTTGCTAGGTTGTGGAGGTCAGAGAGGCAGTCGCTCCATGTAAAATATTGATATTCAGCTGCATTCGTTACAACAGGAAGCCAACCCCAATATAAGGGAATTTTGGGAAAAGGCTAAGCAGATGATATTAGTTCTTATATATACAAAACTTTGCTAAATATTTCCCCAAAGATTAATGCAGTAAAAATAATGTGGAAGTGCTGCGGTAAATTTTATAGTACCCAAGTATAATACATACAGTACAGGTATAAAAGCAGTGCATGCCATGAATAAGTGTTTTAGTATTATACGTGTTCGTGCAATTAAACTTAATTCAATGCAGTAACTCGCAACCGGCGGCGTGCTTGTATGATCATGCAGATGTATGAAGGTGGACGAATGTCTTACGTGTGTGTCAAATAGCTGAAGACAATACAGCTATAAAAATAATGAGTGTTTTGGCTAGAAACGTAGAAAGTCCCAAGGAAAAGACAATGAAGCCATCACCATTAACATTAATACCCCTGACACCTTGGACCACCAGGAATGAGCAAGCTAGTTTATAAAAGGCCTGCTGACTAGCAACAGGAGTTCTGTTTCCGTCATCTACTCGCCGGTTTCACATCTATTAGTCTAAGTTTTAAATAAGTAAATTTTTATGGAAGTTAATTAAATCAAAGAACTAAATAAAAACTTTTATTTTTTTTTAAAGCAGTTGTAGATCGAGGTATTTTGACTCGTGGACGACTGTCTTAATGTGTCGAATGTCAAACCCCTCGTTTTCACCGTGGTACATGAATTTTATGGTAGTGTTTTCGTTTTTCGAATACAAGTTGGAAACTTTTTTATGAATGTTTGAAACAGTCTCAATATAATGTTTAAAACAAATAATTATATATTGACAAGTAGGTACCGTATTCTACAAGCTATAAATGATGTTACTTATACGATAGTGTCTACCTAACCTACCCAATGGGAAATAAGGCGTGAGCATGTGTCTTAGAACGCTGTAATGTACTTGTACAATGACAATATTCAATAGAAAAGAAATGACAAAATGGAATTTTGTCATTTTGTACTAAGGTACTATACACATACAATTTTGAATGTATTTAATTTCAGGATTACTGAATGTGTTCGTAATTTCAAATTTACTTTGAATGGACTTGAAAACAAGACTGGTGTGCTGTTTCTGTCTCGATACAAATAAACTTTAATTCAAAATGAATATCCACTCGAGTCTTTGGTATGATTACTTGAAGAGCAAATACAGAATTCTTCGAAAAATGCCTGGATTAAAAATTCAGACATTTTTGAACAAAAGCATACACAACAAAAATACAAACTGGCGAAGTAAAATAATTTCATCAAAATCGGAGCACGACCAGACGAACAATGATTCAATCCTCAAATCCATAGATTTCCGTTACACATACAGAGTACAGGATAGTGTTATAATTGTAAAACATATTGGCAGGAAATTAATGTTCCACACGGAGCGGCAGAACGGCAAATATTAAATAAAGCATCAATTAATGGAAATGTGCATTATGTTGTTTATTTTAAGCTGCCGTATAGGTACAGCAGTGGTGGCCCAGTGGTATCGCTTCCGACTTACGAGTTGTAGGTCGTGAGTTCGAACCCAGCTTGGCGCATTACTTTGTGTAATTTATTTCATCACCACTGCTCTCAAAACGGTGAAGGAAAAAATCGTGAGGAAACCGGCATGTCCTAGAACCATCAAATTCGAAGACATGTGACATCTGCCAATCCGCACTGGGCCCGCGTGGTGTATTATGGCCCACTCCCTCTCACGAGAGAGGAGGCCTGTATCCCAGCAGTGGGAACGTTATAGGCTGATGATGATGATGATGATGATGTATAGGTACAGGGTGTCACTGAAAGTAAAGATCAAATAGGCAAGGTCATTTCTAAACGTTTTAACCCCGCTTATATCGATGCATTCTGAAGTTATAATAATTTATTGTTTATTTCGACCAATAAATATAGTGTTAGTAACAAAACAATTTTTAAATTATGTTTGTATATTTTTTACATGACTTTTCGAGTTTTTTTTTTTGTAATGTAAACTGGAACTTTGACGTAAATTTACATTGAGGTTATTACACTAAAGGCGCTCTGCCAATAAACAATAAATACAGTACCTAAATCAACCAAAACACATACATCAAGTACGTAATTGTAAATGAAATACAGGAATGTTGGGATGAGGTTTCAGTTTTTTTTATATCGATCTTTTTCAGGGGCACGGTATATGTAAGCTCATAGTTAATTTAATAATTACCTGCACTAACCTTGGTCTTATCAAAGCAAAACAATAAAAAACTGTCTTTTATTGGATTAATGGGCACAGGACACGCCATCGTCACTTGCGCTAAGTAAAGCACTGAGGTAATAAAGTTAATACTGTTTTTCTTCTCTTTGTAACGAATCTACTTTGAAATGTACTGAGAATTAAATTCTAGTTCAGGCTTTGTGTTTCAGGTAGATAAACAAAATAAAACACGCAAAAAGCTTTTTTTTCAAGCAAAAAACTGACGTTTTAATATTTGTCAAATCTTTTGAGATAACCCCAACGCCCGCCGCCCACAATCGATGTTATTTAGAAATATAAGACATCTTCATAAATATTATTCTAGCTTCTGCCCATGGGGGGAAACCTCCACGTACGCCCGTGGACTGGAGTTCCCTCTCGGATACGTCCGGGGGAAGACCAGTTTTTCGGACCGGTGCACCCTGGGATGCGGGCAAAAACTCTTCCTTAGGCACTTGTGCCTAAGGGGTCTCTTTGCCCGTATGCGGATAGCCTGTCGTGAGGACGCTCCAACGCGTGTCCCTCTGATCAGCAGAGAGCACAGCGGCGGAGCGGGCTTTCGGACGGTGAGTAATGGGTAGCTCGCCGACCAAGGACCAAGCCTAGGTCGGTGGCGCGTCTTGTTTCGCGCCAACTGCCTGCTAGGGTCACGGTTTTTCTTAAACCAGGATACCGAGGCCCCGGAACGTAATGGGCATCCGAAGGAACACAAGTGGATTTGAGTCACTAAGAGTCTGACAGTCCCTTCCGCCCCACCCAGGGCGGGAGGATTCATTTGCTAATAATTTGGTTTGCGTGAAGTTTTATGAAAAGTAGAGTCCACGTATGCACCCAAGCATTACGTACGTAAAACAATTCGAATGTTTCGCAGAAGCCCACAGCACTTCTACGATATGACCAGACTTATCATGTTTTCCCACACCTTTCAAGGGCTCAACGATTTTATATTAAGACTTACTGCTCGATATTTTAACGTCCTATTAAAAATAGTTAACAAGAAAAGGAATCTATTCCCCGATATATACTGACACGTTTATTACGTTGTTGAGTTTAAATAATAATAAATAAACAGGCGGTTCGTGATAAGCAGGCATGCTCTGACTGGCATAATCTGCTAACTGGTGTTCCACAAGGCGGTATACTCTCTCCTTTACTATTTTCACTTTTCATAAATTCCATTACTGACGTCCTCAAATGCTCTTACCATCTGTATGCTGATGACTTGCAACTTTACGCTCAAGCCGATGTCAACTGTTTAGATGACTGTATTTCCTCCCTAAACGATGACCTGCGTAGTGTTAGTGACTGGTCCAGGCAGTTCGGGGTATCAGTTAACGTGAGCAAATGTCAAGCCATGGTAATAGGTAGCGTATACCATATGCGTAGCCTCAATATACATGGTCTTGTACCTATAACATTCAATAACACAATTATTCCTTTATCTCCTCACGTTAAGGATTTGGGTTTACATATCGACGATCGACTTAGCTGGGAAAAGCAAGTCAATTTGGTAAGTCGGAACGTTTCCTATTATTGATTATGCGGATGTTTGTTACTCTGATATATCCCAAAATCTTCTTAACAAATTGGATCGACTTCTGAATAATTGTATTCGCTTTGTATTTGGACTTCGAAAATATGATCACATTTCCAGTTACCGTTCTCAGCTTAAATGGCTACCTATCCGCCAGAGAAGATCCCTCAGATCACTCTGCTTGCTTTTCTCTATCATAAGCGATCCTTGTGCTCCTAATTATTTAAAAAGTTCTTTTCAGATCCTGGGTAGTTCTCACGATCGTAACCTTCGTGCTGCTGAAAATTTGCTCCTTAAGATACCTTCTCACCGTATAGGTTTTATTTCCAATTCCTTCGTGGTTACGGCAATTAAACTCTGGAATGCGCTCCCCCTTGACATTAAAAAAGCACCGAGTATATTTTCTTTTAAACGTCAAGTTCGGGAATACTTTTTGAAAACACTCGTTCCTTAGATTTCCTATTATTGATATGGTCGTCGTCATGTCATATTGTATATATATTTATATTATATATTTTAGTATTATCTAAGTATATCTGTGTAATTTATTTATCAAATATTTATTTAATATAGGTATATTTTTTTTCATATGTATTAGTATATTATTTATAAATAGCCATAGTTAGATGTAGTAGTTTTAATTGTTTTGTATTTTACGGTTGCACCTATTCCAGCTTCTTCTCCATTTGACCCAAAGGTTGACTGGTAGATAATGCCTTGCGGCATTAAGTCCGCCTTATGTACCACAATTGTACGTGAAAGTATAAATAAATAAATAAATAAACATTGTGAGAATCCATAGTTTTTTGTTACAGCAGAATCACTGTTATTAAAAACTATGTGTTGTATTTATAGCATAAAGTTTCCGCAAACCAGCTCCTGTAACTCATTTCAGAATGAAACTAATGTTCGCACACACAATTTACCTTATTAGTTCAACATTTTTACTTTACTTTTTACGTAAAGAGCTTTTACTATAATGTAACTGAAACGTAACCCCGTAAAATGTATATAATTTTGAAATAAGGCGGTTTCACCACACCCTTCCAATTTTTCAGGAAAATATGTTATCAAATATTTTTCCATGTTACTGGCTTAATTTGGTAATGTTAGCCTTGTACTGTTAGCCTTTCAGGGCATGATTAATTGCTTGTATTACACAGTAAAATCACAAATATCATGTCACATGTGCCTCCGAAAAAATACAACTGGGAGCATTTGTGTAACTGGTTTTATGTTCCACACAATATGAACACAGTCACAAATATAATAATGTTATTTCTGATGTAATTCATTCATTCGTCCTGTCTGATTACGATATCTTTTATCAATTAAAAAGTAATTTGTTTAAATCATTTTTTTGTTTGAAATAAGTTATTAACCCCCGACGGAAAAAGAGGGGTGTTATAAGTTTGACGTGTCTGTCTGTCTGTTTGTCTGTCTGTCTGTCTGTCTGTCTGTGGCATCATAGAGCCCGAACGGATGAAGCGATTTCAATTTAGTTTTTTTTGTATGAAAGGTGACTTACCTGCGAGTGTTCTTAGACATGTTTGATGAAAATCGGTTGAGCCGTTTAGAAGTTATGGGGGTGAAAGTGGGGAAAGGTAACCGAGGGTCTGCAAATAGACTCGAGTTGGGTATCAAATGAAAGCGTACTGAAAGGAAATATTGATGACTTAATCGGGAGTACTCTTAGCAACAAAAAAAATATATAAGTACCTATAAAAAGAATAAAATAAAAAATAAATTAAAAATTTAAAAACCACCGACACAAAAACCAAGTTCCCTTTAAAAAGTAAAAAATAATAAAAATACGTCGCGTTGGGGGACTGCAAAAAAACAGGAGATGATGAATAATTTGGAGCAGTCCCCCAACGCGACGTATTTTTATTATTTTTTACTTTTTAAAGGGAACTTGGTTTTTGTGTCGGGGGTTTTTAAATTTTTAATTTATTTTTTATTTTAAGTTAATACTTCAAACAAAACTTATCAAAAGGGGAAAACAAAAATGAAATAGTGCCTAGAAGATAGGCATTTCATTTCCACATAGAATGGCAATGTTGATCGTTCGGTTAATAACCCAGCGTTATGGTCACGTGAACAGTCGACAAACCGCTTTACGTTATTCCAAAATATTTGAAGAAACATTACTTTGTAAGCAGTAAGGATTCCCAACATTCATCAACTTTACAAAGTCCTTTTGTTAGCGTAGTAAATTCATCAAGCGGTACCTTCAACTTTCTGAAAATTGCCCATAATCGTCAAGTAAAGTAAACTAAGCAATTCCTTGCTTAAAAGGTGGTCTCCAATAATACAATGCCTATTGTAACTGAAATAAACATTTTTTTTTTTTTATTATTTATGGTAACAGTAGTGAAAAGAGCCTACGAAAAGACTGTAATGTAAAAGTAAGGTAAAATTTTCACACAGACACCTTCGATCATAAATCACAAAACGTTGTTCCAGGAGGTCGTAGGATCCAGATCTATCTTATAATAAGTATGATTGTTTGTTAAAGATATCAAATGATAAAAGGCATTATATATAAAAAAAATATACAGCACCATTACATCCTTGATTTTTTTCCTCACTGAAACATTCTCACGCTCCGTACTCCTGCGCAGAGACCACGCTTACGCGGGGAACACGCCACTTGTATCAACAAACATAGAACAGTTGTTACAGGTCATTTGTTGGCATTCCGTTCAGCCCTTACAGCTTATTATTTAACAAGCTTTCGGTAAATTTGGCGTGTTCCAAGTAAATATTTACGTTGGGAACAAAGAGTAATTGCAAAATTTATGCAGAAACAATTGTTTATAAAAGTCATGCGTCGGTGCAGTATTTTCATAATTTATTATGGTATTGAACTGAACTCGTGTAATATTGTTTTTCATTACTCATACTCTGAAAGTAGGTCTGAGCTGGTTGAAAGTTATACATTGCAGCCCTAGGGAGAATCGAGTTCAACTGACAGCTGCGAAATTAAAAAAAAGGAAACGCCTGAATAGGTCTTCCTAAATTAGCGTCAGATCTCAAAATCAATCCATTGGTTGAGCTACGATGACTCGGACAAACAGACATGTAAAATTTTGGGTCTGGGGTGAAAAAGCATGTATGAAGTGGCCGATATCCACAGTTTGTAACTGGTTATCATAAATTAACACACGTACCTATATTCTTACAAAATCCAGCCCGATCATGATGCAAGCTTCTACATTTAGAACCATTAACAATAGACATACAAATCATTGGGTTGTTGCAAGTTCGCCACAAAATTACTTTCTACTAAAAAAAGTATGTATAAACTAACCAAAGGCTTTTGTTTTTTTTTAAATTCGCCCCGGTTCTTTTTTTCGCACGGATAGCAGAACAATTAAATAATACACCAGCACAAAACTACCGAAAACGAGGACATAATGCGGAATCTGAATATAAAGTAGTAGGAGAACAGGATTGGGCATGCAGACAGCGAGTAAAGGGCAACTCGCTGTCCGACCATGGACCATGCCCAGGTCGACGGCGCGTCGTGTTCCACGCGCGCCTCAAAGAGCGTCAGCAAAAGTGACGCGGCCGCCTCTCAGAGGGCCAAAGCCTGTCGGGGTCGCGGGACTTATTTCCATTACCGTGACCCCGGAACATAAAAGGCTATTGATGGACACCGTGGATTTTAGTCAGTACAAGTCTGACAGTCCCTCCCGCCCTGCCCGGGGGCTCATTTGATGATTTTACCACGATAAAAAAAAGGAAAACAGGATCAATACTTTTTTTCGTGTTTTGCGATTTTTGTAGCGAACTTACAACAACCCAAAACATTTGCCATTTCCACGAGAACAAAAAATTAGCTAGATATTTCACTGAAGCGAATTCCCCAGTGAATGCTTTGTGAATGAATTTTGTTAAAACTAGTTCTGTAGTTAGCTGTAGATAATGTTCTATATCCGTCTAACTATTTTTTGGCAGGTCAAGAGCTACGCAAGCGCGGATACCCATGGGTGACTTGCCGTCCGATCATCGATCATGCCCGGGTGGACGGACGACGGCCCAAATGAGGAACGAGTTGTGAACATCGTACGTCGAACAACAACGTGAAAACTAGTGATGAACCCAACAAACATTTATGGAGAAGTTAATGATTTTATCTGGGGGCATCAACAGATTTACACAAAACATGCGTGGACCAACGACAGGCAATTGTTTTACATGCGGAAGTGATAAAAAATTGCGTAATTCAACTAAAGTTTTATTTTTAGTTACGGAAGCTGATTTTACACAGCTATAATAAAATTATCATTGTTTGAAATGACTGCATCGGCCACAGCTCGATATAAAGTACAGAAATAATCCCACAGCTCAGTAACAGGATAAAAAATATCCTGTGCCTCAATTAACATTATGGTCCACCTATGTACTTTTTGTTGCGTTGTTGAATTATTTTTAAGAAGTTATCACGACACTAGAAAACAAAAAGCAAGTGAAGAAACTGATAGAGCTGTTTTCCGTATGAATCTGGACCTGCAACCCTCTGGAACGCTAAAGGCAATTGAAGAACAGGGTTGTATTTTAACAGTCCCTTTCCCTTACAGTCACCCAGCGTGAACTATGAGTTATTCGATGACTTTCAACACAAATAAAAAGATCAGTTTGTTACTAAGGAGGTAAAAGAAAAATATTTAAATAGAGAAACCAACATACATAATTTAGCATTTCTAATAATAAAGCAAGTTGCTTTTTTTCTTGATTAGGCATTTGTTCAAATCATAAGAAAGGAAGACTCAAATGAATAGCTTTTTAGGATCCAGAAATATTCAACCACTGTCATTTACATTTATCATACAGCTAATATCAGTGGTTGATTATCTCAGAGTCCTGAAAGAATATTCAATTGAGTCGCCTTAGAAAGGCTAATATTGGACCGAAATTACCTACATTAAATTACTAATTACCTACAAAGACATCTTTGTGAGTATAATTATGGGTGGATTGTGAGGGGGATTTGAAAGAAAAAGAAATAAATGACAGAGTGACGACAAGCATCTTCCACTTACGTCTTTCAACCTACGACTTGATGTCAGGTCTACGCAACCATGCAAATGGTTAGTTTTAAAATCTAGGGGAGCAGGTACGCGTTTCGACAGCTCATAACTATGAAAGAAATAATCGTCTCTTTCCGCGAAACAGTCTTGCGAAGCGAAGGAGGAGGCGGGCGCCATGAGGGAGAGGACAGAGTCACACCCAGCCGCTGCAGAAGACGCCCACGGCATTGGACATCGCAAGGCGATTTCCAGCCACCGCAGACGTCATTCGGATGTCGAATAATGGTGACTTGCTGTCCGGTCTAAGACCATGTCCTGGCCGTCATCATGCGCGCCTCGTGTTCTACGCGTGCCTCAAAGTACTGTCAGAATTCTGAAGCCCCCTTAGAGAGCCAAAGCCTACCGGGGCCTCAAAACTATCTCATCCGGTAATCGTAACCCTGGAACAGTGAAAAAGGCTACTGAAGGACACCGTGGATTTTAGTCAGTCCAAGTATGACAGTCCCTCCCGTCCCGCTCTCGGTGTGAGGACTCATTTGATGATAGAAGTAGTGACGTGCGATCGTGCGACAATCCAGTTATTATAAACAAATGTGATTTTTCTCAGAAACGGCTGAACTAACAAAGCTGTGGTTTCGCGCCACAAACCTTGACCGATATAAAACAATTTTGTGTCATATTTTTAATGAGTGGACGAACGGAGATCGAATACTAATATTTTTAATTGCTACTGTAAATATTGCAATGGATACGTTGTGAAGTAAATATTTGTCTATTGCAGGAATCAACTGCTGTGTTAATGATAGACTATTCCTTAATAATTAAGCGCACGGCAGTGCGCAGGGCAAGTTCCAGCAAAAGGCCACGCGCAGCGCATGCCGTGCACTATTTAATGAATTCTTCGTCAAGTAGAAAAAGTATTACAATCATCCTTTCTGTCCTGACATGAGTCAAAGTTCAAACAAATTCTCGCAACACTACAAACTAAGTGCCTACTTTGTTATATACCTAGGTGTAATGATTCCATAGAAAAACTAAACAGTAACGATGTGACCAGACAGGCAGGCAGTGAGAACTCATTGTCATCAGTTTTCTTGAAAAATCTAAGGTAAATGAGAAGGTTCACTTTCTGTTCATTGTCTTTCAGTCACTGAAATTGCATTCAACTCAAAGTGAAACACAAATGTATAAAAATGAGAAAAAAAAAGTAACAATCACAGGTCAGCCAAATGAGGTCTTCACTTAATTGATTCGACTGAGATAAGAAGAGCTATTAGTACTAATTATTTTTACTTAGAGATAACTTTATTGTTATTCTTTATATTATTAATATACAGAGTATGCATTACCTATACCTATAATATGTTGTCACAAGCATCAATATGTATACAATAGCAAAATTCAAAAGCTCCAGTTAAATTCCATTTTTGAAAATGGCTTATTTGAGTAAAAAAGGCAAAAAGGGTTACAGGTGTCAAAAGCTTCGCCCACGTCCGGTGTCAACGCGAAAAGTGCCCAGAAAAATGGAAGCATTGCCACTTATTTTTGTATTCTTAAGGGCGCGTACCCAGAAAGCTGGCAACGTCGCTAATAGCTGTCAAATATTTACAAGTGTTAATTGATTTGGCAATGTTACTGTATGGAAATGAGGCTATATGGTGCACTAGAAAATTGATATAGGAATGCAATTAAAATACTGAATTTGGTGTTGTAACCGTTTCAGGTGTATAAAAGGCATTTAGAAAGTTTCCAAATGCATTTTCTATGTCTAAAACTTTTGGCTTTTTTTTGCGTTATGAAATTAATTATTGCATTCCCTAATCACTTTTTAGTGCACAATAAATTGCATTTATTATTGTTTTATTGCTTTGCAATAAATTGTGCACTGTAAATTTACAAAATTAATTAAAACTTGTAATATTTAACAGCCATTTGCGACGTTGCCAACTTTCAGAATACGCGCTCTTAAACCAAATATTGTTACTTGTTAGTACGCATAACGGTACATCAAACAACTAACTTTTCTTAAGCATTTGTTGGACGGACCCATTTAGATAAGATACTAACAATATGACTACGCTTTCTTTAGTTATTTCTTGCATTTTAATATACCTATATGCATTAGACCAGATGTTTTAAAAGTGAGATACTCGTAGCAAGTTATTGACGAACGATTCTGTTTAGTTCAGTTGCTGAAATAGTTTACGGAATCTAAGATTAGTACATTTGGAAATAGAAAATCTCAGCATGCCTGTATACTATGTTTTTCCATTCCTATATTTCTTACGAGGACTACTATTTGTCTAGCTGTTTGGCCGATGAGATTGAAATTTCCTGTTAGCAGCATCTCAGGATTCTTAAAAGATGAGTTTTCAAATATAAAATCAATGCAGTCCAAAGATAAATAGTTTTTATGGTGAGCTCACATTAACCTAAGATGGCCCAGAATTTTATTAAAATTTTGTTTTAATTTTTTTAGTTTGGGTTTGCGTGCTAGAAGAATTGTTATTTATTGACAACTTTTTAGATAGATACCAGTATCTAGTATGTACCCAGCCGGGTAGATACGAGGTAACAAACAAACATGCAGAAATACAATTACTTACAAGACACGCGTGAACATCTTAATAGGCAAATTCAACTCGATACTCACCTTCAATTAACATACTTAATTTTGCGGTTCCCCAATAGTTCCCCGACGTCACTAATTTGGGAAAACAATGCCTTTCATTGATTTCAGTTAGATACTAAAATGTTAATTGAAAAGTGTGAAAACTAATCAGGTTTCCAGAAAGGAAAAAAGGTTTTTTTACGCGCACGTAATAAATATTCTATCTTAATTCAAATCTTTGTCCGTATTCTTTAACGCCTGCTTGTGATTGGATGTCTCTATGCTAATTTGGTTGTTGATTGGTGACAAAGATCAGGATGAAGATTGCGACCGAAATAGATTAAGTTATAATTAACCATTTCTCTGACGCTGTCAGGTTTCTTGTAATTATTGGTTAACGATTTTTGTCAGTACGAGTCTGATTGTTCCTCCCGTGCCGTCCTGGGTGGGAAAACTTATTTGATGACCATAACTATTTTTGTACTAATTTTATTTTGTCTTTTGACAGTTCATAAGTGCCGGTTATGGCCTAGTTGAAATAAACGTTTTGATTTGGACGATTTCACGGCGAAAAAAAAAGTAGGTAATCACGATGTGACTAATTCAACGATCGGCCGATGATACTAAACTTGATTAAATTCTTAATTGTAAATGAAGTCGCAGGCAAAACTTAGTTCCATATCATCGATTTATGAATACTCTACGATGATATTTACATTTTTGTGGTTTTAGCTGAAAACAGCTAATAAATAAAATAGATCCAGATCATAATAAAGTTCCAAGAATAGCGTAACCGTTTTTTATCTGGATGTTGGCAAGGACACGCGAAAAGCTTTTAAAACCTATTTTCATTTGAAACTCGACGGTTTTCGAAGTGCGTGGGATTTGTAGGCTCTAATTTCATTTGTTATTTACGTTTATAAATAGGTCCATCAAGGTACTAATGTAAAAATAACTACGTGATTATTGGGGTTTGGTGGGACCGTTAGCTTTTATACTATTTATAATCTTGTAGGTATCTATGACCTAACTAATATTATATGCGAAATTGAACTTAGTTGCAAAGAGATTTACGGCACTCTAAGTATAGATAATTAGGAATAAACAAGTTTCTTTCTTTTTTCATAAAATCTGTTAGGGACGAAATTAGTGTCGTGGGAATCCGTTCCATACTAAGGGGGCGCAGTGTCCTGCGTGAGCGACGAATACGACGCGTCGAGATCCGAACTATTTCAACTACAATAAACTAAATTACAATCTATACATATAATAAATTTACAATATTTGCATACTTCGTGTTGCGTCGCGTCGCGTCGTATTTGTCGCTCACGCAGGACATTGAGACTGCTGTCCCTCTGTCTGTCTGACTGTCCGTCTGCTATATCTCATGAACCGCTGATAGTTAGACAGTTGAAATTTACAGACGATGTGTTTCTCTGAGACACGATATCTTTTCGTGCACTCAGTTAATAATAAGAGCAGACAGAAACTAAATGGAATGCCACCTGCCACGATTGTCACATACTAACAGAATTTCACGCACGTCCCAATGGCAATAAACGCATTCCTGTTACGATAAGTCGCATCTACCCTGTTTTTTGCCCAGGACTGTCCCTAGCCTTATCATTATGCACACAGAGGTTTCTGATTGAGAATCGGTGACAAGTGCGACAAATAACTTGATAAGAGACCAGTCCGTGTAAACACTGGGATAGTGCTAAATTAAGGTCGCGCCAAGCTCTTCAGGCCAAGCCTTTATATTACTTCTCTCATACACTTATTTTGTGAGGAAGCATAGTTGGATGGATGTTTATTACTCTCTTCTCTTCTCTCGATTTCCGCGTGATTATCAAAGTTCAATAACCAGAGGATAGCTACAAGATTTCTGTATTTTAATTAAATAAGCGTATTTGAAGTCCCTTACTTATAAAAATAACTGCCAAGAAATAAAAATGAAAGTCCATGCCAGAAATCACTTGCTGCGCCGGGTAACATCCACTAGATGGGGAGCGTCTCCTCAAGTCCTGCGTACAACCACAATGGTGCTCTGTCTTTCGGCTGGCGAATATGCCTGTCCAGTATGGGACCATTCTGCACACACCAACTTAGTGGATACAGCTCTTAATGAGACGAACCTGATTGATAGTGGTTGCCTTAAACCGACCCCGGTACAAATGTTGTACCCACTAACTGGGATTGCGCCTCCTAAAGTAAGAAGACTTATAGCCAGTCGCATTGAGAGGTCGAAGCTGCAAGCTGACTCACGTGATCACGTCACTCGGTGTACGGGTACATCGAGGCTAAAAAGACGTAACAGCTTCTTTGGGTGCGTCAGTCCATGCAACTAGTCCAGCTGGTGGAAACGCGTCTTCAACAACGTGTGAGGTGTGGCAGAAACAGCTGAGACCTGATGGCTTTATCGAGCCTTCTGAGAGCCTTCCACCTATCGACTATAGAAAACACCACTTTTGGGTGCACTTAAAGACGAACCAAGTCGTCCTTTTCTTATAGATGGGATGAAAAATAAATTATAGATGATGAATTAAGTAAGCCTTGTACTTGAACGCACCTAAAACTATTTGCTCCCGGTTATCTCATAACAATGAGCCATTGTTTGCTTATCTCGTACGAGTCACAGTCAAATGTTCAGCATAGCTGTTTCCGTAATTGGTTTACTTGATATGGAACGACCTCGGAAATCTCGCAAAAAGCCAACTAAATTCCAATGAAGTCCCGTTGAGAAACCGCAATTATTATGCTCTCACTGGGGTTTTTTTTTCGTGGTAATATTATCTAATGAGTCCTCCAACATTCGGTACTAATATTGCCCCTTATACATATTCACAGTATGCAAACGGATCTTCATCAAACTTTTAACAACCAATACAAAAAGAAATAAAAATTTGGTCGCTTGGAACCGTATAGAGAAACCTGGGACCTTAGTCAAACAGCATTCGACAGTAAGTTAAACGACAATCGTTATCGTTCATCAGTCACCAATACATTTTCAACTTTATACCTCAGCGCGTAAAGTTGAAAATCTATTAAAAACTGCTTATCGATAACGAACGAAACAAACAAAAACGATCTGAGAACGTCAATAGATTTTCAACTTTACGCGCTGGGGTATAAAGTTGAAAATGTATTGGTGACTGATGAACGATAACGATTTTCGTTTACTGTCGAATGCTGTTTGACTAAGGTTCCAGGTTACCTAGTTCCAAATCCCTGCAGAATTTAGAACCGGACCCGGTTCTGCATGCCCTACCTCCTACCCATGGCGGGACGGGAGGGACTGAGAGTGTCTGTAACTCAGACTTGTACTGGTACTGACTAAAATCCGCGGTGATTCTTCAATAGCCCTTTACGTTCCAGGGTCACGGTTACAGATGAGATAGTCCCGCAACCCTCAACCAGCTCTCACTAGTGTAAAGTGAGTTCATGAACGATACAGAGTAATACTACTGATCACTAAGTATGTAAATTGATTAAGACAATTTCGGTTATGCAAGTAAAAACCAGGCTTAGAAGATAATTTCGTAATATTCAATGTTTGGGCGACGGAAGGTCACTTCCCTTATCAGTAACCAAATAAACTTATCTTTGGCTTAGCCAGACGACTAAGTTTTCTTTTTAATTACTATTAGTCATCCCATACTTATAGTCATGAGACAATGTATCCACTTGCCTAAACTCAGAAGCGATTATCTCGTGGAAAAACGATTTCATCTTGAAAATAAGGAATATTTCACAATAATATGCAATAGCATTAATATTTTTATACGCATTCACGCCTACAAACGCTAAACAATTTTATCACATGGCATTTTTAATAAGAATGGCCTAATTTAAAAAAAAAATGAACCCTTAAGGGGAATGCTCCAACCAGCTCGCAAAATTCTAAATTTTAATCAATCGAATAATATTTTAATTAACATACAACCTGGCACTGTCCTGCAAAAAAAAACGCTTGAATTCCGCGGGGTGGTTGGAGCATTCCCCTTAATTCGGACTTGAATTCCTATGTCCCTGATTTTCCGTATCGGGATCAGTGTGAGTGTGATGTACCCGCGATCTTGTGATACAGTCCCGCGAAAAAATTGGTCGTTGATTGGTTAAAGACAGACAAAGATCGGCATTAAAATTATAACCGAGATAAATGATTAAATTCCAATTTGAGGCGAACCGAGTATTACAGTACTTTGACTACAGCTTGGCCAGAACGAGGTATTCCAGTTAGGGCACCTGGCACCTGCGACAAATTTTGACAGAAGCCTTATGTCGAATAGATAAGGTACCAGTAACTCAGGTGCCATTGTCAGCGGGTGCCCTAAGTGGAATACCTCGCCAGAACGTCTTGAAACGAAATTAATCTTTTGTTTACTGACTTTTAAAATCTTTGACATTGTTTTAAACAAAGAACGCAGGTTTGTTAGATTTATTTTTGTGCCTTAAAACTAAGGTAATAAGTGAAAAAAAAAAACTGGTAGCGAGAGCACAGTGGCGACTTCCGGTTTTCTACTCTAATTTCTCTGTACATTACGATAAAACCATCACAGTGACAGTATATCTGTTAAAAATAAAATCTTGGATTACAAACGAATGCCACACCCGGGAGCTTCTGTTTGTAACGTAATGCTCAAAATCGAATCATGTCTTGTTACATTACTGGAATGCTCCGTTAAGAAGGTTCCTTTATCTATCAACAACATTACAACAGTGACTCCGTTTGCTTCTTAACGATGTTTAACTAAACGAGAAACGCATAATGACTTTGTGCTTTGATTACTAATTGAGGTAATCTCCGATTAACTTTTAACTATTAGTCAACATTGCTATTGTTACACGTGTGGTATAACTAATTTATGATTAACATAGTACCTACTTTGGTTGGTACTTCAATAGGTATAGTATCTAGGAATTGGACTGTTTGACATTGAGATCGTCCAGGAATTACTAGCTATGAAACGCGACGCATTCGTTGATTTTTTTCAATCTAGGTAGAGACCGTCTTCAAAAGGAGGTATTCCAGTTAGGGCACCCGCTGACAATGGCACCACAGTTACTGGTTCCTTATCTATTCGACATAAGGCCCCTGTCAAAATTTTTCGTAGGTGCCAGGTGCCCTAACTGGAATACCTCTTCAAAAGGCACCGTGGCCCTGGAACGGCGCAACCCAACAGCATGGAACAGTAAAGTCGAAAGGGACTGTCAGATTCGTGCTGAATAAAATCCACGGTATTACTTTAATTGTTCCACGCCCGAATGGAATGTTATGTTTATAATTTAGAAATTGAGTCTCTTAATTATGTGTAAGTGCCTACAGCATCGTAATTTTCCTTATTATTCACTTGAGGTCGGTGCAGCATCACTTCTCTTCCACACTTCTCTACTAAACACCTACTCAACATTTTATCAGTCATTTCCTTTGTACTTACATCATCATTCACTTATTTCGTTCATCGTTTCTTTGGTATTAGAACTCATTATACGACTATAGTAAATTTTATTAAGGAATATTTTAAATTCGGGCTTTATTAACGATACTAATCGTATTACGGAACTAAAAAACATCATAATGCAAATATCTTCGCTTAATATTATTTGATGTTTGTTTACTTTTCGCTACGCGCGCGGTGTACCTATACTGCGCTTTATTTCGATACTGCAGGACTTTTGGGATTTATAATGTTTTTTTTATTACTTTTAGTGGTTATTTGCAATAATAAGCCTTTGCAATGTGATATACTAGGTACGTTTTTAAAGTTGTCCATAATTACGTCAATCATATTTTTGATTTGCGATTTATTAGCCGTAGATAATGCATTCAGCATCGTGAGTAGAGCCTTAGATTAAAACATTGCCCATGATTTTGATATCACCCTGTATAAAAAGTAGTAAACACAACATACATAACAGTCTCTCCTATCCTATTCAATCCAATCTTATCCTACTAGCCTACCTACCTAGGTACTCAACTAATAAACGTGAAAGTCTGTTTGTATAGATGTATTGTTTGTTACTCTTTCGCGAAAACACCACTGAACGGATTTGGGGTCTGTGTGATAGTTTATTTAACCTGGTTTTAGTTTAAAAACATGGCATAATATTTATCCCGAAGTTGCTGGCGACAACTAGAATAGACGTTAAAACTAACATTTTAGTTTGAGTCTGAATTTCCCCCTTTTCAGAAAAAGGTATACCTACTGGGTGTAAGGACAGCCCTCCGCAAACTTTCAGAGCTAGCTCACTAGACGAAACAGGGGCCTTAGCCAAACAGCTGACGACAGCACAGACGACAATCGTTATCGCTCAGCAGTCACCAATACATTTTCAACTTTATAGCCTAGCGTGTAAAGTTGAAAATCTATTGGTTCGTTATCGCTCAGCAGTCTTTAATAGATTTTCAACGTGCGCTAGGGTATAAAGTTGAAAATGTAATATTTAGTGACTGCTGAGCGAAAACGATTGTCGTCTGCTGTCATCTGCTGTTTGGCTAAGGCCCCAGAACGATCTACCACATATTTTTACCGTTTCCTTTATCGTGACCCCGGAACATAAAGGGCTATTGAAGGACACCATGGATTTTAGTCAGTACAAGTCTGATAGTCCCTCCCGCCCTGCCCGGGGTGGGAGGACTCATTTGATGATTTTACCACGATAATAAAAAAGGGCACTACGTGAATCTTGAAACAAATTTTTAATGTAAACAACATAGGTGGCACTGACGTATTATATTTGTCATATTGTGATATTTTGTCATATTTCCTCCATTCACAAATGACCCATGATTCATCTACCACCATGATAAGATGCCTCAGTTGTTTTGTTCAATGTGTAAGCCGCATCCCATATTTTCCGTAGAATTATGTATAAAGACGGGAATGATAAGCCGGATTTAAGACGACTTTAAGTTAGCAAAGTTTTTTTTTATATTATTCATGAATATAAAGTATTTGAAACTTTCATAAAAAGACCCTGTGGAACGTCAATGTTTTCGATCTAAACGATTTCTGAAAACTTTGTAATTACGAAGGTTTGATTTTTTCGAAATGGTAAAATCATCAAATGAATTCTTCCGCCCTGAGACTTCTCAAAAAGGAAATTTCTAATTGACCAAAAATCCATTCTTTTCCTTCAATTGATGTTACGTTCCAGGGTCACGGTACCCACCTGCATAGACAGTTCGTGACGATATTTCTGTGTAAATTATTTAACTCATTTCTTATTTTTTTTAAACAAGTTTCTAAGCATCAAAGAGCACCATGCGTTTAGTGTGTTACACTTAGCCTTGCTGTATCTCTATTATGTATTTTTCGAAATAGTAACAAATTCAATGAAACCATTTTCATCGTTTATTCACTTCTTATACATTTTTTTTCAATTTTAAAATATTTCTTAAAGAATAAAAATAAATCTATTTTTTTTTTAGTTACTTGATTTTTTGAATTAAGTAATAATTTAATAAATAACTAAGACAGCTTCATTCATCTTTCAAAATCCTCTTATTTCATGGACGCTTAGTAAATATTTAGCATTGAAATGTATGTTTTTGTTTGAAACACAAACTACATATAACAAGATAAGACACAGATATCGCAACTGGCTGTCATTACTTTAGGTGTTGATACACAACGATAAGTGTTTTGATGGTTTCTCCGTATTCTTATGAGACCTACAAGTGATTCAGCTCTAAGCAACAATTACAATTAATTTTAGATTTAATATTTCAGTGGATCAATTTGCATGAAACTGGGTACTATTTTAGTTCATTATGCTGGATTAATAGTTTTTTTTTATCGTGATAAAATCATCAAATGAGTCCTCCCATCGAGAGCTGAGCAAGAGGGAGTGTCAGACTTGTACTGAAGAACAACCTCGGTGTCCTTCAATATCCCTTTACATTCCGGGGTCACTTTATCCGTTAGTCCCGCGACCCCGGCAGGCTTAAGCCCTCTAAAGCTGGATTAACACTTAGGGTACCTTTTATCCTGATTTATTTTACGTGGGCAGAGCAAAACCTAATAATATTCAAAACGTTACTTACCTCTTGCAGGTAAAGCTCCTCGCCGGCTGTAGCGGAGTCCACCAGGTAGCTGTCATTACAAGGTCGTTGATACAAGTAGAAGAACTGCTCGTGGGCCACTACAGTTGACACCACCTTTCCATTATACAGAGGTGGACTGAACGGGTTTATAGCTGAAGAGTTCGTTTCAGTACAACCGTCGTAGAATGCACTCCCGCGCTTACAACATCGGTGTAGACATCTCCTCCCGATGCACGGGCAGCCCATCACCAGGGTCGTGCCGTTCTCCTCAACCTCGTACCACGTCCCATCCTTATACTCCACTCCTTCGAATATCACTGAGGAGTTCGAGTGCTTCACACCATTTGTAATGTCCAGGCTTTGCTCTTTCGTGCATGGAGCACACTGGATGCTCATTAACACCACCAGTTGAATCACCACTACCAACACAGTCTTCATTTTGACTAGTACACTAATTCTTATCACTGAAACTTGGTCACTTTAGGTCAAAAGTTCTATTCACGCGCTCATTTCATTTCAGTTTCAGTAATAAATTCGGGGAAACCTCACTAAAAAATGTCTTTCACGAATTAAATCAGCACTGAAGGTGTTATCACGGTTAGAGTGTTCATTATCTGAGTACTAGTGAGGTAATTTGATGTATCATTTTCGTAATGATAAGAGATAAGCGTTGGTCGCGTTTGTGCGGTGGAGGGAGAGAGGCGTGCTTCAGTCGCGCCGTGTGAGTCCCGACTGGCCGGTGGTTGTCGGCCGGGCAGGACCCGCGGTCCCGCGCCACGGCCGCGGGGCTTTGCCTCCTGCATATCCACCACTGTCACACCGTGTCGTCTGTACACTATGATGACGCATGTAGGTAATGCGGTTGATGACTGTACTTGTCTCTTGATAAAACTTAAGTGAACTGTAAACTCTGCAGTTAAGTTTATTGACCAGAAGGCTATTTTTCAAATTCTATTAATAACTAATATTAAGTTTTTATAGTTACAGCAACAATGGTTATATATTTTTTTAATATTTATATTTTAGTCAAGAAGAGCGTCTTTTTCAACATTTCATTTATTTATTTAACACTAGGAAGGAGTAATGCAATTTTAACTTCGACTTCTACTTTAACTTAGGACTTATCTATTTTTGTATTTCTTATAGTTTAGCTGGTGTATTGCAGTTCTGCATCAGGTGTTCAAGTTTCCAAGATAAATTATAGCCTATATGTTGCCCAGACGTAATAGCTATACAACAAAAAAACTCAATCAAATCCGTCCAGTACAGACAACCGACAAACAGCCAAAAATACTTTAATTACAATTTCGGGTTCGGCATCGATAAAATAAAAACCCCTGTTACTGTTTTATATATTTCCATTGTACAGACACCACTTTTCTACAATTTTATTATTCTAATATAGATACGGGAGAAATTTTCAAAAATTTAGTTCGATCGAGATTTTCTGATGTTCGAGGGCCCCCTGAGCTTGAGGGCCCCGGGACACTGCCCCGCCTAGCCCCTAGGCCTACCTATTGATGATCCGAAGTCCTGCCATGACTTTTCACTTTTTATGACGTAAAGTAAACGTGAACTTTGATGTCGTGTAAAAAATGAGTTCCTCGTTTGTAATCATGCATTTTTAAACTCTCCATAGAATAATCGCAGAAAATATTTCATGTAGGCTGTAAATAAAATACAGAAATCTTGTGATAAGGCCTCCGAACACTAGTAAAATCCGTAGCGGGTTCGTAGCTGAGCCGTAGCGGGTGCGTAGCAGAGGCCGTGAAGTGAAATTCTCGTAGCGATGTCGTAGCGATATATTTGCGAAACCACCTAAAGCCCGGTTTCCATTGCAAACGGAGCGGACACATTAATGGCTCAACGGGTGAAAAGAGTAAAAATGAGCTAGCTCTGTGAACGTAAAAACTATTTGTTGGTGGAAATGCAAGTATGCAGTTTACGCTTGCGAGTTTAACGAAGTCATTAATGGGTTCGTTCCGCTCGCGGTGGAAAACGGGCTTAATAGAACCTAGAAGTCCTAGAACTTGCAGGGTTATTGCCTATCTCTATTTTACAAGATTTTATTTTCCTTTCAGCGGTCCCATTGTCTACAATCAAATTTTAAAAAAATATCTAGGGTCACGGGGGTGCCTCCGCCAAGACGAATCAAGGGAAACGCAAGGGCACTACCTATGTTTTCTCGAAGTGTTTCGTGTTTTTTTGAACACTCATACTTTAGATTTTATTAATATCTAATTACAAAAAGAAAATTTCATGTTGCCAAGACGAACATAAGGTCCCGGAGGACACGGTGGAGCATACGGTACAGGACTGCCCCGCTTGGGAACAGCACCGCCGTGTCCTCACACGTTTACGCAGCATGAAGCCAAGCATTATTATCAGCGATATAATCGCCCAATTTGTAATATGCCCGCTTACATATAGTGCGTTTAAAGCATGTTTCAAATACCTCATACACTCAAGAATACTTTGTTGAATTTTATTATAGCTTTTTATACAATACCCCATAAAAGATGAGTCTACTTTGGCGAGTCTGAAGAGCTACGTTGTTAGCGTACGTTGAAGAGCAGCTACGTTTTCATGATATGATGCACTCAATCAATGATAAGTTATTAAAGCATACTGACGGCCTGATCTCCAATAATGCCAACGTTCGTCCTAGCCGATTAGTCTGAGGATTAGACTTTTTTTGAATTGTCTAGCTGGCCAACTAGACAATTCAAAAAAAGTCGGTTAGTCGGCCAAAGTTATAGTCGCCAATCTCTAATAGGTACAGTAGGCAATCAAAATTGCTGTAGCTCGCTATTTGACTTACGACCTTCTATTTTCGAGAGACACAATAATCCATCAACATAATTTCAAGTAGAGTTCATAATTTCAACGTTAAAATATGAGTCCAGCTAGCTAGTTTAGGCGTTTACATAAATGCGTTAATCGAAAGAGGTGCGAGTTCAAATATCACGCAGCGGCTGTAAGACTTTTTGTAGGTTTTTACTCGATTGTTTAATATGTTTACACACAGGCAGAAATGGCCTTGTTAGGAATTTTTGTGTGTGTTTTTGGTTAGCTGGTTAGTTAGTTAACTTAACAAATAAAAATAAACATAATCATTTAAATTATACTTAAAACAATAAATAATATATAACTTCTTTAAAAATAAACAATAAGCGTAAATATACAAAATAATAATAAATAAATAAGTTATTTATTAAAAATATTGTCACGAATTCAACGATACTAAATAAAAACAAAAAATGTCCTCTTTAAATTAAAGATTGATTTTAATGAAAACAAAACAACGTAACTAAGATTCGAACTCAAACCACATTGATCATGACCCCATGCTATCCGCACAATCATGTTAGATCATCTAATGAAGGCAATGCAATGGTCACCATCTGTTTTTGTTAGTTAAATATTTTCACAAGTTTCGTATGTGGTTTCGTTAGTGCTGCTTATTGTAATTTTATTTCGTTTTAAATTTTTGCCAATGATGATAATTTATTACCTACAGGGTTTAGAATAAAAATGCATGTTTTGTAATTAGCAATAATAATATATTTTAGTTGTAATTATTATAATTCTATGTTTTAGATAAAGTTATAAAACCGCTAAAATTATGAATATTCGAGCTGAATATAATGTGAAATAGTTGTAGTAAATCGTAGATGCAATTTTTATTATTTAACCAAAATTCTGAAATTATTTAAATGAATCTTTGACGTAATAAAACAGTAAATAAGAGAATTTAACAATTAAAAAATATCTTCTTAACATTAATATGACTGTTTTGCATTCCAACAAAACAGGTATTATGTGTTGAATAAGACACACAGTGCTGTGATTGAAGAAAGCTGTTGTAAATTCGCCATAAAATGATTATCCGTGGTTAAAAACTTACCAAATTGTCCATGGTACTATACCTGTCTCCTTCTTTCACCAGCGTGCATCCTTTTCTCCCCGTGAAAGATGCTCTGACAGCGAAGCTGTCAACTTCATAGAGTCTTCAAGGTACCAGCAAGAGACTTGCTCCAGCACTGTGTGTCTTATTCAACACAGAATACCTGTTTTGTTGGAATGCAAAACAGTCATATTATGTGCTTTCCTAAGACACACAGTGCTGTGATTGAAGACCTGTTTGGTATCTGCTGGTGATAAATACAAACGCTATGATGATGAATTATAATACTGTTTTAAAGCATAAATAGGTTTAAAGAAAGTTTTTAAGACCTTTCATAAAATCTTACTGTAACAAAATGTGTAATGTTCCTTTCTGGTTAGTAACTTCTTCAGAAATCAAAATAGTAATTAATTGATAGAGGTACCTGGTACTAGGAGATAATTCTAAATCAAATCTTTTTCCAGTAATAGGATAAAGTTATGTCTTTTAAAGGTATAACCAATGACGACAAATATTTATAAATCTAACTGCAATAAATAAGCATTGGAGTTGGTGTTATCAATCTTGTTTACTGGTTGACAGTGAAACTTCTGATACATTTTATAACTCTATCAGTTTTCCCTGTCAAGTATTGCTTGAACAAGAGTAGCTTCTTGAGACTATAATAGAACTGTTTTGCATAAAAACAAAACAGTTATTATGTGTGTGGAGTAACACGTCACTTATATTTTGAAGAAGCGATCCAAATTTCAGCCTTTGACGCTAGTTAATTAACTCTTTACCTTCATATATCCATAGTACAAACCAGGAGTCCACCTTTCACCTCTATGCAGACAGCGCCTCTGCGCCTGTGAATGTCAAGTTTGACAGTTCACGTCATAGTCTTCTTCAAACACCAGCAAGCACCTTGCATAAGTGACGTGTTACTCCACACACATAATAACTGTTTTGTTTTTATGCAAAACAGTTCTATTATATGTGTTTCGTAACACGTCACTTATATTTTGAAGACCTGTTTGTTATCTGCTGGTGAAAGATTTAGATGCTATGTGAATTAACTTAGAATAAACGAATCCTTTTATCCTAAATTCGTACATT
Source organism: Agrotis ipsilon (assembly GCA_028554685.1). NCBI lineage: Eukaryota > Metazoa > Arthropoda > Insecta > Lepidoptera > Noctuidae > Agrotis > Agrotis ipsilon. Next base: position 11,686,398 of record CM052969.1, on the reverse strand, counting down.
TTTTTTTTTTTTTTTTATCAAAAATACATAACATTTTATTTAACATTATCTTCTGCCAAACTGCTGTACAGTTTATCGACAGATATACTATAGAACATTGGGTGATCTGGAACTTCTCTAAATAAATCCACAAATTAACACATTGCCCATTTGAAGTTATACTCCTAGCAAATGCCTCATTTATAATATTATTTGTGAAATAATAAAAAACTACTAAAATGATTATTCATTTAAATTTAAAAACGATGACGACCTTATCAAAAATGTAAGGAATCGGTTAGTTCTCAGAGAGTACCACTATGGTGCCAGAATCACTGGGTCATTAATCATTAATTTACTTCATTACTGACTCCCAGTCAGTCTAGATAAATGTATCTCTTACATGACTGAAGAATACTCTCTCAAGATGTGAGAATAACCAATAAATATTATTTGTGAACTTGACTATTATTAGACCTATTACAACATTTACTTCATTAAAACCTAGCCATAGAAAACACAGTAGGTGATGCGAGTAGCAATGTACCTACACAATTTATTTTATTAAAGTTTTCAAATTCGTTGTACACTGTACATTGTGTATTTCTACTACCTATACATTTGTATTTTATTATGTAGTAGAGATATGTAATAAATCCTCCTGCTCATTAAATGAGCTCCTCTCTGTGTAAGATTCATCTCCAACCTTTCATTGGACACATTCCAGGATAATTATCCTGAGGAAATTCTCTCTTTGATGACTGTATATTAGTACAAAGTGTTTATCTTGGTAGAATAACTGATCTTCCAATTTTGTGTCATCTAAAATTCTATTCTCCAGATAACCTCCTGATGGCTAGAAGGGAATTAAGCTTCTTAATCTGTTAAAAGATGGATTTTCCAACCATCCACAACAACAGGAATAACCTTTCCAGGTCAGCCTGGCCTTGATCTCATTAACAAATTCATCAAGGAACAGGGTAGATTTTAAAAAAGGCAACACAATAAACAGACGAGTTCTATCGGCCCTTCATAGCAATGTAAGTTGTTCATAATCTTACAACATTGGGCTATTGTACGTCTCTACCAATCAACGGGTAGGTTTAGCCAAGTCAAAATACTTGTTAAAATGAAAAAATCATCAGCAAGGAGTCCCACTGAGATGCTCAAAAAATCATTTTGAAAACATTGGCCCCGAGCCCCTTAATTGGAGGTAACAGGTACCAATCTGGCAAGTCTTTGCCTATCCATGCATAGACAAAAAGGTAAAAATTGCACATGTTTTTCAACAGATTAACACAAGTAATACACTTATTACCTTATTTGAGGATGAACGTCATGTAATCTATAAGCCATGACACGCCTCAGTATTTTCCTTGTAATACACTTATTACATTATTTGAGGATGAACGTCATGTAATCTATAAGCCATGACATGCCTCAGAACTTTCCTTGTAATAACCTTGTAACCTCTTTATTCTACTGATGCACCTGTCCTTGAACTGCCCCCCCCCCCCAACTTTTTAGCCTAAGGGTAGCAGTTTGTTAGGTTTAAGGTACAGGTTGTGGCTTTCACTCTCCGAGAGCTCTCGACTCGAGGGCCAGCATTGTTTATAGTATGGAACACAACACAGTTCAGAATGGAACAATTAATTCATTATTTTCCAACAAGTTGAGATGACTCATCATTAGCCATTATACAATACGTAAAGCTCGAAAATCCATGAGTTCAGTCCCTTGGTACGTGCAGTTGCTCACAGGCCAACTTGACTAGCACGAACATGGTCACTTTGGGACACCCCACTTGAAAACATAGCCTCCGAGGCCTGGGGCATGAGGCAACAGGAGCCAATCTGGCTATCTGTTCCTAGTAGGTAGGCGGTAAGAGATTTCAGTTTACTTCTTAACCCTCCCCGGGAGGGAAACCGCTGTCAGAGTGATATTCAGCAATCTGCTAGCCTCAACAATTTGCATCTCACATTCAAGAGCACTAGATATCAAGTTTCATAAGCTGAATTGTGCGTTTGGATAGCCCATGTCAATCAGTTGACTTCTGATAGGCAGAAGAGTGTCCGTCACATTTTCCTTTAAATCTCCAACATGCACATATTCTCTGACACTTGGATTTGAGTCTATGATATCATTATGTTTCTGAAGAGAAATGGTATTATGGGTTCACCTTTTCTTCACACGCTGTGCGGACAAAAAAGAAGGTTACCCTACCCATATCTCAGGAAATTGAGTGGTACATTGATAACCTCATGGTATCACAAGCACACCACCTGGCAAACTCGTAGCGCCACCTAGGCAATATAGAAGAGAGCCACATGGTTTAGTTTTTACTTAATAATTAATTCAGATTTATTTGTTTAATGCCACCATACTAATAATAAGCTTATGGGGGGCAATACAAGTTATCCTTGAAAGTCTTAATAACTTCGCAACATAATCTGCTGTCACAGATTGGGTTCCTTAGTATTTTCACTATCCTAGGGTCTTAATAATGATTAAGCTATCCATGTAAAACTTTACAGGTACAATCCCAAACAATAAACATAAATGCAGATACCTCATGCTAACGGATTCTTTGTCAGTAATTAACTGGTTTAATATTTAGCAAGCTGACAATTTTCATACTTTTAATCCTAAAAGTCTCTCAGACTTGATTGGCATGACCTATTCCCCAAATAGGTAAGTAATGCATACATCACAAAAGCTTAAACAAGCTATTTTACTCAACTCTCATATAAAAAGGATTTGACCTTCTGTCATAATCTTCATTATAAACAAAACATGTTTGTTAAAAATTATTAATTATTCATTTTTCTGAATATAAATCATCAACAACATTAAGAAATTGATCAATTTCACTAAAAGTTCATGCACTCTATGATAATTGTCTTATATTTACATCACTGCCCATCCTTTCAGGAATTAGAAGTGTGCTATATTTTAATAAGATATTTTTATAATCTAATTTATAACCAATGCACCATTGTAATTGGTGATTGTAAACGGTAAGCCTTGTAAGACTGAACAAAAATAAAATCTGTTACACAGACAACACTGTGTCAACACACTTTATAGTCACATAGAGTAATACATGTGAATTAGGTTCTAGCACTATTTTAGTATAGTGGTAATTAATATTTTAGTAAACTGCCAAGATATCCTAAATTATTTAATTTTTGTTTTATATTTATGCCATCAATTAATTTGTTATTGATTGTTCTCTTATTTGGAACTGTTACAGCGATGGCCTAGTTATGATATAGATAAATAGTACAAAAATCATTAGATAATTTTATATTTCAATGAATGTGTCATATTATTATTAGCTTTTAAATTAAATAAAAAAATTATAATTGTCATTATATCAGACAATGGCTCCAAGAAATATTAACATCATGTGGGTTCTTTGATCCATAGATAGGACTCTCACCGGGATGTTCTGATTGTACTTTCAGACATCATTTATAAATAAGTAGGAAGCTTTTTAGCACAGTTAGCAATACAGATGTTTTAGCAACTGGCTCCAGCACAGGCATAGGCTTAGTCACAGCTGTTTTAGGTTCTGTATAAAAACCTCCCTCCGCAGAGGTATAAGTGCATATATATGCTTGTTTAGTGTTACTACTTATACACTTTTGATTGTGCTATAGCTAAGTGACTGAGACTGCAAGGTTTCTGTATTAATAATCCAAGAATTAGTTTTCATGTTGGAGTATGTCAAGCAGTTTTAGTTTCTCCAGACATTCAGAAATTACTTGAGGAATAATTCCTACTAGCACCATGTTTTACACTGAAAGTCTTGTAGTCTTTAGACACAAGCTTCATCTAAGGAAAAAGCAATATGCTTTATTCACCATTACCATTCTGCTAGAATCACAAGCCAGAAATCGCTACTTTGAACTTTGTTTGACAACACAGTGATTCCGGGTTGGGTCAGTCGTAATAAGGGATTTTTGAAAATTTCTACGAAAATTTTCTTTGTTCTTACGCCATTGCTGCTATAAACACTCCAACCCCGAGTTGAGAGACGTATAACATTAAATATACCACTCACCTCGTTCCAACTCACACAATGTGAGGAGTGCTAGAAATCGTTGTCATCACAAACCTTATGTTCGGTAAATAAGCCGACACAGAAGACGGTGCCATCTAAACACTTATCCTTCGAGGATAACAAGTAACTTGAAAGGAATTTTGCTTCCTATCAGAACCGACAAGACATTTCTGAAAACGAAGATCTAAATCTTCGTTTCGATCTAATACTGAATCATAATCGGAGTGAACACAATATAACACTTTTCCGAGCACTTTTAAATACTTTCTGTACAGTTTAACTGAAAATTTACTAATTTTCCATGAAAATTAGAGGGAAGGAAAAATTTTGCGTCCGTTTCGCGCTAAAATTTAGATGCTATGACGTGAACTGTCAAACTTGACATTCACAGGCGCAGAGGCGCTGTCTGCATAGAGGTGAAAGGTGGACTCCTGGTTTGTACTATGGATATATGAAGGTAAAGAGTTAATTAACTAGCGTCAAAGGCTGAAATTTGGATCGCTTCTTCAAAATATAAGTGACGTGTTACGAAACACATATAATAGCTAACTTGTTATAACTGCCCAGTGAGACTCTTATATTAGCAACTTTAAAAGTAATGCTATGTTTCCAACTTGTGAAGCTGGCTTTAATTTTTTTGATAGAGGAATAAATTTGTGACTTTGTTGTCTGTGCTTTTTCTATTTTCCGACAGTTCTAACAGGGTAGACAGGTATCGATGTTTCCGCAACAAACGAACCTTACTGTCTGTGTGATTTTGATTCTGTTTAAATACCAAAATTTTGGACAAGGACTGATTTCATATTTGATAGAAGTAAGATCTTCAGGGCTATTTTCTAATAATCTCGATCTGATGTGAGATCATGAGATTGCACGAGATCAAGAATTCTATAACTTGAGGGTAGCAATAATATTAGAGCTATTCGCCTAGCTATCTCAAGCGAAGAACCTGGATATGCAGAGTCCTTTAATCAAATAATAAAATAAAATAAAAAGAACAGTAATATTATAGTGTACACTATTGGCAACTTTTGTACTGCAAGCCTTAGCAAGTTAAATAGCTTCCAGAACATTCTGAATGAAAGATAGTCTTGAGATATCTACCTCAACTGTTGCTCAGCAAGTTGAAATAGTAGATTTATGCAGGCAAATAGTTCTATAACCTAATTTGTTTTCTCAAAACAATTTTGCCTGAAATCTTTATCAAGCTTGTACACTTACAGTATTTCAGGGTTAATTTGATTGGTATCCCACTGGATCACCATCTTTTAATTAGGGCTTTATATTGTTGTAAAAGTAGATGTCCGCCAGCTACTTTTTTTTTTTTTTTTTTTTTTAGTCAACAAGTCTTGTTCCGCTCGTGTTTAGAAAGAGAGAGACTTGGTCAGCCCACCCTTAATTTTCCAAGCTAGGGGGATAACTTGTCCACCTGTGCCAAGCGCTTGCCAGTAGTCCAATATTTTAAGACTTTACACAAGTTCTTTATCGGAATTTAGACCGCCTGTGCAAGGCACTTGCTTGTAGTCCGATCAAAGACCTTCCGCAGGTTCTTTATCGGAATTTTGAACGCCTCTGCAGAGTACTTGCCTGTAGTCCGATTTAAGACCTTCCGCAGGTTCTTTATCGGAAGTGGCTCCCGCTCTGGCTCTCGCTTGCAAATCGAGGAGTGAGAAGCATTTGGCGCAGTCTTGCGTTAGTAGAATGTACTATCAACAAATTTGAATTATGACCCTTTTTTGATTATTTGAATTTGTCAAAATAACAAAGGTTAAGGTCGTTAATATTGATAATTATGTTTATGAGTGCGGACCTAATTGTATTTGAATGTCTGTAAGAAAATAATGTTTCTGGTGGGTCATAATTCTTTGTCGATTGTAAGATTGTGCCTTGTTCAAATAAGTAGTTCATACTTCTGGTATTACGCTGGGTGGGGGAATGCCCAGCCCAGCCGATAGTCCCATTGCCGGCTGTAAATATCGCATATAACTGCGTTAGGTTTTAGAACCTAATTTTACGTACTTTGGTATGGAAGCCGTTTCTCTTGACGTGAATAAATCTACATCTGGGACGCCCCACATCTTTAACATGGCCTCCGCGGCTTGGGGTAAAAGATGCCACTCTGTTACTTTGCGGCCCCTTGAGAGGCGATCCGCAATTTCGTTTAGACTCCCCGAGAGTCAGTGGCTGCGGGGGTATGTATCCTCACCCCCCCCCCCTTTTTTTCTGGGGTATGCAATAAGAGTCCTGTTGTCGGACTTAATATTTATGTGTGCATATTTATGGCTGCAAATATGGCATCTACTTCAGGAACAAAATTTGAGCGCCAGGTCATCTGGCATGGAGCCCACCTTACAGATAGATAAGTGATGTTTAATTGGGCTCCCTACCCCTAGTTGGGTGTATCAGTGGTTAAGAAGTGAGTTGCACCTTTCTTAACTCTATAGTATTGAGTTGTACTCTATGATTTTAAACACCCTTGTTGAACAGGCAGAGGAAACTTACTTTTCTCTAGTAACCTGTTTTGATAGAACAATTTTAGAAACAGTTACATTTTGCAACAATATAGTTCTTTTGATACTGCATAATTACCATAATTCAGTAAAACCAATTAAGACTGAGCTTCTTGTGGACAACTGTTTCAATTATTGCTCTACCTTGTTGAAGATTAGTTTAATCCTTATTATTTTATTGCAGTAATGTTATACCCAATTTTGCTGGGTGTATAGGGTAACAGTTTTATTAGGCCAATATATTCTGCTTAGAGATAAGATTCAAGCAGACTCGTGATAATTTATGTGATGCCCCATAATTTCCAATATTCTCAGTGTTTCCGCAACCTGAGAACCGAGTACTGTACGATCCTGATTAACCAGGAACAATAGTTCAGGTACACAATTATACAGAAACATTGTTCTCACAGGATTTCCGCAATCCAGTTGTATTTTGAAAAACATAGTTGGGGCCATAGATAGGCCAAATACAACAGCTGTTAACAGCAGCACTTTGTTGTTATAGATCACAAGGAGGAGCCTCCTGTATGTCTGTGCAATTGGTAATTGAAATTCAACATAGTAATTAATGTTATCTATGTTCAGCAGTGGACGTCTTCCGGCTGATGATGACGATGATGATGATGATAGTAATTAATAAATGAATGTCTATTTTCACTAAACAGTTGTTTGTGAACTTATAACCGGTTACATTTCTTGGAAATGTTTCACTGGCAATTTGAGTTGAGACCTCCGCGGTCAAATACAGGACATAAGCCACTGTTGAATTAGTCTTAAATACATTTGACCTAGTAAAACTCAAATTAGGTAACTATATGGTCAATGGGTCAACTTAGCTCTTTCTTTTGTATAACTAATAGATTATTTCTTTTGTTGAGGTTGCAAACTTTTCTAATAACATGTTTGACTAGATACCAAGGACAGCTTCCTTTATAAATGGAACATGGCAAGTTGTGATTAATTTCAAAATATGATTGCTTGCTCCCTGTGCTTGCCCTGCATGAGTATGGTCCTTAAGACAACCCCTCTAAATGTTCTGAATGATCAGCTATTCAAATAGCTTTTGTTTATACTTGTTTAATCAGCTGGACCTTAAGTCCAGTTAAGGAAGCTTTGGTAGGGTGCAAAGCCTCCTAACTAAACACATAATTATGAGTCCGAGGTTGGTGGACTACAAATTATATAAATCTTTTCAAAATATGTGTTCAAATGAAAATAATCAGGGTAACCGACACCCACTTAAGCAAATCCTGTAATGTTAAACTTAATAATTGTCTCAATTCCAAAATATTGTTGGAATATAAATCAGTCAATCAATCAGTTGAAACTTATAAACTTTTTTGGTCTTGTTAAAATGATACAATCCATCATGAACTTTTAGACCTATAAAACAAGTAATAGCAATACAATATTGTATGGGGTTTTGTAAAAAAAAATGTCATACAAATTGATTAAATTTTGGATATCTAGATATACTTTTAATCTTTCTTTGAAAGTGTGTTACATTTAATTGTCTTTCATCCAGCTCCATACTAAAACTTCACCACAATAGACAATGAAGTTTTTTCTCAAAAAATTTGATGTAAGTGGAGTCAGATAGCCTTCTCGTTGTTAGAGAAGGTAAGTTAGGTAGTTAAATAACTTGAAACAAACACTTCTTCTCGAATTTGTGTCTCTATACGAGTGTCCGAACAAGTCTGGACTTGTTTGTACTTACGTGACCTTGTCTTTTGTTGGGCGGATGTGAAGCTATGCTCTCGTCGTTCGAGGATAAAGATGATGATGACGACCAGTCATCATGTCTCACCGTATTTGAATGCTGATCCACCTCCGGAGCGTTACGTCAACATTCAAAACTCGTCACTTCACACCACACTTACCCACTCAATTTAGTCCGTAATCCTTCTAAAACACTAATTCACAAAAGAAAAACGTGTCACGTACTCTAAATAAACGCTGTGTGCTCATTTAATACAATTAATTATTGTATTTCAACACTTTTTTAACTTTGGAAAAAATTTCGATGTTATCGCGGCAAAATTTACAAACGCTATGAAGTTGACAGCTTCGCTGTCAGAGCATCTTTCACGGGGAGAAAAGGATGCACGCTGGTGAAAGAAGGAGACAGGTATAGTACCATGGACAATTTGGTAAGTTTTTAACCACGGATAATCATTTTATGGCGAATTTACAACAGCTTTCTTCAATCACAGCACTGTGTGTCTTAGGAAAGCACATAATATAAGTGGTTTTAAGGGTAACTTACGTTTTATTATGCGTAGCTAATTAGCAATTACAGGGTATTCTAATTGCGAACATCTTAGTATGTTATTTTCTATAAGAAAATTAATAAAACCGTATTTACTTTACCAAAAGAAATAATAAAGTTATCATTATTAAAGCCATTTATTTTAAAACAGTATCAAGACACCGCGGCCCTGAAACGCAAAGGGCCAGTTGCCTTTTGCGTTCCTGTGCCGCAAAACCGAGCAAGGCGAGCTCGGTATTCGGGTCGCCCCGACTCGGAAATGTTAGATTAGGCCCTGGAACGCAAATAGGAAGTTGCTCTTTGCCTTCCTGGGCCGCAAGAGTGAGCGAAGTGAGCTCGGGGTTTGGGTCACCCTGACTCAGACCGATTAGGTTAGGTTAGGCCCTGGAATGCAAAGGGCTAGTTGACCTTTACGCTCAAGAGCCGCTATGCCCCGTTACTGTTCCAAAATAAACGCCTTTTAGCATGGCAGCTCTGGAACACAAAGGGCAAGTTGCCCTTTGCTTTCCAGTACCGCGGTGCCAAAAATTATTGAGCTTATCAAGTTTCTTCCGTTCCACCAAGTTCAATTTAGCGAAAAAAAGTTATATATTATCAAATAAAAAATTACCAAACTGCATAAAAAATACCCTGATCCAAGATATTGAGGTAAGTTTAAGGATCGTTTTCTTTACGAAAAGATGTTTGAAACCATACCTCAATTCTTAATCCTTAAATAATAAGTTATCAATAAAATGATGTTTACGTTTTCAGTCTATTTACAATAAATAAACAAAATTCATATAAAAAAAGGACCTCAAGAAAATCATAACTTTTTTTGGATTCCCATAAACGTAACGGTTTATAGGTGATATTCGATGATGTAAGCCTTCAATGTTGAGTGCACGATGAACGGTTATTAATTTCGTGTTGAATTAGTTACACGGAAACCATTTTCCTTCGTATTAATTCCCGGACGTCGCTGACGTCCCTGTTTATTCTTAACAACTCATCTCATCATCATGCCATATCTCAAATCCCACAGACTCATAGTATTAGATACGTCACTAGAACAAAACATAGAATACTATTATTATCTTTATGCAAAACAGCTGTTGATCTATTTTAGTATTAAGAAAAACTGTAATATAATAGCACATACTAAGTATTAATCACTTTTCTTTTACTTTTAAAGAAACACTTTTGAATAGGGAACCTTATTTATAAAAGAATATTAACATGTGAAATAGTTAAAATTTAAATGTTTATACTCACACTTAGTCCGGTTTCATTTCATATTTTGTTTTAAGTTTCATCCACATATTTTATGCAGGGCTATAATGTTCGCCCTTAATATTTATATAATTCCCATTGTTAATACTTCACTGCAAAACCATAACAGTGTTATACGTAAACAATCGTCACATAAAATAATCAGGAATCAACAACGTTCCATTATGAGACTCGAAACGAACTAACATAGTTTTGTCTACCTCACAAATAAAAATAATTTACGTTTGTCACTTTTGTTTCGTTTTCTGTGATCTACCTACAAAGCTTTATTATACTAAAATTATGATCATAACCACAGATATAGATAGACCATTATATCTGTGATTATAACGAACGACACGCAACACTAATGACTAATATTGGTAATTATAACAAAAAAACAAATTATGTTATCAAAATCCTACTTAAAAAAGTATTAGTAATAACAAAAAGAATAAAGTAATTATTGAAAATTAAATTAAATAAAATAATAATTGGAAAAAAGTGAGGATCGATCCATCGCCGCAGCGTACGAATCCTACGACTTTTACCACTGCGCCATCATTACTTGTAGAATGATGGTTGAAATTATGAAGTATATCATAAGTTAATTTGATTTGTATAGTATTAAAACAACTTATTACAAAAGGACGTAAGTCAAAGTGAAGCATCAGTCTATTGCCTTAAGAAGTTGATGCTGGATTTTTGAACCTGACTGTACCTAAGGGTTTTTTTACCGTGGTAAAATACTCAAAAGTGTCCCCATACAGGGCGGAGCGGGAGGGACTGTCAGGTTTGTACTGACTAAAATCCACGGTGTTCTTCAATAGCCCTTTACGTTCCGTTGTCTCGGTAGCTCGTTAGTCCCTCCTCCTCGTTAGACCAGTACCCTTAGCACGACTTTTCACTCGTTTCTTGTATGAAAAAATGGAACAGCGCCTCTGGTGTGCAAAGAAGGAACTAATTTTTTCCTTGAAAATTGTCAATTTGAAATTGTCAAAGTTCCAGTTTACGTCTCAAATACTGAAAACTCGTGCTAGGGTAAGCACTGTATTATGACTTCTAGTGAATAACACTTTCAAGATTCAGCTCCATGCAAAGAGGTCATTATATTTTTTTTCACACTACTTGCTCGTAAATGTCATATTATATGTCAGGCAAACCTAGTGTAAAGCATAACATTATTCCCTCTCGCTCGAGCCGGGCAATAATATTGTACTGAATTTCATTATTCCCGTGGGAATAATGTGATTTGAATTTGGAACCTCAAAGAAAACCGTATGAAAACTTTCACCAAGGAGTCGTATCAGTAATGGCGGCCGCTGGCAGCAACAGCTGATCGTTTACAGTGGTGCCAACTTCACGTTCGAAGGTTGACGTACCACATCAAATTTCAAAAATCGAAATTATTTCCTCGCAGTAGGTGTGAAAAGCAGAGTACGCTCCTCGGGAGTAAAGCTGCCTTGTCTTGGGCTGACTTGAATCCCTCGCTACACTAAGGATTCTTAACTTAATTCCCTCGTTTCACTCGGGAATTAACACTTGAACCTCCTCGCTGCGCTACGGAGGTTCACCCCAGAATCCTTAGTGTCGCTTCGGGGTTCAATACGCCCGTGACGTAAGGCATTGCTTTACTCCCTTGGTGCGTAATCTACTATTATTGTGCAACTTGTTGGCACTTCTGAATGCAGTATCGACATCTACATTCATATACAAGAACTAAACAGATACTGAAATACTTTTGGGTCGCATTTCTACATCAATATTTTACCACTTTTATGTCCGCTTAGACCATATTAGCTTCTAAATATTATTTAATAAATTAAATAGCGTTTCTTCTATTGTTGCCTTCAAATTCAGAATAAGCTTCAAGGTTAGTTTACCATTTGTTCAACAGATGGCTCTGTTTTAAGAAATTACATATTGTCAATGTCTGTCATTGTACTTTTTAAGAATCAAACATTTCAGGTAGGTAGTAAAATTTATTAGATAATCTATTTATATTTAATTACTTAAACAATTTGTATAATAAACGTAACACGAATAAACACCTAGTAGATATTGTGATATTATTATTTGGCAACATAAAATTTTTTTCTTTATGGTCGGTACTTCCCAATTGTTGCCACACAAATCTTCACATCGAGAGGTGTGCAGATAAAATGGTTCTGCATGACTCGTCATTATTGATTTGAATGACTATAGATACCTACTTATAAATTGTTGTTTGTATTTTTTCCGACTATACTAGAACTAGGGTTATGTTGTTCTAGTGTATTATGACTGTATGCAGGATGTATGTACCATTCAATCATGTATATTTCCTTGGTCTTTAGGCCTAACAAGGATGATGTAATTATGGTTGAGAGCTTATTTGTATATATTTTAATGTCTTTTTTTAAGTAGGTACAAGTAAACAATGAACTCTTATAATTTTGCCATGACCGTACGTCTGTCTGTCCAAAGCTTAGCACGCTTTTTTTATTAGCCCTTTACGTTCCAGGGTTCCAAATATTCTTTTTAAATACGTATTAAATACGTGGTAAATATACTCTTGTGAGTTTATTTACCCAAATTTTATGACGTGTTATTTTTTTATTGCGTTCCCATTAGTGCGGCCTGTCGTTGGATAAGGTACAAAAGTTAGGGTTTATGACAACGGATTTTAAAAAAACATCCCAACGCCGTGTTTTTTAAAAAAAAAACAAAAGATGAAAATTTTATGTAACCGTGATAGACATTATCTCATCACGGACTTTTTTCATGCTCATAATAATGAGAAATGAATCTTTAGAACTTATGCTCGTTATATCTCTTAGGATCTTGCCAGCGTACACCACGATATTTTAGACGAAATTTATTTACTTTTCTTAACTATAAACCTTTAATTCCTACATTTATTATTACATAAATAATTCTCATTATTTATCTTTTTGCTTATGACTGAAGATCGCATCAATATCCTTTGCGTATTGTAAAAGATCCTAGCGCACAGACCAAGAGGCGATTCTATTTTAAAACTACATGGTGATATTTGCTAAGATTGGAATATACTTTGAAACTTAAAGAATGACTGGGACTATTTACTGAAATTTTAAAGAACATACTTTCGTACGGACGTTGAAAATAAAATCTAAATTAAAGGGATTTTAATTCTAAACTGTTAAATCAAAACATTACCATCAATATCTACAAGCAAGCATTATACAAGATTTAAAGGAACAGTTGTCCAACCCATTAATTAAAATGTATGACAGACACTACGGAACCCTATTTTTGTCTATGGAACAGAGTTTGGCAGAGTGTAGACTGCTACTTTTTTAATAGGAAATTTACCATTTGCTGCAAATAAGTGAGATTTTCTCGCACAGATTTCACGCCGTGCGGTAATATTATTTGGTCAGTCTATGACATAGAAGCGAGTATAATGTGAGTTAGTACCTTGGTTATCTGTCTGTTGAAGTCTATAAAAAGAGCAAGCAAAACTAAGGAGCTTCAGTGCATTTCGCAATTTTGGATCATTAAAAACGGTAAGTTTTTTCCAAACTCTTTGAAATATTCTTATAAGTATGCTTTGAAAATGTTTTAATATGGTGTTGAAAAAGGTTTCGTTTTAAGAACCAATTACAAAACCCCTTTCTGCCTGTCTACAGTATGGATGTTTTATGACGCGGCGCCATTTTAAACATTTTTGTTAAAAAAATTTTATTAATGTCATTATCATCTGCCTAGCCTTTTCCCAACTATATTGGGGTCGGCTTCCAGTCAAACCAGATTCAGCTGGATATCGGTATTTTACATGGAGCGACTGCCTGTCGGACCTCGACAACCCAGTGACTGGGCAATACCATACCCCATGGTAAGACTGGTTGTCAGACTTTAGAGCTTCTGACTAACAGTAACGACTGTCAAAGATCTAGAAATGACAGCCGGGACCAACGGCATTACGTGCTTTCCGAGGCACGGAGGAAACTCGCTATAACAGATGGTCACCCATCCACAGACCAACCTCGGCAAGCGTGGCTTAACCCGGAAGATCGACCTGTGCGGCTGTATTTATTTAGCCACGAGCTCCTCATTAGATTCAGATTTATTAATGTCATTAGAGACCACAATATTAACATTATTTTTAAACGTTTCTTTGTCTAGGTAGGTACCTACTTACCTATACCGTATAAAATTCCATTTGTCTATCATTAGATTGTATCACGTTATTAAAGCTTCACTATGGAGAACCTTCATCATCAGAATTGCGTGTTGTTCGTAATAATATTAGATTATGTACTATACCTCCCGAAACTTCCGTGTCCGATGAGTACCTGCGTTAGGGTGTTGTACTTCCTAGCACGACCGTGAACTTATTGAATATAACTTTTGATAATGGTAATAAATTATTTTTATTTTTTACCATTTTATACCACTAATTAGCAATTTTGTATTTCTCAATTACCGTAGATATGAAGGTCATGCTAGGAAGGTTGCTTCCCAGCACGACCACGCTAAAATTGCAGCTGACATTGAAGACATGGGAGCATACATTTTGTTTTTAAAACGATTAAATGAATCTCAACAACATTTTACTCGAAATTACCTCAAGTAAATAAATAATTTCTTCTTTATCTCTTTTCAATACTTTCTTGTCTCCGTTTTAAATTCATTAATGACTAAAAAAAGATGATTATGAATCAGGTCACATGAAACTTCATTCAGGTCACTCCAAAAATACGCTCTGAAAAATTACGTACCTAAACTCTACCACGGTAAAATATCCAATAATATTACCGTGACTCTACGTAGCGCTTACGTAGAGCGCGGGTAAAAAGTTAAAAACTATATTTGACATTAAAGTGCTGGGCGTTCACCTTTTTGTTCAAACTCAGCACATTTTTTTAACGCCCGAAAAAAAGCGCTCGTTCGAATGGGCGCTTAGCCAAGAGTACCTAAAACTGTCAATTTGTGGACTTTTCCGACGCTGCGAATAAGTATGAATAACAACGAAATGTATTACAATGTTTCAGTAAACAATGGGTTTTCTGGCCGCTCTTGCAGTCAACCTGATTGGAGGTGCCGCAATCTACGCCACGGGGGGACTCTTGACACCAGCCGTAGCGCCCATGCTGGGATTCGGCAGCGCCGGCATCGCTGCGGGCACGACCGCAGCTGCAGCGCAGGCGTACTACGGCAACCTCGTCGCCGGGTCTATCGTGTCCCAGCTGACTGCTGCCGCAATGGTTGCCCCAACACCGTAAGATCCTTTTTTCTTACAAGTTCAACCGTTAATACAACTTTTTTGACTTTTTCTGTGAGTATTCACCTCACAGAGTGAGACGATGTGCCAAAAAATTACTTTACTCGACGAAGCCATATAGTCATTGGGTGTCGAATAAACATGATCTTATATTTTATTTAAATGTTGCCATGCACTAGGTTTCTCTTTATCACTTTTTTACCAAGAGGGCGTTTACAAATACCTACATATTTAAACTCATACAGTTTGCCCAAGAACATCACGATCTCAATGACCGGCCCCCCTTTTACAGGGCGTCGTCGCACGGCTATGCCACATGGAGTTATAGTACCTTGAATAAAGTTAAATAATGTAGATGGAACATTTTACTGAAAGAAGATATTATTTGAATTTAAAGTACATTCATGGAATATGTTATTTATGACACTATGTTATTAGCAAAAACAATCCTTATGATGAAGCCTTTCGATCGGTTTTCGGAATCGAAGGCAATAAATAAATTTTCAAATGGATGGTAATAAAATCTGACCTTTGTTTTCTTTGTTTCAGATAAAAAAAACATTGCATCATAACATTTTAGCAGACATGTCTGTCATTCTGTAGAAATAAAGTTTTCATAACCATGTAATGTATGAGTTTCATTGCAATATGACCTGTATTTGACTTTAAAAACCGGCCAAGTGTGAGTCGGATTCGCCCATAAAGGGTTCTGAAGCGGCAAGTAAAATATAAAAGTTCTTGTAGTTGGTTGTAACTTTAAAAGGTAAATTGTGATTCACGATTTATGACGTATTAAAAAAACTAATTACTTGATCTCGTTCAAACCACATTTCAATGGAAGTTTGAATGGTAATGTACATCATATACAACGTGAAACGCCAAAAGCGCAGAACCTCTCGTGGAGTAACTCAGCCCATGTTACTGAACTATTTTTGTTCTAAGACTTGGAAATTCGCAAACAAAAATTTAAGTCCCTTGATGTCTCACTTAACCAGGTTTCATTGTAGTTGAAACTGAAAAGTAAATAAATAACTTCGGTCTCAACAACCGTTATAGTTTCATCTGGAACTCAGCGACGACCACCTGCGTTTGAACGGTTCATGGTCCATTTGTCTGGGATCGCGGGACTGTCTTATAAGGTAACCGTGACCCTGGAATGTAAAGGACTATTGAAGGATCA
Source organism: Agrotis ipsilon (assembly GCA_028554685.1). Lineage (NCBI taxonomy): Eukaryota > Metazoa > Arthropoda > Insecta > Lepidoptera > Noctuidae > Agrotis > Agrotis ipsilon. Next base: position 11,669,895 of record CM052969.1, on the reverse strand, counting down.
CCACCGACCACCGTGGGTCCGTGGATTTTAGTTAGTTCAAGTTTGACAATCCCTCCCGTCCCGCCCTTGACGAGGGAGGATTTGTTTTGATTTACCAAATAAAAAAAAAAGAATTTGTCTATCTGTCAACGTCCACTGTATTCCTCTGTCGTCGTTTTGAGACATCCGTGATGGCGCTTGTAATGATACTGAAATATGAGAAAAGAAAAAAAAACATTAATAATAAACATGGCAAATTGTTCTGATAATGCAGTGGTGACCAAGTTATAGGTACAATGTATTTTTTCTAACAGACGCTTAGACGTTATAAGTAAGTATTATACCTAATTACTGCGTTGCATGTGACGCAACGTAACAATAGCAAAGAAGGTAAAAATACCTCAACCGCTTCTAAAGCCGTCCATAAATAAAAAGTGCGCTATGAAAAAAAATCTGACGGTCTCTGTTATTGATCACAGATGTACGGACACCCTTTTTTTTAAAGCAAGGATTATAATACTTTCTTGTTTATTGGTAGGTATTCAATATTTCACTGCAATAATGTGAAACAACAGAGTGCAACATCTGGTAATCATTAATAATTTTAACCTTTCGCAGAGCGAAAATTTTGAAAACAATTGAAAAGCTAGTATATTGTACAAAAACTATGCCTTTTTTAGAAACAGCAATGAAAAGGATTTTTTAACGGAAAAGGCGTGGGAATATGGTCTTCAAGAAGTGTATTAAAATATTTAGTTGGCGAAGAAAGCACAGTCAGTGTTGAACCACGATAAGTGACAGTTTGCTGATAAACTAGAAAACAAAAATTTGGTTTGAGAGTTGAGACTATTCTCATAAAATTATCAGTTTTAAGTGTGTAGTGAAACGTGCGCAGTGCCACTCAAGAAGGTAGGTACGTGTTTATTTTTGAGTAGGTACAATTCCCAGAAAAAACTCAAATTTTAAGATCTAAGTACAAATCGGCATAACTTAGTGATTTTTCAAGCAAAAATACATAGGTACAACGGTATCACCCATTTCTTTCCATTCCTTCGGTTGCACTTTGTGTTCCAAGGCCACAATCCGGACCCGGGACAACTACTTGTAGATCATCCAAATTTTTTTTTTGTGCGAAACACCAGGTGTGTACCGCGGCTCTGAAATGCAAAGAGCAACTGAAAGAACGGAGTAGACTTCAGTTTAGAGAGTGTGAAAGACTTCAGCACTCGCCGAGTGAAAGGACTACAGATAACGGGGTTATCTCGGGTGAGATACATCTAGACGCGTAGCACCGCAGAAACGGGTTTCGTCAGAGGAAGAAAACACAAAGAAAAAAACCATTTTAGGCATGGCAAAGGCAAAGAAATGTGATGTACTTCAAGGGTACCGTGAACCTGGAACGTAAAGGGCTAATTAAGTACACCGTGGATTTTTGTCAGTATGTCTGACCACCTGACAGTCCCTCCCGCTCTGCCCGGGATGGAGGAGGACTCATTCGAGGATTCTACCACGATAAAAAAATAAATATGGATCGTGGCCTATAGCTGCAAAACATTGTTTATAAAAACGATGAAATAACTTTGCCTATTTTTAGTAGAATTCACAGAATTGTAGAATAGAGATAGAATCAGTCATGCTACGCATGCTGAGATTTGACGTCACTAAACTAAGTTCTCAGCAGATGTCGTGCTGTATTTTCTGCCATTGGAAATTGACATGAGTTATTATATGCACTATATTGATACTACAGCAATGTGATCATTCTCTATTAGAGGGAGTTCCCCGCAACGATACATAAAAACTAAGTAAGTACGTATAGCCGCTTCGCGCAGCCGCGGCTGACGGACGCGTTCGATAATATTAGTACGGCGACGCGACGCGCTGATTCCGTACAGTGTTGTTCTTCTTTTATCTCTATTATTCATATTGGTTTGGTACTTATTATAGGGTTCTGTACTCAAAGGGTAAAACGAGACGATATTACTAAGACTTCGATGTCCGACTGTCCAACTGTCTGTCTGTCACGAGGCTCATGAACCGTGCGTACTACACTTGAATTTTTCACAGATGATGTATTTGTTTTGTCGCTATATCGCCACAAATATTGAAAACAGAATAAAATTAATATTTAAAAGGGGTTCCCATAGAACAGACGTGAATTTTGCTTATACAGAGTGTTTCTTTTAAATGGGCCAAAAGGGAGAAATCCACATCCATAAGAGATACGGGAAAACTTTCTTAGGAACCTTTAGCTCTTTTTTGATACTGAAAATTATGACGTTTTTAATTTTTTGGTCAAGTGTGAGTTGCCCACAGAAATGAGTGGAATTGAGCAAAAATTTTTTTGATGCTGTTTGACTGTTTCGTGTAAGGATCATTTCATTGTATGGGGAGAAAAAAATCGGGACGGCGGAAGTTGGTCAAATTCAGCAAAATATTTTTTCATACAAATTGTATGAAAGAAAAAAAATACCAATTTTTTTATGATTCCATGTTATTTAGTGTTTTGTAAAGATCATTTCATTGTATAGGAAGGAAAATGCCCGGGCAACAGAAATGGGTCAAATCTTATGAAATACTGACACTGTTAATAAGACTATAAGCTGTTAGAAGAAACATTGCACTGCTTTTGACCAACTTCTACTGTTCAGATATTTTTCTGCCCATACAATTAAGTATCTCATCCTTACATGAAAGTAAGTCAAACAGCATAATAAAAAAATTGGTATTTTTTGGTTCATACAATTTGTATGAAAAAATATTTTGCTGAATTTGACCAACTTCCGCCGTCCCGATTTTTTTCTTCCGATACAATAAAATGATCCTTACATGAAACAGAGTCTAACGGCATTAAAAAAAAAGTTGGTCAATTTCACTCATTTCTGTGGTCAGCTCACACATGACCAATAAAATAAAAACGCCAAAATTTTCATTATCAAAAAAGAGCTAAAGGTTCCTAAGAAAGTTTTCCCGTATCTCTTATGGATGCAGATTTCTCCCTTTTGGCCAATTTAAAAGAAACACCCTGTATATTATTATTTTATAATCGACATTTTTCTTAGTCATTTGAGACATTTTATTTTCAATAAGTATGTAATGTACCTAAGAAGTTTAAAAAAATTAGAGCAGGTTAGTGAATTTAAAGAAATACGTTGTAGATTTAGCTAAAGAAAAAACAAAATAAAGACTATCATTCCCATGATTGTAATACCTGTAAGTACCTACATTTTGTCTGAATTACCTACACTTAAAAAGTTTTTAAGAGAAAAGAATATCAAAATTATTTATGTATTGATATTTCTGTCATGCAGTTATAATTCAATTCTTTTGCAAATTCAGATACGGAACCCTGTTATCTACTATCTATTTCGTATCTTCTCGGAGCGAAGTGATATTTTTACTGGGGGAATAACCATTTGATGATAATATAGAATGCCGTAAGAATACTCGCACACTTAACACTCATGTCGAGTTCAGTTGCTATATTTTCTGCAGTCTATGGCATAGAAGCGAGTTTGTTTTGTGACTTTTAGTACCTTAGTTGCCTGTGAGTTTATAAATAGTAGCGTGAACACAACCAAGTTTCAGTCAGTGCAGAGTTGCATTGTGTGGTTATTGTTCAGTAATTCAGTGCAGAGGTTATATTCAATCCCAAGGTGAGCATTTTCTTTTATTCAGGAGTGATAAGTAGGGAACGTAATACATTTAAACAAATTGGTTATTGCACTGAAAAACTCTAAATAGTCTATCGAATACCAATCAAAAAATATTCAACCCGTATGTATTTTATCTTTTAATACATTGACGAAAATACGACACATTTAAAACTGGCAATACGTCACAATTTAATAAACACAATTTTTATTGAATTCTGACGTCATCCACCCCTCTCGAGTTTTGATACGTTTTATCTTGTTTAAAATGGTAAATATTAATTGAGTTTACCTATACAAAAGAAGAATACGTGTCTGATAGTTTTCAAAACTCTAAATCACGGACTGCAATAGCTAATTTGATCTACCTTTATCAAACAAAGCGGGGCGGGGCCACGCGACGCCATTTTAGAATGACAACTTAATTTTCCAATTTCCAAAGTTATCGCGATAAAGTTTTTAATTAAAGCGCTGTATTCACCATCTGTCACGGCTGTACGTCATGCACGATGCACGACGCAAAAACAACGTGAATAGGCTTGACGTACGTCCAGTACGTCATAATCACGGTGTTTTTGCTTCGCGTATCGTGTATGACCTTGGCGGGACGTACAGCAAGATGGAACGTGAATACGGCGCTTAAGACCGCACAAAGATTTAGAGTGGCCACATACATCAGTTTTTTTGAAATGTGAACACATCCCTACATGTGTTGTATGTTATGTGTTCACATTTCATTCAACACATACAACACATGCACACAGATTTGTATAATTCACTGTGTTTGGATAGAAAACGGATCAGAAAAACTGGATTAATAAATATATGTGGCTGCTCTTAAACTCGCATTGGTTTTGCATTTTTTTGATAAATTAATTAAAGCTTCAGGTATTTCATATTCGTCGAAAATAGTTCGTTCAGATTCTTAAGCTTTTAAAATCATGTGTTCTATCGTATCATGAACATTATGAATGTTATATGTTGTAAAGATAACGGAAATGTATGTAATCTAATCAGTCATTGTGCAGGTTCATAAATATTTCTGCATTTTCATAAATAGCCTTAGTGCATAAATATAATCCCACAGCTGGTTCCCCAGTATTTCCTAATACTATCCACCAGAAAAAAATCGTTACTTAAGTATCTGAAATTAAATTAAAAACCTTCCTTTTCCATTTTATGTTATTTTACAAAAATACGTGAGCAATAAATAAAGTGGTTTTCGTAAACAAATGTTTCAGTAAAGAATGGGGCTTCTCGCCGCAATTCTTGTCAATTTGATTGGAGGCGCTGCGATCTACTGCACAGGGGGCTTGCTGCTCCCGATCGTGGCGCCACTGCTGGGCTTCGGCAGCGCCGGCATCGCTGCGGGCTCGACTGCAGCAGCAGCGCAGGCGTACTACGGGAACCTCGTCGCCGGCTCCATCATATCCCAGCTGACTGCTGCCGCTATGGTTGCCCCAACACCGTAAGTTTATTTAACCTTTTTTTCATCCCTTGTGTGGTGTGAGCGAAGGGTAATGACGGTCTAGCGCACCCTCCGTCCGTATGAATAGGCGCGATGCACACTATCAACATAACTGACGGCGGTGACCGAAGGGCAACAAGACGCAACGGGCAACCAAAGGAACAGAGGCCTTATCATGAGTTTTCAGTTATTCTGACGTAAACTGGAAATTTGACATTTTCAATATTGACAAACAAGTAAAAATTAGTTCCTTCTTCGCACACCAGAGGCGCTTTTCCTTTTTTCCATACAAGAAACGCTGTATACAATACTGAGAAGACGCTGTAAAGTAAAATAATGAAAACTCATAATAAAGGCTCAGGGTGAATTTTTATTCCGTATGAGTCCGAGAGATAAAGTACGTAAGTAAGTAAGTAAGTACTGTTACGATTCTTGCTATGGAAAACAAAGTTTTCCATAACAACGTTTTGTGTTATGGAAAACAAAGTTTTCCATAATAACGATTCTTGTTATGGAAAACAAAGTTTTCCATAACAAGAATCGTAACAGAATGTCTGTGCGGACGCCGTAGATACTTAGGTAACTGAATTGTCGTCTAGCCGTAACTGCGCAAATTCTGGAAAAAATCGTAATTCTACCTCCGTAAAAATATACATAAAAAACCTTTTTTTTTATAAAAACTTTACGCCAGACTAGGAATTTCTCTGCTGCGCTGCAGTCGATCGCGCAATCACTGCGCCAACCACCATTATTCATTTCCCGATATTATTTTAAAGACAGTGTCAAGTAGGTAAATGTTTACAACGACTGATTTTTTTTTTCTTTGTTTCAGATAATTTCACATCAATCACATTGTAGCAGACACAAATAATGTATGTCATGTTGGAATAAAGACATTTCGATTAAAAAGGTTTTTTCTTGAAATCCAACATCTTCTGTCTATAACACGCGACGCGGCGTAAACCGAGACGCGTTTCCGAAATTATTATTTAGGCCTGTTTTTTGTTTATAATCAACTAATAAAATAATTTATTAGTTGATTAAATGTCCTATGATAACATAGGACATTTAATATGAAAGTGCCTTGTAAACATACATAGTACCTGTATTCTGAGTTAAATATTGAGGTATAATTATTTTATTTTATTAAGAAAAAGTTGTCAGAAGCATGATGCTCACCTCTAATTTTGACTCATATAGGTACCTACATACATTTTTTTTTAAAAAACGTTGGCCTGTATTTATTTTTCCTGTACTTATGCATTTTCATACAGTCTGTTTTTAAAATCATGAAAACGATTTTTGATTGAACTATTTTTTTTTAAGTTGTTCAAAACTAAAGTAATCATATGTCACCGACTTGTTTTGCGACTCGTTATCACCATAGACTTGAAAAGGAATAAAAATGCATTAGGTAAACCAGTCGAAAACATCCGCGCCCTCATTGATTTTCATGATTTTAAAGACAAACTGTACTTATAAACTCGCATCACATACGCCCAATAAATCTCAATGTCCACTCCCAATTTGGCCGCCACTAGTGGACAGTAAAACTTTTACGGACAAGCTTTTATAAATAAAATATACCTAGAAGATTTTATATAAAATTTCTCCCCAGCTATCACTGGTGGATATTGATTCCTTTTTTTAAGAATAATTTCATTTTCCCCCACTTAACTGGGGTGGCAAGTATCATTGCTGATTATGAACTCTGGGTGTCGATTCCTAGGTCGTTATTATGCCCACAAAGGGCACCTGGCACCTGCGAAAATTATTGACAGGACCCATGTCAAATAGATAAGGTGCAAGTAGCTCAGGTGCCATTCAGCGGGTGCCTTTCATGGAATTTAATAGATGATGATGATGAGAATATTATAGATGGATGGCTAAAGAAACAACAGTTAAAAAATATGGTTTAATTGGCATTAGCGTGTAGGTCGTAGTAAAGTCCCTTGAATTCGAGTAGTTGCTGATGTGTCCCCGCTTCGGCCACGCGTCCTTTGGAGAGCACACAGATGAGGTCAGCGTCGCGGATCGTGCTCAAACGGTGGGCGATGGTCACACATGTACGACCGGCTTTCGCGGCGTCCAGCGCTTCTTGGACTACCTGTGTTGAGGTCTGTATTTAGAAATTGACTGAGAGGTGGGTTCTATTAAGAGAGGTCAAGAGAAAAGCAGAATTAGGGTGCCACTTTATCAATCGATCCATCGTCGATAGATACCACCAATCAATAATAATAAAATGGAAAGGTCCCTCGTCGTCAACCTTCAGTTATTACTACACCATTCGATCGATCGTCGATTAAAGGGAATAGATCACTCGACGCCGACGTCTTGACGTCATGGATCACACCGCTTGTTGCCTCTCGTCTCTCTTGACCGATGAAAGATTGACATCGATCAACAATGGATCGATAATCAAATTACCACTTTATCGATTAGTCTGAAAAACACTTTATAAATCAACCGATCTTTGATTGATCAACAATCGCTCGATTGGTACCTAACATTAAGGCGCGCTTAAGCACAATCTTAAGTACTCCAATCTGTTATACAGGGTGAATTTTTCAACTGGGCGTGGATGGCTATTATCCGAAACTATGTGGAATATCGAAAAACGTTAAAAGGAGTCTCGTGGCCGATTTTGACGAAAACTAAAACTGGATTTTAGAAAATTCAATAATCCTGGCCAGGAATCGAACCCACTGATTTTGTAAAAAAAATCACATCTTGCATTATTACACCACTCGATAGTGTTGCTAATAAGGATCAAATTCTGGGAAGTAACCATATATGTCTCAAAGAGCGTCAGCAAAATGAGGGGGCCCCTCTCTGAGGGCCAATCCCTGCCGGGGTCGCGGGACTTATTTTCATCACCGTAACCCCGGAACATAAAGGGCTATTGAAGGACACCGTGGATTTTAGTGGACTCATTTGATGATTTTACCACGACAAAAAAAATGTCACACACACTTACCTTTTCGCTTTCGGTATCCAAAGCACTGGTGGCTTCATCCAAGAGAAGGATCTTAGGATGTCTTATGAGAGCGCGGGCTATCGCGACCCTCTGTTTCTGCCCTCCCGATAACTGCATGCCTTTTGGCCCTATGTTTGTATCGTAACCCTGTCAATTTAAAGCATAAGTAGTGTAACGGTCCGATATCAGATCAAGAAAGAAACAAGATGGTTTAACCAAAGTTTAACAATGTTTATGAAAGACCATATAGCTCACACCATATCTAATCTAAGCTAATCTTAAATTTGCTTATTACTAACTTAAACTAAAAGGGCGCCAGGAGGGTTTAGCTATGATGCGTTAGGCGCTAGGACCCCGCACTACACATGACACCGCAGTCCACACTTTATTAAGTTGCTATCTAAGCGCTTACTATATTCATTGTTCTCATCATGCCGGAAGCCATGACGTCATTACAGTAGTTATTTTACCAGATTGTTAGTACACAGGACGTACCCAACAATTTTTTTTAGGGTTCCGTAGCCAAAAGCCAAAAAAAGAGAACTCTTCGGGAACGTCATGTCTGTATAGTTCGTGGGTGTAACTTGCAAAGATACGCCCACGTTTTGAGCGGCCCCTCTCTCAGTCCTGGGGTTATTTTCTTATTTTTAAAACGTGGGTTTTAAAAAAAATTTAGGTCCATTAATTTTTATCACTCAATTAGTCGCGCGTTCCACTAGCAAGAATATTTCCATGTACCGAAGTATAAAGTCTTACCTGCGGCAGGGACACAATAAAATTATGTATGTTCGCCTGCATGGCTGCTGCGACGACATCTTGGTGAGACGGGTTGCGTTCGAAGTCTCCATACGCTATGTTCTCGGCGATGCTGTAGTCGAAGAGGACGGGCTCCTGCGACACCAGCCCGAAGCACGACCGAGCCTCCGATAATATCAGCCCTGGCAGTGGGATGCCGTCCAGGCGCTGAAGACAAGAGCACCCGCATGCGATTGGTTTGGGAGGCAAAACACATAATATTAGGGAAGTTGACACAAACCTACTCAGTCGATGCCTACTCCTTACTGTTAAGGAGTTGTACCTTCCATTGTAAGCTCAGCTACATGAAATGATGATTACCATACGCAAGTACTTAAATTACTTCATAAAATTTGCGAAAAATGATGTGTGGGCCTATAAAGTTTAAGGGTTGCCCTCGATTTCTCCAAGATCCAATCATCAGATCCTGACTTGGTGACTGTAAGACCACCTCAGAAGTATCTCCTTTTGAATAAAAAAGAATTTTGAAAATCGGTCCATAATTGGCGGAGTAATCGTGTAACATTATACACACACAGAAAAAAAAACATACCATCGAATTGATAACCTCCTTCTTTTTGGATCATGAAAATATTCGTAGTGATGTTTGGCTCTATTTTCGACAAATATTAATTCGACGAATTGTCGATGATCTGGGGGCCTACCATGACGTCTTAAAGCGTGAATCGTTCCGCTGAAGGAAAGCGACGGAACTATACAAGTTGTTTAAAGCCATCTCGTTCTCACTAGCGTTAAGTTACAAGTGAATGTATAATCGTAGAACAATAGTAATCATAGAACATAAAACATGAAATTGAACATTGTTCAAGTCTATCAGCACTATAGGTTGAATGTGACTGTACTAACGACATTTCCGGCATTGGGATCGTAGAACCTCTGCATCAGCTGCGTGACCGTACTCTTGCCGCACCCACTTCTACCCACCAAAGCTACTGTTTTGCCTTTATCCACCTACAAGAATTTACTATTTACAATAAATATAAAGTTACTATTTACAATAATGCTGCCCTTTGCGATGACCCCCGATCTTACTACACACATTTGGGACTACAAGATCTTACGATTCACTAATAGTTAAATTAGCAAATTTTGAACGGACTATAACTTTACTATAATTCTTGATTTGAAATTCTGTACATAGATTCTTTACACAAAAATATTAGACAGGTGTATCAGGTTTCGCATAAACAAAAAATAATGTTGCAAAAAGGATGGACTGAGCAGCTATAAAATTGGCCAACTCTAAAAAGCGATGAAAACCATTACCTATTTGCTTTTAAGTCTTTTCGTCTCATTCTAGGAGGGTCTAACCAATTTTATCTATCAGTTGACTTGCGAAGGGAAACGGACACGGACGTACCTTGAGGTCCAAACCTCGTAGAACACGTACTCCCGGCCTACTTGGATATTTGAACTGTACTTCCTCAAAGCTCGCCTCACCTTTTGAAATCTATGAATATAGTTAAAAATTACTCTAAATTACCTTAGTATTAATGCAAAATTGATAACAGAACCCTACATAAAAATATACCCTATCTACATAATTTTATGTGCATCTTAACAGCTTTACTAAAAAACACTTGAACACTTGTCTTCCACTTCAACGTGCTTATTCTAAGCGCAATGTCGATTACTTTGGTTCTCTAGCGAATGACTTCATTCCGAATTCTATCCGCCAGAGAAACTCCGAGCTGCTGCTCTCTCCATTGCACGCTGAGCAACCTTGAATTTGTGGACCAGGCCCCTGGTAAGTGCTCACGTCTCAGCTCCGTAAGTCATTACAGGTAGGACACACCGGTTATAAACCCTTGTTTTGAGGGATTGAGGGATCGATGATTCGAAGATATGACGCAGCTTCCCGAATGCCACCCAGCCCAAGCGTATTCTTCTGGTTGCTTCCATCTCGAAGTTGTGCTGGTCCAGTTGTATAGTTTAGACTAGATACTTATATGTTTTTAGCGATTCTGAAACGAAAATATGGCGGGCGACCAAAAGGGCCAAAACCTTTAAACCCCTTTATTATGAACAAGCACTTTCCCATACCATAGTGCCATCCCCGCTGCTCGGCTCCTATTGACCGTACGTAAGGTGATATTGATGAGTGTGGAACGTAAAACAGAAACACGTTTGTATGATATTACTAAATGTAGAAATACCAGTTAATGAAATCTCCTTTCATTAGACAGCACATTTCGCCGAAAACTTAATTGATAGAAGACATTATTGGTATATCTCGATCCATAGAAAACATTGTTGACAGAGATTTTTCATTTCTCATACTCGGAAAGTAGTGTTTGTTTGACCAGAGCAGCGGGTCGAAAACGATGCTTCCCTCCCTTGGGCGGGAAAGACTCATAGTAATTGCTTCCCTCCCTAGGGCGGGAATGAATTTTAAAAATAGAACTAAAATTGGTTATTTAGTCGGCTATAATTTTCTATATTAATAATTTCGTGCAGGGCTACGGTAGACTCGATCGAAAGCTAACCAGAATAATAAAACATTAAAAAATAAAGATTTCGAGTCGACAACATAATATCCGCAAAATTTGGATAGTCGAGTATTTTGTAAATTTCGAATGATTTTCTGACCAGACAGATCGCAGCCGCCATTTTTGACATCGGTTATCATGTTGAGAAGTTTTTTCTTTATTATCGGCCAGTGTCATGTGGTGTATTATGTAGTTACTAAACCTCCTTAGAAAAACCTATAAACTTATGAGTTACCGTGACACCTACATTTAGTTTATAGATGTGTATTATGTATGACACACGTTTCATCCGAGCGAAGCCGGGTTTTCATATCGTTTTTACATAATTAAGAAAAATATAGATTAAAAAAAATGCTGCAGTCTTGTGAGTGTATACGGCCAATGTGAATTAAAAAAAATAGATACCTATTAAAGTGGGATGGCCCGCGGCGGTGACGCGGACGGTGTGTTCCATATTTGAAATTTAAATTAAAAAAGACTATTTTTTTACTTTCCTTATATTTGAAATGAAAAGTAGAGTGTTTAACACGGGTGAAAGTTATCAATTCCCACTCGGACTATAGCCGCCCTCGCTTCGCTCGTGCGTCTAAATACCTCGTATGGGAATTGATTTCTTTCCACCCTTGTATAACAATCTACTATTCATAGATGAAGATGATTTAAAGATACTTTCTGCGAACCAAAGATATTTTCTGTGAACCCAGATATGTATCTGGAAACGGTGGTTTCTATAAACGAAGATACGGCAAGAAGTGCTATCTATGAACGGAGATCTCTGTCAACAGTGTTCAACCGAACAAACTCTTCAGTTTTTTTAATAATGTAAAATAAAACTTACAAAAGGAGATACCAACGGCACGACTGGGTCACATATCTTCGGCTTGGACTCCAGCAGTGCCACTATCCTGGAAGCCGCACTTACTCCCTTCTCAAACTCTGGTGCGTACGTGAATGCATTCTGCGCCTGACCCGATGCCATTTGTAATGATTGCGTAGTCCTAAGAACATATAGTCATAAACTCAAGTCTTTTTCCGAAGGGGTACCTAGGGCGGGCACGCCGTAACTGCGGCGGTAAGTTTTGGATGTATTTGAACTACGGAGACCGTATACAGGCAGTTTCAAAGAAATCTCACACTCTTTGGTAGCCAAATCACTAAAAAAAGGGGTGAGTCTTCTCTCTCTGAAGCTTACTATACAAAAATAAAGGGATGATCTGAGATTACTACAGTAAAAGATCGAGATAGTCACTGGAGTAATTAAAAAGCCATGACTTACGCCTTTCGCGTCTCCTACAAGCAATATTTACGGCCTAAATCTACCTAGTTCATACTTAATTTACTCATACTCACACTAAGATATTTTCGTATCGGACACCCTCGGACACAATGAGGTGTCCGCCATATGTTAGCGCAGTAGCATTGATAAAGTTGAAGATGGAGCGGGAGAGACCGTTGACGAGGCCGCGGCAGTGTGCCGATCTCTTCGCACACTTGAGTGCCGGCGCCAGCTCTCTCACGTACTGCCTCACGAAGGTCTGTTCCCGGCCCAAGGATACTACTGTGCGCACGTTGGACACTGCCTCCATCGCTATCTGACGAACATCATCTTCTATTAACGCTACCTATCTGCTCCCTAAATTGCCGATAGAAAAAGAAATTTTGGCAATCGATCTAGCTCATAGTACCCCAAATGGGCGATTTGTTGTTTGAATGGGCGTCTTGCTGTCCGAGCATGGACCATGCCCCTCTCCAAAGCCTGACGGGGTCGCGGGACCAACGAGTAGCTTTGGCTCCGGAACGTAAAGGGCTATTGAAGAACACCGTTGATTTTAGTCAGTAAAGGTCTGACAGTCCCTCCTGTCCTGCCCTAGGTGGAAGGACTCATTTAATAATATTACGAAGTGGGTCTGGATTGTGGCCTGTTTTACTGCTTTCCTGAATGTCTCTAAGCTTTAAAAAATGGTTGACTTCTCCTGTAGAAAGGTTTAAAAGGCACCTTGGTGCTATTTTCCAACGCCTTGGCGTTTCCAAACGATTCATGCGTGGTGAGCTTAATCTGACGGTATATGACAAAGGCGATGACTGGTAGGAAGGCTAACGCGACCAGTCCGACGCGATACTCGTAGAGCATGGCCAACACCAGCGCCAGGCCGATCGACCCGAAGCCTTGCAAGCAGATGCCTATCCGTTGACCCGTTGCCTGAAAATAATAAAAAACATTGAAAACTAGAATACTAAACTCAATTTGTAAAATGCCTTCCCAAAACTGATTAGAGCTAAGCTTTATGGGCGTTTAAAAGTAATCTACATACTTACATACAAACATACTTTAATTAAGAACACGCTCAATGAACAATCAAATTCATCAAATTTATGCTTCGTTTGATAACATCTACATAGATTTAGATGAGATAATTACATGAATTCTCAAACTCAAAATTTGATAGTCCCGAACACAGATCATTTTATCCATCATAGGCAGAGACTGGATGAGGAAAGCTCAAGACAGGGCTCAGTGGCGCACATTGGACCAGTATTGGTCCTGTGTAGGCTGATAATTTATTTATTTATTTTAACTTTCACGTATAATAATTGTGGTACATAAGGCGGACTTAATGCCGCAAGGCATTATCTACCAGTGGGTGGACATGGGCAAATGGAGAAATATAATAATAGGAAATCTAAGGAACAAAGTGTTTTCAAAAAGTATTCCCGAACTTGTCGTTTAGAGGAAAATTTACTCCGAGCTTTTTTAATGTCAAGGGGAAGCGCATTCCAGAATTTAATTGCCGTAACCACGAAGGAATTGGAAATAAAACCTGTACGATGAGAAGGGATCTGAAGGAGCAAATTTTCAGCACCACGACGATGATGAAGACAGATCATTTTGCCAAAAGGTCATATCAAAGTACATAGGCCACCCCAATTAATGAAAAGGATAGTCCTTTCCTTATTGCTATCTTGCCAGAAACTACCAGTGAATCTACCAAGTTTGTTACATACGTTCGAGACCACGGGTCGTATACTCACACCTTGCACATAGGTGGCCTCAGAAGACAACTTGGCACAGAGAGCGCCCGTGGAGTTGCCACGCTCGTCGAAGAACGCCACATGCTGTCTCAGCAAGTGCTCGAACATTAGAGTGCGAAGCCTCTCAGTCAGGTGCGCGCCTGACACACCAAATGATATCGCCTGCAGGATTCGTGGAAACAGGCTATTTAAGATTTCTTGCAAAATGTTCTGGTATCGTTATTTACCAGAACATCACAATACGCTAGTTAATTAAATTAAAAACCCCTGATTGATCCTAAATATCGAAATTTCAGAGGTGATTTTAAATACTAACAAAAAAGCAGTAACTAATGCTGAAGCAATGTACGGACATCATCATCATTCAGCCTATAAAGTTCCCACTGCTGGTACACAGGCCTCCTCTCTGTGCGAAGGAATGGGCCATAATCCACCACGCGGGCCGGGGTAGATTGATAGAACGTACGTAAATGACATGAAATAAATTTAAATTATACAAAATATAGACCAAATTGCGGTTTCCAATGCTTGCACTATCTGGCCATTTGCATTTTGTAGATAGCATGCGATGTCCCTTGGTTGACTGCTATTTTATTTTATCAGTTTCTAAGAATTACGATAGCAAATTGAAATTAATTAGGAAATAGCAGCAAAAGCTAGAAAATAAAAAAACGACAGCATATCGATCAGATAACGTTTAAGAAGATAAATAAACTTACTTCGATTAAATATGAGACGCCCATTACACATCCAATGAACACGCACGCCAGGGATACTTTTTTCACTCTCTCCATCAATTTAATCAAGTCAGGGTCTGACATGGACTGAAAGAAATATCAAAGAATTCCAGTTAGAAGTTTTGCTGTCTTTATTTTGTACAGCATCCATCAACTACTAGAGGAATCCGCTTGTGATTTTACTGACAACTGAACCAGCATCATGTGTTTTTAACATTTTTTTTTTTTAAAAGAACCGACTTCGAAAACAAACACACAAAAATGTTTAAATTAAGTTTTCTAACTGAAATAAAACACAAAGCCACCGAATTCCGAAAAAGAGTTATTTTAAACTTTTTTTTTATGTCGTTTTACCAAGCTAAAGAACAAAAAAAATATGGCTAGTGAAGTAAGATAAATATACGCTATACTGTGTACCGTAAAGTTGTTGTTATAGTAGTTTGTGTATACCGTATACACAAACTACTTTTTAAGTAATAGGGTTATAGAGGACAGATAGGCGCAGTCGCTCCATGTACGACGATAAATCTAATTCAAGCTAATCCCAACCTTATAAGCAGATGATGAATTATAACAGTAAAGTCACGCACACCGAACAAATTGCCGAAGACCACGATGAAGAGCGGCGTCGCGAAGCCAATGACGATAGAGCACAAAGTCCCAGCCGTCACCCACTTCCATTCGTGAGACTTCAAGGCAAGCACCCGAAAGAAGGACAGGCGAGGCACTTTAGCAGTACTATCGTCCTCCACAGACTTGAAAATATTAGAATTTTAAAGATATTACCTATAGGGGAAGAGTTACACACTCTCGGGGACACGGTTATTATGGGAACACGCACACTTACAGCAAACTTAACACAAAACTAACGTAGCGCAAGCGCCAACTGCATGCCATTTGGAAGCGGCCATTACCAAAGTTAAGTTTGCCTTAAGCGATGTCCCCGCTAAAACCTTCGGCCACTGCACTGTTCCCTTACGCATACATATATGGCTCGCTCACGACTTTGGCATAAGCGAAGAGCGGAGCGGCAGGCGGCGCGAATAAGACATTAATTGCTTTGTAAGTACGCGAAATCGCGAATTCGCCATTGGCGGCGCCTGCCGCGCGTGTTTCAAACATTGCTATACATTTGGCCTTACCACTCGCCGCTCCGCGCTAAGTCACCGCTCACATTGGCAGGGTCGGAAACGGGCCGTATCGTCATCTTTATTTGGAAAAAAATTGATTGAGCAGGACTTGAACCTACGACCTTCGGAATCAGTACTCCAGATGCCTTACCAACGAGGCCATCGCAGCATTGAAAGTAAATATTTAATTGAATTTTAAAACTCGCCATTTGTGCCCAAACTATGGTAGGTAGTTTGGGTTATGGGACATCTCGCCCACGAAAAAACTGAACACAGACCAGATGTCCCCTTTTCAAAATTTGCATGGGTAGATTCGCCCGGACCAGTTTAGTGAAACGGGCCAGATGTCTCCTATTTTATTACTCAAAATAACACCAATTCATATTCCCAGTTAAAAAAATAAACCTTTATGGTTTTTAAATGACAAAGTATTATACTTGCACCTACCGCAGACATTACATCAGCACCACAGTAGTCTAACTCGGAAGATTCTTCTCTGTGTAGTAAATGATCTGCGGTATTACATAATGTATCATTAAATATTTCTGTGTACGAGGCTTTCATAATGCAGGTATAATCTTCACTATTACTGTTGTGCAGGCAAAGTAGACCCATTCTATCTTGTGCACTTAGCATATTCGCTGGTTTCTTTATACAACCTGCAACTATTAGTACCCACCCACTCGTACTGACCTGCTTCTTTATGAAGGCCCCTATGATTCAGAATGAGGCCCACGGCGACTTACAGCATTAACAGTCCGTAGGTCATATTATATGCAACTTTCGCAACCACCCACAGAGAGCAAATCAACAACAAAAGCAAATCTTTTCACATTCTCGTAGCTAGTAAGTTTACACAATGTGGGTACACTGGTTGTGATATGTTTTTTTTAATGAGTTTTAAAACGAAACAAGTTGTTCAAAGAGTGGCGGTGATGGTCTTCTCTCTTTTAAGAGGTCTATGGTATCAAGAGGAGTTGAAGAAGCAATATATAAGCGAAAATATACTGCGTTGTCGCCCGAACGCTGCCCAATCGAGTTGGATCGGCGTCTTACAACCCTAAAATAAGATCAAGATAGCCACACCTTCTCTGACCTCAATATTTTCGGGCTCCTGTAACACCACCATGCTGTAGTAATGTCCTCTGGCGGCCATCAGCTGTTCGTGAGTGCCGGTCTCCACCACCAGTCCTCGGTCCATCACGTAGATAAGTCCCACTTTTCTGACGGTGGACAGTCGGTGGGCAACCACAACTGTTGTACGTCCATCCGCTGCCTAGGAGTTGGTGATCATTATTCTATGAGCAGTACTTTATTAACTATTTTTTATACTTCTGTTTACTGCACTGTTATTAGCTTTGCAGAAAGATGAATTTAAGGAGAGGTTGCAGCACTTTTAAAGATTTTTGAACGTCTGAAAATCATTCATCATTAAATAAAAATTGAACATATTGTCTAGTAAATGGTAAGCGTTAATAAAGAAACGCGATTTGGAACAATCGGCTCGATTAAAAATGCAGAACATGGCACTAAATCACAATTTTAAACGCGTACCTACTGTTAACAGATTTCGTCATAGTTTTATATTGCAAGTAACATCAATAGATAGATCTTTTTATTTTAAAGTAAAGGGTAAAAACATAATATTTTATAATTTCTGTATGTTTTTCAACAAGAAGCGAAAAACATTCGTTATACAGGTTATTTTGCTCGCATTTTGGCGGGGATGGGTTGTGCATACTTTTTTACACTGTACTGCAACCTCGCCTTATTCATTTTTAACAGCAATTTAAGCAACAATCTTTCTCCATATCGTGCGCATCATAATGTTATATACCTATGATGATTGATGTCCACCGTTCAAAAAACCTCGCAATGGAACAAAACAAACCGATAACAATACCGAATAATGTTAATTCATAGGTACTTTTTACAGAATGCTGCTGTAATAAATTAAGCTCACCTCATCAAGTGCAAGCTGTACTTTAGCTTCCGAAGCAGCGTCGAGAGCACTGGTGGCCTCATCAAGCAGTAGGAGTGGAGGATCTCGGATAAGCGCACGCGCAATCGCGATGCGCTGCTTCTGACCGCCAGACAATGATGCGCCATACTCGCCTACCATTGTATCGTAGCCCTATACCACATATTACGTCATATTATGCGAACTTAATTTATGTTTTTCTCCTGGCAACATGAAATCCCCAAATATAAATTACGTATCTCCTCACAAGGATGGAGCTAGCTTAGCACTCAGCACATTTTAAAAGGGTATACAGATACACTACGCAGTAGAACGTGCATCAGCCCTCTGTTGAAATAAAATTCCGCTTGCGCTTTCCTATTTTTATAAAATATAATGTTGTCCTGTCTCTTGATAGCGCTTAGTAAGCTCGGTTCAAAAAATAAACGAAACATTTCTATGCACGGATTTTAATTATTGATAAGAAACGTTTTTAACTGAAGTGTCGTGGAGCAACATATAGGAAGGGAAGAAAGAGAGAAAACATATAATGGCATATAACTACACACAATACGATAATAATACTAATATGTGATTTGATGATATGCCTCACGGCTGTACCAAATGTTCCATGAAGTCCAAACGTTATTTCTATCCATAGTTGCTGAATTAACAGTTGTAATTGAAGCTCCAAGAAAAGAACCTACTAATACTGTGAATGCACTTTAATACCTTAGGCAGTTTGATAATAAAGTAATGAGCATTGGCCTGTAAAGCCGCGGCCTGTACTTCCTCATCTGTAGCGTCCTCGCGGCCGTAACGGATATTCTCCCGCACCGTGTTGTTGAACAACACCGGCTCTTGTCTCACCAGACCGATCTGAGACCGCAGCCACTGTATCGACAGATCCCGTACATCCATATTGTCCACAGATACCTGCTTTTACGAAAACTTCGCATTTTATTTAGACAAGTATGGGTTTACATAAAATTCTACCTTTTTAGTATTCACCAGCTATCTACTCGTAAATACTTACACTACCACTAATCACATCATAATATCGGGATATGAGTTGCACGATAGTGGATTTGCCACTTCCGGAGTGACCAACTAGAGCGACAGACTGTCCACGTTTCACGGTCAAACTTACACCTTTCAGCACCTGTAACGATGTGATATTGGTTACTCGATACGATCTGCAGACTATGCTCCAACTTCATCAGAGCAAACCAATAACCCCTTTTTTTATTAATTTTTTAATCGTGGTAAAATCATCAGATGAGTCCGGGCAGGGTGGGACAGACTGTCAGACTTGTACGACTAAAATCCACGGTGTCCTTCAATAGCCCTTTACATTCCCGGGTCACGGTGATGGAATAAGTCCCGCGACTCCGGCAAGCTTTGGCCCTCTGAGAGGGGGCCAATAAACCCTAAACGCATTTTAAAAGAATACGTCACTTAAAGTTAGTTAGTAAGCTTTTTGGTGTGAAAAGTCCTTGTACTTTACAGGTCTGTTCTCAAGCCATTGCTTTGATACTAGGTATTAAACATTTGATACTAACAGGCACATTTGGTCTAGATGGATATCGAAACACCACATTGTTTAATTCAATAGTTCCTTCAGCTACTTCTGGTCTAAACCCGCGGTCTAACAGAGGGTTAATAGTTGGCTCTTTTTGCAACACGTTGAATATCTGAGCCCCAGCACCTCGGGCCAGGCCAAACGATCGAACTAAAGAACCCACTATGCCGAAGTTTCCTAGAGCCGTCATTACGCCAAAAAAGACCTGAAACACACAATTTCTTTTAGGTCGTTAATTTATTTTAGACATTTTTAGACCCTACTAAATGCCGCGAATATTCATCGCTACGGTTGGGAAACTAGCCAAATATTCAGTACGAGCACTTCGCCCGCGACTTCGTCCGCGTGATTTTCGAACTTTTTTTTTGTGAATTTTTACTCCCAGTCACCCTCTCTGTAAGGGATACTTTTCGAAAATTTAATAAAACATCAATCCCGTTTTAACTATCACTTACGTCTTGAGACTCCTAGCACTTGTAGTAACAAAGTTTCATACAAACTATCAACCCCAAAAACAACCCCTTGAGGGTCGAATTTCACAAAATCTCGTCTTTATTATCACTTACTTCCAACAAAGAATCCATATGTAAAAAATTAAATCATAAAACTATCAACCCCAAAAACAACCCCTTAGGGGTCGAATTTCACAAAAAATTTACCTTGTTGAGCATTTACGTCTTAAAATGAACCAGCATGCAAGATTTGAGACGCCTAACACTTGCAGTAACAAAGTTTCATACAAACTATCGACCCCAAAAACAAACCCCTTAGGGGTCAAATTTCGCAAAATCCCGTCATAGTTAGCATCTACGTTCTAAAAAGACACCTTATGCAAAATTTGGAATTCCTAGTACCTGTAGTAGCGAAGTTTCATACAAACTATCAACCCCAGAAACAACCCCTTAGGGGCCGAATTTTGCAAAATCCGTTCTTAGTGCTCACCTACGTGGTATAAGGAAGGTTTATGCCAAATTTCAAGTTTCCAGGCCTAGCGGTTTGGGCTGTGCGTTGTCAGATCAGTCAGTCAGTTTTGAATTTTATATATATATATATATATAGATTTGTCATAATTCACTATTTGTTGTATATCAACCAGCCCTAAAAATAGGGGTTTGAAAATAAAGGGCGTAGTTCCTGGAGGGGCACAGTATAGCCAGACCAGGACCAAAATTGGTCAGACAAGGGCGCAGTTAAGAAGGTTACACTATTATTAACTTACCGAAAACATAACATCTGCATTGTAGTTTTCAGGGTCGTGTACTACAAGGTATATTCCGAAGTATAACGACAAGGCATAAGAGCAGAAAACGCAAAAAAACAGAGACCCCATTGAGAGTCCGGTAAATAATTCTGCAATGTAAAGAATATGCGTGAATGGCGTTCCTTATGACATTAAAATGTTTCCATGTTTCCATTTTTTAAATAATACAATACCCTTCTTTATATAAATCTTCTTGGCAGCCGCGAGTGGTTTCTTGTATCGTTCTAACTCTTTGCTCTGACCATTAAAAGAGTACACAGTTCGTATGGAGCTCAGTACTTCTTGAGCGATGGCACTAGCTCGACCTGTCTGCTGCGCCTCTTGTTTGTAAAGGCGATCTGCTATCTAAGAAAAAACTAGTTTATTTATTTGCCCTTCTTCTTCTTTATAATGATTCGACTAATACTACTTCTATAAGCAGAGACCTCAAAAAATAATTTTTAGAAATGAATGTAGGGCAACCGCATATTAACAAGTTCGGGGTTCATATGCATATGAAAAAATAGCTCCGCCAATTATGAAAGTTAAAAAAAAGTAAGACTTTTAGTACAGAGTAGAGCTTCTATGACGACAGTGTGTCATATTTGCTTACGCCAGGATACTTCGAAACAAACGACGTACTCTCCCAGTCAAGCCAACCAGCAGGAAGGTCACAGGCGTAGTGGTCAGACACAGGAGTGCCAGTTTCCATCCCTTCAGCATCGCCATTACAATGCATCCACAGGCTGTGGTAGTGCTGTATACGAACGCTGACACCTTGTCGCCGATGCCATCTTCTAATTTTATTACATCACTAAAACATGAGCAAAAGATCGGTAGGTATTCTAGAACAATAGAGGAATGAATTTTGGGCCAAAATAACATTATTTTGTCTCTACCCATCCATGGATGAGATATGATGTTTTACTTGGCACCATCTATTGTGCTGTATCGGAACGCCGTAGGTTTAAGTGCCATCCGCACTCTAATCGTTTTTCCACAAAAATCTTCACGACGCAGGCGTTAATGCTTATAAAAAAGAAAAGTGAGTGTATAAAAACGTGGGAAAATGAAGAGTAAAAGATTACAAATATGCTTACTCGGCCATTTTCGATGCAAAGTCCCCAGTTTGATTAAGATCAAAATATGCAAAGTCTTGATTCAGAACTGCTCTTAAATATTCTTCTCTGATTTTATAAATCTGTAAGTAATTTACTTGTTTTAGCGTGCCACATTAGCAAGCTACATAAGGTTGGAATCAGTGCACCATTTTTAAAAGTAGATCAATATTAATAGAAAGATTGCCGAAATAACCAGTATGGATCATGTTTTTACTAATAACAAAATTATAATAATTAATGAGCTATTTACCTGATTTATAGCCGTAATATTCATAAGTGCAGATCCCAAATATGCACATACAAACAGCACCAAGCCTATACATGAATATTTGACACCAAAATTGTGCATTGTTTGTAGAAAGGCGTCGCCATCCTGTGTCCCTGACTGTACCGACTTGTCGTACATTATCATGCTTTGAAACACATTCGCCACCAGGGTAATGGCAAATGGCAAAGTGGCCCCGGCGGCAAACGACGCCATTATTGCTATGGCTATCAAAAATCTATCCGTCTTTGATGAATAACTGTACTGGAAATAAATTAGACTATAAAATACCACAGAAAGTTTCAATTACAGGCCATAAATATTGCACACCGTCTCTTAAAAAGGGAAATAAAAAAATTAAACAATACCAATGTTGAATATGATATCGAAGGCGCAGTGACTGATTTACTTTCTTTTTCATCGCTGAAAAATATAATGAATTAGTTAAAGGATTTATCAGGGTAGGTAATTTATCATATAAATCAGGACATCACATCTAAAAAATTACAATAAACACCATAATCATTATTATATAAATTGAAGCGGGTCCAAATTAACCTGAACCTGTTGGAGTCGAGATCACGGACGGGAAAGAGTAGATATGGACGGCGACAACCGACTAGGTGGACAGACGATCTCCTTAAAGTGGCTGGAAAAAACTGGATAGCCTTGACACAAAACTGCCAGAAGTGGACAGAATTATTTTTCTAGAAGACTTAAGGTTGAAAAGAAGAGAAGAAGAGACATGTCTTATTTCAGTATTGTAACATCCACTCACAGTTTCAAGCTGTCCGTTGTCTCATTGGCAGTTTTACGGAGTACCATTTTCAATAAAGTTATGTTTATTAATAATTTCTTGTTTCTAACATAAACAAGTATTTTTATGATTCATAATGACGGCCTAATTATACAAAGCACATGCTAGTTGTTTTACAACACTTATAAAACGTGTTATTATATTCTTTGTTTATAAAAAGTACTCTGTGCTATGTCAGCGGTTGTTTTCAGTCATGTTGAGCGACGGATGAGGCATTCAAAAGTTATATCAACATCTGTAACTACGCAAAAAGTTTTTATTCTGAAATCCATCTCTTTAGAAGCTCATAGTTGCTTACATAGGAGGCGAGGCGTTGCCATCGAAACAAGATAGTTATATGTTATATATGTTGTCCATAATAAGTTAACTATACTTAAAACTGCACATATTTAAGTCGTAACACAGTAAATACAGTTACTCGCCAGCACTATTACCTTACTTTACTTGTAGATCATACAAATATTGTTCCGTGCAGTGATCTAACAGCGCAGTAGTCTACGTCCACCACGTCCACTGCTTTAAACTTTCAGCCTTTTTCCTTTACGTTATGAATCTATTAATTCAATTCTAAAGTATCTAGATACAGACTTAGTTATATATTGTGTTGTGAACATTTTGATGTATATGGTAGACGACAACCGTTGTTTTATTGCAACGAAAACCATTTTCAAAGCCGTTAATGTAAATCAAAATTCCCGCCATTTAAACAGATAACAAAACCAAGATATAAAACCACATTTTGTCTATGGATTAATTATTGATAATAACATTAGGTACATAGTCTAACAACGTTGGTTGTATTGTAGTTCTAACCATATTAATAATACCTATATTATGTTTATATATAATATGTTTATGAGTTAGGCATTGACTTAGGTTTTACCTAAATAAGTACATATCAGGTTAATAAATTAAGCGTATCTTTAGATATAGCTCTTAAAATTTAACGAGTCATAGAGCGTCGAATACACCTGTTAGTTATTGTTATCAAAACAGATAACCAGTTTCGAGTCTCGAGTGGTTATTTTGACGTCTAGAATATATAGGCTACTTTAAAATAAATACATAAGGTACAAAATAGTTTGAATATAAGATAAAGTTGTTGAACAAGTTATTTCTGCAGTGTCACCCTTATTTGTTTTAATATTTTTATCGTTTTGATCAGACTTGTACTACCTATTTAAATCGTGGAAAATATATTTTGAGTCCATTCACAATGGTCGTCGCAAGGAAATACGTAGTTCTAAACCCTTTCGTAGGAGAACCTAAGGAGAGCGACTTCGCAATTGTCGAAGAAGTTCTGCCTGAATTACAAGAAAATGGTAAGTTGCTCGATACTATTCTTTGGTAAAACTCATGGCTTGTTATTGAATACCTGCTTAATAATAATAATTCTTCCAGAATTCCTCGCTGAAGCAGCTTACTTCAGTGTTGACCCGTACCAGCGCATGAAACTTGGTGCAGCCTTCCCTTGTGATATGATTGGCGGCCAAGTTGCGAAGTTAGTATTAGATTATATAGTTATAAATGCTATTTTATAAAGGTATAATATGAGACTTTACCTATTATAAGCCGGAAAATGGTTAGCAGAGCAGGTGTGACACACACTGCAATGATTATATCCCTAAAATAGTGAAAACGAAATGAGGACCTTCCATGATATTATTTATTTACAGAGTTATAGAAAGCAAGAATCCTGAATATCCAGTGGGAACATGGGTAATGGGGCATTTTGGTTGGAGAACCCACACGGTTACGACTCCCGAAAATGAGAAATACAGTGGACAAAAACCGTATCTTCACAAATTACCTGACTTTGGAGACTTGCCTGTTTCATTGGCCCTAGGTGTCTGCGGGAGAGTAGGGTAAGTACTGTAATATCGTTTAACATAATCTAATAATTGCAATTTAACTAAATAACTATGGCCTTTCTAAAACAGGAATACTGCCTATTTCGGCTTTACCGAGATCTGCCAACCGAAGGCCGCAGAAACGGTGGTAGTATCAGGTGCGGCGGGTGCAGTGGGCTCACACGTCGGGCAAATTGCAAAGATCCTAGGTAATAATGTTTTTCCCTTTTATTCCATCCTTCTATCATAATTGAATATTTTCCGGCTGACTGTGTGTATGTTTATAGGATGTCGAGTCATTGGAATCGCTGGCACTGATGAAAAATGCGAATGGCTGGTTAAAGAACTAGGTTTTGACTATGCAGCCAACTATAAAACCACAGATCTAGCAAAATATCTGAAAGAAACCGCTCCAAATGGCGTAGACTGCTACTTTGACAATGTTGGCGGGGAAATCAGTAGTACAGTGATGTCCCAGATGAACGTATACGGCAGGGTCGCCGTTTGCGGAGCTATTGCAAGTTATAATGTAACCGATCCTGAAAAGCGGAAAGGTGAATGTCACGTAATTTGAGAAAAATATTTTTTACGCCTATATCATTTTCTTTTTAACAAAATTATTTATATTTTCAGCGACAATGCTTCAACCATTCATCGTCGGCAAAGAGCTAAAAATTGAAGGGTTCATGGTGAATAGATATGCCAACCGTACCATTGAAGGTATAAATCAAAACTTGAAATGGGTGAAACAAGGAAAATTAAAGTACAAAGAACATGTAACCGAGGGATTCGAATCAACTGTTGATGCTTTTATAGGATTATTTAGAGGGGACA
Source organism: Agrotis ipsilon (assembly GCA_028554685.1). Classification (NCBI taxonomy): domain Eukaryota; kingdom Metazoa; phylum Arthropoda; class Insecta; order Lepidoptera; family Noctuidae; genus Agrotis; species Agrotis ipsilon. Next base: position 11,643,947 of record CM052969.1, on the reverse strand, counting down.
ACACTGGTAAAAGTCTGGTAAAAGTAAAATAATCTGCTAACAAAGCAAATAGCTATACATTTATTGATGTAATTAAATTGTAAAAATAACAACTGCTTATTATTAAATAAAACACTATTTACTGTGATTATCACCTGTGTTTGCGCCGTTTTCGAGAAGAGCACTTGGGCACATCCTTTGCATACTTATTTATGAAAAGTTCCTCATATATCAAACTGTTCGCCTCTTGACTTAAATACTTGGATAGGTCTTGATAAAGCTGTCTTTTATGTACATCTTCACTAACTAATGTCTGTGTGTGGACATTTCTCTTAACACATACAGGTGCAACTGTTTGTTTTAACTCTACAATTTTTTTTGAGTTTTCTCCTATTTTATTAAGCAGATTTGCTTCCATTTTTTTAAGTCTAGCATCTAAGTAAGCAATAGTATAGTCTTGAACACTAGGCAGCTCTGGATCCTTGGTAAGATAGGAACCTACTTTCTGCTGGTTATCTTGTATTACTCTTGTTTTATGTGCTAGTTTTCTTTTATCAAAATCTGATTTATCTGGTTCATCTAACTTATCTAGACAATCTTCAATAATATCTCTTAATTTCATGTTAAATTTTCTTTTTTCTGCTATTGCAGCAACTCTTTCAGGCGGTATCCTAGTCTTTAATAATGAAGTTTTTGATGAAATTTTACTACTTGGAGTCTTACTAGCTAGGGTTTTATCAATTTCATTACTTCTAGTTTTTTCAAAAGCATTATCAGGTATAACCTCATTTGGAATTAAATTTATTACATCAGTTCTTATTTCCTGAGGCAAAACATTATCACTTCTACTACTGATCATATCAACAGGTTCATTTGCAGCATTTTGTACAATTATGTCTTTATTAGTTGTGTCTTTATTACTATTTATAATTGGTAAATCTGGTGTAGAGACAAATGGATTTGGATTGACAAACCTCTTATTTGGGAAAGTTAAAATTCTTGTAGGTGAAACAGGTTCAAGTTTTCCAATAAGTGAGACAGGTTCAGATATCTTTTTTTCTGATATTATTCTAATCTTTTTCCTTTCTTTTAATACATTTCTGCCTGCATTGTTGTCTGAGAGTGTTGGTTCTTTTGATTCTTTTAATTCACAAGGTTGATTTTTGTTTTGTTTTGGTTCATCAACTGGCTGGTCATTTAATAGTTTTGGTTCATCAACTGTGTGATCATTTAATAGTTTTGCTGATTCATCCAGTACCTTCAAATCACTAGATTGATCTATGTTTTGCTGAATTTTGTTATTGGATTTTGTGCTTTCAAATTCAACAGGAACATGAGACACATTCAGTACAAGGTTCAGTGAATTTGGATCATCTTCTGTCTGTGTTGATTCAATTAGTTTACTGATATTTACTGTATTATCAGGGTTTATTGTAACATTACCTTGTAAAATTGTATCATCTTTCTGAGTAGTATTTTTCAAAAGAGTACTTTTTGTATTTCCTACACGTTTACCTCTATTTACGAATGTGAGAGGACGCACCTTTTTAACAGGTCTTTTGGAAGCTATTGGTCTTCTTGCAGTGTTTGGTTTTGCCACTTGTTCACTTATTAAGCTCTTTAAATTAACCTGGTTCCTATCACTGATCTGGTTTAGTGAGTTTAATGAATCCAAGTCCATTAAATCACAGTTTGTTAAGAAATCTCCATATTTCACAGAAAAATTTGCTTTTTTATCTACTATTGTCAAATATTCATTTTCAATGTCATCAAGAGATATGCTGAACACTTTGGACTCCTCTTGTTCAGGTTTGGATTCATCTAATTGACTAGAATCACAATATGGTCCATCTTCGGTGGGAACTGCATCAAATGTAAGTTTGTCTTTCTGAAATCAAAATATTCAAATTATTAATGGTTGGAGCAATAGTTGAGTGATCGACTTCAGCACAGAATGTTGGGCATTTGATCTCTGCATGGAACAAATATTTGCATGTGTATGTGAATTCCTGTTTAAACACACCTTTGATGGAGCAGAAATTCCTAGTGTAGGTTAAGTAAAAATAAACAAAGAAATGTTTGTTTTAAAACATCAGTGTATTCAAGTGTATGCAGTTACTTACTATTAATGTTTTTATAATGAAAAAAAAACAAACCTTAAAATTCATGAAGTTGTCATCTTTGAAATGGTGTTGGCATACAACTCTGTTCTTGAGCTGAGACACTTTCAAATTGAGAAATTCTAATTTATGTGCATTTGTTAGCCATTGATGACAACGAACTTTGTCAAACACAGGGTAGTGGAACATGTGAGTTTTCCCATCTGTTCGTAAAGAACAGTTCCGATAAGTGCAGCGGCAACCTCCCATAACACCGTCTGGAAAATAATATAAATACCTACTTAAAATTATTATGCTACCTTGGTCAGCAAAAATGCCTATACGAATGACTTGCTTTAAGTACTTTAATCGATTTTATTCAACACCTACAGTGGTCAACTCAGTGCTACAAAAGGTAAGGCAGAACACAAGTCACAAAATGAATATTCGTATGTACATGAGTACAGTTCAGTAGCATTTATTTCCTCTTACTCAATCTATTACAACAAATAATTCCAAAATATTAAATGCACGCAAAGCATAGGTAAAAAGTTACAACCCAAAAAAAAAAATAGTTTTTTACCAACCTTTTTAATGAGTTAATAAATTAAACCTTAAGACCCAAATGCAGTGAGGAACATATCGGGATCCAAACGCACAATAGAGCTTGTCTTTTATAGTTACAAAAATGTAAATGAATAAAAAATTAAATACACAAAACTATAACTTAAGCAGTAAATAACCAGCTTCACTCTTCACCACAGAGCTTTTCACGTCAGTCGCGCGTCAGTCACTCACTACCATAAACATTTATTTTTTTAGTTCTTTTGGCTTTTCGGCTTTTCGTCCCTCTTTGGGACAGGCAAAGGCTACCATAGACATGGAGTACATCACAGGGCTGCCAACTTTTAAAATAAGTATATTCAGGCCTATGATTATTTTAGAAAAATCAACAGTATTTTATTTAGCTCCTTGGAGAGATTTGATTGGTATAATTTGAATGGGCCCGACTGTGAGTCTGAATGAGTGAATTCTAAACTAAAAAACAAGTTTTAATTGCACTTATAAAGCTGCAATTAAAAACAGTCCCACGAGGCCACGCACGACCCCCGCGGCCCCACAGGTAATCCGCCTACCTAAGTAGTGCATTTAGAATTCAAGTGATTTTTGCATCTGGTCTTTTCATTTTCTAGAAAATCGTTTTATATTTCAATACTAGCTTCTGCCCGCGACTCTGTACGCGGATCTTGTTGCTTATTCCAGCGACAATGGGGTCGTCAAAATCGAAGATCTGTACCTAAAGTGTGATACCCAAATCCAAGAGCCCGGGTAAAAAAGTAATGGGAGTTTGGCCAGTAGAATATTTTTTTTATTAATAATTATTTTTTCACACTACTTGCTCGTAAATGTCAAATTATATATCAGGCAACCCTACTGTAAAGCAAGTCATTGTTCCCTCTCGCTCGAACCGGGCAATAATATATGTACTGAATTTCATTATTCCCGTGGGAATAATGTGATTTGAATTTGGAACCTCAAATAAAACCGTATGAAAACTTTCACCAAGGAGTTGTATCAATCATGGCGGCTGCTGGCCGCAACAGCTGATCGGTTGCAGTGGTACCAACTTCCACGTTCGAAGGTTGTCGTACCACATCAAATTTCAAAAATCGAATTTGCTTCCTCGCAGTAAGTGTGAAAAGCAGAGTACGCTTCTCGGGAGTAAAGCTGCCTTGTCTTGGGCTAACTTGAATCCCTCGCTACACTAAGGATTCTTAACTTAATTCCCTCGTTTCACTCGGGAATTAACACTTGAACCTCCTCGCTGCGCTACGGAGGTTCACCCCCAGAATCCTTAGTGTCGCTTCGGGATTCAATACGCCCGTGACGTAAGGCATTGCTTTACTCCCTTGTTGCGTAATCTACTATTTCACACTACTTGCTCGTAAATGTCAAATTATAGGTCAGTCAAACCTACTGTAAAGTAAGTCATTGTTCCCTCTCGCTCGAGCCGGGCAATAATATATGTACTGAATTTCATTATTCCCATGGGAATAATGTGATTTGAATTTGGAACCTCAAAGAAAACCGTATGAAAACGTTCACCAAGGAGTTGTATCAATAATGGCGGCCGCTGGCCGCAACAGCTGATCGGTTGCAGTGGTGCCAACTTCACGTTCAAAGGTTGTCGTACCACATCAAATTTCAAAAATCGAATTGATTTCCTCGCAGTAGGTGTGAAAAGCAGAGTACGCTCCTCGGGAGTAAAGCTGCCATGTCTTGGGCTAACTTGAATCCCTCGCTACACTAAGGATTCTTAACTTAATTCCCTCGTTTCACTCGGGAATTAACACTTGAACCTCCTCGCTGCGCTACGGAGGTTCACCCCCAGAATCCTTAGTGTCGCTTCGGGATTCAATACGCCCGTGACGTAAGGCAGTGCTTTACTCCCTTGTTGCGTAATCTACTATTATCGTCATCGAAAATCAGTCCTAAAGTGCGACCGCCTTCACTGCGTGAAGGTTATCCTAGCTTATGTTATTTTATAATTATACAGTGAAATTAGTTACAGTTTTGATTTCCAGGTGTTCCAGATCTTAACTTGACCTTCAGCTACTCAAGCGTATCTTTTTTTCTTCAATTGCCATGGTAACTAAAGCCAGTTGGTGAAACTGGTTTTCTTAACACTGACGAGCGGCATGAACAAAATGCTATAGGTACAGGGTGAATTTTTCAACTGGGCGTAGATGGCTATTTTCGAAACTATGAGGAATATCGAAAAACGTTGAAGATTCTCGAGGCCGATTTTGACGAAAACTAAAACTGCATCATTGGATTTTAGAAAAATCAAAAATCTTGGCCGGGAATCGAACCCGCTGATTTTGGAAAAAAAAAAACACATTCTGTATTATTACACCATTCGATAGTGTTGCTAATAGGGAACAAATTTTGGGAAGTAATCATATACGGCAAACTTAAGTTAAGTGCTCATCAGGCTGAACAACTCTTTGCTAAGACGTCATTCCTATAATATGTTATAATTTAGCTAAGCTTTTGGGGTTCCACATCAGGAGTTCCAGATCTTCAATTTTGATATGTCAACAGAGAGTCCTCATCAGGCCGAACGACTTTGTTAAGACGTCATTCCTGTATATGTTATAGTGTAGCTGTGCTGTTGGAGTTCCACATCAGGTGTTTCAGTGCTTCAAATTTATTCTCTCAGCAGAAAATGCTCATCACGTGGAACAATTTTTATATGGAACCATTTTTGTATCTCTTGTAGTTCAGTTGGTCTGTTGCGATTCTGCGCCAAGTGTTCAAGTTTCCAAAATAAATTATAGCTTATGTGTTGGCCAGACTTAATACCTATACAAAAAAAAAAGAATCATTCAAATCCGTCCAGTATTTTTTGAGTTTATTGCGGACATACATGTACAGACAAACAAGGTAAACAGACAAACAGAATAAAAATCTATAACTGTATTTTTGGCTTCGGTATCGATTGTAGATCACACCCCAAGTATTTTTTTTTAAATATTCAATGTACAGTTTTCACTTTCCTACTATTTTATTATATTACTAGCGGCCCGTCCCGGCTTCGCACGGGTGGAGGACCCGGTCTAAAACCCGGTCCCGATGGTTACAAACACAACAAAAAAATAATTATCCGAATCGGTCAAGCCGTTTTCATTTTATGTCGTGACAACGGAAAACGGCTTTCATTTTTATATATGTTGCAGTCAATACTCTTAACCAGTCAAAAGTACTATTGACTAGCAAATACAGTCAAAAGTACTTTTGACCGTATGCTTTAGTCAATAGTACTTATGACTAAAATAACAGTTAAAACTACTTTTGCCCAATGGAGCTGGTTAAAAGTACTTTTGACTAAGTGATTCCGTCAAAAGTGGTTTTGACTGGTTGTATCAGTCAAAACCACTTTTGATGGATTGCTTTTGCTGTGTGATTCAAAGTGCCATAATAGTTTGAGTTGCATGAATAAATAATTCTTCATTGTAGAGTGTTTTTTTTTTCTAAAGCGGAGCGCTCGTTTTATTTCTAAAGCGGAGGAAGAGGGCTTTCGAAGAAAGGTCGACGGAGCCCCGCTACGCGGGGCTCCTTTTTCTGTCTACAAGGTTTAAAGGAACCTAACCAAACCGAACCTCGAGGTGCCCCTGAAGTCGACCGTCTTCTTCTCGTTCAAAAGCATAAAGTTGTTCAGCTGGTATTTAGATAGGAGTGTATGTAATGGGGCACTGAGAAAAAAAATATTGGTAAAAACGACTAGGGTCACCCCGGCACAAACAGGTTAGGTTAGAATTGTTTTAAATCACCCAAAAGTAGGAGCAGTGGAGTGGAGTGGTTTTGACTGATGCTTTATTGCAGTTAAAACTACTTTTGACGAAGAGCGTCAGTCAATAGTACTTTTAACCGCAAATTTGCAGTCAAAAGTACTAAAGTCTGTCTCATAATCTCGTAGACTAAATTGACACATGCAAATGTCAAATTTACAAATAATATTGCCAGCTGTTTTGTGCAGTGTTGTACCTACGATAACGGTTTGTTGAATCGTAACTTTTTATCTATAATAGACGAATTTAATTTTAATTCAAAGTTTTATATTTAAAATTCACGTACGTACACACGGCTGCACAACGCCATGCGTAATCCGACCATGTTTCGTTGCCTTTAAATTAAACAAAAAACATTATAGAGGATAAAAAAAGTATGGTTTTCAGAAGACCGTCGTGTGGGTGTCATCATTATAAAAATTATAGGGCTAGATGATTACCACAACGAGATGACTTCTGATACCTATATACGAAAACTGGTTAAAAATATTTTTCCGAAATTAAAAGAAAACGCAGTACTTTTAATAGATAATGCTCCATATCACACCAGGAAACTGGATTCGTTACCTACTTCTAGTTGGCGAAAAGGGCAAATCCAAGGTTGGCTAAAATCAAAAAATATTTCGTATGACGAGACAATGTTAAAGCCCCAATTAAATGAAATTGCCCGAAAGCACAAAAAAGCCCATGAAAGAAATGTCGTCGACGAGATGGCTGCTGAACGGAGTCACTATTTTGCGACTGCCCCCTTACCACTGCGAGCTAAACCCGATTAAAGTTGGTCTGGGCTCAAGTAAAGGGGCATGTCGCTAAAAATAATAAAACATTCAAAATGAATGAAGTACGAAGCCTTTTAGAAGAAGGACTTCGTCAAGTGATCCCGCAGCAGTGGAAAGACTGTATAGTCCATGTAATTAAAATTGAAGATGAAATGTGTCATCTGGGCCATATAACCGACGACATTACTGATAGGTTTATCATAGAAGTAGGTGGCGATTCAGATGATTTAGAATATTCTTCAGACATGGAGTTATTATCTGAATCAGATTAACGCGAATACCTGTAATTAAGTTATGTAATTTAAAATAAATAATTTACATTATTAATTTTGTATTATTACGTTTTAAATAAGTACCTACACATTATTTTAGGACAAACACATTATTTCAGGTAACTTATTGTAAAAAAACGATACTTGATTTTATTAACGCTAAGTTTCGGTTGTGCCAAGGTTGTGCCTCATCACTATTTAAGAATTGCAATAAACTGACAACACTCGTAATGTCAGTTTAGTCTACGGAATTAAAAAACACACTTTAATAACCAATAATTTTCAGTCAAAACCACTTTTGACCAACCTGTTCAGTCAAAAGTGCTTTTGACTGATTTTGCTAGTCAATAGTACTTTTGACTAGTTAAGAGTTTTGACTGTGACATATATATAGATTATAGATCTATTTTTTTTTTAATGATGACCCGGAGTTCTTAGAAGCTGTAGTTAGTAAAGAAATGGTTTGCATGTGAAACAAAGACGTACAGCTTTTTTTTTAACGTCGTAAAGTCATCAAATGAGTCCTTCCTACAGTCCTCCCACCCAGAGCAGGGCGGGAGAGACTGTCAGACTTGGTACTGACTAATATCCACGATGTCCTTCAATAGCCCTTTACGTTCCGGGGTCACGGCTACCTGATGAAACAGTCAAGTCAGTCATCTGGGGAATAGCAAATAACCCAGATGGCCACAGCTAGGATTTTTTTTTAATCCACTCCGGTGATCACTATCAGCACACTAAGGGGGACCAGGGGGGGTATTACAACTTATTAAAACCAGGCTTATTCCGGCGAATGAAAGTGACAGAGCTATACAAGTCGTCTAGCACCATCTCGTTCACTCACTGGAACAAGCCTGGTTTTAAGACGTTGTAATACGGCCCCAGGTGCACTTAAAGCCCGGGCCGTGAACCTGTAAACCATCTATTTAGACCGCGCGCGCGTCAAAAAATATGTATGAACATTTTGCACGTCCGTGTCCGGGCAAGTTTCAATACACGAGTTCGTCACGTAAAGTCACGTCCCGGGCAGACCTTGGTAAATTAGACCTTACTACATATCAACTCTACATGAAACATTTAAAACCAAAGTGCTTTATAATAATATCGTAAAGTTGTGTTTATGATAAATCGACTAGTCTGTTGACCGTAGCGACCGTACCACGGACATAAGTATTGATTACCTGCTACCGTTTTATACCATGACTTTTATTACTTGCTGAATAATTCATGACGATAAATAGGCATCAAATAGTATAATTATAAGTATAATGAAGTTAATACTCGTAGGTACAATATAGTGAGTGTAATTAGTTAGGAATCAATTAATTACTCAGGCTAAAAAAACCTTGATAGATAAAAATGAAATAATTTTTATCTAGGTATCAACTTTTCTATATATGTATTTAATGTATTAACCATTTTTCATCAAATTTTACTTTAACGCATTTGCAATCACGATCAAAATCTTTTTTACAATAACAATCATTCATAACGATCGCAATCTCAATTATTATTCTCACGATCACAACGATTTTCTGTTCTGTAAAAGGTAAAGTAAGCCTATTATTGTTATATCGACACCTCCATGCAATAACATTGTAACTCACTTTTTTCCAAAATTTGAGTTACAACGCCAATGTTATGTAAATAAAAAAATGCATTTTTTCGGTACTATCATTGTAATTCTACTACTACTGTACTATTTTATGTAACTTAACACCTTGAAGTTACAATTATTTGACCACAAAAATAAATTAAACTACAAAAAAACTAAATTGTAACTCAGACATACAATGATTGTCCTCGTACCTTACATGTCATTTCACTGTTTTGTTTTTCACGTAAGTCATGCATGAAAACCCATGAAAACAATTTTTCTTTTACAACTTATCCATACCTATTTATAGTCCGCCTAAACTATATATATAATTAAATAGAGCCAGCTTCAAAAATTGTACGGGGTGTTTTGAGTTTGCTATAATTTTTCAAACTTAAAATCGCTCTCCTGTAAAATCACAAAAAGTGTGTTACGATGTTATTGCATGGAGGTGTCGATATATTGTATTTTTCATAGAACAATTTAAAAAGTTGATTGCTATTGAGTTTCCTTGCGTGTGCCAAAGTATAGGACTAGACAGACGAATTAACTTTAAATATTACGCTCTTCGTAATATTTAAAGTTATATATTTTTATATTACGAATATATAAATATGTATTACATAATTATGTCCGAAGGTTCGTTGCCCGTTGTGTGCTAACACGATATTCAAAGAAATATTGCCCTTTTTTTCGTGATAAAATCTACAAATGAGTCCTCCCGCACAGGGCTGGAGGGACTGTGAGACTCTTTAGCTCTACGGAATAGGTCACGGTTACCTGATAAGACAGTCCCGCGAGCCCAGCAGGTTCTGGCCTTCTAAGGTGGACCCCGTCAAAGTCAGAAGGCTTCAGCTATCATACATCACTATAAAAAAAGTTTTGTAAACTGCAGTCAATGGTCATCAACCTGCGTTATTTCATTTCGACTAGGTAGTTGTTGTGTGGACAGTTAGTTTTTACTACCTACCTAATATTCGAGACTGTTTTCTTTTCATTCTTGGTTGGTATATAGACATATCGATGTCCCCCTGTTACACCTTATGTCTGAGTAATTGATATACGCGGTAGTAGTGGGTACCTCCGGTTTTGTAGGGCGTGCCCGAGCGTGACCCTACCCACGTTTTAGTTAATTTAATAAAATGTTTTACTTAGCTATACAAATATTGGCAGAAACACATTTTATTTCACTTAGTTTGACATACAACCATGTCCGCCAGGTTTTCTTAAGGCGGAACATTGACGTTCAAATGAAGCTGATAGCGGTTCCTTCCTACGAAAAAACCACCCGGAGAACTCGTGGTTAAATTATTACGGCCGCACAAGTCAATCTTCCGGGCCAAGCCGCGCTTGCCAAGGTTGGTCTGTGGATGAGTGACCATCTGTCATAGCAGCTTTCCACCGTGGCTCGGAAAGCACGTAAAGCCGTTGGTCCAGGACTCCCGGCTGTCATTTGTAGATCTTTGACAGTCGTAAATCTTAGTCAGAGCCCTTCTAAGTATAAACTATGGTTTGGTCAGACGAGGCTCTAAAGTCTGACAATGGGGTATCGTATTCTCCAGTTACTGGGTTGTGGAGGTCCGAGAGGCAGTCACTCCATGTACCTATAATACTGATATTCAGCTGCATCTGGTTCGACTGGAAGCTGACTGCAAAAAAGTTGGGAAAAGGCTAGGCAGGTTGATAACTGTAGGACCACCGTGCCGAGGTGTGGTAGGAACTCAAAACATTTTTTTTTAAATCGGTATGTGGACATATCCCGGAACGTAAATGCAAGACTGACAGAGGGTGAGAGGACTTATTTGATGATTTTACCACTCTAAATAAAGGACCTCGAACTACAAAAGCTACATCAAAAAAGTGCTTCAGCGTCAGTGACGTCGTGTAACGTCATTCAGTTCAGACATACAGACATAACGGTCACTTACACAATGTACAAAAAAATTACTTACGGCTATTACTATAATTTGAACCTGCCACTTCATATAGTTCATTAATATAATGTGAATGTTGTTCCATTGATTGATGTTTATGACACGAAAAACGTTCGCAAAGGTTGCACAGTTGTATTCTGTCAGTGAATGAAGTGGGTTGTTGTTGTGAACTAAAGCTAAGTTTCTTCTTTCAATCATGCAAATCGGTGATGTTACAAAAAATGAACATCCTATGAGTAAAACGATAACTTCAATGTTACCTTTAATTCGCTTGTTAAAAATATTTGCAATAAATGCTAATGTAGCGCCAACACGATCCAAGACATTCGTTTTCATCAAAAGCTTGTTTACTTATTTCATATTTGCAGTTATAAGTTTGTTCTGTTTATATTACAAAATAACACACGTTTACCACAGATTAGACATTTCTATAAAAATTACAGACATGATACAAGTGATTTCAGATACTTGTCAATATGCTATCGACTTATATTTCGTTTTCAAATATGGACGAAGCATTTGTGAAGAATATTTCAAGCAGTACGATAAAATTGACAACTTTCTTGGCACGAATTGCTACAGTATATTTCGACGTAATCTTATAAAATATATAATATTTTATGTATCTGTCTGGACTCTGAGTTCTTTTGGTGATTTAGGAGCATGGCTTGTAACCTTTGGATCGGTAATCCCACTGGTACATGGAATATCATATGTTTTTCTTTTTATTAAAATGATGACCACGTTAGACTTGATATCTCACGTCGGGCAAGTTGAAGCTCGATTGCGAATGATCAGTAACTTCGTGCAAAGTTGCTACTCCCGTACAGAAGTATGTCCAGTTGGTCAGTTAACAGATTGTGTAAGTAATAGGAACTGGCTGTACCGTGACGAAGAAGGTGGGTTTCCTCATACAATCAAAGAACGGACAATCGACAGCTTCGAAATTAAGAGAATTAGCAAGTGTTACCTTTTATTAACGGAACAAGTGATGTTTGTCAACAAAATGTTCGGTCCTAGGGTAAGTCTTTCCCATATTTACTCTCTTGATCTCCCTAAACTCAAAACCAAACCATTTCAATATTTAGTTGGATTTCTCTCAGAGAAGATGAAACGTAACACAGCATTGAACGAAGCATTTTTTGGCTTAATTGGTGTTTGGAATCAATTAGTTTAAATATTATTTCTAAACAAGAGCTGCCCCAAAATATTATTGCTGTTAAAATCAAATCACTTTAATAGACTAGCTTCTACACGCGATTTCTTCGCGCGAAGCCATCAGAAAACACACTACAGGCACTGTTGCGAAATTGAACAACAAGACAGGCAGATTAGAGTCCTAGGACTAATCGATTTAAGGATGTGGTGTGGTGCGACTGAAGCGTGCGAAACTACATGTACATTTGGAGAATATGGAAAAACTTTTGAATCAACAAATTGTTACATTTAAAAGAAAATCTATAAAAAATAGGTACTTTAGATTACTTCTAAGGTACTTAGATACTATTTCCAGGCCTTCAGTTCAGATAGATATCAATTGAAATAACGACTGCACTTGACCAGCTGTCTTCATGCAGGACATGCTTTACGACATTCACGATCGCGACCGAGGTACCTACCCATCTAACTGTGTTTTCTTGTTTTTCTAGATTCTTCTGAATACCATGAATCTGCTTTTGGATATGGTGAAAATATTGAATTTAGCTATAAGAATCACCATTGGATCCCAGGTGAATGTTGTTATGTTGAACACTCTTTCAATAAGGACAATAAGTTATGGTTTAAACATCAAACTAAAGTAACAGTTTTAAAAGACCTATTTGTTTAATCTGAGGCTTAGACAAAGAATCAATATTTCGATTAAATCTAAGCATAATTTAATAAACATTTTTCTCGTAGTTCACCAAGTAGTCTTTCTAAGATTGTTGCATTATATATTACATTATTTTGCCGGCAGCGAACCTTATATCAGGGCGACAATTTAAATTATTTACCGGGAATAACTGGACTAATACGTTTCATGGCGTGTGCTTACATTATAATATCTATGGTATACCAATGTGAGCAAGCATATCGCCAGAGAGAGCAGGTCATGAACGTCATTGATCATCTTCTAATAAACAAAAAGCCTGGTAAGAAGGTTTTCAAAATTTCTTAATTTACAATTTTTATTTAGGCTCTGCCCTTTACGAAATTGGCTTGTAAGTTCTCAAATTGTACTGCCGAAAGTGCAATTTCAAAATAAGAACTTTCCTATCAAGCTGAAAGTTTCTACTGATACATTCATGAAATGAGTCCTCCCACCCGGGAGCGACTGCAGGGACAGTCGGACTTCTACTGATTAAAATCCTCGGTGATCCTTAAATAGCCCTTTACGTTCCAGGGTCACGGTTACGTGATGAGACAGTCCCACGACCCCAGCAGGCTCTAGACCCATCAGATTGCTGACAGCTCTTTGAGACGCGCGTGGACGCGACGCGTTGTCGACCGACCGGAGTATGGTTTATGATTAGACGGCGAGTCACCCATTACTCGCCGACCGCATGTCCTGCCCTCTAAAGTCAAGTCGAATAAAATAAAACTAAGGGATACGCCAAGGAAGCCCCACCGGACCCCTTTTATCCGCTTTTATCCAACAGATTATTAAGTACAAAGTGGAAAGGACAATGCCGCACAAACAGTTACCTACAATGAAATGATTGATGATGATGAATTCTAATAGTTCCTTCCACCTTGTATAATTATTAGAATTAATTAGTGCCAACTACTTTATAGGAAGTTAGGAACCGATATTTTAAAACACAGTGGCTGAACGATTGACTGCTGCGCACTGTGACGCGGGTTAATCCCCACACGGTTTTTTTTTTTTTGCCTTTACAACAATGGGTTTATGGTGGATTATAATGATGACCATAAAATATGGCTTAGGGGTTGTGCCAAGTTACCTTAAAAGTATTTCTTTTCCAGACGAAGATCTACGAACCGAGATAGTTGATTTGCGGACTTTACTACAAGATCGACCTATAAGCTTCAATATGGAAAATTTCATCACACTGAATTATCCATTTTTAGTTTCTATTACTTCGGTAGTAGTAACGTATACAATAATATTGTTACAAAATGTAGACTGAAAGTCGTTCAGAAACCCCAGATTCGAAAAAAGACATTTCTTTGCTAAAGCCATGATTATAATCCGTATACCGAAATTTTTTTTTTTTGACGGTTTCCAAACTATTACTTTTTCCGGATTATGGGTATGTATCTAATTGTTTATTAACCCTTAAAGTCACTTTGCATAGTATACTATACACTTGAATAAAAAAAAATATTTTGATGAAACAAATATTTTAAAATGAAATGTTTTTACCAAAAAGGAATTTCAGAACATTCCTCTTTTTAATAATAAATAAATGAAAGTATTATCTTCGGTATATTTGTCAATTTTGACATAAATGCGAAACCATACCGGAGGAATCCTGTTTATGTCAGTGTAAAATTTATTATAATTTCTTATTCATTATGAAAATATGTTCTGTGTTTTTTGAAATTGAAATTATAAATATATTGTGCTCCTGCTAGTGGTAAATTATCCACGTCATATACAAGTTTTTCATCGCTTTTTACGACCACAATCTTGGGTGTATAGTATACTATACATTGCGACGGTTTGCTAAAAAAATATATTGATATTGATGTATATCATTCTATACATTGCCAACTAATGGGTGGTGGTGATATGATTGATGATTCTTCATTTAGAATTGGAATCTAGATTTTTGAAGCCCCAAAACTGTTTCCGAAAACGGCAAAGACCAAACACCACTCACAATCAATAATTTCCTTTCGAACGCAATGCAGTTTCAATGATATATCATTCTATTGTATCACTACCCTCCTTGCAGTTAAACTGTCACTGTTTACGCCGGAAACTTCATCAAAAAGCGACCATAGCAAATGCAGAGGTCCTATAGTTGCTGTTAACAGGATAAAAAGACGAAAAATACCGAAATTCTAACTTTTTTTTGCAATTGAATAAGAGAAGATTACAATAGGCAGCTGGATTGCCTTATCAAGGCTTTCAGGAAGCTGTTTCATGAAATTGATTGACGGTGGACTACTGCTATCGATTTTCCCTGAAGACCTAATATCTGATATAGCAAATAACACTAACTTATATACCATTTTTGACGGGAAACTCAACACAAGCCTTAGAAAGGATAAAGTTGATATTTTTCCATCAATATGTTGATGGGAGATGTGGTTATGCCATTTATGTAACACCACAGGGATTATTGGTAGACTACGGCAAGATTTCAGACTTATGTTTTTCAAAAGTTTTCAACTGAAAGGTCAGTGGATGGAACATAGCAAGTATCTGATGTGCAAATATTGCAAAAAAAGCCAAGGTAGTACTCGTTGTACCCAGTGGAATGTCTACCTTTGTTATGGGGTTGAAAAGAATTGTTTCGTGGCTTATCATAAGCACTGATTGTCATTATTTTATTGTAATTTGAAGCACATTTCTTGTTATATTAATTTGATCAACCTATGTCAAAAGTGTATTTTGTATATTATACTATACACACCTTACAACTAAGAATTACTAACGTTGGTGGCAATGTATAGTATAATATACACTAATTATCTTAGAAGACGAGCTAATTAGATTTTTTATACTATTTTTCCTACCCTTATTATTGGTCAAATAATCATAAACAAGAATAATTTTGATGTTTTATTTCGATTAAATGTTTTGCGACTTTAAGGGTTAATTTGATTTGAACACCATTACAATGCGTTTCAACTTGGAAGTTGGATGGCCTTGGTGCCATTTTGTGACGTCTAAACTTTATAATCAAACCAGTTAGGTAGAGTGAGCAAAAAGTTGTCATCTTCGTGAAAATCTTTATTTATTTCCAAAACATATATTTAATCAGAAATGATCATTGAAAATCAATTTTCCTAAAACCTAAATTATTTTGGCATTTGGCAAACTTTCCAAGTGACAGTTACAGATGGAGGTCATTGACTTCCTATTCTTATTTCAAATGCATAGTAAGAACACACCAATAAATTGAAGTAATATTAAATGAAAGTATAAAAACACATGCAGTTTTATTTTTACCCTACCACAACTAAGCCACCAACTAACCGCAATTGATTACTCTTTATCTATCCTTTTGTATATTATAAGAAAAATGCCACAGATAGCACAACCACATGACCAATAGAGAGGAAGTGAAGGAACATAGAATTAAAAAAAAAGACTGTATTATGGTATGGTAAGTAGTTATGTATTTATGAAAAAATACTGAATACTTACAAGTCACAGTGGTAACTTATTAAAAAAGTATCACAAAATTAATTTATAAATCTAAAATTATAAGTAAAGCTATTAACCCATATTTTGAGTTTCAACGAGAATCTAATGGGTCTTAAATTAAATGCAAGTCAATTAAACATGGTGTCCTATCACAAGAAAGCTTCTGAGTACAAAAAGTTCAAAACTATAACAAAAACATGGTCATGCAACCATTACACAGAATTATGAATAATTTTGGACTTGGGTGGTCATTTTGAACCACCAACTTAAAACAATGTGATAAACAGTTTTCTAATTAATGGACAACAGACATACACACATGACAGTCTTATATCTAATTTGTACATTGATATTTGCTATGCTGTTATTCCAGCATAGCAAAACCTAATTACAGTGTACCAGATTTTTCTAGTTCTATAAGTTTACTCTTACGGTCTACACCACTGTTATATCCACCTTTAGATCCTGATGCCACAAGCCGATGGCATGGAACTACTAAAAGTAATGAGTTAGCTCCACATGCAGCACCCACAGCACGAGAATGGCTGGACGGACGCCCTAAAGCTTGAGCTAAATCCCCATAAGTTTGTGTGGACCCATATGGGAGTTCCAAGAGTTTGTCCCATACTTCCTGCAAATGAAAATCGTATGTGTGGAGTGGATAAGCAGTGCGCGATAGTTCGTATAGGCATTTTTTATTATTTACAGACATTTATGTTTGGTTGTTTCTGTTTTCGTTTACATAAATCCATTTGAAATTAAAATTAAAACAGATAACTAGTTTAATTTTATTGAAATCGAATAATAAATAAACTAATGTAACTTACCTTTTGGAAATCCGACCCAAATGTTTTTATAGGTATTGTAAATTTTTTCAATTTACCGTCAAAGTAATCTGAGAATTCTTTTTTAAATTTCTTTAGAACCTTGTTTTCTGTTTCTATGAATTTGCATGATAGCTCTTTTGCAAGTGATTCAAAACTTTTTTCAAAGTTTTTAGAATCCTCAAAAGTTACAATGTACAAAAAGTCATCATCTGCAGCAGTGACAGCTTTACCCACGGGAGATTCATATGAATGGACATAAACACAGGTTCCAGAATTATTTGAAAACTTCGTAATTATTTTCGAAAGAGACATTTTAACGAGAATCACAGTACATTCTAAAAAATATAAATAAAACGTACATTCGTACAAACATTCTGACATTTACGAATCCCGCGTCTTTTGACATTTTATGGTTTTGTTTTTTTTTTTAATATTTTTTGTTTGATTCTAGTCTTTTAGCTTAATAGTAGGGGAGGTCAGAATGCTAAACTTGTAGTTCCTTGAGCGTCATGGCGATCTATTGGATTAATGTTTTCTAGTTTAGTGAGGGGAGACCGTGTAAAAAATTAAATTGTTTGGCGACAATTTTCGAATAATCAGCGACTAAAATATTTTTGTTTTATCAAAATCCATTGTCTGCGGGGACACTAAACGGCTGGATTGATTTTGATGATTTTTTATACAGATATAGATCAATAGGACCCTGAAGCCGCTTTTTTTATTAGAAGTTTACAGATAAGGTGGTAGGATTTACTTTAAATAAACTAGGATTCATAGTGTACTCATAAATATATTTATTTGAGTATGATTTTTTAACATAAAATAATTATTTAACCTTTACAACGGCTTTTCCTGTATTTTCTCCTCTTAGCATGCCCACGAGCGCGTCCACCATATTATCAAAACCATGGTATATTTTTTCTTGATATTTTAGCTTTCCTTCACCAAGCCACTTCAGATTTGCTTCGACTCCTTCATTCCAACGATCTGTCCAGCGGTTTACAAGAAAACCTTCCATTTTCAACTCTTTCAAAACCAATGCAGGTTGCAGAATCGAGACTGAAACGTTATTTAATAAAAATATCATAGGTACCAATTGTATCAGGTATCGTAATTTCTATGTTTATGATACAAAATACTTTATTGAGTATCTGTCATTATAATGTATTGCTGTGGCATTGTTACTTTTTAACTGACTTCCAAAAAATAGGAGGTTCTCAATTGATGTGTTGACTGTGCTTTTTAAAGAAAATTGATAATAAATACCTTTTGGTAGTTTAGAATCGTTATACGATGAAATGGAACCGCAAACGCCTATTCTTCCATATTTGTTCATGTAATTGATTATAGTTGAGCTGATTTCACCACCTACCTGCAAAAACAAGTGTAGTAGTATCTTGTAGGGATTATTATTATTAATACATAGTAAAGAATTATTAAAATATACCGCTCACATAATAACGCACTTACGTTATCAAAATAGCAATCAACCCTCTTAGGGCAGCCATCTTTAAGGGCTGCTCTGATGTCTGCGGTTTTATAGTTAAAAGCGCGATCAAATCCTAACTCTTTCTCCAAATATTCACATTTTTCATCAGTACCCGCGAATCCGACCACACGGCAACCTTGCAAAAAAACAAGTAAATAATTATTATGAATAAAGCTTTATACATTGATTGAAGTAGAAACCTCCAGGTAATAGATGTTCTTAAAATAATTTAAGTCATTTATAAGCAGGACACTGAGCGTACTCAGTACCTACCTTATGGCGCCATTCGCACGAGCGCTGTTTTACAGGCGTTAAAAAAGCGCCGAAATAGAACGAATGCAGTCCCATTGCATCTGTTCTCACATTTCAGCGTTTTTACAGCGCGGCGCTTTTTTTCGAACTTTATTTAATTTGTTATTTTTTACCTGTTGCTCCAAGTCAGCATTTTTTTAGCGCCCGTAAAAACAACGCTTTATCTTATAAATTCAATATGATACGAATTTCAATCTAAATTCAGCTACATCGTCTCTTGTTAATTTTTCTTACCTAAAATTTTGCCGATTTGCCCCACATGAGATCCCACAGCGCCAGCTGCTCCGGTAATTACAATAGTTTCACCAGGTTTAGGCTGGCATATCTCCTTCAAGCCAAAATAAGCGGTGTTTCTGTAACACACTTTATGTAAGTAGGTATTCTGTTTGCAATAAGAGTGATCAATCCTAAATAACTAAATACAAACCCTGGCATTCCAAGAATTCCTAAAGCGAGAGAGATAGGATGCGACCCGAAATCAGGTACTAGGGTAACAGGTAACAATCCAGCCTGGGCATTGGCAGTATCAGGGTTCAAAATAGTATGTGTTCGCCAACCGAAAGATCCCGTTAAGTATTTTCCCACGGGGTAATTTTTATTTCGGCTCGATATGATCCTGAAATTTAAAATTAATTTAACGTATGAATCTTGTAACCGAGGTCCCATATCATCATACTATTGCGTATCTCTGTTGACAGTTCAAATGATGATCACTTGCTCTGGTAACCATCTAATAGCTGTCAAAAGATTTAGTGGCTTGTGCATTTGCAACGAAACTGATAAATACATACCAAGTTCAGCGCCATCTATCCATCGACTAGGGAAACAATCAAAAGAAAATCCCTCATTATAGAGGTCAGTGTCAGTGACCATCAAGTTAGCCAATAGCCCTGCTGGTGCCTGCTGGCTAGGGAGAAGCTGTGCTAAATGAATCCAATCATTTTACAGAAGATTATTTTGAGTCGATATAAAGATATTTGAAGCTGCTGCGCACAGAGTAGTAGAGAGTATATACTCTGCTGCGATATCTAGTAATTAATTAGGTACAAACTTACTTCGCAACTTGTCCTCCAATCATATCTGTGGGTAATTTATATCCTATCATGTATGCCCTCATGTACGGGTCCACACTAAGATATTCAGCTTCAGTTAATACTTCTGAAAATTTAACCAGTAATCGAATTTGGTAACAAAACATAGGTACTATATAATAGTTTGACAAAATTTTATATGAATGAGCCTAATAATAGTTGTTCACCTCCATCTTTCAGCTCCGGAAGTTCCTCTTCAACGACTTTGAAATCCGTTTTCTTTGGTTCACCTTGAAAATACTTCGTCAGAACATATTTTTGCGCTTTTACTTTACCAGTAACTCCTGAATACATCCGTCTGGCCAAATTAAATGATGGAAGTAGTTTAACCATTTTTGCTGTGATTTAAACTCGAATCTGGTAAAGCTGGTAAAATCTGTGAATAAAAACATAATATAAAGGTATATTTTATTTGCTTTTTTAACCCCCGACGGAAAAAGAGGGGTGTTATAAGTTTGACTTGTCTGTCTGTCTGTTGCATCATAGAGCCCGAACGATGAAAAAAGCCGAATAGATGACTTACGTGCGAGTGTTCTTAGACATGTTTGATGAAAATCGGTTGAGCCGTTTAGAAGTTATGGGGGTGAAAGTGGGGAAAGGTAACCGAAGGATGCAAATATGTGTGTAGTGGGGTATCAAATGAAAGCACACTGAAAGGGAATATTGATGACTTGATTGAGAGTACTCTTAGCAATTTAAAATGATAAAGTATAAAATAAAAAATAAAGGACATTGCCCATTTTTGTATGGGAGTTGGTCCAAAAGCTGCCTAGGAATGGGAGTACTTGCACTGGGTTCCTGGCACTAATGTCTGTCTATATGCGAAATATTTTAAAAATCTATCCAGAAGTTCATGATTTATTAAGATTTTTATGTGGATGACTTCATTTTTGTCGCCATGATTTTTTTATCGTATTTTACACCTGTCCAAATGCTCTCAGGAATGAAAGTGAGTGTGCTGTGTTCCTGTCACTAATGTCTGTCCATCAATCTACTCAGGGGGAGTAGATTATAAAAATATTTCGTATGTAGACAGACATTAATGGCAGGAACCCTGCAAGTACTCCAATTCCTGGGCAGCATTTGGACAGGTGTAAAGTGTGATAAAAAAAAATCATACAGATAAAAATAAAGTCATCCACATAAAAATCGAAATAAATCAGGAACCCCAGGGTAGATTTTTAAAATATTTCGCATGTAGACAGACATTAGTGGCAGCAACCCAGCGCACGTACTACCATTCCTGGGCAGCATTTGGACCGCAGTTGGGCAATCTCCTTTAAAATAAAAAAAAACCCCGACCCAAAAACCAAGTTCTCTTTAAAAAGTAAGTAGATAATAAATAATTTGGAGTGGTCCCGCACCGCGACGTTTTTTTTTATTATTTTTTATAGAGTACTAGGTACCGGGAACTGTACTTTTATATTATAGTACTCTGTGAACTGTACTCATTCGTATCTCACCCGGTGACCAATGACCATCGACACCTCTTTAGCACTTTAGCACAAAAACCCCAAAAACGCAACTTACACAACATACGAATCGACTAATGATAAAACGCTGTTATTCGATTAATCCAGCGAAGAATGAATGAAAATCGAATGAATGAATGAATGAGAAAAAAAAGAAATAAATAAATACAAAATGGCCTACGTATTGTTTGGGTCGAGTAATTTATTTTGTCAAATGCATTAAAACAGCCAAAAACCGCTAATTACAAAAATAAATATAAGAATACAGCTTGTTTCATGTAGTACCATATTAGTTGTTCTTATCGAAGAGTGTAATTGGCAAAATTAACATGCAAAACGACAGCAGAAGCGCTATGAAGTAGTATTCTCGACTGGCTGCTGGATTTATTCTTGTGAAAACCATGACTACAAAGCAAGAATTCAATTGTGTATTTTGCAAAGACGTTTTTGAAAATAAAGAAGACTTGCAAGAGCATTTTAGGTAACCTATAATAATGTGAATGTTGTGAACGTAACGTCATAAATGGCTCCAGTTTGCCCAAGTCGGTAATAACTGATTATTATTATATGTTTAGGAAACATGGGGACCCAAAGTACAAAAACCGCTTTGAAATAGATACACAAGCGTCTGATGAGAAGTCTAAGGAGAAGGCGGAGTTGGTTAGCTGTGACGTGTGTTCGCAAGTGTTCCCGACGATATCCAAGGCTATAACTCACAAACACAAGGTGCACCCGGACCACGATGCGAAGTACTTCTGTCCTTGGTGTGGGAAACTGTTCACAATGAAGGTAAGACTAGTGTCGGCTACGAGCCGGCGTCACTCGCGAGTGGTTGGTATACCTACTGTAACTCGACCTGTGCCCCCTCCCCACCACACGTATTTTTACTTATCACTTATCATTTTGACAGATGTTTATTGTATCTATTATCTTCATCAATTCAGCACCAATTCCCTAATTTTTGATGACTAAAGACTTTAACTTGATTTGAAACAAAATTACTGATTTGGTTATCAATGTAATCTCATCCCATTTCACTGATTCAAAAGTATTATCTGTTTAATTTACAAACCTAAACATTAGTGGTTGTAAAGATCATACTGTTGTCAAATATATTTTGTATCCCTGTCTTCTGTTCCAGCACTTATATAATGTACATGTTCAATCAACCCATGACAAACAAGAGAAGAATGAAGGCAAACGTTTTCGCTGTGACACCTGCAGTGTTGACTTCTACATACCTTCTGCGATGATCAACCATAATAAATTCTTTCATCGCCAAGATACTGACCTACCAGATGTAGGACACTCAAAGAAAGTCAAATTTTATGAACAGGTACTTGAAAATGTTGTATTAAATTGTTGAAACTTAGTTGCATTGATAAACTTTTATTTTTAATGTGATTCCAGGAAATCATCCCTATTTATTATTGTGCATTCTGTGGAGAGGAATATGAAAATAAAGTCAATTTAATTGTAAGTGAACCTATCCTTTATTTAATTACTTTTTGTAAAGTTCAATGCATCCATTGTAATTCAGTAAAGAACTCTACCAGAGTAGTGGTGGGCCAATGGTATCGGCCTCGACATTTACGAGTTGTAGGTCATGGGTTGAACCCAGGCACAGTACTTAGTGTAATTTATTTCTGCTCACTTAGTGTAATATTTCTTTCACTGCTCTCAAAATAGTGAGTGAAAACATTGTGAGGAAAATCGCATGTCCTAAAAAATTCTATGACATGTGATATCCACCAACCAACACGCACTGGGTCCAGTTGGTGGATTATGGCCAACTCCCTCTCACAGGGAGGAGGCCTGTGTCCCAGCAGTGGGAATAGGCCTGTACTAATGAAAGAGAGCTACCCAAAATAAATCCAAATCTGCAAATATCAATGTTATTCTTGACTGTTCCAAAAAGGCCTTCCTCTTTTTAAAGGAATTTTCATTCTATTGTTGAATAATGTAATATTACAGAAACACACAGCAGATGATCATGAAGATGAAAATCAGAGTCCTGATGAAGTGTTGAAGTGTCCCATATGTGAGGCGGTCTTTTACCATTTGGATGCTTATGAAATTCACCTAACATTTCATTCATCTGAAGATATGTACAGTGTTAAAAATCCAGAGTGAGTATTGTAAAGATACATATAATTGTTAGAACTAAATATGCATGAAATCAGAAGAAGGGAAAAGGTAAAAGGAGTTTGTAGTGTTGGATTCATTTTATTTCATAAACCTGCTTGTTTTTTTTATAAGAAATAATATAATAATAACATTCCACAACTATCACACAACACCATCTAGTCCCAAGCTAAGCAGAGCTTGTGTTATGGGTTCTAGACAACTGATAAACATACTTATATATTTCTAAATACATACATATTATAGATAAATTACACCCAGACACACAAATAATCATGCTCATCACACAAACATTTGTCCTGTGTGGGAATCGAACCCACGACCCCACGCATTGCGCATTTTTTTTTCACATTCCATCGGTCAATTTTCTTTTTTTAATAATGTTGTTTTCATATATTACCACCTGTATCCAAACAAAGTAACTTATTACACAATTTACCTCTTTTTTTAACATACACTTCTACAATATATCTTACATATTGAAATCTATTTATTTTTACAGATACAGTGACTTACTGGATTATTCTCTGGAAACAGTTCCACCAATAATAGAGAAGGTGGAAAACATAGAAACAGGTGATCCAGCCCAAGAAGAAGAAGAGGCAGAGTCAACTATGAATGCTGTAGGAATTGTAAGTAACAGAAATCATTGAATAATTTAATGAACTAATTCAGACTCCACACCTGCTTCTGAGGGTTATAAACATTTGTTTTCTGAAAAACATGACCGTAGGATCTCAAAATCTGATGAATCTTGAAGTATCTACACTTATGTGATCATCACACCACAGTATTATGCATTTTAACTAAGAAATGTAGCTCGTGGCTAAATAATTACAGCCGCACAGGACAATCTACCGGGTTAAGCTGCGCATTCCGAGGTTGGTCTGTGGATGGGTGACCATCTGTCGTAGCAAGTTTCCGCCGTGCCTCGGAAACACGTAAAGCCCCGGTTGTCATTCGTTGAGCTTTGACACAGTCGTTACTGTTAATCAGAAGCTCTATAGTCTGACAACCAGTCTTACCATGGGGTCTGGTATTACCCAGTTACTGGGTTGTGTAGGGTAGGTCCGATAGGCAGTCGCTCGCATGTATTCTCAACTGCGATGTTTTAGCCACTACTAGTTTTGTGTTGCACTTTGCTTCCATTTGGAACATTATGCAAATTGTTAAATACAACTTAAATTGTTTATAGAAGGCCACCTGTTGATACTCTTTATTATTTTATTCAAGTAAAGTCTTAACTTAAGTCTTATTACCATTACAGGAAAAGTTCTTGGAATTGGCGATGGATCAATCAGAAGATAGTAATCCTGTTAAAGCAAAAAAACATAAGAAACGTAAAAAATCTAAGAAATCAGCCATCACCCTTGATGAGTTCCTGAGTATGAACCAAGATGTATTTGGTGAAGATATAGACTTTCAGGGTGTAGAGGAGGTTCCCACACGAGTGGTTACGAAACAACTGAAAAATAACAAGAAAACTAGTAATAGCATGGTGACTTCTGCAGAATTAGATAAATTAAAAAAGGCAGGTATTGTTGTGAAGAAGAAAGTTAGTCGAAATCCAACAATCAAAGGCTTTCCAGTTACTAGTTCTATACCTAATAGAATTGTTCAAAATAAACCTGTTCACAAAATAAATAAAGTACGTGAAATAGAGACTTCTAGTGAGGTGTTGACAAAACTAATGAATCAAAGTAACAATCAAATAAAAATTGTAAAAAAAGTTAATCCTAATGCTGCAACTGAACTGAAGCAAGTAAATGTTCCTAATGAAGAGCGTGAAAGAGTACTTGAAAACATAAGTGAAAATCCAAATGAACCTAACATTGAAAAAACAAGCACGCCACTTCCTAACTCAGGAGATGATGATAGACCGTCTAAAACGTCGGAACAGTCTCCAGTGACCACTTCTACAGATAACTTATTGAGAAATAGATTAAATAATATTAATTCCGATTTGGTTAAAGACGCAGCTAAGAACATGTCGAATACTACTGAAATTACACAAAAATCACAAAATATGTCAGATTCTGATCACTCACCAAAACCACAGACCTCTAAAACATGTGATGGAGAAAATGAAGAAGAAAACCCTGAGAGTGAAAACATTGAGACAAATGAATCTGATCACTTGCATTCTGATACAGAAGCAGAAGAAGGAGAAAAGAAACCAACTTCAAATAACGTTGTAAATAATAATAAGGTTCCTGATGGTAATCAAGAGATTAGTAACAATAATCGCAAACATGAAACTGTATTTAATGCATCAGCCAGCTCTTTATCTAGTTTAAAACATTTAAGCCATCTTATAACAGTGAAACCTGTTAGTCAAAATAGGAATAGCTTAACAACAGAACCTACAAGTGATAAAATGATTGAAACTAGCAGCGAAAACCCTCCAGATGAAAATAAAGAAACTTCTAGTGTAGCTCTCAGTACTGACAAGGCAAGTCTAAGCCAATCAAAAATTGTCGATGAAAAAAACCCAACCATGGACGCCTTAAAAACCTTAAGTAAAAATATTACTATAAAATCTCTGTCAACAAAAAGAAGTATTAGTGAAAGTGAACCTGAAGATGATGACATAGATATTAAAGAAAAAATAACAAATAACCCGAAATTACAAGACGTAAGTTTCAACAAAAATATAACAATTAAGAAATCCAAAATTTCGACATATGATTCTAATCAAGTAACTCTAAACACTTGTAAGGTTATAAATTCCTCAAACAATCAAGAAAAAATATTGAATCCTAGTAAACAGCCAGTCAGTAAATCTCCTTTGGAAAAAAATCCCAATAAAGCTATAGCTGAAAGGGCTGACAGCCTACCTACATCAAATGCAAATATTCTAAGAAGGCTAACCAATATAACTACTAAACCGATAATAAACAAGAACAATTGTCTGCCTTCAACAGTCCAACAAGTGAATGTAACCAAGAAAGCTTCTGAAACTCAAGAGAAAAAAGAAGAAATAATAGAAATTTTTGATGTTGATGACTCTGAAGACGAAGAAGAAAACAAAAAACAAACTCAACCTCCACCTCAGCCTCCACAGAATTGTAAATCTGTGGATGTACTTAAAAATCTAAGTAAGAATATCACAATTAAATCCATGAACCAACAATCAGTACAAAAAAATATTAAAATTGAAAATACCGTCACAAAGATTAAGGTTGAAAAAGAAGACAACAGCCATAACAAGTTAAAAGAAGAACCTAACATCGATGCTCTCATTAACTTGCAAAATAGAAGTGATGTATTTAAAAACGTTCTACAGGGTCTGTGTAAAAATATTACAATTAAGTCTCGAAACCCATCACCAAATCAATTTCCGAAATCGGAGGAACACAATTCACAAGATTCAAAATTATTGGAAGATAATGAAGCAAGTGATTCAGACTCTTGTCCAGGAAATGTTAAAATTACTGAACTAGATGAGAACATGGGAGATGACGGCGAGAACGAAGACGACACAGATCACACTGAAGCGTTAAACACGAATCATCCAATTGTTGAGTCACCGAAAGAATCTTGCAGCGAAAATGAAGATGAGGGCGCCCAAGATTTCGAAACTAACATAAAAGCTAGTACTGTTCAGAAGAGTAACCAATCAATGAATTCAAATATCAATTCAGTGTGCTTTAATAACTTGAAGAATATTAATAAGAATATAACAATAAAATCATTGAGTAAGAGTTCAACAGACAACGACGAAAAAAGTAAACAAGCACTGACCCATGATAGTCAAGAAACACCACAAAAAAAACAGTTGACACCAAAAACATCGAACCAAATTGTCAAACAACAACAAAATGATAATATGTCTATCAGTAGGATTTCAAAGAATGTTGATCATGCTTCAGCTCAATCTTGGAATAAAAAGGTATCTGCTATGAATCAAGTGAACACTGTAAACAAAGAAGTTACAGTAAAAACGATTCAAACTAAAACTATGATACAAGAAATAACAACCACAGTTACCAAAACTATAAAAACCGTGAACCAGACAATGAAACATGAAGTTCAAAACAGTTTTCAAACAAATTCTCCAATGGTAACACAACGAATTCAAGGAATAAGACCGAGCCAGTCCAAAAACCTTCAAGGCGTTGTTATCAGACATGCATCACCAATGTTAGGACCTAGAGCTAGTAATACATTAACTCAAATTAGGCCAGCGAGTAATATAGTAAGACCTTCAAAGCAAATAGTCCCTATGAGGACTGGTATAAATTTAGCGAGGCCTAATAATCCAAGAATGGCGGTAGGAAAAAAAATAACGCCTTCACCTAGTCCAAACAAACCAGTGATAGGAAGACCCCTAAAGATCTCGCCCACGGCTGTGGTAGCTACGGCAAACACAAAGAGGCCGAACTCAGAAGATGTGAGCGGACCTTTCAGTTGTTTTAAGAAACCAAAAGAATCTTTAATACCTGTATCAGATATACCGAGTTTTGTTAGCAGCGAGGCCACTACACAGTTCACCTCTGCCTCACATACCAGCAGTTCGAATTTTACAAGTACTACAAAGGTAGTCAAAGGTAATGCCGTGATGACTGCGAAACAAACGAAATCCGAAGTTAACACTGCTTCGCAGCAGTTGGGTAGGTTTAGTAATAAAAGTGGGGTAAAAATAATGGCTAGTCAACAGAAACAATGTCATGTTCAAGAACAGCAGTCCAGCGAATCAAGTGCTCAATCATCTCCTATGAAACGGACTACTTTAGAAGCTATACAAAGGTTACAGCAGCAAGGTCTCTTGGTGAAGAAGCCTCGAGTAGAAGTGACTGAGGCTAGCGAAGATTCTGATCACGGCGATGATAACAATGTAGGTTACAATTCGGCAGATGAGCCAGATGAATAAAAAATAATTGATAAATGTGTAAAAATGTTTAGCTAAACGTTGACTGATCCAATTAGATGTAATTTTTTGCACAAAGCCAAGTATAATAACAATAATTTTGTAAATTTTCCAGATGTCTTTAACTCACTGTTTATAACTCATACATTGTATAATTTATTTTGTTATTTAGAACATAAGCATGAAATGTGTTGTAAATATTAAGCATTACAATTACAAGAATAATAAGAAAATGAAAAGTTTTTCTGTATTTAATTCTTTCATAATGAAGTCCTACTCAGAGTTTCTTTCACCCTAGAAATACTCCTAGCGTTTACATTTTCCACACACAAAATACGTTCATTATACCGAGACTATTTTGTTGGACATAACATTTATGATTTGATATTCAAATTATCGTCCATGCAGGAATCGAAATGCAATCATACAAATGCCATTGCTGATAGCTGTTTTCAACTCTAATTATGAGCTTAATGGTCGTGGACGACACTATTGAAAATGTTCGTTAAGTACAAATTCTATATACTATCATGCATACTCACCATTTTCTATAGAAACCCGGAAGGTAACCAACGACAGTACAGTTATAAAACAATTAGCTGACCCCTATTTGCATATGTTAAGGATATAAAAAAGTTTTAGAATATGAATCGATAGAATTTTCTATTTCATTGATGTTTTATTAATTGACCAAAGTAAATAAAATATTAATAATAATAAAATATTATCAATTCATCAGCTAAATAGACACCGTACTTAATGTGCATTAAGTATGTATGTACTTGAAAATAATCAAGTGTTAAATTGGTAATAATAATGAGTGAATGGTGTATAGGTTTCTGGCCTATTCATTAGTTGTTCAAGATATTGCATGAAGTCTGAATGAATACATTGCGGTATATATTTGATTAACTAAATTAATTGTCCATTAATAGTCGGCAATGTAGTCAAACTTACGAGCAAATTCTTGCATGTCTTCAGAGAGCATTATAGTAAGGCTTAGTCTTCACCACACCCACAAGATTAATAAAAAGCCAAAACAAGTTATTAAATAACTATATTATTTATTATTTACATTAGAGAAATAACGCCATTATACAGTTTTAAACACCATGAATTATGAAAATATAAATTGTCCATCAATCTATTCAATACATTCGTTAGTAAATCACATTAAAATATAGGCCAGATAAAGTTAATCTGATTTCGTTTCCACTTTATTCTGTCGCCATTTTTGTTCCTGTAATTGATAAATATTAATTTTGAATTACCGTGTTATCCATTAGATTACACAACACAATATTACATGCAACAAAAATAATTTATTTAATTTCTACAGGTAAATATCTAAAAATGGTAAGGATTTTTTTGTCTCTAGCATAAATAAATTAAAGAAAAAGAAATAATATGTTTATCCATTCAATCCAAACCCTTGTTGGATGTGTGTTCTAGTGCAAATATTAAGAGTACTGAAAATAACCTATAGTTTTAGGTACTAACAAATGATGAAACATGAAACGAAGTACTTAAATGGATTATTATTTCTTTCTTTGTCAAGCATGACCCATGTTACGTCCCGCCACACACTATTCTAGCACATAGAGCATACAGCAAAAACAAAGAATGTAGCTACATAGGAAAACCAACACTGAATACCCAATCATACACAAAAGCCGCTCTGTAATTGGGAGTATTCGAATGTAACTGCTCAGATTTAGCATTACATCGGCTATGCTATTCTCTACGACTAATGAGCTTGTTATATATTTTAAGCTTTATACTCTAGAAAAATGGAACAGTCTGTCTTAATATATTTTAAAGTTTGTCTATATTAGAAAAAAACACAAACGTCAAAACGTACTTTCGGCGCTGTCACAGCGCTAAGTATTTAGAGAATAGCTCTACAAGTGAGAAGATCCGATTCATACAATCTTAATTTTTTACATTACATGTGAATACTCCAGTGAGTGAGCGCTTAAATATGTACATAAACTAAACATAGATAAATAAACATACTGTACCTATAGGTATTTATCATTTTAAAGAATATCTAGTATAAAACAAATATTGATCTATGTCGTCAAAATTTGCCCAAAACGTAGGTACTTACTTACCAGCACCTTACTTACATGGACAATTCAAGCTCTTGAACTATTCAAATCCTGTTAGTATTTCCTTGTCAAAAGCAACCGTTTGTATTACTAATGAAGTGTATTTTTAATTAATATGAAGTCCTAACTACTTCTTTATTTTTCTTACAGTGGGGTGTTTTATTTTAATTTAATTCTATGACTCCATTGAAGAGATGTTTAAGTCAATTGCTTTGATTATCACATTAATCTGTACAAAGTTACCATTTACATTTAAATTAGCATTCATTATTATGCAAATGGTAATATTGTTTAATACTGAACGAAAATAAACAATACGTGGACATAACTGACAAACAATATCAAACTCGCCTGCAACCTGCTAACCCAAGCTCCCACTCTGATATAATCAGTCGAATTTTACAAGTTTAGAAGTTATCTTTACGCCAGGGCCACGAAATTTGATGCTCCAAGCGAATTCGCCTTGTGCTGCACGCGTCAAAAACAAATGATGTACCTCGGCCACGAAAGCAAACGAATTTCCTTGCTGCTTGCAGCGCTACTTTGTAGCCTAGCTATTTAGACATTAATTTGTTTTTGACGCTTGCAGAACAAAGCGCATTCGCGATCGTGATCAGAGCATTGAGCTATTATTACTAAGTATAGAGACGACACCACGCATCACCACTGTGTCCCATCCAGGATGAGTGAGCGCGCACAAGTTCATTCAGTTGTTTGACAGCTCTGTAGCGTGCTCTAGGCGCGCGCACTCATCCTGGATGGGACACAGCGGTGATGCGTGGTGTCGCGTCTATAGGTAGTAGTAATAGCTCAATAGATCAGAGCTAGCTTTTCTTTAGAAATGATAAGATATGACCTTGTAGTATTTATGATCAGGCAACAAGTCAGATATAATTGTATAAGAGAATCATCGTACGATTAAGTAAACACGAGTGATTAGTTCAGAATAGGAAGTTCAAAGTACGCTAATAAGTGATACATCATGCACGTACCAATACTGCGAGCTCATTTGATAGACGGTAGGCAATTGCACGTAATTTGTACCGGAGCTTCAAACCCCCTTGCATTTTCTTGTGCAAGGTCTGGCATATTGTGTACATGTTGAGAGAGTGCAATGTAAGAAACAAAGCCGCCAGGTAAGATATCTGTCGAATGGTGCAAACAAAATACATATAAAAATAAATTTCAAAATGCAAATGTCGCTGAAAAACAAATTTATTCATCAATGCATTCAAATAAATAACATCCATTACATATGAGCTAAAACAACCATTATAAATTACAAATATACAAAGCATAAGTACAACATTATCACTAAATTACGAATAGTTTACTGTTTGATCAAGGCACGAAATATTCACTCTGTTGTGTACATAGTCTGTTTAGGTATGTCTCTTTATAATCTTGCATCATAAAAATATTATGTACCGCGCTATTATTTTTGTAACAGTAACCTGTTATGAATTAGTTAAGGTAATTGTTGTGATATCGGTGTTTCACAACGAAGCGATAACATCAGGAATTCAAGTGGATGGATCTTGCATACAGTCCAAGAAAAAGTAAACAGTTGACCAACTGTGTTAGAATTATATGACTAGTCCTGTCACAAGTTTGATAAAATGATAACACACTAATATCATAATAAACATTATTTATTATTTAAGGACGGCTTGTCTAATAATAATCTATAGGTATCTAGACATAGGTACTACCAGTTTATTTAATCAATGTCCATAATTTACATGTTTCATATAATTGACATTAAATTCTTATTAATCTAGAAACCCTTGTAAAAACACATTTGGAAAAATAGTGTGATGTTGTTGACAACGAAATATAAAATGAATTATTTGTGCCTTTCACTTCATGCAATAATTGTATTCATGTACACTGCGATCTGAACTATAATAAAAAACTACAGCATAGCGCAAGTGAGAGTGAGAAGTGATCTGACTTTCTCTCGCTTCATGTTTAACAGATAATAAAATGATTTGAATATAACTTGCAGTTTAAGAAATGCATAAGAAAAATGCTATCGCACTTCACCGATAAGTCTTTGATAATGTTTATGGCGGTAAGAAAAATAAAAGCTGCTACAAAATTAAAAGGACATCCTGTAGTATTGAATCAAGTATAGCATTTCTTCGAATGCTTCCGAATTTCTCACTAGGCCATGCCGGTTTCCTCACAATGTTTTCCTTCACCGTTTTACGCGTGGCAAAATGTTATTACACTCCTTTGTTCCAATCCACCAAGTGACAAAATATAAAGCTATTAAAACTAGGTGTAGAACTCAATAGGGGATTGGAGAAATATAAAAAAAACATGCTCAAATAAATAATACCTCAGTAACTCATGCAAATATTTCTATGATGTCCTTTTTTTAATTGTTATTTTATTTGATACGTAAACTACTACAAAAAGGTATTATTAAATCGTAAACTAAAATTATTATTCTGTAAGCATGTACCTAGGTGTTGACGCACACAACCTTGCACAAGGATATGCTACAATTTATCGTTTATTTATTTCACTAACACATTTACTTTACAATCGTCAATGTCCTAAGTTATGTAACTGAGGTCACTAGAGCATATCAACATCAGTGCTATGAGAAGCAAATCACATACTGCCCGACTAAGCGAGCTATATTTGCGAAGCTATCAGTAAAAGCTAATTTCTACTCATAAAAATGCATACTTTTAATTAACATTAAGCAATAACTTAAAAGCAAATCAGAAAATACATTTTTGGCACAAAATTTGTTCGTCTTCCAAATTATATTTACTTAAATAATTTATTAAACGCAAAATTATTATATATTTCAATTTAAATACTTAAATATGTACAGGTGAAACCTTTGATCTAAATAATTATAATGTGCAGAAATTTACACTAAATCCATTTAATAGGTACAGACTCCGTATAAAAACGAATGGGTATAAAATGAAGTCCAGTTATTTACTGAAAATAGAAAAGTACACATAATAAATAATATAAACTAGCTTCACATTATATACAGATATTAATATTTTAGTTAGTGGAGTGTTAGATAGTAGCATACTTAGGATAAATTAAATTAAAAGTAGATTAGTATTCTGTTAAAAAAATTCATCGTTATTTTGTGTAAGTATTCCCGCTTTCTAGCGAGATTACCGATTAAGTTACTAACTTTTTGAAAAAATATATTCTAAATGTGAATGAGGATAGTAAATTTATGCCAATGATTTGCAAATTTTTCGCTTATGAGTCAGTCATTCATAATATACTTTTTTATGAATAATAGTATTTTTTATATATAAGAGAAGAATAATAAATAAGTAGTTACTATAATCGAAAGAATTTTAAGAAACATCGGAAAAAAAAATATATAGAATCTAAGGTTCTACGAACTATGATAGAACAAATTGGTCCACGGGTCCAAAACATCCAACACTAAGAATGCATTCGAGTTTCAACACTATAGCTCTGATAAGGCAAATGTCTAAACAATTATTTTTAAACGCAATACTTTAGAATGGTTTTCGTATAAAAGAGATGAATCGTAGGAACTTTAGTGACTTTATATCGTCTTACAATGCTAATCACAACATTGATATTTCTAAGGTGCAAAAACTTATGAATTTTTGGATCAATTGTTGTTGTAAGGCTAATTAAACAACAAAGTAGGTGTTGGTACCTAATAATAGTTTGTCAGACTCATTTTAAATGATTGTAGAACGACTTATCAGAGCTACATTCTTATGTATGCTTTCAGACAGTCATACTTATTTATTTGTCGGAATTTTATAATTCTAAAATAACAGTACCTATAAGTTCAACACAATGATTCTAATAATGAAAACAATTAAGATTGTCTGAAAGCATACTAATTGGAGTAGCATTTGATTGCGTCATTCTTGAGATTTAATAGCTAATGTGACATAAACCAAGTGCTTTCCGTAATTTAATTATCTACTTACAGCATTTAAACTGAAGGCGACGCTTATACATTCCTGATATTTCGAGTGTAACATTTAAATAAAATCTATTTTTTTTTATCGACTTGTGTACGTAAGCGTACCATCTGTCAAAGTGACAGTTGTAGTTTTTTAGAGGCTAGCATAGGTACCGTCATCTTCAGCCTACATGCTGTAAGATCTACATGTCTACGTCACTACATCACACAGCGTGCGGCGCGCGTCAGACGCGTTGCGTTGTCCAATCGTTTCAGACTTTCAGTTCCACTGTACCTGCTCGTTGAGTTTCTGAGGGATCACGATGAGTGTCGTCGCGAAGTTCCCGATGCCAATCGTCAGGAATGATAAACTTAATGCTGGGATCTGTTGTCGATTTTTTACAGGACATGCATTTTATATATTGTTCTGTTACGATATTAGTAGGTTCAAGTTGATGTTTAAATATTAATTTTCAGTCGACTTTGTGCCCGTTTTCTCAGATATAATAAGAAACATTAATTACAAATGTGAAGCTATTTAATTGAACGACAGATTAGGCGAAAGTTGACGTGATCTATCTCCGCTACCGCTACATATTTTCTCATCTTTTTATATGTTAATCTGAGAGCAGTGAATTACCTTAGCTTGAAGAGTCGAGTGATACACAAATGTCAGTAATTACTGCTTTTAAGTCAGCTCCACAATACCATTATAATGTATAATTAATGGCATAGCAACAGAGTAGAATGAAATACTTTTGTAACTTTTGTAAAATAGTTCTTAGGGAGAGGTGTTTGAACAGTAGTGTATCGTATATGTCAAATACGACACATTTTTAAACCTTGTTATAAAAAAATGGGATTTGAACAATATTTTGTTTAACTATTGATGAAGTAACTCGCTCTTAATACAATTTCCTAGTTTGCGACATTTCCTATCTATGAGTCGTATTACTTAACTAGCAATAACCGAGTATCAGCACAGAGTAGAATTAATAAATGTAAATATAGTCAAGTACATACCTGCCATGTGGCATCCGGGTGATAACTAAGACTGTACAATGTGTATGCAATGTATAGTTGGAACACGTATCCGCCAAATAAGAAGGGCAGTAGATACGAGAGTCCTCGCCACATCCATGAGTGGAATCCTTCTATTGTTATGTCCATATTATGCCGTGCTCCTAATGCTTTTAGCCTGTACAGTACGCCACTTTGATATCTGAACTGCATATATTGGACTACACCTAAAAATAAACAAAACAATAAGTAAAGCATAATTTTCAATTTTATTTAAATCGTTTTTAAATAAAAAATTAAAAAAGCAGCAATCTCGGCAGAGTCGGGATTCTATAAGTATATTTTACATAAAGTTTTCAGTGTTCCCCAGATTCGCGAGAAGCCAAATAAATTAAAGTCCCCTTCGGAGGGGAAAAAGTCACGTTGCGTGATCAACCTTTAGTCTTACGTAATCGTTTAGTGACGACTGAATTCGGGCCTCGAGACTCGCCTACACATCACATAATTCTGCGCTACCTATGTGCCACTAGTATAGCGGTTATGACTTATGACATTACCTCAGACCATCAGTCATGGTCAGCGAGATGACAATTTTGTTTAGATTACCTACTTAGATACACATTACGAGCGTTCATAAAAATTGCGTATTTACGAGTAATTTAACGTCTTGTTACGAATAAAGAAACAAATTACAAAAGAACATGTAACGTCTTGTTACGGAATTTTTATTTTCAAATATAAAAATGAAAGTCTATCCAATCAAGTGTCTGGCTTATATTTCATACAATTCTATATGACCATTACTTATTTTTATTTTCACTATTTTCTTAACTTATTTAATTATTGCATCAAGTGCATTGCGCTAAACTAATAAAAAAATAGTTATTATTATCATCGCTAACAATTTATCATAATTGCAGCAAAAAAGTACCGTAAAAGATATCAGTGGGGCTTATTAAGTTGTGCGTTATCTATTAGTTAATCGAAATTGTATCCATATTTTATTGATATCGATATTTATTTAATTATATCGGAACGTATATCTATTGGACAAGTACACTCTAACAGCATGACATAGTACAGTTCGCTACAGAAGTGTTATGAAATGTTTTTTTTTTAATTATTTCTCTCTCTTTTTTACTATTTTTCAATTTATTTTGGAACTCTATCGCTCTCTTTTGACTTACTATCTGTTATAAAGATATTAATACTTACTGATATAAGCGATGAACCACATGAACGTATGTCTGAACATATTCCACGGTTCGTTCTGCGGCCAGATGAGCAATATTCCAGCGACAACTGTCGAGATGAAGTGGTGGAGGCGCCACCAGCCCTTGATCCTGGATCCGTTCACCTTGAGGATGCTCTCGCGAATGGTCAGCGTGCAGTAATACCATACCAAGAGGAACAACAGTATTAATTGTAATGGCCTAAAATAAGACAGAATTTATTATTTTTCTATAAACACACAGAATTAGTTCAAATTGCAAAAACAGTGTTTTCTGAATTCATATTTCAAGTAGCGCTCAGTGTAAGTAAATGTAAAATATAACCTAAATACATTATATTTTTATCGATTATACAAGTAGAATGTTTTACAATACTGTATCATTTTTCAAAAAGTTTAATATGAAAATTAGTCATAGATTGAAAATATAGGTAAGTGATAAGATACAAATTTCGAATTGAAGTATTTATGTTCCTTGTACACCGAACGCTCTGAATGCTAATGGATGGAGAGGACGAGGAAGGGCTAAGAAAAGATGTATGGATTATGTACCTAAGGCATGATATGAAAGGGGAGAATGGAAGAAGAAGTGATAATGCGCCGACCTCAAGTAAAATGGCATAAGTCCAGGAAGAATTACACCGAGCGCTCGTATAGAGCTACGGCGGTTGTTGACCTTAAAATACATCCTTTATATACTATGTAATAACTTTTATTATACCGTGTTTTTGTTTAGATATCCGATATTCATCAATCAACAAAGTTTCGCAAAGTAAATTACTTTAACCTTGTATTAAACGAAAATAATCTCTGTTTTGTTGAGCCATTGCATTGACTTTGAACTGTGAACTTGGCTCTAACAATAACGTCCATAAAAAATATTTATACAGTTAATTTACATATGAATCATAATTTATAGGTAGGACTTTAAACTTATGACAATTGATTTCCGGAGTAAACAATAAATAAGACAAACAAAATTCTGCTTAATACTCTAAGTAATAAAATCATAAAGGCATTGCACTCGTTATGCAGTTTTTCGTAGCACATATTGAATTGGCTGTAAAATGAATGTAAAACTTTTAGTTACCTGAAATCTATGTAAAGATTGGCAACAGCTAACACAAATGCTATCGCGCTGAGGATCAGCTTGAACTTTTCGTATTCATCCTTGTATTTAAACCTGTTGGAAAAAATAATAATCAGAAAAGCATAATGTAGTGTTTCATAAGGTTTTATAGGGTGAAACGGAATCCTATGACTCCGCAGTCCGTCCGTCTGTCACCAGGCTGTATCCAAAGAACCTTGATACACTTGAAATTTTCACAAATACACAATAAATACATATTAAATGGGGCTCTCATTCAACAAACATTATTTTTCCATTTTGTCGACAAACTTGCATGCGACTTGCGCGCAATTTCTTGCAGAACTTAACATGAAGTTACTAGCGAAGTACTTGGATATACTCGTAAATCGGTGATTACCGATTACCAAAACAAAGCAAAAACAATGTGTACTTTGGTATCTTAGTAAATGAGTCAGTAGCAGCTGGAGAACATTGCATAGATTCGGCACGTGAGTGACATCCTACTCATTAGCAGTGTTGTCGCGTCATTAGAACGTCTGTTTCTCGACAATTAGCCTCACGGCCTCACCCCTAGGTCGCTTTTAATGGACCGTTTGCTTCTTATATCCAGTATCGCTATATTTATCTTGACACATCACACGGGGTATCCTAATATTATGTTCGATCCACGGACTATTTTATCGAACAGTATTGGTGGCTGCCTAAATATTTTTTTTTAATCCATCTTTCGGACTAATTTTTTTTTTGGTGAAAGTAGCCTATTATGGACTAAGGCTTATGTATTATCCGGAATCAATGATGGCGTTTTCAGCCAGATATAACGAGCGCTTCGCGCAGGAGACAGGAGATATTAGATTTATAAACAAACAAACAATATATTCTTAATACATCCGTAATGTAGATAGGTACTGGTACTTAGAAAATATAAATAAATCGACATTGCTATGGAATTTCATTTTACAACTATCAGAAATGTAATAAAAGCAAAGATAAACGCTAGTTTATAATTTATTCACGTGTTTGTTCCATGACACGTGCTAAGACAGCAGGCGTATGAGGCAATTGATTGAATTTGTTGTATTCGTATGTTGTTTGATGTAATGTTTTATTGGCAGTTCCGCTCACGTGCCGAATCGACCCTTCCCCTAAGGAAGTTGGCTAACAGCGAGATCTTTGTTTAAAGGTACCACGTTTTTTGTCCCCACGCTTGAAAATTAAACTGCAATGTAAACCAGAACTTCGTCTACTTCGTGTCGCTGGCACGACGGTAATTAAATATTGAAGAAAGAAATAAGAAGCTAAGCACATTTCGAGATCAAAGTCATAATCTTCTCAAATATTATGTCGATAGTTTTAGCACAGATTCTTTAGTGTTACCATGTTATTCTGACGTCACTCATCGTTGCATTTTGTTTGACCGCCTGCCCGTGTGACCGTTTTAGAAACAGATGTAATAATCTGATACTCAAAGAGAGAATGATGTAATATATTTTTCAGTAAACAGGTTTTTTTGTTTGTTTAAATTGCTTCTATTCAGCGTTCCGTACCCGTCGTCCATTGCCATCAGAGGATCACATTTCAAACCAACCCGTATCTCCTGAATGTTGTTGTTGACCCTAATTTGATTAACAAGGCAACCCAACGCAAGTTTCAATTTCCCAGTCATTATAATAATGTAGATTGTTCTGCATGCTGTTTTAAAATAAATCGTGTTATTTCAGCATCTATTTCAGATCCCTAAACGTCAGTACACAACAAGACGCCACGATGCTGGAAATGTGTACCTTTTTGTGTAGTAAATAAAGTTAGATTTCAGTCGCTCTATTAAAATGTGCGCGCAGCGTCGCGTCTTGGTGTAAATTGAGCCTAAATATGAATTCTTATCTAGTCATTAAATAAATCTCACGGTCCTTAGAGCCAAATCTGAAAAATGTAAAATTTAGCATGACGGTTGATGTCCTGACGGCACTGTTAGGGCAGTGGCTGAGCGATTGGCTGCTGAGATGGGTATCGCGGGTTTGATTATCGTATGGAACAAATATTTTAGGGGTCTAGCTGTATGTGTATTTGATTTCAATATTGGCAAACACAGATACAGGAGATTTTTTTAACTACAAAACAACAGTGACAAAACACACAGGGACAAAGTTTTTAAATATTTGAACTTACTTGTCATTTTTGTTGAGAATCGACACGTTGACGTTTCCGAGTATGATGCGCAGATAAAGACTGTTCTGTTTCGGCAGCGTTGCATTGATCTCACGCAACATAGCTTTCCTTTTCATAATTTCTTTCTCCAAGTTTGCGACGCGATCATCTTTCGTCACCGCTTTCTTATCTAGCCTGTTTGGGGATTGAATTTGGAATATTAGTTATCAAATGGGGCAAGCGAGATCTGGGGGCCTACCATGGGGTCTTAAAGCGAGATTAGTTCTGCTGTGGGAAAAAGACAGAACTGTTCAGGTCGCGCCATCTCGTTCTCGCAGTGGTCATGGTAGGCCCCCTGCACAATATATGATTGACAACCACGCCCCCGCAATTTCTTGCTTTTCGGTTTGCAATTTTAATCTGAATCATATCTGTACATTTTGATCAACTTAATGTACTGTTAGTTACTTCGTTTGAGTGTGGGTGCATTCCTTCTAGTCATTGAGTCAGGCAGCCTTAAATGTTCCTGTTGGCTGTGGCCACACTAACGGGAAATGCCGTTAGATATCGCGATGATTAACATTTATATGATCATTTACCATCTTACTACAAAAAAGTGAAAATCTTGTCCAAAATACTGTCAACTGCAAAACGGCATTTGACGTTGATATAAAAGTCGTTTTGCAATTAGACTTTTTTCAGTAATTAGTTAAAAGTCTATTAACGCGAAAAATAACAGTATTTCTCGTTAGTGTGGCTCTCAGTTTAGAGGTAGTGACGTGGAGTATTTCACAATGGAGGTCCAATGCAGATTTATCGATACCAATTTGTCAAGTCTTCATATTTTGGTTTCCAGTACATTTATTTCAATTTCGTTCAAGTCATTATTAATTTTTAATAATTTATAATAGGAGGATTTATTATAGAGTTATCAATTCATCCAGCATAATCTCTTTTCTTTATCACTTGTTCTTACATAACATCCATGTAAATAACAAGAAATCGATATGTATTAATCTCATTAATCAGTACTTACTTACTTACTGATTATAACTGATAAATAACTTTTACCTTTTCATAAAATTGATTGATTGAAACCAAAACTAAGGACAGTAGAGGGCCAAAGCCTGCCAGAGTCGCGGGACTTCTCAAATTACCGTGACCTCAGAACTTAAAGGGCTATTCAAGGACACCGTGGATTTTAGTCAGTACGAGTCTGACAGTCCCTCCCACCCTGCCTTGGGAGGGCTCATTAGTTGATGATTTTACCACTTAAAAAAAAGGCCCATATTACAGAACGCAAACACACTACTTTAAGCCCCTCTTTGAGGAGTGGCTGGAGAGACGTCACGGCGTCCTAACCTTCCGCCTGACGCAGGTCCTCACCGGACACGGATGTTTCGGGAGGTACCTGTGTCTTATGAGAAAGGAAGAAACGCCTGGGTGTCACCACTGCGTAGATCGCCCGGAGGACACAGTCGAGCATACGGTGCAGGATTGCCCCGCTTGGGCGGAGCACCGACGTGTCCTCACGGCGGCGATAGGCGGAGACCTCTCGCGCCCAGCACTGGTCGCGGCCATGCTGCGGGGCGAGACGGAGTGGGAAGCGGTCGCCTCCTTCTGCGAAGCAGTCATGCTCGCGAAGGAGGAGGCGGGCCGCGTGAGAGAGAGGACAAGGTCCTCCCTCCGCCCCACCCGCGGTGGTGGACGCCCACGGCGTCGCACGTCGCAAGACGATCTCCGGCCACCGTAGGCGCGGGCATGCGGGCGGCGAGTAAAGGGCAACTAGCCGCCCGACCATGGACCATGCCCGGGTCGACGGCGCGTCGTGTTCCACGCGCGCCTCAAAGAGCGTCAGCATAATGACGAGGCCCCCTCTCAGAGGGCTAAAGCCTGCCGGGGTCGCGGGTCTTATACCATCACCGTGACCCCGGAACATAAAGGGCTATTGAAGGACACCATGGATTTTAGTCAGTACAAGTCTGACAGTACCTCTCGCCCTGCCCGGGGTGGGAGGTCTCATTTGATGATATTACCACGTAAAAAAAAAAAAAAAAGTAATGCTTGGGTATTCAGTGATGTTCTGTAATATGGGCCTAAGACTTTATCTTCAGAAGACTATTTGTAATTTGATTTTAAAATGTTACAAAACAGTAAGGGAAAATATAGTGAGGAAACTGGCATGTCTTATGAACTAAAAAGTTTTGAAGACATGTGACTTCTATAAACCTCCACTATGCCTTAGTGGTAGGTTATATCCCATTCCGTTTTAGAGTATAGTCACCAATAAAGTGTAAATACTTATCAAAATGAAAGTGTCTTTCTCAAAAAATTGTTTCTACTTTTTTCTACTCACATTTAAAAAAAATACTGATATCCAGCTGAATCTGGTTCAACTGGAAGCCGACCCTAATATATTTGGGAAAAGGCTAGACAGATGATGATTTAAAAAAATGTGATCACTAACATAGGTTGATATTTTATTTTATTTTATGGTAAAAAAATTGTTAACCTGTTTTATTTTATAAATCTATATTTTTTTTAAAAGACTCTAAAAAGAAGAAAAAGTCATAATATAATCTACGGTAACAAAAAAGATTTTGATTTTTCAATAGAATGAAAACTTATTTTCTTCTAAAATCTAGGTTTGTTCACAAAAATGCAAAATGTTAATAATAACTGTAAGAAAAAATCTGTGCAATGTGTATCTGATTACTCTTGTAAATAGTGGCATTGTTTCATCATCATTTATGAGTTACATGTACAACTATTTTCATTCACAGGTTAAAACTCAAGACATTATTTTGCTAAAAAAGGAATTTGCTAGAACAACAGGATTTTTTTTATTTTATTAAACATTGCCCCACTCAATGCAAAGACTATTTCTAAAGATCATGTTTCTTTAACTGAAAATCTTTAAACTTAAGGGACAAAAACACAACGAAATAAAAACAAGTGCTAGTAAAAACATGTAAATACATAGTTATATTTTTACTACTTATACTTGACAGCTATTCAATGCAGATCTATCAATTTTATAGAGCTCTTGATTGAGTTCAAAATGTATCTACTGATTCAGACTCATAAAAGCTGCCATTTAATAAGTGATGACTAGTAGTCTAGTATTATCTCCTAATTAGATTTTACAATCTAATTACTATAGTCATTAAGAGCAGTCAACACTATTATTTGTCTAGATAGATTATATTGCAAGTTTATTAGATCAACACTCAACATTATTGATCATGTTTTATATTAATAATGTAGTCTACAACAAATAGGAAAATATGTTATCTAAAGACAATTAGACTAATGATGTAGACTGCATTATTCTGACCTTTTCAGACCGGCCGCTATGATGGACATGCGGTACTTCTGGTGGTTGATTTCTTTCATGCAGGCTGCTTGCAACTCACCAACCTCCTCCAGTTTCGTCACATATTCTTTGTTTGTAATCTAGAAGAATGCGACAAGAAAACAAGGCTATTACTATTACAATTTTAAATATTCCCTACATTTATTCCTCTTGTAATTAGTATATAATGCTGTTTCACGAAATCATGAAATTTTGAAAGAAAATTATTGAAGTAGCGTGATAAAATCAAGCCTATTAACCAACACTAAAAAACAGATAATCCATCAGTATTTTTATTTGTGAGTGATGCCGTTTACCATCAACAGGCTGCGAATCAAAAATATCGTGAACAACGCATTTCAATTCCATGAAAACAGACTATAAAATTATGTTAAGTGTTCACACGTAAATCACTATTCATACTATACCTCTAAACGTTTGTAGTCTACCAGGAGATCCTCCCATTCTTTGAGACACTCTTCCACATCCATATTTGTAGTATTATATATTTCAACTAATATTTCCTGCACAAAATAATCACGAGAATTCCACCGAATGCGTGAATTCCATTCCCGTTTTCCGTGACCTTTCGTCTGTCATCTGTCGTCGAGCAGCCAGCTGTCGTTGCATCGACACAGATAATACAGAACTAGTGAGAACTAGTGTCGTGCCAATATTTCACAATAATGCGATATTTCAATTTATTTTAGTCGATTTAATTTATAAATGATTAATAACTTTATTTAGAAAAAAACAAGTCTGTATTTCGTAGAATACGCACGAGCGCTTTATTTTGGGCGTTGAAAAACGCCAGCATTTGAAATTAAACGCAGTTCGAAAAAAAAAAACGCCGCCGAATAGTTTTTTTTTGTATTTTGGTGTTTTTTAATCGCTTAAGATAATGGGGGCTAACGCAATAGAATTTTTCAACGCTGTTATATCGGGTCGACTGTTTTCTAAAGGTGAAAGCAGACTGAAGCAGACTTTGCGGCACCGCACGCACCGCAGTCTTCACATTACGGAATCTTTGTATGAAGTTCTATGCAATCTCGCACAACCGCCCGCATCGCAGTAGCCGCAGAAGCGGTATGAAAACGATGACTGCGAAGACTGCGTTGCGGCCAAGTCTGCGTTCACCTAAAGGACCGGAAATAGAACAAATGGATTCCCATGTATTTGTTCACACGTCAGCGCTTTTTTCCAATTGTATTTGATTTTGAGTGCTGGGCGGTGACATTTAAGTTCAATTTATCTTTTTGTTCA
The DNA here is from genome assembly GCA_028554685.1 of Agrotis ipsilon. Lineage (NCBI taxonomy): Eukaryota > Metazoa > Arthropoda > Insecta > Lepidoptera > Noctuidae > Agrotis > Agrotis ipsilon. The sequence continues at coordinate 11,599,251 of CM052969.1, read as the reverse complement.
AACTCAGCGCTAACGCCAAAAAAAGCTTTTGGCTCAAAACATGTGGGCATAAAGAAACCCTACTTCATACTATTTTATATGTGAAAGTTTGTTTGGATGGATGGATATTTGTTATTTTTTCACGCAACAATTACTGAACGGATCTGGATGAAACTTGGCACAGAGATAGTTTATAGTCTGGAACACATAGGATAGTTTTTATCCCGATTAAATATTCCTGTGGTATAATAACAGAGTTGTAGCGGGTGACTCCGCTGCTGCTGGCGTGATTCTATAAATATTGCCAAAATGGCGAGTCTCTTCCTCGCTAGCGCGCCAGCCTTAGCCATGTGTCCAGCCTGTTTGATGAAATTATCCGGACGGCGCGATCTATTTTGAAATGAGGGAAAGGGTTTGCAGGGTTGTGGAACAACAATAATAAAAACAAACAGTAAAATAAATTAAATACTTGTTTATTTACATGAAACGCGAACCAAATCTATTTGGGTTTCGGTAATTAATTTAGACAAGTTACAGCAGTTATGAGTAACTGCAAAATTCTCCCATCAACACTTCAGTCGCATATTCTTAGTGCTATTCTGTATCCAGTAGATAAAATCTAACATATTTTTTAAATGATGTATTAAGAGAATTCTGCAAGTAGATAGAACTTACGTTGATGATATTATTCTTACGGTAATTACATTTTTTAAAAGTGCAAGATACTTATTTTTAAATTGTAATACAAACGATTTTATGTAGAACTTTATGTTCAGCAGATTATTTATAGTAGGCGATTGCCATATTTCAAAGAGATTATATTTCTATGCCAAGATAATATAGCACGCGTAGCAGTAGAGAGCGCCCTTCGAGGAAGTCTATTCTGCTTGTTTTATAACAATTCCAGATACTATCTGCAGATATATCTCGTAAGAATATTTGTATTTAATTCATTAGTAGAACAAGTGCTAAGATTAGTACACAAAAAGGCGATGGTTGCTATACCATATAAAACTGCCATATCATAAACCCGTAATACAAATGCTTTTCTAGTTTGCTGTATTTATTATAAAAATACATTTCGGGTCATAAAAACATGCACTATCTATTATTAAGAAATTAATCTAATAAATGGAAATGATTGCAAATAAAAATGACTAGAAATTGTGTTTTGTGATGTATTAGCAATATAAAGTAAAAACAACATATCAAATAGAAAACTGCTTTTACATTTTTTTTTTAGTTTATGAGTTTTGAGCTAACAATGTTTTAACTATTAATCGTACACTATATGGGTACAGAGATGCCTTCAAGATGTTAAGTTGAGCGCTCTCTACAGATACGCCACAACACTACTATTACAATCTCCTTGGTCTCAGCATATTATTTTACGAATTCACACTGACAAAGCGAATATAATCCTTGTATAAGAATCTAGATACCAAGTTCAGCATCTATCCTGACAGCTGCGTAGCACGATACATACATCTCGATTAGAAATACAAAAGCAATGACATATTTTATAAGCGATAACTCCGTAAATATCAAATATTAGCGTGGTGTTACCGGCGGTCACTTTGTAAGCAATGTACACGTCGCATCATGTCATGCACTAAACACAGCTGTTTCTAACAGTATGAGCGTATCTACGCAAACTACACTACGAACTAACTCTACAACACCAGGCAACAAAATTATTCCGTATTACAATAAATAACTATTGATAGTAATAATAGATATTTTTAATAAAAAAAACTAAAACCCGACCACGGATACACCACCCTATGACATGCGTATCAATAAGAGGATCCACAATAACCCCATTGGTCACAACCGGTGCAGCAAATTCGACACAAAAGGGAACTTCCATACATACTGCGAAAATCATAACCCTGCCTTTTGGCTACGCCGTAGTCGGGTAAAAAGGCTTCAATTAAGTTTTTCTTTCAATCTAGCTACCTTAAACAGGCCTGTAATTCAAAGTTTTAATTAAAGTTTATATCACACATTAATTTACTTATGACATAATTATGATGACATAAATGAAATTGGCTTAACGTTAAAATCAGATATTAATTAATAATGTAAAACGTAAATTGTATTACAATTACTCATTTAGCAATTCAATGCTCTACGCTTAACAAAATTGTTGTTTGAGACAAAGAAAATAAAAACTCGACAATATAAATAAATAAAATTTTGAAATATAACTTTTCTAACTTATAGTTAAAGTTTTGAATTGCCAAAACTTAAAATAAGTCTCTGGGAAACCGATTGATATAAATTCTACAAACGTGGCAACAATATTCCGTTTCGGTTTCGTTGTCTCCATAGATATTCATTAATGTTGTTGGCGGCAGTGCTAACAAACATAATGAACATCGTATCGAGCTGAGACAAACATCAAAAGCCTTATGTACACTACAATACTTGATGGAGCATTAATGATGAGTTCAAGTGTGTTCTTTAATTATTGAATGGTTGTCATGAATAACTATCAATATCAAATTTCATAAAACTAACATTATCAATAAAGAAATCAAGGTACAAAATCTGATTGGCTGGGTAATAAATCAAATTACTTATTTATAACAAATAAAATTTATATCTAAACGTTTTACGAATAAACAATAACTATCAAATAAAACAGGACATTGAAAGTTTAATAATAACACACAGAGCTACTCCTCACTCCATCGTTGCGAGCGGCACATGACGAATGCTACGTCACTGCTAACTACAAGTAGGTCCAAATTTTTACAAAATTCGGAAACATCAATTTAACTAAAAATATACAGAAACTATATGCCATTACACTTTAATGGAATGTGTGAAACTAACCGAAGAAGTTGAACACGAAAAGAGAATCGGGGCTAAAAGTTTACGCCAATTTAGATAAAGGAGACATAGCATCGTCAGGTGTACGAAAAAAACTACAATGAGCAGAAGGCAAAGACGAAAGTGTCTCTCCTTTACAAATGATTGACCATAATGACAGCAGCTTACATCGCTCTCATTGTAGCTACAACGCGAAATAAAAATGATAAGGATATCATCGGTGAGTTTAAGTTACTAAAATGGCAACGCTCTTAGCGACACTCCCAAACTTTGACGGTTTGATCGACGCTGCCTGATATCACGAATGGCAAGCTCCTGTGGAAATCTGAAAATATAACAGAACATTATTGTATTACCGATTTTAAAGTTTCTCTAATTCTTGCAGATGTTAACTGGTTTTGGTTGCAGGTTTTCACAAAACAATACTACTTTTGATAAACTTTTAAGGGGACAGACTAAAGCTTATAAAACAATCACTTTTCTTTAGCTGTTAATATTCCAGTTATTTTAGAGGGATGTATCTAAAAGTTAGTGAAGAAACAAAGCATTAAAAAAGGCTAGTGGGCAAAGACCACACTCAAGATTCTTGGTGTGAAGTGGTGCATGTGACCCAGCAAGGTTGGTCCTCCCAGGTATGAGTAAAAAAGAACAGGTTAGTACAGTAAATTTATAATGGTGTGTTAGGTACAAAACTTCTTTGCCCCTTTTGAGTACACCTATAATATTAGTTGTTAATATTGCAATTGTATTACTTTATTTTAAGAGTAAAATTATGAACACCACAACCATTTATCGCAGCTATGTGTCGCTAGTAGATGATGGTCTATGACATATACTAACTCTCGCCTACCATACTCAAAGCGACAAAGAAGTTGTTATTACAAAATAAAGAAAATAGTTTCGAACCAAGACTGGTGGCGAAGTGTTGATGCGCATAGAGCGTCTTGAGGCAGCGCGTGTGTGCGACGTCCCACACGCGCAGCGTCTTGTCGTCGGAGGCCGTGAGCAGGTAGCGGCCGCCCGGGTGCCACGCCGCGCCGCGCACCCAGTTGTCGTGGCCCACCAGCGTGGCCAGGCACTGGCCCGTGCTCACGTCCCAGATCTACACCAAACAGATATTTCTTCCTTATAAATACATTGCAATCAAATACAATTTCGATTTAATTTATACTTTATGAACTAGCACTTATAACTTGCTAAGACTTTGTTAAGTTAAAATAGTATTTTGTAAACCCAACCAGGGTGGCATAATCGCATGAGCAACAAAACCCTTTCAAAATTGAATTAAAAAAATCTTAGAACACATACAAAACTTGCAAGATAAACAAATGAGGGACATGACTGTATTTCAATTATGTATTCCTCTGACTGTCAACTTTAAAAATAAACGATCTTTATTAGTTTCTTCTTAGAGAGGTAAAATAACTATGTAAAAAACTAGACACTACAGCATTTGCCAATGGAGATATAAAATGTGCATCTCGACTCAGCTATCTTAACACTATCCATCAAATAAATATATTTACAAGGACATGAGCCATTTAACAACAAACTACGACTGCGGATAACTATAAACTTGTTACAGATTTTGTTGAAGAATTCATCATATTGCACCTGACTGATTTTTTCAACACTAGTTTTGACAACTGTGTTTTCGTCATTGACTATTTAGTAGGGCACATTTGTTACGGCACATGGTCAATGTACCACGGTACTTATTGAATTAATGTTTTTGTGACACCGTTGGCGACAGAAACACGCTAGGAGCAATTATTCTTGTTCGACTAAATATGTGCACAATGCGCAGGTATTGCGGAATATGTGCTGTGACGTACCCTATTGTAAAATACATTGTTGACTTGTGCCGAGATTGGGTTGATTTGATTCTCAGTTTCCTGTATCGATCCTCAAAGAACGCGAGATCTTAATTGACTAGCTGCATACATATTGTAATGTATTGAATTTGGCAGGGATTTACCCTGGCTAAAGGTAAATTCTATCAATGAAGCAATGGACTTATTCAGATCATTAAGTGCTCTATAGTTGTTTTTATCGTCATCTTTACATCTCTATGAACACATGCGAAACGTCCATTATATTAATCCTCGTCTGGTGAGGACACGTGCTCGTATAGATGTGGAAATCAGCATGGCTGCCAACATGGGTGACTGGCATTTTTTTCAACTTGTACTAGCTAAAATGTGTGTCAAGTGTCTTATAGCTAGTCGAGGGTGCATGCGATTGTACTAGTATACCGGGTCTTCAGATTCATAGTAGCAGTTTTAACTATGATGTTCTGTTCCATAGTTCTCATCAAACATAAGGATAACCTCCAAGAATAAAGTTTATGTGACCTTTCCCATGACGAGATTCATAATTTCTCATACTAAACATGAAATCTGATCTTGCTACTACGATATAATGATGCTATTTGACTGACTTAAGTCACCGTGGCGAGTGTGTGTTGTTTTTCATCTACTCGTAGATAACCGCACTTTTTATGCCATTATGCCGTATTGGTAAGGATGATTTTCACTCGAAGTTGGAATCGGTCGAATTTTGTCGCATCGCGTCATTCATCAGTGAGCTCCGCGGTGGAGACAATAAAGACTTAGGTCTTTATTGTCTCCACCCGCGGTTGTGGACGCCCACGGCGACGGACGTCGCAAGACGATCTCCGGCCACAGTGACGCGGACATACGGGCGGCGAGTGAGGGCAACTCGCTGCTCGACCATGGACCATGCCCGGGTCGACGGCGCGTCGTGTTCCACGCGCGCCTCAAAGAGCGCCAGCATAATGACGGGGCCCCCTCTCAGAGGGCCAAGCCTGCCGGGGTCGCGTGACTCATTCCATCATCGTGACCCCGGAACATAAAGGGCTATTAAAGGACACCATGGATTTTAGTCAGAACAAGTCTGACAGTCCCTCCTGCCCTGCCCGGAGTGGGAGGACAAATTTAATGATATTACCACGTAAAAAAAGTCTTTATTGTCTAAATAGCTAGGTGTTCGTAGTTCAACGTACCTTGACGGACTTGTCGCGGCTCCCGCTGGCGAGGAAGGGCCCGGCGTGGTTGGCGCGGCGGTTGTCCTGTCCGGCGGCCTCGTTGATGGCGGCGGCCGCGGCCTCGGGCGCCCACGACACGCACTCCACCACGTGCTCGTGCTCGCGGAGCTCCATCTAACGTGAGGAAATACACTTGTTAAATTAAATGTCCGAGAACTGTAGCCAAATCCTGCTGATTATCGAGGAAAGATAATGAAGTGAATAGTCGGCGGCCAATTGCAACGGCGTGGATACACAAGTACAAGTACACAATTGTGTGCGCAGGCACAGGTGCAATCTCTTTCCCTTTCCTCTCACAGTCCGATGGGACGGCAATCCGACACGCCGACAGAGAGATCAGGCGCAGGACCAACGTCTTAACGTGCTTTCCAAGGCATGGTGTTATTATACCACCAACTTCCAAACTCCGGGTTGCTGCTACCAAATGAATGAAACGAATAATAAGTCCCTGATCTGGTTTATTCTGTAGGATCTAGGTCAGTCGTCCTGTTTATCTTTTGTTTAACCTGTCGGTGGCAAAGGGTCAAGTTCACGACAGCGATAAAATCGACACTGTTCCATTCAAAACACATTTTGAAACATGTAAATACGACTTTGTGCAACCTTACACAAGTCAGAACAGAAGGCTTCGCCGCAATCCTTGCGGGAGCTGTCGGGACGAGTTGAACAAAACAAACTCTGGGGGAGAGACCTATGCCCAGCAGTGGGACAACTCAGGCTAGTAGCATCAGTAAGCCTTTGAATATTATGGACTTGTATGTGTATGGATCTAAAAATTAAACAGTTTTACCGTCGAATCTGTCATGCCAATCTTACCTTGCACTCATTGGTGTCTGCGTTCCAGATGCGCACAGTCTGGTCGTTGGAGCAGGAGGCCAGCAGCGTGCCGTCGGGCGACACGCGCACCATGCGCACCCACTCGCGGTGACCCTTGTACGTTTTGATGCAATACCTGCCGAATTTTGACACAGTGTCAGTACTTGAAGATGCGAAAGGAGGGCGCTTTACTTGATCGCGAGGTATGGGCATTTAGGACTAGTTTTTGGATCAATAGTAAAAGTAAAGTTAAAATTCCTTCTTTTTTTAACAAAAAGTTATAAATAGTTGGACGGCACAGTTGGCTCAATGTCTGAGTAATCCACTGTTACGCAGCGTGTCCGCAGGTTCAATCCCGCACGGGTTAAATATTAAGTGAACACAGTGACACAGAAATTATTGAAATCGAAAAGCAACATCTCAATAATACTGTATTTGAAATGCACCTTATATTATCAAAAGCGACACTATTTATATGCGCGTTACGTGACACATGGCAAGCCAACACACACACACACTTTTTTTCTACTTCCGCGACTTATGCATAAAAGTGCAGGAAATTAGGTAAAAAAAAATACAACATCCTGTAGAAATGAGAGTACCCCGGCTGTTTATGTCATAATGAACTTATTTAGAGACTTTATAAACAGGTATAAGTGACAGAGGTGAACTTTTACCAAAAGTACTGCATTTTTTTACGATACATCGATTTTAATTTTATGAATGCGATAGTTTGGATTGGCGTTTTTTGTGCTCAATGGCGTCGGAACCACTGAACGGATTTTTATGAAAGTTTGTCAAAAATAAACCATAATATGTATTAGGACTAACATATTTTTAGGTATTTGTTGGACCGGATAATAGCGTTTGTTGGAAATAAGGATCTAAATGATGCCATCTAGCCGATTTCGGCCATAGTGATTGCAATCGATGGCTTATTAAAGTGGTTGACAGCTTCTAAACGCTGCCCTTCCGTGAGCTCTCCAGTGACTGACATTATCCAACTTTTGCCGAAAAAGTCCGAGCACAAAACGGACATGTAAGAACACTATTAATGACATTATTAGTTATATTTGCAGGTGGTCTAGCCTTTAGGTCAACGACGATATATTACTAGAGTCCGCATGCACGATCTAAGGAACAAAACTATTCTGTCAACTTGCTGAGGTACTACGTAAGCTAGGGGGATGGGGTACTGCGTTGTGATTGGCTAACTCAAAGTCTGGTCTGTATCAAGGTATGTTTACATCGGTCGCCTGTTAATAGGAGTCTAGTAATATATCGTCGTTACTTTAGGTAGTTTAGGTCAAGTCGTCGCGCTATTTCTCCAAGAGAGTCTTCCTTGTGTTTCAAATGTGTTAACCTGCTGCTGTGCAAAGTGTCGATTTCGATAATTTCTAAATAATATAGTAACAATTCTTGCTTACCCAGTGGCCACCTCCCAAGCTTTGATGGTCTTATCTCGACTGGCGGAGTAGACGATGTCGCCGCTCGGTGAGAACGCCACTGACGACACGTTGTGGTCGTGTCCGTGCATTGTCTTCACGCACTCGAACGTTTGGTTGAAGTCCCACAGCTTTATTGACATGTCAGCGCTGCAGGACACTGTAAATGACATGGAACAAGAGAATATTAGTAAACTTACTTCAATTTTGCTGTAGAAGGGGGCATTGTAGTGAATTTTGTTTCAGTTGTGTTACAAAAGAGGCTATTTAGGCTGTCTTCACCATTGTCAGAAAAATCAAAATCAAAAGTCATTTATTCAAAATAGGCTGATTTATCAGCACTTTTTGAAGGTAAATTTTTACAGACAGTCCCCCAAAGCGCCCCCCCCTTCGACACTTCCTAGTGTTTTGGCTGGGAAGAAGAAGTGGCGGAACAAACTCCCCAGCAACACATCTGTCTGTACGGTTAGAAGAACCAAGATTTAATAATTTAATATAACACATTTAGCATTTTTATAAACAATCGAAGAGGACTCGAAAAAAAAACCGAACTGATTTATAGACAAACTGTAAAATTACAATTTTCCATTGTTTTCTCGTCGTAAGAGTGAATGTGTTGATGCAAATTGCCTGACACATTTTCCTCCATTAAACTAAATAGGTATGTAAAATATGGCGAAAAAGCGTGAATAATTCAGTAAATAAATCAATTACGTAAAATATGTAATTTGGAACATTATGGCACAACAGTGTCACTATAACGACAATAGTAAAATAATGAATGAGGATGACGTTGGAGGCTATATAATATCTTGTTGTGTTTAAGTTGTATGTTAATGTTATATGTGCTCATTACTCTTTGTAATTGTCTTTACTCAAAGATCTCAATGGACAACCGCTGGTAATTATTATTGCAAGTAAGTTGATTTTGGTTACAATAGGGCCCTTACAGCCACAGTAAATAAATCTAAACACACTTTTTACTAAGGGCAAGCTTTACATCTTGCGGCTTTCAGGGCTCTTTGGAGTTACTGCATCTGTTAGTGAGGCAGCTGTGACACTTAATAGTACACTAAGCTTGCTTCAAGGCTGATGAAGATGCCATCTATCCGATTTGCTTCATAGACTGCATTCAAAGTCTTTCGAGTGGTTCCTGAGAGTTAAGATGTAGGTACTCTTCAGTGACTCGCTTATGAAACTATGGACGAAAGCCACCAAGCATAATGTGGACATGGTACATGAAGAACACCACTCATGATGTTATAAATTATAGCTTAATGGTTAATACTGCCACAAAATTCTTATTTTTCGAAAAACAAGGGTTAACAAGGTACAGGTGGACTGATGTCTTACCCAATAGTTTTCCATGATGGTCGAAGGCGATATCCTGAACGGAATCGGTGTGTCCCTTCAGGGTTCGTTCGTACTCGCCGCTCTCAAAGTCCCACACTTTTATGGTCGCGTCCTCGCTTGAGGACACCATTAAACTGAACACCGGGTGGAATATTACCTGAAATATTATTTCATAGCTTTTAGGACAAGTTATTTAATTTTCAAATTGATGTATAACTTGAATTTGGTAGTTAGGCATTGATATGAGTAATTTAGTTTACACCTTAAATCTCACATAATTACCATACAATTTAAGGCAATCTTAGAGATTTCTGTTATATGTACAAACATAAGAAATGGCTACGGTGATAACTGTTTGAACACGTACGATAATTAGAATAAAAACGTGATCTATGCACGTCTCACAATGAACTAGAATCGAACAGTTAATTCGAGCAGCTGAACAAAAACCCACGGAAAGCTATAGATAGTCACACCCCTCGTTTGATTCGATTGTGTGTGGTTATGAACACGAGAAATTATACACAAAAACCAAAAACAATACATTTTAGACAGCTTTCATTGAATTCGAAAGTTGTATAAAATTCGTGTTAGATCGCAAATGTCTTTGTTAAACTGACGACTCACTTAACAATTCAGTTACTAACTATACGAGATTAGCAGCATATTTTCATCAACGTTATTAGCAAGAACGAATACTGGTAACATTACAAAGAATGTGCTTTAAGTATCTATCGTTCTTCGTATGAAATGACTAAGAATCCCAATTGGTGTTAATGATACAATTTCAGCGAAATCTGAATATTTGACCGACATTTTTCACTTCTGAATATATTTTGAAAATACCTACTTACATCTTCAATACACTTTGAAATTTCTAGACTTTAAAGGGTCAACATAGGGTGCTACCAGCGAGTTCGATATTGCAAAATGAAAATGTAGGGCGGAAATTGAAAAGGAAATGAAAGTCAATCATCGAAAAAGTTATTATTCAAAAGACCCGTTGCTATGCGTGGTAAATAAGCATTTATTTGCCCTACGATGGAAGAAATTCGAACATTGGTTGAGTCATAGGATCCAAACATCTAAATGAGATCCTGTCACTCGTGTAATTAAATACCTTCTTGAAATATCTTCATTTGGTATTCTTCTAAATAAATAATAATATAAACCTTAGTAATGGTGGCCCGGTGTCCGGTGAGACAGAATTTCTCGGGTGGACGTGGGATCCACTCGGCTGGCGTGCGCTTGGCGCGCGTTGGCGCACCCTCGATGAATTCCTTCTGAGCTTCTGACAGCTTCGATTCTAATTCCATCACCTGATCAACAAAGAAGACATGTTTATAAAACGGTAGTAGAATTTCTTACAAATTATCGCATGTTTTCTTTTGGTTTAAGTTATTACAAGACACTCCATCATCAAACATGTTGACAATAAAAAAATGCCAAAAACGGAGAATTCAATTCCTGAAAGATGCTCCAACTACTTCTCAATAGTCTAGCCAGCTTAGAACTTTAACCTGATAACAAAATACTCAAAAAATAAGATAACGGGGCAAATACGTATCATATTCTAATCAGCCAAGTATAAAGATAGTGCATTCCTCAGCACATAATCCTTAAAACACAGCAACACATTTTCCGTTGAATAAAATTATGTCTTGTAAACAATCCCAGCTATTAGTGGATCAAGGTTCAATATTTAAACAGAGCAGTGACCTGGATTACCATCACCTTGTGTTTTATTAGTTTAGATACTTGGCATTATTTCTGGAGTGATAGTGAATGGATAAAACGTGTCGTCGTTTAATAAAAGCGTCTGTCGCGGTCGCCATCGACCGCCCGCCCAAGAAAATCGTTCAAGAGTGACCTAGAAACGTCCACCGCACAGATCGATGGAGTACACTGCACACTTGCACAGACCGGCTCGTGCTGAGATGTCGTTATAAATTTTTGCTCTACACGTTTTAACCATCAATGCGTTCAGCTGCTAGCAGTTAAGCAATTTCTGAACCATTGGATGGAACACTACAGAAACAGCTTCCCACTTATGTAACTAACATATTGCGTACACAGGGGGACACTATAATAGACGTCTTCATCTTTTGTGCACACTAATCGATTACGTGTTATCAATTATAGAAAGTGTTACACACTTCACTGCAATATGTTAATTTGAAAACGTGTTGTTGCTATGAAGAAAATTGTTGGCAAACATAGGTGGACTTTACCGTTATTGAGGTTGGTAGTCCCAGATATCTTCACGAGATACCCAATCATGAGAATTTTATGACCAACAATGTTATATCTTGTTCTTATTTATCTTGTGGCCATTATTCCAAACTAAATGTAGAATGAAGTACAAAGGTGTGCTTACTTTTTTCTGCAACCTGATGACCGAAGTCCACTTCTTTTCGAGGAGGCCGCCGAACTTGCGATCCATCTCGCCGGACATGTCGGCCTCCTTCTTGAACGCTTCCAGCGCGTCCGTGTAGCCATTGCTACCTAAATAGTCGGCGATCGCTTTGTTCCTGTAACAATACAAATGATTATGTTTTAGTGTCAATGAGTAGAATATTGATCGCTTTAAGATCAAGATTTTATCAATGATTCGTGGAACATTATAAAATAATGAGGAGTTCAAAAATCTTGAAAACTAAACGTCGGAATTTAAACTGGTACCGAACGGGGTATAATCAGTTAGGTGGATCCCAAGTGTCGGTAGCGGTAAATGAAATAGTATGCCAATAGATACACAGATGGAAAAGCATCATTCGTTATGGAATGCAAGTATACCGATAGTATTGCATTTCCGTTACACGCTGTAACAATAACTGATTGTTACATGCTGTGTTATTTGCTAATTCCCAGAAAATAGTAACACGTTATTGGCTAATTAAAATAATAACATGTGAGAACCGTAAACTAAGACAACGGATGTTGCTACAAGCATGACGCAGATACGAGTATTGTTCGAGGGCAAAAAGTTTTTACAAAAACTAACAGCTGAAGATCTCAAGAACAGGATTTCCGTAAACATTTTTTTACAAAATTCTGATTTTGTTGAGTAGTTTGGTTTTAAGTTTTGATGTTTAGAATGTTCAGTGTCATCATGGACACTGATACAGTTATTTATACAGTTTTCAAAATATCACTTCACCTACTTGAGAACAAAATAGGAGTCGCAAATAAATTTATTTGCATAGGTAGATCACAGATGAGACTTATTTACTAACAATACACGGTGTAAGGGGAAACGGGAAGATATTCTAATTCATCATTGTGACAATAAAAATAATTAAGGATTCCAAAGGCGTACGCAGCAAGGCTACATGGACATTGCAATGTAGGAAACATCAATGTGAACTTGCAACGTAATCAGTCAATGGAATGTGTCCGTTTTCTGCGCTACGATTACGTAGTTCATTACTTGAGAGGTTAATTAATCAGCTGATGTAATGTAACTAATCGATCTTGTTCGTACGGGGGCGTAAATCACATGGTTTGCTACCGAGAGTTGTTTTCGTTTTCGGTCTATGCAGTGTTTCATTAATTTATCACACCTCAATAGAAAATGAGCACAAGGGTAATATTTATTTATTCTTTCGTTTCTCGCATTTGTTTGAATTTTGGTTGTCAAGCATTATTCAATTCAAGTAATATACGTTTTCCGTTTCAAGGCTGCACGATTCCTTGATCGATAAGAAGCTCTGTGTTTTTGCTGGTTGCATGTTGTTAGTAGAGATACCTGATACCAGTCTACATCAGCTCATTGCTTTCAGTTTCCGGGTTACTGAATGTTATAAATGTGTGCTCGTATCAAATTTCAAAGGAAACCCACACGATTTGTCAATGTTATCGTTTAATTAGACTACAATTCAACCATCAATAACGTGACAAATTGCTATATTAAACAAAATTGACTCATTTATTGTAATTAACTGCTGTATTGGTTTCATGGATGATTTGAGTATATAAAGCAACATTGAGCAACAAATTAAGAATTGTCAGAACAGAACTTGTCAAATGATTATTAATTTATTATTTAATTTCGATGCACACCTTCCTGATAGAGAAAGATAACAGAGACATCGAACTTGCTCCAATTCGATAAGCTGCCCTTGCCGCTGTGACCATCACGTCACGAGCCCACGATAATAAGCACTTTTCTGCTTATCTGTATTCTACAGTAAAGAATCATGTAAAAATAATTGAAGATCCGATAAGATTCTACTATTTCAGTGAATCGAGCAAACCGAATTTACAAACATTCAACAACGGTACTATTACGTAACTTATTAGTAGGTAGCAGTCGTTTACAGCTGGCTAATCCAAAAAAGGAGGTAATGCTCTTAGTTAGAACGCAAGGCTACCAGGTTGGTGACCGCAGTAGTAGATCCCGTGTACCGCACAATGTTACATTGTTTCCCGTCACCGACCGCATCTGTCAATCCTCAGGGTCTCTTGGTAACAGCGTTTTGTTCTTTGTTAAGGTGGTAAAACACTAAATGAATCCTCTCGTCCTGAGTGAACGGATTATCTGACTGTTGTCCCTTGTACTGACTGAAATCCACCATGTTCCTTCAATAGCCCTTAAGATGCCCAGGTCAGGGTTGCCCTTTTGGTAGTTTAACTAACAGCTGAGAATTAGAATGCACCGAATGCTGCTGAAACGAGTAATTATTCTTTTACGGTTTGACCAAACTTTTTGCATGTTAGGTACAAGTGTCCTACGTCAGCGCTATACATATGCTCGTAATTTGGTATTACAATTACAAACTACACCCACGGCCCTCTTCATAAGGACACTGTTAAGACGTAATAATGTGTTTCTAAAAATATCTTCACTACAGTATATTGATACAATCCAATTGTATTTGACATCGGTTCAAATGACTCGGTATCATGTGTGTTCAATCTATGATGAGGTCATCCAATAAAGAAAAACAGACGTGTTAGGTAAGGTTACGTAAATAGCGAAAAGTTGTTATAACTTATCGTAAGAAACTGGAATTTTGGATGCTGGAAAAAATCATCCTTTTAACATACTCGAAGATTTTTTATCTGTTCTGTGTTTATTTTTAATTTAACCTATCTACTGTTGGGATATACTAAAACATGAGTGTAATCTCATATTAGAAAATTAAGACTGGACCTAGGACACATCCTTGAAGTATGCCATTATTTATAGTTCTCAGTACGCAATAGTCGTATTTTGTTTAATAGTAATTCATAATACTGGTAGTTTGAATTTGTATTTGTAGGAATCATACTATTTATAATCTTTTGTGAACAGCATCGTATTTGTATATGAGATGAACTTTATAGTTAACGTTATCAAAGGGCTTATTGGGAACCATCTTAGTGACTTATGGTTTCTTCTTTTGAGATTTGATGAATGCTTAATGTTTTTAATTACATAGTTGTGGTGTCCTTAAAAGCAGACAGAAAACTTGAAGAGATACTAAGAAGTATTTCAACTTGGCAGTAACTGGCATTTTATTAACGGAGTTCGTTATTCTAGATTCTAAATACACCTGCTAATCAATAAACTATGACGACAAGTCAGCTCGTACTCAGGATAAAACGAACCATCTACACAAACTTTCTTAGAAAGTTCAGTATGTCTATTAATCAGGTACTTTGCAAGTCGTTATCTGCATTGAACGTATAAATGTAAATTTTATTGAAGGGATTCTCTGTGGCTCAAATCATTGTATGACGTACAGGTTCGTGAAAGATCTGCTTAATGTATGTATCTCTCATTTACAAACGGACCATTTAATTACATTTTTAAGAAGAAAGGGATATTGATTACGTTCGATGTAGTATTTAAGATACAATTTCAGTAAAGCATAAAAACAAAAAGTCATAAGAACCGCACAACTACTTACATAAATAACAGCTGCTTTGTATTTATGTACTTTTCGCACAATTTGAAAATACCATATAAAGTTAAATAATCATGACCAAACAGTGACTCAGTGTTATACAGATAAATCTATATACGGTACACATTTCGTTTTGTCTTTTATGTCAGAGAACATATTTGTTCAGTGAGTGTGCATGAGCGAGGGAGACCTCGTTGCGTGGTGGACAAACTAGCTTATTTTATTTAGAAAACAGGCTCCCAAGTGTCGTGTTTGAGTCTTACGTCATTTTACGTGTTCTATAAACAACACACATTGTATTGCTGACTCAATAACTTCCTGTCCGCGGTGAAGTGCATAATTCGATTATTGCGCTTATGCAACAGTTAATCCTGACTACTAAAGCGTCGATTGGCAATACTTTCTTATTATTGAATTTGGAATTTGGCGAAAACATTGAAAAGGCGTTAGCGAGCCAAGCGTTTCATCTTCACGTCTCTGTTGAATAGATTTTATTTCTTGCTTGATTACTATGTTAAGCTTCGATATCAGCGAGGTGAAACCGAATCGATTCCAAAGACAATCAGTCTCGCGGGTGTCCCTATTGTTCGCGTGGGAGCAATCAAGTTAAAAGTTACACGTATAGTTTATTCTGCCTAAGTGAAAAGATAGAGATAAAACGACAAAGGTCGAAATGAAAGCATAACATAAGTGTAACGTCAGTCTGTTGCTACAATGCTGTCGTCATTCAATATAATCATAGCCGACTTACTTTTCCTTAAGGGGCGTATGATTTAGCTCTACAGTACAAATGTTATAACATTCTTTGGTCGTTAAGATGATTGATTGATGATAATGCTTAAAAAAATACGATGACCAAACTCGAGTTTCGAGCGCCGACTGCTATCAGCAGTAGAGGCAAGATTGAACATTTCGCCAGTGACTCCGATCTTGAATAGAGTTCAGTAGCAATGTTGGGGCACAGCGAAAGTGGTTTCGTGCGTAGAGCTAGAGGCGCGGACTGATCTGGGACTGCCTGAGAAAATAACTTTCACGATACATTTCCGACGTTATTACTCTGATTGCAGGGACAAGTGGTACTAGCATTAGGAGACATGATAATAAAACGCGGTAGGACGACAACTTACTATTGTTCTAAAAGGACATTATCTAAATGTATATTGGACTCCAAAGCCCGGAAAAGCTTTTGAATGAACGTCATTGGTTTGGTTACAATTACGACAGCAAGCAAGCTGAATTTGCATGGTGGTCTGATTAACATCAATATTACGTGACATTCTATTGCATATTGGTAATCTAAACAGGTTTCGTTGATTGTTAGTCGCTTTGAATAATAGGCTTGTTCCACATATGAGCATGTTGTTCCACGAGACATTTTTATGGGTGAATAGATTAGCATTATTTGATAGAACAAGAAATATTTACACGGATGAGTACGGCGTAGGCCGTATGAGGCGAGTTTGTATTGGAACATGAAACAACGGAAACATCGTAACAAATACGTCACCTCAGTCGATAACAGGGAATATTAATGGTCTGTGATAATGTTAATGCAAATCTGTATTCATGACAAAGTGATCGTACCTATCATGAGTTCACCGACATACAACATTAAGTAACCGAAGTAACGTTAGTATGTCATGATTTATAGAACAGTACCTATATTAGTTAATTATAATGGTTCTTTTTAGTTGGTCCGTTAGGAAAAGAATAAGAACAGTGAACCAGAAAAATAACTTGTTGGGTATTATCTCATATGGTTAATGGGTTAATTACAAGAAAAACCATAAGTTTTCCTATACAGCATACTGATTTATTTCAATGCGGCTTCCGAGTATTGAGTCATAGGTCGCCGAGTGGATTGTTTATGATTAAATACACAAAATGCAGCTATATGTATACAAATTCTAGTTGACACCATGACATTCTCGCATGGAATGGAGGTTCCATTCAGGGTCGTGCCATTTTAAGTAATAAGGTCGAGCCAGTAAAACTTACTGTAAACATTACAGCAACGTTTTAGGTCTCTAAATGATCTCTATGCTAATGAATTTTCGTGAACACTTGCAGATTTTAAATTCTGTAACATTTGTTTGAATATCTTGGACATATTTGTACGTCCAGTTACAAGAATGTTGATTTTAAATATGTAACCTAATTTATCAACTGACTGCTAATGTCGTTCCATTAACAGTGACACATATGTTTTAATTTCAAAGTGCACATGATAATCTCATTCACATGAATCACAGTGCAGTTTTGCATTTACCTCAGTCTTTATAAACTTTGCATGCACACATAAATGACTCATTCATACAATTTGGAAAATTAATTACAGGATAAACAGGAACAAAACATTAAATCGTATGCAGGCAGAGTCAATCAGCCGTAATATTCGATGGATGCTTACATGACAAACAAATGGCTGTGCAATCCTAAAATATTGTGAAATGGTGCATTCGGCGTAACGGGATCACCAATGATGGAAACAACGGGATGGATGTAACGAAGTGGAACGATGTTAAAGTATTGAAGAAACCGCACTGTGTTCACCATATCCGTATGAAGAACACGTAACAAGCAAGAATTTGCATACGCAGTCGTGACTTGAAATGTAAGTGTCTAAGCTACTGTCTAAGCAACACACAATTTATTGTACACTTATTCATTTTCGGTGAAATTTTAAAATGTTTACTACTTTATTAGGCATCCTTTTTAAACAAAATTGGTTGTCTGGCTCATGAGGTTGAATCCGGTTTAATTCATTTCTTTTTCAGGGTTTCTTTGGCCTAAACAAACATTTAAATATTTTCAATAGATATTCATAAAATTTAATTTGATCGTAGTGTAGGTTGACACATCTTTCTCTTCACATTAAATTCGTTGAACTTTAATTGAGAAGGGGTAGGCGTAGCACCTACATCAAATGATATTTTCTACAATATTAAGGTTCATCTTTGCCAAGCAAATTCTTATGTTTATTAGTATAGGACTAAAGTTGATAATAGTTTTTCTCGCAGCAGGGATGAAGGGGAGGCCGCCCACACGACTTGGCGTATCGATCGCAATTCGCCCCCTCTAGGCGCCGGCTACGTCAGAGCGACACTGCGTCATTGCGAATCCCTTTTCCACAAGCATCACAAAATGAACTTCCCTAGAGACTCTGGCCATAACCAGTTTTCCTCAGACGTTAAATAGAATTCTGAATAGACAACTGATGCGTAATGTCAAGAAGATATACTCAAAATTTGCAGGGAACATGTGTGGGTATCTCGTATCTAGTGCAACTATTTAAATCTGAATAATCATGAAGAATAGTAATTTAGCTAAAAGCTAAACTGAGAGCTTAATAAGTTATTTCATAAAGAGCAAAGCTACCCAGATATTGCAATAGAAGCGAAGTAAGTTACGACGTTATGCGAGTGAATGAGGAACATCACAAACTTTATTAAAGTGAAAAGTTTTTAATCTCACAACCCTCGTGTAATTTACAAAAGGCGTCTAATTTAGCGTTGGTTTCATTACTAGCAACAAACAGGATATTTACGAAGGGGAAAGGTTAGAGCCAATGGAAAACAACAGGCGCCGTAAATTGCCAAGAAACCATAAAGGAAACCAATGTAAAACAAAAACGTTGACACAGTAAAGTTCCCGAGGAAGTTTCTACATAGTAATTTAATTACATTCGTGACCGGACGTTCAAATCCTTTAGAGTAAGCAGGTGAATGCTCTGCTTAATTAGATTTCAAATTTCTCCATAGATCGTAATGTCTATTTGTCTGAGAACGTCCATTAGAGCACGAATAGAATTAATCGTTGATTATTTGTATGTATTTCTGTACCAAACGGACTGAATAACAATAAAGTACCTGTCGTGATAATTAAGAACGTGTAATCTTCTCTGTAACTTTCCCATTGATGTTATCTCTTCCTTTGGCAATTTAGCATAAACAGTTTCGGAAACAATCATGAGAACCTTATGGTATGGGATCTTCTGAAGTTAATGATGCTTTTGGGCGATGTGTGAATACGTTAAAAAGAAGTTGGAAATATCATGACATCGCAACTTGTTCGCGGCAGAGTAGCAACCGGGCGAGGACTGCATTCCTTGCGATCCACAGGCAAGAGCATTATAGCGGATGGACAACGGGTCTTGAACCTAACAATGGCTTACATTCCCCAATCCCCATTATCATTTCGTTACCTATATTGAATGATGATTTGTCTACATGCCGTCATGCTTTTACGATTTCATTACTTACTATCGACAACATTGTCTTATAAATAGCTTCTATAGATTGTTGTCCGATAAGATAATACTTTGATAAGTGCCTGATTAAAGAGTTCATTTCAAATTGTTTCAATTCAAATGACTAATCGGAACAGATTGTATTCACACGGCCGACAGGTCGTATTTAACTTTTAGCAAAACATCAACTGGCACTGGCTCATTACTGGATTACGTTAAAAATATATTTATAATCAAAACTGAAATATTGATTCCTATTTTGATAAGAGTAACGTTAGCCTTCGTCTGCGTCAAAGATTGCACCAATAAGAACATTGAGCAGGTTGACATTGATGCAGGCAGGCGTATCTTGATCAACAATAATGTACGATGAGTCACGTTCTCTCATAGCCTGGCGGGATGTTTCGTAGTGAATGCCGTGACGTACATATAACGTGTCGTACGGACATGCCTAACATCCACGAAATCCACACTCAAGGCCAGGTTATACTAATTCGAGAAAAGCAGATTATTTTGGGAACATCGCTCACGTGGTAAATGTTTTTTGTTTATGTATCCACATAACAAGCCTGCCTGTCAACTGTCACAATATCTGTACCAATTCACTTTTCTGTTATCTACATCGTAAATAACAACTTTCTAACTCATCTAGACATTTATGTAACAGAGATTATGATCTTGATCGATTATGGTAATAACGAGATACCTATGACGCAAGGCGGTTTTTTATTTGGGTGCACAAAATGTAAGGCAACTCTCGATACGACCTCGTTTATTCGGAGTCCGGAGCCAATAGGAGGTGTTGAGAGAGATTCTTATCATTCTAATTTTAATAATAAAATATTATAATCGCAATATGCATTCTGTTTAAAAGGTACTTTCTCTGTTTTAGTTTCAATGCCTAGAGCGAAGTTTGCTCGAAATTAAATTTAATGTGAGCTTCATATTTAGAACAATGTGTTAATTAAATAATTTAGATATACATTTTAAGTGACAGGTTACGAACAATGAAGACCGAGATATTATTATTTGAAAATAATAGTACAAAACTAAGCCAAATAATATACAGCAAAATACACACATCTTCATAATGAGTTCGTAAACGTTTACTGGAACAACGATCGACCCGAATAACAGCAACAGCGTAGTTACAGCAAGTGCTGCAATCTTCAACGGTAAGAGCAAGTACATTTAGCGAAATATGCCTTGCTGGTGTTTTAATTTGTGATCGTTATTTTTAATCAACAGACGCGTTCAATGACCCCGATTCGACGCAGTAGATTCGAACCGAACGCGGAATTGACCATTAGATCACCAACTGCAAAGAAGTATCACTTTGTAAGACGGTTATTTTCAAACTATTTTACGTGTATCTTGCGAAAAACATCACTAGGATATCTGGCATATTTGTATTTAAACTATCAAGTTTCATAGATCAATCAAGTTAATCCTATTTATATCCTAAACTTACATAACGTGAACTCTTAGAATTCGGACGTGTTGTTTGCATTTGTATAACAATAGCGTGTGAACAGCATGACCACATCTTTGTAGAAGTATCGCGAATTAGATCTCGACTCGCCTTTCACTTCGTGTGAAACGAGTTAAAGGGTATAAGGAACGCTTGGGTATTTTAGGTCATTAGTTCACGGCCGATGGTATATTATGCTGTAACCTACACGCTAAAAGGTTACCCCCTGAATTATGATTAAGCGTTCAGTAATCTGTTTTCTTAATGTTTTGGTCGACAAGACAAGAGCAACTGAGATCCGACAGAAGATTAGTATGCCCATGATCGATCAGCCCGGATTTGAGATAGCTTTATATTTAGTTACGACAATAGCATTAACTATGCACTTGATCGAATAACATACTACCTGCTTATAAGATTGAATACCTATTAGTATGATTAAGTTTCTTTGAAAACTGCAATCAGCGTAAGCGCAGGTGAGCCGTTACTTGCAATTGCAACATCAATATAATCGTATAATAATGATGGGATTTCTAGGTTCACGATGAAAGCTGTACAACAGCATTATGTTGAGGAAGGCGCCAACGGCGACGCGGGGTCAACGACATTGCGTTATAAGAGCAACTGTCACTTTCAAAGGTCGGCAGGCACGCAGGTCGACTGAGCACCAGTGGTACTCCTTATAGGGAACTCAAGTATTAATGGAGCTCACTTTATAGGTAACAACTTACATCTTTAATAAAACACAGGATACATAGTACTGCAACAATTTTGTTTCTAATCAAACTACCTAGTATCTGATTAGTACCTGGTTGACACGAATATAATTAGAAAGTAAATTAGAATTATATCTGATACGATCACTACGATCGTAATAAGGTAACTGTGAATTTGCGAAAACTATATGCGTTATAATTATAATCGATACGCGTTATCCGGTTATCACGACCAAGGGAGGGACTCGATAATAGGCAAAGCTAGACAGTTAGCTGCACGCGGAAGGAAGTCTATGCTTAGTTAAAGTTAAAAATTTAGTTACTCAAACTACGACTGGATTCTGATATCGAGTAATTGAAATGTTTAAGTGATTGGCGTGTTAGCACTAAGGACTTGTGCACTTCGTACATCATTATAGAACAAGTTTCAGAACGCGTCTGTCAGTCTCAGCTTAGTCAGATTAACATGGATTAGATTATATTGTCGATAATAGGTACGTACTGGTTAGATTTGAAACTTACTCATAGAAAGTTTTTTAAGTAAGATGTTCATACAATCGGTATAAAGCTTAAGATTTTGTTGGGTTCGAAATCGAATCTTGAAATTTTTGGTGGAATCGACAAAATCTTTTTGTGTTGGATAATCCATTTATCGAGGAAGGCTATGGGCTGTTAAACATTACGCTACGTACGACCAAAAGACGCCGAGCAGCGGGGTCGAAACGTGGTTTCGGCGCGGCGGCAATAGCTACAGCTAGTACACATTATTAAGGGACATACCTAGCATAAGTTTGTTTTATTATGGCCCATGTACCTATACCGGGTACTGAAGTAAGACTGGCACTGATTTTGAAGGAATAGCCAGACAGGTTTGCTATACACGTATTTGGTGTGGATTTCTGTAATACCTTATTTGATGTTTTGATAGTAGGATATTGTAATTAATACCAAATTCAGAAAGTTTCTAGTAGAGTATTGGTAACATTGCGCTAGCAGCGACCTTGTTGCCGCCGCAACTATTTGCTTGACCGAATTCATTGAAACTCAATTCTGCTGTTCCAAAACGCAATCGTATATTCTGAAGACAATGCTCCGTCCACTATTGAGATCAGACAGCGGAATAATGCATTGATTTCGTAATTATCTGCAAACTAGATCGCTTAAGAACAAATATTCGTAAATGAATGCTCATAAAATGAAACAACTAATGAACTGCATCAGGGGAAACAATGATTAGAAAAAAAAACCGTTTCTAAGCGCAATAGCTTTCTACTGGGGATTTCTAACCAATTTAAAGATGTATTCTGCGAATAAATTGTTGCTATATGACCTCGCCGTGAACCGTAGAATTTATGTTCATTTCTATCTGATGGTAAGTCAGCAACGACTGTCACCGGTGCGTATGTTATCTTCATTCTTCGAGCAAGGCTTTATTTATTGCTCGACAAAACCTCTCACGATAAAACAAGAATAACAAAAGATTTCAAGTTTTAATTTAATTTTTTAAAAATATACATGACACAAGCCTAGTGAATAAATGAGTACTCATTTTAATTGATTAAACGATAAGATATTTTGATAAGCATCATTCTTTCCATAATATAATTCACCTCTTTTGATGCGACTTTAATAGGTACCAGAGTGATAATATTTGATTGTTGCTTTGTATTTGTGAAAGGTACTTCTATTCATGAATCGTAAAAACACGGCCACCATGGAGTCCCAGGGTCAGATATTTCAACATTGCGCAAAATGGGATACACTAAGGGGATACATAACTCATTTTCTTTTGAGTTAGGCCGTTGTCGGATAAAATGACATACGTATACCGCGACTCCGGTAGGTACTTAAAGGGCTACCGAAGCACACCGTGGATTTTACTCAGTACAAGTCTGAGGACTCATTTGATGATTTTACCACGAAAAAAAAAGGCACCCGCCTTCTGTTCCGTTCTATATCTAAATGCTATGCCATATTTTAAAATATTAATGTTTACTTACAGCTCCTCTCGTTGCCGTTGTGACAACACCATTTTCATCGTGGTCGGGTGACGCTTGAGGCGGCGGGCCCGGTTGGTTCACTGCACTAGAGTCTCACTTATTCACGCGGGCGACGGCAGGAACGCCGTTGCCATTATAACACCTGTGTACAATCACAATAGTTTTGTTTACACACCACTTGTTATGTTTCTCAGCCAGTGTTGAGGAAGTTACAATGACATAACTAATATGTCTTGTTGCAATGTTGGTTGTTTATGATAGTTGGTAGTTGTTGAACAAGGCAACAGTTTGACCGCAAGATAGGTGCAGGGGCTCAGCGAATGCCTTGCATATCGCGGGTTCGCTTCTCTCACGGAACAAATATTTGTAGGAAAAATAAAGCTGTTGCAAGGATGTTCGTAAGTTTAAACGTTTGTAAAAGCATCAATGATACTGATATCATTGTACATACAACATTTTTTTATGTATCTGTTTTGAGAAAAGAAAATATAATAATATATAGCATATTTTGGGGCCCTTTGAGTTTGCTACTAACTACAGATTGCAATTTCTACCAGCAAAAAAAAAACTTACAATTTTTATCAATCATGTAATCTAAAAACATTGCATTAATCTGCCTAGCCTTTTACCAATCTGATTGCAGTAATGAATCAACCTTTAATCTAAACAAATAAATTTAAGACTATATTTGCAGCGACAGCTGTCACAAAAATAAGTGCAACCATATTTAAGTGATGAAATAAATAAAGACATGAGGAAGGCAGATTAAAGGTTATATTACATCACTGGCAACATTAACATAAACTTAGTGAGTCATCTACGAAAATATTATGTATAAGTAGATATCCAAATTTGGTAACAATCATGTTCTTAGGTGCTCGTAAGGTGTTTTATTTATTTAACCCTGACAAAATGTACTTGACAGACAAGGAAAACACTCTGTGCAATATTAAACTTAACGGCTTTTGGCAATAGAACATTTTTTTTTTAAATAATCATGTAATATTCTGAAAGACCAGTGGAGTTTTTGTGAATTTAAAAAAAATAATAATATATGTTAAAATATTTTAATTTATTGATTGTCACAAAGATACTTTATTCTATTTATACCTACTCTTTTAAGCATGATGCAATACACTTTTAAAAATATTCCAATTTGAATTTATTAATTGAGGAAATGTAATTAAATGGCTTATTTGTACAATAAGCTTTAATTAATAAATGGGTAAATCTAATTTAAATAAAAATCTCATTGTCATGGTGTTTATTGCAATCTTAATGAATTAAGTATGTATGAGAATAATTTTCGAAGTATTTCTCAACCTTCCTACACCGCAGCCCCCATTTTAAATAATTTAATATGTTTAATGCAAAGTGGCTGAGAGGGCATGCTCTAATAATTTAAGACAATATCTAATAATTATATTTCTTTTCAAATAAAATTGAAAGGTTATTGACATTTATCATTAATGTCAATGACCTAAACATAATAATATGAAATGCTAGACTAGCTAACAAAAGTTCTAGTTTCAATATTGATTATTCAAGGATATCTAGCACATTCACATAAAATCATGTTTCATATTTACAAACACTAAACAAGAGGTCACAATATTATGACAGTACTGGCAACATTTTGATTCTGTTGGAAAATGCATTTAAAATTAGAATATAGCCTCAACAAAACTGGAAAGTCTAGTTCTATCTTTGTCACGTTCATCCATATTATCTTGGTTGCTGGACTCGTTCGCTCCCTCACTTAAAACTTTTTTTTTTTAATTTAGGAGCGAAATTTTAATTAAACACATGGCATGAAGCACAAATAAAAGACATAAAATTCCTTACATGTGCTATCAATTTATCACTCATTTATAATAAATTATCAAGGGGATTGTGCTACAAATTGATTGATTAGTTCAAGTAGGTAGTAACTATTGAGACTCATAAAATTATTGACTACATATTAGTTATTTCTGTTTATAGCTTCCTATTGTGTCATTTGAATATGTATTTCATGGAACAATAAAGGGACATACTGTCACAAATAAAAATGTGTGGATTGACATACTCTACTTAACCCAAACTAATTAATCGAGTAAGCATTACAAAGAATTGAAAAAAAAAACATACAAAAGCCATGTTTATGAGAGAAAATCTTGCTGTATGTGGAAAACATCGTAAGGAAAACCAGACACGACGAACATAGCTACTATTAGAGATAAGTTTAAATCTTAAGGACGAACCTGATTACTCACTAAATTGCACATACTCCTTGAAAATTAAATAAACTGCATCAATAATATGCTTGTTTTACTTAAAACCACTATTTAGTATATTTTAAAATGCTGAACAGCGAAACATGTAATTTGAGGCTAATCAAAATGAGGTAGGTATGGCTTCTATGTCAAGGGCATTTGCCTTTATTTTGGTAAGTTGCGCAAAAGAAGCCATTATATGCCGTTTAATGAACTTTGTTGGCAGTAAGTGTGTTACATTTATAATTACTCAACTATTCATGTGTTTAATCTAACCCAAATTCAAGGTTTAGGAAATAGTGAGCAGTGTTGCCAAGGACCCAAAACAAAACAGATTTCCTTGAGATTATGAGCTGTACTAAAAAGAAGAAATATTTAATCTTTTCTGAATATTTCTTTTGAAATGAAAAGTAATATTATGTTTATTTATTTAGTTATTATACAAACTTTAGCTTAATATCTCATGGAATAAATTCTGTTGCTAGTAGATCAAGTTCTGGAGATTAACTCAAACTTACAGACTGTGACCATTTCTTTAGAACCAGTCAAATTATGTGACCAGGAATTTGTAGATTTATGTAATTTCGTGGCAATGTTGTTTTGTTTAGCATTTCAATTTGAAGCAACTTACACTAAAGTTATTAAGCAATATATCCTAGACTTTAGATTGATTAGGGATGCAATTACATGAAATTGAATAAAAAAAACAGTTTCGTGAATGCAGTAAAATGACTCAGAAATTAAACGTCAAAACCAATAGGGTTACTGTCATTTTGCCACATCAACGAAATTCATGAATCTTATGAAATTTCCATGTTTTGTAGCTTTAATTGGAGTTCGAATTCGTTATCCAAACGAATGCAGCAAAATAACGAATAAACATCAACGAATATTATAAAAGAACGGCCATATTGAACGTCTACATGGGGCAAGCTCTACGCAGATACTTTTGTCCAGTTTACCCAAGTCTACGTATATAACTGAGAAGCTGAGCAAATTATACTTACGGAACACAAAAACACTTAAAATTGCACTTTTGTTTGAAATAAATATCACGCACTACAATCACACTTCACACAAGACCCAAGGCAGAAAACCGTTTTCGTTGCAATGGCTCAAACTCACCCACCAATCCAATACAACATGAAGTTTCGATTTTCTTTCTTCTGTCGAAATTTACTGGCACAGCGCCATCTAGTTTAGATTAAACCTATTTTTGAAAAGTAGAGACGGTAGATACGAAATTACTTTAGTGCAAGAGAGAAAGCGGAATTTCGTTCTGTATTACCAGAGTTAAAACTTCCCCATATTATATTTATATTAAACTCTGATAACACCAAGATAACACCGTTCTTTTATCGTATTTTTCCGATAAACTAAATCGATTCATTGTTGTTTATTTGAAAATATAAATAACTAATTATACCTAATTAATTTAAAAAAAAAACAAGAAAAGAAAAAAAAAATACACTGTACATAAACCAAAAACTAAATTACAATATTACAAAGCATCGAAAAATTCCTCCTTTTGAAAATATTAGATAGTTTTTAAACAATATCGGAGAATATTGTCCGGGTGATACATGGTTTTAAAATTAACCCGGCATTGATTGACATTATTTTTCATTTTTGACAGGCTTTATCAGTCAGAAAGTTTCGGTTTTTATTTATGAAATACGCAATGGAAGCTAATTAAAGGTAAATTAATTAAAAATTAACTTCTTTCGTAATTTGTTAAATTAACAATAAACTAAAAAACAATAACTTATTCCAAAATAACCCAATTTTTCCGTACATTTTCATAAATCGAACTGAAGTCTTACAAGTTAGTCGATTTATAGATTTTTAGTCAACTATGCCTTCCTCTAATTCAACAAAACAAATGTCCGAATCGTGCGCCCATTTCGTAAGTTCCTCAAATGATAATTTTGATTGACGCCCTGAAAATAATATATTTCTACAATACTCAACACCGCGTGAACTCTTTTTATTATGTATTGTTAAATAATAGCTAGCACTTAATAATAAATTTATTCCAGATTTTGATTTTTTTGTACATCGTTCGTTGATACCTACGTCGACGAAAGGAATCAAGTTTCATAAATAATGGTGTTTGCATAATTGCCTTGATATTTAGAACATCTAATCAATTATAACATTTTAACTCCACATAATTTGGAACAGTGTTTAGCCTCCAAAATGGCAGTGATCAGTGCTCACCTTTCACCTTGCAGCAAGTGAATAGATTTAGGTTTCGTTCATCGATGTGTTGCTCGTTTAATAACGTACGAGGCACGAATGCTGACTCTGAGGAGCAGTGTGTGCGATGGTGATAGCAAAGAGCAAGAAAGCAAAACCAAACATGTCAAACATGAATAATACTATCAAAAGTATGGACTACAACTGGACACCTGGGCCAGAGTCTCAAAACAACCAGGATGGTGTACCCAGGGCTGTCTTCATTCCTCACTCGAATTCACTGCCGTTCGAAGAACGTCGCGTCACGTTGGAGCAACCTGTCAAGGTAAATAGTTTCTGGAATTTAACTGATGTTTGATCAGGCTGACATGTCGTGTTGCTAGGCCCAAGGATTATTTTTTAGTAGGTAGCTGAGTAATGTAGTCTTTCTATGAGCTGTGTGTGTAATGTGTTAATTTTGTCCAGTAATTAGAGCCCTAATGTCAATTGGTGAGACTATAGTGTTAAAGTAGAAATTATAACAGAATAGCAACTAGACTACATTCCAGTAGTGTTATAACAATATTTACTTAAACTATGTACACCATTATCAATAGAAATGATATTCTATTGTTCTCTAGTAGGTAACATTAAAAGTTAAATAAATTGATAATATTCAGTAATGTGGTAATGTTCCACTTGATTCCATTTAGTTTATTTTTTAAAGACAAAGTATGATATTCACAACAGTTTCTGAGAGTATTGATGGCTTCTCAAATTTTAAAGGAAAGAGGGTAAAATAAAATAAACCAATTTCACACTTGTCCTTTTAATAAATATCACTTTCAATTTATTCTATTTCACATAACTCTTCATGGCCACTTATGAAATCTCTAATGCTATTTGTAATATTATTAGATTGCTTATTACTTAATTTTGAATACATAAGAACCGGCTTATATTCTATAGATCATTTAAGTTAGACAACTGAAATATCTATTACAATACAATTACGTAGTAAGAATGTATATTTCACACATAATTTGGCCTATGCTAAGTGTCAATGACGCTGTAATAATGCTTGCAAGGTTGCTCTGTAAGAGTTAGCATGCTGGTATGAAATAAGTGTAAACTGAATCAGGTTTGTGTTTTCATTAGCCTGCTCTGTTCTATCCCACTGCTGGGCAAGGCCTTCATCCGCTCATTCCACCTTTCGAACTGGGCAGGCTCGGTCAAAAGTGGGAGGAGGATGCTCAGTACTAAAAAATAATTATAAAAAAAAACACATTACCTTAAAAATAAATTAGTAGTACTGAGCAAAATAGAACTTTAAATTCGCAATAAATTGTGTTTAGATTAGGCAATGAAGATTAATGAATACAATTCAACTAAGTACTTATGGCCAATAAAAAGGGTTTAATGATTATTGAGGCTTATACTGTGATTAAGTGGCAAGCTTAGATAGGTAAAGTGTGGAATGGTTTGTTTTATTTGCTTAATTTAAGAAGACATTATTATTGAAAATGTATGATAAAAAGCTATATTTGCCTGTGAGATGGCCTTAAGCACTGCTATAGAACAAAAAAAAACATTTTCTTACTGAAGATAATTTCAATCATGACTCTTTCCTTATTCAAAATTGACATAATAATGTTTAACCCAAACAACAAAGGAAATCTATAAATAGTTGACCAATGTATTTTCATATCATTTCTTACTGTATGATATCTTCTTGGTAACTTAAAAAAGAGAATTCTTTATCTTAATCCATTGCTAAACTAGATACTCTGATAATGTCTTTATCTGGATGTCAAATGATTATTTCTCCAATTTATCTCTTAAAAGACCACTTGATCTAATATTGTGGGATAAAATAATTTTATCATTCAAAGAAAAAAAGCTGAAAATACCTGAATAACTTCATTTCTTTAGCAGTTGAGAACTTGGCATTTTGCAAGGTACAATAACATAAATTTTATTGTTAAAGATGGAAAAAATAATAAGTACAAACATTATGATGCTTTAAACAAAATAATAAACAGCATCATCTGCCTAGGTGATCATCAGCCTATAAATATAGCAGACCATTGCTACATATAGGCATGTCCAATAGTATGTCATTTTATTCAGTCACTTTACTCTCACCCTGCTGGAATTATCTTATGTGGAACACCTTTGCAATGGTGGCCCCATTGTGAAGATTGTTGCTCTGCCTAGCCTAAGGGCACCCCACTCTATGTTTGCCAATTCGCAGTCCCTTTTTGTGAATGGTGCAAATATTCCAGAAGGATGAGAGTAGCCAGTGGTGAAGTGAAATTTTGCGCAATTGGAGAAGCCTGTATCCAGCAGTGGACTGCAACAGGCTGATGATGATTTGATATTGTCCAAAAACCCAGTCTAAAGCTTATTCCTGTCAAAATAAAGATCAACAGCAGTTGATGTTTGAGATATATCATAGTCATATGACACCCAGGTTCCCAATATAATTCCAATAAAATACGCAAGTCGAGGAGAAAACAAGGTAAATTAAATAATGCGAAACTGAAACACTGATGCCAGGAATATAATTATGTCAAGTATTTTAGACAAACCAATGAAAGACTTAAAATAATGCAGGCCTGTCTCTAATTTGTATCAGATATAATATATTTCTGTTATAATATAATCCATAGATCTCTAGAAAGCATTTTTTACTCCCCCTTTTATCTTCCCAGAGGTTTTTAGAACATCATTAGGACATCTTTATCGTCATTAATTGGTTACGTTCGAGATGAATTACTTATATATTTCCGGCATAAGTTGATCCCAATTTGACTCCCAGCATTGCACAACCCCCACTATGTTTTGCAACTTTGCACATTTCCAGTCATTGCTAAAATACATATTATTATAAAAATAAATTGTAATGTTATGCCATACAACTAACTAGGTCCAATGCATCTTAAGACTCCCTCCCAAGTCGCCTTTATTCACTTTTATCAACTATCCTTCGTTCGTTTTTGTACTTCAGATTGATCCTCTATCTGGTTGGAAGATTTCGGCGATGGACGGTCTCCCACGTGGAAAATTTCCAGTCTCAGTGCTCAATGATGCTGGTCCAGTTGATTTCCAAATTATCTTGTTGCTCTTTTATCCTGCCTTATGCTCAAATTTTGGTTTGTAGGCATCGTAATAATTTTGCAGGGGGCAATGACTGGCAGGATATAATAAGAACTTCCAGAAAACATAAATATGTACACTAGCTTTCAAACGTTCATGGAAGGGCCTATGACTATTGTCTATGCCCATTCCTCCATGACGCTTCATTAGGTCGTCATCTTAAATTAGGAGGGCATGTCGCTCCGGAATTAGTAGCAAATCATATTAAACAATATATTTTCCTGGATATGCTTAAGAATGTATAACAAACATGAAATTCGCTAGGAAATAAAATATTGAAACAAATAAGCAAAATATTTTCTCCTGGATGAATATCTTTTATATTCCTTGAACAGTACAGTCATCTCTTTCGTCCAAGTCATTTGAAACAACTCAATTGACAATCGCGTCACACTCAAATCATTGCATTTATCCATAATTTAGTTTGTATTCAGTCCAGGCGCGTGGTTGTCTGTCGAGGGTATATGCGCCCGAGCACGCCTGACTCAGCCTGACCCGAGGTGCTTGAGACGACCACAATTGTGCATTGGCAATTAAATTTAATGAGATTAAATTGTGCTATTTCTGAGTACACATCTGCTAGTGCGCTTGTAAGGAAGCCGATACTTATCAGCTTTATGTTATTGTACAGGAAGCTTTTGTCCCAAGTTCTACTATTATTAAAACAATTAACAATAGCTCATGTTTGTGTATCATGTGACTCATTGTGTTTTTTACGCTTTATCTTACCAATTAAATTGATTCATTTTGCACACGATTGTGAGGTCGTAAGTGTAAGCTCAATCGATAGGACAGGAAACTTACCCAGTCCTTGTATAAAAACAGGTATATATTGGGCAAAAAGGGTTTAATGCAGCACATAGATATGTAAATGCTAGTGCGCAAGTTTGGCAGGGGAAACAATTGACGATCACAAAATTATGATAATAAGATAGAGCTGGAAGCTCCCGTTTATGACCCTCGGTAACTTTATAACACTGCAGTAGGGACGCCAAAATCTTAGCCAACAATTAAACCATGAAACAATATCATGTATCTACTTTAAGAACATTTAATGGGCTCATTGGTCCGTCGTAGCTCGAGTGTAGTAAATCAATAACCTATAAGTAGCGCGTGCATCTGACTAATTATGTTATGGACGTAATAATGCAAAACATGATTTGAATTAATGGCACATGAATTATGCAAAGCATTCGTTTACACATGCGCTTGACTAGAAGGCGAAGGTATTATAAATGACATGCATGTTCACCATCAGGTGCTGGCAAATGCTAAACTTTATTAAGCTTTGTGGATGATTAAGTTTTACATAATATCTGTGTGTTTTTTTTTCTGTTTTCCTACCTCTCCGTGCACGTGACGCGCCGTAATTAGTAATAGGAAAAAGGGTAAAACTTCATTAGTGGATAGTAAACACGCACTCGGATACTAAAACAAAGGCGAGGTCTTCATGTCATTTCATCCAAGATAAATAAATCTTTGTTAACGATGCTAGCTTCTCATCTATGTTACATCGTGAGCAAGAGATCCATTGATCTACATAGTACACTTTTAATTCACATACAAATAACGTGTTGATACACAGATCAATCTATTTCGATCTGTCCTGACGTACGGAGCAGTTACCGATAATTAGGTTGCCATTCTTCGCTTACAACCATCATTGTAACCTGCTTTCTGATAGACTGTAACCAACGTTTGAAGGGCAGTATATCTCAATGCCTAATACCAAAAACGTAATACTATTATTTTAAGTGTGTGATGTTAGATAAAATTAGTGATTCGATGTTTAAATAGCTGTAGAATGTCGAAACAGTGGAGTTTTTGAAATATTTAGTGATAATTGAGGAAGCTTCTGTTATCTAATGGATCTGATGCCCCGAGTGTTGCATTCACGGAATGTTTGTAATGTTTCAGATTGGACGCAACGTGTACCGCACGACTCCGAGCCCGACCAACACAATATTCGAATGCCGAGTGTTGTCTCGACATCATGCCACGCTCTATTACGACAAGGGCCACTTTTACCTTGTGGTGAGTCCCACAAATTGCTGCTATATACGCTGTACCAACTTACGTCCAATTGTTACTCACAATTGTGCTATTACTGGCCAGTTGCGTCGAACACTATCATTATAGTACATACTAGTCAGCGAAGCTGCATGTGAAACGTCATAGTATCTAGGTATCTTTGACTAGCTAAAGGAATTTTACTACACGATATTGTCTCAGAAAACGATTATGTTTCTTCTGCGAGACACGATAGCGTTATACCTTCATTAGCACGACTCATCTCATTAATTACCGTATTGACAAGCTAGTGTAACGATACAACGCGCAAAACTAAAGAATTTGAGTAATTCGTTAATAAGAAACCATTCAAATCGGTTCAGTTGTTGCTGAGATCACCCTGAACAATAGAACAAAGGAGCCAGCTCTTTATAGTACTGATTGATCAATTGTCGTCAGTCAGGTTTGCGAAGTTCTTTCCATAACAGTAGTAACTGTGACAGGCCGAGAGGTCGCTATGGTTAAACACTTCTATTTAGGGCAAACGTAGGTGTTTCTTGCGTTTATGATTAAAGTTACACCATCGATTTGAGACTGACGAAAATTATTTGCATTTAAAAATTCGGATCATTGTTTTATTAATCTATGCAATATACAGTCAATTTATTATCACTCTGACCGATAAGTATTAGGCTGCCATCAGACGAACTGTGTGCAGTTGAATTAATTTCGATTTCTTGCGGTTGCTGCTGTGCAGTCCGTCTGAAGGTGGCCTTAGGTCAAATTAGGGCCAAAAGTCCTTATGGTTTGACCTTCAGAGGCCCTAGCACAAATGCAGTGTAACCTTAAAGTCAAAGAATAATTTTGTTTTATAATTTTAAATTCTTGTCTCACATACATTTCTTTCTTAATCTTATGAATTTATTATATCTGTTTAGGTGTAAATTCTGTAAGATTTGTATTTCCGTTTCAAAAGGCGAAGTATTTGCCCTGCTGTTAGTTCTACAAAAGTAGTATTCTCAAATGATTATAAAAGTATCTTACCTATAAATAATACTGATAGTTACAAAAACGGTATTATCCTTGTACTAGCTTTTTAAGGCTGTGTTTACTCAGCAAGGAAGTTGATGCAAGAAAGGCAAGATATTGTTGAAATGCCTGAATTCTATTGGACAGAAATGGTTACCAATTAATTTAAAAACTGCTTTTTGTATTTTTACTTACTTCCTTCCCTTTGCTTACGTGCTCTATGATTTATTCTGGAAATAATTGTATTTTTTTGCACAGCTTAGGTCTAAATGTATAGAGAACACGTGCAGTTTATCGATTATTTCAGACTAGCGGCCCGTCCCGGTTTCGCACGGGTGGAGGACCCGGTCTAAAACCCGGTCCCGATAATTACAAACACAACAAAAAAATAATTATCCGAATCGGTCAAGCCGTTTTCATGTTATGTCGTGACAACGGAAAACGGGTTTCATTTTTATATATATAGATTAATCAAGCACCTAATTGGTCTAAAGAAGTAAGTCACGGAGAGACAATTCCATTTTTTCACGACAGCTTGTCTCAAGTTGTGTTGAAACGATTTTTCAACTGGGACAGTCCGATTTATGTGACATTAGAGTAGGCT
The DNA here is from genome assembly GCA_028554685.1 of Agrotis ipsilon. Classification (NCBI taxonomy): domain Eukaryota; kingdom Metazoa; phylum Arthropoda; class Insecta; order Lepidoptera; family Noctuidae; genus Agrotis; species Agrotis ipsilon. The sequence goes on along the minus strand of CM052969.1, from coordinate 11,564,191 downwards.
GCGGCTTTGCCCGTTTAAATTAACATACACAAATCGTATAAACAGCCGGATACGTTACTTCGTTCCTTATACTATGCCTGCTGTTAAAACCAAGTAAGAAGTTACAACATTAGTACAAAACAACATAATTCTAATTCAAGTGCATAATTAAGATTCAACATAAAAACAACATAACATTTACATAAGTATGTAGAACCGTACATTTCCGACCGAAAATCTCACGACACGATCTCAAAGTCACAATAGAACGGTCATAACAGTAATAAGTATAACCAAATTAGTTGTTATGAATATTACGAGCGTTACGAAAAAGTCAACTCATCCCACATTATATTATGAAAGAACCTTGTACTGGTTACGTGTTGGAGCCTAGTAATTCGAGCACGACTCTCACCATATCCGCCCACAGGCGATTTCTATGGACGCTTGTCTTCATGGTAATTCCGTTTACCGAACTGAGTCTCCGGTTTTTAAGGTTGTTTGCCTACAAACGTCTGAATTGTTCGCGTAACGTTGCCTCGTAAAAATCCACAATGAGTTGTAAAGAATGAAGACACGAAGCTTGATCGTGGTTGATAATACTGCCTGTTACTCGGTAATTCGTTGTTCGTTTCTGTTAGTATGGAAATTGATATTTTCTGGCTCGCTGTTTTGTAACTTACCATCAATTAGAAATTGTGTGCAATGACGGAGATGTAACAGTATTAAAAGCTATCGTTGTTTTATTTAGTTCCAACTAGGAAAATATTGTAGCATTTGTATCGTGAACTCATTTAGATAAACATTCAATAACTACTGTTTTGTTTTTTTATAAATTAATTGCTGATACATTTGTTTTATAATGCACATTGGCACATGCATTTATGTATCATTGATTTATGTTACTGGAAAAGCCCAACTCGTAAAAGGAAAATTCCAACTTACCGGCGATTTCTGAGATACGAAACGGTAGGTCTCGGAAATGATATAAATTATTTATTAGGTTAATATGTAATGAGTTGATTTATAAGGCTTTTACTCGTATACATCGCTTAGATAAGACTCCATGTAGAACTGAATGCCTTAACCATATAGTCTTTGATGTAGCTCGAGAGATAATTGATACATATCTAATTTGAAGTATTTATCATGAATATGTAAAAGCTATCCAAGTAACTTGCTCTTTTTTGTATTTGACCACATATATTCTTAACACTTACTATCGGATGATCTTGAAAAAATCTGATGTTCATCTTTTACAGCAACGTAATGAGTTTCCGTATTGCTAATTAAAGTGGCTGCAATGCAACTGCAAATGAACAAGATTATTAACATTGAATACAAATACTGCACGATACAATTCAGCCTAACGATCTATAAATTCCTTAACTTTTGTGTTAAGTAACACAATCATCAATGGTTCCGTAGATCTAAGTAGGCGTAGGTACAATATATTCACGTTATGTTTTCCTAGATTGAAACGAATTCCACATTGCCTAAAGCAAAGGCCGTTTTGGAGGTCAAACAACGACCAATTAATTTGTAACGAATGCATCTTTTAAGGATAACGCAGAAAACGGAGAGGACAAAACAAGGGATTCTAAACCTAAGCGCTCGAATATATTTAAATACGAAATTAGATGAAACAGATTTTGAACTTGTCTTTTTAGTATGTTAATCGGAAGAATCAAGTTTTGCCTCGTTTGTGACGAATCATCGGACCAAGATGTGCTATTTATAGAAAAGTGGAACTATGCTTTGTGTATAATTCCTCGTAAAATTTAAATACGCGATTGATTTATGTAAAACAATAGAATACAAAAACGAAATCATTTTTACAAAACCCTCAACAAATACCTAAATAGGTACACAAGAAATCTAATTCTTTGGCTTATTGTGGAAAGTAAAATCGGTTGCTATTATTTTTAAACATCAGTGTAATAATTAAATAAGAAACGCTAATCAAATCTAAATCAGTTTTTTTAAACATTTAGGTATAACATAAAAATGCCATATAAATTGTTAAATAAACACTACTGAAAATCTCCGGAATCTTACACAATATAACTAATTCTGAAGCTAGTTCAAAATAAATGAGTCATCTGTTTATAAACAACGCCTCTGTTGTTGTACACAGGTATTCGTTGTATGACGTGCGTGTTATATTGTTTACAGGACAATCAGAGCAGCAATGGCACGTTCATCAATAACAACCGGTGCTCCATATCGAAGGAGCAAGAGCCGCACGAGGTGTTCTCCGGTGACGTGGTGCAGTTCGGCATACCAGTCGTCGAGAATGCCGGAAATTCTGAGAAGGTAAGTCGAACATGAGTAGATAGTAAATGGAGTGATGCCGCTCGGACGTAACACAGATCAGTGTGGTAATATTGTGCATTATGTAGTTGAAACTTATTCGAAATTGCACCAAATGGGGCAACGCAAACGATCGACCGATATCGCACGTTATTTTCGTGTGAATCACACAAGTGCTGTTGTGAGATTTTTAAAATTTAAATAATAAGCTTATTAACTATAAAGCGTTGGAGTTATGAAGTGTGTGAAAATTGTAAATTTCGAGCCTATTAAGTTCACTCACGCTCGAAATTTAGATACAAAGGGCGGATATCAAATATGACGAGGCAGTAGTGCTCCATTGGGCTGTTTCTCCATGCCCATGTTGCCATTACACATAGACCAGTGTTACGGATGGCTCGTCAGCAACCTGAACACCTGTTGTTCGCAATGACCACAGACGTGAATCAATTTGTTGTATAAATGTTTGCGGTCGCTGCATGCTACCGTCATCGTAAGGCAGTCAACTGTACTGTACGCTGTAGGTTTAACTGCTTCGATGAATACGGTTCTTATAATGGTATGTTATTACAACACTATCTCACTTTATATTTCACTTTTTTGAAATTGTAGTTGTTATCTCGTGAACCTGCAGTATAGTAAAACATCTATGAAAAGCTAAAAATCTCGAAGGGTCTGTTAAGATATTATCCATATTTTACTTATTTCCTTGAAACCTTACTTAAAGCATATAAGGTATTTTCGATCTGTGGCAATAAGCGATATGTAAAGATTAATAAAACATGAAACACTGTAGGTATTGTCTGTCACCTATAGAAACATTCAAATTCACATAAAATATGAAATAATCATAAAATTCTCATAAGTTTTTTCTTGTCATATAATGTTTTGACAAATATATACAAGTTTAAGTTGCGCAACCGGTTTATATACGCTTGTGATCTTAGATCAGCCTCTCAGTAACATCGTGTTGTGATTATAAATTAATTAGATGCTCTCACGATGATTCGTCATTAATTTTAATAAGACCTGTTTGTACTTTAAGTGCTAGGTTGTATTGAAAATGATACATCCTATGCTTCAAGTAATTATTTGTCAAATTCAGGGTCATATGTGGTGTTTTAAGTATTGGATCCGGGATTGATTTCTTGCTGGTCAAAGAGCTTTCCCGTATAAATTAAGTCAAAGCATTTATTTAAAGTAGGCCAGTTACTGGCGCCTGCCGGGGTCGCGGGATTATCGGGTAACCGTGATCCCGGAACGTACAGGAAGGACACCGTTGATTTTAGTCAGTACAAGTCTGACAGCCCCGTCCTGCCTTAGGTGACAGGATGCATTTAATGATTTTACCACGTAAAAAAAGGCCAGTTACAGGCACCTGAATTATAAAAAACGGGACAAAACTTAATAATAAAAAATGACAGACATAGCATTAAACCTGTAAAACATTATTTTATTAGCTCCTTAAAAAGTTTTAGTCTAATTTACTTAATGAAAAAATATTAATTTCACTATCAGACAATGCACAACGTAAAACCGGCTGGGTTCAGATCAAGAAATTGTTCACAAGAGTTTTATTAAGATTTTTTGTTTGTTTGTAGAAACTTAAAACAACTTATTTAACGTCTTTTGCAAAAAAAAAACTCAAGAAGGTATAAGTTTTTTCAGTTGGGAAATATTTATCGCCTTCTTTTGGGGAGGAATATTAGTAAATGAGTCCTCCCGCCTAGGTTAAAGCAGAAAGTGCTGTCAGACTCTTACCGAATAAATTACTAGACTCCGCATGCACGATCTAAGGAACAAAAACTATTCTGTCAACTCGCTGAGGTACTACCAGGTACTACTTAAGCAAGGGGGACGGGGTACTGCGTTGTGATTGGATAACTCAAGGTCTGTTCTGTCTCAAGGTATGTTTACGGCTCACAGGAGTGGTCGAAATAAGACAGATATAAGACTTTTTTGCCTAATGTGTTGACAGACATCGGTCACCTGTTATTAGGAGTCTAGTAATATATCGTCGTTGATTGTCTACAGTCCCGTGACCTATCGGATGTATTCCTTGTATCAAAACAACTGGTATTATTTTACAAACTTTATTCTTCCTTGAATAGAAGAGACAAGATTTTCACCATAGATAAAATGTGTAACATATATGTATAAGAAGTCGCTAGCTTTATAATTTTAGCAGCCTGGATCATTAATATCAGTAGGTGAAGGTCTTTATTACAACTGTTCTGTTTGAAATTCAGTCGATGTTTATGAGAGGAAACATCAGGCTTGTCATACCAGATTGTAAATTATGGTGCGATTACCTTCGATGTAACATTCGAGGATATAGAACAATTGACATGAAAGGTTACCATACTCAATATGCTGATCCGATCATGCAAAGTAATGTGGCGGAGTTCTGGCCGTTATTAATTTTACCTACGTTATTAAGGGATATCAGACACACAAGAACAAGAATACAAAGAAATTTTTCTGTTAAATAAAATCTGGAGTGTCCAACAGGTTATCTGTTGGAGGTTCTGGTTATTTTAGGATTTAGGAGAAAGAAACCCCATGTTTCCTGAGAAACATTAGGATTTCTTTTCTGACTTTTCATACATATAATTTATATCGTACGATTTATGTAGGTTTATGAAATGTGATTGTTGGATGCGAAAGCCAGCGTAGGAAACTCGAAATTTTTATAAAATCTTGAGTTAAGTTAGAAATTTTTACGTAAGTCGACTGCTAAATTGCCCAGAGGTTTATCTTGTGTTATGGGTGCGTTTACAAACATTTAGATTCCTACAAATATTTAACTTATCCGAAAATCGAAGACGCGACAAACAGTGCAGCAGGCGATCGCTCGACCACTGTGCGAATTTTGCCATCAAAATGGAAAGAGTATCCATTAAAAAAGCCGGTTCTAAATATAAGCACAAATTCACAACACTGATAAATATTCTAAATGAATAGAACTGCATTCAAACAAACGCACCAAAATTGTTAAACTTCCGTTCTTCATATCGAAAACATTGGATAAGATAATAACGTTTCCTATACTTGTTGACAGAATACGTTCCCGCCAGTGGTTGCCCTGCTCAATCTATATCACCCCGATGGAAAGGAGGCGAAGCTCTCGTTCAACCCCACTATGACCACACCACTGCACCTCAAAGAATTGTATCAACTTAATAATTTTGTTCAGGTAAGGTTCTTTTATGTTTATCTGTTCAGAAATACATAGTTCTAAAATGAAATGTGTTAGCTTTCAATACATTTCTGTGTCCAGCTGTAGATAGAAGTTATATTGTTCATGTTATGTTCTCAAGAAAAATATACTTATTTAATTTATCCTACTAAGATTATAAACGTGAAAGTTTGTATGTGTGGATGGATGTTTGTTACTCTTTCACGCAAAAACCACTGAACGGATTTGGCTGAAATTTGGTACACATATAGTTTATAACCTGGATTAGCACATAGGATAGTTTTTATCCCGATTTTATGTTCCCGTGGGATAATTTTTGAGTTGTTGCGGGTGAAGCCGCTGGCAAAAGCTAGTTAAGAATATTCCTTTCAAAATGATATTGCCAAACAAATCGATCAAGCTGGTCGTCACATGTCGACAACAAAATACTGAGATATTTTACTTTGCTAAATATACTATACAGAATGAATTTTCCACTGTCTTATTATCTTGTTAATTATATTTACTTTCTTGTTCATTTACGAGCGTGTAAGTATTAGAAAAGCGTGCATGAAGACACAATACGGCTCCAGGGCTGTACTATTCTTAGGTGAAACGCATAGTAACTGCGTTGTTTGCCGCAGCGAACGTCACTCGTAACATTTTTCTTTATAAGTCTACTCTGTTCCACTCCGTAAAGGCCTTCTTCCACTACTTGCGAAGCCGCGCGTCCTCCTTCTAGTTCGGATGGAACCTATCGAGTTCGTGCCGCCATCTCCTTTTTTATGAAATGGCAATATATCGGTGACTTCACCTTCTTTTAACCCGACTACGGCAAAACCGGAAGGAGGGTTATGATTTTCTGGTATTATCTTTTTATTTTCATTGCATGCAGATAGTTTAAATATTATGTTAAAGAAGGATGGACAAAACGTCCCACCCCTTGTAACACTTCCATCTATATATCAAATGAAAGCACTTGAAAAGTGTATCATTTCATTGTATGACAGCAAACCTGTAAACCATGGGAGAAAAAAGTTATTGAGACTTTTATGTCAAATACCAACGATACATAATGTTAGGCAGAAGTCATGTATGTCTTAAATTATAAATTAATCCATACTCAATACTGTGTGCTAATGAATCGTTGACATTTCTGTATTAAAAAAAAATGTCACATGATATGCAAAAAAAAAAACTTGCTAGTTTCTTTGACCGATTCTCGGACTACCTTCAGCTCGTCTACGGTTTTGTGCCTTAACGATTGGGTTTGTCGACTATGAAAGTAGAAGACAGGCGTCAACTATTTGTTATGTGTTCGCGATCTTTACTTTGAGTCAAAATTCGTCATAGCTTGTTATTACGAGAATATGATTATGGAAGATCGGCCGGAATTCACAGAGTGTATAATGGAACACATTGAATTTGAAAATGTCAGTTGTAATATTTAATTATAGCCTTTTTGAAAAAGGATAAGGCCACAATCGACAGAATCGCGGCGATATTAATAGTCGTGCCACATTTGTCCATGTACTCTACACATGTGAACGTGTTTCCACACGGCGATGTTCATAGATTTTCACATGGAAATGATGGGTACAAGCGTTGGCGTTGGTACGCATTATTACCATAACAAAAAGCTATGCAGACACTGTTAGCACTTCGGACACTAATGAAGGAAACCAACAAATGACTTCAAAGACCATCCATAGTACACTGGTGATTTTTTTTACTTCTTTGCTTCCTCGTTAGTCAGTTGAGTACCTAACGTTTTGGTTGTGGCGGCATGTGACGGTCTTATAGCCATGTTCTTCTAAGTAGGGGTTGTGGTAGGAGATTGAGCCTATAAAGCCCCAATCTAGTTTAAATTCATTATTTTCATACAATTATCACTACAAGTACTATGATTTTCTTTTAAAGAGTCAGAAGTGGGTGCCGCTAAGTCAACAATGTTACTCTTTCTCATGATCACACAATTATCATGTAAAAAAAAAAAAAAAAAGAAAAAGTTAAGAGCAATGTTTTCTTCTGAAAATCGAAATTCATCTTTTGACATAAAAGTCTCAATAACTTTTTTCTCCTATAGTTCGCAGGTTTGCTGTCATACAATGAAATGATACACTTTTCACGTACTTTCATTTGATATATGGATGGGAGTGTTACAAGGAAAGGGACGGGGTCCATACATTTCTGCCCATTCTTCTTTAGTTTATAGTCTGTTTTTTAATCTCGTAGACTAAACTGACATTACGAGTGTTGTCAGTTTATTGCAATTCTTAAATAGTGATGTGGCACAACCGAAACTTAGCTTTAATAAAATCGAGTATCGTTTTTTTACAATAAGTTCAAGAAATCACTTGACGAAGCCCTTCTTCAAAAAGGCTTCGTACTTCATTCATTTTGAATGTTTTATTATTTTTAGCCGTTTTAACGCATATGGGAATAACACTGATGGCGTCTATTTTACGTTCTATTTTTTTAAAATTTAATTTAAAGTCATCGAAACATCGGATTACGCATGGCGTTGCGTGGTCAGATTTCCCTGGCAGTTTGTAGCACGTCGTGCAGCCGTGTGTACGTACATGAATTTTAAATATAAACTTTGAATGAAAATTAAATTCGTCTATTATAGATAAAAAGTTACGATTCAACATGTTACGATACAATACCGGTTGTATCGTAGATACAACACTGCACGAAAGAGCTGGCAACATTATTTGTAAATTTGACATTTGTATGTGTCAATTTAGTCTACGAGATTATAAAACAGACTTTTAGGATACGATGGAGCCGTCATGCCATAAAGGATATATGAAAAAAAAAATAACATTACTTTTTGATAAATAAAGTTTTCATAAACTATGCAGGAAGCAATCCAGCGCGAAGCCTCCCTGGAGGGTCGTCTGCGCACCCTACGCGAGTGTGTGGAGCGCACGCGCGCCGAGGCGGCCGCCAGCTGGGAGCTGTTCGTGGGCGAGCAGCGCCTGCTCATGCGCGTGCACTCGCTGGAGACCATGCTGGCCATGGGCAAGCAGCCCGACCAGCACCAGCTGGCGCAGCTGCTCAGCGATAAGAGGAACTACCAGGTAACTTGTTGAAACTAGTATATTTTGGCTTAGAGTCTAAAGGGACAATCGTTACCCACTGAGTCTTTTTTTAGCTTTCTAAAAATCATCAAATGAGTCCTGAGCCCTGCATGGGAGGGCACGGCAGGAGAGGCTGTCAAACATGTACTGACTAAAATTCATGTTGCAGAATCAATCCTTCAGAATACAAGCCCTTTACGTTCCAGAGTCACGTTAACTCGTTAGTCCCGGGACCTCCCCACTGAACCTACGTAGTGGAAAACACGTTAGCGGGGTGACTCTTTTTCAAAGTTGTTTTCTTTCATTAGGAACTGATTGATGCAATAAAATTGTCGACCACATTTTACTTACCTACGAATAAGAGACGTCTGCGCACTAAGTGTGCCGCGATATCAGTGAATAACAGACAGCAACTGATTGCATTCATTTCTTTCATTTGAGTGATTATCGTATAAATTACTTTAATAAAACCTTTTAAAGTTCTTTTAGTGTTTAACTCACGCCCACCACTTAGTCATGTCTCTTACATTTTGGTCTGGTCCTTCGAGCCGGATCTTAACCAGCAATCCATGGAAAATCAACTTTTTAATTTTGCTAGGAAATTAAACATATTTTCATATTATGAGTTCTCACTTTTACAAATAAAAACGTATACTATTACAGGAAGTGGCGCAGGAGAGTCTCCGCGCGGCGCACGAGCAGAGGCTGGCGTTAGAAGAGACGCTGGAGCGACGCAGCCGCGAAGTGGCCGCGCTGCATCAACACAACTACGCGCTGCGCCTCACCGCTAACAACGCGCTCGCCGAGCTACAGGTAACAATATACTGGACATACTGGGACCTAGGAGACGCACAGAAGTCCCCGGCATTTACTGGGTTACGCATTGTCTCTTTTTCAATTTCCAATACTCAAAATCAATAAACATACCCAAAACTCACCGCTGGCTGGGACCATACGGGTACCCGCGTAGCACCTCGCATTACTTTTGTACGGAGCCTCGCGGGCGTGCCCTTGACGCAGTTACAAACCTTATAACGCTTTGTTAGTCCGTGAGTGTAGTTTGTATTTAGCTGAATACATTTCTCACAATGTTAGTTTGTATATGCAGTCTTAATGCTTAGCACTACTCATTATACATAGACTTTGACAAAGCGGAAGAAATGTGAAAAACTACTGTAACACAGCCGTAAGCTTTGAAGTATGTCTTACTTCACCATTCACAGTCAGAGCATAGTAATTTAAAAATATTTCCTGATACAATGTTAGTATAAAAGAAATTTCTAGATACCATTAGAAGATTAGTGCTTTGTCTAATGGAGATTTGTTGGGTTTGTGTTCTCTTTACTAATAAGTTGTGTTGTTCTGCTGTTACAGAAGCTGGCAGCGCGGTGTGAGCGTAAGATGTGCGCGGCGCGACTCGCCATCGCCTCGGCCGAGGAGCGAGAGCTCGCCGTGCGGAACCATCTGCCACTCGCTGTGAGTCTCACCGCATTTAATAACCTTTGTATGCGGCTAGTTTCGGCTTCGAAGTGTTATTTCTGTCGCAATAAGAGTTATTCAACTATAGCGAACGATGAACCAGTTAAGATTTTGCATAGATAGTGCGTTACAGATATATAAACACTAGCCGACTGTCTCTCGATGTGCAATATTTATCACTGGTACCAGTGCAGGTACACATCATCATCTATCTAGTACTATAATAGGGTCGGCTTCCAGTCGAACCAGATGCAGTTGATTATCAGTATTTTACATGAAGTGACTGCTTATCGGACCTCCACAACCTAGTAACGGGGTAATACGATGCTCCATGGTAAGATATCCCATTACAAGTCAAGTGACTTCGAATTATTTCTAAAGTATCTAAACTGCAAACAAATTCCAGGTTTAAGGCCGCTTTCACATTAGGGCGTTAGCAGCGCGACGAAAGCGCGGCAGAAGCACACTCCTTCACATTTTATATGAATAGCCGCGCATATGCAGCGTCTGTTGCGCGACTGACGCCCAAATGTGGAAGCAGCTTAATATTGTATTTACTTTTCCAGTATTCAGTACAAAATGGTGAAGCCAAGATGTTGGTGCTGAGTACGGACAGCAATAAGCTGCAGGAGGCGAAGCGCGGCGGGTCGCTCGAGGACGCTGTGAGGGCGCTACCAGACTATATCAAACTGCTGCTACCGCAACAACTACTCAATAAGGTACATTCAACTGTAAGATAGTGTGTAGTAGCCCTATAAAAATTTGTAGGCAGCATTATGATTTGACAGGTCGTTACAGCCGGGTGAATTTTTTACAAGGTTATTAGGAGCATCACAAATGGCGAAAAAAGTAATTATTGACTTAAGCCAGGTAATAATCCTAATCTTCTATATTCCTGAGATAGTACTCAAGTTGAAGTGGCAGTGTGCTGGTCGTGTCTGCCGCAGAACCGACGAAAGGTGGAATACGAAAGTTCTCGAATGGAGACTTCTTGTAGGTCATTGTAGGGTGGGATGCCCTACGCAAGATGGACCGATGAACTGAAGATAGCTGGCAGCACCTGGATAAAAAAACCGGAAGATCGTGCGCTGTAGCGCTACTTGGAAGAGGCTTATGTCCAACAGTGGACTGTAATAGGCTAAAATGATAATGATGACTCAGGCAAAAGGAACAAGCGCTTAAAACCAAAGTCATACCCAAGCTGTCAGAAGGTTTTATTTTGTGAGGATGAACTTATAAAATAAACAAGTTCTGCATTAAGATAATTCTAACATAATAATTGCTAAATAAATACACTAATATAATGATTTCTTTTCTTCAGGTCGGAATAAAAGCGATATCAGCCGATGGCAAGTCCGCGAAGGAGTTCGAATTAATATTAAAGACAAATAATATTTATAATTCTGAAAGCAAAGGTGAGTTTAAAGCAAAAAATATTATTATTAAATTAAATATTCATTTCATGTCCCATAGAGTGTTAGTATACAATAACTTAAACTCTTGGTAGTAGGTGAAAATTATGATGTAACATTGCATGACGTTGTTACAGTTGCTGAGTTACTAAGTTCCATAAAAATATATACTATTTTTTACATAACATCATGTCTGTAGTTCCTGAAAGGTTAGGCAGATTTTTATCTAATGGAACACACAGTTTTGTTACTCTTAATAATGGGGGAGAGCCTATTGTCATCAACCAGGGCTAAATCCAAACACAGAGGTTGCTTTTGGAAAATACGTCACTATAAATCCAATAATATGTATTAGATCGGATCCCCTATAGTTGGCTGACCGATGGGAATTGATCCCAGGTACACTAGACCTAACTGCTTAATTGGTTTGATTTCCCAGTCATCTATAATTTCCTCCATGAGTTCTACTCACCTTAACTTATCCATATTGCATTAAGGGGAATGCTCCAACCAGCCCGCGAAATTGAAAATTTCTTGCGTTTTTTGCAATTTGCAGGCCATTGCTAGGTTTTATGTTGATCAAAATATTATTCGCGGCTGTAAGATGTATGTAGTTAAAGAATTATAATTGTCAAATTCACCAATACAACGCTCCCAAGTTCATAAAGCCCTAGGAATAAAAAAAAAAAACAGAAAAAGTCATTCATAGAGATTTATCTTAATCAAAATAATATGACTTGTTCCCAGAAAAACAGAACAACGAAGAAGGCGGCGTCAGCGGTAGCGGCGAGGAGAAGACTGGTGAGCCTGACTCATGTACTGACGATGAAAAGCAGTCGCGGCTCAATCATGGTAGGCATTCTCGTAGAAAATGAATGTGCTACATAGCTTACTAGGAAATTAATTATGTACTACGTACTACGTAATGAAACAGAGCAACATGTGTCCCGATCATGCTTCTCAATCTTTATGGACTAAACTTACTAGTATAAATTACCTTGAATTTAATTTTGCTTAATGATCATAAATCAGTGAATTAGATAAAAGTTTTTTTTAAATGAAAATAGAGGCATTCATAGTCACCACGTAAAGCTTCAGCGTGCACAAGGGGCTGCTCTCTTTAAGAATCAATTGTCACTTTCACACTAGACGATAACGATATCGGTGGGTTCGATAGTTTCATACATTACGAGGGAAAATGGGCGACAGCGGACGATGTCAGTGTCGTATCGTAACCGTTATCGTCTCATGTGAAAGCGCTCTATGATGTAGTGTTACTGGCTCCGATTGAATAATCCATACAGATTTACTAGGTATAATCGTGCAGATATATTATCGTTAATATTTTGCGCATCAACCTATAGCTTATAACGAGTAGCTTTTGTATCCCACGATTATTGAAAAACTGCATTTTATCGACTTTTTAGATTATAAAATTAAACCATTTTGCGTTACTGGCTTCTATAGCAATCTTAAAACCTCGGCCCGTTCACAACCTTGTCGCTGTGAGCGGTGACTTAGCGCGGGGCGACGAGCGGTGAGGTCAAATGTTTGAAATACGCCACTAGTCGCCGGCAGTAGCGAATCCGCATACTTACAAAGTAATTATGTGTTATCCGCCGCACCGCTCACCACTTAGATCAAAGAAGTGAACGGGCCGTATCTCTTACATTTAGATGTTACCATAAAGTAATTGTGTGTATTATAGACCCCGGCCACGAAGATTGTCCGAGCCCGTTGGACGGCGAGCTGCACGCTGACAATAACGCTAACTCCACCTACAGTGAACCCAGTACTAGAGAAGAATCACCTGTGAGTAGTCTGTTTAATTTTTTCACATTTACTACACAGTTATGTTGACGGCACGGTTGGCGCAGTAGCCGAGCGATAGGCTGCTGCACTGTCTGTCGCTGGCTCGATTCTTGCGCGCAACAAATATTTTTATGATTAAGTAGTAGCTGTTGTGGGTTTCGGTGTGTGTGAATGTGTGTGTGTTTGTGTGATATAGGTGTGTGAGTTTAAAGTAAGGTCGGGCTCCAGTCGAAACGGATGCAGTTGAATATCAATATTTTGCTTGGATAAACTGCCTATCAGACTTCCACAACTCAGTAACCGAGTTGTACGAAACACGATATAATAACGGTAAGATTGCTGGTTGTCGGGCTTCTAACAGCAACCATTGAGCTATTATTACTATTTATAGAGACGACACCACGTATCACCACTGTGTCCCATCCAGGATGAGACAACGCGCACACGTTCATTCACTTTGGATGGATGGGACACAGTGGTGATGCGTGGTGTCGTCTCTATACGTAGTAATAATATAATAGCTCAATTTACAGTAACTACAGTCAAACCAATGACTGCCTGGACCATCAGCTGTACGTGCTTTTCGAGACGAAGAAACTCACTATGATAGATTGTCATCTATCCATAGACCAATCTCAGTGCCACTTAACCTTGAAGACCCATACTGCTGCTAAGTTAAATGTCTGATCAACGCAGTATTATATCTTGGATACTCTTCTTCTATCTGGTACTAAAGGTTATAAGTTCTGAAGGTCGTGATTTCCGAACTTAGGGGCTTAATTCGTACTGGTTACATTTTTTTTTAATTTGTTGTTAGCAAAAAGAATGGTACCTCTACTTATCTCAATATCCACTAAAGAGAATGGCGTGCCTCCATTTTTCGACCGTGTCACCACGGTCACGGTAATATAATCATACAGTACTCCAACTTCATACAAACGGACGAAAAGCGAGCTATACCTACGCGCCTCGATGTCGGGGCGCGCTCGGGGTGCAGACAGTCACGGCTGTACCGCAGTGTCGAGCGGACGGTGTGTTGGTTTTTTAACAGTAACCGCGTGTTTTTATCTCTAAAAATCAGTTCGAGTACATATTTAATAAGACGAGTAGTATAATTAAGATTTATATTAGAATGCGGATTCATTATACTTTAAAATTTAACAATAAAGCATTTCGTACGACTCAGTCGTGGCGCAAATATTTTTCGGTCTCAAATACTTCTATAATATATCGAACTTTATAAGCCCGATTTGTTTTTCAAACAAAAACATGATTTTTTAAATGAAATCTAGCAATCAAAAAACAACACGCATTTTTATTGAACACTTCCTATTCATTATACAAAGTATTTCATTTATTTATATAAAAAAGTATATTTACAATCACAAAACTAAAATAGAAACAGAAAGTACGCAAAGGCAAATGTTATTAAAATGTTGTAGACGGGTAGCCCTAACGCATGTTTACGTACCGCGCGGCTGTAGGTATTTAAATCTGTCTGGCGGCCGAGTTACGCTACTGTATGATTATTATACTGTGCCACGGTTGAACCTTTAAAACTTTTTAGTTATGAATCTTCGAATTTGCTATTTTCATTGTTAGTGTTTTACAAATTCCTTTGTAATGTTGATGTAGTTGTTAATCTTATAAAACATAGTGATCGAGCAGTCGAAACGGATACCGTATACATTTGACCGTTTTCTGTCAAGTTGATGTGCAACTTAGTATCTCTTTCTGAATGTTTTTATTATTTAGTGTGGTCATTAAAACTTGGCGAGATTATTACCCAATGTGCAATATTCTCGGCACCCATTTTTTATTAATGTAACTGACGAAACGTGGGAGTTTTACTAGGTACACCTCTGCCTCCAAACTCTTCGGGGATTAAAGACATGATATTACGTTAATTGGTAGATTGGTGCTGATTGGAACTAATAACAGTACTCC
Source organism: Agrotis ipsilon (assembly GCA_028554685.1). Taxonomy (NCBI): domain Eukaryota; kingdom Metazoa; phylum Arthropoda; class Insecta; order Lepidoptera; family Noctuidae; genus Agrotis; species Agrotis ipsilon. The sequence continues at coordinate 11,548,985 of CM052969.1, read as the reverse complement.
AAGATTTTTACCGTTGTTACTATTCTAAATCGTATTGGCTTCCTCTTTGTTCTACCCACTTTTGGTTATAGGCCTGCCTCCTCCCTGATATGTGAAGTTTCCTTATTTTTCGCAAAAAGTTTTAAGTCTCCAGATACTTACGACACATTTTGTTCTGCAAATTGTCATTCCAGTTCTCAGGTCTACGTTGATATATTATGTCCCATAAGGACAAATCACATAGATCATTCAGTGCCGGACCTTATCCGGCACAACTTAGAATGAATAAGTTTTTATAAAAACGTATTAATTATTGCACATACACTACGCTTGTTTGGGTCTCGAGTCGGCCTCGGAACGTTCGCGTGAATCATCGTTTCAGACAACACCTCGGGTTGGAACGTATATCTGCTTGTTTTGACGTCGTAGTCTCAAATGTTCGAGAAACCTTTTTTCTTTCGCGCTGAGATTTTTTTTTGCACTTATTTGTAGACTGAGTAATTCAGCGATGTTAGTTAAAATACGGGTAATAATGCATTGTCATTGCGGAAGACATTTCGTCACGCCTTCCGTTAGAACTTCCTACTAATTACTTTTCGCTTATCTTTAATGCCTAGTCAATAAGCATCAGCCTAATTACTCACCTTCGCTGTCGGCCATTTTGATGAAACAAAGTTTCTGAAAGGTATACCCAACTTTGCTGGCTTTTTCTTTACAACTTATTGAGAACAGTACCAGTTGCTAACATTCGATTTCTCTAAAGTAGGCTACTTCTACTCAGTTTATCTCATCACTGTCAATTGGAATAAACATAATATATATGATTCACAATCCTTAAATCATACACTCAGATTTGTACGCTGTCTCAGCGATCACCACCCGTTTATGTTTGGGATTCTAGGAACTGCAAACCTTTTTAACAAAGAATGTACCAAACGTTCTTTGTTATAGAGTTTCAAAGGAGAGTGATCAGTTCCTATATCGACAGAGTTTTATTGTTTGTCAGTTAAAAAGTTGACTCACAATAGTCAGAGAAGCAGTTGATGTACGCCTTTGTTGTACTGCAGTATACAGTAATGTAAATAATGCATACAAGTTGCAGATGAATGTTTTATTTTTCTATAAAATTCTCAATATCCAAGTAAAGGGCGGTGCACGATACGAGCGTGTTATTATGTATGTTAATGCACAATTTCACGGCGCGGTAGTTCGAGTGATGCTTTGTTCGTTGTGGCGCGCGGCGTGAGTCAGGCAGGCGGCCGCTCGCTGGCACCGCCTCGCCCCGCCCACTCCTCATACAATGCTCTCAGCCACTTGATCACCAACTAAATGTTCTTAACGCGTCGTTAAGGTACATTTTACATGGAAGTTCTGTCTCATCAGTGCAATGACTCAAATTATGAAGGCAGGTAAAAGAACTACTGCGCAATAATAATAATTTATATTACAGAAATTATGACGGTTAATTGCCTGTAGCAACGTTAATTACCATTGCAGTTTTCAGTGTTGCACAATTTTTAGCAGACATAATTGATGATTGGTTTATAGTTATTACTTCTTTCTGCTAGTCTTACAAGCGGTGCCGAAGATCTTACTGCTTATTATTTTAATAGTGACGATACTTAATAGGGCTATATTTCAATCTACCTGAAATTATGATACTAAGGGTAAAATAAACGAGGCACACGTGGCAATAAACAATATATTTGACAGAGCAAAGCGGGCGTGGAGTACGCGAACATTCTGCGAGTGATGGCGGGACTGAACGAGGAGATCAAGGTGCTGCGCGAGCGACTGAGTGCCGCCAACAACGACAACGAGCAGCTGAGAGCCGCGCGGGACGAGCTGCTGGCCGCGCAGCCCGACACACACGACACGCCCGCCATAGAGCCCGACGACGCCGCCAACTACCGCGCGAGGATCGCAGACCTGCAGGTAACCACACATAGCGTTGTTATAATATGTTCATCAGAATTTTCTTCTGGAGGGGTAGGACGACAACTTAAATGGATTTTACCCAACAATGATACATGGAGACGTGTGCTGATTCTATATTATGTGATCAAATTTAAAAGTTCGACTTATTAAAAGGCGCTTCTCAAAATTTCATTTAAATCAATATAATTCAACTCTTTATTATTTATGATTCAAGGCGCAACTCACCCGTTCGACTGTGGCAGAAGAATCGAACCTCGCCGAAATACAGCGATTGGCGTCCAGTGCGGCAGTCATGCAAGCCGAGCTCGCGTTCCGGCCGACGCGCGCCGACATCGACGACCTCACCGCCGTCGTCGGCAACCTGCGCGCCGAAGTACTTGCCAAAGAGCAGCAGATCGAGAGACTTCGTACCTCCACCGTCAGGGAGCGCTCCATGCAAGACAAGGCCGTGGAGACCGAGGCCACCCCGGACGAGCCGCTCGACACGCCCGAGCGGAGCATCGACGCCGGCAAGATCTCCGCCGAAATCGATGAGATGTTCCGGCTGGACTACGACGACGAAGACGAGGAGACCGACTCCGCCGTCACCGAGATCAACCGCGACGAGGAAGCGGCCGTCGAGGAGACGGAGAGCGCGGGCGCGGGCTCGTTCGTGCGGCTGGACGACAGCTCGCGCCTGCAGGTGACGCTGCACAACGGCTCGCTGCACGCGCTGGAGGAGGAGCTGGTGCGCGCCAAGGAGCGCTGGGCCGAGGTGTGCGGCGAGCGCGCGCGGCTGGCGGCGGCGCTGCGCGAGCTGCAGCACAAGCCGCGCCTGGCGCCGCGCCACCTGCTGGCGCTGCTGCTGCCGCTGCTGGCGGCGGCGCTGTACCTGCTGCTGCCGCACGCGTCCTGATGGACGGCCACGTGGGACCCGCCCGGGTTCGCCTAGCGCCCCGCCGGCGCGGACTGTTGCTCACTGTCGGGGGCCGGAGCTCGCCGGTGCCTCGTTTCGAATATGAATATTATATGCGCTGCTTCTTGTTCGCGATCGCCGGCCGGGGGTTTCGGTATATTTATGGATTAGAGTAATTTAGAATATATATTATATTACAATAGAGTTGGTTTATTGTGCACCCTCGGTCCCGACGCTGGCGAGTCGACGGTGTAGAACAAATAGTAGCGGGAGCTTGTATGAAAGTGCCATTTGCTAGCGAACAGGCGTGATGATGCCGCGAGGGTCGGTGCACGTTGTTATCGCATGAGTGTATATAACTTAGTATTGTTTCTGTAAAAAGTGTCAGTATCGTATCGATATAGTATAAATTGATTGTTGATATCTGCCATAATAAATAACTGTACATTTTAAATTTTAAGGCCTAACGACTGTCCTAAGTTATAGTAATTATTGTTGTATGAGAGCTATTGAAATTCTCAGCCGAGCAACATTTGGTGACTACTCGAATCAGCTGATTTCCCTTGTTGAATATTTTAGATAATAATTGATAGTGTGTTCATCTTTTTATTATGGTATTCTTATGGGCATCACGGACTCGCGGCCGCAGCAGAGCTATCGTCACATCGCTTCGGGAGCTACACATATCATTGTTAGGTGACACGGGTGTGGTGTGGGCATTTATACGTCGACGGACACGGACGTTAGGTTTCTTCGAATGGTTTGCATTTTTCTAGTCTTTAGAATCGACGTAGAGTTGATTGCATGAAGATTTGAGCTCCTACGTTTTTTACAGTTTTAGAGCTTTTTTACAAGTTTAGTCTGTATGACCTTCGTCTGTCGTGGACGCATTTACGCGCAGCTCTGGTGTTTTGCAGGTTTTGACAATATTATGTAGCAATGACGCATTTTAGTTGAGAGCCACAGGTCGAGTAGACCCCGTGCTTGCACACGTTTTATTTTCGTTTTAACGTTATCGTGCCACTTAAGTTTGTTGAGAAGAACAGTTTGAGTTGATTGTGCGCGAGAGAGTATGTTTATGATATAGTTGAGAAACGCGTCTCAGCGGCACTCGAGCGTCTCGGCGAGCCAGTTCACGTTATGGTTGACCCTCGAGATCGCTTAGCTCTGTGATGTGAGGCCAATAGATAATTTTGTAACAAACTTGTGTAACTAACGATTGAATAATTATATCCCTAGAATTATTATAACTCTACCACGTTGAAGTCCACTGTCTATAAATATTTATTATTTTATTGTTGCACTGATTTTTGTTATGTTCAATGTTTTATTTTGTGTTTAAACCACCTTATTGTACATAAATTATATCTTATACTCGTTCTTATGTTTAGTTCATGCTGTCGAAGACTTTATGTTGTATTTTATTGAGTAAAATTAATATGCATTCAATGTGGATGTACTGATAAATTTATTGGAAATAATATTGATTTGTTTAAAACGTTGGCTTTTTATTTAAAAACCTAAGTAACATTTCAAAAATATTTCGTTGACGTCACAGTTTGGTCTGTATTGAAACTATTTCTCACAGTATTAATTGCTCGTAAACAAGTGCACTGTTTGGGAAAAATCTAGTGAATCTCCGTTGAGCTAGTATGTATGACGCAGTCGCGAAATAATAGGCTGACTAATACGTTGCTCGTCGGTACGACACGCATCATCTATTTATAACTCATACGAAAGCAACGCTGATTTTGTTACTGTATTTGTTGCCAGCGTAAGTGAACTCGCAATGTGTATGATACAGGTTATAAAATTGACAAGACGCGCTGAATTATTTATAGGCACTGTTTAACAAAAACAGCGTGTCATTACTTTATTTGCGCGTCTTGGTAACGCGTTGTTGTTACTAAGCCGTCGCACTGAGAATTCATTCGTATTATTCATTTCTGTAAAACATTGAATAACATGGATTCAATAGCAAGGGGCAAACACAATAACTAAACTCTCCACAGAAAATCCAAGGATCCAAAATTAATGATAATGGATCCATAAGGATGCTTAGTATCGCGAAAACTGGAAGGAGTGGAGCGAGGCCTTTGCCCAGGATTGGGACAGAGTAAGTACGTGTCATATAACACACCATCTCCAAAATTATCTTTGTGTCATTTTGATCTCCATTGCTGTAGTAAAAGATTAAAACAGAATTTTTATTTAAATCTCGATTTTCTGAAAAAAAAACGAACTGTATAAAAAACAACAACCAAGTTCCCTTTAAAAAGTAAAAAATAATAAGAAACAACTCAATTTTATAGTACCTACCTAATTATAAAAAAATACGTAGCGTTGGGTACCGCTCCAAATTATTTATTATCTTAATATTTTATTTTGTGCGGTCCCCTAACGCGACGTTTAATAATTTCACAAAATTAGTTTAATATGCTATAAATACACAATGATTGAAAGAATTATATACCTACCTACAGGGTGGAATTTTGTAATGCCACTTGGAGGGAAATTACTCTTAATACTGCAGATAGAAAATTTGCAAACTGCATTCAAATATTTTCGAAAATTCTCTTTTCCAACACCCGGGAATCGACCCGGCTAAAATCTGAAAACATTATATCTACCCTGTACTTTTATTGCATCGATCGTTAGGGTCAATTATAAGGATGAAATCTCTCTAACAAACATGATAAATTAAATGAAAGGAAAACCAGGAAATCTGAAGTCACAAATTCAATGGGTCAAGTTAAAGCTCTTTACCTAACATCCATCTTTTGTAATGCGACTCCTCTGCGACATACTCGTAGCTACCTGTATGAGGTAATTTAAATATGGAATGTTAGATTAAAATTTAAAAATTAGATTATCATAGTTTTTTCAGATTTTAGCCGGGTTGATTCCCGGGTGTGGGAGAAGAGAATTTTCGAAAATCTTTGAATGCAGTTTGCTTTCTATTCAAAAATAAAGGAATGTTTCCTTTGAGAAAAAATTTCTATCCGCAGTATTAAGAGTACTTTCCCTCCAAAGGCAAGGTCGAGGTGGCATTACAAAATGTCACCCTGTATAATGATTTTGGACAATTTAGGCTGCGGTTTCTCTGCGGCGGAGTGGAGCAGTGCATAGCAGAGCTGTGCCGCGTTTCGCCAATCACGTGGCTTGAAATCCACATGAGTGAATGCAAATGATTATGCCAATGTGCATCAGCCGTGTGATTGGTGAATCGCGGCACAGCGCGTCTCCGCTGTGCTCCGCTGCGCCTCAGTGGAACCTCGGCCAAAGGCTGCTCTTCCACCAGAGATGTGCTATGCTACGTTGCTGCGGATGCGTTTGATATCCACCAATTAATTTTATTGGTTTATATAGCACAGCACCGGTGGAAACGGATTCAACTAAGAAAATTATGTTTTTTATATGGGAGGATGCGTGCTATGGACGCGTGCTATGGAGACGTGCTATGAATGCGTGCTATGTTTCGTCTTCCCTATTATGGATACATCGCATAGCTCGAGCTGCACATTTTCGTAGCGCAGCTACTTTGTGGCGGCGCATCGTAGCTCAGCTTTTTCATCCTCGCAGCACAGCACATCTTGACATCTCTGGTGGAAAGGCTTAAGCTTGGTTTCCACCGCGAGCGGAGCGGAACAATTAATGGTTTCTTTTACCTCGCACAAGAGAATACTGTGTTTCTACTATCGACTGTACTACAATTGTTTCTACTAACAAAGAGTCAAGCGATATAGACTAATAGGTCAAAAAAAGCGCTCTCGATCTGAGAATCAGACGACTACCTAAACTTTATCTTAGTGAACACACAAACATAATTTGTTGAAAAGGAGTACCCCCAGTACCCCCTTTCGTGATGTGGAAATCGGGTCTCACAATAAGTTCCTTTCGTGGTGTGGAAATCGAGTCTCTTAATTTAAAACTGAACTGTCAAGAAGCTAAGCGAGAGCACACAAAGGCCCGTAATACACCAAAGCGGAGAGGAGAGGAGATGTGTTTGAATAACCAATCAGATGTCCACATCTCCTCTCCGCTTAGCTTCAGTTGATATCTGATTTTTTATCCAAACACATCTCCTCTCCGCTTTGGTGGATACTGGGCCTTAAGCTGCGTTATTACATTAAAAAATGTGATGTAAAGCCCATATTTTAATTTTTCGTAGATTTAGGTACTCATGGAAATATCGTTTTCTTCTGCGTTACAAATCACAACAACTTTAGCTGAGAGACTGATCAAATAAACATAGCTAGAGTAAAACAGCGATGATAATGCAAAACAAGTAAGCAGGTCAACAAGTCACTAGCACATATCAAGTCCTATCGTGTTGCACCTAAAGAGATAAATCTTTGACTAAATATAGAACAGTAGATATACTGCACTTACACAAAATAATAACAGACATTTTGTACCTAGGCTGTGAAGATTTTATCTTCACTTCTTGCTTTGTACCAAAATTTAAAAAAAATGTACCAAATAATAATTATTTTAAAAGTTTTTAATTTGGATGGATTCCGAACATGCCCAGGGGATCGATCATGACTCAAATGTACCTGAATATTTAGAATGAACACTGGCAGCTAATAATAGTTCCATTTCATAAAATAGTGTCATCTTTAGATGATCAAAAAATCTATTAGAAGCCTTTTATTTTTCATGGTTGATTTATTGATTGGAATAAATCGATATGGTATATTTATGAAGGCTGGTAACGGCCCCATGTGCAATAATTTGCTTATTATAATGATATGTAACGTTCCAAATACATAATTGATTGCATTAGGATTTTTAATTTCGTGCCAATTTGTAGTAATTTAACTTTAAAAAACCTCGATTTTATGTAAATTGACAATTTCTACCGAAAACCTCCTTAAAAATGGTCTTTAAAATTTGAGAGTAATATCCAGAACATCCGTTTAGACATAAATCAACATAGAGAGGCAGACAACCAAAATAAATCAAGAATAGGGTATTTCTAATTAGTTCGTCAGATTATCGCAACAAAATAAAAAAACCGACACCTATCATATTACCAATATTTCACGCACAAATACAGTTTTTACTTGCTTCTTACGTCACGAGCACCCACTCTTTTGACTGGCCTGTTGGTCTAGTGGTTAGTGACCCTGACTGCTATGCCGGAGGTCGTGGGTTCAATTCCCACCCAGGACAAATGTTTGTGTGATGGGCACGATCATTTGTTCTGTGTCTGGGTGTAATTCATCTATAATATGTATGTATTTAGAAATATATAAGTATGTTTATCAGTTGTCTAGTACCCATAATACAAGCTCTGCTTAGCTTGGGACTAGATGGCGTTGTGTGATAGTTGTGGAATATTATTATTACTCTCGAATTTTACTGCGTGTATTAATCTAAAATATAAATATGCATTAATTCAACAAAAGAAAAAAACGTATCCATTATTTCCAAAACTCTTTAGGTACTCACGGACTAATTAATTTTTCAATTTATTTATTCGTGCTGTCAACATGCCTAATTGCATTCTGACCTCCACATCCACAACTTGTGTTCATCATAGTGGACAAAGTATGTAATCCAATTAATTCTGATGTAATTACAGTATCGTTACATAGAATTCCTTATTGATATTGTCATCAACAATTTATTATTCCTCTATGCTCGCTCAATCATTAGGAGTGATTTATAGACAAATGGCAATTTTCACTAATGTATAACCTCATCTTTTTTTTATCGTGTTAAAATCATCAAATGTGTCCTCCCGTCCAGGGTGGGAGGGGAGTTATTGTCAGACTTGACTGACTAAAATCCACGGTGATCCTTCAGTAGCCCTTTAAGTACCAGAGCAACGGTTACCTGGTGAGACTAAGGTACCATATCTCAGGATTTGTCCTGAGATTTCAGGATTTTTGGACTCTTCTCAGGATTGCGGCCGGATTTTACAAATCTTAGGAAATCTCGGGATTTATTTGACTTTTCAGTAAAATACAACTTTACAAAGATCTCCTTAACAAAAAGTTAAACTAAAAATAATCATCTTTTAGTAAACAAAAAAATGATAGATGTTAAAGTTTTCTTTATCCTTATGAGTTTAGAAGTTTTAAGTTACAGGCCTGCTGAGTTTGGCAACAGTCATACCTTTTGCTTTGTGCAATTATTTTAATTATCATATGTACCACTGTTACAATAATAATTAAGTTAAAAGCATGCATAATATTATTATTTCTAAAAATGTGATATTTGCAAATTAAATACGTACGTTTGTGAGCCTTTTATGGTCTTAAAATCTTCAAACAGGACTCGTTTCCCGCTCTTTAAAGGACTGTCAGACTCTTACTGACTTAAAATCCACCCTGTTCTCTCAATTACTCTTTACGTTCCAGGGTCACCATTACCCTTACTGACGGGGCCGCGAGCACATTAAAGACCTGAGTCACATATTACCTGAGTGGTGAATTGAGGCCCACTCTCTCTAGCATCTCCCTTTTGCCTAACGATATACACCGAAGTTTTTTTTGTACAAAGCATCTTATTAGCATTCGTTGATTGTTAAATTTTATTTTTACCTCAACCTGAACCTACATTTAAGGAGAGATTTAAAAAGATTTATTAATATCGTATATTATTGCTGACACATACTCCTATATGTAAAAAATAACCAAAACCCTACTGGAGCAATTGGAAAAAGGGTATTTTTATTTAGATAGGGGGTTTAAAGGCACCTTATATTTTTTTCATAAATAAATCCAAATAATGTCCCGTCCCGGATTTGACCGGTTACTTTTCTTTGACATTAAATTTTAACGATGTTTCTACACAAATCCTGACCAAATTAAAAGCACCCACAACAACGGTTTTTTACTCAGTTTGGCTGGGCCATCGCGCGGTTAGTAGAGGAGTAATTATTGTTTAAAACCGACATTAATCACTCTGTCCGTCGGTGAAAATCTCATGAAAATTCATTAATTAGTTTTAGAGATTCGGGGAACTTTGTTTTTGTAATATTTTGTTTTGAAGAAGGTATTTTATAACTAGTGACCCGGCCCGGCATCGTACGCGTGCATTGTTTTTATAGTTCATACATTTTCTAAAATTACTTTAATTGAAACCTAGTTCGGATCATTACGAAAAAAAGCATAATTTTTTTTTTGTATTCCATTTGGTCGTGCAGTTTTTGAGTTTTAGCGAGATGTACAGAGTTTGATTTTTATTTAGTAGATAAGAGAAAATCAAAATAATAATAACAATAAAATCTGACAAGGTACAATTTCTTATGAAAACCTACTGCTGACTGAGCTGTTAATCAACTACCTACTTTCAAAAAATGTAACTAGTCAATCAATGATATTTAAAAAAAATATTAGACCCCGGTTTATTGTTACGAAAACTAAAATTGACGAGGATACGAAACTTTTAAATTCACAATACGTCATTTTTAGCTCGGGGAGAATTCAGGATCCATATGAGATACAAGAAAACTTCTTGGGAACCTTTAACTATTTTTTGATGTCGAAAATTTTGGCGTTTATATTTTTTTGGTCAAGTGTGAGTTATATTTCATACTTCTAACATCACGAGCCCACTCCTAAGTTTTGATGTGTTTTATCTTTGTCAATAATCAAAGGTCATGCAAAAAAAAAAAACTAAGTGTCCTTTAAGTTTTCAAAACTCTAACTGACGAATTAATTAGATTTACAATTTATGGACTTTGTATTATGCGCCTATGTGCCGTGGTAGAGCCTAAAATTACTCGCTTAATTTATATAAAGTATAAACAGAAGTGAAATACTACACATACAGAACTGAAATAGCTAGACATTCAAATGCAATTTTTTCTTCAAAACATGTTTCTGTGTTCCGTTATAGCCATTTTTTTTTCAAGCTCTAAATATTCTATTGAAAAGGTAAAAACTTAATTTTTCTAACGAATCCATACTCACTTACTTTATAACATAGAAAGTAGATACCTACCTATAATATTATATGTATATTTAATCAAGAAAGAAAGTAACAGATATCTACTATCACTTATTATCTATGCCTATACATAAAATATTGATACACACCATACATAGAGTTAGAAAGATACTATCAGATTTATGTGTCCCAGTAAATGAAATGTTTTGTAACAATCAAACTGAATAATAACTTACATTATTTTAACATTTTTTAAATAAAACATGGAATAACATAAGCGTTGAAACATTAGCGGCAAAAGAACTTTCGTCTGCCTTTTCTGCAAACTATTATTAGGCGATGAAGTAGACCCTAATATTTCTTATGAAAATTATGAAGATAAACAATTGTTATTATTTCATCTTGGCACGATTAAACATTATGAATCCTTCATACATACAAGAAAACCAAGATGGACAGTCATCTTGATTTAAAAACTAAAATTACGACTCACAGTTTCGGATGTAACAGTCATACAGTTAATTGCGGTATTTTTACAACGTCATCAACAAACAGATACAAAACATTAGGCGAAAAACTCTATGTAGCAAGAAAGAGAAATGCACAGTCGCACAGTGTGTGATGCCAGTAGAGTTTGTTGTATCTTCCATTATTGTAGTCATCAAGGTGAGGTATATTCTTCTTCTGCGTGTTTTTAATCCAGCGAAGTTTGTAGAATAAAACGTATAAGCGATACAAACGGACGAAGATCCCACCGACCCGTGTATGTCGGCCGAGCTGGGAAGTTCGTCCGGGCGTAGCACTTGATACTGCTCTTCTTTCTTCCTTCTTCGGTCTTCAGTCTTCAAACTTCCCGTTAAATTACAGTTTCGCATTAAAATTATAAAAAACGTACACTAATACACTAAGAACACAGAATTTCAACTTCAGTTTGGATATAATTGACACTAAAACTCTCTACATCAAATGCGATTATTTAACCAAGTGGATGTAAAAGCATACGTGTAAAAAATAATTTAAAAGATAAAACAAGTTATTCACCTGTAATAAAGAGCGGATGCTAATGGATGTAGATTCGGTGCGGAGTGAAATAAGCGCTCGGCTGCCTTCCGTCGACCTTCGATCGGCGCGAAGCGAGCGAATGCTGTGGCGAATGTCCGCCGGAGGAGCGCGCGGCGCCCGGCGTCGGCGGTGAACGAACTCACCTTGACAAATGCACCATTTGGCATTGTTCGCGGGAAAACCGGCGGCCTTGCGCGCGCGCCGCCGCCGCCGACCGATTCGACCAATCACGAGCCTTCGCGCCACAGCCTGCGACTGTTTTGGCGGGAATGAGTCGTCTGAACCACTGTGAACGTCGCACGCACTCCGCAGCGCGGCGCTGTCGTCGCGTCGGCAACAACACGATTTCAGCGTGACGACCTTTCGACGTAATCTTGTGAATGACATACGGGCATGTATTCATGTATATTTGACTAAATAAGTTATGTATTGTACATACGGTTTTGGACCTTTGTTATTCTTTACTAACATTTTATATAAATAAGAAGTAACTTTTTTGAAATTAGCAATTGAAAACTGCATACTTTTTGGGTTAGGTATTAAAAATGGTATGCTTATGCCCTCTACACTCAATAATTGCAAATATTTTGCATAAGAATGATTAAGTATTGAGTGTAACACGAGAATGTTAACGCCCATTTCAATTACTCAATTATATAGGTAATAAGAAGCCGTCTGGCGTCTAGCACGAATAGATAAATGCTAATGTGGTCATGCTCGAGCGATTCCCAGGTAACCAGCGAGATAAAGCACTAAGCCTGCTATATTTTGCGCGGTTTAATTGAGAGGTAGCTATTTGAAATCATTGTAGCTAAATTGCTAAATTAAAACGGTATAATATTTTCCTCCCAGTTATGAGATATTCACAAATTGAGGAGGATAAAGTATAGTTTTATACGTTTGATGCGCTGATTATACAGACAGTACATAAGTAATACTTTGAATTCGGTTTTCTGATTGTTCGATGAATGTTTCTTTTAATAAACCTACTTTCGTGTGTGAAAGGAAATGACGTATATGTTAATTACGTAAAAATATTTTGTAAGTTATAAGACATGTGGTTAGGAAATCTGTTGTTTATGAGTGAAAATATATCGACCGTGACTTGTTAGATAGGCGGTAATTATTATCCATTTTATTATCAAAATGGCGGATGCAACTTTGATGTCGTGACGTCAGTTGGCGTTGCCGTCGGTCTGCGCCGCGTATGCGCTGGCGACCCAATAGCTACCAGTTGACAGCCCGCTCCTATTTCGTGGAAATTAGATAGTTACGGCAGCGGCGGCAGTCAGTAGCCTCGGGAATCGAAATACTCTTATAGATAACAAACGAACATTAATACACTGTAAAATACACGAGAAATGACATTTCTTATAACGATACTTAGCGATTAAAACTAGGTTATTTTTAACGGTAACCATTATGTTACACCGTTTGTTCGTATGGTTAGGTAAGGTTACGTAACGTATTATTGTTAAAATAAGTAGATAACTACACAAAATATTATACCACTCTTTCAAGCGAACAATTAAGAGTTCATTCTGAAAATGTTAAATTAAATCTGATTATAATTAGTGTTCTACCTACAAGTAATATTATATCAGTACACTCAAATTTATTAAATCTGGAACCTTTTATAAATTATTTATTGATAGCCCACATAACTTTTCAATAAAAAAAAAAGGTAAAACGAGTTTTTATTCCCGAAACCAGACTTCGTAGGCGAGTGCTACGGCGTAGCAGCGTAGGCCCTTTGTAGGGTAAAAATCATTTATAGGTTAAACTAGGGCAATAGGGCAATTTATGAGTTTGTATGCATAGGGTTTTATAATTTTAGATATATTTTCAATTGTGGTATTATTATTGTAATAGATTTGAAAATAATTTAAATTAATTTTAAAATTCAGTTAATAAGTTCCTCTCACTAGTGGTCTACGATTATCTGAAGACATTATGTCTGCTTATAATTTCTCTTCTAGGTTGTGTGATAATAAAAACTACTCAAGTTTGTTATTCTTCTATATTTTATAATAGTAAAGCCACAATAGAAATACCTGCGACCGACATGAATGTTATGAAAACAGAGTTGTGTAAGGATTCCTTCCACAAGCAAAATAAATGAATTTAATTACGAAATCAGGAATATATAGATGTAAATGAATATTATTGCACTGCAATATTCTTTAGTTATGATCTAAATAAATTTAAAAAATCTTATGTTTGATTACGCGACTAATACTCGACACGACCCAGCCAATTTTAATATAATTCTATAACAGGATTTTGGTCCTAATAGTAAGCACCGCGTGACGCAACGACGGGTTAGGTACTTGAAAAAATGAAAAAAATGAGTTAAACGTTTAGGCACTGAAACAATCATTAATAATAAGAAATACAACAATATCAACGGTGCATGAAAAAATGGCGAGGCAAAATTTTATAGCAGGGCATTATTACAATCGGAAATATAATTCGCAGTCTGCATATTTAAGTTTTTTCGGGGCAGAATTAATCAGAAGCGGTTGGGTCTCAGAGACCCTACCTAATATAGTCTGTAGGTGCAGACGAACGCTTGGTTTTATAAACCCTGGGCCAGTGATTAGGGTCTAATGAATACAATCATTTTTAAGTTCGTGCCGAATTTATGGATCCAATTTTGTTGAAGATTTTCTGACTGATATCATTTTACATAAAGCCTTGTGGTTACGTGCCAAATTTCTAACTACTTAACCCGCGATCACTCGCGCGGGTTTTTAGCCTCGTGAGCACTCGCGGGGTGTTGTGGCCACCCCACATACTCAAAGTCTATTTATATATACATAATATCAGTTAGTGGAATTATACTAGCATTTTATTATTTTGTGTTGTATGACGTATGTAAATACCAAAAAACGTTAATTTTATAATGAACTTTATTACTCTACTACACAACATTACAAAATCAACCTTTTTAGTCATAATATTGGGATATGTCCTCAAAGAACCACAGAAAAATAAACTCCCACGTTTTTAACATAAACTTTCTCATTAAAAAACAAAATGTAAGGATTAAATAACAAAATTAAATAAAAAAATCTTGTTTTTCGTAACAAGAACTGCAAATTATCTTCATGTGTTTTTGACACATGATTTGTTTGCAAAAATTCTGTTCTGACAAAGAATAATGATCAGATTCTTGAATGAAATCTTTATCTATGTGGCATCACTATCCACTGCAAAATTGTCTTCGTTATCCTATATTATTTCAAGTAAAAAAGTTGCCAATCTAACATGTTTTTGTTCCCAATACATCTGAAACAAAAAAAAAACAAAAAAAATGTTACATATGGACAAATCACTGTAAACAAAAGTTTCTAAGAACTAAAACCATTAAATAAGCTTAGAAATACATCATTATTTATATTATAGTAAATCAGGGTACAGTTCAATAATTTTGATTTACAAAAAAAATTAAAACACGTACCTTGTTAATAAAGTAACCTCCGCAAAAGTATAACTCGAGCGCTCGCGGGGTGTCGTGGCCACCCCACGAGAACTTTGATGCGTCCTCACGCTGCTACCACTCGCGTTAAGCTGCCTATCCCACCCCGTGTCGACGCATTTAAAGGTAACTTAAAGGTACTGAGACGGGCGGATGCGCAACTATAGAAATTAATAATAATTTTTACGTTCAAAATTGCGTGGGGTGCCGACAGCACCCCGCGCGAGTGATGGCGGGTTAATACATAATGGAATGTATATTTTTTAGATATTATGTTGTGTGCTGTGAGTCAAACAGTTGTTGACTAATAATGGTATTTTCAACGTGAAGTATTTAGGGATAAAAACATGGGAATTCGTCAAAACAATATTGTTATGAGTAAGTTGAGTCACTTATTTACTTGTAGAACTACTAATCGTCTATAGAAAACGGTTTAACCAGTGTACGGTTAAACCGTTTTCTATAGTCGATTTGCAAGATTAAAAGACGGAAAATTTTGTTAGACTTATGAATGTTTCGCCGTTTTAAATACGAGACAAACTTGATAAAAATCAGTCTCATTCTGTAGTCAACACAAACAAGTAGAGACAAGTTCGTTGTTTGTTTGAGGCAATAATAATACGGACGACCTCTAAAATGAAAGCTGCAGGGTGAGACCGGAGTCCGGAGCTATGACTCATTTCAGACAACCAGTCTCAACTTTGAAATATAAATAGATCCATAATTTTCCTCATATTTATCTGTTTAATTATTACCTGTATTTCATAACTGTCGTCAGGTCAGTGCTTCAGAGAATGAGGTCGCCGAGTGATTAATATATTTTATGGATTTCACTTCCGAGTACAGCTTATTAATTGCAGTGCTCTCTGATTAATTTCTAGTGTATTAACCTTTAATATGATTTGTGATTAACAAAAGACACACTTTAATCGACGATTAGTCAGTCCCTTCCATGTGCTTCCATGTTCTGATATAGTTTGAAGCAATCACTATGATCAAAGTTTATAATGAGCTTTTTTGACAAGTGACTGTTTGGAAAAATTGGTTCCAGGTATCGACGGCCATTACAAAAAAAGGAAAATATTGAAAAACATATAAGTAGCTGGTAAAAACTTGAAGTGTATTTCAAATAATATTTCGCTACTTATCATTTAAACAGCGAATGTCTTGGGCGAGTGCGGCACAGGACATGAGTCAGGTGTCGTTGACCCGGCCACACCGCGTCATCACAATACCTAGCCGACGCCATTATATTTTACGCCAGTTTTTATCATCTCGCCGCTCAGTTGACCCTCGCTCGTTTCATTTGAGATCGTTGAATGATGCCGATCGACATCTTATTGATATTCAACTACAGTTTGATTTGATTTTGGATCCATGGAGAGCAGCGAGGGCGCATGGACTTGATCAATAAATGATAAATCTGCCTGTTACGAAGATATATCTTCTGGATGCTTAGGCTTTTTAAATTCTGCGATACACCTTTCTTTTGATTTTCATATGGATGAACTGAGTTTTAAATTTTGGATAAGCATGTCGTAGTTCAGATATCTATTGAATGCCATATTTAATAAATGGAATAATGGTTATTTAGATTACCAGAAGCTTCTGAAAATCTAACCCCTAAACTACCTTTTCATCGCTTTATCCTGACAATGTGTTTATAAAGAATTAACCGAGTTGTTATAGTTACTATGTTTTTTTTTTTAATTATATTAAATAATCAAGCAACGTAGAGCACGATGGTGCCAATAACTTAGTTCCTTACATTGTTATTTATCGCTAGAAGTTGCCTCAAATTAATTAATGAATATTTATTGTCCGTGCATCCGGGAATTATATATGAATCACATGGTTCCAGCGAAGCCGCGCCACAAAGTCAACTAGAAATATTTATCAGTCCAGTTCTATTAGCGATTGTTGAAGGCAATGTGGGGCATGTGGGCTACTCATTTGCAAATAATACATTACAAAACTGTTATTAATAAACCTCAAGCCGAGATGGACGTATTTTATGATGACAGAGTAATGTTACACGCTTTGAGCGTTAAGATAATGTTCATGGGTCATTTAGTTTAATAGTTAAATACATATTTCCTCGTCTTATTTTTACTTCCATGGTTTCCTGTTAGTTCCTAACATTCATTACGTTAATTAGGTTTCCTAAATATTAGCATATCTAAATAAAGACGGAGAATGTAAGACAGGAAGACCTTGTATAAATAGGCGTGTGTGGGATGTTAGTGTCAACATTTCTGGAAACAATTCGCTTTGTGTGACGTGCGGGGGCGGCGCGTGGAATCGTTAACCCTGCGGTTGCTTGCCCTATTGCTTCCCAGAATTCGGCATAACCTCGGCGCGTCCAGGTCCTTCCGTCCGTCGCCTCTGCATTATTATTCAAAGCATGCACGACTTATATATAGCATTGTGCTCATTCTAAAGGGCTACTGTACATTCAGTCTGGTCTTTCGCCGCTGAAGGCTAATTTCATGCCGCTGTTAACGTGTTATTTGATTATATTTACGTTATTGAACCTATCTCCATTCTCACCCAGTTGCACCATCATGCAAGGTCAGGATAAGCGACACTGCTATGAAAGACGACTTCCACTTAATAATCTGAAACAAAAAAAACATGTCGTTATTTTCTAGGTTGAAAACTGAAGAAAATACGTAAGAAAAGTTGTAGTTTTTCTTCACTGCAGAATTGGGTGCTGTAGACAAATGAATATCAGTAGGTCTACTCAATGATTATTATATACCTTTACGATGTTGCTTTTATATATTCGGTTTTAAATTCATGAAATCATTAAAAAGTAATGCGTGCTGCGTAGCAACACTAGCAAGTAGCAACCATGAATTGTATAAAAAGAGCTGATTAAAGAGATTACTTATTTTGGGAATTGTGTGTTTTGTTTAGTGTTTTAATTGGACAATAACTATTCCACAATTAATGTTTCCTCATGAATAATTCGTATGTCTTCGGGCAAGTGTGGCGCGGCGGCGCAGGCGTCGGGATCGTTGAGTTGGCGCGCGCGCACTCAACCATGTGTGAATTTAATCACACACACATAGCCCAATAACTGCATGATGTCACCTGTACATTACATGTGACTCAAGTAGGACATGTGTTTTCCTATTGGGGTTTTTAATACTGCAAAATAATTAATTTTACTTTATTTGAACTTTACCTGCGTCAAGTTTTGCAAGCACGGATGAAACCACTCCCTTCTATTAAATAACCTAAGTAAATATATTGTTATTTGACACTAAAGAGACTTTGGCCGTGTAGTACGAAATTATTATAATATCGTATGACTCGTGCTTCGCTCACATTAAAATATTTTAAATAAGTAAATGACGTATCCCTGATAAACTTCATATTTACAATTAGATACTAATAAATAGAAACTAAAGCACCTAATCATTGAGATAATCTTCATCATCAAGGCTTTTTGTACTTGACGTAATGTTTCTAAGAATATGTTAAGTAAGGAGAATTGTTTTGAATGACTGTTTACTCTATTAACTCACCATGGTCACAGTATGCTAGGTGGAGTGTGGCATACCTACATTTCACTAAGAGATACGTCGTAAACAAGTTCAATCTGATGCAAAAAAGAGGAAATTGAATGTGTGTGAATGTTATTCTATTTCTGAGCAATTATTTCAGTTCACCTTCGAACAAAAAAGGCAAGATCAAGGCAGGCATGAATAATGCATGTGAGTTTACATTTTTCTAGTTTTACATTCATTCGCTGGTTCCAACACCAGCTTCAAAACTGAAATTGATAAAAAGATGGGTAAATATTATGGCAACGGCAAATCGTTAGTTTGCCACCGCCGCCCACGTGGTACCTAACCCTTTCCTATCGGGTTTATGATCGGCGGCAGCGTGGGCGAAAGTAACTGATACGTTTTCGTTTTGCTGTAAAAAACATATGGAAATATATACCCCTTAAATCCATAGAATGCAACCGTTTTTCCAGCGCTTAAACCTCACGACTCTTGGCAAATACTTCACTCTAAAGTTGGTATAATTTATGGTTTGAAAATTTTCTCAAAAGTGTGAATGTGCACACGCAATCAAACAATGACCAGTATTAATGTCTATCATTAGCACTATTTCCTGACACACAACCATTTTTCTATAATAAACGTGCAAGAATCACCTCCAGGCCTACGCGTTTATTTCGAATGATGATGACTGTTTGATGTTAGCGCAGTTGAATGGCGGCGGGCGCGGGTGCACACCTACGGACCAGCTAGCACACTCGCGTAGCTCCGTGTTTGTGTACACCAAACCACTTCTGTGTGGGTTATCGTTATGTCAACGAGCCGATAATGTCGTGGACTCGTGTCACGAGTTACGTCAACGTCAGCTGGGCCGTGGGCCGCGGTTGGACGAAAGGCCCGTCGCGCCAGAAAAAGAATGCCACCTATCTTAAGCTATCTAAAGAAATGACAATTAATCAGGTATTTTGGAATTTAAAAAGTCCTCGATATCATTGTAATGGTATCAGTAGGCGAAATTCTGTTTAATATAAAGCAGATAAGGGGTAAACAGAAAGCACTTGGGTTTTATCAGTGGACGTGATAGAATTATCTGATGAATTATCATAAATAAATGGGGACTTAACGGTAATTTCTTTTGTCCTATAAAGATATCGGATTCTTTCGCAAATCCTTTCAGCATCTGTTAAAAGTAAAGTTAACAAGTTAATCAAACAAATTCTTACTCTACAATGGAACTTTCCGTATCTCTCCAATCGCAATCCACCTCCGTGTGAATGACGTACGATGACAAAAATACAAGATAACACAACGGTTATCGTTACATCACGCTCAGCTGTTAAACTAGTTCGGCACAGCATTCCTGAGGGAACGCCAGCGCCGCCCGGCACTTGCGCAGCCAGCCATCGACCACATAAAAAGATAATTACTTTAAATGCACGCACACTACTGCATAACTAAGCATTCTTTTATTCTGTTATCTTTTTGAGATCGATTTGCAGTAGCCAGGTTTTGTTGCTATCTGATTTAATGGAAATAAGAACGAATTCATGAAAAAAATGCTTTGGTAAAAGATTAAGAAATATTAAGCTTGTAAATCGAGTTTCGTAGCAATTGTGTCTTTCAAGTCAAGAAAGTTCAGACTTGCAATGTCATAACTTCTAACGACTTGAGATGATGTAACTATGACGACAGTCTTCAATCAAAATGTTTGACAAAGGCGTCCATTTAAGAACGTGGTTATGACGCGTGTTATGGTCAACAATTCCAATAACGAGGAGGACCATACTTGGTAGACCATTTGAAACTATTAGACGTAACGTGACATTATCAATGGACAATCTGTGGGAAAGTATTTTATTGCTGTGCCTGGCATTTGAATGGATAATCGTCAGCAGCTATTCAAAAAACATTACTGAGATCTATTATGTATGCAATGAAAAACGATTATTTTATTTAGCACCGAACGCGAAATAAATAATTCATGTAAGGGTCCCAATACACGTGTTTCTATTCCCAAAAGACATGCAATTGAAATTTCTAAGCAGTAATTTTATTCAGCTACCCAAGTAGCAGTATTCTTGCTTTTATAGAAAACTTCAGTGTATATTTTATACGAACTAAAATACTAAATTATGTTCACGTGGCCCAAAAACGAGGCGGTTTTCTTACAACAGGTAGTCGCTGTTATTCATTGATGCCAATTAGTTGACAAAGTTCGTGTGATGTCAGCTACAATAGGCGTATTCACTCATTTCCCGATTAGGAATCCTGACAGAGTCCATAGTACAGAAATTAAATTATTTTGGCAAGCCAAACTAAAACTATCAGCAAGCATTTCAGTCTGCGTCTGATCTATGAGATCTATGGTGGGCCAGATATTAAAAAGATCCAAGAGAGAAGTCCCGGGAGCCTAAACATTGAATAAATAATAAAGACAATGTCCCTTACCAACCACAACAAGACTTTGGTGATGTAATTGTCTGGATGGCAACAGCGTCATTCACTGGAGCGAAAGAGCCACTACGGTCAGTAACCCCGGCTTAATTTGGACACAAACCTCTTCCGAAGAGACCTGTGTCCAGCTGTGTGTGACTTTTGTTAGGTAGAAAGAGAAGCTTGGATTAGTATTCAACTATTCAGCCTTTGAGTAGCACGAGCGTATAGTATGATAAATTGTTTATATTTGTCGGCATCATGTCAGTACGTGGGAGTTAGTTGGCGCCGCTCCGTACACTCTAATGTAATTTGGGAACACTCAATGCTAGTCTATTATTGTCACTAGCGTGTTATAATAACGTTGTTTACGACACCATTTCGCTGACTTTACGATTAAATTGTTTCTTTAGTCGTGTCGCTTTTAGATCGTATGATGTATGTTGACGATTTATTGACCACGTTTTAAACGATTCTTTCCTACGGACTTTCTGGGGAATCATTTGTCCATAAAGATGCTAAATGGGGATTTAAATTCATAAAAGTATACGAATGAGATTCGATTCAAGGAGTTTATGTGTATGTATGGATAGCTTGTTGTCAAGGCAAGCCTATGACAATTGAGTGGACAAGTTGAGACAAGTCCATACCATGACCAACTTGTTGAACAATTCCAGGTCACTGAACACACTTGAGCGGATGAAGCAGATAATGAATGAGACACCCAGTAAAGATAAATTATATAAAGCAGTGGAATTAAACTTAGATATGAAAGATTCTAGGTTTATGACAATTGAATACGGAAATGCGAAACCGTATGACTTCATGCGTACACATTACATCATGAATGGATAATTCATAGCCATGATAATGGCAATGTGCACTAGTCTGACATCATACCTTTAGGATTCCAAGTTTTGTCATCGACCTTACGCAACGCTTCAATATTTAGAATCTTTTCCGTCTTGTTGAAGTGACGAATGAGCAAGTATTTTAGTCGTTCAATAATGTCTTAGTTAGCTGTTCCGTAGATTCAATTTTAATGTCCTAATCAAGAAATTCTTGACGCCTCTTCGTTACAGTTCGTTAACTGATTAGATAGGTTGAGCGAACCACGTTGTATTTATAGTGTTTCGTACTGACGTCGGGAAACAATGAAATAAAATGATCTCGGAGCCCCTCTGTCTTGGCAAGTGTCGAGACGTTCCGAAACATTGAATTGATTACAAAAACCAAAGCAAGAGTCTAGATTCAATCTATTTAAGCCGTTTATTTTCATGAATTTAATCTCGCTTTTGTTGGATTTAATGGATATGGCACCACAGAAGCAAAAAATGATACAGATTAGGCAACAATTTGAGGTAGCATAGCAAGTTTTTCAGCAGGATTGGAAGCCGCCATATTTTCAAAGATCTAGTTCAGCGCATGGTTTCTTAAGATATCGATGTTCTACAAGTTTTATAGCAAAAGGATTCAACCATAAAACAAACAACATAAAGCAATGATGGAATATAAATAACGGTGCATAAATAATAAAAGAAAAACAATTTCTAGTACGAGCCATGGAATGTAGAGCCGAGAATAGCAAGAAGATATTTGTAGTTTTATTTGCTCCACTTTTAATAAAGTTAATGCCAAAATATGATCAAAACATGCAGCACCAGGTATGATGATAGGTTGATGAAATACCGGTATGCGTCATTTAGAAAGTCCCTGGAATCGCGCCAACGATGATCCGGAAACTTATAGGCGTAACGGCTGTTTGTATTGAACATTTTTCAACATTCCGTTCTAAATATATTAGTGACGATGCTGACAATCGTGTGGTAGTGACGTGCGCTGACGCAGCACAGCCCACGTCAGCACTACTGAATCACGCACCGACTCCCGCGCATAGTGCCGCTGCCCTCCTGTCCACATTAACCCATATCGTGCTGCCATCTTCGTAGCATTTTCCAGAATATTGCGAAAACATTTTCTATTTAAGAGGGGATGACTGTAAAATAAATTATTTTATGTACTTATTCTTAGACATTACACCGTCAGATCTTGTAAATAAGATTTCAAAAGAGATAAGAGAAACACCACGCGGTCTCTTAACAACACATTTTCAGTCAAGTTAATATAATTATGGTCCCTTAGGACAAAGCATAGAAACATGCGCCAAATAATTTTAGAATTTACAACAAATTAGTTTTTCTAAATAAGACACCCACAACTTCGGTCTACGAAATATGTTAAAAAAGTCTGGTAATAGAACACACCTACATTGTAACACTAGTAGCAATTATATTCCGAAGTGCGCACTTTCAGCAGGTGATATTGCGTAAAAACAAACGTTGTCGTCGCCAACTGTGTATGAACGTTATTATTGCGTTCCAATAGTGCATTGATTTTGGCAGGTAGTAATATGAAATCTTTCAATAAGCTATAATTAATAAACATATAAATCTTGCTTTGAGTTCCTGCTCAGTCACTTAGCATAAATCATTATGTTATTAAGTAGGTATTAGTAGGTACGTGCTTGTGACATTAATTCTTTTAGATGATCAAGACACACGTGGAAAATTTAGGAAAGTAAGATATCCCTTTGTGAATGTTGTTAGCAGGAAAACTGTGATCAAAATGGCAAAGAATATGGAAAAGTTCTTAGTATCGCAACTAGAAAAACAGTTTGGAAAACCATGGAATAAAACTCTCTCTCTCTAGATGCTCTATGTAGGGTTTTACTACAAACTTTATTCTGAACTTGATGTTACTTTCTCGATACTCAATGGGTCTATTAACAAAATATAATCGATGAATGCATCTCAACATAGTGTAAATGATATATTTTTCGATTCATTTAATACATCAACTTGAAGATCCGAGAATTGCTCTAAACTTCTAAAGAACTAAGATTATGTACGTTTCATAAGTCTGGCATTAAATTCATCAAATGCAACATAGTAAGTTTGTTATGTGGCCTAACAACGTACACATAACATAGCGAATGAGTGTTTGTACTCAAACCAGTAGATAAGTTAATTAGCATAATGTATATATCAAACTGTTTTCCAAGAATTAACTGTGAGGATTAATGTTATTAGTCATACGTCACTAAAAATTGTACAAAATTACAATGTTTTCAACTAAATTTAGTTTTGTACAAAAATAGTAAACCTAAGTAACACGTTAATTTTACTGCATGTAGGATATGAAAAAATTTATAGCCAACTTGAATAAGTGCATGAAATCTATTAAATAAACCATTTGGAAAATTAAGGAGGAAGAAACGAAAATCCAACTCGAGTTCAACTAGGGCTAAAGTCACACAAAATTTGTGTGACTGAACTCACAGAATTTTACGTCTCTTCATTCGTAATCAAAACACTATCTAAGTACATAGTTAGCAACTCATCAGTAACCACTGATCAAATTCCAAGGCCATGTGCGAAACCGTCAAACATTTGCAGAAAAAGGAAAAACGATGCGAAAACATAAGTTTCTCGCATACCAACCTATGTTTACCTAATACATAAAAGTAGGCCTATTTGTATTGGTGATTTTGAGTAATTTATTTTATTGTAAAATACTACTATTAAAAAAACGCTTCATAAAAAGGGGGCGCAGCCGTGCTCCAACTGGTTTCTCCAACTGGGTGGAGTACGGAGACTATCAATTTCCATTTTGGGTCCCGTGCTTCAATTGATGAGTGATGAAGTTATTGTATGATATGATGCAAAAACTTGCTTTAGTTTGGAGCACAGGTTCCAAAGTTTTTTTGCATTCTCCGTGCTCCACCCAGTTGGAGAAAATAGTTGTCACACTGGCTGGCACTCCATAAAGTACCTAATTCTAGTAGAAAATAGCGCTCAGGCTCAGAATTTCCACTTCATAAATTGTCCACCGATGGCAAAACGTCCGTTTCCCAAAATGTCCACTTCCCTACGACATTCCCAGCTTAAAGTAGTAGCAGTTAGAAGGCGTTGTCGTAGGGAAGTGGACATTTCGGCAAATGGACGTTTTGGGAAGTGGAAATTTTGGGAAGTGGACGTTTTGCAACCGATGGACATTTTGGGAAGTCGACATCCTGAGCGCAAAATAGTTGTAGTAGTAGCAAAGAATTTAATTATATTCTTTACACCTTTATTTAGCCTTTATTTTTTAATGATGTAGAAATTAGTGTCAATTTTAAGTATCATTAAATGCAAGATTGTATTTTGGTCAAAATAAAGCTACCAAAACTACCTTTTTTTTTTCCTTTCAAGTGATAAAACCAAATGGCCAGGTTTTTGGAACCCCAAAATCTAACCTGACACGAAACAAACCAGACATTATTATATAACTTTACATTCATACATTACATTTGTATATGTATGCGAGTGCGAGTAGTGTACGAGACAGACGTGCCACATAGGTCTAATGTGCAAAAGGCAAACGTTGGTCAAAGGCATCGGAACCGGCTAGAGTGTGACTCATTGTCGAAGGACCAGCCGCGCAGCCATCCCTTCTACGGACAATATTGCACTCAATCGAAGCAATTTTATTCACTGTTGCCATGTTCAATTCTAATTCGATTTAATATTTAAGTTTTAAAGTGAAAAAATAGAAAGCCCTTAGCCAGATTTTGTGACCAACTATTTCATAATAGAGCCTTGATTTGATAGAACGAAAAAAAAAGTGGATCAGTAAATCATCTAAATTACTATGATCCAGAAAAAAAACTGAAACTGTTCGACACTCTTTGATAATAACAAAGGACACCTGAACTCAGAATTTCTTTGTTCTGGACAGATGAGTAATTGTTTGGCATTATGCGGCCGCGACAGGTCCCGACTTGAACCTCAGAGGCGATCGCCCTCCTCCGGGGACCTCGCGATAACCTCCGATGATTTATAAAACTTATAGCTTTTTGTTGCTTGCCCAGAAATAACCCTCCCAAATGTTTGCGGCATTCGACAAATTATAGATCGTTTTGAGTGACGTGAAGATAATTTATTCTGTTTCATATTTTAGGCTTGTTTCCGATTTCGGTTTTTTTTTTTGTTTTTGGGTAAAGAATATTTTTTTTAGTGTAGGTACTGACTGACATTTTTAATAGTTTACTTCTATTTGACCAGGTTCAGTTCTACGAGTCTATTTCTTTTGCTTAATAATTGAGGTTTCATATTTGCTGCGTATGTTGTTGTTTCTATTAAATCTACTATTAAATTGCATTCATGTTAGAGGAAAACTTCTTTAATTGGTAATTTATATCTCTATCCATATTCGGAATTAGTCAATAAATTGTCATTATCAGTGACAATGTCGCAAAGTTCAGCGCTCGGATCGCGGCGCGGCGGGCGCAATCGTGCTCCTGACGTCACGTGGATGATAGGTGCTTTATCGTTCACATGTTACACGGCCGATTGTTTCTGTGGAAAACTCACAGTTTTCACCCGAATAAACCCGAATACCTTCAACTGTTCACGTTGCATGCAGATCACTTGTTTCGGGACAAGACTGTACAATCCGTTTGACAAGACCACTTGTTGCAGCTTTTGATTTTTGATGTATGTGCCATTGGATATTGCTTTATGAGCGTGGATTGTTATATTGTATCTATCACAATTTTTTCATAAGTGTATGTGAGTATACTTGCTACTTAAATTTTTTTGAAGCAAGTCCACAATCGGGGGTCCTCAACTATTGAACGCCAATAAAATACCTAACTCATATGAGAGTCAAATTTCTTTCCACGATTCGTGGTCAAGCATACATATGTGAGTCAAATTACATTCATCGATAAACAGTCGGTGTTCGGCATCGTAAATAAAATAAACCGATGGAATTATGTATGACGGAAGACTCGCTTACGTCAGAGGAAGCGTTTCTTTTAGTGGTTCCAGTAGGCGAGAGAGGCAGATAAAAAGAGAAGCGGAAATGCTCGTCGGTCTGTCAATGCGGCGACAATGTCGTGCTATTTGTGTTAAACGAGCGATTTATTTCAGTCGGTCGCGGCGTGAACGTCCGCGGCGGAATTTCGGCCGCGAGGAATCCGATTCCGTTAGCTTGCAGCTCGCGCGAGGCCGAGAGAGCCGTCTCCGCGCCGGAGCCGGCGGCTGTGCTTGCTGATAGGCTTAGATACCTGTTGCCAGGCGGCGCGGCGGCGCTAGCGCGAGGTGGCGCGGCGCTGCAGCGACCGACGCCGTCGCCGGCTCGCCGACACCCCCTCTATGACAATGCCACTATTCGTGCACAAGGAAAATTCGAGATGCGGCTGACTCATCACCTCGTCCAGCGAAACCGCCACGCTGTTCGTCTCGCTAAATACACTTTCCATTCCACAAAATTGATGCTAATTCAAAATTTTACTACCATTTTGCAAAACATCATTCTGACGTCAGATTTGCAGGTGTAATTTTTTTTTTGCTTCTTACCTAAGGGGGAGGGGTTTCAGCATCCACACGGGTTATGTCGGCACAAGCACGGTGTTCCAGCTGGTGTTCACTCACTGCATTGTGCACAGTAATATCCGATCGTAAATCACACTAAACGACAGCGAATAGGCGCTCGCGTGCCTGGGTGCGCGCGCGCACGAACGTCAACCAACCTTGCGCGCGCTCACGGAACTGACTGCGCCGGCGCTCCATTTGGGTCACTGTCATACGGTGGTGGGTGGTGGGGGACACACGTTCGCCCGTTCGCCTCTGAAAAATTAGCGTCTCGCGAAATTATGTTTCATCGACGCGGGCGTTTTCCCCTCGACTTGTGCACCAATGGCTTGCGGTGGTGCTGCCACAAGCCGTTCACTCTTTTCGGCGCGCGACTTTGCAAACTTGCGACTTCATCGTCCGAATATTTACCACCAACTGATGAATGCCTCCACACTTGTAGACTGACTCTCGTTTGCCACAACCACTAGTCATTGCGTCTTTTGTATAACTATAATTGAATTTTTATATCACACTTCGTCTCTTCCGCCGCTGCCGGAGCTGCTTTCTATGACATTTAACTCGTAAAGCTTAACATTTCATTTATTTCCATTTTTACGGTAATTATAATTACTCATGCTGAGGCCTATTGAATATTACCGTTTTCTGAATTAACAATTGAAACTCTTCGGTTAGCAATAATGCAATATTATTTATTTCAAAGAAATTAACTCTCACCAAGTTGAAAATGCTGCAATAAGTGAAAAAGATTAAAAATGCTGAAGCATAATAGATACCTATTAGTTGGAATTGTCAGCTCATACTTTAAAGAAGAGGTTAGTTTTTTTCTTAGCTATTACTATAGCCCTAGTGTTACCAATTACATTGTGTATTTCTTTTACATCAGTAAAACTTTTTAAATGTGTTGCGATATGAAAATCAAATTCAATACATCTTAATGGTTCAAAAGAATGAAATAACCATAACCGAACTGGTTGTGGAAAGAATAATTGTCCATTCTCATTCATAAATCTGGCGCCAAGGCGTCTGCGTTGTCTATGGCCGTCGGAATCGTTGGCTGGAGAAAGTTACCGGCCAAGCACTCAATCAAAATGACGGACGCGCTTAGAATAGAGACCTATCGAGAAAGATAGATACCATTAGATACGTGTGTTGATTCATGTTTTATACAGGGTTATTAGTTAAATATTAATAAGCTTCCATGGGCTTAAAATACTTATGTTACAAACGACTTTTACTATGAAATCAACCCTGAAAAATATAAAAATGTATGTCAGGGTTGTAGATGTTACAACTGCCCTATTTTCCATGTTATGTACATACCTTATTTTCAGTAACACAATACAATGTTTAAAGGTCTTTCACTATCGGCCTCATCACAAATCAAATCAAATCAAATCAAAAGTCATTTATTCAAATTAGGCTGATTTATCAGCACTTTTTGAAGGTCAATTTTTACATAAGACAGTCCCCCAAAGCGCCCCCCCTTCGACACTTCCTAGTGTTTTGGCTGGGAAGAAGTGGCGGAACAAACTCCCCAGCAACACATCTGTCTGTACGGTTAGAAGAACCAAGATTTAATACAATTTAATAGAACATTCACATTATACATTAATTCGAAATTACATCCCAATCGTGACTAGAAGACACAAAAAGACAAAGCTCAAAGTCGCTCAGCGAGCTATGGAGAGGGCTATGCTCGGTGTGTGATCGAATCCGAAATGATGACGAGATCCGTAGACAAACTAAAGCCACCGACATAGCCCACCGTATAAGCAAGCTGAAGTGGCAATGGGCAGGCAATATTGCTCGCAGAGCAGATGGCCTATGGGGTCGAAAAGTGCCAGAGTGGAGCCCACGTACTAGCAAGCGTAGCATAGGACGTCCACGAACAAGGTGGACAGACGACCTTTATAAAGGTCGCCGGAAGACGCTGGATGCAGGTCGCTTACAACCGGTACATGTGGAGATCTAAATGGGAGGCCTATGTTCAGCAGTGGACGTCCTATGGCTGAGATGATGATGATGATGAATGTTTAACCAATCAAATATATATACTTGCAAAACCTGAAGCACATATTATATTTCATTGATTTCAATAATTAAAATCTCTGAAAAAGGTATAATTAATATTTTCTACTTATAAAAAAATACGTAAGACTCAAAATGAAAAGATTTCTTGTTAACTCTAGTAGATATAAGCTTTCAAACATTACTTTGATTTGAACATATGACTAAGATAAATATTTAATCATATTTTTCATTTATTTTTTTGTAGGATAGAGTTCGTCCCGTAATTTTAACTATTTTCTGTCTTTACAAAACGAGCAGGAATTAAATGAGTTGATTTAACAGAAATTTATTAAAAGTGAAATCTGACAGTCGCCCAAGTCAAACATGCATGGTGTTAAAGTGATCTGTGGTTAATTTACATTAGCAATGAAGGCCCATTGATGCGGTGGCATAACAAATGACTGCACGACACTCGAGCACACGCCCCGGCCATCATAAAGCTGGGTACCTGCTCCTGCCACATTCCGGTCTGATGTTACAGGGCTGACACTCACGAATCACAATCTCTATGGATTTGTGTCGATACTAAAAAAATAATCGAAAAAAAAAATAGGAAAAGGGATCAGTGTTTTTTGCAATGGTATTGATACTTTTGAAATTATTTTGTTTTATTAAAAAACATTTAAAATAAATAGTGTGTTATTTAAAGATCGGTGTTTAGGAACTTTAGGGATTACGGAACCCTAGAACTTGAACCTTAATTAGAACGCAGACCGCGTTCTAATAATATGTTCGGATTTCTAGATTAAAATTGTTCAATGCCAAAATAATTTCAAACTTTATAGAGGTTGTAGACAGAGAATAGAGAATAGTGCAAAAAATAGAGAAAGAAAGTAAAGCTAATGAAACTGAAAAATAATAACAAAATAATATTATCATCATCATCTGTCTAGCCTTTTCCCAACTAAGTTAGGGTCGGCTTCCGGTCAAACCTGATGCAGCTGAATATCAGTATTTTACATGGAGCGACTGCCTCTCGGACCTCCACAACCCAATTGGGTAATACGATAGCCCATGGTAAAACTGGTTGTCAGACTTTAGAGCTTTTGACTAACAGTAGACTGTCAAAGATCTACAAGTGACACCCGGGATCAATGACCTTGAAACCTTTACGTGATTTCTGAGGCACGGAGGAAACTCGCTATGACAGATGGTCATCCATCGACAGCCCAACCTCGGCAAG
Source organism: Agrotis ipsilon (assembly GCA_028554685.1). Classification (NCBI taxonomy): domain Eukaryota; kingdom Metazoa; phylum Arthropoda; class Insecta; order Lepidoptera; family Noctuidae; genus Agrotis; species Agrotis ipsilon. Next base: position 11,518,105 of record CM052969.1, on the reverse strand, counting down.
CACGGCTTACCCTGTAAGATCGGTCCGTGCTTCTATTATTGTTTAGCCACGAGCTCCTTACTTTACCAAAATAATATGTTCATTCAATTTATAGAGACAACAGTAACAAACACCACGGGCATAGAAAATAAAATACACATAATAGGTATCAGCCCTAAGCAGAAATGCCCTAGTCAGTCATTGCACGTCGAACACATTCTTTACTTGGACACCAGCTCATCACTAACTATTGATTAGTTTGTACGTGTGATGTTAATTTTAAAGTGATTACATGTGAACCCAACACGATCATTTAATTATTAATGTTATCCAAGGTATACTAATATATACAAATTGTAACAGTGCGTACAGACTATATAACATAACCTGTTATAATAGTTATTTGTTATACAAGAGTGCAAAGTTGATTTTTAACCGCGTGCTCATGTTTGATGACCGAGCAAGCGAATGATTCTAAAATTGAATCACGAGTGCAACGAGTGATTCAAAATTAGAATCATGAGCGATAGCGAGGGAATCAAAAGAGCACAAGGTGAAAAATCTTTGCACTCGAGTGCAACACGTAACTTTTCATCCCACCTCAGCGAGGAAATGACTAAATGCAAAAACAAATAAAAACAGAAGTACATTGTACAAACACAAGATAGGCTTTTGTTTCAGTTCAGGTATTAACTAAGACATTATTATAGAACAGAATAATTTTTAAATTAAAACAAATAATACTTAGGTAGTAGTTGAAAACTACTACCTAAGTATTATTAAGTTACTTATTTTTATCTTGGTTTGTCATAACATAACAATAAGACGTGAAAGGAAAACCGCACAAAGCAAATAAAAAAGGTAAAACAAAGTACTGAGCCAAGAATGTTTCGGGTATGAGATTTTAACAAAATAATTGTAGATTACGCTCCAAGGGAGGCGTATTGAATTCCGAAGCGATACTAAGGATTCTGGGGGTGAACCTCCATCCGTAGCGCAGCGAGAAGGTTCAAGTGTTAACACCCGAAAGAAACTAGGGAATAAAGTTAAAAATCCTTAGTGAAGCGAAGGATTCAAGTTAGCCCAAGGCAACGCAGCCTTACACCCGAGGAGCGTACTCTGCTTTCCCACCTGTGTACCACATCAAATTTTAAAAATAGAATTTGTTTCCTCGACAACCTTCGAACGTCAAGTGGGCACCACAGCAAGCGATCAGCTGTTGCGGTCACCGGCCGCCATTACTGCTGCTACTCTTTTGTTCATACGATGTTCTAAATTCAAATTTACTTTATTCACTAGAGGATAAAAACGACTTTTACTCACTTGAGGATAAAAACGGCTTTTACGCTCAGATATCGAAGAGCAAAAGTACCCTTTCCGAGGTGGGGGGATGAAAAACATTTTACATAGAGTTGTAGTGTTATATAACACATGTTATATAACATATTACATGGTCTGTACGCACCTTAATAAAAAAATATAATGTGCAAAAAAAAACATTCAAAGGGTGTCAAGAACACATCCACATCGCTGTCATCGGGAACAAGTGCCCAGAACACTATATTAGCACTGCCACGTGGTATGGCCATGCTGTTTCTTTGGCCGAGGAATAGTTCAGCCATATAGTCACGCGAAGTATTGACTAATCGCATTTTGTGAGTACTCGGACCCCATTTACTATTGCCTTCGATTACCGATTATTTTTTCAAAAATTGGTTATATGTTTTGTTTTTAATATTGTTGAATAATGCATTGATACACCTTTCTCATTGAAACAGTGTACCAGCATCAAAATAAATATAGTTCTCTTATGAAACTCCCATTTTTTAAAACGAAAACATCAAAATAGCGACAAAAGTTCCCGTGAGGCCGTGACAAAATGGCCCACCGCAAACATTCATTACGTTGTATGTTTTTTTACTTAGCTCTTACCATGTTAATAAAAAAAAACTCTGTTACAATCCAAATAAATTAGAATTAAGATATTTTCTAATAAATAATTCATCAATTGATTACGTGTTGGTATTTAACACAAAAAATTATTTAAAAATAACATCACGATGTTTTAATTTCCAAGTCTTTATTTGATTTACATGGCTGGAATACTTATGAGTTCTTATTCTAGTATTATTTAATACCTAGCTTCTAGTTTATACCAGAAAAAACTAGGTGTTGACTGGAACTTGATAGTAATATAAGCATCGCATGACCTGGGTCAAAAAAAGATTATATGCAAAACACTAGAGATACGATATAATTTTATCATTATTTTTGAATGTATTTTATATCATAGCTTGTATGTTTCTTACTTTTACTATGCAGTCAAACAAATTAAAAAGGTATACGTTTACTTTACCATTAATTTCAGTTCATTGGTTAATAGTTTGTATTCGCCAGAGAATATTAGTTTGAGTTTAGAGTTCAGTATAATATTAGTGACATCTTACTAACAAGTGCTATAATACTAAGCTAAAATATTTAAAAATAATAAATATCCTGAAACAAAAATAATATTTCGTTAACTGGCCTAAATATTGATGAAAAAATAAAGATTAAAAATAGTGCTACGTCGTAGACTCGTAGCGGCTACGAAAATCTCGTAGCCGAAAAGGATTTTTTTTTAATATCACAAAACGTAGCATAACTAAATGTGGTAAGTTAAGGGGTAGTTAAAATGTATAGTTGATTTATGTAGCACATAATAATGACATACTGTTGTTGAATATTATTCCTGCGTAGCAGCCGTAGCGTCTGCGTAGCAGCTACGTAGATTTAATGAGGGTTGTATTATTTGCTGTCCAATATTTTTTTTTATTAAAATAAGTAGTGGCATAAGTTTGTTATAGAAACCTTTTGAAGATTCTGATGGAATTTCTCTTTGCTAAATACGCATTTAAATGTAAATAAATCTGCGATAAATCAGAAAATCATTTCTTGAAGCCCAATCTTTGATTCAGTGGTGCCTTATTTTGCTATAAAATTTTAATTAAAAGGTAATAATCACTGTTCAATATCAGTCCAGTTTAGCCAGTCAGAATTATAAAAAATACAAGTAAAAAAACATTCAAAAGATGTCGAAAAAAATATCCGAATCGCTGTCTACGCGTACAGTTCCCAAGGGGCTGGCAGACTTGCAACGTCATCATCATCATCATCATCATCTCAGCCATAGGACGTCCACTGCTGAACATAGGCCTCCCCTTTTGATCGCCACAAGTACCGGTTGGAAGCGACCTGCATCCAGCGTCTTCCGGCGACCTTCATAAGGTCGTCTGTCCACCTTGTTGGTGGACGTCCTACGCTGCGCTTGCTAGTCCGTGGTCTCCACTCTAGCACTTTTCGACCCCATCTGCCATCCGCTCTGCGAGCAATATGGCCTGCCCATTGCCACTTCAGCTTGCTAATCCGGTGGGCTATATCGGTGACTTTAGTTCGTCTACGGATCTCCTCATTTCGGATTCGATCACGCAGAGAAACACCGAGCATAGCCCTCTCCATAGCTCGCTGAGCGACTTTGAGCTTTGAGATGAGGCCG